>CANUEZ040000058.1:775000-5775000 GCA_948099385.1 Fasciola hepatica
AAAAGGACAATACATAAAGGATTTTCTGTGCGAACAAAGCAACCCAATAAAGGATTTGTGAATCAGGTTAACCAGTGATAACTTTTTACTGACGTACTCAATCTAGGTAGAACACTTTACTGATTCTGAACCACCCCATTTTTTTAAGGCATAACAATACATTTATCTAAGATATTGGGTGACCGTAGACAATTATTGTTCCCACTGGTTTAGTGATTACCTATTCTCGTTGGCTGTTAACGTGGCCAACCACGGCTTGGTAGATTTGCTTTCTCAACTCGTCGACCAGTGTCATCGATCCGCTGTCAGCTATTTTGTCTCTGGCCTTTCAGGTGACCCCAGCCTTGACCTCGATTCTCATCAGGGGCATCACGTGATTTAGAGTGGTGGCACTGGTTTGCTAGCAAAAGCTGTGTGTCTGTGTACGCGTGTTCGTAATGAGTCGATCACATCCTTTATAGACGTCACCGTAGACTGTATTCTTCAAATACTACTGACAGCAATGTTTTACTGTACAAAACTCACTAATCAAATCATCCGGTCATCATCATGCACTCAAAAGCAGTTACTTCGATGGAGCATATCTCCACGTACTGCTGGCATTTCCGTCCTCAGATACGCGGATTTTTTGCGCAGGCTGAACAATCAATACATGATCTCCATCTGCAAGCTTATTGGGAGACACAAAAGTAAGCTTGCTCCTGACTCTTAAAGTTCCTGTCTTTTCACTACAACTGATCTACAAACCATTGATAAAGAGGATGAACTCGAATATTCTGCCTTGAAGTCACCCTAGCGAGACATGATTTTCCACTTTTTGCAGTGAGGTCAGTGGAGAGAAAATGGTATATCGTTCAAACAAAATATAAGTTGTCAACAAAACAGAATTCGAGGACTGGAAACGTGTGAACAAGGCTGGTTACTCGTTCACTGTCACAAATGAACATCTAATAGCGTGGGAATAACAAATCGAGGGAAAATGACAAAATTCGGCGTGATCACTATGGCAATAAAAAAGGATGTTTGTTTCATTTTCACCGATTTCATTTCACTTGCCTGACTTCGTATTAGGGTATCACAAATTAGTGATCATTCGGATTCGTAGGACCGATCAGTTGATGTAATACATCTACTCTTCTCTACAGTGTTCCTCTAAATCCTACAGAACAGTACCAGACGGATGAGATTTCCTTGGCAATCGTGGGATTATGGTGACCCCGAATGAATTGTATACAGAACAAGCAATGGTGTGCTTCACTGGTACAACTGCGTATACAAGAATACTACTATGGTGGAAAGATAGTAATGGTGGACAATAACAGGTAGATAGTGTGCTAATGTAAATTATGTTTGCATCCTTTCTTACAACGGCTGCTTCGCATGGTTGTAGGGTTCGCTATTGCTACTATCTTCTGCTTTCAGATGACTGGTAGACATCTCCGATTCGAAAAGAGAGCAGAGAATAAACATAATCCACAAATGGTATACCTCCTGACAACTTTCAGTGCCGTCTCGGACGTATCATAGTTTTACGCTATCCGTTTGTCTAAACTGGAACTGAGCGGTTCGATGCAACCGCTGTGGTGAAGTTTGGCAATTTAGCTGTCCATGGGATATAATTGAGCACAATGCTTAAGTTGATCGACGAAAAATTTGGTGTTCAGTAGATAAAATGGTGAAAACTATGTTGTTTGCATGATTTTGCCTTGATAACCCGAAATCTGGAGGTATTTGTGTTGAAGTACGGCAATACCAGACGTGTCAATTCAACAATATACAATCAAATGTTATTGGCACCGAATTTGTGAGATGCTTTCCCATCTTCCGTGATTGACTGGAAAGAGACAAAGGGAGATTTGGGATTATTTCCAAATATGCTTGCCTACTCTTAAATGAATGCGACGAATGAGAAATATCTCTTAGGCACGATGATCAGATGCAACAGCACCGGAAATAAATGGCCATTATCAGATGACATGTTAGGGAATCACTGAGGTAACCGAAGGGTCTAACTCAACAATGTCACCGTTTATTCAATTCAGCTGCACACGGTTTCAAAGAAGTTTGTTCTTCTACTCTTCTCACTTCTTTCATTACTCATTATACAAAAATGTACAACAATTCAGGAAGCGGGCCACGGCCAATGAAATGCCCCTCAATTTGGGGAAGCGACCGAGCGGTGGCGGGAATCCAACCCGAGTCGTTATAGTCCGAAGTCCATGACGAAAACCGCTCGACTATCGCCGGTTTGTTAGCTCAGGTAACTTTTATTCTACCGCTTTAGTCTGTTGGCCAGTGAAGTCTTTTAAGATTTAATTAGACAAATATGATGCTTTTAAAGTCAGAAGCTCTGTAATCTGCAATATGTTGAATGAACTTTTGATCTCCGCTGATGGTGTTTATGTTATTCATTTGGCTTATATCTGCAAACTGCGGTCAACTAGATAGTGAAAACCACCGAATTCTTCACAGTCAGCTTCTTCCATCCTCAATTCACTCAGTTCAATCCAGGAATACCAATGGCCATTTCAGAGATGGAGACACTAACGGAATCGGGTCATCACTACCTCGGAACAGACACAGTAAATTAATGAGTCGGAGCCGAAATCAGTTGAGAGTGTATCGATAAAGCCAGGTGCCCTATGACCTGTGATACGTAAGTGTTTATTGTTTGACATCAGCTTTGTTGGACGTGATGATAATCAGTCAACCTTCCGGTTTCTCATGATCACCTTGTCAGCCTCCTCAATACCACTGAAATCGTGCCTCTAAGTACATCTTTTGCATGCACTCATCCCACAGTTTGTCAGCTACAAAGCTCGAGATGAACATTTGAGTCAAATATTTTAAGGCAAACGGCTTACCATATCCGGAACTATTTCCTTCTTAGTATTAGATGTAATTAGGTTTTCACTCTTGTTTCCGTTTCCCAGGAATATTATCGATTTGAACGCTCTGCGTATCGAAGATATTGACAAGGAGTCACTCGTAGTCATCTACCCACACAGTTCAATGAAAGCAAATCTGTAATTATGTTAAATGCACGTCGGTTAAAGCACGCGAAACAAAAAATAAGCAGTTTCCAACCCATTCCAATGTGTTGTTTTGTTTCTTTAGACCAGCCAGAGAGACAAAGGCAAGTGGGAAAAATTCGTCCACTACGTGATAATTTATTCTCCGACTTTGATTTACATCGAGTGGCTTTCATACCTAAAGACTGAGGGACATCGTCGTTCTTACTTTGAGAGATCGTGAACAAAAATTCCCGATACAGCCTGTCGAGATTGGGACTAAGTCGTGCAATTCTGAGGAGACTTAGGGTCGTTTTCTAATCGTTCGCTTATATTCAATCACGTACAACTCACTACGACCAGGTGGGGAAAAAATCTGGACGACCATAACCTTACTTGCTTCGAAGAATCCTACGTGCCGAACAATCTGAATGCCTTTATCATCCATTCCATTTTTACTGTCTAATATAAGCGTCCAAAGCTTAATAAAAGCAAATTTTCAAAAGTTCACTCTGTCAGCCTTAGTTTATGCATGAAACACAACAATGAAGCCCGGATGATGTAATTGCACATCGCAGGTGATTGATGACGCTATGCCCTTCTGAAGGAAGTAGCGGCTGTTGAGCTGCTGTTCAACTGTGATATTTATACAAAGTGATGCCGAATTGGTTTGCCACAAACTAACGCCCCGCCTAATATGATCAAACCAGACTATAATCGACACATTATGTTCACGTTTTCTGCTCACTCCAAAAATAGTATTTCGCTTAAATCACGGAAAGCATAAAACTCCGACGTTTAAAATTAAAACTGCCGGTCGTTTCACAGATTGGGATGTGAAATAATTGACCGCACAATGACCAGCCTCTATTTCGATTCCGTTGTGGCAGCCTAATGAAATAATCTCAATCACTAACCCAGTACTCGTCTACATTCCTTGTTTTTTTCATGGAATACGTTATCTCTAATGTGATTCATAATGCACTATTAACATTCAACTCGCTAATGAAATCATGGTAGCATGCAAACCTCACATGGATATCGCACACGTTTCACAGACGCACAGACGCACACACGCTCTCATTTTCTTGCACTCACTCACTCCACACACGCTATCAGCGAGGTGCTGATAGTCGGCCAAACTCATCTTCCCCAAACCGCACCACCCTCTTCCACGAATCCTTTTTACACACAACGGTTGTCGATTCTATTTTACGTTCCTCGGACCGTCAAAGACGAGAATATTGATGAGAGAAGTAGAGTACTTACCTCCAGCGTGTGTTTTAGCAAATCAACTATGAAGACCGCATATATTACTGAAGCAAATAGGACAACGAGCGACCCAGGAGATTCTATCTATAGATATGTATAATATGATTCTTCATGCAGCTTCAACGCTCAACAAACCACTGAGAACCATGGAAGCACTGTACAGCTGTTTCATCCTTATTGGGAATCATCAGCAGTGCACATCCACCGAGCCCACCAAGCTCTGTAGGATGTTAGTAACGGAATGCCTTCGTTGTACTTAGGCCCCTACGGAGAAGTCATCCATCATAGGATTCGATCGCTGTGTGGGAAGCGGATAGTTACTGTTCAAAGCCAGTGACGGAAGGGTGCTATATCATGCAGTGTGGATGTTCAACTGACTGAAAGTTTTAGTCTGACGCATTTCTGTTGCAGAACTCGGTGTTCCAACTTCTGGGAAGCATCTCTTCCATATTCTGCAAACCCATTACTAAGTTCAAGTTATACCGGGCATCAAGCCTCCGAAGTAGTTACTGGGATATTGGTATATATATATATATATATATATATATATATATATATATCCTTGTTATAAATCATCGGCAGTGCACATCGACCGTGCCCCCACTGGGTTTTGGAACTGAGGTAGACGATTATGAAGGAAACAACTTAGAAACCCAGTACTTTATATTCACACGCTTGAGGTGATATATCGAAAAGATATTTCTTCGTGTTACAAGCCTTTTCATCAATTGATGGACATACCGTACTAATAGTCTACCCGGATTGTGGCTCTCGCGCGGAGTGTATTTTCTACTACTGAACAGCTGTAAAAACTGTTTAAATGGTGGCTTTAACTGAGCAGTAATTTTGATGGGATCAGTGCACACCGGCAATGTCTCATTTCAGTGAGAGATTGGAATCGATCTCAGATAGATCAAAAACTTAGACAATTAACCAACGAAACTGATACGGAAATAATTCATAAACTAACCACACTACTGCTCAACAGTTTACCTAACCAACAAACCTGTTTCTCGCAGAAAATATCTCACCGGAATTATGTTAAACGTTTTCATAGCTGAACGGGTAAAAAACTGCAATGCTTTTGTGGATATATCGACAATAAATAGTCGGCCCCAATAAGCTTCTCCTTCTGCTGAGTTAATCTTTCAAAGAGTGCGGTGCGCAAAGATACACGTTTCACTTTGCCGGTTTCCAAATGCGAACAGAGCGAACGAGTTAATTTTGAACATAGAATTTAGCTCATAACTATATGCCAACGGTCCGGGTGCGACAAGGTCACGGCTGTTCACGTGGCTCGGACAAGTCACCCAAGCACCATAACCGGGTCCAGAAAGGCACACGTGACGTGATCTTGTGTGTGAATGTATCTTAGGCCGTGGTCACAAAATAACCGACAGCGGTAACTAAAAGATCATCAGTTTTTTTTAAACGATCGCGGAAGCCTAACAAACGATCTCTGTGAGTCACCGAACGTTCACCAATGGCTATTAAAATACCTCCAAAGGCTAGTAGATGTGAGAACCTGTAAACTAGGCAGCGAGAATACCGGCAGTTTATTAGCGGCCAAGTTCGCAGACTTATGATCTGATATAGCGTGTGATATTACCAAACTAAAAAGTGATTCCATGGTATTTCATCCGTGTAGTTTTCTGGTTCGAGGTACACTCCGTTTTCTGGAGCTTCGAGGTATCGACATACGGATGCAAAGCTGTAGTACCTTGTGTCACATATGGAGTTGTTCAAATGAACACGTTAGTGAGGATAAAGGCTACTTTTATGTGGCGTTTGCTGATATATAAATTGATGTTCGGTGTAATCCATATGGGATGAAATCCGATTTGGTTTTACTTCAGATGTTCGTATCCGGATGCACGTGATTAAGTGAAATTTCGCATTGAGCTCTCAGATTCTTCAAGGAATCGATGAAAAATACAACACTTTTTGGGGTTGTATTTGTATTTGATGCATCCTTATTTTCGCTATTCCGAGAGCCCTGATTATCATATTACTTGTAGCATTCTTCTATCCCTCTGCCTGTCTATCTATCTACCTATCTATCTGTCTATCTACCTATTTATCTATCCGTGATCTATCTATCTGTCTATCTATGCATCTATCTATCTATCTACCTATCTATCTATCTATCTATCTGTCTGTCTTTCACCTTGCAGGAGATGAATCTCAAATTGTCTATCAGTATTTCGGTACTAAATCCAGTGAGATCATCAGTGTCAGTCTTATGTTATTTTTCCTTTTTGGAAGATGGTCCACATGGCAAAAGGTCGTAACTTTTTTAAATTGTGAGAGAAGATTAATTCAAGTGAAAAATACATGACTGACCTATAGGACTGCCGGATAATTTAACCAGCGTACTCCTGGGCATGGAAAGCTGTTCGGTGATTAGACATCAGGTTATTTATTCTCCCATGTCTACCAACTATTCACTGTCTTTGGGTATTTTGTAAACGATGACTGCAGGCAAATTGCTGACCTAGGTGAATTACGTTTCGCCATTCTGTTTTTATGAGCGGAGTGAATCGAGAAAAGGACGTAGAACTTGCTAAGCTTTAAATCCAAAGAAAGTTTAGTTTAACAGCGGATCTTTGGTACTAAACTGATTTGAATGATGCAATTTCGAAGCTAAAAAATGCTTTTCGAACTAAGTTTTCTTGAATTGACATTCGTCACAGGCTTTTTCAAGCTACGCGCAGGATGTACGTCTTGTCGAAGCTGTATTTAATGGGTCAGCTGAGCTTGGTGTTTGAGTGATGTTTTCGCCAAATAGATAGTTTCATTGCTATACTACATACGTTAATGGTAGTAGCCGATCAGCAAAACTGCCAATTAAATAATACTTGAATATAGTTTGCTGAACTGGCATCGCTTCTTTTCAGGCTACCCACCCTATTTGCTGGCAGTAGCATCAATCAATGACCCTTTTATGGTAGCAACATTTCAACTACGATGTTGAAGTTGAACAGTTCAGCAGTTCTAAGCGCATCAGTTCTTTTCACACTTCTAGATATATGGACAAGGCAGCATCACACTAGTTTGGTTTACTACTGAATCGTTTTATTTGAAGCATGTGGTGGTCAAAGAAGTAAAATTCCCTCGATCAATGGTTTTCAAATGTAAACAATACCTGCGCAGCTACGAACCCACAGATTCTCGTAACTTCCCGATTAGATTCGGAGAATAATTGGTGCAATACTCGGTTTCTATGTACGTATATCGAAAGTTTCTATTCTTTTCTGGTACTCTTCTAACTGTGGTACTTGAATCACCCCATTGTTCATATTCAGAAGGTTCAGTACGAAGCGGTTCACGCTCAATGATAGCAGAACCGGCGACTAGAATATAGTCACTTTATTGAAGCTCACGTGCATAGATGCACGAAGCAATGCGTAGTGTAATCATGATAAACTACGAAGAGGTTTGGTTACATTTCAGTGATCTAGCTGTCCGGTTCCAGATTCACGTGATCTATTGACGCCTTAGTGACGGAAACAAAGCTCATATAGTACATAGTTTCGGCTATGGAATTTGTCAAATCATAACACTAACATGACGAGATTGTCAAATCGGGCACGCTTTACAAACAACGCGGTAGTAAGCAATTCTGTGTCACATTCGATCAACAAACCGCCTGCTCGGTGTTTTGGTATTTTTTCATATTTTTGCTCTCGAGAGATCAGAGTTATTTACCCTGTACAAAATTCATCGAAAAGATACATTTGTAGTGTATTTCATTCACTTTCGGAGATGATGTGAGTAGCAAATGATTGCGAAATTTTTGCGTGTTGACAGAAAGCACAAAGAATTTGAGTGAACAGACAGTCGACGGACCGATGTGGACAGTTTAGATCTAGATCGGTGAATACTCGAACATGACACAAATTAAAGTAGAATGCCGATAGATTCATTTTCTAGAATTGTTATTAGCTCGCTGGGTTCATTTATTTTTGTTCAGTCGAGACAAACAGATAAACTACACTTTGAATCTGATCCACTTATTCCTCACTGGTTTTTGTGAATAACCTGCAGTTTACCACTTGATTAATGCTTTTATTGGGTTTGACTGATTCCAGTACAAAATCTTTTTTAATACAAAGAATTATGACCGGAGAATACCATCCAAACCGATTTCGTTTGGTCCGATTGATAAGCCAGAACAGACTTTTTTGCCTATAGACTGCAAAACATACGCAATCCGCTGTCCACGTGTACCGATAGATTCGATGTTAATTCAGATGATTTACATATTGTTTGCTCAATCGTTCCACGTCCAACTTTGTTCTATTAGCATATTGTATGGATTCCGTCTATGATGCGACCTCGCTTGTTGACTGAGAAAGTTTTAAAATCACTTGGAACTTTTTTCGGTCACATCTTTTGATGGCACTGTTTGATTTCTCATTTAATGGATGCAAAAGGCCTAAGCGTTGTCATAAACGGCCAGATCCGATCACAAGGTAGGAACAGTCAATTGATTTGCGGAAGATTTTTCTAGTATGAGTGCGAAATGTGCGTAAAAAAGGACATCTTCAACCGTCGAGTGTTACCTCACATACGAATCAATCCGGAATTCTTAATACCGCGACATTTTGGGCTACGGACAGGTTATTTCTATCGTAAACCCGGCTGGAGTGAAGGATCGTCAAATACGGGGGAGGGGAGAAGCCATGAGTTTGAATGGTCAAATGCGGAAAATAGAAATCGTGACCGCTGTTCATCAGATCCTCATTTCTGAGGTTTGTGTTTCACGATGTGAACACCTCATTACCGGCCGAGGTAAAATCATCAGTATACAGATGATACTTCACTTACTAGTTTTTTTTTGTAGAACTCTTCAGCTTGGATATGACCTTGACCCGTGAGAATAACTTCAAATTTGACGGGTCGTTTTGTATCACTGCAAGGGCCAGGCTATCAGCCACCATACCGTGGTGTTCGATTAATGTAACCGGATGAAACAACGACTGAGCTGAGCTCATGATATTTTCGGCGTTTTTGTGGTTTAAGGTCAAACACATGTAGCCCTCTGCCTTCAAAAGATCACTGACCACTGCTACTGCCTAAAAGAAGCTTGACCCTGCGAGTCTCCAAAAACTGATTCTCATGGACGCTTCTCATGAAGAATTGAGTTTTTGGCTACAGGTCAGTACTATTTCGGCCCACTGTTTTGCGATTGGGCTAGCGTCCTACACCTTCTCAAGATGATATTATTCAAAACCGTGTATTTGCAATGTACTGGTGGGGTCGGCTTGGGTAGTAAAGAAATATCTGGATCGTCTCATAAATAATTTTGTTCTCAGGCTTCATCCCTATCCGTTTCATCAGTAGAACGTTCCCCTCGCAAAACGTTTCGACTCTTTTGTACGAATGCGCTCTATTCTGATTTGAGGACACACTATGTTCTTATTACATTGGCGTAGGTTAAAAACGGAAACCACGAACAAAGACTGTTTTAGTGGTTTCATTGATCGTTTCTAAGAAACTATGAAGATGAATTTTAACGAAACACGGATAAAGAAAACCGTTTGATTCAAGGTGTAATGTGCGGTGACCTATACACGAATAACTAACAGAAATCACAGTAGTAATTCATTTGTGTACACTTCAACGAGGAGTATCTATTCACACTCCAAACGATTCAAATTAGATCCTAGTAACAACGGAGTGTACAAGCATGAAGATGAGTGGGCAAAAGACTACCGGGTACGCATATGTGATGAGCGGCAACAATCAGGAAACCAGTCGTGTGCTTCACGGCAACTTTTGTCCACCCATTTGCATAATACTTACTAGGAATATGAGTGGTTGCACATGCTTATATACAAAAGTATTGTCATTAGGATCTAATTAGAAGTGTCAAAAGTGTGAATGGGTTATTTTCATTGAAGATCTCACGAATGAATCACAACTGTAATTTCTGTCAGTTATTCGTGTTCGGGTCACTGCTAACCCAACGAACAACGACACTGCAGGTGTAAGAGCTAACATTGTCATTTTGTTTGCCTGAATGACATTTCTGCATTTAGGGGACACCAGAGTTTGGAAAATAAACCACATAGCCCTCTTTCTATTGACTTATATTCTCAAAGACGTCCCTCAACCTCAACAACCAACGACAATCTTCATCCTTTGGGCCCCAGTCAGGGAGGCGGTAAGCACCGACCGAGGATAATTGTTATACTAGCTTCCTCGTACGTCCGCAGAACTGTGGTCTGACTGCCATGTTGCTTCTTTCAGCCTTGCCCAGCACGTCCGATTAGAATTCCAACCTTTTGGGGACAGAACATGAAGCTCTCCAAAGAGCTGCACTTCACCAACTTCAGAAATGGCTGGAGGAGGCCATCGGAGGCCGGCTGCTTGTGACAATCTAAGAACTGGATTTGCTTCCAAATCTCCCCCTCGGTGGGAAGATCAGTCGAAGCAGATCACGGCACGTGCGCCGGAAGTAATACGGGAAAGGCTGACACTGACGGCCAGCTAAACTGAGTCTGAAAGAGTTCCATCCCGCATTCCGGACGCCCTTGTTGATTGTGAATTGGCGGACCGTCAGCTTCACAAAATTGCTTTTCTCACACCTAGTAGCTACCTACCAGTGTCTCAAATGACAGAAAACAACAACATGGTGACAACACCGAGACCACCACATATCGTGGTCCCAACGAATACCTGCTTTAGGTGAACGTCTCATTACGAGTCGCGCTTCGTTTCACTAGCCTCTAACCAGAACCGACTGGCATGCGTTGAGAAGGTGCAGAGATTCAGCAGAAATTCAGGTTCTTATAGCACGATGAGATAGGCCACAACTTACTAGACCAGCGGGATGTAATGCATTCTTGATGAGCGACCAGTGCTGGTCTATATTAACAGTTGAGGCTATAGGTAGTTTCTCGGTTAGCATGGGTAGACAATATGGATCAGAAAGCTTACCGCAATCTAGACTTTGTTGTAGCATGCGTTGGGAGCGTCCGCCAAACCACGAGGATAGCTTAGTGCAAATTAGAGCGTGATCAGAATCGACAGAGGTTCATTAGTACAAGTGACAGTCGTGTATGCAACCCCATCTTCTGTGGCCTATAGTAATTTGATCGATCTGGGTCCACTGTTGACTCGAACGGGGTGGACCCCACTGGGCTTACCGGTGATTAGAGTGCCTGAAGCTCGTACTGGTGAGGAACAGGCAATGGTCGGGTCACAAAGCCAGAAATCACTCGCCGTTTTCCGTGAGGCAGAAATCTAGCCCAAAAGATCCTCTTAAATGTGCCTCGTCCAGTGACAGCCGACCGGTTCTAGCACTGATATCTCCTGCCGAAATCATGGTATCAAACTGACTGGCTTTGCGTAAGAGGTCGTGGGGCTTTTGGTAAGAGTTGTGTTGATTACTTCTGGGTTGCAATCTTTGTTTGCGTAAGCTGAGGCGACAAACATATTGCGTCAATCGGAAAGGTGATTGTTCATTTGAAGCGTACGTGCTAAACCCGCCTGTTATGTTATACGCAGTGGGATTTGCACTTTGAGTGTGGCTAGTATGAACGAGCCTTGAAGACAGAGGAAGTCAGTAGCTGATGGCAGAGTGTTCGGTGAGACTCGGAAGGTAGTCGAAGAAGTACCAGAGAGAGCATATTCATGATTTCCACCAGCGGTACTATAGTGGGCATGACCGGCCGAAGAACCCGTTGGGCATGAGAATAGAAACCTTAGTGGGATGGGATTGGAGATGAGAGAATAAGTTGTGCAAGGTGTAGGACAGTGATCGTTCGTGTGTACGGAGGAACAGTCGGTCATGATGTATAATCTCTCACGGTTGTTTGCATTGGGAGCTGTTGTACTACTTGGTCTCTCAGTTCATAGTAGACATTTTTATTCGACGATGCACCCGTAGACTGTGCGCAGTCAGTGGCGTTCTGCTAGGTCGTAGGCTTGGTCCTGATGAACCGATGGTTCATTGCATTCCATCTGCTCCTTCTGGCAACCCCTTGGTTCAGGTGACTGATTACTTAGCTAACGAACGTTGACAAGCACGCGCACGACACGACGGGAACGAGGACGATGACAATGAACATGACATCAGTTCTACATGGACACAGAGACGATAGGGGTCTTCGGTTGCGCTGAATGCAATGCTCTTCTGTAAGAGTGGCGCGAGCATGATCTGAAAATGCATAGAAAGAACGAAAACCCGATGAGCCGAGGTCATGTAGGTGTGCAAAAGATACTCAGACTTATACCACAAGGCAGGAGAATGGCAGTCCATGCTAATGCTTTGCAGGGCTAGAAAACCCGAGAACCTAGTACAACTCTCCGCCACAAATTCCAATGAGCGTGATGTTAAACTTCTCGTACGCCACCTGTGGTTGGTTTAGAAACAAAGTTTAGCTATCTCTCCTAGACTGGCTATTGGTCAGTCAACCCGATGGAGAGCTCTGAACCTTCGCTCTTGTCCTCTCACATTAGTGGAAACACCTCTACGAGAAGGCTGCGGATAGGACTTCCATCATCGGAAGCTGTTTGAGAAGCAGGGTTACGTGGGAGCTTGTCGAGAGGTTTTCAGGACCAGTAACCACCTCGGAGCCTGAGACATCTACCCCAACCATACTGAGGCTTTTCGGGCTTGTGTGAATGAAGTGTTACTAAAACATTATTCAGCAGTTTATCACGCAATACCCATACTCTACTCACTCGTACAAATTCACAGAATGACTGTAAAATTGCATTTTCTTTTTTGGCTTGGCTTTCTCGTGAGATGGACGGACTTAACGAGTTAGTCATTGATGAAAAACGGAGCATTGTGTCTAAAAGGAAACACCCTGAAATGCTTGATTGCCATTCAGTCGATGAGATGGTATTCTTTAACTTCACAAACAGCTCATTCTATTAAGTCAAAGATAATTAAGCAATTGTTCGAAGAATGATTCAGACGCACAAATATTATTCCCTACTGTTACGATGAACGACCGGTAGTTTTTTTTCTTCTAAACTATTAAGTTCGCCAACTTTCCGAATAGAATGCGGATATTTCCACTTCTCAGTAATGGACTATCTTCATAGCAGGAATTCTTGGGTCCGAGACTAGCTAACGACCTCACGAATTGTGTTCTACAAGATTATGGAGATGACCACGGGTTATCCGTTATTTTCACATAACATTTCGTTCCCCGATCCAGCTTCGATTCACCATCGTCAATTAGCAGTTTTGAACTAGGCTTGGCTGGTTTTTAAATGGCCTATGCGAACCTCTAGAAATGGGTGCTAATAACCCATCGACTAATTTACTAAAAGTATATTTTCACCTTGAAACTAAACAAAAAAGAACCACAATCTCAGCCTCCCACCCAGGCACACCGGCTCGTATCTCACTTGAGAGTTACTGGGAGTTCACTGCCAAAGATTTCTGACACGAACCAAAACAGCTGCTTTAAGGGCTTTCATGAGTTTCACTGTTGAGTTGAGCAAACTTTCAAGATCCACGACGTTAAGCAAAACAGGCTCCCAATGTCTTCTCACATTGCATCACTATGCGAAATAAATATTATTCGTCCTGTATAGAAACTGAGTTTGGCTCTGAGAGCATCGAAAAAGCAAAGCTTTGTGTGATGTGGTACCAGCTGGAGTTGGGTTTTCGGTGGTCAAACGGTCTTCTTGGAGCTCTTCCGACCCTTCAGTCCCGACGTTCGGATCCCCTCTCAGCCGCGGCCGGCCGCGTAACCCACCTGGCAGCCTGTAAGTGGCCACGACACCTTGACGGAAATATTGAATCTTTAGTTTATAATCAAAAGGAAGCACAGAAAGAAAAAATACGACAGAGTTGTCGAAAGCATTGCCAGTCAATGCTTCGGTTATCACGGCTAACTTTGTTCAAGGTTGATTTCAACAAAAGTAACTCGCGGTAACTGAAAAGTCAACCAATTAACAGCTGTTTCTACACTGCTCTGTTGCCGAATATGGAACATTTTCATATCGTGTTTCATATCAGTGAGCCTCGATAAGTCCATATAATTTGCGCATCGTCAGTTGCAGTTCATATCCACAGAGTTGCATCTAAGACTGCACCCAGCTATGTGGGATGAAACACTGAGCCAAATGCCATGGTTTTTCAAAGGTTTACTCCATATTCGTCTGATGAAATGCCTATCCTTCCTTAGACCTGAACATTCGTAAACCACATTGTAAGCGACAATGAGATTGCATGGGAGAATTCTGCTCTGCAGTTTTATGTTGCGAAAAAAGTAATTAAAACCATCCGAAGGATTAGGGTTTCTAGTACTGTTTTATTACGACGGTCGGAGTGAAAGTTTCTGTCTGAATGCTGGTCGAATTTGAATTCTTGCTATGACTACGGTAAAGCTGAGACCTAACGAACGGTAAAGTATAAGCAACCAGTCTATCCTTTGTTGTTGCACAGATAATACGTGTTATTTTCTATTATACTACCAACAAACCATATTCAGTTTATATTTCGTATCCTTGAAACTGCTGTGAATTGTCCCACAAAGTCTGGGGAGAAGACTATTCTGCCTTCGAGTCATCTCTTTTTATTAAACGAAGACAATCAGCTTATTCAGAGAATGTATTGTTGGCACGAGGAGCCTGAATCGTACGTAATGGAAAACCCGCTTGCATTTTTCACATCTAGAAGTCGGACGCCGTGAGCCGGAGTCGAACCGGCAACCCTCAGCATGCCGGGCAGATACTCTACCAGCTAAGCTATCGCGGTCCGGACAGTCCCGTGTGAATAACGCTAGTGAATAATCGATAAGGCGCGAACCACACACTGGACTGTCCGGACCGTGATAGATCAGCAGGTAGAGCACCTGCCCGGTATGCGGAGGGTCGCCGGCTCACGAGGTCCGACTTTTCGATGTGGAAAATGCAAGTGGAATTTCCATTACAATCATTTTACACAGGATGCTGAGTGGCCACAATCAAAACCATGGTACGAAGCGCATTGGTCCGGAAAGCATACCCCTACTGGGTCTTCTGACTGGCTCTTTCGGTTAACTCCTCAATCGCTTGATTTCGTTTCGTTCGATTAAATCAGCTTTTGCCCTTTGATCGGTTGATTCAGCTCGATTCGGTCAGAGCGACTTTTGGCGGCTGATTGGACGATTCTGTTCCTTTTCGTAACCACCTGATTGGGCCACCGATTTTAGGCACAGAGTGTGATGCTACCTGCTAACTGAACTGGTCCTCCCATCAATAAGTCAGTCAGTGCCGTCGTAGGAACTTTTATCATGTCTCATACTTACGTAAGATACGAAACAACTTTCGTTTTTAGCCGTTCCTCACTCTTTCAGTCAGGATCGAAAGAGATTTTGTATTACCATGGTATGTTAAACAAGAGGAATGTATTGTCAGTAACACATCATTGTCGGTGGAAAATTATAATTAGCCGGCTTCTTCAGTTACCGCGAGTAGCCCTTCTCGAGAATGTTTTAAAAACAAACCAACAAATGTAAAAATTAGTGGGATTATAGACACAAAAACCCCAACAAGCACCAGCTGTAAAATTTCTTTTGCAACTTACCGTCTTAGTGAATTTACAAGGCCAAGAAACGCAGCTTCTGTCGACGACGGTGATGATCGTGGTAGATCTTCAAAATTTTGCACACTAGTTAGCTCAAAATCACGAAAGCACTCACGTGATCACTCACTCAAAGAACTGGTTTGCATATTTACAATTCTCGCCGGGCCCGTATTGCTCTCCCCTGGCATTTCTTTTACCGGAATTTTCAGAAAATGTTCGTAGTAAGGGCACCATTTCAAACACTCGGTGTGTCAAATAAAGTTCTATACCGAAAGCCTAAAACAGTACATCTATCGAACTTAACTCCATATCTGTACAAGAAAAGAGTGTTTACTGTTAGATAGCGTCCATCTTCGTGATTGGATTCAAATAAGGCCAAATTTTCAGAAGGTCAGCTGAACCGTTCACTTATCAGTCGTCTGTGTGATTCGGTGTTGCTGTTTAAACTGAGATGAAGTCTTTACCGGAGAGCAGTTTTGAAAACTTGGAACAATGGAACACTGACTCGCACTCTCATCGTAAACTTTATGGTCAGGCTACATTGTACCAATCAATTTCATCTCGCCATTAATGGACTGGAACTGAGAGCACAGGGACCAGGAGAACCTTTATCTCGTTTGCCCTACTTTTCTGTTCTCCGGACAATTGTATACAACTACTTTAACTGTGGTACGATAGAATTTTGAGACTGCTTGGGACACCTTCGAATCCATAAATCCCGAATACCACGATACCATGTTAAGAAGACTTGTTTCTACCATATAAGAATTGTGGTACTGTATGTGGATGATGAAAAAATTCCCCCGGTAGCACTCAGCCGATCTCGATCTCGTTACCATTCATCAGGTACGCTTAACCGATATTGTTCTGCCCAATGATTCCTATGATTGAGCGCGATTTTAAATGAGATTACAGCTGTAAGATTGGCTTCTCTTCACGCTACCACAGGAGGAGTTTACTGGAGCTTAAAAAGCTTAGTTTCCTTTTGAGCGAAACACTGTCCTTCGAAATTCGGTCAAATCAGTGATAATCTGATAGATTCTGGTTCATACTGGCAAAAACTTTAGTCAGACTAAGTACACGAAATTCGAAGTGGTATTTTTTGCAAAATGGTTCGCAGACATTGACCGCTGTATATCATGAATCACCATGTTTAACGCCGAAAAACATGGAGACATTGTACAAACGTTTCACTCTCGTTGAAAACCTTCAGCATTACACAGCTACCGAGACCTCACTGGGACTCACACCTGGGGTGAACTATTACGAGTTGACTAATCAACCACTAAAACTATCTGAACTGGTTCTCAGCGGTTTATTGGACATCGGCCCTGCATGATATAGTACCCATCCACGACGGATTTCGAACAGTAAAAACCCGTTTCCCGCATAGCAAGCGACTCGCAGTGGTACGCAGTTGTACTGCATGATTATTCGTAGTACATTGAAACTGATCTCCTAGCAATCGTACTCAATTATTGAATTAACCCAAATGGTAGAATCGTTTACCCGGACGGGATTCGAAACCGTTTTGCCTTCCAGATAGCAGACTTATCTGTTCACCTTGGGTTGTCGCTAAGCTACTCTAGTTTGTGCCAGTGTTTGTTTGCGAACCTACAAATGCGCTTTGTGATATGGTATTCATCGAAATGAACGATACATTCGAAGCTTGTGCTAAAAAGCGCCCACTTAGACTTTTATTGCTGAAAAATAAGCACACATTACCGACCATAGATAAAAGGAAGTTTCCGAATTCGACCCCGAGACCACCAAGAGTTTTGGTAGAACATATGGATTGCTCGACAGCAATACTGATTTAAGCTTGGCCAGCTTTCGTCTTGGAGATGGACAAAGATGAGTCAGAACGAAAGGAGTCTTTTCTCCAGAAATAATTATATTAGTTAACGGCACTCACAATCCCACTAGTGTAGTGGCTAAGTTGTAGGCGGCCATTTTGATGTTCGACTAATATCAGTGTGGGTTCCCGATGATACATTCGACGAGCTTTGAGCTCATAGGGTTTTCCGAGTTTCGTATTCTCAAAGTCGGACACAGCTGTCAAAGTGCAAGTATTGACCTGTCAAAGTTCCTTTTCGGTAAACAGATCTGGCGATTGTCCCATCATCCCACCTAGTCATGTTAATGTCGAGGAAGTGCAGTGTATTTCCCTTCTCTGTCTCCATTGTAAATCGTATACTCAGATGCAAGCGACAGAGTTCATCCGGAATCCAAGTCACTTTCTCTTGGCTTTTCGTGATAGTAAGATTATCTTCAATGTATCTTTTGTAAAGTTCTGAATGGTCCAGGAGTTTGCTCACCTTTCCCCCAAGATGAGCCAAAAAATATATCTTCCAACATAAGAACCAATAAGCTTCTCTTTGCAAAGCCGTCTATCTGTCTGTAAGCCAAACCAAGGAAGGAAACAGATAAGTTTGTTGTGCGTAGTACTCATTTTCGTTCGAGAACTGGGACTGGTGTGCCGATTCTTAGTTGCTTTTGCTCGAAATGGTCGCAGATGATTCGAATGATCTCCCAAAAGGGAACGTTTGTAACTAGTGATAGTGTAACAAGGACGACAATGCACGGCAGGATACTTGTATTCCCACGATCACACAAGTCCAGTCATGGCACACATACAGTCGCTTATATAGGCTTTTTTCCAGACTGCGCGGCACCAAGATTGCTATTGCCGCTGCTTGAGCGCTTCGGCTGCATTCTGTCCATTTTCCTGTGGCCGATGGCTTGCTTCTCTTGCCCGTCATTTCCCTTCGGTTGGCCCGACTGTCTCAGTTGACGGCTCGATTGGCAGCCCTTCACCTGAGCTATCTTGCTGGTTGCCGGAGATCCCGCTTCTTCCTCTCTGGTCGTCTGTGTGCTTCTTTTTGCCTGCTTCGGGACGCCTCCGACATATTCGCCACCTGTTCTTTTGTCTGTGGCCCTCGTTTGGTTCGTTCGTTCGCCTTGATGCTCACGCCGTTCCCTCGCCCCAGCATTCCCTGTTACAATAGGACATCAAATGAAGCCAGGTGTTTTTTCCTAATATTCTTCCCCCAAAGTTTTCCCATCTAGAAACTGTCTTTGGTGGTGAGTCTGACCACAGATTTATGGACTGACTCAAGCAAATGCACCAGCCATTTCGCCAATTCGCGTTTTGGGGAGTTTGCCATAGATAGTATTGGTCGAAGTGGCACTCCTGGTTCGTGTAGTTTCGGTAGACCATACAGTTGTGGAGTTTGCGTTCCTTTCGGCTCCAGATGGTGAGTTGTGTTCTTACTGATGAAATGTCTTCCTCCTTCAACCGATATTCACTGTTCTAGTTCATTAGGGTCACCGCAGTTATACTCGCAAACCAATTTGTTGGGAGTGTCGAGAACATTTTCCATCTTCTCATAACAATTCCGATCCATCAGCATGGCTCAGGGCCCCGTGTCAGGGTGTAAAATTAACAAATCAGGTCGAGACGGTAGCTCTTCAAAGGCGAATCTGTTCAGAAGTGAGGAACTCAATAAGTTTCTCAGCATCTCTATGGACCTTGCGCAGACCAAAATGATCAGTCAGTTCGTTGATGATTATGGGACTGATAACGCATTCCCTAAACATTATCGGAAGTTTCTAGAGCACAACAGATTCTACCTGAACTGAAAAACTCTACGCAGGCAGACATACGCTGAATCGGTACGGCAGGTTATTCTAAACTGTACAGCTGTTCCGCTATTTCCTGCCTAGTAAGATTTTTGCACAACACCATCTCTGTAATATTACAACTCACGAATCCCTTTGAAAGAAGCTCGCCCCAACAACTTGCAGATGGTATCATTTGTCTTTTTTTGCTTGAACTTGTCTCTGTACCTGCTGAATAAACATCCCTCGAGATGAATAAAACATCTGCTTGACTTGACTGGCAGAATATTAGAGGGATATTGTGTATACTGAGCTGCACCGTACAAAATGAGCTTCCGTACAGAACAAAAGCGCACTGGAAAAGATCCAAAAAAGGAATTCAAAAAAGCGGGCAGTGAGATGCAGGGTGGTAAAAAGCACTATAATGACTTTCTCGGTGTAATTTAAAACAGTCTATGAGTCACTAAAATAAATGAACATGCTACCAAATGGAAAAAAACTTATTTCGGGACCCCGTTTAGGAATTTTCTTTCAAGCTTTCCGTCATACTGAAATTTTCCTGTGAATTTGCCACTTGATCTTCCATTCAAATCGTCCCCATTAACAGTACGGTAATTATCTAACTAATTAATTAGTCAATGACGCATTTCGATGGGACGGCTTGTGCTGGTCATCCGAAATAGAGCGATGCATTTTCTACATATCACTAATTTGTGTGGTGGCCCCGTATCAACGGCACCTGTTCGGATGATACGGGCACATTGTTCAAGGAGTATGAGGGGTACTTTTAACGGATATTTTACTTATCTCCCCTGTTCTCAAGTTACACTCATTTGGTGCCGGGTGATCAGGGATGCCCGACTTCCGGTGCAGGCTCACACTTGCACTCTGGCGGGTTGAAGCCTGTGACGATCCCTAACCGAGGCCGTTCTATATGACCGGCGGTGGTCAAAAGAGATATCACCGTGAACTTTGAAGAATAACGTCCCGAGTTTGATCCCCACCGTCACCGGTCACTTTCCCATTTGGCGGCCTTTCATAGGCCGCAGCCCCTATCCTGAAATGCTGTACATTGTTGTATAACAAAGAAAAAAGGAAGTGAGAAACAGTACATTTCAGATGATTACATGAAATGGAAAAACAACCAGTCGACCCGTTTACCTTTCGATTTGATTGAGCAGTCCGATATTGTTGTTTCATCTAAATGCATGACAAAAACAAACTTTCTTCCTGTTGAAAATTCTGCATGGGAATGAGACACCTGGTAAGTCACCATTTTTATAAAAAGTAGTTCGCTCCCGGAAAATAAAACACTAGTCAAGATCAGTCAAATTAATTCTTGTTGTCAGGTATCTTTGCATCCAGTGAGAGAGATGGTCAGATAGGAAGTAGTCACATAAGTAATGTCGTATTAATGTGTTGCTTGCCGAAAATGCACATTGTGCGATCTTCAACCGTTCTGCGATGTAAATGTATTCAAAAGAATCGTTTGATATCCAGCATTCTTGTCCATTATTATCGAAGTGTTTTCGGGAAATCGAAGTAACAGCATCTAAGTTGAGAATAGTTCGCACACGGAACGAATAGCAACCCAGGACATTTTGGTATTTTAGTTTGTAAAGACGTGAATACAAATGCCCTTACGAAGGTGCATCCTATACGAAACTGAGCTGCAATGTGTTCAGAAACAGACTGGATTTTGTAGGCAGAATGATAAAAAACGGTCATCAAAGCCATATCCCTGTGAAGTACTTGCTATATGAACTAACTTCTAGCATTTAGGAGGGAATTCAAGCCCCACCGGTTTCAAAGGGACGCCACCAGTGTTAGACATGGAGGGACCGTTGCTTTAAACTTGGAAAGCCACCATCATTTGAATCATTACCTTAGTACGGTACAGTGGCTGTAGCCCTTCGTCCGAAAGCCACTGAACACATCTCGGTACATTCAGAAAGCCTTTTTGTTGAGGTTTTGAAATGACAGCAGCAAATTGCGGAGTTCTGTTTTTTTATTCGACCTGTCGGGATGCCCGGACTTCATATCAGACTGATCTATTTTCTTGCCCCAGTCAAATATCTCGGCTGCTGTGCAGGCTGACTGCGTATCTTTGAAGTCAGCGCCCATGTCATTTATCTGGCAGCCCCTTCTACACGCAGTGCAGTACCTACCCTTTTTTGTATGAACAAAGACATCACTGAACTTGCCCACGTCTACGTACTCCTCGAATTTCACTCCGGTCGGCACGATATTTGCGAACTCACCGGCTGTTTCTTTCGTTACTATAGATATACTGTCCGAAGTTGTAATCCCGATTCTCCTGGGTCTAAGACATGAGTTAAAGGTCGTTTCGAAGACTTTCGCCCACCCATTTCGAAGTTATTTTATTGCCTCGAAAAACGAAACCTTTAAAGTGATACGGTGTCAACAAACCTGAACTATTTGTTTTTCTACCTTACCAATGCCTCGAGACTCATTCGTCATTGGTATGAGGTTTCAGAGAGGAGAATTTCTACAGGTCTATTTCAACTCCTGAACTATCTCTGCGTCTAGCTATTGGAGTTTGGCTATAGTGTTCGGTGACAGAGAATCATTGTTTATGTGACTCAGATATCATTCTGAAAACGCATTACAGATGTCCAGCAAAAAATAATAATTCCGTCCTTGCTATCCCAGGCATTGTTCCAGCTTCTCCGTCACGCTTTGCTCACCATTTATGGGCAAAAATTATTGTAGCAGTTTAATTCGATTTGTCGCATATTTTTGAAACACCTCACATTGGCTTTCTTTTTGGTGACTAAGGTCTTTATTTTTCATCAGATGTCCTGTATTAAACCAGTATTGTTAACCATTTCTTTGCTTTTAAGTCAAAACATTTCTCGTCTGCTATCACAAAGCTCCTGTTTGGCATGCTTAGAAACAATGAACCAGTTTTTTCATAGCTGAATATGTTGCTAGGCTCATAAACTGTGCACATTTTGGCATTCACTGCAACCAGTCTTTCAGAGCTTGCGCGAAAACTCCAGTGGATTTCTTTTGCCAAATTATGCACCTTTTATTATAAAACCAAACAGAATTTAAAAGGCCAGCCACTCCTCACCGGGAATTGTTCACAATCAGGTTGATCGGCTTTTTTGTTGACTTTTTCTTGCACCAGCTTGCCAGAAAAGGGATTAATTTTTTACGGGCTTCGGCAAATCATTGGAATAGCTTCCTTCAACTGGTGGATGCATGCACGCTTGGCAGATGACAATTTTTGCCAGGAATTTATACCGTTTCCTCGCTTGACTAGGTCTTTCCTCTGTGGATGGCGCCTTACCTGCTCTTGGTTGACAGTGATTATTTCTGCGATCTTTCGGTTGCTTCCTCTTGAGTCTCCCAGGTGGATCATTTTTATCCTTTGACTCGGGGATAAAAAATTCCTTCTTGGTGAATACATGATGCAAGGTCGACTACGCGAATCCGAGTGAATGATCCTTACTGACTAGAGTCGACTTGATAACTCTAAGGCCAACCGAGTACGATTCGCGGAATGTTGCAATGCGTGATCCCAAAGTTTATCAGAAGTTGATGCATAGACGGCTCACTGGCATTATGATTACCGCTCACGGCATCAGTGTTGGTGTCGATGGACTTCTAACAGGGTCACCTTGACAGGCGAGCAAAATCGAAATCTTAGCATGAGACGGTAACCACCCCGCTCCGAATCTGCTGAAGTAAGTATCATCATTGACTGACTCCTTGCAAGCAAATTCTCGTACCTCCTATTGTTTCCATGGCCGTTGGAAGCGAATGCTCCAAAATGAATTCTTTTGTACATGGACTTCCATCTGTTTTCAGGTCTAATGGCACGATGGTTCGTTTCTCCATCTACTTCAGCAGTAGTTGTTCCCACTTTCCCTTTGACTTCATGAGTTCACATGTTTATCTTGATTAGCTGAAGTCGTCCGATCACTTTGTCGTCCTGTCTGCTGTATGCCATGTCTCACCAATAATGACAGACTGTCCGCTAAGCTGTATTTGTACCTATTTACTTATGAACCTTTGAGTATCACTCCCTGACAGGAGACTTAGAAATGAACTTTCTTCGCCTAACCAGACTGTAAGGATTCGAATCAACATCGGATAATAGTATAAGAAGAATGACGGTTGCCTTTACTTCACGAAAGACCCGTACAGAAAGAGATCCCGCAAGCTTTTCATCGCTTCAACATCATTCGCGTTGTTAGATGCTTGCCGACTAGTCTCACCAGTTGTCGGATACAATAACTGATACGAATCAATGAAAACTAAGTTAATGGAGCATGTGGCATGACCTTTAGCTCAGTTAGCTGACGAATAGTGAGAAAATACGGACAGCGGCGACCAATGCCTTTGGTCGGGACCTTCAGTAACAGTGACATTTGGAGCATGTGACCTCAAGTAGAACACAATTTTCTCTGATTTTGAAAATAATGCCGTCAGTAAGCACACTTAGCTTAAGGTCAACATCGGTTTTTATCGGTGTCAATGAAATATCCGTTTTCGTAGATCAATGCACAAATTCGTTCTCGCAGAACATTTCTGATGAGTTCCTACTCGCTGAACTTGATTTATAGGTCGCAAACTCTTCCTCATCAATCAAGCTAAACGAGATTGGCTCTCAACGGATTAAGCTATCCCAGTAGGTGATGGCTATAGTCGTGTAATCTAAAGGGAGAGATCAACAATCCAAAGTTTATGCAACCGTTAACATGAACTGCGAGAGTTAGCAGTGGGTTCAGTGTTATCACAAACAGGTGATTGCGTGGACGGGAATCCGCGGGAGACGTTCCGCTGCGACGGGATGCAAGTTCTTATCAAATATCCCAATAACACTAAAACAGTGCCCCCAAATAAGAGGCTTTCTTGATGCACCTTTTCACTGAGGCAAGCAGTTATTAGTTGATGGGTTCAGGTAATCGGTCTAAAGGGTTTCGGGAACATGGTGAGTAGCTGGTCGTGTAGTACAGAGCACAAACAAGTAGTGACAACCAGGATGTTCTAGATGAGTGGCTAGGAAATGACGAAACTAACACCTGCCATTATTTTTTCATCACCATATATCTCGCAGAAGGAAGGCTCAACTCACAACTGTAGAATGTTGAACAAAATCACTGAGCTGTCTTAACAATCATGTAAGGAAATATCATAAGATAGTTATAAATTCAAACACTCCTCAGTAGATTTGTTAGACATTTATCTGTGTTTTTTTCATGTCTGTACTCGGAAAACCACAAAAGACATTTCCAAGTTTCAGGGCATTTCCCCTGGAACATTTTGGTTGGGTATTATTCAGGAATTATCATTATACACCAGCTCTGGTAAACAAGATCATGAAAATCTGTTGAAATTATTTTGTTTATTCATCCAAATAATACTGGAACTGCTAACCTGTTGAGAACAAACACACTCTCATGGAAGGAACATCGCAAAACTCAGTAGAATTAGTCTCGCAAACCACCTCAAAAGCTCCTCCAACTTCAAACAGACTGAAACTTTTCGGTCAGTACTTCATGACAGGAGAAAATTTTGCGGATCGCGCAAGTCAATATAGTTTCTCCGATATGAATAGCTTTCCGTGTTGGTTGAATTGTAGGAATGTTATGTTGCAAGAGAACACCCGTATTGTGCATGACCCGCATTTATCCGTAAACGTTTCTCCGACCAAACCGTTCAGAATCGATCCACGTATACTACGGGACAAATACCGATCAGATCCGATGGAACCAATCTCCTTCTACCTGCCCCCCTCCCTTCACCTAAAAAGAAAATTGAAGAATTACACATAGATTTGACGATTATTTACCAGGAATTTTGCTGGTGTTCAACTCAAAAAGATTTTTGCCCGCACTTATTTCTAATCACTTTCAGAGAGTCAGAGACTACTGTGAACGCTGAGTATACTCACAACTCCTATCTCTTGGTCGGATTAAATTCAGCTCATTGGAATTTCAGTGTGTCAGGGATTCTGGAATCCGGATTGGCATTGTTAATTTCTCCTACCACATTGAAATCAATATTAAATCAAACAGTTGTTTTTTTCAAATGGGATTTTTATTCAGACGGAATCAAGTACCCATATCAGTATCTTTATGGCAGATCAAAATTTTGTCGGTAATCGCGTGGAAGAAAAATATTTACCATTGTTCTTTCTCATGTTGGATACGAATATTACTCATTAACATGGTTTCACGTCTATCGTGCCTATTGTGCTCTAAGCGGTTTCTTGAAATTTGGTCGGTGCATAATTCCAATTTAGCAAAATTGTAAAATAATAGAGTTTTCTGTGTTCACCCGAGGTTTATGAAAAGCGATTTAAGGGTGTCACTGTTGAGCTGCAAATTAGCGATCAACAGAGGTAGCTAACGGGAGATTTTATGAGAGAGCTCCCTTCGATTCGCTCCGAATTTTACCCGTAATTCTTTGTTTCGCCCGACGGCGTTTGTATAGTGATAGGCACAGAAGAGTCAATTGAAATAATGGTCTCTAATAAGCACTATCCCATAGAAATGGTTGATCTAAGGTAAGAATGATGAGAGAATGTATTCCGACGCAACTCAGAAGAGGTAATGAACGGTTCCGTAAATGTTCTCACTGAACTCATCCAAAAGTGTAATGGAGTTATCAGATCGTACGATTAGCTACGGCTTCTAACAGAAATGCAAGCTGACCTAGAAACAAAGACATCTCAGTTAGTATTCTCTTCTAAGCTAACGAAACTATTCAGGTAATTTTTAACTTCTCATTCTGATCCATAGTTTTTTTTCGATGATGCTTCTGGTCACAAGTAACCCCATTGTACAATTCATGTTTGAATAAATGTGGTAGAATCTTGTCTCGTGACCAGTTCATTGGAAGTTTATCCCCAGACGGTACTGATTAATCTGTGTTGTATATTAGGTTTTTTCTAAATTTGGAGTTTTGCGTTCTACCGACAAGATACACCACATAGGTTTTCATTCCGGAAACTACTTGAAACAAAATGATTATGCCAGGGCAAGAAGGAAAACGTGTAACAGATAAAAAGGCAGCATAAAGAGTCCCGTTGTCTAGCATGTTTTTACTGAAAATCATGAACTTAGCGTCGTAGACGATGTGCTATTCTAATCCGTCCTTAACACAATTTTGGGCGAGAATTCGGTCAGCTTTTCATTTTATACCGATTGAAACTTACACTGAACACCCATTTGTGACGAAAGATTGGTCCTGATAATTTGAAAGCTATTGGAGAAAGGGTTTAATAAAGCTTTGATCATTTATTAGGCATACATTTTACACTTTTCAAACATGTGTACCTTTCATTATACTATTGTTAAAATAGAGTTTTGTCCTGAAGTAGACTCCAGGCAAAGCGAGAAACTCTTTTCTTTAGTGAAAAGCGGTTGACCTTTTTGTACTCAGCGTCCATTCGTTGTAAAATTGTGACTTGCCGGAATCGAGTGTTATTGTTAGCAATTGAAGAATCAAAAAGAATCCGTCCCACTGAATAGGTTTTTTTGATGATGCTGGTTGGAGATTCTTTGGTTGATAAGCGGTCACAGAAATGCACCTTGTTATCTTTGGACAAAATACGATGGATAATATAACATTCATTTTCATTATTGACAGTGATAACTTTGCTGATGATGACGATGCGGACGACAGAGATTTTTTATTACTAATAATATTGTTGTAGTAATAGTACTGACAGTGGTTACAGAATGTCTCACGAACAGTTTCGATTTCGAACTCAAGGAAACAAACTCATGCAAGTAATAATATTATCTAGAAATGCTATGATGCATTACTACAATATCCTGGATTTTGGACGTGATCAAATTTAAACGTTACATCACTTGATATTATCTGCTAAGTAGGCACCAACTGTTAATGGAGTACCTCAGTCACATCAACCTCCTCGGGTGATCTTATTCACCATTTGTGAAGACGTGATCACAAGAAAAAAATCGGTTTTTGGACTGGGACCCAGCTGATATAAGGATTCGGAGAAAAGCAGCTGTTTTGTGTGATAGTTAAATGATAAAAATTCTTTCTCAAGTGACTTTCGTCGTGCAGAAGATTTCAACTGGCCCAGTTAAATTCTAAGGGATTAAAGTGCTTCAGCTGAATCTCAGAATAGAACAGTAAGGCATCGTTATCTGTATTCAAAAAAAGCACGTAGTTCATTTAGGCACATTTTTTCTTCATTGTTCTGTCAGGATCGACTCAGACTTTAAAAGTATAGATGACGTGTTGAGAGTATATTGGTAACTAAAATGTGAAGCCACTGCAACAAAATGTGATTTCAACACGATCCGTACAAATCCTTTTTAGTTGAGTTTCTTGTCCCGTATCATTTCTCTCTCTCTCTCGCACGTTGACTATCTTTCTCCCTCTCTCTCTCTTTCCGTGTTGCGTGGCTGGTGAACATCGTCCCCCTATCGGATACCAGATCAGTTAGGAGAGTACCGAAAAAAAGGTGCCTCATATGACACGTTACAGGCAAGTGCTTATTGTTCGGTAACAGCGTTATCGGAAAAAATGTTAGTCAGTCGAATTCTCCGTTACCGAGGGTAACCTTTCTCAAGACCAGTTTACAATCGGGACGATATATTTTGCTGATCCCTCTGTACACGATGACCACAAACTGTCATTGGTCTTAACCTGAAATGGAACCAAGGCTGTAAGACGGTCAGTTGCCGCGGCCCGTGGAGCCGTGGCACTCGAGCTGCATCATCATCACGAGTTCCGTTTATAACTTTCCTTTCTACTATTTGACACTTTGCGCATCTATACTTTCTGCCCTCGACTCGAAGATGCTACGAGGTTGCAACGAAAACGGTGGCACAGAAATGCGTGAATAATGGTTGAAAGTAACTGAAACGGGCTGTGTTATTTTGACAAGCACATGTTACGAACAAGTTATCCGGCTGTGGACAAACACGGTCATTATCACTGTGGGGGGGGGGGGCTTCCAACCCTTCTGCCCCGGGTTCGAAACCTGCCTCCTCCACGGCTGGTCACTCTCCTCAAATGGCATCCTCTAATCGACCGCGACCCTCTTCCTGAAATATTATACCATTAATAAATAATAAAAGGAAATAAGCAAAAGGATAAAGATTAAGAGATAAAGATAAGGACCCACAATGCCCCTCAATCACTTCCTTTGCGTCAACGCTAAACGATGTGAAGCAGACAAACGGCTGTATTCTAACATTAACTCACCACACACACACACACACACACACACACGCACACACACACACAAATCGAGTGACTGTTCTGATGGATGTCACTATGGATTATTTGTAATTCTTTTGTTTCACTAAAGTCCGTAATGAGAGTACTTCCGGCTTATGCGTCAGCCGGTATAGACTCGTTTCCGACGTTCCAAGCAACGGACGTGAGACCAGTTCCTCAACAGCGCTGAGGTAATGTAGTGTGAGGATTTTTTCTATTTTTCAAACAAGAGGAATGGTTTATTTTTCCCATGAATTTGAAATTGATCAGTAAAAGACGATTCTTCCTGTTGGTTTGTAAAAGGCAGTTGTATTTTGGTTGAATACTGGCATATGAACTCACTGGCCAACCAGTGTTTCCAAGGATAAATCGAAGTGTATTGGTTTTTCGTTTTACTCTATGGCAACCGTTTACTTGAAGACAACAGAACTTGCCCAGCTTAACCGAACTCATTTACGAGATCTCGGAATTGAAAGCTCACTAAAAGTACCACTCCAATTAATAAGAGAATACTGTTGCTGTATCCTCCACCAAATGTGAAAATTCAGCTGTTCCTGAGACGGTATCCCACTGATTAGGAGAATGACTTGGATCAGGATAAAACTAAACAGACAAAACACTTTTAGGTTTCCAAAGTTCCTTAAGTAACCAAGGTGGAGCAATTTTAGGTGAACTGTTATCAGAATGAGATAAATCTAGAAAAAGGAAGTAGAGCAAAACTAACCGAATCTTCCTGACCAATGTGATGGCATTATGGTGAGGATCGTTTCAAGAACCAATAGAGGCCGCTTTATGGACATCTTTGAAAGGGATATTTGGCTATCTACAGAACAGCTCCTGAGTGACGGTACAGATCATGCTGAAGAACAAGCGGATCGCAAAGTAATCTCTGCAGACGGGATAAATATCCCCGAGGACGAATTGTGGATCCGCTTGTTAACTGACCTAATCAAACCCATCCGGCTGAATAGATACGTGCATGAATATAAGTCCTCGACCTACAGACCAAAGAGTTGGAAGGGGTGAGTGGTAGGAGGATCAAGGCAGAGTGTAGACTTGAGAAGCAAAATATTTGAATAATCACAGGTCTTGCAATTTATGAAAGGTATCGTTTGGTCGATACAACCTTCGCCAATTTTGCAGGATATCAAATCTCTTCAAAAGGACGATGACACGGTTATTGCTTTAGGATTTTTGGAAAATGTAATACCTCCTATTACCTAACAGATAAACAAAAATAGGAATACGTAGGTTGTTTGAAACAAGGCAAAGATAGCACTACTAGTTAACTACAAGTTCTATTGATGAACTATTTCTAAAAGTCATTCACCTAGTCCGCAAACTCGGAGTGATATTAAGGTGGTATAAAACAGTGTACACATATCACGCAACACAAACTGTTATGAGATCTTCAGTATCCGTCCAACGGCCCTTGAAAGCGATCGTCTCTGTAAGTATTCGACAGCAGATAGCTAAATAAACGAAAAAATGAAACTAATAACCACTAATAAATTCATTATTTTGTGACACTATCTAGATTACATTGCCAAGTACAATTGTTCTTGAAATTTAAAGGATACCGAGATCTCTGGAGTTCATCAATCGCCCGCGTGCAATGTTTCATCCCGGGAGCAAATATTATGCATTACCTATAGTTACTACTGCGGGACCAATAAGCACAGAAACATTTTTTTTTTGAGTGTTGTCTGTTGCTCTAACCAATCTTGCAGGATGAATCCGATAAACCCCTCCAGGGGTTTATACCACTGACCCACAAACCTGAAAGAAGTTGAAAAACGGACGTAAAATTCACAATTATTTTTTACATGCTGAATGTTTTATATTATTTGACGTATTTATTCATTACTTGTTTCCGCTTGAGAGCAGTAGAAATATTGAAAACTCAGAGCTTCAAGGTCCCACTACACTAAAAGGGATAGCTGGCAACCAGGCCTTGAGAACTGGAACGATGGAGAACCACATAAGGTCCCAATTAAACAGAGGTAATAACGAGCCGAACAAAGGTGAATTACTGTCTACTACCATAGTGGCCGGGGACAGCGGGATTCTAACCTCTGACCTACGAGATGGTAATTAAATGCTCCAACTCACTGGATCACCACGTGTCAAAGTATGCATAGGTTTCCCTGGTAATAATTTAGTTCCCAGTCGACGCTCTATCCGACTTGTTCCAACTTTGTAAGGCACAGAGTTGGCCAACTTACTTGTGAGATGGCTAGTCATCTTGTGTTCCATGACCTACATCGGTTACTTCCCAGAAGTCCAAGTCAGAGAATGTCCATTAACTACTTTCTCCAACACTGAGAATAAATTTTCATTAGAAATGCCCTGTGTTACGGAAAAAACCGTAGCAAGCAAGGTTGTTTTCGGTAACTTCTTTTCTCTTCTGTCTAACTGCACTTCTACCAGTAGGATAAACGTGATATTGTTGTTATGAAGAAGTGATAGGTGGGAGAGGATGTGTCTACAACGAGTGGTCGATAAACTGTAAGAATATGGTGTGGCAGCTGGGCGGAAAACAAAGCGATTACTGTGGAGTTGGGGTCAAATTATTTGTCCCAATCGGATTTGACCACTTCCGGTCAAGTCTTCTAGTCACTAGAGGATTGATACCCTATCGGTATACATGTGACGGTGCCCCACCATGTGTAACTTTACAAAGATATTTAAAACTGAGCTGTCAGGGAGCTGGTGTAAAAAGCTTACAAGATAAGAATGCAATCACGACTAGAGGATATAAAACGTCATCTGAGGAATGGCCAGACGCGTTACCAGCCACAGTGTGATCTGTCTGCAGCCCTACTGAACCAACCGTCAAATGCAATTTGCTGTTTAGCTCTGAGAGAATATTGTACTCTTTAAATGTATTTCTACAGTTTTTGCTTCTTTCCTCAAGACATACGTCCGAAACTTTATCAAGAAGAACGGCTTCTGACAAGATGCCTATTTATTCAGTAATAATTAGTACTCTGTAGCGAATTTTATCCTGAAAGTTTCGGGAATTGGTAGTATTTGAAATTTTATTATTTTGAACTTCAAAGCTTCAAGCTAATTTATCATGATGGCCAAGGTTGTACAGTTTCAGATAGGAGTAGTTCACCACAGAATTAGCATCAACAAAACCAAGTTACACAGAACTTTATATTTCTATCATTTATCTGTAAATGTGCATATATGTGGCACAACTCGAACGAAACTGTAGTTTATGGAGTAAATCCACTTCCTACACAAAACGGTGAACCTTGAGCTAAACTTTTCACGTCACGTGTACTTTTCGTAAAGCACGAGAAATTCCGCAAATTTGCATATCGTTCATGCCATCGATCCACAAACATATGGAAAAATAAACAACAAGTGGAGAAATAAAGGGTATGAAATTGCAGGCGAGCTTCTTCCATAATGTTTGGTGTGCATGTTGCTTTCCAGTTATTAACACGTTGACTTTTCTCCATCCTCAGTCAATTATTTCAGCTCTATAGGCACAGAGTTTACGGGCGGAATCACGATACCACTGGCTATCCCGGGCTTCTTTACGTGAAAAATTTTCCCGTTTGTAGTCCAATGTGAAAAAATGCAACAACTTATTTCTCCAGCTTTGAGAATACTGTCCCCACCATGCTCAAATCAAAGCTGTTACGGGGCAGCTGTGCAACAGAATCTTCAGAGTGTCCATGGTTTCGTGACAGCATGACTAGATGAACAAACACACTCAAGGCGATAGGATCAGAGTCCTCGCGTGAGGCATAACCTGACGCATTATCCGGTGGCACAGTAGTCTTCCGAAAAGAATTTCTAATCTGGCAGACAGGAAAAATAATATTTTTTGAAACTGATCAATTTAGTAAGGAACGCTTTTCTTTAAACGTGGCTGAAGATGATCCAGGAAGTTGGTAATGCTTCGTACTGTATGTTGAAAGAGTGAAAATTGACGGCTGATCGCGATATAAGAAATCGTCACAAACGCAGGCGGTAAAACAAACAGCGAAAAATTCATGTGATAATCAATCACTTGAAACACGGTGGGTCACATAAAAACAGTAGTATTTGTTTATACGAATGGACGAATCATATATAAATGATTAATCTTTTGTGCTTTTGTTTCGTTTCGTGATTTAAAAAAAGGGGTATATCTATTACAATCGGTCGCGAAAAGTATTGTCCTAACCTTGAAAGAAAGGAGAAAACTGAATACGATTAACTGATGAGGCAGGCTATGAAATGCTTTGAAGTGATATGTTTTAGACCTAAAATTATGGTGAAACACTAAAAATCCTGTTATCTTACTGACCAATTTCTATTCTCTGAGGCATTTCACATTTCATATCATCATTTGGGAAGGCCAAATCTATTACCAAGTTATTCTCGACTCAAATAGAAGAGCATCAGTCTCGCGGCAGAACAGCACCTTTATTTATTATGGAGTTTAGTACGAAGCCTTGTTTACTTCCCATATAGAGAATAAGAACTTTTCCAGATCGAAACTTCCTCATGCAATTTCCAATTGAGTCGTTGAACTTCTGTTCAGAGACCATCAGAAACAGATTGGTTTTATGAAAATCGACATTCGTCGAGCGGAATATCTGTGGACTAGGAGTAATATTCGCGCGACCTACTTTCAGTCACAATGACTGCAAAGTATGCTGCAGTGCGTCCGTCGTATAAAAGTTGTGCAGACAGATATTCCGGAGTTGCTGTCCGTAGTAAGGCATACGATGTAAGCCGAAATTCCCATCTTGAGACCATGCAGTATGGAGTCTGGCCGGTGAGTGTCTGAAATGTAGGCCGTCTGTTTCGTGACTGATGGAAGTCTCCAGCAAGCGCTGCAGAGTCTGATTTGTGCGCTACTCCTGGCCGTTACCTTCGGGCTGGAAAGTATGGTTCGAGTTTTCTAAATGCCCAAAATAAGGTACTTTTTCCGAAACGACGTCCTTTCTAACGCCAATCAATGGTTCGAATGAAGTTTAAGTGGCATGCCCTATCGAAAGAACCACTCTGTGAAGATTTATTTGGCTGCAGAAGAAGATTTAGGAGTTGACAAAGGTACTATCATGCACCACAATAAAATAACTGAATATAACTAGGACTTAGCGATTGCCATCTCCAGTAGTAGGCAGAAGTCCGATCCCAAGGATACCCACCTTTTCGTTAGGAAAGCCAACTCTTTCAGTTTGGCGTGATGCTTGTGGATTACCTCAAGTTTGTCTCATTTTAATGTCCGGAAAATACCCATTGTATCATATAGAAAGCTTTTTCGGTGTAACAGTTGTTCTTCACTAATTCGTTCGAAAGCCATTTACAAGTTACATTGGAAACATTAGACAAAAGAACAAGCGGATAGACATGGAATAACCACCAGTCATGGGCGGGGGTTGTCAACAGTCAGATTGTCCTCGTCATGTGATTGGTTTATCTAACTTGCTCCCTCTGGGTGACAGAACTACAGATTCACTCGTCCTCGATCGGTCCTAGGCCATGGAATTTGAAGCCCCCGAACCAAAAGCTTTTAGGCCCAAAGGCTGGGGGTCAGCTTCCTGATTCCAACTGTCTCGGCTGTGGCTAGAGTGCGCAACTAAATTCCCTTTCATCTTTTTGGGGGGACACGATGCACTACTTTGGAAGCCGTGTCTGGATTCATCTAGTATCCCATCTGGCTGCTTTACGAGCATGAGTTACAGAAGTTGACTGCCTCTCTCTTCATAATTATCTACGAAAAACCTTTCGTCCTGCACTAACCTGTTTATTTTGACCTGCTTTACTGAGATCCGTATGCAACCGCTGCGGAAAGGTTTTCGCTGAAGATGGCGAGACAGCACTGTGAGACCGTACCGTTCTGAAACATGGGTATGCCATCAGTGACTCGCGTATGAGACCACGGAATGCAAACTCACCGGGAAGGTTAAACGGAGCCCCTCACATCTTGAAAAGAAAAGATCACTCACTGAGCAGAAGATCATATGTTAACTGAGTGGTACTGTGGCCACAAAATTGGTGTGTAGGTTGGGCAGTCCCCAAGTGTTCAATGGGAGTGTTTGATGATTTAGAAGAATCGTAGTATCTGCTTGCGTGGTGCAGTAGCTACGTTCATGGACAACGAGGGTGCAGCCAGTATATGCTTTCACTTGTTCTTAAGAATTCCGCTGACGATAGCGATACGGTTCCAGTGGCTCGATCACTGGCATTGGCATCTAACACAAACCAGTCTTCATGAGGTGGGCAATCAAAATGTACCAATCTTCGGAAGGCACACAACTGATTCGGTAACTCAATGGAGGCAGCAACCTCTTTACCGGACCATTGGGGCTGAGTCTGGTTCTTCAGACGATTCGTTATAGGCTCCACCACACTATGAAAATTAAATAAGGACCACCGATGGTAGGATGCCAAATCGACGCCACTTCTTGGTTCATTTTTCGGTGAGCAAACTTGTTCTACCTTTGCAGGATCACAACTGACGCCTTCCCTATGGAAAGTCTTACCCCAAAAATATGAATTCTTGTTGTACGTAGCGACATTTAGATGGCTTTAGCTTGATTCAGAACTGTCGAAACCGGTTGGGATTTCAAACAGGTTAGCACGGTATTCTAGTAGCAAGCTACCGTGAAATATAAGATCGTCAAATTAAAGTGGACATTTCCCTGGGAATAGGCTGGAAGAATTGTACGCACTGGCCGTTGGAATGTGGTCGGGGCATCAGCTAATCCAAAGAGCATTGTTTGCTATTCAGGCTAAGTCAGAAGTTTCGGAACAGCCGTTTTACAGCGATCGGGTCGATAGATCTTCACCCACCAGTTCCAGAACGTCATGTCTAAGGTGGTGAAAAGTCTTGCCCCGCCTAGGAAATCCTGGATTTGGTCAATATGGGGTAAAGGAAAAGAAATTTGAGCAGTGATGCTGTTCATTTTTTGATAATCAGAACATGCTAAGAGTGCCATTGCAAATTTTCACCAGAGATGACCATAGGGATGTAGACGGTCGAATAAAATCACAGGTGAGCAAATTTTATATCAGATCTTGCAGCTGTTGTTAGTAGTGGAATGGTACATGATGTGGGGATGTGCAAATAAGCAACGTAACACTTGTGTAGATTTGACTTTGTAACTTATCTGTGCCTTTAAGTCGTCATCTTATCCTTTGCAAAAGCATCTGCGAATTTATCGAATAACGGCTCTACTGCTGTTTAAAGCACACACCTGACAACTCAATGAATTGTGATTCATCCCCAAGGCACGCGACTGGAAAGGGTTCACATTCTAGTGGGTCTCTGCTTTAGGAAGGTACTGCTTCATTGACTAAAACAATGTGTGCTATGAAATGTCCTCATCAAGAATGAAGTCCAGTTTTAGGTGGGACGTCACAATTACATTGCGCGATATATTTAACCCGGCCAGTACCGTGAGCGCAAAGGATGAGACCTTTGTTTGAATACAAGCACCACTAGCTAATATTAACTTAGTTTTGGTAACTTAATCACGCGGTGTACCAAGAGGGATATGACTCACACATACTACTGAGGACAGATCACCCGTCTACCCAGAAATTTAGTACAAAACAGGAATGCCACCAGTAGAATGGCATTCAAAATGACAAGTTGGAATTATATCAGAAATACTAGACTCACCAGGGTGATTATGGTAACACGTCTGCACCCGGGTTCCGAATCTGTGGCAGTACTGGCAATCTTCGGGATTTGGTGGCAGACGTTTCTGTTGAACTCCAAGGCGGAAGCCAAAGCCCGGAAAACAATGACTGTTGCGACTTGGAGGTCAGTTCTATGTGGTAGTCCGAGACTATTCGGTCAGCCCTGGGGTGGATGATCACGGACTACCACAATGATATTCTTGAAGTACGGTTTCTAGCAGTTCTGTTTCGCCAGCCACCCCTAGGGCCTATGTGGCTGTCAGCTATTGTGTCTGCCAGGAGGGGATGAGGAAAACCAAAACTGATTTACTCGAACTTCATGACTCTTTGTTGTTCCTTGTCTAACCATCTTAGACACTTCGCCGCAATAGTCTCACAAAGGGCGTTAGGTTCCCCCTGACCATTTCTGAAACCGGTAGCGGAAGGTCATTGTATCCTGTTTACCTTTAAGGTAACCACGGAGTCGACGAGATTTATCTGTTGTTTTGGACTCGCGTGACTCCAGCTCGTCCCATGTGACGTCTTCTGCCACTTCATCCAGCGGCGATAAGAGTACTCTACGGCGGTCGGAGGCGGGGAACATTTCCACACTGTCCCTGACGTCAACCACCCAACACTGATAAATTTTCACCCTTACAGTATTTGTCTTGTGGGTGACACGATACGGACTGATCCTTACCACAGCAGACAACATGGTTGGAAATTAAGGAAGGATAAGCTAGTGCTGTTAATGACGGAAGTGAACCAAGAGCATAAGTACAGCAAACCAGGCTAAGGGGAACAGGACCCAAGTGACTGCCGTTTGTCTCCTATTCAAATCTGGATGATACCTTTACCTTAACTTCCAGTGATCAGTCCTCAGAAAAGTATTTGCACAAAAATTATTTTGTAAATGAACTTACTTGCCTGATAAGAAATTCCGTGGCATGATTCATTCCTTCCCAGGGTGGTTTGCTCAGGGAAACTTTAAGGTTTATTACTTACACACAAAACCTGAGATAAACCATGGTTTTTACTCTTCTACTCATTCACCTTCGCAGCACTTACTCTAATTTTTCCACCTGTGATCTGTACTTTATTAGACAGTAGACAGTTCACTGGAAGCTGACTTTATTTCTTCGGTTCTCCGATTGATTTTCGTTTCACAGATTGGAGTAACATTAAAATTGTCAGAATACGAGCAGTCCCTTTCGAAGCCGTTGAATGCGAGATGATTTCTTGTTGAAAGTTTTAATTTGTTCCTGTAAATATACAACTAGTAACCCCAAGTGTGGCTTTCAAAACAGGATTATCTTTATTAGGACTTAAGTGGTGACGACAGTATGCCTGAACATTTATCTGAATTACTGCGTAAGTCCTGGAATCTCAATGCTCAACAACAGAGCCACCATTTAAACACAGCTTTTGTATTTTTTTAGTGGTAGGTTATATTACCCCACAGTTAGCGGTGGGCACCTTGGCGGAGTGGACATCCGCGATGTACGAAATGTCCAGCAACTACCAGGGCCCTTCTTGTGAACGATCTTACCAAGTTCTTTCTCTTTGATTTACGATCGAAGCAAGATACCGCTGTTTGTTGCACCTCAGGACTGATGTCAGGTGGTAGGGATATTTCAGAAGTAGGACGTAAATCAAGTACCATTTTCAAGCACAAGTTTTCACTGCCCTCGACTACCTTCAAACTTCGCCCACTATATCAGATAGGACAACAGGCTGCCATGACTACAACTCTTGGAAATCCTCAAATACAAGTATGCTGTACCCCTCAAGAGCAGTGCTAGTAATAGGTGTCGAGCAATGGGAAGCAGATTTCAGCCACTGCAGCAACCGTTTAATCTAAACAGGTTAAAGTGGTTGGAACTTGTGTTAAGAATCTCCACCGGCAGATTTTATTCTGTGTTCATTGTCCTCTGAGGCAGCTTGTCCGTGGAGATATAGTCAAGATGGTTAGTCCTCGACATAGCGAAAAGGTATGAAATTCACGGTCGTTGGAGTCAGCCTTATAGGAGGTCCTGGGCTCTTGGGCTTGGATCCACGTGATCCGCACTCCACATGACTCGCGGCGTTAGGTGACATCACTGAGTGACCCGGTTAGTGACTTAGTTGTATACGAGTTATTTTTCATCCATAAGTACCACTTATTTTCCTTGTTTTAAGCTAATTTGCCATTTACGCGTTCACTAGTATTACTTTCAACTCGACGAAGCTTCGAGGGATCAGTCAAAACCAGAGCGCAGAACTGAGATCGAAAGAACCGAATGAACTGACTTCTTGTGGGTGAGTCGTTTTGTATTCAGGATCGTAGAACATCAGAACCATCCAATGTGAGATGCAGCTCTTGGTCGTTACTCCTGTAAGAGTCCAGCATTTTGGTATTTTATACCTTCTAAGTGATGACAGTACTACGGTTTAGTTGTACTCTGGCCGTTGATTCCGCTTTCAAAATAACCGTTTTCATTAGCAGCAGTCAACAAGTAATAATATTAATTTAATATCTACGGTTTGCTGCATGAATATTAGAGCCTCACTTTTCTAACATTTCCAATAAGTTTTCGATAGAAATAGTATTAGATTGTATCTGAATGGTAGGACAAAACTTCCCCGCAAGCACAAGATTGGTCATTGTTATACTTATGGCTGTAATCTCAGAAGCACAAGATGAAATAACTTTGGAGACACTACCCCATGATCCTGACATTGCACTCTTCGCTCGTGCATGCATCTCACGATTCAAGTAAGAACACAACCATGTGGGTTCCATCGAGAAAACCATTCCATACACATCTCTTTTGTTCCTTTGAATTCCATTAAATCGTCAAATTAAATAAATCTGGTTGCTGTTGTGTTCAGCAAACATCACTCACTGACATGACCGTGTAAACCTACGTTACCAGGTCACTGGGCTGGTCACAAATCGACAGGATATGGGAACATTGTTTCAGAATATTGTGCTCTCTGTTTTTTGTCCCCGAATGGTAAACATGGACCAGGTAAGAGGAAAATAATTGTACATTGCTAACCACAGATTAAAAAGTTGATTCTGGGGTCCAAACGAGTGCAACAAAACGTTTGATTCATTTGTTCTACTCTTATCCAATTCTCGACTGCTCAGTTAAATCTCTGGCTTTAAGATGTGCAATACAGTCAAAATGCGGGCTTTAAAGTCCACTGACCTGAGTTGCCTGATTTTTGCATAAACGAGGTGTCGGAGACAACAGAATAAAGATAAAGATATGGACGTATGGGAATAAATGAGCAATGCAAAAAGGCTGTTCTACTGGATGTCAAACCTATGTGGCACGCCGTTCAGCTGAGCAAAGAGTGTAAATTTCGACAAGCATTGATGAACTGCTCTGAAGCGATTCATTTTCGACGGCCGCTTGTATTTGTGTAGACATCAAATGAACGACCGAGAGCCGAGTGGGTCCATACTTCTTGGGCTGTTTACATTGAGCGGTGAAATACGATGAAATGAAAGATAAAGAGGTACAGAAAAGAGTGGCAGCTAACGACAAAATACAATAAACTTTATTAACCAACAGAGATCATATCTCACCGGGATATTTACAAGGAAATCGCATTTCACTCACTTAATTCAGTCACATGATTGTACCTTATCACGTGCAAAACCGCGGTATCATCCGATGCCCCCATGACCTTCCAACATTTTTGTTTAAAATAACTCATCAAAGTTTTGAAATTGTGGTTCAGCCAAGTTTTAACTACAAATATACCAAATAGCTCTACTGACACAATGCAATGGATCTGAAAGTGCTTTGCATATTGCTAGAAATATATTTTTAAGGCGGTATTGTTTTGCTTCTATTACTGACTGAGTGTCACTCACGAGGGCTCACAAACTTGGCAGATATTAGTCAAAAAGCTGCAAAGATGTAATTGATGCATCGCTCCAAAGATGAAAATGTTTGTAAAATAAACAAATGGGACGAAATAGTTATTTACACCTCTTCTACCACTGGATTGGATCTACACGGTTGCTCCTTTTGTATTGTTTTCATCCACATAGCCGGAGGTTTTGAATTCCCAGTCAACTCTGGCGAATGACTGGTCGACTTCCCTATGTAAACCGGGGGGGGGGGGGGTGATGGATTGTAGGCATAAAATGAAGGAGAGGGTCGACAAACAAATGGTTCGGAAATGCGACTTTTATCCGAAAGAGAGAGAGAACTGTCATCGACTGTGACATCTTTCGTTTGACAATCTTTGATCAGTTATCCGGATGCATTTGTTTTCAATTTTCAAGTCAAGTCAAGTAAATGTTCCGTGCATCATGAAAGATGAATGTTCAGCTTTCATGTACTCACATAACGTGAGGAAAAGCCAAGAAAGCATGGCTTTCAACTCAGACATAATTTGATCAGGTTTGACGGCGAACCGTGCAACATAAGGTACTGAGCAGCTTGTGTACATTTTGTGCTACCAAATAAGCGTTTTTATTCTGAACAAGCAGAAGCATCGGGAATGCATTTGATGACGTCACAGAGAAGTTGACGAGTACTGAACTTGGTACCTTTCGAGGCACCTTGTGGTATAATAGAAAAGGTTGCGACACAATGCATCGACAAAGATGTTCGCACTACATGCCGCAGCTTCCAAGGGACAGGAAAATCAACTACGGGAAATTCACTGAGATCATCTGCAGAGTCATTTCCATCAAGGTCGGAAAAATAATCACCTTCCAAGTTATTGTTATTACTACAATTAATATTACTACCACTGGTGTACCCAAATTCGAGCAGTCGACTGAGATACGTGTACGGCAATCATGAAGGCTCTCAACGCTCAGACGCTTTCGAATAAGGTTTTTATATAAATATTGATAAGGGCTGTACAACATTGGGAAAACCTCGGTGTTGACAGCCCACGGATTGGGGTTTGCCCAGATAGAGCAAAAATCCTATTTGCACGCAAGTCACGCTATCATAAACGGTGTGAACGACACTGTCAAGCCGGTCAAAGGTCACGAGAGGTAGATGAACCAAGTTTAGCGAGGTCAACGGTCACTTTGTGATTCAGTCAAATGATGGTGGAAAGCAGGGCAGGCCATATTACCGACACAAAACAGGGCGTAATAGGAGAATGTAATGTGGACTTTGTGCACGCAGTTTCCCATCAAATCGACCTGCCGATCACGATTATCACTATCTGGATCATCGTGATTTGAATAATCTCAAGGCATTTTCATAACCCAAATAAAAACAGTTATCATAATAATTATCATCCGTGTCAACATCAATATCATACAAGAAGTTATCATCATAATCTGAAGAGCAAGAAGGTGAATTCCGTGCATCAGCAACACCACCTCCCCAATACCAAATCGTCGTCTTTCGCGTCATCGGATTCAACATCGTCCCCCACCCGCTTATCATGGTCGTTCTTGTTGTTTACTTTTTCATCATCCAGTGACCCCTCTCCCCAATACTGCCATTCCTTAGAATGGCTACCGTTCCGTGCTTATTAGACCAAATCATTCCTTGTTTTGACTTGTCTACAACCACTCTTATTCCGTTTTTTGCACAGCCTTTTGAACTAAGGGACGAGTTATCTAGTAATACTGCCAAAATATATTCAATTGATATCTGAAACATTGTGTCCCCTTGATCCAGTTCATCAGAACAAATAGAAGACATAAATTGCGAGACTCAAGTATTTCTTTTAATCTTCTTAATCGTGTACGTAAAACACGCGAATTCGTGTTCGAATGGGGCACAGAGGAAAACAGTGGAATAGACAAAGTCGAACGAAATTAGGAAACGATTCGGTAAACAAGGCAGGCACACATTGTGGGTCAAAAGTTTCTGTGCACACAGTGAGGACCTAAGTCTACCTATCAGCACAGCTTCACAAAAAGCCAGAAGCTTTAGGTCCCGATTTCATGCAATCACTCTGACCGCTTGACCCTGATCAACCCGATGACGAAAGGTCACAAGGTGTTTCGCGGTCGGTAATCAATCAGGTTTACTGGATCGTTTCCTAATTTCGTTCGACACTGTCTATTCCGTTGTTTTGCTCTCTGCCCCATTCGAACTAGAATTCGCATGTTTTACGTACGCGATTGAGAAGACTAAAAGAAATGCTTGCATCTCGCAATTGACGTCTTCTATCTGAATTAGAATTCTTATTGCTATGTTTCTCCTTGTTCATCGATCCGTTCTTGTCGTTATTGAACTGACTCACGCAACCCATGCAACAATGATGTAGTATTTTTCTCCCTAGGACGAGTTTAAACTATGGACTCTCAAAATGGGAATCGGACCAGCAAAGCAGCGAAATTCAAATGCAAAACCCGCAAGCAAATAGTTCACCTCGTTGACGGTTTAATCACAGTCGATGAAAGCAACGCAGTAGAAGGGGAGTCTGAGGCAGCAAGCTGTCGGCGTGGTAGTCTAACGCTTAATTCAGTTCATTGTAGGTAGATGTGTAAATATTCACCACATACTTTTTTCACCAACTTTCAACAGACGGGAAATTTTCGAGCCCATGTGGATGTCTCACAGCTGGTTATAGTACGGAAAACAATTTTTACTTTTGTAGAGAATACAAGACCTTTTCTTCCTCTGAATATGATATTCTTGTTCAATAAAGCATTCTCTGGATGGGTGGAATAGATTCTGTTTGACATTATCCGATTAATAATACCAGTTAAATGTGCATCTGATCTTGGAAAACTCAAAAACTGAACAAAAAGGAAACAGCAGCGGACCGGTCGGTTATTGGATCATCGCAACTTAGCTTCAGGAATATTAATGCATACACTGTGCTCTCTGATGGACAGTTCAGAAATGAGAGGCAGAAGACTAGAACACACGTACGCACATAAGCATACGCATGCACGTACATATGCATTTACATATATATATATATATATATATATATATATATAATATATATATATATATATATATATATATATATATGTGTGTGTATGCGTGTGTGTTTACAATACTGAAAGCAGTCGTAGAGCACACAACGTGTCCCTTTTTTCAGTCAAACGCTCTTTCAAGAATGAGCCAAACTTGGGAAAAACATGAGACCGACAACTTTAAGTCGGAATACTGGTGACGTGGACCAAAGACAATGTTCTCTGAAAGACTACTGATTGCTATCAGCCTGCCGGTGTGGTAAAAGTATGCTGAAAAGAAACTCGGTAAACTTGGACGACAATGATCTTCTTATCACCTTTATACACGCCTTACAAGTCATTCGGAAAAGAATACAGGTTGATCAGGTAGGTGCACATTTGTCAACGGCCTCGGCTACCTCCAACAATGCCATCCTGTTTTCTGGTGAGCTAATGCAGTTGGTATTCACTGAGAGGCTGGCACTCCTTCAAACTGACAGGATGTTCTTCTGGTACAGCCAGAAATTGTAACATAGAAGGTCTCATGGTTTTGACGTGGCTGGAGTTAGATCCTGCCTAATAATACAATGTAGTTTACAAACAATCAGTTCGACGCCGTCACTAAAGAAACCTATGCAATGTAACCTTTTCTATCGTATCATATGAATTTTCAAAAAAACACTTTGAGATTAGGGAAGACAGTGCACATTGTCCAACCAAATCCAAGAATTCTGAATCTCCTTTTCGAGAAGAATAGTCTCATTACCAAAAAGAAAGCAACATTTCAGCCAAGAATGCAAAAGAAAAAATCTCGAACCAAATGTATGCTAACAAATGTAGAGAATCAATCAATTCTCAACGCAGATGTTCTACAGATGTTCATCATGTTGGAGTGATTTAACTGGAAAAGATCAGCAAAGGATAAAGCCTTAGCATAAAGGATAAAAATTGATTTTCAAAAGTAAATATCTGAGACTGGTGTTTCTCATCCACCTTTCGAATTACTACCAAAGTCAACTGAAGATTTTCGACAGGAGTTAGAATCGATACTGGACTTGCAACGAATCCATCAGTCACACAATTGTCTTAAGCCATGCGTGGTTTTCAAATTCACATGAATTTTCCTGGGTAACAGGTTGATCCTCTGAAAGGAATATGTTCAGTGGATTAGAACGAAAGCTAAATTCGTTTAGTCAAGTGTTTTTGCTGAAAAGCAGTTCCATACAAACAGCAAAAGCACGTGTATTACAGAAAAAAGATATAATAAAACAGATAAACACAGTCCAATTCCCTGCTGAGTCAGATCTGAACTCAAACTAACTCATCTTTACTGATATATCTAGCACCAACTGTTTTTGCGCGGGAAAAAAATCAGCTTTGAGAGTCAGATTCAGGAACTGTAATGGATGCAACATAGTGTTTTTAAGCATGAGAAAATGAGCGGTAGCTAGAATATTTGAAGCTTTTGGAAAAGTGTGAGAAAATATTTTTTGTGAGGAAGAACACAAGTATTTAGACTGACAGAGCACTCAAATTTCTCGGTGGGTTACTTGAATTACTTTTTTCTCACTAATACCTCCCCCTCTCCATTCCAAATCATACAAACAGATTCTTATCATAAGAGTCCATTTTTGTGTATACATGGGTATTTCTGTGCCTGTGAGTGGGGGAAAAGTGTATCAGAAACCTGTAGCGTCTGAAGAACAAGAGGAAGCTCTAACATAAAATGTTGATTTGAAGAAAACCTTTCAGAGCCAGCTGCTACAGGTTGACAGTTACATCACGGTGATGAGTTTCACTAGGTTGAAGATGTGACTTAGTGGATATTCACTTCTTTTAGTAACCTTTGGAAAGCCAGATAAAGTGGCAGCTTTACGGTGGATCCATGGTTTTGTAATGGTTAACTTAGCGGTGATATTGTGTGATGACCCATTCCTTAACAAATAATACTGAAATTGGTATTGATATTTCTGAAAGATTCAGAACCGCGAAGGAAAATTGATATTTTTCCACCACGGCACATGATTCATGTGCTCATCGAGTCCTGCAGTGTGTATGGATGAACTTCCAACCACTATGGTAAAATAATTCTACTTAGCGTAAGATTAAGAGTTGGCTTAGAAAGGGGACTGAATTCATCTTAACGCATGATTTTGCACCCACTTTTTGTACAGAGCTTATTTACGTATGGGAGAAATATAAGAAGTTCTTTCCGGTAGGTAATGAAAAATCTAGTGGCTCACTTCGAATCAGAAAGTTCACATCGCCAGCTGGAATCGAACTGACGACCTTCGGCTTACCGAGAGTTTGCTTTACCAAATGGCTATTATATATATATATATATATATATATATATATATATATATATATATATATATATATATATATATATATAAGCAAGAAAGGGGGGGGGTAGAACACAGTAAAGTTAACAGTTGGTAAAACAATAAAACACTGTGATTTCTTTCACTTTTTCACTGTACCCCCCTTTATTATTTTTCTCTCATTTTGTTCGCTGGAATGACATTCTATGATTACGAGGTATCGGAGTTCGACAGATTGGACACACGGCATTCGCACCACTGACCTCCATTACGAGCCTTGACCCTCGATGTACGTAACCAACATCAATCCTAATCTCTTGGGCCCCGGCCAAAGAAGCGGGAAGCAGGAACCGAAGCCAAAGTTGATTCTAACTTCTCCAAATTTCTACCCCAAATTATAGTCTGAGTAAATCGTTGTTCTCCCAGCTATGCCCAGCACGTGGAAACTGAGCACGGAAAGGTAGATGACGGACAGCCATTCGCACACCATCAGTGAGCCACCGGAGGCAGCTTAGAGCGATGACTTCGGCAGGAGTGCGGCTATCCTTGTCTAACACACGAAGGCCCACCTAGTCATTAGTTACTCAGTGTTCCCACTAGATGAGAGTAAAAATTTGGAAACATTGGTTTGTCGAAAATGGAAAGACTCCGAGCATCCCCGGAGCGAAATGGACAGGTCTCACAACTGCTGAAAGAAATGCTACGAACCGCTGCAAAGTACTCCGGTACCTTAAGAGAGAGCCGGATGTTACAGCGACTCTACAGGTTTCATGGGTTTCTGAAGGCTCCTCTAGCTCTCATTGTTCGTGAGCTTATCCCCTCCCCAACACTACCATCAGCTTTTATCAAGCTCTTAAGGTACTTAAAATTGTTAACTAACTACAGATGATCACCACAAACGATGAGCTCAGGCACAGGTCCCTGTCTATCTTGTACTTGGAAGGCATAAAACGCATTCCATATCTGGATGCCTTATTCGCCAAAAGGTTCAGAGTATGCTGTATTTTCTGTACAATATCACTCTTCAAAGCGATATCATCGATAAATTCCTAGTTGAACATTCTGTTTTCTGGGAGGAGTTCAACTGTATCGTTTGGAAGACAAAACAAGGCATCCCACAGAACATCCTCTATGACAAAGTTGAGGAGAAATAGGGATATAGGGTAACCTTGTCGTACTTCGCGGGATACGACTAAGAGGACGGAAGCTGGTCTTAGGCCCTAACTCGACCTGGGGTGTGACGATACAACCCTTTGAGGATTGGCACATACATCTCAGTACTCCATTTCTCAACAGACTGTTCCATAGTGCATTCCTAGCGATGGGGTGGAAAGCCGCGCGAATGTTCAGAAACAAGATGATTATTGGTCTTTGGAAAGCTCTACGGTGCTCTAGCAACTGTCGGAGAGTGACGATTTGATCGATACATCCACTACCGACACAAAACCCAGCCTGCTCCTCACGGGCCTATTCTTTATGCGTCTGGCATAACTTGCGAAGTGTGACAGAGGGAAGTAACTTCGACTCTATTGAAATAAGGCTTACACCTACGTGGTTATTGCAATCACTGTGCGAGCCCCTCTCGAAGAAGGTGACAACAATCGGTTCCCCTCACAAAGAGGGAACCTGCTCGGAGTTCCAAACTTTGGAAAATGAAACACGAATTCCTCTAACGGGCTGCTATTCACCATCTTTAAGGAAAGAGCAGCTGAGACCTCTGGAACCTGGCTTTTCGTGACAATCTAAGAACTGGATTTCCCTTCCTCTTCATAGGTGGGTGGATCTATCGAAGCAGGTCATGAGACTTATGCTGGAAGTGCTATAGGACAGCCTGACACTGAGAGCCACCCAAACTGTCTGAAAGTGTTCCTCTCAGGTTTCCAGAAGCCGCTGTTGAATGTGAAATGCCGAACCATCAGTTCCACAAACTTTTTCTCTCACTCCCAGTGGCTTCCCATCAGAGACTCGGACGTAAACAAACAGCCTGCGGGAATTTCCCATGCCGGAAACACCTTCGATCTTTGATGCATATAATGACCACCACATATCGCGGTCCCAACGAATACCTACTTTAGGTGAACGTCCCATTACGAGTCGCGCTTCTTTTCACTAGCCTCTAACCAGAAGCAACTGGCTTGCGTCGAGAAGGTGCAGAAATTCAGCAGAAATTCAGGTTCTTATAGCACGACGAGATAGGCCACAACTCACTAGACCAGCGGGATGTAATGCATTCTTGATGAGCGACCAGTGCTGGTCTATATTAACAGTTGAGGCTATAGGTAGTTTCTCGGTTAGCATGGGTAGACAATATGGATCAGAAAGCTTACCGCAATCTAGGCTTTGTTGTAGCATGCGTTGGGAGCGTCCGCCAAACCACAAGGATAGCTTAGTGCAAATTAGAGCGTGGTCAGAATCAACAGAGGTTCATCAGTACAAGTGACAGTCGTGTATGCAACCCCATTTTTAGGGGCCTATAGTAATTTGATCGATCTGGGTCCACTGTTGACTCGAACGGGGTGGACCCCACTGGGCTTACCGGTGATTAGAGTGCCTGAAGCTCGTACTGGTGAGGAACAGGCAATGGTCTGAGGACGAAGCCAAAAATCACTCGCCGTTTTCCGTGGGACAGAAATCTAGCCCAAAAGATCCTCTTAAATGTGCCTCGTCCAGTGACAGCCGACCGATTCTAGCACTGATATCTCCTGCCGAAATCATGGTATCAAACTGACTGGCTTTACGTAAGAGGTCGTGGGGCTTTTGGTAAGAGTTGTGTTGATTACTTCTGGGTTGCAATCTTTGTTCGCGTAAGCTTAGGTGACAAACCTATTGCGTAAATCGGAACGGTGACTGCTTGTTTTACACAAACCACTGAGTGTCACCTAGTATGAACGACTGTCAACTGGGATCTAGTCTAGCAAAGCCACTTCAGCTCCTTCATTGAGAACAGTGCCGACGCCAGCAAGATCAGAAGCTGCAACCTCAGCGTGCTCAGAAATGCATAAGTGAAACCTCATGAAAGGATTAGATGGGGCCTTCAATCGAATCATGGAACTATAGTCCTGAATGTGAGTCTCTTGAATGCAACACATATCGATGGGAGGGGATTCAAGCGTACGTGCTAAACCCGCCTGTTATGTTATACGCAGCTGGATTCGCGCGTTGAATGTGGCTAGTTTTAATGGGCATCGAGGACGAAGGAAGGCACCAGCTGGTGGTAGAGGGTTCGGTGGGACTTGGAAGATAGTCAAAGAGTGTTCAGAGAGAACATATTCATGATTTCCACCAGCGGTACTATAGTGGGCACGACCGGCCGAAGAACCCGTGGGGTGTGAGAATGAAAGAGAATGTGGGGTGGAACTGGAGATGAGAGAGCAAGTTGTGCACGGTGTAGGACAGTGATCGTTCGTGTGTACAGAGGAACAGTCAGTCATGATGTATAATCTCTCATGATTGTTTGCATTGGGAGCTGTTGTACTACTTGTTCTCCCAGTTCGAGTTACTCGCTTTTATTCGAGGATGCACCCGTAGAGTTTGTGCAGCCAAGTGCGTCCTGCAAGGCAGTAGCTTAGGTTCAGATGAGCCGGTGGCCAATGGTGTGGTTCATTCGCCTCTTCTGGAAACCTCTGTGACCCGGTGATTGAATGCTCAATTTATTCGCCTTTCAGATGAGGCTAGACATCCAGGCTGTTCAGTACACCCCTTCGGCCACAGATGCAGGTGAGCATGGCGTTACACGCCTCATACGCTACCCATGATTGTTTTGGAATCAGGGTTTAGCCGTCTCTCCTAGACTGACCATCAGTCAGCCAACCCAGGGGAAAGAACCGGACATTTTCTTTCGTCCTGTTGCTCTAGTGGGAACACCTCCGTCACGAGAAGGCCGTGGGTTGGACTTTCTCGGCTGAGCTATAAGGGTTCAGTCAATCGGATGTGAATACGAGAAACCTTTTTATTACATTTTCCCATGAATACAGTGGAAGGGATACGCCGCGTACCCTCGGATGCCCTCTGCTCTATTAAGGAAAACCAAGCCGTTATACTTGGAGTGGATAAACACGTAAGGACTCAGTAGGTCAGGCGTGGTACTCAGCCGGTCAATCGTGGTCTACAGTCAACCACCAAAGTGCCCGGTGATTGCGGGGATTCAAGCTTCTGACTTTCAGGGTGGGAGGCAAAACCTCTGGTGCACTCGACCACTACCGGCCTAAGAGAATCCTGGAGTATACTCAACCATGAACCCATTGATAAACACTAACTGCTCTGGCTTTACTCACTGAACTGGTCCCGTCATAAGCATCGTGGTAATCTTTCGTTAAAAATTCACTTATGTTATTTGTATCCACTTGAAATATGGGTACTGCGACAGTGAGCATATTTGGTCTGCTGCTGGTCGAGTGGAAGCTTTCAGGTTTGTCACTTGCAGAACGTATAGTACAAAACTTTTTCACTTCGAAAAGAAACCTTACGTGTTGTTTAGTAGACCAAGATCTGATATGAATTTTACAGTACTGCAGAAAAGTGAATGCATACTGATTTGACTAAATCACTTTTGTTTGTCCTGCAAAGTAACGTTGTTCTTTTTACAGTGCTGGGATGATTCGGATAACTCGATATGTGGCTTGATGGGCATACATATGTGACCATCAAATAGGATAGGTTTAAACCAATCTGATTTATTCGGCAAAGGCTCACTAAGCCCTAAATCCTTATGCAACCGGATCGTAATGTGATTGGTCATGGGGATGTTCATCAATGCTCGCTTGTACCGGTTTGTTTGCACGAATAAGTGCACTGCAAACGGACAACGAGGACAACAATCAAGCCACATCGGCTCCTTGATCCAGCCTGGTTTAGAGGTTTGGCATTTCGTTGTGAACGGTTACCGGGGTCAGTACAATTGAAATAAGCACCTACCGTGTTCAACGCACGTGACTGAATACAAGTTTACTTTTAAATTCAAAGTTTTGACGACCCAGTGTATCATGGGTGATGAACAACCACTATGACTATGGAACTTGAAGTGAAGACTCACATAGGGTTCTTATGGATCAGGTGTGATAACAAGACAGGAGACAAAGGTGTGCTATCCACCACAACTGAGCTCGGCAGGAGGAGGGGTTTCGAGCTCGGTGCTTCCGAAGTGATATAGCCATTCAACTACCACCGGTCACCTTATTTTGCTGTATATCCACAACACATACAGTATTAGCAGTTATTGACAAAAATAACCTTGATTCCACCTTTCGTTTAGTCCAAGACCTGGGGGAGATTTGAACCGGTAGAACGAAAGACAGAGGTTATTTGACGTCAAGACAACATCGCTAATATCAATGATAAATACTAACTTTGTAGCTCACTGTTTTTAAGCAAAATCATCCTCGTTTTCGTAGGCGGAGATAGATGTAACGGTGGCTTTGGCCGATGACAAATCGATGGAGACTCACAAATCTCATTGTGCCTTGTCTGCTTCAGGGTTGCAGAGAACCAAACGGTTCGTTTGCTGAATATAAACAAGGGATAAATGTCAAAGAAAAACTGAAGAAACCGAACGAGGGAGAAAACTTTGGAAAATATTGAAAGGTAATCGACTTGTACCGTATAATCCGCCAGAAAATTTACATATTCATGTGCACTCGTACTATCTCTGTGACACTCCTGTGTGTGTCTGTGTGTGTGTGTGTGTGTGTGTGTGTGTGTGTGTGTGTGAAAAACAATGTTGAGTAACTGATAGTGCTAGTGTGCGTGCGCGCATGTGCTCCATGAATAACTACTGGGTTTTTCGCATCCGTTACAACACTGAAGTTTTGAAATGTGGGAGCGGGAAATTCCACATATAGCTACTTTCATGGTACAATAGCAAATCCCCTTATTTCGAGAAATCATCATCCAGGAAGACCAAACGCTTGTCACACCTCTCCGGGAGGTCCCAGTTTTGTAGATTTAAAGCTCACAATGGCAGTATTTTATCACGAAGCTAGTTAGATTTATTCTTTAAACTGTGTTTCAAATCAAAGCTAAGTAGTAGCTGTAGTTAAAAATAATAATAATAATAATAATAATAATAATAATAATAATAATGGCCATTTTTAATTTAAAATAAGACTAAATGAAATATTTCTGGAACGGTAGCGGACAATCAAAGTCTGCTGAATGGGGATTAATCAACGATACCCGAAATCGCACCCGGGATTTCAAGATCTGAAGATAACAATGACGATAGTTAGACCACGGCCATTCATTTTCGATGGATGAATTATCACCAACACTTGTGCAGCTGAGCAAACTAGGTCTATGCGGGAAACCCATCTATCCATAGATAGATCGTTGCCTGAGAATAACCGGTAGTCTTTATTCAACGCAGTCCTCTCTGGAGATATATCTTTATGTACTAAAACAGAGATAGCGATTTTATTGTCTCAACCACGGGGTCTAATTCTTAACCCCTACGAATCCACCGTTTAGTTACGCATCCCTATTTCCGGTTGCCAAAACCAAACAACAATCGTGATTATTCTACTAGTTGACTAGACATTCGTATAAGCTGTAAAGTCTTTCCAATTTTACTGTAATACAACTACGGAACAGGACGAAACACTCGAGAGGAATTGTTCCGAGTAAAGGGCCTATCACATGGCTGTGCGTTCGCTAATCTTTTACCAGTTGGTAATTAGCTAAAATCACAAAGATACGTTGATACCGATTGGTCCCGGTCTGTGAGGTTGTTCTCAGCTTTTCTAATTCGCACACTTGGAAAAAATTCAAACCAACGCTAGCAAAACATTCGTCCAGTTCATAAACTGTTTCATGAAACTCAGCTGTTTCGCCAGAATATCTTGTTTATCGGGTACCAATCAGTTAACCTAAACATGAACAGTATCATATACCAGTAAGGTTGACTAAAAGTGGCTGAAAACTGCTCACATTATTCGAGGTTCAAAGTGGAGCTGTACTGTTAGCTACATTTTTGAAAGCAATTATACCAGGGCTTGATGCCTCTGTAAACAAGCATTGTTTTGAACCAATCTTCTCGGGAGACCCTCGGTGCTTACAGTTATGTTGGAGACATTTGAGCATTTCGATTACTGCTAGTCTTAATTCATTCCCCATCACCGCTTTGTGTATGGCCAGGCTTTGAGATTGTTGGATGGTTTATGTCTTCGGTTAATAAGTGGGGAGGGCGGAAAGAAGCATGACTTGATTCGGCCCGGTCCGGTTAGAGCTAAAATACATTCGTTCACTTGTAGTAGTCAATTTTGTCCTCTCCGCTCGCTTCTACCAAATGTTCCTATTCATCATCGATGACCATCGTCACGGATAACCCCAAGTACGACCTACGGATAGAGATAATGGAATTTTGGCATCATATCTCCTAACGGCCCCTTTGGTGACTTCAGTAGCATGAGAGATAACGAAATCGCAAATTACATACAGTCCGGTGATATTTCTTTATTCGGTAGTTAGATCAGTCGATAAATCGATGTGACGAAGTCCACTAATCTGGGCTGAAAGTGTGCTTGTGTTAGTCAGTTTTCTTCAGCTTCACACTCATCTCACATCGAATGATGGTCTGGACTGAAACTCATGTGAATTATATTTAACCAGAAATGACATGTAAAAAACGGGTGAACAGCAGGCCTTCTCACAGAGACTGTACAAACGTTTGGCTACATTGCAATTTGTGTTAAATATCAGACAAACCTTTCGGTGCACCGGCAGGGATATTCAAGGTAAAACCGTGTGGGTATGTCGTGATATCGTGCCCAAACGCGCACGGCCTTGGCTAATAAACTGGCCTTATCACTATGAGCGAAGTCAACCACAAGCACCGCAAATAGCACCAACCCAAAAACAGGAATCAGTCAATCAGCAGTTACTGGATCACACATAATAAATTAGCTAATCAGCTGTTAGTGCATTGTCCAATCGCAAGCCAATCAACCCAGAGTTGCAACTAAATGGAAAAAAAAGCCACTCAGAAGAGGAGGACATAAAAATGCATAGACCAACAAAGTCCCTGCGAATTCATACTAGGGTAATCCTGCACTTGAGTGAAGTTAGATGAGAACATATACAGGCATCACCAATTTGAAATCTCAGTTGTATTTTCACTATCTTCAAACGGTGCAAATCAGTTGCGAGCACGTCTTCTGCCTGCTCCAAACGGCCGTTAACCGTGATCACGGTTGCTACCAACATCATCGGTAAATAGCTTAGTGAATGAAAACTTCATCTTTCTAGCAATATCCTCTACGTAGAAAACTAGAAAAGCGCCATAAATATTGCTATACTGTCACCGATGTCGTCTAATGAGAATTGCAAACTTATTGGGTCTTCACTCAGAAGTAATATTGTCGTACGCGTACTCTAAATCACAAGTGTTGCATAATCTCGGATCGATACCAAAATAAGAAAATACTTTAGGATTTCTGGTAGAGAAAACGTGAAGGGGTAACTCTGATAGTTTTCATTTCGTTCGATAAACTTGGACAAAAGATCATCATAGGCACGAACTTCGATTGCTTGTGTAAAAGACGGAAATTTGTGAGCATTTGGGAAGTTTTCCTTCACAAGGTAGGCCGTGCCATTAAACCATTTGGTCTACTGAGTCAAAAGCTGCTTTCAAAGGAAGAAAACACAAACCTTTGTCAAACAGAAAGTGCACACTCTATAAAATCGGCCTAAGGGCAAAGACGTGGTCTTCACAACCAGATTTGAATCCAGCCTGAATCCAGAGCTTACATCAGATAACTGGTGCCAATAAATGCCATGGCGAAATAGGAAGACAGAACAAGTTCCAGTAGAAACCGAAATTCATCCCGAAAGCTCAGAAGCAAGAGTTCTTCGCCATGAGCAGTAGGAGATGTGGCTTCAGCAGGAGGGCTTTCGTTGTCTTTACAGTCAAGATTATAATCAGCAAACGTGTTTATACCGTTCTGGACAATAAGATTGCAAACTTTCTACCAACAACCAAACTCGGGTCACAAATCTGTATGAAGTGTACGCATCCCTCTAATCGAAGTAAGTAATCACGATCGGCCGGCAGGAGAGAATCTAATCCTCTCGACGAACGGAACCGATGAACAGAACAAGAAATGGACATTTTTTCGTACCTCTTGTTGATTAATTCACCAGCGTGAACCAATGCAAAAAGACCATTTAGAGGATCCACATAATTGTTGTTGTTTGAGGAATTATCTTATACTGGGCTAGGAAGGATGTGCAGTGAGGTAGCTTGGATTCAGTTGAAAAGAACAAGCACAAACCGAGTTTGAGTAAACAGTACAGCTACTAAGCAGCGAATCTCTGCTCGTCTGAGGTCACTTGCTTCTGTCACAACAGTTTCTTGTAAATTCAGCCGCTGAGTGATGTGCCCACGGACGTTTTTCATCAAAGTTTATCGAACGAAATGAAAACTATCAGAGTTACCCCTTCACGTTTTCTCTACTAGAAATCCTAAAGTATTTTCTTATTTTGGTATCGATCCGAGGTTTGTGTTTTCTTCCTTTGAAAGCAGCTTTTGACTCAGTAGACCAAATGGTTTAATGGCACGGCCTACCTTGTGAAGGAAAACTTCCCAAATGCTCACAAATTTCCGTCTTTTACACAAGCAATCGAAGTTCGTGCCTATGATGATCTTTTGTCCAAGTTTATCGAACGAAATGAAAACTATCAGAGTTACCCCTTCACGTTTTCTCTACCAGAAATCCTAAAGTATTTTCTTATTTTGGTATCGATCCGAGATTATGCAACACTTGTGATTTAGAGTACGCGTACGACAATATTACTTCTGAGTGAAGACCCAATAAGTTTGCAATTCTCATTAGACGACATCGGTGACAGTATAGCAATATTTATGGCGCTTTTCTAGTTTTCTACGTAGAGGATATTGCTAGAAAGATGAAGTTTTCATTCACTAAGCTATTTACCGATGATGTTAGTAGCAACCGTGATCACGGTTAACGGCCGTTTGGAGCAGGCAGAAGACGTGCTCGCAACTGATTTGCACCGTTTGAAGATAGTGAAAATACAACTGAGATTTCAAATTGGTGATGCCTGTATATGTTCTCATCTAACTACACTCAAGAACATTCAGTATTTGATGACTGTGAGGTGTTTGAGAGTTGGAAGAGATGAGAACATGTGAAGAATAATAAGAACGTAATGAAGAACCTCCTGACTAATTTATTATCACGTACTATAGCTGAATAGTCGTCATCTTTTGAATGGTCGACATCATTATCATTATTATCAAAGGGATGTGGTCCTATCCGTGACTTAAATATTCGCTTGCATCCAGTTGTGCTCTAAACCGTCCCCATAGTATGACTGAGGCTCACAAATCCTAACCAGCCCAAATTACTGCAACCTTGCCCAGGGTCTAACTACTCTCGTTGTGGTTTATCAGTAGAAACTTCACTGGCAAATGTAAAAATTAGAAAACGGCGCCAGATAATAGCATCAGTTAGATGATAAAATATTTGAATTCAAGAGCGTCACTGGTTGTGAAGCCTAGCCGTTTTCGAACGTACGTCTGTTTGTATCTATCCAAAAAATAGGTAGATTCCTAAGACCCCACCCTGTAGGTTTAATACGACCCCAGAGGGCCAATTTCGCCAGTTAGGACTAGCATACTTGTCCTCATCTATGAAGTGGCCAACCTAACTCATTTTCCAATCACTACTGCCAGCGAGCGTAGCACGCCGAGGAAATATGTACATGAACAAGGCCCGACATCTTCCCTAAAACCCCTTATTTTGACGAACTTGGATATTTATTCTATGCACTAGCTCCACGTGCGAAGAGCTCTATCCTGATCCATAGCATTCCTTATCTGGGGTTCTCACCACGTTCACTTAATACTACAAAGACCACAGAATTCACGTATTGATAATCCTGCTAAAAGCCCGACTCTTAGTGACCATGTTTTTGAACTGGGCAGAGCTAAATCACACAAAAGTAGTGGACTGAATATCCAGTTCATATTCAGGTTCAACCCTGCAATGCAATTTCCGTTAGATGAGTTGAAGTCTAGCGTGAGCTAATTTAACCTTCACGCATTTACTAATCAATGTTCCTTAGGGTGAGTTCCAGATGATTCCAAAGGGATCTTTCTCAGCTCCCGTGTAGATTGAATCTCGGACAGCCGTCTGCTAGGAGAACACTGTTTGCAACAGTAAAATACCTTGGCTAAAATATGAAGAGATTTGGTCAAACTGTGTGTTCGCGTGCCAGCATGCGTGCGCGGGTGTCTGTCTGTTTATCTCCTGTCTACTGGATTGAGGGAAGCTCATTGGGGGCAAATTGGATACTGTGTCGATCTGAAACATTGGGTCCCCTTTATCCAATTCATGAGAACGGAGAGAAGACATAAGTCGCGAGATGCAAGCATTTCGTTTACTCTTGTCAACCGCGGACGTAAAACGTGTCAGTATATATACATGGTACAGTAGGGGGGGGGGGTAATTGCAACAGTACAGTAGGCACGATCAAAAGTTCTTATAGTGCGTACGTTGGGGAGAGTGAAGTCTGTCGTGTTAACGCCACGGTAAACAAACATTTTGGGTCAATCGTTTTTGTGCACAGAGTGTTGGCTGATGCATCATGATTAGAATAGCTTCACTGAACGCTAGTAGTTTCGGTACTGGATTGCGCAACAATGCTTTGAAACACTGGGTCAGGTCAACTTTGTGACCTGATGCAATCAAGTGTCTTCCAATCGAACAATACCTCTCTGCTCCCATACGTCAATGGTGTTGTTTATCACAAGAACACCGGGTGGCGGTTAAACAACTAAAACAAATGAATGATTTGTTGTTTCTACGACCGGACAAAGGATCAGGAGTCGTAATTATGGAAAGGAAAGAATAGATAGAAAAGATGGAACAGATACTTTCCGATGCTCAGCGCTTCAAACTAGACACTACTCCAGAGAACAATATGCTGATAGAGAAACAAATATCAAGACAACTCCAAATTTTACTCCTGCATGGTTTCATTTCTGAAACTACATACAAGAAGCTCAAACCGCTTGGAACACAGACGCCCTACTTGAGAGGATCACCGAAAGTACACAAGCCTGGAGTCCTTTTGAGGCCAATATTATGCATGCAAAACTCGGCTTATCACAAACTTGCCCGGTGGCTCGTAGAGATTCTTGTCCCCGTTCGGAAACACATAACACCATTTTGTCTACAAGACTCATTTGAACTTGCGAATTTGTTAAACAGTATTGCAGTGAGTTCAGATAAAATGTATTCCGTCGATGTTGAGTCCCTTTTTACAAAGGTTCCTCTTCGTGAGACAGTAGATTATCTATGTGATTTTATTTCTTCGCACAACTTTCACCTGCCTATTCCTGTAGAATACCTTAAAGAACTCATTCTTTTATGCACAGAAAACATTCGGTTCAACTTTGAAGGTAAAGCTTACAAACAAACGGATGGTGTGGCCATGGGAAGTCCTCTGGGCCCAACCTTGGCAGATGTATTTTTGGGTATGATCGAAAAACAGCTCTGTGATAATATTTCCCAATTTCTATTTTACAGACGATACGTGGATGATATTTTAATTTTTACGACTGAAGAACGTTTTATCCCTTTTGTTAAAGTTCTTAACTCTATTCACCCAAACCTCAGTGTATCTCACGAAGAAGAACGTGATAACAGTTTGTCCTTTCTAGATATTCTATTAACCAGGCGTCAGGATGGGACTCTACAGCGCAGAATCCACCGAAAAGCAACGTGGGGCGGTCGTTATTTACAATTCTCCAGCTTCGCCCCAGTGGCTTACAAACGTGGATTGGTCAGAACTCTCTTCAACAGAGCCCAGAAAATATGTACAGAGGATCAAATACAAAACGAAGAAGAGTTCATAAAAAGAACGCTGTTGGCTAACGGTTATCCGGAGAACTTTATCAGACAACATCAGAGGCCGAGACTTGTGCGCGAGAAAACAATTAACGTGGAAAAGAAGCAAGTTTTTATCACTTTACCTTTTAAAGGAGATCATTTATTCAATCAAATAAATTGTAATCTCAAGTCAGCTCTAAGGCACATCTACACAGCAGCGCAGTTGCGTTTGCTGCAGACGACCAAAAGGTTATGTATTCAAAATCACTCAAACAGTCTTGCTGATCCCAATGTCTCACATATTGTCTATCAGTTCACTTGCAGTTGCGGTGACGTATACATTGGCAGGACGGATCGTTGCTTAACTCAACGAGTGTCAGAAAACATACCCAAATGGCTGCCAAACTTGATGACGCAACTTGCTGGGACAATACACAACGACGTGAAACCGCCAGCTTCTTCGATTGGAAGACACTTGATTGCATCAGGTCACAAAGTTGACCTGACCCAGTGTTTCAAAGCATTGTTGCGCAATCCAGTACCGAAACTACTAGCGTTCAGTGAAGCTATTCTAATCATGATGCATCAGCCAACACTCTGTGCACAAAAACGATTGACCCAAAATGTTTGTTTACCGTGGCGTTAACACGACAGACTTCACTCTCCCCAACGTACGCACTATAAGAACTTTTGATCGTGCCTACTTTATTGTTGCAATTACCCCCCCCCCCTACTGTACCATGTATATATACTGACACGTTTTACGTCCGCGGTTGACAAGAGTAAACGAAATGCTTGCATCTCGCGACTTATGTCTTCTCTCCGTTCTCATGAACTGTGTCGATCGCCAGATATAAATCTATTTGGTTAGACGTGTAGATAAATGAGTGTGTAAGGGAATCGTGTGGTCTGCTACATCACTGAGTTCATGTGTAAACAAACTGATTCCAATCTAACAAATTCAGACGTACTCCTGTTAGTTTGAATGTCGTTCAATGTCGCAGGGCTTATTTGTTTACTGTTGTCACGGTCTATGCGCCACTTTCAACTAGCTTCCTTTTGATAGGTCGAATCTTTGGACTGGTCTTTTATTCTGCCCTTAGGTTTCTCACTCTCACTCTCTCAAGCACACTTTGCTACCAACATTCCCGAAAGTTGCTTCGTTTTGGTAGGCCAAACTTCAAGTGATCTGCTTTGTTTCATTCGATTTATGGCACTGAAGATTTCCCCGTGGGTGTGCAGTTGGCTTTCGCGTTGAAAAAACAGACGAGAACTGGCCTGCGCAAACGAGCATTACCGAACTCATCTATCTCTTCAGCTCATTCACCGACCTTTGTTTACAAAGGTCGAACTCAAAATATTAGTCGTACTGTACTTGAGAATAGTTCGGCAACGTAAAAACTCGACTACTGAGTCGACTGTGTCAATCAACACGAACAGCAGCCTGATAATATGTGACCATTTCTAAGGCATCTCGCGACAGACGAAACGGATCCTAACGACGAACAAGCGGACCTCGGCAGATCTTCAGGCAAGTAATAAAATGGATCAGATTGGGAGCAATTCAGATCTCAAGGAATATCGGGTCAGCACAAAGTAAACATGGTGCAAACTAGATCAATACCCTAAGGCACATGGCCAAAAGGAAGTCGAAATACGCAGAAAGTGGACAGATCTATCTTCCCGACGTGTGGACGTGAGATCAGCCTACTGAAGCAATTGCACAAGTGTTGGCCTTCCGAAGTGTCTGGTTCAGTGAATACATCTCCTTCTTCTCCTCTTTGAATTCGCGCTACGAGATGACTAGGTTATCAGACAGGAGCAGTATTAGATAATAAAAGCGAGTTCCATCTTCATTTAACGAAACTCCACCTCCATTTCAATCTAGGTATTGATTTTGGCCTTTTTATACCACAAACACAAACCCACACATTTCGGTTATTGACATTTTGGTAGTACCCACACATATTATCTCCGGGCATATTTCTAAGGTCATTCAAAAATTATTACGAGGAGACAAACAGGCTTGACTGCCGACAGCATCAGCTTCGTTTTTTCGTTTAGGGTATGATAGGCCCCACCCAAATAGGAAAGACCTTTGATAACAGCTGGTTTCTGAGTGTAGTTATTTCTCGTAGACTTCTAAATAACACAACAAGGCGAGTGCAGTCATTTGTGTCACCGAGTAAAGTCCAATGGCCGGGGAGAATTTTCTCACAGACCACACATCCTATTGCCTAATCGATTTGGAAATTTAACCGGTGGTAATTGTGTAAATTATTTTGATCTCAAATTGGCATATCTTAACTAAAGAATAAGTTAGTATTTATTACCATTACCATCATTATTATCGATATTATTTGTATTACTACCATTATTCTCATTGTTTGTACCGTCACGAAGTTCGCTTTACCTAACTTGTTAAAACTCCCCAGGGCAGCCTGCAGTCCATCAGGTTCTAAGTGAACCTCGAAAGTGACATGAAACATTTCTAATTTGAACCTTTCTACAGAATACCCAGAAAGTGCGTAGCAGTCGTAAATAGATCCGCGGGTCACTTCACCTGAACGAAGGGCCTTTCGGTGCAAATTTCTAGTGAACAGAAGAGTACGGGGCCGAAGAACAATATCAAAGATGAGAATACATAACATTAACGCACAGAAACGCTCAACGCCCTGTCTCACCAGGGATAGCAGGTCCGATCAGCTTCCGTGGAACATGAGTTGCAGTCCAACAGAGAAGCGGAAACGCGGACTCCGAAGAGCACAAATGAAAAGCTTTGGGATGGCTCATTTTGACAGGTAATCCATGTGAGAACACCTCGCTATTGCATTGAAATCAAAACGAAAAAGACCTTTCGGTATTGTACGAGGCCTCATTTTGAGAACGTATCTAGAGCGGTAGCCATACGTGTAATATATTTTATTTCCAGCTAAACGTGGGTACAAGAAATAAATTTTAGTGAATCAGGATTATTTGCGAAACGTGTCTATTTTTGCCTGTTTAATTAACCTCTCTGATCAAATTTTCGTAAAATATACTAAGTTCTCAACTACAAGCGTGATAACCTGGTCGTTATTCCATAGTAGACAACACAGATATTTCTTGTTCGACCCTATTTGTAAATGAACTTACACGCTTTTGGAATTACAACCGTCTGATGAAATGGAATGGATTTTAATATTTGTGCTATTCAGTAGTATACAGAAGCAAGCGGACGACTGAACATACCACTTATGATCACAATTTGCCAACAAAACAAGCTTTTGATCTTTTTTGACTGCTATTCAATCGCAAGGATTGCGTACAGTAACTGTTGGATAAATGGGATTACGCAAGTGGATTGCGCAAACCTATTGCGCGGAAGAAGATGGCTTAGATCACGACGGTTTGTCTATAACTGATCTGGTTTGTTTTGTCGTCTACACACAGCTGGAAAGGAAAACATCGAAGGTCCTTTTTTGGTTTTTCTTGCGCATCCAAAAACGTTGTAAGTAGGAAGGGAAATTTACTAGTGGTTGTCTTTTCATTCAAGTTGCTTGAATCGCTGAAAGTTACCGTTCACGATCAACCTTTGCGTTAAACAGAGTAATTGTTGTTCGTTTTGTTGTCAGTCCCGACTAGATGAAGGCGCAGGGGGTTTATTACCCCACGTCTTGTCGTCAAGGTTACCGTTTTCTCCAAATAACTGAGTAGACGCTCGTGCAACTGGAATTTATTGGCCCTAATGTACTCAAAGATAAGCATGGAAAACAATCCTTTGGTAATTCATTTCAAACTGAATGGTCTGCTTTTGGTACACATCCGATTCAATGAGAACAGTTGTACTCACTGAATTCTGCACTGATCGGTCACATCCGCGACCAGATCTGCTGTGAGTAGCCCTAGTGAACCTTTTTGCTGATAAATTGTGCAGGCACTTCAGAGGTCTGTAGTGCCTCGATAGAATGCTTGGTTGGAATTTTCCACTGATTTTGTAACTCAGGCCGGTGCATAATTATGTCCTTAGACGGAATTTCGTTTACTGTCTCGCTCGCTGTCTGTTTCACATATCGTAACTGTAGCTGGTTGATTCCCGACCTCACAAATACACACACACGTACTCTTCACCGAACAGAATCAGTCTGTTAATTCAGTGGCTTCTGCTTTCTTTGGTGTGCTTATGCACGCAGATGCAATTTAGTCTAGCCAAATGGTTTTGCTTTATGATGCTCAGAATGTTGCTTATAACTAAACAGCAGATAGAGAGCGTGTTATTGCTCCCTTTTGATGCTTCTTATCAAGTCCAGTCGTGGTTCGGAGTTCGCTTTATTTTACTCGTAAATGCTCTAACTGAACTTCTGGTCCAAGTCAGTCGTTCTGATTGAGTCAACTGACGAACGATTGGTTGATTGATGGATCTGTTGATTCATTGGCTTGAATAAATGGCTAACTGATTGATTCATTCATTGACCAATAATTGATTGATTGCCTGATTGACTGACTGGCTGGCTGATCGACTGATTGCTTGATCGATTGCTCGACTGATTGGCTGATTGATTAGTCGGTTGATTGAATAATTGATTGATTGATCGACTGATCGGTCGATTTTGTCAATAATTTCAGAGAAGGACCGTGTAATCACTTGCAACCTGTTCTCACTATTGAAAGTCATTTTTCTATTGGGAATTCATTGACAGAATAAAATCTGAAAATACCACTATTTTTGAGCGAAAAAAGTTCAAAATCGGCGCAAACTGATTCGATACAAATGGTAGTAGGTTGTATGGGTGTCACTCTATCACCATGCTGCAGTACTACGGCGTTGTGTTCACTCATTCCACCTGTCTACTTGAGATAGTTACCGAAATCCGTCGATTCACGACTAAAAGTGGACATTCGTACGACATTATACAGCCAGAATATTCGCATGGTTGCCAGAGGTTTATTGAATTTCACTTTCACCTCAAGGAATCTGGATTAATAAATGTCTGATGTGTTGTTATCCAGGTGTCCTCGAATTCGCTTACACCGAATTCCTAACATGTATCAAGTCGACATCATTCAGGTATTCGATACTTCCAAAAAGAAAATTTTCAAACAATCCAATCTAAAGAGTAGCTGTTTATTAATGAAACCGAGCCTCATGAAGCTCATCACTTGAAATTCTTTCATCTAAATAATCATGCCTGTCTACGTCTGATTGTGATATACAGTGGTCTTCAGGACTATGCTGAACATCACAGAAAATCTCATTGGAATCGAGTTTGTGCATTACCAACACAAATGCCAAGTTAGAGTGCGTTTTTCAGTGTATGCGGAATGTTTCGTAATCCATGACAATCTTTTCTATTCGGTCCCATAATGGTCACTCTGGTTCACGTGAACAGTCAGTGCAGCTTCTTTGACAAGTTAAACAACAGATGAATAATTCATCCCTTTTGGAAAGCTGCAAAAATCTCCAGAGTAAAGATCGGTTCCCTCTGCAGTACTGAATCTCCCTTTACCGTGGGAAGCTCACGGTAACACAGCACGCCTGCATATACTGATTTTGCGCAAATGCAAACTGCAGAATTACAGTTGAAAACTCTTGTCTGCACCGTATATCATCCGGCTTCTTACGAATCATCATTTGCAGTGCGAGTTCAACGAGCTCCAACTGGGATATGAGACTGCGGGGAACTGCGATTATCGTACATTGAACATTTCTCTACTAGTGCCAGTTCCCAACTTCTACCGCCTTAACCCCGAAATAATAAAACGTTCATCCATGGAGCGAAAAAATACCTACTTAGTTCTGAAAGCTACACTTAACTGATAAACCAAACCAAGGCTTGGTGGATATATAATGAAGCTTATTATTCCCAGCGAGGATGGAACACCACAGCACGAGTTGCTCTTTCTGTAGACCACAAATTTGATCGATTTTGCCATGTTGACCACGCTTCAGCTTCTGCTACTCAGACAGAAAGAAACGAAACACCGTTTGACCCAAGCTATCATTTAAAGAGGCTTGAAAGTGCGTGCTCATATGCACGCTCTTGAACAATTCATTTCTCTCGATCTTTCTGTCTACTTGGATCCCACACAAAGTAACTAAAGAGACTGATTCAATGGCATCTTTCGGTTGCGTAAAATTAACTCATTTCATTTTAGATGGAAACTCATTTCACTTAGTGTAAAATCACTTGGAAATAAAAATGTTCTTATGTAATGAAAGTGGACCCTGTTTCCCTATTTATATCGGTAAACTCGAATAAATTATTACCCGTCAGAAAAGCAGAAAAAATATAAAATAAGATATGATCAAGATACCTACTTTAAAAGTAAGTTCCAAGAAAAGAAATTAGGTTGAGGTAAGCTACTAAACGCGAAGAACGGTAGGATTCCTTTATTTGCCAGCGAGAAGACTACTCAAAAGTATGAACACAAGACTTTGCCGTGAGTAAGCACCTTTCACAAAAGAAGAAAGTCGTGAAGGCCATCTGTGTTAATCTGGAGACAAAATATTGGGTTCAATGCACGTGGGTAACAACTCTCTGATCCTGCTTTCCGGTCTACCGATAACCGAAAAACGGTTGATCCGTCAGTTTCACACTAATGGACAAGTCGTCTGAACAAGGTCATACGAATCAGCTTACTTCACCAGGTAACCGGTATTGTAGCAAGGTGGAAGCAACAGTCATTCTCGGAAGGGGTTGCACGTGTTCGATCTCCAAAAATAGAATCAAAACTCGGTGAGCCGGAGATCAGACCGCGTAAAAGGAAGGACCAACACTCACACCGACAAAGACGGGAGTGGCCATCCATGTCTGAGCGCGCTACAATATCAGAATAAGTCGCAATCTCCGTGACCAATCTATTCAAGGACGTTATGCTTGTATGAATGCCTGCGTATCTACGAAATGAACAGTAGAAGCATCACTGAAGCAACCTAACGTTATTCACCTTGGACCGTGGTTAAATTACATTGGTCTCATAATCAAGGTTCCTAACACTGTACAAATCAGTGATAAGTTTTACTGCTGTAAATTTTTGTGTTCCACTGCGTCAGTATTTGCATCGTCTCATAATCATCCACAAACTTACGCAAAGGTCAACGATATGGATATGCCACCAAGCACAAGTTGTGTTCCAAGAATACTCCACTCTTGTTTTTTGTCTTTTTCCATTAGGAAAACTGCAAAAAAGGTCAAACCAGTGCACTGTTTGCGGCTATTTCTAGGTCACGCGCGGGTAGCTAGTATCTGATGACCAGTTCGGAACAGCATCAGTTTCAAATCAAACGGTATTTATGTATGGTCAGCTGACTGAAGTGGTTGTAGACAGAGATACCGTTCTCGTTTCTAAAGCTTGTAGGTTTTGCTGTCAACAATTACCTAGTTAACAGATATGGTGCTAGAGCCCTAGCGAACACCACGTGCTGCAATTCCGTGAATATCCTGTGTTTCAACTAAGGATGAAAGACTTTCGCTGTCCTGGAAGTAGTCTATACTTTACCAGTGACAGCTGGTTTCAAAGATTATTAATAATATCATGCTACGTATGACATTACCACGAAAAAGATATTCGACAAAGTATTAAAGTTTCGTGGGTGAATGTGAGTCTCTGACTTTGAGTAGTAAGTAACTTCGTAACTCTATTTGACTGACTGACAATTCATGAGAACAAAGAGAAGACATAAGTCTCGAGATGCAAGCATTTCGTTTACTCTTGTCAACCGCGGACGTAAAACGTGTCAGTATATATACATGGTACAGTAGGGGGGTAAGTGCAACAGTAAAGTAGGCACGACCGAAAGTTCTTACAGTACGTACGTTGGTGAGAGTGAAGTCTGTCGTGTTAACTCCAGGGTAAACAAACATTTTGGGTCAATCGTTTTTGTGCACGGAGTGTTGGCTGATGCATCATGATTAGAATAGCTTCACTGAACGCTAGTAGTTTCGGTACTGGATTGTGCAACAATGCTTTGAAACACTGGGTCAGGTCAACTTTGTGACCTGATGCAATCAAGTGTCTTCCAATCGAAGAAGCTGGTGGTTTCATGTCGTTGTGTATTGCCCCAGCAAGTTGCGTCATCAAGTTTGGCAGCCATTTGGGTATGTTTTCTGACACTCGTTGAGTTAAGCAACGATCCGTCCTGCCAATGTATACGTCACCGCAACTGCAAGTGAACTGATAGACAATATGTCAGACATTGGGATCAGCAAGACTATTTGAGTGATTTCGAAAACATAACCTTTTGGTCGTCTGCAGCAAACGCAACTGCGCTGCTGTGTAGATGTGCCTTAGAACTGACTTGAGATTACAATTTATTTGATTGAATAAATGATCTCTTTACTAAAATTTTCGCATACGGTTTGCACATTAGTCTAATACAAATACACAGAGAACAAAAGAGCTTGGCGAACTAGCTCGTTTCAGCTATTCGAGCTCATACCAATACGTAACTAATAATATGAGTCACAAGACTGCAAAAGGGACCAACAGTCCAGATCTGTTTGTGCACATGCGTGTGAAATTGTGGAGAACTTTCGAGTGATTGGACAGGTGTTCGCGAACAAGAAGTGGGCCATGGGAGTTTAAGTGCTTGTACCAATTGTTTCTCCGCACAGAGGCGAGGATGGCTGAGACAAATAGACATGTCTTCAGCTGTGGCTTAGATGCTATACTTGGCAAGTCTTGATTGTTCGCCTCGGACTTCGTAAATGGTACAATACAAATACAAATACAAAATCGTGTGGTATCTGTCACTTAGTACAGAGAGATGTCAGCTTGCCTTTGCTCCGCGTGAAATAAAAATATTCCCAAACCACCAACTGCATCAGTCAGATGTCCGTATTCCAGAATGAGTGTGTCACTTAGAATACATATATTATTCATGTTTCTTTGATGACTGAGAAATAAAACATGGGGAACAATTTTTAAAACGATGAAATAAGCCAAATTGTAGCAATCAGAAGATGAGTTGTAGGGAAACAGATGTTTTCTCAAGCCATTACAATCACATTCATATGAAAACGAGTTATTGAGAAGAGTAGACATTCAGTCTGTCTTCAAAGTTGTCTACCTGATCCTACAACACTCGTCAAGGGTAATTAGACTTGGTATACTAGGAACTGCCGAGGCAATTATCATCCGTCTTTCGGAACATGAGTTTTGAGTGCAGCAAAATTCACTTACGCGCTCTTCAACTTCCAAGGCCGACAGTCAACCGTGCCGCACATGAGCATTGCTGTGAATTAAGGTAAATATTTCCCGTTACTTGGTCCGGTCATGCGTACGCTTCCGTTGATTGGAGGTGACTCATCCATTCTCACCCACCTTTGCCCCTTCCTACCAAATTAGCCAGACCTTTTCCCCACTATTCTGATTAATTTGTTTCCAAATAACTGTGATTGTAATGACTTGAGATTGAAATCATCGAAAATATACTTCTGTCTACAACTCGAATCTTTAAAAAGTTGCGCGGTGATTTATCGAATGTACAGTAAGCGAAAATCATCAGGTAAGCTCTCTTGTACCGTATCTAATGGGAATAATTACATTTAATCCAGCCTGAAACTGATCACAACGACAACATCGATTATCCTACTGGGATCCAGTTGATGCATTCGGAACATGAATATCACACCAGAGTGAAAATCTCAATTTTTATGGGGTAATGAAAATTCAATTCAAATTTACTCCGTTCGGGATCATAGTTATGAATCCGGCTCACATGATCAATCAGCTCAGTGTCATTGAAAATCATAAATAATTGGATAATTGGACACTTCGAAACGCGGTAACAAAACTCCACTCTCAATATTGATTCACTATGCAGTATTTAACTTCCTTTTGGCGGGGGACACTGAAGTAGATGAAGTACGTCTGATTATTCTGGCATTATGCGTCATGAAAAATTAGGATTACCGTCATAGTAAGAAGAGAAAAAGCATGTGCGGTCTAGGAGCAATACAGATCACCTAAAGCAACGAGAAAACTAAACTCTATTACCGAAAAAGCACTTTCCTAACTTCACCTCAAGAAATCTTTTGGTGGCATTTCACAAAAACAGAGGAAAGAAGTAGGTGTCATCACTCGCTCCCACTATTTTCATCCTAAACTTCGGACATTTTCCGAGTTTCAACCAACGTCAACCTGTATCATGAGTCCTGCAACCATAGACAAATAAGCACAAATATTTGGTTCCATATAACGTATTTAACGGATGCAGTGACTGTATAAGGAATTTCATGTAGAAACCCTTTGAAAATCCAAATCACTTTATACTCTCAGCTGAGATTCATGACCCGGAAGAATCCACCAAGACACACTAGTGAAAGCTGAAAATCGAGTTATTGGATGAACACCATACAGCATGATTCCCGCACACTCAGCAGCACTCAAAGGCAAAATCTGAACAACGTGAGACCTTGTTGGGAGAGAGATCTGTCATAAAACGAAATCCGCTCATCTGTTCATCCGAAATTCCGTAGATGTCGATGTATGCCGCATTTTGAGGGAACCAGTCGAATGCCATCAGTCAGAATTCAACGAAATTATTCGCAGATTCGATGACGGTAACTGTTTCCTGCACTACATCCGAGATGTTCGTGATTCTCTCTATCTATCCGTCACTGCTCCCAAGAGTCGTACTGAGTGGAGAGATTTCTCTGAACAGATCGGAGCACACTGGCGCACAAACTATCCGAATGGGGGACTCCTGATCCAATCTCAAGTTAGTGCGCAATGTTTCCCGTAAGAGATGGTCAGTAACTTTAGATAATCTCACAGTTGGCCCTGCTATGATTAGGGTTCAGCTTATTCAACCATTATTCTCGCACTTCTGTGCTCTCGTTTCGGTTGCTACCTTCCGGCATCGTCCAGTAAAGGGTAAAAAGAATAGGAACAGTGATGAAGATTCGAAAAAGTCAAAGTATCAAGCGGAAATCAAGACGACAAGGAAAGAGTCCGAATGCAACTACGTCACTGACCGCGACACCTAGCCATATCACTTAATGTCTCCAACCATTTGATAGGTGGGTCACGTGGACCCCGACCTGGAGGTCTAACACGTCCCACTTAGCCAAGTCCACTGGTGAAGGTTCTCATACCTTTTTTCCATGTTATGAACTGGTCACCTCGACCTACCTTGCAATCACCACCCACCTCAGAGAACAGCCTACGCTGAGGAAGTCTATCCGTGGGCAAGCGTAACACATGTCCCAACCACCTTAAAGTGTTTAGATTCAGCACCTGATACAGAGACTGAGCTCTGGTTCCTAACATCTTACGCCTAATCTCAGCATTGCTGATACGGTGTTTCCACCATACTCGGCCAATGCTACGGAGACATTGGTGCTCGAACACCGACAGTCTTCGCCTATCTTTCACCTGGTGAGACGTAACTGCCCAGGTAACAAAACTTATCCACTTCAGCTAGAGCTTCCCTCGCCAACACAAGGTTTGGTGTTGAGCCAACCCAAGCGAGCAAAAGCATTTTACACTTTGAAGGTACAAAACGCATCCCGAAAATTGCTACACTGTCCTTAAGGCTATCTAAAAGAGCTTGCAACTTACCTGGATCTTTACTCAGAAACACGGTATCTTCTGCGTTTTCCAAGTCAGACAGTTTACTGCCTGAGTAAAGATCGATGCCGCTATTCTCACTTGAGGATGGGACTATCTCAAGAATCAATCCAGTCAAGAAACTGAAGAGGAAGTGTGAAAGAGGGCAACCCTGACGAACACCACTTTCCATGGTGAACTCGGGAGAAGATGGCCGTAAACACACCCTCGGCTTCGGTTAGGTGCAAATAAGCGTTGGAAAAGAGAAATAAACTTCTCTGGCACATGTTTCAGGGATAGGCAGAGCCAGAGAGCTGTGTGGTTGACTGAGTCGAACGCCGCTTTCAGATCAAGAAAGACGGAGATTGTAGAATTACGGAAGATGCATCTGGGCTCTAAGGTTTGCTGAAGAGTAAAGATGTGGTCAATACAACCACGACCGGATCTGAAACCCGCTTGATTCTCACGCGTACACATTTCGCGGGCACTAAATAATCGGTGGAGAATAAGAACTGCGACCAGTTTAGATGCGATAATTACCAAGCCTATTCCCCTGCCGTTTTCACAACAGGACCTGACACCTTTCTTGTAAATCGACACAATCGCCAATTCACACCATCCCTTGGGAATCTGCTCGCTATCTCAAATGATATGGAGGAGTTTTGTAAACTCCAAAACCAAAGCTTCGCCTCAATCCTTGGAAAAAGATGAAGACAACTCATCCGGTCTAGCCGCTTTGTACCCTTTCAAGTAACCTATCGCCCGCAATATCTCCATCACTGATGGAGGACTGATATCTACCGGCATCGTTTCGCTAGCAGGTATATTTGGAAGGTCCACCGTCGAAGTGCGCCAACTGAATTGTTCCTTGAAGTACTCCGCCCAAAGCTCCAGACAACGTCCCTGAGAATGAATCACTAAGTCGTCGGATTCCTTTTATAACTCACTTACACCGAACTTCCGTGGACCGGTACCTCTAATCAAACGGTAAAGGTTGCGAGTATTGTCAATAAACAAAGCCTTTTCCATTTCCCTACATTCCGCAATCCACCACTGCTCACGGTCATTTCTCAGACTCCTAATCATTTGGGGTCTCAGGAATTTACACACTTAATTGAATGTGGTATCTGGAGAGACAAATCCGCGAGCATCCAACAGAGTAGCTGATGTCGAAGATATTCATTGTTTGTGAGACCGACTTGAACGTGAGTTCTGGGTGGCATTCGAAGTGGCATACAAGGCTTCCTTGACCTGTTGCCAGCGTTCATTTGGGTCCTGAACATCTGGTTGCATCGATAACTGCGTAGACAGCTCCGTCTGGAAACTGTGTTGCTGGTTATCGCCTAAAAGCAGCTGCGCGTGACAAGTGGCATTTACTTAGGTGCGACCGAGGACGAGACATAAAAGGAAGGGAGCACGTACCAAGACGTGATCTGGGTCCACAGGCGTAGACCAAAATGAACGACAATCTTCAACTGATCCACGCCAGGCTGTTTGTTGATAAATGTAGTGACCGAGAGGTGTGTATCGATCCCAAAAGCATCCGACTTTCCCTTAGGCGACCTGGGTGGAGTGCCTCAGTTCATAGCGTTTCACTTTACGGTTGCGAGATCTGGTCATTCCGAGATGCAGATACTCGGAGGTTTTCCGTGTTCGACGACCGAAGTCCCCGAAGCTGAACGTGTCACTTTGGAGGTTCGTTGATTAAGGACTGGCCCACTCATTAGGCTTGGAAAGTCCGTGTCTTTAGTCGATGATTGATACTCATCACCGGTATCAAAATTTGGTTTGAATGTGTGCTGACCTTGTCATCGATGTAAGAGCTTCCGCAGTCGCCGCAAGAGGTCCGCAAGAAGATGACTTACCCCCACGTATAAGATAATCGCACGAAGTAAAGATTAACGCCTTCGCAAGGCCTCGATCATTGAAACTTCTTGGGTCTGAACTTCCATGAAGTGCTACCAAAGGATGATGAGATAACAAGTTGATTTTTTACATTACAGAGTACCGATGATTATCCTTTCATGCTTTCAGTTTCTATCTGCTTCCCTTTTAATATATATATAAATATGACGCAATATTTCAGGAGGTGGGTTGCGGTCAGTTAGAGGCTGCCCATTGGGTAAAGCGATTAGTGGCGACCGTAGGGTTCGAACCCGGGACGGAAGGGCCTGATAACCGTTTGACCACCGCCTGTCAACTGAGATCAATGTCCATTTTTAAACAACAGTTGAGAAGAGAACACAGTTTACTAGTTAGGTGATTACAGTCTATTTTGTCAAACCTTGCTCTTTTCTTCTTGAAATCGCTTAACTTTACCATAAAATACAGACAGCATAACGGTTCTCTTTCATTCCTGACAGGATTCAAAAGTGGTACCTCACCAACAGACACTTTGACGATCTACAACATTTTCCGTAGTTTAAGAACCTTGAGCCACCGCCTAAGAGTCCTGTGCCGTGGTTTAATAGCCTCGCAAGGCTGTAAAACTGTTGCCCAAGACTCTCAAACTGTGGCCTAACAACCTGCTACCGGAGCAAACAGTGCTATCAAACATCTCACACTGGTACATTCCACACACACGCACACACACACACACACACACACACACACACACACACAAAACTAATTGTGGTCAAACCTGAACAGTTCGGCATACAGCTGAGCAGGTGACCAAAATGTACGGTTCAATTGGGGGCTGGTGTGAATAATATGAGGGTTCTGACGTCCAACTGTAAACCGCTACCCCAATCAATCCCCAAAGCGGCGGTCAATCAATCCACCCTTCTGTGTGTGCACGTGTGAAACGCATAGTCAACTGTTTGCCTCTCCTATTTCAAACCAAAAAAATACACACGGACGCCAAATTTATTTATTTTTCAATCCTCAGGTTCGCCGTTTGAATCTGATTATTTACAAACCAACAAATTGCTGAGGCCGAAAATGTAGTTCGATCAACAGCGGTCAAATCATCCTGAATGGTGTCCACCTAGTCATCACAAAATGTGGAAAATGCGGTGGCATGATGCCGATCCAAGCTGCATGCTTATTTACAGCGGTGAAACAGAGTTTCAGTTCCAAACATGTATACACCCTTTGGGCATACATCGTTGAACTGGGTACCAAACGTCCGCGGATCGCACACACACACACACACACACACACACACACACACGACCACTTGTATAAACACACCTATATAACGTAGGGAGAACTACATACTAGATTTGTTTTCCGTGGTTCTCAGTCGTATCAATACATCACTGTATCGCTGGCTATTGTTAAGTGTGGCTGGGATAGTGGGCGGTGGGTTGGGATGTGCGGAAAAATGCCACTAATTCTTATATGTCTCGGGGCCGAGATTGGGTGTGAATTTGACCAACTGGTCGTCGATGCGTTTGACGTCGGGAATAAGAGGTGAGCCATCGGAGATGAAATTCCAGGCTGCTAACATAGAAGAGTACAGACAGTGTTGAAATTCCAGTTATAACTGGTTTACCTCGCAGTAAATTTCTCTTCTCTACGTTTCTTACAGTGCACCAGAAAAAGGGTGTAAATGACATATAAATTAACATTTTTTATGACGTAATTAGTATTGTACGGTATGTGAGTGACAAAACAAAATTCCTCCGGAATAACACGACCAGTTCTCCGTTATTGTCGTTCATCAGGTATGCCTACCAGTACTATCCTGCCCAATCGCCCTTATACTTGAGCTCTCCACAGTAGGTTGACCACCTTTATCTCACTCGAGTCGAAAGGAGCGTGAATAGACGAAGAGTTCAATTTTAGAATCTCAGAGTGGTTCTTCTAAAGTTATTTTGTCGGTTAACGAGGCTAACCTTCATAACGGGAACGCATGGTTCGAAGTTTGGATTTTTCATCTAAGTAGTATGCGACTGTTTCTGAACGACAGGACAAAATATTGTTTAAGCCAGTTTTATGGTGATATTTTCACATTGCAAATGATGTGGTCATGCTTAACCTGACGAATTTGCCTGAAGCTTCGCAATCCCCAAAACTGGGAAGATGCTGAATATGACTGATTTTGAAAATTGTGAAGGTATATTTCGCCACAGGTGATGGATTTACTCAGCGGTGAATAAATCCAGATCCTACCAGAAGCAGGTCTTGTTCGTTGAAATGTCGGTTATGTTTAACTTCATTGAGAAAAGCAATAACAGTGTAAATATACTTGGAAAAAAACAGAATATCACGTGGTTCAATAGCCATTTCGCGGTTGACCGTAGGCTCAGGGCAGAAAAACTCAACTTAATTCACATGCCCGACATTCATAATATTATCACACGGACGAGGTCCATTGGATATCCTTCCAGTTTCTGCGAAGAAGGAGAAAAGTACATCCAGAACCAGTATTTTAGTAATTTAAAAAACATAACTATATTAAATTGATCTTTTCCTGACCAGAGCTGCTCAGTGACACAACAACACGATGCGTGCAAAAACAAAAGCAGCACATCCAACTCCGATAATTACGTTATCTGCATTGTGAAAATCTCTCCTTTACGCTCTCACTGATTGGATAAAAGAGACGCAATCATTCAAATACAAAGAATGACGAAACAGCTTTACATCTATCCAACCAGAATATTCTCCAGTAAATTTCTATACGATGTTGTGACGCGGGGCGAGGAAAAATGAGCTGCGTCGACATGAGGGGATCACGCGTTTCGATTGCGAGGGAATCCGAATCACATCACAAATCGCTTTGGCTATCGATCCGTTTTGCATGATCTATGGTGTGACTTACGGGACTAACAAAATTGTGACTCCAGCTGATACAGTCCCAAAAGAACTCGTTCAAATTATTTCGAGGACATAAATATTATCACGTCGGTTGGTATGGATTGATTTCGAGATGCAAGCATTTCATGTGCCTTTGATGTGGACACTCTAGAGGTTTAGTTTCTCGATTTGCCTTGTAACAGCCCAGATTTTAGTGTGATCAAGAATTTGTTCTCAGTTCGGGAAAGAGACTACCAGTTTTGAGCCAGCTCATAAATAAGTGGTCAGACACACTGTCAAAGACAGTTTCGAAATAGTAAGGCTTTTGGACCAGATTAATGTGAAAGGGAAACACATTTGATGTTCAATCGCTGTTTACGAATGTTCCCGTTCGGTAGGTCATACGTATCATCTGTGACCATGTCGAGCAAAACCAACTCAAAATCGGTATACCAGTATCAGTTCTGGAACGACCATCACTACTGTGCACAACAAACGTAACGTTTTCCTTCCTTGGCCGGGCTTACAGACAAATTGACGGTGTCGCAATGGGAAGTCCATTGGGTCCCATTCTGGCAGATATATTTATGGCTCATCTTGAGGAAAAGGCGAGCAAAGTCTTGGAACGTCCAGAACTTTACAAACGATACTTTGATGATGCTCCAATCATCACAAAATGTCTGGAAGGGACAACATGGATTATGGATGAACTCAATCGTCTGCATCCGAATATATGATTTACGATGGACGCAGAAACTGAAGATACACTGCACTTCCTCGACATTAATATGACTAGGAGGAATGATGGAACAATCGCCAGATCTGTTTACCGAAAAGGAACTTTGACAGGCCAGTACATGCACTTTGACAGCTTTGTGTCTGTGGAATATAAACGTGGCCTGGTCCGAACACTATTTCAAAGAGCACGACGTATTTGCACGAAATACATGATTGACAACGAACTACGACAGCTGAAAGAAGCCTTGACTGGAGACGCTTATCGCGATGCATTTATCGAAGGTCACAGCAAGCCTAAGGTCATCAAACAAACGAATTGTTCGGTAGAAAAATTACTAGTCACCCTTTGTCTTCTATTCAAAGGTGATGACGTCAACTGCTTGCTCAAACGACGACTTGGATCAGCGCTTGCCCGAACATATCATGCAGCTGAACTCAGAATTGTTCATCGAACGACTGAGATCCCCACACGCTCGGTGAAACAATGTCCACCTCAGTACACCAAATCGAATCTGATTTACCAATGTCAGTGTAGTTGCGGAGCAACCTACGTGGGTCAAACAGAGCGGTAGTTGCATGAGTGATTGAACACATTCCAAACTGGGTACAACTTTTGATGATGCAATCAGGGTCAGATCAAAGGCATAATGACAACGTCCGAAACCGTAAGATCCCGTCGTCGGCCGTCGCTCGTCATCTTCTGATGACGCAACATCCAGCTGACCGAAGCACTGTGTTTCGGGTCATTTGCGTGGCAAAGAATACCAGGCTGTTGAGGTTTGCTGACGCAATTGCCATAAATCGATGGAAACCTATAGTGTGTCAGCAGAAACAGCTCTTTGTTAATGTGTCTTTACCATGGTGATGTAATTTGACTATTGTAATTACCCCTATATTTGTCGGACATTTTGGTTTTACATGAACTTATATAAACAGTATCGTACTGCAGTATGCACCGTGTTGAGATGAAGCGAAATCGTACGGGACATAAATCGTGCTATGTTGCAACTCTGGTTTTTCTTTACAAGACTATTTCGGGAAAAGCATGTTTCAAAGAGATTGGTGCAATTTCCCTACTCTGGGCTTTAGACGCGAAAGTGATACATGAAATGGAGTACGAGATAACTAACGATAACATAACTGGTTCGGTTGGCTCCATTGCTGTACTGGTGAAGCGAATCAGAGATTATGAGCTTTCCAATCTACTACTGACCGGAAAATAATGTAATTCGAACCTCATGGTATAAGTTCGCGTGCAAACTAACACTTCTTATTTTTCTATTTGCCGTTCACATTGTGCTGTGTGTAGTGAGTCAATTGCATAGAAGAGATGACGAATTTATTAAATGTATCGTCTTAGGTTCGTTATGTAAGAGAGGACAAGCTGCAATGCCTACGTACTTACCGTTTACACAACATAATAACATTAAGCCATTGTGTGAGGCGTGAACGCAATAGACTAATTCCGAAAAAACCCCATGTCACTCTACTTTCGACAACTCCCTATAGATATCACCACCGTTTCGAAGTATACCTGGCACAAAATTTAGGTGAGTTGACGGAATAACTGATGGGGACATTTAAATCATATGAAATACCGTAAATTTTCAAGCACTCGTTTACTCATCTTTACTCTACTCGTCGACGCATTCGAAAATAGTGGTTGCATTAGTGTGACCATTCACAAAGTAGGACGATCGGTTGTAAAGCGCCCTACTGTCTATTCTCTCAGGGAAGTAAATAAAGTGAAGTCAAAGTCAAGTACATCACTACACTATTCGTGACTTGTTTTCGATCAAGGCATGCCTTCAAACAGTAGCTTTCCCAAATGCCCTTCAATACCATTTGTAGTTACATGTTATAAATTAATGAATACATTCGCCTTGGCAAGACTCATAGAGAAACCGAGGTACTTATTCAGGTCTCTGATCATACATGGCTCCTTGTTATGCCTCAGATCCCAGAATATGCACGGTGCTATGTTAAAACACGTTTCCGGAGGCAAACGGTTGTCTTCACTATTACTGAAGATTGGTCAGTCCCGCAGTACTGGTGATAACTAACCACAATGAGAAAATTTCTTCTGAGTTGTAATAAGTACACACCAAATGTTAGCACTAAAACCACCCGCTTTGCACTCGAGGACAGATCCCTACGCATTAGTGTAGAGGATATTCGTTTTCGTTGCTTGAAATCGCCATGTTATTTTTTCTTGTTAAACTCATTGTACGATCAAATTGCAAGTATGTTATCACCATTCAAAGTAACATCATTATCAGTGCATTTGTGGTACGATCACATCATCTTCCCAGCTCATAATTCGCCTTGATAAACTGAATATCGTTTTCTTAAAGGTTTTTTCATCTTATAAAGTGGTTCTCGATGCATCACTGTTTATTCCATGTCTTGGATATTTGACTTTCACGTAAGTTTTGCCATCTCCAAGTCTCGCTGGAAACATTGTTCGTCTATTGCCTCTGGCGGATACGGTCGAGTATATTATCCTTATGGGTCCTTCGGTTTCAACACAAACGACCAATAAACTCGTCGGACCATCAATCTCTGGGAAAAGCTACTCGGCCAAACTGAAGAGAAGTTGTATGGAAGGCTTCTCCGATATAACCTATTATACTTCATCCAATCTCGGGGTGAATTGCGGCGAACTAGACAATCGAACATGAACCGAATTCGGCTCAGCCTACTAAATGTAATGACTCTATAGTTCATTCGGACTACCACTTTAGTCCGGTGTCAAACTGTTTTCTTCCTCTCCAGATTATGGTGTTTGTCACCCCAAAAGCAGTGTGCCGAAAACCCTCATCTCACATCTATGTATCACGGGGGAAGGGGGTGCCCAGGTACATCACCTCTCATCTTGTGCAGTTTAAGAAGGGATTTCTTATTGAACAAAATTTCCTGGGATCGCTTGGTTAGCGAGAATATCTCCAGTCTGATTCGACCAGAAAATTCCTCTTGCACATAGCTATAACGTATGTGAGATTTAGGACCTCGTTTTTCGTTGAAAATCAGTGACTTAGTGGAGTTAAACGTAAGATACCAAAACTAACACTGACTCTGCCAACTAAACTATGATCTTTGTATCGATCCTGATCTTAGTACCGACTAAAATAACCAAATTTCTGTCACGTGATCAGCCCTAATTTCCCATACGACGAATGCGGGTGCACAGCCAATTAGACCCGCAAGCAGATTTAGTCATTCTAACCAACCGACTGGAGGCTGTTGTGGTCACTAGACCTATTTCGTGGACATCGCATAGCTGTTGTGGCGTTGCGCCATCACCCGGTTGATGAACCATTTAGGCCGGGGATGATTACCACGTCCCGAAAACAGACCATTTTGGACCACGACAAAATCGTGATTAGCTGGTCCCGTTCAGAAAGGGACAACGGAGACTTTGGGAAATGATGATTTTTGCTCCATAGATGCAGTGCAAATAGCCTGGGCGATTTCCATTTCAGCCCTCTCGTGCTCTTTGCTCTCGTCGCAAAGCGCTCATTGTGTTTGTTTGTTTGTGTGTCGTTTACCATTTGATAAACAGCACTTTTTCTGTTTACCTTTTCTGCTGTTCGTTTATCCACCGCAGACTAGTGTTTCTAGTAATTCCCCCAGTGTCTTTCTGCTCATTCCTGGGCTCGAGTATATCTGGTTTCGGTTTATTCAGCGAATGGCCGTGCACCAGAAAGGGTGGTTACGGTTGCTACTTCTCTTGAAAAATTTCTTTAGGAAACCAAAAAACCTATAATATGAGGAGAGTACCAACAGAACTACAGATGATGCTGTCAAGTGGGCGAGGAAAGTCTGTGAATACCATCTCGGATGTCGGAGGTTCGAATCCCCGTCGCCACCGGTCACTTTGGTAGTCCGTCGTCGTCTGTCTTCCGGTTCGTTACCATACCTGACCTATTGGGACCTTATGTGGTTCCCCATTCCAAGTTTCAGGGTTTGGTGGACGATTACCTCCAGTAGTGCAGTGGGCATAGGTAGTTATAGGGTGTGGGTGTACTCTCTTCACTGGACTCAAGCGCAGGCATGTAATAAAAAACAACAAAGCATGACCGAGTCCATTATTCAGACTTTCCACACATCTTCCAGCCATTGTCTACTTCGGGGAACAACTGTTGAAGTCTACCTGGGGACGTGCGCCGCATATACCTCAACCTGGTGTTTTGCCGAGTGATTTGTAATATCACATATATATATATATATATATATATATATATATATATATATATATATTCACTACGATCTAATTTGAATCGTCTGGAGCGTGAATGGATACTCTTCACTGAAGAGTCTACAAATAAATCAAAACTGTGGTTATTGTTAGTCATTCGTGTCTGGGTCAGTGCTAACCCAACGAACAAAGAGGCTGCATGTGCAAGCCCTCTTATTGATAGTAAGTAATGTAAGCAGAATGATTTCCTTAAAGCGAAGATGCAATCACTCCTGACAGATCAATGGGCAAAGACCAGACGAAGTCCAATATCTGAACCAGTTGATGCGCAACATATGATTCTATCCACTACACCCCTAAAGAGGACACTCCATCGAATAAACACGGAGAGAAACAGTTTTCCGATCTAGAAAACTTCCACTAGATGAACGTAAAAGTGGATTACCTGGGGTTTCTCTGGACCGTGGGAGAAGTCATCGCACTTCATTGGGCAACTATCGCTCTCCTAAGCTGGGCAGTTGCCGGCCCAAAAGATGCTGCCCCGCCCACATTCCGCCTGCTCCATTGGGTGCATAGGGCTGAAAACCGAATCCGAAAAGCAGACCAATAACAAAGTACCAGCGAAGACAAGGCAGTATGCTTGCACCAATCCGGTTTCACGTGACAGACCAGAAGAGGTTCCTTTACGGTACTTCTGTCACGTTCCCGTGTTGGGTTAACACCCCACCACCTTGTGGGTCAAACTTTTGAGTCAAAGGCTTCGGTTAGGGTTCCCAAAGAAAAACACCTGTGGTGTGGGCAGCCGCGAAGAATGATGTGCCCAGAAATCTCCAGGGGTCAATCGGGAAACACTCCTTAACTCTCTGCTCTTCATCCTTTAAGTTCCGATTCTAAAGGCGTACGAGTAACCACAATGAGTCGTCACTGTGAATTTGTAGCTCTCGGAAAGGGTAGCAAATTAAAGACTGGGGAGGAAAGAGAATCCATCCTCTGACCTAAGCAACCTCTTCGCTTAGCTGCTTTAACGTCCACACACTTTACCAAATAGGGCAGCAGACTGCCCTAGCTAGAACTCTTGAAACCTTTAACATAGACGTGTGTTGTGTCTCCAAAACACGCTTACAAGACCCAACTTCAGTGTTAACACTCTGCTACCCAGATACAAACCCGGATTCTCGTTTCACTCTTCGCGTGTAGTGATTCGGTGTCTAGTGCTCGTGGTTAGGTTGGCGTTGCCATCAGTCTGAGCGTGAAGGCTGAGTGTGCACTGCTCGACTGGATCACAGTCAGCAGTCGTCTGTGTGCAGTTCGGTTGAATGGTTCTGTACATGTCAACTGCACTACACTGAAGCCTCGGTGACTGTTTGTCGTTTCTTTGTATGCCCCAATTGACTGTGACTCTCCTGAAGCTAAACACGAATTCTACGAACACTTGTCTCAACTACCCAGCAGCTTGCGCTCTACTGACATCATGGTTGATGCTGGTGTTTTCAGTGTTCAAGTAAGCACCCGGTATAAGCAGAAGTTAGAACATGAGCTAGGATCTACGACGAGCAGTAATGTAGATGAGCATTAGGCTCATCAAACAGGCTATGCACGTGGCAGCAGGTTTCGTCAGTTGTCATAGATCCGTTGTCAATCAAGGACACTGGATCTTGCAAGAGTCGCTGAGTATAATGGAGCAAAAGCGTCAGCTTTCGAACCGTAAGGAGATGAATAAGATGCGGAGAAAGCTGCAAAGACAAGTTACGAAAAACCTTAAGAATGATCGCGAAAATTGGTGGGTCAAAGTAGTCGAAGAAATGGAAATATCAGCTGCTCCAGGCAACAGTCAAAGACTATTCAAACTTATTCGTGACACCGGTGAACGGCGAACTCAGGTCAGTGAAACGATTTGGGATAGAAATGGAGAACCCATCCATAGCAAACAGCAAAGGCTTGACCGATGGGCCGAGTACTTCAAGGAACAGTTTAGCTGGCCGCACGCTAATGTAATCACTCCTGTGTCAACAACTGTGACTCCTTGGGTGGTATCACTTGAGCCCCCATCGGAAGTAGAAGTAGAGTCAAGTATTCGATTACTAAGGCGGGGGAAAGCGGCAGGTCTCCACGAACTTTCTCCAGTTCTTTTCAAACTGGGTGATGAGGCGTTGATAAAATCACTTACCGCCTTGCTCCGTTACATTTGGAACGAGGAGCGTATTCCGTTAATATAGAGCGAGTCGTTGATTGTTCCCATCTTCAAGAAGGGAATACACAATGACTGTAGTAACCATCGTGGGATTAGCTTAATTTCGATAGTCACCAAAGTATTAGCCTCGATTCTACCGCATCGTCTTACACCGGATCGCGAGAGGAATGTCAGCGAGCAGCAGGCTGGATTCCGCCCAGGTCGAGTATGCATCGACGAGATTTTTACTCTTCGCCGACTACTTGGAATGCGTCACACGCACCGCCGACCGACAATAATGGCTTTCTTAGACCTGAAAGGCGTCTTCGACTCAGTTGATCGAACATCGCTTTTCAGTACTCTTCAGCGAAAAGGTATGCCCCAGAAGTTCGTGAACCTACAGAGATCATTGTATTCTCACATTTCTGGCCGCGTAAGAGTTTACGGTGAACTATCCGGTCGGTTCGAAACGACCAGTGGTGTTCAACAGGGATGTCCTTTGTCTCCATTCCTGTTCAACTTCGTCATGGACGAAATAATGGAGAGTGCGTTGCAAAATCTTCAGGATGTAGGCGTCGAACTAGGAAATAGTGAAAAGCTGTGACCTAGATTATGCAGACGACGTTGTCTGCTTGTTCGAATCCACGGAACATGCTCAGCGTGCACTAGATAATCTCGCAAGAGCTGTATCTCCATTCGGCATGCGCTTTGCACCTTCAAAGGGCAAGGTTATGTTACTAGACTGGACGTGAACAATTCCGAGCTTAATGCTCGATGGGGAGATGCTGGCAGTTGTCGACCACTTCACCTACCTCGGCAGCAGTCCGACGACGGATGGAAGCGCGGTAGTAGAGGTGGGCACGCGTATATCCAAGGCTCGAGGGGCGTATGCCGGACTGAAGCACTTGTGGCGCCGAGCTGATATTTCACTGAAGTTGAAGGGTCGTGTATACTGTGCTGCAGTGTGTTCAGTTTTGTTGTATGGTTGCGAAACCTGGAGTCTGCGTGTTGAAGATATTCATCGTCTTGACGTTTTCGATCACTGATGTTTGCCTAGTATAGCTAGGATTGGGTGGAATATCCGAGTAAGCAATGATGAGGTCAGAAAGCGAGTATTGAGTATTAATTCGGAGGCCGTTCTGTCACAGCGTATCCAGTCTAGTAGACTTCGTTGGTTGGGGCACGTGTTACGTATGGCAAACACAAGTCTACCGTACTGTGCCCTGTTTTCTGTTCTTGCTAGGGAGTGGAAGAAGCCATGTGGAGGTCAAAAGATGACGTGGCAGCGAGGAATGAGAAAATGTGCAGCGAACTTAGGAAAAGTAGGTGCTTTACGTCTTCGTGGTTGGGGTCCAAAAGATCCGTCTACCAGTTGGGTGGAGACACTGAAGGATATGACAGCGAACCGCGAACAGTGGCGATCGTGTTGTCACTTTCTGTCGAATCAGAATGACTGATCGATGTGCGTTTGTACAGTTAGACTGTGTATTCCGTATAGGTCCACTCCCTGTCCATCTTGTACATTCATACATTTTAAATCAACGTGCAACATGGTGAGAAAGGCAGTGGTCACTGGGGCTTGTCCCAGTGCTTAACGCTGCACGATGATGATCATGATGAATATTAGTAAGACGGAGAGGAATATGGGAGACCTATTCGGCGTTCCATAACGGTGACCGGCTCATCCAACTATGTTCTGACCATGGACTACAAATTTCCCCCACAAAAAGCGACACCAGCTAACGTGGCCTCCTCCTGCGTCTTCATAGCGTTGGACTCAGATCGATCACATTCCCGCCGATTACCGCTGCAGCGAATCAATTTAAGACTGCCAGTCGTTTTGGTCCATGTCTGTAGACACTGATCACGCTCTTGTGAGCGTGCTCCAACTTGCTCCGCGTAGGTGGCCGAAACAACGCCAAAGCGAACCGTCCCTCGCACATGCTACTGGACGATAACCAACGATCTGCTTTCCGAACAGAATTATCCACCAGGTTATCAATGCAGTTAAATGCCCAGGATCTAGAACAGCGGTGGACAGAAACCAAACAGGTTCTGCATGCGTCAGCTGATGCTACCCAAGGTCCAACAACTAGACATGCAGAAACGATGGATATCTGAATCCTCAGTTGCACTGTTAGGTGTGCGCAGAACGATTCCTCCGGATTCCAGATGATGATGAGGCACGGAGATGCCTTAAAAGCCAACTGATTCGGAACCTGACAAATGACCGTGAGCAGTGGTGGATTGCGAAGTGTAGGAAGGTCGGAAAAAACTGCGGCGATTGGCAACAGCCACAACCTTTTTCGTCTGATTAGACAAACTGGTCCACGTAAACCATGAGTTAGCGAATTGATCAAAGAGGCGAACGGCTTACTGAGTCCAACTCAGGAGTGTCGTCTGATTCGCTGGGTGGAGCATTTTGAGATGCAGTTTAATTGGCCTTTATCCTCTTCAGGTCTGATCACTAGCGCAATGGGTACAGCTCTTGTTGTAGATAAAAGTCCTCCGTCAGAAACGCAGGTTCTTCGTGAGATAATCTACCTTAAATGACATAAAATGCTGGACCGGGTGGATTGTCCTCGTCTATTTTCGAAGACAGTGGCTCAGCATTTTTACTGGAGTTGGCAAAACTCCTCGGTTTGATATGGGAGAAGGAACAAGTTCCAAAGAGTTGATGTGGATCGGTGATCGTGCCTATTTTGTAAGAAAGGCGACAGGTCCTCCTATGAGGACCAAAGGGGAATAAGTCTGGTAAGCATCACATCTAAACTGCTCGCTGGTAGTATTCTCCACCGCCTATCTAACGCTCGTGAACAGTGCTCGTGCAAGAATCAAGCTGGATTTAGACCTGGTCGAGGTTGTATTGATCACATCTTCATTTTTCGACAAATTTTAGAACATAGACACACCTTCCGTAGGCCCACCATCTCCGTTTTTCTTGGTCCTAAAGCAGTCTTCGACTCAGTTGACCGTACAGTTCTTTGGCGCTGCCTTTTGTTGAAGGGTGTACCAGGGAAATTCATTTCCATCATAAAGTCCTTTTACACGAACAGCCGAAGCCGGATTCGGGCTTATGGTATTCCTTCACCCGAGCTCACCACGAGAAGTGGTGTACGTCAGGGTGCCGCCTCTCTACTTTCCTCCTTAACTTTGTGATTGATATGGTCTTAGGGACTGCACCTTTTTCAGGTGAGGGTAGCGGTATTGAACTTCTCCCGGGTGGAAAGGTATCGGACCTTGAGTATGCGGACGACATAGTTTTTCTCAGTAAGAATCCAGATAAGTTGCAAGCTTTTCTAGACAGCTTGACGGATTGCGTAGCAATGTTCGGCATGCGTTTTGCACCTTCAAAGTGCGAAATGCTGTTGCAGGACTAGGTTGATCCAACAAAACCTCTCAGTACCCGGGACGACTGTAGAACAAGTAGACAAACTCTGTTATCTGGGGAGCTGCATCTCACCCGGAGGTCGGATGAGGTGTCTCTGACTATAGAGAAGGCTCGTTTGGCATTTACCAACCTGAGTCATATGTGGTGTCGACATGGCAAAGACCGAACGTACGCTGCAGAAGTCAAGCCCGTGCTTCTGTATGGTTCCGAGACTTGGCCACTGAGGGTGGAGCACGTATGAAGACTGTCGGTATTTCAACACCGACATCTTCGTAGTATTGCTCGAATCTCGTGGGAACACCCTATGAGCAATGGTGAGATTCGGCGGAAAGTCTTAGGTTCAAGGATCAAATCATTAGATGAAACACTTAAGCTCACCAGGCTAAGATGGTTGGGACATGTGTTAAGCATGTCATCAGACAGGATTCCACGGCGTGCTTTGTTTGCCGAGGTGGGTACCGGTTGGAAGATGAGTAAGAGTGGTCGGTCCATGACATGGAAGAAAGGTATGGAAAGCCTGACTAGTGGACTTGGCCATGTAGGGTGTGTTAGACGTCCTGGGTGGGGCCCACAAGACCTCCCACTCAATGGTTAGATACTTTGGGGGATATGGCTAGATGCCACGATCAGTGGCATTTTTGCATTCACAAATTTTCTTCATCGACTTAATTTTATTAATGCAGTTCTCTTACTCCTTTCATACTCTTTTCTGCTTCAATATATACTTTTGAGATCGCCGCTAGGAGATAGCAACCAAGGCCACCGCACCCAGTGAACGGTTAATGGTTGTCTGAACAAAACAGGCTTTATAGTTGGCGCGCGTGTGCTCGAAAATCTGCTGAAGAATGGAGGCATGATCGTCATAACCGCGACCGGACAAACATTTGATTCAATGCACACGCGTTTACTACCCCCGAACGTCAGGTACTTGGAGGAAGGTAATTCTAAGTTTGAATGTAATGCCTACTGAGCTCTTTCTTCTTGAGGCTTTCCTGTGAGCACTTACTATATTTCCTACGAATCAGCACGATCACCAATTAAGCATCAACCTTAGATAACCTGATAGCTTGTAAATATCAAATCGAGTAGCTGTCCACTTCAATGACAAAGCTGTCTATCTTCAGAATTAGATGGCGACAATTCATTCGATCCATCAGTCTTATATCACTCAAGATAGCTGATCCCATAAAGAAAGGTGATGCCACAGCGAGGATCATTGGCTTCTGGAGGGATGTGCCCTTTGTGCCACTGAGCAAAGCGGACGCAGATGGAGGTCCAGCTCAAACAACCGGTAACCATGCACGGGATGCAGAGGTTTCGGTTACTTTCTATCAGTTGAAGGTACACTAAATAGCTCCGTCTGGCATTCTACATGACGCTTCTAAGCCTCAGTCATCAAATCGCTATTTTTCTTGATTTGTTCACGTGGTTTGTGGGGACCAGTATTCTAAATGAAAATGATGATATTGTCTTCATTCCGAAATCACTGATAATGCTACCAGCCAGTTGCCGTCTACTATTTCGTGTTACACATTGCCTGGCGCCCAAACCAACGTATGTGCGTACGTTCCCTGTTGTTACTCAACTTGGTCGCATCGGTCCCCATCCGTGCGCGATAATTCTCAGCCAAGAAGTACGTTCAACCTCACCATCAGCTTCATCGTGTTAAAAAGCAGGGCAACCCCACTGACCACTACCTTTCTCGCCATGCTGCACGTAGAAATAGAAAGAATGAAAGCAAGGCTAACAGACAGTCAACCCACTGGTGTGAAAATGAAAGAACGTCGTAGAAGCCAACATCAATTACACAATCTACTGTACGAACGAACACTGATAAATCATTCTGATTCAACAGAAAGTGACAACACGATCGCCACTGTTCGCGGTTCGCTGTCATATCCTTCAGTGTCTCCACCCAACTGGTAGACGGATCTTTTGGACCCCAACCACGAAGACGTAAAGCACCTACTTTTCCTAAGTTCGCTGCACATTTTCTCATTCCTCGCTGCCAAGACATCTGTTGACCTCCACATGGCTTCTTCCACTCCCTAGCAAGAACAGAAAACAGGGCACAGTACGGTAGACTTGTGTTTGCCATACGTAACACGTGCCCCAACCAACGAAGTCTACTAGACTGGATACGCTGTGACAGAACGGCCTCCGAATTAATACTCAATACTCGCTTTCTGACCTCATCATTGCTTACTCGGATATTCCACCCAATCCTAGCTATACTAGGCAAACATCAGTGATCGAAAACGTCAAGACGATGAATATCTTCAACACGCAGACTCCAAGTTTCGCAACCATACAACAAAACTGAACACACTGCAGCACAGTATACACGACCCTTCAACTTCAGTGAAATATCAGCTCGGCGCCACAAGTGCTTCAGTCCGGCATACGCCCCTCGAGCCTTGGATATACGCGTGCCCACCTCTACTACCGCGCTTCCATCCGTCGTCGGACTGCTGGCGAGGTAAGTGAAATGGCTGACAATTGTTGGTCCCTCCAATCTGTTGAACTGACGCCGCGCCATCAAATCCGTTTATTCGTGGGGCAGAGATGAGAAAGAGTAGTTATTCTGCCATGCTCCACCCACGAAGTCAATGTCGAGCGTTCAGTTCATGCATATTTCATGCTGAAAGTATATTGGCTGAGAATCATCAAACGCGACCTAGAAACGATGTGACAAACTGAGTAATGACAGGAAATCCTGTAGCACCGAAGCTTATGTGGCACTGGCAGCGAAAGGAGGCCTGTCTGATCTGTGCTCAATGTCTATCCGCATCCTGGGTGTCCGATTACATCGACGATCGGACGGATAACTCTGTTTGGCAAATAGGTCGATTAATAACATCCACGCAGTAGAAGCTGTGCAAAACAGTTGTTTTTGACCTTGGTTCGACATGAAGTGAGAGGACAGAATGGCACCCATACAAGAGCGTGCTCGGAATACTTAGACGTGAACCAAAATGAGTGATCAATCCATTTGAACGGCAGACGGCCATGTGGATGACCTCATTCTAAAACGGCGAAAACGTAAGAGTATAGTAGATGAGATGATCCTGCATTTTGCACATTTTCCACGGAAAGTTTGCGGTTGTAATACAACCAGATGAGTCGATCACTATAGTCTTTTTCACCAACTACAACGGTAAACAGGCCCTCTGTGTCATTCGGTTGCATCCAAGTGAAAGCGTCAGGTGAAAATTGGATGTACAAATCGCTGTCACCCTAGAATCTTGTCTATTCAAGGGCCTAACCTATACTCAACATATTGACCGACACAACTTTTCTAACTCTGTACAGCCACATCAGCTAATCAACCTTTCTCTTCGTCCGAATGGCCCACAGGTATCAGTGAACACAGCACACTGTATAAGTCAATCGGGCGACATGCGGAACATATGCCTAAGCCAACGTTATCTGCAGAAACAGAATGCTATTTGGCGACTAACGCTGATCAGTTTATTTAGCCACATTTTTGACACGGTTGTCCCATAAAACTAGAACCGTGGTGAAAATGAGTTGTGTTATTAAGAGTCCAAAAGTCGGCTTCGCTCTAACCATGCCTAGAATGCGGAGAGGTTGTCTTTTTGAAAACTAAACACTGACGGAGAACTGAAGCACAAAACGTTCTGTCCATCAGAAGACCATTTATTTCGGTACTTTTCGTTTACCTCTACTCACTCTGTTCAGGAATTATTTCACTTAGACCCAGTTTCCTATGGCTTTCCCGTCTGTTCCGAGTAGTCCATGCCCCACTTTCAAAATTTATCGCAAAAGAGCCTTCCAGCTAATCCCGTTGCCCGCGGATAGCAGAAACGATGACCAAAACCGTACAGAAATTTTCCATTTTAAGCCTTAGTAGTAACACACTGATACTGATCGTCCCATTTAAAATCTCTTCCCTCGGGAGCTCGATTGCTACCGAACATTCAAAGAGAGACTACTACTTGCGGTACACGTGGCCAGATGATCTACCGAGTAGCACCTAAGATAGTTATGTTGAATCATCAAAATTGTTAGTCGATACTTGCATTTCATCATGTCAAAGAGGACTGCCAGCATTGTCAGAATATGTTACGATACCATCTCCACGATGATGAAATCAGTGGTATGGCTTAAGATTATGGAAAATTCACTCTCATTTTTCGCATCCAAAAATCTACACCAAGAGCCGGCGACCCTCCGCCTACTGCGCAGTCGCTCCACCAGCGGATTCTTCATGATTCTGCCTCCCTGTGCCATCAATGAATTCTACATGCCAACTTTATTTCAGTTCGCATAACAATGGCAGATATAACTCATTAGGGAGCCTAGTCGCATTCCTCACAACTGGCAAATTCTAGGTGAGTGTGTTGTGGCGGTAGATAGTAATGCATGGTCATCCGGCTCGTTACTACACCTGACCTATTTGGACCATATGTGGTTTTCCATTCCAAGTCTCGGCACCTGGTTGCCGATTACCACAGTGCAATGGGTCTTTGTGGTTATGGGGTGTACTCTTTCCATTGCACCTATGCGCGAGCATGCTATGAAGAAAGTTTAGTTATCGACTTGCCATGGGAAGTCCGGAATCATCATTCTGTTAGGGAAACTGATCCTGTTGGCCGGACATAGGCCTTAATTTTCGACAAACATATCATTCTTCTCTAGAAATGCCAAATTATTTGTCATTGTCGGTCCCGGTCAGATTGAACTTATTCTATTTTCGCGCGCTAGCAGACATTAAAACGGCACCTACGCTCGCTTCCTATCGGTCAATTTTGTTCATTTTCCTAATGACGCAAGGTCACACCGACCCTATCCGACCAAATATTATACAACTGGTAAAGCACCTTGAATATTCGATGTTTCTTGGTCCATTAGCATACGTCTTTGTGAGATGAACTGTGTTCTCTTCCAGGCTAGTAGTCGGGCTAGTCATCGAAATCCACGCATTGCACTGTTACTGTGACATCATAGCCTTGTATTTATGTCCTGAGTTAGTGTTTTCCGCGGTGTTACTTTTCTGATTATGTATTGGCCCATGTAAGCCAAGGCTTGTGATAAACTACGGAAGGATCTGTACAACTCCGACAACAGAACAACTTCGAACGGTGTATAGCCCATCAGCTTCCAAAGTGTGATTTCCACGCTACTTTGCTGGGAAATCCTTCGATCAAGGACTGGGACGACGACCTCATAATTTTTTTTGTTCGACACCAGACCTCACTAATCGTTGTCAGGTTCGTTGATGAAGGAACGGACAAACAGATATATACATACACGACTGATCAGTGGAAGAAATTAGGTTATTCGAGTGAATTAGGTCTTTGTGATGTGACTCAAACAACACGGACATCAGTGGGCGAACGAGGAAGCGACCGCTCACCATCGGCATCAGCACCACTACCACCGCCAGACTGAAAAAACTGAGGCAATGCATGAGGGAACCAAATATGTCAGACGAAAAAAAAACCAACGAAAAGGTATAGAAATGGAGCATTTTTGTTTGGTTAGTCGGTCGGCCAGGTGGTCGGTGTTTGAAAGTCGCCACTACGGTTCAATGTACCGATGACAGAGAGAAGAGGGGTTAAAGTAGTGCAAGAGGCGCACAGTACACAAACGGTGATGTAGATTGAGATGATTAGGTGAGAAGGTTATAGTGTTGTTCCCGCTGCTTCACAGATAACTGTTGAAAAAGTTCAAATCGTGAATAGGATAGAAAGCAGTGGAAGAAAGAAGGGCGAGAAACAAAAAGTGTCGAACAAAATGACGGTGGCGCTGAATAACCTGAGAAAATGTATGAATATGTGAACAAAAAAGTGCACAATGTTGGTCGAGAAAATCTTCTGGCTAACCGAATTCGGAAAGGAATTATCTGCTTTCAACCTGACAGCATCCAAAAGAATCGGTGGTCAGACCCAGATAGATCAATGGGAGTATGGAACAGATTGAGGGACACTGTTGCGCAACAGATCCGTCCGAAGTCGAGTAGAAAGACAAACAAGACGGATAAAAAAACTGAGAGATAAAACTGGCGACTTGATCTTCTCGGATTAGCGCGTATGCTGTGGAGACAGGACAAGCACCTGAGATGCGAATGCGCTCGCCGTAACTTTTTACGTGCAGAGTTAGTAAGGCAATATGTAGAAACACCCTTATCTGCGGCATATTCCACTCAATTCAGAGCACTACGAGCAAAGAGTACAATATCAGTGATTCTGCAAACAGGCAAAGCCCGTTGAGAAGCAAGAATAGCGAAGGGGAGGAATTAAAGAAGTCTCACGTGGAGTGATTTCGTGCTCTGTGAAACAAGCTAAATCAGTGAGTGAAACGTATTCAGATCGCAGACGAGATTACAAGTTCAACAAACAGTGCGCATCAAGACGGTCCAAAATGAAGCGCGCACACTGAAAGCGTTTTTCAGACCAGTACAGACGCGACCGTAGCCATGGTACTGTGTTCGCGACCGACAACCCGAATTAATCACAGGTGCGTTTAGATAAGCGGTATTCTGCAATCTGCATGATCCCATTCACATGAACGAGAGCCGCCAGAACAACGAACACGTGAAAAATTTGATGACTCTGGAACTATAGAACAGTAAAAAGAGAACCAATTAATACGTTCTGAGGAAATGTTACCATATAATACAACTAGGCTATTTAATCGCGTACTACATCATTTGAGCGTCTCGAAAGCCAAAACAAAATCTGCGGATGAACAGACGTGGTTTCTACCACATATTTTGTATCATTTCCATTTCACTGACACTATATCAACCTCGGTCGCGCTAAGAGGTGATACATATGATATTGCTTCCGGATGAAAATCAGAGCTGCTACAAGGCGCGTCCCTAGATCGTGGACAAGGGAACGGTCACCAGCATGGTGGTTAATCGTGAATCAGTTGAGTAAGAATGAGACCGGCCACGGCGGTGTACCAACTTTACACCTCCGATGTAATAAACGCTGATATCACTCGCCCATCACCGGTTTCATCTCTAGCCTGTAAAGTAAAGACAACTGATGGAAAATCGATGCACTAAGCAACATCAAATGAACATACAAATGTGTTCTAAGCGTTTCTGTCCATCCCCTTATTTGGTCTCTTAAATTACGCACTTACCGAAACAACATAACTGGAGCGCTTATAAACATATCCAATTCTCCTCGACGCATGACTTAGCGCAGTCTCTTGCAGTTCACCATTTTAAGACTCAAGATCACGGTTGCCCGTCCCCTCAGAATGAGGTGGCTATTAAGTTTGACCCCCCCCCCTTTTCATAGCAATCATTTGCTGACATGCAGTTAGGAAATGCATGGACACAAATACCAATTACTATGAGCTATAGCAGACTACGCATAAGAAACATTAGATATCGGTGTTTATTTCATTCTGGTTAGGAATCATCAGCAGAGCCCCGATGGGCCTCGAACCTAGGGTGGACGGCTGAGTCAAACACCTAGCCACTAAGCTACCCAATCTGACTCCAGTGGGGACTCGGTGGATGTGCGCTGCTGCTGATTCCTAGCAAGGATGAAACAGTTGTACGGTGCTTCCATGGTTTCCAGTGATGAGTTGAGCGTTGGCACTACATGATGAATTATACGATAAAATCTAATCTCCTACTACTCACATGCGTATCTGTAGCTGATCGTCCGAGTTCAAGACTTACCCAAATGTCAAATTTTCCGGGATAGAGCCGTTCAGGTATGCGTACTGCGTAGATCACAGCACCGGAAATATAAAGTACAGCCATTAATATGAGCCAGCCAAAAGCAGAGTAGTTTACAACCTCCCAGAAGCCCTCCATCAGGATGTAATGGGTACAGGGGATCACCGCGGAAAGACCCAGGCAAATAAAAAGCACTAGAGGAAGAAGAAAAAGAAAAGAGGTGACAACCAATCCGTGGTTAGAATATTTCATTGTAATTATCAGAGACGATTGCCTAGCATACAGAGTGCGAGTCAGGGAAGTAAAGTTTACTTATTGTTGTCCTGATTCTCGTTGATATAAAAGACTGAAGGTACATGGTACTCATCGACAGTGCTTCTGTGCAGTACAGCAGTGAGGCTGCATAAGTCATTCTGTACACAATTGAAATATGCTATCAACACTGGTGTGATGAATTGCATACCATGATACCCTTTTTAATTATTCACTGATGTGGGTTCAGTGTAACAGCACTATGAACTTCCACAATTTGAGAAACCATGTATGGGTACGGAGCCTAGAAACCCAATAAGAACATATATATATATATATATATATATATATATATATATATATATATATATATATATATATATATATATATATATATATATATGCGAACACACACACACACACACACACACACACACATACACACACATACCGAGACGAGTTCAATGGACAGATTGGGAAGTTGGCTTCACGGTGAACTAGTCTACAAGTACAAAGTAAATTTTTGCTGAATATTGGCAGCCATTGGACGATCTGAACCGGTCAGTTAATTCGGAGAACTTGCGTTTAGGGCGTTTACGGTTAGTCTGACGGAGCAAAACGAGACACGCGAACAGTTTCTCCGGTGAAAAAGATGCAAGGACACGGATTACAACAACATGTGGAGAAACAGAAGCGATAGAGTATTAGGCATAACACACAGTGACAAACAAACAAACCTGCACGGGCTGTTCGATATTTCGGAGTGAGAAAGAAGTCCTGTGTGCATACCACCACGGCGATTGAACCCAGGATGAAGACGGCACTGATGTAGACCACCTTGTACGGCACGTGACAGTAGAACGAATAATGCAACCATGGTATGCATGAGCCAATGACCAGTAACGTAATACCAACGTAATCTAGCCTAAAAGGTGTGAAGAATGGTGATTGGCAACCAGACAGGCAATGTCTCAAACGCGTCAGTTCACATACTGTGTGCAAGTGAAAACGATACTTCTATCGGGAAGCAAATCGATAAAAAAGAGACGGTGAACAGAGTAACAACGGGCAAAATTTCAAAAACGAGTCTGTGCGGTGCTTGGAGGCCTCATAGTTACTCGATGTTTCGAGAATGATTGACAAGTGTAGCAAAGCAAAACCCACTGTTCTTTCAGACCCTGCTGTCATATGACTGACCGACCATCTTTCGCTTGTTCTCGTAGTGCAATCTACTACACATTCGAACAAACATAATTTGTGGGAGCGCAGCGACGGAACCAACTCCAGTCAGAAACTCACCAAACCTGTTGTCAGCACGGCATATTCGTTCAGTCTTAAAAAGATATCCGTGGTCAAACACAGACAGTTTTGGTGTATCTTCTACTCACGTTGGTTCGGTATCTAAACCAAACACTAAGGAAATCGGCTGCAGTGGCACACATTAAGATCACAGAAAAACAAATCAACGACATCTCCCCCAGTGGGGATTCATGTTGTAGGAAATATCATTAACTGAGAGCACGAATCCTTAAGAGACAATGACAGTTACTTGACTTGCACTTTGAGGAACTCCATCAATTGCTCGCGCATGAGTGCAATGGAAAGGTATACCCAATGACCTTAAATGCCCACTGCACCATTAGGAATAACCAGAAATCAGACCCTTAGACTTGGAATGGATAACCACATAAGGTTCCAACAGGTCAGAATTGCAATGGAGTGTCTGCTGAGGAAATACCAAGTCGAATGAATGAATTCGAACGAAAATCCAACTGCAGGTAATTCGGACAACAGACCTTCGTGCCACACGACCGATTTTTTTTGGAGATATCTGATGACATCAAGTGCAATTCACATGATTGCTGATAGCAGAGGATTATATATACGAGATGTATGCCAGCAAATCACAAGGGAATTCGTGGTGGCGAAACCCATGCTGGTGAACACCAATGGACACTTGTCGTTCTAAATGAGACAGAAATTGCTTCTCAAAAACGGTTTTTATAACTTTGGATAAAAAACTAGTGAAGGAAATAGGTCCATGGCTATACGACTGAGAAGGATCACCGCGCTTGGAAAATAAGAAATTATTCAATCTTCTAAGATGAGGGAGACATATTATTGTGCTGGGATAGGTAGAATCACAAAGCTCTTGGTAGGATGGTGGGATACCGATCGGGCCAGATTTCGAGGTGTCGAATGAGAGTAGAACTTAGTGGGCGTTTCTGGCAATAATTTTGCTCCTAAAGATAGGCCCGAAAAGAGGTGACAGAGAAGGTCCGGGAATGAAAAAGCTCAATCTTTGTCGGACGTTTTGGATAGATTTGTTTCCGAAGCAACGGAGATCGGGGGCACAAAATTAGGTAAAAAAATTACGGGAAAAAGTTTTCGCGACACGCTAGAAGTAACACGTAGAGATACGTGTATTCTTCGCCTTTCGCATAACTGCAGAGCATTCGTTACGTGCTTGCAAATAGTAGTCATGTGACTGTTGTGTTTGGGAGGAAACTGAACGCCTGAAAGTGGACTTTTTCGGTTGCATTGTAAGAATTTCCGTAAGCTGATCGGTTCACGAAACCACTCAAAGCGTAACCAGCATAAGTTCCAACCATCCTTATGTTTCGTTGTTAGCATTTCAAGTTAGTGGTGTACCAACACTTTTTCAAGAAAAAGATACTTTGGTTCAAGAAAGTGAGCTATCCATAACGGCAATTTAATTCAGTTATGTGTATCCCACTTTTAGTGTGTCACTTATGATAAATTTTCTGTTTCCCTATGGTGATTCGTTTTGACAACAACCAAGACCAGAGGAAATGAATGCGACGTGAACAGCAGTAGCCTGGTCCGAACAAACTATAAGCGATTTCAAAAAGTAGTGGCATTCTTTTCAATGTCTCTCGTTGCATGATGATAAAGATGTGTCAGAGATGCGTGTTCATCGCTTTGGTCTAAAGTAGACTATCGGCCAAATGTAGTTTGAACGCCAGCAGAATCATATCCCCAATGGTTGAAAGATTAACCTTGCAACCGGTCTCCTTTTGGACGATCACTACTGATCTGGAGGGATGATATATTGTCATTGATGAACATGAATTACAATGGAGATGAACAAATAAACCAGACAAGATTCGATTTGACCCCCTGGGTTCACGAAGAAATAGAACAGCACAGGTCATATGACTCACTTATTGAACAGACGTCCGACACGCTCCGAATGACAGTAGACGGTATGAAACAGCCAGGAGAAACCCAGTGCGAGAATCGCACTGACAAAAAATACTTGGACCACGAATTTTTCTTGCCAATGTAAATTGATGCCAGGACGGAGAAGGAATGTGATACTCAGAACAAGAAAACAAACAAAACCTGTGAAAATGGGGTGGAAAAATTGCAGTTGTCAATCAGATGGTGTGGCCATATTGTGCCCAGTTTTATTCTTGCTTCAGAGAACAATACTATGCAACATGCTCCACACCCTGTAATATGGGGGTTGAACAATGGAGGTTAGTTCACAATCCTTAATATTATCGAATATTACACACTTAGTAGAAAGTAAAACAAATTTCGGAACTATAACTCAAAACATGCAATGGCCAAGCTTAACAGTGTTCCCACCAAACGCGAGCTATGTTCCGGAGACATCGGCGGCTGTATGCAGAACTTAACGAGGCTGGAAAGCGGTGGGTTAACAACAAAAGATTTCAAATGTTTGGCAGTACCGAAAAAAAAAGAATGTGTTCACGGAACAACTCACGTGAACTAGGTTAGTGGTGACATGAATGCGTTTATCAGGCGATGCCAAAGACGAACAAGTACATGAAAGGTAATTGACACAAACATGGATACCAGTGATTTTCTCGCGTGTTTTCGTATGATATTGAAAATATGGCCTGCGATTTTCAAAGGGTTGTATTGTCATACTTCAGACCGGGTTGGGACCAGCTACAGATATCACTGACCCACTCGTACGAAATTCGATAGAGCTGTCCTACATCCCTGGCTATCGTAATCGTATTGAGAGTACTAATCCAATGGTGGTTTGGAAGTCCTCTTAAAAGACCAAGCCTTTAACTTTGAATACACCGATGGCATTGTTTCACTAAGTGGTAAAGCACAGATAAGTTCGGGTGACTTGCGACGCTCGGTGAACAAAGAGTACATGTACGATAGACAGTTAGTTTCACCTAAGTGTGGTGCTCCCATAAGAGTAATAAAGAACCCACAACTGTAATGCACTCTGAAACTAACCAGTCACAAACAGCTGACAGCTTTATATAAACTAAGAACCATATCAAGACTGATGGCGTTCTTGAGGAAAGAGCCCTCTCGCGACTTATACTGATCTAAATCAGCTTTAACGGATGGCGCTGGTGAACTGAGTCCAGTGGAGATGACAAATAGAATACCAGTTCGAAATATCGGCAAAACATTCCGGCTATAAATAGCCTACCGGTCACCTCCAGAGATTCCTGTACAAAATCAAGAAAATGTGAGCACAGCTCGGCGTCTCTTGGGTCATCAGACTAATTGGCATTGGACTGCATCTAAATTGACTTGGAATGATGAAGAACCAAAAGAGGGCCCCGTGGGCCAGGTGTAGTAATGAACCAGACTATAACGGATTATTATCTGCCACCAAAGTGACCGACGATGGTAGGATTCGAACCTCCGGTCTTCGAGGTAGTAAACAAACTCGACCACAACTGGTCGGTGATGCTACTGCGTGAACTTGGGATATGTTTATCTTTTTGTTTTGCATTTCTGGAAATAGAATGCGACCGACAGCGGACAACGAATAAGGTAACAAAGCGATTCGGAGGATAGCGTGAGACGGAATGTTTGTTTGGTTGGCTCACTATCACGACGAGACTGCACCTTGGCGTAGTGTGATGCCTTGCGTGCCTCCATGACCCAAAGAGCTATGCAGGATAACTTCCTTAAACCGGAGATGCAATCATTCCTGACAGGTCAATGGGCAAAGACCAGACGAAGTCCAATATCTGAACCAGTTGATGGGCAACATATGATTCTACCCACTACACCCCTAAAGAGGACACTCCAGCGAATAAACACGGAGCGGGACAGTTCACCGGTCAAAAATCACCCGTTGGATGGAAGTAGGAGTGGTTCACAAAGGAAAACTGCGGTGAGGGTATCCGCGAAGTGTGATTCCCAGAAATCTCCAGCGGCCCCTTGGGAAACATATCTTATCTTGCCTCCAAATGCCGCACTATGGCCGGAGGTGGGTGTCTCTGATTTCGCGATGGCTACTCACCATGAACGCTCCTAGAATTGCTCTCAAATGACCGCGCGTCTCGAACAATCTCTTCTGAGGAGTTCCTGCACATTGTCTTTCCTTGGCGGAGGTGTTTTCACCGGTGTGAGAACGAAAACGAATGCTCAACGCTCGCCATCGGGTTGGCTGACTAATAGTCAGGCTCGGGAAGATGGCTAAACTCTGATTACAAACCAATTATAGACGGCTTACGAGACATGCGGCACTATGATCGCCGATTATAGTGGCGGTCTCGCTTGAAGGGTGTATGTACTGAGCGATCAGTCACCAGCCCCCATCGGGCTACGGACCTCATGTTTTGTCCCGCTACCTTAAGGGTTAGGCTTTGAATGGCTACGGTTGTAGACCCTTACGAAAACTAACTGCTTGGCCTAGGCAACCTGGCAGTATTGCGCCCACACACTAAACAAATCACGGAATCTCGCTCGAAGTATCTCTTCTCCCAACCCCTTGTACCATGTCTTGTTTGGCATAGTCTCGAATCAGATGAATGTGAATATATATATATATATATATATATATATATATATATATATATATATATATATATATATATATATATATATATAGTCCCTCTGCCCTTTATTCTTCACGTAAAAATTCAACTTAAATCCAAGAAGCCAGAATGAGTAGTGATGGACAACTTAAAGTCATCCGTGAGGGCAATACCTTGGAGATAGCGGAGAATAGTGAACCGATTCTTCGACCTAAGCAACCTCTTCGCTTAGCTGCTTTAACGTCCACACACTTTACCAAATAGGGCAGCAGACTGCCCTAGCTAGAACTCTTGAAACCTTTAACATAGACGTGTGTTGTGTCTCCAAAACACGCTTACAAGACCCAACTTCAGTGTTAACACTCTGCTACCCAGATACAAACCCGGATTCTCGTTTCACTCTTCGCGTGTAGTGATTCGGTGTCTAGTGCTCGTGGTTAGGTTGGCGTTGCCATCAGTCTGAGCGTGAAGGCTGAGTGTGCACTGCTCGACTGGATCACAGTCAGCAGTCGTCTGTGTGCAGTTCGGTTGAATGGTTCTGTGCATGTCAACTGCACTACACTGAAGCCTCGATGACTGTTTGTCGTTTCTTTGTATGCCCCAATTGACTGTGACTCTCCTGAAGCTAAACACGAATTCTACGAACACTTGTCTCAACGACCCAGCAGCTTGCGCTCTACTGACATCATGGTTGTTGCTAGTGATTTCAGTGTTCAAGTTGGAATCCTAGACAAGACGAAGAGAAATATGGGAGACCGATTCGGCGTTCCAGCAGAGTGAACCGATAACGGTGACCGGCTCATCCAACTATGTTCCGACCATGAATTGTTCCTAATGAGTTAAAATTTCTCGCACAAATAGTGGCACCGATTAACCTGGCCTCCTCTTGCTGCTTCATAGAGCACGACTCAGATCGACCACATTGCTATCGGTTACCGCTGGAGAGAACCAATTCCAGATTGTCGATCATTTTGGTCCACTTTTGTAGACACTGATCACGCTCTTGTCCGCGCGCGTTCCAGCCCACGTCTCGTCGGTGGCCGAAACAACGCCAAAGCGAATTGCCCCCGCGGATGCTACTGGAAGATAACCAACGATCTGCTTTCCAGGCAGAAATGCGATGGACAGATATCAAGCAGACCCTACCTCAGTATGCTAACGTTCTACCCAGCAACCAGACGCAAAAAACGATGGATATCTGCATTCCCAGTTGCATTGTTAGATGCGCACAAATCGACTCCGCATTCATCACCACCATCATCATCGTACAACGCTAAGCAGTAGGACAAGCCCTACTGACCACTGCCTTTCTCACCATGTTGCACAGTGAATTAGAAAGTATGAATATACAAGATGGACAGGGAGTGGACCTACATGGATGGGAAAACAAAAGAATGTCCTAGTAGGCAACACACGGAATACACAGTCTAACTGTACAAACACACATCGATCAGTCATTCTGATTCGACAGAAAGTGACAACACGATCGCCGCTGTTCGCGGTTCGCAGCCATATCCTTCAGTGTCTCCACCCAACTGGTAGACAGATCTTTTGGACCCCAACCACGAAGACGTAAAGCACCTACTTTTCCCAAGTTCGCTGTACACTTTCTCATTCCTCGCTGCCACGTCATCTGTTGACCTCCACGTGGTCTTTTCCACTCCTGAGGGGGAACGGAGAATCAAAACACGGTACGGTAGACGTGTGTTTGCCATACGTAACAAGTGCTCCAACCAACGAAGTCTACTAGACTGGATACGCTGTGACAGAGCGGCCTCCGAATTAATACTCAATACTCGCTTTCTGACCTCATCATTGCTTACTCGGATATTCCACCCAATCCTAGCTATACTAGGCAAACATCAATGGTCAAAAACCTCAAGACGATGAATATCTTCAACACGCAGACTCCAGGTTTCGCAACCATACAACAAAACTGAACACACTGCAGCACAGTATATACGGTCTTTCAACTTCAGTGAAATATCAGCTCGGCGCCACAAGTGCTTCAGTCCGGCATACGCCCTTCAAGCCTTGGATATACGAGCGCTCACCTCTACTACTGTGCTCCCATCTGTCGTCACACTGCTGCCGAGGTAGGTGAAGTGGTCGACAACTGCCAGCATCTCCCCATCGAGCATTAAGCTCGGAATTGTTGACGTCCAGTCTAGTAACATAACCTTGCCCTTTGAAGGTGCAAAGCGCATGCCGAATGGAGATACATCTCTTGCGAGATTATCTAGTGCACGCTGAGCATGTTCCGTGGATTCGAACAAGCAGACAACGTCGTCTGCATAATCTAGGTCACAGCTTTTCACTATTTCCTAGTTCGACGCCTACATCCTGAAGATTTTGCAACGCACTCTCCATTATTTCGTCCATGACGAAGTTGAACAGGAATGGAGACAAAGGACATCCCTGTTGAACACCACTGGTCGTTTCGAACCGACCGGATAGTTCACCGTAAACTCTTACGCGGCCAGAAATGTGAGAATACAATGATCTCTGTAGGTTCACGAACTTCTGGGGCATACCTTTTCGCTGAAGAGTACTGAAAAGCGATGTTCGATCAACTGAGTCGAAGACGCCTTTCAGGTCTAAGAAAGCCATTATTGTCGGTCGGCGGTGCGTGTGACGCATTCCAAGTAGTCGGCGAAGAGTAAAAATCTCGTCGATGCATACTCGACCTGGGCGGAATCCAGCCTGCTGCTCGCTGACATTCCTCTCGCGATCCGGTGTAAGACGATGCGGTAGAATCGAGGCTAATACTTTGGTGACTATCGAAATTAAGCTAATCCCACGATGGTTACTACAGTCATTGTGTATTCCCTTCTTGAAGATGGGAACAATCAACGACTCGCTCTATATTAACGGAATACGCTCCTCGTTCCAAATGTAACGGAGCAAGGCGGTAAGTGATTTTATCAACGCCTCATCACCCAGTTTGAAAAGAACTGGAGGAAGTTCGTGGAGACCTGCCGCTTTCCCCCGCCTTAGTAATCGAATACTTGACTCTACTTCTACTTCCGATGGGGGCTCAAGTGATACCACCCAAGGAGTCACAGTTGTTGACACAGGAGTGATTACATTAGCGTGCGGCCAGCTAAACTGTTCCTTGAAGTACTCGGCCCATCGGTCAAGCCTTTGCTGTTTGCTATGGATGGGTTCTCCATTTCTATCCCAAATCGTTTCACTGACCTGAGTTCGCCGTCCACCGGTGTCACGAATAAGTTTGAATAGTCTTTGACTGTTGCCTGGAGCAGCTGATATTTCCATTTCTTCGACTACTTTGACCCACCAATTTTCGCGATCATTCTTAAGGTTTTTCGTAACTTGTCTTTGCAGCTTTCTCCACATCTTATTCATCTCCTTGCGGATCGAAAGCTGAAGCTTTTGCTCCATTATACTCAGCGACTCTTGCAAGATCCAGTGTCCTTGATTGACAACGGATCTATGACAATTGACGAAACCTGCTGCCACGTGCATAGCCTGTTTGATGAGCCTAATGCTCATCTACATTACTGCTCGTCGTAGATCCTTGCTCATATTCTAACTTCTGCTCATAACGGGTGCGTACTTCTGGATCACGCAAACGTTGCACGGCTAATCGGGTTTGCGGTTTACGACGATAACCATGGAGCTGGAGAGATAATCGCATTAAAACTAATGCATAGTCCGACTCTACGTACGTGGACCAGTAAGATCCAGTTCTGAACAGAACTGCGCCACCGGTAGCTTACGGCAATATGATCAGTTTGACTCAAAGTACCTGTAGAGTTAAAGCGCCATGTCGCTGTACGACGCGAGCTGTGTCGGAAATTGGTGCTAGACAATAACAATCCATTGTCTGCACAAAATTGGAGAAGTCTATCCCCGTTATCTGTACGCTCAGCAGGTAAAGCACAGCGCTCACCTAAACAGGCTTCTGCCACACTGAGTTTGCCAACTTGTGCATTGAAGTCACCAGCTAGCACTGCAATGGCAGAACCTTTACTGCCGCGGACGAGGGTAGCGAGTTCATCATAGAATTCATCTTTCTGCGCGTCTGAGCTGCAGTCCGTTGGGGCGTATGCCGAGATCACAAACAAACTGCGCTTAACACAACTATCCTTTCGAACGCCAACTGACCCTTGAAGTCTCACAGCACATAAACGACTGTTAACATGGATCTAGTCTAAAAGGGCAGCCTCAGCCTTGTCAAGACAATTCCTACACCACGTTGACCCACAGCTCTAGCTGTTTCGTCTCCTGAGGTGCGCAGGAAATACCTCGATGAGGTACTAGGAGCAGTTAGTTGGATCACACTGTTCGAATCCTCGATACGCGTTCCACTTACGCAGCAGACATCAATATTTAGAGAGTTTATAGTGAGGGCTAGGCACACCTGCTGACTGGTCTGCATGAGTGTTCGCACAGTAAAGGAGCCGAGATTCAGAGGCTGACGAGGCTTGAGAAAATGTGAGTTAACAGACAGAGGATTATTCCCGACACTATTTGACAATGAATCGTTGCGAGTATCGACCGTGTTATCAGTGGGAGCATTATGGGTGGATAGATGAGGCAAAGAGAGGTGGTTGGGGACAGAAGATAAAGGTTGAATGAGGGAACTCTGAGCAGTAGCCCACTTATCACTACCCATCCCGCTCGATGCAATGGGCAGCGCGGTCCTGATTATCCTGCGCGACGACCGATGCAGTAAGGAATTCTTTGTATTCGTGCAGTTCTCCGCATTCCAGATATGATGAGGCACAGAGATGCCTTAAACGCCAACTGATTCATAGCCCAATAAACGAGTGTGAGCAGTGGTGGATTGCAAAGTGTAAGAAGATAGAAAAAGCCGCGGCGATTGGCAACAGCCGTAACGTTTTCCGCCTAGTCAGAAACCGGTCCACGAAAGCCAAACATTAGCTAACTGATCGAAGTTCTGTTTAGCACATTCAATTATTAACCTAATACTTCTCTGCTCTGGTTTCGGTTGCTACCTTTCAGCATCGTCCAATCAAGGGTAAAACGGATAGAAGCATAAAATGAAAAAGATCCAAAAAATCAAAGTGATAAGCGGAAATCAAGAAGACAAAGAAAGTGTCCGAATGCAGCTATGCCACTGGCCGTGACACCTAGCTATATCACTTAAGGTTTCCAACCATTTGGTAGGCAGGTTGCGTGGACCCCAACCCGGAAGTTTCATAAGTCCCACTTGGCCAAGTCCACTGGTAGAGGTTTTCATACATTTCTGACCTTGTGGTGGACTGATCACCTCTGCCTAGATTTCAACCCCTACCTGCCTTGGAAAACAGAAGAGGAAGCCAGTCAATGGACACGCGTAACACGTCCCAGCATCAAGGAATACAGAGACTGTGGGCTCAAACGTGTACCTGTGGTCTAAGATTTGTCGAACAGTAAAGATGTGGTCAATACAACCACGACCGGATCTGGAACCCGCTTGATTCTCACGCGCACACATTTCGCGGGCACTAAATAATCGGTGGAGAATAAGAATTGCGACCAGTTTAGATGCGATAATTATCAAGCCTATTCCTCTGCCGTTTTCACAACAGGACCTGACACCTTTCTTGTAAATCGACACAATCACTAATTCACACCATCTCTTGGGAATCTGCTCGTTATCTCAAATGATACGGAGGAGTTTTGTAAACTCCAAAACCAAAGCTTCGCCTCAATCCTTGGAAAAAGATGAAGACAACTCATCCGGTCTAGCCGCTTTGTACCCTTTCAAGTAACCTATCGCCCGCAATATCTCCATCACTGATGGAGGACTGATATCTACCGGCATCGTTTCGCTAGCAGGTATATTTGGAAGGTCCACCGTCGAAGTGCGCCAACTGAATTGTTCCTTGAAGTACTCCGCCCAAAGCTCCAGACAACGTCCCTGAGAATGAATCACTAAGTCGTCGGATTCCTTGATTAACTCACTTACACCGAACTTCCGTGGACCGGTACCTCTAATCAAACGGTAAAGGTTGCGAGTATTGTCAATAAACAAAGCCTTTTCCATTCCCCTTCATTCCGCAATCCACCACTGCTCACGGTCATTTCTCAGACTCCTAATCATTTGGGGTCTCAGGAATTTACACACTTAATTGAATGTGGTATCTGGAGAGACAAATCCGCGAGCATCCAACAGAGTAGCTGATGTCGAAGATATTCATTGTTTGTAAGACCGACTTGAACCCGAGTTCTGGGTGGCATTCAAAGTGGCATACAAGGCTTCCTTGACCTGTTGCCAGCGTTCATTTGGGTCCTGAACATCTGGTTGCATCGATAACTGCGTAGACAGCTCCGTCTGGAAACTGTGTTGCTGGTTATCGCCTAAAAGCAGCTGCGCGTGACAAGTGGCATTTACTTAGGTGCGACCGAGAACGTGACATAAAAGGAAGGCAGCACGTACCAAGACGTGATCTGGGTCCACAGGCGTAGACCAAAATGAACGACAATCGTCAACTGATCCACGCCAGCCGCGACCCATCACAATATGGTCAATCTGATTCCAACATTGTGAAGACGAAGGAGGACGCCCTGTCAGTCTATGCCGCTTCTTATGGTAGAAGTTCGTACTCACTTGAAATAATCTGTGATCAGAGCACGGCTGAATCAGACGATCGCCTTTATCGATACGATCAGTTGGGATAGCAAATGGGCTTCTGATATGCCTTTCGGAATCTCCCAAATGGCCAATTTGGGTGTTGAAATCCCCAGCAATGACCACCACATCTGTTGAACACACACTTCGAAGGAGCTACGACAAATCCCGATAGAATTTGTCCTCGATTTCAGAGGATATGCCGTCAGTGAGTGCACACACAGACACGACGAACAAGCATCGACGCTTCAGCTTGTTTCTATTGACATACACAGAACCACCCAACCGAACTGCACAGAAACGACCGTTGACTGGGATCCATTCTAGCAGTGCACGCTAGCTCTCATACTCAAAGCAATCCCAACGCCAGCCTAACCACAAGCACTAGAAACCGGACCACCCGACACACAAACAGTGAAGCGAGAGACTGGGGTTGTATATGGGGTGCGAAGCGTGATCACAGAAGTCCGGTCTCGTGTGCGCATTTAGGAGACAGCGTACATATATTTTGAATGTCTCAAGAGCTCAGGCAAGGGCAGCCTGTCGCCCTATCTAACAGTGTGCGGACGTTAAAGGCAGCCAAGTGAAGTGAACATTTAGGCTTAAGGAGTGCATTCGATTTATTCTCAACTCCTGAACTTCTGTTTTCTTCAGAATCGCAATAACCCGTGGCGTTTTGCATCGATTTTGAATTAAGGGAGGAAAATATGGTAAGTCTCTGTACAGAAAAGATGCTGAAGGTTTCTGGGCGAATCATACATCGCGATCGCCCACATCGCAGAAGGGGTTTTTCTTTGGCAACCCTAGTCGGAGCCTCTGACTCAAAAGTCTGACCCACAATTTCAGTTTTTAGTTTATTCAACCATTAACCTAGCACTTGTGCTCTGGTTTCGGTCGCTACCTTTCAGCATCGACCAGAAAAAAAAGAATGGAAGCATAAAGTGAGAAAGACCCTAAAAAATCAAAGCAATAAGCGGAAATCAAGACAACGGAAAGGTCCGAATGCAACTGGCCGAGACGCCTAGCTACATCACCTAATGTTTTCAACCATTGGGTAGGAAGGCCACGTGGACTCCAACCTGGAAGTCTAACATGTTCCACTTGGTCAAGTCCACTGGTCAAGGTTCTCATACTTTTTTTCCATGTCATGGGCTGGCCACCTCGACCTACCTCCCAACCATTACCTGTCTGGCAGAACGGCATACGCCGAAGAAGTCTATCGGTAAGCATGCCTAACACATGCCCCAACGACCTTAACCCGTTTAGATTCAATACTTGATCCAGAGACTGAGTTCTGGTTCCCAACATCCTACGCCTAACCTCAGCACTGCTGATTTGGTATTTCCGCCATATTCGAGCAACTCTACGGAGACATCGATGCTCGAACACCGACAGTCTTCGTCTATCTTCTACTCCATGTTTCTGAGCTGTACATAAGAACGAACCTAACCGCCGCATCTGACCCACAAGGCGGTGGGGTGTTAACCCAACACGGGAACGTGACAGAAGTACCGTAAAGGAACTTCTTCTGGTCTGTCACGTGAAACCGGATTGGTGCAAGCATACTGCCTTGTCTTCGCTGGTACTTTGTTATCGGTCTGCTTTTCGGATTCGGTTTTCAGCCCTATGCACCCAATGGAGCAGGCGGAATGTGGGCGGGGCAGCATCTTTTGGGCCGGCAACTGCCCAGCTTAGGAGAGCGATAGTTGCCCAATGAAGTGCGATGACTTCTCCCACGGTCCAGAGAAACCCCAGGTAATTCACTTTTACGTCCATCTAGTGGAAGTTTTCTAGTTCGGAAAACTGTTTCTCTCCGTGTTTATTCGATGGAGTGTCCTCTTTAGGGGTGTAGTGGGTAGAATCATATGTTGCCCATCAACTGGTTCAGATATTGGACTTCGTCTGGTATTTGCCCATTGACCTGTCAGGAATGATTGCATCTCCGGTTTAAGGAAGTTATCCTGCATAGCTCTTTGGGTCATGGAGGCACGCAAGACATCACACTACGCCAAGGTGCAGTCTCGTTGTGATGGCTGGGATGGGTATTCCATAATTTAACCGTCCGGGAGAAAAAAAGAAGACTGGAAGTTTGAGGTCCGAGATCCAGCGACAGAAACTTGGAAACGGCGACTAGCGGCCTCTGCTCGGGATTGGTGTTGAAATGTAACGGGAATAGGAACATTCGAAGAACAAAGCCCGAAATAGTAGCAGTAGAATAGGGACAACGAAGCAACTGCCCGGCGATGGGCAATCGACTGCAAGTTGGATGTTAAAAATGAGTCATCTACCGGACGACCGGCTTTACGTTGGACCGGGTCGAGGAAAGATAAAGAAAAAGACGAAGCTCCACTTCACACGTGACAGCAGTATTGAAATGTGGGACGAATTTGAGCCTTGTACAGTAAGAAGTAGGCTGAGTTAAAGAAACGTCCGGCGCAGAACAGAAGACCAGTCTTGCGCACAGCACGAGAAGCAAGCGAACATACGTATGAAGATCACGATATAGAGATGATCGAAAGACCCAGGAAAGACATTAAATTGGGGGGAAAAGGGGACCGAATCCAATTTAAGTGAGGAGAAAAAGAGCGGTGCTTACGGGGAATTGAAAGAAGAGGTATTTCAGAAGCATTGAAGGGAACACGATTTTGAGCCCCAAGAGATTTGTTCAAGGTTCGAACTGAGCGATGTTACAAGGACGCAACGGTCACAGTCGACGTTGGCGGTATCACGATGGGATGTGGGATACGAGAGTAATGAAGAGTGGCATCGTCAACGAAAGCGTGGATGGGGTTGGAAGTGGTGGATAAGAGATCATTAATGAGAAGTAGAAAGAGGATGGGTGGAAATACAGAATCTGGGGAACACCAGCATTCACGACAAAAGGCTGTGATTGTGCCCGATGAACTCAAACGGAGATGTCCCGATTACCGAGAAAATCCGATGTCCACAAGAGAAAGGCTGGAATAAACCTAAAATTGGGTAATTTAAACAGTGAAACATTGCCAGCCTTCGATATGTCTAGTGAGACCAGGTTTGTTTCTCCGTGTTCATCGAGTGCCCCTGATCAGAAGTGCGAGATCACAGCTGGTAGATCACCAGTAGAATGACGAGGTTGGAACCCGTATTGACGATCGCTAAGCAGTCCTTCATGTTCGAGGAACGGTCACAACTGGTCGGGAATTATGGTTTCCATGACTTTCAGAAGTACAGAAGTTAGGCAAATACGATGGAAATTGTTTGGGTCGGAGAAGTCGTCGTACTTAGGAATGGAAAAAATTACGTCTTCTTTCTATGGGGTGGGACACGTACCAGAAACGCACCAAAAAGGATGACGCAAAATCGGTGCTAACTCTGGGGCATACATTCTCAGGACTATGGGTGGAATACCATCCGGGCAAGGTGGTTTATTTTGGTCGAGTGATCGTAAGGTCTGGCAGACTTTTCTGGTTGTGATAAGGGGAATAAAAAGATGGTTAGTAAAAGTGGTTGGAGGTGGAAGGATAAAAGAGTTGGGTAAAGTGGAATTAGAGGCAAACCGGGAAGCAAACTTCTCGGCTTTCTCATGAGGTTCACAGACTAAAGAGCCAAAGGCATAAGAGGTGGGGGAGAAATTAGTCGGGCAAAAATTACGAGAAACGGCTTTGGCCAGAGACCAAAATGATCGGCTACCAGTAGCGGAAGAAGCTAGACGTTCGGCGTTGTGGCGGATGAAACGATTCTTGACTATCTGGATGGAAAGGGAGCATTCATCTCTGGCCTGTAAGATAATACTGTGAAATTGGGGAGTATCGGAGCGATACCACCGTCTGAATGCTAAGTTCTTTAGGCGCACAGCGTAATTGCACTAATCTTCTTATGCACTGCCATGCAAACTCTCCTCTCGTTCTATGGTTTCGTTTTATGCGTTGTAATTACGTCGCTGTTTTTTGCGTTTCAGCCCATGTACGCTTCTTACTTATTGAGTAAAGCGTTACATTCTAAATCGGTGTCCCGAAGTTTTTTACATTCCGTACGTACGTAATCCGTGACTGACGTTACATGCACCAAGACCGCTCCGAAACCGACCGGTTTGCGCTATTGCACCGATCGGTTTTCGGGCGGTTTCTGGATGTTTTTTGAGCGGTTTAAACCGATCGTGAGAAATACAGAATGTAGTAGATTATCTTATCATTTTTATTAGACTACGGCTCTTCTTACCCCTTTACATCCATCGAAGGATGGAATACTGACAACTATCACTTTTACCAAACTTTGAGGTGCATGAAACAGGACCATCCGTAAGTTGCATGTAAATCACATTGATATGAAAAGGCATTCCGTAAAATGAAGCACTTAGTAAAAAATACTGTGCCCTGGTCGTCCATTTCTTTCGTACCAATTTAATTTGGCTCATGGAAGACTGGCGACTGACCAAACCGACCGGAAACCGATGTTGGGAACGGGCTATGTTACAGGGGTCATTACACACTACAAGCTACGTTTTAGTGTGTATCAAACCCGAGCTTGAACCTAAGAGATCTTTTGAGTGCGGAAGTTGGGAAACGCAGTAAATTAGATAAAAGCAGCATAATCAACCAAAGACAGCTCAAAAACGTCCAGTAAGACTCTTTCTGACCAAACAGATTGAGGGTTAAGACCAAAACGCTCATAAAAATTGCATAAATGTATTGTTTTGAAGTATATTGCTCCGTATCAAAACAGCTAAAAACAGCAATCGAGAGCAAATTCCGAGTGTTAACTCACCGATTAAATGTGTCCAAATATTACCCGTTTCGGTATGCAGACGAAATATTGAACGGAAGCACTCCCGGAAAGACGGCAACTGTGGTCTGTGGCCCCTTAGCAGAAAGTCATTGTCCCTTAACCAATGGGGCAGGCTACGATGATGGACAACCTTCCATCCTTGCTTCCACAGGTGCAACACAAGCTCTTCAGCCTGCTCCACAGCTGAAATCGCTGCCTCACCCAGCTCGTGGGCAGCTGAAGTGAAATAGTCACCGGTGTGGCTCGCGCAGCGCCTGTGGGTGAACGTACTACGATTACTGCCAGGCGATGAAGACGGTCGTTGGTCGATACGAGAGCAGGACGTAGAGTGACTGGATGAGTCACCAAACATGCAGAACTCTTGGAATTTTCTTCTTCTCACCCCGCTAAAAGTCCTCATCATGTCCGACTTTCCGTCTTCTGGTTCGTCATCTGATTTGCTGTTCGACAGGTCATCTGTAAATGAACAGAGACGCGTCGATCCATCGGAATGCATTCTTCTATGAGCTGGTCGAGGAGGCTGAAGAACATCTTTTACTGTGGTTCCGTGCTCTTTAATATGCTCAGATGTTAACTGGTGAAATAGTGCAGCAGTTGAAGCACTGTCATTCATTTTATGCACGAGTAAGTAAAGTATCTTCTAGGGCTGAGATAAGATGACCATGGATGATTTGGTCGTGTGAATGAGGGAATTTCTCGATCAAATGTTTTTTTTTATTCTGAATTGGAAAGTAAACAGCTGAGTCGGAAGTCCAGCGCCACTTGAATAACACTACAGATCGGTCGTCTATAATAAACGAATGTCTATGCAACCTCCCAGCTAGTGTGACGCCAGGAGGCAGCGAGAGAACGAAACCGACCAATCAGGAGCGAGAGACAAAGTCGGTCAGCTGATTGCGACTCTGTAGAAGACTTAAACGAATAATACTTTCGAGTGAAATTGAAAAGCAAAAAATGGGTAGGATTCACGTATAGTGATCAGCCGATCACCCCACCTACCGCAAGTTGTATTTTAAGTTTCGCCTACACGGCAACCGGTAGAGCTACTTCCGACGCATTCCCTTGTGTAGCATTTTGGATGCAGAGTCTCACGAGGAGGTTGTTCGTGCACGATCTGCAAAGACAGAGAATAAACTAGGTGAGCCGGAGCTCGGCAAGTGCATAAACAAGAATCAACACAGTCCCGTAAATATGGGAGTGGTGATCATTCTGAGCAAGCGCTACCCTCGGCACCAGGCAGCGCTCGGTCTCTCTGCTCAGACCCGGTAAGGATACAAGCAGCTGGCTCTCCGAGGCCTTTCCTTGCTGGTCCCCCCGACGAACGCGGTCGCAGAGGCTGAGAGAGCGTGCCCTATATGACAGATCAGGCCACGTCAGGTCAAGTCGGCTCACAGAACTTGCGGCCTCAAGGTCACGCTCCGGTTGATTCCGGGACATCAGGGCAGGTAATCAAAATGTCCAGTCTCTTGCATGAATGTGCTCCATGGACCCTAGGAACGGCTAAATTAGAAGAAACAAGCTCCTCGAGCTCCATTCCTTGTATCCACTCGCGTTGGCAAAAGTGGGCAACCATTTGAGCGGACCCGTCGGTGCCAATTTAGCACTGAGGGAGGTGGAGGTGGTATGTCCGATGATGTCTTCGAGGGCAGCAACCGAGGCCCCTGCTACCACATACGGATGCGGCTTATTCCATCTTTTGGCTTTCCGGCGACGGAATCACTGAACCCTTACTGTCGCGACCGCTCCTGGTTTGGCCGATTTATGTTCGTGCCCACCGAGTGTGACTATGCGCCAGAAGGGGCCTGTGTAACGATGGCTCGGGAACAATCCCTGCAAAGAAACCCCAATTTTATGTTTCCTTGCCATCACTCACTCGTTTACGCTGTTCGCCTGTTTCAATGCACTGTATGTTATCATGAACCAAGGTTTGTCTGTTCGCGTCCAGCGCGCTACTCTGTCATATACTTATTCTGAACCTCAGTGGCGCACATGTTCCTTTCTCGCACACCGCGGCTTGGCTCTCGCTTTCTGAGTCTTTGTGATCGCATAATTGAGGTTTGTATTTTTTCCATGTCATTGTTCATTTGATAATCCAGTATCGCAGAATTTTACGGATAATCGCTTTCCGACTGCGGGATCAGTATCGAACTCCTCTCCGTATTGCTCAAATGCGTCTTACAGCCTGTTGGTGACACTGCCTCTATTGTAGGGCTGGAAGGCTTATACCAGATGTCCTCCGAGTCCTCGACGATGAAGCGCGAATAAATTAAGAAAGGTTCGTCTATTCCAACATGTGACTTCTTGTAAACAGCTAACAATCGGGGAAAATCTTCCCCAAAATGATTCTACTGTCCTCCAGACGGTTAGGCTCCCAAGCCTGGATACAACACCCCAAATGATGTCTTACTGTGGTCTGGTGTATCGGCAGTGGTACCACGGCTTCCCTGGACACCGCTGCACTTTTGAGGCCGAAAAGTGCTCTTTTTGTTCAAGAAACCGCAGAGATATGCAGCTGGGTGGGCTCTAAACTCTCGTGAATAAGAATAACCAAGTCGCTTTCTACGTTAGCTGGATCAGCTGGTTCACCGAAGGTTGATCTTGTCAGTATTCCCCTAGTGTCTGCCCGACCTGAAAGCAAGTGTCTGCATCTTCAGTATCCAGTGGTAGTTCTCACCTCATAGCTCATCCATTGACCTTATCCAAGTAGTCCTACCACCCGCTAGATCCCGGCCCATCCACCTGAATGACGTGGTCAACGAACAGGGAACCAAGGCAGCCTGGAGTTACCAATGGATTGTTCGCGTACAGTAAGAACAGCGGGGGCCCAGCACCGGCCCCTGAGGTACTCCGCTGCATGCCCTTGTTAATGTGGACCCACTTCAATTCGGACGAACTGCTTTATCGAAGCTTAAATGGGAACAATCCGCACAATGCCATGCAGAGGTGGGAACCTACCCGCTGTGCCTGCCATCGAAGGAATTTTTGAAGCTGGATTCGCCGCGGCCATTATCTGTCCTTTGCAAACTGAAGTGAGGGTAAACCGACCTCCAGGCCAGGTATGCCGCCACTCAAGCCAGAAATAGCGGCTCCAAGCCAAGCCCTTTCAGTTTGGCCACCAGTGACCGATAGTTTACTTACTTTGGGGCTTTCTGGAAATCCAAACCTCCACCCGTTCTCCTCGGTCAAGTCTCGAAGTTACTTCATCAAAAAGGGACTATAAACACGTCAGGCACGGCCAACTACCAATGAAACCATGTTGCTGTGCGGCACTCATATGGTAACGATCTACATGTGTCAGTCAAGCTGTCTCTGACTCGTCCCTCTAGAACTTTGGGCACGAAAGATAGCGAGCTTGCTGGTCTGCCGCTAAAGTCTTGAAGTCTTGAAGTACTACAAGAGATAGGGGCTTTGAGTCTAAATGTTCCGGTTCTCGAGGAAACCTTTGTTGGTCCGTCGGATTGACCCAGCTGAAACGAAAGTAAAAGGCAGCAGGGGTGGGGCGAGGGTGGCAACAAAACAAAATGCACCCGGAGTCATGCCATATCTCTCTATGGACAGTGTCCAAAGCGGAATAAGGGTGCGACATTCATAAACGAATAGCGGAATGGAAGTGGAATAAAATACACCTATTGCAATTTTGTGGACAAGGAATCACTGGGCGAGACTAAGGTAGAGTTCTAACTTCTTCGTAAAGATAGTTTTGTTCCGTAAGAGAGCAATATCTTCCGAAAGAGTCTTCCACAAAGTAATAACCCTTCGGCTAAAAAATTGAATTCGTAGAGAAGGGGTGGTTTCGGTTTAAAAACTCTTCCGCCATGACCGCGGCAAGGAGAAGTTGGACAGACGAAGGAAAAGTAATCGTTTTGACCTGATTCAGAAAGGTGAAATGTCAAAAACAAATAGCCTTTTGTACGTCTTAAGTCAAGGGGACAGAGACTGAGGAGTGATAGGCGGATGGGATAAAGTAGGTGGGACAGACACCACACTGCTCTGGTGGAAGCCCTCTGAACCCTTTCTAGAATCTTGCGATCCCGCTCAAGACCATTGTAACGAACGAATACTGAAAATCCTTCTAAATGTTCAACGTGCTTTGTGAATTTGACTATATTTAACATTATCTTGGAAAGCTCGCTCATACACCACACATTTTCACGTTTGTTTATCCATGTGAGACATTTGAATTTGGCCTTGAACCGTTTCTGACTGTCGTGCTTGAGCCACGGGGCTTTGGACCTTTGGGTTTTACTGTGAAGTCTATTTGGCCGCATACTTGAGGTTCGTATATATTTGTATCCTTTGTGCATTTCAATTTAGTACCGTAGAAACTACGAATCAATCTTGTTCTGGTTTTGGGATTCGTTTGAATTGGCTACGCGTTGCTCGATTTGCGAGATTCGACTTACAGTACTCAAGTGGAACCTGGACAAGAAAACTCATTGGAAATGCCCAGACGAGGAAGCAAGGACATTTTGAGACAACAGGAAATAACTCGGCAAGTCTCTGGGGATGGTTCGGGTGTTATTGATTCTCTAGATAATACTAAGTTTACTAGCTCTGTCAGTGCCAGGTCATATATTTCTAACCGCGATGCGTTTGACGATATTAGTACTTATAGAATGAGAGTAATAGAATTAGAAAACGAGCTGCGGTTAGCCAGAAAGGAAGCAGAGCCCCTTACACAAGGAACTGGTCTCAGAGAGCCAGCAAAGAGTCCACGTAGTTCACAATGTCAACATCGAAAAGGCACTGTGATCCACGAATATAAACCCTTGAGACAGCCTGAAACTACCGAGGTTTTGGCTCTTGACCTGCCGAGAGTGGAGCTGTCCCACTTCGACGGGCACCCCGAGCAATACTGTATATTCATGAAACAGTTCGAAAATTTTGTTGAGTGCAAAGTTGCAGATCCTGGTCAAAGGTTTTTGTATTTATTACATTACTGTCGTGGGAGAGCCAAAAGTGCCATCGAAGGCTGCGCGATGCTTGATCCACCGATGGGGTACATCAAGGCGCGCAGAATCCTGAAAGATTTGTTTGGACAACCATTCAAGGTGGCTAGAAGCCTAATTGATAGTGTTTTATTGGAGGCGAAAAGGACTGAGGGCAAGGCTGAATCACTGTCGAGTTTGGTGATAAAAATGCAGAATTGCAGCATAGCACTGGAGCACTTAGGATACCAGTCTGATCTGAATGCATTGCACACACAGGAATGCATTGTCCGATGTCTATCTATTGATTTACAGAGCCGATGGGCAGAGGAAGCTGAAAAAATAAATATGCTTGAGCGGGAATCTACGTTCAACGATTTGACGGAGTTCATAGGTCGTCAATCCCGTATCGCCAACAGCCGATTTGGACAAATCGTACGCGAAAGTTGCAGACTGGCGCGAAGGGAACCAACATCTCGAATTGTGGAGAAGGACTGTAACCAAACCCAGTCTTTGGCTAACATGCACATGATAAGTCAAGAACCCGAGAGGTCAGCTGAATGCAAGCTATGCAACTCCCTGCATCGGTTACCAGATTGTCCGACCTTTCATGGGATGAGTGTACCCGATCGGTGGTGCGCGGTAAAAAGGATTGGCTCATGCTTTATGTGTTTGAACAACTCTCATCGAGCCTCTGAATGCAGCTTAAGAGTGAAATGCAACCAAGACGGATGCTTGGGTAATCATCACTGGTTACTGCATGGCCTTCTCAACAATAGACCTATTCAGCCAGATGAACCCAAAATTGTCTGTTCAACGGGACATGATGATTTCAAACCGGCAAGATTAGGCATCGTACCTGTCGGTATCGTGACACCTAAAGGACTGAGGAGGGTCAATGCATTTTTGGACACGGGGTCGGATACCTCGCTGATTACTCGCGAGCTTGTAGAAAGCTGTGAACTAGTAGGCGAGCCTACCTCGCTCACTATCAGCACGATTGCAGGGGGTCATGTTAGCAATTCTAAGAGGCTGACCCTGCAGTTAACGTCTTTATCTGATGAGGGGACCGTAGAAATTCCGGAAGCTTTTGCAATAGACAGCTTGCCAATGAGACCAGTCGACTCTGTTAGATCGATCGCCAAGAGATGGTCTCATCTCAGGGACATAGAGTTCGAAGAAGTTTCTAGCCCCCACGTCGACATACTAATTGGATGCAATGTACCAGAGGCTCACTGGGTGCTTGAACAGAGCATAAGCAATCGAAAAGAACCATTCGCTACGCGAACGATACTAGGCTGGACACTTCTCGGACCCCTGACGAGCGAACTTCAACAATCGGCATCAATAAATTGCTCAAATGTTGCTGAGAGAAGTGCCTCTGTAGAACACGATCAGCCTTTCGATATTGAATCCAACGGTCCATCTCAGGAAAGCGAAGTTCACTCGAAGGATCAGTCGGCGCTTTCGATGGCGAATTCAAAGACGGGACTTCACAGTGGGCAACATGAAGTTGCTATACCCGAGAGACCACCGTCAAGTCACTTATTGAGAAAAGGAGAAGTTGCCCGGAGGCTTTTGAAATATCTCAAAAAAGGACACCAGCAGGTCACCCAAAGCAGCTTGAAATTTGCCGACCCAGTGACAGTGTACGGTACCTGGGTGGAACTGCATGGCCGGCGGCGAAACAAAGTACCCCTTGCCAAAACAAAAATTGCTGAGCTGAAGTCAGTATCCCTAAACGAGCTCAAAACGACTGCACTGGTATTGGGTTTTAAGGTAGCACGAATGCTGATAGAGAACTGCACCACCGCCGAACTGAGCCTTGCCTATTGGACAGATCCTACAGTTGTGTTACATTACAGGAAACGGAAGAAACGAAGAACGTGTTCGAGGCATCAGAGAGTTAATCCACTCGTAGCAGGAAACAGCGAGGAAAATGTTGATGATTCGAGCTCGAAACCACATACAAAAGACAAAGTAGCTCGCAGATTGCCTCGCTCCGAGTTACTCAGCACTTTATTGCATTTCATGCCCTACAGCTAATCAACTGGACCCATTTTTTCTGAAAGGTTGCAAATGTACTTAGTTCCAGTTTCTATCTAGCGTGCACATAGGTGAAGAGGAGAAATTCACCAGTATTTCACTTGAACAGTTCAGGTGAGGCATACTAGCTGCGAGCACATTGTGAAACTATTATTATCTTTAAAGAAGAACATTTATTTACATTTTATACAATATTGATTGTCACATATTTTGTGCACAGAAAAACTTTGAAATACTCTGATAGATGCCAGTATTCGATCAATCTCCGTGTTCATGTGTATTTCGATACTGTCCGCCGTACACTTGTTTTCGAAATTTATTTATAATCAGAAACCGGTTTTCATTTCTTTCGGAAGATTTGGTGCGTTAATTTTATGTAATTCCACTGGTTCGTGACCTGTCAATTTTACGCGATATCTCATTAGGCGTTGCACCTGCGTTCAACTTCTGCGCTCAAGCTTGTAAACAAAATTAGTCTAACCAGTTGCTGCAATGGGTTACTGCTTGTGATGCTTAGACTTATTTCGTGCGGCGAAACACTTCACTCTGCGAAGCCTTCATCTTCATCGTGCGTCTGAATATATGCGCCGGTTTCCTGGTGAATATGTCAATCTCAAGTTGTGCAGCGGGATTTGGAATTGATTCCTTATGGATTGTGCGATGATGACTACGGCAAAAACCTGTTTCACGTTCAGATAACACAGGAAGTTAGTATCCATAGGCACTGACAATAAGTTAAAGGTAGATAGGGTGAGAATCATGACCCCTTCCTGAACCTTAGACAACCATTTTCGCGGAAGGATTTTGGCCGGCGGTGTAACGAACGAATACTGAAAATCCTTCTGAATGTTCAACGTGCTTTGTGAATTTGACTATATTTAACATTATCTTGGAAAGCTCGCTCATACACCACACATTTTCACGTTTGTTTATCCATGTGAGACATTTGAATTTGGCCTTGAACCGTTTCTGACTGTCGTGCTTGAGCCACGGGGCTTTGGACCTTTGGGTTTTACTGTGAAGTCTATTTGGCCGCATACTTGAGGTTCGTATATATTTGTATCCTTTGTGCATTTCAATTTAGTACCGTAGAAACTACGAATCAATCTTGTTCTGGTTTTGGGATTCGTTTGAATTGGCTACGCGTTGCTCGATTTGCGAGATTCGACTTACAACCATAGTGCACTATCTGACTACTGCACTCCAGCAGGGGACGGATATACAAGCAAAAAATTATGGGGAAATGTTCCCTAGAAATGTGAGGGAAGGAACTTCTAACCGTATTTAGGACTCGAAATGCAGACTCGCTCGCAAGTTGGTGATGACCGGAGAAGGGCGGGTCTCAATCTAACCCGAAACTGAGCACCTTGTGCCGGTCACTCTGGGCATTGTGGTCGCCCCGTTAATGGAGAAGGTGCGACCGGTCTCTCTGCCGAAAGACATGCTCACTCATTTGTCATCTTCGACTGGGAGGTTCCAATCCTCGGACCAGCGTCTTATTTCACCAACTGCAGTTTGCAGGTTTTCAACACTTGAACTCCGGAGGGTTACATCGTCTGCGAGCATGGCAATGTTGGCAGGAAGGGCTGTCAGCAGATGGTTTATTTAGATAAGGAAAAGAAGCAGACCCAAGGCCGACCCCGGGGGGACCCAGTTGTTCTTGGCGAAGGTTGAGACAAAACATTCCCCACCTTAACCACAATTGTGCGGTCGGTAAGAAAGCTGCGTAAGATGTCCAACATGGAGCCTGCCATCCCATATGTTTGCGGCTTATAAAGAAGACGGGCTTGGGGGATCCTGTCAAAGGCCCTAATAAAATCGGTGAACTCAGAGTATGAGAGCTGACCCCCGTCGTAGGCTTTTGTCAGACTATCCATGACAGTAGGCACATTGTTCATGCGTGATCTGCCGGGGAAATATCCGTGTTGGCACGGGGAGGGAATTTTATTTGCTTTCAGGTGGGAAAGAACCACACTCTTAACGGTTCGCTAAAAAAATGTTCCGGCGATGCTAGTTAGACTTATGGGCCTGTAACTAGAAGCAATACGTCTACCACATTTCATGTAGATGGGTGAGCTGACCACTTTTTTCCAGCTGCTGGGCAAAACCCCGTCGTCAATACATCCCTGAAAAACAGGTTCATAATGAGCAGCTAACGTGTTCGCCCTTTCCTTGAGAATGCGATGGGTGGGTTGAGTCAGGACCCAAGGAGCGATATTGGTTGAGCCGACGAATACCTTGTGCAACTGCACCAATGGAAATAGTAATATGGCTAAGGGTAGTGATCAAGGATATCGGATGCATGGTGGGGTGGGACGATATCGGTGTAACAGCCGGTCGTGGAAAATCCCCCTTTTTCCCTCGCGATTCAGTGTTTTTTCCCAACATCACTCATTTCCATACACTATTGACTTGTCTTTACGAACTGGTTGTTTTTCTGGACCAATTGTTGTTTGTTCGCGCCCAGAGCGCTATTTTGGCACATCCTTGTTCAGGACCTGCGTGACGCACGTGCTGTTTGCTCACACGCTGCTATTCGGTTTCTCGTTGTTGAGACTTTGTGATCGTATTATTGAGGTTTGTATATTGTTTACGTCATTGTTTATTTTAATAATCTAGTATCGTAGAATTATCACGGATAATCGCCTTCTGATTTCGGGATCCGTTGCGAATTTGGCTACGCATTGCTCAAACGTTCGTAACAATACTCAATAGATCTATTTGGAACGAGGAAAATTCACGCAAAATGCCAAGGAAAGGATCAAAGGCAGTCGAACCCGGACAGGAAGTAATACGGCAAGTCTCTGGGGAGGTTTTGGGTACTTATGATTCTTTAGCTAATGCTAGATCGCCTAGTCCTGTCAGTGCTAGCTCATGTGTTATTGAAAGCAATATTGATCGTAAGGACGTTGATTTATATAAGCTGAGAATACTAGAACTAGAGCAACAGTTACTTTCGGCTAGACTACAGGCGCATGAAGCAGAGAAGTGTACACAGAAACAGCGAGAGTATAGACAGCTATTTTTACTTTTCCAGACAACCGCTGATAATGGCTTCCCTTCGATGGCTTGGCATAATACCTGGCCCACATTTCCCGCTGAAAACTCGATACCTGCTCGTCATTTCGTCACTACCACACAGGCCATGCTCTCCAGGACCCCTCGCAACCTCCTGGATTATTCGATCTCTATGTGACAACGCCAATATCACTCAAGCGAAGCCCGCCGGTGCGGGCCGCGGTCAGATCCACCACTTTGGCCGACGCACATCGGGCGTGCAGGACGTCTGCAACGATGTGCGGACGCAGATAGGATTGCGGATGGCACCTGTCAACAAAAACGGTTTTCAGGTTGGGTGTCCCGGGCACGGTCAGCTCCACCCACCAGCACCGGTCGCAGCAAAAAATCATTCACCCGAAATGCTACAAATATGGAACTATCTCTCCCAGTTACCGCCTATTTTTCATCGAACTTGTCTCCATCTTCGCAACCTTAACTTACTGCTTCTTACGCCCAGAAAAATCTACTTTCCCTAGCACATAATTATCGCGGGGTTAAAAGACCGTTTCCGTACTCGGCTTACCGTTCATTATCCTTGTTTCCCGATGATTCTTGCCAAACTGCCCGCTTGTCCTATTAGCAAACTTAACCAATCCCCGAGATAAAACTCGCTTCTATTTTATGAGTTATCAATATATTTGCAAAATTCACATTTATTGTTGCCATACACTTCCGTACCACAATGTCCGGTATTCTATCTTGGTAAATCCTCCCAGACAATTTTCATTCTTGCATCTCTCCGGTCATCATGTTCGGCCCTTAGATAACGATTATCAAACGTAAATACTTACCTGCCATTTAAATACTCGCCCAGTACCCATTTCTATTTTGGTGCATCACATTTCACCTTTATGAAAGTAAGCAATGTGCGCAACGATTACATGTTTACATCCTGCCACTTCTTCCACCATCACTCCAGCGACCTCGCCAGATGTGATGTCCGTTTGGTTTACCACGGACTCCATCCACATCCAGCCGCCCAACTTCCCAACTGTATTCAGCGTTCGTTGGTGCTTTTTCATATTCGGTATTCTATCTTGGTAAATCCTCCCAGACAATTTTGATTCTTGCATCTCTCTGGTCTTTATTTTCGGCCCTTAGATAACGATTATCAAACGTAAATACTTACCTGCCATTTAAATACTCGCCCAGTACCCATTTCCATTTTGGTGCATCACATTCCCCCCTCATGAACGTTAACAATGTGCGCAACGATTACATGCTTGCGTCCGGTCACTTCCTTTACCATCACCTAGGCAATCACTCTCTACAAATGAGTCCTTCATTGGGTATTTAACGGACTCAGCCGATATTTGGTCGCTGAACGTTTCAAGGAAAATCTTCGAAAGATTTTGATTGTTCTCTGTCTGCAAATTCATTCCTCTCATCGTCTGATTTCCAATCCAAAGCCGTGCCATACTCCGCGGAGCGCTGTAGCTGGTTCATGTCGCCCTCGGAAACTTCTTTTCCCTCGAAGTGAACAAAACTCGTCAATTCTGTTTGATTCTCTTGTTGCATAGCACTTTGTTTTGTACTGTTTCAGGAAGAGTCAGCTACCTTCGACCATCTCGATCCTGACTTGACCGGGTTGGCCACCCGACCTTGAGTTCAAATTTGCCGGGCGCCGCCACAGAGAGTGACTTAAATACATTCTCCTGTACAATATTGAGTGCATATACCTTAACCAACCTCTTGGAATTCGGACTCTACGTCCAATTGTACCGTTTGATCTTGCGTTACAGCATGCCTCGGGTTATCCGAAATAAACCATTATCATTATCATTATCATTACCTACCGGCTTTGCAGACTCGACAGAAGTGGCTGGCCAAAACAAGACCATTCAAAGTTGGGGACGTGGTTATGATCGCCGACGAACGCGCACATTTCAGCGCTTGGTCTTTGGGAGTAGTTACGGAAACCATCAAAAGCACCGACGAAATGATAAGAACGGTGAAGGTGAAGACAGCTAACGGAGTGCTCATTCGTGACATACGCAGTATTAACCTACTCGAGAGCGAAGACGGAGGAGCTGATAACCCTGTGGCCTAGTAAACCTTTTTCACACCAGTAATCGAGGTGGATAAAGAAACACCATATATGCCACACAATCTCCGTCAAACACGTTAAGGTGCCCGCGGTCCCTTCGTTGACATTACAGAAGGTTCTTTCCGATATGTGGTGATGAGTGCGATTCCATTATACATCCCGATACATACACACATGCACGACGCACTCTACATCCCGTAAACCCATCATACATGTGACAGTGTTCTTTGTTCGCCTTTTGTCGACGCTACCGAATGCCCCTTGCACATGTGGAAGTAGTGGAGCTCAGGTCACACATGCATGCTACATTTACTCGTTTTCTTGCCACGCGGTCTTTTGTTGACATTGCAGAAAGTCCTCCTTTGATGTGTAGTCATAACTGTGATTTCATTGTAACCCCGGCACACACACACACGCACGCACACACACACACACACACTCAAGCGCGTGCATCCAGGACCGGACGGCCCCGTACGAGGACAACGTCTATGTGACCATTCACGCCCGCCATCGGTCATTTGGTCTTGTGGAAGATGTAGACTAGCCTCACGTCTATGTAGCCAATGGGTTAGGTGCGACCAGTAGTAGAACGTCGACGACGAGCATTAGACGCGCGCACTGACAGCAGGGCCTAGGCAGGTAGGAAGAATCAGTACCTTTATACCGAACCTTTGACGCTGCTAAGGATCCAGGAGGATTTTGGTGGGCGGTGTAACAGCCGGTCGTGGAAAATCCCCCTTTTTCCCTCGCGATTCAGTGTTTTTTCCCAACATCACTCATTTCCATACACTATTGACTTGTCTTTACGAACTGGTTGTTTTTCTGGACCAATTGTTGTTTGTTCTCGCCCAGAGCGCTATTTTGGCACATCCTTGTTCAGGACCTGCGTGACGCACGTGCTGTTTGCTCACACGCTGCTATTCGGTTTCTTGTTGTTGAGACTTTGTGATCGTATTATTGAGGTTTGTATATTGTTTACGTCATTGTTTATTTTAATAATCTAGTATCGTAGAATTATCACGGATAATCGCCTTCTGATTTCGGGATCCGTTGCGAATTTGGCTACGCATTGCTCAAACGTTCGTAACAATCGGTGTGGAGCTAAAAACTGTACGAAAGTAGAAGCCTGATGCCTCGATTACTTGGCCGGGGGAAGCGATTGGAGTTCCGGCATGATCTCTGACAGCGAGTGGCGTCGGAGCTACGCCCTTTAGACGGGGCTTGTACTGAAAGGAAAATGCCTTATCGGTCTGAGCTCGAGCGAGTACGGATCGTTGGACTGCATTTTGATGGGACCGAATCTTGTCTTTGCATTGGTTACGGATAATCCTGAAGTCTTCCGCATCGCGTGCAAGGCCTTTGGCCTTATATCTAGCAAAAAGGCGCACGCTTTCTTCTAGGACGCGCCTAATGGGGTGAGAAAATGGCCGCTTAGCGGTCTGTGGAAGACAAATTCTGGGGCAAATAGCCTATCAGCTAAGAAGGTCAACTCTCTGAGGCTCTCTACAGCCTCGTCAGCAGAAGTTTCTAGGTTAAATGAGCTTAGCCGGAAGCGAATAAATGCACTAACCTGGCCAAACTTGGTTCTTCTGAAGGATCCCCAAATTTTGGTTGCTGAGGGAAGAGGAAGCCACTTCATAATATAATCGAGGCCAATGAGAATGTGACCACTTTTGCCGGGGGGAGGGGGGGGGTGGCCAGTAGTGCACCACATTTATTTGGAACTATTCATTCGCAATGACCATGTCAGGTAGCAGCGGGGCATTTCCTGTGCAATATCTGGTCGGATCTTTTGAGTTCCATGCCATTGAGTCTTTGAGTACGAGATCTAAGGGGCTTTGCCAAAGGCGACACCAGGGGCGTTGGTACTTTGCCGGTCGACACTGGATGAGTCGAGGTCACCAGTGACTAACAGATGGGTGAAGCCTGCGTGGCTTTTCAGGGAGCCTAATAAGTCTATGAGACCGGGACTATCGGTTGAATTGCATGCGGGAGGGCGATAGACCACAGCAAGCAGTAGAGTGTCTGCTCTAGAGAAAGTGGACGCAACCCATAAACAACCAATACATGAGTACAGTACTGCGCTACACCACGTCACTAGGCGTTCTGTTATTGGTATAGTTTCCGCTAAGGTATCTAGGGAAATAGCTCACAAACAGCTTCGCAAGACATTCCTATCAGCTAAAATATATCAGGTATTTTTCTGCACAGTAAAATCTTACGGATCCACTTCTGTCAAAGTTCTTTGAAATTTCATGCGTAGATCGACCACTAATCGCCTCATTCACCGAGTGGCAAATCGGGCTCCACTTACAAACACTAAAAGCCCCCGACTTTCTACCTCCTCAGAACTTTGTTCAGTACCACTGGTCGATATATACAGTGAAGCCAGTAATAAATATAATGCGCTTCAGCAAAACTTATCGTCCTTAGAGAAACAGTTGCGATCCATGGATGATGCTCTGACATGCTGCTGCCACTAGCGCATATTGTTGATCCCTTAAAACATCGGAACACTGAAAGTCTCCTATCAGCCAGCCACTTCCTAGACTCAGTGGCATCTGAAGTCCATAGAAGGATAAAAAGTTCTAAAAATGCCGTAGTTTTTATTGTTCCAAATCGTTTGCCCCTTTCCTCGGTCAAACAGTCATTGCTCATAATAATAGTGGTTTATTTCAGGGACACCCGGAGCATGCCTGATTGCATGATCATGATAAAAGTGAGGTCACAAAATGGTTCCTCGGATATTCATTTGGGTAAATGCGGCACAAAAGTGTATAGGTTTTGGTGGTAGCACGAATGAATGCCTGGCAAATTTGAGCTTGAAGGTCAGGTGGACACATCTATCCGAAGTGGGTGAAATGGGCTCCACGGTCGAGATACGTGATGAAGTAATGCGTGGATGAAGTAAAAACGCACAGTATTTCGGAGAGCGTCGATGTAAAGTCGCAGGGGTGAGTAAACTGACAAAAAACCTTCGAAAAAGTACCAACGAAAAGTGGGAGAGTTTTTGGTGATGAAGGACATGCACTTGAACCAGTAGCCCAGATGGCCCGGCAAATAACAGAGGTATAATACCGAAGGGTTTGTGGTGTTCTCTGACAAGGGGAATTGCGTAAATGAAACAGTCCGTCTCACCACTGAATTAGTACTCACTATTCATCAAGAGATTGTGGAGGACGCCCTCATGAAGAGGTGGATGTAGAGGCCCGAGCCTGGAAATTTCAATGGAGCAGAGTGGCAAATGTTGACAGGTGAGTGAAATGCGATTCGAATAAAGGGTTCGTTTCAGGTTCTTTAGTGAGCATAAGTTGACAACAGGGTGGACAGAGGAGTTGATATACGATGATCTTATGAAGTCGTATGGAGGTGGTGCATAAACGATACTGTCAAAACATGTGAAGAATCGCTTAAAGGGGTACGCCAGTAAGAGTCTAGCGTGAGGCATTTGGGAAACAACCGGAAGGTCAGTAACTTGGCATGCGTGTAGTTCATTTCCGGCGAAGATTTGGAGAAATTGCTTTCGCAGTGTTCTTTGGCGTAAATGCCCGGTCGTGGAGGACTGATGAGAAAATGGCAGTAGGTAATAGGTGGGTGAAACGGTGCTCAACTATTGGTTTATCGGGGATTACTCCAAGACTGACAGATGAGGAATACAAATTTACAACGAGGTGGGCATAATAGTGGTTTATATGTTTAATATCTGACGGAATAAACTGGGGGTAATACACCACTGGAGCCTACAGAAAGCGCAGATAATCGTGTGACTAGGTACGTTGAGAAAAGTCCAACCTGAGACTTTAAAGGGGGGGGGGAAACAGAATAACGGCAGCCTAAATTACAGGTAGTCGATTTTCAGCACAAAATGTAGAAAAAGCACTCTATGGATTGTGGTGCAGGTGGCTGACCATGATATCTTAGCGGAGCAGCGGCGGTGGTTCATAGATGAGTGGAAGGTGATACAATTATGGATTTGTCTGAGTTCGTTGATAAGTGGCATGAGAGCATCCGAAGTTGGTAACAAAGTGGATGCTGGAGGTAGACATATAGTGGACTGATACATTCGTATAAAAGCAGTACATGTGAACAGCCCTCGGTAAGTGCAGGTGATTGCATAGCCGGATGTGCTGAAGTCTGGCATGAAAAGCTAAGGAGGCAATCGAACGATTTATATCCTGGATTGTGAATACTTCATTGTCAATGCAACTGTCATGAAATGCAAATGGCTGAATAAGAGAAGATGCAACGGAAGGATACAATGGGCATAGATCTGGTGTCACGCAGATGAAGCGCTGGGAGGAGGACCATTTCGTTTTGTGTGAAATTGTTAGCAGGCGAGAAACGAACATTTAACTGATGGTTTTATTTAGATAAATGTAGTGATGACATAAAAATTATCAAGTGGATGGATGGTCTCTTCAAGAGTATATCAGGAATTGTTATATTCATAATAAAGATGTGAACAGTGAAACCGTTTCATGTTTTGAGGTACAGAATCCGGTAACTGGATATAATAGAATGAGGGTAAACATGGCATCAGTTCAGACAAATAAAAGATAAATCGATGGATATAAATTTCAGTGGTCGCAAATAGTGGGGTACATTTATGAGCCGAGTAAGTATATGTGCATATGTTGATTTGGAGCTTGACCGGGCGTATGGTAAACCTTGTTCAGGAACGTTGGATGAGGCAAAGAGTGGCAGCAATAAGATGCAGGGGACGTTATTTTTCAATCCACAACTGGTGCTACTGGGTGAGGCTGGCCGTGCGCTGGACACCTAACCTGAAAACCAATTCTGGTGACGGGAGGTGCGATGCGCCAGCCTAGTTGCGCCCGCACATCGTTGCAGTCGGCCTGCACGCCCGATGTGCGCCGGCCAAAGCGGTGGATCTGACCGCCCCTCACACCGTTGGGATTGTCATGAGTTTTCTTGGTGGGGCCAAACGGCCGTAAGTATCAGGAAGTCCGCGATCAGGTGACCAGGCACCAGGGGATCCCGGAACGTAACCAAGGAAGCATCGGTCGGGTAGCGTACGAATAGCCGGCGGTCAGGTGGATGCGTGGGCCAGGTTAGTGACCGATGTGGTCTCCAGAGTATTAAGAGTCATCGAAAGAAAGGTACGCACAAATGAAGGTCTGGAAATAGAGAATAAGTAAGGGAGCGCAGTCTGGGATGATCCCAGCTGAGGATAAATGAGAATCGATACAAAGAAGCAACAACAATAGACAGTGACTCTCTGGGACTAGTTTTTCGATTGCAGAAGGCAGAAAAACTAAGGATATTTATTTGATTCCATCTGTCATAGACCGCCAGTGTTTGTGCGATTCAAAAGTCTAGACCCTTCTCATAGGCTTGGTCATCGGGTGTCTACATTTAAGAGCTGTAAGGTTTGGGTAACCGTGAGGAATTTATCCAACGCACTTCTAGACCGATGGCTGGAAGTAGAACTGCGTATTTCTAACGGTAACGTATTCCATAAGTGAGAGTACACTGTGATGAAGAAATGTGAACGTAAGCTAGTGTTGGTAATAGGGGTTGAAAGTGTAAGAATTCTAGAGCGTAGTGGATAGCTAGAAACAGGCGAAAAGTGCAATGGATTAGAAGTATATGTCTGGCTGTGAAGGATGTTATACAAAACGGTAAGGTTCAGTTCCATACGGCGAAGCCATAAAGGGTCCAGCTTAAAAAATAAGCAGCGTTCTTTATAAGTGAGGGGCGAGCTCCATCCAATCAGTCGCTTAATGAAACTACGTCGATACCAATTTTGTCTGATTTCCGCATACTAGAGAAGATCAGTGGGCAGTATTCTAACAAAAGCCTGGCATGAGATTTATAAACGAAAAGAATGCAGTCTCAAAGTCAGAAGGAGCGAAATATTAGCCCTAGGCACCTTCTGGCCCTAGCGACTTGGAGGGCCGAATATTCCGAGAAATTAAAGGTGCAGGAATAGTGTAAGCCAAGATCTCGAACGATTTGTTTGTTAGCAATGGTTGAACCACAAACGGTTAAGGGTCCCGGAGGTAGCTCGCACTTATATGTAAGAACCTCGCATATGTCGGCGGAAAAGTTCATCTGCCACGTTGAGTACCCTCTATGGAGTGCAGATACGTCTTTAGAGATAAAAACAATAATAATGATTTATTTCAGAAGCGCCCGGATCATGCCATGTGCATGGTCATGTTGATAAAGGTGATGGAATGGACAGATTTAATTCATGGAAATATGGAGACTCTCATGAAGATATTGGATAAAAAGGCTCAGAAGGGGGAGTAAGGTAGGATGAAAATAGGATAAACTTATGCACACCATTGAGATTGGGTGGAGTTCAAATGAGCTTAAGAGCGGATTTGAATGGACTCCCGGTGACTTTGACAGTCAAGGTCAGGTGAACTGATTGGCTGGGTAGAATCCAATTAGTCCAATTTTTTTTGAGAAACCGCCGTTTCTAAGATGGTTGCTGTGTACGCCATGGGCGGTCGATTGAATAATTAAATTAGTAGGGTGGGATTGAACTACTGAGTGTTTTGGTAAAGGAATATTGGTCTGGGTTTATGGTTTTTCCCTTTATTCAATGGCCGTTCCTATTTTTATTGCTGAGGAGGTAGGATTTACAAGTTTCTGTATTGCTTTGGATTGTATTCTGAGAAACTGGGGAAAGCATGTAAAAATAGTTATAGACAGCTCTAATTTATGCTTTTAGAATGAGTAAAATATTCTACTCATAGTACTTAGGTAAAGATAACTCCAATTTCGCTCAGTCGCTTAAAATACCGGTACACTATTGGCGATCTTTTCGACTTTAACCACTAAATTACCACCAAATGAGTCCCATCAATTAGCTGCGCAATGGAAACATATCCTTTGTCAACAAGTCGCACACTGCACACGCTGAACATCCTCATCCGAGACCATGGACTACTCCTTCCCCGAACAAGCCACAGCCGACCACTCGGCGCGCCGTGCAGCACGCGGCAGCCGACTGACGGAACTGCGGCTCACAAACGTTTATATATGACCAGTGGGCCAATCGAAACTCACCAAAACAAGTTAAATAGCACGACTAAACAAAAACAGAGGAAAGAAGTAAAACCGGTCAGCAATCTACAATGAAAGAGATTTATCAATTCCTATGGAAATAGCATTATACAGTGACATTCGTCTTTTCCCCATTCATTTCACAACTGCTGAGTGATGCTTTACACCAGCATCTCTTCAGTGATTGGACGGTACTCAATGGCTGGTCCCGGGCAATTACATATGGAGGCAGACTGGTAAACATGACGAAGGCTGGGAGTCGGTATAAGGAGCTGCAGTATCGAGGAACGATGGAGAAAAAGGTGAGGTGCACTGCAGTGGATTAGATGTCAATGCAGCATTGGTACTTTGCGATGGATTGTCGGCGGACAGGACACAAAACTCACCGTAAAACAGGCAGCGAGCAATGCAAGACGTAGAGGGATGATCAGATGACAAAAACGATTTAGGATTGAATACGGTAGATGTGAGGCACAGATGTAGAGTCGATGGATGCCTATGATGACGGTCGTCGGAATGATAGCAAGATAAATGGCCGGTGAGGAACTGCAAGATGCAGAGCACGTGCACATAAATATATATGCTTAAGTTTATATATATATATATTTATTATATATATACATATATATATATATATAGGTATAAGAGAAGCAGGAGCAATAAAAATGGGGTCCTAGAAAGAAATTATCAGTCATTAGGAGGAGTAGGTAATGCTAGATCAGTTAGTTGTAGAATTAACTTTGGAATGTCGTGGTGGATTAACTTCATGACAAGTGCACGTGGCAGCCCAACGGAGAGAAAAATAGAATGAGGAAGCACAGAAGTGGTGAAGACTGTTATGAGCAGTTCATGGAAGAGTGAAGATGAAAGACAGGATCAAGGAAAACAGGTAAGAATGGGTCTAATTATTTGATCAATGCAGTGCGAGATGTAGTGACGGACCAGAGGAATCGGGTAGTGACAGGTCAAACAATTTGGAACTGTAAAAGAACGTCACGACGTAACATTGTCATTACAATGGTGGAACATGGGAAAGCGGACCACACTGGAAGGTACAGAAAAATGCCTGTGGCGAGCAATAAACGGATCAAGGGATGAAAGCAATGACCGAGGAGACACAGGTAAGAAATAACCAATCAGATCATTTTACTGCAGATGAAACACGAAGGAGGCGGACAAGGGAGCGGGAAGCCCCGAGATAAGTGAACCAGTAATGGAAAAAAAGGCCAAAAAAATGAATGCGCAAAGGAGTTGGGGCAATGGAGCTGGAGAGCTGTGTGCCGGCAGACAGTTGCGCAGGTGGATACTAATCAGGACAATGGAAAGGACCACAGAGGAATCGCGGAGCCAAGTGAGGAAGACATGGTGGTGGTGATTATATAATAAATACGACTGTAAAATATGCGAAGTTTGGAGCGGCAAGTTCTAATATGCGGATTGGTCATGAGTGCGGGTGCGATTGGTGCATCATGGCATGGGGCACGAGGAGGGATTACCAGGGCGACAGGTTTAAAGGAAGCTATCAATGGGCGTTCTGAGCAGATGGTAACACCAAGCGCAAAGATGACAGAAGCCAGCAATGACGGCAGGTGGGAAAAGAGTTATTGGCGAGCGTCAACAGAGAAGAGTGGTTAGGACGATAGTGACTCAAAGCAGTGAAAGTTGATGTAGAGCGAGGCGATAGGAAGAAGGAAAAAACGGGTAGGTGTGCATACCGTGGTAGGTCGACCAAAATGGGAAGTGGAAACAGATGATAAGAGCTAAAGGTGAACAAGCTGTGGCGGAAAAAGGATGAGGAGCATGCAGTTTTCAACCGACAGCATTGGATTCGGTAGTCCAAGAAAAGTTAGAGCGTGCCATCCGCAACCGGTGCTAGTGGGTGGGACTGGCCGTGCGCCGGGCACCCAACTTGAAAAACACTTCGTGAAGTGAACGCAGGAGGTGTGATCCACCAGTCTAGTTGCGCTCGCACATCGTTGCAGAAGGCCTGCACGCCCGATGTGCGCCGGCCATAGCGGTGGATCTGACCGCGCCCCGCACTGTTGGGAGTGGCACGAGTGTTCATGGATAATTGTACAGGGGACAAAACGACCGCGATGGGGGTGCGTGAACCAGGAACAATTGACCAAGACGTGAGACCATGGACAGGAGAGCCAACGGAAACAGCGAGTGGTAGAAGACCGTGTAGCAATATTATCCAGGTGCACCTGCCAGGGAGATGGTAAGTACAGTGCCCGAAGTGGTTGGCCGTCAGTGAGGATCACTGGAAAGGGAGAAGGGATAGAGAAGCGCAGTCTGGGTTTGCCCCAGCTGAGAAGCAACGGATACTGAGGAGAAAAAGGTGAATATGATGGAGAAGAGATGAACGTAGGTGAGCAATAGGGTTACCTTGTGATAGCAGGAGGTAGGTAGGTTCGCTATGGATCAGTGAAGGCAATGGCCTTAGTTCGCGGCACTAGAGAGTGGGGAGATGTCGGGCATGGGGTGTACCTAGTGGCCTGTGACGCAGAGGTAGTAGAGTTAAAGTGTGAGGCCTCTTTCAAAGGCCAGGTCGGCGGAGACGAGCTCATTGGTGAGCAATATAGCATTGGGGACTGTTAAGTATGACAAAAGTGCGCGCCTAAAAGCGAACATTGAGGAGGCACTGCGTACGCTAAGAGGCAGCTTATTCCAGATTTTGGAATAGACTGACAGAAAGAATCGGGACTTCAGACAGAGATTAGAATGAGGGACAGGGAGAGAGAAGGCACGCTGTCGGATGGGGTAGGAGCAGGGCGCAGCGAATGAGATGGGATAAGAGGTATAGGCCAGGTTATGGATTAGATAAAAGAGGAAAATCCGGTTGAGCCTCATGCGACGAATCCATAGAGGCTCAATTTGTAGGAGTTCACACCGCTGGCGGTATGTTAGGGCTAGGGATACGCCCAACAGCCTTTTGGTTGAGGTACGCTGAACGTTCTCAAGAGATACAACAGAGGAAAGTGGCCAGAGGCTGGAGGCAATGGAACAATATTCTAGGAGCGGTCTCACGTGTGAGAGATACACGGAGAGGCGACTGGCCGGTATCAAGTAACACCGATTGATCAGGCCTAGGGTTCGCCTAGCCTTAGCGATTTGGAACGATGCCTATTCTGAGAAGTTAAAGGAACAAGAGGAGCGTATGCCAAGATCGGTAACCATGGGGTGTATGGGGATGGGCAGGCCGTCCAGACAAATTTGGCCGGGTGGCACCGTGCACTTGTATGGTAGGAGGAAGCTTTTCTCCACAGAGAATTTAATGAACCACGAGACGCACCAAGTTTGGAGAACGAGTAAGCCATGCGATATGTTGCACAGAGTCACGGATAGGTCACTAGGGAGGAAAGAGTACACTATTTTTATATCGTCGGCAAAGAGGAAAGGAGTGCCGTGTCGAATAGAAGAGAAAATGTCATTGATATAATTAAGGAATAGTAATGGGCCTAGGACACTGCCTTGGATGACGCCGCTAGTAATTGGTTTGGCGGAAGATAGGTGGCCGTCGACGAGCACGGCTTGTGATCTGTGAGAGAGATAGGAGGACAGCCAGGAGAGGAGAGGGTCAGCAGTACCGAGAGATCGGATTTTGGCCAGCAGATGAATATGGGGAACACGGTCAAAAGCCTTAGACATGTCGAGGTACAGGAGGATTACAGAGTTGCCGGCGTCGGCAGCAGACGATAGGACATTGAGAAAGTCAAGCTGGCAGGGAGAGCAGGAACGGGAGTTCAACAAACCATGCTGACCAGGGTTCAGCAGGTTGTTAGATAAGAGGTACTGGACAATGTGTTCTTTGATAATTCTCTCCATAATTTTGCAGACTGCTGGGGTGTGATTAATGGGCCGATAGTTATCTGGGTCGTGTAATACGCCCTTTTTGAGGCGCGGAACTATAACAGAGGATTTTCATTGAGGTGGGACGAAACTGTGAAGCATGGAGGTGGTATACATATTAAGTAACAATGAAGGGAGGTCAGGGCCACCGAAACGGAGGAGGGCCAGTGGGAGATCATCTGGTCCCGGTTTCGAGGAAGGTTCAATAGAGGAAACTGATTTTTCAATTTCTAGATGGGTGAAGGGAATCGACGAAAGAGAGGCAGAGGTGCAGGGATGGATTGTAGGAGGGGGAATACCAGGATAGTTTTTAAGGGAAGAAGAAAAATGCTCATTGAAGGCCTCAGAAATATATGCTGGAATATTAGCGGTAGATGAGCCGCAGATGAGGAACTTGGGCGAGGTATGATTGGATTGATTGGACCTTTTACCAAGCAGGTTGGACAGGTAGCCAGTTTTGTTTGGGTGTGCTAGGGCGATGGCCTCTTGCCTTCTCAGATGCGAATCGACCACGCGACGCAGCCTCAGTTGCAGCTGGTTTATGCGCAGGAGAATTGCAAAGTCGTGTGATCTAGCGAAGGTAAGTTGCAGCTTAGACAGCTTACGCTCTAAAAGTGAGCTGTTGGATTTGGGTCGTGGATCGGCACATGGGTTGGCAGTATTTAGGCATTGTAGGAGGTTGAAGTAGAGAGAGTTCATAACAGTGAGGGGATCGGATGAAAGAAAAAATGTGTCCCAGTTAAGGGAGCGGATTATCATTGGCACTAGGGGCCAGTTACAGGAACGGTAGGAAGTCAGAACAGGGGGAGAGGATTGCATCGGATGAGAACAGCTGAACTTGCACCTGATAATACGGTGGTCACTACCCGGGAAGTGATCAGGAGTCTGGATGATCATATCAGGAACATCAATGGAGAATACTAGGTCCAAGATGTTGTTCCCCCTAGTAGGGCAGGAGACATGTTGGGTCCATCCACCAAGACGGACACAAGAAAGGAAGGTGTAGAGGGCGGGAGGGCTAGTATAGGAGGACCAGCAAATTGAAGGAAAGTTAAAGTCACCCGCAATAATTTTTTCACTGGCAGAGTAGTCAAGCGCAGGATCAAAGACATCCACGGCAGAGTCAATTTTTGCAGGCTCCAGACCCGGGGGGACGTAGACGCAGCCAAGGAGGAGGTTCTCGCCGGAGGCGTGAATGGATAGCCATAACGAATCCTCAATAAGGAGAAGAGGGGGTGGTCGATAACACTGGAGTGGGTAGTGCATTTGACAAAGGCTAAACAGCCCCCTCCACGCCTGGACTGGCGGGTGTTCGAGAAGCATTATTACCCAGCTATGCGAACAAGGTCAGGCGAAGCATCATCTGACAGCCAGGATTCAGTTATTAGTATAATGTCAGCGTTTGACGTAAATGCCAGAGATCGCAGGTGCGATATTTTTCTAATTATTGATCGAGCGTTAATAAGAACTGGTAGGAATGAGTTCATTGTCGGTGTGAGCAAGGCATGGATGCCAGGTGCAAGACTATTGGGATCGCTGTGGCGATAGGCGTTGGGTCTCAGCGGGGATAGAGCGTCTGTAGAAGGGGGAGGGCAGGCAGTGTTAGGTGGGGGACGGAAAGTAGGAGAAGCGTTAGTATTAGGCGCAGCCGATCGCTGTGGGTGATCAATACGGTGGGTGAGCAGCACACCGCTGATGTGGGCCGGAGGGGTGTCACACGGTGCAGAGGGAGGGAGCACCATATGGCAAATTGGGAGGTTAAGAATATCTGTCGAAGCGGGGTGGACAGGGGGGAGTGCTTGGTGTAAGGTGCTAAGTGGCATGACATCGAGTGGGGAGCGATCAGTGAAATGAGTCTGTGAAAGTTTATGGATATGGTCCATAGGGCGACTAGCAATATGTCCACTGGGGTAAAGGGCACCGGTCAGGAAAAAAACGAGATCTTGACTGCAGGTAACCTACCTGTTGGGCAGAGTCAGTATAAGGCCGGTAGGTCAGTATGGGGTGAAGGCATATGGGAGAGTAACTGGGAGGTAGTGTGGGGTGGGGGGCGGGAAGGGAGTGGCGAAATTTGGAAAGGTTTGGAGACTCATGAGGGGCAGGGGAGCCGGTAAGTGGGGAGGTGGGGCGAGGAAGCGGGATACAGGTACGAACCTAGAGTATCTGCTAGAGTATGTACGTGGTACTTCAGGGTTAGATGAGGGTTGGTTAAAGTGAGCAGGGGGAACAGCAGAGGCACGCTGGGGCTATAGTATGGAGGGTTGGTGTTTAGGGCAGGGATGGATATACGGTAGCAACGGAGATGGAGGGTTGGTGTGACCCATGCGATCAGAGAGAGGGAAAGACTTTGGAAGGGGCCGCGAGGCAATGAAAGGGTGAATGGCACTGGCAAGGCCCTGAAGGTCACTCCTACTCAAAGGGGCAATGGCGTTAGACGAATCCGGATGGTGGCCCGGTTGGTTATCACCTGGAGGATCCCAGAGTACGCTATAAGCAGAAGCCGATTGAGAGTGGGGGTAATGGGCGGGGTGATTAGTTGGGCAGGTGCGGACCTGGTAGGAGTATCATGTAGGCTTATGGGGGTATCAGAGCGGCATTTATGAGGATAGAAACGAAGTGTCGCGGCTGAGCTAGCAGCTGGTGGGTAGTTTGTAGAGTCGTTAGAGCGAGAGCGGCGGGTGGCAACACTTGTCAACGGCTCGGAGGACGGATAGGAAGTAGTACGGCGGGGGCTGATGGTTGTACCAGGGTCTTGTTTTGGCTCAGAGACTATGACGGAGGAGCGTGGCATTAATACTAAAGTGGAGTGTCGCTTGGGGCCTGTGGTCGGGGAGCGAGAGCTACTGCTAGTAGAGGCTACTGGGGGAGATGGTAAAAAAGGGCGTTTGAGTGGAACCGGAACCGGGGGTGGGGAGTTAGACATATCTAAGTCGACAGTTTGCAGGCAGGCAGGGTGAGGCGCTGGGCTCGACTTTGACTCCTTGACAGAGGGGCATTGGGTAACCTTCATGTCGGTTACAGTGGGGTCAGTCTGCATGGGCAAGGCGGAGTTACTTCTCAGCGAACGAAGTATTTCCCGTTGGAGGGGGGTTTTATCAGAGAATATCTTGATGTCCTTATACGGCGAAAGGGCAGCAATTGTCGACTTGTTGCTAATGAACTCTGTAGCTGTTAGGTCGTCCGTGAATTGGAATAGCAGGGGGCAACTATGTCGCTGGGACTTTTTACGTAGCCTCCTGCAATGGCATCTATAGTGAGCCATGTTGCACGAACTTAGTATGTTGTGTTTCGCCAAGGAAAGTGGTAAGCGGTCTGGAACATTAAAAACCACTGCATTCTTGGAGTTGGCAATGCCGTGGTATATTTCAGTCGATGCAGATTCGAGGAAGTGTTCCACCAAAACCAAGTTCTTGGGCGATGTAGCGGCTACAGGGTCAAGGAGAGTAGCCAGGGGTGAAACCTTTGAAAGGATTTCACCAATCAGCTTGACCTTGTTACTAAGTTCGACGAAACTCTGCTTAAGGCCATTAGGACTATTAGAAGCTTCACCGTCGACGTTAACGAGGGTGACGGAGCACGGCCTGGTTTTTGGGAGGGGTTGGGTGTGTTTGGATTTGCCAGCTTTAGCGATACGGATTTTCCGAGTACTGGTTGGGGGCCGGGATAGCATCATAAGTAGGAATATATGACGGAGGCAAAAAGGTAGCAGAAAATCGGTCATCTAGACAGAGACAAGCCAAAGGTCTGAGCAGACCAGGAGTGTTCCTGGGTGCTATGTGCTCAAAGGTCTAGATGAGACCTATGCGGCAATGAGGTACGGGCAGTGAGCCCCAGTCAGCACAAGGGGTCAAAAAGAAGCCCCCAAACGGTACCTTCCGGGACTGTTCTTCAAAATCCCATGTTTATGATAAATAAGTTCGGCAATTGTACTAATGAGGCCTGAAATGGCCAACTGCGAAGTTTTATCCCCATAAACGTCATGGTTTCGGAGATACACGCACTTTATTGTTTCGCTGCTTTTTATCATTTCCCGGTGGTTGTCTTGATTTTTCAAGCATATAAGCACCCAAATGTAGCACTACAAATGAGTCCCTTTTTTCGACAACTCGAGCATGCTTCTTCATGAAACACCGTCACTGACGTTTTTCGCTTTTTTTGTTTTACTGAGGTGCGCCATTCTGTCACGTGATCCGTCGGAGGTTACACGCTAGCCGTGAGTCGTCCTGTACCGAGTATTCCCTTTCATCAATAACGACGTTTTGTGTCATGTTTTTGCTGTTATTTCAGTCAATAAATATCGCCTACATGTTTAATGTCTACTGCAGTGTCCGTCTATTCCTTATTAGCTCAGTATTGACTAATTAACGGAATGGCTGTATTTGTTGTCATGTTTGATGGAAGGTACTAAGCTTTTCACGTGACTAGTAGATTTTGCAATTATTCACGAGATACGCTTTATGTACTGCTATATGCCCTTTGAATTCGAACCATATCTGGTAGCTATCATTGCACAAAATTAGACGACACCGCCGTAAGCAGGTGTCACTTCCTGGGTGCTCGAGAACTACCATCTGGCGACGTCAAAAGGCTTCAGTCAGAGCCGCTTAGGCCACAATGAAATCTTTGAATGTCTCGGATATTGACAATTGGTTAAACGCTGTAAATGGTAATGATTTCCACGCTTTGTGAACCTTAATGGCCATATAAAAAAGATGATTTGGTGAGGATGTCATCATCCGGGGCAATAAATACGGACTGCGAGGTTGAGCCTGATGCTCTCCATCAGCCGACCGATGTCGGTGCACTAGACATTTCTACAAGCTTTTATGGGTATTCTATTCAAATTATTGTTCTAGTAAGATATTAAGGAACGCTGGAGATGATGCACAAGACTTGCAAGCCAGTGAAGACGAAGAGAACTCGTGGTTTGCACATACTTTTCACGCCTCAGGTAACTTGGCCGCTTAAAGCATAGACCCTTATTAAAAGACGGTATATCAGAAATCCCTGCGGAGAGCACAAATGTGAAGGAAGACGGTTCGTTGTTGTGTCTACTTACTCCACCCATTAACTCAGACTTACTTCCAGGACCTTCGGCACGTTCTGTTGATCGACAGCAGCCACACTAATGCGTCTCTCAATGGCGAATGTGAGAACCATGCTTCGTGTATTCAGGCAGGTTCTCCCGGATTTGCCGACGGATCCACGAACGTTGTTGGGATCACCACGTCAAACCCCAAAGAAGTCCGTAGGTAACGGTAAATACGTGCACTTTGGGCTCGACGAATGTTTGCAGCGTGCAATGGATTCCAGTGCAATGCACACAACCGATGAGATAGCTATTCAGTTGCATGTAGACGGTCTGACTTTGTTTCGTGGGTCATCTCAGCGGCTGTGGCCTATTCTAGGCCGCGTGCTCAAACCGTTATCACGGTGTTTATGGTGGGCCTCTACTGTGGGATGACGAAACCCGCAAATGTGATGGAATACTTGGATGACTGCTTTCGAGAACTGAAATCTCTGCTCACTCAGGGCATTTTTGTTCGAAGTGCATGCAGACGCTCCCGTGTAGTTTTGTCTAGCGTTATAGCTGATGCCCCAGCTATAGCCTTGATAAAACAAATAGAGTACCATAGTGGATATTTCGGTTGCCTATGGTGTACCCAACGAGGCAGTAGCATTGGTAGACGACTGGTGTTCTTAGGCAAACCAGAAAAAGCAAGGACTGACGTTGACTCCCGTTGCCGAATACAACGGGACCACCTCACCGGGGATTCGCCCTTCGAGAGTTTGGTAATTGATATGATAAACACGTTCCCAACAGACTACATGCACATGTTATGTCTTGGGATAATGAAGCGAACCCTTCTTGTATGGCGTCAGTTTGGCAAACCAAGGAGTGCTCTGCTATCGGCTCAGTCATTGGCACGCCTGAACGAACATTTTCGGACAGTTCAAAAATGTATCGCTTGTGAGTTTCCACGAGTTTGCCGAACGCTGGATGAGCTAGAGTACCGGAAGGCATCCGAGTACAGGCAGTTCTTGTTGTACATCGGACTGGTTCTTATGAAAGATGTGCTGCCTGTTGAGAACTACTCCAACTTTCTCAGATTTACGATTTGTGCCTACATACTGTGCAGCGATAAGTGGCGTTCTCACTACGTAGACTTTATCCACAATCACTGTTACTTGATGGTGCAGGACTTCGTGAAGTTGTACGGTGAGACTGAGGCGGTTTTCAATGTTCATGCTTGGGTGCATATATGTAACAGCCGGTCGTGGAAAATCTCCCTTTTTCCCTCGCGATTCAGTGTTTTTCCCCAACATCACTCATTTCCATACACTATTGACTTGTCTTTACGAACTGGTTGTTTTTCTGGACCAATTGTTGTTTGTTCTCGCCCAGAGCGCTATTTTGGCACATCCTTGTTCAGGACCTGCGTGACGCACGTGCTGTATGCTCACACGCTGCTATTCGGTTTCTTGTTGTTGAGTCTTTGTGATCGTATTATTGAGGTTTGTATATTGTTTACGTCATTGTTTATTTTAATAATCTAGTATCGTAGAATTATCACGGATAATCGCCTTCTGATTTCGGGATCCGTTGCGAATTTGGCTACGCATTGCTCAAACGTTCGTAACAATACTCAATAGATCTATTTGGAACGAGGAAGAATCACGCAAAATGCCAAGAAAAGGATCAAAAGCAGTCGAATCCGGACAGGAAGTAATACGGCAAGTCTCTGGGGAGGTTTTGGGTACATATGATTCTTTAGTTAATGCTAGATCGCCTAGTCCTGTCAGTGCTAGCTCATGTGTTATTGAAGGCAATATTGATCGTACGGATATCGATTTATGTAAGCTGAGAATACTAGAACTAGAGCAACAGTTACTTTCGGCTAGACTACAGGCGCATGAAGCAGAGAAGTGTACACAGAAACAGCGAGAGTATAGGACCAGTGACTTCGACACTTCCGATAGGTTAGAGTGCAATAAGGTAGGGAACCCCACGCCGGTCGCCGACTACAAACCACCATCGATCGATCTGCCTAGAGTGGAGTTAACGGTTTTTGACGGGCGAGCTGAGCAATACTGCAAGTTTGTCAAACAGTTCGAGACGTTCGTTGAAAACAAGGTAAACGACCCTGGGCAAAGGCTTCTTTACCTTACTCACTACTGCCGAGGCCGAGCGCGAGAAGCTATCGACGGGTGCACCATGCTCGATCCAGAACAAGGCTACACAAGGGCGAGAAAGATTCTGAGGGACTTGTTTGGCCAACCTTTCAAAGTAGCCCGTAACCTAATAGAGGGCGTGATGGCAGAGGCAAAGAGAACCAAGGGCGACGTCTACACCATGGCCGACCTGGTGATCAAGATGCAGAACTGCTCAATAGCCCTCGACCATTTAGGTTACAGGGCTGACCTAGACGCCATGCACACTTTGGAAGGCATAGTCCGTCACCTCTCTCCCGAACTACAGGGTCGGTGGGCGGAAGAAGCTGAACGGATAAGCCGAGGCGACAGAGAAGCCAACTTCGAAAACCTGACTGAATACTTAGACAGGCAAACGAAGATAGCTGACAGCAGATTCGGCCGACTCATCCGGGACAGCAACCGAGCAAACAAGCCCGGTACTAGCCAAGCCCAAAACCCTGTACGGGAATATCCAAAGTACCAGCCTTGGACCAACACACACGTCATTTCACGAGATGCTACGGCGAAACCAAATTGCAGATCCTGTGGTACTAGCCATGGCCTACCAGAATGCCCCAAGTTCGGCAACGCCACAATAGACGAACGGCGGGGAATGGCGAGGATGGCAGGAGCGTGTTTCATCTGTCTCAACACGACGCACCGGGCAGCAGCCTGTAGAACAAGGAATCGATGTGGTTACGAGGGCTGCACGGGCAGACACCATCGGCTGCTGCATCAGGCGAGAGTAACCATATCCGAGGCGATTGCCAAGCCCAGCGTGATTTGTTCAACTTCACAATCCGCCAGTAAACCGGTACGTTTAGGCGTAGTGGCCGTGGGAGTAGTGACTCCGACTGGGATAGTCAAGGCGTTGGCTTTCGTTGATAGTGGATCCGACACCACTTTAGTGAAAGAGCGGTTTGCCGACAAACACCAACTGGCTAAAGGTGCGACGTCGTTAGCAGTGAGCACGGTGGGCGGAACACAGGTAATGACTGCCGGTAGATTAAGGCTGCAACTCATCTCTCTAGACACTAACGAGGAAATTGAACCAACGGAGGCATTCACGTTAGCGGATCTCCCCATGCGAGCACCAAGGTCGGTGAACGCAATCTTGACTCGATGGCCCCACCTGCAGGATGTAACCGTTGTAGACTGGGAAGATGATGAGGTGGATCTCCTCATCGGATGCGACGTGCCAGAGGCGCATTGGGTGCTTGACCAAAGAGTGGGTGACCGCCAGGCACCTTATGCCGTACGCACGGCTCTGGGATGGATGTTATACGGTCCAATAGGGGTACGCGGCTCCGTGAATTACTTATCCGCCGAAACGGACCGCATAGAGTATCATCTGCAACGGCTGTATGAAAAGGAGTTTCATGACATTGGAGACGAAAGACCGACGTTGTCTCAAGAGGATCACTTCGCTCTACAAACGGCGCGGCAAGGCACTAGAGGCCTCAAAAAACAGTTCGAGGTTCCCTTCCCATGGCGCACACCGGTCGACCCGTGGACTGACAACAGAAATTATGTTCTCCAACGATTACTACGACTAAAAGAACGCTTCATTCGAGACCAGAATCTGTGGGAACGATACGCGGATTTGATGAAGCGAAACGAGGCCCTCGGTTACGTTGAAAAGGTTCCTGTTAACACCGACAGCAAAAGGGGTATCTGGTATCTGCCTCACCATCCGGTTATCAACCCCAAGAAACCCAATAAACTGAGCGTGGTTTTCGACTGTGCGGCCAAGTTCCAGGGCAAGTCGTTAAACGATCGCCTACTACAGGGGCCTGACTGAACCACACCACTGATGGATGTTCTGTGCCGTTTCAGAGTGGGTAAAGTGGCTTTGTCTGCTGACATTAGGGAAATGTTCCATCAGGTGAAGATTCCGGTAGGAGAACGAGATGCTTTGCGTTTCCTGTGGTGGGAAGGGAGCGACCGGGACAACGCAGTGGTGAATTATAGGATGACCGTCCACCCCTTCGGAGCCATATCGTCACCATTTTGTGCCAACTACGCCCTCCGAGAATCAGCGAACAAACATGGCGATCTGGTACATCGGACGGTGGTAGAAAGCGTCAGCAGGAACTTCTACGTCGACGACTACCTTGGGTCATTCGATGATGTGGAACCAGCTCTAGAGCAGTTCAGGGGTCTGACGAGATTGCTGGAAGAGGGCGGTTCCCATCTAACTAAATGGATGTCGAACGCTTCAGAAGTGCTGAAGGTCATCCCGTATCACGAAAAGGCCGAAAGGGTAAGAGATTTGGACGGCTCTCCACTTCCTATCGAGCGCACTTTAGGGATACAATGGGACGCGGAAACGGACGATTTTGTTTTCGAACTGAACGTTCCCGAGCTGCCAATAACCCGTCGTGGCATACTATCTGCCGTCTCAAGTTTGTTCGACCCGCTCGGTTTCGTCTCACCGTGGCTGCTACCCGGAAAGATCTTGCTGCAGCGGCTGTGCCGTAAGAAAGTTGATTGGGACCAGTCACTGCACCGAGGGGACCGGCTGGACTGGGAAGAATTTCTGAACACCTTGAAGAAATTAGGGGACATAAGAATCCCACGATGTTTGACCCCTGGCCATGCGACACGGACTGGAGAACTACATGCCTTTTCCGATGCATCCGAAGTCGGTTATGGAGCTGTGGTGTACGGAAGATGGTGCGCAGGAGATGGACAATATACCACGAGGATCCTGTTCGCCAGAGCCCGCGTTGCTCCACTGAAGTCGGTCTCAATCCCACGCCTTGAGCTCAGCGCAGCCGTGTTGGCAGTCAGGGTGGTGCAAGCTGTGAAGAGATGTTTCGATCTCTACATTTGGTCGGTGAGCTTCTGGACGGATTCAACGATAGTACTTTACTATATCAACAACGTACGGAGCCGGTTTAGTATTTTCGTTGCTAACCGGCTCACGATTATCCACGATGAATCAGCCACGCACCAGTGGAGTCATGTCAGGTCTGGCGATAATCCGGCCGACCTGTGCTCCCGAGGTGCGAACAACTTCAGGCAACTGGACACGTGGACGAGAGGGCCAAGCTTCCTGCAATTGCCCAAACAGGACTGGCCCGTGTTCGAATTAAAACCCCCTACGGAATTGGAACTGGAGATCAAAGGCGTAGTGATAGCAACCAACGTCGTCGAAGCGTCGTCCATTCTATCGCGACTGGTCAGGTTTTCTTCCTGGATGAAGACGCTTCGTTCGCTAGTTTGGTTAACCAGGTTCAAGAGAAATTCACTAGTCATGAAAGGGATACGGCCCTCAGGTCGGATACCGGTCGGCCCGATAGGTCCCGATGAGCTACAAGCGGCAGAGTACGATATTTTCAGAATGATACAACGCGAGGTTTTCGCCCGAGAACTCAAGAGGGCGGAAGAAGTGGGGCCGACCAATGAAGACATGCCATCTCCAAGAGGCGAGCTGAAGCGTTTAAACCCCAAACTCATCAACGGACTGCTGCGGGTTGGACTATTTCGGGCCCTTGTGGATCAAGTGCGGGAAAAGATTAGAAAAGCGATACGGATGTATCATGACGTGCATGAAATCACGTGCGGTACACCTAGAAGTCGCACATTCGATGAAGACCGATTCGTTTCTACGGGCCTTGCAAAGATTTATCAATCGAAGAGGCGTACCGGCCGATATATACTCAGATAATGGATCGAACTTTGTGGGCGCTCAACGGGAATTGCAGCGTTGGCACAAGAACATAAACAGGGACGAACTGCAGAATCGAACCGTGGCCTACGGCATACGATGGAATTTCAACCCCTCACAGGCCAGTCACCGAGGCGGCATATGGGAACGCATGATCCAGTCCGCCAGACGGATATTGCTGTTAATCATGGAGCAGCAGCCGCCCGACGACGAGACGCTGAACACCGTCATGACTGAGGTGGAGCGAATCCTGAACAACCGCCCCCTGGTTCCAGTATTGAACTGCGACCCCACCCACCTGGCGCTCACCCCGAACGACTTATTGACGTTAAGGTCGAACGAGGGTTTCCAAGGGCCGGTAAACCTTCGCGGGAGCTACCTCCACGGGTGGAAGCAAGCGAAATATCTGGCCAAGGTCTTCTGGAGGCGATGGCTACGGGAGTACCTACCGGCTTTGCAGACTCGACAGAAGTGGCTGGCCAAAACAAGACCATTCAAAGTTGGGGACGTGGTTATGATCGCCGACGAACGCGCACACTTCAGCGCTTGGTCTTTGGGAGTAGTTACGGAAACCATCAAAAGCACTGACGAAATGATAAGAACGGTGAAGGTGAAGACAGCTAACGGAGTGCTCATTCGTGACATACGCAGTATTAACCTACTTGAGAGCGAAGACGGAGGAGCTGATAACCCCGAGGCCTAGTAAACCTTTTTCACACCAGTAATCGAGGTGGATAAAGAAACACCATATATACTACACAATCTCCGTCAAACACGTTACAGTGCTCGCGGTCCTTCCGTTCACATTACAGAAGGTTCTTTCCGATATGTGGTGATGAGTGCGATTCCATTATACATCCCGATACATACACGCATGCACGACGCACTCTACATCCCGTAAACCCATCATACATGTGACAGTGTTCTTTGTTTGCCTTTTGTTGACGCTACCGAATGCCCCTTGCGTATGTGGAAGTAGCGGAGCTCAGGTCACACACACATGCTACATTTTACTCGTTTTCTTACCACGCGGTCTTTTTTTGACATTGCAGAAAGTCCTCCTTTGATGTGTAGTCATACCTGTGATTTCATTGTATACCCCGGCACACACACACACTCACACACTCACTCAAGCACATACATCCAGGACAGGACGGCCCTTTACAAGGACAGCATCTATGTGGCTCCTTCACGCCCGCTATCGGTCATTTGGTCTTGTGGAAGATGTAGACTAGCCTCACGTCTATGTAGCCAATGGGTTAGGTGCGACCAGTAGTAGAACGTCGACGACGAGCATTAGACGCGCGCACTGACAGCAGGGCCTAGGCAGGTAGGAAGAATCAGTACCTTTATACCGAACCTTTGACTCTGCTAAGGATCCAGGAGGATTTTGGTGGGCGGTGTAACAGCCGGTCGTGGAAAATCTCCCTTTTTCCCTCGCGATTCAGTGTTTTTCCCCAACATCACTCATTTCCATACACTATTGACTTGTCTTTACGAACTGGTTGTTTTTCTGGACCAATTGTTGTTTGTTCTCGCCCAGAGCGCTATTTTGGCACATCCTTGTTCAGGACCTGCGTGACGCACGTGCTGTATGCTCACACGCTGCTATTCGGTTTCTTGTTGTTGAGTCTTTGTGATCGTATTATTGAGGTTTGTATATTGTTTATGTCATTGTTTATTTTAATAATCTAGTATCGTAGAGTTAACACGGATAATCGCCTTCTGATTTCGGGATCCGTTGCGAATTTGGCTACGCATTGCTCAAACGTTCGTAACAATATATGTGAAGATGTGAGGATTCACGGCTCTTTGGATTCATTCGCGGCGTTTCCCTTCGAGTCATATATGCAAACTATAAGGCAGTGTGTCACTAGTCGAAACATGGTCGCGGAACAAATTTTTCGTAGGACAATGGAGCGTTCTACGAAAGCGATAATGCATGCCAAAATTCAATTTTGGGATGACACTCTATCTTCTGTCACCAAACGTGGGCTGCATGGGAAGACGTTCCGTCTGCAGAACACGGTTTATGCCTCGGAACCGCCGAACAACTGTGTTCTGATTGATAACCAACCGGCGATAATCGTTGACATCAGTGACAACACTGTGAAGTACCGTTATTTCAGAAGGAATGGAAATTTTTTCACTAATCCCATTTCATCTGTGAATCTCAACATATACCTTTGTGAACAGCCATCTTAGGAAATTCGCTCCTGTAACTGTAACGACATACGGTGTAAAGGGCTGTTGATTCCATACCGCGAACACCTGGTATTTTATCCTATTGTGCATAGCTGGCGTTCATAAAGGTAGTAAGTAAAATAGACTGTGACAAACCTTTACATTCTAGATGTTCACAGTAGTGAAGTTTGTGGGAGAAAACACGGTTGCTGTTGTTAATGACCTCTGGATGGTGGGGTCAGAGCACGCTATGTGGCCTTCTGTTGGCGCTTCTCGTGCGGAGCGCTTAGTACGCGGTGGTCATCCGCCACTGGTCAACTCAAAGGCATATAAAGTGAAGGTCCATAAAGCCGTCGGTAAGAGAACGTGACTATCATTCAGTTTCCTTTTGTAGATGACTATCAACAGGCTGTGAAGTTGCAGCGAATACTAGAGGATACGTCCGACTTACCATCCACAGATGCCCATGGAACGTTATGGGAAACGACCACAGTATGTGTTTAATTGCTAATGGGGATATACTTGCAGCAAACCCGTATTTTTTTCGGAATGTGACAGTGATGATCTGGAGCCGTCAGCACGGGCCAGTAAGAAACTATGGTCTCCCGAGCCACCTTGCTTAGAAGACCAGTCAATTTGCCTTCCGCGTACCCCGTTGAAGTCACTTGTTCCAAACCTAAATGTGCCAGCAACCATAGCGTAAATACTACCGCTGTATTCTCACAAATCATGTAGTTGTCCATCCTTCGGGAGACCTTGGACTTCCACCCCAACGGTGAGTCCCATGGCATCAACAAGCCGTAAGGTGGAGGAAAAGCCATCCGCTTCCAAATCTCGTGAGAAGCCCAGTCCTCTTAGCAAGGAAGCCAGTTACGGTGAGAGTATTATGTGTAATAGCAGCTTCACTAAATCCTTATTAACTCACGCCAGCTTCGTTAGCTTCAATGAAGAAAGATAGTTCGGAGTCTAACCGCAAAGTCGACGAATTGCAGAGGCAAAATGCGAATTCAACTTCAAAGATCGTGTCCCAATGGGGGATCCCCGTAAACAGTGTTGATGACCTCGCGTCTTTGAATGAACGCTTGAAAAATGACAGCTACTACGAGCAAGTGGTGAGAGATAGTCCATTTTTTTCTATTATTCAGGTCACATTTTTGCAGAAAGTTTCCGGTACCAACTTTGGAGATTGCACAAGGGATATGATGCGTCAGCTAATGACGATAAAAGTTCTCGCGGCGGTAAACATGAAGGGTGCACACGGAAGACCTGCCTTGGCGGGAACAAAAGTTTGTTTTCTTGTGATAGGTGAGTATGAGATTTTGAATTCATATTGCAATAGATGCTGTGTGCCGGAAGAAATACCCTGGCGCCACAACGCAGCTCATCCGAGAGAAAATGCGTCGTTGCTTACAAAGGAGTAGAGCTAGTCATCAAGAGAGTCGGTATGAACTGTATCGCGACGTCGGCGTTCAGTGCGATACGTACGACGTGAGTGACTTCTATTTACGATATATTTCCTAAGGCGTTATCTTATATCAAGCTATGCCTCTTTTGCGATATTTTCCATTTCCATACAGCAAGAGATTCCAGTTTCTGCCTCAGTGATTTTCATATTCCCAGTAAAAGTATTTCGATTCCTAGTTCATAAAGATGTTAAAGTTTTGCTCACTGCACTTTGTTTTACAATAAGAGATTAATTGAAAATGTCTCTCATCCTATTTCAGGCATTGGAAAACAGCAATTTCAACGAACAGTTCTCATGCGACTAATGAGTACGAACGAAAAAACTCGGTATATATTGTAAATCCCTTCTACCACTGTGCAATTTACCCATCAATACATTTTTTTATGTGTCAAAAGTATGGTCCTTTTTCTTCCGAAATCAGTAATGGAAATGCAGCTCGTAGTTACTGACAAGGAAGTGATTTCGAAAGTGGTAAAGGTACTTTGGGAAGTGAGAAATGAAAGCGATGAAATGGGACGTTTCCATTTAGTTATTTGACGCATCGGACTAGGATCCTTCGTTCTGGGGTCGTTTGTGTAATGCTATAAACATAGGTACAGGAAATTGAGTTCATAATGTAATGCAGAAGGTACACAAATATCGGAGGGTTTTTGCGTGGTCGGCCGAAAAACGCCCCCAAACCGACCCTTTTTTCTTTCAGTGGGGTCACTTTGGGGTCGTTTTTGGGACCAAACTGGATCGACCTAGGGACTATTTCGTGACTATTTGGGGACCATTGTGCTGACTGGGGCTATATGACCCGCTATATATACTGTGGGGATAAGGAGACTTGGGACGATGAGGAATAGTGAGATAGAAGAAATTTTGCTGTGTGGTGTGCACAGGTTGAACCCCACAGGATACGGTAGGTACTTAGCTGTTGCTTGGATCAAAACATCAGGTTTTGCGGGAGAGTATATTGTAAGTATGGGGTCGGTGGACCGGGTGGAACGAAAGTGCGCTCTTATGGCAAAAAACAAATGAATGGAGGCACAGTGGGACAGAAACCTCAGAAGGTGCACCGGCGGATGCGAAGCGAAAATAAGGTAGGATTTGGGTTATAGCGATGGGATGTAAAAACGCTAGATAGATCTTACTGTGGCGAGAATCAGGGGAGATTTGCTAGATAAGCCATGTGGAATGTAATTAAGTGGAATTAGAGCAGTGAATAATCAACATAGTCTATAACTCTAACTCGCGATAGGTACTAGATTCTGCACGGTGGTGTGCCGCAGTTGTTTACACAACTAGGTCACGGTTTCAGGCAATTAAGTGGTAAATACTAGAGTGAACACAGCTACAAGTCTAAACAGTGGTATAAGCAAAAAAAGAAAACGAGACAACCTGAATTTCACGCGGGGTGGCCTTGACCTTGACCTGATGAGTGGCAGCAATAAGATGCAGGGGACGTTGTTTTTCAATCCACAACTGGTGCTACTGGGTGAGGCTGGCCGTGCGCTGGACACCTAACCTGAAAACCAATTCTGGTGACGGGAGGTGCGATGCGCCAGCCTAGTTGCGCCCGCACATCGTTGCAGTCGGCCTGCACGCCCGATGTGCGCCGGCCAAAGCGGTGGATCTGACCGCCCCTCACACCGTTGGGATTGTCATGAGTTTTCTTGGTGGGGCCAAACGGCCGTAAGTATCAGGAAGTCCGCGATCAGGTGACCAGGCACCAGGGGATCCCGGAACGTAACCAAGGAAGCATCGGTCGGGTAGCGTACGAATAGCCGGCGGTCAGGTGGATGCGTGGGCCAGGTTAGTGACCGATGTGGTCTCCAGAGTATTAAGAGTCATCGAAAGAAAGGTACGCACAAATGAAGGTCTGGAAATAGAGAATAAGTAAGGGAGCGCAGTCTGGGATGATCCCAGCTGAGGATAAATGAGAATCGATACAAAGAAGCAACAACAATAGACAGTGACTCTCTGGGACTAGTTTTTCGATTGCAGAAGGCAGAAAAACTAAGGATATTTATTTGATTCCATCTGTCATAGACCGCCAGTGTTTGTGCGATTCAAAAGTCTAGACCCTTCTCATAGGCTTGGTCATCGGGTGTCTACATTTAAGAGCTGTAAGGTTTGGGTAACCGTGAGGAATTTATCCAACGCACTTCTAGACCGATGGCTGGAAGTAGAACTGCGTATTTCTAACGGTAACGTATTCCATAAGTGAGAGTACACTGTGATGAAGAAATGTGAACGTAAGCTAGTGTTGGTAATAGGGGTTGAAAGTGTAAGAATTCTAGAGCGTAGTGGATAGCTAGAAACAGGCGAAAAGTGCAATGGATTAGAAGTATATGTCTGGCTGTGAAGGATGTTATACAAAACGGTAAGGTTCAGTTCCATACGGCGAAGCCATAAAGGGTCCAGTTTAAAAAATAAGCAGCGTTCTTTATAAGTGAGGGGCGAGCTCCATCCAATCAGTCGCTTAATGAAACTACGTCGATACCAATTTTGTCTGATTTCCGCATACTAGAGAAGATCAGTGGGCAGTATTCTAACAAAAGCCTGGCATGAGATTTATAAACGAAAAGAATGCAGTCTCAAAGTCAGAAGGAGCGAAATATTAGCCCCAGGCACCTTCTGGCCCTAGCGACTTGGAGGGCCGAATATTCCGAGAAATTAAAGGTGCAGGAATAGTGTAAGCCAAGATTTCGAACGATTTGTTTGTTAGCAATGGTTGAACCACAAACGGTTAAGGGTCCCGGAGGTAGCTCGCACTTATATGTAAGAACCTCGCATATGTCGGCGGAAAAGTTCATCTACCACGTTGAGAACCATCTATGGAGTGGAGATACGTCTTTAGAGGTGTTTAAGATAGCTAAGGTGATGCATTGTAGAGTAGACAATTTTAATGTCATCAGCAAAAAGGAATGGGGTGCCATGGCTCACTGAGAGGAATATGTCGTTTATGTACATGAGGAACAACAGAGGGCCAAGGACGCTTCCCTGTATAACACCGCTTGTAACTGTCCGTTTATTTAGACAACCTGAGAGCGGTTAGACAGGTAAGAATTGATCCAAGATAGTAAAAGGTCAGTAATGCCAAAGGGTCGGATTTTGGCCAGAAGATGTGGGTGTGGCACGCGGTCAAACGCATTTGACATACCCACGTATAGTACTGTAAGGGCCATTCCATTGTCTGCCATTCCAGTGACGAGATTCAAAAAATCGAGTTGGCAGGTTGCAACAGCCGGTCGTGGAAAATCCCCCTTTTCCCCCGCGATTCAGTGTTTTTCTTAGCATCACTCATTTGCCTACACCATTGACTTGTCCTTACGAACTGGTTCTTTTTATGGACCAATTGTTGTTTGTTCGCGCTCAGAGCGCTACTTTGCACATCCTTGTTCAAGACCTGCGTGAGGCACGTTAAGGTCGAACGAGGGTTTCCAAGGGCCGGTAAACCTTCGCGGGAGCTACCTCCACGGATGGAAGCAAGCGAAATATCTGGTCAAGGTCTTCTGGAGGCGATGGCTGCGGGAGTACCTACCGGCTTTGCAGACTCGACAGAAGTGGCTGGCCAAAACAAGACCATTCAAAGATGGGATGTGGTTATGATCGCCGAAGAACACGCACATTTCAGCACTTGGTCTTTGGAAGTAGTTACGGAAACCATCAAAAGCACTGACAGAATGATAAGAACGGCGAAGGCGAAGACAGCTAACGGGGTGCTCATTCGTGACACAAGCAGTATTAACCTACTCGAGAGCGAAGACGGAGGAGCTGATAACCCCGAGGCCCAGTAGACCTTTTCAAACTAGTCATCGAAGTGGATAAAACAACACCATATATACCACACGGTCTCCGTCAAACACGTTACAGTGCTCGCGGTTTTTCGTTGACATTACAGAAGGTTCTTTCCGATATGTGGTGATGAATGCGATCCCATTGTACATCCCGACACATAAACACATGCCCGACGCACTCTACACCCCGTAACCCCATCAAACATGTGACAGTGTTCGGTGTTTGCCTTTTGTTGACGTTATCGAATGCCCCTTTCGTATGTGAAAGTAGCGGAGCTCAGGTCACACACACATGCTACATTTTACTCGTTTTCTTACCACGCGGTCTTTTTTTGACATTGCAGAAAGTCCTCCTTTGATGTGTAGTCATACCTGTGATTTCATTGTATACCCCGGCACACACACACACTCACACACTCACTCAAGCACATACATCCAGGACAGGACGGCCCTTTACAAGGACAGCATCTATGTGGCTCCTTCACGCCCGCTATCGGTCATTTGGTCTTGTGGAAGATGTAGACTAGCCTCACGTCTATGTAGCCAATGGGTTAGGTGCGACCAGTAGTAGAACGTCGACGACGAGCATTAGACGCGCGCACTGACAGCAGGGCCTAGGCAGGTAGGAAGAATCAGTACCTTTATACCGAACCTTTGATTCTGCTAAGGATCCGGGAAGATTTTGGTGGGCGGTGTAACAGTCGGTAGTGGAAAATCCTTCTTTTTCCCCCGCGATTCAGTGTTTTTCCTAGCATCACTCATTTGCCTACACCATTGACTTGTCTTTACGAACTGGTTCTTTTTATGGACCAATTGTTGTTTGTTCGCGCCCAGAGTGCTATTTTGGCACATCCTTGTTCAGGACCTGCGTGACGCACGTGCTGTTTGCTCACACGCTGCTATTCGGTTTCTCGTTGTTGAGTCTTTGTGATCGTTTTATTGAGGTTTGTATATTTTTTATGTTATTGTTCATGTAATAATCTAGTATCGTAAAATATCGCGGATAATCGTCTTTTGATTTCGGGATCCGTTGCGAATTTGGCTACGCATTTCTCAAACATTCGTTACACAGGTTGCGCAGGATCTTGACCGAAGGAAACCGTGTTGTCGAGGATTAATAACGTCCAGTTGAAAGAGGTGCTTGGCGATGTGTGGTTTTACGATTCTTTCCATTAGCCGAGAGAGGACAGGTGTTTGGTTAATGGGACGGTAGTTTGAGCATTTCCGGTTTGCAGGCACCAGACCGGAGTTCATTGATAGAGTAAATATATTTAGTAGTAGGTAAGGTAAGTCAGGTCCGCATTTAACTATTGCGGTTGGCGGTAGTCCGTCAGGTCATGGGTAAGATGACGGCCTGAAAGTGGTCGATAATTGGGAGATAGTTGAGGCATCAAATTCCACCGTGGACAGAGTTGAAGCGGTAACTGTGGGAACAGGCGGAGGGTCAACAATAATAATAGGGGCCATAGTTGAGGCGAAGAATGAGTTGAAGGCCTCTGCAATAGAAAGGGGAGTAGAGGCGGATACACTGTCCATTGAAACAGTGTTCGGGATAGCTCCATTAGTATTAGAGGTTATGGTCCTATACAATAATGACAGTCGAAGAGATCTATTTTGGTGTCGCAGAGCCTTTGTTTCCTGGTTACGTAGTGTAGTCTCTTCAAGCTTCTGGATAGTAGAAGTGAGGCGAAAAAGTTGAATAAGAATTGCAAAGTCGTGTGTAATTTCATGAATATTTCGGAGCTTGGCATACTTTGTTTGCAGAGAAGTGATATAGGATTTCTTATTATTCCTTTGCTGGGGGAGGTAGGTAGTCTTATCAAGACATCTGGAGAACTGTGCATAGAAAATATCAGTGGCTTGTTGTGGATCACGAGGGAGAAAAAACTCACTCCAATAAGCTTGTCGAATGGTAGTAGGGAGAACCTTCTAGTCAGGGAGAGAAGGGGGTTTGATGCAGTGTGACTTCAGAGTAGGCTGTGGGCGAGTAGGAATGCGGCAGTTAACCAGATTGTAATCGCTACGGGGCAAAATTTGAGAGACTGAGACAAATATAAGAGGGACTCCGTGGGTGAAGATTAGATCTAAAATGCCGGTTTTTCTCGAAGGAGAGCGGATATGCTGCGCCCACCCTCCTACAGTAATACTTGTTACAAATGGTAAAAGGTTAGCGGGTGCAGATAAAGATGGCCAAGCTATCTTAGGCAGATCAAAGTCACCAGCAATAACCTTTACACTTGAGGGCAGTAAGGATAGGTACTCAAATGCATCAATAAGGCGTGGAAGTCCGGAGAAATTTCCGCTTGGTGGACGGTACACACATCCAACATGAAGCTGAGATCCAGGAATGTGGACAGTTAGCCACAGTGAATCGGGAATAGAGTCGAGTAGAGGGTGATGTGCTGTTGCATTAAAGGTCTCCTTGAAAAATGCCGAAAAACCCCCACCGCGTCGAGTTTCTCTACTTACTCGGAAAACATTGTAGCCTACAAGAGAAATCTGGTCCGTTGGAGTGTAATTGGTTAATTAAGTTTCAGTGATCAAGATTATATCACAATTAGAACTAGTGGCCAGATATGGTAAGTACCGAATTTTGTTTATGATGGATCGGCTATTAAAAAGAACCAAAGAGATACTGTTATCGGTATTTAGTTTTGGGGAATTTGGTTGGTCGAGTAGGTTGTGTAGTGCGGAATAATCTAGATTCCTGGTCTGACCAGAAGGTCCATATGCGGATGGCAAATCAGCACCATGAATTGGAGGGTTTGGTCTGCGAGCTGTTTTGTAGTATGGCACGATGTTGGAAAAAGAAGGGCTGGTGACGCTATGGTATCGGGCGGTGCTAGGACCCGATGTAGATGAACCCCTCAAGAAGTGCGGGATGTCTGAAGTGTCTGATATAATGACATTTCCATTTGTCCGAGGAGGGTTGAAGATAAGAGACTGCATAACAATGTAGTCCGTTAACAGCTCCGGTTTGGGATACAGATTTTCACACGAGGGTAGGGTAAATAAATGGGCAACCGGCAACTTTGGCGGGTGGCATCGTCAAAGGTAGGGCACGGACGGTGGTGGAATGTGCCTAAGGAAACAAGGGCCATTATTTGGCGCGCTATTATCATAGGGATTTAGAGGATTTGCCCATTGGAGAGGGGGTCTAAGGAATTGTGGGGGCACGCCGTACATTATCTGAGGATGGTTTGGCTCTGGAGGATTCGATAGGGCCTCCAAGGTGAAAGGGGCTTGTAGGCTCATAGGGGTTACAGGTTTGTTGGTCAGAAGGAGCTGAGGCGGGGCGGCTTTGTTGTAGCTGTAGGGCCGGATGCCCGCTTGAACTCCACAGCTGGCATCTGAATAGGGAGGATCGTGAAGTGGGGTGACGACCTGGTAGCTGACTTGGGAGAGCGGTGGCAGCCGTTGATAGTGGCTAGGGGGGTTAGTTGGTTGCATGGCTGTTGAGCAGTGCTTACCGGGCTTGGTCACCATAGCTCCAGGTATATGCGACGGCAGTATTGTCGCAGTCATATCATGAGACCTCCAGGTGGACGTACTAGGCTGTAGAGATGATATCACTGGTAGATCAGTTGTCTTGCGGCTAAACGGGGATGGGGAAATTCTGGGTAGATTTGTGGAAGACCCTGAAAATGTGGAATTGTGGGTTTGATGAGGTTGGTTTTGCTATTTATTTTAGCGGACGCGGTAGGTGGGAAGGCAAGGTGCCGGCGTTTTCTTGGCGGTTGGGTCGGTGACACATACGGCGATATGTCTAAGTCTACGGTCTCTGCTGGCTTCACGTGCACCGATGGTAGTGCTGATGCATTTCTCATTGCACATTTGCTACACTGAGTTTTCGCCACAGTTAACCGTTGCCTGGTGGGTTTTACATAAACGTTTTGTGATGGCCTTTTCAGCTTGTCGGAAGAAGACTGTGCCGCACTCTGGGGTAAATTGCACGAAACTTGCGTGGGATCCTGGGGACTAGACTGGTGAAGGTCCACTGATGCCGTAGAGGCCGTGGGCGTAGAAGGTGTTCCGGCTGAAGTCCTGTTCGTAGGAGTATGTGGTGATGCATCTACGGGCCCCTTTTGATCAGAGCCAGTGGAAGGCGCTGGTTTGCCTTTCTGCATGCGGAACATCTCTCTTTGTAAAGGAGATTTATTGGTGTGTACTATGATGTTTTTAAATGACGTAGCTGCGGCAATCCTTTGACAGTTACTGATGAACTCAAAGGCTGCTAATTGGTTGGAAAACTGAAAGAGCAAGGGGCAGAGGTATCGTGGTGACCGTTTCCGCAGCCTAGTGCAATGGCACATGTGATGAGCCATGTTGCATGCATTCAGTATTGTGGCTTTAACGGACTGCGTTGGCAGTTTGTCCGGGACGTTTAACACCATATCATTGTTAGCGTTCTTCATCCTTCTGTGAGTTTCCGAGGCTATTGCATCTATATAACGACCGGCTTTGGAAAAGATTTTGGGGTCATCTTGATCTATTGGTTCAGCAATGATTGTCAGTGGAGAAATCTTTGATATTGCACACTCAATCGATTGCCATTCATCATATAAGTCGTTTATCTTCTGTTCCAAATCACTGACTTCATTCTTGGCTCCGCTGTATACATCGATCAGAGGTACAGAGCATGTATTGACAGCTGCCGGCATGTCCGACTTTGTGTTTCTTTTCACTCTGGAGGCCCAAATGGTTCGTTTTGGACCCGGCGGACAATAACCTCTGAATACAGACTTAGACATTCCTTTGGGTCTAAAACAGGGACAGCAGTGTTTGAAGAGGGCCTGGAGGTTATATCTGACCCGTGTGTAGAAGCCTTTTGTTGGGATGCTATAGCAGCAGAAGTGTATACACTTCAGAGAGAAAAGTATAAAGACAGATCACCAAGTCACTCCGTCAATAAATATAGTTGCTCATTTTGATCAAGCATGATGTGCAGCTGTGTGTAAGGAGGGTGACTGAGGGCTGGGGGGCTCGGATTTCAAAGTTGGCCGAAATATTGGTGAGAGCTTCAGCAGAAGTCTCGTTAGATTTCGGGTGTCAGAAAAAAACTATTGCACTTTTCAAGGTACCTAGACTAAGCTCTACCGTAGAAACGCCCAACCAAGCACTGAATACCCTATAAGGCCGCAGAGGTAACAACTCACAGCGAGGTACGGATAGATACCTAAATGATGTGATCCAGCCGAGAATCATCGTCAATACATCGCCGAAAAAGAGGTTCATAATGAGCAGCTAACGTGTTTGCCCTTTCCTTGAGAATGCGATGGGTGGATTGAGTCAGGACCCAAGGAGCGATATTGGTTGAGCCGACGAATACCTTGTGCAACTGCACCAATGGAAATAGTAATATGGCTAAGGGTAGTGATCAAGGATATCGGATGCATGGTGGGGTGGGACGATATCGGTGTGGAGCTAAAAACTGTACGAAAGTAGAAGCCTGGTGCCTTGATTACTTGGCCGGGGGAAGCGATTGGAGTTCCGGCATGATCTCTGACAGCGAGTGGCGTCGGAGCTGCGCCCTTTAGACGGGGCTTGTACTGAAAGGAAAATGCCTTATCGGTCTGAGCTCGAGCGAGTACGGATCGTTGGACTGCATTTTGATGGGACCGAATCTTGTCTTTGCATTGGTTACGGATAATCCTGAAGTCTTCCGCATCGCGTGCAAGGCCTTTGGCCTTATATCTAGCAAAAAGGCGCACGCTTTCTTCTAGGACGCGCCTAATGGGGTGAGAAAATGGCCGCTTAGCGGTCTGTGGAAGACAAATTCTGGGGCAAATAGCCTATCAGCTAAGGAGGTCAACTCTCTGAGGCTCTCTACAGCCTCGTCAGCAGAAGTTTCTAGGTTAAATGAGCTTAGCCGGAAGCGAATAAATGCACTAACCTGGCCAAACTTGGTTCTTCTGAAGGATCCCCAAATTTTGGTTGCTGAGGGAAGAGGAAGCCACTTCATAATATAATCGAGGCCAATGAGAATGTGACCACTTTTGCCGGGGGGAGGGGGGGGGGGTGGCCAGTAGTGCACCACATTTATTTGGAACTATTCATTCGCAATGACCATGTCAGGTAGCAGCGGGGCATTTCCTGTGCAATATCTGGTCGGATCTTTTGAGTTCCATGCCATTGAGTCTTTGAGTACGAGATCTAAGGGGCTTTGCCAAAGGCGACACCAGGGGCGTTGGTACTTTGCCGGTCGACACTGGATGAGTCGAGGTCACCAGTGACTAACAGATGGGTGAAGCCTGCGTGGCTTTTCAGGGAGCCTAATAAGTCTATGAGACCGGGACTATCGGTTGAATTGCATGCGGGAGGGCGATAGACCACATCAAGCAGTAGAGTGTCTGCTCTAGAGAAAGTGGACGCAACCCATAAACAACCAATACATGAGTACAGTACTGCGCTACACCACGTCACTAGGCGTTCTGTTATTGGTATAGTTTCCGCTGAGGTATCTAGGGAAATAGCTCACAAACAGCTTTGCAAGACATTCCCATCAACTAAAATATATCAGGTATTTTTTTGCACAGTAAAATCTTACGGATCCACTTCTGTCAAAGTTCTTTGAAATTTCATGCGTAGATCGACCACTAATCGCCTCATTCACCGAGTGGCAAATCGGGCTCCACTTACAAACACTAAAAGCCCCCGACTTTCTACCTCCTCAGAACCTTGTTCAGTACCACTGGTCGATATATACAATGAAGCCAGTAATAAATATAATGCGCTTCAGCAAAACTTATCGTCCTTAGAGAAACAGTTGCGATCCATGGATGATGCTCTGACATGCTGCTGCCACTAGCGTATATTGTTGATCCCTTAAAACATCGGAACACTGAAAGTCTCCTATCAGCCAGCCACTTCCTAGACTCAGTGGCATCTGAAGTCCATAGAAGGATAAAAAGTTCTAAAAATGCCGTAGTTTTTAATGTTCCGGACCGTTTTCTCCTTTCCTTGATCAAACAGTCGTTGTCCATGGCTAGTGGTATGTCACACTTCGAGTGCTACTGCAAAAGACTCAGAAAACGGTCACATCGAAACACGTGCCCGCTACTCTTTCAAATTCTAGAAGAGAGCACTGCCGTGGAATTCGTTAGAAAGATAGAGTCCATCTCAAAGTCCACTTTGTTCAAAAATATAAAAATTGCTCCTGACAAAACCTCCCTGCTGAGGGAGGTCCTCGGACCGAATGCCGCCAGCCAGGTACTCTCACCACTCCCTGATCCAGTGCCATCGAACTCCCCTGAGAAATGTCCCCCTGTAAACAACTCGTCACCACTCATGCTGACCAGTGCACCAGCGCAAAATGTGGACCTAGATTCGTCCCGTTCACCTCCAACACCTCAACGTCCCTCCAAAAGGCTCCATGTTGCACCCCAGTCTCCACCACTGTCTACCCACAGCCGAGCAATGCAACCCCCCCTCTCTGCCAGCAGCCATCCACGCTCTGGTCTGTCTGCCAAACTAGCCAACAAACCGCCAGATTCCAACGCGCCACCCTGCACCGACCAGCCAACTGCAACGTTGTCTCCCAGTGCTTCAGCCACAACGAAGCCCTCGTCACCAGTTGCACCTACTGGCCAAGACCTCCCCTGCACTGAAATCGTCACACTCCCTTATTTAATCGATAGTCGATGTATGACCTCTCGCGCTCCAGCTAAGCGGCCTATTACTCATCTACGTCCTCCACCACGGCCTACATACTAAATCTCGTCGCTCACCCTAGCGCTAGCCTATCAGCGCACTATTTGGTTCCCCGGAGATCCACTTACCCATCTGCTACATCCCACACCCGCACTCACAGACTCAGACACCGCCGTCATCAAGTCCGCAGAAGTTGTACCATATCACAAATTTTCCATTTATTGTACCGCCTCCTTCTTTAGCTCTGCCAAACCCGAACCTTGCAGTATTAGTTACCAGAATGGTTGCCAGTAGGTACCACATGTGGCCCGCGCCCGACCATTTTCCACCTCATGGTGTGCCCCATCTGACCCCTCCGCAACTTCGACATCCTCTGCTCCCCTACCCCCCAACATCGCCGCATTCTACTCTGACCCCACTACACACTATGCCAACTAACCCTTCGTACCAAGGCTTCTTTCATCAGCAGCTCCTTTGCTGCTACTCCACCCCCTCACACTCTTTCCTTGGAGCCTTGTGAGATGCCTGCCGCTCCAAAAACTCCATCCAAAGCATCATACCTGTCTCATTCAAATCCCACTTACCCTGCCTTTCGTCATTCGCCTCACAAGGCCTCTATCAAAATTACGGCTGCCCCGCCCCTACTGCTCTCCGCCCCCTTGCTGACCCCCTGGCATCCTTATTAACTCTCCCCCCGTTCATACCTGTTTTGCCTCAAGGGTCCCACCTAGAGTCACCATACCCCCTCCAGATCTGTTAGCCCGCGTTACAATAACACCTCAGCATCCATTGTTAATCTCTACTGAACTTCATGAATGTTTAGCCCAATGTATAGTCTGCGGCGATAAGGATAGAGCAGTCCTGCGTGGGTGACCTGCCTATTGATCATCGCCCTCCCAAGCACACTCTCGCCGCCAAATCCACTGACGACTAGAAGCCTCCCACATAAATACTTTCCATAGCACTATTCAACTCCCGTTTCATCTTAAACAAGCTTTCTGCCATAAAAAAGAGTGGCTGTCGTCCACAACTTCGACATTATCCTGATCACTGAGACTTGGCTCACCGAGCAAATACCTTCTAACCAAATATTACCCATCGGTTACCAAACCTTCGGGACTCAACGAATCTGCCGCAGCTGTGGAGGTTGCATGGGGTATGTCAAGGGCAACCTATCTGCCACCGTGCAAGAAAATACCGCGCTAGCGAGTGTTGAAGATTCTACATGGTTTGAAATTTCTTTATCTCAGATGACCCTAGTTTTAGGTTGTATATATCGACCCCCCAGCAATGACACGTCCACATTCAACTCCATCATTGATGTATTTAGTTACACCGCTGACCTGCCACTTGGAGGTAAATTTATAGCAGGCGACCTCAATGCCCGAGCTCAAACCGGTCTTCCTTTACTGCCCCCTAAAATTACTTGCAATTCGCCCCATGCCTTCGCCTGGGCCAGTGGGCCCGACATGTAAAACAGCCTACCAGAAAGAATAACATCCTTGATCTGATATTTACCCTGGGTCTCACAAACGTCTCTGTCTCCGTACTAAAAGACTACACAGGTAGCGACCGTAAAATATTCAGCTGCAGATTTCAAGTCAAACCAAGTACTGATAGCCTACCTTGTAAAGGTCCCTCCTTCCGTCACTTCGAATGGGACCATAACTTCCCTCAAATTCGCTCCAGAAACTGGGATGAGTTCTTCTTAACAGCAAATCTCCAGTACGCCGCTGACCTCCTCTACTCAAGTTTACACTCGTGCATCGAAAACATATCACGCCCCTACTATCCGTCCAGGCCAGCAGATTACCATATAACCAGGCTAATGCAGAAACACGACAAGCTTCGACGGCAGTGCCAGCGAAATAGAGACTTTTGTACTGTCTTCAGACTGGAACTCCACTCCCGCGAAATCCACCGCAAGGCTCGTGACTCAAAACTAGGGCAAGAAGCCAAAGAGTTACGCCACCCAAACAAAGATCAAGAGCTAGCCCGGCTGCACAGGGCTCGTGCCCCACGATCTACTCGAAGCATAAAACAGATCATCCATTTGAATAATCTCACAACCTCACCTCGAAAGATAGCTGACTAGTTTAATGCATTCCGCACAACTACGGTGTTTCTTATCCCAGCGTGTACCCAGCTTGTCACCGTGTCTATCACAAATTCTTCACTCAGTTCCATCACGGTTACCACTACGGATATAAATAGATACATCTACCATTTCAAACCGACATACTACCCCGGACCTGACGACCTACCATCTGCAATGTTCGCTCTTGGCGGCCCGGATATTCCCCTCCTTCTACTAAACCTATACAATCTATCTCTGCAAACCGGAACCTTCCCTAGCCAATGGAAGAAATCCATTATTATCCCCAGGCACAAGAAAGATGCAGTGCGTGACATTGCCAACTACCGCCCGATCAATCATACGGCCATGATCTCGGGGCTGCTAGAAAAAGTCGTGAGGCACTACCTGACCAACTACCTTTCTGCACAAACTCATCAGCCCAAGGCAGCGCAGATTTCTCAGAACACGGTCGTGTTCTACCTGCCAATTTGACTTTTAGAATTTGGTAACAACAGCTGCCGGTAAGGACAGAGCACTCTTCATCATATATCTTGATATGACAAAAGCCTTCGACAGAGCCCACATCTGCAGTTGCCCAACAAGATTAGAGGATACGGGATTGACGACCCCCTACTGAGTTGGTTTAAATCCTATTTACAAGACCGTCACCAAGTTACCTGCATCAAGGGGCGGATGTCAGACCCCCACCCGGTAAACAGCAGGGTTATGCGAGATAGTGTTTTAGGACCACAGCTGCTTTTACTATTTGTAAATGATATTTGCAAAGTCCTCACTTATGGCGAAATTTTCTTGTTTGCCGACAGAATGAAGATGGTCTGCTAATTCGAACCAGGAAACCTACCTGTAGCACTGGATAACATCACGGTCGACGTACAGTCCTTATCCTCCTGGTGTGATCGCTGGAAAATGGAATTCTCAGTGAACAAAAGCAGTTATCTCACGCTGAACTGCAATGTTCATGACAGGCATAAGACTGGCGGTGTCTCACTCCCATGTTACCCAACAATAAGAGACCTCGGAATGTAATATTCTTACACTTCCAATTTCTCTGAACACCCTTCCTACATAACTGCACGGGCAAACAAGACCCTTGACTTGTTGCAGAGAAATTTTCCTCTCACGAACAGTAAGTTAGAGATGTACAAAACTCATGTTCACCCAACCCCAGAGTACTGTACACTTGTGTTCTCAAATATGCATAAACATGACATTATCGACATTGAGAATGTACAGCTCGATTTACCAAAAAACTGTTTGGACCTTCTACCACCCTGATCTGCAGACAGCGGTGCACACTCCTGCGGCATGATCCTTGTGGCTTAGGAGAATAAAACTCAACCTTGCATTTTTTTACTTTGTTCCACAAACAAGCCGTATCCCCCAGCCAAGTTCAGTTCAGTATAAACTCGACACATCAGCTTCTCAATAGGGAACACCGCGTAATGATCCCTACTTCTCGAGAATCCTTAAGGCAAGACCTCTTCCTCTTTAAATATGCAACTTTGTGGAATAAGCTCCCAGCTGATATCCGTTCCGTAGATTTCCTTATTATGTTCAAGTCTGGACTACACGTAGAGCTGGACATCCGAAAACTGATTGTTCTCATAAATCCTTATATGACTTTTGAAAGAGCTTATGAGGAAAGCTTTGGATACTAACCAGAGCCCTTGATAATCTATAGGATGTGCCACACCATGCACCGCAGCTGCCATCACCTTAGCTTAGACCTGCCAGGTCACAATGCCTAAACATAGTAACTCTCATGACTGAGGCCAGTGCCTCAGAAGTCGTATTTGATTTCGTGAAATACCACTGGAAGCGTGAAAGATAGTCTTTCAACATTTCCAATGCTGATTTTCATTTGGTCTTTGCCTCTGTCTCTAACCCAAGACGCAGCACCTGTCGAGCTCCTCAACTTCCATCCAGTAATCACCCTATGTCTAACATTAGGCACTCACAGCTCAACTTCCCTCCCTATCACAGAACTGTAGCACCTTCCATGATTGGCCTATATGACATTTGATCCTTAGCCAGAAAAACGACAAACCATCTGTGGATCGTCCCGATGAATCACGTTGCTGGTGCTGCAAGTTGTATCCCATCTATGTAAAGATTGGCGTTTTGCTGAACATAAAACCCATCGAATAATCGCACTCTGTGGTTGACTCTACCTCCCCCTGCATCTTCTGCCCCATGTAAACGGCCCGGGGGTTCTGACTTCGCGGATAAGGCGAGTGTTAGCGCGGCATATCTGCAAACATTCCTGGCCGTGATGGTCTCCCTGCGCAGAGTTGACCACCAAGAAGACATGAACACCAAAAAGTAAGAGATTGGTATAAAAAAGTGAGAAAATATACCCCACTGTTTCGTCTTCCAGGCACACCAGCCTTGCCACATGTGACCCATGTCTCGCGGTTGCAGTGTTGCTACGAGTTGGCTGGTGTGGTTGACCTATTACCAAAGTGGCTTGTTACATGTGTTCCGTGTTTCGGCCGGGGGTGGGAGCTGTGGTCGCCCACCAAAAGCAGCTCCGCCTTCTCTGACAGCCAGATACCTGACTGTGATAAAATCAGGAAAAAATAATAAGAACGTCTAAAAAGTGTGGATCATTGTTGGAGAGCCACGTGCTGGATGCCAGTGGTTGTGCGTCGTGCTACCTCCCTACCTGAAGTAGGCTCTTGTGCCAACTACCATGAGCACCGAATGTACACCGTTAGAGTTCGCTTCCCTGACAAAAATTCGGACCCATCTTGTTCCCATTTCTCACGGTCCTCCAAAACCAGTCCTCAAGTCAGTGTTTTCCTGCTTTGCAATGCGATAACGACGAAAAGGATACCACGATAACCATACAATCTCATCTATATCAGATCTCCTTGCTCATACTCGAGTATAATCTCAGTGCGATGGCACCATCGAGTAAGAACATAGATGAACTCGCTTTAGCGTTTCTCGACACGTGACAAATTGCCACTAATGTATCACCACTGTCGCCCCAATAGTTTCTTCTACTTTAAGGCTCCTCAGAAACCACTCAGTACAGAATAACCACTATACCGGAAGAGAAAATAACAGTATAGCGCTACGCCAAAAGTGTATCAGTCCTATTCGCTCACAGTCTGTTATTTCAAACCTATCTTATCGCCTCGTTGTCAAACTGCTTTCAGCGTAAGCAAACGGTATTGAGGGTTATCATTTCCTACTATTCTAAACCGTGAAGCCCTAGTTCTTTTATTAGTATCCGAGCTCTGCCGTGCCAACGTGCAAATCATAAATCCTTCGGAATGCATACACAGTTGCCAAACCGGTGTACGCAACTTTGTTAGCCTGTGGCAGTATGGCGCAAATCCACCGCGAGCCTATTTTGCCCGGAATGTGGAAAAGGTGCCACTGACCGCTCAAATGAAACTTCATCCATACCCCACTCACACAAACCTACTCGGTCCATTATTATTGTCCTAATATATTATTATAAGCCACAGCTGGAACCACGTCCAGACTGCAATCCCCCTTTATTTCAGGTTTGTTGTCTCCCACTATCTCAGTCGCCAAACCGGATAACCAGGGACACCACTTCTGCTCGTACGGACAGAGACTCAAGTGGAACCTATCATAGCAACTGGGACCGAAATCAAGCCATCCGACAGAAAGTACTCCTAATTGCTTATCAGATCTTATAGCGTTTTCTGATGCAACCAACTCAAATTCCAGTTCACGTGCATGTATCTAATATACAGCCACACTCGGCTGATTGATCGACACACACTTTGCTCTGCCGGACGAAACATACGCATACGATGTTGTACGTTGCCAGAAATGACGCTGAATAACCCTGAGGGCAAATGCGTCAACATACCATATATATTTGTCAGTGAAACAGCATAATAACGCTCAAGTCCATGCGGAGATTTCCCATTTTATTATCCGTTGCCACAGTTTATCTTGCCCTCGAACCGTAGCCGGCTGGAAGTTGACTCTCCACTTATCGAGGACCCTTTAGTCGGGCTGAATGGTACATGTTACTGATCCTGAATTTGAGCTCGCCTTTTTATAGACTGCTGTCTCTCCCACGTCACCCAGTGTCCCCTTTCACGAAATTGGTCTCATGTCTCCCTGCTTCAAAGCTCATTCCGTCTTTTGAACTCCGGTAAATCCGTCATCCAGGGTTTGCATCGTCTTCGTGGATCGCTATGCTCCTCGCAAGCATTGATTTTCCAGAGTACACTTCTTTACAATATTTTTTAATTTTTTATTCTTTTCTTTTCTTCTTGTTCAGAATTTACTCTATCTGCAGAACTTTAGTTGGACTCCGTTTTCCTTGGCTTGCATCATTCTCTTTCATAGTGCGTCCTTGACACTGCGTTACCGATTTTTCGATATCTTCACCCACGCCGCTGCCCAGCTCGGATTCAAAACTGGCTTGAAATTGCCGCGCAAATTATTAGAATGATCCACTCAGACTGTTACTGGCTATGTTTTTCTATCGTTGATACTCTTGACTTTTATATTTAGAATTTGTGAATATTTCATCTTAGTGAGTAACGTGATCATGCGCTAGCGGGTGCGTCTCGACCACGGTCGAGAAATATACTAATATTATTATCGTTAATAATAAAAGGTAGGAGTTGTCAACATAATGGGAGGAGGGATAGAGTTATCGTAGTATATGATAACACCACCTGCACGGCCTCTGCCGGGATCTTATCTTGCCGCGAGGTATCCCGGAACGGATATCTCGCCGTCCAGTGCATTAGGGGTGAGCCAGGTTTCTGTGGGAGCCATGATCTGGAGCTTCCTAGGCACTGCAAGCTGGCGAAGCTCCGGAGCCGTATTCAGCACATTCAGGCAATTGCTATAAAAACGCCTGAGCACTCGCTCAGGAGTTGTTGCAGAATCGCCAGACAATGGATTTTGTATTTCAGAGGAAGAGGGTTAAAGAGGGACCGATAGGGTAGAAAGGAGTTACTGGGGAAGTCGAGAGCTGGGGATACTGAGGGGCTGAAGGGTAAACGAATTGTTGGAGGACTGGGAAGTTTTGACTTCTGTTAACCTGGGAGGTGCAATACCAGGCGGATGGTCTGCATCCTCCAGCCTCCGGAAAGGATTGGCTGCTTTAAATGGCTTACCTTTGCGAGCGCTGCATGATCCTCTGCTCTCAGACTTCTTGTTTATGATCTTGTTTTGCATGATCTCGTCAGAGACCTTTTCTGGTGTGGTAACCTCCTCGCCGCAGCTTTCAGCGGGAAAAGGCTGCAGGTTTGTGTCTGGGCTCCAGGATGAGTGGGCCTCGTCCTTGGATACTGTCCAATTAGCAACGTCGGGGCTGGGATATTTTTGTGGGCCTCAAGAGTTTGGTAGCACTAGGTCTACCACTACGGGCAATTTTGGCTATTGGAGATAGAGAGAGTAGGGAAGTAACGGATGGTGGACAAGGAGCTCGAGCCTCACGGTGAGTTACCTTGAAGACAGGTAGGGCTCTGCGCTTGGGATCGGCTCTTTATGAGGTTGCTGGCTTTGCCTTCGCACTGCAGAACGTTAAGTAAAGTGGCTTGTCGATGGATACTCTCTTGAATTTTTTAAAATGCCGTGTACCCTGTTAATATGTTTGGTTACGAGCCAAGTGGGCCTACTTTTAGAACGGAAAGGGAGCTTAAGGTGGTCAAACACCCGGGAATAGGGGTCACAAGGATGATCCGAGTTGCAAAAACGACCCCGAAGAGCAACTCGCTTGGAGCATTTCTCAGAGTCCTGGAAATTCTTGGCGACATCAAGAGTTTGCTGCCCAGATTCTCTACACACCTGATCGGCTGCCTGGGATACCTGCAGGGTTTTGATAACCAAGTTCCTCAGGCCGGTCAACTCACCCTTATGAGTGCGGACAATGGCCTTTGATCAAACATCTCCGTAGCCTGACTGCTCATTTCGGTGCATCAGTTGACAGCGCGTTATAGAGAACCTTTTTGTCCGGATTGAGGCATGAGATATTGGTCACATAGGGGGAACTAACTTGCCTCATGTTGGAAGTAGTCTCGTCTGAGGAAAGGGTTATATCAATGGTGGGGAAGTAGACGTTATTCGCCTTGCCCCTACCATCTTACTGAATGGGGGCCATCTGCACCAACTTCATGCGAAATGGTAACTCCACTGCGTCGAGTGACGCACAGATAACGTGCATATATGGAGCCGTTGGTATGGCGGCAAGGGACTAAAGGAGAGCGGAGTGAACCCCGTCAGGTTTCGTCTTCTTGTTTTTAACTCACCGGCTTGGGGCCAGCTCCCCTTCTGCGGCTTTTACGCTTATGACTTTCATTACAGAAAGTGACTGTGCAGAAGTGGTCACAATAAGCCTCCAAGTATTCCGAATAGGCACCCTCTCAAAAACGTCTTATAACCTCGGAGCTCTCTTTTGAGGGCTACTTGCATTTCCGCGATTGCTGCTCAGTACACAGTAAACAGAGACCATTAGGGCTTCCCGCTTATTTTACGGGATTGTGTATGAGAAGATTCACCTAATTTAGTTGATTCATTGGAAATGGCTATTCCTCCCTTTTCTTCACTCTTTGTTCAACTGTTTCAAGTTCCTGTCCCTCTACGAACAGTTCAGATATTTGGTTCTTGGCCGCTCAGTGAAGTTGATTCCGCTCCACTCTTATAATCAGCCTGGAAACGGGCACAGCCAAGTACGATCAACAAAGTTCTAGATTGTTATTGTTCCATATCTAAATACCGCATTGAATATTATAACCATTCCTTTCTTCATGGATAGGACTTGTCGAATTTCGTCAGTTCTGGGTTAGGAAACAGCAAACATCCTTTTGTTCATTGCTCGTAAAGGATGATATTCCGGAACGTTGTACAGAGATCACCGGGGAGGTTTGGGGCTGGAAGTAAGTAAAGCGAGCCCCAGGACAAGTCCTCATCTTACCTTCAAGGTCCAATTCTCACTCTGCCAGCACTGCCAACGCACTCCTTTGGCACGATCACCAAACCTTATGCGTTTGTCATGCCATCAAGCCCTCCCCCTGACCGCAAACGACGCCAAACCCCATGATTCTGCTCTGTGTCTTCGTTGCTCAGCCTTACCGCCAAGGCGATTGTCTGGCAGTATGAAGCCGTTCAGTTGAGTGAATCGGTCGGTTAGGCCTTGGCGGCTGTATGCATTGATGTTCCACCCCTTCTCAGCCCCACGGCAGCTTGCGCACCAGCCGACCTTACCGTCCATTTCTTCCATGGCCATAGCTTCCAACCTCCTGAAGTCCCTCCATTTTATGCGGTGCCGTTGGAGTGGCACTCGAAGAAGAAATCCAATGACCAGATGGCCACTCTTTGTTAGTGCAGCTTTATACTCAGTATCACTAACTGCAAAGAACAAATGCTGCAAATCCTTCCAAACCTTCTACGTGCTTTGTGCACCTGACTATATATGACGTTACTTTGAAAGACTCGTCCATGCACCAAACTTTTGTGCATTTGTTTATTCATGTGAGACATTTGAATTTGGCTTTGGACCGTTTCTGACTGCCACCCTTGAGCCACGGGGCTTTGAACCTTTGGGTTTTACTGTTGAGTCTACTTGGCCGCATACTTGAGGTTTGCATATATTTGTACCTCTTGTGAATTTTAATTTAGTGCCGTGGAAACTAAGAATATATCTTGTTCTGATTTTCGGATTCGTTTGAATAGGCTACGCTTTGCTCGAGCCGCGAGAATTAACTTACACTGACTTCCTCGGGGTTTCGATCGAACTGTGGGTCAAGCGGACTTGGACTTTGATTCTCACCATGCCGCGTAAGCCGGCTTATTAGCAGAATGGGTAGTATACATTGGCTAGCTATCTCAGCCCCATTTTAAGGTTGTAATCGGGCACCCAAGGTGCAAGCCGTTCCGTTTTCTGAGGGCTGAGGTCCCCAAGAATTAGGGCTCATTTTGAATGTTGGTCGACTGATGTGAGATAGGATATCGTTTTGATATCCACATCGTGCCCCGCATGCAGGTTGCGGTAAACACTTACGATGTGAACTAAGGGTCTGGAGATAGAGTGCCATACGAAGCCGTCTGCAAACGTGAGAAGTAAAACCTCCTTCCGACGGCTGTTCGAAATCTCCTTTTATAAACTGGATTGCTCCTCCTTCCCTTCCGTCCTACTCATCCGCCCCGCAGGCACAGAATCCTTTGGTCGCTGGCCACCCCACGGCCATCGTAGGAAGTAACTAATTATCAGTGGTCGCATTGCCGTCAGTTTTCTGTGTTGCAACGGTCAGTTTCGTCCATTAGTTGCCTATGTCGCGCTCTCCGGTTTACATCACCCTAACCTCTCTCGTAGGATTTACTGTCCCACCTGTGGTTGGTATAATACTGCCGTTTTTATTACCCGATGCTCAGGCTCAGCCCGTGAACCCCGTTTTGTTTTTGCTTATCCGATCCGATTTACGCCTGGTAAGGCCAGCCTGATTATACTGTTTGCGTCCTCAGCGGATTGGATCCACTCCATGGTATGGAGCTCCTTTACAGGTCACGCTGGTTGCAGTAGCGGGTCAGTGATCACTACTGGAACAGATCGCCGAATAGCCTGCGGCAGGACTTTATTTCTTTTGGGTGAAAGATAAGACTTCTTGTTAATCAAGCGTCGGGAGACCGCCGTGGTTGCCATTTGAACTGTACACAGTAACCCCTTCCATAAACTCCAGGTAGAATGAACTCTAAACGCTTTAAGTTTCGGTTACCCTCTAGTTCTCGTTATGATCAGTCGTTGACCCGATTGCTACTCGCCCATAGAGTTGCACTTGTGGTTTACTTGAAGTGGTACCGCGGTGACAAGCAAACACAGAGGAACTTCGTCATATGATTGGTTACCGAGTTCAAGCTCCGGGAAATTTCAACACATCTCTGAAGGGCACGGTTTTATGGTGTACACGGATCAAGCAACTGGGAAATCCAACTGTACCCATCTGTTTAACACACGTTTTAGTCTCCTCGTACCAACAAAACATTTTGCGAATACATTTCGATTTCCAAATGAACACATTCATCCGTGTGCTGTCCGTTTCATCGGGAAGTGACCAACGAGGCTAGCCGAAAGATTAAAACCAGGACATTCGTTGTGTATATTCAGAATAGTGGTTAAAGCTTCATCGATTATTCACTTGCGTCATTCACATCTGACTATCCGAACTGAATGACTCAGTTGAAAGAGCATCTGTCCGGCATGTGGAGTGTCGCAGGTTCGATTTCTGCACACAGAGTTCAAATTTTGATGTGAAAAATACAGGCGGACTTTCAGCTACTTTATTGTTTATCTGAACTCTGGGTGCGGGGCAAGGTAGCTGTTTTTCCTTTGGACGAGCACGCTCAAGCGCGCTGTAGCAACGTACGCTTTTACTTCTCTCCTCATCGATAGTGTTCCCCTCCTCATCGGCTCCAGGATATACTGCTGTGGTGATCGGGGAGGAGTGGTGTGGAGCATCACTTTAATGGGCGGATGGTACACGCTTATTGGGAACGGCTAACGAAAGCTTGAAATAGGAAGGTGGCCAGTGAGATGAACTCTAGCTGAAAATGCATGTTTTCAGCTGAAGGTACGAGCGGAGGGCCGAGATGCGCTACCGTTCTTGTGGAAACGCCACAAAATATCTGTGATAGGGCGCAGGAAGATAGCTCATCCATTCGGGATGTTCTCTTTACTTACGGGAGACCAAAACCGGGCATGAAACTCCGGTTAGCCAGGAAGCAATTCACGGAGGTAGCCACACTTTTTGTTTTGGCGGCCATCTTGGGTTGTTTGGCAATATTGATACTGTGGTAAATCACGTTGAGGGTTTGGCGGAAATATTAAAAGAATGTGGCTTCCAGTGCACGAAATGGATATCAAGCCTTTCAAGAGCTTTGGACGCTATTTCGGATAACGAGAAAGCGGAAGAGGCTCTACCGTTCAGTGGATAACCATTCCCAACGGACGGACTCTGGGAAAGCAGTGAGAAGCTGGGACCGATGGGTTCTTTTTCGAACTGAACGTTCTTAACCAACCAGCCTCGCGCAGGAGAATGCTGTCCGCTATCTCCATATTGTCTGGCAAACTCCGGTCCGTTTTCCCGCTGTTGTTACCCGGAAAATCTCTACTGTAGCGACCTTGTCGGATGAAGGTTGACAGTGACCAGCCACTTGACCAGAAGGACGAAGTGGACTGAAAGGGGGTCTTGGTTATGCCCAGGAACATAGGGGGCATGCGTTGCCCTTTCGCTATTATCGGTATAGTTTCTATTAAGCTATCTAGGATAATCCCTCAAACTATAGCTCCAAGGTCTGTTGTCCGACCCAGAGAAAATCAAGCAATTTTTTCTGAACACTTTTCTCTGGGACAACCCGGTGGTAAAAGATTCACACAAAAGTAATCTTTGAACTGCTCTCAGTGTAGGAGCTAAGCGAAATATCAGTCTCAGTCAAACCACAATAGCAGATTCCAAGATACCACTCAGGGAACCACCCTCGCAAAGAGACTTGCTTAATACATCCAGAAACTTTCAAACAACACCATCCGCAGAAACTGCCTGCAATTTTTAGCTGAACAACTGATACATAATTAGTTCCGCCGATATTGACCTCCCGTGGCTAACACTTTCTTCCCCCCTAAGGCCTACATATATTGGCCATACTCTACAAAATCCCCTGCTTCCGTATAACTTTCTTACCCTTGCACACTGCCACATCTTATCCGACTGGCCATCCACATCCTCACCACCATAGATATGCCTACATCTCCTCCCAGCCGACCCAAAATCACTGTCAGCAACCGCCGTCGCAAGGCCGCTAAACTGCAAAACTCACTGGATAATTGCTCAGTCTCTCTGGCAGATATACTTGGACATGCTAATAGACAAACTACGGAAATGAGCAATACTGTGAGTAGTCTTTCCTCTAGCATTGACTCCGTTGATCGGATTATCGGTCAACTGATGCCTATAGCATCCTTGCTTGATCCAGCCGCACACCATACCCCAACCAATCTACTACTGGCCAGGAAGTTTGTGGACACAATTGCCTCGGAAATCTTCAGACGGATAAAAAAGGCAAACAGTGCGATTGTGTTTGATATCCCAGACCGAATACCTCTCTCAGCCGCTAAAGATATGATCTTAAGAGCTTGCAACCTTGACTCACAACCGTGCCACTGTGTTATACTCCGCAAAACTTCCCTGCGCACCACCTGCCCACTGCTGTTCCAGTTTGCAAATGAAGTTGTCGCCAAGATTTTTATCAGCCGGCAATCGCTAGTCGTAGCCAAAACCGACCTCAAGTGCGCCAAGATATTTCATGACAAGACCCCACTGCAAAGAGAAGTGCACAAGAGTCACGCCCAGAATAGTAACCCCGGTGTTAGTGCGACCAACAGTCCACCCCGAAACTCCGGTGCACCTATCACTGGCCATCACCCGATGTTGCCATCTATTGCAGAACACAATTCAACCGTAGATTTAGACAGTACGCCAATTTCCTCACCCAAAGAGCCACCTGGCAAACGCCCCAACATTCAGAACAGCCCAAGCAAATCTCTAGACTGGAACAAGCGCCCCAGCACCCACAAAACTGATGAGGCAAACTCCGGTACGTTTTCCCGCGGTTGTTACCCGGAAAATCTCTTCTGTAGCTACCTTGTCGGATGAAGGTTGACAGTGACCAGCCACTTGACCAGAAGGACGAAGTGGACCGAAAGGTGGTCTTGGTCATGCCCAGGAACATAGGGGGCATGCGAGCTTCCCGTTGCTTACCTTATCAAGACACCAACCAAGAGGGAAATCTGCGCATCTTTTCCTGGGGTCTGAGGTCGGTTACTGTATGATAGATTACGGACAATGGTGTCTAGGGGATGGGCGCCACACCCTGAGGATCCTGTCTGCCAAGGCCCGCGTTAGCCTCCGAAGTTGGCATCATTCCCACGCCTCGGACTTAGTGCAGCAGTGTTGACTGTCAAGGCAATACAAAGAATAAAGAAGTCTCCCATTCCAAGAGCAGTTTTGGACCCACTCGGCGAATATGCTGTGCTACATCAATATCGTTAAGAGTGACCTCAGCACGCTCACAGCTAACAGGCTCACGGTCATACACACCGAAACGACTGCAGCATGTTAAAACTGCCGACAGCCCAGCGGACTTGTGTTTCAGTCATGTGACGAAATCCCGGCGGCTAGGAACATGGACAGGCGGGCCTAAATACCTATTACTACCCGAACAGGACTGGTCCCTTTACAAATCAAGGGCTCTACAATGGCGGTGGTCGCCGCCGAACCGACCTGTCCTCTTCCCCCGTTGACCAGATTTTCCTCTTGGACAAGGCCGCTCCGCCTGGTATTATGGTTAACCAGGTTTAAGAGGAGTTTACTGATAATAAGCAGTCTCCTCCCGTTCAGCAATGTAAGCGGGGGTTCATGACCTCCTGAGGAATCGCGGTTCACAGAATATGATCTTCATGAGATGATACGATCCGAAGAATTCATCCAGAAGATTCAGAGCTTTGAACAGCTGAGAACGAGCCACAAAGGAAAAACACTCCCAGAGCGGAACTTAAAAACCCCAAATGCAGAACTCATTGATGGATTACTAAGGGTAGGTAGTAAGCTGACAAACTCTTACCTAAGTTCCGATGCGGAACACTCCGTAATGATACCGCTCGACAACCCGTGATAAACCTGCCTTTTTGACACACAAGCAGTAGAGGGACATCCCGGAGAAAGCCACTCAATAGGTGTTATCCGGGAGCGATTTTGGATGCTGAGAGGAAGGGTGAATGTTAAGTGTGCAATTCGACCTTGTAAGCAATTTTGTAGACGCACGGCTGTTGCGGGTAGGCAATATAGTGCTCCACTCACCGAAAGTGGAGTGACTATAGGACGATGGCCGTTTGGTGAGGCTGGACTTGAGTCTTTCGGACCCTTGCTGGTCAAGTGAGGGAACGGGATGACATAATTACGGGAATGTCATGACCCGCGCGAAATATTGGGCCGTACACCTAGAACTTTTACACTGAGTGACCACTGACCACTTCCTCCGAGCCTCACAAAGCTTTGCAAATGGACGGAATATGCCTTCGGACAAATAGGCAGACAACGGGTCAAAATTTGCGGGTGGCCAGCCAGAATTGCTGCTTCGACATAAAAGTCCGACTCAGGATGAATCAACAAACATAGCAGCCACACACGGCATCCAGTGGCATCTCAACCCCTCCCCCTCAGTCAGGTCACCTTAGTACAGTATGGGAATGCTTGATCAGGTCCGCTAGAAAAACACTGCTGTCCCCAGTCGAACAGCAAAACACCGAATGATAAGACATTGAACACCCTGCTGACTGAGATTGACAGGGTCTTGAATAATCGTCCTGTGGTTCTAACCCCATCCAACAACGCTTCTCATTTGGGCTTACCCCAAATGGTTTGTTGGCATTGGCCATTTGACTTTGGAGGCCGGCGGATATCTGAGGTAGCTACCTACACGGGTAGAAGCGAGTGAACTGTCTGGCCAGGGCGTTTTGAAAACGACAGTTACCTGAGTACTTGCCGGCCTCACAGGCCCGAAAAAGTTGGATAATCCAAGAATAAACTTTCATGTTTGGTGACGTAGTGGAGATCTGCAGCTAAAGTTCTCACTTTAGTTCATGGCCTCTGAGTGTTGTCGGAGAAATCTTTATAAGTTCCGAAGGGCCTGTAGGAAAGGTGAAGGTTAAGATCATCAAGGGCACATTTACTCGCGGTGTGCGCAGCTCCAGTCTTCTTGAGATCGAAGATGGACCGCTCGAAGCCACAAGCTCAGCCATCTAACAGCAAGCAACTCCTATTTTCGAAACAAGGAAGGGTACATACGCAATGTCACACCAGTGCTCCACTCAGTAACAATTTCCTGTGCATAGCGCACACGTTCATATTCACAGGCTGCATAATGGGGTCATGAGTTCTTGACTATTGCTTGAACTTGCAAGTACGATTCTGCGAGTTACAATTGCTGTTTTCACGCGTGCACTCCCACTCGCACGCAAATGTGCCTGAGCAGTAGATTGCCATATGTTTCCACCGAAGCATGGTGTTATCTTACAGGCTTCTGCCGATCGTTGAATTTGACAATGACAATTCCAAGAGTGATTATTGTTTTAAAAAGCTCAAACTTCTCACTCAATCACACACAAAAGTGAAAGTCCGTTTGCTCAAACGTGGCTTGTGAACTGTGAACCCTCGCATATACCGTGGATACGAATTTCCGAAAACCAGCTCGTGGTTGTTTCCATTGGTAGTTCTCAGGTTGATACGATGTACAGAAATCACTCACATCCAGAACTATGCAAACCGAAGTAGCCAGAACGCCAACAGTGAGGATATGTACGTTTATTCGACTTCAGAGATGAGTTATACAAATATGTTGTACTGAAACTTATAACTGGTAAATCACAAGTCTACCAATGACGGCGGGCCTGCTATATCTGTTAACGGAGATTCTTGTTCACTGCAGCCACTTAGCATATTTAGCGGCGAAGATCTAATGGGCCGTGCCCAGCATGATGCCCAATGGATCACCATGAAGGCCTAGACTGAACTCTTCCGTTCTTGCTTCTATTTTACTCCGTGGTTGCCACCGGGAGAGATTCTGCTGCAAAAAACTATGAAGCAAGATGTTTGGCCGAGATCGAAGGTTTCATCCATATGAATTTGAAGGAGTTTTATAGGGCTTGGTCAAGTTATCAGTGGGCTTGTAATTTTTGGGGGCTGCTAAAAAAAGCATGGACAAAACGGAACTCAATCCTTTCTGCAAGACTGGAGTTACATCAATAAACTTCTTTATCTCGCCGCTAGAGCTGAGTAATGCAGTTTAACAGTAAACTTTACAAACTTTTGAGAAGAACGTTTACTCAGTTGATTCGTTTAAAATGCTCCAACCAGATTTGAGCTTTGGTCAAAGTGTAAAAGGGCGTTGTAAGTTCGTTTGGTACATCCACTGTGAACCAATTTGTCATTATTTATGAATAATTCGGTCGATGGCTAGGAATAATAATAATATCTTATTTATCGTAGGTGGACTGAAAGCAATCAACAGTGGACGATATATGTCCACAAACAACACCATGGGATAAGCGATCTCACATAACTTACAGGTAAAACTACACAGGTCGCAGATAAACTGTTACAGAAAATATGTGAATTTCTTCAAATCAATCTCTTATCAGCTTGCGCAGTAGATTCAACTCAAATTCAAAGTGGCCGCAGGCTGCTCAAGATTAGATGTACAAGCACATAACAAGATAGCGGGTCAGTGGAAATTACCAAGGGAAACAGAACAAACAAGATAGAAATGGATAGAATTACACGGATGCACAAGCATGAAAAACGCAAAAATAGGTGTCCAGTAACGGGGAATATTTTGTGGGAAGCATAACCAGGTATTCAAGCGGGGAAGTTTTCGCGCAACGGGGTGAGACTTTAATGCCGAGTTACAGAGGAACAACTTAAAGAATAATATGAATCTAGCCATCTTTATCTGTGTCATAGGCATAAGTTAAGACTTGCTTATATCTTCAGGTAAGATGAAAGTAGTTGCAAAACCGCGCCAAAACAAAAATATCGGTGGAAGATCCAGAGGTGAACAAAGGATTTTCTCGTTGTTGCCACCACCGAGTTTCCGAAAGTGAAGCTCAGAAGATGCTGAGTACCATGAGAACGGAAACACAATGATGGCTTTATGGTAGTACAGGAGAGTAATGCCCTGATAAGGCTTCCTGAAGTGGGAGAGAAATCCCAACTCAAAAGGCTGCAGAGGGTTCGAACTGGGGCATAAAAGAAACCGCTGAGAGGAGTTGGACGAAAAGAGCCAATGGACCCAAACAAGCAAGTAGAAATCGCATGGAGACTGGAAGCGGAACGTGCGGTCTCACAACGGCGAATTAGCCGAACAAAGTTAAGTGGAAAATCGGATCCGGGGCAAAACAAATATTAAACGGGGGTAAGAACGAAGGGTAACACATGACAGCCTGCTAAAGTGAGTTGTAGTATCCAGTGAATCTATACAAAGATTTCCCAATAGACTCAAAGAGCTGTGTGCTAGAGTGAAATCATGCAAAACATCGATGGGCAGTCTTTATGCGGAAGAGGTTGTTGATTCCGAAGTAAGCTGGCGGGGGCTGAGGTGAGCACGGTCACGTCCCGGTGGCCTTATATCCCCGCAGGGCCCTCCCAGGGAGCTTCAAAGAACAAAATTCATGGCAATTTCTTTGGGACCGAGTGTTCAGTCCAAGTGAAAGACTAAGTTTTAAATTACGGGTTACAAAAGGTAAAGGCATAGTATTGTAAAATTTGCAGAGTTGATTGGTATATGCAAACTAACTTGACTGCTGACCGCTTTGTTCAGGCAGTCCAAGAAAGAAATCGGAAACCGGGACAGCGTCAACAAGCAGCGATAACTCTACTCGCAGACTTTAGACAACGGAAAACGGTGATATCCAGTTAAACAAATGGTGAAATTGTTGGAAAGTTTGTGCATGAAAATGAAAAAACCATGTTCCTCCACACGACATCCACTGTGTCAAGCCGAATGAAAGTGCCTCCCAAAAAGTACGGTCAGTTTTCAACAACCATACTTGAACTTCATATTACCTAATTTTCATCCCACATCACGGAACGTATTTCAAAATGACTGTTTGAAGTGCTGACTTTGACTCCCGATGCATCTAACTTGGTCTTCACTTTTGTCGTGGAACTCATGTTTTGATTTGTGCCTTGTAAGACTTGGTTTTTGTCTGTGATACGTCTGGTCAGCAAAATTGAAGTTTGCAATTTATTGACCTGCTATAGCAAAATTATTGGACACATCTTATTCTGAATCAAGGTTGGACTATTGAGAGTAAATCCACTTTTGCAACAGAGTTTCACTCTTTGAAGTTGATAATTGCAGTCAAAATGTCACTGCGCCGTAGTTCAGGCTATCTATAGAATCTACCACTATTGTCCAAATTTGGCAGCTAAAGCGTTACGACTGCTTATGGGAGCTGTATTATTCTATGGCTTGGCCCTTGGAGCGTTTAGCCACAGATCACCACTCTGGTTTGCTTTTATATATATATATGCACCTCGTAAAATGTGATGAACCATGTAATGAACTTCCTTTGACTCCCAACCCAAACCATGGTCTTGTTTTTATCTAAATATTCTGGTCGGACGAAGCTGATTATAAATCCCGTATTGTCAAGCTGTTCAGGAGGGCTTTACAGAAGAAAAACACAGATGGAACTTGACCAAGAGTGTCTCAGCCCCCATTGGTTCAACTCATTGTCAACAGCCTTCAATATCCGTCATTTATCAGTGTATCCATGGTGAGCCCGATCATACCACTTGAACCCAAACCACGGATGGTGGGCTAAAATTCCGCCTCTGAGAAACATTTTCATGCGTCGACTAAAAACCTAACGAGCAAACATTCACTGATTGTATGGATAAAAGACAAATGAATCAGCGCGCCGTTTAGAGGCTCAACTGTTTGACATGGTGGATTCGTTTGTGCCACTCAAGCTTAACTGACTGCCGCAAGGCTCAACCCTCCTCCACTGTCCAGCCATTTATCCTCCAGGTCCCCGGCAATACCAGATGCATGACACCGTCAACATTTGTATTTTGATACCCTTCCCCTTTACCTACTGCCCCACCATCCAGTGAAATATTTTTCAGCCCGCTTGTGGCATCCAAATGAGAATATAATCACAAGATCCGGGAACATTCGGGCCCCAGCCTAGCACCCGAGTGTCGCTTCAAGTTTCAGGACTTCAAGACACGACAACTGAGAAAGTTTAGTTTCTTAAAACCCACTTTGTTTCCGGCTTTTACGGTCCTAATGATATTAGACACTTGCCTTCTGCGGTTACTCGGTTGCCTGATAGCTTGCGCCAGAATAAGTGGAAGCCCGCTGATAGACGCGAATCGGCAAATTGGAATAAAAAGTTAACATAAGGCAACCGCGTTAGAGGTGGCTTAAATGAGCTGCAGAAAAAATTTGGCCGCCAAAGTCAGAAACAGTAAGCAGTGCAAAAAATGAAACAATCAGTGATTTGGTCAGAAACACCGCGTACGAAAATGGAAGGAGATTTCACCCCGCATTCGTTGATCCCCTGACAAACGACCATAGAAAAACTCACCCGGGGTGCTTCCGTTGCTTTCCGTTACCCGGAAAATGTATGAATCCGACTAAACGGTGACAAAAAAACAGAGGATCACAGGGGCTGATACTTATGTTAGGTAGTTCAAGATCAACGAGGAAAATAGTTGTGTCGGCTCGCTAAATCGCGGAAAAATGACTTAACTTCGGGATGGTGACAAGCTTCCAATGAATCAGCAGCAATACTTTGAAGGTAGCCACAGCTTGAAGCGGGACTGGAAATTGCTTAACGGCAGATCTGCCCTAAATTGGCGTGCACATTGCTGCCTCTAAACTATTATCACCGAGTCATTTTTCTGATCCTGTTGTGGAATGACTTTTGCATAATATTTTTATTAATACCATTGAAAGTATTTATAATGGTTTATTTCTTGACCATGGTCAAGACTCCTGCACAAGATATGATTAGAGAATACAGCAATATACAGAAGTGTGAGATATTCACAATTTCAAAATTTAAGTCTTACACAATTTCAGTAACAAGACAATAAAGCTGGATAGCGTTTGAGTGAACTAAAGTGGAGATAGTTACCGTGGCAATTACAAGCCAGTTCCGAATTCAGGAGGGAAAGGTTGTGAATAGCTGGCCAAACAAGAAACTGCAAACAAATGCGATACTGAATAATGTCAAAGGTGCAGTGGGTACAAGAAATAGCGAGGCAACTGGCGGTGGACATCACAGCACAAGCAGGAAGGCGGGGGAAGAAAAATGCGTAATGTGCCTTATACCGTGTGTAAAGGAGTTCAGGAAACCCCATTCCATGCATTAGCATCCATGTTACAAACGACATTAATCATTCGTATGAACTATATTTGCTGGAATTCCGATTGTTTGTTTTATTTCTCTAAGCCTTTGTTACAAACCGGACTCCTACCGTTGCCTCGAGCGAGAGTCGCTCAGTTTGAACTTCGTTGTGACTGTATTTGGTAATCTTATCTTCTGTATCTAACCTTTGGCTGTAACCCAGCTGCAGTTGTTGATTTGTTTTCCAATTTGGAGCGAAAGAGCCCAGAAGGAACACTATTGAGGTTTGATTATTGTAAAATTAATTAATTTGTTGTATATAGTACCGTAGCTATTTGGAATCGACTTTGTTTTGAATTGTGTCGAAATTGGTTGCTACGCGTCGCTCGAACGTTCCGGTGGCTGGACTTTACAGTACTCAATATCCTTGGCAATTGCTGAGACATGAAATTACGCAGCAAATCGGCAAACCGTTCCGAATCAAAGGACAATACCCCGCAGGTGAACCAAACCCTTTTGCCCGTAGGTGTTGGTCATGTTTCTTGCTCAGGCTCTAGTATATCAGGTTGTTCTAGGGTTAGCTCGGTTTCCCATAGAGCTAGAGCTGATCTGTTGTTAGCCGAGTTGAAGGAGAAGCAGGTTGTAGAACAGTTAGAGTTAGATAAGCAACGTAAGCTGCTCCAGGTGAGGAATGAGACGGAAATGGCGAAACTGCGTTTGGCACTCGCTGAGGAAGAAGAAAATCTAGTCAACGGAGATGAAGTCAAGGGTGGAGTAATGGTCAGTGAACATCTTTCTCGTTACTTAGGTGATTGCCACGTGCAGAACGACGCACCACAAAAAACAAGCTTGGTTCCAATGGTGAAACCTGCAGCGGATTATCGTTTGGACTTGCCTAGGGTGGAACTGGAGTCATTCGCGGGCTGCTCGTCAACGTACTGGAGGTTTGTGAAACAGTTCGAATATTACGTCGAAGGTAGAGTTCGAGACGATGGACAGCGCCTACTTTATTTGATGCATTACTGCAAGGGACAAGCAAGGGATGCGATTGCCGAATGTGTTATGTTGCCTCCAACACTGGCATACAATAGGGCTAGGGAAATCCTAAAGGATCTGTATGGACAAGATCATGTAGTGGCTCGTTCACTGATTGACGGCTTGCTGCAAGGTTTAAAGCCTCTGGCAGAAGATTCGGATGCCCTGACCAAATTGTCGTTAAAAATGCTGAACTGCGAAGTTGCCCTCACGCAGATGAATTGCATGTCAGACCTCAACTCATTGCAGACTATGGAACGTATCACTCGCGTGCTACCAACGCGTCTCCAAGATTTGTGGGCTAGGACCGTTGATGATATTTTGGGAAGAGGAGTCGAACCGAGGTTCCAAGATCTGCAGCACCTAGTGTCCCGTGAGGCACGGATTGCTCGAAGTAGATTTGGCAAACTTGCCGCCAATAGCAAGGCTCAGGGGTATTCGCGGTCATCCAGTTGGAGGAATTATGCACAAAACCCGCGTCCAGAAGCGACACGGTTCACGCCAAATCAGGGTAGTACTTTGTTGGTCGCAGCTAACAGGTGCTCGGTATGTAATGGAATACACACACTTGGGGAATGTCAGCGATTCCTGTCTCGTGATATACCCGGTCGTTGGGCATTGATCAAAGAAATCAAGGCTTGTTTTTCGTGTCTCAAGTGTGGACATCTGTCCAGCAACTGTTCTGTTTCAAAACCATGTTCAACATCAGGTTGTTTGAAACGGCACCACCCTCTACTGCATGTTGCACAGAAGCAAGGTGCCGATCAAGTCACGCAAGATACAACACAAGGGCCGCAGCTGGATAAGCTGGGTACGGACAGTGCGAAAGGGCATGGGCAGTGGACCAATAATTGTGCGGCTACTCTTAGGCCAGAATGTCGGGTCAGTTTAGGTGTGCTACCAGTGCGAGTAGACGGACCGGGGGGCTCCGTGGAGACCTACGCTCTGCTGGACAGCGGGTCTGATGTGACTCTAATACAAAAGGACATTATGGAGCTGGTGGGCCTGAAGGCATCCCCGACCTCACTTTCGATTTCGACCGTAAATGGGACTACCACTTGGAATTCGGGAATAACGGAGCTGCGACTGAACTCATTGTCAGAGAATGATTTCGTGAATGTAGAGAGAGCATTTTGTGTTGATAGGTTACCAATCCAAGCAGTGCAGTACTGCACAGATGCGGACATTTTATCCTGGCCTCACCTACATTGCGTCCAAAGACGGAATCTGGAAGATTCGAGAGTGCGAATCCTGATAGGTGCCGACGTCCCAGAAGCACATTGGGCATTAGAGCAAAGATGCGGCAAAAGAAAACAACCCTATGCTGTGCGGACGATTTTAGGATGGATTGTTCTTGGTCCGATAAACCAGGAACCACACTTTGCGAGAACAGTAAACTACATTGAGAGGGGAATCGATCCCTTAGCAGAACAGATCGATCGACTATACAACGCCGAATTCTGCGATGGGTGTGCGTCAGAAAACTCTCCTTCATTAGAGGACAAACAGGCCGTCGATATGGTTTCCAATTCCATAACCTGGTTGAACGGACACTATGAAGTTGCACTCCCGTGGAGGAATCCCGAAGTGAGACTTCCAAATAACTATATTGTGGCCAAAGAGAGATTGAACGGCCTGAGGAAAAGGTTTGCGCGTGACCCTGAATTCTTTGAAAAATACAATAATAGAGGGTTATGTGCGCAAGGGCCACGCCCAGTTAGTTCCCGATGTACAGCTAAAAATGGGTTTTGAGCCAAAGTGGTACTTACCACATCACGCAGTTACAAACCCTAAAAAGCCTAGCAAGTTGAGGGTGGTGTTTGACTGCGCGGCTGAATTCCAGGGACGCTCCTTGAATGATTACTTGCTACAGGGACCGGATACGACAGCAAGCTTAGTTGGAGTGTTGCTTCGTTTCCGAAAGGAATCTGTCGCGTTGGCTGCGGATATTGAAGAAATGTTCATGCAGGTTCGAGTGCCAACGAGAGACAAAGGAGCACTGAGGTTCCTGTGGTGGGAAAATGGTCGACTAGGTGGTAATCCTGTTGAATATCAGATGGATGCCCACCCTTTTGGTGCCACTTCCTCCCCATTTTGTGCAAATTTCGCGTTACGTCGCACGGCAAACGTTTGGGGAGGACAGTATGAGGATTACGTCTCCACGGCCGTGTATAACAACTTCTATGTAGACGACTGTCTTGTTTCTTTGCCCACACCGGAGAATGCGAGAGTTTTCGCTATCCAGATGAGTGAGTTACTATCACGAGGCGGATTCCGGCTTCATAAATGGGTGTGTAATCGTAAGGAGGTGCTGGATATTTTACCAAAATCTGAGCTCGCCCATCCCACTTTGGAAATAGATGATTGCGCGCCTGTGCCGGAGAGGACGTTGGGGTTAGAATGGAACGCAATAGAAGACACGTTCCAGTTTTCATTCTCAGTACGCGAAAAACCTCAAACAAGGCGTGGCTTGTTGTCTATAGTATCATCCGTGTTCGACCCGCTAGGGTTGGTTTCACCTTTCATTCTGCCAGGCAAGGTGTTATTGCAATCACTGTGTCGCTTGAAGCTTGGTTGGGACGATCCAATTGGAGAAGGACCCCTACGATGCTGGAATGAGTGGTTAAGAAGTATGGAACAACTTTGCGCATTCAAAATTCAGCGTCCCATTATTAGAGGTAACTCGCTGAACGAAGGTGTGCAGCTTCATGTATTTTGTGACGCTTCTGAAGTTGGCTATGGGGTGGTGGCGTATTCCAGAATGGTTTCAAGGAACATAGCCCCCTACTGTGCCCTATTGTTCTCTAAGTCAAGGGTAGCTCCTCTGAAGACCATAACGATCCCGCGCTTGGAGTTAGCCGCAGCAAGACTGGCCGTTAGAGTTTCTCGGATGCTCATGGAAGAAACTGGAATCAAGTTTGGTAAGGCCTACTACTGGACGGACTCTGCTATAGTTTTGCATTACATAAACAACACTAAAACGAGATTTAGTACGTACGTTGCGAACCGTTTGGCTGAAATCCATCAGTGGTCGGAACCCTGGCAGTGGCGGCATGTCAGATCGGAGGCTAACCCCGCAGACTTGGCATCAAGAGGCACAACATCACCGAGTGATATCAGCTGCTGGTTCGAAGGTCCTAAATTCCTGATGGGCGATGAAACCTCATGGCCGACCTGGCCTACGGTTGATGCAGCACCACCAAACGTTGAGTTGAAGCAGCTTTCGAGTACAGTTCTCACAGTGTTGCGGGATACATGGTCGGACGCACTTCTAGCTAAGCACTCCAGTTGGTTTCACTTGCTGAAGTCGGTAGCGTGGTTAACCCGTTTTAAAATGTACGTTGCAGTCATGAGAGGCGGGCGCACGGATCTAGGATTGACAACTGGGCCGTTGAAGTTACACGACATTGCTAAAGCGGAGGAAAGTGTTATTATGGTTGTACAAGCTAAGGTCTATGGCGAAGAGTTAAAATGGCTACGAGACAGGAGCAATAACCTATGCACTAACAAATCTCCGATGAACAGGACTCTATTAAAACTCGATCCAATTTTATTAAATGGAATTATTTGTGTTGGAGGACGACTGAACTACTCCAGTCAGCTTCGGGGTGTGAAACATCCGGTGATACTACCCAAGACTCACCCGATTACAGACTCGATAATCCGATGGTACCACGCGATGGAAGGACACGCAGGACCTTCTCAGTTACTCGCGGAACTTCGCAAAACATTTTGGATTGTACAGGAGGGAGCTGCCGTCAAGCGAGTACTTGGAGGATGTTGGAAATGCCGGAAGCATTTGGCGGTTGTGGGCAAACAGATGATGGCTCCTCTACCAGCCATTAGAGTCCAACAAGGTTGGTTTCCGTTCAAGTACGTCGGAATAGATTACTTCGGCCCATTTGCGGTTAAACATGGGCGCAGCATGGAGAAACGATATGGATGCATCTTCACCTGTCTCCAGATGCGTGCGGTACATATTGAAGTTTCTTATTCTCTAAGCACGGATTCATTCATCATGACATTACTGCGTTTCATGTCGAGGAGAGGAGCACCGTCCGAGATTTTTAGTGATAACGGTACAAACTTTGTTGGGGCTCAGAGGGAATTGAAGAACCTAATGGAAAACTGGTCTAGTGATAAGATTGCCGATAGATTGTTGCAACGGGGCGTGCAGTGGCACTTCAATCCTCCACATGCTAGTCACCGTGGTGGCGTATGGGAGATCATGGTGCGCTCGGTTAGAAGAGTACTTCTTTCAGTTTGTGACGAGCAGCCGATGACTGACGAAATACTGTTGACATTCCTCACGGAAAGTGAGCGGATAGTAAACGGACGACCGCTAGTGCCTTTGACCTCGGACTGTCGTGATCTGCCAGTACTCACGCCCAATGACCTGCTTATCCTGAGGGCGAACCCACGAGATATTCCGACGGATTCGTTGCGCGATAGAATGGTTCGTCAGTGGAGGCAGGCAAACTACCTAGCGTCTGTGTTTTGGAAGAGATGGATCAGGGAATATCTTCCACTATTACAACAGCGGCAGAAGTGGATAACTCGAGAACGCAATTTTAGATCGGGTGATGTAGTGCTCCTAGTTTCGGAGGTTTTGCCGCGTGGCCGGTGGCCGATAGGAGTCATCAAAAGCATCCCAGTCTCGGACGATGGCTTGGTACGAACGGCAACAGTGCGAACTAATGAAGGATTAGTGCTCCGTGACATTAGAAAGATTTGTCTTATTGAGGGCGAACCGGACACTGGTGGTGTAAGTTCAGAGGCCAACTTTCCTCAAGTGGGAGGCGGGTCTTCGGATCTGCCAAACCGGGAGGGACCACTGAGAGTTGATCCACTTGTCCGACTGGGAGCTGCTATTGACGGTGACCAGTTTTAGGTATTGGGGAACCGTAGGGCGAGCCGATGCATGAGGCCGACCACACCTAGTGGTGCACGGGAAAAAATCCGGGTCGGATTTTGGGGGCCGGTGTAAAGGAGTTCAGGAAACCCCATTCCATGCATTAGCATCCATGTTACAAACGACATTAATCATTCGTATGAACTATATTTGCTGGAATTCCGATTGTTTGTTTTATTTCTCTAAGCTTTTGTTACAAACCGGACTCCTACCGTTGCCTCGAGCGAGAGTCGCTCAGTTTGAACTTCGTTGTGACTGTATTTGGTAATCTTATCTTCTGTATCTAACCTTTGGCTGTAACCCAGCTGCAGTTGTTGATTTGTTTTCCAATTTGGAGCGAAAGAGCCCAGAAGGAACACTATTGAGGTTTGATTATTGTAAAATTAATTAATTTGTTGTATATAGTACCGTAGCTATTTGGAATCGACTTTGTTTTGAATTGTGTCGAAATTGGTTGCTACGCGTCGCTCGAACGTTCCGGTGGCTGGACTTTACACCGTGCCGGAAATTGGCTGCAACGGATCCGGAGGTTGAGAGCGGATCGAGCTGATCCACGAAATTTGGTGTGCTGTCGACAAATGCGGAAAGAGAGTGGAGGAGTGTGGAGGAGATGAAAAAGGGTCTACGCGTGTGGAAAGATACCCGTGGATGCACCTACTGGATATCTGAGGGATCAATATAGAGGGACCGGGGGAAAGCGTTACCTCGTAACACGGTGGAAAATGGAACCCACTTGAGGTTATCGGAGCGCAGTCAGAGATGCCAGCTGCAAGTAAGGAAGACTAAATCCAATAAGGGACAGCTAACTTTAGAGAAAGCCTGTGACATGAAGGCAAATAAGTCGGACATCATAATATGGTGGACATTTTTGTATAGATGGTAGCCAACGGGATAAGGAGTTTCACACAAAGACGAACTTGAAGGCAAAATCTTCACAGAGCAGGAATTGTGCTGTTAAAAGGCGTAGGTTGTAAGCGGAAGCCGAGCAGATATCCTCACATAAGGGTCTTTGAAGAAACCGTCTATTGGAGACAGAAGATGCCTCAGAGGCGGCCAAGCAAATATGTAAAGATGAACAGTAGGAAGAAACCAGCAGAGATTTGCAGAAGGCAAGCCCGAACTGACAACAGAAACTGGACCAGTATAAGAACAAAATTTTCTATGTACGTGATAAAAGAATAAACAACTAAGTTCTAATTGACTACAGGTGGTTGTTACTTTGTTCTACAATAATCTCGATTAGGAAATGGGCGTCAATATTCCAGTTTAGAAACACCCTAAAATCACAAACTGCCGTCAGTCATCTGTTATCCCTGACCAAAGCCAGCATACCTGAAGATCGAGCCTGTGAAAAAAGCATGGAAATTTGGATCCATAACCTTTGTCCCTCCTCCTGTTTCCAGCTAAGAGGCTCTCCGAAAGGCCTTGTGATTGTTCCTAAGGTAAACCGTCTTACCAATCCAAGTTTCATTGAAGGCCAGATCGACCTGTCTTTCGGAGGAGTGCTTCTTTACTAGGATTATAGCACATATTTTAAGACTACTATTTTTCGCCTAATGACGACAGCCAGGCTGACTATTTTCTTACATACATACTGCATATAGTCTACTCTGTAGTAGCTCACTATTTGCCGCCCTTTTTGGATATAACTAGGTGGATGTCCACCGGTTGTAGCAACGCTAAACAACACCCACATTCACTTACTCTCAGCTTGTCCTAATACCACCCAGTGTTGTACAGTTTGCCAGCGTGTCTTCTCAGCTATGACTGGACAACTTCTGCCCCCTCCCTATTTAGTCGTAGGGCAGCAATAAAGGACTTCCCTTTAGCCCAGGGATCTTAGCTCTCACTGCTTCCCCCTAGCATCAGATAAGTAAATGGAGTCGGGTCCAAGGACCTTAAGTCCCGTCGTCCGCTACTTTATTTCTAGGCTTTCAAACCCCTTCCATTCATTTTGGCTTCTATTCTCCTCAGCTCCCCTGCCAAGCCATTGTTCGCCTCCCTCTGCATGGCACCCAGTTACTTTTTCCAGTGAACCGGAGTGTGCACTACTAATTATTTTCCGCACAACCCAGGCAAATGTTGCGTTTTCCGCATCCCAGGATAGAGTCCGCCCCGAAAATCTCATGTTCGGCCGGCTTTTTATTGTTGCCCGTGTCAGATTCGAAACTGGATTACGTTCGCCTTGTAATCCTTCATCGCTTTATTCCGTGAAAACTCCGTCTAGCTTTATTCTGCAGTTGCTAAAAGGAGCGACTTCTCTTAGATTTCGTCAGTATCTCATCTCACTGTCTAATACTGCACACTCTGATCATGCCTTCATGCTTGCCTCTGAACAAGGGTCGACAAACGTATCATTATTATTATTATCAGTATTTCTCACTTACCGGGCCGCGTGAGTTTTACTCTTCTCTGGCCGCCAGGTGCGGAAAGCGTAATTGAAGTTGTTGAATGCCATGTGTGCAAAAGATGGGGACGTGACGACTGTTACGGAACTGGTAGGTATGTGTCCTTTATACCGCCGGAACAGCTGGATGGAGTGGGCCTGTGGACTAAGCTAATGGGCTAAAAGCCTGGCTTGCATGAAGCAATCAATCCAGCTCTCTCCTGTAGACTGCAGAGGTGCGGAGCATAAGACACCGCAGTGTTGTACCTTGTCGAGATCATACGCAGAGGTCACAAGAAAGCCCAAGGACCAATCGCTGCAATATTTAGGGACCAGGCGGGAGATGGTTTTTGCGGCTGCCTCCATTTCCATGTACCAAAAAGTTGCGGGTGAGTAAGTGATGCAAAAACTGAACGAAAACAAATGGTAAAGTAAAATTAGAAGGGGCCATTGACAGCACCTTGAAGATAGCGGACCTAGCTACCGGGCTTCCGAAGTCCCGCTGATGGACCAGCAAAGGCTGATCAGGCCAATGGCACGGGCAACAAGTCGAAAACTTCTGACTTTAAACTACCAGGAACCATTAGTGCGGGAGTTCAAGTCAAGAAGAGACATGAACTGGAGATGGGTACATGATACTCTGCGTATGGCAAATGTTCCCCTACTCTAGTCTCTCGAAAAGTGTCCACAGAATGGGGATGCAGAAGTCTTTGCCGGAAAGACTGGGCGCAAGTGGTGCAAGGTTATGGCCTGCCGGGTTTACTGGTGAGCCCATCGGGGATGTGCTGCTGGCTAGGACTGCAAAGGTAGCTCAAAAAAATAATTGCAAAACCATCCTATGCCGGACAAAAGCAGAATAATGCAAGGTGATTCGTCATCAGGTCGAAACATGAGTAAACCCGAGACGGCACCAGCAAAAGGTCCACAAGTAAAACAAAAAGCCACGGATGGCCTCCGAAGCAAAGCACTGACAGCCACAAGCAAGCCAGTAAGGTACTCCGGATTGGTATTCGGTGGCGAAGACCTGGGAGATGAAGATTAGAATTGCTGTAGGCAGGCTGAGAAGGGCAACCTCCGCGGATTTAGACGCCAGTAATACCCCGGTAAGAATGGATTGGGAGGTGCCAGAAGCCTAGGATAATCAGTGGCCCCCACGAGCTGCAGTTATGGATATTCTTTCAAGTTCCTCGGGCTTTGGGCCCGAGACCAAAGCGGGTTTGAAAAACGTGGATATCTATACACTGAACCGAAAGCGGTGGTGATGTACATCAACCCAAACAAAGTTAGAAAAAATGAATGAAACTCTCCAAAGCTGCTGGAGAGCACCACCCGCCAGTGATCGCCGTTACCCAAACGGATTTCTGGAGAAGGCTATGTGCCACAGTTAATAGACAACGACTTCAAAATCTATAGCTAGGACAGACAGAGCGGCTACTCTGAAGAAGAGGTGTCCATTTCCTTCGGGTCACATACAAAGCACCTTGATTCTCAGACGAAGTCGTGGACTCAAAGTGTTTAGCTGCTCGCAGTTACCACCATCCCTCCAGGCTGGATGACCTTGAATGAGCCAACTAAGAAAGCACAAATCCACTTGATGGGTGACTCCGACCTACCGCAAAATGCCTGGAGGTTGAAGTCTGCACACCGGAGTCACGGAGAGAAAACTACTTAGAGTAGCTGCAAGCAAATGCGTCGCGTCGATGGGTTAAGGAAGATGCCAGGTACTGGGATGGATGCACACGATCCTGGCCGGGCCTCGCAGGAACGAATCTTGCAAACGGCCTATCCGATCTACAGTGTCATGCTCTATTGGGTAAGAGTGATCACGTGCGTGTCAGAACCCCCCTGTTTATAAAGCAACCCGAGGTAGCTTAGAGAATAGCTAGAAACTCCGATAGTATGAACTTAGATAAGCTTCGCACTAGGGCGGCGGATGTGACGTGAGATACCCTGCAGAAAGCCACTGGGGAGTAAAACCGGAGTGTAACCCGGACCATCAAGTGCCCTTCAGAATAAGTTCGCATCCCTGAAACTGGGTAGGGAGGGCAAACTGAAATGGTAGGAGACTAAAATAGCCAAGGTCATTAAGTGTGGGAATCGTAGGTGAAACCGATAAAAAGCTTTCTGCACTCAACCGTGATCCTCTTTTTTTCAGGCTTTGAAATGAGATGGTGAGCCCTTTGCCAACTTTTAGGAATGGGATGAAACTCAGATTGGCCAAAAGCGTAGAAAAGTAGCCGAAGAAACCCTACAGTTACATGCAGTCAAAAGGCTCAGCAAGAGATAGGATAGGTCCACTTCCTACTAGAGACCAAGGCATCGCCACTGACGATCAGAATGAGGCAGAGCCCCCAGTGAGCACTTTGGTAGTGTGGAAGGCTTATTTATTGGGGTGCTAGTTGATTTGAGGATGATACATTCTCCGCCGGAGTTAAACGGACTAAATCTTTCTGAGGGAATGGCAAACAAGGACCTACAGGAAACAAATGTCCATAAATCAGTGGTTCAAGATAGAGTCCACTCAGCGGTTGACACTCCGTCGGGGAAGGTCATGGCTCCATAGGTGCGTAAACTTTGCAGGCCTAAGGTGGGCCAGGGTAAGCTCCCTCGAGACTGGAAAAACAACGATAGTGGCAATACTTTAGAGGGGACCTAAGTCGGCTATGGGCATCTACGGGCCGGTAAACCTAACTGTCATCCCATGTAAAGTTCTTGGGAGATAGTTCGTGCTCGTCTCCGTCAGCACTTACTTAAGCGTTCCTAGCTAAGCCCAGCCCGGCACGGATTCTTAGAAAATGGATCTTGACTGACCAATCTCTTGTGCTTCCCAGATGGAGCTACTGGACAACCGCATGTAGAAAAACAAGTCGAAGCGAGCTGACTTTTCTTCTGCAAACGGCTTAACTCCAATAATCCTTTTTGTTGGGAAAGATGGGGACTTTCGGAGTGGGTAGATCATTACTTGGGTAGCTTGCAGGTTTCCTGTTCTGCAGGAAATTTCAAGTCACAATAGGGAACAGGCATTCTAGTTTGGTAAACGTCGCCATCGGAGTACCCCAGGATCCGTCATAGGCATCAAAATACACTTGCTGTTTATTAAGGACCTCGTAAGCTCCCTTCAGTCGCTTAGTTTCGTTTTTGGGGGTGGAGTGAGAGGTATGGGATAGGGAACATCCTGAAATTGGCGCACAAGTGATGCTCGCCACCCAATGGTGGGAAAAGCTATTTTACAAGGCAGCAAAAGGAAAGTCTGTTCTCCATAGCAGGGTTTTTTCCAATTAGAGACGGCCAGTAAGGTGAAGACCTCAAAGCTATAGCTAACAGTGAATTTTAAAGGTCAGACTAGCATAAATCTGCTGTGTAAAAGGCTCTCGGTGAGCTCTTTAAGCTGCGGTCATTACTGTAATGCAGGAAGCCATAAATACTTATACCGATTCACACGAATATGGAGCGGTCCCACTTACGAATGACAGAGCAGGCTTATCACCATTCCACAAAAAGGATGCCGAGTACTCGGGGAAAATTCAACGTCCTACAACTCGAACAGTAGACGTGAAGCGGAATAAAACGAAAGCCGAGGGATTCTGTGACCTCGAACGTTTTTCAAAGAAGGTCTCACTGTAACGTTCGAGGCCCTCAGGGGTTTTACTGTTTAGATCGGATAGCCTACCCTAGGTGGCTTCGGATTCCAAAAGACTGGGACACGAGAAGAAGCTAACAAAGTTTCGGCAGGGTTGATAATCAGGTCGCACGCCTTTAGCAAGCGGGTGGTAAAAAATTGGAACAATCTGCTAGACGGAGAGGCAGACTTGCAAGCTGTCCAGTCCGTTCAAAGGGCCCTAAATCGTTAGTGGAACTAGATTATCTTTGTTAATGGGTTTTGAACGTTTGCACTAGATGGTTGAAGGACTACACCATCAAATGCCTGAGGCGTAATTTAATTGATGTTTCCGTTTATTGCATAGTGTCTTAGTAAGCTCTCACGGCGCACAACATACCCAAAAGTTGATGCTCAATGTATTTTAGGGCTTCACTCCGTATTTTAGGGGCTGACAAAATATACTGCATTGTATTTAATGGATGACCTGCGTGAATAATATCGAAGGAATTTGGAGTTACCAGTCGAAAGCGGCCATCACCCGTCCTGTGCACACTGAACTGAAATGAACTGTAGTTTTGGTGAGTGTATAAATGATTGACCGGTAAAATTTAATGGCAAGTCCATAAGGTCACATAATCCAGGAATGGGTGAAACAGGCCGAGTGGTCGGAGTACACAGCGAGGTGGGACAGAAATAGAGAAAGAGTTCGGGAATTCGGAGCAAGTCGAATTAAATTTACAAAGAGCATCTTATTAGAAAAACATTTTGAGAGAGCCTCTTTTCAAGGAGAAAAAAGTTCATGATGATATCCGATGGAATTCCGCTAGAATTGTCTCTCTGTGACTCTTCCACCACCACTGCGACCAATACCATCTTGCTTGCATTCTGGTCATTCGAGAATTGAGAAAACAAAAGCGCTGGCTCAACCAAATTGCTGGTGACCTAGGACCAACTTTTCTATTGTGCTTTGCACCGAACGATGCGACCGTTTTGTAAACAAAACCTCTTCTCTGCCTCCTAAATGGATTTCGCCAGCTTTACCTTGTCAAGCTTGAGAAAGATTCATGCCGGCTCCTACGGTCCGTTACTTAATAAATGTTTGGCCCAAATGACTATGATTCCATTTCTCGCCGGCCAGAGATACTCTTCACAGGGTAAGCCGGTGCAAAATTGACACTGACTGCCACGAGGAAGACGTTCAACCATGAGGGTGCATCTCTTGCGTTGGTCACTGATGATGGAAACCACTTCGCCTTTCAAAAGGCTGCCCTGTGGCTTGGAAGAACAGGATGCTCCACCTTATTGCTACATCCAGACAAGCACGATTAAATGGAGTGGCCGGAAACTGGGTTTGCATGTTGAAGAGCGCTGTGAAGGCGAACAACCCGTCAAACATCCGAGGACTTGTACAGCAGTCGCTCAATCACCGTGGTTCTTCAACTGTTAAAGTTTCAACGGCTTACTATTAGGTATCCATGAAAGGTATTTTATTATCTGTCTTTCTACCATTCCAGTTTTTATCTGTGACAACTGGCGATCACTCATTTAGAACTAAATTTTCCTCTTCGGTAACACTCGGCTGACCTATTACGTTCCTCATGGCCGTTCCGCATAAGGTTCGCCCAAGAGGGACTACCACCAAGTATGACTAAATAATTTGCAGCGCAGTTATATTGCTGTAAATTTCAGGTACTGTATATTATGTGATTCTGACTCAACCTGCTTTACTTTGAGCCTGTTTTGGGTCGGTCTTCGTACGTTGTTGATCAAAAGATAATCATCAATCTTCTGACTTTTGATGTGAAAGTTGTTCAGTCGAGTTAAACTCACTTAAACAATCTCGTTTAGAAGGCCGTAAAAGTTAAACGAAATGCTGACCACTTAGTTCCCCAGTACAAAAAAGCTCCTATTGACGCCACACATTCTAGCACAATAACATTATTCAAGTCTCAAGTTCCCCTTTCGAACTCATGAAGCACTGAACCTGCTGATGTCTCCTACCAACAGGGAAGTGAACTTTGACCAGCTTTTGGTGTTGTGTTAGGACAGCTTGGTAACCATACGACACGATTTTTGGATACGGTTGCGCCAGAGACGTATTGATCAAGTTCATCGCTGGGTTCCTAAAATTTCCTCTGTTATAAATATTGTTTCAAGTACCTCGCATGCCGACTCTGATTTGGAAATACCTAGTGTACCCATCTTGGGACGTCCTGAATGCCCGGCCACTCAAAATTCTATGGACTGGAAACCCCTTAGCTTCATTTGAGCTGTGACGGGTATGATGGGTTTTCATGAACCGGCCTTTAATTTTCACGCCCTCTTTTCATTACACGTGATTTTGAATTTCATTAGTAGCTAATTGTGAGTCGCACTAAAAACTGCCGCCTTCCGTTATCTGTCCAAACTTGGGACAGTTCATTCATTCATTGGTTGTGCTAGAATTTCACGTGACAACCTTGAGTCTGAAGATTTAACTAATGGCCGTGGGGTTGTCTTCCGGGATGGTTCCACTGCGTCGAGGGTTGTTCTTTTAAGGAACTGGTATGAGGAGATCAAATTCAGATACCTTCGCATGAAAGGCCTCAGTTAGGTCAGTTAACAATAATAATAATAATGATGGTATATTTCTCGACCATAGTGGAGAAGCACGCGCAAGCACATGATCGTGGTGTACAACGTTACCCAAAACGATGAGGTATGCACGAATTGCAAGAATAGTAGACAAGAATGTCGGAAACAAAACAACAGCTAGAAATAGTTTGAATGGATCAAAGTGAAAATGCTCTGCGCGGCAAATGCGGTTTGGTTTCGAATTCGAGTTGGTTGGTGGTGGCCAGTGGAGATACAGAAAGTATCGTAAGCATATAGCGCAAAGGATGTATCATAGACAAAAATATAATAATACGATATTGGTTTATTTCGGAGACGCCCTGAGCATGCCATGAGCATGATCTTGTTGACACAGGTGATGACTGGACGGATATAGTTCATGAAAATTTGGGAATTTGCATGAAAAAGTAAGATAAAAAGGCCCATAAGGGGGCATCAAGTGGGATGAAAATAGGATAAGTGTACGCACACCATAAAGATTGTAGGGAGTTTAAATGAACTAAAGGGCGGAGTTAAATGGACGCCCGGTGAGTCTGAAGATCAAGGTCACATGGGGAGTGTGACTGGGGAAGCGTTCTGCTGTACAACAGCGCACTATTTAAAATGTTGCGGTCAGTTTAAGAGGGTTCGCGATAGCTGATATGCATGTTGGTGAATTGTACAGCTAAATGCGCAATGATACAGCTCATGCAGAAGTATTCATAATTTGGACATTATTTCGCGTATGCATCGATTATCACATACGTGCATACAAGCATTCCTGAGACCGCCTAAATATTTCTAAAACCTATTTGGGTCAGTGGAGACAGCTATTTTTACGATGCTGTTTGGTGAGTCAATGCATACAAGGTGCAATTACGGAAATTCGTTTTTTGCAGCCTAATTTAAGACACCTCAGTGATCACATTCAAATTGCTGCTTCGGGCAACTTACTGGTGATCGCTGGTACTCATGGTTTAAATGCCCATTAAATGCCACGAAATGTTCCTTTTATGGAAAATCTGATGGTGGTTGCATCTGAGGTAAAACCTATTTTCCATAACCTGTACTCGAGTCACTGAAATCTGGTCCATGATTACATCAGTGTACTCCAGCAACAAGACTCGCCAAAGGCTTCCACTACCCAGTTATTTCTTAGCAATAGCAACGTTAGTGCGGCTTTTCTGACCATTTTCCTTGGCTCTCACGGGCTCATTATGAATCTCCACGCCGAACAATTCGCTTCATTTATTGGGAGCATAATTCCCAACGGTTGAGGTGGCTCCCAACCCAATTTTCCTACGAGCCACCAACCATCAGCGGCGCAAGCGCCAGCGAGACCAGTCACGGCGGTCTGTGGTGGCTACGCCGGCAAAACCGCTTATATACTAAATATTGGTAAATTAAAACAAATTTCGCAACGAAACTGAGAACATCATTCTTATTTTCCGCATATAGAACTTCATCAAACTCAAGCATTTTTCTCCAGTTTGCTCGCTTATTGCCCGTTTGACGAGCATTAAAGTTGGACCACAAGACACTATCGTATGACTGGTCCCGGTGGAGACATCTGAGGGTCGACTGATATACATGAGAAAGGCTAGAAATTGGTATAATACACTGCATTAGCAAGGAACGATGGAGAAAAAAGCGAGGTGCACTGCAGGGGATTAGATATCAGTGAAGCATTGGTACTCTGCAGTGGATGGTCGGCGAACAGGGCAAAAAACTCGTCGTAAAACAGGAAGCGATCAGTACTAGAAGTAGAGGATAGATCAGATGACAAAAACGATTTAGAAGGATCGGATGTGAGGCACAGATGTAGAATTGATGGATGCATGCCATGACGGTTGGTGGGATGATAGCGGGAGAAATGGCCGGTGTGGAGCTGCAAGATGCAGGGCGAATGCATATATATATATATATATATATATATACAAGCATACATATGTGTATTATGTATATATATATGTACACATAAGGGGAGCAGGAGCAATAACAATAGGGTCCTAGAAAGAAATTATCAGTCACTGGGAGAGGCAGGTAAGGTTAGATCAAATGGTTGTAAAATTAACGGTGGAACATCGTGGTGAATTATCTTCGTGACAGGTGGACATGGTGGCCCAACAGAAGGAGAGAAAAAGAAATGCGAAAGCACAGAAGAGGTGACGACTGTGGGGAGCGGTTCATAGAAGAGGGAGGATGAAGGATGGGATCGAAGAGAACAGGTAAAAATTAGTCTAATTATTTGATCAATGCAGATGCAACATGTGGTGACAAATTAGAGGAATCGGGTGGTGGAAGATAAAAAGGTTTGAAACTGTAAAAGAATATCATGACTTAACGTTGTACTCACAGTCGGTGGAACATGGGAAAGCAGATCAAAGTGAAAGGCACACAGGAAATGCCTGTGGCCCGATTGGGGATATCTGAAAACTGACAGGCATGCATGAAAGGGGCTTGACAATGATATGGGAAAGGGTGGCAGCGGGAGACGGTAGAGAAAAAAGAGGGGACCATTGGTCAAAATTATATAGCAAGTAGGCTGTGCTACACTGTAGTAGATGGTCAGCGGACAGGGCACAAAGCTCATCGTAGAACAGATAGTGAGCAATGGAATAAGTAAAGGGTGGTACGGATGGCAACAGTGATCTGTAGGGATTTAATAATAATAATAATAATGGTATATTTCTCGACCATGGTCGAGACGCATGCGCAAGCGCATGATCATGGTGTACAACGTTACTCAAAACAATGAACTATACACGAATTTCAAGAAAGCGAGTGGAGTCGTCAGAAGCAAAGCAATATAGCTAGAGATAGTTTGAGTCGACTGAAATTATAAAGGTTTGCGCGGCAAATACTGTTTGGTTTCGGATTCGACTGGTTGGTGGTGGTCCGTGAAAATACAAAATATATCGTGAAAATATAGCGCTAGGGATGCGTTATAAGTCATAATAATGCAAGATGTGGGTAACTGAGGCCTATTGCTGGTTCTATGCACGGAGTAAGTTATGGACATGGAGAGGTTAAAGAAATGAATGGGAGTACAACCGTGAACTTTGGTGAATATGAAGAGAGCGGCTCTCTATGGAGATGAAGTTGGCCCGGAATGATGGATATTCCCGATTCTAATAGAGGGAGTTCATCATGAAACGAGGGGACATGAGGAAACTTTGTGGAAATGGACAGGCAACGTTGATGAATGTGGAGGAAACAGCAATCCATATATAAGGTGAGTTAAGGTTCGGGATCAATAACCCTTATCATTCAGAAAAAAAGGCAGCGCAACTTGAAGGCCTTTACCTGGTGAAGAGTCAATTTCAGGCTGGATACCGATCGAAAGAAAAATGAAATCTTGGAAGAGAAAACGGAGCGAAAAATCTCCTTGTAGGCTCGCGCCTTATTGTTCTGTTATGCTGACAAATATATTGACTTATTGATTCTCAGTGATCTTCGGCATCATTGTTGGGAACCAAGGATGTGAGGGACAAGTGGACTCGCGTTCGGATAACGTATCGAATTTTAATGAGAGAAAATTCCTGTGTTGCGTATTCTGGCTCTGTTATTGGATTGTTTCACATGAGATCAAGGTGATGTGCAGCATCCCGTGGGTATGGTTCATCAGGCGGGGTAAGGGACGTGTCAATCAATCAATAGAAGTTTGCTTGCGAACTGTTATTTCTGAAGCCTCCAACAGTGACATCAGTAGTAGAGGTGTTGCGTTAGGAGACGTCTATCAATCTGCTTGTAAGCATTTGGGGGTGTTTTAGGTCGTGTGGCCCGATTGCAATCCCGTTTGGTATAAAAGATGCCATTAAGGTCTCTGTCGGTACAGGTCAAAGTGTGGACATTGGTCACCGAAAGTGGTGCCCGAGAGAGTGGGCGACGACAAACCTGAAATAAATGGTGTTAGCAGTCTGGACGTGGTTCCAGCTGTTAGTTATGATAATAAATAGCGACAATTAATAAAGAACTGGCTGGGTTTATGTGGACTGTCAGTGTTACATCTCGTACTTTGATCTGGGTTTTAATTAGAGAGCTTAAGTAACGTAGGGTTGCAGGGGGTTGATAAGTACTACTACAGGCTAGCAAGATAGCGTAAACCCGGTGGGCTGCTGCGTCTGCATTTCAGAGATTTAACTTAATTGTGAGCAGGCTGCGGTAGTGATTGTAGTTGGCAGGAGGCAGTGGTTACTGTTAGGTAGGGTTGTAAACCTAAGCGTGGCTTGGATGCTAGGACATCGAGAAGACCGCTTTCTAAAAAAGATGACGGAAGATAGAGGGGTATAGATGGAAAAGGTGACCGGTTTCCACTATGTTCTTATCTCTTTTTTTCCTTTTCCGGGCTTCATCGAGGTTGCCGTTATTCGTCAGGTACGTCGATACTCTGTCCAGGACAATGGGTTGAAGGTCAGGGCTGTGGTAGCGATTGTATTTGACGTCGACGTGCATGCTAGGTGCGATTATGGTGGGTATGGGGTGGTTGAAACTTAGAGCGGGGGGTGGGAAAGCGTATGTGGAGAGTCCAGTGCGCTGTCACCCCAGTCAGTCTCGAGCGTGAAGACCAAAGCTTGTCGAGCGAACAAGGGCGATGTGGAGTTTCCCCTTTCGCAGGATCAGGTCTGAGCTGATGGGATACTTTCCCATAGATGAAGGTTGCCCAATTCCTTCACAGCCCGATGTCAGTGGTATTTGGAGATCGAATCGATCCCACGAGGTCTTTTTCGTTTCCACTGTTCTCTTTTTTCAGTTTTATTATTATTATTTTTTTTTGTTTCCTAACAGAGGGGTGGTTGAGCCCATAATGGAACTTTCCATAGCCCCTCCGCCCGATCGTAATTTTATGCCTATTTGTCTTTTTTCGCAACTGCTGGGGGTGGTCTGTTTTCCCCACGTTCCAACGACGCAATGGTATGGGTGCCGTTGACATCAGGGGTTTCGCTGGCATGGGCTGGGAAAATGCAGGATGGGATTATGCAACACACGGAGTAGGACAACGAACGTTGTAAAGCACAAGCTAGCATACGTGTGTCAGTCTCATACAGCGCCAGGCCATGCCTAAGACCATCAGAGTCCATTCCGGGCTAGCTGGTGCAGATGAGTTTAGCTCTGCTGATGGGAAATGGTGTGGTGCATAAGAGAGAATATGATAGCAGTTGGTGGATGGTCGATACAGAGGTGAGACGAGAGGAAAAGCCACCAGGTAAGTACCAGCAGGTGGGCTTCTGGGATAACAGATTCTGGAATGAGGTGATTAAGAAAGGCGAATTGAGGCCGGGCATAAAACCCAGGTGAGTGGTGGTAGCCAAGATGAACGGGAGAGGAGTGAAAGGATCGAGTAAAGTGGTAGACGGCGGAACTCAGTGTCCTAGGGTCCGAAGCCATTTGCTGTGGAGACATTTAAGACTAAGAAACTTAGACTGGTATGCAATAGAACAGGAACATTGTCTAAAATTAGGAGAACCGGCAAGCATTAAACTAGGTATAGTTATAAAAGTCAGCAAACTGTGGCTACAGTAGTATAGATTGTAAGCAATATAACGTAAAAGAGAATAGTTGCCCTGGCGTTTGTCATCGGGTGAGAAATGAAAGTTCTAGTGCAGTAATCCTAGTAATCAAACCCGTTTTCGTAGGCCACCTCTTCGGTGACGGTCAGGCCGGTAAGAAGGATCACATTGGGAACAGTCAAGAACTGATCCAGCGAGCCTCAGAACTGGGAAATTGAGAGACTGTCGCGGATGTTCAGCAGGAGTTTATTCCATAACTTTGAGTATTTTGTAAGGAAAAAGTTAGATCTTAACGCTAGTTTTGATCTAGGAATAGAGAGCTGCAATGACCGATGGCGTAGAGCATAATTCGTGGAGGGAGTGAGACGAATGGGTTCGGTACACGAAAAGGCCGTACGGTGGTACAGCTTAAACAGGAAGCACAAACTGAGCTTCATGCGACGCAACCATAGAGGGTCAAGATTGAGTAGGATGCATCGATCCTTGTAACACAGACTGGAGGAAAAGCCTACTAATTGTTTGGTGAATTGGCGTTGCACGGACTCCAGAGAAATGCGGTCGGATTTCATCATGTTGGTGAAGATAATGGGACAGTATTCAAGGAGAGGCCTGGCGTGAGACTTGTAAGTGAGCAGTTTGCAATCATTTAGCAGAAAAGTTCTGGAGATGAGACCAGTGGTTCTTCTGGTCTTTGCAATCTGGAGTGGAACATACTCAGAAAACCTAAAGCTACAAGAATAATGGCGACCAAGGTCTCGAACTAAAGGGCTGTACGAAATGGGTAGGTCGTGGATAAGCAGGGTTCCGGGGGTCACTTGACATCTGAATGTTGTGTAGCAGCTCTTCGAGGTCGAAAAGTCCATATCCCATGAATTGCACCAATCCCCGAGTCGCTTTAGGTCACTAGAGATATCATCCAGCATGATGTTGAGGTTTTGACGAGGAAACTCATAGACAATCTTAACGTCATCAGCGAAAAGGAATGGGGTACCATGGTGCAAGATGGGAAAAATGTCGTTTATGTAGATGAGAAATAGTAAAGGACCGAGTACACTGCCTTGTATAACTCCACTGGTGACTGGAGCAGGTTGTGAGAAACACCCATCAATGGAAACCACTTGTGAACGGTCCGATAAATAAGATGGTAACCAAGATAAAAGCGAACCGGAAAAGCCATGAGCTTTGAGTTTGGTTAGTAACAAAGCGTGAGGGACGCGGTCGAAAGCCTTTGTCATATCAAGGTATATGATGATGATAGATTTAGCGTTGTCGGCGGCCGCCGTTATGATATTAAAAAAGTCGTACTGACAGGTGGTGCATGAACGTGATTTTAGGAAGCCATGCTGCCCACTATGGATGATGTTATGGGACAACAGGAAGTCGGACATCCGCTGTTTGATGAGGCGTTCCATCAACCTAGAAGCAATTGGAGTGTGGTTGATAGGGCGGTAATTTGAGGGGTCATGTATTGGTCCCTTCTTATGGATTGGGATGATGACCGCAGTCTTCCACTGTGAGGGAAATATGCCAAACTTGATGGATAGATTGTAGACCTTCACTAGTAAGGCTGCGTCATCAGTTCCTCCAAGACGTAGAAGTGTCGGCGGAACACCATCATGGCCAAGGTGTGAGGACTTCCGGACACGGGTAATCTGGTTGGTCACCTCTTTTAAAGTAAATTCTAAATCAGACAGTGAGTGCTCGGTGACAGGGTCTATGCATGGGGATAAAGTAAGGGGGTTCGTAGTCATGGATGCAGCAAAGTAGGAGTTAAGCGCCTCAGCTATCGCTAGAGGTGAGGTAATGCGGTCGTTATTTTCTAAGATTAGAGAGGGGATACTTACTGGTTTGCTCTGATTTCTATTCTTCATTAGGTATGCCAACTTTGAGGAAGTATCATGGCATTGCAAGGCAGATACTTCTTGTTTTTTGAGCATATCGTCAGTCTTCATTCTGATTGCTACCGAGAGACGTTGGAGCTGCAAGAATGACGATAAGTCATTATTGGTTTGATACACCTTCTGGAGCTTCAGATACTTGTTTTGCATTCGGCTCAGGATTGAACTACGGACTCGGTTTGATGTGATACGAGTAGTGGTGATTTTGGACAGCAAGTATGATAGGTTATAATATAGTAAATTAGCAGCCAGCTGAGGGTCGCTTTGCAGGAAAAAGTCGTCCCAGTATAGCGATCGAAGCGTGCAGATAAGATTGACCCAGTTGACTGCTGAAGAGTAATGATTGGGTGGGTGGGATTTGTCAAAAGATTGCGGAACCACGAAGGTGCAGGACACAATTCTGTGGTCGCTTCCTGGAAAGAGGTCGAGCGTACTGGCTGAAACATCTGATAAACCAATAGTAAACAACAAATCAAGGATGTTGTTACCTCTGGTTGGGACTGTTACGTGTTGGATCCAGCGCCCAACGCGGATGCATGACATAAAATCTAGTAAGTTGTTTGGGGCGGATAGAGTGTTCCAACAAATGCTCGGTGCATTGAAGTCCCCCGCTATGAGTTTGGAGGAACAGGTCAGCAATGAAAGATAGTTGAAAGCGTCAATAATCTTGGTAAGATCCATAGCGTTGGAATCAGGTGGCCTATAGATGCAACCAATATGAAGATAATAATTAAGTAAGGGAATTGTTAACCACAATGAATCCTGAATGGCGTCCAGAGTTGTGTGTGACAGTGGAATGGCCAGCAGAGTGTTTTTGACATAAATTAGACAGCCTCCCCCACGACAAGGCCTATTCCTTCGGAACATCTGGTGGCCAACTAGACAGACTCGATCTGACGGGACGGAATCTGTTAGCCATGTTTCAGTTACAATGATAATATCAAAGTCAGAGGGCTCAGCGATGCTGCGGATGGCTTTAGTTTTGTGCAGTAATGAACGGGCATTTACAAGTATGACTGAGAGAGATGATACAGGCCTCGGTAGTGGTGGATATGGTGGGGGGTTCGGTAGTGGTGATGAGGGTGGTAATTCCAGTGAAGAATAGGGCAAGGATGGGGGAGGACCTCAGTTGTTCCACGGATTGGATGAGTTGAAGCCTGGAGGGGGATAGTGTGAGGGGAGAGGAATAGGGAGGTGCTGTTTGGGAGAGTAGTTTGAATGCGGGGAATATTCTCGAAGGGGGCCGGAAGGAAAAAAGCGGCCACGGATGGATGGCAGTACTGGGCCAAGAGACGAGGATGGGTCTTGTGGGAGAGGGGAGCTAGGTGAAACCAGGAAATGGTTCCCAGGGAGTGACTGGGTAGCGGTAGAGGTATAGAGTAGTTGGTGTGGCGGATAGTAATGTAATGGAGCGGTGAATGGGGGGGGATAAGGTGGGTACAAGTAGGTTGGAAATGAAAAGGCAGTTAGCCGAGATGGAAAACTAGGATTCACAGCCGCACAAGGGGCTGGTAAACTTTCACGTGACTGAGTCATTACCTTATGGTTTGCATGTGCGTTACGTTGATGGGCCTTGTTCTTTTGGTGACGAGGTGTTAACTTCTGTGGGTCAATCTGCACTGACGGGCTAATTAGCGGTGGTGGCCTAGGTGGTAACCAGACACGATATGTTAAATACGATTTGCAGATGTAAAAAGAAGGGAAGCATATCACAAGAGTCAGCGGGATGGTAGCATAAGAAATGGCTGGCAAGAAAGGGCAGGAAGCAGTGAAAATATATATATATATATATATATATATATATATATACATACATATGTTTATATATATATAGTACATAAATAGATATGCAAGGGGCAGAAGCAAAGAGCAACGGGGTACCAGGAGAAAAAAATATCAGCCATTGGACGAGGGAGATAGGATGGGATCAAAGTGTGTGGGATTGACTTGGGAGAATTAAGAAGTTTTTCATGACGGGATAAAGTAATAGATCAACAGATTGAGAAGACTGAAGAAGCACAAAAGTGATGCCGGCAGAGCTAAGCAGATCATAAACGAGAGAAGTTGAAGGATGAGGTCGAACAGCTCAGTTAAAAATGGGTCCAATTATTTGACCAATGCAGGTGCGACATGTGGTGACAGACCAGAGGAGTCGGGTAAAGACAGATCAAAAGGTTTGGAATTGTAAAATACGTCATGAACTGACGTTGTCATTACAATGGTGGAACATGGAAGAGCAGCCCAAACTGAAAGGCACAGAAAAATTGCTGTAACGAGCAATAAGCGGATCAAGGGATGAAAGCAATGACCGAGGAGGCACAGGCAAGACATGACTAATCAGATCATTTTACTGCAGATGGAGCACGGATAAGGCGGAGAAGGAAGCGGGAAGCCCCAAGATGAGTGAACCGATAATGGAGGAAAAAGGCCCGAGAAATGAATGGGCGACGAAGTTGGGGCAATGGACCTGGAGAGCTGTGTGCCGGCAGACAATTGAACAGGTGGATTAAGGAGTATGAAGCTAATCTGGACACTGCCTAATGAAAAGAACCACAGAGGAATTGCGGAGCCAAGAAAGGAAAATATGGTGGTGGTGATTAGATAGTAAATGCGACTATAAAAGAAGCAAAGTTTGGAGCGGTAAGTTCTAATACGCGGGTTGGTCATGGGCGCGGACGTGATTGGTGCATAATGGCATTAGGCATGAGGAGGGAGAACGAGGAGGGATTTGCCAAAACGAAAGGCGGTGGGGTATAAGAATGCTATCAATGAGCGTTCTGAGCAGAAGTTAGTACCAAGTGCATATAGGATAGAAGCTGGCAATGACGGCAGGTGGAAAAAGAGACATTGGCAAGCGTCGGCAGAGAAGAGTGGATGGGACGATAGTGACTCAATGCAATGAAAGTTGCTGTAGAGAGGTATTAAGAGGAAGGAAAGAATGGGTAGGTGTGCACACCTTGGTAGAGTGACAAAAATGGGAAGTGGTAACAGACGATAAGAACTGTAGGTGAAAAAACTGTGGCGGAAAAAGGATGGAAAGCATGCAATTTTCAACCGACAGCGTTGGATTTAGTTGTCCGAGAAAAGTTAGGGCGCGCGATCTACAGCCGGTGCTTCTGGGTGGGACTGACGGTGCGCTGGGCGCCCAGCCTGAAAAACTTTCCTTGAAGTGAACACAGGAGGCGTGATCCACTAGTCCAATTGCGCTCGCACATCGTTGCAGACGGCCTGCACGCCCGATGTGCGCCGGCCATGGAGGTGGATCCGACCGCGTCCAGCACCGTTGGGAGTGGCACGAGTGGTCATTGATAATTGTACAGGGGGCAAAGAGACCGCGATTGGGGCATATGATTCAGGATCAGTCGGCCAGGTTGTGGGACCATGGACAGCAGATCCAACGGAAACAGCGAGTCGTAGACGACCATGTAGCAATGTTATCCAGGTGCACCTGCCAGATCGATGTTAAGTACGGTGCCCGAAGTGGTTTGCCGTCATCGAGGGTAACTGCAAAGGGGAAGAAGATAGAGAAGCCCAGTCTGGGTTTGCCCCAGCTGAGAAGCAACAGATACTAAGGAGAAAAAAATGAAAATGATGGGTAACAGATGAACGTGTGTGAGCAATGGGGCGGTCTCACATGTGATAGATACAGAGAGGGGCGACTTGCCGGTATTAAGAAACACCAATGGATCAGGCCTAGGGTTTGCTTGGCTTTAGCTATTTGGAAAGATGTCTGCTGTGAGAGGTTAAAGGAACAAGAGTGACGTACTCCAATATCGGTAGCCATGGGATGTTTGGGGATGGGCAGGCCGTACAGACAAATTTGGCCGGGTGGTACAGTGCACTTGTATGGTAGGAGGAAGCTTTTCTCCGCAGAGAATTTCATGAACCACGAGACGCACCAAGTTTGGAGAACGGGTAAGTCACGCTATAGGTTGCACAGGGTTGCGGATAAGTCATTGGGGAGGAAGGAGTTCATTATTTTTATATCGTCGACAAAGAGGAAAGGAGTGTCGTATCGAATAGAAGAGAAAATGTCATTGATATAAATAAGGAATATTATTGGGCCTAGGACACTGCCTTGGATGACGCCGCTAGTAATTGGTTTGGCGGAAGATAAGTGGCCGTCAACGAGCATAGCTTGTGACCTGTGAGAGAGATAGGAGGATAGCCAGGCGAGGAGAGGGTCAGTAGTACCAAGAGATCGGATTTTGGTTAATAGATGCATACGGGGAACACGGTCAAAAGCCTTAGACATATCGAGGTACAGGACGACTACAGAGTTTCCGGGGTCTACGGCAGACGATAGGGCACTGAGAAATCCAAGCTGGCAGGAAGAGCAGGAACGGGAGTTCAACAAACCATACTGACCAAAGTTCAGTAGGCTGTCAGATAAGAGGTACTGGACAATGTTTTTTGATAATTCCATGATTTTGCAGACTACTGGGGTGTGGTTATTGGGCCGATAGTTATCTGGGTTGTGTAGTGCACCCTTTTCAAAGCGCGGAATTATAACTGAGGATTTTCGTTGAGGTGGGAAGAAACTGTGAAGCGTGGAGGTGGTGTATAGATTAAGTAGCAATAAAGGGAGGTCAGGACCACCGAAACGGAGGAGGGCCAGTGGAGATCATCTGGTCCCGGTTTCGAGGAAGGCTTAATAGAGGAAACTGATTTCTCAATTTCTAGATGGGTGAAGAGAATCGATGAAAGAGAGACGGAGGTGCAGGGATGGATTGTAGGAGGGGGAATACCGGGACAGTTTTTAAGGGAGGGAGAGAAATGCTCATCAAGGGCCTCAAAAATATATGCTTGGGTGTAAGCTGTAGATGAGCCACAGGTAAGGAGTTTGGGCGAGGTATGATTGGAGTGATTGGACCTTTTACTGAGCAGATTGGACAGGTAGCCGGTTTCGTTGGGGTGTGCTGGGGCGATGGCCTCTTGCCTTCTCAGATGCGAATCGGCCATGCAACGCAGCCTCAGTTGTAGCTGGTGTATGCGCAGAAGAATTGCAAAGTCGTGTGATCTAGCGAAGGTAAGTTGCAGCTTAGACAGCTTACGCTCTAAAAGTGAGCTGTTGGATTTGGGTCGTGGATCGGCACATGGGTTGGCAGTATTTAGGCATTGTAGGAGGTTGAAGTAGAGAGAGTTCATAACAGTGAGGGGATCGGATGAAAGAAAAAATGTGTCCCAGTTAAGGGAGCGGATTATCATTGGCACTAGGGGCCAGTTACAGGAACGGTAGGAAGTCAGAACAGGGGGAGAGGATTGCATCGGATGAGAACAGCTGAACTTGCACCTGATAATACGGTGGTCACTACCCGGGAAGTGATCAGTAGTCCGGGTGATCATATCAGGAACATCAATGGAGAACACTGGGCCCAAGTTGTTGTTCCCCCTAGTAGGGCAGGAGACATGTTGGGTCCATCCACCAAGACGGACACAAGAAAGGAAGGTGGAGAGGGCGGGAGGGCTAGTATAGGAGGACCAGCAAATTGAAGGAAAGTTAAAGTCACTCGCAATAATTTTTGCACTGGCGGGGTAGTCAAGCGCAGGATCAAAGACATCCACGGCAGAGTCAATTTTTGCAGGCTCCAGACCCGGGGGGACGTCGACGCAGCCAATTAAGAGGTTCTCGCCGGAGGCGTGAATGGATAGCCATAACGAATCCTCAATAAGGAGAAGAGGGGGTGGTCGATAACACTGGAGTGGGTAGTGCATTTGACAAAGGCTAAACAGCCCCCTCCACGCCTGGACTGACAGGTGTTCGAGAAGCATTGATACCCAGTTATGCAAACAAGGTCAAGCGAGGCATCATCTGACAGCCAGGATTCAGTTATGGGTATAATTTCAGCGTTTGAGGTAAATGCGATATTTTTCTAATTATTGATCGAGCGTTCATAAGAACTGGTAGAAATGCGTTCGTTGTCGGTGTGCGCAAAGTATGGATGCCAGGTGCAAGACTATTGGGATCGCTGTGACGATAGGAATTGGGTCTCACCGAAGATATAGTGTCAGTAGAAGAGGGGGTGGGCAATGTTGGATGGGGGACGGAAAGTGGGCAAGCGTTAGCATGAGGTGCCGCCAATCACTGTGTGTAACAGCCGGTCGTGAAAAATCCCCCTTTTTTCCCTCGCGATTCAGTGTTTTTCCCAACATCACTCATCTCCATACACTATTGACTTGGCTTTACGAACTGGTTGTTTTTCTGGACCAATTGTTGTTTGTTCGCTCCCAGAGCGCTACTTTGGCACATCCTTGCTCAGGACCTGCGTGACGCACGTGCTGTCTGCTCACACGCTGCTATTCGGTTTCTCGTTGTTGAGACTTTGTGATCGTATTATTGAGGTTTGTATATTGTTTATGTCATTGTTTATTTTAATAATCTAGTATCGTAGAATATCACGGATAATCGTCTTCTGATTTCGGGATCCGTTGCAAATTTGGCTACGCATTGCTCAAACGGTCAAAACAATACTCAATAGATCTATTTGGAACGAGGAAAAATCACGCAAAATGCCAAGGAAAGGATCAAAGGCAGTCGAACCCGGACAGGAAGTAATACGGCAAGTCTCTGGGGAGGTTTTGGGTACTTATGATTCTTTAGTTAATGCTAGATCGCCTAGTCCTGTCAGTGCTAGCTCATGTGTTATTGAAAGCAATATTGATCGTAACGACGTTGATTTATATAAGCTGAGAATAATAGAACTAGAGCAACAGTTACTTTCGGCTAGACTACAGGCGCATGAAGCAGAGAAGTGTACACAGAAACAGCGAGAGCATGAGACCAGTGACTTCGACACTTCCGATAGGTTAGAGTGCAATAAGGTAGGGAACCCCACACCGGTCGCCGACTACAAACCACCATCGATCGATCTGCCTAGAGTGGAGTTAACGGTTTTCGGCGGGCGAGCTGAGCAATACTGCAAGTTTGTCAAACAGTTCGAGACGTTCGTTGAAAACAAGGTAAACGACCCTGGTCAAAGGCTTCTTTACCTTACTCACTACTGCCGAGGCCGAGCGCGAGAAGCTATCGACGGGTGCACCATGCTCGATCCAGAACAAGGCTACACAAGGGCGAGAAAGATTCTGAGGGACTTGTTTGGCCAACCTTTCAAAGTAGCCCGTAACCTAATAGAGGGCGTGATGGCAGAGGCAAAGAGAACCAAGGGCGACGTCTACACCATGGCCGACCTGGTGATCAAGATGCAGAACTGCTCAATAGCCCTCGACCATTTAGGTTACAGAGCTGACCTAGACGCCATGCACACTTTGGAAGGCATAGTCCGTCACCTCTCTCCCGAACTACAGGGTCGGTGGGCGGAAGAAGCTGAACGGATAAGCCGAGGCGACAGAGAAGCCAACTTCGAAGACCTGACTGAATACTTAGACAGGCAAACGAAGATAGCTGACAGCAGATTCGGCCGACTCATCCGGGACAGCAACCGAGCAAACAAGCCCGGTACTAGCCAAGCCCAAAACCCTGTACGGGAATATCCAAAGTACCAGCCTTGGACCAACACACACGTCATTTCACGAGATGCTACGGCGAAACCAAATTGCAGATCCTGTGGTACTAGCCATGGCCTACCAGAATGCCCCAAGTTCGGCAACGCCACAATAGACGAACGGTGGGGAATGGCGAGGATGGCAGGAGCATGTTTCATCTGTCTCAACACCACGCACCGGGCAGCAGCCTGTAGAACAAGGAATCGATGTGGTTACGAGGGCTGCACGGGCAGACACCATCGGCTGCTGCATCAGGCGAGAGTAACCATATCCGAGGCGATTGCCAAGCCCAGCGTGATTTGTTCAACTTCACAATCTGCCAGTAAACCGGTACGTTTAGGCGTAGTGGCCGTGGGAGTAGTGACTCCGACTGGGATAGTCAAGGCGTTGGCTTTCGTTGATAGTGGATCCGACACCACTTTAGTGAAAGAGCGGTTTGCCGACAAACACCAACTGGCTAAAGGTGCGACGTCGTTAGCAGTGAGCACGGTGGGCGGAACACAGGTAATGACTGCCGGTAGATTAAGGCTGCAACTCGTCTCTCTAGACACTAACGAGGAAATTGAACCAACGGAGGCATTCACGTTAGCGGATCTCCCCATGCGAGCACCAAGGTCGGTGAACGCAATCTTGACTCGATGGCCCCACCTGCAGGATGTAACCGTTGTAGACTGGGAAGATGATGAGGTGGATCTCCTCATCGGCTGCGACGTGCCAGAGGCGCATTGGGTGCTTGACCAAAGAGTGGGTGACCGCCAGGCACCTTATGCCGAACGCACGGCTCTGGGATGGATGTTATACGGTCCAATAGGGGTACGCGGTTCCGTGAATTACTTATCCGCCGAAACGGACCGCATAGAGTATCATCTGCAACGGCTGTATGAAAAGGAGTTTCATGACATTGGAGACGAAAGACCGACGTTGTCTCAAAAGGATCACTTCGCTCTACAAACGGTGCGGCAAGGCTCTAGAGGCCTCAAAAGCAGTTCGAGGTTCCCCTCCCATGGCGCACACCGGTCGACCCGTGGACTGACAACAGAAATTATGTTCTCCAACGATTACTACGACTAAAAGAACGCTTCATTCGAGACTAGAATCTGTGGGAACGATACGCGGATTTGATGAAGCGAAACGAGGCCCTCGGTTACGTTGAAAGGGTGCCTGTTAACACCGACAGCAAAAGGGGTATCTGGTATCTGCCTCACCATCCGGTTATCAACCCCAAGAAACCCAATAAACTGAGCGTGGTTTTCGACTGTGCGGCCAAGTTCCAGGGCAAGTCGTTAAACGATCGCCTACTACAGGGGCCTGACGTCCACGCCGCGGAGGGACATGCCGGGGAAAGTCACGTGACGAGCGTCATCCGAAAGCGTCTTTGGTTGTTGAGAGGACGAGAGACTGTAAAACGCGTAATCCGACGGTGTGTGCAGTGCAGGAGACGCAATGCCACAGCAGGCAAACACTTCATGGCCCCACTACCAGAATGCAGGGTAACTACGGGCTGGTGGCCGTTCAGTGACACCGGGTTGGACTATTTCGGGCCCTTGTGGATCAAGTGCGGGAAAAGATTAGAAAAGCGATACGGATGTATCATGACGTGCATGAAATCACGTGCGGTACACCTAGAAGTCGCACATTCGATGACGACCGATTCGTTTCTATGGGCCTTGCAAAGATTTATCAACCGAAGAGGCGTACCGGCCGATATATACTCAGATAATGGATCGAACTTTGTGGGCGCTCAATGGGAATTGCAGCGTTGGCACAAGAACATAAACAGGGACGGACTGCAGAATCGAACCGTGTGTAACAGCCGGTCGTGGAAAATCCCCCTTTTTTCCCTCGCGATTCAGTGTTTTTCCCAACATCACTCATCTCCATACACTATTGACTTGGCTTTACGAACTGGTTGTTTTTCTGGACCAATTGTTGTTTGTTCGCTCCCAGAGCGCTATTTTGGCACATCCTTGCTCAGGACCTGCGTGACGCACGTGCTGTCTGCTCACACGCTGCTATTCGGTTTCTCGTTGTTGAGACTTTGTGATCGTATTATTGAGGTTTGTATATTGTTTATGTCATTGTTTATTTTAATAATCTAGTATCGTGGAATTATCACGGATAATCGCCTTCTGATTTCGGGATCCGTTGCAAATTTGGCTACGCATTGTTCAAACGGTCGTAACAATACTCAATAGATCTATTTGGAACGAGGAAAAATCACGCAAAATGCCAAGGAAAGGATCAAAGGCAGTCGAACCCGGACAGGAAGTAATACGGCAAGTCTCTGGGGAGGTTTTGGGTACTTATGATTCTTTAGTTAATGCTAGATCGCCTAGTCCTGTCAGTGCTAGCTCATGTGTTATTGAAAGCAATATTGATCGTAACGACGTTGATTTATATAAGCTGAGAATAATAGAACTAGAGCAACAGTTACTTTCGGCTAGACTACAGGCGCATGAAGCAGAGAAGTGTACACAGAAACAGCGAGAGCATGAGACCAGTGACTTCGACACTTCCGATAGGTTAGAGTGCAATAAGGTAGGGAACCCCACACCGGTCGCCGACTACAAACCACCATCGATCGATCTGCCTAGAGTGGAGTTAACGGTTTTCGGCGGGCGAGCTGAGCAATACTGCAAGTTTGTCAAACAGTTCGAGACGTTCGTTGAAAACAAGGTAAACGACCCTGGTCAAAGGCTTCTTTACCTTACTCACTACTGCCGAGGCCGAGCGCGAGAAGCTATCGACGGGTGCACCATGCTCGATCCAGAACAAGGCTACACAAGGGCGAGAAAGATTCTGAGGGACTTGTTTGGCCAACCTTTCAAAGTAGCCCGTAACCTAATAGAGGGCGTGATGGCAGAGGCAAAGAGAACCAAGGGCGACGTCTACACCATGGCCGACCTGGTGATCAAGATGCAGAACTGCTCAATAGCCCTCGACCATTTAGGTTACAGAGCTGACCTAGACGCCATGCACACTTTGGAAGGCATAGTCCGTCACCTCTCTCCCGAACTACAGGGTCGGTGGGCGGAAGAAGCTGAACGGATAAGCCGAGGCGACAGAGAAGCCAACTTCGAAGACCTGACTGAATACTTAGACAGGCAAACGAAGATAGCTGACAGCAGATTCGGCCGACTCATCCGGGACAGCAACCGAGCAAACAAGCCCGGTACTAGCCAAGCCCAAAACCCTGTACGGGAATATCCAAAGTACCAGCCTTGGACCAACACACACGTCATTTCACGAGATGCTACGGCGAAACCAAATTGCAGATCCTGTGGTACTAGCCATGGCCTACCAGAATGCCCCAAGTTCGGCAACGCCACAATAGACGAACGGTGGGGAATGGCGAGGATGGCAGGAGCATGTTTCATCTGTCTCAACACCACGCACCGGGCAGCAGCCTGTAGAACAAGGAATCGATGTGGTTACGAGGGCTGCACGGGCAGACACCATCGGCTGCTGCATCAGGCGAGAGTAACCATATCCGAGGCGATTGCCAAGCCCAGCGTGATTTGTTCAACTTCACAATCTGCCAGTAAACCGGTACGTTTAGGCGTAGTGGCCGTGGGAGTAGTGACTCCGACTGGGATAGCCAAGGCGTTGGCTTTCGTTGATAGTGGATCCGACACCACTTTAGTGAAAGAGCGGTTTGCCGACAAACACCAACTGGCTAAAGGTGCGACGTCGCTGGCAGTGAGCACGGTGGGCGGAACACAGGTAATGACTGCCGGTAGATTAAGGCTGCAACTCGTCTCTCTAGACACTAACGAGGAAATTGAACCAACGGAGGCATTCACGTTAGCGGATCTCCCCATGCGAGCACCAAGGTCGGTGAACGCAATCTTGACTCGATGGCCCCACCTGCAGGATGTAACCGTTGTAGACTGGGAAGATGATGAGGTGGATCTCCTCATCGGCTGCGACGTGCCAGAGGCGCATTGGGTGCTTGACCAAAGAGTGGGTGACCGCCAGGCACCTTATGCCGAACGCACGGCTCTGGGATGGATGTTATACGGTCCAGTAGGGGTACGCGGTTCCGTGAATTACTTATCCGCCGAAACGGACCGCATAGAGTATCATCTGCAACGGCTTTATGAAAAGGAGTTTCATGACATTGGGGACGAAAGACCGACGTTGTCTCAAGAGGATCACTTCGCTCTACAAACGGTGCGGCAAGGCTCTAGAGGCCTCAAAAGCAGTTCGAGGTTCCCCTCCCATGGCGCACACCGGTCGACCCGTGGACTGACAACAGAAATTATGTTCTCCAACGATTACTACGACTAAAAGAACGCTTCATTCGAGACCAGAATCTGTGGGAACGATACGCGGATTTGATGAAGCGAAACGAGGCCCTCGGTTACGTTGAAAGGGTGCCTGTTAACACCGACAGCAAAAGGGGTATCTGGTATCTGCCTCACCATCCGGTTATCAACCCCAAGAAACCCAATAAACTGAGCGTGGTTTTCGACTGTGCGGCCAAGTTCCAGGGCAAGTCGTTAAACGATCGCCTACTACAGGGGCCTGACTGGACCACACCACTGATCGATGTTCTGTGCCGTTTCAGAGTGGGTAAAGTGGCTTTGTCTGCTGACATTAGGGAAATGTTCCATCAGGCGAAGATTCCGGTAGGAGAACGAGATGCTTTGCGTTTCCTGTGGTGGGAAGGGAGCGACCGGGACAACGCAGTGGTGAATTATAGAATGACCGTCCACCCCTTCGGAGCCATATCGTCACCATTTTGTGCCAACTACGCCCTCCGAGAATCAGCGAACAAACATGGCGATCTGGTACATCGGACGGTGGTAGAAAGCGTCAGCAGGAACTTCTACGTCGACGACTACCTTGGGTCATTCGATGATGTGGAATCAGCTCTAGAGCAGTTCAGGGGTCTGACGAGATTGCTGGAAGAGGGTGGCTTCCATCTAACTAAATGGATGTCGAACGCCTCAGAAGTGCTGAAGGTCATCCCGTATCACGAAAAGGCCGAAAGGGTAAGAGATTTGGACGGCTCTCCACTTCCTATCGAGCGCACTTTAGGGATACAATGGGACGCGGAAACGGACGATTTTGTTTTCGAACTGAACGTTCCCGAGCTGCCAATAACCCGTCGTGGCATACTATCTGCCGTCTCAAGTTTGTTCGACCCGCTCGGTTTCGTCTCACCATGGCTGCTACCCGGAAAGATCTTGCTGCAGCGGCTGTGCCGTAAGAAAGTTGATTGGACCGGGCACTGGACCAAGGGGACCGGCTGGACTGGGAGGAATTTTTGAACACTTTGAAGAAATTAGGGGACATAAGAATACCACGATGTTTGACCCCTGGCCACACGACACGGACTGGAGAACTACATGCCTTTTCCGATGCATCCGAAGTCGGTTATGGAGCTGTGGTGTACGGACGATGGTGCGCAGGAGATGGACAATATACCACGAGGATCCTGTTCGCCAAAGCCCGCGTTGCTCCACTGAAGTCGGTCTCAATCCCACGCCTTGAACTCAGCGCAGCCGTGTTGGCAGTCAGGGTGGTGCAAGCTGTGAAGAGATGTTTCGATCTCTACATTTGGTCGGTGAGCTTCTGGACGGATTCAACGATAGTACTTTACTACATTAACAACGTACGGAGCCCGTTTAGTACTTGCGTTGCTAACCGGCTCACGATTATCCACGATGAATCGGCCACGCACCAGTGGAGTCATGTCAGGTCTGGCGATAATCCGGCCGACCTGTGCTCCCGAGGTGCGAACAACTTCAGGCAACTGGACACGTGGACGAGAGGGCCGAACTTCCTGCAATTGCCCAAACAGGACTGGCCCGTGTTCGAATTAAAACTCCCTACGGAATTGGAACTGGAGATCAAAGGCGTAGTGATAGCAACCAACGTCGTCGAAGCGTCGCCCATTTTATCGCGACTGGTCAGGTTTTCTTCCTGGATGAAGACGCTTCGTTCGCTAGTTTGGTTAACCAGGTTCAAGATAAGTTTACTAGTCATGAAAGGGCTACGGCCCTCAGGTCGGATACCGGTCGGCCCGATAGGTCCCGATGAGCTACAAGCGGCAGAGTACGATATTTTCAGAATGATACAACGCGAGGCTTTCGCCCGAGAACTCAAGAGGGCGGAAGAAGTGGGGCTGACCAATGAAGACATGCCATCTCCAAGAGGCGAGCTGAAGCGTTTAAACCCCAAAATCATCAACGGACTGCTGCGGGTGGATGGTAGGCTGACCAACGCCCACCTCAACTTCGACACAAAGTATCCTATACTGCTGCCTGCGAGACAACCCGTAGTAGAGCTAATGATTCAACACGTCCACGCCGTGGAGGGACATGCCGGGGAAAGTCACGTGACGAGCGTCATCCGAAAGCGTCTTTGGTTGTTGAGAGGACGAGAGACTGTAAAACGCGTAATCCGACGGTGTGTGCAATGCAGGAGACGCAATGCCACAGCAGGCAAACAACTCATGGCCCCGCTACCAGAATGCAGGGTAACTACGGGCTGGTGGCCGTTCAGTGACACCGGGTTGGACTACTTCGGGCCCTTGTGGATCAAGTGCGGGAAAAGATTAGAAAAGCGATACGGATGTATCATGACGTGCATGAAATCACGTGCGGTACACCTAGAAGTCGCACATTCGATGACGACCGATTCGTTTCTACGGGCCTTGCAACGATTTATCAACCGAAGAGGCGTACCGGCCGATGTATACTCAGATAATGGATCGAACTTTGTGGGCGCTCAACGGGAATTGCAGCGTTGCCACAAGAACATAAACAGGGACGAACTGCAGAATCGAACCGTGGCCTACGGCATACGCTGGCATTTCAACCCCCCACAGGCCAGTCACCGAGGCGGCATATGGGAACGCATGATCCGGTCCGCCAGACGGATATTGCTGTCAATCATGGAGCAGCAGCCGCCCGACGACGAGACCCTGAACACCGTCATGACTGAGGTGGAGCGAATCATGAACAACCGCCCCCTGGTTCCAGTATTGAACGGCGACCCCACCCACCTGGCGCTCACCCCAAACGACTTATTGACGCTAAGGTCGAACGAGGGTTTCCAAGGGCCGGTAAACCTTCGTGGGAGCTACCTCCACGGGTGGAAGCAAGCGAACTATCTGGCCAAGGTCTTCTGGAGGCGATGGCTACGGGAGTACCTACCGGCTTTGCAGACTCGACAGAAGTGGATGGCCAAAACAAGACCATTCAAAGTTGGGGACGTGGTTATGATCGCCGACGAACGCGCACATTTCAGCGCTTGGTCTTTGGGAGTAGTTACGGAAACCATCAAAAGCACCGACGAAATGATAAGAACGGTGAAGGTGAAGACAGCTAACGGAGTGCTCATTCGTGACATACGCAGTATTAACCTACTCGAGAGCGAAGACGGAGGAGCTGATAACCCTGTGGTCTAGTAAACCTTTTTCACACCAGTAATCGAGGTGGATAAAGAAACACCATATACACCACACAATCTCCGTCAAACACGTTAAGGTGCTCGCGGTCCCTTCGTTGACATTACAGAAGGTTCTTTCCGATATGTGGTGATGAGTGCGATTCCATTATACATCCCGATACATACACGCATGCACGACGCACTCTACATCCCGTAAACCCATCATACATGTGACAGTGTTCTTTGTTTGCCTTTTGTTGACGCTACCGGATGCCCCTTGCACATGTGGAAGCAGTGGAGCTCAGGTCACACACACATGCTACATTTACTCGTTTTCTTGCCACGCGGTCTTTTGTTGACATTGCAGAAAGTCCTCCTTTGATGTGTAGTCATACCTGTGATTTCATTGTAACCCCGGCACACACACACGCACGCACACACACACACACACTCGAGCGCGTACATCCAGGACCGGACGGCCCCTTACGAGGACAACGTCTATGTGACCACTCACGCCCGCCATCGGTCATTTGGTCTTGTGGAAGATGTAGACTAGCCTCACGTCTATGTAGCCAATGGGTTAGGTGCGACCAGTAGTAGAACGTGGACGACGAGCTTTAGACGCGCGCACTGACAGCAGGGCCTAGGCAGGTAGGAAGAATCAGTACCTTTATACCGAACCTTTGACTCTGCTAAGGATCCAGGAGGATTTTGGTGGGCGGTGTAACAGCCGGTCGTGGAAAATCCCCCTTTTTTTCCTCGAGATTCAGTGTTTTTCCCAACATCACTCATTTCCATACACTATTGACTTTTCTTTACGAACTGGTTGTTTTTCTGGACCAATTGTTGTTTGTTCGCGCCCAGAGCGCTATTTTGGCACATCCTTGTTCAGGACCTGCGTGACGCACGTGCTGTCTGCTCACACGCTGCTATTCGGTTTCTCGTTGTTGAGTCCTTGTGATCGTATTATTGAGGTTTGTATATTGTTTACGTCATTGTTTATTTTATTAATCTAGTATCGTAGAATTATCACGGATAATCGCCTTCTGATTTCGGGATCCGTTGCGAATTTGGCTACGCATTGCTCAAACGGTCGTAACACCGTGGCCTACGGCATACGCTGGCATTTCAACCCCCCACAGGCCAGTCACCGAGGCGGCATATGGGAACGCATAATCCGGTCCGCCAGACGGATATTGCTGTCAATCATGGAGCAGCAGCCGCCCGACGACGAGACCCTGAACACCGTCATGACTGAGGTGGAGCGAATCATGAACAACCGCCCCCTGGTTCCAGTATTGAACGGCGACCCCACCCACCTGGCGCTCACCCCAAACGACTTATTGACGCTAAGGTCGAACGAGGGTTTCCAAGGGCCGGTAAACCTTCGTGGGAGCTACCTCCACGGGTGGAAGCAAGCGAACTATCTGGCCAAGGTCTTCTGGAGGCGATGGCTACGGGAGTACCTACCGGCTTTGCAGACTCGACAGAAGTGGATGGCCAAAACAAGACCATTCAAAGTTGGGGACGTGGTTATGATCGCCGACGAACGCGCACATTTCAGCGCTTGGTCTTTGGGAGTAGTTACGGAAACCATCAAAAGCACTGACGAAATGATAAGAACGGTGAAGGTGAAGACAGCTAACGGAGTGCTCATTCGTGACATACGCAGTATTAACCTACTCGAGAGCGAAGATGGAGGAGCTGATAACCCTGAGGCCTAGTAAACATTTTTCACACCGGTAATCGAGGTGGATAAAGAAACACCATATACACCACACAATCTCCGTCAAACACGTTAAGGTGCTCGCGGTCCCTTCGTTGACATTACAGAAGGTTCTTCCCGATATGTGGTGATGAGTGCGATTCCATTATACATCCCGATACATACACGCATGCACGACGCACTCTACATCCCGTAAACCCATCATACATGTGACAGTGTTCTTTGTTTGCCTTTTGTTGACGCTACCGGATGCCCCTTGCACATGTGGAAGTAGCGGAGCTCAGGTCACACACACATGCTACATTTACTCGTTTTCTTGCCACGCGGTCTTTTGTTGACATTGCAGAAAGTCCTCCTTTGATGTGTAGTCATACCTGTGATTTCATTGTAACCCCGGCACACACACACGCACGCACACACACACACACTCGAGCGCGTACATCCAGGACCGGACGGCCCCTTACGAGGACAACGTCCATGTGACCATTCACGCCCGCTATCGGTCATTTGGTCTTGTGGAAGATGTAGATTGGCCTCACGTCTATGTATCCAATGGATTAGGTGCGACCAGTAGTAGAACGTCGACGACGAGCTTTAGACGCGCGCACTGACAGCAGGGCCTAGGCAGGTAGGAAGAATCAGTACCTTTATACCGAACCCTTGACTCTGCTAAGGATCCGGGAGGATTTTGGTGGGCGGTGTAACAGCCGGTCGTGAAAAATCCCCCTTTTTTCCCTCGCGATTCAGTGTTTTTCCCAACATCACTCATTTCCATACACTATTGACTTTTCTTTACGAACTGGTTGTTTTTCTGGACCAATTGTTGTTTGTTCGCTCCCAGAGCGCTACTTTGGCACATCCTTGCTCAGGACCTGCGTGACGCACGTGCTGTCTGCTCACACGCTGCTATTCGGTTTCTCGTTGTTGAGTCCTTGTGATCGTATTATTGAGGTTTGTATATTGTTTATGTCATTGTTTATTTTAATAATCTAGTATCGTAGAATATCACGGATAATCGTCTTCTGATTTCGGGATCCGTTGCGAATTTGGCTACGCATTGCTCAAACGTTCGTAACACTGTGGGTGACCAATAAGGTGGGTGTGCAACAGGCAGCGGAGGTGGGCTGGAGGGGTGTCACGTGGTGCAGGAGGAGGGGAAACGATCTGGCAAAGTGAGAGATTAAACATATCTGTCGAGGCGGGTTGGACAGGAGGGAATGCGGAGTGTAAGGTGCTAAATGACATGAAATCAAGTAGGGGAGATCAGGAGCATAGGTCTGTGAAAGATTATCGATATGGTCCATAGGGCGACCAGGAATATGGCCACTGGGGTAAAGGGCACCGGTCAGGAAAAAATGGGGTCCTGACTGCAGGTAACCTACCTGTTGGGCAGAGTCAGTATAAGGCCGGTAGGTCGGCGTGGGGATGAAAACATGTGGGAGAGTAACTGGGAAGTATTGTGGGGTGGGGGACGGGAAGGGAGTGGCGAAACTCGGAGAGGTTTGGGAGCTCGAGAGGCATGGGAGCCGGTGAGTGGGGAGATGGGGCGAGGAAGCGGGATACAGGTAGGAACCTGGAGTATCTGCTATGGTATTGCGTGGTACTTCAGGGTTGGATGTGGTTTGGCGGAGGGGAGCAGAGGGGAACAGCGGAGGCATGTTGAGGCTATAGTTTGGAGGGTTGGTGTTTAGGGCAGGGAGGGATACAGGGTAGCAACGAAGATGGAGGATTGGTGTGACTCATTTGACCAGAGAGAGGGAAAGACTTTGGAAGGGGGTGCGAGGCAATGGAAGGGTGAGTGGCGCTGGCAAGGCCCTGAAGGTCACTCTCACTTAAAGGGACGATGGAGTTGGAGGAATCTGGATGGTGGCCCAACCGGTTTCCACCTGGAGGGTCCGAGAGTACGCTATAAGCAGACGCCGACTGATAGCGGGGGCTAATGGGTGGGGTGATTAGTTGAACAAGTGCGGACCTGGTAGGAGTACCAGGTAGGCTCATGTTAGGATCAGAGCTGCACTTATGAGGATAACAACGAAGTGTCGCGGCTGAGCTAGCAGCAGGTGGGTAGTTGACAGAGTCGTTAGAGTGAGAGCGTTGGCTGACAACACTTGTCAACGGCTCGGAGGACGGATAGGAAGTAGTACGGCGGGGGCTGATGGTTGTACCAGGGTCTTGTTTTGGCTCAGAGACTATGACGGGGGAGCGCGGCTTTAATGCTAAAGTGGAGTGCCGTTTGGGGCCTGTGGTCGGGGAGCGAGAGCTACTGCTAGTAGAGGCTACTGGAGGAGATGGTAAAAAAGGGCGTTTGAGTGGAACCGGAATCGGGGGTGGGGAGTTAGACATATCTAAGTCGACAGTTTGCAGGCAGGCAGGGTGAGGCGCTGGGCTCGACTTTGACTCCTTGACAGAGGGGCATTGGGTAACCTTCATGCCGGTTACAGTGGGGTCAGCCTGTATGGGCAAGGCGGAGTTACTTCTCAGCGAACGAAGTATTTCCCGTTGGAGGGGGGTTATATCAGAGAATATCTTGATGTCCTTATACGGCGAAAGGGCAGCAACTGTCGGCTTGTTGCCAGTGAACTCTCTTGCTGTTAGGTCATCCATGAACTGGAATAGCAGAGGGCAACTATGTCGCTGGGACTTTTTACGAAGCCTCCTGCAATGGCATCTGTAATGACCCATATTGCACGAACTTAGTATGTTGTGTTTCGCTAAAGAAAGTGGTAAGCGGTCTGGAACATTAAAACCCCTGCTTGCGCGGTGTTGGTGTTGCGGTGGTATATTTCAGTCGATACAGAGTCGAGGAAGTGTCCCACCGAAACCAAGTTCTTGGGCGATGTAGCGGCTACAGGATCAAGGAGATTAGCCGGGGATGAAACCTTTGAAAGGATTTCACCAATCAGCTTGACCTTGTTACTAAGTTCGACGGAACTCAGCTAAAGGCCATTTGGACTATTAGAAGCTTCACCGTCGACGTTAACGAGGGCGATAGAGCACGGCCTGCGTTTTGGGAAGGGGTTGGGTGTGTTTAGATTTGCCAGCTTTAGCGACACGCATTTTACGAGCACTGGTTGGGGACAGGGCTGGCTTGACAAGTAAACATATATGACGGAGGTAAAAAGGTAGCAGGAATTCGGTCAACTGGACAGAGACAAGCAAAAGGTCTGAGCAGACCAGGAGTGTGCCTGGGTGCTATAGGCGCAAAGGTCTAGGTGAGACCTATGCAACGGAGCGGTTCGGAAAGTGAGCTATATGGACTCCTATATACATAGTTGGGATCAGGAGACTTGGGATGATGGGGAATAGTGAGATAGTAGAAATGTTGCTGTGGTATGCACAGGTGCAACCCACACAGGATACGGTGGATACTTAACTGTTGCTTGGATCACAACAGCAGGTTGTGCGGGGGGTATATACATACCTACAATATTGTAGATATGGGGTCGATGGACCGGGTGGAAATAGAGTGCCCCCTTGTGGGAGGAAAAACAGATAAATGGAGGCACGGTGGACAGAAACTTTCAGAAGATGCACCGGTGGATGCGTAGTGGGAATACGTCGTGAGTTGGGTTATGGCGCGTGGGATGTAAAAAGGCTAGGCGGATCTTAGTGCGGCGAGAATCAGGGAAGATTTGCTAGGTAAGCCATGTAGAATGTTATTAAAAGGAATTGAAGCAGTGACTAAACTGTGTAATCTATAACTCTGACTCGCGACAAGTGCTAGCAGGCTGCAGGATGGCGTGCCGCAGTTGACTACGCAACCAGGTCACTGTTTCAGGTAATTAGGTGGCGTATACTAGGGTGGACACAGTCACAAGTCAAAACTGTGATATAAGCAAAAAAGAAAACAAGACAACATGAATTTCACGTAACATCTTGAACGAAGTGCTGACCACTTAGTTCCCCAGTACAAAAAAGCTCCTATTGACGCCACACATTCTGGCACAATAACATTATTCAAGTCTCAAGTTCCCCTTTCGAACTCATAAAGCACTGAACCTGCTGATGTCTCCTACCAACAGGGAAGTGAACTTTGACCAGCTTTTGGTGTTGTGTTAGGACAGCTTGGTAACCATACGACACGATTTTTGGATACGGTTGCGCCAGAGACGTATTGATCAAGTTCATTGCTGGGTTCCTAAAATTTCCTCTGTTATAAATATTGTTTCAAGTACCTCGCATGCCGACTCTGATTTGGAAATACCTAGTGTACCCATCTTGGGACGTCCTGAATGCCCGGCCACTCAACATTCTTTGGACTGGAAACCCCTTAGCTTCATTCGAGCTGTGACGGGTATGATGGGTTTTCATGAACCGGCCTTTAATTTTCACGCCCTCTTTTCATTACACGTGATTTTGAATTTCATTAGTAGCTAATTGTTAGTCGCACTAAAAACTGCCGCCTTCCGTTATCTGTCCAAACTTGGGACAGTTCATTCATTCATTGGTTGTGCTAGAATTTCACGTGACGACCTTGAGTCTGAAGATTTAACTAATGGCCATGGGGTTGTCTTCCGGGATGGTTCCACTGCGTCGAGGGTTGTTCTTTCAAGGAACTGGTATGAGGAGACCAAATTCAGATACCTTTGCATGAAAGGCCTCAGTTAGATCAGTTGCCAAATAACAAGGAAGACATAGTAAATGGATTGTTCCATCATCGCTGAGAAGAAGGCTTGTTGAGGCTAGGCCTAGCAACATGGACCCGGAGTGTACGGGAAGGTTAAAAAGCAGCACAATGAAGACGGTTTATACGTGCTGCTAGCCGGGCACTGCGTCCCAAAAGACGAGATGAGTTGAGAACAGCTTTCTATTTCACCGCGAAATTTCAGGAGCTGTTGTTATGAGGTGGTATTCTACGGGATATAAAAGCACTGCTTTCGGTGGTGATGCGCGAGCGCTCCATACAAGGCGGTGATGGAATACTGCTTCAGACTTGACCCTACTGACAACTAGTTATATGGGATTGGAAATCAGTCACAATGCGAAGACGAGTAAACCTTGCCCGGTTATCCAGGTGAAAAACCTACCAACATTTCTTGACTGTTCCCTGTGCCACACTTGCTTCATCAGTTTACAACCGTAGTCCTCCAATATATCACTCATCGCTTTTGTTTTGAAACTGGTTGCAGCAATCTCTGTCAGCTTCTTCCTGGCGTTTTCTCTAGCCCTTGATAAAATCAACCCTCCTATACAGAAGACCCGTTTACTTTTGTTAAATACTGTCCGATTTTTCCAATTTTATACGCAGATTTTCTCAGCTCTTTCTGGTCGGCTTCTCAATTTCACCCGTGTATCTCAGTGGACAGTAGTGCCTTTGGGGGCCACAGGATTTATAACTGATACTTACGTACGGAATAAATTAGATGGCGTACATACGGAGGTGTCTGCTGCCACGGGGATGGCAGTTTTCAGTATTTATACAAAAAGGAACAAATAGGAAAGCCGAAGAGGTTGTCCAACAAAATTTCATGACAAAGTCAGAGAGTTGGCTGCCTTTCTTTTCACTTTTTTAGCATATAAAACTCATCGGGACAGGGCCGTTGTGCACGTCGATAGATGGTTTCATGGAGGGGTTGGTGATCCGCGCATCGTGGGGATCCCCCCAGAGCAATGTTGATTTGATGGCCTCTTGATAGTGATATTACGTCGCATCGCTGATATGGTCAGATTCTATGTCCATGCGCATGATCTTCCAGTCGGTTCAACAGGCAGGTCGGTATCTTAGTGTTCGGTATGAAAATGGGTAGGGGGGCGCAGTGGGTGTGGAGCCAAACTAGGTCCACCATAGTTGATTTCAGAAGGTAGAAGTCAACACTTTCGAATGCATCCAGGAACGAACTCAAGATATGCTAATTCAAAGCTCTAATCATAGGTGTCGGTCGCGCGATCCATGGGGAAGGGTGGGTTATTTAGAACATGGAATAGATGGAAGGGTTTGCAGTTTAAAAGTGGCTCCAGCTGTGGGTTATAATAGAAAATGACGATAACGTGCAGTAAACTTAATAGGTTGAAGTATATGTGGCAGGTGTGTGTCGCTTTTTAACGGTCAGTGGCTGATCTTTACATTACCCAGACTTTCAAGTTGCAAGATTTAGTAACAGAGGCTTGGAGGAGGGATTAATTGCCGGGGGTGTACTATGCTGCTGCAATCAGCCAAATTCGAGGGTAGCGGGTAGGCACTGTGCGTAAGCACCAAAAATACATGACTGGGAAGTGAGCTATGAGAAGGAAGTGCAATGCACAGTGTGGTGGGTTACTGTGAGGGATCAATCGCAGGTGGAGTAAAGGTTTGCTGTCATGAATTAGAAGCGGCTGAGACCTGAAAACACCCCTTACGATGGTAGGGGCAGGTAAGTCATGTTTATACTGCTGATTAAGGGCACCCGTCAAGTGGCTAGCATGATGACATAGGAAATTTGGGATTGCACACTTTGCCTATAGAATGGCGACAGCAATGCAGGAAGGAAGTTTGGTGGCAACGGTGAGGAGACTCCAGAGAAAGCATTAGTAGCTATCAGTGACGGGCATGTATCTAACGAAATGGAAAGGACAACGCGGCATCTCTCCGGAAGCAGTTCTACCTCAGGGATGTGTTCAAGTGGTACTGATCGGTCATGAGGAGTTACAAGTGGTCACACCTGACACATTTTACCAGTACAACGTATAGCCAAACTCTGAGGCGGTAGGAAGGGGCTGAAGGAATGGTTAGCTCGTGAATGAGTCTGGCACTAAGCTGAAATAAAGCTCTATAAGCTACCAAGTAGTTTCTGGAGTTAGCTATTTTCTAATACTTATTGGAGTATTAGTAGCTGTAGAGTGAAGTTATAGAAGAAGTGGTAGAAATGAAAGCCTAAAAAAGTTGTCTCAGGGTGGATTTTGCAGATTACAGTGTGATTAGACAGTGTGAATCGAGGAATCGACAGAGCTACAGTGGCCAGCAGATTGATGATAATAGAAATAAATTGACCGTTGTACAAGGCACTTGATTCGCATGTCAAAGCCCGCGTAGGGGTGTTGGGAGAGTTTTGAATGTTGGTAAGGTGGCTTCAACAAGTTTTGATGAATGCTTGATGCTCCATCATCCCTCAAAGGCTCGGAAGAAGGCTCAAAGGCAGAGATAGCAAACTAATATAGGGCAATTTGGAAGAGGTTTCCAATATGTAGGGGGGGCCGAGGCAGTAAGTGGAAGTTTGTTCTTTTCTTGAAGAGGCTATAGCTTTCACAGCCCGATCGTAGAATCAAGTACAGTTAATCATAAAAGTGGAAGTAGGGGTGTGGATGGGTAAATTTCTATTATTCTTTTTGTCTTTTTCTGGGAGAGTCTGAGCCCAGTTAGGAACTATGCACAACTCCTTCACTCACCATTTCTTAAGTTTTCACATATTATGCTGACAAGTGCTGGTAGTAGGCCGTTTTCCGAGTTTTGCGAAGACCTAAGACTAAAGCTGTTCCACTGCAGGGTTGCAGCGGTCAACAGAGTCGACAATAAGGAGGGAAGGAGCAGACACAGGTATTGACAGTTTTGGAGTACGGGCTTGATTGCTTCTATCGGCTCACCACAATCTCTAATTAATCCACATGGTTCTGAGGGTCCTTCATTGATTGCTGTCTACTGAATCGAGAGTTGTGAAATGACTCTTTGGCACCCCCGATCAAGTTATTGGGCTGGACTCGTAGACACGTAAGAGGTATGCATTAGAATGGGTTGTATACCCTCAGAGGTTTACTTCTTTCTTTTTTGCATGCCAAAGTGATTGAAGAAGGTGAAGATGATGATGATGATGATGATGACAACGGTGACTGAGGCGGTTGAGTTTCCTTGAGGTAAAGAATATTTGGAGGAGGTTTTGCCTGAAGGGATGAACTGCAGGAAGTAGAACTCATAATATTGCAAAGGAGGAACAGGTGAATTAGTGGAAGGTGGAGCCATGGGGGCTCTGGATGCTGTAGTCAATACCTTTCAGTAAAATTTGAAGGTGGGGAATAATCTAGTACCGTTTGGCAAACCCATGTCGTGCATTTTCAGCTTCTGATCTATCAGACTTCCTCATTGTATAAGAGACGACATTGCAATATTCCGAAAGTGGTCTGACGTAGGTTCTAAAAATGCCTAATTTTCTCTCCGGAGATGTGGGGGCCTATTTACCAGACCGACTACCCTCCATGTTTTAGCTACCTGCAAGACTGCATGTTCAGAGAAATTGAATGTACACGAAAGTTGAATTCCCGGGCCTCTTACTCCCCGAGTGTTGGAGATTGTCTGATCATCAATTTTAAACGATCCGGCAGAATGTGACATCTACGCGTGAGATTACATTTTTTAGCAACGGAGAATTTTATCACCCTTTGTCTACTTCAGGAAACTAGCAACGACAAATAGCACGTTGCATCAGCAATTGTAGAAGTTGGGGCGGTAGACTCAGCGGTGTGCGTATTTTTGCTTTGCTCCAAAAGGGAACGTGATGCTGTGCTTGATGACGGCAAAAATGTCGTTCGCTTGCTCGAAAACGTAAAAGGAGTGAGACACTGCCCTGAAACTCCGCTGGTAACTGATCGAGGGTAGGATAAATTGCCGTCGACGGCGCCGCCTGTTCTAGGGGAGTCAGATGTGATGGAAACCAGTCCAGGAGTGGGTCGACAATTTAACAGGTTTTCATCTTAGCTAGCTGTCCATCATAGGGTACCCAATCAAAAGAGTCAGTCTTGCCTAGGAAAACTACGATAAGCTCCTTTGTTAACCGAAGCTACCAGGTCGGGGAAATCACCCATGCATATGGCGCACGATCTTTTCTGACGAAGGTCAGCGAGGTTACTGTTCAGAAAATGATTTGTTGGCTTATCTTTATTCAGCTTTTCAACAATTCAGGAGACCATCGGAGTGTGATCCATGGGTCAATAGTTGGTTGGATCTTGCCGTGAAAGTTTATCAGGAATAGAGATAATAAGTGATGTTTTGAAATGGAAGGGAGGAAGCTACTATTCATAGATAAATTAAAAACTTTTGACGATAAAATAGGGATACCAGTTCCACCTAGGCTGAAAATAACCCGCCGTACTGCCCCCGACCCATGGCGGTAGGACTATTTAGTTTCAGTTGGCGCTGTCAAGTCGTCTGGACGAAATTTAGTTTCTGGTAGTTGTTCAGACGTCAGAGTCTCAAAGTCGTGTGGGCATGGTGAGTCGCCGGTTGTTAGAGAGGTGGCAAAATAAGTACTGAATGCCTCTGAGATCAATTGGTAGGTTCGTTACATGATTAATAATAATAATATTAATAATATTGGTATATTTCTCGGCCATGGTCGAGACGCACGCGTTAAAGCATGATCATGGTGTACACGTTACTCAATAAGATGAAATGTTCACATATTCTAAGTATGAAAGTCGAGAGTATTAGAGATGAAAAAACAATGACAGGAAAAGTTTGAATGGACCATTCTGATAATGGTTTGCGCGGCAGTTTTAAACCGGTTTCGAATCCGGATCAGGCAGCGGTGCGCGGTGGAGATATTGAGGAAATCGTTAGCGCAGTGCTAAGGAGGCATTATTAACAAGAATGATGCAAGCCCAGGAAACCAGAGGCCAACTGAGGTTCTGCAGATGGAATAAATTTTGAACAAGAAAAAAAGGGTGGAAAATCGACGCATGCGAAGAGGATAGCGATCCATGAAGACAATGCAGACCCTGAATGACGGATTTACCGGAGTTCTGTAAACGGAATGAGATTTGAAGCAGGGGGACCTGAGGCCAGTTTCGTGAAAGTGAACACCGGTGGATGTGGGAGAAACAGCAGTCCATAAAAAGGTGAGTTTAGATTCAGGGCCAGTAACATGTACTATTCAGAAATGAGAAGGCGCAACTGGAGGGTCTTCGAGAAATGGAGAGTCAAATTCCAGCCGGCTACGGTTCGGAGAAAAGATAACCTGTGTTAACGGATAATAAAGTGGGAAACGTAACAGACAAAGTAGGCCAACTGCTCTGGCTGCTCCCGAGTTTTGTTAATTTAGAAAAGGCTTGCATCATCTCACGTTGGATCGGCGCTCTTAGTTCCCGTTTTTGTTGGGGTAAGTTCCACTCACTTGCTTGAAGTGGGATAAAAGATTCATTTGTAAGAACAACGAAAAATCTCTTGAGTCAGCCATTGGCTTTTTAGGCTGAAAGCATCATTTTTAACCAAAAAATGGTGTTTGGTAATTTGCAACCAGGTGCACCATGAGTCGGGGTTGTAACGGTTATTCCGACTGTGAGCAACGCGTAGCCAATTCAAAACGAATCCCAAAACCAGAACAAGATTGATTCGTAGCTTCTGCGGTACTGGATTAACAAGTCACACGCATGTTAATATGCACAAACCTCAACTGTACGGCCACAACGTCCAACAACGAGGACCAGAGTTCAACAAATGCCAATGCCAGGTACCGCCATCACGGCAGTCCAAGTTCGAATAAAAATTATGCCTCTTCAAGTGGGCAAAATGAAAATAAATGTTGAAGTGTAGTGACTGATGCATGTTTCACTTGTTCCAAAGTCAATAAAACAAAGGGCATAGTCTCAACAATACAAGTATATGACAACCGCTGGGGAGGATTTCCACTCACGTACGTTGCAGGGGTGACCGAATCGTGACACACATCTTTCGCGGGTATAGCCGCTCCACCGCGGTATGCAGATCTTCGGATAAAGGAGAAGTGTAAAGGGGTTCAGAAAACCCTGTTCCATTCATCAGAATCCATGTTACAAACAAATTTTTTTATTTCTATGAGCTATCTTCGCCGGAGTTCCAACTGTTTGTTTTATTGCCCTAAATTATTGTCACAAATCGGGCTCTCACCTTTGCTTCGAGCGTGAGTCGCTCAGCTTGCACTTTGTTGTCACTGTATTCGGTAGTTTCATCTTATGTATCCAACCTTTTGCTGTAATTCAGCTGCAATTGTTGATTTGTTGTCCAATCTGGAGCAAAGGAACCCAGAAGGAACACTACTGAGGTTTAATTATTGTAAAATTGCCTAATTTTCTGTATATAGTACCGTAGCTACTTGGGATCGACTTTGTTTTGAATTGCGTCGAAATTGGTTGCCAGGCGTCGCTCGAATGTTCCATTGAATGGACTTTACAGGAAGTGTCCCAGGTATTGGAGCGAATAGGTGAGGGTAGGTGATTCCAACTAGCCCCATGGAACGGGGTCTTGGCGAATGGCTTGCGGATGGTTCACTTCGACACTGGAAACTCACACCTCACCGGTAAATGGTGGCATTCAGGGATGCCGCTCTCGACCAACATGTGAACACGAGATAAGCACACAGCAAAAATGAGATTAGGAATGGTATTGCCTCTCATTGAGCACATCACACTCTCAGTACGTTCTCCTTAAAGGGTGCTAGTCAAGTAGCGGAGTACCTGTTGGTCCAAAGTGGAACAAGGGATGCCCGGTGAGTTAGAGTCACTGGCCACCAGTACTTCGCGTCCATGATAACGACAGTATCAACAATCAGCAGTAGATAGAGCCAAGGCAGAATGAAACCATAGACAGTGGCAGTGGGTTTCGGAAAGCGGAGCGGGTATTGTGAACCCTTCCCAAACCTAAGAAGCTGATCGACGCAGTACGATTTTGGGGGGCGGTGTGAGTCATATGTGGGAAATCCTCAACGAATTTTCCCATAAACTTGTCAGTTCCCCGGGAAAATCAGTAATCCAGTGAGTGTTGCACGTTCTACAACAAATACCCATCGACACGTTCGAATAATTTTGTCTATATCTTCATTTATCGACCGCGAAGCACTTTGATCATTGCCCCCGACTCTGCCGGTGTGATTGCTTTGGTCTTAAGCATTGATAAACTTCAGTTCTCGCTTTCTAATCTTACTGCTGAATAATTTGGGTTTGCCTATACTTCATGTGTTCAGGGGTCCTTTGTTCACTACTGTGGAATATTCGGAATTAGCTTCTTTCGCTCTGGGCACCTTTTCATTCGTCTGCGTTGATCAATTTCGGAATAATTACTTGCAGTCAGGGCGAGCTGCAAGTTTATCCCGGGATTTGTTTGACGGACTTAGGGTGGGGGACGACATGCCTGTTGTCTCTCCCTTTTTCTCCAGGACCTCATAGTTCACAAAATTTTCCTTCTTTCAAAAGGAATCATGGAGAGATGGGAATTACCGAAAAAGGCCCTGCAACACGGCCGCCTGGACACGGCTTGTTCCGGCCACACAAGGTCCTGTGCAAACTGAACTGAGCTGGACTGGATGAGTAAGCCCTCACTGGCTGGTTATAAAAGCCATTCGAAATTTTGCTTCAGTTTGGACCAGGGAAAAATTTGGATCCGAGGTTAGGAAGCCGGGAACCCTCGCGTTTTGAGGATATGCAGGGTCTCATGTCTCCGGCTGCTTTTAAACCTGATAGCAATGTCTTCCGCGAATCAACCGCTTTCGAGCGACAAAATAACAATATAAAGTTTAAAATAGTACTCAGGGCAATCAATAAGAAGCTGAAGTACTCCGACCGGAAAAAGTTTGATGAGAAACTGAAATCACGATGACTGAACGGACTCACGTCAAAGGAGAAAAGTTCTACCGGAAATCCAAAGACTGCGTTTGTTTACTGGTATCACTTCGGGCTCACCAATTTAGTGCGCAGAGCTAGCGGGATGAATGGCCCGCGGAAGCAGTTGACAACCACCGTGGCGAGTCGAGCGGCTCTTTGCCCAAAACCAGTCAGGATTCACGGGGAAGTTTATGCGAACTTGCAGAGTACAGTGTAAAAATCGGGAAGAGATCAGGTAATACCCACAAGAGTTCATGTCATATTGACGGTCGAACCAGGGTAGCTCTTTCTGAATGGCGAGAGGAAGCCTAAATATGGGATGGCAATCAAGAGGATGATTGCCGGAAATGAGTGTGGTATCACTACAAAAGGTGAAGTCATGGGAACCCAAAATTCAATCTGAAGTAAAATCTCAATCAGCTCCCTGGTTTTCGGCAGAATTGCGATCAGTTTATCCTGCACAAAGACTAGAACATTCGATATCTCAGCACAGAGAGATTCACTTCGGAGCCCAATGTTGGTAAAACCTGAAATGCTCTTTTGTCCAAGGCAGCTAGTTTGGCGAGCAGACCTTACATCTCAGGCATAGTAAGTTGTTCAAGGTGCATTATTAAGGTCAGAGCCCATGATCTGGAAAACCAAGAGTAACTGAAGCCGTGCTAAACGGTAGCTGATCGTCTTGGAGTTGCGAAGAGATTTCCAAAACTATTTTAGTTAGCCCAGAGGACTGGCTCACCCTTCGCGCAACATTAAAGGACGAAGTTTAAAATGTACCGCTAGTTTGTGTGCCGACCCAAGTCCATGCCACTAGAAGAATTATGGACACTCAACTGGCTCGACTGCCAGTATTTCTGCTTAATCTGAACTGAATGGCCCGGTGGGCGATGGTCGAAATCTAGACTACCCAGTTCTGATTCATACCCTTACCACATTCAGTAGCCTTCGATTAAATACAGCTTCGTATCGAAGGTGCTGTACACCGTCGCATAGTGAGTGGAGGAAGCTCAGCGGTTTTGTTTTAATGAATCAATGGAAGAATTGCCATAGAAGTAATAATGCCCAACAATTCATTCCGATTAGTTGAGAAGTGAAATTAAAACGTCCAAATATTACAACCAACATATCTCGAAATCGTCGTACCCATCTTCTTGAATGTGAGTATTTTACCTGCTGATTAATCACTGAGCTCTGGCATACCGAATTTCTATCCTAATGCACTTGCAGACTGAACACGTGCAACCTCCACGAGCGCTGAACACATCTCACTGAAAATGGGCCACGTTCGGTCATATAACACGGGTGTACTCATGGGGAATTGGTGGGAAGAAAGGATTCGGCAAAATGTATGTTGCTTTCATTCCAGGGTCTATTACTAGGAAGAAATAAAGCGTGAAATCTCCGACATGGAAAAGATAAATATTCTGAAAAAGATTACCAGCGATCTCAGCACGTATGAACCACCGAAAGTGATGCAATTATTCTGGTTAATTGAAAATTACAGTGTTTTTATGGTCAATCAGATGGAGTCCTAAGGAACGGGAGCTCTGTTGTCGTGATAAATCCGGGACCGACGCCTTATTACATCAAAATAGGTGTATCTTCCAGTCGAGCACCATCTTTGCTGAGCATGGGACTCAAAAATGAACAATATCTTAGTACACTCGGTAATCAGAACACCCAGGTTACGCTTTCCCGGGTGTTGAACTCGGACTCACTTAATGTCGTTGCTTCTCACATGCTTCAGCCGGCGGCAAGAAATGTATTCACAGTCGAAAGGTAAGTCACATAACTTTTCTGACTGATTTAGATTTATTCAAAAATAATCATAATCAAGATCCCAAGAAGTACACCGGTATGGTGCCCATATGGAACACATACGGACAAACTGTGGAAATGCTGTGCGCACTATAATCGAGATGTTTGGGCAGCGCTACTAGGGCCCACGCCGGGCCAATGTGTGCACTCCCAAACTTCGGAAGAATATGCGAGGGGAATGAGTACTCTCTTCACGGATTCTAAATGAAACTTCCTGCCGTTTTACTCAAATAAACCTATGCAAATCCCACTACTTGTCGTTCTCTACTACTGTGTAGCCTGTTACATTCAAACAAAACATATTCTGTGAAAAGTGTGCATGAACTATGCGCACATATGTGCCCTGAAATTCCTTTGCAGATAACGTGGGCAAGGCGGAAGTATACCAATAACCAATTGAACTTACATGGAAGAATATGACGTGTTTGTTGATAAACGTAGTTCGTCAGTTTGCAAAATTTACGCACACGTTTCACAGATTATGTTCTGGTTGAATATAACAGGCTACACAAGAGTTGAGAACGACAAGTAGTGGGATTTGCATAGGTTTATTTGATTAAAACGGCAGAAAGTTTCATTTAGAAGCCGTGAAGAGAGTACTCATTCCCCTCGCATATTCTTCCGAAGTTTGGGAGTGCACACATTGGCCCGGCGTGGGCCCTAGTAGCGCTGCCCAAACATCTCAATTATAGTGCGCACAGCATTTTCACAGACTGCCCATACGTGTTCCCACGATTGCCTACAGCACTGTGGATAGTCCAAACGCCTGCCCACAGCAGGTGTTGGTTGTCTCCCCGTCCTCTCACACTTACCCACATGTTGTGTTCATAACTCAATAGCTTAGTCAGAGAGAAGCATTGCATTAAAGAGCATGAAACAATCAACCGTCCACGAGCTACCGTGAATAAAATTTTGAATCAATTAACAGGCTATCAGATTACGGCTAATGTCTTATCGATCCAAAAGCACGTGAAGCCACATAACATTACTTCTCCCTTTTCGATGAAGAAACACAAGGTACACGGATTGATGATGCAAACATGGTAGACGTAGTAATACACATGGAGCTAACTCCGTGTAATTGGTAAAGATACGCAAAGCAGAGCGTGATACAAACAAGCAGCGCACGTTCTAGTGCAAGGCGAATGTAGTTGGAGTGAATCACGAACGGAAGTCAGTGCCAGATGAATTAGCGCCACAGCATTGTCCCCCTTGTTAAGGAAAAAATATTCAGAATGTGTTTGCAACTTGTGAGACAAGAGGAAGTGCAAACACGGCCTTAGACAAGGATGGCAAACAATCTCAGTTATGGTACGAGTGATTGCAGGGTAAGAAACGAAACCCCTTTTTCTAGAAAAAGGCAAAATGAATTAAAACAACCGATAGGTCATACAACTCGGGTCTAGTGATGAATGTAAAGTCTGTGTATAAATGTAGTGTGTGTGGAATGTGAGTTATTCCCTGTAATTCCAAACGCCCGGCCTATGCCTATCGACGGGAAGCCTCACTCTTTCTGACCTTCTAACTGCGTGTCCCGAGAAGTCCACGTCGGTGTTGCCCTCTCTGTATCTAGAAGGGAAAAGTTTTGGAGGTCGACTTTTCGTTAGAGCCGTTTAGAGTCGTATTGCATTTAACGCTGATCCATCTGACAATATGTAAGTTCCTGGTGTATATACATCTTCAATCTTCGTGGGTGCTGTTAGTGGGTGTTCACCCTTCTTTCTGAGCGGTAACAAAACTCTTACATACTGGCCAACCTTAAGTGGTTTCACGGCTCGGTAGTATGAAGCCTAATAATTGGATCTTGTGTGGATCTCATCTGATTTGTTTGTATTTGCAAGTGAAATCACCGCATTCAACTTTGTGCGGATCTGTCTACCCAGAATCAGCTCCGCTTGAGGTTTATTCGCGTCATTGAATGGGAAACAGTTCGATAGGCGCTTAAGGCAATGAGTATTGTGTCGTCTCACGAGGTACTCTCCTGTTGCACAGCTTGTATAGTCTCCTTCAGCGTTTGGTTCAAGCTCTTGACCACGCCATTCGCTGCAGAGTTATATGGAACTGCTCTTGGGTGTGTGATGTCATTTATACGAAGAAATTCGTGAAAATCTAAGCTTTCAAACCGAGGACCGTTATCTGTCACAATTTCCTCTGGCAGACCAAACCGTGCGAACGGTCATCTGAGCCGTTTATTGACGGCAATGGAGGTCACTTCCCCATATTTTAGAGCCAAGGAACACTTACTATAAAAACAAAAGGCGACGAATTTACTTTGTTCAACCAATGGAGCTTTCTGGAATGGACCCATGATGTCAGTGGCCACTTTGGCCCATGGACACATGGAATATACAATTGAATGCACTGATGCGGAAATCGGACGTCAGTTTTATTGGAATACTGACATGCCGAACAATCTCTAACGGCAGCTTTAACCAGGGTGTTTAGTCCAGAATACCAATAAAACTCTCCAACGCGTGCTTTGATGCAGACAGATCCCGGATGCCCCTCATGGGCGCACCGGATGACGGTCGAGATCAAACTGCAAGAAACAACGTATCGTTCTTTGCGTAGTACACAATTGTCAGCGACAAACAGTTCATTGCTGAGAGTGGAATGAAGAAGTATATCTGGGGAACTTGATAGTCTTTCTGGCCATGAAGACCCTAAGAAGTGGATTATTTGAGTCAGTGTTGAATCTGTTTCTAAATGCTTCTTCAGTAGGTTTCTGGTGATTGCACTACATTAGCGGCCTTCCAAAGCGGATATAGTTTTGGTCTCTTTAGTATCCTCATTCTCATTTGACGCGGTCAATGAAAGTCGTGAGAGTGCACCAGCCACTTGATTTCGGGATCCCGGAGTGAACTGTATTTTGAAGTCACAGCTGAGAAGGTGAGTGTACCAACGACTGATTCGAAGTGGCCTGTGACCTTTGTTGCCACAACTCAGGAGACTGGTAAGCGCTCAGTGACCCGTGCGCAATGTAAATAAGCACTCAAACAAGTACAAATGCCATTTTTTGACATCCCACACACAAGCAGGAGCTTCTTTCTCGCCTTTGGAATACCTCGTTTCAGTTGGGGACAAAAATCGTGAGACAAACGCAGCTACTCTCTAGTGGCCATTATGAATCTGGGATAATACAGCCCCCAGGCCGACGTCTGAAGCGCCAGTCGGTGCAACTGTTTCCAGGTGCTCGTGAAAGATCGCTATCGTGGGTGCAGTAGGTATCATGAAATAGACCAAATAGAAGGCATCTTGTTGCTCCGGACCCCATGAAAAGCCTTCATTTAATTTCGTAAGCCTCCTGAGGGATTCCGAAATTGTTGGGCAATTCCTAAGCTGACGAAAATGATAGGAACATAAGCCCAAAAAATGTTTTCATTGACCAGGAGTTTGTGGTATTGAAAAGTTTAATGTCACTTAGACGTTGTCAGCTTTTGGGCGGACCCCATTGACTGATTTATATAACTCAGTAACTCGACTTCAAGCACCGCAAATAAATACTTCGCCGCGTTCAAAAGTATATCTAAATTATTCTATCGCTTCAGCAGAGTAGACAAATTGTCATGGTGATCCTCGGGTGAGGAGCCAAAAACGCAAGTATCGTCCATGTAGGTAATGCATCCCCGCAATTCGGCTAAGGCTAATGTCATAAACGTTTGCCAGACAGCAGGGACGCTGTATGGACCCAATGGAAGTAGTTTGTACTGTTACAAGCCGTCCTGTGTTAGAAAGGCTGTGAGTGGCTTGGAATCCCCGATGAGGGCCATGAGAAACGCTCTAGCGCCAGAAAGTTTAACTGAAAACTCTTCGGCACTGGGAAGAGAAAACTTTTCAATAATGATCTGCTTGTTCAGCATCCCAAGACCAGTGCATATTCTGATGTTACCATCCTCCTTAAACACAGCAACAAAAGGATGGACCCATTCAGAACATTCGATGGGTTCAATCAAACCATCATGCACCATATTTAGAAGAGCCTTGGAAACAGCTTCCTGTTTGGCAAGGGGAACTAGCAGCGGCTGAGAAATAGCAAAAGAAACAGCCTCACGTTGCAAGACAATACGGTGTTCCACTCTAGAAACATTGCTGATATTCTCTTGGAAAAGTTCCGGAAATGAAGACCGCAAATTGTCGGTTTGTACGGCAGAAAAGCTCATTCTATCTATGCATGGAGATACTTTTAGACCTACCATAGCGTTTCTACCAAAATAGAGTTTGCGATTGATACTAGAAACGCACACCGCAACATCTTTTGTAGTGTTTTTCAAAAAGAGACGGGGAAAAACCAAGTCTAGGATAGAGACGGGATTATTAGAATAAATGCCAAATCTGCATGATGACTATTGGAGTGGCAAATGTTTGAAGTGTTTTATGTAGAAAGTTCAGTTCAGTTCAGTTTATTCAACCAACAAACTCGCACTTCTGTGCTCTCGTTTTGGTTGCTACCCTCCAGCATCGTCCAGTAAACGGGAAAAAAATAGGAGCATAATGATAAAGATCCAAAAAGTCAAAGTATTAGGCGGAACTCAAGAAAACAGGAGAAGAGTTCGAATGCAACTACGCTACTAACCGTGACACCCAGCCATATCGCTTAATGCCTTCAACCATTTGATAAGCGGATCACCTGGACTCAAACCTGGAAGTCTAACACGTCCCACGTGGCCAAGTCTACTGGTCGAGGTTTTCATACCTTTTTGCCATGTCATGGACTGGTCACCTCGACCTACCTTCCAATCACCACCTACCTCAGAGAAGAGCGTACGCTGAAAAAGGCTATCCGTGGGAAAGCGTAAGACATGTCCTAACCAACTTAACCTGTTTAGACTCAGCACTTGATCAAGAGACTGAGCTCTGGTTCCTAACATCTTACGCCCAATCTCAGCATTGCTGATACGGTGTTCCCACTATACTCGGCCAATGCTACAGAGACATTGGTGCTCGAACACCGACAGTCTTCGCGTATCTTCTGCCCTCAGCGGCCATGTTTCTTAACTGTATAAAAGAACGGACCTAACCATCGCAGAGTACACTCTACCCTTAACAGTCAATCGGATGTCACGCCGACGCCACAGAGGGCGGAGGTTTCGAGGACTCGCGAAAATTTGTGGATTGGCGTAGCAACGCTATTCCTCCTTTGAGTTCGGTATTGTGAAATACCCGGCTGGTCTCACGTACTGCGATTTTTGATTAAGCAAAGTCACATGCACGGGTTCAAGTTAATTTGCTGGCGTCTTCCACCAGCAATGCCTCATGAATGCAAGATTCAGATCTACCAGCAATCGGTTGCTGGATTAGCAATACTTCGAGTTTCTTACTGGGAACGGTATTGTAGGCACAAGGACGCATGGCACATGTAGTTCGTATAATAAAATACTCCATGGGCTCTCCTGATGCTTGGTTTTGTTGTGAAGATTTGTAGCGGGTCACGCATGTGTTCATACAAAAATCAAAATGCTTATCCAGGGCATCAAGGGCATCTTCGACAGTCTTGTTTTTAAGGTTCATTGCATCGAATAGGTGCCGGCCTTCGGTACCGGTGTGCTAACGTGGTATTTTTACATCAATATCGTAAGAGATTTTGGCATTGGAGTTCAATATCGGGAGGACAGAAATAAAATCCAAAAATGTGATTTTCCATGAGTTTCATAATTCTGCAGCTGGTTTTTCAGCAGCGTCGATTCAAAACAGAGTAAATGAATGCAGAAAACCCGACAGTATTCATATTCGAGGCCGCGACACCAACATGTTGTATTCAGAACTCATTAGGTCAGTTAGAGAGAAGCACTGTATTAGAGAATATGACAAAAGCAATATTCCGCGAGCTACCGATCAATAGGCCGTCAGATAAGGGCCAATATCCTACCGATCCAAAAGCACGTGAAGCCACACAACACCGCAGAAGGTGTAGGATCCCGTGAGCGTATTGACACGACAGATGTGACCCTGCCCAAATAGCACGAGCATCCTCGTGAGCGTTGCCAGAGTTGCCCGAGCGTCCACCTGACCGCACTGCTGGGTGAATTCTAATTAAACAAGGAAAGTTACACCCAGGGGCAGCCAGAAGTTAACCGTCAGAAAACGTTGAGTTAGTGAACTATTTCGTTTCAAAGTGATTTGCCAACGAAATCTTCTTAGTCAAATGAACAAAGGACACTTGAGTCTGTATACAGATACGGGACAAACTGAACTGGCACAACGACATCGATGACGAGATAATGTGTATTTTTAATGTGCGTTTTTTTTGATATATTAATCTGAGTAAATAGAATTGCTCTTCAATACGAAGTTGCATGTCGTTCTATTTCATGTGCAGTAGAATGGATGGGATGAGGATGATTATTAAGATTCCTTTGCTTGAGAGACAAAAAAGGGCAGAGAAAATGTAATTTGCTGAAAGTTGAAAAAGTTATTCAAGAGTATTTTGCATGCCACACGATCGATTCAAACCGATTGGGAACCGTTCAGAAACCGATCATTGTGATAGCGCAAACAGGTAAAAAACTGACTGGCCCTTTATCGGCTTCGTAGCGGTTTTGCAACATGGGTATCCATTGTATATACATACATATTGATGTTCTTTGTGTATCGTGACAATAAAACAGTACCGATTCCAGCAATACAAGAAAAGCGCACCAAGTGCGGAGGCTACCGGAAAGCAAAACGAGCAGGTACATTCAGCGAAACCAGAAGGGATTCAAAGGCGAGATCAATGATAACCTCACGGAGATCAGCTTAGTACAATCTATACAATCAAAGAAAAACAGAGCAATTAAAATTAAGCTTCAGAGAGGACTATCGAGGAAGAAAACCGAAAATGATGTGTTGCAAATATTCATTTTCGAAACGAGTGAGACCACTACAAGCCCGCAAAATGCACTAGGTCCATATTTAGTTGCACAGTCACATAGTAAAAACAAGTCTGAATTCTTTTTACTGTAATAGATCTGTGTCAATATAATATTATTCTAGTTTGTCGAGCTCAGGCACGTACAGAAGTTCCAGCTCATCAATACCGGTGGGTTACCGATTTTTGAAAAATGATTAACAATCTTTAGATAGCAGTATAATTTGAATCTATCTATGCAGCTGAGGCACAAACCAAGCACTTTTCGTGGTTTTTCACTAACCATCCCTTGAGTGTACCTTTGAGGTCCGCTCAGTGTCACGGTCAGAGGACTATCGGGTGACACTCACGGAGATACAAGCGCTGCCTGTTTTGAAAACAAAATATGAAGCATTATTTAGTGAATTACCAACACGTTTTTGAATTCTCACGTCGAAGGGATGCATCAGGGGTACATTTATTTATATATTTCGTTTGGAAGATGGCTAGAAGTAACTTTCTTCAAAAAAGCACTACTATTTTTGCATGACAGACATTTTTTGTGACAAAACATTTGCAAGCAATACGCTTGCATTTCAATGAAAAGCTCTGACAAAACTGGGGTGAGATAAACAAAGTATACAACGACAGGCACTAGAGGTATATAAGTGCGCAAAAAATATCAAAGAACATTTAAAGGGTTATTTTGTTTTTTCTTGTCTTTGTTGGTCAGTGCCTGGGCAAGACAGGACGCAGGGGAGTTTTTGTATACGTTTATTCTGGAAGAAAGGTATCGAAGTTCAGATATGGTAAAAAAAATTGAGAAGAATTACTGAATAAATCAAGGGATAAAGGATGCGTCGGACCATGTAATGTCTTGTGAATCAGAGCCACGCAAAATTCTATACGTTAGTTGACAAGTTTGGTCAAGGGAGGTCAGATATGAAGAATGGAGCGCACCTAATAATTATCGGTCCGCGGCAAGGGACTCTGAAGTTTTGATTTAAACGGCCGAATAAATTACGGACGAGCAACACAAAATGATTACACTGAAGGAAAACTTCGGAAGAAGTTGTCGGTGGTGTTTGAAACGGCCTAAGTTTCCTTAATTTAGAGATAAGCGTAGTAATTTAGACACAGGGCAATGATTGTAAAACATCCATTTCAGACTGGTGTCTTGGCTAAAACTGAGATAACTGACGGAACTAATTCCGGGTAGGATATGAATGAAAGTATCTGCCAAGACCAGGCTGCACCTTAGCGTAGTGTGATGACTTCCGTGCCTCCATGACACAAAGGGATATGCAGGATGGCTTCCTTAAGCCCGGAGATGCAACCGTGCCTGACAGGTCAGTAGGTAGAAGCCAGATGAAGTCTAGTCTCTGAAACAGTTGCTGGTTAACATGGTTTTAATTACTATGCCCCTGAAGAGGTAGCTTCAAAAAATAAACACGAAGAGAAGCAGTTTACTGATCTAAAAATCTCCAATAGATGTATGTTTGTCTCCGAAACACGCATCCTCCCAGCTACAAACCCGGCTTCTCATTTTACCTCTCGTGTGTCGGGTGATCCGGTGCTTGGTGTTCGTGGTCCGGCTGGCGTTGCCATGCTCTGAGCATGAAAGCTGAGTGTGCACTGCTTGACCGGATCCCGGTCAGCAATCATCTGTATGCGGTTTGACTGAACTGTTCTGTGCATGTCAACTGCACTACACTGAGGCGTCGCTGCCTGTTTGTCGTTCCTATGTATGCTACAACTGAGTATAACTATGGCGAAGCTAAAGACGAATTCTACTAAGACTTGTCTCAACTACCCCGCAGCGTACGCTCTACGGAAATCATGGTTGTTGCTGGTGATTTCAGTGTTCAAGTTAAAATGTTAGACGAGACGGAGAGAAATATAAAAGGCCGATTTGGCGTTCTAGCCGACTGAACCGATAACGTTGACCGACCTATCCGACTGTGTTCCGAACATGGACTGTTCCTAGTGAGTGTACATTTCTTCCACAAAAAGCAGTACGGATTAACCTGATGTCCTCCTGCGGCTTTAAAGAGTTGGACCCAGATGGACCACACTGCTTTTGGTCACCGCTGGTTTGGCTGAATTCAAGATTACCAATGATCTTGGTCCACTTCGGAAGACACTGATCACGCTCTTTTCCGCAAGCGTTCCAGCCTAAATATCGTCGGTGTCTGAAGCAACATCAAAACCAACCGTCCCCCGCAGCTGCTGCTGGAAGATAATCTGTGATCTGCTTTCCAAGCAGAATTATCCACCATGTTATCGATGAAATCAACTGCCCAGGATCCATGAGGGCGATAGACAGAGACTCAGAGGGCTCTGATTGAGGCCGTTAATGCTGCCCAAAGTCCAACAACCAGACACACACAGAAACAATGGATATCTGCATCCTCGGTTGCGCTGATAGGTGCTCGCAGATTGATTCCTCTGAACTTCAGTTGTGATGAGGCATGGAGATTCCTTAAATGTCAACCAATTCGTAGCCTTAGAAATGGCCGTGAGCAGTGGAGAATTGCGAAGTGTAGGGAGATACAAAAAGCTGCGGCAATTGGCATCAGCTTTAACCTTATCTGTCTGATTAGAAAACTCGATCCACGTGAATTACGCGTTAGCCAATTGATCAAAGAGGCGAACGGATTGCTGATTCAAACTCAAGACAGTCGTCTAGTACGTTGAGCGGAGAATTTCAAGAAGAAATTTAATTGGCCTTTACCCACGACAGGCTTGTTAAGTAGAACCATAGCTGCAGCTCTGGTTGTAGGTACCGGTCCTCCGTCAGAATCAGAGATTTGCCGTTAGATAGGCTACTTTAAACGACATAAGTTTGCTGGACCGGATGGGTTGCCTCCGTCTACTTTCAGAGACGATGGTTCAAATCTGTTACTGGAGTTGAGAAGACTCCTGGTTTGATATGGGACAGGGAATACGCTCCAAAGAGTTGGTGTGAATTGGTGATCGTACAGATTTAGAAGAACGGTGACAGCTCTTGTTTTGAAAACCACAGGGGAATAAGTCTGGTTAGCTTCGCATGTGAACTGCTTACTGGTATTGTTCTCCACCGCTTATGAACCGCTCTTGAACAGTACTCATGCGAGAATCACGGCGGATCTAGGCCTAGTGCAGATCGTGTTGATTACATCTGAACTCTTCAACAAATGTTACAACGTTGGCACACCTTCCATAAGCCCACCACCTCCGTTTTTCTTGATCTTAAGGCGGCCTTCGACTCAGTAAACCGTACAGTTCTCTGGCGCTGCCTCTTGTTGAAGGGAGTATGAGGAAAAATTCATTTTCATCATAAAGTTCCTTCACATGAATATCCAAGGCGAAGTGCTGGCTTACGGTATTTCTTCTTTCGAGTTCACCACAAGAAGTGGTGTACGTCAGGGTTGCCCCCTTCCTTCCCTTCTCTTTAACTTCGTGACTGATATGATTCTACAGACCGCACTTTGTCTGGTGATGATAGTGGCATTGAATTTTCGTCGAGTGGAAAAATGTTTGACCTTGGATGTACGGACGATAAAGCTCTTCCTGGTTAAGATGCAGGTAAGCTGCAAGCTTTTCTAGACAGCTTGACGGATTGCGTATTAATGTTTGGGAGTGTGTTTTGCATCTTCAAAATGCTAGTTGCTTTTTCAGGACTGGGTTGATTCAACAACGTACTCTATTATCCGGAGAAACTATAGACCTGGTAGATAAGTTCTGTCTTTCGGGCAGTTGCATTTCACTTAGTGGTCGAATATCAGATAAGGTGCCTTTGCGTATACAGAAGGTTCGTTTGGCATTTGCCAACCTGAGTCATCTGTGATGTCGACATGATGTTCGTTTATCTACCAAGGGTCGAGTGCACGCTGCAGCACCCAGGCCCGTGCTTCTGTAGGGTTCAGAAACATGGCCACTGTGGATGGAGGATATACGAAGATTGTCGGTATTTGAAAACCGACGTCTTCGTGGTATTGCTTGAATATGATGGGAACACAACATAAGAAATTCTGAGGTTCAGCGGAGAATCGTGGGTTCACGAACCAAATCATCAGGTGAAATACTGAAAATCACCAGGCTATGATGATTGGGACATGTGTTGCGAATCCCCCTTTGCCGAGCAGTGCTTGCTGAGGTGGGTACCGGCCGGAACATGAGTAGGGGTGGCCAGTCCATGACATGAAAAAAGCTATGAAAAACTTAGTCTGTGGACCTGGAACCAAGAGACCCTCCCACTGAGAGGTTATATGTCAGCGGAAATGGTTGGTGTCATGACCAGTGACGCTCTTGTATTCACAAAATTTCTTTATTAACCTCTTATCAATATTTAAAGTTCATTTACAGCTTCTTTATTATTCTTGTCCTTTCTCTTTGTTTCCAAATAAGGCCGTCGTCAGTAGATAGCAACCAAAGCCACCGCATCTAGTGCATGGTTAATGATTGTGTAAACTAAGCTGAACTGTATGAAAAATTGATCCAGGAAGACTGGAAGAACATTCGAGGCATTTAAATAGGCTCAGCTGTAGACCCAACTAGGAAGAAAAAAATCCTGTCTGACATAGGTTTTTATCAGATTTTTTGAACTCTGCGGAATTAGAAATAGCTTTAGAAGGGGCAATATCATCAGCATATTTAAATGTGCGGGATACAGAAAAAGCTTTCGGAAAAGACGAAATCGAGGTACAGAATAAAGGTGGGGAATAATTAAGAAATATACAGTGAGCAGATAGCTTATAATTATTCAAAGATCTAATCTTAGGATGTACCAAACAGGCTAAAACAACAAGGGCGGATCCTTCGTGTCTATGAACAAACTGAAAAGAGTCATATGGTACATTCAGATACACGATAAACGAAACTTACTCCAAATTTGTGAATTTTATACTATTTTAGGTATTAGAACAATATTTTGCTTGTCCGCGAGGCAAAATGACCGTGATTTTTAAGCACGAAGTCAAGTATCCCTTTGTTTTGACGTTGACACAAATGTCAGAATACTCTCCACGTCTGGAATTAGAACTCGAAAACCTATCCTTTCGCAGCCAAAAGTGCCCGGATAGAACGTCTAACTGCTGACCAGAGCATGCGAGCAAAAGTAGACCATGTTTCTAGAACTCAGGAAGAAAATGGCGCCTAGCTGCCGACATTAAGCATCGGGTTAACTAAAACGAGGAATCTTCATGCAACCAGTTGAAGGCTAGAAGCGAAGCTAACTTGAGTCACCAGCCTACATACGAAAGCTGATCAACGATGCAGTTGATATGCAGTGTGTATATTAGGACGTGACTTATGAGAGCCATCCTTATGTTGTTTATGTATTTTTGATGGAATTGCCTGCCGTCTATTTGCATTTGATTGACTTTGCGCCTGAATGTGTAACTCTTGCTGAAGGTAGACAAATAGTGATGCCGCTCAGGGCAAATCTGTAAAGGCTAGTGACGGCTGATTGAAAACCTGATGTTCTATCTGATTGGCAGTTATCTTCCTTACAACGGACACATTTACGAATCATTAAGTTAATACAGGCACAACCAGGATCCGGGTTAGAGAAATAAATTTATTATTTTAATACTTGTAAAGAACCCCCATAGGACAATCAAAACCGACTGTTTACGCTGCTCGGCGACCGATGGTTGCATTTTGTGTTGTTGTGAAACGCAGTATGGGATGATCATGACCAGTGCCCGATTGAAACCCGTCGCGGTCTCATGGACAAGATGTTTTCCATGATAATGGTAGTGCGACGTTTGCACGAGTATTAAGCTTTTCAAAGTAGGGGGCATGTCTAACACGTTTCCTCCGTAAATGATCTCATAGATTCAGCCGAGCTATTTGAAATGTTTTATCGTAGTATATTCATATGTCAAAACGCACCAAGTAATTACGATACACTTGATAACTGCGATTGCGCGTCCATATGATCGTGTTGTCTTACCGATCAGATCCTCCGGTCTCTCTTTCCTACAATAAATCGAAAAGCCCGGTCTTCTTTGGCGAGTATTTTGGAAAAACAGGTATTATAAGAACCTTAAATGTACCGTACTTGTCTGATAAGTTTCAAGGGTTATTATTTTTGGACGATTTCCAACCTGGCACCCAAAGAGATAGAGCGTACTACTGAAGTCTCTTATGCATGTCTGGTAAAATATATACACAAAATGTACAAAAGGTTCTAGACACCAGTCGAAATTTAATTTATACAATATCCAGAAAGTTAATCTATATGGTTTTGAGGTGGCGAACATAAACTTTATTAACTGCGAACAAAATCTCCAGGTTAAATACGTTTTGTGAGATTTATAAACGAATTCAAATAACGATAATCATGTTAAGGTGGTAGTTAATTCGAGGCCAACCACATCTACTACCGTAAAAAATGGGCAGGAAATTTTGGATTTCCTAGGCATTTCCCATGGAAAGTGAAGATTTTAGTCATCCACGCTGGAATATTTTTCATTGATGGTTGTTGGTTCCTTGTGACAGTACGGTAAGAGAAGTGCGCAGTAAATACCTGGATTAGATGCCAGAAGCAGTTAGTTGAATTACGCTGCTCGAATCCTGGATACGCGTTTCACTGATGCAGCAGACATAAATCTTCAGAGAGTCTTTTGTGAAGGCTAGGCACGTCTGTTGACCGGCGTCCATGAGAGCATGCACGTAAAAGAAGCCGAGATTCAGAGGCTGGCGAGGCTTGAGAAAATGTAAGTTACGGGACTGAAGATTATCAACAACACTATTTGACAACGAATGGTTGCGCGCATCGGGTGTGTTATGAGTGGGAGAATTATGAGTGGTTAGAGAGGACAGAAGACAAAGGTTGAGTACATGAGAGGGAACTGTGAGCAGTAGCCCACTTATCACTACCCACCCCGCTCGATGCAATGGGAAGCGCGGTCTTGATTATCCCGCGCGGCGACCGAGGCAGTATGAAACTTTTAGTAGTTGTGCAGTTCATGAAGGACTTTGGACAGGTACTTCTAGGGTGCCTAGCCGCAAAGCAGGAGAACGGTTAGGGTTCTCAACCAATACGAACCAGTCCGCAAGGCAGCGGGGTGGCCGAATGGAAGCCCATTTGCTTGGATCAATTAATCTTCCACTGATTTTACCGACTGAGTCACCAGCTCAGATCGACTGAACTTCGTCGGGCCTCTACCCACTGATTTTTCAGGCATGAATGTGCCTCCAGCTTAAGGAAGCCATCGTGTAAAGCTCTTTGGGTCATAGAGGCACGCAAGCTATCACACCACATCATGGTGCAGTCTCGTCGCTCTGGCCTGGCAGCTTTGCTTTTCTTGTCTAGGGATGACAGAATGCAAAGGGATAAATAGGCAAGGATATCCAAGTAGAGTATGAATAGTGATAGAGAAATTGGTTGGGGTCAAATATGCCCAGCCGTAACATTATCCTTCGCAACGGAGCAACTGATTTGTAAGCTGTAGGCCGCAACTCGGAGGTGTAATCGACGGACACTTGTCAGGAATGAAAGTTTTCAAAACAAATTTAAACCAAGCGATGCTGCTAATGTTGCTTAATGGGTAAAAGTTCCCCCAGCAGCGTTTGAGGGCGTGTAAAGGGATAGGAACCACGGTTTCTGCACTGTACACATATCGAGAAAATGACCGACTGACTGTACGTCAACTAATTTGAGATCTCATAATCAATCCTATCCACTAAGGTCCACTCGTGAAGTAGTGGTGTTTATCTAATCCACGTCTAGGAACCGGCTTTTAAACGTACAGACACTCTGAGTAGTGTATAACGTTTTCTCGGATGATATCCTTAGATAACACTGACACACTGCACAAGGACTTTTCTTTCTGGTCCTTTCATCGGAAAGCATATTCCTAGCTTTGTTACGTCGCTTCTCGCAATAATATTCATACGAATTGCTCTCTCCCATTCTTCGTGAGCGTAGTGGAGAATAGAGAGAAATAGTTAATGAGTCGAGCACTAATCGAAATGAATAAGCTGACGTTTATTTTATGTTGTGCAGTATATACCTCAAAACTCCAATGTGTTGCTTGATGCAAATATCCAAAGAGAACTACTTCACCTTAGAAGGTTAGCGAATCGTGTGTTATTTTCATGATTAGAAGAATACAACACTGTAATCATTATGAAAACTTGGATTACACCTTTTAACTCGTATTTATAATCACTATGAACTAGGTTCTGTGATATGCACAACAACGGAGGTTTCAGTATTCATTATACATGTACTATTACTTTGGGCAATACTTTTGACTTCAAAATTATAACTCTGTTGTTATTGTCCTCACGTTGTCAAATTCCCCATATAACTAACACCCGAATACATCCACTATCAGGAACTACTTAATAGATTGATTTGCATATAGGTACATAATTATTATACAGATGGAACAGGTGATTAATGATAAAATCTTGGAACTGTCATCTTGTTCTTTGTAGCATCTGAAGCCAAAATAATCTCATGATATACATACGTGCATATTTCGTATCTTCCGTCAAACTGTATCCAAACTTCTGGAAAAGCGGACAACTTTTTCAACATCACAGGGCAGATATCGTTTAGTGCAAGTGCGTGTCTCAATAAACTGTGATTCAATGAATGTATTTATCTATTCATAGTTGAAAGTTATGTGCATGACTAGAGAATACTATTTTACAAGTAAACAACATTTGAATTTAATTGGCCTTATCCAAATGCAGTTCTTTTTTAAACCGCAGACAGTTGTATCAACTGATACAGAAAGGGACGTTAGTTCCGGCGGCTTTTTATAACAATTTGGCTGATGTCGTTATACTACTATAGCAGCACATCGTTCACATATCTCGACAAAATTCGTCAAAGATCACTGCTTTTTGTGAGTGCGGTGACACTGGGCAGTGAAAGGGAATTGCGAATTCGATGAATGTTGGAATACCAAAGAAATGAGATCACCGAAGTGCACAGTTATTCCTGACGCCATTGGCAGACAACTTAACATTGGAATTCTAGCCTGAGTTCATGTGCAAAACGGCAGTCAATCAGATGGTAGAATACGGAACTGAAAGGAAAACGCGCAAGTGTAGAAGTACCTCGCAACTTTGAAAAAAGTTGCACTAACAAGGTTACTGACTACCCTTTGACCAGTAGGTACGTATTTCTGACCTATCAAAAGCAGTAATTAAAAAATGAAGGGGAAAGACGGCGGAGATTTGAAAAGAAAAGTAAATAATCGATAAAAAAATAATTTACTGTATCAAAAATGGTGCGAGTTATTTGTTCAATGCTTTCGTTGAACTAGGCCACTTGTCCTCCCGGGCTCTCATTCAGTGTATTTCCGAATAATTTTATGACTGAAGCTTTCTCAAACTTTTGTTTACAATCTAACTGGGATAAAATACGAAACAAATACACTTCAGACAAATTGCCGACACTTATAATGTTTGAGTATGAAGCAGCCTGGAATATAAGATGAGAATTAATTTTGTCCATCACAAAAGTTTCACTCCTTAAAATACAATAATCTGAAGGCTTGTTCAAATTAACCTGTTTTGTTGATTCATGGAAGATTCATTTTAAATTCAAAACAACAGGGTTGAACTGGTTAGTTCTGAAACAAACTTTTTTGCTTCATTCTTTAATAGTATCCTGGATCTTAAGTTAAACATCTGACCACGTTATTAGATTGCGGACTTTGTTCTCAGAATTTTATTCAAAAAGATTTTGTTTTGGTCTGCACTGGTGAAATGAATGTGAGCCAAGGGAATATACTTGAGGCCTTTCTAGAATTTGTGTCAGTCATTTGCTTTTGCGTGCATCTGAAAATGGCCTATACGATGTTTTCTTTACCCCAAAAGTTGTAGGCAGTACCCCGATGGATACGCGATTTGTTACGGTCAGCCGATAGTGCTCGTACTGGAACCAACGGATCAGTCAATTAAGGACGGAGAGCCACCGAAAACTCGATTATATCTGGCTAGTGACTTGAAACGAGTGGAGGACACATTGTTATCAGATGGGGAACAAGATGTTTATCTTGAACTAAATCAGCCCAGTTTTTCCGCTCAGTGGAGTTTGGAAGCGGCGGATCCCAAATTCCGGTGTGAACTGGAGGGAACGCCGGTAAAGGTACTGTTTTTAGTTACAAAATTTGATCAACCTATGTTGTAACGTTATTTATTCATACTCGAGAGCAACTCTAACTCAGCATACTAACATTATTATTGTTATTATTATTATTATTATTATTATTATTACAGTCCATTAGGCATGCGTTTATCGTATTTTTCAGCCGACGTGAGAAAAAGAAAAGAAGGTTCTATACACGCCGAAACGGGGTTGGTAGTTCAGACAATTTTATTTTTCTTTGTCTAAACACGAGCAAGGACAGGAACTAAAGAATTTCTACGCAACAATAATTTTGGAGGAAGTAGGCAGGATACGGAACGTCTCAACAGGTAGAACTGACTCACAGGGAGGTCACAATGCAGTAGATATGAACAATTAATAACGACTCTTTCGGGCGATGCAGTGAATGCTATTTTGTGCTTATCACATATGTCTGATATGAGTTCTCTTTGGGCCATACAAGAAACAAGATTGAAGATGCGAAAACCTGCACAATGAGTAATACAGTCCTTTTTAAGTAAATCGGGGAAAATAACAGGGTAACAATGCCAAGTTATGGGAAATTTTTACTGATGTATGGAGGATGAAATGACAGACTGCGGAGCACCAAACTGTCGAAGTTTATGAATGTGAAAGGAGAACTGACACAATTTTCCAACAGTAATTTTAATATGTAAAGACCAATGCAACTTAATCTGTAAAGTGACGCTGAGATGTTCTACATAAACTGAACGTGCATGAGGATTTGACTTAATGGTGGTAGTGTCTTCCATGAAGAGCAGTCGTAAGTGAAAAATGCACTCTTGAAATCTGGCAGTGCTTACCAGAAGATCAAATCGCCCAGGAAAGTTTTGAATGTATGAACTCATCTAAGTCGGATTGCTAGGACGCAAAGCGAGTCAAAACAACGTCACTGGCGTACCTAAATAGACAAACTTGGTTGGTTCATGGTTATATCGATAATGCAAGTAGGCGATAAATCCGGGAAAGAACGTTAACCTGAAGAATACCAGCACTGGTTGAGAGATGTTTCGAAACACTTCTTCCAGCTCTATTACATTTTGTCTTTAAAAGCAGCCTTTTACCAGTCAAATAGTTGGGATAGCTAAAAGTTTCTAGTTTATCTAGAATAAAGGATGGTGGTACACTATCAAACGCTGACGCGTAATCGAGAAAGGTGAAAGTAACTGATTTGCAAGAATTATCGAGGGATTGTGCAATGAAATTGACTACGCACGCTACTGCAACAACCGTTGAAGGCCGATGCCAGTAATCAAATTGGTGTTTGTCAATAGAACACCGTTTTGTACCGTCTCACTAACTCTAGTGGGAACTCACTTCTGCCTGTGAACTGTTTCGTTTTGTTTGTTAAAAACAAAGAATATATAAGTAGTCAGTACATGTACACACTCGGTGCACACAGCAAATCGGTCCGGCTGGTGTTGGCGACGGCGCCTTGAGTCCTAAATGCCACTGGTAGGATTCGTCTCTCGTTTATCTATGCACGCCATCGATCGGCTGCCATGGCGTTCGTGATTTCGTGAGCTCGGTAGGGGCTGGTGCTGACGCACTGTCTGCCAGTGAGGCTAAACCATCTATCGAACGGTGTCGCACGATGCCATCACAGACACCTAAGAATGTTTTGAGGACGGTGAAGCACAGAACGTTCAACGGATTTCACGGCCAAAGTAGAAAGTACTATGAGGCGTATTTTATTGATTTCCGTTTAGCTACATAGCCCTTTATGTATGGGTGTGATTTTGACAAGGGGCCAGAAGTTAGAAATACGGTATGAATTGAATTAAAGGTTAATTATAGGAGTCGATAGTTCACATAAAATTCCAGTCCTACGTTTGAGCATTGCCAAAAATAGACCGTCTAGTACAGAAGATTTTGCTGCCTTGGTGAACTTGAGGAGCATAAAAATCTACCTGATGGAGAATTTTTCAGTTTCAGAACGTAGGAAAACTAGAAGAGGGTCCATCGAGTAACAAAGGGGATCGAACACTTTGATGGTCTGTAACCACGTCGCCAAGGGGATAAGTTCTCTTCTGGCCACAGGGTAGATCAATACCCTGCTATCTGTCCTTACTGTTTCGAGAGCGCCAAAACTATTGGGAAAAAGTGTAATTCAGACGTTTGATTTCTTTCCCGACTAAGCTTGACAGTTTATGAAGCTCAGGTACGCCGCGCGTACTTCACGATAGTTTTTCCTTCTTGCGTGACCGTTTTATGAACATTAAGACCACTTTTTCAAGATGGATGTAAACCATTTTTATGAGACAGCAGGTACTAAAGATGATATTCATAATTTTGGTTGTAAGGTAAACCCCAAGGGGATGATTAAAGCTATTTTGTAGCCAGGCGGTGGTGATAAACAACGGACTGTTAAACGGTGTGACGTTTTTTCTAGATAAGTTTCAGTGGCAAAAACGGAGCTACTTGGTCAGTTAGTAGGATATGTGACCATGTTTGGGATATACGTCTAGAAGAAGATTTAAGACACTGCGGTCACTGGTACTTAGGGATGCACTTAATCTGAGGGAAACAGTTCTGAATGATTTGCCAACATACAATCCAACTGAAGCTCACAATGAGTCGGGGTGAGATAAATATCATTGGGAATAAAAGATGAGAGAAGGTACGTTGAGGTATGGTTAAAGTCTTCTGCAACGATATGCAGATTGTAATCAGTCAACGGTACAAGAAAAGGTAAGCATGAATCAAAGAAGGAGTTACCCAAGTTGTGTGGGATCTGTAGTGTAACGTAAACACTCGTGATAATGATTGGGTCAAAACGGGAATATCTACGAGGACGTGAGGCAGGTACACAGCCAATCCTATTAGGAGAAAAGGAACAAAAGGATACTAGACATGATGCATCACTTGGAATTTATACAGGTGGCAAAGCCGCGACCTTGTTTCTCCGTACACTTCTATCTATCCTGACGGAAGCATGAATAATTTTCAGTTTCATCCGTAGATTTTTCCCCGTCAGCATTCAGCCAAGTCTCTTAGACGCATAGTACACAACTACTTCGGAAGGCATGAGACATTAAAAAATACTTTAGGTTTGGAATCTTGTTGAACAGAGAGCGCACAATGCTGGGAACTGGCATACAATGCTGCTATCCGGCTCTTCTGTGTTTCTTCAAGTGGTGATGTTTCATATTGACGTTATCTGATACTGAGTGGCCTATGCGGTGTCGACGAAGTGAATCTCTACAGTAATTTCATAACAATGGAATTTACTGACCTTGACACAGAAGTAAAATTAAATGGATGGTAAACTCAACCGTACATTTCCACTCCTAGCGTTAAGAGAGCATTACTGGAGAACCCCTTACCAAAAACGGAGTAGTCTAGAAGCGAGAGTAATGTGATTTGTATTTCCAGTGTTCAATTCAAAATGCTCATTTAAACTCAAGGTAACTTAAAACTATTCGTGGTTCATTCGGGTTTTATAAGACTTGCTTACTCTTATAACCATCGTTTTCCAATTCACAAACAACATCAGTCGACATAAACTAACAACATGGCTGATTAGGAATCTTTTCAAGACTGTGAAAAAACAACTGGCATTCTAGTCGCAAACTAGTGTACTCCTAAACGATGATTTATCATGAAGCGATCATGCGAATTTTCTTTATCCTGCTGTAATAAATGAGGTGAATTGTGAAACCCAGACCATCATTGTTTCTTGCGTTGCGAGATTATTTTCGATTTTTCTAATACCGTATTGAACTGAGTATGAAAAACAAATCAATTAGATCCCGTGATGGACATTTCATGTTGTATTTATTCTTGTGCTTGTTTTTATGCGTACGCGACGGATGAGAGTATACGAAATAGATTCCTCCAGCAGAGTTTATCTTCATAATATAAACTGTCTTTCTTTACCGAACAGCTGAACGAGAGGCTTCTGATTCGGCATATTCGCACCAATCAAGTGTTGGCCTTAAAACCGCAAACAATAATCCGGTAAGATACGCAGTAATTTATATATTAAAAACGTGATATCAAGATTGTGAACTGTTGAAATGTATTCGATAGTATTTGGTTTAACTGGTTTCTCAAATCTAACTGGGAACATGTGTTTACGGGTCTTAACAAATTAATATTTGATAGTAGTAAAGCAAGAAAAGCGGATACAGGTTCCCATCCATTTTCGTTGAATTGTATTATTTGACTGTCACCATGAGAAACAGTTCAAAGTTATCACTACACACACACACACACACACACAAAAGAACACCAATCAATATATCTGCAATATACATCTAGCCATGAAATAACCGCGTGCTGTGCGATACTCTTTTGGTCACACTGTATGGCTAACTTCCGTCACACATGAACTTCCATCCGAACGTGTCTACAAAATGTGTGACTAGTTTGATTCACTGAAAATAACAAAACGCAATGCATACGTTCATCACAGATTACAAGATTCGCGTAAAAAATACTCACCCAATATGAGTCGACGATAATCGTTCGGGTGTCGATTAAGTAGCCAGTCAGTTTTTGAGAATCAAACATTCTGGAACTTGAGCTAATCCGCGACTTATTCTGGTGTCTACCGACAACCTCAGGTGTGTGTTTTATGTATATGCATAATCCGAGAGAATTTGCAAAGGAAGAACGGAGTTGAGGGGGTGTGTAAAATTGCAGGATTGAGTAAATAAATATTATTCTACAAATGTGTTTTACCTAGCAGCAGAAAATACTTGTCTCTTTTCTGCGCAAACAGGGACTAAATGCACAGTCGTATTTCACTATAAAACTCATTCATTGATATAAAATACGACAGTTGACAAAGCCCTGATCAAACTGTCGAAATATAGAGAACTGAGAAACGGCACGTTACCATTCAGACTAGTAATGTATATGATTCCTAGATAAGTATGTTTCAAGGTCAAACCCATGAAAATCTCTCCTCTACTCAAAAGCAAGTTCCCACACTGAAGTAGGATAATCTAAAACCTTCAGTATTCAGACTTAGAGGGAGAACCTTCTCACTGCAGCTCTTGAAAGATGGATGTGTCCCACCATCACCGGTTTAAAAGAATGCACAGGCGTGGCATTCCTGCTGGAAAGGCATTTCATAGTTCAGTCACACTGGGATAGGAGGCTCGCCAGCGACAAACCTACAAATTGCGGGGACCTGAGCATGAACGGATGACTCAGTGTCTGATTATGGGCTTCGAAGAGAAACGCGCCACTAGTTCCTATCCCACGTCTTCATGTGTGTAGACAAAACCAGCTCGAATTAATGACAGGTCCCCGGGAACGGCCCTATAGCCTGGAGACAGCCTTCAAAGCCGATCAAAACTCGTTCTACAATGAGTCTGACGGTTGTACACCGTACTTGTTCCAATTAATTTACTTCAACGGCCCTACAGGGAGATGCAGCCGGACCACTGTATTCTAGTTGTGGATGTAAACGGGAAGTATACCATGCCTTGGAAGTGTCAATATAAAGTCATTCAAAGGGTAGACATATCGTTTCGACTATGCTTCAGTCACGGGCCTTGTCTGTGCTGGTTTTGATGCTTTTTGACTGAGTCACTACTACAACAAGATCTCTCTCATCGGTTAACATGCGAATATATTTCCCGTGTAGGTCGTCGGACTCTCCAACTTCCCCCCACTCATGTAAGCACACTTCCTCATAGTATTCAGAAGCAGCCAAACTTCGGAACAGCTCCCGAATCCATTCAAACCTTCGCTCAAAACTTGTCAATCTACGTCCAGCCGAACTGTTCGCCAGATTTGTAGGTTTTCGGCCCAAGTGAAGCAAGGCGATCACAAAACTGGCAGGAGATTATTCACCAAAGTCAAGAAGAGCAAGGGGACTCCTTCAGCATGCTACTGCAGGCACTGAATCAATGCGAGAGTGAATGTGCTGTTCTTGCAGAACAGATCCGTGGGGTGCGTTGTGGCCCTGGCCTCCAACTAGTCACCATGAGTGAGCAGTAGTTTCAATGCCCACGATAGTCTCTTCCAGAATCCATGTTGTCACGGGCTCAGTAGCTCATGACTCCCAATTCGTTCATCATGGAGGAAAGCCACTTGGCGTTCAAATGTATTACAAACGACGGATGTTAGGCAGACCGGAAGAAAGTTGACTGCGGCAGACTTTGAACCGCCTCTGGACTGCGAAACAATAAAGGCTTCTTTCCACCGTCGGAATAGCCTCCCCGCCGACAAAGACGAATTGAAAATAAAGTGGTTGGCACATGCAGTACGCACATTCTGGCCCTAGGGACTTACAGATTTTGACCTATGATATTGTTTTGTTTACCTCACCATCGACGAATTCAAAAAACTGCGTGGCTGGTGCGCCAGCTGGCGCCTTTGGAATGTTTAAAGTTCTGGCAAATACACAGATTCATAATATTTTGCCAGCACACATGCCTTGCAGTCGTCCGTTGCAACCGAAGAAAGTACATTCATGAATGCTGGGATGACAATGGGGGCTATCGTTCTCCATTTCAAGTAAGCAAACAAGCGTTTTGGGGCACCCAGAATCAACCTTAAGACGTTCTTTAAATACGCACCGCCTAACGCGTCTGAGTTCGGTACACTATTCGCGGATACGTAGATAGCTTTCATAGCCAACTTTGATCGTGCTTTAAAGTTGCTAAGCTCGACTTAAAGCCATAGCAGATATCTGAGACCCTAGTCAGACCACGGAGATCCCCTTGCATGCGGTCGCCGCCTAGATGAAAGCACGCAGATGTGACACAAATGGTGGACACCATCCCGTGATGGTCAAAATTCATTCAATTTTTACTAGTTAAAAGAATTTAATGTAGCACTTGTTCATTAACGAAGCGGCTTCGTGTGGTCCGAAATGGCGCCACAGTAGAGTGATTTGAGCGATTTTTGTTACTGTCCTCGAAATATCATACAAATGCAGTGCCATATAGGGGTGCTTGGAAATGCGTTTTAAAATGTAAAAATGAATCAAACATTTCTGTTGACCCAATTCTACAGTGCACAAAAAAGGACAGAAGAATGGCAACCTATGTTGATTCGCCATCGCGTCAAGCCTTTCTTACTGTCTCGTAGGATAAATTAGTTTTAATATCTTTCCATTTGTATTCGACAATGTGCATTTTTTTCCAGCCCTTATGTACAGCTAATGTGTAACCACATATTTCGTAAAATACTCTACTGATTGTGGGTTGTTCCATGCCGTTGAACAGATTGTACCGACTACCTACTTGAATAGTTCCTTCAGCAGAACACTGAAATCGGAGTAAAGGATATTGGTGACTGATCTTAATTGTGAACTTACATTTGCAGTCAAACGTTTTAACTTGTGAGGACCACTGTTGTTAGCATACATGCATCTACTGGGGATACTGACACATGACAGACAAAGCTGGGGATATCTGTTCGCAAGACTGATCCACTAAATACTGAGCTAGCTAGCACAAAGTAAGCAAATAAATCGTGTCCCACAAATTGAATATCGTACATCGGGGCAAATTAGGCAGCGAAACAGAATCATCTAATGCACACCAAGAAGCAGTTAATGACAAATGCAATCGTGTTAGTCCTATCTAAAACACAGATCTTCATTGGTTCACTTAGTAGGCCACGGAGGCGAACTCCTACCACAAATAAAATGGCAGGATCTTATTGATGCGGACTGAACACCATAAGCATTATCGATCGCGGCACGCGAACTGCACCAGGATCAACACCGATTGTGTATTCTGATGACGAAGATGGGGACCATAATTAATCTAACCAGTACAGGGAGTACACAAATAATGGTCGAGCATCAAAATTTATTCTTACAAATGAGTGCTAGTTGAAGTACACTGATGACTAGGAGACGTCTGTCAGTGGAGTTGATAGGTCTGTTTGGTGACATAGTACTTTTAAGGTCAGTGACGGACTAATGTTACCATAAAGTGTATGCATGAGATCAACCGTTGACGGACATATATCTCAGTACTGTGGTGGTAAACGCGAAAAAAAACTAGTCTAAACTACAAATAATTGCTAGTTATCCCAAGGATAGAGTAATCGTAGTGTTTCCGAGTCATACTACGTGATGGGTGTGATGCAATTATCTGCATAATGTACACCTCTCCTTAAACTAAACTAATGCCAGCTTATAATTACTGATAATTATGCGTGTTTTTTAAAGAAGTGTTTTTCATTTCTGACGTCCCAAATCTGTTTCTCTATTATGATGAATTTGTGTGTGTGTGTGTGTGTGTGTGTGTGTTAGCAATGCGTTCGGGCCAGAACTCGGTGTCAGCGTCAAAACTCAACTCGATCCGCACAAAGTCGAACGTGATGTCAATGTGTGGCTGTTGGCTTCGACTATGCAACCCCTAGTTCATTCCAGACTGGAAACTCTGACGAATACCGAATCCAGTTCAGCATCGAATGTCCCGAATACAATGCCCGAGACTGAGATAACCGGTCAGGAAGTTGATTACTAACCGGTATCTCCTTTTCCTGCTCGTTTTTCCTCTGATAAGCATAAAATTGTTATTCGAACATACCTTGCTGTTGGCGGATTAGTTTTCCAGATACTGTTTTATTTTCGCCTACTCATTCTTCTTCATATTCCTAAACAAACTATTTAATTTAAAATTTGAAAGTCTCCATTTTGTTGTTTTAATGCTATAAAACTGAAGTAGTGGAAATGTTTAGCGACAACAGCAACCAGAAGGGAGAAAGAATGTATCGTAAGCTATGACTGAAATCATAATGGCTTGTTATGTTAGTTTGCTACTTTACTGCTCACAGATGTGCAGCGCAATTTCCTTACCCACGAAATAGATCAATGATCTGAGACAGTTTGCATTTTCATAAATAAATCTTCTACTCATATTGAACTGTGTTTCTTGTCGTGATCGTTTTTATTACATGCTTACGCATGAGTGCATCGCAAGGGGTATACCACGCGGTCTCAAAGGTCCGTCGCGCTACTAGGGCTATCCGGAAACAGGACCTTGCAACATTGAGTGGGGAACCAAATAAGTTCCCAACAGGTCAGGGGTGGTAACGAACTCGACGACAGTGGAGATTACTGTCTGCCATCAAAGTGACCGGTGGTGGCGCGATTGGAACCTCTGACCTCCGAGGTGGTAAAGAAACGCTCTAATCCACTCAACCACCACCGGTGACACATATTGCTTTTGGTGCACTGTAGTAGAATGATGAATTAACTTATCTTGTTTGTTAGGATTTATCATTTGCAATGCACAGTCACTGAGTCCCGACTTAAATTCCAGTGCGATTGACGCCCAAGCTTGTTAGTTCCACCCGAAAACTCTTTGGCCATGAGACGGGCCCTCAGCAGCTTGCTCCAGATCAACACTGGACGACGCAGCACCATTACGTGCCATGCATTGAGTAATTTGTCAGCTACAGGGTGATTGACTCGCGATGAAATTCTTCTCGATACCGGGTGCAAAGCAGAATAAATTCATTACAAAGAAGCGAAGGGTGTTGTCCACTTGATCTCTCAAAAACTAAAAAACCGGTTCTAGTTTACAATTCTTTGAGTTTCAGTGCACTAATTTGTGTTTTTACTACGACCTACAAACGAAGAGAAAAGAATCAGTTAGTCATACCGAGTGTTGATTTAGAGGTAAATTAAGGGTGGTCTTGTGGTACGCTGGTATAATTCGGGGACTGCTGAGCCTGGAGTTTGAGGTTTTAACCACATCATATTATGTCAGGTTGGGTGGTAGACAGCTCAACCGCTTCCTGGATCTTTTGGGACCTTTCTGTGGTTCTCATCCTCAAGTGTCAGGGTCTTGTTTACCAATGGTCATGGGATAGAAACGATTTTATCAAGGATTGTGTGGCAATCCATTGATCCATTTGTACACGAATGATGATGCGCTGGCAAAGTGCTCGGTGCAACTTCATGAACGAATACGGATCTCAACTACGTTCACATTTGTCACCATTATGGGACAGAACGAATAAGGAGATAAGTTCGCTGAGCGAGTTGTTGGATTTTTAACGGACGTTTGGTCATTCAGCTTACCGTTTAGACCGCAAAAGCCGCATCATCAAGCCAAGTGAAATCCCTTTCACGCCGGATCACCTTCACCGGCAGATTTATTGATTGTTCCCGTCAAAAAACAGCTTATGGATAACTTTTGAATTTCATCCGACCTGGTGAACAACTTTGTGATATCCATATCATTTTCAGTTGTTTATCTCACGTAAGGACTCTCCTAAGTAATTTCGTCTTCCGTACTTGTACTTTCCTTAACTTCGATCACACCATGTATTACACGTATGCGTGACAAGGACCATTATCATCCAGCCCGTTGTCGAGGAACCGGATTTCTCGCATACTGATCCACTGGCCAATAGCCGTTCATAGCTGCACATCAACTCTCAATTTCCCGGTATTATGTGTGCAAATACCTAATTCGGCGCGCATATTCTGTTAACTACTTATTTTTTGGTATCCGTGACCTCTTCAAGATTCTATAAATTTTTGTTCTACATTTCTCAAAACATGATAAATGGTATCGGAAACAGCTTAACGCTGACGTGTATAAGATTTATGGCTCTGCATGCCAGCCAGTCCGGAATCCCATCTGGGATTCAGTGGGAATCCTCTACATTGGGAAATCCTGACAAGCTCAGCAAAACCCATTTACAAAGTCAAAATCTAACTACTGCCCTTGTTTTTGGTAGCCAAAATAGAAATTTAAATCTTCCAGGGTAGATGAAACGTCAATGAACACGCTAAACACTACTTACACGGATTTTTCTTGGAGGATGAATAGTGAAACATAATAAACAATTAGTTTATTCAACTACTAATGGTACCAACCATGGACAGAAGAAATAAGGAGGACTGATTTCGTGTTCATTTCGATAATCAAAAAATTATCAGTGTGATAAAGTAGACAAGTGAGGCACTCATTGTCGATCAGAAATGGCAATGTGGTTAAATTCAGTCGTGCATTGATTAGTTCTTACTACTCTAGTAACGTCCAACAAGAGGAAAGGGGGCGAAAAAATAACCCAATAAGTCAAATCAGAGTGCATTCGCCACCCGGTAAAGCATGTCTGTGGTCGACAGACTAACGAGTCAAGTATGTGTGTCCATGCTAAAGTTAAATCAGTAAACATGGAATTGCATAGGACAGAACCATATCTAGATATGACATTGATTACGGAACCAGAAAAAATGAGGAAACCCCCTGAAAAATGCTTATGATAAAAATAAAACAGAAATCGAGTTAATCCGATTTTATTGCACGTACCAAATGTGAATTTTTGTATGACCACTTTACTACATGGCTACATCCTAATTTTCCTCTTATGTACCTGTGGCTGGGTGAAATACCAGTGGGACCAGATGACCGCATCCACATACTTCTTGATTCACGTTTCTTGTGTTCCCATGCGCACTGAGCCGGGTACTCTGGCGCATGTTTGTGCACGCTCTTCCGACTGTGCTACTTCTTCTGCCGCTACTGCGCCCATTTCCCACTTCCTCAACAGATGTGCCCATTGTTTCTGACCGAATGGTCTTTGTGTCCACCAAAAGACTGATAGCCACATTTGCGCGACTCCCTCAATCATCTTTCGATTTGCATATTTCATTTGATTACGGTCGTGCGATAACATCGTTGATGTACAGACTTTGCTGGCCGTTACACTGACTTCCGCAATATTTTGATTGTATTCCGTGATCCGGGCATGGGGCTCTCCGACAAATGCAGCTTAAAATTTGTTGCATTCATAATCAGCATTGAGAGTACAAAAAATTGACCGCTTTTTCTAAGGCTACTCCTATGTCTGGAGGTAGGGGCCTACACCTGAACCACGAAGGTTCACCGTACTACCAGAGTTATTCGGCATTCATGACCTTTAGACCTGCGACGGAAAACCACACAGGGCCCCTATAGGTCAGGAGTGGCAGTGATTATCTTTAAATTCGTGTGACTACGAGCGGCGGGTTTCTAAGTTAGCATTTCAAGTTTGATAAGCTCTGACCTGTTTTCCCAACTCCACCTGGTGCTGGTGGAACAAAATGAAAGTCCTGGAGCCTTTTGCATAAACTGGAAAAAATGTGAGAAATTAGCGAAGTTAAAATGAGCCAACATGGAAAGTGGTTTCAGTAATCGGGTACAAGATAGTTTATGCATTAATTAAGCGGTTTCAATGAAATCTAACCAGAATTCAGTTTTAATTACCGAACAGGGAAAATAGGATAGGACGCACCCAAACCATTTTGTCCCCGGTACATTTATTTAAGCCCCGAAACCGAAATTAGCAATAACCGCCAAACCGGGTGAATTCTTTTGGAGAAGTTTTGTCCAATCACCGACAATAGAAATGCTGCTTATTTCGAGAATCCAAACTTGGAACCATGAGTCCTCGTTCTGAAGGAAGTCCTTGAAGAAATACGTTTCTACAAATCTCCTTGTAAATCTAAAAATGGTTTCTTCTTCCATTCACTTTACTAATGGTTCAGATGAAACCGCAGCAGGACAGCGCACTATCGAGTGCACAAGTCAGAGGATGATTGGATAGGAGAGTGTCGACAGTAACCGTGAAATCTGTAGTGTGCTCCCAGGAAAACTTTATTTTATCACCCATGTTCAGTGCAATACTACTCATTTCGGGGATCATTTGCTAGTCCAAATGGTTCTACATCAGTGATTTCATTTTCTACTGTGACAAACTTTTGGGTTGAAAGTAAAAAGTTCCATAAATGGAAATACAGAGAGCAACGGCCTAGCTGGAAGTGTTCAAAGACACACCGGGAACAAATCTTGTGGTAAGGTTATGATCAAAACAATTTGTGCATTTCCTCTACTAGGAATAGATGAGCGCAAATCTTATTATATATATATATATATATATATATATATATATATATATATATATATACGCTGGCATAGTATTTGTCACAGTACTCGCATTTTATACTGCATATAACTGTTCTTCTTCCTTGGGCCCTGAGTTAATTTTTCCTTACTGATATGAGTCTTTTTCGGGTTGTAGTTATCTTATGAGCAACCGTGATACCTTGCGATTGGAGGAGTCCTACGTTCAGTTCAGGAATATTCTTGATACATGGTGGAGTTATTTTCCTCGATTATCCTATGCTTTCTAATATTCCTTTTCCAAATCCATGTACGGTTCCACTATTGAAGTTTCTGAACTACCCGTTCAGATAGAACAAAATTGAAAAGCTAGTATTCTTGTGTTCTCAGCTCTATTGTGCTGTACTGAGTTCCGAATCTGTTGAACAAGGTTTGGAAGCACGAATTCTGGGGGTTGTTTGGACAATTACTACGGAAGCTCGCGTTTGATTCGTGGGTGTCTGTTTCCGATTTAACGACATCTCCGCTGTTCCATTGTTGTTTCCATATGCCCATAAATCCTAGTGCTCCGTTTGTTTGATGAATGTAATGTCCGATACGAGTTTTATTATGTATAAATACACGGTCAGGCTATTTTTCACAGAAAACCATCCCACGGTTTTTTCTATACCTGTAAGTCCACGTCCCACCGTTGATAACACTGGCGAGCGTCGTTGTTTTCAGTGAATTATTCCTCGCCGTCAAGAGAGATACGATGACGGTGGTGGGAAAGAAAGCAAGTCACATAAACGAGGTTTGTCTTGACCAGCATTTTCGAATGGTACACAATTATGTACGGGTGAGGCATTGAATTTCTTTTTACCCATCACTTTAAACCAAAAGCGCGAACAATTGCCCCCTATTTGGGAAATTATTTCAGCTGCCAAAGCGGAGATAATCTGGTTGCTGTGTGTGACTGAGGCAAACTCAACCACACGATCATTTTAACTTTCGTTATGATCACATTTTAAAATGAAAATTCCCACCCATCTGTACTCCAACTACAAGCTGTTAAAGAAAGAAGTCATTAGTGATCGTGCTTCGTGAAACGTTGAAACATTTTGTGAAAGTACACAAAAATCTGACACCCATTAAAGTAGAGTTACTGATGGCAATGGTTCATTGTTTCCCGATTCAGAGTTCTAAAACAGAAGCTTACAAAATGAGAAGTCCTCACTATGTTGCAGACAGACTATACACGTTAGCCGTTTTGAAATCTACAGGCTATCTTTTTCACATGGATATGAGTTATTCCTATCAAATAGCACATACAACGTCAAATAGGTCTCCTCTGTTTACCTTGTCAATTTGCAGCTGTTATCGAGGCCAATGAATAATCATCGGAATTCCACACGATTCACAAATAGGTGGTCCGGGAACACAAAGTTCAGTCATCGCGTTGGAGGTGCCGACCGAAATGCGCAATTGTCACAAAAGACGATGATACCTGCTAGTGCGCATACAGACTCTCCGAATCACAAATAGTGGTAATCTGACGCGAATGAGGTGTGCGCGTGGGTTTTAGTCTCCCAACTGAAAACAGCAAATCCGAAAAACAGATCGATAACGAACCGAACAGAAACCGAGAGACACGGTCCGAGCAAAGACCCTGGTTTTATGAACCCAGACATATTATTGCTAAAGATCAAATATAAAAATCGGGTATTACCCGTAGGTTGAAATATCAGATTATGATGGGTAGAAAACTCGTTCGTAAGAAAAAATGGTAATATAGAACCGCACATTTTTGGTTTCTTTACTCAATAATGGGTTACTAGTGGACGTACGATACTATACTATACTACAATATGCTACACAAAATGTGAGGTAGTCATCTGGTTTGGAGAATGGATCCAGTGTTGGACCTTGGTTAACTCAGCAATACGACAATGAGGCATAAGCTGTACCATTTTGACGAACTCACATTGTTCCAATCCAAATGGTTATAACGAAGATAACGATAAATGATTTGTCAATTCCCTAACCAATCGGTTAGCAGAACAGCTATTTATCAGACGGTAAACTTTTTGGCGTGAAATTACCCACTAGACGTGCATGGTAGAAAAAAACCGGTTAACATCCATCGCAGTTGTACACATCATGAAGGAATGGAATATCTAGTATTAAGTAGTTTGAATGACGAACACGCACGACAGCTTGGTGTCCAAGATGAGCCCTTGTGAAGCTATGCTTCATCTAGTGATTTCAAACAAATCAGATGCAACAGCAACTGTACAGTCCTTTCACGAGGGCTTCAGTGGTGAGCTGAGCGTTGGAGCTGTATCATGAAAGATTAACCAGCTGCGAACTTTGATAATTTCTGATTTGTTTATCTGTTGTGCAACGGTAGTTGCATAATCTGACACCAACGAGGCATTTTCAGATATTCTGAAGTGTCGAAATGTTGATGAGTTCTTCACAAAAGACTGATGTTTTTCTGGTCCCCAAAAATTCGAACAACCTGGACACATCGGGGCATATTTCATCCATAAAATGAAAGTCCGAGTTACAAAAGCTGTTAGGGCATGTTTTCAGTCCGTTGCTCATTTGGAGCTTTTCTGGTCGTACTGTGTGTTACTCCTAACTAAAGAAAGTAACAAAACCAACAGTGCTGGAAGTATTAACATGAGTTGCGGTAGATTTAATTCGTACCTTTTAAGATTCATCATGAGGAATCATACTATAGCTAGATCTAATCTCCTAAAGGTTATATTCATGCAGCGGCCAAGCTCTGCAGGTTGTTCGTGAACAAATACCTATGTGGTGCTTAGACCCCTACTGATAATTGGCCTCTCATAGGTGTCGATCCATACGCGGGCAATGGTTTGTCACTATGCAAGCAGCTAGTGCCTGAAGGGAGCTAACATCATGCCATGTTGTGGTTCCACAAACCATTAATAGCCAGCCGGGATTGCCTGGTAGTCAAGTGGTCGATGCACAATCGTTCGCCCCGGGTTTGAGTCCCCGTGAGGGCTCAGTGGATTTGCACTGTTGATGATTTCTAACAAGAACAAAACAGCTGTACAGAGCTTGCATTATTTTCAAAGGCAAATTGAGTGGTTATACTGCACGATGAACCATATCATATATAATTATTATTGCTAAGTCATTGTTTTGTATACTGCTAAGTTTATGACCGTTATTTTACTGAGCTTCGAAAAGTGAGTGCTTCATTTAACAATGAATCAGAGAGAACTGATGAGATACCTCAACCGGAGACTGAGCAATGTCTGCGTTGTAGGCGTCAAAATCAACAATTCAGACATTGAGTACGAGTAGTGGGAGTAAGGCTTTACATAACATGAGACTCTTCACGCAGTGTGCACATTCAAACCATTGAAAACGATGGAAGGAATCACTGGCAGTGCACAACCACCGAGCCGCAACTGGGACTGGACCCCTCAGTGAACGACTGTGAATCGAACACCTTAGCCACAAGGCTATCCGGGCTGACTCTCAGTGGTGTTGTCAAAAGGAATGCTGGGGCAAGGGAACAACGAGAATATCAAGGCAAACGGACTTACCAAACGAGGGTCATGGGCAAAAGAACAGAAGGTGAATATGTCGGAGGCGTTCCGAAGCAGACAAAGGGAGGCATACGGACTAGCAGAGGGATCTCCGGCAACAAACAATATGGCCCAGATGAGGGGCTGCCGGTCAAGCCGTCATCTGAGACAATCGGACCAACCGCAGAGAAATGACGCCCAAGTGAACCAAACTGGGCAACTGGCCAGAATGCAGTCGGAGCACTCAAACAGCCACAAGAGCAACGTTGGTGCCGCGCTGCCTGGAAAAGGGCCTATATAAACGACTGTATGTGTTTCATGACTTGATTTGTTTGGCCGTTGGAATACAAGTATCCTACCGCGTATTGTTGTCCTTGTTTCAGTATGGTAAACTTGTACATTACATGAAATAACTCCCTTCCCACACTGGCATTGAATGTAAGCAGAGCATTGCCCGCACAGCGATCGACTACTGTGATGGACGACCTCTCCGTAGTTGCCTTAGTGAAGCGAAGCCAAAAAAAGATGTTGCGTAGGCTTGACTTTGTGTTCTTGTATTCGCTCCTAGTACCGCTTGGTATCTCACCGTGGATATGCGGTGCGTGGACGAACCTGGTCTGCTCAAATCTTCTCTGGTCTCGCGCGGAAAATGAACTCTAATATGCTAAGATCACGTTATTTAGTACACTGAATATAGCACTCCGCCGTGGGAACGCAGGTGTACGGTCTTCAAGAACATATGGAAGAGTAAAACGCGGTGAACTGGAGCTCAGGAAGTATGTTAGCAAGCACCAGCATTCATATCAAACAAGATGAGAATGTCGTTCTACGTCAGAGCGTTCCAACTACACTTTCCGGCGAAGGCTAGATGATTTAAGTTGCCCACGTAGTTCGGATAGGTGTTCAGCTCTCGTGTACAAGGCGTATTTCATTAGCGAATAAAGTGCCACCAACAGAAGTCAGTAGTTAAGGAAATAAGGAGTAATCACAAGAACAAACAACATTGAAACACATCACTGGTGATAGGAAAATGATGGCGATTTTTGAACTATGCGGCCCTGAGTTTCACCTGTATCGCCACACGTCACTTCTTTACCCACCGAAACTCTCTACACCGGTACAACAAATAAATAAGGATAACATCCTACTTTATTTACGTACTCATTTATGTATTGGTCTACAGGTGAATGGAATGCGCTTTCGCCTACTTCTGAAACAAAACGAGGAAGTTATTGTCAGAGTCAGTTATTTCTCACAGCCATCCCAAAGTGATTTACAGATTGAATCGGGGGAACAGCGTGCCTTATTGAATTCCCCTAATCCAAATCTTTTCTCTCACAGCTTTCTTCACAAAACTTGTCGTGCATATGAACCGTATTCTATTGATAATATTGGAAATAATTAAAGATGGTTTGTTTATCAGTTGATGTGCTTTACCGGGTAACATTTCCCCACCATACAGTGAACGCCTCTCATATCCTGCCATCGGCCGAAATTAGTTGTCTCTGTAGTTCCATCGAACTGCAAACCATGTTCTCCGGACCAAATATTGTACATGAAAGAACTTACCCAATCAGAAACGGGTTATACTGGTAACTGCGTACAGTAATTTACTGCGAACTAACCACGTACCAGAGGTGTTTTATGTGACTGGAGGTGAGATGACTATGTGCATGACTAAAAGCCATCATCAGCCAACTGATCACTTCTGCCAAATAATTCAGCAATCAACAAGCGAGTTCCTCAAATTGTAAGAGAACATTCGCTCGTGGATCGCATGAGTACCCCGTCGTCTTCTGGTTAATGCAGTGGTTGGATCTTTTGGAATGAAAGCAGAGTGCACGAAACGTTGAGATGAAAACTCAGGCAAGCATTACGAGTTACAAAAGCAAGGTTATTGCTGGCCATGGCTGTGCCAATTCCAGTCACATGATGTAGAAAAACGGTGTTTGCTCTTCACGTGGTGAGAATAGTGTTCACACTTATTGTGCATGGTCTGGAATGGAATAAGTCAGACACGTGCGGGTCGTTATGTATGAATCATGATAGATGGAATTTACCTCGCGGCTGGTATTCGTCGCTTGGACTCAGCACACCCACACTAGCAATAAATGTCCATTTCACACAGCAGCTTCCGCTTCCGAATACACTTGCCATCCTACTGATAACGGACTGGCCATTGCCAGTAACGTTTGTCGCTGGACAGCATTTCACTTCCGTCTTCACTAGTAGATGCGCACCGGGAAATTTTCAGATTAAGCTGTATAGTTCATTCTCAGATTTTCAGCGTTCTACATTATTCACCATACTCTTGGTCAATTACCCCATTATTTTGCAGTTCTTGCATATGTTGGAATGTCGCTAAAATGGGAGACGCTTCATTTTTAACGTATCTAGTGCAAATCGAAGGACGGGCAACAAACCACCAATCTCCTTGTGGTTCCGTGCAAAAAGTTATTCCGAATTACCAACTGATCAATAAGTTAGCTGCATCAACATTAGTAACATTAACGGTGATCTCCATCAAAATTCAACTCGCCGGATGTCCCATATTACACCTCCACTTCATATCATTTATTCAAAAATTCCACGACAGGGATCACGGTCCTATAAAATCTGCAGTCATTAAACATACTGCGACCGAGCCACTGTGTGGAAATGTAAACTGGCGGGATACTTAGTGATAGTTTGTTTTTAGAATGATTCTGTCTAGCGGGCCTCCTCGTCCGTCCTTAGCCTCGCAGTCAAAATTCATTCATTTTGAAACAGTTCCGCAACGATGCAATCCTTTGTCATAAGAAATTCATGTACTAGCAACGGAATGAGTCGAAGAACCACGGTCGACCGAGTTTTTAATAAATCAGAAAATATAGTTATTTTTACCGCAGCTGCTACTGGTTGTACTGCTGAAATGAAACTAACAGTATGTCCGTCGAACTCACTTTATCGAATCCTATTCAATGAAACACACAGACAGCTTTAAGGAAAACATGCGCCCAAATAATAGACTATCGTTATTGCATCCATCACATTAAGCCAGTATGAAGCATAGGCATTTCATTGTGCGCGGTTGCTCAGAAGCGAGTCACCGACGGTTCCGTTTGAATCGCATTACACTGCTCTATGGAATCCATGTTTCCAGAAGCCGAATCACAAACTCCATCAGATTGAAAAGTCAAAACAAATCGAAGACTTCTCGGTGGATAAAAAACCTTAAGAGCGAATGTTATCTACACTGATCTCATCCTCCAACTTCTGCGTTTGCCAACATTTACTCGGTACGCGGAACAATTGTTGCATAGCTTCTATAAAGACAAATACACAAAGTTGTTTTCATGATCAATAGTTGCATAAAATGGGAATTACAAATGTACAAAGACACATCTCTGAGCAATCAGCAATAAAAATGTTCATTGTCAGTGCTGGTCGCTGTATTTCCGTAAAAGGCAGCAAGGATATGTGCATATGCTTGATGATATATGAATAGGGTTTCGATAGAAAGCTCGGTTCTCAATGTGCGTCAGTATTTTTTTAAGTTTAAGAGACGGGGACCGCGAAAAAGACTGTGAAAGAGCGAATGGACACGAAAAATGACCTTACACATTTCCCCCACTGGAGTAGACGTGCAAATTTTAAAAAAAAATCAAAATAAAATAAGGCATGCATAGTGACAACAGAACCGGTCAGTACATCTGCATGGGTCAACTGGAAGCACAGAGCAGTCCGTTTCATCCCGTCTCCACTTTCCACTGGAACGGAACCAAGGAGTAATGAACACGTGATTGTTCGTAAGCATTTACACGGAGTATTCGAAGCTGTGGATAAATTGGGGATGTTGGAGAATTGAGAACGAGTGATACAGTTAGTACTTATGGTTACCACACAACATGACAAACCGTCTCATGAATAATTCAAATTTTATACTGTTATACCTGACAAAGTAATCAAGCTCTGTAGATTGTCTGTAGTGCTTTCGTTTCATCTACGTCCTCACTGAAAACGCGTTTGTCATAAGAATCGATCAACCAGAGTGTGACCAGCTTTTAGCATCAAACTTGATATGTTGGCAACCGCCAACCAATAGGCTTAACGGGTAATACGCGAGACTCGATATTTCACTCCAGCTCCCAGTTCTGCTGAGGAATACGTGGATGTGCGATGCGCCTGATGCGTTCTAATAAAAGAGATAAGAAAACAGCTACATGGTGCTTCCACGGGATTCCAAAGATTGGTTGAGCACTGATCTTATATAATTAATCATACTCTATGTTTCTGAGATCTTTTATTGGACACTGAAACGCAAAGATTGATTGAATGAAAAGACTAAATCTAGGGCCAAAAGGAGATCTAATTGTGTTTGTATTTTAATCTTTTTATCACTACTTCCGGTAAACATATTCGCTCAAAATGATCACATTTAACCTGCACAGAACATATAGAACCGAAGAGAAAAAACTGAATTTTATATACCAAGATTTGTAAACGAGAGAATCCATCGGAATGTAGAATGCGAATTTTGAATGGGTGTGCTACGGGTACGTATTGCCTGAAGTATCAAATGAGCAAACTTTGTGCACGATTCCGTGTGTCCGTCAATAAATTTAAACATGAATTCATTAACAAAGATTAGGCAAAAGCGACTAACTACCATTTGGCCGTGCAACAGAACTTTGAAGTCACTTTTCAGAAGGCCCAAGAGTGCCGTAGGAGAAGCATAAAGTAAGAACGAAAAAAGTGAACTGGATCTTTCGTTGGGTCTGAAATGGTCAGAGCTTACGAGTGGAAAAAAACACGCTCCAGTTCCCAAAACAGAGCGGAATAAGCGGACACCACCGAAGGGTACTATTTATTGTAATTCCCAGGTACTTGATGGAGTCATTTCTACAAAGAGAGAATCGTTGTTGGTAATCACATTGCGTGTAGAAAAAGCTGAACACGAAAGAAAAAAGATGGATGCCGACGAAATAACTATGAAAGAGTCACCGTGTGATTCTAAAAATGGACTCTCTGTCCATGTGCGCTCCATACGATTCAAATGAGATTAGACCTGTAAACCAACTGTGAAGTGCCCAGGCATAGGAATGATTCTGAAGAAGAGTACCGGATGCGCACATCTGATGAGCGGCAACAACCGCGAAATCGGTCCTGTGCTTCCGGGGGAATTTTGTCCCGTCATCCAGATACAGTGCGACACTACTCATAATGAGTGCCGAACATCTGGATAGAGTGGATGCAAGACCAGACTGAGTTGAAAAACGTCAACACTTACCAAAGGAAAATCAAAGAGAGTTTGACACAGAACGACATGTGCGTACTGCAAAGCGTAAACGTGGCACACAAGTTACCAATGTAAGTCTGGAATAGGCATGTGGAAAGTCATCACCTTGGAGAACTCCGGAATCATTTATCAAGGGTTTTGGTGGATGTTTTGCCTATTTTCGAGCACTGCACTATTTCACTGAAATCATTGGATGGCCAGGCAAACAATAATCTAGACATTCAAAAGATTCAAATCTGAAGAGCAGCCACGACCGAGGAAATGAAACGAAACTACTAACAAGATCAACTTCAGTCGTATGTTTAGGAAAACAATTGAACGACCAAATCTGACTCATTTTCTGATTTTATTTGGCTACTATAATGAATGCACAGGTATTTAACAAAAAAGTCACAAATGTAGAAAACTGCCAACGAAAGTTGGGGGAAAATAATGGGAGCATTTAACACATTAGAAAAAGAAGAAAATCACCGTGAGTTGCTTGTTTCGACTTCCCGTGCAAAGTGGCTCGGTTCGTTCTCCGACGCGCACGGATAGGCAATAACGAAAGCTTTGAGCAAGTTAGGCAGTTGAATGAATTAACAAATGACCCATTCCGAGTTGTAATGAATACAGATATTGTCAACATGGAAGCAATCAAATTTTCTCTGCCAGTGTTTAGTAACAATCATTTTGTGTTTTGTTACCAGAGGAGCAATTTCTCACACGGGAACTCATGTTGTTTGCTCCATGCCAACATGCCAAATTTAAAAAGCACAAAACTGTAACTCTGTTTCATTCGCTTTAAGTGGTATTTCTCGAACGCAATCAAATATGAAGGCCACAAATGATAATTGATTCGCAGAGCATCCACACTTTGATTGATGTCAACAGATCAAAATGAGAGAAATCGATAGTGAAGTATATCATCATTACTTTAAAACCGAGCCCGGATTCAGGCATGATGCCAACAGCACAAATTCAGAAACGGGTTACGAGAAGGGGGGGATGAACGAAAACAAACTATCTTTTTTTTGCTGTTTCACCGCACACCGGTGATTTTGACACGTTTTATGCATGCTTACCCATCATCTACCATTCCATGCGCTATTTACACTTCTTGGGTATGGCTGGAAGAAGCAATGTGGCGGTCAGACCATGCTCTGGCATAGAGGTGCGAAGAGGTTACCATCAGTACTGGTCTCAGTTTGTGCGTCCTAACTCCCTGGTTGGGGTCCAAAAGTCGTGGACTGTGGTTGGCTAGAGACGTCAACGGATATGACTCAGAATTGAAGCCAATGGCGTGAATACTCTGTAGTGCGCTTGAGAAATTCTCTAGTACCATAAATATTGAATAAATACTGTAAAGAGGTAATCTATGATGTAATTTGCTTCCGTCTCCGAAGCCAAATTCTGAGAAAGAGCCTTAAACTTCGTTTTTAAAACAACAAAATGGCTGTTAGCAGTGTAACATTCATTCAGGATGTCCTGAACTTCTAAGAGTTTGCAAGTCAAAAATGAACAGCAACAGTTTTTAGGATGCTTCTGCATCCATGCAATGAAAATTGTTTTATAATATTCTATTGTTCGAAACAATGAAGGGGGAGAGGCTGACAGGTACGTTTTGCACGGTTTATGTCCGGTCTTACTGCCAAATAGCCCCTCGGTGATGGCTAACTCGAGTTTGATAGACAAAAGAAAGGAAAAAGATGACAGGAAGTTTGGCCTTGTGTGTCACGTATTACTGAACTTGGAAGGAGCATGATGAATTTTACCAGACGTCAAATGAACATACTTAGGCCATTGACATGTAACTCATCGTAATCCATTTTTTAACAACCGTTTATCCCAACCGCATCCAGTGTGAAAAAACAGACATTCTCTCATACTAGCCTATTGCACATAACCCGACCAAATGAATATGTGTACTCCTTCCCCTGGAAAACATAATTTGCAGCAAGAACAGTCTGAAGAAATCGATCGTTTAGAAAGCTTTCCTGCCTCACAATTTAAAATTTTTCCGATCAGATAGATAGGACACAATATTATTTGGCTGACTCATCAAACCAATAATTCCCTAATCAATACCATGGAACCCATCCCAACCAAAACTGTCTGTCATACGATGAGAATGCGAGAGTACCCGGATAAAGTACGTCATTACAAGTAAGTTTCTTTCTTCTCTTCTGTTTTCATGCCTCTGTTGTTGATATTTGTCGTCGTCTATGTACCGATGGATGTGTGGTATAGCACTCTATTTCCATGACCAATAACTACGACATGATTCGAAACATCTGGAAGAAATACGGTCAAAACAATGAAAAACTATTTGAGCAAAGCAAATTCAGAAGTTGAAAAGAGTAGCATAATCATCATTATTACCAACACCATCATCGTCAACAGAAAAGATAATAACGATGTAAAACGACAAAAACATAAACAGTCATATAAGGAAAATAATACGCCATATGAAACTTTTATGAGTTCTCAATGATCAGTCGATCGCTGACACTGCATGATGAACCATGTAATAAGACAATAATGATAGCGGAAACGATATGAGTACCTCGAGTACCGAGATTCGGAGAAACCGGTGTCCTCGACTTTCCACGTGCATAGACAAATTCAATGACAAAGGCAACATCTTTTCGTTTAATGAACTTTGAGGCACAAACGCCCTGCGTCTTATTTACCATGTTTGCATTAGATTCGGGATACGGATAGTGGAAATTGCATTTCTGCAGTAAAAGGGCGTGCCGTTGCTGTTTCTCTCATCATTGTACTTTTCATACTGCACAAAACGGATATGAATATACAACTGACGGAACGAAGTATAAGAATGCTAATCTTTTCCTAACGGACCTCCATGTTTTATTGAATAAAGCGCTGGTCGTGAACATCCTTTCGTCACTCAAGCCCCATACGACATTTGCTACTTTCCGTCACTCATCCTGATAAGAGGGGAACAAGAAAGACCATCAGATGGTGGATAGAATTGATTGTTGGGATAAACTAACCATTCGTTCACTTCCAAATTACGTAGAGGAGCGCCATTCCGAACCACAGGAGGAAGACCTTTCCTGGGAGGCTTGACTGGCGGAGACTGAAGGATGATTTTTTCGGTGCCACCCAGCTGCGGTGTTACTCGGACAGCTGGCTGAGGTGCGGCAGACGTTTTTTCATTTCCACCAGGAACCGGCGGAGATCGTCTACGAAGACTGGGTTGGTCTGTCAGTCGACTGACATCACCTACGTGCTCGGCTGCACCTGAGTGTGCGGATCCGGGTGAACCACGTCTGGATGCTCGTTCAATATTAACCACGGTGCGTGCCTTTTCGAATACACCGGGGCTTTGTCCCGAAGTGACTGGGCTAGCAGCAGGTTCTCGAACTCCGGTCCAATTGCGCCTTGCTTTTTTCCGATCATCCAGTCCAGTACGATTGGCAAAACTTGGGCGTGAATTGAAGCGTCGACTTGGCATACGGCGAAAACTGGACGCGGTTTTCACTCCCGTCTCAGTTAACCGGGGCGTGGACACGTTCGGACTAGATGGTGCACTGGCAGCACTCCTAGTGGATCCAGCACGACGTTTCCGAAAACTGCTACTTCCAAACAGATTCAAATTGTGTAACTGGTATTCCGTGTTAAAACTGGCATGAAAACGAGAACCCAGACGGAAAAATCGGCGTCGTTTTGGTGGTGATGGACAACGATCCGTGAGACGGAAGAATGTGTGATATTCCACCGCGCTTTTCCACAACGCTTTACACGATCGACTATCCGGCAACACGAAACAGAACGCAACTTCTGTCACTTTGCGCTAAACGGATGTGCATAGCGGAATAAAAGAGAGACTTGAATAAAGAAGAACTGTCATCATTTCAAAACCGCGCACAAAACCCCTCACACACGTACAAAATATCAACAAGTGAAATGAGAAGAAAAAGCAGACGCGAACTCGTTCGGTTTGGAATGTGAAAACAAACTAATACAATCTATGGATGTGTGTATTGATCGAATTTCCAGTATTGGAAATCTCATAATACAACATGTTAACAGTCACACAAGAAACAAACAAGATGTCAAAATACCAAGTTTTCTAGCGACTTGGTTAGCGTTTCTACACCCCATAATTACAAGGGCCCACAATACGATGTGGAAGGTACGATAACTAAAGTGTTGGAATTTGGAGTGGTGTTGAAATACTCGAGTACCCAATGGATCAAGTGTGCTAGTGAACCCAGCAACAAGTTGCAACCAAAACCGAGTTTGTCACTGATTTTCAGGATTTTTACATGGTTTAAATACACGACGGTCTCATGAAAATCGAATTTCTTTGGTAGATTTGGCGTACTGGGGCTGGTAAACTCTCTACAGCCGAAAGAATTACAATCACGTCTGGTCTACAGAGGCCTCAAGTGACTCGCCAACATTAGGAGACCCAGTGTGATGGTTAATGGTTTTCTATCTGACAGTGTGATAGGCTTTCGTTGTTATACGGCCAACCCCCATGTTGAAGCACTGAACAAAAACAGAATGCCATACACGTGAGTTCAGGTCGAGTAAAAAACTAATTAAAGCAACTCAATCAAGAATCGATAAGCGTTTTATCGACGAAAAAATACTAACGAAGTGGGACGAGAACAGCACCCTTTATCGACCGTAAATGTGACCCAACTGACAGGACTTCAATCAAGATCGCTTTGCAAGTGAATTCAAATAGAAAAACCACTAAAATCACCGGAATGAATTTTGAGTTGCTGGTGGCAATTTCTGTGACCCGACTGGATCGTATATTCTTTGATCATAAACTACCAAACGATTGTTCGATTATAGATTGTTTTCACAGGGGATTGCAAATGTTGAGCCGATCCAAATGGAAAAAATCATCGGCCGTTCCTGAATACCTTTCGTTCAAATTGTTCCATCGAATGCGTGCTCGATGATTATTTTTTCCAACTGACAATCTACTGCTGTTGACAGACACCCGACATAAGCAAAGTTCACAAAATGGGATCCCTTTTGAGCGCTTCGTGGATCAACTACAGGAGTTATGGAATTCATTGTCGCGTGAAACTTCCCTCATATTTAGTTTAAGCCGACTGATTTCCCTACTTTATAGTGATATTACTTCAAGTCACAGGGCTCGATTATCCTTGGCTTTCCCTTATGAATGGTGATGCTTATCTAACTCAGGGTTAACTGAGCATACGTGTTCTTGGTTATCAGTTTGGATTTACTGCTTGGATGATCCCTAAATACGATAATTCATACTTTATCAAACTAAAACATTTATTCCAAGAATGTTCTTTGCAAATGACTAACCATCGGTCTTGAGTAAAGTCATTCTTTGCCAAGATGTTCTATTCACTGAGCTTGGTATTCAGATTGCAAACGTTTGATCACCAGTCGAAGTGACTTTTTCATGCTGCATGCACTGAATATGTCATCTCGACTAGCGATGAAACGTTTGCGATCTAAACGCCAAGCTCAGCGATCAGAGCATCATGGCAATCAACAATCTGAGTTACAACCAACACAAATGTCTAAAAGTCATTCTTCAGCATGATTTTACAACACTCTCCAAAATAAAACTGAACAAAAAGTTGACCCTAGGGAAGAATAATTCAATAACTGTATCTAATTGTTTTCGAGAGAATCTTCTCTGGTCTGTAAAAATAAGTAATTGTTCTACCTCCGAATTTGATTTTTCTAGATCAAAGTGAAGAAACATCTGAGCTCAAAGGAACGAATGGCAACGAACCGAAGAAAGTCTTGGCGAGCTAAGGCAAGCCCGTGGAGCAATAACCATGTCCGGAAAATGTTGCTTTGTAAGTAAATCCTGTTTGGTATCTACCGCAAATTTCACGACACACCATGATAACGAGTGTTAATCGTGTGCTATTGGGGACATTTTTATGCGAAATCTACATTGTGTTCCCCAAAAATAATATCTGTCTCATGACTCATTTGTCCGTAATCAATAAAGTTGCACAATTGAATTCGCGCATAGTCGCTTTAATCAATCGTGCCAAGACTTAGTCCATTGATTAGCGCTGGAGGTGCCACAAACACATATGTGTACCAAGACCAGACACAATCGATTGCAAAGCTCAGATAATTTGCATTTTTCTCATCTAGACTGAGATCCGTGAGAGCACAAAGCGGTTGGGGGGGAGGGTGTAGGAAACCGAGCGTGACATTGAAATTATTAACTCATCTATCAGATCGGTCGATGTGTCACGTGTGTTCACCTCTGCTGAGAGGTGGATGTGACTTGGTGAAAGACCAACAATACACGACGAGATTGAACGTGTCCGTCGTACACTCAGTCATTGTGATGATACATAAATAAGAAATAAGCTGATGAATTCCAACTAGTCGAATATATTTCTGACTCGGTCAGTACGTTAACAATTGAGCACGTTTTTAGAAAACTGCGATGTACATTTCAGTAAGCAAAGCAAAATATTATTCGGCTTTACACACACACACACACACACACACACACACACACACACACACACACATTTGAGCAGGAAATTGAGGACGTTCATGTATTTGACCAAGTTAATTTTCAACTTGTCGGTTGATAGATATTATAGCTAGCGTCATCACCAAAAAGTGATTACTCATGTAGTCAGCGTATTTTGAAATATATTTAAAGCTCGGTAGACGAATCACAAAAAGTCCTGACGGGGCCTTCAAATTCGGCCATGCTGTCCGTTACATCTCCGGATATTTCTACTACATAACCACTTTATCCGGTCCCATTTTCGTTTTCGCTCACCAACTGTTGTCATGGAAACTTTGTGTTTTTACATCTATGCCAAATTCCGTTTTATTCGAGTGGATTTATAAAATTTTTGGAATTAACGAGTAGGTGGCGGTAAACATCTTTTGGAAGATCTGTTAATAACAAAGTTAAACGAATTTCGGGGATGTTGAACAATCACTCTCAGAACCATCGCGCCGGATGGGTGTTTGTTTCACGCAAACAAACCTTGTCAAAAATAAGTTTACCCATCTTTAGCAGTTTCAACGTACCTTTTTCATTGGAAAATATGTCAGAATTGACCGGCCGCCCATGATAACTCTGACCTAAGTACATTTCTCCAATTTGATCTGTCCTCATCCTGTGAATATTTAAGTTATCGCCACAGTCTATGTTGTACCAAAGAAACGTTATACACCCGTTCTGACAGATTCTCCTCTCCATGTCTGAAGCAATTATGCCGGAAGAAGGAAAGATCGTTAAACGCTAGAGACCATACTGCGGTCAGTAGGCTGTGGAACTACATGGACTAAACGTCCCATGCAAATGACCCATGACCTTCGATATGAATTGCCGTGATACCCGAAAAGCCATTATAAAGTTATGTGGTTTATAATAAAGTAAAGGTGTGCCTTCGGTAGATGTTGAAAATGTATTGATGTTTGGCAGATTTTGACAGTGTTTTGAGGTGATCCAAATGAGAAAAGTATTCGGCCCCGGCGTGATTCGAACCCACGCATGTGCTCTACTAGCTGAGCTACGAGGCCACGCCGAAGGACCTTCGACTTTCTGCATATGAATCACACAGTATACCCGCCCAAATTACAGTAGCACATGGCATCCACCACAGTGAACTAGCTTGTAATTTGACTCTCTACAGCAGGATTTTCTTTTGTACTAACCGGATCACCTCAAAACATTGTCAAAATCTGCCAAACATCAATACATTGAAAACATGCCCAATGCACTTAACCGGTGGAGTCCGGTTAGTACAAAGGGAAATCCTGCTGTAGGCAGTCAAATTACAAGCTAGTTCACTGTGGTGGATGCCATGTGCTAATGTAATTTGGGCGGGTATACTGTGTGATCCATATGCAGAAAGTCGAAGGTCCTTCGGCGTGGCCTCGTAGCTCAGCTGGTAGAGCACTTACGCTACTAAAGCGAGCGTGGTGACCATGCGTGGGTTCGAATCCCGCCGGGGCCAAAGACCTTTCACATTTGGATCACCTCAAAAGATGTTGAAAAACCTAATCGATGCTTCACTGCTGCGGATCAACCAGCAATAACACTGAATTCAATTGTGGACTACTAACAAAACTATCCCAGATTTTACTTCTCCCTCAGAGGTGCGCAAAGGACTAACACAACTGCCGACGCAAAAGGCAAGTGATCTAGACGGTCTGCCAGCGATAATCATAAAGGGGCGCGCAGGAACATTGTCTCTAATAGTCGGGACTATTCGACAGATGTTTAACTCAAAAGCACATTCCTGACTGCTGAACAGAGGCTTTTGTTACTCCGGTGCCTAAAAAAGTGCCAACAAAATAGCATCCCATCGCACGTACATCAGATGCTTTCAAAGTGTTTCAAAAGATCCGCATAGAATCTCCCCGCAGATGAACGCTCTGGATCCCAACGATTGTAACACTGGACGATAAAGCTATTCTATATTCATTATTTGCATTAATCTATGCACGTCTCAAGAGTATACACAAACAGACGGACAGACAGACCTTACCATGAATGACGCCAATCATCTTGACAGCGAACTATTTCTGGCTGCTTGAGCATTCAGCGGGGAGCACGCGGTAATCGCTAGTTTGGTCCTGATTGGTTATCTGCTTAAATGTCTTCGGTTTTAGGTCAGTACAAACTTGGGTGGAAAGCGGAACGTTCAAGTCCATTGAGTGAAGATTAACGACAAAAGAACAGGAATCCGATGTGTGTGCATGTTCATCTGCGGGAGTAAAACCAATGAAATCGACGAAAAAAACTGCCCAATCCGTGATTTGAATAATGAACTTGGTCAGATGCACCGTGGACTGGGAAACACACACGCAAACACATACGCGCACAAGCACGCATACAAACAACAATCTTTTATGTAAATCTGCAATGACTGCCGTTTGTCTTGTTAGCTACTGTCAACAATTTACTGTAACCATACCACCTGATCAACTTTCTAACTTAGCCGAAGTGACAAACTGCCTTCATGCCGTCATAGTTTGCCATAGAAACCAAAAAACTGATGAGGCTGTTTGATGAATCATTATATGAATAATTCTCACAGCTCGCTACTTAAACAGACAAAGTAGCATATTTGTAGTGCTTTCAAGAAACCCTTCATCACAGAAATGGGTCGCTTTAAGGATAATAAATTGTCCACGTCCATAACTAGTGGCAGATGGGCGCTGCCTCATTTAGTGCTAAACCGGATAGTTCAACTGCATGCATAAAGGGACGGGCACAATTCTGCACGCCAGACTGCAGTTCCGTTAGATACGCAGCGCATACCGACTGAATCTGAGTATTCTTGTGATACCAAATGAAACAGCTGTTCAGTGAGTTGGTATTTTAATGAGTTTTCGATGTTGAGCTGAGTTTCAATACCATATGACGAATCATTCCATAGACTGCTGAATTCAGGTAACTTTGATATCTGAACAAAATGTACCGCAATCAAACAACCAACTGTCATGGCATCGAAAATGGAAAGAAAACTGGCGTTTTCACAGAAATAAGACCAATCGTCGGCAACAAAATACCAATTTCCTGAAACTGTCCACTGAAGTAGTGGTATCATGGTGGAGTATGCATACTGCTCACTGAATAGGTAGTTGATTGCTTAAAAGTCGATTGTGGTCAATCATGGAGCGACAATGGACTTGATTACGTCACGCAAACTAAATACAGTGAGAAGGCATACAGGCCACATGATGGGATCCTCGACTGGATTACAACTGCCTTTTTGTGGACTGGATACCGAGGATGCGAATAAGCCGTTCTGTTTTTCTTGGCTGATTTTGTCGATGTCCAAATCAGTGATTGCCAATAAACAACCTATTCACCAGACATGTCTTCTGGGCTGCAACAGTAGTAGTACTGGTAGCAGTTGTAGTAGTAGTAGTAGTACCGTTAGTAATTATTGTAGCAGCAGTAGTGGTGTGATGAAGTGCGCACATAGTACTTGAATAAGTAGATACTTGTTCGAAAGCAGTCAAGAATAGAGGAGTGACAAGGATAGTGATAACGTCATACGGACAGAACACACTAAGCTGGAACAAAAGTATACAAACTGTTTCATTGCGTCCTCCCACTGAGTGAGAACTGGATTATGGTCGACTGTTTGCCATTGATGTAAATGAGCATTTCAGTTGCAGCCTAATCATTTTAAGTCTGCTTATAAGCTTGGTTCCGAATAAACGAACTGCCATCTGGCGCGTCTTGTGGATCATAGAAGTAGTAGTAGTCCACACCAGGAACTTCGACCTCGTTCATTTTCGTTAACTTGTTGGAAGTAATGGCACTGAAGATTAGTTAAATGGACCATTAGGTCTCATTAAATTACAAGGACTGGAAGTAAAATTATCAAGTCTTCTAGAAAGAATCGGACTGACCATACTGATGGACAAAACGCCTGGCTATCTTGATATTCGCTCACCTTCTTTTGAGCAGAAAAGTCACTGAACCAATGATGACCAATGCGAATAACAGACACAAATATATATGGAACTCGAAGTCACCGCAAAAGAGCACGTACTGAAGCTTCGTCTTCATCGGCAACGAGAATCTTCAACTTGGTGCGATTCATTTCCAGTTTCAGAATCATTGGCCTGAAAGCAAACACGCACGGTATCAAAGAAGCAATGCTGATTTGTTCTTATCAAGAACTAAAGAAGCGTCAATATTAAAATGCCATTGTGTAACGTTGTCCTTCCAAGCAGACGAAAACCAGGAATACAATCATTTTTCCAGTTGGTGAATAAAATTGTGATGAAACAATTCGCCATGAAGGAACAGTAGACAGCCAACCATTGAAAATTCACCAAAGCTCTGTACGACTATCGACTTATCTGGTTTGGTAAATAAAGACCTCAGCTAAAGTGTATTTCCGCCCAGGTGGAGAATACTCATCGGTATTCAGTAGCTGTGAAGTTACTGAAGTAACTGGTTGCCAACGACGAGGAATAGAAACAAGGATGAAATGGTTCAATTCAGTGCTTCCGTGGTGAGTTAAGCGTTGATGTGTTATTGTGCATCATTCAGAAGAATACTTGAATACGAATGGACACAACGAGGTATTACATCGTTTGAAATTCTGTCCTATGAATTTGTGTACAAAGTGAATTTCACATAAAAATATAATACAAACAACACATTTCATCAATAAAATGCATTAACATCGATTTTTTGAGTTCTCGCTACACTACGATCTGCATGATAGGCTTGGAATGAAAGAGCTCCCAATTGAGATGGATAAAAGGTCGTTGCTTTTTATTCTGACTTATGACATCTAATCGGGCGTGATAAACCACAAAATCTGAATCACTCCTCGATTAACGGAGGGATTCGGAAGCGCCTAGTGTATGCAGCTTTCAGACAGAGAAAGACTTGATGCAAATCACGTTTTCGGTCAAGTATCCCCGAACTGATGCCGTTATTATCTATGGAGCTTACCCAGGTTCAACCAGTGTCAAACGGTTATCTGCATTGAAATCCAAATGCCATCGATCAACCATAAAGTACACTGAGGAGAAAAATGTTAATATTTATTGTTGACCTGGCCAACTGAATGACAACTTTCCGAGTTTTCTATTAGTTCTTGATATTCATGATTTTCGTCCCATATCTATGTTTGACTCATCAGTGAAAACGATGAGAACCCTGCACATCTGTTTCCTCCTTTTTGCGAACCATTAGATGCAGTGCACATCGACCGACTCCTAACACAGGCTTGAACACACGTTGCGTGGTTATGAGTTACACACACACACACACACACACATCACCACTAGGCCATCCGAGCTGGTTCTCACCAGTTACTTCATTTCAACACAGCGTGATTGAACGCCCACCTGTCACTGGCTTTGAACGTTGGTATCTCGTCATCAGAACAGCGATCGCCTATCATTATTTCGCCTAAATATGAAAGTTATTTTACGTTTCTGCTGCCATCAGTATACATCAGGACATAGAAACACGATATGATACGAAGGAGAATATCGGCCGTTTGGTATTCCATGAAAACAAAACATATTGTGGTGACATCTTATTCGTTAATCTATGAAGAGTCAAGTGTGCGCTTAAAAAGTTAGACCAGTTCTCCTTTATGGTTTGGAAGCACAACTCTTGTGGATCGAAAATGCAAGAAGAATATCGGCATTTGAAAACCCTTGTATTTGTAGAGTTGTTTGAATTTGATGGGAACACTGTCTCAGCAATGGTAAGACTAGACGCAGAGCAATAGGTTCAGAAAACAATTCATCGGATGAAGCCAAAAAGCTCATCCGGCTAAGGTGGTTGAGACAAGTATTGCGCATGTCTCCAGATAGGATAGCCGAGAGAGAATGGCCAGTTCGTGACACAGGAGAAAAGAATGTCCATTGGAATTGACCAAGTTAGGCGTGCTAGGCTTCCTGATTGGGGATTAGGAGATCCCTACTCAAGGGTTAAATACATTGGTGGATATGGCTAGGTATCGTGATCCGTGGCGCTCTTGTATTCACACACTTTCTTTATCGACTTGATATCAACATTCTTCAAATATGCTTTTACTTTCTTCGTATTATTGATTTTTTTGAAATTTCTCGTTGATTTCCCTCTTAAGAGATAACTACCAAGACCGTCGCACCCAGTGCACGGGCAATGGTTGTTCTAACTACACAGAACTGTTATCATCCATTGTTCTATTTCAACCCCATGATATCATATACATAAGACAGCTAATATCTATGCGTCGTCATCAATTAGGTCTTTCTAGTGAACGTATGAGAAAGCCTTTGATCGTTGAAAGTGAAGAAAAAAATATCCAATATAAAATAGTTGGAGAGTTTCTTCACACCTCCGGTCAGAGGTTTTACAATCACAAACTCAAACAAAACCGGTCGGTAAGTAGTTATTTATAAGCCGCGACAACGTTTGTGTGCATCTGTTTGATAAACTGATCACCCCGTCAATTCGGCGTTCATTTCTAGTCTATAAGTTCAAAGTAATGATGTCAACAATACGGCAATGATACCAAAATGACAGAATACCTGTCTAATGAAAGACTTAAGTAGAGAATCAGCTACAAGACTTAAAATTCCAGGATCACACACTGTGATTCGTGGTCCTAATTTTGTTCATACTTACTGGAACGCCAAAAACTAAACTGAACCCATGATAATTTTCTCCTATTCTCGTGTACAAACGTGGCGCGAAATACTAGCAGGTCAGTAGTTGCCCACGCTAACTGAGCTTGTATATTTATGAAACACACCAGTGACACAAACAGTGGTCAGTTATGAGCTGCTAATTAGACAACCAAAACGTCTTTAGGTGACAAAGTGCAGCTGGGCTTCTATGAACTAATCAATCATGATAGCATCATCAGTACTAGTCGATCGATAAAAAGCTTACCGGTAATAAAATCTGTGTTCAACTAAAGTGCTCCACACCGAAAACAAAGTTTACGTTTTGAGGTTATCCTTTCCACTCAGCGTTGAGCGAAAACAAATAGACGTGAATGTGGGTCTGGCATCTATCAACCGTGACCACTGATAAACCGCACTCTACTACTACAATGCTTCACGTGAACACGTGGATAGACATTTAATGGCATAAGTCACAACGCTTCCCAGCACTGATTAATTAATCTTTTACAACGATGAGACGCAACCCCATGGTACCAACTTCATAAATTTATCTACAAATTATCCAAAGCAAAAAAAAAAACCATTTCTCCGAAAATCGCTTTTTTGGGAGAAGAAAAGATATTACGTGGAAGGATATAAAATTCGCCCCGTTCGACAACCTTTAGCTAAAGAATGAAAATTTGAAACTGAAGATCAAATATTATGGGAGATCAAACATTGTGAAACACAAACAGGTTCTGTACCCCATACTCCCACGTGAGTGTTGTGAACAAGGCACAAACTATAGCCACAACAGGGCCAACCAACCTATGAGGTGGGATTGAAACCAATCACCCTGAAACACAGGGTACCGAATCAGGAAGGGTTCCAATCAATCAGTCATTTGTGGTAGTAAACTGAGTGACAGTAAACCTGTCTGTTTGTCACCACAAAAAAGATGACGTCATACTGCAAGCCCAAAGCAATGAAAACATCGACTACACAATATCAGATTGAACAAAGCCACTGTATGACTTCAAGCAGTTAGTTTAAAGGCATATGCAACAGTGCAGATATGCAGTGGCTCTGGCCATTCTCCATTTTAAACCTGCACTGTACAAACAGTGTAGACGACTTGTCAGTTTACTCTCACATCGGTCACTGGACATTTATTAAGAATCATCCCCCCCCCCCCCCGCTCACTGCGCTATCGCTCGCTCTTTCGCTCTTTCATCTTACCTTAGTTTTCAATGGTTATTTGATTGACCATAAACACAATCACACTGACTGTAGTATGCACGTATACGGATGCAGTGAAAGTCTCCAATATAGATTATAAAAATCTGTATCTGACCTGTCCATTCAACTTGGTGACGGGGAAAACAGAGTTTTCAAAATCTGTTCCCTACCGAAGTTCCCAAGCGGTGAATATGACAACGGTTCTAACCTTTTGTATTAGATTCAACAGATTAAACCACAGGGCTACACCACTTACTAAAAAGAAAGTTCGACAAAATTTACTTCGGCAGCAGAAAGAATGCATGTATAAAAAATACCAAACCTCGATCGGTATGTATGCCTAATGAGGTATTTATTATCCGTCACAGTTTGTTCAGCAATCAAGGATGGGGTCTTTCGTTGCGTAGCACGTAATACTCTCTTTAATCATACCACTGGCAATAGTGACCCTGGACGGTAATTAATGAGATTCGACGTGTTGTTTATAAAATAAGAAAGTGAGACTGAAAAGCAGGAACTGACCAGATTACATTTTGACAAAATCCACAATGATGTATTCAAAAGATGATGATTAGGTTTTTTGTTGCACATCGTGGGCAACTAGTAAACCGTCACGTGCCTCGAACGAGAATAACTCTCAGTCAGAATCGAACTGGCCGAGGTCGAATGAATTAGATATGCTTGATTGTTCAATAGAAAAGTAATAGGGAAATATGACCATTTGAATTCATCACTATTCCTTGGGTTACAAAGATATTTTCAAATTTTGACCCAGCTTCTCAGTTTAAGGTGAGAGTCATTAAATAAAATGTACATGTCATTCAAGGCTGGCTTCTCATAGCGAACTGCAAGGGATATAACCATGTTAGTTATCATCAAAAAATTAAACGCCGCCAAAACAACTCTCAACAATGACTGCTCGAACCAACAGGAGAGTTCTGTTGCACGAACAGAGTACTTTAAGTCAGTTCCATTAACTTCGGACAAAGAAGAGATGAGCAAACTGTTTTTACACTGATGCAGCCGTAATTCATATGCAAACGTGTAATCATGAATTCTGTATGTTGTTGATGACGGAATACCTTCGTGGGAGTCCGGTCCCTACAGAGAACTCGTCTATCACAGGGGTCAATCGCCGTGTAAGCAACGGGTTGTTTTGTTGCGAGAAATTCAGCGACCGAAGGCCACTGTATCACGTAGTGTTATTGATCAAAACACCGTCGTCAGCCAGTCTGGATAGTCCGGTGGTTAGGTGCTCGACTCACATTCGTTCGAGCCCCGGTGGGGGCTCAGTGGGTGCGCACTGCTGATGAAGATTTCTAACAGACCAGAGGAAACAGTCGTATAGTTCTTGCATGGTTTTCAATGCTGAGTTAATTGCTGATATGGTCTGATGAATCATATAAAATAAGATCAATTTTCTCTTTATACTGGTCGCACAAGTCACCTGCCTTTCACGTTCAGTGATTATTTCGGTACATTTCGTGGAACATCTCACAGTTTTTATCTGAAGTCTGCTTTGTAATTTACGCTTACTCAAACTACTGTTTATTTATGCTTTGCGCACCACTCACGGAATCATAAGACTTCAACGTTTTATTTCCTGAAATCAAAAAATACCAGAAATTTAGTCTTTTTTACAGCTTCCGGTCCCTTCCCGATCGTATCCATTTCAAAATCTTCCATCTTTCACACCTAACAGAAGGAACCTATTCTTCTTCTTATAATCAACACATCTGAATTTAACTTCCTATACTTATGTCTGATTTTTTCCAGAAATCTTTTCCAAACTACTACACGGCCTATTTCTCCGGAGAAAACAAAACATTTTAAGAGAAACGGTGAAAGCAGAGCAAAGAACGTGAATGATGCATTCGCTTTGGACCAGCCGTATTCTAAGCTAGCAAGAACTTCAACAGACGGTGTCCGTAAAGATTTACTGAGCTGGGACAAGAAAATTCAGCTCGCCATATTAAGAAACGACTTAACACTGATTCAGCCCGAATCCTATGCTATTCACAAGAATTTTATATCTCGCATTTACCAATTTGTTCCTTTGTTCCCCTTGCACACAGACCTCTAGTTTCCACACAGACTGCCACACTCTTGCTTCCATTCTCGCGTGATAACTTGTTCGTCATCGTTCATTTTTGATTTTTGTCTCCATGACAGTGTCGATTGATGTTATTTTTGTCTTTACTCCTTATCTGTGCTCGGACCGCTTGTTGGTCTCATCTGATTGTATTGCTCATCAATGAATCCTGGCTCCTAAAATATACTATCGCTTACGCAACACCGCTTTCTCGTTGTCCCTCCGTACACTGACCCTTTGGTTACCACGACGACTCCGTTGGCGTTTCTGTTTCAGCACCCTCCTCCCCATTTACGTGTTGGTTTTTACCCGAATCACCCTCCTACTTCTTCATGATTGCCTGGGTTACTTGACTGAACTTCGCCACTTGGGCGTACGTATCTCCCTCTTTGCATTGTCTATAAGAACGACTGACCCTAGGACCTTCCCGTTTTGGCCAAGCCATTTCTTCGTGGCCATAATCTCGCGTTTCCCATTCACCACGCTTGTGCATGTGTTCCCGCAGCCGACTACTTTTCTTCTGACCGTTGGTTGGTTAACGCTTCCCTTAAGTAGCGACTCTCTTTGTGAATCACTTGACCTGCTCTTGTATCGCCGTTTCGTGCGTTTGCCGTCCATTGTCAGCTGGGCGTTTTGAAGCCTTTTGACTGTCTTGATTTTTTAGTCGGTTTGCCCGCAATTTGAGGCACGTTACTGTCATTGTTTGGTAACTCTGTCCCACAATACTTGTAATAAAGCGAGCTTCTGTCTGCCGTGAGATTCGAGATTTGTTTATCTGCGAGTCATTCAATAACGGGACGGAAATTCTGTACAGCATTCTTATGCAAGCTGGCAAGCCCGCTTTAAAAAGACTGTATGGAGGGAAACAGAGCGACTTCCAAAAAGTGTGGATTGCCAATTTTGAGGGCCAGAACCCAGTTGGATAAAATCGTGTGCCAAAAAAGGTCGAACATGTGAATGTGAAGATCTCACGCATTTTATGGATTGGTTTTGTGAGATTTAAGATACGCAAACGAGCACCGTCAATCCATCCGCGGTACAGTTCTGTATCATTTGGGGATAACCGGGGACAATAAATTGGTGCTCACAGATACTTTTTGAATTTCAGTCATCCTCCACTTATGTTCATTCAAGTCCAGTTCTTTTCGATTCCCTAACCCATTAGCCTCGCAAAATCACCTAGTTTGCGGTGAAATATATTGAAGCATAAAAATAGACTGGTCCGGCAAGGGAAGTGTAACGGGACTGATACAGACAAGTAAAAAGTATGAATACACTCACGCTTCCGATGGCGGTTCTCCGCCATGTCGCTTATTGTCACCAGTCACTCGGTAGGCAGAGGATCTCGCAAACCCCAACCAGAAAACTGATCACTTACTGCACATGGGAAGTAACTTCAATCTCAAAACCGCCGAATAAAACGAGCACCTTCATGAAGAAAAACATCTGTTCAATTTTAAATACCCAAATTGAACTTGGAACTGAACCGTTATTAGGCCTGACCTAAATATTTCATGACCCACCTACTCAAAACCCGACTGAATGCAAACACACGGTGCCTCGCCGTCGCTGAACCAAAACTGTCACGTGACAAGAGATGAATCTTGAGCACAATCCAGAAGTGCGCATGTATAGTCGTTTGCCAATTTGGCATGCGATCTGCTAAGAGTATATGTTCAACTACTGGCGTCATATCTGTATTTCAAATGTCGGTCTGGGTACACCGATCGTTTTGTATTCACTTAAATGCCTTCTCACTTGTATGATTTCCTTAATTGCATAACTAGGGTCAAACATTGTGATACGCATTCGACAAAACAAAACCCTCCTATTCTCTTCTGAATAATAGGTGTAATCACACGAAGACGCGCGTAAACATACACACATACAGAGATAGAGAAAGAGGTAACGCCAAAAACACCAACCGACCATCACGCGCCGGCAACACTATTGTCAGCATGAAAACTACCATCGGGGAGTTCAAAAACACTGGACAAAGATCTGCGCACATTTTGTATATGATCACACTTGACAAACATGGCCTCAAAACACGCACACAATCTAATTAGATTGCAAGCTTTGCCATTTAGATACAGTGATTTTATGGAAATCGGATTCCGCTGCATCGGATACCTGTTTTCTAGCAGCGGTCTCCTGGTCCGACAAGTTGAATCATGAAATAAAATCACGTGACTAATCATGTACGTGGTTCTGCGCTTTACTACACACTGACTATTGATTCGGCTCAAAATATTTGATATAAACTGGTGCATACTCAACCCTGAATTAGTCACCAGTACTCAAGATTGCATGAAAAGTTCCACAACTAGATAGTGGAAAAACACCGACGGCGGACAGAAATTGATCTTCATTCTTCAGTAATTAAGTTTCATTGTTTCGGTGTTCGCATAGTGATCATCGTCTGTCCCTTTGCTGACTTCTCTCGCAACCTACCAATCTAGTTTTTAGCAACATTACAAGACAGTTCAAAACGCATCACTAAAGAAATAAATTCTGACGATGAACTATTCAGCTCAATTCGGATTACAGAACGTAGACGGCGGTGTGCCGATTTTGTCAGGGTTCATGCACCGAGAGTTCCCTGAATCATTCGGTGCTGCCACAAATGAAAGAGCGAAGCCTTCTTTGTTGAATTGGTTAGGATAGACGGAAGAGAGAGCCTTTCGCCGCTGTCCCCCAATTTGTGGAGCCTCGCCTGGTCCCCTGGTGAGTTTCAGCTAGCGCCCCATCTACCTCAAGGACAGAAGTTGCGAAGGTGGACAAGTTGGAAGTGGTGGAAAACAAGATGAGAAGTGATGGGGCACTAGCAGAAAGGTAGTGGAAGTGCGTAGTAAAATTAAGGGGATAAGTATGAGGTTGAGAGGCGGAGAAGTGAGGAAGAAGGAAGAAAATGCTGAAGACAGCAGTTGGTTGGGGAACTACAACATTAACAATGGTAATAGGAACATAAGAAGGTAAAATAAATAACTGGTGGGGCGGCTACCTATTTGCTTGTTTCGGCAAAACACTGTCCCAACTGCGGTCCAGCCAATGTTTGAATTCCACTACCGTTGTAGCGGTTATCAGTTTAGTCGGGAGTTGGTTCCAACCAATCACAGTTGTCATGGCAAAGAAATTTTCTCTCAAGCGACTTAAGACTCTTTTATCTATCAACTTCAATGGGCGCCCCGTGGTATCTGTACGCTCGATGAGGTTCAACAGCAGAGAAGTAAAGCCCTGAAAATCAGCAAACCACTTCAGGATCTCAAGCGATTTCATTAGGTCGCCACTACGCCTCCTGCACTCGAGCGAGCACAAATTCAGTGCCTCTAGTTTCTGCTCGCAGGCAAAGTCTTTCAGATTAGCAAACGACCTAGTGAAGCGCCGTTGAACCCGCTCTAGCAATTTGATTACCTTTACCAAACTAGGAAACATTCTTGCACATATAAGTCGGGCCCAAATTTACAAACATTTTCAACTGAGAACATCATACCTCAATTTGTTGGTTGTTTCATTACAACTTCGCAGGTGCGTATGAACGAGAGTCTATTTTAAGAATCACAAGGTGATTCTTCCAAAGTCGTTTCGTCGGTTAACAAGTCTAGCCTTCAGAATGAGGACACATGGCCCCAAGTTTTGATACACTTCACGGTGGTCGCAGTCGATAGGACAGTGACCGGCGGCTGCAGAATTTGAACTCGGGACCTCTTGGCTTGAGAACCACCATGATGATCGATTCATCATTGACAGAGCCACCGAAATGTTAGGACATTTTACTTTCAAGCCCGAACCATAATTGACTTCAGTTTGAACACAAAGAAGCCCAGCAAAGCGAGCCATTAATTTACTTTAGTTCCAACAATTTCACGTGGATGTCCCAAATACGATACTGGCTGCATGAAACGAGAGGCAAAATGGCTGCTGTCTGATTTGTGAGTATCAGTTATCAACGTAGATTGACACAAATACATACAACTTCTTACCAAACTCGTTAGGTCTATGGGACTTCGTTTACCATGAAACTTCGAGATCGGTGGAAAAAACGACATTCTTCTTCGCGATATCGCTCATCATTTTGTCCCAGAAAAATCCTATTTTTTAACCACAGCTGACCGGCGGTGGTCAAGCGGTCGTCAAGTGGGCTTTCAACTCTTCTGTCCCGGGTTTGAATCCTCCAACCGCCGATTACTTTCCCCAATGACGGCCTCTAACTGGCCGCAGCTCCCTTCCTGAAATATTGTATCATTATTATATGATAAAAATGGAATTGCATTAAAAAAAATAAGAAGCATATTCATGATGTGATGGGTGTCGGACGAGACACCAGCCATCACCGAATTTTGTTAGTACTTAGTTCAAGGCTCAGTTAGCTAATCACCACAATTGGTATATCGGGGCTTGGTTGGGTTTCACACGATATGCCTCAGTACTATAAGTGCCAACTTATTCCAAATCTATGAAATCTAACTTGTTTATTGAATCAATGCTTAGACAAAGATCTAACAGAAGCCCACAAGATTTTCTAATCGACTCTTGTTGGTCCGCACGGCTAATCATTACTTCGAAGTTTCTTCTGACAGTGAAATTCTGGCCGATTCAGATGTCAACGAGAAAAGCGCTGCAACAACCGGTCACATCCAGGAGTTTACAATCGCACAAACACGTAGTTTGGTAGTCGTGTGCCCATATGGACTTACCAGCAAAACAATCCGATCTTTTTATTCCCTTCGTAAACCAAAATTCCAGTAGGAGTCAAACCAAGCTTGTAGTCTTCCTTATTTTTACCCTGAAAACGTGAAGAAGATCGAAAACATTGAATGAATAAAGTGAGGACATGGTATTCAATAAGAGTATGATGTGTGTATATATGACATGCATATCAAATTGCAAAAGTGATAAGAGACTAATCTGTTTTTTTCCGGTCAACAGTTCCGCAGGATTTTCTGAAGTAACCAAAACTTACCGACGTTTTGGTGACAGGTAGCTACTCTGATTTTTGGATACTTCACTGACAAATAACCAAGCTCTGATTGTGTTAACAGGATTTGCTTGGCGGACTCAACAGTGAATTGGTTCGAAGGAAAGCACTCTATAGATCCGTTCACCGATTTGTAAGTGATGGCCAGCAGGGCGTCAATCAATCCAACTTGCATGATATTTTACCACATATTCGAAACGTTTCCTTTTATTTGTCTAATCATATTAGAAAAATGTTATACGAATCATTTTGTCTAGCGCTGTTTGGTTAGTCAGTCAGTTTACAACAGGGTTTCTGCACACCAGCCTTTTGTCGTATTCACTGCACTAACGCCCAGATAGAGATAAAATTATGCCAGCAAAACAGCAAAATAACTAAATAGTCCGTATGACGTTACCTAAAAATCTCATGCGGAGGATACCGTTCAGTTTCCCCCGTCTCCTTCATATTGACCCTTCTGGGATACCAATCAAAAACATTCCAACGTGCATCTCTGCACCAACCTGATCTTAACTCCCCTATGCTCTTATTCGGATTTCGTCCTATCAGGCTCTTTTCTCTTCCTCAAACGAAGATGCCATAACTAGTCAGCATATATATATATATATATATATATATATATATATATATATATATTCACCAATAACCTGGTAAAAAGTACTGAGGCGTGGTGACATGCAAAAATATGAACCAGAAAAATAAACAAAGATTCAAATTGGAATTCCTCAAGAGTTCAAATACAAGTTGTCATAACATAGCCACCATGGAGCAAGACTGAGTCATATCCTACAAAGTTTCTAGCTTGCTGTGTAGTGAATCTTAAGGTCCCCAGTCATTCAAGCATGATAAAGCAACAGAAACAAGTCTTGATGTCAGCGCTTTGAAAGACCGGTGCCCTGTCATACCTTGGCCTCCACATTGTCGTTTCCAGCCAACCTTAGGCTCGACCAATACAGGACGACGAGGAAATCGATGAGGTGGCATACGTAACATATGCCTTAGCTAACGAACCTGATGGAGTGATATTGTAGCACAAATTGGTTACGCAGCACGCCCGGTTCCGGGGATGCCCGTTCGAACTGTGGAACTGCTTATTTGTTGTTGCCACTCAACTCGCGAGATACTCCTTAGGTAGCAGTGAACAAATAAGCCAATCGGTCGACATCGGTGGCTCAAACAGGCCATATCTCGCAACTATATAGAAGCACACTACATACAGCAGCGTTTTACGCCCTAAACTTCAATCGGAAAGGTCACACCGTCTCCGCAAGTGCCGCAAAATTCAGAATGCCGCTCGAGCCTCCGCTATTAGGTTGTTTAAATTGTCTCAACCCACCCGCCAGCAGTTATGTAGCCTTCCGAGCAGGAAAGTTTCTGAAAATTTCTAACCGATCCGCAATGAGGGTAAGTGTAGGGGTGGACTTCTGCGAGTCTTATAAAAGAACGGTAAACTTAAAGGTCGGAAAGCACTTTCCGTACCACAACAGAAACGACATGAGATTATCTAAATTGCACTTTTCCACAGCAGCATCGTCGCAAAGCAATTTGATATCACCTGCACAGCCGAAGTCAAAGGGTGTGTTACCAGGTAGGATCTTAACACCTTCGTTCGTTTGATTTCTTTGTGCCTCTCTTAGAATGTCGTGAATTGCAACATTGAACATCAAGGGTAAGAGCGAGCAAACTTGACGCACGCCGCTTCCAACTGAAAAGTAAGGTGACGATGAGCCATATACTTTTACTCGGCCTGAAGTCTGGTGGTATAGTGCTTGGATGATTTTTCATACTTATCAGGCATCTCCTATCTGATGGAAAAATCCCACAGGCCCGTCCTATCAACGGGATCGAAAGCTACTCGGATGTATACCGTCGGTCTACGACATACGCGGCGGATGGTGAAGATTTGGTTAATACACCCGCGGTTGGGACGAAAACCAAACTGCTTTCCATGGACCTGTTGTTCGCGCACTATTCAGTAATTTCCCATGAAGCAGATTTTATAAAAATATCATCATGAAAACCCAAGATAGTCGTTATTCGAGTAAAGATGGTTCAACGAAACCCAGGTTTCTTAACGCACCATAGAGCACAAAATCAGCAGCTAGTGCACGCCAATAGCTATCTACTTATATCCACGAAAATTGAATTCTTACTATTTCTGGCCACATGCGACAACCTTAACGTAGACAGATTTACAAGAGTGGTACATAACAGCACACAAATGCAATTTAACCGGTCTGAAGCATGAAATATATTATTGGTTGGGCTGTAGTTCGATCGAGAACTGAAGTTTCTCTTTCGAAATTAAATAAACCCAATGAAATAACCGCTGTAGATTAATTCGATGAGTTTTGTTTCGTAAGTTTAACGAGCACGAAGTGGAAAAATACTTGGTGGTACCGGTCCACGCCAAGAAGCCGAGCGATTGCGTTTTTCAAAGTTAATTTTTAATCAATAATTACAAGCATCAATGTGCATAAGAAACATTTTTCCTTCGTTTACAGTAACGCCTTAACAAAAAGCAGACAATATTTCAAGGATTTTGTAAAATCTGCACCAAAAACCCACCCAGTGCATAGTTAGTTTACATCAAGAACGAAGTAAGAAACGTTGAACATTTGATGGTTTATTGCACCTTAAACAATCTGACTCATTGAGAAACTGGACTGAAAACAATGAGCTGTTTCCCAGCACTTGTCATTAGGTATAGAGCCAAACACTACACTGAAAACGACCTCCATCCATTGAGGCTGAATCTACTATACACTGCGTCCAAAGCGAGAAATGACCTTGGTTATGGTTTTGCATCAAATCAAAATACCGTCATCCTATGGTAGGTGCTATAACATTCTAGCATTGTGCATCGAATTCGTGATTAAAATCAGCAAACATAGACAAACAGAAAGCACACACAACTTAGTTCAGCTCAAACAACCATTAGCCATGCACTGGGTTAGCTATTCTTCGTTGCAATCTCCTAATAAGAGCCTACATTAGATATGATCAAAGAGCCAGTAGTACGAAAAGAGTAGAAAGGAAACTACAACTAGTAATATCAAGCTAACAAAGAAAGTTTGTGGATAAAGCAACGCCAGTGATTGCACCACCAACCCATATTCTACAATGTCTCCAACTGCTTAGCTCGGGAATCTCCTGGACCTTATCCAGGGAGTCGAACGCCATACATGACCAAATCCTCCAGTTAGACTTCCCATACTTTTCTTCCACATTATGTACTGGCCGCCCTTACTCATCTTCCAGCCACTATCCACCTCAGTGAATAATGCACGTCGAGGAAATCAATCCGAAAACATGCGCAAAACGTTGTAAGCGACAAAAACTAGACGCATTTTCTGTATCGCCCAGTCAGCATCTTGAATGATTTCATTACTATCTGTGTCAATCGGTAAATTTAACAGATGCTCTTTCAAAATTTACTTGTACAAAATGTATTCAGTTATTTGTGCCCAAAAAAGCCAAACCGAAATAGATTTATTCGAAAGCTAAGAAGAGACCGATTGGCAATTAGATGAAAAAACTTTTTTACTCACCTTGACAGTGTGCATATCGACACCGTAGTCCGGGAGTAAACGAGCTTTTTCCAGATAGATAGATTCAGCTGCAGCTGGCGTTAGTTTTCGATTGCTGTGAGAACAAAAACGAGAGGCGAGATGAACTTTCTCGTGTTCAAGTGAGTAACTGCCAACTATAAAGTCGGCACCACTATTTTCTTCGACATCATACACACTGACAAAATCTTGCAAGTTAGGACATATTCCATTTTCACATAGTGGGTTATGTGCATTTAAACGGCTTTTTTAATTGCTCAGCTGTACTAGCTTAGTCAAAACATATTTTATCAACCGAAAAGCTTCCAAACTTCCCCAGCTGTGAGGGTGTCACAAGGACCAACGTAGAATCAACAAATGTGAATCAGTTTATCTCATAGTTTGCCACGATTGAAGAATGCGATCAAAACTACCCAACCAGCGTGTCAATACGTTGACATGGTCAAATGGCCAAACTGCATCAAGCAAGTGTGACTCAAACGATCGATCGACGGCCCAAACACCCTTTCATCTAACCAAAATACATATCCAATTAGAACAAGCTATAAAATAAGCATGTCTATACGTAAAACCGACACAAGGAGTAGTCGTTCTCTGTGCCCGTGAGTTTCGGGGTTGTTGTATAACGATAGATTACTTTTAGACTGTAAAATACAAAACATCAGCAACGAATAACAACTGATGGGTTTTTATCACAATAGCCGACTAATACGTCGATTGGAAACAAATGTTGCAAGAGCAGTTAAACCTGTTGGGGGGCTCACAAAGAAACTGATGACTTCTTCTATTAACCAAAATGCTGACGGGCGGTTCACAGATCACTTGCATCACCACTGGTAATAACGAGTTTTTTCAGGACCCACAAACCAAATTGAATTATGATTCCTGATACAAACGGTATTAAGGTATCTTCCACGATGACATGAATCTACTGAATGGTGCATTTAAACCTCAACTCCTCCAATCACTAACAGTACGTCAATTTTATTCCACTCACGAGCTCATAAGAACTCATTTTCAGTGATACGTCAGGAAGTTATCTCAGATATTTGCTAATCAGTCTTCACTGTTCAACAATTGATTCAAAGTCACAAGCCATCAAAATGGAAGTCTGATAGCATCATCACATACGCCGGTATAATTACCTGTGAAGGCGAGTTTCTTAAGTTTGATTATCCAACTGAAACCAGCTTGGATGCCTTATTTCGATTTGCTGCGTTGCAACTTCCAAAGATCCAGAAATCTGAGCTCATCTCCTAAGTAAGGTGCAGCAGAACATCTAGATCACACTTCAAGAACCAGCTGCAGAGCACCAGATGATACTCAACCTCAAGTGCAATTTTTCAATAATGCATCCAAATGCCTAGGTCAATGCAAAAAGTTGCAACGATGGGAACACATTCATCCACCCACCCAAAGCAAACTGTTAAAGATACAGCACTGCGGCACTTGACACTTCCATCTATAACGCACTTCCCGCCAACTCTATTGCTGGCGCTTTGACCAATCGGGTCTCCGCAACTGGTTATGACAACCCTCATCAATTCGGAAAGGCAAGCCTGGTACTGCCATATCCACGTTCAAGAAACAATCTTGGTGGAATCGTGAATCAAAATCCTTCGAATCGGCGCTACCGGGGGGTGTCTGTCACTCACATTCCAGCTCCCTGCTGTTAGAACATTACTGTAGAGCAGACAATGGTTTTTAATGATCCTTAGTCTTAATGTCATGTATCACATAAATTATTTCCCCCTCTATGATTGACTGTTGGAAAACAATAAAACAACAGAATAGTGACAAGAGTCCACCAACCAGATAAGGAATATATAAATATAATAGTTTGTTGATCCCATGGTAGATATTGTAAACTTGGTATAGCTAATTTAGTTCACTGGAGATTGATGAGGGAAAGAAATTTTTTGTGATGATTTGGAGTTAGTACTTTTATCCCGCGAACAAGAGTAATCGGTGGTTGTGTTGTGGCATCTCAGTACGGCTGTATCACAAATTCTGGCTACGATTGTCTGATTGGTTCTTTAAATCGTTTTATAATGTCTTTTTACAAAAATGCTAATCATCTTCTGCACTGAACATCTTCTCCTCAACGTATGTGGCAGGTATTTGAAGCAACAAAACTAACAGAGCGCACGATTTCTCTTTATTTAGTTATTCTATGAACCACGAAAGTTTTTCCCATCATTATTCTTTTGTAAATCATGCAAATAGTCAAAAAATGTGCTTCCGTTTTTATATCTTGACGCAAAGGATATTTTTATAATCATCAAGAAAGAAAGGGAGTAACGTGATCCACTGGAACATAAAATATCACTTGATTAATCTATATACGTAACATATTGCGACACTTAATGTCAAGTAAATAAGGTTTTTTGAAAGGGCAATACAATACGCATTGTGTGACTGCTGTCTATTGGTTGTGCTGAATAAAATTTGTAAACCTATATGCACATTTCAAGATTAATTAATAAAATGGCTCTTCTGGCGTTTTTGCAGGCCCATAAATAACCCCATTCATAAAATAATGTAATTACGTGACATAAAGTATCTAATTTAAACAATAACCTTGCGATGAAGCTCTGCAGTAAGATTACGTGCTATCATCTCATTCTCGATTCAATGAACGCTGGGTGGTAGAAACATTTCTTGCACTTTACCAAATGAAACAAAAGCAGCATAACAATGATTTCACAATTTGTATTAGTATTGTTACAGACAAGCATAGAGCAGTACATTGATTTTTATGATGACATGTAATAGGTGTTGCTTACCCAAGTGCATTATATTGATATAAAACAGCCATTTCGAAATCTTCCGTCTGTTTTTCGTCCGGCAGAAATCGGAAGGTGGAAACAAACACGGGCGTGTGCTGAGATGGGTCAAAGTCACCAAATTCAGCTATGTTGAAATGGAGAGAGCATTAAAATATTCTGGGTATGATGTTTCCATTAACTGTAACCACAAAAGAGTGCTTTCCTAGTTAATATTGTTTGTTCCTTTCCACTATGTGAAACAGATGAATAAAGTCCCACAAACCTATGCAAATGTTTCGTAAATATCGATCAAAAGAAGCAAAGCACACCAAGCACCTAATCCACTTAAACAAAGTAGAAAAAACATTGAGTAAATTTGGTTTAGTCTTCACTCTGACGTCCTCATAGTTGGTTGTAACCGCTAATTTAGTCGCCTCGGTTATATTAATCGGCTAACAGCTCAAATGTTTACTACCTTGCAGCATTGTCGGGTAGTGAGCAAATTGAGTAGGTACCTAGAGTCAAAACAAAATGATGGGTGGAAACTACAAAGACGAATAAAGAGGTGGAATGCAACTACGCCACTGGCCGCGACAGCCAGTCGTATCACTCAATGTCTCCAATAATTTGTTAGGCGGCTCTCGTGGACCTAAACCCATCAATCTACACATTTTATTTGGTCAAGTTCACTGGTGGAGGTCTTCATACCAGAAAACAAGTATGAGATTGACGGTCACCAGAGCTGAAGCAAATGAGTAGAGTTCTAAAACTAAAAATGTTCCCAGTAAGGAGGCGTGTTGTATTTTTGATTATTCTTGTGATCATGAAAATGGGAATGAAACCAAGTTTTACAACATTATTATATAATGTGGTTTTGGGTTGAGTCAAATGTAAAGAACAGAACAGTGAGAAGATATCGTTTACAACAGTTTCCATGACAAAGCTGCTTCACAAAATTCTTTTTGAAACTTGAAGGAGATCCAAGTTTGTCAATGAGTTCCCAAGTCTTACATTCAAACTGTTCACTGGCGAATGTTAACTAAAACGCTACAGAAGCATCAACAACACATAATTGTATTTAATTCAACCCTGATACTTCAAATGAGTTGGGCTGAAAACACCCATGGAAGAAAATGAAACTGTATTGCACTAGCGAACACCAAGCAAGTGCTTTGGATGACAACTGATCGCTGCATCAAAAACAAAATACGGACAGACAGTACTGTAAGTCGACATTTTGAAACATGAAAAATCAGTCGAATGCTCATAATTGTCTCCAATAGAGAGTATCGTAAAATTTGATGCTTGTAAAACAGCGAGTTAAGTAAATGCAGATGGAACATGATCCCTTAGTTGTTCTTAATATTTATCATCATTATTTATATTTGATGTGTAAGCCATAGCTTTGTGGAAACATAAAACAAACAGGATACCAAACAACATCGTAATACCTAGAGGCAGTTATACACAAAGAATTGTGTTATATGACAGAATGCGAAAACAACTTAGTAAAATATACTAAAATAATACTTTCCAGCAAAAAATTCAGCCGACCATGACACCCTAATGTTTGCTGGTAAATCAAATAACTGTACACGGATGTGTACCACTAGTTATTCATTATGGTATGTCTGCACCTGTATCACACATACAAATATTATAAACCAAAAGATGCATTCTTTATCGCAGCTGTTCTTTTTAAATGGATCATATCCGCGTTCATTAATGAATAGATTCGGTCTAACGCCGTCTTCACTCATGTAAAGACGGTTGAAAACCATCGTGAGTTATTTTATCATAAGGCCATTTTGAATATTAGACCAAATGACAAAATGTAATTGACTTTCAAACAAACCTTGGAGAAGCAAAGCAGCCAATTCGGCCGCCAATTGAAAATCTTCACACGGTAGCTTTCCAGTACGAATATCATCACGAAGCTGAAGAACAACGAGATATCTTGTGTACTCGTCCCTCAAATTCTGTGGATCCGATGCGAAAAACTTCACCTTCAGCGCTACGGCATATGGCGAGCTGGCTAGAATGTTGTCACAATTTAAGGGAGAGAATTCTACTGTTTACTTTGCGCCTATGACAGATGAGCATTTGTCAAACAATATCTCAACATCAACATATCTGACTTAACATTTGCTCATCCAAAACAACTAGCTACGAAGAAAAGTGCAACAATTCGAAATAGCGCTCATTTGTAGAGCTACGGGGTTATATTGTTGCACTTAGGACGTATTTTGAACCTGATCACGCTTCGATAACAACAAATCCTCGGTGGCCTGTGCCGTGAGTTTATGCTTTGCGTTTAATAATTAAGGTAGGCACACTGCGACAATATGTAAGGGGGGTGTTCAAAAATACGCCACAAGCACGCCTAAGATAAAGGCAGCACATCGATTCAAGAATATGAAACCGGAAGTGCGACACACAAAGCAAACCCGTAAAGAACACGCGGTTTTAATTAGATTTCTTTACTATCAATGACGTACCTCAGGTGGGACAACGACAAATTTCTGGCCTTGGTGTCAGAGTAAGCCAAAAATTGACCATCAAAAGTCACAAACATAATTCCAATCGCCACGTATAACTTGATGAACTCGTGTTTATAAACACGTCTGTCAAGCTGGGAGAATTCGCACGCTAACTCTTTGATGTTGACTGGTTCAAACGTGGAACAGATTCAAAATAACGGCCGTTATTTCATTCAACTTTTGTAATTCGTTTTGATTTAACCAGACCTAATGCATTGCTCATGGGGAACAGCCATATGACCGTCCAATAAAAGACTATTTGTCCTCAAACGCAGTCCGTTGATTTTATGGGTATTTACTGGAAGACTTAATAAAACAACTTGTCTGTATTATTGACGATTCGTTGCACTTTGTCCCTAATATGCCAGTTAGCTGTTTGATTTAGGGCAGAAACCCTTCACATGGATCTGTAGATCCGTACACGGTCATAACTGTGTGCAGAACGTCCGGCGATGTCAAGTCTCACCTTTACATTGACTGTGGATTGACTTTGTCGGATCGAGCCAAACCTGCGAAGCGAATGTTTTCTGAATTCAATAACTTACGCAATACTTCCCATCGTATTTTAGCCCAAAATAGTCTTTTTCCTCGTTAATACCTACATATGCGAATGAAATATCATATAGTTCTCTTGCTTCCGCCTTTTTCTAAACTTCATTCAAGATATAAGTGATGAGCAATTTACAGGCAAATAAAATGTCTGCTCTGTGCCATCAAGGTATGTGACACGACATTCCAGATCCGACTTCTTGGTTTTCTTTGTTTTATTATACCGAATTTCTTCTTCTACGTGACTTGGTGCCGGTGCATCCTTTTTGCGACCGAAACGGCGACTGAAGAAACGGATAATCGCGGCCATACGCTCCCACAAACCAACTTTGGAACCCCGCTGTTTTATGACCTTGAAGTCTGAAAGATTTCAGCTCGGCTTAGTTTAGCCGGGACGAAATAGAATCAGACCTGATGGACTTCCGGTCAGATGAGATGGAACCACTGGATGTGGAGCCTCCAGCTTATTTTGCACCAGGTGTAACAGGCCGGTTAGCTAGAAACGGACACATACGAGACTCATCAGCCATAATCCAGTGATCGTCGCTCAGTCAAAACAGAGAACACAGAGTACAAGAGATGAACGTGTATTGGGCAGAAACGAACGTAGTAGAAACGAGTTACAGCGGTTCTTCACAATTCAACTCTCTCCGGGTCTGGGTCACTACACTCCTCGGGGACAGCGGCAGGTTTTCTTGTCCGAGATTCCTCACCGGGCTTCGTCCAATTCACACGTCCGACAGGTGCACCTGTAACAAACGAACGACAACAGATGAGCGTGTTCAAAAGTCCCTCCAATATGGCCGCCCCCGCTCTTATCTGTACACTATCCCCCTTCTTACGAAGGCACTGTCCCCAGTGCCCTTCCTGAACCACCTTCTGCGGGTATTTCTAGCTGTACGGCGACATTCCTTGGCCCAGGGTTACCTGAGAACGAGGCAGTCGTATCTGGCTTTAGTCTGTCGAGATGTACAGTGAATGGCCTTTGATTGGGGTCCCTGAGTGATCGAATCGAACACGTGGATGCCGACAAGACTTCGTAAACTTCGTACGGCCCCCTCCAGGCCCGATGGAATTTAGCGGGTAGCCCCGGATCAGCCTGGTCCGATCGCAGCCACACCCGGTCGCCCGGTTCCAACGGACTGCCGTATGTGGACTTGTCGTAGTATTCTTTCTGCCGACGATGTTCAGCTTGTAATTGTCGACGTGCTAGTTGGTGGCTGCGAATAAGGCGTTCTCGGCTTTGGATGACGTAATCGCTGGCTAACAGCCCATCGGGTGCCGGGTGCGGGTGATCCATGTCAGCGGGAATTCTCATTTCACGTCCTGTTACCATGAAATGAGGTGTTTGTCCGGTTGATGCTTGCACCGTGGCGCGGTACGACAGCAAACAATACGGTATCGCCTCATCCCAATGCCTGGTGCTGTCCTGGTTCACAAAGGCTTGTAAAAGACCTTTAAGCGTACGGTTAACTCTCTCAACTACTCCGTTGCCTTGAGGATGGTATGCCGTCGTGCGTGACTTTGATGACCCCAACACCCGGCATAGCTCCTTTACTAATGAGCTTTCGAAGTTGGCTCCCCTGTCCGAGTGGAGCTGATAGGGTACGCCCCAGCGAGATACCCAGGCTGCAAAGATTGTTTCGGCAGTGGTTCGTGCATCTATTCGGGGTACTGGTATAGCTTCACACCATTTGGTGAAATGGTCAATAAGCACCAGTATATATCGGTTTCCTTTTACCGTCTCTGGAAATGGCCCAACTGCGTCGATTGCCACTATCTCGTTAGGGAACCCGGTGGTTAAGCTTTGTAGAGGTGCTCGAGTGTGTTGCGTTGGCGGTTTAATCTGGGCGCACAAGCTGCATGTCAAACATGTATTGCGGACATCGCGCCGCTGGTGGGGCCACCAAAATCGGTGTCGTACAGCTTGTTCCAATTTGCTTTTGCCCACATGTCCCAGTTCCGTATGGAGTTCTTGTAGCAACGTGCTTACCTGCATTTCCGGAACCACCAGACGGCGCATGTAATTCGGACCAGAGTGCAGATAAATCACGCCTTCTTCCAACCGCAAACTATCCCAGAGGGACCACAGACATCTCGTCTCCCAGCTACATCCTCTCATCATCTCGGGGGATGGCCGCCCCTTTCCATCCTTCAAATAGCTATAGATAATTTGCATATCTGGATCTTGTTCTTGTAATTTGCCCCACATTTCGCTTTTCGACTGTTGCAGCGTAATTGTCATTGTCCATGCTTCGGTACAACTGGGACAATTCCCATGGTCACATTGAGGTCGTCGAGATAGTGCATCGGCGTTTGTGTGTCTTTTGCCGGCCCGGTGCTCGCACGTAAAATTATACTCCTGTAACCTCTCTTGCCACCGTGCTACCTGCCCCTCGGGGTTTTTAAAGTTCCTCAGCCACTGAAGTGAAGCGTGGTCAGTCCGAACTAGGAACTCTTTTCCCAGTAAATAATGCCGGAAATATTTGGTGAAATGCACCAGAGCTAACATTTCTTTACGGGTAGTACAGTAGTTACGCTCGCTTCGATTTAAGGTACGGCTTCCATAAGCAATGACGTGCTCTTCGTTATTTGAGGACCGTTGAGACAAGACTGCTCCAATAGCGGTATCACTTGCATCTGTGTCCAAAATGAAGCTTCCGGCGTTGTCCGACAGATCCGGTAGGGCTAGAATAGGGGCACTGCAAAGTCTTCTTTTGAGTTCATTGAATGCTCTTGCGCAGCCTTCTGACCAATCAAACGGCTTGCCCTTTTTTGTTAATTCTGTCAACGGGGCAGCGACGGCGGAAAACTCAGGTACAAATTGGCGGTAGTAAGAAGCGAGCCCCAGGAAGCCTCTCACCTCGTCTACATCTCTAGGGGTAGGCCAGTGTTCCACAGCATAAACTTTCTCCGGATCGCTACTTATCCCGGCCCGAGAAATTGTATGGCCTAAGAATTTGACCGTGTCTTTCAGGAACACGCACTTCTTGGGATTGAGACGCAAGCCAGCACATTCTAACTTCTGGAAAACCAACTTCAAATTATCGAAATGTTCTCGGATGGACTTTCCGGGGATAATTATGTCGTCTAGATAGAACAAACACGTATTGGAGGGTAAGCCTGCAAGGACAACTTGCATGAGACGTTGGAACGTGGCCGGGGCGTTCGTGAGTCCGAACGGCATAGTATCGAATTCATATAGGCCGCTGGGAATAACAAATGCCGTCTCTTCTCTATCTTCTGGTTTTACCTCGACCTGCCAATATCCTGAGGCCAGATCCAGTGTAGAAAACCACTGGGAACCGGCTAGGCCATCCAACGTGTCATCAATGCGTGGTAATGGGAACGAATCCTTTCGGGTTACACTGTTCAGCTTTCGATAATCCACGCAGACTCGCATTGATCCATCTTTTTTCTTAACTAGCACTACCGGTGAGGCCCACGGAGAAGTTGACGGCCTGATTACCCCTTGTTTCAGCATTTGTTCTATAGCTTCCCTCAATAAATCTTGGCAATGTACGGGGACACGCCGTGGTGCCTGTCTTATCGGCCGTGCATCACCAGTGTCGATGGAGTGTTGTACCAGTTTCGTCCTGCCCAGCTGTTCTCCATCCCACGAAAATATTCGCTCATGTTCGCGGAGCAGCCGTTCAAACCGACTCCTGTCTGGTGGTTCCAAACCCTCCACCTTGGGTGGTAGCAACTGACTGATTCTTTGTTCAGATGCAGATTCTTTCTCTAGCTCCGCCATGAAAGTGACAGAGGCGGCCTGTGTTTTTATGCGGGTTTCATCTCCCCCCGTTTGCAGCCAATTGTCTCGAAAATTTAGGGTGCACCTTGTCGACCTCAAAAAATCAACCCCCAAAATGACCGGAACTGGCAAATTTCGAACTACCGAGAAACCCTGAGGGTAATTATGGACTCCGAGTTGGAGCTCTGTTGTTATACTGTCTATCACCTCCAGTGGAGTGCCAGTCACACTTTTAAGCGACACCGGACGGTCATACAGTGGGCATCGCGGTACTTTTCTTGCGAGCTGTTCGCTAATTAAACTGTAGACGGACCCAGAGTCAATCAAAGCCCTGACTTGGTGGCGGCCAATTATAATCTCGATCATAGGTAGGGCACCACTACGTTTATCATACTCAAAACTATTGACATTACCCGCATGAAAAGTTGACCTACCTTCGCGATTAATCCTCCGTCGACAGTACCGGGCGATATGTCCCGGTTTCTGGCAGTAGTAACAGACCTTTACGTCTCGAACTGCAGGTTGTTTCCCCGTCTTGGCCGAAACCGCGAAGATTCCTGGAGTTGTCATATTCATCCCACCACCTGTCTGGTCCAGCGTGGTGCTGGTAGATTCCAAGGTGGCCAAGTCTTTTGGGGGCTGTAGTCGAAGGAATACCTTTGCCATGGGATCTCGCACCCCAGCCAAAAATCGGCCCAGGATCCGGTTTTCTCGGTCCTCCTTGGCTTCCTCTGGGAATCCCAACCGGGCCAGACGACGTAGTACCGATAAATATTCCGTTAATCTTTCTCCCTCGGCCTGTGTCCGTAAATGGAATTCATTCTGTCGATCGGCCTGGGCTACCGGGCTGTCCACAATTTCCTTCAACCGAGCGAATATGGAGTTCACATCTTGTGGGATTCCATAGTCAAGTAGTTTGCTAAATACTTCTTTCGACAGCAAGGTTAGTATCAAGTCCGCCTGTTCCTCGGCCGGAAAACGCTGTATATATCGTTTCGTTTGGGCCTCCCAGACGCTAGCATCGTCTCCCAAAGATAACTTGTCCGGAACTGGGTACGGAGGTTCCCGGCGTCTGTTGGGCATTAAAACTTGTTCAACCATTTCTGATGCGAATGGGCCAGACAACGTGGGTAATGGTTTGGACGGACTCGTATCTCCAGAACTCGGTCCCGCCGTGGGTGCCAAATCTGTAACAGGCCGGTTAGCTAGAAACGGACACATACGAGACTCATCAGCCATAATCCAGTGATCGTCGCTCAGTCAAAACAGAGAACACAGAGTACAAGAGATGAACGTGTATTGGGCAGAAACGAACGTAGTAGAAACGAGTTACAGCGGTTCTTCACAATTCAACTCTCTCCGGGTCTGGGTCACTACACTCCTCGGGGACAGCGGCAGGTTTTCTTGTCCGAGATTCCTCACCGGGCTTCGTCCAATTCACACGTCCGACAGGTGCACCTGTAACAAACGAACGACAACAGATGAGCGTGTTCAAAAGTCCCTCCAATATGGCCGCCCCCGCTCTTATCTTTACACAGGTATTTTTCAAACGATGCTCCATAGTACTTCCGGAGTTGCTCCAGTAAAACACAGCAAGTTCCGTCCCAATGGTCATGACGTAGTGGCAGATTTCTAGCTTTCCGACTATTTATTTCCGCCTCCTCGAAGCAAGAGACCCCTGGATGTTGCACGACCAACCTTAATCCCCAGATATTGGTAAGACATCAACACGACAAACCACTTGCGCCCAGGGCGAGACCTTGACCCTCATATTCTTTGATTCTCTCCAGGCTGCAGTGGCTGTGCTCGCTTGGGTGATACTGGATACTTTTCGGTATTCTACTGGATGACTTGACTTGAGGAAGTGATGGGCAACTCTAAAAGCGAAAGAACGCAATGAGAGAATGACGGAAATTGGTATACTGATTTGGAAGTTTGCTGGAAGTAGCGGTGGTGATGGCTTCAGTGAAACTTAAACCGTGCTATCCGCGCTGGGAGCCCGCAAGCAATACGAGACATATACCAGCAGCTTCCATATATTCAGACCGATTCCGAAACCGACTAAGGATCAGCTATGGGTTGGGTCATTGTGGCGATGAGTTGTGGGGATTGTTGCGTGGTGGCTGGGAGGCTGGTACTTTCACACTTTCACCCTGGACCTGACCTCAGCTAATCTTCATTTCAGTTTTTTTCTCTGGCCTCCAACTTTCATACCTTGGGCTTCTTGAGTGTCCCTCGGGACCCTTCTGAACCATATATTTTCCCTGGCAGCCCAGTAAAGTACCTTAAATTTCGGTGGTCTCCCGCGACCTTGGCTTGACAGCTTCCTCCATCACTTTACATTCTGACCGCCACTGGAAAAGTATAGGGGCCGACGGGAGGGTACAATACAGCTGTCTTTGTGGTTCTGTAAGGACCTTACGCCAGACCAGGGGTCACTACCCCAGTACGGCAAAATTTTGGATGATAGTAGTGGTGTTCTACAGCCTCGTTCAGTTCAGTTCTGCTCAGTTTGCACAGGACAGGTAACTGCCAAGGCCAATTCAGCTTCCTGAATTCCGTCGATGGTGTGTGCACAAGCTAATCAACCACAACTGTAGAGTGTATTCCGTAGGATCGATGCTATGCAGGTTTCTCCCGGCGTGGTCTCGGCCCATACGTCGCAGTGATTGGGCAATATTGGCGGCCTCAGGCCTTCTAATCCGTTTGGGGTCGTTCAAGGGCACCTATGAAGGTTGCCAGGATACATGGGTTAGATTCTTCTGGAATGGTCTATCAGACATAGGGTTTTAATTTGCTCCTGTATTCAAGTGGGGGAAGAGTTGTGATACGGAGTCATTCACACCCGACCGTCATGCGACTGTGTAGCAACCCTGTTTTCTTCTGGAAAATGTTTCCCATTTCGTTCTAAGTACTACATAATAGTTAGCTCAGGGGGTCATGAGGTGGTTTGGCTTCCTAGACTGGGCCCTCAACAGGACTTCCTAGAGCACACCCTACTTTCTTTTCAAACCAGTGGTTGTTTGGGCCTTCACCACTGATGACGAAAGCTTATTCCACTTAATTTCCACTCTTTGAGCGAAGAAGCCTGCTCTAACTACTGAGTCGCTGCGGCATATCACGAGCTTTAGCTTATGTCCTCCGAGCCTTTGTTCTGCGATTTAGTTTCAAATATCAAATGCTCTTTCCGCCCAGGATCGGACTCGTTACCATCAGCCATCTTTAAATTGGGCGGCCCAGATATCCCAATTCTTTCATCAGATTTATTCGATTTGCCTATGAGATTTAGCTGGTACCCTTTACAGTGGAAGGCTTCGATTATTATTCCAATTCGTAAGAAGGGAACACGGGAGGACCCAGCCAACTACTGGCCTTTGAATCATACCCCAGTGTTAGCGAGTATTATGGAAAGAATAATAAAAGTTGAACTGACGGATTACCTCTTGGAAATCACCTTATAAGTTAAGGCCAGCATCGATCCTGCTCAACTTGTATGACTGACTTTCTGAACCTTATTACGATAGCTACTAATGATTTCAAGGCAGTGATCTCGATGTTTTTATACATGTCTAAAGCCCCCGATCGGGTGTCCCATATTAGTTCGTTGTCACAGACCCGGGCATACGGCATCGTTGACCCACTATATGCCTTGCCGGAATCACACATTTCCTCGCGCAATTAAGTGGTAAACCTTGATGGCACAATTCCCACACCCAACCCTGCAACCATAGGTGTAACCCAGAGCAATATACTGGGCTCGTAGTCTTTCCTCATGTAAGTTGATATATTTACCGTGGTTTGCCATGGGACTTCTTTTTTACTTGCTGACGGTGTGGAGCTGTTGTACACCCTCGACCGTAATTTATTGGGTAATTCTATAACGGAAGTATCAGAGGACTTGCGGATCTCCAACTCGTGGTGTGCCAACTCACTAATGAAGCTCTCGGAGGTCAAAGGCTGAACTTTTACACACACGTTTCATGCCCCTCCCGAAAGACTTGGTGAAGGTGGTCATATGATCCCCAACAAATCATCAGTACTTGACTCGAGCACACATTACTCCTGTTCGTTCAACTTCTCGCAGCAAACAGACTGGTTCACAAAACATTCCGTTGGCGCGGAAGCAGACTCGGGGTCTATAAATCCCGCATTGGACCATTGCTAGAGTATAGTGCAACAGTTTGCCCCAACGTGCCCCGGCTTGTCAGGACTGCCAGTGCAATTGTTCAGCGCACCTTTACCAAACAGACAGTTGGCCATTCGTCTAGTCTCAACTATAGGAAGCATTGTAACCTGCAACAGCCCGAAGCTCTGGCTCCAATGGATAAAGAATAATTCGCCGTTTTTCTACCTACTAATAAATACGGGTTCTGTGAGGCCTTCGATGAGTTACAAGACCCACCAAGCTCCAGGTACTCATTAAGACACAGCAGTCCTTCTGTCGTTGTGCCCTTCTCGAGAATCAGCTAAGGGTTTGCTTTCTTTACTGTTCAGTATTCACGAATGTGTAGTGAGCTTCCAACAATGTAGGTGCCATAGGCCTTTTACCCAGATTTGAAGAGAAGTTATACAGAGCACCTGAGGTATCGGCACTCGTATTCAACAACGATCTGTGCACTTCGCAGGAGTGAGCTTGAGAGGAGGTTTTGGGTTGCGGACAAGCGGTTCTGGATCACGGAGCCAAGAGGCCTACGTACCGCATAATTTGCTGTGACTCATTCATGTTTTGTTTATCTTTCTTGTACAACTTTTTGTACCGCCAAGGCTAATCTTCCATTAGGATAACATCCACTCAGAATGGCACCTGAACCCTTAGGCCCAGAGCGTCCTTCTTCACCGTGCCACGTACTAGGTTCTCCATTGGAGGAAACTCAGTCCCAAGTCTTCCACCTGAAGTGGCTCGTCGATGGAATTCAACCCCTATTTGCGACGTCACTTACGCTGTTCCCACGTACTATCCTATAGCTGATTTTGCTCCATTTTTTCAGGTAGAAATTTTATTTCGCATCATACGGACCGGTTACTCTAAGACCGGTCTAAACCTAATCTCTAAATCTCGTGGCTCTTACCTTTCCAAATTTTCACGATCCCCTTCTTCCGTCTCATCTGTCGTAGCCCCAGAGTGATAGCAATCAGCTTACTTATCGACTACCACTTGGATTCATTTGTTTCTTCACTTCCCGCAGTGATCTTCGGCTTAGATAACATTCGCTCAATGTGAAAGCTATAACCCCAAGCCCAGAGCTTCCCCCTTGCCAGACCCATGGACTGGTTTCTCCGTTCAAGGTAACTAGGCCTCATTTCTTGTCCCTTATTTACATCACACTGAATTTGCTTTACTCCACCCAAACTGACCCGATTACCCTTCTCCTAGTTCACCCTGACATTTCAACCTATAATCTCATTCCGGCGATCACCGTTCATTTCCGAACCATTTTTATCCTTATTCCTAGTTTCCGCAATTATTTTTGCATTCCCGTCCACGCCCAACTGCTTGTAGCCTTCATTCTTTCTAAAGGGTCTCCGGTGTCCAAGTTGCTCGGTGTTGCTTTTTACCAGCGACCGATAATCATCAAATGGAATCATCCCAGAATGCCTTTCCCTACTTCCATTTTTACAGACAGCAATTAGGATGTATCTTCCTTTTGATGGTTGAAAATGACCCGTGGAAAACACCGACAAAGTATCTGGCTCACATTTCTGGCTGAGAATTCGGTGCCTGCCCGTCATTCCGTCGCCCTCCCCCCTGCATTGGCCTTGCTCTCCGGGATCTCTCGCAACCGGGTATCAAGCTCCCGGACTATCCTTTCTCTACGGCTCTGTGATCTCGCCGATATCACTCATGGGAATCCCACCGGAGCATGGAGCGACCCGGTCCGTCGCTTTGGCCGGAGCACACTGGGCTTGCAGGACGCCTGCATCGAGGTGCAGACCAACCCCACTGCACGTGACAAGTCGACGTTAGTAAAAAAAATTGATAGCACTAAATTCTTTGGAGAAGCAGGGGAAATTATTTGCGATCCTTTTTACCTTCTCTTGTAACAGCTAGCAACTTCTGCCAGATTTCTGGTAGCCATCCAACCTTCCCTTGTAAACGGCCTATGGACTAGAGCTTCTGTTTCGTTATGTACAGTTCATATTCACCCCCTCAGGATGCCTTCTCCACCCGCCTTAAATCCCCTAGTAATATCGGTCGTTTTTGCATTGTTTTTATGATTCATATCAGCAGTCTTGGTTAGTTGCCCCGTTTATTGAATACGAATAAGCATTGATAGTTTTGTTCTGCGTAACCTTCCTGTAAATTGCATCCCCTAAACGTATCGCTAGATTCCTCCCCTCGTGTTTATGATCGACCATACCTCTACTGTGCACGATCTTAACTTCGAAACCGATTCACACCTGTGGCGGAATCCAATATCGTTTTCCTCTGTTGATACACCTCATGCCGCTGAGTGAGCTTGGGTCGGTTCTTCCACCCTCTTCGAATTTTGCTATCTTTCTTATCGCGCTTGGTGATTTTGTGCACCTCGATCTTGCGTCTAAGCACGCATTTAAACCACAATAAAGGAATAATCTATTCTGTTCTTATTATTGTTTGTTAATGCTGAAGGTTTCGTTTCAAGTTTCTGCGCCCTCCTTTTGTAAGGTGTTTAAAAGTTCCAGAGAGAGAGCTGCTGTGCCCATTCATTGTGGACCGTCACAAGCCTCTCGGCGAAGTCCGAGGAACATGCCATTACCACTGATGTCGCTATCATTGTTATCCTCGCCGTTATTATTGCTGTTATTTTTATTGCTTTTGTCATTAGTCCTTTCCGAAGCCACCCTAGTGTTTCCACCCCATGGTGCCCCCTGGTAAGACCGAGGAGAGTCCTCAGTTAGCTGCCTATACATCTTGCCAGTGGGTGCTTACAGTCTGTTCCCCGCCGGCACAATTTGTGGAAGAATTCCCGCGGGGTGTTTTCTCTAAGATGCCACACAATTATAAAATAATCAGTATGCATGAAGCTTGCACGGCCCAGCCCATAGGCTAAGTCAATAATATGCAACAGGAACGGAAGTGGCATCACCACTGACCCCTGAGAGACCATTATGCCGGGGATTTGATGGGCTAACATCATGGTGTAAGTGGAAAAACTGTGGCGGAAACAGCACCGCCCTAAACGGATAGGTCCGAGCGAAAGGGTGGACCCCACAAATTTTTCAGGGATGCCCATCAAAAGGAGGTGACAAGGAGTTCTACGCTTAATTCGGTTACGGCTCTATCGACTATTGTGTGCGGAGACTGGTATGTTTTTGCATCAGTCCGCAACTCCGAAGAATAACGCTGACAAATTTCAACGTTTTTGCAGGGGGGGAGGAAGTTGAAATTCACATTGTCGGGGAGAGAGGGCGAAGAAGCCAGGCGGGCGGCGGGTCCCAAAAATTCCGCTGTTGAGGGTGGCTACACGCCTCTCCGGGCAGCGACAGGTAGAGAGAACTTGATCAAGGAATGAACCCTGTGTGGTGCAACGGTGGTTGGGGATGTAGAGAACCGGGAGCGGGATTCCGTGTTTGTGGCCAACTTCGAGGCGGTGGTGGTCGTTGAGGATTCGGGACCGATGTGACTATGGTGAAAGCCGGAGGACTCCCTACGGTGGCCCAAAAGGCCGTCGAACCGAAGAACAGGGGCGCATCAACGTCGAGAAACAGTTTTACGGTCACGAAGGGCTGACCGATTAGGAAGCTGAGCAATTATGGAGGCCCGTTACCCTGTGAATCACTGTTTTTGAATAGGCTAACCTCGAATGCTGTTACTGCCATACAGGCATTCACAGTGCTTGTGTCTAAACTTCCAACAAATATTGTTAACCAGCTAAGGGATATTGTTGGAATTTGAACTCAGCCCCAAGGCCATCATTTAATCACTGTTGTTAGTCAGTCCCGTTTTATCACCTTTATTTTTGAGCCAGCTCGTGAGCGTTTTGGTTACGCCACTTTACAAAGGTCCCGAAGTCCACAGCGATAGCCTCGCTAAACGCGTCAAACTTTTGCATTTTAGGCCTTGTTTCTTGCTTAATTCCGAGTATTTGATTATTACCGACACTGTCTAAAGTACTCTCTGACATAGATGAATTCATACATCCAAAACTTTCCTGGGCGATTTGATCTTCTGGTAAGCACTGCCAGATATCAAGAGTGCATTTTTCACTTGCGACTGCCCTTTATGGATAACACTACTACCATTAAGTCAAATACTCATGCACGTTCAGTTCATGTAAAACATCTCAGCGTCACTTTACAAATTAAGTCGCATTGGTCTTTACATATTAAAATTACTGTTGGAAAATTGTGTCAGTTCTCCTTTCACATTCATAAACTTCGACAGTTTGGTGCTCCGCAGTCTGTCATTTCATCCTCCATACATCAGTAAAAATTTCCCATAATTTCGCATTGTTACCCTGTTATTTTCCCCGATTTACTTAAAAAGGACTGTATTACTCATTGTGCAGGTTTTCGCATCTTTAATCTTGTTTCTTGTATGGCCCTAAGAGAACTCATCAGACATCTTATATTCCAGGCTGCTTCATACTCAAACATTATAAGTGTCGGCAATTTGTCTGAAGTGTCTTTGTTTCGTATTTTATCCCAGTTAGATTGAAAACAAAAGTTTGAGAAAGCTTCAGTCATAAAATTATTCGGAAATACACTGAATGAGAGCCCGGGAAGACAAGTTGCCGAGTTCAACGAAAGCATTGAACAAATAACTCGCACCATTTTTGATACAATAAATTATTTTTTATCGATTATTAACTTTTCTTTTCAAATCTCCGCCGTCTTTCCTCTTCATTTTTTAATATACTGCTTTTGATAGGTCAGAAATACGTACCTACTGGTCAAAGGGTAGTCAGTAACCTTGTTAGTGCAACTTTTTTCAAAGTTGCGAGGTACTTCCACACTTGCGCGTTTTCTTTTTAGTTCCGTATTCTACCATCTGATTGACTGCCGTCTGGCACATGAACTCAGGCTAGAATTCCAATGTTAAGTTGTCTGCCAATGGCGTCAGGAATAACTGTGCACTTTGGTGATCTCATTTCTTTGGTATTCCAACATTCATCGAATTCGCAATTCTCTTTCACTGCCCAGTGTCACCGCACTCACAAAAAGCAGTGATCTTTGACGAATTTTGTCGAAATATCATCAGCCAAATTGTTATAAAAGGCCGCCGGAACTAACGTCCCTTTCTGTATCAGTTGATACAACTGTCTGCGGTTTAAAAAGGAACTGCATTTGGACTAGACCAATTAAATTCAAATGTTGTATACTTGTAAAATAGTATTCTCTAGTCATGCACATAACTTTCAACTATGAATAGATAAATAAATTCATTGAATCACAGTTTTTTTGAGACACGCACTTGCACTAAGCGATATTTGCCCTGTGATGTTGAAAAAGTTGTCCGCTTTTCCAGAAGTTTGGATACAGTTTGACGGAAGATACGAAATATGCATATATGTATATCATGAGATTATGTTGGCTTCAGATGCTACAAAGAAGAAAATGACAGTTCCCAGTTTTTAATAATAATAATAATAATAATAATAATGGTTTATTTCGGAAGCGCCCGAAGCATGCCATGTGCATGATCATGTAGATACAGGTGATGGAATGGACAGATATAATTCATAGAAATATGGAGACTCTCATTAAAATATTGGGTAAAAAGGCTCAGAGGGGTGAATAAGGTAGGATGAAAATGGTATAAACGTATGCACACCATAGAGATTGTGTGGAGTTTAAATGAGCTCAAGAGCGGATTTGAATGGACGCCCGGTGAATTTGAAATTCAAGGTCAGGTGGACTGAATGGCTGGTCCCGGGCAATTACATATGGAGGCAGACTGGTAAACACGAGAAAGGCTGGAAATCGGTATAAAGAATTGCAGTAGCGAGGAACGATGGAGAAAAAGGTGAGGTGCATTGCAGTGGATTAGATGACAATGAAGCATTGGTACTTTGCCGTGAATTGTCGGCGGACAGGACACAAAACTCACCGTAAAACAGGCAGCGAGCAATGCAAGACGCAGAGGGATGATCAGATGACAAAAACGATTTAGAAGGATTGGATACGGTAGATGTGAGGCACAGATGTAGAGTTGATGGATGCCTATGATGACGGTCGTTGGGATGATAGCAAGAGAAATGGCAGGTGAGGAACTGCAAGATGCAGAGCGCGTGCACATAGATATATATGCGTAAGTTTATATATATATATATATATATATAGATTAATTGTATATATATGTATAGGTTTAAGAGAAGCAGGGGCAATAACAGTGGGGTCCTAGAAAGAGATTATCAGTCAATAGGAGGAGTAGGTAATGTTAGATCAATTGGTTGTAGGATTAACTTTGGAATTTCGTGGTGGATTAACTTCATGACAAGTGCACGTGGCAGCCCAACGGAGAGAAAAATAGAATGTGGAAGCACAGAAGTGATGAAGACTGTTAGGAGCAGTTCATGGAAGAGTGAAGATGAAAGACAGGATCAAGGAAAACAGGTAAGAATGGGTCTAATTATTTGATCAATGCAGGTGCGAGATGTAGTGATGGACCAGAGGAATCGGGTAGTGACAGGTCAAACAATTTGGAACTGTAAAAGAACGTCACGACGTAACGTTGTCATTACAATGGTGGAACATGGAAAAGCGGACCACACTGGAAGGTACAGAAAAATGCCTGTGGCGAGCAATAAACGGATCAAGGGATGAAAGCAATGATCGAGGAGACACAGGTAAGAAATCACCAATCAGATCATTTTACTGCAGATGAAACACGGAGGAGGCGGACAAGGAAGCGGGAAGCCCCGAGATAAGTGGACCAGTAATAGAGCAAAAAGGCCACAAAAAAACGAACGCGCAAAGGAGTTGGGGCAATGGAGCTGGAGAGCTGTGTGCCGGCAGACAATTGAACAGGTGGATACTAATCAGGACACTGGAAAGAACCGCAGAGGAATCGCGGGGCCAAGTGAGGAAGATATGGTGGTGGTGATTAGATGACAAATACGACTGTAAAGAATGCGAAGTTTGGAGCGGCAATTTCTAATATGCGGATTGGGCATGGGTGCGGGTGCGGTTGGTGCATCATGGCATGGGGCACGAGGAGGGATTAACAGGGCGACAGATTTTAAGGAAGCTATCAATGGGCGTTCTGAGCAGAGGGTAACACCAAGCGCATAGATGACAGAAACCAGCAATGACGGCAGGTGGGAAAAGAGATATTGGCAAGCGTCGACAGAGAAGAGTGGTTAGGACGATAGTGACTCAAAGCAGTGAAAGTTGATGTAGAGAGAGGCAATAGGAGGGAGGACAAAACGGGAAGGTGTGCATACCGTGGTAGGGCGACAAAGACGGGAAGTGGAAACAGATGATAAGAGCTCTAGGTGAACAAGCTGTGGCGGAAAAACGATGAGGAGCATGCAATTTTCAACCGACAGCATTGGATTCGGTAGTTCAAGAAAAGTTAGGGCGTGCCACCCGCAACCGGTGCTAGTGGGTGGGACTGGCCGTGCGCTGGGCACCCAACCTGAAAAACACTTCGTGAAGTGAACGCAGGAGGTGTGATCCACCAGTCTAGCTGCGCTCGCACATCGTTGCAGACGGCCTGCACACCCGATGTGCGCCGGCCATAGCGGTGGATCTGACCGCGCCCCGCACTGTTGGGAGTGGCACGAATGATCATGGATAATTGTACAGGGGACAAAACGACCGCGATGGGGGTGCGTGAACCAGGAATAATTGACCAAGCCGTGAGACCATGGACAGGAGAGCCAACGGAAACAGCAAGTGGTAGACGACCGTGTAGCAATATTATCATTAATCACCTGTTCCATCTGTATAATAATTATGTACATATATGCAAATCAATCTATTAAGTAGTTCCTGATAGTGGATGTATTCGGGTGTTAGTTATATGGGGAATTTGACAGCGTGAGGACAATAACAATAGAGTTATAATTTTGAAGTCAAAAGTATTGCCCAAAATAATGTTACATGTGTAACGAATACTGAAACCTCCGTTGTTGTGCATATCACAGAACCTAGTTCATAGTGATTATAAATACGGGTTAAAAGGTTTAATCCAAGTTGTCATAATGATTACAGTGTTGTATTCTTCTAATCATAAAAATAACACACGATTCGGTAACCTTCTTCTAAGGTGAAGTGGTTCTCTTCGGATGTTTGCATCAAGCAACGCATTGGAGTTTTGAGGTATATACTGCACAACATAAAATAAACGTCAGCTTATTCATTTCGATTAGTGCTGGACTCATTAACTATTTCTCTCTATTCTCCACTACGCTCACGAAGAATGGGAGAGAGCAATTCGTATGAATATTATTGCGAGAGGCGACGTAACAAAGTTAGGAATATGTTTTCCGGTGAAAGGAACAAAATAAAAGTTTTTGTGCAGTGTGTCAGTGTTATCTAAGGATATCTTCCGAGAAAACGTCATTCACTACTCAGAGTGTCTGTACGTTTAAAAACCGGTTCCTAGACGTGGATTAGATAAACACAACTACTTCACAAGTGGACCTTAGTGGATAGGATTGATTATGAGATCTCAAGTTAGTTGACGTACAGTCGGTCGGTCATTTTCTCGATATGTGTACAATTCAGAAACCGTAGTTCCTATCCCTTTCCACACCCTCAAACGCTGCTGGGGAAACTTTTACCCATTAAGCAACATTAGCAGCATCGCTTGGTTTAAATTTGTTTTGAAAACTTTCATTTCTGACAAGTGTCCGTCGATTACACCTCCGAGTTGCGGCCTACAGCTTGCAAATCAGTTGCTCCGTTGCGAAGGATAATGTTACGGCTGGGTATATTTAATCCCAACCAATTTCTCTATCACTATTCATACTCTACTTTGAATGTCCTTGCATATTTATCCCTTTGCATTCTGTCATCCCTAGACAAGAAAAACAAAGCTGCCAGGCCAGAGCGACGAGACTGCACCATGATGTGGTGTGATAGCTTGCGTGCCTCTATGACCCAAAGAGCTTTACACGATGGCTTCCTTAAGCTGGAGGCACATTCATGCCTGAAAAATCAGTGGGTAGAGGCCCGACGAAGTTCAGTCGCTCGGTCCTCCAGGTTGGGGGTCGATCTGAGCTGGTGACTCAGTCGGTAAAATCAGTGGAAGATTAATTGATCCAAGCAAATGGGCTTCCATTCAGCCACCCCGCTGCCTTGCGGACTGGTTCGTATTGATTGAGAACCCTAACCGTTCTCCTGCTTTGAGGCTAGGCACTCTAGAAGTATCCGTCCAAAGTCCCTTATGAACTGCACAACTACTAAGTGTTTCATACTGCCTCGGTCGCCGCGCAGGATAATCAGGACCGCGCTGCCCATTGCATCGAGCGGGGTGGGTAGTGATGAGAGGGCTACTGCTCAGAGTTCCCTCTCTTGTACTCAACCTTTGTCTTCTGTCATCTCTATCCACTCATAACACACCCGATGCGCGCAACCATTCATTGTCAAATAGTGTTGTTGATAATCCTCAGTCCAGTAACTTACACGTTCTCAAGCCTCGTCAGCCTCTGAATCTCGACTACTTTTACGTGCGTGGTTTCATGGACGCCGGTCAACAGACGTGCCTAGCCTTCACAAAAGACTCTCTGAAGATTATTGTCTGCTGCATCATTAAAACCCTACTGGAGACACTGGCACGAGGGTGGGATATGATGGGCGGGAAAGAGGGGGAAAGACAAATTCGAAGTCGAATCCGGGAGCATGGCTTGAAGTTGCAAATTCGGAGCAGAATAGAGGTTGTCACACGGTGAGAGTAAGGACTGGGTCACCTTCAGTGTAGACATGCAGAGCTGTCAAAACCGATCGTCACTGGGAAAGAACGGTGGTGGAGTACATCCAGGGAAACAATAGCCATTTTTGGAGTGCTATTTATATACGGATTTAGGTGACTCATCCACGGAAGAGTAGTTCTAACAGCTGGTGAGGACATATGGTACAAGCATGGAGAGGACATGGATTTGCGGAATTTGATGTGGGTCCTTATATGAACGGGGTTTGTGGACCCATAAGTGTTGCTGCCATGCCAGTTAGATGAAGCTCAGATGAGGTGCCTGTGTGGTTTCCGTAGGACCCAATGCCCTTCCTAACACCTTCACTGGCATCGAAATGTAGGGGTTTGTGAAGTGATGTGATGGCCTGGTGGCTGGCCCGAGGAAGGTTTTAGCCGCTGGTAGTAGACGGAGAGGGAGGGGTCAATTGGTTGCGTGCTTGGTGAACGGCGCTGGCTATGCCTTGCATCTCTAGTTCCAGATGTATGCAGTGGTCTTATTGTCGCAGTCACGTTACGAGGCTTCCAGTTGGGCGGACCTGGTTGTAGAGGTGATTTCTCTGGTAGATCCTCTGACTGGCGACTAAACGGGATAGGAGAATCGCTGGGAAAATTTATAGGTGACCCCAAAAGTGTGGGAATACGGGTTCGATGGAGATGTCTTTTCCTAATTATGTTGGCGGAAGTGGCATGTGGGAGGGCAAAACGCTGACGTCGGCGGCCATACGGCGACATGTGTGAGTCTACGATTGCGGACGGCGTCATATAAATCGACCGTGATGCCGGTGCTTTTTCACCACAGGTCTACTGTTCTGGTTTTTGTCATGACCAACCTGCATCCAATTGGTTTTTCGGATAATTTTGTGGGGGCCTCTCAGGCTTGTTGGTAGAAGAGAGAGCCACAAGCTGGGGTTGTTTGCATGGAAGTTGCGCGGGATAAGGGGGCTAGACTGGCCAAGGTCTACGGTGCAGAAGAGACTACGGTTGTCGTAGGCTTTCTGGCTGAGGCTTTGTTCATAGGATAATGCGGCAGTAAATCCACGGGGCATTTCGGCTCAGAGCCAGTGGGAGGTGAAATTGTTTCTGCGTACTGAGCACCTCCCTCTGCAGAGGAGACTTATCCACTTGTTTTTTGTGGTATATACAAGTGCATGCACGTAATAATATACACATGCAACTTAGCTCTGTGAACACAAGTGTAAAGTTTCCGTGAACTCTCTTTGGAAGGACAAAACACGAGTTTGAGGGTTGTAAACTCTTAGATGTTTACGGCAGGTTTGCTAGCATATCATTTAAAGTAGCGAGTGATCCCGTGCCTTCTATAAGCTGCGGGACTGAATCCTTTCCCACTGTCCAACGACCTGTCTTTCAGTTCCACTGCAATTTAAGACACAAGACGCAGGCAAGACTTGCACCTAAATCCTTTCCCTTTTTCCGAAGATCTGCCTTCAAGCTCACAGGTGAAATTCACAAACGAAGATGAGAACAAGCTCCGAGGATCGTCAAACTTTAGTCTCGTACTCTTGAAACACTTCAAAGCTCCAGAGCTTATACGCCCTTCGCACGGGCTTATATAAACCGAAGCGTCATTCAACATTTGCAGTCTGCTAAGTACTTTAATACACGGAAATCTCACACAAAGTCGGGGGGGGGGCGAATTATAGGTATTTGGAACTTTCCGTTAGAAACCCTTTCAGCTTAGCAGAACGGACAAACTCTTGACCTAACCGGGGCTAGGGACAATACCAGTGCCGACGTCTAGACGAAGGATAAGCAAGTGATTGGTGACTTTGTGAAAACGCAACATTGATAGTCCACCCCTTTTCCAGACCCATTTCTTAACGAGACATCGCTGCTCTTGTCCTGGCCAGAGGCCAAGTAAAATTCCGTGCTTTGGTCTCATCATCCACGTGCCACAGAATCCCTGCACAACCTGTCCTATGATATCCCATTTAGTTTCTCTAATGATAGTCCATATCAACCATCCACAGACAATTTACCACTACTAACATTCAGTCCAGAATTCCAATCAGATTCAGATATTTTGTGATTATCTATTCAGGCCTCTGACATAAATAGCGTGATTTTCTGTGATCGTGTTGCACGCCAAAACCATTTGAAGAGCACCAGACAAACGCCCGACCTTATTGGCGCCGACCAGGATGTGCAGTCCCTTTATTCCAAAGGCTTGGGCTTTGCGATAGGACTAGAGTACCAATAAAGCAATTGCTCTATCCATCCATCTTAGCATTAACCAGAGAACTCAGCACATGACACAAAGAATACGTGATTCACTTCCAAGATCCAAGACTGCTTTGCAGCCTTGAATTTTACCACCAAATATCCCCTTCGGGACGAGTCAGCACAGTGACCTATCATACATTTAGGTCTTCGGCCTTAGGTGCTAGATTCCTTACATATCGGTGTCTGACCCAAATCAACCAAATGGTTTACATAAACCCATCAAGTACAGCCGGGCTTCTGTTTATTTCTTGTCATGTTGCCAGCGCAGCATGTAGGGCTTTATCCCTGTGAGAACCGGTGTTTTGGAGAATATGAAACTTATCGGACAGTCTGGGGCTGCAGCAGACCCCGCAGGCGTCTGTGTTTTGTGCCCCGTGTAAATCGCCTTGGAGCTCTCAACTTCACGGGCTTTGCGAGTGCTCACCCAGTGCTTCCGCCAACATTCCTGGCTGTGTTAGTCGCTCTGCTTAGAACTGACCACCAAAAGGAAAACATTTACATCAAAAATTAGGAAATTTGTATAAAAAGCGAGAAAAATTACACCACAGTTTTGCCTTTCAGGCACACCAGCCTTGTCACTTACGCCCCGTGTCTCCGGGCTCCTGTATTGCTACGGAATGACTGTCGCCGTTGACCTATTTGCAGCGCCACTTCTTACTTGTGGTTCATAATTCGGCCTGAGCTTGGGAACCGTGGGCACCCACCAAAAGCAGCTCCACCCTCCCTGACAACCAGGTGCCTGACTAGGATAAAGCCTCGCCCTCACTCGGTTCGGTGTTTTTTCCCCTCACGTGTTCAACACTACAAACCACTACTCATGGGGTTCGGAATGACCTGACAAGTTAAACATTTTTAGGTTAGTTTTCGCCCCTGTCGTTATCCTCTCCTTAATGACCTCTGCTCTCCATTTCGGTTCCCAGTGCCTTCCATCGGTCAGTGATATATTCCAGTAGCTCCCTACGGCTCACTCCCATAAACCCATATCGGGCTTCGTTTTCTGGTCTGTGCTTCCCCTACCCCCCTGGGCTTCCACTATGATGGTAAGCCAATTCGTTCATCAGTAATGCTATTAACACCTCATCACGGACGATCCCAAGGCACGCTGCAAAGCGTGGACACCGGTGGTGCGAAAGCCTCCAGAAATGCCTCTAGGTTTCCACCGATATAGTTGCAATTTTTGTCCACGTTGCTCTGAGTGTTTTTTATTCATTTGAGCCAACACCCCCACTAGTGCAGAGGTTTTCGATCCATCAAGCTTACGGCGGTATTCGTCCGATGGCGTGATCCCACGTGCTACCAGTTTGGTGTTAGCTAACCCATGGTGGCTCTCCTCTAGAAATGTAGTGATGAAGGTCGGACCTAAGTCCATGTGGTACTTCATCATTACTCAGTCAAGTGCTGAGTAGTCTCTGTTGATCCGCAAATGAGTTGCCCGCTACAGGCTTTGTATTGCAGCTTCTTTCTGTGGGACCTTAAAATGTGCAGATAGTTGTGTTGTGGACAAATAATAATGATAATAGTAAAGGTACACTTCCCGACCGCGGCCGAGGTGCACGAGATGGCACATGATCATGACATGCAACGTTTCCCAGTACAATAAATTATGCAAGAGTTTCAGGGAAAATAAGTCAAAATCTTCCGTAATTCTACAAAGTGTTCGGCAAAAATCTGAATAGATAAAACTGATAGCGGTCTGCGTGAAAAATGAAAGCCGATTTCAATTTCAAGTTGGGCGATGGGGCCTAGTGGGAATACTGAAAATGGCGGTAACATATGAAGCCGAGGATGAACTTCGTACCAGAATGATGCATGCCATGAATGAAGGACCTACCGGGGTTCAATAAAAGTAGCAGCTGTGAAGCCGGTAGACATAAAACAAACTGTTTGAAGGTGCTCTCGCAAAGTTTGGTGAATACGAGAAGAGCAATCCATAAAAAAGATGAGCCCCAGGATCGGTTACTCGTACCATGCAGATAAGAGAAAAGGCATCCGTAGGATCCTGGATCAGCGAAGAATCAATTTCAAGCAGGATGTAGACCGAGGTAAGAACAAAGTCCTGGCACGGATGCCAGAGATGCCAGAGTGGAAAATCTTCGCAAAGTTTCGAGCCATATTATGCTGATATGCTGACGAGTATATCGTCCTATTGAATCTCAGAGCTACCCTCCGTCATTATTGAGCACCACGGAAGGGAAAGATAAGTGGCTTTGCGTCCAGATGATGTATCTAAATTTTGTGAATAACAGATCTCTGTGGCACGTATTCCAGCTGTGATATCGGGTTGTTCCAAGCAGGATCCAGGAATAACCAGGAAGCGACTGTCATTGGCAATGTGCATCATCCCACAGGTATGGGTCATCTGGCGGTGTAAAAGGGGTGTCGGTAAACCGGCTGGATGACGGATGAAACTGATAAATGATGGTGACTAGGGTTGTGGCAGGTCGCGCGAAAACTATCCCTTTTTATTAACTTTAACAGTGATGTCGATAGTAAAAGCTTCGCGCTACGAAACTCTAACCAATCTACCGGGAGGTAAATGGGAGTGGTTCGTACCGAATGACCTGGTTGCCTTCCCGGTTGCAGTGAGAGGCTGAGGCAGATCTCCGCCGGATCTTGTCACAACTCAATCTTTGGTTGTATGATGTGGGGACTAAGATAGAGGACGACAACGAAGTACTAAGAGCCCGGAACAAATGAGATCTGCAGTCTGGACTTGGTTCCGTCTGCTGGTTGTGACAATTACTGACGACAATTTATGAGGAATTTGTCGATTTTGTATAAGTGGGGCAAGAATAAGGTTTCATTTGGACGGTCAGTGGTACCCGTACCGTAATATGATCTGGGCTTCAATTCACAAGTCTAGTTAGTGTAGGCTTTATTCGGATTAAGCCATACTGCTATAGGGTAGCCATTTGGTGCACACCGGGTAAGCAAATTTGTAGACATTCAAAAGGATTAATGATTCGTAAACTGGCCTGGTAGAGTTCGGGTACTGGAAAGACCCAAGGGTTTACAATTGTGAGAAATTAAATACGGCAACCTTCGATACCTTTTTGCTTATGCAGAATAGAAGCCAGCACCCAGGCAGTAATATAGGTTTGAAAGAGTAGTTTGCGCGTGGGTGGGACCGGTGCCTTACGAGCGCAGTACTGCATTTGTTACTATCTCTTTTCTGGTTTAGGGTTTTCCCTATACTGGCTAAAGTCTGGGGATATTAGAGTGAGATTATGGAAAAAACTCTCGTGGGTATCGTTGGTAGGGAATTATAGAAAATTGGTCCTTTACGGAGAAAAGCAGATGTAGGTTCGGCTGTGCTGCCAACTGATGGTGCCGGCTCACTGAGACTGTATTTGAATGCAAACAAGGTAATCTTTTGAAGTGTCAATCTTATAGCTAACGTGATATCTTTGCCATCCTTAGCATACTGCATAGAAAGACAGCACTAGTGCCAGGGGTGGTTCGAAAACCGTGGGAGGTAGGAACAGGACAGGGCAGAATCTTCTCAGGGAAGCGAACTCTAAGGGTCTGCATTCGTCTCTCGTGTTAAGCGGCACCCGTGTAAAGGACGAAAATCCTTTCGTATGTTCTACGTGCTTTGAGAGTTTGACTATATTTGGCATTACTCTGAAAAGCTCTTCCATACGCCACGTTTTTATGCATTTTCTTATTTATGTGAGACATCTTAACTTGGCCTACAAATGTTTCTCACTGTCGTTCTTGAGCCACGGGGCTTTAAACCTTTGAGTTTTACTGTGAAGTCTATCTGGCCGCATACTTGAGGTTTGTATATGATTGCCCTTTTTGTGGATTACATTTTATTACCGTAAAATCTACGAATAAATCTTGTTGTGGTTTTTGGATTCGTTTGAATTGACTACGCTTAGCTCGATTTGAGAGAACGGGCCTACAAACGAGACCCGCCTCAGATGGAGAGGTGTCACACATCTATTAGCATCGAGTATGTGGCGCTCAAAGAGTGATACACACTATCTACACCATTTTATTGCTTTATTATAGTCAGGCACCTGGTTGTCAGGGAAGGTGGAGCTGCTTTTGGTGGGTGCCCACGGTTCCCAAGCTCAGGCCGAATTATGAACCACAAGTAAGAAGTGGCGCTGCAAATAGGTCAACGGCGACAGTCATTCCGTAGCAATACAGGAGCCCGGAGACACGGGGCGTAAGTGACAAGGCTGGTGTGCCTGAAAGGCAAAACTGTGGTGTAATTTTTCTCGCTTTTTATACAAATTTCCTAATTTTTGATGTAAATGTTTTCCTTTTGGTGGTCAGTTCTAAGCAGAGCGACTAACACAGCCAGGAATGTTGGCGGAAGCACTGGGTGAGCACTCGCAAAGCCCGTGAAGTTGAGAGCTCCAAGGCGATTTACACGGGGCACAAAACACAGACGCCTGCGGGGTCTGCTGCAGCCCCAGACTGTCCGATAAGTTTCATATTCTCCAAAACACCGGTTCTCACAGGGATAAAGCCCTACATGCTGCGCTGGCAACATGACAAGAAATAAACAGAAGCCCGGCTGTACTTGATGGGTTTATGTAAACCATTTGGTTGATTTGGGTCAGACACCGATATGTAAGGAATCTAGCACCTAAGGCCGAAGACCTAAATGTATGATAGGTCACTGTGCTGACTCGTCCCGAAGGGGATATTTGGTGGTAAAATTCAAGGCTGCAAAGCAGTCTTGGATCTTGGAAGTGAATCACGTATTCTTTGTGTCATGTGCTGAGTTCTCTGGTTAATGCTAAGATGGATGGATAGAGCAATTGCTTTATTGGTACTCTAGTCCTATCGCAAAGCCCAAGCCTTTGGAATAAAGGGACTGCACATCCTGGTCGGCGCCAATAAGGTCGGGCGTTTGTCTGGTGCTCTTCAAATGGTTTTGGCGTGCAACACGATCACAGAAAATCACGCTATTTATGTCAGAGGCCTGAATAGATAATCACAAAATATCTGAATCTGATTGGAATTCTGGACTGAATGTTAGTAGTGGTAAATTGTCTGTGGATGGTTGATATGGACTATCATTAGAGAAACTAAATGGGATATCATAGGACAGGTTGTGCAGGGATTCTGTGGCACGTGGATGATGAGACCAAAGCACGGAATTTTACTTGGCCTCTGGCCAGGACAAGAGCAGCGATGTCTCGTTAAGAAATGGGTCTGGAAAAGGGGTGGACTATCAATGTTGCGTTTTCACAAAGTCACCAATCACTTGCTTATCCTTCGTCTAGACGTCGGCACTGGTATTGTCCCTAGCCCCGGTTAGGTCAAGAGTTTGTCCGTTCTGCTAAGCTGAAAGGGTTTCTAACGGAAAGTTCCAAATACCTATAATTCGCCCCCCCCCCCGACTTTGTGTGAGATTTCCGTGTATTAAAGTACTTAGCAGACTGCAAATGTTGAATGACGCTTCGGTTTATATAAGCCCGTGCGAAGGGCGTATAAGCTCTGGAGCTTTGAAGTGTTTCAAGAGTACGAGACTAAAGTTTGACGATCCTCGGAGCTTGTTCTCATCTTCGTTTGTGAATTTCACCTGTGAGCTTGAAGGCAGATCTTCGGAAAAAGGGAAAGGATTTAGGTGCAAGTCTTGCCTGCGTCTTGTGTCTTAAATTGCAGTGGAACTGAAAGACAGGTCGTTGGACAGTGGGAAAGGATTCAGTCCCGCAGCTTATAGAAGGCACGGGATCACTCGCTACTTTAAATGATATGCTAGCAAACCTGCCGTAAACATCTAAGAGTTTACAACCCTCAAACTCGTGTTTTGTCCTTCCAAAGAGAGTTCACGGAAACTTTACACTTGTGTTCACAGAGCTAAGTTGCATGTGTATATTATTACGTGCATGCACTTGTATATACCACAAAAAACAAGTGGATAAGTCTCCTCTGCAGAGGGAGGTGCTCAGTACGCAGAAACAATTTCACCTCCCACTGGCTCTGAGCCGAAATGCCCCGTGGATTTACTGCCGCATTATCCTATGAACAAAGCCTCAGCCAGAAAGCCTACGACAACCGTAGTCTCTTCTGCACCGTAGACCTTGGCCAGTCTAGCCCCCTTATCCCGCGCAACTTCCATGCAAACAACCCCAGCTTGTGGCTCTCTCTTCTACCAACAAGCCTGAGAGGCCCCCACAAAATTATCCGAAAAACCAATTGGATGCAGGTTGGTCATGACAAAAACCAGAACAGTAGACCTGTGGTGAAAAAGCACCGGCATCACGGTCGATTTATATGACGCCGTCCGCAATCGTAGACTCACACATGTCGCCGTATGGCCGCCGACGTCAGCGTTTTGCCCTCCCACATGCCACTTCCGCCAACATAATTAGGAAAAGACATCTCCATCGAACCCGTATTCCCACACTTTTGGGGTCACCTATAAATTTTCCCAGCGATTCTCCTATCCCGTTTAGTCGCCAGTCAGAGGATCTACCAGAGAAATCACCTCTACAACCAGGTCCGCCCAACTGGAAGCCTCGTAACGTGACTGCGACAATAAGACCACTGCATACATCTGGAACTAGAGATGCAAGGCATAGCCAGCGCCGTTCACCAAGCACGCAACCAATTGACCCCTCCCTCTCCGTCTACTACCAGCGGCTAAAACCTTCCTCGGGCCAGCCACCAGGCCATCACATCACTTCACAAACCCCTACATTTCGATGCCAGTGAAGGTGTTAGGAAGGGCATTGGGTCCTACGGAAACCACACAGGCACCTCATCTGAGCTTCATCTAACTGGCATGGCAGCAACACTTATGGGTCCACAAACCCCGTTCATATAAGGACCCACATCAAATTCCGCAAATCCATGTCCTCTCCATGCTTGTACCATATGTCCTCACCAGCTGTTAGAACTACTCTTCCGTGGATGAGTCACCTAAATCCGTATATAAATAGCACTCCAAAAATGGCTATTGTTTCCCTGGATGTACTCCACCACCGTTCTTTCCCAGTGACGATCGGTTTTGACAGCTCTGCATGTCTACACTGAAGGTGACCCAGTCCTTACTCTCACCGTGTGACAACCTCTATTCTGCTCCGAATTTGCAACTTCAAGCCATGCTCCCGGATTCGACTTCGAATTTGTCTTTCCCCCTCTTTCCCGCCCATCATATCCCACCCTAGTACCAGTGTCTCCATTGATGATCCCAAAGCGAGGCTGTTAAAAGACCACATCGTCGTGGAACCTAACATCACTTTCCTCGTTGGAATCCTAGAAATTCCATTGAATGGCCAACCACTACTTTCAGTGATCACGTAATCCCTTCTAATTGTCACGATTCTACCTCATCTGCGTTGTCCCGTCCCGAACCAGAGACGACGCCAATTTTCCTTCCATCCATCCGTAGGAGAGTTACACATTTGACCACCCCCGTGGTCAACATAAGACTATCACTGGCAAAAATACGCATGCTTTCTGCCAGGGTTCTCACTAGAGCCTAAGGTATCACTTTCTTCAAGGATGCTAAGGTTCCCTCTGGGATGGCCATGAGCTTATCTGCAGTAAATGGGTACAAGTCCTTCGCGACTACTGGGATCAACCGCGGATGGGGTGGATATGTTGTATATCTCAGTGGATACTTAAAGGTCCTCCGGTGAGTCACAAAGTCCCGCATTCTTTATAGAAATCGGCTTGGCTGACAGTTACTTGGCAGTCTCAGTAACCTCTGTGGGGGAGTGTCCATTGCTCTCCAAAGTGTACTGCAGGAAACCTTTTTCTTTTCACCAGTGCTTTCTTTCTGGTCTCTACCCCCCCCCCCCCCCGTCAGCCGGAGGCTTACTGCCGTGCCTAAAATGTACTAGTAATAAGTTGGTCATTGGGTGGACCCAACACAAGAATTCCCCCGCTAGACGTAATAACACGCTAGCCATTTTTATTTAGCGTATTGCTAGAGGTAATTGCACAGGTGGGGGAAGGCTTCTCTCAGTGTAATCACAAGGTTATTAGTTGCCCGTTCGCCTTGCCAACCGTCGTAGATATGCCAGACCAGGTTCACAAGCCTTTCCGCTTGGTCCATTGAAATGGCCCACCACAAACTGTTCCCCCTCGAAATTGAGATAAATTGTTTTTATTGGAAGGTTCGCAGTCGGTAGCCGATGACAGCGTCAACAACTCTAGGATTTGCTCGGAGGCTATCACTCCAACGATACTTTGTTGGAGAAAACCAGGGTGACAAGACTCTCACGTCTTAAAACTAGGGCTTTTCAGGCTAGGTCAACTGTCGCGCACTAAGGGAGGCCATTCGATGTTTCCACAGCTAAATGGGGTAAGGAAATTCGCTAAACAGCCGATGGACTAGAAGCTCGTTAAGCAGTAAACTAAAGCACTGCACCACGAAAGGCCCCAGCATCTGAATAAGTTCGTGAACACTGGAAGTACAGGGGGTCGACAGGGTTTTTGTTTCATCAGCTTCAAAAACGAACATCTGGATAAACCTTCAGATATAGTGGAGTAACTCAATTCATTTTACTCCTCTGCACCAAGGTTAGGCACACTGACATCCAACACAACATTAGCACCTCTATCCAACAGCGGTGTATCCATGGATTTCTTTCACCCAGAGACGTCTCCAGTCTACTGACTGCCGTCCAAAAATCTCTTTGCCCTGGCGCGGAAGACATCTCACTGGTTGTTCTTAATTCAGGTGGTTCTGTTATCCTTATCATCCTTACAAACCTATTCAGTCCATCTAAGGTATTTTGTTTACTTCTGGAATAGTGAAACCCTCGGCAATCAGCCCTTTTGCACAAAACCCGTTCCCGGCGTGAACTTGGAAACCATCATTCTGTGAACCATAACCCAAGAACTTCCAGGATCATGGACAGTATCAATAAAAATAAGGTATTTGCCCATCTCCTGACTGACAAACTCCTAAATGGCAATCGACATGGTTTCCTGAAAAACCACTCGGAAGCACCTTGCCAAGCTGATCTCTTGGACCTGCTCACAAAGGCGGCTGGTAGCAACAAAAGCCGTGATTATTGCGCTCCTTGATGTGTCAAAGGCTTTTGACCAGGTTTTGCACTCCAGTCTGTTTTTACAAGCGAAATTTCATGACACCGTCCGCCCACTACCAAATTGGTTATCACCATACCTCTCTTTCCGCCACCAAGTGGTCGATGTAAATGTGGCATTCTGTGAACCAAAGTTTGTTACCAACTAAGTCATCCTGGGGAGCTTTCTAGGCCCCCAGCTTTTCACAGTGTATACTGACGGTATTTTCAGTTTTTCGGCACAAAAATCTCTACAATTCTGTGGGCGATATAAAATTCTTATGCATATTTGATAGTCTTGAACTTAACTTCGGTAAAAGCAAAGTCTCCCAGGATATAAATTTCTTTATTTCCTGGACTGGCTTCACTCTTATGAAGTTCTCCGCAGAAAAAGGTCGGATCTCAAAATTTAAATGACAAATCCCCCCAAGTGCTCTCCGCATGGATGGGAAACTGGTTCCCGATAAACAATCAGTGCGGAATTTGGAATAGAAGCATTCCTCCTCTTTCACATTCCTGGAGCACACAGTTAGCCCGGTTTCGAAGGCCAGAGGGCTAAACAGTCTCATTCGTCAAACCTTTCGCCCACAGCAAAGTAAGATTGGCATTTTCGAGCCTCCTCTCAGACTGGTGTTAGAATGCTGTTTTGTGATGTGCACATATAAGCCTCACTGTGATAGAGCAGCCATTGAGAAAGTTCAGGGATCGCTGTCGAAACAATCACTCGGTTACTCGATCTGGTTCACCTATAACGAGCGACACATCCCAGTGGAAGTGGAACCCTTATAGATAGGACGAATTACGTTCGGGTTAACTTTTTCTACGGTCTGGTAAAAAACGGATCCTGCAGTCCGCACCGCAGTCAAGAGAATCAAGAAGCTCACGGTACTCTTTGGGATTTGAAAATAACAAGGCGATTGTTTCTTAAACGAGAGAGGCTTTGAGGTCCAACTTTTATATCGTAGAGTCCACCGCTCTTTGAAAATAAATACCACAAAATATGCAGTCCATTGGGTTTGCAACCGCTTCTAAGATCCACCTAGCTGAGTACAATAACGGGCTATAGTTTATCCGACATTTCAACTTTAAGTGAAGCCAGGGCCCCCACACTCGGCTCCGGATTTTAATTCGCTCACGGATGACCTAACCCATAAACGAAATTCCAGTTCAGTACTCCATTGGGACGATACCAAAGGTTAAAGATCTCTTTACTTTGACTCACACCATAATCCCTGAGGATCCTGGTTTTGAAACAGTCCTCCATCAGCACTCCGTAATTCACGCTATGAAATATTCCTCTGTATGACTCGCATCCTCAGCCTCCCACGAAAATTGTTTCATCTTCACCTTTAACCGAACTTCTGCCAGTTCAATCCTTTTTCAGTTACCAACTTTCGCTTTACTGAATCCTGAGGTCGTTCCTCTCCATTGATTCTTACCTTTACCTTGTGATTTTAGGAGGGCATCCACTCACATAACAACAGAAATCTCCCACGGCTACAGCACTAGCCGAAGGCTAACCTCTGCCAATCTGATAGTAACATTTTTTCATCAAATTCATCATGCTTGTGAAGTTGCCCTGGATATCGAAGCCGGCGGAGCAGTCATCAGATGGCTTGTGTGTATGAAAGGACCCGTCCGATTTTGATACTGGAAGAGATGTGATTGAGTTAAAGCCTCGGGAATGCCGCCTCTATCTGGATATCCGTTTCATCCCCTTTCTTCTCCTTTCATAGCTCGAGGCCGCGAAGTCCCCGGAGGCAGCGGCAACCAGTCTGCGGCAGTTACGCTACAAGGAGGGACAACCATTCCTGGAAGTAGCGGAAGCTGTGAATCACCTAGAAAGAAACGTGGGTCGAGGAGAGACGTAAAGTCACTTTGTGAGTCAGCCATGCCTTCTGTCACCCCTGTTATAAAAAATAGAGGATAAAACACTAATCTGAGAAGGTCACGGGCCAGTGGTCTCTGCCCTCTTCCCTGACAGACGAATTTCTGCAAGCTACCCAGACTCTACCCCACATAGAGAAACTCAAAATATTCAGGCATTTGTTTTGGCCTTTGGCTCAGTTCAAGTCAAATGGGGGCACAGGACTTAGAGGGAGGCTTGCCAAGTTTGCACAAGTTCTTGGGCCGTGAGAACCTTGGACCATTCTGTGCTGCAATGGAAGAACAACGTCTTCTTTGGTGATTTGGTAAGGGCTAACATAAGGGGGATTCTTCCACCTCTGTGCCCCAATCTGAGGAGCCCCACGGGATCACTGTTCCTTGATGAGCTTCAGCCAGCTCCCTATCTGAGCCCAGGGACAGACTTTATTAAGATAGCAAGATGGAAATGATGGAAGGTGCGAGAGGGTGGCCGTAGAAAGGTAACAGACAACTAGAAATGGAAGAGAGGATGGCGAAGTTTGATGGTGGAGAAACGAGAGCGGAAAAAGACTGAAAACAAGGTGTTGTTGGCTGGGGAGGTACGAAAGTAATAAGGGTAATAAGAACAAGAAAAGTGAAAAAAATTTAAGTATGGCGGCAAAGTACCTGCTGGTTCCGGCTAACACTGTCTCAGCAGCGGTTCTGCGGCCGACTAAGCTACACAACCTTTTCAGCGGTTATTACTTCCATCGAGAACTGGTTCAAGTCATTTACAACTATAACAAAGGAGGAATTTCCTTTCAGGCTGCTTGGATTTCTCTCCCTCGTGAACTTCAGAGGGTGCCCGTCGGTAGCCTTGCTATCGCCGAAGTTCCACAGAGACGCATCCATGTCTCGGAGATTACCATACTCCTTGAGAATCTCAAAAGTTTCTATAAGGTCTCCACTACGCTTCCCGCACTTTAGCTAGAATAAGTCCCACACCTCGAGTCTCGACTCGTGGGCAAGGCCTCTCAGCCTAGCGAATCAGTTTGTGATAAGTCGTCGAACCTTCTGGAGAAGCATTAAGTCCTCTAACAAAAAGGGCCATAAAGCCTCAATACAGTACTTCATGTGCGGCGGAACGAACACCGTAAAATACAGCTATGGAACCCAGGGTCTTCCAGACGCAAAGGTTCTTTTGAGCCGGTACAGTTCCCTGGAGGCTTCTGAATGGTCACGCAGTACTGCGCTCCGGGTCAAAGTCGCCCAATATGACTGTCCCAAGGCCCCTTTCTTTTTCTGCTTTCGTAACCTCGGAGCGCCTGTCGTGCTGTCCAAGGCACCTAGTCGGTTGATGATCCTTTCCGCCTACCAAGAGGATGCCCTTGGTGGCCTTTATTGATGAGTCCCAGACTGCTGACCAGCAGTTTACGGTATTCGGGTCCCGCCGCATGAAGCCTGTTTCTACGGAGCCTACTGAATTTGCATCGTCTTCAAAAGCAGAGCATGGATTTTCCAAGCCTGTGACCAAGTCGTTTACGAACAGGGTGAACAATATAGGTCCAAGGACGGAGTCCTCAGGAGCATTTTTCAGCAAATATTCTTCCTGCCACATGCCATTCTAAACCTTGACTTGACAAGTCCCACCGGTGAAGACCTATGGATCCAAGCAACGGTTTCCGGAGAAAGACCGAGGCATCCAAATCTATCAGCATTAAAGGGTGGTTAACTGAGTCGAATGTCTTCTAGAAGTCGAGGTTGCTGACTTCTATCCTATCCCCTAGGTCCACCTTTCGGGTAGCTTATTACATGAAACGGATGAGGCTTAACAGGCGGGGCCAGTGACGGATGAAACCATGCTGTTCCGTTGCAATCAGCCTGCAGACAGTCACGTGGTTAGCAATCCTGTCTCGCAAAGGTCCCTCCGTCGCACTCAGCAATGCCACAGTTAGACTAATGGGCCTGTAGTTGAGATAGATTTTCCGATTACCGGCCTCGTGGATTGAGGTGACCGTCGCCTTGAACCAAAACTTCTGTATTCAGTCTTTTTCGGGGGATGTGTTGAACAGCGTGGTCAGTGGCTCGGCCAAAAGCTGCGCCGCGGGTTGGACGATTGCCGGATGGATACCATCGGGACCTGCTGCCTTGGTCCTTACCAAGTCACTCAGTGCCTCGAGCGCCTCTCTTGCTGTAATGACTTCTGACACTTGGGGTGCGGCCGCCGTGGCGGTTCTCTAAAGGTCCGGGGCCCCGTTGTCTTTTCTTTGCACCTGCTGAAAGTGGTGCCGGAGGGATTCTTCATTCTCCAGATTGTTGGTGGCTTCCGTGCCCTGGGGGTCTCCGACGCTTCCAACGGCCACTATTAGAGTTACCTTGGCAGTTTCGGCCAAACGCGCCTCGTACGTCCTTTTGCTTTAATTCTGAGTCTTTCCGGACCTAGCACTTCCTGCTAAATACTGCAGGTGACGAATATGGCCACCATTGTTTCGGTTTCTGGCCCAAGCCGGCTCCTCCCTCCGGATTTCTTTCCGGACCCAACAGGTCCACAGTGGCTGGAAGCTCCACTCCGGCTGACCTTCCTAAGAGCAGCTGGTCTTTCAGTCAGTGGCAGGAAGTTATCCTTAGTGTGTCTCCAAGGCCGCTTCGCAGTCCTCACCCACTTCAACCACCCGTTTGATCTTAGCCCCCGGTTCCTCAAACACCGTCCGGTCTGCCTGGTGGCAGCTACATTCTTCTTTCGTATAGGGGTACTGGCCTACCCAGATTCAGTGCTAGGCGGTGTATCCCGTGGCCACAGTTTCCTAGCGGAATCTTAACCTAAAGGTCTGAAAAGTCCTGTCGGTATCTTGTTATCGCAAGCTTTAGGGCAGATGGACGTTGCTCTTGTCTTGACCTGGCCGCCTCGGAAAAGTGCTGGGTCAGGACCTTTCTAGTGTCCATCCCAATGGAATGTTGTCAAACGATTCCTCAGTAGCTATTTTGTTCACCCAATCTACCTTTCGTGCTCCGAGGTCCCCAACTATCGGGACTTTCTTCCCAAGCCTGTGATACACCGTAGGTGTGGTATTTGCTGATCATCTTCGTGTGTCGCAGGCGAGGCTCGGCGATACACACAGACAACCCTCAGTTGCGTGCGGTAAGCCATGAGGGCGACCGAAATGGTTTGCGCATGAGGTAGCCGTTGCTTAGATTCCTCCCGCTGAAGATGGTGCCCTTACTTGAGGAGAAGTGCCCCTCAGCCCCGTTGTCCATGGGGCCTGTCGGCGCGGAGGACGACGAAGTTGTGGGCGTCTGGTGCACGGTCTCCTCCTGTGACTGAACCTAGGCCTCAGTGATCACCATCAAGTCCACACCTAGTGTACCAGCCTCAAGTCTCGACCGCCTGTTACCCACACTTACTGCGTTCGTGCATGCAACTCGCAGTCGCGCAGTGCCCCGCCCGTTATTCGGACTCTCAGGGGCCCCCAGCTGCTCAAAACATAGTTGTAAGCGGTCTTCCTTTTTTCAGGACGGGCTTTTCCGTAACCTCCTGGCTTTTGTTTACTAAAGCCCCCACCAGGGCGGCATGCGAAGATCACACACTCAACAAGGCTGGATTATCCATGTTCCCTGACGGTTGCCTCGTCGTGGTTCCGAACTTCGCCGGGGCTTCCCCCGGGCTGGAGCATGGCAGCCATGTCAGCCGAACTATCAGAGCTTTGGGCAGGTGGAGAATAACTGCGTTGGAGAGCGTGGGGAACCACGTAGGGTCGTCCGCCGTTCTCTAGCTTGAATAGACCAGTCCTCGGGCTTAACTAAGATTTCATCCCTTGTGGTATTCTTGACCCCATGTGAGGTGGTAGAAAGCTATCCTGGTGTCTGGGATCTTCGAACTTCACGACAACCAGCCTGGGGCCCCTGACTTGGCTCTCCTGGGGATCCTTCCGTTTTCCGAGCTTGAGGATGTGCCTGGTGGCCACGCCGCCAGGCATACTGATCCTCCTCAGCATATCAACTGCGTGAAAACTCAAGGCCCGGTCCTTTTGTTTTCCATCCCCCATTACTGGTTGGGGGAACATTAACCACCACATTTCCTCCTCTTCCGAGCGCGGCCTCTTTCTCTACTCGGAGTTTGACCAAAGACAGAACAAATATGTTCTTCTGTCTCAAGTTCTGAGGTCCTTTCGTTCAGGTTAATGAGTCCATCTCTTGGAACAGTGTTCATAGGGTCAATATGTGACGGCAAAGCCATTTTAATTTTGGTTATAAGATTTTTCCGCTTCTTGCATCTGAAGCCTGAGCAGGGCCTGGTACTAGGCTTCGAGGGGACTTAAGTAGGTCATCATCTGGGCCTGCCCCGGTTTTAGTCTCTGAAATGGCGACGATTGACCGAAACTCCCCACTTCTCGCTTTCATTCTCCATCGGGGGGCTAATTTGGATGGAGCAATCCAATTCGGTGGCAATATAAGGGGCCTTGGTGTTTGAGGCGTCCACTTCGGGGACTTCACTGTGGGCGAAGGCGGACTCTCGAAGTGAGCTGGAGATTCGGCCCAATTCAGCAACAGAATTCGGTCGATTGAGTTCAACATGTAGGAGATTCCGGCTGTTTGGGCGGATCCAATCTAGTCCCTTTCGCCTTAAGTGAATGCTATTTAGGGTCATCATTAGGCCTCCGTATTTACTGTGGAATCGGGAGCTGTACCAGAAAACTGGACCCCAACCTTCAACTTACGCTTCACGTACTTGGGATCACGACAATGGATGCTAGTCGCAGAATGTCCTACATGCACACCACAATTCCCGTTCTTTGGGTCATCATAAATGCAAGTAAGCGAGAGAGAGAGAGAGAGAAAAGAGAAAAAGGAGAGAAAGTGGACCCAACTATTATGGGAGGTCCAGAAGTAGGGAAATCTACGTCATGCTCCGTCCAAGTAGGTTGATGGCATACCGGTGATTCACAAGAACTTTATCCCACTTGGATTTTCTTACCGATGCTACGGGCGCACAGCTTCAGGTCTTCCTTATTCCAATTTTCCGTCCCAGTGAAACAGTGTCCGGATTTTTAGCCTCTCTTAAGACTTCTGGACTAAGATTTCTTCTGTTTCGAATTTGTCGCTCATTTCTCTGAATAATTCACTGGCTGAGTATAGACATCCAGAGCAAAATCTGCAGAAAAAGGGGATTTTTATTTTACCTTTGAGAGCCACGCAGAATCACGTCACGGTTTAGGGCAATTCGGTTTAGTTGACAGTTCGATATTTACAAGTGACACGGGTTTCTACGCCCTCAAGCCAAGCTCTTCTCCTAATTTGTAGGAGGAGATAAGGAAAAGTTTCATATAACGAGCAGATGGATGAATGTAGGTGGCATAGGTCGGTGGGATTGGTCAGCTTAGACTGAAGAACAAGGGAGATAACAAATTATAAAACAGTGATAAGTTGAAATCGGTTGGTACTGTTTACGTCAACCTCCGCGTTTCAAAAGTTTGTTTAGTTTGAAACAGTAAGACAATAGCACAGTTTCATGTATGCGCTGATCTGACTGTTTTATACTAGTCAAAAACTAGTGCAGCAAGCAAACAAAATGTTTACACGCTGCGACCCGGCAATAATTTGGAAAATGAAGTATGAAACACCTTCAGCTTCTCCTTGCTTTTCAGAAACCTTGCTCTGGTAAACTAGGGCGTGAGGTGCCAGTTCGCCTCACAAAGTTGGTCCCCAAGTCTTCCAGGTGAGATGAATGTATCCGCCGTCTAAAACCATATTTATATCCGTATGTACCCCCTTCTCGCTGAAGTTCATCACAAATGGGACAGAAAAGCCTTCTCTGAACTTCCAAGTTCAGCGCGGAATCATCAAGGGTCAGTGCTGCACGAGTAAAAACAGCTATTCGTCATTTCAGAATTACATTCATACCATTACTGTCAAAGTGTTCAATATCAGTAGACGGCGGCGATCATTCATCACCGGAGTGTAATCCTCCCACTTTTCCATGGAACTTCTTTGGAACAGTTTTATCAGTTACAATAGGTGGACGTTATTTACCAAATTACTTCCTACACAGAGTTTGCAACTGTTTGATGTAGGTCGAGATGTTCCCAGAGGGTGGCCCCCTGAACAAACGGGAAATTCCATATCTAGGAATATTTTTCGTTTGAGACAATAGCCCTTCCAACGGCATTTCAGTGACTTTGGTGTACTTTAGCTGTTACTGTGGCTTAATTAAAGCCGTAAAACAATGATAATGCTTCATATGTACCGTAGTTAGGTACACGTTTATCAGCAACAACGGCTTAATTCAGAGAGACCCGAGGCATGCCAGAAACATGATCGAAATGTCACGGATCAATAAATGGATAAATATTTTGTCATTATGTAGAAGAACGTATGACTAATATACGACAGATGACTTCATTATAGATAAATATGAGATAAATGTTAGCCCAGCAGGGAGCTACGGGGGGAGTTAAAATGGGCCTCTTTGATGAATTCGAATTAGTGCCGATAAGAATAAATGGGTCAATCACTGGGGTTTGAGCTGCCGCCATTTCCATGGAGGTTTCTACTGCCCGTCACAAGCCTGCGATTCATTCTTCGGAATTAGTCAAGTAACGTGGAGCCAATATGGTTCGTGCTTCTGGGTGGTATAGGTAAACTACCATTTGTTGGTGTAATTAAGTACAGGTTAAATTCGAACATCCCATTTACTAGATATGATAAATAAAATAAACTTTGTTGTTATGTAAGTTATGTCATTTATTTCACTTACACCGTTATAATATTTTTGTGTATTATGTGATACATATGTACATATATACACACACATATACATATATACATGTGTACACAGTTGTTTCATTTTTTATCTGAGACTCCTTCGCAAGTTGTGTTAGAATGTTTGCCACGTACGTCGAGAAAATTAGCGTGACTAAGCCTGGTATTTTACCAGTTAAAACTGATTATATGTGGCCATAAGGTGAAAACTCAAATTCATCTTATGTGTGCAAAACCAAGGGCAGCAACTGGAATTGTTTCGGTGATAATTATCTAATAATTGTCTATTAGCAGACCCCAAGCAGCACGAGGGGGGATCAGCATGATCACGAACTGCTACATATGTATATTCCAGCTAACAACCAGAATGAAACTTCAACAGCTCACGAAGCCCTTTCTCCTCGAATCATTGGTCGACAGCATACATGACTTACGGCGGCTCACCGTTGGAATCAATAAAGCTGCTTCCATTTTCATCCGACGAGGCTATGAAAGGTCAGCAGAACGGCGTTATTGCTTGTTGCGTTGAACAGCGTTTCTTGCGAAACTTCATGGTGAGCGATATTGCGAACGTAACTGTATCGCGTACTGGAGTCATCTAAGGTAAGGCGTATGGGCGTAGATGACAAGGATCCCGATCATCCAGGTCGATGGTCACGAATCAATGCTCTTCCAGCCCATCAGTTTTGATATACCTGAGAATACCAATCGAAGATATCGGTAAAACTCTAATCACTAGTCTAAGGCATACAGTGTACTGCCAGCGTCCCTTAATTCAATCGTGCCATGTGGTAGATGACACCCGAACTGCCCTGCTCAAAGCTTGCCCTATTGGGCTAGGGCTGGGCAAACTTTAGAGGACTCAACTGAAATGCTTTGAGCAGCACCACCAGGGCCCAGTTGGGCTACGGATAGGCAAGCCCAAAGCACCGAAAATATCGCGGAAAATGGCTACCTCCTTTTCGTCAATAACCCCAACTTAGTTCAGTCGCTCAATATACCTCTATATTTTTCTCCAGCTCCTCGAGTTCGACCACCAAGTTACAGCTATAAATGGTCAAAGTGGCCAGATTGTTAAAAACATTGATCAGTTTATTAGGAAGATGTCGTCTGTATGTAAACAGTTTTCGTTCCGTTTTCCATCACTGGATCCCTTTCGAGATGTTTATGGTTCTCCTTCATGCAATTTACGGGGTCCGTAATGTGGTGGTTTAGCAATGTTTATATCATTTACATCACCGCCAAACAGAACAAAGGCATTTGTATTTTTAGCATTAAATATTGGAAATCAAACGGATAATATTTCTGCACTGGAAATCAATATACGTCTCTGTTAGTGAATTCGAACAAGCTACCCAAAAGGGGCCGACAAACTTGTTCCCCTTAACAGCCTTTCGTTGAGGGAGCCATAATTAGGTAAGGGATATAGAATACAAGCGGTCGAAAAGAGTACGGTGAATCGGTATGTCCTCGTTACACTAGTGAGAAGCTTCACACAAAATAGCTAACGAAGACATGCTGACTTTGGCTATTCTTGCAGGTGTACGTTGCTAGAATTTGATCCCGTAGGATCGACCTAGGTCGCGAAAGCTGACGAGTAGAGTCTGCCAGAATGACTCCACTGGATCTAGACTATAACTCTCCGTTTACTTGCGGAACGGAGAGGACAGGCTTCGTCTCACGGCTAACAGAGAAGGCTTCCGAGCGATCACGGACCTGCAGCAGTTCTTTACCATCCACTCCAATTGCTAACCTTCTCTTGGGTAATCATCCTGTGGGCCTGAAGTCGTCATCACTCACACTCCGGTTGAATTTCCTAAACGCGTACTCCCTTAGCTAAGACTTTTTGCTGGGTTTTCGTCAGCTGCAACACATGAACATCTTGCTCACGCTCCATCCTACCATCTGATGCATAAAATCTTCAGCCCTTGCCTGGAAGCTATGTGCATGTTTCTTCGACCAACTGACGACGCAGTAACAGGAGCTCGCTAACCGAAACTTGTCAAAGGCCTCATATTCCAAGTTAGGATGCCTACAAAAGTGTGTTCTGCTAGCCAAAGACATCCTCAGTGCGCCTTTCAGGCTGCTCTGCTCTTCCGCATTCCATCTAACGTAAAGTCATCGTTATGTCATTATTTTCACGTATAGTTTCAAACCGCAAGGTTTGCCATTACCTTATTTTTATGATCATTCACTTCCTCATTTTCTCTCCTACTTTGTTCGTCGTTACAACCGCTGCTTCTTTGCATCAAAGTTCGTTTTACCTCTAAGTCACAGTTCTCCACTTATATTTTATACTACTCCCACCGCCCTGTATTTTTATTCGCCCTGCGTTCTCCAGCCATTTTCCAAGCCATCTTCTTGCTGCGTAATTTACTAACACTTCAGTCGTTTTCAACCGACACCACATCCGCAATAGTCATGTTGTCAAATTCTCTCTTACGTGTTTTCTTTAATCCTTTCCTTCATAGTTCTTTCTCTTATCGACTTTTGCTTACAGCCATCACCTCTGAGCTTCAAAAGCAGTTTCTGTGTCTCTCTGCTGATCCCCCATGTTCGCCTGTTATGAGCAAATTCAATAGGATTTAGCCTAGATAATTCCGTACTGTCTGATCTAACCCTACCTGTCTGAGAAGAAAAATACTAAAAATCTTCCCAAATGTTCTACGGGCCTTGTGAACTAGACTATATTTTATATTGCTTTGAAAGGCTCGTTCATACACCACACTTCTGCACGTTTTTTATCCCTATGAGACATCTGAATTTGGCCTTCAACCGTTTCTGACTGTCGTGCTTGAGCCCCAGGGCTTTGAACCTTTGAGTTTTACTGTGGGGTCTATCTGGCCGCATACTTTGCCAATTTTAATTTAGTACGGTATAAACTACGAATCAATCTTGATGTGGTTTTGGGATTCGTTTGAATTGACTACGCTTAGCTCGATTTGCTAGAATTGACTTAATATGACGGCCAGTAGATATGTCACAATTCAACAGTTGATTAATTTTAGCTACCCGTGCCCTTTAAGGTACGACACGGGATCAGGGGAACTCGAGTCAGGTAAGATTGCACAGGACTGATAGTGGCAGGGGCAATCGAGCGCCTAGAATTCTTCCATTGGTGTGCACAGAGAAAGGCACCCACTGTTGCAACTTCGTTAAGATTAGTTATACTGAGTGCAGTTGGTAACAACAGAGGCTCCGTAAAATTTGCGAGTTTACAGGTGGCACCCCAAAGCTTTTGGAGAGGTTTGCATGTAGATTAATGTAGTATTACAAGGGGAAATACGGAAAAAGTCAATAATAGATATGTGTGCTAGATAGCTTACTGGAGCAGTAGTTAGCCAAATAACTATTTGAATTACCTAAGCGAACGTGCTGGCATACTTTTGTATAGTTATCCAGCTGAAGGCTACTGAGTAATCCCACAGCAACATTTAGAGAAAACGGATAATAATCACGCACTGAAATAGCACATTAACGTAGGTTTGGAGGAATGTATATGCATGAGCCCGTGCTACGCTTTTGTTCTTCTTTCCGTTAACGGCTGATCCTCAGCTTGGCCATACTCGGACTGCGTTCCTCTATCTCACTTCCCTTTCTAGTTGTCCTCAATGACGGTCGACCACTTCGGCACTACACTGACCACATTTCTTGCTAGTGCACCTGGGTGTTAATGCTGCCTGGCCGTCTGTCGACCGCTGTTCCCGTTGTCTCTGTGGTCCAAGTTCCCACAACCTGTCCAGTTGGTCCTGGACCATATACCCTTATCGTGGTTGCTCATCCCTTTGTACAACCATCAATGAACGCCCGCGCGAACGCCAACGGTGCGGGGCGCGGTCAGATCCCCAGCTTTAGCCGGAGCACATCGGGCGTGCAGGCCGTCTGCAACCATGTGCGAGCGCAGTTAAGCTGGTGGATCACACCTCTTGCGTTCACTTCACAAAGTGCTTTTAGGATTGAATGTCCAGTGCACGGTCAGCTGCACCTACTGGCACCGGCTGCGGATTGCACGCCTCAACTCTTCTCGCCCTACAGCACTTATCACTGTCTGTTGCGATCCGCACGCTCCCACCATTCTTCCGCCAGGTTTTGTCCATCTATCGTTCTTGTTAGCACTCTTATCACTTCCCTTCCAAGTCGTTCTACCCGTGTATGCACACCCATCCATTCCAATTTTGTTCCTATCGTGTTTCACAACGACATCCCTCACTGCATGATGTCACTCTCGCCCTATCCGTTTTACTCTGCCCAAGCCCGAAATATGTTATTTTCCACCCATTTCACCCCTGTCGGCTCCCAATCAGTATTCACTTGGTACCTCCATATGCTTATAAAGCTCATTAATGGCATACCCCACTAGCTACCACTTTGCGATCTCCTTTTTAGTCCATATTATACCTCTCACCATTACGCACCAGACGCATCCGTAACCATGATCAATCATCATATAAGAACTCGCCGTTCCAACCTTTGCATTTTTTTTGCAACCGGGTTTATTATCTTTTAAGCACCACCATATCTTTCACGTCTGAATCCGTAACTCTTCCGGGGAACTTCCCCTTAGGCAGTGAACCGATTAGCAACTTCCGGCCCAATCCATTAGTGCAATGGCCTGTAAGCACGCGACTCTTCAGTTCCAGTCTCCCAACTTCGGAGCACAACTATTTTTCATGCATTTTCATTCCATCACAGGCCTTCCCCTCCGGATTCTTTTCTTCTTTTCGGTCTTCATCTTGTCATCTTCAGCGAAAAGATCTGATGCATCATCTCATACCTAGTTTTCTTTGGTCAACACTCTCGTCTGCTTCGTACACTGCTAACTACAGGCATCTTCATTGTGCCTTCCAGGCTGCGCTGCTTTTCCGCGTTCCACTCTGTGTAACGTCCTCGTAAATTCATCATTCTCACCTACAGTTTCAAGCCATGTGATCTGCCACTACCTGATCATTCTAATCGTGCTCTTCTTTATTTCGCTTCCATGTTATTCACTGTTACAACTGATGCACCTTCGCACCAGGGTTCTTCTAATCTCCAAGTTATCTTTTACACCTCTCCAACCACCCCGTACTTCCATTCGCTCTGCGTTCTCCAGCCATTTTCGCGGCCACCTTCCTGCTGCGTAACGTACTTCCGTTTATTACCGCTTCCCCCATGTTCGACCGTCACCACATGCCACACCTGCAATAATCAGACTGTTAGATTCACTCTTGCCTGTCTTCATCGATCCTTTCCCTCATACTCCCTGTTTATCAACTTCTACTCACAGCCATCACTTCTGGGCTTCCAAAGTTGGTTCTCTTTTAACGCTGATCTCCAATGCTCACGCGTCCTAAACAAGTTCATCAGGGTTCATCCGAGTTAATTCTGCACCTAACACTACTTTTCTCCTCCAACCACTGCTACCTCCTTGCCCCGTCTCTTGGCTGCTATTTGCTCTCGCTCTGATAAATATATATTTATATATATTTGTATCCACTTATTTTCTCTGCCTCCTTCAGTTCTTTTGCCGCCATGCCACCGCCCTTCATGATATGCGTTTTTTTGTCCATAACTGTACCTCACATTTACCTTATCTCGATCCTTCCGCTGCATTGATGCCGCTTGACTCACTCTTTACGGCTTGCATTGCCAGCTCCCTGTTTACAAATTGACACCGTCCGTTTATTGCAATAACGCATAGTTCATGGCTACCTAGTCCCCAGCCATACAACTCAATTTTTTGTTCTTTTCTTCTCTTTTTTCTTCCTTTTTTCTTCATCGCTTCTCGTTACGATGATTTCTTTTGCCGATTTTCAGTCCCCCTCAAGTGAAACTCTCAGGCTCCGTTCTTCCCCACCTGGCTCAGCCAGCTGCTCCACCTGACCTTAACCCTCAAATTCACCGGACCCATATCTGAATTCATATCCGGGTTCACTTAAACCCCCTAGATTACTCCTTAGTGTGCACGCATTTATCTCCCTCTCATCTCCCCTCTATTTCTTCCTACCCCGCCTTGTAATACGCACTTCTACATTTTTCATGAATTTTATCTGTCAGTTTCTTCGCTTGTAAAATTTTTATCATGCATAAGGCATGCCTCGGGCGTCTCCGAAATGAACTTATCACTATTATTAATAAATGCATTTTCTGTCGGTTAAAATCACAGTGGTTTTGTTGAAGTGATAAGTACCCTTACCACTTCAATAACACCGTCAAGTTCCTTTTATCCTCTGCTATATATTTAAAAAAATATGTAGTTCGAGGAGGAGTGAAACCGATATTGATTTTTCTCGTACCAATTTGCAGCCAAATTGATATTATTCGACAAAACGGGTGAAGCGCAAGTTGTGTGTCTAACAAATTCATTGAGGAACCCATCTGAAGCTTGACCGGTTTGCAAAGGGATCCGCCCGCTCGAAGCCCCTCCAGTTCTCCGTTGCGAACTCAGTCCCAGCCAATCTTTAGCCCGCTTCAAACTCTGCCACAGCCCGCTCCAAACCCGGCCCAAGCCAGGCTGGTCAGCTAAAGGCACGTAATCCTAAAATAAAGGTAACCCAGGTTATCCAAAATAGCATTTTATAGGACATTACAGGTTTTTTCATTGGAAAATGTTGCTCTGCTTAAACAAATGTTTGGATATCGTTGCAAATATGCAGACTCGTGGTGCACGTGACCAAGCAGCACAAATAATTTGTGAAGGCCGATAGTTTATTTAAACAAGCCCCCTAACGTGGTAACGGAATTATGAAAGCGGAAAGAGAAACACTTGTACCTTTGAGCTTCTCAGGAAAAATTATGATGACCTTTGTAATTCTGGGCAACCGAAAATACCGAACGACATTCCCGTCCCGAGACCGACCCGAGACCATGTGACGGACTGCTCCCAGCTCGGGTCCTACAACCCATCTTGGCCTAATTTTTACCCTCGGTATTCTAACGGATGGTACAGAGTAACTGTAGTGTGACAGTACAGTTGTGTCCGCGCGCAACCTTCCTGATCAATGCAGGTGGGGAATAATCAGAACCGCTGGGGCCCACGCGTTAAGAGATCACAGAAAAAGGGCCCTGTAAAGTACGTGCACGGAAATCCTCCATAGCCGTTGTCCCATACTTGTATTGTTGAGTCTATGCTCTATTTTATTGACTCTGGAACAATCACTACACTTCAATATTTGTTTATATTTTGCTCATGTGAAGTGGTATAATTTTGATTCGAACTTGGACTGCCGTGACGGTGGTACTTGACATTGGTATTTGTTAAACTCTGGTCGTCGGTATTGGACATTGTGGCCGTACAGTTGAGGTTTGTGCATATTTATATGCGTATAACTTGTCAATCCAGTACCGTAGAAACTACGAATCAATCTTGTTCTGATTTTGGGATTCTTTTTGAATTGGATACGCGCTGCTCACAGTCGGAATAACAGTTACAGTACCCAACTTGGGATCACCAGGAGGAAATCAATTAGAAAAGCCAGGAAGAGTACAAAGACAAACCGAAGCTCTGCAGGAAGTAGCCCGGCCACTTCCTGGGGTATTTTTGGGTGATGCTGATTCCTTAGACTGCTAGGCCTACTAGTCCTGTCAGTGCTATTTCATGTACTTCAACTAGTGGTATAGAATATGTAGGTGATGATATCTATCGATTGAGAATGGTTTAATTAGAAACCCAGCTCAGGCAGGCAAGGGAATAAGCGGAATCTGCTAAAAAAGATCAAGTCCAGAGACGGGAGCGAGAGGTGACTTTGGAGACCACAGAGCATACGGCCATTTGGCCTAGCAGTTCCGTGGAACGGTCAAAGTCGACTTGTACCAGTGTAACCCACGCTATTGGCTTACCAAGAGCGGAATCGTCCCCGTTCGACGAGAACGCAGAACAGTACCGTAAGTTCGTTAAACGGTACGAGAACTTTGTGGAAAGGACAGTATCCGACCCAGGACAGGGATTCTTGTATTTACTGCATTACTGTCGTGTAAGGGCCAGGGAAGCAATCAACTGGTGCCCGATGCTAGATCCCGATTAGGGTTACACTCGGGCAAGTGAAATCCTGATAAACCTATTTGGGCAGCCATTTAAAGTCGCCCGGAATTTGATCGATGGTGTAGCATCAGAGGCAAAACGCTCCAAAGTCGAGTCGGGCTCTCTGACCAGCCTGGTGATAAAAACGCAGGACTTCAGCATCGCATCACCTAAATTACCGATCAGATCTGAACGCACTGCACACATTGGAGACCATAGTGCGCAGTTTACCCACGGAACTACAGGGTAGATGGGTTGATGAAGCCGAAGGGATCAGTAGATTTGGGCGAGAAACCACGTTCGAAGACCTGACCCAGCTTATAGACCGTCATGCCCTAATAGCAAACAGTCGTTTCGGTCACCTTGTGCGTGAGACAAGCAAGTTACCTAGGATTACGACGAAGCAAAGCTGGACCAGAGAACCAAGTAGAAGTCAACCATGGGCAAACACACACGCATTGCCTCGCCAAGGTGAAAACTTGCCGGTATGTAAAGGTTGTGGGGCGCCTCATCGCCTAGCGGAATGCCCTCGCTTCCGCAAAGTAGACGTCGACGAACGATTGGAAATGGCTAAGAGACCGGGCGCGTGCTTCGTCTGTCTCAACGATTCACATCGAGCAGCGATGTGCCAAACGAAACCCATTTGTGGTCAGGTTGGATGCCATGGGAAGTTCTATTACCTACTACACAAATCCAGACTTTGAATGCCAAAGAAACCCTGAAGCCAAGTGTGGTCTACTCAGTGTCTCACTCCACTAACAAGCCCATTCGCGTGGGAGTAATAGCGGTTGGCGTAAAAATCCCAATTAGGGTTATTAGAGCTTTGGCCTTCGTAGATAGTGGCTCGGATACCACGCTAGTAACGAAGGAGTTCGCAGAGAGATGTGGGATCAGAGGGAGTCAACCTTCCTTAGCAGTGGGCACAGTGGGTGGCGTCCAGGTCATCCGTACGACCAAACTGCACCTACAACTCGTTTCCTTGGTCACTAACGATACAGCAGAAACTCTAGGAGCATACACCATAAAAGAGCGGCCAATGGAAGCATCTCAGCTAGTGCAATCGATTCTGACTCAGTGGCTGCATCTCCACGCAGCTACGATCGAGGGGTGGCAGAATAACGAAATTGATCTGCTGATCAGCCATGACGTACCGGAAGCGCATTGGGTCATGGATCAAAGAATAGGAAGCTGCAAAGCACCCTATGCAGTAAGCACTATATTCGGCTGGACTTTATATGGTGGTTAAGATGGAAGATGCGGCAGACAAATCCAAATCAACTGCACTTCGGTGGAAACGGCGAACATTGAACAGGCATCCCAACAGCTGTATAACGCCGAATTTGCTGACCTGGCCATTGATAGAGGTGCCCCATCACGAGAAGATAGGTCGGCTTTGAAAATGGTAGCCAAAAACGCTAATTATGTAATAGATCGTTTCGAGGTTCCTGTCCCGTGGAGACCCAACATGAAACCTATGCCAAACAGCCGAGAAATGGCTCTAAAAAGATTATGCTTCTTCAAAACCAGGCTAATTCGAGAACCACAATTAAGGATGGAATATACGCGAGCCATGCAACATAACATCGACTTGGGTTATGTAGAACGTGTGGATACAGCGGTAATCAGTGCGAATTTGAGGTGGTACCTACCTCGTCACCCGGTCGTGAACCCAAAAAAACCGGGGAAGTTCTGGGTGGTTTTCGACTGTGTCGCGAAATGTGTGTGTGTGTCACTCAGCGACCATATACTATAGAGCCCATACTTGACAACACAACTAATCGAGGTTTTGTGTCGTTTTCTGCTAGGAAAAGTGGCTGTCTCTGCGGACATACGTAAAATGTTTCCACAAGTGAACATGACTGTTGAAGATGGGGACACCTTTCGTCTTCTCTGGTGGCCTGAAAACGACACAAATCGCGCACCAGACGAGTAATGGCTGACCGTGTATCCCTTTGGCACGGTATCACCCCCCTTTCGTGCTAATTTTGCCCTCCAGGAAACCCTCAAGAGTTTCCGTGACACCAGCAATTTGCCAGGAACAGCAATGGACCACTTCTACATGGACGATTTTCTGTGCTCTTTTGACGACCCAAATACTGCTATCCCTTATATGACCGAACTGATCGCCACTCTAAAAGCCGGAGGTTTCAACCTCACTAACTGGACGTCAAACAGCCAAGTGTTCAATGTTATCCCGGAGTCCGAGAAAATGGAGTGTACGAGAGAGCTTTTGGGATCCTCTTCACAAACGGAGCGCACGCTTGGTCTTCAGTGGAAACTCGGAGGTGACAAATTCATTTTCTTTCTGGACCGACCCAAACGACCAGTCACAGGAGGAAAGTCCTATCATCAGCCTCAAGCCTCTATGATCCCCTGGGTTTCGTTTCGCCACGGTTGTTACCGGGAAAGTGCTTGCTGCAATCGCTGTGCCAGAGAGGAGCGGGTTGGGACGAACCCCTCCAGGATGACGACGATAAGCGATGGCGCGACTGGCTGCACAGCCAGGGACAACTTGGTGAGATCAAAATACAAAGAAGCTAAACAGGAATCAAGTGCACAAAAGACGCCCAACTCAACTTATTTTCTAATGCAACAGAAATAGGCTACGGGATAGTTGCCTGCGGCTGTTGGGTAGATGAAAATGGTGGGCGGTACAGTCAGATATGGTTCGCAAAGGCGAGAGTGGCTCCACGGAAGACGGTGTCCATTCCGAGGCTGGAACTGACTGCAGCAGTCCTGGCCGTGAAAGCAGCGACGCTTACTAGAAAATACTTCGATCGGATAGACTGGGGACCAAACTTTTGAACGGCCTCAGGCACGATACTTCACTACATAAACAACATTACCGCTCGCTTTAACGCTTTCGTGGCCAACAGACTCACTATAATCCACGAGTCAACTAAGACTGATCAATGGCACTATGTACAATCCGCCAGTAACCCGGCTGACTTCTGCTCAACGGGCCTGAAAACACTAGAGGGGTTTCGGATGTGGACAATGGCAACGGCCTTCCTAACTGCAGCCAGAGAGATGTGGCCAACGTTACTAATGCCCTAACCTGATGTTGACGATATCGAGACCAAAAGACTGATGAGGGCTACAAACTTCACGGAAAGCGTAAGCCTAATAGAAAACCCGTGCCGCTTCCCCGACTGGAAAAAAATGTTAAGAGCCGTGGTCTGATGGACACGATACAAAGTACTCCTATTGATTATGAAAGGCACACGACCACAGGACACATTAAATGTAGGAACGATACTACCGGGCGAACTGAACCAAGCCGAACTCTATGTTCTACGCCCATTACAACTAGACGCTTTCCCGTTCGAGGCCCGCGAGCTAGCCAGGATAGGTGGTGATGCCAAATGAAGCTCAATTTATTTATTTATTCCCCATGCATTCTCCCGTAGGACCCAACCGTTCACACCGTCCTTGAAGCATATTTTTTCTAATTTCATACAGGGCTCACGATTTACTATGGAGCTAGTTGTCAAACCTTAGTTTATCACACGACACGACATTGTTTGTGGAGTAGCGAAAACTCTTAAACAAGCACTTACTGACCGTTTGTAGAAATATCTCTTTTTCCGTGACCTATTAATTGCATTATTATTTAACCTGTGTCTAAATGGATATAAGATTTGAGTCAAACATACTGCTAATGTGATAACACCACAAATTGAGCCCCTTATGTTCGAGTACCCTGTAGTCTTCTCTATTTTTCATCACGAATGCCCAATCTTCATCTTGCCAAGTACTTTACTCCTGTTCTGGCAGCCCTTTTCTCCACATTCCGTTATCTGTCTACACATCCCTATCACATCGAAGTACTTTTTTGTGTACGGATAATGTCGTATCATTCTCAGAGGAAACTCCAAGCCGTCGAAAAATGCAGCATAATCTCAAGAAAAGCTGCAAGCGTGTCTGCGACTGGACACCAATAGACGAAGTCCATAGCGAACTGCGTATGCACTGTCTTAGGGTCTAGGTGGGTTGGGGCGAATCAGTACCCCTATTTGCTCCTTGGATGTTGACCGTTCCATGGGAGAATTTGATGGGCTGTGTAAAGTACATGCACGGAAATCCTCCATAGCCGTTGTCCCATACTTGTATTGTTGAGTCTATGCTCTATTTTATTGACTCTGGAACAATCACTACACTTCAACATTTGTTTATATTTTGCTCATGTGAAGTGGTATAATTTTGATTCGAACTTGGACTGCCGTGACGGTGGTACTTGACATTGGTATTTGTTAAACTCTGGTCGTCGGTATTGGACATTGTGGCCGTACAGTTGAGGTTTGTGCATATTTATATGCGTATAACTTGTCAATCCAGTACCGTAGAAACTACGAATCAATCTTGTTCTGATTTTGGGATTCTTTTTGAATTGGCTACGCGCTGCTCACAGTCGGAATAACCGTTACTGGCCCAAGAAGAATAGCGAGCACGTGGTAAACTCCGGGAGTTGGAGGTAGCTGAGAGAGGACAGAGGAGTTTAACAAAGTAACAGAGATACTTAAAAGAGTGCAGCTGTAGGTATGTGGCGGGTACGAAGTGATAAATAAGGTATCTCTTGTACGGGAAGCAAGGACGACTGATCAAGTGGAACCTGGTTAGGGTACAGAAAGGACCCTATGGATTCAGCAGTTCCGGATGGTTTTTGGTATATTCAGGGCTAAGAACTTCTAAGATTGTGTGTGACTACAATTCACGGCGTCAAATAAAGCTCCTCCGCGATGTGGCTCAGTTTTCACACTAGCAGGTCCTAGTTTCGAGTTGCTTAGTAATATTTGCCATATAAATCAAAATACTACCTCTGAACTGTGGAAAAAAGACCAAAACCTGAGGTCGCCTGAGTTTGGTTCTGAGTTGACCCCCCTCAGAGACCAACGAATTCCCCTTCACGGCCATGACCCTACCCTAAGTGTGGGAAGCCCCAAAAAACGGAGTGGCAGACAAGCCATCATTACTTCTGCCTGAAATTGTGCAGGATGGGAGGGTGTCGATCGAGTCCCCCATATACAAACCGACCAAGCCTCTCAGCTTGGACCCTCTCGGGCTCCTTACACCACTGCTGGTCAGCTCATCAATGCCAAAACCCGTTGTCTACTCCCAACTGCCACAGTTCAACCATGTGAAGCCTGCTATGCTCACATTTTCGCTGATGCGTGGACCAACTACCACCTGCCATTGATAACGCTCAAGAAAAATACGAAAGCAACCCGGTTTGAGAATCATCAAACAGAACTAAATCCTTCCTAGGCCAAGCCAGAATATTCACTCAAGTAGTCCGCGGTCCAAGAGCGTTGGCGACCCACCTGGGTTTCCCTTAATTACGTTGTTCTCCTTGAGAGCAAATGAAGAGTTCCCACTGGCATTCCACCAAGTAGCCTCTGACTTGTTCAGCTCACACAAGGTGTAAAAACATCTGTGCCTTTGAGCCGAGAATATAAAACACCGCTCCATTAACTCCAGCCGCCCATCAACGGATCAAGAGCCAGACCATTATCTAGGGCCTTCACGAGAGAAAGCAGGTGCCTAGGTTGCCACGGTATCCACCACCTTCCTCCGAAAGCTCATCGTGAAACAACATCCCAATCTCTCAGCAGTCCCGACTAATAACAGCTCATCCGCTCCTTTAAGCCCGCAGGCACACGACGTATCATCTGCCTAGTGCCATTTAAAAATCCCATTTAAGTGAGAGATTCCAAATCATCCTTCAGAGTCAAGCCTGCTATCTGTCGGAAGCCACTACCTAAATGTGACCCATTCATCACTACTGTCTGGAGGAAGCTCCATCGCCCCTAATTTTATCTCATTCGCTCGCGTCTCCACCTCAGTTTTATACCCGACAGCAATTAACCCTGCCAAGCATGAGAAGCTCCGTCACGCCACATACTGCACACATTCATAGCTCACATAAAAATCCTGAACCCTTCTGTGTGCTCGCACAGGGTTCCATTCCGGAGCCCGCAAATTTGCCGACTGCAGCCGTACATACACAAAATAAGCCATCACTCACCTCCGCCAGTAAGTCCACCTCCAAGCTTCCGTTACTAAAACTTGCAACTCAAAGTCTTGCTTAGTACGCGAGAAATATGCCATCGACCGTTGAAGTGAAAACTACCCTGGAAGTGTTCATATAAAAACACCCAGTTCGTTATATACTACCGTCATATAATAATAATAATAATAATAATAATAGTGGTTTATTTCGGAGGGGCCCGGGTGCGTGAGCATGCTTATGCAGGTGATGGAATGGAAGCACATAATCCATGAAAATTTGGAGATTTGCGTGAAAAAGCAGGATAAAAGGCTCAGAAGGGGAATAAGATGGAATGAAAGTACGATAATAATAATGCACACAATAAAAAGTGCAATGAATTTAAATGAACTCGGCGGCAGATTTAAATGGACGCCCGGTGAGTTTAAAAGTCAAGGTCAGGTGGGGAGTGTGACTCCTCCGAGTGGAAACAGCAAGAGGCCGGCTGATATACATGAGGAAGGCTAGAATCTGTTATAAGAAACTACAGTAGCTTGGGACGATGGGGAAGATAGTGAGATCCACTGAGATGGATTAGATATCAATGAAGCATTGGTACTCTGCAATAGACGGTCGGCGGACAGGGCCCAAAACTCATCGTAAAACAGGCAGCGAGCAATACAAGAAGTAGAGGGTGGATCAGATGACAAAAATGATGCGGGAGGATTGGATACGGTAGACGTGAGGCACAGATGTAAGGGGGACGGATGCATATCATGACGGCCGACGGGATGATAGCAAGGGAAGTGGCCGGTGAGGAGCTGCAAGATGCAGAGCAAATGCACGTATACGCATATGTACAAGCATATATATGTATATTATGTATATATATATGTAAACATATAAGAGGAGCAAGAGCAATAACAATAGGGTCCTAGAAAGAAATTATCAGTCACTTGGAGCGGCGGGTAAGGTTAGATCAAATGGTTGTAAAATTAACGTTGGAACATCGTGGTGAATTATCTTCATGACAGGTGGACATGGTGGCCCAACAGAGAGGGAGGAAAAGAAGTGCGGAAACACAGAAGAGGTGACGACTGTGAAGAGCAGTTCATAGAACAGGGAAGATGAAGGGTAAGATCGAAGAGAACAGGTAAGAATGAGCCTAATTATTTGATCAATGCAAGTGCAACATGTGGCGACGGACTACAGGAATCGAATAGTGAAAGATCAAACGGTTTGGAACTGTAAAAGAACATCACGACGTAATGTTGTCTTGATAGTCTGTGGAACACGGAAAGCAGACCAAACTGAAAGGCACACGGAAAATGCCGGTAGCAAGCAGTATGTGGAGCAGGAGATGAAAGCAATGACCGAAGCGACACAGGTAAGACATTACCAATCAGATCACTTTACTGCAGGTGAAACACGAAGGAGGCAGATAAGAAAGAAGCAGGAAGCCCCAGGACAGTTAAACCAGGAGTAGAACAAAAGGCCCGAGGAATGAATGCGCGACGGATTTGGGGCAGTGAAACTGAGGAGCTGTATGCCAGCAGTCAGTTGAACAGTTGGATCACCGTAACCCACGGCTAGAACCCTCTTCAGACTTTCACCCTCTTCACCTATTTTTAAGGTCCTTAAAAATCCGTCCTAGCTTCCAGGCCACTTGACCGAGTCCTACAACTGAAGCTCCAGATCGACCGATCTTCGATTGTTTTTAGGACGCTTTCCACCCTGTTGGCTCATACCTTCCACGGTCAGCCGTGGTACACCTTGTTTGGTGCCACCTTTCGCGCTGTCCTTCGACCCACTTCCGTACCATATACCTCGTATATATACTAGCCTCCTGCCTAGCCGACTGAATGCCCATAACTTATTCGGCACATGGACTCAAAACCTGTTTACCGAACCCCGGCAATCCTCCGTCATTCATAGCCTTCATCATTTTTGCATATAGTGTATACTCAGCATCATGCAGCGGCTCTCTTTTTGACCTTTCCGTGTTTGTCACCGCTAAACGGGGATTCGAAACAGGCTCGCATTTAATGGTAATATTGGTTTATTCCAGAGATTCCAGAAGCATGCCAGGTACATGATCAAATTTTTACAAGTGATGGAACGGACAGACAATATTCGGGAAAAAGTAGAAATTTGCTTGACAGAAGTAGGATAAAAAGCTGAGAAGGGCAACTAAAGTGGGACGAAAGTATGATAATTGTATGATAAGTGCATGCGCACCAAAGAGAAGGAAAGGAGTTTAAATGAACTCAAGGGCGGATTCAAATGGACCTGCGGCGAGTTTTGAAAGTCAAGGTCAAATGGGGAGTCTGAATGGTTCGGGTGTGGACATCTGATAGCCGACTGATATACATGGGAAAGGCTAGAAATCGGCATAATAAACTGCGGATGAAAAAGTGAGATGCGCTGCAATGGGTTAAATAGCAATGAGTCATTGGTACTCTGCAATAGATGGACGGTGGACATGGCACAAAACTCGTTGCAAAACGGGGAGCTAGCAGTGCAAGAAGAAAAGGGCGGATCAGATGACAAACATTTCTGGGAAGGATTGGATATGGTAGATTTGAGGCACCCATGCGGAAGGAATAGAGGCATATCACGACGGTCGGCCGGAGGGTGGAAACAGAAATGGCCGGCGAGGAACTGCAGAATGCAGGGCAAATGCATATATATATATACATATATTTGTATATGTATATATAAGGAGAGCAAGGACAATAACAGTAGAGTCCCCAAAAAATATCAGCTATTGGAAGGGGCAGGTAAGGCTAGGTCGAATGGTGTAGAACTAACTTAGGAATATCTTAGTGAATTTTCTTCATGACAGGTGAACATGGCGGATCAACAGAAAGAGAGGGGGAATAATTTGTAAGCATAAAAGTGATGACGACTGTGAGGAGCAGTTCATAGAAGAGGGAAGATGAAGAAAAGTATCGAAGAGAGCAGGTTAGAATGGATCTAATAACCTTATTGATGTGGGAGATACATGTGGTGAAGGTCGAGAATGGGAGAAGCATTATTAAATAGACTTAATTTATTCAGAGGGAAGATGATGGCAATGGAGACAGCTATGCAGCTCAGAGCGAAAGTGCATACAAAATGGAGAAAAGTGCCTGGAATGTGGGGCTGCCTGTGATGCAGCAGCTGCGGAGGCGAGCAGTGTGGGATAGAAGTGAGCAAAAGGAGTACAAGAGGGATCGGATAATGGCAAATCAAACTGGTTGAAACTGCGACTGAAACCATGAGGTAACACTGATTTTACTTTAGATGGAATGAGAAAAAGAACAAAGGTCTGAAAGGCACATAGAAAATGCCTGTGACAGTCAATATACGAAACAGGATATAGGAGTGCGGACCGAGAAGACTGGTGAGACTTGACCAGTAAGACCTTCTTACTGCAGTTGAAACACGCAAAAGCTGAGAATAAAGAAGCACCAGAACAGGTAGACCTGTGGGTGAACACAAAGCATGAGAAATAAATGCCCGTTAGAGTTGAAGACATGGAATTGGGGAGCTGCGTGCCTGCAGGCAGTTGCACTCGTGGATGCAACTGGACGATATTAGTCGGAGCACTGCCAAGCGGAAAGATCCACAGAGGAATAGCAGAGTCAAGCAAGGAAAATTTAGCGATGGTGATTAGATAATAAAAGTTGCCGCAAAAGGCGCAAAACTTGGGACGGTGGGTTCTTATATGGGAATTGGTCATGGGTGTGGATGGGACTGGTGAGTATTGGCATTGAGCATGAAGAGGGGAAACGGGGAAGAGTTGGCAAAAAGGTAGACAGTGAGGCATAAGAATGCCATCATTCAGCTTTATAAACGTTGGTTGATACCAAGCGAATAAATTCTACAGGCCGTCAGTGGCAACATGAATGGAAACAGAAATATTGGCGGTCGTCGGCAGAGTAAAGTGGATAGGAAGATAGTGAAGTGCAATGAGAGGTGACAAGGTGAGAGTCGATAGGAGCGGAGACAGAATGGATAGGTATGCGTGCCATGAAAGAACGACGAAAGAGGAAATGATAAGAGTGATGACAAGAGTGATAGGTGGGAGTACCTTTGCGAAACAAAGATGATGGGAGCATGCGATCTGCAACCGGCAGCATTGGATGCGGTAGGGCGAGGAGAGTTTGGGCGTGCGATCGGCAACCGTTGTTAGTGGGTGGGGCTGGCCGTGTGCTGGACACCCAACCTGAAAAACACTTCGAATTAAACACAGGAGGTGTGATCCACCGGCCTAATTGCGCTCGCACATCGTCGCGCACTGCCTGCACGCCTGATGTACGCCCGCCAAAGCGGCGGACCTGGCAGCGCCCTGTACCGTTGGGAATGGCACCAATGTTCATTGATGGTTATGCACGTGGGACACAGTTGAACCAGGAAAGTATAATGTAGATGACCAGATATCCAGGTTGCTAGAGGTCCCAGAGGACGGAGCCAGCGATCGGTAGTCGGCCATACAGCAGAGTTATGCAGCACATATACCAACGTTGAGGGTGAAGCGCACTTAAGGGAGAACTGGAAACGGAATGCAGACAAAAAAGGCAGTCACGGTGTGCCCCTGCTGTGTAATAACGGTTAACGGAGGCACATAGAAACCAAAAAGGACGAGGCATAGGGATGACCGAGACTACGGGAGGAGGGATAAGCACAGTGTATGAGAATAATGGCATTTCAATTCCATCTACTCAGCACGGGAATGGCCACAGCTAGTCGGGCTTTGAGAACTCAGTCAGATAGATGAAACTTTCTATTGTTGATCGTGTTTTCAGTTGGAGGGAGCGAGGTCTACGTAGCAGCTGGTCTTAGAAATCGAGGTCCCTCTCGTATGCTATATGTGCTGCTATGCACATATTGGATAACTGAGGTGGGCAGGCTACGCTGAGATATGGGATGGGTGCCGATGGAACTTGGGATTTGGTTTGTGAGGCTCGAATGGTAATGGGCAACTTGTTCTAGAACTTGGAGTAGACGAGGAAAAACGTGACCGCACGATCGATTTAGCTATACTAGAGGGGACAGTTAAAGGCCTGTGCCGAAGTGAGTAAGGGGTTTCACACGAGAAGTTTACAGCTTTAGAGTGAAAAGACCGGTTATGGAGCAAGTTATACAAAAAGACCAAGTGTAGTCTCAAGCGGCGGAGCCAGAATGGGTCAAGATTCAGATGTTGGCATCGTTTTCTATAGTTCAAAGACGTGAACCAACCGAGCAGTTGTTCGGTAAAACGCCTTTGTATGCTTCCAATTGTAACTCTGTCGGATTTTGTCATGTTAGGAAGTATTGTTGGGCAGTATTCAAGCAAAGGCCTGATGTGGGATGCGTAGATGCTGATGATACTATCCCGGAGACGAAAGGAGCGGAAGAGAATGGCCATACTTCTAGCCCTGGTGGCTAAGATGGCGGCCTGCTCAGAAAAGTTGAGGTAGCAGGAGTAGTTAGGGCCCAAATCGCCGATGGTAGGTCGACTGGCAATCGGAGGCCCACCAAGAGTCAAGGATCTAGAGGGTGATTGGAATTTGTAGGTTAGAACCTCGCACTTATCAGTGAAAAAGCTCCTCATCCAGCAGTGACATCAGCGGTCAAGTGCAGAGAGGCCAGTGGAAATGTTGCAAACAGTAGGGGTAGCTTCATTAGAACTGAAGTAGACTATTTTTATATCGTCTGCAAACACGAATGGCGTGCCATGGTATACTGGATCTAGTGCGTCACTAGTGTATATTAGAAATAGGAGAGGACCCAGTATACTGCCCCGTATCACGCCACTTTTAACAGGTTTCAAATTAGAAGTATGTCCATTGGTGAGGACCACTTGAGAACGATGAGTGAGATAAGATTGCATCCAAGAAAGCAGTGGGTCAATCAAGCAAATGAAGGCAATTTAGCGATGAGATTGGGGTTTGGAACACGTTCGAAAGCCTTCGACAGATCTCGAAAGGAAATCACGAATGCCCGCCGGCTATCCACAGCGTTAGTGACTAGGTTGAGGAAGTCAAAATGACATGTTGTGCATAATCGTCATTTTAAAAACCCGTGTTGCCTGTTGTTAAGAAAGTTTGAAGCGAGGAGATGGATAGTAATGCCACCTTTGACAATCGTTCCCATTATTCTGGAAATGATAGAGGCATGGTTGGTGGGACGGCAATTAGCGGGTTCGTGGACAGGTCCTGCTTTGTGTCGTGGAATGATGACTGGATGCCTCCAGTCCGACGGTACCAATCTGGATTTGAGTGACAAAGTAAGTAGTTTTAGTAATAGAAGTGGAAGGTCCGGTCCACCGTTAATGATTGCAGCCGTCTGGTCCAGGAAGCGCCGATGCTTTTTAGTGTGGAATGAGCCCGGAAATAGCGTTTACTTCAAATTTCAGGGTAGATAGAGAATGGCTGGTAATAACAAGAGGATTCAGGTGGGCTATGTCTGAGGCGGGCGCCATGGAGTTGGTGAAGCAAATGTTAAGGGCCTCAGTGATATCAGAAGGGGAGGTGGCCGAAGTTTTATTTGATAACTCAGAGTATTGGATGGCAGTACCTGTTGCTGAATTCTTGGGTTTACGTAGGAGTGAGATATTCAATGCTTTTTGGGATGCCTCAGAGCTTTGGCTTCTGATCTTCTTTTAAGTCCCGGATAATATCAGTGATACGTGTTAGTCTCACATGAAGGGAGAGATCGTGGTCTCGGAGATAAAGTCTGCGTCTTAAGTTACTTTTCTTGGGGAGAGGCAAGTTTGGATTTCCTAGGGGAGGAGTCCTGAGCAATCGGTCTAAGCTTCAAGAGGCAGCTACCCATGTTAATATAAAGGTAATCAGCTGCCTTTTGGGGGTCATCTACAAGAGAAAACTGCTCCAACCTTGGTTACGGATGAAATCGGGCAGAGGACTCAAATTTAAACGGAGGGAATTGTTGACTGGGGTCAGATAGCCTGATGGATAAGGACAGAATGAAACATTATCTGCTGCCATCTCGCGGTTTCTGCCCGGAAATTTGCGCAGAACGAAAACCGAAAAGTTAAAAACGCTATGAGTGAATACATCATCTGGGCTTCTGGCACTTCTAGTGGGGGGTTTAAAGTGTTGCACCCAGCCCCCCAGCCTGAGCGTAATAGACAAAATCCATTAGGTTGGGAGGTGCCGTGAGGTTCGTCAACGATATTTCAGGCCAGTTAAGATCACCGGCTATGATTTTCGCTGCCGAAGGTAGTAAAGAAAGGTAATCAGAGGCTCCAATTTAAGGAGATAAGTCTGTAGTAGTAGAGGAGGGCGGGCGATAGGCACAACTGATGTGCATGACTGTGGTTGGGAACCGAATTGTGAGCCATAGAGAATCCTGGATTGAGTCGAGTGTGGCATGTCTAATGAGGGTTACTTCTGCACATAAACCAGGCATCCCCCTCCGCGTCTGTCAATCCTATTTACTCCAAAAAACCTTGCACCCTCAAGCAGAATTTCGCTTGTGGGTGTGTGTTCCGTGAGCCAGGTTTCAGTAATGGGTATGATATCAGGATTTAATGTTATGACATGATGTTTTAAGTGATTAGGCTTATTTGGGATGGACCGGGAGTTAAATAAGGTCAAGGATAACCCACCCGTGTGGATGCTAGTATCCGGGCTAAGAGAAGTAAGGGAGTCACTGGACGGAGAAAGTGCTCGGGGAGGGCGGTGAGTTGGAGCTATCGTCAAAGAAGAAGAAGAAGAAAAGTAAACGATGGCTTCAGAGGACTCAGCTGTGGAGGACCCAGAAATAATTAATTTCGGCATAATACGAGATGAACGAGAAGACCTCTGACTGGGTAGCCTTGCTACTTGTCCTGACTCGTTGGGATCGTTCGATGCTCCAGTGAGACGACAGAATGTGGGGTCATGGAATATAGCGGCTTTCCCACGTGACATTCTCGGTAGCGGTCGGTAAGAGCGGGCCTCAGAGGGTGGGACCAAGGGTAGCGTCGAGTAGTTTCGCCGCTGGTCGATATGGCTTGCCCGGGAGGGGAAAGATAGGAACTGGCGGTTGGTAGAGGGGGTATATGGAGGTTATTTTGGAAGGTAGTGGGAATACGCAGTGTTGCTTAGTTGGCTTTCGGAGTTCGGTGTGTTATCAAGGGTTTGAACGACCGGCAAGGTTCCGGTATTGGGAGGTGGTTAATAACCGCTAGAATGAAGGAGAGATTGTGGAATTGTATGCCACAGCTTGAGGAAACTTTACACGGAGAGGGTTTGTGGATGTGTCCCGCGGGTTAAGCGACCGTAGTTGGCTGGGCGGTGGTGGGGCAAAACGAAAATTTTGGGACGGTAATTGAACTAACGGGATGAAAGGTGGAGGCATGGGAAGGTTAAGAAATGATGAGTTAGACAGACGCAGCTTTGAATGATGGCTGTGATGTGGGTTGCTGGTATCGTCCGTATAAGTGCGCATAGAGCCGGGATTTTACTGGGAGGAAATACGGTTTGGGAAACTATCTGTTTTGGAAATATAAATTGTGGGCCCTGGCATCAGTGACATCCTGCCAGGGTATCTGTTCGGGGCTAATTTGTGCATGACCATCGGAGTGTGGCCTGACGATATAAGGCGGTCGCTGCCTGGGGAACTAGGCTTTGAGGCCTTCAGTAAGGATGGAGGGTGGGTTGCCGAACCCTGGATTTGCTACCATGGGTTTCCTTCGGTACCGTCACCCTGCATTGGAGGCTGAGTACAAACTGATTCCAGCTTTCGGCTCATGGGTGGTAAGTCAGATCGCAAGGACGAGATTGTGTCCCTAGGGAAGCTACTTCTTGGCAGTTTTTTGTCGGAGTATACCTTGGGGGCTGACGGGTTTGATTTGCACGAGAATAACCTGACAGTGGCATGGTGCGGTCCAGCTGATGGGTTTTAGCGGCGGCTAGATGGTGGGATGAGAACGACCATACGCTGGTTTACGCATAGCCCTGGGAGAGTGATGCAGTGTTGTTAGGTTACGGAGGTTAAGCGACTTAGGTAGCTGTTTTTGATGCACAGGGCTAAGCTGTCTGGAAGGACTCGGTGGATTCTAGCTTCAGGCATTTGTAACATCATCGATGAGTCTAGGGAGCTTGGAGACTGGGGGATATGGTAAGGATCCAGGTGTTGCCTCAAGGTCTACACCAGACGGTTGTTGACTGGCAGCCGCTGGTTGCATGGAGTGGGTTGGGAAAATGAAGCGATTAGGTGTCTTTTTGGCTGATTCCCGCAATGAATGTTTGAGAGAGTCCAACCTTTTCAGCACTTTTCGTTGTGGTGGCGTTTTTTCAGATGCTATTCAAATGTCTTTGCACAGTGAATTAACAGCAATAATGCTTTGTTTATAGATAAATTCACTGACTGTTAGTGAGTTCAAAACTCGGAAAAGCGGGGGGTATTGGTTTCGTTGTGTTTGTTTTCGTAGTCTGCTGCTACGGCACATCACCCGTTGTGTGTTAGCGGCCTCTAGCATGGTGCTGCTGACTATGTTGAGTGGGGCCCTGTCAGGAATGTTAAGTACAACTGCGTGATTAGAATTTTTCATTCGTTTTGAAGCCCTTCCGAATATATACTGTCAATAAGGTTACACGTAGCAAACCAATTTACAGCCCATGGTTACCATAGAGGATTGGAGAACTTGGGATAGAGAAATCAGGATTCTATTGGCCCGTCAAGGGCTTCAGTTCGCGAGTCGAGCGAGCGAACATTTAGTAAGAGGCTGTCAACCTTGCTTTGTGCGTCATCAGGGATGTTCGTTTGTGAGACGGAGCACGGCGCAGTGACTGGGAGAGATATGGCTGTAACGAACGTTCGAGCAACGGGTAGCCAAATTCGCAACGGATCCCGAAATCAAAAGATGATTATCCGCGAAATTCTACGATACTAGATTATTACATGAACAATTACATAAAAAATATACAAACCTCAATAATACGATCATAGGGACTCAACGACGAGAAACCGAATAGCAGCGTGTGGGCAAACAGCTCGTGCGTCACGCAGATCCTGAACAAGGATGTGCCAAAGTAGCGCTGTGGGCGCGAACAAACAAAAATTGGTCCATAAAAACAACCAGTTCGTAAAGACAAGTCAATAGTGTAGGCAAATGAGTGATGCTAGGAGAAACACTGAATCGCGAGGGAAATGGGGGATTTTCCACGACCGGCTTTTACAACGGCTACGAGTGGCAAAATTTTGCTGGCCGGTCTGCTTCTTTTGGAATTGCGCATTTTGACGGTAGGCTCCGGATAATCAAGCAGTTTTGTCGGTTATTTAGCGATTGCAAAATCCTAAGTACGGGACAGAGATGAAATCCTATAGGAAGTCACCTAGGATGATTATAAACAGGGTTGACTGGGTGGTTCTACTGTATGGACGAGGGGGGGTTAGGGTTTTAGCCAGGGAGGAGCCGACAACCAAAAGGGTTTATTTAGCCAACAATCACTACGTGTTTTACAAATGCGCTCACAATGGGGGATTTGTAGTAGTTATAGATCTAGATTTCCTAGTTGATGGTTCTGTTGGTTTTTCGCAGTAATAAATTACGGGCGCACAGTGGTGAGTCGCATTTGTTGCCACGGACAATTTGACGCTTCAGGGTAAATAACCATTACTACTGGGTGCGACGGAAGACAAGGTATAAACGGTGGAAAAAGGAAAAAAGGAGACAGCCTGGTATGTACTTCAAGTTGACCTTGACCTGAGAGCGGACCATTGTTATTTTGCTTCTTTCAAGCTCTTGCCGATTCTGTTGCGTGCTGAAATTTTCGAACCCTACTTAAAAAATTCTTGCTTATTTCATCGTACTAAATAACGCTTTACACCTCAATCATGGGTTTACATGTGCCTCTCGAGCATAGTCGAGAAATATTCTATTATCAGTATAAATGTTATTATTATTATTAGTAGTAGTAGTAGTATTTTGTACTATGACCTTTCGCTCAAATTTTCCACGGACGTTTTGTTTACTTGACCTCTTGAACACCTAGCGATCCCAAATTTGCTTGTGCCAGGTCCACTTTAATTCACGGAGTACGTACCTTTAGGGTTTGTACGGTTTCTGTCATATTCATGGCTGTTTATATAGAACCCTGTTGGAAACCTCGGATGGAAGCTTGGGTTTTGTGGACTGTGTCACGCCTATTTCATCGAAAGCTGAAATTCCGTTGAGGGGCTAATGGGCGGGCTACAGGCCTACCTGCGCGTTCTTCGGTTCCGCATCAAAGATGAGAGCGCTAAGTCCATAACGGCGACGGCAACCAGTGGGGTACCTCGAGGATCAGTGTTGAGATCAGCACTTTTCCTGGTATACCTGAACGAACCACCGAGTCTCCTTTGGTCACCATGATTTCCGTTAGCCGATGACGTCAACATTTTGGGATCTTCTGAACCCACCAAGGTTCAGGAGGACCTGATGTCATCCGCAACTGGCCGGTAGTCTGGGACCTGCCCCTGAATCTAGGGAGGTTTGGACGACTGTTTGCAGATGGGTCCGCGGTGACTCGCTGCCTCAGCCTGGACAACCCAGGACGAACTCTACAGAAAAGAGAGATCCGGAACCTGGGGATAATTGCAGCAAGCGACTTTAAGCTGTCGGTGCATTGCCTGTCAGTGGCCAAGAGGGCGAACAGAGCCATGTACCAACAGCGAAGAACAGTGACTTCAAGTGAACCTAAGGTCATACTACCCCTTTTCACTGCACTGGTGCGGCCCAAAGTGGAGTGCTTAGTCTAGACCTGGGCCCTCCAGTTAGTTGGGCACACCCACTTACCAGGAGTGGCCCGAGACAGGTCCGCTAGAAAGATTTTCTGTCTAACGGGGCAACAGCAGGAGGGCTAGCTGGCATCGTCAGACTTGTTCTAGCTTTTGCGTGGACAAGCAAGGGGTGACCTGATAAAAATAATGAAGGAGCTAAAAAGTTTGTCGAGCGCGAACAAGCCACTGTTTGTTCGTAACGGAAACTCCACCCTACGAGGGCACGAGCTGAGGCTCGGTAGCCAAAGACCAACAAGAATAGCAGAGCCCAGTCCTTCTCATCCAGGGTAACGAACAACTGGAATAAGCTCCCTGCGGAAGTATTGGCAGCAGACTCTGCCGCCACTTAAGAAAGAATTTGGAACTCGTGTGGACCCATGTAATTCTGGAGTGCCCGTGAGACGGTGGGTAGAACTCAAAGAAACTTCAGCCACGACTTCTTCCTTTTTTCCACTGATCTTCCACCCAAACCTTGATGCTCTCAGACCTTCTGCCTTTCCTTTTTTACAAGATTGCTGACTCATGGGTGGCTAGACTTCTGACTGACTATCGAACGTGATGGTTGAAAGGGCTTTACTCCGTCGAATTGTTGCTGCAGCTGCTCTCTCCGATAGAGGCCAGAAAAATGTCACGTGACTCGAATCCCCATCCGCCGACAGGCAAGAGAAGCTGAATCCAAGAGGTCGAAGCGCAGCGAGAGGTGGGGCTAACAGATGCAAGAAACTGAACTACCGTTTTAGTCGGCCGACAGTCCTGTGCTCTGACTTCTGATTTGATCCGAGGGAACCTAGGTGCTACCCATGAAAGTACAGCAGCCCGGGGACCTACTCTTGAACACGGGGAAGTGTGCAAGTCTGCCGGAAGGTGGGTCCCGGGGGAATCCGCTACCCGAACCCGGACAACCCAGAACCAACCGCACGGAAAACAGAAATCCAGGACCTGGGGATAATCGTTACAAGCAACTTTAAGCCGTCGGTGCAGAGCCTGTCAACGACCAACAGGGCGAACAGACACACAAGTATTTCTGGAGTATCCGTGAGACAGCGGATAGCACCAATAAAGCTCCCATCCGTACTTTCTTCTTCCTTCCTCCTCCTCCTTCTTCTTCTCTCTATTAAAAGTGTTATTGCTAGCATTACTATTATTACGGCAGTTTTGTTTTTATTTTTTCCTTCTCACAGATCTTCATCCTCGCCTCCATGATGCCTCTTAGACCTTCTAATCCCCCGTTTTTACAAGGGGTCAGATTATCTGCCGACTAGTTTTCGCACAATGAGTAAAAGTGCCGGTTGCGGAGGCTTTACCCTATCGAAAAGTTGCGTTTGCTGCCCTTTCCGAACGGGACCCGACAAGTGTCACGTTGCTGAATTTCTTACCGCAGACAGACATGGATTCCAAGAAATCGAAGCTCAGTGAGATACGGGAGCAAGAAAGTGAACTACCATTGGAGTCGGTAGCCGGTTCTGTTCACAACGCATTATGTCTCTCGCAGTTGATGTGCGATGAGGTTTTCCGTTTCCCTCTCATTTTTAGTGAGGATTCGACGAAATACACTCGGCAGTGGTAGGTGCATAACTGGTGTGCATACCATCGAAGGAATTCTGGACGCTCCATTGGCCGTGGCCATTACCTGTCCTGTGCAAACTGAACTGAACTGATTTGATTCAATTTTCAAGGTTGTATTTATTTACAACAGCAGCGCTGATTTGAGCTCAGTGTGATTCTATGCGCGAAGTGAATAAAGATGGCAAAATAATCAGCATTTCCCAGTGAATTCCAACAATATTCTTCATAAGAAAAACGATATCAAAATTGCCTCATATGCAGCATTTCTGTAATGTATCTGTGATATATGAAGCCACCACAATAAGCTTAGTTCTCAAGTAGCACAATGCCCATCATAGCGCTGGGAAAAAGCCGGATCGCGCTGTACTAAAACGGACCAGCGCAGTTATTACAGTAAGAATAATATCGCCGAATGAAACCCCTGATTTAGTTGTGGAAACTGGTTTCCACCGACATACCGTTGTAGCACACAGCCCGTTCGTAACATCCCCTTGTAGCAAAACCGATGCAAAACCGCTGAGAAACCGATCGGTTTTCGATCGTTTTTTTACTTTTTTGCCAATCGATTTGCGGTCGGTTTGTTTAGCAGCCATTTTACATGGCTCAGCATTGAATTTATGCGAAGGAAATTGACGACGGAAGTTATGTGCAATGCTTGGTTAAAGTTTTATTTTACGGTATGGATTTAGTTCACCAAAATGTCCTGAAAACCTCGGTGTAGGTTTTTCTCTTTTAGTCCCTCGAAATGGGCAAAATAAGGACAGTTATCAGAAAATCATGAATTAGGAGATAGAAATGAGCATCTTAGTACGTAATTGGGGAAAAGTGAGAGAAATTACCGAAGTATATCACGTACTTCAAACAGCTGGCATTAACCATTTAGACGCCGTTCGGAAGCCGTCCAGAAACCGGTCAGAAGCTACTCAGAAAGCGCTCGAAAACCGATCAGCGTAATAGTAAAATCCGCCCAAAAATGGGCTAAGAACCGATCAGTTTCGGAGCGGTTTTGCAGCGGTTCTGCTACAAGGGAATATATATATATATATATATATATATATATATATATATATATGGATAGATAGGTAGATAGATGAGGCATCAGTTGTGTACAAATCCAACTGCTGTACTTCATGACGAATCCAGTATCCTGCCTGATATCGGGTGAAATCTGTTTGAGTGATTTATCGGTAGAATACTGCGTCATTTAAAAAACGGGGCCATAGGATTCAGCAAGAGTTAAAGCAAATGTGTTAGCAGTGTATATATATATACCCTGCTAGCGCAAGTGGTGTGTATTCTCCATTTGTACATCAATTCTTAGCAATGGCTAAGCTGTGTCAGGTAGCACGCGTGCCGATCCCTTGCAACCTGTGCGCAACTAGGAAGAATTTGTGAACGCGTGACTCAGCTAATGCAGCGAACGAAATGCATACCGATTGAATGTTTACCCCCTTTATCAGTGAACGACGTGAAAATGAGCCCGTTGCATAGCTGGTAAACTTGACTAATTATTCGTGGCTTATGCGCCAACCTAGACTCCGTTGATGTCCGCACCAAGTAAATAAACAGCACTGAACATTCCCGCTAATAAGTATGTCCCACTATGTCAATTTGTCCCATATCCCATTGTATTTAACCACAAGTCTATGTACATCCTGGGCGGGGCTATTTCCTCAACTACATTGTAGCGATTTTTATATTAGAAAACAATCACACGTGCATATAAATTAAGCCAAGAACTACGATGTTTGTGTGCAATAATTTGTTACAACTTTTAATCAGTCAGAATCAATTGCCAATAATCGGCTGACGTTGCCAAAGTTAAGTCGAATTAGAAAGCAATGTAAGTCAGTTGAAACGTATATTGATGTACAGCTAAAATGTACAGAAATTTCTTCCATTTCCACAAGACTGAGTTGTCTTGGAGTTTCGTTTGCGGTATAGAGAAAACGAAAGTAATGATGTTTGTTATTCTATCTTACCCGCTGGAGTTCCTGTCCTCGGAAGTTTGTGGCAGTGTCATACAGCCAGCCGCGAATGGACATAACAGCCGTGTCCCGTTTCACATCAGCGAATGATGTTCGTTGATGGACGTATTGTAAACATAAATTGTAACTGTTACTGTTTAGATGAAATACGTCAGGCGAGGGCATTCTAAGTTCGTGTGAAAAATAAAAATAAAACCCAAAAAAGCGTATATAACTAAGATCAACTAGTTGGACGAACTGTTGAGCATGTTGTTGTGTTCGTTAAAAGAGGTGCGTTTATGACAGTCGAAGGCAATTAAAAATCCCTGATTTCATATAGGAGGCATTAGTTTCATGTTTTTATGTTTGAAGCTTTGAAGTTTTTCTTATGTTTAGATGCTGTCTTACTTAGCATCAATGCTGAAGTCAGCAACACCTTCGGCGGCAAAGGTAATTAAAAAATGACTACTCTAAAACGTGAGTATACAGTCCGGCCCTAGAAACTTGGAACACCATGTGCGCACGTGTAAAAATGTGGCACGCAGAGGAGCTATAGAAAGTTCCTAAGTAAGCCCAACCACTCATCTGTTATGAGAACAAGTGGCATAGTTCTATTGCACTGCTTCATAGAACTTACTTTTCGTGGAAAGTGAATCTGCGGCATAAACATTTTCTGTCAAAGTTGTAGTGACACAGTGATTTCTACTTAAATTACCGATTTTGGTTGAGAAGTAGGGCTGTAATGGTAATGAACCCTTCCTTGATATTCGTTAAAACTGTTCACAATCGGAAATTGCTATCAAATTTTATCCACCGTACATCACTGTTACGTGTTCACTTTACCCATTAGTTAACAGGTAAAAGTTACTCGGTTTATTTAAATTTATCTTTAATATGGAAATTCTGATGAACACAAGAGCTATTTAGGAGGATACATCCACTGGAAAATGTCACCATCTGTCGTTATTCTTACTTCATAATGTGACCACCCTAGTCAACATCCTTTTTATTACACGATTCTTTTTGGAATCATATTCTGTCTTATATTTTTTAAGTTTTGAATTTCTATTAACGTTAGCCTTGGTAACACGTGAAAAACGAGGGTCATCATGTCTAATCAACAGGGAAATTATTTAATTGATTGCTAAATTCCTAAACGTAGAACTCCAAAATTAAGTCACGCAGTTACTTGGGGACTCATTTTTCCTACCATGTTTGACCCTAACATTGTTTTGAGAAAGATTACCCACGGTAACCAAAAGTTTAGTGAATTACAGCATCCACAAACAACGCTATGTAATGAATACTATAGCTTTCACGAAAAAAGCAACAAATGGCACATCGAAGTTTTGATACACTTTGGATAACTACAAGTTTTTGATGTTTTGGTGAAAGTAATATTCATTGGTCTTATATTTTGTTGGTAAAAGTTAACGTTAACTAAGATCCAGGAAAATATTTACACAGATCGTTGTAATACAAATATCTTGTGTTTATATTGAAAATTAACTTTTATACGCAAGTTTACAACTGACTCATAAATATTATAATTGAAGATTAGTTACAAAAGCTCTATTCACGCGTGTTTCTTACGAGTAGCGCATTGGTAGATGAATATTTAACTATATTACACAAAACGCTATCTGATGGATAATAACATGTATAGCTGAAACCGTATAACTTAGTGACAAATACGGCTTTAACTATGCACAATTGTTTCACTGCAGTGTACGGTGTCCAACGTGAGACTATTCGCTATTGTCTTTGTATGCTAGTTTAGATTGTCGTCTTGTAATTAACGGTGTATTAATCCTTCGAAATTTATAAGCAGTAACAGATTAAACTCGTTCTTTATTGCAAAGCGTTTCAATTTATTACTGAATTTGTGGTCTGACATAATCCATCACAGCAAAAGCAGTGTTCACTATGATCAGATCTCATTCACACATCCTGTCTGAAGCCGTTAATTTCATAACACTTCAACCTGTCAAGCATCAATTATCGTCTGTCACACATCGCTGGTTATTGTTTCTCTCTCAAAGTTAGCGTTACTGAGGTCACTGCTGACAAAACGCCCATGTCAGGGCGAGTGCAGGGTACATATAACCGTTCGTTGGGGGTCACATACCAAAGACTGATTTATCACGTGCTAAGCGATACGTTGGTTGCCAGTCTGTGCACATGAACAGCCAACTGTTAGTGAGTTCATCGCCAAACGGTTCGCGTGAGAAGGATTGCTAGTCCCCAAACTAGTTCACTCGAGTATATAACCGTGCCACTGAGTGTGGGACCAGACCAAAATCAATGTATTGCGTATTATCATCAGACCATGCGTCCGGTTCTCGGACTGCGACGGTAAATTTTCGGTGACACCGTGAACAGTGTGGTAATGCTATCAAGACTGTAACAACAATCTTTGTTTTTCACTATGCCTACGGTTTCAGCAAAATCTTACATTATGCCCTGGCAAAATTTGTAGACCATGAAACTTGTTACTGGCTTAGTTATGAACTAGGTTTCCAATAAATACAAACAATAACATCGTTTGGAGGGAGATAGAACTGTATTGTCAGTTTGTACAAACAAAATATATGAGGTTTTCATTGAATGTGCTAGCAAACGTGTTGACTTTTGTGAGTGTCCCTTCAGTTTCTCTAATAAAAAAACAAGGAATTGTCACTGGAGGCTTTAGCACAAGTCTTCATTTAATACCGTACAATGATTGTAAAAAGTTTTTATCCATTCACAGTTGATATATAACGTTTATTCGATGGTTATGCACCTAACCGTAACTATGTGCAGGACTGGCGAATACTTCGGATTAGTTAACAACATGAGAATTTCATGGGTATTCAGATGTGTTTCATTCGTTCAACCCAAGACAGCTGTATCAATTGATATACTAAGTAAACTAGTTCAGACAGCTTTTCTCAACAATTTCGCTAGCTATTATTGTATTACCAAAACAGCATATCGTGTTCAGTTTTCGTCAAAAAGCGTGCACGATTATTGCCTCCAGTGTATGCAGCGACATCGTGTAATGGAAGAAAATCGTGAGTTTACTGGTCGTTGGTAATCTAAAAAAGGAGACTGTCGAAGTACACATGTGTTCCTAAGGCATTTTGTCACCAGTGGTAGATGACTGAGTAGTTAGACACTAACCCGAGGTCTTGCGTAACTCAGCAACCAGTCACATCACAGATTAGATAACTAAGAAATAAGGTTTGTAAATACACATATAACTCACAACTTCTTATGCTCTTGTTCTGGCAGAGTGATTGTGATGAATAAAAAATAGGAGGATACCAATTTGAAGCCGCAAATCGAGCACTGAGCTATGCCCAGCTGGGCTCCGGTGACTGTGTGCTAATTGAATTCAAGTATGGTCCAAAATACGGAAGTAAATTCTTGACTGTTTATGAGGGTATTCGGCACTGGAAAGTACATGTATCGTGCCAAGTAATTTTTGATGACGTTTACAAATTAAGATAACAATTGGTAATTTGGTAGGACTTTTTTCAACCCGAAATTTATAAAAGTTCATAAACTAATATCCCACGATGAAATAATGTATTATAGGTTACAGAAATGTACAAGCAAAAAACATGAAGCACTGCACTCCCGATTTGTTTAAAAGACAGTACCAAAATTTTTTTGGGCTGTTTTAATCAGGACTATTTTTGTGACTTTTCGATATTCCTTTGGATTCTTTCATATTTTTTATGGACGGTCATCCTGACTGGGTATCCCCTCGTGGCTATTAAAATGAGAATTCGGTCTTATTGTCACTTGAAAACAACCATTTATACGATATTATTCATAATATAACTTGATTTTTATGGCACGTTTATGTGTCGTGTGCCACGAAGACAAACGGGCATGATAATAACTCACTGTTAACTTGAACTGGACGCGAAAACTGTCGTGTATCCATTGGTTGAATTCCGTGCGTTTTATTTGTTAAGCTCGACGCATACGATGACGGTTTAAAGTCTGAAGTATCAGAATCAACGGAAATGTCACCTGGAAGGTGCAAAGTACTGATATAAACAAGTTCGGAGGGGTTGCAGAGTAAATTTTCATCAATCGTGTTGCAAATGCCACATGGTGTCACCAAATTTTTCACGTACATTTGGTTGACCAGGTAGCTATGATGGAAGATTTCAACTGCGATGGAATCGTTCAACTAGACCGTTGGATGCTGGATCGTACGCCGCAGTTTCATTGCGTTTGCAACCGAGAATCCGACGGAGGTTGCGGAAGACTGTGAATTTTAACTAAGTGCCGCGGTCGGGCGTGATAGTGGAAAACATTCCAAGAGAAGTAACCCAAATGCCCAACAAAAGTTTGTACAACGATTTTAGCGGAGATGTCTTTAATGTGAGCTGCACGAGGCCAACGGGTAAAAAGGTCAAAGCGTGCTAAAGTGTAAATAAAGGCGCTGGAAGGAGAAGCAGGGTCTACCAAATCAATGTGTACGTCATTATAACGACCCTCAGGTAAAGCAAACGTACCGGGTGTAGTGATTGTACGGCGATGTACTTTACAATGTTGGTACGACAAACACTATTTCCCCAAAGTGCGAAAGTCTTTACGTCTGTTAGGCCAAATGAAACGATCGTCGACAAGTCACCGCAGAAGAACGAATATCGGCTCTTCGAAAATTAGGAGGAATAATGGGCGAGATTTGCTTGGTAAAACACCAGAGAAAATGGTTGTGCCAGTGTGAAGGGGGGGATACTTAACAAATTGTAAACGTGGGAGAGAAAAGATCTGTTAGAACTCCTCGTCCTATCGTTGCATGGCAGCCAAGCCCGCCAAACCTGACAGGGATGACGACAACTGATCCACATGTGCACAAGACAACGCGTCATCCACAATGTTATTGGGACCGGATATGAGCAGTATATCCATGGAAAATTGTGGAACGTAGTCCAAATATCTGACCTCTCACGGCAAGTAACACCCTATGGTTGTATGGACTGTGTAAGCTAATGGTCTGTGCTCCGTGTGGATGACAAATATGCGGCCTTCGGGCAGATGTCGAAGGTGCTTCACGGCAAGGTGGTCGGTCAGTAATTCTCCACCAAAAGTTTCGTGCCGAACCTGACCAGGTTTTAGTTCCCTGGATAAAACACAAAAGATCAGAGCCGTTGCTTCAAAACTGTTGTGGAACAGCACTAACTGCTGTCCGGGAGTCATCGGTCTTTAGTATAAGAGTGGATTCGTTATCGGGCCCCGAATGCACCAGGGATGTGATTCGACAAGATGGATCCCACATTTTCAAGTGATTCATTTGCTTTTTTTTTGTGGATGTGGTCCTTTTTGGTTTGCTTTGGAGGAGGTTAGTGAGGGATTTCATTACACTTGTACAGCTGCGAATGAAACGGTCGTAATAGTTTCCAATTTCCAAAAATCAGCGTATCCCTTCTGATGATTCCGAAGGCGGGTAGTCAGAAGTAACGCTAACTTGGTACATCAGTTGCACAATGCCTTGTCTTTATGTTTTGTACATGTTTCTCGCAGTTACTTGCGAGTAGTGTGTGGAATTGACGAGTCTTTGTTTTAGCTGACTGTCCTTTGGACTCCACCTTTCACGCACAAACCTCAGGCCATCCGACTAACCTGCACTCGAAAGCACCAAACTCGAGTTTCGCTCTTGTTAGAGCTCATCAGTGGTCCATATCCCCTGCCACACCCAGGGTTCTGAAGGCGTGTGTGTTACCGCTGCGCCACTCCGCTCCCGTCCGGGCGGATTTGAATCTCCAAGGTCGATGTCGACCTCTATGACAGCCAGAGATGCCCGACAGCTTCGAATGAATCCAGGGATTTGAAACCTCGGAAGGTCAAAACACATTTAAGTGCACTGACTGACATGCTGCTAGTTGAGTCACTGGAATATCCTTCCAGAAGACGGAGGTGTTTAGATGTCTTCACTGGTAATTAGGATATCATCAGTATAGGCGAACACAAAGCCAACACCTCAAAGAACTTGGTCTACAAATCACTGGAAGGTTTTCGCTGAGTTTTTCAGGCCAAACGGCATACAGATAAATTCGAACTGACTAAATGGCATATTTACGGCGATTTTCAGGACATCTGGAGCCGTTGGAATTCGATAGTAGGCTTGATCGACCTCAAAAAATATTTGTTTTCCCTCTAGTCCGAGACAAAAGCCATGGATGTGAGAAATTGGGTACCTGTCCTTGACCGTTGCGTTATTAAGTGACCGGCAGTCGCCACACGGTCTCCATTCCATGGGCGTTAATTTTATAACCATGTCTAATGGTAAGGCCCATGAACTATTCAAAGGACGGATAATTCCAGGGGCTAATATTTGTTTGAATTCAACCCTGGCTACCTTCAGTTCCTTCGAGGTGAGGCATTTGGGGTAGGTAGCTGTAGGGAGTCCGCTTGTTGTGGAATGATTAAGCGCGCCACGTTTTGGTCCCGAGACTTCACAGATTGGGTGAGTGACGTGATGGAACTTGAATGGGATAAATGCATATCTATCGGATGACGGAAAAACGTGCGATTGCAAATAGAGTTGATATTTGTGGCTTTTCCCTGGATAGATAATTTGGCCTTAAATTCCCTTAGTGTTTATTGTTGCAAATCCAACACCAAACCGAACAGCATCCGAAATTCACTGCCTAGGATGAGATTGCGGACGTCGGGGATGACTAAAGTTCAATAAAAGCATCGACGGAGACCGAGGTTGGGAGTGACCAGTCGTTCACCACACGTCTTGATGGTGCAGTTGTTTGTGACCTGCAACGCGAAGACTGGTGGTTGGAGGCAGCATTTGGTACCAGTTGTTGGAATAAAGCTCATCTCAATACCAGTAGTAATCAATAAATCTAACACTGTTTCCCCGTCGAAAAAGTAAAACAAGCGAATTTGGGTTATTTCAACAAACGGCCGTCACCACTAATGGCTGGCTTTGTCATTTACCTGCGGGTTTAGATTAACTGTGGACTTGGTTATGAACGAGCGTGGTGAAGTGTGCTTCCGTGCATTTTGATTAGATCTCTGGTAGTAACAATATAATTTTTATATGCGGCATGTTTAAGCTGCGGCTGAGAACGGGAAACGGATCGGGATTTCAAATCCCGGCGTGCTTCAGAGCAGCTGAGTGCGTTAATCTGAAGTTGCAGATGGCTAACCTGCTGTGCTCACGCATTCGGATTTTCAGATTTAGACATAGGAGTTCAGAGTATGGCGTCAGTGTGATTTACCGAAGCATTGTGCATCAAAATGGCGCTAAAAATACGGAATTTACTAAGAGTACTCCAACCCAGAGTTGGAACCCGACCGAGAGAAAGAACACAAAATTACGGACCGAAACTTGAGTTTGTACTCGAAAGAAGTGAGTCCACACAAGGAGTCCGAAATACGAATAAACAAACAAGTTCATAGTTAATTTGCAATCACTAAAGACGGCGTCAAGAAACGCTGTTGAATTTTACCCGCGGTTTCCACCAGCTTCCTGAAAGGTGTATCTGCTGGCTATATTGACAGAATGACTCTCGCATTTTCAGGGTAGACGTTTCGTTCGTAGTTGCCGGAGTAGTATGTTACTGACTCGGTGCCGATCTCCCGGAGACTGTATGTGGCACGATAGTTGGAGTGGGGTACGATCGCCTAGTTTAGCATCGGCAAGATATTGTTGCAACTAAATCTCCGCAGATAACACGGTTCGCCTCAGGACTGCCGTCACGAGCTTATCGCACACGATTTCAGCTGATATATGGTCGATCAGGTCAATTGACTCGGGATTTTTTTCGGTTGGCAACTCAGTGACAACATGGGAAAACGTTGTTGCCTGCACAGTGACCTTAGGAAAATGAAAATAAACCTGAGTAAACCATACGCAGGGATTAGAAGAACTACCTACAGGTGGGTTATCAGCAGCGTTATTTGTACCGCCCCAGAAAGTTTGTGACTTAATCAGATTTCAACATGGGATCAAAGGGTTAAAGGCAAAAATATTGATGATAAGGACAGCCATATAAAAACTGAGAAGCAACTGTGGGGGTTCTCAACGATCACACCGGGCTCATGAATTATGTGGTAGCTCGATAAGGAAAAAACACGATGAAAGCTGAGAAATGCTGGTACACAAAATTGCAGTGTGATGAGATAAGCACAAAGTAACTTACAGGTTATTAGTCATGTCCGGGGAACAGCTATGGGATCGGAGACATAAACCGTTTCATCTCAGAAATATTCCGTCGTAGTTTGATTGCAACAATCGCAGTAAGGAATACCACTCAGTTTTAGATAGGGTAATAAACGGTGTACAAAGCCGGATGAGTTTCCTTGTGGCTATCATTGATCTGAAAACATCCAGAAACAACGCAAGTAGAATAGACCGCGGTAGTCATTCGTGAGTTTGGTAATGAGGGCATTTATTAGTTTTATAAAACAAAACATCATGTACAATATAAAGAGAATATGGTAGAACGGGTAAACTTTATCAGTGGCACAAGCCCAGCCAATGAAATAGGACGAAAAAAATCCCGATTAGTCCCCTCTGTAGCACCCCCAGGGACGTTTTAGGAACCATTTTTGAACAGATCAGGAATACAACGGCTTGTATACTTGTATACTGCTTAACAATCGGCAGATTATGCTACATTATTTCATCCAAGGGTGTTAGTTTATTACCTGTTTTCAGTTTTCGTTCGAGAAAATAACATAATTTGTAAGCACCCTTAGAAATTGCTCGGCATATTTATGTACTTTCTGGTGCCAAATATCCTTACAAACTACCGAGTTTACAAAGAATTAGAATTATGCTTCCAAGATTTGGACTATACTTAATACTGCTTGCGAAATCCTCCAACTTATACCACGTAATAAAATTGTCCCAAAAGTCCTTTAAGGGACCGGCATGAGAAGTAGCCATCATACTGGCTGTTTCATTCATTAATTAACATATCTGAAACTGCATAGCTAAAACTATTTCTCACGGAATCTTTCGGGGGCCAATAAATGCACCTCTATGCTGACTGGGAACGTTCTCATGGAATTATTATATAGTATCCTTAAGGTGTATATACGCTGTAAAGATGTAATAACACTGGATATGCCCACTCAGATTATAATGCAGATCAACGTACCATTAGTCTTTAGAAATTGTTTCGGAACTTCACTATCGGTACATTTCGAAGGAGCAAAACAGCCTCCACGTGGAAAACAAAAATACCCCTCAGAATAACCCTGGTCATTTCGGAGAAAACAGTGGTGGGTGACAAAGTTCTTGGCAGATCCCACGACTACAAATATTCTAAACAAAACCGAAATACCAGTGGCCTACTAGACATTTATGGGCTGCAGCACATTTTCATCATTCTTTGATCCATCAACTGGCTAACTGTCCGTGGTGAGCTACGTAGCTCATATGTTGCACGATATATTTTCTAATACAAATAGGGACGGTGTTGTTCGCACTTCTGTCTTGGTTGTTCTACTTTAGTTTCTGATACTGACGAGGAACTGCAGTGGGCCTAAAACTATTTTTAATGGACAAAATCAGGCTCACTGTTCCCTCGAGAAAAATGGCAATATTACCTTGAGTAAATGGGCAATTTAGCTGGTTGTGGCAGAGCTTTCTCCATGGAGCACCTTGTCTGAGACATATTTAGACGAGACCATAGGACTTTGACAGAGTCTGCTAATAACGAATCACTAAACTTAGCAAATGCGATTTTATCCAAACCCTCGATTCCCACGAGTAAATAAAAAGAAGAAAATGTCACTTATTAAGTAGGTATTTTAACTTTTGTCAGTTACGGATAGTAATATAGAAAACAGCTTGCAACCGTGTTCTGTATTTACCTCTCTGGGGGTATTGTAATGAGAACGTGCAATAGACGATTGCGTTCAAGTCTTATGAAGAAGCAGTTTCTTTGGGTATCTCCCTTCCCCAAACTGAACGTGTTTTCAATGAGGGATATAAAGTGGCCCCCATTGGAAAATTCCGAGGAAGCGGGGGACATAATTCTTCTCGACTTGATAGCTTTTATCGCACATGTTCTCTTTTCCCTTTTCTTTACTAAAAGCGTTTTAAGATTCAAACAAGGTTCATAAAAATTTGATGGGCGCTTCTGTAGGTGCCGTCTGAAAATGTGACAGGTTTTGTAGCCCAAATTAGCGGTTTTCGGTTTTTGGCCCTTATAGTGAACAAATTGGTTTGACAACTCACTCAAGTTAGCCCAAAGAAAAGTGAACACCGAAAGTAGCTCCACAGTAGGCACCAAAGTGTTTTGGAGTCAGGGTGAAATCTATACATATCATTGTGAAAAAATGTGAAACTACTGACTAAGGTCACAGATGCTGGAATGTATCATTTTCACTAATGCGTGCCTCTTTCAATTGACTGAAAGGACTCAAATAATGACTCGGAAGATGAACTGCGTAAACTTGAACGACCGATAAAGTTGCTGATTGTAGGAGAACGAGGTTGTGGAAAGGTGAGACTAGCAGTACCACAATAATCCGCTTGGATACAGACATGTTTATTGCATCGCTTTACGGAAAACAGATTCCTTAGAGGTCAGCCACCTACGGTTGGTGTGGATTTCTTCAAAAAAGTCATGTCTATCCCTGGTATGGCCAGGTTCCCTCTTTATTGTGTTTGAAATTGCTAGGCAATATTGAAGCGATTTTGCACTTGTGGGACATCAGTGGTCAATCAATCGAAAGTGAAATGCTCCAAAATTACGTTTCCGGTTGTCAGGTAAATACAATGGTTACAAACTTCTTAGCTCCAATTGAGGGAGTATTGTTTGTGTTCGATATACACGAACCGAACTCATTCGAACAGCTCGATTTGTGGTTCTCGCGAGTTCAGGATTGTTTAATGCTCGAAGGAGGCAAGCGCTGGCCAACATTCGCTTTAGTGGCAAACAAAAGTAAGACAAGTGAACAACGTCATCTAGCTATTATCCAGTCCATGGTGCATGTTATCCTTCATTTTATGCCGTTCCATTTATTATCTTCTCGAATTTCAGTGGACTTACAGTATCAAACTACGCTTGAACGCCAAACAGTTGAGAAATTTGCCCAGCGTAACGGCTTGTCGGTTCACTTTGTTTCGGCAAAAACGGGCGAAGGGGTGAGTGAACTGGGTTAATACAATTGACTGACTTTAACAAATGCGCATGTTCAGCATATATCGGGAAAAAAAGCAAAACACCGCGATGGTGCAAGTTCTTCCAGAGTTACGGAACTACAAAACATCTACAACTCAATTCTTCCAGGCATGAGCAGAATGGATAAGACGAGGTACCTTACTTTTCCGAGATGTATTGGTTCACATCAGCTTCACATATTCCGTGAGGTGCTAAATACAAAACGTGATAGAATTCCGATGAAATGAAACTCACAACAGTTCTATCTTCTCGCACATTCGGTGAGTAGTTTACTCTACCGCAATCAGGTTTTGATCCCAAGGGAAGGGATTAGAACCGAAGGGGTAATGTCAAGACACTACCACAAACACAAAAACTAGTCGCTTAAATAAACACTGGCTGACCTCGTTGACTCCAGTCGTTCCATCTTTTTACACCATGCCCGACTATAATCCACCCCTTCGATATACGCGTGATTTCAATCCAGTCTCTCGCTTTTTCATTTCGTGAGCTGTCGAACAGTTAGTTCCCTTGCCGTAAAAATGACCGAGGACCGTGATCATTAGGTTTTATTTGTGACGGAAAAAAAATGAGTAGGGAAGTGGGCAACGTACGAGTTAGGTATAAGACTACAGAACCCGTTGCTATTCAGCAGCGAAGGAACCTGTGAGTTTGAATCTAAACAGTGAGGCAGATAATCAGTTTATGTCAGTGCTCCATGTCGGAAAGAACCCTTTTACTAGCACAGATGACCGACACTAATGGACTTCAAACCCGAACGCTCAGGCGTCTTCAGCTAATTATGATAACCGCATGCTGTTGGTATTACTCCAGAAGAACTGAGTGGTTTATAAAAAAGACTGCTTAACTTGGTGTCACAGTGGACGCAGGTAAGTAACAGGCACTCAGACAACTTGGTGAGTTATCCACGGAGATCTGAGAGGTGAATGTTACAACCCGAAAACATAGGCTGAACAAATGATACAGCTGCCAGGTTTTGAACGGAATCTAGTGAGCTAATTTCCTAAGACAAAACAATCCAATTACTGTTTTTCTAATAACTTCCTTTTTTATTATCCAGTAGCGGTAAAATATTTCAGGAAGAGGGTCTCGGTTAATTAAAGGCTGCCATTAGTGGAAATGACTGGCTGGGATATATGCGGTGTCCGAGAAGAGTAGCATCTGAGTTGGTAGACTGTCGTGTCTCTTGGGGCATCCACCATCTCCTCGATCTCCGTCAATTATCCAGCTCAATTCCATAAAGCTGAAGCGTGTATCAGCGGCCACACTCCAACAAGCTGTTTGACAGGCGGGCTAAACCAAGCTGAGGGAAGCCAAGTCCTAAGAACCTCCGTGAGACGGTGTTCGCCATGCAAAGACGAATACTGCTAAACTGGGAAACAAGATCTACTGATCCAAAGGCTACAGAGGGAAACTGTTCAACCTACCCGGTCCTACATTCTGGACGAGGCGAATGAGCCGCACAACACGCCATCGGCTTTTCTGGAACAACCCTGTTGCCTTGCGGTCAAGCCAAGTAATTGCTTTATGCACCCCGAGAGGTGACTATTCTGCACTTGGTCGTACAAAAAGCCGAAATGAGCTGGGGACACCTCTTTGTACCCTACTCCCGCGACTTTCTAGGATTAATCATGGAACGTTCTGCGCTCATCATGCCACGGGGTTCCCGAGAAATGACTGGCCTCAGGTCCCAGCGGTCGAGGTGATGAGATGGCGAGCTGGTATTATTCACTTCAGGAAAAAACACATGTAGCCTGTTGGAATGTCAGGACGTTTCTAGACTTCGGTAGCCAACGCATCGCAATGCGCACTCTACACGACCATCACATAGAAGTTGCTTGCCCCTCAGAAGTCCACCTATCCAACTCAGCTAGCCCACAAATAAAGATTCCTGGAGTGTATATATCTCAATGATTTTATCGCAGTAGCCTGAAAAACAACTCCGGTCTATACGGCGTTGCGTTTTCTCAAAACAAGGCAGCTAATAATCCAATTAACTCTTGAGAACCAGTCTCATCCAGACTCACCATGGTATGCTTTAAAGGCTCCCCGCGCGGTCTGACGTTGGTTACGGTTTTTGCTCCAACCAACTTGGTCGACTACGAAACCAAAGATGAATTCTACCACAACTTGCAGGAGGCAATCAACCGGTTTTTGAGGTACGATGTACTTTTTCACAGGAGGTTGGAATGCTCGCACGGTTACGGCCGACGAATCCACTCACCATACGTAGTATCCAAGTACCAGTGTTCTTCCATGGAGCTGCTTGTGTTCAATCTGAAAAACACAAGGAGAAGAAAACGCCATAAGATCCAGGCTCAGTAAGAGCATCAACAGAATCCTATACTTACATAAATCAAACACCAATGTTACCGCTAACAGTGTGCTCTCTTCACATGTTTTCGGGAAATTCGGCCTTGGTCAGCACTGCAAAAATGGTGGCCAACTGATCGGTTTAGCCGACGTCAACAAAATGGTTGACTTCAGCGTCCGCTTTCAACGACCCGAGATGCACTTACCAGCATGGTATTCCAACGACGATCACACTACGCAGTGAATCCACCACATCCTGGTGAGATCCCAATAGACCTTGTCTGTGGAAGATGGCTGAGCTTACCAGGGTACAAAGACTAAAAATACAAAAGGCACTGACCACGTGCTCTTACGTGCCTATTTCAAAATTGATCCGCCTGCACGTGTTGGGGTATTGGCACCCTCCCGGATGAATGTTGCTGTCCTAGAAAATCCAGAGAAGTGACAGATACCGTCACGAGCAATCACAGTTCAACTGATCGCCGCAACCAACGCATAAGAAGACGAAACTTCTGTGGGAAGGCAGTGGACTCAAATAAAGTTGACAAACAAATAAGCTGCGTGGACGGAACTCAGGAGAACAAAAAGGTGGTCAGAAGGTTGAGTCTCTGACAGCACACTCCATATGTCAACCAAAGCATATGAAGCCGGGCTCGCGGGTAGTATTGAACGCCGCAGACTGCGTCGAGAGGCCTCACGCTCCACTATGGCTGACCGTACGGGATACTGGATAGAAATAGCCGAAAATTAAGAAAGCTTCAAGAACAGGTAACTTTGGTAAACTGTCCCGCCTCATTCGGAACGCTTCAAATAGGTAATAAAACGCGACTCGTTTCTTCGTGACGCAGCAGGAAACCTAATACCCAAAGAAAGAAAGAAAACAGACTGATGGGTTGAAGACTTCGGTCAGCTGCTCAGCCGACCTACAGATCACCCAATGGACCAACTAATGCCAACTCCTCCACTTCAGTACGAAAGCAACTGCGACTTGCTGAGTTCCACTGAAATCACCGAGGTTAGTAACAAACCTAAAGGTAGAAAGGCCGCCAGGGAGGATATCATCCCACGAAAGTCTATAAAACCTGTTTTCCGTCATTGACTGTCAGGTCATGTACGCTTATTGACTTCAGTTGGCGAGATGAAGCATTCTCGTCTGACTGGGGCATGTCTATTCTGCTTCCCATTCCGAAGAGGGGTGGTAAATTGGTACATAAGAACTACCTAGGGACCGGAATCTTCAGAAACCCACCGTGGGGAGCATTTGACCACCACTGTATCCTGGGTCACTGGGTCAGAACATTCAACCAGAAGTGAGCCGAAAATAGCACCTGCACTTAGAAGGACTCTGCGAATGGATAGCAGGAGCAGAGTTACAACTGTAAACCAGTTCTCATAGGGAAGCCGCAAATTTTCCCATGCTTTATTCATTTACTGATGGGGTTGTATTAAGAAAAACTGCATTTAACAGAGACGAAACTCCAGCATGCATCTGTGAAATCTATCCTAGTGTGAGCATATTAAGGGTCCGAAAAGCTTAAATGGAATGGAGGCGGATTGGCAAATGAACCGACAACGCAAACATTAAGCGGAAAACATCTTAACTACAGCAAACTGACAAAAGAAAGTTTTTAAATCCCTAACTGTCTGTTCTTTCCCCACGGGACGTTTCATCAAGATACATGGATGCTTAATCTACCACTGAAAACCCCTAGAAGCTAATTTATCCAGTTGGTTAAGGACGATCACGTCTAGTGCATATCTACCGAGTTCTAAATGGGATGAGAACCAGGCGTGTAATGGTGTGTGGCATTGCGAGTATAAGTAATAGGAGATTATATTTTACATAATATGATACCTCATGCATTATCAACGTTCAACTTACCATTAGAAACCATGAAACGACTGTACAGCTGTTTCATCCTTGTTAGGAATAATTAGCAGAGCTTATCCACCGAGCGTCTATTGGGACTAGAACCCAGGGTCAACGACTGTAAGACGAACACACAAGCAAACACACACACACATGCACACAATATGCGATGAATCATTTCACCACGTAATCATACTACCCACTTGCTTTCCTCGACAATAGAAATTCGAGCTGAAATGTGTCATGTTTCTGTAAAAACAAGGGTTCTTACCATTTTATTTTGTAATGGAATACAGTAATGACACCGTCCGACAAGATGTAATGATACCGCCAAGATAAACTTATCTCCGGTTCAACAAACATTCAGTTACCTCAATAAGTCACATCCGGGACGGGGGACTTAATTATGCACTGAGTCACCCACTACATTTTCAGATCAAAGACATTACCGAACAGCCAAACTGCGCTACGCCAAAATCAGCATTAACTAGTGATCCCCAGTGGTTCAAACAGCTGCACGGGCAATAATAACTGAAAACGCTTCATGATATATTCGGCAAAAGTTTGAATCCAAGACTCAAATGCCTGTTTGAAGGTGTAACCCACTTCACTTCTTCGGATTATTCCACCGAAAAGTGACCGACGGTGCATGCAAATTTGGTGCAGTATTGGCTTTACGAACTTTGTCTCCTAGTGTGATCTCAAAGAAAAGTTTACTCATTATAATCTGTTCAGGCACTCAATAACCTCAGATATGTGATTTGTCTGCCATAGTCCCCTAAGCAATAGTGACAAACACTTGCAAAATACAATAATTGTATCAATGGTTTGCTTAAATGCAACGCGTCACATGGGATATGAGCCATTTCAACGAAGATGTGACATCAAAAATCATTAATCACCTTCCACGAGTAACTATTTTGTCCAGAAAACCAACCGGGCTTGAACCTTCAATTATCAAGACAGTTGGAAATGATGAAGGATAACAGATGCTGTCGAACGACTCCAAGAAAGTGTCATTCTTTTCACGTTTTATAGATTTGAAGATGTTAGGTGGAAGTCGAGCCCCAACGGTAGCTCCTACTTAGTCTCTTCTCAAAAGGCAGGAGCCCGGATCCTGATCATATGAGGGAATATATTCCATTGCTCATGACGGTTGGATGGATATCGTTAAGACTCATACGCAAAGGCAGCTACTGAGTGAAAGGGAAATGTGCAAAGATGTAGGACTTGATCACCTCCCACTAAAACCGCTCAAACAAAGTGCAAGAACAACTAAAGACAGGATATTTTCGTCCTGACCAGGCTTCTGAGTGGATTGCGGGGAAACTTCACTTTAAATAGTGCTCAGAGTTGTTCCCTTTTCCAAAATGACTGATTGCATATTTACAGTGGTCGAGTTTGCAAACCATACAGGGAAAATTCTCGATAATTCGGACACCGAATATCATGTGATCTCTGTGGAAATCACTAGACCTCTCGGCTCAAATTCAGCGCATTATTCATTGCCAATATAAATCCCCTCCAATGACCACGTATGTTAGGCTATGGTCTGACATATCGTTTGATAGATGGTTAAGTCTCACTGGCAGACAGTGCTTCCGCACCGGCCACCACCGAGCCCACGAAATCTCGAGCGGCAGGACAGGCGATCGATGGCGCGAATCGTTAAACGAGGGACGAATCCTGCCAGCGGCATTCAAGCCTCAAGGCGCGGTCGGTCACATCAGTCAGACCAATGCGCTGTGTACAACGAGTGGGCGCATGTGACGGCAACCTATATATTCTTTGCTTTTTCACCAATAAAAGTACATGACTCTGAGGAAAAGTTGATTCCTCACTAGAGCTAGTGGGACAGAACAAAACAGTGGGTAACTAGAACAGGAGCATGGCCAGTGTTTATCTAAATTGAATTGAACAGAAGTCTGTTCGTCGCTAAAGTCTCTCTATTTCACCTAAAGCTTCATACTCGAAATTTATGTTGTTTCTTCAGATTTTTTTATTGTTTCATAAAAAGTATTCAAGTGCCAACGGACTACATTGAACCATACACTTATCAAAATGCAACTGATCTATGTTTATTCCAAATCCAATTTGTCTAGGTTCACCGATGTTTCCTTGGTGTTGCCTGTACGGTGCTTGGAGTGCAAGTACGCACACGTGACTGCGAAATGAATCAGCCAGTTATAGAGGCCAGTTTAATGGTCAATCATCGTGCAACACACACTTCAAAACGAGCTGTAACACCTAGTATCAACGAGCAAAACATTTCATACGAGCATACCAGCTCTGTTTGTCAAATGCTTTGAGGCTCTATGTCGATTGTGCCACAACTGAAGTCGGCCACCAAACCTGAGACTTTCTTGCGTCTTCGTGTATCATGCGCTTCCTACTTTCCATTTTTAATTTGTTGTTATTCCCAAAATGATGTTGTAGCTAACTGGTAAATTTTATCTGTTTGTCATTTGTTTTAAGATCTGTTGTTCGAATTTTCTAGCTGAAAATTAGCGATTCGTGAAAAGCAAAACGCTCTCATCCCACCAAACGTCGTTGGAGGATGTATTGAAAACGGTGGAAGAATAACTAAAGTTCGAATCACTATAAAAATCCGCTCAGTTTAAATGAACCCTCCTTGGGATTGAACAAATTTGTGGTGTTTCATTTAGCAATAGATACAAACAGCGATGTGAAACCACCTTTATTTTATTCCGAATCAAACTACTGCTCGATTTTCAATAGGGCCAGTAGCAGTTCGAGAATATTCGAACCCATTCATCGGTCAGAAACCCTAACCCGTGGCTCGGTTACATACTGGACGTGTTTCAGTCTGATGGGGCTACTACATGAGGAAATTCCAGATGGAGGAACGGACGTGTTTTCCATCATTTCTGCCCCACACTTGATAATGTTTTTGTTTGTTTAATTGGTATTGAGAAATGAGTGACCACAGGGGACGGAGTACCTATGCCACTACCTTTGATTCTCAGCCAAACCCCTCGATATCCCAGCCAATGGCGAACTTCACATTGGGAATTTGGTAGGCACTGACTAAGCCCAGTGCCGACGCGGCCTTTTGCATACGTTTGCACCCTGCCTTAGTCTAACCCCAACGTCGCTTCTTCCAGTCATGCCACGAGACAGCAATTAAAGACGACAGTGTCTAAGCCGCCAGACTAATTTCGGTGAGATTACCTCGGTGGAACAGTGTCTGGGCGTTCCGAAAATACGGCATCAAACCACTTCGTTGTCCTGCTAGTGTTTCCACTAAACCTAAGAGATGCTTCGGAGACAAGAAGTTACAAATAGGTTCTCAGTCTAGTGACCAGTCTCTCAACTCTGAAGCAAAGCTTTGCACTTTGTAGCGTTGAAAGAATTCTCCCAAAAGGGAGAAAAAGTCAAACACCAAAGTCTGAACAAAGACAAGCATACCAAAGACTATGATTATTTAGTCTGATGATAATAGCCAGTGGGAAATTTTGTATTACCTTGATGGAATAAGATGGGAAATTGCAAATCGTTACTTAAGCTACTAGCTAGCCTTCTTTTAGGTTTGCGGTCGATACACTACCAACCATCGGTAGCACAAACGTTTGTGAATATTCATTAGGATCATCAAACTTTTGTGTGCATTAGTACCCACTCAGAGAAAGGAACGCCTCCATCACTGTAGCAGTGAATGACCGATTTTATCCACCGACATATTTATCGAATTTATGCGGGTATCACTTGGCGGCAACCCGAAGACTTGCTCGATCTATCAAATATTGATAAATGGAAGTGAAGATTATGGTTTTTGAGAATATTTTCCAGCATTCCTGGTTATATACATCAACAAGAGACATATGAAGCACAACTTTCTCATCAACTAAGACATCTTCCAGGTAAAACGATCAGAATATGTTAATCTTACCGGTTTACGCATTCACTTCTAATGAATTCATCAAATTTTTGGTGGGCACGGTGTGCTCAAAAATACAGGGATCTTCTTTCCGGGGCCGCAATTCGCACATAACTACTTACATCCCTGTTAGTAGGTAAAATAGGGCCAAGTTAAAAAAACGAGATGAAATGAGGCGCATGCTCGCACACGGCTCGTCGATAAAAGTGTTCCTGAAAGTTGGAAACCAGCTAGGCAACATACTGGAAGCTTATCCCAGGTAAGTGTGGTCCAAATGAGTTGCCACCAAGGATGCCAACTGAATTTGCCCTCACTTCATCTTCAGTGTTAACAGATTTATTTACTGTAGAATACGAGCAGTCAGCCTGCCGATGAATACTTTCTGAGTCAAATCGTTCCAGCCATCTACCGACTAGAGTACTGAACATCCGCTGAATCCAACTAGACGACAGACTCCAGGCATGTCACAATTATTGAAAGTTCTATTTGCACCTGGTTTACAATAAGGTCAGTATAATGAGTTAGTTACACTACATGCTCGACTGTTTACATCGATTATCATCTGGTTATTGTGATTTAAGGAAGGTCCTGTCTGCTATAGAATGGTCTGTCCCGCAATATCGACGCTTCTCCCACCAACTAAGGGCCTTTGTTAGCGAAGGTGAACGTATGGTTGAGAGTAAGACTGACCACGGTCCGATATGTTTTACATTTCATACTTGTGCGTGAGCGTGGTGGAAGGAGAATATCCCATAGTCGCAAGGACCCTCTGTGAGGCCAAGGGGAACCTGTAGCCGTGACCCTGAGATTTGGAGTAGGGGATCACATAAAGTCGCTCTAGATCAATCGTGGCAATAAACTGATCGAAAGCAGATTGCTATCTACAGCCAGCGTAATCTCCAGGAATGGCAAGCTCCAAACATCGCACCTCAAGGGTGATAGACAGACTGTCAACATTCGGTTATTCAGGAAAAGTAATCAGTTTATTGTTGAAGAGTGCAACGCGGAAATCTTAATCACTGCCAATTCCCCGGTGGTTTTTAATGCCTTTTACACCGATCCGATTGCTCTAATTTAAAAATACCGAACAAAAGTCTCCTGTTAACCAATCAGGAAGCGCTAGTGATGTGATAAAACAAAAGCGTGTCTAACACCGGGACTTATACCATTCGAACACCAAAGGTCTACTTTTCTGGTTTCATCACAGGCAGTTCAAGAAGTGCTGCCGTAAAGGCCTGTGAAGTTGCGGTGCAACAAGATAGACCGACTGAAGTCGGAGCCAGAAGCTGGAAATCGATCCAGATCACCCAGATTATATTACATGGACGAAGTAAATTCATCTTGAAGTAGCTTTGACTTCTCTTCATGCATATTGGCCTGTGTGCGTGTTGTAGTTGGGTGAGTCGTCCGCTCAACAGTGACATTCACCAATCTACACTGTTGTTCCACTTAAATGATCGAACATCATCACAGAGGCACTGTACATGTCTTTTCTGGTTTAAGGGGCTTCATCATTAATGCACATCCAACAAGCTGTGCTTACAGGGTCTAAAACATGGTTAAAAGCAAATCAATAATCTACCGGGCTAACCCAAAGCAGTCTACTATGTGTCGACACTAATTGAGTTGTAATATTCCCAAGGCTATTTCATGTTGATGGATGCGTTCGTACTGCATGCCAAATCATTCTAGCACACTTCATTTCAGTTGCAGCCTGATAAATGAAGCATTAATGGGAAGATTGACTCACTAATGAAAGTCACTTTCATTCGATGTGATAGATCATAACTCACCAATCTAATTACCTACAGTGGTGTTCGAGCTGAACTGAAGAGGGACTGACAATCATGGTGCAACTGGAACAGAAAAATCGCTATCACCAACCCCTTCTATGGACAACCGACAGTCGGCCATTCGGTCCTTTCATAAAATATCTTAACATAGCTACAAAAAGAATAGACCTATGGGTGAAATGACACACAATAGTACGAGCAGATCTGTTAACATACCAAGTCATCATGAGAATCCGGCCAGCCAAGTTAACCGTCTACCGAGAAACGGACAAATTAAACAAAAAGTAGCTGTCTTCGGGGATGGCTTAAAAGTTACTGAAAATAGCTGAAGATTAGACAATGTACTATGTACTATCAGTGCAAAGAATAACGTTGAGGGCCAACTAGGACAGCCGAACCAACCAAGTAGATCGGACTGTTGTGTTCTGGTTTTATCTTTCAGGTGTGAATGAAATTGTTTCAAGTGACTTTTGTTAGCGAACGACAGTACAATCAAATAGTGAATGAACATCTGAAAAACAGATAAGCCTTGGAAGTCTATAATCGATCAAAATGCTCCTGGGTCAAATAAGCAAAGATTTCAACCTATTTTAAATAATTTTGGTCTCAGATATAAGAACAATGTGAAGAACAGAAAGACCAAAGCAAAAAATTGCATACATCTTCACTGGGTTAATAACAGACACTCAGGAAGTGTCTTCGAAAATGAGTAATTAGTACCTCTACAGCAAACAACCATCTGGTTCTAAAGGTCATACAACTACCGACCGATTGAGGCTGATACAAGCACAAAATCTTCTCTAAAATCATGGTTCATATCACCTCAGAATATTGTTTATGAGGGGCCCACAAACAACATTTCTGGAGATACTAATGGGTTCATAAAACAATGTCGGCGAAAAATCACATAAGCTTAATGAATCCAAAAGGAATCAGCACTAAGCAATAGGGAAAAATCCATACGGGGATTCACTGGAAGGTGAACTGAGCTGACAGTAACATGATATATATATATGCTGAAGCTATCTCCTTCATACCTCTAAGCCAGGTCATGGCCCGACCGCCGTGTTGCTTCTCCCGGCCTGGACCCGCGTAGGTGGATAGAGAACGGAAAGGTAGACGATAGGCGGGCACCCGAAAAACATGTCCGAGTCACTGGAGGCGGCGCAGAGAGATCACTTCTGTGAGAAAGCCGCTATCTGTACCCAACACACAACGGCGTATGTCGTCATCACTAACTCGACATTCCCACCAGACTCGAAAGAAGGATGGACGGCGTAGGTTGCCGAACACGGTAAGACGCCGAGCATCCTCAGCGGTAACTGACCAGGTCTCGCAACAATAAAGTAAAACAATACGAACCGCGGAAATGTACACCCGCCCCCAAAAGAGAAAGCTGGATGTCACGGTGAAGCCACAGGTATCGCAGATTTACGAAAGTTGCTCTAGCCCTCGGTATTCGTGCACTGATCTCCCGAACAGAACCCCCACCCTTAATCAAGCTTCCGAGATACTTAAAGCAATCGGCCAACTCCAGCTGATCACCACGAGGGATGAGTGCAGGCACAGGCTCCTGCCAATCTTGCTAAGTCACTTTACACTTGGAAGGCGTAATTTACATGCCGGAATCGGACACCGCAATCACCAGACGGCCACAGACCGGGATCATAAAATAAACTGGAAAAATATTGTTGCGGTTCAAATGGGACACGAAAACACTCCATCGTTTGTGCAAAACGCTCGCCGTTAAAAATCTGGGTTTAATTTCTCTGAACAGCTCTTTAAGAGGGGGAGGGGGTCGGATCATAATGATGGTAGGTGACAGTGGACATTTCCAAGTGACGATTTCTAGTGGTAGTCACTCAAAACATTCGCGTACGCTAGGTGAACGGTAAAAGCGAATGGTTGTGGTAATATTGATGACAATGATCACACTTTCTTCATCTAATTCATGTTAATTTTGTGACCGACTTATTTTGTTTGGTTTCGGTCTGCTTTCGTTGTTTGCCTAATGAATATCAACCTGTTTTTTAAGTTAGGCGATACTTCTCCAGTTAGAAATCCGCTTCTCTGTTCTGTACCGTAAAGCTTTAGAGGGAATCCGTTTCATGCCAAGTGGATCACATTTTCTATGGATTAATCTTTCGCATTACCGTATTTGCTTTGGCCGATCTACACGTCACTTTGTAAACAGCCAAGCATGGTCTTGTGTGAACATCGATCCGAGCGGAATTTTACGGGGTCAAGATGCACGTGAAAAAACGGGTGTGCAGTAAAAAACATCACGGATATGTCTCTCCCTATCCCTGATCCGGCCAACCAGCCCTGCCTGGGACAGCGACAGGGTGTGGGCAGGCTGATCGTCGTTGCCAGAGCGTGTCGGTTGTGGCAAATGCTATCGATCATGCGTCGAACGTGAAGTTTGTCTGGCCAATGGGTGGTCATCCTGAAATCTGCTGGTTCGGAACGAGTTGGCCACGCGCCATCCACGTGACCCAATCGTATCTCACCAATCAACTTGTGTACGCAATACTAGAGTTTGATTGGCTCATGAACAGCAGGGTTAAAAAATCAGCTGAGTGAGGATGTGTCGTGTCATGGGGTGTGCGCACGTCACTACCATTCCGCTAAAGTCATGCCTGCGTGGACCGGGCGACCTTCAGGGCGAGTGATCAGGCTGATTTCACCGGTCGATAAGACCAGATTTTTGGCAACCAACCCCAACTGGTTGTAGGTTTGCTGCGTTGTTTACTGTACGGTTAAGACCCGACTTCCTCGCATTGTAAGCACCCGAACACGTCAGTCAATCGGAATTTTCCACAAAAGGTTCTTGAGCGGTTAGTGGCAAAATGGTGAGGAGCTTTATCGGAAAGTTTTCATCATCGGCTATGGCTGCTGAAATGTTACCCTTGTTTCTTCCAAGCTGAAATCAAATGGCTTCCCGTATTACTCACATTTCTCTGCAGACTTGAAAAAAATTGGAGGTTTTGAATGTTGTTGTAGCCTAATACATGAACTTCCTAAACAAGTAATTAGTTTGATCCATTATGGGTCTCAACTATTGTAACTGCTCCATTGGTGCTCGTCATATGCTTGGAAAGCAGTGTCAACACTCATCCACCGAAGAAAATCTGCGCAAACAAGTCGGAGTTCTGGCGTCTGAAATGTTGTGATTATGCTTCACTGCGATAACTGTCTATTATGATTGAGATAGGGAGATGTCAATCCTTGCAATGGATAGTAGAAACAAAAGAATAACTGGGAAAATACTGCACCCCTTTTTGGACTAGCGGCAAAGTAAAGGATTTCTTCGAATGGTTCTGCGGTAAATGGGTAGTGTAAAACGAAGTCTAACGAATGTGCTTTGTATAAGGCTGATTCTGTGGCTAATGACAACTCCTGCTGGAGTCTAAGACAGACTAATTGATACTCATTGGTATGAAAAACCTACCGGTATTTAAAGAAGCGTAATGTTCCATCCAAATTAAACGATTTCATGACTCAGTTAGATCTAATAGAGTTCTATTCTTATAAACGGAATAAATGCAAGCTAATGTCCTCTTAGTTTCGAGTGAAGTCGGGTAACATACTATGCTATTACCTAAGGTAAGGACCTGCTTCATATGGTACTGGAGATCACTACATCCAGTACTTTTAAATTCGAGAGATGCAGTCGGTATTCCCTTATCACAGACTTTGACAAATCGAATCTACAGTATTTCCCGTAGTTAACGAGTCAAACTCCGTAAAAGCCTTACATGACAGTTCAAGAGATATTCATCGCCATCACTTAGGCTAACTACCACCCCCACCAAGCATAAACAATGGTACATCGGAGAATTTGACTCACACATCTAACCGGATGTCCTTCCAGCGAGTAGTGCCACCTGGATTTTCGGGCCAATGTCAGCAAGACAGCGCCTTAAGGCCTAACCAGACTGGAAACGCAAAGGTGCTGCATGCACGTATAACATACATTCAATTCATGTTGTAATCACTTTTTATATCGTAGAAATCTACGAACGCATTTTTACCTGCTAGGCGGACGAAATGATCAAGTGGACTTGGTGCTCAAAAAGGGACCAATTCAGTTGATGGAATATCTGCATCACACCGAAGCCTGGCCATTGTTTTGGGTGGCTCTTGGTCGTCCTGCGAGCTTCAGCACAGAATCGGTGACTGTATTGTTCACAGAAAAAAACTAGCAGAAAAAAGATGTCCACCTAGGAAGTGACAGAGGAGATAAGAATGATCTAAGTGAATCCTGAGAACAGAAGTCCTGCGCATAGAAGAAAAGTTTTTAACAAGGAAGATAGAAGGCGCATAGTACATTGTGCCAGAAACAGGGACGAAATGAAGCTGATACTTCAGTATTTCGGAAGGGACATGCGAAGAAATTGCGAAAAGAGATGGGGAAAAGGTTTTAAATGAGGCCTCATAAATAATGAATTTTCAAATGCTATAATTGGTAGGCTATGTGACATTGTGAATGGGAAAAATACGATGACTTTCGCTAGGATTAGAGCATTATTTGAGTCTGAAGATTTCGAGTTGATCATTGGCGTGACCTCTGTTGATCGACTCCTGGATAGCCATGACTACGGAACAAAAACCGTCCAGCCCATTGACCGCAATAGGAGTGAAATTAACGAAAAGCGCTCCCAGTACGCAGGACAGTTAGAAACGCATGGAAGTTCCGTGTTCCGGTTTTACGTTTGCAAAACCAACAACAATGTTTGGTGTTCTCGGTCGATTGGATGATCAGACAGAAGAAACCCCAGCTTCAAGATTTTGCCGTTAAGTTAAAGATGCGCATCTGATCATCGTTGCATGCATTTCGACCCTTAAGATACAACGTAATGGATATCACAATCAAATAGACGACCAATTTCACAGAATTCTTGGAAACATGCTCTTCTAGGGTGAGTGCTGAACAGTCCACTATTGAAGCAGTGTTTATTTTTGATAGTGTTCCTATTCGTTGAGGGGTATCTGAAGCTCATCTGGTTGTTAGATATTCTTCTCGTTTTATTTCTTTTCATAGTCCATTGTTCAGCCCTCTCGAGAAGGTTTTAACTGCTTTAAACATTCAGTAAAAGTCTCATCGGAATAGAACAATGGCAAGCTCACAGGATTACCAGAAGTGTAGTCCGCGAGGACGCATAGGTTTCCTTACTTACAATAATTTTGCCATGCTTCCATTCATGCTATCACAATAACTGCATGTGATTCCTACATTAAGCAGAATTCCACAATAATGCCACCGTCCAAAAACTTTTCAGACTTGTAGTTTTCCTTCCATGTCAAAATAAAGGATGAAGTTCGTATTTCCACTCTCAATGATGACAGGTAGCTCCTAAACTACGGAAAATACCGTAGGTGCGATATCAACATGTGACTTCCAAGTTTATGATACATCTCTGATCGTTAAATATCCGTACCACATAGGGAGGAAACTCGAGTAACTGAAACAGTCTATCTAGTGTCGGGTGCCGGTTTGCTTAGAGCTATGAACAAAAGCGCTTTTTTAAACAAAATTTTCTTTCAGTCAGCCATTTTTGTACTTCCTTCAACTGCCACCAGCAGTAATGGTTGGTCTTATTCAAAAGTCGAAGTTGGGATGGAAAGCGTCTATTCACTTTTGAATTGGAAATAAAATACGACTCACAGGTACAACCACACAATCATGCCTACATCAAAATTCTACCTACAGTAAATGAGTCTTTATTGGAATAAATTAAAGTTAGGTAATTTTACCTTTCAACAAACAAATAAACCCTAACGTACAGTATGTTCCTGAAGAGACATTGACCCAGCCATTAGTTAATTTGAGCTTTGATTGTCATCCACGGTCAGCGAAGACGACCAGCTCTCATCGAAAGCTTCATTTTCGTGGTGGTAGTTTATCCACCTGACTTCCTGAGTCAGTACGTCAAGTGGGGGAAAATCAATGAGATATACGGGTACTGTGAAAATTCGAATGAAAAAATATTTTCTCCGTATTTTTTTCTCATACTGCTGAACAAAGGTTGGAAATATAAAATTCTAAATAACTGAGTATAGTTCACGTTAGCTCTGCAATATCCGGTGCGAAGTTGTGACTATGTGACTGTGGTTAACATGATAAATTTTACTCGTACTTGACAAGCGAAATTTAATGCACAGTCCGGTATGAATATTTTTAGATCCATGAAAGTAAGATTCTTTGCAAGTGGCTTTCGCCGCGGAGGCATAAATATTGAGCCTGTCAGAGGTAATTCCATTTGTGGAAGTGTCGAGTATATTTCTGCTTAGCAGAATGAAGCAAAAAGAAATGAGAACACATTTAGTGAAGACTGTGTTATCTGGTGCTTTAATGGGCCATTTCCTGGTTGGCTACCTCTTGAATACATGACCTTGAAATCGACAAGGCCGTTTGAAAGTAATTCGGTAAATGTTCACTTTATTTTCGTGATGATGAAAAAATACTCATTCAAGACAGGCGGTTTTCACCACCCTAGTCAATAAGAGGGTGATTTAGTTATGGTTACTCATTTTGCAGGTTTTTTCATGTGGGATTTTTTCGGAACCCCGTAGATGGATAAGCGTTTCTTCGCATTATTCACGTAAATAACGGTGTTAAAACAAGATGCACAAGGCGAACACCAACACAATCGACATGGGTAATGGTGTTTTCTTGGTTCTGACGATAAAACAACGGTTAAACAGCCCTGTACGTAAAAGGGAGTATTTCTGTGTAAAGTCGTACACTCCATTAAGAAGAAGGGGGAAGCAAGGTGAGCTGCTTAGTCTTTTGATCGATCAAAAGCCAGCACTCTACGTCCAATAAAGGTGGTGACTAGTTGTAACTGTGGAGAAGTTCAAGTTTCATCGTGATTTGTTTTCTCTTTCAATTTTTTATTCCGTGATCCATGGTGAGATTTGGGGACTCACGAAAACACTGTCCATGGTATGAGATTTTAAAAGAAATTTGGTAAGACTTCTTATTTGTGAAACTCATTACGCCGGTTGATATGAGGTGGAATAAATCATCACCATCGAAGTTGGGGTAGCACGATTTACGACACTATGAGCAATGCATAATTCAATCGGAAGAAGCAATACATTTGCCGGTCTGTCTGAATGGGAGTTCTTCTAGGAGGTCAGGTAATTCGTTTGGTTATGATTCCCAGGGGAATGGTAATCTTATGGCCATGTAAATATTCATTCATTTCCTATATCCTTTTGCAACAGTGAAACCGTGGAAGTTCTAATGGTTAAACTCTAACTATTGCCCCACAAATGCCTTGATTTCATTACGATGGCGGGTTTTCTAAAGGTTCGTGAAATTAGTTGATTTTTTCTAAATTGACATAAAATGTTTGTAACAAGTTGAAACGTTTTATGTCGAGGATATATTAATTCTGAAAACTACACGTTCATTCGAGTTTTGACAATACCTGCAGTGACCGTAGGTTTCTCACTTTTTAAAATAAACATCGTTGGTTTACGGACTGCTAATGGGACAGTACGTGTGAAGCAGGTGTGAATGGCTATGAGACCGACTAGAGCCAGCGCCCTAAGTTGATTACAGGGCAATGAAGTTTTGACATATAGCTGCCGCTTGATAACATGCTTCATTGGATTGTAACTGACACCCTATGTGGATATGACAAACCCAATGAACAAGTGTGTTGAGATAAGAAATAAATTGGGAATCACACTAAAGGAAATTCACCAAAACGAATAGTGTTGGTTCTCCTTGGTGTGTGCATTATTTCTTCAGAGTGGCTTCGCATCCATCATGATACGAATGCATCATCAAAACTGTGGGCAGATGATTTCTTCAGGTCATGGTTACCTTTGTTCTCAAGTAACCAGTCTACTCTGACATTTCTCCTGACTATCTAATCCTGTATTTGCGGTGGTATCATACAACGTGATCGTCAGTGTCATGTGCCAGTCTGACAGGTATTGATCGGACCCGATCATGTGCATCAGAAGACCTTTTATTCACAAACTCTTGGGACGAGATACAATCCGGCACAACCACGCGAACGAGGAGAATAAAAACGAGTCACACACACACACACACATACATACACACACATATTTGCCAATTCAATAATGATGTGACATCCACATTTCCACAAACCGGGCGACTCACACAGAAAACCAAGTGGCGAAAAATGTACCCAATCACACGTGGTGTTGTAGTATGCAGGATGCAGTGTCTTCCGTGGGGGGTTGCACGTGTACGATCTGCAAAGACAGAAAGAAGACTCGGTGAGCCGGAGCTCAGTAAGTGCATCAACAAGCATCAACACTTACACCGATAAAGATGGGAGTGGCGATCTGTCTGAGCGTATTACAGTGTCAGACCGTTTGAATTGTCAGTCAGCGTGCGGCTGATCGATTATCCAACTGGTCGTCGGCTGTCTTCATTCGAACAGTCAACTCCATATTATTCGCATTATCAGAACCTATTTCTTGGGACCAGGTGGTGAGAGAATATAGAGCACAACAAATGGTGCCCATTTCAAGTGAGTAAAATGCACGTTAAACAATAATGAAATCTTACAGTTAGTTGGATACATGTGCTAATGCATTGCAATTAATAACTTTTACACTGAATCATCATGTGGATAACGGTAAGTTCATTTGCATTTTCCGCATCCAAAAGTTCACACCGCGGGTTGGAATCAATATTTATCCAGTTATATATGAGGTGAGGTTGTAGCATAAGTCAGTATGCAAATGTTTATTGATAGAAAAAAGAAAATACAAGCTCATAAGGCTCACTGACCGGTGAACGGTGTAGCAATAGTATTGGTGGTCGTCACTGATTTGATATGTTCCTTAATGTTACGTACTTTTGGCAACCACGATCTTTACGATAGGTAATAACAACGTTTCACCAATTTTTCAGCTCAGAGCAAAACAGACTGGATGCAGCTTTTAAAAACTGTTGATTATTTCCTATCCGAAGGAACTGTTATCATGTATTGTGTTAGAAACCGGGGTCAATTTGGGTCAAGTCATATGACAGTTGGCCTTACTTCAGCCTGATATAATCCCAGCCAAATATACAGTTGTGTATAGTTATCACGACGGTTATTCTTTGAACATGATGATCTATCACCAATGATATTTACCAAAACTAGTTCATTGAAAATTACAAACAGTTGCAAAGGATGAGAACCGTACCTAAAAGCAATCGGTCGGCTTGGCTATCCAAAATCAGTCAGTCAGTTAGTAGGTCGGTCGGTCGGTCAGTCGGTCACGCAGTCAGTCAACCAATCAGTCAGTTCATTAAGTCAGTCTATCCATTAAAGAAAAGCCCAACGAACTCACCAGGTTTTCACGGAAACCGGCATTGGCTCCAACTTCAGTTAGTTACTTCACTTAGCAGACGTGATCCACAACGAACGGTAAGAAATGCGATGTTTATATACCTTTACTTCCTATGTTTGTGAAATGTATTTTTGTTTAGTTAAGGGACAACCCTTCACCATTTATCAAAGTTTGGCAATAATATTTAATTGTTTGTTAAACTGATGTGCAATACCTTTCATTATTAGGTATGCAAACCGATCAATAAACGAATTACTTATCTATACACAATTTAATTCACCGGGCTCAACTGATCGTTGGAGACCATGGAAGCAATGTGCAGTTGGTTTATGTTTGTTAGGATTCCTCATCAGCGATGTACACATCCGCCGAGAATCTAACCCGGGATGAACGATTGTGAGTCCAGGACTATGGATGGTTTCTAACAAGGATGAAACAGCTGTATAGTGCTTCCGTGGCTTTCAGTGGGGAGTTGGGTCTTGACGCATATGATGCATTATACCATGTAAAATCTAATCGTCCACTACCTGCACTTATTTTGTTCTCTCTCTCCCTCTTTTGAAGTGCAGAAACTGAGGCGAGTCTTCACCCACTAGCTTCCGAGGTTTTTCAACTGGAAAACAGATGAACGACTAGTTTCTCGTTCTGACATTCTGAAAAGTCAGCGTAAAGGAGAGCATTGAAGTCTATGATCTGACTGACTGTCACCTTTTGGAGAAAATCCTCTTACTGAGTTAAAGGTCATCGCAATAAAGTAATGATTTTTTTGGATTCCGGGCAATATTTCACTGTGGATAAGCTTCCTTAATCGGAAACCTCTAATTAACCATATCACTGTCCATCCAGCAATTTCAAGCCGATTCTCAATGAAAGAATAAATGATTTGCTAGTGATTATTGTCAAAACATCAGAATTCGCTTTTGACAACTGAACGGAACTTCATTAATGTGACTGTCGTGCAATAGTGTACTATTCGCAATATTAGGACTGATAGAACGTATCGAAATCACCCCAACCCGGAGCTACGCAAACCAAAATAGCAGGAACATCAAGGCTGCCGAATCGCGCGTTAAGGTCATTGGAGAATCAGTTCTTAAATGTTAGATCAAAGAAAATAACTTAGATCCCTAGTCGACCAATCACAGCGTGCTTCTGTGGCACAAGTTCACTGTGATTCTGATTGGTTGACGTGCCTCAGTGCAGAACACCACGAAACGGTACCGGACCACATTCCTTGTGATGCTTGCTGAATCACTATAAACACATTTTTACTGTCCTAAGCTTGTGAGTTGTAAATTTGCCCGGTGGGTTCGAATTCCAGTAGGGGAATAGGCAAAGATAACACAGCTGATACATTCTACGAAAGAAAGAAACAGGTTTTCGGTGGGATCGGTATGGGCTTTTATTGGTGACTTGAGCATAGTTACTGCATGCACAAAAAATCACCGCATAAACGATCTAGAACTTCATCTAGTGAAACCGATTATCATTTGTTTGAAGGATGATGTTGTGCATCAGTGTGTCACGTATTTATTATTATGTCACACTTATGTCCGCTAAAATCACTGTGCTAATGGCCATGTGTGACTGAGATATGAAAAGTTGCGCAACCAGACGATTGCCTAGCCGGTGTTTGGCGTTTGCGCAAATGATCAACAAACTGAATCGTTGTACATGTATGTACGCTTTTATTATCTGCGAATCAGGTGAACAAATGTAACACCCGGAACGATGACAAAATCTGATGTGACTGAAAATCTAGGGTAGAACAAGTTAGACGGATAGATTGGTTCAGTCAGCTGTTCCCAGTTTTGTTTACCCGATCTAAAACGAGTTACTGAGTTTCCACCTGGTCACCATGAGGCCGGTTACCAAATTTAGCCAAACGGATACCAAAGATCGAAGATGTTCGTAATTCACAGTGGGCAATGCAATAAGTAGTTCTGGTTCGAATGATGAGCACAAATGCACTTGTTTTCGAACACGTGGCGGACTTGGAAGTCTGAACTTTTGATCGCAAACGGCCTCTAAAATCATACGATTCGTAGTGACGCTTCTCTGCACTTAAAGTCTGGTAAAATCGAATCATTCTCGACCCACATTCAGCTACCCTATCGTAATCTGATGGTCCAGTTGCCTGGATCTCGAGCGAGTAAATCCAGAACAGTAAGTCGACAGTTCAATCAAACTAAGATATTGGGAATCTGGTAGCCATATCACTAAAGCTTTGATCACTATTGCCTATCCTCGGTTTACCATAAAAACATCCTGTCCACTGCCGGGGTTAGACGTTGGGGGGGGGGGAGGTAACTAAAACATACAATTCTCTTCTTATTGGTCAGTGTGGTGGAGCTTACATACCACTTACTGGATAAGCAATTAGTTGATCGCTTAAAACACAAGCATATACACTAAAGGAGCTATAATGGACGTGATTACGTCACACGGACTAGATGCAATGGGACGTAGAAAGACATACAAGCCATGCGATGGCATTCCCGATCGGATTACAACTGCTTTCTTAAGGACTGGACACCGAAGACGCAAATGAGCTGCTCTGTTTTTCTCCATGAAACTGGAACATTTGGATCTCCTGAATTTGTCGGTGTCTGAATCGGTAATTTCCGTTAAACAACCTCTTCACTAGGCAAGTCTTCTGTAAAATTATAATAGCAACATTTCCAAACAAAACCAGATTTTTCGTCCTCACAGTGCAGAGCTTCTACGTAGAGTTCCTCGTAATTTTATACTCCCCACTAGTCTGAGTGATATCTGTAAAGTCGAACCTGTCTCTGTTCCGTTCCATCTGCCCTCGAAACCAGAATCCGGATGATATTAGATTCGGGTGCCATCATCATGATCATTTGCGACCTGCCTATGTACAGTGCAATGATTTTTCTGTCTATCATTTGATCAAAAGGATTTGATAACTACAGAATGCCATGGATTTTTCGGCTTGTAAGCAAAATGCGATGTTCACTAGAGGCTTGCAACAAACGATATCAGGTATTCGGTGATCTCAACCGATTCGACAGAACTCTGAACAGAAACTTGGTCAAAACGAGGAATTTATTTTGATTTAGAACTCGTTACACTTGACGTGCTTAAGAGGATGGCAATAAAGAAATCTGTTGTTTGCCCATTCGCGATTCTAGTCATATGATGCTAGTTCAGCGCTTAGATAATCAAGTCAACCGACGGGAACTTCGGAGAGGCTACGTGAATCCACCTGTGAAAGTCCAAAGACTAGGCTGCCGACGAGCCGAGAACAAAGGAGCCCCGTGAACATGAAACACGGCAGATTTACTTATTGTTCCAGTGTACGCTTGAAAGTACGTTGATAGCACAGCTAGGACAATCAGTACCACGTTATTTATTACCGAAATTTCAGTTTTATGAAAAAATTAGGCCGACTATCTGGAAAATTACCCTCCCCTCCTACACACGTACACACGTACAAACACACACACACACACACACACACACACACACACACACACACACACACACACAAACAAACAAACAAACACATACACACACGATTCTGGGTTTAGTAATTCAAACTAGTAAGTATAAATACGTCTTCTTTCTGTCTAGGTAGAAGCCAAGCTTACATCTTGAATATGCTCTCAATGTGACAAAAATGGGAATTCTCAATATTATGGATCCTAATCGATCCCGAATGCATTTAAAAAGCTTCTTTGTCGCACACACTCTTCCATCTGAAACGGAATGGAAGGGGCATTGTGTATATTCACCGAGTCCTAAGGAGGACTTGAAATATTAACTTGAAACGACCTGAAACTCCTTTTCCTTATCCATACTAAAACGACGACAGAAAAAGCCTTGACAGAACGACGAGGTGTCCGTATGGACAGCTTTCCTCTCCACTCCGGAACGAAATATCCCGAAAGAATGAATCTGACTGCATTTGAAAGCCAATGATGACATCGTTTCAATGGTACCAAACTTAGTGTGGGAAAATGGAGCGTAATTATGACTCGCCACTCTGAATCCTTCGTACTCTGTTCGAAACGAGATACCTTGACACTTTTCGTAAATATCTGTTCCCCAACAACATTCTGGCACTGAAATAACTCAAAAACTATATTCTATATAACTAAAAGTAAGAAATCAGCTTTGCGAAATGTCCAAACACCGTGAACTTAAGTTATCACATGCATCTATAGAGCAGGTTAGGAGGAGGAAGGGTAAAGAAAAAAGTCCCTGGTTTTTTCACAAACAATCCCTCAACCTGGAAAACGGCTTCTTCAGTCAGAGATGAACCATATTTCAACTTTTTTTCAAATGCTCCCAGATATGGCTTCTTTAGAGTAGACAAACTTGGATTTTGTGGACACAAGCGTCCACAAACTGATGCCGAATATCACTGGTTCGCTCCTGTTTTCCCCTAGCGAATATTACACTTCAGTAGACAAAACCTGTGACAGGTCAATACTCGCGGAAAAAACTGCCATCCAACTTTCACTCTCTATGAAATAAAAGTGAATAGGTTTTACCGCATGCAGCACCCGCATTATATGAATTAATGAAAGCTGCCAGGTTGTTTATCGATAAGGACGGTTCTGAACATATGTGTACTGCAGCAAAAGTGCGTAGCCATGAGTCGTTAAAACATAGACTGAAGGGGTCCAGTAAAGCGTGCAAACTTCTGGCATGCACCTTCCGGATTCCAGGGTGAACTCTAAAAATTCCGGTCCATTTTATCCACCTTCGGTCCTCGGAAGCGTAAACCGCACAGGTTCCTGTTCAGTCACAATCCAGGTTGGCATCATGAACGGAATAAATCTAGCTGAACACAATCTTGCATGAGTTGTCAGCGCAATACCCAACTGGCTTGACCTACATAGTGTGTATTTCTCGCATTAGGAGGGATAAGTTACCGTGACTAGTAAGAACTTCCAACACTGTGCCGTTGACGAGCCCAGTTGTCATGCCAGACACGTGACTGGGTCACAGTTTGAATCGGAAGAATCGGATGACCTGACCAGAATCGAGATTTGATCATCAGCCCGTGTGAGAACGGATCAGACAAAACAGACTGCCATCGAGGTCCAGAAGAACGCCTCGGTGTGCTCTCTTCGAAAGCGATTTGGGAGTGCCTAAAGGACGAACAGATTAATAGATTTCAGCGAAATTTGGGGGAAACCTGCTAAACTTATCGTCAGACAAACTCAAGAAAGTTTGGCGAATTGCTACGAAAAACGAAACAAGTTATTTGGTTTTTACTGCGAGTCAGTAACCCTTAGACACCCTCGTCGTTCTAGTGTGAACATAAGTGTTTACCAAGCGTTCCGGAGACAGATTTCTAGGTTTCTGTAAATGGATAGTTGAAATTTTGTCATTCTAATCCATTTTCTTGATAAGTTATTCACTCCCACCCACCCCCACACACACACACAATATATATATATATATATATATATATATATATATATATATATATATATATATATATATATATATATATATATATATATATATTCCTCTTTCGCTTCATACGATCAGTGTCAGATAAAAGACGGTCCATTCAACCTATCCATTGCGATTTCGCTGGTGTGCCCATCCCTGATATGGATGGTAAAATAACTGAATGGGTAGAACATTTCAACCAGCACACACCAGTTTCCCACTAGATGGACCGATAGATATCGACTTGACTTCAGCTCCCCCGTATAGCGTCAACTGTAATCCTTCGGCATTATCGAAGACAGTTAACGCGATTTGCTGTTTAAAATTTGAAAAGTCCCCCGATGAAGACGGAGTCCCATTGGAAATCTTCCTGTGGTCACTGAGCCACTTCTTACCCTATTCAGCTTGATTCCCCAAAATAGGTGACAGAAGGGTGGTCGAGAACTGGTATCAGTCTGTTATACGTGGTTGCAAAGGCCTTCTCCCAGCTCTGGCTGAATCGAGACGTGCACGTACTCGGCCCAATTAGGGATGTTTCCTTTCAGGTAGTGGCTGCCTCGAGCAAATGTCCATCCTCCGGAGGATTCTGGAACACCGTTAAAAACTCCAATGCCCTACTGCCGCATGCTTCATAGATTTGCACGCCGGTAAGACTCAATAGGTCACGAGTCATTGTGGAATATAATGCTCACAGACGGCGCCTCATTCAAACTGGTCATTCCGGTAAAGTCCTATTTTACTGGAACAAAAGCACGTGCTCGAGTATATGACGAAAAGTCTTGTCCATTCGAATTGAAGCTAGGAGTGTAACAAGGGTGCCTGTTATCTCCAGTGCTATTCAGCTTTGCAGTGGACTCAGTAATGCAACACGCAATGGTCGGTTATCAGAGTGTTAAGGTTTCCTCAGGCTGAAGTATTACGGAACCTGAATTTACAGGCGAGACAGTGGTGCCCTGGGAGGATCTAACCATCTTGAAAGTGGCCCTCGATCGAGCTGATAAATATGCTTTAGAGATTGGTCTTGAGATCAACACCGCCAAAACCAGGATGTTTAGAATACCCATTAGTCACGAGAACCGAGCTCTACAACTGAATGGCCAATCAATAGAAATTTTCTCGGATCTTAATTATGTTATCTCCACCATCCTGCAAAACGGACAAACCGCAGATGGTGTGAAGCGGGGTATGGAAGTGGCCCGAATAGCGTGGCTACAACCGCCAAACGAGATTAGTCTTAAGACCAAGCTGTAATACTCCTAATACCCCAAACTAATAGGATGTGTTGAAATCACTCCAGCCCAACAGCTACGCAACCCGAAGTAGCAAGAAAGCTAAGGCTGCAAAATTGCACGTTATTCGTACTGCAGAACTGATTTATGTAAATATGTTAAACCAAAGAAGATAACTAGTATATTACAAGTTTACCAATCAAAGCGAGCTTTGGCTGTACCTGTCCTCGACGATCCTGATTGGTTGAAGCTTATCAGCATACGCGGTCACGAAGCTGTACCTGTTCATATAATGTGAGATGGCCGCTAAATCATTACATCTTTCTCGGGAACTGCTAAAAATTAACGTTAATTCAGCCATGGGGGAGCGAGATTTCTTCTGGCTGCGAGATGGATTTTGAGACGGGCTTGTACGAATGAATGGTCAATGCTATTGGCGTTTCCAATAGAGCCGTTGCGGTGTGTTCGACATATTTCAACCGAAGAGGCCCAGCGAGATCTTGGCAAGATGTAGTCAAGTTATATAGGATCACGCTTTCATTGGCAAGACCTTGACTATCAGTTCAATTGTGTATTGCTTTATTTATTGTTGAATACGACCGTCAACAGGCGAAATGTATTTGCAGCTCCGAAAATTTTATTCGTGCCCCCACATAGTTCCAAATCTGAGTACATACTGCTGACAAGGTTGTTGCGCTTCATCCAATCACGTATGTGCTAGGGAGTTGGGCTAACGCAAAGCAGACTGCTAGTCAGCATGATTCTGTAGTCATTTCTGAAGCCCTGGTCTATGACAGCTATCACTGACTTTACGGAGTCTCGTTATTTCCAAAGCCAGTTGATGGTACGGACAAAGAGTTCAATGGATCAAGGGACTAGGGTTTCAGTGGACAAACTGGATACATCGTTGTGCTCACTATCGTCAGCAAATCTATCAGTCTAGAAATGCCTTTTCAACAGGTAGACATTGTGTCTTTGAAAGACAGAGGAAAAGCCTTCGTAAACATCAAATAACCTGAATGTTGAGGGCCAGTTGTGGCAGTATGAGTCTGAGTGGGCACAGTAAGAGAGAGAGAGAGAGAGAGAGAGAGGGACAGAGCTGGTACAGGATGAGGAAAGTAAAGCTTGGAGAGACTTATAGTTGAAGAATCAAGGGAGGTCAAAATTGCTGACAAATGTTTAGAGTCAAACACGCACTAAAAATGCAATTGTCTTTGGGTACGCGTCAAAGGCTGCTTTAGGGTCACAACCTGGATAACTCTGTTCTATGTTTTCATACGCCAACAAATCTGGGCTCATCTTTAAGCTAGACAGATTCACTCAATGGAGAAGATGTTAGCCTTATCCAAGATCCGTGATGATCTGACAGCTAATTTTATCACAAGCTATTGTCTGGAGTGTAATTCTTTGATTGCAAATACCAATGAGGTGTGCAAAACAACGAAAGAATACTACAGAGTACGCGCTGCTTCATCTAGCTGAAAACAATATCCACTTTAGTGTCTGTTTTCGCGTGAGCCATTATTCTGCAGGCTCCAACAAGTCTTCGTACACAGGGCGTCACGGTGCTGTTTACAACTGTATCAAATCTTATCTGCGTAAGCCCTCTGTTGCCAGCGTTTAAGTTGACTGATTCAGAATAGTTAAAAAGAATTTCACAGTGGCTATCGTTAAACGACAATTGTACTCACCACTACTGTTAAACGAGACAGACTAGAACTTATCGATTTTTTAATGTTTTCCTCGTCACATGAGACAGCCGAAAACGGTCCATTACACGTCCTCACTCGTGGCCTCCACACTGTCGCGAGAAAACTTGTTTACTGGTAAAACGTCATGTTGTTATTAAGGACTATATATATATATATATATATATATATATATATATATATATATATATATATATATATAATGTCTTAAGCTGACTTTCAATGGGTGAGCATGTACATCTGACAAGTTCTTCACACGTCACGATGATAGTGGATGTCAGTGTCATATAACCTTTTACACACTCGTATACTACTCACGCACTTCCTCATATGCTTCAGAAACGGAAACTTCGTGTTCATCAGGAGGAATGTCGCTATTGAGTGTGACGGCTTTCAGCGAGCTTGGTGCACTTATGCTCCACACGTAAACGGAACAGCGACCAATTAAAACTCCAGGATGCACAAGACCCTGATTTGGGCACAAAGACCTAGTAAAAATTGTGAATCCAGACTGCTGTTGATACTGAGGGACAGTGAAATAAATTTAAGGACGATAAGAGGTACTCATTCAGAATGTGAAATTAGTTTCATATCACGGTTTTCCAAAAACAACCGTTATCATCCGGTGTCCTTGATCAAATTCCACATAAGGTGTGCGGTAAACAGACCAAGCCACAACAACCCAGAGAAGACGTTCATTATGCTGGTAAAGGCGATTGTGGCATCCTTATAATGGTTATGTTTATTGTTTTGCTCTGATAGCAGGGTCGTGCTCACCGCTATTTCACTCTTTATTTCAGATACCACAATCTCGAGAGGCCACTGAACTGGTCACGGGACCAGTTTCGAGAACGTGATTGATTAGTAATGACCCAGATACGGAGAATGACGAGGCACAATCAGCTTATCAGGCACGCGAAGATTATATGAGACTTATTCCTTTTTATATAAAACATTGTGTTGCACTATTCCAGATCATAAACAAAGGAGAACGTGAGAGATGGCAGCTCTACATTAAAAACCTCATATTTACTTACAAAACTCAGTGGACTATGGGCTATCCTATGTGAAACTTTCTGATAAAATTGATTTTGATAAAATGCAAGAATCTGACGCTAACAAATGGCAGGAAAAAGCTATTCCCTTGACTGAATTCAGTACTAGCAACCTATCCGTGGTGATTCAGTGGGCATTTCAAGGGACGTGGCACGACACAGTTTTGTGACCGCTTACACTGAGAATTCCCAATCAACCAAAATCACGGCGAATAGGTACACCAAAAACCCGCCGTGATTGGTTGACCTGTGATGTGTCTATTATTAACTTTGATGCAACGTTTAAACGAATCGGTTTTGTGGTAAAAATTAACGTGCAGTTCCGCAGCCTTGACCTTTTCGCTATTTCGGTTTGTCCAGTTCTTGGTTGGAGGGAGTCCAACGTGTTCCGTCAATTCAAGTGTTTACAAATAGCACACTACCTCTGCCTCGAAATCTTTCAAGCATGTGAAATGCGATATTCATGACCGGATACAATGAAGACCGTACTTTCTTCCCTGATACCGTACGGTATTTGCTCGGTTCTGAGTGTGGTACATATCGTGCCCTTATTCAGTTATATACCACATTGGATGCTAACACTGAGTTCTAATTTCTGACACTTCTGCCCGATGATTCTTTTGTTCATGCCACAAGACTGCGGCTGATGTCTCGGAGCGGAAGAGTTTAACCGTGAACCCAGGCATCGAAATGCGACCATGATACTCAGCCGAGGAACTATCTGTGCAATCAACTCTCAAATTGGCCGGTAGATCTAAGAAAGAAAATCATAAACACAAAAGTAGGAGAATTTCTAGCGTAATCTAAATGAATATGAGTAGTATCAGGACTTCGAGCCCGTAACTAACAAACGGACTGGACAGTTCAGTTCGATAGAGCCAGTAATGGTTACTTTAACCGAAGGACCAACCGGCAGAAAATGACAGTGGCAGTTGGTCTCCGCAGAAAGAATCCTCCAAGAAGATGAAGTCAAACAGTTACAGTTCTTCTAAAAACTAAATTCTTCGACAATGCATATATGTGGAAAACATCATTCTCAACTTAGATGCAAACACCGGGAAGTGGTTATATCGTGATAAGCCATGAACAACGAGTGTCGAGTTGGAAAACAGAGTAGGTGACCAGTCAACAAACAAGTTGTCTTTGGTTACTTTGATAACGGTAGCTCTGAGCATTAGAAGCATCTGAAGCATACTGCTGGTGAAAAAGAGTTATCAGACTGACTGATTGAGGTGTTTCCAACCCAGTTCGTATTGGGTTAGATCATCCCTGATTAGTTGCGTTAAATTTTTCACACTGGAAATCACGTTAGATTTTCGTTGATATTTCGTAAGAATACCATGTCTTGATGTCGTTTATATTCACGGGAGTTTAGTGCGTATTTGAACAATCTTGGGGTACTATCCGTACCATCAAAAACTTCGGTGTCTCTTGAATCGCTCAATGCCGACTGGATCAAAAAAGCAAGCAAGCCGGTTGGCTCTTGGTTTCACCCTACCTGCTAAGATGACTATGCTCTCACTGATCAGCACTAACATTTGAATACCTCACAAAACGGCAAGTTTGCTGCGCACTCTCAGTTCATACGCTCACCTGAACACTTCGGTGACTTGTGTGTGGTGAGTTTGGTCAAACCAAAATGTGGAAGATCCCATTGAGTGGCTGAATGACGGTGAATCCCGTCAGCAGAATAAAAGTTCAGGTAGACAGAAGATCGGAGAAGGGGTTACTGCACATGTCTAGTGGTCCTGGTGAGGCATGTTTGACGCTGTTTCCAACTATTCTTCGAATGGTTTTAAATGTCCAGTAATACTCGAAATTTTATCCCCACAGAAGAACGATAACTGCTAAATTGTACATAAGTCCTTCCTGTTCCTTGGGCTCTTATTCATTCAGTGCTTCTATTTGATCATTGGTGGTTTCAGTAATGCTAACACGTATCTCACAACTCATAGTCACCCGTCTGGTCTTTAACATTACCCAACAAGGATAACTCTGTCCTAGACAGAGTGGTCACCAACCGTCCCTGTATTAATTCGTCCTCTCACACAAAGCCTCGCCTTCCATCAGTGACCACTATCTCCTGTTAGTTGAACCGAAGATATATTTGTGACTCATTCATAAAACTTGCGTGTAATCAAAACCGGGGAAGTTTAACTTACGTATTTTCTCATCCAAGAATATTTCCCTCCTTTATAGATCTCTCAGAACTGTTATTTCATGGTTCCCCTTCCTTTATTTGTCACTCGTTATTTGTAAGTCTCGTTACCAACACTTTGAAGGCAACCTTTGGCTTCTGCCGCATTCTTGTGCGGAAGGGCAGATTGAACTCCCCCAATCCATAGTCACTACGTAGACTGAAGGAGAGCACCTACAAGTCCCGTGAAATTACTTGTGTCAAGTTTTGTTCCCCCTTAGTTAAATAGGAGTTTAAATGCCGGGATGAGTTGTTATTCACAGGTCGAATCCCAATGACCAAGGGTTGTGCAACAGGCTATGGAAAGGCATGAAACTTCTCTATGGACAAAAGATTTAACACTTCAGCTTTGACGTTGATGAGGTGATGACATCCATTGTGAACCTATCGTTGAGATGGCGTGCGACCCCCAACAACTGCAGGCTGGTTGTTATTAATTCAGTTGCAAAGGTTACCAAGTCAATAGTCATTCTATAACGCTTCCATCCAGTAGCCTTGACCTCTACGGCGTTGAAAATGACCGAGAAAACTATCTCCACACGCTTGCTATCACATGTGAACGTCCCCGTGATCCTTTTCAGTTTGCGTATAAATCAAATAGGTGCACTTTAGATCCACGGCTTGACTCATTCACCTTATCAACAAATCCTTGAATGACAAAGCAAGGTCGGTCACGTGAGTTTTCCTCGATCTCTCTTCCGCTTCTGATTCCATTCCTCGGTCATGATGGCTTCCAAAATTGGGACCTTCTAGATGTCCATAACAATGTTTGTTTGGCTGAATATTTCGCTGAAATTGTGCAGTGAACGAGGATAGACAAAAATTCTACCAAGCAGTTGATTAATAATTCCAGAGCCCTCCGAGACAATGGTTTCTCCCAGTACTTATTTTCCACTTATGTTAGTGATCTGTCTGCCCTCTCCCCTGTGTGCCTGGAAGTACGCTAACGATGTCGTTCTATATCAACCCATCTGCATTTTTTGTGGCCTCAATGAATTCCGAGAAAAACTGTCAATTGTTGAACACTTCTTCACTACCTAAATGTTCGAAGTGCATCTTCATTCTTTCTCCTTCAGCTTTCCCTGTAGACAATACGATAATTCCTAATGGTTCTCTCTCTAGAGGTCGCTCTACCTAGCACCTAGGGATCACAATAAATAGCTACCACCAAGGGTCCTGGCTCATCCAGCTACGTGTTGGAGAACTGCAAAGTTTGTCTTTTCACATTCCTAAGCTCGGAAAATTCCAGAACCCACAACCAATCTTGTGCACTTATGTCTACCAGTGTGTTCTTCCGATCTTACAATATTGCTCTCTTATAATATTCTCCGACCTTCTAAAAAGGACTTCACAATTACAGGATTTGTTCCTCAAGGTTATCCGCAGACACATCGAATTGTGACTAAAGTTTTGTACACCTTTGAACAATACGTACCCGTTGCACACCTGCTTGTCTCCTCGCTACTCCCACACGAATACTCGTTCTAATTATCGATGCCTCCCGTCTCGCACTATTGTGCATAAGAATTCCCGTGTCCTGTACTTGGTTAGCAGATTAACGATCGAAACACGAGCGATAACTGACTCATGCACTAATTTTGGTGCATAAAATCCAGTTATTCTTATCCTATTTGACATGTTCTGTGCAGGCCGAATGTGATGGTTTTTGAGGTGAATGTTTTTGAATGAAATGTAAGCACATGAGCTTACAAAAGTGATAAAGCGATACAAATAAAAAACCGAGTAGAATATTGTGTTACACTGATAGCACTCAATATGCTGTGTCCTGGTTACGGTAATCGTTGAGGTGAAAATCGTTCCTTGATTTTCTACATAGTCTCATTTATACAGTGAATATTGGCATATTTTTTTAAGAAACACACCACAGCGCCTGGCAGATTACGGGAACACATCACGTGAGTATGTGAAACTGCTTTGCATTCTAGCACTGCTGTGGGGCCACGTAAATGGTGCTTGCTTCATTCGGGTCTACGGTATCTACTGCCTTTCATGTACAACCAAATATTTGTGTTATCGATTTATTACCGCAATCAGTAGGATGTATCCACCTGTCTTTAATGGTTGTGTAAACGTAAAAACGAGTATCATAGTGACTCAGCTGGGGTCTAAATTCAGTCCCGCAATGTAACAATGAGATGCAAAAGTTCACTGCGTTCCTTCTCTTCGTAATCTTGTGTTCTGAATCGCTTTGGTGCTGATGTGAAATCGCCGTGATATCAGATCAGCAAACACGGGTTGTTATTCAAACCTTGATCTGCATCAATAGCTGATCGGTGATGAACCAGTATCAGCTCGGAGTCGGTATGAAACACACTGATATTGCCTCATCAAAGTCCCGATCGTCGTTTTTTCTTCCACTGATTTGATGCGAACACATTTATGCGCGTAAGGCTCAACCAGTCACGTTGTTGTACACCGGATTGGTGGTAGCACGAGTAACGGTCGTACTCCGTTTATTCGCACTAGGTAGGCGCAAAGCCAGGCTTTAGGCCGATGAACACGTAGGCGAAAGCGCGAACAAGAATGCATAGGACGTTGCAAGCCCAGCGCACAGTCCACTCAAGTCACGTAAGGCCGTTCGACAAGTGACAACATCCGATTGGCCAACATAGTCCGGGATGGTGCATGACCAGCACCAAACTGTGTGTGTGTGTGTGTGTGTGTGCACGATTTCAGGAGCTTGTCCAGGTGGAGTCAGCAGAGAGTGCGTGGCGTGTGAGACTATCTGCGCACGTGACTGCTTAAGCAGAGCACATCACTCATTTATTCGGATTTAGGTAGCTAGGTCATCTCAATATAACCAGATCGCATTGTTTGGCCAGTACACTGGTAGTACATTGTCTGCCGAAATTTTCCGATGAAGATTCTAATGTGAAACGAAAACATTGTGAATGACACGCTATCGCACAATAACGATCATGGTCACCTGAGTTGTGGAAGCGCATAATACCCGGCTTGATCCAATTCAAAGCGCACGGCTGGCGTGGCTGATACGGTCTGGCACTCCGTAAGCTGCCAGGAGTGGCCGGATTATTATCTGGACATCACTGACACAGTCGATAAGTCCTTGAGGCTCTTTATCACACGACTGTGTGTGGTCTAACACAAAACACATGATGGTGCGTGAAAATCTGGCAATGCAGTCTGCTGGTCACCAGACCGGTTTGCAGAACATGTGCTCTGGAAATGACCTACTGCTGAAAATGACAAACGTGGGAATATGGTGTCTTACAGGTTGCTTGAAATTGAGTGACGAAGCAGATTGCGAAATCAAGAACAGAAACCGATATTCTGTAATCTTAGTCAAACATCCCGCTCGTTCAATGGTTTTCACGTTTGTTGTACAATATGTTAGGACTGAGGATCCTTTTGATTGATTACATTGAGCTACGATAAAGCATGCACTTTGGTCTGCGATTTTTATTGGCCGATCAAAGGCTAATTGGAAACTGATCATAAATAAACGAAGAAAAGGTTACACGTATTTTATCCTCGACAGTAATATTTCTTTAAGGGGATTGTATTGTAGTGTATTGTATTAAGGGCTTCGGCAAATTAACGAAAACTCACATTTCAGCCAAATGGAGGATAACTGACCATAGACACTTTGAAATACGCATAAAAACAAGTACTGTAGAAATAAAACTGGTTCAGCCATCGAGGTTCGTGCCAATTTCCTCAGTGACCTTCATCTTGTCAACCAGAACATGTGCTAAGCAAGACATTGTAGAGTAGTGATAGCAATTTATGCGCAATGGGATAAGTCTAAATGCAGAAAGTGTGGAGGGACGCGAACGGCATGCAGATAAGTCATGGGTGGGTCCACGAGAATCTTCTTGGCGAATTTTTCACAGGATATAAAGTACAGATCGCAAACTTTGGAGATAAGACAGACCATGGAAATCAGAAAAACGACTGATAATGGCTAGGCAGTGGTGTAGTATGATAAATCTTTCCTAATTAGACCAGAAAAGATTGCGGGAGAGTAGTGAAGTAAGATTGGGAGAATACATTATTGGGCAAAAGAAAAAACGAGAGCTTGTGTGGAGCCAAACTGCCTTAGCCCACGAATTCGATGAGGCAGTCAACGTAGTTTTTTAACCCAATGAAGAATATGAGAAGACCATTGTAAATTCGTGCCGATTGTAACGCATAGGTATTTGACCGAGTCGGCTCTGGAAACGGGGACACCGTTGATGATTGAGTGTACAATCACACAGATGAATAGTCTACACCGGTCAAGACAGATTAGTTGGCTCGACAGAGTAGCGCTTCGTATAGCTGAAGCCAATGAAGAATAAAGCCGGATGAACGACACAATCTAGTGAGTAATATTCAGTCAATAGGTCACCAAATCACAGGCCGGAGAGAAGGAAGTTCAGCAAAAAATTAAAAACAATGACCTTCGACACTATCGTCCAAATTCTCAGGCTGTTCATTGGACGGTTTATTGGCCAGGGGTATTGTCGCTATACTGAAATACGAATAACTGTAGATAACGATAATAAGAATCACGGCTTATTTCGTCTGATCGTCTGCTCCGCCCTGTCCACCAAGGCTTCCTCAAAAAGTAAGGATGTGTCCAACTTGTTAGGTTTGGTTTAGGCATGGTATTAATTAATGTTCTTTCTCAATTGTCCATTATTTAGCCCCTTTTTCCTGACTTACTGAACTTCCATCCAAAGATAAACATATTTTTATGAAAAGAGAAAGCAGAAGAATAACGTTTCACAATTCGTAGTATGGATCTGTAAAGATACAGCGAAATCCATCCGGAGACAAATCACCCAACGTTACTCTGCTGTGTTCCGTTTTCAAGTTTACGTCAGCGGAAGATTGTTTCACATCTTTGTGAGTTCAGCAGCTCGCAGAATGTGATCCGAATGTGTCAAGACGAGCTAATTGCTTCGTTTTGGATGCGTCTGGTTGGATGGCGTATCGTGTGGCACCCATGGATGTTCAAGCCATCACAATCAAAAGCTTTGCCTGAGCTCGTTCACCTACGCAACAGATAGAATACTGCGTCAGGTTTCATGATCCCGACAATTAATCCAACTGAATCGGATACACGGTCTTCGCCAGAGGCTGCTATCAGTCCAGCCTATGGCAGCGATAATGTGTACCCGGTGGAGTAAACCGAATGGGTTTAAAATATGCCTCTTAAAGCAAGACAACGTTTAAACCGAAGTGAAATTTGTACCTTTAGAACAGGATGGCCAGTGGTTATCTTTGTCGAGGAAAAATGAATGAGAGTTGTTCAAACATACTGGCTTTATGTCTGTTGTTTGTCTAACATCAAAACCACACAAACCAGGTGTGACCAAGGCACGTTTGGCCCCTTCTCACTCCTCACCTCTCCTTCCCGAATGGATCGGATAGTTCGTACTCCAGACTGTTCAGGTAATGAACGCTTAAGTCAGGAAACAGAAACGACAAGGACCAGTCGTGTTTTTGTCAGTGAGAACACTCAAGCACATTGTTGACTTCAGATGAAGAAAAAATTTCTCAAACCCAACTGATTCTTATGACCCGTCTGAGACAGAAAGGAATCGAAAGACACTCTGAAACGGGGTTTATCAATCAATCTCTTACTTTTTTCATCTTGAACTTAGTTCAAGTGAGTAGCACACTCTACACGAACCAGATTACGGCAATCATTGCTGAATAGCAGTTCAGCTGGACTAGACGTGAGAGTAAGAGTGGTCTTTCAAAACTGACGGTTATTATCCGGTCCAGAGATTCTAGCACCGGACTGGTAGACTGTCAGTACTTTATGTGGAAATGAGGGTTTGTAACCAGCTTTCTACATCTAAGTAGAGAAAACGAAGAAAAAATTGTTGGTGTTGATCGACAGAAAGAACAGCTGTTCGGTTGCTGCAGTACTTCTCACTCTTGTTGACCAGTGGAGACCACCAAGACACGTAATAAAGCTTTCATTGACAGCCTGTTTTATAAAATCCAGTGGAACTACAAACTTCATTGAAGTTAATGGTCTTCCGATCGGGATGCTGCTCTTTCTTCATTAAAAACAGGCTAGAATCGTTTCTGTAAGATGTGCTAAGGTTACCAACTGATCCCATCAACCAGTTAACCTTTGCGACAAGTTTCGCGTCCAACACCGTAGCTGGCCTCTTCCACCTTTTGATCAAAAACATTTTCCTTTTTTTATTCATTTTACTCTACCACAGCTTTTCTCAGCATTACCACTGGTTGGTCCGAAATCTCCTGTGGGCAATTAATCTTGCTAGTGGATGATGACGGGTTCATTTGGTCTAACAAAGAAGTACATCGAATTAAGTCTTATGTGATCCACTAAACTTCCACTTTTTCGCTCTAATTTCGCTATGGTTTTCGGTTACTACCGTTAGCCATAATCCAAAAGATTCTCACATAACTCCAATATAAGTGGTACCCACTTTCTGTCCTCTGTAATAATTCACAAGGTGGTTCCCGTGATCCACACTCTGGTAAGTTCAGAACCCATCTAGTACGCTATGTGCATTGATCGAGGAGTTCGTAAATCTATGTACGTCATAGTCTATCATCCGATCTATCTTCCAAGCATTAGATAAGCCAGAGAGAAATGAACACTGTAGAAGTACACGAGAGATTGCAGAGACATTGGTCCTTCGAAGAAAACGTTATCCGGACTACATTCTGGATGTATTTTCTCTACGACCTGCTCGGATGCTGGGCTTTAACTGTGCCATGTTTTGTCGGCTTCATGTGTCTTGATGAACTCAAAAGGCACGAAGTTCCCACCGGCTTCAGTTTGGTACATTTTTGATTTTTCGTTCCCTATACAAGCTCGGCTTGCTTTCTTTGCGCCACTGCGTTGGTCAGTCATTCGTCTATTGGGCCTGTGGGCGCTGTTTCTGAGTACGATATTCGCAATACAACTTTCCATTTGTTCACTAACTCGAGTTTTTCCCTGTTCGTTCGACTAAGCGGATGTTGTCAATAATTTGCTTCGAGACTGGACAAAAGACACGTTCGGGGGTCGCGGACCGGTCGTCTTGTATAAGATATGCGCAATAAATCTCAACCAAAATCGTGTCTGAGTTTGATCTCAGAACCGACCGTAAGAAACCGATAATCTGCTTCTCACTTCAGTTGTTCGAAATCAGACATTCCATCGGCTTTTAGAGTAAACACCTTGCTCATGAGTGAGACGAACGAATGTCAGTTAAACTGCGCATGTGTCTGGGGTTGATAAAATCCAAACAAAAATTCCCAATTACCGATGACTTCCCAATCGCTTTCTGGCCTCCACGTGAACTGTAGTTTATGAGAAAAAATTAAATCATGTGTTAAATCGGTCTTAATTGCAGAACAGTTCACGCTACACTGTTTGTGCAGTGTCAGTTACATTCCAGAAAAAATATCAAACAAAGTGGATTTGCCAACTGAATCGTTTTTTCAATGTCATTCCAATACTTAACTGGTTGGAGTTTGATTAGCTGGTTTTTGTTTGTTTGATAGGTTCTGGCACACTAGGTGGTACCCTGAACACCAAAATGAACTGAGCAGAGTATTTCTTTGGGATGTGTATGAAGTATAAAAAGTCAACGGATTTCATATTGTGACAAAGTGCCTCGATTAGACGGTCACGCGACTCATGTGATTCTTTTCTCGGGTAGAGATGCTGGTATTCAGAATGCCATCGATTCAATAATAAGTAATAAGAAAACCACTAAACTTCCTTAATTAGGCGCCGAAACCTCCCAGCGGCATTGTATGAACTTGATTTCACGCGACTGAATTTAAAGATACCAAGCAGAGTGATGGGCCCTATCTTGTGGGAGTCATTTCGACCATGAGAATTCGGCCACAGGTCTTCACAATATCATTGACTAAGGAAATTTACTCCCAAGACAAAATCAAAGCGAATTTATGAACAAGTATCATTATCAGTTAACTGTATCTGAGATATAGGCATGGTAGATACCGGATAACCTTTGAACAGTTCGCATAAGCGAAGTCAATAGGTTAGATTAGAATAGAAAAACTCTCGGTTTCATCTTGTGGCTTAAATGTGGTTCCGTACTGAGCTGGAGTGATCTTTTTTCTTAGAGATGTAGGTGGTGCTTACAGAGCATGGAACTAGCCCGACCCACTACCGACATGGTTTTGTGAGGAATGAGAAATGATCCGAAGGGTTAGCAAAAATCATGTCTCAAATATCCAAACGAATACTAGTCGCGAACAATAAGCTAGTAAGTTATGTCTGAAGTTAAGAGAGACAGAGAGAGAGAAAGAAAGAAAGAAAGAAAGAAAGAAAGAAAGAAAGAAATAACGAGAGGAGATCAAAAAAATAGAGAGGTTGCACTATTAGCAAAAGATTGTACGTCTATTTGCACGAAAATTCACCGAAATCAACCCCTGTTATCAACGCAAAGCAGTAACAGGTAAAAGGTATCTTTGGTCGTCGGTAATCGTAACCACAAATGGTTATCCTGCTTGTGTACATGTGAACTCTTTTGGTTCGAGGTTAGTGCAGAAAAGATCTCAGTCAAATTGCCAGTCGGATGAAACACGTGTAACAACTCAAAGTCGCTTGAGTGGCATATTTTCCCACGACTAAGTTCACTTTGTTCGGATTCAGTTCAAGAAATAAGAATGCCATAGATGTAAAGGTGTATCAGTTACTGGAAAACGGATTTTTGGACAGGCTGATCAAGAGTGAGGAAATCAAACATGAGTGGACACGGTTTAGACGGAACCCGTTTGAAAACAATGAGCGTAGTCCCAGACGGCGATCGGTTTTGTGTATGGGGAAACTGAAGTAGTGACTGAACGCGGATTGCGGATTTTGACAAAACACAGAAGGAGTGTTCCATTTTATTTGTTCCCAATATTGCTACGGGGTGATAAATAATTACGATAATTTTGTTCCGAGGGTTTTTAAACAAATGTGGTTCACTGGGAGGACTCAAGAAAAATAAAATAGCTCTCCATTTATCCCAGAAGAATCAGAATATCTTTGTGGATATTTGATATTGTGTTTTCACACTACTGATGGGTTCTGGAAGAAAAAGCTCCTAATACTGGTGAACAGAATCCGATCCGAAAGATCAGTTTAATAATGGTAATCACAGACAGGAAAATAAATCGATCGGTAGAGAAAAATATTCAGTTGAGGCATCTGGATTAGAAATCGGAAGACCGGATACCAGATGAAAAATATACTGAAATTTAAAACAACATTGTGTTCGTTAAAAGATTGGTTTTAGTGAACCTATATATATATATATATATATATATATATATATATATATATATATATATATATATATATATATATATATATATATATATATATATATATAACAAGAGAGGTGAATGTTTCGGAGCGACGGAATATTTTCACTGTGTGGCAGGAAAAACACAGCAATTGTTACCATCATCAGAACAATCCTTGTTGGCTGAATACCATCAGTACTGGTTTGGCAACATCTACCTAAGTCTTCACTGTAGCCACAGAACCCTAGTTGAATAAATTCAAATCGAGGAACAAGATAAAGATGAAAGAGAGAGCGGAAGAGGAACCGACAGACCGAGAGAGAGAGAGAGAGAGAGAGAGAGAGAGAGAGAGAGAGAGAGAGAGAGAGAGAGAGAGAGAGAGAGAGAGAGAGAGAGAGAGAGAGAGAGAGAGCAGAAGTGGACGGATCCACTCGACCGTGTGGTGCAGAAAGGCGTGTGGATCACAGAAAGTCAGGTTCACATGTTGTCGCATTCAGGCGTAAGTAATTTACAGACTTCGTCGTCAGTTCCTGCGGTCTGGTAGATTACTTGGTCATCTAAGTCCGAGAGGAAAACAGGTTTGAAATCACAAACGGTGGACATTTTTTCAATAATTTTACCGCCAACCTAATCCATGTTTTGGGTGTACGACAAGTTTAACATGAATTGTGAACCGTATGTTGAATTCAATCTCGGATCGGTCTATTCAAAAAGGAAGCCACCGACCGAGAAACGCTGTGCAACAGCCAAAGAATCACTAAGCGCATTCGTGTGAACACCATCTTCGTAGTGGAACAAATTCAGGCGGACAACTCAAAGCTACCATAGGTATAATATCAATTCTGAAAAATAACTGATGCAAACTGCAGGTTTTGTGTGACAAAGCTGTTGTGTACACATACGTTGTGAGCTTCACCGTGGACTTCCAACTTTCCGAAGTTTAGGGCTCCCAAATCCAACTGGAATTAAGCGAAAGGAAATTAGTGTGGTACCTTTTTCATGGTTTCCTGATCTCCGAGACTGGATTTTAGGTCACAAAACGTTTCATCACTATCTGAAGTGAAATCTTCAGCACACAGATACCTCTTCGGCTGGTTATGAGACGTCTGAGATTTAAACGTCTAGTTCTACGAGCAAAAATCAAAACAACCGCCAACCTGAGCTATGATCAACACCAGTTTTAAAAAACCCATTAGCAGCTTAAGCCCAGATTTACATCTGTGTAACTGAATCATTAAAGTGCCAAAGGCATTCAAACCAAGAGGTCACATTTTCAAAATTAGTAACCGTCAGATTTCAGGTGGGATTGAGGAAAGTGGCGCGCCCACGCAGAAAAGAGATTCGCAGTAGATCTTGAAGGTCTTGACAATGATCCAAAGTATGGTTCCTCTAATGGTAAGGATGTACAAAACTGGGTCGACGAAAGCACGCGTTTTACGACCATTGTACGATTCATGAATAGGAAGGGGGCATGAGACGTGCGCGAAGCGGATGGTTGAAGAGAAGCGTCATCGACAAAAGCGTAGATGAGATTTTGGGCGTTGGGAATATCCACCATAAAAAATGAAACGACAGAAAGTAAGAAACCCGAAGAATTTTTGAGTTTGCCGGAAATACTCCGGAAAGGAAACCGTTGATCAACATCTAAAAGTATCTGTCCTGGAAGGAGAGAGACAGAGCGAGAGAGAGAGAGAGAGAGAGCTGAGTTCAAGTATTCAGATGAAGAACTTGTGCTGAGTTTCTGGGCGCTAAGCAAGCACGGAAATTTCCGCGGGAAATAAAGTTCGGTTCCTTGGGGTGGTTTAGCCTCTAACTAAAAGCAACAATACTGATTGTCTCTTTATTTTTTTATAACTCATCACCATAGTACGCACTTTCCTCATTCTCCATTTGTGGGCTCATATCGGATAGCTTTAGTCCTTTTTGCATTCCTTCTGCACTCAGTGGAACAAAAACCGAATGTGACACTGGGATTCGAAATCAGTTATCACGTTACGCGGCGATTGAAAGCTGAATTATTATGAAAATCTCATTAGTACCATTTGGTTTTCAGTTTACTGGTATTCTTCCCTATTTGATCATGGAAATAACATGGGCGGTTCAATCATAATAACAATGTTGGCTTACACTGCACATTTGGAATAGAAATTCGGGAAGTTCATTAAGCGGGTGTGTTGTTAGAAGTCAATACGACAAATCCAATGAATTCGTTTGAAGATTCAAACAAATGTGAGAGTAAAACCGCCGGTGAGATGATGTTGATGGTGATGAGTAGGAATAGGATGATGTTGATGATTACGTTGATAAGTAACATTGGTTTTACCGTTCCACTGCGCTCGGCTGATGATGAAATTCATTATTTTCAAGTTGTTGTTCATGTGGTGTTAGACTCATGTGGTTTCATTTATGTTTTTCACTCATGATTCATAAGAATATCAAAGTGATTGATTCGTTCCACAATTTCCAGATTCGACCAATTAGACCAGATGATATTCGCCTTTCTAAATGTACCGATTTCATAAAACCCTAGACTATTTCAGGCAAATTAGCTACGCATATGTGGAACTCCATGGTATAACGCTAATAAAAGCAATGTCGGAACAGGGATCTGCCGGTGAGGCTTGTGCAACTTAACGTCCACTAATACTTCAGGTACATATTGATCAGCACATGGGTTACGCTGACCAAAAATACGCATCTTTGGACAAAACGTTTTTGTCTGTCTTAGCGAATTCAAAGCCGATAATCCAACACTGAGAAGTTGAACAAATGAATATCATACACACAGACACACACGTGAACAAAGAAGGAACCCTTTGTCAGTGATTAAAATGATGAGCGACAACATACAAACCGGATCCAGCAAACCGTGTGAAAACAAAGACATTCGGAAAAATGGCAATGAAAGCTGAGATAGGTGAACCCCTTTCAACTGGTCTTGGTAAAATGTACCGGGAGCACTCTGGTGTCTGATTATTCGTTGGGTCATCCAGTCTGGTAAATGCAGGGAAGTGAAATGTAATGCTGACGGTCAAACAATTTCCCTCCTCCCCTCCCCTCCCCTCCCCCCCCCCCCCACTCGGTGGGATTTTCTAACAAGAAGCCAAATTGTGAATACTTCGAAATTGCATCCATGACTCGAAGATTGTTCTCTTTTCATCATGAATTGACAAAATTTCATATGCACAAAGAAGCGAAAGCCAATGATTCTGTTCGAATGGAAATCAAGTTCGGTGTTAGAACGCTACCGAAAATCTGTAAAAAGGTAAGCATGCTTTTCATTTCCAAACCGTCTCCGATGAACAGAACTGGAAACAGAAGGAGTTAGAGAGATAGAGCGAGAGAGGGAGAAGTTCCAATCCTTTGGGACTGCTTTTGAAACCAATCAGTTACAAGTTTTGTTTTCCCCTCCAAATAGTTGTAACAGTTCAAATGTCGGAATATTTTCCATACGATATTCAAATTTCATTTGTAAACAGAAGTCAAAAACACAGATTGCGCGATGTATCCTGGATCATTTCGCTGCGTCTTTGCAAAGTGCATACTGCAGTCGAAGTGATTATTTTTATAGCAAAATAAATGAACGAAATGTTTATAAACAAAGGCAAAATCACATGACGCACACATTCATTCATGTCTATCGGATAACCACACAACAATTATCACACTTCGTTATAACGACAACGATAAAGTGATTACAAGTTCGCGTTGTCTGAACAGTTCAAGTTTGTGCACACGGATCGACAGGGCCCCTATATATCTTAATAGTTTGGTACTGGTGGTCGAGTAGATCACTTGGAACGCTTGACTTGCGTTGACTCAATGCTTAGTCTCGTAAAGATGTCGAGCAATTGGTGATCTGATTTACCTTTGCTCGGTTGATGATGCAATTGTGGTGAAATTGGTACTCATTGTCTTCTGAAGCCACACTGGAATGTGTTCAGCCATTCGATGACGTAACTGCCTTTCCGTTCTGCCGAGAAATCATTGTTCAAACCGAAGGAATGATCCGGAAGGAGGGCAGTACGTCGTAACGTGCTACTCCTCAAAATGGTTTCGTCTCGATCTACGAGAGAACGGGTCATGTTGGAGGATGTCATTAATTAGATTATCAATCACAAGAACAAATAAACGACGGTACATATATTTGTACGATACGCCGGTGGTCATTCAGTCAGTAACACAATGAAGTCCCAAGTCCGAATATGCCCAACTTCCTTCCAATTTTCATTGATGACAACATACCTTCGGCTGTTGCTCAATCCCTGAAAAATGTGCTTTCCTGTTTCAACTTTTCCTTTCTGATTACTCAGTTATGTCTGATTCAACTTAAGCTATTTTCGACCGGATCCGGCACCTTGGCATTCCGTTAACATCGAATACGACTGAGGATGAAACTGAGGTATGAAAGACATTTTTTAAACCTTGTAGGTTCATCTTAGTTATTTTGTACTTCCGCTTGAGGGAAGAAGAGGGAAAATATACCCCATGGTTTCAAAAGTCAAATGCACCATGAAGGGCAGTCAGGAACCATGACCCTCGGACTTGGGGTCGCAGAAGTACATAATTTTCCAATAGGTCGCACTGGGTAACGAGCTTCGAGGCAGCAGTTCACTGTCTACCACCAATGAATCCGCTACCTTAGATGTAATATGAGCGCACGCGACAAACACTAACCGAAAATACATACACACGCACACACACACAAACTCTTTGTATCATACTTCTTGTATGATCTCAACGGAGACGATATACCTCACGTATCACAGGGACTAGTGCAGCAGCAGACAGGACAGACAACTAAGGCCCGGAGATCTGGAGCAAAGATGCTCTTCGGCTCCAGTAGGTCATACTTGGTAACCACCCCATTAGCACAAACCACACCTTTTATACTTCAGTCATTTGTTAAACATTATCGTAATAGGTGCAGACGTGTTGTGCTGCATTCAAGCAGCCTGTACGTGTGATGTTAAATTTATTGCTCGTGGCTATTTTCTTCAAGTAGAACATTCGCCATTCTTGTTGACTCGTGCACTCCTCAGGATCTCCGGCATTCATCGGCGTGCGCACCTTTCTGATTTCAGCCTTGATATGTTGTTTCAGCACACTCCATATCATTTCAATCTGATTAAGGGAGGGTGGATACGGTGCAAGTCTGAGGACTGCCGATAAATCCTCTCATCTGGAATGACAAGGCACATTGTCACAGACAGTGACTAAAACGACTTCTCCGAGTTATCCAAAAGGCGACCCACAAGACCGTTCAACCACTTTAGACACATTGCTGCAGTGTATGATCCTCTTTTGTTAGTCAAATCAAATAGACCGTTGGTGTACATCGCACCTACAATGTGCAGATTCTTACTGCTCCTGCTTGTCACTAGTATCCGTAACCCTATCCCTCTTGGAGCTCTACCAAAGTTTCGCGAACAGTGCAGATTAAAGATGGTCTCGTCTATCCATAAGATCTCATGGTTGTGTGCCTCCTACCACAGTGGATGTCCTACGTAACCGTCAGCGAATGTTAGAAGAATTTTACGGACATCGCTCTTCCTGCTCTGCTTGTTACGCAGTAAATTCATGGTTACGAATATTTGAAGAACTTTCTTAAACGTTATCAGCTGTTCCTTAAGATGGTTGATGATCACGGTGATAGGAACGCCCTTTTCATACACAACCTCCAATCGGATTTGCAGTGCCTAAAGCGTTAGTACTGACCGATTGAATTAAAGGCACGTGACATGGTGTCAGGTATATGGAACATGCGTCTCGTTGCCCAACTCGTCTTCATTCAAATGAACTGGTCATTTCACGAGCAACCAGGCTTCATACAGAACGCAGCTTAGTCACATGTACGGATTGGCCCAGTTTTGTTAGGTTATATACACACACACACACACACAGAGTCAAGGTCAACTAACGCTGTCTCTTGGTTGGCTATATCATGTAGTGTAGATGTTCAACAAACCGTTGAGAGCCAGCCCGGATAGCCTTGTGGTTAAGGTGTTCGATTCACAATCGTTCACCCCGGGTTCGAGTCCCCGTGGGGGCTCGGTGGATGTGCACTGCTGATGATTCCCAAGGATGAAACAGCTGTACGGTACTTCCATGGCTTTCAATGGTGAGTTGAGCGTTCTAGCTGCATGATGAATCATATTATATACAAATCTAACCTCCTACTACTCAATTGTCTTTGGTCCTTTGGACTTCAATCACGCGGTCGACTCAGTGGTCACATCTCCCCCATGTAGGCTCTGCACGTACTATTGCATGTGCCAACGAGAATTCAGCTCACCAGTTACCATCGCGATGTGGTTGATCACGGGACAGAGATTTCGTGGGCAGGACACAAGTGACCACTGCCAAGCCAATCATGTCCGTGTTTACATAGCGATGCCATTTGGGCTTCATCTAAAGTTACGTAGGATTCACTTAAAGTTACGAAAGATTTACTTGAAGTGTAACAAGTATGGTAGTGTATCAGTCGCCAATCTTCGATCTGACTCCGTCTGCGAACCCAATAAACGAGCAGCATGAACCTCTTCTGGGTTCAAAAAAATGTAAACAAATGCTTGACCGGAGCGAGAATCAAATAACCATTATTTGGTGATCAGTTTTTTGCTACTACATGTTATTTATGACGAATAATCGTGATGAAAAGTGAAACAATGATCAATTTCATCTCGATTACAGGTCGACAATCAACTGGCAACATGATCATTCCATAACAGAAAATAGAAAAGCTGCACTTGGCGAGCAACGTTGAACTCCCTTCCACTTTTTTCCGCTTGGTTCTCCCTATTATGAGAATGGTAATTTGTATATTGGAAAATACCAAGGAGCGGAGAAGGTGAATGTTCTATTTCGAAGCTATTTTTATCGGGGCATGATCGGATGAAGTAAAAACAAATGGCAATCAGTCGAGAGAGTTGGGATAACTACGAAATTTGCATTTGCAGTTACAAGTAGGCCCTTTCTATTGACGCAAACCATGTGTTTGGAATAAGTGCCCGATATCTGCAGAGCATAATAAATAATGATAAGTAGTAATAATAATCTAGAACTACGCTAACCCAAATAGCAAGAACGCGGAGGCTGTGGAATAGCACGTTAATTCTAGTGCATAATTAATTCGTATAAATACGTTAAGTCAAAGAAAATAATTGGTAGATCACAAGTCGACCAAACACAGTAAGCTTTTGTTGTACTGGATCGCCGTGTTTCTGATTGACTGACGTTTCTCGGCCTATATGGCCAAGATTCTGTGCGGGGCCGTGTCTCGTATGATGCTTGCTGAATCACTACAACCAACCTACATTGGAGGGTGCTGACATTTCATAAGCGACGATATGCGAATAAATACTCGAACCGAAGTTTATGTGAATGTACGTCAAGCCTTTCCTTGTATCATCGACCCTGGCTCTGATGTGCCCCGTCTGTGGGTTTTGGGCGTAGACCAGAGATTGAGGTGAATTGTCATGGTTGTCGACCATATTGTCCGACAAGAACCCCACCCCCACCCCTCCTGATTGGACTCACGCGTTAGCGTTCCTTAAACTTCCACTTTTTCTTCAAGTGTTATCTGGTTATGACCGTAATTTGTCCGCTCTCTGATTGGCGCGTTCTGATGCTCCCGGAAAACTACCAATAAGATTTGTTGAACAGTGGTGCCCAATTCACTGACTGCAATTTGAACAACACTATAATGTTCACAGTCACACCACGGTGTTGTCGTTCTCACAGTTATCTGCGTCTTACCCTCATAGAACTAACAGCACATCGCCGTTACGATTTCTCACAGGACTCTTCTAGAAGGAACGTCCACTCACACTTCTAACGCACAAATTAGAATGTTGTGAACAAACACCGACGGAGCGTACAAGCATCAGAACAAATGGATGGACAGAGGAGTTGAAAACGTAACTTTCCCGACACAAATTTGAACATAGAAAGCAATAGCATTAGATTGCACTATGTATTCCGGACCATTTCGCTGCATCTTCACTAGTGCAGAGGAGTATTGGATAGGTGTACCTGATGGGCGGCCATAACCGCGAAATCGATCGTGTGCTTCCGAGAAATTTTGTTCACCCCTCTGTAGATGCTACTTAGTTCAAAAACACTATGTTGAAGATTTGATAAAGGGGTATTTTGATGATCACAAGCCACAATCTCATATCTCACAATAAATTTCATTTGGACCAATCGTAGTTCACTTGATTAGAAGTGCAAGCTATCAAAACTCATTCATTCCCATACAGAACCAACAAAATCATGCATGCTTGACCCACCCCATCACTGGTCTTGCCTATGTAGTCTACTGGTCCGAGCAGTCATGCCAGCTTCGTTGACAGTGCGAGTAATTTCCTCCACATCACGAAACCGCATTCGACATACCCATGTTAACCAATCACATTGCTTGTGACGCAACTACTCCTTGGATTTGTTTTCCCGCATATATTTTCTGCCCTAGAAAGGACCGTATTGTGCGCTGAAAAGGACCTGCGTAGAGCATTCCTATGTCAAGTGTAGCCCGCTGATTTCACTTCTTCCAATTCAATCTTTATTGTCATTCTGCGTTCAATAATTGTTCCAATGATCGAAACGGTCAAAGTGACCAGCGTTAGTAAGGCTGGAACGCCCACGCAATCCTCACCCAATCTCAAAGTGCTTCGTGCACTATACCCGCTGAGCTACGACGTCACACAAGGGGACTGAGCTATTTCACAAATGGATCACATTAGTTAGTACCTCAAAAATACGGTAGTACTGGCACCCATCGAGTAATTACAGTTCACGACGGAAATCGGCCGATGATCAAAATGATTCAGGAGTCTTAATCCTGGAAACCACCAATCCGTCATGTTCATTGATCATCAACAGAGTTCATCCCATTTCTGGTTCAAGAAAGAAAGCGATTACGATTAGCATGAAGTGCACGCCTTTACGGTATAATTCCGCACATGTTACATCCAATTAAATAAACTTTGAACAAAATCAAAACATTTGCAATTGAGTAGTAGGAGATTAGATTTGTATATAATATGATTCATCATGCAGCTTGAACGCTCAACTCACCATTGAAAACCATGGAAGCACTGTACAGCTGTCACTAGTTACATGCCTGAACCAGTTCGTTAAGGCTCAGCTCACAAACCGATCTGAATCGATCACAGAATGCCGCTGTTACAAGGCAAGTAACTAAGGCTTCTATGGATGTTGGTAACACTAAATACAGAAAAACGCGCTCATAATTCTTACACCTGCGAATTTATACATTTCGACATCCGAAGTGTCGCCTAGCTGCCACTCAAAGACGGAGCCTAACTGCAATCCACCATTCGTATGCGCCGATAATTTTTATCACTACGCGGCAACGGTGAAGGCGGATTGAAATTCGGATACATTTGCACCATTGTAACCGCACTACAGTTCTTGTTCCCCATTGTTATCCTCGGAGTCAGTCGTGACCGCAGAGTGATTTCACCTGCTTTGTTCACTTCGCTCACTTGGAACGCGTAAAGCCGACTGGGTGGCTTGTCTCTGTATACTTGTTTTGTTAATGATCACCTCTCGATCTCCTAGTTCGGTCACATGACAGTTTCTGAGCTTCTTAGCTCTGGTCACGACAAGGTCGGGTTCACGTGCGTAATTGTGGACGCACATTATGGTGCGATGCTCAGACGACGAGTGCACCGTGTGGCCACCTACGCGAAATGTGTAAGGGTGATTGGTACGGTGGTCTTCAGACCAATCAGGAGGAAATCTCAAACAACTAATCGGGTGGCACTTCCGAATAAACTGGACCTAATTCCGAATAATTTTGACCTGATTCCGAGGCGATGCGGAAAATGTTGTAGATACAACAACCTCTAATTTGCCATTTCCCATTCGGTATTGTTTCGGAGTACTGCTTCACTAACCCACATTTACCGGCTTATTCAGTTACAGACCTTGGAACGAAATGTGTCTGTCGGGCCTTAAAATTGTACAGTCTCCCCTGAACCATTTCCGTTTTTTTTTCATTATTGTTTTGGTAATTCACAAGTGGAAGTTCGTTGAAACGTTTTACGCGCGGTATAAGGTCTTGCAAACGTGAAACAAACGCACAGGTCATGTCCGTGGATCCGTCGAGTGTGGGTTATGCGGAGTGACCGACTGGATTCTAGTGTGTTGGTCCACACACAGTACTGTCATATATTTTAAGCTTGAGGTAACTTTCCGCTATCTGATTGGAGCAAACGTTGATTCAGTAGTGCAAAACACTGAGTGCTTTCCGCCTAGCCTGAGTGTTGTACGTTTTGCATGTGATCTGATTGACAGATGGTAGCCATCCATTACAGTACAGTACGTGATTGTACAATACAATACAGTGCATTACTATCCTTGTCTGCAAAGCCATCACTTACCCTGATACGATCATCTTTGAGTAGTTTCCATTTTGAGTCCAGGTTTTTTTGTCAGCTGAAGTCATAGAAACTCGTGAAAGGGGAATAGCATAAAAGGGGCAATGCGATAAAATCTTCAGTTCATTATGCACATCCACGATCCATATAGTCTGGTATTAACCAATTCTCATCTATCTTGCATTTCGCAATTCTTCGGTCGAATTTGGTAAAAACATCGTTGAAGTCCGGTAAAATATAAGAAAATATAATAGATATGATGTACAATTCATTATGACTAATGTTTTATAGGTAGAAAGGTTGACTAATCACATTTTAACGGGAGCGATTTTGAATTATATCTTTGGCGGTGGACCAACTTACCTCAACAAATTTGTTTTCCTGCAGTCATTTTTTGTTGGATAAGAGAGATAAATAAATAAATAGAAATAAATAGATAAGTAAACAAAGTTGTACATCAGGTACGCGTTTGTGTGGTTTGCACTCTCGGTAAAGACTAAGGAAGACAATACTATGGACATGCAATTGTCAAAGTATTGGGGCTGATGAGGCAATATCATCAATCCAGAACAAGGAAGATCGTTGCTTGCCGAACAAGATTCATGATCGAAGTTTGCCGTCAAAGGTACTCATAATCTGTAGCATACTTGAACTTCGCTTAAATTTACTACCAGCAGAATCAAATCAATTATTTCACTTAAAAACTTTCGGAGTAGGCATTTTGTCAATTCAACTCTTTGAAGGCAATTTGCTCTGTTCAGGATAAACGTTAAGTAACTAATAGCACTAATTTAAATTCAGTGTTCCCGCCCTAGGACTTACTCCTGAAGAGCTGTCGTTCCACCTTTGCAACCACGTTGTCCCGATCCCAACTGAATTCTTCACGGAAACCACTCAAAAGCGAACACCTCTTCGAGCCTAAACACCGATAGGGGAGTCTACTAGATCTCGTGATAAAGAGGGCTCGTAGATTCTTCTGGTTTGACAGTTCCAAATGTTTCACTTGGATATGAATGTATGAACAATGTAGACTATCCAGGTAGTTCATGGAAGTTCGTTGTAATCCGCTGACAAGCAGTGTCAGTGGGCATTCAGTAATTCCAGGTACGCTGCGCGTATCGACGTGCTTCCCGATGGTTTGACATTAGATGCTTACACAGCCCTAGGTAAGTTATTTCCCCCCCCCCCCTCCCCCCCTATTTATCGTTCCCCTTTCAGGTAAAAAACATCACGTGCACGGAAGATGCAAACAGGTTGGTCTCAGAAAATGACAACGACGAAAAGATGGCTGAGTGCGAATAGGTCCCGGGGAAGTGACCTGTGCTTTTCGAGTGGATTAGACCGTTTGCTTACTACGGTGAGGGTCGGATGTTCGAAACTAGCCGCTGCCGGTCCCTTTGGTGGTGGACATCAATCCACTGTCATCTAGTCGATTGCCACGTCTGACCTAATGAGACCTTTTGTGGTTCTCCACACCAAGTCTCACAGTCTGGTAGCCGTCTATCCCTAACAGTGCAATGGGTCTCTGAGGCGATCGGGTATATCCCTTCCAATGTACTCATGCGAAAGCATGTAATAAAAATAAATGAAGAAACAAACTGCACAACTGCTGTGATAATTTACACTATAACCACGCGTGGAATTTATGCCCGAAGTAGAAAACACTGAAAAGAGGCCAACTGTATACCGCAGACAACAAAGCAGGTAACCATTAACAATGGATTCCTTTCTGAAATAATAAACTGCTACTAAAAGTTTGTTTCGTGTCAAACTTAGTAAGCACCAACAACCTCGCTGGAACCTTTCGGAAGTTTGATGGGCACTGACAACCTGTCTTTGTGTTTAGACTATGTTTTGTGCTATTGCCTGAATGTCCATCCCAATAGCGAACACCTCAGAGGAACGAATATATTTGGTCGGTCCTGACGATGTTCCCTCAAGGAAAGATCATTACGATAGTAAATAAAAAACATCAAATAGAGTAGGTTTTACGCAGCAGAGTTCCACTTGTTACCATGGCAGCAAAGTGCTATTTTTAGTTGCTGGTTCCATGGACTTCTTCCGGCATAAATCGACCCCAAAATCCGATGACCGTATATGAGTAAGGTTGGTCACTGACATAAAAAATAACCGGCTATCTTTCGTAGATGGGATTCAAATGGCCCCTCCCCGCTCAATAGTTAGACACAATAAGATATATCGTTCACTGTAATGAACAGTGGCTTCCTTTCATCCACACAGTTTCTAAAACTATATGATCCAACCATTTGTGGTTCTGTCCACAATGTTTTCATACCATGAATCTTTCGGTGTTCGAAGTGATAGTTTTCGTGAGAGAGACGGCCACCGGAAAAGCAGCATCCAGTGCATAATCAGAGTTTGTTCAAAAGGAACAGAACTGTTATTGGACTAAACAAAAAGTTACGCTGATATAAACATTGCAACCGGATATAAAATCAGTTCAAAACCATAGAAACTCATGACAGAGATTTTCCTTTTTGCTTATGTTTAGTCGCTCAACAAAAGTCCGATTATTACGAACTACGGCTACAACACAAGGAGATTTGTTCTGATTCAGTATTATCAGCCTTTTGTCATAACGGACCTAGACGTCAGTACCGATCAATTCGTTCAGTTGGACCTAACGAATGAATTGATAATGAACTGTAGTTGTTGTTACCACTACCGTAATTGATACCATTGTTGCTGGTGCTTCGACTGATGTTGTTGTCGTCCTCGTTTACTTTTACAGGCAACAAACAGAGTCAGTGGCCAACGCCAAAACAGCTTCTTTTGTGCGAAACGTCCGGGGCATTCCCACTCTTCAAGAAGTACGACGTAACCCAGCCCAAAGTGATGTTACCCACGAGGTAGGGAATTTTTCTGGGAAAGCTATGATGTGAATGATGACAACTATACCACCTGATATTAATTGGCAGCATTATTCCCATTCTTAAGAACGTGTTCACCCTTAATTTGAACTAGCATTCCGTTCGTTCGTCTAATTAAATCCACAAAAAGTAATCCATAAGTTTAATTATTTCTAACTTGTAAGTGACACACATACCCGTTTTCCAGATGTTTGTCGAATCTCCTATGGCTATGAAGCGGCGAAACCAAAAGAATGTATGTTCGTTATTCAAGTCTCACTGTCACTGTTCGATCTACTCCTCGTCACTCTTAGTCGTAAATAATCAATAGATTTCGGTGGTCAACCCGCTTCATTTCATGAGAACAGTACGCACCTTGTCTCGGTTTGAGACAACGTTGAATGAATGACAACTTTTGGACAAGAAGGAACTTCTACCACATTCACCATACTAATCACGTGCCGGTCGATTAATCGACTGTTCACGTCTATCCTTTTGCTCTGTGAATAGATCGATACAAGTAAACCATTGTCTAATATGCCATTATTTCTCACGGCTTTGAGGGACAGTAAAACCCTGTCCTAAAAATAAAAACGGTTATCTTGGCAAACTGCAGCTACTTAAAGGTATTACCACTGGTTTTTCCTCTTGGTGTTTTAAACGCTCGGTAGAAACATCTTGATGTAAGAATCTGGTTACGTTTTTCGAAGTCACTCCGTATCCGCAGTCATTACCAAAATCACCATTATGACCTGAAATGATGACAACTATAAATATAAAGCGTTACCGGGACTGCTACCTCAAGTGATAGGCGAGTTGGAAATGGTTCCTAATTAAATAAGTTAGATACAGGTACCCCACTGACCAGCCAACCAGTTTCTCTGCTCACCCTTTGCAACAGATTAATACTCAGCAAATGTTTCGTGGATATCCCTGTTATGTTCCGTAATCGGTAGGCAGAAGGAAAGCACATTTGTGCGAAACCGAGCGTATTCAGTACAAACGCACAATGCAGCCATGCAAGCAGAAGCACACAAGAACATGAGTTAGAGTCACATGCCAGTGAAAACGTAAGTCAAGCGTACAGTCGGATCAGACCACTCAACACCGTAACACAAGTGACAATATCTGATTATTGCCCGCAGTTCCGAATGGAGCACGACTCTACCGTGTTGACCCTGTATGCGTGCGTACGTGCATCTGCAAGTAATGACCTTGCAAATGACCTTGTGAAGTAACCAGCATCTTTAGTGCAATGCTACTTCGGCTAGCAAGACAAGTGACCTTACAGGCCTGTCTGTACTTAGCTCGAAACGGACTTTTCAATTCGATGATCAAACATGACATTGGACAAAGAAGGCGGGGGGAGACGTGGTGCAATTTGGAGGAAGCCCAGTTTTCAAGTCGGCTAGATACCACTGTTCAGACGCACTGCGAAGATCTGATGTCCAAAACACCTTCTTTTTGACGACTACACACACAAATGGAACATCCGTGGTGTTAACGAAAGCCAAAATGGACTGTTGCCACTACCATTTCGTCACATCAAGTTTCATGAGAAAACGAAAAGCTAGTGATGGAAAATTCTTTCTCAAAATCGTGATAATGAAGCCGACACACATGAAAATAAAGCCTGCCGAAAGTTGCTAGCAATGGAAAAAGCAGTCACTCGACATGTCATCCAAAGGTTTGCGTGTGCATATGATTTCACTAAGTGTACACCGCACCGTAAGTGGGCTCTGGAAGCAAACAAATGCTAGCAATTTAATGCTGTGGAGACTCATTGAGACGGAGAGAAGCTTTGTCTTCGTATGATGGATCTTACTGTAACAACTCGAGGAGCAACGTAGGTTTTTTTGGACATCACGTATTTAGTAGGTGTCGTTATGATCGTTCGAAATCGATTTTTTATTCAACGGTGGTAACAGTGGACAAAAGACTGACCAGTCAGATTTGACTAAAAACAACTCATGCTTCCAAAACATGGTGTGTAATCGAAGAGTTGCATTCACTTGAGTCCTACATAAGATGGGAAATTACCAACGAAAGTACTCATTCTCCCTAATCTTCTTGAATTACTTGTAATGCACAATTCATCCCTTACCACTACTCAAAGTATAAGCAGAAATAATTGGTAGGTTTCAAAACTATAGATGCAACCTGATGTAATACAGTTTCGTTTTCACTATTCAGGGTGATGAATTTTCAACCAGTCCTTTGTCGCCGAGACCTGATGATTGGGTCTTTCGAACAAGACTGGAATGTATTGTGACTGACCAAGTTGCCTTAAGACATTGATATCGTGTTATCATTACTATTCCCATGAACAAGAGACAGTTTATAAACTAGGTATACCTGCAGATCTGTTTTTGACACTTGTTCTTCAAGCTACAGTTATGAACCGCCAGATTACGCAAGACTGGAGAAGTTAGTGCGAGTATCACATGAATATCTGAGTAATTCATTGAATATTTCAAAACCAGTGAGAAGAGAAAATCTTGCAGCTTTCTGTAATGCAGTCGTGTCTTTCACAACAATCTCTGAATGTTGCAATCTGTTAATGAATCAAACAGATACTAGACACTCAAGTGTCACCTAGATACGCACCAGCACAGTATCCGTTCGCCACCAGAAGTACAACGGTCGAAGCTAGACCTCCCGCTGGCTTGAATGAGAACGCAGGTAGTGTGTTGACGGGCATAGGTTTATCGCTTCATTGGGCACCCAACTCGGGTGGTTCGGGGAGCACTGAACTCGGCCGCTTATATTAGGTTCTACTAGGATGGAGCGGGCCGACCTTGGGAATCGAGGGACAGTTAGAGCAACCAACCAATCAGAGGGGAGCAAAATGTATGTAACCAATATATCATGGTGCGATGAGACACAGATTCAAATGAACACAAATAAATAATTCGGATGAATAGAAAAGTAGAATATTTTGGGGGAAAATAATATCCCTATTGTAGCCTACTCCTCAATATTGGGGAAACTGAACTGTCTTCCCAACAATTACGGGAGAAGAAGGTAAAGTAATTGTCTGTTGTATGTTCATCATTATTTGAAACAAGTGGGATTTTGGAGGAAACGGTTTTCGGAAGACGGAGTTCCCAGATGATCTACTTACTACCGGTCTGCTGATATTTTCCACTTGGGTTTTATTTTACTGTACAATCACCTTGTGATTTTGCTGAGCAACAGGGTACGTACGCGTTATAATTGACAATTTACCGGCAATGCTCCTTGATATAAAAACTACTCAAGTTGAAAGCTTTTCACAAACCGGGGTTTATGAAAACCCACATGCGAATAACTTTGGTTTGTCAACTATCAAACGTATTGATATTTGTTACATTAGGATATCACTGACTAGGAAACATAGACCCATCAAACTGTAATTCGATTCTACCCGTTTCATGACACATCTGATGGGTTACACCTGAACCACATTTGTAGTTGTTGGGATCAAAATGTAAACTGGCATTTGCCTATCCCCGTAATGATGCTACACGAAAAAGAGCAAAGATGATCGACGATAATGATAGCAGCCCGGGATCTACGGAGATTCAGTATGGATTATTTCTTATTACTGAAAACGTTGGCTAGGGTCATTCAGCTAACAGTGATTTACAAATGTCGTCGAAACACGCAGGACAAAATAGTTCCCTAACAAAAAGCACTTCTTCCACGATGCTTCTACTCTGTAGGACGATACAGAGTGAAAATCGGAAACAATATTCACCGCGATTTCATCTCCTATAAAAACAGATAAATTTGAAATTATTTAACAGTAAGTATAATAAGTAATTTGAGCTTGAGATGATTATGTAGCTATCTTATCACAAAAGTTCATAAACTGCATGCTAAAATGAACGGAAGAGTGTTCTGTAAAAATATATGCACTGCAAAACACGCCGGATTTCTATTTACTTATTTATTATTTCTGAGTTTACGTTATTTTTTACGTTTGGGCCAGTGGAGTACCATACAATGGTGCGTTTTATCAGTTTTTCACTTCACACTAAGAGGAAAGATAATCTGGATTTCGTCTGTACAGATTTTTAACATGAAGATTGCAGTTTATATGAACCACTTTCGAAGGCTTACAAGTGGTTAGGTGTATAGGATGAACTAATTCGAAGAAATCACCGTGTCTCTCGAGTTCTGACGGAATCTGTGTCCTAGTCGATCGCATGTATTTATGGCACAGCAACAGAATCTCGTAGTCACGATCTGATACAGAATTATGAACAATGTTTTCAATTTTTTTCGCATTGGGCACTGCCAGGTCAGAATAAGGATACAAGAATTGCTAGTTCAGATTTCGTGAAGTAGGATAAGAAATAGAGAGGGTTACCTAAGTAACAAACGGCTTTGTGTAACGATCAGGCCGGTGGTAGCCATACTGGTGTTCGACTGATGTAAGAGTAGGTTCCCTGTGATGCACGTACTGAGCGTTTGGGCTCATGGAGTTTTCTATTCTTACAGTTTCAGGTCGAACACAAGCAACCACCGGTAGAGAAACACTGATCCTTGCATACCACATTTGTCAGGTTTGGTCAGGGTCACATATAAAGCTAACTAATGTGATATTGGACCGATTCATCTATCCTTTTTAGTCGTGATTCATGTGTAACTTTTGGCCGCACTAATAAAGGTGACTTGATTCGTTGCGTTCACTTTTAGATCCACAGTTGTGTTCCCTTTGAAAGTAACACAAATCAGCGTGTTGGAGACTGGCAGCTACTGTAGTGTGTTCTTGATGTAAGTCAATTTACCAAACCTAATGGTTAGTCTTTTGGGTATAGAATTACACTTGCTAAGACATCTAATTCGTCCATACACAGTTATTTATATGATGTTCTGATCACCTTGAAATGTTACCTTTTCCAACACTTCCCTATTCATCTCTTTTAGTCACTTTAGCATTTGAGATTTTCTTTGCAGGTACTCATGACATCTGTTTCTGCTAAACCAGATGATACGTCAGTGTTGACCACGTCCTTGAGCTGCGAGAGATTTCCAGGCCATAAAACTATCTGCTGAACGGCAGCAGCTGTCAAACCAGATGTGGATGTTTACGCCAATTTCGCTGACCCAGTACAATCGGGTCAAACGACCGATGCGCGGTTACTGCACGCATATTTGTTTCTCTGTCATCGCTTACGTATCAGTCGATTGGTCTGCGGGATACCATTCGTTGCATTGTTTTTCCATGAAGTGTTTTTCAACCCCAGTCTACAGAAATATACGAATAGACTATTCAATCTCTTGGAGTCCAATGATAACCACACGTCAATGAGAATTCGGATTAATTTGACTTACGGTGTTTTAGCACAGAAGTCAATAGAATTCAAGCTGCACTATTTATTCCGTAGCTTTTCGCCGCATCTTTATCAGTGAATACAACAGTCAGGGTGATCGCTTTTTATACGGCGAACTGAATATTCTCATAAGACAAAAGGCGATAATCAGCCAGTTAGCGGAGACTCATATTTGAATAGTAATCCCAGTAAGGTTTAGGTTAGCAGTCATCCAAAGTTTGATGAGTGGGAACAATAATTTATCAAAATATTCAATTTATCCAAGTTCGGCTGATTGATTTTGAAGTCCGTAACGTACAATGAAGACTTAGTTCATAAGATTGGTTGAGTATATATAGGATGGAAGTAGATGTGCCAACATACTGAAACAAGACCGACACTTTATGGGAAAAGTAACCGTTGAGAGAACGTTCTGTTTTACAAATCAAATACGCATTTAGCTTTGAGGAATAAGCTAATTATCACCCATTACGAAATCCTGTCATCCACACATGTTTCCATTAGTCCTCACCCTTATTTCTCCACACCGACTTAGTGAGATAGTTTTCCAACTGTTCTTATCAATTCAGTTTTATCTAAATGTGATTGTAATTGCTTGCGAATGAAACCACGGGAAATATATCTTCGCCTAGAACTGATTACTTATATAACTTCCTACACAGATTCTACCAGGCTGAGTGAGTGCGTACATCAAAAAGAAAAGTTCGGGAAAAATTGTTCAAACTACCTCACTTCAACCCACGACAACTTTGATTAACTTACTATATAAGTCTTCGGTCAAAGCAGTGTGTCCATTTCGTTTTTTTCTATCAATTTGGGCTACACTTCAGAACGACTGAGATCCGTTCATTTGCGTGGGTGAGCAGATGGACTTGAAAGCAGGCGTCATAATCGTGCTAGAACAATTCAAGCATCACCGAGTTTCGGGTCATCTGCTACAAGGGCGGATTTTGATTCGACCCTATATCGCACTTAGTTGTCTTACAACCTAGAATCTTAATCCCCCGGCTAACGTGTGCAACTTGAGGACCAAAACTGTTGTTCTTTCTCTCTATGCCAGAAACCAAACCAGATACTGTGCCTGTTTTGTACTTCATATTTTAAAGGTGATTACACCTTCAGTATCACTGAATAACATGGATAATACTGTTCTGGACTGATGATGCACAATTCTCAGAACAAAACTCTTCTGAAATCGTTTGTGATTAGGGGACCGTAAAATAACAGCAGCGGGACAGTGAACTGCATTCGGGAAAACGAGCCTGGGTAGCTCTCTTCACGTAAATCAGCTGACTGGATGACGTATCTGTCATGCTACCAAAGGTTTTGACTTGGTCTCGAATCCATCTAGCAGAGAAAAATCTCCTGAGTGAGATCACCTAAACAGCTACATTTCCTCAGGATAGGAGTAGTGACTCAGTGATGCACAGTTAACCAGGCACACATAAAAACTTGGTACTATTTACCGCAGTTCATCTGAAAAGCCAAAAGAGCTCGGTTCTTTTTTCAGCACAAAATAATCTGACGTCTGAGCTAACTGGTGATTTACCGGGAATAAATATCATCGGAATTAGATTCAGACCACGATTTCCTTTCAGCAAAAAGAGAACTGTCCATTGAATTCCTTTGCATAAATAACAGAAGTCGCTCATCATGTGAGTCGACCGATGTGTTCGTGACGAGTTTTTACAGTTCGAAGTCAGCGAACGAAGGGTTGTTGTCATAATACGTAGTTTTGGCGGGTAGTAAATCGTTGAGTGCCAGGCCTTCGGATCCCCTGATGGTAACGTACGTGACTCACAATTATAAGCACCAGGTTCGAGTCCCAGTTGAAACTCGCCTGATGAAAAGCAGGGAACAGGCATACAGTCGTTTCATAGTTTTCAATTGTGATTTGAGCACTGATCATGCTTGATGAATCAATTCATCAAAACTACCCTCACTGAGGCAGCAGATGATTCAGCCTCCAATACTACTACTATAAAAACTACTACTACCACTGCTGCTGTAATCCAGGAGGGGTGCCTGGTAAGCAGGTTGTGCGTTGAGAACCACTCGTACGAAAGTCATCAAAATCGATCAAATGAAACCACAATGCTTAGTTGCATTCCATCGGTCCAGTCCACATGAAGGCAGTCGTCACCTGGTCGGAGTATGCAGCCGTGTGATTCACATATCTTTCTTTACCTTATTGAGTTTGGTTCCTCTGACATAGCCGCTTTCGTTATTAATCCACAGCCCTCCATAATTGCATTTTGAGCAATCAACTACTTACTCGTTCGGCAAGTAGTAAGCACACCCCACCTCACTATCATTACTACTGCCACTACCACTACTGTACCAGTTACGTCGGGTTGGGCTAGAATAACAAAAGGTTTTAATAACTCAGTATACTGTAAATGATATCCTAAACATCATCGTCTTACGTGTCATCGATATATGTTTCAGATTTTAGCCTAGACAGCTAATTGCTCATTAATGTCTTAAGTGGAGAAACCCGGCTATAATATTAGGCGTTAACCACAATTGTCAGTCTCGGTTGGGCAAGTATAATAGTACGGACTAAAAACGACGACTAACAGGGAGATAAAACCAGGGACACTTGTCCTCAGATCTTCTGGTAGGGATTTCCGAGGTTCTGTCCGTGTTTCTTCAGAAAAGCCAATAAAAATGGGATAAATTAGTTGCAATAATAATGCTTACGATGTTGTGGTATGTAGGGCCAACGATCTTCCACAGGGGGTTGTGCGTGTTCAGTCTGAAAAGACAAAAACATAAACTCTACGAGACCAAAGCTCAGAGTTTGCACGGGTTCCTCCACTTACAATAATCAAACACCAACATGGTGGCTTGAAGACTGACCGTAACACTGCTACTCAGTAGCATGGTCAGATGAGAAGACGGCATCTACGCATACCTGAGTAAATCGTACACCGGATTATAGAAAAATTCTGCTTATCTTTATGGAATTCATTAACACTGAGGAGGGTTATACGTAACGGGATGCAACACTTCATTTATTGCTATTGGTTGCAAAAGTAAAACACCAATTTCAACTTTGGTGAGTTTAGTGTGACCGCAATGTTTTTGTAAGCACCATTCAAGAAACTAATTATGTCCTGCGCTTGTACAGGTTTCTTTTCTTCATTGAAAGATTTTCTCCATGAGTACACACGAGATCATGGCGAAGGACGGAGCCTCGAAACTGAAAAATGAACACTGAACCACGAAAGAAAAACGGCGGCATTGATCCTGAAACTGAGAGTGCTGAACCTCAGACATATAGCCGCCGATAACCAGAATATATGAGTGCTGGTGACATACATCGATCCTCAAAGTCACTTTTCTCTATTTCAGTTTCTGTACGGCTTACGAAGTGTAGATCGATAATTTTCTGTCTCTTTGAACTTAGCTATGTTGCTTCGTATCGGGTAACAAACTAGTATGGAGTTTAGCTGCAGGTTTTCAGTTTCAAATCGATGATCTGAAAATATGAGCCCACTACCGTATCTTTTCCATGGATCTCAAAAAACCTTTATCACATACAGAAATTTTAAAAAAGCTATCATCAACTATGACAGAATCGTGACACAATATCACTGCCCGAAGAATGTCACCAAACTGATGAAAATAATCAAGGGCATCAAACCGTGATACCTTCCGTCTTTTCAGGGTAGACCAGTTATTTCATCCACTTTATCTTAACTTAGGTTTAACCACAGAACTCACGAACTCGGTGACTAACAGTGGTTAAGCCTTCAGAATCACTGGAGAGATCATGCTTATGTGAATTCACCACCCTTCGAATACCAGTTCATTTGTCGTCACTATTACAAATGAATCCGTACAACAGATTGCTGCTGATTTCAGCGAAAGTTCGAAAGCTTATCCAAAGGATTACAGGAGTCACTGACCCTAACCACTAGGGTAATTCAGGGAAGGGTATGATTACCAGATTCTTCTGTTATAAACATCACTGCAACAGATCATAAAGTTACGTTTGTTAATTATTCTAAAGAGGCGTCACGCTATCCAGTCCCTAAGGCGTGCGTGAGGAACAAGTGACGCAAAGATTTTTGATTACATGTCGGAGATAAACTCGGTCATGTTTCCGTGTGCCTGTTGCACCTGTAAAACGTACTTCGGATTGGTGTTTGAAGAGAGTAAACCAGTTACTTAGATGAACTGAAGAACTACTTTGTCATGACAAGCACCTCTTAGCTTTGCTCTATTTTGCTATATTTTTGAAGATTCCGTTTTTACCCAGTGTAATCGCTTATGATTTGTTCAAGGAAGTAATGGGGAAAATCTCGACAATGAATTCCGAATGGTGCGTCCCACTTGTTATGCTGGAAAGCGTGTTGCTCACAGGTTGTAGACATGCCAGGTAAAACGCGTAGGATCACGGACGACTGAGATAAACCTAGACAGTGTGATCAGTTGCGTTCACTATCGAAAATCAATTTATTTGTCGCATAAGGGCTTGACGGTTGCTTGCACGGACCCAACAGGCCTTGACTGGAAGCTGAGTGGCTGATTCAGCACATCCGTGTGCACGCACACGAGTGCACAAGCTAGGAACAGCAGCGAGAATCAGAGAGGTTAATTATCGATGGGGCCGTTGATCGCAAGCATACCAGTGGGACAGCCGCTGGAACCTTCGAACTTCATTCCGTTCTCGATCGCTTGCTCAGACACACCACTTTCAATCGAGGCCTATCTGCGCCGTGGTTCTCGCGTCTGTCAAGTCTGTGCGAAGAATGATCTGCTTTTCGGTGTTGAAAGCAGGTGAATAGGTTGTCTGCGACTCGTATGCACCGCTCACTTGACCTGACATGATTACGGCCTTCGGGGGGTTTGCGTTCGAGCGTCCAATATCTGGCGCACCATGACAGCGCCTAAAATGAATATCACTGATCCTAAGACCAGTGTTATACACGTTTCCTGATTAAAATCCACACGCAGCTGTCGGTGGGATGAGAACGGTATAAATATCGTTCTCGTCACACCGATCTGGGATCACGTGAAGAGGAATTCGCTCATAAGCAATATCTCCACTTATCGGATAGCTAGCGCAGCGCAGGAGAGAATGGGGCTAAGTAGACGTCAGACCCGAAAACTGACGTAATGATAGGAGCGACCCCAACAGGAGAAAGCTGCAGTCGCTTACCACTCTGAGACAGACAACCTACTTAACCAGTTTTCGGACAAACTTGATGGTGCGGTCGATCGACTCAGTGACTGTCTGCAAACAGGTCTTTTTCTGATTGGTTCGACGTGGGCAGTGGTCACACTAGCCTTTCTCTCCCCGCCCCTCTCCATCTCTCTCACACACACCTCTTCCCACACACAAAACTACTAGTGCCGTTGTAGATGCAATGGTACCGGGTCGAGCTAGCGAGGTAAGGTAGTGCTCATGCTCATAGTTATCATCTAGGGGGATGCAACGTCAATCACGAAACTCAACGCTTTTGTTGGCCAGATTAATTGGCGTAGGTTACAAATAACGCAAAAAGCTGAGACACTATTGTATTTGACCACGTTCGACGACGAGTAAAGTGTCGCGGTAACTGCTGTTCCTCAGGGAATGCTTACAAACAGGAGATGAAATATGACCTTACTATTGAGTCACTGCCGTGCAAATTAGAAATTAGCTGTCGCTGTTTCTTCACACTCCCCGCAGTTCGATCATGACCATCTCCCTCAATATCATGGTATAGAGGGGGGGCATAATTCATCTGTCCGCTACTATGCGGTTGTCATACGTGGATGTAGAAGAAGGGCACGGGTTTGTTAAGGCAGTGCGCGACAAAAGTATGGGACCCACTCATTTCCCGACGTATTTCTGCTTGTGTTCGCTAACGAAACCATACTCAGTCTGAACGACCGAATACACGGCACGACACGGTACACGAAATTTCAGGACGAAACTGTGTTCTACGTGCTAACTGCAAGCGGGAAAGGGGGGGGGGGGGGGTGGAGGGACAAAAGTATGGGAACCCGTACGACAGTGTGCTGTTGCACGGGGAATTTCGCAAAACCAGGTGTTCGAAAATTTCGGGGTCATCTCAGTACGGTCTAAATCCTGACATACGGTCGAATTCCAGTTTGTACTACTGATACTGCTCCCTCTCGCTAGACAATAGTATCCATTGTACATTTTTGGCCACTGAGAGTAGAATCAGTTGTATAAACCGGAATTCGATCGTATGTCAGGATTTCGAGCGAACCGAGGTGATCCCGAATTTCTCGGACAGACTGAACAAGTATTCCATGGCTTACTGGTCAAAGAGGGAATTATTAGCTATCCTGATGCGAGAATGAGTGAATTTTGATTAAGGGACAATCACAGATTTTGTTAGAAGTATGCCGAGAATATGTATCGAGGTCCTCAGGTAGAATGGTGGTTGCACACAATTTTAAGTGGTTACTATAGTAGGCGAGTTGGGAGGGGTTCTCTGCTTTAGTCACCGTCGTTTTCACGTTTTCTGCTCCAATTAGCATATGCTTTATAATTTCGTTCTGAAATTTGGTGTGCCGTATTGTGCCGTGCATTCAGTGGTTCTGACAGGATATTGTTTCTTTAGAGTAAAGAAGCGGAAATTCGCCGGAAAAAGCGGGAGGTCCTATATTTTTGTCGCTCAAAGTGTAAAACTCACAGCTCGTCGAATAATTCCACTGTCAGCAGCCTATAATTAGTTGCATCCTTCTTCCTGCAATGTTGTATAGTTGCATGATTGGAAAACAGATACTACAGAGTTATTATCATATTATAATCCTTGTTATCTAGTTTTTATCATCATCTCGGAAAAAAAGTATCCAACATCCAAGGTTTTCAGTACAACTTGACAATAATACTGCCATGTTGCTTAATCAGCGTCTTGAGTGGTGACTATACACTGCAGCGCACGGTGAAAGCGTATTTGTCGTTTCAGTATCGATCATTGGCGACATTAGGTTGTTCGGCTAAACGCGTGACTGTCATCTTCCGTGTTTCAGACTCGGGTCAAATGAAACCGTTTATCGACCGTCGCTCTGCCCGCAGCCAAGCTTGGCTGACTATGGACCACACTTTCCAAACTTTCTCAAGTGTCACGAGATCAAGTTGCAATTCACGTCCCGATTTCCATTACACAATCTACCGTTAGTTGAAGATGGTAATGACAAGAGAACATCAGTGAGAGTTATAATATAGTCATTTCATTTGTTTAGGGGACTTGTGTAACGCACAAGAGCAGTCGAATAACGATGTAAAAACTGTGGCTTTTGACCATGCAGATTAGGAGTTGGTAAAGATGAGATTAGTTGGAACGTAGGACGAGATGATAGGACAGGAAGAGTTGAGAGAATTGCTCAAAAAATACAGGAATCTGTGCGCAGACCATTATCTGCTTAAAGTCAAAGTTTCAATTTGTGTTTTTAGGCTGATCCTCCAAACTACTGACACTGTATTTTTCAGTACTGCTTACAGTAACCACTAATTGTAGATAAATAAAAGTTAATCATCCTCCTGTTGGTTTTCTGACGAGTTAGAAAAACAGTGCATGTGCGTTTTACCATCGATGCTACTAAATTCAGATATTCAAATGATCGAGTTACCCTTAGGCGAATGAAGCGGTTCTTAATGTATTCCGTCCAACTGTTCTGATGGAACCGAGTAGTACTTTGTGTGAGGATTTCAAAGATTAATTATGTTTAGGTATATTCGGATTATCTCTAGGGAATAGTGATAGTCGCTGTTGATATTACAAGCATAACGCACAGCTACCTCAGGAAGCTTTCACGTTCGAGTGCAAACTTCCCTCATTAATACATTTATAAATAAAATAGATTATGTGAGCCATAGATGGGCAGATTTCAAGGGATTGTCAGTCATTTTGCTTGTATAGAAGACGTTCGGGAGCGGCTGGTGAACGTGTCTCCTATTGGGTCTAGCACCGAAATACCAACGACATCCCCTCTATCGGACGAATAGAGAAGACGCAAGTCGGTTTACAGATGCGAGGTGTATTCTATATATCGTGGCACCAAAACAGTACCGATACGAGAGAGACACTGAACGTTAAACGAAACAAAACGCGACGGCTATGCAGAAAGCGAACCGCGAGCGTGCACAATCGTCGAACGACCGAAAGTGAAAGTGATTTAAAACGAGGTCGACGGAAACCTCGGAAAAGTCAGTCCAGTAAAACGTACGCAACCGGAGAACACTATGAGGTCGATGTCAAACGTCAGAAAAGATCGTAGAGAAAATAGATCCAAAATGGTGTCCAGAAAACAGTCATTTTCTCAAAACGATCGAGGTCACTACACTTGATGAAGGAAGCTTTTTAATGCTGATGATTAGATTCACATGCATTATAACCTTGAGAGATCACTTTCGAACATATGTGAACCATTTGTTTTTCGAAGTGCATTCCCATCGGCTAATATCACGTAACACCAAGGATCTGAGTTCAAACAAACAGGCCATTTCAATTTTGTTACACTAGCTGAACTTTCTCGTGATTGTTGTTGTTCTTCATTTATTTTGTACGAGTAACTCTGCTCGGAGGTACATTGGTTGGTTATTCACTATCCCGTAACGTGAACCAGACATTTCCAACAGTAATAAAAGGTTTATTTATCCACGAAGCGTAAAAAAGTGAATAGCCTTATGAACACGAATACTCGAGATGGCACTTTCTCGAACGTTGCCAACCTTGGCCGGTTTTGAGACTTCGTTGTTATCTTTTTGGACATCACTTTGCCCGTTTTTGTTGGGATTTTCATCGGACTTTCAAAGAATAATTATTTTAGGCCTTTTTTCTATCAGATCTTAACTAAATCTTATGCTTTGACTGCTATTATTACCAAACTTTGATTGTAACTAAACATGTCCTTCGGTGCGGAGTGTGAGATTCAAAGGTTCGACCCAGCTCAGTTTGGACAATAAATAATCATGTACTGGGGACGCCAATTCTGGTTTCCACTTTTCAACAGGAAGTTCAACTGGAAACCAAAATGTCACATACTGGAAGAATTAATTAAGAAATGTGTTAATACAAAAGCGCTACTGGTTGTGGCATAAAGCTTCATCTTCATAGTTAGATCCCTTGAACTCCAGCCAGAAACTCAATACGTTGTAAATGGCTAATGCCACAGATTAGTATTTTCATACTTCTCTTCTGATTATTACCTACTTCAGTGAATTGTACCGGCCAAAGAAATCTGTCAAATAGCGCACACAGACTGTGACGCTTAAGTGTTTCATCCAATAACTAACCTCTTATGCCCAATAGGTTCAACCTAATTGGCTTCACTGGTCTTGCAATACCAACATATCGGAGCATTCATTTGCAGGAGTCAGTCTTCAGATATGGACAAACTTCCTGTGTCTCCCAACCGTAGTAACCAGGCTTCTGAGCCGCACAAATAACAGCTTCAACATATGCTCAATCCTCGATAGATGTCAATCCAATACCACGAACGAAATGCGGTGGGTGAAAACTATATGTACCGTCTGTGTACATTCTGTCACTTCATCCCATTTCCGGTCACCAGAACAAAAGTAGCAGCCTAGTAAAGAGAATTAATTGATCTAACTTATTATCCCTACCGACACGGTAAGATCTGATGGTGAACAGACCAGTTCTACGCGGTTATTAGTGTTACTCTGGAAAGCTTACGGCTGACCTGTATCTTCACTTAGATTCGTTCAGCTAATGGATGTCTATCACTTTTCTATCTGGGAAAAATCCAGCAGCATTATTCTCATCTGACAAAAAGGAAGTCTCTCAGACCATCTGATCAATGGATCCAAACAGGAAGTGTGTGTGTGTGTGTGTGTGTGTGTGTGTGTGTGTGTGTGTGTGTGTGTGTGCAAGTCTGACGCATCCCTTGACCCATGGGTAACCTACGTAAGCATGCTCTGGGTTTCTGTTAATAGTGCACAGAAAAGGAAAAAGGATGAATTCCTCTGCCCAACCGTTTAAGCAGAAGTAGCGACAAGCAACTTTGAGGTTGACTGATTCATAAGTCTCTTTCATCTGTTAAAGTTCACTTTTGTGGTCGACCAAGCATCGACTGGGTCTAAATCGGGTTTGATTCTCTCGCCCATATCGTTCGTGAGCTGTACATATTAATCGGATAATAGTACCTGCAAGCAGTTCAGAGGCAATGCTAACCTAACCAGTTCCACCGAGGCTTTCGAAAGATAACGTGTAACGTTTCTTTTCAATCAGTGCAATTGTAACAGGGAATGCTGGGGCCAGGGAACGGCGTAAACATCAAGGCGAACGAACGAACCAAACAAGGGCCACAGACAAAAGAACAGGTGGCGAATATGTCGGAGGCGTCCCGAAGCAGGCAAAAAGAAGCACACAGACGACCAGAGAGGAAGCAGCGGGATCTCCGGCAACCAGCAAGATAGCTCAGGTGAAGGGCTGCCGATCGAGCCGTCAACTGAGACAGTCGGACCAACCGAAGGGAAATGACGGGCAAGAGAAGCAAGCCATCGGCCACAGGCAAATGGACAGAATGCAGCCGAAGCGCTCAAGCAGCGACAATAGCAATCTTGGTGCCGCGCAGTCTGGAAAAAAGCCTATATAAGCGACTGTATGTGTGCCATGACTCGACTTGTGTGACCGTGGGAATACAAGTATCCTGCCGTGCGTTGTCGTCCTTGTTACACAATGACCGATTCAGACCGGCTTCTAAGAGATTGCTTTCAGAACACAGTTAACCATCTTATTGTCAAATAAAAGACCCCTGGACAGCTACTCAGTTGGGGAAAAATCACTGATAACCCAAAGAACTGAGACAATAAAACATTTTATTATCAACTGACCTACTACAGACTGACCCGAGCATGACAAAGCTTCACTAGGATCTGCGTATGCATATTCTCATTTTCTTTCGTAATACGGCCCATATTCTTCCGAGTGCCGGATCATCGTTTGGGTATGACAAACTCAGGCTCATCGAGATTCGGGTCCAGAAGTACAAATCTCGATGAATGCACGCGTAGGACAACGCAGTGCTTCATACTGGCTGTCAGCTGATTTCTCTTTGGACTGGGTGTAACCAGTAGTTTATTCAGGATACTCATCTATGTAACAAATGTTCGCTGACCTTTTCTTTGTACCAGTGCAGGACAGAACAAAATAAACTCAATTTTATGGTCATGAACATTTCAGTGGAAATCGGAAGCCAGTTGAGATGAGGAACGAATAATGAAAGTGATCTGAGCAGTCGGAGATAGGATGTGATTATCAAATTATTTTTCACGCAGTTACAAAGTTTAGATCATCATTGGAAACCTTGGAGGCATCGTACAGCTATTTTATCCTTATTAGGAATCATCAACAGTGCACATCTACTGAACCACAACTGGGACTCGAACGACTGTGAGTCAAGTAACTGACCACCAGGCGACTTTAGCCCACTCTAATTTTTTGTGACTTAATTCGGCCTTTCAAGCAGAATCCACTAACCCAGTTAGCTCGTGTTTCTTCACGAGCACCATCTTCGACTCCGAGGCCCATTGCGGAGAAAGTAGAAAAACATCTTTCTGTAACACTGAAAATGAATCCTCAGTCACACTCAAGTGTGGACTTATAGAAGACGTTCGTAGGCGGCTAGTGAACTTGACCTCTATCCGATCTGGCAGCGAAATACCAACGTTGTTCCCTCTATCGGACGAATAGGGAAGACGCAAGTCGATTTACGGATGCAAAGATGTATTCTATATATCGTGGCACCGAGACAGTACCGATACGAGAGATACACCGAACGGATGTGAACGCAACGGCTTAGCAGAAAGCGAACCGCAAGTGTGTACAATCAGTGAAGGACCGAAAGTGAAAGTGATTCAAAACGAGGTCAACGGAAACCTCGGGAAAGTCAATTCAGTAAAACGTACGCAACCGAACAAAACAGTGAGTTCGATGTCAAACGTTTCAAAAGATCGCAGAGAAAATAAATCCGAAATGATGTCCAGAAAACGGTCATTTTCTCAGAACGATCGAGGCCACTACAGGCTGTGATGAGGCAGTTGTAAAACTCATGCCTTTATGGTGACAATAACTACTCTAGAAACATACAACAATGGAGTATATGGGTCCAAACGTTTGTGAAACTCTGTCTGGAGTAGTACCGTGAAGCGAGATAGTTTTCCTCGAAGAATTCCGGTCTGACAGATCAAGATTCTTTATCGTGAGTAGAATGAATTCTGTGTTGTCCAGGGTGTCATTGAAATCACTCCCCGATTAGGTTGACCATGGCTGAGTGTAGTCGACGTCAATGGGCGTAATCGGTTTAGCGACCTCGACGTCATTAGAACGAGTGTTTTGGGAATCTCAAGTTAGTTTTTGCGAGCTCATTAAAACTGACCGTATATAATACTAAATTATTCGATAACCGAAACGATTTGTGATTCATTTTGAGTACCCTTGAGAGCGTGGCACGTGACTAACTACGTCAGACACCTAATGCCGGCTTTCGATCTGCCGAAAACTGACGCAGCTCATCTTAACTCATATCTTTCGGCAATGGAGCATTGGAATTTTCTGAAAAACATCTCACTGGATAGATGTATTTTTATAATCATGTGGATAACATCCTTATCCCAGTCAGATGTGTTATTTTTGCCCACTGAGACTTATTCTGACACTATGTTTTTCATGAATAATGCGGAAAAAGGTGCATTTACGTACGGAAAGCTTCCGCGTAATGCCCGTCCCAGAAACACGTGCTCGATGAACTCTTGGCATTGAATCTGTCTCCTACATACCAAAGTAGCGGAATTTTCTCCATCATTATCTAGAGCGAAAAACAGATGTTGAAAAAACCTCGCTTATATCAGTCTGATTTGAAGGCTGTACTTTCATAATTGTTTTCTTTTGGTGAGCCCAACATTGACCGAGAGTTTTCTGACGAGAAGTGAGATCATGCAGTGTTTTCCAAATGCATCTGCATCGTTCTTTATTCTGTCTGTGAGGTGGACATATAGTCGAATTTTCAGAAGCAAATGACTGTTTCTGAAAGGTTCAGTATTTACTCTTCGGTGATATAAACCACTTGCGGTAAATTATATTTTCATAGTTCTAAGTATTGATCAAAGTCGATCTTCAAGCTTAAGTCAAATTTATCACTTTATCAAATGTTACACAATTTCAACTGACCAGAGATCAGCACAGAACTAAAGTAGACAAAATCATGCCATATGTAATTTCATATTCTCAAACATTTTGGTGTACTATAAAAAAGTCTAGGAAATAGAAACGCACTGCTGATAAAGTAATTGGTCACACAGATTTCGCCAACATAAGCACTTGTACCACATCAGTCGATACGAAAATAATAGAACTAAGAACCTAGGATTCAAGAAACAATAATGGGATACTGGTAGCTCATACATAGTGTATATATATATATATATATATATATATATATATATATATATATATATATATATATATATATATACAGAAAAAAACCCAAAGTCGAGGGGTGGGGAATTAAGAGTCAACAGAAAGATTCCAACAAGTAAAAGCAATTTTTCTAATATTTTCACCGTACACCTTGTGTATAATTTTGTCTATTTTCTAGTTGTTTATGGGGAACGGAAAGCCAACAGATAGACCATACCACATTCGTGCCACTGGATTCGGTTCCGGGCCATATCTCTCAGTGTCTCCAACCGACGGCAATCCTCATCTCTTGGGCCTAGAACCAGGAAGGCGGGAAGCGCTAACCGAAGTCTAAGCCGAAGCTAACTTTTTCATGTCCCTGATTCAAGCCATAGCCTGATCGCCGCGCCGCTTCTTTCAGCCTTACCCAGGACTTGCAAAAGAGCACAAAATGGTAAGCGATGGACAGGCAAACGCTAAACGTGTCCCAGCCATCGGGGGCGGTGTAGAGTAATTACCTCGATCAGAAGGCGACTATCAGTACCGAACACACGACGACGAACCTCGTCATTGCTCACCCGATTTTCTCACCAGATACAGCCAATGCTTCGAAGGCACCGGTGGTCGAATATGGAAAGACACCGAGCATCCTCAGTGCGGAGGGACCAGGTCCCGCAACCATAAAATAGAACACTACGAACTGTGGCATTGTATACCCTTCCCTTGAGAGAAAGCCGGGTGTCATGGCGATGCCACAGATGGCACAGGTTCGCGAAAGCTGCTCTGGTTCTCTCAATTCGTGATACAATCGCCTCCCCGATACTACTGCCAGCTAAGATCAAGCTTCCGAGGTACTTAGAACTATTGACTACTTATAACCGATCACTACTAAGGGTGAGTGTAGGCACAGGCTCCTGCCAGTCTTGAAGAAGTATCTTGCATTTTGAAGTCTCAAAGCACGTACCATATCGGGATACCTCAATAGTCAGGCGGTCCAATGCGTGTTGAATTGCCTGCGCGCTGCCGCTCGGTATGACGATATCATCGGCATACTCTAAGTCAACAATTATGTTACCTGGGTGGAGTTCAGTCTTACCGTTACAAAGACCCGGCAAAGCCTTCTTTAAGACATCCTCTAAAGCAAATTTGAAAAGAAACGGGGATATAGGGCAGCCTTGTCATACTCCGCTGGAGGAAACAAAGGGTGCTGAAAGCTGGCCATAAGCCCTAACCCGACCTGAGGTAATAACGACGCAGCTCTATAAGGACAGACAAACTTTCCAGGTACACCATTCCTTAACAAACAGTGCCATAGTGCAGGCCTATTGACGGAGTCGAAGGCCGCGCGAATGTCTAGAAACACAACGATCGTTGGCCTCTGGAAGGCTTGCCGGTGCTATGGTTGTCGTAGTCACTTCGCGAGCCCTTCTTGAATATGGGGACAACAACTGGTTCTCCTCACACGGAGGGTACTTTCTCAAAGTGCCAGACCTTGGAGAATAAAGCTTGAAGTTCTCTAAGAAGCTCCATTCCACCATCTTTAAGTAGGGCTGGGGAAAGGCCTTCGGACCCCGGCGCTTTATGGCTTCCATAGACTTGGATTTCCTTGCAGATCTCCGCCTCAGAGGGTAGATCTGTCGAAACAGACCACGGAACGTGTGCCGGAACAGCTACGGGAGAAGCCGACGATGGAGGCCGTCTAAACTGTGTATTAAAGTGCTCTGCCCGGCGTACAAGAGGTCGCTGAAGACTGTGAATAGGCGAACCGTCAGCTTCATAGATTGTTTCGCTTACACCCAATGGCTTCCTACCAGCGACTCGGATGAGCTGAAACAACTTACGGGAATTTTCGACAGTGGCAGCATGTTCCATCTCTGATGTTTTTGAGACCACCAGATTTCGTGATCCCTAGGCATACTTGCGTTGGGTTCACGTCTCGTTGCGAGCCGTGCTACATCGTGCTCACCACCAGCCGGGATGGACTGATGTATGTCAAAAAGGTGCAGAGAGTCAGCAGAAATCCAGGGTGTAACGATACGACTAGTCAAGTCACAACTCACTTTGCCAGCAGAATACAAAGCATTCCTAATAAACGGTGATGCTATCTGGTTGCTTCACTCCTAGTTTTCAGCTAGAGCTTTTCAGAAAGTTGAGAGGCAAGACGGACCAGACAGAATATCGCAGTCTGACCACTGCTGCGTCGTACTTTTTACACGCCCACCGAATCACATGGACAGCTTAGTACAGACTAACGCGTGGTCGGAGTAAAGGGGAGTGCTCTGGGACGACCGGCAGTCCTGTACGCAACCCCGCCACTTGTAGCTAGTTACAACTTTGTCTATTTGGGTCCATTGCTGACTCCAAGAGTGCCTACGTCACTTGGCATACCGGTGACTAGAATACCTGAAGTCCGTACTGGCATGAAACAGGCGGTGATCTAAACACACAGCCAACAACCGTGCACCGTTTTCTGAACAACAGGAATCAAAGCCAACAGGGCCTTCCAAATGTGCATCATTCGAAGACAGCCGACCGACGCTAGCACTCAGGTCTCCAGCCAAAATCACGCTGTCACCCCGTTTCGCTTTAAGTAGGAGGTAGTGTAACTTATGTAGAAGACAAGTTTGACTGCATGAGGGCTACAATCTGTAGGGGCATAATCCGAGATGACAAACAGATTGCGTCTATCGGGAAGGCGTTTGCATACCATGCACGAACCTCTAAGTCTCACTGCGCACAACAGACTGTCAATTGGGATCCAGTCAAGTAGCGCAGTCTCAGCCCTCTCATTGAGAACTAGGCCTACACCAGCAAGACCGGCAGCGGAAGCCTCAGGGTCCCCATACAAACGCAAGTGAAACTTCACAGAAGGACTGGATGAGGGCATCAATCGAACTACCGAGCTGGAGTCTTGGATGCAAGTCTATGAAATACAGCACACGTCAATGGCGGGGGTCTCCAGCGTAAGAGCTAAACATGCCTGTTGCCCTATACGCATCAGCGTTCGCACAATAAACGTGGCCAGTTCAAAAGGAAGCCTGGGGCGAAGAGGAGCATCAGCTGGCGGAAGCGGATTCAGTGAGACTTGGATACTAGACGGAGGAGGACGCGACAGAATAGGAGTAGGACTTCCCTCAGAGGCACTAGCACAACTACGACAGACTGCATTTCCCGAAGAATATGACAATGTGCGTGTGGGGGGTGGGGTGTGGAAGTAGAGAAATGGACGTGTGTGTACAGTGTGAGAATATCCGCGGGAGCACGATCTGACGAGCGTAACGATCGCGCTGTAAGATATCCATCAGTTGCATTGTTGTTGACGTTGTCGGCTATTGTACTCGCCTGTCGCCCAGTCTAGAGTACACATTTATAAAGGAGGATCCGCCTCTAGCCTTTGCGCAAACAAGCCTGTCCTGTAAGGTAGTAGCTTTGGTCCAGATGAGCCGGTGACTAATTGCATGGTTCATTCGTCTCTTCCGGGAACCTCTGGGAACCGGTGACTGATATCTCGGTTCGTACTCCCTTCGGATGAGACTAGGCATCCTGGGTGCACAGTACGACCCTGTGCATAGATGTCGGTGAGGATAGTGTTGTACGCCTCATACGCCACCCATGGTTGATTTGGAATGACGGTTTAGCTATCCCCCCTAGGTTGACCATTAGTCAGTCAACCCAGTGGAGGATGCCGAGCGTTCGCCCTCGTCCTCACACTTTTGTAAAAACACCTCCACTACGAGAACACAATCAATAGGACTTTCTCAGCAGAAACTATTTGGGATGCATGATCGTTTGGCAGCATTTCGAGAGGTGTTTAGGGCGAGTAATCAACTCGGAGTCTGAGACGCCCACCCCGTCCTCATACTGAAGCATTTTGGAGGCAACTTTTGGTGGAAAGGTGAACTTCAAATAATAACAGTGCATACGCCACAAAGACAACAGTCGAGGAGGTGAATCGCCGTTGGCTTTGACTGTCCCATCGGTTGTTTTTTCATCGTTCGGCTTCCGATGGAGTAGTCTTACAATATACAGAATCCGTTAATCGTTCATGTGACCCATGTTGGTGTTACGTATCATGAACATTGTTCATCTCCTTCCAATGGTGACTTAATTTACTAGCTTAGGAGTGATTTGGTCATGAGGAAATTTATTATTTGAAGTAGTGCGTATTCCAGTATTCACTTCGCAGAACTGAAGTTAGATGCATTGGAATCTGCAGGGCACATGTATTCTGCACGGCCCATTTGAGGATCTGATATGGGGGAGATGGTATCGCATAGTAGATCATTGTGAAACGGTGTATACTTGTTCTGAGGAGTTACTTTGGACTCCATGTCGCGGTGCGAAAACGTTCATCTTTGAGATAGTGTTGGTTGCGCGGTTCATGGCATGGCCGCATGAATACACTTTCATTGATCCATCTGATCCCCGGAAAGTAGCTTGATTTTCTGTTGATGAGAATACATGGGAACGAATTATGAGCTTCACAACTAAAAATGATAATCATGTTTGCAGATGGAATCTAGCTCTTATTCGTGTAGCCCATGAAGGGCCGGAGAATTCATGGTGTAAATTGAGTCAACAGAATAGACGCAGTTAGGCTATGTGTGTATCAGCCATTTTTCTTCGTAAGCGGGTAACCGGTTTCTGCGGCCCTCAACCACTGACTGATTTTCATTTTAGAATAATCTCACACAAAGCATCATCACACTGGAACGAACTTCTCACGACCGGTTTATGTTTTCCCGCCATATCCCACCTGTCCTCTTCCTTCGCCCAGGCGCATCGCATGATCACGTGAGTCCCCGCTGGCCTGGCCGGAAGGGCTGCGCCTACATTAGAGTGATGCTTTACTTCCCATCGATCGATAGATTGCCTGAACTAGTCCCCACCACGTATAGACAGTGGTCTGCGTAAGAGGTAATTTAGGCGTTAAGGTTAACTAACGGTGCGCGACAAACGTATCGAGCCCTCTCCATTTTTTCGCATATTTACGCTTCTGTTTCATCTAAGGGAACCATATCTGGTCAGAACGACCGAATATTCACTGCGATGCAGAATATAAAGTCGCACAAAATAATTTATTATCATCTAATTAAATCAGAATATGCAAAAACGAGGGTGACTAAAGCAGAGGACCCCTCCCAGCTCGCCTACTATAGTTACCACTTAAAATTGTGTGCAACCACCATTCTACCTGAGGACCTCGATACATATTCTCGGCATACTTCTAACAAGATCTGTGATTGTCCCTTAATCAAAACTCACTCATTCTCGCATTAGGATGGCTAATAATTCACTCTTTGACCAGTGGGCCATGGAATCCTTGTCCAAACGTTCTCAATCGGGTTTAGATCTGGGCTGCAGACTGCCCATTGCGTGATCTTGACTCCACGGAACGACAGTCAACATTTTGTAGTGTATGAACAATGTAAAGAAGTACTAACACGTTGCACTATGGCGTCATCTTGTAATCCGTTAGTCACTAGCGAAGGAAAAACTCTTAGATCGCATGAATATACACAACGGAATCCTGTATGTCCTCAAGTATAACTAGCTCATTTTGACCGTTGGCTGAGAAGGTTCCCAAAACCCTCATTGAGTTCTTGTTGTTGTTTTTTAGATTTGAAATTCTTTCTTCTTTTTGATGTCATACGAGTAATAATTCTAAGCATGCGGTCCATCCAAACTAAATATTTTTTCATCACTAAAATAGACATGTTTCCACCTGTTTGGCCGTGTTACATGTTTCAGCTCATGATAAGAGGTTATTTATGCAGCGGTGTGAGAGTAGTGCATTTTTCCAATAATTTGTATTTCATCCACAGCACTGCTCTAAGCGTCCTTTGTAACATCCGGTTCGAAACAATGACTACGATCAAGGCTTTCAATTTCGACATGGAGCACGTGTTATTGGACGGTAGACAAATTAATCTGTTGTCATGGAAAACCCACTTTTCGATGTTGAAAAAACGCAAGTGGATGTTCCTTTGCATGGGGCTCAGGCTCCTCGTGCCAACAATACATTCTGTAGAGATTGATGTGTTCGTCCGATTTCGTAAGGACGATCCACTGATCTTTTAGGCGCATTCTGCTCATTACATCCCAGATAGCGTCGCACGATGTTTCCGGGTCTCCTGCATTGTCTGGCGATTTCATGCAGAGTCCCATTTGATAGAATGCAGATATTTCTACCTTCTGGAAATCGGTTAGTTTTTCTCCGTGTAGCATTGAGCGGACGAAATTAGGTATGTTCTGCACAGTGTAGACGTGCAACCGAGGACTGTGAGGGACACTTAGGTCACAGGGTAATCACGTTTTCTGGTGCATGTGAACCCAGTGATTCCGGTCCTAATGAATTTTTCAGTCTCCAAATCCACAGACCGAAATAATCAGCTCATTGTCCGGCTCGGTGGTCCGTCTGGTTCTCAGAAATTTTCCCATTCCACAGAGCACCGGAGTAGGGAGTCCCACAGGTTCGTCACCATTGGTTTTTAACTTTTCTGGTCTAATTAGCACATAGTGCGTAGTTTCATTCTGAGATTTGGTATGCAGTATAGCATTGTGTATTCGGTTGTTAGGGTCGTATGTTTTTTTTAGAAGATACAGAACCGGAAATCTGCGGGAAAATGGGAGGGTCCCATAATTCTGTCGCTCAGTCTATTTCAGGAATCATTCTTATTCATTTGTTGTTTTTGTGCTTCTTCATGAACACGAAGCGAATCCGTGTTTATCAGAACCAAGACTATGGACTGTTTGAACAGCTTTTTGCGTCCATGGTCAATTAAACAGAGAATGTCAATACTGTTCCAACAGGAATTCGATTGCAGCTATTTCGCTGAGTGGTGCTCTGTTAGCGGAACATAGAGCGAACCGGAGTTAACTGAACAACTGTTGCTAGGCTTGCCGGCGAAGAAAGAAACGATCGCTCTCTGTGTGAAATGAAATGCCACACCCAATGCACGTACGTTCAACCGGATCGGATAACGAGAACGCACGGGGGACAAACATGAAAGCGATCACGTGACTGACAGAACGAATGCCCGGTACGTCACTGATTGAGCGCATCAGCGTCCGTAAATCATCGGGGCTGGCTGTCGATCGCCAAAGCAACCATGGATGCAGCCACGTCGATAGGATAGAGAAGACCAGCCTGCCGGACGATCGCCTGTCATTTCGCTCTTGATCACATCTCAACTGGATCTATCGGATATTTGACTGTGAGCTAATGACGTCGGTATCTTCATTTGCTTTGTGTTTGAACGATCTAATTAACGGGTCCCGGGAATGCCTGATTCGTTGCATGAAGTCCGGATCGACATCACGAATGCACGGCGCAGATTATCGCATGAAATTATGTTCAAGTCACCACGGAGATCCATGTTTGATTCCAGAGTAGGGATGCACCGGAATGAGCGCACCGTAGTTGGGATTGTCCATCACTAACGAATGAATCTTCCGTGAAAATATACATTAAACCATTTAATTTACCAAAGAAATAAAACCACACATCGAAATTGTCTTTGAATGGTTGTGTGAATGTAAAATTGTGCCTAATTTGGGGAACAAATGCAGTTTTTTGATGCGGTAAGTGGATACATGCAAAATTCTTGTAACGAAAGAAGCATATGCATCCTCACAGACTGTCCCTCTGCTACTCTCATCAGCTTGTCTCTGTCCCCTTATAGTAAAACTTTTACCCAACTTTTAAAGGAAGTAGATTTCTCCTCGATAAAGTTGAAAATGGACTATAATGGGGGAAGAAAACTGACTTAATTCACTTGACTCGACTTGTCTTTCGCTACTGACTTACCGAAAACTGAGGTCCATCACGTACTAATTTGTACGCGGACGCCATAAACTATAAGACCATTAGGTTGTGATCTGTCAACAACTGCTTGGTTATAAGTAATATTGGAGTGTAAATCTATGAACCAATAAAGCCGAGAGATTTCCATCAAATAAATTCTCAAAAGGGTTCTATTGGGCAACAGCAGCTGCTGTGTCTTTTGCACCATCATTCCCGAACCATCTCCATTTATATCCATTCAGTGAATCACTTAGGCAAAATCAAAATTACTGAAATTCGCCATAAATCGTCCCGCTTCCTTTGATCAGAGTATGATTCCACCTACTACCGTGCTAACGTGCAACCAATGTATTATTCAATACGTTCACCAGAGGTTCCCGGAACCCGCCACCTTCTCCAATACTGCTATATAAAATATGCAAACCTACGGTAATTCTGAACGGTTAATATAATTTACTTTCGGTGTTGGGCTGTCATCATTTTTTCAATCAGTTATTGATTTCAGGTGTGCTTTTTTCCCCAATTTTACCGATGAGCAGCTGAATCGTATCTTTCACGTGACCTTCGTCGACCCGAAATGTTCGGTATCGTTTTTGCCTCAATAAATGAAATGTGGTAATCATGAAACGTCCAATGCCGAATTCGCTATGAATAAGTGTGTTAGTTGATGTGATTCTAAAATTGAATCCGGACAGTAAACCTCACTTTCGTGATTTCATGTCTTCCTAATTAGTTGAACAGTTTACTATCCAGAGGTTCCGAATAAGGAGAGAGAGAGAGAGAGAGAGAGAGAATCACTACCTATATATGCGCAAATTGTTTGCGTAGTCGCAAGTGTCCAACAAACCGGCGACATTTTTTCCGATCACATAAACAACATAAGAAAAAAACCTTGGTTTCATGTCCCGTCAATCGTCTACACCTGATACTCTAGAACCACTCACGGTAATTCCACGTAGCTAGGTAAAATAAAACGGAACGTACAAAGGAAGACTGATAAAATTATCTTTTCACTCAAAAACATTTCGTGCCAGAGATATTGAACAAATGGCTTAGTTTGACTGCAGTCATCTGGTGTCATCCATCCTACATATCTTGATCACATTAACCAAAACGGGTCCTGGACACGGAGCTTCATGGTGCCACTACTTCATGCGTAATCAGATACTTTTAAACAACCATATCATTATCTGCAAAATTGACTTCACTGAGGACGATCCGAATCACACTAGAAGTTCATTTTCTTAGTATCAGTAGTTTGAAGTACAACCGGGGTTACGTTGAGAATTTTCGGTGATGAGTTTTGCATGAATTTAGAGTTAGATATCTTCTTGTTTGGTTTTCATTGTCTCTTTCATTCATTAGTAAAAATGGGTTATTAGTGAGTTACTTTTTCTTATTCGTACGGACATCTTACGTGTAATGATAGGTTGCCTCTGTGGGATCGATGTAAGTGACCCTAACCTTCATTGAGAGGAAAACATAACACATTATGCACAACAAGCCAATGATACAAACGGAAATCAGTTGACTTAAAGCCAACGTGGTCGGAGGTTGGTAGCTGAACTTCAGCATACAGTGTATGAGGGCATTGGTAGACACGTCGCCCATAGGCGGCCTGGTTCAGTTTGTAGACAGCACTCTATGGTCCATCCAGAATCAAGAACAAGGTCGAGCACAGCCAAGCTGACAGCACGTGATTGTCTGTTCAGACGCGCAGACAACATTGAAACCAGCCTCATGGATCAGTGGACCAATCAGCGGAAACCGTATTTCTGAACCAACTGGAATCGAATCAACCAATCCGGGTGCAACCAGACAAACTAGCCAGATGGGCCGTTTAGGAATATCAGTGGACCAATGAGCTTTCAAGAAAGGTTCTGGTTATGATCAGCCCATATCTTGTATAAACGATCTGTTTAGCACCGATAAATCGAGACGGTTCGAAGCGAGAAGAGTCTTCTCACTGAAGCTAGTGTTCGGCTACAGAACACTGTCACGTAAATCGCGGCACCTGATTGATCAGCGCAACAGGCAGGGATTTACGCGATCAACGAACACGACGAATACCCACCAACTGGTAGCATTGTAGTCTTCCATCGGTTTCTGTCCGACAAGGAGAGCTGGGATAGCCTGCTGATCAGATGAATGAAAAAACATCTGAATCATGGCTAAAGTACATTCAGTAAGATGACCAGTCCTACCAAGCTACTCGTAAACATTAGCATTTTTATCATAATCAAAGTGACTTTTTCGTTGAGAACGGTCTTTGTACTAGTCGAAAAACTACGCTGAACCAAACGGTTGTTAACATCCAGCAAGGCATACAGAAAAGGCACTTTGTCATCCTCATGATCAATGATGAAGTCGGAAAACCAAATCGAATTTTTGCTTTATATGCTGATGCACTCGTGAAATTCACCAGTCCGTTGTTTATCAATGCCAAAAGACACGAAAGGACACTTTACAAAACGAAACCTGACCTTCTGTAGTGATTTAAATACCTTCTCACGTGGTCCAGTGCTCTACAGCTTCATTCCCAGTATCCAGCCAATCAGGTGAAGCCGGACTGTAAGTGTTAGATTGCGTAGATACAGCGAGATCGCTTTGTAGTTGGTTAGTGCGTTATCTGCCAATAATTGTGTACCCCTTTTTGTACATCGACAAGATAATACCAGCAGAAGGTGACCGAATAAATTCGTCTGGTCTTGTTCCACAGTGGGCCTAGTCCGGTTTTGAGTTATTTCATTACGTACAACTGGCCGGATAGATACCATTCCTGTACCTTCCTAATGAGATCAGTTGATTATTTGCCGTATTCGCTCCTGTTGTTATATCACTTGTGGATGAAACAATACCAGAAAAAAGCTCTTGACCGTAAGCCACGTCCGTTGGTCAAGTAATGAACAGACCCATTTGAATGAAAGTGCAAAACATGCTGATTTGAATATATGTTTGTCAGGTGGTTTTTGATACCATTCATTGATAAATGATTCACAGTACAATGACAGTGTGATCTGCATTGAGCTGACCAAGTTATACGGTTGTGAATATATCTGACTGATTCCAAATGCCTCAATATGGGGGCGGGGTGGGCGTCTCAGACTCCGAGTTGATTACTCGCCCTAAACACCTCTCGAAATGCTGCCAAACGATCATGCATCCCAAATAGTTTCTGCTGAGAAAGTCCTATTGATTGTGTTCTCGTAGTGGAGGTGTTTTTACAAAAGTGTGAGGACGAGGGCGAACGCTCGGCATCCTCCACTGGGTTGACTGACTAATGGTCAACCTAGGGGGGATAGCTAAACCGTCATTCCAAATCAACCATGGGTGGCGTATGAGGCGTACAACACTATCCTCACCGACATCTATGCACAGGGTCGTACTGTGCACCCAGGATGCCTAGTCTCATCCGAAGGGAGTACGAACCGAGATATCAGTCACCGGTTCCCAGAGGTTCCCGGAAGAGACGAATGAACCATGCAATTAGTCACCGGCTCATCTGGACCAAAGCTACTACCTTACAGGACAGGCTTGTTTGCGCAAAGGCTAGAGGCGGATCCTCCTTTATAAATGTGTACTCTAGACTGGGCGACAGGCGAGTACAATAGCCGACAACGTCAACAACAATGCAACTGATGGATATCTTACAGCGCGATCGTTACGCTCGTCAGATCGTGCTCCCGCGGATATTCTCACACTGTACACACACGTCCATTTCTCTACTTCCACACCCCACCCCCCACACGCACATTGTCATATTCTTCGGGAAATGCAGTCTGTCGTAGTTGTGCTAGTGCCTCTGAGGGAAGTCCTACTCCTATTCTGTCGCGTCCTCCTCCGTCTAGTATCCAAGTCTCACTGAATCCGCTTCCGCCAGCTGATGCTCCTCTTCGCCCCAGGCTTCCTTTTGAACTGGCCACGTTTATTGTGCGAACGCTGATGCGTATAGGGCAACAGGCATGTTTAGCTCTTACGCTGGAGACCCCCGCCATTGACGTGTGCTGTATTTCATAGACTTGCATCCAAGACTCCAGCTCGGTAGTTCGATTGATGCCCTCATCCAGTCCTTCTGTGAAGTTTCACTTGCGTTTGTATGGGGACCCTGAGGCTTCCGCTGCCGGTCTTGCTGGTGTAGGCCTAGTTCTCAATGAGAGGGCTGAGACTGCGCTACTTGACTGGATCCCAATTGACAGTCTGTTGTGCGCAGTGAGACTTAGAGGTTCGTGCATGGTATGCAAACGCCTTCCCGATAGACGCAATCTGTTTGTCATCTCGGATTATGCCCCTACAGATTGTAGCCCTCATGCAGTCAAACTTGTCTTCTACATAAGTTACACTACCTCCTACTTAAAGCGAAACGGGGTGACAGCGTGATTTTGGCTGGAGACCTGAGTGCTAGCGTCGGTCGGCTGTCTTCGAATGATGCACATTTGGAAGGCCCTGTTGGCTTTGATTCCTGTTGTTCAGAAAACGGTGCACGGTTGTTGGCTGTGTGTTTAGATCACCGCCTGTTTCATGCCAGTACGGACTTCAGGTATTCTAGTCACCGGTATGCCAAGTGACGTAGGCACTCTTGGAGTCAGCAATGGACCCAAATAGACAAAGTTGTAACTAGCTACAAGTGGCGGGGTTGCGTACAGGACTGCCGGTCGTCCCAGAGCACTCCCCTTTACTCCGACCACGCGTTAGTCTGTACTAAGCTGTCCATGTGATTCGGTGGGCGTGTAAAAAGTACGACGCAGCAGTGGTCAGACTGCGATATTCTGTCTGGTCCGTCTTGCCTCTCAACTTTCTGAAAAGCTCTAGCTGAAAACTAGGAGTGAAGCAACCAGATAGCATCACCGTTTATTAGGAATGCTTTGTATTCTGCTGGCAAAGTGAGTTGTGACTTGACTAGTCGTATCGTTACACCCTGGATTTCTGCTGACTCTCTGCACCTTTTTGACATACATCAGTCCATCCCGGCTGGTGGTGAGCACGATGTAGCACGGCTCGCAACGAGACGTGAACCCAACGCAAGTATGCCTAGGGATCACGAAATCTGGTGGTCTCAAAAACATCAGAGATGGAACATGCTGCCACTGTCGAAAATTCCCGTAAGTTGTTTCAGCTCATCCGAGTCGCTGGTAGGAAGCCATTGGGTGTAAGCGAAACAATCTATGAAGCTGACGGTTCGCCTATTCACAGTCTTCAGCGACCTCTTGTACGCCGGGCAGAGCACTTTAATACACAGTTTAGACGGCCTCCATCGTCGGCTTCTCCCGTAGCTGTTCCGGCACACGTTCCGTGGTCTGTTTCGACAGATCTACCTTCTGAGGCGGAGATCTGCAAGGAAATCCAAGTCTATGGAAGCCATAAAGCGCCGGGGTCCGAAGGCCTTTCCCCAGCCCTACTTAAAGATGGTGGAATGGAGCTTCTTAGAGAACTTCAAGCTTTATTCTCCAAGGTCTGGCACTTTGAGAAAGTACCCTCCGTGTGAGGAGAACCAGTTGTTGTCCCCATATTCAAGAAGGGCTCGCGAAGTGACTACGACAACCATAGCACCGGCAAGCCTTCCAGAGGCCAACGATCGTTGTGTTTCTAGACATTCGCGCGGCCTTCGACTCCGTCAATAGGCCTGCACTATGGCACTGTTTGTTAAGGAATGGTGTACCTGCGCAAAGGCTAGAGGTGGATCCTCGACTAACAATGTGTACTCCGGACCGGGAACGATTAGTACAACAGCCCACATCGCAGAAAACTATGAAAGATTCTACTACTGTGGATAACATCGATGGAAGTTATATCTAACGCAGTGACACTGTTGTCTTATGCTCATGCACGGTCACTGTCCTACACCTTGCACAACTTGTTCTCCCATGTCTACTCCCCTCAGACTTTCTTCTGCATCAACACACCCTACGAGAACCTCTTTTACCGTGGCAGCTGCAGTACCACTGGTAGAAATTCCGTTTATGTTCTCTCTCGTCCTTCGTAAACTAGCTTCCGAGCCTCACCGCACCCACTACCACCGGCTGATATCCTGCTCCCTCCTCAATGCCCATTCAAACTAGCCACGTTCAACTTGCGAACCTTGGTGGGAATAGGACAACAGGCCGTAAGCTTGAGTCCGTTGCCATCGATATGTATTGCATTTGAAAAGACCTGCACTGAAGACTCCACTTTCATCATTCGATCGACGCCCCCATCAAATCCTTTTGTGGCAGTTATTTATGCACAGTGACACTCAGGGGTTCATGCAAGGTGAGCAGTCGCCGTTCCGGTAGAGGCTGTCTGTTTGTCGTTTCGGCGGATGCACCCGCCGGTTTCGGCCAAATGCAATCAAAGATCACTTTTACGAAAAGCTCCACGACCTCTTGCATAAAGCAAGCCGGCCCGATATCGTGATTTTGATAAGATATTTGAATGCTTGAGTTGGTCGGATGTATCAGATCCAGGGGCATCTGGAAGGCCCTTTTGAGTTAGGTTCCTGTCGCTTGGAAAACAGGACTCTGAGCTCAGACAATCACTTGTTCCTTCGCAGTACGAACATCGTACGTTCTAATTGCCAGTACGGCACATGGCGTTCACCTTCTTCAAGTCAACACCGGACGCAGGTCAATCACATCGTTATAAGCCACAAATGGCTGCATTGCATAAAAGACTGTCGCCTGTGCTGCAACACCCCCCTTGATTCCGACCACACTTTTGCACGAAAGTGCCCATGTACTTCTGTGGGCGCTGCAACGACGGTTAGGTTGTGATAAGCTTTCCTATCCATAAAGCCTAACCGTCTTCTAACACGTGCTAGCTGAAAAGCCATCTGTTGTCCCGCCTAATAACATAAACCGGCACTAGACGTTTAATTAGAATATTTTGCTTTTCGTTGGCCTGGTAAGTTGTAGCCTGTCTCGTCATGTTGAGATCCCGGATATCCACTGAATCACTGCACCTTCTCGACGCACGCCGGTCGATACCGACTGGAAACGAGCATAACAAAACGCGACTCCCCAAAGAGTTGCATCGTTATACCTCAGGTCGTGTTTGGGTCTACAGCCAGCTTTTTCCCCCTTTTGTTACCTCCAGTGGAGTATAACAAGATTGCTCTGTACACCTATTTTTCTACAACCCTGCCAAAGAGAATTTCCTACGAAGTACCTTATCTGGTCTTCCATCCGGTGGGGTTGAACTCCTCCCAGGTAACAGAGTTTTTGACTTGGAATATGCCGATGATATCGCCCCCGCTGATTGATAATGCACAGGCAGTTCATCATGCTCTGACCTGCTTGGCGATTAAGGTATCCGGAGATGATACCCATTTCGTACCTTGCAGGTGCAGGGTGCGTTTGCAAGATGGACAGGAACCTGTGCTTGCACTCACCCTTAGTGGTGATCAGCACTTCAGAGGGCTGATAATCACTGTACGTTGTGTTGAGATTAGCTCACAGATAGCGATAGCTAAAGTAGCTTTTGCAAAATTTGCACACGTGTGGCGTCGCCGTGGCATTCGGCACTAGCTTAAGTGACGGGTGTATATCGCCGCGGTACGTAGTATTTTACTCTTCGGTTACGAGACCTGGTCAGTTCGCGTTGAGGATGCTCGGCGTCTAACTGTTTTCGACAACTGATGTCTTCAAAACACTGTTCGCGTCTGGTGGGAAAATCAATTGAGCAATGGCGAGGTACGCCGTCGAGTGCCGGGTGCAGATAGTTGCCCTCTTACCGGAGTGATCGCTCTACCCCGCCTCCAGTGACTCGAACATATTTTGGGAGTGCTTGTCCATCGTCTACCTTTTTCGTACTCTACTCGTAAGTGCTGGGCAAGGCTGGAAGAGTTGACGCAGCGGTCAGGCCATGACTTGACGTAGACGTGCGAAGAAGCTAGCATCAACGTTGGTCTCAGTTGGTGCTTCCCACCTTCCCAATTGGAACCCAAGGGATGAGGATTTTCGCTGGTTAGAGATGCTGAGGTACAGTGCTGAGAATAGAAGTCAGTTGCGCTAACTTTGTGTGGTCTGTGTGCTGAATTCACGTGCCCCATAATCACAAAAATGTCATTCAGACAAACTAAATGGCAAAAAACAAAGTGTACGGTGAGAGAGCAGAAAACATCACTGTGATGGTATGGTCCGACACATCGTTCGATGGACGGTTTAGTCTCACTGGCAGACAGCACGTCAGCACCGGCCCCTACTGAGCCCACGAAACCACGAACGGCAGGACAGCCGATCGATGGCGTCATTCGATAGACGAAGGATGAATCCTGTCAGCGTCACTTAAGCCTCAAGGCATGGTCGCCCACACCAGTCCAGCCAATGTGCTGTGTGCAATGAGTGGGCATATGGGCTGACTACCTATATATTCTTTTGTTTTTTACAACTAAAACGAGACGGTTCACACAAGAGCCGGTGGGGCGGTTTGAAACAATCGCCACATATCTTATCTTTTACTAGCCAATTATTATTCTCTGTTGCACTTCCCTCCCTCATTGGTTTGTAATTTTTGTTGTTGCTTTGGCACCTTGCTTGATATATAAAGGAAGAAGAATGCGACGCAAAACCGCCGTTTCTAGACATTCTGATCATGAGGCAAACAAACGGCAATCTAGAAACAACGGTCTATCGGAAACCAACGACAGCCGACCGCATACTGAACTTCCAAAGCAACCACCCAACATGTCACTTGAAGAGCTATGCGCGCACCCTATTCCACCGGGCCGACACACACTGCAGCACACCGGAACTCCGAAAAAGGGAACTGATCAGGCTTTTCACGTTGTTCATGGCAAACGGTTACCCAAAAAGCTTCGTAAACTCTTGCATCCGAAATAACAAAAAAAGAAAAGTAGCCCAGAAAGCATGGTCGTGCTACCATACATACGAGGAGCATCAGAGGCAGTAGATCGTATGCTGAAATCGTTGGGCATCAAAGTTGCCCACAAACCCGTCAGCACCCTGCGGACCGCCCTATTCAACGGAAAAGACCGTGTGGACCAGTACGATCAATCAGGAGTGGTCTACGCTATCCCATGTCTAGGATGTGATAAGGAATATATAGGTGAAACAGGTAAACAACTACGTACTCGCCTACACGAACACAAACTAGCATTGCGACGCGCCGATCCACACTCACAGATTTTTAACCACCGCGCACAGACAGGTCACGAGGTCAAAATCGATAGCGCAAGGGTAGCCGCCCGAGCAAAGAAGAAGGGGGAGCGCCTGGTCCTCGAAGCCCTCCATTCGATCAACTCGTTCAACCGACACGTCGAGGTTGATAAGCAATACGTCACCCTAGCAAAACCGATGGCGAAAAACCGAGAAACGGACAGACGAGCAACACACCAAAAACGTGCGGAATCAGCCGTCCCATTCACACACTCATTCACTCACGTTTGACAACGAGTCCTAGTTTGGATCGAAACGTCACAATAAACGTTTTACAACTCAGCGTACGCCTTGACTTCTCTATAATATATATATATATATATATATATATATATATATATATATATATATATATATATAATGCGTGCTTGATTGAGTCTGGTTCTGTTTTATTCACACAAATCTGCAGTACATCGAGTCATGTACAGAGGTGATTGAATCAACGTGCGGTTGTTTATATGATCTCTAGCCGCCATGCTGTATATGTTGGTAGCTTCCCGTTTACTTGTCTGTACAAAGCGGTCTACCTGACTTGAACTCATTTCCAGACTACCGCGATCCGGTAGGCGGTCACCGGATTTCGGAATGTCATAACCATTTCACTGTAGGCACAAATACCGAGACGTTGGATAGTTTTTGTTGACCCAACTGCGCTCCACAGCAATTTCCAATAAAAAGTTACATTTTTGTAAGTGAATAACAAAATAGATGTTCATGCCTTTATTTGCACGGTACGGCAAGCTTAAAAAAGAGCCTATCAATTTCTACAATGTAATTGTGATCCTTCATCTACACCACATCGTGATAAGCACTTTCTACTCCAAATGATTGCAGACCTACATCAAAGGGGCTTTTTCAGTCTCCTCATTTAAAGAAGATGAATGTGCACGGAATTAGAAGTGGGCTGCCGTTTAGCTCGCCCATTTGTTCCCACTCAGCGTCTGTCAAATGAGGAGTCAGACGTGTACTATCTGACATCGATCCGGCAGTGTTGTACTATTCGCAACACTTGAACTGAGAACGCATTGGAATCGCCTCAACCCAGAACTACGCAAACCGAAATATCAAGAAAACCAAGGCTGAGGAACTGTGAGTTAATTCTGTTGCAGAATTCATCGGTATAAATGTTATATCAAAGGAAACAGTTGATAGGTCACAATTCAGCTAATCACTGCGAACGTTTGTTTTGCCGGCTCACCGTTATTCCGATCTACTGATGCTCCTCAGCTTAGGTGGCACGAACCTCTACCGCGCCATGTCCCGTAAAGTGACTGCCGAATCACCACAACCTTCTTTTCTCAAGAGCTCCTCGTCAGTTTGGTTAGCCTGTCGCACTGATCTTCATAACGAAACTAGTAGATGTAGTTGAGCCTCTTTGACTGTCATCTCCGCTACGAGAACAGATGGGTCATCAAATTCAACACCATGGTTATTCGCATCACCGGTCACCACTTTGAAATGAATTTGGTTGCGCTGGTGCCAATGTGCCGATGCCTCATCCGAGTCTGTAATCTCAACGATATATTGACCAAGTTGTCTGTTGATGATTCTGCGAGTTGATCGAAGTTCGTTGCCACGGAATTATATGACGTCATTGAAATCAATACATATCAGAAATGATTGCTATCTACTGGAACTAAATAGAACAGCTGGACTTCCGTTTGTATGCAACGCTTGGCGTACTTGATCAAGAAATTGTCGAGGAATGCCTCCGAGTAGGGCTGATGCTGATGCTAGTGCCTTTTTCACGAAGCGCACCAAGTTCTCCGCTGCACCGCTAGAGCATGGGTTGCATGGCGCTGTACGCAGACGCCGACATCTAATCTCGTCGAGTCAACTTTTCAGCACCGTTGCATAGAACTGCGATCTGTCAGCGGTGACCAGTATTCGTGGAATTCGTTCCCGATTGAAGCATTTATGTGACACTTGAATCACTAACAAAGTGGTTGGTGTACTCGTCAGGAATACATCCGACCATTTGAAGTATGAATCGATCACCATGAGAAGTGGTGTACGTCAAGGTTGCCCCTCTCTCCTTTTCTCTTTAACTTTGTGATCGATATGGTCCTGGAGACCGCACTTTTGTCAGATGAGGATAGCGGCATTGAACTTTTCATGAGAGAAAAAGTATCAGACCTTGAGTATGCGGAGGTCAATGTTCTTCTAAGTGAAGATCCAGGTAAGTTGCAAGCTCTTCTAGACAGTTTGACGGGTTGCGTAGTAATGTTCGGTATGCGTTTTGCATCTTCAAAGTGCAAGATGCTGTTGTAGGACTGAGTTAGTCCAACGCCAAACCTTTCAGTGTCTGGGGAGAATATAAACGTTGTAGACAAGTTCTGTTATCTGGGGGGCTGCATTTCACCCGAAGGTCGGATATCGGATGAAGTGTCTCTGCGTATACAGAACGCTGGCTTAGCATTTGCCAACCTGAGTCATCGACATGATATCCGTTTACTTATCACGGGTCGATTGTACGCTGCAACAGTGAGGCCCGTGCCTATGTATGGTTCCGAGACTTGGCCACTGCGGGTGGAGGACATACGAAGATTGCCGGTATTTGAACACCGACGTCTTCGTATTATTTCTCGAATCTGGTGGGAACACCTTGTGAGCAATGCTGAGGTCCGGCGGGAAGTCTTAGGTTCGCGGAACAAATCATTAGATGAAACACTTAAGCTGACGAGGCTAAGATGGTTGGGACATGTTTTACGCATGTCCCCTGACAGGATCCCACGGCGTGCTATGTTTGCTGAGGCGGGTACCGGTTGGAAGATAAGTAAGGGTGGTCAGTCCATGACGTGGAAGAAAGGTATGAAAAGCGCAACTAGTGGACTTGGCCATGTAGGGCGTGTAAGACTTCCTGAGTAGGGTCCAAGAGACCCTGCCACTCAATGGTTAGAAACGTTGGGGGATATAGCTAGATGCCGTGATCAGTGACGCTCTTGCATTCACAAACTTTCTTCATCGACTCAATTCCATTAATGTAGTTCTCCTCTTACGCCTTTTATACTCTTTTCTCCTTCATTATTTCTTTTTGAGGTTACCGTCAGGAGCTAGCAACCTAAGCCACCACACCCAGTGCACGGTTAATGGTTGTCTGAACTGATGAATCGATCAGTACCAGGGTATATTGTCGGTTCAAGAATGGGCCACAAAAGTCGACTGAACCCTCTGCCATGGAATGCAGATTTCGGGTCATAGGTTTCAGTTGCTTGACTTCGACTGGTCTTTGTGCGAACATACATCGCAGTTCCTTGCCGTAGTGCAGATTTCCGCATCCGATTCCGGCCACCAACACATCTGTCGAGCCATTGAATTCATTTTATCCACGCCCAAGTAGCCCTTGTGCAGTTCATCCAAAACCGAATTGCGCAGTGGAGGTGGTTTGGCAATTCGGTCATCTTGACGAAGAACTCCGTCTGGTTGGGTACTTAATTCCCCTCGCAGTACGAAGTATTGAGGAAATTTCCGTTTCACCTCGGATAGCCACCCCTTCCTGATCTCTAAAATCCTGGACGAGTAGTAGCTTCTTGTGTGCTTCCTCGATTCTTCACTTGGAACGAGCGCGGCCGGGGAAATGAAATGGTGTTGTCCCGCTGCTACGAATCGCGAATATCGTGACAGAAAGTCCGCCTACAGGATGATACTGTCGGTTCGATGTAGAATGTCGTAGTTATAGGCAGTCAAGACAATGCTCCATCGCTGAATCATAGCAGCCGTTGATTTGGCGATGGATTTGTCTGAGTTATGTAGAAACTGATGAGTCTGGTGGTCGATAATAATCGTAAACATCAGACCAGATAGGTACTTATGCAGCTAACTTACCGTCCAGATAACGACCGAAGCTGCTTTCTGTGTCTGGGGATCAGTCCTCACTGCAGTATTGAGAAGACGTGAGATGCGGATTACGGGGCACTCATCCTTTGTTCTTGGAGCACTACACGATCAACTTCTGGAGAATAAGCTGATCAATCGGAGCTTCTGATGTTGCTTGGATGGTTACCGAATGGTCCAGTGCATGCAAGGCCTTCAAAATCAGGATCGACGGACTGTTCACTGAGATCAGGAATCTTGCCGGAACATACAAACTTTCAACCGGACCATCAGTGTGAGGTGCTGATTAGTAACGTCGTGAATAACACTTGAGTGGGCTGGACGGGCACACCGGGTTGGATCAAGTCAAACACTGCTTCGGGAATGATAGACTCGCAGTTCCCAGTATCCAAAATGAATTGATGTCCCAAGTGGCACCGGAATTAGGCCATTTGTACAAAAACTGGTTGGAATCACTTTCAATATTCAGTGTGTACACCGGATTGGCACTATCCTTCCAATCACGAAGGATCGCATTCGCCAAATTACATCTGGATTGACCGTTTACTTTGCGGATATTGCCAGTCTTCCCATAGGAATCGCACGCTGCATTACGGAAGCGGCACGTGGAGCGAAGATGGAATTCACCACAAGAAACGGAGCAATTCAGCTGTGCTGTTTTGTACTCAGAAGTCGTCTTGTTGGGCTTAGATTTAGATTTTCAATATGAACTGCCCCATTTAAGGGACTGAATCTGTTGTCAATACACCACCGAATGTTCGGCCGTCGCTTCGGAGACGTCATTACAGCGCTCACACGTTGACCAGGCCTCAGATAACGTCCAGTCTGGTTTCAGTAATAGCTTTTTCTGCAGCTCCGGATGGTTCACGCCGACAATCAATCGATCACACAACTGGGTTCCCAACTGATCCCCGAAATTACACTTCGCAGTCTGTGTTTATAGCATAAGAATGATTTCACTTTATGCCAGGTCCACGGATAAGCGAATGGAATTTAGTCTTCTATGTCTCTTGGAAATAACCTGAGCAATGTGGCCTAGTAGTATAGCCTTCAACTCTTCGAAATGAATTCAAGCATGTGCTCTAGGATATACAAGACTTTTCATCAATGGTGGGTCACATTTTAACAAATCACTGTGAGCTTTTGTTTTACCGGCTCACCGTTATTCCGACTTACTGATGCTACTCATACTTACATGCCATTCCATTGAAGTTATCATGAATCACCAAAATACCACTGAAGAAAAGCTGAAGAGAACGGTTTGTGCCCCTCCAATTTCGCTTCTACGTGCCGTGCCCTGCAATCCGTGTGCAAAACGCATGCACGATCGTGCGAACGAACGTGCATCCAGCAAACGCGTACGATAAGCGCCGGTGCACGCATGTTAGCAGAGACGCAAGCAGGTGAGTATATGCGCGAATCAGAGGCACGTTAGTGAATACGCCAGCCATGCATACGAGTAGATCAGACCAGCCAAGGTCGTAGGGCACGTGAGATTCGATGATTGGTCAGTGCAGTCCGGAACGGAGTATGACTAGCGTCAACTCTGCGTGTGTGCGTGGGTGTGTGGGATATGGATCAACGGTCCGCTGTGTATGTGCGTATGTGCGCGCGTATGACGGCCTGACTGCGCACGTGACTGCGTAAATCGAATACAACACCACAGACCGTGTTTTCTAGCATGAACAGATCAATGGAACAGGAAATGATGGGAGTAGTTGAAGGCTCCTTCTACCTGTTCATCTATGATGCTTCTTTAGATTTCAAATAGCCTATTCGCACCAGCGACCGTCTTGTGTTTACTTCTCCTCTGTTTCCCCTCTGCTACTCGTGTCAGTTTAAATATCCTTCGGTAGTCTGTGTGCATCTGCACAGCTGAATCGTCCACGCGAAACGTCGGTCCCAACTGGGATTCAAACTGGATCGCCGACCAAAATCTCCAGTCACGAAACTGCAAAATAATATCAATGGATTAGTCGATTGTGCGTAAAAATATCGGGTCCTGGCTCTTTTTCGGTCCTTAGATTGTTTGACGCGGTACCCATTGTTGGTATACCCTTACCTAAAGCTTCATACATCACTGCCGACGTATTTCGCATACGATTTAGATTATTTTTTGATATTCCAGTCATTTTGTTTTCAAGTTGTCTTCTGCTGCACCGATGTTCATATTGCATGTTACGGCAATCTTCCTGTTGGCCTTTACATATGATGTTATACCTCAGTCAAGTATATGTCTACTGACTCATCTAGGGTCTTCCGCCGCCACTCCGTAGTGGTTACTGGAAATTCACTCATTGGTGTTAAGTATACTTTGTCGCTGTGTTCTTTTAGGTCATCATTGTAGTTCAGACTGTGTCTCCGAAACCCAGAACCATCGAGATCCTGAACACTAGCTTTCTGAATATATTTTAAACTATTATCAGGAACGAAATGGAAAAGATAAGTGTGATTGAAATGTGATTTTACCTGGCGCGACTTGATGTGCTTTAGAACTATTTCAATGAATAGGACTAGTTGTGATCATTTGTAAGACTGTTAGCTCCCTTGGTTGTTAGTGTCGTATTCGGTTTGCTTAGTCATATGATGTTATAAGGTTTATCTGTAGGCCATGGACATCCGTTCGTGATTCATCCCTTGCCTGTCCTCCTTACATTCACGTATCCAATACCTGTCTGTCCCACAATCTGCATTGCCTCACTCCACCAATCGCATGAGGCCTACTTCGTGTGAGACTGGTATTGATTGGCACCTTTTGTTCGCTTGTGACATTCGTGTTTGTGCTTGCCGTACGCTGATTCAGAACACTCGTTCGTGAGTACATACGTGCTTTCGATCTGCCCATCGAATTTCGGATACAGCAGTTAGTTCCACCTGATATTAACCGTAACCTACCCCAAAGACAAAGAACGATAATTTACGATAAAACCTCGTTTGTTCATTTTTCCGTTCATTTGCTTTGCGTTTCTTAGTTGTCGACTGTGTCTGGCAATCAGTAACATGTGACCAACACGTGGATGACTTAGGGTCTAGCGGAACAGTTAACTGGCTCACACCACACAAATACGTGAACACACAAAGACAAGGGCATTTTAAGTGGAGGTGAAACGTGACGAACTTTTTGAAGCCATAAAATAAATTTATTGATTTATGACGCGGAAGAATTCCTTTTCATTCTTTGAATATCGTGCTGAATAACTAATGAACAGATGTGTAGCTGCAGACAGCGGTGGCCAGATTTGTGGATGCAGTAAATCCATATGATGGGTGTGTGTAACTCTTTTGCTCTACCACGGTTCATCCAGTTGAAAATAAGTCTTTTGTTTAACCTGAGTAGTTGTAAACTTAAGCTGTGTCCTTAGTGCCCTAATCTTTCTCTCTCCCAGCCCCCCCCCCCCAAGGGAAAGCGAACTAACAAGTCGAACTCCATTATGCTTTACTTCACCTTTGGTCTTTCAGCAGTCCGCTTTTATTACGTTGATTGAATGGGGAAAAGGAAGTGTATAGTTGGGACCAAAACTGATAAATATATACCCTACATGCACCTAAACATATGGAATACTGACCTCATTCCAACGCTCAGACGATGCTCAGTCAAACAAGTATTTTTGCTGATAGCTACGGAAATAACTCACAGATGTCTCAAACCTAACAAATTTGATTAATCACAATAAGTGTGGTTTTCTTCAAACCATGTAGCTATTTCCAACTACAGGCTTTCCTGTTGTTCAGAAACTGATGATTATTTAGTAGCCACTGACGGTTATTTAGAGACCGCGACCCACGGTACACTGACTAAATCTTTCCGGTCATATCACGTGTGCGTTTTGTCCCCCAGTTATGGGCTTGGTAGCCTTGTTTGAGTCACTGGGTTGTATACACGAGGACTAGGGATTTAATATAAGAAAATGATCACACCAATCATCAAAGGAATACAGGTTTACAAGACTGAATAATTTTCTGAGGGTCCAATAAGAGTAAAATTGTGTCTGCACGTGAAGCGGACGAAATCCGAATCGCTGGTTTTATGCGTCACTACACTACCATCCAGAACCTGTTATAACGGGGAATGCTGGGGCAAGGGAACGACGTGAAGATCAAGGCGAACGGACGAACCAAACGAGGGCCACAAACGAAAGAACAGACGGCGAATATGTCGAAGGCTTCCCGAAGCAAACAAAAGGAGGCATACGGACTACCAGAGGGGAAGCAGCGGGATCTCCGGCAACCAGCAAGATAGCCCAAGTGAGGGGCTACCGATCAAGCCGTCGACTGTGACAATCGGGCCAACCGGATAGAAATGACGTCCAGGAGAAGCAAGCTATCGGCCACGGGCAACTGGCCAGAATGCAGCCGAAGCAATCAAGCAGCCGCAACAGCAATGTTGGTGCCGCACAGTCTGAAAAAGGGCCTATATAAACGATTGTGTGTTTCATGACTTGACTTATCTGGCAGTTGGAATACAAGTATCCTACCCGGTGTTGTAGTCCTGGTTACACTATGTTCTCCAATGGTTTGACCTCCCGCAAAGCTGGGAATCAGACCCCATTTTCCTTGGTGCACTTATTCAGCTGGTGACTTGGAAGGTGATGAAGACTGATTGTGCATCGATCAAACAGCCTTTCACGTGACTCGCACAAGGCTACTAAGTCGCGTAAGTGGGGCAAAAATTCACTTGCGGTGTGACATTCTGTGGTACGGATGCGTCGGAAAGTTTTGGTTACTGTACCCTAGATCGTGATTGCTGAATAGCCACCAGTGGCTACTAAACGATCACCAGAAACCATTAAAATGATCGTCAGTTGCTACTAAACGATAAGTAAACCCGTAGAATTTCAAAAACCGTTGTCGTTTCTTGTTGTATAGCCGTTAGTTCATATCCAGACAACCTAACCAGCAGTTTTTATTTGATACTCGATTATGGGAAATTTTTGGGTTGAGTTTAATTCATTTAACTCCTATGTCAGTGCCAAACTTTCACTGCTCATTTTGGCTCTTGCAGAATTCCACAGATTAAAACGTGAATGTAACGTGACAAATGCCATATTATCTCAACGGAAGTGGCGAATCTGTTTGAAGAATTCCCTTCAGGGATCAGCTTTTGTTTGGCCTCCTTGGGATCATCTATGTCGAAGAATTCACTTTCGAAGTAGCCATACTATTTGGTCGAAAGGCGGCCAAATAAGAATCCATCGATAAATCGATATATCATCTGGTTTGTTGTTCAGCACCAGATGTCTTTTAGCTCAATGTTACCAACGTTCAGTGTTTTGCATACGGATCTGTAAGTGCAACTGGAAAACTTTATAAATCATTACGCCTGACTGATGATAAATAGTTTTAAAAGTAGTTTTTGGATTATCTTTGATATGTTTGCCCCCTTTTTTATTGGTATCCCGGGGTTTTCCTAACAAACGATACTTCATGCGTGGTGGGCGACAGAATGTGTCACGACTGTTGTTTATGCAAAAGACAAAAACTTACCGACGATTTTAACTGAATCACCAAATAGATAAATCTTTTTATGTTATGACTTTCCTTTTATATAAATAATAGCACCTTTATAACACCGATAGGAATGAGGCACACGTTCAAAGCGTAATGTGAATCCGAGAGGTCCAGTTGTGATTCAATCAACCATGTTACATGGTGCCTCAGATGGAAACAAGACAAAACAAAACGGTAAACATCTGATCGTTTCTACTCTACTGAATTACTCGGGAGATGAGTGGGTTGATTCGGATCTGAATTCAATATTAGTTTCCGAATAGTCCAGGGGAATCGAATCGAAGACCCACAGACTGCAAGTTTTCCTACCATTCACATTGTTGCAGGTGATACCATACCATATTCTCGCCACAAAGGAATACTTTTATTCGAACTGACCTGTCTGTCTATAGCTTTTCTCACTCAAGTTTGTCATTCCGTTATGTCTAGTTCGCTAGTGAAATGCTCCAGCCACAAGCCTCAATCGGCGCGGATGATTGGATGTGCCTGAATTAGCCACCTATAAACTGAGGCCGCTGTGTCCACCCAACACAGTTCACTAGGTTGCGCCTAACACGTGGCATTGTTGCGCACATTTGCACCATCGATCAGTCATGTGACTTTAATTGCGATCTGTGTTCTCATTGTAGCCAAACCACAGGCTGACTCATTTTAACCAGTTGGTGGGACCTATCAGCATGCCCCTGCGGCTACGTTTTTTATGCGAAAGTTGGCGGCACATCAACCTAAATCCACCCGGAATTGTGAACAGGTTATTTGAGTGACCCAAATGTACATGCGAAACACACATCTTGCGGAAAAAGTTGGTCGTAGCACCGGTTAATTATCATTGTCCATCCGCATTGTGAACCAGACACATCCCACCGGTATCACCATTTTTGCCACATTGACAACGTTGGTCACAAAATAATGGCATGACTACTTCGTTAGTGAAAGCGTGACCAATGATGGTACGCGTTAGACGCAGCCTAATAGGATGTGTCGCGGTTCGGCTCAGAGGCTTGAATTTGTGTGGTAAATTCAGGCGCATCCAACTTTCCGCGCAGATTGAGGTCTGCTCGAGGCTTACCGCTGGAGCATTTCGCTGACTAACTTCACTTCACTGTATGACGAAATTAACACCACGGCATGACGGACCTGGCCGAGAAAAGCTATAGGGGTAAATTCGATTACATATCGCTGGACATCGTGCAGGTCTTCGGATTTTGTGGTCTCAGGTTCAAATCCTACCCGCTCTGGTTGATTCTCTTTCAGCAACATCGAATTATAAGTAGTATTACTTCAGAAGTTCACTACTGGGGGCATACAATGGATTGTCTATCACTCGCAGATGACTGGGCTAGCTAACAATGAGATCTTATTAAACTTATCGATAAAATTTGATAATCAAAATTAGTCCAAGCTGTCACTTTTCAAGTACAAAAGAATTCCACTCCGGCAACGACGGTCACGCGTTTGTAACTGGTCACAAATTGGACAAAAATCATTGAAGTTAGTACTTTAGGCTCAGAGCCTGCAAATTACAGGGTTGTGCGAGACTTGAACGATGAATCAACCAGTATTTTGCCGAGAAAGTCATCCACATGATTACAAAATGAGCAGTTGCAGTTGTGTAGGTTCTCGGATGAATGACCAAACAGATGCTTCGCTGGCCAAACTGAATCCGTATGTTGCAATCGCTGTCATGTTCTCGTAAGAACAATGATTTTGTTGGCATGGTTGTCGTTTTATGCCTTTGTTTTGTCATAGTTGTTGGTGATGACAATAATGAAACCAGCGTTTAAGTAGAGTAATTTCGATGGATGGAAATCCACAAACACTACCACAGGCGTAATTTCGTTTTGCGTTTTAAGAATCGGAGATCCTTAATAACTTTGCGTTGTATTGTTACTAAGCTCGTATATATTTGTAAACCTGCATACGCGGCTGTTTTAATCTCCACAAACTCTACGGTACATTGACTGATTCACCAGTGGAGTCAAAGGAATATTACTCTTCAACCTAACTGGAGAAGTCGTGGGCACTGTCTACACAGCCGTTGGGATTTAGCGTCTGCTTTGTTGGTTTTTCCTATTTTTCTGTTCAATTTTCTCCCAGAGTAGTACACAATTTTTAAGATAAAGTCGATTTCTGTAGTAGCAAAAATGCGACAATCTATCTTTGGCAATGACATCCAGTTCTCACTTTGCAGTTCATTAGTAAGTAGGTGCTAATGGCTCAGTTGTTCCTTTATGGCTCGTGGTAGAGACCGGTTGATCGGTCAACCATCATTCAGTTAGACAACCAAATCGGTCCCTACGAACATGTGGTCGATTGAAAATATGTTTCAAATGAAGTAATAAATCAAATTTCATATTCATTCTCCGTGGGAATGAAACCTCGATTCACAGTGAAGAACGTACGTGTAAGTAATTGTAGGATACCATTTTTCAGTCAGAGCCGTAGCATCTTCAATCCGTATCTTTCTCTTCGTTTTTAGAGGAATAGTAAGTAGACACAGACCTTACTATCCTAACAACCATCATACGATAGTGAAATTTGACGGCCCGCACAAGTTCTCGCTGAGGGCACGTTCATATGTTAATTAGGAAAACTATGATATTATCCGTAAACTTCTACTATATTTTTCAAGATGATTATTGCTTGTCTGAATGCTTTAATCCTCCGGTTTACTAAATTATTGCATTGATAAATTGGGGCAGTTAGGTGAGTTTGCATGCCACCCACAATGCTGGGAGTTTTTTAGCCTGATTCTACAGCACCCTTCATCAAAATGATACCTTTTTGTATTTTGTCCGTGAAATCTATAGCACCTGCCAGAACATTACGTCATAAGTCCTTCTAGCTGTAATCACGCGACACCAAACTAGTATCATCATTTTAGAAAATCCTTGTGTTCTTCTGTCTCTAGGTTACTGCAAAATTTCACATCCTTTTAGCTTGAGTTATCTGCAAAAATGACACCATTTCCATACATTCAAGGTCATCCAATTGATGTTTACCATTCGGGTATTGATCAGTCTTGTGATAAGTTCCACGTGCATTTGAGTCCACCCGTTCATCTATCTTTCCTGAAATCTTTCATATGCACCTCAAGACAGTCAGCTTGGTACCATCTCAGCACGCTATCAACGGAGTCACAAGATTGTCACGTGTGTAGGAAACCACGAACGAGACGATGTTTTCGTCGAGGTTTTTCAGTGTTAGATGAACTGTCGCGTACTGAACTAAACAGATTTAACTGTTATTCTTGTTCATAAAAATAAGACCTAATGAATTCCTCGTTTGTTTCAGAGTTTACAAGAAAGGTGGTGCTGAGGGACATGAATTTCTCGGCATAGTATATGGCTAACAGTCTCATAGTTTAATTTAAACTGCGATTAACAGTGCTAACAGCGTCTTTAATCTAAATAAATCATGATCACGTGGTTCATTTTAAATCAAACCCTTTAAAATGCAAAAGGTGATCTGCTGAGTACAGAAAAACCGGCGTGGTATCTGCATAATACGTTTTAGTAACGTCCACCAAGCTAGGATCAAAAACTCGAACAACGTATTTCTGGAAACATTTGTTTGAAGCTTCATGATTGTTCACATACATTAGTAGTATTTACCAAAAAATTGTAGTTTCATCCGTAATGAACATTGGAGCTCTATTCTGTTAACCAATTCTCCAAGATAGCCCACGAACGGTAGCCAGTTGATCAGTTAGAGGAAGGTATATGGTCGCGGATCTCTTGATCACATCGTTACCTTTCGACAGCCGCTACAGCATCAGTATACCTGACAAAGACTGTGCTCCTAGAAATGCGCGCGGCCTTTGACCTTGTCGATAAGATTGCAATGCGGAACTGGTTGTTGAGATATGGAGCAGCTGAGAAGTATAATGTCGGTCCTCAATGAGCTCTAACGTTGCATCTCAGGTCGGGTTAGGGTCCACGGCAGGCTGTCAGCAACCTTTGCCATCACATCGCGTCATGTCCTCTTCCCCCCCCCCCACACATATATATATATATATATATATATATATATATGCCGCCCATGTGTAGGTTCGACATCTAGAATTTGAAGCAAATCAACATCTTCAAATTTTAATATCGCGTCTGCGAAGCTGAAATCATGACATGGCACTAACCTCAGAAAGGCGGGTAAATTGGGCGGATACTTATATATATAATTTCTTTTTTCTGGAAACCTTGTTGTGAAACAAGATTTTCATGGCTGAATTGCTAGTTGACTGTCTACAGCACATATGACTTCGTAAATCAGTAAGAACCACGAATGTAGATAAAATCATATTATCATTCTACGCTGCAGTTCAGTTATCGCAGACTAAAAATATCGTACATTCTTAGAAAGGGAATCACAGAAAATGATGAATTTACTCAGGTTCCCGATGACTAAACTTGGTGTTTAAGTTTCAAGTGTTTCACCATCAATGAACGTGACGTCACTGAAACACAGGAGCTTGCAGAAACCACAAACGTAAGCCAAAAACAACGCAGATATTCAGTCATGAGATAGGTTTAACGTTTTTGCACCACGCTTCACTTCGATTCATTGTGTGTGTGTGTGTGTGTGTGCCGTCACCCACATCATTCGTTTTACTCACGAATCACCCGCACGCCATGCAACTAAAATAAGGCCAAAAGATCACCCACGTGACCAGAACCCCCAGTCAAAACCTCAGGCTATCAGTTCATCGGACTGAGTGAGATCAATAAAGGAAAATCAATGACAAGTAGGCCAGACAGAAGTGCAATGGAGCGTTAACCGGGGTTCTGCTAACCTGTACCAGATTACAATACTGAGTTCCTCTAGCAATTCATAGGCTTTGCTACAAACCAATGCTCGCTGATACTTGGCATTGCAAAACTCTTTCCCGTGCACACTTCTTGAATATGGTAGACTGATTTTAGGGTGGATCTTGGGAGGTCCACAAAATGATCTTGTGGGTTCACTTTAGCAAAGTACTTCTAGCTGTGTCGTTGCAGTCAAAAATGATTATTTCACCAAAATATTTAAATGGTTACTTCTTTTATGACTGAAGATCTATAGAAATGCACACCTTATGAATGAGTCTGTGTCAAATGAAGTTAAAATACCTTCACCAAAAGAAGTCAAAAACACACCGTTTTGGAGCCAACTGCTTACTACAAAGGTTTAAACATTCACGAAATGTGCTTCTTTGATACTTATTCAACTTATCGTACATTTGTCTAATCTTCGGTGTGTTTATGGTTAAAATTTAGTACACTTACCATATTCAATTTCGTGTTGATATGCTAATTAATCGTCAACAAACCGGAAGCCGCTTTCTGAAGACCTGATAATTATTGATACGTATTACTCTAACGCAGCTGTTGTTGCTGTGCCCGTGTACATTCTGATCTAAAGAGATGCGAATTCCCTCTAACGGAGGCCTGTGTAGATCACGCAGTTACCTGGTATCAATTCTCCAAGACCTCAGTGACTCGTTAAACAGCTAAACCGTGCTGTAGTGAAAACCAAATATGATTCAAAGGATGCAGTTAAGACGAATATAAAAACGGTTGCAATTAGTTATCGCGGTGACCGGTCACGGATTGTGGGCAGAACCTGTAGACCGTGCAGAATACGACTGCGGCTGTGTGCGAGCACCAGCGGGTGGGAATGTGTCCGTTGGTTGGCTGCAAACCAAGCACCCGTATGAATGGCCACGTGATTTACAAAATACCATTCGTGCGCGCCCCTCGACGCGTAAGGATCGATCAATGCTGATCGGTGAGACACGATCAGGTGATTTGGTAGGGATGATATTGCGCAGCGTGGTGGCAAAGAATTTACGTCTGTAACGTGTGCACCGTATGGTGTCAGTCTGGCGCGTGTGCCATTGGTCGAGATCGTACAGGGAATCGGAATGCAATCAAGTTTGGCTTTTTGGACAATCGCCTACCAGGCGCAAATGTTTTGGCCGACCGCCTGCAGTTGTGCTTGAGATGGATCAGCGGTTCCAATGGACACATATCGAAGGTGTCCCTTGAAGCAATGCCTCCATCCTTGCCCCCACCAGCCCCATGTGCATGAGTGCAACCACGTTTGCACACTGCGTAAATGCAGCAAACGAGGTGGGACATTATCATTCACATCGTACACTTGCAAACCTGTTTAAAGTTGTACAAAAAGTAGGTTATCATTGGTGATAGTTTTCACTACAAACCAGCATATGTAAAACTATGTAAAACTGGAATCTGATACTGAATACTCTCATTTCGAATTTTGGTTCATAGAACCATAGCCGTATATAAACTGGCCCGTTTGTATCTGGTCAGTTGAATAGTCAGATGCATTCATAAACTCAAATTATTTCTAAGCCACTGAAGAGTAAGAACTCATTTGAACCAAATGGTAGTAGTTGTCCCCAGTAATTCACTGTCTCCAAGTCTGCCAACTAGCAGGTTCGTGTTTAGCTTAGTTTTCCCGATCACTGCATGTTGAGGAAAATAGGCCTCTTGCCACCACCCTGTCTCGAATAACTCTGATCCGGCGGTGGTCATTCGGACATCATCATCATCATAGATTTTAGACCGTGACGTCCGGCTTCGAATCTCGGCACCGCCACCGGTCACCCCCTAGTTTGGCAGCCTTTCAATGGCCGCGGTGTACTGCGTCGTAAAAAAAGATTATCCATTTATACGATCGATCGAATCTTATTCGCCTTCATTCTATGCTTATCAAGCATGGAAAAAGAAAATTATTCGGCGCTAGTGACAAGAGTCATTATTACGACCTATCCATTTCTAGATGTTTACTCCAACTGAAGAACTAATCAAGTTTTGGAATACGAGCTGCAGTGACGGGGCCTTCACTTAAAATGCTGGATGCACCGGAATCTTCTCCAAAGTATTGAAGTCTTTTCGAATTGTTGAGGGCCAAATAGTGTTATTATCTATTTTTGGGAATTCCAAATTCGAGGTGCATGGTTTACCTCTGTGGATTAACCTTGGCGTTGAGTATCATAGCTGGTACCCTGCCCATTGTCACTGCTGAGTCAATCGAACTTCGCACGGTTATACACCATTCCAAGTTCCATAGTTCCGGTTCGCTTCGGTAGTAAGGCGGATGCTTGTGGCTCTGGTGCCTGCCTTTCACAAAGTGTACCCATGGGTAAGCATTGAACTGGGAAGCGGACAAAATACTTTCTTGTCCACTAACATCGTAATCAGCCTTTAGTTGACTGTATTCTTTTGTAATCGTTTGTGGTATGATGGCACTTACTATACACAAAAGGTTTTTTTCTGACTCTGCACGTTTGTCAGAGAAAAAATGTACCGATGTGGTTCATACGTAGACAGTTCTGATTCTCTCATTTAAGCACATTGAGAATGAATTCCCTTCTCCCACCGTTTCAGGTCGCCAGCAAATGGAATCCATTCGACGGGGCTTAGGTGTCTTTGGTTTGCCAACGCGAAGCACAGTTTGTACTCGATTTTCACTAGACCGCTTACTCCGACCCGGCGCGAATCCTGAAAACAAGTTTTTTCAACTGGCTTAAGATCGCGTGGTCTCTGAGGCGTGCATTTATCCACCTGAGTTCGCATTTGGGATGGTGTGGACGCGTTATTACATTTTCTGGACTATGTAAAATGATCACGGTAGTTTTCATATCACTGGCCAAAAGCTACAGAGTAATCAATGGCGCTGTTTTCCTATTTTCAACACCAATCAATTCAGATATTCACTAGTTTGGAACAACTGATGCAACTCTGTTTGCGTTCTGCTTCGCTTAAAATTGATCTTAAAAGTTGACCAGAACACGTGTATGTTGTAACAGTAAGAATTATGGGATATTTGTTTCGCAAACCACACTACGTATGATGACGACATTAAATAGGAACCCCTATTCTAGTGTACGTCTAATCTAAGAAGTACCAATATGCAGCCTCTGACCGATATGAAAAGCCTTTACTATGGCCTGGATTAAAAGGATGCGATTGGTTCACTGGTACCTCACAAAAACTTTGAACAAACAATACGCTGAACTTGTTGTGTTGAACGTGAGGGGTACTCCACCACCGGCGGTGGTCACACGGTCATCGTGGTGAAGCTTAGACCTTGCGGTCCTGGATTCGAATCCTGCAGCCGACGGGCGCCTCCTCCTTCCGGCAGCCTCCAGTTGTTTGCATTCCTGTTCCTGAACTACTACGTCCCCATTGTATACACCAAAGACGTCTAATTAAGAGAAACTGCGTAGGAAATGACTTCAGTGGTAACACAGTTGTCCGGTTTTAAATAAGTCTACTACGATTAAGTGATACCAGGAGAGATCTCTACCGACAGCTTCACTTTGTGCTGAACACTTAGTACTTAATGGACGATGTTTTAAATGTGTACATCATTTGTTAGAATTGGGCCAGGTGCCAACGCAACAATAACAATAACATAAACAGGAGGGATAATATACATCAGGGTAGGATTAGAAGTTAGTTACAGGGCTTGATATGATTTTTAACTTTATTCGCCATACCCTTGCTTGATGTTCATTGTCGTTTTTGTTTGTGTTTGATGGTTCTGTGTATTTCTAGGGCACGAGAGTTCATTAGACTAGTCTTAGGGCATTTGCACCGTCGACTTCTATTCTGAGCCATGTGCTTCAACGTCTCTAGCCAACGGGAATCCCTATCCTCTGGGTGCCAGCAGGGGAGGTGGGAAACACCGACCGAAACCAATGCTAATGCTAGCTTCTTCATATCTCTACCTCAAGCTGTGGTCTAATCGTCACACCGGTTCTTCTAGCCTTCGGCAGAACGTGTGAATAGAACATCGAAAAGATAAACGAAGAGCGGGTATACGCAAAACATGCCCCGAACGATCGGAGGTGGTGTATAACGATCTCTTCGGTTAGAGTGCGGCTATCTGCACTCAACACAAAGACGAACCTCATCGTTACTCATTTGATGTTCCCACCAGATGACAGTAGTTCTTCGGAGACATTAGCTGTCGAATGCAGAAACTCGTCGAGCATCCTCAACGCGGAGTGACCGGGTCTCGCAACCGTAAAACAAACCAGTGAGAACCACGGCGTTGCACATCCGTTCCGTAAGAAAGAGTTGGGTGTCAAGGTGGCAGTACAGGTGTCGTAGGATGGTGAAAGCTGCGCTGCCTCTCAAGTCAAGTCAATGAACACTTTTATGCACCCAACATAGAGTGAATTTCCAGCGCGCATGTGGTTTACGATGGAATTCAAAGGAAATTGTCTGGCGATGAACTGGAATTTGGAGAGGAAGATGTGGAAGCAAAATGAGGCAGCAAATAGATTCAAATGAATGAGAAAGGCGGGAAATAAGATCACTGCTTAGTTGGCCGCGGTCTTCAAGTAGGTGGATAAAGTAAGGTATGAGACTGTGCATGTAGACGCATGTGAAAGAAGTACTCGGAATTTCGAGCGACTGGAATAGTAAGATACGGCTTTGGAGAGTGTGGAATGAATGCAATGATTGTGTTAAATGATAACCAATGCGTGAATGTATCGCAGTCATTGAAATGCTTGCTAATGGTTGAGTCAATGCGAATATCTCTACTACAGTCAATACGACGAGGAGTCGATTTCAGGGGCTTTGTAGGTAGATCAAATTTCTTACTTTTAAACCCGGAAAAATTATAGGGGAACAATAAAACCAAAGATGGGGAGTGCAAGAGGTCAAGTCAAATCAAGTAAATGCTTTATGCACCCCGAGGGATGAATATTCAGCTGTCATATGATCGTAACATTTTATGAATCGGACAATAAAAAATCCTGGAAGCATGGCCTTCGGTTCAGAAATGTTCTGATCAGCCTTGTTAGGGAATCTCGAAGTGTAAGAGACAACAGAACATTTATAAGCTTTTTTAGAGACAGATAAGTGTTTGCAACTTGCTCGAATGGAAAAATTAGAAACGCATTTAATTAGATGGCAGTGAATCGGATGTGGGACGTCCGCTAGTATTTTTCCAGGCAGTTTGTGGCACTCATTCGAATGTTATGGTACCATATACTGAGAAAGATGTACGTTCGGTATGTCACTGCATCTGGAAATATGCTTGAGTGACTAGGAGGTAAGTTAAAATCCTTTGAAAGCAGTCAGGGGAAGATTTCAGGGGATCCGTAAGGCCAAAGTGGTAGGATGCAGGCATGCACAAGACGATGAATCAAACAAAGTGGCATGGAGAGTATTTTTAATGTAGCACACGAAATGTTAGCTTCTTAAGCTTTGTTGAAACGGCTAAAATGTGGTCAGACCCTATCATATTTCGTGTCAGAGTTACGCCTAGGTACTTTACCGATGTACTTGGCAGAATGTCATTTCCGTTAATGTATACAGGTGAATTATATTTTACAATGCTTGCGTATCTATCACCTTTTAGAATACAGAAAAGTAAATCCGTGCATTTGGAAGGGTAAACAACCAGGCTGTAGTTCAAAAACCACTCGGTTAAGTCGGAGACACCTTGCTGCAGAATAGGAAAAGCGGAGTCGTCGCGGTAAGGTACACCAAAATGCTACATCTTCGGTATATTTAATGACCGAAGAGTCATCGAAACTGAGCATGGTAGATGGGTATGTAGAAAAGAAAGTGATGTTAAAATGGCACCTTGTTGAACACCCCACTTTGAAGGTGCGAGGAAGGAAGCCCTGCCTCGGTAGTATGCAAGTTGATGACGTTCATGGAAGTGATCAGACAATGTTGCAGTGGTGGAGGTTTGAACGCAGAAAGAATGCGGAGTAACTTCCCTCCTTCAGCACAGCTGAAAGCGTCACAGTAATCTTAGAAGAGGACTCTAGCAGCTTTGCTTTTCGAGTCTAGTGATGACAGAATGCTATAAGACAAAAATGAGCAAGTGGATCCGCGGTGAAGTATGGACGACAGTAGGCAAAGTGGTTGGGGTCAGGTGCGTCCATTTGTGATGCCATCCTTCACAGTAGGAGTTTCTCGAGTATCTTTAGAACAACAGATGCGCACAGGTACTTGAACAAGTTCCACGTTTCACGACGGTCTTTGTTCCCTAGTATTGACTGACACTGCATTGAGTCTATTTAATTCCACCCTAATTTATGTTGAAATGGCTTCCACGGCTACGTAGTTCTTGAACTTGTATGTACGTTCCTTCTTTCAGAGAAGCTGGTTGAGACTTGGGGAGGGGAACTGACCGCTCTGAATGTAAACAGTCCCTCATGGACAACAATTATTAAGGTAGAAGTTTAAACAGCTAATAACGTGACCACAATATATAGAAAATTCGAAGTAGAAGATTACAGGGCACTGTAAGTCGTCTTAGTCTGAATAACAAAAACGAAAGCTTCCTGGCTTTCGTGAACACCATTTCAACATGACTTGTACAACAAAGGATGTGAGTTAGGGTAATTCCTAGGTAATAGACGGAAGAAGCTTTAAGAGATGCTTGCTACCAATGGAGAAATGTGGGGAGTTATTAAAGACAGTTTCGTAGCATGATTCACATTGAAGACTGAAAGCCAAGTCAACGAAACTGAAGACGCTGAAGTAGAGAGGATGGGAAGTCAACCAGTAACAAAGTTCATTCAGACAGTTTTGAAGAAAATTCGAACTTTCTTTTCCGTTATGAGGACATCCTAGTGCAACATAATCGGCGTATTTGGAGTCGATAAGGTTAGACGAAAGGGGAAGATTACTCATATATAGGAAGAAAAGAAATAGGGACAGAATGAAACCCTGAAAAACAGCAGAGTTAACTGACAGAGAAGAGTACTCGACATCACAGGAAATAAACTGTACGACTAGAAAAATAGTCACGAAGGATGCTTCAAGCACTACAAAGTGTGACATAGAATGAAAGGTGGGTATCATGATGAGAAGAACTAAGCACGTTGGTGTAGTCAAGAAAAATCAACCTAACAATGCGGCCACCGAGATCAGCATGGTCAACTATGTAGTCAACGATACCAAAGGTTGTCAGGAGGGTTTGGAGGCAAATTGCGTTGGGTCGGGAGAGTGAATTTGAAGAATTCTGCGGCGGAGGAATACATTCTCAAATACTTTCGGCAAGTTAGAAGTGCAAGCTGTCGGACGATATTGGTTGGATCATTTCTTCGCCGCCGGAATGATGCGCACAAATCTCAGACAATCGGGAATCACCCCAGAATCAATAAAACGATTAAACAGATTAGCCAAACTGAATGTGGGTTCGAAAGAGCAGGCCTTTAGTAGTATTGGTGATAGCATGCCGGGACCACCAGGCCTATGACACTTGACTTGCCTGGAGACTTATAAGGACGGAACCAGGAGTGATGGACTTGGGTTTATGAGAGTCAATATATTGAGCAGGGCGGGAGGATGCGGTGGAGTTTACGGCGAACTGTAGTTTCATATCTTTGAGGATTAGCTTCACCCTGGGTTTGGCACAACGCAAATGTTCCAGAGCTTCCCACATCTCATGGTTGTTCCTGTTACCTAGCACGGTGTATATGTGTATGTGTACAAAATATCTGTACATCGTACTTCAGTTTGACTAGTGTGGATAGGTTTCTTACGGTACGATGCCAGCCAGATTTGCGCACCCTTCCCCTAACTCTATGGAATCTCTTCATCCCGGGGGGAGGGCGGACGGCTGGAAGAGAACCTATTAGATTCCAGAATATGCACATTGTAACACCAGAACACGTTTTCGGAGACGAACAATTGTTTTCAATGATTCATTCTCTAGTCCTTACAGATCATATGGGAAATGGTTGTGCTGAATTGGTCAAGAGTCATTCGGATTGGACACCGTTTGTGGGAGAGGATTGGGGTTAGATCGAACATGTTAGGTTCTAATAAGACAGCACAAGCCGTAGCAAAATTTAAGGTAGTCGGATAAATGTTCACGGTATTAGGACTCATCGTAAAAAGGAAAAATAGACAAACCAGTGGAGCTAATGAATACTAAAAGCTTATTTAGATTATTAAGGGTGTAGTCACGTTTGCTGACAATGAGTGGGGGGGGGGGGCGCATGGAGCTGGCCAAATAGTTGCTTTTACAATGGACTTTAGGATAATGAAGTGAAGTACAATGACCAAAGGTGCCAGTGAGGGCATGTTTTTATACAGTGAAAATACTTGAATAGTTAGTTAATACTGAGCCTAGAAGGGCATTGTGACGTGTTGGGAAGTGCATAAGATTTAGAAAACATAATTCGGTTAAAAAGGATAAGTCATGTTTATTGAAGTTGCCTGCTGTTTTGCACAAAGACTGATCAAGCATGTTGTGAGGCAGTTGGAAAGGCTATCAATGAAACGTCTGATATAGTCAGTAAGCAACACATGTATTGACGCGGACAATTAGTCAGAGGGTGCTAAGGATATGTGATTAACAGCGAGTAACAATGCGACTGGTCTTCGTGTTGAATTGAAATGAGAGATGAGGGTAATGGCACCGCTTGCGACAGATACAGGTGAATACCCCGAGGTCATGTCCTCATGGGTTCGCAGGCTGATCACTTCTGAAAACGTCATACTGTAGTGATTCTAGTGTCTCCACACGCGGTCCAGTGCGCTATAGCATCATTAGCAGTATCCAGCCAATCGCGTAAAGCCGGACCGTAAATGTTAGATTGTATAGATACAGCGAAGTCGCCGTGTGATTGGTCAGGACGTTATCTGCCAATGAATACATGCCTATTTCAGTATATAAACGAGTGAGAACCAACCAAATGTAACGGGATACATTCTCACTGTTCTTGTCTGGTCTTGTCGTTCTTCCACTGCGCGTAGTCCGAGTCCAGGTTACTTCACTACGTACGATTGGCCGGTCAGATACGATTTCTACACATATCCATCCATATGGGTGACATAATCAATAATTTCTTTTTACAACTAGATTTCCTGGAGGAGAATTACCTCGACTTTTCTGAGTTCGCTTTGCAAAGTGATATTGGATACTTCATCAATTGTCCCCCAAAACAGAATGAACGTTTGAAGATAATATTGACGGTATCGGCATTTTGAAAATAGTATAATATCTTAGAGGATCTCTCTAACCAGCTCGATGCCTCCTAAGGTGTCCAAGAATTTTGCGAGACAGGCATTTTGCACGAATTCTGACTGAATTCGAGAAGGTATGAATCTCGCCTCCAAACACGAGGAAAGGTGCGAAATTAAAAAAGACCTTTTTGAGAGAGTATTTGACCTTGGAAATTAGTTTAACTTCGGAATCGCAAAAACAGAGCGGGATTTCTCTGTAAATCATGAACGGTAGTGCAGTAGCAGTGATAAGTATAATCGGCATTCGAAAACCCCGTGAGTTTACTGTGTGAGGGAGAAAGTCCGAACTGGATAATACTGGTAACGCTGAGTACTTGCTCCTTTTGTGAAGAGGAAATAAATAAAAAAATGGTAGCTTTCTGAAGGGGGGGGGGGTGCATTCTATAGCTGGGACTAGATAATCACGAAGTTAACGTAATGCCCATGTTTGTCACTCTGACCGGATTTACGGTCTTGATCAGCACGTTATTGGATAGGACTCTGCTGTTCTATAACGTGTTCATTCTTCTGGTTTTCAGGCGGCTCGCTCGCTACGATCATAATTAACTGGGAGACAGGTGTGGATAGTCACTTTAGTATGTTACGTAAATAACGACTGACGGGATGGGTCTGGCAGGTTTCTTGGATGGGGTCTACGAAGCCAATTAGATAAGCTTTAGCACACGGTTAAAAGTCGATCGCCGTAACACATGCATAGCACGATTCTCTCGCCATTCTTCTTTGTTTTGTAAGCGCAGCCTTTTCTCTCGCATCAGCCAAAGTCATAGCACACTCTTCTAATCAATAGTTGCTTCAACCATGTTAAACCACAACGATCTGAGTTACTGCTTGGCTGTTCTCAATTAAAATTCCTGGGTCTTAAGAAGTACATAGCCATACTAGATACTACTGATCACGTAAACAACGAGATGGTTCGAAATCATACACCTGCACATAAGATTGTATATGTACTTCATTCTAATCAAACGGTTTACGGTGTCATTTGGTTGCCAGGATAGCTCAGCTTGACTCATCTGCTTTCCTCAAACGCCAGGTACGTCAGCATGTATGTGTGCGCGTGTATATGTGCATGCGTATACAGGCTGCCCCTGCGTCGCGCGGCCTTAAGGCTGACTCATCCAGAGGCAGTGGCGTGCTCCATGAGCGGGTTTGACCACGTGGGCAATCGAACTGCTATTTTCACGTTTCCTCGTACCAGGTGTTTGTACCGCGATTGAACCGAGGAAAAAATGAATTGTCGAGGTACCTATCTGGTCAGAAATCTTCCTCGTTCATTTTGCAAATCCGTGCGTCACTGGGTCAAGGCTAAAAGTAAGCTACTGAACCACTCCGATCTTTTTTTCAACCACTCAATCGATCTACTTCGATTCAAAAGTGCAGTGAGAAACCACACACCATAAGCCGTTAGCTTTTAACTTATGGGTGGAACTAACTTAACCAGCAGACTTCGCGGCCTACATTGAGAAGTCAGGCTTTCTCATTACGGAAATCACTAACATTGTAGGAATGTAATTACCTGATTTTTATGCTTTCGATTAATTTCAACTGGTAAAAAAACTATAGCAGGACACTACACGCTAATTTTTCATCCTCAGTGGTTCATTAGATAAATCAAACTATTAGTTTGGATATGCAAATAAAAACGTAAAGTGCCAGTCCACAAGTACGCAAAAGCCGAAGAGTGACTGATTCTTTTTAATGTCATCAACATTATTGCAGATCTTCTGATTAAAACTGTTGATATTACTCATGGTGATAACGACTATAATTCGGATCACTTAGGTGAGGAAACGAAATGATGAGAATGACAATAATGATGATGAGTAGGTTGATTGCCACTCGGATGGTAACGTTAATGATGTTGTGTACCATTTATCGAGAAGGTGAAATCCTCACATTTGCATTATGGTTATTTTCCAAAATACAGGGTGAAAATGATAACTTCTGAACACCGCATTGTATGTAGCCTCAAATCCCAATCTATAATCAGCGTATGCCCATTCCGTATGAAATCTTAGACTCACATCAGAAGTTAACTGTCACATTTATTTTGTTACTGGATCATTTGACAACTGGCAAACTGACACTTGACCAAATTCACTCGCACTTCTGTTTGAACTTTTAGACATGAAACAAGCACATATCAACTACGTATACCCTGTCGTTTTGAGTGCCTCATTCTTTTTTCCCCTTTTTATCAGTTCCCCGTATTCCCCCTTGTTCCTCGACTGATCAGTATTGAAGAAATTGGTAAGGATCGGACTTCGCTGTCAGGATCTTGCGGTAGTACACTTTCCAGCTCGTGATACTCCCGTTCATTCGGTTAAGGCAGGGAAGAGCTTTAGAGAAACAGCCGACGTGTGATCCGACGGAAACAGGTTATCCTTACCAGTGTATAAAGCATCTGTGTCCAAAAAAACCAATACAATCATGATATGAACTCCGGGTTTGTGCTTGTTAACCAATGAGTGTAAAGCTAAGAAAGCACTGGTTGAAATAACATTACAGTGGATAACCTACTTATTTTGATTTATATTATTTTTCGGCCGAAAACTGTTCTTTCGAGGAGTACATCTAATATACCGATTAGGTAAATGCATCGTTTTCAAATTTCGTTACAAAAAGTTTACGATCCAACAAGTTTCCTCAATCCGTCATGCTCACCAGCGAATTTGTGGTTCAAAAAACGTGCATCCTAGTGAAGTACTGTGACAGAGGTTTATCGTGCTTTAATTAGGTAAATATCGTACTCATTTCGGGTTGTTTTATTCAGTCGACGTTCTTTATTTTTGGCTGCTACTAGAGCGCAGCGCCATACGGTTCATTTGATACGAGTTCTGACCATCCAACATGGTGATGTTTGAATGTTACCCAGATCATGAAATAGAAAAGCTGTATGCTGCCGGGCACGTCCCAAGGTCGCGGATAGCGAATCGGACACAAATTTGGTGGTCAGCAGTGAATAGTGTAAATCCAAGGTCACTGAATAAGCTGTCTTGGACATTCAGCTGTAATGCTCGAGGATGTGGTGGTCTTTCGCCTGACAAGCGTTGTCCACTATGAAACACAAACGCCTAGTTAATGTATCAGATTCCAGATCCGTTCGAAGTGTATCGAAAAAACGACACTCCATGTGAGATGTTATAGGTGTTTACTGTTCGGTAACACAGCGTTATCGGAAAAGGAGCCTTAATCGAAAAGATGGGGCAAAGATTCCAGGCATATGGACGGCACTAACATTGCTGATGTATAAACACCCCAAAGGTCACAACACCTCATTGACCTCAAATGACCACGCCGACACTGAGAGAACAGAGACCTACCCCCAACACCCACACCCACAGTGCACGTACACACACCCACATGCAGACACCAACACACAAAACGTCTGACACCCAAGGGCTTAGATTATTATCCCAAGATCATTCGATTGCAAACTGGTCTTGAGAAAGGTTACCCGCGGTAAACGAAACGTCGGCTGACTACCATCTTTTCCGATAACTCTGTGTTACCGAACAATAAACACTTACAAACGCCTAAGTTTGTGGCCAGAACTGCAATGTCGCAAACCCGGCTTGCCACCAGATAAATCACCGCCCTTTGTCGTGCTTCATCAACTAGACAAGGTTTTCCAGAAGGGTTGAGTGAACTGTACTTTAGGCCACTGGAATGTCTGGGAAAATCTTGTTACCTTGCAGGTTGCAGTTGGATGCTAAAAGGCTAGAGGTGCATCCTCAAACAAAATGGCCGGATGAAGTCCCGATGACTTTCATTCTATCCCGCACTGGGTGACTGAGCAGTACAACAGTCTCAAACGGTGCTGGAGACACCGCTTCGAACCCTATTCCCCAGAATCCCTATGACTGACTTTGGAAACATGTGCTCATCCTACGATGTTCCTGGCAAGCGATGCCACTCGTGTTCCAGCGATCGAGGAGTCAAGAAAACAAGCTGGAATACTCAACTGTAGGAAACAAGAATATGCAGCTTGTAGGAATGTAGGGACACTGTTGGAAGTGGGTAATCAGAGTCTCGCAATGAGAACACTCCACGACCACAACATCGACATTTCTTGCTGTTTGGAAGACCACCTACCTAACTCTGGCACTCTGCGAGTAAAAGTCCCAGAAGAGGAATTTGCTTATTAGCTTCATCGTAGCAGCCCGACAGACAATTCCAGACTCCACAGCGTCCCATTCGTCCATAGCAATAAAGCCAACAGAGCAACGGTGGCTTCGGAGCTAATTTCCGCAAGACTTGTTGTGACACGCTTCAAGGGCTCTCGGCATAAATTGACTGATTGATTACAGTCTATGCCCAAACCAATGCCGCCGACAGCGAAACAAAGGACGAATTCTGCGGCAATCTACAAGAATTAACCAGCTGGGTCCAGGGACGGGACATTTTGTTCATTGCAGGTGATTGGAACCCTCCCGCGGGTCCATCGGATGATTCAACTCAACATGCCCTCAGAAAATCTGGTCTAGGTCGAAACTGAGGGAATGGTGACCGCCTGATCAGTGTGAAGCGCCGCTACAAGTCCTAACAGTCAACAGTAGTCTGTTTCACGGACTTTCGGGTCGCTTTCTATGCGGTTAACCGGGAGTCTCTCTGAGCGGCAAAGGGATCCATCGGGATGCCTGATAAACTCTAGAGGCTTCTGAGGGGATACTGTTTTCACTCTAGAGCGCGAGTTTATATGTACGGCAAAGAATCTTCGGAGTTCGCTCTCACTACCGGGGTCAGACAAGGCTGCCCTCTTTCGTCTGGGCTGTTCGGCTGCGTCAGTGAAATAAGTCAGGCACTGACTAACTAACTGATATCCAACTGAGTCAGGAGATGCATATCACAAGTGTGGAGTTCGCGGATGACTATGTTGTGCTGGGAGACTTTACGGCCCCGCTTCAACCAGTCCTTGATGGAATCGATTACCCTATGAAGTTAGTCGGATTAAAAATGAATATAGAGAGGCTAAAGTTTTTCCACTCGCCCAAAGTCGTCAACTCAACAGTTGTCATTCGAATACGTTCTATCAGTCAAATACCTGGGCTATACATTACGTCTAAATGATCAGGTGCAGGATGAAGTAATGCAACGCCAGGAAAGCCTGTCTCCAGCTACGACGAGCATTATGGATCCGCAGAAATAAGGTACGCGTCTGCTGTGTCGCTACCCACCCTGTACTCGGCTACAGCTGTGAAATCTGTTTGCTGAGAGTCGATGAAACCAGAAGGTTGGAAGTGTGTGGTCACTGGTGCCTGCTGTGCCGTAAAAGTAATTTGGTGCTACAGAGTATCCAACGAAGAAGTGAGGAGACGATTCTTCGAAACCGACGAACTCACTGTCTCCCTCTAACTTCGTCGACTGGGCCATATCCTGCGTCGAAGTGAGACGGAACTAACCAGACAAATACTGCCTCTCAAACCCTGCCCTAGAGGCAGCTGTCGCCTTGGTAACCAACTGAAAACGCAAATCAACTCTGTCGAGAAACATATAGAACTAACTATATGTTGTGATTAGAACACTTCTTTGTTCATGGGGCGCGACGTACCATAACTTTGTTACCCTCCAATCGCAACAGAACTTAATCAGTCGGTGATATCCCGAAACAACCGGATCACTTTGTGATTGGCCGAAAATTCAACCAGAAATTTCGAATACAGTGAAAATAAACCTAAGAGTAGTACATAGTCGCAGCTCGTGTCTGTTTTGAGTTGTCGTGCTAACTCTAATGAGAAGACTTATCCGTCGTCGAACCATCTGGTTTTATCATACAAAAGCAAGCAGTTCATATTAGGATAGTGGGCGACCGCAGTCAAAACCATGGTACGAAACGCATTGATTCAGGACGCTTCCCATAACCGGGTCTTCTGGCTCATTCGGTTGCGTCCTGATTAGCTAATTTCGTCCCGGTCGGTTAAAACAACTCATGGCTGCTGATTGGTTGATTCCGTTGTGTTCAGTTAAAACAAAGTTTGGCCGCTAATTAGTCTATTCGCTCGGTTCGGTGAGAGGGACTGTTAGCGGCTGATTGAGTGATTTCGTTCTGTTTCGTCACGAACTGATCGGGCCACCGACTCGCTTCGCTGACCTGAGCTTTGTCATCAATTTTGGGGCAGACAGTGACGTGCTTCCTGCCAACCGAGCTAGGTCGTCTATAGGTGCGTCAGCCAATATACTCACAGTATCTCTTTAGTCTTCAGTGATGATGACTCCGGGGCTTGAGCCATTTTAGTCGGTTTCAGTTGATGAATCCAATTAAGGTATTACACATCTTCACTTTTCACCTCTTCGCTGCAAACCTACACTCATTGGCACCTGCTGTTGTTCATGAACCACTGCAAGTCTCTGGAAAAAAATCACTGCTTCTTTATCGTCTGTTGTAGCTACGAAACTTGCCCGTTTCTCTCTGTTCGCATGCTCAGAAATGAGAAAAGCAGCAAGGATCAGTGGTATTCCTTTAACATAGCGGAAATGATGCTGTTTCGTGAAAAACAGATGGCTCACTGGTTCACCGTGGCAGAAGTGGGCTCTTGGAACACTGACTGGTGCAATCTACCAAATTTTCGGCATTCTGGATGCAAACGCAAAATGGTCATCTGTTTAGTGAATGAATTATCAGTCAAAAGAACGACGAGAATGACGTTTTTATTGGTGAACTTTGGGTGATTATTTTTTCATTTATTAAAGAGGTATTCATGCATACGCTGTTCCTTTCGGCACGCATCCACCATGATGACGTCTTGACAAACGATAGGGAAACAATACCTCTCTAATAACGGACTGGGATCTTCACAACTGTGACTTTTCTGACCCACAAAGAAATGACATAGAAACCTAACCTACGATGATTAAAAACTGGTATTTATTGATTTTGGCGGTTTGCAGGTGGAAAAGTTCAGCTCTCCGCTAGTGACTGAGGCTTGTAACTGGTCAGTCCGTTCCAAACTGGTTGATAGAGTCGCAGATAACTACAAGATCAGCCAGTATACCTACAGGAAAAGTCCCCACTACGAGATGACCAACCAGAAATACATGGCCACTTATGAAGCCACAGAAGAAGAGACAAACTGACGACGTTGCTCGACACGTCTAACACTGCGCAGCAAAGTTTGTTCCAAGGAGAATAAGAATCGCTTTTTGTTTGGCAGAGCAGTGTGTTCATGCTGCCTGTATCACATCAAAGTACCACCGTGTTGGGCTTGCTTGAAATATCCCAAATAGACAGTATGAAACACCAGGACCAGGGCTTATTTATTCATTCTTATTTTATTGGTGAGGGAGTGGCGGCGTCTTTTTGGGGAACAGTTAACAGTGCTCGTCAAAGATATGGGACCTCCTCTCCTTTTCCGACGTATTTCTGCTTGTGCTCGTTAACGAAACCATACCCAAGCAGAACGATCGAATGCACAGCACGACACGGTATAGGAAATTTCAGGACGAAACTGTGTTCTACGTGCTAATTATAGTCATAATAATGGAAAACGAGGGGGACAAAAGTATGGGAACCCGGACTACAGTGCGCTGTTGCACGGAGAATTTTGCAAGACCAGATGGGACAATAGGATTTGAAACAAGATGATTAGTTCGGTCCGTAGATTTGGAGACTGGAAAATACATGAGAATCTGAGTCACATGAGTCACGTGGTGCACTCTAGTTGTCTAGCCAATCCCGGTGACCATCATTTACGTTGGTTGCATCTATAGGCCTCACAAAACTAGCGCCAATGTTTGTCTGAACAATGCAACACGGAAAGAAACTCACGGATTTCGAGAAGGGCGAAATATCTGCTTTCTACGAAAAGGAACTCAGTTTGCATGAGACCGCCAGGTAATGCAAGAGATGGGGAAGCGTCGGACGATGGTCTCTGGAATGTAACAAATGGATCGTCCCAAAAAATTAACCAAATCGGACGAAGGCAGACTAGTTCGTCTAGCATCCAATATCACGTCCTCCGTGTCCAAATTGAAAGCTTTGATCGGAGTCAGTGTTTAGAAACGGACGGTACAAAGGACTTTGAAAGCTGTGTCCTGGGTAAAATACAAATAATGAAACGACATATAGCCCTAACACCGCTCCTTTAAGAACGACGCTTATCATGGGCTGAAACACACGCAGCATGGACAAAAAAAGTGGGAAAATGTTTATTTCGGTGACGAACAAATACTCAACTTGGATGAATCGGATGGAATGATATCAGAAACGAAGAAAGAATTTTCGGACAATGAAACAATGACAAGAGCTCTGTGATGGTTTGGGAGCCTTCTCAGCCAACGGTCAAAGTGAGTTAGTGATACTTGAGGACATAAAAGATTCCGTTGCGTATATTCATTCGATGGAAGAGTTTGTGCTCGCGTTGGAGACCAACAGATTACACGACGCCATAATGCAACCTGACAGTGGTTCCGTCCACCGTTCGTACACTACTAAATGTTGACTGAGATTCCGTGGGATCAAGATCGTGCAGTTGTCAGAACGTAACCCAAATCTAAACCTGACTGAAAACATGCGGGGCGTGCTCGCTCGCCTGGTATACAAGGATTCCATGACTTATCGGTCAAAGAGTGAATGCGTGAATATTGACTAAGGGACAATCAAAGGTCTTGCAAGAAGTATGCCGAGATGTATCGAGGTCCTCAGGTAGAATAGCCCTTGCACGTGATTTTAAGTGGTAACTACAGAAGCCGATCTGATGGGGTTCTAAACTTTTTATCCTCGTTTTGTTCTCTGATTAGCACATGGCAGATAGGTTCGTTCTGAAATTCGGAATGCCGTATTGTGCCGTGTATTTGGTGGTTCTGACGGGGTATGTTTTCGTCAGCGAATACCAAAGCGGAAATATGAAGGGAAGGAGTGGTTCTATATTTTTGTCGCGCTCTGGATATGCGCGTTTCAGGTTCTGCTGACTTGTGGCATGTGATTCTGCGCGGGTTATATTTTAATTAGCCAGAAGGATTTCTGAATGTAAAAGCTTTCATAACGGGATACCTTGCTATTAGCAGGGATTTTGCTTTGATCTACTTTTTACTTGGTCGGATCGGTTTAGGACTTTCACGGGCTGCTTTGGCTTTTGTCTAGTTGATACTTCGAATTCCACAGCCTATTCTGTCCGTTACGTCATCCAACACACAGACACTATTCACTACAATAAGCTACTGATCGCTGAGCTGGGAGTTAAGGTTGTCGAAGTTTCCTTACCAATCAAGATGGCATCCTCACAATGAGCGTCGATGACGCTGCAGAGCATGTAATAATCTTCACGCCATGCATGATTGCATCGATCCGGACGTTCTATCAGTTTGATTTTTTTTCTCCTCCCTGCTGTGCCATCAAGGCTCGTTCGCCTCGAACGTGTACCGATCCGTGGTCATCTGAATATACCGACGCACACACACGCAGGTACGGTCCTTTCGTGTACCTGGATGGCGTTTGTAATAGAAGCGTTTGCAGTCAACCCAGGTCTACCTTTTCACTATAACGTCATCTTCATCTGTGATGAAAAGTTTTCTGTGCTGAAGGCTCAGTGACCAGATTATGAAAACCATAAACCTGAACTAAGAGCATCAAAAGAGTTTGAAGATATTGAAGTTAAAATTGCATACCTGAGAAAGCAACAGCCGAAAGATCGGTCCAAAACGTTCAGTTTTGTACATGGATATCGAGCAATTGAAATAAAACCACGATCAAGTGAATAGACAGAATACAATGTGTAACTGTCTTTCCGTTCTTTTGTATCTCACAATAGCAGCAGTGTCCAGCGACCAGTAGTTTGACTAATCGTTCACTCTTCCAGCAGCGTGTTGATTTTCTTTCCGGATTTCGGTCCTGTTTTCGCGTGCATTTCTCTCAGTGTCTGTTGAATATGAAGGCGAATTCCATCAAAATTTGACTTAACTGCTCCGCAGCGTGCGCTCTACAGATATCATGATAGTTGCTGATGATTTCCATGCTCAAGTTGGAAGCTTGGACTAGAGCAAAAAAACCTTAGGAGGCCGATTTGGCGATCCAGCCGATTGAACCGATACCGGTGACCGACTCATCCAGCTATGTTCCAACGGTGGGCTATTCGTAGGGAGCACAAATTTATTCCACAAAAAGTGGTACCGACCAAGCTGGCCCCATCCTGCGCTTCCACGGTGTTGGACTCACATCGACCGCATTGCTATCGGTTACGTGACTGTCCATCACAACGAGTTTGATTCCAACAATCATCAGCCATGCATTGGACGAGGAGGCTTTAGTTGCTATCTCTCAGCAGGAACTTCAACCGGCAATCATACTAATCAAGTGTATGACAAAGTAGGAAATTTATTTTTCTGACTGTCCTTCGGACTCCACCTTTCACTCACAAACCTCAGGTCATCCGACCAACCTGCACTCGGAAGCACCAGACTCGAGTTTCGCTCTTGTTAGAGCTCATCAGTGGTGCATATCCGCTGCCACAATTAATCGTGCCAAGTTGGCAACGAAGGTGTGTGAGAACACAAGAGCGCCACTGGCGGTGTGACCGAACTACATACTTCAATATATCTAACCACTAAGTATGGGCAGAGGCGATCTCCTGCGCCCCACCGGGAAAGCCTAACACGTCCTACGTGGCCAAGTCCATTGGTTGAGGTTTTCATACTTGTCACCAACCCATGGCAATGGTTGTCCCAGAATCACAGTTCATGGTCTTTCATTCCGTCCTAAAACCGCATCTTGCACTTTTATGGTCCACAGCGCATGCCGAACGTTGCCGCGCAGTTGTTTAAGCTGCTCATAAAAATATGCAAGTTGCCTGTGTCTTCATTTGGAAGAACTACGTGGTCCGCATAGTCAAAGTCTTAAAATTTTCCATCTGAGAAAAAATCTACGACTATCCTCACATGAGGAAAAGGCATTCTCCAGGATCATATAAATTACGAATTCAGAGAGAATGAGGGTGCAATCCCTATGTGAGACCCCTTGTCGTAGTGAAATCGAATGATAAGATCCCTGTAAGCTGTGCTGTAGTATACTGGGCCAGTAATCTCTCGGAGGGGGGATGCACATGTTCGGTCTGAGAAGACAAAAACGATGATGCATGGTGATACCTTAAACGCCAACTGATTCGAAACCGGAGAAACGACCGTAAGCAGTGGTGGGTTGCGAAGTGTAGGTAGACGGAAAAAGCTGCGGTGACTGGCAACAGCCGCACCCTTTTCCACCTAATTCGAAATACCGGTCTATGAAAGCCAGGCTTAGCGAATTGATCAAAGTGGCGAACGGCTCGCTGATTCAAACTCAGGAGCGTCGCTCAGTCCGTTGGGTGGGGCACTTCAAGAAGCATTTTGATTGGTCTTTATGCTCGACAGGTTTGCCAAGTAGCACGATGGTCGCAACTCTGGTTGTAGATACCAATCCTCCGTCAGAAGCGGGGGTTCTCCGTGAGATAAGCTGGCTTGAACAGCATAAAACTGCCGGATCGGATGGGTTGCCTCCGTCTATTTTCAAAGACTGCGGTTCAGCATTGTCATTAGAGTTGACAAAACCTTTCCGTTTTGATACAGGAGAAGGAACAAGTTCCAAAGAGTTGGTGTGAATCGGTGATCGTACCGATCTATAAGGGCGACAGGTCCTCCTGTGAAAACCACAGGTTAGCACCGTATCCAAGCTTCTTTCGTGTAGACTCCATCCTTAGTGAAAGAACCGATGTAATATCAACGCCACAAGTGGTTCACGAAGGTAAAAGCCAAATGCTACGACACTTCATCCAATATTTGACCACCAGGTGCAACTATCCGGGTTACAAAATCTGTCTACTTCAGTTAAGGGTAAGGCTAATTCTTTCCTGCAGCAGCATTTTACAATCTGTAGGTGCAAAACACGTGCTCATTATCGACTTACTGTTGTTTATACTATCTAGAAAAATTTGCGAATTACTTGGGTCTTCACTGAGAAGCAAAACGTCAACTGCGCATTCTAAGTCAGATAGTTTACTGATCTCACTAAGGCAGCTTCTAGAATCATTCCAATGAACACTTGGATGACGGGGACCAAAACTGATACAGCTCACTTCTCGTCATGAACTCGGGTGGAGGATCGACAGAGGTACGATCCCGTTATCCGCTGTTGCCATACGATGATTGAAGAGAAACGAATTCTTCGGACACTGTTCAACGAGAGGCCTCTGAGGTCGACGAAGTCGAATGCCGCTTTCAGATCAAGTAACACAGATTATGGGCCTACCGCTGTGTTTTCTATAACCTGTGGTGGTGTACAGATGTAGTCGATGCAACTCCAACCGGGCTTGAGACCGATTTGATTCTCACGCGCACACCGTTTGAGAGTGCTGGGTGATCAGCAGAAAGTGATGCCGGATAGCATTATGGATGCGATACTTACCAGGCTAATTTCCCCGTGGTTCTACTAACAGGACCTGTTATTTCTCTCGTAAAAAGGTACAAATACCGATCCATCCCACTTTTTGGGAATCTCTTCGGTTTTTCGGACTACCCTGAGAATTTTTATTAAGGAAATGAACGGAAACAACTAAACCGGTCCAGAAGTTTTATTTCGACCTCCCGGATGAACTCCGTTTCTACCCGCAGGTATTAACAGAAGGTTCATTGTGGGGGTGGACCAACTAAATTGCCCCTTACGGTGCTCCGTCCAACGTTCCGGTGACTGAATGATTAAGCCGTCGGGTTCCTCGATTACCTCAACTAAGCCTGATTTTCGTGGGCCGGTAATTACAATGCAGTGGTAAAGATTGAGACTATTGCCAATCGCCACAACCCTCCCCATTTTCCTACATCTCGCAACCATTTTTCAAGCTCTTAGTCAGTCACCGCCTCATGATTATGATAAGGGGAACCGACAGCCAAATCCCGTGATTTTTAGTGGCGAACCACACAATTCTCTATTCAGGGGTTGGGGCAGAAGAAAGTCTACCATCCGGCGGCTGAGAGTAGGACAAATTCGTGAATCGCATACTGATTGTTCTAAAAAAACCAATACCTTCTAACTACTAAGAGCCAACAAAGAACATATATGGAAAAATGAAGCTGTATACCAAATGACATTCAAAATGATAATGACAGCTTTCTAATCATCCTTCGGTAAACTAACCAGCGGATTAGTCAATCTGGCCAACAGCTTTGACATCAACTCAGTGTAACAACAACGACAAGACGGGCCAGGACACTCGTATTTCAACGGCCAAACAGGTCAAGTCATGAGACACAATCGTTTATATAATCCCTTTCCCAGACTGCGCGGCACCAGAATTGTTCTTGCGGCTGCTTTAGTGTTTCGGCTGAGTTCTGGCCAGTTGCTCGTGGCCGATAGCTTGCTTCTCATGGGCATCATTTCTGCTCGGCTAGTCCGATTGCCCCAGTTGACGGCTTGATCGGCAGCCCCTCACATGGGCTATCTTTCTGGCTGCCCGAGATCCCGCTGCTAGTCCGTATGTCTCCTTTTGTCTGCTTCGGGGAGCCTCCGACATATTCGCCGTCTGTGGCTCTCGGTTGGTTCGTCCGTTCGATTTGATATTCACGTCGTTCTCTTGGCCAAGCATTCCCCGCTGCAATTGGGCGGCGATATAATTGAACTCAAGAAACGTATTCATATTTTGCACGATGCTATCGTGAAGCATTCTAACCGTGAACGAAACATCAACACTTAGGAGTTGCATCATCACCACCGCATCAAGAAAAGCATAACACGGGACCAGTTTTAGCGTCAACTTCTGGTAACAGATTCACTCACATCGTGAGCGACACCGTATAACGTAAAGGGTTGTACCCCATTTTTCAATCAGTCTTCACATAATGACAAAACAATGCAAAATCAACCAACCACATCAATTTGTCTCCGCTGTTACACAACGCCGTTTTCCATTTATCCACCTTTCCAGGATGAAATTCTCCTGGGCTATCGCGCACAGACGTGTCGAGTGGCTATTTTAGTCAAGTCCGAGAGCACGGTCAACGGTCCGTGCTGTACGAGAAAACAATGGAAAACCGAAAGCTGACAGATCCTTTCTTGGAATCTTACCGCCACCGGTCGTCTCTCCGCTTTTGTAACCAGTAATCGGCCTCTTCCCCCTTCTTGAAAATTCCAACGTTGCATGACAGATCACACGACGTGAAGGATAAAGGATGACTATCGATGGATGTCTAAAATCGGATTCTCAACTATCTCGGCCGTCATATGCATAAAAGAAACACTCCGTCAAGTCTCTCTGACCATAAATATTCTTTTTACTTTCCTTACTTACCATACGACAAAGTAGATCATTGGAAAGGGACCGAGACCAAATAGAGAAGTGACCGGTGGTGACAAGAATCGAACGCTTCGTAAAGTCCTAGAGTGCACCTGACCACCGCCAGTTTGTAGTGAACGTGATAGATCACTTAGCCACTTATCATAACACCCAGCATAATGGAACCTCACTGGTTGTATCATTCTACTGCAATTTGCACCGGTCCCGTTCGCTATTGTTGAGCTCTAACTGCATTCATGGTAAACACCTCGAGACATAAGAGTTCCGTCCCCTAAACTCGCATGACCCTCTACGAGCGGTCCACCTCGTTTTGGTATCCCCCAAAGAACTCGCAGGCTGTGTGGCATTTGGTCGGCGAGCAAGACTCCTTTCAACATATTCCGTTTGACAGCTGGAAGACGTCATGGATATGAACCGGACCGCAACTTAGCTCACTACTGTCTTGGACACACTCGGAGAAGTCGAAGGACTTCCGACCCGTGGCCAAGATGAACTGTTTTGCGCCGGAACCCGAGAATCTAGAGAACGAAGTATATTTGAGGAGGATGTATGTTCAGTAATTTGACGGCAAATGCGGTTCCCCAGTCCATTCACTACACGTAATGGTTCCAGCCAATCTTGATCTTCACATAGGTCTAAATCTCTCTAGTTGAGCAGGAAAATGCCATGAGAACCTGTGCATGACAAACAGGTACATTGATAGGTAAGTATTTCTGTCCAGATTCGGTAGACTGAAAAGTCTGATCAATGCCTGAAAAGAGACGAGTCCTAGCTTTGCGAACCAGGCCTGTGGATTGATAGTACATGAATATATGGTGGTCGGAATCGACAAAGCGCTTTCAATGAAGTGGAGAGAAACTACAGTTTACGTTGCAGCATTCAGGACGATCACCGTGGCGCTACAACGAGTTCTGGGTAGTGGTTTAATCCATGATAGATGAGGACAAAATTACGGGTGAACAGATTAAAATCTCAGGAGCAAATACATGAGGGGGCATTCTGTGTACTGCAAATGATGATATTTGTGTAACCCAACTAAAGTTCCTGAATCATATCTCTCCAAGAAGATGCCTATAGTAAACCAAGGCCGCAAAACCGAGGACAGGAATCAAACACCGACTGATATTTTCTTGTTTTTTCTATTTACGTTCTTCAAAAATGCCTTGGACAAGATGAGGTTGATAGCACGAAACTGAAACAGGTGACGAACCACAAGTCGAAAGTTTAGTGTGTGCATGCGGGTGTGCAACAGACCAATCCTAAAAAAAAGGAAAAACAAAACACGTTTGTCCAAGTGCAATGATATCGAGATACTGAGGTTTCTGCCAGTGATGATGATGAATATGATGAAAAAAGCGTGGACACATGTGATGCATCATCCGTCGTACTCGCTAAAAACAAAAACAACACTGATCGTGTGGCAGCGCCAACACACACGGCAGAAACCCCCCTGTGCTGAAGGTGTAAGATGAACAGGGAATCACGAGAACAAATCCGTGCGCTTGTTGACACGGGGCACAGGGGCGGAAAATCTCGGTGAACAGTATCGATATGCGTATGCACGCACGTACATACGTAACAGAACCTGCACACAAGTATCCTTGGAGGAACCGTGGCATCTTGTCTGTATGCATGGTAAGCGCGCTAGGTGTGACGAACACAATGAAAACAAAATAAAAGGAACGAATAACTGGGTTGTAGGTGGGATACGGGACTGTGAGAAGAGAAAGAGTAGAAGGGACATAATACGTAAGCCAGAGCACGAGCCACACAGGAAAGCCTGATCGGTATCGCAAAAAAGCGAACTGATATCTTATTCTCGAGTTTGAATGACCTTTATTGATGGGAAGGCCCCTACACGGCCTCCAGCGGAAGGTGAACAAGACAGAAGCGCGCAGCGGCCCGTGATAGAGCGGGAGCAAAAGACTGACTGGCTCCAGTATTCACTCAAACTTGGTGAAGAAAGACCGGGGAAAGACAGAAAACACGGGCAGCCGAGAGTACACCGGTTTTTTCGGTTGTTTCGTGTGCCTCATTTGTACCATTCGAGGCGCATCAATGGAGCATTCGGGCTAGATGATCGGATTTTGGATAGGTAGGTTGATAGAAAAATGCAGCTACCGCGTAGAAACCGGATGATTATGAGAATGAGCGAGAATCTTCTTCACAAGGGCATGAACATACAAGACATACGAGAAACGGTGCCGGTCACAGGCTAATATGCGAAGAAAAACCGGATTGACAAAAAATGGTAACCAAACAGGACCGGTTGGACAGAAAGTCGTACGGAATAACGTAACGGTGGTTAGGAAAAGATCGTGATAATTGCGGAACACGTCTGTGAATGCACCACTAGCCTCTAAATGACATAAGATGCGGAAAGAAGGATCTCTCGTTTGAGGGAATAGTCAAAAGAGGACGTAAGAAGCAAGATACATAAGTTGTATTGGGGCATGTGGCCAGGTAGGAAGTGTGAGCCTATAAGAAAAAAGTAATTGACCAAGTTTGTAACATCAAGTAGGAACAATAAGGATGATTTTGTTCACTATATTGATTATAAAAATCCTAGACAACGGTTGCATTATAGAGGTTCTAAGAGCGAACCACATCACCAACAGTAAGTGGTGACAACGACGAGGACGACGACAAAAACAGCAACGGAGATGCAACACGCAAAAGCGACCCAATAAGTGACGGGGAGTGCTCCAATGCTATTGTCTCAGAATGCCCATTGATGAACAAATGGCAAAACAATGTAACAAAGACCGATTGAATAGACAGTCAGTGTAACTGTGGAACCTAATGAAGGAGCAGTGATATATCTTCGTGTGCAGGTGTAAGGTTCCATCGAACACGCCAAAAACCATAAAACAAGTGGGAGAGAAGTTTTCACACTTGGGTATTATTGGCTGGGAATAGAAAGAGGGCAAAATAACGACCACGATTGACCTTAAAACAATCCGAGGAAGCAAATGGCGCTATAACGATGCAAGTCAATAAGAACGGCTTTCAAGAGGCAATCGCGAAAGAACGCAAAATCAACTGACCAAGGGGTGGATGCCTGTAGGAAACAAACTGGCTGGGTGGGATGGACACAGCTTATGTCTCATGCAGCTGTAAATGGAAGGGGGGACGGGCCGAAGGTGTATAGCTCGATAGGAGATCGTAGTTTGTACGCGCCAGCCTGTGCGTACGTGCGTGCAACAGTGACGAATCTCAGCTGGAGTGTGCAAACGCAGTGGATTGAAATAATGGAAAACGAGTAGTATCTGGTTTCAGTGACAGGTCCGAGTTGACGTTAGCTTTCGCCCTGAAGTTGTGCTGGTTATTTTCTGCATCGTTAGGCAGCCCCGGCGATGAGGTCGATAGAATCAAGGGCAGTTTCCTGTCGAGTGGCATGCTGGTGCATTCGTTCTCAGGTGGACAGAATGAGAGTACGAGACGTTGATGTGTTCCCATCGAAAACGTATCCTCGGAATTTTGGCAGTTCATGCCGTATCTCGTTGGCTGTGTCGAATCTGTGCCGCGCTCTCGATCGACACCATTTGCCTCAGAGGACGTGTATGTTCGTACTTGTACCGGAACTGGGACAAGACTAGTCGGGGGTGCTCCGGAGGCCATCGCTGCAGCAGCGGCTAGAGCAGCCGCACTGGCAGAGGAGCTAGCGGACACAAGGAGCAAGGGGAACTTTTTAGACGTTCCACTTAGACCGGTTTGCAGCGCGTGCACGAATGAAGGGTCAAGCGTCGGTAAGATGGACTTGTCCTGTTCAGATGGAGAAAGCATCATGAGGATCTGAGCGCCAGGATCTGTTACTGAAGACGCCGTGGGTTTCGTCGGAGGCGGCTGACAGGACCACGTTGCTTCACCATTCTGCGACAAAGAAAACAAGTCGTTGAGCAATTTCAGATTGAACGGCAGAGCACGAAGTAATAACGAATCAAGATAAGTCGCGAGAAATTCTAGATCATTCTGAACAACCATTAATCATGTACGGGAGTGGGGTGGTTTTCGTCGCTATACCAGCAAAAATAAATGATTCAACAAGGAAACTGCAGATAAATGAGTGAAGTTACAATTTTGTTAACCAACGACCTAGCGTTTTTGTGACTAGGTTTTGGCTGCAAATAGGCAACGGAAGAATAAAGGTGGAGAATAATATAGACGAAGGAGTTCGAACGCACATAAACCACTGAACGTGGCAATTGATCATATCACTTATTATCTTCAATCTTTTGGCTCGGGAATTCCAACAGAAGAATCTGATACATCAGACGGGCCTAAATCTCTTGGAGGCTCGTCATACCGTTTAGTGTTTTTCATCGGCTAGTGATCTGATCCCCTCGGTCTAAAACAGACAGCTATCGCTCATAGACTCATCCTTCCTATATTTTTTAAGAGGCCTTGACTATCCATCCACGTTGAGAATCTCAGAAGACATGCGCTGCTCTGAAAGACAGTTAGCAACGAGAACCATACACTCAAGACGAAACTGACTCATCAGGCTAGTTCGTTATATTTTCGAAGTGAACCAAATGTTAAGTGTCATTGACCCCGGCGGGATTCGAACCCACGCGTGGGTTTCCAGCCTCACCTCGTTGCCGCGAATGCTCTACTAGCTGAACTACGAGGCCACGCCGAAGGGGTTCAAACTCTTCGCATACGGCTCACAGCATAACATCGGAATCATTTTGGAAATTCGTCAATTCTGCCACACACCCATACACAGTTCGTTATCAGCGGAATACTGCTAGACCAACTGCGCTGTATGTGATCAGCTCAGCTCAGAAAACCCCTGACAATGAACTGAGTGCGGTGGTTGCTATCTCCTAGCGGAAATCTGAAAGCGAAACAGCGAAGAGTAAGAAACGAGTATTAAAACTATAAATACTGGTATCAAGTCGGTAAAAAAAGTTCGTGTATGCAAAAGTGCCACTAATCGCGACACAGAGTCATATACTCCAATGTATCCAACCACAAAGTGGGAGGGTCTCCTGGACCCCACCAAATAATCGAATGTACCCCACTTATGGTCGCCTTAGGTCTCGTTAGTTAACTCATGACATCGTTTGCATTCAGTTATCCACGCGCGAATCCCCGTTGTGCCATGTGTTTCGTTCATCATCATCATCGTACAGCGTTAAACAGTACGGCAAGCCCCACTGACCACTGCCTTTCTCACCATGTTGCACGTTGAATTAGAAAGTATGAATATACAAGATGGACAGGGACTGGACCTACACGGGCAGGAAAAGGAAAGAATGCCCTAGTAGCCAACACACGGAATACACAGTCTAACTGTACAAACGCACATTGGTCAGTCATTCTGATTCGATAGGAAGTAACAACACGATCGCCACTGTTCACGGTTCGCTGCCATATCCTTCAGCGTATTCAGAAAACTGGTTGATGGATCATTTGGATCCCAACAATGAAAACGTGAGGCACCTACTTCTCCTAAGTTTGCTGTACATTTTCTCATTCCTCGCTGCCACGTCATTTGTTGACTCCACGTGGTTTTTTCCACTCCTGAAGAGGAACGGAAAATAGCACACGGTATGGTAGACGTGTGTTTGCCATACGTAACACGTGCCCCAACCAACAAAGTCTACTAAGCTGGATACGCTGTGACAGAACGTTCTCCGAATTAATACCCAATACTCACTCCCCGACCTCAGCATTGCTTACTCTATCATTCCATCCAATCTTAGCGATACTATGCAAGCATCGGTGGTCGGAAACCTGAAGACGACGAATATCTTCAGCACGCAGACTCCAAGTCTCACAACCATACAACAAAACTGAACGCACTGCGGCACAGTATACACGACCTTTCAACTTCAGTGAAATGTCAGCTCGGCGCCACAAGTGCTTCAGTCTAGCGTACGCCCCTCGAGCCTTGGATATCCACGTACTCACCTCCACTACTAAGCTCCCATCCGTCGTCACGCTGCTGCCGAGGTAGGTGAAGTGATCGACAACAACCAGCACCTCCCCATCGAGCATCAAGCTCGGAATCGTTGACATCCAGTCTTGTAACATCACCTTACACTTTGAAGGTGCAAAGTGCATGCCGAATGGAGCTACAGCTCTTGAGAGTCTATCTAGTGCACGTTGAGCGTGTTCCGTGGATTCGAACAAGCGGACAAGGTCGCCCGCGTAATCTAGGTCACAGCTTTCCACTATTTCCTAGTTCGACGCCTACATCCTGAATATTTCGCAGTGCACTCTCCATTATTTCGTCCATGACGAGGTTGAAGTGAAATGGAGATGTAGGACATCCCTGTCGAACGCCGCTGGTCGTTTCGAACCGACCAGATAGTTCACCGTAAACTCTAACGCGACCAGAAGTATGAGAATACAATGATCTCAGTAGGTTCACGAACCTCTGGGGCATACTTTTTCGCTGAAGAGCACTGAAAAGCGCTGTTCGATCAACTGAATCGAAGGCGCCTTTCAAGTCTAAGAAAGCCATTATTGTCGGTTGGTGGTGCGTGTGACGTGTTTCAAGTAGTCGGCGATAAGTAAAAGTCTGGTCGATGCATTTTCGACATGGGCGGAATCCAGCCTGCTGTTCGCGGGCATTCCTCTCGCGAGCCGGTGTAAGACGGTGCAGTAGAATCGAGGCTAATACTTTGATGACTATCGGAATTAAGCTAATCCCACGGTGATTATCGCAGTCATTGTGTATTCCCTTCTTGAATATGGGAACAATCAAGGACTCACTCCATATTAACGGAATACGCTCCTCGTTCCAAATGTCACGGAGCAAGATGGTGAGTGATTTTATCAAAGCATCTCCACCCAGTTTGAAAAGAACTGGGGGAATTTTGTCAGGACCGGCCGCTTTCCCGCGCTTTAGTAGTCGTACACGTGACTCCACTTCCATTTCCGATGGGGGTTCAAATGACACTACCCAAGGAGTAGCAGTTGTTGACACACGAGTGATTACATAAGCGTGCGGCCAGCTAAACTGTTCCTCGAAGTACTCGGCCCAACGGTCAAGCCTTTGCTGTCTGCTATGGATGGGTTCTCCATTTCTATCGCAAATCGTTTCACTGACCTGGGTGCGCCGTCCATCGGTGTCACGACTAAGTTGGAACAGTCTCTGACTGTTACCTGAAGCAGCTGCTGTTTCCATTTCTTCGGCTACATTCACCCACCAATTTTCGCGATCATCCTTAAGGCTTTTCATAACTTGCTTTTGCAGATTTCTCCGCATCTTATTCATCTCCTTACAGTTGGAAAGCTGGCGCTCTTGCTCCATTATACTTAGCGACTCTTGCGAGATCCAGTGTCTTTGATGGACAACGGATCTAGGACCACAGGAAAAACCTGCTACCACATGGACCGCCTATTTGATGTGAGCCCAATACTCATCTACATTACTGTTCGTCGTAGATCCTAGCTCATGTGCTAACTTCTGCTCATACCGGGTGCGTACTTCTGGATCACACAAACGTTGCACGGCTAATCGGGTTTGCGATTTGCAACGATGACCTTGCAAATGGAGAGATAGTCGCATTAAAACTAATGTACAGTCAGACTCTACGTACGTGGACCAGTAAGATCTACAGTTCTAAACAGAGCTGCGCCACCGGCAGCTTACTGCGATATGATTAATCTGACTCAGAATAACTGTAGCGTTAGAACGCCATGTCGCCGTGCGACGCGAGCTGTGTCGGAAATAACCGACTGTGTGCACAAACCTGGAGAAGCCTATTCCCGTTATCTGTACAGTGAGCGGCTAAAGCACAACGGCCACCTAAACAAGCTTCTGATGCACTAAGTTTGCCAACTTGTGCATTAAAATCACCAGCTAGCACTACAATGTCAGAACCTTTACTAATGCGAACGAAGGTGGCGAGTTCATCATATAACTCATCTTTCTGCGCGTCAGAACCGCAGTCTGTTAGAACGTATGCCGAGATCACAGACAAATTGCGCTTAACACAACTATCCTTTCGAACGCCAATTGACCCCTGGAGTCTCACAGCACATAAACGACTGCTAATCGGGATCCAGTCTAAGAGGACAGCCTCAGCCTTGTCAGTCGAGACTATTCCTACACCATGTCGACCCACAGCCCTAGCTGCTTCGTCTCCTGAAGTGCGCAGGAAATACCTCGATGAGATACCAGGAGCAGTTAGTTGAATCACACTGCTCGAGTCCTCGACACGCGTTTCACTTAAGCAGCAGAAATCAATCTTCAGAGAGTTCATAGTGAGGGCTAGACACGCCTGCTGACTGGCCTGCATGAGAGTACGCACGGTAAGAAAGATGAGATCCAGAGGCTGGCGAGGCTTGAGAAAACGCGAGACACAAGACAGAGGATTATTCACGACACTACTCGACAATAAACGGTTGCGAGTATCGACCGTGTTATCAGTGGGAGCATTATAGGTGGTTGGGAATAGAAGAAAAAGGTTGAGTAAAAGAGAGGGAACTCTGAGCAGTAGCCCACTTATCACTACCCACCCCGCTCGATGCAATGGGCAGCGCGGTCCTGATTATCCTGCGCGACGACCGATGCAGTATGGAATTCTCTCTATTCGTGCAGTTCATGGGAGATGTTGGACGGGTACTACAAGGGTGTCCAGCTACAAAGCAGGAGACCGATTAGGGTCCTCATCCAAAGCCTTTAGTTCTACCAAGAACCTATCCGCAAGGCAGCGGAGATGCTAAATGGCCCTCATTTACTTGGATCAATTATTCTTCCACTGATATTACCGACTCAGTTGCCGGGTCAGATAGACCCCCAATCTGGAAGAATAGGAGCCTGGGCTCCGTCTGGCCTCTACCCATTATAGCGCTTTGTGTCATAGAGGCATGCAAGCCAGCGAGCAGTTTGGATGCGATGCTAACCAGACTCATTCCCTGCGGTTTTCACAGGAGGACCTGACGCCCTTCTTATAGATCGGTACGATCACCGATTCACACCAACTCTTTGGAACTTGTTCCTTCTCCTGTATCAAAACGGAGAGGTTTTGTCAACTCTAATGACAATGCTGAACCGCAGTCTTTGAAAATAGACGGAGGCAACCCATCCGATCCGGCAGTTTTATGCTGTTCAAGCCAGCTTATCTCACGGAGAACCCCCGCTTCTGACGGAGGATTGGTATCTACAACCAGAGTTGCGACCATCGTGCTACTTGGCAAACCTGTCGAGCATAAAGACCAATCAAAATGCTTCTTGAAGTGCCCCACCCAACGGACTGAGCGACGCTCCTGAGTTTGAATCAGCGAGCCGTTCGCCACTTTGATCAATTCGCTAAGCCTGGCTTTCATAGACCGGTATTTCGAATTAGGTGGAAAAGGGTGCGGCTGTTGCCAGTCACCGCAGCTTTTTCCGTCTACCTACACTTCGCAACCCACCACTGCTTACGGTCGTTTCTCCGGTTTCGAATCAGTTGGCGTTTAAGGTATCACCATGCATCATCGTTTTTGTCTTCTCAGACCGAACATGTGCATCCCCCCTCCGAGAGATTACTGGCCCAGTATACTACAGCACAGCTTACAGGGATCTTATCATTCGATTTCACTACGACAAGGGGTCTCACATAGGGATTGCACCCTCATTCTCTCTGAATTCGTAATTTATATGATCCTGGAGAATGCCTTTTCCTCATGTGAGGATAGTCGTAGATTTTTTCTCAGATGGAAAATTTTAAGACTTTGACTATGCGGACCACGTAGCTCTTCCAAATGAAGACACAGGCAACTTGTATATGTTTATGAGCAGCTTAAACAACTGCGCGGCAACGTTCGGCATGCGCTGTGGACCATAAAAGTGCAAGGTGCGGTTTTAGGACGGAATGAAAGACCATGAACTGTGATTCTGGGACAACCATTGCCATGGGTTGGTGACAAGTATGAAAACCTCAACCAATGGACTTGGCCACGTAGGACGTGTTAGGCTTTCCCGGTGGGGCGCAGGAGATCGCCTCTGCCCATACTTAGTGGTTAGATATATTGAAGTATGTAGTTCGGTCACACCGCCAGTGGCGCTCTTGTGTTCTCACACACCTTCGTTGCCAACTTGGCACGATTAATTGTGGCAGCGGATATGCACCACTGATGAGCTCTAACAAGAGCGAAACTCGAGTCTGGTGCTTCCGAGTGCAGGTTGGTCGGATGACCTGAGGTTTGTGAGTGAAAGGTGGAGTCCGAAGGACAGTCAGAAAAATAAATTTCCTACTTTGTCATACACTTGATTAGTATGATTGCCGGTTGAAGTTCCTGCTGAGAGATAGCAACTAAAGCCTCCTCGTCCAATGCATGGCTGATGATTGTTGGAATCAAACTCGTTGTGATGGACAATCACATAATGGACGGGAATTCTGGAAAGTGCTATCTTTCAAAAAGGCTGTGAATGTAAGAAATCCAAAGAGCAAGAACTTGGTTTCACCTGTTTCTTTACAGGGATCGGATAGGAGAGATGAGATTTTTAATATGCCACTCAGTTAGGAGCAGCAAATGAGAACAGTGAGTTCCAATATATTGAAAAACGCTATCACACCAAGAAGGGCATTCATGGAAAGGTTACAGAAAGACTTAGATACATAATGAGGGGATGACCAAGAGCTTACTATTCCCATACTTCGTATCTTTTTTATCTGACGGGAATTTCATCGGTAGCGATCTGAACTGCTGCACCTAGTTCGTGGCTATTCAAAGTGAGCTGCACTGAATTGATCAACACAACACAAATTCTACGAAAGGAATAGAGCAATAACAATGGTCAAAGTAATGGCAAACGGGGTGACACTGATGACAGTTTGGCAACCGTTCTAAAAGCTGTTCATTACGGGTGATTTGACTGCATTTTGACCAACTAAAAAAGCAACGTAACAATCAAACCTGGTGATATCTGGATCATTAATTGCGAAATGTCTGGTGTATGAGTACGCACGTTCGAACAACAGATTAGTGTATGGCTCGACCACCGTTTTCTGGCATCGACAATCACGAACAGACACAGGAGAATGGGACTCACCATGATCATTGTTTGACTGCAGGGCTCCGACTGAGAGCGATGGAGTGTGACACCACCTTTCGTCGTCAACTCTATTCGCGATTGAGTGGTTTGAGTTCCCGAGCACGATAGCGGTCCGACATCGGTGGCCCGGATGGTCAGTGAATTAGGCGCTACCGTACTTAATTCCGTGACAAGGCGACGAGAGCTCGGCTCGGTTGCGGTTAGCCACTTCTTCATTCTGAATGGATGACGTGTCGTCGTTTTCTCTGTAGAATTTGAAAGACATTCGTTTGATTGGATAAGTCTGTTAAACGTAGCAGTACGACCAGAATCGAATTCCGTATCTAATTCAGTACCAGCATGAGGCTGAATCAAATAGCTCGGACGAGCCAAACCAAACCTATTGTTCGTGGCAGAGTTATTCATAGATTGAGCCACGTTGCTTTCACCGGTCTCAAGTCGTGCCGCTTCCGAATCTTGCGGTTCTCTGCGGATTACCATATCCTTATTTCTCCCGAGGCCCCAGTGGATCTCTCCGTCCGACGAAAGCTCAGAGCTCTGCTTATTATTTACATCCGATAACAAGGTGGATGGAACTTTCTGTGGATGTGAGACAACAGGAACAGCGTCTACAGGTTTCAGAGACAAACTCGACGACGTAAGTGTTCGCACCAGTGAAGACAATTGGGAGTAATCCAAACCCTTTGTGTTGTCGAAGGGGTTGGATAATACTGACGGAAGATATTGTAGGCATTCTGGAGACTGACCGGATAGCACGGCTGCAATCGGTTGGAAAACAATATTTATGAAGTAAGAGTAGAGCCAGCAACACCTTATCAATTAAGAATTAAAAACTACCAACAAAAAAGAAAAAAATCGACGACGATTACAAACGACGGATCGATATCAAAAACTTAGATGAAACCCAATTCATAGTACCAGAGCACATTTACTGTGATTTCGTTAATGCTCGCTCTTGGCTGCCAAGCACCTATCTGTGGGTAGCGATCACGAATATCCAGAAGTACGCACCCGGTATGAGCAGAAGTTAGCACATGAGCTAGGATCTACGACGAACAGTAATGTAGATGAGTATTGGGCTCACATCAAATAGGCGGTCCATGTGGTAGCAGGTTTTTCCTGTGGTCCTAGATCCGTTGTCCATCAAAGACACTGGATCTCGCAAGAGTCGCTGAGTATAATGGAGCAAGAGCGCCAGCTTTCCAACTGTAAGGAGATGAATAAGATGCGGAGAAATCTGCAAAAGCAAGTTATGAAAAGCCTTAAGGATGATCGCGAAAATTGGTGGGTGAATGTAGCCGAAGAAATGGAAACAGCAGCTGCTTCAGGTAACAGTCAGAGACTGTTCCAACTTAGTCGTGACACCGATGGACGGCGCACCCAGGTCAGTGAAACGATTTGCGATAGAAATGGAGAACCCATCCATAGCAGACAGCAAAGGCTTGACCGTTGGGCCGAGTACTTCGAGGAACAGTTTAGCTGGCCGCACGCTTATGTAATCACTCGTGTGTCAACAACTGCTACTCCTTGGGTGGTGTCATTTGAACCCCCATCGGAAATGGAAGTGGAGTCACGTGTACGACTACTAAAGCGCGGGAAAGCGGCCGGTCCTGACAAAATTCCCCCAGTTCTTTTCAAACTGGGTGGAGATGCTTTGATAAAATCACTCACCATCTTGCTCCGTGACATTTGGAACGAGGAGCGTATTCCGTTAATATGGAGTGAGTCCTTGATTGTTCCCATATTCAAGAAGGGAATACACAATGACTGCGATAATCACCGTGGGATTAGCTTAATTCCGATAGTCATCAAAGTATTAGCCTCGATTCTACTGCACCGTCTTACACCGGCTCGCGAGAGGAATGCCCGCGAACAGCAGGCTGGATTCCGCCCATGTCGAAAATGCATCGACCAGACTTTTACTTATCGCCGACTACTTGAAACACGTCACACGCACCACCAACCGACAATAATGGCTTTCTTAGACTTGAAAGGCGCCTTCGATTCAGTTGATCGAACAGCGCTTTTCAGTGCTCTTCAGCGAAAAAGTATGCCCCAGAGGTTCGTGAACCTACTGAGATCATTGTATTCTCATACTTCTGGTCGCGTTAGAGTTTACGGTGAACTATCTGGTCGGTTCGAAACGACCAGCGGCGTTCGACAGGGATGTCCTACATCTCCATTTCACTTCAACCTCGTCATGGACGAAATAATGGAGAGTGCACTGCGAAATATTCAGGATGTAGGCGTCGAACTAGGAAATAGTGGAAAGCTGTGACCTAGATTACGCGGGCGACCTTGTCCGCTTGTTCGAATCCACGGAACATGCTCAACGTGCACTAGATAGACTCTCAAGAGCTGTAGCTCCATTCGGCATGCACTTTGCACCTTCAAAGTGTAAGGTGATGTTACAAGACTGGATGTCAACGATTCCGAGCTTGATGCTCGATGGGGAGGTGCTGGTTGTTGTCGATCACTTCACCTACCTCGGCAGCAGCGTGACGACGGATGGGAGCTTAGTAGTGGAGGTGAGTACGTGGATATCCAAGGCTCGAGGGGCGTACGCTAGACTGAAGCACTTGTGGCGCCGAGCTGACATTTCACTGAAGTTGAAAGGTCGTGTATACTGTGCCGCAGTGCGTTCAGTTTTGTTGTATGGTTGTGAGACTTGGAGTCTGCGTGCTGAAGATATTCGTCGTCTTCAGGTTTTCGACCACCGATGCTTGCATAGTATCGATAAGATTGGATGGAATGATAGAGTAAGCAATGCTGAGGTCGGGGAGTGAGTATTGGGTATTAATTCGGAGAACGTTCTGTCACAGCGTATCCAGCTTAGTAGACTTTGTTGGTTGGGGCACGTGTTACGTATGGCAAACACACGTCTACCATACCGTGTCCTATTTTCCGTTCCTCTTCAGGAGTGGAAAAAACCACGTGGAGTCAACAAATGACGTGGCAGCGAGGAATGAGAAAATGTACAGCAAACTTAGGAGAAGTAGGTGCCTCACGTTTTCATTGTTGGGATCCAAATGATCCATCAACCAGTTTTCTGAATACGCTGAAGGATATGGCAGCGAACCGTGAACAGTGGCGATCGTGTTGTTACTTCCTATCGAATCAGAATGACTGACCAATGTGCGTTTGTACAGTTAGACTGTGTGTGTTGGCTACTAGGGCATTCTTTCCTTTTCCTACCCGTGTAGGTCCAGTCCCTGTCCATCTTGTATATTCATACTTTCTAATTCAACGTGCAACATGGTGAGAAAGGCAGTGGTCAGCGGGGCTTGCCGTACTGTTTAACGCCGTACGATAATGATGATGACGACGACGAGTGTGAATATGACTGGTATAACAAATTCCATGGAATCAGACCGGTAATGATCGACTGCTTTTGACTGCTCTTGGGAGAATTCGGCGAATGGATCTTGAGTGACTTACGGTGCAGTAAGTCTACATGGTGACCAGGACGAACAGTAGCAGCCTCAGCCTCTCGCAATTTATACCAAACGGTTTTCCGACCAGTGGCGCACTTGTATGCAGGAACCTTCTTCATCGACTTGATACTGATCATCATAGTTCTCTTATTGCTTTTTCATACTCTTGTTTTTTTTTAATATTTCTGGCCGAGGTTGCCATCGAGAGGTATTAAATAAAGCAGGGGCACCCAGTGCACGGTTAATAGTTGTTCTAACTGAAGCGAGCTGCGGTTTGAACCCTGCGCTTCACTGAGCATGCTAATGGAGGATGCTTCATTCTCGGGCCAAGAGGAACCGAATGCTGTGCCGTGCACCAGAACACATTTTGTTTTACTAATACTGACACGGTAGCGAGGTCACATTACAGTGAGTTCGAAACTGATGCGTTACACCCGAATTTTACCTAACGTAAAGATACTGATCAAGATGTGGGTTACTGAGAACGACCAGTGTTTTGAGTCAAAGAACGATGACGCAATAATTATCTCCTAACAATACTGCAATTCGAATGTGGCACATCATCTTAGTAGAACTTTCAGAACATTGAAAGAATATCAGGCCGATACGCAATATGGTTTTTCGCTTCAAATCCAAAGGATATGCTGATACCGGCTTTCCAGGAGACCCAATCATGTCGTACAATCAACAGAACACGATAACCACATTAGCTCGGAGTTGAAACAGTCAAAATTGAGTCTGGTGGAGAATCATTTTATAAATCGACTCTTTTATATGCGAATAATATTTATGTTGAGTATCCGATCGGTTAAAAAGTTCTAATTCTCCAAATGTTCTAGATTCGCGGTTTGTTTTTAGTTTTGTATAGCTATGAAAGGCAACCGCCTCTCACAGTTATTCTTTTTGCCATCTGTCAAAAACTTGTCGATTTTTTCATGTTTCCTCGTCAGACCTCGAACCATAAGACTAAGCTCGCCATGAGAACACTGACAGCTATCAGAGACGTATCGACAAGCTTGCGCAGCAGCAACTGGTCCGCTGGGAACAAAGTCCAACTAATGAGCTCAGTTCACTAATGGAACTGGCATTAGCAGGCTGATTATTGTGAAAAAGGATTAGAGTCGTGCAGAATAGGACACAATGCAACGAGCAACCGGATTGAGCCACTTGCACGGGTTGGGACGGCAAACAGCGATTTGATGTGGGTCACGAGAGCCCGGGAGCAAGGTGACGTTCACTGAAATGCGATGCGGTCAAACGATCAGGACGAATTCCTTCATTTCAGAATCCGACGAAGTTAGGGATGCACACATTCACACGCAGTGCAACAGGTGTTCGTGTGACCGCAACGACTGAAGCGTGTACAGTACCGCTTGGATACAGCGAAGAACTGAACTAGGATCGTGTCAGCCCACGTGCTGCTTTCAGTGCGATACGAGTCAGCGGTGAGTGTTTAACCGTTGTTGTCAGCCTGAACGTATAACAGGGTGTGTAATCTGAAACGGATCGACTACGTGTACACCAGATGGACAGAAAAATGTACGCACTCTTTTCTATGCTGATTTTATCGATCATCATGAACCAATCACTGACCCAGATATTGAATCGAATAGCAGCAAAAAAGATTCTTTTAAAAACGGACCACGACGTCTGGTTCGCGCCATTCTGTCTTGGAGAGCGGTCAACCCCAATATGTCATTAGTTGCATTACCTTACTGTCATTTTCCACCGGGGAAAAACCAGAAGACAAACGGAGCGGAATATATGTTGGCAACATCCAGTGAATAAGTGGAAATTTGTTCAGAAACACAACTGAGTATCGCATCTGACAAAGCCAATGAGTCCCTAAATTATCAATATTTTAACTCTATAGGTCTTCACACACAACCACGTTTAGTAACGAAAGTTCACAACCTGGTTTCGAGTGACGGATCGACTTGAAGCTGGGCGTAAAAATCTGTTCGGAAACAGCAGTAACGAAAACTATTAGGTGCGAGTTTGTGGCCGTTTTACTTTGCTTACCTTGCACAACATAGCCAGCACTATCAGTGCTGATCTGAACCGGCACGCAGCCACAGTCAAACAGGCTTACGAACACGATAAATCACAAGTAGTGAATTGAAACAAGGTGACAGAAAGCTCAACACGTCACTTTGGACAAGACCGAAAGGGACATCCGAAAATTCTGAAAGAAATCAAATTTGCTACCATGCTTAATTTTGATTTAAATCTTCAGTATAACTTCTTCATTGGATCTTATCGTATGTACACGTATCAAGATTGCACCTACGTTGATGTTGTCCACTAAGCGCACGTCGTCCATGTGAAAACCATCCCTAGATGCGATCTTTTATTTGTAGGCCATCTCACGACTACCACATTTACTTTCTCCTCCGAGTCTAATAAGCAGCGAAAAAGTTGAAGGCGGATTTCTGTGTAGCATTTATCTGTTTGTGTCTAGCTAGCAACACAGCGGTTGTAGATCATTTCTTTCTAAAAAGTTTAACATTTGTGAACGAAACGGCAGTCCGTGGGGTTCGGTTTCGCTGTTTCTACAACGCGCATTATTGTGTGTTTATAGAGAAAGATGACGTTTGATGAATTGTTTGCGTTGAGACGGATGACGCCCTCACACAATAACCGAATTCATTGAGCAATGCAATCTCTGATGGTCGATGGCATTACTTTCGTCCAGGTCGTTCACATTTAGAATCCAAATGAAAAACCAGTAAGCAACTCAGGTTTTAGGTAGTTTAATGGCTTATATTCACCACACCCGGTTTACTTTTGGTTTTGTGTAATCCTTCGTTCAAATTCCCAGAGCCACCGCTGCCGGTTTTTCCTGGTAGTTTAATGGGTTCTTATGGTTACGCGATGCCTCCTTTCTACTGCGCCACAACATAAATATGAAAATAGATCAAACGACGCGTAATGACGACCGAAGAACTACAGACTGCATTTGGATACTAGTTGATCGGGTGTTCAACTAGAACAGAGAGAAACTCGACCGGAAAAAATTAACCACAGGCGTTGGAGCTGCTGATGAAAGATGGCTGACTCTTTCGATTCAATACAATGAGTCGTTAGAACAACAACAGTATTTCAAGAAGCTCCATGATGTCACGGTGCAGTCAAAGGTATAGCAAAAAAGGGAGTAAAATTCATATCTGGGGCATAGATAAGGGTTAGTTTGATGTTTAAGGGAATACCTCATTTGGTACAAACGTACAACAAAGATTACCTTGGGAACTTATGTGGTTCTCCATTCCAAGTCTCAGGGTCTGGTTGGCGGTTATCCTTAATAATGTGGTGATTTTGAGGGGGTATACCCCTTACATTGCACGTAGAATAAATTTAAAAACTATATATCTGGTCCCCACATTCAGCCTACAGCCCACGTTAGTGAAGCACCAATTAACTCAGACCAATTTTCGTTTTTTTTTACAGCTGTTTTCTGTAGTTTGAAAATCAAATATAAATGATTAGTTGTATTGACAGTAGTTCACAACTATTATGATAGGAACACGCTGAAATCGACTCCCAAAGTAATCTCATATAGAAGCAGAATCCATTGACTACAAGATATGATGTACGGGGCAAAAATATCACAACAGGGAAAACTCACCAGCTAACTTATCCAGAGTGTTTTGCAGCGCACATTCCGTGAACAAGTTTTCGACTGGATTATGCGATTTTTCATCGGATATTGTGGAAACCTGTTCCACCGGATTTAACGGAGCACAAGTGTTTAAACTGGATGGGATACTTCGGGGACGATGATCCATAGAATCCTCATCATCCGTGACATTGTAGGTATCTCGAGTGAACGGCCGCACGCTCGGTGGTGCACTCAACGGAACCAAGGGCTTTTTCATACTAGCGTGAAGGTCATCCGATGGTGAGGCCACTCCATCCAATGGACAATCGATTACGAGGGGGCTCGGTACAGTTAAACCATCGTTGGATACCGGGTCCCCCATCCCAACAGTCTTTTTTGTCATGCCAGCTGAGTTCACTCCGTTTAACGGGAAATGATTACGCTCCGTCGAGGTATAGGGAGCAAACATCGCTCTTTTGTTGTGCTCTTCTGAGATTACTTGGTCCCAGTCGAACTTTCGCTTCTTCATTGGTAATCGACAGGGACTAATAGGCATAGATGCACGTCGATGCTGATACTCGGGTGAATGTGGTTGACTGACGGACTTGTGCAAAGCAAACGTACGTTCTACACATGAATCACTAGACATACGGCGTAAGGTGGGCGTCGCCGAAGGTGGTCGATTTGCACACAGTGGTAAGTTGGTACCAACCGAATCTAACGCAGACAAAATGTGTGACGATGACGAGCGATGCACCTCAGTCAGTTTGGTCACAGTGCCACGGGATGAAACAGTACCTATCCTTGGTATTTTAGGGATCACATCTTTGGACATTACCGGTTTATCGTTATGATCCGTTCGCTTTGAAATGACCAAACTGCGATTGATTTCAGGCGGGGATACGAGGGTGCGACCACTTGACGGGAAAGACTGATTTGTAGGTAGCCGGCAGGTAGCTAAATTCTTGTTAGGTGTAGTATTTAACCGACCAGGCGAGTTCAGCAATGCCGTCCGAAGACGACAGTGGGAAGAGGGGGGGCTTGACACCGAGACAGGAGGGACTGAGGTGCGATCGCAGCTGAATGTTGAAGGATCAATAAGGCGTCTAGATACAGTATCGTTCGGCAGAGCGTGCAATCCATGGTGGCCAGTAAAACTGTCTTGACTAGAATTATCTAAACAGCTGTCTTCAACTTCTGGATGAAAAAGAGAAAAAAAGGAGGAAAGGTCAATGAAAATTTATTGAATATTATATATATATATATATATATATATATATATATATATATATATATATATATATATATATATATATATATATATATATATATATAACAAGGTGGTTCAGGACTGCGAATGGATACCGTTCCTTGAAGAGTTCACAAATGAATCACAGCTGCGACTGTCGTTAGTTATTCGTATCTAGGTCACTGCCAGCCCAACAAACAACAAGGCTGCGTATGCAGGCGTTTATGCTGACAGTAAGTAGTATGTAAATGGGTGGACAGTTTCCCCGGAAGCACACGACCGGCTTCGCGGTTATTGTCACTCATCAGGTACCCAGTGGTACTCCTCACCCTCATACTTGCACCAGCCCGAAGTCAAGCGTGGAAGTAACACCACAAAATCGGAGATTACAACGGGGAAGCTGACGACGTTTTTTAACTGCCGTGCCCATCTCAAAATCCACAAATTTTCCTGTACACATCAATTTTTTGTGTCGATGGGACCCACGCAGCGAAAAGCGAAACCATATTCGCTGCTCTGTCGAACAATGAGTATGAATGGGCAATCAAAAATGTTCATAATACTCAACAAATGTAGAGGGATTTAGTATCATGGAAGGCCTGTTATAAACTACGCGGGACGTTGAGCTAGCCACCTTGCATTCTTCGCCGGTGATCAGTTCAGTGTCCGTATGAGAAAAAGCCGTTTCTTCTAACAACGCAGGCAAATACCAGGTCACTGAATGCTGCAAGACCATAAGGATATGTACGTGACTGGGCCCGTACATACGTCTGCTTGTCTCCCGTGACATTGATCCGTGGTACGGAGCTGTCTTGCGATTCACATGATTGCCTATTTTTGATCACACAAAGTCTTACACATTCACCCGCTCGCTTGCTTACCCCGCCCGACGTAACGTGCAATTCTGGCTGCGGGCTGTGCAATCTAAAAACGCTCAAACTACGAATAACGAAAAAAAAATCGATTCACGTCCAACTGCCGTCGAGGCAGCCGGCTTGACGCACAGCTGAGCGAGCGAATAGGCATAAAAGCGACTGTGTGCCCGCATGCATCTACACACACGCACGTGCACATGCACCAAGCGTGGCCGTCAATCTGTGTGAGGTGAACGCACGCAGCGAGCGATTCGACTACATCAGAAGGAATGCGTGTGCGGTCACGGTATATTTTGGGCGTTCCGGCTTGGACTTCTGCACTTAAGTCTCACGCCGCCGTTCGATCAAGGGTCCAGTGAAATTAGGTTGTCAAACAGTGCAAAAAGTGTCACATACATGGTACAATTTGGGTGCGATTATTGAGGATTGCGAGGTTGTAGAGCAGATAGGGATAAAAGAGTGAGCACTTTTGGTTAAAAGCTGGAGGTCAGTATGCATTCCAAAATAAAAACTGTGAAACGTAACGCAAACACAGATCAGGTGTTGATAGGCTTTATAAAGACGATTTTCGGAAATAAACAATGAAGCCGACGTTTATGTTGAGATTTATCATAGACTCTAAAACACGTCCACACTTTGCCGTTTGGTGTTCTGAGACCTTCTGTTTGCATACACATTAACATGCTGTTTATTTTCTTTATCTCAGCTGTCTGTTGAGTTAATCAGTCGATTAAAGCCTACAAAATGGCCCCGTCTTCTGCTTTCGTTTGCTGGCTGACAGTTGAATCACGATTTATTGTTTTCTTTAGCTGACAGCAACCGACTGACTCGTCACTGATACTAGGGTTTTACCCAGATAACAGGTACTGGTTCGAAACATCTCCGGTCAGTCATTGTTCTGGACATTACTGACATAATCCTGGGACCTTCGGCTATCCTAGAATTGGTGGTTCCTCTCACAGACTGTGCCTTCAAATGCCTTAGTGTGGTCTCACGCCCCGACATGGTTACTCGTCCTGAATGCCTCTTGAAATCCTCCCAAATCACCACGGTTCTTAAAAAGCCCCTGCTGAGGAAGTCCTACTTACTGCCTTCCCGTAGTTGGTGTTTTCATCAAAGTGTGACAACGAAGGCGAACGCCCGGTGGTCTCCACCGGGTTGGCTGACAACCAGTCAAGGGAGACGGTAAGCCCTAATTTCGAACCAAGCCGAAGATGCAAACAAATCTGACAAGTCGATGGGTCAAAGCCAGACGATGCCCAGCCTGAACCAGTTGATGAGCAACATCTGGTTTCAACCACTATGCCCCTGAAGAGGACACTCCAGCGAAAAAACACGTAGACAGTTTAACAGTCAAAACACTTCCACTAAATGGACGTAGGAGTGGAGAGAAGTCGTCGCACTTCATTAGGAAGTCATCGCCCGCCAAAGCTAGACAGACCCCAACCCAAACGGTGCGGTCCCGTCCACGTTCCGTTTGCTCCATTGGGTGCATGGAACTAAGGGCTGGATCTGAAAACCAGATCGATAACAAAGCACCAGCGAAGACAAGACGGAACGCTTGCAACAACCAGCTCTCATGTTACAGAACAGAAGAAGATCCTTCACGGGTGCTTTGATCAGGTTTCCGTGCTGGGTTAACGTCTCACTGTTTGGTGGGTTGGACTTCTGAGTCAAAGACTCCGGTTAGGATTTCCAAAGAAAAATCCCTTCTCCGGTGTAGGCAGCCGCGAAGTATGATTCGCCTGGAAACCTCGAGCATCCTTCCCGTAAAGGGCCTTTAATTTAACATCGATGTAAAACTTCAAGGGATATTGCGGCTCTGGAGAAAGCAATATTTTAAGAGTATGACATAAATCAAATGCACTTCTGAAGCCTACATGTTTGCTTCACTTGGTCGCATTCGACGTTCGCACACTACGTCAGAAAGGGTAATAGGCCGCACTCGCTAGAAACATCAAAAAATTTATAATCGATGCATGCCCTCTCCGGAACGCGCATACAAAACCCTACTTCTGGGATCACTCTTCGCACCCCATATACAATCTCAGTCTCTCGCTCTACTCTTCGTGTGTCGGGTGATTTGGTGTCTAGTGCACGTGGTCAGGCTGGCATTAGGATCACTTTGAGCACGAGAGCTAAGCGTGCATTGCTGGAGTGGGATCCCAAACAACGACGTGTGTGGAGTTCGGTTCGATGGTTATGCACGTGTCAACAGCAACACGCTGAGACATCGATGCATGTTTCTCGTGTGTGTATGCGCCCAGTGATCGCAGTTACTTTGGGCTCTATCGAGATTTGTCTCAGCTGCGTCGAAGCATACGCTCAGTGGTTGTCGTGGTGATTACTGGGGAATTCAACGCCCAAGTTGGCCGTTTGGGGGATTCCGAGAGGCATATGAAAAGCTTGCTTTCCATCCCAGACGATCGTATTGATAACAGCTATGCTCTGAACACTGATTGTTTCTGGCAAGTACGAATTTCTGCCATAAGAAGCAGCATACTCACGTAGTGTCCTCCAATGTCTTCACAACGTTGGACTCAGATTGACCATATTGTCGTTGGTCATCGCCGGCGTGGATCAGTTGGAGGTTGTCGTTCATTTCGGTTTACACCTGCTAACTAAAGACACACCTGGATACACGCTCACTTCTGTGAGTCTCGTTTGTGGTTGCTTCAAAGCTAAAGATATTCGCCCCGCAGTTGCCTTTAGACGATGACCGAAGATCTGCTTTCTAAGCAGAAGTGTCAACAAAATCATCAATGCAACCGATTTCCCAGAACCCAAATGAACGCCGACAACAACTCAAGGAAGTCTTGCACGTCGCTTCCAATGCCACACAAACTATGAACATTTTCGACATCAGTTGCTGTTAAGTGCTCGCAGATCCCTTTCTCCTGATGCCACGTGCAGTGGAGTGTCCGAATCTCTGAGGCGCCAACTGACTAGGAGCTTGCTAAATGCCCGTGAGCAGTGAAGGATCGTGAAATGTAGGGGAATGGAGAAGACTGGGCGTACTGGTAACAGTCGCAATCTTTACCGGCTGGCTAGAAGTACCGGCTCAAGGAAGCAAGGTGAGTTATTCTAGGAATCCAACAACTTAATGAATCACTTTTCAGAAACGTCGTCTCGACCGTTGAGCGGAGCATTTTTTTTCATTACATGCTTACGCATCCCCGGCGATGATGGGGATTCGAATCTCGGACCTCCGAGGTGGTAATCAAACGCTCTAAATCACTGGACCACCGCCGGTTCAGTTGGTTCACTTCTACAGTGGACCTTCCGAATATACCTGCAAGAGAAACAATGCATGTTAGTTTGGTGGTAGACAGTAATCCACTGTCGTCCGACTTGTTACCACACTTGACCTACTGGGACCTCACGTGGTTCTCCATCACTTCAAGTCTCAGGTTCCGGTTGCCAGTTATCCCTAATAGTAGTGGTTTTTTGTGGCTGAGTGGTATATTCCCTCCACCGTACTCATGCGCAAGCATTTCATAAAAAATATATCATTCCTCTATCAGAAATGGAGGTTACTCGGGTGGCAGATTACTTGAGAAGGTAGAATGCCGCTGGACCCGATGGGTTGTCTCCTTCCTTCCTCAAGGATAAAGGCGAAGCTTTGATTGCAGGGTTGGGTAAACTCCTCCGGCTTATTTGGGATAATGAGCAGATTACCAGGGGATGGCGTGAATCGGTGACTGTACCGATTTACAAGAGTTGACAGCTACTCTTATGCAAACCAAGGAGTACTTAGACCGATAAGTACCGCAGTCAAACTGCTCGACGGATTATTCGTTAAGGATTATCCAGCATCCGCGTTGAAACCAAGCCGGTTTCAGACCAGGTCGGGGTTGTATCGACCACAACTTCAAGCTTCGACAAATCCGAGAGCACAGGCACACCTTCCCCAGGTCCACAATCTCCGTTTTTCTTAATCTGAAATGGATGTTCGATTAAATCGACCGCACAGTCCTCTGGCGCTGCCTCTCGATGAAGGGTGTGCCAGAAAAGTTTACTTCTCTTTTCCAATGCTTGTATGCGAACAGCCGACCACGGTTTTTCTCCGTGGTTGTCAAGCCCTCTTAACCTGGCGTGCGAGACGACAACCAATACGTTACCAATGGATCGACGAGGCCGAAAGCTGCATTTCCTTTCGCTCGGCGATCCTCCACGTTCAAGTAAGGAGTTCAGATGATCAAAGATGACGGTCTCCATAACCTTCAGAATTACAGGATTTAGGTAAATGTGGTGGTAGTTGTTGGGGTCGGAGGAGTCGAACGATCCTAGAGCCTGATAGACCTTTCTAGTTATGGTGAGAGAATAGGAACGTGGAAGAATAGAAGATTTGGGTTAAGCGGGACTAGAGCCAAAACGGGAAGTGGAAACTTCGACTTTCACACGAGGTTCGAAGACTATACCTTACTTTTACGCGACTATCTTCTGCGAAGGGTTAAGTCGGCCCCGTGGATATCACGGACCATTGGTGACCGCGCTGGTGGTTAGAGGCTAACTCGGTGCAGATCGTAACCCAGTTCTTTTCCCATCGCCCGGTTCCATGAAACAACCGAATGCCTAGAAGCTATACGTTTCTTTCTTTGGTACTGGTCCGCGTTCTGAACTACCCACCAAAGCGACAACGTCAACCAGGAAAGGGAACAGGACAGTGTTTGTAGTTTGACTCTGACTAGAATTACCGATGGGCATGACCGAACTACTGCAGCCGTTGACGAAGAAGGACGGAAAGTGCATCGTCTTCTTCATTGGACGCTGTCGCATCACTTGACCCCGACGATTTCCCACGTGCAACAGTGGTGGAAAACTTCCAGCCTTCGGATATCCTTAGCTTGCAGTAGCCGAGTTCCACAGCCGTGAATCAGTACGGGGCGGTTAGCGGCACGGTAAACACGAATTTCGCTGCGAGTCCACAGCGCCCGTCAGCTGGAGGAAGGCTCTCCCGGCGCTGTCGATCCATAGTACCACTTCATCTTTTGCCTGGCCGTTCGGAAATGGAGTTGAGCCTAGGCATTTGTCTGAAGGGACATATTCGACTAGTCGGTCGTTAATATACAGTTGTTGAATTGTCGGACCTGGATGAGCTGTAAAAGCTTTGGTTTTGATTAAAATCGCTTTTAATCCGATGGACTTCCCAAAAAATTAACTCAGTCGAGTTCAGTTCAGTTTATACAACCACTAATCTCACACTTCTGTGCTCTGGTTTCGGTTTCTACCTTACAACATCGTCCAGTAAAAGGCAGAAAGAATAAAAGCATAAAGTGGAAAAGGTCCAAAAATTAGGGTACTTAGTGGAAGTCACGAAGACAAAGAAAGAGTCCGAGTGCAACTACGCTACTGGCCGCGACACCTAGCCATATCACCTAATGTTTCCAGCCATTTGGTAGGCGGATCACCTCAACCCCAACCCGGAAGTGTAACAAGTCCTACTTGGCCATGTCTATTGGTCAAGGTTTTCATACCTTTTTGCCATATCATGGACTGACCACCTCCACCTATCTTCCAATCACTACCTGCCTCAGAGAATAGCGTACGCCGAGGAAGTCTATTGGCTGGCATGCGTAGCACATGTCTCAACCACTTAAATCTGTTTAGATTCAGTACTTGATCCAGAGACTGACCTTTGGCTCCCAACACCTTACAGCGAATCTCAGCATTGCTGACACGGTGTTCCCACCAAATTCGGGTAATGCTACGGAGACATCGGTGTTCGAACACCGACGGTCGTCGCCTGTCTTCTACTCCCAGTGACCATATTTCTGAGCTGTATAAAAGAACGGACCTAACCGCTGCATTGTACACTCCACCCTTAACAGGCAGTCGGATGTCACGCTGGCCCCAAAAATGGCTGAGATTGGTAGAAGTCAAACGCGCCTTCTGTATACGCGATGATACTCCACCTGATGTCTGTCCACCCGTTGAAATGTAAATTCCCAGGTAACAAGATTTATCCGATTCAGCCAGAGCTTCCCCTGCCAAGAACAGGTTTGTTGTAGCGCCAACCCAGTTCTGTAGCAGCATTTTACACTTTGAAGGTGCAAAAAGCATTCCGAACACTGCTACACTGTTGTTTAGGTTATCTAAAAGAGCTTGCAACTTACCCGGGTCTTAATTCAGGAGAACAATATCTTCCGCGTATTCCAAGTCACAATTCACTGCCTGAGCAAAGATCGATGCCGCTGTTCTCATCCGAGGATAAGGCTATCTCAAGAATCGATTCAGTTGCAAAATTGAAGGGAAGAGCGAAAGAGGGCAACCTTGACGAACACCACTTCACCGTGGTGAACTCAGGTGAAAGATTGCCTAAGGCACGAACTCGGATTCGGCTGTTCGCATACAAGCATTGGAAAAGAGAAGTAAACTTTTCTGGCACACCCTTCATCGAGAGGCAGCGCCAGAGGACTGTGCGGTCGATTTAATCGAACATCCATTTCAGATTAAGAAAAACGGAGATTGTGGACCTGGGGAAGGTGTGCCTGTGCTCTCGGATTTGTCGAAGCTTGAAGTTGTGGTCGATACAACCCCGACCTGGTCTGAAACCGGCTTGGTTTCAACGCGGATGCTGGATAATCCTTAACGAATAATCCGTCGAGCAGTTTGACTGCGGTACTTATCGGTCTAAGTACTCCTTGGTTTGCATAAGAGTAGCTGTCAACTCTTGTAAATCGGTACAGTCACCGATTCACGCCATCCCCTGGTAATCTGCTCATTATCCCAAATAAGCCGGAGGAGTTTACCCAACCCTGCAATCAAAGCTTCGCCTTTATCCTTGAGGAAGGAAGGAGACAACCCATCGGGTCCAGCGGCAGCCCGATAGTTCTCGAACGACGACGCCTAACGAGAGCGCACCAAGGTGTAGTCGATTTGGTGCGCTGTCCTTCCGTCGTTAAAGTACCAAGTCAGTAAGTGCCCTTTTGGGTGCTGGAAGAGGGTTCTGGTGACGACCGGTAGATTGAGGTCTACAAACGTAATCAGGCGATCACCATTTTCGCATCGCTCGCCGAAACCGAATTTCCCCAGTATATGTTGCGTGTGCTCATTTGCTGGTCCCGTGCAGGTGTTCCAGTCTCCTGCAATTTGCGGGATATTGCGCCTGCGAACCCAATTGACTGAATTCTGAAGTTTATTGCAGAAGACATCCTTGGTGGTTAACTCAGCATGTAGCGTCAAGGAGTAGACTGTAATCACGGTCGCGTCTAACGGAGTGTTTCTGAACCGTGGCACGGCAATCCTTAGTGAAACTGGTTCCCAAGAGATTAGCGCGTCATGGGCTCGACTGCTCATTGCGATCGCACTTCATGAAGCCCGGAATTGTCAACCGGCCCATTGTACTACATCCAGCAGGGTGCGTCAGTTTGAGGGACTTGAATATATCGACTGCCGGAATCGCGTAGGCGTACTTCGGGCGTGGTAATGCACTAGCTAGCTGTATCTAGGATAGTTCCTACCTTTCAGAAGGCTTCACGGATCCGGATTCGGGTCCCCAAGTCGTGTTGGGGTCACCTCGGCCACTGAGGAAACGCAGGGCGCGTCGCTTATCGGGGACGCCGGAGCATGATCAGAGCGAATTGTAGAGACAAACTCCATGAAGAGGCTCGGGGACATTATATAAAGTGGCGTCCCCAACACCACCCGGCACAGCCAAGTGCTACCTGTCGGGCAACACGAAGTTCGTGTGCTGGGAGCCGGTGGTCTATCGAGCGGCTCATGCGCCTTTTGGATGGTAATCTATCAACTCGGGACGCTCAGCGCGTTGCAGAGATCTTGGTGCATGGTTGTCGGTGGCCCTTTATGAGCTTGTTCGTCATTCTGTAGAGGTGACCATGACCCAGCGGTTCATGACATCCTGTTGATTGGATGGATTTCCTTGGTAGCCGTTGGATCCAACAGATCTCGTCCGCCTAGGCAGGAGTGTCCATCGTCGCATGCTGGGCACCGTCTCACTGAGGTTTTTAGGCCTTGGTTACCCTGAACTTGGTTTAGCCCGCCTGTCGCGCGGTTTTACGGGGTGTGGACACTGATGCATGCCTCAGCTTCGTGGAGCCACAGGTGAAAGTTGAGTAAATGATAGAGACCAAAGAGATAGAAGATACACCAGGGAGCATTATTTTTTCCCGCGTATTTAAGTTTCGATTCGACTCCCCTTTGTTCCACAAATCAGCCCTCTATTGGGTTTGTTTCCTATCCCTGTCTTCATACATATGACTACGTGTGCTGCGCGTAAGATCGGTTTCCATTCTGCTTAGTCTTGTCCACCATTTTCTACCGCAGAGTTTAATTTTGTCTCGCCCTTGAATAATGCAGTAGCGTGTAGGATGAAGATTCGTCATATTTCTTTTCGACGGGGTCAAGTGTGACGACGTCGACGATCCAGCTTTACCATCCGATCTGCAGTCACTTGCCGAATAGCCGGGTGTTTGCTTTCCTGATCCTATTATCCAACTTCTATTTTTTTTAGTTCCTCCGTTCATGTCAACTATCCTCCTTCTCCTCATTTTTCAACGCCGGATCCAAACACAGGCAGCAAGTCGCATGCATCAGGTTTCCGTCCGTGTGTCGGGTCCTCACCTTGCAGTTTTCTCTTCCTCGGACTGCTGATTTGTAGGACATCCCTCTTCCTATTTTCCCATTTACCTATAACCTTTTTATTTCCAAAAGCAAAAATAACTAGCTGGCTTTGACGTAAACGTTATCCCCAGACTGCATACTATGGGGGTTTACCTAATTTACTGAAATCTATTCAGGTGTATTAAGAAACGTTATAGATAAATTGTAGGACGGAAGTTAGGTGACTGGATCCTGGCGATGACGGATCAGACTTCCGCTTCGTCGATAGTTTCATTTACTTGTAGCTGCTTCGAATAGATGAAGACCAAACAACCACTCTAATTGAAAAATTAAACTGTTGATAAAAGTAGAGTGGACCGAAGAAATTACCAAGTAACTAGAAGTTCTGCTGAACTAACTTACCGCTTGTGTTTGAGGAACCTTCCTGATCTTCCTCCAGAGGGTTTGAAGGGTTCACAGAGGGTCGCAAATCGTGACCCAAACCAGAAGCCGCTGTGAAAATACGATTCTGATTGGGCGAGATAAGCACGCCGAAAGAGGAAGATCTGCTTTTGTCCACTCGAGCTGATTGATCTATCCATGATTCGCCGACACTGTGGAGGGGTAGTTCCGTGTCTGACTTAACAAAGTGATAACCAGAAACAGACAGAGTTCGCCCTAGTCGTTCAATTGCCGTTGGACTCTAAATCAGGACCAAATGAGCATGATAAACACGAGTGAGATGGGACCCAATTTGGCACCAAGAATGATGCGTTTCTAAGTGACAATTGTAAGGCCAAAAAGCACAGGTCAGTCAGTTCTTCAAATATGTTATTACATTATTGCTTGAAACAGTAAATATAAAGAAATATAATGTGAAATGGGTTTTCACTAGGGAACTTAGGCAGAGAACATCTTTAATTCTTTACCCATGAACAAGATAGTACCGAAGCAGGAACGGGGAGAAATCCAATTCACGTGTGTTATGAGTCGTTTTGTAAAAGAAGTATATATATATATATATATATATATATATATATATATATATATATATATATATAATTATTGTTATATTTTATTCAATGCTCGTCCATATCATCACCCATAACCCTGTAAACCTAAAAAGAGAAGTCACACTGCTCCGACATTCTGATGCTTCGTGATTCAAGCAGTTGGGTTGGCTCAGTTCAGTTCATACAATCGTCAACCTCGCACTTCTGTTCTGATTTTGATTTTAGCTGCTATCTCGTTCCATCGAGTTGTGGGCTGAATGAACAGAACCATGAAGTGAAGAAGAGCAGAAAAACGTGGCAAGCAGAAATCGTGAAGACGAAGAAAGAGCCTGTACGCAGCTACGCCAATGATTGCGACAACTACCCAAGTCGCTCCAGGTCTCGAACCATTTTGTAGGCAGGCCTCGTGCATCCCAATCCGGAAGACTCCCACGTCCTACTTGACCGAATCCACTGGTCAATCTTTTCAAACCATTTTACCGTGTCATGAGCTGACAACCAGAATCTACCCTTCAACCAGTCCCTTCCCCGGAGAACAGCGCACGTCGAGGAAGTATGTTGGTGGGCATGCATAACATATCCCAGCCTCATCAACCTATTAAGACTCAGTACTTGTTCCGACGACTGACCACTAGTCCCCAGCACCCTACGCCTAACTTCAGCGTTGCTGATACGGTGTTCCCATATTCGAACAATACTAGAGACATCAATGCTCGAGAACCGATAGGTTCCGTCCATCCCCTGCCCTTAACGGCCATGTTTCTAAACCGTATAAAACAGCCTAAACCGCCGCAGTGTACACTCGACCCTTGGCAGACAAGCAGATGTCACGCCGTTGCCAAAGATAACAGGTTGGCAGAAGCCAAATGCGCCTTCTGTATACGCGACAACACCTCATCCGTCATCTGGTTACTTAGTGAGGTAACAAAGCTTGTCTACTTCAGCTAGGGCTGCCCCTGCCAAGACAAGGTTTGGCATAGTGTCAACCCAGTGCTGCAGAAGCATTTTACACTTTGAAAGTGGGAGACGCGTCCCAAACATTCCTACATTGTTGTTTAGGCTATTTAGAAAAGACTGCAACTCATTATTACATGTCAGCGCATGAGTACAATGGAAGGGGTGTACCCCATTGACTGTTACGGATAACCCGAAATCAGACCCTGAGACTTGGAGCGGAGAAACACAAGGTCCTGATCGATAAGGGGTGGCAATGAGCCGTACGACAATGAACTACTGTCTACCACCAAAATAACCGGTGACCGCGAGGATTTGAACCCCTGACCTCCGAGGTCGTATACAAACGTTCAAAGCCAGTCGACCACCACCCGGATCTTTAATCAGAACGATATATATATATATATATATATATATATATATATATATATATATATATATATAAAACAAATGTATGCTGTCTCCGAAACGCGCATACAAGATCCAACTCCTGTGATAACTCTTCGCACCCCAGATACAACATCAGTCTCTCGCTTCACTCTTCTTGTCGAGTGATCCGGTCTCCAGTGCTCATGGTCAAGCCGGCGTTGGAATTGCCTTGAGCATGAAACCTGAGCGTGCACTGCTAGACTGGATTCCAGTCAGCAGTCGCTTGTGTGCAGTTTGGTTGGGTGGTTCTGTGTATGTCAACAGCAACAAACTGGAGTGACAATGCTTATTTGTCGTGTATGCGTATGCACCCACTGATTGCAGTTCCTCTGAAACCAAGGACAAATTCTATCAGGATTCGTCCCAGCTGCTTCCAAGCGTACGTTCAACCGATGTGGTGGTCATTGCTGGGGATTTCAACGCCCAAGGTGACCCTTAGGGAGATTCTGAAAGGCATATCGGATGCCCATTTGTTATTCCAGCCGACTGTTTCGATAATGGCTCTGACCACAGATTGTTCCTGGAGAGTAAGAAATGGCATAAACTGACATGGCATCCTCCTAAGTCTTCCTAACGTTGAACTCAAATTCACTATATTATGATTAGTCACCGCTCGCGTGGATGGACTGAAGATTGTCTTTTATTTTGGTTTACATCTGTAGACTCAGATCACTCCTTGTCACGAGTTCACCTCCATTTACATCTCGGCTGTAGTCGCGCAGAAGCCATCCGTCCAGCACAGTTGCTTCTGGGCGATAACCGATGATCTGCTTTTCAGGCAGAGTTATCTACGCGGTTATCGATGCGGCCGGATGTGCACGATCCAGATGAACGCTGGGAGCAGATCAAGGAAGCCTTGTGTGTCGCGTCTAATGCTACGCAGGACTTTGGCTCAAGTAGGCCTCACAAACGATGGATATCTTCGACATCAGTTGCTTTGTTGGATACTCACAGATCTGTCCCTCGGGATGTCACATTCAATGAAGTCCGTAAACTGACTAGGAGCCAGGGAAATGACCGTGGGCGGCGGTGGATTGCGAAATGTAGGGAAATGAAGAAGGCTGCGTCTATTGGCAATACTCGCAACCTTTACCATTTGATTAGAAGTAGACACGACCATGCGTCTGCCACACCCTCTGCTGAGGAAGTCCTACTCACTGCCCTCTCGTGGCAGAGGTGTTCCCACTCAAGTGTGAGGACGAAGGCGAATGCCCGGCGCTCTTCATTGGGTTGACTGACTGATAGTCAGTCTAGGGGAGATGAATAAAACCTAATTGTAAACCAACCATAGGTGGCGTATGTGGCGTACAACGGTATGCCCACTGGCATCTGTGGCAAAAGGGAGCACTGGGCACCCAGGATGTTTCGCTTCATCCGAAGGGAGTAGGGACTGAGCAATCAGTTACCGGCTCCCGGTGGGTGACGGACCCCACGCCTCGTCCAGCTTCCTTGAGGGTTGGCCTTTGGATAGCTAAAGACTCCGGTTGTGGACCCCTAGGAAAACCACCTGCTTTGGCCTGGGCAACCTGGTAGTATTGCGCCCACAATCATGGAATTGTCAGGTTGCATTTTACGTTGATGAGCGGATCACAAAGTCACTCTACTCAATGTCCGTTGCGTGCACAACCATCTACAAATGCATCCGTTTGCTTATCTGTTCTCCTTACCACTGATGCAGAATCGAGACATAGTCGGAGATACACTAACAGACCCACTCTTTCAGTCTAGGATGTCACAACTCTCTTCCGACCACAGTCGCCGTTCAGGCTTAGAACGTATAATGTGCGCACTCCGATACCCATGGATCAACAAGCTGGGTTAGCCAGAACCTTGGAGACGGTTGGCGTTGACATCTGCTGTCTTCAGGAGTCGTATTCAAGACCGCAGTCAGATAGCAAAGTTATCGCCATCGAAAAAGGACGTTTTTATCTACGCCGTTCTGGAAATCCTGAAAGCTGAGGCCTCTGGTCAAGCAGGCGTTGGAATAGTCCTGAATAACTGAGTCGATGCTAAGCTTCTAGAGTGGATTCCAGTTGATAGTCGACTATGCAGACAAATCAGAAGATCGTGCACGGTAAGCAGAAAACGAGCTATGGACGATGTCTGCTTGTGATTTATGCGCATGCTCCTACGGATTGTAGTCCGGATGCTGCGGAAGATAGGTTTTACCAGCGTCTTCTCGACCTAGTAATAGCACAAGAAAATGAAATCATCGTTCTAGCTGGAGACTTAAATGTCAGGGTCGGCAGTATTGTATCTAGCGAACATCATCTGGGAGGTTCTTTTGGTCTTAATTACTGCCGCTCGGACAATGGTAAAAGGCCCATAAATCCAAGCACTCGCCATCCTCTGGCTCTATCCAGTACCAGCTTTGAGAACACAAAAGGTCCTTCAGCCACCTGGCGACCTCCTCCGGATTGGGCTCAGACAGGTCACACTGCATTTATGTATAAATGGCGGGGCTGTACAAAAAACTGCCGTTTACATTGGGGAACTAGTCTTGATTGTGATCACGCATTAGTGTATACCATGCCGTTTTTCTAGGAAAATTAGAAAGATGGTATCTCGGGTTAATGTCTGCAAACTATCGGAGCCTACTATGATGGCCAAATTCCAGAATGAAGTGAAAGATAGATTGGGCGTCATCCCACCACGCCCCTAGAGCAGCGCTGGGCTCTCGTCAAACCGGTCATGGTCTGGCTAGTTTCGGGACTACCTTCAAGCCTGCCAATCACTGGAAAACGCTGAACTTCCTCCGACTAACTGACATCCGCAGTTCAATCCCCGCGGACCTAGCTGCCAAAGAAGCCCGTCTGGCCTTAAAAGGCCAGCTCACTGCAAGATGTGTTCGTGAGAGTTGGTGGTCGGAACTTGCTGCTGAGATGGAATCAGTTGCTATCTTCGGGGGCTTTCGAAAGCTGTTCCACGTTATTCGTAACACCAGTACGGTGTTAGCGAGACAATTTGCGAAGCCGACGGGACACCTATTTACAGTCTTTATAGGCGTCTAGAAATATGGGGCTGAATACTTCAACATGTGGTTCAACTGGCCTCCTGCGTCAACTTCCATATCTTTGGATGAACGTAGTGCTTCTAGATCCACCCAGCGAAGCTGAAATTTCCAGTGCAATTGCACTCGAGCGCCACAAGGCGCTAGACCCAGACGGCCTACCAGCAGCTGTGTTCAAAGACGCAGGATACGACGTGGTGAAAGACCTAATGCGTGTTCTCTGAAGTACTGAAAAAAGAGAGACAAGTTCCTATGGATTGGGCGGAATCCATCGTAGTCCATGTCTTCAAAGAAGGAGCACGAACTGTCTGTGGCAATCATAGGGGAATCAGCCCAATTCAGACTGTGTCGAGAACTTTAGCGTCCGTTGTTCTTCGAATACTATCACACAGAGAGGAGCAGGAGCGGTTTGGCATTGGTCGAGGTTGTACTGAGCAGATATTCACCCTTCGTCAGCTTTTGCAGCATCGGCACATCTACCGAAGACCGACCATAGCCGCTCTCTTAGATATCAGAGCAGCCTTTGATACAGTTGATGAGAGTGCCCTGTGGGAATGCATGCTCAGAAACGACATACCTGAAAAATATGTACCAATCATCAAGTCCCTGTACCGCCACACTTCAGGACGAGCAAGAGCCCACGGTAAGCTTGTACCTCCCTTTTTTCGTCCCCAGTGGAGTTCGACAAGGGTGTTCTATTCCGCCGTTTCTTTTGACTTCGCAAGAAGAAATCGGTCGACGGCCTCATCGGTGGTGGTGTCGAATTCCTCCTAGGGCACAAACTCACCAGTATGAAATACGCCGACGATATTGTCCTGCTCACTTTTAACGGTTGGTACCTCCCAGCATCATCGTGCAGGAAGCCAATCAAATTGAAACACCAAAGGAATGGTAGGGAAAATCATGCAGACCGATGGGAAATCAAACGCAGATACGCCACCAACAGCGGCAGACAGCCATATTGCCTAATGCCTTAGGCAAACCGAACAAAAATCTAGAGTATCAGGATCGGCAGTGAAACACGACGAGACTGCACCTTGACGTGGTGTGATGGCTTGCGCGCCTCGATGACTCAAAGAGCTATACGGAGTGGCTTTTTCAAGCCGGAGATGCAATTATACCTGACAAGTCAATGGGTTGAGGCCACACAAAGTCCAGTCTCCTGGTCCTCCAGGTTGGGGGTCGACTTCAGCTAGCAACTCAATCGGCAAAATCAGTGGAAGAATAATTGATCCAAGTAAATGGGATTCCACTAAGCCATCCCGCTGCCTTGCGGATAGGTTCTTGGTAGAACTAAAGACTGGATGAGGACCCTAATCGGTCTCCTGCTTTGTAGCTGGACACCCTTGTAGTACCCGTCCAACATCTCCCATGAACTGCACGAATAGAGAGAATTCCATACTGCATCGGTCGTCGCGCAGGATAATCAGGACCGCGCTGCCCATTGCATCGAGCGGGGTGGGTAGTGATAAGTGGGCTACTGCTCAGAGTTCCCTCTCTTTTATTCAACCTTTGTCTTCTGCCCCCAACCACCTTTCTTTGCCCCATCTATCCACCCATAATGCTCCCACTGACAAAAGGGGCCGATACTCGCAACGATTCATTGTCAAATAGTGTCACGTATAATCCTGTCTTGTAACTCACATTTTCTCAAGCCTCGTCAACTTCTGAACCTCGGCTCCCCTACCGTGCGTACTCTCATGCAGGCCAGTCAGCAGGCGTGTCTAGCCCTCACTATGAACTCTCTGAAGATTGATGTCTGCCGCTTAAGTGAAACGCGTGTCGGGGATTCGAGCAGTGTGATTCAACTAACTGCTCCTGGTGCCTCATCGAGGTATTTCCTGCGTAATCCAGGAGACGAAGTAGCTCAAGCTGCGGGTCAACGTGGTGTAGGAATAGTCTCGACTGACAAGGCTGAGGCTGTCCTCTTAGACTGGATCCCGATTAGCAGTCGTTTATGTGCTATGAGACTCCAGGGGTCAATTGGCGTTCGAAAGGATAGTTGTGTTAAGCGCAATTTGTCTGTGATCTCGGCATACGTTCTAACAGACTGCGGTTCTGACGCGCAGAAAGATGAGTTATATGATGAACTCGCCACCTTCGTTCGCATTAGTAAAGGTTCTGACATTGTAGTGCTAGCTGGTGATTTTAATGCACAAGTTGGCAAACTTAGTGCATCAGAAGCTTGTTTAGGTGGCCGTTGTGCTTTACCCGCTCATCGCACAGATAACGGACATAGGCTTCTCCAGTTTCGTGCAGGAAATCGACTGTTTTTGTCTAGCACCAATTCCCGACGTGCACTAGATAGACTCTCAAGAGCTGTACCTCCATTCGGCATGCACTTTGCACCTTCAAAGTGCAAGGTGATGTTACAAGACTGGACGTCAACAATTCCGAGCTTGATGCTCGATGGGGAGGTGCTGGTTGTTGTCGATCACTTCACCTACCTCGGCAGCAGCGTGACGACGGATGGGAGCTTAGTAGTGGAGGTGAGTACGTGGATATCCAAGGCTCGAGGGGCGTACGCTAGACTGAAGCACTTGTGGCGCCGAGCTGACATTTCACTGAAGTTGAAAGGTCGTGTATACTGTGCCGCAGTGCGTTCAGTTTTGTTGTATGGTTGTGAGACTTGGAGTCTGCGTGCTGAAGATATTCGTCGTCTTCAGGTTTTCGACCACCGATGCTTGCATAGTATCGATAAGATTGGATGGAATGATAGAGTAAGCAATGCTGAGGTCGGGGAGTGAGTATTGGATATTAATTCGGAGAACGTTCTGTCACAGCGTATCCAGCTTAGTAGACTTTGTTGGTTGGGGCACGTGTTACGTATGGCAAACACACGTCTACCATACCGTGTGCTATTTTCCGTTCCTCTTCAGGAGTGGAAAAAACCACGTGGAGTCAACAAATGACGTGGCAGCGAGGAATGAGAAAATGTACAGCAAACTTAGGAGAAGTAGGTGCCTCACGTTTTCATTGTTGGGATCCAAATGATCCATCAACCAGTTTTCTGAATACGCTGAAGGATATGGCAGCGAACCGTGGACAGTGGCGATCGTGTTGTCACTTCCTATCGAATCAGAATGACTGACCAATGTGCGTTTGTACAGTTAGGCTGTGTATTCCGTGTGTTGGCTACTAGGGCATTCTTTCCTTTTCCTGCCCGTGTAGGTCCAGTCCCTGTCCATCTTGTATATTCATACTTTCTAATCCAACGTGCAACATGGTGAGAAAGGCAGTGGTCAGTGGGGCTTGCCGTACTGTTTAACGCTGTACGATGATGATGATGAACGAAACACATGGCACAACGGGGATTCGCGCGTGGATAACTGAACGCTAACGATGTCATGAGTTAACTAACGAGACATAAGGCGACCATAAGTGGGGTACATTCGATTACCGTTGCCTTGCAGGTGCAGTGGCTTGGCGTCTTCGAGAAAAGTACTGAAGTGATCCATGAAATAAGCATCCTATAAAACATAAAGACTGAGCACGGCATTCCTGTCAGAGATAAAACCAAATCAACCATGTAGATCGTAGTTAATTCAAAACTCAACAAATAGCTCTACTGATCGATATCAGCCGCAAAGGTCGGTCCCGTTGTTTTTCTGCCAACACAAAACTACACATGCGTCATCGTGGTTTATAATCCCCCAACAAAACCAGGTCGAAAACGACATAAACTGAGGCAAAAAGACAAAAGCATCCGCAGAATATCGATAGCAAAATTGTACAGGGCACGGTACTGAAGCACGTTGTCTAATATTTATTCGTACCGAGTTAGTTTGTATGCGAATACTACAAAAGAAAGTTAAGGACCGAGCACAATATTAGGATTTCTACCGTTCTAACCTATACTGCAAACACTGATCGCTTTGTACAAAAGAAAATCTAGGCGGGATAATGAACAAACGTGTTTCAGTAGGAACCGTACGGTGAAACTGCAGCGTAGACCTAACCCTTGACGTACAAAACAATGCCATATCCACGTTACTGATGATGATGAAAAGAAACTATACGTATCCGCTAAGATAATAGATTGGTTTTTCAACTCATGAGCTACTGGCTAATACTTGTGTTGCTTCAGTGAAATCTGGACTCACTGAGTGACACTTCCAGGGAGCAGCGTACCTGCATCCATATTTCCCTTGCCTTCAGTTGTTGGTTGCATCCATCCTCGATGCTTGCCTACTATCTACGCTTCCGTACATTTCATTTCCAACTGGGTAGTATTGCGAGCTAGTAACCAAAGACAGAGAAGTGAACTACGAGGTTTTTCGGTAGCAAATGGGTCTGACATCAGCGGTTTATATACAATTCATTCCCTTTATCTAACTACGCATATCAACAACGCGATAAGACCCCATTCTCCGACACGTTCAATCAATGAGTGGGTCTATAGCGGACTCCATCCGAGAAACCTAACGAGCACCACAAGTTCACCTTTTCATTTTGACATAGTGACCTTTACCGCTCATCCTCCAACCCTTATCGGCCTTGGCAGACAATGCACTACGAAAAAAACATACCACAGCCACCGGAGCCCCGAGGACTTTTGTACCTCGTCCGAGGTGATATCGATCGTTCGGAGAAACCATCCTCCTGAAACCCCTACTGGTATTTTTTTCTGTGATTTCCTTAGATGCTTGTTGTATATGGTACGTTTGCTCGGTTGTGATTCTTTTACTGGGCACTGAAAGCATGAATTATCCGTTAACTTCAGCCTGTACACAATTTCGGTTTTCGCTAACCACGTGCGCTCAAGTCATTTTCGTTTCCATTCTAGATTAGAACGACAGCATGATCTGAACGAACTTCGGTGGAGCTTTTCTCACATAAGGACAGAGTTGGTCCTAAGATTATTTTATTTCCAGGAATGAGAACATATGGGGCGTTGTTAGCTCATTTAGTAAATAAACCCAACTTAACATTCAACTCCGAGTGTCAAGGTGCTTGAAAAGGAATTTAAATCTGATCGAGCAGGTTATCACAGTATCGAGGACACTTAGCACTTCAGAGTAATCTAAGACTTTTCTAAGAGTTTGATCCGATTTCAACTCACCTTTGCCCAAAAGTCAGGCGAAGTATTATCTGCCTTCATTCTGAGGATATCCTGGCGAGAAGGATGCACCACAACACTTGAGGGGGAAAATTGTTAAAAACGATTTCATAGGTTACCTGTGATTTTTCTGTGTTCGTTTAGATAAGCTACGGAGTAATGGGTCAGTAAAAACAAGTGACTTACCAGTCAGTTTTTCCACCATTGGGATGGGGGTTGGTTAAAGTGGGCTCATGCTTATGTGCAAAAATATCCATGGACAATCCTAAGTCTGAATCAGCTTTTTCGACACCACCACCGAACCCCCTGTTCAATGTACCCTCCAGAAGCTCCGCCGCTTTGAGTAGTGCATCAACATTGGCAAAATCAAGCGTCCGCGTTGCAAAGGCCATTGGCTAAGTTGAATAACGAACGTGCAAACACCGGTCAGTGCAACAGCAGACCTTGGCTGGGGGCACATGGACCAATCAGGTGGCGAGGCATGTCGTAACGTGACCTCACCTCGTTGCTGTAGTAACGACCTAGAGTGGGGGAAAGACGGGTGACGTGCCGGACACCTATGACCTGAAATGAGTTAGTTATAACAAAATAAACATTTTGAACAAATGAAGTACTCAATGAGTCTGCTTCGAGCTAATAAAGCTCATCGGTTAGAAGGTGCTTGGAACTGCACTACACCGGATGTCTACCGTTGTGCTTCGTGCATATGTATTGTTTTGTGATATTCGTGGCATCTCAGCGGATTTATGAAGAATATAGATTCAGTTACCTCTGAGGATCAATGTGCTTGTATGGCATGAGAGAAAAATATTGGCTCTCGGGTCAAAGCCCTGATGTGTGATTACTGTGAGGGGTGGATTCACCTGAAGTGTACGAAAATCGAGAAGGATAAATATGAGTGGCTGAGTTCCTGCAGCTCCTCATTCCTGCGAATTCTGTGCACATACTGCACCACCGCAAATAAGAGAAAGAGAAGAATTTGATGCTGCGGCGAGCCAGGCACTCGCGGCGCCTTGGGCAACGAGCCCCAGGTCCGACGCAGAAGTCGCTTCAGGCGCTACAAACAGCCCATCGAGGGCTGTGAAGAAGCAGGGTCGAAAGAAATCCGTGGTCACCGACAAAGCTGAAGTAGCTGTTAGTTCGGAAGACAGCACTTCTGTTCCGAAGGTATCGAATGCAGCCGACGGAGATACAGGCCCCGGTCCAGGGCAAACGGGAACCATGGGTCAGTGGGAAATGGTGAAGCCACGTCAACTGACGGCGCTGCCACCAAGGACCCAACGCTTCCTAGTAATTAATCTGCCGGAATCAACCGAGTCTGAATCACAAGCTAGATTAGATCACGACATGTCTCTTCTACGGAAATATTCGCCAAGATACCCTCCACAAATGAGGAAAACCTGGCAAACAATGTGAAGGTCAAAGCCGTTTTTCGCTTAAGGAAAATGAATGAGAATGGTAACGCTTTCCCCTCAAGGTGGTCTTGGGATCCGATGAGGAATTCCGATGGGTGCCACAGCCGCCCTACAGACTAAGAGGAAATAAACAGCGAAACCTTCGAGATCTTGACCCCGAGGAAAGGGAGAGGCACCGGTTAGCGTTGAGAGAGCTCCATGAACGCCAGGCAAATGGAGGAACAAATCATTTTGCCCGGGATTTTTGTGTTCACCGGAGGCATCTTCAACTGAGATGGGAACAGTTCACTCTCAACAGCATCAACAACCAGGTGGCCCCGGTGGTGGAGATGCAATGAGGGTCTGCACGGAGATGGAAGACAGAAGAGGAAAAGCACTTATCACGTCGTCTAACGTTAGGAGTCCTTTGAGCAAGAGAGATGAGATCAATGCATGGGTGGTTCAGTGTAACGTGCAAGCTTTTTGTTGAGACTATGCTTTTTATTTTATTTACCCTGGAACAAGTACAACATGCGTCAGTCACTACACTTCAACATTTAGTTTTATTTTACTCATGTGAAGTGGCATAATTTTGATTCGAACGTGGGCTGCCGTGACGGCGGTACCTGACATTGGCATTTGTTGAACTCTGGTCCTCTTTGTTAGACGTTGTGATCGTACAGTTGAAGTTTATCAATATTTATTTGCGTACAACTTGTTGATCCGGTACCGTAGAAACTACGGATCAATCTTGTTCTGGTTTTTGGATTCGTTTTGAATTGGCTACGCGTTGCTCACGGTCGGACTAACCGTGACAGCACTCAACTTGAGACCACCAGTAGGAAATCAATCACAAATGCCAAGAAGAGTACAAAGACAAACCGAAGCTTGGCAGGAAGTAACCCGGCAAGCCCCTGGGGTATTTTTGGGTGATACTGATTCCTTAGGCATCACAAGGTCTACCAGTCTTGCCAGTGCAATTTCATGTACTTTAGCTAGCAATATAGGATATAAAGGCGATGATATCTATCGATTGAGAATAGTTGAATTGGAATCGCAGCTTAGGCAGGCTAGGGAATAGGCGGAATCTGCCAGGAAAGATCAACTTCAGAGGCGGGGACGAAAGATGACCCTGGGGACCACTGAGCATACGGCCATTCAGTCTAGCAGTTCCGTGGAAAGATTAAAGTCGACTTGTACCCGTGTAACCCACGCTATTGGCTTACCAAGAGTGGAATTGTCCCCGTTCGACGAGAACGCAGAACAGTACCGTAAGTTCGTTAAACGGTACGATAACTTTGTGGAAAGGACAGTATCCGACCCAGGACAGAGGTTCTTGTATTTACTGCATTACTGTCGTGGAAGGGCCAGGGAAGCAATCAACGGGTGCCCGATGCTGGATCCCGAATAGGGTTACACTCGGGCACGTGGAATTCTGATAAACCTATTTGGGCAACCATTTAAAGTCGTCCGGTATTTGATCGATGGTGTAGTATCAGAGGCAAAACGCTCCAAAGGCGAGTCGGTCTCTCTACCCAGCCTGGTGATAAAAATGCAGGACTTCAGCATCGCATCACCTAAATTACCGATCAGATCTGAACGCACTGCACACATTGGAAACCATAGTGCGCAGTTTACCTACAGAATTACAGGGTAGATGGGCCGGGGAACCCGAGGGGATCAGTAGATTTGGGCGAGAAACCACGTTCGAAGACCTGACCCAGCTTATAAACAGTCATGCCCGAATGGAAATCAGTCATTTCGGTTACCTTGTGCGCGCGTCGAGCAAATTACCCAGGATTACGACGAAGCAAAGCTGGACTAAGTAACCAAGTAGAAGCCAACCATGGGCAAACACACACGCATTATCGCTCGAAGGTGAAAACTTGCCGGCATGTGAAGGTTGTGGGGCGCCTCATCGCCTAGCGTAATGCCCTCACCTCCGCAACGTACACTTCGACGAACGATGAACAACAGCCAAGAGACCGGGCGCGTGCTTCGTCTGTCTCAACGATTCACATCGAGCAGCGATGTGCCAAACGAAACCCATTTGTGGTCAGGTTGGATGCCATGAGAAGCTCTATTACCTACTACACAAATCCAGACTTTGAATGCCAAAGAAACCCCGAAGCCAGGTGTGGTCTTCTCAGTGTCTCGCTCAACTAACAGGCCCATTCGCCTGGGAGTAATAGCAGTTGGCGTAGAAACCCCATTTGGGGTTATAAGAGCTTTGATCTTCGTAGATAGTTGCTCGGATACCACGCTAGTAAGGAAGGAGTTCGCAGTGATATGGGATCAGAGGGAGTCAATATTCATTAGCGGTGAGCACAGTGGGTGGGGTCCAGGTCATTCGTACGACAAAACTGCACCTACAACTCGTTTCCTAGGTCAGTAACCGTAGAGCAGGAACTCCAGAAACATCCACCATAAATGATCTGCGGATGAAAGCACCTCAGTCAGTGCAATCGATTCTGACTCAGTGGCTGCATCTCCACGGAGCTACGATCGAGGCTCGGCAGAATAACGAAATTGATCTGCTGATCGGCCATGATGTACCGGAAGCGCATTGGGTACTGGATGAAAGAATATGAAGCAGAAAACACCCCGTGCAGTAAGCAATATATTTGGCTGGACTTTATATGGTAGTTAAGATGGAAGGTGCGGCAAACAAATCCAAATTAACTGCACTTAAGTGGAAACGGCGAACATTGAACAGGCGTCCCAACAGCTGTATAAAGCCGAATTTGCTGACCTGGCCATTGACAGAGATGCCCCATCACAAGAAGGTAGGTCGGCTTTGAAAATTGTAGCCAAGAAAGCTAAGTATGCCATAGATCGTTTTGAGGTTCCTGTCCCGTGGAGACCCAACATGAAACCTATGCCAAACAGCCGAGAAATGGCTCTGAAAAGATTATGCTTTCTCGAGACCAGGCTAATTCGAGAACCACAATTAAGGATAGAATATACGCGAGCCACGCAACATAACGTCGACTTGGGTTTTATAGAAAGGATGGATACAGCGGTAATCATCGCAAATTTGAGGTGGTACCTACCTCATCACCCGGTCGTGAACCCAAAGAAACCGGGGAAGGTCAGGGTGGTTTTCGGCTGTGCCGCGAAATGTCAGGGTGTGTCACCCAACGACCATACACTACTGGGCCCAGACTGGACAACACCACTAATCGAGGTTTTGTGTCGTTTCCAGCTAGGAAAAGTAGCTGTCTCTGCGGACATACGTGAAACGTTTCTACAAGTGAAGATGCCCATTGAAGATGGGAACGCCGGTCGTCTTCTCTGGTGGCCTGAAAAAGACGCAGATCGTGCAACAGACGAGTAAAAGCTGACCGTGCATCCCTTTGGGACGGCATCACCCCCCTTCTGTGCTAATTTTGCCCTACGGGAAAACCTCAAGAGTTTCCGCGGCACCAGCAATTTGCTAGGAAGAGCAATAGACTACTTCTACGTGGACGATTTCCTGTGCTCCTTTGACGACCCAGATACTGCTATCCCTTATATGACCGAACTGATCGCCACGCTAATGACCGGGGGATTCAACCTCACTAACTGGACGTCAAACAGCCAGGTGTTCAATGTTATCCCGAAGTCCGAGAAAATGGAGTGTACGAGAGAGCTTTTGGGATCCTCTTCACAAACGGGGCGAACGCTTGGTCCTCAATGGAAACCCGGAGGTGACGAATTCATATTTACTCTGGACCTACCCAAACGAATCCTATCATCAGTTTCAAGCCTCTATGATCCCCTGGGTTTCGTTTCGCCATGGTTGTTGCCGGGAAAGTGCTTTCTGCAATCGCCGTACCAGAAAGTGGCGGGTTGGGACGAACCCCTCCAGGATGACGACGATAAGCGATGGCGCGACTGGCTGCACAGCCTGGGACAACTTGGTGAGATCAAAATACAAAGAAGCTTAACAAGAATCAAGTGCACAAACGACGCCCAACTCAACTTATTTTCTAATGCAACAGAAATGGGCTACGGGATAGTAGCTTACGGCTGCTGGGTAGACGAAAATGGTGGGCGGCACAGTCAGATATGGTTCGCAAAGGCGAGAGTGGCTCCACTGAAGACGGTGTCCATTCCGAGGCTGGAACAGACTGCAGCAGTCCTGGCCGTGAAAGCAGCGACGCTTATTAGAAAATACTTCGTTCGGATAAACTGGGAACCAAACTTTTGAACGGCCTCAGGCACGGTACTTCACTACATAAACAACATTACCACTCGATTAACCGCTTTCGTGGCCAACAGGCTCACTATAATTCACGAGTCGACTAAGACCAGTAACCGCCAGTAACCCGGCTGACTTCTGCTCAACGGGCCTGAAAACACTAGAGGGGTTTCGGATGTGGAAAGTGGTACCAAACTTCCTAACGGCAGCTAGAGAGATGTGGTCAGCGCCACTAATGCCTTAACCTGATGATGGCGATATCGAGACCAAAAGACTGTTAGGGGCTACTAACGTCATGGAAAGCGTAAGCCTAATAGAAAACCTGTGCCACTTCCCCAACTGGATAAAAATGTTAAGAGCCGTGGTCTGGTGGACACGATACAAAGTACTCCTATTGATTTTGAAAGGCACACAACCACAAAACACATTTAATGTAGGGTCGATACTACCGGGCGAACTGAACCAAGCCGAAGTCGATGTTCTACGCTCACTACAACTAGACGCTTTCCAGTTCGAGGCTCGCGAGCTAGCCAGGATAGATGATAACACCAAGGGATGCAGGCTATTACACAGCAGTATCCGAAGACTAAACTCCATGCAAACCAACGGACCACTGAGAGTTGGAGGACGGCTGACGAATTCAAATCTAGAGTACGGAACGAAATACCCAATAAAAGTCCCTGGTGACCACTGCATAACGAGATGCCTGATAGACCATGTACATCGAGAAGAGGGACGCGGGTTTGAACCTCTCATTGAACAATATACGTCGACGATTTTGGGTGACAAAGGGACCAGCGAAGGTCAAGCGAATCATAGACAACTGCATCACTTTCCGTCGCCCGAGGGCGGTAGCAGGCCAACAAATGGTGGCCTTCCTTCCAGCAGTAAGAGTTCAACCGAGATGGTGTCCGTTCGTGAAAATTGGCGTCGACTGCTTAGGCCCGTTAATTGTACGACAGCAAAGGAGCACGCGAAAGAGGTATGGCTACCTGATAACGTTTACAATCCAGAGCAATCCATCTAGACGTAGTACATAATGTGACCACCGATCCATTTCTAATGGCCCTTCAAAGGTTCATTGCGAGGTGGGGCGTCCCCAAGAACGTATACTCAGACAACGGCTGGAACTTTGTTTGGGACCCATTAGTAGTTAGAGAAATGGTAGAACCGCCTGGACTACGCCAAAATACAAAACAAGACCATAGCAAAGGGGATAGAATGGCACTTCAGCCCACCTTATGCCAGACATCGCGGTGGTGCCTGGGAAAAGCTGATGCGATCGACTAGGAAAATACTCACAGCCATGACCTCACAAAAACCTCGATAACAAGAGGCTGAATACTTTACTAACAGAAGTGAAACGCATGCTGAGGAACAGACCCCTGATGCCGATCGTTCCAGACCCGGAAGGCGAACCGGCTCTCAATCCCAACGACCTGTTATTACTGCGGTCAAACGTAGGAGCAACCACACCAAAAACCCTTCTTAGAACGTATATCGTAGGATGGAAACAAGTAAACCACCTGGCACAGGCTTTCTGGAATAATTGGACGAGGGAGTCCTTACCGACACTGCAGCTGCGTCGAAAGTGGATCCCCACAGAGAGATCATTCAGACTTGGAGATGTAGTCATCCTCGTGGAGAGCCACTTACATAAAGACGATCAGCCGGTTGGAGCGATCAAGGACTGCCGTAAAGAAATCGATAGCCCCGAGCTCACGGTGGTGATGGGAACGAACAAAGGAGACGTATTGCGAGATATCTGTAAGATGTCTGCTTAAAGGTGGCAATGGCGAGGGCGAAATCGACGCTACAGACTAAGCTAAAACCAAGTCTGCTGACACCAACTGGAGCTGAATTTAGTTATAATTCCTCATGCTTTCTCCTGTTGGTCTCAACCCTTCACAGCTTCTTTGAAGTATATTTGTGTCTGATTTCACACGGTGTTCACGATTCACAATGGAGTTAGTTGTCGAAACCCTAGTTATCACAAGACACGATATTGTTTGTGAAGAAGCGAAAACTCTTGAACAAACACTTGTTGACCGTTTGTAGAAATTTCTCTTTTTCCGCGACCTCCTGTTTGTATTATTATTCAACCTGTGTTCAAGTGGATATAAGTTTCGAGTCAAACATACTCCTAATGTGATAACACCACAAATTGAGCCTCTTATTTTCGAGTACCCTGTGGCCATCTCTATTTTCCATCATGAATGATCAGCCTTCATCTTGTCACGTACTTTACTCCTGTTCTGGCAGTCCTTTTCTCCACATTCCGTAATCTGTCTACGCATTCCGATCACACCAAAGCTCTTCTTGTATACGGATAATGTCGTATCATTCTCAGAAGAAACTCTAAGCCGTCGAGAGATGCAGCATAACCTCAAGAAACCTGCAGGCGTGTCTGCGACTTTCCAACGATAGATGAAGTCCATAGCGACCTGCGTATGCACTGACTTTAAGGTCTAGGTGGGTTAGGGCGAATTAGTACCCCTATTTACTGCTTGGATGCTGACCGTTTCATGGGAAGATTTGGTGGGCGGTGTAAAGTACATGTGTGGAAATCCTCCCTAGCCGTTTTCCCACACTCGTATTTTTGAGACTATGGTCCATTTTATTGACTCTGCAACAAGTACAACATGCATCAATCACTACACTTCAACATTTAGTTTTATTTTACTCATGTGAAGTGGCACAATTTTGGTTCGAACGTGGACTGCCGTGACGGCGGTACCTGACATTGGCATTTGTTGAACTCTGGTCCTCTTTGTTAGACGTTGTGATCGTACAGTTGAAGTTTATCAATATTTATATGCGTACAACTTGTTAATCCGGTACCGTAGAAACTACGGATCAATCTTGTTCTGGTTTTGGGAGTCGTTTTGAATTGGCTACGCATTGCTCACAGTCGGAATTACCTTTACATTCAGCACTCTCCAAAACTGGTCGCCTTGACGGAGGCATGGCTTGCCAGTGGGGTGCAGGATTTGGAAGTGGCTATCCCGGGGTACACACATAACCGTGCTGATAGGAGCCAAGCACGGGGAGGAGGAGGCGTGGCGATGAACTTTCGAGCCGACGTCACTTCTCTACAGCTTCATCGCCCTATAGATCCGGAGGGCTTTGACGAATCTGTTGTGTCGCGTGAAGTTGACACCCAGTGGATTTGAGTCTGTCGGAGTCATTTATCGGTCCCCGTAAGCAGACCCTCAGGAAATACGGTGTTACGAACGTTTGAGCAATGCGTAGCCAAATTCGCAACGGATCCCGAAATCAAAAGACGATTATCCGTGATATTCTACGATACTAGATTATTACAATAAACAATGACATAAACAATATACAAACCTCAATAATACGATCACAAGGACTCAACAACGAGAAACCGAATAGCAGCGTGTGAGCAGACAGCACGTGCGTCACGCAGGTCCTGAACAAGGATGTGTCAAAGTAGCGCTCTGGGCGCGAACAAACAACAATTGGTCCAGAAAAACAACCAGTTTGTAAAGACAAGTCAATAGTGTATGGAAATGAGTGATGTTGGGAAAAACACTGAATCGCGAGGGAAAAAGGGGGATTTGCCACGACCGGCTGTTACACCGCCCACCAAAATCCTCCTGGATCCTTAGCAGAGTCAAAGGTTCGGTATAAAGGTACTGATTCTTCCTACCTGCCTAGGCCCTGCTGTCAGTGCGCGCGTCTAATGCTCGTCGTCAACGTTCCACTACTGGTCGCACCTAATCCATTGGATACATAGACGCGAGGCTAGTCTACATCTTCCACAAGACCAAATGACCGATAGCGGGCGTGAAGGGTCACATATACGTTATCCTCGTAAGGGGCCGTCCGGTCCTGGATGTACGTGCTTGAGTGCGTGTGTGTGTATGCCGGGGTATACAATGAAATCACAGGTATGACTACACATCAAAGGAGGACTTTCTGCAATGTCAACAAAAGACCGTGTGGCAAGAAAACGAGTAAAATGTAGCATGTGTGTGTGACCTGAGCTCCGCTACTTCCACACATGCAAGGGGCATTCGATAACGTCAACAAAAAGCAAACACCGAACACTGTCACATGTTTGATGGGGTTACAGGGTGTAGAGTGCGTCGGGCATGTGTTTATGTGTCAGGATGTACAATGGGATCGCATTCATCACCACGTATTGGAAAGAACCTTCTGTAATGTTAACGAAAAACCGCGAGCACTGTAACGTGTTTGACGGAGACCGTGTGGTATATATGGTGTTTCTTTATCCACCTCGATTACTGGTATGAAAAAGGTTTACTGGGCCTCAGGGTTATCAGCTCCTCCGTCTTCGCTCTCGAGTAGGTTAATACTGCGTATGTCACGAATTAGCACTCCGTTAGCTGTCTTCACCTTCACCGTTCTTATCATTCCGTCAGTGCTTTTGATGGTTTCCGTAACTACTCCCAAAGACCAAGCGCTGAAATGTGCGCGTTCGTCGGCGATCATAATCACGTCCCCAACTTTGAATGGTCTTGTTTTGGCCAGCCACTTCTGTCGAGTCTGCAAAGCCGGTAGGTACTCCCGTAGCCATCGCCTCCAGAAGACCTTGGCCAGATAGTTCGCTTGCTTCCACCCGTGGAGGTAGCTCCCACGAAGGTTTACCGGCCCTTGGAAACCCTCGTTCGACCTTAGCGTCAATAAGTCGTTTGGGGTGAGCGCCAGGTGGGTGGGGTCGCCGTTCAATACTGGGACCAGTGGGCGGTTGTTCAGGATTCGCTCCACCTCAGTCATGACGGTGTTCAGCGTCTCGTCGTCAGGCGGCTGCTGCTCCATGGTTGACAGCAATATCCGTCTGGCGGACCGGATCATGCGTTCCCATATGCCGCCTCGGTGACTGGCCTGTGGGGGGTTGAAATGCCATCGTATGCCGTAGGCCACGGTTCCATCCTGCAGTTCGTCCCTGTTTATGTTCTTGTGCCAACGCTGCAATTCCCGTTGAGCGCCCAGAAAGTTCGACCCATTATCTGAGTATATATCGGCCGGTACGCCTCTTCGGTTGATAAATCTTTGCAAGGCCCGTAGAAACGAATCGGTCGTCATCGAATGTGCGACTTCTAGGCTCCGGACGTTGTTGATATAGTAAAGTACAATCGTTGAATCCGTCCAGAAGCTCACCGACCAAATGTAGAGATCGAAGCATCTCTTCACAGCTTGCACCACCCTGACTGCCAACACGGCTGCGCTCAGTTCAAGGCGTGGGATTGAGACCGACTTCAGTGGAGCAACGCGGGCTTTGGCGAACAGGATCCTCGTGGTACATTGTCCATCTCCTGCACACCATCGTCCGTACACCACAGCTCCATAACCGACTTCGGATGCATCGGAAAAGGCATGTAGTTCTCCAGTCCGTGTCGTATGGCCAAGAGTCAAACATCGTGGGATTCTTATGTCCCCTAATTTCTTCAAGGTGTTCAAAAATTCTTCCCAGTCCAGCCGGTCCCCCCGGTCCAGTGACTGGTCCCAATCAACTTTCTTACGGCACAGCCGCTGCAGCAAGATCTTTCCGGGTAGCAGCCATGGTGAGACGAAACCGAGCGGGTCGAACAAACTTGAGACAGCAGATAGTATGCCACGACGGGTTATTGGCAGCTCGGGAACGTTTAGTTCGAAAACAAAATCGTCCGTTTCCGCGTCCCATTGTATCCCTAAGGTGCGCTCGATAGGAAGTGGAGAGCCGTCCGAATCTCTTACCCTTCCGGCCTTTTCGTGATACGGGATGACCTTCAGCACTTCTGAAGCGTTCGACATCCATTTAGTTAGATGGAAGCCGCCATCTTCCAACAATCTCGTCAGACCCCTGAACTGCTCTAGAGCTGATTCCACATCATCGAATGACCCAAGGTAGTCGTCGACGTAGAAGTTCCTGCTGACGCTTTCTACCACCGTCCGATGTACCAGATCGCCATGTTTGTTCGCTGATTCTCGGAGGGCGTAGTTCGCACAAAATGGTGACGATATGGCTCCGAAGGGGTGGACGGTCATCCTATAATTCACCACTGTGTTGTCCCGGTCGCTCCCTGACCACCACAGGAAACGCAAAGCATCTCGTTCTCCCACCGGAATCTTCACCGGATGGAACATTTCCCTAATGTCGGCAGACAAAGCCACTCTACCCACTCGGAAACGGCACAAAACGTCGATCAGTGGTGTGGTCCAGTCAGGCCCCTGTAGTAGGCGATCGTTTAACGACTTGCCCTGGAACTTGGCCGCACAGTCGACAACCACCCGCAGTTTATCGAGTTTCTTGGGGTTGATAACCGGATGGTGAGGCAGATACCAGATACCCCTTTTGCTGTTGGTGTTAACAGGCACCTTTTCAACGTAACCGAGGGCCTCGTTTCGCTTTATCAAATCCGCGTATCGTTCCCACAGACTCTGGTCTCGAATGAAGCGTTCTTTTAGTCGTAGTAATCGTTGGAGAACATAATTTCTGTTGTCAGTCCACGGGCCGACCGGTGTGCGCCATGGGAGGGGAACCTCCAACTGTTTTTTGAGGCCTCTAGTGCCTTGCCGCACCGTTTGTAGAGCGAAGTGATCCTCTTGAGACAACGATGGTCTTTCGTCTCCAATGTCATCAAACTCCTTTTCATACAGCCGTTGCAGATGATATTCTGTGCAGCCCGTTTCGGTGGATAAGTAATTCACGGAACCGCGTACCCCTACTGGACCGTATACCATCCATCCCATGGCCGTGCGTACGGCATAAGGTGCCTGGCGGTCGCCCACTCTTTGGTCAAGCACCCAATGCGCCTCTGGCACGTCGCAGCCGATGAGGAGATCCACTTCATCATCTTCCCAGTCTACAACGGTTACATCCTGCAGGTGGAGCCACCGAGTCAAGATTGCGTTCACCGACCTTGGTGCTCGCATGGGGAGATCCGCTAACGTGAATGCCTCCGTTGGTTCAATTTCCTCGGTAGTGTCTAGAGAGATGAGTTGCAGCCTTAATCTACCGGCAGTCATTACCTGTGTTCCGCCCACCGTGCTCACTGCTAACGACGTCGCACCTTTAGCCAGTTGGTGTTTGTCGGCAAACCGCTCTTTCACTAAAGTGGTGTCGGATCCACTATCAACGAAAGCCAACGCCTTGACTATCCCAGTCGGAGTCACTACTCCCACGGCCACTACGCCTAAACGTACCGGTTTACTGGCAGATTGTGAAGTTGAACAAATCACGCTGGGCTTGGCACTCGCCTCGGATATGGTTACTCTCGCCTGATGCAGCAGCCGATGGTGTCTGCCCGTGCAGCCCTCGTAACCACATCGATTCCTTGTCCTACAGGCTGCTGCCCGGTGCGTGGTGTTGAGACAGATGAAACATGCTCCTGCCATCCTCGCCATTCCCCACCGTTCGTCTATTGTGGCGTTGCCGAACTTGGGGCATTCTGGTAGGCCATGGCCAGTACCACAGGATCTGCAATTTGGTTTCGCCGTAGCATCTTGTGAAATGACGTGTGTATTGGTCCAAGGTTGGTACTTTGGATATTCCCGTACAGGGGTTTGGACTTGGCTATTACTGGGCTTGTTTGCTCGGTTGCTGTCCCGGATGAGTCGGCCGAATCTGCCGTCAGCTATCTTCGTTTGCCTGTCTAAGTATTCTATCAGGTCTTCGAAGTTGGCTTCTCTGTCGCTTCGGCTGATCCGTTCTGCTTCTTCCGCCCACCGACCCTGTAGTTCGGGAGAGAGGTGACGGACTATGCCTTCCAAAGTGTGCATGGCGTCTAGGTCAGCCCTGTAACCTAAATGGTCGAGGGCTATTGAGCAGTTCTGCATCTTGATCACCAGGTCGGCCATGGTGTAGACGTCGCCCCTGGTTCTCTTTGCCTCTGCCATCACGCCCTCTATTAGGTTACGGGCTACTTTGAAAGGTTGGCCAAACGAGTCCCTTAGAATCTTCCTTGCCCTTGTGTAGCCTTGTTCTGGGTCGAGCATGGTGCACCCGTCGATAGCTTCTCTTGCTCGGCCTCGGCAGTAGTGAGTAAGGTAGAGAAGCCTTTGCCCAGGGTCGTTTACCTTATTTTCAACGAACGCCTCAAACTGCTTGACAAACTTGCAGTATTGCTCAGCTCGCCCGTCGAAAACCGTTAACTCCACTCTAGGCAGATCGATCGATGGTGGTTTGTAGTCGGCGACCGGTGTGGGGTTCCCTACCTTATTGCACCCTAATCTATCGGAAGTGTCGGAGCCGCTGGTCTCATGCTCTCGCTGTTTCTGTGTACACTTCTCTGCTCCCTGCGCCTGTAGTCTAGCCGATAGTAACTGTTGCTCTAGTTCTAGTATTCTCAGCTTATATAAATCGACATCCTTACGATCAATATTGTTCTCAATAACACATGAACTAGCACTGACAGGACTAGGCGATCTAGCATTAACTAAAGAGTCATATGTACCCAAAACCTCCCCAGAGACTTGCCGTATTACTTCCTGTCCGGATTCGACTGCTTTTGATCGTTTTCTTGGCATTTTGCGTGTTTTTCCTCGTTCCAAATTGATCTATTGAGTATTGTTACGAACGTTTGAGCAATGCGTAGCCAAATTCGCAACGGATCCCGAAATCAAAAGACGATTATCCGTGATATTCTACGATACTAGATTATTACAATAAACAATGACATAAACAATATACAAACCTCAATAATACGATCACAAGGACTCAACAACGAGAAACCGAATAGCAGCGTGTGAGCAGACAGCACGTGCGTCACGCAGGTCCTGAACAAGGATGTGTCAAAGTAGCGCTCTGGGCGCGAACAAACAACAATTGGTCCAGAAAAACAACCAGTTTGTAAAGACAAGTCAATAGTGTATGGAAATGAGTGATGTTGGGAAAAACACTGAATCGCGAGGGAAAAAGGGGGATTTTCCACGACCGGCTGTTACATACGGACTGGCACAAGACTTTGGGCTGGTGATGTTCACTGTCTAATTTTGGGCGACTTCAACCCGCCGGATGTGGACTGGGAGAATTTACGTTGCGATGCAAGAGCTGACGTATTTCCCACGAGCCCCTTTCAACGGCTTTGGAGCTTTCTTTGTACCAACACGCCAGAAGTCCGACCCGAACCCAGGATCACAGTACGTCTATCCTAGATCCGGTGATATCTCCAAAGCCTTCCGATTCTGATCAGATCGCTTACCTCCCGCCACTGGGGTGCTGTGTCTATGCAGTGTTGACCATCAGCTGGAAGACAGGAGGGACGTTTGTTCCCGGGCCACAGGGTGGGCTCAAAGTCTGGCGAACGCCGTTCCAACAAGTCAGGGAGGCTGCATCCTCAGCGATGTGGTATCCGCCAGAACCTTAAGACATAGACAAGGATTGGGGCAATTGGGGATGAACTCCTTCGATTGTGTCGAACTTTTGCTCTACCATCCAGACAGCGACCGTATGCAAAAGGCCCATCTTGGTTTGACTCATAACTTAGGCGTCTTTCGAAATGTCGGAATCGAGCATGGAAGCAGTGTCACGCAAATGGGGAGGGATATGACCGATGCCGCACTATCCGGAGTCAGTGTACCCAAATGAAACGAGAAAAGCGAGGTATCTTCGAGGAGACGTTAGCAATGGACTCGGTTGGAGCACCCAAACGCCCGTTTGCATATCTGCTTCGGAGAATGCGAACCACAACTGCAACCCAAGCCCTACAGGACGGACACTCGCTGGAAGTTACAGATGAACACAAGGCCGAGGTACTGGTGGGACGCTACTTGTCAGGTTATGTTCCTGAACAGAGGGGCAATCGTCCCTCATACATTGCAATGGGTGCCCCTCAAAGTCGTGCCAAGAGCTCGCCGAAGAAGAATTGGCGGCAACCACGAGCACCATCAGAGTCAACTAATCCCCAGGACCTGATGGTGTTCATCCGTTAGTGGTAAAGGAGCTGGCCGATGTGTTAACTCAGCCGGTCACACGACTGTTAAACGCGTCTTTAGCAGCGGGAAAGCTCACCTAAGAATGGAAGAAAGCAGTCGTCGTACCACTATACAAAGGTGGGGCGAAGGCTGAGGCTGTCAACTACCGACCTATCAGTCTAACGCCGGTGGTAGGAAGGATATGGAGCGCCTGCTGACAACATGGATCAGGGAACATATTGGGGCATACGACCTACTATGCCAACAACAACATGGTTTTTGGAAAAGTAGGTCATGCCTGACAAACCTGGGAATCGCACAAGAAAGCTGGACGATGGCCATGGCCGAAAGACACCATACGGGCGTAATCTTTGTGGAGTTTAGCAAAGCTTTTGACAAAGTCCCGCATGACCCTCCATTATGTGAGCTTAAGGCTCCTGGTGTTGTAGGTCCCCTGATTCTGTGAATAGAGGACTTTCTAAAAGGTCGAACCTTTGCAGTACGAGTAGCACGGTCACTGTCAACTTGGCAAGTGGCAAATAGTGGTACACAAGGATCGGTTCTGGGTCCGCTCTTCTTCCTGGCCTATATCGGTGATCTACCACCAGTTTTTCAGTCGCCGTGTCTCATCTACGCAAGCGGCCTTAAGATCTGGCGCACGATGACATCAAATGCAGACGAGCTCCTTCTTCAGGAGGACGTCGAAGCCCTTGAGAGATGGTCGGATCTGTGGTCACTGCCAGTCAACACCTCGTGTGCGCAAATGCGAATGGGAGCACCGTCTAGCGGTGGGATTTACTATTTACACGGGGCACCACTTCGGCGTTCTGTCTGCGAAAAAGACTTAAAACGAAGCACAACACTGATGGAGCTTGTTCGTCAGCTTGGAGTATCCTCGGGCCGATTACTCTATCATTCGGCCATCTCTTACTCAACGTCTTCAAGGTAATGTGTGCCACCCGTGTGCTTCCCAGGTTGGAATAGAGGGGGCCAGCAGTTTTCCGTTGTACTTTGGCGGAAGTGGCAAAACTATCAAGAGTACAGAGAGGCGCAACCCACCTTATCCGAGGGCTACATGGGGCCAGCGGTTGAAGATCACGGGGCTGTTTCCAGGGGCCTATTTGAGAGTCCAGGGAGACCTGATCTTCACCAGGCGCATCATCAGAAGCGACTTTGGTCCAGAACTACGGGCAGAGCTCCCTCTTCGCGGACATGGCCGTACTAGGGGACACCCACTAACTCTAAAGAAACTGCAGTTGGTGGGCCTCCCACTGGTGTACCGTCTATCTCGGAGGGTGACCAATCTATGGAATTCGCTGCCAGCCGAAGTGGTGGAAGAACCTAACTACACATTGGTCAAGCGAATTCTGGATGTATTTCTAAAGAGGTGGCGGGAGACACACATGAGTCTACATCACTGAGCCGTGGTGAGGAGACTTACATGGGAGAGATACCCTCTGCCTCTATTATGAAGAATGAGGAATAAAGAATGATGGTTTTCCAGGAAGTGTGGCTTGCTACCATGAAATCACAATCGCAAAGGAAATACGCTTTGCAATTCAGGTTAGGCCATGTCAATTTAGTTCGCTTTGCACAGGACAGGTAATAGCCACGGTCAATCGAGCTTCCAGAATTCCTTCGATGGTACGCACACCAGTTATGCACCCACCACTGCCGAGTGTATTTCGTCGAATCCCCGCTCAAAATTGGGGGTGGGAGTAACGAAAAACCTCATCGCTCATCAACTGCGAGAGGCATAATGCATCCTGAGCGTTCACTGAAGCAGTATGCAATGAGCGAAAAAGTCGAATAAAGCATACTGCAGATGGACCACAGTGTAAAGAACGAATACTGAAAATCCTTCCAAATGTTCAACGTGCTTTGTGAATGTGACTATATTTAACATTATCTTGAAAAGCTCGCTCATACACCACATATGTTCACGTTTGTTTATCCATGTGAGATTTGAATTTGGCCTTGAACCGTTTCTGACTGTCGTGCTTGAGCCATGGGGATTTTGACCTTTGGGTTTTACTGTGAAGTCTATTTGGCTGCATACTTGAGGTTTGTATATATTTGTATCCTTTGTGAATTTCAATTTAGTACCGTAGAAACTACAAATCAATCTTGTTCTAGTTTTGGGATTCATTTGAATTGGCTACGCGTTGCTCGATTTGCGTGATTTGACTTACACCACAGTGCTCCCCATCATCCATCCATTTAACGTACTCAAAGCTCACCACGAAAAAATATCTCCTACCTCTTGCGACCTGGGGCACGTTTGAAGGACTGGATTGTGTGCAGATCTATCATTTCACCAGGCAGACCGTTCCAACTGCTCACTACGGTGTTGCCGAAGAGGTGTGATCTTGTCATCAACACAGCTTTGCAAGACATCCCCATTAGCTAAAATAAATCAGGTTTTTTTTCTAAACAGTAAAATCTGAGGTTAGTATTTGACCTGCGGATCCACTTCCATCAAAGTTCTTTCAAATATCATGCCTAGATCGACTTCAAATCGCCTCATTCACCGAGCGGCAAATCGAACTCCACTTACAAGCACTAGGCGCCCCCGACTTTCTACCTCCTCCGTGCCGTGTTCAGTACCACTGGTTGATATATACAGTGAAGCCAGTAACAAATATAATGCGCTTCAGGAAAACTTATCGTCCTCAGAGAAACAGTTACGATCCATGGACGATGCACTGACCATGCTGCTGCCACTAGCATATATTGTTGATCCTTTAAAACATCCAAACACTGAAAGTCTCCTATCAGCCGGCCACTTCCTGGACTCTGTTGCATCTGAAGTCCATAGACGGATAAAAAATTCTAAAAATGCCGTTGTTTTTAATGTTCCAGATCGTTTGCCCCTTTCCTCGGTCAAACAGTCATTGCTCATGGCATGTGATATGTCACACCACGAGTGCTACTGCAAAAGACTCAGAAAACGGTCGCATCGAAACATGTGCCCGATACTGTTTCAATTTCTAGAAGAGAGCACTGCCGTGGAATCCGTTAGAAAGAGAGAGTCCATCGCAAAATCCACATCATTTAAAAATATAAAAATTGCTCCAGACAAAACCCCTCTGCAGAGGGAGGTCCTTAGATCGAATGCCAGCATCCAAGTACTCCCACCACCATCTGACCCAGTGCCACAAAGCTCCCCTGAGAAACTTCTCACCGTAAACAACTCGTTACCACTCCCGCTAACCAGTGCACCAGCTCAAAATGTGGACCTAGATTCGTCCCGTTCACCTCCAACACCTCAACGTCCCCCAAAAAAGCTCCATGTTGCACTCCAGTCTCCACCACTGTCTACCCACAGCCGAGCAATACAACCCCCTCTCTCTGCAAGCAGCCATCCACGCTCTGGTCTGTCTGCCAAACGAGCAAATAAACCGCCAGCTTCAAACACGCCACCCCGCACCGACCAGCCAACTGCAACGTTGTCTCCCAGTGCTTCGGCCACAACGTCACCCTCGTCACCTGTTGCTCCCAGAGGCCAAAACCTCGTCTGCACTGACATTGTCACGCTCCCATCTTTAATCGACAGTCGACATAGGACCTCTCGCGCTCCAGCTAACCGGCCTACTACCCATTCACGACCCCCACCTCGGCCATACACACGAAATCTCGTCGCTCACCCTAGCGCTAGTCCACCAGCGCATTTATTTGGTCCCCCGGAGATCCGCGTACCCCACTGCTACATCCCACACCCACAACACCAGACCACGCCTTCTTCACGTCCACAGATGCAGTACCATATCACAACTTTTCCACTTAATGTACCACCTCCAAACTCGAACCATGCAGGACGAGTTACCAGCATCGTTGCCAACCGGTACCACAACATGTGGCCCGCGTCCGACCATTTTCCGCCTCATGGTGTGCCCCATCTTAACCCTCCGCAGCTTCAACATCCTCTGCTCCCCTACCACCCAACATCGCCGTATTCTACTCCGACACCACTGCACGCTATGCCAACTGACCCTTCACACCAAGGCCCCTTTCATCAACAGCCCTTTCGCTACTACTCCACCCCCTCACACTCTTTCCATGGAGCCTTGTGAGGTGCCTCCCACCTCAACAAACTCTATCCGAAACATCATACCTGTTCCATTCAAATCCCACTTACCCTGCCTTTCGTCCTTCTCCTCACAAGGCCTCCATCAAAACCATGGCTGCCCTTCCTCTACTGCTCCCCGCCCCCTTGCTGACCCCCTGGCATCCTTACAAACTCTCCCCCGATTCATACCTGTTTTGCCTCAAAGGTCCCACCTAGAGTCACCATACTCCCCTCCAGATCTATTAGCCCGCGTTACAATAACACCTCAGCATCCAGTGTTAATCTCTGCTGAACATCCTGAGTGTTCGGCCCAATGTACAATGTGCGGCAATAAGGATAGAGCTGTCCAAAAGGAAGTAGCAACTCATATCCTGTCTTCCTGCATGGGTGACCCGTCCATTGATCACCGCCCTGCCACGCACACCCTGGCTACCAAATCCACTGACTCTTCAAAGCCTCCTACAGAAATGCTTACCATAGCACTATTCAACTCCCGTTCCATCTTGAACAAGCTTTCCGCTATAAAAAGACTGGCTGTCGTCCACAACTTCGACATAATCCTGATTACTGAGACTTGGCTCACCGAGAACATACCTTCTGACCAAATATCACTGATCGGTTATCAAACCTTCAGGACTCAACGAATCTACCGCCGCGGTGGAGGTTGCGTGGGGTGTGTCAAGAGCAGCCTATCTGCCACCCTACTGGAAAATACCATGCTCGCAAATGTTGAAGATTCTATATGGTTTACAATTTCTTTATCCCAGATGAACATAGTTGTCGGTTGTATATATCGACCCCCCAGAAATGACACTTCCACATTTAATCCCATCATTGATGCATTTAATTACATCGCTGACCTGCCATTTGGAGGTAAATTTATAGCAGGCGACTTCAATGCCCCGGGCGTAAACTGGTCCTCCTTTTCTGCCCCCTACAAGTATTTGCAATTTGCCTCATGCATTCGCCTGGGCCAGTGGGCCCAACATGTAAAACAACCTACCAGAAAGAATAACATCCTTGATCTGATATTTACCCTAGGTCTCACGAACGTCTCTGCCTCCGTACTAAACGACTACACAGGCAGCGACCATAAAATCGTCAGTTGAAAATTTCAAGTCAAGCCACGTACTGTTAGCCTACCATGTAACGGTCCCTCCTTCCGTCACTTAAAATGGGACCATATTCCCTCTCAAATTCGCTCCAAAAACTGGGACAAGTTCTTCCTAACAGCAAATCCCCAGTTCGCCGCTGACCTCCTCTACTCAAGTTTACACTCATGCATCGAAAACATATCACGCCCCTACAATCCATCCAGACCAGCAGGTAACCATATAGCCAGGCTAAAGCAGAAACACGACGAGCTTCGACGGCAGTACCAACGAAATAGAGACTTTTCTACAGTCTTCAGACTGGAACGCCTCTATCACGAAATCCACCGCAAGGCCCGTGACCTACAACTAAAGCAAGAAACCAAAGCGTTACGCCACCCAAACAAAGCTCAAGAGCTAGCCCGGCTACACAGGGCTCGTGCCCCACAATCAACTCGATGCATAAAACAGATCATCCATTTGGATAACCTCATAACCTCACCTCGAAAGATAGCTGACACATTTAATACTTTCTTCACAACCACCGTGTCTCTCAGTCCATCGTGTACCCAGTTTGTCACCCCGTCTGTCACAAACTCCTCACTAAGTTCTATCACGGTTACCACTACGGATATAAATAGATACATTCACACCTTCAAACCGACCTACTACCCCGGTCCTGACGGCCTACCGTCAGCAATATTCGCTCTAGGCGGCCCTGATATTCCCCTACTACTACTAAACCTATACAATTTATCTCTGCAAACCGGGACCTTCCCCAGCCAATGGAAGAAATCCTTTATTATCCCCAGGCACAAGAAAGGTGCAGTGCATGACATTGCCAATTACCGCCCGATTAATCATACGCCAATGATCTCGAGGCTGCTAGAAAAAGTCGTAAAACACTACCTGACCGACTACCTTCCTGCACATAAGCTCATCAGCCCAAGACAGCACGGATTTCTCAAATCACGGTCGTGTTCAACCTGCCAATTTGACTTTCTAAATTTAGTAACAACAGCTGCCGACAAAGACAGAGCACTCGTCATCATCTATCTTGATATGACAAAAGCCTTCGACAGAGTGCCACATCTGCAGTTACTCAACAAGATCAGGGGATACGGTATTGAAAACCCCCTACTGAATTGGTTTAAATCCTATCTACAAGACCGTCACCAAGTTACCTGCATCAACGGTCAGATATCAGACCCCCACCCAGTAAACAGCGGGGTTATCCAAGGTAGTGTTCTAGGACCACTGCTGTTCTTACTATATATAAACGATATTTGCAATGTCATCACTTATGGCGACATTTTCTTGTTCGCCGATGATATGAGGATAGTCTATGAATTCGAACGAGGAGACCTGCCTGCAGCACTGAATAACATCATGGTCGACGTACAGTCCTTATCCTCCTGGTGTGATCGCTGGAAAATGGAATTTTCAGTGAACAAAAGCAGTTATCTCTCGCTAAACTGCAATATCCCTTATGATACGCTTAAGATTGGCGGTGTCTCACTCCCATATTCCCCAAAAATTAGAGACCCTGGACTGCAATATTCTTACACTTTCAATTTCTCTGAACACACTTCCTACATAACTGCACGGGCAAATAAGTCCCTTGGCTTGTTGCAGAGAAATTTTCTTCTCGCGAACAGTAAGTTAGAGATATACAAAACTCATATTCGCCCAACCCTAGAGTACTGTACACTTGTGTTCTCAAATATGCATAAACGTGACATTATCGACATTGAGAATGTACAGCGTCGATTTACCAAAAAACTGTTTGGGCCTTCTACGACCCTGACCTACAGACAGCGGTGTACACTCCTGCGGCTTGATCCCCTATGGCTTAGGAGAATAAAACTCAACCTCGCATTTTTGTTTGCTTTGCTCCACAAACAAGCTGTATCCTCCAGCCAAGTTCAGTTCAGTATAAACTCGACACATCAGCTGCGTAATAGGGAACACCGTATAACGATCCCTACTTCTCGGAAATCCTTAAGGCAAAACTTCTTCCTCTTGAAATATGCAACTCTGTGGAATAAACTCCCAGCTGATGTACGTTCCGTAGATTCCCTAAATATGTTTAAGTCTAGACTACACGTAGCTCTGGACATCCAAAAACTGATAGCTCTTACGAATCCTTATATGTCTTTTGACAGAGCTTATGAGGAAAGCGTTGGATACTAACCCGAACTCTTGATAATCTAGGATGTGCCACACCATACGACGTAATTGCCATCACCTAAGCGTTAACCTACCAGTTTACAATGCCTAAACATAATAACTCTCACGACTGAGGCCAGTGCTTCAGAAGTCGTATTTGAATTCATGGAATACCACTGGAAGCAAGAGAGATAGTCTTTGAACATTTCCTGTGCTGATTATTATTAGGTTTTTGCCTCTGTCTCTAACCCAAGACGCAGCACCTGTCACACTCCTCAACCTCCATCTAGTAGTCACCATAAGACATTCACAGCTCAAATTCTGTCCCTATCACAGAACTCTAGCATCCTCCACGATAGGCCTATACAACACTTGATACTTAGCCAGCAAAACTACTAACCATCTGTGGATCGTACCGACGAATCACGTTGTTAGTGCTGCAAGTTGTACCCCATCTTTGTGCAGACCGGCGTTTTGTTGAACATAAACCCCGTCGAATAATCGCAGGCTGTGGTTGACCCTACCTCCCCCTGCATTTTTTGTCCCATGTAAACGGCCTGGGTGTTCTGACTTCACGGATAAGGCGAGTGTTAGCGCGGCACTTCTGCAAACATTCCTGGCCGTGATGGTCTCCCTGCACAGAGTTGACCACCAATAAGACATAAACACCAAAAAGTAAGAGATTGGCACAAAAAAGCGAGAAAAAAATATACCCCACTGTTTTGTCTTCCAGGCACACCAGCCCTGGGTTGTAGTGTCGCTACGGATTGACTGGTGTGGTTGACCTATTCCCAACGCGGCTTGGTACATGCGGTCCATGTTTCGGCCGGGGCGTGGGAGCTGTGGTCGCCCACCAAAAGCAGCTCCGCCTTCTCTGACAGCCAGATACCTGACTGTGATAAAACCATTAAAAAAATAATAAGAACGTTTAAAAAGTGTGGATCATTCTTGGAGCGCCACGTGCTGGATGCCAGTAGTTTTGTATCGTGCTACCTCCCTACCTGAAGCCGGCCCTTGTGCCGCCTATCATGAGCACCAAATGTAGACCATTAGAGTTTGCTTCCCTGACGAAAATTCGGACCCACCTCTCACGGTTCCCCAAACCAGTCCTCACATCGGTGTAGTCCTGCTTTGCAGCACGATAACAGCGAAAAAGATACCACGGTAACCGTGCAATCATATCCGCATCAGATTTCCTTGCTCACATTGAAGCTTAATCTCAGTACGATTGCACTATCGAGGAAGGGCATAGATGAACTCGCGTCAATATTCCAAGACAAGTGACCAATTACCTCTAATGTATCACTACTGTCACCCCAATAGTTCCTTCTACTTTGGCTCCTCAGAAACTACTCAGTATAGAATAACCACTATACAGAAAGAGACAGTAACAGCGTAGCGCCACGCAAACAGTATGTTAGTCCTACTCGCTCAGTCTGTCACTTCAAACCTATCCTATCGCCTCGTTGCCTAACCACGTTCTGCGTAAGCAAACGGTATCGAGGGTTATCATTACTAACCACTCCTAACCGTGAAGCCCTAGGTATTTTATTAGTATCCCAGCGATGCCATGCTCACGGGCAAATCACAAATCCTTTTAAACGCATACACAGTTACCAAGCCGGTGTACGCAACTTCGTCGGCCTGCAGCAGTATAGCTCAAACCCACTGCGAGTCTATTTTACCCATGCCCCACTCACATAGACCTAACCAATCCATTGTTTATTATCTTCATGTATTATCATAACCCACAGCTCAAACCACGTCCAGACTGAAATCTCCCTTTATTTCAGGTTCGTTGTCTCTCACCATCTCAGTCGTCAAATTGGCTAACCAAGGATGCCGCTTTGACTCACACGGATAGAGACTCAAGTGGAACCCACCATAGCAACTGAGACTGAAATCAAACCACACAACAGGAGATACCCCTAATTGCTTATCAGATCGTTCAGCGTTTTCTCACGCAACGAACACGAATTCCAGTTCACGCGCATGCCGATAATATACAGCCACACTCGGCTGATCGACCGACACATACTGTGCCCTGCCAGACGAAACTTACGCATTCAAAGCCGTACATTGCCAGAAATGACGCTAAATAACACTGAAGGCAAATGCATCAACACATACATATATTTGTCAGTGAAACAGCATAATGACGCTGAAGTCCATGCGGAGATTTTCCCACTTTATTATCCGTTACCACAGGTTATCCTTCCTCCGAACCGTAGCCGGCTGGAAATTGACTCTCCACTTCTCAAGAACCTTCCAGTTGCGCCTTCTTATTTCTGCATAGTACATGTTACTGGCCTTGAATCTAAACTTACCTTCTTATGGACTGCTGTTTCTCCCACATCCACCAGTTCACTTTCACGAAATTGGCCTCATGTCCCCTTGATTCAAAGCTCATTCCGTTTCTCAAACTCCGGTAAATCCGTCATTCAGGGTCTGCATTGTCTTCATGGATCGCTATCCTCTTCGCATGCGTCGATTTTCCCCCTCTTCTTCTTGTTAAAAATTGACTCCATCTGCAGAACCTTAGTTGGCCTCCGGTTTCCTTGGCTTGCATCATTCTTGTTCAAAATGCCTCCTTAGCACTGCGTTAACGATATCTTCGACATCTCCACCGCGCACCACTGCCTAGCCCGGATTCGAAACTGGTTCAAATCTGCCGCGCAAACCCTTATCAGAATGATCCATTCAAACTGTTGTTGTCTATGTTTTTCCATCTCTGATACTCTCGACTTTCATACTTAGAATTTTGTGAATATTTCACCATATTGAGTAACATGTTACACCATGATCATGCGTTAGCGCGTGCCTCTCGACCATGGCCGAGAAATATACCAATATTATTATTATTATTATCGAGATACCCTCTGCCTCTATTATGAAGAATGAGGAATAAAGAATGATGGTTTTCCAGGAAGTGTGGCTTGCTACCATGAAATCACAATCGCAAAGGAAATACGCTTTGCAATTCAGGTTAGGCCATGTCAATTTAGTTCGCTTTGCACAGGACAGGTAATAGCCACGGTCAATCGAGCTTCCAGAATTCCTTCGATGGTACGCACACCAGTTATGCACCCACCACTGCCGAGTGTATTTCGTCGAATCCCCGCTCAAAATTGGGGGTGGGAGTAACGAAAAACCTCATCGCTCATCAACTGCGAGAGGCATAATGCATCCTGAGCGTTCACTGAAGCAGTATGCAATGAGCGAAAAAGTCGAATAAAGCATACTGCAGATGGACCACAGTGTAAAGAACGAATACTGAAAATCCTTCCAAATGTTCAACGTGCTTTGTGAATGTGACTATATTTAACATTATCTTGAAAAGCTCGCTCATACACCACATATGTTCACGTTTGTTTATCCATGTGAGATTTGAATTTGGCCTTGAACCGTTTCTGACTGTCGTGCTTGAGCCATGGGGATTTTGACCTTTGGGTTTTACTGTGAAGTCTATTTGGCTGCATACTTGAGGTTTGTATATATTTGTATCCTTTGTGAATTTCAATTTAGTACCGTAGAAACTACAAATCAATCTTGTTCTAGTTTTGGGATTCATTTGAATTGGCTACGCGTTGCTCGATTTGCGTGATTTGACTTACACCACAGTGCTCCCCATCATCCATCCATTTAACGTACTCAAAGCTCACCACGAAAAAATATCTCCTACCTCTTGCGACCTGGGGCACGTTTGAAGGACTGGATTGTGTGCAGATCTATCATTTCACCAGGCAGACCGTTCCAACTGCTCACTACGGTGTTGCCGAAGAGGTGTGATCTTGTCATCAACACAGCTCGGGTTTCCATCAGTTTCTTTTCACACCCCCTTGTTCTGCAATCTAAATGATAATAATAATAGGTTATTTCGAATAACCCCGAAGCTTGGTGCAAAGCAAGATCAAATATTACATTTGAAAGTTGAATGAAGGTTACAGAAGCATTGTACAATTATATGAACTCGATTGAATATAATAGAATGCATTCAAGTCAATTGTTGCAGTACCGCCCGGTGAATTTAAACTAAAGGTCAAGTGGTCGATCCGGCTGGGGTAACGATGGATGAAACTACCACAATGGGATTTGAATGAGCGCCGGTGAGCAAGGTCACCGAACACATCATCCCGCTAAATTTGAATGAGATAATGGCGGTATTAGTCTGCCGCGATTTCCGCTCATATCTGCCTAAATGTTGAGTCATGTTTCAAAATCTATACCCCATCGGAACGGGAAAAATAGCAGTTTACGGTTCATGCCTTCAGGCATAATAATTGTTAAAAAAATATGAAATTGGTCTGCTGACTCTTTCTTATGTATCTGCCAGAATGTCCATTTGTATCACAAAATTTATACCTTTTTGGAACTACATAAATTAGGGAATGTAAAGAAATGTCAAACGATCCTTCGTAGATATTGTTCGCCAGGAACAATACAAGTCTGATACCTTAAATAGTATACACTAGGACTTGAGTTACTAGGCTGCACCGTCATACATACATACATATGTATGAACACGTGAACGCAAGGCAACAACCACTGGTGACTGAACGAACAGTAGCAGAGTGGCACACTGCCGCCGGTTACCCTAACGGAGGAGCCTCTACTGTTTGTTACAAGCCACTTACGTTTAACGTAAGATATACCAGTGATCGTCACTGTATGCAGGTGGCGAAGGAGAACGCCACGGGCGAATACGGTTAGCTTGCCGAACACGGGTTTCAGCCAATGTGGCACATTACGGAACTTGCATATGGACATTTGGTCCTTACCAAGTCTGCTCTGCGAAACTTCTCTTTAAGATGCTACCCGCTTCGGAATTCTGTCACAGACCTGGAACAAGGCTAATCTAGGTGACAGTCCCGTCTTAAGATGCCTATTTTCGGTTTCCACTCTATTGGTTGTTAAATTACCCAAAGTTAATACCTGCCTTACTTTGTAACCCGCCCAGAAATCCTTAAATGGCATCCACATACTTACTAAGTAACCCATTGCCTCAGAGCTGCGGGCCTGAATAGCAGCCCGAAATCGTTCGAATGCAGACTCGCTGCTTGCGAACACCATGTTACGCATCCACTGAAAAACACGATCCTTTTCTGGCGCTGTTGCTGCAACTAGATGGTTGCACCTTTTCCGCATATCTTGCAACACGTGAAACTAGCAGAACACTATCTGGGCTTCAGGATAGTGAGTCTTGAACCCGTTTAACTGAGCAAGACTACGATCTACCACCATAGTTTTGCATTCCCCAGTTGCGGGCAGGTTTTCACGCAGAAAACCCACGGCTTGTGTGTAGCTTGCAGTGCTTTCATTGGGCAGCAAAGCATACAGAATGCTACGGCCTAAGCCTGTTTCATCCACTATCATTGCGTGCCATAATACATAGCCTCCGCAGTTCATTTGATGGGTTGCGTCAGCTAGAATAACCTGGCTGCATCTGCGAGCAAGCGGAATCGCCTCCCTGGGTATGAAGAAAAGGAACCTAATTATATTCTCCTCGTGTATTACCTCGCTAATGCCTTTACCATCCAGTAATTCTTTAACCCTAATTACGTTACCAAGAACATCGTGACTGACGGACACGTATAAACCGAAAGTCCATGCTATTCAGACCTATTGAACATGCGACTAGTATTGTCCCTTAATTCAGCTGCATTATGGAAGTATCCATTAGGTTAAACACCACGGACTCTTGAAAAGCTGTCAGCCTTCGGTTAGCTACATATAAACTAGGATTTCCTATTTGGAACTTATGACTATGGACCGCGCACCACTTTCCAACACGATATCCAGTTCCTTGCTCGACCAAGGTGACGAATGCTCTGCAATCTAGGATTTTGTATCTACAATGGGGTCAAACATTAGCATACAATTATTCTAACCTTGAACCACCTCCACCTTTTCGGCGCCGATGGACACAACAATATTTCACGAAATGATATTTCATTCCGTCGCTAATTGTTAGCCGACGCTTTTTGGCCTGTTTCCATGTTCGGCCGTTGTAATTGTAAAATCTGGTACTTGTGCATCGCTGGAACTCTCGAAAATCGGTTGCGAATTCATCCAGATCTTCGTAAAAGTCTTTTATCAATCATGAAAACGTATCGGAATTGTCAACGGTCATAGTCGTTCACGTGGCTAGCAAGCGAGATGGGTGCTGACATTTTGTAGCGCTAGGCCTTATATACCAATGTAAATTTGATGATATAAACAATATTTTGTAATATTCTTTGCCTCTGGTTGCACCCAACAGAATTTATTTCACGTTCTTTCATACGTGATTTATTTCATCACAAAATGTCTATTTCAGCTGATATTACCGTTTCGCTTGTGGTAGTTCGATCCTTGACTTTCATCCGGCTGGAAGTAGGTGTAGTTATTCTGCCAAAGTATGAGGTGGATGGGGAGTGATGCAAAATCACACAAATCCTACAGTAGGAAGACTGTCCTGTCGGAGAACCAAACTAGATTGACGGATATGTGGATATCGTGAAAAAGTAACTGTTGCGACTATCCCGATGTCTAGGGCTGTGAATCTAGCAGTAACTTAGTTTCACTAGCTACACGCACGATATGGGCAGAACACGATTACGGGCAGCAGAACAAATTCCAATCGAATAACCGTGTTTATCGATGATTCGTGGTTCTAAATAATACAATAAACATAAATATACAACAAATAAAGGACTTACAGCCAGGTGAGAAACTAAGAACAGTGGGCAGTAAGCTTCCGAAAATCGGGACAGCGCAGAAAATAAAAACGGTCCACTTAGCAGGCAGCTGAACGAAACTGTAGCGCAGTTCGGTTGCGGTACAGTCAATAAATCAAGAGCGTTTATCGTCAAAGATCAATAAATCGATTACAAACGCGTGATTTGGACTGTGGTTGCAATGGTAAAACGTTTCATTGACAAATAAGTACAAATAAGCTAAGTCTGTGGAGTAAACAAATGCACGTGTCAACATGAATAGGCGAATTTGGCACTAGATCTGTTAATGCCGTTGACGTATGACGGCCAATAGTGGAGTGCACTGACAGAAACGATAAGACTGGGAGTTCGAGCCTCCGCTCGGCAGTAAAAATGAAACACTCAGAAAGATTATATAACAGTAAAAGTGTAGACCTTCGGGAAAACAAGGTTATGAACAAATACGTGGACTGTTCATGTAATAAGTACCATGAAACTCAAGTATAAACTGATGTGATACCTTAGTAACAGGGAAAATACATTACGAATGTCCGGGGTTCACGATGCATGTACTCACTACTAATAAGTAACCAAACAGAAGACAAAAGGACAAACTCTAATTACGATTCGTAATTAACACTGCCCCCGGGGTGGGGGAATGTCACGAACCACACTCATGCGCATAAGTCCGACTCTAGAAGACACAGCTGTCGTATGTCTCTCCGGTGAACACCGTTGGCTGTGCGTACTGCAACTTCTCTGATTCGTCCATCGCTTCCCATAACCGTTTCCTCAATTATCCCTTTGGGCCACGCCCTTCTCCGTGCGTGCGTGTCAGCTAGGAGAACCAAGTCGCCTACGTTCAGCTTTCGGCTAGGCTTATTCCACTTTGATCTTGTCTGTAGTGTTGGCAATTATTCCTTCAACCAGCGAGCCCAGAAGGCATCTGCCAGCTTTTGCGCCTGTCGCCATCTTCGGTTCAACCGGTTGTTTGGTAGCTCGGAAGGAAATGTCGCTGGTATACCTCGTAGGAGAAGAAGGTGTTTGGGTGTTATCGCGTTGAAATCATCGGGATCATTCGATATTCTGGTTGGAGGGCGATCATTAAGTGTTCTTTCTACCTCGCAGAACATCGTTACTAACGCCTCATCTACGACCAACTGATCAGCTAGAAGTGAAAGCAGAATTCGGCGGACAGATCGTATGATACGTTCCCACACACCTCCGCGATGACTTGCCTTCGGTGGAGAGAAGCGCCATTCACAGTCTCTGATCCCAAGTATCTTAAAAATCTTGTATTGGTTCCAAGCCTTCAGGCAGCGCTTCAGGTCTGCTTCAGCGCCTCGGAAATTCGTTCCATTGTCACTGTAGACAACACTGGGACACCCTCGTCTTGCCACAAACCGAGAAAACGCAGAAAGAAAAGAATCGGTGTCTGGGGTGTAGGCGACCTCTAGGTGTACGGCTCTCATGGACAGGCAAGTAAATATACACCCGTAACGTTTCTCAGTGGCTCTACCGTGCTTCGCGAAGAAGGAACCGAAGTAGTCTACTCCGACAGCAGTAAACGGATTCTCGCCGAATAACATTCTGTCCTCAGGAAGTTGTGCCATTACTTGACTTTGTGCCTGGGAATGCCAACGTTTACAATGAAAACATTCCCGTAGTATATTTTTCACTGTAGAGTAGCCGTGTGTAATCCAATAACGTTCCCTTAATAGTGACAACACGTGTGCTGCACCAGGGTGGCCATTCACTTCGTGATAATGTTGCACAAAATGTTTGATGATGAAGTGATCCTTCGGTAGAATTACAGGATGTTTTGACTCGAAAGGTAGAGGTGCCCATCGTAGGCGACCTCCCACCCGTAGTAAACTACAGTGTTTAAACGAATGGAGTTTCTGCAATCGTCCTGAGACTGACCGGGACATGCTCGGGACCTCTGATCCTTCGGAGATTGTTCTTAGCTCCTCACTAAAGCAATCTTTTTGCACCAAACGAAGTAAGGCTAATTCTGATGATTGTAATTCTTATGGTTTCAACTGCTTGGCGATGTTCAGCTGACTAACACCCGTTTCATGTCGTTGTCGAATCCAAAAAGAAAACCACTTCAACCAAGCAATCTGTCGCAGCAAGCCTAACCAAGATTTGCATTGCGGAATCTTTGTATCCAGCCGACTGTATCCGATGTTTGCACTGCGTTCACGCGAACCGTTTTGACTAGTTCAATATGAGTGCATACTGTGGGACTAGGCTGTGCAGACCACAAAGACACATTCTGCAAGAGAAATTGTGGGCCATTAAACCAAAATGCATCTAGCGGCCTTCTCGGGCTGGTACCTCTCGAAGCTAAATCAGCTGGATTGTCTTTGCTGTTCACGTGGACCCACTGTTCAGGTTCCAAAAGTTCACGAATCACCGCCAGACGGTTGACCACAAAGGTTTCGAAACGAGACTTGGTATTTCGTATCGACTGCAAAACAATTAGCGAGTCTGTCCAGAAAGTAGTCGAGCAGATAGGTACGGAAAGCTCTTCTTTGGCAAAGGCGACTAATCTTATTGAGACAACAGCAGCGGCAAGCTCCAAGCGCGGGATGGTCACGGATTTTAAGTGGGCTACACGAGACTTCGCCAATATTAGAGAACAGTTTATCATTCCATCTTCGGTAACAGATCGTAAATAGAGTGCTGCTCCATAACCCAGTTCTGAAGCGTCACTAAATGCATGTAGTTCCAGTCTTGGATCCGTTTTTTTATTCATCGGTCGTGTACAACGGTCCATTCGTAGATTAGATACTGCTTGAATTTCACTGAGACACACAATCCATCGGTCGATTTCTTCCTGGGTCATTTCCTCGTCCCATTTGGCTTGTCTTCGACATAGGTCCTGGAAAAGCAAATTAGAAGGCAACAAACTTGGAGATACAAGCTCCATGGGGTCGTAAATTGAAGCGATATAGGTAAGTAAACCTCTCCGGGTATATTTTCCCTCCCAAGGTGTAACGTCAACAAAAAAGCTATCGTGATTTGGCTCCGATTGCACTCCCAGAGTTCGATTTACTTCAGCTGGCTGTCGATCAAGGAAAATGGGTTTGGTTTCTGCTTTCGGCAGTTCTCCTAAAGCATGTGGCACATTACTGAAGAATTTATTCAAGTTGAAACCGCCTTGCAGTAGAGCGTTCCGCAACGTTCTTCCCATTCTTCCAACGTCCTCCATTTTAGGTAAACTCATCAAACAATCATCTACGTAGAAGCTTTTCTTGACTTGATTGATCAAAGCAGCACCGTAAATTGCCATATTGCAGTCGATAGTGTTCTGCAAGGCTAGGCTGCAGCATGACGGCGACGAGGTGGCCCCAAATGAATGAGACGTCATACGATATTCTTTTGGTTTGTTGGTCACGTTACCGTCAGGCCACCAGAGGAACCTCAGATAATCGCGGTCACTTGATGGGACCTTCACCTGGTGAAACATAGCTTCAATATCGGCTACCAAAGTGTACCTGTACTCACGGAACCTCAACAGCACCCCGCACAAACTATTGACAAGGTCTGGTCCCGTCAGTAGTTGTTTGTTCAGTGATGTTTGATTAACCTCCGCAGCGCAGTCGAATACCACCCTAATTTTGGCTCGGTCTCCGTGTTTATATACGCCGTGGTACGGAAGATACCATACGTAGGGGCCAGTTAAGTTTTGCTCAGTCTCGGGTACCATCTCAGCGTAATTCTTTGATGTATATTCGTTAATCGTTACGCAGTACTTTTCCTTTAATAACTGATCATTTTCAAAGCATTTCCTGAGGAACAGCAATCTTTTGAGAGCCAGACATTTATTATCCGGTAGGCATGGACTGCCGGGTTTCCATGGCAGGGCAATCTCGTAATGGCCATCTATCTTACGCAAAGAATTTGTCATGTGACGTAGAGCCAACTTGTCATCCTCTGACATGCTACTTTTGACACAGGCCGCTTCTACGAATTCGAAATTGAACATACGTTCCAGACTTTTACCCAATTCGGTAGTTGTGACGTGGTGCACGTGGGCTTTCGGTTTGTTCTGTCGTTGTTGTGAGGTTGGCCCCCGTATGACCCATCCGAGCGGTCCTCTCACGGCGTACGGGTCGTCGGGACCACCAGTTCGTTGTTCCAAGACCCAGTGAGCCTTCGGAACATTGGCCCCAATTAGTATACAGATATCGGAGGCCTTTATAACTGACAACGGTATTTCTTTCAAATGCTCCCACCTGCTCATGTCTTGCGGTTGAATAAACGGCTGTAGTTTCGGAAGGGTTTCGACTGCCCAGGCTCAGTGGACCTGGATAACCTCTTGTCCATCCAGTGAGGTTATCGTTAGGGATACTGTGACACCTTCTGTCACACAACCCTCAGTAACAGTCTTGACAGTAAGGCGCTCTCGTTTTCCCTTCAAACCCAGTTTCTTCATGAGCGAGGCGTCAATGAACGTTGATTCTGAACCGTTGTCAAGGAAACCATTAACGGTAACTTCTCCTAATGGACCTCGGAGCCGGACTGGTAATATGGCGAAAGACACTTCCTGAATGGCATTAATGAAGTTTGCTGAGACATGACCAACCGATACAGCACGTTCAGTTACTTGAATACTCCGGCTGTTACCCTCTGGGGTTCCTTGTCTGTGTAACATTGGATGATGTTGACCTTTGCAGTCGCTCAGACCACAGGTTCTGCGTGATCGGCAATTCTTAACGACATGGTTTGGTTTCAAGCACAGAAAACATAACTTCAATCTCTTTATTTCTTCGTTTCTATCGGCAACACTCAAACCCTGAAAGGTACTGCATTGGTCCACGTAATGTGGTCCCTTACAAATAGGACAAATTGGATTTAGCGAAGCTTTCAGACTTGCTGCAGCTACATCAGTCTCTGTTGACATTACCGTGGTCACTCGATCTCGTGAGCCTTGACTAGTCGTAGGCCGCTGGACACGAATATCTTGATGTGTGATATAAACGAAGCCGGTTACGGCGGCATCAGCTTGGTCCGAAACAAAGTCCATCAGCTCATAGAATGTGGGCTCACGTTTGGTCCTTAAGATATGAGATGCCTTTTCGAACCATTTGGACTGAATGTGATGGGGAAGCCGTTAAACAACCGCTGTAAGAGTGTGACAGGCATTTAAGTCTGACTGATAATTCAGCCTTTCCAATGTGGCAGAACACAACTTCATTTCGTCAGCTAACTTGATTAGAGCTTTAGAGTCTGAAGGCTTCACGGTTGGCCCGTCTGTCAGTTCGCTTATGCACTGTCTTGCGATTACATGTGGCTCACCGAAACGCCGTTCGAGAATTCGTAATGCTTCTTCGTAGCCTTCCTTAGGTTCAAGGATTGTGCATCTTCGGATTGATTCAGCAGCTTCGCCTTCACAGGCCGAAATTAGGTAATCCAATAGACAAGCGGGGTCGGAGGTGTATCTGGCCACTGTAGTTTGAAAGCTCCGCATGAACCTGAAGTAATTCATTGGGTTTCCATCGAACTTGACCAATTTTTGGACTGGCAGGCTCATGCAAGCTTGAAGCAGCTGAGCGGTTTCAAAGACGTTGCTTGCCGCTGGTTGTTCCCGAGTCAAAACATGAATTCCAGGTTCCTTAAAGAATATCGGGTCGACAGGTTGAGCATTTGAAGTTGGGAGAGACTCTACATAGTTTTTCACTCGTTCGAGCTTCTCAAATGGCTGTGGGGTAGGTGGTCGAGAGGTCTGGACCGACAATAATGACCGTTCTTCAGATTGTAGATCACTAATCTTCTCCGCGAGCTTCATTTTGGCATCACTGATACGCCTTGCAGTTTCCAGCTCAAGCTCCAACCGTTTTATCTTCAATTTTGCCAATTTAAGTTCTTGATTCAGCTTTGAGTCCCGGGACGGGCCTTGTGATAACTGACGTTCACTGTTGGAATCGTGGCGGGGCTGCATTTGACAGAGTTTCCTTCAATTCCGATTCGGGCAGTAAATCAAAGCAGTGATTTGGTTAACTGGCTAACTGTTGCGACTATCCCGATGTCTAGGGCTGTGAATCTAGCAGTAACTTAGTTTCACTAGCTACACGCACGATATGGGCAGAACACGATTACGGGCAGCAGAACAAATTCCAATCGAATAACCGTGTTTATCGATGATTCGTGGTTCTAAATAATACAATAAACATAAATATACAACAAATAAAGGACTTACAGCCAGGTGAGAAACTAAGAACAGTGGGCAGTAAGCTTCCGAAAATCGGGACAGCGCAGAAAATAAAAACGGTCCACTTAGCAGGCAGCTGAACGAAACTGTAGCGCAGTTCGGTTGCGGTACAGTCAATAAATCAAGAGCGTTTATCGTCAAAGATCAATAAATCGATTACAAACGCGTGATTTGGACTGTGGTTGCAATGGTAAAACGTTTCATTGACAAATAAGTACAAATAAGCTAAGTCTGTGGAGTAAACAAATGCACGTGTCAACATGAATAGGCGAATTTGGCACTAGATCTGTTAATGCCGTTGACGTATGACGGCCAATAGTGGAGTGCACTGACAGAAACGATAAGACTGGGAGTTCGAGCCTCCGCTCGGCAGTAAAAATGAAACACTCAGAAAGATTATATAACAGTAAAAGTGTAGACCTTCGGGAAAACAAGGTTATGAACAAATACGTGGACTGTTCATGTAATAAGTACCATGAAACTCAAGTATAAACTGATGTGATACCTTAGTAACAGGGAAAATACATTACGAATGTCCGGGGTTCACGATGCATGTACTCACTACTAATAAGTAACCAAACAGAAGACAAAAGGACAAACTCTAATTACGATTGGTAATTAACAGTAACATTCATGAAGGAGACGTATTCAAACAATAGAGTTTTGCGATGTATGAGGGGAGTTGCAATGTAAAATTGGACGATAAATCATTGTGAAATAACACATGAAGAACAAGAAAACCGGTTGGGGATTACAATCTTTGGTTTCCGTGACCGTATGTCGGTTGAGCCAGTTGCAAAACAAAACGGACAACACACTGGACTGTGGGTGTCAGATTGATGGTGAAAGAAGTGACCGGATGAAGCATATAGACTTTGAGTGGATTGTTTTGCTTTTAGAAAAAAGGAATGTAATGCACCAGCATGAAACCGGTAACTGGCGGAAAAAAAATCGACGTGTGGTACGTAGCTACGATAGTGGCAGAAAAGTGGCTCGAAAAAGAGATGACCAGTTAAGTGACAGGTAAATATTTACATACTGATAATTCTCAGCAAAGACTTCACGTGGTGAAAAAAATAAAAAAATGTATCAAGTATCGGAAGTGTCCGAGACGATCTATCGGAAAGGAGCATGGGTAAGGAAATACACAGAACAACCGATGAATAGGTTTGCAAAGTTCGGCAGCCGGATATGGGCGGAGTGTGGTACCGTCCACTCACTCAAGAGGTGCTGGTGTAAAGCATCACTCAGCTGTTGTGACATGAATGGGGAAAATACGAATGTCACGGTATAATGCCATTTCCATAGGAATTAATAACTCTCCTTCATTGTAAAATGTCGAGCGGTTTTACTTCTTTCCTCTGTTTTTGTTTAGTTCTGCTATTTAATTTGTTTTGGTGAGTTTTGATTGGCCCATAGGTCATATATGGACGTTTGTGAGCTGCAGTTCCGTCAGTCGGTTGCCGCGTGCTGTGCGGTGCGCTGGGTGGTCGGTCGTGGCGTATGCGGAGCAGTCATCGAGGGTCTGTGCCGAGGATGTTTAATGGGTCCAGTGTGCGACTTGTTGACAGAGGATATGTTTTCTTTGCGCACCTAATTGATTGGACTCATTTAGTGGTTAAAGTCGAAAAGATCGCCAATACTGTGCCTGTGTTTTGGGCGACTGAGCGAAATTGGAGTTATTGGCATGTTATGGATTTTTCTCAATGAATATCTTTACATAAGGACAATGAGTAGAATACTTTACTCATTCTAAAGGCATAAATTAGAGCTGTCTATAAATATTTATGTATATATAATCTATCAAGTATTCCTTTTCTTAGTGAACGAAAAGACTATTTTTTACATTTTTTCCCAGTTTCTTAAACTACAAGGCAAAGCAATACAGAAATTAGTAAACCCTACCTCACCAGCATTAAAAAAGGGAAGGGCCATTGAAAAAGGGGAAAACCATTAACCTAAATCAATCTTCCTTTACCAAAACACCTAGTGGTTCAATTCCACCTTAATTATTAAATTATTAAATCGACCTCCCATAGCTTGCACAGCAACCACCTTAGAAACGGCGGTTGCTCAAATGTTTTTTGACTAATTGGATGCTACCGCGGGGAGTGTGTGATAAACCAAATGGACCACACATCTGGACCGTGGTTGCCAAAGTGATGGTAAAAGAAGTGACCGGATAAAACATATGGACTTTGAGTGGATTGTTTTGCTTTCAGAAAAAAGGAATGTAATGCATCAGAATGAACTAGGAACTAGCAAAAAAATCGTTGCGTGGTGCTCAACTACAACAATAGGATGGACATAGCTGGCAAACCGATGAAGTGATGCATAGAAGACTATCAGTTTATGTTTGATACAAAAGGTGGACCACTTTGTGACGACAGAACAGAACTCTGCGGCACAAGAGCTTATCAGGTGTGCATATATGAAATACGATACCCTGCAAGATGAGGACATTGCGATGCAACAGCCCTAAGTGGGCAAACAGCGGAGCTGGCAGAGAAAGCAAGCAAATGCAGAGTCGTCGATTATTGGGAATCTCTGGAGACAAATTTCGCAGTGTCATATACTGTCTGAAGATTGCGGTACGGAAGTTAGTGACAGCAATAAACGCGTTAGTTCCCGGGTATATAGGTAAAAGTAGCAAAAAGGGGTGGGCTTTATCTTAGAGAGTGGTTAAGTTTGCAAATAAGACTGGCGAATAGTTTAGCTCGAGACCGCGGGAAGTTGACCGGGAATAATTAGCCAGAAGTGTTGATGGGTTTTTAAGTATGCGATAATTATGTACCAAAGAAAGCAAATTTTGCCGGAGGAAAAAAGCGTTAGGTTATGAAGGCAAATTTGAAGCGAGCACGATGGAGAGTCAATGTTAGCTGGATAAGACAGCAACATTTTGAGTATATGAACGGTTTTTCTTTTGCTTTGTTTTGTTTTTGTTTTTTTCAATGCGCTACCGGTGCTTGTGGGTGGGGCTGACCGTGCGCTTGACACCCAACCTGAAAACCATTTCCGGAGGCAGGAGGTGCGATCCACCTAAATGCGCCCGCACATCGTTGCAGACGTCCTGCACGCCAGATGTGCGCCGGCCAAAGCGGGGGGTCTGTCAGCGCCTCGCACCGGCGGGGTTTGCACAGGTGATTTTGTTCGAGTTTATACAGACGTAGAGATGGCGTAGTCTAAGAGATTGCGGGGGATCCAGATTTAAAGCCGGACGTGTGGGCCAGATATTTTGCTGGTGTTATCTCCAGATCACTCCAAGACATCAAAAGGGAGATGCGCGCCGGTTGGTGTCTGGAAGCATAAGAGTAGAGAGATGCAGTCTGGGATGCTCCCAGCTGAGGATCAACGGTCAATGGTGAAAAGAGAAATCTAGTAATGTAGACACAGACTACGTTGGGAAGAATGAGGACTGTGAGCCATTGGGAGTGAATGAGAATACAAAAATAATGACCAAAACTAGGAATAAGAGTGATGATGTAGAAGGTAAGTGGTGATCACCGGAATTGGATCAGGTGTTGGGACGTTAGGGTAAGATAAAGGAGGGGAATGGGGTCAGTTCGGACCGAGTAAAGCGAATTAAGTATGATGGAAATAATAGATAGGAGACGTTGGAGCGCGTGAACTGGGGAGAATCTAACAAGAGCAGTGTCAGTGATGTAAGTCATTCTAAGGGGTACTAATACGCTGGTGGTGGAGAAGGCATATGGGGTAGGTGATGTCGACGTTGCAAAGGATGTGGGGAGTGGCGGTGTGGCATTGACATATCGAGCAACGTGGGAATTTTCCCAGTTCTGCGATTTCACTAACGATATATGTCATCATAGTGAGATTTCTGCATTAAAATCGAGTAAGTTCCATCGTAAATAAAACGGTGAGTTAGTTTTACCATCTTGATTTAGTAACTCCGTATTTTACTGGAATGTTAACTGCGTGAACCGCCGGCTCGTTGAGACACATACTCCATTAGTACTCAGTGGGAAAATTATTATTCGGTGCTATTAAATATTTTCATCAACCGGTACATCTGTAACTGATTCCCTTTTATCAGTAGTTATACGAAGCTTGCAATTTTGGGTTTCGGAGCCTGTAAGGCAGTGACTGAATTACGTTTACCGATTGAGCCCCAGTGACCTGTCCATTCCGTTTCAGAGGAAAGTTGTGATGTTCGTTTATGTTCTCCTCTATTGATCCTTTCTACATACCCATTCAAAATGTGTTTGGACTAACGAAATGAATATCCGGTGAAAAGGACCAAGTTAGCATATCTATAGTGCAGATAAAAATACTGACTGCACTCACTGGAGGTCGAATTTCGAATTTTACTACTCAAACGCTCACCGGTATGCGAAAAGCTGTCAAAATGACAAACATGACGGCAGGAAAACTGCAAACAGTGAGTAGTGTTTATTTGTTTTCCATTCACCAATTGTTTTGAGTGAGAAAATTGCACAGTGTTTCGCAGTTTCACAGTTCCAACTGTACTACTGTTCAGTTTTATGCATAAATCACGCGGTAAAACTGTTTGAATGGAAACTAGGTAAGCGAATTCCAGTGTACGAAATTTATTAAAAAACGAAAATTATACGATATGCTAACGGTAGGAGAGTTATCGTAGATATAAATGTTAGAAGTGTTCAGTAATAAGATGAGATTTGTACCGAATCAAACGAAGGACAGAGAAAAGACAAGCCCACACCATCATTTACCTGTATTTATGGTAATCTGAGTGGATTTGGGCAGGCCGTAGTGCGACAGCCACGAAAAAGTTGGATAAGATTTGTAGGCGGAAAAACTACGGAAATTTTCCAAGATCAGCTTGAAGAGAATATGACAAATTGGGTTCAACCAAAATAAAAAAGGAAGAGACAATTAGTCCAGAGCGAGCGGAAATAAGCAAAGTGCATATTACCCGCGCATCAAGAACGGTATTCTTCCCGTTTTCACTTGACGAACGATTTGCTTGAACGGTTTCTTCAAATTTGTCTAATCGAATCGTTCTGCCATGTTATTTGGCGCTGACTTATACGGTGTTGTTTGTTGATTTTTCACAGCAGGGAATTCAAGGAACAACTTGATTTGCTAAGCTGAAAACTTAATCATCCCACCTGGAAAACTGAAGGGAGAGATAAATATGATAACCATCGAATCACTGTTGCCGTTGTTATCTCCCTACATGAACGAAACACGTGCAAACTATTCCAGTATGCAATATTTTGATAAATGGAAGCGTAGTCGGATGAGCCCTATATGTCCATCATGTGTATGCAGGATGAAAGAACAGTTATTCTAACGATAATGCTGAATTCGAATGGATTAATTCTTGGAAATGTTAGAATAATGAATGCTCTCCCCGAAACACCAACACAACAGGAGTAGTATCGAATCATATGACATGCTTCGACACATTCGCCGAGGACAGTATATGGCGTAATATCTTCTACCGTCGCTCGCGTGTATCAGCCTCTGGTTGTGCTCGTTTTTAAGACTAACTGATATCTCTGTTTGACAGAGTTAAAAAGCAGCAAATTGACCCGTTATCTTTAACTTGATGAACGATTTTGATTTCCATTGTACTGGCAAATACAAGGCTTGTTTCCTGAGCCTATCCGATTCGTGACATTTTGCGACAGTCTTAAATGATGGTTGAGAATATTGCCGGCAATGTCATATTTCACGTTCCGCGTGTTAATTTTGGAATGATTATATCAGTTAAATAAAAGGATCAAACCCTGGTCTACGACGTTTAATGTAGAAAACGTGTGTCATCTTTTGTTTCCAACACTGATAATGTTCTGTTTACCCGGACTGTTTTGTGACAGTTTTCCAAGTGGGTCCCTTGGAGAGTTTGTGTAATCATCAAGGTAAAGCACGTTCCAGTAAATGCAGTTACAACCAAGACTATATATCTTGTGGCAGATAGCGCGACGTATACCCCGTTGCGTGATAACCTTCCAAGGGATTTTCATGTGGCAGAATGGAAAGCACCTTTTTGTGATCCTCGTGAATGTTATGCTGATTAGGGTACAATTTATTACCTTCGTTGAAAACTTTCATTGGAAAATATCTCCTATTTCCGCTCATTCTGGATGGACTCACGTTGCCGCAAGCTGGTGTTCAGCACATTTGAACGGTACAATGCAGTTGTTCTGCTATTTTCTCGCGATTCGATATATGATTAGACAAACGTAACAACCAAATCCCATCGGACGGACTGTGTCAAAACAGAGAATCACCGAACAGCCTGAGCTCACCCGCGGTTGCCTAGAAGGAAAGTATAGTGCACCCATTAGCTAGGTTTCCTGGTTACATAATTCGCAAGGTCGAAATTTGTGTTCCGTCGAAATGGATACCAATATGCGGATTATTATGGTTTTACAGTGGATGAGAAATATTTACCTAAGATGATATAGTGTAACGGCCAGATTGGAGGCCGCCATCTTGTTGTTCGTTTAATGTAAGTGTTGGTGCCGTTGATACACTTACTGGGCCTCGGCTCATGAAGTTTTTCCCTTTTGTGCTTTTGCAGATCACACGTGCTACCCTCGTCGGAAGAGCATTGCCCCTGCCTGTTACAATAGTACAAAATGCCTGTCGTTCATCGGCTTTTTCGTATATTTTGATTATTTCATCTTAAACTATGGTATCTGACCATTCGTAGGAGAGAAGCGACCGCTGACGTGCCCCGTTCACTAGCCGTGACAGAAAAACAATTTCGTGATATTGTGTTGGTATCATCTGTTGTGACAGATGTGATAGTAACCTTCGAAGTGATGATAACTACTGATTAAAAAACAGTTTCACTGGTGTCACAACTGATGTCTCCAATGCGGTCATGAGTAGCATCATCTCTAAGATTGAGAAAAAATATTTAGCCTTCACTTTGAGAATTATCACAAAATCTCGTGGAAATTACACCGCAAGACAAAAGAACCCTGGCACATGTGTCGCTTGAGGGATATGGAACATGTTCCTGTTAGAACGAGCGTTCACTCCTGGCAAAGATCACGCAACACCACCTTTCCCTCACAGATAGTCCTGGAACTTTCGGCTACCAAATTATACTTTGAGCAACTTCCCATAATTTATTCTCGTCCACCCCAGGTTAGTACTGAACCAATTTTGCTCCTGTTTTGCTGTATCTTACACCAAACATTGCTCGCGTGGCTCCGTGATAGCTATTACACAATAGTCCTTCCTTTACCAGATAACTCACGTCAGATCGATATGTACTACCTGTCAGATCTAGCGTTGTCCATCACGAAAACACGTTGTTTGTCCTACTAGGTGTGAAAGGAAATGACTGTGAAGCCATGTCACAAAGGCATTACCGGTAGTCTCTTTTAGGGCGCATTTATCGTTCCAATTCATTCCCAAAGAATACCGTTCTCCGTAAGATAATGTTTTGACCCACTTGGCAATGTCTGTAAAAGCTGCATCAGTTTCAAGTCTTCCCCTCTTTCTTTTTACGGAGCTCTGTAAACGCAAGCTATCTTTACCAGCTACCGGCCCAGGAAAACAGCATGCAGTGGTTTGAATTTTGGCAGAGTGTGCAGTGTAAACGGTAAACCTACTGATTATAGTCAGCCCTTACTACCGAAAGTAAACATTCGCCCAGTTTGCAGACAGCATAGACTCGTATTTCATCTCTTTTTCGACTACATTTCCGTGATTACAATAATCACTGGTCCTTTAGTTTTGGTCAGTGATTTCACAAACTTGACTCCCGAATTACAAGCATTTGCGTAACATGGCGGCACTCTTTGGCAAGCCTCCTGGTTCGCCTTTGACTTTGTACTCGTTGTCCCCTAGGGCATAATTTTCGAGGGTATATCTCGTTTTTGTCCACATACTCCTGAACCCACATTGTTACTGAAATGCTGTTGAACGACGAACCTGAATCTTCTCCCATGGGTTGGTAACAAACCATGAGGATCCGACCAGTATTCCTAAATGAAAAGCACACTGCATTACGGAAGAGGCAAGCGGGACGGAAATGGACTTCACCACACAAAATGCAACGATTCCGGGTGCTGAATTGTGTTCAGGACCAGCAGTGGTTATCTAATTTAACTGAAGATTCAAAGTGATCTGCTTGATTTTCAAGCAAACCACACAGTATATGGCCGTCGCTTCGGATACGTTAACGAATTTGTCACGAAATAACCGAGCCTCAGAGTAAGCCAGGCCTGGCCCCAGCGATAGCTTCTTTTGTAGCTCTGGGTGATGATTCATACGGGTGTTTGCCAGACCATAAGGTTGATTCTCCATTTGATCCTTGAGATTGCACATCATAGCCTGCGCTTGTAGTGTTAGAATGAATGCACGGAAATTCATGTTAGGAACATGGGGAAATGAACGGAATAACGTGGCCTTGTGGCAGAGCCTCGAGCTATTTGAGCGGAGGTGAAGCAGATGTTCTCGTATATGCGAAGCATTGTCTCGGACTGTACAATAAATGGCTCTCATTCGTTGAGAAGGGCACTGTCTAGTTATTCTTTGTCCCGTTCTTGCGCAAGCAACACCGTATGCAGCAGCTCAAATTGTTCAACCCAGTCCTCAGTTTCGGATGCTCCAAAATGCTGGTTCAGCTGTTTAGTATTGAGCATCACTATGACACGAGGCTAATTATAATATCCATGTTAATCGGTCTGATGTAACTACTGAACCTACTCAAATCCGAAAATGCGCAACATGATATTGGAAGAAAGCGAAAGCTGGACAATGGATCATTACCTCTTTTATCAAAAGAATTTATGAAAATATAATGAATCAAGAAAAAATATTGGTAGATGACAATCAGGTCAATCACAACGAACATTTATTGTATCTGTGTGCAGTGATTCCGATCGGCTGAGAATGTTCAGTGTACGTGGCCACAAAACTGTGCAGGGCCACGTCCCTAGTGAGGATGTACAAATCACCAAAGTAAGGATGGAGGGAGAGATGCGGCGATCAGGTCATAAACTGTTCAGGGGGTAGGAAGAAGCCAGTATTAGCAGTCATTGGTTATCGGTTTCTGCGCTCCAGAGTGGATACCAATGGCTGGAGGATTTATTAGTTAGCGACTCCGGGGTACACCGTTGTGCGCGAATGTCGTGCGGCCTTCTGTTGCCCTTACGTTCCTCGAAAACATACGAGAATGAATGTCAACACGTGTGATGAAACAAGAATAAAAATGTATTTGTTACAACCAAGTAGTCGCGTTTGGTTGTTACAGTAATTTTGCACTGCCAAACTTGAACCATTCCCATCCCCAGGAGCACGATCATATCCAAGAAGGACATCTGTGATGACGTGCGTTGATCCTATCATGACAGTATTCGAAATCGGAAGTCTTTCAAAATAGTTTTCGGTTCATGGTCCGACGTCTAATAGGTTCAGTTGGTACAGTAAAGCGTGAAATTCCTGTTCTTGGCTGGGTTAATTGAATGAACTTCGCTTGAATGAGAGAAAGAGGGAGACAACAGAAGGACTCAAGTGAGTTTAAAGAGAGAGAGAAGAGAACTTATGGTCGCACGTTAAGAGTTGGAGATGGCAAAGTGTACCGAAAATCAATCGGACAACGTGTCCCTGGGGCCCATAGAATCTTTGAATTGCACTGATTGGGTTCTTCACATTGATGAAGAGAATCCCATTGCACTTCTTGATAATAAGTTATGTATTTGTACCACAATAGACAACTAAAATAGAAGACAATTTTCGGGGCAAATGTCGTTAGGTCCTGCTTTACTATATCTTATGATTGGACTAGATCCTTCAAAGGTTGAGCTCTCCTCGGCTGATCGACGCCTACCATGTATTGAAAATTCAATAGGTATTTATAGATATAGGTAGCTTTGTAGACTGAAGAAGATGGTCAGAGTTCATTATGCCTAATTCGCCATTTCAGGGACAATGCACGTGTAATGATTGAGTAAGGTGTCATGTCGCGTGCCTCCGCCAGTTACGGCAGAGTGTGGAGTGGCCCGTTCCCCATTGAATGGATTCTTAGAGGGATTAATTACAGGTCACAGTGACTTATAAGGATTTTATTGACCTGCCGTTGCGACGGTATTCTCCGTGATCGTCTTGGAGAAAATGGACTATACGGCCAACTCAAAAGCGCAAACTACGTTTTAGCAAATCTTAAAAAGATCAGCATACTCCTTGTAATTTTGATGGGCTGACAGGACCAGTTAGGTAACTCAGAATGGTCAAGATTCAAACTTGGGCGAGGTGAAAGAGTATTAAGTCGCTTCCGGCCATTGGCAGACGGAGGTCAGACAACAAGTCGAATCCGTCTTCTATTGTGTAGAAGCGTCAAGCGGTATTGAACTGCAATAAGTATATGGCAGCTAATAGCAACGAGCGTGGGATTCAACAATGTGTTGAATGCATGGACGAGTACGCTGTGTGATGAGACAAGGCAAGGAGAAACAGAGCGTTGTACTATCCCCGAGAAAGTCTTCAAGTCGGAGATTTCATGGTAAACACCGGATATGTTTTCAGTTTTGGCCATTCCCCGCAAATCCAGGCGTCCCCCAAAGTTCAGTACCTGCGCCTACTCTCGCTCATTTATCTGCTATTGCGTTCCTTTCATTACTTCCAACTCATTCGTATGCAGAAATACGTGGATACTGATTGGAAAGTATATCGAACGAATGAACACTGATTGATCCAAATTGGTTTTCTCGCACTGTATGTGAACAGGAGAGAATCACCACATCCTTCCTCGTTTATCCTGGAATCATGACGCCACTGGCTAGAACCTTCGACACAGGGTTGAAGCGAGGTAATCTACGCATTACAACTGGATCATCCACTGGTAGGTTCACTTTCTTTCCATCTGGCATTCTATTGCGTACCTGATAAGTATGTCTTCTGTGAGCTGTACCGTTTCGTAAATCCGTCATCTTTCCAACTCTCGATTCAACCTGCCGTGTACTATTCGTGGATGCTCGGAAGCAATTATTAGGAGAACAGGGAATATCTGTTGAATCCTGGGCATTTAAAGACTCGCAGTTTACACGTCCTGCATAGAACCACTGAATGGTTTGACGAACTCACTTGAACTTCCTGTTAGATACGTACGTCCGATTCTGAACTTTAGTCAACTTTATTCGGTGTCTAGGCCGAGTTGGAGTGACGCGCTCTCCTCAGAAACCAAATCAAACTAGCTGAGGTTTATTAGCGGTACTGCAAACAATAGTCAATCAAAGGGGTAAATGTACAAACCTCAAACGTGGCGTCCTCACGGGAATCACCGGTTACTAACGTTCTATACAGTTCAGAATGGATAACACGTACTGTGGCCAATTGGCCGAGGCACAAGTCACCAAGTAGGTTAACGAAACGACCACAACTAACAATGACAAGGAAAGGAACGCGCATATAAGGGACATGAACGAACAGAAAGGCGACCAGGCGGAAATCGATCGATGGTTCTGACCAACCAGTGAGTAGGGCAGGGATTCGCCCAGACACGCAAACACACGATTAGTCACGGGTCGAACAGGTCACGGTCTTGTGTGGGTGCGTATGTGCAAACGTCAGTAAATATTCGTGATTATGCTTACCTGCCGGGTGCAGCCGATCAGAATTCGGTGCCCAATCGAGCAGTCTAGTCCAGGTCTAGTCAATCGACCGAGTGTTGGTTCAGCGTGTGTGTGTGTATGTGTGTGTGACGGAGACGAGCAACACTTGAGAGAGATGATGAATCATGTGGACTGGTAGCCGTGACATCATGTGGTCAACGTCAAATGAATTAGAAATAGGTCAAACGGGTTCAAGCGTAGCACAGGCTGGTGTTCATGAATGAGCAGGATTGAAACAGGCAAAACAGATTCAACACTTCCGATGTTTTACCGGAGTTTCCTGGGATGTGATTTGAGCACATATGTCGAAGTGGTGTACGCAACTTTGACCTTCTGGGTAGTGTAGCTACCCCATTTAGTTGTGGCTTCTAGTGGCTGGGTCTTCCTTTCACTTTGAGCATATGAACGCCCGTAAGTTCGTGCGTGAGTTGTTCGACATGATGAATTCTCACTGAACAAAGTTAGCAGTAGATCCGGACTTCTTATTGCACCCAAACCCCGAATGGATGGACTGTCACGCGGAATCAAAAACTTCACAGTTGCCAACTCACCACTGTCGCTTTTATTACGCAAAACACGCGCACCGAGATGATCAAGCCCATGATCGGTAACACCACGTACTGACACCGTTGTTTTCCCCACTCGAAAATTTGGAAATAGTCTAACCAAGGTACTTGCGGGATTTATCGATTCTGAATTTCCTGTATCCACTGTACCAGATAAATACACGACGGTCCTGTGAATGCATTGCTGATTATCCCCGTGGCGATGGACTGACAGAACGGGCGATACAGCATCGATCGGCTTCGTGTCAGTCTGATTACACGCATTCTCATGACACACCCTTTTGATATGACCTGGCTTACGACAGGCATAACATATGGCCTTACGAAATTGACTGGTAGTGCGCAAATGTAACTAACCCCACGACATGCATCGATTGACAGTTTTGGCAGTCCTTTTGGTATCGCGCTAGTTCGTTGGATGTGTCTGAGTTTGGCTGTCGGGTCTTGAATGCACTGCCTTGGAAGTAGTTTTTTGAAAAAGAACTGTGGCATTTGATTCAGTATCGACCTATATGTTGTCGCACTGCTCTCAAATCTTGCAAGCCTCTGCGAATGTCAAGCCTCTGCTCTGGGAATTTGCGTTGTACAGTTGTTATTGATTCCAGCGGTCAGTCGATTACACAGTTGTTCATTCAGACGATCGCCGTAGTTGCACAGCAAGGCCTGTTTGCTCAGCAGCAGAATGAACTCACGGCATGGCATATCCTCACTTCGGGTCAGTGAATTGGATTTGGCTCGTTGGATTGCCTAACATTACCCAGCGGAACATGATCCAACACGAGTTTTATGAACTCTTCAAACAGCAGTTTTTTGGGTGCTTTTAGAAATGCTAGATCCCTCAGTACTGAATATAATTTACGCCTTCCAGCAGTTAGAAATAAGGCTACTTGGTCCTGCTTTCTTTCTTCACGGATGTTGCACCAAATTTCAAATCTCTCTACACATTCTCGTATCTGAGACGGATCGCTTTGCAGATTCAGGTGTTCAGTTGACAATACGTATCTGTCCCGCTCACTGGTGCAACTACGATCGTAAGAGAATAACGAAAATTAAGATCGCTGAGGAAAATTTGTCAATCCTCGTTCTCACTGATTGCATCCTGAATACCTCATACTTGTAATTTGCGTCTTGCGATTTTCGTAAGCAAGGGCTTCAAGTTTTACGACTTTTGTTTTCACAGGATTTTATTGCATTACTCTGAATGAATCACCTAAACAGGTTTAAGGCCAAGTGACAAAATTTCCATCACTCATGCACTTTTATTCAATGCCATTTTATGAAAGCAAACAGAGAATTATTAGCAACCTTAAGCACACAAACAGCAGATTTCCGCTCACTCTCTGTCACGAACAGTACGTCAACCGGAATCCTGCAGGTTCTTCATGAAACCCCGTGGATGAGGAGCACAACCAGTGGTAAACAAAGTGGAAGAACAATAGTTCTGGGTATATTAGTTTACCCAAGCTAACGAGAAATCATCCAAATCCCACCCACACCACAATCGATGATCGAATATGAAAATGTTTTTCCAAAAATTATTTATTGCACAAGAATATTAGTTTCAGAATATGGAACGTCCCCATCGGTTGTGTGTTTCTCACAGCTAACTGTTTCCTTAACGCGTTCCCATGGATTCCTTTGTTGTAGGTGAACAAATATCATATGAGATTTCAAGAATATCTAAAGAAATGCCACACAGAGGCTGCTTAATCAATTGGATTCAATTTGCTGACGGGAAAATATCCCAACCCCCTTGCGCATTGCACATCCAGATAGAGTGCGTACACAGTAGGGATTTGTGAGAACCGATTGAATTAGTAAAAATGCTGTTCCCATTATTTTCACGCTATCGCTGTCACCGTTCATTGTGGCTAGCATAGACGCGAAATATACTTGATCAGCAGTTGGAATTTATCGCGAAAAAAAGAATGGTTTTTGGTTTAACCCTCCTGATATGATGGCTTGTAATGATTGCCCTTGCCCAACAAATATTTGCGGATCCCGGTAAATGCTCCTGTATAACGGAAGCACAACAAATCGTTTATTTTAAAGGTCAGTAAACAAAGCCGCAATGCGTCTTCCGGATTTGATGCTGGCGATCATCCACTCGGATACATCCTGTTGAGAGCTTTCATGGCTTTCTCAGTCAAAAGTAATCACAAATTATATTCACTTAGAATGAAACGTACAGCTTGAAGGATGGGGTGTGTGGTTAGCCAGAACAATCCGTACGATATTGTCGTTGGACACAAAGTCAAGTGACGCCATTATGACTGTATGCTAAACGAAATGGGTTTACGTAATTAGATTCTAGATGGAAAACTGGTTTGATATATTCTAAATAAGTTAACATTTTGGTAAATTCTAACAGTATGTAGCCTATATAGATGCCAGCAAAGGTTGCCCCCGTTGATTGGTTCGGTTGCTTCCTTGGTCGGGGTCAGTTTGTTCAGCGCGTTGGTGTAAGTGCCGAACACCTTCCACGGTGAAAGTTTTCCCCACCGGTTGTATGGGTGTGAGTCAATGCTCGGGATGAGTACAACTGGGAGCGTGTCCACAATGGTGGAATGAAATCAAAGTAAACGGTCTGCATGGTTGCACTGAGGTTCGGTGGAAGGGTATTCCTGGGTAACTTATCGTTACTCGGCTTACATTCCGAAAATGCTAACTTCATTACGAAAATGTTCCAAAATTCTGTTAACCGATTTCACGCACCAGTTCACGTATGAGGGATACTTCTTTTGAAGCGCAGTGTTGATACACCGGTCGGTAGTGTTTATGATGAAACTGCACCAATATTTGGTGTGGTAATTTGGGTGCTAAAGTGTTCCAAATAGCTACGCAGGTTGATCTCCTTGAGCGAAAGATGTCATGCTGTACAGGTTCATGGGTCGAGACCAGACAGAGTCCATTCTGTCCTAACTGTCATTTGGCATCCTCTGGTTTTTTCAGCTAGTAATTGAGGATCGATGCACTTCAACAACCAAAGTATCTCTACTGTATAGATATAGAAGTGGAAAATAGGGGATTTCTCTTGACGGTGAGGAAAGTCGTCGCACTTAGCTGAATAGTTGTTGCCCGTCTGAGTTGAGTAGAACACTCTGAGACAAGGAATACCTCTCCGTCCACACTTCGTTTGCTCCATTATATTCGGGGTGCTAAATGCTCAGTCTCGCTAGACCTGTTGAAATCTTTATGTCTCAAAAGAATCAGTTTCTGGTGCTCGTGGTCAGGAATGACGCCAGGATCGATTTCAGCATGGGAACTGAGCATGTAACACTAGACCGGGCTGCATTCAGCCGTCATTTGCGTTTATTTCCGCTAGAAGCTTGTGTACGGATCAACAGTAACAGACTGGAGCGTTAGTACATGGTATGTCTTTTCTGCGGTAGTGCCAAAGCTGCATGGACCCGTTCCGTAGAGTTGATTTTAGAAGATAATCAATAATCAGCTTCCAAGACAGAGCTTTGTACACGGTTGTCGATTCAGTCATATGTTCAGAATGGCAACAAGCCAAGGAATCCCGGACTACCGCTTCCAAAATTGATTAATATTTTGGTAAAGTAAGCCTCGGAATCGTGTTTTTATTTGGCAACAGCGGCTGCGTTAAATACTCACAGATCCGTCCTTCCTTAAGCCTCATCCAATGACGTGCACAAATCTCTGAGGCGCTAACTGACTACTAGGTTGAGGAATGACTACTAACAGATGTAGAAAACGAAATGTAGGAGGAAGGAGACGGCTGCGTTTATGGGTAATAGTCACAACATTTACCGCTGGAACAGAAGTACTGATCATAGAATACCTGGTGGAACTATATCATTGATTTTAATTTCTTATTATTATGGGATAGCAGTACAGGAACACGGTTCGATGTTTATCCAACACTGCCAGTTGGGAAGTATCCGGCGACGACGTGAGGATTCGAGCCCGGAGTAGAAAGTCCAGAATCCCAATGTGGTGAACTTTCACCTGGCGACAGTCAAATAAGATAATGAGAAAGTATGACGGCTCACTAATACCCTCTTAGGAACTTCATCTTGACTGCTTGGTAGACACTTATGAAGCAGTTCCGTTGGCCGTGTGTGATTGTGCCGATTTATGAAAAGATGACAGATTCTATTGTGAAAACCACAGTAGAATTAGCTTAGTAAGTATCTTTCCAAAACTGTTCACAGGGATTACTCTACACATCATCAGCAATTCTGATCACAGGGATAGGATCGTGTGAACCAGTGTCAGCCAATAGAACATGTGCCGGGTCTAAACAAGTTAGTTTGATTGGGACATGTGCTGCGCATCCCAGCCGACAGACTTCCTCATCGTACGCCATTCTGTGAGGCAGGAAGTGGTTGGAAGGCAGATCAAAATCGTTAGTTTGCGAGTTGCCAGAAATGCATGACTAACTTGAGCACTGGACTTGGTCAGATAGAATGTGTGAGACTTCTGGTTTGGTGTTGACCGTATCCGTCTCTCAGTCAGCTGGAGACAATAATTGATGAGACTTGGTATCGCGTTCAGTGGAGTAGCTGCAGTCGGCCTCCTTCCTCGACTTCGTGATTTTTAATTATTATAATTTTCCGCATCATTTAAACTTCATGTTCGTGCTTATTTTGCCCTCAAATTGACCGCGCCGTTTTGTAACAACTAGGATCAGGTCGCATAAGTGCGACATTTATTGTAGAACGAGCCAAACAAACCAATAGTCATGTACGACTGCCGAGCAAGTAGAATGGAGCTCGTCAACAATGTGCATAAAAAACGGGCAGGTATAAGTAGGTACACTGACTCAGAATTAGTACTTCACACCTTTCGGGTTCCTTGCATCAGTCCATTTGGATATCACTGATTTTGTAAAATAACTAAAGTCCGCATTGTTCGAATTTCAAGGCCTTCATCCGTGCCTCTTCGGCATGGCCCAAATAACAGGTAGTATTTTCGAACCCCACGCATCATACATTATCCGTTAAAATTTGCTAAACAGTGAAAGTGTTTATTGCGCATCTAACCCAAATTCTTCAAAATTGTGAAGGTACCGCTCTTTCCCTCCAAGCTATTACCAAGTCCGCACAAAACAGCTTGGTTTGACACCTTACAAGTGGTTCAAAACAGCTCACTATTCATTCACTAGAGCTTGTAGAACTGCACAACTCGAAAGTGTTTTGTCGTAAGGACGGTAATTGACGATGCTGTATCCAAATAATTACAGTGTTATCAGGATAACGAGTGACAATATGCAGTGATAGCTATCAGGTCGGTACAATGTGACATCACGATATTTTATACCAGCAGTCGAAGAAGATTCAAAAATCTCACATCTTTTTTCTTGGTGCTTTGCAGCGGATTGTTGAGGTGGATCGCGATCAACCACGTTATGACTGAGATTTGATTACAGACAGTTGTTCTGTGTTTAGTGATTCATAATTGGCCGAAGTTACTGACTATTCGCGGAACGATTGACCACGAAATGTCGATGCTTTCGTCTGAAGAATGCGTTGTAAATCTGGCTTGCCTGATTTGAGTCTCATTCCGAGCAGGCGGTTTGAAAACGCCGGGCCGTGTTTTCCTACAGGTTTTGATACGGACAGTAAAAGGAAAGGGCATAGGGTTGACATCGACTATGGCTTTTTGCCATTATTGTCAGCCCTGGCTACTCCGGTTGGTTAGTGAGATTGCATTAGATCGGATTCGGACTTGTGTGCAATAGTAGCTAAAATAATGCCAGAAAAAAGGCCACGAATGTATTTGCATAGTGAGGATGCCTGAGCTTGGTGAGAAATGATAACGTCCTGTGATTCATGGAATACCCCTACTGAATTTGTGTTTATTAAAAGTTGTTTGATATCTTTAGTAATAATTGTGCTATTGGAATTCCGCATTTATCCCATAGCTCATGTTTGGGGATTTCTTCAAAAGGAGGTCGAACAAATTGCCTTCACCTTCATGATTATTCAGAGTGCGTTCATCATACAGCTCATACGGTTTGGAAATGGCTTTATATACGTTAAGGCAGTGAGTATGTCACCAGAAATGCAAACCAAGTCAAAGCAAATTCGAGTCAAGTGAATTCGATTGCGAACCGGGAGATCGACAATTGGAAGCGCCATGATCAGAATACACTAATCGTCCGCAGAGTACAGCTGTGACATTGGAAATAATTCTGCCAGGTTTGTTGAGGAATTTTACGGAAAAAATATCCTATCCTTCTCTGCCATCAATAAGGAGCTTGTAATGTTCATGCATAGAATAATTGAAAACACTTCGGTACACAACAGTACACGTTATACGGTGAAGAGATTAGACGAAGACACCTTACCAACGGATTTCGGACGATGTTCTCTTTAGCAATATGTATTTAAGGAGTATATTTTCCAATGTAAGTGTGTTTTAAGCTGTTTGAGGTTAGTGTCCACCATCACAGTCATGTTGAGCAGAAAACCACTCAGTTTGGTCCAAGACATCTAGGAACATTGTGGTGAGTAGCATTATGCCAAAACCTTCGTATTTTTCTGGATATATAGTCAAGAAGTCGTTACATTTGGAAAAGAGCACAGACACGTGAAGAAGCGAAATCTTGATAAGATGGTGACCAGTAGAATATCCTAAAATGAAAATTTCAGGTAAGGGAACAGTGCCAAATACGGCGGAAAATTGTTGACACTTTACAAGGTTCTCAATAAATGCAACAATAATGAATGATTGGAAACCACCTGCTGCATATTGTGGAGTATGTGTTTTTCTTTGACAATGCTGAAACGATCAATTTCTGGTGCCATGCGGATCACATATGTTTTCTATTGATACAGTTGTAACTTGGGCAAAACGTGTCAACTTTCTGCCAGTCTGATAAACCGTCTTTATCTGCACCCATTTGGTTAAGATAACTGGATCATCCGTGATCGCCGTGAACATCCTCTGACTGTTCATGACGGTTTCGGATGAAGCACGGTTTCTGAGTAAAGAATTCATGTTTACCCGGGTCTCCTCAAATTGGGATATTTGATCTCCACGGAAAATTTTGATTTGAAAGTGAATGGTTTCTAAGACCGCATTAACTTTTGCATTTGGACGTTTTCTTAATCCTAACCCCTAATTGGGCAACATTCACCACACCCCTTAGAAATTCTGGAATACGTTGATCCTGTTTCCTGCCCTCACATTTCGCCTTTTTGGGGTCAAACAAAGTAGCTTTCAGCTTCTCTCTCGACATTTCCACGACAACTCGTACCATCCCTTGACTGCCCGTTCTCATGATGTGCATCGGTGATCTGGTTTACGTTTTAAGATTTTTTTCGGTTTCTACCCTCGCGTGAAGGGTTCACCCATCAAATCAGTCCACTACATTACCGGATATACTGGCTTCTTCTATCCCTAATGTCTTACCAGTACTTAGTCCATCGAACTTCAAGGACCGAGAAAGGTGGACTTTCGTAATAATTCCCTCTCTCCTGTATTGTCACAACACTGGTCCTCACAGAGCCTAATAACCGATGTCTACCGTTTTTCTAAATACAATATGAATTATTCACCGAAAAGTTATGTGATAAGAGCAGAAATCTTCCTTACCATTTGTGTTCTGATTATATGTCAGCTTTTACCTCAACATTTTCTTATATAATCTAATCAGTGCCCCACTGATTCTGTTCAAATACTGGAAACTGCCGTTTGATATTCCTCAACTACACTTCTTCCGATAACTCGACATCAATAATTGCGATATTACCTTGCCGCTATGTGTAAAGCACTAATTTTCAAGATAACCAACGATATGAACTTCCTTCCCACAAATTTCATGGTCACATGCACCACAATCTGGTCTTCGATAAACTTTGAATAAGATGAATCGAACCTCAGGTTTGGAAGAATATTATTGGCACCTTTGCAAACCGAGCAAAATAAGCCCAAAGTAAAGCTGTCGGGATAATGTTTCGTGGTTCCGATGATTCTTTTTAGGCAACTCAAATTTGGTCCCTGTCGGTGGCGCGTTTTTCCAAGCAATCCGTTTGAACTCCAGTCTTCCTCAAGGTTTGGTGCTTTTGTGTATAGAAGTCCTCCATTTTATTGCAATTTTGTTACGTAACAACCAAGATGCCCATCAAGAATTTAGTAACTATGCTCTCCCGAACGCAGTCCATGTGAACTATCCTAGTGATAGCGAGCCATTTTTCCAGTTAACGTATCACAGTGCAGTTCATTTGGAGTGCGTGAACAAACAATGCCCCTATTGGTGTGATATGCGATGGCAGTTTTGTAGAAAAGGTAATGGTTGATGTGCGGATATTAGAAGGCATGTCGTTCATAGCTCACTTTGGGAAAGGCAAGCCATAGCCCATCCTGGATCAACAGCAGACCCGATTAAGCGAAACAGACAGGATGTCAATGGCTGTTCTGAATTGACATGGAAGTGGATTCAACCATGCGCGTGAATGAACCAATCATTATCCCGACAGTAAGTGCGTTTCTCAACAAAAAGTCAGACTGATTTTTATTCGGTTTACAATAAGCAAAATTTAAGATACCTACTTGCGTATGAGATCAATATTGCGCAAGTTGGTCAATGATGGAGAAGTTAGACGATGACCTGATTGAAACTTGACTGCCTACTATGTCTAGAAAATCTGATCTGATCCATAGAATTTGTGCGCCTACACGGCGCAGCTCACTGGAATGTTTTTGCACCAACACAAGAATATTTCAAAGAATAGTAAGGTGTTGTCTGTACATATCCACTGACAATAATGCGGGGCACAAAGGCCTAAAGTGCTCCTGATTACCCTTCCATTGTGTTAGTTGAGTTGTTCAAGCACTGGAATGGTGAATGTGTGCAAAATTATGTTCGATTCATTCACCCTCATTTGTGAATAATGTGCGGATCGAAGTAGTTTCTTCAAAAACGTTTAATTTGGTAACGAGTACACAGTGAACTGCTGAATATGGAAATTGAGCGATCCATCAACTAGTGCATCATAAAACTCACTTATTCACTCAAAATTGATAATGCACTATGATGCGAATGACGGTCATCCTATGCAGATGGTAGACTGTATGGCAGCGGGAAATCAAACAAGACCTAATCGATTTTCCCGGGGTGACTGATTTGGTGCCGACCAATCTGATAATGTTACCCACGAGCAAGATATTTCCATCGACACATGTGTACATGCATTCCGTTTTCAAGTAGATCCTCATTTGGCCCGAAAAATACCAAACATCTTCTAGTCTATCGTGAACTCCCTCTACTTGATCCATGTGTTATGATCTGAATCAGACAAAGGAATTACATGTATGGGTTGATCCAGTTACTTATTCAACCAAACTATTTCGGTTTTCGAAAATATGCACAACCACAAGGGTAAAGGACACGCGTTCAATGCCCTGTTGAAGATTAGAACAAAGATACGACAAACACTTAACGAGTTACACATAAACCTAAAGCTGAACATAACTGTCGCCTACCAACAAACAAAGTTATATTAAAAATCGAAACCAACTCCACGACCAAGTTGGCGAAAGTTCGAAAAAGTTTCCAGCTCGACTGTTTTGTAACGACGTTTACAAGGTGAGCTAATATGGTGACCTAGCCCAATTACGGTTATTCCGAATCATCCTCGCTGAACCCTACTTCTTAAATAAACGCCATTTATAAGTAGCTTCAATGAAAACGTGATAAGACGACGAATGTTATCAGTCCATATCTGGAGTGAATATACCAAGTTATTGTTACGGTGGGATATATATCAATATGTTGACGTAACTGTTACTCACGACGATTGATTTCGATCAAATCCACCGTCTAAGCTGCCGCGTGTCATCCAATTTGCAAATCACACGAATGAATATCTCCACATTAAGGTTGTTAGCCGTATTAGATGGAAGATTCATTTTTCCATTCATATTACTTTAGGAAAAACGGAATGTTAGATCAGACCGGTTTTCGAATTTGTTGCATGTATAGAAAGCTTGTTTCATCATCACTTTTATCTGCCGACTGTTTTTATCTTTCAATCAACGGCCACAGATGATCGGTGAATCTTGGATTAATTTATGTTGGGGTTGAGAACACTGATACGACTATGCAATTTAACCCTTGGATTGAGAATACCCACATACGGGACTGGATACTGTTGTGACAACTCGAACTCCATGGTGATAAGAAAAGATGCCACGAAGTTTGAATTATCATTCCAACAGTGCGTCGTTATCTGGTGGGTTGTGAAAGTAACCAAACATCCCACGGAGACGTTGTAAGGTTGGTTAGACCTTACTTTGCGGTTTCCTTAGTAAACGCGTGCTTCGGTCCTTTGTGCTGCGTGGACCACCTGCACGTTACTCTAATGCTCGGCACTGTACGAATATGTTAACCAGAACAGTATTCTCCGCGCCCCGTGAGAACGAGAAGGCGATTGGGAGAGATAGTGGTTAGCGTATATTTCAGGAGTGTGCGCGAGAGCGTGCGCAAGAGCAACGGTCAAATGGCAACCGCACTTGGCAGTCAGCGTTCAGTTAAACAATAAACGTGGTAAAAGTATGAACGAAGATGGCAACCGCTACAGGGGCCTCCTCCTAGAAGTCCGACGGAGTTGGGCTTCGATCGTGATGGTAAGCCGGAATTGTTGGTTGTCCAGGAACTCCTCATAGCTTCTCCGTTATATTGTTGTTGACGTCGAACGACTGCTGATGAGTTTACCGGTGCCTGCACTCTCGAGGTCCGATGTGCGTGGGTCCAACTGTGTTTTGGCGCCCGCGGGTCTCATACGAATGCAAGCCGGAAAATGCCTCGTCAGGTCCATCCAAAAGGGCGTCCAGTTGCCGTCTCCAGTGCCAGGCTGACCAATCGTCCCGTTGTCCAGTGAGCGGTTGGCTCCTTGAACGTGCACGGGAGTCGGCCAGGCTACGGATGAAGCCAATGTGACTTGTTAGATCCGTCTGAGAGAGGGCAAGGTAAACTGGAACAAAATAGCGCCTGAGGGCGCCGGCGGATGTTGGACCGTAATAACAACACACAAACGATGTTCGGTGTTGTTGTAGTCGCTAGGAGACCAGAAGAAAATGAAATCATAACTACCGATTGTAATTTCACGGGTCTGTTTTTTGGTAAATCCATGGCGAACTTCCCAACTTATTGCTAAAAATCGGTTGTAAAAATCGTCACAAAATCGGCGAAGCGGACGGGATTTCGTACTTGGCGACCGCGATGGCTACTTCGCGTTGCGGGTACGGTTGGAGAATCTGATGGACTAGCTGCCGAGTCCTCACTAGGCGTAATTGGGGGTGGTTCGAGTGGTAACTCGCTCGATGCAGGTGACTGAGCGGCTTGAGTAGGTGTAAATTGGCCGAGCGGCTCGCACTCCATGACGGCAGGCTTGAGACGATCGATAGATACGGTGTCGTGTCGTCCGCTGATATCTATGACAAATGTCTTTGCCCTACGTTTTATCACCCGAAACGGGCCAGTGTATGGCGCTTGTAGTGGTGATCGAACGCCATCAACGCGAAGGAATACGTGAGTAGCGGTTCCTAACGCAGTTGGGACATAACTTGTAGACTGTTGTTCACGCGGCGGACTGGCCTTGAGCACTCGCATGTGCTGCGTAAGGCGCTGGGCATAGTTACCGTAATCGAAAGTCACGGTTGGTGAGGGGGCTACCAACTCCCCAGGCAGACGAAGTGTACAGCCATATACCAGTACGGCCGGTGTTGTGTGTAAATCCTCCTTAACGGTACTACGCAGGCTTAAGAGTGCTAATGGTAGTGTTTCACTCCAAAGGGGGTTACCGTTTGCTCGAAGGGCGGCTTTTAATTGCCGGTGGAAACGCTCGACCATACCATTGGCCTGAGGGTGGTAAGCTGTCGTCTTAACGTGTTGGCAACCGAGCGTAGCGAGTAGGCTGCCGAAAGCGCCGTCAAAGTGTGGACCGCGATCGGTGGTCACTATTGCCGGGCAACCGAAATGACTAACCCAACCGGTCAGAAAAGCTTTCGCGGCCTCTTCCGACGTGGGACGAGGGATAGGGATGGCCTGCGGCCAGCGAGTAAAACGATCCACGCATGTGAGTATGTAAACGTACCCAAGCGAAGGTGGGAGTGGTCCTACGAGGTCGACGTGCACATGATGAAAACGTGTTTCAGGTTCTGGGAACCTGGCTAACGCCGCCTTAGTGTGCCTATGGGTCTTAACACGTTGACACTGCAGACAAGCACGAGCCCATTGACGGACATCTCGCTCAGTTAACAGTTTCACCGAGGCAGTCACACCCGGATGAGCCAGATTATGGAGTGTCATGAACGTAGGATAACGGTGGGCAGCAGGAACTACTGGCCTAGGGCGACCTTGCGACACATCGCACACGATGGTATTCTGGGAAGCTGGGATAGGCGCTATGGTTAAACTCAAAGAACCGTTTTGTCGAAGTCGTTCGATGTCAGGGTCCATAGTTTGAGCCTGTGCCATTGCGTCCAAGTTGATATTAGGCGTCGGTGACAGACTTAGTTGATATACGCGCGATAAGGCGTCTGCGATGGGATTAAGTACCCCAGAGACGTGTCGTATGTCCACAGTAAACTGTGAGACAAAGTCTAAGTGGCGAATCTCGCGTGATGAGTATCGATCCGAAGCTGACTTTAGTGCGTAAACCAAAGGCTTGTGGTCTGTAAACACCGTGAACGAACGGCCTTCGAGTGCGTGTCGAAAATGACGAATTCCCAAGTAGATGGCTAATAACTCTCTACCGAACGTGCTGTACCTTGATTCCGCGGGTTGTAGGCGCTTGGAGAAGAATGCTAAAGGTTGCCAAGAGTCATCTACGAACTGTTGCAGTACTGCTCCAACCGCTGTGTCCGAGGCATCCGTCACTACCGAAATAGGAGCCAAAGGGTCGGGGTGTGTAAGGAGTGCTGTGTTGGCGACAGCATCCTTGACCAAGGCAAATGCGGCTTGTGCCGTGTCGGGAAACACGAACTTCCGCTTACCTCCGCGCAACAGGTCGGTGAGGGGTTGCATCATTTCCGCACAGTGAGGAATAAATCGGCGGTAGAAATTCACCAGGCCGGCAAACTGACGCAACTGGCGAAAAGATTGGGGTTCAGGGTAGTCGCGAATAGCGGAAACTTTATCTGACAGAGGGCGGATACCCGAGGATGAAATAGAATGTCCTATGAAAGTGATATCAGACCGGCCTAATTCGCATTTCGCGATATTGATCGTAACGCCGTGCTGACTAAGGCGTTCGAAAAGTGCTCGTAAGTGTGTAGCGTGCTCTTGCTCTGAAGAACTCGCCACCAAAATATCATCCAGGTATACGTGGACATTTTTCAAACCACGAGTTGCCTCGTGCATGAACCGTTGAAAGGTCTGGGCTGCATTGCTGAGTCCAAACGGCATTCTCAGAAACTCGAACAGCCCGAAAGGTGTACTGACGGCAGTTTTAGGGATATCGGCCTCTGCTACCGGGATCTGGTTGTACGCCCGAACTAAATCGATACGGCTGAAGACGGAGCAACCTGATAAAGACGAAGTAAGGTCCTGTATATGGGGAATCGGGTATCGGTCAGGGACGGTGACTTTGTTAAGCGCTCTGTAATCACCACAGGGTCGCCAGTCGCCACTAGACTTAGGAACCATATGAAGAGGGGAAGCCCAAGGGCTACTAGAAGGGCGTATTATACCCAGTTCTAGCATATGTTCGAATTCAGCCTGTGCAATACGAAGCTTGTCTGGTGCTAACCGACGCGGCCTACTGAACACTGGGGGTCCCTTAGTATCGATATGGTGAGTGACACTGGTCGTCACCGCTGGGAGAGGCCCAGCCTGCCGAAACATGGCTGGGTAGGCGGCGATGAGTTCGCTATAAGGTTCGTGTGCCGGTGGTTGGACGTAAAAAGGCGTGACGTGGTTCACTCGCGAATTACAACCCGCAACAGCGAGAGTGGTCTGACGATCCACCACTCTGCGGCGCCGTGCATCAACTAACAAGTCAAAACGCTGCAGGAAGTCAATGCCTAGAATTGGGTACGGGACATCGGCGATGATGAATACCCAACGAAAATTACGCTTCAAACCTAAGTTTAAGGTGAGCGACCGCTGGCCAAACGTTGGGATGGCCGTGCCATTGGCAGCGCGTAGTGTTTGGGCCTGCGGCGTGCTATTGTCGTCTTTCGCTCGGGGAAGGACGCTCACTTCGGCACCGGTATCTACAAGAAATAGGTTATTTGAAATGATGTCCCTTACGTTCAAAAGACGACTGTTGGTCTGATACCCGGCTTCGTGGGTCGCCACCACGGGCCGGGGGTTGTTTCCCTGATGAGCCCCGGGAAACGTACACCCTCGTTCGCATCGTTTAACTCCCTCACCAAAACGACTGTGGTATTTACAATAACTCTCTTTTGAAGAGCCGAAAGGTCGTCGCAATGACGGACTATGGCGCCTAGGTGAGCGTGCGCGGTGCTGCTCCTGTGACCCACTTCTAACTGCTAAGCGTTGCAGGCTCGCGTCAATTCTAGACAAAACTGACGCGAGGTCGTTAGATGTTGGCAGGGCAGGCACCGTTGTGACGGAGGACCTGGTTACTCCAGCTACAGCGGGGTTGTATCGTGACATAATGTCATCAGCTATTGCTGCAGTTTCCTCCAGTGAACACTTGCGCGTGGCACTTAGTAAAACTGGGATGTTGTGCGGCAAACGCTGCAGCCAAAGTTCTCTTGAGAGCGGGTCCGCGCCTACCATCGGTCCTCTCAAGCGCTGCCTCTCACGCAGCAGTTCGGAGGGCTTCCTGCTTACAAGCTCAACGTTTTGAAGTTGTTGCATACGTTGGTCCTGCGTTGGGGTCGTGCGGGCAATGACGGCCTCCTTCAAAGCCTCGTAGCTTTGGTAAGAGATTGTTACGTCCCTAACTTGCATTGTTACCTCCGGCGGGAGGCGGCCTGCTACCCACCTGAAGCGGCTGGCGTCACTGGTTATACGGCAGCTTTCGAATTCTAACTCAACCAGCGTGAACCAGAGTTCTGGATCAGCAGGCGTGAATGCCGGTATGTGCAGCGTGATCGCCCCAACGGTGGGGCCTGAGCAGGATTTCCGTTCGGCAGACATAGCGATTACTTTATGGAATACAGACGGGAAAAGAAATCAACGAAAAGTGGGGCACTATAGTCTTCGCGAAAAAAATCGCGACGAATTAGACACACAAAATATGTATGGACGAAAAAAAAAATTATTTGGTAAACCAACCAAAAAAAAAATCAAGATAGGGAAACAATAAAACACACAAAAACGTACGTAGACGGGACCTTGAACGGTAGAAAACAAGGAAACTCACGTGACCTGCGGATCACGTCGGGCTCACCAATTTGTAATGTTGGTTAGACCTTACTTTGCGGTTTCCTTAGTAAACGCGTGCTTCGGTCCTTTGTGCTGCGTGGACCACCTGCACGTTACTCTAATGCTCGGCACTGTACGAATATGTTAACCAGAACAGTATTCTCCGCGCCCCGTGAGAACGAGAAGGCGATTGGGAGAGATAGTGGTTAGCGTATATTTCAGGAGTGTGCGCGAGAGCGTGCGCAAGAGCAACGGTCAAATGGCAACCGCACTTGGCAGTCAGCGTTCAGTTAAACAATAAACGTGGTAAAAGTATGAACGAAGATGGCAACCGCTACAACGTCAGAATATATTGATCTGTACAAAATCATATCAGGAACATGAACGAATTCAAAGGTGCAGTGTTGGTTTTGAAGTAGGCAAAACGTCGTGGAAATAGACAATTACTCGGCCTTAGGAACAACTTGTGACAACTAGAAGATGCGCAACCATTTCACGGATAGTGTTTCCTCCAGGAAGCAGTGGACAACAAGCAAAAGCATAATGACACTGATTCAGTGAGCGGGATACTGATGACGGAGAAGCAAAAAGGTGTTCTGCCAAATAGTGGTGAACGGAGAAGAGGTTCGTTTTTGCTTAGACATGGATGCATCCAAGAACATCATGCCTACGGACACTCTGTCTAGCGTAGAAGCGATACAATTACGGGAGAAACTCATTATGTGGAACGGTAATAAGGCTTACCCAAGGGATGAGGCAATGCTACAAACCGTTACTTCCAAGGATGGACATTCATCAATCATAAACTTTGTTGTAGTCGACCACGACTGAAGATTCCGTACCAGACTAGCTGAGTTAAGCGCAGGACCAAAACGAGTCCATTCAAGAACGAAGGTGAATCAGGCAAAAAACGCGATACTACTGAGTGTTAGATAAGTACGTCCGACTAGTGAAATATAGGCAATTTCATTATATACAGAAAACACGAATAGCGAACAAGCTCGTTTTCGGTAATATCATCCTCGTGGCTAATAAAGTTACATTTATAGGTTAGAAATGCATAAATTATGAACAACGTCTGTGTGCTAAAGTGTGATTGGATGGTCATCAAAGTTGGTGTTGCGTAGTTAGGAAAGATAGGAGGGGAAATGTTGTTGTTTCGTGGTTGTGAAAGGGGCCCGTGAAACAATGAACAAGGGTTTCGGGGATTATCCATTTCCGGTTTGAACCAAAGGGTCAACGTATGGGTCACACTGAGCTCCAGGGTCGGTCTCGGGTCGCGGCCAGGGTAGTTTGAGTGCCTTAACGAAACGTTTCTGAGAACAAAGCGATGGATTGAATAATCTGATTGCCACAGCCTCTGCCGTTGCTAGATGTTGTTTTCGAGCGGCCTTCGGCGCGTTCACAGGGACTCTGTAGACTATTTAGAACGCGTCGTCGATTACGCGATGTCCAGTGTCCGCAAAGTGTGCCACAATCGCGCTGGTGATGGATTTTCTGTCTCCCGTCGACAGCCAAGTTGGTTTGTGCTCTTTGATCCTTTGTGATAGTTGCCGTGTCGTTCTACCTATATAGCTTGTTTCACGGGCCCCTTTCACAACCACGAAACAACAACATTTCCCCTCCTATCTTTCCTAACTACGCAACACCAACTTTGATGACCATCCAATCACACTTTAGCACACAGATGTTGTTCATAATTTATGCATTTCTAACCTATAAATGTAACTGTATTAGCCACGAGGATGATGTTACCGAAAACGAGCTTGTTCGCTATTCGTGTTTTCTGTATAAAATATAGTCATATTTATCCGGTGTCTAGGCCGAGTTGGAGTGACGCGCTCTCCTCAGAAACCAAATCAAACTAGCTGAGGTTTATTAGCGGTACTGAAAACAATGATCAATCAAGAGAGTAAAAGTACAAACTTCAAAACTTGGCGTCCTCAGGAGAATCAACGTTTACTCACTTTCCGTACAGTTTAGAATGGATAACACGTACTATGGCCAATTGGCCGAGGCACACGTCACCAAGCTGGTTAACGAAACGACCACCACAATCAATGAAAAAGAAAGGAACGCGCATTTACTGGACACAAACGAACAGAAAGGCGAACATGCGGAAATCCATCGGTGATTCTGACCAGCCAGTGAGTAGGGCAGGGATTCGCCCAGACACGCAAACACACGATTAGTCACGGGTCGAACAGGTCACGGTCTTGTGTGGGTGCGTATGTGCAAACGTCAGTAAATATGCGTGATTATGCTTACCTGCCGGGTGCAGCCGATCGGAATTAGGTGCCCAATCGAACAGTCTAGTCCAGGTTTAGTCAGTTAACCGAGTGGTGGTTCAGCCTGTGTGTGTGTGTGTGTGTGTGTGTGTGTGTGTGTGACGGACGGGCAATGCTTGAGAGCGATGCAGTATTATGTGAACTGATAGCCGTGCGATCATGTGGTCAACGCCAAATTAATTAGGACAAAACAGAAGTACAGTGGTTCCCTGGTTTTCAATGGTGAGTTGAGCATCCGCCCGGTATGCGGAGGGTCGCCGGTTCGTTTCCGGTTCGCGGTGTCAAACTTTTCGATGTGAAAAATGCAAGTGAGTTTTCCACTACATGAAATTTTAAAATAGATGAAGCCGTTTCTCTGAAACACGCACAAAAGACCTTACTTCTGTGACCTCACTTTGCACCCCAGGTACAGCCTCAGCCCCTAGCTTCACTCTTTAAGTGTCTCGTGATCAGGTATCTAGTGCTCGTGGCCAGGCTGACCTTGGGATTGTTTTAAGAATGAGAGCTGAGCGTGCACTGCTAAACTGGATTCCATTCAGCGTACTTTTGTGCGAAGTCCGGTTGGATAGTTCTGTTCATTTCAACAGCAATTACCGAAGGCGTCGATGCTGTTTCGTAATGTCTGTGTATGAACATAACGATATCAGCTTCTCTGAGACCAACGAAAGATTCCACTGCTATTTATCTCAGCTGATTCAAAGCGTGCGTTTATTGGATATGGTGGTCAGCAATAGGGCTTACAACACCCAAGTTGGTCGTTTGGGTGGTTCCGAAAAGCACATTGAAAGCCCGTCTGCTATCCCGATCAACCTCACTGTTAGTCACGACCTTCTCATCCGACTGTGGTCCGGCTACTGATTGTTGCTTGCGCGTATAAATTTCTAATACAGGAAGTGACATCCACTTACATGGTGTACCCCCACATCCCCACAATGTTGCACTCAGATAAATACTTTAATCAACTGAACATTGTCTTTTAATTTTTGTCTGCGCCTGTGCACACATAGACGATAACAGACTATCTGTTTTTCAGGCACAGTTATCGACACTGTATACTATGCAGCCGGACATCTTGGACTTAAGTGAACGCTGGCAGAAGAACAAGTAGGTCTTGTATGCAGCTGGTAATGCCACACAGGATTCTGGTTCAAATATGCCACACAGCGGACGAATATTTTCAACATCAGTAGCTTTATCGGATGTTTACAAATTAGTTTCTCCGGATGCCACTTTCAATAAAGTGCTTGGCTTTCCGAAACTCCAACTTAATAGGAGCCTGAAAAGTGACCGTGAGCAATGAGGACATGCGAAATGTAGGGAAATGGAAAAAGATGGTGCCATATACAGAATGATTATTGCTAAATTTTGGGGATCAGTTCACAGAAGCCCAGTGCATATGAATTAGGGAAAGAATCCGACCGCCCACTGACTCACTCTCAAGGATATCGTCTAAACCGTTGGGTGAAGCACTTTGAGGAACAGTTCAGTGGGCCCACTTCAACAGTATACCCTCAGGATATACCTGCCAGAAGGAATGTTTAGGCCGGAGATGACTTATTTGAAAAGATACATAGCCTCTGGATCGGATGCATTGACTTCATTTTTATTCCAGCATGGATGCAAAGCTTCGGTGTCGGAGTTAGCAAAACTCCTCCGGGTAATTTGGTATAGTGAATAGAATCCTAAGGAACGATGTGAGAAGGGTTATTGCACCGATGTACAAGAATGATGGTAGATCCTTTTGTGAAAACCACAAAGGAATTAACTTGGTAAGTAACTCATCCAAACTGATCATCGGGATTTTTCTCCACCGATCATTTAGTGCCATTGAAATTTATACGCATGAGAACCATGTTCGTTTCAGACTCAGTCCGGGTTGTATCAACCACATTTTGACTGTATTAGAAATCATAGAACACAGACAAATCCTCCATGGGCCCAAAATCTCTATCTTTCCTAAACTGGAACCGGCGTTCGACTCAGTCGACCTAAACAACAATGTAGCAGTGGTTAAGATGCGTCTTGTACCTTCACAATGTAAAATGCTGTTGCAGGACTGGGTTGACGCTACACTAAAACTCGTCTTGTCAGGAGAAGCCGAAGTGAAAGTAGATGAGTGTTGTTATCTGGGCCTTTACATCTTACTATGTGGAGAAATATCGGATGTAGTATCATTGCTTATTCGGAAGGCATGTTTGGCTTTTGTCAAACTCAGCTACTTGTGGCTACGGCGCAACATCCACTTGTCTGTCAAGGGTCGAGTGTACACGGCGGCCCTTAGGTCTGCTCTTCTATACGCCTCAGAATCATGGCCGTTAAGAGTAGAAGATAGGTTATTGCTGCCGATGTTCGACAATCGATGTCTCCGTATCATTGTCGATTGTGGTGGGAACACCTCATCAGTAATGCTGAGGTTAGGATCAGGCAATGAATCCAAACAGGTTAAGGTTACTGGGATATGTGTTACGCATGCCCACCGACAGACTTCCTCATCTTAAGCTCCTTCTTGAGGTGGATAGTAGTGGGAAGGTAGGTCGATCTGGTTAGTAAATAACAGGGGAAAAAATTATTAAAACCTTGATCGGTGGACTTAGCCAGGTAGGACGTGTTAGGTTTCTAGGTTGGGGTCCATGTAATCTGCTCACCGAATGATTTGAGGCATTAAGTGAAATGATTAGGTGTCATGGACAGTGACCCAGCTGTATTCGAATTCTATCTTTTTCCCCGTGGCTTCAGCTTATCACTTTGATTGTTTTGGATTTCTCTTCTTCGTCCTTCTGTTCTTTCGCTCTTTACTCGATGCTGGTGGGAGGTATAAACCGAAACCAGAGCACCGAATTGCGAGCTTGCGTAAACTGAAACTGAACTAGAACTTCTGATTCTGACCGCACTTATGACACCATATCGCCATCTCAGTGAATTCCACTTTTGTGCAGTTTCATTTTATTGAGACGAACCACAAACAGTGGATAAGCAGAGTGACCCGAATCGGGAATAACGCAAGCACTATATGATCAAGTTTTTTTCAACTACAGAAGACCCTTTCCATTTCATCGACAGCATTTCGGGCATGCCAGCATTGGGCATAGTGTTATTGAGCCATAGACCAAAAATCTAGATTATTCCTCTATTTATATGGCCACCAGAACGGAAGTCTAGCAGTATGTTCAAACTTGTTGATGCCTGGATGACTCTAGTTTGTATGCAGTGTTGTCCAGACAGTCCACAATATTGCTCAAGGAAAAACGTTATTTACCGAATAATGTTTCATCCTGGAGGACCACTATACCGTCTGCCATCTTCAAGGAATCTCAGGGGCTCCATAGCTGCTTCGGCCATAGTTTGGAACCTGCTATCTCCTACTCCCAGTTTGACTCTTTCATGCATGAAGCGGTGCTTGTATCACTTGACTGTATCGCTATCCATTGTCCTCTAGTATGCCTTCAGTTTCCCCACCAAATCCATGATGCAAAACGGACAATCACCATGATCTCTCACGGGTGTCTAGACATAGTATCGGCATACACATGGCGTTTACCCGACCGGTGTTTGGAGACGTAATCGAACTCACGTAAGTGCTCCTGCCATCGAACAATCCATCCCTGTGAGTCCTTGAAACTGTGCAATCAAAATGGCACTTATTGGTCCATGCGGACACAAAACGGGCAACCAATTAGGTAGTGTCGGTTTTTTTTCTAACAACTCACCGAAGTTATCATTTCCTTCAGAGTAGTATAGTAGTTCTTCTCTCCGTTTGAAAACGTTTTACTACCAAACGATACACAGTGCTCTTGGCCATCTATACCTAACTGAGAAATCGCTCCGCTGATAGCATCGTCACTTGCATCGGTATCTGGGCAAAATTCACTCGCGTTCGTGGACACGTCTGACAAATCCAATACTGGCGAAGAAGGCAGCGCGGAAAGTAGATGCTAGAAAACCATTTGTAGAAATTTATTGAAACTACTCTTGGAAGTCCAGCCTTAATTGATCGAGAAACTCCTTCAAAATGGTTTAGTCAAGATTTCATGCTATTTATCATAATCTCTTCTTGTATTTACCTAAAAGTTCGTTTGCTATTCTTCCAATTTGACCACCAGTTTCCACACTAACCACCAAATCTTCTTCGCTTCCAAACCCGCGTGAAAATTTGTTTGTTTAATCCCACTGAGTCACGTAATTTAGGTCTTGTTTCTATGACACGTGTCGATAAACTTCAGTTGTCATTTGTCTTATTGTTGATATTACCAGTTCGTACTGATTTCTGGTTCTAAACTAATTTTATCGTTCACGTAGCCCTCCTTCCCAATTTTGGAATCTCTGAGCCCTGAGCAGTTGGTGATCATGACCCGTTCTGTTTTTGTGTCCTAATTACCTGGGTTACTAGACAAGGTCCAAAGGTTTGGACGTCATTAACTTCCACTCTCCATATGCCTTTTCCGTGTGGATGACTGAAATTGGCCGTCCTGCTACGATCATGCACTTTCTCATAGTCATGCTATTCCGTGTATTCCCCACCACACTTGTGTGTGTCCTTCAAGCAATTGCCTCCCTTCTGATCGTTGATTTGTCGAAACGCCCTCTTGAATAAGGACCTTTCTGTAAGCTACATTACTCGCTCCCGCCTTGCAGTTTTGAGCATTTGCTGTCTATATACTCGAAAAGAACTTCATCGCATTGAGATGTCAATTTTGACTAATTGTAGCAGATGAATTTCTTGTCGATCTCAAACAAAAGACACCAAACGAGATTAAAACCTTAACCTCGTTGCGTCGATGACATATTTATGATCCGTAACAATGATGGGGACCAAGAGCGACTCTTTAAAAGTTGAATGTAATTCATCCTAATATAACATTGACATGTCATATAGATTGATAAGCCAAAAGTGACACTTTAGACATTAGACTGATTCGTCGAACAAATACATTAGTCAGCAGGTCTTTTTCCCAACAAAGTATTTGGTCTGCGCAGTGACCGAAATTCACCAGTTTTATTTCTGCGGGGAGCAAGGTTGGCATCATCCGGACAGTATGTCACAGAGCACGTGGAATTTGCACGGATGGTGCCTAGAACGAGAAGGAAGTCTTCGTAAGGTAGGTACTGCAGGCAAACGGTGACCTAGTTCCATTTGCCCGCAAATACTCAAACCCGAAAGCGGAAAAACAAAAAGGTGGTCAGTTCACTGAAAACGCGGGTATTTCTCGAATCATCATAAACATTGATGACATCATTCAGCTAAATGGTAAGTGCCTAACTCTGTCATCAGATGCATCTCTACGCAACCGAACCGACGATCATTTTCATAACCACTCGAATGTCTACACCCCGAATAAAGAGCTATTTGGAAAACACAAGTTGGCGAACAAGCTCGTTTTCAGTGATTCTTAATCATGCCAATACAACACAATATATAGGACTAGATGCATAAGGGATACAGTCAGCAAAAATCGTGTCAGGGATCATCGTTCACACCTAGTGTGGTACAGGATTATCCGGAAAACAGGTGTGAATGGACTAACACGTTCTCAACATGTAAGCTTTCGGACGTTCGTGGACCTGACGTTGGGTGGTGAGTGGACCAACTTGTGTTTTCCAAATGTGCTCTGGGGGATTTTTCGGACAATTCAAAGAGCTATTTCCTCACTGCATCAACTCAACCGACAATTTCTCACTGACGCAGAAACACTGGGTATTGGCAGTAAAATCCACGATCTATGTAAGCAGCGTGAATGGTTCATCATTTTAACCCTGCCTTTGTAAGAAACATCTGTTGATTGGTCAAAAATTCGTCCTTGACTGCATCAATAACAGCAGTGAGTGAAGAACGTAAATTGTAGAAATGGAGCAAAGTGATCCTGGATTCGTTGTGCGCAACAATCTGTTTTGGCTTTTCTACTCATTGTATATATATATATATATATATATATATATATATATATATATATATATATATATATATGCGCAATAAGAACGGACCGGTAATGATAAAAAAATATTCAGGCTTGTATAGAAGAACGGAAGCACTGAAATATACCGTGTAATGGGAAAACCCAAATTTGGGATAACCTTCAACAGCGACCGCAGCCATAGCTGATAACTCCACTACGCGATTTTTGTAAGGGGACTTGACGAACAACGGAAAGGGTTGGAAGCCATATATTGTTTGACAATTTCATCTTTGTTCTCATTCTAAAGCCAACCATATAGGATACAAATACAACTAATAGTTTTAATTTGACTGAGATCAGTGTTAGTCAAATCAGCCGAATTCCCAAACAGTGAGCGTAGGCTGCAACACAAGATCACAAGTATACTTTTATCACCGTAATTCTGCTTGAGCAAAGAGACCTTTCAACTGGTTCGATGTTTTTTATGTGGATTTTAGATATCTCGTAGGTTATTCTTCCTCTGATCCATATGAATCCTCCGGATGGAGCTTTCTACACGACGACAGTGAATTTGCGAGATCCTATGAAGCTGTTCGTGTTTGTTACAAAAACTGGCGTCATTGTTAGAGCACAAAATTTAGTGTGACCACTCGCAAGACAGTTGCTGTGACAACAATGAAACAATGCTGACGAAGACGGAATCAGTGTGAAACTGATTATGCGGCGCAGAATATCGGAGATCGAAGGGACAACGTGACGAAATTTGAAGACCGTTACGTGTGTTATTATCAAGAGTGCCACTCCGTATAGAGATGTTTTGGCTCCATCCTATGATCGAATGGGCGAGTTTTCAACAAACCACGAAGGAAACTTTGGAAACAGTGGGAGCAGTGGGGAATAATAAAATCGGGACTGCGTTTAGGAAGTGCGGACAGTGTAAGTATTAGTGAGGAGAAACAGGGAAGCTTTTAAACTTTATGAAACGTCTCATTGACTGGCATGGACGGCGAAAGATTGTGAGTAATTTAAATACCCGGGTACTTGAATGTGGACAGTGTAGGAATGTTTCCTTTGTGCACAGAAAATCAAGCGAGTCGGTCAGTGTTTTTTCGATCCCATGGATGATAAAAAATGGTATAACGTGACATTTAGAAACACTCAGCCTCTGGAAGCGGGAAGAGGACCAATATAAGTGGCGTCTAGTCCGCTTTAAATTCTGGAAATAACTTCTTATAAGGATGGCTCACAACCAAAGCCGATATCGTCTGAATATTTACATGAAATGGATGTAGGTAGAATAGACAATTATTTCGAGTACACAGGACATACCTAAGGCTGATAAGATAACACTGTGCAAGATTTCATCATAGACAAAAAGTGGAGAAAATATCATTGCAATAAAGTACGCAAGCAGAGTTCGGTCAATGAAATAGTATGAATCATCGTTCATAAGCTCAGAAAGACTCCCGTTTCAGATGGAAAATAAAAGAAAACTTACCTATTGCAACTGAGTAGCTGAAAATGACTGGGTCTTGACAACTCTAAATCCTTAGCATTCTCCGTCAGAGGAAGCAACGGTCAAACGTTGATGATTCTTTCAACGTCGGTCAGAAATATCGGAAGGATCTGGTCCGTCCTGTGCTGACTGTGAGCTGCGTCTTGTAATATTCCGTATCAACCCTTCCAAAAACACCTTCACAATGACTCCCATCACGTGGACCAAATGCTACTCTACCTCATGTCCTAACAAAAACTACAAACCCCATTTGGTGAGATGTCTCTGAGACCTGCGCTTCCTTAAAATTCCTCCCATTATCACTTCATATTACCATTGGATGTCCTCTCATAGCAGTGAATCATATTAGGGCCTGGATCAAGGAGTTCCTGGTACGCGAGTGGGTTCCTTCGATATGCATTGTCCTTATGTTTAGGTACGTAAATAAACAATCATCACGTTTCTCTTCCATTCCCTCACACCTAACGTAGAAGGGTCTGAAGTATTCGACACCAACCTGAGCAAATACATACCCAGAGAATCGGGAGCAATACGATATTAAGGGTACCATTTGTTGGTAATATGATGGATCTGGCTCTCTCCTACACGTTTAGGGCTTACTAATAACTCGACGAACTAAGGTGCTACCCTGTCAAATACAAAAGCTTTGACGAATCTCAGCAAGCTTTTTCATACAATCAAACGGGGAATTCTAGCATGTGACAATGTCTAATGACAATCTTTTACAAGGTGCTTGTTTGACAGAACCACAGAATGTTTAGCATATTATATAAGTTCGACCGTTGTGGCCGCCAACCTACGCATACCAGTTCGTTATTGATAACATGATTGGGTCTATTTATGAGGTTTCCCTTCATCTGTACCTCCACAAGCGCACTGACAGCAGATGCGCTCTCGACGTCCAGTGGAAATGCTTCTCCACAAACTAGTTTAAGCATCCCTTTACGACTGTTCTTGACCTCTGACGCCGTTGAGGAATCTGAAAGCCCCATCAAACCCGACTAGACTTTTTTATTTATAAAGAGATGCTGTTTGAGCCGTAGAATACATGCTACCGACTTTGAGAATTTGTACCATGACAAGAGCCGTTCTAAATGTGCGCAATTTGAAGATCGGGTCAGTGTGCTCACTATCGCTTTCTTCTTAAGTTCTTATAATTTCTCTGGGACCTACAAATCATACTGTTCAACAGGCGTTGTAACCCTGTCAGCACGAAAGCGGTCATGGTCCTCATTCTGACCATCAATTAGACAGTGCAAGGAATGGAGAAATTAGAGTCAACGTTCAAAGTGAGGCCTTAATCATGTTCTTTTTTTCGGGAACTAATCACCGTGAAGGGGGTGCACACAATTCTTCCAGGGGGTAGAAAAATTTTCTTCTCCCTTAACCTATCAAACTACTCCATTCTGACCAATGAAAGCGGACTATATTTTATTTCCTGGCACTACCTCCGCCTGCTCAAGCACCTGATCGGTGGACCTACCCTCGGCCCCATCCCCGACAAAATGCTAAATTGGCACCCTAATAGATTCATAACTAGATTTCGGCCTGCTGTTGATTCCAAAAGCTGGCCTATACCTTGTTAATCTAGTCCATCCACGGATGAACACATAGGAAAGACCGTAAAGGGTGTTGCAGTCATCATTGAAATTGTATTTACTAGAATTGCACATTAGATTATTCGTTCAAATCCATGTATTCGACTCGTTGCCCATGTGTTTGTCTTCAGGTTCCTCAGTTTGAAGAGAATTGATTTCGAAGTATGAACTTACCGTAAAACGTGGTTTGCGCATGTGCTTCTTGACCGTATCGGGTAGCTACTGTGGCACACCGGTGTTTACAACTTCTGAGCCTATAACTTCGACGTTCCCTTCATGTACAGCGTCTAAAGCAGTTAAAGAAATATCTATGACCTACCATCGAGGAGGCAATAGATTACAGTCCGACTGAAACCAAACTTACTCCGAGCCTCGGAATATTTTGTCATTCGTCAGAGTGCCCTTTTTCTTGTCCATCATGGACAGTGTCAAAAAATCGGTATACTGAGATCAGTACGGACTCCACCTTCAAGCCAGTCGACACTTGTATCCCAAATATTATTGTCTTTGGGTGAACCTGTGGACAAAGGAAGGAACAGCCCAGCCTCCATGTTGACGTTCATGATACTAACGCTGCACTCATTCCTTCATCAACTAACGCCTGAAGATTTTATTCATGTTGCGGAATTACAAAGGTAGAGAGCATTCCAGTGACGATATTCAGGAATGCTGTGCTAGGCTACAGTACTCATAACTTCTAGTGTGGTCGGTCTATTTCCTGCCATCCGCTAGTCTAGAGCCCGCTCTTTATCAAAAACAGCGACGTTCACTTGAAATCAATGTCTGCGTAGCTACATTTTTTACCAAATAAAGGAGGTTTGTCTGCAATGTTGCTACTCCAAAAACCACCAAGTTAACAGCCATCGAATTTCACAGATTTATTTACCAAATGAGAAAAAAAAAATCAGAATCACTGACAAAGGGTGATCAAGAACGGCTGTCACATTGAGGATATACATCAAATTAGGATCTTCTGACGAAGATATTTAAGGTCAGGTTCCCTTTCATAATGATAGATTCAGAAATAAGAGATTGACTGGATTGCGTCCATGTATGGAAGTCACTAAATGACTGAACGAGGAATATACTACCGTGAATAGTTTAAAGTGCGTTAGTTCGAATGTGCAATCGTGATAATCAATAGAACGGGACGGAGGAAGGTAACTTTCAACGTCTTTTTCAGGGTGCAAGTGGCTACAGAGTAGCTTTTGTATACGAATGTTACACAAGTAAATAATTCGCAAAAACACAAGTCTATTCAAACAGATATGGATACGAAATTCGACAATAGCCAAGCAGACAATTGTGTGTTGCTGTTTCTCGAACTCCAGTAGATGTAGACCGGTACTGATTAGTTGAATGAATGACGTCGATCACCGATTTCTCGTGCCCAAACACCGACCTTCTGGTTTTGATGATAGATGCCATCGTAGCACACTTGGAAACATAGATGAGATGTTTATTAATAAGCTCAAGTTATTTGAATGAGCTGCAAATTTGTGACCGCATATTTGATAAAGAATTCTAATGTGAACACATTCACTACCAACGTGGTGACAAACGGATTATTTGAGTTACACAAGCATACTCATTCGCAGGCAACCAATCAGTATTCCTCCCTAAAAGCCATACACCCATTTGGTATTGGTCATTAATCGTGCTTCGGCGCGAGCAGATTTGGCTGATCAGTTATTCTGCTTGCCGCCTGACAAGAAATATCAGCGTGTGAGAGCACATGTAGCTGAGCATTTTCACTTACTTTCTTCCTTATGGCTTACTCGCCAGCTACGGTTGGGTTGCATTTGCTGACAGATGAATGAACTTTATCGGTTGTTTGTTCTGATGCTATGGATAAGGCAGCAAAATTCAAATAACTGTTTTCGTTCTACGAAAACGTTTTCATACTCGTGAACTTCTCATGCTCAAAACACTATGAAAGTTTATCGAGAAATGCGAGTCAGACACAATAAATACTCACAGCTCCAATTTCCCACTGAAAATGTTGCACACATATCGCCAGTCAAGTTCTTGTTGAATGTGTTAGACTCGTCCCAAGGTAAATAAGTGGCATTTATATGTTTGTCCGTGATGTAATCCCGATAACCTCCGAAAGTTAATCCTATCCAGGGTTTTTGTAGACCTGTAGTGATTACAAGACTGTGGCGCTCCGGTCCCAATCCAAACAATAGTTTGTCCACAAGTTGATACGTCAGAACTTGCGAGACCATGGGACCAATATCTAAAAAAATAATATGTTTATCAATCGCGGTATTCAAAGTCGAGAATTATATATATATATATATATATATATATATATATATATATATATATATATATATAATCACCACAATTAGTAACTTGATTCGAACCTACCAAACCATATCTGTGGATTCTCCTCATCGGCACCAGCACTTGTCATTTTTGCCTGTAAAAATGTACCCATCCCCGGAACTGGTTGGCAGACAATCAGTGCATTTTTGGCGTAGATATAAGAACGATTGAATACCGGCAGTGATTTGGGGAGTCTTGGTGCACGTGGCTCGAACTTGAAAGGAATGACACAGGGATCTGAATGCAAAGAAGATTCGAATCAAAATGTGTTTTGCTGTAATCGTGGCACAGATTGAGGAAAAATTATACGTTACCTGGTTGTTTCAACAAATCGCTGTTATGTTGTCCAACGAGTATACGAGGTGAGACACAGCTTGGATCTGCATATTCCATAATTTCTTTTAAATAGGAGTTTGATCAAACGAGTTAGATTCGAGAAAGATTTCGCTTGGAACCTTGCAGTAATCCGAACAAAGTTTTGAGAGTTTAGAGATGTTTATCCAAAATATGTTACCAGTACTACTCAATTTTGATAAAAAGTAAGTCGGGTGATATAGAATTATTTGCAAGCTAATCAAATAGTTTCATTTATACTTACCGAATTGGTAATTATCTCTTTCATGCTTGATTCCGTAAAGACGAATAGATGCAGGGGAAATGTTTTGCTTGATCACGTCCCTTTTGGGGACAATACGAATCCCGCGAGCTTGAATCGGCCAGCGAAACACACAAGTAAATGTACCTTTATGGTCCGCGAAGAACTTTTCCTGAAATGTTGCAAGAATGGAATAAATGTGCATGCTGAATTCCCCGTGATTTGCTTTAAACTTTACGGAGAATTATATGGGAGAGACAAAATGCATTGCAGTAAATGCCTCTCATTGATTCTATGCGAATAAGTGTTAGTTCTATGACTAAATGGAATTAAAATTTATCATGTTGCTTGGTTTGGAGTGATGAAAAGTTGTTTCATCGTCAAGAACCAATCCGTTTGTGAAAACCTCTCGTAAGTTTTACCTAGCATTGATTTTTCACAGTGAAATCTGTCTCCCATCTCCCGAGGTTGTTGGGTTTGTGATGTTACATCGATTGGTTGAAAATCTCGCGAACACATTGAAAACAAATTGATTGAGCACAGTTTATCGTCTGACGCCTCAGACTCGCTGGGATAGTTTGTTTTTATTTTCAAAATAATAATAAACTCTTTTACCAGACGAGTGTTCAGTTGCACTGCCTTCGATTGTTATCTCTTACGTTCAGAAAGATTTTCTAAACGTTACCGTTTGTTTTAGTGCTGAGCGGTGAACATCTGAAGGTGATGGCTTTGAAGCAGTGGTGAATGATTTAAAGTCTCAGCTAGATGATATGGTAACTAGGTATATGCTCGATTGTTTCAGTGAATAAAAGTGTGTCCATTCTTTTAAAAATTTCATTGAGGTTGAAATATTGCCCTGTATCCGTGAAATCGGCAAGTTGCATACATAGAAAAACCTGTAAATGAGTGTGAACGGCAGCATTCCCCATACATAATATATGATAATCGTAAGTTAGTGTCGCAAAAAACATTCACTTGATAAACTGACCTCCCCAATGGCCGAGAAATGCCAGTCCATCAGTTGTGAACGAAATTGTGCCTGCGAAAGCTTGCACCTCAATTCGTTTGATGTCGATGCGGATGTAGTGCAAATCGCTCATTGTGCCCAGAAGTATAGTCCAGTGGCGCCAATCAAAAGGTAATCTCGCCAGCAATTCATCTGTAACATATGCCGTGGAAAGCCAATGGCTAATTGGATGGGCAGATGACCATGTTGTCTCCTGGCAATCGCCAACCTTGTCCGACTTGTGATCGACGAAATCAGTAAACTGATCTTTATGACATGGGGGTATGTGAATGGATATAATGTATCCAGTTATACCGTGCGAGTTCAAAGGTAGAATTATGAAATTATTCAATGTGAACTGTGACGTACTCGAATAACTTGGTGATGGCGAGGAATCGGTTAGGTACATCAGATTTTAATCACTGTGTTCCTTTGTAATTAGATTTACACTTGTTCATCGCGTGATATTATTTATGGTCGTAAATTGACCATATCTTAAATTTGTAATTTGATGACTATCCCCTCCACCATGGGTCAGACCAGTCAACCTATTGTATGAGTATTGCAGACTCGCAGAGACGAAGTCTGAAAAATATGGCAACTGTTCTCCTAAAAATAGGCATATTTAATCAATCTCGTAGTTTGTGTGAATGTGCAACGGTTGATTTTAAAATTCAATAATAAGGGGTCAAAATTCTTAGTTAATAATACACATCAAATTTCAATTCTATCTGTCAGGTTGTGGCTAGTTATCGAGACACATTTGAGATCAACGTGGCAGAATGGATGTTACGATGCGTTGGAATGCTTCTGGTTACTGAGGGATCCCTTATTCATTGTCGTGCACCAGATCACAGACGGCAGATCGGCTGTCTACGAAGCATAAGGTTGTGAGTTTGATTTCGCATCTTCGAGTGGTTGATTAGATATGACTGATGCGAGTAGATTTGCCGTTACCTAAATACGCAAAAGTGTGGACATGTTTACTTCCAAGCTGATGAATTTACCACGGTCGGTGACAAAGTCTGGAAACTAAATTTCAAGCTGTGTTGACTGGAATCGTGTAAAATCACTTACGATTTATATCGGCTAGGAATTATATGATATAAAACCAGAAAGGAACCAAATAATAAAAATACTCATTGTTGGGATCATATAACAGGTTTGTCATATGGAGCGAGCGCGTGGTTCGGTAGGATACCTTCCTCCTGTGAACCGTGATGAATAGAAATATTCTGACCAGTACTCACCACGAGCTGAATGTAAGACAACGTTTCTCAACCCATAGGTAAGAGCCTGTTCATGACCATCAATGGGATGCTCTAATTCACAAAATACCATTAGTGTTAACGATAATATTGTAAGTCTGGAATATTTTGAACAATCGAAGGTTTGGTTGAATTGAACATTGACGGTCACATTCCATGTATCGTCCGCAAACAATTCACCAGTCTGAAGCAGAGTGAAAATGTGACAATTTTACTGCTCAGAAATTAGGCTGAGTAAATGTTCTTCTTATGCTGAAAGCTTTTTGCCTATTTTATCGTTATTTTAGATGATGAGACATGTGAATAACAATATTTGCTATTTTAAAATACCCGAAATATTTCGAATCTGTGTTTTGTAAACAGGGTGATTCAAAAGAAAAACCTTAGAGATCGGTAACTTTTGTCATAGTAGTGACTATCTGACTCGGATTATTCTACTTGTCAAGATAAAGTATACTAGGAAATGAACAAATTCAAGTTCCGTGGTCTTGTGAACCCCGTTATTTTCTTTGGGATGAATAAAGTTATCCCGTAAACAAGTGACTCTTTTGTTCCAGCAGGCTTGACCGAAATTCGTATGACGGAAGTGTTTCCCTTAGCCTTACTAGCTTACATATGAAAAAATATTCTGAAGTAATTCAACTGGCTGCTCACTCGGACGTGGTTCACACACAGTTTTCTGGAATTTTCAATCACATAAATTGCTGTGGATGGGTTTCTTTACTCAAGCAGCCACATCATATTCCAAGAATATGGGATCTTAATTACACTGACGTTAGATCCTAGGATGGTACCATTGTGTTGCATTCGTCACCACTATTTCCACTCAAGAATAGGAGGCTACTAGTCTTTCTCCTGTTTTCATTTCATGTGGATACATGTTTAGTGTGCGACGTTACCGGTTACTGTTTTTCTCAGTTTCACAAATATTGCCACAATTATTTACGCAAAAGATATTTGTCTCGATGAAGTCCTGATGAAGCCCTTTATGCTCAAAACACCGTTAAATTAAAGCTGCTATAATTCTACATACCGGTAATTTTTGATTCACAGTGGCTGGTTGGGTTGAAAATTCAGTGACCTTGGTTAATGTGACACAGTTGTCGGATTATTATGTAACATGAATCAGTACAATTATAATTTGCAATAATGATTTTGAAATTGAACGCAGGATTCATTGCACGAGATGATTTCCTAACTGATAAACCAGTGCGGATCCAGTTGGTAACAGATCTCATTTCCCTGAGTGTCAACCACACTCGTGTCTGGCGGAAGGAAACTGAGATGAATGACATCTTAACAGCAGGCTCACCAATTACGGTAAGCTCATGCCGTAGAACAAGGTTAATTGCTTCTGTAGGTGAAACCTGTATGTTAATTTCATGGCACCATTCTCCGCTCAATGCATCCGATTAGTATTTTAGATACGTCTAATTTACCAAGTCAGGATGTCTTTCAGCGAAACCAAATTGATTCAGGGCAACTTTCCGTGTCGGGTGACAAAAGAGGTTGCATACATTTGAATTCTGATCAAATATAATCGTGTTTTTGGATTTCAGACTGGTGAATCCACGATACTGCAAATGATAAAGTTTCACACTTGCCGCCACACCAGCTGATGATTGAAATGCGATTGAAATGAAGTTACCATTTTCGAGAAAACTAAAGCTGTTCTTTCACGAGTCGAATGGGTTTGACGCATGGAACACGCAATGACTTATGTTCATCTTCTCATATTGGTAGACTATTAGCCTAGAAACGAAAATAACTCCTTCGGATCCGAAGCGAATCCATGTTATTAGAAGAAAAGTAATGATTGATAGGAAAAGTTACAATATTTTACACTTAAATATGAATCATATTTCTATTTTTGGTTTGCGTCTCATTGCATCTCTATGATCCTATTGGATACGGAATAACGAAACTAACTAATCTATCACGTTTCAGTCACCATTAGGATGTGGGGCAGTCCGTATATCATAGGTTTCTTCCAGGGTGTTTTACTCTAAGTAAATAATGAATTGATTCCAAAAGTCCATCGATGTTCGACAGTACCAGCCGTAGTTCTGTCGCCGGTCACTATATTGAATAGTACACGCAAATTACGTGGCCTACAAATCCGACCAAATTACGACGCAAACGTCAAAACAATGTTTGTACAACGAAGAATAGAGACGGAACTAAGGTGGGATACTTAGCGAGTGCATTTTGCTTGTAGATGGAAACTACGAGTTGTTCGGATAATCGGGACATAAATGAACTACGACACTCGTTGATAAGGTGATGAGGTACGTGAAGTTTCAGAATATAGTGTACGCTGTTTTGGCTGATTCAAATTCAGCTATTCAGAAGACACTACTTACCATGATATCCATCCTACGGATATCCGTTTCGTTTAATGTGGTTTTCTTATTCCTGTGTGTTAAATACACATTGCTGACCCAAGCGCTGTTGTGTAGAACCAAAACCACTGACCGACATTCGCCTTGAGGTGTTTCGGTATTTTTCAGGATTGCATTTATCACTACTGTGTCCCTAAACGGATAATAAAAGGAAAGCAGTTTTCCAGGCTGTGGTTGGAGATGTATAGTTGCGAAATACATGCACAAACCAAATGAATCTGTTGCGCGATGCAATAATATGAAACCCTGTTTTACACAAGACATCAAAAGTAGAATTCGCAGATACAAGATCAAGTACAATGAAGTATGAGATGGTGTAAGATGTTAGCGTACACTGTAAAAGTGATACTTTAAAAACCTGTTGTAGCGATTTTAATGAAGGCTACTCCTGATTATCACGAAATGTGTCATCGAGCTCAAGGACACAATTATCGAGATAGCAATCGCTATCGCTGAATTCATATTAAACATGATTGAAGAAGGAGATCGGTCGGAATGGGAAGCACATTTCTCTATCAAATAGTGAACATTGTTGGTAGCTTCTCGTCTGCTAATGGGAAGACTACCATTCTTTTATGCGCAGAAAACATTCAGTTCAATCTTGAAGGTAAAGCATACAAACGAACGGATGGTGTGGTCATGGGAAGTCCTCTGGGCCCAACCTTGGCAGATGTACTTTGGGTATGATCGAAAAACAGCTCTGTGATAATATTTCCCAATTTCTATTTTACAGACGATACGTGGATGATATTTTAATTTTACGACTGAAGAACTTTTTATCCCTTTTGTTAACGTTCTTAACTCTATTCACCCGAACCTTATTGTATCTCACGAAGAAGAACGTGATGATAGTTTGTCCTTTCTAGATATTCTATTAACCAGGCGTCAAGATGGGACTCTACAGCGCAGAATCCACCGAAAAGCAACGTGGGGCGGTCGTTATTTATAATTCTCTAGCTTCGCCCCAGTGGCTTACAAACGTGGATTGGTCAGAACTCTCTTCAACAGAGCCCAGAAAATATGCACAGAGGATCAAATACAAAACGAAGAAGAGTTCATAAAAAGAACGCTGCTGGCCAACGGTTATCCGGAAAGCTTTATCAGACAACATCAGAGGCCGAGACTTGTGCGCGAGAAAACAATGAACGTGGAAAAGAAGCAAGTTTTTATCACTTTGCCTTTTAAAGGAGATCATTTATTCAATCAAATAAATCGTAATCTCAAATCAGCTCTAAGGCACACATACACAGCGGCGCAGTTGCGTTTGCTGCAGACGACCAAAAGGTTCTGTTTTCAAAATCACTCAAACAGTCTGGCTGATCCCGATGTCTCACATATTGTCTATCAGTTCACTTGTCGTTGCGGTGACGTATACATTGGCAGTACGGATCGTTGCTTGACTCAACGAGTGTCAGAACACATACCCAAATGGCTGTCAAACTTGATGACGCAACCTGCTGGGGCAATACACAACGACGTGAAACCGCCAGCTTCTTCGATTGGAAGACACTTGATTGCATCAGGTCACAAAGTTGACCTGACCCAATGTTTCAAAGCATTGTTGCACAATCCAGTACCGAAACTATTAGCGTTCAGTGAAGCTATTCTAATCATGATGCGTCAGCCAACACTCTATGCACAAAAATGATTGACCCAAAATGTTTGTTTACCCTGGCGTTAACACGACAAACTTCACTCTCCCCAACGTACGCACTGTAAGAGCTTTCGATCTTGCCTACTTTACTTTTGCAATTACCCCCCCCCCCCCCCCCTACTGTACCATGTATATATACTGACACGTTTTACGTCCGCGGTTGACAAGAGTAAACGAAATGCTTGCATCTCGCGATTTATGTCTTCTCTCCGTTCTCATGAATCGGATAAGGGGGACCCAATGTTTCAAATACCATGTATATGCCAGACTTATAAAGGATCTAATGAATTGGAACGCTCGTTGAAACATTTGACAATAATGAAGAATGTAGCTAATCCACTTCGTTGAAGAGGTAGGCTTGTGAATATTCCACCAAAAAGGGATTTCACTCCTACCTGTGAGACAATGAATGATTCATTTTCTCATTTCTTTTGAACATAGAACGTTTCGCAGAATGCGTATTACGCGCAGAGTGATCAGAAAAAATAATCCTTGAAAGAAGCCCGTTTTCATTAGAGCTTCTGTTTACTTCAGTATTAAATGGAAGTCAGTTTGATGAAAATTGTCTTGCGATAGCATGTGGGGTTGCATATTTTTAATCTCAACGCGGAACCTTTTTCAAAGGCCGTTATGTCTTATCAAAGGTTTCCTACTGGGGAGAAGCCATATAGAGCAACATTCAGACTTTGCCATTTAAGATATAAAATCTATCCTGAAGACTGCCAGACAGCCAACGAAGAATGTATGTGTCTGCATATCATTGTTAAACAGTGTTTTGCCAAATACACTCAAAGGCGAATTTGAAATAATCCGAAAATTGTCGGTTACTAGCAAATATATTTTCCTTTTAACGTACTAATATTCCGCAAATCAAGTCAACAAGAAAATTCCCTTTCTGCTCAACCTTAAACCCAAGGAAAATGAAAGCAAGTTTGTTTACACGAAATTCTGCACATTTTCTTATGGTGCAGCCAGGAGCGGACGTTCTCTGGAAATCACCGAAAAGTGTCCAGTGCAGCTTACCCTGGGTACACATCCAAAGTATTGGTCTACATCACAAGATGGAGTTCGGTGATCGGTCGTTGTTCTTTTAAAATGCCAACTGATAGCGTTTCATTCATTTGGTTTCCTTCAAATCTGCCCTCTATTTGTATATCAACGCTTGAGTTTGTTTGAACTTCTGCACAATGTGTAAGCCTCACTTCGATCATCACAATAATCTCCAGTAACGACTGATCACTTTTTTCACCTGAAGAAGAAGAAAAGAAGTAAGAGAATTGATGGGAGCTTTATTTTTAGCAATATGATGAAGCTTCACCGAGAACCTAAATTGCCCGGTTTACGTGATAACGTAAGATTTGCTCGTGTTCAGCCAAGGCAGATCACGATAATACAGTCAGCATATTTTTATGCGTTGCTAACGAATGTGGAGCAATTTATCTGCTAGATTCATGCAGGCTTTGAGTCATCGATAAGACAGTGTACTGCAATTTTGCTGATGGTGATAGTCAACTGTTTATCTTGTGTCCATCAACGTTAAACTCATTCTAAACATTAGGTCCCCTCAAACTGTCGGTACTTTTTTCCTGTTATTCCAATATTTCGACCAATTCCGATGTTTGGAGACCAGAAAGAATGCTTTTCTGGGAGATACAGAAGTCCAACTGAAGTTCATCTTCAATTTACAAGTTTATAATTTTAAAGAAGCACTATACCCGCCCCCTTGTCAGGTCTTGTTTTAATCACTTCTTTATTCTTTTGTAACTCTCTTAGCTTTGTAGTATGACCTATTGTCAGTAATCCTCTCACTGTTGGTTTGGCTCCATCCTACTGGCGGTCGGGATTCGCCTCCACAACCCCCTTTATGTACTCAGGAGAAATTTATGCTTGCACTCAGTCTACCCTGGTCCACTCACCACCCAACGTCAATGCCAAGAACGTCCGAAAGCTTACATGTTGAGAACGTATTAGTCCATTCAAACATGGTCTCCGGATAATCCTGTACCACACTAGGTGTGAACAATGATCCCTGACACGATTTTTGCTGACCATATCCCTTATGCATTTAGTCATATATATTGTGTTGCATTGGCATGATTAAGAATCACTGAAAACGAGCTTGTTCGCCTACCTGAGTTTTCCAAATGTGCACTGAGGGATTTTTCGAACCATTCAAACAGGCCAACGACCTCGTGGTATTAGGGGAACTTGATAAGTATATTAAGTTCTCTACCAAACTAGCCATGGCGGGAACTCAAGTTCAGATTCTTGATGGATGTATCAATCAATCAGTTTTTCCCAAACAATACGAAACTATGTTGAGACGGAATCGGATTTATATATCGTGTGTCGCTTCGGCGTCAAACTCTCAATTAGCGTGATGCTGTGTCTAGCCATTTCGTGAATTTAGAATGAACTTGTGGGTCAACTTATCACGTACTTGATAAGTTAACACTAACGGAAAGAAAGAACTTCATTGAATATATCCAATCAAGAGAAATTTTGAACACAGTTATTTCAACTGATCAGATTGATAAATATTCATCATTTTCCCCTTCAGATACAGATATCCATGTCTAATTTTACCAGAAATCTTCGTATGAACAAACCCGAGTCAACTAAAATCAAGATTTTCATTCCCTCGATGAGGACAATACATGATTCTTCCCTTTCGGTTACGTGTCCAAAATCCCTCAACTCTAGTAAACCTCAATGCACGGTAAAAGTTGTCCGACTGACAAACGCGATGTTTGTGAATTTCAAAGCAAGTGTACAGAACTTTACTGAATTCAACACAATCCAGCAAAATAAAGTTAAGATCAATTTTATGGAAATCACATCTGAAGGTGAGGAAAACCCACATCTCCAATAAAAGAGGTGTCTTTTTTCGTCTAGAACACATAAAGAAAAGGGATATGAAGTGGTTTTGCAATGTCTTCTATAATTTGTTCCAGTTGAATTCCCCAGCACATAAAAAATGTATCAGTTGTGTACTAAGTGCAAAAACTAAAAAAATGTTTTTTATGCGAGAATATTCCTAATTACTGTCTGCATAGAAGACGTTTGAGTAGAAAAAGAAAAACCATAAATTGCTATGGAGAACAGATGGTGCAAATTTGAGGGACTTGTTGTTCGATGTGGGAGTTTAGAAGCGACCGACTTCAACACTTCGGGGTTCATTATCAGTATTGTATCAGGACACGAATTGAATGATGCCACTGAAGAAGATACAATTGAGAATAAATATAACAGAAGCATGTTCATCAAAATGTCTTCCTTGAAGTCACAAAACAAACTTCGTGGTGAATGAAAAATTGAAAGAATAAGTGTGATTACAATTCGCCACATAGCGTTTTGCTACTGAGGCCGAAGTTAGGTGAAAATTATTGAATAACTACACTGATTGGAGAAATTACCTAATGCAAGGTCATAAATCACTGAGGATTGACTGACTTCCACTGATAAATGATGCAAAATAATGAATGCATAACTCGTGCGCAAAGAATATACGAGCGGAGTATGGGAGCGGCTCGCAGACATAATACTCAATCCGAACTCTTCGGAGACGAGGAACATGATGTAGTCGAGTGGCTTGTGTAAACGAAAAAATTGGGTTCACAAGAATAGAAAGCAATTGGGCTAAGGTGACTTCTGGCGACTAAAAGTCAGAGACTAATCTTTTAGTGATTTTTAAGCGTTATTGCAACATTATTTATTTTGTTAAGCAACATGATTTATCGGTCATTTGGGAACTGTTGTAAAAATCGTATATATTGCTTCACAAGTTTTCTCTTTGGTGATTCGGTGAAAACAAGAGTGGTTTCAAATAATTTTTTTAAATTTCTTGTGGACAGAAGGTTAGAATCTCACGAATCAAATAAAAAAGAGAAGAGGAGGAGCAATATATACTCCACAAGAAGAGGGAGGAATTTCCATCGACTGAGCCGGTCACATAATCCTGGACAACATGGAAATGTGCTGAATCAGTTCAAAAGACGACCTCTCAATAAATCCAAAGCAAATTAGTCAATGAAAACAATAAAATTCCAATTAGTATCTGTCTAGCAACGCTTATAGATCAAACTACAATGACAAGTGCGAGCGATGCCGTGGTGGAAGCCTTTTGCCTTCAATACGTTTTCCATGAAATCTTATTCGGAAAATATGTGTGCTTCGCCCAAGCATCAGGCAACCCATCGACTAGCATATTTGCTGCAACCTCTTTGTGGACACAAATTCTGTCGGACCTGTTTGGAAGCACCATCGGCATATGGCAGTTCATTTTTCGATCTGAATATGTATAGACCGTTCAGTGTACTTTATATTGGGTTGATTGTTATTTAAACGTCAGTAGACACTGTTTTGGCAGTTTGGTAAGTCAATGGTTTAGGGCTTTTGCAAAAATAAAGGTTTTATGAATACTAACTAAAAGACACTTCTACGTCATTCATGAACAGGTCCCATTTAATTAAATTCACAGGGAAACTATTTTTTTTTCAGAACAGGAAGAGAGAGTATTATTTTTGCATTCAAGGTATTGGCATAATCGGACATGGCAATAGGCTGTTTCCCGTAAAATAGAACTAAATGGATCAGTGAAACAAGCTTGATAATTCTATATTATTGGTCTGAGATGCCGTTGCCTGTTAGCCAGGGATTTCACTATTTGCCTAGTTCCGTCTTTCTCGGTTTCCGTCTTCACAAAGTTGGAACCATCGTTAAGTATAGTCTCCATCTTTTCAACATTGTTCGACTTTTTAAGAAGCACTATACCCACTCCCTTATCAGGTCTTGTTACAATCATTTCTTCATTATTTTGTAACTCTCTAAGCTTTTTAATATGACCTATTGTCAGTAATCCTCTCAGTGTTGGTTTGGCCCCACTGTACTGGAAATTTGTATCACCAAGGTAGGTTTGCGATTTTCTAGTTCGGTTTGCAATGATGGAATTAGATCACTCAATTGGGCATAGAAATTCTCGAATTATACTTCGGTACCCAGCTGTTTGACCTTGTTCGTTGAGCATCAAAACTCAGCCCCAAAGATAATACTTCTAGCGGAAATTTGTCTAGCTCGATGTTGGATAGGTTGTGTACAAATCCTTCGGGATTTGATGGAGACTCACCAACAGGTTTTGATCTTCCAATACCATTTATCAGTGTTTTTCCTTTCTGATCCACTTGTTTGTGCACGATTGATTGGACATATTCAATGAAGTTCTTTCTTTCCGTTAGTGTTAACTTATCAAGTACGTGATAAGTTGACCCACAAGTTCATTCTAAATTCACGAAATGGCTAGACACAGCATCACGCTAATTGAGAGTTTGACGCCGAAGCGACACACGATATATAAATCCGATTCCGTCTCAACATAGTTTCGTATTGTTTGGGAAAAACTGATTGATTGATACATCCATCAAGAATCTGAACTTGAGTTCCCGCCATGGCTAGTTTGGTAGAGAACTTAATATACTTATCAAGTTCCCCTAATACCACGAGGTCGTTGGCCTGTTTGAATGGTTCGAAAAATCCCTCAGTGCACATTTGGAAAACTCAGGTAGGCGAACAAGCTCGTTTTCAGTGATTCTTAATCATGCCAATGCAACACAATATATATGACTAAATGCATAAGGGATATGGTCAGCAAAAATCGTGTCAGGGATCATTGTTCACACCTAGTGTGGTACAGGATTATCCGGAGACCATGTTTGAATGGACTAATACGTTCTCAACATGTAAGCTTTCGGACGTTCTTGGCATTGACGTTGGGTGGTGAGTGGACCAGGGTAGACTGAGTGCAAGCATAAATTTCTCCTGAGTACATAAAGGGGGTTGTGGAGGCGAATCCCGACCGCCAGTAGGATGGAGCCAAACCAACAGTGAGAGGATTACTGACAATAGGTCATACTACAAAGCTAAGAGAGTTACAAAAGAATAAAGAAGTGATTAAAACAAGACCTGACAAGGGGGCGGGTATAGTGCTTCTTTAAAATTATAAACTTGTAAATTGAAGATGAACTTCAGTTGGACTTCTGTATCTCCCAGAAAAGCATTCTTTCTGGTCTCCAAACATCGGAATTGGTCGAAATATTGGAATAACAGGAAAAAAGTACCGACAGTTTGAGGGGACCTAATGTTTAGAATGAGTTTAACGTTGATGGACACAAGATAAACAGTTGACTATCACCATCAGCAAAATTGCAGTACACTGTCTTATCGATGACTCAAAGCCTGCATGAATCTAGCAGATAAATTGCTCCACATTCGTTAGCAACGCATAAAAATATGCTGACTGTATTATCGTGATCTGCCTTGGCTGAACACGAGCAAATCTTACGTTATCACGTAAACCGGGCAATTTAGGTTCTCGGTGAAGCTTCATCATATTGCTAAAAATAAAGCTCCCATCAATTCTCTTACTTCTTTTCTTCTTCTTCAGGTGAAAAAAGTGATCAGTCGTTACTGGAGATTATTGTGATGATCGAAGTGAGGCTTACACATTGTGCAGAAGTTCAAACAAACTCAAGCGTTGATATACAAATAGAGGGCAGATTTGAAGGAAACCAAATGAATGAAACGCTATCAGTTGGCATTTTAAAAGAACAACGACCGATCACCGAACTCCATCTTGTGATGTAGACCAATACTTTGGATGTGTACCCAGGGTAAGCTGCACTGGACACTTTTCGGTGATTTCCAGAGAACGTCCGCTCCTGGCTGCACCATAAGAAAATGTGCAGAATTTCGTGTAAACAAACTTGCTTTCATTTTCCTTGGGTTTAAGGTTGAGCAGAAAGGGAATTTTCTTGTTGACTTGATTTGCGGAATATTAGTACGTTAAAAGGAAAATATATTTGCTAGTAACCGACAATTTTCGGATTATTTCAAATTCGCCTTTGAGTGTATTTGGCAAAACACTGTTTAACAATGATATGCAGACACATACATTCTTCGTTGGCTGTCTGGCAGTCTTCAGGATAGATTTTATATCTTAAATGGCAAAGTCTGAATGTTGCTCTATATGGCTTCTCCCCAGTAGGAAACCTTTGATAAGACATAACGGCCTTTGAAAAAGGTTCCGCGTTGAGATTAAAAATATGCAACCCCACATGCTATCGCAAGACAATTTTCATCAAACTGACTTCCATTTAATACTGAAGTAAACAGAAGCTCTAATGAAAACGGGCTTCTTTCAAGGATTATTTTTTCTGATCACTCTGCGCGTAATACGCATTCTGCGAAACGTTCTATGTTCAAAAGAAATGAGAAAATGAATCATTCATTGTCTCACAGGTAGGAGTGAAATCCCTTTTTGGTGGAATATTCACAAGCCTACCTCTTCAACGAAGTGGATTAGCTACATTCTTCATTATTGTCAAATGTTTCAACGAGCGTTCCAATTCATTAGATCCTTTATAAGTCTGGCATATACATGGTATTTGAAACATTGGGTCCCCCTTATCCGATTCATGAGAACGGAGAGAAGACATAAATCGCGAGATGCAAGCATTTCGTTTACTCTTGTCAACCGCGGACGTAAAACGTGTCAGTATATATACATGGTACAGTAGGGGGGGGGGGGGTAATTGCAAAAGTAAAGTAGGCAAGATCGAAAGCTCTTACAGTGCGTACGTTGGGGAGAGTGAAGTTTGTCGTGTTAACGCCAGGGTAAACAAACATTTTGGGTCAATCATTTTTGTGCATAGAGTGTTGGCTGACGCATCATGATTAGAATAGCTTCACTGAACGCTAATAGTTTCGGTACTGGATTGTGCAACAATGCTTTGAAACACCCTGGAAGAAACCTATGATATACGGACTGCCCCACATCCTAATGGTGACTGAAACGTGATAGATTAGTTAGTTTCGTTATTCCGTATCCAATAGGATCATAGAGATGCAATGAGACGCAAACCAAAAATAGAAATATGATTCATATTTAAGTGTAAAATATTGTAACTTTTCCTATCAATCATTACTTTTCTTCTAATAACATGGATTCGCTTCGGATCCGAAGGAGTTATTTTCGTTTCTAGGCTAATAGTCTACCAATATGAGAAGATGAACATAAGTCATTGCGTGTTCCATGCGTCAAACCCATTCGACTCGTGAAAGAACAGCTTTAGTTTTCTCGAAAATGGTAACTTCATTTCAATCGCATTTCAATCATCAGCTGGTGTGGCGGCAAGTGTGAAACTTTATCATTTGCAGTATCGTGGATTCACCAGTCTGAAATCCAAAAACACGATTATATTTGATCAGAATTCAAATGTATGCAACCTCTTTTGTCACCCGACACGGAAAGTTGCCCTGAATCAATTTGGTTTCGCTGAAAGACATCCTGACTTGGTAAATTAGACGTATCTAAAATACTAATCGGATGCATTGAGCGGAGAATGGTGCCATGAAATTAACATACAGGTTTCACCTACAGAAGCAATTAACCTTGTTCTACGGCATGAGCTTACCGTAATTGGTGAGCCTGCTGTTAAGATGTCATTCATCTCAGTTTCCTTCCGCCAGACACGAGTGTGGTTGACACTCAGGGAAATGAGATCTGTTACCAACTGGATCCGCACTGGTTTATCAGTTAGGAAATCATCTCGTGCAATGAATCCTGCGTTCAATTTCAAAATCATTATTGCAAATTATAATTGTACTGATTCATGTTACATAATAATCCGACAACTGTGTCACATTAACCAAGGTCACTGAATTTTCAACCCAACCAGCCACTGTGAATCAAAAATTACCGGTATGTAGAATTATAGCAGCTTTAATTTAACGGTGTTTTGAGCATAAAGGGCTTCATCAGGACTTCATCGAGACAAATATCTTTTGCGTAAATAATTGTGGCAATATTTGTGAAACTGAGAAAAACAGTAACCGGTAACGTCGCACACTAAACATGTATCCACATGAAATGAAAACAGGAGAAAGACTAGTAGCCTCCTATTCTTGAGTGGAAATAGTGGTGACGAATGCAACACAATGGTACCATCCTAGGATCTAACGTCAGTGTAATTAAGATCCCATATTCTTGGAATATGATGTGGCTGCTTGAGTAAAGAAACCCATCCACAGCAATTTATGTGATTGAAAATTCCAGAAAACTGTGTGTGAACCACGTCCGAGTGAGCAGCCAGTTGAATTACTTCAGAATATTTTTTCATATGTAAGCTAGTAAGGCTAAGGGAAACACTTCCGTCATACGAATTTCGGTCAAGCCTGCTGGAACAAAAGAGTCACTTGTTTACGGGATAACTTTATTCATCCCAAAGAAAATAACGGGGTTCACAAGACCACGGAACTTGAATTTGTTCATTTCCTAGTATACTTTATCTTGACAAGTAGAATAATCCGAGTCAGATAGTCACTACTATGACAAAAGTTACCGATCTCTAAGGTTTTTCTTTTGAATCACCCTGTTTACAAAACACAGATTCGAAATATTTCGGGTATTTTAAAATAGCAAATATTGTTATTCACATGTCTCATCATCTAAAATAACGATAAAATAGGCAAAAAGCTTTCAGCATAAGAAGAACATTTACTCAGCCTAATTTCTGAGCAGTAAAATTGTCACATTTTCACTCTGCTTCAGACTGGTGAATTGTTTGCGGACGATACATGGAATGTGACCGTCAATGTTCAATTCAACCAAACCTTCGATTGTTCAAAATATTCCAGACTTACAATATTATCGTTAACACTAATGGTATTTTGTGAATTAGAGCATCCCATTGATGGTCATGAACAGGCTCTTACCTATGGGTTGAGAAACGTTGTCTTACATTCAGCTCGTGGTGAGTACTGGTCAGAATATTTCTATTCATCACGGTTCACAGGAGGAAGGTATCCTACCGAACCACGCGCTCGCTCCATATGACAAACCTGTTATATGATCCCAACAATGAGTATTTTTATTATTTGGTTCCTTTCTGGTTTTATATCATATAATTCCTAGCCGATATAAATCGTAAGTGATTTTACACGATTCCAGTCAACACAGCTTGAAATTTAGTTTCCAGACTTTGTCACCGACCGTGGTAAATTCATCAGCTTGGAAGTAAACATGTCCACACTTTTGCGTATTTAGGTAACGGCAAATCTACTCGCATCAGTCATATCTAATCAACCACTCGAAGATGCGAAATCAAACTCACAACCTTATGCTTCGTAGACAGCCGATCTGCCGTCTGTGATCTGGTGCACGACAATGAATAAGGGATCCCTCAGTAACCAGAAGCATTCCAACGCATCGTAACATCCATTCTGCCACGTTGATCTCAAATGTGTCTCGATAACTAGCCACAACCTGACAGATAGAATTGAAATTTGATGTGTATTATTAACTAAGAATTTTGACCCCTTATTATTGAATTTTAAAATCAACCGTTGCACATTCACACAAACTACGAGATTGATTAAATATGCCTATTTTTAGGAGAACAGTTGCCATATTTTTCAGACTTCGTCTCTGCGAGTCTGCAATACTCATACAATAGGTTGACTGGTCTGACCCATGGTGGAGGGGATAGTCATCAAATTACAAATTTAAGATATGGTCAATTTACGACCATAAATAATATCACGCGATGAACAAGTGTAAATCTAATTACAAAGGAACACAGTGATTAAAATCTGATGTACCTAACCGATTCCTCGCCATCACCAAGTTATTCGAGTACGTCACAGTTCACATTGAATAATTTCATAATTCTACCTTTGAACTCGCACGGTATAACTGGATACATTATATCCATTCACATACCCCCATGTCATAAAGATCAGTTTACTGATTTCGTCGATCACAAGTCGGACAAGGTTGGCGATTGCCAGGAGACAACATGGTCATCTGCCCATCCAATTAGCCATTGGCTTTCCACGGCATATGTTACAGATGAATTGCTGGCGAGATTACCTTTTGATTGGCGCCACTGGACTATACTTCTGGGCACAATGAGCGATTTGCACTACATCCGCATCGACATCAAACGAATTGAGGTGCAAGCTTTCGCAGGCACAATTTCGTTCACAACTGATGGACTGGCATTTCTCGGCCATTGGGGAGGTCAGTTTATCAAGTGAATGTTTTTTGCGACACTAACTTACGATTATCATATATTATGTATGGGGAATGCTGCCGTTCACACTCATTTACAGGTTTTTCTATGTATGCAACTTGCCGATTTCACGGATACAGGGCAATATTTCAACCTCAATGAAATTTTTAAAAGAATGGACACACTTTTATTCACTGAAACAATCGAGCATATACCTAGTTACCATATCATCTAGCTGAGACTTTAAATCATTCACCACTGCTTCAAAGCCATCACCTTCAGATGTTCACCGCTCAGCACTAAAACAAACGGTAACGTTTAGAAAATCTTTCTGAACGTAAGAGATAACAATCGAAGGCAGTGCAACTGAACACTCGTCTGGTAAAAGAGTTTATTATTATTTTGAAAATAAAAACAAACTATCCCAGCGAGTCTGAGGCGTCAGACGATAAACTGTGCTCAATCAATTTGTTTTCAATGTGTTCGCGAGATTTTCAACCAATCGATGTAACATCACAAACCCAACAACCTCGGGAGATGGGAGACAGATTTCACTGTGAAAAATCAATGCTAGGTAAAACTTACGAGAGGTTTTCACAAACGGATTGGTTCTTGACGATGAAACAACTTTTCATCACTCCAAACCAAGCAACATGATAAATTTTAATTCCATTTAGTCATAGAACTAACACTTATTCGCATAGAATCAATGAGAGGCATTTACTGCAATGCATTTTGTCTCTCCCATATAATTCTCCGTAAAGTTTAAAGCAAATCACGGGGAATTCAGCATGCACATTTATTCCATTCTTGCAACATTTCAGGAAAAGTTCTTCGCGGACCATAAAGGTACATTTACTTGTGTGTTTCGCTGGCCGATTCAAGCTCGCGGGATTCGTATTGTCCCCAAAAGGGACGTGATCAAGCAAAACATTTCCCCTGCATCTATTCGTCTTTACGGAATCAAGCATGAAAGAGATAATTACCAATTCGGTAAGTATAAATGAAACTATTTGATTAGCTTGCAAATAATTCTATATCACCCGACTTACTTTTTATCAAAATTGAGTAGTACTGGTAACATATTTTGGATAAACATCTCTAAACTCTCAAAACTTTGTTCGGATTACTGCAAGGTTCCAAGCGAAATCTTTCTCGAATCTAACTCGTTTGATCAAACTCCTATTTAAAAGAAATTATGGAATATGCAGATCCAAGCTGTGTCTCACCTCGTATACTCGTTGGACAACATAACAGCGATTTGTTGAAACAACCAGGTAACGTATAATTTTTCCTCAATCTGTGCCACGATTACAGCAAAACACATTTTGATTCGAATCTTCTTTGCATTCAGATCCCTGTGTCATTCCTTTCAAGTTCGAGCCACGTGCACCAAGACTCCCCAAATCACTGCCGGTATTCAATCGTTCTTATATCTACGCCAAAAATGCACTGATTGTCTGCCAACCAGTTCCGGGGATGGGTACATTTTTACAGGCAAAAATGACAAGTGCTGGTGCCGATGAGGAGAATCCACAGATATGGTTTGGTAGGTTCGAATCAAGTTACTAATTGTGGTGATTATATATATATATATATATATATATATATATATATATATATATATAATTCTCGACTTTGAATACCGCGATTGATAAACATATTATTTTCTAGATATTGGTCCCATGGTCTCGCAAGTTCTGACATATCAACTTGTGGACAAACTATTGTTTGGATTGGGACCGGAGCGCCACAGTCTTGTAATCACTACAGGTCTACAAAAACCCTGGATAGGATTGACTTTCGGAGGTTATCGGGATTACATCACGGACAAACATATAAATGCCACTTATTTACCTTGGGACGAGTCTAACACATTCAACAAGAACTTGACTGGCGATATGTGTGCAACATTTTCAGTGGGAAATTGGAGCTGTGAGTATTTATTGTGTCTGACTCGCATTTCTCGATAAACTTTCATAGTGTTTTGAGCATGAGAAGTTCACGAGTATGAAAACGTTTTCGTAGAACGAAAACAGTTATTTGAATTTTGCTGCCTTATCCATAGCATCAGAACAAACAACCGATAAAGTTCATTCATCTGTCAGCAAATGCAACCCAACCGTAGCTGGCGAGTAAGCCATAAGGAAGAAAGTAAGTGAAAATGCTCAGCTACATGTGCTCTCACACGCTGATATTTCTTGTCAAGCGGCAAGCAGAATAACTGATCAGCCAAATCTGTTCGCGCCGAAGCACGATTAATGACCAATACCAAATGGGTGTATGGCTTTTAGGGAGGAATATTGATTGGTTGCCTGCGTATGAGTATGCTTGTGTAACTCAAATAATCCGTTTGTCACCACGTTGGTAGTGAATGTGTTCACATTAGAATTCTTTATCAAATATGCGGTCACAAATTTGCAGCTCATTCAAATAACTTGAGCTTATTAATAAACATCTCATCTATGTTTCCAAGTGTGCTACGATGGCATCTATCATCAAAACCAGAAGGTCGGTGTTTGGGCACGAGAAATCGGTGATCGACGTCATTCATTCAACTAATCAGTACCGGTCTACATCTACTGGAGTTCGAGAAACAGCAACACACAATTGTCTGCTTGGCTATTGTCGAATTTCGTATCCATATCTGTTTGAATAGACTTGTGTTTTTGCGAATTATTTACTTGTGTAACATTCGTATACAAAAGCTACTCTGTAGCCACTTGCACCCTGAAAAAGACGTTGAAAGTTACCTTCCTCCGTCCCGTTCTATTGATTATCACGATTGCACATTCGAACTAACGCACTTTAAACTATTCACGGTAGTATATTCCTCGTTCAGTCATTTAGTGACTTCCATACATGGACGCAATCCAGTCAATCTCTTATTTCTGAATCTATCATTATGAAAGGGAACCTGACCTTAAATATCTTCGTCAGAAGATCCTAATTTGATGTATATCCTCAATGTGACAGCCGTTCTTGATCACCCTTTGTCAGTGATTCTGATTTTTTTTTTCTCATTTGGTAAATAAATCTGTGAAATTCGATGTGAATTTATGCCAATCTTGTTCAAATAATTTGTTTTTGACAGCTCCCATTTATCCAATTTCCAACATTGCCTGTCGAATGCAGTCAATCGACTCGACTTCATCTTCTTGTGTCAGCACCAATCAATTTCATGAGCGATTTTACGTAAATAAACGCGATTGATCAGGAATTCCACACAGACATGTACCCGTCACATTCCACGTGAAATCCTTGAATCAGAGCATTTCAATTCTCTTAGGTTATACTCTGAATTAATGTTTCACAAATGAAGATCCTGCATGTTTCATTCTCAAATGAGCACTTCACAATTAATCGGAGATCGTGCAGTCCCATAAACAGTTGGTTGTAAACCAGTAGCCAGTGGTTTGCCGTTGTAAGCAAAGAAACCAGTCTGCTCTGCTCATGAAAACACTAGGGTCACATATGTACAGCAACACATCAGCTCGCGTGTTGTACTCCGTCCTCCTAAGGAGGATGGCGTGAGAAATATCCCCGTGCTTTATAGTTTTACCGAGATTGGGACATAATTTTACATCCAAGTTAGATCGAAATCTGAAATATTTTATACACTTCTCAATCAGTGAGTAAATCGGATGGATGAAAAAGAAAGCGTCCGTCGGGAAATAAATGGGAACTGATGATGATTTTCATTATACAAGTACTTGATACAGTTGAAGCAATATTTTTGATGGACCGTGTTCAATACACTATTAGGCTGGTCTTGAAAGTTCAGTATGTGAGTAGTTATAAAAATTGGCAAATAGTATGGACAACGAAAACAATGTAATAACTGGAAACAGGGAGTCTGCTTATTCAATGAACGTAAGAAAACTTCTCATATCAAATCAGAATAACTGTATCCGTCACAGTTATCAATACGAAGCTTTGAAGATAGGCAATTTTCGTAGGAAAGTAGTCAGATAATATGATCCAAACTGAAACCCATACGCCGGAGATCGTTTGAGCAATCACACTCCTGTTGTGTATTTAGCAACAACAATACTAGAAATATAGAGTAATCTGCAATGAAGTCAAAATGTTACATAGACACACTGCAAGTGATCTCTAGTCAAAAGCATTCCGAGTTATGCACTCATTAGTCCGGGGGATACTACATTGGAACAACGGAACATCTACACATGGACCAGTAGATATGATTAATCATGGAAGTAACGCAAAGTCGGTAGACCACCGTGGGTTGTTATTCATTTTTATCCCCAGGAACTTGATGGATCAGATTGTTTGAACAAAACAGTCACACCGTCTTTGCAGAAGGATAACAATTTAAAGGAAAAAATATGCACCGTGAACATCCCCAGGAGATTATTGTGAAAATATAAAGATGGAAGTGTTCAGCACTTGAAGAACTGCGGTTGGTTTGTACAGAACGACATCATCAGAGTACTTCAGTCTTAAGCCGGAGTGCTCGCAAACACTCCACGGATGCAATTCAACGATGAGTAGAGAGACGGGAGGCTCCTCTGGAACATTCCGGAATGACTGATCAAAAGGTTTGGGAAAATATTCCACTAATTTGATAAGCTGCACTCTGGATAGCCAGACAAGAAACTGGTTAGTTTATAAATTGCAAAAATTCGTCATGGAATTTCTCACATGATTTCAGGCATGTTCGAACAAGCTTATTACTTAAGTTAGGCGCAGTATCTTTGTGGTTATTGTGAATTCCGTTATGGCTGTTAACTTGGTGGTTTTTGGAGTAGCAACATTGCAGACAAACCTCCTTTATTTGGTAAAAAATGTAGCTACGCAGACATTGATTTCAAGTGAACGTCGCTGTTTTTGATAAAGAGCGGGCTCTAGACTAGCGGATGGCAGGAAATAGACCGACCACACTAGAAGTTATGAGTACTGTAGCCTAGCACAGCATTCCTGAATATCGTCACTGGAATGCTCTCTACCTTTGTAATTCCGCAACATGAATAAAATCTTCAGGCGTTAGTTGATGAAGGAATGAGTGCAGCGTTAGTATCATGAACGTCAACATGGAGGCTGGGCTGTTCCTTCCTTTGTCCACAGGTTCACCCAAAGACAATAATATTTGGGATACAAGTGTCGACTGGCTTGAAGGTGGAGTCCGTACTGATCTCAGTATACCGATTTTTTGACACTGTCCATGATGGACAAGAAAAAGGGCACTCTGACGAATGACAAAATATTCCGAGGCTCGGAGTAAGTTTGGTTTCAGTCGGACTGTAATCTATTGCCTCCTCGATGGTAGGTCATAGATATTTCTTTAACTGCTTTAGACGCTGTACATGAAGGGAACGTCGAAGTTATAGGCTCAGAAGTTGTAAACACCGGTGTGCCACAGTAGCTACCCGATACGGTCAAGAAGCACATGCGCAAACCACGTTTTACGGTAAGTTCATACTTCGAAATCAATTCTCTTCAAACTGAGGAACCTGAAGACAAACACATGGGCAACGAGTCGAATACATGAATTTGAACGAATAATCTAATGTGCAATTCTAGTAAATACAATTTCAATGATGACTGCAACACCCTTTACGGTCTTTCCTATGTGTTCATCCGTGGATGGACTAGATAAACAAGGTATAGGCCAGCTTTTGGAATCAACAGCAGGCCGAAATCTAGTTATGAATCTATTAGGGTGCCAATTTAGCATTTTGTCGGGGATGGGGCCGAGGGTAGGTCCACCGATCAGGTGCTTGAGCAGGCGGAGGTAGTGCCAGGAAATAAAATATAGTCCGCTTTCATTGGTCAGAATGGAGTAGTTTGATAGGTTAAGGGAGAAGAAAATTTTTCTACCCCCTGGAAGAATTGTGTGCACCCCCTTCACGGTGATTAGTTCCCGAAAAAAAGAACATGATTAAGGCCTCACTTTGAACGTTGACTCTAATTTCTCCATTCCTTGCACTGTCTAATTGATGGTCAGAATGAGGACCATGACCGCTTTCGTGCTGACAGGGTTACAACGCCTGTTGAACAGTATGATTTGTAGGTCCCAGAGAAATTATAAGAACTTAAGAAGAAAGCGATAGTGAGCACACTGACCCGATCTTCAAATTGCGCACATTTAGAACGGCTCTTGTCATGGTACAAATTCTCAAAGTCGGTAGCATGTATTCTACGGCTCAAACAGCATCTCTTTATAAATAAAAAAGTCTAGTCGGGATTGATGGGGCTTTCAGGTTCCTCAACGGCGTCAGAGGTCAAGAACAGTCGTAAAGGGATGCTTAAACTAGTTTGTGGAGAAGCATTTCCACTGGACGTCGAGAGCGCATCTGCTGTCAGTGCGCTTGTGGAGGTACAGATGAAGGGAAACCTCATAAATAGACCCAATCATGTTATCAATAACGAACTGGTATGCGTAGGTTGGCGGCCACAACGGTCGAACTTATATAATATGCTAAACATTCTGTGGTTCTGTCAAACAAGCACCTTGTAAAAGATTGTCATTAGACATTGTCACATGCTAGAATTCCCCGTTTGATTGTATGAAAAAGCTTGCTGAGATTCGTCAAAGCTTTTGTATTTGACAGGGTAGCACCTTAGTTCGTCGAGTTATTAGTAAGCCCTAAACGTGTAGGAGAGAGACAGCTCCATCATATTACCAACAAATGGTACCCTTAATATCGTATTGCTCCCGATTCTCTGGGTATGTATTTGCTCAGGTTGGTGTCGAATACTTCAGACCCTTCTATGTTAGGTGTGAGGGAATGGAAGAGAAACGTGATGATTGTTTATTTACGTACCAGCGAAGACAACAAAGTGTAGGAACAACAACCTGGTCTCAGATATTAGTCCAGAAGTTCTCTCAACTGCGCTTTCGTCACGTTCCTGTGCTGGGTTGGTGCCACATTGCTTTGTGAGTCAGACTCTGGAGTGAAAATCTTCGGTTAGCGTTCCCATGGAAATATGATGTATCGAAATGTTCCCGGTGGTTTTTGAGAAAACATTTACTATCTGCTTGTTTATCGTCTTTCTCTTTCAAATCCCAAATGATCCAAAAGGAACTTCGACCCAGAAAATTGTGAGTTATTGTTAGGATAATAACCTAGTGACAGGGAAAACTGGAGAACCGATTTTCATAGCTCAGGCTGCACTCGACCTCCACATATTTTGCTGAAAGCGGTCGTAATTATTCCTACCCAGATCCTTTGAAATGGATGTGTTTTGTTTCTTCAAAACACGCATGCAAGACCCATTGTCGATGATAACACGTCAGTCTTCTGACAAAAACTCGGTTTGTTAATTTACCCATCGATGTGGTATCTCGTGCTTATATTGAGACTGTCTTTGACATCACTCTATGCATGAAAACTGTAAATGGACTGTTCAAATGCCTTCCACCGAGCCATGGTCTGTTTGCTATTTAGCTGTGTGATTTCGTGCGCGTCAACAACAAAAGACTGGAACATCACTACTTGTTTGAAATTCATCACTGTAACTCTCCTGAATCCAATAAGATATTTTATCATGATTTGTGTCAAATGTTCTGTAGCGTATGCTCTAAGATTATAGAGAATGGTGCCGTTTTGTCAGTGTTCAACGTCCAGGTCCTAACCAAGACAAAAATGCTCATGGAAGACCAATATGTCGTTCGAGCTGACTGAACCCATATTGGTGGTCGACCGATCCAGGTACGCTTTGACAACATAATATACCCAGCTAGTGCGAATTTCCCGCGGCGCTGACTAAGGTGGTCATCTCCAGTACTCATAGATCACTGGAGTCAGATCAGTTAAATTGCTATTGACTGCCTCTGATGCAAATCAGTTTGGTATCCTTCAAAACCAGGCACAAGCAAGAGATATGTATATTTGTACCGCAATTCTATTGTCAATAAAGCTCAGGTCCTTTCCACATGAATCAAAATACGGGTAGAGACAATATGATATTATATTTGAGGAATGACTGTAAGAAAAAAGCTGTGTGAAAAAAAGAATGCGGAAACTATTAACAGCCACAAATAGTATGCAGCTGACCTCAGAATTGTTCATCGAACGATTAAGATCCCCACACCCTCGGTGAAATAACGTCCACCTCTGTACACCAAATCGAATCGGATTTACCCATTTCAGTTTAGTTGCGGAGCAACCTACGTGGGTCAAACAGAGCGGCAGTTACGTAACCGAGTGATTGAACACATTCCAAATTGGGTACAACGTTTTTGTGATACAATCGGGGTCAGATCGAAGGCATAATGACAACGTTCGAAACCATAAGATCCCGTCGTCGGCCGTCGCTCGTCATCTTCTGATGACGCAACATCCAGCTGACCGAAGCACTGCGTTTCGGATCATTTACGTGGCAAAGAATACCAGGCTTTTGAGGTTTGCTGAAGCTGTTGCCATACATCGATGGAAACCTATATTATGTCAGCAGAAACAGCTCTTTATTAATGTGTCCTTACCATGGTGATGTAACTTGCCTATTGTAATTTTCCCTGTATTTGTCGAACATAATGGTTTTACATGAAGTTATATAAACAGTATCGTTCTGCAGTATGCACCATGTTGAGATGCAGTGAAATCGTCCCGAACGTAAATCGTGCTATGTTGCAACTATGCCTTTTCTTTTCTACAAATATTTTGTCTAAATATAATTACTAGACCGTATAACCCATGCCACATCGAAGTGATCACATAGGCAAGCCACTCTTTAATTCAAACTTCGATCCCCGTTTAGATCGCTAGGCACTGATCACAAAGACATGATCATGAGGTTTGAACAACATTATTCCGGCCACCTGCAACCACTTTCCCTTTGGTATCATTTTTTTTGGCCACAGACACCTTCCTGCAATGTCCTACTTCATCGTGTACTGAATAACTAAACAGAATAAAACTGATCTATTTTGAAAGAATCGAGCTGGATCTTTCTACAACAATTGCAATAAAATGTACGATGATTGAAATTTCGGGTGCAGACATCAATTCTCCGTCAGAGGCGGAGGTTCTCCGTGCAATTAGTCACACCAAACAACATGAGGCTGCTGAACCATTTTGGTTTCTCCCATCTGCTTCCAAAGACCGTTAACCGAAAACGACACCTGAGTTGACTGAATGTCTAAGTTTTGTTGTGTGCGAAGGAACAGGTTCACAAGAGTTGGTTTAAATCGGTCGTCGTACCGATTTACAGGAAAGGCAATAGCCTCCCCCTCGGTAAAAAGCATACGGGAATAATTCCGGGTAAAGTGCTCGTTGGGAATGTTTTCCAGCAGTTAACTACCACTCGATTACAGTGCGCACCTCATTACCAAGTGATTTTGGTTATCGTTTGACCTTCAGATTCTACACTGCTTTGTGCTTATCGGTTATTTTATCAATGTTTGCCCTCATGTCACCGGAACTTTCGTTGAACTCTTACTCATTGTATAGTTGAAGTTTTGCGTGCACCCCGGGCGTTCTGAATTTCTCTAGACATTGAGTGCTACCGCAAAATTAAGAAATATCGGAAATTTCACCTGTCAAACAGATTTAAAAGACTAGAAGCGAAATGGTATGGCACTCATGAAATGCGCCGTGTTAACTGGCAGGTTGCTTTGCACCATACTCTCGAACAACACGATTCTGCTTGTGGGGATAATCAGCCACTTCGCGAGTTTTGTAAAATGGCCCACATTTACTGCACTAGGAATCTGTAAGCTGTACCAGATGTGGCTACATTCCGATATAGGTGATCTGCCAATAGAACTCAAAGGGTGCAACGTTATCTAGAATGACCCCACCTGTCAGAATCGGAATCATGTTAATCAAAAGTTCCTGATGCAAGCATTTAGAAACTGCGTTCGCGAGCCGTGAAAATCGAATCGCATGCTTATCGATGGGATTCAATCTACCAGTCTTCAGAGAATAACGACCGAGTATCAGTCTATCACCATTTTATTCAATAATTTGTATTTCTGAATTCGCTATGAAATCCAAGTCAAAAATAACGTACCACATTGAAATATCAGTGGTGACCATCGCTGAAGATTTTGATAACTTAGATGTCTGTTCTCTAAAGTGTTCAGAAGTGATGAATATTGTGAACGACTTTACAAGAGAAAATGCACAGCCCGATTTTCCTTTGCCTATGACACCCATATTTTCTCCTCGAGAAAAGGCTCCTTGAATCAGCTTTGATCACCATTTCACCGAGGCTTGCCCTAAGACCCATTGCAAGTCATGCCACGTTATGCATACCCATTCTTATGGCTGTAGGATTTTCCGTAGGGAAGCAAACACTGAATCCGATACTGATGCAAGAAATGATTGTGACAACTGATTTTATAGAGTTCTACAATCCTTGTGTCCCAATTTGTTGAAATCATCTATCAAGGTAGTTGAATTCCGACTTCGATATATTTTTCTCAGTAGAGTCCATTCACATCCACTGCACTGGGCTTTCGTCGCCTTATATGGAAACATTTAGGCAGCAGAAATAAGTTGCTTTTATGAGCAAAAAATCATTTGTCAGCTAAGCAAACCACGTACTTGGGTCAATTTTAAATAGAAAATGGGCAAGCTGAATTCAGAAAGAAATCATGTAAGCTCAAATTATCTCAGATGTGAAACAGTGGGAAAAAGCTCTGTTGTATGAGCTCTCCGTAACAGGTGAGTCAGAATAAACGGTTATAGAAATCACTCAAGTCTTTTAACCACCTTTGATACTCAATAAAAAAGCTATTGCGATTCCTACTTAATCGGACCTTTGACGATACGTTTTACCAAATGCATCTGAACACCATCGCTCTCCGCTGGAGACCAGTTCCTATTACTCATATACCTAAAAAGTCAAAACGGTAAATCTCGCCCAATTGCATGCACAAAGATTCTTCTGAAACCATTCAAAAAGCCCACACATCATCAATTTCATTCGTGTTTGGTAAATGTATGGAACGTTGAAAATTCACTCACACTGATGAATAAAACCACGTTGTAACCTGATATTATGTGACCTCGTCTAGTCAATTGGTGTTGTCAAATCTGCAGCACCGAACAGATTTTGGAACATGAACACAGAAGTGATAGGCCTCACATCTTTGCACTTCCTAATTGAAAGCGGTGCTCGATTCATTAGATCGCTCAGTTCTCTGTGGTCACTTCTTGTTCATGGGTGTAGCATAGAGAATTTAATTTCCTCATTAGGCCCCTGCATTCAAGTAGACCGTGGGATTCAGGTAAATTCAACTTCAGTCGATTGCGGCAATCATTCAAACAAATCAACTAAGCAAATTTGTGTACTTTTGGGCAATTCTCTCTTGTTTTTGTCCTAGTGCTCATTGTTTTGTTTCGTGAAATTGTTGATAGTGAACTTTTCCGGTTTGACAAACTTTGGACGCTGAAGTTAAAGAGAAGATATCTCCGGTAAATGAATATCCAGTTTAAATGCACGCTATTCTGGACGGCTGCAAACCCTGTGTAGACATATTGGGTATGGGTTTCGTACCTTCAACTGACAAGATGCTCCAACATGATTGTGTCAACTCAAAGCCAAAAACGTCGGTATTTCAGCGCCTATAATCCACGTTGATTTGTTCGGTTATCTGGGCTGCTGCATTTTATTGCATTTCGGATATCGCGTGAGGAGCCTCCTCATGCACTGAATGTTCGTTTGACTTTTGATAACTGCAGTGATCTTTGGCTTACCCGTGATGTTCGTTTCTGTCAACAGTTGAGTATACACTGGAGCACGCCAATCTCAAGATTGTTCGTTTTCAAACACCGATGCCTTTGGCGATTGTTAGGCCAATTTACAAATGTTTACAGACAAGTGTTTAACTTCTGATGATCCGGCTGTAAGTCATCATATTGGAGTTCGATTACCGCGACTGAGAGGAAACCTTTGTGACAATGACCGAGCTGAGGGGCCATGGAAATTTCTGTTTTCTTCATTATAGTCAAAGCATCTGAAACTCATGTGCGCAAGATCATTGGCCCTTGTGTACTGCGAACGGATGACCCTGATTTGACCTTAAAGTAAAAGGTATGTGTACCAAATAAAACCGCATGATTTACTAGCGAGGTGATCAATGATATCGTGATCGCTAAATCAATTTTAGTTATTCTTGGTTCTTTCAAACTTGCATATAATTGATCAATTTGTAAGAAAAATCAGCCCATCTGTTGGTTTCAGAGGTGTTAATTGATGAATAAAGTGAATTGTAGTTTTTGCCACACTTTGAAATATTTATAATATTCCAGCTTTTCTAAATAATCTTTTTTCATACTCCAAATGTATATGTGAAGAAAACAAATAAAATAACAAGTTCTATGCTTACTCATTGCAGTATATTTCCCTTTATCGTGCCATGTTTTATAAAACACCATTGGTAAGAAGAACGTAACAATGCGAATGCCTGTGTCGGGTCATATGTCCAGGAATTTGTACGGGGCTAATGAATTTCATAAGCACTACATACAGTCTACCGCTACTTAGTCTGAAGTGCATTTTAAATACATTCAGTGGTCGAAACTTCCATTGTTCCGGGGGTGAAAGAATATGAAAACTCGCAAGGTGTTTCCAAGTGTAACGGGTTGACAAATGTCCATGTCTATCCAGCGCGAATGCAAGCCCTAAATCGGCTTTGAGGTAGTGGATTATCAACTGGTCAACCTTGTAGAAAATGTTTCCCGAACTGTGATCATCCACAATCAGTTGCATCTTGGTTTTTCTACAGAAAAGTGCGAGAGAAAAGAGCTTTGTCTTATACGGTAATCAGTTCGACTATCTCCATTCTTGCCCTTCACACTCACAGCAATGATATCAATTTCAGCGCCCGCACAACCAGCATCTGGATTGAAGTTTTTGTTCTTTTGGCTCTATCAGGTCAGATAGTTCCTGTGGTGGTTTACTGAACAATCCTTGGCTTGAACTCCTTGATTTTTGGTAAACAAAGTGATAGCTGTTGTTTTCGTGTTCAATAGTTCCATAGTATTTATCACGCCAATCAGGACAATGCTAGCTTCTTTTGTAATTTTACATGACTCGAAAAAATATGAGTTTGATGGTGTTCTCTCTCACTTGTCTATGGAACAGTGAAAAAATACACCAACAACCAAGACATTTTTCACTGCCTGACAATCAGAATAAACGTGAAGAGGCAATTCCACTCTTGTGCACGTAAATAAATGCTCACCCGATTTACCCTACTGCCAGTCTGTTGACCACACAGTTAGAAATGCACAGCCAATTTCTGGTCGGGGATCAAATCAATTTTAGTTAAAGGCCAGGAACAGTAGTTTCAAATAAAATACAATGACTGAATTAGAGTTGATGGAAACCAGGTCCATACCTATGATCATCGGCGAGTACCTGCCAGTGTTCTCAAAGTTGTTCTATGGAGATAGGTTACGTTCTTCTGTCGTTTCGCGGCATACGGCTCGCCCTACTCGTTCCCATAGTTTCAATACATATTCTGCAAGCAAAAATTGTTTATATTCGTCAATTTCGATGCAATCAAATGTCATACGTCACACGAAATTCACCACTTTCCATTTGTCAAAAATGGAATAGGGAAAAAGGGGATGAATCTAGCTTGGGACTGATAATAAATACGCTTCTCTGCGTTTTTTCATACATGACGACCGAAAATATGCCTTCACTTAGTGAAGCACTGGGCGCTGAAAGATGTTTCGCTCAGTGTGGGCTTGTCAATGCTCATAGCCCATTTTGTGTGCGTACTCAGCACTTTCCAGGATTTTAGGATTGAAAACAACTACCACTTTACTATGTTTGACCTCGACACTGATACCGCAGATCCTGTGCGTGCCTGTGTTAGATCTGAGGCTTCATAATCTATTTAGGAGGAGATTCGTGCTGCTAAATGCGCCAATATTCCGAGAGTAGAAATTCGGAAGGTAAAGTATTTTTCCAGTTCAGAATGTATAGGTGTGAATACAACGTTTTCGAAAGTAATTTGGAATGTTTTGTTGAATTTCAGGAAAATGTCATTGCACTTGAAATTTCCCTGAGTAAAGTTTGACTACTTGCTACCTTACTGAGTACCCTATTCTTAGTTTTGCATGCAGTGCTCTTATGCGGATTTCTGTCGCTGTGAGTAACCAATGCAAATTCAGGGTACCAAACAATGGGGATCCACTCACTGGTGACGTTGTTCCTCATTCTTTCGCCCAGTGCACATGAATCGGACACATCACGGGACACAGGAGAAGGAAAATCTTGGATGTATTTCCACCCCGTTTTCTTATTTCAACCACTAATCTGTCTTCCCAGGCTTTTCACCTCTTTTCTGATAGGTTTTTACGGAATTTCTCTCCGCTTCAAATAAGTTCCCATCCCTCTAATGGTCAGTGGTTGGTTGGTTCTAAACCAATGACATTTCGGGAACTCGAAAAACTAGTGTGTTATGTTTGAATAGCCGAAATGTCCTGTAATTTTGGACTACGTTCATTTGGAGCAGTTCACTTGTTACTGGTGCTGTCACCATGTTAGCCAGTGTGCTTAAAGTTGCACTGTTTTCGATTTCTATGCAATGCGGTATGTACGTTTTTGCTGCAATACAACGTCTCACTCTACAATCAAGTGTAATATTGCATGGTTCATATTCATGATCTCTGATTCTTCTCACCAAATGTGCTATTACTCAACTTTTCATAACCTTAATTCATAAGTAGTCATATTGAAATAGCACTGTCAGGTCTATACATAGCTTGTGAGTCCATTTCAGCAGTATAGTATGTGAATCACAGTTATTATCCTCTGTTCATATGCCATTCAGTCACCTTTCTATCCCATTAGACTATATGAGTGACTAAACAGATGACTCCATTTTAAACTGATTTCTTCGTCCTTTAAGTTTGTCATGCGTGAATATTTCCTCCCATACCTACAGTTGTTCAGGCAATTGTCTTCACCGAATCAATTTATCACGTTACATTGAATCGAGCAACGAAGACACGTCGACTGTCCGTCATCCGTCTACAGTTAGACGACTTGGAGTCTTCGGGTGATGTACGGTTCTGGATTGGGGATGATTCTATCGGTTTTGATAAAATCTCGATTGATTCAAGAACTGGAGAAATAATATTGGATCCCACATTGCATCCCATTTCGCTTTCTGTCACCGTTCATGCGACACTCCAGTCAGGTTCTATTCAATCTGATGCACATGCAGTAGTTCGCTTTCATGTGGTATGCTATATTGGCTCACACTTGTGGGACTCAGTACGCAGATTGTCTCACATGAACACGATGAGTCCGTTGGAGGTGAGTCAATCAGTCTACATCACCAGTGAGTAAAAAGCTAACCTAATTTCACGAACTATGAAGCCAACCGGATAAGTCGACGAATCTTCTAATTTATAAGTGGTTAATGGTTTCCATGACTAACTGGAGAAAAAGCTGCAAGTGCTGCAACGCTTGCCAGAGTAGGTCATATCATCATGAGCCGACAGACTTCCCGTTATGCTTATTTTTTGATATTTTTCTCAATGAACGGTACAAATTGAGATATATAAACTCTATATTTCGCTTTATTTTGCACTAATTCTTGACTGGCTTTAGTTATTTGTGCGGTTGTGAAAGATACATTTGGCAGAAAAGACTGGTCGGTAAGATCTGAGATGGTGAGTGTTGGTCAGATTGGATCACACTATACCAAATTCAGAATTGTTGTACCAAATTCGAGATTACATACAGCCCACGTTTAAATGACGTTTTCATAAAGTCCCCTTGAAAGTTAATACAAATGATTGTATTTAAGCACTTATTTGAAGATTGATCAGTATGACCATCAGTTCAAACGTCACAGCAAATCCTAACAAAGCCGATATTTTAGATTATTAGGTTGTTGGGATTTTTACGGGAGGAATTCTAGTATAACGTCAGGAATAAAACGATTACCACTTCTTTTGAATATTTCTGCGAAATTCCTTCCCACCTAATTATGTGATCATATCAGGCTGTTTTCTGTTTCTAATTTGCTTTAAATCATCAATATGCCACTTTCCTAGCTGTGTCACTTTGACCTACGAGTGGCGGAAATCTATTCAGAAAAGGAGACGACAGACGACCAAAGTACTTACCAATCCGTCCAACTCGTATATCGTATACACCTGCAAAATTTTGGATGTCTAACACAGACACGGTGGAAACGCTGAACCATACCATTGACCTGAGGGTGGTAAGCAGTCGTCTTAACGTGTTGGCAACCGAGCGTAGCGAGTAGGCTGCCGAAAGCACCATCAAAGTGTGGACCACGATCGATGGTCACTATTGCTGGGCAACCGAAATGACTAACCCAACCGGTCAGAAAGGCTTTCGCGGCCTCTTCCGACGTGGGACGAGGTTTAGGAATGGCCTGCGGCCAGCGAGTAAAACGATCCACGCATGTGAGTATGTAAACGTACTCAAGCGAAGGTTGAAGTGGTCCTACGAGGTGGACGTTCACATGATAAAAACGTGTTTCAGGTTCTGGGAACCTGGCTAACGCCGCCTTAGTGTGCCTATGGGTCTTAACACGTTGACACTGCAGACAAGCACGAGCCCATTGACGGACATCTCGTTTGACATTGTGCCAAACAAAACGCTCAGTTAACAGTTTCACCGAGGCAGTCACACCCGGATGAGCCAGATTATGGAGTGTCAGGAAAGTAGGAAGACGGTGGGCAGCAGGAACTACCGGCCTAGGACAACCTTGCGACACGTCGCACACGATGGTATTCTGGGAAGTTGGAATAGGTAATGTGGTTAAGATCAAAGAACCGTTTTGTCGAAGTTGTTCGATGTCAGGGTCCATAGTTTGGGCCTGTGCCATTGCGTCCAAGTTGATGTTAGGCGTCGGTGACAGACTTAGTTGATGTACGCGTGATAAGGCGTTGGCGACGGGATTAAGTACCCCAGAGACGTCTAAGTGGCGAATCTCAAATGGTGAGTATCGATCGGAGGCTGACTTTAGTGCGTAAACCAAAGGTTTGTGGTCTGTAAACACCGTGAACGAACGGCCTTCGAGTGCATGTCAAAAATGGCGGATTCCCAAGTAGATGGCTAATAACTTTCTACCGAACGTGCTGTACCTAGATTCGGCGGGTTGTAGGCGCTTGGAGAAGAATACTCAAGGTTGCCAAGAATCGTCTATGAACTGTTGCAATACTGCTCCAACCGCTGTGTCCGAGGCATCCGTCACTACCGAAATAGGAGCCAAAGGGTCGTGGTGGTTAAGGAGTGCTGTTATGGCGACAGCATCTTTGACCGAGGCAAATGCGACTTGTGCCGTGTCGGGAAACACGAACTTCCGCTTAACTTCGCTCAACAGGTCGGTGAGGGGTTGCATTGTTTCGGCGGTAAAAATTCACCAGGCCGGCAAACTGACGCAACTGGCGAAAATATTGGGATTCAGGGTAGTCGCAAATAGCGGAAACTTTATCTAACAGAGGGCGAATACCCGAGGATGAAACAGAATGCCCTATGAAAGTGATATCAGACCGGCCTAATTCGCATTTCGCGATATTGATCGTAACGCCGTGCTGGCTAAGGCGTTCGAAGAGTGCTCGTAAGTGTGCGGCGTGCTCTTGCTCTGAGGAACTAGCCACAAAAATATCATCCATGTATACGTGGACATTTTCCAAACCACGAGTTGCCTCGTGCATGAACCGTTGAAAGGTCTAGACTGCATTGTTGAGTCCAAACGGCATTCGCAGAAACTCGAACAGCTCGAAAGGCGTAGTGACGGCAGTTTTAGGGATATCAGCCTCTGCTACCGGGATCTGGTTGTACGCACGAACTAAATCGATACGGCTGAAGACGGAGCAACCTGATGAAGACGAAGTTAGGTCCTGTATATGGGGAATTGGGTATCGGTCAGTGACGGTGACTTTGTTAAGTGCTCTGTAATCACCACAGAGTCGCCAGTCGCCACTAGACTTAGGGACTATATGAAGAGGGGAAGCCCTAGGGCTACTAGAAGGGCGTATTATACCCAGTTCTAGCATGTGTTCGAATTCAGCCTGTGCAACACGAAGCTTGTCTGGTGCTAACTGACGCGACCTACCGAACACTGGGGGTCCCTTAGTATCGATATAGTGAGTGACGTTGGTGGTCACTGCTGAGCAAGGCCCGGCCTGCCGAAACATGGCCGGGTAGGCGGCGATGAGTTTGCCATAAGGTTGGTGTGCACGTGGTTGAACGTATAAAGGCGTGACTTGATTCACTCGCGAATTATAACCCGCAACAGCGAGAGTGGTCTGACGATCCACCACTCCGCGACGTCGTGCATCAACTAACAAGTTAAAGTGTTGCAGGAAGTCAATGCTTAGAATTGGGTACGGGACGTCGGCGATGATGAAAACCCAACGAAAATTAGGCTTTAAACCTAAGTTTAAGGTGAACGACCGCTGGTCAAAAGTTAGGATGGCCGTGCCATTGGCAGTGCGTAGTGTTTTGGCCTACGATGTGCTATTGTCGCCTTTCGGTCGGAGGAAGACGCTCACTTCGGCACCGGTATCTACAAGGAATAGGTTATTTGAAATGATGTCCCTTACGTTCAAAAGGCGACTGTTGGTCTGATACCCGGCTTCGTGGGTCGCCATCATGGGCCGGGGGGTTAGTTTCCCTGATGAGTACCGGGAAACGTACACTCTGGTTTGCATCGTTTGGCTCCCTCACCGAAGCGACTGTGGTATTTACAATACCCTTCTTTTGAAAAACCAAAACGTCGTCGCAATGACGGACTATAGAGCCTAGGTGAGCGTGCGGGGTGCCACTCCTGTGACCCACTTCTTCCTACCGCTAAGCGTTGCAGACTTGTGTCAATTCTAGACAAAACCGAGGCGAGGTAGTTAGATGTTTGCAAGGCAGGCACCGTTGTGACGGAAGACCTGGTTACTCCAGCTACAGCGGGGTTGTATCGTGACATAATGTCATCCGCCATCGCTGCACTTTCCTCCAGCGAACATTTGCGCGTAGCACTTAGTAAAACCGGTATGTTGTGCGGCCAACGCTGCAGCCAAAGTTCTTCTGAGAGCGGGTCCGCGCCTACCATCGGTCCTCTCAAGCGCTGCCTCTCACGCAGCAGTTCGGAGGGCTTCCTGCTTACAAGCTCAACGTTTTGAAGTTGTTGCATACGTTGGTCCTGCGTTGGGGTCGTGCGGGCAATGACGGCCTTCTTCAAAGCCTCGTAGCTTTGGTAATAGATTGTTACGTCCCTAACTTGCATTGTTACCTCCAGCGGGAGGCGGCCTGCTACCCACCTGAAGCGGCTGGCGTCACTGGTTATATGGCAGTTTTTGAATTCTAACTCGACCAGCGTGAACCAGAGTTCTGGATCAGCAGGCGTGAATGCCGGTATGTGCAGCGTGATCACCCTAACGGTGGGGTCTGAGCAGGGTTTCCGTTCGGCAGACATATCGATTACTTTATCGAATACAGACGGGAAAAGAAATTAACTACCAATGGGGCACTATAATCTTCGGGGGAAAAAATCACGACGAACTAGACACCAAAAATATGTATGAACAGAAAAAAATGGTTTCTAAACCGACCAAAAATATCAACAGATAGGGAAACAATAAAACGGTAGAAAACAAGGAAACTCACGTGACCTGGGGATCACGTCGGGCTCATCAGTTGTAAGCTTGGTTAGACCTTACTTCGCGGTTTCCTTGGTAAACGCGTGCTTCGGTCCTTTGTACTGCGTGGACCACCTGCACGTTACTCTAATGCTCGGCACTGTACGAATATGTTAACCAGAACAGTATTCTCCACGACGCGTGAGAACGAGAAAGCGATTGGGAGAGATAGTGGTTAGCGTGTATTTGGGAGCGTGCGTGAGAGCGTGCGCAAGGGCAACGGTCAAATGACAATCGCGCTTGGCAGTCAGCGTTCAGTTAAACAATAATCGTGGTAGAAGTATGGACGAAGTTGGCCACCGTTAGAGTTCACCTTCTTCCCCAAGACATCTCTCACTGGAATTGACGCCGCTCTAACTGGGTTCATCCCCTGTTGTTTGTGCTTCATGTCGCATCACAAGAGCTGAAAAAGTCTATATCCAAATCAGTATTTATCTGTCTATTCGCTTGTCACACGATTTCTCAATTATCTATTTGAACACAAGTTCACCATTATTTCTCGATCACGGAGCACTCTGTTCCATTTACTAACCTCACAAATGCCTACACAAATCCACTGCAACAAAGGTTCGGTGAATGTGTGTGTGGTTGTTGCTGCATTTGATGATGATATGATGAAACGATAATCAACATAACGGAGGTTGGCGAATTCTACAATTGCATTTTTCATTCATAAACACCTAGTCACGTGATTAATGTAATTCTAATTGCCCACTTGTGCAGCAACCTCAGTGGACCTATGGATTTCACCCGTGAAATCTAGTAGGACAAATCGAGTGACATGTGAAATCCCGAATCGTCAGCGGCAGAGGACGAGATTGTCTGATGATACGGCACTATTAAGCGAATCACATTATTGAGCAAAATATACAAACCCCGAATTGTGAGGTATCCGGGCATAATTGTAAGCACCGTCAGGGCACAATCGACGTAATTGTGCGTCCTTTGGTAACTGACACGAAAATCAGTACATACGAAAAAGGCGTGTAAGACAGCTGTGTCCAAATGTACTGAGCAGCTTTTGCTGTGTCAAAAACGCCAGTGAACCTGGTCACCGGCAATCACAAAACTGAATTTTTATGAGGTTAGCATGTGATGCATGTGCATAGGACAGAGGTGACTGTGGTTCACCACTCAAGAAGAGAGCCAATCAGACGAGAGAAGTCGGGGCGTACACAAAGCGAACGGGACCGGGAGTAGTAAACGTGGGCCGACCGGCAAGGTGTATGTATGTGTTTATGTGTGTGTGTGTGTATTTGTGTGTGTTTGTTTGTTTGTTTGTGTGTGTGGAGTCGGATTAGGCGAACGGGCAAGCGGTTCCAGGTCAAGATGAACAGCCTAATCAATGAACGTCGTCAATCAGGGATGAAAAACGAATGTCAACGGGCACTAAATCCGAATCGTGACAAAGATAATGAGAAGGGAAGATAAGAAGAAATTGTGAATCTGGGAGTAGATTTAACGGGAACCGTATCATCTAATTCGTGATTCTCATTTATACTTTGGGCCTATATTCCACGCAGCTAGACGGTGTTTGCCGCCTAGATCGACAGTGTGCTTATGGTTGGAAACGCGTTGCTGTCATTTATTGCCTAAATGTATAAATTTTTTTGCAACGATGGCTTAAGGTCAATCTATCTGGAATCCTCACTAAATGGTGGGTACATACACAACTCATGATGATTCTAGCGTCAAATACTATTCAGATTTATTCGGAGCCAAGGTTAAGCACCTTGTTTGCAAACTGACGGGGTTAAAGTGTAGTACGGGTTTGTGGAACAGCACAGATATTCTCTGTGAGAAAGTATTGAGGACTTAAAGTGAAATAACCGGATTGCTCGAAATAAAATCAGGTCACACTAGCTGGCGCTGAAATGTATTGTTCTTCAACATATAAAATGCGGCAGCTTTAAAGGCGTGAGATAAGGAAGGGAACGCATTCATACACAAGTACTGATCCATCCGTAATGTGATTGGTGGACACACACTTGCCGGGCGCTTTCACGTGATATGGAAGTAGACCGTGTGCGCGAGATAAGCCTACTGCGATAATCAATGCACATGGTTGGACTGAGGTGAGTCCTACGCGCATGGCGCATTTGTTCCTGTGCAGAAATGCATGGACGCTGGTTGGAATGTAGATCGAACGAGTGAAAACTGATTCATCCAAATTGGTTTCCTCGAAATGCATGTGCATAGGACGATAATTCTTGAAATGCGCAACCCTTTATTAAACATCGTACCGGTTCAACTGGATACATGATTAAGGGTGTGAACGAATGGTTTCATAGTGGAAGAACAACAATAGGTGAGTAATTCGGTGGTCGAGAAGCTGCTTGGAAGAAACCAGGGAGGATGGAAAAACAATGTAAAAGACTGGATCCCGGCAACCATCTTGCAACTATCGGGCATAGAACGGTAAACTCCACTAGTAGGATGCACCAAACATAACAGACTGAAACAAAAGTCCTCGTGCTCAGTTTGACTTGATTGTGAAAGTGCTGGATAGAACAGTCTGATAGATTGGATATCACTAAAAGAACTGGTAAATTCGGAATATCATTCCGACTCCATCTGAATGCATTAGAAGTCTGAGTACGGTTTCCATGATACAGCCAGCCAGATTGTCAACGAGCAGAGAAGACGAATTCAACATTCACCGAATAATTTGACCGGATTCTCAAACGACCTTCCCCCCAACACCACGGAGTTACCAACCCTCCTGATTAAAGAGACGAAAGATGCCAGCCACGGTCACAAAGAATGACAAAGGACGTCAGGATCGCCAAACAGCTACGAAACAGGAGAGCTTTTGGGGAGAACAGCATCCAACTTATTTGCTTCACTGGTCGGTAGGATGCTCCTGATGATTCACTCTATCAGTAGGCTGGGATTAGGGTGCTTCTATGCAGTTACCGATTGCCAAGAATGGAGTGAGTGAGATAATCGGTGGTTCAGTAGATTTGCCCTAGATGGAAAGATTTTCTGCCATCTACTATTCAGTGCAGAGAGGCTGACATAATCGATCTATCCAGGTGTTTTTTTCAAAAAGTAACTACTTGGAACCAATTCTCACATTACTGGAAGACCACAACATAATCCACCAGACAAAAGTAGCTTGCTTCATCGATTTTCTATTCACCTCGAACCGGGAAATTGCGGAAGTCCATGTAGTACATCAGAATACAAAATATAACTTTCCAGATACAAAATTGGACACAGAAGTCACTAGCATTGCGAAATAGCATTAGATTGCACGATGTATTCCGGACCATTTCGCTGCATTTTCATCAGTACATACTGCAGCCAAGGTGGCCATTTATAAATAAAAATTAGACGTTCTCATGAAACGAAAGCCCAGCTGAGCTGAACTGTGCCCACATCAGACCTGGAAATTTGAGGTCGATTTTGATGTGTTCGGAAATGCATCCAACAAACTTTAGTTATTTCTCAGCCGACTCGTTTGCCTTGCAGACACCGTTATTCTTGAAGTTATTTCAACGAAAACGTAGATATTATTGTGTCAGAACCAAGATGTGTTCGGAGTATAACGAAAGATCGATGCTCCATGTGAAATGGTATGGTAAAATTGTATTGAACAGTAACATAGCGCAGTCGAGATCGTTGATAGGTTGTCCACGTTTCGGTCACCATAGGTAACCTTTTTCAAGTCTGGTTTTATGGGCTCAAATCCAGTCTTGGAAGAAGGCACCCGAAGTGATCGAAACGTCGACAACCTACCATCGATTTCGATTACGCTGCTGTAATAAACAATAAAATTTAACCAAAACGAAGACATGTTCGACTCGCTGTGAGGCCGTCAATTCAAACGTTGTTCAACAGTGGCCAAACAATTGAGTATATCAGATCATTTGCGGATCTGGGTATAACTGTACTTCCTAATGGCCAGGCGGTAGATGAACGCTATCCAAGATTGACAAAGCAGCAAACTTGTTTCTTCCGATTCCACGTGTACTGTGTACGCGGAGAGAAATCACCTTCGGAACCAAGATATGCGTCTTCTGTGTCGTTGTCTGGCCGGTGCTCACAAGCGGGTTTGAAAGTTTGCAACAGGAAGCTGAGGATACTAGGAGGTCAGCAGTATCTAGCTGTTGTTTGGCCAAATTAATCGTGCAATCTGACAAGAAAGGTTTAAGAGAGATGAAACAACAGGCAATACTGCGACACTGAGAAACTATCCGTTCTTCCTCACCATCGTTGTCTGCAGTGGTTCGGACATATACTCCGGCCACCCGACATGGAACTGTTCAGAATAATACTTGGACCTTTGTCATGTACGAGATAGTGCTATCGCCTTATGGTCAACTGAAAACGCATTTAGGTATCGAAAGCAAGCCTATGGAGCATTTGGGACAGCAGGGGATATGATTACCGAAACTAGAAAATCCGGGTCACCATTTTCACTGAACACGCGTTCAATCACCGCGTATTGTTGGCAATGATCCCCAGTATCCTTGGAGCTGACGTATTCTGTTTCAGGACAAGGTCGTGCAAAAGTGAAATGAACCCAGCATGACCCTTCCCAGTTTGCATATACGCTAAGCTGATGTACTTTGGACTTTGTTTCCCTCAGTCCGACTAACAGGGAGTTATCGAAGGGCAAAGATAAACTAATTGGTACTGTGTTCACCTCAAATACCCAAACTTGTTTAATTTTATTCCTGAAACAGGATTTATTATCAAAATAAAATCGTCCTTATGCCCAAACAATTTGATTACGAGGATATAATACTACTTCACTGCAAGGAGGCAGTGGACCAAAATAAGAAAACACAACTCCGAAGACTCATACAGCAATTGTGGAGTGCTCCGAAGGGGCGCTCCTTCTCTAGAAATATTTTCACATTCAATTAGAGATACGTCTGCACACCTCCTGCTCATGATTTGAAGTATTCAGTTCATGTCAACCTGTATCGTATTTAGTGCTATTATTCTAACTTCAATATATTTAGGGGAAGGGAAGTGAATTTCCGAATAGCTTTCCATCCATCTGGTTTCAAAGTGAACTCGCAAATTGTCCATAGATTATTTCTGCTGGTTCATGTGCATCATTCTACGAGGAAAATGTGATCATTTGTAACAGTTCTATTTATAGACTCGGCTTCTTCAAGTACCCCATATTGACAATAAAAAACAACTTCTGGCGGGCTAAGCACATCCATTTGGTTTGTAAAACTTTGAAATTTAACTTCCGAGGCTTGTAGACAACCAGCTTCATAGTGCAAGATCTAGTCTATCTACATATATCTATCAATGCGCCCTCCCTTTGTCATTCTATTTCTCTCCTGCTACACACCCTTACTTTGAAAACGTTTACTCGAAACACTTATCGAGTCGTCTAATATCAGCGAGTCATGATTCCCTAACCATCGACAAAGAAAGGATGAATAATCCTGTTGGAATTGTGTCTATAGATTTGTTCCAAGTTACCATTAGATATTACACACCAGTTGCACACCAGTTCTTCTTCCTACGATTCTCGCCCAGAAATTGCTTCAATTGCCGACCAGTCGTCAGTTGCAATAAAACTGAAAAGATCTAGCCTGGTTTATACTTAGGTTGCATTTTGGCAAAGAAAGACACTGGATTCTGTTCTATTCTTTTTCTAATTCGTGTTTTCTGTGGAGTCAGAATAAGGTGGTCATTTGAGTTATTGTTTGTTTACAGGGAAGTATACACATGATCTTTCAAAAGTTATACAAATACAAATACGAGCCCCACCCAGCATGGATGAAGATCGGGACAGTTAAATCAATAAACAGCACAGTCTTTCCAAAACCCAGACTTGACTGGTCACACGTTATGGGGTCTGAGGCCGATCGTTCCTGCCGAAGTGAAGTCGTATCCTGGTAACAAAGAACCACGATCGTGGTAAATGTGGTCAAGGTTTGTACTGACGAAGAGTCAAAAGTCATGTACACTGTTTCTCATCGAAAACAATCAAGGGCAAAATTGTACTGTGAACAAGAAAAAACGGCGAATCCTATTCTGCGGTGGTGATCAGGCGTTATTCCTAATCAGTGGCCAATGAGAAAGGTATGTAATTTACACGATGACACCTATGAAAATTCACTTGGAAATTTTCAAAAAACACCATGACCCTCGCCAACAGAATATTTCAAAATATTTCTCTAAATCCGGGACTCAGTCTGTGTCAACTCACTACTGTTGCCACAGAAATGACCGTTTATGAAATTTTCCAGTGCTGTGCCGTGATTGCGCACTGGGGAAAAATACCTGTTCATTATCTAGCTTCATGCAAATCTCCGCATCACATTGTATCCTCTTGTTCATGCAAGCACGCAAAGCTAACCTCATTTATCCTACTCACGAGCAGTGAGTATTTGCTGGTGCAAGCCCTGACCATCTTCAAGCCTCAAAGTGAAAGGCAAACCAAGAATTGTTCCATTATCCATTAACCTTTAAACTCCCTTGCGTTCAATAGAAAGAACGAACACAAAAGACCGATACTTCTCACCTGGATTGGACGTAATGACTCCTTTAACCATCCCCACTGATTTAAACGTACTATTCTTGAAACGGTAGTTGGGTTTCTTAGCGTTGCTAGCATGACATATCGTAAGTTACATTAGTTGAAATCGATGAGTTGCAGCTGCTACAAATTCTTTGAGAAACAGACTCCAAATAATGCATATTACATCAGCTCACCGCGTAAAATGTTTTGTCTTTGGAGGGCACACCATCGGAACGATGAATGTTACATGGGTTCTTGTCAGGTCACGGAGATTTTGTATATAAAGACAGCTAGATAAGCATCAACAAGATAAATGTACATTTTTGATTCAGAATATTGAGTTATATAGAAATAAAATAACAATTGAGCGAAAACAGAAATCCCGTTATTCTGAAGTATTTGTATGCACCGCTGTTCCGAGATTCCGTGGTTCTTCCTTGTTTTGAGGTTGTTTCTGGGAAGATCATTTTTAAGATAGGGCGGAAACAGATGAAGATGCAAAACAGTGAGCATTTTTTAATACAACCATGCCAATCTAAAATGAAGATATGGAAACCTGCTAAGTAACTATGCGAATTAATATCAATTTCACTCAGAATGGGAAGAATACAGCAATTAATAATATAAGCTTTATTTACTTGCGGTTCCCCTAGTGAGTGTGTTGTGTTTTGGAGAGGATTCCTCTGTCCGTGTGGTTTTCATACCAATACCTGTAATAAAAACAGTATCTTACCTAATAATTTTCCCAAGTGATACAATTCCATGAATTTCTCAGGATTGCCGGGAAATAAACAAATAAAAATACACCAGGAAATTTAGATTTATTGAGCTTCTGTGAATGACTTATGCGTCATTCTTCTTCTTAAAGTCTATAATACAAAAATGCTCGAAGGAATAAAGGTTAAAATCCTTTCGCACTTTAGGCGATAATTTCTTGTGCATCACTTCTTGAAAATCAGAGGGAATGCTGACCTACCATCGATCTTCTTCTGGCATGTGATTTGTTTAAATTTACTGTGAGTCATGTCTGAATAATAAAGAAATCAGAGGAATTACTGGCGTCTTTTTTGAACCACAAAATTGCCATATTTCTAGAATCAATTTACATTTGTGGTCGGATTGTTTAACAAATTGCATTTAGTGAATATGCCACTAACTCTAAAAACTGCATTAGATCCAATTCCATGTTTGATGGCGCATACGGGCTTGACTCTTACGGACATTATATACTTATCCGATGCGCTCCTTCAAGTTCGGCCACTTCAGAATGAAACCTTGTTAAACAAAGGACTACACGTTTATGGTAATTTATCTGCTTGACAAGACTAAGTAAAACTTGCTTACTCAAAAAACCGTTGGTTGTGTTGAAGTCCGAACTGCATTGCAAAAGAACATCGAAGATTTTCTGTATTTGTCCTTTTTCTCCGGGCATACTGTCCAATATATGGTACAAAAAATCATACCACATCGGACAGCCAGACCAATAAGTGAGCAACCGCGTGTTATTTTGTAATTCTGCCGCCGATTTGTGAAAGCAATTGGTCAGCTTTCGGGGTTAGAAGACAGTGATATACAGAAATGGATGAACGCGAAAGTTGAACGCAAGTTATCAATACGAACATTAACTTATCGGCTGAACTTTATTTTGATGCTCAAATAGAAATCTGCTTCAAATTTCAAAATTTTCAGAGAATATTGAATCACACAAATATTGTTCTTGTACAAACAGCAATAAACAAATAAATAAATGTTGAAATACATATATCCCGCAGAAACTGCTACTCATACAATATACGCTTAAATTGCGATCCATTCGAGCCGTGATCTTCGTGTTAGATTGGTATTCGAATTATGGAAGTTTAATGCGAATAGCTCTGTATCCTGTTCCCATGTGTGAACTGTATGAGCTACTACCAAAAATCACTGTTCTCAACGCAAGCAGCAAATTGGTGAACTCGAAATAATGGGACTAAATTGCACGTATCACTTTTGCTCACTTTCAACCGAGTACGGTATCTGTACTTTGTATCTTCTTCAGTATTGCATACTTCACGTTTCATTTGTTTGTCAGATTTTTGTCGCACGTGTCCTCTGAAAACTGCGGAATATGTTTTTCTATATGATTATAAGTGAATAATTGACAATATGAATAATATTGGTCGATTTAACCCCAAACAACTCACCGGTAACATTGTACTTGACTGATGCATCTGGGAAAGTAGGTGTAACATGCATTTTTCCATTTTTGTAGGACAAAACTTAACGGATAAACAGGCGGAGATTGATTCAGTTAAAAATGTCACGAATCGCTTACATGCCATCGAAATACCTTGTTAACTAAGTACACGGAAGACCTCTCAGGTATCGAAGTAGCAAGTAGTTAGGTTAAATAACCGAAAAATAACCTGAGAATTGAACAAGTGATAATAAATCTTTTAATTTCTTCAATATGGTAAATCGGTTTACCGGTGATTTTGATTATCTCAGTATCCTTTACGCCAAATCGCTCCAGTATGTCTTGTATTATTCCACTTAACCACGTAATAAGAGTAATTTTGCACTCCTTATTGGCATTTTGGCTAATGTCAGGTGAGAAGAAATATATATTAGCTGTATCATTCCAAGAAGTCTTGAATGTGTCGTCACATCCAATGTAATTATACCAACCTGGTTTCATTGCTGCCACAAGAATATTCATCTTGGAAAAAAGGATTCACGAGAAACTGATGATAATTTGTTATTTGGTGGATAAACAATTCGCAAGTGAATTGAAAAGCCACTGACCATCTGGCAAATTGAAGTGTACATTGTTTCTTTACTAATTCTGTGTGAATGGTTCCCGTCTAATCCATATTTTGGTACAGAATATTCAATTTGATAATCTGAATTACCAGAAGATGAAAATGTTGGCTACTTGACAGTACGCGATTAATTAGGCTCTCAAAGATACAAGACAACACTGCCAACTTGATCACAGTGAGAACAATGCCATAATAATGAATTGCGTTCAGAATCACTGCAGATGGACTTCGTGTTGAGACTCACTGATTACGTCACCAACGTGAACTTCTATGCAATGAGAAAATGGCACATTTGTGATATGAATTCAAGAGAAAAATGTCGTGCTCAAACAGTACACGTCGGAAATTAGACTAACCAATCCATTCTGGTAGATCTGCCCCAGTTGTATAGAACAGGTAGACAACGAAACAAATCCGTATAACTAAGAGCATGCCCGATTAAATGCGTTATCGAACTGATATATGCAATGGTTCATGCACAAATCGTGTAAGTGGCTAGATGCGCCGCCATATATATATATATATATATATATATATATATATATATATATATATATATATATATATATATATATATATCTAAAACGATTCTGTTTCACCCATTCAACGACCACATAAACCAACTGCATTCATCTGTGCATCCATAGGAATGTGGCCATCGCACCACTCATATGGGTCGATATGAACCCATACACTCACTCATAAATCTTGATAACCGGTGTTACTTTGCTCAGTTGATGCAGAACATCTGTAAAATAAATCAATAATTAATATACTCAGTCCACTGGCTGGTAGCTCTAGAAAGAATGCTCGTTGGTTCATATGCGTGATAAAGCATTTGGTTTTCATGATCCCATTGAACGGCAACAAATAAGATAGATTTTTGCTTTCAGATTCAATGCACCACATTCATTGTTTCCTTGCTCATGAATCTATCGCAAAGAATACATCATTTTGGTTCCAAAATGCGTATGAAAAATCAAGTAGGTAGTTTAGGAACAGGGCATTACTGAACTCAGCTACAGGGATCATACAGCCCACAGAAACACATAAAAATGATTCAGTCCTATTCAGACATTGGCTGCATTGTATGACTAATGTATTTTAGAAGTCACACATTTGATAGACATCTCCCATCCACCAACAGTTCCAATTTTGCTTCCATATTTGTTTCGCTATTCGTGCACATCTGATCCCTCACTCTAGTAATTAAATACTGTTGATCGCCAGAACGCGTGCAATAATATTGTACTTCATGCAATCCGGTCACTACGCTCTCTTGGGAAATGCATGCTCGTGAACCAGGGAATCGGGAAGGTGAACCTACCGATAACATTTTGGAAACTTTCAGGGTGAAAAAACAGAGATCATGGGACCGTAAAGGATGAACTGTTCCGACTGGTCGATGTTTTGAATATCCGTCCTACCAAAGTGACTAAAATCCTGTCGAACTCGAATGTGATCATTCCACTTTTTAGATTACCTGCCTGAAATGAATCGAAGCAACATCGGAGAGGATAAAACTCGCAACACGATTAGGGTGGAACATTTTCCTGTAAAGTCAGACGATAATTTAATTCACGGTCAATGCAAACACAAAATACCCTTATCACAACGAGGCAAGTTCTGTTTTGTTTATAACCTCATTTCTCTAAGCGAACATATGTGCATGAAGGCATGCGAATTATATTCTTATGATTGCATGTTTCTGCGATATATTCTTCAGTTAGGATCTTGGTAATGAAAAAAAACACAACACCCACGAGGATATCGATCTACTACACGATATCAGACAGTTGAATGTCACGTTCCGTGTACGGTTAGCTGCCACTCAATACCCACTGCTTCAATGAACTGATTGCTATTTTCACTAACCCTTCGGCATCAATCCAAAATATTCCAGTGTCCATCACCATTACTTAACATCAGGTAGACCGACTTGTTTATGGTGCTTCGAACCCCCTTGTCAAGCAAGTCATTGCAAGTGCACAGGTTTGCTTGTTATGATGACGGGATTAGAGATAATATTCGGTCACATGTCTCGATGCACTAAGCTTTGAACCTGGTTAATGGTTGATTTGTGGTTGGACAGAACATCCAACAATACGAACTTTTATCCTATCGTCTCAGAGGACTCAAGTCGATAAAATCCCGAGGCAGTTGACTCCCACTTTCTCTTTGCATGGCTTATATGAGGGACATTATTTCTATTCAGGCATATAACAACCTAAGTGTATCACACATCTCTGAAATGTCCTCAGTCATGTGAGCTGATTATGCAGGTTCCTATTGAACTAAGTTATTGGCCCTGTATAATTTAAGCGACTGATTTGTTTCATATCTTCACTGTAAGATATCTACCAGTGAGTAGTTCTCGTGTAATCCATGGAAGAAGAACTGAGTTGTCCATGAAAGAGGCCCATCTCTGGGTTGTTGTGCTTCGAGAAAACTGAAGTAAAATTCGCCTGAATTCAATATTTTAGCTGGAACTTGATACGTGCTGATCAGGTAAACACCCAGCATAATGTAGCGGGGATGCTGAAACAACAGGACGATGTAAATATCAAACCGATCAGACCAACCGATCGAGAGCGACAAACCGAGCAACAGGCTATGAATATGTCGGACACATATTGAATCAGACAATTAGGGGTCATATGGACTCTTAGATAGGAAGTAGCGAGATCTCGGGCAACCAACAAGATAACCCATGCGAAGAGCTACCGACTAAGCTGTCAACCGGGACAATTACACAAGCCGAACAGATGGAGCAGAGAAAAATCAAGCTAATGGCTACGGACAACTGACCAGCACGCAACCGATATACTCAAACAGCAGGAAGATCAACGCACCTGTAGCGCGGTCTGGCAAGAGGGTCATAAAAGCGATCGTACCTGCTACACGAACTTAACTTATTTGGCTGTCCAAATACAAATCTCCTTATCCGTCTTACCATCTTCGGTACATTGGTGTCGTGACCACACTCACACTCGCACTGAAGCTTCTTTGACTCTTTCCGATCGCGGATGGAGATGCGGAGGCGTGGATCTTTGATTTTGAAAGGATAGTGGAATGTAACAGAGATACCAGGAAGAACAGAAAGAATTTTTTTTAACTAGTTCTTGCTGAACGCCATTTTGTTTACGTAAAGACCAGCCTAGCTATAGATGATTCTGTGAACCAATTTAAAAACACACAGCCTTGGGAATTTTCCGAACTGTAATATGCTTTCGAAGTTTGGATGAGTTTCTGCAATTCACCTGATGATCGGAATGATGTGACACAAGATCAAAACTGAGACGTCTGCTAAACTCAATTGGCGACTAATCTAGTACACCGACGGAGCAAAGGCTTGACATCAACACTTTAATAGACTGATGCCATTTTGTGGCTTGACTTCTGCCTTCTCGTTTCTAGTCAACCGAAGGCTCGGCTGAAGCGGTAGCATGGGGAATTCAATGAAGTAGCATACTTAGCACATGCCTCAACCGACGAAACCGGTGGAGTCATACTGCTGTGCTAACTGGGCACGCGGCATGCTCGATTCCATAGACGCGCGCTTGAACATTGAAATTGCGTTTTCGCTGTTGCCACCAAACGCGCGAGATTACCCTCGGATAAGGGTGATCAAACATGGACAACCTGACGACATCAGCTTCTCGAACAGACCAGGTCCCACAAGGGTCTGGGAGTACAGTACCTACAGCACCTAATACACCCTACCTCTCAATCGGAGGTGGATGGTACAAGGTCTCCACAGATAACGCAAATCGCAGTGCGCCGTTTGAGCCTTTTGCTGTTACGTTGTTCACATCGTTTTCAACCCTCCAGTCTGCAGTTATAGAGCTTACCTAGTAGACAGACGTTCCTACGGATTTATCGATCGGTACCGAGTGTCAAAGTGGCGATGGGCACATGCAAGTGCTGTGGAAGCACTTTAGACTTGTGAAGTGACTAGCACATACAGTCATCTCAAGGTTGTCTAGAATGCACTGTGCCTTAGTAGCATGACTGCAAATCAAAGCGATGTCATTTGCATAGGCTAGTCTGTAAAAACCACCGGAAAGAAAATCAAGACCTTCAATCGTCTGATTTCCTGACTTCCTTCTTACGATGTTGTAAATCATCAAATTGTACTGGAAGGGTGAGAGTGAACAACCCTGACGCACGCCGCTTCCAACTGGTAAGTGAGTTGACGATGAACCATGTGCTTGTACTCTGCCGGAAGCCTGATGATATAGAGCTTGAGGGATTATTGACGCCAACAGCTTTGACGTGACAGAGATCAGACTCGTCCCTTGACTGGAACAGCCGACATTTCTAGCACTTCTCTTGCAGAAAAGGATGACGGACGCACAGTTAAACCTTATTGGGGCCCATTCCTGGAGCTTAATCTCCGTAAAGTGGCTGGGAGACCCTTTGTAGAAGAGCATGCCACGGTCTTCGGATAGGACTGTAGTTTGTCAGTTGGAACGAACGAATAACTACTTCCGTCAGTGTGTTAGTGTGTCCGTGGGGCGTGAGCTGATTCAAACGGACTACTAACTTGGGACGCTACCGCTGAAAGCCAGTAAACTGCTCCTCAAAGTGCATTTCCCATCGATACACGCGCCGTGAAGGCTGGTGTATTGATTGCTCGTTAAACTTGAAGATAATTTCGCTCATGCCAGGCATGTTGATTCCTGTTGATCGGATCAGTTAGATAGGTATCCGAGCATCGTCGGGGGCAGCAGCTCGTTTCATTTAAAACGCACTTTCAGACCACTGATTTTCTCGAAGTTTGCACAAGACACTGGTAAGATTTATTTATAGCTGGACGTGAACATTGTGATTTTCGCTTCTGGCAGGGATATTTCGGCACTTCCGGAGTACCTGATGAGATCCAGTTTGTAGCTGACTGCCGTGTGACTAACCCACAGGATGTGGTACTCCCTGAATTCATAGAATTTTAGATGTGTTTCCAGCAATCTAAATAAATAATGTTGTATGTGGCTACTCAGCTGGGCAGCAAGCTGATTCTGATATCGTCGCCGGACCGATGTCCGGCAAAGTTGTTCTATTCTATCCGTTGATGGCAAACTTTGACTAGGTGAATGAATGTACTATGAACTCGGCACACCAGGGAGCGACGTAAATCTAGATGTGTGCTTCAGTGTGATACACATGACCTAACTGAGCCACACTAGTGGTTTTCTTGTCTGTTTGTGACCGAAACTGACTACTAGATGAGTCTCCATGTGACTGTGCCACACAGGCTGTGCCGGACATTTGCGCTGCACAAGACTAAGCGGTGCTCTATGCATAGATGAGTCAGTTGATTACCGTCTTCCATGCGTTGACAGCTAGCACCGCTTTGGACTCCAAGCATTCGCTCGTCTGAACCTAGGTGATCAGTGTGGGTGCTCATGTCTCTAGCCAGTACCACGATGTCCCTACGAAATGCTGTTGGGGAATTTGTAAAGTTCCTGGTAGAATATGTCTTTGACTGCGTCCGGACCGCAGTCAGTAGGGCTTAGGCAGTGAAAAAAAAACAGACAACGGTTGCCGTCACGGACTTTGTTAGACTTGGACGTACCCTCTAAGCGAATTGCACACAATCCACTGTTGACTGGGATCCAGACGCAAAGAACAGACTCAACTCTAGTACTCAAAGCAGTCCTAACAGCAAATGCTGGAACAGCGGTATCTCCAGATAAACACAGCTTAAAATCATGTGCTTATGCCGAGTTCAAACGTACTGCGAATGTAGGGTCGTGGATGTGAGTCTCAGACAGGCAGCAGATGTCAACGGCCAGTGTATGCAGCGGAAGCGCTAAAGCTGCTTGTTTGCCTATTTGCATTAGAATCTGAACGTTAAATCCTGCAAGCTTCAGTGGCACATGTGGTATCAGTAGTGGTTTTGGTGAACTGAACACAACAGTGTCTTTCTCGATGGCAATGTGAGAAGTACATGGAACAGTACTCATGTGGTTTTGTGTAAGTGGAGCGAGTTGGAAGGGGTGGTGTGGTACTGGTTGGTTGGTTTTGCCCGACCACCAGCACCTTGGTCATATCTTGTGTAGTTTGAGTGGGCGAGTAACGCGGAGCGCAAGAAAGAGTAACTATATATGCGGAAAAGGTTTCATGTAATTATGTGGGCTGAATATCATTCGGTAGGCTAGACGAAGGTAGACAGTTCATTAACGAGGCTCCACTAGGAGCCTTGAGCCAGAACGTCTAGCTTACATGGCGGTAGGACAATATGATGATCTCGTAGCCCTCTGGGGGCCAGTAATTGAATATTAAATCCATTTACCCTTCGGATTAGGTAAAACACACTTACTGCTTAGTACATCCCCTAACTACAGATGCTGATGATCATAGTGTTTTACACCTCATGCGCCGCCTGTGGTTGGTTTAGAATCAGGGCTTAGCCATCTTCCCTAGACTGACTATCCGTCAGTCAACCCAGGGGAGAGCACCAAGCACTCGCCTTCGTCCTGGCGCTGGGTGGGAACGCTACGGCCAAAAGAGGACAATTAGGGGGATTTTCTCAGCAGAGACTACAACAAGTGCATTTCTAGAGGCGTTCAGAATTGGTATCCCTCTTGAGGCTTACAACACACACTATGCAGCATATTGAGGCATTTGGAAACCACAGTTTGAAAAGACATTCAAAAATAGCCATATTCCGTAAGTTATATCCTGTTTCTATTGCGAAATATGGAAACTTGTCTAATATAATACTATAATAATATTTTACATCTACGAATAGTGAGTAGAAAGTCTCCCACATGGCTAAGTGAACAGAGGAAACCAGACGACCTCACTCAGTGCGAATCCGATATCCACCGACACATACCATTCCAAAAAGAGATTCAACCTATTTGTGACCAAAACCGACACTTGTCAAACAAGAAATAGGAGATTGAAATGCGCCATTGAGGGTTGATTCTGGCGCTCCATCAAAACGGGGATCAGGATTTACTGAAATTACCTTGGATTTGAGCAATAAATTAACGTGACCCCTTTGCTCTGATAGAAAAACTTTGGAGAGACAGAAAAGGTGATCAGGTAGTTGACGTATCAGTTTAATAAGTCAACTTGCACTTTGTTTTTAATTAGTCAGCTTTTTCACATGTAGGACGTTTCTGACAGCATTTCGCCAGGGTGCACTTTCTCAAGAAACTAGTTCGACCCACACTTTGTCCACACGTGAGGGCAAATGAAGCGGATATGATTTTCTACATACTTATCCTGCCGACTCCTTAATAATTCAGTTACATTAATGGAGTGATTTTCAAGTGCATTTTATGCGCTTAGGCCCCATTCAATGTCAGTTTGTATGTGCAGACAAAACTCCAATGTTCTTTGAAATGTTATAGTGTTGGTGCGAAAGCATTCCAGTCAGTTGCGCTGTGTAGGCGCACACCATTCATGGACCAGGTCACATTTTATAGACAAGGTAGTCAGTCAAGTTTCAATCAGGTCATCGTTTAACTTCTGCACTGACCAATCTGAACAATATCGATCTCGTACGCAAGTGGGTGTCTTAATTTTGCTTATTGTAGACCGAATAAAATCAGCCTGACTTTTATTGAGAAACGTTGGTGCAAACTACGCTTCATTAAAAGCACTTCTTGTTTCTGATTGATTTCTGCATGATGCATTCGAGTCTTGATGTATATGGCCAGTGTAGCAACCCATAGCACTAAGGCAGATTTGTATGGACTGTGATGATCATCCGATCAACGTGAGAACCGACCAGTGGGATGGTCCTGACAAGCAACGCACTTTTGATCTCATTGTTTAAATATGAAAATGAAATAACAGTGTTCCAGGACACTGTCCAGTCAGTCATGAATTAATAAAATAAATGGGTGCAAATAACTGATGTCAGCTTCGTTCTCAGTGGTGAAAATTAAAAAAAATTTCCCAGAAAAATTTTCCTCGTAGTTCTTACATTGCAGTGTTCATCTGTACTGCAATCTGGGTAGCTCGAGTATTTCGCTTAGGGAATGAACTAATATTTTATTCACTTGGGGCAACGTAAACGTTCGATCGACTTTCTTTTGCGGCAGCAAGACAAATGGTCGAGTATCGAGAACAACGGGTTGAAGATGTGCCACTAATATCCCCAAGCTCAAAGTGAATGAGGTTAATTAAAATTGGGGAGAATTCCATGGCTCAAAGGACAATTCTTCTCATGATGGCTAATTCATCATTCAAAACAGAGTGAATTTGTTGGTGTCGTTTTCCGTGGGATACTTCGATACTTCTAAATTATGAATCCCTTCTGGTAAATTTCTTTCACATGGATGATACTTTTAAGAAGATATATCACGTTAAATTTCATATGAAAAAAACGTTCTGATAGAAGAGTGTAACTGAACCGCTGTCCAGTGAACGAGTGACTCGAAACCCAAATCGAATAAGGCGGGTCGGTGATCTACGTGTACTTTAGGGAACACTCATCACAATACCAAACAACATACCTCACTTTTGTGGGGGCTATTCAATCACAAGTGTCTGGGAATAGACATCAAATCTTCTGAATGGTCTGGTGGGGAACGTATGCCGAACGATACGGGACCGAGTTGTGGAAATAGGGTAAAAAACATGTTCCATAGGAAGAACAATCGGCCATTCAGAGAAGGAGTGGGAAGCGTACATGAGACGGATGGACAGAGATATGACCACGAAATTTGTTCAGACAATAACCAAGAAGATTGTACGCGCGCTTGACCTAGACCCTCACACGGACGTGGTGAGATCTTTAGCATGGAAGGAAAGTACAACGGTCCCTCATGCGGTGCGGGTGAGAAAGCTGACAAAGAGTGGAGGCAAACATGACACACTAGGTCGGGCACATTTGACGCACCAAAATGTGAGGGTCGTAGACCCCTGGATTGACCGCAATGAAAATCGGTCCACTGTAAATGTACACTCATAGGAAAACGGTAGATGAACGGAGACAAGACCACTGGGTTCAACATATGAAAGGAAAGGGACGGTGTGTGGTTCGAAGTGGTTGGAAAGAGCCGTATAACACGCTGATGAAAGTCACGAAAGTGAGAAAAGGAGACTGCGTGGGGATTTCACTAATGTACTGAATTACCAAAGTGATGTTTTACACCACGATCTTTGGTATACTTCAGGATCCAGAGGATTATTTGTTTGACAATAAGGTGAATTGTGTTGAGTTAGCTCCCGGTCTGTCTGAAACAATATTAGGATGTTCGATATAGGGTAATATTTTGGTGCGGTGCGGTGTGAGACGGAACGAGATAAAATGTAATTCCAAACGCAAGCGGAAATGCCAACCAGCGATTCCGTGGTCACACGGTTGGTCTCAAGAGAAGTTCGCCTTCGTAATATTTCAGCGTATTGGTACAAAACACACTGTTGACATAATTTTGTGGTGACCATAAGTACATCTGTGCACTTGAACTTATTAGTTCACTGTGATCCTCCAGAATAAACCCCAATTCTAATTGGAAATGGTGCCTCTCTGCATCGCTTCAATTCTGGGCACTGTTTGAATGTTCCGTGTAGAAGTGTGCCAACTGAACTTCATCTTTCAATGTCCACCCAACAGTCTAGACATCGTACCTGAGAATGTATCAGAGAGCCGCCATTGTTTTCAAAATCTCACTTACCCCCAAATTACTACTCTCTTTCGAGCTGCCATGACCTGAGACGCGTTGCATAGATAATAATTAATGGGAAAGAGAGAAGGGATTAAAAACGTTCTTTGCAGGATGGATGCTAGAGGATTTGTGTGTGGATCATGAATCGTGGATGCGCCCACCAAAGAAGGAGTGTTTCTTCGTGAAACCCAATCGGATTTACTGACTCAAATATCTGACCCACATGGCGATTGGACGTTATCCCAGCATTGGTGCATAATCGAAGTGTCCATAAAAAATCTTTCCGATCCGTCACGTTATACTTGATTGTTGATGGTTTGATACGAAGTCTTCACTGATATTTTGTTATGCATCTACTTTTATGATTCTGCTCTAATTGAATGCACCTGGTGGTGCAAACGGCTGCCTGTATACCCAATCACTTATCACAATTTTGAAACATTTGACGTGCAGTGGGAAAAATGAGTCGTCGTACCAAGAAGGTGTAGCTACTAGCCTTCCTTTTTCTTGATATTTCTTATTTCTTGAGCAAGTATATTTTCTTTGTATACGAATACATTTGAACGCGGACAGGTAAATAAAGATAACTTTTCAGTTAATCCTATCAATCCTCAGAAACTCCTACTTTGAACCACCTTCATTCCACTGTGTACAGCGCAAATGGAGGGTTGTGATACTTTCCAGTCAATGAAAGTTGCTCAACCGGACGCTGGTACACGCCATTGGATTTCCACCTTGTGTACGGCCGTTACCTGATTTTAGGCAGTTAGCCATTTTGCTAAAGTGTGATAAGATGAAATACTCATGCCTATAAGCGGGTTTGGCGGTACTGCCGACGTCAGAACATATAGCCTGGGGTTAGCAGTAGGTGAAAAACGGGATAGAAAGATAACTAAAATAGATTAGACGGACGCGGAAAAAGGTTGGCAAGAAAAGACAGTGTGATTGGACGCGAATAAGTACGTAGTTATGGACGATGGCTTGTAAATGACAAACAACACGGAATGGCAAGTGGAAACTGTGCTTGGTAGATGAGCGTTCGCATAAGGCTCAAATTGACTGAGCAAATTTATGGGTGAAAACCATAGATAACATCGATCAAAACTGTCAGGGAAAGAAGGTATGCAATGTATGGTGCTATGAGGATGGACTAACGAATAGGCCCACGTAAGTGGAGTTGGACCCAATAACGGTGCAGTTGACTTGACCCATTTTACTGAGTCAGCGCAGGCAACGCAGTCTGCAGTGAGAACTTTGGAGATGGTTTGCGAGAGTAAGTAGAGACGTACACACGGAGAGCACGATCGAGATTTTGTTTCCACAAGGTATTTTAATAATCGAATGAGGTCGATCCCATGAGGTACAGTTTTCGAAGTTCATCTGACTGACAATGTTATCAACCACGAATGATTTCAGAATGGCTGATGAATGCACTTCGGTTTTGAAAGGTTGCAATTTTCTGAGAGGAACACTTGTGAATCACTCAGCCATCTTGCATCTTCTGTATGGGTCTGGAAACCTGTGAACTTCTCACTGAATGGTTTTAGACAGTCGAGCGCGAGTTTGCCCACAAGCAAACAAACGTGCAAACACACAAGACTGTATCGACTAGTTTCACGCAAAACCTGAACTCATTATTCTTCTCGTAACGTTACGCCGCAGCCAGTTAGAGTATGAAACAAGAATTCGGCTCACTCCGATTATCTTCTTTGTTGTTTGTTCGAATTTATTACAAGATATAAGTGGTTCAATTTGGTTTTATGTCGCTTTATATAAGAAATTCGCCGTTTTTATTCAACAGCACTGCCGCAGTAACGTCACCCAGCTAAGTGACAACAAACTCTTTGCTGTTTGTGATTTATTCCAAATTTTCACGGATTTCTCCTAATAATGATGGTTCACGGAGTTTTTCATGCGATATAACTGGAAAGTTTATTCGTGTGTAGTCTGCTTGAATTGCTTCATCAAGGACGTAAAAGAGGATGCCACCATTATTACTAATTTTAAATCATTTGTTGATGCATATATGTCAACATATCAATTGCCCGAACGTATATGCATTTCTGAACAGATTTGGTGAAGCATTTGCTAAAAATAAAGTGCCGCATGACACCAGAATGCTCATTTACTCAACTCGGCTCAACGCTGATGGAACAGTCTTATAAGATCAGCACAACTGAATAAATAGTTTCAGCATCAAACGAATTCCTCAATCCTCACTTCAGATAAAATGGTTGTTGCTTTTCGTTGAACTAACACCAAAATATTTGACTACTTGAAACATCCAAGTAGGTAAAGTGAAACAATGTTTATTGTGATATGTCCTCGATATGGTGTATCACAATATGATTCCGTATTCACATGATATAAAATCCACTTGCAACTTTCGTATACAACGGTCAAGGAAACTATGAAATTATACGCAGAACCAAATTCATCGTGGCATCAATGGGAAAGTAGTATCGCGAATCGACCCTAGGAATTATCAGATCGGTGGTATTGCTCCGAACTTGATTGATGACGAACACCTTGGGAATAGAATTATGAGCAAATCAATGAGAAACGTGTGTAACGCTTGCACAATGCGTACCAATGAATGAATGGAACTTCTCCAGAGAGCTTATTGGGGAAGGCAAATCAACCGTTGATTAGATGTCCGAAACCGGATCCTGGTCACGAGTGGGGCCAATGCAATCGGCCTACTCGGGCACGATAAGTGCGCATGGAAACATCCAGTACATGCATTCCAAATGCTTTTTATTGCCAATATGAATGCGATAACTCTCTTGAAAAACCGCATAGGAAGAGATCTGAACTATAAACACCGTCATCATAGTGATTATCAGTGGAATTCAACCAACCTACAATATCCACATTCTTAATCGGAAAGTAATATTCTCTAAAGTGACAGGGGTCAACCATGATCGCCACTTCCAACTGTAAGCTTTCTAAAGGCAGCATTCGGGTACGTTGAAACTAAATGAACCACGCACATGGTCATGGGGGCTCCATATGATCAAATCACATGGTACCTCAAATAACGGGACAGTATACGACTATTTTACGGCCAATAAACAATTTAACATATAATTTCTCACTTCAAATAACGAGAAGAAATCACTGCATTCTAAGGGATTGCCAAACAGCTCATGACTGTCCGTGGTGTAGAAGAAAACTTCCAGCAATGTCCACAATCCTGGCGAACCTGACCACAAGAAGTCACACGGGAATGTGTTCAAGTGTAGCGTGGTCATGAGGCAGTCAGTCACCCGAGGGAATTCGGGGACGCCAAAATGATCGGGGCTGGAAGCTGCAACTCATGCGGCCGTTGAACAAGTTGCTTGTGTGTGCGCGCACCTGTTTGCATTTTCTCGAAGGATCAAACAGCCCAGAGCTTCACTCTCAGGCTAAATGGGTCTTCGTGTGCAAGTCGGAATCGCAATCGTAAAATCATTCTATGTTACTCAGCTTCCCTACTTACAGCTCAACATTTGGGAATGCAAAAATCTGCAAAACTCATCAACACTTACTTTGGCTCTGCGATTTCACTGGACAGATCAAATTGGGTTCTCTTGGTTAACATGAATGATTTGCTGAAACTTCAAAGACAATTTCACAGTGTGTTCAGCATGAATATTTTAAAATGTTAATGGTAAATTTTACACAAGTGGTTTTCTTCGTGAGTAAGTAGATGCTGATTTGGTTAGGACCATTTATTTCACCTGAAGTGGCAACGCTGTTTATCTTTTTTATTAGCAACTACTAGCTGGATGTTTGATTCACTGAGGTGGTGTTTGATAAATTATTGGATGGTCGGTACAAGCATGTCACTTTGGTGGTAACCAGTGCAGAGCATCAACTTTCTAAGAGGGTAATTTCATCAGCTGGATTGAAAAATCTACCGTGTAACCACTGTTCACTTCAGGGCACTTAGTTTTATGATGTACGCTGGTTAATGAATGTGTCTGGACCCTATTCGCAGGTTTTGATACGTCCTCTGACGTTGGCTTATTCCATATTTGGTTAAGATAGCTCAAACGTTAGTGGGAATTGTTTGCATCCAAGGCATGAGTAGCATAGCTGGATTTCAGTATGCTTCCCGGGGGACTAAATATAACGGAAATGAAATAGGCACGAAATGACTTTCTGTTGATCATCAATTCCCAGTAAAAACAAATTTAGAACCAACCAAACACAAATAGTGCCCTGAATGCTAATGAAACCAACTTATTTTTCTCTGTTTCCTGAGATAACTTTTCAACCAAACCTGTTTGGGCGCCCGGGTAGGATATGCAAATGATTCGACTCACTGATAGAATAAAAATGCACACGGATATTTTGTGTGGAAGCGACGGGTCAATTTATCCCGGAAAACTGTTCCCGAGAGGATGTGAAATCCTATTTGACCCGTAACTCGACGAATCACATAATCAATGAAGTGAAGTTAAAATGCTACCACCTTGATTGTTGATGACTCATTTTTGATAATCAGCCATTTTATTATATGATACTCACTTCACAAGTGATTCACGAACGAAGTTTTATCAGGCAATAGAATCCAACTAGGAATAGAGGTCTCTCGTTTTTGAACGTAGTGTGACGCAAAACTCAAGACTCTCCGAGCAAAAGAAGGTGAAAATACTCTTGTTAGAGATTCGGGGATACAAATGAGCTGGATTTTCAAGAAAACCTTCGAGTCCAAAACAGATACTCATGAATTTTTTAAAAATTTTAATTGTTGTTCTGGCAACAGAAATTGTGGGGTCTTACGAAGAATTCCATTCCAGGTCAAAGTAAAAGTCTTGCGCTGTTCATCGAAACAGTTGGTGAGTATATCGAAGCTACAGAAATCCTGGTGACTGAATGTGTTCAATCAGCTTGTACAACATCTCCGAGAGCTTGTACCATATTTGCGTTAGAGATATATGAATTCTGTATCATATATGACTGATCATCATTATCAAAACTGAAGGTAGGGGGCCATAGTCGCATCAACTGAAATACTAGACGGAATAATGATACATATATTAACGAAAGAATGTTTGCGCGGTTTTGAAAGAATAACACAATACTGATAGGAATTCACCATATACAACCTGAACCTAAGTCGTCCACCGTTTGCCCGGGGTTCTCTGACCGTTTAGATTTTGGTTCTTGAAGAAGCAAAATCTCAGAAAACATATCTACAAGAGAAGCAATAGACTAACCCATGCAACAGAGCATTTATTGATTTTTGCTCTCGATGATTTTGAAAACTCAGTTGAGCATAATGGAATGTCTACAGGACAGTTCAACCATACTAATGGCCAACCGCATGCAAATGTGGCGGTTGTACAGAAACATGATGTCTGCAGTCTGGTCCACCCACAGTTTGATTTTGAACACGGTGGAAAGTGTTAAGGTTGTAAGAGCGAAGCAAGTCTGAATGGATGGTAGAGTCTTTGGGGCTTTGCACCAGTAGACGTCCGCCATCCTTGATGAATAGGATAACACAGAACTTGAAGCTATGCGGCATATCATGAAAAGCATTCCTAGACGTTGTTCCAGTCAACACCAATAATAGTCTCCGCTTCGTAACCAACAACTTACTCGGTCATTATCCTCTGAGTGAGTTTATTAGAAGTTCACATCCTCTCGTGCATGATTTTTGAGAATAGGAAAAACTGTTTCGAGCTTGCAATCCCTGTGCATGTTTGATATTATGATGACTTGGCAAGTCAACGTGTTAAAACTGGCCACTCTAAATGTTTTGCTTCAAACGTAATGGCAATAAACAGGAAAACAGGGAGGGGGTAAATAGTCCCGTTTTTGACGCTTCGAAACAGTGCGCAGCAGTGTTTGACCAAGCGCATCACCACCGTTCGAGATAGATCTCTAAACGAAGCTATGAGAAGTCAAGTAGATACATATATACTTAAAACGGCGTAGACACGCATATGCGTTGGGATGTACACATCACTGATCTCAAAAAGCTCACACGTAACGTGGACTGAACACGGCGGCAGCCACATACGGGTTCGTGCAGAAGTGTGTGTATTTGGTGAAAAACACACAAAGAAGAAAATGTTACAGCACGAGTAAGTTGTACAAGCGTCACAGGACGCACATTGTGGAAAGTTGGCCGATGGTTACAATAACTAACCGAATAGTGCTTTGCTACTAAAAAGAAGACCACATTCACGAGTCACTGTAGACTTCAGTGAGGACCTGTAGATCAAAAGAGTATGTAGCAGGAAACAAATACGGATGAAAGCTTAGTGCGAATTGATAAAATAAATTTTGATAGCGAGGTAGCGGTTGAATTGATGATTACTAGGAATGGGCATCGGTCATCTAAAACAAATTAGGATATATTTGCCCATATTGATCGACCTATCTGTTGAACCAAACTAGAATCACAGATACTTGGTTATGCTGTCAGTAAGCATTGGGCTTATTTGAGTTCCCGCATGAGCACGTTCGGCCTTAACAATACAGTTTAGCCGGTAATACCGTGAAGTAAGCACGTTCCGTTCACGGCGCTGGTACCACAGTGACTGATATATTCATTCACAAATTGATTTATGTAACTATGCAGACGCGAACAACAGAAATAAGATGAATTTAGCTCGTGTTTTGCTCTTCGGGACTGGGCATACCCCGGAATATCATAACTTTTATTGTTGCTACTGGAAACGGTAGCAGTAGTTGGATGTTGGTGCTTTCTAGGTTTTCGCGAGTTATCAGGCCGTATTGTCCGCATGAGAAGACGGTGAAATGCTGTCATAAACATTCTAGTGAACGTAAAATGCATCCGACTTAAATCAGATGCGCTATTGTTGATTTATCAACAAATACGGACTCACCCGTGATGCATAAACCAGTAATTTTGCACAGTTAGTCAGCACATCGTATGAAACGCCCAAGTAAAAGCGTAAATAATACAGTAATTCTGCTGTGTGCATTGTTACGTCTTTCGGGGTTAATACCCTTAGATTAGGTTCGGTTTGTGAAACGTCAGCGAATGACGGATTTCAGCAGTTTTCTTGTGTACAGCAGTGATAAAGTCGAAGCACAAACATAGGACGGTTCACTGGTTTTCATTTTTGAGCTAGAAAAGCTGTAAGACATTGGATGGAAACTTGATGATATGCTTATATATATACATAATATATATATATATATATATATATATATATATATATATATATATATACAGGAGGATCGGTTTGAAGTCATGTCTTGTGAAAAATCAACAGCGTCCGAGCATCCATCTCGTCCAGGAATCGCGCCCATTCCTACCTCAGATGCATCAGCGATTTGCACTGTGTTCGGATGGCGCGAATGGGGATAACCTTTGACGTTCATCTATGCTAATAATGAGATCTCGCACAGCTCTCTCTCATTGGTCCGTCCCCTGTCACACATTGGATGAATAGGCGAGGAATAACGACTTTGCCTTCGTAGCGAACTTCGGTATGAACCTGGAATATAACTGAAGACAACCAAGGATCAACCTCAAGTGTGCGTGATTCTTTGGTGATTCCATTTCGGCAATAGGTATGAAACGATCCGGATCTGGCTCGTATCCGCTGGCGTTTACCGTGAACCCGAAGAATCTCATTTCCCGGACACCAAATTTGCATTTTGAGGGCTTGATCAGAACATTCTTGGCTACGAATCGCTCCAAGGTCTGCTTTAAGGGATGATCATGTTCCTATTTCGACCCACCACAGACGATTACACCACCCTGATAGGTCACTACTCCAGTCAAGTCTTCAACAACTTGGTCGATAGCAGCCTGAAAAATGCCGGATGAAAGGTGCAGTCCAGAATGTAGAAAGTTGTACTGAAACATACCCCAAAGGTTGTTGATGATGGTAAGCGGTCTCGATTCTGGGAGCAGCGGAATCTGTCGGCATGCGTAAGTGAGATCACTTTTCGAAAAAATGTACAGCGGAGCATGGGTTTCATAAAATCTCCCGGTTTCATATTAGTCACCGCACATATTTGCATTCGTGGATTTAAAGTGAGTTGGTAGTCCCCAAATATACGTGGCATTTTTCAATCACTTTCATTGCCACAACTATCGGAGTCACCCAAAAAGAGGGACTGACTGGAGTGATCACACCCTTCTACTCCATTTGCCTCAGTGCTTTCAGAACACCTTCTCTTTGACCGTTCGGCAGCACTCTTCGTTCGACAAACACTGGATCGCCATAGACTTTCAACTTTACCGGTTCCACTGTCATCCTTCCACGATTGTTGGAACATTGTATCACTAGCTGTAGGAGCATCACAGGATCAACGGGAGTGGCTGACGCTGCATGAAATGAAAGTGAGTGGTTCGTGGCACTCAACCCCATAATTGATGGACTATCAAATGAAATCAGGAAGCGGGCTGGAACGTACGTCGGCTGCTTGGATTGCACCATCAGGGTCGTTTCACCCAAATGCGTGAGGTGATGGCCTGTCACATCCTGAATGCGTATATCAGTAGGTTTTATGGTTGTCCGGGGAGAAATCATCTTCAGCACCTTCTCCGTAATGATGGACTCACAACTTCCCGTATCCACGATGAACTCATGTTAAAATCTGCATTCCAATGACGTCGGTTTTTACCGGAATTGGTAGTTCTGACCGGCGGTCTTCAATGTGTAGATGGGTTTTATATCTTGGGGTTTATTTGTTCCACTCACCTCCGTAATGTTGCACTTGGCTCCCCGGCATACCTTTCGTATGTGGCCAGTTTTGCCACATGCATGGGATACGGTTTGACAGTGCCGACACGTTGAACGTAAATGGAAATCCCCTCACGACACGCATCTGTTCACCACTTTGTGAGACACAGCAGCATCGGAATGGCGTGACTGGCGGGCGTGTGCTTGGTGGTTATGGCGCGGGTGCGGCGGTTATGACAGCTTTTGCTGAAACAAATTCTGTTCTCGGGTGTGATGACAGATTTGATGCATCAGATTGCTCACAAATTCTGCGCCCCCTGAAAAGTTCAAGCTCTTTTGTTCCAGTAACCGCCGCTGAAGCGTGATGTTGTCGATTCCAGCATTTTATCAAATACGAAGCATTTCCTCCAAACGACCTCCATAATTGCAGCTGGTAGCCTGCTGATTTAGTTGTAGGGAGAATTCGCGACAATACACGTTTTGACCTTGCTTGAATTTTGCGCGTACGGTAGGCTGGCATAAGATGTTTCTGTAGGAGCTCTTTCAGTTTCTCAAACGGTAGTTTTGCGGGCTCGTCGGCGTATGCCAAGTTCTTCAACAACGAATACGAATCGCGGCCATCCGTATTAAGGAATAAAGTCGACTGGTCTTGCTTAGCTACTTTATGAATACCGCACCAGAGCTCGAATCGTTCGATACACTCTTCGATTTGGGATGGATTATTGTGTAAGTTGATGTGTTCAAGCGTTAGTGGCTCCATGCTACGACACCAGTTGTAGGAATGGTATCTAACCTGCCAGTCGTACGTAATGAAACAACCTGACCCGCACTCCGCTCGTTGGAAGAACAACGAGACCAGAAAAGAAATGCAAGAATGTATTCTGTTGTATTTGCCTGGTGTTCACTCGCTTATCTACAAAAATAGGCATGAATTCATTGGCAGATAACTTCATGGACAATCACAAGACGACTTCGCTGTACCTAGACGATCTAACAGTTTCGGCCTGGTTTTCCTCGATTAGCTGAATACGGAAAATGAAACCATAGCGCACTGGACTGAGTGTGGAGATTGTCGAATCACTACCACAGTATTCTGTAGAATAAACATGTCTAGATAAGCGGAACATGAGGACTGAAGCAAGAGCTGCGTAAGCGTTGGGTAATATCACTAGTAGTGACACGAAGATGGTTATCCAAGCAGTGACCTGGAGAGGAAATGGGGCATTGAACACAGTCAAGATTTCTCGGTTTCAAAAGATGTTTGACTGATCGCCAAAATTGGTCCTACCAGTCTAGGCCGTACCCTGTGGTATTCGACTCAGACTCCCTCTTCTGACTTACACCTTTAGTGTAACGCGCTTCACAGTAATAAACACAGTACGTAAGCTACCTTCTTCCCCGTGGGGCGTAAGGGATTTACAGCGGTAAACCGTTACACCCCTAACATGACACCCGGGCACAGGGAAGTATTCGGCCAAAAGCGACACTGTTGGTTATTCAAATCTCTACCATTTTTATCACAATAAAATGCTGTACCGATAAAAGTGGAGCGATGAAGCAATCGTTCAAAGATGTTCAATTTACTGCAGACTATGGGTTAAAGAAGGCCCGTCAATCTGCTGGATGGTCCTTTGTTGAACCCGGTCAAGAAGAGAAAGAGGAGTCATCGAAGCTCAAATCAACACGTGACTGGGGTTTTCAAGTGTGGGACGAATATGAGCTTAATGCAGCAGAAGATGAGCTAGTATAAAGAAGCGTCTGGTGCAAAACAGAAAACTAACTTTGTGGCTAGCACCGTGAATGAGCTGAGATATGACAGGTGACCAGCATGAACAATGCGTTATAAATAAACTTAGAAGAGAGATTGAATCTGGGAAAGGCAGCACAGCAGACTCAAAGGAAAACTGTGGGCAAAATGAGTCATGTTTTGAGGAATTCGAGAGGAACGAGATGTTGGGAGCAATAAGTGTAGCATGATTGGGTGAACAGCACGAGAAGACAAATTCGAAGGCAGAATCTAGAAACACTAATTACATTATGATCACGATCGATGTTGTTGTCGGCCTTGTGAGGAGTGCGGTAGGGAAATGAAGAATAAAGAGCGGCATCATCAAAAAAATATTAGAATGGGTTGGAAGTAGTGGAAGGAATGCAATGGCAGATAAATGAACGAGAGAAGGCGCAGGCACTGAACTTTGGAGGACTCCAGGATTCGCGGGGAATGGCTAGAACTGGACCCCATCAACTGGGACTGGGGATGATTGGTCTGCTGAGAAAACGTGTTGTCCAAAACGCGAGAGCGCGAGTGAACCCGAAAATGCACAGGTCCCCAGAAGAACTTCGTGTAGAACCCAGTCAAGGGCTTGATAAAAGTCAAGCACGAACACGTGCATTTCATCGTGATTGTCAAATGCACTCGGCCAGGAGTGCAAAACAAGAGCCAGCAGACCACAGTTTCAACGGTGAGGTCGGAATCCGTATTGGCGATCGAAAAGTGGTTCTACACTTTCGAGAAACATACGCATTCGGTCTTAGATGACAGTTCCAAATACTTTCAAGAAACTGGAGTGAGAAAAATTGAATGCCAGAGAATCTGGTGAGAAAGACCGCTGCACCTTTAGAATGGGAATAATCAAGGAAGGTTTCTAAATGGATCAAGATTGGCAAGATGAACAAAAAGAGTGAGAGAGAGAGACGACGAAGAAAAGAAAGCAAGGGAAATATAAAGAAGAAAAGATCCAGAGACAGAGATAGAGGTGAACAAGAAAGGAAGGGTATACATTTTGAGGACGATGGGTGATAAGCCATCTGAATCGAGTGGTTTGTATAAGGGATCGTCTGAGTGTTAACATGAGACATATAATTGAAAATAGAGGGAAGCTAAAAGACTGGAGGAGTAAGATTAGGGAGTAGACGGGATTGGAAGCAAACGGGCGTACTGGAAACCTCGGCTTTCTCGTTTAGTTCGCAAACACGAGCACCAGAAGAATAATGGACAGGAGGGGAATTCGAAGGGCAAGGTTGTAGGCGATTGCTTTGGCAAAAAAATAAAACGTTCGACTACTGCTCGAAAGACTTGGAGATTTGGATTTTCGACGTTTGGAAAAGTGTGGAATAAAAAATTTCGTAACTTGGAGAACAACTCCGATGAAGTTAGAAACGGAAGTGGCAAATTTCGAAGTTTAACAAAATATTTCCGAGGAGGTCACGAAAACCGTCCTCGTGTGGAGAAATTTATAAACTACTCGATAAGTAGTTGAAAACGGAACTATGGGGAGTTGTGGATTAACGAACGCCGCTATGTGCAACAGACCAGACGTAATAAGGTGAACGACGACATGCAAACCACACGACTGCTCCTCCGTCGGATAATGACTGTCTTCAAGTCAACAGGACAGCGATTTTGCAACCAAGCACGTTTGTAACATTTGGTTTGTTTTGTCAATATCCGAAGAAGCAGTTCCCAGGAAACAACTTTCGAACGTTTTACCTAAACACGTATTGTGGATCATCTCTCTAGGCGTTGTTCGGTAGACAATACATGAAGTAGTTTTAAAAGGCGTGACCGATCTAATGGTTCAGTCTGGGAATGTTAGTGAGGGCGGTGAATTTGTAGTCCTCCTGTGAGTAAGCAGACAGAGTAAGAGAGCGTGAGCCTGTGTGTGTGTATTGTATATTGTCATGGCTCATAACGTGAGCAGGAAATCAACAGCTATGAATCATGAGACTAACTCTGACGAACAGGATTGGGCCTCAATGTGTCCGGCGTGATAACGGACCAGCCGACGGCAGAGCCGTCTACCATATTACGTACGATAACACCGTCCGGTAAAAGTGAAGGGCTTCTCAACAAGGTCCGCTTTTCGCCTTCTGTTCATATACCTCTTGAGAATGGGACAGCTGTATTACCCTCTAATCGTGTGTCACCAATGCGACACTGTAGCATGCTGCATAGGTGTTAGCAAAAATGTGCAATATTGCTGCCTGTATTATTTGTATGGTGTATTGTATTTACCAGGTCTGTTCAGTGCTCATTCGCACATAACTAGTTCAACAAATCTGCTTTACTACCTATTCGAACCTGATTCCAACGACTGCCACAGAATGCTTCAGTCGCGATACAAACACGGGTTTGATGATTGTCAACCAAGGCTTACTGACCAATAGAACGCTGCACGCCGGCTTGTTTATTGGTTCTAGCCGCGCGTATTTGGTGGCTTCATACCCGCATTTCGATGCATCGCAGAATATGCACAATTCTGCTAGCCCAATGGCTCCCTTATTCCCTATCTAATGAAATCATTTTTTTTCAGTCGGCGCCTGGACAGTACCCATTCTTGTCAAGCGTTTGCTTTCACAAAATGTTTGTAACCGTGTTTGAGTTTCAAAACACAGTAGGGCCACTAGATCCTCTTGGTCAAACAAAAAACTTACGTTGGAAAACATGTTTTTTGGCAACCATCGATTAGGCAGTTCAAAGTTAAATGTAACAACCGTCTCTCGTCCTATCCATTCGGAAGCCAAATGTCCACTAATATATGGTGCTCACTCGAGGAAGCTGAAGCGTAGTGTCTTTCAATTCACTTTACGTGAATGAGTCATCATATCTCGTGAGCATAAAACTAATTTTCTCATCCTGCTACCATCAACAGCTTAGTTATTTCTGTCGCGAAGTAAGTAAATTTGCTGCTGTTCGCTGTAGGGGAAAAGCAGTCGCCGACGTGAAGTGTATAGCTCACAAAACCACCTATTTGTCATTTTTCATAAATCATCCGCTGCTTCGTGTAATGAGTAGTTGGCACAAAACAGTGGAAAAGTAGTTCCCAAGGATGGTGCGTCATCTGGTTTTCTTCGGGCTCCCAATAAAGTTTCCCTCATGGCCACTGCAAAGACCGCAACGTTTCCCTCCTGAAACCTTCAGTTGCATGAACGTTTACTCCATGCCCGTTGACGCTACAACACGTTCCCTGTGAAGTCCGAAAAGAATGCCCACCAGGTCGGCTGTATTCTCAGGGCACTGATGGAACATATAATTCCAGTAAAACACTTTTATGCTGAGCTGCGCAATCCAGTATTATAGACAGCTTTTTGGCCTCGTTTTGTTAAATATGGTGCAATGGGGTGATTACTGCCGAGACTGCTAGTCACTATTCAGTTATCACCATAGAACCGGTAATGCGTACATTCATCGCGTGCCTGATAGCGCTAAAATCGTGCGACCTTATCAGCACGGAAGCATGGTCACCGAGACCTGTTTCTGTACCTACCCTCTTGGACAAAGGTCAAGTAGAATTCTCTTCGATGAACTGTGCCTCGAGCACCCACTACGGAAACACCTTTGTCGAACTGCGGAACGTCCTCAAACTCCGTATCATATATCCGTTGCATTTGGTCTGTTGGTGACAATTCAGTATAAACTTTATAATTAGCTGACCCAGACAGATGGTCTTCGTAGTTTGTAGGACCAAATATGACCCATCCAAAACAGTGTACGTATGCGTATGGGTTTTTCATACCTCAACGACTCTGGTTCCAGATCTATCGAGCATCGGGTACGTTGCAACTTAACAGCAACAGTACTTCCCTGTTTGTGTTAGCTAAGAGAAGAGCAGCTAAATGTCACCACTTCCTGATTTATTCCCATTTTTATCTATTTGGATTTGGAGTGGGGAACGCTGCAACCACGACTTCTGGTTCACTGTTGGTGCAGTCTCCGTTTTTGTAAAACTGAGTTCAGATGGCTCGAAGTTGGCGCTTGTATCAGTGTTCGTCAGGTCCGCTACTTAGAAAGGCGTATCCGGTTACTTTGTTAGTTCAGGTTCAATTAGTATCGGTAGCTATTCCACAGACATTACTAGCCTGGAGTATGATTACTCCGGAATGATTCACACTAACTTATTTAAGTTTGCTCTTAGGGCTCTGTCCAGTTACGTGTTTCAGTTGGTAGTGCCGACCAGTTCAAATTGTGAAAGCATCTAATGGTTGAAGAAGGGGTGAAATGTAACGGAAATACGAGTGTATGCTGCCTACAGACTGGGTGAATGTTTACTCGGTCTCATAAGGGCTGATTATAATCAACGGGGTTACCGTTTACACTACACCACACACACCACCAACATACAAGCCACTTGTGATATGGCATCACAATCATATCCTTTCATACCTAGTGGGAAAAGTAAAGCGTTTTCGTGCTGGTCAACGCTAGATCTGATAGGTACTACATATCGATCTGGCGTGAGCTATCTGGTAAAGGAAGAACTATTGTGTAATATCTATCATGGAGTCGCGTGAGCGAAGTTTGGTGTAATATATGGCGAAACAGGAGCTAAGTCGGTTTAGTACTACTCCAGGTTGAACGAGGATAAACTTAGGGAAGCGGCACAAAATATAATTTGGTACCCGAGAGTTCCGGGACCATCTGTGAGGGAACAATGTTAAGCGACAAAAATCCAATTATTGAGCTTGGCAGTCAAGTTAACCCTATAGGCATCATAAGGTATAATGCTTCAGCTGCTTCGGTGGAAGTGAAATATAGTCAGAACGTTACCAGTTCGAAGAAGAATATAGGGCTATTATAAAATTCGTAGTATGTACTATGCATGGGCCACTTGTAAGACTGCAAGGAAAAAAACTTGGAAGCTGCAATGGTATGCAAAATACGACCGTGAAAAGAAATTTGTCAATAAAATGAGAACAGATCCTCAGACGTTCTCCGAAATATGCAGGGCAGGATCCAAGCAGACGTTAGACAATTATGGACCGGTTAGCCTAACACTGGGGTTGTGCAATTGTTTGAAACTTATACCAAGAAAACAGTTTTGCTTGTATTTGATTGATAACGAACTAACAACGCCTGCACAATACAAATTTGTCAACAACAAAAAAACGCGTTTGACAGATTTACCGATGCTTTTAGAGAAGACCGCACACAGATTGGATGCAGGTACTGCAATGGAGGTATGTTATTTGGATTTCAGTAAAGCAATCAACTCTGTAAGTCATTGCTTGATGGATTGAAAATTGTGGATCATTTGAGTAATTGGAAGGCAAGCAATTGGATTGCACTTATTCTTTGAAAGTGTTATTTATGTGTTAAAGTGGGCAGCAACTGGTGTGTCACAGGGATCATTATTGGGACCATTGCTACCTCTCCTTTCCATAAATGTTCTTGTGAAAATATCGAGCAACCCGTGCTCCGTCTCGATAGGTGATGAGCATATAGCAGGGAATCATTGGACGCAGGATCTAGATGCCGTTCGCAGATGGGCTTCCACTATGCAAAATCTATCGCAACAGTTGTTTGAGGTTACTGAACAGATTATGATGGCTAGCACCTTACTCCTCAGCGATCGATAGCATGGGAACCTTAGCAGAATATATCTACAGCTGTTCACTACGTCCTGCTATTTTGTGAACCTAGCAAGCCTATCGAAAATATGGCAAAATGGCAAAACTTGAGCATGAATAGGTCCATGAAACACAAACACTGCGAAAGTCAGCGTGGACTAGTCATCACGTCCAACAGCAAACCTGTATGCCACGGGTTTAAACCATGCGGTCATTTGTCTCGTTCCAGCTAGATAGCATCTAACTGACCATGACTACCTTCTGGAATTGCGTCACAATTTTTGTATGACCATTAAGCGCTCGAGGACCGTGCGGCGAGGGTAGGCTTACTGAGTGTTAATACTGAATTATACTGTATGATAAAGCATATTGCATATGCAAAATCAATCGCAAAAATAAACGATCTCAATGTTTGAATGTTTTCATTTATTTCCTATAGATCCATGGATAACTCAACAATCAAGTTTACATCAGATGGTGTGGCATTTGGGATGCGTCGTCTGTGCTCTAAACGGAAACGTATTCATCAACAGGCATATGTGTGGTTAATGTTGTTGAATAAAAGAAAATCTCAATTTTGTTTGAGGTAAAAGAAAACAGCCCCTTGCCGTATGGAGCAAACTGGTTCTATGATTTGAGACGACAAACAATCACGTATCAAGCAAGATAAAAGTAGTCGCCACAGAAAAGAGAGCGGGATAATGTGTACAATATTACGCCCATTCCCCAGAGTAACGATCTGTGTTGTTCAGTTCTAGTATGGTCAAATCAAAATACCAAAACTGTTCCAGGGGGTGCATTGCGATTCTAGTCAGATGACAGGTATACACCGAAAATTTCCGTCCAAGTTGTTTGACGATGTTTTTCAGTTACTGGGATAAAGCAACCAATCGGCGCTCAACATTGTTGTCAAAGAAGGTAATTTACGCTATCCCGAGTGGAATGTATCAGTTGAACAGGTTTGAGCGGACAGTGATGATTGAATAAAACTCACGACCAACACATCAGCTAACGGTAAACTGCCATCAGGCAGTCACATTGCACTAATGAGACAAATTTGCCTTCCACCAGACAAATTTGAGCACCCCGATAGAATTGGTGTACCAGTTCTCGCATGAGCAGACAAGGATCAGCAGTACAGTACACAATGATTTGGAATGTCTGTATTCAGGAACCTACGCCAAAATGCACAATTCTGCGGCTGAGAGCCCCAGCAAAATTCTACACATATTCGTTTGTTTCTTGAAAACGTATTCAGCATTAGACCAAAATTTCCAGAGCGACGTTCTTCCCGTTTTCACTTGAAAAACGATTTGGCTGAACGGTTTCTTTACATTTGTGTATTCGAATCGTTCTGCCATACAATTTGGCACTGTCTTATACGGTATTGTTCGCAGATTTATACAGTGTGGAGTTCAAGGACAAACTCGCTTTGCTAAACTGTGAACTGCAGGCTATTGTACTTAATTAACCTACCTGGAAAACCGAAGAGAGAGATAAATATGGTGACCATCGAATGACTGTTGCCGTTGTTATCTACCCACAAGGACGAAACACGTGGAAGTAATTCTGGTATGCATTATTTAATGAGTTGGAGCTAAGTCAAATGAACTTTTCATGTCCAACATATGCATGCAGGATAAAAGAACGGTTGTTCCGGAGATGATGCTGGAGTCCAGTTCTCATCGGATTACTGACTTGGTTCGCAATCAAACACAAAATTATCTGATGTTTTGGATATTTTGGGCCAGCAGAACAAGGATTCGAATTTTCGTTCCGTCCGGACAAAGGCAGAATAACTCTATTTTGAAAAGTAAACGGTTCAGAACTCCAATTGATAGAATATTTATTGGTACCATTTAGGAGCCGAAGTAATGACTTGATTACTAACGTTCAACACATGCACGCCGGATGAAGGAACGATTATTCTAACGATAATGGTGAACGCGAATGGATTAATTTTTGGAAATGTTAGAATAACAAATGTACCTTCGGAAAATTGATTTGTCCCAATGGTGTGTTGTTCTGTAATCAAGTCATTACTTCGGCTCCTAAATGGTACCAATAAATATTCTATCAATTGGAGTTCTGAACCGTTTACTTTTCAAAATAGAGTTATTCTGCCTTTGTCCGGACGGAACGAAAATTCGAATCCTTGTTCTGCTGGCCCAAAATATCCAAAACATCAGATAATTTTGTGTTTGATTGCGAACCAAGTCAGTAATCCGATGAGAACTGGACTCCAGCATCATCTCCGGAACAACCGTTCTTTTATCCTGCATGCATATGTTGGACATGAAAAGTTCATTTGACTTAGCTCCAACTCATTAAATAATGCATACCAGAATTACTTCCACGTGTTTCGTCCTTGTGGGTAGATAACAACGGCAACAGTCATTCGATGGTCACCATATTTATCTCTCTCTTCGGTTTTCCAGGTAGGTTAATTAAGTACAATAGCCTGCAGTTCACAGTTTAGCAAAGCGAGTTTGTCCTTGAACTCCACACTGTATAAATCTGCGAACAATACCGTATAAGACAGTGCCAAATTGTATGGCAGAACGATTCGAATACACAAATGTAAAGAAACCGTTCAGCCAAATCGTTGGCCAACTGAAAATGGGAAGAATGCTGTTCTTGATTCGCATGTCGTATGTACTTTGCCTAATTCCGCTCGTTCCGGACTAATTGTGAAACTTCTTGTTCTTTTTTCCTATTTTGGTTAGCCCCAATTCGTCATATTTTCTTCAAGCTGATCTTGGAAACTGCCGTTGTTCTTCCGTCCACCGATCTTATCCAACTCTTCCGTGGCTCCTGCATTACAGCCCACTTAAATTCACTCAGATGTCCATAAATGCAGGTAAATGATGGTATGGGCTCGCTTTTTATCTGTCCTTCGTTTTAATCGTAACAAAGTTTCTCTCATTACTGTACATTTCTGACATTTATGTCTACCATAACTATCACACCTTTAGTATATTGTATGCCGTTCGTCTTTATTAAATTTCGTATTCTGTAAGTCACCTATCTAGTTTTTATTCCAGAGCTTTTGTCGAGTGATTTACGCGTACAGTTGAAGAGAGATTCAGTTGAAAACTGCAAAACTATGAGACGTTGTGCCATTTTCTCACTCAATACACTCAGCGGAAAGAAACCAATAAACACTACTTACTGTTTGCAGTTTTCATGCAGTCAGGTTTGTCATTTTGACAGCTTTTCGCCTACCGGTGAGCGTTTGAGTAGTAAAATTCGAAATTCGACCTCCAGTGAGTGCAGTCAGTATTTTTATCTACACTTTAGATATGCTAACTTGGTCTTTTTCACCGGATATTCAAGTCGTTAGTTCAAACACGTTTTGAATGGGTATGTAGAAAGGATCAATAGAGGAGAACACAAACGAACATCGCAACTTTCCTCTGAAACGGAATGGACAGGTCACTGGGGCTCAATCGGTAAACGTAATTCAGTCACTGCCTCACAGGCTCCAAAACACAAAATTGCATGTTTCGCATAACTACCGATTAAGAGGAATCAGTTACTGATGTACCAGTTGATGAAAATACTCAATTGCACCGAATAATAATTTTCCCACTGAGTACTAATGGAGTATGTGTCTCAAGGAGCCTGCCGATCACGCAGTTAACATTCCAGTAAAATAAGGAGTTACTTAATCAAGATGGTGAGACTAACTCGTCCTTTTATCCACGATGAAACTCACTCGGTTTTAATGCGGGATTCTCACTATGATGACATATATCGTTAGTGAAATCGCAGAACTGGGAAAATTCCCACGTTGCTCGATATGTCAATGCCACACCGAATTGCGTGGAGTGAGTCAAGGCAGAGTTAAACCACTGTAATCCCATTTGAATCGAATGAAGGATGCGCGGACGGAGAAGTGGTCTTAGAAATACATGGTGGTTCCTCCAAAAGTTAATTCGTCTGTTAGCACCGTAAGCCTCCAAAACGAGGACACGCTCCCAAGTATGGATTTTCGATATGAGTAGTATGCGTTTCTATCTGGATGATAGGACAGACTCAGTCAGTCAATCAATCAATGATTTCGCATTCACCGGTTGCACTCAAAGGATGCCACTTCTTATGCACTTACTGCAATCCTGTCGAAACACCGAGAGACCTAGAGGAAAGCTTCAAGTTAAAACAACTGGAATGTACATTTCAACGGGATCAGGCTATCACTGGAACAGGGAAGAACATGAAATATTGGTAAAAGAAATAGTAATTCGGCCTCCATTAAAATCTGAGTGGACACAGATGTCGTGTGCGAAGAGATAAAATGCAGAACTTTCTTTGCATTCATGGGCCAAACAATACCAGAAATATAACAGAATTTCTATTTGCCTTGTTTTGTTCTTACTGTATAAGTTATAATTTTAGGAATACTTTGTTGTTGTTTGATTTTATTGTTCGCCAAAACTTCCGTTGCTATGGGTAACTCTCCAAAGGGAATTCTACAATCAAATATCTTCTATTTATTGGTAATAAAAATGTGTGTGCAAAGGCGGAAAAAATTGTAATGATCTGTCAGAATGCTATGTATGGTCGTATACGTCCCACAATATGGGCAAAACAGTGAACGAAAACGGACTTTGGAGAAGAATAGTGCTTTTATTTTTGGTCAGCTATGAATAAGCAAATTCAGTTTGACAGTCTTCTCGATGACATTTTTTCCATGGGCACGAATTCTTATGATAGCAGGATGTGCATGAGAGAGAAAGAGTAGGAGGAAGATTTCTTATCCAAAATTCATAGAAGATCAACAGTTATCCGTGTCAGAATATAATCTGCAAAGGAATAATTCAATTTTCCTGGTTCTCTCTCTCAATGGGGTTATTTTATTTGGTCTTCAATCTAACTGAATTGAAGAATAGAGAATAAAAACAATTTATGTCATACTAATACACATCTTGTGTGTGAGGGGAGAATGTTATAAACTCTCTGTAAGGAATGTAGTAGTTTGCAGGAACATTTGCCCATTGGGGATGTGGAATCACTTTTCAATAAACCGGGAAAGTTGAAAGTCTATGGCGATCCAGTGTTTGTCGAACGAAGAGTGCTGCCGAACGGTCAAAGAGAAGGTGTTCTGAAAGCACTGAGGCAAATGGAGTAGAAGGGTGTGATCACTCCAGTCAGTCCCTCTTTTTGGGTGACTCCGATAGTTGTGGCAATGAAAGTGATTGAAAAATGCCACGTATATTTGGGGACTACCAACTCACTTTAAATCCACGAATGCAAATATGTGCGGTGACTAATATGAAACCGGGAGATTTTATGAAACCCATGCTCCGCTGTACATTTTTTCGAAAAGTGATCTCACTTACGCATGCCGACAGATTCCGCTGCTCCCAGAATCGAGACCGCTTACCATCATCAACAACCTTTGGGGTATGTTTCAGTACAACTTTCTACATTCTGGACTGCACCTTTCATCCGGCATTTTTCAGGCTGCTATCGACCAAGTTGTTGAAGACTTGACTGGAGTAGTGACCTATCAGGGTGGTGTAATCGTCTGTGGTGGGTCGAAATAGGAACATGATCATCCCTTAAAGCAGACCTTGGAGCGATGCGTAGCCAAGAATGTTCTGATCAAGCCCTCAAAATGCAAATTTGGTGTCCGGGAAATGAGATTCTTCGGGTTCACGGTAAACGCCAGCGGATACGAGCCAGATCCGGATCGTTTCATACCTATTGCCGAAATGGAATCACCAAAGAATCACGCACACTTGAGGTTGATCCTTGGTTGTCTTCAGTTATATTCCAGGTTCATACCGAAGTTCGCTACGAAGGCAAAGTCGTTATTCCTCGCATATTCATCCAATGTGTGACAGGGGACGGACCAATGAGAGAGAGCTGTGCGAGATCTCATTATTAGCATAGATGAACGTCAAAGGTTATCCCCATTCGCGCCATCCGAACACAGTGCTAATCGCTGATGCATCTGAGGTAGGAATGGGCGCGATTCCTGGACGAGATGGATGCTCGGTCATCTGTATCCCTCGACCTCTGGATGCTGCTGAGAGAAGATGCTCGCAGACACTGAAAGCTGCTTTAGTTGTATTCTCCACAAATACCTGTTTGTATTAAAGTTCACAATTGTCACGGACCACCAAATGCCGCAGTATCGATCCAACCCGAATAAATCAGTTTCCAAGTCCACAACCGCCATGATGCGACGGTGTAGTATTGCCCTGGTTGCATATTATTGCAATATCCTACATCGGTTTGGTGAAAAAATTCCGCATGCTGATGTTCTATCAAGATTTCCGAGATTCGCCACAGCTGAACAGTGTTATTTCATGTCATCTGCCAATCCAGTGTAGAGAGAGGATATACGGTAATAGGCTAGACGTTATTACTTGTCAGTATTCATTGCTATCAAGAAAGACTGGCCACCGGAGTTGAAACGAAAGTATTCACAGTTTTTCGTGAACCAAGAGTAATTATGCATCGGTTGGTCATACCACCTCCCCTAGGCAAAACGGTACTAGAAGAAATGCATAAACGTCACTTGTGGTTTGGAGAAGATGAAGTCTCTGGCTCGGCCGATGCGGTGATGGCCTGAGTTGGATGCGGACATATGTACAACAGCCAAGAACTCTGACGCGTATCTACACAAAGCGAAATCGAAACAAAAAATCCAGAACCCGTGGCACGATAGCAAGATACCATTGCAACGTATACAGGCCTATTTCTGCGGTCCAATCCTGAACAGATACCATGCCCTCGTACTGATCCACTCATACTCAAAATGGCCTGAAGTATTCTTGACATCAACGCCAACCACGTTTTTCGTAATCCGGGCCTTAAGGAATGCTTCAGTCGGGAAGGTATCCCAAAAGTTCTGGTCACCGATAATGGTTCCCAGTTTTGCGCATTTGAGTTGAGATATGAGTTGGATATCGTTGGTCAACTAACACTGTGTGCTTTGAGATGGTTATTCACTAACGAGGTAAGGACATTCCAAATCTCACAAATCTCTGCCCAGTCATTGCGCTTGATATACGTCGAGTTGGTGCTCATTGACAGAGTTTCAGCGTTCTTGGGCTCGGTACACGTTCTGAATACGAGTGGTGATGATTCAACCCTACAAACACACAATATCAGGTTCAAGTGTAAACCTATCGGCATACTTTTTAGGTCTTCTGGTGAATTTATTGGTTATTAAATTGAGTGTGCAAAGGCGGAAGAAGGTGTATTGACCTGCCTGAGTGCTGTGTATGATCATATACTTCCCACAATCCGTGAACCGTAACAGTATTTATGGGCACAACAATGAACGCAAACGGGCTTCCGAGGCAGCCGAGGCACAATGAAAGTTGATGAACAGCTAATTGAGGTCTAATGGAATTTTCCCAGTTTATAGGAGATGAGAAATAAATTGAAAAATACAATTTTATCATTTTGATGATGTTATAAGTAGTGAAAAACTTGAAGTTGACCCGGTTAGTTTCACAAAGAACAAAACGGAATTGTTCTACTCTGATTGTGGCCTAAAATATCTTCTAGCCGAAAAATGCCGAGTACTTTGGAAGAAAAATGTGTTCTCACGTTTGGTCGGCTATGAATAAGCAAATTCAGTTTGCCTGTCCGTTCGATCAAGTTTTCCATGTGCACGAATTCTCATTGTACAAGGACGTGAATGAGAGAGAAGGAGTGGGAGGGAGATTTCTTATCCACAATTCATAGAAGATCAACAGTTATCCGCGTCAGAATATAGCCTTTAAGGGAAAAGTTCAATTTTTCTGGTTCTCTTTTTCGATTTGGTTTCTTTATTTGGTCTTCAATCCAACTGGATTGAAGAATAGAGAATTAAAAACAACTTGTCTAATACTTAGGCGTACCTTTTGTGTGTGGGGGGGGCATTTTACAGAAGATATCTTGCGTAGGTACGAGCCCTATTGTATTTCTCTTCTGAAAATCCAAGCGTCTGTCAATTATTCTTCATCAGTGAAATATTATTCATTTCTAATTGGGTCTTGCTGGTCTGATTTGGCAACTATCAGTCAAACATGTGATCGCAATTCGTATGATATGGGTGGAATTGAGAAGAATCTTCATATGCTCCAGAAATTACCAATTTCACAACAATGAAAATCAGTGGCCTTAGTCCAAGTTCGTCAGTCTTCCGCTGTGAGCAGATTTGGATATTCACAGGCAGAATAGGTCCACACAGATTAAAACCTTCTGGAATGTCATAAACTCCTTGTAAGGAATGTGGCGCAAGAAAATTTGCCCATAGAAAAATTCTAACCGTTCAATAAACCGTGCAGACCTGAACAAGAAACATTCTGATTGAGCATTTACCCTCGAACAAGAAACAATTCCAGGAGAAATGTACTCCGGAATGTTTCCAAACAAAATACGTCATGCACTTTTCCATGGGGATGTGGTATCACATTTCTTGCCCGTTACCACACCTGGCCAACTGAGACCATATTTGGTTCTCCACTCAGAGTCTGAGAGTTTGGTTGTCGGCAGTCCGCAATAGTTCACTTAGCCTTTGAGGTTATGCAGGATGTCCTTCTACGACATACATGCAAAATCATGTGATAAGTTCGAATCCCGAAGCTACTGGATTTGGTGAGTTCTAATCATGTTCACCAAGTCCTACCTAAGTCCGCAGCAATGATCTTAGGGACTTTAGGTGATTGGGGTCAGGAGAGATTCCGCATCACGCTCCCATGTCAATATTATTCGCCTGACAAAGTGATCCAGAAACCGATGAGTTGAACCGTTGGTCTGATGGTAGAGAGGCATTTTGGAAAGCTGCTGCAAGAAACAATCAAAAAATAGCTGGCGAAATTAGGTGTGAATATTTCACAACCAGCAACTTTCGGTTATTCAAATTCCAAAGATGTCCTGCACTTTGCTCGGGCAATCCTCGGAGGTTTCTACGCAGATTGTGGACACCTGGTGGTAGAGAATACAAGAAACACGGTCAGTTAACGAGTCACGCAACAAGTTCAATGTTAGGGAATCAGGCTTATTGTTTCAAAGCATACGACACAGGAACATTGTCCAAGTAGGTAAAAAATAATTCGACAGTTAAAAAAATAAATTTGAAGTTAGAATCATGTTCATCTTCAGTGCATTTGGTGAAAAGTTGGAACCCCTGCTCGTCGGAAAGCATACCAATCCAACTGACTTCTGGAACAAACCGAAAACTGGAGTTGGTTTTGTGAATAGCCGTAGCCATCGGATGGTGAATGGGAAATTCGGAGGAAGCCCGAGATACTGAAAAATAGGCTAACTGCTAAAGAACACAACGGTATTTTATTGTTGGATAAGCAGAATGCAACTTACATGTTTAATTCAATCCACATTATTGCTATTCTCATTGCACTATCAAATGTGCATCTCGACATGATGTTTATCCATTTAACAAACGAAAAATATCCATAAAAGGAAATAAAACGCAAAGTTTCTTCGACGTTACTGAACTCTTGTGCGAATCACTTGGGGCGTAGATATTGCTGGACCGGTTTCACAGAACCGCTTCAACAGCAGAATATGAGAATGCCAGATAATGATTGTACTTCTGTTGAAATTTATCTTTTAGATTGGTTGAAATAAGTAAAATGTATATCTCTTTTAGGCAAACTTTGCGCCAAAACTATTACTACAATTATGCCCATTTCCTATAGACCACGTCTCTGAATGCGTGCAATGCCTCTCAGAAAGAAACGACGGGGGAGATCCCGACTAGTGTTTACCAATGGAGATCTACTTTATGTGGTACTGGGATTCGAATTTACAGAATTAACATTTCGACATATATACTATGATATTGGCCCAACTCAACTAACTATGCTACATAATATCATTTATGGCAGGGATCCACGTGCATATTTTGTTAGTTGCTCATCTAGTTCGGCATATTCAAACTAACTGGGTGATCTGAGTAATTTTTGTTCTCGCGAATGCTGAGTAGTGGTGCGACGGACGATTATTCACATTTTGTGGAGGTCGAATTTTTCGACGTATTAATCAAAAGCTTGTTAGTCGACAGAATAAGGCTATTACGGCAAAGTGAATTGTAACGTCAGAAAAATGTACGCGGAAATTGGCTTGTAGAGAGAAGGAAATTCGCGGACTTGACCGATATCCAGTACCGATAAATGGCCCACACTGGCCTTAAACGGAGAGTGATATATCCCTTTCAGGTGTATGGGGTGTTGGTGCATATGAAACAGGATTAGGTCGGTGGTCCAGACGAGTAACCTGCATTAGTGTCGGAAGTAATGTGGATGCGCGCTGCTGACGACTACTAAAAAGGATGAAACAGCTCCAAGGTACTTCCACGGCTTTCAGTGGTTTGAACATTTGCATTTCTTGATGAAATATATTATCTACCCAAATATTTATTTGCCCGGTATCGCTAGTCAAATCCCGATACCAATATTTCGGTTAATTTCAAAATCGAGTGAAACGCACTCGTGTTGAATATAGTCAAAGTCACCCATGTTTTCGATGTGCCAACACTATTTTATTCAGTTGTACTTCTAATTCGACACATACTTTTAAAGGATATCGCATGTCCATGTATTGACTGTAACGTGGGTGAAGAGAACTACATAGTTGACATAAATAAACAAATGTTGCATGAAGGCTTACTCTCAAGAGTTCAAAGTCAGTGCTTATGATTGCTAGGCTATGAACGGATTAGCAACAACGTATATCAAGTCGATTTGGTTAGCATTCATCAGATACCTAGAAACATCCCAAAAATGAGTTGATAAGCTGTTTTATAGATTTGAAAAATTCTCACATGGAACTATAAAACAATCAGGGTTCCGGTAATTTTGCATCTACTTTACCTTGTGTTGAGTGCTTTTTGTTTCACGGTGACACGACAAATCCGTCTATCTGTCGCATTCACAGTCACAAGCCTAACATCTTCATTCCTTGATGATGTATACGTAAAAGCTTATAGAACCTCACCGGAAAATGGCACGGACGTGTCAGCGTGGGTCTGGAGACGACAACTGAATGCTTCCTGGTCGACCTTTATGCCAAACATTCTGGTAAATAAGAGTGCGAGACCCGTTGTTTTGACCGATGCCTATGTGGCGTGTAAACCATTCCGTCTTCAATATCCATTTGTCAGATTGAGTGTCTAGCACTCGGTCAACCCAGTTCACGGTGGACGTGATCAAACAACAAACATTATTAATTCAGATCTGGATCGAATAAACCAGGTTATTGTTACTTCGGGATATATATCAATATGTTGACGTAACTGTTACTCACGACGATTGATTTCGATCAAATCCACCGTCTCAGCTGCCACGTGTCATCCAATTTGCAAATCACACGAATGAATTACTCCACATTAAGGTTGTTAGCCATACTTGATGGAAGATAATGCCACTGATGTGATATGTTGAGTGTTGCTACCAAGCTTCCCCTCGAATCCAAAGATTGCTGACTTTCGATGACCGAATACGTAGAATTCGCATTGCTAGACCAAAGTAAATAAATCATGTGCACTCAGCTTACACAGACAGATGAATTTTGACCGGGGAGCCTGATGCTTTCGGTATGAAACCAACAATCTTGCAATGCGACGTAAGAAGAAAAACACAGATGAAGCGTTCTTTCAGCCATTTACTCTCATTGTACTTATGAACGTTCATCTCGGCAAAAACGAAGGCAAGATATGTTAGCGTGTCAACCGTAAAGATCCATTCAATGCGATTCGATAGATTGCGGACTAAACCGTGTTTGCAGGCTTATATTCATTATCCCATTTATATTCCTTCGAGACATGCAGAACGCTAGAGCAATCAGACCGGTTTTCGGATTTGCTGCATGTACAGAAAGCATGTTTCATCATCGTTTTTGTCTGCCGACTTTTTCTCTTTCAACGAACGGCCACATATGACCGGTGGATCTTGGATGAGTTTATGTTATGGCTGAGAAAACTCATACGATCATGCAATTTTACACTTACCTTGGGCATGCACCCACATGCTAGACTGGATATCGTTGTGATAACGTGAGCCCCGTGGTGATAAGAAAAGTTGCGAGCAATTTCAAAATGATCACTCCAACAGTGCATCGATGTCTGGTGGGTTGAAGAAGCAACCAGAAAATGTAAGGAAACGTCAGAATGCATTGGTCTGTACAAAAACATATCAGGAACATGCACGAATTCAAAGGTTCAGTGTTGGTTTTGAAGTAAGCAAAACTTCGTGGAAATAGACAATTACTCGGCCTTAAGAAAACAACTTGTGACAACTAGAAGATGCACAACCATTTCACGGAAAAGTGTTTCCTCCAGGAAGCAGTGGACAAAGAGCAAACGCATATTGAAACGGATAGAGTGAGCGGGATACTGATGCCGGAGAGGTAAAAATGTGTTCTGCCAAATAGCGGTGAACGGAGAAGAGGTTGGGTTTTGGTTAGACATGGGTACATTCAAGACCGTCATGCATACGGGCACAATTCGTCAATTACAAGGGTGGACATTTGTCAATCATAAACTTTGTTGTGGTCGACCACGGTTATAGGTTTCCTACCGAGCTGGTTGAGATACTCGAAGGACCAAAACTCGTCCATTCAGGAAGTAAGATGAATTGGGTGAAAATATGAGATGAATGTGAGTAGGTTTAAAGCTGAAAATCTCTACTTATGGATCACGAGGTTAATCAAGTTGACCAGAATAATCGTCTGACAATCGTTTCAGTTCAGCGGGTGCAACACAGACAGCGGCACAAACAAATCCCGGGGTGAGAGTTGTGGTCATTTTGATGTAACGAGAACACTGACTTCGGTGGGCATGTTACAGAAGAATATTAAATAAGACTGCGTCCGAGGTGAATAAACAACAGTGGAAGGATAAAAGTGGAAGAAATATCAAGAAAGAGGATTAGATTTCCAACCATGTTTTCAATGGAGGCTGCAAGGATTATGTTCCCATCCATGGATAGGAATCCATCAAAAACCTGGGTTCCGTGTCATTCCACAATTTAGTATATATATGTGATACTGATGAACGTTACTTAGAAAATCATTTCTCCGTTTCCATCGAGAAATTGGAAAGGATCCCCACACGGGAAGGAATCAGAAGAACATGTCAGTCGATTAATTAGTTCGGTCACATCGACTAGCCCAAAATAACAGGTAGAAAATGACCGCTCGTTTGTGTAACACACAACAAGAAGACAGCTTGGTCTAAATAAGAAACCTTCAGCATCTTTCCTGCAATGGGCCTCGCCAATTTTTTTTCCTTTTATTTAAGATCGATACAAAATGTCTCGAGTAACTGTGGATCTGAAGAAAGCAGTAGTTCACACAGGGTGCATGGACCAAGTGCAATCAATGAGCCTAAATATTCAATTTAATTGACTGCCTTCAACGTCCTCACACAATGTTAGATAAGGCAACGGGATGCCCTTGCTAGAACTCTTGACAACTGTGAAGTAGATGTGGGCTGTGTCTCCGAAACACACACAAGAGACCCCACTTTTGTGACCTCGCTTCGCACCATAGGTGCAGCCTCAGTCTCTCGTGTTGCTCTCTAAGTGTCCCATGATGCTGTGTCTAGTGCTGGTGGTCAGGCTGGCCTTGGGACTGTTTTAAGCACGAGAGCTGAGCGTGCACTGCTAAACTGGATATCAGTCGGCACTCGTTTGTTTGAATTCCGGTTGGACAGTTCTGTTCATTTCAACGGCAATAAGCTGGGGCATCGATGCTTTCTCATCATGCCGGTGTATGAACCGCCGATATCCGTTTATCTGAGACCAAGGAAGAATTATAATGAGATTTATCTCAGCTGATTCAAAGCGTCTGTTCAATGGACTTGGTGGTCATTGCTGAGGGTTTCACCACCCAAGTTGGTCCTTTGGGATATCTCGAGAGGCACATCGGAGGCCCGTCTGCTCTCCCAGTCCATCTCACTGTTATTCGTGACCTTCTCGTCTAGCTGTGCTCCAACCACAGATTGTTGCTTATAAGTGTAAATTTCTGCCGAAAGAAGCGACATCAATTAACATGGTGTACCCCTACAACTTCACAAAGTTGTACACAGATTGACCATACGTTCATTGGTCGTCGCTGGCTTAGATCGACTGAAGATTAGTGTTCATCTGCGTCTATGCCTGTGGACCCCTAGACCACAACCCACTATCCAATTTTCAGGCACAGTCATCTACCCTGTTATCTACGCAGTCGGATGTCCTGGACCTAGATGAACACTGGCAGCAGGTCGAAGAGTTCGATGCCACACAGAGTATGGATATTTTCAACATCAGTAGCTTTATCGGATGTTCGAAAATCAGTTTCTCCGGATGCCAAATTCAATAAAGTGCGTAACTCCTCGACACTCCAACATACTGGGAGCCAGAAAAGTAACCGTGAGTAGTGAGGAACTGCGAAATGTAACGGAATGGAAAAAGCTGGTGCCATATACGCAACCATTATTGTTTGATTTTGGGAGTCAGTCCACAGAAGCCCAGTGCATGTGAATTAGGAAAAGAATCCGACGGCCCACTGACTCGCTTTTAAATATATTGTCTAAACCGTTGGGTGAAGCACTTTGATGAGCAATTTAGTGGGCCCACTTCAACAGTGGACCCTCAGATTATACCTGCCAGAGACAATGTTTATGCCAGAGATGACTTATTTGAAAAGATACATAGCTGCTGGATCAGATGCACTGTCTTCATTTTTATTCCAGAATGGGTACAAAGCTTTATTGTCGAAGTTAGTAAATCTCATTTGGTAACTTGGTAAAGTGAGTTGAATCCTAGAAGACGATGTAAAACGATTATTGTACTGATCTACAGGAAAGATAGTAGGTCCTGTTGTGTAAACCACAGATGACTTAACTTGGTAAGTAACTCATCCAAACTGCTCACCGGGATTATTCTCCACCGATTATTTAGTGCCTATGAAATTTATACGCATGAGAACCATGTTAGTTTCAAATTCAGTCGGGGTTATATCAACCACATTTTGACTGTATCAGAAATCATAGAACACATACATATCCTTCGTAGAGTCAAAATCTCTATCTTTCCTAGACTGGAAGCGGCGTTCGACTCAGTCGACCTAAACAACAATGTAGCAGTGGTTAAGATGCGTTTTGTACCTTCATAATGTAAAAATGCTGTTGTCGTCTCGTCAGAAGAAGCCGAAGTGAAAGTAGATGAGTGTTGTTATCTGGGCACCTAAATCTCACCAGGTGGAGCAATATTGAATGTAGTGTCGTTGCGTATTCAGAAGGAATGTTTAGCTTTTGTCAGACTCAGCTACTTGTGGCGTCGGCGTTACATCGAGTTGTCTGTCAAGGGTCGAGTGTACACGGCGGCCGTTAGGTTTGCTCTTCCATACGTCTCAGAAACATGGCCGGTAAAAGTAGAAAATAGGTTATTGCTGCCGATATTCGATCATCGATATTTCCGTGTCATTGTCGATTGTGGTGGGGAACACCTCAACAGCAATGCTGAGGTTAGACGTAGGGTGTTGGGAACAAGTGGTCTGTCTGTTGATCAAGCATTGAATCGAAACGTGGTCGGAAGGTGGATCGAGTACGGTCAGTACACAACACGGCAAAAATTAATTCAAACCTTGACCAGTGGACTTGGTCAAGTAGATCTTGTTAGATTTTTAGGCAAGGGTCCACCTGACGAGCCTACCAAGTGATTATGGGCATTAGGTGAAGTGATCAGGTGTGATGGACAGTGACTTAGATGTATTCGAATCCTTCCTTCGTCCTCGTGACTTCAGCTTGTCACTTTGGTTTTCTTGGATTTTTCCATGTTTGCTCTACTGATCTTTTGCCGTTTAGTCGACGCTGGAGGGGGGTATCAACCAGAACTAGAGCACCGAATTGCAATTTCGAATAAGCTGAAACTGAACTGGTACTTTTGGTTCTGATTGCACTTATGAAACCATATTGCCATCTCAGTGAATTCCAGGTTTATACGGATTCATTTTGTTAAGATGAATCGCAGATAACGCACGTACTATCTGACCAAATTCTTTCCAACTACAGAAAACCCTTTCCATTTCATTGACAGCGTTTCCGGCATGCCAGCAGTGGGCTCAGCGTTACTGAACCACAGCGCAAAAATCTAGAATATCCCTCCGTTGATGTGGCCACCAGAACCGAAGTCTAGCTACATGTTCCAAATTGTTGACGCCTGAATGACGTAACTTTGCATGCATTGTTGTCGAGACAGTCTGCATCATTGTTCAAGGAGAACCGCTTTTTACTAGGTAATATGGTCGATGAATAAAAACCATTATGCCGTCTGCCGTCTTCAAGGCATCCGAAAGTTTCCATAAATGCTTTGGCCATAGACTGGAACCTACTACCTCCTACTCCCAGCTTCGATTTTTTCATATACGAAGCGATGTTCGTATCACTTGATTGTGTTACCATCCATTATCATCTAGTGTGCATTTGGTCTCTCTATAAACTCGACAATGCAGAATGGACAATCGCCATGATCTCTCACTGAGTATCTAGACATGGTATCCGTGTACACATGACTTTTACCCAACCGATGTTTCGAAACGTAACAGAACTCACGTAAATGCTCATGACATTGAACACCCTATCCCTGTGGATCCTTGAAACTCTGTATTGAAAATGGCACTTATTTATCCATGCGGACACGAAATGGGCGACCAGTCAGGAATATTCATTACAGCCAACATTTTCTACCCGGAAGTATAGTAGTTCTTCTCTCCGTTTGAAAACGTTTTACTACAAAACGATACACAGTGATCTTGGCCATCTAACTGAGAAATCGCCCCGCTTGTAGCACCGTCACTAGCGTCGGTATCTAGGCGAAACTCACTCGTGTTCGTGGACACGTCTGACAAATCCAATACTGCCGACGAACACAACGCGGAAAATAAATGCTGGAAAGCCCTTGGTGAAAATTCATTGAAACTATACCTATATTTTCAGCCTGCCTTAATTGAGAAACTCCTTCAAAAAGGTTAAGTCCGGATTTCACGCTATCTATTATAATCTCGTCTTGTATTTACCGAAAAGTTCGGTTGGTATCCTTGCAATTTGACAACTAGTTTCGACTCTGACGTCCAAATTTCCTTCGCTTCCAAACCCGCGTGGATATTTGTTTGTTCGACCCCATTAGGTCACCTAATTTTAGTTATGTTTCCATGGCAGGTTTCGGTTGAATGCTGTTATCATTTGTCTCATTGCTGATATTATCAGTTCGTGCTGAACTCTGTTTCTAAAAATGTTTATCGCTCACGTAGCCCCTCCCCATTTTGGAATCTGTGAGTCCTGAGCAATTGGTGCCCATAACCCGCTCTGTTATTACATCATAATTACCTAGGTTACTAGACAAAGGTCAAACGTTGAGACGTCATTATCTTCCTCTCTCCAACTGTCTTATCCTTATGGAAGTCCTAACTTGGCCATCCTACTACGGTCATTCACTTTCTCATAGCCATGTCATTTTTGTGTATTTCTCACCACGCTGGTGTGTTCCCTTTGACCATTGATTTGTTATGTAGATGTGTAAATGTGTTTAGAGGTTCAACAAGCTGTTGAGAGCCAGTCCGGATAGCCTTTTGGTTAAGGTGATCGACTTACAGCCGTTCACCCCGGGTTAGAATCTCCTTGGGGGCTCGGTGGATATGCACTGTTGATGATTCCCAACAAGGATGAAACAGCTGTGCAGTAATTTCATGGTTTTCTATGGTCAGCTGAGCGTTGTGGCTGCATGATGAATCATATTACACAACCCAACCTCCTGTTGTTATAATCCACAAGTCGTGCTGTGTATTGGATTGTTCATTGCACACAAAACAAACGGAGTGTTACAAGCATCCTAATTTGCCAAGTCGTTGTCCTGTCCACTTTAGAACAGCCGTCATCCAACGGATGAGCAGTCTTGTGGTTTTCAGGTCATCCTCCACCTTGCTGCGTCTGGACTTTTGAACTTAACAGTGTACATTAATCCACAATTGTCCCTAGTTTCGTCTTCAGCAACCAACTACTTACCAAGTAGTATATACACTCCACCATATTCCTCCCCCCTGACAAAATAAGAACGATCCAAATCCCGCAGACTGTCTTCAAGTCTTCCTCTACTTCAGATGCTAATCCTCCAATACCGGTTCGTGGTGGTGTTGTCATCCGTCCCACACTTCCTCCGGTGGTATGCTTTGTCCGGTCCGTGATGCGCACCGACACCAGCCCTGTTTCTCGATGGCACCAGTTGAAAGTGAATACTGAACACAACACTCGACTTTTATCGCACGACACCACGAAATCGAGCCTGACCACTTCAAAGTTACTGAGAACCATGCGTTGTGTCATTCCACTATCATCCTGGATACGACTTCCAGCAGTCCACTTCCTGGGTGCATAAGATTGAACTTCATCGCCCGGCACTTGCTCAGGTGGGGAGTAAACTTCTTCTGTTTCCACTTTGCAAGGCGCCTTGGTTCGAAATTGCGAGGGACATAACCTGTGGTCTCTCTATGCAATGGCAACTGCAGCAAATGATATATCTTCGTTTCCATCATCATCCGGTTGACTTTCAGAGCGATCTCAGTCACAGTTTTCCACATTTTCAGGAGTATAGTGGCATTTTAAGTGCAATCTCAACCTGTTTTCTTTCTTTTTCACTAGTACTACAGGTGACGCCCATGCGGAGTGATACGGTTGGATAAAATTGTTTAAACACGTCCTCCACACTTTTGGGTACTTCTGCTTGATAATGTATCAGTATTCTTCCAGAGATGAACTCAATCGGTTGAGCATTCCTAGTATCAATATGGCGCTTAATCACGTTGGTCCAATCCAACTTCTCACGTTCCCGCATTTAAAAGTCGGCGAATTTGAGAAAGATTTTACTATCTGTAACTACACTCTCCGAAATCGTTCGATTGCCAGACGTCTCTTCTTACATTCGTGTTATAGGAAATATCCCTGACAATGGAAAACGAATGTGATTTACCAATCCTCCGAGTTCTATCGAGCAAGATGCAACCCGCACAGGGTTCAGTTTCTCACCGTTTTTTCACAAGTCAGTTGAAATTCGCATGGTTTCAGGTTCAACTCACCCAAGTGGATTTTTACAGCCACACTGATAGGACTGGGGGTAGATTCAGTATCAGATACAGCATATTATTCTGTGTTGGTAACTCGACTCAAAATTGGCAAAGTGTCGGAAAACGTAGTGCGTAAGGGCTCGGCCCGTAACAACGGACTCAAGTTATTGTGATGGTGACTGAATGTGCCTAAATTTTTTCAACTATAATAGCATTGTTCTGTACAGCCGTTTGGCGCACCATCTCATGGTACTGACTACGTGCTCCATTTTCTCGCTTTAGCTTCAGTTGGGTTCCTCTACCGAATAACACGATCCCCTTTAAGTATAGGTCAGTTGCCGCTGGACGGCGGAGCACTACTGATCAGTGATGGTCCCTGATAGGTTTTTCCGTCCATTTCCATACCAGAGGGCTTCATCGGTTATTTTGATATTGTTTTTATCGTTCGTGGCACCAGCTGGAACTCTCAGCAGGCGGAAGACGGTTTTGGTCAGAATGCGGACTGGGATACTACAGGATAAGTACAGATCCAGCGTGGTAAAACGCATATATATATATATATATATATATATATATATATATGTATATATATATACATTCGTTGTTTTTTATGAAACTACGAGAATACGATAAACACGGTTGTTAGGTTCGAATTGTTTCTACTGCCCGTAGCCGTGCACAGCATATATATCGTGCATAAAGTGCATTCCATACTTGAATGTCTCAACTGAAAAGCGGTCCGAAACCTGTTGCGTTGCCTGTAAATTACTTCCAGTAATGCAGTATTTCCGGCATATTCCAAGTCGAAGACCGTGTTACCTGGCAGGAGTTAAACTCCACTCTTCGGAAGGCCAGAGAAGGACTTCTGTAGAACATCCTCTCTGGCAAAGCTGAAGAGAAATGGGGATAAATGACAACTATCTCGAACTCCATTGGAGACGACGAAACGGGCCAAAAGCTGACCGTAGACCCTCACCTGACTTGAGGTTTGTCGATATAACACTTCGACGACTGACACATTCTTCTTAGGTACTCCAATTCTCATTAAACAGTGCGGTCACATCGGTGGAGATGAAGGCTGTGTGAATGTCTATGAACACGATGATTGTTGCTCTTTGGAAATTGTGACGGTGCTGTAGCAGTTGTTGGAGGGTTAAGATTTGATTGATATATCCACGACCGGTATGAAAATTAGCTTGCGCCTTAAGAGTGTGCTCTTCACATGTTTGGTACAACCTTCGAAGTATGAGAGACGCAAGCAGGTTCAACACTGTTGGGATAAGGCTTCCTCCCTATGGCTAGCTATGTGAATGTGCAAAAATTCTCTAAATACGGAAACAACAATCAATTCCTTCCACAAACACGGGACCTGCTCAGATTTCGAAAATATTTTGAGAACGTAGAATGAAGTTGTCTAACAAGCCATCAGCTTCAAAAACGGCTTGAGGCAGGCCATCAGAGCTCTGCTTCTTGTGACGTTCCAAAGCCTGGATATCCTGTCAGATTTCCGCTTCGGTAGATGGATCCGCCGGAGACAAACATTTGGGCATGTATCAGAAGAACTGTGAGGAAGGCCGACACTGAAGGTCAGTTGAACAGCGTCTAAAAGTGCTCCGCTGAACATTCAAGTGGCCGTTTTTGATTTTTAACTGGCGAACCGTCGATGTCACAGGTTGTATCACTCACACCTAATGACTTCCTATGGATGATTGAAATGAGATAGAATAGCTAGCGGGATCTGACCATGACAGCAGCGTGTTCCATCTCTGATGCTCGTTTCGACCACCAGATATTGTGGTTTCTACAAAGGCTCGCACTGTGTGCACGTCTAATTACGAGTCATGCTTCGTTATACTCACTTCCACCAGGAATCGGTTGTCGTGCGTCCTGAAGGCGCAGAGATTCAGCAGAAAACTAGAACAGTGTGGTACTACAAGACAGACCGCAACTTATCAGACCAGCAGGATGCAAAACACACTTGATATGAGACCAATGCTGGATTATAATATCAGGTGAGACACCATCTAGATTTTCAGCTAGCGTGTTTTGGAAGACGGATAGGCGAGGTGGATCGGAGAGGTTATCGTAGGCTAACTGCCGTTGAAACATGCGTTTGTGGAGCCAATCGAAGCATATGGACGGCTTAGTGTAAACTAATGTGTTTGAAATCAAGGGGTGCTCCAGTACGAGCGATAGTCTTGTATGCTGACTATGGGCTGTTGCTCGTAATATTCCGTATCAACCTCTCCAAAAAGCTTTCTTAATGACTCGCATCACGTGGACCAAAAGCTGTTCTACCTCACGTCTTAACAAAAACTACAAACCCCATTTGGTGAGATGTCGCTGAGACCCGCGCTCTTTCAAAATTACTTCCATCATTAATTCACATTACCTTTGGACGCTCACCTAACAGTGAATCATATTAGAGCCTGGATCAAGGAGCCCCTGGTAAGCGAGTGGGTTCCTTCGATATGCATTGTCCTTATGTTTAGGTACGTAAATAAACAATCATCACGTTTCTCTTCCATTCCCTCACACCTAACATAGAAGGGCCTGGAGTATTCGACACCAACCTGAGCAAATACATACCCAGAGAATCGGGAGCAATACGATATTAAGGGTACCATTTGTTGGTAATATGGTGGAGCCGGCTCTCTCCTACACGTTTAAGGCTTACTAATAACTCTAAGAACTACGGCGCTACCCTGTCAAACACAAAACCTTTGACGAATGTTAGCAAGCTTTATGATAAAACCAAAGGAGCCTTCCAGCATGTGAGTATGTCAAGTGACTGAATCCGTTACAAGATGCTTGTTTGGCAATTCATATAAATTTGGCCATTGTAGCCGCCAACCCACGCATATCAGTTCGTTGATGATAACTGGATTGGGTCTATTTATTAGGTTTCCCTTCATCTGTACTTCCACAAACGTGCTGATACCAGGTACGCTCTCAAATTCCAGTGGGAATGCTTCTCCACGAACTAATTTAAGCACCACTCCACGACTACTCTTGACCTCTGACACCGTCCAGGAACCCGAGTGCCCCGTGAATGCAGACTAGCCTTGTGCGTTTATAAGAACATACTACTTGAACCGTAGAATACATGCTACCTACTTTGGGATTGTGCACCATGATGAGAACCGTTCTAAATGCACGTAATTCGAAGAGTGGGCCAGTCTGCTCACTATGGTTTAACCAATCAGACTACGCTATTCCAGCCAATGGAATTGGTCTGTATTTTATTTCCGGGCACTCACTCCGCCTGCTCAAGCACCTGACCGGTGGGCCTATCCTCGGTCCCATCCCCGACCAATTGCTAAATTGGCACCCTTATAGATTCATAACTAGATTTCAGTCCACTGTTGATTCTAAAAGCTGGCCTATACCTTGTATATCTAGTCCATTCATAGACGAACAAATGAGAAAGACCGTGAAAGGTGTTGCAGTCATCAATAAAATTGTCTTTTCCAGAATTGCACACTAGATTATTCGTTCAAATCCGTTTATTCGACTCGTTGCCATTGTGTTTGTTTTCAGGTTCCTCAGCTTGCAGAAAATTGATTTAGAAGTATGAACGTAGCGAAAAACGTGGTTTGCGCATGTGCTTCTTGACCGTATCGTGTAGCTACTAAGGCACATTCGTGTTTACAACTTCTGAGCCTGTAACACTGACGTTCCTTTCACGTGCAGCGTCTAAAGCAATTACAGAAAAATCTGCGACCTATCATCTGGGATCTGAATGAAAAGAAAATTCGAGTCGGAATATGTTTTTGTTGTAACCGTGATACTGAGTAGGGAAAAATTGTGTTGCTTGGTCATTTCATGAAATTAAGAGAGTGTCATACAAAGAGTACACCAGGTGATTCATAGTTTAGATGTGCATCTTTCGAAATTTCTCATTATTATGAGTTCATTCATATGAAGAATATTTAAGAACGATTTTGCGTGTATATTTTTCCGAAATACCAACAAAGCTTTGAAGGGTAATAGAGATGTTTGTCTTAAACATGTTGGCAGTACCAATGATTTTTAATTTAAAAAAATCGATGGATAAGGAATAATGTGCAAGGTAATCAAATCATCTCATTGGGGCCTGCCAATTTGGTAGATATCTCTTTCAAGCCTAATTTCGTAAGGACGAATAGATGCAGGGGAAAGGTTTTGCCTGATTACATCCATTTTGGGAACAATTCGAATCCCGCGAGCTTGAATTGGCCAGCAGAACACCCAAGTCAATGTATCTCCATGATCTGCAAAGAACCTTTCCTGAAATGTTGCACAAATGAAACAAATGTATATGCTGAATTCCCCGTGACTTACTGTAAACTTTACGAAGAACTATGTGGGAGACACAAAGTGTATTTCGGTGGATGCTTCTCATTGATTTTATGCGAATAAGTGTTAGTTCCGCGAATATTTGGAATCAAAATGAATCATGGTTCCTGGTTTGGAGTGATGGGAAATTGTTTCATCGTTAGGAATCGTCGCGATTACCAGATTCGGCTAGCTTTTTCGGCATCCAGTTACCCGTGATGACCGAAACGTCGACAACCAACCAACGACTTCGACTACGCTGTGTTATTGAATTCTCAGGTAGATGATATGGTAATCAGGTGTATCCTCAATTGTCTTAGTGAATAAAAGTGTGTCCGCTCTCTTAAAAATTTCATTTAGTTTTGTGTGATGTGCGCTCATTGTCGGTTGAAATATTACACTGCGATTCCAGGGACTGGCATCTGTCAAATCGGCCTTTCAAATATACAGCAAAACCTGAAAATGAGTGTGAATTGCAGCATTCCCCATACATAATATATGATAATCGTAAGTTAGTGTCGGAAAAAAGCATTCGCTTGATAAACTGACCTCCCCAATGGCCGAGAAAGCCAGTCCATCAGTTGTGAACGAAAGTGTGCCTGCGAAAGCTTGCACCTCCATTCGTTTGATGTCGATGCGGATGTAGTGCAAATCGCTCATTGTGCCCAGAAGTATAGTCCAGTGGCGCCAATCAAAAGGTAATCTTGCCAGAAATTCATCTGTAACATATGCCGTGGAAAGCCAAAGGCTAATTGGATGGGCAGATGACCATGTTGTCACCTGGCGATCGCCAACCTTGTCCGACTTGTGATCGACGAGATCAGTAAACTGATCTTTATGACATGGGGGTATGTGAATGGATATAATGTATCCAGTCATACCGTGCGAGTTCAAAGGTAGAATTATGAAATTATTCAATGTGAACTGTGACGTACTCGAATAACTTGGTGATGGCGAGGAATCGGTTAGGTACATCAGATTTTAATCACTGTGTTCCTTTGTAATTAGATTTACACTTGTTCATCGCGTGATATTATTTATAGTCGCAATTTGGCCATATCTAAAATTTTTAATTTGATGACTATCCCCTCCACCATGGGTCAGACCAGTCAACCTATTGTATGAGTATTGCAGACTCGCAGAGACGAAGTCTGAAAAATATGGCAAATATTTTCCTAAAAATAGACATTCCTAAACAATCTCGTAGTTTGTGTGAATGTGCAACGGTTGATTTTAAAATTCAGTAATAAGGGGTCAAAATTCTTAGTTAATAATACACATCAAATTTCAGTTCTATCTGTCAGGTTGAGGCTAGTTATCGAGACACATTTGAGATCAACGTGGCAGAATGGATGTTACGATGCGTTGGAATGCTGCTGGTTACTGAGGGATCCCTTATTCATTGTCGTGCACCAGACCACAGACGGCAGGTCGGCAGTCTACGAAGCATAAGGTTGTGAGTTTGATTTCGCATCTTCGAGTGGTTGATTAGATATGACTGATGCGAGTAGATTTGCCGTTACCTAAATGCGCAAAAGTGTGAACATGTTTACTTCCAAGATGATGAATTTACCACGGTTGGTGACAAAGTCTGAGAACTAAATTTCAAGCTGTGTTGACTGGAATCGTGTAAAATCACTTACGATTTATATCGGCTAGGAATTATATGATATAAAACCAGAAAGGAACCAAATAATAAAAATACTCATTGTTGGGATTATATAACAGGTTTGTCATATGGAGCGAGCGCGTGGTTCGGTAGGATACCTTCCTCCTGTGAACCGTGATGAATAGAAATATTCTGACCAGTACTCACCACGAGCTGAATGTAAGACAACGTTTCTCAACCCATAGGTAAGAGCCTGTTCATGACCATCGATGGGATGCTCTAATTCACAAAATACCATTAGTGTTAACGATAACATTGTGAGTCTGGAATGTTTTGAACAATCGAAGGTTTGGTTGAATTGAACATTGACGGTCACATTCCACGTATCGTCTGCAAACAGTTCAATAGTCTTAAACACGAGCGAAAATGTGGCAATGGTGCTGCTCAGAAATTAAGCTGAGTAGTTGCTTTCATTACTCTCGTGTTTTTTCATGCCTTGTCATAATTTTAAATGTCGAGAAATTTAAATAACAAAAGTTCCTATTTTGAAATACCTGAAATATTTTGAATCCTTCGGTCAGCACTTCTATAGCCTCGAGATCAGTGTTTCAAATGATGTGTCCATGTTTTGTAAACAAGTTAATTCAAATAAGAAAACCTTGGACATTGGTAGCTTCTGTCAGAGTAGTTATTATCTGGCTCGGATTATGCTACCTTTCAAGATAGAAAATACTAGAACGTGAACAGTTTTGAGTTTTATGATCTTGTGAACTCCGTTATTTACTTTGCGATCAATAAATTTATCCCATAAGCAAATTGTTATTTTTCTCCAAGAGGTTTGACCGCAATTCGTATAACGGGAGCGTTTCTGTTTGTTTTACTCGCCTGCATATGACCAAATATTCTGAAGTCATTCAACTGGCTGCTCACTCGGACGCGATTCACACAGAGTTTTCGAGATTTTTCAGTCACAAAAATTGTTGTGAATGAGTTTCTCAACTTAAACAGCCTTATCGTTTTCCAGATCCTAGGATGGTAACATTGCATTCGTCACCACTATTTTCATCTAAGAATAAGAGGCTTCTAGTCTTTCTCCTGTTTTCATTTCGATTGGACACGTTTAGCATGCAACGTTACCGGTTACTGTTTTTCTCAGTTTCGCAAATATTGACACAATAAATACGCAAAAGATATTGAGTGACCTTGATTAATGTGACACAGTTGTGGGATTATTACGGAACACGAATCAATACAATTAAAATTTACAAAAAATATTGTGAAGGTAAATGCATGATTCATTGCACGAGGTGATTTATTAACTGATGAACCGTTTACGAAGAGCTCATGTCGTAGAACAAGGTTAATTGCTTTTCTAGGCAAAACCTGTACGTTAATTTCATGGCAGCGTTCTCCGCTCAATGCATCCGATTAGTACTCCAGATACGTTTAATTTGCCAAATAAGAATGTCTTTCAGAAAAACCAAATTGGTTCAGTGCAACGTGCTATATCGAATGACAAAATATGGTGCATATATTAGTAGTATGATCAAATATGTTCGTGTTTTTGGATTTCGAACTAGTAAATCCACGATACTGCAAATAACAACGTTTTACTCTTGCCGCCACACCAGCTGATGATTGTAATGTGATTGGAATGAAGTTACCGATTTTGAGGATAGTAAATCTGTTCTCTTCACACAAGAATTACAATGCGAACTGGTTGCACGCATGGAACACTTTATGATCTATGTTTTTTACTCATAATGGTACCTTGCAGCCTAAAACGAAAATATTTCATGCAGATCAGAAGCGAATCTATGTTAGCAGAAGAAAAGTAATGACTGATAGGAAAAGTCATAATATTTTACAAGCAATAATCAACTGTATCTCCATTTTTGGTTCATATGTTGTCGCATTTCTGTGATACTGGTAGACTCGGAAACACAACAAAGAGTGTAGCTAATCCACTCCGTTGAAGCGGGAGGCTAGTGAATTTTCCACTGGATAGTGTTTCTTCTACCCGTGGGAAAAAAATGACCCAATTTCTCAGTTGTCGACAGTGTGGAATGTATTGCATATAGAACAGTATACGTTATACGCCAACAACGATCAGAAAAAACATGGTCCTCGAAACAAGCCATTTTTATTAGAGCTTCTACCTAGTTCAGAAATCATCGGGAGTCCGTTTGATGGAAATTGGTTTACGATAACATGTTGCATTACACATTTTTAATCCCATAACGTAGAACATTCCTCAAAGGGCTTTGTGTCTTATCATAGATTTCCCAATGGAAAAACGACAAATGGAGCAAGAATTTGCCATTCAGGGTATAAAATATACCATGAAGGCCGCTGGACAGCCAACAAAGAAAGTATGTAACTGCACATTACGTTTAAAGTGTTTCTTCAAATACACACACGGATCCATTCTAAATGTCGCAAAATTTGTCGTTTATTAGCAAAATAACATAGTCTTTTACGGTAATAGTATTCCGCGAAATCAAGTCAACAATAAAATGCCTTTTTTACTCAATCTCAAACCCAGAGAAAATGAAAGAAAGTTTATTTACACGAAATGCTGTACATTTTATTATGGTGTATCCAGGAGCGAACGTTCTCTTAAAATCACCAAAATGTTCCCAGTGCAGCTCACTCTGGGTACACATCCAAAGTATTGGTCTGCATCACAAAACGGAGTTCGGTGATCGATCGTTGCTCTTTTGAAATGGCAACTGATAATGTTTCAGTCATTCGGTTCCCGTCTAATGTGCCCTCAATGTGTATCAACGCTCGTGTTTGCTTGAACTTCTGCACAATGTGTAAGCCTCACTTCAACCTCTATACTAATGTCCGGTAAAGATTGATCTTCTGTTACACCTGAAGAAGACGAAGGCAGTCAAGAGAATTAGGAAAACACTTGTCCTAACGATATGATGAAACTTTACCGGGAAACTAAACTGGCTGAGTTTCGTGATCGCGTAAGTTTTGCTCATTTGTTCAGCCAGGGCAGTTCACATTTTCGTGTCCATTATCACGACAATTCAGTCAGCATATTTTTATACGTTGCTAGGAACTGTGAAGTAATTTTTCTGCTAAATTTGTGGAGGGTTTGAGTCATCGATAAGAGATTGTGCTGCTATTTTGCTGACGGAGATAGTCAAGTCTTTATCGTTCATCTATCAGTGTCGAACTCAGTCCATACATTAGGTCCTCTCAAACTGATGGTACTGTTTTCATGTTATTCCAGTGTTTCGATCAATTCAGATTATGTTGAAACCTAAAGAAGTGCTTTGCTGGGAGCTACGGACGTCCAGATGAAATTAATATTGCACTTTTCAATTAAAATATTACAAAACTTGTTCCACTAACCCATTTATTTATATTTTTCGGGGAACGATTATTGCCACGTCAAATGATAGCATCACCTTGGATGTGAAATAATATTTGCTTGTGATTTTCTGAAAAAAATAATTACCTTATGAATTTTGTTGAGCGGTACCTGAATGGGAAATGATATCAAAGTGTCGTTCGTTTAGTACCTATAAGGTCGTTTTTTTACAATAACCCCAAACTAATGGTTTTCCAACCTGCCAAAACAATGTGTGCCAAAATAAAAGTAGCAAATTACCCAACCACAAATACAGTGAACCGTTTGTGTATTTTCAGATCGGAAACGAATTGGACTATACCGGTGATTCTTTCAAACAAGACCGAAATAATTTGTGTCCACACAGAGGTTGCAGTAAGTATATTAGTGGCCCGATGTTTGGGCGAAGCACACTTATTTTTCCAAGTGAGATTTCACGGAAAACGCAATGACGACAAAAGGTTTCCCACTTGGCATTGCCCGCACTTGTCTTATATTCTTCCCTATACCCGTGTCTAGAAAAATATTTATTGAACTTATATTGGTTTTCTTATTTACGTTGCCCTGGATTTCTTGAGAGGTCGTCTTTTGAATGAATTCGCTACGTCCCCTTAGTGTCCAAGATTCTTTGTCCGGCCCAGTTGATGGAATTTCTTCCCGCTCCCCTCTTTGTGAAGTTATCATTGATCCTCCCCTTCCCTTGGTTAGTTAATTTTTAAGACTCTCACATTCTGTTCCCAGGGACAAAATGCAATATTAGAAATGTGCCTGCTATTCACAACATCACCAGAGAAAAAATGTTTGATGTAACTTTTCTGAATTTTACCCCAGTTTCCAAGGGACCAACATTGCTTGTTGATTAGCCAAGAAATTTATTTGGAAATAGCGCTCAGTACTCACTGAAAAATCAATCTCAGACTACATATCTTCAGAATTCACCCTCACCTAATAGCTTTCTATTTGTGTGAACCCATGTTTATCTCTTACAGAACCTTGCCTATTAGATCAAGTTCCTCGTCTTCAGTGAGTTCAGATTGAGTATAGTATCTGTGAGCCACTCCCTTAAGCCGCTCGTATATTCTTCGCCCACAAGTTATCGACGAAATTACTTCATATGAATTACCAGTGGAAATTAATGAATTCGCACTGATTCACAACCATGAATCCTGATTGATTCAGTTATTTCATAATTTCCAATTCATATTAGTCTCAGCAGCGAAATCCATATGGCGAATTTCGGTCACAGTAATCATTTCGATTTTCCATTTAATATGAAATTTGTCTACAAAATTCGCGCCCGACATTTTGATGAACAGGCTTATGTTGCGTTTATTCTCAATTTCATCTTCTTCAGTTGTATCATTCAACTCCGGTCGCGATATGATACCAGTAATTAACCCCGAAGTGTTGGATTCGGGCGCACCTAAACTCTTATATCAAACAACCTATCCCTCAATTTTCGCACAATCTATTCTCCATAGCAACTTATTATTCTGCTAATTCTAACCAAAATTCTTCTCTGTGGGCAGTAATTGGTAATATTTTTGGGTGTATTACTAATATTTTTGGTTATTTGTACTTGGTACTTAACTGATGCTTTCATGTGTGCTGGTGAATCGAACTGGATCAAATGCAAGACGATACTGCACATCACAGTATTTTCCTTTTCTCATTGTGTTTGAGACAAAAAATTGCACCTCGTTTATTAGAGATATGCGTTTTTCTTACCCGTAGATGTTATTTTTACTAAATTGATCTGAATTTTGTTTAGCTGGATTCCATTGAATTACGTGAAGTTCTGCACACTTGCTTTGGAGTCCACGTACATCCCGTCTGTTAGCCGAAAAACTTTTACAAGGCACTAAAGTTTATTGGAGTTCAGGGATTTTGGACAAGTCACCTAAAGGGAAGATTCATGTATTATCCTCATCCAGAAAATGAACAATTTTATTGGGTCCGTTCATTTGAAGATTTTCAGTAAACTTGGACACGGACAAATGTACCTGGAGGAAAATGATAAATATTCATCAGTCTGATCAGTCGAAATAACGTCAGATTTTCCTAGTGTTCACTGTAAGAAAATGATATTTTGGGGAAAAAATCAAGCTTTTTTACTTGATTTCATGCGGTTCCGAATCTCAACAAACTGCAATGAGGTATCAGTTTCACACACGAACAAATGTTTTCAATGATTAGCGCAGAGAATACTAAGGTTTATGTTTTAGTTTGTTCAAGCTGAGACGAGCTTCAGTCGGTAAATACAATAATTATGCTGGAATAAATTGCATAAATCTATTTAATTTTTCCTAAATTTCACTCATACATATACAAACCGGTTCCTGTCATTTCATTTGATACTCTCAAATCACAAGACATTTATTAACCGCTCGGGTCTGTGAATGCACACATTGAACTCAGTCCATGAGTGTCAAAATTGATTTTAGTACATATAGCTTGCATTGATATCGGTTTTGTCAGTACTGCATGCTCTGATCTACATATTATGAACGTGTTACCAAATATGAACATCAATTCACCGGACCCGGTGTTGCATTATGTTTGCATGTTAGTCTGAATTTGGATGATTGTAAATTTCATGTTCAATAACATGGGAGAACATTTGACGTAAAATGTCGTTCTTACAGGAGAGAAATTCGTAAATAAATTTTAAAACTTTGAGATGTCATATCTTAGAACAATAATGGTACGAGAGAGAGAGTTTAGCAAGGAGTCATATGTAAGCTGAAGATCTTGGAGTGGGATTAAACAGGGTCTCAGTGATGGGATTTCTATTCCGCATTGAAATTTGGTGAAGAGTTTCTATGTTCGCGTCATATACATTTTATCATCAGTTTACAACTGTATCCATATGTGAAACAAACAACCTGATTGGTGTGGAAGATCAGAAATGAACCCACGACTTATCGACTCCGTAAACACGAAGTTCACTAGTTACAAACAAGGTAACACCTAAAGCAGTCGGATTTTATCGGGATGAACTGTAAACAAATTTACAAGGTACGCTTTTTAGTTCAAGTCTTCGAACCAAATGGTCTACACTGGGTTGTAACTATCATTTGGGACTTGTTGTATGTGTCACTTACACCTTGTACATCACGCTTCTGTCTGACAGATCCATCATCGTCTGCAGACGTATTGTACCAAATTCGAGAATTCTCATTTGTAGTTTTCTCTGTAGATATTGTGCATTCCAAAGAAGAGCGTGTTCGTTTGTCAGCTGTACTCACGTTGGTCAAAATAGCAATCTAAAAAGAAGTTGGGAAATAAATTGAAAAGCATACTGTCTTCTGTCGATGGGATACCATTGACGGCATTAGTATATGATTGAATATACAACTTCGATAAACAATGCAACCGGATCAGAGGAAAGGACGGAAATGTTTGGGGGCAGATTTGCTCGACACAGATTCAATTCATGGTTTGTGCTGGCGCGAAAGAAAAACAGCTCGCCTAGAAAAAAACATTTATTTTCCTTGTGAATTCAGATCTGTTAACGAATATGTGCATCTTATCACACCAAAATAGACCAAGTAAGAAATAAACAACAAGTCGTCTCATTCAGAACAATTCCTCTAGCAAGCAAATTCATGTGTGGAATAAGGAAGCATCATTATTTTAAACAGTCATGCTTACTTTATTGAACCTTATCTTCGTTCTCTTAAGTTACGATATAAATAGGTACTGAGAGAATAATATTCCCCACGTTAACAGATAACACCCATTTCTACTCACTCACCCAACTAATTTGACCGCCGACGGCATATAAATCTTCCAAATATAATTCCAGTTGACCACGGTTTTCAGCGGATAATCTGAAAATGGAAGATTATACCCGTATTTGATGTGGTGTTTATTTATGTAACGATTAGGTTGCTGCTTGCATGAGTATTTGACAAGCATTAGTGACTAAATTGGAATTGAAAAAAGGTGTTACATTCGCATGTCACAAGTGGAACTGCAGGGCAATGTGTTCAACAGGGTTCGTATCTTTATGGTATTCTTTATTAGAACCCTAATTTTCCATGGAGAAATTAAAAATGTATAGGTTGTGTATTTTGCAGATCTTGTGATGTATGTGTGAGCTGTTTCAAACTGGGACCAATCACAGGCGAACTGCCGTCTGGATTCAGACTATCTTCTGATTCATTCAGAAACGGGGGTATCTGGTTAGTGAGACCAAAATGAAATTTTGCTTTTCAATGAAAATTAACGTTCACCATGACTAAACCGGGGTTATTGAGTCGCTGCAAATGTGGTGCCGGTTTATTCCACGATCTGCTTTCTAACACAAAAAATAAGGGAACAGTATTCCTGCCTCAAGGCGTGTTATTTTTTAATTCTTCTGTTTTATAGTATCCACGAGGAAACTCAACGAGGATTTTGTTCTTTTGCTCAAAGGAGCATTCAAGTGGCGAGGGCCCATATAACCGAGAAAATAACCGAGATAGTTTATTCAACAATTTGCTGAACAAAGCTAGATATAATCAGTCACTATAAATGGGATAGCTTGCAAAGCGCTTCGGTCTATTCGGAATGCCTCCAATAGTTTCCGGAGTCCCAATCTGTTCTCGTGTATTCCATTGTACCATCTTAGTCGGGGGATAGTTTTAAGGGTAAAGTAATTTAACCGAACCGTTTGGGTTCGGATCATACAAAGAGCTATTCGTTGTCTGAATAATCCAGTGAGTATGAGCAAGTTTCATGCGACAGCAGAACTTCATGAAATACATGGCTTTCAATTGCCTCATTAAAATCGCTTTGTACTGCATCAAACTCCGGTTGAAATATACATAAACCACGATAACGCTTCCTGGTTTCAGTTGAAAATACGAGAGGAATAAGTTAATATCAACCCATACATTTCCCATTTACGTTTTTTCTGCTCACATCAGTCGGGCATTCCATAACAGACCCCATTTCGCCCAAATCTGCGTTCTCTAGCCGGATACATTCTTCAGTAACACAAATCAAGCATCCAAAATGTTCCAGGTGTATACGATATACGAGCTGGACAGATTGGTAAATACTTTGGTCGTCTATCGTCTCCCTTTTCGAATAGTTTTCCGATGCTCATAGATTAGAGTGGCACAAGTAGGGAATTGATAAATTGGTGAGTTGGTGTGAATTAGAAGAAGAAAAGAGCTGGTTTTGATCGTATAATAAGGTTGGTCGGAATTTGATAGAATTATTATTCAGAAGTGGTCTCACTCGTTTTATTAACGATGTGACACTAGAATTCCCCCCACGACAATGGGAACACCTAAATAATTCAAGATATCGGCTTTGTGAACATTTGCTCTGATGTTTGAACTCATGGTCATTAAGAGTACAGCAACTGGCTGTTCTTTTATCCACTTGTTTTAAAATTCATCCATTTATCATGAACTAAGTATGCATACAGATTAGTGTGATAAGATTAAAGGGTTACCCGTTCTAGAGAATCGCTGATCTCCGGTAGCTTGGAGTTGCTCCTAAATAATGTCACATGTGATTATGTTGATCAATCTTCAAATGAGTGCCAAAAATTCATCCACGTTTATTGAATTCCAAGGGGACGTTTTGAAAACTTTACTCCGATGTTAGCTTTATGTAATATGGAGTTTGGTAAACAAAAAAACCGGAGTGGTTATCGGGTGCGTTAGGTCTTTTCCTATTCGCTGTCCTGTGACCCAATCTAACAAACACTCACCAACTTGGGTCATGCCGACCAGTCTTTTCTGCCAAATGCATCTTTCACAACTTCACGAATAACTAAGGCTAGTCAAGAATTAGTGCAAAATGAAGCAGAATGACGGTTTCGAAAGCTGAGAAAAATACAGGGAAATAAACATAACGGAAAGTCTCTAGGCTCATGATGGTATGAAATCATCTTTAAGTGTTGCAGTAATTGCAGTGTTTTTCTCGAATTAGTCATGAAAACCACTAACAGAAACACGTGTCAGAGTATGGTATACAAAACTAAGAACAGTGAATTGAGTAAATGAATGCTCGATAGCAAGAATTCAAACTGTTCACAGTGGAAATTACGAGAGTATTGGAAATTTGGTAAAATTCACCAAAGTATTCCAAATTGCATTTGAAGATATCGCCTGCACACTTGGACTTTCTGAACTGGACAAATATTCCCCCTCGCGGAACTTCCACCCTCTAAATATTGGTGGGTGTATCAGCATGAATCTCCTCTAAAATAGATTACAAAGCATCAGAACTAACACTTTCATGCACAGGGTCGGGAGAAGACATATTAGTGCCATCGCGTAGAATGAATGTCTTGTACGATGTTTTCGGAACTATTCAGGAACCAACGACATGAAACTAGATTTTCGAATGACGTTTTGTAGAACGGACATCAATTAGAGTTTGCTTAACTGTCACACTAGGACGTTACCCTTAGGCTGGCATTATCAAGCGATAGAAACAGCTTCGACAAGTTATTGATCCATCACTCGTCCGGACACTCTGTTGATCAGGCAAAACTAATAATCTCTTTCGTTTTTAGTACAAGGCAATGCTTTAAATTTTACTCAGAGGGCAGCAGTATCCTCTGTCTAGCTTGCCGGTGGCCCCCTAAGAGAAAAAATCTGAACAGGTCTAATTCCAGAACACTGGCAGATTTTCAGAGATGATCAAGTGAATGGATTTAGTTTTCAACAACTATGTTTGGTAATCGTATCTTATCTCAAACTATTGTTCCTGTCCTTCATTTAAAATTGATTTAACCCCGACTAGAAATTAATCGTACATCTGTTGTTGTATGGTCAACAGGTTGCCAGTAGTTCAAATGGGGTGAGCCTTTTCCTACGTGCACCAAAGTGGAATTGCTTATTCATGGTAATTCTGATGTGTGTAGCAGTGGACATTGCCTTAGTTTCTGGTATTTCGTGCCATATTTTCCATTGAAAAACGAGATATGGAGCACAACAAAATCATACTCAATTTTTTTTACGGGCCGTGTCAAATTAAATTAGAAGTTTCAATACCCTGAGTCACATATTAATTATTGTGGAACAGTGGGTCACGAAAATAATGGTTTTCACTTTGGATCGTAGAGTATACTAGGAAATCAAAGATTTGGAGCCAAAGAACGTTCAATAAATCATCACAGGAACTGTCTAACCAGTTTGAGCCAGATGTTGGTCGTGTGAAAAGAGTTTGAAAACGCTGTTGTGAGTGTGGAGCGCAGGAATGGAGAGAGTTGAGCTGAATATCGTATAAGACAAAACCCTTCCTCTTTGTATCTTTTTCGGGAAACATGAAGTCGCAATTGGCTGTGAATGATCTCAGTTCGGGTTACTTCTTTCTACAAGGTTCACCAGCTGATAGCCAACGATCTATATTACCTCGAAGCCGATTTAGGGTTCCAGTTCGCGCTGGACAGATTACCACTTGTCAGTCCGCTGCACCCCCGAAACAATGAAAGTTTCGTCCGTCGGATGCACTGAAGATGCGCTGCAGACGTGTTGGCAGTAGATTGTATAAAGTGGTCATGAAGTTCGCTGGCCCCGTGTACATTCCGAATAACTGAGACAAACATGCAAATAATTTCTGTGTACATGATCCAATACAGACTTTTGCATTGTAACGTTCTTCTGAATAATGGTGTATCATAAAACATGAACTGATGAAGCGAATTTTGCTGCACTCAATAAACAAACGAATTATTATTCATTTGTTAGCGCAACGAATATATCTGGTGTATGAAAGACGATAATATAGAAAAGTTTGAATATTAATAATATTACGAAATGCCGCAAAATCCACAGTTCTCTTTAGTCACCAAATGTAATCACTGAACCAAACAGATACGTTTATCTTGGGCACAAATCGACCCATTATATGCAAGTTAGAAATAACCAAAAATAATAATATTTATTCTATTGATTACGATATTATCGTGGGACCCGATGGAGACTTCTCGGTTGATTAGCTGGCTAGTGAATCATGTGGTTTTATTTTGGACCGCACATACCCTTTACTTCCGAGTCATATGAGCGTCATCCGTTTGTAGTATTGAAGGGCCAATGACCTTGCGCAAATGGGTTGCACGTTCTCTAACTGAAATGAGGAAAACAGAAATTCCCATAGCACAACAGCTCAAACAGTGTCAAAAAGGGTTCCTATACACGCATTATTCGAGAACTAGTATGGTGAATTACAACCGGATCATTAGATGGTGAACACCTTTTTGTCAACTTTCGTGAGTGAGCTTAAAAAAGCCAGAGGCATCGGTGTTTGAATGCCAAAAATCCTGGGTGTAGTCTGCTGCATCCTAAACACAACTGCTGGAAAGATAAACGAACGTCACTGCTACGCCACAGTTGACTACGGTTCTCAAAAGAAAAACGAGCGTCCAGCTTGCGTGAAGGCTCCTCATTCGATCTCCGAAATGTGGTACTTTCTTCGATGCATCTAGTAAAGCGTACTGTAAGAGGTTCGATTAAATAGGAAACGCATTCTTTAGGACGCTTGTTTGAAGTTCGTTGGGTCCTGCAGCCTTTCTGATTTCGAGTCCTTCCAGCGCGGTCAGCTTTTGGCTTGAATTAGGAAAAACGTATCTAAGTCCGTGATGGGCTCACAGTTGAGTTCAGCTATCGTTTAATAGAGTGTCAATGGTGTTCAAATCATTTAAGTGAATTCCATAGCCATTTTATGGCATACTCCTTGCGTGAAGTTCGTACCATAAAACGTTTTCACACTGTTCAACATTTGAAGATAGTTGGAGTATCTAAGCATATTTCCTGCATACAGCCTGCCCAGCCTTTCATTTCAAAATTGAACTAAATACGTTGTTTGCCTTACTGATATCTGTCTTTCAATCATGTGAGCAGCTTATTTCCGCTATGCTAGTGTTTGAACAAGTGAGGCGACAAAACCCCGGTGGGCTTGATGTGAATCGACTCTATTGTGCGACATATATCGAAACCAAAATTCAATGAACTGGTCCGGTGATCCTAATAAGTTAGGACATCAGGATTTTAGAACTGACCAAAATCAATATTGACAACTACTTCACGTATCAGTATGATGGATTTGTGGGTTGCATTTCTATGGAGAATCCTGCAGGCAGAAGAATGAGTATATATAATGTGGCGTGACCTGGGATAGGTCTCGGGGTAAACGTTGGTGATAAAATGATCAGAGCTTAGCAAAGGGTCTTTTTCTTGAAGAGGCTTTATCGGTTTCATTGACATAAGGAAACCGAACTTGATGAGATGTTCAGAATATTCTTCATCTTCCAGCAGTTTAGAGAACTGATATTCGAGTGAATAAAATCCTCAACCACGATAACTAGTAAAATTTAAATTTGTTGCCTCATTTTGCATATGAATTTTAGATTGCATCCCATCCATAAACAAGTGTGCAGATTGTCACGGTACGCCAATATAGTTTTTTTTGAAGGCTTGCATTAGGAACGTTTGATGTATGTGAATGGACCGCCTCGGCGAGTCCGAAACTGGCAGGTGGGATCAATTTAGTAAGGCCTTTTTTCTTTGAATTTACTCACGGTCATTTCTCAGTTATAAAATCATTTCGCCACTGTGCACGTTTTAGTTCCAGGGAAAAGATTTACGCTCAGCTGGGAGTAGAACTGCAGGTACATATATCCATTTCTACTGCTTTTGCCTGGTTTTGATCTTGAATAGAACTGAAACTGGGTACCTTTGTTTCAACCTGACCACAAAATTTTGACCGTACTTATAACCTGATGAACAATCCTGTTAAGAAAGCGGATTGGTGTTTATTCGGCAAATCGGCCTTTTATGGGCACCTTCCTAGCAGTTTTGCCCAAAGCTTGAGCACTGGAATTAACAACTAAAGTCTCCAATTACCTAGAGCATACGATTCAGAACACTTGACAAGAATCGTGATAAAATACTTCTTTGGATTCAGGAGAGCTGCAAAGATGAAGGTCAGACATGCAGTGCTGCTTCAGTTTGCTGTTGTTGACACGCATAAAATCATCCAACTTGATTGCACGTAGACGACAGCTTACTAGAATGCCTCTGAGCAGTGCCCTCACAGTTTTCATGCTCCGGATGATGCCAACGACAGTCTGGATACGAGCACGAGACATCAAATCGATGGGTTGAATACAAAACCCAGTTTGTTTCAAGAGAATGAAATAGTTTCACTGACGATGGGTGTTGGATACCTGTTTTGGAGGCAAAACACGCATAGATTTCAAAAATGTCAAAAGTTCAAGGTAGGACAGCTTTTCAATCATTTTAGCAAAAAATGCAAGTGTCAAACGCAGTCAAGTGAAGAACTTCCTCAGCCATGAAAAACAATTCTTCAGTTTTCCTTGTCGCTAAGTCATTCTCCCAATCATAACTTATAAAATCTCGGTCAAGGCTCTTTGTGGCTTCTCAGATCGTTTTGAATTAAAAATGGAAAGATGACAAGCAAGCAAATAAGAAGAGTTTTCTCAGGAACCGCAGAAAACCTTTCGGTACATCATATGCCCACACCGAAAATGATTTCGTCTATGGGAACTCTGACTGGGGCTTTTGTCTCTACGGTCTCATTCACAAAGCAATTTGGCGCCAACCCAGCACAGGAATATGAGCAAAGCACCGGTGAAAGAACTTATGGACTGATATCTAAAGCCAGGTTGTCGGTCCTAAAATGTGTAGTCTTCGCTGGTATATCATTGTCTGTCTGATTTTTGGAATTGGCGCTTAGATCCAACCAGAACCATGAAGCAGCGGCATACTTTGAACATGAAGCTGGCCAGCTCAGGCAGGAAATAGGTGCCCAGTGAGGTGCAAAGGATGATTATCGTCGAGTAGCACCTTGTATTCTCCATTTCTGCATCCAGCTGGTAAAAGTAGTTTGAATATCCCACTGGTTCTCTCCCCGTGTTTATTTGCTGGATTGTCCACTTCGGCTGCATGGTGCTAGAACCAGAGTTTGTTCAATTGGTGGTTCAGAGAAATTAGACTTCATCTGCTCTTTATATGTTTAGCTCTTTTGTCCATGAAACCACGCGCAACCGCATCAAACCGGGGAGCAGTTTCGTTTTGATGGGAACGGCGTGGTATATGAGAGGCACATTCGAGGAAGGACAGGTCAGGAAATAGCCAAGCAAAATCAAACGAATGAGATCGTGGCCACAGTTTACAGCACATTGAAAAAACAATCATTCGTTGGGAAACATCCGAAAGATGAGTGATGATTGTTCACAAACTGATCATTCTGAACCTTGTATTTGTGCTATTAGGAAAACTCAAACTTCAGCTGTTCTATCAAAAAATCCTCGTTCGTCTTCCTAATTGCGTTGGGTTCAACGCACCACCCATGTTTAGGGTAGAAACCTCTACTCGTTCACTGTGTTATTATTTCACTTTTGGGGCCATATCAATTGCTTGACGCTATTTAGTCCTGCTTACTAGAAATATCGGGTCTTCATTTATCTCATGGACGAGATGGGTGATCATCTTGGCAGTTTTGAATTGTCGTACTTCGGTTTTGATCTTTCAGAGGACCACAGAGTTACTGTTTCCCTTTATATCGAAGAGATCGAGGATTCAGTGCTTGACCATGTTTAGTCTGAGAAAATAATAAATACAGTAACAGAAGAATTGCGTCAGCGTCAGCGTCAGCAAGGAAACTTACGAGATCTTCCAACATCTATACTTCGGGTGCAGAAGTAAATCTCTCGATGTGAGCTCAGTGATCAACTTGGAGCTGAACTGCGTGAGAAGCTAATTGCAAACAATAGCTGTTCCAGAATAAACAACAAAGCGAACAAGCTCGTTTTCAGTTATTCGTACTCATACCAATACATAACAATTTATATGACTCACAAAATATGAACGGAGGAAGATAATCCAAATCTGTCTCTGCACGCGCGTGTGTGCATGTGAAATTGATCACAGTGTGGAATGTTCAAGTGGTTGCACATGTGTTCGGGCCCATGACTTGGGCCACGGAAGCCTAAGTGCTTGCAAAAATTGTTTCTGAGCGCACAGGGGAGGATTGTAGAGACGAATACTCACGGCTTCGGCTGTGGCTAAGATGCGACACTTGGCATGTCTTGATTGCTTTCCTCGGACATTGTAATTGGTGCGAACAGCGTTTATCACCTAAATTGAGTGGTTTGACTCACAGATAACTGAACGGAAAAATCACTCCGACGGCTTGGGCATACGTTTAAATACAATAGACTATTGTTCTTTTTTATCTTCCAAACAAATTGAACATTTGGATGGGACCCCTCTTTGCTGGTATTTTCATGGCAAAACTTGAAAATAATCCACCTTAACCCATAATCCGAGATTTGACTTTGTACAAGCAATACGTAGACGACATCATATGTGCGATTGACACCAATATGGAGACAAAACTGCTTCTTAACAATTTTACCGCTGCCCATCCAAATGTTCAATTTACTTTGGAACATTTTTTCTTCCAGTTATCAGTGCATTGGAAAGCTACATGGAACGGACAATACATCCATTTTCATCAAAATGAAGTTGCTTAGTTAACAGAGCAAGAAACTCTACTTTGAAGTCACAATGAGAAATGAACTCCTTCTTCTTCGGGGTGTTTTTCTAAGTAATGGCTCTCGGAACTAAAGTGTGTCACCTGTTTGTGGAAAGCCCTGAATATTCTTTTTGGGCAAAGTGTCGTGAACTCAAACCCTAATGGTGATGTTCTTAATCTTGGTGTTCCACTGATTTTCCCATGTTAATATACGAGCACACTTCGCTATTGTTTTTGGGTATGTTGGCTGGGCTGACATAACCTACGTCTAAGAAAAAGCGTGCAGTTTACCGATTGAGAAGGCTGATTATCATCCGACTGGTGGTTATTTAGTTGTAGGTCTGCTAGAAAGAGAAATTAGTGACAGAGTTTTGGTGAGGGCAGTGAAGGGGTATGCTGGTGCACAGCTGGATGGTTGGAATACTGATTTTATGTACCTTAAGGATACGGCATGCTTGGTCCAGTTGCACGGCAAAGAGTTAAGTGGTGGCTGTTTTTACTTGCATTGCAAAGTGGAGTTGCGAAAACCCATGTCGAGTCGTCGGGATATCAAGCTTATACGGTACGGGGAATTTGACTGCTTTGGTATGATTAAATGTTGCGTCCAGCCCACCGAAGACTATTCGTCATTTGAGGTGCACTTGAAGTGTTTGATGGAAGTTCTGGGTGGATTTACGTGGAGAATTCTGGAGGGGATTTTGGGAGTGACCAGAGTTGGTAAAAGTGCCAGGCGAGCAGAGAGTTCTATTGTTTGAAGGGCCGCTTGGCCGTACAGCAGGTTGTGACATTCATCAATGATTTGTGTCAGCAGGGCGATGGGACATAAGTTAGCTCTAGGCTGGATGCTGGCGACAGGCCTTGTGAGAGTCTTATTCGGCGTTCAGGCAGTTGATAGTAAGGTACTAAATCGAGTGGCAGGCCTGAATGCATGATATTTTTGTGGCCTCGGGTTGACAGTGCGTTAGACACGGATGTCGTTTCCGTTAGTTGATGGCAGAAGGCAGAGCGGTTTATCAGAATGGTGACCTCAATACATGCACAGTCACAAAGTGATGGAATAAGAACGGGTCCAGAAGCGTCAAGGAAAAAGTTGAAGTCTTTTTGGAAGCAAAAACGGAGCTATGTATAGATTATTGATAACATTACATCAAAAACGCAAAAAGTTTAGAATAGCATGCAACTGTCACGCAGTGCACACTATTAAAGAGAAAGTAAAACCAAATTCAGACTTCCCATAACTCTCGGAATTGTTGTTAATAACCACATCCCTCCTGGCCTATTCTTGCACTGTTTTCTGTCTTGACAAAAGCACTCGAAGTTCCCCGGGATAGAGATTTCGTCTGTAATACTTTCGCTCGACCAAAATTCTTGGATACAGGTCAGACAGATTTGAGTGTTAATCCGAGAGTTCTGAACATTGGTTAGAAAAGAGACTGAATGTTAGCACTGACCAATGCGGGAAATATCGTCTTTGTTGAAGTTGTGAGATTAAAGGCAATCTGTCAACTGTCGTGCTTGCTTTTCCTAGTCTGATTTGGTCTCCACCAGAAAACCGACTTGTGTATAGTGAAATGGAATGCATTGGGTCTCTAGTCCCAGCAAGTTATTCCTTCGAGTAGAGGACTCTGGGCGATGTGCTGATAATGAGAATATTTCCACAGTGTCATTGATCAAGTTTGCCACAGAACGTAGTGAAACTAATCGTGGGACGCGTCAGAACATGCACTGGTATACAGGGCAGAGAACGGTTCTGATCAGCAGAATGGTTTCCTTACTCAAGCGGATTCCGGTGCATTCTGGTCTTTCTTGAACTAGAAAATACCCTCGGTTTGGAGTAATGTTTTTGCAAATTACTCGTCTTGACACCAATCTCGATGATGGTTCGTAGTTTTTGATTGTCTCACTTGCTGGTGTGCGCCACAGCAAGATGGCGGAGTTATCATATATACGTGGGCAATTATTGAGGTGAGCAAGTCAGAACATCATTCCTCCACCCTACGGTTTTGTCATTTGGTCCAAACCGAATGTCAACCCGAGTTTTGAGGAGTTTACGCTCATTTCTTTGGTGAATTTGGTTATTTCTCCTAAAAACCTCACGGTAGACCAACCGAAAATCATGGATTTCTTACTTCACAACTTTTAGGAAAATATTGATGTTACTGTGTATTGATTAGGGTGATTTCACGCGCTCACATATGCGTTTTATCTGCCCTTTCGGTCTGACGAACGCCACTACATTTTCAACTAAGATAAACGCTTTTTGGAATTCTGTTCAGTAAACACTCTTTAATTTGCTACCACGGTGTGCCATTTATCAATACGTTTCCCTGATTAGGCTTCAAGCAAACATTACCTGAAAGCTGCAACCACACGAAACACCGTTTCATACAAGGCCGTGATCGTTTTATTAAAAGGAGACAAATTTATCCGCAGAACAACTGAATGTTTCGTGTACTGGTTGACTAGATAGTATTCACTGTATCCTCACACGCGGATCTATCGTTCTCTTGAGTCAATTACCATGGTTGGTCAGTTTCTCACTTTTATCTATCCTGTCCAGTCAGAAGTGCCTAATCCTAATCGGATTGTTTATCACCCACCCACCTATAAATATAGCCTCTCAAAAGGAGATATGTTTCCTAACACAATAACTGTTTGCTTGTCACCAGGCTAACGAGATCTAGTAAAACTGAATTATCCTACCTCAGTCCTATCTGCACGCGAAACTTCCGTGTGAACAGAAATCATCACAACAAATGGAAGCATTTGGAATATATAATAGATGGCTTATCTGCACGAATATTATCCATTGTGGAGGTAATGGAACTTAGGAAAGCTCTCAGTTTAACCGTGATTTTTTTCTGTTTTTATAGTTCTGAAAGACAACTCATCACAGAAACCTCCATTTTTCATTCACACTGTTGATACTAACAAGAGACGTCTTCGTCGAAAGTCCCAGGCCGGACATGTCTCAAACCTGTCGTGTTCGGGGCGTACGCGGGCATACTATTCCCTTATCTTTTTGAACATTTTGTTGAATGTCCAAATGATAGATAGATTGTGGACTGCAGGAAGAGAGCGGACATGATTCTCACCAGGAAAGCAAAGATAAAGTGAGTTAGAAATTGTTTCCAATATTCCCTCACCTTGCGCTTACAGATCATATAGATGATAATTAACATTTGAGTAACCGTTGGCTTGGCTGAAGATCGACTATTACAAAAGGCTCGTTAGTCAGTCAACATGAAGTGACGCTGAATCGAACAGTGGGTTTCCAAAATAAATTTTTGCCTCCAAATCTGCATCTTTGGCTGAGGCTTTTGAAGTGTCTGAACTAATCACTTTCGTGTGCATAGATCCTAGTTTATTGGAAGTATGGCGATTGCTTATTTCGTGACAATGATCCGGAGTCGAAAAGTATTTACTCGATTGAGGGAAAAATGATACGCAGCACTCAGTCAGCCTTTCGGGTCAATCTCATATTCACTGTCAACTAGATGACGCAGAATAGCATCGATGATTGGGCCCTTTTCCATAAAAATATCCCTTTGATATTTCGCCTCGTTATGCATATTTCCGTAGCCCGCAAAGTCGCGGATTATTGGTCCTTAGTCTATTTACTGATACCGTTGGCGTTTATCATCCCGATCATTTAACTCAGCGGCAATCATACCCGGCTTTCGATGACCTCGCTACCGTGACATATTATATTCTGTCCACATCTGACAGAAAGACTGAAGCGTCCAGGTTGATGTTCCTGCATAAGAGCAGCGCATTCAATTGCATCGACATAAACAAAGTGCTCTCTTTTTCTCTCTTAGGCTGGTTTTGAGCCTAGCGTTGTTTCATTTTCGAGAGGTTATTTCTGGTTGCTTACCAAATTTGTCACGCGCTGTTCTATAATAAAAAATGAAGTGAAAAGATAATTTTTAAATACTTGCTCACTGCTATCTATAGCTGCATGTATGCTATCATTTACTCACTACTGTATTCGTAAACGCCTAGAGTGATGTATCGAGAGAAAAAACCCTTCGTGATACAGGCATTTTCATGAGTCGACGGGCACATCGTATGACACTCGCGTGTTTAAATTTCAACATTAGAAATTTCTCCAAAGTCTATGCACAGCGATTCATTTTGACTCTGCTCATCCACTTCAAATTAGACCTGCGATTGTTCTCACTACACAGTTCGTTTTGCACGCACCACGCCGTACAGCACGTCTACTATATCTCACCGAGAGTTAATTTTGCACAACCCATATTCCGTGGTTAAAAACTTCATACGATTCTCGGAGAAGTGCAGACGCTCGCTAACCGTTGCCTAAGGACTGTTTGCATGGTATCGTTTTTATTATATGAGGATGGGAACATCGCTGTGCTGAGGCTGAATATTCAACTATCGAGGTGAACGTTGCATCCACTAATGATGACTTGAAGGAAGGGAGTGCCTTGGATAACTGTTCACAAATAATATGTGGCACAAATCTGTCCGAAGACGGAACGTGAACAGAATAACACATGCTAAATAAGTTAGCTTTCGGACCATCTAGGAACCACCATTAGGTAATGACTGGTTCAGGGTGGTACTTTGTTCCGAGGACAAGACTTCACTTCGGCTGGGACGGGCGATCTCAAACACTATAACGGGAGCGGGATGTTGCAACCATCCTATCAGTATGACTTGTCATAGCTAGGCATAGAAAGACTATGCTGGTTATCGATTTATTTGTCCCAGTCTTCACCCATGCTGGGTAGGGCCCACGAATATCTCCAAACTGGCTTTGGCCGTGCCGTCCATGTGTGTTGTTTTGACCGGACAAGTGTAGGAATACACATGAAATGAAGGTGCAGAACCAGACACGTAGTTGTGTGTAACTGTTGTGTAACTTTTGAAAGCTCGTGTGTTTACATTCCTATTGGACATTCACTCAAATAACCAGCACCTTGGTAATTCACAGAGAACATTATTAGGAACAGAAATAGTGCTATAGCCAATTTCTTTTCCAACCAAAATACAACCTTAGTATGAAATAGGAGGATACTCTAAAATGCTTATGCAAAAAGCTGCTGATCAACCAGCACACCGTTTCTCGGATGGGAAGACAACTTGGTGTGCGACTGATCTGTGATATTTGACAGTAGTTTGTGACCAATCTGCATGCACGATGGATTGTCTCTCAGTAGGATTGATGGACCATTCCCTAACGGGGATTGATGAATCACTTCTCGTCCTGTGACTATGTTGAAGTTAGAAAAAATGCAGAAAATACGATACAGATTGACATGAACTGAATACTTCATATCATGAGCAGGGGAGGTGCAGTCATATCACTACTTCCATTTGAAAATATTTCTAGAGAAGGAGCGCCACTTTGGAACACTCTGCAACTGCTGCCTGAGTCTTTGGAATTAGGTTTCCTTATTTCGTCTATTGCTTCCTTGAAGTGAAGTAGTATTATATCCTCGTGAGCAAATTGTCTGGGCACATAGACATTTCCATTTTGACGGGGAACACGGTTTCAGGAATAGAACGAAACAAGAGAAAGTGTCTGATGTGAACACATCACCAACAACTCACTGATCGTCGGACTGAGGAAGCCACAACGTCTAAAGTACATCAATTCAAGTATATATATATATATATGAAACTGGAAGGGGTCATCGGTGGGTCAGTTTTACTTCTACACGACCTTCTCCTGAAATAGTTCATGCCAATTCCATAGATATTAGGGATCATCGCCAACAGTACGCGGTGAATGAACGCAATTTCATTGCAAACCGTGACCAAGTTTTCTAGTTTCCAGGGCCGTAACATATCTCGTGTTCCATAGACATATCGACGGTGCTCAAATGCATTTTCAGTTGACCACAGAGCGACAGCATTGGCCCGTACATAGCGCAATGCATAAGACTATTCTCGTGGATTTCGTGTCAAAGCGGCAGAGTACATATCCAAATCACTGCAGGCATCGGCTTTGAGGGAAGACGGATAGTTTGTCAGTGTCACGGTATCACCCCTATTCCATCGCTTGTTAGTCTTTCCTGTCGGATTTTACGATTAATCTGGTGCAAACAACAGCTAGATACTGCTGGCCTCCTAGTATCTTCGGTTCCCTATTGCAAGCTTTACCACCTGCTTGTGAGCACCGGCCAGATGGCGACACAGGAAACGTATATCTTGGTTTCAAGGCTGATTTCTCCCCGTGTCCATAGCATACGTGTCACTGCTCACTGTTTTGTCAATAACTGATAGCAACCATCCTCCGCCCGACAATTAGGTGATAGAGTTATCCCCAGGTATCTGAAAAATGGTAAATACTCCGTTGTTTAACCATTGTTGGACAATGTTTGAATTGACGACCTCGGGGCAAGTCGAACATGTCTTCGTTTTCGCTGAGTTACCTTCGAGACCAATAATGTTTACAACCCAAACGAGTCGGCCGACAAATAATTGAAGTTTTGGTGGGTGCATTTCTGGACACAGCAGTATCGACCGCAAAACTCCAGGTCTGAGATGTTCACAGCTGAGCTCAGTTAGACATCGAGTTGATCAACAAATATACTGTTCGTTGTTCATTCGACTACATGGGTGACCAGTGTTGGGTATATATGCCAGCCCCGTCTAACTCGTGATTAAACCGCAAACTCATAAAATTTCGACTCCTCACTAAAAGGCGTGCACTATTATAAATGGTCTAGTTGGTCCTCTGGATTCTAGATAACCTGTCGGGCACACCATCGGATTATGATATACCACGTAGACATTCACGCATAACCGGGCCGATGTCAATGCAAAAAATGACGGAACAAGCTCTTATTGGTTGCAGGTACTTTCACTTGTGTTGCAGTACTGTGAAAATTGCTTCCCAATAGATATTTCTACTCCGGAAGCCCCGTTGGTTATGTTGATTACGACAGCGTTCTACAACTGAGAAGCAACTGAATAGCAGTAGGCAGAAAATCTTTGCATCTAGGTCAGTTCGACTGGAACTCAGATTTTTCTCACTCACTCCATTCTCGAGAATGGGTAGCAGCAGAGAAACACCCCAACACCCCGGAGGTGTCCCACCTACCGATGGAGTGAACCATACCAAGCATGCTGTTAACGTGCAAAGAAGGTCGGATACTGTCCTCCCGACAGCTGTTTTGTTTTCTAGCTGGTTGACGGTTCTGACATCTTTCGTCATTCTTGGTGGCTTCAGTTGACGTCTTGCATCTCCGTAACCAGAAAAAGCGGTAAGCTTGGGGAGTGGGCGCAAGTTTTGTTCAAAAGCTGGTCAAAAGGAGTTGGCAAACGTCTGATTGTTCTCTGCTTGGAGATGATCTGATCTGCTTCATCACGTCAAAACGGGCTTTGACTTTTACTGTCTGTTCAGGAAATTCAGATGGAGTCGGAATAATATTCGAAACTCGCCAATACTTTACGCGGTATTCATTCTATCAGCCTTTCTACCGAGCACCTTCACAATCGAGTACAGCTGAGTGCGAGAACTTCCGTTTTATTCTGCGGTGCTCGATGCTTCCTACCAGTTTCGTTTCTCGTTTTACGCCTGATAGTTGCAAGGTCGTTGCCAAGAGTCAGTCTTTTATATGTTTTACCGTCCTCCCTAATTTCTTCCAAGCAGCTTCTCGATTGCCTAACTGACCACCTACCACTAATCTTCCGCTAGGAACCCATTCTTTTGCACCCTAATAAAGTATCCTGGTAAACTGCCACGATGTTTGAAAAAGCATAACGCTTTTCAGGGACTGTCATTGTTAAGATGTTGATTCGGTTCCGTGGTCAGAATTTTAGGATTTTGGACCGATGGAATTTGAAGTGCGCTCGTATATTAACATGGGAAAATCAGTGGAACACCAAGATTAAGAACATCACCATGAGGGTTTGAGTTCACGACACTTTGCCTAAAAAGAATATTCAGGGTTTTCCACAAACAGGTGACACTCTTTCACCCTGAGAGCAGTTCGTCAAATTGCAAATAAGAATCTCAGCCATGGCTCTGAATGGATCTGAAAAGTATTTGACTCTAGAATCATCGTGAGACTTGTATGCACCCACTTCTAACCTAGTGAGGAGTCCAGATTGAGTGGTCATGACATGGAAAATTTATCCATTGATGCAATATGTGACTGGAAAGCCCTTTCAACCGTAAGCACATTACTGATCTAGGTGGCAAATAACATGTAATCTAGCTACGTGGAACATGTTAGTCACGGTGATTAACAGTCTGTGCGCAAATCCTTCACTTGCTTTTTTAAATAGCCAGTGAATAAACGTCGAAACAATGAAGTGGCTGGCGTCATAGGCCATGAATGCGGCAGGTATCACTTCGTAACCGAATGCTATCCGTAGGGCATCCAATTCAAAATCAGCCTAAGCTTGACCCGTGTAGTGTAATCCTAGCTGAAGCAAATTAGGTCAGTGATCACCAGAACCCAAATTGTTTGAATAATCGACGAACGTGCTTTCCAACCTTCATATATGTAAGATTACAAAGTCCATTTCGAGGGCAATGATTATCTTCAATGCAGGTAGCTGTCGCAACATTTTTAATCTGAACAATACCACAGTCGGCCCTAGACCACCAGCAAAATTGGTGAACCGATGCATTCATTTGTGTCAGTTCCTAGATAAACAGAATGCAAATCCAATTGTGCTAATCGTCAAAGTGATGGGGGAATCACACTGTGACAATTTCAATACAGAATACAATTGGGCTTCATGGTAGCTCCTCTTTCCCAGAACAAATAATCAGGAAATATATGCTTGGTATGAACAGTTCGTGCTCTTTTGATGGCGAATGAATAGGTTCAAAATGTAAACGAGAATGACGAATCAGGTGATGTCGGCCCATCGTGATTTCTGCACGGGTGGACGTAAGGAATTACTTTCGTCACGTGACTGGGTCTTCTGGTTATAGAAAATGCAATTATGGAATTTTCTCGGAACCATTTTGTCAAGCGGCATAATTGTATGCAGAAAGTGTCACAAGCGATCACTAAACGTTAGTTTCAGTAGATTTGTATAATAATTTGCGAGTATGATGACTGAAACAGAGCACTCCGTGACAGGAAATAATGGCGAACTCGTATTCAAACATATAATTGTGAATATATGTGACCGAAAAATATACAGATAAACATAGATTTGGAAGAAGCCCTTTTCAGCTCTTTTGATCCGACATGAAAAATAAACGAGGGATCAGCCCTGGTGAAGCAGTATCAATTCCAGTGATAGATACATCAGTAATCAAGAGGGACTATACCTTAGGAGTGAATTAAAGCAAAGCCATTTTTGGATTTAGGATCGTATATACTATTACACAAGAAAAAATACTGCTTGGCTGACCACAAATTACCGAATGGCAATGCCTCAAAAATAAATTTAATGAGCGAAGCAACACTCAAAAAGAAACGCGAATTATGTTGAGGAGGTCTAACTAAAGAACGAGAATCAGCATTACTTTGAGGATCATATACAAGTCGAAGAAGCGAGATTATTCGGATCACATCTTTTACTGGTGGTGGTGGTATAATCGTGCGAAGTAGAGTTGTGTGAACATTTATCTGGGTTAGTGTCAGTGTTACACTTGTTTTAGAGTCGTAATAGTGCTATCACCATGAGCTTTTCATACATGGGCTCATGAATAGTGACATCATTTTGATAGCGTTCGACTCCTTCAAGATCTTCATTGACTTAGTGCTGTACTCTCATGAAGTACGAGGAATCTCATTTGAAACAATCTATGTTCGCTTGTTCAGTTTACACTCCGATCATCGCCCGTGAATTTCCCCACACGGCCGAATTCACCGAGCATGTATGAATCATCTGAGTGAAATCTTTGATTTTACACGGACATAATGGGTATTGTTTGGATATAGCACAAATGTCTCGCGAGCATGATCCATATCCATATCGCTTGACAGCATTTTATAATGTAGTGTCTGCCAATCAGATTATTCATGGACCTGGTTGCGTATGTTTTCCCTTACATATATCATACCCATGTGAATGCAGTACTGTGTATACCAAAGAACCAGTACATTCCAGTACCAGTTCGAATGTCTTTTTATTTCAGCTCGGGCAATTCAACCATTACAACCATATCACGAGGAAAGAACCAAGTTCAATGTAAGAGATTCACGCAAGCACACAATGTAATAATGTTTCACGATTATGGGTGTACGCATTGGGTGCAAATGAGGAGTTCATCAGCTACTTGTGAACTTTAGTAATAGTTCAAACAAAATAACGGACTTTCGTCGGACTAGTATTCCTGATCATGACAAAAGCAGTGAACTCGTGTGAATTTCATTTAACAGAGTTAGTAGGTTTGTATCCTCCAGGTTGGATGTGGCTGGAGCTGTGAAAGTGAGATAGTATGGACTCTGGTTCCACAGTGATGTATATACGCTGATGAAACCTCGTATTGGAAATGATTCAAAAATCACCATGAATCCTGTTAGCTGGTCTATTGGATTTCAACTAAAGAATAATTGCTGCATCCCATTTGCATGACATGCTCGCTATGGGGATCCCTTTTACAGCTAAAATTTTGAGAACCTCTTGGCAGTTCACGAAGTTCACAGAAAATTGTTGAACGCTCTCAATCGGGATCTTCGTTTATATCCAACTTTACGAAGGTTGTTTTATCCCCCCCAATCCAGATGCTTCAAAGCACCGTAGAATTCAATCAAAGGACGGATTGTGTACTTCTATAGCAACACTGAAATGTAAACGCTTTTGATGTTACTGGTTTTTGTATCAGGTGACAAAAGTTTTATCTTAGTATTGGTGATGGTGCGGTGGAAGGAATATCCGGTGTGATCAGTTATGGAAACATTACAAGAGACCTAGATAAGTCAAGTATTTCTAGTGACTCCTTCGATGACAAGATGAGTTCATTTCGGTTTACCATTATGAATAGCAGGACACAGTACAGCTATGGAAATGAGAGATTCAACAATTCCAGTGTCCAAAACGAACTTATGTTGATGTTTATGAACAATGAGAAGTGAACGGGTAATTTTGTCCATGAAATGTATCCGTCACTGAGAGATAGATTTTAGGAAACATTTCAAAAGAATCAGATCTGGATTCAAAATGACGTGTAGTTCACCGTTTGTATACGGTCTGAGTATGTCCCAGTTCACGAAGTCAGTAGCTATGTTTACTTCGAAAGTAATGAATTATCGGAAAAAGCAATTCAGTTCAAGTATCACGCTTGTCAAACAAGGTGGTCACATGACATCGACAGCGTGCAAAGTTATGAACAGGGAAAAAGCTAGTTCCGTTTCATTTGAAATTAACCGGTGCCGAACACAGATCGCCTGAATTCGGAGACAAAATACAACAAAACTGAAGCAGTACTATCCATGAATTTATTAACATCCTGATACTGTCCGCATACATCAAGCACATTCTATTGTGGACATTGTGGCAAGGGTAGATTAGTTAAAACTTGGGAACAGTTATAGTCTGAAAAATCTCACTGAACGCATTGAGAATAAACAACAAGGCGAACAAGCTCGTTTTCAGTTATTCGTACTCATACCAATACACAACAATATATATGACTCACAAAATAAGAACGAAGGAAGATAATCCAAATCTGTCTCTGTACGCGCGTGTGTGCATGTGAAAATTGATCACAGTGTGGAATGTTCAAATAGTTGCACATGTGTTCGGGCCCATGCCATCACGACGAGACTGCACCTTGACGTGGTGTGATGGCTTGCGCGCCTCTATGACCCAAAGAGCTATACAGGATGGCTTCTTTAAGCCGGAGATGCAATCATACCTGGCAGGTCAATGGGTAGAGGTCAGACAAAGTCCAATCTCCTGGTCCTCCAGGTTGGGGGTTGATTTGAGCTGGCAACTCAGTCGGAAAAATCAGTGGAAGAATATTTGGTCCAAGCAAATGGGCTTCCACTAAGCCATCCCGCTGCCTTGCGGATAGGTTCATGTTAGAACTAAAGGCTTTGGTTGAGAACCCTAATCGTTCTCCTGCTTTGTGGCTGGACACCCTAGCAGTACCCGTCCAACATCTCCCATGAACTGCACGAATAGAGAGAATTCCATACTGCATCGATCGTCGCGCAGGCTAATCAGGACCGCGCTGCCCATTGCATCGAGCGGGGTGGGTAGTGATAAGTTTGCTACTGCTCGGAGTTCCCTCTCTGTTATTCAACCTTTGTCTTCTGTCCCTAACCATCCCTCTTTGCCTGACCTAACTTCTTGGGTGGTATCACTTGAACCCCCATCAGAAGTAGAAGTAGAGTCATGTATTCGATTACTAAGGCGGGGAAAAGCGGCAGGTCCCGACGAACTTCCTCCAGTTCTTTTCAATCTGGGTGGTGAGGCGTTGATAAAATCACTAACCGCCTTGCTCCGTTACATTTGGAACGAGGAGCGTATTCCGTTAATATAGAGCGAGTCGTTGATTGTTCCCATCTTCAAGAAGGGAATACGCAATGACTGCAGCAATCATCGTGAAATTAGCTTAATCCCGATGGTCACCAAAGTATTAGCTTCGATTTTGCTGCACCGTCTTACACCGGCTCGCGAGAGGAATGTCCGCGAACAGCAGGCTGGATTCCGCCCAGGTCGAGGATGCATCGACCAGATTTTTACTCTTCGCCAACTACTTGAAACGCGTCACACGCACCGCCGACCAACAATAATGCTTTTCTTAGACCTGAAAGGCGCCTTCGATTCAGTTGATCGAACATCGCTTTTCAGTACTCTTCATCGAAAAGGTATGCCCCAGAAGTTCGTGAACCTAATGAGATCATTGTATTCTCATACTTCTGGCCGCGTAAGGGTTTACGGTGAACTATTCGGTCGGTTCGAAACGACCAGTGGTGTTCGGCAGGGATGCCCTTTGTCTCCATTCCTTTTTAACTTCGTCATGGACGAAATAATGGAGAATGCGTTGCAAAATCTTCAGGATGTAGGCGTCGAACTAGGAGATAGTGAAAAGCTACGTGACCTAGATTACGCAGACGACGTTGTCTGCTTGTTCGAATCCACGAAACATGCTCAGCGTGCACTAGATAATCTCGCAAGAGCTGTAGCTCCATTCGGCATGCACTTTGAGCCTTCAAAGTGCAAGGTGATGTTACAAGACTGGACGTCAACAATTCCGAGGTTGATGCTCGATGCGGAGGTGCTGTCAGTTGTCGACCGTTTCACCTACCTCGGTAGATGCGTGACGACGGATGGGAGCACAGTAGTGGAGGTGAGCACGCGGATATCCAAGTCTGAAGTGGCGTACGCTGGACTGAAGCACTGGTGGCGCCGACCTGATATTTCACTGAAGTTGAAAGGTCGTGTATACTGTGCTGCAGTGCGTTCAGTTTTGTTGTATGGTTGCGAAACTTGGAGTCTGCGTGCTGAAGATATTCGTCGTCCTGAGGTTTTCGACCATCGATGTTTACGTAGTATCGCTAGGATTGGGTGGAATAGCCGAGTAAGCAACGATGAGGTCAGAAATCGAGTATAAGGTGCTAATTCGGAGAACATATGTCACGCAATTACTTGCGAGTAGTGTGGGATTGTTTAATTTTCGTTTGATTGACTGTCCTTTTGGACTCCACGTTTCACGCGCAAACCTCAGGTCATCTGACCAACCTACACTCGGAAGCACCAGACTCGAGTTTCGCTCTTGTTAGAGCTCATCAGTGGTGCATATCCTCCGCCACGGGTTCAAACCCTGGGTGTGGCGGAGGATATGCACCACTGATGAGCTCTAACAAGAGCGAAACTCGAGTCTGGTGCTTCCGAGTGTAGGTTGGTCGGATGACCTGAGGTTTGCGCGTGAAACGTGGAGTCCAAAAGGACAGTCAATCAAACGAAAATTCGGAGAACGTTTTGTCACAGCGTATCCAACTTAGTAGACTTCGTTGGTTGAGGCATGTGTTACGTATGGCAAACACACGTCTACCGTACCGTGTCCTATTCTCCGCCCCTCTTAGGGAGTGGAAGAGACCACGTGGAGGTCAACAGATGACGTGGCAGCGAGGAATGAGAAAATGTACAGCAGACTTAGGAAAAGTAGGTGCTTCACGTCTCCGTGGTTGGGGTCCAAAAGATCCGTCTACCAGTTGGCTGGAGACACTGAAGGATATGGCTGCGAACCGCGAACAGTGGAGATCGTGTTGTCACTTTCTATCGAATCAGAATGTTTGATCGGTGTACGTTTGTACAGTTAGACTGTGTATTTCGTGTGTTGGCTACTAGGGCATTCTTTTCTTTTCCCACCCATATAGGTCCACTCCCTGTCCATCTTGTATATTCATACTTTTTACTTCAACGTGCAACATGGTGAGAAAGGCAGTGGTCAGTGGGGCTTGCCGTACTGTTTAACGCTGTACGATGATGATGATGGGCCCATGACTTGGGCCACGGAAGCTTAAGTGCTTGCACAAATTGTTTCTGAGCGCACAGGGGAGGGTTGTTGAGAGGAATATTCACGGCTTCAGGTGTGGCTAAGATGCGACACTTGGCATGTCTTGATTGCTTTCCTCGGACATTGTAATTGTTGCGAACAGCGTTTATCACCTAAACTGAGTGGTTTGACTCAGCAAGGTGTGAACACACATCAGTCGTAATTGTCTTAATTGCTCCCGTGTTCAGGCAGGCCGGGTGGTGTTCACGAACGCGTTCGGATAAGCGCCGAGTCGTGCGACCAATGTACCTAATTTCACAGGAACAGGTGAAAGAATACACGCAAAACGAGGTTGCAGAATTCGGCACTATTTCCTTCAATCGAAAACACACTATCGGTTTGGAAACGAACAGGATTTGTAACTGTGCAGCTTAGAATATTCTATTGATTACTCCCGATTATCGTCGTTGAATAATTTCGGCTTCTAAGTTCCCTTTGAACGGCAAACGCACATAAAGTACCTTCTTAGTGGCTCCTATCTCCTTTGATTTCTCTTCAATTTCTTGCATCGTCTTGTCGATAAACCGTTCAGGATAGCCACTACTCTGGAAAACACTCAGCAGAAACGGAGTTTATTTCCTATTGGATTTTGTGATAGAACAGCTGAAGTTTGAGTTTTCCTAATAGCACAAATACAAGGTTCAGAATGATCAGTTTGTGAACAATCATCACTCATCTTTCGGATGTTTCCCAACGAATGATTGTTTTTTCAATGTGCTGTAAACTGTGGCCACGATCTCATTCGTTTGATTTTGCTTGGCTATTTCCTGACCTGTCCTTCCTCGAATGTGCCTCTCATATACCACGCCGTTCCCATCAAAACGAAACTGCTCCCCGGTTTGATGCGGTTGCGCGTGGTTTCATGGACAAAAGAGCTAAACATATAAAGAGCAGATGAAGTCTAATTTCTCTGAACCACCAATTGAACAAACTCTGGTTCTAGCACCATGCAGCCGAAGTGGACAATCCAGCAAATAAACACGGGGAGAGAACCAGCGGGATATTCAAACTACTTTTACCAGCTGGATGCAGAAATGGAGAATACAAGGTGCTACTCGACGATAATCATCCTTTGCACCTCACTGGGCACCTATTTCCTGCCTGAGCTGGCCAGCTTCATGTTCAGAGTATGCCGCTGCTTCATGGTTCTGGTTGGATCTAAGCGCCAATTCCAAAAATCAGACAGACAATGATATACCAGCGAAGACTACACATTTTAGAACCGACAACCTGGTTTCATGTGGGCCAGCGAACTTCATGACCACTATATACAATCTACTGCCAACACGTCTGCAGCGCATCTTCAGTGCATCCGACGGACGAAACTTTCATTGTTTCGGGGGTGCAGCGGACTGACAAGTGGTAATCTGTCCAGCGCGAACTGGAACCCTAAATCGGCTTCGAGGTAATATAGATCGTTGGCTATCAGCCGGTGAACCTTGTAGAAAGAAGTAACCCGAACTGAGATCGTTCACAGCCAATTGCGACTTCATGTTTCCCGAAAAAGATACAAAGAGGAAGGGTTTTGTCTTATACGATATTCAGCTCAACTCTCTCCATTCCTGCGCTCCACACTCACAACAGCGTTTTCAAACTCTTTTCACACGACCAACATCTGGCTCAAACTGGTTAGACAGTTCCTGTGATGATTTATTGAACGTTCTTTGGCTCCAAATCTTTGATTTCCTAGTATACTCTACGATCCAAAGTGAAAACCATTATTTTCGTGACCCACTGTTCCACAATAATTAATATGTGACTCAGGGTATTGAAACTTCTAATTTAATTTGACACGGCCCGTAAAAAAAATTGAGTATGATTTTGTTGTGCTCCATATCTCGTTTTTCAATGGAAAATATGGCACGAAATACCAGAAACTAAGGCAATGTCCACTGCTACACACATCAGAATTACCATGAATAAGCAATTCCACTTTGGTGCACGTAGGAAAAGGCTCACCCCATTTGAACTACTGGCAACCTGTTGACCATACAACAACAGATGTACGATTAATTTCTAGTCGGGGTTAAATCAATTTTAAATGAAGGACAGGAACAATAGTTTGAGATAAGATACGATTACCAAACATAGTTGTTGAAAACTAAATCCATTCACTTGATCATCTCTGAAAATCTGCCAGTGTTCTGGAATTAGACCTGTTCAGATTTTTTCTCTTAGGGGGCCACCGGCAAGCTAGACAGAGGATACTGCTGCCCTCTGAGTAAAATTTAAAGCATTGCCTTGTACTAAAAACGAAAGAGATTATTAGTTTTGCCTGATCAACAGAGTGTCCGGACGAGTGATGGATCAATAACTTGTCGAAGCTGTTTCTATCGCTTGATAATGCCAGCCTAAGGGTAACGTCCTAGTGTGACAGTTAAGCAAACTCTAATTTATGTCCGTTCTACGAAAAGTCATTCGAAAATCTAGTTTCATGTCGTTGGTTCCTGAATAGTTCCGAAAACATCGTACAAGACATTCATTCTACGCGATGGCACTAATATGTCTTCTCCCGACCCTGTGCATGAAAGTGTTAGTTCTAATGCTTTGCAATATACTTTAGAGGAGATTCATGCTGTTACACCCACCAATATTTAGAGGGTGGAAGTTCCGCGAGGGGGAATATTTGTCCAGTTCAGAAAGTCCAAGTGTGCAGGCGATATCTTCAAATGCAATTTGGAATACTTTGGTGAATTTTACCAAATTTCCAATACTCTTGTAATTTCCACTGTGAACAGTTTGAATTCTTGCTATCGAGCATTCATTTACTCAATTAATTGTTCTTAGTTTTGTATACCATACTCTGACACGTGTTTCTGTCACTACGAATAAGCAGTGCTAATTTGGTGTGCCGAACAACAAAGATACAATTATTGGTGAAATTGTCCCTTATTGCTGACACATTTTACCTGAATTTGACACACATCACCGGACAAGGGTGAAGAAAGAAGCTTATTGGAATTCCAACTGCTGATCTGTCTTCCTGTGCATTTCACCTCCCTTCTTACAGGTTTCCAAAGAATTTCTCTTCGCATCAAATAATTTTCCATCCCTTTATTGGTCAGTGTTTGTTCGGACCTTAACCAATGGAATTTTGGGGACTTGAGAAATTAGTGTATTATGTTTGATTAGCCCAAATGTTTTGTAATTTTGGGCCTCATTCATTGGAAGCCCTTCATCCGTTACTGGTGCTCTAATCATGTTCGCCAGTTTGCCTAAAAATGCACTGTCCTTGATCTTTACACAATACGGTATGTACCATTTTACTGCACTACAATGTTTAACCCTACCATCAAATTTAATATTTTGGCTTTTGTATTCATGATCGATAATTTACTCGACCAAATGGGGCTCTACTCGGCATTTGATAATCGGAATTCATAAGCAGTTATATTTATGCAGCGTCGTCAAATCCACACATAGCTTGTGAGATATTTAGGCCGTATATCAAATGAATCACAGTTGGTATACTCTATGCATATGTTATTTAGTCACCTTTCTGTCACCTTGGACTGTTTGATGTGACTAAACAAATAACTCCATTTCAAAATGATTTCTTTGTCATACAAGTTCTTCGAGATCGGAAGATAGTCATGCACGAAGTTTTCCTCCCATACCAACAGCTGTTCAGGCAGTTATGTTCACCGAATCAGTTTATCACTTTACATTTATTCGGGCAACGAAGACACGTCGACTGTCGGTGGTCCATCTACAGTTGGATGACTTGGAGTCCCCGAGTGATGTACGTTTTTGGATTGAGGATGATTCTACCGGTTTTGATAAAATCTCGATCGATTCAAGAACTGGAGAAATAATATTGAATCCCACATTGGATCCCATTTCGCTTTCTATCACCGTTCATGCGACACTCCAGTCAGGTCATAATCAATCCGATGCACCAACAGCGATTCGCCTTCATATTGCATGCTACATTGGTTCACACGCGTAGGACTCATTATGTAGATTGTCTCACATGAACGTGATGAGCCCGTCAGAGGTGAGTCAATCTATCCTTGGTACTCTGCTAATGTACGACTATATATAATTGAAAGTAGTGGTGAGTAGAAATTTGTTAAATTTGACAATTCTCCTCAAAAAGTTTGCATAGAGCGTATGTCCCACAAATAGAAACCATCATGAGTAGGGAACAACTAACGGACCTAACACCTTTGCGTGAATCCAAAGTGAATAGCACAGTTGTGCGAAATTTCCTACTGTAATGCCTCGTTGAGGACAGTCAGTGGGGAAAATTCATCGCGGATATAACACGAAATTTTTAGGATTCATGAAATCGTGTACCATTCAATGACACCCCACGAATTATCGGAGCTTCTGCTTCTCTGAAGGTTGCCGGCAGTTCATGTGGTGTTTTTTGTTATAAGAATCGCCTGGTAAAGTGCTCAGCCTACGGTGATCGCAGTGTGTACCAGGTTATAATTTGGCTATAACGTTCTACTTTAACTGAGGTAATTTTTTTAATCCGGGATCCCCGCAGATCCTTTGATTCATATATAAATGGAAACATGATTCGACACTGCTTTCACCGCTTGCGGTGTGTCTGTTTACGGAAAATGAACTAGTGATGGATGAACATCCGGCTTATTTGTAAGAAGAAACGTGACATACTAAGTTCACAAGGGCAGTTGATAGAGATCAAGTACATACTCCACAATGCTACCTAAATTTTCCCCACCCACTCCACTCCCCACCCAGTCCATCAACGATTTTGGGGTTTAAACACTGCAATTGACCTCTCGAAGATGATATTTCTTTGTTGATCGGCCCCACTCCTTCCGCCCTCTCGAGCTGTCGGGCGAAAGCCTCGAGTTGTATCATCCTGGAAATATCGTATTCTGCAGCTTGTAGTTCATCGGGACTTATCGGGCCGACCCCTATCCGGCCTGAGGGTCGTAGCTCTTTGATGACTGGTAAACTTCTCTTGACCCTGGTTAACCAAACTAGCGAACGAAGTGTCTTCATCCAGGAAGAGAACGTGACCAATCGCGACAGAATGGATTCCGCTTTGACGACGTTGGCCGCTGTCACTACGCCTTCGATCTCCAGTTTTACTTCCGTGGGGGGTTTTAATTCGAACACGGGCCAGTCCTGTCTGGGCAAGTGCAGGAAGTTTGGCCCTCTCGTCCACGTGTCTAGTTGCCTGAAGTTGGTCGCACCTCGGGAGCACAGATCGGCCGGATTATCGCCAGACCTGACAGGCTTCCCCTGGCTCATGGCTGATTCATCGTGGATAAGCGTGAGTCGGTTAGCGACGAAAGTACTAAACCGGCTCCGGATGTTGTTGATGTAGTAAAGTACTATCGTTGAATCCGTCCAAAAGCTAACCGACCAAATGTAGAAGTCAAAACATCTCTTCACCGCTTGCACCGCCCTGACTGCCAACACGGCTGCGCTGAGTTCAAGGCGTGGGATCGAGACCGACTTCAGTGGATCGACGCGGGCTTTAGCGAACAGGATCCTCGTAGCATATCGTCTATCTCCTGCGCACCCACGTCCGCACACCACAGCTCCATAACCGACTTCGGATGCATCGGAAAAGGCATGTAGGTCTCTAGTCCGCGTCGTATGGCCAAGAGTCAAACATCGTGGAATCCTTATGTCCCCTAATTTCTTCAAGGTGTTCAAAAGTTCTCCCCAGCCCAGCCGGTCCTCTCGGTCCAGTGACTGGTCCCAATCAACTTTCTTACGGCACAGCCGCTGCAGCAAGATCTTTCCGGGCAGCAGCCATGGTGAGACGAAACCGAGCGGGTCGAACAAACTTGAGACAGCAGACAGTATGCCATGACGGGTTATTGGAAGCTCGGGAACGTTTAGCTCGAAAACAAAGTCGTCCGCTTCCGCGTCCCATTGTATTCCTAAGGTGCGCTGGATAGGAAGTGGTGAGCCGTCCAAATCTATTACCTTTTCGACCTTTCCGTGATACGGGATGACATTCAGCACTTCTGAAGCGTTAGACATCCATTTTGTTAGATGGAAGCGACCCTCTTCTAGCATTCTTGTCAGGCCCCTGAACTGCTCTGGAGCTGATTCCACATCATCGAGTGACCCAAGATAGTCGTTGACGTACAATTTCCTGCTGAAGCTGTCTACCACCGTCCGATGGAATAAATCTCCATGTTTTGTTCGCAGCTTCCCGTAGGGCGTAGTTCGCACAGAATGGTGACGATGTGGCTCCGAAGGGGTGGACGGTCGTCCTGTAATTCACCACTGCGTTGTCCCGGTTGCTCTCTTCCCACCACAGAAAATGCAACGCGTCTCGTTCTCCTACCGGAATCTTCACCTGATGAAACATTTCCCTAATATCGGCAGACAAAACCACTTTACCCACTCTGGAACGGCACAAAACGTCGATCAGTGGTGTGGTCCAGTCAGGCCCTTGTAGTAAGCGATTCCCAAACTACTTGCCCTGGAATTTGGCTGCACGGTCGGAAACCACCAGCAGTATTTTGGGTTTCTTGGGGTTGATGACCGGGTGGTGAGGCAGATACCAAATACCCTTTTTGCCGTCGGTGTTGGCAGGCACCTTTTCAACGTAGCCGAGGGCTTCGTTTCGCTTCATCAAATCCGCGTATCGTTCCCACAGATTCTGGTCTCGAATGAAGCGTTCTTTTAGTCGTAGTAATCGTTGGAGAACATAATTTATGTTGTCAGTCCACAGGTCGACCGGTGTGCGCCGTGGGAAGGGAACCTCGAACTATTTTTAAGGCCTCTAGTTCCTTGCCGCACCGTTTGTAGAGCGAAATGATCCTCTTGAGACAACGATGGTGTTTCGTCTCCAATGTCATTGAACTCCTTTTCATACAGCCGCTGCAGGTGGTATTCGATGCGGTCCGTTTCGGCGGATAAGTAATTCACGGAACTACGTACCCCTACTGGACCGTATAACATCCATCCCAGAGCCGTGCGTACGGCATAAGTTGTCTGGAGGTCGCCCACTTTCTGATCAAGTACCCAATGTGCCTCTGACACTTCGCAGCCGATGAGGAGATCCACTTCATCGTCTTCCCAGTCTACAACAGTTACATCCTGCAGGTGGGGCCACCTAGTCGAGATTGCGTTGACCGACCTTGGTGCTTACATGGGGAGATCAACTAATGTGAATGCTTCTGTTGGTTCAATTTGCTCGTTAGTGTCTAGAGAGATGAGTTGCAGCTTCAGTCTATGGGCAGTCATTACCTGTGTTCCTCCCACGGTGCTCACTGCTAACGACGTCTCACGTTTAGCGAGTCGGTGCTTGTCGGCAAACCACTCTTTCACTAGGGTAGTGTCAGATCCATTATCGACGAAAGCCGACGCTTTGATCACCCCAGTCGGGGTCAATAATCCCACGGCAACCACTCGTCAACGTAGCGGTTTACTGGCAGACCGCGACTGTGAACAAATAACACTGGGCTTGGTACTCGCCTCGGGTAAGGTTACTCTCGCCGGGTGCAGCAATCGATGGCGTCTGCCCATGCAGCCCTTGTAACCACATCTTTTCCTTGTCCTACAAGCTTCCGCCCGGTGCGTAGTGTTGAGGCAAATAAAACACGCTCCTGCCATCCTCGCCATTCCCCACCTGTTGTCTATTGTGGCGTTGCCGAACTTGGGGCATTCTGGTGGTCCATGATTAGCACCACATAATCTGCAATTTGGTTGCACCGTGGCGTCGCGTGAAATGGCGTATGCTTTGGTCCAAGGTTGGTACTTTGGATGTTCCCGTGCAGGGGTTTGAGCCTGGCTAATACTGGGCTTGTTTGCCTGGTTGCTGTCCCGGATGAGTCGGCCGAACCTGCTGTCGGCTATCTTGGTTTGCCTGTGCGAGTATTCTGTCAGGTCTTCGAAGTTAGCCTCCCTGTCGCTTCGGCCTATCCGTTCCGCCTCTTCCGCTCACCGACCCTGTAGTTCGGGAGAAAAGCGACGGTCTATGTTTTCCAAAGTGTGAATGGCATCTAGGTCAGCCTTGTAACCTAAGTGGTCGAGGACTATTGAACAGTTTTGCATCCTAATCATCAGGTCGGCCATTGAGTAGACGTCGCCCTTGGTTCTCTTTGCCTCCAACATCACGCCCTCTATTAGGTTACGGGCGGCTTTGAAAGGTTGGCCAAACAAGTCCCTTAGAATGTTCCTTGCTCGGGTGTACCCTTGTTCCGGGTCGAGCATGGTACGCCCGTCGATAGCTTCGCTTGCTCGGCCTCGACAGTAGTGAGTAAGGCAGAGAAGCCTTTGCCCAGGGTCGGCTACCTTATTCTCGACGAACTTCTCAAACTGCTTGACAAACTTGCAGTAGTGTTCAGATTGCCCGTCAAAAACCGTTAGTTCCACTCTTGGCAAATCAATCGATGGTGTTTTATAGTCGGCTACCGGCGTGGGGTTCCCTATCTTACTGCACTGTGATCTATCGGAAGTGTCGTAGTTGCTGGTCTCATCTCATGCTTTTTCTCTATACACTTCTTTTCTGCTTCCTGGGCCTGTTGTCTAGCCGATAGCAACTGTTGTTCTAGATCTAGTATTCTCCGCCTATATAGACCAACATCCTTACAATCCATATTGCCCTCATTAACACATGAACTAGCACTGACAGGACTAGGCGATCTAAAATTAACTAAAGAATCAAATGTACCCAAAACCTCCCCAGAGACTTGCCGTATTACTTGCTGTCCAGAGTCCAATATTTTCGATCTTTTTTTCGTGGCATTTTGCGTGTTTTTCCTCGTTCCAAATTGATTTATTGAGTATTGTAACGCACTTTTGGGCAATGCGTAGCCAAATCGCAACGGATCCCGAAACCAAAAGCGATTATCCGTGATATTCTACGATACTAGATTATTGAATGAACAATGACACCAAAAAGATACAAACCTCAATAATGAGATCTTAAGGACTCAACAAACGAGAAACCGAATTGCAGCGTGCGAGCGAGGAACACGTGCGTCACGCAGGTCCGGAACAAGGATACGACAAAATAGCGCTCTGGGCGCAAGCAAACAACAATTGGTACGTAAAAACAAACAGTTCGTAAAGACACGCCAATAGTGTAAGCAAGTGAGTGATGTTAGGAAAAGCACTAAATGGCAAAGGTTTTAGGGTAATCTCCTTCGACCGGTCGTTACACTGAGTACGGGACAACCGGCAATTTTCGGAAACAACGGCAGACCGCGGTGCAGGCTCCTACATCTGTACGGAATCTGCCCCTGGGGTGATCAGTTGCCTAGTCTCTTCAAAAGCCTTCTGACCAATTATGTTTGGAGCATTAGAAAACTTGTCCCCGCAGTGACCGTCGGCAGGTACTGACTCAGAGGGCCCCATCGGTAAATGAACGAACAGTCACATTTCACGTGCGTCGATGGGGCAGCTCTGAATAATCTCCCAGTATAGCTTCGAACGAACCATACCCTGCTTACTAGTTGCAGAGGCCCAACTACACTGAAGTACACGTGATCCAGCAGAACACCACGAGCGTACTCCTTCAAGCTTGCGAGCCAGGCTTATGCTCACGGCAGTGTTTAGGTGCAATAAATCCTGCCACTTGATTGTTAGCTACTCTAAGCCTGCTAGTTTCAGTCAACGATTGGAGGCATCAAACCACATTCTCTGAAGTAGGAAATGCCTTGGAAAGGATGGAAAGATCATTTTTCTGATGATCGTTTTCCGTTCTCACTTTTTTATTTGTGTAAATACCCAAAAACAGAACCGAACCATTAAGCCGCCGGCTCAGAAATCCTTATGTGTGACCCAAGTGGAGTTCACTTAAGCCACTTTCTCGGAATTTCGTACAAAACTGCAGCCGGAAGTCACTCAGAAAGCAGTGGAGATCGCGTGAAAACCATTTAACGCAACCATCATAAGTGAGCAGCCTAACAGACTGCAGCCCCGCGTGCAGACCACTACACGTATGGTGCTCTACCTGCTTTACGTGAAACCCGTAAAAACTATTTAGGGTTCCAGTTAAAAGCCAGCAAACTCACTATATTGATCCAAACGTCTACCTACCATGAAGTCTAACAGGGGAAAACCGTGGATGAAACTAAGACATCAGTATCAATGCCCTAAAATAAATACTGTTCCTGTCTTTTGTGGAACGGCTGTAGAAAATACTACTACGTGAGCCCGTTCTGCCTACTAGCGTAGCGTGTCTAACAATGTACCCGCCCCCATTAAGCCGATGGGCTGCATCTACCAAAATTACATTACTTAACTTCGCGCAACTCCCTTCTTATAAAACTAACAAAGGGGAAGTTTAATCTCCTTATCCTTCGCTACACTATCCCTATACGGGTGGGCTATTTATAGTTACCACACCACCTGCGGTTTCTTTAGGGCTTGTCGTTTACTTAGCCGCAGTTTTATGTTATAAAAACCGTAAAGATTAAAAACGTCTATCACACTTATCTGAGCGTAGATCGCAAGTCCCGCAGTGACAAGAAGGACGTCCATCAGCCAAAAAACACGACCCTCAATCTCTTGAGCATATAAACCTTAATCTCCAATTTAAACCGTGAGAATACTCCACGGAACGGCCTAAAACGCGGAGCAAGAACCCACAAATAAAACCGTCACAAAAGCACTACCGTCTTGATCGTGATGCCTGCAAGGAATGAATAAGAGAACAAATTATAAATAACCTCTGTGACTTTCCACATTCTCTTCAGAGCAGACGGAAATACTTCACATACTGACGTGGCTCACCCTAAAAAAAGCTTGACCTCATTTGGTTAACATTTTTGAGGTAATTGGGTTATACGCAGCGAACGGCTGGAAACTTTGACCTTGAGACTACCGGAAGTCAGCTCGAAGCGGCTTGAAATCCAGATGGGCTATCGCATCAGACAACGAAACATAGCAGTCTTTCAAAGGCATGTGTTCCGTCTACTGGACCGCAAGTTACTTGAATAAACAGGAGAGTGACGAAATTTCTGCACGGCCTCGCTTATGTATGAAGAGTGCGACATTGACGAATGTAGGTTATTTACGCCAATCACAACGAATTTGCCGACGAAAGGAAAGAGAGTGAACAAGTTGTCATAGAATCAAGTGTTAACCCTACAGATTTAGTCGTGCAAACCCAAAGCTGGTTCACACGGGAGACAACTAAATCCTACCAACCTTACGACAGCATCATGTAGGTCCCATTGGCAGCAACCTGCAGTAAACCAGAAGAAGGGGATTATTTCAACTGTACAGCGGTTATATAAGAGACGAGGTCAGAAGTTAAAACGAAAGGTGGCTGGGAAGAGGAGTAAACGTTGTTGTAGAAAGTCAAAACTGGCGAGTAATCCGAACCAAAAGTGCACTAGAGGTTGGCGGCAGATCGAAAAGTATGGATTGTGCACAGTTAAAGGATGACAAGGTAAAACTCCACAGAACTAAAAATAACCGGAGGAAGCCAAAATATCAGAAAATGTCACGAACGACTTTGAAAACGTTGGCGTAATTGGAAAACGGCATGCGGGGTGGTAAAAGGCTGAAATGCGCATCCGAGATATGTGATGGAATGTTGGTGAGAGCGATGGGCATGGAAACTAAACCATCATCGGTGGAGTATATGACGAATGTGACGGAATACGTGATGAGTAAATGCCGTGCTGGCAAACCAGGGTATGTCCCCGGAAAATTGGTTGAAACTTTTCTCCTCTCCATCGGTGGGGGGACAGTATTTATTGAGAAAACAGACCGGGTATACGGTGGTTGGCTCTGGGGGGATAATTTGAGGGGACAGTTCGGTGTGGGTGGTTGAGTCAGCTGTTGGCCAGGAGGGTATCGCTATTGATGCGAGATGGTGTGCTGATGAGCAGCTTGATTGTTGGTTGGGAAACCGCAACTTCGAGCCGTGGTAGGTGAGAGCAGGTTGCGTGGTTGGGCTATGTTGGCAATAAAAGTTGGGTGCTGATAAAGCTATGGTATCCGGGCTCGTGTAGTGTGGCCTCGATGTCGGAAGGGTCTTGCCGTAAGAATTGCCAAGTAAGTCTCACCGGGGAATATGGGGCAATTGCAGGGCTGCGTTTTGCTGGGACCGGACAATCAGACTGCAACAACGGTGAAAAGCAATAGACAAGGTCGAAGATGGGTGGGATAGAAAATCTACGGGGTAAGCAACCTGCATGACCTATAACAGTCAATTGAAACGATAGTCAGACGAATATGAAATTAAAAACGTAAAGGGTGTTCCATCCGGCAATTATGGTGGGAAATTTGAAAAGGATGAAGCGTAGTGGCCGTGGTGACATGACAGATAACGGCGGTAACGACTTCTGTAGTAGTGGGACGTAAGCTGATACTCAAAGAAATCTACCCTACCTTCGGCCGGCTCGGCTACCTGAAGTTGAGTTTAAATTTGCCGGGCCCTAGCACGAAACTTCACCTAAACGCCCCCTTTCTCTCCCAATCTCGTGCAAATATTTGTACAAACCTCCTGGAACTCTGATTCAGCTTTCAACTGTACTGTTTTATCTTGCACTGCAACATGCTTCGGCGTTGTCCGAATTAAACTATTGATATTACCTAGTGTTTATTCCGACCCACGAGTTCGGGGACCACTGGTTGGGTGCGAACCAATTTTTCTGGCTGCTTCCTGCATGTTGATTCAAGATATCTTAAACGGGTCCTCATGGGGACTAACTGTGTTCGCTTCATCAGGATCAGTCGACGATTGCTGGTTCGGCAGGATCCCAGAAGATCTTGTCGTTGGGGTTTACTAGACCGCGTGGGTACACTGGAGGTGTTGGGGGCCGGGGGCTGGAGGTCGAATCAACTGCGATGTAGTAAGTACCCGTGAGGCATATTTGCTTATTTGTTTTCTAGTGCATTATTTTCAATGTATTTTGGTATCTATCGTCCCCGGTCATTTTTATACACTTGAATTGATGAGACTCTGCTTCTAGTTTTATTGATCCTCGAACAAATACAGCACACTTGAAAGGCTACATTTGAACACTTTCTCTTATTTCTTCAAGTATCATGGCATTCCTTTGATCTGAGCTCTGACTGTCTTGACGGTGGTATATGTAAATGACCTTCGCCGAAATCTGGTTCTTGCTGGTAAACTTTGTGGTGGCACGTTTGACGCTAGTACCTAATTTACATGCGCATAAATCAATACCGAAGAATCAGCAAGTCAATCTTGTTCTGACTGTGATTCTCTTTAACTGGGCTACTCGTCATTTACATTCGGATTAACTTTTACACATTGCATTTTCAGCATGGGGTTATTTACCTGTCTTATATTTCAGGTCGGCCTCGAGGCTCCTTTTGCGCACGGTTTCTGCTAGTTTTCTTTGCCATCAGGAGAGAAGTTTGAAGCCGGGAAGGATAAATATAGTTGTTTTCAAAGAATAATGGGTAATTTCAAATTGGTGTACCAACGGTTTCCTGCACATTTGTTCAATCTTTTGCAGTTATGAGACTCTTGTTTTTTGTGTGTGTTCGATAAGCTGTCCAGTGGAGAGGGTTAAGTGCCGAGCCTACCATGTTACTTGTGGGCGGCGTCAGCATTGAAGCCAAGCTTTTATGACGAGAGTTTGGTGCGGTTGAGACTCAGGCGGGAGGCGGGTGCTCTTATGTGGAGAGTCCGGAGTGCTCTCATCCCGGTCAGTCTCGACCGTAAGGATCGAAAGCCCATCCAGCGTACAATAGCGTTGCGTGTCTTCCCTTTCGCAGGATTAGGTCCGACCTGATGCAAGGCATACCGAAAAATGAAGGCTGTCTTTTTTTTGCAGCCTGATATTGGTGGTACTCAGAGGTAAAACTGAATCCAATATGCCTTTTTGTTTTCACTTTTCGTCTTTTTCTCACAGAGGGGTGGCTGAGCCCATATGGGAGTATTCCACAGCCCCTTCACCCAGCTTATTTTTCGCAACAACTGAGTTGGTCTGTTTTCCTCATGTCCAGAGTTAGTCATGATCTAGGTACCGTTGACGTCTAGGGTTCCGCCGGCATGGGCTGGAGGAAAGCGCCGTGGACCAAGTGAACTCGCGAAATGGGACACAGAACGCCGTGAAACACAACCTGGTAAGCTGTTAGCACCCGTATACAATACCGGTCGTGTCTAGAGCCATCGAGGGCATTTTAAGATCAGCTAGCATGGATGGAGTTTGCTGCCTTTATGAGTCAGTATGGAACAGACAAAGGGTAAGGTGGTAGATGCAAGTAGGTGGTAATTTCGGAATTCAAATGTACACAGAATGGTTGCCTTGTGAGAAAACTTGGGAGGAGGAAATCCTAGGCAACAAGCGGCCAGCAGGTGGCTGCTGGAAGGTGTTTTTCGGGACAAAAGATTTTGGTGCGGAATGAAAAAGAGAAGCGAACTTTAGCTGAGCAAGAAATCACAGAAAGATGGAGGCTGTGATGAATGAGAAAGGAGTCAAAGCTGAAGAAGTCAGATAGTGGCCGACGGAACTCAATATACCAGGATCCAGCCCGAAGTAGGCTTTACAAATCATGGTGTTTGGAAGTGCTGGCACAGGAAATCCATCATGGCAGTCGGGCCAGAAAACCGAACAGCTTATGCGTAGAAGCAACAAGGCCACAGTAGAGTACAGGCTATGAGTGTGCAAGGTTTACAGTGACAGTTTCCGGTATAGTATGAAGCCATGCTTATGATTAAAGGTGGTTTTCTGGGTGCTGAAAGTAAATATCAAGAGAAATGGACCTTCGGCTAGGGAAGAATCATTTCATATTGCAGACCTGTTGCTAGAAACTGAAAAAGGCGGCAACTGCCCAGCAGCTATCATGAAGGCTGATTAGCGAGTTAAGTTCAGCAGAGGGATGTGAGGAAAAGATGGTGGTAGGGAAACGTGATCATTGCATAGAGCTGCGAGAAACGGATAGCATTCAAATGGTTGCAATTACAGACGTAGTTTGTATATTAATGCCATGTAGATTGTGTAGCTTAGCGTAATAAGAAATTGGCCGAGCTTTTGTCAGTAGACGGGTAATGAAGGTTCGGGATATGGTCCCACCATATTAGTGATCGAACCTGCTTTCAACGGCCAACCCTTCAGCTATACCGTTACAGGTATGAGGTATCACGTTGGGAGCAGTGAAGAGGTGTTCGAGCAAACCTCTGAGCTATGGCACAGAGTGACCTCCCCGCATGTTAACCAGTAGTTTGTTTTATAGCTGAAGATTTAGGAAAAGAAAGTTAGATCCCGGTGATAGTCTGAATTTGGGAAACGTAAACGACAGTGTGCATTGAGGTAAGGCATTTATACGGGTCAGGTTTGAAGGGTTCGCGTACGTTTATTCGCAGATCTTTTTTCCTCCACCCTTTGTGTTGTGTGGTAGCCAGGCGAGTCTATATCCTTCGTCCCTCCTGTGTGGCAGCTGGTAACAGGTACTTGCGCTTCCATGCGTTTAGACACTGGGGCCACTTGGTTCCCCGCTCATGGGTACCTAATAGATTCCCAGGAGCTCGAAAAAGTCTCCAGACTCTTCAAGTCATCGGTGAACGTAAACCCGCAGCTAGTAACTTCTTGCTCTAGATAGTTTTGTGATCAACAAAAGTAAGAAATGTCCGGCACCGACCCCCGTGTCACCCTGCAGGAGGCCTTGGCTAGGTTTATTTCACCATCCTCATTCCCAAAAAAGAACGATCTTTCAGTCAGATAGACCACTGTCCACACATTTACCCAGGGTCTGTGCCCATATTCTTTAACTCAACTATCAAAAGTCGATGACTTACAAAGTCACAGTTTCTCTGAATCTCCAGATGGCAAACTTCGATCAGTTCATTCCTCAGCCGGGAAACGGAAAGGGTTCGACAAGCGCGATCGATTCTCCGTCGGACCGTTCCTTCTGTTAAGCAACTCACCGCCTCCAATTAGATGAATTATAATCTTTTCACTATGATACTATTGAAGACCTTCAACATAATCAATGAGAAGCTTACCACACTGCAATTTCTTGCACCTTTCTCTTATTTGCATTTGGATTGAGAAGAAACGACCTGAGCAATGGTTCAATTCTAAGAAAGTGTGGCTGCTTCCAAGAACATGTTTAACAACCTGGTTTTGGTTTCAGCCACAAGTTCTTCCAGTGGGTAAATGATGGCTAAATGCAGGCTTTCCGATTTGGCTGTCTTGCTGGAGCTCAATATTCTGGTATTCTCTCCAACTTGATCTGCAAGTACCAGGCAGTCAAATACTTGTGTTGTTTCCTGCTGTGAGATACGATTTATGTTATCCCCTGAATCCGCCACATGTGCTCGGTCAAAGTTACTTTTCAGAGCTTCTTCAAAGCAGTCACTTGTTGGGGTTTGTCGCCCGTCATCCTCAGCCGCGCTACCTGCTGACCTTTCAGGGTGCGTTTGGACAGCACGCATTTGTGGTAAGCCATTGGACAGGACCAGAGACAATTTATGCCTTGGTTGGAAATTTTTATGGTTCTTGGTGCCATGGTGTTATATCTGAACAGTTTCGGCAACAGTTACGCGTTCTTCTTTATGTCGAACGCCAGTCATGCCCCCCAGAAAGTATCGCCTAGATGGTCAATCATCTCGACGTTAACTTTTCAAATCAGCAATCAGATGGAGAGCAAGTCTCGTAAAAGAAAACTGCAATCAACCCCTTTGAAGATGTAATAATTGTGCCGTGCTATCAAAACCGATCAGTTATGGAGACGTGCTTAAACCTCGGAAAAGAGCCTTATGAACTTCAATGTCCAAAACGGCAGTCAGAACAGCGCCCCTTGTTTATGAAGTCAACTGTAACGTCGCGGTCAGTTGTGAGTTAGCAAAGTGATGGAGGGCATCGTGTCAGGCATTTTTGATATCAAGAGGATCCATTGAAACAAAAGGAGCAACCTCAACAAGTGTTGCAGGCCCTCTCAGTCTGCTGCAGTTTTCGGTAGCCGCCAGTTTTTTCAAAGGAACTCCAAGCCTTCTTTGGTTTCTGTGCCCGCTCTGTCTGGCTGTTCCACCAGGGTGGATAACTATGTTCCGAGAGTGAGTGAGGAAGCAAAAAGCCCTGTTAGAGCTAAAACATTCTCCGATAAACGTCCACACTTCTCCATTCTATCTTGCTTGTCGTTCCATTCCAACTCCTAGGCGGTGTTCACTAGGGCTTGGTCATGAATGTTTTCGAAACTTCGCTCCTTCCTTTGAGGAACGCGGTTAATTCTGTCATTACTGCAAACCTCAGAGCTCTGTGGTCTTTGTTACGTAAGGGGCAAGTTTTATCAAATTATCCCCGTGGGTTTGGATCTTGGCCGTGACCATGTCAAGCAAACGAAAAGGTTGACCTGGTCTCTTGCTAGTCCGCCCCATGCTCGTTGTATCAAAGACTGGTTGAGGACAGATCTCGGTAGTTGAGATGTGAATCCATCCTCCGGGCCCACATGGCTTCACAGCCCATTTTGGGACGGTTCAGATTCCCGTCCAACCCAACCCTCTCAGCCTTTGCCGTATGTTACTGCAGGTATTCCACAAGCGTGGCGTCCTTCTGGTTTTCGGCTGATAGGGTTCCGTAAATGCGGACGGGCCTTACACAATCAGTACCCAGGGTAATTTTGCATGGAATACCCGGAACCGTGCCCGTCTAGTGGTTTCGCCCGGAAGCTGCTTGTGTCTCTGTGCCATGAACAGCTTTACTTCTCCATCTTACCCGCCTGCCCCGTTCAGCCGAAAGATGGGGAAACCCCGAGGAGCCAGCCAGTCTTACCCATCTAGATGCTTAAGCCAGGTTTCTTATACAGCCACGCATTCATTGTCATCGGCCTCAGAGGCAAGGTTCCTCCACTTACCGCCTCTCTGCCTGAGATAGTAATGCACGAGTCCGTATACGTTGCCTGCAGGTCTATTTTGTTCAGTCCGTCTCGCTCCGTGTTGCAAGTGCCGGATTTTCTTTCTTGTATTTTGGTCAACTTTTCCCGAGATGCGGACTAAACGTTTCCGAACTGCCTCGTCTTGATTAGTTCCTGCTGTACGCGACCGATTTTCTGTTCCATCACTTTGGCCGACGCACATCGGGCGTGCAGGACGTCTGCAACGATGTGCGGACGCAGATAGGATTGCGGATGGCACCTGTCAACAAAAACGGTTTTCAGGTTGGGTGTCCCGCGCACGGTCAGCCCCACCCACCAGCACCGGTCGCAGCAAAAAATCATTCACCCGAAATGCTACAAATATGGAACTATCTCCCCCAGTTACCGCTTATTTTTCATCGTACTTGTCTCCATCTTCGCAACCTTAATTTACCGCTTCTTACGCCCAGAAAAATCTACTTTCCATAGCACATAATTATCGCGGGGTTGAAAGACCGTTTCCGTACTCGGCTTACCGTTCATGATCCTTTTTTCCCGATGACTCGTGCCAAACTGCCCGCTTGTCCTATTAGCAAACTTAAACAATCCCCGAGATAAAACTCGCTTTTATTTTATAAGTTATCAATATATTTGCAAATGTCACATTTATTGTTGCCATACACTTCCGTACCACAATGTCCGGTATTCTATATTGGTAAATCCTCCCAGACAATTTTGATTCTTGCATCTCTCCGGTCATCATGTTCGGCCCTTAGATAACGATTATCAAACGTGAATACTTACCTGCCATTTAAATACTCGCCCGGTACCCATTTCTATTTTGGTGCATCACATTTCACCTTTATGAAAGTAAGCAATGTGCGCAATGATTACATGTTTACATCCTGCCACTTCTTCCACCATCACTCCAGCGACCTCGCCAGATGTGATGTCCGTTTGGTTTATCAAGGACTCCACCCACATCCAGCCGCCCAACTTCGCAACTGTATTCAGCGTTTGTTGGTGCTTTTTCATATCCGGTATTCTATCTTCGTAAATCCTCTCAGACAATTTTTATTCTTGCATCTCTCTGGTCTTTATTTTCGGCCCTAAGATAACGATAATCAAACGTGAATACTTGCCTGCCATTTAAATATTCATCTATGCAAACCGTGGGTCTGCTAATATTATGGCTACGCATCATAAACTGATTTGTCGCCCAGTACCCATTTCTATTTTGGTGCATCACATTCCCCCCTCATGAACGTTAACAATGTGCGCAACGATTACATGCTTGCGTCCGGTCACTTCTTTTACCATCACCTAGACAATCACTCTCTACAAATGAGTCCTTCATTGGGTATTTAACGGACTCAGCCGATATTTGGTCGCTGAACGTTTCAAGGAAAATCTTTGAATGATTTTGATTGTTCTTTGTCTGCAAATTCATTCCTCTCATCGTCTGATTTCCAATCCAAAGCCGTGCCATACTCCGCGGAGCGCTGTAGCTGGTTCATGTCTCCCTCGGAAACTTCTTTTCCCTCGAAGTGAACAAAACTTTCGTCAATTCTGTTTGATTATCTTGTTGCATAGCACTTCTTTTTGTACTGTTTCAGGAAGAGTCAGCTACCTTCGACCAGCTCGACCCTGACTTGACCGGGTTGGCCACCCGACCTTGAGTTCAAATTTGCCGGGCGCCGCCACAGAGAGTGACTCAACTATTTTCTCCTGTACAATATTGAGTGCACATACCTTAACCAACCTCTTGGAAATCGGACTCTACGTCCAATTGTACCGTTTGATCTTGCGTTACAGCATGCCTCGGGTTATCCGAAATAAAGCATTATCATTATCATTATCATTATCATACTCGAATATCAAACCCATCGGGACAATCGATCGAAAGCCACAGGCCAAAGAACAGACCACGAAAATGTTGGGGACCTGTTTATCCCAGTGCGTCGGGCCGTACATTGACGGGCATGTCAGGTTATTTTCGACACCAGGTGAAAAGTAAGAATTCTGCTACTGGCTAGAATACGGGATTGAACCGTTCCCAGGTGCAATTGGCTAACCGTTATACCAAAGATTACACGGAAAGCTGTACCGCAAGTAGAGAAGCAGATTCAAGACATGCCACCAAAGGCAATAATCCTTACGAATTCCTTTTGGGCCCCGTAATGCACCGAAGGCCTTTAGACGTTTACTGCAGCGGGAAGTGGAATAAAAAGAGAGCTTTGTGGTGTGTGCTAACGACATCAGGATATTTTCGAAGACGGCTGATGGGCACATTTCCAGACTAAGTGCAGTACTGGTGAAAATCAACATGGCAGATTTGAAATTGGGCGCAAAGAAGCGCCTGACCGCACAGGAAAAGATCTCTTTAATGTGACGTGTTATTGGACTTCGCAAACTATAACCTTAACCGCGAAAACGGAGGCAATTCGAAACTTCCCCTTGCCAAAGTTAAAGCGCCAAATAGGACCGTTTCCTGGCCTGGTTGGTTACGACGCAAAATGTGCCCTACAGTACCCCTAGAAAGTTGGTGTCCTGCTTAAACTACTGAGAGAGGATAAAAAATTGGAATGGACAGCAGAGGCAGAGGCGGCTTTTGAAGAACTCAAGACAAGTGCAACAAACCTTTGAAGCTGGTTGAGAAAATTAAAGCAACCTGAGAATTCCGCTGCGGCTGTGGGTACCGATGACGTCGGAATCGGTGCAGTATTGTCACAGCCCTCCAGGGTGACCAAACACTCCAGCCGGCTGCTCACAAGTACCGAGAGAAAATACTCCACCAAGGAAAAAGGATGTTTAGTTACTGTGTGGGCCCCGGCAGAGTTGAGAGCACCTGATTTCTACTAGCTTCTGCACCAAAAGGGATGAAAAGCCATTGGCGAGGTTGTTGACCACATACGATTCAAGAAGATCGGCACGGGAGCATACTGCCTGTGAGAACCCCTCCTTTCAATGGAGTACGTCAGGGGTAAAGAAAAAATATCTGATGCACTGTTCCGCCCAATCCCAGACGACTAACTGCCGGCCAAAGCAGTCCCGGTGAATCGACTGATGCCAAGTGGTGATATTTTTGGCCACCAAAGGAGCGACAGCTATGAGTGGGTTGTTCGCTTAAATTTTTAAGCCTGCCCGAGCCAGAAGCAAGCCCACATGCGCTGCAAGACTTGCTGAAGATATAGGAGCTACTATGCGCGGAAGAGGGTGAACCTTCCGACGGCGTCAATGTGGGACAGGGTCTGCGAACCAGACGACTGTCCCTCCCTCCCGAGGTCACACTTGGGCGTGTGGTAAGGCTTGCGCACTTTAGTGCTCAAGCGAGACAACAACGAGCTTTCGAATGGATGCATCGCAAAGTATTCTGGCTCACGATGCGGCACGAGGTTTGTGACCACATACGAACTTGCCCTTATTGTCGACGCAACGGGGAGCGCGTGGAAGCGGCACCTCCGAAGCAGCCCATAGAAGCACAGAGAGTCTTTCAAAATTGTGAGTTGGATATTTCTGGTCCTTCACCCTTGAGTGCGACTGGAAACCGGCCTACCATGACAGTGGTTGACCATCAGTCTCGCTGGCTGGAAGAGGTCCCGACACCGGATCAAACAGTCAACACAATCCCTTGGGTGTTTTGATACTGTGATGGCGTGACTTGGTATACTTGAGACGATCAATACTGGCCAAGGCCGTTGATTTGAATTGAGGAAATGTTGGGACAAGTTGTAACTGTGGGGAATCCGGCGGATGCGGACGTTACCATACCGCCCTCAAGCAAACAAAATGACAGAAATATTTAACGAAACAATAGAGGAGAGGCTAAACAACCACGGGCGAGGTTTGGCAAGAAGGATTATCGAAGATATTGCTCAGCCACCGCGCTACGAACAGTTGAACGAAGGGCATGATGCCTTTCGAACTGGTTTTTGAGCAGAAACAGAAAAGCATCTGGAGGCACAGCTCAACATGAAAAACGATAAACCTTTGACAACCAGCGAGCGGAGGACTTTAGAGACCGTGGCAACAAAACGGGCGAGAGGCACTCAGATTCAGACTAAGGTAAGGTGCGATAGGCGTAACCAACAGCAAAAAATAAAAACCTTGCATGTCTGGATGGCTGGTAAAAGCGAAAACTCACAACGGGCCCATTGCGGCTGGTCCTGGGATCGGCACTTTCCAGAGACCATGGAGAGGACTATACACCAAATAAGAAGAAGAATTCTAGTTTCAGAATCACTCCAGGACTACAAGGTGAATGAGGTAACGGATGGTACTTGGAACTCTGGCACACCCGGATCAAATGCTTTTGAGGAAGAGCGAATGTAGCGTGGAAAGCAGCAGAAACAAGACGACACGAATATCAAACCGCTTGGGCCTACCGATCGAGAGCCACAGGTCAAAGAATAGACGTTGAATATGCCAAAAGTATCCCAAAGAAAACTGAGGGAGTTATGTGGACTAGCCTATAAAAAGCAGCGGGATCTTAGGCTGCCAGCTGGATGGCCCGTGCGGAGGGCTATCGATCAAGCCGCCAACCTGGGCAATCGGGTCAGCCGAACGGAAAAGATGCCCAAGAGAATCAAGCTGATAGCCTTAGACAACTTGCCAGGATGCGGCCAAAATACTCAGTCAGCCGCAAGTTCAATGTTGGTGCAGCGCGGTCTGGAGAGAAGGTTATGTAAATGGTGGTATATGTTTCATGAACTCAACCTGTTTGGCTGTCCAAGTACAAGTGTCCTCACTCGTCCTGCCGTCTTTGCCACATTATTGGATTATTAACGTTGTAATCTGGGCTCAAACATTGCCAGTCAGTGTATAAGGTTGGTCTCAAAGTCTTCAGTCAGATCATAGGATGCAAGCACCGAAAAACCTCTTTCCTTGACACCGTTACCTTGATCGGTATCCGATACGTGGCTTTCAAAACAGGCAGGTGGGTAGGATCATCTGAAATCTTCCGGGTTTGCAGATGTTCAGAAGTCGGAGGTAATTCCGCTCACTGAAAGCGACTTTTCTGGGCCCTACGGCAACCAGATGAGAGAATATTTTACAGAAGACAACCTTAAGCAGCTAAACATTGTTAGGATGGGTAACCTTTGAATCACTTTCAAGAGGTTTTCAACAGGTTTCGTCCGTAACCTTCCTGCGTGAACCAATTTTTTCCTGACGTAGACGGCCCGGCGCAGGTATAATGAAGACGTACCGCCAAAAAGCCCAGAGCTTCGAAAGCTAACGCAGGAACGCACAAATAGCGCCCATTTAACTCCGTATGAATCGTAAAAATTAGGACATCAGAGAGAGTATCGCGATAAGGCGTAGAAGATGTGTCGCCAACAGATTGGGTAGACGGCAGAGAGCCGTGAGCGATTCACTAGACAACAACTACCCGGCGAGAAAATTATTGGACGCCATTAGGCTGAGTATTTTAGTGGCAGTAGCCGGTATGAGGTCGTGGTAAAACGTCCATATCCCGCTAGCTATTGTATCACCTCCTTGTTTAATTTTTGTGTCCGTTTCAGATCTGAAACCTGCCATGGATAATGCCCAAAGAGCGAACATTCTACTTATATCCTCATATTATTCCTTCCCCTTGATTTATCGCCGTCTGTCCTTGAGATCCCCTGCCCCCGGGATGGTGACTGGACTTTACCCAGCACGCGCTTCCTGCCAATTTACGTGATATAAGAACAAAGGCTTATTTCGGGGAAGCTCGTCATTTGGGTTGCTTTTATCCGCATATTTTTGTTCGCTATAAAATTGAGGGGTGTTTTCCATAACCCGCTCTATCTTACTCTTTCAGGACTGACCCGAGTGTTATACCTTAAGCTGAAAACTGAATGTGCTACCTTCGACTAGCGTTTATCTGTAACTCTCCTAGACGGGTCCTCAAGCCCATCTGTATCTGTTAAGGTTGATGCCTGCTCGTGCAATTTCTAGGTCCCTGCTCATCGAGCTTTCTCTATGTCACCGCAGATCGCGCGCCTACAACCTTGTGTGAGAAGGCTATATTCAGAACACTATGACGCAGTGATCTCCCATGTGTTGTATTCTACTTCGGTTTTGGAAACTGTTGTCGTCTAGGCTCAACTTTGAAGTGTTTTGCACATTAGTTTGTCACTTATCGGGTGAAATAGCAAGTAAAATTGGTGCTACTCAAGCGGTTTGACTTGCGTTTGCTTTCGTAGATCTAGTTGTGATTTGTATAATAATATACCAAGTGCCGATCGCATTTGTTCACCTCCAGCTGGATCCATTTCTTGGAACAGAAGCAACGCACGAAAACTGAATCACGCGCAACTAGTACCTAGATCAGTCGGAAATATAAGCGCTCAAAGAACACTGAAAGACGGCTGTATACCGCCAAATCTCATGGCAGTGAAGCTGTGTTCGATTACTGGAGAATCCCTTTGCCATGGCCTTCAAGGTTGGTGCTCGCAGTGGGGCTTAAGGACAGGGTGAAAGGTGAAATCTCTGCATAAACTCTCCTCTCTCTGAATCAGATCAAAGTAGGTCTATATCTAGACCTGCTCCTCCTAGCTACCTTCAAGCTTTTATTAATCCTCCCCATTCCTTCATCTTTGATTTAAGTAAAACCTTTCGGGGGAAGGATGGTGTTGATAATTCGTGTGACATTGAGGCTTATGCCGATGTGTTTGAGTCCTTCAGAGCTAGGTCTAATCTTGACTCGTAAGGTGGAGCAAAAGCTGATGAATTATTTGTTTTACAAGCTCAGTACGCGTGTGCCATTGTCAACCTATGAAGAACTGCGATCCTCCCTTTCTAAAGAACATTCCGAACGGCCGTCGATTAACTGATCGGTATTGTCCCTGATTCTGTTCTGTTTAATACTGCATGCCTCACTTATTGTGGAGTGGTGCCCCCCACAGGACTTTTGTTCTCGTTTTGACTTCAGTCACCCTTCCTTCAAGCCATCATCTGATTTAGTATGACTTTAGATCCAGCGTTGAAGTAAAACGCAGATTCAGCAATCGCCGTGGGTGGAAATTCGTGAGGTGAGCAAATCCCGCGAGGATGTCAACTGCACCTATTATGTTGATAAACCATTGACGGAGGCTGTGCACACTTTAAGTGTGCTTGAAAGCTGGGCTACTCGACGGAGGACCCTTACTCGCATTATTAGCAACTTCCAATTCAGTGTTATATACCAGCATTGGGAAGGCCAAATGAGAAAATACCCAAAGAGTTTTTCTGTGAAGTGACAAGCACGTGTGCTACCAAGACTGCTTCGGGGTGCAGCATAAGGTCACTTTGTGATAGGTAAACGAGACTCCTTCAGAGGGCTCCACGAAGTGCTAGAAACCCCTTGTTCTGTTTTTGACAGACAGTGAGATTTTCAGGGAAGGGATCATCGGTAGGGTGAGACCGCTTTTTAATTCGCAACCACATTGTGCCATTGGGCGAGAAAGTCACTCCGAACACTGCAGACCACCTAGCTATAAACGGGGCTTGCGGACAGACAGGGGGATATACAACCATGCCGAAAACTTAGGAGCGGTTAGTGCCGCAAAGCTAACTGACACTGGAGGAAGCTTCAAAGTTGTGACGAAGGTGAGAGATTCCTATGCAAACGGAATGCCGAAAGGTTTTTACGTCGCTCAAAAGCTGGGTTCAGAAGGCTGTTTTACAACTTCGGCCTTTGGGACGTTCCTACGCAGCGGAACGGTCCAGTAAGGAGTCGCGATTGAAACAGGCCCTGAGGGTATCATTTTCTGCGTCGTGGGCGGGGTTTGAGGAGGGCCACCTTCAGTGGACTAGGCGTGCCGGCTAAAAGTGAGCGAACACCCCCTTCTGTTAACATCAATGGTATTGAAGCGTATCCTATATTACACATGGAGAACCAAGCACTGATGTATGATTCAGCTGATACCGGGGCTTCAAGCTGCCTAAAAAATGAGAATACCTTAATGAGGCTACGGGAAGGAAGGAAATTGTCATGAATTGAAGAAGCGTTAATAAGGAACCCGGAATGGCTCTGAGTTTGATGATCCTTAATTTGCAGCTGGTGTGAAAAAGACCCTAGAAGTTCACACCATTTCGAGGGTACACCTCCGTGCTGGTATAGGCAGTGGCCCCCAGCGACTTCCTAGAGAGTGATCCAACCACTCGGGGAGCATCTTACATATATCGCAGTATGCCCTTCTACTTACGAGAGATGACAGTCGAAAGTATCAGCTCATATCACTCGCAACGTCCGAGAAGGGGTAAGAGGCTTCTGGTACCCGGCTAAAGTGGTTTAATGTTCATAAACCGATGACCGAATTTTTGTCCACCTCTACTCAAATACTGGAAATTTCTGCTTGGGACACCACTCACACAGGTAGCAACAGAGTAGTCCAGCATGCATTCAGTAGTGGTTACGAAAGTCGTGTTAGAAAGATTCCCCCCTGTTGCGGGGCTACGGTGCAAAGAATGATTCAGGAACTACCGAGAAGTAGTGTGACACGGCCCTTAGACTCTTTTTAAGGGCGGCCCTAGTAATTTGTCGGAAAATAGAGGTGGGTTATTAAGGCTATTTGTGGGTCATCAGAAATTAAACCAAGTAACAAAGAAAGGCTCCTTCCCGTTGCCAATTGTCTAATGCTTACTGGAGCCGTTAAACAGTTTAACATGGTTCAGCACACAGGACCTAGCTTCCGGTCATTGGCGGGCAGAAGTCGGGAAGAACGATAAACTGAAGACTAAGTTTGTGCTGTCTGATAGGCTACGTAAATTGCGAACGTCTTTTGAGTCAGAAAACGTGCAAGCGACCCTTTAAAGTTTGTCTTACACGGTATTGTTTGACCTCATTACCTGGTGTTGTCTTGTTTACCTGAGCAAGGTGGCTGCTAAAAAGAAAACACCCCACGGAAGTACACGTAATTTACTTCGGATATTCGAAAAGTAAGTAGATTTAAATCGTAATCCACCTGAACTCCACCTGTTGTTACTTCAGGTCACGCACACATAGCACGTCCAGACTAATCCTCCAGAAGATGAAGGGCTGAAAGATGCCCTAGTATTAAAGAGATGCTCAGCTTTATTGGTTTGCTCCATGCTGCTGCACATTTATTTCAATGTTAGCAAGAAAAGCGGCTCGGCTTGATGATATTTTGCGGAACAGTAACATTTTGGACCGATCGGAAAACGGTGGAGGTCTCTGAAAGATTAAGGCGGTGGGAAAAGTAAAACACCAGTTCTAGTTTCTTCAGGCGCACTGGAGCCAGCTGACGAGTTCATCCTGAACACGTTTATTGCACACTGTCTTAGTGAAGGCCCACGATGCATAGAGTCTCTCACAGTTGATATGCCATGAGGTTCTACTTTCCCCCTCGCTTTTAACGGGGTTTGGGAGAAACACACGGTGCATTGGTGGGTGCGTTGCTTATGTGCATATCACCTAGAGAGTTCTGGACGCTAGATTGGCCATGGTCTTTACCTGTCCCGTGCAGACTGAACTGAATGAAAGCCACTCTGAAGGACATTATACTTTCGCAAAGGCACGGAAAAGTCGACAAAACTGCAGTTTTTTATTACTGCAGGATTTTGAGCAAACAAAAGTGGGCCTTTTGTACGTTTACGAACTAAATTTTGGCTTTAGTTCACTTAGCCCCATAATATAAACATTCGTTTCCGGGTATTCATTTGATTGTAAAACTGCCTTGAGAAAGGTTAACCATCGACGGAGCCGCTTTACTGACATTATATCTGGTACACCGATTCACCTGACGTATCGTTCCTTCGACACATTCTGAATCTCTTCCGGTCCATAAGGACCACCATTTGTTGCTGTGGCGTGACCAGTTTTAAAAGCTCCGTCAACTCCGACTTCCACCCCAGTGCTCCCTTTCGGAAGCCTAACCATTTGAACTCTGCTAACTCCACTGGTTTCGGTTGTTACACAAACCGGTTATCACCAGCCTTCGATTAAGCGAAAAATGCTCGGAAACGGCCAATCTCCAAGTTGCCACCAATAAGCCTAGACACCTATTCACAAACTGATTGTGGCCCAGAGACAGTTGCTTTCTACCCACGTTTGCACCTACCTGCTTCATGAGCCCGGAAAGCACACGAAATTTAAACACGGGCATTCCAAGCAGCGACTTTGGGCTTCATCTTTCCAAATTTTTCTGCTTGCTTACTGTGAACTGTCTGTGCCTTTTGTTTGAAGGATATAAATCACGTTACCAATGACCCCAGCAGCTGAAGATTGGAGTAAAATGAAAAGTTATTCAGCGGCTACTCACAAGAGAAATCAAGTGCTCAGGTGGCCATGACATCCAACACAGTCCTTGGAAAGCCATTTATAGTATAGTATCCGAATCCCTCTATAGTACGAACCAAATTCTTCTCATCTACTTCTATATACTCTAAGGTATGTGACATGCAATTGCCTCATCACTTGTTACGGTCAGTCTACTGTCAAGTTACCATGACCTCTAATGAGTGGCCACATGTTCGCAGTATTTATATCAACTCGCCAAGTCTATGACATATTTTCGTCTCTTACAGTCACAACTCACAGGTAGGACCACTTCCAGACGGCGGCTATCTCAGTCCGTTGTGGGTTCATAGTGCTCTGACTTGGCCTGTCAAGCTTCTTGGTTCTCAAATTTCAGGATAAACTGACTTCCAGTGGACTTCAGCAGTTGTTCCAGCTAGCTGTTCCCGCAGTGTGAAACACAGACGAAAATTACCCAAGCATTAGTTCTCACTGTGCTCAATAATCTGATTCCAATCACTAACTTTATGATACCAATCCTCATGAAGCACTCAAAACTCCTGCTCTTTTGGGCAAATAATTAATCAAAACTTGCCTGAGCAATAAATTTGTAGTACAATGCAATCATTGCCCCGCCATCAACTTGACGTTGAGCTGCACGGCTCTCATATTACGCGCAAATTAACAACTACTTCCCTATCTCAGTCACCAGTCACGTGTGCAGGTCCCAAGTCACTACGTATGACCCACCGACATTTGTAAAAAGTAATGACACAAAACTCTTCGGAAAGCCGGAAAAATAAATTTGTTAGCCTTTTTTACGTTTCCTTATGAGAGCTGATAAGTTTCGTCAACGGTTCAATACCATCCAACATCCCTAGTGTACTCCCAACCTACTGTGGCTTCCGCATCGTCATCTAAAATTCCTATTCATCGTCCCAAAGAGCAACTTCCATCTGCCTCAAACCTTATCGTCATATCTGGGCGGTTTTCACCTTATTTTGGATCATGGACACTGAAGATTTTTTGCCCAGTTCTATGTGTACGCAAGAGAGCTTTCGATATTTCTATTCCGCGTGGCCGCATGAATGGCATTGCCGTAACTTGTTAAAAACGCCCTTCTCACAGCGTTTATGATCTTCCCCATACTCACTAAAGCCTGGCCATGGGTTCGAAACTGATTCGCGAACACCGCGGAAACCAATAATGTTTTACTTTTTTACACCAAGTTCAGCTGCCTTATATTCTTACACCTGTTTGAGATGGATTTTATTCTATCCAGACTTCTTATCGTCTTTGTATAGATTCATATTGTTTACCTTGTTCATGCATGTACACGTGCTGCCCGACCACTACCGAGAAAAGCTCTTCTATTCCAACCAGTGTGTGTGGAAACAGCAATTAATATTTCGATTTTCTGGGCCAGTCTTGTCCGGTGCAAGGGTCACTGCTTTATGAAAAGTTTTGTACTCCCGATCATGAGCCGTTGCATGTCTTCTTGAAATTAGAGATACAGTATTTTTACGACCAAATTAGCGGACGGCAGGAATACTCTCAGGAATACCCGGTCCCTTACCTACATCGCCCCGAAAATCTCCTGGAAATGCGTATGGCGTTTCCTGCTAGCTACATGAGGACCACGGAGGGTGCCCTTCACGCAGTCCACAAGTGGCTGCGGTCAGTTTTGATGAAAGGTATAGGTGGAAGAGTAATAATGTTGTAGATCCTGAACTTGCCTTTGCATACTCACTCCCAAAGGATAATGGAGCCTGTCTAACTGGCATAGAAATGCCCCGAAACACTTGGGAAACAAGTCATCTACGGTTCTAAAACAACGGCCTGAAACAGATACAAGAAGTTTCTATATAGTGCGAACCAGAACAGCCGCGGCTGCTTGTGGCTCCGCGATTCCAGGTAGGAAATGTTTAAGGTCTCAGTCACAATACCAGACATCTGGGATGAAATAAAATCTATGGCGTGGCACGTGTCAAGTATTGGTAGCCGCAGTGGAGACGGACGGCAAGCATTTCTGAAGAGACTGTCAGTCGTGAAACCCGCTGGAGGTCTCTGTTCGGAACAAGCGAGCAAATTCCATCCCTAAAGAAGAGAGCGGTTTGAATTGGCTGTTGGGAGCTGATATAACGGGGTAAGTGCCAGAAACCCAGAATGAGAATGAATATTTTGTTGTCATGGTAGATTACTTTACAAAAAGTGGAATTCATTGCTGCGTCAGTCAGCTGTGTGGCAGTTGCGGCCCCTGGTAGGTTTTGTCCATTGGATTTGTAAATGGAGGGCGCCTGGCTGAATGCTCTCTCACAGAGCGGATAGACTTGAAAAATCCATAATTCAGAAATTGTAAGAACTATCTCATGTAGACCGTTCGTACGGTGTCGTGCCATCCTGGAGGTACTGGGTAATCCAAACGGAACAATCATACACCCACCGTTGGCAGCAAATATTTCCTAGAAAAAGTGTTTACATACACTGAACAAAACCCGAAGTATGCTTGGCTCGAGGGATGAAAGTGACCGTTTCTCAGGGTGTGTGGCGGTTGATCCACAAATCAGTTTGAGTCCGGTATCATTAAGCATGGGACTTACAAAGATAGAAGTAGAGTCCTTTGGCAGTTTTTCGTGACGGCTTATGAACTTCGTAGCGGGTTTGAAGCTACTATGAAGGACAAGTTGTTAGATGATGAATGGAGGTAGTCCAGTGTTTGTGGTTTTCTTCTTTTCGGATTGAGGAGATGTGTGGTCAGGGCGGATCCTCTAATCGCAGTTTGGGGGACCATGCACAGTTCAGGATATTACCAAGAAGTGAACTTACTGTTCACAGTTGCTTTGTAACGCCTCGGATGGTCCACTCCGTTTGCCATTCAAGGAAAGGGACGGGAGCAAACTAAACCACAGGAGCATCTAGCAGATGAGTTGATATGTTGGGCAAACAAAAGTTGCACAGCGGATAAACTACCAGAGTTTACCAACAGTGTAAATAGATTTCACAAAACGGATCGCAGCAAACTGTTCCAGACAATTACCGTGAGTAGCAGGTGCTCACCTGTGGACAAGTAGAAAGGTCAAGCAGAATGAACTTATAAGTTTGATCACGAGTAGCAGAAGAGGATTTGTAAAATTGAAGAACAGTGAAGTGAAAAAAACAAAAAGGTCCTGGTCCGCTTGCAGCTTGATAGGCGATTCACTGCCTAATTCGCCAAGTACCAAACTGTGCTGGTTCTGAATGGCACTTGGGAGCCTCATAACAAAGTATAGTCCGAATCGATGTGGACCCCAATTCACAAACACGGTTGCTCTTCAAATTCTAGGGCACCATTCAGGAGTTAAGATACAATCAAAAGACGATCATTTGTTCGTCAGTGGGCCTCACTCACTAGTCATCCAATAGGTAGTCGTAATTATGACAAGCATGTGTACAGGAAGAACAGCTGACCAAAAAAGAATAAACCAGATGTACCTGTCATTTTATCCAAGCAAACTTTCTGCACGAAAAATACAACTTGCTACCGGGAATAATTGAGAGCGAAGAAGGTAATGCATACAGGCTTATACGAAGGGCAAAAGTGCGCGGTAGAGAGAGGAACCCAAGTGAAGGTGCTGGAAACATTTACTTGATGCGGGATGCCGACTGGAAACCAGGGTCTCGGACTAGGAGATAAGCTGGCGTATTGCTGGAAGTCCCAATGAGCCATAAGGGAAGAGAGATAGCATGGGGTATGAAACGACGATAAAAGTTAACTAACCCCAAAAATGCCTTGAGCTCCTTGATTGAGGACGGTACGGCGTAATCTAAAATAGCGCGCACTTTATCCTCGCAAGGCTTAATACCCTCTCGAGTGATCTTGTGGCCGAGGAACACAAGTTCCGGTTTGCCAAGTTCACATTTATCAGGATTGACTACTATTCGATGTTCGGACAAACGTTGAAATAGTAGCGTCAAATGTTGGAAATGTTCATCTACGCTCGACGATGCGATTAGCAAGTCATCGATATAGACGTGAACAAATTCCAAGTCTCGTGTTATGCTATCGATAAACCTCTGGAACGTCTGAGCAGCATTTCGCAAACCAAAAGGGATACGTAGGAACTCAAACAAACCAAAAGGAGTCGTGACAGCGGTTTTCTCGACTTCTTCAGCGGCGACTGGGATCTGATGATAGGCTCGCATCAAATCGATCTTTGAAAATACAGTCGTGCCGTGAAGTGATGCCGTGATGTCGTGTATGTGGGGTATCGGATAACTAACGTAACGGGTAGCCGAATTTAGTGCGCGATAGTCGCCACATGGTCGCCAGCTAACGCCATCTTTCTTAAGAATCATGTGCAGAGGTGAGGCCCATGGACTGTGAGAAGGACGAACAATACCTTTAGAAAGTAAAGTGTCAAACTCACGTTTGGCGAAAACCAATTTGTCCGGTGCCAGTCGGCGAGGTCGTGCCGTGACTGGTGGTCCGTTAGTGACAATTTGGTGTGCCACACGATCGGTCACTGCGTCTATCTCTTCAAATGGTTTAGTCACTATGGGGAATTTAATAAACAAAGACTGAAAATCGTGCGGAATGTTAGAAAACAATCCTGTGATTCGGTGCGCATCTGTTTGAGCTGCAATACCCGTAAATTGAATGTCCGACGAAGGATCGATAAGCTGCAGCCTACGTGAATCAACAAGTAATTCATAGTGCTGCAGAAAATCGATTCCCAGTATGCCTGTGGGAACATCCGCAAGAATAAACGTCCACAGATACCGTCGTCGTGGTCCCAGGTTGACCGCAAGCTGTCTCGTGCCGTAGGTAGGAATGGAGGAACCATTCGCCGCTGACAGCCGAAGCAAAGAAGCTCGTGGCTTGTCTTTACCAACCGGCAAGACAGAAACTTGGGCCCCAGTGTCGACTAGGAACCTAGCGTTAGTGCACGAATCATGCACGTAAAATAAACGGCCAACCTGAGACTGATTGCCGGCGAGTACGGCCGCTTCTACTCGCCGGCAGAGGCGTTTCCCGCCGCGTATGAACACGGCTGTCTGCACCTACGGGCGGCTGGTCCGAAAACGCGATGAAACCAACAAAAGCCGCTGGTAGGATGATCAGGTTTGGATGAGGCAGGTGAGGTGGATTCACGGCGGACGTGGGCAGTGGAGGGCGCCCGTCCGTGCCGTTGTTTACGGGGGCTACTGCGAGGAGTAGGTATTTTAACTCTGTCCTTGAAGGACAGGCGGCGCTGGATGGATCGAGAGTGCCGAGGCCTCTCCGGCAATTCATCCAGGTCGACACCCCTAGGATTGCGCGATGTCGTGGCAATGAGGGGATTAGCCCCACTGCCGACACGTGCGACAATTTTGTCAGCCACGGCGGCTGCTCGTTCCAAGGACGAGTCCTCGAGGAGAGCAGTAACGGTGGTCTGAACGTGGAAGGGTAGAGAGTCCAACCACAGTTCCTTAACTATCTCCGAATCCTTATCGGCGGGCCCTGCCAAAGACCGGAGATAAACTAGGTGGCGGCTGGGTTTAGTATCACCTATGGGGTGCCGTGCTAGTAGCTGACGTAGCCGTTCCTCCCGAGAAGGAAGGAAATGTTGTAGTATAGCCTCCTTAAGCCGATCGTACGGCTGCACTTGAGGAGGATTTAGTAATAGTAATAGTAATAGTATATTTCTTGACCGTGGTCAATACACATGCACAAGGCAAGATCAGAGTATACAGCAATACATGTCAATGTGAGGTATTCACAAATTCTAAATTTATAAATCACAGCAACCGAAATACAACAGTAAAGTCATGTAGTGTTTGAGTAAACAAAAGTGGTAATGGTTGAGGCGGGAATTTCGAATCGGTTTCGAAATCGCTGGAGGGCGGTGTGGATAGCTGGACAGTCGTGGAATTGCTGATATAAGCAACAAATGGACGGTCACTAACAAGTAACCGGGCGTAAGAGATGCAAAAGAACATTGTTAGAAGTATAGCAAGCGTGGGGCTTTCAAAGTGCAGTCAGAGATGCCAGCGGGATATTGGACACTGATCCAGCATTGGGTAACTAATTGTGGAGGAAGCATGTGAAACAAAGGCAAGTGATTCAAAGGTGATAATAAAACGGACCTTTTGTGCAGGTGATTACAGTGTCAAATGGAACGTCAAATGAAGGCGAAAAGCTTCGCAGGGACTTCAGTGAACTTTTGAAGAGCATGAATGGTGTATGGACATATAACGGACTATTAAAGAAAAGAAAAGCCGTCAATGAAACGGATTAGTGGAGACAAACGTCAATGGTTCGGCTAGGCAGGAGTTGGAAGAGTGTAAAATGTTTTTTTTGTATTTGATAGAAAATTGGTAATCAAATTATGGTTGGCTGCAGATGGCTGGTATTCTGTTCCGTTGAGACCTTGGTTGCAGGCATAATGTTGTGGGAAGCAGGTAAAAAAGGGCTGGTTTGACGAAGTTGACAGCTGCAAAGGCTGGGTTCCGGCCATTGATTTCGTACTCTGCGATGCGGTGAGACTTTCATGAGGTTTTGTTAATCCATGTACGGTGCCCCATGTAACGTCAGCAGGCGAGAGTATAGGTTTAAACCGTTGATCAAATCGTCGAGTCCTTACGGTAATCCGGAATAAACGTCGATTTAGCCGATGGATACCCAAGTAACCAATGCAATCTGGAAGAGATCAGGAATGCGGCAGTCTGGAGAGTGTTCCAGCTGTGGGTTATGATTATCGTTTTTATGGAAGCAAGAAAATGAACATTTTGATATCCGAACAGTTAGTTATCGTTCGGCTAGTGGACAGGTCTATTAGGGATCCCTAGATGGAGACTGGTAGCTTTCTAGGGTATTTGGGGCAATATCAGGTAGGCAGTGGATGAGGAGAGGGTGTCCGTTTGGGAACCAGGAATAAAACAATAGTAGATGGTATGGTCTGGACGAAGAATGAGAAAATAAGAAGAAAACAGTCTGGTCAGTTCACCAGCTGTGGTAAAGGACGGCAAACAGTAAAAAGGGGGGAAAACACAGTGTTAAAATGAGGATTTTTTATGTGGGGGCAAACGTGCTGGTATTCGGCAGGGGCATACGGATTCCGGTTGGAATGGGGTCTTAACTTACCATGAGCATGTGCGTAGAGAAGTGGAGCCTAGTTACTAAGGAATGGTAATCCGTGTGGCAAGTACGAGAAAGGCACAAAAAAAGCAGGATGGGACGGCTGAGTTCTAGCCTGAGCCAGGAATTAACTGAGAGCGAGCACTCATCGCTAAAGGACGGAACGGTAGTAAAATGGCACAATCTAGTTAGGAAGGGGGACGAGTGGAGCATACCCAAGGTATATATGTATACATATATATATATATATATATATATATATATATATATATATATATATATATATATATATATATATATATATATATATATATATATATATATAGATGTATACGTGGGTGCGATCATCGGACGCAAAAGACTACGGCAAGAAAAGTGAGATAGAGTGACGCAGCCGAGGATCAACGGTTAACGGAAAGAAGAACAAAAGTTAAGCACGGGCTCATCGGTGCCGCGGATCCCAAAGGCACATTTAGGCCATGAAACGTGAGACTAAAGGGGAAACGCCTAAGTGTGGCTAGAACTTTCAATGGGAAAGTTGGTATTTCGCCTAGAGTGGTCATTGAGCAGGAGTAAAGACCAAGTTCTGCATGAAATTACAGAAGAACCTTAGCTGGGGGATAGGGTGGGAGCAGAAATGGTAACGTCATAACTGGGTGTTGAGTTCAGTTAGTGAGTCACGCTAAGTGCGATGAATCAGACTGGATTTTCCAGTTCGAAATCGCCCTCACCGAGGCGATAACATCACCTGGAATAGCCTCTAAGGCATAGGAAAATCGTTGGCGTTGGCCAACAATCATACGTGCCTCAAACTGCAGCTCTAAGGCTGCAAACCAAACCTCTGGATCATGAGGGATAAACGCCACTGGTTTAAAGGCAACCGCAGACAGAGTGAGATCTGTGTCGAGCTGCACCTTATCCTCTGACATGGATACGTTGCGATACTATATCGTAAAAAAATATATATCATGCAACGAGAGGACGTGAAACAGCTATAAATCACAGACTCACCAGGCGGGCGAATAATCCAGGAGGTTCTGGAAGTTCTTGGGCTCACCAATATAGAAGACGTTCGGGTGCGGCAGGCGAACGTGTCTCCTATCGGGTCTAGCAGCGAATACCAACGATATCCCCTCTATCGGACGAATAGAGAAGACGTAAGTCGGTTTACAGATGCGAGGTGTATTCTATATATCGTGGCACCGAAACAGTACCGATACGAGAAATACACCAAACGGAAAACGGAACGAAACGCGACGGCTGTGCTGAGAGCGAACCACGAGCGAACGAACGAAAGTGAAAGTGATTTGAAACGAGGTCGACGGAAACCTAGAAAAAGTCAGTCCAGTAAAACGTAGGCAACCGGAGAACACTGAGGTCAATGTCAAACGTCAGAAAAGATCGTGGAGAAAATAGATCCAAAATGGTGTCCAGAAAATAGTCATTTTCTCAAAACGATCGAGGTCACTACAAGCTTAACTAGGGAGGCGGGCAAGAACCGATTCCTATCTGAAACTGCAGTGACCAAACTGAAAGATTATTGGTGGGCGGAGTACCATTCGCGTTAATTAAAAATTTCTCTCCTGCTCACCCTCACATACTTCCTGACTAACTTCGGGCTGCCTTCTCCGACCACACTCGTTCCGACACTGTTTCGTGGACGACAATAAATTCACGCGCGAAAGTTCTATTCTTCCTTCCACAGTTGCGTTTTCTTACTAAGATAACTTTGCCGACTTTTGGTGTGGAGTTGAGTCACAGTGACCCAAGATAGTCTTGTTTTATTGCAGTTTGGTCCCATTTTTTCGCTCGCGTTGGCGAATTGTAGTCTTTTAGTTTGATTAGGTTGATTTTAACTTCCACGGTAGGGAAGTTCTTCATCGGGCCCGGCTAAGCATGCAAAACGTTTGCTTGAGCAACATGACAGGTACATCTCGTTTATTCTTTTTTGGTCAGCTGTTTTTCCTGTACACATGTTTGTCATAATTACGACTGCCTATTGGCTGACTAGTGAGTAAGGTCCACTGACGAACAAGTAATCGTCTTTTGATTGTATCTTAACTCTTGAATGGTGCCCTAGAATTTTCAGGGCAATCGTGTTTGTGAATTGGGGTCCACATTGATTCGGACTATGCTTTGCTATGAGGCTCCATAGTGCTATTCAGAACCAATGCAGTTTGGTATTTGGTGAATCAATCAATGAATCTTCGATCAGGTCTCACCCGGACCAGGGTCTTGCGGTTGTTTGTGAATAGGTGTTCTGGTCTCATTTGACATGGTGAACATTTTATTAAAGTTGGCTCTGTTTTCTGGTTTCTTGCCGGGTTTTATGGATAATCTCGGGGGCAGATTACCGTCATTTTTCTGAATCCGCCGTTGGTGAAATGTTGGAAAATAAGTTTGGAAAAAATGGCTGCTTTCTCTGTTTAAATTGCAGTCACGTGATTAGGTTGGGGTGAATGACATATAATCTAACGTTCCCGGGTGTAGCTGAGGCCGGGGCTTTTTTTTCGGTGACTAGCCTATGTGACGGGTTGATGAATCTCCAAACTGTGGTTTGACTTCACTAGTTAGTGAGCTAGTACTCTCAGGCTACGTACCATTGAATGTACAGGGGCCATTGGATGCAGAGAGCTTTTAATTTTTCAGGTGAATTTTAAATGCTGGCATTCTTAACAGAGAAACGGCCAAATCACTCGGTTTTGACTATAGGGTATATGTGACTGTGGATTTGATTCCAAATGGCGCAAGTCTAAATGTTTCTCAATCAGTAAACTTCAGGGTGTTTTTAAAACTGCAGACGCTTTGTGGACAGGAATACAGCCTTCACAGCTGACAAGCTTTAAATATTTGACATCGATCCACTTCTCGACAACGAGCTTCAAAGGTGAGCACCCTCACGTGGTTTGCTTTTCAAGATCTACGGTATACTCAGGTTGAGGTTTCCTTTATTTGAGGCACCTGAAATCCATCGGGCTTTTGATCAGACCTGTTTCAAGCGGCAGCCGCTCAAATCTGAATGGCCTGTTGGATGGGCCTCGTCGCGTTCACTGCACAACGATGCTAATGATGATTTTTCAATGACCGACTGCTCTGAAAGTGCGTAATTTGTGCCAAGAATTAAAAGGCACTACAACGTAGGGTTCAGAGAACGTCAACTGATAGGCGAAAACGCAAAATCTGCTAGGGGTATTTACTCTTATTATCGGGTTGATACAAGTATATGGTATATTCATGGACAAAGTAAGCGTGGATCTCCGTGGCGAAATGATGGAACTGGATCTTTTTCTAATCATGAAGCACTGGAGCCCGGTTTATCACTGCCAAGGAGACAACCGCTGAAGAATGTTGAGCTACCTCCAAAGTGCTGCCGGGTCATTCGAAACCACGAGCTCAAATAATAGTCAAAACTATAATTCCCAAGTAGAATGCTAAAGGAAAACGTTGGTTCCTGACAAACCACTGCGCTTTAAATCCTAAAAGCCCTAAGGAAATGTGACTAATGTTCTGCGGTGTGGCTGTTCTTGAGGGCACATCTCTCGACAAAAGTCCTGCCATGATGAACCTATGTAATAATCATTTGGAACTAAAAAACTGATCACCTTCCGTAAACTCTCGGATTGTTTCTGTCGTTGGCCTGCCGAAACTTCTCAAGTTCCCCGACGGGTATTTTGGTAGACCTCAGGAATCGTCCACCCATCTCAGTACTCCCTGCTGTGGGTTTTCGAAACCGTGGTCTAGGGGCATTGACTACTGCCTAGCTTGTCTCTTTTAGGATGTTTCAACTGAACATCACGCTTTTCATTCTGAGGTGGATAAAGTTAAAAACAACTAAAATCTTTGGTCTCTTGGAAGCCCAGCCAAAAAGGAATCCACCCCACAATGCAACACAAGCTTACCAAAGTGCTTTCGTCCGCAATCACGAAGCTGTTCAAATCTTTTTATCATTCCTAAGCACTCGGAATAACCGGAAGCATGCGAGGGCAGCACCGATGTACGAGGTTAAAGATAAGTCTACTGACGCCACTTACCATGTTGACCACAAGGCAGTGGAGCAAATTATATACAAAGTGCTCCAATGTCATCCTGATAAGTACTATTTCTTTGGTCTTGTTCAGTACTGCAAGCTTCCAGCTTTCTGCTTTTCCCCCAGGCTCATAAACAGTGGACTTTAGTGCTTGACAGCAGGTTTCTTTATGAAGCTCTACAGATTATCTCACGTTTTCGCCGGTAATTTGGTGCAGGATCGTTCCAAGTTGACCGGGAAAATTGGGAATTTTCCTGTTTACTAATATTGGATGCGCAATATTTTCTAGAAACAATAATTAGTCCAATCACATCACGCCTAAAACGACTGAAAGTTGCACTACCACATTTGTCCCCAAAGAAAGAAACGATTTTGCCTGCCTGCGCCTTAGTTCTTTGCTCAGTACCATTAGTGGACAAATGGTAAAGCCGAGAGAGAACTTGGAGAATATGGACAAAATCCGGCCTCTTTGAGAGACCAATTGCCTAACCTGTTTGGCGCACTGACAACATCATCACCATTTGTATATCCCACCGATCCTTTAAAATACTCACAAAAAAGCAAACCTTACTTTGGCCAGTCGTTTTCTGCACTGTAAAGCTTCAGAAATCTACAAAAGAACCGGAAGTCCCAGGGAAGCCGTGTTCTTTATTGTCCCGGGCGCCGGCCGCTTTCGTCGATCGAAAGGCCCGCACTACTCCACTCCAAAAGTGCCAATGCCTGAGGCGCAAGAAAGTCTCAGCGGAGCGCTTTTCGGTGTCTGTCGCAACTCCGTGGAGGAAACACTGCTTTGGAATTCGTCAGAAATAGAGGACCTATAGCCAAAAAAGTGAAGAAAGGCCGACGAAAAGCCGCTGCAACGGCAGGTCCCTAGGCCGATAACTGGAGAACCTGCACTATCCACACGTTCTGATCCAGCCCCGCTCAGACTGTCAAAACAGCTTATCACATTTAAAAGGCTCACTTCGTTTTCGCTGACCGGCGCACCTACGGTGAATGTAGACCCTGATTTGGCTTACTCGCTACTCAAAGTTCATAATCCATCCAAGAGGTTCCACGAGGTAGCCCGATGCTCACTATTCCATACTCACAGCTAGATCATGCAGTCCTCCTTCACAGGAACCACCGACTGGGTCTTGTTCTGCCGAATAAACTAGCAGCCTCAACGTCAATCTCTCAATAACTTCCCGTGCCAATACATCGTCCCCTAGAGCTTCAGTTACAACTTCGTCCGCCATCTCTGCTGCTTTGCAAGGCCCCGATCACCGCAGCATCCATGTTATCTCGTTGCCTGTTTGAGTCAAAAGATGACCTAAGATCTCTCGCGTATCAGGTAGACAATTTCCTGTCCAACCAATCTATCCACCACTCTCTTATTTACCGGAAGGGTCTTTCTCCCCCCGTGGTCCGCCTGGGCAACTTAACAAGTCTCTACCGATCCACTTAGTCAGAGGCTACATGGCGTGACCTAATACTCAGGTTTCACATACACAATGTCTGCCGATGTAGCTTGACGTCACCGGATTACCACCACTTGCTCAGCCATCATCGTTCAGACATGAACCTCTGTTCCCAGTATGCCACACACCTCGTTCGTCACACTCGATCGAAGGTACCCCTACAGAAAGCAGCTACCAGGCTTTTTAGTGCTCCTCTTGATCCACTGCAGTCCTTTTCTTCACCACGGAAATTTATTCTTATCCACTGCATCTCCTCAGCACATCAATAACCCCATTAAGAAGAGACATCGATTTACGCAAACAGCCGGGAATATATCCCACGAATACCCATCACCGAGACAAAGTACCCGTTTTTCCTTGTTCACTTTGGGCAAAACATGGCTATATACTATTTTTTCACGCCAACAAAACCACTCTAACCTGACCTTTAATAACGTGACACCCAACAACCCACCAGACCATGCTTCGTACACAAACCAGGGCCACTCTTCTGCGATCGCAAACGATTACATGAACTTTCATGCACTCTACACGGATTCCTTGCTGCAAACTGTACCCCCAACTTTACTGAGAAACCCCTAGCACTTTCACTTGATCCGTCGGTCAGAGCCACCCCCTTAACACACAACTGGACCTGGAGATCAGTACTGTCGACCAAAACTACCGTCCTACTGGTTGACCCGACCTTAAGTATATATTTCCAAGTTATCCACACTTCTGCTATTGGTAAATCCACCTGAAAAACACTCCATCCGGGGCTTTCAAGCCTAATCCATCGGTACTGGAACCAGCAGTGCCACCGTCTTTAAGCCTTTCAGGACCAATGATTGCGCAATCGCCTGGCACGACAAAGTAAGAGAGTATAAAACGTATGTTGGTTTTACTAATCAGCGTACGACCAGTATCAACAAAAATTCACCCTATGAGTTTTCATGTCCCCCCATCCCAAGACGACCTCCTTTCCGTCACTGAAAAGTGGTTTAGAGCAAACGCTGTAGCTTTGGGCTCTGTCATAACAGGCCTTAAGGCTTTCAGTAACCGGGATACATCGAAAGGGAAGTTGGTCAACGTAAGTCAAAGAATATTTTCATGTTTTTTTTATGCAACCCTCCCATCTAACCACGATTATGGACCGGTAGCAGACCATCCAATATCCTCACAGTATCTCTTCATGCATGCCAACCTTGTCGAACCAAAAAGCAACCAGACTGTGCCAGTCAACAGGTGAACTCTCCAGACTTCCTCGACTTGCGCTGAATACCCGGGATTGGTCGGCTTTTATTCGCACGGAAAAACTACCAAGGAACATTAGTTTACTGGCACCTACCCAGCAGGAACCAAAAACCTTGTGTAACCTCAAAATTATTTGAGGCGAAAACTCTGAAACTCACAAGCCCAAAACCCCTTATCAACAGTTCGTGCCCGGGTAAACCTAAAGAGAAAGCTGGAGCATTCAACATATTTTTGCTTCTGTCTTGACCTCCAGTGTACCGACTCGTGTACTTCAACCTACAAGTCTAGAGGGCGAGACCTTCCGCAGTATAATTCCACTCGTAAAACTTACCCTCACCCAGCCTCTGTTAAACCATCTTAACAGTCGGGCTCAAATGGTTTTCTACTGGCTGCTTTTGTTCCAGGCGGCCCGGAAGTGCCTATCCGCCTATCCAATTTATTCAACCCGTTTGTGAAGTTAGGCTCATGCTGTACCCAATAGAAACCCCCTACAATCATCCCCTCAGGAGAGAACAGATTCTATCTATGTCCTCGAATGCTTTTTCATGTCTCCTATACACCAACTATCTCTCAAATCGTGGAGAAGGCCGTCAAATATAAGATGAAGGCTCACCTTATAGTAAACAACCTTCTGAGTTCGGGTCAACACGGCCCTCTGAAGGACCTTTTGTGTTCTTCTTCTAAAGATGACTTCCTGAACTCAGCTACCGGGGCAGCTGAAAACTGCACTCCCGTAATAACTAACCTGGTAGACACGAAGAAGGCCTCGGTCCGAGATCAACACTGAGCTTCCACCGCGGGCCAAAACCTATGGCATCATGACCTCCATTACTCAGTCGGTTGTCTTCTATTCCTCCGACCGTCAGTGGTTGGTGACCGTAGATGGATGTATCTTCAAACACGAACCTGTTTTTAGTGGCGTTGTCCAGGGTAGGTTTCCGGGTTCACTACTTTTCTTTATGTATTATTGTCATTTTGAATGTTGTTTGCCACGGCTTTCTCCCTCTTTTCGAAGATAATATCAAAATCCTGTACGCTTTTGTTCCCAGAATGCTTAATAGCTGGTAATGATATATCACAAGGTTTACCTTTTCTTAGCCCCTTTTGCAGCAGTACACCGTTGAAGTTCTCCGTTGGAAGGAGGAATTTATTTCTGGAGTGTGGAATCCTTCCAGACATACACAGTATTGATGGCCACCCGGTACACAACAGCCCGTTAGAGAGGGATTCGGGTTTGCAATTTTTGGGCCCTTTTTTCGTTTTAGAATGCACAACAACCCAAATTACGGGGACTGGAAGTTCGCTAGGCCTGGTTTATAATATATTTTACCTTCAAGGAAGCGAATTCTATGCGTACCAGAACCACTTTGGACGCCCATCGGAATACCGCTCCATAGTCTACACTAGCCTGCGCCCATGGCATAGAATGACCGTTGAAAAGTTTTAAAGGCTGCTGGCGAAAGGGTTATTCGGTCTCCTTAGTCTACTCAACTGTAGCCGACGCCATGAACTTTTGAAGCTTGGTCCGCTCTTGCTGACTTGGATGGAGATGAACCTGGGTCTATTCCACGGCCTTGTTTGGAACGAAACCCTCGCGGCTGTGCCAATGACCAGATATTTAATGGATTCGCAGTATTCCTTGAGACTGTAGAAACGGCTCTGGCGGTTCCCACTACCACAGCCACACTAGGTCCAACAATTTTGGTCGGGCTTGCCGGTGTATAAAGCAAACCACCCCAAAATATCCATCCTATGTAGTCATCTATGGTGTTTACGACCCACATAGGTGAATACGTCACAGTACATACCCCAATCCGGCTATAGATCCGTACATGAGTGGAAAAGGAAGTTCAGTGTTGGGTTGGGTCTCCAGTGGCCTGTTTTCAGGATACTGGCCCCTAAAAATCGGGTCGTATCTACTATTGAAAGTAAAGTTCTCATTCTAACTCAATTCAGCGGAAGGTTCTTCTTAAAACCTTTCGTTATGCTGTTGTCTACTTGGGTCATTTTTGAGCACTATATTAGAGTTGGCCCCTCTCTCTGTTTTCTCTACCAAATTTGCAACTTTTCAGACCTAAGCTACAAAAACTATTCTTATTAGTTCTGCCCGACGCATATTCTTTTGGTCCTCAATGGTGGAGGGCTTTACTAGCTTCTGTGATTTTCTTCACCATTATCATAGCCGTAAGCCGAAAAATACGGTCCCTAATCCATAGCAGCCTGAGCTCACATATTAACTACCCGTAGGGACTGCTTTACCCCATTGGTAACCAGGGAAGTACCCGAAGCCAAACAGGGCCTGATGTTGTTCGCAGTCGTCTTTATCTACTGTGAGACCGTAAAATCTAGAGCTAGTGGCGCCGGACCCCACATAATTCATCCTTAGTTTTACTTCCTACACTAGTTTTGCTGAAACTGAGCTCATCCATGTCGATCACTGGAGGTTCACAGGTTATGTAAATACCAGCTCTTGTGGGTGTTAGGGATCATATGGAGTTGTAGTTACCGTTTGCAGTCGGTCAGGCTTGCCTTCCCTCCGCCTATGTGCCTCTCCTCCTCTTCCAGTACCAACTTTGAAGTCAGCAACACCTTCGGCGGCGAAGATCGTTATGCCTTGGTTACTTCTGAATGCGGGGGAAGCAGTCACTCCCTGACAGTCTTGAGAACCATGTGCATCGCTGCAGGGGGAGGAGATACGGAAAGCCTCTAACTGGGAATGCTTGGAAAATTGCAACAAGTGAACGTATTCCAGGACTAAATCGTTCTCGAAGAGTTCTGTCGGAGGAACTGGCGCTCTAAGCATTTAGCGTAAACTGAGCACTGCAAATGGGGGAGCCCTACAGCGATGGCTGGTTTCTTAGCCGTCTGCCACATTTTACCTTTGTCTGTGCCTGAGTTGATTGATAGTAAGCTGAGCCTCCCATCTGAACGCTCCGGCGGTGCTCCTGCTTCGGCCATCCTCCGCTTCTCCATAAGCTCCGCTTCGTCTGCATACTGATACTACTTGCAAAGACCAACGTATTTTTACAGTCAAAGCACTTCCTGCCACCATGGTTTGACAGCAACCAGAACAGTGAGAGGCTATTTAAAAGGCAAATTCCAGCACAAGATATATATGAAAACTGTTCCCGCTTTTCTCCTGCTAAGTTTTCTGTTCCGGAAGAAATAACTTATCCTCTTCCGTATTAAGATTTGCGCCGCTTTACACTGCTGGAAGACTTGTTATACTGGAAATCTTTCGCTGATTGTAGTATTGTTGTCACTTTAGTAGCTGGAACCCTCCTAAAGCGGTGAACGCCACCCAAGGAGTTGCAACGGCTGAGCTATCCGTCCAAAAGTGCTCTTTTATAACATGAATACGCAGAACACATAATAAAAATAAATTTGACAAGAAAAATTATACGAAAGCCGTGGACGCCCCAGACAGCCTTGGAAGGCTTTGATACTTGTAAAAGGCACGGCTGATTATCAGGAACTATGCCTCCAAATCTAAAAGTGCCAGTGTTGATGGGCTTCTGGTAATGCGTTTGCCATAATCCCCAGCAGAAAGGTCTTCCGAGCTGCTGCTCTTGATTAACTTAAAACCCAGCTGAAAACCGGGGTATTCATCCGGTACCTGACTTTGATCCTTGAAGTTACTAGGGATTTTGAGGACTGACGAATTTGGCCTCCTCACTTTTTACACAGGGTGATCAACGGTTAAAGTTCGGTTCGTGCAGGCTAAAACCAAAATAAAACCTCTCATGACGGCAGCTATCCTGATAACAACCAACCCATCCGGCACAGAAAAGCCTCCTAAAAGGTTTACTCTAGACCATCTGGCGTTTTCTGATACTACGTCTCCCCTGTCGATATCACCGTTTGTGCCTACGCAAATGACCGTTCATGTGCAAACTGCTACTAAACCGGCTGCCAATGCCCCTCAGTATCATTTGGCATACCTTACCAGTTCCAGCTAGTGTGACAACGCATACTCTTCACACAGCCAGATGAGTGATGCTCGGGGATGATGTGCATCACCAACGACAGTCACTGGTTGGTTGTTCCTGGATCCTATCAGGTGTAACCTGATAACTCAGCAGAAACGTGAAAAGAGACATATAGTCCCACCTTGTCGATCCCTACTACAGCAGTTTCAAATAGCCAAACATAGCACAAGGGACCAAGTGGAAAAATGAATAGCCCAAGATCGGTGCTGCCCTTCTCTTCGCCGAGGAGTCTCACTATAGTAGATCTACGTACCGAAAAGACTTACTCGTGTTCTGAGGTACGTCTTTCAAACGCCGTGTCACTTATTCTCCCTGTTTACAATGACCAACGCAGATACAAGAAAGCACCACGAGACTAAGTGAGAGTATATTTGCCGCTGTAACAACGTAATAGAACCTGTGACTGCGGGAAAGTCTCTCACACTGGTCCGTGTTACAAGGTTTTCTTTCTCCTTGACGCTGTATTGCTTCAGGTAATAAGTTCTTTCCCTTGCTCATTCCACCTCACTTCCACCAGTTGCTTATTCTCATCTTCTGCGTGATACTTCTTATTCATGCTGAGAACTACCTCAAATTTTCTGGATTACTGGTTATTTTCTCATTCATCGATGTTCTCTATGGTACTTTTATACAACTCCTTCCTGTCTGCCTGCTACATAACAAAGCACCCCATTTACTGAATTCTAGTGGGGCCCCGAGCTATCTCGGTTTGCGTCATCTCCCTTCACGTTTCGCTCTCAGCTTTCTGTATAACCGCTATTTCCAACTACTTCATGTCTGGCAAATCCCTTATTGATTTGTAACCCGAGTACGAAGCTGGCTCATTTGACGCGTCAACCGAGGTCATTTTACTTCATTCACACCCCGCTTAGATTCATCTCACTGCCCCTGAAACTTTTGACTCTACTGTTGAAAATTGCGCTTTTTTCACCTTATTGAGCAGTTTTGCACTGGGCTTATGCCTTCACGTTTGCATCTCGACTGTCGTCCAGAAATACACCAATTTTACTATCAAAACTGCGTATTCTAAGGGGGCCACGCCGATTGATCTCCGAAGGCATTTGACAAGTTCCCACGTAGGAGTCACCGGTTCTCGGACCATCAAGACTCCTGGCTTGTATAATTGGCCGTCCAGCTTTTTTCAGTTCTCCGGTTCTTATCTGTTCGGACGACCTGAAAACGCGGAGCCTGGTCTCCTCTATGCGGACAGACCGTTCCCACGGTACTATCCATTTGTGCTATCGCCTTGGTCCAACTCCTGGGCCGAGCCAATAAATCCAAGTGTTTATATACATTTGGGTCAAGTTTAGTCACAACGAGCCGACATAATCTCGGAAACTTGACTGGTATCATTAGCCTCGGAATGCCATCTTGGGACTGCGTGTTTGGCCTCGATAAAAACCAAAGCCCACAACGACTGAGCTGTTGCCTTAGCTCGAGGAAGCTCCGGCCCATTTCCTCTCTTATTTGGAAAACTATGGTGCGACGCCTTTCAAGTTTCGTATGCCTCCATTTTTCGTCCGTGATAGGAGCATGATGGCGTGGCTACATATACATGTATTGCTTCTGAATTGGTCAAAATATAGACAACACAGATGGCGGCGACTAACCAAACTGCCAAGCTACGTGGGACCGATAAAAGGACTTTGCCAAAGTGACTAGTCCCTTCCGTGAATATTTTTGGTGGATGCATGGAGATCTCGTCTACGTTTGTGGAATCAACGGTGCTGTTTCGGAGCTTGAGCTTCGAAAGTTATTCCTCTTTGAAGGTCCTTTAGTGTGGTAGCGGGGAACCCAGTGACGCTGAAAATGCCTCTATAAGGGTTGCCTTTCTAAGAGGGCCACACATCATTGGAAGAGACACCTGCCGACGTTATGGAAAGCGAAGGCGACAACACCTTCAAAAGGAAATGAGACCATTTGCTGATGCCGTGATGGCTTTTTCTCGAACTCGAGCAGGCACCAACGAAAGGGTTGTCACGAGGCTTATGAGGGAGAACCCTCTTTACCTCTGTTGTCGAAAAAGGAGCAAAATGAATTGAGTCGAACTGGAATGAATGTCAGTGCATGGATGACCGAACGGAATCTATGAAACGGAACAGCTTTTACCTTGTATAACTGAAAAGTGCTACCGTAACTGCAAGGCCCATGGACGGGAATCTACTTGAAGGTGAGCAAAGGCATTTTGCACCGAATGTTCCTGGACACGGAAGCGGGTCATAAGAGGGGACCTGGAAAATTGGTGCCTTTTCAGTGGAACGTCAAAGGGTAAGAGAAGATCTTAACACGGGTTTTGGGATCAAAAAAGACTTTTGGGTCTTGAGAGAAATTGGGTGGCTAGTAAGAAGCTTCAAAGGGAGGCTTGGGGCATGTTACTGACGCTTGTGGAACGCAACTGAAATGAGCTAGTTAGACCAAGCTTCTCCGTCTACCAGTGGTAAGTTGTTGGAGTAAACTTCCGTCATCGGTAATGGAGGATTTAAAAGTGGAGTTTCGCACAAGAAAACTTGCTGCCCCCAGGGGTGTTTTTTGTTTTATAACCTAGTCTGGGAAGGTGAACTATCTTAATCTCCTAAGTGACCTGAAGTTGCTTCAGAAACTGAATTTGAGACCGCTCTACAGACAAATAGGGTAGTTAAGCCTTACATTAGTGGTATGTTTTAGGTGATGGTAAATTCACGTTTCTGCCCCACTCCCTGCAAAATGAATTCAAAAGTCCCACCTTGCTTGACTACTCAGGTGAGGCCAGATCTCTACTCCTTCAGATCCCATTTTCAAAATTTCCGTTGATGCCAATGTGATTCAGGGAGAACACTGCGTCACACAACACAGTTTCTTGACATGTGGGGTGAGTGCGTTTAGTGAGATAATAGTGTTCGCCCCAAAGTAAGGCGGCCAAACACTAAAATCATTGCTCCAAAAAGTAACCATACTGTGGTAGTTACCGTTGATCTTCCATTCCATCCGGCCCCTGTCGGTAGCTGAGCTCTGTAAGAGAGCCTCTGGGCCCCGATCAGGCAAGTCGGCAAAAAGCGGAAGGCAAAGGCGGACTACTAGTTCTAAACTGGACTTTAATAACGTACGGTAGGGCCCCAATGGATAGTGAGAAGGCCTAGTGCCTGCGAGCCACGGGCCGTGCAAGAAAAAGCGGCTCAAAGGAAAAGGGGACAGGCACCTGTCTCTCTGCCATCAAAAGGCTAAAGTGGCATTATAGTGCCCACCATTACCAAAACCAACCGGTACTCGATTTTTTTGGGTTGCAGTTGGATGTAGCAACAATTCCAGTGCTTGTCGCATTGTGGGCAGAGACGCAGTGGGTTGAGATGTTCTTTAAGCTAATTTTGCTCCAGCATATTTTCACCTCCGTTGTAGCCATCACAGCTGCTACTGATGTCCTAACTCGGAATATTTGTACTTCTTTCCGACATTCCTCGTTCATGTTTTTATTTGTATTTTTTTCTTCTGTCGAATAACTTACAATATCCTCCCGTCGTATGGATGAATGCTTCAGCAAAACGGGCTTTCCGTTATCTTTCGTGCACTTACTACCCTGACAGCCTGGGCGAAAAAAGAAGCAAACGTAAACGTCAAGTTTTCATCACGAAAGCAGACTTGCCTTAGAACTACTGTGTCTTTCTTTTGAGTGGGGTCGGAGGTTGATTGTGCCTTTCTCAGGGGCCTTTTTGTGGGAGAGCGGGAATGGATATTCACGAATATGAAGCAGTACTATGACCTCCTTAACAAACTCTGTTTTTTACTAATGTGGCACGTTAAGATCTCCTGAGCCCCGTTTGCAAGATACTGGGTCCGAATTTGGTTGAAGCCTCTGTGTCCTGTGATCTGATCTGAACTTATGAGGTTTCAGTTACACCTACGGCCCCAGAATGAAGAAGCCGGGAAGAGCCGGAATGAGGCCCAGACCATCACCAGATTGGTTTCACTTTTTAAGTCAGCAGCTGGAATGGATCAGTTTAGCAGAGGAAAACTGCTATTAGAAGCCTTCGTAAATCACTGTGAGGGGCACGACACCAGGAACAAAATGAGTACAATTTACAAGTGATATGTTGCATATTGTAAGAGGGCAACAACGAGTCTAACGTCAAATCCATCAAGTCAACCAACGGAGAGCCACAGGCCAAAAGGGAGACGGCGAGTATACCGGAAGCGCCCCACAACGGGCAAAAGAAGGCGTCTGGGCTTGTAGATGAAATGCAGTGGGGTCTGAAGCAATGAGCAAGATAGTCCATGTAAGGGCTACTGATCCGTCCATCAGGCGGAGAAACTGAACCAACAAAGTGTAAATTACGGAGAAGTGGTCAATCTGATTGCTTTGGGCACCTGACTGGAAAACAGCAAATCTCTCAGGCAGCCGAAGGATTAAAAATGCCATAGTGCGGTCAGTAAAAAGAACTGAACGAACGGTTGGGCAAGTTTTACCAGTTTTACCTTTCTGGCTAGTCGAATGCAGATAGGCTCTACACACGTACAGTCCTTTGTTGTATTGTTGATGTGACCACCCACAGGTGCTCAGTGTGACTCGCCTGGCCTGCTTATTTTACAAGTGAAAGCGCGAAGGCTTGGATCACGGAATATGAAAGGAAAGTGGCATTTAGCGAAGTGAAAGAAGACACAACTTTGATTGCTGCACTCGGGACATTGTTGACTAAGCTTGCCAAAGTATTGTACAGCCTTAAGTTTAGGGGAACAACAGGTCCCACAGTGGTCCTAACAGGAATGACTCCCTTCCCCGTCACACTTGACTTGATAAATTTGTCACTTTTTCTCACCGGACTTGAAACACAAACAAACTTGGTTTGTACGAACAGACCACAGTTTCTCAGCGTTCAAAAAATGCACCTCTTAGAGGCTCTGATCACCGCATCGTGAAGATGTATCCGAAAGTGTATGGTGTATGAAACCTGAGGAACAGCCCCATGGACTGCAGTTCTGTGATGCTTAAATAATCGGAGAACACAGTTTGGCGAACAAGCTCGTTTTTAGTGATTCATAATCATGCCATTACATCACAATATATTACGACAAGTCAAAGAGTTGAACCAATTAGATAAATGGGAAATGACAAAATTATTAATGAAAGGGGTGGGGGAAGGGAAGAAAACAATTGTAATCCGGGCTTAAATCAAAACCGGATGTGTATTCTTTTTCTCATGTATTTTCAGTTTTCATCTGTTCTATGGCCTGTTGTAGGGTGGACGGAGGGCCAGGGAAGCTTAAGGGCATATACAAATTGTTTTGAGTGCATAGAAAGGGGTTGTGGAGACGGATGCTGACGGCCTCAGCTGTGGCTAGCATGCGACACTTTGCCGGTCTTGATTGCCGGCCCCGAACCTTATACAACGCACGGAAGGCCTCAGCCACGTTTACTGCGTGATTAGTCTGGGCAAGGTGTGAAATGACAGCGCTAGTGAGTGACTTAGCTGCTCCAGTGTTCAACCATGCAGGGTTGCGTTTGTGGATGCGTTCAGACAAACGCCTGGTCGTGCGGCCGATATACGTTGTTCAACAGGAACAAGTGAATGAATAAACACAAAATAATTGACGGGCCTTCAATACATTTGGAGAACTTGGGGTCCACCGGCAGGAACACAGCGGTTTACTTATCAGTCTTTGTGCTCCATGCTTGAAGCCGTAGCTTGCACGGACCACTAGCAGATCGAGGAGACTGAATTCTACTTTTGGGTCTAAACGCATGGCGAATTTAAGCAGGATTTCAGGTGTTGAGAGGGTTGGTTTTAATGAGAACCTTTGTGTTTGCCTGCGGGTCAAATCTGTCCAGCTAGTTACTGAGCTTTTTTGTTGCGTGCTGGATGTTTTTATCAACGCTAGCTCTCTCATCTCAGAGTGCACTTCCAGCGACGCTTATTTCAAAGAATACTAGCACATCTCTTTGCTACAGTCTAGCTCCAACCAATTTCGTACCATGCAAGGACTTTTGTCAAGGCATTTTTGTACCAGCTCAAAAATGGTGGCGTGAATTAAACAAACTCAGTCCTGTTCACCAGAGCTCTCGAAAGGTAAACCTCGCCATTACTCAAGGCCCCAAATAACAGAGCAACATACGATAGTTCTGTCTCTTGGTTGATTAATTGTTTTGGGTTCAAACGGGTCTTCCCAGTAGTCTCCGAGCACCATTCAATTTCCTCTTTACAACGACCGACATCTCGGTGTGTTACCGCAGGCTTGTATTCCCCCTGATTTTTGATGATACTAAGATTGAGTTCGGGAAGTGAGAGTATGTTAAACTAAATTTGGGTCCAACCGACACTGGTACCCGTTCCCTCTCCAAAGTCCGCAGGAAAAACTGTATATTTCGCAAACTGCTTCCCATTGGTGATACACGTAGGCTATCGGAGTTAGCGCTTGCGGAATTTGTACGAAGGTGGACCTGAAGACGGTGCTCATTTGACAGGCAACTATTATTTGCCGGAAGGCTCAAAAGGACCGACAGAGGTGGCATTGTATATGGTTTCGTGATACCAGTCATTTCTTTATCGTGCGTCAGGCACATCTAATAATCTTCCGCGGTCTGCCGGACTCCTTTGCCGCGAGATAATTAGCCGTATGCTTTTATTAGATCAGCGTCTTTCATGCTACAATTTTTCCTCCCGCTAACTTCCTTTTTATCTTGGCGTTTTCACCGGTGTGCTTCCGAATAGTAAGTCATCTTGAACGAGGTATTAGGGACTTCGGCCTGTTCTCCAGCCAGATCAGGCTGCACGCCTCCCGCTACCGATTCCTCGTTCGGCAAACAGAAACCTTTGTTGACAGGATATACATCAGGTTTTGTGACACTGTTTCTGTCATCGTTAACTGAAACAGGAGCAGCTCCTTTGGTGGACATATGTGAACATCAGTTCATTTATCCTGAAAGACCATTTTTAAAACTCATTCTTCCCTTTTTGTTCAAATGAGGCGTAAAGATGAGCAATTTCCTTTCCACGCTGAGCTTGAAGCAATTCAAAGCACATGCATGCTGTTCGCTTTTCTGACTGAGGCGCCTTTCGAAGATGTTTTTCTTACACTGAAGTTCCAAGTATGGGACATGAGCAATACTACTTCTGCGTCCTACGCTGCTACTAGAGCCATGGCACGGAACAGCACTTAAAATGAATTGCCCGTGTGCTTCGCCTGTGATTCGACCCGCGGTTTGGCTCCTGGTAGTCGGCAATTAAATAAGAGTTGGTAAACGATTTAGGCACTCTTAAGTTCAAATAAAAACTATCGGCGACTAGAGTATGCCCTTTGTATCCTTGACCAATGAGTGCTGTAAGCTGTCTGTACTACAAAGGTGGGGGTTGTAACAAGGTACTCACCAGTGTGAGCACTGAGTGAATTGCCCGTACTCCGGGAGTGGGGGGTTGCCAGTCGGATACTCTTTGAGGTGAGTAAAGCCAAAGTGAGCACCGCCAAAACTTTGAATACTGTGGTCAACTTGAGTATTCCGGTAAATTTTGATACCGTACAGGATTTTCGTCCCGTAATTGAGTGGCTCGCAGATAAACGAACCCTACTTTTAAGAAAGAGAACACTGGCTCGCTTCACCACGTATACTAGAGGACAGATCATCAAACAACAAACATAACACCTCATATTGTGGACAAACCAACCGTGGATTCAATACTGTTAAGAGAGGCTTCTAGGAGCCCAAGCAACAATAGGCAGGAAAAGTTCGGGACTACAATGGAGGAACGAGTCAAGTGGCTTACAAGGTAGGTCTTCCCTTATTGAAGTATTTTGGCCGATCATTAAACAGAAGAGAGTAAATGATTCAAAGGAAAACAAGAGCGGGTGAAGAGCAAGCTGAAATAACGTGGCTATGAGAAAGAGCGAGATCAGAGAGAAAGGCCCAAGTTCAGCCTTCTCATATGAAAAAGGCCGAAGGGGGGAGGAGAATAATTACATTCAATCGTTTGTGCTTCATGTAATCCAGGCAATTGTGACACATCATTTCGAAACAGGGAAGAAATATTAAGTAGTTGATAGACTAGAACGGATAAGCCCAGCAGTTAGAGCCGTGGAAATAGGGGTTAATCGACACTTGTCATGGAAGCAAGACCGAAAAGAACTGTGCTACGCAGCGCGACTGAACAGCTAATGTTATGCGGCTGAGGAAGACAAGGGTATGGTCGGCATGGGACTAAATGGTAACTGCGCATGAAGGGCAGGCAAATAGTTCGGTTTATACGAGATAAACTCAGAACAGGGAGCACCGGGCCTGAACTCAACCAGTTCAACGCAGTTCCTCGGTATGGCGAACTGGATTTCTGTTTAAATTCAATGGATCTTCACAGTTTCCTTGATCGATCAGTATATCTCCGTATGATCTCTGTAAGTGGTTTCGACTTAAGTTTCTGCGGGCTGATTTCAGAAGACTTCACGGATCGAGGCCACTCCACTTCTTCCAACAGCCAGAAGTCCCCTTCTCTTCCACCTGACTCTTGTGTGTTATAAAGTGCAGTGTTTCCCCTCTCTTCTTCCCTAATGTGGTAAACGTCTTTCAGTCCCTTCGACATCCACGGAGTTGAAAACACAACAACGTTTAGTTCCAGGGTGTGAATTATCGACACCAGAAGGAACTTCACAAATTCAGATCAGATTAAACCAAGTCGGTAACTAGTCCATATCCCTCTCCCTTGCATTGAACGCTCCCCAATCCCAGGGTTTCCCATTTTACTTACTTTGAGATGGACCACACATAGCCTCCGATTTCAGGTTTTCTCTCCTGTCGGCAAACGAAGAACCCAAGGCCCCAACATCATCGGCCAAATACCTTGGCGTTACACTACCCCGTAATCCCCCATGGTCCATGTGTATTAGACAGACCCCTCGTAAGGTTACAGTGTTGCCGTTTTTTCTTCCCGCTAAAGGTTACTTTCCTCCCCAAGTAAGGTGACTTTAAGTTTTGCGAATCCATGCCTATACCAACGTTGGTTGTGCTGCCCTCCGGTTATTTACTGAAGGAAGATTTTAATTTACTTATGAGATCCGTATAACACATCCATAAATGAGGCGAGATACCCGTGGATACATTTGCTGATATCGTTGGTGATAAATACTTCAGTGCTTATGAACCCTTTACTTCCAAAACAATTTCAAACATGCATCCTCCTCTACACAGCAAACATGCAAAGGCTGTACCAACCACCCGTATCTTCTCAAAGTTCGAACTTCTGTTTGCGGGCACTTCTGTTTCTCTTAGCTTTACTTGCCGCTCGGTGCCTTCCTGCTTGTCGACTCAGTTAACGTCACCAAAGACTTACAAAACTGTTTACTTGCACAAATGTTACCATAACTGTTGAACGTTGTCGGATTCTACAATTTTACACCCATAGATATGGCGTAAATGCCAAAAACCTACAATTTCGGGTGCGCAGAACTACCTCTGGTTTTACCTAACTACTCCAGTGTTGTTGTTCAAGATTGTGGTATTTACGCAGACAACCGGTTTCTCGGACCAATCTTCGCGGTATAGTGGGAATTCTTTGGGCTAGCAGTGCAAGAAGCTGGGCTGTAGTTAGTAGACTTCACATGTCTTGTGAACTAACGTGACCTGACCTGGACTTACTCAACTCCGGTGTCACTCTAAATGGCACTGGTTTCTCACTAGCACAGTTGGAGCCTTATGAAAAGCGTTTCCTTCTTTTTACTTTAGCTCCTTTTCTTAGAAATTTTCAATGTCTTGTAGTAGTGAAGTTAACTGCCTCACTTAAGTTCGTGTTTTACCGCTCCGTTCTGGTTGGACGCTCCTGGAGTGACCACTTCCCTCCCCACCTCCTCTGAACTGGTTCCTTGATGCTATGCTCAAGAGGGTCAAGTTGTTGGCCTGAATAATCCCACAGAAGTTATCCCCTGAGAAAAACCTTGATTAACGGATAGTCCGGCAAATAATACTTACTGCATCGAGTGGTAATTCTTTTGCGTCGGATTTTCTCCCACGCTGCTTTTCGGAAGCTTGATTGAATAGTGACTGAGGCTCATCGTTGAAGGTATGGTTAAAATGTTCATTTTAGGACCACTGGAAGCAGTGCAGTAGGTTTCTGCGAATGATTTTGTTTTCGATTTTGAAATCCGTTGGGCCCCGCGTTGCCCAGTGCCCGTCGTTGCTAACCAGAGTTTCTCCTGCATTTCCGCGGTTATACTTGAATGCCACGATGCTCTAGCGTTGCCCTTTGCGGACCGATGGGAAAAACGAGAAGTTCAAAAGCTATTAGAGCTGCAGACGTGGTCGACTGCGGGATTAGTTGGATTGAATCTTTCTGGACATTCAACGGGTTCCTCATTTTGGATTTTCGATTTAGGACTCCGTGCTTATTGGGCCTAATTGACATCGTCACGTTTAGAAGGCTAGACGGTCTGTAACTGAAATTAAAGAGCGTCATCCGAGGTAAACACGAGTGCAAGGTCTAACAGCGTTCCAAGAAAGAGCTGCCCTGGGTGAAGCAAGAGTTAGAATTTTTGATGAAGGCGTATATGCAGGTTCATTAGGAGAAAATGAGACTGAGTAAAAAGTAGGCCAGTATGTTCAACAACAAAAGGCAGTAGAGATTTTGAATATGTGCACCCCAAGGACTGGATAGAATCCGCCGCTGCCCCGGATGTAAATATCACTTGTCGAAAATCCACCAAAGCAATACAATACCCCGGACTTGCCATAATAATGGATTATATACTTTCGTTCTTATATCCCACCCATATATTTATGAACTGTCATTTGTTTGCTCGCATCAGCGGGCTATTGCCTTTTGAACTTGACTGATTCTGGTTTTGCGTGACTGGTACGCTCGTCCTGCCATACCGTCACGTCGGCTTTCGTTTTTGCGTACCTTTAGTCTCTTGGTTGAGTTTATCATGACCGCTAAAATGTTCATTCTATAATCCAGTATCACAAAGTCAACCAGCCAATCTTGTTTTGAATGTCAGATTACCAGTTTTCAGTGCGTTGAGCAAGCGTGCTTTACACCGGGTAATAAATACGAGCTGCCAGGTACGGCTTAATCCTCCATATGCGGCCCAGACTTGCCTAAGTTTGATTTGTTTCCCCCTGATGGTCCACCGGTTACTTATGGAAGGGTCATCAGACGGTTTCAGGTGAACGTTGCCTCAAAGGTTATATATGACGGGCAACAACTCCAGCGCCTGCTCTACTGTTGTGGGGGCAAACCCGGGGGGCAGCTGAGGACGGCTTATTGTTGTCCCCAGTGGTTGACTAAGGTAAGGCATGCTAAATACTAGAGGATTTACAGGGTAGATACCACTAGCCAGTGGCCTGGCCATGTGTCCCTCACATATGGGACCGCTCCCGGAATATTGTCCGATCGCCTCCAGCCTCTGGTCATGTTCTCACATTGTATCTCTTGAGATTGTTCAGTTTATTCTCACCAAAACTCTGTTGGGCACATCAGTAGCCTTAACATAACTCCAGCTCTGTGAGTTCTTGCATATTGAGCCTCTGTGGATTCGTCGCTTGAGACTCGACCTAGTTTTTCTTTTCAAACTAATCCACAACCAGGCCTACACCTGTCATATCTCGTTCGCTGCCCCCTGCTGCTACACGTTCCGACCCCGTGCCGTCTCTCTCACTGCCCCTCGATCTAATGTCACTCTGAAGTACCGATCCTTCCTGTCAGCCTATTTCAAAATCTGGAATAAACTCCCTCTTAGTCTACGCGGCGCCTCCTCACTATTCGCTCCTTGGCTCGCACTTGTATTATGCTTACCAGTCCCCAATGCTGTATTGCTTACCAATGAGTTTTTCTCCGCCGATATGGCCTTTGAAAGGGACTTCACACTCCGACCCTACTACCTCTGCTCCACAGGGCAACAGGTATACTCCACGCCCGAAACTTCCCCTCTCTTCAGTGCCGCGAACTACTGCACTGCCATTCCTGATCCACAGAGAACTTATTTACTGATTTCAAAAGATAGCCCTGTTGCTCACCCACTTTCATCTGTTATCCATCATTTATTTTTCTTTCCTCGGTACCCGTTGCTACCCACCTGTGGCACTTCAAAAGTGCGCTCTTCTATCGATTCTCCCTTTCCAGTGATCCTCAATGAGGGCCAACCACTCCGGGCACTGTACTGACCATCTCCTTGGCAGGTGCACCTGGACAATATTGCTACAGGTCGTCTACCATTCGCCGTTCCCCATTGGCTCTCCTGCCCAGGGTCATACAACCTGGCCTATCGCTCCTGGATCACACACCAAAGTATGTGTCGATCGGTCAGTCGAGTGTAGCTGTATATTAGCGGCATGCGCGTGAACTGGAATTCGTGTTGGTTGCGTTTGAAAACGCTGAACGATCTAATAAGCAATTAGGAGTATTTCCTGTTGTATGGTTTGATTTCGGTCCCAATTGTTATGGTAGGTTCCACTTGAGTCTCTGTCAGTACGAGTCAAACTGGCATCCTTGGTTAGCCAGTTTTGCGACTGAGATAGTGTGAGACAACGAACCTGAAATAAAGGGGTATTGCAGTCTGGACGTGTTTCCAGCTGTGGGTTATGATAATGTAATAATGAATAATAATGGTTTATTTCGGAGACGTCCGAGGCCTGCCAAGTGCATAATCGGCTGTTTACAAGTGATGGAATAAACAGACAAAACCCTCGAAAATGTGGATAATAACATGACAGGAGTTGAAAAATGGGCCAAGAAGGGGGAGTTATGTGGGAAAGGAGAGCAGATAAAAAGCAGCAGTCAGGGTGTGCCCCTGCTGCGGATCAACGGTTAATGGAGGCATATAAAAACCAGTAAAGGACGAGGCATAAGAGTGACAGAAACTATGGGGTTGGATGGAGGGTAAGTGGTCAAAATTAGTGGCATTTCCATTTGTTCGGTTCATTGAGGAAATGGTCATAAGTAGTCTAACGTTGAGAACTCAGTCAGATAGATGAAACTGTCTATCGTTGATTGTGTCCTTAATTGAAGGGAGCAGGGTCGGAGAAGGGGTTGGTCTTAGAAGTCGAGGCCCCTCTCGTAAGCTATTTCTTCTGCCAAGCACATATTAGATAACTGTAGTGCACGGGTGACGCTGAGATATGGGATGGGTGCCGACAGAAATTGGGACTTGGTTTGTGAAGCTCGAAGGGTGATGGGCAACTTGTTCCAGACTTTAGAGTAGACAAGAAGGAAGAAACGTGACCGTATGGCCGACTTAGCTATACTAGAAGGGACAGTAAAAGGCCTGTGCCGAAGTGAGTAGGGGGTTTCACGGGAGAAGCTTACTGGGTCAAAGGAAAAAGACCGGTTATGGAGCAGGTTATACAAAAAGACTAAGTTTAGTCTTAGGCGGCGGAGCCAGAGTGGATCAAGATTCAGATTTTGGCATCGTTCTCTTTAGCTTAAAGACGTGAACCAACCAATTAGTTGTTTGGTGAAACGCCTTTGTATGCTTTCAATCGCAATTCTGTCGAATTTCATCATCCCAGAAAATATTATTGGGCAGTATTCGAGCAAAGGCCTGATGTGTGCTTTGTAGATACTGATGATGCTGTCCCGGAGACGAAAGGAGCGGAAGAGAAGGGCCACACTTCTTCTAGCCTTGGCCGCTTGGATGGCAGCGTGCTCAGAGAAGTTGAGGGAGCAGGAATAGTTGAGGCCCAAATCGCGGACAGTAGGTCGAATGGCTATTTGGGACCCACCAAGAGTTAAGGATCCAGGGGGCAATTGGAACTTGTAGGTTGGGACCTCGCATTTATCAGTGGAAAAGCCCATGCTCCAGGTGTGGCACCAGCGGTCAAGTGCTGCGACGTCATCGGAAATGTTGCAAAGAGTATGGGTAGCATCATTGGAATTGAAAGAGTAAACTATTTTTATATCATCTGCAAACAAGAATGGCGTGCCATGGTGTACTAGATCCAATGCGTCGTTAATGTACATCAGAAATAGGAGAGGACCCAGTACACTGCCTTGTTTAACGCCACTTGTAACAGGTTTCGGTTTAGAAGTATGTCCGTTGGCGAGGACCAGATGCGGACGATGAGCGAGACAAGATGTCAGCCAAGAAAGCAGCGGGCCACCAATGCCGAATGAAGGCACTTTGGAGATAAGATGCAGGTGTGGAACACGGTGGAAAGCCTTCGACAGATCTAGGTAGACAACTACTAATGCCTGTCCGCTATCAACAGCCTTAGTGACTAGGTTGAGGGAGTCAAACTGACATGTGGTGCATGATGGCGATTTGAGGAACCCGTGCTGTCTATTGCTAAGAAGGTTAGAAGCGAGAAGATGGGTGGTAATGCCATCTTTGATAATCGTTTCCATTATTCTGGAAATCATAGGGGTATGGTTGATGGGGCGGTAATTAGCGAGTTCGTGGACAGGTCTATTTTATGTCGTGGGATGATGATTAAACGCTTCCAGTTTGACGGTACCAAACTAAATTTGAGTGACAAGGTGAATAGGGTCAGTAGTAAAAGTGGAAGGTCCGATCCACCGTTAATGATTGCAGCTGGAGGCAACCCGTCTGGTCCAGGACGCGCAGATGCTTTTAGCGTGAAATGAGCCTGGAAATAACGTTTACTTCAAAAGTTAGGGTGGATAAGGAAGAACTGGTAATAGCCAAAAGATTTGGGGGTGCTGTGTCTGAGGCGAGGGCCATGGAATTAGCGAAGTAATGGTTGAAGGCCTCAGCGATATCAGAAGGGGAGGTGGCCGAAGATTTATTCGGTAACACAACATATTGGATCATAGTATCCGTTGCCGAATTCCTAGATTTGTGTAGGAGTGAGAACTTTATTGCTTTATTGGGATGCCCCAGGGCTTTGAATTCTTCGTTACGGAGCTGTTTTTCCTTTAGGTCCCGGATAATATCAGTAAGACGCGTTAGCCTTATGAAAAGAGAGAAGTCGTGGTTTTGGAGTTAAAGTCTTTGAATCTTAAGATATTTTCGTTGGAGGGATGCAAGCTTGGACTTCCTAAGGGAGGAGTTTTGGGATATTGGGCTAAGTTTCTGGAAGCAGTTTCCCATGGTAAAGTAAAAGTGATCAGCCACTTGTTGGGGGTCAGCCGTTAGAAAAAAACTGCTCCAATCTTGATTACGGATGAGATTGGGCAGGGGGTTCCAATTTAAACGGACGGGATTGTTGACTGAGGTCAGATAGTCTGATGGATAAGGATGGAATGAAAGATTATCGGCCACTATCTTATGGTCTCTACCCGGAAATTTATTCAGAACGGAAACCGAAAAGTAGGAAACGCTGTGGGTGAATATAAGATCTAGTATGTTGGCGTTTCTAGTAGGGGCTTTAACGTGTTGCACCCAGCCCCCAATGTGAGTATGGGACACAGAGTCTATTAAGTTGGGAGGTGCCGTGAGGTTTCTCCAGGATATTTTAGGTCAGTTAAAATCACCGGCTATGATTTTCGCTGCCGAAGGTAGTAGCGAAAGGTAATCAAAGGCTTCAATTAAAGGAGTTAAGTCTGCAATAGTAGATGAGGGCGGGCGATAGACACAACCAATGTGCATGACTACAGTTGAGAACCGAATTATGAGCAATAGAGAATCCGGAATTGAGTCGAGTGTGGCATGTCTGATGGGGACTACTGAAAGGGCATGCTGTACGTACACAAGGCACCCACCTCCGCGTCTGTCGATCCTATTTACCCTAAAAACCTTGTAACCTTCAAGCATAATTTCGCTTGTGCTGGTGTGTTCGGTGAGCCAGGTTTCAGTAATAAAGATGATGTCAGGACTGGAGGTTATGACCTAATTTTTAGGTGATGAAGCTTATTTAAGATGGATCGCGAGTTAAATAAGATGAATGACAACCCACTCATGTGGAAGTGAGTGTCAGGGTATGGGAGTTGTTGGTCGGAGGAAGTGCACGTGGAGGGGCGTGAGTTGGAGCTATTACCGAAGAGGAGAAAAAGTGAGCGTTGGATGCCTCCGCAATGGCTTCGAAAGCACCAGCCGCCGACGAACCGGAAGTAATTAATTTAGGGTTATTACGGGGTGAAAGAGAAGACCTTAGACGAAGTAGTCCTGCCACTTGTCCTGATTTGTTGGGATCGTTCGATGCTCCAGTGCGGTGACAGAATACGGGGTTATGGAAGGTAGTGGCTTGCCCACGTGACAACCTTGGTATTGGTTGTTGTGTGGTAAGAGCAAGCCTCAGAGGGTAGGGACTAAAAGAGTTCGGGGTGGCTTTGCCGCCCATCGATGCGACTTGCCCGGGTGAGGTAGGTTGGAATCGGCGGTTGGTAGGAGGGTTATATGGAGGTCATTAACGAAGGAGGTATTGGTAATACGCAGTGTTGCGTAGTTGGCCTTCGGAGTTCGGTGTGCTGCCGAAGGTATGAACGACTGGTAAGGTGTCGGTATTGAAAAGTGGTTCGTCAGGGCTAGAAGAGACGAAAGATTGTGGGATTGTATGCCACAGGGTGGGGAAAATTTACTCGGAGGGGGTTTGTGTATGTATCCTGCGCGTAAAACGCCTGTGGTGGGGCAAAACGAAAATTTTGTTATGGTAAAGGAATTAGCGGGATAAACGGTGGCGGCACGGAAAAGTTAGGAAATGAAGAGCTAGGCAGATGTAGCTTTGAATAATAGCTGTGAGGTGCTTTGCGATCATCGTCCGTATATATGTGCGTGGAGCGGGGATTTCGCTGGGAGGAATTACGGTTTGAGAAACAATCTATTTTGGGAATAGAAACTGTAGGTCCCGGCATTAGTGACATCTCACAAGGGTGTCTGTTTGCTTCTAATCTTTGCATGACATTAGGCGTTCAGCCTGGTGATATAAGGCGGTCGTTGCCTAATGAACTAAATGTTGAGGCCTTCAGTAAGGATGGAGTGTGGGTTGCCGAATTCTGGATTTGCGGCCATGTGTTACCGTTGGTATCGACACTCTGCATTGGGGGCTGAGTGTAGATCGTTACCAACTTTCGGCCCATTGGTGATAAGTTAGATTGCAACGGTAAGGTTGTGTCCTTAGGTACGCTACTTCTTGGCAGCTTGTTTACGGGATTATGCCCTGAATTTTGACGGGTTTGATTCGAACGAAAATGACCTGGCAATGGTATGGTGCGGTCACGCGGATGGGTTTTAGTCGTGGCTATGTGGTGTGGACAAGAACGACCATACTTTGATTTATGTGTCGCCTTGAGAGAGTGATGCCAAGTTGTTAGGTCAGGGAGGCTACGCGACTTAGGTAGCTGCTTCCGATGCACTGACTGTTTGTCGGTCGACTTTCTCCTCCTCACGAAGCTCACTTGACTCTGTGACTACTATCCACCCTGGGGGGTGGGTTCAACATACGTCCTCACCAACAAGATTAAATAACATCACATACTTCACCTTTACTGTGGGTGATACACAGGTGTCCGCTATGGTCCAAGAGAAATTTCCGGGAAGTGATAACCTCATGGTTTCCTGTAGGTTTCCTATCCCCGAAACGATCCACCAAAATCTACCCGCTACTAGCTAGCTCCATCATGCTAAATAAGACCAATTATCTTCGCTTGCAAACACCCAGAATTGGGAGGAATTTTTCTCATCTTGCAACCACAAACGGCAACCGACAATCTTTATTCCGTCTTCAGTTGCTGTCTCGATATAATCACGCTCAAAAATAGCTCCAACAAGCTCAGAAAACTAAAAAATATCCCGATTGAAACTGTGGTTCTCAAAGCTACAAAAGTACTTCTCTCGAAGCAAGAGGTTTCTCGTTATACATAAGATCCGTTCACCTATCTAAAGATATCATCTCTTATTCGAAGTGGATAGAGAAAAAACAAGAACAAAAGGCCTTGCGCAAGCTAAAAATGGTAGAGGTTTCAGCTAACTTATTGAAACGTAGAAAAGCCTAATCCATTTATGCTATTTCTCCTCTCGTCTACAATAATACTTAAGTAAACAAAGCACAGAGCATATCGGAGGCTTTCATAGTGTTGTTTGCATCCACATTGACAAATGATTCCCCTGCAGTTATTACAATTCCGACACCTAGTTCCTCTGAGAGTCTGCCTGCCGTTTCCCTTCAAGCAAACGACAAATCACCTCTGTTGTCAAGTATTGGACTGTCCTACGATCCTGTGCCTGATGTGTGACCTACGGCCACCTTCAGGTTAGGCGGACCAGATATTCCAGTCCTATTGTCAAACACATTTTACGTATTTAAGCAGTATGGTCTGCGTCCCAGCCAGTGGGAAACTTATTCATTAGTGTCATTTACAAAATGGGAGAAAAACAAGATCCAGCAAGCTACAGACCTGTCAATCACACACCAGTTGTCTCAAGGACTACGAAGAGGCTGGTTAAAGCTGAGCTTACGAATTACCCCTTCGAGAATTGTCTTATAAATACGGCCCAGCAAGGTTCTCCTAAAAACCGTCCACTTTCACTTGTGTGACTGGATTTTAAATCTCACAACGACAGCTGCCACCAAGGTCAAGCGGACGATTATGCTTTTTCTCAATATTATTAAAACTTTTGACCGAGTTTTCACTCTAGACTTTTAGCCAAGGTAAAAAATTTGGGCATTGCTGACCCCTTATATTCGTTTCTATTATCCTATCTGTCTTCACGTTATCAGGTAGTGAACGTAGATGGCACAGTGTCACTACCGGAAGCTGTTAATGACGGAGTTGTTTAAGGTAGCGTCCTGGCACCAATACTCTTTTTCATGTATGTAAACGACGTGTTCGGCATAATCCGTCGAGAAATTCCCTTTCTCTTCGCTGATGACGTAAACATTTTATATACCTTTGACCTTCATTCTTTGAGCACTACCATCAGTAACATGTTACAAGATCTCACTTCAGTATGCAATTGTGAGAGTACTTGGTTAGTGAAGCTTTCTTCTGAAAAAAAAACAGTTTTCTGACTTATAAATGTACTGTACAACCGGGGCTGCTTAGCAAAGATGGTCAAACAACTGCAAACAACTCGTCTATACGAGATTTGGATATTCAATACTCTTGCTGGTTCAACCACTCGGAACACACAGCCACTCAAGTTTCGAGGGCTGTAAGGTTAAGCGAACTACTCCATAGAGCTTTTTTACTACAAGACAGCAAAAATGAATGTCTATAAGACTCATGTCAGACCACTTTTGAAGTATGGGCTGGTGGTTTATCCTGATATGCGACAGTGTGACCAAATATCATTTGAGAAAATGCACAGAACATCCACAGAGCAATTGCAAGATTGTTTCACACAAATGAACTACAAGCAGTGCTGCAATCTTCCACATCTAGATCCTCTTTAGCTACTAAGACTAGACAAGAATATGATGGTAATTAGGATAATGGTTTGCATTCGGATAGCCCCGAGGCATGCTGCAGTGCAAGACCAAACGGTACAATTGGAAGCAGAATAAGAATTTCAAGAGGGTGATTCAGACATGTGCACTCGAAATGATGAAGCATAAACTATTGAAGTTACTCCTAATGGTGACGTCCGGCAAACTTGAACTTTCAAAATAGTGGAATGTGATGCACCAACATGGGAATGGAAACTGGGCAACAAATCAGTTTGTGATACGCAGCTCGATAGTAGCAGATGCACGGTTTGCAAAGGAGATGAGTTTTTAAATGACAAGTAAGTATTTACGTGATGATTATTGTTATCTAAGGGCTGAACATGATGACCAGAGAGTTGCATGGATCCACACTGTCTGGGAGGATTTAACAAGATAGAATACCGGATATGAAAGAGCACCAAATAACCGATAAATACGTTTGCGAAGTTGGACGGTGAATTAGTTGACTGGTAAAATACCATCTGCTGATGTTCTTTGTAAAAGGTGGATCAAGTAATGGCGAAAGATCAAAACGCGGCTATACAGATGTCTCCCAGATGTGAATATATATGGAGGGCATGAATCTTTGCAAGGTGAGGATATTGCAATGCTACAGCCGTGTGTGGACAAATCGTAGGACTGGTAGAGATAGAATGAACTGTCACAATATCGTCGACTGTTGGGATGCCTCGGGGACGAATATTCCTCAGTGAAATATACTGTTTAGACAGTGTGGAACGGCAGGATATGGCAGCATCAAATGTGGCCTTTTTCAAGTATATCGGTAAATCTGATAAATAGGGGCGAGTTTTATCTTGGGGACTGGTTGAATTTGCAAATGGGACAAGCGGGTGATTTGGCAGGAATCCTTGGTAAAAATGATGATGAATTTTAAGCCGAGAATATAAACGGTCTTTTAAACATGCGATAAGTATGCGCTTAAAAAAGTAGATGTTGCCAAGTGTAAGAAGAGGTAAGTGAAGCTGGCGAAGATTAAGACGAGAACGATGGAAAATAGATGATAACAGGAGGAGACAGTGGCATACTAGCAGCTTTTCGGGTTAATAACTAGTGTTTTATTTGCCGCAACCCGTGCTGGTGGGTAGGACTGACCGTGCGCTGGACACCCAACCTGAAAACCATTTTTGATGGCAGGAGGTGCGATCCGGCATCATAACTGCTCCCGTACATCGTTGCAGACGTCCTGCACGCCCGACGTGCGCCGGCCAAAACGATGGATCTAACCGCGCCCCGCACCGGCGGGTTTCGCACGAGTGATATCGGCGTTGTCACATAGCTGTGGAGATGGAATAGTCCAGGAGCTTGCGACCAGGTTGCGAGGGATCCTGGGGAGCAGAGCCAATGTGGCAGTGAAGGAATGACGAACAGGTATCGGATTTTCAGCCGGAAATGTGAGCAACGCATTACGCCGAGCCATAGAAGGGAAGATAAATTTCAGTGGCTGACTGGAAAAATAAAAATAGAAAAAACGCAGTCTGGGATGCTCCCAGCTGGGGACCAACTGTCAGTGGTAAAGAGAAACCTCCAGTATCTAACAATTGTAGTTACTTTAAAAGAATGCTGGCTACGAGCGGCAGAGAGAGGACAGGAATGGTACAACTGGTGAAGACATTGAAGATAATTTGGTAATTATTGGTGGTCGTCGTGATGGGATTCTGGGTTGAAATGCCGGAACAATCTAAGAGAAGGGGAATGCGCCCAGGTTGGACCGAGTAAAGTGGGTTTGGTATGATGTCGACAGAGGATAAGAATTGTGGCTGAGCCACCTCCAACGGAGAACCTAGTGCGTGGGGCGGGCAAGAAGGAAGCTCTAGGCCCAGGGCTATCTTTGCCACAATAATTGAATGTTCTCTAGATGGAAGATTGCTACGGAAAATACTGGAGTGAATGAACCTAAACCATAGTTGATAAGTGGGCTAATTACTATTACGCTGAGGCTATGCTACATAAGACGGGTAAAATGAACGGAGGAACTTTGAAAAGGTAAGAGCTTCGAGGTTCAGAGATGAGGTTGAGACTGGATATGGAGTAACCACTCTGAAGAACTAGAAGCGAAAGTCTGCGTGAAGATGGGGAAGCAAATTAGCTGGAGGATAGCATGTGAGTTATTAGTAGGATCAGCATCTTTGACATCATAACTAGAGGTTGAATTACCCCGATGAGTCGCTTCAAGCAAAGGAATTTTGACTTAGCTTCCTCTAATGGAGAGCCTAGTAAATGGGACGGGCAAGAAAGAGGCTTCGGACCCAGGGCTATAGTTGCCATTTTCAGTGGATGTTATCTTGGTAGATGGTTTGACTTTGCAAAACATAATTTTGCGCACGAAAGACTGGTAAGACTTGAGTGATGTGCTGCAACTTGTGTGGTACGTAGGTCTCCTAGCCCCTGACTCAGACCCGCGTGTCAGCAACCCAAACCAACTTCGTGCGCTTGCTCCTCCGAAGTGTACGGATCATTTTTGGATACGGGTTTCAGGATATCAAGCAGGTTGCTTGATTCCTCCTTAAATCTCGGTAAGTGGCCTATTGCACGGACATTTAGTGGATGCTTATTCCACGTTTGTGAATATTTAATAATAAAGAAATAAGAACGTAGGCTGATTCTGGAGGACGGCACAATGACCGAATGACTGCTGTGTCGTGACGAATACGTTAAGCTAAATGGGTCTCGTACCACAGGGGAGGCTTTGCAGCATCTGTGTTTTAGTAGTGAGTGGAACGAGGACAAATTGTTCTTTATCTGTCGGAGTCAAAGGAGTTCGAGGCGTAGAAGGTCACAGCGTTGTTTATAGTTGAGACTGGACGAATATCCAACTATTTGTTTAGTGAAGGTGAAATGAACATTTCCAATGGCAGTCCTGTCAATCTGGCGCATGTTTGAGCCAACTATTGAACTATACTCTAGGAATGGTCCAAAGTGTGTTGTATAGACGTTGAGTTTACTTTCACACAAGCAGAATGTTCTTTGCACCAGCCCTATTAACCTGAGGGACCTAGCAGTTTGAGTGTCTGTCTGCTCCGAGAAGTTAAACGAACAGGAGTAGCATATGCCCAGGTCACGTATTGATGATATTTTGGGGATCAGATGACTACCTGTACTAGTCGTTTCGGGGGGGCCAAGACCTTTGTATGAAAGAATGCAGCTTATGTCCGCTGAGAACTTCATTACCCAATCAGTGCGCCACGGATTGAGCACCCGTAAGTTCTCCAATATTTTCGCTATGGTATTACCCAATGAATTATGGTCGAAGGTGTGCAACAACTTTACATCATCAGCAATTAAAAAAGGAGTTCCATGGCGAACCACGGTAAATATACCATTTATGAGGAACAACAACGGGCCCAGCACACCACCTTGGATCACACCGCAGGTTAAAAGGCTGGGCGTGGAAATTGTGCCCTCAAAGTCTATCACTTGGCTGCGTGGGAACAAGTACGATTCTAGACAGGCATATAGTGGGTCAACAATGCCATTAGTCTTGGCCTTTGACAACAAACGAATATGAATGTTGAATAGTAAATATTGGATATTTCTTGACCATGGTGAACACACATGCACAAAGCAAGAGCAGAGAATACGGCAGTACACGTCAGTGTGAGGTATTCCAAATTTCTAAATTTATGAATCACATAGCAACCGAAATACATTAGAAAAGTCATGTAGTGTTTGAGTGAACTAAAGTGGTAATGGTTGAGGCGGGAATTGCGAATCGGTTTCGAATTCGGTAAGGGCGGTGTGGATAGCTGGAAAAACGTGGAATTGCTAATGTAAGCTGTAATTGGACGGCCATCAACAAATAACTGGGCGGGAGAGATGCCAAAGAACAAGGTTAAAAGTAAAGTACGCGTGGGGCTATCAACTTGCAGTCAAAGATGCCAGCGAGATATAGAACATTGATCCAGCATTGGGTAACTAATTGTGGGGGAAGCACGTGAAATAAATGCAATAGAGTCAAAGGTGATAATAAAACGGGCTTTTTGTGCAGGTGATTTCAGTGTCACATGGAAATTCACATGAAAGCGAAAGGCTTCACAAGGATTTCAGTGAACTTTTGAAGTGCATGAATGGTGTATGGACGCCTAACGGACTTTCAAAGAAGAGCCGTCAAAGAAACAGATTAGTAGAGACAAGCACTGCCGATGCGGCTAGGCAGAAGTGGAAAGAGTGTAAAGAAGAAAATGAGTTTTATGTGATAAAAACTATTAGCCAAATTCTGGTTGGCTGCAGATGGCAGGTATTCCTTTTCATAAAGACCTTGGTTGCAGGCGATGGCAGGTAGAATGTTGAGGGTAGCAGGTAAAAAGAGGCTGGTTTGACGAAGCGGACAGCGTCGAGGGCTGGGTTCCGGTCATTGGTTTCGTACTGCGACGCGGAAAGAAATGAACTGTTGGAATGGATTACTGGAAATAGACATTCAGCGGATGTGGGTTGATGATTGGTGTCAGTAATCACCTCTGCGATCCGGTGAGACTTTCATGAGGGTTTGTTACTCCGTGTAAGGTACCGCATGTAACGTTAACAGGCGAGGGTATAGGTTTGAACAGTTGATCAAATCGTCTAGTCATTACGGTAATCCGGGACTAACCTCGCGTTGGCCGGTGGCTACCCAAGTAACCAATGCCATCTGAAAGAGATCAGGAGTGCGGAATTCTGGAGGGTGTTCCGGCTGTGTGTTATGGTTATGATTGTATGGGAAACCAGACAACGAACATTTTGTTATCTGGACAATTATTTATCGTTCGGCTAATGAGCCGGTCCATTAGGGATTCCTAGAAGGAGACTGGTGGCTTTCTAGGGTAGTTGGGTGATGGCAGAGATTTAGGGAGATATCAGGTAGGTGGTGGATGAGAAGAGGGTGTCCATTTTGGAACCAGGAATAAAACAATAGTAGAGAGCATGATCTGGAAGGAAAATGAGAAAATAGGAAGGTAACAGTCTGGTTGGTTCACCAGCTGTGGTCGAGGACGGCAAACAGCGAAAAGGAAGGAAAACACTGGGTGTTAAGCTGAGGATTTTTCACGAGAACAAATGTGCTTGTATTCCGCGGTGGGATAGGGGTCTTAACTTATCATGAGCATATGCGCAGAGAAGTGAGGCCTAGTTACGAAGGCATGGTAGCCTGTGTGGCATGACTCCAGTATACGAGAAAGGCGCAGGAAAAACAGGATGAGACCGCTGTGTTCTAGCCTGAGACAGGAGGAAGTAAGTGAAGGCGAGTACCTATCACTAAAGAATGAAACGGTTTTTTTATTATCTACATATATGTGTATGAAAATTGTTTTAAAATGGCACGATCTAGTAAGGAGGGAGGACCAAAGTGAGTGAAGCATACCCAAGGTATATATATATATATATATAGCTGTATACGTGGGTGCAATCATCAGACGGGTCATGGGAAAGCGGTTTGAGGCAAAAGACTGTGGCAGAGGAAATGAGATAGAGAGGCGCAGTCAGGGTATAACCCAGCTGAGGATCAACGGTTAACGGGAAGAAGAACAAAAGTTAAGCACGGGCTCATCGACGCAGCGGAACCATGATACATATTGAGGCCATGAAAGGTGAGACTAAAAAAGGAAACGCATAGGTGCGCCTAAAACATTAAATGTGGAAGTTAGTATTTCACTAAGAGTGGTCATTCAGCAGAGAAAAGGATTAATTTCCGCATGGAATAAGGGAGGAAACTTAGCTGGGAGATAGGGTGGGGCAGAGTTGGTGACTTCATTACTAGGTGTTGAGTTCAGTTAGTGAGCCACGCTAAAAGAGATAAGTGACACTGTATTCTCCAGTTCAAAATCGCAGAGGTGGTGAGGGAGGTATATGTGGCGGGACCTGGTGCGAAAACGAGGCATTGTAAGCTAAGAGATATCGAGGAACGTCGAGTTACTCACCATGCTTTTGTTATTAATTACAGGACAGTAGTGAGTATAAATATATATATATATATATATTACACATATATATAAAGCCAATCAGGGGTTGATTATTGATGCAGTTTTTATAGCTTTGTTGAGGTTGGTTTCAGGACCGCAGACGCAATATAACCAAAAAAGGTAATAAATCGTGGAGCGGATAAGGCATACTGACAATCTGTGGGGAGTATTACGGTGGTCTCTATAAATGCGAACGCACCTGGAAGGATTTGTTTCAATAGCCAATTTAATTGCCCATTTAATGTTCTAGGCGCACCTATGCGTTTCCTTTTTTAGTCTCACCTTTCATGGCTCAATATGTATCATGGTTCCGCTGCGCCGATGAGCCCGTGCTTAACTTTTGTTCTTCTTCCCGTTAACCGTTGATCCTCAGCTGGGTTATACCCTGACTGCGCCTCTCTATCTCATTTCCCCTGCCACAGTCTTTTGCCTCAAACCGCTTTCCCATGACCCGTCTGATGATTGCACCCACGTATACAGCTATATATATATATATATATACCTTGGGTATGCTTCACTCACTTTGGTCCTCCCTCCTTACTAGATCGTGCCATTTTAAAACAATTTTCATACACATATATGTAGATAATAAAAAAACCGTTTCATTCTTTAGTGATAGGTACTCGCCTTCACTTACTTCCTCCTGTCTCAGGCTAGAACACAGCGGTCTCATCCTGTTTTTCCTGCGCCTTTCTCGTATACTGGAGTCATGCCACACAGGCTACCATGCCTTCGTAACTAGGCCTCACTTCTCTGCGCATATGCTCATGATAAGTTAAGACCCCTATCCCACCGCGGAATACAAGCACATTTGTTCTCGTGAAAAATCCTCAGCTTAACACCCAGTGTTTTCCTTCCTTTTCGCTGTTTGCCGTCCTCGACCACAGCTGGTGAACCAACCAGACTGTTACCTTCCTATTTTCTCATTTTCCTTCCAGATCATGCTTTCTACTATTGTTTTATTCCTGGTTCCAAAATGGACACCCTCTTCTCATCCACCACCTACCTGATATCTCCCTAAATCTCTGCCATCACCCAACTACCCTAGAAAGCCACCAGTCTCCTTCTAGGAATCCCTAATGGACCGGCTCATTAGCCGAACGATAAATAATTGTCCAGATAACAAAATGTTCGTTGTCTGGTTTCCCATACAACCATAACCATAACACACAGCCGGAACACCCTCCAGAATTCCGCACTCCTGATCTCTTTCAGATGGCATTGGTTACTTGGGTAGCCACCGGCCAACGCGAGGTTAGTCCCGGATTACCGTAATGACTAGACGATTTGATCAACTGTTCAAACCTATACCCTCGCCTGTTAACGTTACATGCGGTACCTTACACGGAGTAACAAACCCTCATGAAAGTCTCACCGGATCGCAGAGGTGATTACTGACACCAATCATCAACCCACATCCGCTGAATGTCTATTTCCAGTAATCCATTCCAACAGTTCATTTCTTTCCGCGTCGCAGTACGAAACCAATGACCGGAACCCAGCCCTCGACGCTGTCCGCTTCGTCAAACCAGCCTCTTTTTACCTGCTACCCTCAACATTCTACCTGCCATCGCCTGCAACCAAGGTCTTTATGAAAAGGAATACCTGCCATCTGCAGCCAACCAGAATTTGGCTAATAGTTTTTATCACATAAAACTCATTTTCTTCTTTACACTCTTTCCACTTCTGCCTAGCCGCATCGGCAGTGCTTGTCTCTACTAATCTGTTTCTTTGACGGCTCTTCTTTGAAAGTCCGTTAGGCGTCCATACACCATTCATGCACTTCAAAAGTTCACTGAAATCCTTGTGAAGCCTTTCGCTTTCATGTGAATTTCCATGTGACACTGAAATCACCTGCACAAAAAGCCCGTTTTATTATCACCTTTGACTCTATTGCATTTATTTCACGTGCTTCCCCCACAATTAGTTACCCAATGCTGGATCAATGTTCTATATCTCGCTGGCATCTTTGACTGCAAGTTGATAGCCCCACGCGTACTTTACTTTTAACCTTGTTCTTTGGCATCTCTCCCGCCCAGTTATTTGTTGATGGCCGTCCAATTACAGCTTACATTAGCAATTCCACGTTTTTCCAGCTATCCACACCGCCCTTACCGAATTCGAAACCGATTCGCAATTCCCGCCTCAACCATTACCACTTTAGTTCACTCAAACACTACATGACTTTTCTAATGTATTTCGGTTGCTATGTGATTCATAAATTTAGAAATTTGGAATACCTCACACTGACGTGTACTGCCGTATTCTCTGCTCTTGCTTTGTGCATGTGTGTTCACCATGGTCAAGAAATATCCAATATTTACTATTCAACATTCATATTCGTTTGTTGTCAAAGGCCAAGACTAATGGCATTGTTGACCCACTATATGCCTGTCTAGAATCGTACTTGTTCCCACGCAGCCAAGTGATAGACTTTGAGGGCACAATTTCCACGCCCAGCCTTTTAACCTGCGGTGTGATCCAAGGTGGTGTGCTGGGCCCGTTGTTGTTCCTCATAAATGGTATATTTACCGTGGTTCGCCATGGAACTCCTTTTTTAATTGCTGATGATGTAAAGTTGTTGCACACCTTCGACCATAATTCATTGGGTAATACCATAGCGAAAATATTGGAGAACTTACGGGTGCTCAATCCGTGGCGCACTGATTGGGTAATGAAGTTCTCAGCGGACATAAGCTGCATTCTTTCATACAAAGGTCTTGGCCCCCCCGAAACGACTAGTACAGGTAGTCATCTGATCCCCAAAATATCATCAATACGTGACCTGGGCATATGCTACTCCTGTTCGTTTAACTTCTCGGAGCAGACAGACACTCAAACTGCTAGGTCCCTCAGGTTAATAGGGCTGGTGCAAAGAACATTCTGCTTGTGTGAAAGTAAACTCAACGTCTATACAACACACTTTGGACCATTCCTAGAGTATAGTTCAATAGTTGGCTCAAACATGCGCCAGATTGACAGGACTGCCATTGGAAATGTTCATTTCACCTTCACTAAACAAATAGTTGGATATTCGTCCAGTCTCAACTATAAACAACGCTGTGACCTTCTACGCCTCGAACTCCTTTGACTCCGACAGATAAAGAACAATTTGTCCTCGTTCCACTCACTACTAAAACACAGATGCTGCAAAGCCTCCCCTGTGGTACGAGACCCATTTAGCTTAACGTATTCGTCACGACACAGCAGTCATTCGGTCATTGTGCCGTCCTCCAGAATCAGCCTACGTTCTTATTTCTTTATTACTAAATATTCACAAACGTGGAATAAGCATCCACTAAATGTCCGTGCAATAGGCCACTTACCGAGATTTAAGGAGGAATCAAGCAACCTGCTTGATATCCTGAAACCCGTATCCAAAAATGATCCGTACACTTCGGAGGAGCAAGCGCACGAAGTTGGTTTGGGTTGCTGACACGCGGGTCTGAGTCAGGGGCTAGGAGACCTACGTACCACACAAGTTGCAGCACATCACTCAAGTCTTACCAGTCTTTCGTGCGCAAAATTATGTTTTGCAAAGTCAAACCATCTACCAAGATAACATCCACTGAAAATGGCAACTATAGCCCTGGGTCCGAAGCCTCTTTCTTGCCCGTCCCATTTACTAGGCTCTCCATTAGAGGAAGCTAAGTCAAAATTCCTTTGCTTGAAGCGACTCATCGGGGTAATTCAACCTCTAGTTATGATGTCAAAGATGCTGATCCTACTAATAACTCACATGCTATCCTCCAGCTAATTTGCTTCCCCATCTTCACGCAGACTTTCGCTTCTAGTTCTTCAGAGTGGTTACTCCATATCCAGTCTCAACCTCATCTCTGAACCTCGAAGCTCTTACCTTTTCAAAGTTCCTCCGTTCATTTTACCCGTCTTATGTAGCATAGCCTCAGCGTAATAGTAATTAGCCCACTTATCAACTATGGTTTAGGTTCATTCACTCCAGTATTTTCCGTAGCAATCTTCCATCTAGAGAACATTCAATTATTGTGGCAAAGATAGCCCTGGGCCTAGAGCTTCCTTCTTGCCCGCCCCACGCACTAGGTTCTCCGTTGGAGGTGGCTCAGCCACAATTCTTATCCTCTGTCGACATCATACCAAACCCACTTTACTCGGTCCAACCTGGGCGCATTCCCCTTCTCTTAGATTGTTCCGGCATTTCAACCCAGAATCCCATCACGACGACCACCAATAATTACCAAATTATCTTCAATGTCTTCACCAGTTGTACCATTCCTGTCCTCTCTCTGCCGCTCGTAGCCAGCATTCTTTTAAAGTAACTACAATTGTTAGATACTGGAGGTTTCTCTTTACCACTGACAGTTGGTCCCCAGCTGGGAGCATCCCAGACTGCGTTTTTTCTATTTTTATTTTTCCAGTCAGCCACTGAAATTTATCTTCCCTTCTATGGCTCGGCGTAATGCGTTGCTCACATTTCCGGCTGAAAATCCGATACCTGTTCGTCATTCCTTCACTGCCACATTGGCTCTGCTCCCCAGGATCCCTCGCAACCTGGTCGCAAGCTCCTGGACTATTCCATCTCCACAGCTATGTGACAACGCCGATATCACTCGTGCGAAACCCGCCGGTGCGGGGCGCGGTTAGATCCATCGTTTTGGCCGGCGCACGTCGGGCGTGCAGGACGTCTGCAACGATGTACGGGAGCAGTTATGATGCCGGATCGCACCTCCTGCCATCAAAAATGGTTTTCAGGTTGGGTGTCCAGCGCACGGTCAGTCCTACCCACCAGCACGGGTTGCGGCAAATAAAACACTAGTTATTAACCCGAAAAGCTGCTAGTATGCCACTGTCTCCTCCTGTTATCATCTATTTTCCATCGTTCTCGTCTTAATCTTCGCCAGCTTCACTTACCTCTTCTTACACTTGGCAACATCTACTTTCTTAAGCGCATACTTATCGCATGTTTAAAAGACCGTTTATATTCTCGGCTTAAAATTCATCATCATTTTTACCAAGGATTCCTGCCAAATCACCCGCTTGTCCCATTTGCAAATTCAACCAGTCCCCAAGATAAAACTCGCCCCTATTTATCAGATTTACCGATATACTTGAAAAAGGCCACATTTGATGCTGCCATATCCTGCCGTTCCACACTGTCTAAACAGTATATTTCACTGAGGAATATTCGTCCCCGAGGCATCCCAACAGTCGACGATATTGTGACAGTTCATTCTATCTCTACCAGTCCTACGATTTGTCCACACACGGCTGTAGCATTGCAATATCCTCACCTTGCAAAGATTCATGCCCTCCATATATATTCACATCTGGGAGACATCTGTATAGCCGCGTTTTGATCTTTCGCCATTACTTGATCCACCTTTTACAAAGAACATCAGCAGATGGTATTTTACCAGTCAACTAATTCACCGTCCAACTTCGCAAACGTATTTATCGGTTATTTGGTGCTCTTTCATATCCGGTATTCTATCTTGTTAAATCCTCCCAGACAGTGTGGATCCATGCAACTCTCTGGTCATCATGTTCAGCCCTTAGATAACAATAATCATCACGTAAATACTTACTTGTCATTTAAAAACTCATCTCCTTTGCAAACCGTGCATCTGCTACTATCGAGCTGCGTATCACAAACTGATTTGTTGCCCAGTTTCCATTCCCATGTTGGTGCATCACATTCCACTATTTTGAAAGTTCAAGTTTGCCGGACGTCACCATTAGGAGTAACTTCAATAATTTATGCTTCATCATTTCGAGTGCACATGTCTGAATCACCCTCTTGAAATTCTTATTCTGCTTCCAATTGTACCGTTTGGTCTTGCACTGCAGCATGCCTCGGGGCTATCCGAATGCAAACCATTATCCTAATTACCATCATATTCTTGTCTAGTCTTAGTAGCTAAAGAGGATCTAGATGTGGAAGATTGCAGCACTGCTTGTAGTTCATTTGTGTGAAACAATCTTGCAATTGCTCTGTGGATGTTCTGTGCATTTTCTCAAATGATATTTGGTCACACTGTCGCATATCAGGATAAACCACCAGCCCATACTTCAAAAGTGGTCTGACATGAGTCTTATAGACATTCATTTTTGCTGTCTTGTAGTAAAAAAGCTCTATGGAGTAGTTCGCTTAACCTTACAGCCCTCGAAACTTGAGTGGCTGTGTGTTCCGAGTGGTTGAACCAGCAAGAGTATTGAAGATCCAAATCTCGTATAGACGAGTTTTTTACAGTTGTTTGACCATCTTTGCTAAGCAGCCCCGGTTGTACAGTACATTTATAAGTCAGAAAACTGTTTTTTTTTTCAGAAGAAAGCTTCACTAACCAAGTACTCTCACAATTGCCTACTGAAGTGAGATCTTGTAACATGTTACTGATGGTAGTGCTCAAAGAATGAAGGTCAAAGGTATATAAAATGTTTACGTCATCAGCGAAGAGAAAGGGAATTTCTCGACGGATTATGCCGAACACGTCGTTTACATACATGAAAAAGAGTATTGGTGCCAGGACGCTACCTTAAACAACTCCGTCATTAACAGCTTCCGGTAGTGACACTGTGCCATCTACGTTCACTACCTGATAACGTGAAGACAGATAGGATAATAGAAACGAATATAAGGGGTCAGCAATGCCCAAATTTTTTACCTTGGCTAAAAGTCTAGAGTGAAAACTCGGTCAAAAGTTTTAATAATATTGAGAAAAAGCATAATCGTCCGCTTGACCTTGGTGGCAGCTGTCGTTGTGAGATTTAAAATCCAGTCACACAAGTGAAAGTGGACGGTTTTTAGGAGAACCTTGCTGGGCCGTATTTATAAGACAATTCTCGAAGGGGTAATTCGTAAGCTCAGCTTTAACCAGCCTCTTCGTGGTCCTTGAGACAACTGGTCTGTGATTGACAGGTCTGTAGCTTGCTGGATCTTGTTTTTCTCCCATTTTGTAAATGACACTAATGAATAAGTTTTTCACTGGCACACAGACCATACTGCTTAAATACGTAAAATGTGTTTGACAATAGGACTGGAATATCTGGTCCGCCTAACCTGAAGGTGGCCGTAGGTCACACATCAGGCACAGGATCGTAGGACAGTCCAATACTTGACAACAGAGGTGATTTGTCGTTTGCTTGAAGGGAAACGGCAGGCAGACTCTCAGAGGAACTAGGTGTCGGAATTGTAATAACTGCAGGGGAATCATTTGTCAATGTGGATGCAAACAACACTATGAAAGCCTCCGATATGCTCTGTGCTTTGTTTACTTAAGTAATATTGTAGACGAGAGGAGAAATAGCATAAATGGATTAGGCTTTTCTACGTTTCAATAAGTTAGCTGAAACCTCTACCATTTTTAGCTTGCGCAAGGCCTTTTGTTCTTGTTTTTTCTCTATCCACTTCGAATAAGAGATGATATCTTTAGATAGGTGAACGGATCTTATGTATAACGAGAAACCTCTTGCTTCGAGAGAAGTACTTTTGTAGCTTTGAGAACCACAGTTTCAATCGGGATATTTTTTAGTTTTCTGAGCTTGTTGGAGCTATTTTTGAGCGTGATTATATCGAGACAGCAACTGAAGACGGAATAAAGATTGTCGGTTGCCGTTTGTGGTTGCAAGATGAGAAAAATTCCTCCCAATTCTGGGTGTTTGCAAGCGAAGATAATTGGTCTTATTTAGCATGATGGAGCTAGCTAGTAGCGGGTAGATTTTGGTGGATCGTTTCGGGGATAGGAAACCTACAGGAAACCATGAGGTTATCACTTCCCGGAAATTTCTCTTGGACCATAGCGGACACCTGTGTATCACCCACAGTAAAGGTGAAGTATGTGATGTTATTTAATCTTGTTGGTGAGGACGTATGTTGAACCCACCCCCCAGGGTGGATAGTAGTCACAGAGTCAAGTGAGCTTCGTGAGGAGGAGAAAGTCGACCGACAAACAGTCAGTGCATCGGAAGCAGCTACCTAAGTCGCGTAGCCTCCCTGACCTAACAACTTGGCATCACTCTCTCAAGGCGACACATAAATCAAAGTATGGTCGTTCTTGTCCACACCACATAGCCACGACTAAAACCCATCCGCGTGACCGCACCATACCATTGCCAGGTCATTTTCGTTCGAATCAAACCCGTCAAAATTCAGGGCATAATCCCGTAAACAAGCTGCCAAGAAGTAGCGTACCTAAGGACACAACCTTACCGTTGCAATCTAACTTATCACCAATGGGCCGAAAGTTGGTAACGATCTACACTCAGCCCCCAATGCAGAGTGTCGATACCAACGGTAACACATGGCCGCAAATCCAGAATTCGGCAACCCACACTCCATCCTTACTGAAGGCCTCAACATTTAGTTCATTAGGCAACGACCGCCTTATATCACCAGGCTGAACGCCTAATGTCATGCAAAGATTAGAAGCAAACAGACACCCTTGTGAGATGTCACTAATGCCGGGACCTACAGTTTCTATTCCCAAAATAGATTGTTTCTCAAACCGTAATTCCTCCCAGCGAAATCCCCGCTCCACGCACATATATACGGACGATGATCGCAAAGCACCTCACAGCTATTATTCAAAGCTACATCTGCCTAGCTCTTCATTTCCTAACTTTTCCGTGCCGCCACCGTTTATCCCGCTAATTCCTTTACCATAACAAAATTTTCGTTTTGCCCCACCACAGGCGTTTTACGCGCAGGATACATACACAAACCCCCTCCGAGTAAATTTTCCCCACCCTGTGGCATACAATCCCACAATCTTTCGTCTCTTCTGGCCCTGACGAACCACTTTTCAATACCGACACCTTACCAGTCGTTCATACCTTCGGCAGCACACCGAACTCCGAAGGCCAACTACGCAACACTGCGTATTACCAATACCTCCTTCGTTAATGACCTCCATATAACCCTCCTACCAACCGCCGATTCCAACCTACCTCACCCGGGCAAGTCGCATCGATGGGCGGCAAAGCCACCCCGAACTCTTTTAGTCCCTACCCTCTGAGGCTTGCTCTTACCACACAACAACCAATACCAAGGTTGTCACGTGGGCAAGCCACTACCTTCCATAACCCCGTATTCTGTCACCGCACTGGAGCATCGAACGATCCCAACAAATCAGGACAAGTGGCAGGACTACTTCGTCTAAGGTCTTCTCTTTCACCCCGTAATAACCCTAAATTAATTACTTCCGGTTCGTCGGCGGCTGGTGCTTCCGAAGCCATTGCGGAGGCATCCAACGCTCACTTTTTCTCCTCTTCGGTAATAGCTCCAACTCACGCCCCTCCACGTGCACTTCCTCCGACCAACAACTCCCATACCCTGACACTCACTTCCACATGAGTGGGTTGTCATTCATCTTATTTAACTCGCGATCCATCTTAAATAAGCTTCATCACCTAAAAATTAGGTCATAACCTCCAGTCCTGACATCATCTTTATTACTGAAACCTGGCTCACCGAACACACCAGCACAAGCGAAATTATGCTTGAAGGTTACAAGGTTTTTAGGGTAAATAGGATCGACAGACGCGGAGGTGGGTGCCTTGTGTACGTACAGCATGCCCTTTCAGTAGTCCCCATCAGACATGCCACACTCGACTCAATTCCGGATTCTCTATTGCTCATAATTCGGTTCTCAACTGTAGTCATGCACATTGGTTGTGTCTATCGCCCGCCCTCATCTACTATTGCAGACTTAACTCCTTTAATTGAAGCCTTTGATTACCTTTCGCTACTACCTTCGGCAGCGAAAATCATAGCCGGTGATTTTAACTGACCTAAAATATCCTGGAGAAACCTCACGGCACCTCCCAACTTAATAGACTCTGTGTCCCATACTCACATTGGGGGCTGGGTGCAACACGTTAAAGCCCCTACTAGAAACGCCAACATACTAGATCTTATATTCACCCACAGCGTTTCCTACTTTTCGGTTTCCGTTCTGAATAAATTTCCGGGTAGAGACCATAAGATAGTGGCCGATAATCTTTCATTCCATCCTTATCCATCAGACTATCTGACCTCAGTCAACAATCCCGTCCGTTTAAATTGGAACCCCCTGCCCAATCTCATCCGTAATCAAGATTGGAGCAGTTTTTTTCTAACGGCTGACCCCCAACAAGCGGCTGATCACTTTTACTTTACCATGGGAAACTGCTTCCAGAAACTTAGCCCAATATCCCAAAACTCCTCCCTTAGGAAGTCCAAGCTTGCATCCCTCCAACGAAAATATCTTAAGATTCAAAGACTTTAACTCCAAAACCACGACTTCTCTCTTTTCATAAGGCTAACGCGTCTTACTGATATTATCCGGGACCTAAAGGAAAAACAGCTCCGTAACGAAGAATTCAAAGCCCTGGGGCATCCCAATAAAGCAATAAAGTTCTCACTCCTACACAAATCTAGGAATTCGGCAACGGATACTATGATCCAATATGTTGTGTTACCGAATAAATCTTCGGCCACCTCCCCTTCTGATATCGCTGAGGCCTTCAACCATTACTTCGCTAATTCCATGGCCCTCGCCTCAGACACAGCACCCCCAAATCTTCTGGCTATTACCAGCTCTTCCTTATCCACCCTAACTTTTGAAGTAAACGTTATTTCCAGGCTCATTTCACGCTAAAAGCATCTGCGCGTCCTGGACCAGACGGGTTGCCTCCAGCTGCAATCATTAACGGTGGATCGGACCTTCCACTTTTACTACTGACCCTATTCACCTTGTCACTCAAATTTAGTTTGGTACCGTCAAACTGGAAGCGTTTAATCATCATCCCACGACATAAAATAGACCTGTCCACGAACTCGCTAATTACCGCCCCATCAACCATACCCCTATGATTTCCAGAATAATGGAAACGATTATCAAAGATGGCATTACCACCCATCTTCTCGCTTCTAACCTTCTTAGCAATAGACAGCACGGGTTCCTCAAATCGCCATCATGCACCACATGTCAGTTTGACTCCCTCAACCTAGTCACTAAGGCTGTTGATAGCGGACAGGCATTAGTAGTTGTCTACCTAGATCTGTCGAAGGCTTTCCACCGTGTTCCACACCTGCATCTTATCTCCAAAGTGCCTTCATTCGGCATTGGTGGCCCGCTGCTTTCTTGGCTGACATCTTGTCTCGCTCATCGTCCGCATCTGGTCCTCGCCAACGGACATACTTCTAAACCGAAACCTGTTACAAGTGGCGTTAAACAAGGCAGTGTACTGGGTCCTCTCCTATTTCTGATGTACATTACCGACGCATTGGATCTAGTACACCATGGCACGCCATTCTTGTTTGCAGATGATATAAAAATAGTGTACTCCTTCAATTTTAATGATGCTATCCTTACACTTTGCAACATTTCCGCTGACCTGGCAGCTAGTTTTAGGACTTATCTCAGTTAAGTCAGGACCTGCTCCCGTATAGAGTCTTTAGCCCGTGGTCCTCGGCTTGTGACACGATAGCGAATATACTCGGCAGCGTGCAAAGCAGAACTCAAAACGCTGGAGCGGGACAACGTGTGTATTGGAGGAGCGCAACGGCGTGCAGACGACGTACACAGGCGGAGCAAGTGGCGCCACCAAAAACTGTCATTGTTCAAATAAACAAATTTGTTAGTCTTTGCCATCGAGTGCTTTATTGGTAGCGCTACAGGGGTCTCCCCCTAGAAGGCCGACGCATTTGGGTTTCGACCCGTGATGGGTACGTCGGATTTGGTGGCGAGAGATGTTTTCCATGCCTCCCGCCGCGGTCGAACACAACAGCGAAGCCAGCACAAGCCGTTCTCCATGACTCTCACTGGTCGCTGTGCGTCGATCGCAAAATTGCGTCCTCCTCAAAATGTTATCCGACCGGGGTAGATCCTGTTCGTGACCTGGCAGTGGTGATTGTGTTGTAGGGTTTGTCGTTGTCGGCATATCCCAAAGTTCCGTGTCCCTGTGGTTGTCATTGCCTTCGAAAGCGAGCCAGCGTCCGGCGTCAAATGAGTCCAGTCGCGATCCAGTGAGCCTTGTGTTGAAGCCATGCGAGATCCTGGAATTCCATCTGGTTCTGTCTGACGGGACGATCTGGAAGGAAAGAAACACAAGGAAGCTGCGCCTCGAGGCGCGATCGGATATTCGACTGAGGAAGACATACCGGCGCAATACAGGCTTCCGCCACCCTTGTCGTTATCACCACGTGATCGTGCATTCATGCATAATAGGACTATGTACAAGTTGAATATGAAGAGTAAACTTAAATATATACAACTGTTACATATTCAGAAAACCTCGTTGGCTGTCGCAGCTCGCGGCCGCGTCGATTTCTTCTGTTGACCGGTGCAGCTGTGTCCTTCGTGGAGTTTGGTATTGCAACAGGTAACGAGGGGTCGTTAGTGGGAGTAACAGAGGCCGACTCGGGACGACTAACCGAAGGTTGTGAGCAGGAAGGGACACTGAGAGGGTTGTTCGAGGTGGGTTCTGCCTCGATGAAGGCTGGTTTGAGGCGGTCTATGCTGATGGTCTCCTTCCTGCCCTCGACGTCCACCACGTGTTTCTTCTCCTCTCGCTGGACGACGCGGAACGGGTCAGAGTAAGCCGCCTGCAGTGGTGATCGCACTGCATCTACTCGAATAAAAACATGGCCGGTGGTAGCTAGAGCGGTAGGTATGTAGTTGCTCAGGGTTTGTTCTCGTGGTGGGGTGGGCTTTATCACCCGCATTTGGTGCGACAACCGTTTTGCGTAATCCCCGTAATTAAAACTCATAGGTGGTAATGGAGAAACCAACTCACCTGGAAGTCGTAGTGTGCAACCATAAACCAGTTCAGCCGCCGTAACACCCATATCGGCTTTAACGGTGTTACGCAGTCCTAAGAGAACGATCGGCAAAACGTCACTCCATAATGGGTTATCACGAGCACGAAGGGCAGCTTTCAGCTGGCGATGGAATCGCTCCACCATGCCATTGGCCTGGGGATGATAGGCCGTCGTCTTGTTGTGTCGACAACCGAATGCGTTTAGTAGCTCGTTGAAGGCGCCGTCGAAATGAGAACCGCGATCAGTGGTCACGATAGCAGGGCAACCGAACTGACTCACCCAACCAGTTAAAAATGCTTTTGCAGCTTCCTCTGAGGTTGGGCGAGGAATAGGTATGGCCTGTGGCCAGCGAGTGAAACGATCTACGCAAGTGAGTATGTAGACGCAGCCATTGGATGGCGGAAGTGGCCCCACGAGATCCACATGCACATGATGAAAGCGTGCGTTCGGTTCGCAGAATGTGCCTAAAGTAGATTTGGTGTGACGCTGCATCTTAACTCGTTGACACTGAAGACAAGCACGGGCCCAAAGACGTACGTCACGTTTGACGCAAGGCCAGACGAATCGCTCGGTGACTAGTTTCACTGAGGCGGTTACCTCAGGGTGCGATAAGTTGTGGAGGCTGGTAAAAACTCGTCGGCGAAAACTGGCAGGAACCAGTGTTCGGGGTCGACCTTGTGACACATCGCAAATGATAGTTACGTCCGAAGTTGGAAGGGCCACTGCCACTAGGTGCAGGGAGCTGTTGTGTCTGAGTTGCTCTACCTCAGGATCTGTCGTTTGGGCTGCGGCGATTGCTTCTAGGTCAATGCCCATGGGTAGTGGGTAGTCGATATTGTGGACGCGTGAGAGTGCGTCTGCTACGGGATTGTGTGCCCCAGAGACGTGTCGAATGTCCGTAGTAAACTGCGAAACACAGTCTAAGTGGCGAATCTCGCGTGGCGAATATCGGTCAGAAGCTGACTGGAGGGCGTACACTAGTGGTTTATGATCTGTGAACACTGTGAACGTTTGGCCCTCGAGTGTGTGCCGGAAGTGTCGGATACCCAAATAGATTGCCAGCAGTTCTCTGCTGAACGTACTATATAGGGATTCCGCAGGCTGGAGACGATTGGAGAAGAAAGCTATTGGTTGCCATGAATTGTTGACGAATTGCTGCAACACTGCTCCAACAGCCGTGTCCGAAGCATCTGTTCCTAATGCCAGGGGAGCAGAAGGATCGGGATGTGCAAGGAGTGCTATGTTGGCGATAACATCCTTGATCAAAGTAAAAGCTGCCTGCGCCGTGTCGGGAAAAATGAATTTCCGCTTACCTTCACGTAAAAGGTCTGTTAGAGGCTGCATTATTTCGGCGCAGTGTGGGATAAAGCGGCGATACAAGTTAACCAGGCCAGAAAATTGGCGCAACTGTCGGTAAGAGTGAGGCTCAGGATAGTCGCGAATTGCCGCCACATTGTCAGGCAAAGGCTGCATGCCTGAGGCTGAGATTTCGTGACCTAGGAACGTGATGGTCGTCCTACCTAGTTCGCACTTAGCAGAGTTAATGGTCACACCGTGTTGGCTAAGGCGCTCAAAAAGAGCACGCAGGTGTGTCATATGCTCTTCTTCTGAAGAACTTGCCACCAAAATATCGTCTAAGTACACGTAGACATTCTTTAAACCGCGTGTTGCCTCATGCATAAACCTTTGAAAGGTTTGGGCTGCATTGCTGAGCCCAAACGGCATGTGCAAAACTCGAATAGTCCGAATGGAGTTGTGACAGCGGTTTTAGGGATGTCAGCCTCTGCTACTGGGATTTGGTGGTAGGCTCTGACGAGGCCGATTCTGCTGAAAACAGAACAACCAGACAGGGTAGAAGTAAGATCTTGAATATGTGGAATGAGGTACTTGTCCGGGATAGTAGCCTGGTTGAGGGCCCTGTAGTCACCGCAGGGGCGCCAATCACCATTAGGTTTAGGAGCCATGTGGAGGGGCGAGGCTCAAGAGCTACTGGACAGGCGTATTATGCCTAGTTCTAGCATGTGTTCAAACTCAGCCTGTGCTACGCGGAGCTTGTCTAAGGTCAAGCGACGTGGTCGGCTAAATGCTGGGGGTCCTTTAGTGACAATATGGTGGGTAACGTTAGTGGTCACCGCGGGAAGGGGGCCAGATTGTCTTAGCATTGCCGGGTAAGCTGGAAGTAGGTCTGCGTACGGGTGTTCGGCCTGCGGTTCGATGTATAGGGGCGTGATGTGATTCACGGAGGAATACGACCCGGTTCCGGAAAGAGAAGTCTGCCGGTCGACAACTCTCCGGCCTCGTGTATCGATCAGGAGGTCGAAATTGTCTAGGAAATCGATGCCTAGTATGAGATAAGGTACGTCTGCTACTATGAGCACCCAGCGGAATGTGCGACGTAGTCCTAAGGTGAGTGTGAGTGACTTACGGCCGTAAGTAGCAATGGGAGTGCCATTGGCAGCACGGAGTTGTCGGACTGACGGGTTCGTTGAATCCTCTGCCTCCTTTGGAATGACACTCACTGCTGCACCGGTGTCAATTAGGAACAGGTTATTGGAAACTAAATCTCGGACATGCAACAGACGACTGCTATTATGGCTGCCGACCGCGTTAGTCGTCGGAACGCGTCGGGATATTAGTTTCCCTGTTTGGCACCTGGGAAGGTGCAACCGGCTTCGCAGCGCCGAGCCTTCTCCCCAAACCGTTTGTGGTATCGACAGTACGCTGATCGAGATGGGTTAACCAGGCGGACAGGGGAAGGGCTTCTGAGAGGTTCACGTCGGTCAGAGTTGTGATAAGATATATGGTTTCTACAGTGAGAACAACCAGGAGAGGAAAAACGTCTGAAAGCCCGCTCGAAAGCAGCTATCAGAGTATCCTCGGGGTGTGTTTATACGGTGGGAGCTGTGGTCTGGGGGCTGCTCGAGTTTGTTACGGCGGTAATTTGTGGATGGTACCGGTCCATAATACCGTCCGCTAGTTTAGCCGCTTCTGTGAGCTTAAGGTGGCTGGAAACCTCGAACAGTGCTTGAATGTTGGGTAGTAGTCGCTGTACCCACAACTCTTTAAGGACGTTTTCCTCTAAAAGTTGCCCTGCCAGCTGCTGCATTTCTCTCAGTAATGCAGAGGGCTTCTTGCTACCTAACTCTGTCCCTTGGGTCAGCCGTTTTAGTCTGGACGATTCTGACGGTAAAAGACAAGAGATTACCGCGTCTTTCACGGCTGTGTAAGAACTGTTATTAAATATTACGTCGCGTATCTGAGTAGCAACGTCACGGGGAAGCCGACCGATAGCCCACAAGTAACGGGTTCGTTCGCTTGTAATTCTATGTGATTCGAACTCTGCCTCCAACATATGAAACCAGAGTTGAAGGTCATCAATAAAAAACTGAGGGACGGCTAGGGAGACTGTCGAAACGGACGGTTCCGGGTCAGGTTTACGGTCGTTGCTAGCAATAGTTGCAATGGTATATCAAATGTAAAATGATATAAAGAGGCCAGTGCAGCAAAAGTGAAACACTTATAATATGGATATGAGAAAATATATATAAGGGATATGGTAACTGATATCCGGAATTTACCGTTTATATATCGGAAAAGTGTATATGTGAACGAATAAATGTGATTGAGGGACTTACGAATGTACTTCGAGAATTAGTTTGTTCTTCGGGCTCACCAGTTTAGGATTTATGTCAGTTAAGTCAGGACCTGCTCCCGTATAGAGTCTACAGCCCGTGGTCCTCGGTATGTGACACGATAGTGAATATACTCGGCAGCGCGCAAAGCAGAACGCAAAACGCTGGAGCGGGACAACGTGTGTATTGGAGGAGCGCAACGGCGTGCAGACGACGTACACAGGCGGAGCAAGTGGCGCCACCAAAAACTGTCATTGTTCAAATAAACAAATTTGTTAGTCTTTGCCATCGAGTGCTTTATTGGTAGCACTACATCCGGACGGGCACCGGACCGGTTCCGTTGAAGTGCCTATAGAGTTCCGGTGATTTCCCAGTAATATGCCGGTGATCCTCCGGAAACGTTGCCAGTACCAGAGCGGTACCGGTACGGTCAACAGTGGGCAAGCGAAAAATGGACGTGCTCTAACTCACACTTCAACTTCACTTACCTGTAGATTCCACATCCAGTTCCTACGAAAATAACGCTTTTTTAGCCGCTATCCAAGAGTGCTTACAATCACTGGCCAGGACACTACATTAGCTAAATGCTTTAAATTTTCTATTTTATCAGTAACGCTTTTATCGATGGTCCATGTACGTTATTAACGTCTCATGTATAGCTGGTGCTTAAAGCGCTTCATTGCGATCGGAAACAATTTTATTTAAAAGCTTCAACGGGTACAAAATGCGGAAGTAACTGTGAGTGATGATTGTCTATGAAAATCACTGTACAAGAAAAGGTTGTACATATACTCCCAATGTCATGTTGTGGGCCGGATAGATCTAGAATGGAAAACGTAAATGAGAAGATGGTTTGGTGCGGTGAACAACGATATATATAAATATACATATATATATATAAACTTCGCATATGTTGCAAAGTAATCGAAGAACGTGAAATTAGTAAATTGTGGTACACAAATGAAGTATAGGGTTTTTTGTATGTGTGTGTACCGGGGGAATTTGAGCCTACCTGGCAATCCGACGACCGAAACACCGATCCCGGTCATCCGTAAATCACATTTTCATAATGTGCCCGATATACAGGGGTGACACCTTTTGGAATCGAGTAGTGGTTTTGACGGCTTTTGTGAAATAAACTATGGTATTGACGAAACAGCCTTGCCTATCACAGCTTAGGGAAATCGATGATTTCTGATGGATAACTTTCCGGGAGTTCCAGTCCAATTACACCGGAGCGCCAGATACTCTCCAACTAGCGAAGACAACATTCTTCGCGCAGTTGATCCCAGGTTGGTGCCAACGTGGCGCTGTAGGGTTTTCATCTTTATTTGTAAGCCTAACCAATTATGCAACTTACGGTGCAGGTAAAATTACTATTTGCTTCCAGGTCTTTTTCCAACATATTCAGCTAGGCTTCATCGTTAGCCTAGAACGGCTCGTAGGTGAAGGCCACCTCTTCTTCACCAAGTTTAATGAAACCGTCGATTTCCCCAGTTGGCAAAGAATAGTCTATTCGCGGACCATTCGAGCCGGAGAGAATACGCTCCATGTAGTCTGAATGTCATAAGTGGGGTTGATAAACCAATCACCTTGCCAACTTTGTAGGAAATTCCGCATCTGACCGGACGACTGACTGGAGGTCGACGGATGGGACGATCCACACGAAATGTTCTTATTGCCCGAACTATAAAACCACTAACCTCGGAGTGGTAAATGCTGTTTCTGTCTCCATACTTCCGCGGTTCCCTTCATCCGTCAATCTTGGGGGGCTACGTAGAAGCGTGATGAGGAAAGCTGCATTTACTTTACCTTGATGGGGGGTGGGCTAGGTCCAGAACTGACCCTGGAGACGTTGATGATTGTACGGGAGATTCCACACTAATTCGCTGAGATAAAGAGAGTTCCTCAAAACTCTCATCTGGCGTGAGAGTAGTGAGCACCCTCGAAGAATAGGGAATAAAGTGATAACTCACCTGCCGTGAGTCGAATAGCGCTCAGCAAAGGGCTCGTCGGTACGGTATCATCCGAATACGCTGACCTGCCGGTGTTTCCGATGAGCTTCCTCTCGAAGTCCAGTGCATCCTCCAGGTTAGCTGACAGCAGAAGAATATACTTGAAATTTACCTGAGTGATAAGCCTCATAGAATTCGTAATTTGAGACACTATATGCCAATTTTTAACCTTCCAGGGTCGATGGTTGATTGAAGCCGGGAGAGTGATGAAGTCAGTGAAGGGGAGGTCTTGGCCATTAGGAGACCAGATGACGAGGATGGTGTAGTGACCGGAGCACTAGGAGCAGAGCTGTAGTTGGCTGGTCGGTGAAGAGTGGTGAATGACCATCTGACGGTTTATTAGCTCGTTTAGCAGAAAGACCAGGGCGTGAATGGCCGCTGACTGAAAGGATATGCTGTATGGCTTAGCTGTGGGTAGGCGGTAGTGAAGACTTGGGTGCAACATGGAGCCGTTTGGAGGGAATTCGTGGTGTGGGAGGCGAATGGGACCAATCCAGGTCAGAATTTTGTGCTTGTGCGCTGATCTGCGGGAGTGATGACGAGTTACAGACGGTGGGAGATTGTTCAGGGGGAATCGGTGGCACCGGATCAGAGAGTGGTAGGAGTGCCTCAGTACGGGCAACTGACCTAAAGACGGGCCTCTGCAGCGTAATTTTGCCCGGGGTTTTCGTATTTTCTGAGTGAAATGCACTTCGCGATAAACTCACTCTTTATAACGAATTTCATGACAGCTCTGTCCTCCAGGAATTGAAACAGTCGCAGGCAAGTGTTCCGATGTGACCGCTTTCTGAGCTTTTTGAAGTGGCACTCGAGTTGTGACACACCTAAGACCATAAGCAACGGCTTTTTGATCGAGGAAAGGGACAGACGATCGGCAACACTAGAAACTACGACATTTCGAAATTTTTCATCCTTCGATGGACTTTGGAAGCGACTGAGTCCAGGAGGCGGCTAGCTAATTGTAGACTTTCAGTGTTTAGGTGTCTACAACGCGGTCGGTGCTTCATCCATGGATCAAAACTGTCCCTCTAATTGGAATAAGTTCCGATGAAGAGCTTTATACTTGTTACCGGCTTCACTGTATATATCGACCAGTGATGCTGAACATCGTACCCGGGGAGGCGGGGAGTCCAGGGCGTTTTTTGCTTCTAGGCTGAATGTGGCTTGCCAATCGTTGAAAGAGGCGGTTGGCAGTCGGCTTACGTATGATATCTCAAAGGATTTCAATGAAAACGGGCCCGTCATTCAGTTTCTAACCTTATATTCTATTATTCAATAAAAATCCTGATTTATTTTGGGTTTAAGGAATATATTGAGAAGCTGTATGTAAGTTATTTTCTGGATACCTTAGTGGATACTGTACCGACAACAGCGCTCCCAACGACTTGGTGCAGCTCAGGAAAATAAGTTCATATAAAATTTCTACGAAACACAGTTATATTTTGCGAACCCCAGGTATGCACGAGTATGGCGATTTTTAACGAACAGTTGTTATTCATCCTGGTGGTCATGCTGTAGCGGCTTCGCAGACACCAAATTCAATAAAATACAATCGCGAGCTTAAAGCTTAGGCGCGCCTTGTTTAAGTCCACCAGAGTGAAAATAAGAACACGTGAAAAAGAAGAAGAACCTTCGTCACACTACGTCAAAACGGCAAGGCGCGCTCCAGCTCATCAGCTCTGGTGATTAGCTCGATCAGCCTCCCTTCTATTGTACTTCATACAGGGCAATCAATACAAGTACAAAAACCATCAATCGCTGTCGTTCTGCGTCTTTTGTTCGCTGGACGGGAATTGAGTCCACAAGTCGTGCGTTCGACGAAATTGTTGAGCCCGTTCCAAGTTATTAATAATTTTTATTTATTTATTATATCGTCCGTGCCCTTCAGCGTTCCTTTTGTTTTCGTTGTGCACATACGTATTGAGCCTTTTTTGGTGTTGATTTCGATCAGCCATCGTATATTTACTTTGCTGTCTATTTGATATGGATGACGCCAAGTTAACTAAGTCTGACCCTGCGGTGCCTAAAACGCTCTCTATTGCGCGCCCAGTGAAAGCGTTACCTTTTATTCCGGGTAATCCCTCTCTTTGGCTGACTCATCTGGAAGCACAGTTTGCTGCTTCCAGAATCACCTCCCAGCAACAGAAGTATGTGCATCTCATTGCCGAACTTCCTTTAGATATTCTTGAAGCTGTCGAGGATATCATCTCCAAACCACCCACGGACAAGCCTTATGATATGCTTCGCCAGGCTATCTTAGAACGCACCGGGGTCTCCGACTCAAACCGTCTTCGTCAGCTGCTTAGTGGCATTTCCCTCGGTGACCAGAAGCCTTCACAGCTTCTGCGTCGTATGCGACAGCTGGCCAAGGGCATCCAAGTTGGTGACATGATGTTGCGAGAATTGTGGATGCAGCAGCTACCCCAACAAGCGCAATGCACTCTGGCCCTTCTCGTAGATGAAGTCTCACTAGACAGACTGGCTTTGGCGGCGGACCGCTTTATGGAAACCGCCTCCGCCCAAATTAGTCAGTGTGTTCGTTCGTCCACAACCACTACGGAGGCGACTCTCACAGATTTAGCTGCACATCTCAGTGCCCTATCGGGCGGACGTGACCGCTATTCAGTCTTCACGTTCGGCACGTCGTAGCCGCTCCCCAACTCGCACCCGTCGGCCTATTGCCGCTCGCAGTCCTCCTAGGCCAGCCTCTCCCGATGCACACACTTGGACATGGTGTTGGTATCACCGCCAGTATCGTGCCAGCGCCAGGAAGTGTACACACCCGTGCACGTTCCACGACAACCAGGGAAACTCGTCGGCCAACGTGTAGGTACGGCAGCGCTCGTTGGCCTCCCTACACCCTGCCGTCTTCTATTTATCAAGGACCTCATTCCCCACCGTCAGTTTTTGATTGACACTGGCGCACAGATCAGTGTCGTTCCCTCTAACCCTTCTGGCCTGGTTGAGGGCCCTGTAGTCACCGCAGGGGCGCCAATCGCCATTAGGTTTAGGAGCCATGTGGAGGGGCGAGGCTCAAGAGCTACTGGACAGGCGTATTATGCCTAGTTCTAGCATGTGTTCAAACTCAGCCTGTGCTACGCGGAGCTTGTCTAAGGTCAAGCGACGTGGTCGGCTAAATGCTGGGGGTCCTTTAGTGACAATATGGTGGGTAACGTTAGTGGTCACCGCGGGAAGGGGGCCAGATTGTCTTAGCATTGCCGGGTAAGCTGGAAGTAGGTCTGCGTACGGGTGTTCGGCCTGCGGTTCGATGTATAGGGGCGTGATGTGATTCACGGAGGAATACGACCCGGTTCCGGAAAGAGAAGTCTGCCGGTCGACAACTCTCCGGCCTCGTGTATCGATCAGGAGGTCGAAATTGTCTAGGAAATCGATGCCTAGTATGAGATAAGGTACGTCTGCTACTATGAGCACCCAGCGGAATGTGCGACGTAGTCCTAAGGTGAGTGTGAGTGACTTACGGCCGTAAGTAGCAATGGGAGTGCCATTGGCAGCACGGAGTTGTCGGACTGACGGGTTCGTTGAATCCTCTGCCTCCTTTGGAATGACACTCACTGCTGCACCGGTGTCAATTAGGAACAGGTTATTGGAAACTAAATCTCGGACATGCAACAGACGACTGCTATTATGGCTGCCGACCGCGTTAGTCGTCGGAACGCGTCGGGATATTAGTTTCCCTGTTTGGCACCTGGGAAGGTGCAACCGGCTTCGCAGCGCCGAGCCTTCTCCCCAAACCGTTTGTGGTATCGACAGTACGCTGATCGAGATGGGTTAACCAGGCGGACAGGGGAAGGGCTTCTGAGAGGTTCACGTCGGTCAGAGTTGTGATAAGATATATGGTTTCTACAGTGAGAACAACCAGGAGAGGAAAAACGTCTGAAAGCCCGCTCGAAAGCAGCTATCAGAGTATCCTCGGGGTGTGTTTATACGGTGGGAGCTGTGGTCTGGGGGCTGCTCGAGTTTGTTACGGCGGTAATTTGTGGATGGTACCGGTCCATAATACCGTCCGCTAGTTTAGCCGCTTCTGTGAGCTTAAGGTGGCTGGAAACCTCGAACAGTGCTTGAATGTTGGGTAGTAGTCGCTGTACCCACAACTCTTTAAGGACGTTTTCCTCTAAAAGTTGCCCTGCCAGCTGCTGCATTTCTCTCAGTAATGCAGAGGGCTTCTTGCTACCTAACTCTGTCCCTTGGGTCAGCCGTTTTAGTCTGGACGATTCTGACGGTAAAAGACAAGAGATTACCGCGTCTTTCACGGCTGTGTAAGAACTGTCGCACCTGCATTGATCAAATAATTAGACCCATTCTTACCTGTTTTCCTTGATCCTGTCTTTCATCATCACCCTTCCATGAACTGCTCCTAACAGTCTTCATCACTTCTGTGCTTCCACTTTCCATTTTTCTCTCCGTTGAGCTGCCACGTGCACTTGTCATGAAGTTAATCCACCACGAAATTCCAAAGTTAATCCTACAACCAATTGATCTAACATTACCTACTCCTCCTATTGACTGATAATTTCTTTCTAGGACCCCATTGTTATTGCTCCTGCTTCTCTTAAACCTATACATATATATACAGTTAATCTATATATATATATAATTATATATATATATATATATAAAAACTTACGCATATATATCTATGTGCACGCGCTCTGCATCTTGCAGTTCCTCACCTGCCATTTCTCTTGCTATCATCCCAACGACCGTCATCATAAGCATCCATCAACTCTACATCTGTGCCTCACATCTACCGTATCCAATCCTTCTAAATCGTTTTTGTCATCTGATCATTCCTCTTCGTCTTGCATTGCTCGCTGCCTGTTTTACGGTGAGTTTTGTGTCCTGTCCGCCGACAATTCACTGCAAAGTACCAATGCTTCATTGTCATCTAATCCACTGCAATGCACCTCACCTTTTTCTCCATCGTTCCTCGCAACTGCAATTCTTTATACCGATTTACAGCCTTTCTCATGTTTACCAGTCTGCCTCCATATGTAACCGCCCGGGACCAGCCATTCAGTCCACCTGACCTTGAATTTCAAATTCACCGGGCGTCCGTTCAAATATGCTCTTGAGCTCATTTAAACTCCACACAATTTCTATGGTGTGCATACGTTTATACTATTTCCATCCTACCTTATTCACCCTTCTGAGCCTTTTAACCCAATATTTTAATGAGAGTCTCCATATTTCCATGAATTATATCTGTCCATTCCATCACCTGTATCTACATGATCATGCACATGGCATGCTTCGGGCGCTTCCGAAATAAACCATTATTATTATTATTAATATTACGTCGCATATCTGAGTAGCAACGTCACGGGGAAGGCGACCGATAGCCCACAAGTAACGGGTTCGTTCGCTTGTAATTCTATGTGATTCGAACTCTGCCTCCAACATATGAAACCAGAGTTGAAGGTCATCAATAAAAAACTGAGGGACGGCTAGGGAGACTGTCGAAACGGACGGTTCCGGGTCAGGTTTACGGTCGTTGCTAGCAATAGTTGCAATGGTATATCAAATGTAAAATGATATAAGGAGGTCAGTGCAGCAAACGTGAAACACTTTTAATGTGGATATGAGAAAATATATATAAAGGATATGGTAACTGAAATCCGGAATTTACCGTTTATATATCGGAAAAGTGTATATTTAAACGAATAAATGTGATTGAGGGAACTACGAATGTCTTTCGAGAATATTTTTGTTGTTGTTCGGGCTCACCAGTTTAGGATTTATCTCAGTTAAGTCAGGACCTGCTCCCGTATAGAGTCTACAGCCCGTGGTCCTCGGCTTGTGACACGATAGCGAATATACTCGGCAGCGCGCAAAGCAGAACTCAAAACGCTGGAGTGGGACAACGTGTGTATTGGAGGAGCGCAACGGCGTGCAGACGACGTACACAGGCGGAGAAAGTGGCGCCACCAAAAACGGTCATTGTTCAAATAAACAAGTTCGTTAGTCTTTGCCATCGAGTGCTTTATTTGTAGCACTACAAATTGACCGCTGGTGCCACACCTGGAGCATGGGCTTTTCCACTGTTAAGTGCGAGCTCCTAACCTACAAGTTCCAATTGCCCCCTGGATCCTTAACTCTTGGTGGGTCCCCAATAGCCCGTCGACCTATTATCCGCGATTTGGGCCTCAACTATTCCTGCTCCCTCAACTTTTCTGAGCACGCTGCCATCCAGGCGGCCAAGGCTAGAAGAAGTGTGGCCCTTCTCTTCCGCACCTTTCGTCTCCGGGACAGCATCATCAGCATCTACAAATCACACATCAGGCTTTTGCTCGAATACTGCCCAATGATATTTTCTGGGATGATGAAATTCGACAGAATTGCGACTGAAAGCATACAAAGGCGTTTCACCAAACAAACACTCGGTTGGTCCACGTCTATAAGCTATAGAGAACGATGCCAAAATCTAAATCTTGATCCACTCTGGCTCCGCCGCTTAAGACTAAACTTAGTCTTTTTGTATAACCTGCTCCATAACCGGTCTTTTTCCTTTGACCCAGTAAGCTTCTCCCGTGAAACCCCCTACTCACTTCGGCACAGGCCTTTTACTGTCCCTTCTAGTATAGCTAAGTCGGCCATACAGTCACGTTTCTTCCTTCTTGTCTACTCCAAAGTCTGGAACAAGTTGCCCATTACCATTCGAGCTTCACAAACCAAATCCCAATTTTTGTCGGCACTCATCCCATATCTCAGCGTCACCCGTGCACTACAGTTATCTAATATATGCTTGGCAGAAGAAATAGCTTACGAGAGGGGCCTGGACTTCTAAGACCAACCCCGTCTCCGAACCTGCTCCCTTCAATTAAGGACACAATCAACGATAGGCAGTTTCATCTATCTGACTGAGTTCTCAACGTTAGACTACTTATGGCCATTTCCTTAATGAACCAAATGAATGGAAATGCCACTAATTTCAATCACTTTGCCTCCACCTAAACCCGCAGTTTCTGTCACTCTTATGCCTCGTCATTTACTGGTTTTTAAATGCCTCCATTAACCGTTGATCCGCAGCAAGGGCACACCCTGACTGCTGCTTTTTATCTGCTCTCCTTTCCCACGTAACCCCCCTTCATTCTTAGCCCTTTTTTCAACTCCTGTCATGTTAATATCCACATTTTCGAGGGTTTTGTCTGTTTATTCCATCACTTGTAAACAGCCGATTATGCACTTGGCATGCCTCGGACGTCTCCGAAATAAACCATTATTATTCATTATTACATTATCATAACCCACAGCTGGAAACACGTCCAGACTGCAATACCCCTTTATTTCAGGTTCGTTGTCTCCCACTATCTCAGTCGCAAAACTGGCTAACCAAGGATGCCAGTTTGACTCGTACGGACAGAGACTCAAGTGGAACCTACCATAACAATTGGGACCGAAATCAAACCATACAACAGGAAATACTCCTAATTGCTTATTAGATCGTTCAACGTTTTTAAACGCAACCAACACGAATTCCAGTTCACGCGCATGCCGCTAATATACAGCTACACTCGACTGACCAATCGACACATACTTTGTCCTGCCGGACGGACCTTACGCACTCGATGTCGTACGTTACCAGAAATGACGCTGAATAACACTGAAGGCAAATGTGTCAACACATACATATATATTTTTCAGTGAAACAGCATAATAACTCTGAAGTCCATGCGGAGATTTCCCACTTTATTATCCGCTACCACTGTTTATCTTCCCTACGACCCATAGCCGGCTGGAAATTGACTCTCCACCTCTCGAGGACCCTCCAGTTGCGCTTTCTTATTTCAGAATGGTACGTGTTACTGATCCTGATTCTTAACTCACCTGTTTATGGTCTGCTGTTTCTCCCACATCCACCAGTATTCACTCTCACAAAATTGGTCTCATGCCCCCCTGCTTCAAAACTCATTCTGTTTATTGAACTCCAGGAAATCCGTCATTCAGTGTTTGCACTGTCTTCATGATGGCTATCCTCTTCGCATGCTTTGATTTCCCCGAACACACTTATTTACAGTTTTTCCCCCTTTTCCTCTTGCTCAAAAATTTACTCCATCTGCAGAACCTTGGTGGCCCTCCGGTTTCCTTGGCTTGCATCATTCTTGTTCATAATGCGTCCTTGGCACTGCGTTAACGATTTTTCGATATCTCCACCGCGCACCAGTGTCCAGACTGGATTCGAAACCGGTTCAAAACTGCCGCGCGAACCATTATCAGAATGATCCATTCAGACTGTGGCTGGTTTTGTTTTTTCATCTCTGATACTCTCGACTTTCATAATCAGAACTTGTGAATATTTCATCCCATTGAGTACCGTGTTACACTATGATCATTCGCTACAGCGTGCATCTCGACCATGGTCGAGAAATATACCAGTATTATTATTATTATCAAAGTCACTGGCTACTAGCTTGGGTTCACTGGAGAGGTCTGCAGCGAAATTCAGTGCATAATTTAGTTAGGATATCACAACTAATAGGACCAGGCGGACGGTAAGCACTACCAGTGCACTAGTACAGGCTTGGTCACCCTTCTACAAAAAGGACGCCGCCTGCCTAGAGAAAGTCCAACGTCTAGCCACGCGAATGGTTGAAAGGCAGAGGGGTAAGACTTACGAGCAGAGACTCTGTGACCTGCATCTCTTCTCGTTGGAAAGGAGGAGAAGTCGAGGAGATCTCATAGAAACGTTCAAGGTAATGAAGGGCTTTTCTGGCCTTAGACCAGATAGTCTATTCCAATTGGCCGTAGACTCCAGAACAAGGGGACACGAACAGAAGTTGATAAAAGCCCGATCTAGGTTGATGGCTAGATCGCACTTCTTCAGCAACAGGGTTGTGAACAGTTGGAACGGCCTGCCTGGTGAAATGGTAGATCTGCAGACAGTCCAATCCTTCAAATGTGCCCTAGATCGCAAGTGGTACGAGATCTTTCCTTGTAGTGAGCCTTAAGAATATCAACTAGATGGATGACGGGTAGCACTGTGGTCCTTCTGGAGTATGTTTTATCAGACTTTTTCCCTCATTGCATACTGTTTCAGTGAACGCTCACGATGCATAATGTCTCTCGCAGTTGATGTGCGATGAGGTTTTCCGTTTCCCTCTCATTTTTAGCGGGGATTCGACGAAATAGACTCGGCATTGGTGGGTGCATAACTGGTGTGCATACCATCGGAGGAATTCTGGACGCTCGATTGGCCGTGGCCATTACCTGTCCTGTGCAGACTGAACTGAACTGAACTGAACAAAAATCCCACTAGGCTGAGTTTTGATGTTGAGCCACACTGAATCTTTCGTGCCGTCCAATATTGGAAGCTCAAACAAAGATGCGACGAGACCTTCTCTTACATAGATTGGCGAGCCTCATCTGAGCTGGTTTGATCTACGTTCCTGGAGGCCATGCAACCTTCAACAGCGGTGTTTTCAATGGGAGTTGTACCGGACAACCATGTTTTAGTTATTAAAATAAAATCATAATCTCTTGTGAGGGCCATGGAATGCAGTAAGCGCGTTTTTTTTAGTGCCGACCGAACATCGAATAATAACAAAGAAAAAGTTCAGGCTGCAGTTCAATTATATACATGCTGAGAGATGTTCGAGTAACTGCAGTGAGGGAGACAGAACTCGATTCCGCAGTGTGGATGGTTTTGTATCGGATAAAGGTGAAGTTGACGGAACTTCAAATTAGATGTTATCCACCAAGCCACGGAGGTCACTTTCATTGGGACGGTTTAAAGCCCCGGGTGGTTGCTAGGGAGATACTTCCGGAATAGGGGTGATTGAGGTATAAAATAAATACATTTTTCCTGTAAAACTTGTTATTATTGCTTTTCAGAGCCAGCTTACCATCATGTACGTGGCTGGCCCGTGCTAGATACGTAACGACGAGAGATGAATCTGGGAGCAACAATAGGTTTTTGTAATGAACGGAGAAAATAGGGTTGCTGCTCTGGCCTGCGAAGGACGCGGCCCCCGCGAAAGCAATTTTGAGAGGAACTGGATAATGAGGTGGAGGAAAGCTTAGAAATGAGTGCGTGGGAATGGTAAACGGGGGAGACGGAGGTCTTGGGGCACCCAGTGGTTCCCTAGGTGTTCGAAGAATTGTGCCTAGGGAATTTCGCTTCTGCACGGCAGCAGAAGATACACGTGGAGGCAGTTGGATGAATTGATAATAGCACTCTGAATGTTGATTATAGTCTGAAGCGCCTTGAAGGCTCGTCCCTGGGCAGCACTTTTGATTTTTTAACGAAAGATTCTTTTTACCCGGGCACATTGGGGTCCTGTGCTGAATGACCGGTTTATTGCAGTTGTTCCCAGTAACTATTTTGTTGCCGCTGTTATTCTGGGGAGACGACAATGTTGTTGACGGTGCTCTAATGGTTCGATTCAAATTATTAGGCGTGGTAGAAGTAGCCACTTCGCAGTTCACTAGCCTGATGGGTAAGTCCCAAGGAGGTGTAGCAGTGCTTCGGCCTAGTGATTTGGTGGCAGCTCGATCTAATTGAAATCACTAGCAAGATGGCTGTGCCAGCGATGGTTTTATAGATTCATTCAAGTCCACCGATGCCACTTGGGAGGTACGAGTTTAAGTCGGCGAAAAAACAGTAACCTCAATGCGCGATTGCAGTTCTGGCGATGAGCTTTGGGGACCCGAGATAGTAGCCGAAATTTTGGTGTTATTTACCGATCTAGCAACCTCCCTCAAAGAAGGTGTTGTCAGCGGTTATTTTGATGGTCTTGACTAAAGTATTACTCACTACAACTTGCGGCTGACTGACGAATTCTTTTGTCACATAATTTTTTAAAAACTGGGAAAGTAGAGGACAGTTAATGCTTTGTGTCCGCTTACGTAGCCTGGTGCAATGGCATCATTGGAGTGCTGTGCTGAAAGCACTGTTGACAGTATTCTCCACCACTGAAATAGGTAAGCCGTCCGCTATATTAGGAAGAACCGCCTTCTTAGAATATTTAAGGTCGGCTGTATTCCCGGAGAAAGTGTATAAATAGGGTTGCCAGCTGCCACTGGACTTCCGGAGTTTGGACTTGTGGCTGGATCAGTATTATGTGTGAGGGGTGAAAGATTCGATACCAGGTCTCTAACTGATGGCATATGTTTATTCATTTGAGTTGAGTTTAGTTTTGACATGCTGGCTTCCTTGCTAGCCTCGTCAAGCAAGTCAGCTAGAACTACTAAGTAGGGCTTGTCGTTGATCTGTACACTGGGAGGTGTTTGTATTCGCCCAGGCAGCATAAAGGGGCAACCGACCGTTACCTGAGTGTTCCCTAGTTGGCGGTCGCAGAAAATCAGTGCCACATCCCAAAAACGACCGAAGTCTACAGAAATACCGAGGCTTCCCCCATAAATGCAGAAACTTTCCAACGAGAGTCTCTGCCAAGCCTAAATTCGAAATAATAAATAATGGTTCGGCTCCGACTGACTTATGATAAGAAAACTTCTCCAATCGTGAATGCGTAAAATTTTCAATGCTAATACCTCAAATAAAACCGTGGTAATAATCAATAAAGACAATTGTTTTCCAGTTACCTGGGTGTTATAGCTTAAGGTATCCCATTTGTTTTGTTGCATTCTCACTGTGGTCGCCAATTTCTGGCAGTGGTTTTTTGTTTTCTCTGCTTTGGCAAGGTTGTCGGACATTGCACTTCGTTTCGCCGATTTATACAGTTCTGCCATGAATGTACCCGATTGATTCTCACTCGTCTCTCTATCTGTATACGGAGAAACCCACCTTGAATAGGTTGGCTACTCCAGAATTACAATATAGAGGTGCGAGAAGTAGATCACCGTCACCAGGGTTAATACGAGCGGTTTCAGTCTATCCCCCATTCGGAACGATGGCGCAGAAAGCCAGCTACTATGAAGCTTGTTAAAATTTTTATGCCATTGTTTTGATTCAACGAGAGACGAGTCAGACGAGTTCATCATTGACATCAAAGTCCGACAACAACGGAAGATTCACCTGTAACAGTTGCTGAGGAACGAGTCCTAGATACTACTACCCGTGCCGCCGTTAGATAATACACATTGAACATTGAACATTTGTGAGAACAAAATCTGCAATATCACTTGCTTTCCAAACAAGGAATCGGCAGTAACTGGTTTGGCCGCGACCAGTTTCATGAATGGTAAGCTTTATGGCGATCAACAATATACAAGACAAAATCATGATGCAAGGTCAGAAAAAGTAAATTTAAGATACCGGGCAAAATAATGAGTGAGCCTGCACAGGGTAATTAGTTTTTTGAACTCAGTTTCTCGGTCTTTCCTTTCGCCAGGTTTGTTGTGAGACAAGCTGCAATAAAAGTGTTTTCATCGATGGCTGATTCGAGGATCTTACTACGAGCTCTGAGACAATCAAAGCTAGATTTGCCACTGGTCCGAGGTCGTTGCTGAGGACGCCAAAAGGGGTCCAAAAGAAAAATGTTGACGCTGGCAGATACGTACATTTTGGGCTATAGGGAAGGCATCGCTTAAAAAGGTGATACTGCTGCCACAGGTGCTCACAGTGTGGCTATTGCATCCCACGCCAGCTTATTCACGGTCCACCCCCGGAAGACTATACCGTGACGTTGAATTTCAAGATCATCGCCAAGGTGGTCACTATACTGGCAGTTCCCCGTTTGAAGTACTACCTGTGAATGATGGTCCGGTTTCCCGACGACCACATAAATGGTGTTTGTCTCGGAATGATGCTGCAACAAATCGGCCTTCGTCATGGGATTAATTCTACAAGTAGACCTATTTTGGATATCTTTGGTGGGCGACAAGTGAGTGAAAGCTTGGAAACCATAGAGGAACAAGACTTATGTCTAGTTGAAGCTATGTACGTATCCATTAATTTCAATAATTAGTCAGGTTCCAAGCTGTAAAGCACTCAGTGAGACCAGTTACGTCAACTACTTGCGGGACACTTCAAAGCACTACAAAGCATGCATAAACCTAATATGAATTGTGATGTTCTGTTCCTGGTGATATGTAAACTGTGACAAAGATAACAAATGTAAAAGACCAAGTTTCCGAGCGTAGTACTCTGGTTTATACGTCCAAGTTTGGATGTCACATCCAATGTTTGCAGCTATGATGAACGATCTTACAACTCTTGTTGTTGATATACATAAAAAGGTAAAGGGCCGTGAGGTTCAGTTTGTCAATCCGAGCAATGTGGACGCGTCGGTGCAGCTGTTGCGTTGTATTATTCCTGCGCAGAATGCATGGGAGTTCAACAGACTGACCGAAAACTGGAGTGTAAAACCTTCTACGAGCAACAGGTAACTTCAGTTCCTACAACTTTGAGATTCGCAGTTACCATTCCTGTTAGCAACAGGAGCAGGAACTGCCGACGAACACGTGCGTTTGATTATGCAACCACTGACTTAGGACCACTGCAGCAACACCACTCCAAAGCCCATCGGTTCTGACCGGTTTTCGAGCTGTTTTAATATTACGCACATTGCTTTTTAAAGCGGTTTCTAATTGGTTTCTGACCGGTTTCTGTATGGCCTCCTCGCGTTTGTACCTATCATTTGAAATATATGATAAGCTCCTTTACTTTCTGTCACTTTCCGGGAATAAAGTTATACGATGCTCTATTTTTTCTATATCCCAAGTTATGGTTTTCCAAACAAGTGTCCTCACTTAACCCATTTCGAGGCTTTAGAATATAGCAATCTTGAAAGACGCATTTTATGGTATCTCAATGAGTTAAACTAACATATTCAAACAAAAAGCCGATTAAGCTTAGTGTACTACTCCGGTCTTCGACCCCCTTTGTATAAATTCAGCTTTGATCACTCCAAAATGGCTACTAAACAAACCGATCAAAAACCAATGTTACGAACGGCCTGTGTAGTTCGAGGGATAGTCTCCCACAAAAATTGAATTGGTGGAGTGTTCTTTGGTGACACTCACTTGCAAGTACGAATTGTACCGATTAATTGTCGGTGAGTGTGGTGGCTTGTTATCTTAGTCTGCATTCGAAGGTGTTCTAACTGCGGGTGATTTTCCTAGGGCTTCAGTCTCTTCCATCAACGACAGAAATACAATGTTGAATTCAGTGGTGTGGACCAAATGAGGTCACCATTGCTGATTCACTTTTTCGCGGTACAAACCAACGGCTTTGAAGCCAGCTGTGATTCAGTCAGTGTCAATTTCTTGAGTTTGCTTAACCATTCCATAGGTTCACTAGTAACGGCAAACTTTATAGCCACTTTCTGTGCTACTCTGGCTCAATAGAAATTTCTAACATTTCCTTTCTTCTATAATCTGCGAACTGCAAAGCATTTTAGTCGAACGCACGACTTGTGGACTCAATTCCCGTCCAGCGAACAAAAGACGCAGAACGACAGCGATTGATGGTTTTTGTACTTGTATTGATTGCCCTGTATGAAGTACAGTAGAAGGGAGGCTGATCGAGCTAATCACCAGAGCTGGTGAGCTGGAGCGCGCCTTGCCGTTTTGACGTAGTGTGACGAAGGTTCTTCTTCTTTTTCACGTGTTCTTATTTTCACTCTGGTGGACTAAAACAAGGCGCGCCTAAGCTCTAAGCTCGCAATTGTATTTTATTGAATTTGGTGTCTGCGAAGCCGCTACATCAGTCCCCCTCCAGAAGGACGACCGAGTAGGAGAACTTCGACCTAAGAGAGCGTCGTGAGTTGAGCCAAAAACCAGCTGAATAGTTCCAGCTGGAAAAGGTTTGTGCTCAGCACCTCTAACGTGATCTAAGGACCTCTGGGCCATATATAGCCGCAGAGGAGGTTACTCACGCGTGAACTGGTGGGGTATCCTCTCCCCGTGCTCTCTATCTAGAAACCTTAAGTGGGGACAGGGACGTGCCAAACCATGTACAAGGCACGTAGGCAACAACAACAACAAAAAATGGTAATGTTCATGTAGTGACACATGTTCATTGTTAGTGGTGTGCCAGATTCTTCCTAGGTAAACAACGACTGACCCTAGAAGAGATAAGAAAACCTGGATACAGTATGCAATCAAAAGGGGAAATCTATGTAAGAACAATAAAGTCAACGAATCGTGCAGGGAAACGAACATGCCTACCAGACCTGGTGGAACGTGATGGGGGGTCGACCTGTGACTCACGCGTGCTGGAGCTAGATGTTGTTGGGGTCGGGCAAACGTCTGTGTTTTTACCATCGACGGGCAACGGCGAAGGCTAAGTTTCCGAGTCGACGAACGCTGGCTTAAGGCGGTCGATGCTGACGGTTTCTTGCCGACCGTTGAGATCGATGATGAACGTTTTTTCTAAACGCCGGATGACTTTGTGCGGGCCAGAATAAGCTGGAGTCAACGGGCGGCGGCTCAGCTTACGCAGAAGAATGTGCGTGCACGTATGTAGGTGACTGGGAATAAACGATGGCCGATCTGTCGAACGGACAGGAATACCAATCTTCTGACGCATGTAGATCATGAGACGTTGAGTGTAGTCTCCAAGGTTGGGGAAAGGTGCGCTCACCTTGGGTGCAACAAATTCACCAGGGAGACGAGCGGTGGTGCCGAATGTCATGGACGCAGGTGTGCAGGGAGTGTCGCTGCGCAACGTATTGCGAATGCCCAATAAAACCAGTGGTAAGACGTCCGTCCACTGAGGATTGTTGTGAGCACTGAGCGAAGTTTTGAGGTGCCGGTGAAAACGTTCGACTAAGCCATTTGCCTGGGGATGATAAGCTGTGGTGCGAATACGCTTAGTGCCAGTCAGTTGGAGGAGATTGTCGAAAGTGGCAGATTCAAACTGAGCTCCTCGATCGGTGGTTACTGTGGTAGGACAACCAAAGCGGGAAATCCAGTGTTCCATGAACGCACGGGCGACAGTTTCACTGGAAACATCCGGAATGGGTATGGCCTCGGGCCAACGAGTGAAACGATCAATACAAGTGAGTAGGTAGATCATACCTCGGGATGGTGGCATGGGTCCCACAATGTCGACGTGCACGTGAGCGAAACGGGCGTCTGGAGTCTCAAAATTTCCGACTGGACTGGTGGTATGTCGCTGTATTTTGGCTCGCTGACAAGCAATGCAGTTACGTGCCCATTGACGAACGTCGCGATCCATGTTTGGCCAAACAAATCGGGCACGGACTAGTTTGCATGTGGCCTTGATACCCGGATGGGATAGACCGTGCAACACATCGAAAATTGGACGGCGATGTGAAAGTGGTACGATTGGCCTTGGGTGATCCAAGGTGGTGTCGCAGAGGATAGTGCCAGCAGATGACGGAAGAGGCAAAGCCCGCACTCGGAGACTTGTATCGCGAAGGGTTTGTTGAAACTCAGGATCCTGCTGGCTTCGTGCCAGGTCCTCGAGATTGATACCGAGAGCAGCGGGCGACCCGAGACTGTGGATCCTGGAAAGAGTATCTGCAGCCACATTAGCTGACCCGGAGATATGACGAATGTCAGTAGAAAATTGTGATATGAAATCCAGCTGGTGAATTTCTCGTGGAGAATGACGATCAGACGCGTTGCGGAAAGCATACAGTAGTGGCTTGTGATCTGTGAAAATGATGAATTCCCGTCCTTCCAGCGCGTGGCGAAAGTGACGTATGGCGGTGTAAACGGCAAGTAACTCACGACCAAACGCACTGTATTTGGATTCTGCGGAAGACAGGCGGCGTGAGTGAAAAGCCAGAGGCTCCCAGGCGCCGTCCACGGCTTGCTGGAGAACGCAGCCAAGTGCGACATCGGAAGCATCAACAGCGATACTGACGGGAGCATGGGGATCCGGATGACGGAGAAGAACCGCAGACGACAAGGCCTGTTTGAGCTGAGAAAAGGCCTCCTGGGCTTGATCGGTCCAGATGAGAGTTCGTTGTTTGCCCCGCAAAAGATCAGTGAGCGGTTGCATCAGGGTGGCGCAATGTGGAATGAACCGGCGGTAATAATTGACAAAGCCGTTAAAACGTTTGAGCTGTTTGAAGGACTGTGGAAGTGGAAATTCAGCAATATCACTGACCTTGGTTTCAGCCGGACGAATGCCGTTGGCGTCGATGATGTGACCGAGGAAGAGCAATGACGGCTTCCCTAATTCAGTCTTGGCGGCATTGATGGTAACACCGTGCTCTGTTAACCGCTGAAAGAGCTGTCGAAGATGAAGCTGATGTTCGTCAACGCTGGGGCTAGCGACATGAATATAATCGATGTAAGAGTGAACGAAGGGCAGCCCGCGGATAACACCGTCAATAAACCGCTGGAACGTTTGGGACGCGTTGCGCAAGCCAAATGGCATACGGAGAAACTCAAATAGACCAAACGGAGTGGTAACGGCGGTTTTTGCAACGTCCTCTTCGGCGACCGGAATTTGATGATAGGCCCGGACCAGGTCGATTTTGCTGAAGATGGTGGATCCAGCCAGAGCAGACGTGATATCATGAATGTGAGGCACAGGATATCGATCTGGCGTTGTGACCTGATTGAGGCGACGATAGTCACCACACGGACGCCAGTCGCCCGAAGTTCTCTTCGGCACCATGTGCAATGGAGAGGCCCACGGGCTGTTCGAAGGACGGATGATGCCTAGGTCCAGCAGTTTCTGGAATTCAAGACGAGCGACGGCCAGTTTGTCTGGGGCTAGGCGACGCGGACGGGCAAAAACAGGAGGTCCAGCGGTACTGATGTGATGTACAACAGCCGAGCGCACCATGGGTAAGTGGTTTGCCAGTCCGGTTAAAGACGGAAACTCAGCTAAAATTTTGGCGAAGGTATCGTTGGCAATAGGAGCTACGGACGGTCGAACAACGTTGACCAAGCAGACAGATCCAACAACAGCACGATGAGTCACAGGGTCGGTTAACTTACGAGAAGCGGGATGTAACGAAAGGTTGAAATGATGCAGAAAATCAACTCCTAAGATGGGCTGGGAAACGTCAGCAATGACAAAAGTCCACTGAAAAAAACGACGCAACCCCAGATCTAACTTGAGACGCCTAGTACCAAAAGTGGATATACGAGACCCATTGGCGGCCTGAAGCTCTAAAGTTTGCCGGTGCTGACGATCAGAAGGGTTAGGGGGAACGACACTGATCTGTGCGCCAGTGTCAATCAAAAACTGACGGTGGGAAATGAGGTCCTTGATAAATAGAAGACGGCAGGGTGTAGGGAGGCCAACGAGCGCTGCCGTACCTACACGTTGGCCGACGAGTTTCCCTGGTTGTCGTGGAACGTGCACGGGTGTGTACACTTCCTGGCGCTGGCACGATACTGGCGGTGATACCAACACCATGTCCAAGTGTGTGCATCGGGAGAGGCTGGCCTAGGAGGACTGCGAGCGGCAATAGGCCGACGGGTGCGAGTTGGGGAGCGGCTACGACGTGCCGAACGTGAAGACTGAATAGCGGTCACGTCCGCCCGATAGGGCACTGAGTTGTGCAGCTAAATCTGTGAGAGTCGCCTCCGTAGTGGTTGTGGACGAACGAACACACTGACTAATTTGGGCGGAGGCGGTTTCCATAAAGCGGTCCGCCGCCAAAGCCAGTCTGTCTAGTGAGACTTCATCTACGAGAAGGGCCAGAGTGCATTGCGCTTGTTGGGGTAGCTGCTGCACCCACAATTCTCGCAACATCATGTCACCAACTTGGATGCCCTTGGCCAGCTGTCGCATACGACACAGAAGCTGTGAAGGCTTCTGGTCACCGAGGGAAATGCCACTAAGCAGCTGACGAAGACGGTTTGAGTCGGAGACCCCGGTGCGTTCTAAGATAGCCTGGCGAAGCATATCATAAGGCTTGTCCGTGGGTGGGTTGGAGATGATATCCTCGACAGCTTCAAGAATATCTAAAGGAAGTTCGGCAATGAGATGCACATACTTCTGTTGCTGGGAGGTGATTCTGGAAGCAGCAAACTGTGCTTCCAGATGAGTCAGCCAAAGAGAGGGATTACCCGGAATAAAAGGTAACGCTTTCACTGGGCGCGCAATAGAGAGCGTTTAAGGCACCGCAGGGTCAGACTTAGTTAACTTGGCGTCATCCATATCAAATAGACAGCAAAGTAAATATACGATGGCTGATCGAAATCAACACCAAAAAAGGCTCAATACGTATGTGCACAACGAAAACAAAAGGAACGCTGAAGGGCACGGACGATATAATAAATAAATAAAAATTAATAATAACTTGGAACGGGCTCACCAATTTTGGTCGAACGCACGACTTGTGGACTCAATTCCCGTCCAGCGAACAAAAGACGCAGAACGACAGCGATTGATGGTTTTTGTACTTGTATTGATTGCCCTGTATGAAGTACAGTAGAAGGGAGGCTGATCGAGCTAATCACCAGAGCTGATGAGCTGGAGCGCGCCTTGCCGTTTTGACGTAGTGTGACGAAGGTTCTTCTTCTTTTTCACGTGTTCTTATTTTCACTCTGGTGGACTTAAACAAGGCGCGCCTAAGCTTTAAGCTCGCAATTGTATTTTATTGAATTTGGTGTCTGCGAAGCCGCTACAGCATGACCACCAGGATGAATAACAACTGTTCGTTAAAAATCGCCATACTCGTGCATACCTGGGGTTCGCAAAATATAACTGTGTTTCGTAGAAATTTTATATGAACTTATTTTCCTGAGCTGCACCAAGTCGTTGGGAGCGCTGTTGTCGGTACAGTATCCACTAAGGTATCCAGAAAATAACTTACATACAGCTTCTCAATATATTCCTTAAACCCAAAATAAATCAGGATTTTTATTGAATAATAGAATATAGGGTTAGCAACTGAATGACGGGCCCGTTTTCATTGAAATCCTTTGAGATATCATACGTAAACCGACTGCCAACCGCCTCTTTCAACGATTGGCAAGCCACATTCAGCCTAGAAGCAAAAAACGCCCTGGACTCCCCGCCTCCCCGGGTACGATGTTCAGCATCACTGGTCGATATATACAGTGAAGCCGGTAACAAGTATAAAGCTCTTCATCGGAACTTATTCCAATTAGAGGGACAGTTTTGATCCATGGATGAAGCACCGACCGCATTGTAGACACCTAAACACTGAAAGTCTACAATTAGCTAGCCGCCTCCTGGACTCAGTCGCTTCCAAAGTCCATCGAAGGATGAAAAATTTCGAAATGTCGTAGTTTCTAGTGTTGCCGATCGTCTGTCCCTTTCCTCGATCAAAAAGCCGTTGCTTATGGTCTTAGGTGTGTCACAACTCGAGTGCCACTTCAAAAAGCTCAGAAAGCGGTCACATCGGAACACTTGCCTGCGACTGTTTCAATTCCTGGAGGACAGAGCTGTCATGAAATTCGTTATAAAGAGTGAGTTTATCGCGAAGTGCATTTCACTCAGAAAATACGAAAACCCCGGGCAAAATTACGCTGCAGAGGCCCGTCTTTAGGTCAGTTGCCCGTACTGAGGCACTCCTACCACTCTCTGATTCGGTGCCACCGATTCCCCCTGAACAATCTCCCACCGTCTGTAACTCGTCATCACTCCCGCAGATCAGCGCACAAGCACAAAATTCTGACCTGGATTAGTCCCATTCGCCTCCCACACCACGAATTCCCTCCAAACGGCTCCATGTTGCACCCAAGTCTTCACTACCGCCTACCCACAGCTAAGCCATACAGCATATCCTTTCAGTCAGCGGCCATTCACGCCCTGGTCTTTCTGCTAAACGAGCTAATAAACCGTCAGATGGTCATTCACCACTCTTCACCGACCAGCCAACTACAGCTCTGCTCCTAGTGCTCCGGTCACTACACCATCCTCGTCATCTGGTCTCCTAATGGCCAAGACCTCCCCTTCACTGACTTCATCACTCTCCCGGCTTCAATCAACCATCGACCCTGGAAGGTTAAAAATTGGCATATAGTGTCTCAAATTACGAATTCTATGAGGCTTATCACTCAGGTAAATTTCAAGTATATTCTTCTGCTGTCAGCTAACCTGGAGGATGCACTGGACTTCGAGAGGAAGCTCATCGGAAACACCGGCAGGTCAGCGTATTCGGATGATACCGTACCGACGAGCCCTTTGCTGAGCGCTATTCGACTCACGGCAGGTGAGTTATCACTTTATTCCCTATTCTTCGAGGGTGCTCACTACTCTCACGCCAGATGAGAGTTTTGAGGAACTCTCTTTATCTCAGCGAATTAGTGTGGAATCTCCCGTACAATCATCAACGTCTCCAGGGTCAGTTCTGGACCTAGCCCACCCCCCATCAAGGTAAAGTAAATGCAGCTTTCCTCATCACGCTTCTACGTAGCCCCCCAAGATTGACGGATGAAGGGAACCGCGGAAGTATGGAGACAGAAACAGCATTTACCACTCCGAGGTTAGTGGTTTTATAGTTCGGGCAATAAGAACATTTCGTGTGGATCGTCCCATCCGTCGACCTTCAGTCAGTCGTCCGGTCAGATGCGGAATTTCCTACAAAGTTGGCAAGGTGATTGGTTTATCAACCCCACTTATGACATTCAGACTACATGGAGCGTATTCTCTCCGGCTCGAATGGTCCGCGAATAGACTATTCTTTGCCAACTGGGGAAATCGACGGTTTCATTAAACTTGGTGAAGAAGAGGTGGCCTTCACCTACGAGCCGTTCTAGGCTAACGATGAAGCCTAGCTGAATATGTTGGAAAAAGACCTGGAAGCAAATAGTAATTTTACCTGCACCGTAAGTTGCATAATTGGTTAGGCTTACAAATAAAGATGAAAACCCTACAGCGCCACGTTGGCACCAACCTGGGATCAACTGCGCGAAGAATGTTGTCTTCGCTGGTTGGAGAGTATCTGGCGCTCCGGTGTAATTGGACTGGAACTCCCGGAAAGTTATCCATCAGAAATCATCGATTTCCCTAAGCTGTGATAGGCAAGGCTGTTTCGTCAATACCATAGTTTATTTCACAAAAGCCGTCAAAACCACTACTCGATTCCAAAAGGTGTCACCCCTGTATATCGGGCACATTATGAAAATGTGATTTACGGATGACCGGGATCGGTGTTTCGGTCGTCGGATTGCCAGGTAGGCTCAAATTCCCCCGGTACACACACATACAAAAAACCCTATACTTCATTTGTGTACCACAATTTACTAATTTCACGTTCTTCGATTACTTTGCAACATATGCGAAGTTTATATATATATATGTATATTTATATATATCGTTGTTCACCGCGCCAAACCATCTTCTCATTTACGTTTTCCATTCTAGATCTATCCGGCCCACAACATGACATTGGGAGTATATGTACAACCTTTTCTTGTACAGTGATTTTCATAGACAATCATCACTCACAGTTACTTCCGCATTTTGTACCCGTTGAAGCTTTTAAATAAAATTGTTTCCGATCGCAATGAAGCGCTTTAAGCACCAGCTATACATGAGACGTTAATAACGTACATGGACCATCGATAAAAGCGTTACTGATAAAATAGAAAATTTAAAGCATTTAGCTAATGTAGTGTCCTGGCCAGTGATTGTAAGCACTCTTGGATAGCGGCTAAAAAAGCGTTATTTTCGTAGGAACTGGATGTGGAATCTACAGGTAAGTGAAGTTGAAGTGTGGGTTAAAGCACGTCCATTTTTCGCTTGCCCACTGTTGACCGTACCGGTACCGCTCTGGTACTGGCAACGTTTCCGGAGGATCACCGGCATATTACTGGGAAATCACCGGAACTCTATAGGCACTTCAACGGAACCGGTCCGGTGCCCGTCCGGATGTAGTGCTACCAATAAAGCACTCGATGACGAAGACTAACAAATTTGTTTATTTGAACAATGACAGTTTTTGGTGGCGCCACTTGCTCCGCCTGTGTACGTCGTCTGCACGCCGTTGCGCTCCTCCAATACACACGTTGTCCCGCTCCAGCGTTTTGAGTTCTGCTTTGCGCGCTGCCGAGTATATTCACTATCGTGTCACATACCGAGGACCACGGGCTGTAGACTCTATACGGGAGCAGGTCCTGACTTAACTGACATAAATCCTAAACTGGTGAGCCCGAAGAACAAACTAATTCTCGAAGTACATTCGTAAGTCCCTCAATCACATTTATTCGTTCACATATACACTTTTCCGATATATAAACGGTAAATTCCGGATATCAGTTACCATATCCCTTATATTTATTTTCTCATATCCATATTATAAGTGTTTCACTTTTGCTGCACTGACCTCTTTATATCATTTTACATTTGATATACCATTGCAACTATGGCTAGCAACGACCGTAAACCTGACCCGGAACCGTCCGTTTCGACAGTCTCCCTAGCCGTCCCTCAGTTTTTTATTGATGACCTTCAACTCTGGTTTCATATGTTGGAGGCAGAGTTCGAATCACATAGAATTACAAGCGAACGAACCCGTTACTTGTGGACTATCGGTCGCCTTCCCCGTGACGTTGCTACTCAGATACGCGACGTAATATTTAATAACAGTTCTTACACAGCCGTGAAAGACGCGGTAATCTCTTGTCTTTTACCGTCAGAATCGTCCAGACTAAAACGGCTGACCCAAGGGACAGAGTTAGGTAGCAAGAAGCCCTCTGCATTACTGAGAGAAATGCAGCAGCTGGCAGGGCAACTTTTAGAGGAAAACGTCTTCAAAGAGTTGTGGGTACAGCGACTACTACCCAACATTCAAGCACTGCTCGAGGTTTCCAGCCACCTTAAGCTCACAAAAGCGGCTAAACTAGCGGACAGTATTATGGACCGGTACCATCCACAAATTACCGCCGTAACAAACTCGAGCAGCCCCCAGACCACAGCTCCCACCGTAGAAACACACCCCGAGGATACTCTGATAGCTGCTTTCGAGCGGGCTTTCAGACGTTTTTCCTCTCCTGGTTGTTCTCACTGTAGAAACCATATATCTTATCACAACTCTGACCGACGTGAACGTCTCAGAAGCCCTTCCCCTAACCGCCTGGTTAACCCATCTCGATCAACGTATTGTCGATACCACAAACGGTTTGGGGAGACGGCTCGGCGCTGCGAAGCCGGTTGCACCTTCCCAGGTGCCAAACAGGGAAACTAATATCCCGACGCGTTCCGGCGACTAACGCGGTCGGCAGCCATAATAGCAGTCGTCTGTTGCACGTCCGAGATTTAGTTTCCAATAACCTGTTCCTAATTGACACCGGTGCAGCAGTAAGTGTCATTCCAAAGGAGGCAGGTGATGCAACGAACCCGTCAGTCCAACAACTCCGTGCTGCCAATGGCACTCCCATTGCTACTTACGGCCGTAAGTCACTCACACTCAACTTAGGACTACGCCGCACCTTCCGCTGGGTGTTCATAGTAGCGGACGTACCTTATCCCATACTAGGCATCGATTTCCTAGACAATTTCGACCTCCTGATCGATGCACGAGGCCGGAGAGTTGTCGACCGGCAGACTTCTCTTTCCGTAACCGGGTCGTATTCCTCCGTGAATCACATCACGCCCCTATACATCGAACCGCAGGCCGAACACCCGTACGCAGACCTACTTCCAGCTTACCCGGCAATGCTAAGACAATCTGGCCCCCTTCCCGCGGTGACCACTAACGTTACCCACCATATTGTTACTAAAGGACCCCCAGCATTTAGCCGACCACGTCGTTTGACCTTAGACAAGCTCCGCGTAGCACAGGCTGAGTTTGAACACATGCTAGAACTAGGCATAATACGCCCGTCCAGTAGCCCTTGGGCCTCGCCCCTTCACATGGCTCCTAAACCTAATGGCGATTGGCGCCCCTGCGGTGACTACAGGGCCCTCAACCAGGCTACTGTCCCGGACAGATACCTCATTCCACATATTCAAGATCTCACTTCTACCCTATCTGGTTGTTCTGTTTTCAGCAGAATCGACCTCGTCAGAGCATACCACCAAATCCCAGTAGCAGAGGCTGACATCCCTAAAACCGCTGTCACAACTCCATTCGGACTATTCGAGTTTTGCACATGCCGTTTGGGCTCAGCAATGCAGCCCAAACCTTCCAAAGGTTTATGCATGAGGCAACACGCGGTTTGAAGAATCTCTACGTGTATTTAGACGATATTTTGGTGGCAAGTTCTTCAGAAGAAGAGCATATGACACACCTGCGTGCTCTTTTTGAGCGCCTTAGCCAACACGGTGTGACCATTAACTCTGCTAAGTGCGAATTAGGTAGGACGACCATCACGTTCCTAGGTCACGAAATCTCAGCCTCAGGCATGCAGCCCCTGCCTGACAAGGTGGCGGCATTTCGCGACTATCCTGAGCCTCACTCTTACCGACAGTTGCGCCGATTTTCTGGCCTGGTTAACTTTTATCGCCGCTTTATCCCACACTGCGCCGAAATAATGCAGCCTCTAACAGACCTTTTACGTGGAGGTAAGCGGAAATTCATTTTTCCCGACACGGCGCAGGCAGCTTTTACTTTGATCAAGGATGCTATCGCCAACATAGCACTCCTTGCACATCCCGATCCTTCCGCTCCACTGGCATTAGGAACAGATGCTTCGGACACGGCTGTTGGAGCAGTGTTGCAGCAATTCGTCAACAATTCATGGCAACCAATAGCTTTCTTCTCCAAACGTCTCCAGCCTGCGGAATCCCGATATAGTACGTTCAGCAGAGAACTTCTGGCAATCTATTTGGGTATCCGACACTTCCGGCACACACTCGAGGGCCAAACGTTCACAGTGTTCACAGATCATAAACCACTAGTGTACGCCCTCCAGTCAGCTTCTGACCGATATTCGCCACGCGAGATTCGCCACTTAGACTATGTTTCGCAGTTTACTACGGACATTCGACACGTCTCTGGGGCACACAATCCCGTAGCAGACGCACTCTCACGCGTCCACAATATCGACTACCCACTACCCATGGGCATTGACCTAGAAGCAATCGCCGCAGCCCAAACGACAGATCCTGAGATAGAGCAATTCAGACACAACAGCTCCCTGCACCTAGTGGCAGTGGCCCTTCCAACTTCGGACGTAACTATCATTTGCGATGTGTCACAAGGTCGACCCCGAACACTGGTTCCTGCCAGTTTTCGCCGACGAGTTTTTACCAGCCTCCACAACTTATCGCACCCTGGGGTAACCGCCTCAGTGAAACTAGTCACCGAGCGATTCGTCTGGCCTTGCGTCAAACGTGACGTACGTCTTTGGGCTCGTGCTTGTCTCCAGTGCCAACGAGTTAAGATACATCGTCACACCAAATCTACTTTAGGCACATTCTGCGAACCGAACGCACGCTTTCATCATGTGCATGTGGATCTCGTGGGGCCACTTCCGCCATCCAATGGCTGCGTCTACATCCTCACTTGCGTAGATCGTTTCACTCGCTGGCCACAGGCCATACCTATTCCTCGCCCAACCTCAGAGGAAGCTGCAAAAGCATTTCTAACCGGTTGTGTGAGTCAGTTCAGTTGCCCTGCTATCGTGACCACTGATCGCGGTTCTCATTTCGACGGCGCCTTCCACGAGCTACTAAACGCATTCGGTTGTCGACACAACAAGACGACAGCCTATCATCCTCAGGCCAATGGCATGGTGGAGCGATTCCATCGCCAGCTGAAAGCTGCCCTTCGTGCTCGTGATAATCCATTATGGAGTGAAGTTTTGCCGATCGTTCTCTTAGGACTGCGTAACACCGTTAAAGCCGATATGGGTGTTACGGCGGCTGAACTGGTTTATGGTTGCACACTACGACTTCCAGGTGAGTTGGTTTCTCCATTACCACCTATGAGTTTTAATTACGGGGATTACGCAAAACGGCTGTCGCACCAAATGCGGGTGATAAAGCCCACCCCACCACGAGAACAAACCCTGAGCAACTACATACCTACCGCTCTAGCTACCACCAGCCATGTTTTTATTCGAGTAGATGCAGTGCGATCACCACTGCAGGCGGCTTACTCTGGCCCGCTCCGCGTCGTCCAGCGAAAGGAAAAGAAATACGTGGTGGACGTCGAGGGCAGGAAGGAGACCATCAGCATAGACCGCCTCAAACCAGCCTTCATCGAGGCAGAACCCACCTCGAAAAACCCTCTCAGTGTCCCTACCTGCTCACAACCTTCGGTTAGTCGTCACGAGTCGGCCCCTGTTACTCCCACTAACGACCCCTCGTTACCTGTTGCAACACCAAACTCCACGAAAGACACAGCTGCACCGATCAACAGGAGAAATCGACGCGGCCGCGAGCTGCGACAGCCAACGAGGTTTTCTGAATATGTAACAGTTGTATATATTTAAGTTTACTCTTCATATTCAACTTGTACATAGTCCTATTATGCATGAATGCACGATCACGTGGTGATCACGACAAGAGTGGCGGCAGCCTGTATTGCGCCGGTATGTCCCCCTCAGTCGAATGTCCGATCGCGCCTCGAGGCGCAGCTTCCTTGTGTTTCTTTCCTTCCAGCTCGTCCCGTCAGACAGAACCAGATGGAATTCCAGGATCTCGCATGGCTCCAACACAAGGCTCACTGGATCGCGACTGGACCCATTTGACGCCGGACGCTGGCTCGCTTACGAAGGCAATGACAACCACAGGGACACGGAACTTTGGGATATGCCGACAACGACAAACCCTACAACACAACCACCACTGCCAGGTCACGAACAGGATCTACCCCGGTCGGATAACATTGTGAGGAGGACGCAATTTTGCGATCGACGCACAGCGACCAGTGTGAGTCATGGAGAACGGCTTGTGCTGGCTTCGCTGTTGTGTTTGACCGCGGCGGGAGGCATGGAAAACGTCTCTCGCCACCAAATCCGACGTACCCATCACGGGTCGAAGCCCAACTGCGTCGGCCTTCTAGGGGGAGACCCCTGTAGCGCTACCAATAAAGCACTCGATGGCAAAGACTAACAAATTTGTTTATTTGAACAATGACCGTTTTTGGTGGCGCCACTTGCTCCGCCTGTGTACGTCGTCTGCACGCCGTTGCGCTCCTCCAATACACACGTTGTCCCGCTCCAGCGTTTTGAGTTCTGCTTTGCGCGCTGCCGAGTATATTCGCTATCGTGTCACATACCGAGGACCACGGGCTGTAGACTCTATACGGGAGCAGGTCCTGACTTAACTGACATAAATCCTAAACGGATCTGGCATGCCGTTAGAGCAGACTATCAACCGACGCGATCTGGGTAGACATGCTTTCCAATTTGCTTTCTATGGAATTGGCCCCTTTACTGACTTCCCCAAACATTTCCAACTTATGGATGGTATCTTTGTGTCGTTCAGGTTTCTGAGTTTCGGTGCAGCAAGAAGCCATTGGATGAGGTGATTTTCTCGTTGACCCCGCAAATTTTTAACAGAATATTGGTGGTAGGCGTATGATCTATCATGATGACTAACGAATAGACAACCCAACAGCGGGATATTGTAGCTACTGCTGTTTTGTTTTTGTAGCTAACTCTGGGTAGCTCCCAAAGAATATGGGAGACTAGTAGTTTGGATAAGGGGGAGATTTCTTAAATATCGCAATGGTGAAAGTTTTTTATATAGGTCGCAGGTGAAGTATTCCTAGAAGAACTAACATGAAAAATGTGCGAAATCTACAAAGAACTCGCAGTGGCCTAGCGCAGTAGAAAACCACCACCACTGTCTACCCAAAGCTAAGCCATACAGCATATCCTTTCAGTCAGCGGCCATTCACGCCCTGGTCTTTCTGCTAAACGGGCTAATAAACCGTCAGATGGTCATTCACCACTCTTCACCGACCAGCCAACTACAGCTCTGCTCCTAGTGCTCCGGTCACTACACCATCCTCGTCATCTGGTCTCCTAATGGCCAAGAACTCCCCTTCACTGACTTCATCACTCTCCCGGCTTCAATCAACCATCGACCCTTGACCTCTCGCGCCTCAGCTAACCGGTCCTTGCCCATCGGCGCCCTCCACCACGGGCATACTTGTGAAATCGCGTCACTCACCCTGGCGCTAGCTCACTAGCGCATCCACTCAGTCCCCTGGAGATCCACGTGCCAAGATGCTACACGCTACATCTATCAACTCAGCGGAAGCCGTCGTCAAATCTACAGACTCAGCACCACATCATAAACTTTCCACTAGGTGTACCGCCACCAACGCTTACTCCGGCAAACCCAAATCACAAAGAACGAGTTACCGCTATAGTAACAAACCGGTAACACAACCTGCAGCCTGTGCCTGACCCCTTTCGCCCCATGGCATGCCCCGTTTTACTCTTACACAACCAAAATCTAGCAATAACATTACACCCGTCCGGCTTCAATCCCACTTACCGTGCCATTCTTTATCCTCCTCATAAGGCCGCTATCAAAACCACGATTGCTTCTCCACTACCGCCCTTTACCTCCAGACTGACCCCCTAGCAACCTTATTAACTCTCCCCAGATTTATACATGATTTGCCCCAAAGGTCCAACCTAGAGTCTGCAGGCCTTCCTCCAGATCTATTGTTTCGCAGTACCAAGTCACTTCAACATCCAGTGTTGATCTCCACTAGACTTCATGGGTTTTTAGCCCAACATACACTCCGCGGCTGTAGGGATACGGCTGTCCAAACAGAAGAAGCACCTAACATTCAGTCTTCCTAAATGGGTGGCCTGCCTATTGATCACCACCCCCTACGCACATTTTGGCTTCTAATCCATTGAGAACTCAAAGCCTCCCACAGAAATGCTTCCCATAGCACTATTTAACTCTGAGACTTGGCTCAATGAGCACACACATTCTGACCAAATATCACTGGTGGGTTATCAAACTTCCAGGGCTCAATGAATCTACCGCCGGGGTGTAGGTTGCTTGAGGCATGTCAAGTGCAACTTCTGTGCAACCCTATTGGAAAATTCTGTGCCGACAAACGTCGAGAATTCTATATGGTTTACAATTTCTCTGCCTTAGAAGACCATAGTTTTATGTTCCGTATATTGACCTCCCCCGAAGTGACGCTTACACATTCAACCCATCATTGACGCATTTAATTACATAGCTGACCTGCCGTTTGGAGGTGAATTTATAGCGGGCGAGTTCAACGCCCGGGCATACGCTGGTCTTCTTCTGCTGCCCCCACCAATATTCGCAATTCGGCCCGTGCACTCGCCTGGGCCAATGGGCTCAACATGCATAACAGCCCACAAGAAATAGCAACTTTCTTGTTCTGATATTTACCCTAGGTCTAACAGACGTCTCTGCCTCAGTACTCAAACCTACACATGTAGTAACAGTAAACTGGTCAGTTGCAGATTTCGAATCAGGCCACTCAACCAAGGCCTACCGTGTAACGGTACCTCCCTCCGTCACTTTAAATGGTAACACATCCACTCTCTAATTCTCACTAGAAACTGGAATGGCTTATTCTTACCGGCGAATCCTCAGTACGCCGCTGACCTACTCAAGTTTACATTCATGCATCGGAAACATATCACACCCTTATTACCCATCTAGGCCAACAGGTTACCATATCACCGGGCTAAAACAGAAATACGATAGGCTTTGACGGCAGTGCCATAGAACTAGAGGCTTTTCAACAGTCTTCTTCACCTCATGGCCTGTTACCTACAACTGAAGCAAGAAACCAAAGCAATACGCCACCCAAACGAAGCTCAAAAGCTGTCCCGGCTGCACAGGGCTTGTGCCCCACAATCAACTCGACGCACAAAACAGATCATCCACTCGGACTATCTCATGATCTCCCCTCGAAAGATAGCTGACACGAATACCATATTCTTCACAGCCTCCGTGTCTCTCAGTCCTGCTGGCACCCAGCTTGTAACCCTGTCTACCACAAATTCGTAGCCCAGTTCCACCATGGTCACCGCTGTGGACATAAGTAAATGCATCCGCATTTTCGAACCGACCTACCACTCCGCTAAACCTGTGGTATTTGCCTCTCCGTAACGGAACCTTCTCCAGCCAGTAGAAGAGGTCCGTTGTCATCCCCGGGCACAAGAAAGGGACAGTGTATAACATCACCAATTATCCTCCAATAGTCATACACCAGTGATCTCGAGGCTGCTAGAAAAAGTCGTGGAACACTACCCGACCGACCACCTCCCTGCCCATATACGCATCAGCCTCAGATGGCACGGATTTTCCAGATCACGCTCGTGCTCAACCTGCCAATTCAACTTTCTGAACTTGGTGACAACAGCCGGCGAAAAAGACAGGGGACTCGTCATCATCTACCTTGATATGACGAAATCCCTCGACAGGGTCCTGCATCTGAAGTTGCTGGACAAGATTAGGTGTAACGGAATTGAAAACCCCCTACTCAGTTGGTTTGAATCCTACCCACGAGACCGTCACCAAGTTGCCTGCGCCAATAGCCAGATGTCAGACTCCCACCCGGTAAGAAGCAGGGTTATCCAAAGAAGGGTTCTGGGACGGCCGCCTTTTAAACTATATATATATATATATATATATATATATATATATATATATATGACATTTGCGATGTCATCACACATGGCGAAAGTTTCTTTTTTGCCGATGACGTGAGGATAGTCTACGAATTCGAACTCGAAAACCTACCTGCAACACTAAATAACGTCAAGGCCGACAAACAAACCTTATTCTCTTGACGCGGCCGCTGGGAAATGGAACTTTCAACAAACAAAAGCAGTTATATATTCCTCATGATACGCATAAGACTGGCGGTGTTTCACTCCCTTATTCCCCAACAATATAAGATCTTGGACTACAATACTCTCACACGTTCAATTTCTCTGGACACACTTCCCACGTGACTGCAGGCGCAAACAAGTCCCCTGACTTGTTGCAAAGAACGTTCCTTTTCCCGAACAGTACGTTGGAGATATACATAGATCATGATCTCCCAACCCTAGAGTACCGCACATTTTTTCTCAAGTAAGCACAGACGTGACATTGCCGACATTAGAAATGTACAGGTTTGATTTTGCAAAGCCTCTTTGGGCCTTCCACTAACCTAATCTGCAGGCAATTGTGTGCTCTCCTGCGGCTGGACCCTCCGTGGCTGAGGAGGATAAAACTCAACCTTGTGTTCTGGTCTAATTTGCTACACGAAAAAGTTCTATCCCCCAGCCAAATGCACTTCAGTTTAAATTCGACACATCAGCTGCGCAATAGGGCATACCATGTAACGATCCATGCTTTACGGAAATCCCCAAGGCGGAGCTTCTTACCCCGTAAATATGCAATTTTGTGGAATAAACTCCCAGCCCATATCCGTTCCATAGATTCCCAAACCATATTCAAGTCCAGACTGCACTTAGCGCTGGGCATCCAAAAACCGACCGCCCTTTTGAATCCTCATGTGACTATTGATAGAGCTTACGGGGGAGGTGCTGGGCACCAAATCGAACTCCCGATAACTTCTACAATATGCTTACAATTCACTCTCGTTGCCGCTAATTTGGGATAAACTTACCGGGTTACAATTCCCAAACTCAGTTACCTCTAGTGCTGAGGCTAGGTCCTCTGGAATCTTATTTGAATAAATGAATACCGCTAGTTGTATGGAAGATAATCTTTAAAAGGTCCCAGTGATAATTTTGGTTTAGCTTACACCTGTGTCTCTAACCCAAAAGGCAGCACCTGTCAAACTCCTCAACCTGCATCCAGTGGTCACACTGAATAGAACCAATAGGCACTCATCGCTCAACTTCCCCCTTTATCACGTGAATCTAGCGTCCTCTTATGATTGGCCTATATAACAACCAATACTTAGTCGGCAAAACCACAAGCCATCTGTGGATCGCCCCGATGCATCACCACAGTTCGTGCTAACAACAGCCGGCTCACATGTGGCCTGGAAGCCGGTGGACTCAGGCCTTGTCAGAAACGAGTGTTTAAATATGCACCCACCCAGTGTTGAAAGCTTTCCGTGTATCTGTTTCCCACTTTTGGTCTCTTCCATAGTTAAAAGCCGCGACACCACCAATGGGAGAATGGCAACAAGTCTGTGGTTTTCATATAACGAGGGGAAAAACAACCAACTCTAGCAGTGTCGGACCTCATGGGTCACGCCTAAAGAATGGCGGGCGGAGGAGAAATGGGAAGTACTCCCCACAAGGGAAGCATGCTATTCCGCTCCTGTGAATCAAAAAGCAAAGTGCCAAAAGTACTTCTAGCCGCGAAGATATTGGATTCATGCTCTACTCCTCTTCAGCAACGGAAGAACTCTCAGTTACAGACGCGACCCGACCCTGCTTACGGGGAGCCTTGGAAGAAAAAGAGCGTACAAGCGAATCTCTCAGCACCTCTGCCTGATCCTAAGTGGGGTGACAAGCGTGCTAAATGAGCTATCTCTATACAAAACGACCTAACTTCTCCCAGCTTAGGCTCTCTTGGGTTCCTTGTGCCATATCCGACTAGCTCATAGATGCCCAAATACTTTGTCTGTACACGTCTTCCAAATTTTATCCACGTTAAGTCCCCCATGTTCATGATCGTTCTTGTTGATACGTGTTTGGTCGAACGCACGACTTGTGGACTCAATTCCCGTCCAGCGAATAAAGACGCAGAACGACAGCGATTGATGGTTTCTGTACTTGTATTGATTGCCCTGTATGAAGTACAGGAGAAGGGAGGCTGATCGAGCTAATCACCAGAGCTGAGGAGCTGGAGCGCGCCTTGCCGTTTTGACGTAGTGTGACGAAGGTTCTTCTTCTTTTTCACGTGTTCTTATTTTCACACCGGTGGACTTAAACAAAGCGCGCCTAAGCTCTAAGCTCGCAATTGTATTTTATTGAATTTGGTGTCTGCGAAGCCGCTACATCAGTCCCCCTCCAGAAGGACGACCGAGTAGGAGAACTTCGACCTAAGAGAGCGTCGTGAGTTGAGCCAAAAACCAGCTGAATAGTTCCAGCTGGAAAAGGTTTGTGCTCAGCACCTCTAACGTGATCTAAGGACCTCTGGGCCATATAAAGCCGCAGAGGAGGTTACTCACGCGTGAACTGGTGGGGTATCCTCTCCCCGTGCTCTCTATCTAGAAACCTTAAGTGGGGACAGGGACGTGCCAAACCATGTACAAGGCACGTAGGCAACAACAACAACAAAAAATGGTAATGTTCATGTAGTGACACATGTCCATTGTTAGTGGTGTGCCAGATTCTTCCTAGGTAAACAACGACTGACCCTAGAAGAGATAAGAAAACCTGGATACAGTATGCAATCAAAAGGGGAAATCTATGTAAGAACAATAAAGTCAACGAATCGTGCAGGGAAACGAACATGCCTACCAGACCTGGTGGAACGTGATGGGGGGTCGACCTGTGACTCACGCGTGCTGGAGCTAGATGTTGTTGGGGTCGGGCAAACGTCTGTGTTTTTACCATCGACGGGCAACGGCGTAGGCTGGGTTTCCGAGTCGACGAACGCTGGCTTAAGGCGGTCGGTGCTGACGGTTTCTTGCCGACCATTGAGATCGATGATGAACGTTTTTTCTAAACGCCGAATGACTTTGTGCGGGCCAGAATAAGCTGGAAAATTGCGATATGAAATCCAGCTGGCGAATTTCTCGTGGAGAATGACGATCAGACGCGTTGCGGAAAGCATACAGTAGTGGCTTGTGATCTGTGAAAATGATGAATTCCCGTCCTTCCAGCGCGTGGCGAAAGTGACGTATGGCGGTGTAAACGGCAAGTAACTCACGACCAAACGCACTGTATTTGGATTCTGCGGAAGACAGGCGGCGTGAGTGAAAAGCCAGAGGCTCCCAGGCGCCGTCCACGGCCTGCTGGAGAACGCAGCCAAGTGCGACATCGGAAGCATCAACAGCGATACTGACGGGAGCATGGGGATCCGGATGACGGAGAAGAACCGCAGACGACAAGGCCTGTTTGAGCTGAGAAAAGGCCTCCTGGGCTTGATCGGTCCAGATGAGGGTTCGTTGTTTGCCCCGCAAAAGATCAGTGAGCGGTTGCATCAGGGTGGCGCAGTGTGGGATGAACCGGCAGTAATAATTGACAAAGCCGTTAAAACGTTTGAGCTGTTTGAAGGACTGTGGAAGTGGAAATTCAGCAATATCACTGACCTTGGTTTCAGCCGGACGAATGCCGTTGGCGTCGATGATGTGACCGAGGAAGAGCAATGACGGCTTCCCTAATTCAGTCTTGGCGGCATTGATGGTAACACCGTGCTCTGTTAACCGCTGAAAGAGCTGTCGAAGATGAAGCTGATGTTCGTCAACGCTGGGGCTAGCGACAAGAATATCATCGATGTAAGCGTGAGCGAAGGGCAGTCCGCGGGTAACACCGTCAATAAACCGCTGGAACGTTTGGGACGCGTTGCGCAAGCCAAATGGCATACGGAGAAACTCAAATAGACCAAACGGAGTGGTAACGGCGGTTTTCGCAACGTCCTCTTCGGCGACCGGAATTTGATGATAGGCCCGGACCAGGTCGATTTTGCTGAAGATGGTGGATCCAGCCAGAGCAGACGTGATATCATGAATGTGAGGCACAGGATATCGATCTGGCGTTGTGACCTGGTTGAGGCGACGATAGTCACCACACGGACGCCAGTCGCCCGAAGTTCTCTTCGGCACCATGTGCAATGGAGAGGCCCATGGGCTGTTCGAAGGACGGATGATGCCTAGGTCCAGCAGTTTCTGGAATTCAAGACGAGCGACGGCCAGTTTGTCTGGGGCTAGGCGACGCGGACGGGCAAAAACAGGAGGTCCAGCGGTACTGATGTGATGTACAACAGCCGAGCGCACCATGGGTAAGTGGTTTGCCGGTCCGGTTAGAGACGGAAACTCAGCTAAAATTTTGGCGAAGGTATCGTTGGCAATAGGAGCTACGGACGGTCGAACAACGTTGACCAAGCAGACAGATCCAACAACAGCACGATGAGTCACAGGGTCGGTTAACTTACGAGAAGCGGGATGTAACGAAAGGTTGAAATGATGCAGAAAATCAACTCCTAAGATGGGCTGGGAAACGTCAGCAATGACAAAAGTCCACTGAAAAAAACGACGCAACCCCAGATCTAACTTGAGACGCCTAGTACCAAAAGTGGATATACGAGACCCATTGGCGGCCTGAAGCTCTAAAGTTTGCCGGTGCTGACGATCAGAAGGGTTAGGGGGAACGACACTGATCTGTGCGCCAGTGTCAATCAAAAACTGACGGTGGGAAATGAGGTCCTTGATAAATAGAAGACGGCAGGGTGTAGGGAGGCCAACGAGCGCTGCCGTACCTACACGTTGGCCGACGAGTTTCCCTGGTTGTCGTGGAACGTGCACGGGTGTGTACACTTCCTGGCGCTGGCACGATACTGGCGGTGATACCAACACCATGTCCAAGTGTGTGCATCGGGAGAGGCTGGCCTAGGAGGACTGCGAGCGGCAATAGGCCGACGGGTGCGAGTTGGGGAGCGGCTACGACGTGCCGAACGTGAAGACTGAATAGCGGTCACGTCCGCCCGATAGGGCACTGAGTTGTGCAGCTAAATCTGTGAGAGTCGCCTCCGTAGTGGTTGTGGACGAACGAACACACTGACTAATTTGGGCGGAGGCGGTTTCCATAAAGCGGTCCGCCGCCAAAGCCAGTCTGTCTAGTGGGACTTCATCTACGAGAAGGGCCAGAGTGCATTGCGCTTGTTGGGGTAGCTGCTGCATCCACAATTCTCGCAACATCATGTCACCAACTTGGATGCCCTTGGCCAGCTGTCGCATACGACGCAGAAGCTGTGAAGGCTTCTGGTCACCGAGGGAAATGCCACTAAGCAGCTGACGAAGACGGTTTGAGTCGGAGACCCCGGTGCGATCTAAGATAGCCTGGCGAAGCATATCATAAGGCTTGTCCGTGGGTGGGTTGGAGATGATATCCTCGACAGCTTCAAGAATATCTAAAGGAAGTTCGGCAGTGAGATGCACATACTTCTGTTGCTGGGAAGAGATTCTGGAGGCAGCAAACTGTGCTTCCAGATGAGTCAGCCAAAGAGAGAGATTACCCGGAATGAAAGGTAACGCTTTCACTGGGCGCTCAATAGAGAGCGTTTCAGGCACCGCAGGGTCAGACATAGTTAACTTAGCGTCATCCATATCAAATAGACAGCAAAATAAATATACGATGGCTGATCGAAATTAACACCAAAAAAGGCTCAATACGTATGTGCACAACGAAAACAAAAGGAACGCTGAAGGGCACGGACGATATAATAAATAAATAAAAATTAATAATAACTTGGAACGGGCTCACCAATTTTGGTCGAACGCACGACTTGTGGACTCAATTCCCGTCCAGCGAATAAAGACGCAGAACGACAGCGATTGATGGTTTCTGTACTTGTATTGATTGCCCTGTATGAAGTACAGTAGAAGGGAGGCTGATCTAGCTAATCACCAGAGCTGAGGAGCTGGAGCGCGCCTTGCCGTTTTGACGTAGTGTGACGAAGGTTCTTCTTCTTTTTCACGTGTTCTTATTTTCACACCGGTGGACTTAAACAAAGCGCGCCTAAGCTCTAAGCTCGCAATTGTATTTTATTGAATTTGGTGTCTGCGAAGCCGCTACACGTGGACCGATTATCACCAGCGCCTGTTACCGCTCAAGAATAATATGAAAGATAATCTGTCTAAAGCCACTCCCCGAATACTTACTCATAAGTTGTTTGAGACCTACCTAGGTTTCCATTTGCCTCCGTTGTTTTTTAGCCCGAACCAATTTTGAACACGAGCTTCCCATTTGGGGACCCCAGGTTTTCACCCTCAAAACATATAGCAGCGCAAGGCGTAAAACATCTTTAACTCTTACGTTAGGATTATAAAACACCCTACCCTTTACACTAGCCGCTGACGGCCGGAACGAAACCAAACGATCATCTACGGTCAGCGCATAAAAGAAAGCAGATGCTCCGATAGCCACAGTACCCAACACAGTCCTCTTACGACTCTATATCATTTCATATATAGACCTGGCAGTCGCCCCGACTCAAGCTATGTCTAGTCCACTACGTGTGCAGGTGCATGATCTGTCATCGCCTTAATAAAATTTCTGTGAAGTTCGAGACCTTGACAAAGGGTACACACTGAAATAACCCTAAAACATGATGTTCGCCATCAGGCACGTGCTTTTGGTCAACTCCCGAGTTATGACCGAAATGTCACCACGATAAAGGGGAAAATCATCTATTTCTCCATCGACTTGATATCACATAAAATTTCTGCTCATATACCTCCCGTTGAAACAAATCCTGTCACGAATAACGCGCTCCACCACACCGTGGCTTTATCAGCTTGTAGCCGCCTATGCGCTATCAAAGCCATAGCTTATCCCCGTCAACACATCCCCCTAGCTGCTACTACCAAATTTGACTTCAAAGTCTTGTCCACTGCATAAACCATGTGTCACCGAGGACTGAAGTGAAGCCTTACCTTTGCAGTGATAGTGCACCTAGCTCGTCAAACACTGCCGTCATTTGCTATCACAACCCACAGCTAGGAATACTTTCAGATTGCCAATCTCTCCGCCTATCCTATGCCTTGATTACTCCCCTAAAACTGCAACCGCTGGACTTCTTCTTATAGGTCATTTATAACTCCCTGCTGGAGTGCCCTCCCGACTGCCATATCTCCGATCTCCTCTCAGATCATGCCGGTTAGTTGGGTAGCCATCGGTCCACTATGCAGTACTCACTGGAAATGGCTAGGACTAAGTAAACCAGACTGACGAGACTGGACCACCTCCCACTCTGAACGTCCATGGTTCAAACTTAAACCCCAAGCTGGCTTATGCTATACTTGCCAACTCGAAAATCGTTGACCCTAACCTTGAGCACCTCTTTACCATTATAATAAATGGAAAAATTGAGGGTCATTTCCGGATGTGAGACCCTAGTTTTGTCCTCTTTTTCGAGAACCCATTACCGCAAAAAGGGGGGGGGGGGGCGCACAAAGCTCGTGTAAGGGATAGAAAGTATATTCTACCCCCTCAACCAATCGGACTACTGCAGTTTATCCAATGAAATAAGATTCTATTTTATTTCCTCGCGCGACACTTCGCCTGTTCAGGCGCCGGACGGGTTGACCCATCTCCGGTCCCAACCATGACCAGCTGCTGCAGAGTCTCTTGCATTGCACACCACTGCGAAAAGGACAGTGTTCCCCGGGTCACAAGTCACCATAACAGTTTTACCGGACAACAAGGACGAATTCCCGACGTCAAGCGACGTCACTCACCGCCCCTTAATTATTTACAGTATGCTCTGCAATCGGTCGTTGTGGTTTCCAAATCATGACCGTAGTCCTACCATGGCTATTGAATTTTTAACTTCTTTCCCCATTCTGATAAACAACGCAATATTATTCCATTGTTCCTGCTTCCCAGACATTTTCCTCACGAACAGCCACTGGCTCCTGGTGATCCCGCTCATATTCGAGCCTCAGTTCGTGTAAGTCAACTCTTGCAAATCGAGCAACGAGTAGCCGATTCAAACGAATCCAAAAACTAGAACAAGATCGATTCGTCGTTTCTACGGTACTACATTGACATTCACAAAGAGTACAAATATATACAAACCCCAAGTATGCGGCCAAATAGACTTCACAGTAAAACCCAAGGGTTCAAAGCCCCGTGGCTCAAGTACAACGGTCAGGAACGGTTCAAGGCCAAATTCAAATGTCTCACATGAATGAAAAAACGTGAAAAAGTGTAGTATATAAGCAGGCTTTTCAAAGTAAGGATTTGCAGTATTTGTTTTTTACTGTTCGTGATTCGCCGTTGGTGGCAAACGTGAACTCTGAAATAGAAAATACCAGTCACCTTCTTTTGACCGAAACTTGTCTCGATACTCTTTTGTTGAGCCTACAGAAACGTTTATATCTACATTCAGCACTATCCGATTCCGCCTTGGACCTGGTTCTCTGAACACCCCTGCCTTGCGACCTGCTTGCCCATATTTCATACGCCCATCTTTGTTTTGGCGCATCTGCCCCATATTCTTGTTCCAGTTGACTGCCTCCTCAACGAACTTTATGAACTCCACTGCTGAGCTTCCTACCATCATTCATGCTGCTTTGGTAGCATATTTCTTTACTTGTGAAGTACTTCTTTCCATGCCCACCTTCAATTTAACTTCGTTTTCTCCACATTGCAGTGGAATTACCTGAAAACCGACAAGTGAAATAGACTTGTCTGACCTCACAGGTTCACTTCTTCTTAAGGTTTCCGCACAGCTGTCCACCGACCCAGGGAGCTTTCCAAATGATATCAGTGAAACACCGCTCAATACGCAACTGACATTGTTCGCTGATTATCTGACGTTGGTTTCATTCTTCACATTGTCCGGATATCGGTGGGAATCTCCCTCCGGTATTTCGATATCTATCCTTCCAGCAACCAGCCGGTGCGTCCATGCATTCCTTTCTATAAATCCAGATGTTTCTTTGATCTATTGAGGAACCACAGTTTAAAGCATTCTTGCGCATACCACACGTTCCTCACACCTTATTATTGCTGTAACCAGCAGCTTCTATTCTGGCACAATTTCCACTGTGCCACGTTTCCGAGACCGGAACCACTTTGCTCTTCCCGAGCTGGCTCTTCACAACTTAGTTAATTGAAACACTGTCTGGACCTGTCGAACTGTTGCTGAGATGTACAAACCCGACCTTTGGAACTTGTGAATATTTCATACTGCTGTAATAAGCTGCTCTCCGTAGGCATGTCGTGTGCAGGTGTCTCGATCCCAGCCGAGAAATACACTGGTATTTTAGGATTTATGTCAGTTAAGTCAGGACCTGCTCCCGTATAGAGTCTATAGCCCGTGGTCCTCGGTATGTGACACGATGGTGAATATACTCGGCAGCGCGCAAAGCAGAACTCAAAACGCTGGAGCGGGACAACGTGTGTATTGGAGGAGCGCAACGGCGTGCAGACGACGTACACAGGCGGAGCAAGTGGCGCCACCAGAAACGGTCATTGTTCAAATAAACAAATTTGTTAGTCTTCGTCATCGAGTGCTTTATTGGTAGCACTACAGGGGTCTCCCCCTAGAAGGCCGACGCAGTTGGGCTTCGACCCGTGATGGGTACGTCGGATTTGGTGGCGAGAGACGTTTTCCATGCCTCCCGCCGCGGTCAAACACAACAGCGAAGCCAGCACAAGCCGTTCTCCATGACTCACACTGGTCGCTGTGCGTCGATCGCAAAATTGCGTCCTCCTCACAATGTTATCCGACCGGGGTAGATCCTGTTCGTGACCTGGCAGTGGTGGTTGTGTTGTAGGGTTTGTCGTTGTCGGCATATCCCAAAGTTCCGTGTCCCTGTGGTTGTCATTGCCTTCGTAAGCGAGCCAGCGTCCGGCGTCAAATGGGTCCAGTCGCGATCCAGTGAGCCTTGTGTTGGAGCCATGCGAGATCCTGGAATTCCATCTGGTTCTGTCTGACGGGACGAGCTGGAAGGAAAGAAACACAAGGAAGCTGCGCCTCGAGGCGCGATCGGATATTCGACTGAGGGGGACATACCGGCGCAATACAGGCTGCCGCCACTCTTGTCGTGATCACCACGTGATCGTGCATTCATGCATAATAGGACTATGTACAAGTTGAATATGAAGAGTAAACTTAAATATATACAACTGTTACATATTCAGAAAACCTCGTTGGCTGTCGCAGCTCGCGGCCGCGTCGATTTCTCCTGTTGATCGGTGCAGCTGTGTCTTTCGTGGAGTTTGGTGTTGCAACAGGTAACGAGGGGTCGTTAGTGGGAGTAACAGGGGCCGACTCGTGACGACTAACCGAAGGTTGTGAGCAGGTAGGGACACTGAGAGGGTTTTTCGAGGTGGGTTCTGCCTCGATGAAGGCTGGTTTGAGGCGGTCTATGCTGATGGTCTCCTTCCTGCCCTCGACGTCCACCACGTATTTCTTTTCCTTTCGCTGGACGACGCGGAGCGGGCCAGAGTAAGCCGCCTGCAGTGGTGATCGCACTGCATCTACTCGAATAAAAACATGGCCGGTGGTAGCTAGAGCGGTAGGTATGTAGTTGCTCAGGGTTTGTTCTCGTGGTGGGGTGGGCTTTATCACCCGCATTTGGTGCGACAGCCATTTTGCGTAATCCCCGTAATTAAAACTCATAGGTGGTAATGGAGAAACCAACTCACCTGGAAGTCGTAGTGTGCAACCATAAACCAGTTCAGCCGCCGTAACACCCATATCGGCTTTAACGGTGTTACGCAGTCCTAAGAGAACGATCGGCAAAACTTCACTCCATAATGGATTATCACGAGCACGAAGGGCAGCTTTCAGCTGGCGATGGAATCGCTCCACCATGCCATTGGCCTGAGGATGATAGGCTGTCGTCTTGTTGTGTCGACAACCGAATGCGTTTAGTAGCTCGTGGAAGGCGCCGTCGAAATGAGAACCGCGATCAGTGGTCACGATAGCAGGGCAACTGAACTGACTCACACAACCGGTTAGAAATGCTTTTGCAGCTTCCTCTGAGGTTGGGCGAGGAATAGGTATGGCCTGTGGCCAGCGAGTGAAACGATCTACGCAAGTGAGGATGTAGACGCAGCCATTGGATGGCGGAAGTGGCCCCACGAGATCCACATGCACATGATGAAAACGTGCGTTCGGTTCGCAGAATGTGCCTAAAGTAGATTTGGTGTGACGATGTATCTTAACTCGTTGGCACTGGAGACAAGCACGAGCCCAAAGACGTACGTCACGTTTGACGCAAGGCCAGACGAATCGCTCGGTGACTAGTTTCACTGAGGCGGTTACCCCAGGGTGCGATAAGTTGTGGAGGCTGGTAAAAACTCGTCGGCGAAAACTGGCAGGAACCAGTGTTCGGGGTCGACCTTGTGACACATCGCAAATGATAGTTACGTCCGAAGTTGGAAGGGCCACTGCCACTAGGTGCAGGGAGCTGTTGTGTCTGAATTGCTCTATCTCAGGATCTGTCGTTTGGGCTGCGGCGATTGCTTCTAGGTCAATGCCCATGGGTAGTGGGTAGTCGATATTGTGGACGCGTGAGAGTGCGTCTGCTACGGGATTGTGTGCCCCAGAGACGTGTCGAATGTCCGTAGTAAACTGCGAAACATAGTCTAAGTGGCGAATCTCGCGTGGCGAATATCGGTCAGAAGCTGACTGGAGGGCGTACACTAGTGGTTTATGATCTGTGAACACTGTGAACGTTTGGCCCTCGAGTGTGTGCCGGAAGTGTCGGATACCCAAATAGATTGCCAGAAGTTCTCTGCTGAACGTACTATATCGGGATTCCGCAGGCTGGAGACACTTGGAGAAGAAAGCTATTGGTTGCCATGAACTGTTGACGAATTGCTGCAACACTGCTCCAACAGCCGTGTCCGAAGCATCTGTTCCTAATGCCAGGGGAGCAGAAGGATCGGGATGTGCAAGGAGTGCTATGTTGGCGATAGCATCCTTGATCAAAGTAAACGCTGCCTGCGCCGTGTCGGGAAAAATGAATTTCCGCTTACCTCCACGTAAAAGGTCTGTTAGAGGCTGCATTATTTCGGCGCAGTGTGGGATAAGGCGGCGATAAAAGTTAACTAGGCCAGAAAATTGGCGCAACTGTCGGTAAGAGTGAGGCTCAGGATAGTCGCGAAATGCCGCCACCTTGTCAGGCAGGGGCTGTATGCCTGAGGCTGAGATTTCGTGACCTAGGAACGTGATGGTCGTCCTACCTAATTCGCACTTAGCAGAGTTAATGGTCACACCGTGTTGGCTAAGGCGCTCAAAAAGAGCACGCAGGTGTGTCATATGCTCTTCTTTTGAAGAACTTGCCACCAAAATATCGTCTAAGTACACGTAGACATTCTTCAAACCGCGTGTTGCCTCATGCATAAACCTTTGGAAGGTTTGGGCTGCATTGCTGAGCCCAAACGGCATGTGCAAAACTCGAATAGTCCGAATAGAGTTGTGACAGCGGTTTTAGGGATGTCAGCCTCTGCTACTGGGATTTGGTGGTATGCTCTGACGAGGTCGATTCTGCTGAAAACAGAACAACCAGACAGGGTAGAAGTAAGATCTTGAATATGTGGAATGGGGTATCTGTCCGGGACAGTAGCCTGGTTGAGGGCCCTGTAGTCACCGCAGGGGCGCCAATCGCCATTAGGTTTAGGAACCATGTGAAGGGGCGAGGCCCAAGGGCTACTGGACGGGCGTATTATGCCCAGTTCTAGCATGTGTTCAAACTCAGCCTGTGCTACGCGGAGCTTGTCTAAGGTCAAGCGACGTGGTCGGCTAAATGCTGGGGGTCCTTTAGTGACAATATGGTGGGTAACGTTAGTGGTCACCGCGGGAAGGGGGCCAGATTGTCTTAGCATTGCCGGGTAAGCTGGAAGTAGGTCTGCGTACGGGTGTTCGGCCTGCGGTTCGATGTATAGGGGCGTGATGTGATTCACGGAGGAATACGACCCGGTTACGGAAAGAGAAGTCTGCCGGTCGACAACTCTCCGGCCTCGTGCATCGATCAGGAGGTCGAAATTGTCTAGGAAATCGATGCCTAGTATGGGATAAGGTACGTCCGCTACTATGAACACCCAGCGGAAGGTGCGGCGTAGTCCTAAGTTGAGTGTGAGTGACTTACGGCCGTAAGTAGCAATGGGAGTGCCATTGGCAGCACGGAGTTGTTGGACTGACGGGTTCGTTGCATCACCTGCCTCCTTTGGAATGACACTTACTGCTGCACCGGTGTCAATTAGGAACAGGTTATTGGAAACTAAATCTCGGACGTGCAACAGACGACTGCTATTATGGCTGCCGACCGCGTTAGTCGCCGGAACGCGTCGGGATATTAGTTTCCCTGTTTGGCACCTGGGAAGGTGCAACCGGCTTCGCAGCGCCGAGCCGTCTCCCCAAACCGTTTGTGGTATCGACAATACGTTGATCGAGATGGGTTAACCAGGCGGTTAGGGGAAGGGCTTCTGAGACGTTCACGTCGGTCAGAGTTGTGATAAGATATATGGTTTCTACAGTGAGAACAACCAGGAGAGGAAAAACGTCTGAAAGCCCGCTCGAAAGCAGCTATCAGAGTATCCTCGGGGTGTGTTTCTACGGTGGGAGCTGTGGTCTGGGGGCTGCTCGAGTTTGTTACGGCGGTAATTTGTGGATGGTACCGGTCCATAATACCGTCCGCTAGTTTAGCCGCTTTTGTGAGCTTAAGGTGGCTGGAAACCTCGAGCAGTGCTTGAATGTTGGGTGGTAGTCGCTGCACCCACAACTCTTTGAGGACGTTTTCCTCTAAAAGTTGCCCTGCCAGCTGCTGCATTTCTCTCAGTAATGCAGAGGGCTTCTTGCTACCTAACTCTGTCCCTTGGGTCAGCCGTTTTAGTCTGGACGATTCTGACGGTAAAAGACAAGAGATTACCGCGTCTTTCACGGCTGTGTAAGAACTGTTATTAAATATTACGTCGCGTATCTGAGTAGCAACGTCACGGGGAAGGCGACCGATAGTCCACAAGTAACGGGTTCGTTCGCTTGTAATTCTATGTGATTCGAACTCTGCCTCCAACATATGAAACCAGAGCTGAGGGTCATCAATAAAAAACTGAGGGACGGCTAGGGAGACTGTCGAAACGGACGGTTCCGGGTCAGGTTTACGGTCGTTGCTAGCCATAGTTGCAATGGTATTTCAAATGTAAAATGATATAAAGAGGTCAGTGCAGCAAAAGTGAAACACTTATAATATGGATATGAGAAAATAAATATAAGGGATATGGTAACTGATATCCGGAATTTACCGTTTATATATCGGAAAAGTGTATATGTAAACGAATAAATGTGATTGAGGGACTTACGAATGTACTTCGAGAGTTAATTTGTTCTTCGGGCTCACCAGTTTAGGATTTATGTCAGTTAAGTCAGGACCTGCTCCCGTATAGAGTCTATAGCCCGTGGTCCTCGGTATGTGACACGATAGCGAATATACTCGGCAGCGCGCAAAGCAGAACTCAAAACGCTGGAGCGGGACAACGTGTGTATTGGAGGAGCGCAACGGCGTGCAGACGACGTACACAGGCGGAGCAAGTGGCGCCACCAAAAACGGTCATTGTTCAAATAAACAAATTTGTTAGTCTTTGTCTTCGAGTGCTTTATTGGTAGCACTACAGTATAATTACTATCATAAAAATATAATGGCTGTTTTAAAACGTCGTGTTTTTGCCTGCACTTTGAGAATTATTCCCTCTAAATGGTGTTTGCTCAATTCTGATCGAGACTGTTGTTACACTGGGGACGAACTTGCATTATGCTCTAAAATAACGGTATATTATTCGGGAGGGATACGTGTATTTAGTTGCACTAAGTCCATATTAGTATTCAAAATTAGCCTCGCTAGCACTAGTGCCGTAAAATGCCTTGAGCTACTTGTGTACTCACGCACTATTTCCCCAGTTAACTAACCTGCCATCTGATTCGTTGTTGTGTCGCACCATTGCTCGGGCTGGAGTCCCGTCCTTCTACCGTCTACCACTGGTGATAACATACATTGGGAACACGTGTTCATTTAGGTGATGCCATGGTTCAGTTATTCATCTACCAGTAAATTGGTTTTGCACGTCACTAACTGGTGATACGCTTCCGTTATGCGATGTCGCCGCACTCAAAGGAAGCGGCGTCGCTCGATGAGTTTTGTCACACGTAGGCACGTGCCACTGCTGTAGTAGTATTACACTACTCGGCGAAATGGCCGATGGGCAATGAAGTCCTTTTGTGCATCAACCGATATGGCTATTTGGGGTTGAAGCAAAGAACCAGTATGTACAGCCCATGACGTTCAAACATTTCTCTAATAACCAAGATATGCCACATTATTATTACGTCAACGGTTGGTGCAATAATTGTCCCCGGGAAAACGTTTCAAATGGAGTTCCATCAAATTAACGGTGGCCGAAGTGGATAAAAACTGGAAAATGATTTGTGGTCGTCAAAAACTATGCTGATATTATGAAAGAAACTGTTATTTAACTGAAACTAATGAAACGGTTAATATTATTTAAACAATCCTACATTCACTGTAACTTCTATTGTTTCTGCTGCACTTCCGGAGCTGTCAGATGCTCTGGAATACAATAACGGAGGCTAAAAATTCTCTATGGCAGTTTTTTGTACAAAGTGATAATTGTTATTGCTAAAATAATAAGTTCATATAAAGTCGGTCTTCTGTGGGCAACGGCGAACTGATTCCGCTAGGTAATTCACTCGGAAATGTAGTGACAATAATCAATTAACTTTCGCTAGAAGACCGCAATGTGAATGGATTATCATGTACAATACAACCGTCATAAGTTGCACGGGTATAACGCTAATTGGCAGTCTACTGTCTACTCCATTTGGAGCCGCTTAGGATCCACGAAACGTAAAAGCTTCCGTACCAAAGTTGTGAAATTGAAAATGATATGATCACATTGCATGAATAGACAGCACAAATTTACTGAACGCCCAACAAATCTAACGCTTTTTTCCCTGTGGATAACCTGTTTGTTCGATTTGACGAACAAAATTTGCCATTTCGTACATTGACAGAAGAGAAACACATGAGTGAATGACAAGGAAATGGAGTCAGCAAAACCAAAGCCTCGCATTGTGTCGGTTATCATTGCGTGTTAGTTAAATGAAACTATCCGACAGATGTAGATGAAAACATTCCTTACGGTCCTTATTTGTTCTCAATTCTGAGTTATGAATGCAGGAAAACCGTGTTCTTACCCTTTCGTTGAACTAAGCACGAAGTAAAACGTTCGGTTTGACTGATTAGCAATGGAATCAGGTGATTGATTCACAGTCAATGCGAGCTTCTGCTTCATTAATGAGGAGCCCTAGGGGTAATACCGTCATTGAACGCCTAACGATCAATTTCATCAGTCACTTCGCATTCCGTTGGGACTGTAGGACTAATGAGATTTCCAAACTAATCAACCTACATACCTATTCCAGGATGAAAATTAAAGAGTTATCGGTTATTGTAAACGATTATTGTCTACCTCAATGGTACCAAACTGCAGCTTGATTGCGCACCACAAAGCCGCACAACAGAAACTGTTTGGTCACGCTTCTCAGATAAACGGTAATCGGTGCACAGTTGTTGCCCGCGAGCAAGTGAGTCAGCGATAGTGTTGTAGCAAACATTGTCATAAATAAACACCAGTGTATTTTTTTGGAAATGAACCACCAATAACAACTCCTCTGCGTGCGAATAAGACAGTTTATCGCTTCACAGGAATATCATGACTTTAAGCCACCAGCTAGCACATAGTAAGATTTCAACTTCCTCAGAAATCATTTAGCCCACCTTGTTACGAATTGTTTGGAACTAATATTGCCCGTTGTAAAATGAACAGTACATCTCACTTTGGCGTAGATGGAGGAAATTTCAGAATCTTACGGATGTTATCAAAAAGAGGACAAATCTGATTCGTTGTAGATGGACAGGTAAGGCACTACTGCACCGGCATCCTAAAACTATCCTACAGATGAAAATGGGGAAGTCAAGTCCAGTTGGCTGTGTAGTGCCTCTGTAGCGGTTGCAATCTTCGTTCATACTTTTACCACGTTTATTGTTTAACTGAACGCTGACTGCCAAGCGCGGTGGCCATTTGACCGTTGCTCTTGCGCACGCTCTCACGCACGCTCCCAAATACATGCTAACCACTATCTCTCCCAATCGCCTTCTCGTTCTCACGGGTCGTGGAGAATACTGTTCTGGTTAACATATTTGTGCAGTGCCGCACATTAGAGTAACGTGCAGGTGGTCCACGCAGTACAAAGGACCGAAGCACGCGTTTACTAAGGAAACCGCGAAGTAAGGTCTAATCAACCTTACAATTGGTGAGCCCGACGTGATCCTCAGGTCACGTGAGTTTCCTTGTTTTCTACCGTTCAAGGTCCCGTCTGCGTACGTTTTTGTGTGTTTTATTGTTTCCCTATCTTGATTTTTTTTTCTCGGTTGGTTTACCAAATAATTTTTTTTTTCGTCCAAACATATTTTGTGTCTAATTTGTCGTGATTTTTTTTTCGCGAAGACTATAGTGCCCCATTGGTCGTTGATTTCTTTTCCCGTCGGTATTCCATAAAGTAATCGCTATGTCTGCCGAACGGAAATCCTGCTCAGACCCCACCGTTGGGGCGATCACGCTGCACATACCGGCATTCACACCTGCTGATCCAGAACTCTGGTTCACGCTGGTCGAGTTAGAATTCGAAAACTGCCGTATAACCAGCGACGCCAGCCGTTTCAGGTGGGTAGCAGGCCGCCTCCCGTCAGAAGTCACAATGCAAGTAAGGGACGTAATAATCTCTTCCCGAAGCTATGAGGCTTTAAAGGAGGCTGACATTGCCCGCACGACCCAAACGCAAGACCAACGTATGCAACAACTTCAAAACGTTGAGCTTGGAAGTAGGAAGCCCTCCGAACTGCTGCGTGAGATGCAGCGCTTGAGAGGACCGACAATAGGTGAGGACCCGCTCTTGAGGGAACTTTGGCTGCAGCGTTTGCCGCATAACATTCCAGTTTTACTAAGTGCCACACGCAAATGCTCGCTAGAGGAAACTGCAGCGATAGCTGATGACATTATGTCACGATACAACCCCGCTGTAGCTGGAGTAACCAGGCCGTCCGTCGCAACGGCGCCTGCCTTGCCCACATCTAACGATCTCGCGTCAGTTTTGTCTAGAATTGACGCGAGCCTGCAACGCCTAGCAGTTAGAAGTGGGTCACAGGAGCGGCACCGCGCACGCTCACCTAGGCTCCATAGTCCGTCATTGCGACGCCGTTTCGTCGGTTCTTCAAAAGAAGGATATTGTAAATACCACAGTCGCTTCGGTGAGGGAGCCAAACGATGCGAACGAGGGTGTACGTTTCCCGGTGCTCATCAGGGAAACTAAACCCCCGGCCCGTGGTGGCGACCCACGAAGCCGGGTATCACACCAATAGTCGTCTTTTGAACGTAAGGGACATTATCTCAAATAACCTGTTTCTTGTAGATACCGGTGCCGAAGTGAGCGTCCTCCCCCGAGCGAAAGACGACAATAGCACACCGCAGGCCCAAACACTACGCGCTGCCAATGGCACGGCCATCCCAACGTTTGGCCAGCGGTCGCTCACCTTAAACTTGGGTTTAAAGCGTAATTTTCGTTGGGTATTCATCATCGCCGACGTCCCGTACCCAATTCTAGGCATTGACTTCCTGCAGCACTTTGACTTGTTTGTTGATGCACGGCGCCGCAGAGTGGTGGATCGTCAGACCACTTTCGCTGTTGCGGGTCATAATTCGCGAGTGAATCACGTCACGCCCTTTTACGTTCAACCACCGGCACACCAACCTTATAGCGAACTCATCGCCGCCTACCCGGCCATGTTTCGGCAGGCCGGGCCTCTCCCAGCAGTGACGACCAGTGTCACTCACCATATCGACACTAAGGGACCTCCAGTGTTCAGTAGGCCGCGTCGGTTAGCACCAGACAAGCTTCGTGTTGCACAGGCCGAATTCGAACATATGCTAGAACTGGGTATAATACGCCCTTTTAGTAGCCCTTGGGCTTCCCCCCTTCATATGGTTCCTAAGGCTAGTGGCGACTGGCGACCTTGTGGTGATTACAGAGCGCTTAACAAAGTCACCGTCCCGGACCGATACCCGATTCCCCATATACAGGATCTTACTTCGTCTTTATCAGGTTGCTCCATCTTCAGCCGTATCGATTTAGTTCGTGCGTACAACCAGCTCCCGGTAGCAGAGGCCAATATCCCTAAAACTGCCGTCACTACACCTTTCGGGCTGTTCGAGTTTCTGCGAATGCCGTTTGGACTCAGCAATGCAGCCCAGACCTTTCAACGGTTCATGCACGAGGCAACCCGTGGTTTGGAAAATGTCCACGTATACCTGGATGATATTTTGGTGGCGAGTTCTTCAGAGCAAGAGCACGCTGCGCACTTACGAGCACTTTTCGAACGCCTTAGCCAGCACGGCGTTACGATCAATATCGCGAAATGCGAATTAGGCCGGTCTGATATCACTTTCATAGGACATTCTATTTCATCCTCGGGTATCCGCCCTCTGTCAGATAAAGTTTCCGCTGTTCGCGACTACCCTGAACCCCAATCTTTTCGCCAGTTGCGTCAGTTTGCCGGCCTGGTGAATTTCTACCGCCGATTTATTCCTCACTGTGCGGAAATGATGCAACCCCTCACCGACCTGTTGCGCGGAGGTAAGCGGAAGTTCGTGTTTCCCGACACGGCACAGGCCGCATTCGCCTTGGTCAAAGATGCTGTCGCCAACACAGCACTCCTGACACACCCCGACCCTTTGGCTCCTATTTCTGTAGTGACGGATGCCTCGGACACAGCGGTTGGAGCAGTACTGCAACAGTTCGTAGATGACTCTTGGCAACCTTTAGCATTCTTCTCCAAGCGCCTACAACCCGCAGAATCAAGGTACAGCACGTTCGGTAGAGAGTTATTAGCCATCTACTTAGGAATCCGTCATTTTCGACATGCACTCGAAGGCCGTTCGTTCACGGTGTTTACAGACCACAAGCCTTTGGTTTACGCACTGAAGTCAGCTTCGGATCGATACTCACCACGCGAGATTCGCCACTTAGACTTTGTCTCACAGTTTACTGTGGACATACGACACGTCTCTGGGGTACTTAATCCCGTCGCAGACGCCTTATCGCGCGTATATCAACTAACTCTGTCACAAACGCCTAACATCAATTTGGACGCAATGGCACAGGCTCAAACTATGGACCCTGACATCGAACGACTTCGGCAAAACGGTTCTTTGAGTTTAACCACAGTGCCTATCCCAGCTTCCCAGAATACCATCGTGTGCGATGTGTCGCAAGGTCGCCCTAGGCCAGTAGTTCCTGCTGCCCACCGTTATCCTACGTTCCTGACACTCCATAATCTGGCTCATCCGGGTGTGACTGCCTCGGTGAAACTGATAACTGAGCGTTTTGTTTGGCACAATGTCAAACGAGATGTCCGTCAATGGGCTCGTGCTTGTCTGCAGTGTCAACGTGTTAAGACCCATAGGCACACTAAGGCGGCGTTAGCCAGGTTCCCAGAACCTGAAACACGTTTTCATCATGTGCACGTCGACCTCGTAGGACCACTTCCACCTTCGCTTGGGTACGTTTACATACTCACATGCGTGGATCGTTTTACTCGCTGGCCGCAGGCTATCCCTTTCCCTCGTCCCACCTCGGAAGAGGCCGCGAAAGCTTTTCTGACCGGTTGGGTTAGTCATTTCGGTTGCCCGGCAATAGTGACCACCGATCGCGGTCCACACTTTGACGGCGCTTTCGGCAGCCTACTCGCTACGCTCGGTTGCCAACACGTTAAGACGACAGCTTACCACCCTCAGGCCAATGGTATGGTTGAGCGTTTCCACCGGCAATTAAAAGCCGCCCTTCGAGCAAACGGTAACCCACTTTGGAGTGAAACACTACCATTAGCACTCTTAAGCCTGCGTAGTACCGTTAAGGAGGAGTTACACACAACACCGGCCGTACTAGTATACGGCTGTACACTTCGTCTGCCTGGGGAGTTGGTAGCCCCCTCACCAACCGTGACTTTCGACTACGGTGACTATGCTCAGCGCCTTACGCAGCACATGCGAGTGCTCAAGGCCAGTCCGCCGCGTGAACAACAGTCTACAAGTTATGTCCCAACTGCGTTAGGAGCCGCTACCCATGTATTCCTTCGCGTCGATGGCGTTCGATCACCACTACAAGCGCCATACACTGGCCCGTTTCGGGTGATAAAACGTAGGGCAAAAACATTTGTCATAGATATCAACGGACGACACGACACCGTATCTATCGATCGTCTCAAACCTGCCGTCATTGAGTGCAAGCCGCTCGGCCAATTTACACCCACTCAAGTCGCTCAGTCACCCGCATCGAGCGAGTTACCACTCGAACCACCCCCAATTACGCCTAGCGAGAACTCGGCAGCTAGTCCATCAGATTCTCCAACCGTACCCGCAACGCGAAGTAGCCGTCGCGGTCGCCAACTACGAAATCCCGTCCGCTTCGCCGATTTCGTGACGATTTTTACAACCGACTGTTAGCAATAAGTTGGGAAGTTCGCCATGGATTTACCAAACAACAGACCCGGGAAATTACAATCGGTAGTTATGATTTCATTTTCTTCTGATCTCCTAGCGACTACAACAACACCGAACATCGTTTGTGTGTTGTTATTACGGTCCAACATCCGCCGGCGCCCTCAGGCGCTATTTTGTTCCAGTTTACCTTGCCCTCTCTCAGACGGATCTAACAAGTCACATTGGCTTCATCCGTAGCCTGGCTGACTCCCGTGCACGTTCAAGGAGCCAACCGCTCACTGGACAACGGGACGATTGGTCAGCCTGGCACTGGAGACGGCAACTGGACGCCTTTTTGGATGGACCTGAAGAGGCATTTTCCGGCTTGCATTCGTATGAGACCCGCGGGCGCCAAAACACAGTTGGACCCACGCACATCGGACCTCGAGAGTGCAGGCACCGGTAAACTCATCAGCAGTCGTTCGACGTCAACAACAATATAACGGAGAAGCTATGAGGAGTTCCTGGACAACCAATAATTCCGGCTTACCATCACGATCGAAGCCCAACTCCGTCGGACTTCTAGGAGGAGGCCCCTGTAGCGGTTGCCATCTTCGTTCATACTTTTACCACGCTTATTGTTTAACTGAACGCTGACTGCCAAGCGCGGTGGCCATTTGACCGTTGCTCTTGTGCACGCTCTCACGCACGCTCCCAAATACATGCTAACCACTATCTCTCCCAATCGCCTTCTCGTTCTCACGGGTCGTGGAGAATACTGTTCTGGTTAACATATTTGTGCAGTGCCGCACATTAGAGTAACGTGCAGGTGGTCCACGCAGTACAAAGGACCGAAGCACGCGTTTACTAAGGAAACCGCGAAGTAAGGTCTAATCAACCTTACACCTCCATGGTTTCTACACTACATGATTATTCATGTGACTAAAATCTAATCTGGTGCTGAACAATTACCTGTTTCATTTATTCAACAGTTATCCAAATGAACTGGTTAATTTATTAAACTGGCCATTATTGATATCATGTTAACCGGTTAATAATTGGTAATTATGAACTGAAAAAGAACCTAAATTTTCTCGGGTAACAAAAACATGATGGCTCGCCGAAAACTTCTAACTTATAGCCATTAAACGACGTTCTAATAAATGGAAACCAACTTCATTGCTGGTAATAATCAATTGATGAATCACTTCTATTTCAGTGTGCATATTAGCTTTTTGTGGATTTAGTTCACCCGATCGATTGGATCATATCCGTTTCACCCCTTGCATTATATGCACGGGTAACTGTTGCAATTTTCCACCTGGTTCCACTTCAAATGTCAGGCCCCGGCGGCCGAATAATCCAAACACGTATCACCACTTAAGGTGGGGGTGGAATGCCATCTACATGTTGCAGATGTTACAGTGTTGATGGCAATAACATACTGTTCACAGTGTCACCCCCCTTTCACTGCCGCGGTCGGGGGAGCCCGATTCGCGACTTGATGATACCACGCAGATCGTGTATTTTGATCGGGTTACCGTCTGAGTGGCACGGCCGTTTGTTTGCGTAAACCAAGTCGTAGGTTCTTACTATCACACATGTGAACGGTTCGGTGGCGAGCCCACTAACAGGTGGCTGTTCACGTGTACTGGCTGGCGGTTGTCGGCTGGCCGAAGCATCCCTCAGTTTGTCATTACCCTGACTTTGGTGTGCGGCCTCGAAAACAGCAATGGATCCCCTACGCTCGTGGCGACATGGGTATTCAATACGCGGTGACCTCATCAATGTGCGTGATGTGAAAAACCGCTTTGTTGCTATTGAGTTCCCACAAAGCCCCCACAGGATCTACCACAGTAGTCTGCTCTTGGTTAACTCAATATGGAGGTGAAATACACGGGATTAGCGACTGAACTCGCTCCATCTTATCAGTATTGGGGGATAAGCATCCACGTTCATATACGAACCATACAAGTACACCTGTGTGGTTTGCATGCAACACTCGTAACACGAGACAAGGGGCACTGCTGCCCTCACACTTGTGAGGAATCGTTCGTATTAGCTCTAATTCTATTGGCCATCGTTAGAAAAATCCCGTTGTTCAATCGGGATGTTATAAAATGTTGCGCAACCCATGCCGTTGGCCACTGATTATTAAAAATGATGAACAATATAGTTCAATGTCGCAGTGAACGGCCTTCGCATGAAGCGCTCCGGGCTAGATGGTAACGAACTCGGCAGCATGAACTGCGTCGACTATCAGCGAATCTTTTTAGTCACGATGACCAAATGTTAACGCCGGCGGTATCTCGTACACGTCAGCTGAGAATCCACTTGTTCCGGCCACTTTCTCGATTGCAGATAGTACGCCCACTGATTCGGAAGTTTGTTCCTACTTGAAGTCTTTTTTTCCGAAGAGCAACACTTCATTGGCTTTTTCCGATCTGTTTATCATGCGGATGGAAAAACACCTGCTTCAATCACCGGAAAACGCATGGACGCTGATAGAAACGCCCGTATGACCACAATCAAAACGGTACACCCTGGAACTTACTGCCATATTGATCTGCAAACTGCACTTAACAAGCTGCCACCAAATGGAATCTTTACACAAGCTACCGGCCTACCAGTTCATTTGCACGTTGATGGCACGCATCTTTTTGGATTATCTAAAGTTCGTGATTGGACAATTCTTGGTCGAGCCCTGCGTCCTGTCCGAACAACCTTGTTCATCGTCGGGGTCCTCAGTGGGCCAAAACAATCAAGTGATGTCAGTGTCTTCACGGAGGACACTGTGGAGGAAGTGCAACAGCTACGCAACAATAAAGTGGGCACATAGTGAAAAAATGTTCACCTGTTGGTCGCCTTGGAGGTGTGCGACCATCCGGCACGGTCGTTTATCAAACAAAAGAAGTAGCAGATACGTTACCCTAGCTGCGACAAATGTACAGAAGAAGGTGAGTAGTTCAGAAACAAGAAAACGTTTCCCGAAGTTGATTCACCATTACTGAGTTGCCAACTTTTTCACGGCCTGCTTTTGGTAGACTCACTACTTGAAATACTTGACATGGACATGGTTATGAACTTCCCTGTAGATTATATGCATTGTACGTTTTTTAGTGTAGTTTACAGACTAATGGAAATGTGGACTGATTTCCCAGTTTCCAATGGAAATCGTCCGCAAAGACGCCAAGTAGATCAAGTGAATAAATACCTATTGCAACTGCATCACACTCTACTCCGCGAGTTCCGCAGGAAGTGCTGGGGCTGGAAGCAGCATCGCCAGTTTTTATTATACTCAGCGATGATTGTGTTGGAGGGCAATATAGCACAAAATCTATGAGCAAATTCTTCGTTTATCGATAGCGATCATTTTGCTTTGTACTTATCATGACAGTGTAAGCATCGAATCAGCAAACAAGTTATTGGTTTTTTCTATGTGCAACCATCGACTGTTGTTCGGATTGGAAGAAATGCCAATGAATGCGGATTCACTGGTACGCATTGCAAGCGACGTACGTGTTCACGGAAAATTGGAAACTTTTAGTGCGCTCTCATATGAGTCATGTTTGTATACTGGTAGAAGGATGATTCACGGAACTATTAGAGTCAATTCTCAGATTCCTCGAGGATGTTCGGAGCAACAGTCCTCTTCTTAATACGATGACAAAGCTTGGGAAATTCAGCGAAGATGCGAGGAAGATGGCTTTCCGTACAGTAACGCGACTGTCTCACTGGGTCTCCCACTCGAGTGGAAACAGAATGTGCATAATTTTAATCAGCTGATGCAAGTCAGGAAGACACCTCACCATTTCTCATCAGATGATGCGTAGGACGCGGAACAGCCGTTGACGTCCAAAGGTAGGGAGACTTCCTGCAAATTTTTGGATTTTAACAGCTGCGTTTACAAGACCGAGTATCGCCGGTGAGTATCCACCTTTCACTTCTCAATTCAGATGTTGGTTAAGACAATGTAGGACCTCCTTATGAGTTCATATCATTGGAAAGTGAACGTATAACGTACTTATCTTATTGTGGTGCACAGTCCACAGATGCCCGTGGGCAAGAACACTACAGATGGGATCAACACACGTATACATCGTCATCATGGGCCTAAAGATATCTTAACAGTACCGTGTCCAACAGTGTGTAGTTGTGACCTCACCATCAGGGAAAGTACAAGTCAACCACGTCTTGAGTTACCAGTGTGCGAGTTCCTATATATTAAGTTAACCTTCCGAAGAAAAAATTCCCGCGTCTGGAAGTGTCTCAGCCTAGTGTTCGTGCGCAAAACATATTCACCTTTATTATTCACTTATTCAAAACATACGGACGAAAGAGTTTGCAATACGTGTGGCAGTAAGTGCATTCGATAGTGATAACATTTATCTGAAAAGCGGCGGGCGATGGTTTGGTGCGAAGTATCTTGCACGAGATACGCCAGTTATAAAAATGATTGTGGATTTATACGGAACGGGAGCTTAGATTATTGAACAAACTTTACCCTCCTGCAAATACAGGATTGCTGATGGTCAACCTGGACCAGCTGATTCAGTTGAAAACTAACATCAGTATACCGGAAGTCAGGACCAGTTCACAATAAAGTGACTTCGTTCACGTTTTGATGACACTGCGCATAAGTTCGTGTGCAGTGTAATGCGCCGTCTCACCATTCCTAACGTGCGGACTTATTTAACTATTCAGTGGCACACGGAAACAATGATTCCATGAAGGTTCGCTGAATCGATACCTCTTAGGCAAGGTGTTATTCAAGTCATCGGGTAAACCTTTAAGAATATGTTCTTCGAAGAACGTCGTTCACAGAGGTCCGGGAGGACACGTTAGTTCTAGTCTTTTGTTGATAGCTGCACGGGGCTGCAATCAACAGTGCAGCGGGTGAGTAAAATCCACCCATTATTAATCATGCTTATATTTCCGTAGAAACCGAATCAAGCCGAGGAAGAGCCAGGCAACGAGTGCCTGGACAATGATTATTATTTTCTTAAACGACTCGCGTGCACCTTTCTGTCAACACCTTACAACACAGTTTCAAAACGTCCTAACATTTATTATTTTTATTCACTTGGGGTCGTCAAATGGGTTTGAGTTACCAGGGCTCAGGGCCTGCATTTGGGCGGTCAAAGCCTGCTTGAAAGAGAGAAGCTGCGAGAAATTGACGTGAATTTACGCGCATTTTTGAGCAACCTTATTGGTTCCTCAATGCAACGTTGTTGGTCAGACGGGAGCAGTCTGAATATGCGTAACGAGAAAGCAGTGCTACGGAGCGCCTTGGCCTGCTCAGTGTAAGTTGCAAACAGATGGAGAAATCAAGCGACGTTTTCGTGACTTATTACGCCAATTGGCTATTGGTAAAGACTGGCGAATCAGTTGCCTATTCAGGCAAGTGGTGCTGGCGAGGAATTGGTGGAAACATGGTCCTTCTTTGATCGTTTTCGGTGGCCGCCACTTGAGTGTCTCCTGACCGTCATCTGAGTATCACTTCTTTGTTTCGAAAGCGACACTCAGGTGACTTTCAGGTGACGGTCGAGCTGGAAGTAACAAGCTGCGCATTCTGGCCGGAAGCCAAACCCCGGGGTTGAGAAAGCTTAACTAACGCTCTCAACGTCATGTTCGTGCGATTGGTTTCCTATAGGACAACGATGAAGCAAGAACGTGTGCAGCATCTTCAGAAAATGTTGGCCCAGATTCTATGTGCTATATGTCAGTCATTCGAAGAAAGTTTTCACCTGTGTGACAGCCGTTAGCAAATAAGTGTAAGTCTTTTAAGAACACTAACTTTTCGTGGAAATTCCAGTGATGAAGGAAACTCTTCGACGTAGAAAACTGCTATTTGGCTAAAGAACCCACTCGAAGAATGCACCTGGGATTGTACTTTAGGCCAAGGGCTCCTCAGTACGGGCTGGAGTAAACCACCGACTGGACGTGGTTGGACTGAGAATGCCGTAAGGTTTTCTGAATAGGATTGTTCAGAAGAAAGCAGCTGGAAGTACCTGTGTAACAATTTCGCGATAACGGCTTACTGTCTCCCTGTGGTTTGGTGCAGTTACTGACTGCGCTGAATAGCCAGAATCACACCTTTCACCGAAAAAGCTAGGAATTCCACCAAGCTAAGTCTAAACGGGCAAAAGGCAAAAGAGATAGGACAACGTGATTTCAACGTCAAACTCCTCGAACCCCTCGAAATTAATCTACACTTCCCATGTATCCTAGCCACCGAAATTTGATGGACAAGCTACATTCCCGAGCACAATGGCAGGAGTTCCCAAACTGAACCAATACTGCAGGCCGCCACCGGTTTTCTTGTTGAACTGAGCGGAATCCGTAATAAAGGTCGTCCCCATTCTACCGAACCGTCTCCAGAGTCTTATCAAAGGTTCCTGATGGACCTTATTTACACCAGGCCCTTTATACTTGGAGATAAGGGGCCTGGAGGTAACGGCTTGCTTTCCTTCTCGGGAGCGCAACAGAATCGGGGTAATCCGATGACGCCTATGAAAAAACAGTCACCCGGTCTACCGCCAGTGTACTGCCTATCGGGATGGGGGACGGGTCTACGGAATGACTCAGCTACCGATGTGGTGGAATAGCAGAATGGCTACATCCTCAAGCAAAGTTTGGATGTCATTCTTTTGGATGGGGGCAGCACAAGTCCATCTAAATGTTTCCTCCGGTATGGAGGTAGGGAGGCCCGCAAAAGATACTGCTCCACTGCTTTTGATTTGGAAGGCTAGAGGCTGAGCACTTGGTTGGTCCACGTCTTTAAGCTATAGAGAACGATGCCAAAATCTGAATCTTGATCCACTCTGGCTCCGCCGCCTAAGACTAAACTTAGTCTTTTTGTATAACCTGCTCCATAACCGGTCTTTTTCCTTTGACCCAGTAAGCTTCTCCCGTGAAACCCCCTACTCACTTCGGCACAGGCCTTTTACTGTCCCTTCAAGTATAGCTAAGTCGGCCATACGGTCACGTTTCTTCCTTCTTGTCTACTCTAAAGTCTGGAACAAGTTGCCCATCACCCTTCGAGCTTCACAAACCAAGTCCCAATTTCTGTCGGCACTCATCCCATATCTCAGCGTCACCCGTGCACTACAGTTATCTAATATATGCTTGGCAGAAGAAACAGCTTACGAGAGGGGCCTCGACTTCTAAGACCAACCCCTTCTCCGAACCTGCTTCCTTCAATTAAGGACACAATCAACGATAGACATTTTCATCTATCTGGCTGAGTTCTCAACGTTAGACTACCTATGGCCATTTCCTCAATGAACCGAACAAATGGAAATGCCACTAATTTTAACCACTTTGCTTCCATCCAACCTCGTAGTTTCCGTCACTCTTATGCCTCGTCCTTCACTGGTTTTTATATGCCTCCATTAACCGTTGATCCGCAGCAGGGGCACACCCTGACTGCTGCTTCTTATCTGCTCTCCTTTCCCACGTAACCCCCCTTCATTCTTAGCCCTTTTTCAACTCCTGTCATGTTAATTTCCACATTTTCAAGGGTTTAGTCTGTTTGTTCCATCACTTGTAAACAGCTGATTATGCACTTGGCATGCCTCGGACGTCTCCGAAATAAACCATTATTATTCATTATTACATTATCATAACTCACAGCTGGAAACACGTCCAGACTGCAGTACCCCTTTATTTCAGGTTTGCTGTCTCCCACTATCTCAGTCGCAAAACTGGCTAACCAAGGATGCCACTCTGACTCGCACGGACAGAGACTCAAGTGGAACCTACCATAGCAACTGGGACCGAAATCAAACCATACAACAGGAAATACTCCTAATTGCTCATCAGATCGTTCAACGTTTTTAAACGCAACCAACTCGAGTTCCAGTTCACGCGCATGCCGCTACTATACAGCCACACTCGACTGATCGACCGACACATACATTGTCCTGCCAGACGAACCTTAAGCACTCGATGCCGTACGTTACCAGAAACGACGCTGAATAACACTGAAGGCAAATGTGTCAACACATACATATATATTTTTCAGTGAAACAGCATAATAACTCTGAAGTCCATGCGGAGATTTCCCACGTTATCATCCGTTACCACTGTTTATCTTTCCTACGACCCGTAGCCGGCTGGAAATTAACTCTCCACTTCCCGAAGACCTTCCAGTTGCGCTTTCTTATTTCAGAATGGTACATGTTACTGATCCTGAATCTAAACTCACCTTTTTATGGTCTGCTGATTCTCCCATATCCACCAGTGTTCACTCTCGCAAAATTGGTCTCATGCCCCCCTGCTTCAAAACTCATTCCGTTTATTGAACTCCGGTAAATCCGTCATTCAGGGTTTGCATTGTCTTCATGATCGCTAACCTGTTCGCATGCGTTGATTTTCCCGAACATACTTCTTTACAATTTTCCCCCCTCTTTTTCCTCTTGCTCAAAAATTTACTCCATCTGCATAACCTCGGTGGGCCTCCGGTTTCCTTGGCTTGCATCATTCTCGTTCGTAATGCGTCCTTAGCACTGCGTTAATGATTTTTCGATATCCCCACCGCGAACCAGTGCCCAGGCCGGAATCGAAACCGGTTCAAAAGTGCCGCGCGAAAAAATTATCAGAATGATCCATTCAAACTGTGGCTGGCTTTGTTTTTCCATCTTTGATACTCTCGACTTTCATATTCTGGATTTGTGAATATTCCATCTTATTGAGTAACGTGTTACACCATGATCATGCGCTACAGCGTGCATCTCGACTATGGCCGAGAAATATACCAGTATTATTATTATTATTATTAAGTAACAAGCTGCGCATTCTGGCCAGAAGCCAAACCCCGGGGTTGAGAAAGCTTAACTAACGCTCTCAACGTCATGTTCGTGCGATTGGTTTTCTATAGGATAACGATGAAGCAAGAACGTGTGCAGCATCTTCAGAAAATGTTGGCCCAGATTCTATGTGCTATATGTCAGTCATTCGAAGAAAGTTTTCACCTGTGTGACAGCCGTTAGCAAATAAGTGTAAGTCTTTTAAGAACACTAACTTTTCGTGGAAATTCCAGTGATGAAGGAAACTCTTCGACGTAGAAAACTGCTATTTGGCTAAAGAACCCACTCGAAGAATGCACCTGGGATTGTACTTTAGGCCAAGGGCTCCTCAGTACGGGCTGGAGTAAACCACCGACTGGACGTGGTTGGACTGAGAATGCCGTAAGGTTTTCTGAATAGGATTGTTCAGAAGAAAGCAGCTGGAAGTACCTGTGTAACAATTTCGCGATAACGGCTTACTGTCTCCCTGTGGTTTGGTGCAGTTACTGACTGCGCTGAATAGCCAGAATCACACCTTTCACCGAAAAAGCTAGGAATTCCACCAAGCTAAGTCTAAACGGGCAAAAGGCAAAAGAGATAGGACAACGTGATTTCAACGTCAAACTCCTCGAACCCCTCGAAATTAATCTACGCTTCCCATGTATCCTAGCCACCGAAATTTGATGGACCGGCCACATTCCCGAGCACAATGGCAGGAGTTCCCAAACTGAACCAATACTGCAGGCCGCCACCGGTTTTCTTGTTGAACTGAGCGGAATCCGTAATAAAGGTCGTCCCCATTCTACCGAACCGTCTCCAGAGTCTTATCAAAGGTTCCTGATGGACCTTATTTACACCAGGCCCTTTATACTTGGAGATAAGGGGCCTGGAGGTAACGGCTTGCTTTCCTTCTCGGGAGCGCAACAGAATCGGGGTAATCCGATGACGCCTATGAAAAAACAGTCACCCGGTCTACCGCCAGTGTACTGCCTATCGGGATGGGGGACGGGTCTACGGAATGACTCAGCTACCGATGTGGTGGAATAGCAGAATGGCTACATCCTCAAGCAAAGTTTGGATGTCATTCTTTTGGATGGGGGCAGCACAAGTCCATCTAAATGTTTCCTCCGGTATGGAGGTAGGGAGGCCCGCAAAAGATACTGCTCCACTGCTTTTGATTTGGAAGGCTAGAGGCTGAGCACTTGGTTGGTCCACGTCTTTAAGCTATAGAGAACGATGCCAAAATCTGAATCTTGATCCACTCTGGCTCCGCCGCCTAAGACTAAACTTAGTCTTTTTGTATAACCTGCTCCATAACCGGTCTTTTTCCTTTGACCCAGTAAGCTTCTCCCGTGAAACCCCCTACTCACTTCGGCACAGGCCTTTTACTGTCCCTTCAAGTATAGCTAAGTCGGCCATACGGTCACGTTTCTTCCTTCTTGTCTACTCTAAAGTCTGGAACAAGTTGCCCATCACCCTTCGAGCTTCACAAACCAAGTCCCAATTTCTGTCGGCACCCATCCGATATCTCAGCGTCACCCGTGCACTACAGTTATCTAATATATGCTTGGCAGAAGAAATAGCTTACGAGAGGGGCCTCGACTTCTAAGACCAACCCCTTCTCCGAACCTGCTTCCTTCAATTAAGGACACAATCAACGATAGACATTTTCATCTATCTGGCTGAGTTCTCAACGTTAGACTACCTATGGCCATTTCCTCAATGAACCGAACAAATGGAAATGCCACTAATTTTAACCACTTTGCTTCCATCCAACCTCGTAGTTTCCGTCACTCTTATGCCTCGTCCTTCACTGGTTTTTATATGCCTCCATTAACCGTTGATCCGCAGCAGGGGCACACCCTGACTGCTGCTTCTTATCTGCTCTCCTTTCCCACGTAACCCCCCTTCATTCTTAGCCCTTTTTCAACTCCTGTCATGTTAATTTCCACATTTTCAAGGGTTTAGTCTGTTTGTTCCATCACTTGTAAACAGCTGATTATGCACTTGGCATGCCTCGGACGTCTCCGAAATAAACCATTATTATTCATTATTACATTATCATAACTCACAGCTGGAAACACGTCCAGACTGCAGTACCCCTTTATTTCAGGTTTGCTGTCTCCCACTATCTCAGTCGCAAAACTGGCTAACCAAGGATGCCACTCTGACTCGCACGGACAGAGACTCAAGTGGAACCTACCATAGCAACTGGGACCGAAATCAAACCATACAACAGGAAATACTCCTAATTGCTCATCAGATCGTTCAACGTTTTTAAACGCAACCAACTCGAGTTCCAGTTCACGCGCATGCCGCTACTATACAGCCACACTCGACTGATCGACCGACACATACATTGTCCTGCCAGACGAACCTTAAGCACTCGATGCCGTACGTTACCAGAAACGACGCTGAATAACACTGAAGGCAAATGTGTCAACACATACATATATATTTTTCAGTGAAACAGCATAATAACTCTGAAGTCCATGCGGAGATTTCCCACGTTATCATCCGTTACCACTGTTTATCTTTCCTACGACCCGTAGCCGGCTGGAAATTAACTCTCCACTTCCCGAAGACCTTCCAGTTGCGCTTTCTTATTTCAGAATGGTACATGTTACTGATCCTGAATCTAAACTCACCTTTTTATGGTCTGCTGATTCTCCCATATCCACCAGTGTTCACTCTCGCAAAATTGGTCTCATGCCCCCCTGCTTCAAAACTCATTCCGTTTATTGAACTCCGGTAAATCCGTCATTCAGGGTTTGCATTGTCTTCATGATCGCTAACCTGTTCGCATGCGTTGATTTTCCCGAACATACTTCTTTACAATTTTCCCCCCTCTTTTTCCTCTTGCTCAAAAATTTACTCCATCTGCATAACCTCGGTGGGCCTCCGGTTTCCTTGGCTTGCATCATTCTCGTTCGTAATGCGTCCTTAGCACTGCGTTAATGATTTTTCGATATCCCCACCGCGAACCAGTGCCCAGGCCGGAATCGAAACCGGTTCAAAAGTGCCGCGCGAAAAAATTATCAGAATGATCCATTCAAACTGTGGCTGGCTTTGTTTTTCCATCTTTGATACTCTCGACTTTCATATTCTGGATTTGTGAATATTCCATCTTATTGAGTAACGTGTTACACCATGATCATGCGCTACAGCGTGCATCTCGACTATGGCCGAGAAATATACCAGTATTATTATTATTATTATTAAGTAACAAGCTGCGCATTCTGGCCAGAAGCCAAACCCCGGGGTTGAGAAAGCTTAACTAACGCTCTCAACGTCATGTTCGTGCGATTGGTTTTCTATAGGATAACGATGAAGCAAGAACGTGTGCAGCATCTTCAGAAAATGTTGGCCCAGATTCTATGTGCTATATGTCAGTCATTCGAAGAAAGTTTTCACCTGTGTGACAGCCGTTAGCGAATAAGTGTAAGTCTTTTAAGAACACTAACTTTTCGTGGAAATTCCAGTGATGAAGGAAACACTTCGACGTAGAAAACTGCTATTTGGCTAAAGAACCCACTCGAAGAATGCACCTGGGATTGTACTTTAGGCCTAGGGCTCCTCAGTACGGGCTGGAGTAAACCACCGACTGGACGTGGTTGGACTGAGAATGCCGTAAGGTTTTCTGAATAGGATTGTTCAGAAGAAAGCACCTGGAAGTACCTGTGTAACAATTTCGCGATAACGGCTTACTGTCTCCCTGTGGTTTGGTGCAGTTACTGACTGCGCTGAATAGCCAGAATCACACCTTTCACCGAAAAAGCTAGGAATTCCACCAAGCTAAGTCTAAACGGGCAAAAGGCGAAAGAGATAGGACAACGTGATTTCAACGTCAAACTCCTCGAACCCCTCGAAATTAATCTACGCTTCCCATGTATCCTAGCCACCGAAATTTGATGGACCGGCCACATTCCCGAGCACAATGGCAGGAGTTCCCAAACTGAACCAATACTGCAGGCCGCCACCGGTTTTCTTGTTGAACTGAGCGGAATCCGTAATAAAGGTCGTCCCCATTCTACCGAACCGTCTCCAGAGTCTTATCAAAGGTTCCTGATGGACCTTATTTACACCAGGCCCTTTATACTTGGAGATAAGGGGCCTGGAGGTAACGGCTTGCTTTCCTTCTCGGGAGCGCAACAGAATCGGGGTAATCCGATGACGCCTATGAAAAAACAGTCACCCGGTCTACCGCCAGTGTACTGCCTGTCGGGATGGGGGACGGGTCTACGGAATGACTCAGCTACCGATGTGGTGGAATAGCAGAATGGCTACATCCTCAAGCAAAGTTTGGATGTCATTCTTTTGGATGGGGGCAGCACAAGTCCATCTAAATGTTTCCTCCGGTATGGAGGTAGGGAGGCCCGCAAAAGATACTGCTCCACTGCTTTTGATTTGGAAGGCTAGAGGCTGAGCACTTGGTTGGTCCACGTCTTTAAGCTATAGAGAACGATGCCAAAATCTGAATCTTGATCCACTCTGGCTCCGCCGCCTAAGACTAAACTTAGTCTTTTTGTATAACCTGCTCCATAACCGGTCTTTTTCCTTTGACCCAGTAAGCTTCTCCCGTGAAACCCCCTACTCACTTCGGCACAGGCCTTTTACTGTCCCTTCAAGTATAGCTAAGTCGGCCATACGGTCACGTTTCTTCCTTCTTGTCTACTCTAAAGTCTGGAACAAGTTGCCCATCACCCTTCGAGCTTCACAAACCAAGTCCCAATTTCTGTCGGCACTCATCCCATATCTCAGCGTCACCCGTGCACTACAGTTATCTAATATATGCTTGGCAGAAGAAACAGCTTACGAGAGGGGCCTCGACTTCTAAGACCAACCCCTTCTCCGAACCTGCTTCCTTCAATTAAGGACACAATCAACGATAGACATTTTCATCTATCTGGCTGAGTTCTCAACGTTAGACTACCTATGGCCATTTCCTCAATGAACCGAACAAATGGAAATGCCACTAATTTTAACCACTTTGCTTCCATCCAACCCCGTAGTTTCCGTCACTCTTATGCCTCGTCCTTCACTGGTTTTTATATGCCTCCATTAACCGTTGATCCGCAGCAGGGGCACACCCTGACTGCTGCTTCTTATCTGCTCTCCTTTCCCACGTAACCCCCCTTCATTCTTAGCCCTTTTTCAACTCCTGTCATGTTAATTTCCACATTTTCAAGGGTTTAGTCTGTTTGTTCCATCACTTGTAAACAGCTGATTATGCACTTGGCATGCCTCGGACGTCTCCGAAATAAACCATTATTATTCATTATTACATTATCATAACTCACAGCTGGAAACACGTCCAGACTGCAGTACCCCTTTATTTCAGGTTTGCTGTCTCCCACTATCTCAGTCGCAAAACTGGCTAACCAAGGATGCCACTCTGACTCGCACGGACAGAGACTCAAGTGGAACCTACCATAGCAACTGGGACCGAAATCAAACCATACAACAGGAAATACTCCTAATTGCTCATCAGATCGTTCAACGTTTTTAAACGCAACCAACTCGAGTTCCAGTTCACGCGCATGCCGCTACTATACAGCCACACTCGACTGATCGACCGACACATACATTGTCCTGCCAGACGAACCTTAAGCACTCGATGCCGTACGTTACCAGAAACGACGCTGAATAACACTGAAGGCAAATGTGTCAACACATACATATATATTTTTCAGTGAAACAGCATAATAACTCTGAAGTCCATGCGGAGATTTCCCACTTTATCATCCGTTACCACTGTTTATCTTTCCTACGACCCGTAGCCGGCTGGAAATTGACTCTCCACTTCCCGAAGACCTTCCAGTTGCGCTTTCTTATTTCAGAATGGTACATGTTACTGATCCTGAATCTAAACTCACCTTTTTATGGTCTGCTGATTCTCCCATATCCACCAGTGTTCACTCTCGCAAAATTGGTCTCATGCCCCCCTGCTTCAAAACTCATTCCGTTTATTGAACTCCGGTAAATCCGTCATTCAGGGTTTGCATTGTCTTCATGATCGCTAACCTGTTCGCATGCGTTGATTTTCCCGAACATACTTCTTTACAATTTTCCCCCCTCTTTTTCCTCTTGCTCAAAAATTTACTCCATCTGCATAACCTCGGTGGGCCTCCGGTTTCCTTGGCTTGCATCATTCTCGTTCGTAATGCGTCCTTAGCACTGCGTTAATGATTTTTCGATATCCCCACCGCGAACCAGTGCCCAGGCCGGAATCGAAACCGGTTCAAAAGTGCCGCGCGAAAAAATTATCAGAATGATCCATTCAAACTGTGGCTGGCTTTGTTTTTCCATCTTTGATACTCTCGACTTTCATATTCTGGATTTGTGAATATTCCATCTTATTGAGTAACGTGTTACACCATGATCATGCGCTACAGCGTGCATCTCGACTATGGCCGAGAAATATACCAGTATTATTATTATTATTATTAAGTAACAAGCTGCGCATTCTGGCCAGAAGCCAAACCCCGGGGTTGAGAAAGCTTAACTAACGCTCTCAACGTCATGTTCGTGCGATTGGTTTTCTATAGGATAACGATGAAGCAAGAACGTGTGCAGCATCTTCAGAAAATGTTGGCCCAGATTCTATGTGCTATATGTCAGTCATTCGAAGAAAGTTTTCACCTGTGTGACAGCCGTTAGCAAATAAGTGTAAGTCTTTTAAGAACACTAACTTTTCGTGGAAATTCCAGTGATGAAGGAAACTCTTCGACGTAGAAAACTGCTATTTGGCTAAAGAACCCACTCGAAGAATGCACCTGGGATTGTACTTTAGGCCAAGGGCTCCTCAGTACGGGCTGGAGTAAACCACCGACTGGACGTGGTTGGACTGAGAATGCCGTAAGGTTTTCTGAATAGGATTGTTCAGAAGAAAGCACCTGGAAGTACCTGTGTAACAATTTCGCGATAACGGCTTACTGTCTCCCTGTGGTTTGGTGCAGTTACTGACTGCGCTGAATAGCCAGAATCACACCTTTCACCGAAAAAGCTAGGAATTCCACCAAGCTAAGTCTAAACGGGCAAAAGGCGAAAGAGATAGGACAACGTGATTTCAACGTCAAACTCCTCGAACCCCTCGAAATTAATCTACGCTTCCCATGTATCCTAGCCACCGAAATTTGATGGACCGGCCACATTCCCGAGCACAATGGCAGGAGTTCCCAAACTGAACCAATACTGCAGGCCGCCACCGGTTTTCTTGTTGAACTGAGCGGAATCCGTAATAAAGGTCGTCCCCATTCTACCGAACCGTCTCCAGAGTCTTATCAAAGGTTCCTGATGGACCTTATTTACACCAGGCCCTTTATACTTGGAGATAAGGGGCCTGGAGGTAACGGCTTGCTTTCCTTCTCGGGAGCGCAACAGAATCGGGGTAATCCGATGACGCCTATGAAAAAACAGTCACCCGGTCTACCGCCAGTGTACTGCCTGTCGGGATGGGGGACGGGTCTACGGAATGACTCAGCTACCGATGTGGTGGAATAGCAGAATGGCTACATCCTCAAGCAAAGTTTGGATGTCATTCTTTTGGATGGGGGCAGCACAAGTCCATCTAAATGTTTCCTCCGGTATGGAGGTAGGGAGGCCCGCAAAAGATACTGCTCCACTGCTTTTGATTTGGAAGGCTAGAGGCTGAGCACGGAGACTGGGTCAGTAAGTGTTCAAAATGCTTTTCGGGCAAGCCTTCGGATCAAACGTAACTATGTCTGAGAGCTAAACTGGGACCACATCCTGAATAAGCGGAGATGTTTAACTGTGAACCGGCTAAAAGCTAGGAAGCAGTACTAAAAGGCACTTAGCTAAAGCAAAAAAAGATGTTCCGACCGTCGAATAATAACCGAAGCAGAGAACATTTACAGAAAAATTAAGCGAAAGGTAGGGGACAGCCACTGGTGAAGGCGAGGAACTGGAACATATAAGAGATTCGAATGTGTTGGAATCAAAGTAGGATGGAGAGCACTGATGGCAAACTAACACAAGCTGGCCTTCGACTGCGTACCAATGATGGTGTTGCTGTCTCTTCTGAGACTTCCTTTCGTGCATTCGGAGCCAAAGAAGAGAGGGAGTTTGCCTTAATACTTCTCGGTATTCGGAGCTTCCTCATCTTTGGGTTCTGTTCAGTCAGGACCGGGTTTTCATCTTTTTCAAAAAACGTACGACAGCTACTGGCATCATTTTCAGCTGTTTAAACGTTTTAAACATAACTTCTTTTCTCAATCTTAAGAATGAGAACAAAAGGTCTCGCGCTTGTCAATCCTTCTGTCTGCTCTGGATTCGCCAGTGTTGGAATGGCTTTAGGAAACGTTCCCTTCAGTTCCCCTGGAACTTTGTGATTCTTAACTAGCGAGAGTACCGATGCCCGTACAGTATATTCTGGGTGCTGCCGAGAAATGTTTACGCACAATGCGATTTGGCCCGGGGGATCATTGAAGTCAACTGTTATTCGGGGTTTGAGGGGAATCTCTTTGCCACTTACTGGTTGTTGCGAAACACTGTGCTGAGGTTTTAAATAAATCATGGATCAGCGCACATGGATCCTTGGGTTCCGTAGATGACCTAGGCTTTCGGAAGTACGTTGGGTCCAGGTGTTGCGGAGACGGCGCTCCACTCGAATGAACCTGCATTCTTTTACCAAAATTCAGACACGGGCTCATATTCCCCTATCATATGTGTAGATAGCAGAACCGTTCGCTAATCCGTCGGTGTGTTCCCGAAATTCCAAGATGTCCCCTGTCCCCGTAGGGAGCAACGTCGTGCTTGGGAGGCAAAATCGATCTCGGTCTACACACGATGCATTCGTCCATCACCGGAAGCCTTTCTGGTGAATTCTAGTATTGTTTTTGTTCAACCGGACTATGGCTGCTTGAAAGACTCTCCCACTCTTAAAGCACACCTTGACTTGCTATAGCCCACCTTTCCTGTTTCCTGAAGCAACCTTCCCCTGGGTATACGAGGAATTCTAAAACCATATAATGTAACTAGCACTTCCTTCTGAAGGACATTGTCAGCACTTTACTGACCAACGGAAAATGGGAAAAAGCCTCCGCGGTCTGGGTTGTAGACCTACATTCGTACCGCGTCGCGAATCTCCAGGTGACTAGTCTTGCATGTCAGCGACCAATATGAAGTGGCAGAAGGCTTCCATTTACGTCACTCAAGATTGTAGTTAAAATTTCATGGTTACCTTGCAGTCAAGTATCCACCGAAGAGATACGAGTGTCATTTTTACTGGCCCACGACTTATCAGGCCCGGCTTTCCTGATGAGAGCTCCACAACCTATTCTTTTTCACTTTGAACTTGAGACAAACCAACTCCTTGTCCAAAACCTGACGCGTCCGTTGAAACAAATGTGCTATACTCTTCGTCAAAAATGCTGACACTGTTGACAGATCCGACCATCCGTCTTACAAAAACAAAGGGTATTAGGCTGAACATGGGTTCACCCAAATGGTGTGCACTCTACAGCAGGCCAAAGTTCGGTAGCGAACCGAACAGCGTAAACACAAAGAAGCTTGCGAAGTGATTTGATGTCGTAGGTTCCTGTACACCTATCCTTGGGCTCGAAATTTAATTGTTGGTTTCAACGAAATCCTAAGTTTCTGTATGTCCAAGAAATTATTTCCTATTGATGCAAAACACATCTGTTTATATTTGGACCCTCTTTTATCGGGTGAAGCAGTCCGAAGCAGTCGAAAAATTAGCGCCATGCTTCTGTTTATAATTTCCAAAGCACGTTGTCCAGATAAACAATAACTAGGGGGTGTGCGTATAAAAAATAAGTCATGAACCTTTTGATAGCCGATGATGCAGAACTCACGCTCACTGGTGGAATCTTTTGCTATATTAATCCCTAAGACGAAGGAAAAACGATGAACGATTTGGGTTCTGCTGTAAATGTTGAGCCAAATGTTCTTCAATACAAAATTTGGAGGAATATCTTATATCAGAAAGTACTAAAAGATAATCATTTCCGTGTACTTTCTTGGAGAGGTCCAAAGAACCATGTTTTGTCAAAAAAGTGTTGTTCGGAGATGAAATAGACCAAAGAAGCTCACAAAATTTACACGTCAGTGGGTACTGAGTAGTGAGAGGGAGAAGGTCAAAGAAAGGAGAAGAGAGTTGAAGTAAACTGTTTATTAGTGCACCCGGTAAAATTAACAGATGGTATGCCCAAGGGTCGCTGGAGGGAAGCGCCCCGAATACGGTCATTGATGCCAGTGGGTCCAATACCGTAGAGTTTTTTTTAAAGTTACAATCCAACATGCAAAACTGCGATAAAAAGGAATTCGCGCGATATAAAGTGAAACCTATTAGATGTTGTAGGAAGACTCAAAATAATCGGCAGTTCAGCTACAAAGGACGGGAAGACGTGGAGTTTTTCAAAACGAGACAGCCGAAAATTGATGTCTTAGGATTGCGGAGCGATTGAACACAAGTGCACTTTATGAAAGACTGGAAAATGTACTTTTGAAAGTTAACATTTTGGAGAGACCTGCTGCTCGGTTGGCTAGTTGCATCTTCACCTGGTTCATGCGTTAGAGAAACAGTGACTGTGAGCTTCAGAATATCATTAGTGTTCAAGGTGAAGCAATGACGAAAATGAAATTTTTTCGCAGACAGCCAACAGAGATATTTTCTACTAACTTGAGCGGAAGTTATTGGCACATTTTTGGCCACCACCAAGTACGCGTAAAGATATGGCCCGTGAGCACCATTTCACTCTGAGCACTTTTCGATGTAATTGGAGGGTTCTGGGGCAGGGATTCCACCAGATCTAGGTGATAAGAAGTTATGGTAATGGGCAACCCAGACGCTGAGTTTTACTTGGCACAAGGACATATTCAATGAACTAAGCAAAGCAAATACTGGGCTATTGATAGTTACAATGTTCCGGACGAATGGCGGTTTAAAAGCATGAATACGCCGTGAAGCAAAAGCTGAAGTTCTTCGAAAATGAGCAGATAAAATAAATGAGCCTGTGCAGCTTGCAATTAAATATAGTATGGTTCGCTTGGTTTAGGCATTTAATGGTTCAAAAAATGGCTCATATTTGTCCAAAGGTTTGAGTGAATTTGCTTTTTTACCTTATGAACCAAGAAGAAAGCGAGTCTGTTTATCTGAGCCAGAATGAAACGGACTAACCGGTAGCTTGTCAGAACCGGTCAATAAAAATATTTTAGAAACTGCTTGAGAGGTGAATACCCAGGAATCTGTACAAAATAGAAGGCCGCCTTCTTCCCCGAAAAGGGAAACCAGAGAAAGCACCCAGGCTGCTGCTAAGCTCTGTTTGACAATCCATACTGCGACGGCTGGGTTGGTGTTAATACTCGTAAATCAACCATGTTAAACTCTCGCATTCCTAGGGCAGAGTTTTACTGACTGTCCAAGGTAAGAGCACAAGTAAATGTTTAAAGTAGGGTTTGGTAAATGATGGAGGTAAGGTGGTCACAGCTAATGCAGAACCAACCTCCATTCGAGGGGGTACTTTAACATCTCAGGATAAAAACCGAGTAACAAAAATATTACAGCACGTTAGTCGTGGTTTTGTAAGGGCTGCTTGGAGTTTATGGGACAAAATTCAGCAAAAGGACAGTTTTAGTACCAAGCAAATTGAAAGCAACGACCATAGTTTCATTATTCATCGCGTTTATGACTTTGGAAAACCGAATTTGAGGCAACCTCTGATTTAAAAACACACTCAAAGTTAAGCATTTTTAGCAGAGCACTGACGACTGTTAGCTCGGGAATTGCTGAGTCACTACGATGAATCCTGTTAGGTGGGTTGAGAAAGCTTTTGCTGTTTGACTTTTCGGGTGCCCGAAACAGACTGTGACACTTTGAGAAATGGACCACATAAGGAACAAATCTGGTAAGCGACTTTCCATAATCCACACGGTTTATACTGCGATAATTTCGATGTACCCGTTGAGAGGCTCTTGGATTTTGTCACTATTTATGCTATCAGAAAATATTGGAGTGAGCATGTCATACCTGAGTTTTTTGGAAGAAATAAGAACATAATGCAGGTGGCGGGCTACTTGGACGAGGCGTGAGATACAGCTTTTTAGGGAATCCCGCTTTCTTGCACAATCCTTGGAAAAATGAACCTCGGTATACAAGCGTTTGACACCGCGCGCTGAATTTTGTCAATTGTTTGAAGTTATCCATTCAAAGTCGTTCTTAGGTAAGGAGTGAATAATAAATTGTCGTTGACCCTCCCTGCACAGGTGGTTCCCTGATCACTTAAACTCGGCAGGCTCGTTCAGAACCAGAATCTCTTCGGGCCTTTCGGGCAGACAAAAAATGATCTAAAATATGGTTTTGTAGAAAGTCTATGGATCTGCAGGAGGAAACGTTGTGGCTTTATGTAACTACAAACGGCAGTGGATTATTTCCAGTGATCCCAGAGCTAGACGTATGGCATGACTGAATGAAATAACAGTCGCTGGAATCGAAGTTTTTAGGAGCTTAAAATATACGTGCATACAAAAGGCTACAGGCGAACGTTTTACTTGGCTAAAATGGTAATAGTATCCGGCAAGTTTAAAACTCAAGCTCAGATGGTAAATTCAGGTAATGCTGACTGAAGTCCGTTGAAAGTGTGGAGCATATGCTTATGTAGTACCAAACTCGTTCGAAAAGCCACAAAGTCGAATACACTGAAAGGATTTTTTTCATATCTTTCAAGGAAGGAACGACTTGCCAGGGCGACATGCAGTCAATAGCACTCTACGAAGTATGAAAGGCATATAGATGGAAAAATCAGCCACTTTCATGAATAAAACGTCAGAGGTAGAATATAACAAATCGGTTGACGAATATAGCTGTAATTTCAGATGGTATAGTATAGTATAGTATAGTATAGTATAATTCTTGACCGTGGTCAATACACATGCACAAGGCAAGATCAGAGTATACAGCAGTACATGTCAATATGAGGTATTCACAAATTCTAAATTTATAAATCACCCAGCAACCGAATTACACCAGTGAAGTCATGTAGTGTTTGAGTGAACAAAAGTGGTAATGGTTGGGGCGGGAATTCCGAATCGGTTTCGAAATCGCTGGGAGCGGTGTGGATAGCCAGACAGTCGTTGGATTGCTAATATAAGCGACAAATGGACGGTCACTAACAAGTAACCGGGCGGAAGAGATGCCAAAGAACAATGTTAGAAGTAAAGCAAGCGTGTGGCTTTCAAAGTGCACTCAGAGATACCAGCGGAATGTTGGACACTGATCCAGCATTGGGTAACTAATTGTGGAGGAAGCATGTGAAATAAAGACAAGTGAGTCAAAGGTGATAATAAAACGGACCTTTTGTGCAGATGATTACAGTGTCATATGGAAATTCAAATGAAGGCGAAAAGCTTCGCAGGGACTCCAGTGAACTTTTGAAGAGCATGAATGGTGTATGGACATATAACGGACTTTTAAAGAAAAGAAAAGCCGTCAATGAAACGGATTAGTGGAGACAAACGTCAATGGTTCGGCTAGGCAGGAGTTGGAAGAGTGTAAAATGTTTTTTTGTATTTAATAGAAAATTGTTGACCAAATTATGGTTGGCTGCAGATGGCTGGTATTCTGTTCCGTGAAGTCCTTGGTTGCAGGTGGTGGCAGGTAGAATGTTGAGGGAAGCAGGTAAAAAAGGACTGGTTTCACGATGTGTACAGCGGCGAGGGCTGGATTCCGGTCATTGGTTTCGTACTGCAACGCGGAAAGAGTTGAAGAGTTGGGTTGGATTATTTGGGAATAGACGTTGAGCGGATGTGTTGATGGTTGGTGTCAGGGATCACCTCTGCGATACGGTGAGACTTTCATGAGGTTTTGTTAATCCGTGTACGGTGCCCCATGTAACGTCAGCAGGCAAAAGTATAGGTTTAAACCATTGATCAAATAGTCCAGTCCTTACGGTAATTCGGAACAAACGTCGATTCGGCAGATGGCTACCCAAGTAACCAATGCAATCTGGAAGAGATCAGGAGTGCGGCAGTCTGGAGAGTGTTCCGGCTGTGGGTTATGATTATCGTTTATATGGAAGCAAGAAAACGAACATTTTGTTATCCGAACAATTAGTTATCGTTTGGCTAGTGGACAGGTCTATTAGGGATCACTAGACGAAGACTGGTAGCTTTCTAGGGTAGTTGGGTGATAGTAGAGATTTGGGGCGATATCAGGTAGGCGGTGGATGAGGAGAGGGTGTCCGTTTGGGAATCAGGGATAAAACAATAGTAGATGGAATGGTCTGGAAGAAGAATGAGAAAATAGGAAGATAACAGTCTGGTCAGTTCACCAGCTGTGGTCGAGGACGGCAAACAGTAAAAAGTGAGAAAAACACTGAGTGTTCAAATGAGGATTTTTCATGTGGGTGCAAACGTGCTGGTATTACACAGGGGCATACGGATTCCGGTTGTAATGGTGTCTTAACTTACCATGAGCATATGCGCAGAGAAGTGAAGCCTAGTTACTAAGGAATGGTAATCCGTGTGGCAAGGCTTCAGTGTACGAGAAAGGCGCGAAAAAGCAGGATAGGACGGCTGAGTTCTAGCCTGAGCCAGGAATAACGTGAGAGCAAGCATCCATCGCTAAATGACGGAACGGTTTTATTTATGTATATGCAAATTGTGTTGTAAAATGACACAATCTAGTTAGGAAGGGGGACAAGTGAGTGGAGCATGCCAAAGGTATATATATATATTGATGTATACGTGGGTGCGATCATCGGACGGGTCATGCGAAAGCGGTCGGACGCAGAAGACTACGGCAACGAAAGTGAGATAGAGTGACGCAGCTGAGGATCAACGGTTAACGGAAAGTAGAACAAAAGTTAAGCACGGGCTCATCGGTGCGGCGGATCCCAAAAGCGCGTTGAGGCCATGAAACGTGTGACTAAAAGGGAAACGCCTAAGTGTGGCTAAAACTTTCAATGGGAAAGTTAGTATTTCGCCTAGAGTGGTCATTGAGCAGGAGTAAAGATCAAGTTCTGCATGCAATTACAGAAGAACCTTATCTGGGGGATAGGGTGGGAGCATAAATGGTAACGTCATAACTGGATGTTGAGTTCAGTTAGTGAGTCACGCTAAGTGGGATGAATCAGACTGGATTTTCCGGTTCGAAATCGCAGAGGTGGTGTGGGAAGTATATGTGGTGGGACCTGGTGCGGAAGAGAGGCACTGTAAGCTAAGAGATGTCGAGGAGCGTTGAGTTACTCATCATGATTGTGTTAATAATTATAGGACAGTAGTGTATATATATATATACATATATATACATATATATATATTTGTATATACAAATATTATATAAATATATATATATATATATAAATCCAACCAGGGGTTGGATACTGAAGCAGTTTTTATGGCAATGTTGAGGTTGGTTTCAGGGCCGCAGATGGAATATAACTAAATGAAGTTAATAAATCGTGGAGCGGGTGAGACATGTTGACAACCTGTGGGGAGTAATACGGTGGTCTCTATAAATGCGAGCGCATCTGAAAGGATTTATTTCAAAAATGAATTGGCAGGATCCAATTAGTTGGTATGGAAAAGCAGTTAGTGGACGCAGACATGCTTACATATATCAATGGCGAAGGCTGGAGAAGCGGTCAAACAAAGCAATCAGAATTTTAAAAGCGGTGAGGTTATTTTGGAAGGTAAGGTAAAGAGAGAAAGCAGAGCAATGGCTTAAAAGTCAAGGCCTATCTCGTAAGCTTGACGTTCGTTTACGTGAACGTTGAATAAGCGCAAAACAGTTGGGACAGTAAGGAATTTATCAATAGCATGCACGAATGCATACTTTGACCGAGAAGATCTGATGTGCAAGGGAAGTTTATTCCAGATTCTGGAGTACGCGAAGAGAAAGAACTTAGAGCGTAGAACAGTCCTCGCGTAGGGTGTGGTAATAGTATACTGTCTATTCCGGAGTGAATATCCAGTATCCGGGGAGAAGCACAACTGGTTGGAGGAATAGGACTGCTTAGTCAATAGCTTATACAGAAATATCAAATTTAGCTTGATGCGACGAAGCCATAGTGGTTCGATTTTGAGAGATAAGCATCGTTCCCTGTAGTTTAAGTTGGACGACCAACCGATAAGCTGTTTTGTGAATCTTCTTTGAATACATTCGATAATAATCCTGTCGGATTTTCTCATGCTAGTGAAGATTAGGGGGCAATATTCGAGAAGGGGCCTGGCATGTACTTTGTACATGTAGAGAATGCTCTGCCTAAGCTAAAAGGATCTGAACAGAAGACCAAGACACTTTTTAGCCTTCGCCGTTTGGAGGACAGCATGTTCCGAGAAGTTGAAAGAGCAAGAATAACTTAAGCCAAGGTCTCTTACTAAAGGCTGGCTGTCGATGGGTGAACCGCCAATGCATAAGGAACCAGGAGGAACCTGGCATTTGTAAGTAAGGAAAATGCACTTGTCGGCGGAGAATTTCATCACCCAGGTTGACCACCATTCATCAAAAGCGGCTTAATCAGCAGAGATTTTAGGGATAGTAGTACTGAGGTTGCCGGGCGAAAAAGTGTAGACTATCTTAATGTCGTCCGCAAACAAAAACGGCGTGCCATTAAGTATTTTCGGAAACATATCATTTTTATATAGGAGGAAAAGCAGGCGGCCTTGAACACTGCCCCTGAATAACACCGCTAGTCACAAGCTTAGGACTAGAGGTGTGCCCGTTAATTAAGACAACATGTGAACGATGAGATAAGGAAGACGAGAACCAAGAAAGAAGTGGATCGACAATTCCAAATGACCGTAGCTTTGTTAAAAGGTTAGGGTGAGGGACACGACCAAATGCCCTGGATAAATAAAGATAAAGAACAACAAAGGATTTCCCACTTTCAGCAGAGTCGGTGACGAGATTCAGAAAATCATACTGACAAGTCATGCAGGACCGTGAACGGAGGAATCCATGTTGGTTGTGATTAATAATGCTGAGGCTAAACAGATAGTTAATGATGTGAACTTTAACTATTTTTTCCATTATCCTAGATAAGATGGGGGTATGGTTTATAGGGCGATAATTGGATACCTCATTCAAAGGTCCATTTTGAGGAATGGGAACGATTACCGAGTAGGTCCAGTTAGCAGGTTCGGTGCTTCCACCAAGTGGAAGAGTGAAATGTTAAGCAACAACAAGGGGAGATCTGGTCCACCATTGGCAAGAAAAACTGGCGGCAGGCCATCATGGCCTAATCGAGGGGAGGGTTTGCCATTGGATGGTAGCCTAGAAATACTCCTTGCATCTGAGGGTATCGTAGAAAAGACAGAGTCAGTAAGTGGAGAAGATGGGGGAGGGGCAATGACAGTGGCTGGAGCCATGGCTGAAGCAAAGAATGCATTGAAGGCTTCGGCTATACAAGGTGGGGAGGTGATAGATGAGTTATTATCCAGAATCAGAAGTTGGAAGTCGGCCTTAACATCAGCGTTCCTAGACTTATGCAACATAGAAGGAAGTTGCTTTAGTCGAACGCACGATTTGTGGACTCAATTCCCGTCCAGCGAATAAAGACGCAGAACGACAGCGATTGTTGGTTTTTGTACTTGTATTGATTGCCCTGTATGGAGTACAGGAGAAGGGAGGCTGCTCGAGCTAATCACCAGAGCTGATGAGCTGGAGCGCGCCTTGCCGTTTTGACGTAGTGTGACGAAGGTTCTTCTTCTTTTTTAAGGTGTTCTTATTTTCACACTGGTGGACTTAAACAAGGCGCGCCTAAGCTCTAAGCTCGCGATTGTATTTTATTGAATTTGGTGTCTGCAAAGCCGCTACATCAGTCCCCCTCCAGAAGGACGACCGAGTAGGAGAACTTCGACCTAAGAGAGCGTCGTGAGTTGAGCCAAAAACCAGCTGAATAGTTCCAGCTGGAAAAGGTTTGTGCTCAGCACCTCTAAGGTGATCTAAGGACCTCTGGGCCATATATAGCCGCAGAGAAGGTTACTCACGCGTGAACTGGTGGGGTATCCTCTCCCCGTGCTCTCTATCTAGAAGCCTTAAGTGGGGACAGGGACGTGCCAAACCATGTACAAGGCACGTAGGCAACAACAACAACAAAAAATGGTAATGTTCATATAGTGACACATGTCCATTGTTAGTGGTGTGCCAGATCCTTCCTAGGTAAACAACGACTGACCCTAGAAGAGATAAGAAAACCTGGATACAGTATGCAATCAAAAGGGGAAATCTATGTAAGAACAATAAAGTCAAAGAGTCGTGCAGGGAAACGAACATGCCTACCAGACCTGGTGGAACGTGATGGGGGGTCGACCTGTGACTCACGCGTGCTGGAGCTAGATGTTGTTGGGGTCGGGCAAACGTCTGTGTTTTTACCATCGACGGGCAACGGCGTAGGCTGGGTTTCCGAGTCGACGAACGCTGGCTTAAGGCGGTCGGTGCTGACGGTTTCTTGCCGACCATTGAGATCGATGATGAACGTTTTTTCTAAACGCCGAATGACTTTGTGCGGGCCAGAATAAGCTGGAGTCAACGGGCGGCGGCTCGGCGTACGCAGAAAAACGTGCGTGCACGTATGTAGGTGACTGGGAATAAATGACGGCCGATCTGTCGAACGGACAGGAATACCAATCTTCTGACGCATGTAGATCATGAGACGTTGAGTGTAGTCTCCAAGGTTGGGGAAAGGTGCGCTCACCTCGGGTGCGACCAATTCACCAGGGAGACGAGCGGTGGTGCCGAATGTCATGGACGCAGGTGTGCAGGGAGTGTCGCTGCGCAACGTATTGCGAATGCCCAATAAAACCAGTGGTAAGACGTCCGTCCACTAAGGATTGTTGTGAGCACTGAGCGAAGTTTTGAGGTGCCGGTGTAAACGTTCGACCAAGCCATTTGCCTGGGGATGATAAGCTGTGGTGCGAATACGCTTAGTGCCAGTCAGTTGGAGGAGATTGTCGAAAGTGGCAGATTCAAACTGAGCTCCTCGATCGGTGGTTACTGTGGTAGGACAACCAAAGCGGGAAATCCAGTGTTCCATGAACGCACGGGCGACAGTTTCACTGGAAACATCCGGAATGGGTATGGCCTCGGGCCAACGAGTGAAACGATCAATACAAGTGAGTAGGTAGATCATACCTCGGGATGGTAGCAAAGGTCCCACAATGTCGACGTGCACGTGAGCGAAACGGGCGTCTGGAGTCTCAAAATTTCCGACTGGACTGGTGGTATGTCGCTGAATTTTGGCTCGCTGACAAGCAATGCAGTTACGTGCCCACTCACGAACGTCGCGATCCATGTTTGGCCAAACAAATCGGGCACGGACTAGTTTGCATGTGGCCTTGATACCCGGATGGGATAGACCGTGCAAAACATCGAAAATTGGACGGCGATGTGAAAGTGGTACGATTGGCCTTGGGTGATCCAAGGTGGTGTCTCAGAGGATAGTGCCAGCAGATGACGGAAGAGGCAAAGCCCGCACTCGGAGACTTGTATCGTGAATGGTTTGTTGAAACTCAGGATCCTGCTGGCTTCGTGCCAGGTCCTCGAGATTGATACCGAGAGCAGCGGGCGACCCGAGACTGTGGATCCTGGAAAGAGTATCTGCAGCCACATTAGCTGACCCGGAGATATGACGAATGTCAGTAGAAAATTGTGATATGAAATCCAGCTGGCGAATTTCTCGTGGAGAATGACGATCAGACGCGTTGCGGAAAGCATACAGTAGTGGCTTGTGATCTGTGAAAATGATGAATTCCCGTCCTTCCAGCGCGTGGCGAAAGTGACGTATGGCGGTATAGACGGCAAGTAACTCACGACGAAACGCACTGTATTTGGATTCTGCGGAAGACAGGCGGCGTGAGTGAAAAGCCAGAGGCTCCCAGGCGCCGTCCACGGCCTGCTGGAGAACGCAGCCAAGTGCGACATCGGAAGCATCAACAGCGATACAGACGGGAGCATGGGGATCCGGATGACGGAGAAGAACCGTAGACGACAAGGCCTGTTTGAGCTGAGAAAAGGCCTCCTGGGCTTGATCGGTCCAGTTGAGGGTTCGTTGTTTGCCCCGCAAAAGATCAGTGAGCGGTTGCATCAGGGTGGCGCAGTGTGGGATGAACCGGCAGTAATAATTGACAAAGCCGTTAAAACGTTTGAGCTGTTTGAAGGACTGTGGAAGTGGAAATTCAGCAATATCACTGACCTTGGTTTCAGCCGGACGAATGCAGTTGGCGTCGATGATGTGACCGAGGAAGAGCAATGACGGCTTCCCTAATTCGGTCTTGGCGGCATTGATGGTAACGCCGTGCTCTGTTAACCGCCTGAAGAGCTGTCGAAGATGAAGCTGATGTTCGTCAACGCTGGGGCTAGCGACAAGAATATCATCGATGTAAGAGTGAACGAAGGGCAGCCCGCGGGTAACACCGTCAATAAACCGCTGGCACGTTTGGGACGCGTTGCGCAAGCCAAATGGCATACGGAGAAACTCAAATAGACCAAACGGAGTGGTAACGGCGGTTTTTGCAACGTCCTCTTCGGCGACCGGAATTTGATGATAGGCCCGGACCAGGTCGATTTTGCTGAAGATGGTGGATCCAGCCAGAGCGGACGTGATATCATGAATGTGAGGCACAGGATATCGATCTGGCGTTGTGACCTGATTGAGGCGACGATAGTCACCACACGGACGCCAGTCGCCCGAAGTTCTCTTCGGCACCATGTGCAATGGAGAGGCCCACGGGCTGTTCGAAGGACGGATGATGCCTAGGTCCAGCATTTTTTGGAATTCAAGACGAGCGACGGCCAGTTTGTCTGGGGCGAGGCGACGCGGACGGGCAAAAACAGGAGGTCCAGCGGTACTGATGTGATGTACAACAGCCGAGCGCACCACGGGTAAGTGGTTTGCTGGTCCGGTTAGAGACGGAAACTCAGCTAAAATTTTGGCGAAGGTATCGTTGGCGATAGGAGCTACGGACGGTCGAACAACGTTGACCAAGCAGACAGATCCAACAACAGCACGATGAGTCACAGGGTCGGTTAACTTACGAGAAGCGGGATGTAACGAAAGGTTGAAATGATGCAGAAAATCAACTCCTAAGATGGGCTGGGAAACGTCAGCAATGACAAAAGTCCACTGAAAAAAACGACGCAACCCCAGATCTAACTTGAGACGCCTAGTACCAAAAGTGGATATACGAGACCCATTGGCGGCCTGAAGCTCTAAAGTGTGCCGGTGCTGACGATCAGAAGGGTTAGAGGGAACGACACTGATCTGTGCGCCAGTGTCAATCAAAAACTGACGGTAAGAGATGAGGTCCTTGATAAATAGAAGACGGCAGGGTGTAGGGAGGCCAACGAGCGCTGCCGTACCTACACGTTGGCCGACGAGTTTCCCTGGTTGTCGTGAAACGTGCACGGGTGTGTACACTTCCTGGCGCTGGCACGATACTGGCGGTGATACCAACACCATGTCCAAGTGTGTGCATCGGGAGAGGCAGGCCTAGGAGGACTGCGAGCGGCAATAGGCCGACGGGTGCGAGTTGGGGAGCGGCTACGACGTGCCGAACGTGAAGACTGAATAGCGGTCACGTCCGCCCGATAGGGCACTGAGTTGTGCAGCTAAATCTGTGAGAGTCGCCTCCGTAGTGGTTGTGGACGAACGAACACACTGACTAATTTGGGCGGAGGCGGTTTCCATAAAGCGGTCCGCCGCCAAAGCCAGTCTGTCTAGTGAGACTTCATCTACGAGAAGGGCCAGAGTGCATTGCGCTTGTTGGGGTAGCTGCTGCACCCACAATTCTCGCAACATCATGTCACCAACTTGGATGCCCTTGGCCAGCTGTCGCATACGACACAGAAGCTGTGAAGGCTTCTGGTCACCGAGGGAAATGCCACTAAGCAGCTGACGAAGACGGTTTGAGTCGGAGACCCTGGTGCGTTCTAAGATAGCCTGGCGAAGCATAACATAAGGCTTGTCCGTGGGTGGGTTGGAGATGATATCCTCGACAGCTTCAAGAATATCTAAAGGAAGTTCGGCAATGAGATGCACATACTTCTGTTGCTGGGAGGTGATTCTGGAAGCAGCAAACTGTGCTTCCAGATGAGTCAGCCAAAGAGAGGGATTACCCGGAATGAAAGATAACGCTTTCACTGGGCGCGCAATAGAGAGCGTTTCAGGCACCGCAGAGTCAGACATAGTTAACTTAGCGTCATCCATATCAAATAGACAGCAAAATAAATATACGATGGCTGATCGAAATCAACACCAAAATAGGCTCAATACGTATGTGCACAACGAAAACAAAAGGAACGCTGAAGGGCACGGACGATATAATAAATAAAGAAAAATTATTAATAACTTGGAACGGGCTCACCAATTTAGTCGAACGCACGACTTGTGGACTCAATTCCCGTCCAGCGAATAAAGACGCAGAACGACAGCGATTGTTGGTTTTTGTACTTGTATTGATTGCCCTGTATGGAGTACAGGAGAAGGGAGGCTGCTCGAGCTAATCACCAGAGCTGATGAGCTGGAGCGCGCCTTGCCGTTTTGACGTAGTGTGACGAAGGTTCTTCTTCTTTTTTAAGGTGTTCTTATTTTCACACTGGTGGACTTAAACAAGGCGCGCCTAAGCTCTAAGCTCGCGATTGTATTTTATTGAATTTGGTGTCTGCGAAGCCGCTACATTGCGACTTAATAAGATGACTCAAAGCCTTAGCTTCTTGTTCACGAAGTCGCGTATTATCTTGTCGTTGAATGAGTGTGAAGAGGCGGTTTAGACGAATAAAAAGTGAAAAGTCGTTGAAATTATGTAGTTGTTTGAGGAGTTTATGGTACTTCTTATGGAGTGGCGAGACAGACGACCTCTTTTTAGGTACAGCCTGGGCAGTATTGGACAATGTTTCCAGACAATCGGAAAAGAAGGAGTAGAAAATATCCGCAGCATGCTGAGGGTTCTGGGTGAGGAAATAATCACCCTAGTCTTTCTGCCGAAGAAGCGTGACTAGCAAGGCCCAATTCCTGCATAGAAATATATTGTTGGAGGGGTGTGCGGGACTAGGTGGGCCACTAAAGGGCAGATGGCAGATAACCATTTTATGGTCGCTACCGGGGAAATTTCGTGTTACGGTCACGTCGATGCGAGGCATGTTATGAGTAAATACCAGATCTAGTATGTTCCCATTTCTGGTAGGTTCGACATGTTGTGTCCAGCCGCCAAGATGAATGCTAGTGATCAGGTCCATAAGATTGGGAGGAGCCGAGAGGGTGGGCCAACAGATGCGAGGGATATTAAAGTCACCCGCAATAAGCTTGGTTCCAGAAGGAAGCAAAGAGAGGTATTCGAAAGACCTAATGAGAAGTGGAAACAATGAACTGGGGGAATTTGGTGATCGATACACGCAGCCAATGTGAAGAACAGTGGTTCGGAGGTTCACAGTGAACCAGAGAGAATTGGGAATAGAATCGAGTGCCGTATGTAAAAGAGGGGTTGTAGTGTGGACTTCCTTGACGTAGGCTAGGCACCCACCACCACGCCGGTTCGGTCTATCGGTCCTCAGAAGATTGTACCCTACCAAAGATACATGATCATTGAAAGTGCTATCAGAAAGCCAAGATTCCGTTATTAAGATAATGTCGTGATTAGTTGTAAGGACAAGTTTTTTAAGGTGCGAGAGTTTGTCAAGAATAGAACGCGAGTTGAATAAGACTGGAGATATACCATTTGTGGGAGGTGGTATAGGCACATCAGGGGGTGGTGTAATTTGAAAGGAGGCAGGCTATCGCGATTGGAAGGAGCGGAGGTTAGGGTCAACGGGGAATATGTTGATGTTGGGGCTAGTGGAGGTTCAGATGGGGTGGCTTCCAGCCAAGCTGGATTAAATGTTGCAGTGAGAGGGACTGCTGAGGGGTAGAGAGACTGGGCATCAACGGAGGGGGAAACATCGGAGCAAAGGGAAAAACCTGTGGGATTTGGCGGGTCGATATCAGACAGGGGTGATCAGGAGCTGTCGAGAAATACCGGCCAGTCGGAATAGAGTATTGGCTGAGGGGGGGTGCAGAGGGCAGGGTTGAAAATGTGTGAGGAATAAGGGTGTAGGGTGGTAGATTAAGCTGCACATTGTGGTAGGGGTAACTCAAGCTGGGTGGAACACCAAATATGGAGCAGTTATTAGCGGGAGCAGTGGAGATAGTTTTTAGGTGAGAAGTACGACGTGTGGCAGATTGGACGGTGTGTGGAGGCCGTATTTTGGTGCTGACAGGCAGTGAGCACGGTGAATTTGTAGGAATCACCGATGCAAGGGGTATTTTCTAAGGTGGAAACCTTATTCGGTGAGTTAAGGCGAGTTGATTTAAGAGGAGACAGTTGAATGCGGGAGGGGCTTGTGAGAAGAATGGGAAGACTGTTAGACCTTTTCCTCTGGACGGCGAGTAGTTTATCACCGGGGGGAACAGATGGCGAGTTAGAGTTCGTGGTGTATCCAACAGGGGATAAGGTGGGAAAGCGAGGCAATAATTAGCGTCTCTTACTGAGTGGCAGTAAAAGGAGAGAAGCAGAAATGTCTAGATCAACGGTAATGGGATCAGATTTTAAAGAGTACAGTACGGGAGCAGATGAGGAGGCAGTGGGCGGTTGTGAAGAGGCGGGAGACGCGTGTAAAGATAAAGGAGTGGGGACTTGAGAAGCTGTGGGGCGACCGGCCGTCTGTGTTGAAGGCTCAGAACTATCAGGCGTCGTTCTAGTGGGGAAAGTCGGAGGAGATCTGGTAATTTCCCTTTGAAGTGGGGTTTTATCTTCGGCTATTTTTATGTTTTTATAAGGAGAATTAGAAGCTATAGTGGAACGCATTTTTATGAATTCTTTTGCAGACAGATCATCTGCAAATCGCATAAAGATTGGACAGTTGAAGCGCTGAACGCGCTTACGCAGCCCTTTTATTTGACAAGAAAGGTGGGCCATACCACATGCATTCAACAGTGTGTGCTTGACAAGCTCCAGAGGTATTCTCTCTGGGACATTAAACACGACTGCATTACGAGAGTTCCTCACTCTTATGAGAACTTCGGATGCAACGGAGTCGATAAAGCGGCCCGCAGCTGTCAGGTTTTGTAAGGTGGAATTTTCGATGCGTTCAGTGATGCACAGTAAGGGGGCGAGTTTAGATATCGTATCTTCCAAATTCAGAAGCCGAGACTTTATATCTGAAATACTTCGGTCTAGAACAGCTGTTCTTTCCGTCGCCAAGCCTACAAAGTCACAGAGGTCAACCGAACATTGTTTTTAGGCCACGGGAGTTTGAAGTAGCCTATTTTCCCTAGTGACCGGGGTATGAGTGGACGGGGTAGTATTGGAAGTCTTCTTTGCTACACGTGGCATTTTGAAATATCAAAAAGATGCTGTGAATGAGGTGGAAAAGTAACGAAAACTAGAGCTGGGTTAGAATTCACCACCGAGAAAAAAATACCTGAATTTCTATGGGTTGACGGAATACTCTAAGAAAATATAATTTTCAGTATTTCCTAAGACAGATGAATGAAACCATATCGATACCAGCACGCAAAACGACCTGGTGTAGCGCAGCAGCATCAGCAGGATGCTGATGCCGTTAGCCATAGAGAGAAGGAACAATAAATCTGACGGAGAGACGGTGAATGCCGGGGTGTTGATAAAGTAAAATGCCGGAAGAAAACCGGTAAGCTTGGCAAAAGGTTTACCTTACAATAGGTCAGTCGTGAAGTGTCGGCATAAAAATGGGATTGTAGTGACAAGTCGATCTGGGGTGGGTTGGGTAACGATTGCAGTAGAAAGTAGCGTGCAAGCGATAATATCACAAACGGAAGGTAAGTGTGCCAATGAACCTTTTATTGGGTGGATCACACTGCAACTATAAAGAAACAGCTGTGAAATCAATGAGTCCTGGAAAAGAACGGGAATAGAACATCGGGTATAGAAGGCGATAAATTAGTTCGCGAGTACAGAGTTGGCAATTCGGGTCTGGATACTGGCGGAGTCGGTTGAGTAGTGAGAAACGGCACCTCCGGATGGAGAGAGACCACCAAATCGATAATGAGGGGAAAAGACGAAGCCAATTAAATGAGAGTGCAGCCAGTTGTTTCGTTTATACTAGATGGATCATGAAGTGTCAATGTGGAATGAGAGGTGGGTGAAAATGAACTGCGGTGATACCTGCTTTTCTGAAACTTTTGATAGCCACTCAAAGGGTTTTAGGCAGGCCGGATGGAATCGGTTAGCCGAGTCTCAGCAAAGGGTACAATATCGGGGCTGTAAAAGAGTAAAAGGCTCTGTAGCTAGTGAAATTTAATAACGAGTAGGCAAAAGGTCATGAAAAGAGTTCATCGGGTTTGTCCTTAGTTAGAGGAAAACGACAGTGCCATAAGTGGGCTGGGGCACCTCGGTGGGTCATTACATGAACGTTCGTGAGTTGCAAACCGCTATGTGTTGGGATGGTGTTGGGCAGGAAGGCTGAAAAGAAAGAGAAAATTCCGGTGGTGACTTAAAAAGAAAACTTCAATACATCGGAGATCAATACAGTAGAAACGACGTGGGAGGTTGGAGGAATTCCAACCTTTGAGGGAACAAGAAATAGCCTTGAATGGGCAGTAGAGGCGACGGGTAGAATCAGAAAGGGTGGTGGCGTGAAAAACAAGTTACTTTAAAGATGTGGACATGTGAGAAATGACTGGACTGCGGGTGGGGTACATAGCGGAAGAAAAGGCATGGAGGTAAAGGAATTTGACGGTGAGAAGTCGGTCAAGCTAACAGATGGCCGGTAATGGGTAATGAGTGAGATCGGAAATGGCACAGGTAATGGGGAATTTCGAGAATCAGTTTGGAGAGGTGAGACAAACATGGGAGATACAATGTGGCCAGTGCGAGCTGTGCGGGTATTCGCCGGTAGGCAAAGGTGCATAAATCGCCGATGAAAGGGCCTTAACGCTGGAAGTTCTCTAGGGCAAGAAATGTTTCGGGGGTTGATGGGTCTCGAGATAGGGCAAGTTGCGGGCGCCAAATCGATAAGTCCATTTGGCATGGGTCTACAGTGGTGTCCGTTAGACTTTAGCCGATTCATTTTGTTCAGATGAGGATAAAATAGCACAGAAGGGTGTGAAATATGGGTTATTGCGGACGGTGTACCAGATGCCAGTCTCTCGCGTGGGAAGATGTTCCGTAACGAGCTGAGGTTTCACAGAGCTACGCATCAATGTTCGGAGAGGCACAATGCCAAGTAAACTAAGCGATCTGTGGAGGTGATTGAGTGTGGATTGCAAGAGGGCCTACGGTTCCTTGTGAACAAGGGTGCTGTTAACTCGTGCTTATGCCATTGGAGAATGAGGCCTGGTTGATTCAGGTAGTGTTTTATGGTTCAATAAACTGGGGGACTTAGGTATAGGCACATGCTACGGTAATCTCGCCATACGGGCTTAACTCGACGGCCTGCCCTTCCTGAATGGTCAAAGAAGCTCTCCAGGTTCAGGCTCTTGGAGGCCGAAAGAATTGTAAATCCAGTATCGAGGCCGACCTCTGGTGGGACCGTTTGCTGAAAGCCGTCTTGAAAATGCTAACTCGAGCTCAAGTATTACGGGATTGAACCTGGTTGGCCTTACGTCAACAAGTTTGGAAAGTGGAAGCCTTTTTAAAAGCTGCCTTCGAAAAGGCTTCTTATCAAATCATTTTTCGATATTGTACGGGCAACTGCTGCAGTACGTTGCTTTTGGATGAAGTCTCCAGCTGCAAGCCTGTCGTTTGATTGGATGAGGATTGGACCATGGCCATTTTGGGTCCTCCTGCGTAAACGAATGCAGCCGCGTGTTTACGGATCCAGCGTCCAAGCCCAAAATGGATCCTTGGTGGTAAAGTCTACATCATGAAGTTGCCAGCTAGCTGAAAAGGAGAATACTGTGGGAAACGGAGATGAGCGTTTAACCCAAAACTTTGTCGGCTTATTACCTGAAGTGAACATCGCCCGCGACTTCATTATCGCGTCATGTGTCCAAACATGAACGGCTTGGACCGCTCGGGGGCAAGTCAAGAAAAGTGTATCTAATTTGTGCCAAAAGCTTTTCGAAAATTATGGGCAGTTATTCGACTAATTTGGAATGACCTTGGGAGTAGACAAGAGCAGGCGATTGCAGCGTCCTACGCAAATACGCTGGGAAGCTGTGGGGAAGATAGCGCGGAGGACCATATCACACGCATGTGTGCACCTATTAAACATCAGTAGGATGTCAAGAAAAAACGGACTCCAACTCCAACTGGCTTTCTAACCACTTCGGCGTTGCCAGAAAACAGGCGCCCGTGAGTTCTCAGGTCCGCCACTAGCTCATTTATAAAGATGACAAACAATGGCAGCCGCAAGGCCCGTGTATGCTTTCACCACATGTCTGTACCCTAGATGAGAAGGCGTCCCCAGCCCTGAAATAGAATTTTTTGGTTCCTCATGCAATCAGCTATTCATTACACCACCGATGGCACCACCCCTGAGGCTATCAACTTTTGACGGAGACTGTAGTTTATTGCTTCGAAGGCCTGTTGTAATTACCGGAAGCATACCTCAGTCCGATCCCTCTAATTCAAGGTGGCAGCAAACCCGTCCAAAACGGGCAGCAGATCCGTGAGGGATGATTTGCTCCTAACAGGCCCGCGTTCCTGAGCCCTAGCAGGAGGCGGCACTTTATCATTGCCTTAGTGGTTACCAGAAAAAGGCTCGAAAGGCAGTAGTTTTCGGTCATGTCCTTTCCGCTGCTTCTATGGACTGGGACCACCTGAGATAACCTTCAGCCCCCAGGTATTTAATCAACTTAGGTGGATGGGTCAAGAGGAGCTTCTGAGTGGAGTGTCATGACATCCGTTAGAGGTTGCATGGCAATGAGGAGAATGTCGTTGGCCAGTAAACTTAGTTTTCGTTCAGATCATCCATTGGAAATTGCACTCTCTCTTCGATGAAAGCTGCAGGTACTATCGAAAATGATGCATGTGGGTGTCTGATATGTACGTTTTATGCACGTGCACGACAGCGTCATCGCAGATCTACTTACTTTTGTATGCGCTAGTACAAGCGGGGCTTCATTGTCACAATGCTTGTGGTTAGCTTGTACTCGGTAAATACCCGTTTTCGAAAAGCAGACGAATCCGCATTTTCATCCATACTAGTGGGCCGCAACCATGACTGAGTGGGAGGCTCTGAAGCACAAACGAACAAACATTTTGGAACCGAATTCGCCCATATATTATCAAAACACAGTGTTCACGTACGACACTGAGCACCTGGTCTGTCTCTATTAATCAAAGCTTTTCAGTATCTTCGGCACAGAGTTTATCTTGTTGGTAATGGAATAATTTTATATCTTATGCACCATCATTTTGCACGTGTAACTCCAAAGGCGAGTATGTGGGTAGACCTCTAAATAAGCTCCGAGAAACAAGGAGGTTTTCGTGATTGGGCTTAAGTCTGCACGATTAGAGGGCAACTGTGTGGACTGGACCCCGAAACTGCGCATGTTTTAATAGGCCTTACAGTAAAAGCTGAATATGCAAGTACCTTTTTATGGCCCCACCTACGAACCACTCGTGAAGTACAGCATGAAGCAAAATCCTGAAAACTTATTACCAACCAAGGTGAAATTTTCGTTAAACTTGGGGACGTTTTCGGTTATAAAGCCAAACATTTCCCCAAACTGGGAAGTCTTTTATTGAAGTTCACCAGAAAGTCCAAATACACTTTATTCCGAATCAGCGAGCTTTCGTGTGACACGCCGGTGTCCGACAAAGTGCACTTTCACGGGAAGTTCTTACATCAAATAACCTCATTCAGAGCCTCCCGAAGACCACTGTACGCCAAACAGTTACAAGAGGAGGAAACCCACCGTCAAAATCACAGGCCTTTTGCTTTGAATCTTCTGATGAAGTCAGTATATGTCCGCATTTGTTGGGCTTGAAACGCACTGTATATATCGTATGACCTAAGCCGCACTGAAAATTGTCGCCACCTTGTGCCCAACGAGGACTTGGGGTGCCTTGGAATAACCTCAAGCTAGATTCGGAAGGAGGATTTATGGTACTGCATTTTCAGCCTTATATGCAACATCTTCTTTTTCATCTCATTTTAAAGTTATTCGTTCTCTGAATTTTGTTTGTGATAATTTTCCTCTGATTTATCCGACAGTCTATGCTCCTTTTTGCTGTAAAGCACTAAAAAAGAAAAAACACAAATGTCCAAAGTTACTTTCCTTCGCAATTTCACTTTCGTCTTCGTTATGAAGCTGTAAGGAAAATTCAGTCCTTTCATCGTTATCGCAACCAAAATATAGGCAATTAACCTGGCGCGCTCACTGTGTTGTGAAATGAAACCTTTTTTTCCTGAAACGTTTACAGGCATTGTTAAGGGGCGGTTTCTTTGCACATATAACATGAAGTCTACAAAAATGAAAGAACTTCCCTTGACTTTACCATAGAGGGACAACCATGAACGCTGGATGTGGCGAAGAAACAGCTTTTGATAAAACACTTGGGTAATGACCCTATCTTAGTACATTCCAGGTCGACTTGTGTGATCTCATTGAGCAGTTTATTATACTTCCGCATTGTGTTACACCTTAGAATACCTTACTCAGAGCCCTTCACTCTGGCAACCAAGGTCACACGCATTCAGCTACTCATATTGCAGCGGAGGATCAACGTTAGCAAGATGAAAGGGTGAATATGTGGGTGCCTTCACCCGACGGACTGATATACCTCGTTTAAGTCCCGAAGCTGGAGCTACCTGGTGAGCACATTTTTAAAAGCGTCACAAGTGGCACTACCTGTACGTGTGCATGGTCGGTGGCAGTGGATGCGTAGGGACCACCGGTTGGGGTCCTGCTTTCTCTGTGTAAACCGTTCTGAAATTCATCAAGGGGACCTTGGCTTTCGGACCTAGTGTGATGCCGTGGATACCTGTCGCAGATTTATTATTCCAAGCGGCTATTTATATTTCTTCCCTTGGCCGCAAGTATTTGCGGCACGATTTGGGTCGTAACTGTCGTTTTCAGTCAGGTTAGACTCACACATCATCCTATAAGTTTTCCCGGCTCTTGAAGCCGACTTCCTTGCCATGAAGTACTGAAAATGATACTTCTGTCCATGGATTTTAAAGGCGCCCCGAGCCTGGCACCCCCTCCTTTGGTACTGCGGTCATCTTGAAGAGCGGCTTCCTAGACTCGCTTAACTCGGATGTGCAAGTTAGTGTGCCAGAAAGCTGGGACGGTTACTCAACTGGTCCTACTGACTAACTACTTTGGGGATTTATATCTTCCAACTACGGAATAGGGCCCTCAGCAAGAAATGGCTTGCTTTCATATGACTGAAGAGTCTTTTCCATTTGTTTATTGACTTTTCTTGCTCCACGACATGCGTAAAAAGTAAGGTCCAGCAGTCCCATCTCGCCGTCGACGTCGTGACGTTTTGGTTCAATATTTCACCCGGGTACTTGGTGGGTGTGATATCCAGGAAATTCGGTCCGTATCAACTTTTCCAAAGTGCGGACTACTAAATGTGCCGAAAAACCATTTTTCTTTGAATCACTACAGGGAGCTCTTGACCGAAAGGGGCTCGCTGTACCAACACTGTATTCCAGCCTCTCTCCCGGGACTGTGTTTCTCAGAATGACAGCTGTTTTGCACCCGTAGCCACAACTTGTTTTGAACACTGCACGAATCAGTAACTTTCCTACGTGGAAGATGAGAGGCTACAATATGCGCACCGGAGGAGCACTATTCATATTATTGAACTGTGACGGAGATTTCATGAATGTCCAGCGATACAAGATATCCTCCTTGTTGGAGATGTTCTGCAAATAGGGGCAGTACTCCGCTCCTAATCACGCCGTCTTCTCTGCCTGGCATGTAGCTGCAGTATTCCTGCGGAAAGCAGTTCAATTTGGATTTTGTCGTCTAGCCAGGTATCCGTGAGTGCAGTGCAGTCCAAGACCTTTTCCTCTGTCTTAGCTTCCTCGTACTGTTTCGTAAACCCCATACATCCGTTCAAGGAGTTTATAAACTCTTGTTCAGCTGCTGTGGGTTTGTGGTCTTACTTGGCCTGTTCCGCTCCAGAATTGGGCCCGAGGGCTGCCCTAATTCTGTCCTGTGACGGCGGACAGGCTGTTTCTACCTGCCAATATTTCGCTTCATCTCTTTCCTACTATGAGGTTGCGAGTTCGCCCTTTTTTGGGGGTGTACTCACTTGAGGCGCTATTGCTCCTTAGAACCAGGGGGCTATAAAAGCAAGTAATGAGCTGCCGAGGACCTGTTATTGTCCATCTGAGTAGGATGTATTTTACTTCCTACCAGGCATATGTTGGAGGTTTCGTGCTAGGTTCCGAAGTTTGGTTCAACCCGAACACTCCCGTGTGAGATGCATTGGGTTGTGCCTTCTGCCGCCTGGAAAAGGTTCCTGTAGCGGGGTCCCTGAATTCTGCAGCAAAGGAGCAAATGTTTGTTTGGTTTTCAGGTAAATGGAGCTTTTACTCGTCAAGTTGCCTGACTCGTTTAATGGGCTCATGCGATGGCACCCACATGTCAAATTGCAACAAAGACTACCGGACAGATGAAGTGAACCTGTATTTGACTATCCAAATTGTTGGACTTGGTGAAACTTGCCTAACCGGTCATTTAATTCTGTTTAGAGACAGCACCACGACGATGTTGATTCCTCGGTTGCCTGAGGGATTTACTCCTTTCCGGCCATGTGCCTAGGCAATCAGGTTGAATACTGTTCCGCCACTCACACTCCGTTGGTTCATTTTCTCTGCTTGACCAACTCATCAGTAGTTTCTCACGTGGACTACCTTGCTAACTGCCTCAGACCCCATGGAGTTTCATCTGCAAGCCCATATGCCTCCTCTTGTCCGTTGGGAGATGCTTCCAACGTGCCCGCGGTCTCACGTTTGGTCTGTGGCTCTCCGTTGGTTGGCCTGATCGATTTGCTGGTCGACTCGTTCTTCTGCCACAGCTTCCTCGGCTACACTCGCTTGCTTAAATACATTCACTTCAAGCCTGCCAGGGATCTAGGCCTCTTCCATTGGAGCACTTGCTCTTGGTCCTTGGGTGATTCAGGAACAAGTTTTTTTCCGCCCTGATGTGGTGCACGGTCTATTGGTTCATCTTTGGAACCTGCTGGACTCCTGGTTGAACACAGCAAGTCTGTTACGTTTTTCAGGCTTTTCCAGATATGCGGGCATGAACAACCTCAGTTATTGCGATTGGACTTGTCGATCGTATCTTGCCTCTTTTCGGCCTTGCACTGATCGTTGTTTGTACCGCTAACTTCTCCGGGTGCTTATGGTCGCCGGTAGTTAGGGGCCTGTTGTTATCGCGTTAGACTGTGTGCCTTGGTTACCGAACTGAACCAAGTTCGAAAGGTGTCATCTCCATCGCTGAGTAATTTGCCGCACAGTAACTAAGCAATATCTCCGTGGTTGGTTCACCATTCTTTCGCAGCCCCGGTACATCCTTCTGTGATTCTGTCCTCCAAAGACTACAAAATCACGTTTGTACTCACCGAATTCCTAAGATTACAGCATTTCCTGGAACGTTTTGGATTCAACCGAAGAACCGCCGTCAGTGACGACACTTTAGAGCATACGAAATCGAGCCACTGCATTATCAGCTAATACTCAAGGGACCACGTCCTCCGTCTGATCTGGTATTGAGGTTGCTCCCATTCAGCGGCAGACGTGGTCAACCATTACCATGAGGTACCGGTTTCCGTTCAAACTCGAGGGAAGTTGACAAAATACATTTAACCTCCAGCTTTGGAAGATGTGCTTCAGTCCTACTGGTTGCTTTAGCAGTGCCACTGTCACGAGCTGTCAATCTAGCTGGGAACCGAGGCAAGTTCTCGTGCGGCTGCGGACATTGTGCTACATGGTTGATCAGAAACCTATGCTTGGGAACAACTTAAAGGTTCGCGACCACCCCGGTACGCCGCGGTCGCGCTTCAGCTGGTTCACGCTCCTACCTGGAGAAATGGTGATAAACGAAAATCTTCTGGGTCACGTCAAAGTCGGCAAGTACTCTTCCATCTCTATCATGCGGATGATTCCATGTTTTAAGTAAGTCTCCTGGTGCAGGTGAGCCCCCGCCTCGTCTGGCGTCGGCTGCGGGCGGAGGTGCCATTAGCCGAAACCAATCGATTCACTAGTACTGTTTCGGCAGGTAATTGCTCATTGGGGTGGAGCAGGACTACGCATTAGGTTTCTTGTTGTTTCCATCGCCAACATTCTCCATTTTGAAAATGAGCCGTTGCGGGCGGGAGCCTACAGCTTCAATCCTCCTCTTAGGCTTCGAGCTGCCAATACCTACATTAATGGTTTGTGATCCATCTTGAGCTATAAGCCAGAAGCAGTGGAATTTTCTCCACCGATCCAATGCCTACACGATTCTTAACATCTCTTAGTCGTGGTGTACTATTTTATTTCGGAAATTGTTAGCCATCAACTGTCGTATTTGATTACAAAGGAGGGTTGTAACAAAGTTGCACCAACTCCAAAGTCACCAGCGTCCACACTCGAGATGAATTTATCGAGGAGCTTCGGAGTCGTCAAAAACTTAAGAGGGTTGTTGCACTTGCCTTGAGCTCCCTGAGTGCCGCTTTATATCCCTAGTTCATTCCAACTCCCCGGCTTTCCGTCGTATTTGGAGCAGGATGTTGGTTCCCCGGGCGTGTTTTGGCACAATCGTGGCGTCACAACCAACCACACCAGGGAAAAACCTTGGTCAATGACCTGATTTCAGCGAGGCGAATTTTGAATACTCAGGTTGCGACCTCGAACAATATGTCCCAGAGGAAATATTTTATCACGTGTCAGCTCAAGCCACCGGAACGTTTGAGCGACGCGTAGCAACCAATTTCGGCACAATTCAAAACAAATCGACTCCAAATAGCTACGGTGCTATATCCAACAAACTAATTAGTTTTACACTAATCAAACCTCGATAGTGTTCCTTCTAGGCTCTTTCGCTCCAAATTGGACAGCGAATCAACAACTGCAGCTGAATTACAGCAAAGGGCTAGATACAGAAGATGAGATTACTGAATACAGTCACAACGAAGTTCAAGCTGAGCGACTGTCGCTCGAGGCAACGGTGGGAGTCCGGTTTGTGACAAGGATTTGGAGAAATAAAGCAAACAGTCGGAATTCCGGCAAGAAGAGTTCATATGAATAAAAGATGTCTTTTGTAACATGGATGCTAATGCATGAAATGAGGATTCCTGAACCCTTTACAGCGGCCTCCAAAATCTGTCCCGGATTTTTCTTGTGCACCCCTAGGTGCGGTCGGCCCCATTCATCAGATCGCCCTACGGTTCCCCAATACCTGCGACTGATTACTGTCAATGGCAGATCCCAGTTGGACAAGTGGTCCCTCCCGGTTCGGCAGATCTGAAGACCCTCCTCCTACTTGAGGAGAGTTGGCCTCTGAACTTACACCACCAGTATCCGGTTGGTCTCCAGTGAGACAGATCTTTCTTATGTCATGGAGCACTAATCCTTCCTTAGTTTGCACTGTTTATGTTCGTACCGAGCCATCGTCCTTAACTGAGATGCTTTCAATAGCTCCAATTGGCCACCGGTCACGCGGCAAAGCCTCCAAAATAAGTAACACTACGTCCCCCGACCTGAAATTGCGTTCTGGAGTTATCCACTCCTGACTCTGTTGTAATAGGGGAAGGTATTCCCTGATCCATCTCTGCCAAAACACACATGTCAGGTACTTTGCCTGCCTCCGATGACGAACCATTCTATCTTACAACGACTTCGTCGGAATATCTCGTGGGTAGGCTTTCAGGATAGGTAGGCCATTGGGCGTGAGTACTGGCAGGTCACGACAGTCCGAGGTCAAAGGCACTAGCGGTCGTCAGTTTACTATCCGCTCTTTTTCCGTAAGGAATGTCAACAATATTTCGTCAGTCATCGGCTGCTCGTCATAACCTGAAAGAAGTACTCTTCTAACCGAGCGCACCATGATCTCCCATAGGCTACCACGGTGACTAGCACGTGAGAGATTTAAATTCCACGGCAGGCCCCGTCGCAGCAATCTGTCAGTAATCTTATCACTAGGCCAGTTCCCTATAAGGTTCTTCAATTCCCTTTCAGCCCCAACAAAGTTTGTATCATTATCACTGAAAATCTCGGATGGTGCCCCATCCTCGACAGAAACGCAGTAGTGTCATAATGAATGAATCTGTGCTTAGAGAATAAGAGGCTTCAATATGTGTCGCACTCATCTGAGGGCAGGTTAAGATGCATCCATATCGTTTCTCCATGCTGCGCCCGAGTTTAACTGCAAATGGGCTAAAACAATCTATTCCGACATACTTGAATGGAAGCCAACCTTGGAGGACTCTAGTGGCTGGTAGAGGAGCCATCATATGCTTGCCTAAAACTGCCTGATGCTTCCGACATTTCCAACATCCTCCAAGTACACGTTTGATGGCAGATTCCCCCTGTACGACCCAAAACTTTTGCGAAGTTCCGCGAGTAACTGAGATGGCCCTGCAGGTCCCTCCGTTGTGTGATACCATCGGATTATGGAGTTTGTAATCGGGTGAGTCCTGGGTGTATCACCGGATGTTTCGCACCCCGAAGCTGACTGGAGTAGTTCAGACGTCCTTCAACACAAATAATCCCATCTAATAAAATTGGATCGAATTTTAACAGAGTCCTGTTCATCGGAGATTTGTTGGTGCACAGGTTAGTTTTCCTGTCTCTAATCTATTTTAACTGCTCACCATAGATCTTAGCTTGTACAATCAGAATAAAACCTTCCTCGGCTTTAGCATTGTCGTGTAATTTCAACGGCCCAGTTTTCAATCCTAGATCTATGAGCCTGCCTCTCACAACTGCAATGCGCATTTTAAAACGGGCTAACCACGGTACCGACTTTAGCAAGTGAAACCAACTGGAGTATCTAGCTAGAAGTGCGCCCGTTCACGTATCCTGCAACATTGTGAGAACTATACTCGAAGGCTGCTTCAAATCCACTTTTGACGGTGCTGCAGCAACCGTAGGACTGGTTGGCCATAAAGTTTCATCGCTCATCAAGAATTTAGGACCTTCGAATCAGCAGCCCATATCACTCGGTGATTTTGTGCCTCTGTCTGCAGAGCTAGCCTCCGATCTGACATGACGCCACTGCCGGGGTTCCGACCGCTGATGGATTTCAGCCAAAAGGTTCGCAACGTACGAACTGAATCTCGTTTTAGTGTCGTTTATGTAGTGCAAAACTATATATGATTCCGTCCAGTAGTAAGCCTTATCAAACTTGATTCCAGTTTCTTCCATAGGAATCCGAGAGACTCTAACAGCCAGTCTTGCTGCGGCTAACTCCAATCGAGGGCTCGTTACGGTCTTCAGAGGAGCCACCCTTGATTTAGAGAACAGTAGGGCACAGTAGGGGGCTGTGTCCCTTGAGACCATTCTGAAATGCGCCACCATCCCATAGCCAACTTCAGAGGCGCCACAAAATAAATGAATCTGTACACCTTCCTTCAATGAGTCATCTCTAATAACAGAACACTGGATTTTGAATGCGCAAAGTTGTTCCATACCTCTTAACCACTCATTCCAGCATCCTAGGGATTTTATTCCAATTGAATCGTCCCAACCAAGCTTCAAGCGACATAGTGATTGCAGTAACACCTTGTCTGGGAGAATAAAAGGTGAAACCAACCCTAGTGGGTCGAACACTGAGGATACTACAGACAACAAGCCACTCCTTGTTCGAGGTGTTTCGCGTATTTTGAAAAACACTGAAACACGTTTTTTTGCTTTCCATCCTAATCCCAAAGTACTCTCCGACACAGGGGCGCAGTCACCTACTTCCAAAGTGGTATGGGCCAGCTCAGATTTTGGTAAAATATCCAGCACCTCCTTCCGATTACACACCCACTTATGAAGCCGGAATCCATCCCGTAATGGTAACTCACTCATCTGGATAGCAAAAACGTTTGCATTTTCCGGCGTGGGCAAGGACACAAGACAGTGGTCTACATAGAAGTTGTTATACACGGCCCCGGAGACGTACTCCTCATACTATCCTCCCCAATCGTCTGCCATGCCACGTAAAGCAAAATTCGCACAAAATGAGGAGGGAGTGGCACAAAATGTGTGGGCATTCATTTGATATTCAACAAGATTGCCACCTAGTTGACCGTTTTCCCACCAGAGAAAAATCAGTGCTCCTCTGTCTCTCGTCTGCACTCGAACTTGCACAAAAATGTCTTCATTATCCGCAGCCAATGCGGCAGATTCCTTTCAAAAGAGAAGCAACACTCCAACTGAGCTTGCTGTCGTGTCCGGCCCCGTGGCAAGTAATCATTCAGGAATCGTTCCTGGAATGCAGCAGCACAGCCAAACACCACCCCCAACTTGCTAGGCTTCTTAGCGTTTATAACTGCTTGATGTGGTAAGTACCACTTTGGCTCAAAACCCAATTTTAGCTGTACATCGGGCACTTACTGGGCCCACATAACCCTCTACTATCGTAAAATATTTGTTGAAGAATTCAAGTTCGCGCGCAAACCTCTTCCTCAAGCCGTTCGATCTATCTTCGGCCGCAGTATAAATATTTGGAATTCTCACTTCAGGATTACTTCAAGGAAATGCAACTTCATAGTGTCCCTTCAACCAGGTTATGGCATTGGAAATCATATCAACAGCTTGTTTGCCTTTTAATGAAAAAGGATTTTTTGATGCGCACCCATCGCAGAAATCGGCGTTGTATAGTCGATCGACCTGTTCTGCTAAGGAGTCGTTTCCCCTCTCATTTTAGTTTACTGTCCTCGCAATGCGCTGTTCCTGGTTCATCGGACCAAGAACAATCCAGCCTAAAATCGTCCGCACGGCATTAGGTTGTTTTCTTTTGCAGCATCTTTGCTCTAATGCCAATGCGCTTCTGGGGCGTCGGCACCTACTAGGATTCGCGCTCTTGAATCTTCCAGGTTCTGCCTTTGGACACAATGTAGGTGAGGCCGGGATAAAAAGTCCGCATCTGTGCAATACCAGACTGCTTGGATTGGTAGCCTACCAACACAGGAGGCTCTCTCTATTTTCACGGAATCATTCTCCAACAATGAGTTCGGCCGCAGATCCTTTATTCCCGAATTCCAAGTGGTAACCCCATTTACGGTCGGAATCGGAAGTAAGGTCGAGGAGGCCTTCAGGTTCACCAGCTTCATAAGGTCGTTTTGTGGTAAAGTCAAATCCGACCCGCTGTCCAGCAGAGCGTGGGTCCCTGCAGAGCCCTCCCCAGTCCGTCTACTCGTACTGGTAGCAAGCCATAACTGACACGACATTCTGGCCTAAGAGTAGCCGCACAACTATAGGTCCACTGCCCACAACTTTTTGCACTGTCTGTACCCAGCTTATCTAGCTGCAACCCTTGTGTTGTATCTCGCGTGACTCTATCGGTACATTGCTTCCGCGCACCATGCAGTAGAGGGTGGTGCCACTTCTGACAACCTGATGTTGAACATGGTTTGGAAACAAGACAGTTTCCAGGCAGATGACAACACTTGAGACACTAGAAACAAGCTTTGATTTCTTTGATCAATGCCCAACGACCGGGTATATCACGAGACAGGAATCGCTGACATTCTTCAAGTGCGTGTATTCCATTACATACCGAGCACCTATTAGCTGTGACTAACAAAGTACTACCCTGATTCGGCATGTACCGTATCGCTTCTGGATGCGGGTTTTGTGCATAATTCCTCCAACTGAATGACCGCGAATACCTCTGAGCCTTATTATTGGCAGCCAGTTTGCCAAACCTACTTCGAGCGATCCGTGCCTTACGGGACACTAAGAGCTGCAGATTACGGAACCTGGGTTCGTCTCCTTCTCCCAAGATGTCGTCAACGGTCCTAGCCTACAAATCCTGGAGAGGCTTTGGTGGCACACGAGCAATACGTTCCATAGTCTGCAGTGAGATGAGGTCTGGCATGCAATTCATCTGTGTGAGGGAAGCTTCATAGTTCGGCATTCCCAACGACAACTTGGTCAGGGCATCCAAATCCTCCACCAGAGGCCTCAAACCTTGCAGTAAGCCGTCAATCAGCGAACGAGCCACTACATGATCTCGTCCGTACAGATCCCTTAGTATTTCCTTAGCCCTATTGTATGCCAATGTTGGAGGTAACATAACACATTTGGCAATCGCATCCCTCGCTTGCCCCTTGCAGTAATGCATCAAATAAAATAAGAGCTGGCCATTGTCTCGAACTCTATCTTCGACGTAATATTCAAACTGTTTCACAAACCTCCAGTACTTTGGGGAGCAGCCAGCAAATGACTCCAGTTCCACCCTGGGTAAATCCAAAGATAATCGACCGCAAGTTCCGCCACTGAAACCAAACTTGTTGTTCGTGAAGCATAGTTCTGCACGGAACAATCACTTAAGTAGCCAGGGAGATGTTCACTGACCTTGCTCCAACTTTGGTTTCATCTCTCTTGACAAGGTTTTTTCTTCTTCAGCGAGTGTCAAACGCAGTTTAGCCACTTCAGTTTCATTCCTCACTTAGAGCAGCTTACTTTGCTTATCTAAGTCTAATTGATCTGCAGCCTGCTTCTCTTTCGACTCAGCTAACAACAGGTCAGCTCTAGCTCTATGAAAAGCCGAGCTAACCCTAGAACAACCTGATTTACTGGAGCCTGAGCAAGAAACATGACCAATACCTACGGGCAAAGGGTTTAGTTCACCTGCACGGTATTGTCCTTTGGTTTGGAACGGTTCACCGATTGGCGGCGTAATTTCAAGCCTCAGCCATCGCCAAGGATATTAAGCACTGTAAATTCCAGCCACCGGAACGTTCGAGCGACGCGTAGCAACCAATTTCGGCACAATTCAAAACAAATCGACTCCAAATAGCTACGGTGCTATATCCAACAAACTAATTAGTTTTACACTAATCAAACCTCGATAGTGTTCCTTCTAGGCTCTTTCGCTCCAAATTGGACAGCGAATCAACAACTGCAGCTGAATTACAGCAAAGGGCTAGATACAGAAGATGAGATTACCGAATACAGTCACAACGAAGTTCAAGCTGAGCGACTGTCGCTCGAGGCAACGGTGGGAGTCCGGTTTGTGACAAGGATTTGGAGAAATAAAGCAAACAGTCGGAATTCCGGCAAGAAGAGTTCATATGAATAAAAGATGTCTTTTGTAACATGGATGCTAATGCATGGAATGGGGATTTATGAACTCCTTTAGTACATGCTTTCCGCTACTTTTGTGAGTTCGGCTCAAAACACACCATTTTGATTCCCTCCAGGACGGCAAATGATCTGCAAAATGTGCTCGTTAATCGTCTCTGAAATATCACCACGTCATCCCTGTGGAACGCAATACCGTCCGAGTGGTGTGGAACATGGCACTCCAAAGGTCTAAACGCAATCTTTTGCTGCACAGTCCAAAAGGCTTTTTGAGGAAATTGTACTTCCTTCCATTGACACAGCAGGCTGTTTTCCCTTCTTAGCGAGCCTCAGAGATTGCCAGTAGTCCGACGGTAGGTCAATCACCGAACACACTTCCGCTTCAAGAGGTTCCTCAAATATAACTCCTAAGTAAATAGCGCTGGGAATGCCTCCTCATTTGTGACAAAACCGAGTCCTCGAAAGCCAATAGAAAACCCATGCTAGCTATACAAATACTGCGATGATAATACTGACGAAGGACCCGGGCATTTGCCATGAATAATCGCTCTTTATGATAAAGTTGTGAGCCTGATCACTGATTCAGGTATAGTTTTCCGTGGTATTTTCCAGCCCACAGGTTGCCCCTCTGCCCCTGAGGCCAGGTCATTTTTGCTTTCTAGCAATTTGCAAAACTCGTAGTCATCACTTGAAGTTGAATCCATTCGGAATAATTCTCAATACACCGCCCAACTCGTGGGATTAAACGGCCTTATAAAGATGAAGTTCTTACATCACAAACGCTGCTCAATTTTTTCATCAGAACAGCAGCTAAACACCTCTTTTCCTAACTTTCAATCAATGGGCTTCAACATGAATTTTAACGATAGCGCTTTTTCGGTTGGTCGACTCCGGCAATATTCAAGGCAACCCCCCGTGACCAGTAAAGTACCACGTGTCAGTCGGGCGTCATTGGCTTTAACCGTCATTTTCCGACTTCAAACTGTTCTCAGAGCGTGATTGTTTACTGCATGCACTTGTGTTTCACATGTTTACCGAAGTTCCTCCAGAGCGCGGTTTAACCGAGGCCCCATTACCCGCGTCTATAGCCGCAGTGATACTCCCAACCCCAATTTTGAACTCCATCGCCATCTCCCTCCCGAAACGTAAGATAAACACCAGATGGAACACTTTTCACTGGAAAGTAAGGGGCGAAATATTTTGCCTTGTTGCAGAAAAGTACCTCTTTCCCGAACCAAGCACCACTAATTTGTTCTTCTGTTGACTTTGCATAAGTTTTACTTTCAACCGCTGGATTTCCTCTGCAGTACTCGGGAATTTGGACTCCAATTCTGACGACCCCGGTCAAGAAACTGTTACTCCTTCCTGGGAACCACAAACGGGCACCAGTGAGCTTTCTGTGTCATTCGCGCCAAGGGCAGTTGCCTTTTTGTCCCTCTGGACAGCTGGAGACGCTAAACAGAGGGATCATGAGTGAGGCATGTTCCAGCTGCTTTACTTGCCGCAGCCAGTCCAGTGGGTGGCCGGTACAAAAAGTAATGAAAATAAGCAACCGGGTCCCGAGATCTGTCACCTTGGACCGTGTTGAGTCACTTCATGGCTCCGTTCCAACTCCCCCCTTCAGTAAACTCAATCACCAGTACCGCGAGCATTTCCTCGCCAAGTAAAGCCGGCGGTATCTTTATGTACTCGAATGGGCCGATTTTTGGCATTTACATCATGCCCTTGGATACGAAAAAACGGAATGAGTAAAAACATAAAAAATACGGGAATTTTCATCCGAATAAACAGTTCTTAGGTCCTTGATGGCTCCCGCTGGATCAGAAAGCAGAGAGCGTGACACGGCAAGCAGAAATGCGATATACAGGACTGTGATAAAATATAAATTTGAGCTTCATGCTCATACATGTTGTGAAAACAGCATCTTAAAATACGTTGTGTAAAAGATGGTATACTTTTGGAGGTATTTTCGAAAAAACTAGCTACAAGAATGAAATTGTTTATCACTGATTATATCTACAAGCGTGTTCCTGCGTATGTCATCGCATGTGTTCCGCAGAAGATGTCTCAAAGGTAAAATCTCCTTCTAATGAGACAGAGAAAATGACCGAATAGCAGTACAATCCGTGCAAAAGAAGGGATTCGGCCACAAATCTAGAAGTCAGGTCATTAGGGACGGAAATTATTCTTGGACGGAGAGAAAAAGTCAACAAAAGACTTTACTAAGATTCTGTTGAACGTGCACGGACCACGGCATACTACGAGATAGTGTAACGCCAAGATATGCAGCCGTTGGTGACACGGCCCCCAGTCCGTTGTTAGCAGGTAGGAGAGGAAACGTGTTAGCGAGAGCTTTCTGCAATTCATGAGAAAGAAGGGAAAATAATGCACTCTGCATTCAGAAGCATTTGGTGCAAAGGAGCGGGTTGGGCATCTGTTAACAACTTCACTCAGTCCGATCTTCAATTGTGTAGTCCCTTCGAGTGTGGGTGCCTCAAATCTTGTGTGAGCCACCAGAGTCGCAATTCAACCAAAGCATTGGCGGTTCACAGGAGTCCCGAAAACAGAACAAGAATGACTCGTATTTTCTAGGATACTTGGTTCAAAATCACAAATGTACAAATATGCACGAGCTACAGTATACTCTCACACGGACTTGACAGTAAAACCCGGAGGTTTAACGTCTCGCAGTCAAATCACGACTGTCAGAAACGTTTCAAGGCCAAATCCATATGATCTACACGGGCAAAAACGTTTGAGAGTGTATTGCGTGGACTAGCTTAGGCTATCGACGGCGCAATCGCGAGGAACAAATGTGGATGGAACTGGAAGCGGCTTAACATCCAAAGTAAGGAAAAAGTGTGGAAAATTGCTCACTGGGCAACACCAGAGTCAACTGGAAGAGAAGAGGGCTTTTGACAGTTGAAAGAAATGAGGTGCCTTTGGCAGATGATTTCTTCTGAAATCAGCCCGTGGAGTTTGAATGAAGGCCACTTACGGGGAGCATATCAAGAAATACTGGCCGGTAAAAGCAACTAAATCATAATATTGTCATATTCTCAGACCACGGCCGAGGCTCACCCATGACAGCATCATCAGGATATAGAATCTCACTCAATGAGATGGAAAGTAACAAATTTTAAAAAAGGGGTGGGCCGCTTCAGCAAACAAGAGAAACTATTTGGGCCTAGTTCAGTAGAACTAGCCTGACAGCATTTTACGCGTTTTCGTAGTCTAAGGACACCTGACAGTCTTTCATTTCCAGCCTGGGGCTGGAACAGTTGAGCGGATCTTGAGGTCAGTAGTGCAGGAAACTTCAAAGTGAAGAATTATTAGTTGTCAAGGACGTTACCGTTATCTTTTTCTGGCTCTGTTGCTTTTTATAATATATCAATCTATCAGCTAAGCCTCCTTTTATTTCGAAATTATCGCTCTGGACTTTGCCCACTTGGCCGCTTGCTTCTACTGATGGTGGCGTGCAAAATGTGAGTAGACGCAGTAACTAAGGCTCACAGAACTCGTTTCCCCTGTTTCCACAGCTCAAAAGGATCCGCTGGGCCTCTGCGTTCATGAAGAACGACATTTTGGCTATCTGCATTTGCAGTTCCTTAATTAAGTCCAACTTGGTAAACGTTGCCATCGGAGTGCATCAGGGATCAGTGCTAGTCCTGCTACCGTTACTTCTGTTTGCTGACAATCCAGCCCTCCTGCAGCCACCTGAGCCCTACTTACGACTAATGTTAAATGTGTGAAAGATTAGGGGCCAGAGGTGTTGAGCAAAGACTAATGCCTTTCTAAGCCGAATGAATAAGTGGTACTTAATTTTCAATGACAGAAAAAGCCTCTTGTCATGGAAATTGATGAGCGCGACGACCGTTGCCGACCAAAACTGATTCACGACAAGTAAGTTCAATAGAGTGAAAGATTTTTGGTCTCTGTGACCCTCGACCTTAAGTCGTCGGGTTGGTACTGATCCGCGGCATAAAAGGCACGCGTTGAACTCTTCGGGCTGAGACTGACCTTGATGTGCAAATAACCAGGGTTTTCACACACACGTACATGACCATGGCTAGATCCCTCTTGGAAATCTGAATGCAAACATGATAACCCTTCCGCAGAAGTAGATTCCGCCTGCATGGAGCAGGTGCAAAGCCCTGTAGCTTTAATGACTGGGGATCATGAGGAGAGAACCAAAATCAAAGTCTCCAGAAACTTGTTTTTTTCTCTCTGCGAAAAAGAGAAGACTACGAAGAAGTCCAGTAGAGGCGTTCAAGTTATCTGAAGGTCTTCCCAGGCTTAGAATTGAAAAGTACTTCCCAGGCTCGGATTTCCAAACAGAGGTGACCAGAAGGTCAGGTCAGGTCGGGTTGCAAAGGACTGATAGTGGCCGGGGCCAATCGCGCTTCCAGAGGCCTTCCAGTGGTATGCACGAAGGTCGGCACCCACTACCGCAACTTTGGTAATCCCCCAGTTTTATTACACGAATGAGTTTTTCTTTGGTTTGGCTGAAAAAGTAGAAGCACTTCTCGTACCATACAGATGGGAGACAACCATGATGTGTGCGTTCCATCACGCTCGATGCCCCAGATCGTAGGCCCGGACACAGGATGGCTGAGGAGCCTTGAGTAAATTACAGTTGCTCCCCAATCCTTAGCATACTGATTCTGTGAATTACTCGTCCCATTTCGCATGCAGCATCCGTCCCAAAAGCCTTGCACCGTGTGAGCTGAACACTTTAGTAAATCTATCCCGCTTTCTGACTACTCGACAGCTGAAGAAATTCACTCGCACATTTAGCCTAGGGCGTGGCTTTCATAATTTTATGATTTGTCTCTTCATTTTGTGATCCGTGGCCTGTTCCGATAAATCCTCGGCTCCTATGTCATGTAAACCCTTCAGGGCTTTATTCGCTCCAGTAAGGCCTCCCCTGAGTCTTCTCCTTCCCTGCGAGAGCAGTCCCATATCCTGCCGTCCTTGTCCATGTGATTTTCCTCGTTTTCCCTCAACCGTCTGAGTAGTCACTAGCTGAGCATTTTCCAATTAGGCTGGATCCTTTTGTAAATTAGCACCGAATCCTGTGAGCAGCCTTCAAACGACGGCCTCACTACTGCCTAGCACGTGAGTGGAAACACTTAAACCTTCCCACAGGAAGACGCTGAGCTAACCTCCCGCCCTGTGAGCACCAGGCTTGCAATGTACGGCACACCTGATTTCCTCATTCACTTGGACGCTCACTTTTCTTGTTGACTTTGTAGTCTCAACTGTAAATGGCCCACTTTTGCCTATCACCATTATCCCCACCAAAGCCCCGGTTTGCAGGTGAATGTTGCATTCGATTTAGGGTGCAGTACATTTGTTTGCCCAGGTAACTACCCGCTTCATGTCCCTTGTTAAGTCATCGCGATTTCCTAATTTTCCACGTTTTACATCACCTGAAAAATGACACTTTGGGGATAAATCTTCCGCTGAATCGTTTATGTGCGGAAGAAAAAAGCAGTTGGTCTCAAACTAACCTTTGCGATACTCCGCTTGTTTCCCCTGCTGCTTTGGGCTTGCGGGTTTTTAATCTAGTCTGAAGCTTCCTTTTGGTTAGGAGGTCTGACACTCACCGGTGTATTATCCTTTCTGTACCAAATCTTTTCAGCTTTCTCAATAATAGGCCTTTGTCGACCGAGTCAAGAGCCTCGAAGAAGCCTAGGTAGCAAACCTGGACCACCCTGCCTTCGTTAAGCTAGTTAGTGACGGTTGTCTAGGAATACTGTAAGTTCCAAAAGACAAAATATACCTTTCAAAACCCGTGCTGCGCTTGACAGAGCAACTCGTGGTTCATTAGGTGTTTACAGGTGTGATGTCCTACTAGTACCACAAAGCACTCAAAAGGTGCACTTAGGGCTTTTAGGACAGCAAGTCTCCACTTTTAAGTGTGGCTGTCTCTTATGGAAGGCCAAGACTGTCGCTAACTTTATTCCAACGGTAGCACTCCTCGGTAGGGTCTAATACTGCGACGCAGACAGATACATCAACTGACCGTAGTAGCCAGCGGCTGAGTTTTGGCTGAGCGTGTGCCATCAGGCCCAGCAAGCTTATGTATGTTTCATCCTTCTAGAAGTTTCTGCCCCCCTCTCCATTATTTGCTGGCTGGGAGCACAAACACCTTTCGACCGAATTTTGTGGCCCTGATCACGCCGGCGTACACTCTCAAAGTGTGAACCCAAGATATCAGCTTCACTCCGATAGCCACCACATTTCACCCACAGCCCCAATACAAGGGGTCCAACTCCATCTCTCCGTGATGCTTTTGGTTGAACGTAACTATAGTAGTTCTTCGGGTTTCAATTAGCTTCTCTGAGCAATGCCGTCCCAAAGAGCTCCCCTACACTTCGTTGGACTCGTGCAGCTGAGCTTCTGCCCCCGTTTACCGTGGCTAGGCTCTCCCGCTACCAGCCACCTTGAAGATCTGCCAGCTTTTGTCCCTCCTTTTGCTTGGTCGTTGAACTGCCAGTGTCCACATAGCCGACTTGTCCTTATTTTCACAACTGTAAAGTGGGGCAAGGCTGTCCTGTAGCTCCAGAGGGTTCCATCTGATCTTCTGCCACTTTCACCCGAGGATGGCAGCAAACCTACCCATCAAGTCATTCTCAGGCCTTGTAATGTTTAGGTAAAGAAGCAAAGGTTGCTGCATTGACCTGTATCCTGTGTTTTTCTAGTGCGTTGAATCAGAGCCTTGTGATGCGTCTGGTCGGCAAAATCTTTCCCCGCATTACCCGAGATACAGCCATCTGTTGTCAAATCCACTCCTGGCAGATTAAAGTCACCTACTGTTTGAAGCCCACTTGCGGGTGCCCGGAGGTGTTGTGGTGCATCCACCAATCTTTCATCCTCGTCCACTGTTGGGTTTGGGGTTCTATGTAAGCAGGCAGCAACTTTCTCCCCGGTTCGCAAACTTCTAATTATGGCGCGCTTTTGAATGCTTACTGTATACAAGATTACCCCTGATTACACATGCACTAAATCTTCACAGACCAGGAAGGCTGCTCCACTGCCGGCCGTGTAGTTTGGCCTTTCTTGACGATAAACGAGATGGTTGACTTGCACACCTCATGGAATTTGGACGTTTTGAGACAGCCGGGTCTCCGAGACTGTGCCTAATTCGGCATTGCGGTGAGTGGCTCCGGTTTTCAGTTTCGTCCACTTGATCCTGATCTGCAGTGATGGAAGTACGTGCGGTGGGACCCGGTGTGTGAAAGAAGCAACTTAGGCAAAAGGGTATCACGGAACATTGGGTCACCTACCAGGCTCTCTATTAATTACGGGACAGTATAGCATATGTGGGTATATTTGTATATATGGCGGACCAATATTTAGGTACTGATGCGGTTCCTAAAGCTTACTTGAGAATGGTTTCGCGGCCGCAGACGTGATGTAATTAGATAACCGTGTTTAATCCGGCAGCAGATAGGGAGCTTTGACAGAGTGTGAGAAGTATAACGGTGGCCTTCCTACAAAGGTGGAGGCGCCTCAGAGGAATTATTTCGAAGTGAAGTTGTCAGGGTTCGATAAGTGTGTATGGAAAAACAATTAGTGGAAGCAGTCTCGTCATAAATAGGTTGATCGCGAAGTCTAAAGAGAAGCAGTCAAACACAGCATTTATAATTTAAAACGGTCAGCATTGAGAGGGAAAAAATCAAATTACCTTGGAAGGCAAAGCGATTAGAAAAAGCAGAGTAAGGGTTTGAAACCAAAGCCTATTTTATAAAGCTGACTTTCAATTATGTTCTATGTGTTTCGTGAATGTGACTACAGTTGACAATACTCCAAAAAGCCTGTCCATACACCACACCTGCACGCCTGTTTATTTGTGTGAAACATTTGAATTTCGCATTGCTCTGCTTGTGGCTGTCGGGCGTGAGCCACGCAGCTTTGAACCTCTGGGTTTCACTTTGCAGTCCATTTGGCCGCATACTTGAGGTTCATATATATTTGTAGCTTTTGTGAATTTCAATGTGGCACCGTGTAAACTAAGAACCAATCTTGTTTTGGTTTTGGAATTCGTTTGAATTCACTACGCGTTGCTTGATTTTCGATAATTGTGACCTACAGTCGTGAGCCTCATTGATCTCGTGTTAGGTAGCTTAGGACTATTTTTGTCCTTCACAAATGTCGCTCACGACTCGTCCTTCTGTAGGTCCTCAAATAAAACTACCGTTTGACGGCATCCTCTGGGTTTTCTTTGCTGAATATAGGGCCCGGCTTTTATAACCGAGTTAGCTTCTGACAAACCACTGGGTTGAGGCGACGGTTCTACTCGATTTCGTCCTGGGGTGGGCACTTCTATATGCCCTCAAGCCCATTTGTGGAGGATGAGGCAGAATACAATCCTGTTGGATTGTGAGTGGAATATCTCACCGACTATCTTACAACTGGCTTCAGGTATTCGGGTCTACGAAGTCATCCCTGATTGGTCCTGTTTGTACGCCCGGTCACTGCTCCTTCCATGTGGCGACCTGGGGAACTATCCTGATTCTTACCGTCTGACTAAACCCCGCAAGCAGCAATAAATCATGTGTGTTTCTTTTACCCGAATGTCGCCTTGTTTTTGATTCCCTAATGGTCGGTTCTTCGTGGTTCAGCATGGAAGTGTTATGGCAACTCTTCATAGTGGGTGGCTCTCCCACTTTTATCTCCTGCAGGTTTTCTTTCAGCCCCTTTATTTGGTTTTCTGGGCCTCTTTAAACTGGCCACACCTTGCGCTCAGAGGCAGTGGCCTTCCATAGTTTACTAGTAACCTAACTCTACTTTGGGACTCATTTTGCTGCACTGCCTAACGGACGGGAACTCGCGACTTTTGGCTTACCTTTGTGTCCTGTTGCCTAAGCCCCGCCTGCATCCTCGCTGCTCATAACCTGTGCGTCCGCCTATGAAGTTTATTAAATTTCCCTTTACTCATGAGTGCCAAAGCTCCCTCCGTTCCTCAAACCTTCTAACCTACCTCCCGTTAGTTCGCGTACGGTAGCTGGTTTGAAAGTTTGCTTGGAGACGGTCTTACACGAAATGCATACCCGTCGAATCCACTTAGTTTGTCAATACTCCCAGTAAGGCTTATCTGAAATTCCCCACCAATTCGCGTGTGCCCATCATCGGCACAAGCCACATGGTATCCAACTACTTACTCCCTTTGAACAGGCATCCGACGAGCAGTGATAAGACACTTTCGGCGAGGTGTACCAGAAAGAGAAATATGGCACTGACGCACACCCAGCAAAAATGGGCAAGAAACTGGTTACCTAATGACTGAGGACCGCACAGAAGTTTGGAACCACGGGGATTCTTAAGTCTATAAATTATTCCAGAGTAATTTACTGAAGCAGAATCAGTAAGTACCTCCTTCATACCAATTTGAGCAGTATATCGAGAAGAGGTGTGAGATTCGAACCAATTTGAAAAGTACAGCGCTCTTCCTTTCAGATTCTTGCACTCGAAGGCTGCTACTTTCCACCAATGCTTTGACTCCCAGGTTGTCCGACTGTTGTGGTTGTTGAGTAATAAACTGCAAGGAAGAGAACTAAAAGCAGGTTTAGTTCAGCTTAGTTTAGTTTGGTTTGCACAGGACTCATTGGCGCTAAAGCCAATTACTTTACAGATAGTGTAGCTTTAGCGAGGTTCTATAGCTCACAACACTGCACGATTATTTTTTTAAAGGCAGAATATTTGTACATTCTCGAAGCTGGTAGGGAAAGGAGGTACCACTGAGCAAGATGAACCTGATCCCAAGACCACCTAACCTTTTTCGCGGTAATTTGCTACCCAACACCGGCCTACTGTCTTCTCAAACTCTGACCGTTGTGGTATTGATGACCTCTCTCAAGAGCCTATTCCAACAAGACGTCAATTCTTTTGGAAGTACGGTGCCGAGGCTTGCCCACAGCACTCTGACTAGGCTAACTATGGCTTAATAGACCCGAACGGGGAACTCCGGCCCCCCACAAGACATGATTGATCTAGCTGGAAAAAGTTCTCTCTAGGCCGAATTTGCTGCTGCTGTGCAATGCCTCGGCGGTTATAAACTTGTCTAGCACAACACTCAAGCCCTCGACCTGAGAGACCAATTGCAACGATTTCATACCATTTTCAAGAGCCCCTGCTTTTGTGGCCGAGCTTCGATACTTGACGAGTTTTGGTAGAAGACGCCGCTGGCGTGAACGGTTTTGTAGGGCTAACACGTCAGGCTTCATATCTCTGGCTATCTTGAAGTCATCGGCAAACATAAAGGCAGGGTTAGTAAGCTAAAATGTTAGACCGTTGATAAAGATGGGCAGCAGCAGAGGGTCGAGAAATGTGCCCTGTGGCACCCTTATTTACACCTTCCGATTTCCAGACGGGACTACTCACCTTGAAACCAGACGTTTGCCCTGCTAGAAAGCTTTTTACCCTGTTGCCTTGCTCCTCCGACAGTTACCATGGACAGCTGTTTGGCGTTCAGAAACCCGTGGTCCACAGAATCAAGGGCCTTGTCGAAGTCCATGTAGCAGATGTCATCGAACCCTTCCTCGTCCAGGCTCTTGATCACCTCGTCGAGAAACAGGGGGAGATTCATCGAACAAAGTCACGGACCCAAGCTGCGTACTTGAAATGAGATTATGTTGAACCAAATAGCCAGAGACCCCTATCCCAACTATTGAATTCTGGCCTCTACAGAGAGCTGTAGTTGGGATCCTTGGAGGGTACTTTTCGGACTTTTGCCAGGGCTCCTTCTGGCCTATTCCCGTCGCCGTCTGCTCCCCACAGATTCCCGGCAGATTTCTTTCTCTAGAGGAAGCCTTATGCGACTGTATCACCGGAGTCTTCGGGACCTCAGCCAGAGGCTGAATGATGGCTGGATGAATTTCATCTGGTCCTGCAATTTTGCTTCCATTCAATAATCGCACTCGTGTATAACCCTATTCTTCTGCACTATTTCCGGGTATTGGAGGCGTTTGAGTTCCTTCCATTCTTTCTCTTACATTATACGCTGGTTGGTACATGCCCCTGAAGAGTGCCAAGGGAATGTCAACCTTTTATTCGCCGCTGAAAGCCCGTCGTCTCTGAGCTCGTTCCGAAGTTGCTACGATTCCTTTCAAACTTTTAGGGTTGGATGTCGGGGCAGAGCCGCTTTGAGCTTGTGCTGACCAACGCAACCAACCTGCGCCTGAAAGAATATTCCTCTATTCTTTTGATCGCTTGGGCTCTGTTCATGGTCATCTTCTAGCCGTTCCGTGCCATCTGAGACCTGTGCAGCTTGCAAGCCGCCCACTGTCGCTTTCGGGAACCTTTTGAGCGATGTGTAGCCAGTTCGCTCGAATAAAAAACCAAAACAAGTTTCACTTGCAGTTTTTGTTACACTGGATTAAGAAAAGAATAATATAGAGGAGTAAGCACAAGCCTCAAATACACGATCGCAAAGACCTAGGACGGGAGCTTAGTTCATGGCGTCAGAAGGACGAGAGTGTGAGTCAAGCAGGTCCAAGCGGGATATAATAATACTAATGGTTTATTTCTCGACCATTGTCGAGACGCACGCGCAAGCGCATGATCATGGTATACAATGTTACTCAAAACAATGAACTACACACGAATTTCAGGAAGACGAGTCAAAATCATCAGAAGCAAAACAATATAGCTAGAGTTAGTTTTAATCGACCGAAATGATAACGGTTTGCTCTGCAAAATCGGCTTGGTTTCAAATCCGATTTGGCTGGTCGTGGCCCGTGGGAAAGCGAAATATGTCTTGAAAATATAGCGCTAAGGATGCTTTATAAACCAAAATAATGCAAGTCGTGGATAACGGAGGTCTATTGGGGTTCTATGAACGGAATAATTCATGAACATGGAGAGATAAAAGAAATGAATGAGAGTACACTCGTGAACTTTGGTGAATATGGGGAGAACTGCTCTCTACGGATATGATGATGGCCCGGAATGACGGATATTCCCGGTTTCAATAAACCGAGTGCCTCATGAAACGGGGAGACATGAACAAACTCTGTGGAAGTGGACTAGCAAACGGTGATGAACGTGGAGGAAACAGCAATCCATATAAAAGGTGAGTTTAGGTTTAGGATCAATAATCGGTATCATTCAGAAAAAAGCGCAACCTGAAGGCCTTGAGTTAGTGAAGAATCAATTTCAAGCCGGATACCGATCGAAAGAAAAATGAAATCTTGCAAGAAAAAACAGTGAAAAACCTCCGCGTAGGCTAGCGCCTTATTGTTCTGCTACGCTGACAAAAAATATATTGACTTACTGATTCTCAGTGATATTTAGCGTCATTGTTAGGAACCACGGATGAGGGGGGGGGAATGAGTGGACTTGCGTTTTGGTGGCGTATCGTAATTTAATGAGTAAAAACTTCCTGTGCTGCGTATTCTGGCTCTGTTATTGGATTTTTTCACATGAGACCAAGGTGACCTGCTTCATCCCGTGGTTATGGTTTATCAGGCGGGGTAAGGGAAGTGTCAGTCAATCAGTAGCAGGTTGCTAGTGAACTTCTTTCTGTGAAGACTCGAAAGGGGACAGCAGTGGGAGAAGTGTCGCTTTAGAAGACGCCTTTCAACCTGCTGGTAAGCATTTGCGGTGTTATAGGTCGTGTGGCTTGACTTTAATCCCGTCTGGTATGAAAGATTCCATTTAGGTCCCTGTCGGTACGGATCAAAGTGTAGACCTTGGTCACCGAAAGTGGAGCCCTAGAGACCGGGCGACGACAAACCTGAAATAAATGATGTTAGCAGTCTGGAAGTGGTTCCAGCTGTGAGTTATGATAATAAATGGCGACAATTATTGATGAACTGGTTGGGTTTATGTGAACTGTCAGTGGCACATTCCGTACTCTGACCTGGGTTTTGGTTCGAGAGTTTAAGTAACGTATAAATGCAGGGGGTTGCTAAGTACTACGACAGGCTTGCAAGATAGCATAAACTGGGTGGGCTGCTGCATCTGCATTTAGAAGGATAGATGGTTTGCACACAATCGGAAGTTCTGAGGAGCAATCAAGTAAGAATGCAGAAAGAACCACTAGGGCATCGGTGATGAGGCGTTACAGAAAATTGTTATCATGCACAGAAACGTGGACGTACGTTGGTCTGTGATCCTACTAGGTAGTGTCGGCTTAATGAGATTTAATTTGAATTTGAGCAGGGAAATCTCAATTCGTGGTGGTTGCATGAATATCATATTCGTTACAAAACTGAAGAGAGATAGTTGGTAGGGAATGGAAAATGTGAACAGTTCTCCGTGTTCATTTTTTAGACGCAAGTGGGGCAGGTGTAGGTCATCTGTTGCCTCCATATGTTATCCATGTTAGTGAGCTTAAAGTCCAGGCTGCGGTAGTGATTGTAGTTGGCAGGAGGCTGTGGATGCTGTTAGGTAGGGTTGTAAACTTGAAAGTGGCTTGGATGCTAGGACATCGAGAAGGTCTCTTTCTAAGAAAGATGACGGAAGATGAAGGGGTATGGATGGAAAAGGTGACCGGTTTCCACTACGTTCTTTTATCTTTTTCTCCCTTTCCTGGCTTCACCGCGGTTGCTGTTATTCGTCAGATACGTCTACACGCTGTCCAGGTCAATGAGTTGAGAGTCAAGGCTATGATAGCCGTTGTATTTGACGTCGACATGCGCGCTAGATGCGCTTAAAGCGGGTATGGGGTGGTTGAAAAATAGAGCTCGGGGTAGGTAAGCATATATGGAGTCCAGTGCACAGTCTCCCCAGTCAGTCTGGTGCGTGAAAACCAAAAGCTTGTCGAGCGAACAAGGGCGATGTGGGGTTCCCCCTTTTGCAGGATCAAGTCTGAGCTGATGGAAGACACACCCATAGATGAAGGTTGCCCAATTCCTTCACAGCCCGATGCCAATGGTATTTGGAGATCGAATCGATCCCACGAGGTTTTTTTGTTTCCACCGATCTTTTTCCAGTTTTCTTTACTTTTCTTTCCTAACAGAGAGGTGGTTGAGCCCATATAGGAACTTTCCATAGCCCCTTCTTCTGATCGTATTTTTGTGCGTATCTGTCTTTCTTCACAACTGCTGGGGGTGGTCTGTTTTCCCCACGTTCGGATGACGTTATGGTATGGGCGCCGTTGACATCAGGGGTTTGGCTAGCATGGGCTGGGAAAACGCAGAGTGGGACTATGCTTACACACGGAGTGAGACAACGAACGTAGTAAAGCACGAGCTGACATACGTGTATCAGTCTCATACAGCGGCAGACCATGCCTAAGACCATCAGAGACCATTCCGGGCTGGCTGGTGTAGATGAGTTCAGCTCAGCTGATGAGAAAAGCTTGGTATATAAGAGGGAATATGATAAGAGTTGGTGGATGGTAGATACAGAAATGAGACGAGAGGACAGGCCACCAAGTAGGTACTAGCAGGTGGGCTTCTGGGATAAGAGATTATGGAATAAGATTACTAAATAAGGCGAATTGAGGCCGGACATAAGACCCGGGAGGGTGTTGGCAGCCAAAATGAACGGGAAGGGAGTGAAAAGATGAAGAAACGTGGCATACGGCGGAACTCAGTGTCCTAGGGTCCAAAGCCACATACCTATTTGCTGCAGAGAACTGAGGCTGAGAAACTTAGACTGGTTGGCATTAGAACACGAACACTGTATAAAATTAGGAGAACCGGCAAGAATTAAACTAGGTATAGTTACAAAAGTCAGCAAACTGTAGCTACCGTAGTATAGATTGTATGCAATATAACGTAAAAGGAAATAGTTGCCCTGGCGTTTGTCATCGGGCTGGAAATAAAAATTCTGGTGCAGTAATCCTAGTAATCAAACCCGTTTTCGTGGGCCACCTCTTTGGTGACGGACTGGCCGGTAAGAAGGATCACATTGGGAACACGCAGAAAGTGATCCAGTGAGCCTCTGAACTGGGAAATTGAGAGACCGTCGCGGATGTTTAGCAAGAATTTATTCCATAACTTTGGGTATTTTACAAGGAAGAAGTTAAATCTTAACGCTAATTTTGATCTAGGAATAGAGAGCTGCAATGATTGATGGCGTAGGGCGTAATTCCTGAATGGGGTGAGACGAATGGGATCAGTACACGAAAAGGCCGTACAGTGGTATAACTTAAACAGAAAGCATAAAGTGAGCTTCATGCGACGCGGCCATAGAGGGTCAAGACTGAGTAGGATGCAACGATCCTTGTAAGAAAAACTGGAGGAAAATCCGACTAATTGTTTGGTGAATTGGCACTGCACGGACTCCGGAAAAATGTGGTCGGATTTCGTCATGTTGGTGAAGATAATAAGACAGTACTTAAGAAAAGGCCTGGAGTGAGACTGGTAAGCGAGTAGTTTGCAATCATTTAGCCTAAACGTTCTAGAGATGAGACCAGTGGTTCTTCTCGTCTCTGAAATCTGGAGTGGAACATACTCAGAAAACTTAAAGCTACAAGAATAATGAAGACCAAGGTCTCAAACTAAAGGGTTGTACAAGATGGGTAGGTCGTGAATAAGCGGGGTTCCGGGGGTCACTTGACATCTGAATGTTGCGGAGCAGCTCTTCAAGGTCGAGACGTCCGTACTCCATGAATTGCACCAGTCCCCGAGTCGCTTTAGGTCACTGGAAATTTCATCCATCATAATGTTGAGGTTCCGACTGGGAAACTCATAGACAATCTTAAAGTCATTAGCGAAAAGGAATGGGGTACCATGGAGCAAGATGGGAAATATATCATTTGTGTAGATGGGAAAAAGTAGAGGACCGAGTGCACTGCCTTGTATAACCCCACTGGTGACTGGAGCAGGCTGTGAGAAACACCTATCAACGGAAACCACTTGTGAACGATTCGATAGAAATGATGTTAACCACGTTAAAAGCGAACCGGAAAAGCCGTGAACTTTAAGTTTGGTCAGTAATAATGCTTGAGGGATGCGGTCGAACGCCTTTGTCATATCAAGGTATATAATGATGATGGATTTACTGTTGTCGGCGGCCGCCGTTATGAGGTTAAAAAAGTCGTACTGGTAAGCGGTGCACGAAAGTGACTTTAAGAAGCCATGCCGCCCACTATGGATGACGTTATGGGAAGTCGGACATTCGCTGTTTGATGAGGCACTCCATCAACCTAGAAGCAATTGGAGTGTGGTTGATAGGGCGGCAATTTGATGGGTCATGTATGTTGAATCTGTTTTGCTTGTTTCAATCCCGCTCATTCATGACCACCAACCTGTGCTACGTTGGGACCAGTTTGACATTCCTAATTCATTTGACTTTGACCACATGTTTGCACGGCTATCAGTCCACACGATTCTTCATCGCTCTCAAGCGTTGCCCGTCCGTCACGCACACAGATACACACACAAACACACACGCTGAACCAACACTCAGTCGACTGACTAGACCTGGGCTAGACTGCTCGATTGGGCACCGAATTCTGATCGGCTGCACCCGGCAGGCATGTTTGATCACGCACATGTACCGATGCATACACACGCACCCACACTAGATTGTGACCTGTTCGACCCGTGACTAATGGTGTATTTGCGCGCCTGAGCAAATCCCTGCCCTACTCCCTGGTTGGTCAGAACCATCGATCGATTTCCGCCTGGTCGCCTTTCCGTTCGTTCATGTCCCTTATATGCGCGTTCCTTTTCTTGTCATTGTTAGTTGTGGTCGTTTCGTTAACCTACTTGGTGACTTGTGCCTCGGCCAATCGGCCATAGAACGTGTTATCCCTTTTGAACTTTACGGAACGTTAGTAAACGGTGATTTCCGTGAGGACGCCACGTTTGAGGATTGTACATTTACCCCCTTGATCGATTATTGTTTGCAGTACCGCTAATAAACCTCAGCTAGTTTGATTTGGTTTCTGAGGAGAGCGCAACACTCCAACTCGGCCTAGACACCGAATAAAACTCGACTGAATTTCAGAATCGGACGTACGTATCTAACAATGTATTGGTCCCTTCTTATGGATTGGGATGATGACTGCAGTCTTTCAATGTGAAGGAAATATGCCAAACTTGATGGATAGACTGTAGACCCTCAATAGTAGGGCTGCGACTTCAGTTCTTCCAAGACGCAGAAGTTTTGGTGGAACACCATCATGGCCGAAGTGTGAGGACTTCCGGACAAGGGTGAGCTGGTTGGTCACCGCTTTAAGAGTAAATTCTAAATCAGACCGTAAGTGCTCGGTGACTGGATCTATGCATGGGGGTAAAGTAAGGGGGTCCGTAGTCATGGATGCAGCAAAGTAGGAATCAAGGGCCTCGACTATCGGTACAGGAGAGGTAACGTGATCGTCATTTTTTAAAATTTGAGAGGAAATACCTGTTGGTTTTCTCTGACTTCTGTTTTCCATTAAACCTGCCATTTTTGAGAAGGTATCATGGCATAGCAAGGCGGATACTTCTTGTTTTTTGAGCATATCCTCAGTCTTAGTTCTGATTGCTACCGAGAGATGCTGGAGCTGCAAGAATGACGATAAATCACTCTTGGTGTGATACTCCTTCTGAGGCTTTAGATATTTGCTTTCCATTCGGCCCAGGACTGAACTACGGACTCGGTTTGACATGAAACGAGTTGTAGTGATTTCGGACAGCAAGTATGATAGGTTAGAACACAGTAAATCAGCAGCCAGCTAAGGGTCTCTTTTTGCAGGAAGAAGTCGTCCCAGTCTAACGATCGAAGAGTGCAGATAAGGTTGTCTCAGTTGACCGCTGAAGCGGAATGATTGGGTGGGTGGGATTTATCAAAGGCTTGCGGAACCATGAAGATGCAGGACACAGTTCTGTGGTCACTTCCCGGAAAGAGGTCGAGCGTACTGGCTGAAACATCAGATAAACCAATCGTTAACAACAGATAAAAGATGTTGTTACCTGTAGTTGGGACCGTTACATGTTGGATTCAGCACCCTACGCGGATGCGTGACATGAAATCTAATAAGTTGTTTAAGGCAGATAGAGTATTCCAACAGATGCTCGGTGCATTGAAGTCCCCCGCGATGAGTTTGGAGGAACAGGGCAGCAATGAGAGGTAGTTGAATGCGTCATTAATCTTGGTAAGGTCCACAGCCTTTGAATCAGGTGGCCGATAGATGCAACCATTATGAAGATAGGATTTTGAAAACATTGGGTCCACTTGATCCAGTTTATCAAAACAGATAGAAGACATAAATTGCGAGAAGCAAGCATTTATTTTAATCTTCTCAGTCGCGTACGTAAATGAAGATAGGAGTTAGGTAAGGGAATCGTTAACCGCAGAGAATCCTGAACGGCTTACAGAGTTGTGCGTGAGTGGAATGGCCAGCAGAGTGTTTTTGACATAAATTAGACAGCCTCCTCCACGACAAGGCCTATTCCTTCGGAACATCTGGTAGCCAACTAGAAAGACTCCATCTGACTGGACGGAATCCGACAGCCAAGTTTCAGTTACAATGAAAATATCAAAGTCGGAGGGCTGAGTGATGCTGCGGATGGCTTTAGTTTTGCTCAGTAATGAACGGGCTTTTACGAGTATGACAGAACGAGATGATGCAGGTCTCTATGGTGGTGGGGTTCGGTAGTGGTGATGAAGGTGGTAATTCCCGTGCAGAATAGGGAAAGGATGGGGGGAAGACCACAGTTGTTCCGCGGATTTTATGAGCTGAAACCTGGAGGGGGATAGTGTAAGGGGAGAGGGATGAGAGGGTGCTGTTTTGGAGAGTAATTTGAATGCGGGGAATGTTCTCAGAGGGGGCCGGCAGGAAAAAGCAGCCACGGATGGATGGCAGTACTAAACCGAAAGATGTGGGTGGGTCTTGTAGGAGTGGGAAGCTAGGTGAGGCACGGAGATGGTTCCCAGGGAGTGACTGGGTAGCAGTAGAGATATAGAGTAGTTGGTGTGGCAGGTAGTAATTAACGGAGCAGTGATTAGGGGGGATATGGTGGGTAAAAGTGGGGTGGAAATGATAAGGCAGTTAGCCGAGATGGAAAAGTAGGATTCATAGCCACAAAAGGGGCGGGTAAAATTTCGCTCAACTGAGCCATTTCCTTATAGTTTGCATGTGCATTATGTTGATGGGTCTTGCTCCTTTGGCGACGAAGTGTTAGATTCTAAGGGTCGGTCTGCAGTGACGGGCTAATCAGCGGTGGTGGCTTAGGTTGTAACCAGATGCATTCTGGTGGCGAATCGGTGAGTGCAGCCGGTGAGCTTAGGGGCCTGGTTGGGTTATCAAAAATGCCAGAGGTAACAGGATGCATGGGTGTAGACGGAGGTGGGTTGATGGTGCAGTGATTTTTAGGTACGGTTGAATAGCCCGACATGGAGCTAGTAGAAGGAATGAAGTCATCTAGACTTGTGGATAACATGAGCTCCAGGGTGGATGAGTCGGAGGAACCTTCATCAGTTTTGTGGATGCTGGGGCGCTTGTTCCAGTCTAGAGATTTGCTTGGGCTATTATGAACATTAGGGAGTTTGCCAGGTGGCTCATTGGGTGAGGAAATTGGCGTACTGTCTAAATCTATGGTTGCATTGTGATCTGCAATAGATGGCAACATCGGGTGATGGCCAGTGATAGGTGCATCGGAGTTTCGGGGTGGATGGTGGTCGCACTAACAACGGGGATACTGTTCTGGGCGTGGCTCTTGTGCACTTCTCTTTGCAGTTGGATCTTGTAATGCTTTAGATGCGACTAAACAAGGGTTTGCGGACAAACGTTTTTGGAGCGAAACACAGAGACAATTCACATACTCGAGTATTTCGCAAAGCTAGGTTATCTAAGTGTACCTGGAAGATTTTCCACAGTTAGTTTTCGCACCTTCTGCGAAAGACTATAGCCTTACTGTCTGTCGACTTCCATCAAAGGGGTTGATTTCTACCGCTAACCGCAATCGGAGGTGCAAGCTGTTCCTTTAGTCTGAGTAGCACCATCTTGATGGCTTTCCACGTTCCTTTACTGCGGCTCTGATGTGACTCAGTTTCCACCAAATTCCCCCGGATGCCCTATTTGCTTCGTCCATATTGGCTCCCCCATGGCGACGCCGAAACATGACCTCCTTCAGCTCCTGGCTCAGTCTCAGCTTGACTTTTGGACTACATGGTCCATTTTGCCCGGTGGCTCTTTTAACTTAATTTCTTTAACGTCTCCTTGGTGCCGCCTTATGAATAAATCAAGAAGGGATGGGTGTTGCCCACCTCTGTGCTGGCAGCCTGCGTCGTACGCTGCGCAAGTACGTGCAACTACATCTGTTGCAGGAACCACTCACCCGTTGATCTCTCAGGTGCGACCTTGTTTTCCCAGTTAATTTCCGGGGGGGGGGGTAAAGATCTTCTAACAAAACGGACTATTCTTTCTTTGCCAGCACTGCATTTGGCATCCGCAAAAGCTGTACGTCTCTTTTCTCTGTCGCTAGTGGTGCCTCAAGAATACGGATGATAAAGGACGTCTTCATCTTGATTCGGCTAAAGCAGGACTTGGCGTGCACTCTACCACAGGATGAGTCAAACAGTGCCCCCAAAGGCCCACTTTGGCTCGTATTAGTCGTGTTACTCCGCCCCCTACCTTCCTTCTATTATATTCTGCTTATAAGCAGCATACTCTTGAAGTAACACTTTCTCAGTATCTGGCCGCGCCCAGGCTTCGGTCAATGCAACAAAGTCACACTCTGCGCTCCCGGTCGTTGGTTTTCTTCGTTTTCCCGGTGGCTGCAGGCGTTTGTCTATTAGGTTCACACTTCATTGTTCAGAGCTAATAACTAAGCTGCCCATTTCGAGCCTCACTTACCCTCGGAAGTAGCCACTAAGGTGACGAGTCGTTTTTTGCCCCTATAGGTTTTTGCTGTACTGCGCCTCAAAAGTCGAGTGGAGCACAAGATTTCGTGGAGGCTTCCATCCCATCCGTCAACCCGGAGTACGTTCCAACTTGCATCAATGACGTACCTTCCTTTCGGGTTGCCATGCCAATGGTCCGGATTGGTCTTGCCACCACATCAGATCATCTGGCTTCCCTGGCTCTTCCCTCTGGCACCCCGACCTTCGCTGGCTGCTTTGGAGTAGACTTTTGAGGCGGCTTAATGCGAACCATGCGTTCTTCTGTCTGCACGTTATACTAACTGAACCTAACTCCCTTCGAGTTCCCCGCACTTTGTTCTTTTGCATTACTTTACTTTGGTTTGTCGTTACCCGGCACCTAAATCCACACGGGGGACCTCGCTAACCCTTTGAGCTTTGGGTGTCGACCTGCCAAGAGGGGCCGATTATTCCAGATGAGGTCTTTCCTATTCTACCAGGCGACGGCCTTAACCCTTCTGACAAACACCAGACTGTCAGGTGTAACCCCTCTCCCCCCGATTCCCTGAAATTTACTCTCGGCTGCAACCACCCTGGACTGCAGAATATTCTTCCAGTAGACACTGTGGAAAATAACTACCAGGGGCCGTGACGGCGCTGGCTGCGGTGCACCCCACAGTACCATTCCAAGGCACTTGCTTGTTGGCGCCAGGGAGATAGAACATCCATCCTAAGAAGCCTAGCCACATGCCGAAGGTTATTATCCCCTCGGATTCTACCGTTGTTTACGACGATTTCACTAAGGCTATAAAGTAACAGTCTCCCACTTCTACCCGCTCTGACCACTTTTTCATGCTTGACGCGTTGCACCTCAGTATATGGACCTTCACCTGCTCCTTAGGAGGTTCCACTTCTGTCGGGAGTCCTTTTCCAAATTGCTTTAGCATGCTGCCCCCCAATCTTCTTCACCTTTGGGCTTGGGTTGCCTCTTTGGGTTGTTTTTTGACTTGTGTCACGGTTTTCTTTTTCCGCTAGGTTAGTGATCCAGTTGGCAGTTTTGTCCCCTTTTCCTGGCTCTCCCCGAAGTGTGCGCGGGCCCTAGCCTGCAAAAGCGAAACAGCAGCAGCAAACCCGATTTAGGGATATATGCTTGCTATGCAGCTCAAAATCTTTCTCTAACAGCTTGCAGCGCTTTGAGAGGAACAAGAGTGAACATAAACTGCGCTAGATTTTCTCGTCTACCACCGGGTCAGTGCATTACTTGGAGCCACAGCCTGGTTGGTAAACTTAGAATCTGGTTTGTTCATTTCAGCAGTGCGAAATATTTTGGCATCGAAATGGCAGTGTCAAAAACTAGTAACATAGTAACAAAAAACCTTTAAAAGGATAGCATCTGAAGTGCCACGAAATATGCCGTCCGGTTAGAGTTTAATCTGTTTCTAACAAAATAACACTGAAAAGAGACAATGAGAAGTTTAACCAGTTTTGGGTAGAATAAACTGTTTTAAAAGTGTGCGCACAGTAATAATAATTGCGATGCTTTACCATGGATAAAATTTCGTGATTTATTTCATCAAACAGCGGTTAAATCCTCTGTTGCTGAGAATAATCGAACATTCAAGTCGCGCAATAACTCACTCCCTTCTGTTTACTCTATTTTAGTTTGCACAGGATTAAAGTGGTTGAGACGAATCCTGCTTCCGAATCTTTGGGTTGTCGGTGAGCTTCCTCGGTTTCCATCACTGCGGGTTGAAAGCTTGAACTGGAAAGCAGAATATGCGAGGTAAAATCATCATTACAGACACCTTCATTGACAAACATACTAGGGGATCATAAGCTCACAACCCATTCACAGGTCTTGCTCTCGGAAAGCTGTGGTCTAGCGGGAATCTCGGGTGTAACGAACAAAACGCCAAATTCCTGGTCTGGGTGAAGCCTGGTCAACGATTCATTTATCGATTCACCGACTAATATGCTTCACTCGTTCTGTATAGCACCTTGGAGTCTCAGAGCAACGCGTAGCCCAAATCGACGCAGGGCCCAAATCAAGAACACGATTGCTCTGCAGATTCTACGGTACTATTAGGGAGTAAAAATATAAGTACAAACACGACCATACCTTTGACAGTGAGCCTCAGCCACTATCCAGCCACAAAGATAGTAAAAATGGGACAAAATTCTGTAAAAAGGGGAACAGTTGGCCAAAATGAGTAAATGATAAATACTTATTCTGAAGTCCAAACAAATAGAACAAGTTCTCTACGCTTAACTAGGCCCAGAGAACATTTTCCTGAGCATGGCAGCCAAAAATCAGCGCAAACGAGCTTAACGCCTGCGGTCAGTCGACGTGAGCGAGAAAGTGAAACCGAGGAGTAATAAAACAAAAAAACTGTGCTGAATCAGTGCATCTCACTACCGTACCAACTGTCCTCAAAGTAATCTCAGTAAGAAAGCACAACCATAAAAAGAAAAAGTAAGTGCATCAAGCGTAGAATAATTGTTGACCACAAAACAGTGTCAGCATGGGTTAGGTTACAGAAGGCGGTCCAAAATTGGTCATAGAGTATAGGAATGTGAGCAGAAGAGGAAGTTTTCAGTCAACATAGACATTACCGTGGCCGCCAAAATTGCTCTCGGTGGTTCACGGCAGTTTCAGACACTGATCGGTTCTGGCTCTCCGTCCCTACTTACGCCCTCGAGACACCGGAAATCACAGAACTTACAACAGTACGCCTGCATGCCCCTTAGTCTTCGACCCCAGCTTTTAGTCGGCACCTTCTAACAAGCAAAGTTTTCCTACTTCCCACCGTTGCTTTCCTTCGCTAGTGCGGACCACGGCCGTCCGCACGAGTCCATCTGCACCAACGTCTACGCCCTCAATTATGCCCATGGGCCATTTGTCTCGCGCAGAGGTCTCTGAAGCAGCTAGCACGATGTCCCTCTTTTTAAGATTTCGGTTTATAAAGCCATTTCTGTCTGGCCTGCAGAGTAGGGACACATCCTCTCGCCCATCGGCGCCAAAAGTTATTCGCGAATTGGATGGCCTGCTTTCAACGTCTAGAGTAGTGTTCTTTCATGTTCGCATTATCTAGTGTACCGCAATCGCCCCTCAGCAGTAGTAGACTGCTCGGAGTCAGAGCCAATCTGCCATGGTCACCGGACAAAAGTGGGACTATCGGTCGATTACTCAATATCCTCTCATCTTCGACAAAGCAAGTATGTAACGTCTCCTTACCCATTATCTGTTCCTTAGGGAGCCTTGATAGCAACCTGCGTACCGAACGGATCACTCTCTCCCACACGCCCCCTCAATGGCTCGATGCTGAAGGGTTGAAGTGCCAACTTATGCCCTGACTGGCTAGGTGATCGTTATTGCGCCGTCTATCTCAACGCCTCAACTGACTTTTGAGCTCGGTAACTGCACCCACGATTTTCGACCCGTTGTCGCTATGGATGTTTGTTGGTGTTCCACGTCTACCAACAAAACGAACGAGTGACAATGAACGAGTCAGTGTTTAAACTAGCTCTAATTTCCAAATGAGCAGCTCGAGTTTGCAGACAGGTGAATAGACAGCCGTATCTTTTTTCCGACCCTCGGCCCCCACGAACAAGGATTGGGCCAAAGTAATCTATTCCGACCGAACTGAAGCAATACCGCCCTCTTTCCACACGACAGGGAGGAAGTGGAGCCATCAACTGCTGACCGGCGACATCAGCCAGCTTCGACAAGTAAAACATCGTCCTATTACCCGTTTGACCGAGCTGATTCCATTTATAATCCAGTATCTCTCGCGGATTGCGGCAAGCACTTGCGCGGTTCCACTATATCCTTCTCTGGTATGGTGGTGGCGCATGGTGAGTTCTGTCATTGGGTGTCTGTTCGGCAAAATAACTGGGTGTTTAAAACTAATTGGATATTCAGCATAATTTAGTCGTCCGCCAAAACACAAAGAATTTCCCAATACAATCGGGCACAGCTTTTTTAAGGAACCCAAGACATCCTTGCAAAGCTCATCTCTAAGTGGTTCTCGCTGTAAAAACTCTCCAAATGAATCCCTCTGAACTACTGTTATCACTCTGAACCTGGCCCTTTCTATGTCTTCGGCGGATAGACTGCCCACTTTAAGTAACCCCTTGCTGTTCGAGAACATAACTTGAATATAAGAAGTAAACCGGATAAACCAAGCTACAGACTTCAGGAGCTTGGACCAATCAGAGTATCGGGAAAACATGAGGGTGGTGCCAGTGTGCAGGTTGGCCGTATTTACCAAAGCCGGCCCTTTATTAGTCTCCACATTATCCGGTGGGGTCGACAATACAAAATCCTGGTGGATTATATTCGTTAAAAGGTGAGGGTCTTCTCAACCAAACCCTTAGTTTCTTTTTGGTTGAAATTCCTTTTGAGGTTAGATCAGCAATATTATCTGCTGATCGCACGTGCCGCTTTTGTGAAACCTTAGTATACTGATGAATAATTGCCAATCCGTTAGCGACGAAGGTACTATAACGCCTGTCGGTGTTCTCTATGCGGTACCTGACGGTCATCGAGTCTGTCCAAAAATACGCTCCTTCAAAACAAACTGGCAAGCTTCGTTTTAACATCTCGCTCAATCAAACACCTAAGACGGCTGCAGTCAGCTCAAGCCTCGGAATAGTAGCGGTTTTGATAGAAGCTACTCCCGATTTACTGCATAGAAGCACATAGTATGGGGCTCTGTCCACGGGAATTTGCCTCGCGTATGCCAGTGCACCGTATCCGGTTTCTGAAGCATCACAGAATATATGCAACTCAGTGCATCCTATTTCTTTTTGGGTCTCTTTAATTATGCTTCTTGGTACTCTTATTTTACCGACGTGCTTCATCAATGATACCCCTTTATTCCACAACACCGCATCTGCTGGACTGAGTGGGCTATCCCAACCTAATTCCGACCTGCATAACCTCTGCAACAACTGCTTAGCCGGAAGACATAACGGAGCCACTAGTCCAAGTGGGTCAAACAGGGAACTGACGTTCGACAGTATGCCTCTCCTTGTCAAAGGCCTTTCAAGAAACTGGAACTGAAAGGTAAATTCGTCCGTGACCGTATCCCACTGAGTGCCCAGTGCTCTCTGACAGGTGTCGTTCTGCTGAGGTAACCGAACGGAACTGGCATTTAAGTCAGGGCCTGGGTCGCTTTGAGTCACCCAGTTAGCCGATATGGACTGATGCCTTTTGAAAGTGGTCGGACCAAGTACCACCAAGCCTAACGGTGTGCGGACTGTATAGGGATGTTAACGACCGCCTAGCCTCTGGTCTAAAACCCAATGAGCCTCGAGTATGTCACATCCGATAGGCAATAGTACATCCTCATTTACGGTTTCTATAATTAGGTCCTCCAAGTGAGGTCACTTCCTATACTCGTCATCGGAACTGGGCTTGGGAGTGGGCAGTGACTCAACGACAACAGCTTGCTCTATGCTGATAGAACCGGTGCCATTCAATGCAATCAATCCGAACGCGTCACTGACCGTAATAGCTGTTTTGTATCCCCTCAGAGTCTTAATTGTCAATTGGCTGTTTCTAAAACCTAAACCTAGACGTTGTACGACCTCGGCCTGAATGAGAGTAGTGTAGGATCCATCATCGAGGAAAGCGTATCCGACAACCTCCTTTTCTCCGGCCTTAATTCTCACCGGCAGTAGTCCAAGGTATACGCCATTATGCTGCATTTTGGTTACTCCGCAGTGATTTTCGCTCACTGCCTTGGGTGGTACAGGGCGCTGTGGCATAGCCCCATGGAGTAGTTGATGATGCCTACCGCCACAGCCTTCAATAGTGCGGACGGTTTTTGATTTGCAGCCACCCGCTCTATGGCTTCTTTTCAGACAAATGAAGTGCAACCCTTTTTCACGGGCTTCTGCCAATCTAGCAGGTACATCTAACGTCAAAACCTCTTGGAGCAGCTTTATCGAGTGGTTCCCATCACATGTCGGCCAGGTCTGAGGTCGCTCTTTATCCTGCTGTGTTGTACTTACGGACCAACTAGATCCAGATTGCCGTGGACCTGGGCTACGATTGGCTTGATTCACTCGGCCGGTGGTCTTAGTTCGGCCTGCTAGTTGTCCAAAGCCACTACGGGCGATCTTGGCCCTGGTGGACACGAATTCCGTTAGCTCGCTAAATGTTGGTTTTCGGCCGTTTTGCTTTAACCGATCGACTCTCTCAGCCCATTTATTCTGTAGGGAGTATGGAAGACCACTAACTACACTTCCGAGAGTGGCCAGCAACTTGAGATCGGACGTATAATTCATCTGCTCGAGAGCGATCGAGGTGACATACATATTAAACTGTCGAAGGAACTTCCAGCACATTGCTGCCGACCATCAAACGAAAAAAATTCTAATTTAGATAAGTCTATCCCACCCACAAAGTGGGAAGCCGCATTCCATAACTTATGATAAGGGTCCTGCCTATCAGCTTTTTGTCTCCTTGAACAGCAGTATCTATGAGCCTATCACAAATCTACCTCTTGTGCACCTGAAAGTACACAAGCACTCTTTTATCACAATTGTTTGAGTCCGAGAATCTCACAGACGCATTTCTTTCTAACCTTTATGAGTGTTTGGCGAATCTCCAGCTCTCGCTTAACTCTTAGAAACTCTTTTTTCTGGCTTTCTTTAAAAGCCTTCAGAACCTGTGCTAGTTTCTCTTTAAGGTGGCGTTCCCTAAGTTGGACAAGCAAAAATTCGACTAAGAGCACCGACTATGCCAACTAGAGCCTGTAATCCTGGAGCCATGAACAGAAATAATATCAGGAAGGACTTCCCTTGTTCCACCGATGATCTGATCCGATCCGAACCCATTTCAAGATCGGATGAGTCCAGTGGTCAACTCATTGCTTCTTGTTGTTAGCATCGTTCCAGAAACAACTTCAAAGTGCTGTAACCACCAAAACGCGAAAGTCATGGTCTGGGTGAAGCCTGGTCAACGATTCATTTATCGATTCACCGACTAATATGCTTCACTCGTTCTGTATAGCACCTTGGAGTCTCAGAGCAACGCGTAGCCCAAATCGACGCAGGGCCCAAATCAAGAACACGATTGCTCTGCAGATTCTACGGTACTATTAGGGAGTAAAAATATAAGTACAAACACGACCATACCTTTGACAGTGAGCCTCAGCCACTATCCAGCCACAAAGATAGTAAAAATGGGACAAAATTCTGTAAAAAGGGGAACAGTTGGCCAAAATGAGTAAATGATAAATACTTATTCTGAAGTCCAAACAAATAGAACAAGTTCTCTACGCTTAACTAGGCCCAGAGAACATTTTCCTGAGCATGGCAGCCAAAAATCAGCGCAAACGAGCTTAACGCCTGCGGTCAGTCGACGTGAGCGAGAAAGTGAAACCGAGGAGTAATAAAACAAAAAAACTGTGCTGAATCAGTGCATCTCACTACCGTACCAACTGTCCTCAAAGTAATCTCAGTAAGAAAGCACAACCATAAAAAGAAAAAGTAAGTGCATCAAGCGTAGAATAATTGTTGACCACAAAACAGTGTCAGCATGGGTTAGGTTACAGAAGGCGGTCCAAAATTGGTCATAGAGTATAGGAATGTGAGCAGAAGAGGAAGTTTTCAGTCAACATAGACATAACATAGTGTGTTCTTGAAAGCTGGTTTTACGAACGTTTGAGCAATGCGTAGCCGAATTCGCAACGGATCCCGAAATCAAAAGACGATTATCCGTGATATTCTACGATACTAGATTATTACAATAAACAATGACATAAACAATATAAAAACCTCAATAATACGATCACAAGGACTCAACAACGAGAAACCGAATAGCAGCGTGTGAGCAGACAGCACGTGCGTCACGCAGGTCCTGAACAAGGATGTGCCAAAGTTGCGCTCTGGGCGCGAACAAACAACAATTGGTCCAGAATAACAACCAGTTCGTAAAGACAAGTCAATAGTGTATGGAAATGAGTGATGTTGGGAAAAACACTGAATCGCGAGGGAAAAAGGGGGATTTTCCACGACCGGCTGTTACACCGCCCACCAAAATCCTCCTGGATCCTTAGCAGAGTCAAAGGTTCGGTATAAAGGTACTGATTCTTCCTACCTGCCTAGGCACTGCTGTCAGTGCGCGCGTCTAATGCTCGTCGTCAACGTTCTACTACTGGTCGCACCTAATCCATTGGATACATAGACGTGAGGCTAGCCTACATCTTCCACAAGACCAAATGACCGATGGCGGGCGTGAATGGTCACATAGACGTTGTCCTTGTAAGGGGCCGTCCGGTCCTGGATGTACGTGCTTGAGTGTGTGTGTGTGTGCGTGTGTGTGTGCCGGGGTTACAATGAAATCACAGGTATGACTACACATCAAAGGAGGACTTTCTGCAATGTCAACAAAAGACCACGTGGCAAGAAAACGAGTAAAATGTAGCATGTATGTGTGACCTGAGCTCCGCTACTTCCACATATGCAAGGGGCATTCGGTAGCGTCAACAAAAAGCAAACAAAGAACACTGTCACATGTATGATAGGTTTACGGGATGTAGAGTGCGTCGTGCATGCGTGTATGTATCGGGATGTATAATGGGATCGCACTCATCACCACATATCGGAAAGAACCTTCTGTAATGTCAACGAAAGGACCGCGAGCACCTTAACGTGTTTGACGGAGATTGTGTGGTATATATGGTGTTTCTTTGTCCACCTCGATTACTGGTGTGAAAAAGGTTTACTAGGCCTCAGGGTTATCAACTCCTCCGTCTTCGCTCTCGAGTAGGTTAATACTGCGTATGTCACGAATGAGCACTCCGTTAGCTGTCTTCACCTTCACCGTTCTTATCATTCCGTCAGTGCTTTTAATGGTTTCCGTAACTACTCTCAAAGACCAAGCGCTGAAATGTGCGCGTTCGTCGGCGATCATAACCACGTCCCCAACTTTGAATGGTCTTGTTTTGGCCAGCCACTTCTGTCGAGTCTGCAAAGCCGGTAGGTACTCCCGTAGCCATCGCCTCCAGAAGACCTTGGCCAGATAGTTCGCTTGCTTCCACCCGTGGAGGTAGCTCCCACGAAGGTTTACCGGCCCTTGGAAACCCTCGTTCGACCTTAGCGTCAATAAGTCGTTTGGGGTGAGCGCCAGGTGGGTGGGGTCGCCGTTCAATACTGGAACCAGGGGGCGGTTGTTCAGGATTCGCTCCACCTCAGTCATGACGGTGTTCAGCGTCTCGTCGTCGAGCGGCTGCTGCTCCATGATTGACAGCAATATCCGTCTGGCGGACCGGATCATGCGTTCATATATGCCGCCTCGGTGACTGACCTGTGGGGGGTTGAAATGCCATCGTATGCCGTAGGCCACGGTTCGATTCTGCAGTTCGTCCCTGTTTATGTTCTTGTGCCAACGCTGCAATTCCCGTTGAGCGCCCACAAAGTTCGATCCATTATCTGAGTATATATCGGCCGGTACGCCTCTTCGGTTGATAAATCTTTGCAAGGCCCGTAGAAACGAATCGGTCGTCATCGAATGTGCGACTTCTAGGTGTACCGCACGTGATTTCATGCACGTCATGATACATCCGTATCGCTTTTTTAATCTTTCCCGCACTTGATCCACAAGGGCCCGAAATAGTCCAACCCGGTGTCACTGAACGGCCACCAGCCCGTAGTCACCCTGCATTCTGGTAGTGGGGCCATGAAATGTTTGCCTGCTGTGGCATTGCGTCTCCTGCATTGCACACACCGTCGGATTACGCGTTTTACAGTCTCTCGTCCTCTTAACAACCAAAGACGCTTTCGGATGACGCTCGTCACGTGACTTTCCCCGGCATGTCCCTCCATGGCGTGGACGTGTTCAATCATTAGCTCTACCACAGGTTGTCTCGCAGGCAGCAGTATAGGATACTTTGTGTCGAAGTTCAGGTGGGCGTTGGTCAGCCTACCATCCACCCGCAGCAGTCCGTTGATGAGTTTGGGGTTTAAACGCTTCAGCTCGCCTCTTGGAGATGGTATTTCTTTATTGGTCGGCCCCACTTCTTCCGCCCTCTTGAGTTCTCGGGCGAAAGCCTCGCGTTGTATCATTCTGAAAATATCGTACTCTGCCGCTTGTAGCTCATCGGGACCTATCGGACCGACCCGTATCCGACCTGAGGGCCGTAGCCCTTTCATGACTAGTAAATTTCTCTTGAACCTGGTTAACCAAACTAGCGAACGAAGCGTCTTCATCCAGGAAGAAAACCTGACCAGTCGCGATGGAATGGACGACGCTTCGACGACGTTGGTTGCTATCACTACGCCTTTGATCTCCATTTCCAATTCCGTAGGGGGTTTTAATTCGAACACGGGCCAGTCCTGTTTGGGCAATTGCAGAAAGTTTGGCCCTCTCGTCCACGTGTCCAGTTGCCTGAAGTTGTTCGCACCTCGGGAGCACAGGTCGGCCGGATTATCGCCAGACCTGACATGACTCCACTGGTGCGTGGCTGATTCATCGTGGATAATCTGAGCCGGTTAGCAACGAAAGTACTAAACCGGCTCCGGACGTTGTTGATATAGTAAAGTACTATCGTTGAATCCGTCCAGAAGCTCACCGACCAAATGTAGAGATCGAAGCATCTCTTCACAGCTTGCACCACCCTGACTTCCAACACGGCTGCGCTGAGTTCAAGGCAAGGGATTGAGACCGACTTCAGTGGAGCAACGCGGGCTTTGGCGAGCAGGATCCTCGTGGTATATTGTCCATCTCCTGCGCACCATCGTCCGTACACCACAGCTCCATAACCGACTTCGGATGCATCGGAAAAGGCATGTAGTTCTCCAGTCCGTGTCGTATGGCCAGGAGCCAAACATCGTGAGATTCTTATGTCCCCTAATTTCTTCAAGGTGTTCAAAAATTCTTCCCAGTCCAGCCGGTCCCCTCGGTCCAGTGACTGGTCCCAATCAACTTTATTACGGCACAGCCGCTGCAGCAAGATCTTCCCGGGTAGCAGCCATGGTGAGACGAAACCGAGCGGGTCGAACAAACTTGAGACGGCAGATAGTATGCCACGACGGGTTATTGGCAGCTCGGGAACGTTTAGTTCGAAAACAAAATCGTCCGTTTCAGCGTCCCATTGTATCCCTAAAGTGCGCTCGATAGGAAGTGTAGAGCCGTCCAAATCTCTTACCCTTTCGGCCTTTTCGTGATACGGGATGACCTTCAGCACTTCTGAAGCGTTTGACATCCATTTAGTAAGATGGAAGCCGCCCTCTTCCAGCAATCTCGTCAGACCCCTGAACTGCTCTGGAGCTGATTCCACATCATCGAATGACCCAAGGTAGTCGTCGACGTAGAAGTTCCTGCTGACGCTTTCTACCATCGTCCGATGTACTATATCGCCATGTTTGTTCGCTGATTCTCGGAGGGCGTAGTTGGCACGAAATGGTGACGATATGGCTCCGAAGGGGTGGACGGTCATCCTATAATTCACCACTGCGTTGTCCCGGTCGCTCTTTTCCCACCACAGGAAACGCAAAGCATCTCGTTCTCCTACCGGAATCTTCACCTGATGGAACATTTCCCTAATGTCAGCAGACAAAGCCACTTTACCCACTCTGAAACGGCACAAAACATCGATCAGTGGTGTGGTCCAGTCAGGCCCCTGTAGTAGGCGATCGTTTAACGACTTGCCCTGAAACTTGGCCGCACAGTCGAAAACCACCCGCAGTTTATTGGGTTTCTTGGGGTTGATAACCGGATGGTGAGGCAGATACCAGATACCCCTTTTGCTGTCGGTGTTGACAGGCACCTTTTCAAAGTAACCGAGGGCCTCGTTTCGCTTCATCAAATCCGCGTATCGTTCTCACAGATTCTGGTCTCGAATGAAGCGTTCTTTTAGTCGTAGTAATCGTTGGAGAACATAATTTCTGTTGTCAGTCCACGGGTCGACCGGTGTGCGCCATGGGAGGGGAACCTCGAACTGTTTTTTTGGGGCCTCTAGTGCCTTGCCGTACCGTTTGTAGAGCGGAGTGATCCTCTTGAGACAACGATGGTCTTTCGTCTCCAATGTCATGAAACTCCTTTTCATCTAGCCGTTGCAGATGATACTCTATGCGGTCCGTTTCGGCGGATAAGTAATTCACGAAACCGCGTACCCCTACTGGACCGTATAACATCCATCCCAGAGCCGTGCGTACGGCATAAGGTGCCTGGCGGTCGCCCACTCTCTGGTCAAGCACCCAATGCGCCTCTGGCACGTCGCAGCCGATGAGGAGATCCACTTCATCATCTTCCCAGTCTACAACGGTTATATCCTGCAGATGGGGCCACCGAGTCAAGATTGCGTTCACCGACCTTGGTGCTCGCATGGGGAGATCCGCTAACGTGAATGCCTCCGTTGGTTCAATTTCCTCGTTAGTGTCTAGAGAGATGAGTTGCAGCCTTAATCTACCGGCAGTCATTACCTGTGTTCCGCCCACCGTGCTCACTGCTAACGACGTCGCACCTTTAGCCAGTTGGTGTTTGTCGGCAAACCGCTCTTTCACTAAAGTGGTGTCGGGTCCGCTATCAACGAAAGCCAACGCCTTGACTATCCCAGTCGGAGTCACTACTCCCACGGCCACTACGCCTAAACGTACCGGTTTACTGGCAGATTGTGAAGTTGAACAAATCACGCTGGGCTTGGCACTCGCCTCGGATATGGTAACTCTCGCCTGATGCAGCAGCCGATGGTGTCTGCCCGTGCAGCCCTCGTAACCACATCGATTCCTTGTTCTACAGGCTGCTGCCCGGTGCGTGGTGTTGAGACAGATGAAACATGCTCCTGCCATCCTCGCCATTCCCCACCGTTCGTCTATTGTGGCGTTGCCGAACTTGGGGCATTCTGGTAGGCCATGGCTAGTACCACAGGATCTGCAATTTGGTTTCGCCGTAGCATCTCGTGAAATGACGTGTGTGTTGGTCCAAGGCTGGTACTTTAGATTTTTCGTACAGGGATTTGGACTTGGCTAGTACCGGGCTTCTTTGCTCGGTTGCTGTCCCGGATGAGTCGGCCGAATCTGCTGTCAGCTATCTTCGTTTGCCTGTCTAAGTATTCGGTCAGGTCTTCGAAGTTGGCTTCTCTGTCGCTTCGGCTTATCCGTTTTGCTTCTTCCGCCCACCGACCCTGTAATTCGGGAGAGAGGTGACGGATTATGCCTTCCAAAGTGTGCATCGCGTCTAGGTCAGCCCTGTAACTTAAATGGTCGAGGGCTATTGAGCAGTTCTGCATCTTAATCACCAGGTCGGCCATGGTGTAGACGTCGCCCTTGGTTCTCTTTGCCTCGGCCATCACGCCCTCTATTAGGTTACGGGCTACTTTGAAAGGTTGGCAAAACAGGTCCCTTAGGATCTTCCTTGCCCTTGTGTAGCCTTGTTCTGGGTCGAGCATGGTGCACCCGTCGATAGCTTCTCTTGCTCGGCCTCGGCAGTAGTGAGTAAGGTAAAGAAGCCTTTGCCTAGGGTCGGTTACCTTATTTTCAACGAACGTCTCGAACTGCTTGACAAACTTGCAGTAGTGCTCAGCTCGCCCGTCGAAAACCGTTAGCTCCACTCTAGGCAGATCGATCGATGGTGGTTTGTAGTCGGCGACCGGCGTGGGGTTCCTTACCTTATTGCACCCTAACCTATCGGAAGTGTCGAAGTCACTGGTCTCATGCTCTCGCTGTTTCTGTGTACACTTCTCTGCTTCATGCGCCTGTAGTCTAGCCGAAAGTAACTGTTGCTCTAGTTCTGGTATTCTCAGCTTATATAAATCGACATCCTTACGATCAATATTGTTCTTAATAACACATGAACTAGCACTGACAGGACTAAGCGATCTAGCATTAACTAAAGAATCATATGTACCCAAAACCTCCCCAGAGACTTGCCGTATTACTTCCTGTTCGGATTCGACTGCTTTTGATCCTTTTCTTGGCATTTTGCGTGATTTTTCCTCGTTCCAAAATTGATCTATTGAGTATTGTTACGAACGTTTGAGCAATGCGTAGCCGAATTCGCAACGGATCCCGAAATCAAAAGACGATTATCCGTGATATTCTACGATACTAGATTATTACAATAAACAATGACATAAACAATATAAAAACCTCAATAATACGATCACAAGGACTCAACAACGAGAAACCGAATAGCAGCGTGTGAGCAGACAGCACGTGCGTCACGCAGGTCCTGAACAAGGATGTGCCAAAGTTGCGCTCTGGGCGCGAACAAACAACAATTGGTCCAGAATAACAACCAGTTCGTAAAGACAAGTCAATAGTGTATGGAAATGAGTGATGTTGGGAAAAACACTGAATCGCGAGGGAAAGAGGGGGATTTTCCACGACCGGCTGTTACAGCTGGTACTTCGCGTCATCCAAGAGCATCCTCTGACTGTCTGTTCCACAGATACAAAATCATCTGCAAATAACAACTTGTACGTCGCGCCATGAGTACGTCCTATCTGTGTCTCCTTAAATTCATTCTTATTTTGGCAGTCTAGAATGGCTTCCCACTTCTTGTCGGCTTCCAAGTCACATTTTGACTTCAATCAGCTGAGATATGAATTATTCGGAGCGCGTTATACACCAGTCTTTGTTTTTTGTTTTGAAGGAACTCGCCGCTAGGCCAGGGATCAGTGTGTTTCGCGGTGCCTTTTTCCTACAATAAGATTATTTCTCAGCTGTCCTGAGCCTCTGTCTAATCCAGTCTTTCCGTTTGTGGTCGTGACTCATATGTCGCGGTGACAGGGCTAGGTTCGCGGCCAAAGGCATTTTAATCCGTTGCCGCGTGGTACTAGAGAGTGGAAAAGAGATATGAAGATAATCAGACTCTATTCCGTTTGAATAGTCCATCGAACCGGGCTTCGATTTACTTTGGCAGGGTTCTGAGAGGGGAGCTGGAATTTAGCATAATCGAAACTCGGGTTCCACTGCACGGTCTAGCTACTTCGATTACTGGCAGAAACTTCTTCGTGATTTCAAGCACTACGTCTCCGGTTACTCAGGAAACCGTCAGGTAGTCAGCCATTTTGCATTAGGTCTTCGAACAAGCGGTCTCAGTGACATTTGACCTTCTTTTGAACTTAATGGCCTTCCGGGCCACCGGAATCAAGGATGGAGGTTTGTTCGATCGGCTTACTGCTGGTTGGGCGAAGAAACGAGCACTAAATACTGTATTGCAATGGCTCTTCAAAAGCTTCGGTTTGTGTTCTCTGAGATTTTTATCGGACCACACCGTAGGTGGGCCATGCTACAAGACCTCCAATTGATCACTCCGAGGCTATGTGTTAAGTCGCTTCACGATTATCTCCTCGGCTCAAATAAGGCTTAGCTTAGAGACTTCCTATTCCCCTCAATGTGATCCCACCGTTAGTGCCATTTATGCACTCTGCTAGATCAGTGTCCTTGGTGAAGTTTGCAAATGGGCCATCTGCCAAACAAAAACGGGGAACCTCCATCAGCAGAGGCCCTACAAAGGCATCACAGGATCTTACAATTACACCAATTGTACGAATTGGCCGCCTTCACCAAGCTCACCACACTTGCAGAGCTAGAATCGAATGTCCGCGATTTCTCTCACCGTATGAAAACAAGTCACGAAGATTGTCTTATGCCCAATTCTCTCCAAAATGGAGAGGGGAACGTAAAACCTCATCATAAATTAACTGCGGGAGACAGTGCGCGTCGGGAGCATTCTTTGGTTCATCAAGCGGGAAACGGACATTTTCAGCGGTAGGACAGAGACGAACCCCCGTGGTCACCTCTGCCCACTCGGTAAAAAGTCGAAAGCTAACCGTAAGGGGTAAATTCGTTCAACTTACTATCGAAAGTTATCGTATTCTGCCTCATCTTCCACAAATGGGCTTGAGGGCACATAGAAGTGCCCACCCCAGGACGAAATCGAGTAGAACCGTCGCCTCAACCCAGTGGTTTGTCAGAAGCTAACTCGGTTATAAAAGCCGGGCCCTATATTCAGCAAAGAAAACCCAGAGGATGCCGTCAAACGGTAGTTTTATTTGAGGACCTACAGAAGGACGAGTCGTGAGCGACATTTGTGAAGGACAAAAATAGTCCTAAGCTACCTAACACGAGATCAATGAGGCTCACGACTGTAGGTCATAATTATCGAAAATCAAGCAACGCGTAGTGAATTCAAACGAATTCCAAAACCAAAACAAGATTGGTTCTTAGTTTACACGGTGCCACATTGAAATTCACAAAAGCTACAAATATATATGAACCTCAAGTATGCGGCCAAATGGACTGCAAAGTGAAACCCAGAGGTTCAAAGCTGCGTGGCTCACGCCCGACAGCCACAAGCAGAGCAATGCGAAATTCAAATGTTTCACACAAATAAACAGGCGTGCAGGTGTGGTGTATGGACAGGCTTTTTGGAGTATTGTCAACTGTAGTCACATTCACGAAACACATAGAACATAATTGAAAGTCAGCTTTATAAAATAGGCTTCGGTTTCAAACCTTTACTCTGCTTTTTCTAATCGCTTTGCCTTCCAAGGTAATTTGATTTTTTCCCTCTCAATGCTGACCGTTTTAAATTATAAATGCTGTGTTTGACTGCTTCTCTTTAAACTTCGCGATCAACCTATTTATGACGAGACTGCTTCCACTAATTGTTTTTCCATACACACTTATCGAACCCTGACAACTTCACTTCGAAATAATTCCTCTGAGGCGCCTCCACCTTTGTAGGAAGGCCACCGTTATACTTCTCACACTCTGTCAAAGCTCCCTATCTGCTGCCGGATTAAACACGGTTATCTAATTACATCACGTCTGCGGCCGCGAAACCATTCTCAAGTAAGCTTTAGGAACCGCATCAGTACCTAAATATTGGTCCGCCATATATACAAATATACCCACATATGCTATACTGTCCCGTAATTAATAGAGAGCCTGGTAGGTGACCCAATGTTCCGTGATACCCTTTTGCCTAAGTTGCTTCTTACACACACCGGGTCCCACCGCACGTACTTTCATCACTGTCTCAGCGATTTTAGACTGAAAGATTCAGTCTCACTTCCGTAGCTTTGTCTGGCTCATTACCCAAACTCTATATCCAGTTATGATGTTGTTCATTCCGCAAACACTCTATCCCGCAGCTTAGTTTCTTCCACAATTCCAGGATGAACTTGGTTTTCTCTTCTACAGATTGATAACTCCAGGTTGAACCTTAACCTCGTTGCAGAACCTCACAGCTCTCTTTAAACGTTTTCCTTTCTAAGCACTACCCTCCACGGCTTCATTCTTTTTCGCGGGGGGGGGGCAGCTGCTTTGATGGGCCCGAGATTCACTTGTGTTCCTCGTTCCGTTAACAGTTGAGCCTTAGCTAGGCCATATTGCGACTTCGTTTCTCTATTCCATTTCACTTTCCAGTGTTCCCCAAAGCCGGTCAATCACCTCAGGCATTATACTGATTATACCCCTGACTGGTGCACCTGGATAATAATGCTCTATGGCCGTCCGCCGACGGCTGTTTCCGTTGCCTCTGTTGTCCAGGTTCTCACAAACTGACTGACTGATCCTGAATTGTACACCACTATCGTGGTTGCTTTGCTTTCTGTACGATCATCGATGATCTCTCGTGCCGGTCCAAAAGGTACGGGGCGCCGTCAGATCCATTGCTTTGGCCGGCGAACATTGGGCATGCAGGCCGTTTGCAACTATGTGCAAGTGCATTTATGCCGGTGGATCACATCTCTTGTGTTCACTTCACGGAATGTTTTTCAGGTTGGGTGTCCATCGCACAGTCAGCCCCACCCACCAGCACACGCTGCGGATTGCATTCTCTGACTCTGCTTACTCTACCAAGTCCGTACCTGTCGGTTGCAGACCGCATGCTCCTATCATTCTCCTTCGGCCGCAGTTCGTTCATCTATCGTTCTCGTCAGCGCTCTCGCCGCTTCTTTTTTGTGCCTTTCTCCCTCTGTAAGCACACCTACCCAGTCTGTCCTTGTTCTTATCGCTTTTCACCACGACAGCCCTCGCTGCATGATGCCCCTGTTGTCATATTCATATAACACTTCCCAAGCCCGCAATATTTCCTTTTCCCCTTAAGTCGTCCTCGCAGGCTCCTAACCTCTATTGGCTTGGCACATCACTAGCTACTATTTTGTCATATCACCCTTTAGTCCTTCTGTCTTATAACTTACGTCATTTCGCACCAGACCCACCCGAATCCATGACTAATTACCATACAATAACTGTTTGCTCCAACCCTGGTAATTCTACAGCAACATTCATTATCTTTTCATCGCCATCATATTTCCCTTGCCCGACTCCGCATTCCTTCTGAGGGATTTTCCTCTCAGGCGGTGCCCTGGCTAGCAACTTTCGGCTCACTCCATTTGTGCAGTAGCCCGCAGGCATGCAGTCCTTCAGTTTCATTCTCCTAACTCTGAAGCGCACATATTTCTCGTGCTTTTTGTTCCATCACAGATTTACCTGTCTGTGTACTTCTATTATTTTCCATTTTTACCCCTTCATCTGCATTATGCTGATCCGATTGGTCATCTTTTATTTGCCTCTTTTCGGTCAGTACTACCATCTGTTCCGTAAATTGCTCACCACAAGCATCTTCAGCGAGCCTTTCAGGCTGCGCTGCTTTCCCACTTTCCCCCAGTGTGAAGTCATCGCTACTTCTTGTTTTCCGCGTGAATTTTCGGACCACTTGATCCGCCATTACTTGATCTTCCTGGTCCTTTACTTCTTTATTTCTCTCCTACTTTATTCGTTGTTGCAACTGCTGCTTCTTTGCACCAAAGTTCATTTTACAACTAAGTTCCCGTTCCTTATTGATATTTAACTCTGCTCTCACCACTCTGTACTTTTATCCGCTCTGTGTTCTCTAGCATTTTTCATAGCCATCTTCTTTCTGCATAATGTACTTCAATTTACTGCCAATTTTCTCATTTTAGACGGCGATCACATATCTCAACTGCATTATTCTGATTTTCAGATTCACTCTTATATGTTTTCTTTGATCCCTTCCTCCTTATTTCTTTGTTTATCAACTTCTGCTCACAGCCATCAGTTCTGTGCTTCCAAAGTCAATTTTCTCTCTCTGCTGATCTCCATGTACACCTGTCATAAACAAATTCAACAGAATTTATCCACGTCAATTCTATGTCATTTAATCTAACCCTGCCTGTCTGTTCCAAGCACTATTCCTTCCGTGTTCTATCTCTGCATTATTCTTTGCTCTTCTTCTTTCTACAAGTATATATATATACATATACATGTATATAAATATATGAACGCTCATGTGTAAACTATATATGCACACGTGTATTGTGCTTCCTCCAGTTCTTTACCGGTCAGTCCTCCTGCCACCTTCCCGCTGATCCTCATGATTTGCGCCTATTTTTTCCATATATGTGTCTGACATTTGTCGTATCTCGACCCCTTCAAATCACTGTTGCCATCCTACTAACCGTCCACGTCTGGTATTGTTCGCACTCTGTTTTCAAAGTGACACCGTCCTTCTGTTGCAATGTAGCATACTGCATGGCTATCTAACCCCTTGCCACACAACTCAAATCTTTGTTCTCCTTTTCTTTCTTTTTTCTACATCTTTTCTGGTTACCATAGTTTTTCATGCAGATTTTCAGTCCCCCTCCTGTAAAATCCCCAGGTCTTAGTCTCCTCCACTTGACTCAGCCAGCTCCCCCATTTGACCTTGACTTTCAAACCCACAGGGTACGTGTATGAATCCGTCCCCAAGTTCACCCAAACTCCCATCATTTTTTCTCGGTGTACATGCGTTTTATTACCAATAATACTAATGGTATATTTTTCGGCTATGTTTATGATGCATGCAGAAGCGCATGATCACGGTGTTTAACATTACTCAATAAAAATAACTACACACAAATTTTAGGAATAAGGGTCAAAGTTGTCAGCGACGGGAAAACATGGCTAGACGTAGTTTGAATGGATCACGCTAATAATGGGTTGTGCGTCAATTATGAACCGGTGCCGGGTTCGAGTTGGGCTGCGGTGTCCCGTGGGGGTACCGAGAAGATCGTTATTATGTAGTGCCAAAGAAGTTTTATAAGCCAGAGCCAAGCAAGCCATGGAAAAAGGAGGCTTACCGGGGTTCTGCGAACTAAGTGGGTTCTGAACAAAAAGAATTGAAATAAAAAAGTTTGCATGGAAGTGCACTCAAGAAAATGGCTGAACACGAAGGGAATAACGGTCCATGATGATGCGAAACCTGAATGACGGGTTTGGTAAACCAAGCGAGTCAATAAAGAGGGGTACATGAAGCAAATTTAATGAAAACTTAATTGGGAACATTGGTGAAAGTGGAAGGAAAAACCGCCCACAAAAGGTGGGCTTAATTTTAGGGGCAGTAACCTGTATCATTCAGGAATGAGAAAGCGCTCCTGGTGGTCCCTGGATCAGTGAAGAATCAATTTACAGCCTGACTTGGTTCAAGGGGAAGGCGAACTCCTGAAGTGGATCCTACAGTTAAAAATCTCCGCATGGACTCGAGCGTTATTATGCTGTTTTTCTGGCAGATATATATGGATTGTTGTATCTCGGTTTTATTCATTGTGATTGTTGGTATGGTTTATCTGGCATGGTAAAGTATATGTCTATCATTCAGCCGGATGTGGCGAGGTACGATGGATCAAACTGATTACTGTTATTGATCGGTTTAGTAGCAGGTTTAGCGTGAACTGTTATTTGTGTGGGCTCCGTCGGTGCTGTCGGCAGGAGAGGCTTTGCGATATAGAACGCTAATCGATCCACTGATCAGCAGTTGGGGTACTTTCCGTCGGGTGGGAGAAGACCAATCTGAAATAAATGGGGTGTGCAGTCTGGAAGTGGTTCCAGCTGTGGATTATGATATTAAATGACAACAACTATAATGAACTCGCAAAGTTCATGGGAGTGGAGCATGGATTCAGTTTCATTTAGGTGGTCAGTGGCACCCACTCCATATTCTGGGCAAAGAAGGCTCTCATGGGATTGAGCAATACTGTTACGGACCAGCGAAGTTTCATACGTCAGTTAGGCAATTGTGTACGCACTTCAAAGGATTGTCGGTTTGCACTTTGGAGCATCAGTGTTCGGATGCTAACAAAAACCCAAGGCTTCACGGTTAAGAGAAATTAGAAATGGTGAACCTCAATACCATTCGCTAACACAGAATGCAGTGCAGCACGAAGCCTGTAAGATAGGTTTGAAGTAGCAGCGTATGAATGAATGGGACTGGTACCCTGATAGCATGGCGCCTTATTTGTTACTGTCTCTTTTGGTGAAGCAGTTATTATTTAGTGAATAATTTCTGAGGAGCATAGAATTGGAAGAAACCAGTGGGGTGTCGGTGGCGACGCATCAGAGAAACGTGGACTTAAGTTTGTCTGCTCTCCTACTGGAGGGTGCTAGCGTACTGAGATCATAATTGAATGTTAGCAAGGAAGTCCGATACAGTGGTGGTGGCATGGGTACTTGATGTCTGTGCCGTCTTTAGCACATTGTACAGCGGGACAACACCAATATGAGAACTAGTTCGGGAAACCGTGAGAGGTGGGAACGGGATTCGGCTGAATCTTAGTCGGGGAAGCAAACTCTAACGGTCTACATTTCGAGTTCGTGGTGGGCGGCACTAAAGCCGGCTTCGAAAGGGGAGGTGCAGCGATCCACTTCTACTGACTTCCAGAGTGTGGAGCTTTACGAGGGATCCGCCCTTTCTTAGGGGCCCTTATTATTTGTGGTTTTGCTACAGTCAGATATCTGGCTGTCAGGGAGGGCGGAGCTGCTTTTGGTGGGAGACCACTGCTCCCATGCCCAGGCCGAAACATGGGATGCAAGTAACAAGCCGCTCTGAGACCAGGTCAGCCACGCCAGTCAATCCGTAACAACACTGTGGCCCAGAGGCACGGTCACATATGACAAGGCTGGTACGCCTGCAAGACCAAACGTTATGGTAATTTTCCCCTCCTTTCGATGCCAATCTGTTGATCTTTAATGTTCACGTCGTTTCATCGGTGGTCATTTCCGTGCAAAGGGGGCAGTCACAGCCAGGAATGTTTACAGATGTGCCGCGGAAACACTCGTCGTATTTGTCAGGTCATGGCATCGAGGCCCTTCGCATGGGACAAAAGACGCAGCGGCAGTAAAATCAACTACAGCCTAAGATTATTCGGTAAGGTTCATATTCATCGGAACACTAGATCGCACAAGGATGGGGCACTATATGCAGCGCTAACATCGTGATCAGAAAATTGGCTGAACGTGGTGAATTTGGTGAAGGCCCCAGATTCATTTGGGCCAGTTATCTAGGTTTTGTGGACTCTAGCATTTAAGGCCTTAAAACTAAATACGTCATAGGCCGCTTAGCTGGCTTATTCAAAAGGAGATATTTGTAGGTAAAGCAATGAAACTCTTTTGCAGTGAAAGATCGTGGGAATGAACCGAAGAGTTCTCTAATTCCTGTCGGGAACAGGCCAGCCGCAATTGGGTCTAGTTGAGACTAGGATTCTTAAATTGGTTATCCCCTTTATTAGTACTGTATTCCTATCTCGAAGGCCCGGTTATTTGGTATAAATTGGTTTTTCACCCTTAACTTTTCAGCGGGGACACGGCGCTTATACTTAGGAGTGCTACGTTTCGGCGGAGAAGCTCTTATTCCAATCATTACTTTAGGAACTGTGCGCAATCGTTTCCCTTTCAACGTCATCTATGGTAGAGGCTTACGCCGAGGGCTGAAAAGTGTACACGATTTCGATGTCATCTGCAAACATGAATGGAAATCCCTGGTGGAAAATGTTGAATATATCACTTGCGTACATTTACAAAAGTAGTGGGCCGAGTACAGTACCATGTAACACACCACTAGTGGCGGGCCGGGGTTTGGATGAAGTTTAGCCATTATTTACTGTATGATCTCGGGCTGATAAATAAAATGAAAACCAAGCAAGCATGGGATCCAAGATTCCATGGGTTTTGATCTTCTGTGGTAACCTGACGTGAGATACTTGGTCGAACGCTTTGGTCATGTCCAGAAAGATCACGATCACCGAAGTACCAATACTGACAGTCTACCATGGCCAGCTTGAGAAAAACCTGCCAAGCATGTCTCACATGATCTGTTTTATCTCCCTTTCCTCTCCCTTTTAAGTCTGTCTACCCTAAGTCTGTAATGCACATTTCTAACTTTTTCGCAAATTTGTCTATCTATTTTGTCGCTTGTATTAATTTGATCATGCTTCAGGCATGCTTCGGGCTTCTAAGAAATAAAATGTTGCTATCCTTTTTATTCCTTTTTACTTAGTTTCCGGCTTGAATCACCAGCAATTTATTAGCTGTTTCCTGATGCAAGTGAATCAACTCTCTGATGTTTTTAACATGCTCTTGCTTTCCGCCGTTTCCTGCAATGTAACACTACTGTAGAGCTTGTCCACTATGCAAAGCTCAGTTTGATGTTGGTACAGTTCTCTTCTAGCATTGTTACCACCTCAAAACTTAAAAACAATACAGTCATTTTGAGTTTATTTACGGATATTAATAATAATACTGGTATATTTCCGGACGGTGTTTGAGAGGCACGCATTTGGGCATGATCACAGTTTACAATGTCACTGAAAGAGATGGAAAATTTACAAATTTCAAATAGGGATTCGCACATCACAGCAACAATGGAATAGGGTTGAGGCTAATTTAAATGAATAAAAACGACAGGAGAAAACACGGCGAGTTTGGAATAATTTCTAATTAACTGCGGCAATAGTAATGAATCGGCCGGATGCAGGAATGTTCAGACGGACATTGGCTTAGGATGCAGGAAATACAATATTCGCAAGAATGATGCAAGAAAATAGTCAATAATACATACTCATGTTCGCTTAAAAAGGTGATTTGTGTTGAGGCAAGGGAGGCCGGGAAATACTTCGGGAGGGCTAGCAGAGGAACACTAATTTTCATAGATTTGTGGATATGGAGAAGAATAGCACTTCTTGAAAAGGTGAGACAATTTCTGGTGTCGGAAGTTCGCAGCTGGTGGAAGATGGATGAAGTTCCAGTAGGGAATAATCAGCATTCGGAATGCAGTGTCCACAAGGAACAAAATAAGGCAAGACAAGGGTGAAAACCCTTGCAATAGGCTAGGTTATGCTAGGAAATTGCCGAACACATCGTTTTGTTGAGTTTTTGTGGCTTTTCTGTGTCCTTGTTGGGCATTTTGGACAACGGTTGGCTGCGTTTTTTGTTCGCTGTTTCATCATGGAAAGGAGAGGGACATCACCAAATCCGGATCAATGACTATTTAATTAGGAGTCCTCGCACGGCGGTTTAAATGGCTTCGACATCGGGAGGGTCTTGCGGTGAGAATTACTCAGTAGGCCTGAGAAGGACATATGCAACAATACCAGGACTTCTTTTGTGAGTGAATCCCGGTGGCTGGATCGGGTTCGAGGTGGCCAGTCTTTGGTGTGGTTGTTGACAGGCAGAGAAAGAGACAGGCTGTCAGCGCGATACATTACAGCCAGGCAGCGTGATGACCGGGTGGTTCTGAAATTGAAAAAGAGAGGATCGCAGTCTGGGGGGTGTTCCAGCAGAGGGTTGGCGTGAGCGAAATATAAAATAGGAGGGCAGAGGTGGAAATGAGGCACAATGGTCTTGGTGAAATGAGGAGTCTTCGGTACTGTAATTCGATGTTCGTGATGGCTAACAGCGCTCGCACTACTAGGCGAAGTTATTGATTACCAGTTCCGCCTTTCACCGGAAAGTCTTATCTTTAGGGGTTTATAAGGCCGTGGAGGTGCTTTTGGACTACTTGGTCTGAGGGCTACTTGAGGAACTAGCTGGGCAACACGGAGAACCTGAATGGCAAGTTTGCATAATAGATCTGAGGGATATATCGCAAAATCCACAGTGGTGTTTTACAGGTAGCAAGAAAGCAGCTGGGACACACTAAGAACCCGAATGGCAAGCTTTTATGATAGATCCGGAGGATATATGACAATCCATATCGCGGTGACCCATAGGTCTGATGTTGCAGATTGCTGTTAGATTAGGCTGTAAACTGGAGAGTGAGCTGGATTTTAGGACTGGAGAAACGCCGCTTCCTTACAAAAAGGAGGAACAATAGATAAGTGGGCAAAAAGCACGGCCGCTTTCCTCTATGGTCTTACATGTATGTTTAAATATACATTATTATCTAAATGTATATAGGTAATGCTTTGATGAGAGGTGTTTGTCGTCTGACGTGTCCACCTGTTGTCCAGAGCCACGATGGTTTTATAGCTGATGTCAACAAACATGCCAGTTGTGCGTGGGAGAGTACCAGGTGGTTGAAAATTAGAGCGGGAGGTGGGTAAACATATGTGAAGAGACCAGTTTGGTGTCACCTCAGTGAGTCTGGTGCATAGAAACCAAAAGCATGTCAAGTGGACAAGGGCTCCATGGGGTTTCCCTTTTCGCAGGGTCAGGTCTGAACTGATGGGAGACACCCATGACTGAAGGTTGTCCATTTCCTTTACATCCCTATACAAGTGGTATTAATAGGTCAAATCGATCTCACTAGGTCGTTTTTTTGCGCTTTTCCTTTTTAGCTTTCTCCAACAGAGGGGTGGTTGAGCCCATGTAGGAACTTTCCATAGACCCTCCGCCCGACCGTAATTTTCCGCGTATGCATCATTTTTTCGCAACAGCTGGAGGTGATCTGTTTCCCCCACCTCTGGACGCAGCTATGTTGAATGTGCCGTTGACATCAGGGGTTTTGCTTGCATGGGCTGAGAAAATACAGAGTGGGGCTAGGCAAGCACACGGAGTAGTTCAACGAGTGTTGTAATGCACATACCTGCATTTACGTGTCGGTCAAGCACAGTGTCAGAACGTGCCTAAGGCTGCCAGAGGCCATTCTGATGTGGCTGGGGTAGGCTGCGCCAATAGGAGATGTTATTACACACACGGAGAGAATATAGTAGTCTGAGTAAGGTGATGGGCTGAGAAATCTTGGTGGCACAGACTAGCTTTCAGGTCGTGACATATAACAGGATGTAATTGGGGCCAACAGGTAGCTATTGAAGGGTGGACGTAAAGGATAAGAGGTTTTCGGCCGAGATGATTAAGGAAAGCAAATTACGGCCGGCCAAGGAAACTGAGGGGAGCGGAAGCCAGAATAAATAAGAGAGTCGAAGAATCGAGAAGTAAAGTAGTGGGCAACGGGACTTATTCTCCCATCATCCGGCACCACTAAACCATTTGATGCTAAGGGAAAACATCAATGGCTAAAAGCCTTAAGCTGGAAGAAAGTTGCTTTATATGGCTGCCCTAGTACTATATAGTGAGGGAGGCAGTAATTGTCTAGGCACAGTTGTGAAAGCCAACTAGTGAATCAGATAAAGCAGGGTCGTATGGGGGTTGGTTGATAGTAGGTGAACGCGAGTGAGTAGCGAGAACCGGCAGGCATCCATCTAGTTATAGTTGTAAACGGAAAACTTTTATCCTACTGCAATGTGGGTTGTGTGCGGTACACGTAAAAAGTGATAATAAATGGTAAGTTTAGCGTCTGTCGTTAGACAGGAAATGGCAGGTTTTGGATACGGTGCCATGATCCTAGTAGCGGAACCCGTTTTCGAAGGCCAGCTCGACGGATAGCAGAGAGCGGGAAGGGAAGGCCGAAGCTAGGGTTCTAAAGTTCGACGCCTTCTTCACGGGCTGGATCCTCAGATATTCTGATGCTAGGCAAAGATGACAGATAACTGAAGGTAAGTTGTGATTTTAGGGCTTGGCTAGAGTGGGTTGTTGACTCACATTTGCGAATAGTCAGGGGTGGCTTATTCCAAAGCTTTGAGTATTGAATAAGAAAGAGTTTGGATCTCATTGCCAGCCTCGACTGAGGGATGGTCAGACTGAAGTCTCTGTAGTGCAGAGGGTAAGATAAAGGTAGGGAAAACTGTACAGAGTTGGTAGAAGTGAACGCAGAGCAATGAAAAAGTCTATATAGAAAACAAGTTGGGCCTAACATGCCCAAGCCATACGGGGCCAAGTTTTAGTAGAGTGTATCGCTCTCTGTAGCCCAGTAGAGAAGTGCATCCTATTGGCTTCTTGGTAAACGTATGCTGCACTTCTTCAAGGCGTATCCCATCCTATTTAGACATTCCGGAGATGACTGTAGGGCACTATTTTAGGTACAGTCTGGCATGGGATTGGTAAGTAAATGGAATACTACGTTTCGTTTTAAATGATCTGAGAACTAGGCCTATTATCTGTCCGGCCCTGGCCGTCTGGAGTGGGATATATTCCGATAACTGTAGATTATTGGTGTATCAAAGCCCAAGATCCCTCGCTGATGAGCTTATGAGGATGGGCACTTTGTTCAATGATAGGGTTCCGGGAGGGACTTGACATCTGTAGGTTGTGTAGAGTCTTTCAGATATCGAGAAGCACATTTGCCACGAAGTGCACCATTGATCAAGCTTATTGAGATCATTATTTATTTTCGATAGCGCCATGCTCAAACCTTGATGGCGGAACTCATAAACGATTTTGATGTCGTCGGCGATGAGGAAAGATGTGCCAGGCTGTGCAACCGAAAAAATGTCGTCAGTATAGGGAAGGAAAAATAGCGGACCAAGTACATTTCCTTGTACAACCCCACTAGCGATGGGCACTGGTTGTGATAGGTTACCGTTAGCATATATAGCCTGGTTCGGTCCGACAGGTAGGAAGTTATCCTTGATAAAAGCAGGTCATGGATACCGTAGGTTTGGAGTTTTGTTAACAACCGGGACTAAGGAACTCGGTCGGATGCTCTAGTCATTTCGAGGTAGATGATAATCATAAATTTGCCGCCGTCAGCTTCCGTGGTCATTAGGTTGAAGAAATCAAACTGGCATGTGGAACAAGAACGTGATTTAAGGAAGCCATTTTGCCCGCTGTGAATGTGGTTATGGGAAAAGAGGAAATCGGGCATCCGCTGTTTAATCAAACGCCCCTTTATTCTGGCAGCTAGAGGGGTATGGCTAGTAGGACGATCACCTGAAGGCTCATGCGCTGGACCTGTTTTGTGGCTAGGAATAAAGATTGAAGTTTCCCACCTGGATGGAAACATGCCGCGTTTATGGGATAGGCTATAGAGATTCACAAAGATAGCAGCGACGTCAGTTCCATCAAGATGACAGAGTGCTGGGGAATGCTGTCATAGCCAGGGCGGGGGGAGGGTCTAACACGCAGCAGTAGGTGGGCCACGTCGTTCAAACTGAATTCGTTATCAGAGGGAACCTGCTCGGTGATAAGGGGCACGGGTGGCGAATTTGAAGTGGCGTCAGTAGTCATGGAGTCTGGGAAGAAGGTATTGACCGTCTCAGCTATTTCGGATGCAGATTTGATTTGCATGTTGTTTCCCAAAATTAAAAAGGGTATCCCTAGAGACTGTCTCTGATTTCTGCTCCTTATCAGTCGAGACAGTCGGCTAGATCTGCAGAAGGAACTCAAGGCCGAAAGCTCCTGTTTTCTCAGCAGTTCACCAGTCCAAAGACTGATGGTTACAGAGAGAGGGTGGAGTTGCAATAATATGGAGGGATCTCTGGTTTTATTAGAGATCTGCATTTTTGCATGTTTCTTTTGCAGCCTTGTTTGGTAGGAGCTGCGGGCTTGAGAGCGGTTGGTCCCGAAGGCGGTGATTGCTGACAAGCAACTATTTAGCCTATAGTAGAGTGCGTCACCTGCAAGCTGAGTGTCGTGCTGCAGGAAGTAGTCATCCCAGCTGAGGGATCGGAGCATGGGCTTCAGTTTTGTCCAGTTGATCGTGTGTAGGGGCTGTTGATGTGAGCTGTATAAGGGGTCTATTTGTCCTACTGTGAATCTGCAAGATACCATTCAATGGCCACTGCCTGGGAAGAGATTGAGGGCCGTAGTTATCACATCCGATAGGCCATTGGTAAGCATCTGGTCAGTTATGCTGCTTCCTCCGGTCGGTGTCACTAAGTGCTGGACCCAGTGCTCTTCGCGTATGGTCGAAACGAAGTTCGTGAAGTAATGGGGTGATGACAGGGTGTCCCAGCAGATGTTAAGTGCATTGAAATTGTCAGCAATTAGTTCTGACAAAGAGATTGAAGGTGCGAATTGGTCAAAGGCGTTGACTGCGTGAGCTAATTTCGTGATGTCTGAATTGGGTGGTTGATAAATGCAGCCCATATGGAGCGGAGAGTAGGTCAGAAGAACCGTTGCCCGTATTGAGTCGTGTATTGCGTTTAGTGTTGGATCAGAAAGGGGAATGGTAGGCACGATGTTTCCAGTGTAGATTAGGCAGCTTTCTCTAGGATGGCGACGATTTTTTATGAAGGTTTGGTAACCAGCAATAGAAATTTGGTCTGATGGGGCAGAATCCTTTAGCCAGGGTTCGGTTATGACAATGATGTCGAAGTCGGGTGATAGTGCTATCTTATGAAGAGTATGGGTTTTATTCAGTAATGAGCGGGCGTTAATGAGGAGCAAGGTGAGTGCAGCTGTATCGTCGTGGCTTGGAGTAAGAACAACCATCGGCGGGTGTTGGTAGATAGCACTACCAAGATGGTAAACACCGTTAAGTGAACACATAACTTCAGGGTCGTCATGCGCAGGAGCGATGGAATCTAAACAGGAGTTAGAAATGGGGAGCCGGCGGTGCAAAGAAGGGGTTGTTGGAAAGCAGTTAAAGCTAGGTTGAGGGAGGGGTGCCGTCAAGAAAAAATTGGTTGTTTGTGGGGGTGGGATTTCCTGGGTGCTGGAAGTAACCAGGTGGGGATTGGATGCTGAGGTAATGGGTAATGGCAAGTGAGATGGTAGAAAGTAGTAGTGGTTGGGTTCAGTGGAATACGCAGGGAGTGGGTATTTATCGTTCGACCAGGACCGACGAAATAACTGTAGTTGGTTGGGCTGGCCCATCCTGTGTTCGGGAAAAAGCGTGGAGCTAGGCAATCGGGGCCGTTGATTATAATTCAACTGGAGGTTATTTATTTTATTGTTGAAAGAGGGAGAAGTTGGTTACAGAGGCTCGGCGGGAGGTGCTTGCGCTTAGGCAGATTATTGGGAAAACTAATTCGGCGTACTTAAAGAGAATGGTACCTTTGGTCCCGAAGCATGATGATGCTTTACTTGGCGGTTGTTTTCGCCCGTATCGTAAAGTGGAGTTGGAGGACCTTGTCCACTAGTCCAGGTACCACGCTAATACAACGAGGCGGGGTTGGCTGCCTTAGAGTGATGCAGGGTTGTGTCCTGCTCTCCAGAAAGCACGGATTATTTGCTGTACACTTGGAGTGCTTGGTAGGGGTTCTAAATGGGGCTGTGATAAGACTTATGGGGAGGGGGTTCGCGGGAGCAGCCAGAGGACCTGGAGGCTGTGGGGGACACAGAATTCTGTCGGCTGATGGACCGATTGGCTATATAGTATATCATGGCTTTTATGAACGATTTGCGCCAGCCAGATGGTAGGACATGAGTTAGGGCAGGACGGACTGTCGGCAATAGACTTCCCCGGAGTTTTTTTGTGTTGAGACGGTGGGTAGTAGGTTGGCATAAGCAGCAGGCCTGGAAGCACCGGACTTTGGCGGCCCGGGGATACTGTGGGTTTGGCATGGATATGGTTGCCATTTTTGGGAGCGAAGGTTGATGGAGGAAGGCACGGCCGTTTACTAGGAGGATGTGCTGGAAATGGGGTAGTGGTCAGGTCTAGATCAACTGGCGTAATGCAGGCAACTGATAACGTTTGTGTTGCTGGGTGGCTCGACAGGCGACGAGGCGACACGGCGACTGGTATTTCAGCCACAGGTTGCTTTGGGGAGGCCAAGGTATCTTGTAGTAACCGAAAAATCTCTCCTAAGAGGGGCCTTTTATCGGGCAATATTCTGATTCTTTTGAATGGGGTGGCGTGAGCAGTGGTTTTCCAACTGTTTATGAAGTCCCAAGCTGTTATTTCGTCCGCGAATAGGAACTTCAAAGAACAGTCTTTGCGCTGTGAATTTTTGCGCGGCTGCTTGCCACAGCACATGTGATTCGCCATGTTGCAAGCATTCGGTATGGCGAGTTAGGCTGACGGCATGGGCAGCCGGTCAGTGATGTTGAAAACTATTGCGTTTTTGGCTTTGGCTATAAGCTTATGAATTTCGGTCGCAAATGAGTCCAAGAAACGGCCCCTGCTTGGCTAGGCTATGGCGACTATCTATAGGGTTCTATTGTACCAGACGTAGGGGATATCTTTAATGGAGTATCGTCGATGGACTGGATCTGGTTATGCAGGATACTGACTCCAGCTCAGTAATTTTTGCCTTGGCAAAGGGTGCTTTGTTTCGCCGCCGACCATGCCGTTCCACTCGGGTACCGTAGGCTGCCACTAGGTCGGCTACTTCCGAGCTGCTTTGCGTGACCTGCTGGTGTTCAACTTTCAACCGGGCTTCCCGAAAATATCCTTTTTTGAGATATGACGAAGCGTCTCGTGGCCATTTCCCCTTCTTTATAAGTTGTTTGATTGTGGTCGCTTTGGTAGAGCAACCTTGTGTTATCCATCGTTACGTTTCTTCTCTGAATCCAACATTGAGAGCACCGACTGTTCTTTTAGGTGAGCTTCAATTTCCCAGGATAGTCCGTTGGATTCAATATCAAAAAGTTGGTTGTGTTCCACACAGGCGCTCCTCTCAGCAACGGCTGAGCAACTTACTGTTGCCGATTGCTGAATTTCGTTCGTCACGGGTCCTAGAAGTGGCCAGCCAATTATCGTTCGGTCGGTGAATCGCTTCTTTCAATTGCTTATACTCTGTTCAAGCATCCAACGGGCCTCTAGTACATTGCACCCAATTAGTATATCAATGTGGGAGCTAGACACTACTTCGAAAATTATGTCCTTGAGATGAGACCATCTCTTGGTGACTGATCTAATAAAGTCGACTGGTTGCATTGTCAAGCTGTCTATTGTCCAACTCATCCCACAGAGCACATGGAGAACAACACATGGTGGCTAAGGAGCTCGTTTTCAGTGATTCGTACTCATGTCATTACCTCACTTTCCATATGAACAGTGTTAACTGAACAAAACAGAAATCAAGATAAAGCAACGAGTCAAAATTAGGTGAGGGAGGGGATCAGCTATCACATGCGTGACCTCGGTCCTTCTCTGGACCGCGAATGGTTGCCTGTGGTGTCATTAGTCGGATCAACGGATCTTTGGTTGTTTTGTGAGTAAGGGATGGGCCAAAGAAGCCTTAGCGCTTGCACGAACGGATTTGGGCGCAAAAAGGGGGGTTGTAGAGACAAACGAGTACCACTTCTGCCACGGCTAGAACACGGCACTTCAACAGTCTTGATTGCCTACTTCAAACTTTGTAGATTAGCCAAAAAGCTTTGGCCACATTCACGGAGTGGCTAGACTGGACAAGGCGTGAACACAGGGCCAGTAATTACTTGGATTGCTCCGGTGTTCAGCCAAGCTGGGTGATGTTCACGGACGCCTTCGGATAAGTTTCTGGTCGTACGGCCGATGTACGTTGTCCCACATGAACATGTAAAGAAGTACACACAGAATGGGGCCGTAGAATCTTACATCCTAACTTAAATAGTACATACGCACACGGCCTTGATGTAAATAAAATATGGAGCTTTGCCGAGTAAAATGTTTTGTCGACGGCTCCTGATAGTCTCTGATGTATATTATCCCCTGAGATATCACCTTTGAACGACAAACGGATGTATACCGACTTTTTCGGGACAGCTGTGGTCTTCGCTCTTTCTTTCACTTGTCGCATTGTTCTATTAACGAAACGATTCAGATATCCATTTTTAGGAAGACACTGCGCAGCGAACGAAGTTTGTTGTCCAGTGTGTCCTCGGTAAGATTTTGCGCTCGCTATTATTCAGGCAAAGGATTAAGTTGCGCTGAATTTTGAATGGCAAGAAACTTTCGAAGTGAATGCATTGCCCATTTCACGTTGCTATCCTGTGCACTGATTGAACGGCTGAGCCATCCACTCACCGGCTTGGGCACACATCTGGTAAGGCTATTTTATTGTTTGCCTTCGTTTTCATTGTAAACTGGATATTAGGATGAGCCGTGTTGGAAGTTTTAGACATAAATTTTATGTCCACAGTGTAGCCTGCTATACATTATATCATCCACATAGCGTTTATAAGGGGGACATTTTCTGATCGTCGATAGCAGTTGATTATTCTTAATTTTAGCCATGAAAACATCGGCGATTAGTGATCTCAAGGGTGAACCCATTGCTACTCCGTCTCTTTGCTAGTGCTTCCGGAATGTCTACGGTCCCTCCTTCAGTTGAAGATGCACAATGCAGGGTCAGTCTCGTCGAATCATTAACATGAACCCTGAAATCGCGTTGATAGTAAGAGAGGTAGGCTTGCCGTCTAGTTCACAGCTTTCTAAAATCTCGAGCTCAATCAGCGAAATATCCGACCCGGTGTCCAAGAATGCACTGACCCTCCTCAGTCCCTTAGATGTCATAATGCCGGTAGGTACGGCGCCTAATGTCGACGGTTTGAAATCAACATGTCCCGTCGAACAGAAAATTCTGGGTTCATCCGGCTGTGTAGGCTTGTTACTTCGAGGGCCATGCAGTAATGGGTGATGATTACCCAAGCATCCGTCCTGGTCATATTCAGCTCTGAAGCAGCATCCAGAAGATCAATGAGAGTTGCTTAAAAAAAAAGCATGGGCCGATCCTCTTTACTGCAGACCATCGATCGGTTACACTCATTCCATGAAAGGTGGGACATTCCCGTGGCCGATGCACGAGTTGCATAGCTTGAACTCAGCTGACCTCTCGGGCTCTAGATTTATCGTGTGTATGTCAGCCAAGGACTGGATTCGGGTACAGTCGTTCCCCACAATTTGAGCCGATGTTGGTTACGTTCGCGCCAGCCTGCGATTCTCGCGTACGATGTGTCCAAATCGGTTGTCAGCAATGCGGGATTGAGGACCCGTGAACTCCGTTAAGTCGTGGAACTTAAGTTCTCGCTCAAGCATAGTTATTTTCTGGGCTTCCTCTGCCCATTGGCTCTGTAAACCATTAAATAGACACTGGACAATGCATCCTGTGAGTGAAACGCACTCACATAGGACTGGCATTCCAAATGCTCCAGTGCTATACTGCAAACCTGTCTTTCTATCACCATATTTGACATTAATTCTGCTTTGGCTTTGGTCTTTATGCCCCTGATAAAAACCGTCAACGAAGCCTCTGGAAACCATGAAAGGTTGTCCGAATAATCCCTTGATGATTCTGAGTGCCCTGATGCACCCCATTGGTGAATCAAGTATCGCGCAGCCTTCGGCAGCTCTTTTGTTCCCCCTACGATGGTAATATATTAAATACAAAACCGTTGCCCAAGATCCGAGGCTTTGCATTCAAAAAAATTTCAAATTGGTTGATGAATATACAGTGTTGCTCAGGATGCCCACCGAAAGGGGCTGGCTCCACTCTCGGTAGGTTGAACGCGAATATATCGGTAGTCCCGTGTGGTCTCAAGGGCTGATGTTCGTCGATTTCGTCGCAATTTCGATGTTGACGTATAAAACATGGTTTCCTTGCCGGTCTCTAGAGTTTGTTTCTTGTTTCCTCATCTGTTCACTTCCGAAAGGTGTTCCCGTCAGGGTACCACCTGAATACTGTAAGTCACGACAGTCGCAAATCAAGACTCGCGAAGTGAATTCAAACGAATTCCAAAACCAAAACAAGATTGGTTCTTAGTTTACACGGTGCCACATTGAAATTCACAAAAGCTACAAATATATATGAACCTCAAGTATGCGGCCAAATGGACTGCAAAGTGAAACCCAGAGGTTCAAAGCTGCGTGGCTCACGCCCGACAGCCACAAGCAGAGCAATGCGAAATTCAAATGTTTCACACAAATAAACAGGCGTGCAGGTGTGGTGTATGGACAGGCTTTTTGGAGTATTGTCAACTGTAGTCACATTCACGAAACACATAGAACATAATTGAAAGTCAGCTTTATAAAATAGGCTTTGGTTTCAAACCCTTACTCTGCTTTTTCTAATCGCTTTGCCTTCCAAGGTAATTTGATTTTTTCCCTCTCAATGCTGACCGTTTTAAATTATAAATGCTGTGTTTGACTGCTTCTCTTTAAACTTCGCGATCAACCTATTTATGACGAGACTGCTTCCACTAATTGTTTTTCCATACACACTTATCGAACCCTGACAACTTCACTTCGAAATAATTCCTCTGAGGCGCCTCCACCTTTGTAGGAAGGCCACCGTTATACTTCTCACACTCTGTCAAAGCTCCCTATCTGCTGCCGGATTAAACACGGTTATCCAATTACATCACGTCTGCGGCCGCGAAACCATTCTCAAGTAAGCTTTAGGAACCGCATCAGTACCTAAATATTGGTCCGCCATATATACAAATATACCCACATATGTTATACTGTCCCGTAATTAATAGAGAGCCTGGTAGGTGACCCAATGTTCCGTGATACCCTTTTGCCTAAGTTGCTTCTTTCACACACTGGGTCCCACCGCACGTACTTCCATCACTGCAGATCAGGATCAAGTGGACGAAACTGAAAACCGGAGCCACTCACCGCAATGCCGAGTTAAGCACAGTCTCAGAGACCCGACTGTCTCAAAACGGCCAAATTCCATGAGGTGTGCAAGTCAACCATCTCGTTTATCGTCAAGAAAGGCCAAACTACACGGCCGGCAGTGGAGCAGCCTTCCTGGTCTGTGAAGATTTAGTGCATGTGTAATCAGGGGTAATCTTGTATACAGTAAGCATTCAAAAGCGCGCCATAGATAGAAGTTTGCGAATCGGGGAGAAAGTTGCTGCCTGCTTACATAGAACCCCAAGCCCAACAGTGGACGAGGATGAAAGATTGGTGGATGCACCACAACACCTCCGGGCACCCGCAAGTGGGCTTCAAACAGTAGGTGACTTTAATCTGCCAGGAGTGGATTTGACAACAGATGGCTGTATCTCGGGTAATGCAGGGAAAGATTTTGCCGACCAGACGCGTCACAAGGCTCTGATTCAACGCACTAGAAAAACACAGGATACAGGTCAATGCAGCATCCTTTGCTTCTTTACCTAAAGATTACAAGGCCTGAGAATGACTTGATGGGTATGTTTGCTGCCATCCTCGGGTGAAAGTGGCAAAAGATCAGATGGAACCCTCTGGAGCTACAGGACAGCCTTGCTCTACTTTACAGTTGTGAAAATAAGGACAAGTCGGCTATGTAGACACTGGCAGTTCTACGAGCAAGCAAAAGGATGGACAAAAGCTGGCAGATCTTCAAGGTGGCTGGTAGCGGGAGAGCCTAGCCACGGTAAACGGGGGCGGAAGCTCAGCTGCACGAGTCCAACGAGGGGTAGAGGAGCTCTTTGGGACGGCAATACTCAGAGAAGCTAACTGAAACCCGAAGAACTACTATAGTTACGTTCAACCAAAAGCATCACGGAGAAATGGAGTTGGACCCCTTGTATGGGGGCTGTGAGCGAAATGTGTTGGCGATCAAAACAAAGCTGATACCTTGTGTTTGCACTCTGAGAGCTTACATTGGAGTGACGGAGTGCATAAACACCGAAGAAAACCCAACTGATTGCTCCCCACCTCCCCAACATGTAACTTGGGGAACGGGTGACGAAGTTAATCATAGTAGTAGTTGCAATAATAGCGATGCACGCACAAGAGCATGACCTCGGTGTACCATGTCACTCAATGAGAGGAGGAGTCGTCGACCCTAGAAAACTGGAGAATAAAACTGGGCGGAGTTTAAGTGAACCGTAGTAAAATCGGTACACGCTGTTAATACGAGTCAGTTTCGATCCCATCACGAGCGATAGCTAAGAATCGGCAAGGCATGAAATTTTTGAAGCAAAGGTTGTCTTTGGATGCAGATAAAATGTATGCAGTGATGATGCAGAATTGATGAAAGATACTTTTTCGGGTTAAGTGGACGAAGTAAACTGAGGAAACTGTAGTACGGTGCGCAAAAAAAATTCATGAATATGGAAAGAACCAAGATGGTGTGAAAGAGGTGCAATGAATTACATGACTGACAGATATCATCCGGTGATGTGAATCCGTAGCTGGGGGGAAAAAGGAAGGAATCCAAAGATATGAAGAATGAGTTGCTAATTTGAGTACTTTGAAGGAGGGAAAAATACTGAAACCCAGAAGATGTTGAATTTGTTCGTCTGAACTAGGCCTGACTGCTTTATTAGAATGATAAATATATTATTTTATCTAGTCTCCTAGGGCTTTCCTGCTTCCGCAGTGGGCATCGGAGATGAGGATGTCGCACAGTAACTTTGGTTCATGTGACTTCGCGCCGAGAGGCTTTGGAGGAGAAAAATCATCGGTCCATTATTGAGATAAGTTCTGTTGCATGGTTGTTGGCCACTCTAAATCGATAAAGGGAGGTTTCAGCCAGGTATAACATGTTAGCTGCTGAATGACATAGGCAAAACATATCATATAGTGATTGTAGTCCTCCGTCGTTGCAAGGGATGTGTCGTCAAGGCCGAAGGACTGTCAGCTACTGGGGAAGTGAACAGCGGAAACTGTGGAGCCGAGTCCGTTGAAAACAGTGGACACTGGTTGTTAGTACAGTGAGAGTTAGTGTGTGGTCTAACATTGCATAGGCTCAGATGGAGGCGCCACTAGGGAAAGAACTGCCAAAAGCTTGGGTCGGTCCAGTACAAAGCTGCCGGGAGGGTTTCAATGCCTTCCGGTTAGATTGAGATCGTTTTGGCCAGAAGATGAGGAGTTTCAACAAAATCTCGGCCTACACGAGTCAGACCGTACTCCTTCGGCTTTTTATGTGAAGAAAGATACGGCCATGTCAACCGGCGCACAAGACCATGCTATCTTTAAGGTATATGCCCGGGCGCTGTGATAAATTAAACAGTATCCATCAGGACCTTAAATATATGGAGAGACGGCGCGGCCGTCTAGAATATGTTCCAGCTGGCGATTATGATAAGCATTTTGGTGGTCATTTAGCGTAGATGAGATAAGATAATAGAGAAAAAAAGGGCTTGGTCGGCACAAATACGTAGGAACCTCAGTAGACTGTTTCCCGACTTAGGCAAAAATGGAATAACCAACGGCGCAAGTAGAAAACAGTGTTTTTTACTGGTTCAGAGCCACTGGCCGGCTACTTGCACTGGCTGGCTATTTGTTCGCAGAAGATAGCCAAAACTTTTGGATGTAGCCCTAACAGTAGGTAAGATGTGAAAACGCGTAAATCTTCTCTTTTCTACGAGAGTGAGGAAAGGTAGTTAGGTGCGAGAGGAAAATATGAATGGTTTTCCCAATGTTTTATTTTTGTGGGCCTTAATGAGGCAGGTTTTCGTCATCTGTTGCGTCGACATGCTGTCCAGGTCGGTGGGCCAAAAGCCTAGGCTAAGGTAGTGATTGCAGCTGACAAGGGGCAACCAGGGTGTAGTAGGTACCTTAATAGCAGTTTGCATAACTGGTCTGAAGGATAAGGGACATGTGCAACGATGGGTCGTTTACAAGTCTGATTCTATTGTTCGGTACCTGTCGATGGTTGCTGTTGGGCAGAAATGTAGACCCGAGCAAAGCTTGGATGCTAAAATATCGAGAAGGCCGCATTTTTATAAAGACAACGAATGACAGAAAAGTATAAGTAGAAAAAGTGAACGGTTTTCCCTACCCTCTTTTTTTCCTTTTTCGGGCTTCACTGAGACGGTTAATAGTCTTCAGGTGCGTTGGCGTGATGTCCGCATCAAAGGGTTGAAAGTCGAGGCTACGCTGAAGATTGCATTTGACGATGAAGTATGTGCTAGATACGTGAAAGGAGGGCGCGGGGCGGTTGAAACCTAAAGCGGGAGATGGACAAGCATATGTGGAGAGTCCAGTGAGCTGTCACCCCAGTCTGTCTTTTGCGCGAAATCCAAAGGTTTATCGAGTGCACAAGGGAGATGCGGGGTTTCCACTTTCGCAGGATCAGGTCTGAGCAAATAGAAGACATCCATAAATGAAGGTCACTCGTTCCTTTCACTGTCCGAAATTAGGTGCATCTATGGATCAAATTGATTCTGTTAGGTCTTTTTCCCAAATGTTTAGTCGTTTTTTGCTCCGTAACAGAGTGGTGGTTGAGCCACACAAAACTTTTCCGCAGCCCCTCCGCTCGATCACAATTCTTTGCTTGTTAGTCCCTTTTGGCTACTGCTAGGGATGGCCTGTTTCCCCTAGTCCGAACCTAGCTATGGTACAGGTGCCATTGACATCATAGGTCTCGCTAGTGTGAACTGGGAAGCTGCAGAGTGGGACCAGGCTAAAACTTGGAGCAGGACAGCTAATGTGGCGAAGCCTAGGCCAGCATATGTGCGTCAGTCTCGTATGACGCCAGATCATGCCTAAGACTTAGAGACCATTCCAAGTCAACTGGTGTGAACGAGGTTAGCCATGCTTACGGGAGGTAGTACGGTGCATAAGAGGGAAGATAGTAGTCGTTGGTTGGAGGCAGAATCAGAGATGCGATTAGAGAGCGAGCCAACAAGTAGTCATTAGAGGGTGGTCATTTGGAGTAAGAGATTTTAGAACGGGATCATTGAGGAAAGAGTAATACGGATGAACATAAAACCCGGGTGGGTGTGGCAGGGAAAGAGTAAAAGTTAAAGCAATTCAGCGGATGGTGAACCTGAGCTTTCAAGGATCCAAGACCACAGGTTTATTTGGAGCCGGGCGGAGGCATCAAAGGTCGGGAAACTTGGGCTGGTTTGGGGGGCAGGATAATATGGGCATTATCTAGAATTTGGAAAGCCAGCAAGAATTGAACTAGTTATAGCTACAAACAGCAACAAACTGCAGCTAGCATAATTTGGCTTTCAATCTGTATGACGTAGTAGAAAATAGTCGACCTGGCTTTTGGCGTTGGGCGAGTAATAAAAGTTCTGGTATATGGTGCGACAATCCTGTAAGCGAACTCGTTTTCTAGGCCAGATCTTCGATGACACTGTGGCAGGCAAGAAGGACCACTTAGGGGAAAATTCGAGAATTGATCCAGCTAGCTTTTGAAAGGAGAGATAGAAAGACCCTGATGGATGTTTATCGGGAGCTTATTTCACAGCTTTGAGTATTTTATAGGGACGAATTTGTACCTCAAAGCCAATTTTGATCTAGGAGTAGAGAGATTCAGTGAGCAATGGCTTGAGGCGTGGTTCGTAAATGGAGTGACACGAACTGGCTCAATACCTGGGAAGGCCGTGCGGCGGTATAGCCTAAGCAGAAAGCACAAATTTAGCGTCATGCTACGCGGCCAAATAAAGTCAGGACTAAGTAGGGTGGATCTTTCCTTGCAACACTCAATGGAGGAAAATCCCGCTGATTGTTTGGCAAATTGCCTCTTTACTTGCTCCAGAGAAATGCAATCAGATTTCGTTATGTCGGTAAACATGACTGGACAGTATTCAAGGAGAGGCCTATCCTGAGGCTTGTAGGTGAGCAGTTTGTATTCATTTACCCGAAAAGTTCTGGAGATGAGACCAATGAGACCATGATCATGCGCTTGCGCATGCGTCTCGACCATGGTCGAGAAATATACCATTATTATTATTATTAATAGCTTTTCCCGTATTGGCAACCTGGAGTGAAAATACCCAGAGAACCTAAAGCTACAAGAGTGCTGAAGACCATGGTCTCGGACAAACAGGCTGTGCGAAATGGGTAGGCTGTGGGTAAGCAGGGCTCCCTGGGCCACCTAACATCTGAAAGCTGCGTAGCAGCCCTTAGAGGTTTAAAAGTTCATACTTCAAGAAATGCACTGGTCTCAAAGTCGCCTTGGAGCACTAGAAATTTCACCCATCATGTTTTAGTGGTTCTGAAGAAAACACTTGTGGAAAATTTCAATGCCGTCAGCAAAGAGTGTTGGGGTAGCATGGCGCAGAATGGAAAATACATCATTTATGTGACTGAGAAAGGCGAGGGACCGAGTACACGCCCTTGTATAACCTCACTGGTGACTGAAACACTTCGTGAGATATATTCGTCAATGGAAACCTCTTATAAGCAATTCGATATGTATAATGTTGGCCACAATAAAAGGGGAGCGGAAAAGCCGTGAGCTCCGAGTTTGTTTAGTCAAGAAGGGTGCGAGACACGATCAAGCGCCTTGATCTTATCTAGGTTTAAAATTTTATGGGTGGCCGCCGTTATGAGGTTAAAGGAGTCGTACCGGCAAGTGGTGCGTGAACGGGATTTAAAAAGCAGTGCTGCCCATCATGGATGACACTGAGACAATAGGGAGTCAGACTTCCGCTTTTGATGAGGCTTTCCATCAGCCCAGAAGAATGTGGAGTGTGTTTGACGGGAAGGCAGGTTAAGGGGTCATGTGCTGGTTCCTTCCCATAATTTGGGAAGATGACCCCGGACTTCCGCTCTGAGGGGAGTATACTGTACTTGATTGATAGATTGTGGGCCTTCAATAGTGGGGCTGCGGCAGGAGTTCCTCCAAGAAGTGGGAATGTTGCTGAAGAGCCATCACGGCCAAGGAGTGAGGACTGATGGGCATGGGTAAGCTGGTTGGTCATGTCATTTAGAGTAAATTCTGGGTCTCAAAGCATGTGTCCGGTGACAGGGTCTATGCGTGGGGCTAAAGTGATGGGGTCTGTGGTCATGGGAACAGCAGGGTAGGACCTAAGCGTTTCAACTACGGCCACATGTGAGGTGATATATTCATCGTTTGTTAAAATTAGAGAGGGGCACGGGCAGACCTGTGCCGATTTCTGTTCTTCAGTAGGTGTGCCAACATCGAGGAAAAATCACTGTATACCACGGCAGATACTGCTTGATTTGAGCATATCGTTAGTCTTGATGCCGACTGCTACCGAGAGACTTCGGAACAGCAAGAACGACGAAAAGTCATTGTGGACGTGCTCTAGTGTTGCGCTGTTGGTGGTGCATGTCTACCATCTGTAATGTGCCTTTTTTAGCCAGGGATTATTACCATTGGACTGTAGGTGAGCCACAATAGTGGCCACCCACAAAATAAAGACGCCATCAGGCAAGAAAAATTATCTTCCGGTAGGCCTTACATGCATTTTCTGCAAGTATTCAGAGCGACTGGTAAAGACATATATGAAAGCACCTACCGAGCTGCAAGTTTCCCCGTAAAGCAGGGAGCGGATTTTTGAGGGGTATATCTTTTCTTGTGAAACTTACGGTATTCCTAGACAAGGTCACCAACCAGCTTGGCGAAAGCAGGATGGTCCAGGTTTATTGCCCAGACGTTATCGAGGTTTCTAACTCAGTCAACAATCGTCTACTGGCGGAGAAGCTGAGGACTTTTGGGACTGAAGGGCAAATACACTGGTGGGTATCAGCCTTCCTGAACAAGAGGACGTTTCATGTCAGAGTGGGAACCTGCAGGTCACAAGCAGCGGAGGCGACCGGTGGAGTGCCCCAAGGGTCAGTTTTAGGTCATTACCAGCACCATGTTCCGTTTCCGTGGACAATGTAAAATTTGTGGGGTCAGGAGCTAGTGATGAATTATCAAGAGACCAGACACAGGCAGTTAGCTCGGTGAATAAAGAGGATAAACCCTCAAACGAAAGTAAAAGTCGTCTGTCAATCAGAGCTTCTGTGGGGCTGAGGGTCATGGGAGAAAATGACCTTTTCACGGCCGAGGGAACACATTCAACAAGAAACTCGAGTGTCCAAACTACTGTTGACTTCAAGAGCTGAACAGTGCAAGCTGCGTGCTTGACAGGCAACAAGTGAGCTCTTTCGGCTGAGTTCAGCACGTTCTTGCTGATCGGTGGAAGTGCCCATACCCCTGTAGAAAGCAGTAGTGCTGCCGTTCTTAGAACTCTGTGTACAGGCTTCGGCACCTTTATTGATAAAGGGTGCAGCATGCTTAAAAAATGTTCAGTGACTTTTAAGGTCGCTGAACCTTTCTTCCCGGTTCCCTTAATAAAAGGGTTCCTCGGTCCTCTGTACTGTAGTGGCCCCTGCACATTACTCTCATGCTCGGCACTGTAAGAATATGGTAACCAGAATGGTAATCTCCACTACCCGTAAGAACGAGAAGTTCTTTGGGAGAGATAGTGGTTAGAGTGTGTTTGGCAGCGTGCGTAAGAGCGTACGCAAGAGCAACGGTCATGTGGCAACTGCACTTGGCAGTCAGCTTTCAGCTAAAAAATGAACATACCAAAAGCATGAATGAAGATGGCTGTCGCTACAGGCTGATCACTCAGACCTAAGAAAGAAAACGAGGGAAATCACATGAACAAGGACAGCATGATATGGGACCGTTTCTCACTTGGGAAAGGACGGCTGAGAGAAGACCTGTTAAAACCCTGAAGGTTTCAGTAGGCATGAGTGCCGACGATTTTTCCCAAATCAGGGAACAGAACTGACGGCCGACGCGAATGATAGTCTAATTTCTTGCTATCACAGGGCTTCGGCTTCTTGGAATCCTTGTCTGCCTGAAGACGAGAATTAAGTAACGTGACACATGTCAGGTCGCCTTTTGGAAGAGCAGCAAAGGCAACATTTCGGTGGGATAAAGCCTCCACGAAGGGCACTTTCACTCATGGTGCCACTGATCACAGAATGAAAGGTAGTATAAAATTATGGAAGCCAAGCCCTAGGCTAGATGTGAGAGCGAATTTCTTCAGCAATGGAGTAGTTGGAATGCGTTCACGTTGCAAGGCATTTAAGACGGATGATGCATGCCAAGTGAGACGGGTCATTCACGGAATCAGTATGCTAAGGATTGGGGAGCAACTGTAATTTACTCAGGGCTCCTCAGCCATCCTGTGTTCGGGCCTACAATCAGGGGCGCCGAGCGTGATGGAACGCACAAATCATGGTTGTCTCTCATCTGGATGGTACCAGGAATGCTTCTAGTTTTTCAGCCAAACTGAAGGAAAACTCATCCGTGTAATAAAACTGGGTAATTACCAAAGTTGCGGCAGTGGGTGTCGATTTTCGTGCATACCACTGGAAGGCTTCTGGAAGCGCGGTTGGCCCAAGCCGCTATTAGTTCTGTGCAACAGAAGCGAACCTTGTGAGTCGCCGCGTGGTATGAATCTTCGAATTTCCCTCAGCGAAAAGACTCTTGCACTATATGGTGAAACGACACACGTTATTTCGCCCAAACTAAGACATGGCAATTGGCATTACGATGAGCGTACTTTTTGGAGAGCCTGTTCTCTCTAAAAACTGGTCGTACTTTTAGGTGTCCTTTGTGGTGTTTTTGCTGGTGTCAGTGCAACTGATGTCGGATAACCTCCTTTTTGTTGGCCTAAAAGGATGCTTTACAATCCCACAGTTTTCTCATACAAACTCGATTGCCACTGTCGAGATGAACGGAACGGAGGTTAATTCTATCTGTCAGGCAGTGAGTTGTGGCAACAAGGAATGTGCGGGCCCTGTGGACGGTGAGGGAGTTCAGTGCCGTCAGTGTTGGCTTTGGTATCATCAAAAGTGCTCCAAGCTGGTAGAGTAGGACTTCGAGCTGTGTATCTAGTACCCATCCGTAAATCGGATATGCTCCCGCTGCTTGGTGTGCCAAATCAGAAAGCTAAAATAGGTAACCCAGGCCCAAGGTGAAGAGGACAGGGGGCATCAGGTTTTAGCAAAGTGTAAGAGGGTCTTTTGACAGAAGTAGAATTCCTTGAGTAGTAGTATAAACGCCTAGATGCCCAACAGCAAGCAGGAAGCGGGAGAAGGAGGTCACGGCAGACTGAAGTAGGAGACTGCTACTTCACTACCTGAGGGGGAACACCATAAACCACGGTAGAATCAGGGGGGGTATAAACCGCCGGTATATGACTGAGATTCGTAGGATGGATGGCCTACGTCCCACATCACCAGTAGTCAAAGCCATAGAATAGTACTATGGACTGGACTGCAGCCAGCGCCGCCACGACCCCTAGCAGTTGTTTCCCACAGTGTCTACTGGAGAGCAGCCGCTACCCAAGGCAGGAACAGTTGAGGTAGGAAAGCATGGAATAGCTAGGATTACACCTGACAGTCCGGCATTATTCAAACAGGGTAAAGCCATAGTCTCGTTTAGAATGGGCACACCTGATCTGAAGCGGCCGACTCCCCGTATAGCAAAATTGGGGGTGACCCATCTTGGGGAAGTCAACGTATAAATCCCAAGGGGTAAGTTAGGTCCCGGAGCTGTCTTTAGATGATAATAGTTTATTTCGGATAACCCCGAAGCATGCTGCAAGGCAAGATCAAACAGTAAAGTTAAAAGCTGAATGAAGGTTGCAGAAGGATTGTACAATTATGCGAACGCGATTGAATATAAGAGAAAGCGTTCAAGTCAGTTGTTGCGGTACCGCCCGGTGAATTTGAACTCAAGGTCAAGTGGTCGATCCGGCTGGAGGTTGGTGTAGTTATTCTGCCAAAGTGTGGGGTGGGTGGGGAGTGGTACAAAATCACACAAATCCCAAAGAGGGAAGACTGTCCTGTCGGAGAACCAAACTAGATTGACGGATACGTGGATATCGTGAAAAAGTAACATTCATGAAGGAGACGTATTCAAACAATAGAGCTTCGCAACGTATGAGGGAGTTGCAATGTAAAATTGGACGATGAAAAATTGTGGCATGACACATAAAGAATAAGAAAACCGGTTGAGGATTACAATTTTAGGGTTCAGTGACCGTATGTCGGTTGAGCCAGTCGTAAAACAAAACGGACAACACACTGGACTGTGGGTGTCAGATGGATGGTGAAAGAAGTGACTGGATGAAACATATGGACTTTGAGTGGATTGTTTTGCTTTCAGAAAAAAAGGAATGTAATGCATCAGCATGAACTAGGAACAAGCGAAAAAATCGTTGCGTGGTGCTCAACTACAACAATAGGATGGACGCAGCTGGCAAAAAACGATGAAGTGGTGGGTAGAAGACTAACAGTTTGTGTTTGATACAAAAGGTGGACCACTTTGTGGCGACAGAACAGAACTCTGCGGCAGAAGAGCTTATCAGATGTGCATATGTGGGACACGATACTCTGCAAGATAAGGACATTGCAATGCAACAGCCCTGAGAGGGCAAACAGCAGAGCTGGCGGAGAAAGCAAGCAAACGCAGAGTCGTCGATTATTGGGAATATATGGAGACAAATTTCGCAGTGTCATATACTGACTGAAGATTGAGGTACGGAAGTTAGTGACAGCAATAGATGCGTTAGTTCTCTAGTATATCGGTAAAAATAGCAAAAAGGGGTGGGCTTTATCTTAGAGATTGGTTAAGTTTGCAAATAAGACTAGCGAATAGTTTAGCATGAAACCGCGGGAAGTGGACCAGGAACAATGAGCCAGAAGTGTTGATGGGTTTTTAAGTATTCGATAATTATGTACCAAAGAAAGCAAATTTTGCCAGGGGAAAAATCGTTACGTTATGAAGGCAAATTTGAAGCGAGCACGATGGATAGTCAATGTTAGCTGGAGGAGACAGCAGCATTCTGAGTATATGAACGGTATTCCTTTTGTTTTGTTTTGCTTTTTGTTTTTTCCAATCCGCAACCGTTGCTAGTGGGTGGGGCTGACCGTGCGCTGGACACTCAACCTGAAAACCATTTCTGGAGGCAGGAGGTGCGATCCACCTAGTTGCGCCCGCACATCGTTGCAGACGTCCTGCACGCCCGATGTGCACCGGCCAAAGCGGAGGGTCTCTCCGCGTCCCGCACCGGCGGGATTTGCATAGGTGGTTTTGTTCGCGTTCATACAGACTTAGAGATGGCGTAGTCTAGGAGGTCGCGTGTGATCCAGGTTTAAAGCCGGACTTGTGGGCCAGATATTTCGCTGGTGTTATCTCCGGATCATTCCAAGACATCAAAAAGGAGATGCGCGCCGGTTGGTATCTGGAAACATGAGAGTAGAGAGATGCAGTCTGGGATGCTCCCAGCTGAGGATCAACGGTCAGTGGTGAAAAGGGAAATCTAGTAATGTAGACACAGACTACGTTGGGAAGAATGAGGACTGTGAGCCATTGGGAGTGAATGAGAATACAAAAATAATGACCAAAACTAGGAATAAGAGTGATGATTTAGAAGGTAAGTGGTGATCACCGGAATTGGATCAGGTGTTGGGACGTTAGGGTAAGATAAAGGAGGGGAATGGGGTCAGTTCGGACCAAGTAAATCGAATTAAGTATGACGGAGATAATAGATAGGAGACGTTGGAGCGCGTGAATTGTGGAGAATCTGACAAGAGCAGTGTCAGTGATATAAGTCATTCTAAAGGGTACTAATATGCTGGCGATGGAGGAGGCATATCGGGTAGGTGATGTCGACGTTGCAAAGGATGTTAACCGGGTTGTGCTTTCTTTCTCCATTGAAAAAATTGAGGTTACCCTCATAAGCTTGTTCCAATGTGGTGCGCTTATGGGTTAATTGTAGTACTTTGGCGAAATCTAAATATTTTGTAGGGACAATTTTGAAACGGTCTAGTGTCTGGCAGGCCCGAATGTCTTCAGGAAGTCTGTTACAAATGCGGGAATAGACGGTGATGAAGAACCTTTCTTCTAGTTTTGTCCTGGAGTACGGGACTTTAGTAGTATGATCTCGGTTACGAAGGGGGTAGGGTGCGTCTTGAGCGAAACATAGATCCGTGATGAACTTATGTGCTCTGGAATGTAGGAGGTTGAATAGAAGATAAAGATTGAGTTTCATACGTCGTAGCCATAGGGGTTCAAGCCTTAGTAGCTCACATCTCTCTTTATGATTCAAGGGGGATGACGAGCCGAGTAAGTGCTTGGTTAAGGATCGCCGAACTCTTCCGATAGCAAGTCTGTCAGATTTGCGCATGTGAGAGTATACCAGAGGGCAGTGCTCGAGCTGCCGTCTGGCGTGGGATTTAAAGATCAGGAGCTGGCTGTCGCGCATTCTCAAAGTTCTGCAGATGGGAGCTATCGTTCTCTTGGTCTTAGTCACCTGGTAAATGGCTTGTTCTTGAAAGGTGAACGTGAAAAAGTATTGTAGACCGAAATCTCGTACAAGCGGATTAGTATAGTATAGTATAGTATATTTCTTGACCGTGGTCAATACACATGCACAAGGCAAGATCAGAGTATACAGCAGTACATGTCAATATGAGGTATTCACAAATTCTAAATTTATAAATCACCCAGCAACCGAATTACACCAGTGAAGTCATGTAGTGTTTGAGTGAACAAAAGTGGTAATGGTTGAGGCGGGAATTCCGAATCGGTGTAGAAATCGCTGGGTGCGGTGCGGATAGCTGGACAGTCGTGGGATTGCTGATTTAAGCGACAAATAGACGGTCACTAACGAGTAACCGGGCGGAAGAGATGCCAAAGAACATTGTTAGAAGTAAGGCAAGCGTGAGGCTTTCAAAGTGCAGTCAGAGATACCAGCGGAATATTGGACACTGATCCAGCATTGAGTAACTAATTGTGGAGGAAGCATGTGAAATAAAGGCAAGTGAGTCAAAGGTGATAATAAAACGGACCTTTTGTGCAGGTGATTACAGTGTCATATGGAAATTCAAATGAAGGCGAAAAGCTTCGCAGGGACTTCAGTGAACTTTTGAGGAGCATGAATGGTGTATGGACATATAACGGACTTTTAAAGAAAAAAAAAGCCGTCAACGAAACGGATTAGTGGAGACAAGCGTCAATGGTTCGGCTAGGCAGGAGTTGGAAGAGTGTAAAATGTTTTTTTGTATTTGATAGAAAATTGTTGACCAAATTATGGTTGGCTGCAGATGGCTGGTATTCTGTTCCGTAAAGACCTTGGTTGCAGGTGGTGGCAGGTAGAATGTTGAGGGAAGCAGGTAAAAAATGGCTGGTTTGACGAAGTTGACAGCTGCGAAGGCTGGATTCCGGCCATTGGTTTTGTACTGCAACGCGGGAAGAATTGAATTGTTGGGTTGGATTATTGGGACAGAAGTTGAACGGATGTGTTAATGGTTGGTGTCAGGGATCACCTCTGCGATACGGTGAGACTTTCATGAGGTTTTGTTAATCCGTGTACGGTGCCCCATGTAACGTCAGCAGGCGAGAGTATAGGTTTAAACCATTGATCAAATAGTCCAGTCCTTACGGTAATCCGGAATAAACGTCGATTCGGCAGATGGCTACCCAAGTAACCAATGCAATCTGGAAGAGATCAGTCTGGAGAGTGTTCCAGCTGTGGGTTATGATTATCGTTTATATGGAAGCAAGAAAATGAACATTTTGTTATCCGAACAATTAGTTATCGTTTGGCTAGTAGACAGGTCTATTAGGGATCCCTAGACGGAGGCTGGTAGCTTTCTAGGATAGTTGGGTGATAGTAGAGATTTGGGGCGATATCAGGTAGGCGGTGGATGAGGAGAGGATGTCCGTTTGGGAACCAGGGATAAAACAATAGTAGATGGAATGGTCTGGAAGAAGAATGAGAAAATAGGAAGATAACAGTCTGGTCAGTTCACCAGCTGTGGTCGAGGACGGCAAACAGTAAAAAGGGAGAAAAACACTGAGTGTTAAAATGAGGATTTTTCATGTGGGGGCAAACGTGCCGGTATTCGGCAGGGGCATACGGATTCCGGTTGTAATGGTGTCTTAACTTACCATGAGCATATGCGCAGAGAAGTGAAGCCTAGTTACTAAGGAATGGTAATCCGTGTGGCAAGGCTTCAGTGTACGAGAAAGGCGCGAAAAAGCAGGATAGGACGACTGAGTTCTAGCCTGAGCCAGGAATTAAATGAGAGCAAGCACCCTTCGCTAAATGACGGAACGGTTTTATTTATGTGTATGCAAATTGTGTTGTAAAATGACACAATCTAGTTAGGAAGGGGGACAAGTGAGTGGAGCATGCCAAAGGTATATATATATTGATGTATACGTGGGTGCGATCATCGGACGGGTCATGCGAAAGTGGTCGGACGCAAAAGACTAGGCAACGAAAGCGAGATAGAGTGACGCAGCTGAGGATCAACGGTTAACGGAAAGAAGAACAAAAGTTAAGCACGGGCTCATCGGTGCGGCGGATCCCAAAAGCACGTTGAGGCCATGAAACGTGTGACTAAAAGGGAAACGCCTAAGTGTGGCTAAAACTTTCAATGGGAAAGTTAGTATTTCGCCTAGAGTGGTCATTGAGCAGGAGTAAAGACCAAGTTCTGCATGAAATCACAGAAGAACCTTAGCTGGGGGATAGGGTGGGAGCAGAAATGGTAACGTCATAACTGGATGTTGAGTTCAGTTAGTGAGTCACGCTAAGTGGGATGAATCAGACTGGATTTTTCAGTTCGAAATCGCAGAGGTGGTGTGGGAAGTATATGTGGTGGGACTTGGTGCGGAAGAGAGGCCTTGTAAGCTAAGAGATATCGAGGAGCGTTGAGTTACTCACCATGGTTGTGTTAATAATTATAGGACAGTAGTGAGTATATATATATATATATGTATATATATATGCATATATATTGTATATAAAAAATGTTATATATTTACACATATATATGTATATATATGAATAGGTATATATATGTATATATATATGCATATATGTGTATATATATGAACATGTGTATATATATGCATGTATATGTATGTATATAAATGTATATATAAAATATATATTGCTGTATACGTGGGCACGATCATCAGACGGGTCATTAATAGGAATGTACGAGCCGTTTTAGGAGAGGGACTCATAGGGAATTTGACTTTTATACGGGAGAATGGCACTCTTAGCAGTGGGAAAACTCATTTTCCAAGTGTTGCACCATATGTCAAGAGCGTTCAGGTTGTCGGCTATTTCGGTGAGGGCATAGGTCAAGGTTTGGGGTTCAAAGGAAAAGATAACTTTGATATCAACGGCGAATGGAAAGGCGGTGCCATGGCATGTTATTCTGAATATGTCAATAATGTAGAGAAAAAATAAAAGTGGGCTTAACACACTTCCCTGTATAACACTACTTGTGACTGGCTGGGATGATGAGAGGTAGCCCTCAATGTTCACTGCTTGGGATCTCATACTAGGTTGAGATTAAAGCCAAGAAAACAGTGGGTCTGTTACGCTATAAGATTTAACCTTGGTAAGCAGCTGAGCATGTGGCACGCGATCAAATGCTTTCGTCACATCGAGGAAGATAACGATAAACGCCTTTCCAGAGTCAGCCGATATGATGATGATAATGGTGATGATAATGGTATATTTCTCGGTCATTGTCGAGGCGCACGCGCTAGCGCATGATCATGGTGTGACACGTTACTCAATAAGGTGGAATATTCACAAATTCAAAGTATGAAAGTCGAGAGTATCAGCGATAGATAGACATAGCCAGCAACAGTTCGAATGGATCATTTTACTAATGGTTTGCACGGAAGTTTCAAACCGGTTTCGAATCCGGGCTGGGCGGTGGAGATTTCGAAAAACCGTTATCGCAGTGTCAAGGAAGCATTATGAACGACAATGATGCAAGCTGAGGAAACGGAGGCCTGCTGAGGTTCTACAGATGGAGTAAATTTTGAACAAAAATAAAAGGAAGGGGAAAAATTGTAAAGAAGTGTTCTCGGGAAAGTCGGTGCATGCGGAAAGGATAGCGATCCATAAAGACGATGCAGACCCTGAATGTCAGATTTACCGGAGTTCAATAAATGGAATGAGTTTCGAAACGGTGCCGAGACCAATTTCGTGGAAGTGAACACTGGTGGATCTGGGAGAAACAGCAGTCCATAAAAAGGTGAGTTTAAATTCAGGATCCGTAACATGTACCATTCAGAAATGAGAAAGCTCAACTGGAAGGTCCTCGAGAAGTGGAGAGTCAATTTCCAACCGGCTACGGTTCGGAGGAAAGGTGGACTGTGGTAACGGATAATAAAGTAGGAAATCTCCGCATGGACTTGAGAGTTAATATGCTGTTTCACTGACAAATATATGTATATATATCGTGAATAAATTAAGGAAATCAAATTGGCAGGTTAGATACGACCTAGACTTTAAGAGGCCGTGTTGGTTTTATTTATTACACCACGAGTGAGGATAAAACTGACCATTTGATCAATAACTACTCGTTCCATTGTCTTAGAAATTATGGGAGCGTGATTTATGGGGCGGTAATTAGCAGGGTCATGTAAGGCTCACCTCTTACCAAGGGGAATGATAACGGATGTTTTCCACTGTAATAGAGAAAAGCTTTGTGGCATAGAGAGGTAAATAAGTTCAGGAAAAGCATCACAATGTCCGGGCCACCAAGACGAAACAGAGCTGGAGGAATACCACCGGGTCTAGGGCGTGCCAGGGACCGGGCGGCATTCAGCAGCCTTCTGATTTTTTTTAGCTGAGAATACTGAGGTTGACAAGATATTGGCGGTCAAGGAGGTGAGATCCTGGGTTGGACTATTGTAGTCTCTTATGAAGGTAAAAGCGAAGAAATTATTGAACGCCTCCAAGATTAACTGGGGCGGGCAAATATAAGTGTTCTTGGAAAGGAGGAAAAGTGATATTTTGGTTGTACAGCGCAGGTTTCGAGTTTTATTAGGCCAGAGAGGTGGGCTATTTAATTCGGCCGGTTGAGAGCTTGCAGTTCTCGCCTTTTTAGCTTGCTCTCCTTTTCACTTAGTAGCTGGCGTGAGAGGCGGTTGAGGTGGAGAAAGATGGAGAAGTCATTGGTCCTTTCGTAGGCAAGCTGCAACTTCTCGAATTTACGTTGCATCTTTTGTTGTCGATAAGTCTTTCTCACACTGAATTCGATTATCTCGGGAGAGATGATGTTTAGAGAGCAGAATAAGTTAGAGAACATCAGATTCGGCGCCAGCTGAGGATCAGAAGTTAGGAAGAATTCACCCCAGGTGTGATTACGCAAGATGGAGGGTAGAATGTCCCGATTTGCATTTCGGAAAGATCTTCGATTTTGAGGACTTTCCTGGTGGTGCGGTTGAACGGAGAATTCACAAGTTATAGCCTTATGGTCACAACCAGGAAAGTGGCTAAGTACATTTGCCTTTATATGTCGGAGGCCTTAAGTAAAGACACGATCTAGAAAACTATTCCCTCTGGTTGGTGATTTTACGTGTTGCGTCCATCCGCCTGCAGGGATACATGAGATAAAATTGCATAACTTCGGAGAGGAATTCAGGGTTGTCCAACAAATGCCAGGGAGGTTGAAGTCCCCCGCTATGATTTTAGCAGCGTGCGGGATTTCAGCTACGTGACAGAAAGCACCGGTGATTGCGTTTACATTGCCCATGTTGTAGCGTGGCGGACAGTAAACACAACCAATGATGAGCTGCCCCTGGAGCAGTGGTATAGAGGTCCAAAAGGAGTCTTGGACCTTATCGAGGAAAGGAAGTTGGAGTAAGTTTGTTGCAAGACTACTCTTATTATAAACAAGACATCCACCACCACGTCCCTCAGATCTGTTCGTAGCAAATATATTATAACCGGTTATGGAAATGTGTCGGAGAAGAGTTTCATCAGTAAGCCAGGTTTCAGTTACGAGGATTACATCCGGGTGGGATTGCAGTGCAAAGGAGCGGACGGATGTAAGCTTACTCACGAGGGAGCGAGCAATGAAAAGTGCAATATTGAAACAATCATTATCGTGGCCAGGAAGTACATGGAACGTATGACCCTTTAAGATTGCTGTCAGGTTTGGAGAAATTGTAGCCACTGGCGGACTGTGGGATAGTGTGGGGGAAGATATGGTATGGGAGGAGGCGGGACGTTCAGAGAAAACGGAAAAACCGGCAAATTTGGATGGGGTTGCCTTAAGTCCAAAAGCTTGCGACTATTTGGAATTGGAGGGCAGGATGCATGTGGTTGGGTAGGCCGTAAGTAGTCAACCGAAACTGCATTTGGATAAGGTACTGGCGTAACGATCTGACCAGTCTTGCCGAGACTTCCTTTTTCGTCTTTGGAAGAAGTGCTTCTATGGTTCACTCTACCTGGAGGCAAAAGACAGATTGGGTTCGGAGAGCGAGGTCCGGGTCCCCGAGTTGAGATGACTGATTTTGCCGATAAAGCTACTCTATTTTTTTCGAATTCACTACGGGTACCGGTGCAAATACATCTAGTCCCGCGTCTTTCTTAGGTATGCAAGGAATGGCTAGTTCTGACGTCAACAGTTGAGGGATTACTGATTTTTCTTCAGGTATTGGGCTGTTTTCATGAGCCGGTTTTGGATTTTGGATTTCTGCAAGGGTCGGCGTTCGTTTTTTCGAACTATATTCTGTGGGAGTAGTTTGTAGATTCGACCAGATACTTCTTGAGCTAGTCGAAGGAATCATGTCAATCGGGGTATGGTAATTTGTTACTAGTCTTGGAGTCAGGGGGACTTTTATCTGTTTTATGGACGTCAGGAAGCACATTAGTTTGGGCGTGGGTGGAGACTGACGAACTATCTAGGTCGACAACTATTTTTCTACTTACCACAGAAAAGGTCTTCGCATGATGGCCGAGGCTTGAGAAATCGACCACCTGAGAGGGACTACTGGCTAAATGTTTACCAGGGCTATGGTTCCTCGTATGGCTTTTGTGAACCTTCCTTTGTAGAGGGGTTTTATCGGGAAGTATTTTTGCCCGCTTGAAACCTGTATTGGCGACGACAAAAGACTGTCAGCTAATAAATTCCTTGGCAGCAACTTCAATATTAAACTGAAACAGGAGTGAGCATGTATTTTGCGGTGAAGTTTTGCGGGGTGTAACACAGTAGCAAAGTTGCAAATCTAGGTTGCCAGCCTCTAAGATTAAGTTCTTGACGGTTGAGAGAGGTAACTTGTCCGGAATGTTGAATATTATTGCACACTCGGTGTAACAGCCGGTCGTGGTAAATCCCCCTCTTTCCCTCGCGATTCAGTGTTTCTCCCAACATCACTCATTTCCATACACTATTGACTTGTCTTTACGAACTGGTTGTTATTCTGGACCAATTGTTGTTTGTTCGCGCCCAGAGCGCTACTTTGGCACATCCTTGTTCAGGACCTGCATGACGCACGTGCTGTCTGCTCACACGCTGCTATTCGGTTTCTCGTTGTTAAGTCCTTGTGATCGTATTATTGAGGTTTGTATATTGTTTATGTCATTGTTTATTGTTATAATCTAGTATCGTAGAATATCACGGATAATCGTCTTTTGATTTCGAGATCCGTTGCGAATTCGGCTACGCATTGCTCAAACGTTCGTAACACTCGGCTTTCTTGATGCTTCCAAATATTTCAGATGCAACGGTTTCAATGAACTTCGCGGCTGAGATTAGGTTTTCCTGAGTGTGGCGCAGAGATAAGTCAAGTAAGAACGCTAATGGGCTAATTGACCGACGGTTTGGTCAAAAGCGTCAAGCCGAGAGGAAAAACTATTCATGGTTTTGCTTATTTCGGCAGTTGCTTTGGTAGCATCTCCAAGTATATCAACGAGGGATACTGAAAAACTTTTCAGCGTACTTTGGAGGTGAGGGGTCTTAAGACCTCTCCATCACACCCAAGCAAACAAGTTGCATGTAATCCAGTGGAAAGTGTTTAATCATGTCAATTGGGAGGGAAAGAAAGGGACTCATGCCAGCATGATGTTTGTGGTGTCGACGTGATCGAAAAGACTCGTTCTCACGTAACTTGCATTTGACAATGGGGGGGTTGTCATCCCTTTTTCGCAGTTAAATCCATGCTAGATGCTTTTATCACAGCCAAAGTAGCCAGTAGGACCTTTCACTTGTCTAATAAAGGCCCGTGCCGGAGTATCACAGATTATAGATGACAGGTGACACTTCACAGACCTCTCACCAAGCTTGAGGCCTTCTGTCAACAAATGGTTCACCTCTCTGACAGTTCCACTCACATAAGATGACACTTCTGATGGTTTCCCACGACCAGAATAAAACTGGCGGTAAGTACGGGCAAGCAGAGGCTTAACCGCCCTGGCAAGGACAGGCTGCAGCTACAGGTCCGACGAACGAAACACAGCAGTGCCGTCACAGTTTAACTGGAGGAAGACTTTGTCGGGTACAGCGGTGATTTTACTCAACTGCATCTGCAAGCCTTCGGTGAAACCCACGTGTATGTATTCTCCATTTTCCAATGTTGTGGTTGAACAATCCTGTGGCTTGCGCAACAATGTCCTTGGGTCCCCACTTGTGTTCGGTATATGTTTGCCTATGGCCTCCAATATATCTTTGGTTGCACCAGCGTCAGTCGATATCGAATGAAAGCCTTCGATAGTGAGTTAAGCAGCAAATCGCTCTCCTCTTCAAACCGTGATGCACGTCGTAGGCTGGTCAAAGAAGTAATTAATACAAAAATCAGCATAGAAACAGGGTTTACCTGACACTGTTGGCCTTTCTTCGGGTGTGATTTCGGGTTCACAAACTGTCTGAGCCGCCGAAACTTTTATTTGGTGTGACATGGTTCAACGGTGTAATTTACCCATCATGGTTGGTTGTGATGTGGAAGAACACGGCAGACCGCGTTCACCCCTTGTAATAGCACATCGCCCTTCCTCACGGTACACGTCTTTCGAAACCACAGCGCTGCAATCACCTGCAACTCCTAAAGGTGTTGAGTCTGAACAGAAAGTAAAATTGCCACTGAATAACCTCACCTGGCAAATCCCACTTAGGGCAACCATGCTGATGTTCCCATGGGGTGGCCTCATCACAAAGCGCACACATCAGTGAGCTGTTTTTTTATAGAAAATATCTCTTTTGTTTCGTCATATCGGCCATTGTCCGTCAATAATACGTACCAAGGTGCTAAAATACACTTATTTGTTAACCATAATAGTAATGGACTGGCAGCATAGCATAATTGAAAACCATACTGCAGATGTCACACTATATCAGAGCATTCAATACGAACACATCGAAGCTTTATGGGTTTTACAAAACTACCTGGTCATCATCAAGAGTTACGTGAAAAATACGTCATCGAGAAAATACACCTCATCATGTTTTAAGTAAAATTATAGCACAATACCGCAGTTTTTACTATTCAGCTTATCATTTACTAATTGGTAAATGATAACCTGATACGTCACTAACACTTTACTGCCAGCACGGATCATCAGCACCTAAAGCAACAGGAGCGCAGCGCTAACCTTAGCGAACAAAGCACGACCAGAACGGCTGCCGCCGGGAAAACCCCAGTCGGTTAAAATAATCGGAACTGCATTTGTAAAGCAATCAAAGAAAACAAATAACCGTGAAAATAGGACATTGATAATCTCAACAGCAATTTAGAACGAACTACATCATTCTTTTCTTGAAATTTCAGCCATTCCTCTGCCAATCGGTTACCAGCACTTTACCGGTTTTTGGCTGTAAGCAATGTGCCACTAGGGTTACAACGGCGAGAGCTGGCTGTGATCTTGGGCCGGTGGGCGTCAGTGGAACGTATAGCTAAGCTGTTGGAGTGATTGGTAGTTAATTCGACGCAATATTGCGGGGGAAAAAGTAGTGACAGCTGATAGATAACGGGCGAGTTATCGGACTATGGTAAGTTCCGGGGTATCAAAAAGGTGGAAATAAAAAGTGACTAATTACCTTTGAGAGACCGGATAAAAAAAGAACACTTAGGGAGGGTTTTGAGCAGTTGATCAAGTTAGTTGGAAACCGCGAATCTCTAAACATTTCCATTTTGCTGACTTGCGATAAAAACTGACGCCAACGGGTTGGTGTGCCGCAATTATTGCTGCTATCGGATCAGTAAATCATTTTGAATAGCAATAAGTAATGGCAACAGCTAAATCGTTGATTTTAACGCTAAAATGCAAAAACACCTGAAACAACCTGATTTTGCGTCAAGCTAAACTTAACACACAAAAGTTTCACGAAAGTTGCGTTGGAAATGCCGGTAAACAACAGGCCAAAGTTCAGGAAGTTCAGAAGACCAAGAAGAAGTGGGCTTTCAGGGCATGCGGTCCGGTTAACGTTGAGAAAGTGCAGCCAACCAACCCAATTTTAAAGAAAACGCTCAAAAAGTCCACTCCGGTGCAACCAGTTAAGTTTGAGGTATCAGAGGGAAAGTCCAAGGAAACCAGTTGGGCCGAGGCAGTGACAAGACAAGCCCGGGCCATCGGCATGGTAACTCAAAAGGAAGTTACGCTCGTGTGCGCTTTGAGCCCTACACCGGGTCGATGAGTGGGAAAGAAGAAGCCACGAAATCCAGATCATCACTTAATAGTCAAGACGCAGTACCCCAGACACCTAGGGGGACAAGAGAACGAGGCATCCCCTCGGAGATTGAGTGCGAGGACACCTCAGCGGTGAAGTTTACGGTAAAGTCAGTAGAGGGGGCCAGGGAACCGTCAATTCGGTACACAAACGCCTGCCATTTCCCTGGAGGAAGGGGGACTTGACGACTAGGATGGCAGAGTCTGACGTGGTAGCACTGACGGAAACTTGGATAAGGCCGGATACTGACAGCTTGCTCTTCCAGCGATATGCAGCTTGCAGATAGGATAGAATAGATGAGAGACAGGGGACGAAGTAGCACTACTATCGGGGGACTTCGTTCAACTTGGCTTCTGGTAATGTAGGGGCCAAGTCCTCCTTTATCGGGATCAGGGTGCGGGCAAATTGCGTTATCTGTATTCTCATGGCAGTACTAGCGACAGATGGGGAAAAGTTGAGCTTTTGCAAATGCTGGAAGCTTTGCTGGCACAGATTGAGTTTGCCTCATTAGGGGATCTCAACCTACCGGAAATTAGCTGGGAAAACAAGGTCGCACCTGAGAGATCTACGGATGATATGTTCCCGCAACAGGTGAAGTTGCACTTACTTACGCAGCGTACGACGGAGGCTGCCGACGCAAAGGTGGACAACACCCGCATCCTCTTGATTTATTCATAAGACGGCACCAACAGGACGTAAGAGAATTCAATTTGGAGGAGCCACTGGACAATAAGGACCTTTTACTTCCACTAAAACTGAGCTGTGCACCTGAAGACTACGTGTTACGTCGGCTCCATGGAAGAACCAATATAGGTGAAGCAAAGAGAGCGGCAGAGTCAGTTCAGTGGACACCCAGTCACAAAAAAGCCCTGATAGAGGAACGTGGGGGGTCATCAAGACCGAGATATTGGGATTACGGGGGAGTTTGCACTCCTGAATGTGGTTAGCAGTAGGAATCAACCCCTCTGAAGGAAGTCAGAGGTCCACTAGGCTATATTCACTCGTAGTCAACGATGGGTGGCTTGCTAGCTGTACAAAACCCTGGTGGAAAGGAATAGCTATGGGATGGCCAGGAACAGAGATCAAGCAATCCAAAGAGTACAGAAATATTCATTCGGTCGTCGGTTAGCTGCTTCAGTCCACACAAACCCAAACCGGATCTACTCTTACGTACAATCACACAAAAGTATGCGAGAAACTGCAGCTATTTTGGCGGGAGCACTGGGAGGACCAGCTCTAAGTGATGAAGACAAGGCCGACTTGCACTTCACATTCCTCCAGGGTATATAGTGGCCAGCCATTTAGAGAAGAGAATGAAGGGACCACAGGCGCCTCCAATACCAAAACTTAGTGCAGGTGAAGGAGAGATGTACTCGGACCTGCAAAACCTCAAAAAAAATTAAAGAAACAGGACCAGAGGGATTCATCCAGCCATCTTCCGACCTCTGGCAGAGGCCCTGGAGGCCCTGGTGACGAAGCTGTATGAAACGTCACTTAGAGAGTGAATTATGCAGGGAGACTGGAGGAAGGCAACAGGGGTGAGAATTTACTACAGTGGACCCCGACAGAAGGCCGAAAATCACCGGCTGGTTGCCTTAATTTCAGTGCTGCGTGAGTGCCCAGGGGAAACAGTCAGGAAACAGATCTCTGGGCGTTTGTTTCAACGTAACCTCACATAAAATGCTGGGCATGGGTTTTGTGGCAGGATTACTTTGTCCGAAAAATCCCCTGCTGTTCCTCGATGGGGCAACCAAGCAACTGAAAGAGGGACTGTGGATCGGTGTATGTTATCTGGAATTCAGCAAGGCGTTTGGTTCTGTGAACTACAGATTTCTGGATGTGAAACCGCCATCTATAGGAACTGTTGGAAGGGCAAGGCGGTGGATAAACAGTGTCTTACCAAGGCGAACGTTTGGCGTCAGCGAGGGTAGTCATGCCTCAAAATCGGGAGGTGTAACTGGTGGGGCTCCACGTGGCTCGATGTAAATGACTTCTCGAAAATCGGGCAACGAGCGGCCAATTCAAACGAATCCCAAAACAAAAACAAGATTGGTTCGCAGTTACCAAGGTGCAAGTTGAAATACGCAGAAGGTTCAAGTATATACGAACCACAATGATGCGGCCGAATAGACTCCATAGTGAAACCCAATGGTTCAAAGCTGCTTGGCTCAAGCACGACAGACAGAAACGGTTCAATGCCAAACTGAAATGTTTTACGCAAATAAAAAACGTACAAAAGTGTGGTTTGTGGACGAGCTTTTTAGAGTATTGCCAACTATAGTCACATTCACAAAGCACGTAGAACAAATGGAGGGATTTTCAGTATTTGTTCTTTACAGTCGGTGCTCCGCGCTCTGCTCTTCCCCATTCTAATCAACGACCTGGCACGTGAGCTTACAACCCGCATCTTTATGTTGGCCTATGCGGTCAAGATAGCTGGGGAAGTCATGGAACTGGAAGTGGTAACAGTACAAAGCCGATTACGCAGATAGCACCTCCAACTAAAACTCACCAACTGACAGTTCTTGACCACAGGTGCAGGGGCTAGTGAAAACGGTGTGAGATCGTAGCAAATAATCTTTCAGGTCAAAGACAGGTTTATATTAGACAACAGCTTCAAGCCGTCGAGGCACTGCTTAGTACTCCGGATCACCAGTACCAACTAGATCCGCAGGATGGCCTATAGAACCGGCAAGATACCAAAATTCCGGCGAGTGCCAAAAGACGGTAAAAGTCAGTGGAATAGGTGAAGGACTTTTTGTTTTGAAACAAGTCTGCTCACGTTTGCTTTTGGGAGCGATACTGGACGCAACACTAACTAAAAGATCTAAGGGCTCAACCATCCGCGAGCCGAGAGGTCAAAAGTGCGTTTTTCAATTGGCGGAAACCGATTGTTCGTACCGCAGGCAGGAAATCAACGCACAGCTCTACAGTATCGAACAAAGTGCAAACTTCTTAAAGCTACTTGTTAATTTGTTATGTTTGTCTGCGGTCATCCGCGGTCATGACTTTACACATTCGACCTCAGTCATCTTCAGGTCGCTAGAAGAACTTCCCCTTCCTTCGATCTATTTGGGAGCTTACCGGGCGCAGGTCTCCATTAGCATCAAAAATCTGGTGTCATCGTTCGTTTAGAGGACCTTTTTGCGGTGCCACCATCGTCTGATGCCACCGGTGGAAACTTAATGAAATGAGCACGGGCTTGGAGATCATCTACGAAGCCCTATCTTAGGTGTTGCGGTAAAAAAAAATATTCATATGTGCACCGTACAAAATAATCCAACACCACTTTTCAGGGGTTCCTCCATTCCCCTGCCCCGCACATGCAGTGGAAGGGAGAAATAAAATAAGAGAGCAAACGGCAATGAGAAAAACGAAACTAAAGGAACTTACCCCGATAGGTCTGCACAATACGCGAAATTTGAAGTGATTAAAATGTTTTTCTAGTTTTCAAAATGGTTTTATAAAATTCCAAGGAGTGCGAACTACGTTAGGTGGGATTGCAAAACGAAGACCATCTGCGAGACTCTTTGATCAGTATACATGACGACCAGATCGCGTCGTTCGCTGCTGCTCCACGGTTTCGGGCTACGCCGGCCGAGGTTCGGGACTGGCCTCTATGATGGGTGAAGGCACTGTCGAAGCACTATTATTGAGCCGTTTCCTCTTTTCTGGTCTACCGTCGAGATGCGCAATGTCAAGACGGTCGACATATGCAGTTTCATGATTATTGTTTCGGCCAGTGAGGTGGTCTCGATCGCGTCGCTCGAGCACCTTATATGGACCTTCATAGGGCTGGTGTAGGGACGTTCTAAAGCTATCCACGCCTATGAAGACTTAGGCCCAGGCGGACGGTTCGGGTGGAACGTAGGTCAATCAAGACTGCAGTCTCGGGGAAAGCATTTGCAAGCGGAGCACCTGTGTAGCTAACTGTTGAGCATACGAATCACGACCGTCGTCGTTCACGCGACCTATGGTAAAGTACTCCCCGGGTTACCGAAGAGTTTTGCTAAAGGCGAATTCCGCAGCTGAAGCGGTGGCATCAGGTTCGTAAGCGGAGAGCAGACCCAAGAGAGTGATTGAAAGTGCTTGCACCCAGTTGGAGATATCAGCAGCGATGAGCAAAGCTTTTAGCTGTCATAGCAGAAGCTCAACCATACCGTTGGCTGCTGGGCAATGTGCTGTGGTGCGGGAACGATGACAGCCTAACATATGAATTGTTACCCGAAACAGATGCGGCTCAGACTGTGCGCTGCGAATAGCAGTTACCGTTGCAGGGCAGCTGTGTGATAAAACCCAAAGTTTTATAAAAGCAGCTGTTACGGTTTCCGTACCTACCTATGGAAACAGCCTCTGGCCAACCGGCGGAACGGTCGACCGTAGTAAAAATGTAACGGAAGCCTCTACAAGGGCTGAGAGGGCCAAAAATATCCATATGGATATGCGAAAACCTTGACCCTAAGACGGAAAAGTGGCCTATTGGAGCCAGTGCGTGTCTACATACTTTCGGCCTTGGGCAATGGAAGCATGAGATAGCCCAGGCACGAATATCTTCTGCTTGTCGTGCCAGACTTACCGATATGGAATTAGCTAGGTGGTGGCTCGGATGCTAGAACGGGCTACTTAATGTGAGAGGTCGAAAATTGTGCGGCCCCAAGAAGTTGGCACCATGCTGTATGGCTGTAACAAGGTTGTGTCACATGCTATCGAGCAAGAGGATGTGGCTAAAGGAAACTCCGAAGGTTTGAGTGATGCTACCTGGATTGGATCTGTGAAATTCAATTAAAAACGTTGGGCTGCAACGAAAGCAACTCTAGAAGCATTGAAGCTGAGGTAAACGCATTCTCCGTTCCGTTCGCACCGTTCGGGGAAAGTAACCCTAAGGCTCGATCCGCGCAGCAGAGTCAACTTTTGCTCTGCGCAATGTGACTGCGGAAAGCGGTAGGTTCCACCACGTGGTCGCAGTTCTTCCTGCACACATCGTCAATCAAGTACAAGATGTGTTGGAATCAGAAGAACTTAACCCCCACGAACTCGCAAACGCAGCAGTCATCAGTCGGATTGGCTTTTCTGACGAACAGCAAACTGTCCGTTTGTTTGCAGACACTGAGTTTGGAGATTGCAAACCCATGCAATGGCTTCGGCAGGTGGGGGCTCAATTAGGAACTACTAAAATCGATAATGTTCTCCTGAGATCAACAAACGCTCTTTGTTGGTACGCCCAACAGTATCGTTCGAAGGCGCCTCATTGCACTCATCCACTGCCATGACCCCAGCCATCCAGGGGAACGAGAACGCCGGTATCTAGCTGTGACGGACACCACTAGCCAGGGTAGTCGCCTATTCTACATAACCGATCATAACTCAGGGTCACTGTACTTGGTAGACATAGGTGCTGAATTTAGTGTGCTGCCAACTTCAAGTCAGGCTTTAGATCGGTGTACCTTCTTCAACTTACGTGCCGTTAGCGGCGCTCCCATTCAGACTTGTGGACAAATGTTGAAGACAAGATTTTGGCCCTCGCCACACTTTACTTTGAGTTTTCCTGAATGCAGACGTTCAAAATGCCATATTTGGTGTTGATTTTATGCATCATTCCAATCTCTTGGTTGATTCTCGCAGCAAATGTATTGCGAATCGTGTCACCAATTTCACTGAGAACCAGATTTTGGCCTATTCTAACCCGGCTAGTCCTGTCCTACCGGTTCTCGCTTGTTCGGTAACGTATTAGGTACGTACCCAAAAGTGTTGCACCCACGGCTCGTACTACCTGCCGTAGTCACCTCGGTAGGTCATCACTCTAGAACACCAGGTCCTCCATCTTTCGCTGTGGCACTTTGGCTTGCACCCAACAAATTAAAGTCACGCGAGCTGAGTTCCAGGAGTTGTATGAATCGGGTATTATACGCTCGTCAAACAGTCTTTGGGATTTACCATTTCGTATGGTTCCTAAGACCTCAGACGATTGGCTACGATGTAAAGAATACAGAGCCCTCAATAATGCCTCTGTCCCAAATAGGTATCCCATCCCACACATTCGGTATATCGCGGCCAACCTCAACGGTGCTCGCGTGTTCCCCAAAATAGATCTGGTACGTGCTTATCGCCAGATTCCCATCGCGGATAAGGATACACCTAAGACAGCGGTAATAACAGCGCACACGGCATAACAGTCAATGCGGACAAATGTATCTTTGGCCAAAGTTCAGCTAGGGTTTTAGGCTACACGATCGATGAAGTTGGTATTCGGCCCCTAAAAGAAAAGGTACAAGCCGCTGGTTAATTTCCGCTGCCCACTTCATCAGACGCCGTTCCTCGTTTCAACGTGATACCAAGTCATTATCGGCGTTTCATCCCAAACTCTGCTCACCCGATGCAGCCGTTAGCAGATTTAGCGCTAAAAACTGGTGCACTTGTTGCCTGTGTGCATACTCAGATTCACCAATTACTGTCAGATCGTCCGAGCATGCGAAAACAAAATCTAAAACCCTGGAAACTTGATCAATAAAACTCGGAAAGGTTTGTGCAGAGTTTCGTAAACCAAATGGCATTCGTAAGGATTCAAAGAGACCAAAGAGTGTTGTTACCGCTCAAGGCTACAAACTGGGGCGGATTACTTCTGGAATAGAGTGGTGCCCGGTAGGAATTGTCTCCCAGTCGAGGTCTAAATACCACAGATTTGAAGGCTTTTAAGATAGCAGTAGACCAGTGTCGGGTGGCAGTATACCCCGAATTATGTTGGCTTCATTTTAGGGCCAGAAACAATTTACTCATCGCCCTCACCTTTCTCTGCCAGAGCTGATACTGCACAAAATTTCTGCCATTCAGAAAAAGGCTATTAAGCAGTACTGAGAGCTGCGGAAACGAGCCGAACCTTCTGGACACACCGTTGGCTCCAGCCACATTAAGTCTTGTGCAAACTAAACTGAAATGAAATGAACCATCAGACTTGGATCTGATATATGGAAATGAGACCGTGGACCTTGCCATCTGCCAAGCGTACGAATGAAACGAAGTTGGTCCAGTGTGTCAAAAAGCATTTAAAGAAGTACTATAGCTCCGTGTGTTCTAAGGCGTTTTCGAGGGATGAAGTGAGACCACTGACGACCCATGATTACGGAGTGGCAGTAGAGAGCCAGAGCAAAGCAGACGCCCTTTATGGGTATTTTAGTGGTGTGCACAGAACAGATAACGGTTTGCGGATAAGTTTTGAGGGCTCTACCCTTCCAACGGGCATAACAGGCTTCAATCTTGCGGAGAAAGTCGTGCGCAAATACTTGGCAGGGTTGTATATCCCTAAGTCTGCCGTCCAGATGATATTCACCGTGCCACCATTAGGCCTTTGGCTGGTATACCATCCCATCCAGTGTGTTAGTTATATAAGGCCACCATGGACCGTACAGGGTTGCTACGGGGCTGGAACAGGCAGCAGTGGTATCAATACATGAAGAAGGACCCCGTTTGGAAATGGGAAACCATAGACCTGTTATCCTAACCTGCTTTCTATGCCAAGCGTTAGAGAAGACCATCCAGGCGCACGTGAGAGCATCTACCAGGGAATTCTATTCTTTGCCCAGTTAAGTATGAATGTCTAAGAAACAGGTCATGGGCGACCAACCTCTTGAGCGTCCTTGATGAAGTCACTCATAGAGCGGATGAAGGCAGACAGGTAGAAGTGAGTTACCCCGACTTTAGCAAGACATTTGACTCGGTAAACCATCGGCTTCTACCAATCAAGTTCAGGCCTTTTGGTATAAATGGGCAGATTCGAGAATGGTTATAGGACCACATTACCGTAGAACTTTTCAATTTAGAGTAGGCGAAAATAACTTTGAGTTAGAAAACGCCACCAGCGGAGTTCCGCAGGGTTCTGTACTAGGCCCACTTCTGTTTCTTCTCTTTACAAGTGATTTAGCCTCAGTCCTACGGCCACTAAGCTTCTTCTCCGCACTTGATGTGAAGTAAGTGGGAGCTCAGGAGAGAGAAGAGCTGAGCAAAGACATACTGGGCACTAAAGTGGGACTTGACTCTCAATGCTGGGGATAGACATTTGTTGCCACGGCCAGCGAAAAGCCTGACAGCTGCAAAAAAACAAGGCTCATTTACTGTAGAGGCAGTAAACAGGGTGAAAGACCTCGGAATTTTGGCGACTTCTGACCTTGAGTGGTCGGATCAGTGTGCAGAAGCTACGAAAATGGCACGCGTTGAACACTTCAGGTTAAGATAAGCTTCTTTGTGCAGAAATCCAAGGGTTTTCGTGCCAGTGTACATGTCTATATTTAGACCTGTTTTGGAAAACTATGTTCAAGCGTGGTCACCCTTCTACAAGAGGGATTCCACCTGACTAGAGGAAATACAAAGTCGTCCGAAGCTCATGATTAAAGGTCAGAGGGGCAAAGCATGTGAGCAGGCATTCCAAGACGTCGGACTTTTCCCTATGGAAAGGAGACTACGAGGGGATCTCACTGATACACTCAAGATAGCCAAGGGCTTTTCTGGGCTTAGACAGTAGAAACTATTCCATATGGCAACGGACTCCAGAACAAGATGTCACAGGACGAAGCTGGCTACAGTTGGATCTAGGCTGATAGTGAGATCTCACTTCTTTAGTAATAGGGTGGTCATCTGCCTGAGTAGACTGTCGGAAGAGGTAATAAAACTGGGGACCGTCCAGGCAATACAGGGGACCGTAGATAGTAAGTGGAATGAGATCATATCCTACAGTGAATTTTGAGCGTGTTACCAAACAGATGGATGTGATGTGTTTAATTACTGAACGTCTCCATTTGCTACGTAAGGACTTGGTGAAAGCTCACGGTCCATAGTGACTCTCGCAGTTAATATGCAATGAGATTTTAGTTCAGTTCAGTTCGTTTCCTTTCTATTTTTAGCGGGGATTCGGAGAAATGAACTGATCAGTGGTGGATGTCTACTTAGCGTGCATACCATTGAAGGAATTCTGTAGGCTGGATTAGCCGTGGTCATTATCTGTCCCGTGCAAACTGAACTGAACTGAGCTCAAGTGGATATGCCCCCACTGCTTCGTGTTTGCAAGCGAGAGCTCGCCCATAATTCAAGGCGAACTAGGGAAAACGGACAGGAACATGAAGCTGGAACCAAGGCTAGAGAGAGCGAGTTTGATCCATAGCTTAGAGGGAGGGGAAAACTGGGTGCCAGATCAGAAAAATAAAAAAGACAACCCAAGCCAAAGGGTAAAGAAAGCAAAGAGGTCGCAAGATTCACCAACGTGGAAAAAGTCTCCTGACGGAAGTAGAATCCCTCAACTAGCAGGTTAGACGCCTAGATGCTGAGGTACAGCGCATGAAGCGTGACACTGGGGTCATAGCAGACAGAAGTAGAAGACAGCTACTTCATAACCTTAGGGAAAACATCGTAAAAGGCGGTAAAATCATGAAGGGAGAAAACCGCCGGCATTTGACCGAGGTTCTTAGGATGGCTGGCATACCTCCCACAACACCAACAGTCAAGTGCCATCGAATGGGACTACAGCGTGGAACACAACCAGCTCCGCCACGACACGTGGTAGTTGTATTCCACAGTGTCTACTGGAGAGATGTACTGCTGTCCAGGGCGGGAGCAGTTGAGGGCAGCAAGCAGGGAACAGTTAGGGCTACTCCTGACAGTCCAGCATTAGTCAAACCGGGCAATGCCATAGTCTCACTGAGTGTAACAGCCGGTCGTGGAAAATCCCCCTTTTTCCATCGCGATCCAGTGTTTTTCCCGACATCACTCACTTGCCTACACTATTGACTTGTCTTTACAAACTGGTTGTTTCTATGGCCATATTGTTGCTCGTTCGCGCCCAGGGCGCTACTTCGACACATCTTTGTTCAGGGTTTGCGTGACGCACGTGCCGTTTGCTCACACGCTGCTATTCGGTTTCTCGTTTTTGAGTCCTTGTGATCGTATTATTGAGGTTTGTATAACTTTGATGTCATTGTTCATGTAATAATCTAGTATCGTAGAATATCGCGGATAATCGTCTTTTGATTTCGGGATCCGTTGCGAATTTGGCTACGCATAGCTCAAACTTTCGAGACACTGAGAACGGGCACACCTGATCTGAAGAGGCCGAGTCTACACACACCGAAACTGGAGGTGGCCTCCCTTGGGAAGTCAAAACCTAAAGCCCTAGGTGTGATTCAGGTCCCAAAGGTGTCTTCAGGCGCCGGTAAACAAAAAGCTTAAGTTCAGGAAGTTCAAAAGACCCAAAAAAAGAGGACTCACAGGGCATTCAGTCTAATTGGTGTTGAGAAAGTGCAGCCATCCAGCCCGATTCCAAAGGAGACGCCCAAAAAGTTCCCTTTTGTAAAAACAGCGAAGTTGGAGGTATCAGAAGGAAAAGCCGAGGGAACTGTAGTGCTACCAATAAAGCACTCGATGACAAAGACTAACAAATTTGTTTATTTGAACAATGTCCGTTTTTGGTGGCGCCACTTGCTGCGCCTGTGTACGTCGTCTGCACGCCGTTGCGCTCCTCCAATACACACGTTGTCCCGCTCCAGCGTTTTGAGTTCTGCTTTGCGCGCTGCCGAGTATATTCACTATCGTGTCACATACCGAGGACCACGGGCTGTAGACTCTATACGGGAGCAGGTCCTGACTTAACTGACATAAATCCTAAACTGGTGAGCCCGAACAACAACAAAAATATTCTCGAAGGACATTCGTAAGTCCCTCAATCACATTTATTCGTTTACATATACACTTTTCCGATATATAAACGGTAAATTCCGGATATCAGTTACCATATCCCTTATATATATTTTCTCATATCCATATTATAAGTGTTTCACTTTTGCTGCACTGGCCTCTTTATATCATTTTACATTTGATATACCATTGCAACTATTGCTAGCAACGACCGTAAACCTGACCCGGAACCGTCCATTTCGACAGTCTCCCTAGCCGTCCCTCAGTTTTTTATTGATGACCCTCAACTCTGGTTTCATATGTTGGAGGCAGAGTTCGAATCACATAGAATTACAAGCGAACGAACCCGTTACTTGTGGACTATCGGTCGCCTTCCCCATGACGTTGCTACTCAGATACGCGACGTATTATTTAATAACAGTTCTTACACAGCCGTGAAAGACGCGGTAATCTCTTGTCTTTTACCGTCAGAATCGTCCAGACTAAAACGGCTGACCCAAGGGACAGAGTTAGGTAGCAAGAAGCCCTCTGCATTACTGAGAGAAATGCAGCAGCTGGCAGAGCAACTTTTAGAGGAAAACGTCCTTGAAGAGTTGTGGGTACAGCGACTACCACCCAACATTCAAGCACTGCTCGAGGTTTCCAGCCACCTTAAGCTCACAGAAGCGGCTAAACTAGCGGACGGTATCATGGACCGGTACCATCCACAAATTACCGCCGTAACAAACTCGAGGAGCCCCAGACCACAGCTCCCACCGTAGGAACACACTCCGAGGACACTCTGATAGCTGCTTTCGAGCGGGCTTTCAGACGTTTTTCCTCTCCTGGTTGTTCTCACTGTAGAAACCATATATCTTATCACAACTCTGACCGACGTGAACGTCTCAGAAGCCCTTCCCCTAACCGCCTGGTTAACCCATCTCGATCAACGTATTGTCGATACCACAAACGGTTTGGGAAGAAGGCTCGGCGCTGCGAAGCCGGTTGCACCTTCCCAGGTGCCAAACAGGGAAACTAATATCCCGACGCGTTCCGACGACTAACGCGGTCGGCAGCCATAATAGCAGTCGTCTGTTGCATATCCGAGATTTAGTTTCCAATAGCCTGTTCCTAATTGACACCGGTGCAGCAGTAAGTGTCATTCCAAAGGAGGCAGGTGATGCAACGAACCCGTCAGTCCAACAACTCCGTGCTGCCAATGGCACTCCCATTGCTACTTACGGCCGTAAGTCACTCACACTCAACTTAGGACTACGCCGCACCTTCCGCTGGGTGTTCATAGTAGCAGACGTCCCTTATCCCATACTAGGCATCGATTTCCTAGACCATTTCGACCTCCTGATCGATGCACGAGGCCGGAGAGTTGTCGACCGGCAGACTTCTCTTTCCGTAACCGGGTCGTATTCCTCCGTGAATCACATCACGCCCCTATACATCGAACCGCAGGCCGAACACCCGTACGCAGACCTACTTTCAGCTTACCCGGCAATGCTAAGACAATCTGGCCCCCTTCCCGCGGTGACCACTAACGTTACCCACCATATTGTCACTAAAGGACCCCCAGCATTTAGCCGACCACGTCGCTTGACCTTAGACAAGCTCCGCGTGGCACAGGCTGAGTTTGAACACATGCTAGAATTAGGTATAATACGCCCGTCCAGTAGCCCTTGGGCCTCGCCCCTTCACATGGTTCCTAAACCTAATGGCGATTGGCGCCCCTGCGGTGACTACGGGGCCCTCAACCAAGCTACTGTCCCGGACCGGTACCCCATTCCACATATTCAAGATCTTACTTCTACCCTGTCTGGTTGTTCTGTTTTCAGCAGAATCGACCTCGTCAGAGCCTACCACCAAATCCCAGTAGCAGAGGCTGACATCCCTAAAACCGCTGTCACAACTCCATTCGGACTATTCGAGTTTTTGCGCATGCCTTTTGGGCTCAGCAATGCAGCCCAAACCTTCCAAAGGTTTATGCATGAGGCAACACGCGGTTTGAAGAATGTCTACGTGTATTTAGACGATATTTTGGTGGCAAGTTCTTCAAAAGAAGAGCATATGACACACCTGCGTGCTCTTTTTGAGCGCCTTAGCCAACACGGTGTGACCATTAACTCTGCTAAGTGCGAACTAGGTAGGACGACCATCACGTTCCTAGGTCACGAAATCTCAGCCTCAGGCATACAGCCCCTGCCTGACAAGGTGGCGGCAATTCGAGACTATCCTGAGCCTCACTCTTACCGACAGTTGTGCCAATTTTCTGGCCTGGTTAATTTTTATCGCCGCTTTATCCCACACTGCGCCGAAATAATGCAGCCCCTAACAGATATTTTACGTGGAGGTAAGCGGAACTTCATTTTTCCCGACACGGCGCAGGCAGCTTTTACTTTGATCAAGGATGCTATCGCCAACATAGCACTCCTTGCACATCCCGATCCTTCTGCTCCCCTGGCATAAGAAACAGATGCTTCGGACACGGCTGTTGGAGCAGTGTTGCAGCAATTCGTCAACAATTCATGGCAACCAATAGCTTTCTTCTCCAATCGTCTCCAGCCTTCGGAATCCCGATATAGTACGTTCAGCAGAGAACTGCTGGCAATCTATTTGGGTATCCGACACTTCCGGCACACACTCGAGGGCCAATTGTTCACAGTGTTTACAGATCATAAACCACTAGTGTACGCCCTCCAGTCAGCTTTTGACCGATATTCGCCACGCGAGATTCGCCACTTAGACTATGTTTCGCAGTTTACTACGGACATTCGACACGTCTCTGGGGCACACAATCCCGTAGCAGACGCACTCTCACGCGTCCACAATATCGACTACCCACTACCCATGGGCATAGACCTAGAAGCAATCGCCGCATCTCAAACGACAGATCCTGAGGTAGAGCAACTCAGACACAACAGCTCCCTGCACCTAGTGGCAGTGGCCCTTCCAACTTCGGACATAACTATCATTTGCGATGTGTCACAAGGTCGACCCCGACCACTAGTTCCTGCCAGTTTTCGCCGACGAGTTTTTACCAGCCTCCACAACTCATCGCACCCTGGGGTAACCGCCTCAGTGAAACTAGTCACCGAGCGATTCGTCTGGCCTTGCGTCAAACGTGACGTACGTCTTTTGGCTCGTGCTTGTCTCCAGTGCCAACGAGTTAAGATACATCGTCACACCAAATCTACTTTAGGCACATTCTGCGAACCGGACGCACGCTTTCATCATGTGCATGTGGATCTCGTGGGGCCACTTCCGCCATCCAATGGCTGCGTCTACATCCTCACTTGCGTAGATCGTTTCACTCGCTGGCCACAGGCCATACCTATTCCTCGCCCAACCTCAGAGGAAGCTGCAAAAGCATTTTTAACTGGTTGGGTGAGTCAGTTCGGTTGCCCTGCTATCGTGACCACTGATCGCGGTTCTCATTTCGACGGCGCCTTCCACGAGCTACTAAACGCATTCGGTTGTCGACACATTAAGACGACAGCCTATCATCCTCAGGCCAATGGCATGGTGGAGCGATTCCATCGCCAGCTGAAAGCTGCCCTTCGTGCTCGTGATAATCCATTATGGAGTGAAGTTTTGCCGATCGTTCTCTTAGGACTGCGTAACACCGTTAAAGCCGATATGGGTGTTACGGCGGCTGAACTGGTTTACGGTTGCACACTACGACTTCCAGGTGAGTTGGTTTCTCCATTACCACCTATGAGTTTTAATTACGGGGATTACGCAAAACGGCTGTCGCACCAAATGCGGGTGATAAAGCCCACCCCACCACGAGAACAAACCCTGAGCAACTACACACCTACCGCTCTAGCTACCACCAGCCATGTTTTTATTCGAGTAGATGCAGTGCGATCACCACTGCAGGCGGCTTACTCTGGCCCGTTCCGCGTCGTCCAGCGAAAGGAAAAGAAATACGTGGTGGACGTCAAGGGCAGGAAGGAGACCATCAGCATAGACCGCCTCAAACCAGCCTTCATCGAGGCAGAACCCACCTCGAAAAACCCTCTCAGTGTCCCTACCTGCTCACAACCTTCGGTTAGTCGTCCCGAGTCGGCCCCTGTTACTCCCACTAACGACCCCTCGTTACCTGTTGCAACACCAAACTCCACGAAAGACACAGCTGCACCGGTCAACAGGAGAAATCGACGCGGCCGCGAGCTGCGACAGCCAACGAGGTTTTCTGAATATGTAACAGTTGTATATATTTAAGTTTACTCTTCATATTCAACTTGTACATAGTCCTATGATACATGAATGCACGACCACGTGGTGATCACGACAAGGTTGGCGGCAGCCTGTATTGCGCCGGTATGTCCCCCTCAGTCGAATATCCGATCGCGCCTCGAGGCGCAGCTTCCTTGTGTTTCTTTCCTTCCAGCTCGTCCCGTCAGACAGAACCAGATGGAATTCCAGGATCTCGCATGGCTCCAACACAAGGCTCACTGGATCGCGACTGGACCCATTTGACGCCGGACGCTGGCTCGCTTACGAGGGCAATGACAACCACAGGGACACGGAACTTTGGGATATGCCGACAACGACAAACCCTACAACACAACCACCACTGCCAGGTCACGAACAGGATCTACCCCGGTCGGATAACATTTTGAGGAGGACGCAATTTTGCGATCGACGCACAGCGACCAGTGTGAGTCATGGAGAACGGCTTGTGCTGGCTTCGCTGTTGTGTTCGACCGCGGCGGGAGGCATGGAAAACGTCTCTCGCCACCGAATCCGACGTACCCATCACGGGTCGAAGCCCAACTGCGTCGGCCTTCTAGGGGGAGACCCCTGTAGTGCTACCAATAAAGCACTCGATGACGAAGACTAACAAATTTGTTTATTTGAACAATGTCCGTTTTTGGTGGCGCCACTTGCTCCGCCTGTGTACGTCGTCTGCACGCCGTTGCGCTCCTCCAATACACACGTTGTATAGTATAGTATAGTATAGTATAGTATATTTATTGACCGTGGTCAATACACATGCACAAGGCAAGATCAGAGTATACAACAGTACATGTCAGTGCGAGGTATTCACAAATTCTAAATTTATAAATAACAGCAACCGAAATACACCAGTAAAGTCATGTAGTGTTTGAGTAAACAAAAGTGGGAATGGTTGAGGCGGGAATTCCAAATCGGTTTCGAAATCGCTGGGGGCGGTGTGGGTAGCTGGACAGTCGTGGAATTGCTGATTTAAGCGACAAATAGACGGTCACTAACAAGTAACCGGGCGAAAAAGATGCCAAAGAACATTGTTAGAAGTAAAGCAAGCGTGGGGCTTTCAAAGTGCAGTGAGAGATACCAGCGGAATATTGGACACTGATCCAGCATTGGGTAACAAATTGTGGAGGAAGCATGTGAAATGAAGGCAAGTGAGTCAAACGTGATAATAAAACGGACCTTTTGTGCAGGTGATTACAGTGTCATATGGAAATTCAGATGAAGGCGAAAAGCTTCGCAGAGACTTCAGTGAACTTTTGAAGAGCATGAATGGTGTATGGACATACAACGGACTTTTGAAGAAAAGAAAAGCCGTCAATGAAACGGATTAGTGGAGACAAGCGTCAATGGTTCGGCTAGGTAGGAGTTGGAAGAGTGTAAAATGTTTTGTTTTGTATTTGATAGAAAATTGGTAATCAAATTTTGGTTGGCTGCAGATGGCTGGTATTCTGTTCCGTAAAGACCTTGGTTGCAGGTGGTGGCAGGTAAAATATTGTGGGAATTTGGTAAAAAGGGCTGGTTTGACGAAGTTGACAGCTGCGAAGGCTGGGTTCCGGCCATTGGTTTCGTACTGCAACGCGGGAAGAATTGAACTGTTGGGTTGGATTATTTGGGAATAGACGTTGAGCGGAGTGTTGATGGTTGCTGTCAGGAATCACCTCTGCGATCCGGTGAGACTTTCATGAGGTTTTGTTAATCCATGTACGGTGCCCCATGTAACGTCAGCAGGCGAGAGTATAGGTTTAAACCAGTGATCAAATCGTCCAGTCCTTACGGTAATCCGGAATAAACGTCGATTTGACCGATGGATACCCAAGTAACCAATGCAATCTGGAAGAGATCAGGAGTGCGGCAGTCTGGAGAGTGTTCCAGCTGTGGGTTATGATTATCGTTTATATGGAAGCAAGAAAATGAACATTTTGTTATCCGAACAGTTAGTTATCGTTTGGCTAGTGGACAGGTCTATTAGGGGTCCCTAGACGGAGACTGGTAGCTTTCTAGGGTAGTTGGGTGATAGTAGAGATTTGGGGCGATATCAGGTAGGCGGTGGATGAGGAGAGGGTGTCCGTTTGGGAACCAAGAATAAAACAATAGTAGATGGTATGGTCTGGAAGAAGAATGAGAAAATAGGAAGATAACAGTCTGGTCAGTTCACCAGCTGTGGTAAAGGACGGCAAACCGTAAAAAGGGGGGAAAACACCGAGTGTTAAAATGAGGATTTTTCATGTGAGGGCAAACGTGCTGGTATTCGGCAGGGGCATACGGATTCCGGTTGGAATGGGGTCTTAACTTACCATGAGCATATGCGTAGAGAAGTGAAGCCTAGTTACTAAGGAATGGTAATCCGTGTGGCAAGGCTTCAGTGTACGAGAAAGGCACAAAAAAGCAGGATGGGACGGCTGAGTTCTAGCTTGAGCCAGGAATTAACTGAGAGCGAGCACCCATCGCTAAAGGACGGAACGGTTTTATTTATATATACGCAAATTGTGTGTAGTAAAGTGGCACAATCTAGTTAGGAAGGGGGCAAGTGAGTGGAGAACCCAAGTTATATATATATATATATGTATATATATATATACATGTATGTATATATTTAGTAGTTCCAATTTCTAGATACTAGAGGTTTCCCTCTACCTTTGACCGTTGATCCTCAGCTGGGAGCACCCCAGACTGCATTTTTTATAATTACCTTTCCAGACAACCACTGATGGTGCCTTCCCTTCGATGGCTCGGCATAATACCTGGCCCACATTTACCGCTGAAAATTCGATACCTGCTCGTCATCTCGTCACTACTACATAGACCCTGCTCTACAGGACCCCTCGCAACATGGTCGCAAGCTTCTGGACTATTTGATCTCTATGTGACAACTCCAATATCATTCCATCGGAGCCCGTCGGGGCTGGGCGCGGTCGGATCCACCGCTTTGTCCGGCGCATATCGAGCGTGCAGGACGTCTGCAACGATGTGCGGGTGCAGCTAGGATGGCGGATCGCACCTCCTGTCACCAAAAAATGTTTCTGGTTGGGTGTCTAGCGCACGTTCAGTCCCACCCACCAGCACCGGTTGCGGCAAAAAAACAACAACATTTATTCACCCGAAATGCTGCAAATATGGAACTATCTCCCCCAGTTATCGCCTATTTTTCATCGTACTTATCCCCATCTTCGCCACCTTAACATACCGCTTCTTACGCCCGAAAAACCCTACCTTCCCTAGAACATAATTATCGCGGAGTTGAAAGACCGTTTCCGTACTCGGCTTACCGTTCATGATTCTTTTTCCTGAGGATTCGTGCCAAACCACCCGCTTGTCCCATTCGCCAACTTAACCAACCCTCGAGATAAAACTTGCTCTTATTTTACCACAGTTAAAGATATATTTGCAAAAGTCACATTTAATGTTGCCATACACATCCATCCCACAGAGTCCAAACAGTATATTTCACAGAGCATCCCATCAGTCGGCTATACTCTGATAATTCGCTCTCTCTATCAGTCCTTCTGTTCGCCCATATGGCTGTAGCATAGCAATATCCTCACCTTGCAAAGATTCATGCCTTTTCCATATACTGACATCTGTATCGTAGCTTTTTGATTTTTCGCCATCACAGGATCCATTTCTTACAAAGAATACCAGCAGATAGCATTTTGCTTGTTAACTACTTCACCGTCCAACTTTGGAACTGTATTCATCGGTTGTTTGAAGCTTTTTCGTATCCGATATTCTACCTTGGTAAATCCTCTCAGACAATTTTGATTCTTGCATCTCTCTGGTCTTCATGTTCAGCCCTTAGACAACGATAATCGAAAGTAAATACTTAACTGTCATTTAAATACTCATCTGTGCAAACCGTGTATCTGCGACTATTATGGCTACGCATCACAAATTGATTGGTCGCCCAGTTCCCATTTCCGTTTTGGGGCGTCACATTCCGCCTATATGAATGTGAACAATGTGCGCAACGATTTAACGGACTCAGCCGATATTTGGTCGCTGAAAGTTACAAGGAAACTCTTCGAAACATTTTGATTGTTCTTTATCTGCAAATTAATTCCTTTTATCGTCTGATTTCAACCCAAAGCCGTTCCACACTCCTCTGAGCGCTATAGCTGATTCATGTCTCACTTGGAAACTTCTTTTTCCTCAAGGTGAACAAAACTTTTGTCGATTCTGTTTGATTCTCTCGTTGCATAGCCCCTCTTTTTGTACTATTTCAGGAAAGGTCTACTACCTTTGGCCAGCTCTACCCTGGCTTGGCCGAGCTGGCCACCAGACCTTGAGTTCAAATTTGCTGGGCGCCGCCCTAAAGAGCAACTTAAATACTTTCTTTTGTACAATATCGGGTGCATATACCTGAATCATCCTCTTGGATTTCGGACTCTACGTCCAATTGTTCCGTTTGATCTTGCGTTACAGCATGCCTCGGGTTATCCGAAATAAACCATTATTATATATATATATATATATATATATACGTGGGTGCGATCATCAGACGGGTCATGCGAGAGCGGTCGGACGCAAAAGACTATGGCAAGGAAAGTGAGATACAGTGACGCAGCTGAGGATCAACGGTTAACGGAAAGAAGAACAAAAGTTAAGCACGGGCTCATCGGTGCGGCGGATCCTAAAGGCACATTGAGGCCATGAAACGTGAGACTAAAGGGGAAACGCCTAAGTGTGGCTAGAACTTTCAATGGGAAAGTTAGTATTTCGCCTAGAGTGGTCACTGAGCAGGAGTAAAGACCAAGTTCTGCATGAAATTACAGAAGAACCTTAGCTGGGGGATAGGGTGGGAGCAGAAATGGTAACGTCATAACTAGGTGTTGAGTTCAGTTAGTGAGTCACGCTAAATGGGATGAGTCAGACTGGATTTTCCAGTTCGAAATCGCAGAGGTGGTGAGCGAAGTATGAGTGGTGGGACCTGGTGCGGTAGAGAGGCATTGTAAGCTAAGAGATATCGAGGAGCGTTGAGTTACTCACCATGATTTTGTTAATAATTATAGGACAGTAGTGAGTATATATATATATATATATATATTGTATATAAAAATGTTATATATTTACACATATATATATATATATATGAATAGGTATATATATATATATATATATATATATATATATATGTATATATGCATATATATGTATATATATATGAACAGGTGTATATATAAATGTATATATAAAATATATATATTGCTGTATACGTGGGTGCGATCATCAGACGGGTCCTGCGAGAGCGGTCGGACGCAAAAGACTATGGCAAGGAAAGTGAGATACAGTGACGCAGCCGAGTATCAACGGTTAACGGAAAGAAGAACAAAAGTTAAGCACGGGCTCATCGGTGCGGCGGATCCTAAAGGCACATTGAGGCCATGAAACGTGAGACTAAAGGGGAAACGCCTAAGTGTGGCTAGAACTTTCAATGGGAAAGTTAGTATTTCGCCTAGAGTGGTCACTGAGCAGGAGTAAAGACCAAGTTCTGCATGAAATTACAGAAGAACCTTAGCTGGGGGATAGGGTGGGAGCAGAAATGGTAACGTCATAACTAGGTGTTGAGTTCAGTTAGTGAGTCACGCTAAATGCGATGAATCAGACTGGATTTTCCAGTTCGAAATCGCAGAGGTGGTGAGCGAAGTATGAGTGGTGGGACCTGGAGCGGTAGAGAGGCATTGTAAGCTAAGAGATATCGAGGAGCGTTGAGTTACTCACCATGATTTTGTTAATAATTATAGGACAGTAGTGAGTATATATATATATATATATATGTATGTATACGTGTATCTATATATATATATTTGTATATGCAAATATTATATATATATATATATATATATATATATATAAATCCAACCAGGGGTTGGATACTGAAGCAGTTTTTATGGCAATGTTGAGGTTGGTTTCAGGGCCGCATACGCAATATAACTAAATAAAGTTAATAAATCGTGGGGCGAGTGAGAGATGTTGACAACCTGTGGGGAGTAATACGGTGGTCTCTATAAATGCGAGCGCATCTGAAAGGATTTATTTCCAAGTTGAATTAGCAGGATCCTATAAGTTGGTATGGAAAAACAGTTAGTGGACGCAGACATGCTTACATATGTCGATGGCGAAGGCTAGAAGCGGTCAAACAAAGCAATCAGAATTTTTAAAGCGGTGAGGTTATTTTGGAAGGTAAGGTAAAGAGAAAAAGCAGAGCAATGGCTTAAAAGTCAAGGCCTATCTCGTAAGCTTGACTTTCGCTTACGTGAACGTTGAATAAGCGCAGAACAGTTGGGACAGTAAGGAATTTATCAATAGCATGCACGAATGCATACTTTGACCGAGAAGATCTGATGTGCAAGGGAAGTTTATTCCAGATTCTGGAGTACGCGAAGAGAAAGAACTTAGAGCGTAGAACAGTCCTCGCGGAGGGTGTGGTAATAGTATACTGTCTATTCCGGAGTAAATATGCAGTATCCGGGGAGAAGCACAACTGGTTGGAGGAATAGGACTGCTTAGTCAATAGCTTATACAGAAATATCAAATTTAGCTTGATGCGACGAAGCCATAGTGGTTCGATTTTGAGAGATAAGCATCGTTCCCTGTAGTTTAAGTTGGACGACCAACCGATAAGCTGTTTTGTGAATCTTCTTTGAATACATTCGATAATAATCCTGTCGGATTTTCTCATGCTAGTGAAGATTAGGGGGCAATATTCGAGAAGGGGCCTGGCATGTACTTTGTACATGTAGAGAATGCTCTGCCTAAGCTAAAAGGATCTGAACAGAAGACCAAGACACTTTTTAGCCTTCGCCGTTTGGAGGACAGCATGTTCCGAGAAGTTGAAAGAGCAAGAATAACTTAAGCCAAGGTCTCTTACTAAAGGCTGGCTGTCGATGGGTGAACCGCCAATGCATAAAGAACCAGGAGGAACCTGGCATTTGTAAGTGAGGAAAATACACTTGTCGGCGGAGAATTTCATCGCCCAGGTTGAGCACCATTCATCAAGAGCGGCTAAATCAGCAGATATTTTAGGGATAGTAGTACTGAGGTTGCCAGGCGAGAAAGTGTAGACTATCTTAATGTCGTCCGCGAACAAAAACGGCGTGCCATTAAGTATTGTCGGAAACATATCATTTATATATAGGAGGAAAAGCAGGGGGCCCAAAACACTGCCCTGAATAACACCGCTAGTAACAGGCTTAGGATTAGAGGTGTGCCCGTTAATAAAGACAACCTGTGAACGATGAGATAAGTAAGACGAGAACCAAGAAATAAGTGGGTCGACAATCCCAAATGACCGTAGCTTTGTTAAAAGGTGGGGGTGAGGGACACGATCAAATGCCCTGGATAAATCAAGATAAAGAACAACAAGAGATTTCCCACTTTCAGCAGAGTCGGTGACGAGATTCAGAAAATCATACTGACAAGTCATGCAGGACCGTGAACGGAGGAATCCATGTTGGTTGTGATTAATAAGACTGAGGCTTAATAAATAGTTAATAATATTATCTTTAACTATTTTTTCCATTATTCTGGATAAGATGGGGGTATGATTTATAGGGCGGTAATTGGATACCTCATGTAAAGGTCCTTTTTTATGAATGGGAACGATTACCGAGCGCTTCCAATTAGCAGGTACGGTGCTACCATTAAGTGAAAGAGTGAAAAGGTTAAGCAACAACAGGGGGAGATCCGGTCCACCATTGACGAGTGCAGTTGGTGGTAAGCCATCGGGGCCTAATCGAGGAGAGGGTTTGCTATTGGATAGTAGCTTGGAAATACTCCTGTCATCGAAGGGTATCGTAGAAAGGACAGAGTCGGTAAGTGGTGAAGATGGGGGCGGGGCAATGACAGTAGCTGGAGCCATGGCTGAAGCAAAGAATGCATTGAAGGCTTCGGCTATACAAGGTGGGGAGGTGATAGATGAGTTATTATCCAGAATTAGAAGTTGGAAGTCGGCCTTAACATCAGCGTTTCTAGACTTATGCAACATAGAAAGAAGTTGCGACTTGTGAGGATGACTCAAAGCCTTAGCTTCTTGGTCACGAAGTCGCGTATTATCTTGTCGTTGAATAAGTGTGGAGAGGCGGTTTAGACGAATAAAAAGTGAAAAGTCGTTGGAATTATGTAGTTGTTTGAGAAGTTTATGGTACTTCTTATGGAGTGGCGAGACAGACGACCTCTTTTTAGGTACAGCCTGGGCAGTATTGGACAATTTTTCCAGACAATCGGAAAAGAAGGAGTAGAAAACATCCGCAGCATGCTGAGGGTCCTGGGTGAGGAAATAATCACCCCAGTCTTTCTGCCGAAGAAGCGTGACTAGCAAGGCCCAATTTCTGCATAGGAATGTATTGTTGGGGGGGTGTGCGGGACTATGTGGGCCACTAAGGGGCAGATGGCAGATAACCATTTTATGGTCACTACCGGGGAAATTTCGTGTTACGGTCGCGTCGATGAGAGGCATGTTATGAGTAAATACCAGATCTAGTATGTTCCCATTTCTGGTAGGTTCGACAACATGTTGTGTCCAGCCGCCAAGATGAATGCTAGTGATCAGGTCCATAAGATTTGGAGGAGCCGAGAGGGTGGGCCAACAGATGTGAGGGAGATTAAAGTCACCCGCAATAAGCTTGGTTCCAGAAGGAAGCAAAGAGAGGTATTCGAAAGACCTAATGAGAAGTGGAAACAATGAACTGGGGGAATTTGGTGATCGATACACGCAGCCAATGTGAAGAACAGTGGTTTGGAGGTTCATAGTGAACCAGAGAGAATCAGGAATAGAATCGAGTGCCGTATGTAAAAGAGGGGTCGTGGTGTAGGCTTCCTTGACGTAGGCTAGGCACCCACCACCACGCCGGTTCGGTCTATCGGTCCTTAGAAGACAGTACCCTACTAAGGATACTTGATCATTGGAAGTGCTCTCAGAAAGCCAGGATTCCGTTATTAAGATAATGTCGTAATTATTTGTAAAGACAAGTTTTTTAAGGTGCGGGAGTTTGTCAAGAATAGAACGCGAGTTGAATAAGGCTAGAGATATACCATTTGTAGAAGGTGGTATAGGCACATCAGAGGGGTGGTGTAATTTGGAAGGAGGCAGGCTATCGCGATTGGAAGGAGCGAAGGTTAGGGTCAAAGGGGAATATGTTGATGTTGGGGCTAGTGGAGGTTCAGATGGGGTGGCTTCCAGCCAAGCTGGATTAAATGTTGCAGTGAGAGGGACTGCTGAGTGGTAGAGAGACTGGGCATCAACGGAGGGGGAAACATCGGAGCAAAGGGAAAAACCTGTGGGGTTTGGCGGGTCGATATCAGACAGGGGTGATCAGGAGCTGTCGAGAAATACCGGCCAGTCGGAATAGAGTATTGGCTGAGGGGGGGTGCAGAGGGCAGGGTTGAAAATGTGTGAGGAATAGGGGTGTAGGATGGTAGGTTAAGCTGCACATTGTGGTAGGGGTAACTCAAGTTGGGTGGAACACCAAATATGGAGCAGTTAGAAGCGGGAGCAGTGGAGATAGTTTTTGGGTGAGAAGTACGACGTGTGGCAGATTGGACGGCATGTGGATGCCGTATTTTGGTATTGACAGGCAGTGAGCACGGTGAATTTGTATGGATCACCGATGCATTGGAGCAAGGGGTATTTTCTAAGGTCGAAACCTTATTCCGTGAGTTAAAGCGAGTTGATTTAAGAGGAGACAGTTGAATGAGGGAGGGGCTTGTGAGAAGAATAGGAAGACTGTTAGACCTATTCCTCTGGACGGCGAGTAGTTTATCACCGGAGGGAACAGATGGCGAGTTAGAGTTCGGGATGTATCCAACAGGCGATGAGGTGGGAGAGCGAGGCAATAATTGGCGTCTCTTACTGGGTGGCAGTAAAAGGGGAGAAGCGGAAATGTCAAGATCAACAGTAATGGGATTAGATTTTAAAGAGTACAGTACGGGAGCAGATGAGGAGGCAGTGGCCGGTTGTGTAGAGGCGGGAGACGCGTGTAAGGGTAAAGCAGTAGGGACTTGAGAAGGAGCTGTGGAGCGACCAGCTGTCTGTGTTGAAGGCTCAGAACTATCAGGCGTCGTTCTAGTGGCACTCCTTGCACATCCCGATCCTTCTGCTCCCCTGGCATAAGAAACAGATGCTTCGGACACGGCTGTTGGAGCAGTGTTGCAGCAATTCGTCAACAATTCATGGCAACCAATAGCTTTCTTCTCCAATCGTCTCCAGCCTTCGGAATCCCGATATAGTACGTTCAGCAGAGAACTGCTGGCAATCTATTTGGGTATCCGACACTTCCGGCACACACTCGAGGGCCAATTGTTCACAGTGTTTACAGATCATAAACCACTAGTGTACGCCCTCCAGTCAGCTTTTGACCGATATTCGCCACGCGAGATTCGCCACTTAGACTATGTTTCGCAGTTTACTACGGACATTCGACACGTCTCTGGGGCACACAATCCCGTAGCAGACGCACTCTCACGCGTCCACAATATCGACTACCCACTACCCATGGGCATAGACCTAGAAGCAATCGCCGCATCTCAAACGACAGATCCTGAGGTAGAGCAACTCAGACACAACAGCTCCCTGCACCTAGTGGCAGTGGCCCTTCCAACTTCGGACATAACTATCATTTGCGATGTGTCACAAGGTCGACCCCGACCACTAGTTCCTGCCAGTTTTCGCCGACGAGTTTTTACCAGCCTCCACAACTCATCGCACCCTGGGGTAACCGCCTCAGTGAAACTAGTCACCGAGCGATTCGTCTGGCCTTGCGTCAAACGTGACGTACGTCTTTTGGCTCGTGCTTGTCTCCAGTGCCAACGAGTTAAGATACATCGTCACACCAAATCTACTTTAGGCACATTCTGCGAACCGGACGCACGCTTTCATCATGTGCATGTGGATCTCGTGGGGCCACTTCCGCCATCCAATGGCTGCGTCTACATCCTCACTTGCGTAGATCGTTTCACTCGCTGGCCACAGGCCATACCTATTCCTCGCCCAACCTCAGAGGAAGCTGCAAAAGCATTTTTAACTGGTTGGGTGAGTCAGTTCGGTTGCCCTGCTATCGTGACCACTGATCGCGGTTCTCATTTCGACGGCGCCTTCCACGAGCTACTAAACGCATTCGGTTGTCGACACATTAAGACGACAGCCTATCATCCTCAGGCCAATGGCATGGTGGAGCGATTCCATCGCCAGCTGAAAGCTGCCCTTCGTGCTCGTGATAATCCATTATGGAGTGAAGTTTTGCCGATCGTTCTCTTAGGACTGCGTAACACCGTTAAAGCCGATATGGGTGTTACGGCGGCTGAACTGGTTTACGGTTGCACACTACGACTTCCAGGTGAGTTGGTTTCTCCATTACCACCTATGAGTTTTAATTACGGGGATTACGCAAAACGGCTGTCGCACCAAATGCGGGTGATAAAGCCCACCCCACCACGAGAACAAACCCTGAGCAACTACACACCTACCGCTCTAGCTACCACCAGCCATGTTTTTATTCGAGTAGATGCAGTGCGATCACCACTGCAGGCGGCTTACTCTGGCCCGTTCCGCGTCGTCCAGCGAAAGGAAAAGAAATACGTGGTGGACGTCAAGGGCAGGAAGGAGACCATCAGCATAGACCGCCTCAAACCAGCCTTCATCGAGGCAGAACCCACCTCGAAAAACCCTCTCAGTGTCCCTACCTGCTCACAACCTTCGGTTAGTCGTCCCGAGTCGGCCCCTGTTACTCCCACTAACGACCCCTCGTTACCTGTTGCAACACCAAACTCCACGAAAGACACAGCTGCACCGGTCAACAGGAGAAATCGACGCGGCCGCGAGCTGCGACAGCCAACGAGGTTTTCTGAATATGTAACAGTTGTATATATTTAAGTTTACTCTTCATATTCAACTTGTACATAGTCCTATGATACATGAATGCACGACCACGTGGTGATCACGACAAGGTTGGCGGCAGCCTGTATTGCGCCGGTATGTCCCCCTCAGTCGAATATCCGATCGCGCCTCGAGGCGCAGCTTCCTTGTGTTTCTTTCCTTCCAGCTCGTCCCGTCAGACAGAACCAGATGGAATTCCAGGATCTCGCATGGCTCCAACACAAGGCTCACTGGATCGCGACTGGACCCATTTGACGCCGGACGCTGGCTCGCTTACGAGGGCAATGACAACCACAGGGACACGGAACTTTGGGATATGCCGACAACGACAAACCCTACAACACAACCACCACTGCCAGGTCACGAACAGGATCTACCCCGGTCGGATAACATTTTGAGGAGGACGCAATTTTGCGATCGACGCACAGCGACCAGTGTGAGTCATGGAGAACGGCTTGTGCTGGCTTCGCTGTTGTGTTCGACCGCGGCGGGAGGCATGGAAAACGTCTCTCGCCACCGAATCCGACGTACCCATCACGGGTCGAAGCCCAACTGCGTCGGCCTTCTAGGGGGAGACCCCTGTAGTGCTACCAATAAAGCACTCGATGACGAAGACTAACAAATTTGTTTATTTGAACAATGTCCGTTTTTGGTGGCGCCACTTTTTTTTTTTTAATAATAATAATGGTATATTTCTCGACCATGGTCGAGACGCATGCGCAAGCGCATGATCATGGTGTACAACGTTACTCAAAACAATGAACTATACGCGAATTTCAAGAAAGCGAGTGGAGTCGTCAGAAGCAAAACAATATAGCTAGAGATAGTTTGAGTCGACTGAAATTTAAAAGGTTTGCGCGGCAAATACGGTTTGGTTTCGGATTCGACTGGTTGGTGGTGGTCCGTGAAAATACAAAATATATCGTGAAAATATAGCGCTAGGAATGCGTTATACGTCATAATAATGCAAGATGTGGGTAACTGAGGCCTATTGCTGGTTCTATGCACGGAGTAAGTTATGGACATGGAGAGGTTAAAGAAATGAATGGGAGTACAACCGTGAACTTTGGTGAATATGAAGAGAGCGGCTCTCCATGGAGATGAAGTTGGCCCGGAATGATGGATATTCCCGATTCTAATAGAGGGAGTTCATCATGAAACGAGGGGACATGAGGAAACTTTGTGGAAATGGACAGGCAACGTTGATGAATGTGGAGGAAACAGCAATCCATATATAAGGTGAGTTTAGGTTCAGGATCAATAACCCTTATCATTCAGAAAAAAAGGCAGCGCAACTTGAAGGCCTTTAACTGGTGAAGAGTCAATTTCAAGCTGGATACCGATCGAAAGAAAAATGAAATCTTGGAAGAGAAAACGGAGCGAAAAATCTCCTTGTAGGCTTGCGCCTTATTGTTCTGTTATGCTGACAAATATATTGACTTATTGATTCTCAGTGATCTTCGGCATCATTGTTGGGAACCAAGGATGTGAGGGACAAGTGGATTCGCGTTCGGATAACGTAACGAATTTTAATGAGAACAAATTCCTGTGTTGCGTATTCTGGCTCTGTTTCACATGAGACCGAGGTGATGTGCAGCATCCCGTGGGTACGGTTCATCAGGCGGGGTAAGGGACGTGTCAATCAATCAATAGAAGGTTGCTTGCGAACTGTTATTTCTGAAGCCTCCAACAGTGACATCAGTAGTAGAGGTGTTGCGTTAGGAGACGTCTATCAATCTGCTTGGAAGCATTTGGGGGTGTTTTAGGTCGTGTGGCCCGATTGCAATCCCGTTTGGTATAAAAGATGCCATAAAGGTCTCTGTCGGTACAGGTCAAAGTGTGGACATTGGTCACCGAAAGTGGTGCCCGAGAGAGTGGGCGACGACAAACCTGAAATAAATGGTGATAGCAGTCTGGACGTGGTTCCAGCTGTTGGTTATGATAATAAATAGTGACAATTAATAAAGAACTGGCTGGGTTTATGTGGACTATCAGTGTTACATTTCGTACTGTGATCTGGGTTTTAAATAGAGAGCTTAAGTAACGTAGGGTTGCAAGGGGTTGATAAGTACTACTACAGGCAAGCAAAAATAGCGTAAACCCGGTGGTATGCTGCGTCTGCATTTCAGAGATTTAACTTAATTGTGAGCAGGCTGCGGTAGTGATTGTAGTTAGCAGGAGGCAGTGGTTACTGTTAGGTAGGGTTGTAAACCTAAGCGTGGCTTGGATGCTAGGACATCGAGAAGACCGCTTTCTAAAAAAGATGACGGAAGATAGAAGGGTATAGAAGGAAAAGGTGACCGGTTTCCACTATGTTCTTATCTGTTTTTTTTCGGGCTTCATCGAGGTTGCCGTTATTCGTCAGGTACGTCGATACTCTGTCCAGGTCAATGGGTTGAAGGTCAGGGCTGTGGTAGCGATTGTATTTGACGTCGACGTGCATGCTAGGTGCGCTTATGGTGGGTATGGGGTGGTTGAAACTTAGAGACGGGGGGTGGGAAAGCGTATGTGGAGAGTCCAGTGCGCTGTCACCCCAGTCAGTCTCGAGCGTGAAGACCAAAGCTTGTCGAGCGAACAAGGGCGATGTGGGGTTTCCCCTTTCGCAGGATCAAGTCTGAGCTGATGGGATACTTTCCCATAGATGAAGGTTGCCCAATTCCTTCACAGCCCGATGTCAGTGGTATTTGGAGATCGAATCGATCCCACGAGGTCTTTTTCGTTTCCACTGTTCCCTTTTTTCAATTTTATTATTATTATTATTATTTTTTTTTTGTTTCCTAACAGAGGGGTGGTTGAGCCCATATAGGAACTTTCCATAGCCCCTCCGCCCGATCGTAATTTTATGCGTATTTGTCTTTTTTCGCAACTGCTGGGGGTGGTCTGTTTTCCCCACGTTCCAACGACGCAATGGTATGGGTGCCGTTGACATCAGGGGTTTCGCTAGCATGGGCTGGGAAAATGCAGGATGGGATTATGCAACACACGGAGTAGGACAACGAACGTTGTAAAGCACAAGCTAGCATACGTGTGTCAGTCTCGTACAGCGCCAGGCCATGCCCAAGACCATCAGAGTCCATTCCGGGCTAGCTGGTGCAGATGAGTTTAGCTCTGCTGATGGGAAATGGTGTGGTGCATAAGAGAGAATATGATAGTAGTTGGTGGATGGTAGATACAGAGGTGAGACGAGAGGAAAAGCCACCAAGTAAGTACTATCAGGTGGGCTTCTGGAATAATAGATTCTGGAATGAGGTGATTAAGAAAGGCGAATTGAGGCCGGGCATAAAACCCAGGTGAGTGGTGGTAGCCAAGATGAACGGGAGAGGAGTGAAAGGATCGAGTAAAGTGGTAGACGACGGAACTCAGTGTCCTAGGGTCCGAAGCCACGTACTTATTTGCTGTGGAGACATCTAAGACTAAGAAACTTAGACTGGTTGGCAATAGAACAGGAACATTGTCTAAAATTAGGAGAACCGGCAAGCATTAAACTAGGTATAGTTATAAAAGTCAGCAAACTGTGGCTACGGTAGTATAGATTGTAAGCAATATAACGTAAAAGAGAATAGTTGCCCTGGCGTTTGTCATCGGGTGAGAAATGAAAGTTCTAGTGCAGTAATCCTAGTAATCAAACCCGTTTTCGTAGGCCACCTCTTCGGTGACGGTCAGGCCGGTAAGAAGGATCACATTGGGAACAGTCAAGAACTGATCCAGCGAGCCTCTGAACTGGGAAATTGAGAGACTCTCGCGGATGTTTAGCGGGAGTTTATTCCATAACTTTGAGTATTTTATAAGGAAAAAGTTAGATCTCAACGCTAGTTTTGATCTAGGAATAGAGAACTGCAGTGACCGATGGCGTAGAGCATAATTCGTGGAGGGAGTGAGACGAATGGGTTCGGTACACGAAAAGGCCGTACGGTGGTACAGCTTAAACAGGAAGCACAAATTGAGCTTCATGCGACGCAACCATAGAGGGTCAAGATTGAGTAGGATGCATCGATCCTTGTAACACAGACTGGAGGAAAAGCCTACTAATTGTTTGGTGCATTGGCGTTGCACGGACTCCAGAGAAATGCGGTCGGATTTCGTCATGTTGGTGAAGATAATGGGACAGTATTCAAGAAGAGGCCTGGCGTGAGACTTGTAAATGAGCAGTTTGCAATCATTTAGCCGAAAAGTTCTGGAGATGAGACCAGTGGTTCTTCTGGTCTTTGCAATCTGGAGTGGAACATACTCAGAAAACCTAAAGCTACAAGAATAATGGAGACCAAGGTCTCGAACTAAAGGGCTGTACGAAATGGGAAGGTCGTGGATAAGCAGGGTTCCGGGGGTCACTTGACATCTGAATGTTGTGAAGCAGCTCTTCGAGGTCGAAAAGTCCATATTCCATAAATTGCACCAATCCCCGAGTCGCTTTAGGTCACTAGAGATATCATCCAGCATGATGTTGAGGTTTTGACGAGGAAACTCATAGACTATCTTAACGTCATCAGCGAAGGCAATGACAACCACAGGGACACGGAACTTTGGGATATGCCGACAACGACAAACCCTACAACACAACCACCACTGCCAGGTCACGAACAGGATCTACCCCGGTCGGATAACATTTTGAGGAGGACGCAATTTTGCGATCGACGCACAGCGACCAGTGTGAGTCATGGAGAACGGCTTGTGCTGGCTTCGCTGTTGTGTTCGACCGCGGCGGGAGGCATGGAAAACGTCTCTCGCCACCGAATCCGACGTACCCATCACGGGTCGAAGCCCAACTGCGTCGGCCTTCTAGGGGGAGACCCCTGTAGTGCTACCAATAAAGCACTCGATGACGAAGACTAACAAATTTGTTTATTTGAACAATGTCCGTTTTTGGTGGCGCCACTTGCTCCGCCTGTGTACGTCGTCTGCACGCCGTTGCGCTCCTCCAATACACACGTTGTCCCGCTCCAGCGTTTTGAGTTCTGCTTTGCGCGCTGCCGAGTATATTCGCTATCGTGTCACATACCGGGGACCACGGGCTATAGACTCTATACGGGAGCAGGTCCTGACTTTACTGAGATAAATCCTAAAGAACCAGTTGGGCCAAGGTGGACGTAAGGCCATCTCGGGCCATCGGTATGGCTACTCAAAAGAGGGGAACTTCGGCTGTGCATGTTGAGCCTGACACCGGGTCGACGGGTGGAAAAGAAAAAGCCACGAAACTCAGCGCGTTATTTGATAATCAAGATGCTGCGCAGCCGACACTTTTAAAAGCAAAAAACGGGGCATCACCTCGGAGATTGCGCTCGAGGTGATGATATATCTGGTGCTGTCATGAAAAATAAGCCCACCAACAAGAGAACTCAGAATAGGGCATCAAGCAGTGCGCAGAAGGGCAAACCACAAAAGGCAGCCCACCCTTTTCGGAGACCGAAGGATGTAGGCCGTCCACCTGGATTGATACCCCCCAGGTTACTAGACATCAAAACCTACCGGTCCCCCCAGAAGTCTGCTTACCCTCTAGCCCCCCAATATCTTCAGCCCCCGACTCTCCCAGGACCTCCTTTCCATCCTCAAATCAAATCCCCCTCTTTCCCCCTCCTCAAATCCAAAACCAGCTGCCTCTGGCGATTCTGCAACAACTCCTGAGCATGTGCTCAAGTGTTTTTACAGCAATTGCCCGAGTGTGTTAAATAAGATCCCGGAGTTTTGGCAGCTTGCAGTAGATAAGGAGCCTCAGATCATAGCCCTCACAGAAACCTGGCTCACCCCTGACATACTTGATGCCGAAATATCCATTCCGGGATACTTCACAGTAAGGCGGGACTCCAGTAGAGGTCGTGCCGGCGGGGTCATCATATACTACGAATAATTCGATCCCTCCTCCCACCTTACTGACAACACCAACCTTTTCATGTATTGATTGTCTGTGGGCCGTGTTTAACCTCTCTAGGACAGATACCCTATTGCTTAGTGTTGTCTACCGTCCTCCCGCATGCAATTCAACTGACAGCATAGGTCTCATAGACCTATTAGGCTCCCTGAAAAGCTATACAGACTTCACCCATCTGTTAGTCACTGGTGACTTCAACTCTCCCAGTACAAACTGGCAAAGAGCTGATGCCCCGGATATCACTTTCGGTAAACCCCTCCTTGATCTCGTACTGAAAAACTCATGGGTGCAGAACGTAAGAGATCCGACTAGATATCGCACAGGCCACGCCCCGTCCCTACTAGACCTGGTCATCACCAATGATCGGTTCCTAATAGATGTGGTGCATTACTTGCCGCCCCTCGGCAAAAGTGATCACATTCTCATTGGATTCGATTATATCGTGAAATGGCCTCCTCTTCCTTCGGAAACTAAAATTTTGAGATCCTTCAAAAGGACCAACTTTGACCAAGTCTGTGCATTTTTTCGCTCCCAGCTAAATTTAACTAACCTAGGTAACTCTGCGGATGAAATGGCAGAGAATCTCAGAGAGTTAATCTCCTTAGCTGATAGGCTTTTTGTCCCCAGAATTCGTCACCCACAGACCGCTAAGCGACCCCTCCCTCGCCCCATTAGGCGCATTCTAGACGAACGCGCACGCCTCTTTGCTAGATATAAAGCCACAGGCCTTTCCCGTGGTGCAGAAGACTTCAGGATCATAAGGAACATATGCAAAGACAAGATCAGGTCCTATCAGAATGCAGTCCAGCGATCTGTACTTGATCGAGCACGGACCAATAAGGCATTTTTCTTTCAGTACATGCGCCGTCTAAGGGGCACAGCTCCGACGCCATTAGCTCTCGAAGATAGTGCCGGATCTCCAATCACTTCCCCTAGCCAAGTAGCCGAGGCATTCAGCTCCTACTTCCGTACAATTTTTAGCTCCTTTCCCATATCATCCCACCCTACTATGCACCCGTTATCTCTGACCACTACCCTTAACCGCGTAACTATTCCCATTGGTGCAGTCGCTCAAGGTTTCCGACGGCTCAACCAATATTGCTCTATGGGTCCTGACTTAATCCACCCCCGTATTCTCAAGGAAGCCGCGGATACATTAGCTGCTCCTTATGCCTCGCTTTTTCAGCGATGTGTTCACGATGGAGTTTTCTCCCGTAACTGGAAAAAAGCAGTGATCGCACCCATCTATAAGAAGGGTAGTAGACACCTTGCTTCTAGTTACAGACCCATAAGCCTCACTAGCATCCCTAGCAAAATTTTTGAGGGAATTCTTAAGAGTGAGATTCTTTCCCATCTTCATAGAAATAAGATCCTCTCCCCGTCCCAACATGGGTTTCTTCCTGGCAGGTCATGCATCACCAATATGCTTACTGTCATGGATAGTCTAACGAAAGCCTACGATGATGGCCAGCTCTCACACGCTGTGTTCATCGATTTTGCTAAGGCCTTCGATAAGGTCCCACATGCCCCTCTTCTTTATAAGCTGCAGGCGTACGGGATCACAGGCTCCATGTTGGCCATCCTACGTAGCTTCCTTACCGACCGCACCTTTGTGGTTAAAGTCGGGAATGTTTTGTCTCAACCCTCCCCAGTAACAACTGGGGTCCCCCAAGGGTCGGTCTTAGGTCCTCTTCTTTTCCTGATCTATATAAACGATCTACCGACAGCCCTTCCTGCGAAAATTGCCATGTACGCAGATGATGTAACCCTCTGGAGTTCAAGCGTTGAAGACCTGCAAATTGCAGTTTATGAAACAAAACGCTGGTCCGAGGATTGGAACATCCCAGTTAATGATGACAAATGCGTGAGCATGTCTTTCGGCAGAGAGACTGGTCACACGTTTTCCATTAATGGAGCAGCCACTCTGCCAAGGGTTGACCGACACAAGGCGCTCGGTTTCTGGTTAGATTGTAACTTATCCTTCTCTCATCATCACGAACTTGCGAGCAAGTCTGCCTTTCGAGTTCTAAACATGATTCAAAGGTCCTTCCCGCGCATATTTAAGGATGATTTCCCCATAATTTTCGGCACTTATATCCGACCTCTGCTGGAGTACGGTAGTCAGATAGTGCACTCTGGTCTTGTCCGAGACCGTGAGATCCTAGAAAGGGTTCAGCGGACCTCCACCAAGGCAGTAAGTGGTCTATCCCATCTACCTTATCCCGTCCGCCTCTCACTCCTCAACCTCTATCCCCTTGACGTAAGACGCGTAAGAGGTGATCTGTTTTTGATGTTCCACCTTTTTGAAACAGGTCAAAGCGATTGCTTCTTCTCCGTCTGTCCAGCCTCCTCTCTCCGTGGTCACAGCAGAAAAGTTTTCAAACCGAGGCCACGCACTTCACTAAGGATTAACTTTTTTAGCTATAGGGTTATTACCATGTGGAATGCACTTCCGGGAGATATTGTTCTCTCGCAGAACAAAACTATCTTCAAGAAAAAGCTAGACCTCTACCTGGGTCTCTCCCAAGAATTCCCTTTGTCAAAAAAACAAACAAAATAGTTGTCTTTTATCGCATATATGTTCATGAATGCCGCACCCCCACTCAGCTTAAGGCACTGTCCACAGTGTGACACTGAATGTTATATGTATCTTGTTTTCGCTGCCACCCCCGCCCCCCCCCCCCCCCCCTTCTTTTTGCTCTCGTTTCAGCTCGGTGAATCCGACAGAAGATCAAAGATTTCCTAAAGAACCGGGACAATTGGGCTCAAAGCCTCGAACCCGTGTAGTACTTCAAGACTTCAAGACAACTGAACTGAACTGAACTGAACTGAACTGAGCTGAACTGAACTGAACCCGAGCTGGAGACCACAAAATGGACGAATGTAAAGGGGAAAAGGCGTATGGTCTAAGTTTCCCTACCAGAAAAGCTAAGGATAAGCAAAAGTACACAATACAGTCTGTTTTTAATGAAACGTCGGATGAAGAAGAAAGTCTGCCAAAACTGGTAACCGCACATACTGTTACGAATTCCTTCCAGAAACCCCTCCCAACCTCCAAAACCAACGAGACATATCATGCGAAAATTCACCAAAAGGTATAGAAAGCTTCTAGTTTCCAATTGTGTCAGACAAAATCAGACTTTGAAAAAGCCTTCGAAGAAGACCCGTCGGTTTTCCAATATGATGAGATATATGAGAATATTTGCAGTGAGAAATGCCGCGCTTTTAGCAGCTCCGAATCCGCTCCTAAAAAGCAGGTAGGCCATTAAGTTTATTACCGTCCTTCCAGGCGAAATATGTTGGAAAGCTGTTGAAGGCTGCTAACGAACGTAAAATCGAACGCGAATTGTGTGCTGAGCGCAAGGCACAAAAGGAAATAGAAGCAGAGCAAGACCAGTATGGGGATAAAGAGTCGTTTGTTACCTCTGCGTACAAGGTACTATGATTGCTGCATTTACTAAGAACGCCTTAGGAAAAACTAAGCGAACTGCGTGAACTAGTTGAGAAGCGCGAAGAGGAGCATCAGCGAGAACAAATGATGGATGTGACGCGCCAGTCTGGTCTGGGTGGTTTCTATCGTTACATGTATGACCATGGAATGGATGACCGTAACTTAAATCTTTCAGTAAGTAACTTATTCGACAGTCTTTTAATGTCTGATATCACTTTGCCTTGTAAATCCTGCGGTCGCGGTCAGATATGCTAACAGATATGAATATGTTGGTCTACTGTTATTAGCGTACAAAGTCATCCCTTTGAACCAAATTTGGCCAACTGTTAAGTAGATTGCACACCAAGTTTCACGCTTATGGAAACCTACAGTACAATACGCATCAATACGAATTGAGGCGTGACACCAACGTTGCGTTTAATATGCGATATGGGGTCATTTGAGGTGGACTCTCTTATGCATGTTTCAAAGACACAACCCACGTCTTTTATGAAGATTCTAATAGTTGGTAATCTGTCTGATAAAATGTGAAAATGTATTTCGTATTCGTAATCAGATGCATAAGCAGCCAAGCAGTAGAACGACTATCGTAGGCACCAATCTCGTTTTTGACTGCAACCCACTAAGATGGGTACAGAAAAGTGATAACAGAAATAAAGGTGGGCAGTGACATCATCTAGTTAAGACGTGACAGCCAACGGGCATCGAGGCCACACGATGCACACTGCGAATGCTCGTCGCAACAGAAAAAGGAATAGTTGTTCATGCACCAATCATGAATGAATTAAGTGTCCATCACTCCTCCCAACGAAATGATGTACTGTAGTCGTATCTGTCGGGTGGCTCTGCTCGCCAAATTGAACGTCGCAGTTACGGTTCTGCTGTGACGCCGTAGTAGGTAGGAAAAGGATCACGTTCCTGGTACCAACCGCTTGTAAATAATCTATCCTACGTCCACCTGCTAGTTGATAGGTGCCTGATCCACAGGTACGGTCGATTTCTGAAGGCTTCGATAACTTTAACTGACCCTCTGTTAGGCAGGTTTTCGGGGTGGCCGGAGGTATCTAGCCGGATGAGAGCAACTGACTTAGCATAAGTAGCTTATTATCGATATCGACATTGAAGTTGGTCTGCGTCGTTGGTCTGCGAGAATAAATGTGCAGCGTCCAGCAATGTTCCCGTAGGACGTCCAAACGTGAGTTCTGCCGGCGTCTTGTTTGTGACTCGACGGGGGTGTCATTCGGTATGCAAATATAGCTGGAACCGCATTTTCTCAGCCTTTACCCGACAAACAAATTGCCTGAGTATATCCCCTCAATGTTCCACTATACCGTTTGCTGCTGGATTGTGCGGTGTTGTTCGAGAATGTCATATGGCATTGATTTCCAAATATGACTTAGACGTTTGGCTTTTGAATTTAGGGCCGTTGTCTGTTACTATTTCTGGCGAACCGAATCAATAAAACACTGTACATGGCCACCGAATGGATGCGTCTTGCACCCTTAAAGTGTGAAATTTTGCTACAGAACTCGGCTGAGTTTACGCCAGACCTTGTTCCGACACGAGCCTTAGCTGAAGTATATAAGTGTTATTTGAGCAGTGCATCCCATCAGGTGGCCGAATACAGAATGAAGTGTCCTCGCAAGTATTGCGTTTGACTTTTGCCATTATCATTCATCTGTGGCATCGGTGTGGCATCCGACTGTCTGCCAGGCGTCCGGTGTACACTGCGGCGGTTAGATCCGTCCTTTTGCTGGGCTCATAAATACGGCCGTCGAGGATGGAATACGCGCAGACTATCGGCGTTGGAGCACCAGTGTCTTCGCAGTATTGCTTGAACATGGTGGTCACAACGTATCAGCAATGCTGAGGTTAGGCGTAAGGTGTTGGGAACCAGAGGCCAGTCTTTGGATCAAGTACTGAATATAAATAGGTTAATATGGCTGGTACATGTGGTACTCATTCCCACCGCCAGCCTTCCTCGCCGTATCCTGTTCTCCGAGGCAGGTAGTGGTTGGAAGATGGGTCTAGGTGGTCAATCCACAACATGACAGGAAGGTATGAAAGCCTTGACCAATGGACCTGGCCAGGTATGACGTGATAAACTTCTGGGTTGGGGTTGGGACGGTACCCGCGTACCAGGTGGTTGAGACACATTAAATGACATGACTAAGTGTCGCAGCCAGTGGCTCTTTCTACTTTATGCTTTTATTCGTTTTACCATCAGCTCGACGATGCTGCGCGGTAGCAACCAAAACAGAAATCAGCGCAGAGGTGTGAGGCTGGTAGTTGAAAGAAACGGACTGCACAAAATCCGTTGTTGAGTGATCTGTGTCTTAATAGCTTTATACGTTCACTGTTGTACCTTAGTACCAGGCTAAGTACCCACTTCTGTTGGTCAGTGTGGTAGATCAACAATCCGTTCCGTTCCGTCCATTCAACCATCAACCTCACAGTTCTGTTTTGGCTTTGGTTGCTTCCTCGCAGTATCGTCCAGCTGAGGGCAGAATAAATAGAAATATACGGTAAAAAGAGCCGAAAACAAAGTAATAAGAGACCGAATCAAAGTTTCATAAAAGAAGTCAAATGGCGCATCGAATGAAGTATAAATTGACTGAAGAACAACCACTCAATTAGACTCCACATCTTTGTTCATTTTTCTTCCTTCATGTGGTGGAACGATGACACGCTATGGTTTGGTGGCACAAATGGGCTATAAACACGATTGAATCAATATAAATGAGGGAGAAAACAACCTCATAGCATTCACCTCCGCCAATAATAGACTGAGTTTGTAAGAGACGTATAATGTGTGAAAGATTCTAACCGACGATAAAAGTAGCTCACTGGAAATTCGGTATATGTGGGTGTATGCAAAAGATTGTGGACGAAAATAGTTGAGTATAGAAGTTGATAATGTGAGTGTGTACACAGAATTACGTTTACCTGTTTCTCAACGGGCATTGCGGGCTCGTTGCTGTTTTCGTATCAAAGTCTCGACTGAGTCCGATGTGACATCAGGGTCTTGTAGATCTGAGGGATTAAATTCCCGCAAGTGATTAAGTGTTCCCATGGATGGTTGTTGGTCGGGTGTTATTTTTGAATGTAGAATGTGATTTGACTGTGAAGCAGCTTCATGTGGCATGGGAGCAGGGCTAACCGTTATTGCCTTACTCTCCGGAGGTAATTGCGCGGACTTAATTTAGAATAAGTTCTACCAGCTAAACTCCATCAATCAAGGAGTCATACTTGGATGTTCAATTGTGCCGTCACACGATCGGAATGCACAAGTCAGCTAGGTTACTATGTACCTGATACTGATTTCCTATTATGACGGGACATTCGTTCGTGAGATGTTCAATCAGTTATCATAGATAATAAAAGCCTTACGGAGCGTCGGGGAGTACCTCTTCCCGGCGACGAACGTCCGACCCTCAACTTGGTTTTTGGCTTGTGGCCTGTAAGCCGTAGTTCGACTGGTTGTGACGCCTTTGGTGTGCAAGAAATTTTTACGTTCTTTTGACACGAAAAAAGAGCCACAGTCGGAGTGAATATAAGCTGGTAATCCAAAAAGTGGTAACCATAAGGATTCGATTACCGTCGTGCAAGAGGGCAACGCTTCTTTGAAGTCGATATTTAACCTTTCGAAAGGTTGTGTTGCGTTGACTAGTGGTTTATTCGAGGGTTTTTAAAATCTAGATTTGATCTCCATGCACATCTTGCATTGCGAAATCACGCCGCACTTCACCCGGAGAAACGGTAAATTTCGAAAATGGGCTACGTGAAACACGCGTTACCCCCGAATGGCAGAGTGATTCGTTTAACTCTCAGAATGGCGGGATCTAGAACGGCTGTACAATAAATGCGTGAGAGCGCATCAGTTGCTTGATTATCACACCCTGACCGGTAGATAGTCATTTCGGAAACAGGATGGTTCAACTCGCCATCATTGAATTTTTGTTTGGGTTTTACCTTTGGGCTCTTTGCTGAACTTGAAAGCAACCGACTGCTGATCAGTAGTTAATTTAAGTTGATTCACCGGTAAATAGTCTCCAATTCCACAGTGGTTTAGCTATAGCGTAAGCTTCCTTTTTGACGGTGGAACAGTACCTCGGTTGGCGTCGATGTTTCTGAGGAAAACGCCACAAGTCTACCATTTTGCTTGAGTGTAACAGCGATGGCAACAATTGAGGCATTCATCTCCACAACCAGGGGCACGCGGATATCCACGGTCACTACCATGACGTTTTCGAGTTCATCTTTTAGTTTTTCGAAGCATTTAAAGACGGGTTCAGACATTGGGAATGTGTTAAATATAACTGGTGGATTTATTTCGTTTGAGAAGTGCAAAATTCACTGCGAATAGTGTGCAAACATTCTTAGTGTGCGTTCCTGTTTTTCGGTTTTTCGAGGAAGGGTGAAGTCCCTCGAGGGCTTAGCTGTCTGAGGATCACGTATCACAATCCCTTTTGAAACTTCGAAGCCTAAGAGGTTTATTTGTCGTACGGATATAGTACCCTGAGTTTCGTTCAATGCGAGATCGTAATTTTTGCTACGCCCAGAAAATTCGTCAGGTTTAGGTCGTGTTCTTTGAACTCTACTGCCCATGTGGGCGTAAGTACCAGGTGAGTTTTCTATATTGATGATGTCATCGAGAGTTCGCTGGAAGCACCCCACGCCATTGATGACTCTAAATAAGATGCGACAAAACTGATATAACGTTCTACAGGCGTTGAGAGCAGTATATCTGTTCCCTTCGGATTTGATAGGAATTTGGTGGTAAGCACGTTTTAGGTCAAGAGTGCTGAATATCTCGGAGCGCAGCCTGCTCAACTGGCTGGTACATACGACGGAATAGATATGCGCCAAGATACGTGAATCGATTTATTGTTTTACCGAAGCCCACGGCCATGCTTTTTCCTAAATGTCTTTCGTTGGAGGTTAACAGGACATGTGCCTGCCAAGGAGACCTCAAAGGCTCGATAATACCAGAATCTAGTAGGCTGTGGACTTCGGCTCGTCTAAACTGCTTATCTGGTGTTGAATGGCGTTAGGGCCTTGGTGCGGTAAACCGGCATTCCGGTGACAGGTTGTCAAATAGATCGTGGCTCTGTCAAAGCCAAAAGAAGCCTGCACACGGAGAAGATGGACCTGTTGCCAGAAAAGTTCTACTGGTTCGTGCTATCGGGGAAAGTCGCGGCCTAGTAGTGCGTCTGCACATAGGCTCGTCATTACAGATCGTTTGACGTGTTCATAGCTCGAACTTTTATATTCTATGGAAACAACGCAATGCCTTCATGTGATGCTTGAAAAGATCGTCGCGGCTTTCGTGATCCGGCTGTGTGAAGGTATGGCATTCCAGTGGTACTTTTGGACAACAACTTTAGAAACATAACTCTCAGAGCTTTCTTTAACGGAGTACCATTGACTGACAGTCGTGTAACTCCTTTGAACAATCTCACTGGTGGTGGTCGAGTGGCTTAAAGTAATTGATTACCAACTCGGAGGTTGGAGATTTGAGTCCATGCCACCACCGGCCACTTATGATAGACAGTAATCCCCACTGTCGTTCAGATCGTTACCACCTCCGACCTATTAAGACATTATGTGGTTATCCACCCAAAGTCTAAGGGTCTGGTGGCCGGTTATTCCTCATAATGCAGTGGGCCTTTGTAGCTATGTAGTATACTCTTACCACTGCACTAATGCAAAACGCATGTAATATAAAGAACAATAAGGAGCAGCAGAAACTGGTACTAAAGACAGAAGAGACCCAACGACAGATGAAATTCGTTTTGTGGATTGTGAAACTCGACAAACTCGTTGGTAATGTCCCTTTTTTCCGCAGGCTCTGTAGAAGGCATCTTAAGCGGGGCATTTTGGTCCTGGGTGACGATCAAGGTCACATGAATAAAATTAAGGACTACCGACAGCTGTTACCAGTTCCGTCGCGCCCTTCTGGCTGAATGTTTCCTTTGTAGGATGAACGGACTTGGGGAATAAAAACATAAGAGTCTGACACTCAGATTTTAGTACAATGTAGCTTGTTTCTGTGCCGCGCCCAGTTGTTTGGTGAGGTCGAGGGTTTGTTTTCTAAGTAGTCGTTGGCGTATGCAACTAGATTGTGTGGCACGAATAAAGGCGTCTCCTACCAGTTCATCGCCATACTCTTGTTGAAATAGGTCTACATCCACAGTTTGTGACAAAATCCGTCAGCAGTTCCGGAAACTGGTCCAGCGTCTGGCCGTTTTGTTGGATAGTCGTAGAAAAAACATGCCGTGCAAATGCCTCACTTCTTTGTTTAGTGTGTCGTTTTTTCAGAGTTCGTATGATATCATCGAAGGTTCCGAAATTCCCACTGCGTTTGTACATCCAGTTCATCAGGATTGAGTGCTTCGATGGTGACGAGAATCGTTGTTAAAGTGTGATGCTAATGAATCCACTGGTCATAGGAATGAGGATCGATGTTGAATCTCTCAGGTCTAAGGTATTTGTCCATTGTAAAGATATGCTGTTTAAATTGTGATAGGTAAACAATCAGCCAGCAGCTTTGAGTACAAGAGGAGTAGGTTGAAAAGGGCTATAATCAACTTATAAATTTAGTATAGTGCTACAAAAAAGAGAAGCTAAGTGTGAATATATGATACATGAGACGGCGAGTAATACGAAAACTAAATGAGCAAAGTTCCAATTCATAACGGTTAGTTTTAGAGACAGACCGCGTTACATTTTTCTAATTCTCCACCTCGCCTGACTAATCAGATACTTTTGATTCGTCACTCCAAACCTCTTGACTAAGTTCCCCGGGTTTTCATAATAACTACAGTAATTTTGGCGGCGTACGTTTCCACTTTACTCATGCATAAGTGCGAAGTGGCGATAAAACTGAAACCTTCAGCTCCTCGTAATCTACCTATTGGTGTGTCTGTGTGACGTTCTCAAGCATTCAGGTACTAGCTTATTGTATTTCTAATTGATAACCACATCTTTCTTTCCAAAGCGTGGGCATATGCTACGCACTACCTCCACAATCACATCAGCGAAAACCAGTAACTAGCAGCGAAGCATGTTCACAAGTAGTTTTTCCATGACACATTTTAACTAAAGAAATGTACAGAATTCTTTTGTTCTTCGGTAATCTGGCATAAGGTTCTCTTTTCTAAAGAAACCGAATTCCTCATTGGTCGAGGAAAGCAAGCAGGTCACTAGTCAACAATCACACGAAGATGTGGAACCGAAAGCAGACGACCGGAGAGTGTGCGAAGAAGGTAGGAAGGATTTACATCATATCCCTCAAAGGTCACATGGACCTGGCGCCTTGGTGAGGACCCCGAGCTTGCACTCGAAAGACGACTCGGAAGTATTCGATGAACGTCCTATTCTGCGCAGCGAAACGGATCACAATGTAAAAAAAACGAAAAAGTCATCTTCGGAGAGATCTCCACGGTGTTCATCTCTAGATGAATCCCCGAAGAACCCCCCCTCCGGTAATGCAGTTGATAAGAACAATTCAAAGTGAGTGTCTTTTTCATGCGGTTGAAAATTTACTCTGGACTTGGTATTTTTCATTCGTAATGCTGTTCGTGTTCGAGTGATATAAGCTGCGACCACCTCGTAGATACGCGAGGTTCAAGCCTTGCCACCACCTGTCACGGGCTGGTAGACAACAATCCACAGTCCCTCGGCGTGCTAGCACACCTGACCTGTGGAGACATTATGCATGATTCTTCATTTCAAGTCGCGGAGTCATGGTTGTTAGTTATCCTTGATGGCATTACAGGCTTTTGTGGTAACGAGGTATGTCGCTTTCACTGCACTCATGCACAAAAATGAAACAAAAATATGGACTAACGCGGTTATTGGTGGGATCTCCAATGCTTTTTGATCTGCTCGTGAAGTCAGTAGTAGATAATGATCGAAAAATGCAGGAGTTCGATTTTATTGACTATTGGTGTATTATCACTCGTTTTCTAGACAATCATTTTTGTGGGTCTCGGCTGTTCCTAATGCTTCAGTAATTCTCAGATCCACTGAAATCGAAAAGAATCCTTTTAAAAATCAAAAAACCACTTATCTATGGTAACTCCTCAGTTTAATTCCAGAGTTTCAAAACAAGACTTCACGGTAAGTTTCAGAATAGAGAAGCTTCTCACTTCGCAAAGGCGTTCCAAATAAACTTGTCTTTTCCTTTAAGTCAAAATACTAAAGAAAATAGCGCTGAAATAACGCTAACAATCGGTATGATTCGACATCTTCCCTGATTGACGGTAGAATCCGGTGAGTCCTGAACCGTGGTCTGTTATTGTTACGCCGAAGATGCATCAAAATCCGAGGTTCGCCACGTACTGATTGTAAACAGTTCGCATATAAGATCAACCGGGTGGTGCCCTAAATAGTATGTTACCAAAGCTTTTCCGTCTTAATTTTTGTCAGCACACTTTGTGCATTCACCGCAACTTCCACGGAAATAAATTGACCATAAGAATTCTGAGAATCCAGCACTGGTCATAATAGCAAAACAACGCAATGCTTAGCCGAGTCCACCTCGTTCGTCCTTCAAATTTTCATCATCCACCACCAAGTGAAAACGTAATCTCACTCGACATGTCCGGATTTTAAAGTTTATCTTTTTTGGTTCTCTCACGAGGAATCACAGTTCCGAACTCATTGAAACAGTTAAATATGCAAACCTAGGATTTTTTCCCCCACCTTACTTACTTTTTTTCCAACGGTATGACCTTACTCTTTTTGAGTTCTTGTTTTACTCTTTTTACGGCTCGTCATCAGTACTTTTCTTTAAAATTATCACTATTAGCGTTGATAGGTCCATTAAATTTTCACTACTGACGTTTTCACAAGTGATTTTTCCCAATGAAAAATTCCAGACAGATATGCCAATACCAATTCGAATCTTCCCACCAGTTTCACTGGCTCTCCAGATGAACGTCGAAACACTGGGTAGTAAAACCTTGAATTTATTATCTCTTATTCACGTTCACTACATAGTCTTTCGCCATTTACGTTTCAACGTTTCCATCCACTAAATGTTTATGTTTTAGTGTACCGCAACCCAAGCCTTCGTCATCCGTGAAACCGCCCAATCGTGACCCGAATTTCATCTATGCGCGTCCTCGTGTAACAACAGACGAGGAGATTGAAGCCGCACGACAGCGATACTTGTCACGCAAGGCGGCTGGTATTATCCCTGTAACGGTCGATTCTGACAGTGATTGATGGAATTCTGGCGGAACTACACTGTACATTTCATATTTGTAAATATACTTGAAATTTATATGTTACATGGTTCTTTCACAATGCTATGAGTCCCTGTGGGTACTTGCTTACATGACGAGAAAACAAATTACGCTAATTTTCGTACTATTTATAAATCAATCACTTGCAGCCCCGTAAGTTCACTCGGCCCTTATAATAATGAATAGTTGAGGCTTTTCTTTAACGCTGTTCTCCCCATACATTGTGCTTCTTTTCTTCGTGAGTAATTACCAATTGGGCTTGGAAATCAAACAAAACACGTTGTTGTGCACAACAAACGATAGCTAGGACAAATGTCTATACGCTAGCGTTTACTGTTTTTCAGCGTGTACGTGCATGTATGCAGAAATTCTGAACAAAAGTCATTACAATGTTTTCCTTGGACAGGATTTTTTGGAATTTTTTCTGATGCTGGTACACCTGACGAGGGTTGTCTTCCATGGTTTGCATTACTGTGGAATGGTTAGAAAAATATCGATTCCCTACTCCACTCGTGCACTTTGAATAAGGGGAACCCAACTGGATGAACTCGTCAAGTTTTTTCCGTCTTAACCGGTTCCATTTAATGGGGTTTCATTGCAAGAAGCAGACAATGTGGTTAGAAGGATGATCAAAAACCTACAGAAAGAGAAGGTATTGCAAGGTAAAAAGATCGTGTCAATTAGAAAGGCCTGTTGGTTACTGTTTCCCCGGTGCCGTGCTGGTGCTTTGAGAAAGGAAGGAAAGTCGAGAAGCAGAAACGCGGGTTATTGCGCTACTGGAATCGTTCATTTTCGTAGTGACTGTGCAGGATGATATTACGGGATATTATGCCTCGGTAAGTTCGGTATCGGGGGCCAATCAAAATTTATAGGCTCAGATAAACGAAAAATGTCAGTGAATTTCACTTGATAGTGTCCTGAACATTAGGTCCGTTGGAATTGCGTTGGGCTTTCTGTAATTCTTTCCTATAAATTTGTTCTAATGCATCCACAATGTGCCCGGAATGGGGTCGTTTCCGGATGCTGCGGGTCCAGCATTGTTCCATCAATTCCCAGCACTCCTTTGTAAATGTTTTCAAGCGTTCTGGTCGTATACCTATGCGAGAACGGAGGGGAGATTAATTTGATTCCCCGTTAATCTTAAACGAATTAGCAGCTCACCTTTTCGCACAGCGTGCCATAGTCCGTCCTTATCGCCACACTGTTCGAAATTGCGAGGCATCTGTACTTTTCCTGCACATATATACCAGAACAGGATTCCAAATGCATAAATGTCCACAGAATAGTCGTAGTTTTGTTCAAATATTTCTGGAGCCATGTGCATTGGAGTTCCTATAATCGGTACCAATTACTCTTGTGTTAGTTATCACGCTTACCAAGAATACTTCCCCCCATCATCGCGTACGGCTTGCAAAATCCCAGATCGGTCAATTTCGCCCTGTCGTGCGAGTCCAGCAATACATTTCTAGGTTTGATATCTCGATGAACTAGGCCTTGACTGTGCAAGAATCGTATCCCCTCGGCCACATCACGAGCCACAATCAGGCGTCGTAGCCACGGTAGACCCTGTTTTATGGCTGTGTGTAAATCACGTACCAATCGTTCCATGATTACTAGAACGGCTGGTTGTGTCCCGTGACCGTGGTCGTAGTCGATCACACTGTCGTACATCGTAACAATTCGTTCGTGTTCAGGAATCTGTCTAAATAAGAAAAACATAGACATGAGTTCTACGGATGCGCAGTCGGACGTGTTATATATGATAGCATTCTCAGTTGTCTTTTTCATGGGATCTGTTTCAAGTTATTTATTTAAACTCTCTACGCTTTGTTTTAAACATTGAAGTATCCAGGTCAGTTGAATACAATGTACTCAGAAATACGCGTGACGTTTATTACATGCGTGCTCACGAATACTGTGGAAGAATGTGATCGGGTTAACTACCGGTGTGACAACCAGTACTTGTTTACCATATTTTCACGCACATTTAGCAAGGTGGTCTTTGGTTCACACCTCAGTGTTCGTGCATCTTTTGTTCTTTTTAGCCAACCGACATACCCATAAAAGTTTCATTTAACCACGCCAACTCTTGCTTTGTAGAATACAGTATGTGATAAACACGTTTTTTCCGTACTTGTCAGGTCAGTACAGTGCACGTACTGAACTCTGTAAAACAAGCTCCTATGAGCCATAGAATATATGTAATGCAACGCAAAGAACCGGATTTCCTCGGAATTTCCCCCGACATCATATAAACCTTGTCTCACCGCTTAGGTATTCATGTGTCCCAAAAAGCTCATTTGCCTAAACGTGAAATTCAAAGATGTGGCTTCCGGTAGCAAAGGCGCTGAACGCAGCGATCTCGTTCAATACCGGCCCGTTTTTAAGATGAAAATTTAAAGACAGACCCAGTCATTCAACCTCGTTTTGTGTGTACTCATTCCTGTTTTGGTGGGGTTTAATACGTGGGAGGAACAACTGGGCATTTGTCGGGGAGTTCAAGAGCACTTCCTCAATTGGCTAGCCAAAGGACTCATTGAAACCCTAGCCAGTGAGATTTTCGTGCATGCGATCAATAATAAATAAGCTAACATAAGACATAGCGTTTGAAGTTACCTTGAGTGTCACAAGCCGCTCCAAAAGGATCAGACAAAGAACCCTATTCATAGCCGAGGCATTTGCGATCAATTTACACCGGCCAATACTCTGTGTGCAAAAACAGCATGTCAGGGCGCCTCTTACTTGTCCAAATACCAGCGAGATGGTGAGGCAAACATATGAAATCGATGAGGCCATTAAAAGAATCTTTTTCACGAACCCACTATCATTAGACTGGCAGGTACTATTGCAAATTACTGGAAAAACTGGTCTATGTATAAAAGAAAGCACCAAATGCAGATCAGGGCACAGCTCTTCTTTCCTAGGCCAGGTGATCACCAAGCATGAAAATGACAGTGTTTGGATATATTGCTACCTTTGGGCAGAAATGATCACATTACCATGCAACTTAACCTCTGTCTCGGACATGTGAGGGCCGCGGGAAAACTACGTTAGAATTCCGGGAGGTTAGACACAAAGGAACTCAGAACTAGGGCGGCAGAATGAGGTTGGCGTGTAGAGGGTAAAGAAGCTGATGTAGAAGAAATGTGAAAGAGGATTAAAGGAAACCTGGAGCTAAACATAAGGGCGAGCCAGCTTGGCGGACACCGGCAGCGTGACGACCGGGCTAGAAGAAAGATAAAAGCTTACGAATCTTCAAAGCTTCTGTAAGTGAAAGGGCATGACTGCAGTGCAAAGAGGATAGAAACTCAGCTGAACAAATCCAGCAAAGTGCTAAGAGGATGTTTGAGCCAGCACTGACTAAAGGAGGTAATAAAAACCCGAAGAGCTTTCACGGCTACGTACAGTCGAAAGTTGCACCTAGAAACGGAATGAGACCTCTGATTTTGGGAGATGGGAGTAAGTTGTGATGACGACCAAAGTAAATCGGAAGCCTTGAGACTATACTCTGAGAGTGCACACAGACGTGATGGAGGGCAACGAGCATCGACCGAATCACTGTTTGCACCCACCGTTTCACACCTGCAAATAACGGAAGGGGAGACAGAAATAACTGGAAGGACCAACCATAAATAAGTCGACATACACCCAGCCAACACTGAACCATTGGCCATTGTGATCAGTAGGTGCTTGTCGTCTCTGCTGTGCTACACTCAGCCAAGAGGTATTACCTCTACTTGAAGTTAGCTGCAGTGGCGGCTATCCACACGGGAGAGTCCCGGTCAGAAGAGCGGAACTACGGTCGTGTAAGCCTTGTCTGCATTCTCTGCAAGTATTTGGAACGACTGGTAAGAAAACATCAGTGAACACTTGTTGGACCACATGTTGCTCTGTAAAACTCAACATGGGTTTTTAAAGGCAAGTCGTGTCTCGAAGCTTGTAGGCTTGCTACAGGAAGTCACAGCAGAGCTGGATGATGACAAGTTCGTCGAAGCTTGTTATTTAGACTTCAGCAAGACCTTTGACTCAGTTAACCACCGCCTACTGATGGAGAAACTCAATCTTTTTAGGATAGAATGGCAATCACAGGTGAGTATCAGTCTTCCTGACCAACTGGATCTTCCCTGTTAGAGTAGGAACTAGTAGTTCAAAACCAGCGGAATACCTCAGGGGTCAGTTCTAAGGTCGTTCCTTCGTCTTATCCACATAAATGATCTAGCAATGGATCTATCGCTGCCGTTTCATTGTTGCATGAGGACCAGTTGATTGTGATAACTTAGCAAGAAACCTTGCGCGGGTAGTTAAACGGGGCAAAAGTCACCTACTAATCAATGGTTTAGTGTGAGTGACAGTAACGAGAAAAAACGGGCCGTTCAGAATTGAAGCAACACATAATAAGGGAGTTGGGTGTCACACTGACCGTCGACTTCAAGTGGACTGAACATTGCATACCAGCTACTCACATGACGAGAAATATGCTCATTAGACTGCGACTAGTAATTTCCTGCAGAAAGGCAGAGATCTTCATACCTCTGTACAACGCAGTAGTGAGGCCGCGTTTTGAATATTTTATACAGGCTTAAACACCATTGTTGAAAAAGGATGCAGCCACTCGAATGGTACAAGGGCAACAAGGGAAATCATATCAGCAATGATGGCAAAATATGAGAATTTTCTCAATAGAAAACACACTTCTAAGAGAGGATCTTATCGAAGCATTCAAAAAATCGAACGGTTTGTCGGGAAAAAGAGCTCATGATACATGCGAACAGGCCACTGATCAGAGGACGAGAGGATATAACATACAATTATGGAAGACACGCCTGAAGCTGAATGTGCGAGCGAATTTCTGTTAGTCGTTCCTGTGTATGATCCAACAGACTGTAGCTCTCCTGAGGCTAAAGACGAATCCTACCACCATTTTTATCAACTGCTCCGCAGCGTACGCTCTACGGACATCATGGTTGTTGCTGGTGATTTCAGTGCTCAAGTCGGAAGCCTAGACGAGACGGAGAAGAACATGGGAAGCCGAATTGGGCGTTCCAGTCGATCGAACTGATATCGGTGATCGACTTATTCAACAGTGTTCCGACCATGGGCTATTCCTAGTGAGTACAAATTTCTCGCACAAAAAGCGACACCGGCTAACCTGGCGTCCTCTTACACCTTCACAGCATTGGTTTCAGATCGACCATGTTGGTGTCGGTTACCGCTGGCGCGGGTCAATTCAATACTGTCGATCATTTTGGTCCATGTTTGTAGACACTGATCACGCTCTTGTCTGCGCGCGCTTCAGCTTGCGCCTCGTTGGTAGCCGAAACAACACCAAAGTGAACCGTCCCCCGCAGCTGCTAATGGACGATAACCAACGATCTGCTTTCCGAACAGAATTATCCACCAGATTATCGATGCAGCCAAATGCCCAGGATCCAGAAGAGCGATGGACAGAGATCAGACTGGCTCTACGTGCGGCTGCTGATGCTACCCAAGGTCCAACAACTAGACACACACAGAAACGATGGATATCTGCGTCCTCAGTTGCACTGTTCGATATGTGCAGATCGATTCCTCTGGATTCCAGATACGATGGGGCATGGAGATACCTCAAACACCAACTGATTCAGAGCCTGAGAAATGATCGTGAGCAGTGGTGGATCGCGAAGTGTAAAGAGATGGAAAAAACTGTGGCGATTGGCAACAGCCGTAACCTTTTCCGTCTGATTTGACAAACTGGTCCACGGAAATCAAGCGCCAGCGATTTGATGAAAGAAGAGAACGGCTTACTGATTCGAAATCAGGAGCGTCTTTTAATTCGCTGGGCGGAGCATTTCAAGAAGCAGTTTAATTGGCCTTTATCCTCTTCAGGTTTGATCACTAGCGCAATTGACACAGATCTTGTTTTAGATACCAGTCCTCTGTTAGAAACGGAGGTTCTTCGTGAAATAAGCTATTTTAAACGACATAAGACTGCCAGACCAGATGGGTTGCCTCCATCTATTTTCAAGGACGACGGCCCAGCAGTTTTACTGGAGTTGACGAAACTCCTCGGTTTGATATGGGAGAAGGAACAAGTTACAAAGAGTTGGTGTGAATCGGTGATCGTACCAATTTACAAGAAAGGCGACAGGTCCTCCTGTGAAAACCACAGGGGAATAAGTCTGGTAAGCATCGCATCCAAACTGCTTGCTGGTATTATTCTTTACCGCATATCTAACGCTCGCAAACAGTGCTCGTGCGACAATGAGCTGGGTTTACACCTAGTCGAGGTTGCAATGATCACATCTTCACTCTTCGACAAATTTCAGAACATAGACACACATTCCGTAGGCCCACTATCTCCGTATTTCTTGATCTTAAAGCGGCCTTCGAGTCAGTCGACCGCACAGATCTCTGGCACTGCCTCTTGTTGAAGGGTGTACCAGAGAAATTTATTTCGACCGTTAAATCCCTTTACAATAATAGCCGAAGCCGAGTTCGGGCTTTCGGTGATCTTTCACCCGAGTTCACCACGAGGAGTGGTGTACGTCAGGGTTGCCCACTCTCTCCTTTTCTCTTTAACTTTGTGATTAATATAGTCCTAGAGACCGCACTCTTGTCAGGTGAGGATAGCAGGGTTGAACATTTCCCAGCTGGAAAGGTATCAAACCTTGAGTATGCGGACAACATAGTTCTTCTAAGTGAAGATCCAAATAAGTTGCAAGCTTTCCTAGACAGCTTGACGGATTGCGTAGCGATGTTCGGCATGCTTTTTGCACCTTCAAAGTGCGAGATGCTGTTGCAGGACTGGGTTGGTTTAACGCCAAACCTTTCAGTGTTTGGGGAGACTATAAACGTGGTAGACAAGTTCTGTTATCTGGGGAGCTGCATCTCACTCGAAGTGTCTCTGCGTATACAGAAGGCTCGTTTGACATTTGCCAACCTGAGTCATCTGTGGCGTCGACATGACATCCATTTACTTATCAAGGGTCGAGTGTACGCTGCAGCAATCAGGCCCGTGCTCTTGTATGATTCGGAGATATGGCCACTGTGGGTTGAGGACATACGAAGACTGTCGGTATTTGAACACCGACGTCTTCGTAGTACTGCCCGAATCTGGTGGGAACTCCTCGTGAGCATGCTGAGGTTCGGCGGAAAGTCTTAGGCTGAAGGATCAAATCATTAGATGAACCACTTAAGCTTAACAGGCTAAGATAGTTAAAACGTGTGTTACGCAAGTCCCCTGACAGGATCCCACGGCGTGCTATGTTTGCCGAGGCGGGTACCGGTTGGAAGATGAGTAAGGGTAGTCATTCCATGACGTGGAAGAAAGGCATGAAAAGCCTAACTAGTGGACTTGGCCATGTAGAGCATGTTAGACTTCCTGGTTTGGGTCCAAGAGACCCTCCCACTCAGTGGTTAGATACGTTGGGGATATGGCTAGATGCCACGATCAGTGGCACTCTCGCATTCACAAACTTTCTCCATCGACTTAATTCCATTTTATACTATTTTTCCTTCATTATTTCCCTTTGAGGTTGTCGCTAGGAGATAGCAATCAGAGCCACCGCACCCAGTGCACGGTTAATGGTAGTCTGAATAGAACAGAACAGAACAGACTGTGGGGTAGTGGAAATGCGGAATAGGTTAACCGATGAAATGGGTAGCATGCAGGCTGTATAGCACTTCAAAATGATGCTGGGTCTTAAGTGGTACGAGATATTCCCGGAGGTAGAATACTGAATTAGGAGAACAGTTGCAAGCAGGTCATGGCCTACCAGTTAGGTGTCAGGGCCTAGAAACTGAAACAGTGAGTGGTGAAACGAACACGCTATAGTTGTCTCTTGCTTTTAAGGTAAGAAGAGTATTCTCCTTATCAAAAATGCCTCAATATGGTCGGGGGTGAGTGTCTCAGGCTCCGATTCAGCTGCTCACCCTGAACGCCCCTAAAAATGCTCCCACATAATCGTGCGTCCCAAACAGCCTCTGCTGAGGAAGTCGTACACACTGCGTCCCCTTGGCGGAGGTGTCTTCACAAAAGTGTTAGGGCAAAGACGAACGCCCGGCGCTCTCCACCGGATTGATTGACTAATAGTCAGTCTAGAGGAGATGACTAAATGCTGATTCCAAGCCAACCATTGGTGGCATATGAAGCGTACAACACTAGGCTCACCGGCGTTTGTGGCGGAGAGGTGTACTGGGCACCCAAGATGTCTAGCTTCATCCGAAAGACGTATGAACTAAGCAATCGGTCACCGGCTCTCATAAGTTCCCGGAAGAGGTGAATGAACCGTAAAATTGGTCACCGGCTCATCTGGACCAACGATACTGCCCTGTTGGACGCGCTTCGTTGCGCAAAGGCTAGAGGTGCATTCTCGAATACAAATGCCCACTCTGGACTGGGTGACCAAGTAGTACAATAGCCTACAACGTCAACAACAATTCAACTGATGGATATCTTACGACACGGTCGTTACGCTCGTCAAAAACGTTCTGCCGCTGATGTGGTCTAACCGTACACACACGTCGATTTCTCTGTTTCCACATTCGCCCCCGCACACATTTTCATATTCTCCGGGGACTGCAATCGGCCGTACTTGCGGTAGTGTCTCTGAGGGAATTCCTGTTCCCGTTCTCTCGGGTATTCCTTCGTCTAATATTCAAGTCTCACTGAATCCGCTTCCGCCAGATGAAGCTGTTTTTCGCCTTAGGCGTCCTTTTAAACTGGCCACATTTAATGTGCGAACGCCGGTGCGTAAAAGACAACAGGCGTGTTTAGCCTGTTCGTTGGAGATCCCTGCCATTGACGTGTGTTGTATTCAAGAGACTCGCGTCCAAGACTCCAGCTCGGTAGTTCGATTGATACCCCCATCCAATCCTTCTGTGAAGTTTTACTTGCGTTTGTTTGGGGACCCTGAGGCTGCGGCTGCATGTCTTGCTGGTGTAGGCGTAGTTCTCAGTGAGAGGGCTGAGGCTGCGCTACTTGACTGGATCCCAGTTGATAGTAGGTTGTGCGCAGTGAGACTTAAAGGTCCGTGGAAAGTAAGCAAACGCCGTCCCGATAAAAGCAATTGGCTTGTTGTCCCGACCTATGCCCCTACAGATTACAGCCCAGATGCAATCACAGATATCTTCTACCAAAAGTTACACGACCTCCTATGTAAAGCAAACGGTTTGATATCGTGATTTTAACTGGAGATCTGAATGCTAGAGTCGGTCGGCTGTCTTCGAACGAGGCATATTTGGGAGGTCTTTTTGGCTTTGGTTCCTGTCGTTCAGAAAACTGGGCACGGTTGTTGGCTGTGTGTTCAGATCACCGCCTGTTTATCGCCAGTATGAACTTCAGACGTTCTAATCACCGGTATGCCACGTGGCGTCGGCCCTCTTGGAGTCAGCAATGAACCCAGACAGACTACGTCGCGATTAGCTACAAATGGCGGGGTTGCGTCCAGGACTGCCGGTCATACTGGAGCACCCTTCTTGATTCCGACCACGCGTTAGTCTGTACTAAGCTGTTCGTGTGCTTTGGTGGACGCGCCAAACGTACGGTGGAGCATCGGTTAGACTGCGATATACTGTCTGGTCTGTCTTGTCTCTCAACTCTCCGAAACACCATAGCTGAAAATCTAAGATCAACGCCACCAGATAACATCAGCCAGCACTGGTCGCTTAACAAGAATGCTTTGTATTATGCTGGCAAAGTTCGCTGTGGCCTGACTTGTCGTGTCATGATACCCTGGATTTCCGCTGAGTCCCTGCACCTTTTTGATGTACACCAGTCCATCCCGGCTGGTAGTGAGCCTAATGCAGCACGGCTCAACGGGACGTGAAATCAACGCAAGCCCACGTAGGGATCGCGAAATCTGGTGGTCCCAGAAAGCATCGGAGATGGAACATGATGCAGCTTTGGGAAATTCCCACAAGATGTTTACTCTCATTCGAGTCGCCGGTAGGAAGCCATTGGGTGTGGGCGAAACGATCTATAAAGCTGACGGTCCTCCTATTCACAGTCTGCAGCGACGTCTTGTGCGCTGAATGGAGCACTTTAAAGCACAGTCTAGGTGGCCTCCAGCGTCGGCCTCTTCCGTAGCTGTTCCGGCACACTTCCCGTGGTCTGTTTCGACAGATCTACCTTCTGACGCGGAGATCTTCGACTAAATCCAAGCCTTAGGCTCCGATGGCTTTTCCCCAGTCCTGTTTAAAAATGGTGGAATGGAGCTTCTTAGATAACTTCAAGCTTTATTCTCCAAGGGCTGGCACTCCGAGGGAGTTCCCTTTTTGTGGGTGGAGTCGATTGTTGTCCCTATCTTCAAGAAGGGCTCGCGCAGTGATTGTGCCAACCATAAGAGTATAAGCCTAATCCCGATAGCGTCTAAGCTGCTAGCGTCCGTCATTCTTCGCAGACTGTACAAAACGCGTGATAAGCAAACTCGCGAGAAACAGACTGGGTCTCGTACCGGTCGTGGATGCATCGATCAAATCACTCTCCGACAGTTGTTAGAGCACCGTTAAGCCTTCCAAAGGTCAACGATCGTTGTTTCTATACATTCGCGCGGCATTCGAATCCGTCAATAGGCCTGCACTATAGCACTATTTATAAGGGATGATGTGCCTGTAAAGTATGTGTCTGTTCTTGAAGCGTTGTATCGTCATACCTCAGGTCGGGTTAGGGCTTATGGCCAGCTTTCGGCACCCTTTGTTGTCTCCAGTGGAGTACGACAAGGCTGCCCTGTATCTCCGTTTCTTTTCGACTTTGCTATAGAGGACGTCCTACAAAAGGCTTTTTCTGGTCTTCCAAACGGTGGGGCTGAGTTTCCCCCCAGGGAACAGAGCTTTTGACTTAGAGTACACCGATGATATCGTCTTACTGAGCAGCAGCGCGCAGGCAATTCAACACACATTGGACCGCTTGACGGTTGAGATGTCCCGATATGGTATACGCTTTGCGCATTCAAAATACAACGTGCTTCTTCAAGACTAGCAGGACCCTGTGCCTGCACTCACTCTTAGTTGTGATCGGTTAAAAGTAGTCAATAGCCTTAAGTACCTCGGGAGCTTGATCGCAGCTGGTGTTGGTGTTGGGAGGAGATCACATCAGGAATTGCGAGAACCAGAGCAGCTTTCGCGAACCTGTGCCATCTGTGGTGCCGCCATGACATCCGGCTTTCCCTCAGGGAAAGGGTGTACAATGCCACAGTTCGTAGTGTCCTTTACGGTTGAAAGACCTAACCCCTCCGTGATGAGGTTGCTCGGTGGTTTTCTGCATTCGCCCACCGGTGTCTCCGAGGCACTGCTTGTGTCTGGTGGGAACTTCGGGTGAGCAATGACGAGATTTGTCGTCGTGTGTTCGGTGCTGATAGTCGCCCTCTGATCGAGTTAATCACTCTACGCTGCCTCCGATGGCTCGGGCATGTTTTGCGTATGCTTTCCCATTGTCTAACCTTTCGTGCTCTTTTTGCAAGTGCCGGATAAGGCTGAAAGAAGCGGCGTGGCGGTCAGGCCACGGCTTGATGCAGGGACATAGAAAAGTTAGCTTTGGCTCGGACTTCGGTTGGTGCTTTCCGCCTTCCTGGTTCTAAGCCCAAGAGATGAGGATTGCCGTTGATTAGGGACGCTGAGAGATATGGCTCGGAACCGAATCTAGGGGTGCGAATGCTATATGGCCTGTCTGTTGACTTCCCGTTCGCCATAAACAATTGAAAAACAGACAAAAAAGTTTACAAAACATGTACGGTGAGAATACTTGAAAAAATTGCTTTTTCTTGTTGGAATCTTTGTGCCGGCTCTTAATCTCCCCCAACTTTGTAATTTTGTATATATATATATATATATATATATATATATATATATATATATATATATATATATATATATATATATATATATACTACTCATCTTTCAGTCAGTTGAAGGGACGGATTACTTTTCGTGCAACACAACGAGGAAGAATTGAAAATGTCGGATCAGTGGGTGCCGGTCTTTGTGCATAAAACTGAGAGAATTCTGGACGTCCGATTAGCCGTGGCCATTACCGTTCCTGTACAACCTGACCTAACCTGATTCGGTAACTTACAAATCCCCCTATGATCTGATGAGAAGTGCCGAAAAGGCTGATCTATGTTCGCCACCTTACCGTATTCTAAAAGTCTGACTACGGGGATGTTCCACAACTTGGAGAAATTCCTGATGTGCTATTGTAGTCCTTATCATCGTGTTCATAAGTGAACCGGTTTACTGACAAATAAACTAGCAACTTTTTTATATGCCGACACAGTAGTAGTAGTAGAGAGGTGATACCGCATAGTTCTTAGGGCCCGTAGCACTGTCATGGTGGGCCGGCAACTTTGGACGAATAACTGCCTAAGAGCCCAGTAGGTCATGCGTGGTAACGCACCAGGCAACAGCAAACTGTTATCCACCGCCAATGTGACAAGCGTTGGTGAGAATCGATCGTCGCACCTCTGCTTGGGCCATTCGTCCACGGCCCTGGATTCCGTGGTTTAGTGCGTCCCACGTCCTGAGCGTAGTGTTGTTCAGTACTGAGGTCTGAGGGGTCGATATGTAGCGGGGAGTGCTGGAGCAACAGATCGATTTGAATATCAAACCGAGCGGGCAAACTGGTCGTAAGCCACAGACCAACGAACAGACGATGAATATGTCGGAAGCATCTCGTAGCAGACAAAAAGAGGCATACGGACTAGCAATTGGGACGCAGCGGGAACTCATGCAACCAGCAAGGTAGACTGTGTGAGGGGCTACCGAACGAGTCGCAAAAGCCGAATGGAAATAGCGCACAGAAGAATCAAGCTAATGGTCACAGGCAACTGGTCAGAACGCAGCCGAAATGCTCAGGCAGCCGGAAGATCACTGTTGCTGCAGTGCGGTCTGCAAAAAAAGAACATGTAAACGACTGTACATGTTTCACCCTCTTGTTTGGTCACCAAAAAACAGGTGTTCTTCATCCGTTTTGCCTTCTTTGTTACAGATAGTTATTATCCAGTGTGCAATAAGTCCGCAGTACAGGTGGGTATTTTTGTAATTAAGGAGGCCTACTACATTATCAGAGGGAGCTGGCAACTGGCCCTTAGACTTAGAATGAAGTGTCACAACCTTATACTTGGCGTAGAGGTATGAAGAAGCTACCATTAGCATTGGTTTCGGTTCGTGCTTCTCCCCTCTCCGGTTGGGACCCAAGGGATGAGGACCTCCGTTGGCTAGAGACGTTGAGGGACATGGCTCAGAATAAAAGTCGACGGTGCGAATGCTGCGCGGTCTGTCTGTCAAATTCTCGTGCCCCGTAATCACAAAAATGCTATGCCGACAAACAAAATGATAAAAAAACATCAAAAAGTGTACGACAAAAGGCAAGGAAAGCAGCATCTCTTTCTCACTTAGTGTCTGTTTTAATGTACTCTACTACCGTCCCTCTATTTTGTAATTTTCGTTGTTGCCTTGTGACCTTGTTTGATTTCAAGCCGGTATATATATATATATATATATATATATATATATATATATATATATATATACTTGGTAACGATCCGGGTGACAGTGAAATGGTATTAATCACTAAATTTGATTAACGTTGATGAAACTCGAACCTTCTACCCCAGAATCAGTTCAGTCTAGTTGAAACGATCAATAACCATGAACTGGATGCGGTTGCATTTCTTGCTGTCTCAGCGATAACGTCAATCGGAAAACAAAAATAACAAAGGCATCTAAAGAATACGAACAACGCTACAAGTAGTATGAATTCGACCGAGAAAGGTTCTGGGTACAAGAGCACCATTGAGCGCGACACCGAGCCATATCATTCAGTGTATCTGACCACAGTGTAGCGAAACTCTTGGATCCCACCCAGGAAGCCTGACACGCTCTACCTGGCCAAGTTTGCTGGTCACGCTTTTGACACCCTTCTTCAGTGCCATAGACTGAACACTCTTACTCATCTTCCAACCACTACCCATCTCAGCGAACAGTGCGCGCCGAAGGATCCTATCCGAGGACATGCGTAACACATGTTCCAACCACCTTAGTTTGGTGATTCCAGACTTGATGATCAGAGGCCGTTCGACCCCCATTGGTTGTGGTTACCGGTGAAGTGAAGTTGCAGGTGTTTTGTCATCTACTCTTTCTCCGGGCAAAGCTATTTTACTTTCATTTGATCGCGCTTTACTGAGAGGAAACAACCGAGACTAGTGTACTCACGTGCGGTCTATTTAGACGTCCAAACTCTAGTCACGACGGGGCGCTCTATACAAATTACTAATCTCTCACTATAAGTAGAGACTCATTACAGCTTCCGGTTTCAGTTATTTCAACTGCCGTCTTCTCACTTCTGTGCCTTGGTTTTGGTTGCTACCTCGCAGGATCATCTAGTGGAGAAAAAAGCGAATGGGAGCTCAAGAATAAAATAAGCGGGAAAAATTGTGAGTGGAATGGTGAAAAATGATAAAGGGCTTGAATACAAAAATGCCACTGACTACGGCACCTAGCCATGTACCTAGTATCTCCAAAGATCCGGTGGACGAATCTCGTGGCCCTTACAGACCAAGTCCACAGAATATAGTCTTCATACCTTTTGTCACGAAATGGAATGGCTACCTTGACTCACCCTCCACCTCTTACGAGCTTCGGGGAACAGCGTACACCGAAAAATTCTGCTTGTAGGCATGCGTAACATAACTGAACCACATAAACATGTTTAGATTCAGTAGTGATTGTCATTGGTTCTCAACACCCTACGCCTAACCTCAGCATTTTTGGAACGGTGTTCTCATCATATTTGAGTAGTACTGCAAATAAATCGGTGTTCAAAAACCTAGACTTCCCGTATCTTCTACCCGTAATGGTCATCTTTACGAACCGCATAGAAGCGCGGACCTAACTGCGGCAGTGTCAAAATCTAACTACTTCTATCGTTTGCAGTAGCATATATAGGGATTCGACCCTCCAGGGGTGGCTCCACTTCTACTGAACACTGGACACCCCATCCCAGATAGGCAATCGGATGTCATGACGGTGATGGAGGCAGTTCAAATTGGCAAAATCTAATCACGCCTCCTAGGTACGCGGTGACGTTTCATCCAATATCTGATCACCTGGCAAAATGTAAATGACCAAGTGACTCAGCTTGTTTACTTCGGCTAAGGCTTCTCTTGCTGGAACAACATTCGACGTAGGGTCAAACCAGTCCTGTAGCAGAATTTTACACTTCGAAGTCACAAAATACACCCAAAACATGGCTACATCGTTGTTTGTTTTATCTTGGAAAAAGTTGCAATTTTTATTTTCACTTAGAAGCACAACATTGTTCGCGTATTGCAAGTCAGGCAGTCTCAGCACAGATCCACATAGCTATTCTCACAAAAGGGTAGGGCTATTTCTGGAGTAATTTCAGCTACGAAGTTCCAAGGGAAGAGTTATAGAGAACAACTCCGGCACACCATTTGCGGTAAACTCGGATGAAAGATCACCGTAAGCACGGATTCGGCTTCGGCTGTTCGCGTACAATGACTGAAAAGGAAATTTCTCTGACAAGCCCTTCGCTGAGAGACAATGGTAGGTAACTTCAGTCGACTGAGTCGAATGCCGCTTTTAGATCATGAAAGAAAGGGTGTTGTGGGCCTATAGAAGGTGTGCCTGTGCTCTAAAACTTGTCTTAAGGCGAAGATGTGGTCGGTGCAACCACGACCGGCTCTGGAACCCTCTTGATTCTCACAAATCCTACCTTCGCGATTACTGGATTATCGGTAGAGAATGGCACCAGCGATGACTAATGACAATGTGGCCTATTCGCGACCAACGCTTTGAATGCGTAGGATGACGCCGGGTGAATCGATATCGCTTTTAGTGGAAGGAGCTCGGACTCGCCAGGAACAGTCTGCGTTCAGAACACAACTGGATAAGACGATCGCTGTTGTCATTTCGATTGACTGGGGTAAAAAGTGGATCTATATGCCTTTCTGTATGCTCCAAACAGCCAACTTGGGCGGTAAATTCGCCAGCAATGAACACAACACCCGTTAAACCCAAGCTTCAAAGGAATGGAGACAAGCCATATTGGAATTCGCTAGTAACTGCAGTTAATAAGCGCGTACGCAGACACGACGAATAAGCATCAAGCCTTCAGCCTGTTGCTGTTGACTTGCACAGAAATCTTAAACCGAACTGCACACAAACGACGGCTGATTGGGATCCAGTCTAGCAATGCACGCTCAGCTCTCGTGCTCGAAGAGATTTGGACGCCAGCCTGACTACGCACACTAGACATCGGATCATCTGGCACGCTAAAGGTGAAGTGAGAAACCGAGGTTACATGTGCAGTGAAAAGTGTTACTACAGAGTTGGAGTCTTGTACGCGCGTTCCGAAGACGTAGTGTGCATCTATTTAGAAAGTCTCAACAGCTCGACCTTGAAAGGTCTGCTGCCTTACCTGACAATGTGCGAGTTTTTGAACGTCAAGTAAAGTTAACATTCGGGCCTAATAAGTGTGGTTTACGTCCTACTTTTGAACTGCTATAGACGTTAGATGTGTTACCTGAGCCTCAGTGACCAGCAGCACCTTGCACCAAACTTAAATTAAAGCAGTGTTTAAACTTTGCGTGTGTATTGTATCGGCCTGAGGGTGTACATATGTTGTGTCTCCGAAAAGCGCATAAAAGTCCACACTTTTATAATCACTCTTCGCACCCCAGGTACAACCTCAGTCTTTGACTGTACTCTTCGCGTGTCGGGTGATCTAGTATCTAGCGCGCGTAGTCAGGCTGACATTGGGATCGCTTTGAGCATGAAACCTGAGAGTGTACTGCTGGAGTGGATCCCAAACCGTCGTTTGTGTGCAGTTCGGTTTGGCAGTTCTCTGCAAATCGGCAGCATCAGACGGAAGCGTCGATGCTTGTTCGTTTTGTCTGAGAGCCCACTGACTACAGTTACTCTGAAACCAAGAATGAATATATCGGAATTTGTCCCAGCTGCTTCGAAGCGTGCGTTTAGATGACTTACTGATCATTGACGGGGACTTCAACGCCCAAGTTGGTTGTTTTGGGGATTCCGGAAGGCCCATAGGAGTCCCATTTGCCATCCCGGACGATCGCAATGACAACGGTGATCGTCTCATACAGCTGTGCTTTGACCATAGATTGTTTCTGACAAGTACGAACTTCTGCCTTAAGAAGCGGCATAGACTGACATAGCGTCTTTCTACGTCTTCACAACGTTAGACTCAGATTGACCATACTGTGATTGGTCACCGCTGGCTTGGATCAATGGAAGATTTTCGTTCATTTTGGTCTGCGCCTGTGGACTCAGATCACGCCTTGGTACGTGCTCACTTCCGTTTACTTCTCGTCCGTGGTTGCGCCAACGTAAATGCGAACGGTCCCGCGCCGTTGCTTTTGGATGATAACCGGCGATAGGATTTCCAGAACGAGCTGTCTACACGATTATCTATGCAGCCGGATGTCAAGGACCCAGATGAACGGTGGCAACAGATCAAGGAGGCTTTATATGTCGCTTCAAATGCCACCCAGGACTCTGGTTCCAGTCGGTCTCACAAACGATGGATGTCTTCAACATCAGCTGCTCCGCTGGATGCTCGCAGATCTATGCCTCCGGATGCCACATTCAATGAAGTGTGTAAATTCCGGCGATTCCAACTAACTAGGATCCTGAGAAATGACCGCTAGAAGTGATGGATTTTCAGATGTAGGGGAATGGAGAAAGCTGTATCTATTGTCAATACTCGCAACCTTAACCGTTTGATTAGAGGAAACGGTCCGCGGAAGCTCGGTGTGAGTGTGCTAATCAAGGAGCCCGACGGCTCACTGATTTAACCCCAGGGATGTCATCTGGATCGTTGGGCGGAGCACTTAAAGGAACAGTTCAGTTGGCCCATCTCAACGGCGGACCTTCCAAATATACCTGCAAGAGAACCTGTGCAGGTAGATAACACTTCTCCATCAGAAATGGAGGTTATGCGGTAGATAGGTTACTTGAAAAGATACAAAGCTGCTGGACCGGATGGGTTGTCTCCATATTTTTCCAGGATAGAGATGAAGCTTTGGTTTTAGAGTTAACAAAACTCCTCCGGGTAATCTGAGATAGTGAGCGGATTCCTAGAGAATGGCATAAATCGGTGATTGTACCGATTTACAGGAAAGGTGACAGGTCCTCTTTTGAAAACCACAGAGGAATTAGCCTGGTAAGTATCGAGTCCAAACTGCTCACCGGGCTTATTCTCCATCGATTAGCCAGCGCCCGTGAAGGTTGTACGCGTGAGAATCAAGCCGGTTGTTGACCCGGTCGGACCTCTTCAAGATTATCCTCTACCACCCGTCCTTTTTAATTTTTTAGTCTAAATGGTTCTTGGAATGTGAGAAAGCGGCATTGATCTTTGATTAGGTAATAAACTCTCTGAATTGGAATACATAGACGATATTGTTCTTCTGAATAGAGATTCAGGTAAGTTGCAAGGTTTCTTAGATAGCCTAAACAACAGCGTTCGGAATGCGTTTTGCACCTTCGAAGTGTTAAATGCTGCTTCAGGATTGGGTTGGCTCCACACCAAACATTGTATTGGCAGGGAAACCTCTAGCTGAAATACATACGTTTTGTCACCTGGGCAGTTACATCTCACCAGGTAGGCAGATATCGGATGAAGTTTCATCGCGTATACAGAAGATGCGTTTGGCTTTTGCCAACCTCAGTCATGTATGTCACTGGCGTGGCATCCGGTTGTCTGTCAAGGGTCGAGTGTACAATGCGCCAGTTAGATTTGTTCTTTTATAGGGCTCAGAAACATGGCCGTCAAGGGCGGAAGATAGGCGAAGACTTAGTGTTTGGGTATCGATGTCTCCATAATATCGCTCGAATATGGTAGAATCACCTTTTCCGCAATACTGAGGTTAAACGTAAGGTGTTGGGGATCAGTTGTCAGACACCGGAACAAGTACTGAATCCTAACACGTTGAGGAGGCTGGGACATACGTTACGCATGCCCACCATCAGACTACCTCGATGTACACTGTTCTACGAGGCAGGTAGTGGTTGGAAGGTGGGTCGACGTGATCTGTCCATGATATAGCAGAAAGGTGTGAAAAACTTAACTGGTAAACTTGGCCAGGTAGGACGTGTTAGACTTCCGGGTTGGGGTCCACGCGACCCGTCTACCGAATGGTTGGAAACATTGAGTAATATGGCTGGGTTTCGTGATCAGTGGCGTGGTTGCATCCGGACTCTTTCGTTGTTTTCGTAATCTTCGCTTTTTACTTTGTTTTTGGCTATTTTTCAATTTACGCTTCTATTCTTTTTGCCCTTGATTCGAGGAAGCTGAGAGGTAGAAATCGAAAGCAGTACATGGAAGTGCGAGGTTAATGGTTGAATGAACTGAGATGATTTGGCTTGAGGAGAAATACCGAAAAATAGGTCTGCGTTCGCGCAATTTTCGACCATGGGAATATTTCAACTAATAAATTAAAGGGAAGTAAATTGGTAAGGTTCTCAACATGAAGGATGGTGGCGGTTTCCGGGTGAACGATAGTTCGCGGCTGCCTACACAACAGAAGAGGTTTTTCTTCGGGAACCCTAACCAGAGCCTTCGACTCAAACGGCTTGCTTACAAGGTAGAGGAGCTTCAACTCAGCACGAAAATGCGACCGAAGATTCCGTGTGCGGTCTTCTTCTGGTGTTTCATGCGGGACCTGGCTATACTTTTGGCGCATCAATTATCGATTCACTTTTCAGATTTAATCCTTGGTCTCGTGCACCTAGAAGGGCAAGCAGAGCACGGACGGGTAAGCCTTTTTGGCTATGGGGCTGCCCAAATTACACAGGGGATAGCGGCTCAATGATGCGTGTTGCCTTCTCCCACCATCGAAAACTCGATGTACTCCATTGCTACGTCCATCTAATGATGGTCTTTTGACTGGCAAACGGCTTCTCTCCGTGTTCATTCGCTGGTGTGTCCTCTCCCCGAGCACAGTGATTCATCGTGTGGAACAAGATGTTACCCACCAACTGATTCAGTGCATAACAGCCTTGCTTTTTGTTGTTATGTTCGTGACTTCCATATATTAGTTTCAAGTGTGCTGGTGGCAAGAAACAGGTATTTCGCTTTTTAAAACGGTGTGCATCGTACTCTTAAACCTCCATTGCGACGTTGCCACTGAGATACTTCCGTTCGGGTTCAAACACGAGGAAGTAAACACTGCGAATACGGATCGTGGCAGGCAGTGTCATAATAACCTAAATCATTTTCCTTCTATTTATATCCTCCGTACAATGGCATCTTGACATTCCTTGTTAGGATTATGGCTTATTCATGCTCTTTCTATCTCACCAGCCTTCATAGAGCTTACTTGCTATAGTAAATTTCCAGAGATAAATCTTTCCAGTGCTTATCGTCCGGGGGAACCACAGATTTGACGGCCAAATGCGTATGTCCACCCCACGGGGAAGACGCATAAACCACTCCGTACTGTCCTCTACCCAACTCCTTGCCCAACACAGGCAATCCGAATTGCAGATAGGAGCGTAGCGCGGAGGTGTCAAGTGCAACACGGGACAGTCGTGGTGCATGCTGCTTAAGGATATTCTCCTGAGCCTCTTCAAAACGGCAGTTTCGAATTTCCGTACGAACTTCCAATCGTCGTAGTGTCTGCGGACAAAAGAATGTGTCATCCAGATTTTTAAAAATATAAACAGGCATAAGTAATTATATATTTTTAAAAGTACGAAACATCGCACAATGATATCACACAACGACTATAATCACCTTGGTCAGCAAACGGGCATCTGTTCAGTCCGACCTGAATAAATGTGGCACTAGTTCCCATTATAGGCAAAAGATTATAGACTGGTGTCACTGCCTGTTATAATGGGGCTTGTCAGATTGCACTGCTAATGTTGACTTCGTGCACACAGGATAAAAACCTAGATATAATGCAACGATTATAACGCGTGAAACTTACCGTCCCATGAGGGTGTTCAAATGTTGAAGATAATGGTAGAATGGGGCTGTAATCAATAGAAGAAGCTCGTTGCTGTTTTAGACCACAAGTGGTCCTATTCCGTTGATTGAAGTTGGAGGATTAAACGAAACGTGGACATGAACGAAATTAATGACGAACGTTAGCATCACTTATCGCAATACATGAAGCCCGAGTACACGTTTGTTTTACATCACTCCAATAAGTCAATGCATTAGAGGGAATATTCCCACAGCCAAAAGAACTACAGTTTCAGGGGGAACCAGAAGCTATGACTTTGCGACTTGAGTGATACCGAGCCGTAGTAGGCCCCAATAGCTCCGGCGTGGTGATAAGCCAGGCGATAACGGAATACTGTTTATCACCGAAGTTGATAGTACCTCGAAATTGATATTCAGACGGTGGTGGCCGAGTGGTTTAGAGCGTGTGATTAACACCTCGAAGTTTGGAGGTTCAAATCCCCGCCATCACCGGTCACATTTGTGGTATAGTATATTTCTTGACCGTGGTCAATGCACATGCACAAGGCAAGATCAGAGTATACAGCAGTACATGTCAATGTGAGGTATTCACAAATTCGAAATTTATAAATCACACAGCAACCGAAATACACCAGTAAAGTCATGCAGTGTTTGAGTGAACAAAAGTGGTAATGGTTGAGGCGGGAATTCCGAATCGGTTTCGAAATCGCTGGGGGCGGTGTGGATAGCTGAACAGTCGTGGGATTGCTGATATAAGCGACAAATGGACGGTCACTAACGAGTAACTGGGCGGAAGAGATGCCAAAGACAGTGATCCCCACTGTCGTCCGGCTCGGTACGACACCTGACCTATTGGGGCCTTAAGTGGCTCTCCATTACTCTAAATCTCAGGGTCTGATTGTCGGTTATCTCCAATACTGCCGTGAGTCTTTGTGGCTATGGGGTATGTGCCGTTCCCACTGCACTCATGTGCAAGCATGTAGTATATAGAAAAATGGAATTGTTGAGCACTACCGGTCTTGTGTTGAAGCGTACAAAATTCGACCATCGCGATCCGGAACGAAATCAACTCACTGTAAGAAAGTTCTCATGGGATTGGCGTAGCTTCTCCGTGATTTGTACACAGAGGCGTTTGGCGATTGATGTATCACTGAGCTCGTTCAGTACGGTTTGAGCTGCGCGTTCGGTCCATTCCTCGTCCAGTTCCATCGGTCCTCGCCAGGAAATAGGGCCAACAAATGCCTGGAACAAGATAAACAAGAAGTAACTAACCGTTTGATGTTTACGAAGCTCAGTTCCGACTTATACAATACAATACTATGTACTTTTTTTATTCCTTTTTCAATTCGTCATGAAAAAATGTACAACGATTCAGGAAGGGGCTGTGGTCAATGGGAGGCTGCCAAACGGGAAGGTGACCGGCGGTGGTGGGAGTCGAACCACCCGGGTCCTTATTGTCCAAAGTCCACGAGGTTAACCGTGTGACCACCGCTTGACCACTCGGTTGCTCATGAAGACGAACCGTATTGTTTCGGATTTTGTACGTGATTTTTATGTCGCGTATGTACATGTGCGTACATGAGTACAGTGTGAGAGGCACACTTCGTAACCGTAACGATCAACTGCATTGCCTAAGAAATCCGACCATCATTTGGATTGAAGATCCGTAGCAGACCCTTGTAGATCAGCGGTGCTAACCATGCCGGATATGAATAGATACTTTTTCACCATATCCGACGGGCAATGAAGGAATTTCGGACTTCGCCCCCCAGTATTGATGCACTACGGCTTAGACCCTTGACCACCACCGGATTGTTTTCAATTTCGTGCAGACATCTTCTGAATGAGGATAATTGCGTTTAGTAAATGTCATCTGCGACAGATTCCCGTGCGTTGCGATCAGCAGTGCGCGCTGGCTGACTACTCTGTCCTACGGTTCATCTGGAAGTCATGACTATCGGACGATAAAATCGCCCAAGGGAATGGGTCGTAGCCATTACTCAAGCTACGGGCATGAAAATGAATGTCGGAAATTTTTTCGCATTTACTTATGGCCTCGATACGTCCCGCTCACATAAACAGAATAACCATGAAATGGGTTACAATATTTGAAAGCCACAGATGCAATACAAAATTAAACAGAACCGTTAGGACAAGATACACTTTCATGCTGATTGCTCAGACGGAAGGCAATTCCACACAGCATTATAGTGCCTCGGTGAGACGCTCGACCGTCCCACGCTAGCCAGTTTAGGTGACCTGATTTCGTGAGAAGACTAATATGTGGCTATCACATACCATTAGGTAAAATTAGGATTATCGAAATGAGTAGTATGGCGTCGTACCTAGATGACAGGAAAAAATTTCCCCGGAAACACAGGACCGGTTTCGCGGTTATTACCGCTCATCAGGTATGCGTGCTTTGGAAGAATCACCGTGTGATTCTAAAAATGGACTCCCCGTCCATGCACGCTCCACACGATTCAAATGAGATTGCAGCTGTAAAATTAGGATTGGTCTATATCGAACGCCAGGTCAGGGTTCACTTCCTGCATGAGTGTGCCTCTGTTGTGCAGGTCCCAGAGTTACTCGGTCCTGTCATCATCAGATTTTCGAGATGTTTACTGTACTGTATGGCTCTTAGGCATACTTGCACCAACGCCAGAGTGGGGACGCACGGAATCGTTTAATCATGGTAATACCATTCATGCCGTTGTTCTGTTGTTTATACGTACCATACTGTGAAAATGTGCTCTTTAAATCTATCTGGTAGGAGATGTTTGTTGTTGTACGACGATTCATTGTGCAAAGTCGACAATCCAATCATTGCAAATTCATGCAACCACTGCATGGCTTTTTCACCTGACGTTTTGGGAACCATAAACTGCATTACCTGAACACCGAGTTCGGAATTGGGGTCCATCGTGTTTGGCCTAAACATTTACGTGCGCGGACACAGAGTCTCGCACGCACACTGTGCGGATCAATGATCCACATCCCTCACACGGATGGGCATACACTACTGGTTACTCACCCACCCGGCGGCCTCTAGTTAAACGCACCCCTTTTCATGACATATTGTACAGTTATTGCATAATAAATAAGGGGAACGTTATTATGAAAAATAGTGGATTCACCTTTCTAAGTCGATCCAACAAGATGGACATTTGTGAAGTCATGGTCCGTTTCATGGGCACCGTGATAGAATAGGTGAAACGCAACAGCGCCTTCAGCGCGGCATCTGCAGTTCGGATGTCTGGTACGCTCGAAGAACCTATCGTCGCCTGTGGTGGAGTGCAGCACCCAGGAACAGTTGCGGAATGACAGATGCACCGTCCTTTACCCAAAGAGGACGCGGGCATTGAGAGTATTTCGGACTTGGATTCTCCGGGGGGGAGGGCCATCTCTCCATGGAGGGACACATACATTGTTCTATCATTTGAGGGGGACACTGTTGCGAGGGCATCATCCGGCGAGCCCAGACCCAAGTTTGCATCGCCCGCGTCTGTGATACAGTCCAAATAAGGGCAGGATGCAACGCGCTGTGTAGTCAGTTCATTGTCTGTCAGTCTTTCCAGGTTGATGATCGTGCGTTCCAGAGTGCCTAGGCGGAAACGCGAAGGGAGCTTGATCGGAACAGGTGTTACCACTAAAGGTTTTTGTCTGTGATCTCTCCAACTATGGCGAAACTTCTTGGATTCACACTGAGAGGTTCGTTCCTAGAGGAGATTGATACCTTTAGAGCTATCAGGCTATAAATGCAGCCGGTTAGTCGTGGTCGTATGACATGAACAAATTGGTCTCTGAGATCACAGGAGAAAAAAAAAATCATGAGTTATTGGAAACTGTGAAATCATCGCATTCGCTTTACTCACTACCAGCAGATCTCATCATCGTCTATTCGGTAATTTCTCAGAATAGTAGTGAACCGGTAAATCTCGAATACAGAAGACTTCCGCGAAGATTTCGACCAAAAGCTACAGAGATGTATTAGGATAATATTTTAAGAGTTAACTTAGACAACTCCAGGCCCATATGTGAAATTTCTGATTTTCCCATGATGGGACGAATTGTTCCGTGTATTCACGCAGCAATCAAGTTAACTGTATATTTTTGCTTCTAATTATTGAAGTGTTTATCAGTATAGCACAGTGTGTCTAAAAAACTTAAAACCACACCAAGAGGAACCACCAGTACAATCCTCAGTTTAGCTGTAGTGAACTGGATAGGAAATAATTAAATCATTTCCCATAATACACTGCAGATTGTTGTTAAAACCGATAGCTGGAAAATCAGTACAACAACAATGCCGAGCAACGTTTATCGAAAATTGAATACGGCTGTATCGCCTAACGCGTGACCTTGGTACGATACACAGACGAACATGCTTGGCCAATTGAGGACCAATCAAAACACAACAGGCGGGGCGACATTGGATTATCAATTAAATGTCAGCTAAACAAAAAGGTCATGGCAGAAGGGTAATACGAAAGCAATGTTTGATTACTCGTTATGCGAATGCCTCTGTAATAACTTTATTTATCTTGTATTAGCATCCCGGACTTTCGAATGCTATAGGACAATGGTAACTGATTTTGATAAACTTTGCTTTCCAAGTTCAGTGCAAAACACCTGATGTGTATCACTCAGCCGTCTCATAAATCGGTGGTCGTCAAGTTTGATGCTTAGGTCATTGTAAGTGCAGTTGACGGTGCTTATACGCAGGTAGTAATCGTTGTACTCATCTTGATTAATGGAGTTTTCACAGCTGGACTTGAAGTAAACCTCTCTAGTGACCCTTAAATGATACAAATGGTAATTGTGGAAACTTGATTTTGTGATTTTTGTTGGTGATTCCTAAATTTTGAAACTTGGCATTTTGACCTTTCTACAGTTAGTTTTTACTTTGAAAACTTGGTATTTTTCGACTCAAATGCAACTGACTTCCAATATAGCGTTCCAGTGGTGAACTGGGTAAACCAGCATCGGATCGATGAAATTTTGGTCGATGTTTTCCCCTGTTTCTTTAACTGGTTGGTATTCTTAAGCTTCAAATGACTGGATTTGTGGTATAATTCAGTGTCTGTTAACATGATTCGTTGAGGAGTGTCAACTTTCCAACAAATCACTTGAATAAATTCTACTTTTTTCGTCCACATATTACCTAGGGCTAGTGTCGTGTGTTCTTATCAGATAATATGTTTTCATGTGTTCGCAAAATTTCGCCCAGTGTGGCCCACTGGGGTGATGGAGCTGTGAGATCACTATCACGCAAAATAATAAGAGAAGCGTAAGTACTCAGTGAGAAAAAGTCCGATGTGGGTTTCATCACCAATAGTGATAGCTGGTCGAACGTGAGATACTTCCCATTTCTGGACTGCGCACTTCGTCGTCTGAATTTTAAAAATCCAAGAATCGTGGGATAGAAACATAGTGAATACGCTTTACACCATCAGTGAACGGATGCTGATGGATAGGGTCAACTAGCGGGGTTGAATTGCCACCTCAGATTAGTTATGATTTACTAGACCGACTTTTACATTCAGAGTGGTTACTATATGAATTAAACATAAGGCAACAGTATTGTAGAATGTTGAAAACTCGATAGTTTGGAGAGATTATCTAGGCTAATTTGTCCCAGTTAGTTACTAATTCAACTAGAGTCACTGAAACTTTCGCATTTCATGAATAAATGAAGCGCATTCTCGACGTAAATGAAGCCAACAGTGACTTCAGTGTCAGTAAGGGGTTGAAATGTATTCTGTCATGTTGCTTCACAGATCGATGGTCGTCCACTGGTGTAGGTCACAGACTATTGCCCCTGAAGCAGTACTCAGCTAAGCGTTGCCTGGTTCGCTATCATGGCTAAACTAACGTGGTTCTGTGCTCAAGATTTCGGCTATCAGTGCAGCAGACCATTTTGGTTAAGGTGTTGTCCCTTTCCACTGCACCCATGCGTTATCGTTGGAAAGAAAGAGCTGAAGCATAAACACCTTATATTCAATGGAACAAAGTTTTATGCGGGAGGGAGAAAAAATGGCATAATACACGACTGAAATCAACCGCGGAATTCACCGTGGGGATAGAATATAAAATGTACCGGTCGTCGGTGCGCTGTTGTCTGCAGGCTTCATTTATCCAGTTGATTCTTCTGTATATTCAGTCTTTTATAACTATCTCCCACTCCGTTTTTGTCATCACATCACATTATTTTTTGTTGGAAACTAATTTCGCTTAGAGCGATTTGCCTTTTGTATGGAGTTAACATTAATTTGTAGTGAGTTAATTCTCAACAAATTTAGGAAAATTGGTGCATATCTAAGGGTTGATAATGAGTAGGGTGCCCAAAAACGTCGTGGATACCCAGGAAAGTTGAAATATGAACCTTTCTACTGCAGTGCATTTTAGTAGACAAAATACTGCGTATAATTTGGCACACGGATTACCAAATCTTTCGTATATTCCATCGGCTTCCGGAATAATTTGTTCACTGAAAGGTGCAGAAGAAAGTCTCATACTTTCTTTTGTGCATGGACTAAAAAGGGCCGGAAATGAGATATTTCATTAGTGTGGAGGGGCCGAGTCAGCTATACGTACCCACACAGGATTGTTGCATCACTTCCATACACTCGAGCACCCTCGAGGCAATCACACTGGTCAATCTTTGCAATACGTATTCTCGGACCATTCTCGCGGCCAATTTGTACTCATTCAAACCGGGATTTCGTCCAATCGGTTTTATTTCCTCGACTGAAAAGTGTAAGTCAAAATGAAAAAGTTAAAAGTATGCAAAATGATAACAACCGGCAAATCTGTATAGAAGTTGGTTCAGCACATCGATCGATGCCGCTGAGTATTTCACGACTATTAGCCATACGTGTGAGCCAGTGGTTCGAATGTCGCAAACTGTGGTCTCGATTGTCTACCCTAGTTAATTTAGGGAACAGGTTACCTTCTTGTTGATAGTCAGGACCGAGAATCATTTGATTCGGATAAAGGATTGCAATTGAAATCTACCGATCACAACTCGTGTACTTGGTAGGTTTAATAAAGTAAACGAATAAATTACCAAAAAACGCCGTCTTGGAGAGGTGAACGTGCTTGAGATATCGCATCAAGTATACCTCGCCATTAGGGGAATTGCGCAATCGTGTGTAGTGAAGTACATTCAATAAATCCGATGAGCATAGTATTGAAAACCTACCGGTAACTTAGACCTAATCAGTTTATATATATATATATATATATATATATATATATATATATATATATATATATATATATATATATATATAGTACCAATCGAGTAGTTGTCAAACGGACTCGTCCTTTCATTTGAGCCCGGGCTCGTTAGTCATCATGTTACTTCACCGACGATCTTTACTGATCCTTTATGATATTACTTTTTGGAGTGGTAAAACCGCGGTATTTTCCCGTACCGTCTCGGTCTTAACTTAGTTAATATTTTCTCTGTGTCTAGATTTGATTCGTCTGTGAACAGTATCTATATAACTACTCATGGGTCGCGAGAAGTATAATGTCACTAACTTCAATCACGAGGTTGAACACATCTTCCGTCTGCGTTCTCAGTTTGGCAGTCAATAATCACGTTTTTTGCTGCATATATTGACGTTTCCCAGTGTTTGGAGCAGACTGGTTCATGTTCATGACATTAAAAAGCGAGTCACCGTGTTATATTTGTGATGGCACAGATTGAGCCCATATTTGGTTCCTAAAAGTTCATTACAACAAGTAGCGTGCGAAGGCCCCCACAAACTTATTTTCTGCTCTCTTCTACCAACTGGTCTGCTCTGTTAACCACCTGAGGCACTGATACGCCGCACATTTTGAACGGTAACAAAATGCCCACCTAAGCTTTTTGTCGCATGCTGTTTCTTGGCTTTATTGTTCACCTACTTACTCATTAAAAGCATTGTAATTTTGAACTACGTTTCAGTTTTGATTATTCATAAACTGACACTGTCTTAGAGCCGCCTTACCGGAACAACTGCTTGAATTCCTACCTTATTTATGCTGAACAATGTCGTCGCCTACACGGACTGTGAGGGAATGTGTTAACCCATCGTTGGCGGACAGCCAAGTCGCGTCGGCAGTCAGCACTGGTGCAGTACTAAGCCGAAAGCTTGAAACAACGGAATATCGAGTGACAAGACAGCCGATCGCTGTAGCAGATCGATAGGTGAGAGCTGAGTCTTGTCAGCGTTGTTCAAGCCTAAGGCATGGTCGCCCACACCAGTCGGACCAATGGATTATGTGCAACGAGTGGGCAAATGTGAGAGCAACCTGTATATTCTTTGTTTTGTGTTAGTAATCGGACATGATTCTGAGGCAGATCTGAGTTCTCACTAATGTTCAGTGGGACGGAATAAAACACTGACTCCGTCTGAATTTCATTTCGCGCTTTTTGTTTCCAAGATCACGTAAGTTAAACTACGCTGTGTGACAAAAGCTATTTTATGACCTCTATTGACCTATTGCTTATTTGATCATCTTTCAGATGTTGTTTTTAATCACCCTTGAGACTGACGAACACTGAAGAACGCCAAATTCAGTATGTATATATCAACTCGGTAAATTTATGCCATTTGTCTAGTCAAAGGGGAAAAATCAGTACTATACCTTGGATTAATGACAGATAGCTACAAATTCCTTACTGAGTTATTCAGTACCGTTCCGTTCTGATTAAGTCTGTCTCTGTGAATAATTTCACTTCGAATCTTACTTGAGCTTGATCCCACAATCGGGCCTCGAGAATGGCTGTTCACAAAAATCAAAGACGGTTGACTTCGAGCCTCTCGAATACCATGAGCATGAGGACAAGACTGTTCGACCGAAGGAATCATCTCGGCAGACTTCCCGTCACCAGACTGCTTAACCTCAGTCACGGCCACTGACGAGATAGACGGATGCAGATTGCCGCCCGCACTGGTCGGACGTTCAGGAGTTCGGTTGGTTGGCAGAACACAAAGTTGACGGAAGTCCAGATCTCTGGCAGCCGTTGCGGGCAAGTACTCACGCATCTCTTTTAGCGTATCACTGACCATAGACATGATGGTGGGTTGACGTTTCTTGGCGGTTTGAAGCATGCTCTCGTAAAGTTTTGCCTCTTGAGTTCGGGCGAATTCCAGCCGTTTTGGCGTCACAATCAGATCGTGAGCCAAATCGTAGGCCTATCCATTTGAATAAAAAAGGAGAAGATAGAATATCTGCCAGGTAACAGCCAATTTAAAAAGAAAAACCTGTATGACCATGATATAAAGATATTCATGACTCACGTCTAATACAGTCTTCATTTCACATCCCTAAACTTGTCCCATTCATTCAAGTAATAAATGCTTTTTTCCTCATCAGTTACCTTGTCATCAGATTTGGACTAGTTTAGTATTCCTGCCAGACATCTCATATATATATATATATACATATATATATATATATATGTATATGTATATATATATATATATATATATATATATATATATATATATATATATATATATATATATATATATATAGGAGTATACATACATACATACATACATACATACATACATACATACATACATACATACATACATACATACATACATACATACATACATACATACATACATACATACATACATACGTATATACACACATGCATGTTCATTCGATAATAAACTAGCGCAGATTCTTGTTGCCAAGCTCATGATGAACCAGGAAACGTCCGCAACATGGCCGTCATTGACTATGAATCCAATCCATATCCAATCAGTTAAACATGGTGTGAGTCGCGAGGTCACAAGTCAAGCAGATGTGAGAGGGATCGACAACGAAAAGCTTTAAATTCAAGTTTTTGGTTCACTTTATGTGGCCTTGCGTATGCTGATCCACTCTCATGTACCGCTTTGGCTTTCTGGAGACACTGGATCACGTGTCTGAACACGCTCTAATAAAAGATCTGTCTACACTGAGCTTATTCCCACACTTTGGGTGTATAACACTCCTAAGTGAATGTCGTCTGGTCACTGTTTGAGTGGTTTCCGTTCCTTATCTCATGTTCCACCACACGGATAGCAAGAGACAAATCACAGCCCAAAGTTGTCAGTCATAACCAAAGAGATCTACCTGAAGCACAAATCCTTTCAAACACTCAGTAGCTGATTTGTTCAACGTATTTGTGGCCCACATCAAATAGCCATGAAGACGCCGCCGGACGAACGAGTGCAGCTGGGCATCAAAGTCTTGCTGAAAATGTGACAGCACCTCCGAACTCATTTGGATCAATCTGAAACGCAGGTGAAACACAATTTTCAGATCCTACCAAATGAATATTGTTTGTTTCAGACAGAGTCCGTTTTGATGATTTGCATGGTACTAGTGTGACAGTGTTGCAGTTTAATAGAACACGATACATAACAGACCATGTGGTTTTCTTAAAAAAGTCGATTGAAAGCGGATCCATAACATATGATACTACAGTGGAGATTACTGTATAGCAACAGAAAGACGCGGTCATGGAGTTGATCATACCAATCAACGAAGAACCGCACACGGAAATGTGCCTGTTCTGAAAGTAACTTGTGACAGTCAGTACAGATCCAGTCGACAAACAGGAGGATTTCAGCAGACAGCAAAATGACCCTTTGAGTGCTTTAAATCAGAACATCAGTCGGTAAAATAGCAAGAATGTTGTGCAGAAGGAGAAAGTCTGCGAACACATGGCCTAAAGGAAGCCGAAGAGCACAAGTGGAATGAGGTTGATTCTTCACGAATTTCGGGTGTGAAAATGGTCTGTTGAAAAGACCGCTTGTACCTTGTTGTTTTGAAACGTTTCTTTCGGTGTACACAGGTGTCTCTTCCATACTGCCTTCGTATTGCAGCAGAACTTGATATATACTGCATGTGGAGCAATGTCCGCAGACGTAGTATATCCTTTTCCATTCGTGCATTCATGTCAAATGCATTTTAACTGGCAACTGCGCAATTTTCACATGGGGGCACACAGAAATTGTGCATTCTCACTGAATTAGTTAAAAGGGTACTAACGCTTGGCGCTTTACTGATAGAATTCGATTTTTCTCCCCCGAGGCGTTTCGATTTTTTATGGTCTCCAAACTTGTCCCATTGCCTCAGATTTACAAGGTAAATAACACTGGGATAAAAGTCATTCAGATTTCACGTGCCAGTAGTCACCGAAAAAACCTGAACCAATCGCATTTCTCGCATCACCGTCTTTATTCAAACACAAACAGCCCCATGATACACAGGGCAAAAGGAGCGCTTCATATGCAGTCATTTCAGTTTATTCAAATGAGCCCGCTGATTTGTAATATTGCAGACGAATATGAAGTATGAAAAACAAGGAAAACAGCTATGAATCTTAAGCGAAGACAGTGTAGACAAACTATCAAGTCAAATCCTAGTAATCCACTAACATCGTCACTTGACCATGTAGCCTAGGTCATAGGAGGATATCGTGGACACCAGCCTACATGATCAATACAGTAGGATACGGATTTTATGCCTATTTTTCATGTCATGGACTGGCTGCCTCGACCGAATCTCTAATAGATACCTAATTCAATAGACAGTGTATGCTGACGGAGTGCATCTTTGATTACTAATCTAGTTCACATAACTGACTAAGAGAAAATGTAATGATACGAGGTTTTTAGTCAGACCAACGATGTTCGGGAACCGTCTTTTAGTGGACTCAATATGACGCAAAGGCGATCGTTGATCATATGATATCATCATCCCCGAATGCTTCACGTGATACTGGTAGAGGTGGGGGGGTGGTGGCTTTCTTAGTTAAGTCAATTGTATTGTCAACCGACAGTGCATTCGTCCCACTGCCGTGATACTTATAACTCGATAACCTATTTGTAGTGGAAAACTTGATCGAAGAAACGCATTTCATCTGTGTTCTCATAGACAGTTCTTTTATATTGTAGCTGAAGAGCATTTGACTAGCCTCCAAAAGAGGCTGCGTTTCTGAACTTCATACCTACAGAAACCCGTTCATTTTCAGTGTGAATTCTTCCGATGTCATAAGTGGAACTGCGCCAGCATAGATCTGTCTATTGGCAGATATGCATATAAAAACCGACTGATCCAATTAGAACCCAATGGAATTTCCGTACAACATCTTCGTTTTAGTTTTTACATTTTTAAGCTTGGCTTTATCGATGTACAGGAGTAGCTTGTCTGACAGTGTGTCCGAACAACAAAATGACCGGGCGCCTTCGGCAAATGATAACAAAGAATGGCTCGCTGCGAGTGGTACAAAAAAAACAGGGTATGATTAAGGGCTAGCACTGGAGTTTTGAAGAGGGTTCTATGTGTGAAATCAAGCTGTGAACTTGTAGTCATTCGAATGGTTCCACTTTTAGCCCAGTATGCTACAGCTTCATTTTAAGTTTCCAAACAATCAGATAGAGCTGAAGATTGACAGTCAGATCATGCTTATACAGCGAGGTCACTTTCTGAATGGTCAGCACGTCATCTGACAATAAGTGTATACCTACTTCCGTATATAAACGAGTTTGTACCGGCCAACCATTCCCGTCATTCTTGTCTTGTCTTGTCAGATCCTGGTGTGAGTAGTCCGGGGGAGAGCTATTCCAATACGTACGATTGGTCGGGCAGATACAACTCTTGCAGAGTGTCAGTTTGAAAGGGTTACGGATATAGGAGGGGCTGGGTCGCTTATGCTGTCGTGGAAAAACCTATTGCTGATAAGCATGAATGCTACTAGCTGCTTCTTGAATGAGATCAGTGAGTCAATACTACTCCTAGAGTCGACTAGATTTTATCGGATAGCTTCAGATACTTTGGGTGATACCATTAGGAAGGCACGAAAGACAACTTTTGTAACCCTTTTGAACAAGTGTCTTATCATTTGCCAAATGCCTAGAGCACTACGGGCAAAATAATTTGACACAGCCCACAACAAAAGCTTCCCATCCACTTCCATTGATCTCCATCATTTGGGCGCTCATATTTACTCCCAGATTTTCCTCTCGTGTCAAGTACTGGGTGATCTAAGTCCTAACTAGGATACCGAATTTCAATAAAAAATGTGCTCCGGGCAAGAATACTGAGAGAAACGAGAAAAATTAACCGCGGCAAAAATATCCGACTTTCAAATATGCAGACTAGTCAAATCTTCCAAAAATCGCGTGATAACCATTTCGTTTGAGAAAATCGTTTTGTACTCTTCTTAACATACCTCTCACGAGAGACTACAGTACTAGCACCTTGGTTATGACGGTGAATTCAAAATAAAGCCGTACTGTTGATTATTGCCGGTCCCCATCAATCAAATCTGAGGAAGGGATGACGTTGACAGAGCATCGACCGAAGTATTACTCAAGTGATACCACCTTGGTTTCCATAACCCTGAGGAGTTCCCAGCTGATTGCCATTTACGCTGCCACATCCCACTGGAAAAGACTAGTTGAATTCGAGAAAGATAGGATATGATTTCATCAAGAACAATAAGGCTCACATGAAATTGGTTGGAAATGTAACCGATCAAGGGATGAAATACGACGAAATTTGAAGGGGATGATTGGGTAGAAGAATACCGGGTACGCACACCTGATAACCGGCAATAACCATTAAACCGGTCGTGTACAGTTGAGGGAAATGTTTGTCCCACCATCGAGACACATAACCATACTACTCACAGCGAAATCACGGAATACTACCGAAAAATGTATTGGAAGCCACAAGAAACACTCACACCAAGACAAGTGCCGATAAATTCTTCTAGCTCCCAAAAAGGGGAAAATGAGAGTCGTTTTGGTCATCTAATCAATCAGAAAGGCTCAGTGCTGGGTTGCGGTGCTTTCCTTGTCCATGGCCTCAGTAAACCCGCAATATCGCACAAAGTGCAAAACTTCGATGCCTACATACATCCATGCACCAGAACATTACCTCCTCCCATTAATGACCAAGAAACCACTAACAGGATACAGTATTCCAGAACAATAATGCAGGTATCGACAATTCACTTGCAATCGAAAATTGGTTTCTGTTCCGTGGGATCAAGACCTTGATACGGTCAACGTGCATTCTCGTTCTCAATCCAGTGGAGGACTGCTGGGGAATTCTGGCTGGCCTACTACACAGACGTGTCAAGGTGTGCGCATTGACAACTGAACTTACGATTGCACTAAAACGGGAATATGAGTGAAAATTTAATTCACTCTCCCATGAAAAGCATGCTGAGGATGGAATAAGACGATCTTCATAAACGAATTGGCTGTATCACACGAATTTCGGGAGATTTGGCTAGTCTACATGTTAGAGGTAGTACACTTTTTTGTGGTTCATTTTCCTTTTTCTCTCGATATTTATGTCTGCAGTACAACATTTTTTGCTGAAACTGGTTGCCCTAGTTTAGTCTAGGATCGTTCAGTATCTGATAGGACAGGAAATTCTTGGAGCAGGTATAAGAGCCTAAATGATGGAAATCTAGGGGATAGGTTCGGAAACATTTCTGACGGGGTATATAGAAGCGGAGTGGAAACGACAAGACAGCTTTATCGTAATTTGTTGAAAAAATAAAGTTTTGGCTATACATAAGGTCCCAACAAGCGTTGTCGGACAGTTGAGCTGTCGCTTCAATAATACGCGTGATAAGTCTGATATGTAGCTGTTTAAACGGAGACGTCGAACCCTTTAAACACTTTGACCTATCAGTTGGTTTTGAGTTTAAATGTCTAAGCAAAAATTCGCCCTTACAGCAAAATGTGCAGAATGAAATAATTTTTCGCCACCTTTAACCCTAATTCCTAACTATAGCCATAGTTTTTGTTATTTGTTTTTTGACGGAAGTAACAGTCACGGATTTCGAAAACCAACACGGTCGAGAACCGATGTCACATGCAGACAATGTGTTACAATACTAGCTACACATGTACGCTTTTTGACAGGGGAATGGGTTTTTACAAGTAAAAAACGTTCAACTATTGCCGATGAGTAATCAGAACTATTGTTACCAAATCCCCATGAGTAATTCTAAGCCTAACTTACCGCTTCATTTGCGCATCACTAAGAAGTTTGAGCAACCAGTTATTATGTAATGTGAACACGCTTATGAAAATACTGCAGTGTCAATCATCACCCCTGATTGACGATGGTTGTAGCGAGCTCTTCAGGATTGTAATGTCTATGCCATTTCAATCTATCCTTAGTGCTGTCGAACTGGGGACTTTCCATGCAGTTTGTCCAATTACCAAGAAGTAACAGTTCAAAAAGAGGATGCCCCCTTTCATCGGTATCTAACAATCAACATATGATTGAGAAGGTGCATTCAATGTGACCAAATATCACAATAATGAATATCGCTCACAGCCTCGTAGTGGTACACTTTTCCAATTCACTCAGGTGATATAGATATATCATTTTTGTCATCCGCAAAGCCTCTACGAGCTGCCTAACTAGTTGATATGCATCATTTTGTGAACAGAGGAAACAGTCACTGACCATATAAAATTATCATCCAGACAAGTGCAACCTCAAACATTTTCCCGAAAATCGGAACTCATTATAACCGTCGACTTTGTCGTGATTAACTGTTATGTGGATTTCGCAGCCTATAGCAATGATTGTGCACTCACGTAATCAAGTGATCCGATATTTATCCGACCTCGATAGTCCCGATCACATCTTCCACTTGGAACCATTTGCTCTAATCACCGCTTGTTTGAACTGTGTGAATGTGGAGTACTGAGAATGAATAACGGAAAGGATTCTGCAATTTGTATCCTCTCGATGGATAGATGTTATCTTCTAGGAGTTACTGTCACTCTGCTCAAAGCATGGCGGGAAGTAATCCATCGTAAAGAAGAATCCACTTATGTAGTTTGGTTTGGGCTTCCTAATAAGGAGACTACTGTTATGGAGAGCGATTGCTCTGTAGGCGGTAATCTGTCAACACCCAGTAGGAGCGACGAAAGTTTGCTAAACCATGTACTGTTGACTTGAAGTAAGCCTTTAAGAGTGTGTTCGAACAGTATCCAGTTAAAACTTGGTGGAAATGCACCATAACTGGTCAGTGCGAAGAAACCAAAGTCATACAGTTGTTAACGATGCTTCCATGGATCTTCATTGATGACTGCTAGTATGACGAGTCATTCCGTAGTCTGGGGCGTGATCACGAAACTTCCACTCTGATCAACAATCTGAGCCAACTGGGTGATTTCCTCACATACATTCCCGATCAGGAGGGTAATCGTGCCCATACTCTGGGTTTTCTTATTTCCGTTCTGTCGTTCTTCTCTGATAAAAAAACTCGGCTACCACTTAGCTCACCGGACCACTGTCTTATCTCCTACTTTACCATCTTTTCTTACCCATGGCCTCCTGCAACTTCTTTTGACGTTACGATTCAGTCAACTAGAATGAGATTTGTTAATTTCTGTGACTGTTGCTTCACTTCTGATTTTTTAACGTACGTTTTAAATTTTACCGGGACTATTCCACATGGCATCCTCTCTATTCGACCCCCGGAAAACTGCGGTTCTCCTGATTATTTAAAGAGGCATGCAGTCGTTCTACGAATCTACCGTGCTTCTTAATCTCACAGTCTCTCTGTTCAAGTGAGAAAAAAGTGTTCACTTTATATTCGGAAAGCCACGGGCCATTTCATCCTTCTCAAGGTTCAGTTCAGTTCAGACTACCATTAACCGTGCACTGGGTGCGGTGGCTCTGATTGCTATCTCCTAGCGACAACCTCAAAGGGAAATAATGAAGGAAAAATAGTATAAAATGAGTAAGAGGAGAACTACATCAATGGAATTAAGTCGATGGAGAAAGTTTGTGAATGCGAGAGTGCCACTGATCGTGGCATCTAGCCATATCCCCAACGTATCTAACCACTGAGTGGGAGGGTCTCTTGGACCCAAACCAGGAAGTCTAACATGCTCTACATGGCCAAGTCCACTAGTTAGGCTTTTCATGCCTTTCTTCCACGTCATGGAATGACTACCCTTACTCATCTTCCAACCGGTACCCGCCTCGGCAAACATAGCACGCCGTGGGATCTTGTTAGGGGACTTGCGTAACACACGTTTCAACTATCTTAGCCTGGTAAACTTAAGTGGTTCATCTAATGATTTGATCCTTCAGCCTAAGACTTTCCGCCGAACCTCACCATGCTCACGAGGAGTTCCCACCAGATTCGGGCAGTACTACGAAGACGTCGGTGTTCAAATACCGACAGTCTTCGTATATCCTAAACCCACAGTGGCCATATCTCCGAATCATACAAGAGCACGGGCCTGATTGCTGCAGCGTACACTCGACCCTTGATAAGTAAACGGATGTCTTGTCGACGCCACAGATGACTCAGGTTGGCAAATGTCAAACGAGCCTTCTGTATACGCAGAGACACTTCGGGTGAGATGCAGCTCCCCAGATAACAGAACTTGTCTACCACGTTTATAGTCTCCCCAAACACTGAAAGGTTTGGCGTTAAACCAACCCAGTCCTGCAACAGCATCTCGCACTTTGAAGGTGCAAAAAGCATGCCGAACATCGCTACGCAATTCGTCAAGCTGTCTAGGAAAGCTTGCAACTTATTTGGATCTTCACTTAGAAGAACTATGTTGTCCGCATACTCAAGGTTTGATACCTTTCCAGCTGGGAAATGTTCAACCCTGCTATCCTCACCTGACAAAAGTGCGGTCGCTAGGACTATAATAATCGTAAAGTTAAAGAGAAAAGGAGAGAGTGGGCAACCCTGACGTACACCACTCCTCGTGGTGAACTCGGGTGAAAGATCACCGAAAGCCCGAACTCGGCTTCGGCTATTATTGTAAAGGGATTTAACGATCGAAATAAATTTCTCTGGTACACCCTTCAACAAGAGGCAGTGCCAGAGATCTGTGCGGTCGACTGACTCGAAGGCCGCTTTAAGATCAAGAAATACGGAGATAGTGGGCCTACGGAATGTGTGTCTATGTTCTGAAATTTGTCGAAGAGTGAAGATGTGATCATTGCAACCTCGACTAGGTGTAAACCCAGCTCATTGTCGCACGAGCACTGTTTGCGAGCGTTAGATATGCGGTAAAGAATAATACCAGCAAGCAGTTTGGATGCGATGCTTACCAGACTTATTCCCCTGTGGTTTTCACAGGAGGACCTGTCGCCCTTCTTGTAAATTGGTACGATCACCGATTCACACTAACTCTTTGTAACTTGTTCCTTCTCCCATATCAAACCGAGGAGTTTCGTCAACTCCAGTAAAAGTGCTGGGCCGTCGTCCTTGAAAATTGATGGAGGCAACCCATCTGGTCTGGCAGTCTTATGTCGTTTAAAATAGCTCATCTCACGAAGAACCTCCGTTTCTAACAGAGGACTGGTATCTAAAACAAGAGCTGTGTCCATTGCGCTAGTGATAAAACCTGAAGAGGATAAAGGCCAATTAAACTGCTCCTCGAAATGCTCCGCCCAGCGAATTAAAAGACGCTCCTGATTTTGAATCAGTAAGCCGTTCTCTTCTTTGATCAAATCGCTGGCGCTTGATTTCCGTGGACCAGTTTGTCAAATCAGACGGAAAAGGTTACGGCTGTTGCCAATCGCCTCAGTTTTTTCCATCTCTTTACACTTCGCGATCCACCACTGCTCACGATCATTTCTCAGGCTCTGAATCAGTTGGTGTTTGAGGTATCTCCGTGCCCCATCGTATCTGGAATCCGGAGGAATCGATCTGCACATATCGAACAGTGCAACTGAGGATGCAGATATCCATCGTTTCTGTGTGTGTCTAGTTGTTGGACCGTGGGTAGCATCAGCAGCCGCACGTAGAGCCAGTCTGATCTCTGTCCATCGCTCTTCTGGATCCTGGGCATTTGGCTGCATCGATAATCTGGTGGATAATTCTGTTCGGAAAGCAGATCGTTGGTTATCGTCCATTAGCAGCTGCGGGGGACGGTTCACTTTGGTGTTGTTTCGGCTACCAACGAGGCGCAAGCTGAAGCGCGCGCAGACAAGAGCGTGATCAGTGTCTACAAACATGGACCAAAATGATCGACAGTATTGAATTGACCCGCGCCAGCGGTAACCGACACCAACATGGTCGATCTGAAACCAATGCTGTGAAGGTGTAAGAGGACGCCAGGTTAGCCGGTGTCGCTTTTTGTGCGAGAAATTTGTACTCACTAGGAATAGCCCATGGTCGGAACACTGTTGAATAAGTCGATCACCGATATCAGTTCGATCGACTGGAACGCCCAATTCGGCTTCACATGTTCTTCTCCGTCTCGTCTAGGCTTCCGACTTGAGTACTGAAATCACCAGCAACAACCATGATGTCCGTAGAGCGTACGCTGCGGAGCAGTTGATAAAAATGGTGGTAGGATTCGTCTTTAGCCTCAGGAGAGCTACAGTCATTTGGGTCGTAAACAGAAACGGCAAACAGGCGTCGGCGTTTCAGTCTAGTGCTGTTGACGTGCACAGAACCATTCAACCGAACTACGCAGAGACGGCTGCTGACCGGGATCCAGTCGAGCGGTTCACGCTCAGACTTCAGGTTCAGAGCGATGTCAACTCCAGCATGACCACGAGCACAGACACCGAATCACCCGACACGCGAAGAGTGAAACGAGAAGCCGCTCATATATCTGGGGAGCGAAGCGTTAACACTGAAGTTGGGTCTTGTATACGTGTTTTGGAGACACAACACACGTTTATGTTAAAAGTTTCAAGAGTCCGAGCTAGGGCAGCCTGTTGCCCTTTTTGGCAAAGTGTGCGGCCGTTGAAAGCAGCTAAGTGAAGAGGATGCTTAGGTCGGAGAATGGATTCTTTTTCTTCCCCTGTCTTTAATTTCCTACCCTTTTCGGGGGCTACAAGTTCACAGTGACGGCTCATTGTGGTTACTCGTACGCATTTACAATTGGAACGTAAGGATGAAGAGCAGAGAGATAAGGAGTATTTCCCGATTGATCGCTGGAGATTTCTGGGCACATCATATTTCGCGGCTGCACACACCGCAGAAGGGTTTTTTTTTGGGAACCCTAACCACTGCCTTTGACTCAAAAGTCTGACCCACAAGGTAGTGGGGCATTAATCCAGCACGGGAACTTGACCGAAGAACTGTAAAGGAACTTCTGGTCTGTCATGTGAGGCCTGATAACTGCATGCGTTTTGTTTTGTCTTCGCTGGTGCTTCGTTGTCGATCCGCTTTTCGAATTTATTCCTTATCCCCATGCAACCAATGGACCAAACGGAACGTGGACGGGGCAGCATTCTTTGGGCTGGGGCCCGCCCAGCTTAGGCGGGAGATAGCTGCCCAATGAAGTGAGATGCCTTCTCCTACCACCGAGAGAAACCACAGGTACTCCACCCCTACGTCCATCTAGTGGAGGTTTTTAGACTGGTAAACGGTTTCTCTCCGTGCTTATTCACTGGACTGTCCTCTCCAGTGGCATAGTGGTTAGAACCAGATGTTGTCCATCAACTGGTTCTGAGACTGCACTTTGTCTGGCCTCTACCCACCGACCTGTCGAGCATGATTACATCTGCGGCTCAGAGAATCCATCCTGCATAGCTCTTTGGGTCATGGATGCACGCAAGCCACCACTACACGCCAAGGTGCAGTCTCGTCGCGATGGATGCTTCTCAAGGTCGAATGCTTGGCACCTCCTGCTACTGATGGCTGAAATTTTTTTCCCTCAACAAAGTTTTTCCCAACATATTTGCTCCTCCAACTTCCCCTCATCCATAACTCCTCCGATCCTTCTGTGATTTTTATGGTTATGGAGATCAGAATTTCTGAACAACTGCGACCGATCCTTGAACATAAAGAATGGCTAATTGATAGTCAATACGGATTTCCACCTCGGCGATCCACGGTTGATCTGTTTGCTCTGGTTTTGAACTCGTGGTCAGCAGCCCCAGATAGCCATGGAGAAACATGCCCGGTTTTGATAAACGTAGCGAGCTTTTGACCGTGACTGGTAGGAGGGTTTACTCTCCAGACTGTCCATTTTTGGGTTTCTTCCATCCTCTGTTTCGTATACGTCGAGATTTCTTAGTAACTGAGCCATCCCCGTCGGAGTCCGTGGGTTAACATGATAGTCATCACTTGTGAGTGTTGATATTCCCCAAGTCTCCGTTCTTTCACCCATCCTCTTTCTGCTTTTCATTAGTGATCTCTTGCTCATCATATTTAACCTTATGCAGGCTTTTACTGACGATGCCACCATGCACTACTCCCTTTCGTATCCCGCCTTCCGCCATGCCACCGCCCACATCGACCATGATCGTTATGCTATCAAAATTGGAAGATTTCCACTTGGGTCTCTAAAAGTCCCGTTCTCTTCAACGCTTCTAAAACATCTCTCTTCTCGACCTCTCTCAAATACGACTCCTTTCCTTCACTCAAATTTTGATTCTCCTTTGCTCTACAAGCTCGATGACTATACTGGATCTATCGATAGTCACTTTTCTATGGTGGTCTTTATGTATGGGTTCGCTTGCTTCTTGTGCTTCGCATATAACTGATTTTCTGTTCCGTGCCATATGTTTATTCAAACCAGCCAAACTCATCTTACTGTACAAGGCTTAAATTCGTCTCATATTTGAATACTGCTGCCACCTGTGGAATGGAGCATCGTCTTTTCTATCTCTTCTCGACCGGGTCCAAAGTAAAGCTATTCGTCTGGTAGATGACCCAGTTTGGACATCCAACTTGCAGTCACTTGCTCACTTCCGAGCAGTTGCTTCCTTGTCCCCATTCTGCCGTTATCATTTTGTTTTGTCCTTCCGGGCTTGCCTTTGCTGTTCCTATTCTCATTTCTTCTCAACACCGATCCCGAATGCAGGCAGCTAGTCACCCTTATTAGGTTTCTGGACCCCGATCTCGGACCTCAAACTTTCACCTTCCCTCTAGAACGCCAGGTCATTGAAAGCCGTTATCGCTTTTTTCTTTCAGCCCACTGATGACTCTTCTCTTTTCAAGAGTAGAGTCAACAAACTGATTTTGACGTGAACATTCCGTGCTAACTCCTCTTACAGTTTGTTTTCGAACTGGGAGTTTACCTCTCTTGTTTTAATTTGTGTTTATGTGAATAAAAATGAAATAAAATTGTTACGGGCTTAGTAACGGCCAAGATGAAGCGATGGATACTGTTTTCAGCGAAATTGCTAATTAGCAAGTAAATGGTCGAATGATAATGAAGTTTTTACGCCTACACTCTTCACTCCGTCTCAGGCCCGAAGCATGGCCATATACCCACGGGCAGTTTACTTAACTGGACGAATTATAATCAAGCTGGCAATCGGGTTCCACAGTCAGATCTGTCATCGTATGATTTTTACTGAATGCTCCATTTGCACTTTACTTGCCGTCCGTTTGGCATGATCGTCACCGCACTGACTTCGCCCCGATTTGCTGATATCGTCTGATAATTTGCGTGTGCGATTTGCACTCATTACAAAGTATCATCGCAGGCAGATACAATTCCCGAGGTGGATGCTTCTGTACTGTACGTCAAATTCGGGACTGGATTGGATGAGAACATTTTCCACCGAATATCCTTTACTTCGTGCTGATGTATGATGGTGGTGGAGCGGTATATTCACAACCACAGGAGCCCTCTGAAATATCACGGAAAGCAGGAAAACATAAACCTGACTGAGGTTTCAAGTGCAGTCCCCGATAGGTCAGGATTGGTAAGGATCCAGTTAGCTGAAACGTTTTGTCCATCGACAAAGTGGACTGTCAGTGGCCGAATTGAAAACTGTTTTCCCCGTGTGATGATGATCAGAATCCTATGTCACTGGACTACCACGATCACCACCACTGCGTGGAGTTAACCACCAAGCGGGTGTCCATGGGTCATTTTGTAGAGGCATCCCATTTTCACCGGGTCAGTTTCATGATCATCTTTCCTCCATTCTCTACCTATTATTACTCACAACTTAACTTTCCAGCGAAGCAACCTCAGCACACCTTGTCACTGTAAGCCGTCACAGTCTTCTTGGGTGTGTGTGGGGGGGGGGGGGGGGAAGGGGCATACAAATTACTTTCCTATCGTTCTGAATTTTCGGACGACTGTTTGACTTGATGAAACAAGAGGTTGGTCGAGCGAGTGAGAGAGAGTTAAGGCCTAGCAGCACATGTTTAAAGTGCACACTTACCCGTTGTCAAGATTTTTCAGTGTCCCTTCACTTTTATTGAGCGATCCATTTGGACCACCAACCGTCCGCAGTATTTCTGAATCGTCCGACTGAACTGAATCGGTAGAAGGTGATTGGGCATGTTCTGCAGTTTTCATTTGTGTCGTGCAAGGGGTTAGGAAACCCAGATGTACTAGGATGGAAACAAGTTTGGACTGGAATTCCGCTTCATCTAATTCGTTAATCGAGCTAGTGGTGCTGGACATATCATAAGATTCACGCTCCCCAACTCGTTCAAACACATTGTCTGAGTCTCTGTTCTCTGAATTCTGCGGATGTGGGATTTGCAGTAGTTTGCGTACCATACTTGGATGCAGCGGATCCATTGTGGACGTATTTACACCCGGTTCTCCACGAGCTCTGTCGCCCAATTTCGGACAAAAACACGCTCGAGCTTTGATGTCTAACTCGAGTGAGTGGCGTGGTGGCCTGAAATAGTTGTTATCCTTGCGCACGGCTGTGTTGGATCTACGGTACCAAGTGCGAGTCAGACTTGTCGGGAGTGGTTTGGTTTCGCGGACAGCAGATGCGGGACCACGAACTGGCGTCATGAGTTGTACCTTGCGTGCCTGGATACTTGCCTCGTAAACTTTACGGGGAGGTACAATCACGAACAGGATTGGATGATCGTGTGCCAATCGTCGCAGCTCGGTCAATTCAATAAGGTCCTACGTGACAAGAAAAAAACATTTGATAGAATTTCTAGTCTATTTCATTTGTTTCTTCGGTTATCGTACACAGTACATTGTTTTCAACTAGAATTATTCGAATCATAAGTGAACCATTGTCTGAGCAGTAAATAATTGTTTTTAATTACAGTTTGCATGCAAACGATAATGACAAAACAGTTTTCACAAAGCCTGTAACCACATTATGATAATTCAACCAAAAGTTACAACTGAATCGTGGTGCAATATGGTCGTGTGACTGAAACCATACGAAAACTCGCATACAAAAGAACGAAAACGGAAAGGAAATGTGAACAAAGCAAGCGAGTGTCAACCAAATTTCCAGAAAATTTCGATCTACAACGAATCTACTCCTTTCCTCATTTGCTGATTAAGACTGTGGGTGTTGTTTCGGCTTCGATGCATGCACAAGTACCACACAACGTTCATCCATAATCAAAAGTGTCTGGCTCTGCAAAACTGTTCCATCAGGCTCCTTTGCTGAACATCTTCAATGGCATATGCGAACCTATCACATTTTATATGTCAGCCCGAATACAAAAAACCTAAAATGCTAAAAGCATATGCCCAGAACGTTTTAACCAATCCACACATCTTTTCCATTAAAAATATAATGTAGTTTCGTATTAGTTGATAAACTTGGGCTACGGTAGAAGGGACAGTTTCCAGTGTGATTATCTTTACGCTTAGGACGTGGAGGGGGAACCTTGTAAGACCCAGTTTCTGAATTCTGTACGTGAAGGTGTGAAGATCATGGGGTAGCAGAGTGTCCCACAGATCCGCATGTCTCAAAAAGGGATGAAGATCTGAAACTGAAAGTAGGACAGTTTGATACAGGGCCACTCGAACCGCGAAAGCAAGTGACTGAGAACGGAACCAACGGTAATAACGATAGAAGAACGAAGGTGCACAAAATAACTGGCGGTGAGCTGGCAACCACAACGTGGAATGTCTACATCGGTCACGGGGACGGACAAGGAGGAAGACGGGGCTCCGTTCAGGACATGTTTCTGCTGCATTTCGTAACTTCAGGGCTGCAGCCTGCTTTTTCTGACAGGACGGTCTTATGAAAAGCTTTCAAGTCCTAATCTCGACTGACATAATTGGCATGCTTTTTACAAACGGAAAAGCAATCTTCGCTAGATAATTTCAGCGATTACATTCCAGTGTATTTCATCCGTAGTTAAGGGGTCACGTAAACGAGATAACCTGGTAATCCTGCTTGAAACGGGTGATATTTTCACTGGGTTTAAATATCACTCTTACTCGGAGTGAGTCATTTTATAGCTTCTCCTCTCCCACCACTCCGATGACATGTTTCGAGAAATGATCAGAACACGAACGTGTGGGTTACTGGTGTTATCAGGTGGATCCCTTGTGTCTACCTGTTCATATTTAGTTGTACAGAGAGAGTCAGAGAGAGAGAGATAGAAACAGTTATGCTGTATATGAAAGCTGAAAACACGGTATTCGATTGAACTTGAACATGATGACATAATGTGCACGTCCTCGGGCAGATACTCAGTTGATCTGACCTGTGGCTTTGCACGAACCAGATTCCAGCTGAATTCGTACCGTCCTGAATTGTCAGTGTTTTTGCTTTCGGCACTTGCTGAATCCATTTTTGTTGGTTCCACTAGCCAGAGTCATATCCGCACTAGTAATACCAGCACGATCAGTATTGATCGTGTCAACTGATCACCACGGTCAAATTCCGACCTTATATTAGAGATTGGGAAGGATAGCAACCGGATCAAACCGAATCACATGTTCCTGACCAAGTTGTGACAAACAGTCAGCCCCAGTCAAACTGATTTATACAAGTTCCCCTTATTCTCTTTATTAGAAAGGGTCATTTTTTCTTTGCTGTCGACATCATGTGAGCGAAATTTCTGAATCTGGCGTATACGGGCATACATTTTAGAACTTTGACTAATCGGATAACGTTGAAGCACGTTGTACTATACAGCAAATTAAGCGTTATGCAACTACTGCTGTTCGTTCCATATGCCGCTCTCAGAAATATAATAAAGCATATCATCATTCAACAGTCGGCGGAAAGGTCAACGAATTTTAATTGGTAATTCGGAAAGAAAACAAGTGAGTGGAAAGTTCGCGGTGTTTGGATTTCCGTGTGTAACTGCCAGATTGAAAGCCGCCACCTTGATCGTAGTGCCTGTGGATGCACTTACTGAGCCTCGATTCATGGATTATTTCTTCCTGTTGTGCTTTCCAGCTTGAACACTTGCGGCCTTATTTATGAGAGCATTGAATTTGTATGTTAGACCTGCATTTGGAGGAAACTCATGCTCCTGATAAACGGAACTGAATCCAATCGGAGATATGCTGGCTTATCCATTTTGACTAACTTGGTGATAGGCTTGAATCTCTACCTTTCTCTTTTTATTTACTTTCTTTTATTAAATAATAATGGTACACAATTTCAGGAAGAGAGTCGCGGCCAGTTTAAGGCGGCGGAGGCAGGATTCGAACCCGGGACAGAAGGATTGAAAGCCCCCACCGCTGATGATGACCGTTCGGTGACAACCGTTCGGGTGCCCATTTTAAAAGGCTCGTAGATCGTGACCACGATAGTCATGAACAAGCTTGAAAGATGATATAGCAAGAAAACCACCCAAAACTTAGTTGGCCTAACCAAGCAGCACGCCCAACGCGCGCCCAACTGGGAGTGCGTTAGGCCACTTTGGGCTAACTTTGGAATACATCATTAGAAGAGTTGGACAGTGCCACCTGCACCCAACAGAGAGCGCGTTGGGCTAACCCCAACGTTGGAAAAAGTCGCCGGAAATGAGTACCTTTTCTTTTCTAATCCATCTTAACTGCCCGTTTCTTAGTCTGTTTGCCTATTACCCATTCTTTCGATCGAAACCACTAACTTACCACTGATAAAAAACTTCGTTTATGAACATCAGATAGTTCATTATAAAAATAGTACACTGAAAACTTGTAAGACAAAGTATGCCATTTTTATAAAGCAGTTATATTTTATTAAATGTTGTGGTATTTTTATTATAATATTTTTTGTATATTTTCACCAGTTACTATGCAATCTTTGAAGGCACAAGTTGCCAGTCATTTTAGCCCAACGTCCGCCAAACAGCGTCGGGAAGCTAATTCGGAATACTTTGATATTTGTCATTTTTTTGTTGATACACTGACGTCTTTATCTTAATTATTACAAACGCTTTATATTTCAAAGTCACAAAAACGTTCATTTTCCCTCTGTATCCCAAATCAAATTCTCTCCCAAAGTTCCGGCTATACGCCCTTTTAAAAAATCCATTCATCTACGTGAATTCGTTGCCAGCTGTACTCTGTACAAGACAGAGTCGTGTTTCCTTGAGCTAGACAACTTCGCAGTGCGTACCTTCTCTTCATTGTCTTGCCAGTCATTTCCAGCCACTATTCCCCTGATCGGCTGTTGCCTAATTCTACCTTCTTCCAACAGTGTTATCCATATTTGTATAGTATGGTTCATCATGTGTGTTATTGCATCCCACACCTTGTTTTGGATGGTAAATGCTATCAGTTGGGAGGACAATCGCAGAGTCACTTGTATGATGTGTACTTGACAAAATATCATCCAACTTGATACTAAAATATTTCAAACGCATATCTAACAAACTCAGTCTGAATTGAATACCTCCTTTTTTGAATTATAGTGGAATCAAATCCTGTCTTATGGTTAGGAGACAATTAATGCATTCAATTTCGCAGAACAGTTATGTTGAACAAATTAGTTAGATATACAAGCATGATCAGACAGAAATTTGGACTTTTCGACGTGTGGGTTCATAATAGCGTCTCTTCTGCCACTCCATATTTTAGTTTGGAGCATATCTTTTTCTCAAGCGAAACATGGTTTGGTATAGGCTTCTTTGATCTAGGACATGAAATCTTGAAAAGTCGGAGCACTTTTCACATAAAAATTGACTGTGTTTGCGTGAAAGAAATTTTTCCGTTTAGAGAAACAAACAAGCATCAGAAACGATCGTGAATGTAAACGTTGCATCGATACTGGAGTTCTTCGAACCGTCCCGGTAGATAGCAAAATTCACACAAGCATTTAACCTTCCAAGTGATTTACTAGTAAAACGATAACAGGCATAACGAAACTGACTGGGCTACTGTCAGCGGATCATTTTCATGATATTGACTATCGGATGAACAAGCGAGTCATAGAACGAGTTGTCCGAAAGCGACTCTCTTTTGGGCGCGTTGCTCTCACTATAATGTTCTTTTGTGAACAAGTTTTTTCCTTCAAATTTATTTTCTGACAGAAAGCTATCACGAGAAATTACCTGGACTAAAATTTTCACCAAAGTTAAACGTATGTAAGATTTATAAACTCTCTGCAAAAGAAAACTTTTCAGAAAGAATTCAGCCACTCAGTAGTGGCTAATTAACTAGTAAAAATATAATGAAGGGTGCTTAAGTAATTTAACTTTCTCGCTTTACCCCTCATTAGACTTTCAACTTCACTATTCTGGGAGGTGAAATCCGTTGGTCAATAAATATACTCAAGACTATGAAGAAATTTGTGGTAAGGTAAAAAAGTGAACCAGGTAGTTTCAATAACAAAACTCCCCCGAAAGCTCTTGCTAGCTTTGTTTGGTTCAGTTTGGACAACCATTACCGATGAACTTGGTCCGACACTTCCATTTGCGATCTCTAAGTAGTGTTATGAGAATATTTGAGGTGGACGGAGCACTACAAATAATAACAGTATCAGTAGATCAAAAAAGTGCATGAATACAAAAAAGTAACGGTTAGTTACAAGCAACCGATATATTCATTCTTTACCTCTTTGGATCTCTTGAACCACACAAAGGAACCATAATCCCAAGTGCATTGCAGTCTATTTCTTTGAGATTTATCCCTTTTCTTTCATATCGTGAACTGACCAGTCTTACAAATCTTTTGATATCTTTTGAACTCAGCGAGATTTTACGTTAACATAGTCTACCCGATGACATGAGCAAAACATGCACATACCTATCGTACCGTAGTCAACTTCATTATCGTGGTCGTGTATCCAATACTCCGCACGTAATCTTGGCGTTTCGGATCCGAGAAATCCTACCAAAACAGTAGTGTTCAACTGTGGACAATCTTTGTCCATCCTTTGCCCGCAACAGTCACGTTTTTAAGACTTACGAAAGAATCAGCTTGAGTATTGTGTCGCATACTGGACTCTTGATGAAGAAGCTGTGGTCAGTTTGTCGTCAAAAAAAAATGAGAGAGAGAGGCAACCCTGCCGAATGCAATCCTCGTGATGAAATCAGTAAAAGACCACAGCGATCCCAACCTGGGCTTCGGATAACCATTCACACATTATGATATAAGTGAATTTACTGGACAAGCTTTTCAGAAACGGATAGCGCAATAGAACTGTGAGGTCGACTGAGTCTAAAGTCAGTTTCACGCCAAACAAATCAAGTTGGTTGACTTACTACATGTGTGTCAGTTCGGAATTACAACGAAGAGTTTAGATTTGGTCGGCGCAATCTCAACCAGATCAAAACTTGGGTCGATTCTCGTGCGAACACTGTTAGAAAGTACTAGATAACCATCCGGGAATATAGCCTGTGAAAATTTTGGGTGCGATAATAACCAAGCCAAGTAAGCAATACTGAAGTGGTACAATCGCTGATCCACAGAAGTCTCAAAAACCTGTTTCCTTATTCATATCAAATCTAACAGATTTTCTCAAGTATAATGCCAAAACTCGGTTGTCCTATTAGCACTAAACACACATTCCATTTAATCCTGCGATCTGAGTGAGTAATGACGAGGTTCGTCGTCGTGTGTTGGGTGCTGACAATCGCTCTCTCTCTCTCTCTCTCTCTCTCTCTCTCTCTCTCTCTCGCAACGGAGCACCCCTCGATTCCGACCATGCACTAGCATTTCACTAGTCTGTCCAAGTGTTTTGATGGGCACTGCAAAGGCACACTGGGATGGCGGTTAGATTTCAATAGATTTTCTTATCCTTATCGCCCATCCGTCTCCAAAATGCGTTAGCTAAAAAGCAAGATGTAACTCCACTTGATAACATTAGCCTGCACTGGTCGCTTATCGAGGACTCCCGTTATTCCGCTGGTTTAGTTAGTTGTGGCCTGTCTCGTCTTGCCGTAATGCCCTGGATTTCTGCTGAGTCTCTGTATCTTCTCAAAGCAGGCCAGTTGATCCCGGCTGGAAAAGAGTATAGCGAAGCAGGATACATAACGGGACTTGCACTTAACGCGAGTTATCATAGTGGCCGGAAAATATGGTAGTTGCTATGTGCATCAGAGATGGAACGTGCTGCCTTCATTGGAAATTCTAGAAAGTCGCTCTATCTCATTAGAGTCACCGGTAGGAAACCACCAGATACGAGTGAAGCAGTCTGTGAAATTGAAGGCCTGTCAGCTCAGAATCAACAGCGGCGTCTCCAAAGCTGGGTGGAGGACTTTCAGATACAGTTTAGCTGACCCTCAATGTCAGCCTTCCCAATGCCTCTTCCGGCACACCTCTGGTGGTCCGCTTGAACAAATCCATCTACCGAGGTGGGGATCAGCAGGGAAGTTTGAGCCTGAGGAAGCCACAAAGCGTTGAACTTCGATGACCTTCCCTAAGCTGGCTGTAAAGGTGGTGTAGCACAGCTCGTTAGAGAGCTTCATGCTTTGTTCTCAAAAGATTGGAGTTCTGACCAGGTCCGCTGCTTGAGGGTGGAATTGATTGTTGACTCCAGCTATAAAAAAGGCTCAAGCAATGACTGCGTTAACCAATATCGTCGAAGCTGCTGGAGTCTGACTCACCTAACATGTTGAACCAAATGCGTGAAGGGCATGCTGGCGAGCAGCAGGCTAGGTTTCGTGCCGGTCAAGAGAGTTGGTCGTTCTCACCCTCTGACAAATCCCCGTTACACCTTCCAAAGACCGACGAGTTGTATCAGCTTGCAAACCTCTGGATTATCGTCCGTCAGTGATTCTCTGGTCTTCGAATCCCAACGGAAAAGTAACCACAAACAGAATGCTGAAACTGTATTCGGTTGTAACCAAAAATCAGGACTTTATATAGCTTGATACAGGCAATATATGTACACTTATGGCGTTTTTAGTGATTGCCCAGCATGAAGCACAGACGTGATTGGTTAGGTCAGATCACAATGCTCCATACGTTTGATTAGTTGGCGGGTTGATGTGAAGGGTAAGCAGTAGGTTATCTGTCAATGGTCGGTGTGAAGAGCGACGTGTGATGAACTGATTGGCTCATGAGTGCATAGGTCACGACTGCACTGCTATGTGGGGTATGCGGGCCTAGTCACTGGTTAGTGGCAACAAAACACCCTGTTTGTGGGTTGGGAGGAAGCGGATTGCAGCCTCACCGATGATGTGTTTTTTAGGGAGATTTTCGACTTCTCGGGAACGATTATCGTGTTCCTAAACATTCACGTCGCATTTGATTCTGTCGATTGAACTGCACCATGAATTTATTGAGAAATGAAGTACCTGAGAAGTACGTGCCACTTCTCAAAGAATTGTATCGTAATGCCTCAGGTCGGATTAGAGCCTACGGCCAGTGTAGTGACAATGCATTCATTTTTGGCAATCACCATCTTTATTGCCGTCACATGAATAAACTTGGTTTTATCATTTCGACCCAAGCTGTTCCTGTTTCGACCGCCAATAAGACGCACGCTCTTGTGAGCCCTCCCTGATCGCTTCTGGCTTTGTACTCTTTACTCTGCAGGTAAGTGTAAACATCTCCGTGGCTCGACTTTGGTTTTCTGACTATTAGCAAAGCATCATTCTATTCATGACTGCAGTTATCTAGCGCATTCGTACGCCGTTCGTCTCGTTAGCCCTGTGTGCAGTACCAGCTTTTGCCCCATTTTTCGTTTCCATTAGAGTATAACAACGTTATCCCATATTCTCATTTGTCTTCAGCTTTGCTGAGAGAATCTTCTAATGAATGCCTTTTCTAGTCTTCCAACCGGCGGAGTTAAATTTTTTCCAAGGAACAGTGTTTTACCTTGGAATATACTGACAATATCACTTTGCTGAGTGATACTACACGGGCAGCTCAACACGACCTGAACCGCTTGAAGACTTAGATATCCAGATATGTATGCACTTCTCACCTTCCGAGTGCAAAAGGCTTTTGCAAGATCGGCAGGAGCCTGTGTCTTCCCTTATCCTTTGTACTGATCAGCTAGAATTAGTCGACAACTTTAGGCACTTTGGGAGCTTGATAACAGCTAAAGATGGCGTTTGGAAGGAGATCAGTTCACGAATAGGGCGAGTTAGAGCATCTTTCGTCCAGCTGCGACACCTGTGGCGTAGCCGTAAAATCCAACCCTCTCTTAGGGGACGGGTGTACTTTGCCGTAATTTTTAGTCTTTTACTCTACGATTTTAAGACCTGACCAATTCGCGTTGAGGATACTCGGCGGCTTTCAGTGTTCGACAACCAAAGCCTCCGAACCATTTCTCGCATCCGGTGGGAACATCGACGGAGAAATGACGAGGTGCTTCTTGAGTTGGACGCGTATAGTTGCCGATTGCTTGAATATGCTTTGCATACACCTGCCTATTGTCAACCTTTCCGTGCTCTACTTGCACTTGCCGGGCAAGACTGGAAGAGTCGGTAAGGCGGTCGGCCGTGACTTGGCGTCAAGTTTTGAGGAAACTAGCATTGGCACTGGTTTCAGTTGATGCATTCCGATTCTGTGGTTTGGGCTCAAGGGCTAATGATTTTCGATGGTGAGGGACGTTTTTGTGTGACTTCTTTGCTTGAAGTCAGTGGGGTGAATATTTTGTTATCGGTTTGTTGAACTGTCGTTCCCCATAGGTAAAAAAATCGTCAAACAGACGGACAGGACGACAAAAACAATATGGACTACGGTGAAAACAAAAATATTTGTTTCCTTTACTAATTGCTTGTCCTCACTTTATTGTACTCAGTCTTTACCTTTTTTGTTGTACTTTGCTTTGACAAATAGGATATTTTGTTTTATTGTGGACCTAATCTTCCTACGGAGGATTGGTATTTAAATCCAAAGCCTTGCCTAATGTGACATGTAGCACACCGAGCGTACATGAAGACCAGCTAAACTGTCCCCTGAACTGCTCTGTCCATCGTTCTGTACGAGGTTCCTTGGTTTGAGTCAATGTGAGCCGTTAGCATTCACCAGCAGTTGACTCTCGCCTCTGACTATCATGAGCCAGTATTCCTAATCAGAAGTTTGTTACAAATCAGCTGCTTTGCTTTACACTCCACCACTGCTCGGGCAACTTCTCAGGCATTCAGTCAACTGGTGTCCTAAACATTTCCATGCACCATCTTTTCTGACGTCCACAGAAGCGAATCTATGCATTACAAGAACAATTATAGTCTGTCTGTGGGTACATACACGGAAACAATGCACAAGAATCGTCTTAGCCAGTTACTATGGAGAGAACTATTCGACAAACTGCACACAAACATTTTGATGAGTGGTTAAGAGTCGCTTATGGCAATCAAACGCCATTTTAGTCTAGAGTGCTGGATTCTAGTCTCAGCTAAATCTACTTGGCAGTTTAATTCGCCTTTAAACTCACAGGTCTCAGTTAAAATTTTGATATTTTACTTCATGAGCATAAAAGTGAAGCATGTTCTAAACGTCTCACATGAAATTCATCGTAACCATCCACGGTCGAGTTTAACTACTTATCCACTGCATTTCAGTTCATAGTATTTCCATTTTGATCTCTGCGATTTTGCACTACCACGTGATAGACTTTCTAGTTCTTAAAATTAATCTCAGATCAGTAGCTTCTGTCTCATGTGTCGTTATATTTAATAAACCGGGAGTCACTTTTTCACATGCATCCTGCTTCTTTATAATAGCAAACGTTTCATTTTCCCTGAAATATGAAAGAAAAACAAAGTTTCTTGCCGAGATCTTCATGTAAAATCACAAATGGGATATTGATTGTGTGTATCAAAGTCGACCCGATCCAATTCTTATCTCGGGTTATAGTAAACTAAGCAACCACGCTCCCAAGACACTAAGCACTTAAAAAAAATCAATGATCATTTGTGGATGGAAATTAGTTTTACCGTTTTCGCTTTCACTCACCCACGGTGTAAGCTCTTTACACTGGAGGGCGTAGAGAAATATCGGTAGTACTCCCTTACAGGTGTCCTCAAACAAGTGACACAGTTCGTCAACCGTTTTGTTATGACAAGATGATGACACAAGAACTCGAAGTCCGTCCACGAGAAGAGGTTCGCCGGTCAATGTGATGTTCACAAATAATGCTTTGCCTCCTAAAAAGCTGAAAATGAGGATACAACGGGTAAGTTTTTGCCATTCCTAAGGATCATCTTCAACGGGAACTTAAATTTACCGAATTTTTTCTAATGGAAACAAATTCAAATGACAGGTGAGGTACAATGTAACTTTCTAGAGATCTTCATAAACTTGATCTTTACAGATGTCAAAATACCTGTAGAGTGCACTTTACAAAGAATGCTCATTCGGCGCACATAACAAGTTATTTTCTCTAAAATAAACAAAATCTGGGCTGCTCTGAAGCATGATTAGAAAATATCAAATTTTTGGCTGAAGTTTGCTAAGCCGGTAACAGCGAGTGAGTACCAAAAGTGAACTTTTTTTACTACCTAAAAGGTAAATACCCCTTCCATTCGTTGAGCTTGTAACCACTTGGAGAATGTCGAATTTTCTAGGCCTTTCTGTACTTGCACTCTTTCGAATGTTTTATAAAAGCTCTTTTAGTTATTCAAGAGTATTGTTCCATTGTTCTCTGGTATATTTATTGTAAACGAAATTCAAAAACGAAGATCTTACTTCTCAATTTGCGACTGTTCGTATGTCGACTTTTCTGCCGTTGATCCGGAAGTCGCACCAGAATTTGAAGAATTCTGTCTCTTACATAACGAAACTGAGTTTGTTAGACCATGATGAAGGTTAATGAGCCTCCACGAAGTCGAATCATCCGAAATTTCAGTTGGCAGAATTTCGCGATGAAGTAGTTCATTGAATACTGCAGCCTTAGCATAGTTGTTTTGACCAAGTATTATTATAGCGATGTCGTCCTCGGCAATTTGGGTGCATTGCTGCTCTGCATTGGAGGGTAAATGACAATTTATGCCTGAATTTGTAAACAGTGACTTCGGACAATATAGCAACTTACCTGAATTGCGAAGGAAATGGGCATTGAATTCATCTTCTTCGATTGATCTGAATGACTTGCGCAAATCTCTGAGACTTTTCTTAATCACATTTCTGTGCTTCTTGAACCTTTTGATTTCTTTCCCGATGGTCATGTTGTTGTTTGAATAATTCCCTCAGAATAATCTAATCTCACGGTGTCTTATCACAGCTAAAAGTACATGGAAGAGCACAATATGCAATAAGCATTGCTTTTGAGCAAATGGTTGGATTTTATAGAGTAACCAAAAGCCCGTGGTCAACGATTGAGCAATGTCGTCTACGTAACCGACAATGTCTACTTTTGCCAACTTTCAACTGAGTTACACAAGCTCGTGAGTGACTGAAACATTCCCTCAATTTTTGATTATTGCAGAAACATTTGGAAGCCCAGAAGCTTTTAATTTCCAGTGTCATTTTTTGCCAGGAAAATAAGCTACATAATACTTGTATCAAAAATCGAAACCTGAGACCATATATATATATATATATATATATATATATATATATATATATATATATATATATATATAATATTCGCAAAAGAGTTAAGTCACTTTTTCTACAGAGTTTTATTCAAATTATATATTATATTAGGAATTTAGAAGGGTGTTGCTATAGGTCGTTAGGCTTATCTTCGGAACGCTAATAGGGGAAAGCCACCAAATCGGTGAATAATCGTGCACAAGCTGGGTTCAGGCTCATTGGGTAAACGGGTACTGGCGAGTAATGGAAGTGTCTGAGAACACGGTGGCCTTTTTCTTGGTCAGCATCCGCCGCGATTTCACCCCATTGCGCTGCTTTATATATATATATATATATATATATATATATATATATATATATATATATATATATATATATATAAAGCAGCGCAATGGGGTGAAATCGCCCCACCAACAGAGAACGTCATGGTTCCTTTATCTCGCTCTATTTACCCGAAATGTTTTCTTAGAAAAGGCAAATGAGCCGAACCACCATCCGCCGGCTCAAGCCAAGCAATCTTGTTGTCTTGCAGGTTGCGCTTGAGTATGCAAAGGCTAAAAATACAACCTCGAGAAAGTCGGGTGAAACCCCATCAACCTTTCCCACTCCGAAATGAGGTACCGAATATTGTTTGAACCTCAAATTGTGCTGTATACCACAGTTTTTTGAGAATCTTCTAAAATAATTATGAAAACTGGTACTCTCATTATGTTAAGACGTTCTCGGTACGCGATGCGCCTCGTATACTAGCGATCGAGATGGTAAGACATTCAGCTGAATATATCCATTCTAGGAGACGGGCGCACTGTCTGTTGGAATGTGAGGGTGCTACTGGACACGGCTAGTCAAATTATCACAGTGAAGACGCTACACGACTATCGCATAGACGTTGTTTGTTTTTCAGAAGTTCGCCGAAGAACTTCTACTATTTTCTGGTTTAATAATGAGTTAACAGTGCATTGATGCTTTGTGAACCATTTTACTCCAGGTCATACCGGACACGCATCAACGGCTGTTCTGGGGAACTGAAAGTGACTATAACCGACGCACCGACCGGTGCTTTGACAGATAAATTTCATGACACCTTGCAAAAGCCAATCAGTTAAGTTCCGAAACAATACATTTTTTGATCTGTCCCTCTAACCCTAGCGAGCTATCTCTTCTGCCTCCGGATCATGTCGTTTATTGGTGGAAAACACAGCTAAGGTATAGCACGTTGGTCCATATACCCAGTCGTTGCACACAAACGTATTGGCCCGACTGATGTGGGCGACTAAGGCTCGAAGTCTAAACATTGCTGACAAAATTCATTTCTCATTTTATCGATCCAGTCACTCAATGTTCATCATCTCAAGCCTTTAGCTTGATATTACACGTGCTGAATGCCACCGTGACTTGGCTGCCTATCGACAATGGATTAGCCCTTATCCATACAATACATTTCTCATTACAGGATTAAGACCGGTCGTATGATTCGGACCCCTGACCGCCGTCGGGGGAGATAAATGATTCAAACCAGTCGTTCACAACCGGTTATACAAACTTCTGGTTGCAAACGTTGTCTGATGTAATCGCAACCCAAGCAGAAACTTAAGCCAGCGTACAGAAGGACGAGGCCACAGTGGAAGAGCAGTGAAAGATCTCCAATTCGGTGGTCAGAAAAGCTGCTTTAAAGAAATTGGGTAGAACTCAAAAACCTATAAATATCTGGATCCATGCGACCATCCGTCAAACCACAGAAACCCCGCCTTATTGGAAACACTCAGCGCTGTAGACTGCATCAAGAGTCCTCGCACTCCGCTTGAGCCGATTGTAAGGGGTACTCAGTAAGAAAGGTAGAAACAAAAAAGTTCGCTTCAGGAACTGGTGGAGTTAGAAAACTGTTCGGGCTCATTTGCGGCTTCAAACGGGCACTGTAGGCCTGAGTCCATTTTGCGTGGCGCAAAAGACCACCTTGTTCCTGGACAGAATAGCAAGATCAGCGATGAGCAGGATACCTCTGCTGGTTTCTCAACCAAAATTGTGACTGTGCCATAGGTGTGTAATCTAATATGAGAGCCGTGTGATGTCAAACGCGAGAATCCAAGTACAACAAAGATTGTTGGGGCCAAAAGCCAGCTAAATAACAGAAAACCTGATGGAGAGGATAGCATCCAGCTGGAGATCTTTGAGACCTTGTCATCACCGACTTACAGGATCCTCGAGCTTTTCCCGTTTATACGGGATGGCGAGATTTTTTTTCAGCCATTGGTTTGCTTCTATTCTTCTGCCTAGTTCCGAGAAAGAAGTAAATCAGTGCGCAAGAAATGCCGATGTATCAGTCTGCTCGATTTCACTGCAAAGATTTATTGCATGCTTCTACACACCCGTTTCCCAGTCTCAAGAAATTGTGGTACTTGACCAAACCAAAGAGATTCTCGCTGTGTTAGAGGCTGGGTGGACCAAACAATAACACTCTTTGGGTACTGAATTACCGCTACGAGTTTTGGCGGCCAACTGCAGTCTACTTCAGCGATTTTTGCGCTGCATATAACTCAGTTATTCGTGAGTTCCTACATTGTGTATTAGAGGCTGGTTGCGTGTCTGATAAACTCCAGAGGATCGTGAAAGCCTGGTAGTAGACCACCAAGGCACTGGTTCGAATGCATGGTGGATAATCCCCAGAGTTCACAGTTAGTTCCGGAGTGGGCCAAGTTGCTATTCACCAACTTCATTAAGTTGACAATAAATCAAGCAAACATTGACTTTTTGAGTGTCCCTCTGAGTTCAGAATCTACGGCGCTTTCCTCAGTTTAAGAGCCAAACGCCGCTGTTTAACAGTCATTCATCAGCATCTCTTGGACTGGCTACCCCACACCTTGTGTAAACGGTGGAATATCGGGCGTTATGGCGCACACGTCTAAGAAAAGTTTTTAGAAGAAGTCTGAATTCCAGGAAGTGTTGCAAATAGAACTTTTGGGTCAACGAAAACATGATAGCACTTTAAGGCTTAACAAGACTGTGAAAACAAAACTATCGCGTACGCGTACAGAAACAGTCAATTGCTATGGCAAGTGGCTGTCGCTTTTCGACGTCGGTAAATCTCGACCAAATGTTCTACGTACTCGGAGTACTGTGTGGCCAAGTGAGCTTGATGTGCACAAACGGCTTAGTGGGATGATATAACGTAAGCAACAAACTGAATGGCGCTCGAGGGTGTCACAACCAACCTTTGGTTTTAGGTGGCTTTTGGCCTTCCGGTCAGATTCAACCTAACATAGTGACGTGAAAATCGGTAATTGTGTCATTCATAAAATGAACAAGGCAAAAACAAAGATGTCCTCTAAGAAAGCAACGGAGGAGATACAACTAACTGACTTGAATCCAGAGAACAAAGGTCCCATACACAGAATAAAAGCTGTCAATGCGCCAAAAACGGTGACGATTTGAGGCTGCTATCTCAACATCTCGGAATAAATGTAAAAAATATGCAGAGATATTGAAAAAGAGATCAAGAAGTAGAACTAAGACTAGGTCCCACGAGAAAGAATTTTCCGGATGATATTAACGCTAAGCTAAGTAATATTGTGGACGAGAATTGCTCAGTATTGATCCCTCGGAATAAAACTATATTTGAGCCTGAAAGTTCCGGGTTGACCATTAAAGCGATCTTTATTCGTCCACTCCTTGATAACCATAGCAATATCACAAAAACTTGAAATTCAGTCCACTGAGTGCATCGACGTTGATGTCAAGACTAAGCGCGCCTAATATGCAGGACGGCTACTAGCGCAAGGAAGCACTGTGTTGCAAACTTAGTTTGACGAAAGCAACTGCAACGTTTTGTGCTTTCAGTCAGTTGGACGATTCATTAGAGTTAAGCCATGTATAAAACCTTATCGTCAAATAAAGGGCAAACCTGAATATTGTTTCGTGCTTTTCGACCCTTGGGATGCTATATTATGAATGTCTCTCAAAAATGAACAACTAGATTTTTAATAGATTCTTGGATGCACGCTCACCCAAAGTGAACAATGAACAGCCCAGTACTGAGGTAGTGGTTATTTTTGACGATTCTTGTATACATTGACGGGCATCTAAGGCTTATTTGGCCCTTAGACACTCGGTCTTTTTTCTTCCTCCGCAAAGCCTATTTTAAAACCCCATTGAGAAGGTATTTAATTGTTTTAAAAGTCCAGTAAGACTTTTATTGAAATGGAACAGAGGAAGGCTTTTGAGAATACCAGAAAGACAGTCTGTCAGGATGTATAGGTTCCTTCATTACAATAACTTTGTCATAAATCCATTCATGATTTCACAATAACTGCCTGTAATTCCTAAGGTAGGCATAATTTCACTTTCGCACAACCATCCGAGGAACCTTCAGACTTGCAATTTTGTTTAATTTATAAATTATATGTTGTAACTTATATTTTTCTGTAGAATCCATTCACTCGTTCTGGAAGGTCCTTGATCTTTGGTATAAGACTCTAAAACTGCGGAGTTTGGCTCTTAAACATCAAAAATACTGTAGAACCTGGAGTCTGTGAATATTTTTGCTCGAAGTTTCCTCAACCGCACTTCAAGCAATTCTCTAGCAGATCGCTCAGACATGGGTTGCCATGCTCATCCTGTAGGTGTACGTGTTGATACTTGTTGATACTTGCACATGCTGAACTCCGTGCACGTGTAAGTCCAACAGGGAAATACAGCATCGGGCGTACTATGATCTACCGCGTCGATATTTTCGCGGAAACTACCAGTTATGAAGTCATTACAGAGAAAGTAAAAGCTTTTCCGCTCGCTCAGGACCTTTTGTTCAGCAGATGTTCATGAGACTCCAGCAAACGGCTTACGTACAACCCTTTAAATACTCAGGATTGACTTTTTCACCAGTGGCCGAGCAGAAGGCGAAGCAGTTTCGAGAACTGACAACATAAAAAAAGCACTTCTCCAGCTATTATGTGCACTTTGGGCTTGCAAAAAATCAACTATCAGACTAAGATGCATATCATTTTTGTTGTTAACTACTTTGTGCATACGTCCGGATGTGAAACCTGACCAGTACGAGTATACAATCCCAGGAAGTTGGATCTTTTTGACCACTGGAGCTTGAGACGAAGGTTTCACACAGACCGACGGGAAAGACTATCAAATTACGGAATAAGGAGGTGTTGGTCCGATACTGATAAACTTTTATATTTATTCAACTTCATCTACTGATATAGGTTGACACAAAACTGTCCGGACAAACTCTTTACCGTGCACCTTTTCTGATATGGTGCTGTTATCTTCCTACCTAGCAAAAATGCTGTATCAGTATCGACAAGGAAGACTTGAAATGCGTCAACCTACGGTCTTAATACGGTCCTTGCCCCTGGAACAAACACTGGAGTCGTGATTTGGACCAAAATCACTTTAAGCAGTTGCGCACGGATGGCCACGATCTGCAATGCCGACGAAGCGGACGTATCTTGTGGTTAAGATAGCCGTTCAAAAGTAATGTAATTTATTGAGCGAGAAAGCGCTTCATTCTCCACAGATGCTGTGTTGCCAATTATTGTTATTATGCTCCCATATATGTTTTAAAAAGCCGCACAAGCAAATCGAAGATTTTATCCCTATTTGTACGTGGAATTTATAACTTGCCCTTAAACGGCAGCCGTCGGCTCTTTTAAAAATGGATTTTTATAGATACTTTGGAAAGGTCCACTCACAATCTGCAGTATTTTGGATAAAAACATTTACATTCAGAATTATTCTAACAGAGGGTGAAATGTCTTACGGTCTTCTGTTAACATATTATCACGGAACCGTTTAATCACTTTCTCTGGAGTTCGTGAATTCTGGTTGGCCCCAACTTTGGGTTACGTGTCTTCACAATCAAGTGGTGGAAAACAATGCATTATTATTAATCCCAAAGGCTACAAAAGATCAAATAGGAATTAAGATGTTTGTAATATATTTTTCTATGGTCAACTAATAATCCGATTAACCTTTTAATGACATATCGAATTTTATAACATAAAACGTTTCATAAAGTGCAGCTTATTAGGAATAACCAGATGATTATAATTCTAGCTAGTATCATATAAAATTTATTACATAGAACCACTAGCTTTCCATGTTTCGTAAAAATACAACCAATCTTTGGAGGGGGAATTTAACCGTTTAATTGTCCGACTGCATGGTACCACCGGACCTAAAACTGTGCCAGCTATGCAGAATTACAGTGACTTGAAAAACTGAATAATCGAAAGCCCCTTGACGTTGATGGTGAAGACAATATATTTTTCGGCAGCATACAAAAAATTAGGCGAGTTTGCAGACCAGATTTCTGAAGCAAATTGGGGCATACTTGAATTTTACTTGAGGCTAATATTGGACACTAATTCGAAGCACAGCTAATGATGATCTACCTTGTGGGAATACTACGTGACTAAATGAGTTCTTGATGGGAGCTTTATAACAGAACGACTTAGAAGCAAACAAATTAGTGCACTTGTGTTAGTCTTGACTGTTTCTCGACTTTAAAATCTTGAAATGTATACAACCAGAGTTCTGGGTGATTTTAGATAGAAATTCCCCAACTGGATACGATATTTACCGGGGGTATAACGTTATTCTACAGTAAATGTACCATTTTGCAGTAAAATAGTAAACAAAATATTAGCTAGGAAGCGCTTCGGTGTAATGATTTTTAATTATTCAGGTTATGTTCTTGTTCTACTGAACAGTAATAGCACAACCTGGATAGCTTTTTTGCATTAGAACCCGATCATTTTGGAAGATGAAAATGCGCTTATGGCTTGTCCTTTGTGTCAGAAAAAATTTATATATGAACATATATTTTACTTGAGGAAACTTTTCATCAGAGTATCTTCCGGAAGATGATGACTTTAACTCTCCTTGTATCATCGGAGTTCATTGTCTACCGAGTAATAACGTTTTTGTGCGCTGTTTTGTGTAACAGACAAAGAAATCACGTGTGTTTCAAAGATACCCCGCGCGGACGCAAATGCTGGTCTGTGTTGGTTTTGGTTTTTAGTGCCAAAGCCCAAATCAGCTCAAGATCTTTTCTGGAACAAACTGGAGAAAAGATGAGCTAAGTACGTAGTACGTCACTTTACTGCACGGTTTCCGTAATTGCATATTTGTACACTTCGGTGTTGATTGGCGAAGTCCATATATCACACCATCTTCCAAGAGCCTTTAAGTTTTTCTAAAAAACGATTTCATCTTTAGTTGATGTGATCACGCGCCAAATCCTAAGTCCTTCCGCATAAATGAGACATGACGATTTGAAAATTGCAGACAGATCCGTTGTGTAAGCCAGAAGAGCGGTGCGCCCAGAAACTATCCTTAGGTCACACCACTTGTAGCCATCTGTCATACCCACAGTGGTTGTGCTTCTCGTAGCTTGAAGGTCCTCTCTGTAAGAAAACCCCTCGTGAACAGAATCCGGAGGTTTCTAATGTCAAGGGCCTTGAGCATACCTATCGGTTGATTGGGTGGAAATTTGTCAAAAGCTTGGCTGAAGTTCATAAAGGTTACTTACATAGGGTAGTCCTCGGCCCTGACATTTGTCCAGTGTTCCCTTGTTGGTAGTAACTTCTGAGGCACTACCTCTTTTTCAAAATCTAAACTGTTGTCGTGATAGCCAGTTATATCCGCTGATATGTCTCCGGGGCCTAGTGGTCATCAGACTTCCCGTAACCCTTCCGACCGCATATGCCAAACTGGCAGGTCGATAGTTGACAGCCTCGGTCTTTGAGCAGCCTGTGCACAGTGGGAAACTAATGGCTTTATCCTATTCCTGTGGAGTCTTTCCATTGATAAGGCCGCACTAAAAGTCTCATGAATGGTTTGTTAAATAAGCCAACCGTTCCCACCACAAAGGGATGTACACCATATGGTTCCAGTGACCGATTGATTTCGGTGGTGCAAAGGCGACAGCCATCTAGTCCTCAGTAATCTATTTTTACGACATACGGGAAAGGGTCTTCTGCAACCTGCAGGAGATGGTGCATCAGTTCAGAAGCATAGTCTACCAAGTGGTGCTACGCCAATATATTCACATAATGCTTGTCTGCAAGTCGCAGGAAGTTGCCATCATGAAGGTTTGGGATAGCATTTGTATCTCCTGTCCTTCGTCTCAGATAAGCAAACAAACGTCTGGTTATAAAGCTGAATCTCTTGCTAGCGCCTCACCGAACATGCTTTGCCTTCCCCGCCTAAACATGGAGCACCGGTAACAACTGCTGCGACAGCGGTCACATCAATCTTTCGTTGTGTGATATAGTATCCATGCATGATTTGCACGTTTTAAAAGACGTCTGAGTTGCATGAGAATATATATATTGCAGCAAAGGGATTTCACTGTTTGAATGCAGAAAGGTTGCTGTGTATCAAATAAGTATGAAAAGGCCTCACTGAATGTTTACTTGCGTTAGTCGCTTCCGGTGAAAAATGTGAAAATAGCTTATCTGGTGGACTTAATGCTCAATAAACGTTGAGTTGCGGGTTTTATTTTGGCTGACATTGTGCACTTTGTGGTGCCTAAATTGTATGCTCATCTTACATTACTCACAGAAGTAATAGTATCGGATACGACGGCTCCAATTTTGAACAGTTCTTATTTAGACCCAAGCTAAGAACATCAGTGACTAGATATTTAGTGATTAAGCAAGAATGCTTGAGTACATTGTCACTCGTTTAACGTAAAACGTAGGTTAATGCGCAAATTGAGCTGAAAAGCAGCAGGCTTATCATTGTGACTTTAGGTAACAAAACACACGATGCAGCAATACAAGGGGCACTTTGTTACCCTGAGTAAATTGTGAGTACTAACTTTATTAGCGTCTGTTGGAGTGTTTTCTCGAAGTAAATCCAAAAAGTACGACCGCTGCAAGCGTATTCCATTTACCAGTTGTTGTTTATATGAAAAATCATGCCTCACAAGTAATCATTGACTTTCTTCACATTTTTTATCATCACAAGAGAAGAAAGACAACAAAATCAATTTTAGGGACCTCAAAATGACTGAACAGCAAGTATTGGCTTCTTTCCTAAGACTTATTTATAAAACTTAATAAAAACTCTGAAGCCCTATAATTACCAACTACGTCATAAATTCATCCGTACTCGGGTAAGGGCTATCGGAGCATAGAGCATTAGTCTAGAGTGCATTTTCAGGCAGCAACCAAGAAGAATGTATTGTTAAAAACAGATTGTAAGGTGAAGCACTTTAAGAAACATGATTCAAGCTCAAGCGTGGCTCACGAGCTTTTTCATACAGCCACAGTGCATCCGGTAAAATATCCGACGTTCAGGATTCAATCTGATTAGAACCGTGGAGCATTCAAGTGTGCGGCCAAAGTGCTGATATAAAAATGAACTGCAAGCAAAAGATTGATCGCAGTACCGGTTGATTGCCCTTGTGGATTGGAGTTATGGGCCAGACATATCTTCTCTTGGGCACCACCAAATTTGCAACAGTGAGAACGTTGGTTGCAAGACAGTTACATGACTGATATGCTACTGGGGTTGCGCGCAACGCAACTACATGATAAAAGCAAGTTAATGCTCTATATCGGGTTGGCGCAGAGGATTGCGTTTCTGTTTGAAAAGTTAGGACACACTACGCTATCCTTGTCCGCTGAAGCCCGCCTTGGACTTGTTGATGTGGAATTCAATCGACGGACTTGACAGCGTAATATGGCAAAGTTGAATAAAAAACCCGTGGAGTTTCTTACTCAGGGTTTTCACCCTAAGGTGAGCACACACTTCAGTAAAACAACTTCTACATTTTCCAAAAGGTGGTTCATATTGGAGCATCAAGGAGAGCAGCACACAGCCCCTTGGCAACATTTGTCCCGGCTTGCTCCTCACCTATTGGTTTGTTAGACATTTTTGGAAGTATGTTTGCTAAAAGTGAGCCTCAAAATACTTTTAAGGGTATATTTTATTTAGGGAGGTATAATGATAAGCCACATGACGCTTTGGTGGAATTTGTTTAAATGGAGCGTCGGTGTTTATGTCGCTTTCCCTACTGTAGGGGAATTGCAACACAGGCTTATAGTCCTAGAACTTGATCCTCTGATCTAGCCACACAGTTCCTATAATACACAGTCTTTCACGCTTTAATATTGCAATGAATTTTTTACTTCGTAGTGATAGGTTTTTTTATCCTTTTCGTTGCGTAAGTTTCACATACTGATTGACGTTATTCAATTATCCCATCTATGCCAAATCGATGGTTAAGCCTGTCATTGTTATTCCTACTTCTAACTTATTTACTACACACATATATCCCGTGGTGACTACAGGCGATTTGGTTGATGCTCACCATGGTAAAAAATGAAATGTTGCACTTGTCTCAAACACTGCACTATCTGGTCCCATATCTGGTTTTTCCAGTGATTACCACCGCTCCAGAATTAGCTAAATTATCTATGCTATTTTTAAGTGCCACAGACTGCGGTGCCTTTGGGAGGAACGTTGATATATGGTCAATCAACAGTGTTGCCATTACTATAAATGAGTCCTTAGACCAAGGGGTACACAACGTTTGAATACTGCTAGTAAATTCTGTCCAGTTTACACGGAGCTTGCCAAAGCCCTCTTTTGTGCTTGTTTGGAGATAAATGCATACCTTCGTATAGAAGTTGACTCTTGTCATACGCATAGCACACAAATACCCATATATTTGGCATATTTTGCAAAATATGTGGAGTATTCAACAGTCTACGTAACGTTTACTTATATAGATTGCACTATCTCATAAACGTACCAAATAAACCTCCTCCTGTAAGTTTTTCATGACTTGTAAAGCGTTTATATTTATCTCCGTTTTCAAACACTTCTCACTGTTTTCCTTTATTTCCATTTTCCACAGGTGAAAACTGGAACACTAAGACAGGGATCGGCGACCGGAGTATTGCAGCTAGAATCAGCTTTGTCCATTTTTCTTATCACTTTATAGTTTACCAGAACACTTACTGACAAGCGCAGCCCCAATTTTACCTTTTCATATGAAAGCTACTCGCAAGCTCTCATAATAAACGCTTGTTACTTTGTCTCTCTATTGATATTGTTGTCCTACTCATGGATTGTACGGGACATTGCTTGGTGATCACGGTTGGGAAGTATCGATCATTGGAGTGACCGACAGGTGGTTAGTGCATAGTAGAAAGTACTATCGAACGTATGTGATGAGAATACAACGTGGCAAGATATAACTAAACCCACGTCATTATTTTTCACGCAATCCACATTCCACACTTTCACACAAATATCCTATTTTGCCAAAGCTCCTCCGGATCAAATTATCAGATTGTTTCATTTTTTATATCCGTCTTAATGTTAGTGAAGTGGTAATAAATTCTACTATTCCGTCGTTTGGTGGTTATTAGGAGAAATGGGAAGGCTAATCTCGGGGAAGAAAATGCAGTTGAACAATTGTTTCATGTTTTTCACAGAGTCGGTTTAAACTGATACGAAGCCAAACAGTGCCACAGAAAATCAGTCGAAACTCCGTGCATTTTCATTAAGTAGCCCCTTCTGATGCAGTTTAAAGCAAGGGTTAGAAATGATTCTGCGCCCATAAATTTTGAATCGGTTTTTCTACTTGAGAAACAGTTCAAGAATTATGTAATCTGCTCCTGAAATAGAACACATAATGTCATGGGGTGGCTGTGTACATTCCATCGTAGAAAAATGGGCGCACAACCGCTCCGAAACCGTTCGGTTTTTGGCCGGATTTCGGATGGTTTTTGCTCAGTTTTTACCTTTACACCGATCGGTTTTAGTGGTTTCTGGGTGCTTTGCGATCGATTTTTTGAACGGTTTATGAAATGTTTGCGTCAGCCTTTTGAAATACGTGAAATGCTTCGTTGATTTATTTCACTAACACAAATTACGTATTAAGATGCTCTTTTCTATCTCCTAATTTATGACTTCCCGAACAATTGTTTTTATTTTCCCCTTTTTTAGAAGAATAAGATAAAGCGATTTATTCTGACCCTTGTAGCATTCAGCCCTTCTGTAGCATTGGTTTTTGAACGGTTTCCGATTGGTTTTTGGTCGATTTGTTTAGTAGCTGTTTTACATAGATGAACAATGAATTGATACGTGAGAAATTGAAGACCAAAGTAATGTGCAATGCTTGGTTGTCGTTCTATTTAACTGTATTTGTTGAGTTCATCGAAATGTCTTGAAAACCCAAGTATAGATCGCTCTATTTTACTCCCTCCAAATGGGTACATGGGAGAGAGTTATTCGGAAAATCATAAATAAGTAGATAGAAATGAGCGTCTTTACACCTCATTTGGACTGTTGAAAGAAATTATTGAAGCACAACACATATTGCAAACGATTTGAAAAAACCGCTCGAAAACCGACTAGAAACCGCTCCCAAGCCGATCGACGTTCGGCTGGTTTTTGGTCGATTTTGGATCGGTTTTTAATCTTATGCCGATCGGTTTTCGGGCGGTTTCTGAGTGGTTTGTGAACGATTTTCTGGACGGTTTCTGAATAATTTCCGAGCAGCTTGTGTCAGTAGTTTGAATTACGTCATATGCTTCGTTAATTTATTTCAAAAACCCGAAGTACGTAGCACGACGCTCATTTCTATCTAATAATTTATGGTATTCCGAATAACTCTCCTTATTTCACTTATTTCCAGGGAATGAAATAGGGCGATCTTTGCTGAGGTTTTCAGGACATTTTAATGAATGAAACCAATACATTCAGGTGAAACACCAGCGGAGCATTGCACATAACTTCGGTCTTCAATTTCTTTCGTATCAGTTCATTGCTTATCTATGTAAAGTGGCTACTCAAAACCGACCGAAAAAACGTTAGAGGTGAAATCAAAGGAGTTTATCTGGTCATTCAGCTATGTTTGTAAACAACAAAAACCGGTTTTAAAAAGCTTGACTGGATATATATCCCACCAAGCGATATAGCCTCTCGACTTTCAAAAATTAAGCAGCATTCGTCAAAGTTTTGATTCCGTTACCTCCATAATCAAAATACTCCATAGGTGAAATCCAGGACCCCGTGTAATGAATGAATGTTATTCAAAGAAGTACTCTTTCCAAGGTCAAAAAGTGTCCTTCGCTCACTTCAGTTCAGTCTGCACAGAAGAAGGTGGTCCAGACCAGTCATGCGTATAGATTTTCAGTAATTGCAAACTTCTTTGGCTGTCAATACTGAGCTTTGTATGGTTTGGTCTGGAGGGCGGATTTGTAAAATATCACCATCCTAGCAAACAAGTCTTTGAAAAAATACCGCTGACTTTTGGGTTCCGGTTGATGCTCTCAAGCTGGAGCTGTACGTAATCTCTGATTTGTTGGAAATCAGCACACGTGAACGGTCTAATCCTCAGATTCCAATTATTCGCACTTGGGCCATCTAGTTACGAATTCAAATTTCAGTAATATATGGCCACTTTTTCCCCATGGAAGGAGTGGGTGCACAACTTCTGCTAAGTGACTCTCGTTTGTGATGACGAGATCTGAGAGAGATGAGCCTTGTCACACTTTGTATCTGGTGGCTAACGGGAAGTGCTTGATTCAACGGCACTCTGCTCTCAGTCTAACTGGAGGTTCCCCGAGGTGTCTGCTCGAGGACTGAATCCTAACCCGGCTTGCTCCGGAGGAGGTAAAATCACCTGGGAGTAAAAGATGTGCAAGTGAGTGTTAGGTCCTTATTTCGTGCTGGATTAGAGAGCGCAGTCTAGAGCCCCTTACATCACTCCCAATAAAAGGACTTCAGTAGGAGTTAAGAGAATTCTGGCTCACGGACGGTGTGTAAGAGGAATGGGATCTAAGTGTAAGGTGATGGCTGGGAGTAACACGGAAATAATGAAAAGGAATATATCCCCTGCCCGACCTCTTGTTGAGCCATTATGGACCAGTGTGTAACCACTGTCAAGTATTTCGCAATCATGTTCGTTCGATGCAGGCCTCTTCTCGGTGGCGGCAAGATCATGTTTCTTATCAGCCATCAACTGTCTCAGTTTCATGACCTTGTTTTGGATGCTGAGACTATCAGTGGAGAGACACTTTACCAACTTTCCATGAAGGGTAGAAGAACCGCAGGATTCTATAGCTGTTATGGGTAAGATTGTGGAAACGTTAAGAGTGGTAGGGAGAATGGGGCTGTAGGGAAAGGATAAAGTGATGGGGGAAATACTCCGTCGGAGCCGGATTCCCAGGGGGGGTGGTGCTCAAAAGGGGTAATGAGATAGCCTCCCATTCACATTGCCCAGCTGCGATGGGCCTCAGGGCGGTACGAGAAAATGAGATGAGAAAAAAAGAGTAAGCTAGGTATGGCTCGCGCATGTGAGCTCTTAAGGGGTGCTGGCCAGGGGATGCATATGTCTGGGCATTAAACATGCGGCTTTTCGGGCCAGTATATTTTAAGGGCTCAAGGAAGTGTTCCGCGACTGTGGATTACCTGGCAACCTACCTCTTCACGATGAAAAACCTGGGCTGAAAAAGGCTTCTTTAACTTCCAGGGGCGTTCAGATCTTTTCTCGTGGCTTGCACTGCCGCCGGTCTTGGGCTCACCGAGTTCTCTAGCTGCACTAACAAGGCTGTTTTTCATAGAGGCCCAGGATATAGATGATGGCAATTGTAACTGAAGCGCAACCCCCTTGGGGCAACCTGTCACCTTCCTGAGTTCAGGCCCCAAATTTAGTCATCTGGCATGAGTCGTACGACTGGGGTAAACTTAAATTTTGGATCACGTATAACGTCCGATACAAATGGTTTTCTAGTTCAACGCCATACATGTGAGGGCTTATCCAGAGAGATTTCTTGGACGGTGCCATTAGCCTCCTTTACCTGGGCAGTGTGTGTGAGGCAATCAGACACTGTCTGTGATGAGGTAAAACTAACAAGTAGCCCCAGAATTGGTCTGTCGGCTTTGAGATGAGCCAGGAGCACCCTGCTGGGATTGAAATCTTAGGCAATGGGAGGGCATCTATCGATTATTTGGTTCTCTCTGCGGGGGTTACTTTCTAGTCGAAATAGCCTTGAATCAAAAGGCTCTTGGCGCTGATTTCTAAGTCTTGCAGCTTCTCAGAGGCAATAGAGTACGTCTTTCTGAGATCTTGGAGGGATTTGAGCTGAAGGTTTCGCTGGGGCAAGGCGAAGCCTTGTCGCTTTTTATGTTTCCTCTTAGCCTCCGGGGTCCTAATAGTGTTTTTGAGGCTCAGAATTTCCCTCTTCTGATTCGTGACTATCCCCGACAGACTATCCAGGGCTAAAGTGGAATATTTGTGAGGTCTTTCCGAGTGCGCCGAAGCCTCTCTTTCTTAATAATAATAGTTTATTTCGGATAACTCCGAAGCATGCTGCAAAGCAAGATCAAACAGTAAAGTTAAAAGCTGAATGAAGGTTACAGAAGGATTGTACAATTATGCAAACGCGATTGAAAATAAGAGAAAGCGTTCAAGTTATTTGTTGCTGTACCGCCCGATGAATTTAAACTCAAGGTCAGATGGTCAAGCCAGCTCGAGGTGGGGTGTAGTTATTCTGCCAAAGTGTGGAGCGGATGGGGAACAGTAAAGAATCACACAAATCCTACGGAAGGAAGAAAGTTTAGCCGGAGAACCAAACTTGATTGACGGAAACATGTATGTTGTGAAAACGGAACATTCCCGAAGGAGACTTAATCAAGCAATAAAGTTTTCTTATGTATGAGAGGGAATGTGACTTAAAACTAGAAGATGAAAAAGGTAACATTACACATAAAGAACGAGAAAAACCAGTCGAATATTACGGTTGTGAATTTCAGTGGCCGCATATCGGTTGAGCCATTTGCATAACAAACGGAAAACAAAATGGGCTGTGGTTGCCAAAGTGATGGTGAAAGAAGTGACCAGATAAAAAGTACGGACTTTGTACGGACTGTTTGCTTCCAGAAGAAAGGAATATAATGCATCAACATAAAGCTGGGAACTGGCTAAAATCGATGCGTGGTGCGCAGCTACGATAGTGGCAGAAACATGGCTTGCAAGAGAGATGGTCAACTAAGCGACAGGTAAAAGTTTACATACTGATATTTCCTAGCAAAGACTTCACATGTATCAGGGGTCGGAAGTGTCTGAGACGATCTATCGGAATAGAGAATGGGAAAGGAAATACACAGAACCACCGATGAACAGATTTGCTAAGTTCGGCAGCCGGATATGGGCGGAATGTATGACAAACCCAATGGATTACACACCTGGACCGTGGTTGTCAGAGTGATGGTGAAAGAAGTGGCCGGATGAAAACATATAGTCTTTGAGCGGATTGTTTTGACTTCAGAATAAAGGAACATAATGCGTCAACATGAAACTAGGGAGTGGCAAAAAATCGATGAGTGGTGCTCAAATACAACAGTAGGAAAAAAGCAGCTGGCAAAAATGAGGTGACGGGTGGGAGACCATCAGTTTATGTTAATTACAGAAGGTGGACAACTTAATGGCGAAAGAACAGAACTCTACGGTACAAGAGCTTATCAGATATACATGTGTGGGACGTGATACCTTGAAAGATGAGGATATTGCAGTGCAACAGCCCTAGGTGGGCAAGCAGCGGAATTGACAGAGACAGCAAACAACACAGAACCATCAATAATCCGGAATCACTAGAGATAAATTTTACAGTATCATATACTATTTGAAAATTGTGGTACGGAAGTGAATGGAAACAACAAATGCTTCAGTTTTAGAGTATATCGGTAAAAATAGCAAAAGTGGGCGAGCTCTGTCTTAGAAAATGCTTAAGTTTACGAATAAGAATGGTGAACCATTTAGCATGAAACTGGGAAGAAGTGGACCGGGAACAACGGGCCAAGAATGTTGATGGGGCTTTAGTTATGCGATAATTATGCACCAAGGAAAGCGGTCCTGAAACCAACCTCAACAACGCTATAAAAACTGCATCAGTAACCAACCCCTGGTCGCACGTTTACATACTACTTACTATCATTGTGAGCGCTTGCACATGCAGCCTCGTTGTTCGTTGGGTTAGCAGTGACTCATACACGAATAACTATGAGAAATCACAATTGTGATTCATTTGTGGGCTCTTCAATGAAGAGTATCCATTCACACTCCAGACGATTCAAATTGGATTCTAGTGAGCATATATATATACGTACATGTATAAATACACTCTACTGTCCTATAATTATTAACACAGGCACGGTGAGTAACCCAAAGCTCCTCGATATCTCTTAGCTTACAATGCCTCTCTCCCGCACCAGATCCCACCACATATACTTCCCTCACCACCTCTGCGACCTCGAACTGGAAAATCCAGTCCGATTTATCTCACTTGGCGTGGCTCACTAACTGAACTCAACACCCAGTTATGACGTCACCATTTCTGCTTCCATCATATACCCCAGCTGAGTTTCTTCTGTAATTTCATGCAGAACTTAGTCTTTACTTCTGCTCAATGACCACTCTAGACGAAATACTAACTTTCCCATCGAAAGATTTAGCCACACTTAGGCGTTACCCTTTTAGTCTCACGTTTCGTGGCCTCAATCTGCCTTGGGGATCCGCTGCACCGATGAGCCCGTGCCTAACTTTTGTTCTTCTTTCCGTTAACCATTGATCCTCAGCTGGGCTATACCCAGACTGCGTCTCTATCTCACTTCTTTTGCGTCCGACCGCTTTCGCATTGCCCGTCTGATGATAGCACCCACGTATACAGCAATATATATATATATATATATATATATATATATATATATACCTTGGATATGCTCCACTCACTTTTCTCCTCCTTCCTAATTAGATTGTGCCACTTTACAACACAATTTGCATGTATATAAATAAAACCGTTCCGTCCTTTAGCGATAGGAGCTCGCTTTCACATAATTCCTGTCTCAGGTTAGAAAACAGCCGGCCCATCCCGTTTTTCTTGCGCCTTTCTCGTACACTGCGGCCTTGCCACACGGATTACCATTCCTGAGTAACTAGGCTGCACTTCTCTGCGCATATGCTCATGGTAAGTTAAGACCCTATTCCAACCGCATATCTCTGATTTCTCGTGGCCCTGCGGAATACCGGCACGTTTGCTCCCACGTGAAAAATCTTCACCTTAACACTCAGTGTTTTTTTTCCCCTTCTCACTGTCTGCCGTCCTCGACCACAGCTGGTGAACTGACCAGACTGTTATCTACCCGTTTTCTCATTCTTCTTCCAGACCATACCCTCTACTATTGTTTTATCCCTGGTTCCAAAACGGACATCCTCTCCTCATCCACCACCTGCCTGATATCGCCCTAAATCTCCACTATCATCCAGCTGCCCTAGAAAGCTACCAGTTTCCGTCTAGGAATCCTTAATAGACCGGTCCACTAGCCAAACGATAACTAACTGTTCGTACGACAAAATGTTCATTTTTTTGTTTCCATCAAAAAGATAATCATAACCCACAGCTGGAACACTCTCCAGACTTCCGCACTCCTGGTCTCTTTCAGATTGCATTGGTTACTTGGGTAACCATCGGCCGAATTGACGTTTATCCTGGACTACCTTAAGGACTGGACGATTTGATCGATGGTCTAAACCTATACTTTTGCCTGCTGACGTTACATGGGGCACCGTACACGGATTAACAAAAACCTCATGAAAGTCTCACCGGATCGCAGTGACTCCTGACACCAACCATCAACACATCCGCTCAACGTCTATTCCCAAATAATCCAACCCAACAGTTCAAATTCTTCCCGCGTTGCAGTACGAAACCAATGACCGGAATCCAGCCCTCGCCGCTGTCCACATCGTGAAACCAGTCCTTTTTTTACCTGCTACCCTCAACATTCTACCTGCCACCACCTGCAACCAAGGTCTTTACGGAACAGAATACCAGCCATCTGCAGCCAACCACAATGTGGTTACCAATTTTCTATCATATACAAAAAATATACACTCCTCCAAATTCTGCTAAGCCAAACCATTGACCTTTGTCTCCACTAATCCGTCTCATTGACGGCTTTTCTTTTAAAGTCCGTTATACGTCCATACACCATTCATGCTCTTCAAAAGTTCACTGAAATCCCTGCGAAGCTTTTCGCCTTCATTTGAATTTCCATATGACACTGTAATCACCTGCACAAAAGGTCCGTTTTATTATCACCTTTGACTCACTTGCCTTTATTTCACATGCTTCCTCCTCAATTAGTTACCGAATGCTGGATCAGTGTCCAATATCCCGCTGTTACCTCTGACTGCAGTTCGATAGCCGCATGCTTGCTTTACTTTTAACAATGTGCTTTGGCATTTCTTCCGCCCGGTTACTCGTTAGTGACCGTCCATTTGTCGCTTATATCAGCAATCTCACGACTGCCCAGCTATCCACACCGCCCCCAGCGATTTCGAAGCCGATTCGGAGTTCCCGCTTCAACCATTGCCACTTTGGTTCAGTCAAACACCACATAACTTTTCTGGTGTATTTTAGTTGCTGTATGATTTATAAATTTAGAATTTGTGAATACCTCACATTGACACATACTGCTGCATACTCTGATCTAGCCTTGTGCAAGTGTATTGACCACGGTCAACAAATATACTATACTATACTATATGACGTAATTCAAACTACTGACACAAGCTGCTCGGAAATTGTTCAGAAACCGTCCAGAAAATCGGTCGCAAACCACTCAAAAACCGCCCGAAAACCGATCGGCGTAAGAGTAAAAACCGATCCAAAACCGACCAAAAACCATCCGAAAGCCAATCAAGGATTACATACAGCTCCAGCTTGAAAGCATCAACCGGAACCCAAAAGTCAGTGAATTCAGTGGGCTAACTGAGCAATGCCTTGGTGCTGCTTATAACTTGTTTGTACCAAGGACTCCCGAAACCGATGAAAAGGCATGTCCACTTTCCAGAAGAATACGCCAACTATTAGAAGAACGTGCTTGACCGTTCGCAGTTTAAATGTCCACATAGCTAACGGCTGATGAAAACAACTTAATAATAATAATAATGGTTTATTTCGGAAGCGCCCGAAGCATGCCATGTGCATGATCATGTAGATACAGGTGATGGAATGGACAGATATAATTCATGGAATTATGAAGACTCTCATTAAAATATTGGGTAAAAATGCTCAGAAGGATGAATAAGGTAGGATGAAAATAGTATAAACGTATGCACACCATAGAGATTGTGTGGAGTTTAAATGAGCTCAAGAGCGGATTTGAATGGACGCCCGGTGAATTTGAAATTCAAGGTCAGGTGGACTGAATGGCTGGTCCCGGGCAATTACTTATGGAGGCAGACTGGTAAACATGAGAAAGGCTGGAAATCGGTATAAAGAATTGCAGTAGCGAGGAACGATGGAGAAAAAGGTGAGGTGCATTGCAGTGGATTAGATGACAATGAAGCATTGGCACTTTGCAGTGAATTGTCGGCGGACAGGACACAAAACTCACCGTAAAACAGGCAGCGAGCAATGCAAGACGTAGAGGGATGATCAGATGACAGAAACGATTTAGAAGGATTGGATACGGTAGATGTGAGGCACAGATGTAGAGTTGATGGATGCCTATGATGACGGTCGTTGGGATGATAGCAAGAGAAATGGCAGGTGAGGAACTGCAAGATGCAGAGCGCGTGCACATAGATATATATGCGTAAGTTTATATATATATATATAGATTGATTGTACATATATGTATAGGTTTAGGAGAAGCAGGAGCAATAACAACGGGGTCCTAGAAAGAAATTATCAGTCAATAGGAGGAGTAAGTTATGTTAGATCAATTGGTTTTAGGATTAACTTTGGAAATTTGTGGTGGATTAACTTCATGACAGGTGCACGTGGCAGCCCAACGGAATGGATCTAATTATTTAATCAATGCAGGTGCGAGATGTAGTGACGGACCAAAGGAATCGGGTAGTGACAGGTCGAACAATTTGGAACTGTAAAAGAACGTCACGACGTAACATTGTCATTACAATGGTGGAACATGGAAAAGCGGACCACTCTGGAAGGTACAGAGAAATGCCTGTAGCGAGCAATAAACGGATCAAGGAATGAAAGCAATGACCGAGGAGACACAGGTAAGAAATCACCAATCAGATCATTTTACTGCAGATGAAACACGAAGGAGGCGGACAAGGAAGCGGGAAGCCCCGAGATAAGCGGACCAGTAATAGAGCAAAAGGGCCACACAAAAACGAAAGCGCAAAGGATTTGGGGCAATGGAGCTGGAAAGCTGTGTGCCGGCAGACAATTGAACAGGTGGATACTAATCAGGACACTGGAAAGAACCGCAGAGGAATCGCGCGGCCAGAAATCTTTGCAAAACTAGGCCAGGTAATACTTTCGAAGCCAGCAAAGAGATGTCCTAGCCCAAGTGCGAAGTAATAAGTCCATTCTTTACCAAACCTTTAGGCGTGCCGGACAGCCCTCGCCCTCTCCCCCTTGTTATCAGATGGCCCGCTAACCACTACTTCAGTACGAGTGGCGAACGCCTTTAGGTCTTGCTTCAGCTCCATTCTTAAAGCTTCACCCGCGATTGTGCATCCAGTGATTCAAAACCTCGTAGTTCACCCTCAACTGGAACATACTGATACCTCTTTTACTGACGTAAATGAAAAGCAAAGTTTTCGTAATCCCTATAGTTTCACCGGTCCGGACATGACCCACCGTAAAGTTCTTAAAGAAAAGGTCAAGGTAATGTTAGTTCCCAATAATCTGCTTTTCCGTAAAAGGCCAGACACGAATGTTTTCCCCAATAGTTGGAAGAGAATCGTGTACACCCCTTTTTTCAAAAAAAGGAAGCCACCAACCTCTGGATGGGTACAAAAGAACTGCTCTCATTACCACGCTCAGCAAGGTGTTTGAAAGCACTCTGGAAACCGCCATCCTGGATCATCCCAAGAAGGCATGGACTATAACAACCGGTCGTGGAAAATCCCCCTTTAACCCTCGCGATTCAGTGTTTTTCCTAACATCACTCATTTGCCTACACTATTGACTTGCCTTTACGAACCGGTTGTTTCTATGGACCAATTGTTGTCTGTTCGCACCCAGAGCGCTGCTTTGACACATCCTTGTTCAGGACCTGCGTGAAGCACGTGATGTTTGCTCACACGCTGCTATTCGGTTTCTCGTTGTTGGTTCCTGGTGATCGTATTATTGAGGTTTGTATAACTTTGATGTCATTGTTCATGTAATAATCTAGTATCGTAGAATATCGCGGATAATCGTCTTTTGATTTCGGGATCCGTTGCGAATTTGGCTTCGCCTTGCTCAAACTTTCGGTACGTGGACTACTTGCCCATTCCCAGCATGGTTTCCTACATCACAGATCTTGCATCACAAATGTGCTGAATGAGACGCGCAGCCTAATGTAAGCATCTGAGGATAGATGGATATTCCGTGCTATCTCCATCGACTTTGCCAAAGCCTTTGATGTGGCTCCCCACGGTCCCCTGCTATTGAAGTTAGGAAAGAATGGCATCTCGAGTCTGCTACTTTTAGTTAACCGCAGCTTCAATACACGTCTATCCTTCGCAGTTAAAATGGGACCATCCTACTTCCCTTCATCCCCGTCTCTATCGGAGTGCTTCAGAGATTAGTACTTGGTCTATTCTTTTTCTCATCCACATTACTGACCTATCCAGCGTTATCCCCGTCAACCTAACAATGTGTGCGGAAGGTGTGATAGTATGGGGATCTGATCCAATAGAAGTGCAAGTGGCCGTGGTTGCAACAAAATGCTGGTCTTTTTAGCGGGGCCTGCCAGTCAATGACAAATGTGTCTCACGGACATTTGGCTGACTTCCTGACCATCGTTCCCAAATCAAGGCTAGTGATCATGTCCGAAACTTCGATCAACGCACACTACCATGATCTTGGCTTCGTAAAAACTCTTCTTTTACTCTTCACCGAGGGAAATCCAGCAAACATGGTTTTCGAATTCTCTATGTGATAAAGCTTCCCTCCCCACGTGTATGTAAAGAAAACTTCCATCTCTTCTGTGGAAGATACATCCGTCCTGCGCTAGATAATGGCAGTCAAGTGGTACACTGCGGTCTTATCAAGGGTCACGACCTGCTGGAACGAGCCCACAGAAGGGCCACGAAGATCGTGCATTATCTATCCTATATACACCAACTGAGTATTCCCCCAGGACATCTGCTTTGCCACGGTCGTCAGCGGAAATACCGTGGTCCTGAGGGGAGATCTATCTATCCCGCCATTTTCTGTAGTACCCTTCCTCGTCGTTCTGGTTTTTGTGCTAATCCTCATTTAGTTACCGATCGATGCATGTCTCGCTTCTTCAACGTTTAACCCTCTTTTCTGCGTCCCACCGTTTAGCAACAGAGTGAGCATTAGCTCGGCTCTTTTTGATATTCTCTTGCTTGGGTTGCCTCTTTCAAACACCCGGTCCCACTACAAATGCTTCCATCACTACCTAGGTGGTTTGGAACTGAAATGATAATTCTCCTTTCTCTCACTTGGTGTGGGTCACCAGATGAACTCAATATGCAGTTACGACGTCACCGATTCTGCCTCCACTCTACCTCTCAGCTAAGTTTTTTCCATAATTTCATGCTGAACTAATTTTTCTCTTGTTCCGAATGACTACTTTAGGTCAAATGTTAACCTACTAACTGAGCCTTTTAGCTCTAACTTATATGTTTCCTCCTTTAGTCCTACGTTCCATGGCCTCTATTTGTCTTAAGGATCCGCTGCATCGATGAGCCCGTGCTTCGCTTTTGTTCTCCGTTCTGTTAGCGGTTGATCCCCAGCTGGGCCATACCCAGACTGCTTTCTTGTATGCCATTGCCCTTTCCAGTGATCCTCAGTGCCGGTCAACAACCTCGGGCATTATACTGATTATCCTCCTGACTGATGCTTCTGGACAGCAAAGCTGTATGGCCTTCTACCACTCGCTGTTCCCGTTGGCTCCTTTATCCGAGTTCTCATAGCCTCAATAATTGATCCTGGAGCAAAAACCCTTATCGAAGTTGCTCAGCTCTCTACAACCAACATTGATCACTCACCTCAATCCCAAGGGTGTAGGGCGCGGTCAGATCCCCTGCTTTGGCCGGTGAACGTCGGTCGTGAAGGCCTTCGGAACTGTATGCGAGCGCATTTATGCTGGCGGATCACGCCTCTTGTTTTCACTTCACGAAGTGTTTTCCAGCTTGGGTGTCCAGTGCATGGTCAGCCCCACCCGTTAGCACCGGTTGCGTATAGCATGCTCCAACTCTGCTTGCCCCACCGCATCCACCAATGTAGGTTGCGGATATCACGCTCCTGCCATTCTTCTTCTGCCACAGTTTGGCCATCTATTGTTCTTGTCAGCACTCCTGCCACTTCCTCCTCGTGTCGTTCCAGCTTTGTGTGCACATCCACCCATTTGGTTTTTGTTCCCACCGTTTTTTTACCATGACAGCCCCACTGCTTGATGTCATTATCTCCCTGTCCATTTAACCCCACCCAGGTCCGCAATATCTCCCTTCCCATCCACATCACTTTTGCCAACTCCTACTCTCTACTCACCTGGTGCTTTCATGAACTCATAGAGCTTGTTGGTCGCATACCTCTCCAGCTATCGTTTTGCTGTATCCTTTTTATCCTTCCGTCTTATGCCTGCCGCCATTAGGCACCGTACACACTATTAACCATGACCAACCACCTTACGAGAAATTGCCCTTCCTACCCTTGCATTTTTAAGACCAATTGTTTTGTCTTTTTACCACAATCATATTTTCTATGTTTGACTCAGCAATTTTTCCGTGGATCTTCCTCATAGGTGGTGCCTTGATTAGCAAATTCTGGCTCAATTCAATTGTACAATCGCCTGCAAGCACTCAGCTCTTCAGGTTCATTCTCCCAACTCCGAAGCACACATATTTCTCGTGTCTTTTGTTCAGTCGCAGATTTTCCCGTCCGGATACCTCCGTCTTCTTTTCTCCCCGGTCTTCATCCTGTGTCATCTGCAGTAAAACGATCTTATTGGTCACCTCTCACCTGGTTTTCTTTGGTCAGCACTCTCATCTGATTCGTATATTGATCGCTACAGGCACCTTCAGTGTGCCTTCCAGGCTGCGTTGCTCTTCCACTTTCCGACCAATGTTAAGTCATCGGCAAGTCATTATTTTCAAGTACATTTTCAAACCGTTTGATCCGCCATCATCTGAACTTTCTGACCCTCCACTTTCTTGTTTTTCCCCTACCCCATTTGCTGTTACAAACTCTGTATATTTTGGCCGCTGCTATTCGGTTTCTCGTTGTTGGTTCCTGGTGATCGTATTATTGAGGTTTGTATAACTTTGATGTCATTGTTCATGTAATAATCTAGTATCGTAGAATATCGCGGATAATCGTCTTTTGATTTCGGGATCCGTTGCGAATTTGGCTACGCATTGCTCAAACGTTCTTTACAATACTCAACAGATCAATTTGGAACGAGAAAAAATTCGCAAAATGCCAAGAAAAGGATCGAAAACATTGAAACCCGGACAGGAAGTAACACGGCAAGTCTCTGGGGAGGCTTTGGGTACATTTTTTTCTCTAGTTAATGTTAGATCGCCTAGTCCTGTCAGTGCTAGTTCATGTGTTAATGAGAGCAATATTATTCGTAAGGATGTTGATTTATATAGGTTGATGATACTAGACCTAGAACAACAGTTACTATCGGCTAGACTACAGGCGCAGGAAGCAGAAAAGAAGTGTACACAGAAAGAGCGAGAGCATGAGACCAGCGACTTCGACACTTCCGATAGATCAGGGTGCAATGAGATAGGGAACCCCACGCCGGTCGCCGACTACAAACCACCACCGATCGACTTGCCTAGAGTGATACTAACGGTTTTCGACGCGCGAGCTTAACAAAACTGCAAGTTTTCCAAGCAGTTCGAGGCATTCTTTGAAAATAAGGTAACCGACCGTGGGCAAAGGTTTCTCTACCTTACTCACTACTGCCGCGGCCGAGCAAGAGAAGCTATCGATGGGTGTACCATGCTCGATCCGGAACAGGGCTACACAAGAGCAAGGAAGATTCTAAGGGACTTGTTTGGCCAACCTTTCAAAGTAGCCCGTAATCTAATAGAGGGCGTGATGGTAGAGGCAAAGGGAACCAAGGGCGACGTCTTCACGACGGCCGACCTGGAGATTTGGATGCAAAACTGCTCAATAACCCTCGACTATTTAGGTTACAGGGCTGACCTAGATGCCATGCACATTTTGGAAAACGTAGTCCGTCACCTCTCTCCCGAACTACAGGGTCGGTGGGCGGAAGAAGCAGAACGGATAAGCCGAAGCGACAGAGAGGCCAACTTCGAAGACCTGACCGAATACTTGGACAGGCAAACGAAGATAGCTGACAGCAGTTCGGCCGACTCATCCGGGACAGCAACCGGGCAAACAAGCCCAGTAATAGCCGAGCTCAAACCCCTGCACGGGAACATCCAAAATACCAGCCTTGGACCAATACACATGCCATTTCACGCGATGTCACGGCGCAACCCAATTGCAGATCCTGTGGTGCTAGCCATGGACTACCACAATGCCCCCAGTTCGGCAACGTCACAATAGACGAACGGTGGGGAATGGCGAGGATTGCAGGAGCGCGTTTTATTTATCTCAACACCACGCACCGGGCAGCAGCCTGTAGGACAAGGAACCGATGTGGTTACGAGGGCTGCACGGGCAGACACCATCGTTTGCTGCACCAGGGGAGGGTAACCTTACTCGAGACGAGTACCAAACCCAGCGTTATTTGTTCAACCTCACGATCTGCCAAAAAACCAGCACGTTTAGGTGTAGTGGCCGTGGGAGTAGTGACCCCAACAGGAGTAGCCAAAGCGTTTGCCTTCATAGATAGTGGCTCGGATACCACGCTAGTAATGAGGGAGTTCGCAGAGAGATACGGGGTCAGAGGGAATCAATCCTCAATAGCAGTAAGCACAGTGAGTGGCACCGAAGTCACCCAGTCGACCAAACGGCACCTACAACTCGCTTCCTTGGTCGGAACGAGAGAACAGAAACTCTAGAAGCATTCACTATAAAGGACCTGCCGATGAGAGCACCTCAGTCAGTGCCATCGATTCTGACTCAGTGGCCGCATCTTGACGGGTTTACGATCGAGGGGTGGCAGAGTAATGAAATTGATCTGCTGATCGGCTGTGATATACCGGAAGTGCATTGGGTCCTGGATCAAAGGATAGGAAGCCGCAAAGCACCATATTCGATTGGACTTTATATGGTAGTACAGATGGCAGATGCGGCAAACAAATTAACTGCACTTTGGTGAAAACGACGAACATCGAACAGGCATTCCAACAATTGTATAACACCGAATTTGCCGACCTGGCCATGGATAGGGATGCCCATCACGAGAAGATAGGTTGGCTTTGGAAATGGTGGCCCAGAATGTCAAGCACGCAAAAGATTGTTTCGAGATTTTTGTCCCGTGGAGATCCAACAGTAAACCCATGCCAAACAGCCGAGGAATGGCTCTGAAAATATTAGGCTTCTTCAAAACCAGGCTGCTCCGGGAACCACAATTAAAGATAGAATACATGCGAGCCATGCAACATAACATCGACTTGAGTTATATGGAAAGAGTAAATACAGCGGTTACCAGCGCAAATTTGAAATGGTACCTACCCCACCACCCGGCCGTGAACCCAAAGAAACCGGGGAATGTCAGAGTGGTTTTCGACTGTGCCTCGAAGTGTCAGGGTGTGTCACTGAACGACCATATACTACAGGGCCCAGGCTGGCCAACACCGCTAGTCGAGGTTTTATGTCGTCTTCGACTAGGAAAAGTGGCTGCCTCTGTGGACATAGGCAAAATGTTTCTACAAGTGAAGATGCCCGTTAAAGATAGGGACGCCTTCCGCCTCCTCTGGTGGCCTGAGAACGACACAAATAGCGCACCTGACGAGTACAGGTTGACAGTGCACCAATTTGGGACGGTTTCACCCCTTTTCTGTGCTAACTTTGCCCTCCGGGAAACCCTCAAGTGTTTTGACGGCACCAGCAGCTTCTTAAGAAGGGCAATGGACCACTTCTACGTGGACGATTTACTGTGCTCCTTTGACGATCCAAATGCTGCTATTCTTTATATGACGGAATTGATCGCCACTCTAAATGCCGGAGGACTCAATCTCACTAAATGCACTTCGAACAGCCAAGAGGTGCTAAATATTATAATAATAATTGTATATTTTGGATGCGCCCGAAGCATGCTAGAATGCATGATCAGATGATTATAGTGATGCCGGAATGACAATTCACAAAAGGGTACAACAAGTGCATGCAGAGTATCAGAGAGAGTGTTTCAGTGAACTAAAACTGTAGTAATGCCCGGCAAATTTGAAGGTCAAGGTCGAATGATGTCAGTTGTTCTGGAGTACATGCATAAGTGGTATATGAAATAATTACCACTAGTGGAAATTCGAACATATTGAAAGGAAATGTTTTTGGTGCGCTACAGAATATGAGAGGCATATGGATAGAAATCTCGTCGAAGCGTTCGGTGAATTATTCACTTTACTACAGGCATGTCAAGAAGTATTAACATGGAAATATTTCAGTCTGCAAAGATGGTAGTATATAAAGTGGTGGCTGTATACTGGAGGAACCATATATGTTGCAAACAATTGCGTATCTCTTGGGAGGGATACTACCAGAGTGATGGTGGCAGGGAACGGCCGGAGTAAAACAGGTGAGCGTGCGGCAAGTTGTTAACTTTATGTAGGGTTGGTATGAAATGTCAAAGCGGAAGTGGAAGACTAATCAATATTGACCGTGTGGTTACATCCATTATACAGGTGTTCAGTTCTGCGAGAGGAAAGGTAAAGTAATCCACAAATAAGTGCACGTCAATAGATGAATGCTGTGTGATATGTACCATGCAAAAATGACAGATCAATAAAACTGCCCAGGTATATCGCGGGAAGCGGCCGTGGATCAACGAATATAGAAATAAAATGTGTCGGCCGGTGCAGATAGTGGTGTGATTTAGAGGCTGCATACGGGGTCAGTTTCGGTAATATAACACGAATGCAACATCTGGAAAATCAAAGGTCTCGATAACGGTGATGGTATAGTAAGTAGACGGTGAGTGTCACATTTCTAATGACCAATTTGACAGGTGTAACAAATGATGGGAACGGAGCGGCGATGCAGCATGGGAAGTGTATCGAAGACGTTCAATCGTGGAGGGAACGCAGTGATCTACAGAGCCCGAACACTCGATGCAACAGCATTGCGGATGCGATCGGATGGACCGATGAAGAGTGCAGGTAGTTACTAATTACTTCGCTGCCCACTGGAGGACTACTGAAAGATATGTCAGCTCCGGACGTTTTTTTTTTGGTGACCGATGAAGCAATGAACAGTGACAATAAAGGTGCCAGTGTTTGAACAGTATTAGCGGGTTCTAACACGGAACGGGCATAATGACATATGGGATTAAAATGAATTGTATGAATGCAGTGAGATCGAGTAGTCCAGGTTCAAGAAGTCCGATGGCGGGAATCTTGGGGAAAGCGATCGTGAGACGGGCGAAAATGAAGTTGTGTGTAAATCTCGTTTGTCCTGTCCAGCAAGAGAGGGTCCAAGTTATTCCTGGGAAGTGGACGGCGACAATCGTCCTTAGGGTGCAGGTTCTGAAAACAAAACGGAGAGGGCTGCATTCTGGCAATTCTACCAGCTGTGGGTTAGGGGAGAAAGACAGAACACCAATATCATGCCAGTAACAGAAATGGGTGGTCGCGACGTTGAGGTCTTGTTTTTTGGATTAAACAACATACGGAAAGCGGAGAAGACCGGTACTAGCGACTAATTCTTGTGAGGCTTAGTGAGAGTTACCAAAAAAGCAAGGAAGCGAGAATAGACGACACTGGGGGCAAATACTTATGTGAAGTTCGACGAATGGTTTATGGAAGACCACATCGATTGTGGCGATTCGTTCATCAGAACGAGGCCTGGAATCTCGTGTGTTGAAATAGGGTCTCAGTGAGTAAGTAGTTGAAGCGTGGATGAGACTGGTACCTTGAGGACCATATTATATATGCTGCTATGTATTTTCTAGCATTATAAATGCTCTTATACCTGGCGGCAGCTGATAAAAAAAAGAAGAACCTAACCGACTATGGTAAAATCTGACAGCATGAAAAAAGAATCACCGGAGTAACGGTGGCCAGTAGGGGGTCGTGGTCAGAAGCGTTGAAAATAGGAAGTGGCTAGACAAACACGTGGAGTGTGCTGTTGACAGTCATGGAGTATAGGTTGGACTGCTTTTATTTGCTAACTATAATACAGAATGCTCCTTACCATCCGTTGGTAATAACTGTCTACTGAACAAAGTTGTTAAGCTTTTGGTTAGTATCCCAGGCCCAGTTCGTAGGCTCGGGTAATAGACATGTAGGGATCATGCATACGGATCAGTTTTTGGACAGTTAGATGATTATTTATTTCTTTTTTGAATAATAAAGAGGCCGAAGACATTGACCTAAGTTGAGGTGGAAGTTTGTTCCAGAGGGAAGAATATTTAACAATAAAGAAGTTTGACCGCATCGCAGTCCTGGATACTGGAATCAAGACCATAGAGTCCCAATGTCGTAAAGAATAGTTGGAGGGAGTTTTGACCTGGGGGGCTGAATTGCAAGATGTACGTTTTACAATATTGCAAAAGAAAGACAGGTTCATTGGTAGACGGCGCAGCCATAGGGGCTCTAGGTGCAATATTTCACACCTTTCCATATAATTTAAAGGCGAGGAATATCCTAGTAGTTGTTTGGTAAATCTACGTTGTACATTCTCAATTGCAAATCTGTCAATCTGCCGCATGTTAGAAAAGACGACAGTGCAATATTCCAGAAGTGGTCTGACATGAGTTTTAAAAATGCTTAGCTTGCTCTCTGTAAGACTCAAGGTTCTATTAATCAGACCAATTAGCCGTCTAGCTTTAGCAACCTGCACGGCCGAATGTTCGGAGAAATTAAATGTACAAGAATATTGTACCGAAGCCCGAGAAAATGGAGTGCAATAGAGAGCTTTGAGGATCCTCTTCACAAACGGAGCGCACACTTCGTCTTCAGTGGAAACCCAAAGGGGACGAATTCATTTTCACTCCAGACCTACCCAAACGACCAGTCACACGGAGAGGAATCCTATCAGCAGCCTCAAGCCTCTATGACCCCCTGGGTTTTGTTTCGCCATGGTTGTTGCCAAGAAGGTGCTTGTTGCAATCGCTGTGCCAAAGAGGGACGGGTTGGGACGAACCTCTCCAGGATGTCGACGATAAGCGATGCGCGACTGGCTGCCTAGCCTGGAGCAGCTTGGGGAGATAAAAATACAAAGAGGCTTAACAGGTATCAAGTGCACAAGCGACGCCCAACTCCACTCGTTCCCCGATGCATCAGAAATAGGCTACGGGATAGTGGCTTACGGATGCCGGGTAGACGAAAGTGATGGGCGGCACAGCCAGATACTGTTCGCAAAGGCGAGAGTGGCTCCACTGGAAACGGTGCCGATTCCAAGGCTGGAACTGACGGCAGCAGTACTGGCCTTGAAAGCAGCGGGGCTGATTAGAAGAAGCTTTGACCGGATAGACTGGGAAACAAACTTTTGGACGGACTCAGCCACGGTACTTCATTACATAAACAACACTACCACTCGTCTTAACACTTCCGTGGCCAACAGACTCACTAAAATCTACGAGTCGACTAGAACCGATCAATGGCACTATGTAAAATCCCCCAGTAACCCGGCCAACCTCTGCTCAACGGGTCTGAAAACACTAGAGAGATTAGGGATGTGGACAATGGGACCGGACTTTCTAACGGCAACTAAAGAGATGTGGCCAAGGCAGATAATACCTGAACCTGATGATGGTGATATCGAGACTAAAAGACTGATACTGGCTACAAACTTCACGGTAAGAGTAAGCCTGATGGAGAAACTGTGCCAATTCCCCAACTGGACAAAAATGTTAAGAGCCGCGGTCTGGTCGACACGGTACAAAGCACTCTTATTGATTATGAAAGGCGCAAGACCACAAAACACATTGAACATGGGGTCGATACTACCGGGAGAATTGAATCAAGCCGAACTCGACGTTTTACACTTGCTGCAACTAGACACTTTCCCGTCCGAGGCCCGTGAGCTAGCCAGGACAGGTGATAACACCAAAGGAAGCAGGCTGTTACACAGTATTGTCCGAGGACTAAACCCCATGCAAACCAACGGACTACTAAGAGTCGGAGGGCGGCTGACGAATTCAAACCTAGAGTACGAAACAAAACACCTCATAATAATACCTGGCGACCACCACATAACGAGATGCCTGATAGACCATGTACATTGGGGAGAGGGACACGCAGGTTCGAACCACTTATTGAACAATATACGCCGACGATTTTGGGTGACAAAGAGACCAGCGACGGTCAAGCGAGTCATAGGCAACTGCATTTTTTGTCGTCACCGGAGAGCGGTAGCAGGTCAACAAATGATGCCTCCCTTCCAGCCGTGAGAGTCCAACCGGGATGGTGCCCGTTCGTGGAAAAAGGCGTAGACTGCTATGGCCCGTTACTCGTACGACACCAGAGGAGCACCCAAAAGAGGTACGGCTGCCTGATAACATGCCTACAATCCAGAGCAGTCCACCTCGAAGTAGTGCATAACATGACAACCGGTTCATTCCTAATGGCCCTTCAACGGTTCATCGCGAGGCGGGGCGTCCCCAAGAATATATACTCCGACAATGGCTCGAACTTCGTTGGGGCTCATAAGGAGTTAGAGAAATGGTGGAGCCGCTTGGGCACCGCCAAAATACAAAACCAGACCGTAGCAAAGGGGATGGAATGGCACTTCAATCCACCTTATGCCAGTCATCGTGGTGGCCTCTGGGAAAGGCTGATACGATCGACTAGGAAAATACTCACAGCCCTGACCTCACAACAAACTCTCGATGACGAGACGCTGACTACTTTACTAACGGAAGTAGAACGCACATTGAACAACAGACCCCTGGTGCCGATCGTCCCAGACCCGGAAGGCGAACCGGCACTCACCCCCAACGACCTGTTATTACTCCGGTCAAAAGCAGGAGTAACCACCCCGAAAACCCTACGTGGAACGTACGTTGTTGGATGGAAACAAATGAACTATCTAGCACAGGCTTTCTGGAGACGATGAACTAGGGAGTGTCTACCGACTCTGCAGCTCCGGCAAATGTGAATCTCCAAACAGAGGTAGTTCAGACGTGGCGACGTGGTCATCCGCGTGGACAGCCACTTACATAAAGACGATAGGCCGGTTGGAGTGATCAAGGATTGTTGTACAGAAATCAATGGTCTCGTGCGCACGGTGGTGGTGAGAACGAACAAAGGAGGCGTATTGCGAGATGTACGTAAAATATGTCTACTTGAAGGTGACAGCGGCGCGGGCGAGGCCGACGCTACCGACCAAGCCATACCCACGTCTGCTGATACCAGATGAAGCCGAATTTATTTATTTATTCCTCATGTATTCTCCTGTAGGACCCAACCCCCCACACTATCTTTGAAGTATATTTGTGTTTAATTTCATACAGCATTTACGATGTACTATGGAGCTAATTGTCCAAACCTTAACTCACCACACGACAGGACACTGCATGTAGAAGCGACGGGGCCGAGGTCAAGCACACATGCCTATATTTTACTCGTTTTTTGCCACACAGTCTTTTGTTGACATTGCAGAAAGTCCTCCTTTGATGTGTAGTCATACCTGTGATTTCACTATACACCACGGCACACACACACACAATCACATACATCCAGGACAGGACGGCCTTTTACAAGGACAGCATCTATGTCACCCTTCAAGCCCGCCATCGGTCATTTGGTCTTGAGGAAGATGTAGACTAGCCTCACGTCTATGTAGCCAATGGGTTAGGTGCGACCAGTAGTAGAACGTTGACGACGAGCATTAGACGCGCGCACTGACAGCAGGGCCTAGAGAGGTAGAAAGAATCAGTACCTTAATACCGAACCTTTGACTCTGCTAAGGATCCAGGAGGATTTCGGTGGGCGGTGTACCAACCGGTCGTGGAAAATCCCCCTTTAACCCTCGCGATTCAGTGTTTTTCCTAACATCACTCATTTGCCTACACTATTGACTTGTCTTTACGAACCGGTTGTTTCTATGGACCAATTGTTGTCTGTTCGCACCCAGAGCGCTGCTTTGACACATCCTTGTTCAGGACCTGCGTGAAGCACGTGATGTTTGCTCACACGCTGCTATTCGGTTTCTCGTTGTTGGTTCCTGGTGATCGTATTATTGAGGTTTGTATAACTTTGATGTCATTGTTCATGTAATAATCTAGTATCGTAGAATATCGCGGATAATCGTCTTTTGATTTCGGGATCCGTTGCGAATTTGGCTTCGCCTTGCTCAAACTTTCGGTACGTGGACTACTTGCCCATTCCCAGCATGGTTTCCTACATCACAGATCTTGCATCACAAATGTGCTGAATGAGACGCGCAGCCTAATGTAAGCATCTGAGGATAGATGGATATTCCGTGCTATCTCCATCGACTTTGCCAAAGCCTTTGATGTGGCTCCCCACGGTCCCCTGCTATTGAAGTTAGGAAAGAATGGCATCTCGAGTCTGCTACTTTTAGTTAACCGCAGCTTCAATACACGTCTATCCTTCGCAGTTAAAATGGGACCATCCTACTTCCCTTCATCCCCGTCTCTATCGGAGTGCTTCAGAGATTAGTACTTGGTCTCTTCTTTTTCTCATCCACATTACTGACCTATCCAGCGTTATCCCCGTCAACCTAACAATGTGTGCGGAAGGTGTGATAGTATGGGGATCTGATCCAATAGAAGTGCAAGTGGCCGTGGTTGCAACAAAATGCTGGTCTTTTTAGCGGGGCCTGCCAGTCAATGACAAATGTGTCTCACGGACATTTGGCTGACTTCCTGACCATCGTTCCCAAATCAAGGCTAGTGATCACGTCCGAAACTTCGATCAACGCACACTACCATGATCTTGGCTTCGTAAAAACTCTTCTTTTACTCTTCACCGAGGGAAATCCAGCAAACATGGTTTTCGAATTCTCTATGTGATAAAGCTTCCCTCCCCACGTGTATGTAAAGAAAACTTCCATCTCTTCTGTGGAAGATACATCCGTCCTGCGCTAGATAATGGCAGTCAAGTGGTACACTGCGGTCTTATCAAGGGTCACGACCTGCTGGAACGAGCCCACAGAAGGGCCACGAAGATCGTGCATTATCTATCCTATATACACCAACTGAGTATTCCCCCAGGACATCTGCTTTGCCACGGTCGTCAGCGGAAATACCGTGGTCCTGAGGGGAGATCTATCTATCCCGCCATTTTCTGTAGTACCCTTCCTCGTCGTTCTGGTTTTTGTGCTAATCCTCATTTAGTTACCGATCGATGCATGTCTCGCTTCTTCAACGTTTAACCCTCTTTTCTGCGTCCCACCGTTTAGCAACAGAGTGAGCATTAGCTCGGCTCTTTTTGATATTCTCTTTCTTGGGTTGCCTCTTTCAAACACCCGGTCCCACTACAAATGCTTCCATCACTACCTAGGTGGTTTGGAACTGAAATGATAATTCTCCTTTCTCTCACTTGGTGTGGGTCACCAGATGAACTCAATATGCAGTTACGACGTCACCGATTCTGCCTCCACTCTACCTCTCAGCTAAGTTTTTTCCATAATTTCATGCTGAACTAATTTTTCTCTTGTTCCGAATGACTACTTTAGGTCAAATGTTAACCTACTAACTGAGCCTTTTAGCTCTAACTTATATGTTTCCTCCTTTAGTCCTACGTTCCATGGCCTCTATTTGTCTTAAGGATCCGCTGCATCGATGAGCCCGTGCTTCGCTTTTGTTCTCCGTTCTGTTAGCGGTTGATCCCCAGCTGGGCCATACCCAGACTGCTTTCTTGTATGCCATTGCCCTTTCCAATGATCCTCAGTGCCGGTCAACAACCTCGGGCATTATACTGATTATCCTCCTGACTGATGCTTCTGGACAGCAAAGCTGTATGGCCTTCTACCACTCGCTGTTCCCGTTGGCTCCTTTATCCGAGTTCTCATAGCCTCAATAATTGATTCTGGAGCAAAAACCCTTATCGAAGTTGCTCAGCTCTCTACAACCAACATTGATCACTCACCTCAATCCCAAGGGTGTAGGGCGCGGTCAGATCCCCTGCTTTGGCCGGTGAACGTCGGTCGTGAAGGCCTTCGGAACTGTATGCGAGCGCATTTATGCTGGCGGATCACGCCTCTTGTTTTCACTTCACGAAGTGTTTTCCAGCTTGGGTGTCCAGTGCATGGTCAGCCCCACCCGTTAGCACCGGTTGCGTATAGCATGCTCCAACTCTGCTTGCCCCACCGCATCCACCAATGTAGGTTGCGGATATCACGCTCCTGCCATTCTTCTTCTGCCACAGTTTGGCCATCTATTGTTCTTGTCAGCACTCCTGCCACTTCCTCCTCGTGTCGTTCCAGCTTTGTGTGCACATCCACCCATTTGGTTTTTGTTCCCACCGTTTTTTTACCATGACAGCCCCACTGCTTGATGTCATTATCTCCCTGTCCATTTAACCCCACCCAGGTCCGCAATATCTCCCTTCCCATCCACATCACTTTTGCCAACTCCTACTCTCTACTCACCTGGTGCTTTCATGAACTCATAGAGCTTGTTGGTCGCATACCTCTCCAGCTATCGTTTTGCTGTATCCTTTTTATCCTTCCGTCTTATGCCTGCCGCCATTAGGCACCGTACACACTATTAACCATGACCAACCACCTTACGAGAAATTGCCCTTCCTACCCTTGCATTTTTAAGACCAATTGTTTTGTCTTTTTACCACAATCATATTTTCTATGTTTGACTCAGCAATTTTTCCGTGGATCTTCCTCATAGGTGGTGCCTTGATTAGCAAATTCTGGCTCAATTCAATTGTACAATCGCCTGCAAGCACTCAGCTCTTCAGGTTCATTCTCCCAACTCCGAAGCACACATATTTCTCGTGTCTTTTGTTCAGTCGCAGATTTTCCCGTCCGGATACCTCCGTCTTCTTTTCTCCCCGGTCTTCATCCTGTGTCATCTGCAGTAAAACGATCTTATTGGTCACCTCTCACCTGGTTTTCTTTGGTCAGCACTCTCATCTGATTCGTATATTGATCGCTACAGGCACCTTCAGTGTGCCTTCCAGGCTGCGTTGCTCTTCCACTTTCCGACCAATGTTAAGTCATCGGCAAGTCATTATTTTCAAGTACATTTTCAAACCGTTTGATCCGCCATCATCTGAACTTTCTGACCCTCCACTTTCTTGTTTTTCCCCTACCCCATTTGCTGTTACAAACTCTGTATATTTTGGCCGCGGTTCATCTTAACTCCAAGTCACCATTTTCCATTGATCTCTACACCACTCCCACCACTTCGCTGTGCGTTCTCTAGCTATTTTCAGGGTCATTCTGTTGAGTAATGAAAGCACATTCAATAACGCATCACCCATTTTCGACCGCCACCATATGTCTCATCTGCAATAATCAGATTGTTAGATTCATTCTTACCTGCCTTCTTCGATCCTTTCCTCCATATTCCTACTTGCCAATTCCCGCTCACTGCCATCAATTCTGTGCTCCAAAAGTCCCTTCTTACTCTGCTGAACCCCCATGTTCACCCGTTATGAGCCAAATTCATCAGGATTTACCCAGGTCATTTCTGCACCATTCGAACTAAGCCTACCTGCCTCTTCCAAACACTGCTACTTCAGTGTTCTGTTTATTCTCCGACATTTGCTCCTGCCGTTATATATGTTTATATATATAAATGTACTTGCATGTACATATAACATTCGTATATTTCCCCTGTATCTTCCAGTTCCTTACCGGCCAGTTATTTTGCCCCCATCAATCTGCTCCTCATCATATATGTCCACTTTGTCTACATCTGTGCCTCACACTTAACTTATCTCGATTCTTCCGCACCACTGCTGCCATTTGAACCACTCTTCACGTCTTGCATTGGTCGCTTTTTGTTTACGAATTAACACCGCCTTTTTATTGCAATGAGGCATACTTCATGGCTACCCGACCCCTTGCCATACCACTCAATTTTCTGTTCCTCCTTTCTTCCCTTATTTTCCCTTATCGCCTCTCGTTAAAGTGGCTTTTCATGCCGATTTTCAGTCCTCCTGATGTAAAATCCCAAGGTTCCGACCTCCTCCGCTTGGCTCAGTCAGCCCCTCCATTTGACCTTGGCTTTCAAATTCGCTGAGCACATATTTGAGTCCATCCCTGGGTTTACCTAAACCCCCTTTATTATTCCCTGGTGTGCATACATTTATCTCCCTTCTCAGTCTCTCTACTCTTCGGTCTTCATGGCCGTTCCTAAATTTTTCACGAATGTTTTGTCCATTTTGTCGCTGGTAAAGAATTTGTCCATGCGTGATGCATTCTTCGGCATCTCTAAAACGAACAGTTATTAATATCATCTATCGCGTCCTTAGTTAGGCCCTTTGATTGTACAGAGCAATAGGCTTGCTTCGGCTTCTTCTCTAAGCATTTGGATAATCTGAGCCCATACTTTTACTGATAAGTCCGAGAAAGGCTCACAGCCTCGATTCTAAACTTGGTGTAACGGGCACAGGCTTAGCGACTGCCGGAAGCTTTGTAAAGTTTCCAGCTACTTTCTCTACTCCTGGTAGCCTTGGCTTTTACAGCCCTCTACTACTTTGGCTTGTTCTCCTTGTCCTTCGGTTCATGTGTGCAAACTGTTCTTAAAGGGCTTTCAGGTATCAACTTATGACCCGCCAGTACTGCTCAACAGTAGCCTCTTCTGCCTCGTCCTGCGCCAGCCCCGTTGCCCTATCGCTAAGCTTATCTTTGTCGATACCACCGAAATTCCTAACCAGCCTTGAAGGTACTTTGGATTTCGGCGTGCACAGGGTGACTTTGACATACACGTGATCGTCTGTGCTCGGCGGTGCACAGTACTGCAGCACAGGTACAACCTTGGGGAGATTTATTACCTCTAGGCCAAGGAGGAATGGAAAGCCTCCAGCCCTGCATCTGGTATCCTCCTGAACATGTTAGAGCTTCGCATTAGCGTGCATCTATTCTAGGTAGGTCTCCCCTTGCCATCCCGATCAGCAGACTTCCACCACCCAGTCAACATGATGAAAGTTTAAGTCATCCACTAGGAGGATCCTTTTAGCATCCTTACCTAATTCGGTCATGGTCCGCAACAAGCGAACATCCTAGTTGCAGCTTGTGCTTGGCCCCATGTAGACACATGCAAAGTGAACACTTCTGCCTGGAAGGATGATCGTAACGGGGCACAGCTGGACATCACGAGTGCACGTCTTAGTCTGAGAATCAAGACGGCTCTCATCTGGCCTAATGAGGATGGCTACCCACCGCCAAGGCAGTCGCCTTCCTCACCCTGCCTCTAGATTACAAAGCCAGCATTTAATAATTCCGGTAAGTGGTCCTATTTAGAAAGCAGTCTCCGTAACTGCGACTATTGACGAGTTATGCTTCCCAACTGCTTTGGTGAGTTCCATCCACTTGCTTTCGGTACTACTGGCGTTGGTGTATGATGCCACCGGGTATGCCCTGTTGCCTAAGTGCATCGTATTGTTTGATCCCGCCTGGTTCTCGGGTGCAAAGCCTGAAAAGATGACACGTTTCCTGCAGTGATCGTCCACACTGGTGTGCCTGACACCATTTATTGATCTAGGACTTCAGATGACCCCAGTTTTCCTCTAAGGAAGTTGCCAAAACATCTAAACTGGCAAGGGTCGCGCCGTCCTCCGCCTTTGGGCAGTACTGCCGACTTTCGTCTTTCAACACATCTTTAATTACGACCGTTCACGACCGCGTACGCTGCCTCTTCACCGCTATTAGCGCGGGGGCCGGAGAGCCAAGCCCGGCCTTCTGTTCTTGGCGACCCCTCATCAGGGCCCTAGCTTGTCTAGCCAGGTCTTCCTTAGGTGCTAGACCGCCGGGCCCCAATCCGCACTCGTCAGGTGCAACCTAGTATCTGCCCTTGGTGAGGAGAGCCACAGCTGCTGCCCCTTGCCAGCTGTCTATCTCCGGTGGCCTCATCAGTTAATTCTACTGGTATTGGTCCAGCTTGAATCTCACCTTTGTTGGCAAGTAGTGACCTCCAAGTCCCCACCCTGTGCACCCTTCTTGAGCAGTGGGGTACGGAACGCCCGCCATTCGCAGTGTGTCATAGACCCTCCTTTCATCTGTATCCCTCCTAGCTTTCGATTCTCTTTTGAGAGGTTTCTCCTGATTAAGAAGCTGGAGTCTGGTGCTTGAGTTCCTCAGCGATCCATAAAATCTGCCTCTGTCGATCCTCTAGTTCGTCTTCTCATCCTGAGAATGCAGAATCGTTCGCTCCAGCCAACCCAAACTTCACCATATTACACTCACTCCTACTTTTGGGCTGTCTTGCCCTTCTGGGCTACAACCCAGTCTACTGGCCCTCGTCTGTTTGCTGCACGGAAGCTGAGGCAACGACAGCAGGACAAACTTATGGAACGCGCCTACTCGCTCCAACGACAGTCCTCCCAGGCGTGCCCAACTCTTCCACAAGTGACTTTCTTTTACTTGACTGCGGTGTTTTGAGGCTGAAGCCTGAGAGGCTACCTAGTGGGCATTCGTCCGTCCCCTGTGCCTGCAGTTTAAAGGCTGGCCGGCCGTTCCTTGCAAGGAAAGCACGCCCATTTAGACCGTGGGTTCCGTTTATAAAAGAAGTAGGTGTCCTCTGCTATTGCTGAACACCCTGGGTAACCCTACAGGGATGAAGTCCTTTCGTGGAGATCGGTGTTATTTACTTTGGTACCTTATTCGTGTGACAGCAGAACAGCTTACTGAAGAGGTGCGGCCCTCTGGTATATTTTTCACTTCAGAGGATTTTATCTCGAATTAGTACACAGTGATCACTGATTCATTGTTAACAGTTTTCCAAAGGTTCGCCGTGGGAGAAGAGAACTCGGAAACATATACCCAGAAGATAGTTAAAATTTCGCTGGGAACACAGAAGGAGTTGGGAAGGTGGTGGAACCTACCGAACCATGACAAAATGAAAGATGAAGCTGTGGCCAAATTACCGGAGTGGCACCTTGACCTATCCGGTCGTCATGGAGGCTTTTTGGAAAAACCTGATGAAATTGGCTGGTGAAGTAACCACGTCTCACGTCTCGCAAGGAATCCTCAGTAACGAGAATCGGAACAACCCACTGGATGAAGTAAAACGCCTCCTGAACGATGGAACCCTGGCTGCGATTAATTCCGATTTGGAAAGTTATCTGGCCCTCACCCTAAAGGATCTGCTAGTATTGAGGTCAAATTAGGGTCAGTTGCCTCAAAACTACGCGAGAAACGTACGTCGTAGGATGCAAGCGAGTGGACCATTTGGCACAGGCATTCTGAAAGCTTTGAACAAGGGAGTATTTACTGATACTGTATCTTCCACAAAAATTAACTGCCCATGGAAGATCATTCACACTTCGAGGTGTCACCGCTCTTTTGGAAGATCACCTAAACAATGATGAACGGCTTGTCGGAGTGGTCAAGGACCGTATAAACCTCGTTCGTGTGTGCTGTGGCACGTCTTTGATTTAACCTCTGACTGCAGTGGCTTTTGCTGGCTTCTGGTTCCCACTTTCTATGATCGTGGCCACTCAGTTGAGTTTTGGATGTATTGTGCTTGCGTGTACTTTGTTAATCCAGCACCGCGGAATCTGCGAATTAATCTGGTTTCGACTTTTAGATGGGTCGTTTTGCCTCACCGTCGCGGACATTCGGAGGGAAGTGACACTGGGATTGATCTCACGAAAGCTGCATGCGATCACAGGGGCTGGACTGGCCAGGATCTACTGATATCGAAGGGGCCACGGAGGTCGGAGGTGTTCTGGCTGAAGTAATGCTCACAGGAGCATGAGGTCGCACATCTATGAGTCCTATTCGCTGAAGACAAGTGAAAGGCGCACGTTTGTTTCTTCCGCATGCTGAATGCCTATCTCACCGAGGAGGTCTATCATTTTACTTTTTGATGCTTTTAATTGACGCAGCTCCCACGATACTTTGACAGATTTAGATGCACTCTGCGGCTAGGGGTTCGTCAGAAAGCTGGAACAGCTGGGCACGGAGGCAACATGGTGATCATTTCCGCGGTCATTTGGAATGGAAATTGTGACGAGCCACGCAGCATGCGCTCAATATAATGGCTTTATCAGACTGTGCGGGTAATCTGTCCGGGACAAGAAGGACTATGACTTCACTGGCTTTCTCCATTCATCCATGAGTTTCGAAGTAGTTTGCATCCACAATACAACGGGCCACAGATAGGTTTTCGAGGTCAGTCTGACTTGTTGGTTCAGCAATGATTCTCAAAAGAGGCTTCTCTGGTCACGCACCCACAATCGATTTCCACTCATTGTATGAGTCGTTTATTTTCTGTTTCAAACAACTGAATTTGTTTTTACCCTCAGTGTATATGTCAGTGAGTGACACGGAGCATGTATTGACGGCTGCCGTCCCGTCGGTGTTTGTGTTTAGTTTCATTCTGGAGGCCCGAGTGGGATGTTTTGTAGCAGGCAAACAAAAACAGTTAGACACAGACTTAGAAATAATTTTTAGGACTGAGACAAAGGTGACCGCACTTGTAGAAAAGTGTGCGAAGGTTTTACTGAACTTCTGCAATCCGGAAAGAAAAAATATGCGGACACATCACAAGGTCTTTATTTGAATAAAGATAGCTGCCTGTATCAACGGTGGTTGATGTGCTTGATGTTCCTCTGTTTGCAATAAGATTGAATAATGGCCAGAGAGCCCGTACTCCAAAGATTGCTGTTGCATCAGTAGTTGCCGTAGCGATAGACTCGTCGGACTTTGGGTATGAGAAACGATTATCTGGATTCCTTCGAAAAGCAAAGCTGACCTTTACCAAGGAGACGCTGAACGATACACTGGATAACCTAAAACGTCGAAGAGGCAACAACTCACAGCGAGGTACCGTGAAGGGGGAGTTTGGGAACTTCTGAGTGGCAGTTGCGCCGTGGTGCACGCTGGTGCTCAGCGGAAGGACCAAGAGAAGCAACACTGTGAGTGGTTGCGAGCGGCAGGATAGTCCGTGCTGTTGGTTGACTTCGGCGCGCAGTTCGCGGGGGAAGTGCAGTGGTGCTCGCACATGTGCGGGGCACAGGTGGTTGATGTGACACAGTAACCAAAGGGCATGTAATGACCCGTCCGAAGATGGGAAGTGGAAAGAGTAGGTGGTGGCAAACGGCGCAGTGATTAGTAATTGTGCAATGTATGTGGATTGGATTCGGGCAGGTAAAAGAGGGAAGTTGGAGGCTTTTAATGGGATGTACGGCAGAGGCGGGGTTTTTAATCTGTGGCTGCGAATGGGATTTTGGGCTTTTCGCCTGTTTTACAGATTCATCTTCCTGTGTGTACGTTTTGGTCTATCCGATAGCATGACGACCGTTTGCAATGAAAATTTACTTGGGGTTATTAGTTGGAACTTATATGCTAAATCACGTAGACAGTGAAATAGGTGCAACGACTGTTGCCAGCAGTGCTGCTCTTCCCTGACCAATAAAACTTATGGTTCACACGGGCGACATGAATCACTGAAACAGATATGTGGTGGCTCTGATAGAAAAGTATTGTCGTATACCACGAGGATCACCTGACGGAAAAAGAGGCCGTCAGACAATGTTGGTGGGAGCTACCAGGGAGTCCGGCTCTGAAAACACCCACGGTTGTTGAGACAAATGAACGGCACGTGAAGAAGAGTAAACCGAACGGTAATGAGGCGTGCAACGGATGCATGGATCTAGTAGAGTTGAACTGTCCATAGGTGCGCGATCAACGTGCACTGTTTCTTTTGCGGGATGGGAAGACTTAGTTTATCCAAAACGGACGTGAAATAGTAACATTCATTTGGCAACAGTGTCCATCAATGTGGAAAGCCGCGGAAGCCTCTGGGATTTGCTCACGAACTTCCACTCAACTAAACGATATTGGCGAAAGAAAAGTTGGTACTTCAAAAATGAGACGGGGGGATGATAACAAGGGACTCTGCAGAGGATCAAAACTGTCGGGTACCGAGGACCAAATAGTCCCGGGAAGTTCACATGAGTTCAGTATCGCTAAATAGTATGCTTGGAAAGAATGAAACAAAGCTCAATATTTATATTGGATAGAGGTGGAATAGCTGGGTGAGATTAAGAAGAGTCATGTATTAGGTGAGGAATCTAGTTGGCCGGCCGTCAAATTATTAAAACATGGAGAGCCCAGCAACAGTAGAGCTTACCGTAGCTTTTGGAAATCACTGTTAGGGCCCCAAAATAAATTTCAGTGTAATGGAAATTAGGAGTGGCATTTTGACTTACGATGAGGTCTATCATATTGAAATAACACATTAGAAAGTTGTCCGTTTGGTGAGAGCAAGGAAATTTAAAAGCAAACCGGTTTTCCGACCACGTACAATCAACGGACCTGAGAGGAAACGTCAAACAGCTTGAGGGTGGCCGAATTGATTTAGATAGGAAATAACTGATGCATTCGGATAAGATAATAGTGGACTTGTTAGAAAATGCAAAAAGAACTAGAAAATGCACCACGGGGCAGAAGTAAGTGGAATCCAGAAGGCAGGGCTAGGACGAGGTAGAGGATTGTGTTCGCAAGTTGTGACACAGCTAGACATAAACCACAGAAAATGTGATCGAACTAGGTGAAACTTTTTGGGACAAAAGAGTGAGTTACTGGTATCCAACTCAACCTCTTGTTGCTTTGGTCAGACTTCGAGGCCGACCTGGAAAGCTCGATTTTCAGAGATGGCAAAATTCGTCCTGTGGAGGTTTTGAATGACTGTGTAGCACTCACTCTGTATTGTTCCAGCCGAGCTTTTGTCCAGTGAGATCGGGTGCCCAAAGGCTTACATTTTAGATAGAGTGAACAGAAGGGATGAAATGGGACCTCAAGGTGGTTTTGGCTAAATCTATAGTAACAGTGAATGGCGGATGGCAGAGGGGCAATCACGGAAACTGAGTGTTTCACAGGCTGATAATAAGTTGTGAAAGAAACTAAGGAAGACCGGGTTAGGATTTAGGAGAAGCAGCTACACAGGTTTGAAAACTTCTGGGACAGAGTGGGTGATCATTCATTTGGTCTATTCCTTATGTGCCTCCGGTTTTTTCGAGAATAACCCCAGCCGCTCTGGACATGACCGATTGGGACATTGAGCGGCACTCGAGTAAGGGCTTGGTGTACGACATGCAAATATGTACGGTAATTTCAGGAGCCCTAACACTCGCGAAATATGAAAGAGGCCACTCCCAGAAATTGTGGCCTAAATGACTCCAAGTTCAGAAAGCTCTAGAGAGGCTGGGTAGTTCAGACCAACATCGCAAGAAGTAGAGCAGCGAAAATATCTCTGTTCCACTGTGATTAAGGTACCAGGGGGCCGAAGACACTCACGTGTTAGTGTCCCACGTTTATCTGACGGGGAATTACTAAAACAGTAAGCACTTCACAGGTTAAGGTCAAAAAGATTGGCAGTAGCCCCCCAGGGCAGTGGTGAAATTACTAAACTTAGAAGAGTAAACAATTCTAGTATCATCAGTTAAGACAAATGGGCGTATTGTAGGACTCTAGGCTGACTGCGCGATTGATTTTGGCGGAAGAGAACAAGGTCCTGGCGCCATATCCTTTAAAAAGCTGCTTGTAACCGGTTTTTGGGCTAGAGGTAACCTGGGACCTTTGGGATAAGTGAAAATATAACCAAGGAGGAAGGAGATCAGTAATTCCATAGGAATGATATTTCGGCAAAGTCTAGATGAATGACTCGGTCCAGGGTTTTAAACTTCCAGTTAAACGATAGGCAAAGCCATAAAGCCATCTGAGTTCGCTAGGAAGATTTGGAAAACCAGTCAACCGTAATACAAGAGCGAGAGCCAAGGAATTCATGCCTTCTGCTACTCAGTAAGTTGAGTCCGAGAAGATAGTTAACCGGGCAAACCTTTACCAGCTTTTATATTATTTTGAGGAGGATGTGTGTGTGGTTTATCGGTCGGTAGTTAGAAAGTCATGTGCACCGGTCGTTTTTATGCTCTGGGAGGATGACCAAAAGATTTTAATTGAAAATCACTGAGGTGCAGTTCATGGAGAGAGTAAAACATTTGAGCAGCAGCATTGGTAAATCGGCTCTTTTGTTGGCGATGCCCGCCAGGCGCGGCCTTACTGGTCCTGGATAATCTGTCGCTTTGTATTGAGATATAACTCGAGAGACTGATCTAGTTTCAAAAGATGCATTGGGCGGAGAGGGGTAAACGTTGAAATTTGAAAATGGTGGATAGATGTTGGTAGATAGGGCTACAGTAAAGCTATGGAAAGGTTGAAAGCTTAAGGAATTTCACACATTGATGTAGCAGATATCTTGCCAGTCAATATCGTGCACTGGATAGCTGGCTTTGCTTCTGTATTTCTGAGTTTTTATAAATTCGATATTTTCAGTAAGCTGTTGGAACGGAAGAAAGCCATTCATGCATTTTCAGGCGGATAGATTCAGTTTTCGTTTGCGTATTATGAAAAAGACATTTCAGGCTGATGCAAAAAGAAAAATCATGAGATTAAGATGGTTTTTGTGGCACAAGTTACATGTTTTTGGAGAGGACATTCTCTATCTTCTTCACTTGTGCGACGAGCCACCCTGATAAAGTCGTCCAAACCGGCCCGTGAAAATCGCACGTGCTCAGGGATTACTCTCGACACAGTATAACAACAAGTAAACCTCGATTGCCTCTCTGGCCCCTTCACAAGGATAGTGAATCAAGTGCGATCATCGCGGAAATTGATCAAGTACACTCATTTTGGAAAGATGTCCAGGGGAAAAAATGGATGATGGTAGCCATCAACTTGAAGGCGAAACTTAAAAAGGATTGAGTAACGGAAAGGCGAACAAAAAAGTGAAACTGTAGCAGACTAGAAGACCAAAGAGACGAACCCCAGGCCGTCGTACGAGACAATGAGGTGACTCAACCTATTGGTAACGAGACGCTACCCCTGAGAATTGACAGGAAGCTGGAGTTGGAGCAAAATTTTGAATGGCTTGCTGAAAGACGGGATGGAATTCCGCCAGCAGATTGGAATCCTGGAAAAGACTAGAAGAATAGCTGTGGGGAGTTATGGGACCTTGGCGAATAAATGAATTCCGAAGAAGAAAAGGAGGATTATGGTCATGGGGTGCCATATTGCGAACCGGCTGAAGGCCTTATTCCACCTCAACGGCCCACGACAGAAGGAGGAGTGCGCCTGGGAAAGCAGGGTGAGAATGTATCAAAACGTGAAGAAAGACCGAGACTCTCCTCGGCAGAGTTCACAAACACGGGAGATGGAGACCCGGTGCTGGCTGCTTCTGCGTAAATAAAGGTGCTCTGTCAAGCTGGACGGTGAGACTGGCGAGTATACTGCGCAAGTAATCCTGGAAGCATGTATAGAGCCTGTTAGCCTGAAATCTTCAAAGCTGTCAATAAGGAAATGTTTAGCATCCTCGAACGGGAGAATTACGGAGGACGGCAAGTGCTCCAACCTGGAAGACGAAGGAAATCGTGTCGAAATTTGGATACCAAGGGGAAGCTCGGAACCTTTGCCTGTAGATCTTATGAAGAGTGCTGAGGTAAGTGAGGTCGGAGTAAGGAAAAACGGCGACAGATCCCGGGATTGGGGCTTAGGAAGTGAAAAACCCGGGTGAATGCTCTGGGAAGAAAAGGCTGCTGGCTACCAGGAGCTTGTCGATTTTATGCAAGAAGGTCTACAACATTTGCCACCGGTAAAGTCAACCTGCAGCCACAATGGGCGTTGCAAGGCTCGCCGCTTTCACCAAAACTCGGCTTAAATCGGAGGATTTCATCGCTCGTACATGCGTGGAGGGCTTTGTGCAGCTCGTCAATAGGTAGGGGCGATGGCAGGTTAGAAGGAATCATGCCGTTGTTGGCTGCCAACAGCTTGTGCCAGCAAGGAGTGGAGATGGGATCACAAACGTGCCGCGTGGGGGCTGTATAGTTAGTACACTAAGTCCTTAAGACCTTTTGCGTTTACTCAAGCCCGTTTTTCACCAGAAAGGAGGATACTAAACTAGTGGCGGTAACTGACACAGTCAAGCAAGATGAAGCAGTGTTCGTCGCGGGGGACTTTGGTGTCCTAGCCGTAGATTATAAGTTCAAGGATGCACTACGGGGTCTTTTGAAGGCGCACCTCTGCAGGTCCTACAAGGAAGAGCCCTCGTTCTACATGTGCAGCCATACTTGGTCTACTTATGGCGAAGAGTGAAATGGACTTGGGTCCAGTTGTCAACATACTATCGCCAGGGCAGAGCGATAAGAGGGTAACGAACACTGAATTGGTGGCATGCGAAGCGCATAGCAGGGAAAATACCGCAGTAAGCTCGTCAGACTAAAACCTCGGCCCTTGTGGCGGCAACGATGGAACTACACTGGGGAAACACTCACGGCAACGTGAAAGAGAAGTGAAACATTGTCGGAGGAAACCCTCGGGTACCTCCGAATTCTTCCACACCATTAGAGAGGATCAAAAAGATCGGCTTGCAATCATAATAGAAGTCCAAATCTTGAAAAGCACAGGCAAGGGTATACAGAGCCCGGTGCGGCTTTATAGAAGGAACAGGGTTGAAGGCTAATAGAATGCATGAGAGATCGAAGAAATGCCTTGGGAACCCATCTGGAAAACAGACGCCAGCACCAACAGAGACCGGTGAGAGGGGTGGAATGTGAAAGGAAGGCATTTTTAACCTATGATGAGTCAGAGTCAACCTCAAGGGTTGCGGTTAATAATGGTGAAAACTCGAAGTGCAAAGACACTGAATTGAATGACGGCAGGGTCATCATATTGCTTCACAATCTTGAGGGAGTTCATGGTAACGATATTGGCAGAGGCACATCTAGTCTTCCTCTGTTCGGCAAAGAGGGAATGCCACCCGCCAAAACTGAGGACGAAGGAGTTAGACTGGACATGGTGGGATGAAAACCGATTGAGATAGCAGGCCCAGATGAGCTGAGTACAGCCCTGCTGAAGCCATTAGCCGGCCTGCTGGTTCACCCCTTTCCGAAGCCATTCAGCCAGCCTCTGCAGGACTATCAACCGCCAAGTGACTAGAGGGTGGAAAAAGTTGTGCTTATCCTCAAAGGCTGGGGAAGAGAGGAATCTTTCAACTGTTGAATACTGTGTTTGACATATGTGATGTTGAGGGTCTTCGGTGGGATTCAACGAAACCGAATGGTTGCCTCCCCATCCTGAGAATGGACTGGTTAGCGTGCCTCGATATGGTTTTATGAAGAGGCCCTGCAAAGAGCTCCTCAAGTGCTTCCCGAGTGAAGTTCCTAGGAGACTTGACGGTTGCGAGAAGACGGAGGTCTGCCACTGGGACTTCGAGAAGGCCATCGACTCGGTTAACCACAGGCAGCTGGTGCAAAAGCTCCGAGCCTGTGGAACTGATCCTTTGCCCAGCGATTGGCTCAACGGCCTTCTTGGATAATGGGGATTCTTTGTAGAGGTACTGGGAACGATGTCTATTGAAGTTAGGATGATGGCGGAGTCCTACAAGAGCCAGTGCTTGGGTCACTCCTTCCTCTGTCGTGCACAAGCTACTCGGATCCTGAACTATGCTTTTCGTGAAGACGGTAATATAATGGGAGAACCCTGGTTAGGCACTCTGCAGGGCGACCTCGATAAGGTGTGTCAGTGATGCACAGAGTGGCAGCTTCTAACTAACGGAAACAAACACAGGCAACTCACCGGGGACTGTACTCAGCTCATTCAGAGAGAATGGGAGGAAGCGGACACCAGAATGGGCTTGGAAAGGACAATTAGGTGAAAGATACAGGGATAATTGCTGGGGAGCCTAAGACTTACAGGCAAAGCTCGGAAGCTGCTAAGACAGGTAATAATGGCCTCACAACTAATGAGAACTTTTGCCATGCGTACTTCTTGGGTACTATAGGAGTTCTACACAACCCAAGTAAAGCAGCCTTTGGAGTACGCCATTCAGCACATGCTTTCCAATCTTATCAGGGTCAAGAAACTAACTCAGCGTGTACTAGGGAGATTTACACGAATGCTGACTAAACCCTCAAATAAGCCGCGTGAGGCAAGGCCTACCGAAATAGGGCTGTTCTCTCGGGAACGAAAAAGGGTAAAGACCATCTAACTGAGGCTTACAGAAATATGGGAGGCTTCTTGAAATTTAGGTTACCTCAGTAGCTCCCGATGAACATGGATGGAAGACTCAATGGACACGAAATGAAGCTTATAAAACGCGGCTGCAATACAATGGTCAGCGCAAGTTTCTTCACTCAACGAGTAGCAAACTGATGCAGTAAACTTCTGCCTTCGGTGGTGGAGGTCCGGACGACCTCTGATTTCAAGAAATAGGCGGATTTTCATTGGAACAGCCTGTTTGAAGATCTAGTTTGGAATGGCAGTCCACCTAGTGACCTCTGAGTAACCGGACACATAAAGCGGGAAACAATATAAGTGGTTTCATCAGTAACCAGAGGAGCTGAGCCTTTCAGTGACACTGGGGCGTGGGCAACACATAATCCCATTTTCTCTCTCACTGCCCTGCAAAAATAAGTTAAAACCCATTTTGATGGACCATTTAGGCAAAATTGAGTCCACATGTATTTTTTTGTCTGTTTTTTGCTTTCTAGCTTTATGAAACCACGGATTTACATGCTTATGACTAAGTATAGTGCAGTGGCCGCTGCATGTAGGGCATGACCATATGGCATCCATCGAGCCCCGGCCGCGAAGGCGGACAATAAAGTGCGGCACAATTCTGGACTGCCGAAACATTTATGGTTTAAGAGAGCCTAGAAAAAATCATTGAGGATGCCTAAACCTGAAAGTCGAAGGTCGAAATAAAAATCGAGGCGAACTTTCGGGCATCGGCGAGTGGGGTTATGCCTCCCTGACTTCACGCGACAAGCTGCAACGTATTATCCACAACCACCCAAAGCATTACCGATTCTCAACCTATTTTGGAAGCAAACCCAACATTTAACAAAGATTGCTTTGTGTCAGTTTCCAGGTAGAGTTCTTATAAAATGAAGTCCTAAAGGCGACGTATCAATTAAGCACGGCCCCACTTTCATTAAAACTGTCTCCGCTGCCACTTCTAACCGATTTCTAGATCTCTGGGCCTCTTCTTTTCCATCTGCCTCTTTTACTTTAGAAATTTTGTCACCCCCACAGTGTTGTTTCTGGGTATAGTGGAGAGACGGAAGGTCTTCATTGTCGTCGAAGCAAGCACCTACTTTGCAGCCTGAGGAGAGAACCAAAGAGCGCAAGCCTCAAAGTCTCATCTCCGAAGCAAGCTGCTAGTCGTGCTACGAGGCCTCAAAGCTCAGCTGGGTCTGAGGTTGGCTGTACCGCTTCGGAGGACCCATTATTTCGGGGTGGGGGAAGTGGGCAGTCAGACAGCTAGAGGGCTACAGCGTAGTCACGACCACCGAAACGAACACTGTGTTTCGTTTATCTGCCAGAGCAAGTGTGGATCTCTGGAGCTTCGGTTAAAAGAAGTCCAACACGAATTTAGCTCAAGCTTCCATGCCCCTTGGTTTGATATGGTCTGATCTGAATCAAGGAGCCCATCCTAAAGAGAGAGTATTTAAATCATGTAGCCCACGGTATCAACTTCTACGCGGCTACTTTATCGATGAAACCCGCCTTGGTCCAGTTCACACACAATAACGTCGCTGACTGGTAGAGAGACCGTAGACATTTCGGAAGTCTCCATGGTAGACAGCTTACCAATGATACCAGTCGACTCCACTAGGTTAGTAGCCGAGAAACGGTTTCAACTCAGAGGAAAGACTATCGAGGTAAGATCTATCCTCTATGTTGATGTATTAATTGGTGTAATACACCGGAGGCTGTCTGGGTGTTTCAACAGAAAATAGGCAACCGGATACAACCATTGGTAGCGCAAAAAGCATTTGACCGGAAACTTTTAGGGCCACTGACGAAAAAAGTCCGGCAATCAGGGTCAGCAAGTTGCTAAGCAGTTGCTGAAAAGTGTTTGCGTGGGACGTGATCAGTTTTTCGATATAGAATATAGCGACCTAAAATAAAAGAGAAATCTTCCCAAAAGGAACCAGTTGGTGATTTCAGTGGTGGGCTTACAGACGAAAAGTCGCGACGGGAAGCATTAGGTCTCTTGAGCTCCAAAAAATGCCCTCTGATTGTTTGAATCAGTTTGGATCTTGCCCCCCCACCGAAGTATGGCCCAAATCGGCATAAATGAGACGTTCACTATTTTTGTACCAATTTATTGGAATACTAATCTTTAAGGTTGAAAGTTTCTGGAGTTCATGGCTGGCAGGGAACCAGCACTTTGCTTGTTTTTGAAGCTCTTGTGTTGGCGCGAAATTCTTTTCCTGTAGACCATGCCGCAACAGTCTTACTCCTGTTCGTATGATGCCCGTCCGAAGCGAGAACGTATTAGGGTAGCAAGCGACGTGCGACAGCAAAGGGGCAGAAGTAGTGTTCAGGACTCCCAGAGGATCATTACTCGACGTATGGCAAAAATGAGCGAATTGAACCTGTTTGAGTCCACTGGAGACCGCCGCCAGGCAAGCGTTTTATTCAGCTACCATGAGTAAACTGTCTGAAAGTGGGCGAATGTGGGAACAAAGGGGAGCTTCAGCACTTCAGAGGAGAAGGAACTCTCTATATTTTCCTATGCAAAAGTAGCACGGAACAGCAGCGAGAATGCGGGAGGGACTCGGGCGGAGGGACCTACTGATAAACCAAGGGTTGTGAATCCTCCGTCCTCAACATCAAGGTCGAACAGTGTGGCGAAATCCATCCCGAAGAGGAACTGGACCACCTACGAACCACAGGTGGTTGGTGTCCCCGAGTGCACAATAGTCTAAGACTCAAAAGGCCTAGGGCATCAAGTAGAAAGACTACAAGGAGAACTGCAGGGGACAAGGCATAGGAGCAAACCCTTTTTTATGAAATGCCAATAACTTCTCATACTGAACCATGAGGAACAGACCATAAGGGAGTCTGAAATGGGATGGGATTTGAATAACAGGAGAGTGCAGGATCCTTTGGGGCTTGTAAGCATTGATGAGATGGTAGACATCGGGAGAATTCACAGGGTCGGTGTATGGAAGTATCCGCCACCTGGGATACGAAAAGGATCAGAGAGACCAATCCTGATTGAGTCCATAAACCCAAATATCAGGGACCACCTACTGGCAAGAGCTGGCTAATCATTTTGCCGATGGGAAGACATCTTTTGGTTTCTGATAGTCCAGAACTGGGCACAAGAGCTCAAGGAAATGCTGAACTTGGGAGGAAGGCGAGTACAACCATCGCCTCAACTCAGGGTCTGGCCAGAAACAATTTTGGCAATAAAACCGGGCACTTTCCCAGCTACGCGCACCCAGCGTGCGCCTTCAAGCGGCCGTTGTGATGGGGGACGTTCTGAGAGATAAGGCTTTCGAGGTCCGTTCAGTGTAAGAGGAATGTAGTCCCGAGCCACAAATCATAAGAACTTCGGGTCGACAACAGATGAAATTGATACTGTAATGCCCTTGAGGAAGCACAGGATTCTAATTTAAGAAAGCAAACAGGCGTAGAGGCAAGCGAGCAGTTAACGACATCCAGTGCGGCAAAAGCAAATGAAACGTGGCAGCCACTCAGGTACTCTTCTCGGGGCGAGACAAAAAATAAAGGAGACCAGTGCAGTGTTGAATGGAGGAGCCACTGATTGCTGTACATCAACCCCAGCAGCATCAGAAACATATGATACAAAACCGCCCACTTGAGCCACTCAAGGCAATGCCAAAATAATTGTAGCCTTAGAGGCCCAACTGTCCCAGAGGGACCATATCTCTTGGGGAGTCCAACACCACCATTTTTTATGTTGACGGGGAGGGGAAATCAGACAGCACATGGTGGATAGACCCTCATCAACAGAGAAGGACCAGTGCACATAGAGTCAGAAGTAAGTTGATGCACACGAAACTGAAATACGTACTGTCATCGTAAGAACGCGAACCAGGAAGGCAGTTGTCACGAGCATTTGAGGGAGCCCGAAATCTTCCTTAGTTGAGGACAAGGATTGGTGGACTCACTGCAGTTGCTCCTGGTATCGGCAGAGACCTAAGCCTGACTGGGGAGAGTTAGTCTTCAGGTAGCTGTATCTCGGGCAAGGATAGAGGAGAATTTCGTTGAATTGGTGCATAGCCGGGCTCAGGTCCACTATATCGGTGGGAGGACAAGATACAGGTCGGTGCAGCAGCCTTTGCTCATCAACAAAATGGCCACAAGGCGTAGGAAAGAATAGACTGGTTGGTTTTGCTGCCAAACTCGGGCAAATGTGACCATGCCACTTTCAGATTTTCTCTTTGTCTCATGCATGTAAAAGCGGTAGGACGAAAAAAGTAGAAAGTTTCGGAGGCTGAACATATAAGGAAGCAGAACCGAGCTTGCAGAACTCGAAATAGGATGTAGAATGGAAAACCTAGTAACAGAAATGTGCCAGATGATCAGGGGAACCTTCTGGAGTCACTGGACAGTTTTGTCACACTTCATGAAAGCGAAGTTAGGGGCAGGTTTCTGAGGCCCCTGCTAAATAAAGAACTTGGGTATGGCACAAGGAGGGTAGAAACTCAGCTGTAAAAGTTCAACGATAGTGAAGAGAACCTCTGAGCTTACGCTGGTCAAAAAGGTCTAGCCAAACCGAAGGAGGTACAGTAGATACGTTCAGTCAAAGGCTTCAATAAGGAATGGAGTAAGCCTCTCTTCTTGAGGGACGTGGGTGGAGCACGTGATGGCGACCGAAGCAAGCCAACCCTTGGGGTCTATACTTCGATAGTTCACGTAGACTCCAGGAGAGAACACAAGCATCGATCGAAAAGCGAAAGTTCGATCCCGCCGTTTCCAATCTGCACTTCATGGAGGTGGAGGGATTTGAAGTATTGAAAGGATTAGACACAAATGTGTGAGCGGGGTCTGATGGCTTCCCCCCAGCCGTCGCAAAGCCCCTGGCTGCCACAGTCATTGGACTTGCTGTCTGTCGTTGCCGCGAAGTAACACATAATCAGTGGGTGGTATCGTTGGACTCGAAGTTGCTGACAGTTTTGGATGTCTAAAAGGAAGTGTTACAGCTAGCAGAGAAGACTTACCATCCTTCTAGCCCCACGTGCATCCACTGCAAGCGTTCAAAGCTCCTGGAGGAAGAAAACCTGTAGGCGCTCAAAAAAATACAATTTGCTTTGTGAAACAAAGCAGGGGTTTTGAAGGGTAAATTCTGTCTCTCGAAAATTACAGCAATATCGGACGAAGTCATTTCCCAGCATGATGACAGGAGATGGTCGAAATTTGTTACCTAGACCTCAGCTAGGCCTTTGACTGAGTCAACCGTCGCCTGTTGATGAAGAAACTGATGATGTTTGGGAAAGAAGGGCAATAGTGCAGTTGAGCATCAGCCTCCCCGACCAACAGGACCTTCCACGTTAGAAGAAAAGCCTGCAGCTTGAAAGCAGTTACAAATAGCAGCGTATCTGAAGGGCCAGTCTTAGACTCACTGCTTCTTCTTCTCTACATAAATGGATAAGCAGAATGCTTGTCGCCTATATGTCTCATTTTCGCAGGCAATGTTGGGTGCGTAGGACCGGGGAACCGCAGTGACTTGGCGAGGGATCTGATGCAAGCGGTTAGCTCGGACAGCAAGCGGGGTATACTCCAAGCAGAGTGCAAGAGCCACCCGCAAACCGGAGTTTTAGTGAAAGTGACGGAAATGGGTGAAGATGGTCCATTCACCGTTGGGATGCAGAACTCAACAATGGACGTGGGCTTCGAAATGACCTCAGAATTTAGGAGCGCTGAAAGGCGCCACCAGCTGCCCACAAAAGAGGTGAACTCTCTAGACCTAGCTCGGCATTCTCCTACGGAACGGTGGAGGTGGTCATAATTGTGTGCAAGTCAGTGGTGAGACGGCCCTAAGAAAGCAGACGTTTTTCCGAGAAAGGCTGCAGACCGCCTGGAAAAGGTTCATCAGCTAAATACCCTGACAGTTGGAGGAAAATAAGAATGATTTTTTGAAAGGAGATCGCAGAGTGTGTCGCTTATCACACCTGAAAATAGGAAAACACAGGGGAACCTCGTTAGGGCTTTAAAAACCTCGAAAATGTCAAGGGTGAAATCCGACAATATGTTTGATCAGGCCACTGACCGGAGGCCGGGAGGCTACTGCAAGAAACTTTAAGTCTACACTCTAGGCTGAATATACGAACGAACTTCTGCCGTGGAGAAATGGGAATGTAAGATAGAATAACTAGAGAAACGTTTAGCGCATAAGGTGTAAGGCATTTTAAATAGATGCTGGGAGCAGAGAGTGACGACTTATTCACAGAAGTGGTGAACCGGTGAGCGGGGCGCAGCTGTAACTTACCCAAGTCTCCTCATCTCTCCGTGTCTACGACCTGGATCACTAAGTGCAGTGGAAAGCATAAGCAATGGCTTTCTCTCGTACCGGTGGCGAAAACAGAGTTTCTACTCCTGTCTTTTTCAGCAATATTGAAGAAACAAACTCCTCCATGAAACAAAACTGGAGGGGCTTAACAGAGCCGCAGTGATAGATGCTGGTTCTTGGGCTTACCGCTGAAAGGTTTCTGAACTCTCGAGTGGCCTCGACTACTGACACTCCTATGCATCCCGACCTGACATGAACTCATCCGGGCGATGATTGTCGAGTCACCCATCAGGAGACCGGGAAGTGGTCCAAAAATCTCCGACTTGTCTTAAAGAGGCGTCTCCACGAAACCGAGTTTACACTTGAATACTAGCAAGCAGTTCAAATAAATTTGGAACCAGTCTACAGAGAGGCAGAGTGGGGTGCTTTGATAGTGTAACAGCCGGTCGTGGAAAATCCCCCTTTTTCCCCTCGCGATTCAGTGTTTTTCCTAACATCACTCATCTCCATACGCTATTGACTTGTCTTTACGAACTGGTTGTTTTTCTGGACCAATTGTTGTTTGTTCGCACCCAGAGCGCTACTTTGGCACATCCCTGTTCAGGACTTGCGTGACACATGTGCTGTCTGCTCACACGCTGCTATTCGGTTTCTCGTTTTTGAGTCCTTCTGATCGTATTATCGAGGTTTGTATATTGTTTATATCATTGTTTATTGTAATAATCTAGTATCGTAGAATATCACGGATAATCGTCTTTTGATTTCGGGATCCGTTGCGAATTTGGCTACGCATTGCCCAAACGTTCGTTACAGATAGAACTGCATGACCTGCGGAGCGGCAAGGGAATTCTTGCCAAAGCGCTAATTATCGTACTGAAATTGGTGTCCATAAATAGGCTCATAAAGACCTTATTGAGATTGTCCCTCTAGGTATCTGTAATTTTGAACGAGGAATCATCCGCTGTCTGGCTGGACTTGATGCATAGGACAGGTCTCGCAACTGTGCCACACAATGTGAAACAGAAAAAGTGATAGAAGAGCGGTAAGTTTTGCGTACTCGTGGGGGGAAGCGGCAGTGACCAAGCCGATGATTTAAAACCAAAATCGTGTACAGAAAGATGAAATATAGCCTAAAGGCCACCTCACACTGAGTGATTCAGCATTTTGTCTCATTTTATCCCTTACACATCTTGAAGCTGTCATATTTCTTAAGAAATCATGAATGTACACTGACGCCTGATTTTATGTGCAACTATCACTAAGATAGAACAGGCATTCGCCAAAATTTTCACCAGAGAGGTTTTAATGGGGCTTATCGTCTGAAAACACATCGTGAAGTTACTCAGGCTTTTCATGCAGAACAATGTTTTCCCGTTTATGAAGCATCCGTCGCCCCGCTTTATGCACAAAGCAAAACCCCTAAGCTCATTTCTGCATCAGTACTTGGTCAATTTCTGTGTTGATGTGTGTTTAAACACTCTCCGTTCCGTATTCATTTTTGGGGCCCATTTATAACTGAAAGCTTCCGTTTACTTCAACTGGTTTGGTGTATTGACTTTATGGGTGTCCACTGCTCTCCGTCTTATAACTTCGCGGGATATCTCACTGTCACCAGAAGGTTGCAATCACTTCCAATTTTCCCTCGGAAATCGTAAACAAAGTTACTTTACCGAACTGTTGGAGCAATTATCTTTCTGATTGAGACGGCTGGTCTGAGCTCAAGCAGCAGAACGCTGTATCCAGGGGACCCTCCATGCTGATTTTATGCCTAAGTCTCCCATACGAACCTCAGCCCCTCAAAAGTAGCACTAAACAGGCGAAGGATGTTTACACAAATGACAGGTCGAAGCAAGTCGTCTACTAGGCTAATCAGTCAGGGTAGGCCACTTATAAATCATAACTATTTCACTCCTTACACCAAGGGCTGTTTTTCTCTCCAACCACAGATTTGCTTGAATATTTGGCGGAATAAATGATTTAAAAATGCAATGAAGGACTAAAATTAGGCTCAGTTAGACTCAATGGTTACATGAAATAAAGTAGAAGACATATCATTACTTTGAATTGCGTAAGTAGGTATTGCGCATGGTCAATCATGGAAACCTGTTTTTAGTCAGATACTCGTGGGAAAGTATCATCTACGGAAGAATGCGAATATGAAAAGTAGACCGTTTTGGTATGCTTTGAAGACTGCTCCTTTTCGTGCTATAAATTTATAGAACGAGGGACATAAAACGCCAGGCAAATATCTTCATGTTTATTGCAGTTGATGTGGAAATATTTGCTCTATTGCACTGCCGATTCTTTTTTGTATTAAGGAGAGACAAGTCAGAGGAAAGACTACTGTTCTGTATCCCAGCTGAATCTGAAAGTGCAAAGATTTAAATGCCTCCGGTGAACAGGTTTATAGGACTTTATCCAGTGCTTTCTGCTCCAGCCAGTACATGGCTTATCCACCCTCGGAAGATGAGACATTTGGCCGACTCGAGTGAATTTAGAGTCACTTATCTGTTGAAATGCCTAGATACTGAATGTTCATCCTACCAAATATCCTTTCGAACAAATGTCAGGCTCCAGTATGTCCAGCTACCAGATCATGGGATACGCAAACCCGGGATACTGTTTCCAAGGATGAGCTCAGCCATTTTGTGGGGACAGTTGTTTTTGAATAGGTTCAGCAAGAACTCTCAAGGAAAGTGGTGGAGCTCAGCCAGTAAACGAACCCAGAGAAGCTATTGGCTTTGAACTCTCGTCAATGAATTGCGGAAGACTCGAGGTGATCTTATAGAGGCCTTCCGGCAGTTTGGAAAGCAGCCTGTCCCAAAATATCTCTGGTAATATTGGTAGGATACTTCAGACTCAGAGGACAGGAGTTCAGACTCGTTAAACCGAGCGCGTTAAAGAGCTGGAGGGTAAATTTTTTTGTATGCCGGGTTCTTGAAGTCGCTGACGTGGTTCAGTAGTTCAGGGTCCAAGCCTTTGTGCTTCGATACCTTTGGAAGAGTCGTTCTCCTGCAGCTTTCCGGCCAACTGGAGGGAAGAATACTGGACAGAAAAATAATTGCTTAAATACTCTTAGGAAGCAGGACGGTTGCGGATGCCTTGAGCAGAAAGGAGAGAAGGCTTATTTTGAGAACTCTGGTCTGGTGTGCATGTGTATGGCAATGATGTACATCTATTTTGAGGGTGTTTCTTCGCATGATCGTGATCCTGCGAAGCAACGAGTCCTGTTTATTTCTGCCCACCACAAGTAGGTTCGTTTAGCTCTTGTTTTCTACTAATATCGCATGTTCGGCCAATGGGAGAAGAGGGTTCAAAGATCCGCTTTTACCTCTTTCCCCCCGGGTTTTGTTGTTCTTGCCCCTTTTAAACAAAATCGGCCCTTAAGATTGTCATTCTTTATCTACCAATCCTACTGCCCGAGCTAGTTCTTGTTCTCTGATGCTTTCGTGGGAATACTTCTTTCCTCAAATTTGCCCTACTTACAGGCCCATTTCCTCATTCTAACTTTTGCCCCCCCAGGTGAGTCTTGGTTTTTAATGTGTATTTTACTGTTTCCATCCACTAATTACCTGCTTTATTGATCTATTCGGTTCTACTACTGATTCGTTTTTCCTATCTCTAGTCCGATTTCTATCAATATCCATCTTGTTCACCAGAGTGCTTAATTTTTGTTTATGATTTTCCAGAGCAGGAACGGGTTCCTTGAAAAATCCCATGGTCCTAATTAATTACCCAACGTTTCCCCCTATTTCTACCTCATTCATGTACAAGCCCCGAAATCCCGGCCTACACTTTTCCGGCCAACTTCATATACCTCGATTTTCAATCTTACCAGCGACCCAATTTCATCCGTTATAAAGTACGTTCAATTTTCCTCCTAAATTATTTTCCCATAAACGTTTTACTGCAGGCCATTATGAGTATACTTGCAACATTTGATCCCGCGTTTAGCCTTGTCTCGGGCTAATTCTGAAATAAATCGTTGTATTCTCGGGGCGGGAAAGCAAACGCGCGGTTGGAGAACGTGGATGTATCTCACATTTTGTACGCATATATAACCATGTATTCGAAACAGGACGATTGGTGGAGGCAAAAGAGATAGATGTATGGCATTTAGGCATAAAGGATAAGCTGACGTCAAGTTTGGGAATAAAGAGGAATTCTCAGAGCACTTCTTGTAAGCGAAAGATGACCAGTGTAGTAGACACGTCTGTATTGTCTAGGTTCATTTTGGAGACATTTTTTGTGGGGCTTTCCAAAGTATCCTTCAGCAGGCAGTTCCACAGTGGTATCACACAAGTTCTTAAGAGCTGTCTGAAGAAGGGTGAAGGGCTGGGCTTGAATATTTTCTTGCTGCAACTCCTGGGGTTCTCCAGGTGTGGGCACAAAATGGGCTTACCAACTAATCTCTAAGAGACGGAACTGCGTACGAGTAAACTATGTTTTCTGGAAAGACGATTCAATGGTGGGAGGAGGTTCTGGGTTGATTGTGGGGGACGGTATGGGTGCAAGACAAACTACGTACCATTTTGTAGCTTTTCTCTTGACTCGCCCTAATATATCGCGATCCCAGATGAGTCCAGCTTGTAAGATGTGGCTGACAGATGTTGGTCCTTCTTAGAGGTTCTAGGGAAGTTGCGGCTAACCAGGCTCAAGTCTCAAGAACGGAGTTACCAAATTTCTGCTGGTGAGGTTGGGAAGAGATATTGTCACAGAGTCAGAATTCGATGGTCTTCTGTCAGCCAACTCTTTTTGTCTGCCTGATGGCTTTGACACAAAACAGATGAACCAGAGGGTAAGCCTCGAATTCTTGTAGTGCACGGGTACGAGGCTGAAGCTCAAAAGGTTCCGTAACTTGTGCACACTTTGTCGTCTGGATAAGACCGGTGAGCTCGAAGATAGTTTGATGTTGGAAGAAAGCAGTCAGCTTAGCTCCTGCAGAGCAAACAGGCATGCCTTTGAAGATCCCTTGCACTTCAGACAGGGAGAATTTTAGACCGCGCACTCTGAACGGCCTTGCAGTTCTTGTCAGGTTGCACAACAGCATCCAGCTCGGCCGCATATTTGTCGTCTTCAAATTTCGGACCCTACTCAGCCAACCAGCTATTAGCACGACCAGCCTCTGATTGCACTGTACTGACACCGGTGGTACAGATAATCAGGTAATCAGAGTACCTCGCGATGCCAACGAGGACGTTTACTAAGAGGTCGGTAATGTAAACGAGGAACAGGGTGGTTTGATGAATGAACCTCGAAGGACACCAAAATGAATCGCTGGGGATCGGGATATTAAGACGTTTATGCGGACGACAAAGGAGTGGTCAGTAAAAGAGCTTCGGAGAAGAAAAAGTCAGCCGTCATTCTGTTACTTATTGCTTCTGAAAAAAGCGGAGCCTCGGATGCATTCCCAGAGGGCTTTTGGGATTGGCAAAGAAAATGTTGCTTTAACCCGCCTTCTTTGAAGGCGTGTTAAGCTATTTAAGACAGATAGCTTATTGATGACACACGAGCCGCTAGGCAGAAACCCGAGCTGCGGCGTAGAAGTCCTCTTGAGCGAGTGTTTCGGAGTCACTTCTTTACTGACATTTTTGAAGACTCTGCTGGGAATAGTGGTAAGGCTGATTGACCCGTTACTTCTGGGTAGGCGACGGCTGCCTTTCCTGAAAATTGGGGGGATGACCATCTGCTATTAAGTTTGTAGAAATTTCTCTTTGTCAGGCCCTTCTGAATAGTGCTGCACAGGAGCAAGCAACAACGGGCGCAGCCTCCATTATACAGGAAAAGATCATTTTTGGTCACACAAAGCTGAAAGGATTGACTCCTTTTTGATTTGACGCTGCCTCCACTGTAGCAATAGAGATGTGTTCCAAAGGTGCTTAACGGGTTGCCCTTGAGAAAAAGAGCTACAATAAGTCAAAGAGAGACCACATGGATGGAAAGTGGAGTTACTGTTACCTTCTAAGCCCTCCGCTAGCTTCGAAGACAATTTCACCGAGGTTCCGTTCACACAGTCAATGGAAACTGAGCCGTTTTGCTTTTGTGTGGCACGTGCATGGAGACAAAGCATCCCTTTCGTCTTGCCGGAGCATGGAATCTTATTTCCTGTCTTAGAAAATATTCCGAATTTTCAGTTTGCAAAGACTGCGTACGGGCTTCAGGGGTACTGAATCTTATGAAAGAGAGGTTCCAAAATCTATCAAGTGGTGTAGACTGCCCGTCTAGTAGACAGCGAATGTACCCCAGGAGAAGGGGAATACCGCTTGTTTTGCCGAATCTTGTGTACGATACGGAAATCAACAGCCTAGATAAACTTTCCTATTCTCGTGTTGAGGTACTCCAAGCTATCACTCATTGTAAAGCGTCGAGATTTCTGCAGCGAATACAAATTTCACCAGGTTGCATTGCGTGCTGCTATCCATATAGTTTTCATTAGGCTATCTTAGGAAATACTAAAAATTGCAGTTTTCTAGGGCATTCCTTAACCCAGAGAAGTTCAGATAAATTTTTCTCAGCGGTAAATTCTAACTTGGCCCTAGTTTGCGGTTCCTTTTCCGCCTCACTTACAGCGTCTTTTTGATATTTCAAAATGTCACTTGTAGCAAAAGACGACTTTCAATAATACCCCATCTACTCATACTCCGGTTTCTAGGAAAAATAGGCTTATTCAAACTCCCGTGGCCTTAAAACAATGTTTGGTTGACCTCTCTGACTTTGTATGCTTGGCGGTAAAAGAACAGCTGTTTTTGATCGAAGCATCTCAGATATAAAGTCTCAGCTTCTGAAGTTGGAAGACACGGTATCTAAACTCGCCCTCTTACTATGCATCACTGAATGCATCGAACATTCTACTTTACAAAACTTGACAGCGGCTGGCCGCTTTGTCGATTCCGTTACATCGAAGGTTCTCATAAGAGTGAGGAACTCTCGTAACGCAGTCATGTTCAATGTCCCAGAGAGAATACCCCTCGATCATGTCGAGCATATATTGTCGAAAGCATGTGGTATAGCCCACCTTCCTTGTCAAATAGCAAGGCTACTTAGGAGCGTTCAGAGCTTCTACTGTCCAATCCTTATGCGATTTGCAGATGGCAAATCTGCCAAAGAATTCATTAAAATGGGTAACACTATAGCTTCTAATTCTCCTTATAAAAACAAAAATGGCCGAAGATAAAACCTCTCTTCAAAGGGAAATTACTAGATCTCCCTCGATTTTCCTCACTGGAAAGACGCCAGATAGTCCTGGGCCCTCGACACGGACGGCTGGTTGCTCCATTGCTTCTTCTCAAGTCTCCACTGCTTTATCTTCACACACGCCTTCCGCTTCTTTACAACCGCCCACTACCTCCTAATCTTCTCCCTCAATGAACTCTTTAAAATCTGATCCCATTACCGTTGATCTAGACATTTCCGCTTCTCCCCTATTGCTGCCGCCCATCAGGAGAAGACATCTGTTGCCTCGCTCTCCCACTTCATTGCCTGTTTGATACACCCCCAACTTTTATTCGTTCTTCGTTCCCTCCGGTGATAAACTACTCGCCGTCCAGAGGAATAGGTCTACCAGTCTTCCTACTATTCTTTAAAACCCCTCCTTTATTCAACTGTCTCCTCTAAATCAACTAGCCTCAACTCACTAAAACACATTGGTGGTTCCTACAAATTAACCGAGCTAGCTGCCAGCCAATACCTAAATGCGGCCTCCACACGCCGTCTACTCTGCCCCACAACGTACTCCTCACTCGACAACTGTCTCTACTGCTGCCGATGCTAACTGCTCCATATTTGGCGTTCCACCAAACTTGAGTTAATCCTCCGATAACACGCAGCTTAATCTACCACCCTACACCCCTATTCCTCACGCATTTTCAACCCTGCCCTCTGCTCCCCTCTTCAGCCAATACCCAATTCCGACTGGCCGGTATTTCTCAACTGTTCCCAATCATCCCCGTCTGGTGTCGATCTTCCAAACCCCACGGGTTTTTTCCTTTGCTTCGACATTCCCCCCTCCGTTGATGCCCAGTTTTTCTACCCCTCAGCAGTTCCTCTTAATGCAACACTTACTTCAGCTTGGCTGGAAGCCACCCGGTCTGAACCTCCACTAGCATCAACATCAACATCTTCCACTTTGACCCTGATATCCACTGTTTCCAATCGAGAAAGCCTGCCTCCTTCCAACTTACACTTCTCCCCTGATGTGCTTATACCCGTCCCCGCAAATGGTATATCTTTAGCCTTATTCACCTCTCGTTCTATTCCTGGCAAACTCCATCACCTAAGAAAAACGTGTCCTCACAGATGATTACGACATTATCCTAATAACGGAATCCTGGCTGTCTGAGAGCACTCCCAATGATCAAATATCTTTGATGGGGTACAGTCTTCTAAGGACCAACAGGCTGAACCGGCGTGGGGGTGAGTGCCTAGCTCACGTCAACGAGATCTACATCGTGACCTCTCTTTTACACTCGGCGCTCGATTCTATTCCCCATTCTCTCTGGTTCACTATCAACCTCTAAAGCACTGTTATTTACATTGTCTGCGTATATCGCTCACCAAATTCCCCCAGTTAATTGTTTCCACTTATCATTGGGTCCTTCAAATACCTGTTTTTCCTTCCTTCTGGAACCAAGCTTATTGCGGGTGACTTTAATCTCCCTCAAGTTTGTTGGTCCACTCTCTCGGCTCCTCCCAATCTTATGGACCTAAATACTAGTATTCACCTTGGTGGATGGACACAAAATGCTGCCGAACCTACCAGAAACGCGAAAATACTAGATCTGGTATTTACTCATAACGTGCCCCCCATCGACGTGACCGTAACACAAAATTTCCCCGGCAGTGACCATAAAATGGTTATCTTTCATCTGCCCCTTAGTGGCCTACCTGATACTGCACCCCCTTCCAACAGTACATTCGTATGCAGAAATTGGGCCTTGCTAGTCACGCTTATTCGGCAGAAAGACTGGAGTGAGTATTTTCCTAAAAAGTCCCTCAGCTTGCTGCGGATACTTTCTCGAATATTGTCCCCTAATCTTCACCAGTATGAGAAAATCCGACAGGATTATTATCGAATATATTCAGAAATGATCCACAAACAGCTTGTTGGTTGGTCGTCAAATTTAAACAAGAGGGAACGATGCTTTTCTTTCAAAATCAAACCATTGTGGCTTTGTTGCATCAAGCTAAACCTGGTATTTTTGTATAGGCTATTGACTAAGCAATCTTATTCCTCCAACCATTTAGGCTCCTCCCTCGGGTACTGGCTATTCATTCCGTAGTAGACAGTGTGCTATTACCACACACTCCGCAAGAACTGTTATACGTCCTAAGTTCTTCCTCTTCTCGTACGCCAGAATCCGGAATAAACTTCCTTTGCACATCCGATCTTCTCAATCAAATTAGGCATTCGTGCATGCCATTGATAAATTTCTTTCTGTCCCAACAGTCTGAGCTTATTTAACGTGCACATAACCGTAAGTCGAGCTTGTGAGAGAGAGGCCCTGACTTTTAGGCCACTGCTGTGCTTTCTAGCTTAACCTTACTGTCCTAAATAACTTCACCGCTTTTGAATTCTGAATGCTCTGTTTGACCGCTTACCCTGAGACTTCGCCATCGACCTATTTAAAGCATGTTTGCTTCCACTAATTTTTTTGCCATACCAACTTATAGGATCCTACCAATTTCACTCTGAAATAAGTCCTTCCAGATGCGTTCGCATTTATAGAAACCACCGTAATACTCCCCACAGATTGTCAATATGCCTCATCCGCTCCACGATTTATTACATTTTTTTATTTATATTGCGTCTGCGGCCCTCAAACCAACCTCAACAACGCTATAGAAACTGCATCAGTAACTACTACCTGGTCCGCTATATATATATATATATATATATATATATATATATATAATTATTAACTCAAGCATTATTAACAACCCAACGGTTTTTGATATCACTTAGCTTACAATGCCTCTTTATCACACCAGGTCCCACCACATATAATTCCCTCACTACCTCTGAGATTTTGAACTGGACAATCCAGTCTCATTTATCTCACTTGGTGTGGCTCACTAATTGAACTCAACATCCAGTAACGAAGTCACCAATTCTGCCCCCACCCTGTCCTCCAGCTAAGTTTCTTCCATAATTTCACGCAGAACTTAGTCTTTTCTTCAGCTGAATTTTTGCGCCCTTTCTCACGCGTTTCCTCTTTTAGTTTCATTTTCCATGGCCTCAATTTGTCTTAAGGGGCCGCTGCATTTACGGGCCCGTGCTTCACTTTTGTTCTTTTTTCCGTTAACCGTTAACCCTCGGCTGGGCTGTACCCAGACTGCGTTCCTTCACCTCACCTCCCTTTCCAGTGATCCACAATGCCGGTCAACTCTTTCGGGAACTACCCTGACCACCGTTCTGGATGGTGCACCTGGGTGATAATGCTGTATGGCCGTCTGTTGATAGCTGTTCCCGTTGGCTCTGTTGTCCAGGTTCCCACCATCTGTCTGGTCGGTCCTGGACCAGATACACTTATCGTGGTTGTCCAGCCCTCTGTACAACCATCAGTGAACACCCATACCAATCCCATCGGTGCGGGGCGCGGTCAGATCCCCAGCTTTGGTCGGCAAACATCAAGCCTGCAGGCCGCCTGCAACGATGTGCGAGCGCAATTGGGCTGGTGGATTACCCCTCCTGTGTTAACTTCACGAAGTGTTTTTCAGGTTGGGTGTCCAGCGCACGGTCAGCCCCACCCACTAGCGGCGGTTGCGGATTGCACGCTCCAACTCTCCTAGCCCTACCTCATTTACCACTGTCCGTTGCGGACCGCACGCCCCTACCATTCTTCCGCCAAGTTTTGTCCATCTATCGTTCGTGTCAGCTCTCTTATCACTTCCCTTCCAAGTCGTTCTACCTGCGAGCGCATACCCATCTACTCCAATTTTGTTCCTATCGTGTTTCACAGTGACAACCCTTACTTCATGATGTCACTCTCGCCCTATCCGTTTTACTCCGCCCAAGCCCGAAATACGTTCTTTTCCACCCATTTCTCCCCTGTCGGCTCCCAATCAGTATTCGCTTGGTACCTCCATATGCTTATGAAGCTCACTGATCGCATACTTCACCAGCCTCCATTCTGCGATATCCTTTTTGTTCATATTTTGCCTCCCACCATTACGCACCAGAAACATCCGCAACCATGACCAATCACCATATAAGAACTCACCGTTCCAACCCTTGCATTTTTTCAACCAAACTTATTATCTTTTTAGCACCACCATATTTTTCACTTCTGAATCCGTAATTCTTCCGGAGATCTTTCTCTTAGGCAGTGAACCGATCAGCAACTTCTGGCCCAATCCATTGGTGCAATGGCCTGTGAGCAAGCAACTCATCAGTTCCAGTCTCCCAGTTCCGACGCACAACCATATTTGTGCGTGGTTGTTCCACCACAGGCCTTCCCGTTCGGATCCTCTTCCTCCTCTCGGTCTTCATCCAGTGTCTTCTGCAGTGAAAAGATCTGATTCATCATCTCCTACTTGTTTTTCCCTGGTCAACACTCTCGTCTGCTTCGTACATTGTTCGCCACAGGCATCTTCATTGTGCCTTTCAGGCTGCTCTTCTTTTCTGCTTTCCCCTTAGTGTAATGCCATCGTAACGTCATCGTTCTCACCTATAGTTTCAAACCAGGCGATCTGCCATTACCTGATCTTTCTGATCCTCAACTTCCTTATTTCTTTTCCATGTTATTCGCTGTTACATCTGATGCATCTTCGTACCACAGTTCTTCTAACCTTCAAGTTACTTCTCCTCAGTGACTTTTTACACCTCTCCAACCACCCAGTAATTCCATTGGCTCTGCTTTCTCCAGCTATTTTCGCGGCCGTCTTCTTGCATATTGCATGTCCATTTATTACTGCTTACCCATGTTCGACCGCCACCACATGCCGCACCTGCAATAATCACACTGTTAGATTCACTCTTACCTGTCTTTATCGATCCTTTTCTTTATACCCCCTCGTTTTCCAACCTCTGCCCACAGTCATCAACTCTGGGCTTCCAAAGTTGGTTCTGTTTTGCTGCTGATCTCCCATGTTCACCCGTCATGAACAAATTCATCAGGGTCTATCCAAGTTATTCCTGCACCATTTGACCCAGCTCTACCTGTCTCTTTTAAACACTGCTACTTTCATGTCCCGTCTTGTCACTGCTATTTGCTCCTGCTCTGACATATATACCTATATATATTTTGGTATCCATATATTTTCTCTGTTTCCAGTTCTTTTGCCACCGTGCCACCGCCCCTCATGTTATGCGTCCATTTTGTCCATACCTGTGCCTCACACTTACCCTATGTCGATCCCTCCGCCGCATTGATGTCATCTGACTCACTCTTTAAGCTTTGCATTGCCAGCTCCCTTCTTCCACAGTGACATCCTCCGTTTATTGCAACAATGCATAGTTCACGGCTACCTAGTCCCTAGCCAAACAGCTCAATTATTTCTTCTTTTCTTCTCCTTATTCGTCCTTTTTTCTTCATTGTTTCTCGTGACGATAGTTTCTCATGCCGATTTTCAGTCCTCCTCATGTAAAACTCCCAGGCTCCGTTCTCCCCCACTTGGCTCAGCCAGCTGCTCCACCCGACCCTGACCCTCAAATTCACCGGGCCCATTTATGAATTCATCTCCGGGCTCACTTAAACCTCCTACATTACTCCTTGATGTGCATACATTTATCTCCCTCTCATCTCCCCTCCATTTATTCCCACCCCCTTTGTGTTAGGTATTTCTGAACTTTTCATGAATTTTGTCTGTCAGTTTTGTCGCTTGTAAAATTTTGATCATGCTTTAGGCATGCTTCGGGATTCTCAGAAATAAACTACTATTATTATGAAGGTTGAGCTCCTGAATGAGCGTAACAATCTACTGTTTGAGTCCACGCGCACTTGCTGCTTGACGGAGCCAAAAGGTGGGACGACTCAAAGGATCTTATCCAGCTGTGGCAGGTGAGCCCTTGGCAAGTGACCATTTGGACACAGCTTCTGTCGTCTGGCACAAGCTATGCCTTACGGAGACGGTTTATAGCCTTCACGATGTTCAGCTTGACCGGAGGCATGTTGGAACCCGACGGTTAAGCTAAGGACTTGCAATATCTATCAAAAGTGTTGCTGGAAGACAGCCAGACCCATAGCTCGATCAACGACTATACGCTAAGATGCGGGCCATGGGCACCAAAGTTTTATAACAAGGAGTGTGCGATAAGTCAACATGACCAAACCACAACCTTCCGACGTTGCAGAGCAGAACAATTATTATTTAAACAGTTGGCCAGGCCCATATTTCACATCTGAGCTTTTGTGTCATTCCAACCAAGTACCTGCTTGTTCTTCAAATTTTAGAGCCTTCTGGCTGATCATTTTTTGGTGAGGAGAATGGAAACAACATGAGGCCAATACAACTGTATTTGCCCAGTTGTGTGCCGGTTTATCTTTGATTTGATCGGGTGGAATATATGTCGAAGAACCTTCCTGGGATGAGCGGTACGGATGCTGACACACTGTAGCGGAACAAATGTGGAAAGCGGTTCGCCAAATTCAATTAGTTCATTGGAAGTGGTTATTCTTTCTTTTTCTTCACTCGTTTGTAAACTGATTTAATTTTCTTCCGCTTTACGAACCCTTCAGACGTTTAGTTCCCAGTTGTTAGGCAAATTGGACTCTGTTCCATTCTTACCATCAGCCTGGGAGAGTGCACAACCAAGTGCGATTCCAAAGGTTCCGATTTGTCTTTCCATATCCAGACACTGTACCAACAATCGTGAACGGTCCTCTCCTAGTGGGTCGAGCCTGTCGAATCTCGGTAGTTCCGGGTTTAGAAGTGACGAAGGTCTGTTCTTCGTAGAGCGCAAAGACTAACAATCCGGGCGATTTGGCTAGGTCTTTCGGCCAGAGGTTGCTTGATCACATTGAAAAAAGGTACTGATAGAGAACATCCACAAACTCACTGGATGGAGAGAGGGTCAGACCCTAGAGATATTGGATCTAGTCATTTCTGATTTTTTCAGACTTCGGTGAATATAAATTAATGGGGCCTGAAGAATAGTAACTATGGGATCTCATGTTTTGGCTACTCAGCCAAAAGGGGGAATCTACCAGAAAAGTGGCTAAGGTCGCTCAGGATATCGGATGAGGGGCTTCTGATAGCGATGGCAAGGTTTCTAGTTTGAAGTGTTGAAGGCAAAGTGAAGGAAATGTGGGTGTTATCGGAAATAACCTACCACGTACATCAGAAGACTGAGCTCTACTGCGCGCATCTCGGAGAAAGGGCTTACCACCGTTATGAGAGAGCAGCTCTACAGGGCCCTGAAGAGTAAAAACCAAGAACGCCGTAGATTTCAGAGAACTGGTGGACATGGACGCTTCATTCAGTACAAAAGAATAAACAAGCAGGTAAGTGAACTATAGAATCCGGAGAAACTACTAAACGACTTGGGCATTCCTAAGGCGGCCGGTTCCGTTCATGCCTGCATGGGACTTTCTACACTCCCATCTACGTACCTAGCCACCGTAAGTTGGTCGCACCTCTGGAACATGGGTCTGCTGGGTCGCCGGCGGACTCCGCATGCTGCCACTGACTCACGGTGGTCCCGTCTTATGTAATCGTGAATCTGTTTTCTACGAACGTGCTGAAGCTGCTCTTGACGCTGTTTAAATAGTGCAGCGCAATAGTCGAGTCTGTACAAAACCTGACTGACCAACCATCGGAGTAGAAATAACCCTTTATCTCTTGTACCGCCTGAACAGCGATAGCAGCGGCACTAAGACTGAGACGCGGGATAGGTACCGGCTTTGGAGGATTGACGAGGAGCCCTGATGAACAGGATCCAAAGGGTGTGGCGTCCGTCACTAGGACACCAAAGCTCGTGCACTACGGTCCCGTGGCCAACTTAAGAGATATCAGAGAAGGGAGGGCATCTCTTGGATTTGGTTGGTACGAATAGGAGGCAAACAACGAAGGGACAGAGGGATCATTTATTTGTTCGATATCCGACGACCAAGCTCACTTTGGGACATAGCCCCTGGGTGTTGTCACAGAAATAAACACAGGTTCCGACGGGCCAGTGAAAAAAATGATGGTTAAGACCACCAATGGAAAGCTGATCCGTGATGTGCGCAGAAACAGTCTCCTTGAGGTCGAAGACGGACCACTCGGTGCTGGTGATTCTGCCGTCCAATAGCATTTCAACTGCAAATTCCAAACCAAGGAAATGTGCACACCCAATTTTACCATGTCAAGCCGACTCCAAGTAACGACCTCCTGCATATAGTGCACGCACGTGTCCCCACCGGCTAACGAGGGCAAGCTGCAAATGATAAGCATGTTTGCTGCTGAAAACCAGCAGACCACCACGGTATCATGGGTTCCCAATCATTGTTTGGGGTAATTGCGAAACGATTCCACATATGGTAGTTATGGCTGATTTTCACTCATGAAAACCCACCTATACTGGCTTGCCAATTCTATGCCTTTTGTACATATACTGAGGGCTCCCGGGTATTTTGCGAGTCGATGAACTTTGGAGATTTTGCAATTTGCCTGCCCTATCTGTTTGTTATAGAGTTCACCGCAGCTGGCAAAGCTGGTCTAATAATGTAAAAACACTAGCTGACAATAGGATACGGCTGAACCGCTACCACCTGACGATCGGGTGACGGAAAGATGGTATCCTGGTTTTGGAATCTGACCATTTTTGGGAGGCTGTCGTAACGAGCTGAGTGGTATGTTAGGGCGAACGGTCTGGAGGAAGCGACGAATTTTGGCGCAGATAAAGCGCATGAGACTGTCTTGTGGTCAGATCTAAGGAAGCTATCCCCTATTGGCGTGGGCATCTTATAAGGTCCTTCTAAAGATAAAATGTCCCGGGTGTCATTTCCTCCAGTAGGTAACTAAACGTGCTGGGTCTAACCACGAAGGTGTGTACAGGTAGCAAAATCCTGATAACGTCTTTGGCCAGGGTGTGATGGTCAGAATAGTCATGGAGCTTCCAAATCAACCGCAATCTGCTTGTGATCGATAGTGTGGGTGGAGGCGAAGTGAAAGGCGTCACCTTTAAATACAATTTTGTCATTGACTGAATCGGGTTGTCAACAAGTGCAACCGGGCAGCAGTTCTTGCAGCTGCAGTCTAACTGCTGCCAGATTGAGCCACCAAAGGCCTCAAAGCCTGGGTGTTGCAAAAAAACAAAGAAGACTCTTTGCTGTATGTTGGGCAACCCCCTCATTGATGATGTATTCTAATAATAAAGAAAGCAAAGTAACAAGATACAGCACAGCCTCAATTGGGAGTTTTTCCGTTGGGCTACATTTTCTTGACGAGAAAGAGATCGTAGTTCGGGGACTCGAGTGCACGAAAGGTGAACTTTTGCAGATAGCGAGCTTATGTTGATGAAAAAATACACTGTTTTGCAATTCCTTGCACTGTCGCGATAAGTAGTTTGCGAAAGCTGAGGCTGGAGGGGATAGAGGTGGTGGTTTCGCTTGTGCTGGTACTGAAGAGGCGGAGGAGACGGTTTTGGGAAGATAGCTTTGTATGTAGGTCAAGGACCGAGAGGGACGTATGGTCAACACGGGAGTAGATAGTCAAAACTGGGGGAGAACTAGTAGGACAGGTGATACGATCAAATGTAGCGGCTTCTGAGTTTGACTGGACTCATATTGGGTTGCTGGTGGCCATGGGACCTACTAAGAAGACAAGGGGTGCTTAGTTAGATAAACGGGACAGTTTTGTAGCGAAGAATCAACGTAGAGTGGATGGAAATTAAACTTATCGTCTTCATTGACGGAGAGGAAGCCTCGATGTTTGCATGAAGTACGGGTTAGTGGATGGGTGCTTACAACACCTTTGGGGAACAGGAAGGGGTGACTCAGCCGGAATAAATCTACGGTACAGGGCTATATTCTGCCCAGGACAGATAGGAAAAATGCGTATTTTGTGTTGGCACTAGACAGCCGTGGGATATGCCCTCTGTCGGTTGGGTAAAGCGAGAGTCCGATTCAAACTGGAGGTTGAAAGTATACTGAGGTGGATTGATCGAGGTGGATAAATTCCAGGTATACAATGAAGGGCTGTAGTGGGATGGGAGGTGTAAATGAGGTCTGGTAATAGAATTCATTCGGGTGGGAGATTTTGAGAACGCCACGAACGTTGCGTGTTGTCTATTGGAGACTGCGAAGGCTGGACGGTGGTGCTATCGGTGGTGACAGTATACATGGTGGCAAATACGCGATACCTCGGTGAATTGGTGGACGGAGTAATGGTGATCTCCGAGCAGTTAGTTGCACCATGATGTCGTTGGCTACATGGATCTTTGGAAGTCCGCTTGGGTGTAAGGGCGACTACTGGTGGGAAGACCGACTAGCTCTAGTGACGTAAAGGATGATTGGGTGATAAATTGCTTATCGCCTACACGAGAAGACCCAGGGCGGTTTCTGATGCTAATTGGAGGCATGGTGACTTTGATGCTAAGGTCTTAGCCACGGGAGGCAGTGCATTTTGACCGCACGTGAAATTCGGATGCTCCCAAAGGAGTGTACCTAGGTTCAGGATCAGGTAATCAGTTACCGGCGTCCATTGCGACCTAGTAGCTGCAAGGATCGCTGGGTCGCCAGATTCCAGAGGCGGCTCAGAATCGGACGCAAGGCCCCCCAGCACGATTAAGTCTCGGGCTGTTTGTTCAAGGACTGCCGAACTTGGTTGGATGGCTTTCACTAGTCACGCCGCAAGTCATGACACAGATCAGCTAAGGTTTATCGTTGACTCCACACACATTCACACCAATGATGACACTCACCCTAAGTAAAGGAATGATTGTTTGAGTGATGTTTTTTCAAGTGATCTTAGGGTTTTCCGGCTGGGTTTGTGGCCAGATCTCGCTCCGCTGGCTCTGGAACCGCGGTGCATCCTCGACTCACTGTCTCTACCTCTGCTAGCAAGCCCTGCCAGATCTGTAAATTTATTTGGACCGAAAATAAGACTCCACAAATTCTGCCGGTCTAAACTCTTGGCAAATGAATTCATGGGGATCACCGCTGGGGTAGAAAAGTTCAGGAAACGGCAAGACTTGGGCACTAAGTTGCTAAGTAGGGCCGTTGAAATTGGTATTGAGGATTTGGTTGATAGCTGGATAAGCCGAAAGGCTGAGTTCAACGTCGATGCACTGGTCGATGGGGGTGCGTTGAATGTGTCAACTGTGGTAGTTTACTGAGGGAGTTTGGGCTGCGCTTGATTGGAAGGTTGTGACGAAGGCGGATTACTGATCACCGATGTAAGCACCTCCCTCCGCAATGGAGTCTTGTTGGCGACAATTTGCATGCTTTCGAATGGAGTGGGTTTGGCGGTAGTCTCTCCCTCTCTGGTCAATTCCATGCTAGTGTGTTACTCGTGGAACTGAAACAGAGGTGGACACATTCCGTTGTGACGTTTTTGGGTCTTTCACTGCAGCACTCGCGGCGTGACATGCCATAGGTGAGAAGGGGTGACTGTTTAGTCAGAGAAAGGGGCAGACCACTGAAAATATTAAAGGCTGGAACATTTATGAAACCTTCGATTCTCCCGTGGGCCTCGGAAGCACAACAGTCCGAGAAGCCACCGGCCGGTAATAAGCTCTTTGTCCGGGTGTTTTTGAAGGATCGTTGGTAGATGCAAGCGGCGACAACATGGTCACTGCATCATCCAGGATACGAAGCTGTCTTTCTGAGGAAGGGTTTTTTTCAATTGCGCCAAATTGTCACTGGCATCGCCATGGGCATCAACTAGTGCTACCAAGCAAGGTTCCAATGCGGCAGGGTTTCTTGGACTTTTAGTGCTTGTAGGTCGAAGACTGTTAGTCACTCAGTGAGAAGGGCTAATTGTAGCCTTTTCAGGCATGATCTGACAAAACATTCTCCAACAAAAGAGTTCGAGATGCTGACAAAGGAACACCCACTAATCCCTAATCGGCCGTTTGGAAGCTACCTGGCTGACGATTTTTATATCGGTTGGCTGCCCCAGAGTTGACTGTTCAGGTGAAATCTCCAACTTATTCTGAGTTGATGGTATACCGTGAGAAGCGGTGTTTCTTATTATTGCCTCAGGTAGCTTAGTAGAAACCAGACCATCGCAAGCAAATAAAACGACTTAGTGAGGCCCAGTGACAGGGGACGGTTCGAGAGGGCGTTTGCTGAGGATTCTGCCTTCTTCCACTAGTAATGTCACTGAACTTTCCTCCATCACACGAGGACCACCTATGATAATATGTCACGCGCGAAACGCCGAAAGTACCGTACTTTCCAAAACTCCACGCCAGTACCTAGTTTCTGGAAGCCCAAGTCCATATTAAACACTACAGTTTGGTGGAGAGCGATTTACCCCTCCTTCTGGTGGCTGTTGAACAAACCCTCGAATTTCTGACCCAGCCCCCTTAAAATAGCTCCGGTTACCGTTGAAAAGAATATGCGGTTTGCCCCTTCTGGCCATGAATTATATTAGTGTCTAACAGAAAGAATTCGTAGACGAAATGTGAGCAGCTTTGCTGTGCACATTTCCCTCATTCAAAGGAATGAATAAACAGCCATACCGTTTCCCTTCAGTCCTGCTAAGCCCAACAACATTCTGTCCAGAATAGTCCACTCCCAAATGCGCAAAAGCCTAACCAACATTCATCTTACTTTCAACCGTTAACGACGCGGTTTTTGTGTGTCTGGATGCGTCGTCATTCGGTGACGGTGCACGCACTTTCCGAAACAATGTCAGGCAGCCGCTCCGCTCTTCACAATCCAGAATCGTCGAAGAAGATTCGACGGAACTTCGAAACAGCCGGCGTTGCCCACCTTTTCATGATAATGCCCAACAGTCAACTGGGTGACCCTGTGCAATTTTGCAAAGTCCTGGGATGAGTAACCTCCTCCGGGAAACTGGCCCAAACTACTCGCCCTGTACGCATGGCAGCCAGTCAATTAGAATAAAACTCAACTTTCAAATATAACTTTAGTTATCAGCCCACGGATTCAATAACCCGTTCCCCTGGGCCAACTTCATTACGAAAGCACTCTAATTGTACCAGTCTTACAACTGTCTTACGGCTAACTTTTATCTCCCGGACCACTAAAATACAAAAGTGCGATGAGGCTTTTGTCTTGTCCTTTGATTAGATTAGGGTATCGCCGGTACCGCAATGTCCCCTCAATACTCTTTAACAAAGTAGTCCATGACGAAAAGCGCCGGAAGTGCGACTGAAAGAACTGCGGTTAACAATACTAATAATGGCAACAATGATAATATTAATAATAATACCAATAATAATACTGGCATGCTTCCTGACTGGTCGAGGCGCATGCACAAGGCGTAATCACCGAATGCAGCAATACACAGCAGTGTGGTATATGCACAAGTTTGAAATGCAAGATTCACACAATTGCAATAGCCATGCAATAAATCCGGGGAGTGCTTCGGTGAACTAACGTAGAGATGGTTATTGCGGCTCTCTGTGTCGAACTTTTCGATACAAAAAATGCGAGTGGATTTTCCATTACATACAACTGTAGATTAGTTTCAAATTCAAGGAAGAAAGTTGTAGATTGCTAGCCAAACGTGGGGATGCAGGTAAAAAGCGACGCTGGAGTATGCTAAAGTGATAGTGTATGCAGGAAACAATGAAGCATCTGGCAGCGGATATCACAACGTAAACAGGAGGGCGAGGCGGGAATAAAACATAATGTGCTTTATAGAGTGCCAAAAATTGGCTGAGATGGTTCCAGTGGTCGAGAATGAATCATGCCGATCTACTGGGTTTGGTGCACGGTCATATAATACGAAAACAGGGAAGGAGTAACAGTGTAAAGGAGAGATCCAAGAAAACCACGACGGGTAGGAAGAGACTCGAGAGTGCGCTTACTGGACAACTGAGGGATCATTACCGAAGTACTGGGGAGAGTTTTGCCACAAGACGCTGCTGAAGATATATCCTGCAAGGGGATATCAGGGTACTATCGGAGATGCCAGCGGCATATAGAGAAAATTGATTCCAGCTTTGAGTAACTAATCGTGGAGGAAGCCTATGTTGTGAATGCAAGTGAATGGGATATGATAACATGGTTGACCTCATTTTGTATAGGTAGTTACCAGTACAATATAAGGTTTTGCTTGAGGGCGGACGTGGAAGAAGAAACTTCACCAGGAATGGAATGTGCCGTTGGAGAGTGTGAATGGTAAGTGGAAGCCAAGCAGAGAAACCCAGACAGGAGTTGCTGGGGAAGCAGCCCATCGGAGGCGGAAGATACTGCGGATGCGACCAAGCAAATAAGCAGAGATTATGGTAAAAGAAGAAAGCAGCAGCGATTTGGAGGAGGCAGGTTGGAGTTGACGGCAAAAATTAGACGAGTGTGGGAGTGAGCTTTTCTATATGCCCTGCAATAGCTACCATACGCACCTTCAACTCCAGCTGCTTGGTTGCACCTCGTTGAGTGCCTCATCACTTGACTTAATAATTCCCGAGGACTACAACATATTTGGCCATGATACCATGATCTACCTTACTTATCTCCAGGTTGCATCTTTTGAGATGCTAAGTCTGCGGGATTCTCTTTCTCTGGTACGTGTTTTCGTTGCTTGGGAAGTGAGGGGCACTTATCTTGGACACCCTGCTGGCAGTTATCTTTGTGAAGCTTCATTTGTGGCTCTAAGCGTAACTAAGAACCTTGAGGGATTTGATCTAATAATGAAAGTCATGCTAGTTCAGATTCATTACTTTTTCATTCATTTTTGATCTTCGCATTGCAATCAAGGATGAGGTCACATCCAACTCTGGTATGGAGACATTCTTCAGGGTGCCATACCCGACTTTGCAAGAGCAAGTACACATCTTTACTCTCACTTGCCGGGCACAAATCTAAAACTGGACATCGCTCGGTGGCCCACTCCGGATACACTACAAAATATGCGCAACCCATCTTCCGCACCCGCACTGAAAATATCACGCACACACCTTCGCGGAATATTTACTAAGTCGATCCCTTTCACAATCCCCTTGGTTTCTCTTCACTTTACTCCCGTGTCCAAGCCCGACGGTTTATCTTAGTCAACCATTTTCCGGCACAAATCTTGAAATAATTGTTTCGTGGAGGAGATGAATGGATCAGCTCAACCCAAAGGATCATAGACCGTGGCCAATAGTGCCAACGATGCCCTCCCTGTTTTTAGCCAATCCTTGACCTGAACATGGTAGTCGAGGACTTCTAGCTCAAAACTCCAAGCCAAATCTGACTTCCTTACATTGGGTAACCGATTTGTATCTGTTGGTTTTATAGCGCTGTTTCCTATATCGGCCTGAAACGCCTTTAAAACCCCCTGTCAGCCAGCCATTTACTTCGTTAACCTGAACCCACCAGGGCTTTGTAAGCCTCGTAATCCCTCTACCAAAACCTAATGCCTCCGCAGCGTTATTGACGGAAGTTAAACAATGGTCTAAACAGAAATCCCTCAAAAGCACTTGGTGCCGCCGACGCGGAATGGTATCCAAATGGTTTAGTTGTCTTCTCCAGAACGAAACTCTTACAAAAATGGTGACAAAACTGCTCCAAAGGGATATAGCGCCATTCTAAGTTTCTTCAGCCCAGCAGTATTACGGTCAGACCAACAGAGAAACCGAGGGGTAAGTTGGTCCGCCCTGAGCACCCTCACTAATAGGAACATATCGCTATTGCCGGCGCATGATGCCCCAGGTTTCTGACGGAACTGCAGAGGTACAGCGGTCAAACATGGAACCAAATTAGGGCCCTGCAATAAGAGCGCACCTTCAAAGACATCGCGAACCTTTTCAAGCTTCTTGGGATTTAGCACCGCATAGTGTCCTAGATACCACTTAACTTGCTTACCTGTCATGGGCCCCTCCCTTGCCTGCTCCGCAAATCCTCTTCCAAAGTAAAATTCAACTACTGCCGTGTATTTACCTTTGAGCTCTGGATCCTCGAGGGGCCCACTAGGCAACAACCTCAAGCGATGGAGGACAGCCTATTGACCACAAAGCTTCACGAGACTGTTGTTCCTACATAGCGAAGCAACACTAAGAGGTCCTCTCTAGGCCGCAATGGCTAATTCGGGACTTCGATGGCACTTTAATCCTCCTCGGGCAGTGAAGCTCCCAGCGGATCATTGTCTTCAAAATCTCCACCGCGAAACTTTCGCAGGTTGTCCTCAATATCCTACAGCCTGTGTACAGAACAAGCTCTAAATTTACCCGAACGACCATTGTGCGTAGGGCCTTGTACGATCCAGCCTAAAGGAGTGCGGTCAGCGTAACTATCTCTCCTGGAACCTGTTTGCTGTTGTAAAATCCGATGGGCCTAATGAACATCTAGACCAAATAACACTCCAATCAGTGGGTCCGAAGTAGCTTGTAATTACATTCCTGTCCCAAGACCCCACCTGGACAAAGTTTCCAGACCAGGTGTCGTGGCCTGTACTTCCAGAACCGGAGGTACAGTATGGGCGCCTTTCACCTGATCACCTCACTACCATTCAAAGACTGAAAACTAAATGACAAAACTTCATAATACCGTACAGTTTTCCCGTTGGCAGCTCTCAAGGTAATTTTGGCAGTTTCTCGTACGAGACCTGTGTAACGAACGTTTGAGCAATGCGTAGCCAAATTCGCAACGGATCCCGAAAACGACAGACGATTATCCGTGATATTCTACGATACTAGATTAATGAATGAACAATGACATAAAAAATATACAAACCTCAATAATAAGATCACAAGGACTCAACAACGAGAAACCGAATAGCAGCGTGTGAGCAAACAGCACGTGCGTCACGCAAGTCCTGAACAGGGATGTGCCAAAGTAGCGCTCTGGGCGCGAACAAACAACAATTGGTCCATAAAAACAACCAGTTCGTAGAGACAAGTCAATAGTGTAGGCAAATGAGTGATGTTAGGAAAAACACTGAATCGCGAGGGTTAAAGGGGGATTTTCCACGACCGGCTGTTACACCGCCCACCGAAATCCTCCTGGATCCTTATCAGAGTCAAAAGTTCGGTATAAAGGTACTGATTCTTTCTACCTGCCTAAGCCCTGCTGTCAGTGCGCGCGTCTAATGCTCGTCCTCAACGTTCTACTACTGGTCGCACCTAACCCATTGGCTACATAGACGAGAGGCTAGTCTACATCTTCCACAAGACCAAATGACCGATGGCGGGCTTGAAGGGTGACATAGATGCTGTCCTTGTAAAAGGCCGTCCTGTCCTGGATGTATGTGCTTCGCTGTGTGTGAGTGTGTGTGTGCCGTGGTGTACAGTGAAATCACAGGTATGACTACACATCAAAGGAGGACTTTCTGCAATGTCAACAAAAGACCGTGTGGCAAGAAAACGAGTAAAATGTAGCATGTGTGTGACCTAAGCTCCGCTACTTCCATATATGCAAGGGGCATTCGGTAACGTCAACAAAAAGCAAAAAACGAACACTGTCACATGTTTGATGGGGTTACGGGATGTAGAGTGCGTCATGCATGTGTGTATGTGTCGGGATTTACAATGGGATCGCATTCATCACCACATATCGGAAAGAACCTGCTGCAATGTCAACGAAAGACCGCGAGCACTGTAACGTGTTTGACGGAGACCGTGTGGTATATATGGTGTTTCTTTATCCACCTCGATGACTAGTGTGAAAAGGTCCACTGGGCCTCGGGGTTATCAGCTCCTCCGTCTTCGCTCTCGAGTAGGTAAACACTGCGTATGTCACGAATGAGCACTCCGTTGGCTGTTTCACCTTCACCGTTCTTATCATTTCGTCCGTGCTTTCGATGGTTTCCGTAACTACTCCCAAAGACCAAGTGCTGAAATGTGCGCGTTCGTCGGCGATCGTAACCACGTCCCCAACTTTGAATGGTCTTGTTTTGGCCAGCCACTTCTGTCGAGTCTGCAAAGCTGGTAGGTACTCCCGCAGCCATCGCCTCCAGAAGCCCTTGGCCAGATAGTTTGCTTGCTTCCATCCGTGGAGGTAGCTCTCGCGAAGGTTTACCGGCCCTTGGAAACCCTCGTTCGAAATTAACGTCAATAAGTCGTTTGGGGTGAGCGCCAGGTGGGAGGAGTCGCCTTTCAATACTGGAATCATGGGGCGGTTGTTCAGGATTCTCTCCACCTCAGTCATGACGGTGTTCAGCGTCTCGTCGTCGGGCGGCTGTTGCTCCATGATTGGCAGCAGTACCCGCCTGGCGAACCGGATCATGCGTTCCCATACGCCGCCTCGGTGGCTGGAATGTGGGGGGTTGAAATTCCATCGTATGCCACAGGCCACGGTTCGATCCTGCAGTTCGTCCCTGTTTTTGTTCTAGTGCCAACGCTGCAATTCCCGGTGAGCGCCCACAAAGTTCGATCCATTATCTGAGTATATATCGGCCAGTACGCTTCGTCGGTTGATGAATCTCTTCAGGGACCGTAGGAAAGAATCAGTCGTCATCGAATGTGCTTCTTCCAGGCGCGCCGCGCGTGACTTCATGCACGTCATGATACATCCATATCGCTTTTCTAATCTTTTCCCGCACTTGATCCACAAAGGCCCGAAATAGTCCAACCCGGTGTCACTGAACGGCCACTAGCCCGTAGTCACCCTGCATTCTGGTAGTGGGGCCATGAGTTGTTTGCCTGTTGTGGCATTGCGTCTCCTGCATTGCACACACCGTCGGATTACGCGTTTTACAGTCTCTCGTCCTCTCAACAACCAAAGACGCTTTCGGATGACGCTCGTCACGTGACTTTCCCCGGCATGTCCCTCCACGGCGTGGACGCGTTGAATCATAAGCTTTACTACAGGTTGTCTCGCAGGCAGCAGTATAGGATACTTTGCGTCGAAGCTCGGGTGGGCGTTGGTCAGCCTACCATCCGTCGATGAGTTTGGGGTTTAAACGCTTCAGCTCGCCTCCCGGAGATGGTATGTCTTTATTGGTCGGTCCCACTTCTTCCGCCCTCTTGAGTTCTTGGGCGAAAGCCTCCCGTTGTATCATTCGGAAAGTATCGTATTCTGCCAGCATGTAGCCCATCGGGACTTATCGGGCCGACCCGTATCCGGCCTGAGGGCCGTAGCCCTTTCATGACTAGTAAACTTCTCTTGAACCTGGTTAACTAAACTTGCCAACGAAGCGTCTTCATCCAGGAAGAAAACCTGACCAGTCGCGATAGAATGGATGTCTCTTTGACGGCGTTGGCCGCTATCACTACGTCTTTGATTTCCATTTCTACTTCCGTAGGGGGTTTTAATTCGGACACGGGCCAGTCCTGTTTGGGCAATTGCAGGAAGTTTGGCCCTCCCGTCCACGTGTCTAGTCGCCTGAAGTTGGTCGCACCTCGGGAGCACAGATCGGCCGGATTATCGCCAGACCTGACGTGATCCCACTGGTTCGTGGCTGATTCATCGTGGATAATCTGAGCCGGTTAGCAACGAAAGTACTAAACCGGCTCCAGACGTTGTTAATGTAGTAAAGTACTATCGTTGAATCCGTCCAGAAGCTAACCGACCAAATGTAGAGGTCGAAACATCTCTTCACAGCTTGCACCACCCTGACTGCTAACACGGCTGCGCTGAGTTCAAGGCGTGGGATTGAGACCGACTTCAGTGGAGCAACGCGGGCTTTGGCGAACAGGATCCTCGTGGTATATTGTCCATCTCCTGCGCGCCATCGTCCGTACACCACAGCTCCATAACCGACTTCGGATGCATCGGAAAAGGCATGCAGTTCTCCAGTCCGCGTCGTATGGCCAGGAGTCAAACATCGTGGGATCCTTACGTCTCCTAATTTCTTCAAGGTGTTCAAAAATTCTTCCCAGTCCAGACGGTCCCCTAGGCCCAGTGACTGGTCCCAATCAACTTTCTTACGGCACAGCCGCTGCAGCAAGATCTTTCCGGGTAGCAGCCTTGGTGAGACGAAACCGAGCGGATCGAACAAACTTGAGACAGCAGATAGTATGCCACGACGGGTTATTGGCAGCTCGGGAACGTTTGGCTCGGAAACAAAATCGTCCGTTTCCGCGTCCCATTGTATCCCTAAAGTGCGCTCGATAGGAAGTGGAGAGCCGTTCAAATCTCTTACCCTTTCGGCCTTCTCGTGATACGGGATGACCTTCAGCACTTCTGAAGCGTTCGACATCCATTTTTTTAGATGGAAGCCGCCCTATTCCAGCAATCTCGTCGGACCCCTGAACTGCTCTAGAGCTGATTCCACACCATCGAATGATCCAAGGTAGTCGTCGTTGTAGAAGTTCCTGCTGACGCTATCTACTACAGTCCGATGGACTAGATCGCCATGTTTGTTCGCTGATTCTTGGAGGGCGTAGTTTGAACAAAATGGTGACGATATGGCTTCGAAGGGGTGGACGGTCGTCCTATAATTCACCACTGCTTTGTCCCGGCCGCTCCCTTCCCACCACAGGAAACGCAACGCGTCTCGTTAGCCTACCAGAATCTTCACCTGATGAAACATTTCCCTAATGTCGGCAGACAAAGCCACTTTGCCCACTCTGAAAAGGCATAAAGCTTCGATCAGTGGTGTGGTCCAGTCAGGTCCTTGTAGTAGGCAATCGTTTAGCGACTTGCCCTGGAACTTGGCCGCACAGTCGAAAACCACCCGCAGTTTTTTGGGTTTCTTGGGGTTGACAACCGGGTGGTGAGGCAGTTGCAAGATACCGTCGGTGTTAGCAGGCACCTTTTCAACGTAACCGAAGGCTTCGTTTCGCTTCATCAAAGCCGCGTATCGTTCCCACAGATTCTGGTCTCGAATGAAGCGTTCTTTTAGTCGTATTAATCGTTGGAGAACATAATTTCTGTTGTCAGTCTACGGGTCAACCGATGTACGCCATGGGAGGGGAACATCAAATTGTTTTTTGAGGCCTCTATTGCCTTGCCGCACCGTTTGTAGGGCGGAGTGATCGTCTTGAGACAACGATGGTCTTTCGTCTCCAATGTCATTAAACTCCTTTTCATACAGCCGCTGCAGATGATACTCTATGCGGTCCGTTTCGGCGGATAAGTAATTCACGGAACCACGTACCCCTACTGGACCGTATAGCATCCATCCCAGAGCTCTGCGTGCGGCATAAGGTGCCTGGCGGTCGCCCACTCTCTGATCAAGCGCCCAATGCGCCTCTGGCACGTCGCAGCCGATAAGGAGATCCACTTCATCATCTTCCCAGTCTACAACGGTTTCATCCTGCAGGTGGGGCCACCGAATCAAGATTGCGTTCACCGACCTTGGTGCTCGCACGGGGAGATCCGCTAACGTGAATGCCTCCGTTGGTTCAATTTCCTCGTTAGTGTCTTGAGAGATGAGTTGCAGCCTTAATCTACCGGCGGTCATTACCTGTGTTCCGCCCACCGTGATCACCGCCAACGACGTCGCACCTTTAGCCAGTTGGTGTTTGTCGGCAAACTGCTCTTTCAATATAGTAGTGTCAGATCCACTATCGACGAAAGCCAACGCTTTGACCACCTCAGTCGGGGTCACCACTCCCACGGCCACTACGCTTAAACGTACCGGTTTACTGGCAGATCGTGATGTTGAACAAATAACGCTGGGTTTGGTACTCGCCTCGGATACGGTTACGCTCGCCTGATGCAGCAGCCGGTGGTGTCTGCCAGTGCAGCCCTCGTAACCACATCGGTTCCTTGTTCTACAGGCTGCTGCCCGGTGCGTGGTGTTGAGACAGATAAAACATGCTCCTGCCATCCCCGCCATTCCCCACCGTTCGTCTATTGTGGCGTTGCCGAACTTGGAGCATTCTGGTAGGCCATGGCTTGCACCACAGGATCTGCAATTGGGTTGCGCCGTAGTATCGCGTGAAATGACATGTAATAATAATAATAATAATAATAATAATAATAATAATAATAATAATGGTTTATTTCGGAAGCGCCCGAAGCATGCCATGTGCATGATCATGTAGATACAGGTGATGGAATGGACAGATATAATTCATGGAAATATGGAGACTCTCACGAAAATATTGGATAAAAAGGCTCAGAAGGGGGAATAAGGTAGGATGAAAATAGTATAAACGTATGCACACCATAGAGATTGTGTGGAGTTTAAATGAGCTCAAGAGCGGATTTGAATGGACGCCCGGTGAATTTGAAATTCAAGGTCAGGTGGACTGAATGGCTGGTCCCGGGCAATTACTTATGGAGGCAGACTGGTAAACATGAGAAAGGCTGGAAATCGGTATAAAAAATTGCAGTAGCGCGGAACGATGGAGAAAAAGGTGAGGTGCATTGCAGTGGATTAGATGACAATGAAGCATTGGTACTTTGCAGTGAATTGTCGGCGGACAGGACACAAAACTCACCGTAAAACAGGCAGCGAGCAATGCAAGACGTAGAGGGATGATCAGATGACAAAAACGATTTAGAAGGATTGGATACAGTAGATGTGAGGCACAGATGTAGAGTTTATGGATGCCTATGATGACGGTCGTTGGGATGATAGCAAGAGAAATGGCAGGTGAGGAACTGCAAGATGCAGAGCGCGTGCACATAGATATATATGCGTAAGTTTATATATATATATATATGTAGATTGATTGTATATATATGTATAGGTGTAAGAGAAGCAGGAGCAATAACAATGGGGTCCTAGAAAAAAAATTATCAGTCATTAGGAGGAGTAGGTAATGTTAGATCAATTGGTTGTAGGATTAACTTTGGAATTTCGTGGTGGATTAACTTCATGACAAGTGCATGTGGCAGCCCAACGGAGAGAAAAATAGAATGTGGAAGCACAGAGGTGATGAAGACTGTTAGGAGCAGTTCATGGAAGAGTGAAGATGAAAGACAGGATCAAGGAAAACAGGTAAGAAGGGGTCTAATTATTTGATCAATGCAGGTGCGAGATGTCCTGACGGACAAGAGGAATCGGATAGTGACAGGTCAAACAATTTGGAACTGTAACAGAACGTCACGACGTAACGTTGTCATTACAATGGTGGAACATGGAAAAGCGGACCACACTGGAAGGTACAGAAAAATGCCTGTAGCGAGCAATAAACGGATCAAGGGATGAAAGCAATGACCGAGGAGACACAGGTGTATTGGTCCAAGGCAGGTATTTTGGGTGTTCCCGTGCAGTGGTTTGAGCTTGGCCAGTATTGGGCTTGTTTGCCCGGTTGCTGTCCCGGATGAGTCGGCCGAACTGCTGTCAGCTATCTTCGTTTGCCTGTCCAAGTATTCGGTCAGGTCTTCGAAGTTGGCCTCTCTGTCGCTTCGGCTTATCCGTTCTGCTTCTTCCGCCCACCGACCCTGTAGTTCGGGAGAGAGGTGACGGACTACGTTTTCCAAAGTGTGCATGGCATCTAGGTCAGCCCTGTAACCTAAATAGTCGAGGGTTATTGAGCAGTTTTGCATCCAAATCTCCAGGTCGGCCGTCGTGAAGACGTCGCCCTTGGTTCCCTTTGCCTCTACCATCACGCCCTCTATTAGATTACGGGCTACTTTGAAAGGTTGGCCAAACAAGTCCCTTAGAATCTTCCTTGCTCTTGTGTAGCCCTGTTCCGGATCGAGCATGGTACACCCATCGATAGCTTCTCTTGCTCGGCCTCGGCAGTAGTGAGTAAGGTAGAGAAACCTTTGCCCACGGTCGGTTACCTTATTTTCAAAGAATGCCTCGAACTGCTTGGAAAACTTGCAGTTTTGTTAAGCTCGCGCGTCGAAAACCGTTAGTATCACTCTAGGCAAGTCGATCGGTGGTGGTTTGTAGTCGGCGATCGGCGTGGGGTTCCCTATCTCATTGCAGAAAGTCCAAGGTTCTCCGGCGTGGCCTCGTAGCTCAGCTGGTAGAGCACTCGCGGTACTGAAGCGAGGGTGGTGACCATGCGTGGGTTCGAATCCCGCCGAGGCCAAAGACTTTTCACATTTGGATCACCTCAAAACATTATCAAAATCTGCCAACCATCAATACATTGTAAACATGCCCAATGCACTTAACTGGTGGAGTCCGGTTAGTACAAAGGGAAATCCTGCTATAGGCAGTCAAATTACAAGCTAGTTCACTGTGGTGGATGCCATGTGCTACTGTAATTTGGGCGGGTATACTGTGATCCATTTGCAGAAAGTCCAAGGTTCTCCGGCGTGGCCTCGTAGCTCAGCTGGTAGAGCACTCGCGGTACTAAGGCGAGGGTGGTGACCATGCGTGGGTTCGAATCACGCCGAGGCCAAAGACTTTTCACATTTGGATCACCTCAAAACATTAACTAGAGAATACAATGTACCCAGAGCCTCCCCAGAGGCTTGCCGTGTTACTTCCTGTCCGGGTTCCAATGTTTTCGATCCTTTTCTTGGCATTTTGCGTATTTTTTCTCGTTCCAAATTGATCTATTGAGTATTGTAAAGAACGTTTGAGCAATGCGTAGCCGAATTCGCAACGGATCCCGAAATCGAAAGACGATTATCCGTGATATTCTACGATACTAGATTAATGAATGAACAATGACATAAAAAATATACAAACCTCAATAATACGATCACAAGGACTCAACAACGAGAAACCGAATAGCAGCGTGTGAGCAAACAGCACGTGCGTCACGCAAGTCCTGAACAGGGATGTGCCAAAGTAGCGCTCTGGGCGCGAACAAACAACAATTGGTCCATAAAATCAACCAGTTCGTAGAGACAAGTCAATAGTGTAGGCAAATGAGTGATGTTAGGAAAAACACTGAATCTCGAGGGAAGTAGGAGATTTTCCTCGACCGGCTGTTACAACCTGGAAGCTCGGCTGAGAGGCGTATTCACACCAGTCTCGGGTGGAGCACTAGTGCTTATTGGCTTGTTTGAGCCGTCGATAATGACCGGTATGACCCCCGAGATTACTAGAGGGTCTGAGGGAAATATTTGACAAGATGCTTTGAGGGCCGGAACCCTGTTCACCCCGTGGATCAAACGATCATACGGGTGAGCTAAATTTTCTTCTCCACAAAGCCTCATTGAATGACATCCATCGGCACGTTATCTTGGACGTGGGCTTACGGACAGACCCTGAGCCTCAGCGCAACCTCTCAGCAGTCCTCAAGCGACAATGCCTGAAACTCTAGGTAATGTCTGCCACTACACCTAATGCATCCTTCAAAGTGGTCGCGATGAATTTGTGATTAAAACCGTCCTCACAGGATCTAACGCATTTTTTTCTTTACGGAGAAGGCAACGGTCTCCACTACTTTGAAGCTGTGCCTTAGCACTACCGAACTGAGATAGATCGTGACACCCTGGTTAGGTGTCTGTCTGGTAGATCTCGTCGGCCCATTTTACCCATTCAACGGCCGTGTACCGAATCAACTGACCCAAAACTACCTCCATGGTGTGAACCGCATTACGGTCGCTCAAATATACTAGTTGCTGCATGCACCTGTGTAACTAGTTAACTTTTTAGCATACGGCAACAAGGCCCTTAGGAATTGAGCGGCCGATCCCGGTCCAGTTACTGCCCTTTGGCATACGAAGTAAGATTTGATGCCTCTGACCAAAACACCCTCTTAATATGCCTGTCGTGTGCCGATGGCCTCCACCAGCTGGAAAAAGCCAACAAACTTGAAAATCTCCTTTCGTCTCCTCTTTAAGATGTAGGAATAAATAGTTGAAAGGCAGACCATTATTCCTCAGTCGGCTCTTGACGTGACTCTCACACTGGCGGAAGAACGGAATGTGTTATTGAGGTAAACTATCAAGCTCAAGTAATTCACATTTTGACAATCCGAGTCCCACTAGCAGCAGGTTTTGTCCATCCATGGAAATCAACCGGTCATATCCACTACACACTACACATCATCGTTGCTCCTCCCCGAAGCCTTAGAAATGTTGGCATCTAGGATGGACGATCGATCCTGGACAGCACAATCATTCAGTTTTCTAACTGACGGCCGCTCCATGAGCACCTTAACACCAGGTCGTCCAAGATCCTCAGGCCCCCTTTCTTTGGCTTCAACCGCCCCAAGCATAGCCTCCGTGATTTCCACCTCTAATTGCGCACCTCTAATTTTAGCCTGACCCCTTCTTGACAGTCTGACGATTCATTATTTGCAACAGAAGCAGCAGACTTACCACTTTAGACCCCGAACTGACGAAACTTGATGAGTCAGATTTCCTAAGAAACGGGATGTTTATTGTAATCAATGCGGTATCTTAATATGGAACAATAACAAGTCAGAACTTTGCATATCGCACCGGTCTGAGCACTTCCCAGGCTGATCGTAAGATAGAATAGAATCAAAGGTAGCTGAAAGACCGAAACCAGAAGTCCGAACAGTTAGTGAAGGGACAGGAAATTGAAGCAGGTAAACAAACAGTAGAGAAAGGGAAGAAGTAGCAACTTTCAACAAGCTTACTTAATTCAGCGGATCTCTCCCCTGAGCAATTCGCAGCGGTGCTTTAGCTGTCGTACCATCCCCGTTTTGAGCTTTGTGCGGCTATTACAAACAATAGTTCTGCTCCTATTCTTCCATCCTAACGGTCAACCCTGTGCACACTCACTCCCTCGGGACACGTTGGACTTAGTCTGTCACTCCAGTACAGCCATGATTCAGTGATCACTATGTGGTTCATTTCCCTAAATTCGCCCGCAAGTTCCCCCCATTTATTGCAGATGCTGCAAGCGTTGCACTGCTTCACTGTTGTTGCTGTATTGTTGTTGTTGTTCCTGGGCAGCGATGCATTCCTTTGCCACTTAAATGCTACGCACGACTGCCATCTTCGTTCTCTGCTTCGCTCGGGCTTCTGAGTCGATTCATCAATGGCCCTGCCTAACGCTACATTCCATGGGGCGTTTTCCAGCACCTGATCGCTTATTGGGGACTAGGTCTTATGTGCGACTATCGGTGTGAGGCATACTATAAGTGATGAGGAGTGAGATGAGCGTGCCTGATTCAGTGGTTGGGTTTGTTTGAACTCCATCGTTGCTCGATAGCCTGCTGTGACATTCCAGGACTTTGCTATTCGGTTCTGTCCGAACCCCTCTCCTGGGTTCACACTGATTCTATACACCGCAGAGAGGAACGCATCTCAACACTTGAGATTCACTGCCTGTGCTAGGGGAGGCCATCTCGGTGCTTGCCCGTCAGCGTCTGGTTTCCGCCTGCCTAGAAGTGGTGTCCTCCTAATAGGGGTATGCGAAGGGACCGCAACTTGTCTTAGTAGAGCAGTAGCCCGTTGTAGCAGATGCTGGAAAAAGCGGTTCGCTAGGTGCCTTTCTAACTAAATTTCGATGGCTTCCAGTGCTACTTCCGTGCTTGCCAGCGTCCTCCATATAACGCCCGTCATAGAAGTGGGCTGAGCTCTCTGTTTTTCCTCTTGAGTAGTCTGACACTGAATCACTGCAGAAGAGCTTCTCATCTTTATTTCAACCCGAATTTGGAAAGCTTTGCAAGACTTCTTGTTGGGCGGCCTTTCTTCTCCGTATTTGCACTGGGTTACGCTTGCCTAACTTGTCAGCATCAGGAACGAGGCTTTAGTTGTGCCTTTCTAAGAAACCGAGTTGGCTCTTTCCTCATGTGCTTCTGCGCGTGAGGTGCCATTCAGCCGTTCTTATACCAAGGTTTCCCCAGATCTTGTGTGAGACATACTCCTGCCCCTTGCCGTGCAACCTGAGCTTGCCCAAATCAGATCATCGTGATTCTTGAGGAGCTGTAAGGACATTTTTGGTATTTTACTACACTCCCAATGGACCGGAGCAAGTAAGTCTCGCAGCAAGTTCCGTCTCGGACGTCCAGGGAGCCAAGCCTCTTACCACACGGAAACCCCACCTTGACCCTAGGCCTTGCGTCTTTTGGGGACCCAGCCGGTGATTTCTTGGTGGTGAACTTACGTGTGCACGTGCCACTAGAAAGGCCTTTCGACTGGTGCAACTAGTATGGCGAAGCCCACCAGCCATTTAGACAAGAAAATATAGAAATAGTGTGACCACAGTAGATAAGATTCCACGCGGGTTTAAAAGAGAGCATCTAACGGCAGACACCACAGTTACAATAGCGCAAAATAGCTAGCCTTGGTTTACCTTCTCCTAGTGTCACAGATCACACTCCCACTCGTGAGACTTACTGTCAATATTTCCGCTTTCTTCGGCTTCTTGAGTCGAATTGAGTTGGGGTTCAGCTGTTTGTACTACTTTGCCTCCTTGATGAAGTGACCACTTTCCTTGTTTGAGGTCCGGTCGATATTTATTGAGGCTCTATTTGTCCTTCGGGCTTTCAAACAATCCCCTATCCCTCATTCTATTTTTCATTCACTACCTCTTCCTTTTGCTTTTTTGTTTTGTCCGTTAGCCTATTAACCCTATTTTTGGTTTCTTCCTGGCTTTCATTATTTTAATGATTCTCTTTTCCTTTCATTTGTGTTCTTCTTCTCCATTCTTCCTCCCACCTAAAGTAATTCACCCCCCGTGCCATTTCTTCGTCTGGGAGTTTGACCTCTTTGTATCGGGTTGGATCTCCTAATGCAAAGGACCGATGGGGGATGTGGAGGTTCGGTTTCTGCCCTCGCCGAAGTTACCCTAGAGCTTGGGTAGAGTCGCCCTATTGGTCGGGTCGACTTATTGGCTCTGCGGCTTTGTGCAGGATAGGTCCCAATTCTTGCACTTGCAGTTGTTGCAATTCTGCTCGGTTCCTTGTTCCTTCTTTTCCTCTGGTGATTTCTTCCTTGGGTTCCTCTCTCGTGCTTCTCGGTTCCTATCCTTATCCACAGAATACGATCCCTGCTGAGCTGCTGTCTTTTTCCACATCACGGTGTTGCACCACTTTCTGCTCTGGTTTTCCCCTTTGCGTTTGAAGCAGTCTGCGACATTCCCGGGCGCCCACCAGGTTTTGACCCACAGAGGAGAGAACGGGCCATGAAGCGATTGTGGTCTCGGCGATGAATGAGATAGGAGGTGAGGGATCCGCAGCCTCTGACGGTGTTTCCGGCAGCAGTAGTTTGGGTAGCTCGACCCTCATTTGCTTTTGGGCTTGTTCGGATCCCATGGCAGAACAAAAAACTTGACTTGACCCCCAAGTTGAAGCTGTGAGTCCCGTGGCCTGACCTGGCCTAATACTGACGTTCACTGGGCTTTCTTATCTCGCTCGAGCCTCAGGCCCAATGGGGTGACCTGAAAAGTTGCTATGCAGTATGAACTTTACGGGGTGAGTTGCGCTAGTGCCTTGAGTTCTTTGCGTGCTCACTATAACCGTCTAAGGTAAATAAACCCACGAATGGGAAGTGTATCAATGAACCCACTACAGTGGAACTGACTTCAACGACTTTGGCTGACAGATTTGTTTAAGTCAACTGGATACCATAGCAGAAATTATTTTGGTGACGGGAACTGTTTTGAAATAACTGAATGGTAAAGATTTTTTATTATACACTCTTTTTGTAGTGGAGCAATGGGGAACCTGATACTAGTAAATTTTATCATTTAGGGTTTGCTTAACCTCCTAAGGAAGCTTAAGTCAAAACCTGATCAGGAGGTTCGCATTTTACTTCTTGGCCTTGACAATGCTGGAAAAACGACAATTCTGAAACATCTGGCATCAGAAGATATCTCCCAGACAACTCCAACGCAAGTAAGTTGGGTATGATACACCGACATATTAGAAGGGCTTCAACATTAAAAGCGTACAGTCACAAGGTTTTAAGTTAAATGTTTGGGACATCGGTGGCCAACGAAAAATCAGACCTTACTGGAGAAATTACTTCGAGAATACTGATATTCTGGTAGGTTATGTACTTGCAAGTTTATTGTATTTTAGATTTATGTCATTGATAGTGCTGATAAGAAAAGATTTGAGGAAACTGGTGAGGTGAGTGAATGTAAAGTTGGTTAAGTATCCCTTGTGGCAAATTCGCTCCGAAATCGATTGGTTCTGGCCGGTTTCCTATCAGTTTGCGCTATTGCCTTGGCTGGCTTTTGGGCAGTTTTCGAGTTGTTTTAGAGCTGTTTCCGAGCTGCTGTTGCCAATCATGTGAAATACGTGCCTCACTTCGTCAATTTATCATTTTATATCAAATTACTTTTTCTGCTCACTTTTATCTCCAAATTTACGAATTCTCGACATCAGCCTCTATTTTACTCATCCTCTGGCGCCCTGAGTAGAACGATCTGTACTTTGGTATTGAAGGTATTCCACTGTATTCGAATCGATACATCGAAGTAAAGTTCAGTTCAGTTCAAACAACCATTGACCATTCGCTAGGTGCGGTAGCTTTGGTTGCTATCTCCTAGTAGCAGCCTCAGTCGGGACGAATGAGAAAAGACGGGCATATTTGAGGAGTGGTTAAAGAACAACAAATATTTTTGTCAAGTCGATAGGGAAAGTTTGCGAATACAAGAGCGCCATTGATCACGACGTCTAGCCATGTTTTATGACGTAGACAACCGTCTCCCTCCTACCAATTCATTTCTGACTTGATGAAGAACGGCTGCTAAACAAAGCAGGTAGAGACCGTTCGGAAACCGAACGTACGGACTGTGTGCTACAGGGTATGACTGAACAACGATTTCCGCAAGCAGAACTGTATATTGCAAATGAAACATTTATATTCTAGCGAACGATGGCACATAATAAACTATACCTACTTGAGTACATGAAATTCATGTAGGAACGGTGTTACGTGAAATACCCTCATTCGGCGGTTTTGTCTTTCACTGTAAACTATTGAAGCAGGTTTGTCCCGAAAAGAGCATTGTTCTACGATCCCCTTCATACCACTTGGGGAATGAACTCAAGGGTTGATCTTCTACAGAAGTCCTTAGAGGAGACTCATGAGGTTGTCGGGGCTGGTTTCCGAATGGTTTTCGACTGGTTTGCTTGGAAAATATAATTTCAAATGTTCGAATTGAACTGATGCCAAGAATCTCGATGACTAGAGTACAGTAACTTTGTATTGAACGTTTCATTCATTTTTCATAACAGAGGCTTAAGGTATCTCTCTTTTGTAAGCTTCATTACCACAGCTAAGGGGCGTAGACTCAGGTATTAGTCACAGGCAACCGCCTCTTTAAAAAAAAGTCTAGTAGTCGCTTGAACAATATGTCATTAGGCTATCTCATCACTAGAGCTGACAGCGCATTCCATAGCTTGGTCACCCTCCGAGGTAGACGGTGGACGAGTGATAAGCCTGCCGACTGCTGCTTCTTCAGAGTTGGCAGGTGTCTTCGCGTTTGATCATGCTAGCGAAGAGAGAGCTTCGCACTTGGTTCTGGTCCAAAGTCACCTCGGATGACATGCCTAGTAAAGGCCAAGTCCCCTTGGACCCTCAAATATGCCACTAAAAGCAACCCGGTAATTTTCAGCCGACCTTCGTAGATGATCCCAAGTAGTCCTCCAGCAAGGCGAGTCGCGTTTCTCAGCACTCGTTCCAAATTTGCCATTTCTGCCGCCGTAGATGTGAAAACAGCTGGTTGTCCGTTTTTCAACCTACGTTGCACATGGGATGCATACAGTAACTTAGAAGCGTCAGGTGATAGATGACAGAATGATCGACTAATCGGCCAAAAGTTACTCCACGCGAAAGTAAATGCTTTGTCAGGCTTATTCTCCTTTTTTAATAATAAGGCCGCGGCCACTCCTAGATGTATTTTTGCAGACGGAACGGCGAAAGGATGCCCCATGTACATAGTAAATCCCATTGGTGGGTGGTATCCCTACTCGCAAATGTATACACTTGTTGATGATGACCGGCAGAGACCACAGATGAGACCATCTTTCAAGGGTCTTGACATCCTCCTGAAGTACAAGCCCAACTGCCTTGGATAAGATCGTAAGCTAGATCTTAAAACCATCCAAAAAGATGGAAAACGATGCTTCAAAAGCTGCTAGTAGATCATTCATATAGGTCAGGAAAAGGAGCGGGCCTAGAACAGATCCTTGTTCCACACCACTGGTAGCCACTGGCCATGTCGAAAATGACTGTGCTACACGTACTTCAAGGATACTTCTTTTAGGAAGGTCCTAGATTCACAAAATCAAGAGATATACAGTACCGAGAGCTTTGAGCTTACTTAGCAGACAATCGTTCGGGAGGCTGACAAAAGCTTTGCTGAAATCCATGAACATTACGCTCATAGGGTGTTTGTTGGCCTTGACATTCGTCTAGCGATCTCATGCTGGCAGCAAGTTTATAAAATAAGACATAGCTTTCCAACAATCATGTTAATATCGGCATAGTAGTTTGTTTACATCGATATGTTTTCGGAGTCGCGCGGCTAGTAGGCTTTCCAAAACCTCTCCCACCCCCGATGTTAGACTGACAGATCGATAACTGACGGTCTCGGTCTTTACCTCATCTTTGTAAAGCGAAATGATAACAGCTTTTCCATTCCCGGGAGAGCTTCCACGCTGATAGAGACGCATTGAACAGTCTTGTGACTGGCTGAGTTGCCGCATAGATCAGATTCCTTATCACTAAGGGATACACACCACCAGGTCCCGTGGATTGGGTAACTTTGATGGTGCGCATGGATGAAGACACTTCTACCTCAGTGGTTTTCTTGCACGACATACAGGGAGCATCCACTTTAGTATGTTATGCCTCAGTTCATGAGAGTAGACTGACAAGTAATGCCCCGCCAATATATATTTGCCTTGTGTTTATCTATAACTCCCAGCGAGTGTCCATCCTGTGGGGCTGGGATGGCAGCTGTAGCTCGTGCCTTCAGTCACAGATAAACAAACAGATGCTTGGATGCACGAAAGAGTCCACTGCTAGCGTCTGCTTAAATGTACGCTGCTTTTCTCGCTCCAGCTAGGTGCACTGGTTACAGATGGTGCGGTAGCGGTCACAACCTTTCTCCAGCCATGTGACAAAATTTCCATGCACGATTCCAAAGCTTTGAAAGGCGCCTGAGTAGCAAGTCAAACCAAGGTAGACCTTTTGCATGTAAACGCTCTTTGGATGATGAGGCAAACTTTCAGCATGATTGAAGAATTCCATCTCTAGTTACTCATAAGGCCTTGTGTATCTCGTACGGACCTTGTGAATAACATATCATCAAGGGAGCGGCCACTGTGGCTTGTTGAAACAGAATTCGCTAAAGGCTGAGTCCACTCTATGGTCTGGGCTAGAACATCGCTCATCTCTTTCAGGTGATGGTCAACACTGCTGGTCACTGCTCTCTAATGGAAGTAGGTACTCTATCTGCTCCACATCGGATATATCGGAGATAATATTAAGTCTAGGATGGGATTTTGAAGATATTGAGTATATTCCGATGTCCTGACTTGTTGACCCAAGGAGAGCTCCAGCGGCGTCAGCAGGATCTCACGGGAAAATGAGTCCGCTGCTGCACTGCACTGTAAATTACCTCAGTCAACATTTGGCGAGTTGAAGCCGCCTGAAATTAGACAGTGACCACCGCCGTTGCACTTCAGTCGGTATTTTTGTATGATATGCTGCCGGGGACCGATAAATGACTTCAACGGTTTCAAATCCACTGAGTGCTAGCTTTATGCAAAGCCGAAGAGATTTTGCAAGGTCCATCGGGTCTATCTGGCAATTCAACTGTAGGTAACGGACGTCGGCTCGGATATACATCGTTATGGCTTCCGCTGTATGCGCTTGGCTTCTGTCAGCACGGAAGAGTGCACATCCTGGGAGAGCCCTTTCTGAATCCATCAAATCCCTGGTGAGCCAAATTTCTGTCAAGGCGGCCAGCGTTAGTAGACGGAGGATCACCCGTGCATTGAGCTAATCGAGCTTATTCAACGGACTCTTGACGTAAGACGACATGATAGGTGCTTGCTCTCCTCTGACGTCCCCCTCCGTGTGAACCTTTGTCCAGTCTTTAATGCCAAAACTGCCTGGTTGGTGATTCTGTTGAAAATGAACGGCTTCCATCGCAGTTGAAAACGCCTCCGTTGTACTTGAAAATCCCGGGTGAATAGACCTCGCTTCCCAGTGGCTTGTTGTTCATGGAGCTCTCGCAACACCAACATATTCTCTTCTCTGTCTTCGGGGTAGAGATCTCAAAGGAGTCGCTTTTTCTCTCATTTAGTCTGTAAAACCGCTGTATCACCGAACAAAATTCCTTATGGGCACCCAAACCATCTTGGACGGACTTGGATTTATTTTCTCGTTTATTTTTCCTCAGCAAGAAACGGCCCTGACCTTTGCATTATTTGGAGCTTTTCCTCTTCCTTGGGAAATACTTTGGCAAATATGTTCCAAGAAGAGATACGTCATGACCTAACTGACTTTATGACACCGACTCAGTTGACTCCGGTAAGAAAGCATTGAGTCTTAGCTGGCTGCGCCGTCCGTTGACGTGGCTCCACCGTTTTCTACTGACCTGCGGTTTTTCGACTGCCCTCAACTGGGGACTGTACCTCCGCCGACTGCATTAGACACACCCAAAACAGCACTGATGCCTTTTGGACTGACAGCTACCGCGGCATTGATAGTAGCCACGGGTTTCTTTCGACTATATTTCCTCACTTCTGCCAACGGGCTGCCTACAACTGCTGAAGCAAATTCAATGAATTCCCTTCTAAACCGAATGAACTACAATTGCGGTTCGTTCTATTTCAAACACCGGAAGAAGGGAAACAAAGATAGCTGAGATTTAATCGTTTGTGAGGCAAAAGAGAGTAAGGAGAAAATTGATTTAATTTGACAAAAATAAATGGAATATGTCCTGCATTTAAAACAGTCTATTTGAAAAGCTTTGTATTCACGGCAAAGTCGCTTCAAAAAGCGCTCGAAAGCCGAACGGTTTGGTGGCGAAAACCAGTGAAATACTGTCCCAAAACCAATCAGTTTTAGAACCGTTCGTTATTAGAGCCCAAAGAAAACCAAAATAAGTCCTAGCAAGTTATTGCGGGGTTTCTTTTCGGTTCCTTCCTAGAATGTTTGCTCAGGCTACACGACCACTGCTCGAGGACCAGCTGAAAGTCACTTGAGTGTTCCGTTTGAAACATAAATAGGAAACTTAGTTGATGGTTAGGTTACGGTCACCTAAACTAATCAAAATGGACCCCTTTAATCTTAGTAATTTTTAAAGTATTGCTTTCGTCTAAGTGCACCTGAATGAACACGTACCTTCCAGTTGGTATAATATTATCATATGAGGTAGCTGAAATTCGCCACCGATATGACAGCAATTTTTGATTACAATTTCGTGTGCACTGTTTACCGGAATTTATTCCCAGGGTGAAAGCAAAAACCAAATTCCGTAAAATGGTATGTTCATATATGTAAGTTGGATTGTGGCAATAAATTACCATATTCCGTCTTCGTAATACGTTCCACATGACACTTTCTGAGGTAAAATGTGGAAAACAGAGGTCATTTTTGAGAGGAGATTGCAAAAATAACTAATTAAAATATAATTCAATGAATCACACAGCTCGTTTTCAATCATTTTAGTAGAGTAACACCGTCAAAATTATCAGTTACCAATAAATTGTGTATTTGTACGGCAACGTCATTTTATGATGATTTGCTACCGATTGCGTCAGCCGGCCTGCATATTTGCATCCAGCGTTGAATCTCTTCGTAGACAAATTGTATAGTAACCCCAAAACGTGTTTTGTGATGATATCGGCTTGTAAAAAAATGCTTTTATATTTCGCAATACTTGTGGACCGCTATTATGCAAATCTTTACGTCCACAAACGACTGCTGTCTCTGGGCTCCTCTTCAGTTCATTTTATACAATAAGCAGTTCGAAATAAATACAAGGAATTTGATGTGGGCATTGACTAACAGTTATTATTTCTGTAGCTAGAAGGAACCGTTTTTACCAATCCCAAAGTGCCCACTGAAAAGTGATTTATTATTATTTACTTGACGAATGTATGATCCTCGAACTTTCCATTTTGTCTATTAAATTTACATATAGTGCATACGGGAATATTGCATTCAGTACACGGGCACACTGGTACCATGTTTGTCCTTGTAGATATCTTTTCATGCCTCGTAAATGTTTTTGAACATCTACAACGCGATATATTAGGTCCTCCGCCATAGTTAAAATAAAAGAACCTGAAAGGAGAAAGTAAACATGCATAATATACCTTTCTTATGGGAAGTGTATTCTAATTATTTACCACAGTTCGCATGTTACACCTCCGCTTTCACTTCACTGTAATGAATCACCGGAAGAACTATGTGAAACTGATCCAAACCATAAAACTTGACTTTGACATCTCTGATGAATGTCCACTATGATATATCTCATTATTTTGTGGCATAAATCAATAAATGAAAATGCGTGGTTACCACTGGACTCTAAATTACCAAAATCATAATAAACAAATGACAGGTATTGTCGGAATTCCTTGGACATCAGAGTTATTCAAATAATCGATGAATGTCTTTACGATTATAAGGTTAACAGCTTCGTGTGATACTTGCCCTTGCACATCATTTTACAGTAAGAAGGTTTTCCCAAAACAACTTTTAGTCCGATAAATTGGTAACATTTATTCTTTTAATACGGCGAGTTTCTTAAGAGCTCACAAACTGTCTCCAGTGAAGAGAATTTTCAGAGGAACCCTTTTCAACAATTTTCAGGGTATAAGACATATTGAGTCAGTTGATACTAGCTGCAACAACCTTTTTGTCGGAGCTTCGTCTGAAATATCGCAACCAACGCAGAACTTACAGCACTCAAATAATAAAAGTTCCCAGTCCATCACGCCACTAATTATTCTGAGGAAGCCGTCTCACCGTGGAACGATGCACCAGACCAAGTCTAACATTAGACTCCTTTTTTTCTTAGAAATTCGTCAATTCGCTATGAAATCTAACTTAGTAGTCATGTAAAAGTTCAAGATTCGCGCAGGGTTGAGAGTTTATTCTCTGCGTATAAAGAAGACGTTTCCCATGCAACTCAGAAGGGTCAACTAGGGTACAATTATTTTGAAAACCTTTGTCCAAATAATTTTGAAGGCCTCATGTATCTACGTTACCTAACACCGGAATAGCTATCAGCGGAATTGAGGACTTCAGAAGAAGACGTAAAAAGACCTGAGTTGTCAGTTAAAAGGTCAACTTAATTTGATTCGACCGCAATAACCGTATGTGTTGCACTCGGCCCCTTTCAACCCAAATTGTAGTCCTGGAGTAGCCGCGCACTCCATGATACGTCATTTTAATTCACATAATTGGAACAGTATATTGGTGTTCTACACGGAAATTATTTTGGTGGGATAATAAAATCAGTCCTACCAAAAGCACTGGAACACATGCGGCAGGTAATACACATCAAGTGGTCAACGTCATTTACCAGTTCCATTTTAAAACCATTATTTCATCCCAGGAAACAGTTAGGCAAGCTGCATATTCACAAAGCAAGTCTAAAAATGGACTGAACGCAGTCTAGTACCAAACGATGTGTCCTGATTGGTGACGGCGAACTAGTACCGCTTAAGACTAACAGCCATAAAGAAGTTCATTAAAACTAGCATAATACATAAAATGGCCATACATAGAAATCGGGTCTAGAAAAATGGTTAATTACGGTGGACATGACTTTTATTTTTGGATTTTTAGCTTTGAAATCCTTGTGCATTCACGAAGAAAGACATTTCCGTGTCTACTGCCAGTCGGATTCAAGAAGTTAAACATTTCAAATTGTCGCTAATTTTATACTTTCACGGCGAAAGTTTTGCTTTTGTGATCAATTATCATGCACTTCTGTTGACTTTATGTTTCTGGATGCAATGGAGTGATTTTCTGCGGCCATCCTCTAGACAACACTCAGCTGACGGTCGAGCGTCCCTTTATGCTGCCTGGGTGAAGGAATCATTTGAGGTTTTACGTATTTTATCTTCCTCTCTGCAACTCTACTGCCTGGTATTAAGTCGTCATTATTTCCAATGTAGGTTTTACCGTCTCATCTGTAGCACAATTTTAGTGGCGTATCGATAAAAACCTGGAGCTAACTTCGGCCGTACAATCCTCGATTTTAAGGTCTCTTTGACACAACGTACATAGGCGTCCACGCAGATTTGATCTCATTTAGAGACTTGTAAAGTCGGTTAAAAAACACAAAGCTGTTTTCTTAATATGCACTTCGGCCAATCCTTCCTACTGTGGGTTCACCACCTAGTCGTCACCGTGATGTTTCGCACTACCCAACCAGGATCATCAGAAAAAGGTTTCCCACAAGCCTTCAAAAGGAGAACACTATCGATGAAGACGGACAGCGGTCAGCGCATGTTGCGAAAGCGTGCGCGAAGCGGGCATGAGCAACGTTCAGATGGCTGCCCCGCTCGGCAGTTCTGTTGCATTCATCAGTCGGAAACGCTAATAACGGAATCTGCACGAAGAATGAAAGTACGATTTTAATAATGAACCTTTATACATACGTATTTGTATGTATATGGGGTCAGCTTAGACAATAACCTCTGTGGCGCAGCTGTAAAATACACTGGTTGGTCCTAGTTTGATGAATCATGGAGGAGTGGGTAGGTGCTGTTTTGAGGTATCACTAACAGTGTGTATAAGGCACTTTAAAAACGCGCACCTCATAGAGTATGAGCAAATGTGTTTTAATTTACCAGTTTTTCGAAAAACAGGTAATAAGGCTTTCTGCCTTAAGAAAATCCGTAAATACCTTAGTTAACGGTAAACCTTTCAATGAATGAACTCAACTACAAACTAAAAAGTGCCTTCGTGGAGTGTGTCTGGGAAGCAAAAATTATCGTTTTTTATGACTAGAGGATGAATGTATAATTAGAAGCGAGAACTGTTATTACCATTGGCAGCGTACGCCGGTTTTTATTTTGGTAGGTTACATGTTTGGCGTACATCGAACGCCCACATTCTTGTATGTTTAGCCGCGGGACTTGGATTACAGTGATCTTTTTCCGCCCACTGAACATGTTATATCATCTTAGATCAGTGCCTAGCACACACAGTTGCAACAGCTTTCCCTTCAACTGTTTGCCAAAACACTTCCTCGGCTAGAATATTCCGACTTGTTGGGCAGCGCAGAATGACCTGCACAAACGATTCAAACGGGAAGGTTGAGATATTGTCCGGTGACTCACGTTGTATTGTTACCAAATATTTGCACCCAAGAGTGGATGTTGTAAGCAGTCTCATATTTAGCACATAAATCGAAGAACTGATGCACTATTTCACTTCGGTATAGCTGAATGTAGTGTAGACATAGCAGTAGTCATCTATCGCTTCACCGTGTGCGAGTGCAAACCAAAAGCCACAAAATGTCTCCATAAAATGGACAGAATTAAACGAAAAAGTCTAAATAAAAATGAATGTGAATTTAAGTAAGCTTAGTGTTTGTATTTAAAATATGTTGTACATCTGTCTGCGAGAAGAATACAATTCGGTAATCAATTCAAGCCGAGCCTTGAAAGAAGACAACTAGTGGCAAAATGAACCTGCAGACTGAAAGATATCTCTTGATCCGCACTGTTTAAGGAGGGAATAGAACTTGGCCTCCTTATTTCCTGAATTTTGTCCCCTTACTACATTGTAAATTATAAATGTAAAGCTTGTACTAAAAGTTTGACCTTCAGGAGTCTCTTTGAGGTTTATCAACTGTTCCCTGTGCTGCTTGGGGAACCACTTCAGAAGGAAGTCAAATCTCTGGTTGAACATGCGGTCGTTCGTTTCTCATATATATATATATGTATATATATATATATATATATATATATATATATATATATATCATACCGGCGTGGAATCAAGTAAGGTGCCAAATCAACAAAAACAAGTACAAAAAATAGGGGAACGGAAGCATGGCAGAGAATAAGAAGTCTTTAGTATAATATGTGATATTTTATGGCATTTTTGGTTTCACCGTGAACAACTAAATTGGCAGATTGTTCCTCAAATAGGTCGTCTTCCGAGTTAGACGGTAAACCAGGATTAAGGTCACTGGTGTCCGCTCTGTTAGTGTTACGGAGTGTCTCCGCATCTGACTACGTTCTTGGAGGCACATTTTCACCATCAGGTCCGGTCACAAATGTGTACAAACAATGGATCTGAGGTAACCACGCTGTTAGATCAGCTCAATCTGCTACGAGTATCTGGAAACAGTCCGGTGGTCCAAAAATGATCGTAGCAGCTAATTTTGCATCTGCGATTATTTTTGTCTGCGTTTTATGCCTGGCGCGCTAGCTGTGAAGCAGAACCCTCACCATTTCGACAAAAGAAAAAGTAATTGTTTCTTATAATAAGATAATGACAAGCTCAGTAGTCAACTAATTTTGTGCAAAATTTTCTTCCCTATTTATCACCAACCACCATGAGATACTGTGTAAGCATTTCTACCGAGTTCCTTGTTCTGGTCTGTAAAATAAAGGTAGTTGGAATGCATTTATAGCGCATCCTTGCATGAGATAGAACGAAGAGACAGTTTTAGGAACTTGAATTGTTTAGGTAACTACCTAATCAAGAACCGACAGTTCAGGATAGCATGGATTGTTTTTTTAAATCTTGACAGAACAACGTATAGAGTCGCCCATTTGACGCTGGGGGCACACTGTATCTTGAGTTCTCATATGCTTTACTAGTTAATTTTTATGGAAGTAAGCCAGCTTTAAGTACAGAGAGTTGCACTTTTTCTTTCACCAGTTGTATTATTGTATTGGCATTTTTCGCCGCGTCGACTTTTTGCCGATGAGTTCCACGGCTTGTTCCCGAAGGACAGAGACTTAAGCGTGACTTAATATAGCACATCCATATATTGCAACTTCATTCCCAAATTTACAGCCTTCTTGTTCGCGTACTTTACTTTGAATTTTGCATTGTTCCACGCACTCGATGTGTTTTTCATATGTGCTTAATTACACATTTCAATTTTGCTGTACGGGGGAGTGGTCATTCCCGGTCATAAATTTGAACAACGGAGTCAAAAACGTTGGTTTGCACCAGATATCCAGAATCACGTCGCTGCATCTTCACAAGAGCGTTCTTGCGGCCACAGTCATTGTTTATTTAATCAGGACAGAACTAATCTGAGGTGAACAAACTTGTGGACAAAATAATACTAGGAAAGAAAAGGGAATGGCAGGACGGTTTTTTATCGTGGTGGATCTAAACTGATAGTCCAGTCATGTTGTTGCATATATCTGGGTTACGATTTCGAATGGCTAACGTATCAGCGTAGTTGAATAGTTTTGGTGCTTGTGCCACGGCAAATAACTCGGAAGACGTTGCTAGGGCTGAGGCGACGCACCTTTTCTCCCAATTGTTGTGCTATCGATGATATAGGTTTGGCTGTTGTTGCTGCTGACGTCATTTTTGGAAAAGTTGCCTTCCATTATTTTATGTGACCACACAAGGATGTATTTAGTTACCGGATGACGAAAATATCTCCGTTCTGCCTATTCAGGCGGCTGAGAGGCCACACCGAAATCGGTATATTCATCTGCTTTAGTGGACATATGGTCGTTGTGCAGTTATCCCAGTGGACTTGCACAAAATAACTCTTTCTGGCCTCGCAGTGTGCTTAATGATAGAGTTCAGACGTTTTTAACCAACCATCAGACGTCATTGCCTTTGAAGGACAACTCTACAACAGCCCGTATTTTTGGCATGTTTGGTGACTCTTCATTTTCTTTAGCCCTGAAGTGTTTGCAAATAAACGCGACTGGACCTGTTTAATTGAGTTAAGACAGTTTCTGCTGCTCATTTTCTTGAGACAGGAATGTTTCGGTTTGTTTCAGCTTTAACAGCTATTGACCATACACTGGGTGCAGCGGTTTTGGTTACTTTCTCTCAGCGGGAGCCTCAATCGGAAATAGGCAAAAAAGAGTATAAAAAGAGTGAGAATGGAACTACAAGTTGCCTTATTAAGCCGACAAAGAAATTTTGTGAATACCCGAGGGCCACTGACCGCAGTACCTAGGAGTATTCCCTTATGTATCCAACCACGAAATAAGGGGATCTCGTGGACCTCACCCAGGAAGACTAACACATTCTACGTGACCAAGTCCAGTGGCTAGGTTTTTCATGCCTTTTTTTCTACGTCTTGGAGTGGCCTCCCCTGCTCATCTTCCAACCACCCTCCTTTTCATGGAACAGCGCGCGGCGGAATCCTATTCTTGGCCAAGCGCAACAGGTCACAGCCAGTTTCACCTGGTGACCTTTAGAGTATGCACCCATTATCCTTGCACAAAAACTCGGACACTGTTTGTTGAACAGGATGCCGAAGTAGTATCACTGGTCCCTGACAGTTGTATCAGAGTTGTCCGAGAGTCCTTCATGATATTCCGAGGATTCCATGGAACTGTCAGATGACTGCTCAAAAAGTAGCTTGTTTCTCTTATATGGATGAAGAGCCGATAGTCTGCAAAAGTTGCCGTTCATCTTCAAATAAAAGAAATTACTGGGATAGTGAAAAAACAAAACCTGGTGAAAAATCCCCGAAATGAAACATATCGAAGTGAGCTGCGATGTTCGCAGTGTAATTATGTTGCCTCATTTTCACCGTGGTATGGAAAGTGTCCATCATGCTTTTGACAATAGTACAAAGTTCATCGGTGTCATCGAACTCATAAAATGGTAAAGACCATTGTTCGCGCTTGCTTATCAGGAATAATTCCAAATAGAGTTATCAGAAGAACGACACGAAACGTATTTGATATATCAAAGGTTTTTACCTGATACGAAAACCAAAATGAACCAGGACATGATATGATAAACCACAAATGTCCTTTGTCTAACTGTTTAGGATTAAGGGGTATAAGGTTAAAGAAAACCTAAAGTACTGAATTGGGTGTGTCTATTACAAAACGCTCCGGGGATAGTTTCGAATAACAATAGACCAACCTGTACAAGTGGAAAAGCGTTTTCTGGGTAAGGAAGATAATCGACTATCTGTTGTGGAGTTGTTTCAGTAGACCGTATTTTGACTTTGATTTGGAGCAGAAAACAACCTCATTGTTGTAAATTCGACAAGAAAACATACATCAGTGACCTTACGTTCTACCGATAAAAGTGTGCGCAAGTGGAACTCATAAATTTAGATGAGGCTCTGAAAAAAGTCTCACGGCGTGGAGGCTGAAAACCATTACACTAGATATAAAATATTGGATGATGAAACTTCCTGAAAATAATTAGAAACCCCGAATTAGGGAGTTCTTATTGCACAGTGGCTGCAAGAAAATCTTTTCCAGTGTATTGCTACGTGATACGTGAAGTGACTTAGCTTGTGGGCTCGTTTTCTGAATGACAACCTTCCTGATAAGTTTCGAGGCCCCGTCGCGCCTACACTTTGCCAAATTGATTGCCGCATCTTTTTGCTTTTACAGCTGACGGTGGTCCCGGGAAATACGACTGCATGTATAAATAGAAGCAAGTTAAAGCTAACGGTATACAGCACAAACGATAAAGTTGCGTATCTTTGTGTCGGTGAACATGTTCCGCGCAACGTGTATAATCTGTCATACGCTGCGTGTGAGATTTTGTACGCGTTGTAGTCCACGCTTCATTATACACAGATTGCTCATAACGTTATCAGAATATCAACAGATGTTATAGTTGAACTTTTTAAATCACCGCTTCATCTGTCGAATGTTTTATTCCTCCCATCTACTTAGGAATTATCTGAACTGTTAGCAGAAGATAAGTTGGTTGGTGTTCCGTTTATCGTGTTTGCAAACAAACAAGACCTTCTCACCGCGGAATCCGCGGACAAAATTTCCGATGCTCTTGGTCTTTTAACAATCCGAGACCGGCCGTGGCAGATACAAGGCTGTTCTGCATTGACGGGAAAGGGAATACAGGTAACGACCGTGAACAGATTTCGTTGAGAACTATTTTTACAGGCTGTTTAGCATTTATTTATATCCATTTAAATTGAACATGCTGAATTCTGCTCTACGCGCAGTGGAATCAGAGGCGTTCTAGATTCGTCATTTGACGAATCTTTTCGTGAACTTCATGGTTTCTTTGATGATGTTATGACATTCTAACATTTTTGGAAGGTAACAGGTCACGCTTAGGGGGAGGGGGTTATAATTGAAAAAACAAAATGGGATTATTTTTATCTAGGTGTCAATGCATTTTTACCCATACGTTTTCCCTGCTTAGGCGTGAGTTAGATTTCAGAAAGAGTATTCTGAATTGTTTTTGCTTTTGAATCGCAAGTCTGCACAAAGATCACGAAATCTGGTGGTCTCACAAAGCATCAACTATGGGACATGCTACTGCCATGAGAAATCCCCGCAAGCTGTTTCAGACCATCCGATTTACCGGAAGGAAGACACTGGGTGTGGGCGGAAGGGTTTGTGAAGCTGACAGTTCACCTGTTCACAGTCTGCAGCGATGTTTCTTGCGGTGGGTGGGGCATTTTGGAGCACAGTTTAGCTGGCCTCCAGCGTCGGCCCTTCCCGTAGCTGCTGCGGAACACACCCCGTGGTCTACTTCGACAGATCACCTTCTGAGAAGAAGATCTGCAAGAGAATCTAAGCCTAAGGACGTCAAAAACCACCGGGCTCCGATGGCCTTTCCCCAGCCCTATTTGAAGATGGTGGAATGGAGCTTGTTAGAGAGCTTCAGATTATATATATATATACACACATATATATATATATATATATACATATATATATATATAATGTATGCATCTGTAACTTATGGACATCCTTCACTGGTACCCCAGTTTTAAAACTGAACTCTTCTTTTATTTGATGCAAAAGTTTTTTTCTTAGTTACTTTCACCTGTTCTAAACACAAACTTTAGTACTCCATTGTGTCCTTCAGTTGCTGCCCCCAAAGCGGAGCTAGCCTCGATCGCTTCACAATAAGCTTTGAACACACTGAGAAAAATAATCTGACCGAATTAAAGGCACTGACAAGTCCACCACCAGATATGGTTCTAGTCTATACCAAAGTGGTGTTTCTGTTCACCATGGACGGCAAACTACAGAAGGGTCAAATCTGGCGTGCTGCCGCATTTTGATTTATGTCCAAAGTGGATCAATTTTTAAACAATTTAATGAATTATTATAAAGAGAATATTGCAACCAATGAGAACACATGCTACGACTGATAATGTGAAAGTTCCTAATTTTTGGGCGTTTTCCATTTTTTCAACTAGATTTGTGAAGTCTGGTAACATATTCTCTATGCCACCTGAAAAATATTCCATTTCACCGATATTATATCCCTGGTTATTCATCTCAGAAGGGTTATAGTTTAATTAGGTTTCTGAAAATCAGTACGACAGAGTTTCGTTGCGTGGTTTACCTTCCGCCTTATTGAGGCAGTCTTTTCCTAGTGCACGCTCAGCTAATTGCGTTGATGTTCTTTTTCTTTGCGAGTTAGACTGTTGTAAAATTAGAGTACTATTTCCTATTTCCTATGGATGGACTTAACACCCGATCCGCGCTTCACAGCTTCTATGATACCAGGCTTTTGGGGTGAAACCGGAGCTGGTCTGCACGCAGTGTAGGCAGATTTTATTGACAATTAGACGACAAAATATCTCAAAAGCAAACAGAAATGCTCAGAAACACTGACACGTGTGTGCAATTCACTTGCGCCCTTGCTGGGCTAATTTGGTTGCCAAGGCGTCAGCTCAAGTGATTGTTTGGGTTCCGCCCGATATTTTGGACTTTCTTGCGTTGGATCTCGTTTACCATGCGATGTGGATCGGTTGTATGTCCTGATGTGCAACGTCATCGCAGAAATGGTTTCTTTGTTTCGAGGTGTTTTTGCTACTCATTGACACACAGACCTCCTACTCACTAATGAGGTCTAGATAAACGTGATTCTCACAACTGAGATCCACTGCTTGGCTTTTGTCATGCACCTTAATCATGACAACATAATGCGAAGACGCACAAGGTAGTGTGTAGTCAAAGTGGACTTTCCAATCAGGTAGCTACTTGTAACTCAATAATTCAGTATCGAATGAAATGTCATCGCGCACGCGTGAGGTGTTTTTGGCTTTTGCAAACCGCAGTCACCTGTTGTGCCGACGTGAAATCCGTGTGTAGATCAACTGTCGATTGCACGTTGTAGTAGTTGAATCAGTCCTTATATGCGTATCGGAAGCCTTGCTGCAGTAGAATAAGGATATACGAAAACTATCTGCATTTGGACACCGGTATCATTGAATGAATACTCGAACGTGTTGAGAACACCGTATCAGACGGTCCGTTTAGGCGAAGTGTTGGATGCAAGAGGCATGTCACCTTCAGGTCATTATGGTTGAGGCATGTGCCATGCACCTCCCGGGATAGTTTTCCCCGGCCAACTACGCTTTATAAGGTGGGCAGCATTTTGAAGACCAGTAAATTGACTAGTCTGTGATACGGAAGTGAAGTTGCAAAAACCCTAACCCATGGATTCGATCATTCAGGACATGTTGGGGTTGTTGGTTGAGGTATAGGGGATCCTTCAGCTTAAGGGTTAGATGTGTTAGATATGACCAGGTGACGCGATCAGTGGCGCTCTTGTATTAATAAACTTTCTTTATGGTCTTAAAGCCAAACACTGCACGATATAAATATTTCGTTTCGTAAAACAACTCGAAGTCTAGCAAAGTGGTATCGGTAACTTTCTGCATTGACCAGTTGGACTGAGGGTATACAAAGCTTCAAATTTTGGGATAGTCCCACTAAAATCAGCATTACTTCAACAGTCACCCCCCTCCAGATGACAACCTGTCTGAAAAACCTCTCTGCGAGAAACACTTTTGATGTTGCAAGAAACTTTTTCTCCGTAGAAAACCTCCCGCCTTACAATAAACCCCTTATATGGAGCAAGAAATACTTCCATCATGTACACAGAGTTTTATCTGGGTCAATCAGCGATAATGATACAAAAGTTAGCATCCATATTGTTCGCCTGTCAAGGTGATCCGGATACTGATGTGGCAGACAGTAATCTTGACCCCGGTAAGCCGTTTTGATACCAAATTTTGTTGAACTTTGAGATCAAGTATCGCAATACCACGAGTCGCGTAACATCCACTTTGTTGCTATAAATCATGCCAAATAAAAGCCTGGTTCAAGTGGTTGAAAAATGTTTTGACACGAAGAAACAAGATCTGGGGACAATAACGTTATTCTGTAGTGTATCCGGGAAAAAGTTGAAATCTTTAGCTAGCGGCAAAAGTGCCAGTTCGAGGTATTCCAAAAATTGACCACACCCTAAAGTTGATTATGAGAAAAACTGTGTAGCTTGAATAGTGCAGAGCATATTTGACGGGGGCTAAAATGCTAGAACAACGCACTGACCGCCAAAAGCCTTTGAATTCTTTTGTTGTTCGACAGCCACAATGGGCATTCGGGACCATATTTAAGCGACGTCATAGGCATTCTGATTGTAACATCTAATCTGTATGAAAACGTGATCTAAATTTACTTAACTGACGACGCATCTTCGCAAAGTCTAGTATATCCATAGTTTTGCAAGAAAATAGTAAAAAGATTCTCGTTTGTTGCTCAACCATGGCGCCAATCAGTTACGGCGTACATGCTCTTCAACTCTACCGAACCGTTTGGACAGCAAACAATGAGAATTCCGGATATTGAATGATCCTTTTCGTTAACTGTGCTCTGTAGAATGAGCGAAAGAAGATAAATGAGTATTTTTAGTAAACATCAATTTCAAACTAAGGGTACATATGTGGCTACTCATTTGTTATCAAATCCCCCTCTGGATGCAATAGTACTCAGCAAGAAACGATATGAACCATCCGGGCTAGTGTTTCTTGAAAAAGGAGGGGACTCCTGTATTTAGAAAGAAAATGTTACTATGAGATGACATTAATACACAACGTTTAATTTGGTTGTGGATATGTTTTGACCATTACTACTCCAAAACATCTTGTTCCAATTTATTTCAGGAGGGCATGGAATGGGTAATTAAATCGGTGAACACTCGCGGCAAGTTGAAATGACATCATTCTTCAGTCCTCATGAATCGGTGCTTACTGTTAACTTAACATGACATGAATGACTGATGTCACAATGGAAACATCATTTCTTCTCGCGCAGACTATGATTTTTCTGAGACAATCTTTTCGGATTTCGGCACGGTAATGCCATACAATTTTGCGCACACAATCCCATGTACATTTTCTGCACTTGCGTGATCTCGTTTTTGGTTCATGTTATTTCTTCGGCACTTCTCCCTCTCCAACACATCCTAAAACACATTGTTCATAATTCAAACGTTTCGTTTCAAGATGCCCTCTGTGAATCAACAAGTTCGAAAGGGTTTTCATGAAATTCTGTGTGTTTTATTGTTTGTACGTTTGTGATTCCGGGTTGTTGTCCAATACAAGACAGAAAAAAATGTCATCTTCTTGTCGAAATTGTATTTTCTTTTCTTTTATTGTTGATCATTTAGTTTAAAAAGAGGAGCCTCAATAGTTTGCTTTTATACTTATATATGTGATTTGGCGAATTGGCAAGAAAATATAGGTAACAAGGAGCAGGCCTTATTTTAGGTTTCCGGTTGTTTCACGAAACAAAAGTTACTCGTTCAAAGACGTTCGAATATCTAGTTGAATCACATCGTAAGTTGATAGCTTCGATCAAACCTGAGGAAACGGTTAAAGAGTTGTTGAAAATTATATTTCATTCTTATACTGAACATTTAATGAAACTGGACAATCAAAATTGATAATCCGCCACTAAGCTTTCACAGATGTTGACCCGCATTCATCCACCTTAACCAGCTAACAGATTGGAATTCCACATTTATTGTTAACAGTTACCAGGATGCCAGTATTAAGTATACCAACGAGATGCGCCTTCAGGAGCAAACATTAAGCTCTGCAAAATAAGCAGTAATGTGGGCAGTATGAAAAACGTAATTCACCGGTAATGGAAACTCAAATCTGGTTACATTTACAATTAATTTGTTTAGTAATGGGGCGCGAATCAGTTGCTGCTGATCTGGTAGAACGCAGAATAGTAAGACTATTAGTCTATGTAGGGCGCTGAAAATGGACTGTGATATTCTTGTTTCTGTCAGTAGAAGATTGAATGCATCAATTTTGAGCAGTGGAAAATAAGGTTCAGCCGGGAATCAGATCGGATACAAAGGACAGTGTCCCCTAAGTTATCCGAACTGGTTCTCAACGGATTGATATATATATATATATATATATATATATATATATATATCAATACTACGTCAAATAAAATCAGTGGATATGCATCTATGACAGGTTCTAAAAACGATGAAACAGCTGATTTATCTCACTAGTAACTTGAAAAACCCCAGATTCTCTTTCATTGTTGGTGGATTTTCTGTAAAAATGATTTGTTGTAAAAGTGAGTTTGGGAATCTAACAAAACAATCTCTGATATCATTTTCTTTGATTGAAAGGAGTCAATTACCTCTAACTGTAATGGAAATATTTCGAAGAATTCTATTCCCTGTCAGATGGTCGATGATAATACGGACACATTTTAATCGCTGAATTTGAAATAAATATTTACTATCCAATACTCAGTTTTGTAAAACAGTTGTTTTTACACCGTGCCTGGGAATAATCGTGCAATGGTTGGGGAATACCGCACAGCCCCAAAGGGCTACTGTCCAACTATCGCTAACTGGAAACCTGGCTCTGAGATTTGGAGTGTATTGTGTCCATTAGAAAACGTATGCAAGAACGACGAGAAGAACGACCGCACCGCAGGCAGAAATCTGTATTCTGACCATTACTAGCTAATGTGAGTACGGATGCGTAATAATAATGAGTAAGGAACGGCCAATGAGAAATAAACTCCGTGTACACGCGGTTTTTGAATGAGCGCTGTTTTGTTTGAGAATGGGAAGCGCATTGATCCAACATCAATCTCAGAAGAAAGAGCACCACCGTGCAAAGCGATTAGCAGGTTTTTGAGTGGGTAGTCTTTTTCTTGTGGAAGTTTTCCAGTTTGGGGATTCGGAATATGCCCAGGGTACATGTAAATTCTGGAGTTTATTCAAACAGCTGTCTCAACGTGAAGGGGCTTTTCTTTTCGCACAGGAAAGATTATGCAGTTAACTGAATCGAAGTCATTTTGGAAAGATGGTGTTGAAAATTTGATGTTGCCTGTCCACAAATACGTGTAGACGATATGCAAGCTGTCTGTGTTGTAAATGCTATTGACATTGTGCATCACAAAAATGATTTACGCTCTAAAAAAATGACGTTCATTCATCATTGGAGGGTGGATCTCGTAGTATTCATGTAGAAGAATGGGAACAGATATCCACAGCTTGATACGAGGTGTGCGCATAAGTTCATAGTCTATAAACGGACATCATGATAATTCAGTGGTGTAGAGTTGTTGGAATGAATATATGGTGTGAAGGCTCTGACTTGAATCTCTGCAGAAAGTTACCTACTGATAGAAAATCTGAGCTTATCGATTTTCGATGAGCACAATTAAGTATTCGATGGCGTATGTTCGACTGGTCATAAAAAGTTCTTTGCAGCATAAAAAAGCAGATACGGCGTTTTTCGGCCATTATACACCGAAGCTTCAGTGAACAAATGGTGCCACCGTCAGGGTCACTGTATATGACAGGAATAATATTTTACGACAAAAATTCAATCATTCACCTTGAGTAGGATATAGTCAGTATTGTCGTACAACCTAAAAACGAAGATATTTTTCAAGAAAATGTCAAAATATGTTTCTTGATGATAATCATAGTTAGGCATTTGAATTCTTTAAGAAAGTTTTGGAGGGTTGAGGGCTTATCCTCGTTAAGTTGCCTCTTTATGCAACAGAACACTCGGTCATAAAGAACAGTAAACCAATGAATAAATTATGCGAATATTATTACTCTTGTTTATTTACGCTAACTTTTATGTAGAACCACAAATTGACTGAGTAAAAGTATTTCACGGGTAATGAAACCAAAGTGAAGATGAAAACCAGAATCTGTCAAAAGATTCCTAATCTGTTTGGTGAAAGACTGTACTTCAGACTAGCTTGGTGGCCCTAAAACGATCTTTCTGGATGCATCAACACATTTCTGTGATTCTGTAATCAACTGGTTCTTTTAAAAATCCGAACAAACAAGACCAATCTAAGAATGTTTTTCTGTGAGAAACTTCACGAACTATCACACATAAAAAAATGATTGCATCTTGAAATGGTTGGATATCTTATGTGCTACCATGAATTAACGAGCTATACAAGATGGGTCATTTAGAGTTTATGGTTCAGTCATGTTTGAGTGATCAGTTGGTAAAAGCCGGTTAATGTTCACTGTCCTACGCAATGTTCAGACACCTCGGCTCAACCCATCCAGTTGTTCCTATGAACAGAAACAGGACTGGAAAAAGGCTCACGACACTGGTCATCGAGCTGGTTGATTAGAACTACGCTGCTTATTGTCCACATAAAAACTATGCGCATTGGAAGTTTGTATAAGTGTCCAATAAGCAAACATGGATAATGAGACAAGACATCTTCAGTTTTGCAGAGATCATCGACTACTTCTTCTAGGATCTAGTTCTGAGATCATTTCGCGGCACACAGCGAAGCAGTAACTGTACGAATTAACTGACTCAGAATGATGGTTTTGCTGTGGGTTACAGCAAGCGAACATCTGTCCGGCTCGTTTGATCCTAGTGGACCAATTTCATGTCTTTAACCGTGCTAAGTACCGATACGCTTTGCATTTTATTTCATTTAAGATAAACTCAGATGTTAGACTATACTCTCCAAATACCATTTGGTTGACTAGAGTGCTACTTTTCTCTTCGAGGTTGTATAGTTGACTGAGAGGTTTGCCCACTGATGGTGTTGGTCTGAGTTGGGACCACATCAAGCGCGTTGTGCTGATAACAGCAAATATAAACCCGCGATTCTGGTTCAACAGCTCATTACAAGCCGTACATTTCTTGGAAGCCAATAAGATTAGCTCAACGGAAGTGTTAAATGTCCATCGTAAAGCAACTGGCCTTGACACTAAATCGGGAGTGGGCGTAAGAAATGTTGGAAAAATTGACGACAAATTAAGTCGTGAGAAGCCGTTGTCCATCGGAACTTTTTCGTAATACAAATAGCGGACGAACCTCGGTCAGTGGAAAATAATAGGTGACAACATTGGACAATAAAGAGAAACGGACCAACCGTTGGGTCAAATACTTTGAGCCACGACTCAGCGAACCGGGGGCTGATGAATATCTCTCATCCGTACTGACTAAGCACCTTAATGGATATCCAGCGGAGCTATGAAGAAGAACCAAGTGTATGAACAACGAGGCTGTGAAAGGTTTCCGATTCTTAATCATTTATCTCAATCATTCTCAAAGTAAGTAGAGAGTGAATGTTGAGGCCAGTTACGGTCCTGATACACGAAGTATGAAATAAGATCTGCCTTCCATCTCTATGAGATAACTCAACGACTCTTCCCGTTTCTGAAGGAAGATATCAGAAGGATTGTTCCACCCGCCACAGCATGAGTCTCAATCTTATCCTAAACAGAATTTCAGTGTGTGGCTGTAATCTCATTTGAATCGTTAGTAGCGTGCCGTGTCACTGGTACTTTGAAATCTCACACCTTGGGGCCCGAGAAAAAACATTGGATTTCGCCTGAGTTACATTCCACCAAGTCAGATCTTTACTCTGTGTTAGATATTTGAACTACTTCATGTTGTTCATCGTCCCACAATCTTAGTCTTCCTCGATCTCTGTGATCAAATACCGATAGTCATCGCGTGTTTTCTATGCCTACATACCACTTTTACGAATTCTATGGGAAGACTGATCTGCATACATCAGTACAACGGCGACCTTAAAAAGGGAACTGAAAACCAGGTAGACACAATAGAAGGTTCAGATTAGAAAAACGAAGACCCATCTTCCATATTCACAAAAACACTTCATCCAGGTGAAATCTAACTGTCCAGGGAACAAAATTTATCTAAGTTGTCTAAGGCTTCGCATATTGAGATGACTTATTTTGTGTGGTTTCCACAGTAGTACTCCTATGTTGTTCCTTACTCTTTTATAAGTTCAAATCATCCAACTACGAAGTCCATCCTTCGTTTATGTCGAAGGTGAGCAATTAAAAGTTTCCTGAACTACCTTTTATCATCTCCCGCTGGTAAATGATAATATTATTGGTATAAAATCCCTACTAGAAGAACAATGAGATCACGGCAAGCTTATGAATGGCCATCAATATCTAATATCAGTTGCAAAACTTCACCGCGGTGGGATATCAAAGGGTAAAGCTTAACTGAAAAGCAAAATGGAACTCTACTTCATCCATTTCAGTGCCGTCAAGTTTGGGAAGTTAATTGTCTAATCTCCTATGGGCTCGGGCATTTAACCATAATTTGTTCGTTTAGAACCATTTTGGCTGACTTTGAATTCACATGTAGCTAATAAATACCCCGTAATTTAATTAACGGTGACCGGCATATTGCTGCATGCATAAAGAAGAGGTCAAATTGTGGCTACTAGCAACTTTTAAGTAGGTGATCACAGTCCATGCAATTATTCAATGATTCAACTTCAGTTTCATTTGAGCATGGTACGCTAAAGAACAATTAACAAGAGATGATGTGCTACCATACATCAACTCAAATCAAGCCTGAATTGATATTTACCCCATGAAAAAATAAGTCAAGACATATCGAACGGCTAAGTGGGAAGGCAGCTTGCTGACCACGTGGGTCCGAAATTGAACTCGTTATTTCCTTCATTCAGACACTTTATTATGAACCGCAATTCGCTGGTCAGCTAGAACTAGCAATTTCATGTAGGATGTGTTTGGAGTTTCATTTCAGTCACCCTATCTACTTCAACTCAGTGAAACCCGATACATAATAGGTAAACTGGAAGTAACACTAGTTTCCTCCTTACCCGACTTAGGCAAACAAACAAAATAATCTGGTGAAAATGTCTAGCCCAACATAAATAACATTCGCCAAAAGAAAAGAACTCATAGGCAAGACAGTTCTTTCAATAAAAAATCAATGAACTGTTCTTGCTAATTTATTTCCATACACAATTCACCGTGAGATGAAAATAGGTCTAGAACTAAGAATCTACTTCACTGACTGTGAGTTATTGCCAAGATATTATTACTGCAGATAAGATAACATCTCTCGAACGATCTGACATTCGATGACAACCAGAATAATCATCGTAAGAGCGACAAGTCAGCAGGGAGCCAAAATTACATCATTTCATCAGTTAGCAAATATTTCTACCGAGAAAGCTTCGAGATAGCCATATTAAGTCCACCGGCCCTACCCAAAATTTCATTTCAGATTAAACGTTCAAATCAGAAGTTTGTGAGCGCTAGGTTCACATGAATCGCTGCTGATTAGCCCAGTTTAGACTAGTTCAGATAACTTCATCACCAAGGCAAGTGAGTAAACTAGGAAACCATCCAGAGTTTTGTGTTCAGTGGTTACGCATATCGAATGCTCATTAGGCACTGGCAATTTTTCACAAGCAGATGAACCGAAACTTTAAAATCATTTTGCAATTGTTTTTCATGTTCAGATCCTAGCAAGTACATTTCTGGTTCGTCTTCAGCGAGCTTCCATCCATGTAGAACCTGTGCATAAACAGTACCAATGTGACAGAGGAAATGAAAGCACAAAATTTCGAACTATCTGGAAATCGTTAGATAGATGTATGATTACACCGCTTTACCTCATGGATAATTGAAAATGTTTTTTGGTCCCGCGCAGTATGGGCCCATTTCAGTGTGGTCAAATGGGTGAATATATGAAAATGCTTGTTAAGAACCAGTAATTTTTCTGCAAGGTTGAAGCAAGATTCTGATATTGATGTCTGTTTTGCAAAAGCCACTTCTGGAAAAATTCATTTGTTGTACAGTTTTAGAAACTGTTTTAGGCTGAAAGTAAAACAATGACTTTTATGTTCTATATCCGTTTATACTATCATAGATAACTCTGAAGTCACATGAAGCTACTTAATTTGCTGTGCCGATATCAATGTGTATTTTGAATTTTTTCGCCGTGTTACTTCAAGCGTATCAAAATCCACTTGTCTCACCAACTTAGAAATTCAAATGGCTGACAACACGATTTGGAATAATCCATTTTGAGAGGGACAAAGTTCTATGGAACCAGGGACATCCGACAGAAAACACTGTGCGCATTCCCCCGTGAAAGGCCGCACTACAGTTCTGGTCCATTTCCCTTTAAAATTATTTTGTTATCACTGTCCTTCACCTCGATGTTGTCCCTGCGAAAAAACTCAAAACAATATGTTATCAATATGTAATGTGTCACTCACTAATAAGTAACAATACTGTTAATCGAAGCCATCATGTGAAGAAAAGCAAAACAGCCGGATGGCAGGTAGGCATTAGTCGCACTCCACTGGATTATACGGCAGTTCCCAGCATTGTGCGTAACAACTTGTGTTCACCATTCAACAAGCTTCTGGACCAACCTTACCTGCCCGAGCATTCCGAAGTACGTGTGTGGTATGCCTTCAGGAAACCTGACTGAATGCTGATGTGGATGATCCTGTAGTCGAAATGGAAAACTGTTCATGTCCCCATCAGGATGGACGGCTTTCCACAAAGAAAAGAGGTGACGGCTTTGTCACACGTGTCGATTCCCAGTGGTGTGGCAAGTCCTGTGTCATCTTTTCCTGCTTCTTTTAATGGAATTGACCGAATATCTGTCACATGTCGTCATAAATTTTCCCGTTTTCACCCTATTATTGTACTTAATGTTTCAATAGCACCACAAAGCTCACAAGGTCCAGTTAATTCCTTTTGCGATTCGTTCCTGTCTCCTCTTGTGCAACTGATTGTTGATGATCTTTACATCGGTATACGAGACTTTAAACATGAATCTACGTGTCAACTCTCATCCTTTAGTCTACGTAGTATCTATCTTACCCTGACCCATGGCGGATCATAGTTGGATGGTGTCCGAACTAATCATCCAGAACTCTTTTCCACCCGACTTGGTGCACCTCTAGTACAAGTGATCATACTATAATACTTTTTGGTCCGAAATATACTCGGAACATGGTCATTTATTTTGCACACCGACTAAACCCATCAGATTTTATCACCGGAACGTATTTAAAGAAAACGTTTCACTGTTAAGTCGCTCTCTGCTCGTCGCCACCTCCTGGTTACAATACAGCTTCAACCACTCCCTTTCGGCATATTTTACGACCTAAATTATATACCGCATCTTTGACGCTTGATGTCCCGCAGAAAAGGTTTACTTCCACGTAGGAAGAGTGGTTACATCGTATCTAAAACGATTTCTCAAGAAGAAAGAGTTAGCTTTGAAGAGGCGCAACCCGCTCGAGCTTGCCGTTTGATCTAATAATTGGTCTCGAGTACTTTGTTCCTAAATTCAGCATTACTGCTCTGGTGTTTCCTTCAAGCAATTCTAAGAGGACTACTGTATAAAATGCTGACAGTGTTTGGGTTTCGTCTACCGGTGAAACAGTCACAAGCTTAGAGGCTCAGAAAATATGGCCGACCTGCAATGGCTTGAACTTGACCTGTGATAAAAAAGATGTTATTTTGATACCACAACAGAAGTTGGCGACAACCATACACGTCTTATGTACGGAAGATTAAACTTTGTGCTATGTCTGATCTTCAAGTGAGGTACCAATTCTTGGCTAACAGCACTTATGTACGTTTTTCAGTATACCCTCAGAAACCACAAGGTTTGTTGCAGGACAAATCAAGGTCGGTAGCAGCTATTTTACTGTTTGACAGTGCGAAATGTACCTCATTGATGGATACTCAGTTAGGTATGCTATTTTGAAAAGCTTGAAACTTCTGTAGATCTTTACTTAGAAGGACTATGTTACCCTCGGACTCAGTATTCGATGAACTACCAAATATGAAAAAGGCATTTCTGCTATCCTCATTGAAAAACGGTGATTTGTACGACCACTTCAACAAAACGAAAGAAAAGCAAAAAGGAGACAATCCTAACGTATGCCATTGGTCTTGGTAGGCTCGGGTGGAGGATCCCCAGAAAACAGAACAAGGTTTTGACTAGCGGAGAGCACGATAACAGGTAAAGGCGGAAGGTAACTTCCATAATATTCACGGAAGAATTACAAAATACCAGTATGGGTTGCGTTCTCCCTCTGAACAACTTTGTTAGATTCTAAAGAGGCTGAACACTTTTAACTGCAGATTTTCATTTAATACACGGCTACCATAGAAAGCCCGGAAAGCAGTCTACCTATTCAAACAGTACTGGTTTTTTTATTTCACGGTCAGATCTCTTCAGACGGATAGTGCTTTCAGCGGGGTGGGTCATACGAATTTAGATGATAGGCTAACTATGAGTGGACTTCTAAGAAGGCGATTCGTCATATTCACAGCCACTTTTTATTTAGCATCATTTCAACGGAGAAACACAAACTGTTTCACTTCAATAATTCTGCAAAAGGTGAGGCAATCGTTTCTCGATTATGCTTTAACTCATTTCAGTTATACAAGATATCTAGCCTGAGCTGACTAGGCAATGTGATAAAACTACGAATCATTGGCTTCACACAAGCCAGAACTGTTTTTACTAGTAATCCTTTCCGAGAAACTTTCATTCATTTCAGGAGTTTATGAACCAGTAGAAATTCAAGGTCTAATTATTTAACTGCATTATTACCAGAAACAAGAAACTTTTTGAGAATGTTGTTTCTTAGGCTCGTAAACCCAAAACAGAGTACGTAAACAAACTGCTTATTACGATAAGAAAAACACAGAAAACAATAACAACAACGGTAGGACAGAAAGTACATGAGCACATGTAAATCAAGATGACCTTACAACTGTGCTTTCCGTGGACATTTCCTACAGTCGATAATCACAGTCTCATTAGCTCGGCTAACCAGTGAGATGAAGAATCTTTTTGTCTTAGTTATAACGTACTGTAGTTTGACTCATATTTCACAGCTTTTGTAAGACTCAAGTAAACGTGACCCACCGGTACCATGGCTTATATTAGTCACAGTCAGAATATTGACCTAAAATACTGGATCACTGAAATAACTTTATTTGGAAAATCATGACCTATTTTGACCAGTTGGAATACGTACGGTCATCCCACCGAGCTGCAGATATAGGATCTCTGGGATACGCAATAATCCCTCATCGCAGACGGAAGCCACATTTTAATAAATGATTAAATACGTACTCTTTTGGCCTGTTTTTTAATTTATTAAACAACAATGCACTACAATTCGGAAAGGGAGCCATAGCCAGTGAAAGGCTGCCAAATGGTCAAGTGGCCGGCGATGGGGGAGAGAGAATCGAACCAGGGTCCATCGAGTCCGGTACGGGAATCGAAGTTGGTCTGCATTCAGTAATGCGAGGGGCCCGCTTTCGGCTTTCGGCTATCTAGGCTAGCTGTGTGAGACTCATTTTAGGTCAACACCAATCGGTAGAGAGCCCGTTCGCCTGTGATCTGGGACAATTACAATAAATTGACAACCCGGAAAGGGGCTCTCAAGATGGATCTCAACTGAAGATCACAAATGCACTTGCATTTCCTCAAGTCTTTCCAACTTCCCAGAAAACTACTCAAACGGCAGAGTATCATATGTTGGACTGAGAGTGAAGCCGCAATAAAATGGCCCAAGAAAACGGGGTACAAACGGTTCAAATCTTTCCCACCAGGCCATAAAATCAAATAAAGCTTTCCAAAATTGACCGTCTTTCACTGGAAACAAAATCATACTGGGTCATTAAGTGCTTCCAAGAGATTCACATATATTATTCCACATTATTTCTGAGTCTTTCATTTCAACTTTCTTTGTTAACGAGGACGAAGTCGATTGAAAGTCTAATGTAACTTTGAAGATTTCCTTGACTACGAACAGGGGTACTCCAACGGTTATCATAGCAGTCTCGAGTCATAATTATACCGTCACCAGTCAATCTTGCATTCGCAATTCATTGATCACCCACGAAACTCTTCCACAAATGATGTACCCAGGTCTATCGATTAATTAGTTGGTTTTGTTATTTTATCATTGCAGCTATGGTGGCATTTAGGCCTAACCTGTTACGTCCAATAAAAATACAGCTCAATAACCATGATATCTCCGATTAATTGCTACAGATATTATCGAACCTGGTTGGACTTCTTGGATTGTTGGAGTTAGTCAATCCCTAAAATGCAATGTTGCACTCTGGCAAAAACGGTTCATGCAATACTTGCCTACCTCTTTAAGACCAGTGAAAACGAAGCCGTTTCAAGCTGTCGGACCCATTAGTGAAAAATATAGGGAAAAAAGTATTTTGTAGGTCAACTCATGAACAACACTGACCCACAGACATGAGGGAATGAGAAATAAAAAGATACAAGTATGAGAAATTGTGTACATGCCAATCTATACCATAATTTCTGCTGTATCTGTTCTTTACTGGGAATAATATTTTGACCAATGTTTATTACTACAAGACTACTTCAGCTTCTTAGGCACTCAGTCCACCTACTTGGTTAGTAGACCATCCTCTAGTCATCCATTTTTTCAGGGTCACGTACATCATTACCTCTTCCAAAGTCCAGAGGGAAGAAAGAGCACGGACTTATTTATCAAGAACGGATAATAAATTCACAACATCACGCACACCTGGTCTGTTAAGGGTAATTGTGAAAATTGAACCTTTAGAGTAAACTTGAATTTTCCAGCCTAAAAGGACACTACAAATAAATGGATGAGCCCAAATCACTCGAAGTACAAACGCGTATGAGATATAACCCGGGTTTGAGCTAGGCTTACTCCAGGGTAACGAAAACAAATGGATATTCAGCGGATTTTGCAGGGGTCAGGCTAACAATTGCCGTATTGGTTTCTAACCAAATAAACGTGAGAACCCGGCGAGAGTCACGTTGGTCTTGGGTTTATCTAATCTTCCGTAGTTGCGTCATTTCAGACCGACTGCATGCAACCTCGCGAAAGATTACCGGCCCAGTACGCTACACTTCTAATATAAATAAGTGCATTCATATGCGAATATTTAACACAACAAAAATTACCCTAGTTAACTGAGTTCAGAATATTTCAGGCTTCTGCCCTAACAACTCGCAACTTTGTGAAAACGCGTTAAACCCGGTGGTGGTCAACGGGTTATCATCGTGGTCTTTGGACAGTGACGAACATGGTTCGATTCCAGCCCCCACCGCGAGTCACTTCCGCGCCTGACAGCCTTTCATTGGACCCGGTCCCCTTCCTGAATTGTTGTAAATTGTTGTATGATAAATGAGGAAGGAAGAAAAATGGAGAATTTATTAAGGTCCACTGGTACAGAATAATCAAATCTGCCCCGGCTATTCACGCTGTCCCAAATAGGACTTGGTACTCGACAAGAGGAACAATAAAATCAACCAGCTGAGCTTAGTCACAAGAAACACTGAATCACTGGGAGTTTATACTGATAAAGAATATTTAGAACACCCTATAAATCGAATTCAATTCTCTACGAACTGAAATGGCAACAAGCATATTTTTGCCCACGGCATATGTCTTACGCAATAAATCTTGGTTAGGATTATCTCACAGACCATGAGTATATGTAAATTCTTTCAATATATAAGAAATTAGTCTATCTACAGCCCATCCTACTGTCGATAAAAGATACTATGACATGGCAAAGTGATTTTCCGACGGTCAGTTATTTTCTTTTTGGACCGGACGATAAGAATTCACGAGAGTTGGTCAAATCTTACGTAGAAAAGTTTTTTTTAAATAGTATTAGGAGAAAACACAGTGACAATGATCTCTTCATTTTAACAAGCAAGCTATACCTAGCACGAATTTAAATTCTTCACTTGTTTGAAGCATTTTCTTTAGTTACCTGATACTATTTAAATTTCCAACTATACGGTTGTTGTGTTGTGCTGTTGTGCCGCAAGCAGAATTCAATGTCTTTGAAAATTTGAATGATGGTTCCGTTAACTAAAAGGTATTTTCGGTCCCAGATATTTATGATCCGTCTACTAAGTCCAGCACTATAGGGTAATGACTAAACAGAGCACCATAGCACACTCACTCAATCACTCACTCACTCACTCACTCACTCACTCACTCATCTAATCATTTATTCTATCGATCATATAGCTGATAACTTATTCGCTGAATCCTTAAATGAATGGTTTCATTACCTAGGACGAATCTTCTGAGCTTACTGGGGAAAAACCATAGTACGTCGGAAAAACCGATTTGAACCTCGCTCTAGTATAGTTTAAAAAAACGTTCTAAGATTATATACTTCGGATGAGCACTTCCCATGCCCACAAGACATTTGGAAAATAAGTATGCAAACGACTGGCAGAAAAATTTGCTCTCTCCGGCAACTCTGCGCACGCTGTCTTGGCCAGTCTTCTATTACTCAGATGAATAGTTCATTCTATTCCTTTGTTCCGATGGCTATTTTCCCAGATATGCGTAACTATCCCCATCACGTAAAGTTCTACTTCTGATGGAGTTGATTCATCGATATTTTTTATTATTTATTCGTGCTTTAAAAGCAGCTAGTGTATTGGAAATGAAAATCCATGCACGACATTCATCTCAATGAAAAGACTCAAGGAGATTAGGCAGAAAGAGTGTCTAGGCGGATGGAATATTGGTGTGCTTTTAGGAGAAGTAATGCGGGTTGTGGCATGAAGAATGGCAGTCTGAGAATTCAAAGTTTGCATGTTCCGAAGAAATTATAAGAATAATTTAGTGCTCGGAGAACCTACTTGGAATTTGTATGCTTTTTCCTTCCTAAGTCAATCACGCGTTAAAAAACCTCCAGGGGTGTAGATAGTTCCATGTATTGGTTTGCAACCTTCTTGGTGTGTCCTACAGTACTTAAGGGTGGACTTGTTCTTTACGCGATAACGTCCGAACTACATTTTTGAAATGAAACCTTGTTTTCACACAAAATTCGGCTCCAAAATCAAAATTTAATGACCTTCCGAAATCACCAGAGCTTCATTCAGGAGGGAGAGAACGAAGGACGGAGTTATTTTACCAGAGTCAAAAAACGTTTTCGTACTTGTCTTTTGTCAGATATGCATGAATTTATCATTTTTATTTCCGTGGCCTCCTAGTTCCGCTATGCGTGACTAACCGACTGACTGATGCTATCTACAAATACAGTTAGCATCTGAGAGGTTGTGCTTTCTTGTGTATATGCGATTGTGCGTACTTGTTTGTGTATGCGTATGTGTGTGCGTGGGTCTATCTCATCTTTGTCTTATGCTATACTAATGAACGACTATAATTCGCTCACATTGGAGTAGAATAACATGTTTTCGCTGGCGCGGCTTATCTCATAGCGGACGAGAAAGCTGATCATGTCGTCGATTTCTTGACTAGATAGTTATTCTCCAGAGAGCGAGGGCGCATGAACGAGCATGACAGAGAAATGAGCAACATTGAATCGAACAACACACTCGTGAATCAGTGGGCCGCAACTCGAAAACACGGAAGCGTGATCGGCTCGGGGAGGAGATGACAAGAGAACTCAAGACGAAAACAGTTAAAAGGTAGGTGTCGTTTACTCTCTTCATCCTCTTGTACGAATGAAGTATCAGTGAAGATAACAACGGCGACTAAGAGGACAACAACAGCAATTTCAACTCTGCAAACAAACCGTAGTCTCCGTCAACATGCGCAGTAACGATGAATGATCAGGTGAAAAACAATGATAAAGAAGTCAAAACATGTAGAGAGAAAAAGTGACATTTACTTGCCTCATTTCGTTTTGCTTAATGCACGTGCTTTTTCCGAGAATATGTTGAAGTGTGTGCGTGTGCGAAAGACATTAAACTGACTGCAATATGTGAATACCTTTGATCTCCAAGATAAGGGGATGTGAATGTGAGAATTTACAGTTTGAAAACATTTTGACTATTGGGTGTTGCCTGTAATAGCAGCACAATACTGATCCGTTCCATGCTCTGCAAACAGAATGGCTATACAGCCTTGTTAGTTTGTCATTTTCCAACTAGAACAATGCACCTAAAGTGAGCGATAAGTAAAACGTTTTTCAAGGGACAAAATTCCTTAGTATCATCAGTTACCTATCGTTTTCTAACAGTAAAGTAGAGAGATCTAGCGTATTTTTCCAAGGGAAGACTTCAGTTCCTCTTCAAAATGTTCTCCCAATGAAGGTCAAAAAGGTCATGGTCCTGTGAACATTCTTTTAGTTTGCACGACTAGGGAGTCATAATCTTAAAAACTGAGTAGCTCACACGATCTCTGTGAGCGAGAAAAAGTTTGCATAGCAAACTCACATTTGATCAGCCTGAGTTGTAGGAAGTTCATGATGGTCCACAAAATGTGATTCATTATGCAGTAGTATCAGCTCTGAACTCATCAGAGCTGAACACCACTGAAGCCCCACTATACAAGTGTTTTGATCCTTGTAAGTCTTGAGAAAAATAGCAAAATACCGGGTAATTTTATTGCAGAGCAATCCACTGAGATTCGGTGAAGAATGCCTAAAGCTTTTGAATCCCAGCTAAGGATCCGTGAATGCACTACAACTGAAGATTCTAAACAAGTACAAAGCTGTTGTACAGAGCCTCCATACATTTCAGTGTTGAAATGAATGTTATTATCATAGGGTGAGAAATTTCATTAAATTAGCATTTTCTCGATATTCGGTTAAGTAGGTTTTCGTAGTTTTGCCATTTACTGAGGCACTTTTTGTGATTATGTTTCGGTTTGAAATCTACCATCGAGCATGATAGAAATCAGGCTGATAACACAACGGAATCGTCCATGACTGTATGCAAGATGGCGCGGAGATTCACCTGTTATCCTTCAACACGCAGAGAAGGTTTCTTAGAAGTTTCTTATCTACTTTTGAATTGCCGAATAAACTAAATGAACTATGAGCAACTGCTGAATCTGTCCATATGCGGAAATTTGTCAGTTCCTAGGGTATCCTACTTTAGGCAGTAAAATTACATGTTCATCATGATGGGTGTTACGTGTTCACATAATCTGGGTAGTTGTACGGTTACACATCAGAAGAGTGGTTTCGAATCCCACGGAAGTCATCATCTTTCACCAGTTTAATTGATTGAGCATTTGGCAAACCTGTCAAAACCCCATTTATAGGACAAAACATACCCCTGGTATTCGAATAGTGAACACGTTCAGTCAGTTGCGCCAGTTTTGGATCTAGTACTATTATTGAAGAAAGTCTCAAAGCCACACTTTTTGATGAATTCTATCAATGAATTGAAATATTTTAGTCTGCATTTTAGAATGAATTGGTCACCTCGTCAAAAAATTATCTCACACGCGGTGGACCTTGTAATTACCAATACTGAACGAGCTGGTCAGTGATTCCTTATTTTGGACCCGTCATATCTAAGAGAATGAATACTTCCAGGATTCATTAGAACGGACAGAAGACCTAAGTCGCGAGATGCAAGCATTTCGTTTACTCTTGTCAACCGCGGACTTAAAACATGTCAGTATATATACATGGTACAATAGGGGGGTAAATTCAACAGTTGCATATATATATAATAACCGTATTAGCCAGCGGATGAAGTTACCGAAAACGAGCTCTTGCACTATCGAGCCTTTTTCTTTAATGCAACGGGATTATTAAGTGATTTTCAGGATTTTTCACAACAGAAAGAAGACGTAAACCGTTTTATTCAAACATATATTTTACTCTCGTCTACCGCGAAGGTGAAACATATCTGTGTATGTATGATACAGCAGAATAAATATTGCAATGGAATCGGACTGGTTGAAGACTTTTACAGTGCTTTCAAGGGGGGTGAAGAAATAGGCATGATCCGCGATGGTTGTCGAAATCGATGACGCGATCCAATGCGGCCACAAAGAATGATATCAAAGCTCCGAATTTTTACTTGCCAAACACCAAATTACTTCAGGTTACAAAGATAACCTGACGAATCTTACAGAGTGATATTGCGCAATACAAAACTGAAGCTGCTGACATTCCGTGAAGCAATACATACCTTGATATATCAGCCAGCACTTTGTGCAAAACAATTTACAACAAATCTGTTTGCCTAGGCACTAACCGATGAGATATCTTCCCTCACCCCACCGAAGGAAATGTAACAACTTTTAATCCAACCCTTTTCAGTATAATATTCTTCTCCGTGTATCACATACAAACCGACATGTTTTAAATGCTCGGAAATAAAGAATAAGCCAAGTGCTTTTATCTGACCACTTATGTCCCACGTGTGTTCTCATGAACTGGATAAAGGTGACCCAATGTGTTAAACTTCCGGCATTGTTCTGCTCTGGCTAATTAAACGGCAACACAAGACCTCAAAGAAACTGGCATCTCCTCATTCCAATTGCATTCTGGTGGTACACATCCCTAAATCACCTGTGGTACCTCCTCAGGACACCTTGACTGCAGTATCCCGCAACTACAAACCCTCTCCAACGAATTGTCTGCTGAGGGCGAAGATAACTTGGTTGGGTAGATAAGAGTTAAAGTAGCTTTTTCCTTGAGAAAAATTGAGAAAATGGGCAACCACGAGCACTGGGGATTTTTCTCTTCCCCCGCGACCAGGCACAGGAAGTCCTACGTAGAAGTTGTTTCTGCCGTGGTGAGGCTGTGCGACTGCTGGAAGATCTTGATCCAAAGAAGCTTCAAAAACGAAAAGCATGCCCTTATGAAACTGTGGGAGCGTCGTGAAAAAGGCTACGTCTGCCTGTATGTTCAGAATTTTCTTGTAATGAAGAGCAGACTGCGAATAAAGTGGCTTCATTTCTCGCAGATCTTGTGATAAACATTCCTACCCGCTCATAAACCGTCGGAAGTAGTTCCTAATAACGTCTGAAGGCTGTCTAACAAAGGTGTTGAACTACGAGTGTTCGCAAAAACCAGAAGACCTGTAATATTGGCTGTAGTTTAGATCTGATTGAATGAAGGGGTTTCGATGGTAAAAGTGTCTCTCCTGGGCTACTGTCAACTGCTTTCGGACAGAACACGATGCAGTAGTGGTGGCCTAATTATCTGCATCAGAGATGAGGTCTCGATACATCTTCTTGATCTCTTTGTAGACTCTAGAATATTTGGAAAGGCACCGTGGTGTAAGGTGAGAGTAACCAGCTGCGAATACGTGGAGCCAGGCCTTTTCCGCAAGACGCCATTTGCAGGGCCGCTGGAGATATTAGATTCTTTACAGCAATGAGCGACCGATGGAGAGTGCATGGTCTTGGGTCATTTCCATGAACCTCATATTAAATGAGCAACAAGCCGCTATTCTATTTTAACGGACAACTCTTAAACGCAAATGACGCTTTAACAACACTACTGGGAGCCTACTCGCTTTCAGAATGAGCAGTCACGTTTTTGGGGGTAGTTGTTACTCCTTGAGCTTTGGATGTTTCCTACATAAATGTCCTTCCCACTTTAGGTGCCAGAGAAAATACAGTTCCAGGTATACATTGGAGAAGTATTGCCTAAATCTCTCGGAGGCCTCATTGTGGAACGAAATTCCCGCGCACACCCTTCTGGGATATTAGAGAAACGTCTCAGAGCACGACTTGGATACATGAGGATTCGAATGATGTGGACTAGGCCAGGTATCCTTCCCGTGACGGAATCCACCAACTTGTACAGAAGTTCGCCCCACCACATCGAAGATGGTTCCATACTTATGGCTCTCTATGGTTTGACAGAGAGCTGCAAAGTGTAATTAAAAACGGAGTCGAGCCTGGTGATACTATCGAATAACAGTAGCAGATTGTGAAGCATACCAACAGACACGAAGTAAACGTACTTCCGTGAAGGCGATAAAAAGATATGAAGAGAGGTTAGCATCAGACTGTGCTACTCCACCTGAGTGGTTGTTCGTCTACCGAAGGAGACGTACGAGGACTACTCCCGGCATACCTGTTTCATCGGATAATGGAGTAGTTTTTAATTCCGATGAAACTAAAGCTGATGTACTGGGAAATCACCAGGCATCGGTGTTCAGACGTGTAGAATCTTGATTCATTCTTGCATAGATGCTATACCCAAATATCACGTTTCGTTATTTTTAGATGGATGAATGTACGATCCCACTGCAATCTCTGAAACCTCGTCAGTCCCCCGGCCTAGGCGAAATTCACCCGCTATTGATATATCAAAATTATCGATGTGCTCTTACTCTCCGTCATCAAGCATTTGAGGAAGTTCCTGATAATCATAAACAACAGATATCAGTACCAATGTTTAAGGTTAGGGGTAAGTCAGCCGTTGTCGTTTACCGTCCGGTAGGCTTTACCTATGTTGCCTTCAAGGTAAAGAAGAGACTTTTAGTCAAATGGCTGCAAGATGAGTTACATTGCCACGGCCTGTCCAGTCCTGCTTATCACAGCTTTCGCGAAGCACGCTGTTGCCTTTACATTCTTCCCTAGGCTTGCGAGAACTGGATTGATGGTGGTCAAACTGTTATCCTTGTGGGCCCCGGATATTGAAGGTTCGATTCGATTCCTCCCTATGCCGCTCAGTTTCTGATTTGACACAATTCATTAGCCCGGACCCCCTTCCTGGATAGTTGTAATTTTTGTGTAACAATAAAGGAAGCGAAAAAGATGTTTTGGTGAAGGCAAAGGTAAATGACTATCCCACGGATGCCATCTTCGTGAATTTCAATAAGGCGTTTGACAAAGTCCCGAGTGACCGACATTCGGAAGCTCCGAGTATTGGGGATATTGGATAAATTGCTACAATGGATTGAGCACTTCCTCAGTTCGCGGAAATTTGCAGTCATAGTCTCCATAACCTTATCTGGGTGGCACCTCATCTCCAGCGGTGTTTCCCAGAGGTCGCTACTCGGACCATTACCACTTATGAGTTATTTCAATGATCATTCAGCCATTTTTCAGTTCGTCTTGTCTTCTCTATTCCGAAGATAAAATTTCGTGTTGTGTACTTCGCTCTGAAGATCTGGATGCTTTATCTCCTTGGTTCAACACCTGGGTCCTGCCGGCAAACCTTAGCAAATGTGCCCTTATGCTCTTAGGTCGAGTTCAGTCACCACAGGTATACGTATTCTCGAGGACTTTGCTAAGGTCGTCTGCCTCCGAAAGCGATTATGGGGTTGTGGTAACTGCTTCGCTGAAAACCAGGGATAACTCCGACGGGGCTTATGCCTCGACTGTAGCATCCTTCGTCTAATTTGTTGCTCATCTGGGAAACTATCGTGCGACATCTTCAGTATGTTGTGTACTTCCCGTGGGCCGCCTTAACTGGAGTATAACGGTGCGGCTGCATACTCACGTACTGCTGCTGAATCGGTCGAGCTGGAGAGAGAGACACTTCTCGTCAGATCGCAGGACTACTTGGGACCGAATACCAAGGTCAGCAGGGAGCTACTCTTTCCTGAATTATACTGCCGGATACATTGAGGTCTTATCTACATTCATCGAATAATCATCGATGTTCTGGGGCCAGAGATTCAGGCTTTATTCCCGCTTTGAGAACCCTGTCCTGCGCTCAGATATCAAAAAGGCCGGTAAAAATGCATTCAGCTTGTTTAGAGCTAATCTGTCGCGCATATCTGAGGGTCACATGTATATGGAATTTGCTGCCTACCCAGGTGGCGGAACAGGTAAACGATAACACTTTCTAGAGGGAATTGAACTATTTATTGACGATACACTGATGTTCTACTCAAGTATGAATTGACGCTAATGACAGAATTGTGATGAGGCTTATACGAAAAACTCCCTCGGCACCCATCAAGAAGAATAAAAGGATGATTGAAACCCTTTCCAGAAAGCCCATCAATCTCTGTCAATTTTGGAATTGATCGATGAGCATAATATGGAAGTATGCAATATAGCTGCCGGAAAAGTGATTCTTGGCAATAACTGAACAATAACTTACAAGTAGTCAGTAAAAACGAAGCTTTATGAATTCAAATAAACTTGACCGAGGCTGGATTACTGAACACGGTGCAACTAGTCAGTCAAACTCATAGTCAACAGATTTATATTCATTTTTAATAAATCAGAGAGAAAGTTCCGTATTTTTTGAGAAAGGGGAACGAACACTGAAGAATAAAAATTGTCACAGAAATCAAAGTCGATATCTTTTGTGTAGATCTATGTATGTTATCTACTGACGCGATCAAACAAGCCGATATTTCCCTTCATTTTAAATTTACCAGTTCTGTTTGCGTATTCGAGAAATAGAAAGTACTCGTATCAAATTTATCCAATCCGGAATCCGTGTTTTGCTGACTATAACCTGTTGTGTCTGGTTAGGGTCTCGCACACTACGCGGACAACCGATCAATATTCCTCTCATGAATGGACATACTCCAAATTTGCCTTGATCTTTAACCATGCTTTAGCGCCAGCAGTATTGACCTATCGATTTTGCTGTGTACTGATTGGCCTTCCTCTGCTGCTCGTGACGGCACAAGTAGTTTAATTCTTTATGCCAACTCACTTGCTTGTTTGCCGCTTAGTCGCCGGCTACGGCCGGGTTTTGTGTTTACAATAGCATAAATAAACGCAACGCCACCATTACATGTTCTGCTACCGGTTGTGGACACAACATAACCCTTCCATGAACAGTAAGGCGAAAATTTGTCTGTTTCCGAATATCGAATTAAACATGATTTACGGGCTAAGTAAGTGACTCTTAATATGATTCAGCATATCCGGTAATTACTATGCCGAAGTTGTATCGGATTGAAAATCAAGTAGTTAAAAACACGTAAATCGTGCCTGTAGTAGCCGAAATCATCATTGTTACTAGGGAACATAAAGTGACTTGACTTGCACGAGCAGCGCTTTCCTCTCTTGGATAAGCATATGAAAAGAACTACCTTCGGGTGGAGAAAAAAATTGGTGAATGCAACGCGATATGCCACCTCCACAGTCGAGTTTGAAACCAAAAGCCCATTCAGAATCCCGTTCTGACATACCGACTAACAACAATGAACACTGTAAAGTCAAGTAGATAAACGACAACGGTAATAAAGACGAGAACAAGAATACCAACTTCATGAACAATAACAACTATTGTCCGAAAAATCCCCCAGAGCACATTTGGAAAACACAGGTTGGTGAACAAGCTCGTTTTCAGTGATTCTTAATCATGCCAATACAACACAATGTATAGGACTAGATGCATTTATATGCTCAGAAGAAATTTGTGCATGCACTCAATCTAACCTGGCCCACTCACCACCCAACGTCAGGTCCAGGAACGTCCGAAAGCTTACATGTTGAGAACGCGTTAGTCCATTCACACCTGATTTCCGGATAATCCTCTACCACACTAGGTGTGAACGATGATCCCTGACACGATTTTTGTTGACTGTATCCCTTATGCATCTAGTCCTATATATTGTGTTGTATTGGCATGATTAGGAATCATTGAAAACGAGCTTGTTCGCCAACAACTATTGTGCCAACTGTCGGTTGCTTACTGTGAGCACTAGCAACCTCACCAACCCGCTTCCTCCAGCAACGGATATTAGAAACAACTTTTGTTGGCCGCTTCGCTCAGAGAAGACTTGTCAAACACCACTGATCAAGACCTTCATCGTAACGTCTACTTCCCTCAGCCCCCAACCCCACACTTTTGGATAGTGAGAACAACTCGGTGGTGTCAGACGAGTGATCTGCACTTGCCACCAACTCGGTAGTGGTGCAAAATGTGCACAAGACATCTGGTATTTCTCCCCTTTACTTGAGATATAAACACACTACGTTAGTGGTCCAGTTACTAGTCGATACCTAAGAGTGGATTGGTGGGAACTTGGTAGGCCACTTTATCCTTAACACTGCCTGAATCACTTCTGTCGAAAATTGCCATTCAGACTTCTGTCTGCCCCACCCTATCTTTGACTCGCAAAACAGAACTTTTGACAAATATGCACCGTAAATAGCATCGACCTCATTCTGATCGATTAATGAAAAGTGCCACTTCACAGTATCTTTGTTTCTCTGATCTTCACTTTACGGATCAACTAATTTAATGTCATTTTCAATGAAAGTGGGTGATAGTTTGCCGAATTCCCATGGAGAGTTTCTGTACAGCTGAAGGTCATCACGAGTAGAAGACTTGGACTTCGTATTACTTGAGTACTCATGTGAGTGATGTTCATATGATATTTATTCTATAAATAGTAAATGAGTTTGTTTGAAGTGCCTTTCAGTATAAGTCTCAGGGCGACTAAAACAAAGAAGATTATTGGGCTGTCGAAGACTGGGTTGCATCCATTGTTCTTCGCGGTAAGAAAGTCCTAGAGTTTCGAATTTGAATCGGCGGTCACCGCTGCCAATTAAATTGTCCCAAACAATGTTCACTTCCTTAAAATATCGTTCTATTTGTGTACTATGGATGATGAAAGAAGTCAGCCTAGGGTCATTCTGAGTTGCCTTTCACAACCTTGGTTATCGCTGAAATTTCCATTCACAGGATTATGCTTTTCATTACCGACCTGTCAATGAGTGTTGTGGTACCTATATAATACGACAGAAAACCGCTCATTTGTTCAAAACACCCGTCGTGCACCACCCAAAGACACGAAATGAGTAAACGCGCACAGTACTAAAAGGTCTAGTGTAGTAATGAGCTGCTGTTTTTTTGGCGAATGTGACTGCTGATGACAGAGTTCAAATCCCCTACCTGATACACGGAGGTCCTAGATCTATGCTGATAGGCCGCCACCGATAAATAACCCGGTAACTTAGTCAGTGGTGAATGTTCGGTTGTATTTTTGAAGTAGAATACGCTGTTTGGTAAAATCTTGGTCCATTTACTATTAGTTACTTCTTACTGACAACTAGTAGGCACGTACTTTGTGTTCGTACGGGGAGTTGCTTCACTATGTTATTCTGTTCTTAGCAGTCTAATTTTTTGCACCCGGAGTGTCAGTGGATGCTTCCTCTGGAAGAGTTCTCCGACGAACCATAACTGAGAGTCGCTGATAGTTCTTTGTGAATTGCTTGCACAGTGTATGGAAGTGAATGAACAAAAGAGTGCCGGATATGCATAACTGATGGGAGGCTGTAACTGGGAAAAGGTCTTGCGTATCCGTGACCTTGGTTCCGCCAATCTGTATATATTAATAACAGGAAAACATGTCATTCTGTTTCTGAACATGGAAATAAGTAGGTCGTGGGTTGCTGCGAGAAGGTGGAACCAGAATCGGTGGTGGTCAAACGGTCATGGTGGTAGACTTTAGGCCCTTCTGTCCTCGGTTCGAATCCGGCAGCTTCCACCGTCAGGCACTGCTCAATTAGCAGCTTCTAATTGGCCACGATCCTCCTCTTGAAATGTTGTACCATTATTATATAAAAAGGAATTAAACCACAAAATAATAAAAATAAATCAATAAAAGGTGGAAATTGCTTCCTTTTATTTTCACCACATTTTGCCTCTACGTATTCACTTCCGTTTTGTGAGAGGTCGGTGATTACTGACCGGGCTCATACTATTCCTAAGTATGTTGCTCGACATTCGTGTTACTGGTTTCGGTTAGGACTTGTACCTCAGATTCTCTAACCAAAGTGATCAAGATGATCTCCGAAGTCCGAAAATGCCAACCGACACCGGTGCCGACGTTTGCCTAATAGCGTGCCTAAGTAAGTTACGGTCTGACCGTTCAAAAGCTTGGATCGGCTATTTCGAGCTCTTGTAAAGCACTTAGGAACCACTTAGATTATCTAATTTAGGTTTCTGCGTTCCACATATCCACGATACCTAGTACTCGATGATGGCAATAATTCCCAAGATAGAAGTTTGATCTGAGTTGGTGTGAACAGCGGTTATTAGATATTAGCCTGCTGTGTTGTGTGTTTTCTTCTTGCTTTAAAACGTTTTTACTTTGGGAATACAATTCTGACAGGGCAAATGCTCAAAAAACTGCGGTCGTATACTTGGTTTGATTCAAACTGATGTCTGCCTGCCCAGACTCAGCTTAAAAGCCCTACCTATTCCTAACATACCCCTTGTTTGTGGCAAATAGGGATTCTAGGGGACTTGCTAAACCACTTAAATCGGGATTTCTTGAAGATTTTATAAGTTTCTTTTTTTCTCAAGTGATCTCAGTAATTGTGACTGAGTCCGAAGACTTCAGTAAGCCCACCGGATTATCAAGATTCAACAAGTTTATCAATCACACTCAAATTACCGGTCGAATGAGTCATCGTTACCGTTCTCAAAGACACGCTCCAAGATGAGATCAGACCCAAACCACTGAACCGGCAAGATAATTTGGCTTTGGTAGATTACAGCAGCAACCGTGAATCCAACCTCCGGAGAGTGGGGGAATACGTTTGTGAAATCGCACCGGTAGTTCTGCTTTGGAGGACGGTCGTATCATACTCATCGGAGTGAACAGAACGTCTCGATGATTGTGGCTAATCGGGCTGACAGGCACAGATACACACGCGTGTGTGGTCATGCCCACATTTCCGCCTGGATGCTTCATTATCGAGGGAATGTGGGAGCCGGTTTGACTGTTTTATGCTTACAATTTCCGAGCATTGATTAGTTCCTATTATGAGTTGGCTAACACCATTACGTAGAAGTTACGTTGTCGGATAATGTGGTTCTCAGAAAGCCATGGACAGATCAGTGTGGAAAGGGGGGGAGAGTCAGAAAGATAGAACTCGGAACGTTGTTACGTTGGAGACAGCTAAGGAGCTGTCTTTTGCTTCCCGGTAATAATGGATTGAGGTCAGGCTATACACAAATGTGATGTTATTGGAAGAAGCCCTACTTCTTGGGCGAAAAGGAGCATTTTACTGTCAAAGTTGAAAAGTTCGCTGCATTGGGAAATTTTATGCAAACTAAAATAATAGCAAATAACCAGATATTACTATCTAGTTCACATAACTCTGAAGCGATCTGGCTAAAGTTGTCAATAAGCAACGCTGGTATCTATAGCCTCACGTCTGGTGAACACACCTTAATTCTTTATTGTTTTAGTCCCTTTGTTTATTATACAATAACGGTATAATATTTCAGAAAGGGGGACTGCGGTCAAATAGAGGCAACCAAATGGGGAAAGTTGCCGGTTGCGGTGCCGAGAGGACTCGAACACCCCGCGAGATGGGAGAGACTAAAGTCCGCCATGACGACTTTTTGCCCATTCCCGGCCATGGCTTATTCAGCGAATCGACGAGATAGATTACATACCCGGAAAGGCTACAAAGGGCTTAGTACAATTCATGATCGATTCAACAGGATTATCATTTTTCCAACTCATTCTTGTGCGCAACTGTTAAGTAAGCAACAATGTGTTTCCACAAAGCGCAGTTCACAGAACTTGAACATAAACCTATGTTCTATTTGTACTGAGCTAGATGAGGTGTATTTTTTGAATGAAACATCGCACTTAGGTTTGATCAAGTGAATACGTGAAAGGTTCAGCAGACCGGTTTGGAGATTTCCTCATCACGAATCTTATCTATATGAAGAAGAGCTTTCCAGTAACGTGTTTTTGTTAGAAAAGCTAATGCTGAGAAAGTGTGTTGGTCTGCAAGGCCGTATTGCAGCTACTCTAGTCACCGTTACGTGCCTATAGTAATTTGCTTTTGAAGGCTAATGGAAACCTGATAGCCTGCGGCTTATTTTGGGGATTGCACGATAACGGAAATTGGAGATTTTGATCCTAAACACAAAGTGTTCCTGTAACCATTCACCAACGACCCTAAAATATCTACATGTTTCAGAGATACTCTGTACGGGTTAGGATCATACCGGAGACACGACGTTTTCCACTGCTGATTCGTTTTCAACGGTCGGTGGTAACGAGACTGTTTTTTCCACGAAATAAATGGGCACTTCCGTGCGAGTTGGGATGTTCTTCAACAGTGGTCAAGATTCAGTACTCGTCCGGAAATGGACAAAATTACCTTAGTCAGTTATGCAACTGTGAAAATGATTACCTCGCAACAGAACGACATTCTACATTTGGAATCTATTTCTCATCTAGGTTGTTATTCGGTCAGGTGAAAGCCCTAAGTTCATATTCCTTTTCTCAGCTATGTGGATAGATTTTCCCCCATGTCTTTCAACTCATAAAAAAGTGAATTGCCTGGAAAAAGTCCAGTCACCCATGAATCATTCTCACAAACTTAAAGCCTCTTGGTTTGGATTTTTCACAATGAAATAAGCAGTTAGTTATTATATGCCTTTCCAAATGAACTTCATCATGTGGCATGGTCTACGAAGATGATAGCAACTAAAGGACAGGTCGGTGCTAGTAGCCCAGTATACTGTAGAAATTTAGGAAAACCTTGAATAGAGGCTTTCTTCTTGGTGAACTCAGCAGACCGACATACCAAATGGTTTCAGATAGTTAATGACACAACCAATTATTGCTAGTAATGACATGCGCTCTGTAGATATAATTTGGAATCATTTAAATATAGCTTCCAAAAAAGGCTCTTTACAAATTACTTATTTTGAAGTCTTCCTTTTGTGAATCAAATTCACCGTTTAGAAAACAAGCTGAATCAGAGCACCTGGGTGCAAAGTTAAACGCCATCTCTGGTTCACCTCGTAGATATTATGAAACAAAATTGATTTCACGTGATGGACTGATCTATAACGAGATGTTTATAAGACTTTCTTGAGGAGTTCGAACACATTCCTTCTCCGTTATAACTATAAAAGGAGACTTTAAAAGGAATCCTTTTACTTCAGCTCCGTCGGTAACCAGGGCAAAATGGTGACTTTATATGGTTTCGATTTTTGAAAAAGTACAGGCATCGACCACGAAGGCAGAACCCGGCTGGCACATGGAGATTCTTTTTGGGCCTAGGTGAGATCACTATCTGCTGATCGGCATGGTCTCCACGAACACCGACAATCAAGAACTCAAGATGATTTGGTGTATCCGAAATGATATATCGCGACTGATATTGCGGTTTGTTGCCCGATGTTTCGCTGTTGATAATGCCGGTATCTTGCACGTCTTTTAATCCTTATGGCCTGCTGTTTTGACCATTTATTGAACCCTTTTATGGTTGGTAACAGTTGTGGTGCAGTGGGAAATGATTTCGGGAATAAATCACTTAACCTGGCAAACTGATTTTTTTGTTCAGAATTATGTCTATTTGGCAGTTTTTTATAGGCCACGGCCCCCTTCCCGAATTGCTTTGCTCTGTTGTATTAAAAATAAAGAAGGAAGTAAAATGGACATTTACTTATTCCAATCATTTTTAAAATTCTGTTTTCGGCAAAAGCACGACTTGTACCCCTGTAGTCTGATTGACTCTGTTCTAAGTGCTTTTACCACTTGAATTGCAACCTAGGAGAAAGTACATTTTTTCAATTCAATCTACGAACTAAACACTGAGGTCCGCCGATTGCTAATTTTCCAAACAGGCATTCTCCTACATGAAGGACTACTCAGTTACAACAAAGGATCGGGAGGAAGCTAGGAAATAATTATTGCAAATTTCTTCTTATCCAGTTAATTGCTTTACTATTTTCAGTTTCAGCGGTCATTCATAGTTAGCATTGAATAGATACATCGTGGATGATTTGGTTTGTCCGGTAAGCGACCGGTCATGCAGTATATCATCTCTTAGTCCATTATCGAAATCCCATGTAAACAACGTGCAACTGCAGCGGCTTTTTATGATCTATGAACAGCAGGTCATCTCATCTTGTCACTGAACAACTTGTTCAACCATTTGGATGGTCACTTTCAAGTCCTACCACTGCGTCACTCTAGTATAGTTTTCAAAGCACTATCAACGGCGGACTGAAAACAATGTGCGAAGCAAAGTCCTTTCAAAATTGTCGCGGTTTCCGCACCGTAGTGCCATTTGAAACGGAAATTGCAGCCACCTGTTGTTTATTGCTGTTACTGGGACCATTGTTCGATGGTGACTGATCACTCACAGAAGACATAATATGTGCTTCTGAGACTGATTTGTCCTAAGGCCAGTGACATACATCTGTCATTTGGGTCAATCATGGGGTAAGAGGTTCACTTAGTTGGTATTCTGAACCTTTAGAGTTGCTGATCAGCGGGAGACCAAAGTGGATAGTCTATCCTGTTTCATCTAATTGGAGTGGTCGGCTGGTCCTGGACGATCACCCATGCAGAACTGCGCGAGTTGGGTGAGATATTGTGTACATTCAGTTCTATTCCCGTGGATTGACGACGACGAATAACGTTGTAAAAAGGCCATTGAAGATGAGGCACATGTCAGTCCATTTCGAGAACGTCATTTTTAAAAGTAAACCTAACCCCTTCAGCAGTATGAGCCGCTAACAAACGTGCTTTGGTCAGAATCATTGAAAATCGAGACGATTTAATAATTCACACCTAAAGGAAGCCGAGATTTTAGGGAGAGATATAAAAGGCAAAGGGCAGATTGCCGGAAAAGTTCCTCAGTGAAAGAGTGGGCTAGGTTAAGGATCTAATAGAAACAAAATAATCTCCAAACAATGGGCCAGAAAAATAATTCATCTCAACTCGTATTAGAGGGATCAAAGGGGGAAGTCACCTAAGAAGCAAATTAGACTTGTCAAAATCAAACTGAGATTGTTCCACGGGTTTCGAACCCATGTAAATGTGTCATCAATGCTTTGGTGCGGCCTGCGCTCTATTGGCTGATTAGCTAGGTCACACCTGGGGCTATGTGCTTTTTGAAGTTGCACCGCACAGTTAATGAACGAAAGTTAAACTGCCTTGAGATACACCCCACATTTGGTGACCTGTTGGTATAAAACTATTTTACCTCGAAGGTTTGAATTCCGTTACCACTGGTCACTCGCTATCATCCAACTGGTTACGATATCTGATCTACTGGAGGATTATATAGTTCTCTGCTCTTTCGAGTCTCACGACCATGATTGTCTAAAATTATTATTGCTGATATGTTAGAATATTTGCTCACTTTACTACAACCAAATACATACATATAATAGAAGAAAAGTTGGACTCTTAAGATCTTTTGACGCTTCAGCCCACTTTCACCACCAGACATGAAAACTAGCTTGGTGATTTCTCGTCAAATGTAGAATTCACCTGAACCATAAGAGCCGTGAGTAGACGCAGGCTACGCTTTGCTGTCACGGACACTCTGCTAGCAGAATCACGTAATCACGAGGCCAACAGCATTTCACACTAGGATCACAGCGAAATTTGTAATTGTGCTCAGATATTCCGATCATTTGATAAGGGACAAAATCATCGCCGCTTTTTGAAGCAAGTAATTCACTAATGGTGCATTATGTACACGATGTTTGGCAGGCGGTGGTCAGGCTATCATCGATGTGGATTTTGGACAGATGCCGTCCAGGTTCGATTCCCTCCGCAGTCGGTAACTTTTCAGTTTGACGTTCTTTAATTAGCCGCTGACCCCTCCTAAATTATTGTACTTTGTTGAATGATAAATGAAAAGGGAAATAAAGAGCTTATGGTATGTTGAGAAGCTTATATTTGAAAAAAAATAACTCATAGCAAAACGGAAGCCAAGTGGTTTATAGAGGGGTTGAAGAAAAATTCTACTTGCATCACATTTTTGCATCACCTTAAAGACCAAATATGAAATGGCATGATGTACACTGCAGTTGATGTTGAAGTAAAGGCAAGTCACCTTACGTGAACAGTTCTGATTTAGGAGGAATGATGAATGACACGCAGACCCAATGCGTTGCCTGAGCCGTTAATTTCGAATTCAAGAAGAGGAAAACAAGTTCAAGATAGACTTATAACTTTCCCATGACTGACTGTGCTGAAACGGTTGTTCGGACGCTGCACTGAAAAGTAGAAACTAGTACGGAGGAAGCTACTTTTTTAAAGCAATTCCAGGCAGTTGTTTTCTTCTGTTTGTGCGACAAAACCACACAGTCCTGGCAATGATGGGGCCAGCTGAGGTCACGTTGTTTGCGGCCAAAGTAATCTTTTCCTTGTCAACGTGTCAAACTCAGTCAAAAATTACCAAAACAGTGTGAACAGCACAAGGTACAACTTGCGAGAACCGCGCCCCAATCAAGTCCACAAAGCCGAATGACCTCTGGACTATTACAAACAAAAGTAATATACTATTTGAAAATGTTTAGAACACATCCTCTTCAGAAGCTTTCCTAGGAATTCAGCTTTCATTCAATCATAGTTGATGGCCATCTATTTTGTATTTCTTGACAGGCCCGGCGGAGAACCAGCAGCCGAGGCAAACGTGTATGAGTTTAGTCGTTCCTTAACATGCTGAAAAGTCACGTCGTGCCTACTTCTCAATGAGACTGGTAAGAGGAATGATGTGGTGAGATTGATCGGACAATTTAGGACAGCACATTTTTGTGCCCTTAAATTATATAATTAAAAACGACGTTAAACAGTCAGCTAGGTGGTTTGTTCAGTCAGCATATGACATGTTTGCGGACAGTAAATTGCCCTGCTTGGGTAAGAAGTAATGTTTCTACAAAGGTAAACGCGTACAATTTTTAGTCAAAGTCAGAAGGCCACACTCCATCCAGCTTAATTGTCAGTGCCAAAACTGGTAGATAGAACCGAAAGGCACTGTTAGTACTACTGATTGTTCACGTTGATAAGAAGGAAGCAGAAAATAAGCCTTTCCTCAGTAATTCCACCCTCTGTCTTATATATATATATATATATATATATATATATATATATATATATATATATATATATATATAGTAGAAGATTATATTCTGAATAATGTGACCCACTGTGCAGTATCAATGCGAAATTCGCCAGTGAATACCACGGAATAACTATATGGCTGTTCAGTCTTTGTTAGGAATCATCTGCAGTGCCTGAGCCTCCACGGGGACTCAAACCCGTAGTGAACGATTGAGCATAGCACACCCAAAAATCAGGCCATCTGGGTTATCTCCCAAACGTTTGTCGAACTTACAGACTTCAAGATAAAGCACCCTTCTATCACTGAATTTTACCGGTAAACGGCCGTCTCCAGCACAGCCCGGATAGCCTGATGGTTAGGTGTTCGACGCGTGATGGCTCACCTTGTGTTCGACTCCCAGTGGATGTGCATCGGTGATTATTCCTAACAAGGATGAGAAGACTGTAAAACACTTCCATGGTTTTGAATGATCAGTTGAGCATTGATTCCTCGCGATGAATGGTGTGTATCTATTTGGTGGTGTTAACTGCGTGTTCATCAGAAGACATCCTAAGAATTTCATTCGCAAGGCAGTGTGATCAGCTGTCTAATTACAGATCCCTTTTACCTCGAAAGAGATATCAACATGTTCTTTGAAGATTTTGTCCCCTTTCTGATTCCATTACTTCTTGTCTGTACTAAGTATCGCCTTAGGAGAATATGTTCACCCATCATTGCATTAGCTGAAACCCGTGACATTTATTTCTGAAACATCGCTTCCCCTTTATCCAATTCAAGAGAAGAGAGAGAAGACATATGTCTACAGATGCAGGCATTTCGTCTACTCTTGTCAACTGCGGGCGTAAAACATGTCAGTATATATACATGGTACAGTAGGGGGTAAGTGCAACAGCAAAGTAGGCACGATCGAAAGCTCTTACAGTACGTACGTTGGGGTAAGTGAAGTCTGTCGTGTTAACGCCAGGGTAAACAAACATTTTGGGTCAATCGTTTTTGTACACAGAGTGCTGGCTGATGTATCATGATTAGAAAAGCTTCACTAAACGCTAATAGTTTCGGTGTTGGATTGCGCAACAATGCTTTGAAACACTGGGTCAGGTCAACTTTGTGACCTGTTGCAATCAACTGTCTTGCAATCGAAGAAGCTGGCGGTTTCACGTCGTTGTGTATTGTCCCAGCAGGTTGCGTCATCAAGTTTGACAGCTATTTGGGTATGTTTTCTGACACTCGTTGAGTTAAGCAACGATCCGTCCTGCCAATGTATACGTCACCGCAACTGCAAGTGAACTGATAGACAATATGTGAGACATTGGGATCGGCAAGACTGTTTGAGTGATTTTGAAAACATAGCCTTTTGGTCGTCTGCAGCAAACGCAACTGCGCCGCTGTGTAGATGTGTCTTAGTGCTGACTTAAGATTACAATTTATTTGATTGAATAAATGATCTCCTTTAAAAAGCAAAGTGATAAAACTTGCGTCTTCTCCACGTTCATTGTTTCCGCGCGCAAAAGTCTCGGCTTCTGATGTTGTCTGATAAAGTTCTCCGGATAACCGTTGGCCAGCAGCGGTCTTTTTATGAACTCCTCTTTGTTTTGCATTTGATCTTCTGTACAGATTTTCTGGACTCCGTTGAAAGAGTTCTGACCAATCCACGTTTGTAAGCCACTGGGGAGAAGCTGGCGAATTGTAAATAACGTCCGCCCCAAGTTGCTTTTCGGTGGATTCTGCGCTGTAGTGTCCCATCCTGACGCCTGGGTAATAGTATATCTAGAAAGGACAAACTGTTATCACTCAAACAGTCTTGCCGATCCCAATGTCTCACATATTGTCTATCAGTTCACTTGCAGTTGCGGTGACGTGTACATTGGCAGGACGGATCGTTGCTTAACTCAACGAGTGTCAGAAAACATACCCAAATAGCTGTCAAACTTGATGACGCAACCTGCTGGGACAATACACAACGACGTGAAACCGCCAGCTTCTTCGATTGCAAGACAGTTGATTGCAACAGGTCACAAAGTTGACCTGACCCAGTGTTTCAAAGCATTGTTGCGCAATCCAACACCGAAACTATTAGCGTTTAGTGAAGCTTTTCTAATCATGATACATCAGCCAGCACTCTGTGTACAAAAACGATTGACCCAAAATGTTTGTTTACCCTGGCGTTAACACGACAGACTTCACTTACCCCAACGTACGTACTGTAAGAGCTTTCGATCGTGCCTACTTTGCTGTTGCACTTACCCCCTACTGTACCATGTATATATACTGACATGTTTTACGCCCGCAGTTGACAAGAGTAGACGAAATGCCTGCATCTGTAGACATATGTCTTCTCTCTCTGTTCTCACAATTATTTCTTCCGCAATCCCTAACATTGACGGCCGTTTCCAAACACTCTACTAACATTCCGTTAAAACATTTTTGTCCCGCAGGCATCAACTCCTCTACCTTCAAATTGATTCGGCTTTGTCCACAATCGATCAAGTCCCTCTTCTTTTTTTCCAATGACACCTACCAATTTGAATGTTGTAGTGAACAGGCTGTTGGTAGACATATTGGTGTAGGATCATGTTCGTGCTTTTACTGAGCCGTGGGCTCTTGGAATTTTCTTTTCTTTGCACTTTGCAGATTGAATGCAAGCAACTTCCGCCGAGGTAAGTTGATCCCGGCATATTAAAATGCAAACCAAACAGGTGCATTCTAGATGCAACTGACTTGACTTGCCGTTTTATTTTAAAGACCTAGAACAATTCCTTGGAAAAAGTTCGTTGTGTCTTTTTGGACTAGTTATCTGCCTTCGACTCGATTTCCCGTTCAATACTTCTTCGAAACCGGGATCATCTATCTGTCACACTTCTTTACCCTCGTGATTGAAAAGCTACTTCGTCAACAGAGCTTAAAGTGCCATTGCTGGTAGCATTTTGCAAGTCTTTTATTAATGACTTTTGGTGTTCTCTGAAGTTTCGTTCTTTTTCTTCTATTTTCACTAGGTATATTAGCAGTCGTATCACCTTGGCTACTTCGGTTCTTATGTGATCACCGTAGTCAAGCTAAGTCGGGCTTTTCAGTACTTTCATTGACAACCGGCCCGGAATACCGGGTGTTATGACGTTTTTTTTGACCCGCCATGGTCGAATGGTGGTCTTTGTGAAACTTGGACAGTCATAAACCGGGTTTGATTCCAGCCACCGCAGGTCATTCCCCTGTTCCACACCTTAGATTGGCCGAAGTCTCATTCCAGAAATATTATAGTTTGTCGGATAATATGTAAAAACGAGAGTAAGAATTATTTACCTTCCTTTTGTCCCCTACACCACTTACACGAATGTTTCATTATATCGATGACTTGACGCTTTGTTATTCGATCTCCAACCAACCAGACTGTACTTCTTTTTCTGAGAACTTTGCTATTATCGATCGTGTTTCTTTCATTCCCATGGGCTCCCTTAGTTTGAGTGAACAAAGCTTGTGAAACATTCGTGGTGACAACCATTGTAGTGAAAGTCACGAATATCTTCGCACGAACTTTGATGGTTGAACCGATTTTTTCTACCGTGAGTTTTGTTCATTTTAAGGTGGCAATAACCCGTTTTTATCTTTATTTCTGACCGAAATGCTAGTGTCCTAAGCTGTTGAATTATTCAGTACAAAACAATATAATACAATGCAATGGGTACGGCCCACGTGAATGTTTACAACTGGTGGATTGTCAAGTCGTGAAATGATTGATTTATGGCAGTGTCATAAACCGAGAGGCTAGGAAATGAAAATGATCGTCGGGTGCTTTGAAAATGGAGCACGTGAAGGGATCAGTGTGATGGGGGTTATGTAATGAGCAGACTGTCAGCAGTCATACTAGTGTTTGATTAATGTAAGTGTGAGATCCTGTTCATGCACTTACCGAGCATTCGCGCTCACAGATTTATTTCCTTTGTGTTTTGCAGATTGAACACAAGCACCCCCTCGCCCGCTGTGGAGGAAAGCTGATCTTTGCATACAACAGTTAATTCACTTGTGCTTTGATCCTACCATTTCCGGTTACTTCGGAGAGTCATGCGGTAAGTTTCATCATGCTTAAATTAAAGAAAATGTGTACACACTTATGACTCATTGAAAAGATTGTCGTCACATTTTGATGTTTTTCCCGTAGTTTCTGTGTTGGCACGTGCCTGACGTAAGTTTCTTTATACCGGGAGCGTTCTAAGTAGAGGACTTATGTTCTTGTCATGCGAGTCAGTCGCGAATACGTACCCTACCGGACACATATCGATTTATTTCCAGTAAAACTGTTGGAACATAGTTCACGTTGGGATACATTTGTTTTTGAGGTTCCTCTAGAAATGCTGTGGAACATACTTACAGGAAAGATGTGGTTGTCCGATCAACTAAAGGACAGCTTTTATTTAGGTGACTTGTACTCTCTGTCACGGAGTGTCTTGCGAATAAGCCGATCAGATTAAAGCGATGCTCTAGGGTCTCCGAGGCCTTTCACGCCATACTGAGGGGTAGAACTCAGCCCAATGCTCGTCGATGATGAAGATACAAACATTTACAATATGACAGCCGCTGTCAAGCTGTCTGTATCCGTCAGGTTGCATGTAAATCGTCAGCATGATGCAGATCCGCAGCAGCCTGTACGTAAAGCGGATCGGGAGATTCGTGTTCAATTCACAGTTGGGATTCAGAGGATATGCACTGTACCAGACGACTCTTGACAGGCTGAAAAAATAGCTGTAAACTGCTCCGCTGGCTTCTCCACGAACAGTTCAAATTTGATTTGGAAAATGACTGCACAACAGCTGCACCTAACAAATATCGATCGCGGCAGAAAGTTTGAGAATGATTCTCAAAGGGCGTCAGGAAGCTTTGTGAGGTATCCGAGTAAAAGTACCTTACACACAAAGCCGATGCTTCATGTGTACAGTACCTAATCAGTTCACTTGAATCAACACGATAACACGATTAATAATGAAGTGACAATACACTTGGTAAAGTATTCGCAAGCAGATTAAGTAATTCGCTATCGATTTGTTCCTAAACGAGTTTGTCGTGCAGCTTGCAGTTTAAAACCAAATAGAACGGTTAAATGAACTGAACTCTTACTGCTAATGCTTTTTAGGAATCGATCGCTATGTGGGTGATAAAGTTTCAGCTTCCAGGCCTATGGACAGACGAGAACTATCTAAGACCACGTGGGTACGAAGTGAAAACTGTGCTTTTCCCGGTCATGCTCTCAGCAAGTTCCAGTATCAGTGGGGAAATACTAAAGCTATGAAACAGTAGTGCAAGGTTCATATGACTATTCACATGAGCGTGAGTACCAAACAGTTGACTAGCTAATGATCACTTACGCATCTTTTTCATTAGATATCTATCAAACTCATCTAAATGGAAGGACAATACCTGCTTTGGCTCAGTCAAGGAGAGTGCTGGTCGATTTATCGAGCTCTGCGGTCCTACTTAGTAGACAAAAATCTTTGAATTGGCCAGCATCGATAGTTCTGGAATCTGTTCCAAATGTGGAAGAATGGATCGAAGTTTAGTCACCAGCGCCGAGGTAATTGGAATAAGGCAATTGATTCTGAATCCTTTGTGCAAGATCATTTGATGCTTTCCGTTCATAAGTCGTGGTCGAGTACCACACAAATTTACACGCGATGCAAGCACTCTACTCTCTGATACATAATTATTCCATCACATCATTCTCTTCGTATCAGGCTTGTTTTCAGTGCACATTTACCAACGCAAGCCTGCATGCCCAGCACATTGTCATCAGTGAGAAGTACTTTGAAGCAAATATCACTCAAGAAGCAATGGAGTGATTCTGAAAATAATTGTTCAAATTTGACCACATTCAATTTTCCGTACCTACAAACACGTATAAGGAGTCAGTGTGAAGCACTGATTTTCTGAAAACCAACAGGTTCCTTTCCGAGAACCACTTTGGTCACAACCACCGGCAAAATTGAGGAAGATATTCATTACAGAGCATCAAACTTGTAGCAGGAATGATGCAGAAATTGTGATCGAAAATCGTTCAAATCAAACTGGTCAATAATAATAGTTAGATTAAACATCCGAATCATTTATTGAGTACAATTTTACGCAATGTTGCATTAGCGAAGAATTTTAGTCCTAACTTTTGCCACCAAGATTCCTTTCAAGCTCTGTGCGAGATTAAAATAGTTTTCACCGTAGTTTACAAATCATCAAGTTTAATGCCGGAAGAAGAAAATTCTGGTGGTTCTCATTGTCTTTATCACACGTCAACGTGAATCTAAACGTCCCAGTTATACTATCTATACGAGTGGTTTATTTTTTAGAAGGAATTTTTCTTTCAGCTTGCCAGAATTTTCTGTAAGTAGAAAAGTATCCTCACAAAATCGCATAAAATCAGTCGTGATTTACTGAGTACCAAAATGAGCGTAACATACAATGAACATGGCGTCACCCACAGTCGCCTGGTTGCCCATTAATACACTATCGTGCTTCAACCTTCGTGTACCGTCCGTGAGATTCGAAATCTACTATCACGTATAATCAATACTCTGGAGCTCCGTATTCTCTTGTTGTACCAACTAGTTGACAAAAATGAATCGTAGGCACACCGGTAAGAAAAATGAGACGAAATCACGATTCGATGTGCCCAGAGTAGTGAAATTTGTTTGGACGGATTTGTCAGGAAAATCAGGCGGTGGAGACAATAGAAACAGACGAAAGATCTGGAAAACATCGTGATGCTTGGTTCGGGCGAACAGAGGTTCTAAGATGATGCTGGACTGCGCAACAGAGTGTTACACACGATTCAAGCTGATGAGGAGAAATGATGGAACTAAATTGTGCGAGGAAGTGCAAAATCGTTTTCAAGTTTTGTTTGATCCGTTTATCATAATGGTATGATTGCTGCTTCAGGTTAAACTTGTCCATTTTTGAGAACAAGACGACTTATGCATCCTTTTGTTTTCGTGACAGAAAGGAGGACAACGCTACCATCAGCCTGGTGTTTTCATCTGCTGTGAACGAGGTAAATGAGGGATGAAACAATGGTCGTATGCTCTAGTTCGTACCATTTACTTGAAACTTAGTTAAAAAGAAATGATATCAGAACCATAGACGGTTATATAAGACGTTACCTCCCATGAATCAAAGTACTTCTATCAAGGTCATTGTAACGAAGCAATGGAAATCGGTCCCTAAGAAGAAGTGCTATTCTCATGTACGCATGGTGCTTTGTTAAGAGACTGCATGAGTAGCTACTGTAAGCTCATATCCCCGTAACGGAAAAGACTAGAGTATACTGTGAAGATAAAGTCAACCGATAGTGTCGGCTTATGTGTGCTAACTAGTTGCTAGTCACTTACCAGGAAAATATCCGCTGTGAACAGCATTAAAAGTTTCCAGGTTCAGCCATTACCTTGAGTCTCTCTACCGTCTATTTCACTGACCATACTCGATACCAGGTTTGCCAAAAAAAACTTTGCTTTCTGTCCTCATTGGATACGTTTGAAACTCAATGGGTCTGTGCAGAAATTTTCTTAGTTGACCGTGAATCCAAGTTATGATCAAATTATCGTGCCTTTAGGACAAAATGTTTCAATGCGGGAAGATACCAGTACTATAAAAATCTTGGTGTATTAATCTCATCTGATCCTAAATGAACCCGTCGTATGCTCCGTGTACATGGCACTTTTCCAAGGTAAGGTGGCATATATTTCACATCTCTGTTTGTAGTCTGTAGGATTTCCTACTCATTCCTGCGTATTATGTCACTGACTATATTGCTTTTCTGTCTTTTCTTCCTAACTGCTTGTCTAAGGCTTTGTACGGATCAAAAGCCCCCTTAATTGTGTTCCTAAATGCAATAAACTCCTACTCTGAATTATTGAGTTTCGTGAAATAATTCGTTTTCCTGTATGTGAACGGTTATGCTGATGACACACCAGCTACACTAAACACTTCCTCTCTCTCTCTCTCTCTCTCTCTCTCTCTCTCTCTCTCTTTTGCAGTATTTCTCACTCCGTTGGACGTAGGAAATTTGAACTGGTATATTCCCGGACCAAAACACATTATAACTCGGCTATGCTATATCTAGCCAGACAGCTGGTTCACCAAGAACACCCAGGGAAAGAAGTTAGAAGAAGCCTCACTTAATCATTTCTGTCCCCGTTCTATATGGTTCCTCACAAACAACACTGAGTGCTAATTTAAATCTTTGTCGTTTTTTCTTCATCATATTTCCGTTTTCATTGTCAAAGAATCTCATTGACAACTTCACTGTAGAATTCTCCCTCTTTTTTGCTAAATACAGTGCATCCTTGACTTGACTTGACTTGACTTGATTTGACTTGAAATGACTCTCGTTTAGTGGGTAATCTTCTTTCTTCTAGTCTTTTTCGAGCTTACTGAAAACTGTCGTGATGTCAGTATTTCAGGTAAAGTTATTCTGTCTGGGACAACTCTCGTCATCCCTTGGAAATATCTCGTGGTTCTGTCTGTTAGACATTCGAACCTCGAGCCTCGAAGATAAAATGAACTGGAAGGAATGTATTTATTGAAAAACAACTGTTAGACAATTCTGGGCACAGTATGCCCGTGTGTGTGCCGGTTGAAATTATCCAAACAAAATATTCTGGAACCGCTACATTTTATGGATGTTTACTTTTCAACTTCATATTGAAAGTCACCAGTTCCAACTGTTCGCATGTCCGGACAGGTTTGCAGTTAACAAGGAAAGAGTTTTTCAGGAATCCCTTTTGGTGTGATGACAAGTGAAATTGTTCTACGTCATATATATATATATATATATATATATATATATATATATATATATATATATATATATAATGGTGATCCTATGCGTTTTGCTGGTAGCGCTTATGACCAAGGCTTGGAGTGAAGAACACATTTTGACTATTCTGGTTAGTCATCAGGTAGGTAGGTTCACTTCATACTCAATTTTGGGATAATTTTGTGATTTAATTCGAGTCCTCCTGTGTGTCCCCCGGTCAACTGGGATGCTATTATTTTACGCAATTACATGCTTTTAGGTTGTAAGTTCAACACAGTTCAGCAAATTAATTTCATAACGAACGTATATTTACGATTGACGGCCGGCAATGAAATGATAAGTAATGAACTATAAATAATTGATTAAAAATAAAGGCCTGACGAGGCTAGGTGAATTATAGTTACTGATAAGAATTAGTTATAAGGATGATATGAAAACATGCAGAAAAACAGCTGCTAAAATGAAACGCATACTCACAAAATGATGACTCCTGTCCTCGGCCAATTTACCTATGCTTTTGGGGTTAAAAATGCTTCGATAGAACTCAATGAATGAATGACTGAACGAATGAATGAATCATTCAATCGATCAGTCAGTCAATCCATCAGTCAACCAGTCAGACAGCCAACCATCCAGTCAATCAAGTAATCAAATCAGCCAGTAGAACGACAAATTAATCAAGCATAACTCCGTTTTTATCAGTCTGCCCTTTGGCGAGGAGTTTAAACGTCTCATTGTTTTTATTGAGTGAAATTCGTTTTTGTTCATCTTATCGGTGCCACCACTAATCCGTAGGTACTCATCAGTAACAGTTTCATCGTGCTTTATTCCATTGTTGTCCAGAAGTAAGCGAAGAGTGTTTCTATGACTACCAACCTTGACTCGGATGATTGACAGCACACTGTGTACGTCAGTCAGCCGTCATGAAACAGACATCTGCAATCTTAGCCTATGGATTTTCAGTCCTTATAAAAGATTCAGGATGTATATACATGAGATTCGACCCTGAAGGAATTTTAGCTATACTTTCCATGTGTGTAATTCATGTTGGGTGGCAGTAGATCGAATAATTAGTAAGAAGCAACAGCAAAGAGCGTGCAAGTGCAGAGAACAACTCAGCTTATAACTCATATTAGGTAATATGCAGTGACTAGTCTATTTTGGAAATTAGAAGCCCCTTTTCGCAGGAGTTTGCAACCGAAAGTTGTTAGTACGCGAAAGATCAATTCTGTGACTATCTCCTTCCATTCCGACCATTTCATCACGCATCTCATTGTTGTCTCCGAAATTCGGCATGGGAGAAAGTCACGTCCGGTGAAAGTTTGGTGGAAAGTGTTGGACATGTTTGTGTGCTCAAAGTTCAACGAGTTGATTTATCCCTCCCTATTCACGAATCAAGACAACCAGTTTGAATGATAGCAAGGAATCTAAGACTATTCGTTGGTTCAGGTGCGGGAGTGGGAAAAATGGTGTGATACTCTAGTATTTCTCTGTGAGATCATGCAACACTCACCTAGGCGAAAAAGGGTTACTCGATTTCCTTTCCGAAGTCGAAATCGATTTCTCAAACAATTTCACGAGGGCAAGCTGTTTTGAGAGAGAGGTAGTCCTACTCATTGACCTTCCTTGTTCTTATGTTCGAAATCGGCGTAGAAACTGTCTTTATTTCTTGGGCTGTCAAGTTAGCAGGAGCTTGATCACACTAGCTTTACGCACGATACGGGCTGTGAAAGGTTTTGAGCAGCAGAACAACTTCCTATTGAATAACCGTGCGTATCGTAATTTCGTGGTTCTATATAATGCAATATATGAATATATGTAATATATTTATACACACATATGGGTATAAACATGTAAAGGCGAATGACCTCCAGCCTGGTGAGTAACCAAAAATAACAGCACAGAAAGCTATCCGAAAGGTCGGGACAGAGCAATCGTAAATGGTCCTTTCAGCAAGGAGTCTAACGAAGCTGTAGCATAGCACAACCAAGATACAGACAGTAAAGGAATAAGCATTCTAGTTAATGTAGTAAGCGAAAATCAGTGTTCCTCCATGGGGTTGTTCGTGTTTGATCTGCGAAACACAAAAAACACTAAAAACTCTATGTCACAGTACAAACAGTTGTACCTGGAAAAAGGCAGAAGAAACATCTGCAAGCTTGAACGAACAAACCTGGCAATGGGTCTGTTGGTGTCGGAAAAGTGTTCGACGGGTTGACGGTATTGTACACTAGTGGCTAGTCTGGGGTCGGGAGTTCGATCAACCGAAAGGTAGTTTTATGCACGGATCAAATGTTCGCAAACATTTTCCTCAGGATAAGCTAAAAGTAAATTCAAATTATTTCCGCGCATTAGAAATGGAGAAAAGTGGTTGTGAATGCTAGAGGTCTATGATAGAAGCACATACTACCCATGGGTAGGCTGGGTGGGGATGCCATCAGAACACAAATTACACTAAAGTAATTTACGACCCACTTGAGACACCCTAATAGCACCTGATAAGCAACATTCAACATTGCAGTTAGGATGCCTATCCAAGGCTCGATTTTCCATAGCTGATGGGAATGGAAATCAGTTAGATGATTACTGTGCCTGAACATTGTTTTACTTACCCAGGTGGATTTGTGATAAAGAGCTGTAACTCAGATTCTTCGGCAACTTCTTGACTTTACCGTTGACAGGTCAACAAGTGAATGTTCTGGAAGGCTTGCAGTTATCATGAACATTGGCTATGATCATTATTTGGATTGATCGTCTCCATAACCTTGTCATTGCTGGGCTTGGCCCTCAAACCGCAAGGGGGCCCTCCCCGATGAAGGAGCAATAATCAGTCCGCAAATATTGATGTCATCCATGAGTAAAGAGGTTGGTTTTATGTTGAATAATACGCAGAATTTAGCATTGTGATTGAAAGACGGATTCGGCTTTTTAAATAGAATATAACTATTACTCCTGGGTTGATGTTCAGTCTGTCCGAAAAATTCGGGATCACTTCAGTTCAGCGTAAATCCTGACACAAGGTCAAATGTCAGTTTACACAACTTTACCAGTAACCTCGGAAACACATGTTTCTATACTAAAAAGCAGCAATAAGAAAATTTTCTCCTACACAAATCAAGTTAAAAAAATCATTTATATTGCGCTGGTCCAACTGAGATTCGTCAAATTGTAAGTGAAGTGGGTTAGGGAGATACAAATGAAAAAGAACGTCTTTCGCTATGGACTGTGAAATACACATAACTGTCATTATGAGGGACTCATGAACCGGACGATAGGAGGCAGTGGAGAAATATCAAATAAAACAGAAACCATCCCCCCCCCCAGAAAAAACCCTGAAATTCACAGTTACCTTTCTAAGGAGATAAAGTGTACTTTAGAAATCAAGGTCAGTCTGCTGTGCTTTTCTATTTTCAAAACCAGATGCACTTGTGAGCACGACTGACCATTCGCTTTAGATTCTGTACTCCATTTTACGTGTACTCATTCATCCGGTCATGTGAAACTGCGCACATTGGTTGCACGACCAGACACTAATTCGAATGCGTCTGTGTGTATCATCGAGATGGACGGACGAAAAGGTAATAAACTGATTGGGATCACTGTGCTCATAAGTTGTTGAGTCAAAGATTCAGCTGCGAAGGACTGAGTCACGTTGTCTAAGCGTGACTTTTCAAAAGAAGCAATCAAGACTAGCCACAAAAGAAACGTTGAAAATCCACTTCTACCGTCCTATTTTGTGGTCCCGAAAACAGCTTGTGCAATTTCCATTGGTCTGCCGGTCAACCTTGGGCATGTCAACGGAAATCAGGTCATTCTAATCAATGGTGATACTCATACGAAGTACTGCGATGGCGATAGATCTAGATCTGGAGTGCAAGCTTTTCTGTCCACACCAGTCCCACTTCTTTGAGTATAGCCGTGCATAATATACGGGATGGTTATGGAAATGAATCAGTGAAAACGGACTTGTTTTCTACTTTCTGTTATTCTAAGCAGCTTTCGTGCAACTGCTTGGATAAATTCTCATCGAGTGAGTTTATATGGAAAGTGGATTAGTGTGATGTTCTTCAACTTTTAGAAGCACTGATAAGTAGGCTTATAAAGGTTCTGAACGTCCATGATGAAACAGTTACTAACGTGTCGATGATCGATGATCGATGATCGCTTCCGTTTGCATTGCGGAACCGGGTCTCTTGGATGTATCCGCAATCACAAGCATCAAACTAGCCCCCCCTCCTTGACATTTTTGATAGATGTGGTTTGCACGTGCCTTCTTCTAACGGTACTGCATGAATACTAGTATGGATTATCTTTCAAGTTTTCGGAAACATGACGCGTGAGTTAGTAATATAGAATGAAAACAAAGTCGTTCAAACCTCAAATATTGGAAGCCAATCGAGAAGAAGTACGTTATGCTAATAAGCAAGAAATTCATTCTATATCGTAAGCCTACCAGTAGGTGCATTGACAGCGGAGAACACCATGCGACCTCAAAGGCCCACTTGATGTACGAAGAGACCAGTGATCTCCTGCTCGGGAATGCACTATAAGAAATGGTGAAAAGAGGAAATTCCATGAGTTCAAAGCTCAACGAACGTCATGTCGGGTTCCGAAAACCACAGTAATGAAACACTAATACGTCGACCTATAACTTGATCCTTACACTCTGCACTGTTAGGGCCAACCCACAATTGTCACCCTGAAATATAGAAAAGCACTTGTGATCTTCATAGGTCCGTAGCGGTAACCAGCTGTGCGACAGTGGTTTTTTGTTTACCGCCGATTGACCGGCCGTGGAGTAATACCAACCTCAAACCTTCAAGGCAATAGAGGCCGTTTACTTGGTGATAATAGGATGTGTCGTCTATATAATTCTTTCTGGGTCTGCCCCACTGTGTGCCAGCCAATCGGTCGTATGGGACGATAAACGGAAAACTAGCCGCAGGTTTTGTTTAGTAATGCTTTTAAACGTCCACCTAAGGTAAACTCTGAAATCCGGGTAGTTTGATTAAGATGTAGAGGTTTTTCAAATTTTGCCACCTGTGTGCTTTTAGTCAGATAGCATATGTGATTGGCTGTCAACCAACGGGTCAAGCAAGATTCCTTCATTTGACTGAGAGAATCATGAGATGCCAACTGGAGAAAGCGACCCTGGTTCCACGGCTGTACTGTTTAGTCATTTCTAATTTCATTATGGTCAATCTTTCCGGATCAGAAACAAAATTTCGGGGATACGGGCAATGGCATTCAGTTTGAACACTGTTGTTTCAGGCAGAGGAGTATTTAGCAGAAATTAGCGCTGAGCAGAGAGAGAGGATCAGGTCAATTAACCTGATAAATTGTGACAATTTCTTTCGTTGGAAAACGACGCTTCTTTGTGTTGTCAGGTTAGGCCTGATGAACGACGAACGGAGAAGGATATCCTTTCTGTTAATTAAATTTGATCCCTTGTCCTCTTCTGACCTCCGACTTTGTAGTAAAGAGCGGAAAGCCGAGGCAATTGAGCACCGAGAACTTTTAGAGAAACCAGTAATAGTCTAACGTTAAGTTTTCAGCTTTTTCAGGTAATAGTCCAAAAATACATAAACGATTTTTCTACTGCACTCTTTTCGAAAGAACCGTGTCAGAGAAAAAGGCCTTCATTGATGTATTCGATCGCGTACTAGACTCCATAAATTATTATAATTTGAGATAGACAATTTAGAGCTAAAGAGACCTGCAATCCCCGTTCCCGAAAGGAGAAAGTTATTGGTTTATTTTTTAAAAACCGAATGATGCGCGAACGACGGAATACGAATAAAGAAGACGTATTGTGGCACGGCTTACTGGACAGTAATATCGTCTACTTTACCGAGTCGGAAAAATGAACACTGAAGAAAACCCCTGGGAAATCATTTGATTCCAATAAACTTTCCTAAGTTGACGACAATGAATCAATCTTCCTGAGGAAAAACACATATTTGGCTACCGATTTGATTTACACAAAGATATTACGACTACATCGTTGAAGAATATTCGCATGAATCAGAAACAAAAGCGTCGTTTCTAGCAACACTGAACCTCCGAATCACAAGGTGGTAAGCTTACAGAAGCTGCCGAAGTTCGCTGGACATGACGACTTTTCGAACTGATCTGTCTCCAACAAACAAAGTTGCTTATGTTGCCTGTACAAGGGAGACAAGATCTTTTTTGAACACCATGAATACATTTTAAATCTTATTCCAATCAAAAATTTCAGGAAAGGTTTTAAACATGGATTCTTTGATATTTCCATTGGTTCTTTACTGTACAACCTCATCACGAATGGATGAACGTGCTATAAAGTACACAACCACATGCTTCAGCCACCGGTCACTTTCCCCGGTTGACAGTCCCGGTAATTGGCCACGACCCACTCCGTGAGCCATTGCACCATTATTACATATTAATAGGAAATAAGTGAAAAGAAAAAGGATGACTTGGTGCTTTATTCCTCGGGAAGATAGTTTTTGTAGAAGAATTTAATTTGGGCCAGATCTTAAAAATTGATGTTTTTGACCCCGAAAGATTCTGTCCTATTCTGGGTATCGTTAAAAATGCTCGCTCAACGAGGTTGTACATCATTAATTGCAGTCTACAACAACAGATCATTAAAAATTTTTTTTTTTTGGAAACTTCTTTTGGGGTCTGAGATTTATATGAACCCTTAAGTCTCAACGCACACAGAGCCAAATAAAGTAATAGCAAAACAAAGTTTACGATGCTATTTGCGGTTACGAAATGTAGCTACTTTTGTTACGCACATAATGGTGACTTTCGACCGGTTGAGACCTATAGAAACTCACTGCACTACACCATTGTTTACAACCTCAAATAGAAATTTATACTAAAATGTTTTCCTTGGTTACGTAATTATTTTTCCGTGGATGTTATTTTTACCGAAGTGCAGGTGACTTCGTTATTCAAGCCGGATGTACTAGTGTTTTCCTCACCATATCTTGTTTTGTCAACAGTTTTATACGAATAAGGCGGAAGAAAGTGTTACTTTTCATAAGACGACTCCGATACATGTTTATCACAGAAACCGATGATGAACGGACTCTCACAAAATGTTATCCTTATCTTCTTCAATAGCTTAGCGAAATGTTCCGGCTTTCGTTACGTTTTTTCTGGCAAAGCTGAAATAAAATGGATATCTAACAGACCACACTCATATGATCTTGATTTCTAGGCAGTGTATTCGAATTATTCCAAAACGTTCCCTCTGATTTGGCTACCACGCGCCATGGACTTGCTACAGAAAGTGAGATGACATAGTTTTCCCCATTCATTTTTGTTTCTTTCTTTTAGACATGAATACGGTAGAGAATTCAGAAAAATTAAATGTTTCTAGTGGGACCTGTATTTATTCATAAATGACAAAGACTGTCTTGGGCGAATTTCGCCTCCATCGGTCTAATAATAAACGGTAATAAACACTTAACTGGTTTTGGACTGATGTGCTCCAAGTTACATAATATGAGATTCTTCGTCAAGAGTAAACGTTCAGACTATTAAAACCAATAGTAGCACCGTACAGCTGTTTCATTCTTGTTAGGAATCATTGGCAGTGCAGACCCGCAGAGCCCCAACGAGGACTCGAACCCGGGATGAACGATTGTGAATGGGACACCTTAACCGTCCGGGCTGGCTCTCAGTGGTTTATTACACTCTTACACTACGCGATGTAGAGCTCCTCCGACAGTGGCTTTCAGTGGTAGCAAAACATTTACTGCACAGCGAGGGAATCTTTTGCTTCGCTGAAGAGGTCTAAGCGAAGCAAAGGCATTCCGTGAAACAATCTACAGAGCTTAGTTATCATAAGAGTAACAAGAGATTATAATTTACTTAGTGATATTCATCATGTAACGAGAACGTTCAAACCATTGAATACAACGAAAGCACTGTGCAGCTGTTTCATCCTTGTTAGAGATTATAGGCGGTTAATTTCCCCTGGTGATGAAGATCACACGTTTCCAAGCTCCAACCAACCGTAGCAAAGCTGACGTTACTGACATCACGTTCGATGGCAGTTGGTATTTCAGTCTCGTACTGCAACATACTGCGAGAGGTTCAGGAAAGAGGGATTAATTTCGAAGAAAAAAGTTGTTCTAATGCATTTCAACAATACTTTGTCACCTGACTGCCCTTTGGACTCCACCTTTCACGCACAAACCTCAGGTCTTCCCAACATCCCTGCTCTAGGAAGCATCAGACTCGTGTTTTACTTTTGCTGGACCAGTTTGCCATTGCTAAAGTTTTCTTCTACACAATCTTCCAAAACTAACCCATAGATAAATGAAGTGTCTGTGATGCTATGTGCAAGCCAATTGTGCAAATCAAAAGTATTAATGGTTGGCAGATTTTGATAATGTTTTGAGGTGATCCGAATGTGAAAAGTCTTTGGCCTCGGCGGGACTCGAACCCACGCATGGTCACCACCCTCGCCTTAGTACCGCGAGTGCTCGACCAGCTGAGCTACGAGGCTAGTACAAAGGGAAATCCTGCTGTAGGCAGTCAAATTACAAGCTAGTTCACTGTGGTGAATGCCATGTGCTACTGTAATTTGGGCGGGTATACTGTGATCCGTATGCAGAAAGTCGAAGGTCCTCCGGCGTGGCCTCGTAGCTCAGCTGGTCGAGCACTCGCGGTACTAAAGCGAGGGTGGTGACCATGCGTGGGTTCGAGTCCCGCCGAGGCCAAAGACTTCTCACATTTGGATCACCTCAAAACAAATCAAAAGTCTTTTGAGCAAACTGTGCGCAGTCTGATTCACAGTTCATTCTCTTTCGGAGACAACCATCTCGCGTTGACTGCACATGACGTTTTGTCTTCTAACAAATCAATATACTTCTTGAAGACCGGTGCAGATATAATCAGTAACTAACAAAATCTATTCTAAATAACAGACAAGAGACAAAAATGTTTGTACACAACTAAACCCCAATGTGGGGCCGATAGCAAATCAAATTTTCAATACATGAACTCAGAAAATTACAACGCTTGTAGTGCTATTTCTCCTTGAGTTTCCGAACGGTTCTAAATCTAAGTTTGATGCTAAGTGAAGTTACGACACGCATATTTGAATTCAATAGCCATTGATTGACCGGAGTTCCATCGAACTGGGATCTTTTCTGACTACGAAAGTGTCCAACTGTAACAGTTAGATGTTCCCAAAAAGGCACACCATAAAGTTGTCGCAATCTATTTAGAACTTGTCAGACAGTTCAAGAGAGACTGAGGTTGACGGTGGTTCGCCTCTGGGGGATTAGGTTGGTCACATACGAGGAGGAGACAAATCACGATTATAGGTGAACGGAAAATATTGCTTCTAACCGAAAAATCCGGTTGGATGACTCTTGAAAAGAAACTATTACTGTTTATTGTCCTGACCATTTTCTTTGGAATAGTGGTCGCTACTTTTTGTGAAAATGCGGAGTCCTTTCTAGGTTGGCACTGTTCTGCATTGAGTTGCTACGACGTATGTGGCTGTGAAGACCAATGCTTATCTTAGTCACGGGAAAGTAGGAGACTTTCCGATAGGCATTCGGGGATTCCGTTTTCAAAAGTGCCCAAGAAGGAATTTGCTTTCTTCTGATGCAGTATTCTGCCACATTATGAAACAATCTTTTGGAACCTTGACTACCAGTTATGAAGCCTGTCGTTCATGGGACGGCTAAGAGAACCACTGCTATTGACTAGCGCTAATAATTCACAAAACATTCAATGGGGCTATTGTAGGCTTCGGAAGTTGGTCACTGACGGACGGGTGGGCTAATACGACAATACAACAATATTTGGCTGCCTCTGTTGATTGAGAGGCGTGTGAAAGCACGCGTCTCCAGATTAGGAAATTGTTGAAGCGTGAAGTAATTAATTAGCTTTGAGGTTCACACATCCGTAAGTATCGTGCGGACCGACTGAATAGGCTAACAGTGACGAAGTGGAGGCATTTTAACGTGTCTATCTTGCACGTGCCCACTCATCTGCTTACTCACCTTCCGTTCTACCCTTGTCGGTCACCCTCCTCCCCCGGTTTTGTAATCTTACAACAGTTCCCTTTTGTCCTCGACGTGCCGTTATTGTTGTTTGTTCAACTTGTAGTCATTCTGTGTTTCTTACGCGCTCACATTGGCGCACAAATAAGCTTCCTTTCGCATGATGACAGAATCAGGCCTCTCAAGATTGATTAACGGCTGATAGGCAGTCATGTACTTGGCAAAACCAGAAGCATTCGATAGATATGTGCACGCCGACACAGATACGCACAAAACGCGCAACCTGTTTTTAGACCAACGGGAGATAGAACGATGGGTTGGGCACCCGCACACCTCAAGGGCATCAGCTACGCAAAATAGTCTGGATTGTTTTCTTATATGGTTGAGAAAAAAAGCTAAGCTTTTTTGATACTTGCTTTCATTTTTTTCGAGGTCAACTCGCCAGTTTCCTTCTCTGAGAGTAGAAGAGAACATTATTTTACGAGTTTGAGACAAGATAGAGAAAGGAGCAATAATATGACATGGGCACAGATTAGAGTTGCACACCATTCACCGTCGTAGCTGGTCCTTCTAGATGACGGCTACTGGTTACCAGTTCAACTGGACTGCGCTATGGAGTCAGTAGTTAGAGAACAGACCATCTTTACCAAAATAAAAAGGGACTTTAATGGAAAAATACGCTGTCCGACTTTCGTTGGCCAATGAAAGCCACAGTACATTTCAAATTTTCTGTCTACCAGACACAATAAAATTCTGATTGTTATTCATCCACATGAAAATTCCGAGTAATCATGCGCAAAAATCCCATACCTGAGCAATGCAATTGACAGATGAGACCCGAGGACTGGAAATGGGCTGAAACTGCATGCTTTGTACGATAAATGTTTGGTACATACCCGAAACAACTTTCCGGTTCACTTCCGGCCGGGTCAGGTTCACACTTTTGAACAATCGGAAATGCATGCATATGCTTCCCACGTATAATTGCTATTTAGGAGGGGCAACTATGAGCTTTACACATCAACGGTGATGGATCCCTTGTTCAGTAGACCGACGCGTATCTAAAGGCTTTCGACTTTACTAGTTAATAGCTACATTTCACTTTTATATGTTGATAGATATTTAGTGTTAATCCGGTAGACTTCCGAAAGTCATGTTAATGACGAGTTGGATGAATCTTTTTCCTGTTGAGGCGCTAAACGTGGTCAGTTCGGGTTCACTGGTCTTTCGAGATTAGTTAGTTGTACGGGACAGCCTACTAAACACTCATATACGATTACCGTGAGTATGGGACGTGCATTAGGAAGAGATGGACATAAGATTAGGGTCTGTTTGTACAGATTTCGAGTATAAAATACTAGAAAACGTTTTCGTCAAAAATGAACGGGTAAAATCATTTTAATTCTTGGTAAGATAAACTTGAGCTGGTAAGTTTTCCTATTTGTTATGTGGGTAGTTTAAACAGCGGTTTAGGATACTTGAGTTACTGACACGGAAGTGCAAATGATACGATACAACATGTGGCATAAACCCTTACCTCACCGGTGAAATTCATGGAAGCGCGAATGTTTCATCCTTGTTAGCAGTTGACTGCACTGGACATCTGCCGAGCCCCCACTGGGACTCGAATCCGGGTTGAACGTGGGTGAGTCGAACAACCGACCACCAGGCTATGCGGGCTGGTTCTTACTACTGACTTTTGCTAAATATGAACAATTCTATGAACGACTAAACAAACTGATAATACGTCTTGGATTGGCAAAGACTGCTTGGAAGAAAAAATGAACTACCTGAAATATGAGAACTAATTTATGACTGGGAAATGAGGCGAAAAAAATGAAGCTTTTCCCTTACTTGAGCACCTTTTTCTGGGGGTCATCAAGTCGTACCTGCAAATGCGTTTGGATTCATTGAGTAAAACCGCTTGCCGTCAGAATGATGAAACCGGGATTGGTTCGGTTTGACCGCACGAGTTCTACTCGATCAGCAAGTACTTCAGTTAGACAGTATAACCTGAGGGAGGTGGAAAGCCTTTCGTGAGCGGTGCTTTGGTATTTCTACTCACAAAGGTGGAACGATCACTGCTCAAAACTAAGTGTCTTAGCTGGTTGTTGCACAGGACATTCCTTCCTCGTGCGGAAGAATTTGAATTGGGCTTCTCTCTAGCTCGCTTTGTCGCGGTTCACATCAGAACGATAACTAATTGCTCTCGAGCAGTTAGCTGACTTTTGTTGAAGACATGACTTGGAGGGAGGCTTTCACTTGGAGTTAAAGGGGCACATACCGTGTCTCCATTCGAAGCTGTCGGGCATCTCTGGCTGTCATAGAGGTGGATATCAGAACAAGCTTGCCTTGGTGATTCGGATCCGCCCGGACAAGAGAGGGGTGGAGCAGTGGTAACACATGCACCTTCGAGGTGAAAGGGCTCGGGTGTGGCAGAGGATATGCACCACTGATGAGCTCTAACAAGAGTGAAACTCCAGCCTAGTGCTTCCTAACTGAGGTTAGTCAGATGACCTGAGGTTTGTGTGCAAAAGATGGAGTTCAGAGGACAGTCAGCGAAACAAATTTCACTTCTCATCGAAATAATTGTAAAACAAACGTTCGCATAATGTGGTGATTCAGCATGCAGCACTGTAAAGTTGGTTCGTCCGTGTCAGAAATCGTCAGCAGTACATATCCTCCAAGCCCTCACGGAGACAGCTGTACTGAGCTCTCGTGGTTTCCAGTGGGATTTCGGCGTTGACAACGCGAGCCGCATCATAGTTTTAAAACTTTACTTATTGTCTATTTTGTGTTCGTAGTTGGTAGTAGAACAATTGGTGGTTGCATACAATTTATCTCCGTGAGCGTTAACACAAAACCCGCTCGTAGCAAGTAGGTAGGCAGCAGGGAAAAAGGGAATCAAACAAAGCCACTGAACTTAGTTAGATGCTTTGCACTAGCATACTTTCGGCCTGAGCCACTGATACCGACTTTAGTCTCTCTCTTTCTGTTTCGGTCAATAATACTGTCTGTTGTATATTGTTGGCTAATGAGAGTAGTATCAGTCGTACCAACTGGAATTTGATCATATGTCAAGACCTCGACCGACTTGAGGTGATCACGATTTTTTTGGACAAACGGTACATGTGTCTTTCCATCTCTCAAAAAACCAACTGGATATGTCCATAAGTGACAAGCTAGAAGTTGTCAGATTCTGAACTGCTTTGAGTAAGTATACAAATAAAAGATGACATAACACGTGCTTCCTTGTTTCGTTATTTAACATGCACGATCAACGCCCAACTCCCGGACTGCGGACGTGGTCAGACAGTGCGGCTAAGGGGAATGTTTGACCGGTGACTAAATTCCTGTACGGGGCTGAAAGATGTTTAGTCCGTGTGACCACGGCCGACACAACTCAAAAAGGGAGCTTAGCCATACAAAGGCAATTAGACCAGGATCATACCGGGAGCCATTGGGTGGAAAGTGAGAAGGACATTACCGTAGAGAAGACGGATGTTGGGTGGAAAACTCTCCGTTCTATCCAGTGGTCTACATTTGCAATAATATTGTTTTTGGTAGAAACTAGTGAACCTTGGAAGGTCTAAGCACGCAGTAAGGCATCCAAATCGCAGGCTCCATAGTTGGGCATACCACTCTACGTAAGAAGTAAGCGACAATGACTATTCTTCTCAGTCACCACCTGTGTACCAAGAAACACCGAACAAACTCAGTCTGGATAATAGCTTTGTTACGCCAAAAGCCGGGTCCGAAGTTTGCCTGAGGCATCATTTTGCCAGCTTTTACAGTAACGTGCGACCAAAGTGCAGAAAGATCGGCACCAGATGATGAAAAAATATCCGAGTCACCGGAAGAACCACGGAGTGATTATCATAGTAGCGGTTACTTTCCATACCCTACACTCGACAGCAAACCTCAACGTTGCTCACTTGGAATTCACACCAAATGCGAACATTATTTTCGGAGCCAACTTGTTCAAATACGACAAGCTATCGAGTGTTTCACGAGTGGGGCTGCGAGCTTTTATATGCACAACAGTGCCGTGTCTCCATATCGATGCACGTCCTTTCATACCAGAAGAGTTATGTTTCCTGATACAGCCACGTGGTTAATGAGAGTCATCCTAGCAATCGTCAGTCACGTGCTCTTTTCTCTATCTGCACACCGCCAAGATATATTGTTCTGATGCTTGTTTTTGCTAACCACGTAAACAATAGTCTCATGCACTTTACAATTAGGAGGCGGAAAGCTTATACTATGTCGGGAAAATATGGCTGCCAACCCGTTCATTGCAAGTGGAAACTTTAAGACGCAATCACCCAGTAAGATGATATCACGAGTGTGCTGTAAGTTACATTCCCACTTGCAAAGAAGGCCGAGGTGAGCTCTATCCCAAAGTTTGTTTGACCGGGGGTGGAGTTGACTTATTTTGTTCTCCTTTGAGCAGTCGAATGATACCGTGGATATAAGACAGTCTAATGGATGGCTGCAATCTCATCTGAATTAAGAGGAGCCTTCATGGACGAAGAGTTCATTTTTTGAATCACAAGATCATTTCGTCGGTTAACACCACTACAGTACGAAAGATGGAATACCATGCTACTAATATTGGAGATCAGACAGTTTTGTTCACCGCCTTTGTTGACGGGGACAGATAGTGAAAGATTGACACATGATCTAACCCGATCTAACGAGTAGTGTCAAACTGAACGGCTGTGATGTGTGATTTGGTACCAGCCTTGGCTACTTGAATGATATTCTACTTATAAGCGACGGATACATGGTAGACTGGGAGCTTTTGCTAGTGGATGGGGTAAAACTGAAGTCATAATTTTCGCGTCTTACTTTGATACCTGATACGCTTATTTTTCTCTGTTGCTTTTCTTTCTCGCCTTCTTATCCTGTTACTAACATCATGTTTTAGTAGTGTGGGTTTGCAAACAGGATAAATAACCAGTTTTCTGCGTACAAGCAACTAATCGGTAGTTTCTACGCCTCAGTGTATTTCAGTCTTTCCAACGAATGAAGAAAATCACTTTTGCGCAATTTTATCACTCACAGTAGCATAGTACACTTTTATACTGAAGTATTTAAACCAAGTTTTTATCTGTGGAAGAAAAACATGAATGATCAAACAGAATATCTGAGAATATTTTTCTATTCTCAAAAATGAAATCGGCAAATATCACAGGGAGGAATTGATTGTACCTATTATGGTGGACAACGAAAAAGGATCAATTCGGAAATAATCCCCAAAGCCATCGGCTACCAGTTGCACTTGATTTGGACGAAAGGTGTGTTTACCCCGGTCACTAGACAATCATCTTTGATTGCCTGAGTTCTGCTGGGCAGTTAAGGGATAGAAAACTGCCGTGGGCGGAAAATGAGAAATGATTCGACGTGAGGGGTGTGTGGATCGGAGTCTGGAGTTGGGATATTGAATGGAAAAGCGTTCGGAAACGAGTGATACCAGTCGCACTGATGACATCGAAATGCCACGGGGTAGTTTCATGATGTGTGATGAATACTTTGCCAATGGTCAGATTGTTTTTTTGACTTCTTGTCCCGATTATCGGTTTGTAATGGATGAAGCGTCACACAAATAGGAATACACATACGAGTGAGGGAGCACACGATCCATTTCAGAGAAATAAAAGATAACCACCGCTTCGTGTTCGTAAAAGGACTCCACGTAATTGTGGCAAAATTATCGGGATAGATGTTTGTGTGTGCGTGTGTGTGTGTGTGTGTGTATGTGTGTGTGTGTGTACCGACGAGTAATTGAGTTGTTGTGATATACCTATTTGAGAACCCTGCCGATGAATCTTCCTGTCCACTCACTCATCGGTGTTCTTTCATGACTTTTCTCTTTCCAGATAGTCAGTATAGGTATTATAGTATCAAAGTGTAACTCACATGCCGATTAGTGAACCCGCCCACAGGAAAGCTTATCCAGAATAGTTGCCCTCTGAGTATTTCATTCCATGATTGTGGGTTTGCCTGAGCACTTACCTCCCATTTACTATGAGATATAACGTTTGTGGCAGATATTTGGGTGGGAAATTTCTCGGTCGGCTCATCAATAAATGCCAGTATAAATGTGTGCATGTGAGGGAAGTGGCGAATATGTATACTCACCTGAATCCTAACTAGTACGGAGTATGGCGGCACATAAAAGCTTTTCCGTGAAAGTTGTAACCATAGCTACTAAACCATTAAGAGGTTTTACTCAGAGTGTGGTCAAACAAGGTGCATGAAATAAAATGAAATGATATTATTTTCTTTCTATGAGTATCAGGCATGCCCAGTGCTTTATCCCATTTCGGCATACGAGCACAAGCTGGGAAAAAGTTGGTAACCAGAAAAGGGCTCCTTTATTCACACAGTCAGTAAGAACGCTATCATAGCATTCATAAATAGTGTGCTTGTTTTACGAAAATACCAGCTATTTTGATACATGCATTGGCGGGCTTTTGCTGGCTTATTTATCATTTCTATATTATGGTTAGATTGGTCAAATTCCATTTGACAAAACCCCCTTCGGAGTTTATGTGTTAGTCAGTGTGCGAATCCTCAACCTTGTAGTCAGATGACGAGAGAATAACCTTTTGTGCAAATTATAAGTGGGCTGATTTTTGGAATTTTCAACGGTTTAGAAACCGAATAAAGAGTCTACCTGGATTTCAAAGTATCAAAAACTAGTCTTGAGTTTATGTAACTAGCTTAGATAGATGGGTTTTGTGGTAGTAAGAAATTTGGGCTGTTATTAAGTCCTTGGAAGTATCGGGCGGCAATTCCACTTGGGCTTGAAAAGAATCCTAGACAATATAATTCATCATGCAGTATCAGCGCTCAACTCACCATTGAACACAATGGAAACAGCTGTGCAGCTGTTCCATCCTTGTTAGAGATCACCAGAGCTGCGCAAATCACGCAGTGTACTTGACCAACCAACGGTTGAGAGTCAGCGCGGATAGCCTAGTAGTTAGATATTTGACTCAAAACGATTCAGCATGGATTCGATCCCCATTACACACACACACACACACACACACATATATATATATATATATATATATATATATATATAATTTCGCTTACAGCCCCCGGCACGGTAAGACGGAGGGAATTTGTTTAAGTAACACCCAAACAGATTCTCACGGACAACAATGGCTGCGTAAAACCTTTCATTGATTTGTTTCGTTTAGCGTAAGGGTGCAATTTGTTAGACAAAAGTTGAACTAAAGGTCATTTTTAAGTGATGCTGATGGTTCATTTGGCATCGGTTTTGATTGCTAACAGAAGGTCTTCCAAACGTTCTCGGCTTTTATTCTTCGGCCAGGGTGTATGAAATGTTTGGACACTACACGAATTTGTGTGCGTGGATCAGAAATTATCAGGAGAGTAGAGGTCGCCTCCCCTCATCGTTTTTCATTCTATAGATCTGCGTCACAAAATCCAACCGAAAGACAAAATGATTTGCTGTGTCCTAAAATCGTTGATGACAGACTGAATGCCGTATCCAAAAGGTGGATTTGAAGACAACATGACGAAGTCTACAATTACTGTGTTCAAATCTAACTGTATTATCCCTCACGAAACTGCATGTTTAGCCGGGTGGTTTTACTTAGTTCTCTCAGCAATATTTACCGTTGTTTGGTTCCAGTCAGATTATATTTTAGTTTACCGCTCTTTTTGTAAACTAAGCCTCTGTTTCAACCTCACTGCTTCGATGCAGTGAGAGGTTACCGGACTAGGTTCATTTAGGATGAAGGGAGCGACTTTCATACAACTGTCTGTCCGTTCATCTCTTTTGCGAATACATTCTCAGCCACGGTGTAGACAAAGTTCTAAGCTGTGATCTCATTTTATGTGTACTACTACGTGGTGCGCAATAGAAAAGACTATTTAACCTTTGCATGAGTGAAGCTTCCTCGTTAGATCATTCGTTCTTTGTTTTGTGAGTGACGTGAATATACCATTTAAACAATCAACGGGGTTAGTGGCAAAAGTGAGGAGGTAATTGTGACTGGCTTTGAAAATAGGTAACCATTCACTGAAGAACACTGGGAATAAGCAATCCAATTAAAATACTATGCGGCCAGTACATCGGGCTTTTTATGAAAGACACTGTTCTTCTATTCCTAAAGATAATTGGGCGTGCCGTCGGCCAGAATTGTTTCTAGCTGACTGGTTCCACTTTGTAGCATAGGTAGCTTCCCCCATTTATCAATAATTCCCACTTACGCGTTGGTTGCTTCACATATTTTGTCTTCTCTCTGAAGTAATTTTTCTATTGCGAACCCATTGAACCACTTCTTGAAGTTAATCAATACTGATGCCAATCAAAAAGAATGACCAGTTTAAAGATCACTCCTTTTCCAAAAGCCGAAGATTATTGAGGGATTATCGATATATCATTCACTGGTCCTGACTTAAAATGAATCTTTGAGAGCCATTCACCGGGAGAGTATAGAGTGGGGCACGAAATCTACAGAATCACCACTACCTTGCTGATCCTCATCGAAATTTAGCGACTGAGCACTATGATGTTGCCACTATAATATTATAATATTTATATATATTGATAGTAAGTAGTATGTAAACGAGTGGACAAAATTTCCCCGGAAGCACACGACCGGTTTCGCGGTTTTTGCCACTCATCAGGTATGGGTACCCGTTACTCCTTTGCCCACTCGTCTTCATACTTGTACACTCCGATGTTATATGTTCACTAGAATCTAATTTTGTCCATATATATATATATATATATATATATATATATATATATATATATATATATATATATACGTAAAGGTCAGCCTGAAAAGAAAAGTAGTGTTAACAGCACATAAACATTTAAAACTGGATGAGATTTGTGGATTTTTTGGCAGTACGATAACAGGATAACTCAATCCGGGTTAAGAAAAGGGTTTATTAGCTTACTCCATTCAAGAAGGTGCCTATGGGCTTCGCACAACCATATAAAAACATAATACAGTAGTATTCCATGAAGGACCTGCTTCTCGGACAGAAATCCATGTCTTGAGCTTCATTCATAGCATCACCTTTACAACCTTTGGATATTGGTATGGAATCCTTTCACTCAGCACAAACAACCTACCTGACCTAATTTAGTAGGTCTCAGCCATTCCCTACCTAGCTTGTTGTTGTGTCTGGTGAAAGTCTCGCACACTACTCGGACAACCGATCAATATTCCTCTCATGGATGGACATGTGCCTAATTTGCCTTGAATTTTAATCACACTTCAGTGACAGCGGTATTGACTTATCGATTTTACTATGTACTGATTGGTCTTACTCTGTTGCGCGTGAATACAGATGTCGTTTAGCTCTTTATGTTAATTCATTTGTTTGCTTTCGGTCTACTTGGCGGCTACGGCCGGGTTTTGTGTTTGCTTTTGTACAGGTAAAGGCAACGCTACCACTACGTGTTCTGCTACTAACTACGGACAACATTTGCCTTGTTTCATCAAATAGCAATTTCTAGGAGCCACAGACGACACATAAGTGGTCTATGAAGACAAACGACTGGAAGGATATCACAACGTGACACAAAAGAATCCTAACTTGAGATGACAATTCTCTCGGTCATCCCTTCTTCCACGAGGAGTGTTCCTAATACTCGACGTGCCATTTCACAGACGAAAGCAGTGTTAGAACACAAACCAGTATCGTCGGTAAAGTATCATCATTCTTCTTTATGTTACTGGCCAAGTTATCACCTTGAGATAACAAATAGATTGTATTAATAACGCGGTTTGAATTTGCATGGAGATGGGTTAAATACGCTGGAATGACGTAGTTTATGATAGAAGCACGCTTCCTGAACTATCTCATGAAAACTACTTTTTTCGTGGGAGCATGTATAATAATCTCTGAACAAGTAAGCAGCTGAAAACTTTAAAGCCAATTATGGTCCATCATGGGTCGAGAAAAGACGTGACCAGGTCACACGGACTGGAAACAATAGAATGACAAGAACCATACAAACCACAAGATGGCATCCCCGATCGAACTACGAAGGCCTTTTTATGGACTGGTGCCGAGGATACAAATAAACAGTTCTCTAATGCTCGGTTCACTCCGTGAATGTCCAAACGACCAGCTCGCAACAAGCAATCTCTCTCTAAGACACGCATTCCGTACTATAACACTGATTTAGGCTGCGATTTTTGCAACAAAAACTACCACAGTGCAATGTACTTGTCGAAATGTTGCAATAAGGTTGTTTATTTGCAGAGGAGATTTGTTCAGTTCTTGACAACCTAGTGGAATAATTTAAACATCACCTTGTTCAGACTTCAAGTGCAATTGCACTCAAATATTCGTATTGATAAGTTGTTAAACTCATAAAAGAGAAAAAAAGATCATAAGCAGAAACGAACCATATTCATTGTGGTTGTATAAATTAGATTGAACATAGCTTTGGAAAGTCAGCATTCACTGAGAATGAATAACTAATCTAGATGTGTTGTTTTTCTACAACTGAATGCCTTTGAGAATGTTGCTGGTGGACTAGAATATATGTTATATCAAAACTACATTGATAGGGATAATTCTTATGCTCTACTTTCCTACTCGTCAAGTATCAAGTGAAGAGACCTCATATTATGATGCAATAGAATGTGTACTTCAATCTCTCTGATCAGGTTCCAGATGGCCGTTGGTTTTTTATAAAAGAATTATTATATTGAATTAATTATGAAGCGGCAACTCAGCACGTTACTTCGTGATAGGCGGCAGTCGAATAGTCAATACGGCTTAGTTCCGTTCTTGTGCTGGCCTGTGTCAGTCTTGTGATAGTGGGTCTTTTCCCATCCGTTAGCCACCACTGGGACGCAGTCTCCTTCCGGAAACATTTCAAGGCTTCTGTGTATAGGAACAAAATTATAACTGTATTTGAAATCATCATTATTACTTAATCTCATTTGTGTGTCTGATATAAAAGCTTCTTCTCGATAAATAATTCTATTTGATACGTACTTATTGATAATGACTCAAACTAATAAAGATGTCAACATCAAAGAGCGAAGTATATTTAAGGGGCTGGAAACAAACGATTGTGTAAATGAAGTAGCTGAACAGATTGCTTGGCAGGTACAGATATAGCAGACATTTAGACGATGGCTGACAATTGTGATTTGGCCATACCTAAAACGCACTTTGACGTTCGCAGGAACCATCTCTCGGACCTTGCAACCCATATAGCTTTTTACTTAGCATTGTCTCAAATCTGCTCTGCCGCCTGAAGGTGGATAGTCATCTATTGGCAGAATAAAATATTGGAAATGGTGTGATTTGACTCTGTTCTCGCAGTTCAGATAGAAAACTTGGTACCGTTTTCCATCAAATCCTTCTTAAAACAGAGTGGACGAAAATTCCTCATCTAAAGGGTTTTCAATATTTTAATGAACATTTCAAATACTTTGCAGCCCGTTTTTTAAAACCATCATTTTAGGTCGACACAAGCATTGTACAACTGGGCTATCTGATCAATTCAAAGTCATCAGTAGCACCAAATCTTCACTAAATTCCAATAAAGTTTCAAATCCGATCGGCATGCTTGATTGTACGTAACGGAGGACTATTCGGACTGAACCTGCTTTCTTCCTCAGTATTTGCTCTCTAAAAGAAACCGGCTGGGCATTCGTATCCAGATCTGAACATGATAAAATCACCATCTACACAACGACCGTATAATAGGTGGAATATTTTTCAGTACCTATTGGATAACTCTAAAAATAGTGGACAAATTGATGAGCCTTAAGGTTGGCTCATATAGCTGACTTTCAGGTGTGATCAAAGGATTGCAGTCCAATTTCATCTATTCGATGCACTTTACCAATCAGTAAAGCTCCAGCGGAAATATTTACGAAATGAATTCACTGGTATTTGGATCGAGACAGGAATAATCATTAGGCAACCATGTAGAAACTCTGCTCAATATATTCACATGTTTGAAGTGGTCAGAATAATTTAATTAGTTATTATTCACCTTCATATTTTGGTTTACCACAGAGAGCCTTTTACTGGTTTCCGTTCAATGTAATACCTGTCTTTAGATGGAGTCCGGACGAAATGCTTAAATTAGGCCAAAAGGCAATTATAAACACTTCCAGGCACAAAAAAGGGGTTTTAAAGAACCTTTGGACCACATCCCATAACAGTCACTGGATCGGGAATAGACACTCTTTGGTGTCTAAGTATGACTTCAAACAAATTTCGCCTGGTGTAGCTACTCGGAAAAAAGTATAGAGATATGATTTCCGGTTGCCCAATTCTAATCAGTTTATCCAGTGCATTGGAAAAAATATATTTCACTACGATTTTCTCGCAAAAAAGATGTTAAGCTTCATCAAGACGGATTTGGTCAACACTAGGCCGGTGTACTTTTGTATGGGGTGAAAAGTGGTTTTCAAGCTGCAAGCAGACGCTCTCTCCGCTGGCTGACCAGTTGGCCAAGTATTCCGGAAAAGGAGGGGGGGGGGGTATACTTTCCGGATGAAATCCATTCAAGTTTATTTGGACCACGTCTCATTTAGATAACCGTATGCTTGATGAAGCACGAGTGGTTTTTTCCGCTATTCGGACTTCTTCTGGTATCTGCTTATCAAGTGATTTTCAGTACTCTCGAATTTAAACAAAGCTCAGATGACGGCAATCTAGAGAAAATGTAGGCCCTTATTACTTTCCGAGTCGATACTTAAAAATGAATCGAAAACTATCATGCAGCCTCAAAGTCAGATTGTGCAAAACCCAGAACCAAGGACCATAACTGCTTGGGAACAGCTCTATTTGTGGCGCTGTATGCTTCCTAAATCAGACTACTTCATCCAGATAAGCAAAAAATAACTTATTTTGGGATGAAATTCAACCAGTGATAACTGCAACAATCGTGAAAATGAGATGATTAAAGCTTCGATGTGAATCTAGCATGGGTGATCTAGGAAAATCATTATAATCCCCAATCAGCGTGTTTTGCCGAAACTCATGTTTGATAATCATTCAGTCAAATAGCAAATCCGTATTCAGTCACAACATTTGAAAAATCCTTATCAATTCCTACTGACTGAAACCTCCTTTTGCCGAGAGCCGTAAGTGATCGACCAAATCTGATGTGCAATCTGTTGGACAGTGTTCAGATCCTCACTTAAAGGAGAAACCGGAAAATTAGGACAATTATTGTGCTTCCCTATTTTCAGATACCACGACAATCGGTGAAGTGGTTGGAATAAAGAGCATAAAACGTTCACTTGCTATACCCAATATTTGCCCAGTTATTCACTTATCTCGCAGGCTCCTATTCAGGGCCTCGTAGCAATGTTGATAGAGCACGCAAGCGTTACAAATTGCAGTGTTCGCAGCCAACCAAAGCAGACCACCTTCGGAAATTTTATCAGCTTGTCGTTTTTTTGCAAGTATAATTTCTCTGCCTCATGGCACAAATCTTCGTATGAGCGTACAAAATACCAGTAATTTAAAGCATTATTACTGAAAGCATCGTAGTCACGGGCCGCGATGTCTTCTGATGCAAATCGATTGCAAGGAACAGCTTAGAGGCACTTCTACTACCAAAAATTGCCGGAAACTTAGCAAATTGTTAGTGCTTTGAAAAAAGAAATCCGATGGGCGTTTCCGTCCCACTCATTATCTCATTGGTAGGAGGTTTCTATTTTCATACTCTGTTTGCCACATAAAAAATGTGTGGACTAAGCAATACCCAGTGGGAAGAGAAAGAGTTGGGAATTCTTGTCAGTTGCTTTGACTAGAAAAGTTATTTTCTGGTCACTGACTATCCAAACAGGGTTTTTCGTGCTCATCCTGTTAGAAAATATCACTTAAAGGATGATTTTCTTATGTGGCTCACTTGGAATCAGCTGTACGGATTCAGCGAATTAAATGCACATAAGCTCAAAATTTGGAGTGCTGAGTAGTTTGCACTGGCCAAGTTTTCAAGCTCCGAAATTTGCCCACATTCACAGCAGGTACTTTCTGTGATGACCTCCGTCTTGGGGGTCCAGGTTTGTGCACGGGACCCTTGCACTCCCGTTTGTGGTCACATGTGATTCAGGTAAATTGGTGAGAATAAGCCCAAGGATCTCCGTATAGTTTCAAACTTTGGTGAATAGCCCATCTTCTGAATTGCAAGGCGATTCTTCGAAAGTCATTTCGTTGGTTAGTCGAGGCTATCCTTCAGGGCGAGGACACTGTCCCGATGGTGTGTTTCCGGGGCAGTTTCGTACTTTCACTGAGATACAACACTACATCATTTATACCAAATAATCGAAACTTGGGATCGTACGTCCTCTTTCTGAAAGTTATCCTTGACTAGGAGACAGAATAACTTTCAAAGAATCCCCCTGTAATTCTGAAATTAGACTCTTCGTCTATGCACGATCCTTGCTATTCAAATGAGTTTACACTAAAATACCTACTGTGAATTGCTCTGGTATGAGAATAAGTGAACAGGAGAGTATAGGGCACGTACACCCTATGAGCAGCAGCAATCAAAAAGCCCGTCGTGTGCTTCCGAGGGAAATTTTGACTTGTCATCCGGACTCAATACTTCGCTAGTTTTACCATAATTTTCATATAACCTTTGGCAAGAGTGGAACTATGCCGAATGGCAATACGATAGTTGTATTCAAAAGTGTAAAATTCTGCTGAATTTTATCTGAACAGTACTCTTGTGGCTGGGAATATTGCTTGCTTTAGGTCTGTTCAGCAGTAGTTGTCACCATAAATGTCAGGCAATTAGTGAAATTAAAAAAAAATTTTTACTCCGGGTATTTCTCTCCACTTTCTTAGTCATTCACCACCAGTATGCGTTTGTAATCGATATCTTGATTGTGGTAACATTTTCATCGCTTTCATTTAAAAAACACGATTCAGAAATTTGCATTCGGGGGTTTGGCTTAAAATGACTGAATTAAAGCAAACCTGATAAGATATCCCAATCTACTTGGAAATTTCCAGTTACGTCTTGAGGCCCTTTTGCTATTCATCAATGCTTCCTGAAAGTGTTCTTGGCTCACAAAGCTTTGCGTACTTTTTCAATATCAGTAGCATGAATACCCTGCGTTACATTTGATATAGCTATCACACTATCAGTGCCATGATGCAACTGCATTTTGCACGTAAAATTTGTAGACAACTTACATCCTTGTAGAGAAAAGGATGTTGATGCTAACTTCAAGGACTTATAGGGAGGAGAAAGTAATTCCGAAAGCTACCGAATCCTGATGTCCAATTCGGGCTTACATTCTCGTTGTCGGTGGAAACTCCTGCCAGAATGGGAACAGTGGAAAACCTACTAAACAATATGGTTTTAGAGGAAAACTTCGCAGTGCTTGATCAGATGTACCCACGTGGTGAACTGCATGTTATTCTAGGCTGCTGTATTCCTTAGGGATTCAGTGAGATCTCGATGATTCGACAAATTGTAGTCAATGTGTTTTGCTATTAGTCAACAGAGAAAAATGAATTATTTTAGAAATCTTCTCCGATAAAACTCATTTGTAACCCTTTACCGCCTCCTGGGGTAGACCACGAGAAAGCTACCGAAAGTAATTTGACTGCGAAATCAAACTGTGCTGACTCGCGGCATTCAAGCTGTATAAGCCTTGAAGAATGACGCTTTCGGTTAGATGGGGGATAAGCTATAAGTCGTTGTGTCCTGGCTCGTTAACACTCATCTCACTTTATAAATAAACAAATCAATTAGCGTTGGCTTGCTTTTATTTACTACACCTCTGTGTACAATGTTTTTTAGAAGGGAGCCTCGAAGAATCAAAATCTGCTAGGTAGATGAATTAGGGCTGTGTTAGGAATCGAACCCGAAATGTCAAAACCCTATATCAAGGATGAAGATCACCTGACTAACTCCTGTCCACGTGTAGCCTCCTATCATTTACGAATCTTTCTGCCAAAATGACGCAAAACCATGTGTGTATACGTACACTTAGAAACGTGTCTTGTTTCCGTGAATGACATCTTTTTTTGGAGCTTTGCTGCACCATCTGTTTGCAGGACACGACAAGATTTCTCGATTACACTCTCTGGTTTTTCAAAGGAACCTTTTGGAAAAGATTAGCAAGTGTTTCAGTGTTATGTGTATTTTAAAGTAGAACCCAGTTTATTAAATGCTTTTCGCCGATGTTTAGTAAAATATTTTATGAAACAAACAAGAAGATCGAATATTTCACCAAGTAAATCCAGGTTGCCGGATTGGCTCGGAGAGGGTTTGGTAAATAGCGCTCTTGAGAGAATCTCGACTGGTTGTCTCATTTCATATTTTTAAGCTTGTCTTTTTTCAGGATGCCCTCCGTAAAGTCCTTATTTAAAATTATCTTCAAGTGTATAACACTTAGGTTATCTTATGGCTTTCCCTAGTTGAAAGAACGCTCTACAGTGAAAACCCGTCTAATTATCATTCAGCACCTGGTCCCTCTTTACCTTACAACATGAAAATGAACAAACCGTTGGGTTTGAAAATGTCGATTAAAATAAGTAGAAAAATTGAATTTACAATCAAAATAGAATTAGATTCGAGCACTGGAAAAGTCATCTTTGTACTGGTAAACTTTTAATTAGAATGAATATATTTATTATTTAGATTTTGAATTGCGGGGATACGTTTCTGGTGGCTGGTTTTTCCTTTTTTGTGACTATATTTCTCATTCTGTCACAGCAATCAAAATTTAACTCATTCCAAAGGAAATCCGACGGTGGATTTTTCAATACATGTGATACGTAATGCACTGATGTCTCAAAGCCGTGAGTATCGTGTGGTGTGCAGTGTCATTCAGGTTTGCCGAACCACAGTGTTGTTCGATTTCATCTTCTTTATAGAAAAAGTGTAATAATGATTCACGCCGAGAAAAACATTGTGCTTTCGGAAAAGCTCCCTCAAATTGGAAATTTACCTTTTGATGGACGCCTTACGGCAAGAACAAAAGGGTTGGTTTGGTTACTTACAAAAGGGAATGCTTTTCAAATGCGGAGACGATACGACTCAAAACAAGCAGGCGACTATGATTTGTGTTGATCGTGCGGGAATAAACGCCCTTGCAAAAGGTGTTAGGACTTGAAACGAAACATTTTACGAGAGCTTACATTTTGTGCAGAGTCCTCTGTTGGCAATAACGGGAGAGAATTACCGGTAAAGCGCAGATCACACTAGAATGAATAAGCACAAACGATAATTCCAAGGATTTTCTTTTTCAAAATGATTAAATATCGGTGACTTTACCATTGTTTGGTATACGAAATATCCGCAAAATATTTTCACCGTTTCACCCTGTATCGATTCATGTGAATGGTACGACAATCGGTTCTCCCAGGCAGGATGAACTAAAAACATGAGGTTGTCTGCAGCAAATTCACACATTTTTAGCCGATAATTCGAAAAGGCCAATAATCCACCGTTTCTAAAGGATAGAACTCAATTTTCCCTACTGGTATTTTTTCCAGTAATTTTTTTTTGAGTAAAATGCCATTGAAGACTACCAGAAAGAAACTGTGAATTCAGAAATTTCTGTTCCACTTTCAAACGAATAGAGTAACTGTATTTGTTTGCCACGTTCATTCCCATCTGGACGTACATTTGGCTGCAACTTGAGGTTGTCATTTAGAAAAGTCTCACTACCTCACTTTCCGAGGATAAATGTTTCTTCTATTCAAGTGGCTAGTCGTGAACAGAAATTCTACGACAGATGTAAACCGCAGTCCCTTTAAGTTGAAGCAAATCAATACCGACAGGCACGAAATAGCATGAAATGTTTAGACCATTTGAGACTTAGTTTCTTGCTAAATTTCACCCTAACTTTTGTTGATCACGACTGAGTTTGTTGTTGACAGCAGCATCATGTTATGTCTGATATCGAGACTTACATGGGTATTTAGCTGTCGCTCAATCCCTCCAGGAAAATACCGATATGAAAATAGGTTGTTTGGTTGTTGGATACATGTTTTTTCTCTTTCTGTACTGTGCCTATACACTGGTTTCATGAAGTTCCCTGTCAGTTTTCCAAGACTGGTACTTTCTACGTGATTGGTCGACCGCTTAATCTTTCGGAGATCATTCGTTAGGCGAAAACCCGTAACAAAATCTTGCAAATAATTGTTTGTGTGGACCCTAGTGACATTATGCTAGTTGGTATTTTCAAGCGACTTCGGTACCAGATTAGTCAATACATCGGTCCTTTAGCAAAATTCATACTCCACACAATCTATCTTTGTGAGCATCCGTTCGCAACTCGGATTTGTGAAACCTGCAGGGCGGCTTGGGAGCTTCAACCTATTCAACTCTTTTCCAACAACCTTGATAATAGGCCGAATTTGTACTTACAATAATGTTTTTTTCGAGTGGTTTTAATCAGTTCCGTGAAAGTTTGCCGGAAGTTTTTGATCTCATCCAATGATTGTGTTCCTCATAATATTTAAAAAACTAATCCTATCCTTGTTAATTACCAAAAGTGGCCAGACAGGAAGTTACCTTCTGAAATCCGATCTTCCACGAGACTTGCAGACCTGTGATAAGTTTTAACGAATTTCCTAATGATCAAGTTTTTGTGACTAATCCACGTGGAAATCGGCAGCGGCTTCCTGTAATTTTTGTAAAAAAAGTGCCTCGCCTTTTGTTTTGACATTTAGGACTGTTGTGTTCTGTAAACTGTGAATGTATTGTTGTATATAAAACTACTTTTTCAATCAAATAATCTCTTCATATTGGTCAGATCTGTGTTCGTTTAAATGTTATGCCATTCCAAAATTTTCTCGTTTTTCCCCATTCTTGGCCTAAGTGCTTTCCCCCCCCCACTGTACTTTTGTATTTTTGATTTGAGAAACATAGTATCAGAAATGATCAGAGACTGAATTTTTCGTTTCATAATAAGCACCAGAAATACTTTTGCTGTTTTTTCTTTTTTCTGATGCATACGACACATGTACGCATAGGCCCCAAGTGACGTCAATCTACGTCTTCGCACATAGATTTTCAAAATTGTTTTTTCTCTTCCTACAGCCCAAAATATGAACGTCTGTCGTGCCGTGTTGCTATCTTCTGGAACAGCTTCATTTCATCGCCGACGTATTCATCGCGAAAAGCAGCTTAGTGGTGAAAAAATTCAATAATTGTTTCCCTGAATTAACCTAAATGATTATCGGGCCATTCTCTTTCATTTCCTGTCTCTCTCTCTCCCCATGCGTATTCATTATTACGAACCTCTTTGTATACTGTTTCAATGATTTTCTTACTGCAATCTTTTTTATCCTGTAGATTCACCTATTACCCGGTGTACTGGGGCTTTGGTGGTTTCAAACTGTGTTGAATTTAATCTCTCAGTACTTACAGACTGGGGTTGTTCATGAAGCTGCCAATTACAGGAACAATGAGACATATATTGGTAAATGTATTAGTTACGTCTCTGTACATACTTAAGTTGAACTGAGTGCAGCTGCTATCATGATACTCAAACCAGTCTCACAAAATAATTACTAATTTTAAATGAGTAGCGAAGCTTCTTCAATGGGCCTCCTACCGAGATTACAATTCCTGAGCAGAATGCCACAAAAATAGGAGCTTCCTTGTTAACAGCAAGTGGGAATCATTAAAACAGGGCTTCTTTTTACGAACAAATAACTTAAGGGGTGTAATCGACCAAAGGACCAAACGTCAGGCTCTAGCCCAATATCGATTCAACCCCCCAACCTCACCCAAATTCGTGATTCTTACTTACGTTTAGCGCCAAGCCTGCTCGCTCGTTGAACCACACATCGGACAGTGATCTTACGCAAGAGATGACTGGTGAGTGCATTGATTTTGCCCCCCTGAACTTTGAACCACGTTATCTACAGACATTCCATTCGCTTGACCATGTGAACCTCAAGCGAATGTGAAATTGCATTTATCTGGCCCACTGGAATTCAGGGAGTGGTTACCATTACGGTTGGCATAGGTACTGTGTTATATTTGATTTTTTTATAAGGAACCGCACTGAAACCCGCAACTGGAGGCCTGGAGTTTATTTGGACTGTGTTACGCGTACCACAAGGACTACTACAAGTCCATCACGCGGGGTTCTGAGAAAGTTTCGTTGTGAAAATGTGAGAAATGTGTTTGAAACAGAGTGAGAAAGAAAAACAAAGTACTTTTGGCTCTTTAGCCGGTGGCTATTCATGTTCACCTAGCCTGGTATTAGATATTCCCCAGCACAACCTGAGTTTGCTGTACGACGAAGAAATTATGTATAATCACATACAGCTTAAGAGCACCTGAGGCGTATTGAGGTCCCCCATATGAGCCGGTCACGATTTACTTGTAATTGTAATGACCATACTGAAATTCACCGTAGATTGGCCTAATAAACCATTGCTTCAGGCTTCACAGCTTGCAACCTTTGTTGCACTTTTGTCTGCCCGCTCTAGTATAAACATTATAAGAATTGACTGTCGGTCAGCATCTAAGTGTGCTGATAAGTACCGGTTAGGACGAAAGGCGGTGAAATAAGACAAACTAAGTGTCGGTAGGATGATGCCATCAGTAGGATACGTTAGGTAAGGGATATCGGTTTGTGCACAACGGAGTCGTCGACAGAAATGAAGTAACCGATCCTTCATGCATGGGGTCTGTAGGCCTGATGGAGAACGTGATTACGAAAAACACCGTGAAGCGGCACAAAGCCAATTGCTGAGAAACGTACTCTTTTGCATGTTCAAGGAACTTAGCATCGGACAACAGGGTTGTCAGCTTTTTGTATCACAGCAGCACTATGAGCCTTACAGATGGTTTCTAACAACATGTAAGTTGGACGGACAAATAAAGCAACCGAATGCTACTCCCTCCTCCGTTGGTAATTGAAGCGAAAATACGAATTTTGACTGCACTACTGGCTACGTGACCAGCATCATTTGTAAAGTTTGTCCATCTTAGAAAGACTGTTGACAAATACAACAAAATGAAGCCACACTTATAAAGACTGAGGTTTAGAAATTCTTATAATTACCCACAGGTGACAACTTAGTTATCGTGATATGCAAACCAGAGCTATCCGAAGCCATCTTCGGCGATTAAGCATGATGAATTCAGGTAAAGTTCAGTTTCATTTATTCCACCGTGTGCTCGCAGCATGACATTGATTTTCACACCACCTTAATCATCATGCCAAACTGGTTCTTTCCGTTTCGTACTTTGATTGCTTGATGTGAATTTTGAACTTTTGCAGCCGTACATTCGACTGAATTCTGTCATCTAACAACATTCAACACGCTTATGATGACTGGTCAGTGCGCTTGTAATTCAGCCGCTACTTACCCATGAGTTTTGCTGTAATTTTGCTGCTTATACGAGATATCGCATTTTGTACACCAAGAATTTGATACATTCAATTGCGAGTTCACGAGCATTCTGGTTTCATCACCCGAAATCCGACTATAAAATCACCTTCTGCCGTAACCCTGTGCACCTTAGAGGTAGTCTACTTTCCCCTAGAATTGTGTAGTGATACATAGTTTGTGAAAAATGAGGCGGTATAATTATTGGCAAATATGTTGGACGTTATAAACTGACCACAACAGCAACCGTCAACCCATTTACGTGGTTTTACCTGAGTTTGATATTGGTCACCTTTGTGTGAAAGCTTTGTTGGTCATAACAGGTTCATAAAAATACAAGGGTCAGTGGACCATTTCTCTTGGCGACAAGAGCTGATTCGTTTACCAATCTGAGAGCAATAAATCCCTCGAATTTACTCCACACTTCATGCCGCTTCCCCTAATGTTCCAGTAATCTCTCTGACAGCGACCATCACTGATAGGAGTGCTAGATTCTGATATTCTCATGCACTCATTTCTAGTTATTTAACTGCCAAAATCTGAAACCTGTACAGGTAATCTGTTTCTAGATATTTCATTCTCAGCTTGATGCAACACCATAAATTTGATGTAGATGGATATATGATGAATTCGCCCGCCACACAAACCGCGTGGATACCATCACCATTGCTATACGTATGTGTATATATAGACGGGAAAAGAAAAAACTGGCTCTGAAAATGCTACTATATAGGATTCCGTGTTTATGTTAAGTCTACAGCCGTAATATCATTTGGATTTTTAACTTTTGCGTTGAACTCTGTCCTCAAACCGAGAGTTTCAAGAATATTAGACCAATGAACGACGAATCATGGGTACAAAATCACAGAAAACGATCTAAAATTTTCTGTGAACGACATATTCGTCGTGTCTAGATCAACGTACATACGTATACACACACATGGGACAATTACCGACCTATCAGCAATCTAGGTTTGCCTGCCTCTCATCGTCGTAATCTTGTTATTGCCGGATGGATCAACTACACGGACTTTTCAACTTAAGCACGTCTATCAGCGTTCTGCGTGACGATAAAATAAGTCGAAATAGCTTTTGATGAGGAGATTGCTCTCAATGCTGCTAGTGTAATGTATTTATGAAGGAAGTTAACGTTGTGAACCATGAGTTTTCGGGAAGGAGGTTCAGGGGTGAGTGGACAAGACTAGGGTGATGAGAATATATGCCCATCCGATAGATCAGTTGGTCATTTATACTTATTTTCCTCCCTGACTACTATATTCACGACCATCAAAAGCACTGTGTGTGTGTGAGAGAGAGGCAGCTCTCACATACCCTGCCATTCTCACGCAAACATAAGAGCGCAAACGGGGCAAACCGTATAAGAGCTTCTATCCGATCAACATAGCTCAGTTATCTAGTCTGACGAATGGATGGGGAACGAACATCACAAGCAAAATGATAATTGTGAGGATTGTAATGGTGACTTGGAGCAGAATGCTAGTGACAAAAGTGTGTTCTGTTCGTTATTGCATGTTGGTTTGTATGTAATGGTTTTTGCATTTGAGGCAAACTGGCTTTACAACTTGGAAGCTGAATGTGATTAGTAAAGCCGATGCTTCTACACGCATCAGAAAGAGAGTGAAAGAGGGAGAGAGAGAGAGGTAGAGAGAGAGAGAGAAAAAAAGAGAACCTGTCAGTGAGATGGAGTGGATCATCTCGTTTTGGGGAGGAGAGCCGAATGAAGGCTTTTTCCCGATGTGTTCGAGGAAAAATTAGACTTATTCGAAGGGAAAATGATTGATTTTACCAGTTGAACTTCTTATTTATTGCTGAAAGCTGGCTATATCTGTCACAATACAAGACCGACAGCGTTGGGTGATAACACTTTGGATGACAACTGGAAGAACACTAAACTGAATTTATACAACAACAAAAAACTATATTTTTTGTCTAAAATGATTTCGAAATTCTCTAACATAGTTTGACAACATCACAAAACAAAAGTTGCGGAGGAGCAATTTAGAAAAATCGAAAATGCAAAATTGACGGAGAACCGGTTATCTGAAAGTGTATTTAGAAACAGACATATTCTGAATTTTGAAAAGTGAAATTTAGTACCGAGCTAGCAGTAGAAAGATGCAAGAATATGGTTGGCCAGATATTCCATTTTTACTCAGTGCCTAACTTTGCCCGCTGAAGCACTATTCTGAACCAAATTCCTGTAAATTTTATATGCCAAGAAGTGTGTTCTTTGTTGATTGGCCAATGGTAGTACTAATTTGCATTCAGTCATTCTGTACTTCCCCACCAAGCCTCAGATGTCCTGTACTATATGAGAGATTACCTGAATAGAAGTAACGACACATTATCCGGGTCATTAACCTCTTTTGAGAATCGATGGGCATATTCCACCGATTCACACTAAATCGAGCTCATTTAAGGCCTTATATACTGCCTTGGTACGGTTACGGCATCATGGTTCCTCAGCCTACTCTCTCCAAGATGGGAGAGTATGAATGTATTCTATCAATCAGATATGACCTAATACGTATCTTTACACATGATTCCACATCATCCTTTCGACTTCATGGAGCTTATATCTTTTTTGTCATATTACGAAACTACCATCGGGTAAGTGATGTCAGATCACTTAATTGGCGTACAAAGTAGTATGTATACATTCACCATTTGACGAACAAAACACCAACGAGCCACAAACGGTTTTTTTAATAAAAATTTCTGTTTTTACCGGTTTCGAAGCTTTTTGAAAGTATCATATGGTTACGAATTTCACTGAGTTCATTTTATCAAGGAACGCGAATAGGGAGTGGATGACGGCTAGTTTGCTGCCCTCGAGTCAACAGCTCACTTTGGTCCGGTGATTCTGGTCTCAAGAAAAACGTCTCGATCGCCTTCAGAGATAAACGTCATTTCAGTGAATCCTATACGTACTCTTACAACTCATATGGATGAGATGACATTGGGAAGCGTTATCCTTTGGCTGGAGTAAAGATCATCGTGGTGGCTTTAGAAAAAGGGGGTAGGTGAGTTGTAAGAGCGCGTTTAGGATTCATTGAAAACAATTATTTGCTCTCCAGTGTCTTGTTCTTAGTATGACCATGAATATGGGACTATTCAGATTATTCTGACTTTATTTCGTGTTAGAATTTCGTGTTGTACTATCCAAGTTCTATCTAACGTTATCTCATCAAGTGTGGCCTTTCTTCGGTTGCGTTCCTCCAAAGTGCTGTAAAGTTATTTTGAGTTTTCAGAAAGCTTAACAGAAAAAAACATTCACGCTAATCAGAGCATGGATGCAAGTTTAGCCGCACGTCTCCAAAATATAAGCATACACGTCTTTGAGGGACAGCTGTGCATCCCTGATGTTGGCTCCGTTTAAAAGAGATGACAAAAGACAAATGTGTTTGTTTATCTGCAGAAGGTGACTGCACAAGAAAAAGTTTCTTCAGTGACTAAGATTTCAGACGAACTCACTCAATGCGGTGAACCGCAGGATTTCTCGGTAATCGATCAGTGGTAAATTAGAATTTCAACTTGATTACTTGTTGTCAGTCATTTGGAGGCTATTCTCCAACGAAATAGGAATCACAGAGTTCTCCGTAGAAAATGCACCTCTGGTAAAGAAGAAAATGCTACTAGCGTAATAATAAAAGGGGATTTCATAAATGGGATCAACGTTGACCGGTCTAAGACTATTTATTTATCCTGCGCAAAATTCTCGTATACCTATGAGAGAGAGAGAGGACAAGACACCGACGTGTTGTAACTGATCCAGATACCCGAGTCTCCGTGATTCCTCTTCTGTTTTATCAAGCTTGCCTACCACAAAATGTTCTAATGTCTGACACCAGTGGGCTTGTGTACAAATTTGCTAAATATATGGTCATCTACAATCCTGTCCGGGGTGTGCTCGGGGAATGCCGGTGTTTCCACGCCAGAGCTCAGTATCTTTTGTGATAACTGTTAGTGTCTTACTCCCTACGTCATCTTCGTGTCGATCTCATTTACGCTGAACCAGAGTATGTCTTTTGTTTTGTAAAAATCCACTAAATTTACGAGCCCGGTCGATGACACACTCTTATTTTCTTGTCACCTTGAGTAACTTTGTAATGCCTATCGGTTATTGCAGAAGTAATGTAAGCACCTATGTGACCTGCCATTATTAATGAATTCGTTCAGTTGTTCGTAACAAAGAAATTTATTTCAAATAAGAAAATCGTTAGTACTATGATGTGAATCTGCTCCTCACCACACTAAGTGAACTGATCATAATTTGTTTCCGCTCACGGATGCAATCGGCTTTCAGGCAACCTGAATTCGTCAAAAAAGGTAGATGAATAACCAGCTACGCTTATTACTAATGGAGGCATACACTTCTGATTTGATCCAAATACTACACTTTGTTATTCCCGGTGCACTTCATGCGAAAACTTGGACGCCTTCTTGGTTCCGAGAGTGGTCATCCGACTGAGAAACGCGACCCCACCGTGGGCCTCAAATTTCGTGGTAATAAATCTCTGTTGGTGCAGGCCCTAATCACTCTGCTAAATAGCGTACAGGGGGGGGGGGGTTATAGCTTCAATATCCTTTTGCAAGAGTTGTCTGTAAATCGAACCAAATCCTAAATTTGTTTGGTTACTTAGTGATGTGAGAAATACCGAGTGAAGGCAGACGCACAAAACAACGGAGTTTTTTCGGGCCACTCACTGTCTTCTTTTGGACTAAGTGCAAACGGAGTTGAATGTATAAATTGCGAGAAAATTCACCACGCAGTAACAAAGATCAACGCAACAGTAACGAACCGTGGAACCACAAAGCAGCCACCGTTTCATCAGACTTGTCTGGAATCATCGACGAGTGTGGGACCTGAACTTAGAATACGTGGAGGTGAATAGCACAGGTTAATGCTAGACCTGTCGGACTGACTCTATACAGTTTTTCCACGCAATAACAGCACATGCGATAGTGCCCTTTCGTCACTGGTTTCAAACCATGACGAGTTGAAACTATTTGACTCTAATGGCTAACCGTTTTTGAACAGGAGCCTTAAAAAGGCCGAAGGCAACAAACGGACCTACAGAAACTGTCGTATTGGATTATTTAGAATGGTGCTTCTGTAGATTTTAAAGGTTTATTTAGCATATAGACAAAAAATTGTCAATAACTGACTTCAACTCGCATCCACTACATGGAAGCTTTACAGAATACCATGCTCTTCCTTGTAACAGAGAATTCCATCCTATGTGTGAAAACCCTGCCCCACCCATAGGAATTTTCAAGGTTAGCTCCTAATACTTTGGATAGTTTATCTCGAGAAGTTTCTGTCAGACCTAACGTGGAAATATGACGGAGCTTGGTAGATACTGAGTTCTTGGACAAGTGATTCAAACACACTTTATTTTTAGCCCATGAAAGATCACCTAATGATTTTGAACCGTGAAGCAAACTGTTTGTTATAAACTAACCGCTACTTTTGTGCTATCGGGTTGTTTGGAAAACCTAGACCTACCGAATCGTGGTTACCAACAGTCTTTCCTTCAACTGTAGAAGGTTCCCATTTGGCAATCGTGTGACAATCTAGTGACAAGACAGAAGAAAGTGGAACTAGCAACGATGGCAGTTGATAAATTTTGAATGCAATCTGACTTTCAGTGCAGACAATGATTATTTTCTGAGTACATGTCTATAGTGAAAGAATGTAATGAAATTGCATTCATGATATATATTTCCCTCTATAAGATCATGAGTGTCACCTGAACAAGTGACAAGAGCACCAGTAAGTCTGCTGAAGGCTAAGACCAAAGCTCCTTAAGAAAGTTCATTTTGGCTGAAGAAACAAATCTACATACGTGGGCAGTTCATACTCTAGTCTAGAAACCATGAAGTATATCTTCTTTGAATAGTGGTACATATCAGATAAGATCCTTGAAGGCCGACATGGGGAAGGGTTTCATGGGGACAGCAGTTGGCTTTGGATTAGGCAGTCTTAAGTGATCCTGTACATCGATGCAGAGGTTGGATGTCTGATACTTCCCAGATGGTAGCCATTGTACCATTGTACGATAGTCCCCTGTAATGACAGGGAGCTGGGTTAATATTCTCCAGTCTACTTACGGAGAATAGTGTATTCTGGCTCCGGTCAGTTTGCATCTGGCGCGCTAATCCAACTGACCTTGGAGAGTTCTGGGGAGAGTTCTGGAAAGATTTCCCTTTTCTTCGCTAGCAGCCCGCTATCCTCTAAAAACGGATCTTTCGGAGATGTTGGACTAGTCTCCGTAAAGCGTGACCCTTCTTTCGATGTCCAGAACAATCTTGTCGGCCTTCGAAAATCCGATCGAATCTATATAGTTTTCGTACCCGGTCATAGCCATAGTTGCACATGTCATTTTATGGGAGCATTGATTACTGGTTCCCAACTAGACATTGTCAATCATATAAAGTTATCCAGTAATACGAGCTTTCCTATAGCCACGAAGCCGATGCTTTTGATTTCGACCAGGACGTTATAGAACTTTCGAGGAAACAAGTTTAGCGTGCATGTTTTATCATATGACTATCAGCGGTGGAGTTTGTTGAACTAATTGAAAATTCGTTTTTCCTTGAGATTTTTCATATAATTCTGGTCTCGTGCTAGGAGTCCTTCTTGCCTACAACGGAACAAACGAAATCTGAGTAGTGTGTGAGGATAACTGCTATGCCACCTTTTATGGAACTGTAAAATGCGGGGACCATTTCAAAAAACTCGGGAACACGAGGGGAAGTGAGTAAGACGTGTGAACTTGCTGTGGCATTTTTGGTACCTTCTTTTCTAGGAACTGCCTTCCTGTCTCGATTAGTTTAGAGGTATGCGAGCCGAATCATCGGTTCTGGTGTATTCAGCAGGCCTCAAATGAGAGACCGATTTATTTTATGAAGTGCCTTTGTAAGTGGCTGATATATTTACCTATTCCATTCTCAGCAATCTGACTTGTAAAGTTTCTAGAAAACGTAGACTAGTAGCTGTCCTATGTGGAAACCCAATCGGACAGCGAGCAGACTAATTCCGGCCATACCCACTGGTATCCATTATTTATAATCATTGCATTTAGTTACGCTTACTTGCACAGTTTGTCTGCTGGTCGTACTGGGACGAGTTTTCTAGAAAATTAGGACAAATTTATTCCCATCTGATCTGGATTGAAACAAATGAGTTCTAGTCCCACTTTGTGCGGTTCAGATTTGTGCAGTCATGGACCTATAAGTCCTATGAGCGAAAGGAAAACGGAAAATCGTTTTACTGGTCATTTGTTCGTAGATTTTGCCTATACAGACGTATTATTTCCGCGCTCCAGGATAAATGATTGTTTTCTACCATCTCTATGACACTGAAGATCTTCGTTAGCACCTTAAATTTCATGTAAACTGTTCGTGACTTGAAGGCAAACATTTCCAGAAAAACATTTCACTCGTAATCTTCAAATCTATTTTCTCGCCATAAAAGGCTGTGGGTGAAAAGTTCGTTTTGCTGACCTAATGGATTACACGAACAGTATAGAACTACAGCAATACTAGTGTGACTGGGAGATTACAAAACAGGACAGACCAGTTAGTCCATTTTGCTCAAAAATCTTTTAAACGGCTTCTCGTTTAGGACTGCAAACGTCATTATTTTTTTAAAATTAAGTCTGCTGCTAACTGTTTTCCTGTAGAACAGAAGGTGTGTATCAGTTCTTCTATCTCATCTCAGGTAGTTCGCATTGAACTTTCTTGTTGGGAACGCTGTGAGAAAAGATTACAAATGTACTAATCTCGGGATCAAAAACCATACACACGAAATGGTTTTAACAGCAATGATTTGTTACAAATTTTTTTCTTCTTGATGATGTATGCAGTTTACAGAGAAATCCTCGAGTTGCAGCTTCTACCGTCTTTTACGTCGGGAGGGAAGTGCGCTCAAGAGGCCAATTTAGAATAAATTCTTACAATCGTGAACGCAAATGAAAAAGTGTCAACGGTAGATTAAAAGAATCGACATAAAACAGAGAGCGCAAATTATCACAATGCCAAAAATGAACCTAAATGATAACGGTTAGGGTAACATATAACTGCTGGTTCACACCAAGGGCGGTCACCAAAATGTCGTCTTGCGCTGTTTGATATATTGGAATTTCGCAAGCCTTTTCAAATAACCTCACTTTATTCCGGGAAGAGATACTCACTCGTCCGAGTATGATCCGTAATACCCTGTTATATGCTGATAGTGATAAATCTATAGTTAACTTCGAAATTACGAAAAGCAGGTATAATCGACTGTGTTGCATTGACTTTATTTTCTCAAAATATATTTCAAATTTCGTAATCTTAGATCAAAACACTTCATTTGTATTAGGAAAGGCAGCCATTATAGGATCTCTCCAAACACCGAGAAATCCCACCAGCCGCATTTACTGATCTGGGTAGGAGCAGTTCACAGCTGGGCTTGTTGCTGAAATTCAGTTAGGAGTACATCAAACAGTGAGGACATTTTCACCGTTGTGACTGTGCTATTCTCCGAGTTCAAGGAAAATATACCATAAGGGAGGAAGAAGTTTCTCAGGATAAAGCTCTGCTCCGTATTTCATGAGAGGTTTGAAAATGCATTGGTGCCAAACCACTTGTCTTTCTCCTCAACACTTTTAAACTTGTGAACGAATGCACAACTGTAAGACTCAGATCAAACAGTTACCTCCAGAATAGAATAGAATCGAAAACGTTTCCTCTTTCGAAAAAAGAACTCCGTGATCTTTCCGCACACTAGTTGTTGGTGTCAAACATGCAATATGTGATGGAGCCCGATATAGGTATTGATTTCCTAACCATCTTAGCGGGTTCTATGCTGAAGAGATAGTGGGAAATCCTAAGGAATTAAGGCAAACCCAATGAATAAATCTAGCCTATAAACGACTTGATTCTGATAATATGTGGGTTCTTCACTATATAAATAAATTTCCCTTCATTTCCTTTGAGCGGTTTATATTCCGTCATGAATTTGGCCGACTCGTGGTAGCAAAATTTGACCGTAATTACTCTCCGCAATAAAGCAAGCCATAAGATCCTCGCCACAACTTGCTAATTATCATAGATATACAGTTCCATAGCTCTGCTCTTATATCGTCATGTAGGAGAACAAAATGGGGATATGAGTGCCTATGTGCATGCCTTTCTCGTAGACCTGTATGTAAACCTGATCGCTACCAGTAACGGTTACAGTAATGCGTATTTGCTTCCACTCACGTGGAGTTTCTATTAAAACCTGTGCGTGTTGTACGGTTGATAAGGTTTTTGCACAAACGAAGGGGACTATCTGAGATCTAATAGCTCTTTTTATTACCAGCTAAGCCAAACCGAATTAAAAACTCGACAATAGAGGCCATTGTTTGCGTGCCTCACAATAATTTCAGTTGGGTGTGGAACAAGTAATACCCCCGTGCAAATTATTTTTACCAAGCTCAACACAATATGGAGCTTGCAGTAAAGGAGTTGGAGCTAAAGAACAAGGTAAAATGGCATTGCAATCGTAATCTTTGCCAATAAGCTCACAGATTACTTCGGTATGTAAGATTCATCCTAACCCATCAAACTATGTCGAGTTGCAAAGGGGAAACGAAATTATCACCTCTTCTTTTTCTGATTTTGCAGGCAGGAGCTTCGTCAAATGGATGAATTCAGAAAGAGGAAAGCAACACAACAAAAGTCCCGTCTTTCTGCCCACGAAAAATGTTTACCATAACGACGGGGATTTCCTTTTAAGGGCTTCAAGAGTCGGCGTACTTGCCCAAATTAGTCATCCCTCACAATATGTAGGGCCTGTTAAAAAGAGAGCAGTCCAAAAATTATTTGTCATTGCCATTCTCTGACTTATTCAGTAACTCAAATGTAAACACTTAGACGGAGACACTCAAGTGTGTAGATGGTTCAAGTTAGAACTAAGGTGATTCAGAGTGCTTTGCTTTGCCAAAACCTTCCTATATTCTGGGCAGGTTAATTTGGTTTTAACTGCCGGGGACAAGAGTAAGACCGAGAGGCCGCAGAGTTTAACCGTTTCCTTTTTCTCAAATAGAGAAACTGTTCAACATTTGTGTTTCCAAAGGGTCTCAACTAACGAGATCAGATAGATAAGTCAGGTAATTCTTGGGACATATCATTTCAATCCTTGTCTGCATTAAATTTCCACGGGCGTTGCCTGAATTTCATACAAACTTTTTTCTGATTTCAGGTAGTTGCTAACAATGACTACAAATGAAACTCTGAATGCAACCTTGTTGTGGACAAATAGTCAGACCACTTTCTAACGAAGAGTCTAGTGTACAAGAACTTCTAAGTCCGGTAAGTTGTTTCATTAAATAATTTTATGAAATCAATTTGTGTAATTTGGCGAGAGAGGGGTTGACAATGTCCTTGAATCCATTTATTATGCATTGTGGACATCCTGCGCAGTAATTGCGATTCGTTGAAGCAATAGAAGTTCTACTCTTTTGAAATGTTATTTTGAGGTGCTTTTTCATTGAGAGAGGAAATCAGAGTGGCAAACAGAGAGTGCAGAATGTTGCCTTTTAGGCTATCTGGAGTGGATTCCAAAGTCTTACATTATTTTGAATTGATCCGAATTACAGAACTGATTGATTTTGGCGAGCTTCGAATCCGCATCTTGTTACGGTGCACTCTGTACGTGCTGAGTCACGAGGCTGTGTCAAGATAGTCTGGACCTACTCGAGTACAGTTCGTGTATTCAGCCTGTGGAAACTGGTTCACTAAAAGTCAAATCCTGATTTAGGCCACGAAATAACGGACTACCTCCTATTGGTGAGTACCATGTCTTAGTACAATTTGGGTGGGTCAAATTCATACTCCACTTGCAGAAAGTCCGAATTTTTCAATCTAAAAAACGGATTTTATGACTTGACTTATGCGAAGAATATGCAGTGGAGTGCATACTTGCTTGAACTCGACAGATCTAATCATGATTCTAATAACTTAGTGATTTTCAAAATACTCCTCCTTCCGCATATTTGATTATATATCCATAGTGATTGTTTATGTCAACTATCACCACTAAATTGTGATTTTACGATGAAAACAGCTTCGTTCATAACTACTTTCAGACTTAACTCAAGGAGAAGATAGGTGCAACATGCATTGTGAAGCGATAACCAATAGATGAGCAATCATAGCTGATTAAAAAGTTTCGGAAGTTTTGCTGCGAGGACCGCCTCCGTTACTCCAAAATTTCTATGTATGCCTTATGCACCGAACCTCTGCTAACAATTCATGTGGCTCCAGACCAAAACGAAAAATCTAGAGACGGAAACCTAGCATGCCAGAACTACAGTATATTTACGTAGAGTAGATACGCAGCGTTCAAAGCGAAACCCGAACGTTCTCGAACTCAGACCTCTAGTCTGATGAAAGCCTTGAAGGGCTGTCTTTACCCCCGACACCTAGAACTATTGATTATTGACACAATGTCTGCCGGACCGCATACATCTTTTCGGTAAGCCAAGCTATAGGTGACGTGACCGCTCATTGATCATAGACTAGTCGACCCGGCCTTGCCTGCTTGGACTGGTCCGCGACGTGTTGCTTGGAAGTTTTCTGTGTCTTTCCGACTGTTTTCTAAATGACTGCTTGGATAAAGGTTGGAAATTTATTCCAGTGTATCAGGTTTCTTGTTTGCTCTTATTGCTGATGACATGAAGTACTTCGTCTGGCATGGGATCCATTAGTCGGGTTATGAGGTTTTTTGTGTGTTGCAGAAAGTACCCTGTTCTTTTACATTTTAAAAAGGGTTCATACGATTTCTTCTCCAGAAAACAGAATGAAATTTTCCGATCCATACCAGAATGAGGCTGATGAGAGCTGAACAATCATAAATGAGCACCTTTATGCTTTTAAGGAAGTACGCAGAGCGTGATTCTAATGAGTTTTAGTTTACTCTCAATGTTGCTGATGCTAATTTTTGGAAAAAGTGACCACATTTTGTACTAACTCAGATCATCTTGAGTGGCACTTTTAAAACCTCCGAGTTCACTTGTGAGTATCCTTCAGTTTGTCATCAACCGCATAGCCGTAAGCTTTGTGAAACGCCTCCGAGATTGAGATATGCAACACTGTTTCTAACCAGCTAGAGAACACGGACTATCTCATTTTGGACGCCTTTTTACTGCACTACATCAGCCAAACACTCACTGGCTCGCCTTAGCATGATTTGTCCTCTTGCTAGTCAGTGAATAAAAAGTATCTCTGATCATCCCAATGTGGGTAACAATGTCTTCCATTTTGAATCTGTAAAGTTTAATCTCCGAACATGGTTGAGTGAGCGAGCTTTTCCCGCGTCAAATACTATGAACAGTGTATCTCTTGAGGACAAGAGGCAACACAATATCTGTCAATGAAATACTAACCCCGGAAGGCCTGAAGAATCTCAAGAGATTTTATTGTTGGGCTCACTCCTTAAAGGACCAGTTGTTCAGTAGGCCTAATCTAAATGATTTTCTTGTGAAGGCACTCATTTGAAACGAATCAAAAGTTTCTCCAGCCTGCCCAAGTAAACTCTCAAGTAATTGTCAAAGGGTGATCTTCAAAGAAAAGCAACGCGAAATTCCCCGGAAAAGCTCAAATTGGTTCAGGTCATTTCAAATAAAGCAAAGTTCATCTGTTGGTGATCAGTCACGGGAACCTTCAAAAGTGAACTTCAACCTTAAATATCTTCATAAATGTTCCTAAATCTTACCCGTTAGTTTCTATGCTGTGTTATCATATTGGTGGTAATAATCAAAATGAAATTCTGTGCAGAATAACTAAGGGTTTACGTTTATACCATTTTTCATTCATATCGCCGCGTCTCAAAATAAAACAAAAAGTGTGGGAAAAGTTTCAATTCAAGAAACAGGAATGAATTATTTCCTCAGTCCCGTGAGTACCCGTCGTAATGTAGTCTGCCCTTGCAGCAAATCTTTCTCCTCCTGTCTAACTGATTCATAAAGTTATTCCATGAAAAACTGACAAAAATTATTAGCTGCTCCTAATCAATGATAAACGACTTCTGGTTCGTGTCAATTTTCTCCCTTGTAACCTTTGATTCGGGGGATAGCAACAGTTGACGACAAATGTCATTATCTCTCATGGTCAAGAAAGCTAAGAGATCACAGTGTGAAAAGGCGTCCTCCAGTGGATGAGCAATGCGACTAATTATCGAGAAAATATGTAGCAATTCTTTATCTGTCAACGGCACAACCACTTGTGACAGCTTCCGGTTCTCTTGCATCAGAAGGCAAATCGCAGAATTGGCGCACAGGAAGCAACATACTCACTAATAACCCTTTCGACTTCCTAACTCCGGTCACATGACAAACTTCTGGGACACTTGGTTCCGTCGAAAACTTGGTGCTACAAACAGAGAGCAGACGAAACAATTTCCCTCCAAAACCCAGCTTCATATAATAAAATATCCTTCTACTGAATTTGAATTAAGATGAACATTTTCTGTTTAGGAACGGTTGACTGTGACTTGACAAAATGGATGATCTTCATTTGCTGAGCACATTCACTGCAACCCAGCTGGAATCCTGGTTTCATGGCAAAGAAGTACAAGGACGGAGAAATGGTCCGATGGCTTCCTCAGACCCGATTAAATTATATTTCCTACCTTTCTGTATGACTATCAAGGACAGTGTGCATCCATTATCAGTGGATGATCACCGCTCTATCGGCAAGAACCTTCTTTTGCGGTTCTAAGACTTGGATTAGAAAGATACATCGAATATCAGATGTTGGTAACAGAGTGGGAATTTTATAAACGGAAAGGCGTTGAACAACAACGTTTTACAACTGTGGGGTGGTTCAGAGGTCCTGCTTCAGGTACCGTCTATCTGAAAACTACCGGTCTGTGTTGTGTATGATGCGAAATCCGACTTATTGGAGATTATAATGAGCTTTCGGATTAAACCATGGAGTGAATTATCGGTGGAACACAAGAATATTGTCATAAGTGGCTGATAAACGATGGCTATGTAGGTGGAATTGTGAATTTTGTTTGGTTAATTCTCTACCTTGTCCTAGAAAAACCAGCCATTTATCTCCAGTTCTGATTTTGTTTCCAAATCCCTTGTCAACACCGAAGGTCTCCCCCAATGTTCCGGTGTATTTTACTATTTATACAGATATATTTTAGGTAAAAGGGTCACTAAGCTTCACTGGGTGTTTCACACGTCTTTCTCACCACGGATTTCGGTGATGAATCACGGGCCCCAGCCAGTGGTGTGAATGTAATTTGAAACTGGTTGAAACAAACCATTCATCGTGAATCCCAAGTTTGGCTACTAAATTGGTGTCACAGAGACTCCAAGTAAATTTTTCATATCCTAGAGCAACTTTGGGTCAAGTACGAAGAATTATGGCAGGATAGCCGTTATTCTGTTGACAAGGGTCAGCAAACTGTACTCGAGTGGTGTATGCGCATATGATAAGTTCAGACGCACACGTTAAGCCACAAATAGAGTTAGCTTCACCTTCAGATAAATGGAAGAACAAGAATTCAGTTGCTTGGTTGAGTATTGCAATTACATCAATTTCCATTTTTTGTGGATTTGAATATTTTATTCAGTGATTCGCCAAGCAACATTTGGGGTTTCAGCTTATTATCAGGTATTTCACATGTCTCTGGAATTCGGTTTCGTCTAACCCCGTTGATTATCATCGGATAATGTGCGTATCATCTGAGTCCCACATATGGGCCCAAACCTGGCTAGCAGAATTTTTGATTTTACACACTGATGGATAAGCATTTTGTCATATACCGAGTGAACACCGATAGCCGGACAGTTCTCATTCGGTATCATATAATGCTTAGCCGTGGGTCAGAGCGGAACCCACTTGGGATTTAGTGGAAATAAGCTACGTGAGACGGTTAAGATGCAGTGTCAAAGTGATTTCATCAATTTCCCGTGGTGAGTTGAGCATGACAGGACACTTGATTGATTATCATCGAACTGGTTTGGCCAGTTGAGTGGAGAGGAATACTATAGCGACGATAAACTGGTAAAAATAATAGTTCAAATTAATATACAAAATATCTACCCCGTGGAAAGTCAGTTTGATTTTCAGTTCAACTGAACACTTCTCATTCTCAGGTTTATCATTGTGTTCTGTGTCATTGATTTACAAACCGATTCAGTTACAACTGATAAAACCTTAATTTATATGGATCGTTGCCTTTCTAAATTATAATTAAAATTGCACTGGTTGCAGCGTGCATACTATTTGAAAACAACTTTGAGATATACACGTCAACGAACTTTGTAATATTGTCTTGATCCATCTAGTTCCTCTTCTATTATATGATAATGGTACATTATTTCAGGAAGGGCTTCGCAGTCAAATAAAGGCTGCCAATTGAGGAAGGGACCAGAGGCGAAGCGACTACTCGAACCTCCGGTCAGAAAGTTCGGAATCCCACCATTTGACCAGGGACGGTTTCTGTCACTTGGAGTGTATCTTCTTTACGTAATTGGAAAACACAAATAGGATGCCCATTTATTTGTTCAATAATATAGGTGCTGCTCTGTGGACAGTTCACTCAAGCTACCCATCGAACGTGAGTTGCCAGGTAGAACAATCCGCTCCAACCTGATGTTCCAGTGGACAATCTAGAAATGACAGTTTGATCATTCAGCAAACTAATCGTGCATCATCATATCAGCGTGAGTTTCATATGAAGCAATATTCATTAAATGTTTTTTTCCAAAAATAGCAAAACCGGAGGAGTCAAATTTTGGCATGAATACTGTAAAAAACCTGAAAGCCGTATCACGACTTGAGGAGCAAATTGTGTGAAGCAGCACGTATTTGTTCACTGGATGGCACGATATGAAGATTATACATATTGATTTTCATCGAGTCTTCCATTGAAGCATATTCATATTCACAGCTACTGTCGACAAGTTACATAAAGTGATGATTTTCAGACTAGTTCTATCAAACACTAAACCCTGACAAAAAAGGGTTTGTTCCGACTGCAGCTGCCACTTCGTACCTTGAGAAAAAACACAAGGGAATTTCAGATTTCTTTCCTCCTTAGTGAGGAATTTAGCACGACTTATTAAATAAGCTTGCCAACTTTTATACCACATCGGCCCCCCAGAGTGGTGTGAATGTAAAGTTCAAAAAGAATAATAAGAGATGTTCGTTTGCACTCGAACCTCTATCATAATGCTTTATTCCCAGATCATCATTTCATCCAAAATACACTGGTTTGCCTCTCTTATCAATTACTTGAACCGGAAACTGGCATGGGTTACTCTGATCCAATTGTGATGACACCTGGCATTCTTTGCATCGTCTTATGTATTATTTTCATCTCAAAAGTCCAATGCTAATAAATCTTGTTGCTGTATTTCTCTAGAACTAAAATAAATCGTCTATAATAATCTGATCAGGACTTTATAGGGCGATGATCACAACAGAACATTTCATCTGTCCATGGTGTCATTACTATAAAGACGCGTAACAAACGAATAGTTATGTCCACATCTATGAGATATTATCATTCCCATCTGACAGACTGGAAACATTTATTTCTCGAGCCCATTGGGTAGTGTACTGTTCGGGGTGTTGTGGATAAAAAGCCCTCAACGCTGTTGACCGCAATTTATTGAGGATTATATAAACAGGCTTCATTACTTTTCCAGCCCCAAAGTCATGGAAAAGGGTTGCTCTATAACATTCGTTTCCTGATTCATATTCTGCGAGCCTAGAATGCATCACCACACAGCATACAAGTGAATGCAGTGGCCGAAACTGACAACGAAACAATCTGAATAATTTGCAATTGCCAGACATATCCGCCTTTATTGGGCGTATATTGGTGGCTTCTGGCCTGTCGACAAGTGAAGCAGCTTGATTTCCTTCCTTCCTGCTTGGAAGGGAGCGAAAACTCTACCAAATCCCCCCCCATATATATATATATATATATATATATATATATATATATATATATATATATATCACTCTTTTGGATTTATTTTTATAAGACAAACTCATCATTGTCTGAGTAGTATGCCCTTGTTTTGCCCACCGCTTCTCGTTTTAATATTGCGTTTAAAGCGGGTAATACAAAAAACCTTTTTATTAACGGAAAGATTCCGAGCAATATATCTCGAAAATCTATGTACCTCGTTACTTATTGGAATTTCATATCTGCTCTATTTTGTACGTTAGTGAAACTGCATGGTTCTGGATTCACATTTCTCCATCCATGTGAAAAAGAGATGGGCTTTTGGCGGAGGATGCTTACGCAACCTTGACGTCAAGATCAAGCGTTTGCTTTACGTATGCCTCCTGTCAGACACAAACTTCCCACGAAACTGCTGGATCATATTATATTCTACCAAGAGGTGTTCATCAGTTTTCCTCCTTCATGTTAGGAAAGTTTTGTGATCATAACTCCAACCTGAAGAAATTACTGTTGGTCGGATTAGCGTTTATATATCAGTTATTGAAAATATTTGTGTTGGGTTTATCCTCGTAGGTGTGACAGTCAATCTTGCCCAATGGTTTATGAAATTCGAACTTTCAAGCTTCAGCTAAATCTATAATGGTTCCTAGGGCCAAGGAATTCAAACTTCCCGGATAATATTGCAGAGTTAAAGGAAGCAATTGCCCAATACAGAGTTTTATATTCTCACTCTATGTCAGGCTCATTATTCTTTCAAAAATAGGGCAAAAGTCCCATGAAAAAATAGTTGTTTACACTGGGATTTCGACAGCACCTGCACAGCTCTATGAGTTGGTTGAGGCGGAAAGCTTCCCGCTCATCAACCGTCGCAGGATTCTTCTGCCATGTGGCCATCGGGTGGCTACTGTGGAAAAGTTATTGATTTCTAGGTTACGCAAATCGCTGTGAGTTATTGTGGATAACCAAGTGTTCAGATGTTCCACCAAATCGTTATTCGTCGGTTCGCGCCCCAGTGGCAGCTCGGTGTTCGTGCACTGCTGATGATTCTTAACTCTGACCAAAAAACAGCTGTTCGGAGATTTCACGATTTTCAAACGATCAGCTCGGTGTTAATGCTACACGGTCAACTACGTATTATCTTATTGCAACTCACTACTACAGATTCAGAGTCATTGCAATTTTTATGAAAGTAACAAGGTATTCCCTCAAGAGTTTGAAGCGAAACTTGTCTCTTTCTGTCTACTCTTGATATCCTTTTTTATTCACCCAAAATGTGGACAGCTTTGATCTAAATTTATGAATGACGGAGTTGTTGAGAACTCTAGACTCGGTGCTTGGACCACCCCCGATTATGAGAAACAGATACTCTAGTACGGCCAATCGGGTGCGAATAGCGTAAATGAGTGTCTGATGATGCGCAACCACTTTGAATCCTGTTCAGCCGAGTGCTGTTCGTCCCACTGGGAAGTGAAAGACTAGGCATGTCCAGTGATTCAAGCCACAACACTTGTCCCGTGTGTCACTTGAGTAGTGGTTGCGCATCACTAGAGATTCACTTGTGCTATTCGCACCCGGTTGGTCGTATTATGATGAGACTGGTTTGCCACAACCACAGTGTTGTCCATGTGAAACAAATTGAACAGCAAAGCAATAAAGCTTTTCTATTTTGACGATTCACCATTCAGTCTCAAAGCCCGATCACCAGTAAAAATTGTGAAAGTACAAGAATTTACCAGGTTAATGGAGTTTCCACAGTATTCAGTGATCATGACAGAAAGCTGATGCCATGTGGTTATTAGATACACATATCATTTGGAAAATGACAAGGAGGTTTCCGGAACAAGCTTTCCTTGACTGGTCTTATTTGTTTGCAGTTGTTGATAGTGAAACACATGATTGTCCGACCAGCTTTTTGATGTGAACTCTTTTTGATATTTAAAAGTAATTATAAAAATACTTCAATTAAGAGTAGTGATCAATTGTTCAGCCGCTTTCTGACAAGAGGTGAATGGAAATTACAGACGGTTTATTGAATACTTCATGTTGTTAGATAAAACCCAAGAGCAATGTAGAACACGATATGGTAACTCGCGTCAGCTATTAGACGTCATTGACAATTTCAGCACTGTCGACTGAATCAAAAAGGACAGTTTTTCTCCCTAAAACTCATGGAGCCAAATAGAATGCCAGTAGAAAAGTTTGTGTGGCCCCACAATTGAATGCTGGAAGACAACTTCCGGCACACTATTAATTATCAAAGCAATCTTTTTTACGGATTCTTTTGACAGACTGTTAACTTGGGTTCGGAAAAAGCAAATATTCCGAGTCGTCTGTCCACATACGTGTTCACCATGGTTTCGGGTTCCAATAACACCCCATCCCTTTGTGACACTGGACGGATATTACTTAAAAAAATACCAGTTCCGATTGAAGTGTGGATAGAATGTTGCGGATCTATTTTGAGCAAACTGAAAGTATTTACCAAATGATTCACCGCGAAGTATCCAAGGTCTATCAATCGACTAAACTCCAACAAAGCACCGAACAATTCTGTTCCATCTTTGTTTCGAATCATAAGCTACAATGTGGTGTGATTTTTCTCAAGGGGACTTTTAACTCAACTCGGGAGGTTTTCAGTTTCGTTAGTTAAGCGTAATCCTAACATCTGTTTGTATTAATGTGGTTTTTGTAAGCACCTGTGGCCTAGATTCCGAAGTAAAAGATCGTACAGTAAAAATGTCATATCGCCGTTATAAAAGAGCAAAAAATAGAATAAAAGAGTTTATAAAGGACGATTTACCACAAGAAACTGATTTATTGCACCGGGAGTGAAGCATAGTTCTCTTTTTTCAATAGACGAGAAAAAATAAATCAGAAAAATAAAACGCTTTTTCCATTGGCATGCAACTCGTGAGTTTCGTTCAAAATTATTATGTGGACAAACCCTGGACACAGTCGTTATGAGGATACTACAGTTTACCTATTTTACATGTTTTTTCATCGGTGAGCTGAGTATAGCTAGTGTGTGCTGGACTATATTTCACGAAGTATTTTGTTGGAAAGAAATTTTCACTTAATGCCAAAGTCGTCATGCCTTGTGAACATTGAAACAATTGAAAACCATGGAAGCACTGCGCCGTTTTATCATCCTTGTCAGGAATCATCAGCAGTGCACATTCACCGAGCCCGTACTGGGTATCGAACCCGGGACGACCCGTTGCGAATTGAACATTATAATCACAAGTCTATTCAGGTTGGTTCTCAACGGTGTATTAAACCTGAGTACTACATGATTTGGCGCCCTACCGACACAGGCTTTGAATGATTGCACAGCATTTCCCTCACAGCGAGCGACTCCTATGCTAGACGGCTTGTCTGTGAGGGCCTGGGTAAAACGAAGGCATTCCACTATAAACATATTTAAATAAATAACTCTGTCCCCAAAAACAGGCAATTATAACCTAAAGCCTCACCAGCTAAAAGTACAAATGAGTCACATTTGAATGTGGTTGATTTAAGGAAATAGCCGTTTATTGGTATCGGTTGGTACAGAGCACAAAGCGAGGTGATTGCCGTCGATCGCGCTGAACTGAGTCCTCAGAGTGGGAAGCATACGTATGATCACTGGGGCCGTTTTTCAGCGGTCTTACTCGTTCGTCGATCAAGTGTGCTCCTGTTCAGTCTCAACTGCCAACCACAGATACCTTCTCCGGGTTCACTCGTAAGGTATCGTAGTAAATTTGTCAGCTTGAAACTACTGGTAACCATTGACGATCGGGCCAGTCGTGCATGTCAACTAGCCTTCAAGCATGATGTAAGCCAAACAGATATAAAGTGATCTATTACCCCTGGCTGGTTAGCTTGTAGAAAATCATGGTCAAAACTATATCATCAACAGATGAGCAACTGTCTTTCGATTCTGTAGATATGCCATTACTTTCTCGAGAATAGTGCTTCAAGAGCGGTATTGACTTGTGATTACTTGTTGGTTCACTGTTCTTTAGATATAAATAATTGGTTATATCATCGTTGAAACATAATAATAGTCTATGGTTGAATCATTGATGTTGTTTACATGAGTACAGCACTAATATAAGCTAGGACAAACTAGGTTCGGCAGTCAACGTTTTCTCCATGTCCTATGAATGACGGTAAACTGTGAATTACTTGACTGACACAAAATCCGTAAGCTTCCGTAGTGGGATTGTTCATCGACATATAATGGTGCGTCAGAAGCTCGTGCAACAGAACTTTTTTCCTTTTTGTTATTGTCGTTTCTTGCTTCTGCCAAACACATTATAAGAAATAACTGAAAAAAACTATAATGGTCCCAAAGGTCCCTCACAATGCTTCGAATTGTGTAATCGAGCCACTTCTTATCGTACCAGAAAGCGATCCATTGATAACCGAGTCTAATAGCTTGAATTTCCTTTTACAAGGAGCCTCGTTGATGCTCTATCTAAGTTGTTAATTTCAGTATTTCAGTTTGAGTACGCATTTTGGGACCTGAAAATAATACTGAATAGGATCAAAATCAATATTACCCTTTTTTGTGATACTGTTGTTTTTATTTTCTCCCTTTCCCCTTGGGAAAATGTAAATCTGTTCCCATACTACGGCACAGGAGGTCAAATGTTGAAATCATGCTCCCATAGTACGTGAGAAAGTGTCATCCCCTCAACTGCAGTGTTCAAACCATGATGGGCAGATAATTTTAGGTAACTGTTTTTAGGTCACAGATATTCTGATGATTTTATTGTGACATGCATGGCTTTGGTACGGGCAAGAAGCTTTGGATTCTTGTGGCGTACTTGCATTTTTCATAATCACGTTAGACGAATTAGGTGACGCATTGTGAAGAAATACTCTTCAAAAGATGATACCATAATTCGTTTCCAAACTTGTGCTTTACAGACTGACCCGTTGTGGTCGAGTGACTTAGGGCGTTTGTTCACCGACTCGAAGGTCAAAGGTACGAATCCCCACCATCACCGGTTACTCTGTTGATACACTGTAATGGATTCATGTCCGGCTTGTTGCCCCACCTGACCTATTGGGGCCTATTGTGGTTTTCCAGATCAACTTTCAGGGTCTGATTGAAAACTATCCCTTAAAATGTAGTTGCCCGGTGAGGTTATGAGGTTAACTCCTGCCGCTGGACTCATGCGCATTCGCGTAATAACAGAGATTATCCAGTGCATTGGATTAGTAGCTCAGCCATACTTTTTGCACTAGTCATTGTATTTACAACAACAGTGGACCTTTAGACCAAGAAAAACACGTATGTATTGAACTCATGTGTTTCTCTTGATGAATTCATTCTGTCACGTTATTTACAAACTTGCAAATGAGACACACTCACTATACCACGATATAGTGCAGGAATTGCTTTCGAATCTACTCTATTTTTATGGGATCACTCTTGGATCAAACCACTGATTGTGAAGACATTTGGCGTACGTACGTGTCAACCCACTAAAATACAAATTGTGCCGTCAATTTGTCTCAGAAAATGAGACTGAGAGAGAGAGTGGAAGGCCAATAAACCCACCTTTAGACAAATGGCAGAAACAACTGGCGGATTACGAGGCACCGTGACCTTTGTTGGCAGTGTCCGAAGCACAAAGTCCGGATATGCCTCCAGTTGCTTTCTGGGTGGCCTCACGATCTATAATACTCAATTCATCGAGGATGGCGGGCCTCAGATCATGCAAACTCTCCATTAATCATCCGTCTGGAGAGATTTGTCACTTTATCATTCCCAGACATTTGGATTTTGTGTTCATTTATGAACTATGAGTGGATTAGTCCACGGGTATGACACTCCTGTACAAATGGCTCGTTCCGGTGAGATTGGCCGGGGATATGGTCGCTCAGTCATGTTAAAATTTCATGGCCCTTAGTCGACTTTCCAGAATAATCGGCAATAAAAGTTCACTCGATGTTCTCGTGTACAGATCAACAATTTATTTCCCTTCTCGAATCAATGACTCAGATTTTTCCAATTCAAAACTCCTACTACCTCCGAGCCACCACCAAGGGCTCAAAGTCTGAGTCCCATATTGCTTTTCCCGAATTCGCACAAGTATTACATGATTCCATCAGGGTGGTCTAAATTGGAATTCTATTGCAAGTTGTTAAAAACTAAATCATTCCATCCAGTATTCGAAGTGAAGCGATTCCAGTTCCATGGCTGTCGATTTTGAAAAGGACGATCACCCATTCAGTGCAGTGATCTTATCTTTCTTTACAGATGTGGTGCAGGCTGTGGAATTTTTCTCTACACACCGAAAGCCTGCATTCAGCTTCAAGGATCACTGGAGTTCCGATGTACTTGTATGTTCAACTCCCCGTGCAAGACTTTTCTCGTGGACAGCTCTGAAAATTTTCTCCGAATTACGCGTCTTCAGATGGTAAAGAAGCCCTTTGGGTCCTTTATAATGTTGTTAACAAGGTCTTTCAGTTCAGCGTTTGATCAAAAATTTGCCATATGCTCACTCCCGGGTCTCCTAGCACAAGAGTATTTTTCCTTGTTCCAGATATTGAGCCTCCCAGTGTTTTGATAAGTAGGAGGTGACCACTTCCAATCAGTAAACCTCATGAATGAATTCCAAATGGAGTGAAAGCTGTTTAGTAACACATAACTGAGAACCAAAAATGAGTCAGTCCCAATGAAGATCGTCACGTTTTCCAGCAAATTCGATGTTTTTCCATTTGTCTAGGGGTGGTGTAAGTTATAGTCCGCACCATTTCAGACACATATCCGAAGATAGACCAATTTTCACTTTTTCTTGCTTAAAATCCATTCGTAGTTTTGGCATAATAGTGGTTTGATGGACAACGTTTAAACGGATATCATCGTGGAATTTTGACCACAACGTCTTGTGTTAGACTTCCGCCACCACCCGTCACTTCCGCACCCTGCAACCAGGTACCCCTTCAAGATATAATGTACATTACAGATTAATCAGTAGAAGAAAAAAAACGTTTGTTTTTCGAAATGCATGGAACGAAACTTTGAGAATGGATGCGTCCACGTTCTTAGCGTATTCTAAGCAGCCGCGAAGATTTTTGGGCGAACGTAAACACGTGTTGATAAACCGTATCTCAATAACATGTTTAGTTTCGAAAGACTGGGAAGAAAGACGGAAAGACGATTCTGTTTTTGCCTACTGTGGTGGGCTAATTATTTTATCCCTTTTTGATAGCCATATATCTGTTAGAAAAAATCATCTTTGTCCCCTTCTCTTGGAAAGCTACTTCTTTCCATAAAAGAAGTCAGCCCAAAGCTTCAGTTGGGTTATTGTGCAACGCGGGAAAAGAAGCAATTCACAAATATTGTAGTCTTTTATTTCTGCTCCTGAACAGAGGCTGACACGTCAACATACCTTTCCAAGATAACTATTTTCAAAGTGAAGCCTAGCGCTAACCTCAAACAAGTTTGGATCAGACGTGCCAGTTAAACATGTCCGGGGATAATGTTCTGCAGAATAAATACAAAATACGCCGCAATTACGAGAAGGTGGAGTCGAAATTCAGAAATGAATTGCCAGTATATATAATATGGAAGGATATGATCCATAGGATAATGGAACGAGGGCGGCCTCTTCCCGAAAGTGTTGAAAAAGTAAGAGGTTGAGACGTTTTTTGGCTGTGAAGTATGCATGAATTCCGGGTAGATGAAAAGTGATCTTTTCAGTTGGTATCGAGCGATAGATAAACCTGCAACCGTGCCCTATAATGCTCGGGAAGTGACCATAGACCAAGAACCATTCCGTCGGTCACAGTTCTTCACATAAGGAAAACAAATACAAAACAGTTTACTGCGAAAATTCGTGAATCAATTTTTGGGCACCCCGATTATCCACAGATAAGAGGTCCACACTTGTGTGGGAGTAACGTGCAAGATGATCGCGAAGTATCGAGTTGATACAGGAGCAAGACCGTTATGATAACAGAACAAAGAGCGATTGGTCACTCTAAAACGTTCTATCAGGAATAAGGATGTTGTAAAGAGATAATAGATAAAGTGGGAAAATGCGAAAACTCTGACAATACTACTAACCATAATTATTACAATTGCGCGATGCTATGTTGCGTGTCGTGTAATTGTATTTTGATCAAATTTGACTTTGTGCCAAAATGTGGATGGAAATGACGTCATTGAAATTTTAATCTTGTTCTCACGTCACGCAAAAACAGAGTACCCAAACCATTGTGCAAGAGAATTCTTTATTTTGTAAGAAGTCTAAATTAGTTTAGTAGTCTTCTCTTGTAGAGATTCGCAAAATCCTTCCATGGAGATTTTAGCCCTCGGCTTCTTCTTGTGCTTGGTATTGGTCCGTTTTATATATATATATATATATATATATATATATATATGTATATATATGCATATGAATTTGTCAATTTCTGTAGTTCAATCAGCTTTTATTTTAGCAAGTCACCATTTTTGTTATTTGAGGCATTTGAGGAGGTAACATCAAGTGAGGAAAGTTCCACTCCGATGAGATTCAACTAATTTATCAAGCAAAAGGGACCACAATGACCTGGAAAATTACGGCGAGTAATCGCGATAGGATCATTAGATCAGCTGTACCTTAGAGCCGGGCGATAGTAAAGCACTGCCCACCGACGGTGAATCAGTTTGTAACCCTAAACCTAGGAAGACCGGGCAGTCCAACTACCACCGCGAGAAATGAAATCGATGCTACCGATCGCTCGCTCGTCGGTTACCAACTCGCATTCTCATCTATGAATTCAGATTGTTACAGCACAATTTTATCAGTGATATTTCGTCGTGAAGATTAGATGTATTGCAATTTTACAAAAAAATGAAGTTTTGTTACAATACTCCATTTCGCTGGAATTCCACGCTGATGACTGAATGAGTGCGGCTGACGCTGAATAACTGGCAATTTGTTCCATCAATCATTTTTTCAAACATGAGCCATTGCGTAACCTCATTTCTTTTTACATACTTCACTCACCATTGATTGTTCTCATACTCATTTATTCACGGTGTAATTTCTTGAAAAGCCCTTTAGAGAGGTCTGAGCCATTCCTAGCAGTTGTTCATGGGCAACCATCTGCAGCAATACATGTAGAAACACGATTTTCACGAACGTTCTGACGGTGAAAAAAACGAAACCTTCGAATTAATAAAACACAAGAACGGTAGAAGAAACAGCACCACGATGAAATTAAGATAATTTGCATCAGCATAACTCAGTTTAGTTTGAATGGCCCCATAATCTGTCTTTCTGGTCCATTCGGGCGTACCCATTCTGTTTAGAGTAAGGATGAAGGAAACCGTTTCCTTCTGCCGGAGTTGTACATTCTGGCCTCCTTGAAGAAAACCAGTTAGGAGGTATTTTTGAATGGCTTTGCGTGGTGAGCAAACGAAAGCCTTGTCAACATCCTGTACATGCTAAAATTTGAAACCTTTATTACCTCCGAGGTCTGCGAGTTACAATCCTGCTTTTTCTAATCTTTCTTGTTTGCTCGCTGAACTGACGGAGGTCGCCACAGACTTGTCGAACTGTTTATTGGATGAAAACTGACACAATTCGTATTCCAGTATCCACATATATGAAGTAAATACCGTAAATACACCTAATAAGGTGTTAAAACCTACTATTGACTTACATTGCTTGGACATGTGATAAGTTATTGACTGTTTTCGAGTTAATGTAATCAATTTGGAATTTACGCATCTGTGTAAGAAATCTCAGCTAACACTCCAGGGACTTGTACTATCATGAAAAATGAGTCAGTTATACAGATCTCCAATGAACTTCCATGGGTATGTAGAGGGTTGAAGCCGTGAGATAACGAAGGTATTGAGTCTATCGTCGATATTTTTTGGTCCTCCAAGTACTTTGCGAGAAAGGTAAATCGAATAAGATATACAGGATGCATCCGAGTAAATATGCGCTTTTTTACCAACCCGTATGATGTACCTAAAATGTAGGGCTATTGGTTTTACCGAACAAACAATTCATGAACACGTTGTTGCCTACCTAGCATGATGAGGGGTGCTTTTAACAGTATTTACTGCTTTGCTAGCTACATCCCTTTGTCACCTGAATTGGGTATTTTAGCTTTTAGATAGAGATAATATCCATAGAGACTTCCGAGTGATGAGAATGGCCATTGTTCCTCGATTTTATCTACAGAGCTTTGCTGCTGTACACCCTAGCGGCACCCGTACAACATCTCCCATCAACTGCATAACTACAAAGAATTCTATACTGCTTCGGTCTCCGCGCAGGATAATCAGGGCAGCACTGCCAAGTTCATCGAACGGGGTTGGTAGCGATAAGTCGGCTACTGCTCAGAGTTCCCTCCCTTCTAATAAACCTTTGTCTTCTGTCCCCAACCGACTCTGTTTACTCACTCTATCCACCCATAATGGCAACACGTGCTGTACTCCCAAACGGTTATTTGTCAGACAGTGTCGGTAGTAATCCTCTGTCTTGTAGTCCACGTGATCTCAAGCCTCGTCTGTCTCTGAACCTCGCCCCCGTTAACGTGCTTACTCCCATGCATACCGATCAGCAGGTGTGCTTTGTCTTCAAAATAGACCGTCTGAAGATTGATATTTGCTGCGTAAGCGAAACGCGTATCCAGGAATCGAGCGGTGTGGTTCAACTAACTTCTCCTGGTATCTCATCGAGGTATTTTCTGTGCACTTCAAGAGACGAAGGTGCTAGAGCTGCAGGTCAGCTTGGTGTAGGAATAGTCTTGACTGACAAGGCGGGAGATACCCTTTTTGGACTGGATCCTGAATAATAGACGTTTATGTGCTGTGAGACTAGAAGGATCAGTCGGCCTTCGAAAGAATAGTTGTGGTTAGCGCCGTTTGTTTGCGATCTAGGCATATGCTTCAACGGACTGCAGCTCCGACATGCTGAAGGATGAGGTCTACGATGAATTCACCACCCTCCTTCGCAGGAGCAAAGATTCTGCAATTGTAGTGCTAGCTGGTGATTTTATTGCATAAGTTGGAAAACTTAGTGTGTGACAAGCTTGTTTAGGTGAGAGTTGTTCCTTACCCGCTGAGCTTACAGAGAACGGGGATAGGCTTCTCCAGTTTCGTGCTGACAGTCTGTTATTCCTGTTTCTTACAAATTTCCGACACAGCTCAAGTCGCAAGGCGAAACGGCGCTCTAACTCTACAGGTATTCTGAGCCGGATCCATCATATCGCAGTAAGCTCCCGGTGGCGCAGTTCTGTTCAGAACTGTAGATCTTACTGGTTCACGTATGTAGAGTTGGACTATGCTTTAGTTTTAATGCGCTAATCTCTCCAGCCCCATGGTCATCGGCACAAACCGCAAACCCGGTTAGCCGTACAACGTTTGTTCGATCCAGAAGTACGCACCCGTTATGAGCAGAATTAAGCACACGAGCCAGGATCTACGACGAACAGTAATATAGATGCGCATTTGGCCCTTATCCAGCAGGCAATACACTTTGCGGCAGATTTCGCCTGTGGTCCTAGATCCTATGTTCATCAAAGACACTAGATTACTTAAGAGTTGCCCAGTTTAACGGAGCAAAAATATCGGCTGTTGAACGGTAGGAAGATGAATAAGATGCGGAAAAATCTACAGAAGCAAGTTACGAAAAGCCTTAACAAGGATCGAGGAAAATGGTGGTTCAAGGTAGCCGAAGAAATGGAAATAGCAGCTGCTTCAGGTAACGGTCAAAGGCTGTTCAAACTTATTCGGGACACTAGTGGACGACCAACACCTGTCAGTGAAACCACACGTGACAGAGAAGGAGAGTTTATTCATGACAAAGAGCAAAGACTGGACAGTTGGGCCGAATACTTCAAGGATCGGTTTAGCCTGCTGCGCGCTAACGTGGTTACTCCTGTGTCAACAACTGCGGTTACTTGGGGAGTATCACATGAGCCCCAATAAAAGTAGAAACATAGTCGAGCACTCGCTTACTGAAGCGAAGGAAGGGTACCTGTCCTGAAGAACTCCCTCCAGTTCATTTCAACATGGGTGGTGGCCCACTGATAAAATCATTTACCACTCTGATCCGTGACCTTTTTACCGAGGAATATATTCCGTTATTATGGGGTAAGTCATTAATTGCACTTTTCTTCGAGAAAGGAGTACGTAATGACTGTAGTGATCATCGTGAGCTTAGCTTATTTCCGATAATCACCAAGGTATTAGCCTTGATTATGCTGCATCATCTTACACTGACTCGCGAGAGGAAAGCCCGCAAACAACAGGCCGGATTCCGCCCACGTAGAGGATGCATCTATCAGATTTTTGCTCCTGGCCAATTACTCGAAACTCGTCACACTCGCAGTCGACCGATAATAATGGTTTTCCCTGAACTGAAAAGCTCCTTTGATTCAGTTGACCGGACAGCGCTATTCATTGCTCTTCAGCAAATAGGTGTACCGCAGCAACTCGTGAATCTACTGAGATTATTATACTCTCCTAAATCTGACCGCGTAAGAGTGTACGGTGAATCATCAGGTCCTTTCAAAACAGCCAGCTGTGTTCGGCAAGGATATCCCGTTTTTCCATTTGTGCTCAACTCCAAGATCGATGAGGTAATGAAAAATGCCTAATGTGGGTTCTGAACTGGCAAATAGCGGGAAACTGTGTGATCTAGATTAAGCGGACGAACTTGTTTGCTTGTTCCAATGCACGGAACGTGCGCAACGTGCACCAGATAGACTCGGAAGACATGTAGTTCTATTCTGCTAGCACTTGATGCCTCCAAAGTTTAAAGTGATACGTCAACTGTTTCGAGTTTGATGCTTGATGGGAATGTGTCAGCCACTGTCGACCTCTCCAGTTATCTCGGCAGTAGCGTGACGACGGATGGGAGCTCGGTAGTAGAGGTGCACACACTTATATCCAAGGCTCGAGCGGCACACTCTGGACCGAAGCATTTGCCGTGCAGACCTGATATTTCACCGAAGTAGAAAAGCCGTGTGTACTGTGCCGCTGTGCGCATGGTTGCGGGAAATGGAGTCTGCGTGCGGAAGATATCCGCAGCCTTGAGGTTTCCGACCACCGATGTTTGCGTAGTATTGCTAAAATTGCATGGAATGACCGAGTGAGCAATGCTGAGGTCAGAAATTGAGTTTTTGGTGCTATTTCAGAGACTGTTCTATCAGAGCGCCTCCAGTTGAGAAGACTTCGTTGGTTGAGGCATATATTACGTATGGCAAACACACGTCTACTATACCGTGCCCTGTTTTCCGTTTCTCCTAGGGAGTGAAAGAAATCACGTGGAGGCGAACAAAGGACGTGGCAGCGAGGACTGGGAAAATGTATAACAAGCTTAAGGAAAGTGAATGCTTCACGTCTTCGTGGTTGGGGTCCAAAAGATCCGTCTACCAGTAGGCTGGAAACACTGAAGGATACGGCAGCGAACAGTAATCAGTGGCCATCGTGTTGTCACCTTTGTCGAATCAGAATGATGGACCAATGTGCATTTGTACAGTAAGACTGTGTATTCCTCGTGTTGGTTAATAAGGCGTTCTTTTTTTTACCCACCCCTGTAAGTGCACTGCCAGTTCCTCACGTATATTCATTGTTTGTAATTATACGTGCAACATGGTGAGAAAGGCAACGGTCTGTGGGGTTTGTCCTGTTGCTTTACGCTGAACGATGACGGTGATGTTGACTATTTTGAAAAACAATGACTGATTCATGTGATTCGTGTCAATAAGCCGTGGATAAAAGTCATGCTCATTGCTAGTAGAGCAAAGTAAAAACGTCTTTCTACTGACTCGGGTTATAATATCCCAATGAAAGGAATATCCTAATTGACGATTATCTGTACAACTTACTAATCATAACATTTTGATAGGAACGCACGGACCTTATTCTTATCTTCCAAATGAAATAAACACTACATTATCCAAGAGAAATCATCCGGATGGTTATGGATGTAGTATTTATAGGTAGCATCATCTATTCCATAGGTGGATGAGTTCAAACAGATTGACATCAATCCAGTTCAATCTCCTTGGATTTCTTCTTCTCGCCCTCCTATTTCATAACCATGGGCTGTCGGTAAACCGAACCTAATTCTTAGGGGATCGAACCTTGGAAATCATATTTATCAACCAAATTGGCAAGGGTACTTATTTCGCTTCATATGGGTACTTTAAGGAGCGGGATATTCACCGTCGCCTTTCTACTCCCTAATCCATGGAACGGTAATTGAGAGACGTCTTAATATTTTTTCTTATTTTCTAGACAGTGGCTCTTCGACCTCTTGAGTCTTGCTATAGCTGTACTCTTCCAGACCTCCTCTGAAAATGCGTTGATTTCCCATGCCCTTGTTGTGTATTCATTTCAATCCGTTTATGCCTATGTATGAACTGTATGAAATTCACAACCGCAGTTGAAGTTGGGTGCCATGAATATCTGTTTAATTCTGTCGAGGCTACTGTTAGTGCACGACGTACGTAAACAGTAATTGCGGCCATTGCATCCAATCTGACACGCGTGAGGATAAATTAAAAAGCTTCTGTGCTGAACAACTGAACCTGGCAATTGAACTGCATTTGTAGCGAACTCCAGAGCTCGACCGAAAAAGCTACTCACTACTCGCAAAAGGAGAGCTCCGCCTTCAGTGATGCTCTCCTTGGGATTTCATAGCCTTTTTATGTTTACGTAGCAGCTGTACAAGTCCGATCAGAAGTGGAAAGTTTCATTCTTTGTAGAGAGGTCAATCCTGACAGCTTTTTGTTTGGTTACCGTCGTGCTACCATCTAAATAGAACACCAGAGGCATTACGGACAGGCTGAAACGAAAGCTTAAAACTTCCGTCTTCCAGTCGGATAGATTATTTTAAGATATACTGTAATTTGCTTGGTAATATGAAATGTTTGATCTGTGAAACTAATTAGGATGTCACCACTGGTGTTTGTGAAACACTTGTTAACTTCGGTATCCAGTGAATCTTTCGGCTAGCAATTACTCGATATCCATCAAAAAACAAGATCATGTTACTTGGTCTCCTCAAACCTAGAAACTTTCAAGTAAAAACACCGGTTAGGCTTAGAATATTAATCAGAAACACACTATTTCTTATGAGGAATTTTGTTGACTGGTGCAGTTTATTGATATGAAGTTAACGACCCTTCGTTACTTTTCTGATCACATCGCTCGTCCAGGCTCTTCAAGATACTTGAGTTCTGCACCTTGTTGACCAAAACCCCGTAAAACCGAGCATTTCTGCATGATTGTAAACAGCGGAGTGGAACTGAGCGTTGTGCTTTTGACATGTTTGTGAACACAGTGCGAAACGCTGTACCCAGTGAGTGAGAAAGATAGATAGATGTGACCACCTACCGTCTACCGTGAGATGGACCAGCACAACTTTCTCACGCCAGTTATTCTTTTGCTGATCAGAATTCATGATGCCCCCGACTCCCACCCATTCCAGAGCAAGCAATGATTCACTGGATTCCTCCAGTGAAACTGACAACGTGTTAATCCGATTACACTGATGACTCAACAAAAGTTGAAACTTTCAGCCCACCTACTGGATGATCATCCATCAAACAGTGATAGAGAGGTGATTGTGTTCAAAATGAAACGCATTATTTCTGGGATAAAATAGTCTAATTGCTTTTATCTCATTCTCCCAAGTTCTAATTGTTGCTGAATATCTTTCATGAACAAAATCCACGCCTGAGAATGTATGAAAGATGTTAACTTGCACAGTCATCAAGGATTTTCATTTTCACACTCCGGCTGGGGGAAAAAGTTGGCGAATTCTGTGATGAGCTAGACTATTTAAAATGCCCGATTACTTCAACGCAAATCACAGTTTTCCTTGCTTTAATTGAAATTTCCAGAGAAAATAAGCAATACTATCCGGGGGTGATGCTAAAATAAAGCGTCTTACTTTCATGGACATCAACAATTTAGTGAGAATGAGTTCCAAATTACATACTAAAGCTATCGCAAAGACTGGTCAGCGAGAAAAATGCTTTCATTCATGCCACATTGAGGTATCCTGCAAACACTTGATCTGTCACACGCGTAAACCTACACAAACCTTTCAAGAAAGAAATTCCTCATTCTTTCAGCTTCCAGCAACGTTACCTGTTCACCAGGTCATCGGTCACTGGAGGCTCTCATGGAAGAAAAGACTCAAGTTCCAGCAAGCCATCCACAGTGGGGCTTTTGAAAAATCTACATTTCCGCACTTTTGATTAGTGAGGTAGAAACTTTTAGGAATCAGTCCAAAAGAATAACCGGGGAAAGATAATCTTTTGGTAAATTATATTCTTTGTTGCAATTGAAAAAAATTCTTCAGGTTGTACTCCGGTTAATAATGTTATAACGACAAAATAGACATATTGTACTTCACTGAAAGACCACAATAAAAATTCACTCGATTAAAGCAGGCTGCAACAAGCAAACATTTGCTTTAGACACTTGAATTGTTTGGAGTGACATTTTTGATTTTGGTGCGAACACCATTTTTATGGTTTTTCCAGGAAAAAGTTGGTCCGTTTGTATTGAAATGATGAAAACGTGTTCAAAGTCTGACTTATTGTAACCACGCAAACTGACTGCTCGACTCAATATTCAGGAGGCGATTTTAGGGGAATCCGCCTGCTATGAGAAGTTATTTACGTATTTTCAAAAGATATGATCCTAATATGATTCTTACTTAACATTTCTATATGAATGTAAGGAAAAACCAGAAAAGTATATTTTCCTGAGTCTTATGACCTGGTCGTGCCATCGAAAGTGAACTAAAGACATCATCTATGGATAAATCGCTCCTGACAGCACAAAAGTTAGCTAATCTTGAATCGTAGGTACGAGGTGTGAAAGCGATACTGCACTCCGAAAGGTTTGATTTTATCAAATAAATATTATAATCTGTTCAAAGGAGTATCCTGTATTAGTTTGTCGCGTAAAATGAAACTTGGACTTACAAAGATTGATCATGTCCAGCTTGCGTCTTTGGGCATTTCGGTACACAGCTACTTTGGTGGAAATTGTTCAGAATAGCTCACGAAATGCGTGAACTCAAATCTGTGATCTGACTCATCAGGCATTATTTGATTTTTGTCGATGTCAAACGGTCCTGCATATTTTGACATAACACTTTGTTATAGGCTCTAATGAAATGGAAATCTTTACCAAGGAGGATAGATTTTGGAAATCAAGCAACGAACCTCGGAAAGATTTTGCTGCTGAATGTAGATCTAACTAACATGCGGAAAGATGAGAACGTTTTGAATCACTCATGGAAAAAATTAGAATAATTGATTGAAAAACGAAATGTTTCCCTGATGGACATTTTTATTACCAATGTAGGTCATTCTCTCTTCGACGAACTTGAATTTTTCTCCAAAATGTTTTTCAGAATTTCTTTGAGAAGTAATGGATCGAAATCTTTGAATCCCTATTTACTAATACACCGGTATTTGCAAGTGATTTGCCTGTTTCTCAGTTGTCGCAAAATAGATGAACAGAGCATCCAAATGATGTTTCCCACTCTTTGAACAACGATCCTTACTTGGAATGTATACGAGTATCACCGGAGTTCCCGCAGCGGGATAATTACTTGGAACTTGCCTGGATTGCAAAACTGACGGTCATATTGGACAGATTATTTCTAATTTGGCTTTCTCCTACATTTTTTCTTATTACATTTTTCTGCCTTTTCTCTGAGAAATAGTTTCAGAACAAGAAGAATAATGCGAACAAAACTGATGTCGAATGAACATTTTACGTGCTGTCAATCCAGTGGACTCGAATGTTCGAACATCCAGGAAAACGTGAATTTTCGTAGTAAAAAGTTATCGTTCAGTGCAGTGCCACGTTACAACCATTACAACACCGAGAAATTGAAGCTGGCCACATTTAACCGAAATAAGCCTGTATTTTATGTCCAAAAGACGTTTGTTGCTCAAATGATATTGCCGTGGTAGAGATTTGTTACCTAATCTTGCCTTTGCTACAGACACACTCCTTCCTTTAAATTTCAATTGGTTTCTAATGCTTCTTTCGTGAATGACTCTCAGGGTTCCTTTGTCTGGGTCTAACTGCCTCGAACCAGATATGGAACTAGTTACCGTACTGGTTCAGTCCTTCTAAATTCACGCATTAACTGTATGCTCACTCACTCGGACAATAATTTCTTCACAATATTTGCATTTCACACCATCGTGTGAAGCAAAGGAAAAGGTATTTTTAATGGAAAATTGCTTCCCCAGGACTTTAGTAACTCGCGTGATTTCCTATTTTGTATTGGACTAGCAATAGTGGAAAAACTCGAACTTCACACGAACAGGTAAACACATTCCTTTTTGCAATCCGGATCCCGAGTTTCAATGGACTCTGTTGTTACCATTTATGATATTACCGAATGTGATTTTCGCATGGAGTTTACTCGGTTCAATAAAGAAAGTGAGTTTGTTGTAGTGTTCCCTATTACCACGTCAGCAGGCAGTCGAAGAAACTGATAACCTTTGAAGGGACCTTGGTCTTACCTACGCGAGATGCATGCGAGATTTTTCTCAATATTTATTTTCAATAATATCCGAATGAAGTTGTCATATCACATAAAATTGTTCATATTTCTCAAACCACGAAAAATAACCATATATAGTTTGTCAGTTCGTCGATTATCTATGAAAAAGGCATCTTAAAGGGCAAATCGAAAAATATCATATTTATCTGCTTCACCAGAATAGCGAGGCGATTATGCCCACGATGTATTACACAGCATAACTTTGAAACCAGTACGATCCACGAAAATATTGACGATTACGTGAACGGCTTTTGACTGATAAGGATAACCTTTATGGATAGTGGAGAATCGACTTGCACTTTTCAAAACAAAAGGTCCAATACGGCTAGCCGGAATCGAACCCGCCACATTCCGCTTATCAAGCATATGTTCTACCGGCCAGAAGGGTGTGACTCAGGCTCCTCGAGCCAATAAATGCATTCTGTGAGTAGTGTTTTTCTGCATAGGCAACCGTTGATAAGTCTTATCAGTGTGATGAGAATAAGCTTTATATATTATCACAACCGTTATGTTAGGAATAGATTTTGACTACTATGGGCGAAAAAGACTTTTCAATACAATTTGTTGGGAAGTAGTTTTACCAATTATTCAGGTTCGATGATTTTACGAATTCGAACTTTCAGGAAATTTTACTCTAAACCAGAATGGCTTCAGTGTTATCATTCGCAGTTCAGAGTGCACGTGGCATAAAAATTAGAGAGCTATACGAATTTGTATCTAGTCACCGGTATAATGTGTACTGCAGACAGGATCAGTATTTCATCTAAAAATTATTTTTCCACAGAAATTACATAAGCTGCGGACAGTATTTCGCGTGACTTCGGACGAGGTTGTTTACGGATCGGTTCTTTTTTGAGAACCTACTGACTATTTAATTCATTACTTTTCTGAATTGCTCATGTGATGCAACTTAGAGACAAATTGAATTGCGGGATAAGTTTACGATCAGAACTGGTCCAAGAACCTGGGCTTTTTTGGGAAGCTTGTGGCCAAAGTAAATTTCGACATTTGAATCAGTTCAGTATTCGTAAAATTTGACAATTATTATTCCAGGATGAACGTTGCTGTTATTTATTAACTCATTTTTTGAATGTCAATAAAAGTCTCTGAGCACATTGCCCAATCGAAAGCACAAAATTGATTTCAATCAGTAGTTTTGTGCACTGTCATTTAGATGCCATTTGACCCAATGAATGGTGATGGGCAGTAATTTGTCTTCTAAGAAGGTGGGTAAAGAAGCACAAAAAGTAAGAGACCAGTTGGAGATGTGAGAGCTTTGTACAACCAAGTCTGCAATCAGCACGGTGAAACCGTTCACATCATAAATGGTTAGCTAACCGCGGGGCATATTTGATTTGAATCTGTTTGAGGTAATCACCAAGGCAAATCTCTTCACCTTTGCGTTTCGTTATCCGGTGATCATACGAAGATCTCACTTTTTGTTTTTACCTAAATAGCTAACCAGGCGGATATCACGACAGTTAGGTAGTGAGCTTTCATTCACTGTTACGCTGTATTTCATAAAAGATATGAGTTTCACCAGAGCTGGAAGGCAACGCAAGACCTAATTCCACTTTCAAGTCTTTGAATTGAGTATTTTTGTGTGCCACTCAAAACCAATACAACCTTGATTAGTCTGCCGGTTTTGATGTAAGAAAATCAGTTTTTCAATCAACGAAGACACTTTCTAGAAATAGTTTTGCATGGAATTTTGAAAAGGTCTACCCTATAGAATAAAATCAAAGCAACCGAGACTTAATGCTTTTTACCTCGAAGATGTAAACATTCTAAACCTCATGCGTTTAGCCGTGATTGTCATGTGAGATGATGGTGAGCGAGACAAAAAGTAGATTACCTACTGTCGTTATCAAGAGAAGAGGATAAACACAAGTACTCATCAAGTCGCTTACTCATAGACACACAGGAACACTAACTGACATACCTTAGGGTGCAGTCATAATGAAGCAGTTTCCTTTTCTATCCGATCAAGTTTGCATGCTTGTTCAAAGGACGGAGCTGATTCTTGTCTGTCAGACGCACTTGTTTTCCGCTCTATTTCTACTTTGGACAAGCACCGTTACAGCCTATCCAAAATCTGACCAGTGAAGTGGAAATGCTGAGTTAGGAAGACACCTTAAGAACTCTTATGGCAGCGTTCCTCGCCCAGTCTGTCGTAGAATGCGCAAAATTACCACGTACGGACAACACATCAAGTGCAAGCGTGAAGGCACAGAGAAAGTCACAAAGCTTTTTTATTCCTTCGAATGTTAAAACGTCTTTTATTTATTCTGTAAAATCGTCATCATTTGTTCAGCAAGGCAGTTAATTGTTATTGCGAAAGCCAGTGGACCGTGAGCAGTTGACGTAGTGTAAATATGGAGATAGAGAACGTTCACTTTGCTTCATCCAGTGCAGTTGTTTTGTCCAGCTTTTGGTGGTGTACATGAAATTTGTTCCCACGGATACCCGGATAATAGAAATCACCATTCAGGGCGAAGATGCTTAAGGAATTGTAATTTGAATAATTCCAGGGAGGGAGGAATACATTTCTTTGCTCCACTAATATGTTGGTGCTAATTTCCGCCCAAGAAATCTGTGCTGGCAGGAAGCATCACCTCTCATATGACCCCAAATATTTGCTATGCAGATTTGGGTGGAACAGGTGCGAACAGAGAGTATTTTCGCCCATTTTGCTCCATTCCTGGGAGGAAAACTGCAAAGCTATCTTTGTGTTCGATCACCAAAATGAAACTCAGCTTGAGAAAATTGGGAAGCAATCTTTAGGTTACGCTTGTTCAGGTTTCGATTTGAGTGCAGATATAACTAGGCGACCAGTGTTATCCCGTCGGGGGTCAAGTGCTCGATTCAAAGACATTTACATCAGACTAGCTCTAAACCATGTATCACCAAGTGACAGTCTACACTGGAACACTTCAAAATTTACTTATCTATAGGGAACTACAATCTCCCCAAGGTACACTAGGGTAAGTAATACTTGATCTATACGTGATTTCTCAGTTATGGTTTCGAAGTACAGAGGCTAATTGTTCAGTGGAGGTCTCACGATAAAACCAATCTTTTAATCCTGATTTATCTATAAACGAATGTCAATGTTGACGTGGACGCGGAGAACCTACTATCGTCAACTCGTCTTGACAATCAATTATATAAAATTCATTAGCAAATCTGTTGGCAGTGTCCTCCGTGAGTTATCTACCAGCGTCAAATTCAGGTGAAAATGTTTTCACTTTTGGTGTGAAATATTTGATTCTTTGGATAACCGACACCCACTTTTTTATGTATTTGTTTTATTTGAACATGTTACCAGTTGAAGTAGTACAGCAGCACTCCTGAAATTCGTTTACCTACACAAAGGATCTACAATACCACCTTCTCTTCTATTAATGCTGCAGCCTTCTTCACGTTGTCCGTGTAATGGTACCGACCAGAATTCCGTAAACATCAGCAGAAAAATTCATCATGGTTTTACTGAAGGGTTAAATTCTTGGTAACCACTGCGATACCTTGTGCATGTTCCATCTAACCCTCCCACAGTTAAACAGTCAGGCCATTTAGTGATGACAATAACAACAGCTGGCTTGGCTCATTTGAGAGGAGTTTTCCAAGACACTGATCAGATAAGAAGCTATATCACTCTAATCTACAACAATGCCGAGAAAATTTCGCAAAGACACTTTCATGCTATTTTCTGTCATTTTAAACATGGACGGAAAAACTATAAGCTACTCATGTTTAAGTGGATTATATTAGGAGAAGGTATACCAAAACAAAAGTAGGACATTTCTTCCTCGATGCTGTTTCGTTTGTTCGATTTGTTGATATTGATTTATTGGTATATATATTATTGATATATTTTTACGCATAGCCCGTTGTCGGTAAGATAATAGTCAAACTCGATCTTGAGGCTTAAAAAAGTGAAACATACCACGCCCAAATAGATCAGACGGATTTCTGAACCATGTCCGAGATAATTACAGTCGAAGTTCATCGACTGCTGTGGTGGTTTTTTTACATGAAACATCCCTAGTCAACGACTGATTTTATTGCAGATTGCTAATAGGATAGCTACATTTCCCATTCGAGTAAACAACCCGGGCATTTTCGGAAAATTTCCAGATGCAATGTCCTCACAATTACGGTAGAACTTTTGCCCCCAAAGAAAGAATATTTCTAACTCAATTTGTGAGCCAAAAGACTTCATCGTTAACGAAGGAAAGAAGAGTTGTATAATCAGGTTGAGAATGAGATGGGCTAGTTTCCACAGAGGTGTGTGCTTGAAATCCATACCAAAGATGTGCAACCTTGAGTGTTTTTGAATAGTTTATACATATGTTGATGGCTTCTAACTTAGATTGCAAATAGAGAATAAAATTTATGGAAGCTATTATCCCATCTTCAACGTCCCAGATGATGTACAGTTTTGAAATTTGGGCTACTCAGTCAAACTTAAATCTGAGTAGATTTACAGAAACAAAGATTTCGATAATTATTTGAGAATTAAACAGGTATATCTATTTATGTGGCAAATTAATCAGAAGTTGCACAAAGGATTACCTTGACTATATATGACACCTTTTTGCAGCTCAAACGACGTCAGCTATTTCAGGGAGAATCGTGTTTGTAGTTTGCTGATAATGAATTATCTTGTTCTGTTGACTGATGCCAACGGCATTCAAGTTAGTTTCTGAAACACCTGACAAGTAATCATTTACTGATATTTTAAGCGTTTACCAGATTCCAGAAAAGGACATTTTCTAACCCGGTTTAAATTTACTAACGGAAATATCACTAGTTCGGAAGAATAGTGAATACTTGTGTGTTATATCATATGGTACGAGTACGTCAAAGCAAACTACCACCAACATTGTGCACATACAAAGGTGAAAAAACAGCCCTGCGTAATTTGGTTGCAAATTTAAAAAAAAGAAAGAATATGAGAGTTGTTTGTTTTTGCCCTCGGAGACTTTCTAATGCATAGCACATCATGAGGTGACTCAACCGCATGGTGATATACAACACAAGATTCTTACTAAGTAGATGTACGACCAAACACTCGGTTTTTTTCACCAACTTTCTAGACAAATCCACATGGTAACTACACTCTGCAGCTAGAGAACAATGCTAGCTGTATTTCACTGATCTGTATGCTTCTCAGTAGGGAATGTTTCACCAGTTCATAACGTAAAATGTTTCAAAATGGTTAAACAAATACAGAAACAAACAGGCGCTTTGTCCCTGTGATTTACAAACGTCATACAATACATGGTTTAGCTGCTTCTGTCAAAATAGTCGAAGCTTAGATGTGGAGATTCACGTGATCTGATTCTGACATTCAGGGTTAATTTATTCGAAGTGTGCACTGAGGCTCCTTCTGAGAGTACATCTATCATACCAACCCATTATTGTGCGGGTGACGAGTTGGTATTGGCTGGGGCCGGTGATGGATGGACCCTTTATATCGTGCGACGGTAATGTGAAACATGTCATTTGGAGCCATCTCGGATGGCCTACAGAAGATCACATGCAAGTTTAAATCTCGAAATTTGGTTTTTATTCCCTCTTTAGTACTTGCCGGATGTGCACTGTAGATGATTACCGAGACAGACAAGTCCTGTGGAACCATACACCAAGAATTTCCATACAATAATGAAAGCTGACACAACACGATCCACGCCATTAGGTTCAGCTACTTCTTCGAAAAAAGGCATTCGCTTGAAGCCATATTAATCAGAAGTGGTATGCAAATTATGTATGTTTCATGCAGTGGCGGGTGAAAATATATTTTGCACGAGATGTTTTACATATTCACTGCTCTAAATTGACCTCGTATTCATTGGCTGACCGGATTGAGTAGACTTGGAAAGACAGGTTAGACACATTTGTCGGTCATTAAATGCGGTCTGCTAAAATTTTGCGTGTCATTCGAAATGTCACTCGTCGAATAATGTTTAGTTTCTACTGTGGATGAGTCACAGTTGGTTTGGAAATTATTTTACGACACTGCATTATTAAGTTTTACTTATGAACCACCTCCCCACAGACTCTCTAAACACAGCTGTCTTCAAATTCACCTTCGCGATCGCATCTGCTTTGTGTAGTTTGCTATGAAATTAGTAAAAGATAAATGATAACTGAGGCAGTTGTAATTCAATATCAGCTGGATGATACACAATGGTGGAGAACCCCAGTTATTACTTTCTGAAAGACAGATTTCACAAACAGTTATCAATTTGGAAACTGTTAATTAGTTTTCTCCACGTTATCCTAAATATGTTCTCCCCACGTGCACCCTCCCAAATGCACTGCAAGCCTCAGTACGTGCATTTGCTCATCACCCAAGACTTCATTTCCACATAGCAAGAGATACTCGTGCAATGAAAATTCAGTTTGTGATACAAGTATGTTTCCGGAATTTCCAGCGACTCAGTCACCTTTTTGTTGGATACTGATGAACTACGAGTTGGGCAAATTAGGTACGCCATGACTAAGCATGACTTCTGATATCCTCCGTGGGTCTTTGATGGGAACTGAATGTGAACCGAAAACGACCCGCTAGGTTGTTTGTTTTTCCACCCCAATTCAGTTGAATAAATTTGCGGGAAATTCAGCCGGATTTCTAGGCCAATTTTATCCGTTGTTGCTGACTGTCTGTGAGCTTCTTCTTGGTACTTTCTTTAGGCACTGATTAGGATTTCTAGACCTTCTTGAAATGTGATAAAGCTTGAATACCACTAAGGATATGCCTGATTTTGAGTCTTCAGTACAATGTTGGAGAAGCCATACACTTGCAGAAGTTAGTCCCCTTTGCGTCGGGGAAAACACATTTGGCAATACGAACGTAGTGTTGTTGATGTGCGAACATCAGTTTCAGGTCTTTTTTCAAAATCAGATGAGATGTGTGATATTTCGAGTTTGCCGGTTTCACTCCGTGAAAGCAAGGTCATCTACTGTGTAGTCATTTCTGTAAAGTAAAACAAATACACGGTCATTAATTTAAGTTAGATTTTGCACATTGATGTGAGATGCTTCGGCTAAACTTCCCAAAGCCTCATCGGTATAACTGAAGACAATAAAGGTGAGGTTCTACTTTTGTGTTGCGTATTACTCCTCCATTGTATTTAGGGAGGATCATCCGATGATATCAATAATTTCCCATAAGTGTTTAATGTGTGTCGTTCTTAAAATTGTTAAGTCACTCTAAAATGTGGCTAATTCAACACTTTACTTCGTGAATGGAGTTGAATAACTAGTAGCAGATGATGGTGTTTCCTTACTTTGTGTGCAACTGAAAGGGTTCAAATAAGTCCAATTCTCGGGGAATATGGGATAGGCAAAGCACTGCATCTTCAAAGGCGCATTCATAATGCTTGGGTGGTACTACCAAACACTGATGAATATGGAATCATATACCTAAAGGTTGATGGAACTGACCCACAGATGGTGACATCATTTTTGCCAATTTTCACCCCATTTTTACTAGTTATATGTGATAAACATTATGTATTTAAATTATTAGTTGATGGCTAGAGCTGTCCGAGCACGCTTCCCAGAAAAGAACACTGACGGAAAATCAATTATGGGCTTGATGTGGCACTCGTCTCTTGCGTATGCAAATGAAGTTGTTCGTGAGCTTTTTTCAGTGCTCTGGTGGCTATGAGGGGGCAATGAACGGATTTCTTGCTGAGAGTTCTGATAGAAACGCCCCCGGATGCAGCGCAAGCAAATCGTCTATCCCGTCAACGTTTTTTTGATATTTCAGACCTAGTAACCCGGACCCTTTCTGGAATTTATTGCCAGAAGTCAACACAAATGAATGAATTTCCGTACCAGTTCAACGTTATTCGATCAACAACTCTTCCAACCGCAGACGGAGAGAAGAAGTTGAAGAGTGAATCATTTACCCGAATCTCTGATGCTGCTTTCCTGGTGATTCAATCAGACAGGCAGAATTGAATATGTCCGGTGAAATTGCTTTTTTAAAAATAATACAAAATTCCAATCTCATCGATTAGCTGACATCGGAGAACATAATTCTACACATAGTTGCTTGTTATGTGGTAAATAAATTTGTGGTCATATTAGTTAAAGTAACCAGTTTGTTTAAAACATCTGAACTGAGAGCTTCTTCCGTCAAATTATTTCCGGTTTCTAATCTTACTTCTTTTCAAGGATAGTATTCTCGTATTTTAGGCTCAACGAAAGATTCCACTTATTGCGGCCTTTTGTCTAATATTCATTGGAGCTTCGGAGTTGGGATTTCTCGAAAGGTGAGTAATTATATCCTTTTCTCACTCTTCTTACAAATTGATACTGGAGTTAACGTGTTGTTTAGGGCTCCCTGACTCCGCATCATTGAAAAACAAGGGCTGCTTTGGATTCTGGGTGTATTTTGTTGGTTATAAATGCTATATTACTTCGAAGCTTTTGTTTCCAGTAAGCCTTGGGTTGCATATCGTAAATGATATTGACCTGTTTACCGAGACAACAAAACAATTAGTAAACAATAAAAGAGTGTCTCACTGCCAATTTAATTGAAATAAACACTGCTTAGGTTAGCCGAACATTTTTTTGTCTGAATAGCTAAGCACTCTCAGGTGTTCCGACTTTATCAACGCAACCGACGTCTAACGTCTGATGTTTTAGTGACCACTTGAACTTCATATCCTATTTCTCGGTGTTCATTGCAAGTGCTGAACTTGTGTTCCTCATTTGTAAACTTTCGGTTTTCATGGAAATCAAACTAATACTTTAAGTTTCATTTTCGTAAACGGATACCGTCATTTGCATCGACGGTCCTAACGTGTAAACGTTTATGTATACCGTTACACGGAGCCAAAGTTCTGCATGACAAAACGAAGTGCAGCATCGTATTAGTCAACTCGGAGTGTACATTTTACTGATAACTTTATATTACCTTCATTCAGTGCTGTGCATTTGTGCAACTCTTTCAACTTTGCCACGGTTGACTGCTTCTGGATGGTATACAACGGATCATCAAGCCGTGCTGATGATCGTCAGAGCCCGTCACGGATCGATTCGTATCCAGCTCGGGACATTTTATTGACTCGGTCGAGCTAACACATTCGTACACATCAATACTAACATTCTCCAACTCCTCAGGAATACTCACGTTTCAGAATTCCAATACGGTGACTGGACTGTCCTACGATACGCCAAATAATTTCATGTATTGTTCTGAAAGGTCGATTATCCCTTCATGAACGGGTAAGGAGGAACAGAATATATATGAATGCAACATCCTACCTTTTTGTCAAAACCCAATGTAACATTTATACGCTCAGCACACTATTTGTACAGAAAGATGCTTTTCTGTTTTGTATAAGAATTTATCATAAACACCAGAGTTTGAATACTTTCAACAAATTGAAGTTCATCGACAGATTTAAGCGCTTCTGCGATCAGTTTTGGGGTAAGAAATAATGAATAGCTTCCCTTGGGGTCAAGTAATCAAAACATGACCCAAAATTTCGCAGACATTGCCAGCGAATATTATTCAAATGCCGTTCAGTAGATGAAAAACAGTGCTGCTCAACCAGTGGAATACACCATCGGTTGTTAAATCACGCGTCAATGTGTTTTCGCGATTTGAGCAGCCTTGGACTTCGAGCTGGTGTTTGATGGTGTGGTGGTGTGGAATATGAATTATATCCCGTATATTTTGTGTGCTTTCAACAGTGTATAGAAAAAACACTAACAGCCAACGAGCTCATTTTCGGTAACGCCATCCTCGTGGCCAATATAATTACATTTATAAGTTAGAGATCCATAAATTATGGAAAACGTCTGTGTGTCAAAATGTGATTGGGTAGTCGTCGAAACTGGCCGCGCGTAGTGGGGAAGGATAGGAGTGGAATAATTGTTGTTGTTCCTTGCTTGGTAAAAGGGCTAGTGAAATAACGAACGTGGGTTTCGGGGGTTGCTCGGTTTTGGTTTCAACCAAAGGGTCACCGTTTGGGTCAGCTGAGTCCCAGGGTCGGTCTCGGATTTCAGTCAGAGCAGTTTGGGTGCTTCCGAAAACCTTTTTGAGAACAATGCGATGAATTGAGTATTCTGATCACTAAAGCATCTGCCATTATTAGATATTGTTTTCGAGCATCTTCCGGTGCATTCTTAGGAACTTTGTAGTCTATTTTGAAAGGGTCGTCGTTTGAGTAATGTCCGTTGTCAGAAAAATGTGCGCCACAGTTGCACTGTTAATGGATTTTCTGTTTCCCGCCCTCGGCCGAGCCACTTTGTACCCTTCGAATTTTTGCGATAGCTGCTGTGTGGTTCTGCCTAGGTTAATTGCAGAATATGACCTAACAAACAAACAGGTTAGAATGGATGAGATGAGGTCAGGCAACTTGTCGTCTAGGTTCGTTGAGATCTCTGATCTATTGGTGGAGCGGGCATGTAGTTTGGCAGCGGGAAAGGTGCGATCCATTGCCCTTTCAAAGGGTCTCATTCGTAACTCGGTCTCGTCATCTCCTTTGAAAGGGAGCCTTATGTGTAACTCTTTCTTCCTGACGGTCACAAATACCTGTCCCATTGCTATTTCTGCTATTTTCTTCTAAATGAAGGGTTTGAGATACCCTTCATCTGTAAGTGTTTGCTTCAAAATATCTAATTCTTTAATCACTGACCCACCCTAGCAAATGATTCGCACATGGGCTGCTAGGGAGCAAATTATGGTCCTTTTAAGCCTAAGAGGTTCAAATCTGGCTATAATGGTGTACTGTCCTGTCCAAGTTCGTTTGCGATATACGCGACCGGTTAGTTTGCCATTGCCACCTCTTAGAAGAAAGTGGAAAGTGTCCTTTTTTTCTACTTCCGACGTGAATTCAACCGCATCACTAGCCTGACTGAACTCCTTCACCAATGACTCCAACCGTGTATGACTGTGGAACAGTTTGAGATCCGAAGATAAATAGCATCTACCACGGCTTGCACGGTAATACTCAGTCCATGACGTGGTACGAGGCTATGGAAGGCCTTACCGTGCGTTTGGCTCTGTTTTGCCTGCCAGTTTGGTTTCCGAGCAATCTGCTGGCGTGCATTTCAGAGACTACAGCTAACGTAGCCCAATTGCAGGATAAAGGCAGCACTAGAATTCAAGCTGATTTACCGTCGACATAACTGTGGCTTGTGCTGATGTGGATTGTCTCCTCGCAATCGGAGGAAAATTAGTAGCAGTACCGAAAAAAAAACACCAGAATTCAAGAGCACTGGTTGAACAAAATAATACGAAATGAGTCTTATGGTAGATATTTGCTCAACTCAAACGATTTATATGTATAGTGCGGTAGATATTGTTTTTTAATAAACCTTGGGTGAGGCGTTTAGCTGGAACCTCATGGTGCCGTTTCATTTGTTCTACAGAAAATAGTAAAACTATGATATGGTTACATGTCATTCCTTTCTTTTGTTTGGCTACCAGAATCTTATCGTGAGTTTGAATAATTCTCAAACTAAAAGATGATCCAGTTCCAAAAATGCGGATCCGGAGATGGAATTGCTGGCAACTAACCAAAGTCTGTTAGACTCTTGTCTGAATGAAACATTTTTACTTAGGCCCTATTATCCTACACTGAACAATGTTTTATCATAAATTATCGGTGAGAACACTGAACATATTCATGACCATCCAGGGGAATTTTGGTGTTTCATCCAGGTTTTCTAACGACGCCTCCTGTGAGATTTCCGGGTCTCGAAATGAAGTCATTAAATTCATTTTTTGTGCCGATTGCAAGTGCTCACAGTGTGCACGTTTCAAGCTATCTTCCTACCTGATTTGAAGTCAAACACAACAAAAGTTTTAAGTCGTCCTTTTAAGCCCTCGTTAAACTGCTTTACTTGGGAGAAATCGGGTTTTTATGTAATAATGATCCTCCCGCATAGTGTAACTTTCCATAACACTATGAAAGAACTCATATTGCAAGATCCCGTGTGCATATTTCAAATGTGAAGTAACTTGGTAAATAATGTAACTTGAAAGTGTCTGAGAGGTAACGTGAAACGTGTACGGAAAGTGTGTGGTCATAAACGAAAATTCCCCGTTTTACTGCGTTTTTTTCCAAAAGACTCATTGTTTACCAATACTTAGGATAATCTGATCACATTGGTTGTGGAAAGATCGAGAAGACGAACCGAATTATTCTTCGTTCCTATTCACTCCTCTGTTTATCATTATATATTCATCCTATAAAATTTACTTCATCATAAATAGTAGCATAAATGTAGGCTTGCAAGTCCTCATCGATTAGATTTCGTTACTTTATTTGTATGGGGCAGATGGAAAGAAGACAACTGTGATTCACCAAACACAAAATAAATTTCACAACTGTTCCCCCGGGGATTGTTACTTCCACAATGGAAGATATCTCTGCCGCAACCAAATTTCCCACAACTACCAATCCAATGTTTATGAACTTCTGCTTTCAGTATTTCGAAAACAGTCGTTAGTGAGCTCGGTCCGTCGGGCTGACCACGGCGTGGTTTTAGTTTCTGATACAGTATTTTCAGAAAAGTGTACTTTAGCTCCCTATTTCATGCCGTGAAGCTGATGTGACCTCATTGCTTAACCGTCATTGGCCCAATAATGCCTCACCCAGGTCGCACTTGCTACGGCCCCTGGTACTAACGACAGTCTCGTGGTTCGTGTTTCAGTGACTGACCGAGATAATTCAAACCGCACGAGTTTTCAGTATGTTTTGATTCCGATCAGCAATTAGGCTGCACTTTAGACTCCTCTGTAGTGACCGTTCGCTTCGGAATTCCATCAGTATTCGAATCGACCTACAAAACTGTCCCCTTATATTTGTTTGTGCTCATACGTCACGACCAAAACTAGCCTCGCGAAAACTCAAGATTTCCTACACGGGAATTGAAATGATTAGAGTGGGGAGCGGTTTATCGGTACAGCTTGGAGGAATTATTCTGCGAAAATATATTCTGAGACTGAACCGTTTTCTGGAAACTGAATTTACTTCTTTCTCATGAGATTTGGCAACAAAGGGCAATTTCCACCAAAATGCAAAGAAAACTCCCAGAGAATTTCCGTTGCGATTCCTGAAAATCGTAAGTTAAACTTTTCAGAAACATATCAGAAACCGGATAGAACGCCTAAGCTCAAATGAATGCGAAGGGTTTACATATAAATCTCAGCCCTGGGACTTGTTCGTTTTATTCTGAATTGCTGCTCACAATGGGTTGTGGACCCACCTTTGCACGTGCTAAACTTTGAATGAGTAGCATTATTTTGAAATTAGTGATTTATACAAAATTCTGCTGAACAAACAAGTTTCGGTGGCAGTCACGTAAAGACTGACATGGAACCGAAATGAAACGGAAATACTAACTTTGTTCAGCAGGTACGCCTCTAGGTAACAGACTGAAAGTATGTCTTGTGGCAGGCAAGTGAAAAGTTTTACGCCACGTTCTTCTTCAAAAATTCCTTTCACGAGAATATATATCTTTAGCAGGAACGTTTATTTCGCTGGCAGTACTAGAACAACACTTGTAGATGAGAAAAGCTTTGCCACGCAAATACAATAAAATACCGCTGAGGCAGCCTGATTATCTCATTTTACTGCGACAACAACCGCAAAATGTAAACTGCACATTTTTTGCTCAAAACAAAATGTAACTGTGTTTGGAGACGTTCTCTGTTCTAGATCTCTCCGTAAAAAAGACAACCAAAGCGGACGCCGTTTTGATCCCACCTTGAAATGAAGACGCAAAGAACACTAATCGATTTCAAATGACTATTTCAAACAGACCTGACAAGAAGATCCAAAATATCATTTAGTTGCACCGCTTTGAGATACCTTTGGTCTATTCGAGCTGAAATGAACACCTCCAGAATTGCCGAATATTGACAACGCAACTGAAACTGTCTGCCTGATTGGTGATACGGTATCATTAGCCCATAATATTACTTTATATATAACAAAGCAAAGCTATATGGAAAGTCAAGACTGGAGTTGCTTGCCAACAAAGTATTACTGTGAGGAAAAGCTGACCAATAGAGATCAGCTTTGTGAATGAAGCACCGCGACTATATCCATATCCAAGCTGATTTCTTGATTAATATTGCCCGATAAAACTCGGCGTAAAAAAACGCAACTTCGTTTTTCCGTTCAAGACACCGTCATCAAGGCGAAGAGGAAAAATGACATGCACCTAGTTGCACAATGGTCAACGCTGAATGACAATCCTGAGAAATTCTCCGGACAACTATGATATCATATTTTGTGGATTTTAAAATGACATTCACTATCTCTCGCGCGGTTGAACCGACAAAAGTTTGCTCCTGCAGGAGAGAAAGTTTTTCCTCGTGTACACCAACGGAATCAATGGACGGCAGTTTTCATTGTTGGTGGTCTCTATCCACATAGAACAGGACACATTGCCCACACTATGTTGACCGAGTGGAAGAGCATCACGGACGATACGATAAAACACACGGTCACTTCTTCCAGTGATGGATGAGTGAAAGCTGAACCTATATTTCGGATTTTTTGACAGCTTTCCGTTCTGATGAACGCGAAAATTCCGGGACAAACGGCTTCATCTATCTTCCACAAATTTGGTGAAACTTTTTCACCACTTCATGTGAAGATAAGAGCGAATCCTAAGCTTGGTTTCGCTGAAGTCCATGACATTTAGTTAAAAATATGAATCCATTCGTTTCTAACTCACACACACACGGTCATATGTCAGTATGTTTGAGGGTAGAGGCACTCCGTTCTTTGTGAGCATGAAATCAAACTACCAGTTTTTCAAACATTATTCGTCTTGTAATATATCTCCCATTCTCTTCGTCATTGATAACAAGGAAAATACAAATCTTTATTGAAAACAACCAAAGCGGTCAGAGCAACGACTGAAATATAATTTGGGTAGAAGAATTAACGTGACAATTATTGAAACCGGGAAGGAAGAACTGTGGTTCTTGTTGTCAACGAAGAAAGCAAACAAACATTTTGTGCCGTACACAACAATCTCCGGCTAGAGGGCGTCCGTTTTTGTGATGATTGAGACAAGATGAAACCAAAATTCGATTTATTGAAAAATTCTTCTTTTGGAAATAAATAAGGCTAAAGAAATCTGATACTATTCAAAAGAGGCTTCCGTACAGAAAATTCAAGTCAGAATAATGAACCAATCACCAATAACCCTACACTATAATCGAGCCATTCATCCATACTTCTTAGATGGAGAGGTATCAAAGGTTTCCGAGCATGGGCTCATGTATGAGTTAAACTAAATCCACAACATTTTATTCTTGCTAATCGTACTCTCCTTGTAAACTCATTCAGGTCGGTGGTGGTCAAGCTGTCATCATCGTGGACTTCGTACAATAACGACCCGAGTTCGATTCCCGCCAAAGCTGGTCACTTTACCCTTTGGCAGCTTCTCATTAGCTGCGATCCCCTTCCTGAATTATTGTTCACGGGTTTATAATAAATAAAAAAGAGAGAAAAGAGATTTTTTAAGAGTATTGTCTAGTTGTTAGTTTGTGGTTGCCGAGCTACGTACTCAGGGTACAACCGAGGTGATATGGTTTTTGCACAATTACTGTGAAACGTCTTCGCTCTGAGCTTCAGGCATGGTCATCAGAAGTTTATGATAAACGAAAACCTGCTATGAAACAACCTCAGGCACTCTAAGCTATTCAGACTCTGCAATCTAGCCACATTTGGCAAATCAGGTTGTTTCTATTCAGACCATTTCGTCTCTGTTTTATTTTTCAATCCCAAACCGCTTTGCTTCAAGTTCTGGTAATCCTCCTTAGCCAGTAAAAGAAAAAGCACCAAAATCTTTGACTAAGATGTTTGTGAAAGCAAACGTGTAAACTGGATTTATACTTACAGCATCATGTGCGCGTTTTATCTGGGACCAAAGCTACTCTGTCTCGTGAACAGATTATCACCACGACGGCAACAGTTGAGTCTGGTAAATCATTTTTGTTTGGTCTCCAAATAGCCACATAGGAATAAGGGGTGTAAAATGTATTCTACCGAGACAACTGTGAGCGGGTTATGGGGATGTGAATAGTTGTGCATTGAAGCAGGTAGATTTGTATCGTGGAGAACAGACGAGATACAAAACTGTCATATATTACTCATTGAGGAAGAAGAATCAGTGCAAACCGTCTTTAACAGAAAATGAGTACATTATTTTTCTGACCTATTGGTAAGCAATAATTCACGCGTTATATGCAGTTGTATCAGTACCGTTCGCAAAATGGTACAAAAAGCAAATAGTACGTGGTTATGCTGCATGAATAGGCGCTGTGCTTGTTTGTTAGTGAGAATCAGAGAACTTTTAGAGGTAAATTAGCAGTTCATCCGAATTTGCAAACCTATATGAACAAAAGTGAAACACACCACAGCAGTCACACACAATGGACACACTGTCATTGTTGAACTCAGCAAGTTATCTGGTTCTTCTTCCCGGAAAAAGTTGAGAATCTCCCGCTAACTCCTACTCGGTTTTGAATAATGTGTACATTGGATATGAAAAAGTTACCAGAAAATTTCGGAAAGAATTTCATTTATTGCCCAAATACAAGTGTGTTTTCCTTCTCATAAACAAACAGTGACAATAGCAGTAGCAGAAACAGAACGATTACACGTGCACACAGATACAGACGCATTCAAACTGATCGTCACACAGTTGTCACCTTGATTACAGTGGATATTTCATTCAGGCCTGTGATCAAGGGACAACACCACAGTTCTCGTATTATCTTCAATTGAAAGCAAGTGAGTTGTCAGCTCGGTTGACGACCTAACTGTCACGTCGAACCGTATTCACAGCCCACTCTGATGCTGATTACGTGGATGATGTTGGTATTGTTGTTGTTGCTGTTGTGCATGGTTCTTGCAATCACTTTATAACTTGATAGATGGTCAAATCACGGGGATTTGATCTTGTTTGCAACCTTCTGCGCACTTTTCTGTGCTGACTACCTCTTGAACATCTCACTGCTACGGACAGAAAGGATGATATGAATTCTACTTTGGGAGGTAATAAGTCCATCGGTTAGCTGCTACTAGAATCACCCTCACATTCGTCTCATAATGTAACGAGTGCTTTGTCAGTTTACGGGATTTTCATTCATTATTCTTCAGCTGCCCTAGATAGTTGTAAAAGAAGCGAGAACAAACATTCGTTTGGTGGTAATCCGGAGCGTGCAATATTACAGTCTATTTAACTGATTGTTGCAATATAGCATGAACAGTTGTACGCAGTCTTGAGGCACCATAAAATTGGTTGCCAGATCAGCTTGGTCTCGCGGCATTTAGGAAGAGAATCATCAGGAAAAACAGCCGGACGTTCTCAAGTCTTTTTGTATTTTTGCCTCGATTTAGTGAACTACGTGTGAGGTGAGTTGTCAGGTCAGAGATTTCGAACGGTGAAAGTTGCTTGCTTTTTCCAATTTTTGTCATAGTAAACTATAATAATTGCTTTAGCCTCAGTAGATACTAGTTCAGTCCTCAACGTGTTCTAGTGAACCAATAAACCCTATATGCCTCCTTCTTACCAAAGAAGGTTCAAAACAGTTCGAAGCATCGGAAGCCTTCAACAAACTCTGATATAATTTTTTCTGCGGTCGTTAGCTACACTTTACACGTATAACTCACTAGTTTTGTGAGACAAATCAACGAAAACACTCGACCTCGTCTTGGGTCTAGCTATTCAATCAGTCGTTGATTAAAGTGAATCATACCCTAAGGATATTATGGGAAAGGAAAAATGGAGTTGAGAAATCCACGTGGGGATAAACTTTCAGCTAGCCATCGGTACGGTCAAAATACAATTTGCAAGTACTCCCCCGTCAAAGGAAACTGATTTTCTTACTCTAGTTGCTAACACACCTAGGGCCCAAGAACTATTAGACTCACGGGGATTAGTCCACCGAAGAAAAAGTACACTGTTGGATGGAGTTTGATTTTCTGAGAGTAACTCGTTGCACAATCCAACTGATCCGATCTGTTCATTGTTTGACAAATTGGTGAAAATCAAACCATTATCCGAGATACTCTTTCCTTTTCCTCTAGCAGCCTAGATATTTCCCCTCAGTGCGTCGAGACGATCTTCTGACTGTAAGCGGCCGAGAAAAAGTGTGACCACTACTGCGAATTTTCTTAGTATGTCCAAATAATTACTGATTATGGTTATATAAAGAAATACGACTTTACTGGTAAGAAAAATACGTATCATCACCCACGTTTTCATGAAAAACAATCTTTCAGTGAAGTGAACTTTGGTACCCATGTTGTTTGGTACAGTCAGGGTGATAAACAAGACATAGGAAGCCGCCAATTATTTTCACTGAAGGTGTTTGATCCCAGTAGCAGTAGTCCATAAGTGAACTAAATGCATGAAAAAGTATATTTAAAAATAAAAAAATTTTAAATTTGTTTGGGTTTTCAAAGTAATTTTTCGTATATTCGCTGTCCATATTGAGCATTGCCGGAAAAGAATATCACAAAACCTGTCAGTCATAGTAAATTCACCCTAGAAAACGAAACCCTAAGTTCGGTAAAAAGGGAAGTTCACGGTAAATAAGATGAAATATATTTTCCAAGAAAACGGATTATCGAATAATCTCTCATTCAAAATGTTGTGCTCATCCTTTAGCAGACAGAATTCCCACCGGAATGATTTGCGCTCAGATTTGAAATAACAAGGTGTATTGCACATCGGACGTCAAGATAAGTCAACTTTTGGAACCACACAACGACTCTTCCAAAGTTATTTCTTCGGTATAGGATTGTTTGAGCAAAAGAGCATCTCGTACGCACATTTTATGAGTGGCAACGACGGCGACATCGGTACTGTGCTTTCCGGGGTATTCTGTCTTATTATCTAGATACAGTACCATACTACTTGTATTGTATGGCATTCAAAAGAAATCTCTACTAAATTTGTTCAGATGGAAGCACTTTTCATGAACCATGATTTGATATGTCACGGTGCTATGTATCCCGTATTTTTCAACCGATTTTCATCTTAAACTTTCACTCCCAATAAGAAAGTCTCGACATTTTTTTCTCCTTTGTCAACCCAGTTACGTGGAGTATACGGGTTTATTCACAGTCTTCAAAGTTTTGTTATTCCTTCAACTTTTAGTGTCATTGATATTAAAAATATAATAGTATTATCAAGGTAACGATAGCTCACTCAAATAAAACAGCATACTTGTCTTACACGCCACATTTTTACCCCAGCAGGCAGTCTTCAGGATTGCAAACATTTCCGGCTGTAGTGATCCTTTTGATAACCAAATACTTTGTTTCTTTCTACCTTCCTTGCGACCGCCCACGGTACAGCCGCACGCTCTGGAACCTAATAGCATGTTTTTATTGCCGCTACGCGCAGTTAACCAATCCGTCGTCGATCTGAAACAGAACTATTTACCAGTCAATCTCGATAAGCTCTGTAGTTGCATGCCATTCAGTCAGCACCACCCTTTATGTGTATGTGAGCACTCATTGATCACAGCTGATGGAACTACCTATGACAAATTGATATAACAGCTCCAAGTAAGACACACGTTGAAAAATTCCTTTTTTCAGTTGGTTAGTTCGGAGTACAAAAGCGTACTCCACTTATACAGTCAAATCGATATTATGATAGGATGAAGTTATATTTCCCATTGTTTTTGACTGAAGCCGGGTTCAAATATTTCGCAGCTATTGTAAAAATTTCCACTACGACCAAAAACCAAAGCAGGTGCCATAAAGTTAAATGAGGAGCATTGCCATTGCAACTTGTCCCTAGATATTTTCAGTGGTCTTCCATACGAATAATTTTCCTTCCTTAGCTTAGACATCGGTGAGTTAGGCGCTTGCATGGCAACCATTTTATCATGAGTCAGAGTAAAATCATCACCGGAAGCTAAAAAATTTACCTCTATCAGATATGCAAATAAGACTAACTGAATATCTTTGATAGAAACTTTGAGTCTTCGGGAGAAATTTCTGATTCCATTGCAAAAGAGTAAAAGGTATAAACAACTAAACTACACTATTTTCCGCGGTTCGAGCTCCTTGTGCCAAGGTTCACACAGCTTCTAAGGTTTCTGGCTCCCAAGCCACGGAAAATACTGTTGTCTAATACCATTTGAATAAGTGAACAGTCGACCTCCAAAAGCTACAAGACTGCTTGCACTGTGTTATTAGGCTGGAAAAAATGAAAGCAAGTAAATATATATTTCTATAATACTAATGACAAACATGACATTCATTTCACAGCGGCCATCGCATGTATGATTCAGGAAGTAACGAACGGTTCACCTGCAAGAAAACCACAGAAAGCTTCAAGATCGGTTGTTAATCTTTTCTCACTGTATGAGATTTTGTTGATCACTTTGAGCTGTGACTTTGTGTTATGCTCCATTTTTATCTTGCAATGCCCTTTCGGTTGTCGTTTTGCGCTTACCTTTTGTACACATGATCCGCCTAAAGAAAATACTTCCAAGTAGATCTGGCATTTCTGCAAGCAAATATTTCGGTTACCACATGGAATAGAACAAAATTACCTGTTTACTTTGGATTCGGAAGTTTGGCTGGTTTGCTCAATAAAGATCAGAGTTATCTTTCGTGTCAATGGACGTACGCACGAATGAAAGAATACTGATAGCCATCAAATGTCATTCCTTGTGATCGCACTATTTATCCGGGACTGTCATGTGATATTCGTCACCTAATAACCTGATAAATGATACTTTACGTTATTTTTCCGCAGGATCATTCACACCTGTAATTCATCGGTTCACGCTGATTCCATTAAATTCACATGCCTAGTTCTGTGGCTCGGTTGGTAGGACATACGTGGTACCAAGGCTCTGGTTGAATCCATGCTTGGTATCACATCCCACCAAGGTGACACAATTTTATTTATGTGAGGAATTCAACAGACGTGTACAGGGTCAGAACAAGGAACAACACACATGGGGTGCGGAAATATGGCGCATTTCATGCGACAGAATCGTGAATAACGTGAGATAGCACACTGTTCACCATCCAATCTTTTCCACACATACTGGACTTTCTGTCGTAAAAATAGCTCAGTTATGGAATACACCCAATAATCATAAAGATTGTAGCATAACCATGTTTATTCAAACAATTTTGACTTGTAAAACAAACAGCTGTTATGCGGGATTCACTCCTCCAGTTAGCATTGTCTTGCTATCCATGGATCACAAGAAGAAACAGCTGACAAAGCTGAACATGCTCCTAGCAACGGTCTGTACCGTTTTCAGACGGTCTGTAAGTAAATCGCCTCAGTTGAGTACCCAGTTGCCCAGAGATAGGATGGGATTAGAACGTTTCAGTAGTGAGCCTCGAAGAGCCATGTACAATGACAAATTGAACTTGAAGTAAGTGCGTGAAGCTTGGTTAGGTTTCCCGGTTTTTTTATTTATCTTCACATGTAGAACATGTAGCCCAATTATTCAATTATCTTGGTCTTAAGAAGTAATGGAGTAAACCATTCAAAAAGCAGACACGTTTCTTAATTTTACAAGATACTACGTCGAAGCTTGGTATCATACCCACAGTTGTCTAAGCTTTGTCTGCTTACATGAGTGCTACAACTGTTTTCTCTGGATTCTCGTTTGTCATTCCTAAGCCGGAAGTGGAAACGTGTTCCTCTAATTGAATTTATAAAATACGAAATACCTTCCTGTCTGTATATGACTTCCACATGTATGGAGCCTTTTACTTGTTTCAAACTAGTTCTCTCAGGAACACGATTTTTTATTCACAGAAACCTTCCAATTAGTTAACTTGTAATAGATCTTCCAGGGCTCACTGCTCCGAACACATTCACCAGCATAGTGATCCGGAAATCAAAATTTTGAGCTGTCAGACTTCAATAAAACTGGTAGATAATAGCAACAATTATTATAATATAGTATTTCTGTGCTCCTTGCATTTTAGTTCAACGAAGGGGAATTTTTGGGCCGGATAGTACCACCTTACGATTGAGCACGCTCTAACGGCTTCATAGAGCATTTTCTCATCCTGTATTTGATATATTGCTCTCTGTTCTTCAGTATTTTATACTGAAATTCATTAGTATTCATAAAACCTTGAACCGACCACAGTAGCATAATCACCTAATCAAAAGAAACAAATAAACTACTCCACTTCCATCTGATCTTTACCAGTACAAACATTCTAGCACACGCTGGTCCTCTCTTTTACTGACAGATATGTTGTATACTGGGAGCCTATAATTGAAAGGAACCATTTTACCAAGCTTATTTTGCATCCTTTCTTTTGTGAAAATTCTGTTTCCTTATTTTTCGAAATTCACTGGTCATCTTCAAGAAGAACTGGATTCGTAGCGGTGATGAAGTTAACATTTCCGGAAACCAGTTAGGCAAATCATTGGCCCGTAAGACTAGTAAACACTAGTGATTCAGATCTGTACTAGATTGGAGTTCCTCAGATAATTTGCCCGAGCACAGGGGTTTATACTTTATGGTCGATAAAAGATCACGTTGACCACACATTTCAATGGAGGGAGACTGGAAAAAGTGGAAAAGGACCCATTGCTCGTTTAACAAAATTCAACAAAGCCGAACTAGGTTGGCAGATAGTTTGATGTGACCACACAGTTGACAACCGCTAGAGCATTTTCTGCGCAGAAGCCTACGGAAATGATGTTATGAGTTAACATGTAGTTTGAAGTATCGAATTGCTCCGGCTGATAGTAGTTTTTAGTGTGAATTACAATGATACGTTACTTCACAGAAATTCACGTATCGTAATTAGTAACGCTGAGCTGTTGCATATCAGAAAGCGTATTCATTTCCAAAAGCAGTTGAACTTTTGTCACATCTTTTTACGAAGGTGTTCTATCAACGCGTACTTGTGATACATATCCTGATTTATCACATATCCGAAAGTATTAATGCAAACTGATATCAGTCAAAGCAAATTTTGGTGACAAACTTCTTCCCAATGTGTTGTTTTCAAGGTTTTCAGAGTTACCTTTGATCCGAATTTTTCTAGATGGATTTAATAACCCACCTGGAAGTTATTGAGTAGAATGAATAAGCTAGAAGCGACTAATCATCATAGTGATAACCTAATCTTCAGAGCTGAGTGATTCACTGAATTCGAAGAAGACGAGTGGATCCAATATATGCGTCTTCAAAAGAGTTCTAGCCTGGTGAAAAAAGGTTTCGTCCATCGAACTGAGCACCTAGCCTTAAAATGGATCCGCACTGAACGGGTCTCGTTTGAAAACGAGTGCTAGTCTATTTGTTGAGGGAATACAAGGCACGCAGAAAGAAGACTGAGAAACTGGAGGTAGCACTGGTTAATTCGGCCATCAACTCAGCTGCAAAAGAGTACCAACTGACAAAGCCGGCCAAAGCCGGTAAAATATAAAAGTACAAAATCCAAAATGAGGGGAATCAAAAAGAACTCTGCTAGACCGCAATTCAGAATTCGAGTGGAAAAAAAACATTTTCTTCATTTCGAGCATTACTTTCGTAATTTTTCCCATTTAATACCAAGCTGAATTTGGAAAGAAATCACAGCTGAATGTACTTCAATTCAGCTTTGTAATTTTCTGTGCAAATTTAAAAATGGGTCGTTTTGGTTCATGCTTATATTATGATTCATGCTAGATTGATGAAATTCCAATGAACTTTTGAAAATGAATAACTTTGAAGCAGTGAAAATTATGATCGTCACACATAGTTTTTTTCTTCTGCAAAGCGTATTTGCAGATCCTGTCAGGAAGTGCCAATTACATTTCTGCCCAACCGAACAAAGCAGAAACAGTACAAAACACATTTAAAAGCATGGTATCATCTGGTGTTTCATTAACAATTTCGCGGTTGATTCCAAGGATCACGAGAAGAAAGATGTTGGCTTTTTAGGATATATTGTGTCAGTCCGCAGAGAGGACCCAACTCTTCAGTGTAAGAACATATTTGGAGAAATGTGGCCCACTGCAGTGAGCTTAGACAGAAAAGAAAATAGATGTTACAAGTTAGTCTCCACGGTATTTATGCTGTCCTCGGTTTCTCTTTCTGACTTCACGAAATTAATATAATCACCCAAAAGGCATCGAGGATATCTGTTAGTGTGACGGATTGTACGTTATGCATCCAGTTTCAAATTTCCTAACAACATGATATAGAAATCAAGATCAAACTTGCGTGGTCCATTGAACATTTAGTTTGTTGTCTATGAAGGAGAAATGTACATTCATGAAGGGTAAGTCTTAGCATGCTAGTAAATAGGAGAATGGCTAGATCATGACAATGTTTTTGATACGTTTTTCAGTAGAGGATTTTGTTTAGAACCTTTCGGTAAACAAATAAGCTCTGTTGTCGCACTTTTGACGTAAAATAAGTTGATAGCACAAGATGCTATTGGAAATTATCCAACGCAGTGATTTTCGATAATGGTGTTTTCTCTGTTTTGATTTGGAAGGCGATTACTGTCCACTGAATAGATCGAAAGAAAGTATTATTGTGCAATTTTTTATGCGTCTTTACGAAGAAGGATGAAACAAAAAGAGCGGTTTCATCTGTTGGTCGAAAAAACCAGGATTGTACACTGTACGTTGTATTTTGTTGCGATGACCAGGAGATTCAAGTTTTATCAGGATTTGTTTTGGTGTTTGATTTTCTTACCGTGCTCTATGGGGAGACGTGGGGGTTCACAAGACGTTATCTATGATAAGTAATTTACTGGGTAACTTATTTCCGTGACTCTCATGTTGTGTAAACTAGTAAATAGGTAGATAGGAGTTGGAATACATCATGAACATCCATGTTGACAGAGTATTACCTACGACGCCGTGAACAATATAGAATCTAACGGGCTGAAAAAAAGTACATTTTCCGGTCTGTCACATTGGGCTTTCTTCTAGGAGAACCACTTTGCTACCAAGTGAAGCGTCGGTTTATGACTCCCATAGAGATGCTATTCTAATTTCCGTGGACCCATTCATTTGCTAAGTGCTTTTCTAGTAATAAAACCGTAGAGATTTGCAAGGTTCAGTTACCGTCGTTGGCCCATAAAAGACCCGATTTATTTACGATGGATGGTGTTCTAATTTTTGGTGAAACACATCGATGACTTTGCGTGAAAATGATATATAACATTAGAATCAGGTTGTTATATTTCATATCGAGGGCATATTGTTTTCAGAAAAGCTACACGTTCAATCGAGCTCCATCAGTACCTGAGAAGGTATGTGGCCCCCGGCTTAAGCGGAAGCCGATAAACACTGCTGATCCTACAAGTACAGAAGTAAATACCCTCGAGCACCCGGATCTCCGCGCTGCAATATTGGAGGTATCCTCGGCAGCTCTGAATAGAAAGAAGATTCACCAGTGTAGCAGATAACGCTGAGAAATACCTACCAAGGATATGAAATATTAAAAGAATAAGAATCAAGGACAAAACGATGCATCGAACCCAGCCAAGGATAAACAGCTCACAAAAAAGAACACTCAGCCTCGAATTAAACACCTACGTAGCCACTCCTATGATGCCAACGGAAGAGGAGAGACCAAGAGAGGGTGAAGTTGTAGAAACTAGCTGAATCGAGGTTGTACCAAGTCCTAGTGGGCTCACTGATAAACCGGATCTAAGAAAGGATATGTTTACCGCGGAAATCAAGCTCAACATTGAGTAAATGGACCTGCACAGAGCATTTGAGCAATGCAGAGCAACGCGTAGTCTTTCAGACGTAGTGGTGCATACCCCTCCAGTAGTAAAATGTGAGCCCCCACCTGGAAACATGCTTTCGAGGATACCCCAGATGTTAAGGGAGCAAGTGAGTCAAAAGCACCGGCCAGAGAACCGTCAACGTGATAGAAAAGCGCTTCCAGGTTAAACAGGCTGATCTGACGAATAGCATATTAGGTACGGACGTTTTCCCCGATGGAAGTTTGAATGAGGCCGGAAAAAGAAAGTACATATTATACCGGGAATGCCAGTCGTAGACAGAATAGGAAAGAAGGCGGACCACAGGGTGGGGTAGTATTTCTGAAACGAACTGTGCAAGTCCATTGGGAAGCCCCGTTCACCTTATATTTGGAAAATATGCGGGCTAGCTCTGTCTTTACTGAGGTCGCGTTTAACACCGCATTGGTTTTCATATACAGGGCTCCTTGGATGACAACAGAGGAGAATATCAGACTTCTACAGATACCGAGAACTATTTTAGCACCAGCCTTGGAATTAGAATTAGCAGATGATTCAGAATTACCGGAAATCAATAAGAAAATCTATATCTCACGCAGGGGCCTATTGGGTGATGACTAACTGTGACGTAAGCCAGGAGACACGGAGGCTGAGAACGTCCGTCATTGTCCGACCTAATCAAAACATTGTATCAAGGGAATGCTGGTTCTATTGAGCTGGAAGAGCCTTTCGGTAAGTGCACTATGAGGGCTCTTGGGTTGCGGTGAATGTCAAATGCGCCAACCAAGAGGGCCTTATTTTGGTGCTACAGAAGTATTAGGATTAATGTACTGAGCAGAGCTACGGAATTATCACAATCGCTACGGAATCAAGCGGAATCTTGACCAAAATATCTCCGACAGACCATTACCTAGGGGCTACTAAGACTTGCAGAGAAATCTGGGGCTATCAGTAACACATGTCAGCCAATATGGTGTACGTCAAAAGTGTGGACATGAATGACCATCCACAGAAAGCTATGGGCTTTGTATAAATTTCACAAAACTCAACATGCTTGAAACTGTTGTAACGTGCCCGAGTACAAGGCTGAAGTGGTTCGAAGAGTAGACGGATAGTTCTGTCGCAAGTAGGCTATACCAGTTCAAACAAATCTTAAAAGCGTATGGGCTAACATGCCATAACGAAAGCATATGGTTGAATAGTAGCAACCTTGGACGTCTCAGAGGAACGTCTATCTCTAAGCGGAGAGGACAAGGACAGCGTCTTTTTGTGGCTTTTTCAGAATGTATGTCAGTCAGCAGATAATGCAAAGAAAACAAAGATAGAAAAGCAGAGATCTCCAGCACCAGGGATGACAATAGGTGAGCAAGAGGTGGGCACGTAATCACATCTTTTGAACATAAAGAAAGCTGCATCACCAGACAGGATTTAACCAGCCACAATTCAGTCTCTGACTGGTGTCATTAGGACTCTCGTAACAGAGTTGTAGGGAGCGTTACTAAGAAAAGGAAGTGTGCCAAGGAACTGGTCAACAAGAAATATGAATAAAATCTATAAAAAATCATATCTTTGCTGCAGACAAAGCAATACAGGCCAAGCAGTTGCTTGGATCTAAAAGGTAGGAAGCGGATTTCTAGGCACTCAGTCTAAAATAACCTCATATTAGGAATGCAGCACTGATTGGTGTCAAGACTATCGTGTCTAACGAGAACCTTAACGTTCATCCGGGCAAGGGGATTGAGGTTTATCTGCCGAGGTACGTAACATGTACTTGAGGAAGGCATTTGACTCCATGAACCCCAAGTTCCTAGAGTTTACAAAAATGTGTGCGAATGTTAGTCTGGACATGACCACGGATGACACCTTTCTATGACTGGGTACATTTGACAATAATGTTAGTGGTCACTTCTCAGCTTTAGCAGAGGTAGATGTCGGGGAACCGCAATGACTGGTGTTCACTTCTCTGCTCTTCCTCGTATGCGAAGATTGCTTGTTTAGAGATAAAGTAGAAGCACGTGCCTTCTTAAACTGGTCACTCCAGTGTGAACTTCCGCTCAACTGGGACAAAAGGTCATGCCTAACCACAAATACAGAGGCCATCGGAAGTCGATTAAAGTCACATCCAAAGGTTTTGCAAGTCAGAGATCCAGATGTACTCTTGGCAAAGGGGTCAGTGGGTCTGAACGGTGTGTAGCCGCAGCTGAATCAGCGAGGAAGGAACTCTCTAGACAGAAGGGACTGGAGGTCTTCGGATCATCCTTCAAAGCTATAGTTAGACAATACCTGGATTACTGCATGCTGGCCTGGGTACCGTACTACCAAAAGGACATAGAGTGCCTAGAAACTCGTTACTACAATGAAGACTAGTCAATGAGGATAGATAAGTAGAGAGATTTCGAGCCCTGAACTTTTCCTCGTTGAGACTACCGCTTCTGCATGGGGTTTTCCTGAAAATACCCGGGATGATAAAAGGAAAATGTGCCCTGAAATATGTTTGATGGACCTATGGACTACAAACTGTCTACCCGGTTCTTCATTTTCTCTCTACCTGGACTGATACAGAAAAATAAAATAAAGTTCTGTTTATTGAGCTAGGGAAACAAGCCGAGAAAATAACTACCTGGAAACAAGACTGAATCTTGCCACACAAATCCCTGTGCAGAGTAAATTTAACTGAAATGAGCTGACCTAATAAAATACCAGTAAAAATAGTATTATTAATAATAATACTGTTATTGTTCCTCGATTTTTTTCTGATATTTTCCAATTTATAATAAAGAAATGGTGCAATATTTCAAGAGGAGTTTCTTTGCAAATGATAAGCTCACGAGTGCGGAGATGATTTTCAGCGGCAAGACTTGAACCCACTACCACGAGGTTTGTAATCCTTCACAAAGACTGTTTTCCCGCCACTGGTCAGTGATCCAGATAGAAAACAATTACACTTGAATGACTCGAATGGGCTTTCTCAATGTGAAGAGCTTGGTGTTCTAGGCTGACTGAATTTGAATGGTTTTGCCGTGAGCAGCCATAAATGATAGACAACGAATGGTTAGTGTTTGAAGGGTTGATGAGCATAAACGTTCTTCTCACAAAGGTGGATAAGTGAATCGTTTTCTAAACCGACTGGAAACCATTGGGTATTCATAAAATCACATTCGTTGAAAGTGGTGAGATTGCACTGAAGTTCTTCACAGTAATAATAGTGTAATGAAACTTGATTAAAAGAATCATCCACATTTATAAAACAATAGGGTTGTAGTTTTTCCTCGTGTATTCTACAGTCTAAGAGCTCTTTATTCATGTGTTTATTCCTATATCATGATGAATTCTTTCATTATCCTCAGTAGTCTGATCAGTGATCCGAAAAAGATGTCAGTCAGTCCCGTTCGCCTTTCGGTCGGCCGTGCTGTGTTTTTTGTCCCTGTTCTGACAAAGTGGATCTATTATTACCCTACTTAGTTTTCATGAATACAGTCCGCTCGTACTATCGACTGGAATTTTTGGATATTGAAAGAAACTTTTACCTGTTCAGTCAATGAATGTTCTTTGCCTATGGCTACCATACAGAAAAACTGGACTGAAAAACGGAAACATGCTGACTTAGCTCTGTCACTCCATCTAGAATTACGGTACTGCCTGTGACGAGTGTTAACTTTCCTTCTCTCTTCTCGAAATCGTCGGATTTACCATGTATTTTACGGAGATGGATTCTTGTTCATAGATTTGCAATGTGTTCAAGAATCTTGGCAAGACAAGAATGTTCACAAATCTCTTATTTGTTCAGACGGATTCCAGTGTTCTCCTTAAGAATGGGTACAGAACGACGAAAAATACGGAGCTGGAGGGATAACCTACTTAAATTTAGCATGGAATGGCAAGTCTGTTGCTGTTTTCAAACACTCTGCAAACGGTTCATAATGTCTTTTTGCACAGTGTTTCCTAAATTGGATCGTTTCAAAAGAGTTTTATTATTAACATGTATGTAGCATCTTTTTGTGTACAGCTCGGTATATCCTCCCTTTATGACACCTTTATACCACTTCTACCTCCTCTCCTAGAAGAACATTCGCGTATCATCTTTGGCAATTTTAATCATTCTAATACTTTTCCGCTTTCATCGTGTTAGACAAAGTCAAGTCATATCCAGTAACGTATATGATTTATGCATATGGAGTAATTTTGATCTATCAACACAATTGCATCACTATAATGAAAGAAACGAAACCTAACTGCTTGGATTTTGCGATCAACAGATGATAAAACGTAGTAGGTGAGAGAAACCACGGCATCGAAGGTAGATCGTGATTGGCGATACGCTAACTGCTTAGAGTCCAACACTGATCTGGGCAGACAGTCTCAGCAGAGTAACCTTTTCGAGCACCTTAGGAGCAAACGATGTACAAACTACGGCTGTAAGCTATCTGGACCGCTTTCCTAGTTTGTGTGAAGGTGAGTGAGCTCCTTGTATACGTCTCAAAATGTGATGCTTTCCGTGGCAGGGTTCTGGTGGAAGTCAGCATCATGGTTTGAGAAGACTGATAGGTATGAGGTAGCTATGAAGAGCCGACATTATTCTTCAAAGTCTGCCGAAGTGGACTGTTTACGAGGACTGGTACAACTTAGGTGCGTATCCATCCTCCATGTCTCTGTATTTGCTATGGGCAGTTATTGACTGGAGGTACAAAGTGTTCAACCTGTTAAGCTCAGTTTTGATGGATTTAATAGAGTTCTCATTGAACCGTGATCCCTAACCTTGAAGGCGTGTTTCTTCATGCGATGCGATCGTTTCAGGTGAGGGACGGGGTAACGGTCGGGTCGTATATACTGTGTTTCTATGGAGCAGCAAATATTAAAGTAGAATTTCAGGTACTCTGCTGAACTGTCATAGAACAACAAGTGGTCAGAATGAGAAAATATGCTTAGGTCAGAACTGTCAACCATATATCTGAGTCGCGCAAGGTTCTCTGAGGGACATTGTGGACTGTATATTTTACAGCCACGGCTTTAGGCGAGATATGTGTGACTATTCTTAGGCCAAATAGTTAGGGAAACCTTTAAAACCGCATGCTCAGAACTGCAAAGTGGAGGATGACAGGCAGTAAAAATCAAGTCCGTATTAATAACAAGACAAAGCTTTAGCGTGGCTTCTAGTCTTGTGGGGAAGGGAACAATATTCGTCAGGTCAGGGTGTGTAGGGAATCTCACAATAACCCTGCTATAGTAGCCACAGATCACACGTAAGGAAGATTCAACAAAGTTCGGCAGATTTGTAGAGACAATATCGGAAAATTCATCAGGCTCAGAGAGGGGCATGCATGTGCACAATACCAAGAAGTATAAACGTGTGATAACTTGGGTTGTTAAGTTTGCACTGCAGCACAGAGACACTGATGTGGGATGTGTAATGCGTAAAAATACTTTTCTCAGACTACGCCATCGTTCATTTGTAAAAGTAATGAAGCCTCCACCAAGTTCAGGGTGCGGTGCCGGATAGTCGACGAGAAAGGAATAAAATTCATCTGGAGTATTAATTTTATTATCATTATCAGCATGGAGCCAATTTCCATGAAAGAAAACTACACCCAGTCATTGCGAATCACCTTCACATATTTTCTACAATATTGAATGTTCCTGTCCCCACAACCGACCGTTGCTTGCTTCCCCCGACACCAAAAATCTATTCACAAGCTGTCCGTAGATTAGTCAAGTCTTCGAATCGGGCAACCTTTCTCCTTCGTAATCTTTCTCCTCACAACCTGTCCCTTCTTAATTCAGCCGTAGATGTTGCTCTTTCACGGTTTTCCTCTACACTCTGAATCTTCCAGGCTGCAGAATAGTTTACCGGAACCCTGTGGGTCACCTTCAAATTATTTTGCCCCATTGAGACACTGTCCATCTCTGGTGGCAGGTTGCCTCACGAACACTCAACCTTTCAGAAGACAAGGAAATCGCATACAAGTCTCGTCGAAATTCAGAAGTCAAATTGCTTTCGCTGCTGACCAAGAAAGAGATAAGGTATTTAGATGCTTCCTTTGCCAAAGAGTTTCTGTGGGCTAAGCATCCTAAGCTTCTTTGGCTCTGCAAAGGAGTTTCTATTTGGTCAGAAGACCAGACATAAGGAAGATGAGGTTGATGTGAATCACTTCAATGCTACTTTTACGCATCCCTCCACTGAGAGCCCTCCTTCATATTCCCGTTGTGGTTCTACAGATCTGGAACCTTTCTCTACGGCAGACATTTTTTAAATTCTTTACAAACCCAAAACGTCGTTGGCTGATGGTCCTAATGACCTTCTCAAGTATGGTGTCGTCCAACTTGTCACACCGCTAACTGCTTTGATAAATGAGTATCTATCCAGATGTATGACTCGATCTGTGGTCTCCGGTCACCATCATTCCAGTTCCTAAAGGCTCCAAAATCCCAGGCGGAGATAACCGCTTTCACCCCATTGCTCACACATCTCACGCCCTAAAGTCATTGAAAGGGCTGTTTTCACCCGTCTTTAAATGCATCTGAATGTGCCACCTGACCCTTTTTGGTTTGCTCATAAAAGCAAAATATCCTTCCTTGATCCTGTAGTCTGCTTGGTCCATTACATCTCGAAATCTCCAAACTAAGCTGAGCGGTCCGTCCGCTGCGTATTCTTCGATTATTCTTCAGCCTTTGATTCTGTACCCCAATCTAGTCTCTTGCAGAAACTTGGAGCTTCGGACTGTCCGGCACTACTTCTTTCCTGGCTGTCGAAATAGTTTCATAACCGAGTTTAGTAAATTAAGGTAGGGAAAACATCTAAGATCCCCTTGGTATCAATTCCGGTGTATTCCAGAGTACAGTGCTGTCTCTCTTTCCATTTTTGACCCATATTATCTATCTTCCGGTTTCTTCTCCATCTAGTGTATTCAAGTATGCTGACAACTTTGTCTTTTGTCAAGCTATTTCTAGTTATCTGGATTTCAGGAAATTCGATGGAAACCAATCTCGAATAGAATGATTCTTTTCCTATTTGGATCTACGGGTGAATCTATCCAAATGCCCAGAACGTGCTTTTAGTTCCTCTCGCTCACCGTTGCCTGCCGACCCTGTACCGCCAAATTCAAAATCTCTACTCAGAGTTAGTCCCTGCAAAGTATCTGGGTGTTAGCTTAGACACCGATTCAAGATGGACATTTTCACATCCGGTTCTGTGTCGGACAACCTCGACACCTATCTTTTCAAATAAGAGGGCTCAGACCGTTTCGTACAACAACAGTTGCCTTCGAATTTTCTCTTCAACGTGTTATTCTGGTCTTATTCTATGGTTCCCTCGTAATCTTCTCCAGCATTTTCAAACGAGACTTCAAAGCCTTTCGACGCGAATTGATAATTATTAGTCGCTTTTCACCCCTCTCCTTTGACTTCCTTTTGAATGGACTAGTCAAACGACATACTGAATCTCGCTTGTCTCCAACCTACAGGATATTACAGGATCCAAGTTATCCATTACACTCTGACTCATCCCTGGGTCATTCTATCTCATCGACCAGACCTTTGACACCTTTATTACAGAACTAACCTGCACAGAATTCTCTTGTGCCCTGTGCCTGGCACAGATGCTGACCAACAAAGACAAGAGTGAAACGGGATTACTTTCTAAATTTGGTTGATATTTTCCTTTCCTTTTTTCACTCTTATGCGCTTTAAGCGCCCATGTTGTATATCTTGTTTGTTTTACCCCAGTCTTGTCAGAGCATTTTTGACTGAAGCGTAAGCATGCAGTTTGCTTAAGTTTGTCATACGAATACAAACACAAGTACTTATTCAAATACCTTTTACATCATTTCTATACACACCGTAAAGACACTGAAGCCCATTCCAAAAAGAAAAACTCGGTGAAACTTGACTTCTAATCTGGGATGGATGGCCGTGTGAAGGTCCCAAAAGATAAGACGTTTTGACAAGTAAAACGAGGGAGGATTGGAGGAAAGTAATCTCTTTCGCCATTGTTCTACCGAGTGACTAAATTGATCTTTCAGGCTCTCGCATATTCCTTTTTGCTAAACTTGTTTTCAACTTTCTAACACTACACGTTTCTTGAACATTATAGTGAGACACGCCGTGTCAAATAAAATTTTGTGTCCCATCCGAGAAGCATATCAGAATATTTGGTAAATTTTTATTCATTGTTTATTATGAGTACACGTGATGATCCACTTGAAACAAATCACCTTCTGGTTTCCTCCCCATAGTTTTCGACTATCCCTTTGGGACATCGGTAGATTCCACTGCGTTAGTTAAAAAAAATTAGCTTGACGTATACTATGATATTGGACGCACCGAGTAAGCTCATCGCTATCTCCCCTTTCCCCGCTTCGCTTGTGCCTATATGGGTTACACACATGGGATAATTACTGTGTACAACACAGTGGACACCGCTGGTTTTGTCCTACCCCGTATTCCGGTATGATTTTCAAAAACCGTAATTAAGGAGTTCGCTCTGAATTTTTCCCAGTGATGAGTAAAGCACCGATTAGGCTCCCGCTCACCGGTTGCCTGCGTAACACCCAAGGAAATTCCGAAATGCGATGTTTCCATGGGTAAATTCGGTCATCTCAAATTCGGACCAACCTCTATCCCACCTCCACCGTGTCGTTTCAGTCTGCACACGAACGTGTATCTTTCTACCTAACATCACGGATGAGAGGACACTCTTTGCTTCTTCTAGGAATGAATGAAAGACGGACATTGCAACCAACAAGAGCGTTTTTGTTTGTTTGTTAGGAGCCCAAACATTGCTTCCGTGCAGACAAACAAAGCAACTGACTCCCACACTTGCGTGTGCACTGTATCTCCTTATCTTCATCTTTTTTTTCTCTCTCTCTCTGTCTTTCGTATACTTTGGCTATTTCGCGTGGGATGCCTGTGGGTGAGTGTGTACGCGGGTGAGCAAGTAGATGCTCGAGCCTACCTACACCCTTCTTTTCACGAGCTGTCAGATCCGATGTGTGATCTGGTACGCAAGCAACGCTATCGTATCTTAGTGTTGGAAAATTTCCTTTTGTTTGTAAGTATTCGCAACTATGCTTTCTAGCAACCTAACAATTTCATTACGAAACATTGCCCTACAATGTCGTTTCTGAATGACAGCTAAGAGAAAACAGTGCAAGTAGTGTTCGTTTTTTTTATTCCTTTAAGATCAAAGTAGTTCGTTATTCGAACTGCGCATCAAACTAAACCCCGTTGTCGACCGGAAGCCACAGGGATACACGCGCACGACCACCTTTTCTCAGCTGACTGTCACATTTACCTTATCTTTCACACGTTGAACTCCGCCCACCCAAATATGGTTTTCGTAGTTTTGTGATTTGTAATCTTTACGGGGCTGAACAGCAAAATGTCCAGAATGTATCACTTAAACTACTTCTTAAAAGGAGACTCTCCCAAAGGATGTGATATCCTAACACGCAACTCAGTATAACAGAATTACCAGGTACTGTGGACTGTTGCGATATTAAAGCCGGAGGTAACTCTTCAGTGACAACAGCTGTGCTGTAGTCTGACATTTTTTACCAGACCGATTTTACTACTCGTTTGCTTGTCATTTGGTCGTATAATATAAAAGAAACGGAGACTATAATTCAGAGATATCGGCAGTGGAAAAATCCTGATTGGAAACTGGAATTTTGTCTTCTCTTCAACAAGTTTGGAAGACCATGTGTGACGGACAGGATGGTAGCTCTTTATGATGCTGCAGGGGGTTTGGGTTGAGGGGGGTAGTAGTCATATCAGCGAAGGGTATGATAGAGATCAAACAGTGTGTTTGTGATCAGTTGAGCTAATCTCACACTTTTCGGTTATCCGTTTCTTACACTCTCCTAGCCGCCTGAATAAAGACCATATAAATACTCTTCACAAGTCAGGTTTTGGTCGTGAAAACTGGAATGAGTTTACTGAATGATTCATCAAGTGAGAGTTTATTGGCGTAGTCTTTACTGGTGTGAACAGATTTAGTCACAAATTTAGGATTTATTCTGAGGCAGTGTTCTGTCATACTCAGTATTATTGTATGATATATTCTGTATATTCCGTACATATTCTGTTTCTGAAAGCTAATCCTGGTTGCGGTGTTACTTCAGTACCAGTAATATTTTTATCAATTGTGGGTATTTTGAAACAACATGTTTTGAAATAACATGGCCACATTTAAATGACAAAGAATATGCACGTGGTGAACTTTTGTTTTTTTATGGAACACTTGATATCGGGAGTCACACCTCAGACTTCACATTGCGTGGAAGCAAACAGGGTATTGACATAAAAACAGTAAGAAACTTCACTCCCGCTACATCTTCAGAGCTACCGGACAGCTGAGTTTTCAGTGGAGGATGAACACTGACATTTAGTATTGCTGGATTTATCAAATAAAAAGTGCGGCTGATGGCTTTTTATTCAGCTTAGTAAGAAAGACTAAAATAGATCCCATCGAATGGTCCAAAGCTTTACATTTCCGTTAAAAGTGTTATTGGTACGAGAAGCCTGGATCTTAGATGCTGGAGAATATACTTGAACCTCTCACGTCGTAAAGTCCGACATCGCTAGATAGAATACTTTCTTGAAGTGTATGTCAACGCCCACTAGGTCTCGTTCAGCCGTGCTCTGGCCGTCTTATTGTGATGTGGCCGATGATGCTGATTCAGCGACTAAGTCTGGGAATGCTGCAGTTTATGACCAAAACAGTGATTTGCGAATTATTGATATTCACTTGTGTTATTCCAACCCGACTGATCATACCACTATAGGTCAGCTGATTATTCTACATTTATTTCAGTATGACCAAAGAGGAATTAAATAAAAAGTCACGCTGAGAACGAGCATTCCAACTACAGTATTTTGACAACCTCCACTTTTATCTTTCGCTTACAGTTCATTCGATAAACATAAATTTACCTATGTGGTACCTAGTGTTTTATGATTTTCTAAATATTTTACATCTATCAGAAAGATTGGAAGCCTACAAAGTATGTATTTCCAAATTTTTAAACTCAGACGATTCCGAGTTTCACAACCAACCCCGTCTTCTTTGTCTCCCAATGTGTGTTCTCCCTCTCTTGTTTTATCATTATCCTAAACAAACTCTAATTTTCACAAACAAAATATAAACATTATTCCGCGTGATCTGAAGACCATTCGAACTCTTTTCTTGCAAACCATCAAGAAGGTGATTTTGCACTTCCCAGATGACAAAGACATGTGCAAAAAGCCCTCCCAGAAGATCAGTTCTGAGAGTACTCGCCCGTATTGAATCGACTTGTTCTCCTCTCTGCGGATGCCTTCTAGTCACATCTTGATGAGCAATGCAGGAATAGAGTCTAAATTATATTATAATAGTGTTGCATACAATTCAGTCTCGAAGGTTGATCTTTGTGACTATGTTCACCCTATTTGATTTATCCTGTGCAGTCCGAATGTGCTCGTTTTGTGGGGAACGATGGTGACTTGAATGTGAGCATTTGAACGCACAAAGGATATACAAATAGGGAAAACATTTTTTATTGAGAAGGAAGAGGATCTGTATGTCTACTTTCGATCGTTTTCTTGTGTTCCATACCGGACGGTGAACACAGTGGATGAGACTTTTAAGATGATGAAATCAGTAAATGAGAACTGAATTTGAAAAAGAACGCAAATATTTCCACCCAATTAGTGATATTGTTCTGCAGTTTCAGAGCACTCTGGTTCAATAACAAGAACAGTTTTTGTGCACAGCGGAGTAGCCCGATTGATTTAAGGAGTATTCTATAAAAGCAAAAATCATTTTCAACACATCACTAAAGAAAAAGCTGTTTCTCTGTTTAAATTAAAATTGTTCGTGAAAAGATTATTATTTACTAAAAAATGGAGTTTAGACACCAATAAAATCTCCGATCGAGAAGTGAGAAAGACAGTAGCCTGGATGCTGTTGCACAAGGCACATCTGACCGGACAAAATAACTTGATCGTAAATGGTGGGTTCGAAAGTTTTCATCAGTGGGTCATAATTGCGGAGGATATGATTAGAGTGGCACAGACATCCATGAGAATTTTTTTCGCACTATTACTCATGTGATTCGAGGTTCATCATTCAGTGTGAACTTTCAAACCATTGAAAACCATGGAAGCAGTGTACAGCTGTTTCATCCTTGTTGTTTATCACTTACGACGGGATTTCTCAGCACCTCCTCACTAATTTTGTGCTTCTCCTGTGGGGCAGCTGGAAGGATCGTGCCCTTGAATTGCCAATTCAGACACGTACGTCTCAGTTATGCTTATAAAACTGAAGATAACTTGGAATGTTTTATATCAAATTCAATCCACTGACGTGCACACACACGAACACCCAGTGGTTCATGGAACGTCGCTCGTCCTTCACATAGCGTTAAGGTCACTTATCCAATGAGGGAGAAGGATAATCACATATGAAATCCAGACTTGACCTCATCAGAATCGAGTTGGCGGATTTACCATCCTGTCATTAACATCCGTTAAATAAACTCTGGGAGAATATGGGCACATCTCCAGGTACGTGACCGTTTCTCCCTAGAGATGTCAGCAACAGCTTGAAATGATTCAGAGGTCCTTCATTATGTGACCATTCACTGGTCTCCCATGTTCGCAATCTCCTGCTTTTAGGGTTGTCAGTGAGGACAAATTTATACTGGTTGTCCCATGCTCTCAGAATTTAGAAGGACATTCATTTGTTTTCATCACATTACTTATTGGTCATTAAAGAAAGAAGACCAGCGCTGCTAGATGTTAGGATTTAAGTTACTCTTTTGAATTGCCTACATAAAACAATCTGAAATTTCTGCAAGTTGTGTTGGCGATTACAATAAACGGATAAAAAGCACTAGCTTGATACAAAAAAGTAACCCCGGTTACCTCCATAGTGGGTGGACGGAGTGTTGTGATGGCTTCCGCACGTAAAGAACTGAGTTGTGTTTTCTGTTTAGCATAGCCTCAGTGAAAACTAGCAGCTTCGAACTGTGATTACGTAACAACGGTAGGGCAGACGCTATGAAGTCACTTTTATTTCGGTAGTCGTCAGATGTTACGCGGTAGATGGCACTGAAGTTCGATCTGGATGGATTCAAGTTGTGTGTGTTTTATGATCAGACTTTTTGCAATTTATATATTTTCCGGGTACTCAACTTCCTATTTATCATCTAAAGACGAGAATGTCATAAGAGTAGAGTTGAAAGTATTTTTTTGGAAAAAGAGCTGAAGTTTTTCGAGATTCGTGTAAAGTCTGCTGATTAAAACAAGTACAGTTCGTGCATCTGAGTCAAAGGGATTAAAGTCTGTTGGGTTAAGCAACTAAAAATTGTGGCAGAAGGCGTAGTTATACTGTTATAATATTGGAAGAAGTCTAATCGGAAGTCGAGAAAGTTGAGGGGAAATACTGGCTACTTTTGAGAAGTCCACCTAAAAGGAAATCGTCGTATATATGGTCGGGAATCCCCCCTACGTAACAAGTGGACGGTGATGAGATGCTCCTCCAAAAGTATTTCTCATCTGTGATTTATTCTTCTATAAAGAACCGCATTACTTTGTTAAGTGTGCATTACCATAGGAATGAGATAGGTTTGCCTTTATTACTTCAATGCGTAAAACTAAGTTTCATAATCTTAATAATTCTGGAGGGATTGATGAAGTACTTTTGCTTAAAATAAAGCTTAAGCTCTTCTGATTTGTCTTAAATTCTGCTACCGGAAGTATGAGCTAATCATGCATATACCGAAGGTAAAAGAGGGTTCTTTATATTAAGGAAAATGATTGCTTCTCTTGCAAACTGCATTGGAGAATCACCTGTTTGTTTTTGGTGTCATTAGAACACGTACGTAGCCCTTCTTATGGTGAATAAGTAGCGTTATTGAGAAGTATATGAAAAGGATTAGAGTTTCATTTATTTCCCCAAACTGGTAGTTTGAGCGTATCCAATAGGTCATTTTCAGATATAGGAATAGAACTTCTATAGGTCAGAACGAGTAGATCTGTCTTGGTATTTTCTCCACCCAAACTTCAGTTTGAGCTATCAAATGAAATCCGTCAACCCAAGCTGTTGGGGCAACAATTATGGAAGCCTTTGAAAATGAGTAACTCTATTCATTTATTAGACCACCACTTATCAGAGCAATTTTGATCCGATTGTTCACAAACAGATATAGAAAGCAAAAGTGCTTAATGTCTCGAGTATTAGGCTTTACAGAATGTGGGGGCAGAAGTCACCATTTTGAACCGGTACCAATTAAATAAGATAACAAATTAAAATAAAAGTAATCAGTAAATGAATAGTAAAAAAAGATAACCCTAAAGAAATGACAACGTTCATGCTACTTCTGAAAACCGTGAAAGCAGTGTACACTTGGCGGTTTGTGCAGCTAGTCAGTAGTCATTCACAGTACTTATTCACCGAATTCAAATTGGAACTTCAATCCGGCGTGCATGATTGCAAGTTGCACACATTACCACTCAGCTGTCCGAGCTGGCTTTCAGCAATTTGCTTTCCAGCAATGCTTCACAACTTGTCTTTGCTCACCGGATTCGCAAAATATCAACCCGTATTCCGACGAACGATTGACTCACACACTGTAAGTCTTACTGGCAGAGGGATTAGTGAATCAGATGTTAAAAAACAAACTTCGAATCCACCAATAATCTAACTGGCAAAATGGTCATGATCCATTTCCTGTTTGCATTGAAAACGAAGACTTATCATCACACAATGGAAATTATTCCCTAGGGGCGAGATTCAGCCTTTTCATTTTGAGCAAAAACATTCTCAAACTCTTGTCTTTCCGCACAGAACACCATTAAGACACTGTGAATATACGACGCTTGGATGAAATCAGTTTCGCCCCTTTCCTGAATTTTTTGGCTGGAAGAGTTTGGTGATCCCTGATAGTTCAGTCCATTGTACATCGGTCCAGCCTATTCGACAGTTTCTTGACGGTGAAGCCTTAAAAACATCCCTAATTCTCGGATATCATGGAAATCATACAATGATTCCTGTTTGTTTTTATGTTGAAACGGCAAACTGATGGAATAGCTATGTTTATAATTTGCTTCTATCCTGCGTCCATTAAACTATCCGCACAAACACACACACACACACGCACGCCTTTGCCGCTTGTTCTCACTAAGCTTCCCACCTGTCCAGTTTCCATAATCACTCTTGTTTTCGGAATGAGCAAGTGTTAGTAACCATGTTGGTTAAGGTCTTCAAGCATGGGCGAACCCTTCGGTACGGAACTGCGATTTTGTTTTGTAGAACATCATAGTGCACATCGAACTTAAACCATTTGTTAGCCGTTACCTTCAGTGTGCCATACCACTGATACTTCTAGGTTACTTGTACCGGTATTCACGGGTTTTTCATGTGATCCTGGCAGCTGCACACATGGAACCACCTACATACCCCTATACAGTGATATCTGTTGGATAGATGAAGTGAAATGAGATGAAAGAGGGAGTGAATGAAAGCAGAGTTTCAGCCTCACTGCACAATATTTTGTTTGTGTTGTCACAAAGTGTACGGTTGACTGACTTGTGCAATACATACCCTCAAAGAAGATCACGAGCCAGAAAATCGCAAGTTTTTAAACTACCTGATGTGTCCGCGATATTCCACCGTAAACAGCTTTCACACTTAGAGTGAAAGTTACCAATAGCAGTGGACGGCTGCGACTGTAGATGTATCACGGAACTATTTGGGCTATATTTAACCAGAGATTGAGCTATACATGGTTTAGAACGTAAAATGATGAATTCGTTTAGAAATAGTGAACTTGTGCTCGTGAACCTTCCATGTGCTTTTGAGTTCAGTGTACTACTGTTCCCCTACTCCCATTTTTCAAAGAAAAGTCTGGTTTCACACAAACTGCTGAGTAGTTTTATTATAATATATATCATCATATACATATATATGCATATCAACAAATCACTCGGGATAATTGTTGCACCTTCGAGACAAATCTGATCGAAAAGGTGCCGAAAATTATCATAGAATTTTTATTGTCTTAACCGTTCAAAGGTGATACTTTGAGTGAAATCTTAGGCCGATGATTGGGGAGAGAAATCCAAAGGAAGTTTAATATCCCCATAGTACGTTACACTTTGACGTGCTTCTCTGATCCGATTCAGAACAAGGATAGACTGCCGATGCTGACTCGGTCGATGAGTGTTTACTCTCTCAGGTGTGTTGGTGACGCGTCCTATCCACTTCCAACAACAAGACAGCTATCCACTCAGAAGCATCACCAAAGCTGGTTGAGTCAAGGACACACCGGGTCGATTACTAGCGCACCTGGTTGACACCGAACATGAGGCAAATCCCGACATGGCTTTCAAGGTTGTGCATTGTGTCCCCCCCCCCAAGGGTGTTCAGTTGTGCACTCTTTAGATAGCCTGGGCGATTAGAATAAGGAAACTGACCCGTGACCTCTGTTCCCAGAAGCTTTTGGTCCAGGCACTCCAACCCCCATGGCCTGGGATTGATCGAGGTTGAATGAATCTGTCGTCGAGTCTATCAGGTGTAAGCTAGATGAACTACTCGCACGACAGGGACAGTTTGACTGTGACAGACCTCTGCCAATTATTGGTGCTTATTCCGTCTCAGTCGGTATGATCTTTCGTCTAGTCTCCCAATAAAATTATAAGCGGCTAGAGAAACAATTATTGGAAAACAATTATCTCGTCAAACCGGGCTCTGATTTTCCTTTCATTGATGTTTAACTTAAAAAGTGGAACCAAATAGACAACAGTATGCTTACTCGGCTTCGGCAGTTCTACACTTTAATTGCTTTTTTCATGAGATAACAACGGATATTCAGATCGATATCCAATCCATGAGTTTCTGTCTACTCAGTACTTACTTAAATTAACCTGAATCCGTTCAGCGTGAAGCAACAGGCCTCACACTCCGATTCGTACTTTGTCCGGACCGATCCTTCCTGGTTTGTCTTACGTCATCCGTTGCAGACCATTTAGAATAACAACTGGTCACCCATGTGCCTTTCGAATAAAAAAAGAAAGTGTTCAGAAAAGATTTAAGAGAGACAAACGAAATTAATTCAAGCTGTACAGCCTCACTGAAGATTCCTCAAAAGGATAGTAGCCAATCATGATCTGGACGGTGAAGCCGATCGACATAAATTCCTCAGTATAAATATGTCAGCCAGAGTGAAGATTTGTTTTCGAATATCCCCGAGAGGTCCTGAGATATACAACTTCGTGGTCACAAACTGGAACCCAGAAAATTGCTTCCAATTCGTCAATCAGTTCCTTCATGAGGGATGACCGCTTTATCTACCGATACCAGCTGCTGTTTCATAAAACTTCGAGTATCTGTTGCCTACCGGCCAAAAGTAGAATCTGGCTGGTATTTAGGTATGTGACAGACGTGGGTTATTCTTTTGGCCCATAAGGATTTTCTAATCAAACTTTTACTCATGAGGACTTCGAAGAGGCCTTTAACTCAATAATCTTGATAAGAACGTGCTATAACAATCATTTTCAATCTCATTAGGCTCATCGTCAGAGACTTTTAGATTATGTTGACCATAAAACCGGTATCGTTATACATGTGATATGAAAATTTTTATTTGGTTTCTACCATATCATCCGAGCTGAAATGTCAAAACTTGCTTTTGTGATTTCCAAGCGTTGATGAACATTCGCCCGAGTATAGACGTTTATTTCGTGGGATGTTGTGTGATGTCGAGTAGTTTTGTCTCTCCAGTGGCTTTGAAAGAGCGAGACTTTCGATAGTCTATATTTTGACATTTCCCAGCTCAGCAAACCGTGCCTTTCGGATGGACTTGTGCATATATAAGTTATGAAATGGAGATTCTAGCTCACTGGATTCTTCTGCTATGAGTTTTCACACAAAACACAAGGAACATTGATTTTTTGAGAGCTCATTTATTTCCGGCTACCTCTAAAACGAACCCAAAAATGTAACTAACCAACGTTTCGGTCACTGCGGGTAACCAAAACATGGGTCATACATATTTTTTCCACGGACAACGCAACGTACTTGACATCACACTTATCTCGTCTAACACAGAAAGTCATTCTTCGATGCACCCCGAATCTCGTTAGGTCCTGAGAGACTGTACTTTCTCGTTACTCATGAGCTGGGGAGGTAAGCCAGCACATCCTATGAAGTCCAGAAGTATGGGTAAAATTGCACCAGGGCATGTTTACGTGTGTTGCCTCTGACGAGAATAGTCCCACTTTGTATTACAGCTTTGAAAGCTCTTCACGAATGTCCACCGTTTGCTATTTTCCATAAGCCACACATGAAATCTGGAGCGGGCAATAAATTCGCTTTTTTGAATGTATTTTACCCAGTGGATTCAGGAAAATAAGCCATGGTGACTGAAATTGGACTAGCGTGTTTTCATTTCATAAAATAGTGGCAAAAGAGTGAGGTCAAACTGTGACAACATGCATCACCAATCAGAAATGTGAGCTTGCACTGAATGACTATAAACCCCGTAATCATAATGCAATCACTCATCTGTTTTTGATTGAAAGGGGCCGTATCAATAACCTTTGGGCCGGAACCCGCGCATTGCATAACAACTGGTTTTGTTAGAGTACGTCGCATAAACGGACCAAATATACTGCGGAACATTGCTTCAGGGATTAAATAATGCCACCATGTCTCTCACGTTTTACTGTTTCATTTAAATAAATACAGATTATTGGTTATGAGGTGTGGCTTTTCCCGAACTAACGAATGTGAAAGGACTAACAACGTTGTTTGTCATAACCAACCCGTGAGTATATTGACCACTGGGTTGCATTGTCTACAACGATCCCTAGGAAAAATCATTCTTGTCAGCCCAAAATGTTAGAATCTGATAACGGTGAAATTATTTGCGTAAAAATCAATTGTCAGAAGGGAATATACATAGATAAGTCTAGAGCAAAATCAAATTAAACGAATTATTACTTTAGTTCTCTTTTAACCACCATTCCCCATAAAGTGCACTTAAGTCAGAAAAAAGATGAGGTAGTTTGGCACAGAATGCCATCGTTTGCTGATTTCCGAAATGTTCGGTTGGAAAACGACAAGCGGTAGGTAAAGAGTAGGCGAGGGGAAAATAAAACCTTGATCATTCCATAAAGTTTCACGGGGGCGGGTTATGATAGGCTGGCGTAATGAACTCTCCAGGAAAAGTGTTTTGATTACCCTCTTAGTATTTGCTTCAAATATCTGAAAGAACTTATTCCCGAAACAGCATTGCACCTATGTTATCGAGAGGAACATCGTAGAGTTAGTGAGACAGATAATCTAAAAATCTGTCAATGATAATTTTCCTGCAGATACTCAATACCGAAAAGCGGTTTATATTAGGCCGTGGAAGATCAAGCGCTTTGTGCGTGTATTCACAGTAAATGATCAAGCATCAATCATGGTATCGAAAGTATCACGTGAGAACAAAAAAGCCTTCTAAAAAACAAGCCACAAACTGGTTCTAGCGTACCAGGCTGGGTCAACCAGTCAATTAGTGGTCTCCCTCTAGCCAGGAATACCAGTCCGGATAGCTCCAAAGGTTTCATTCAACAATGGAACTAATCAAAAGGAAGGAGTCACGTACGCAGCTTCAGTTTTAACGCAGAATTCGCCGCAATTGTGTCTCCAAACCATTCTAAAAAGTAAATTTACCGAGAAGAACTTGTGTCATCTTGACAAACCTGAGAACACTTGTGCAGGATTCTTAAGCAAAATGCAAGAGGTTGCGATGCTTTATCTCAAAGTTTATTAAAATTCGATGCAAAACTGCCCGATATTATCAGGATGACTGTTCCCCTTTTCGGTGTCTGGGTCACATTGACAGGCAAACTATATTGACGTCTTCGTATGAGAAGGAGACCCAACCACACTCAAGCAACTAAACTGCTAGAAATTATTTTTCATTGACTCGGATATGACTCGGTCAACATGATTGGGACACAACAAACCCCGTGGTCTAATGATTCTAACTTATCACAGGATTGCGCATGAGTGCAGTTAAAGGGGCGTACCCCATAGCCGCAAAGGCCCGCCACACTACTAGGCATAGCCAGTAACCAGACCCTGAAATTCGGAGTGGAGATCCGCGTAAGGTTCCAATAGGTCAGTTGTTGTAACTAGCCGGGAAACTGAGAATATATCGCTGGACAAAAGCCCACAACCAGAATTGTTCGGGAGACGACATTCTCAAATATATTTGGCCCGAAAGTGTTTCCTTTTTGCTTCTGAGGTTTAGTTCACCGTGGGAGGCTTTCTATAGAGAAACTCTTCTTGCGCAGTGAAGGTATTTCTTGCACAGAGGTTATTGTAATCAGGGAGAATGCAATCTTGGGGGGGGGAGACATACTGCAGTTGTTAAGCTGTCGGACTAACGGAGGCTTAAATTCCTTGGCTTACCGAGCAAATGAGGCAGGCCTTCAGAAACAAGGTCAATAATCAATTGTTGATACTGTCTAGAGTACAGTCAGTCAGTCAACGCTTTAACCTGACTGGACGCCTAAGTTCGAGAGCGTTCTACTTTGACCTTAAATACAGTGTTTCTAATCTAGGAAAATATACTGTCATTTTGGTGAGGTATGTTTCCGTCTCTTGATTTGTCATTGCGGGACAGGAGTCTCAAGCAGAGGTTCCGTGCATAGACCGTACCCTAAAAAGTCCGGACTAACGAAAAAGAGCGATACAGCGAAGGCACAATAGATCACGAAACCACCTTGAAATAAAGAAACTATTACCCGGTTTCATATTGTTTAAAGGTCTATTTGAGCTTATCTAGTGGGAAGAAAACACGTAACCCTCTCCTCGGTATACTTCTTGTTTCCTGATCGTTCCAATGCATAAGCACAATTTTTTCTTTCCTAGAAGAAATCAACGCTTTTTTCATCTGATATTTGACTGGTCTTCGCAAAATTTCCTTCGGTGATGCATCCATCTGTGTGGAATTCCAAAGCCACTGAAGGTCTAGACGGATAGCGCGATTCAGCTGTATGATGCACACTAACTGTCCTGTTATGCTTCTGGCCGATAACAGTATGTACAATTTTGTGGTACAACCTCGTCTGTGCTACCCACTACACAAGGTCTTCCTGCTTTTGTTTTATACGTATATCTCCTCTAAGCCTGTCCAAGACGACTGCAGGGTTTAAAATATGCCGACGATGTCATTCTTAGTGTGCCATACCCTAATCAGTCCACACAACCTTTTCTGCCGGACTGCGTAACCGAGCTTGCTAACTGATCCTCCACACATCCCGCGAATGAATCCATTGAAATCTCCGGATATATTATATTGTCTTCACAAAGGGATTAGGTATTCTAATCTTTGGAAACCAACTCGCTCCTTATTCCTAAATGGTGAGTGCGTAGGGAGCAGTTCGTCACTGAAGTATCCCCGTGTTCTCATTGACGGTGACCTTTCTTGATCTGAACATGTTGCCTTGATCTTTCTGAAGATAAGACCATTCACGTTTTTGTTGTAAGACTCAAAAAGTTTGGTACTTCACTTTACCTTATCCGGAAATTTGTTTATTCCTGATTCTTACCTCACAGGCTCAAGGTTTTTGTGTAATATTCTCTGGATTGCTTGGTAAGTACAATAAACGAATTGGACGTTCCCTGAGGCCCTTATCCAGAGGTAGTAGTATACCTTGGAATCAGGCAACCTGTTTTATTCTCTGCCAATGCCACATTTCATGCACAAGGTTCTCCAGTAGGAAGTTGGCTGTCGAATCTCACCTCCTTTACTTCGGTCTTAGTAAATAATTTTTTCATCATCCAGGCGATTTCGCCATAAACGCCCGTGTGCTCTTACCCAGACCTACAAATCCTCCACAGTGCCATTTCTCGCCCATTTTCTCGCATTTCATGATGCTATTATTGCAGGACTAAACTCAGTATTGAAGTGACACTATATCCCACTCTTTGTACCATTTTGTTATTGAAAGTGATTATATAACTGCTGAATATCCACCTTCTGGTGTATAAAGCGTGTACTTGACTTGAAGTGACTTGACTTGCCGTCCAAATACAAAACCATGTTTGTCAGACCACAGATATCGCTGAACTGCTTCGTACTATTGATAACGTGTCATCTGATTTTGATAGACATAACCAATGCACACTGAACTGACGTGTGAGTAATTCCTAAAATGCATGGCTCATTTTCTGATAGATTACGTTCCTTAGACCGCCAACAGAAACGTACCACGTGGTAGATGAGTTGCACTCAGTGGGAAACAGACATCAAATCGCTACTCCACATCAATTTTCCACTTTTTCGGCACATTACTGTATGTTGTTTGCCAACCTTCAAAAGAGTTCAGTTTGAAGGAGGAAAAGAGAAGTTGCGCTTTATTTTACAAACCCCTTGTCAAAAGCCAGTTCTTCGGGAAATGCGATTAGTATATTGTAACAGCATTTAACAACGAAATTTCGATTACTGTTAGTTATTCGACGGTTTATAAAGCTTCTTGCACCAATCAGGTTGCTGGATCTACAATGTGCCAATTGAAAGCCATTTTCTCAACAATCCGGAAGAGCCTTTGGTGTGGTAAAACAAAAATGTATGCAACACACCCCTGGTACTTGAAATGACTGTCTCATGTTTCACTATTTCCAGTGACAAGTTGTCCTGCTTTTTCTATCTCTGAATGTTTTGCTTTTCAACTTCCTTTTTTCGTAGTCGAGTTTAATCCAGTGGGACTCAGCTTCTTCTTGGTGAAAGCAGCAGCCTGACTGGTTGAACAGTACCACCAAATTGTAGACCGAAACAATGCAAAACTGGGTGAACTGGTTTTACGTTGTCTCAGTTGACCTAACAGCCCATCCAACTGCGCCGTTACAGCGCGGAATATTTGGGCCAGCGAATAGAAAAACACCGTGTTGTTAGGGCCAAATTTCAGCTGACTTAGTGAGCGATGGTAGTTTATGAACTGTTGGAATGATTTTATTCAGGATTTGGGTAGCAAATACAGTAGAAGCAGTTCATTTGAGATATCAGTTCATTAGCAAGTCTGATATTCGTGAAATTGGGTCTGGGAGAAGTTGAGCTGGTTGGTTTGTAATATCCTTTAATTTTGATACTATTTAACGGGCAAAGCAACAACTGAAGTCTTATTGCAGTTATAACAACAACAACAACAACAACAACAACAACAACAACAACAACAACAACAATTACTATTAATACTACTACTGCGCAAACCACTACTGTGGCGTAGAGTAGGCACTACTAACTGAATAGGTAAGTATTTGAGTGCCCAAAAAGCAATTGTGGACAGTTGTGGTTTAATAACAAGCGCGGCTATGTCAGCGTGACTGAACGCAGTTTAGGGAATAAGGGCATGTGAACCTGACTAATGCATCTTCCGACGAGATGGCCACTACCTTCAAGTAAAATGGACTGTTGAAATGCAAATAAATATTGCTGCTTTATGTGATTAGTTTTATTAACCTCTAAACAAGTAACTTTCAGTAAACATTTGGTTTGTTTTGTCAATGTCCGAACACAGTCCTGATAAACAGCCTGCTTCCCGGGGGCAGCTTGCAAATTGTAACACAACAACCACCGCTAATTTTGCTTCATCCAAACTTCATGTACAATTCGACAACGAGCTCAAGGTTTTCAGGTTGTGTCTGTTGCTCGGGTTAAAAGGATAAGTTAATGTTTGTCACGGTACTGATTACATTAGATACTGACAGAATGGTGTTAAGTATATGTGATGCCCAGGCCAAATGATGGGTAGGCTTATTGAATTGAATTCGGTGATGAACAGCTTTCCCCCGGAAATACGTCGGCTTATTTTGCACACCGAGTAGAAATAGACTGGATTTCTAGAGTGTGGTGCTCCATGCATTATCAGCGATCAGCTCACCATGGAAAACCATAAAAACACGGCACACCAGTTTCATCTCTTGTAAGAATCATCCTCAGAGTACATCAACCAAGACCCTACTGAAATCCAAACTCGTGGTGAAAGGTTGCCGGGTTCAATACCGAACCGCCGGGCTTTCTGGCCTGGCTCTTAGCGGTTTATTGAAAGTATAAGCTGCATGATATGGCACCCTTCTGTTGGAGAAGGGAGCCAACTTCGTTTTTTGCAGTGGACTTTAGAAGCTAAGATGGTCTGTGTCATGAAGTGCAGGATAACTACTGTTAACATGACTGAGATGGAGGGTTCTGTGCATAAAAAAGCCGGAAAAGGCCACTGAAAATGAGATGGGGCAGCGTACAAGAAACCGAGAACTGAACGCACCTAGCACGTAACGGCACATGTTCACTTGGGAACTAATAGCTCCGACTTGCAATTCAAAGAACTTATCTTCCTGGCATGTTGTCTCCAACAACACAGTCGAGTTTGGTGTCGTATCAATCACGTGCCGCACTAGCGTCTGTCAATCTGAAGGTGCAAAACCCTAACTGAAATTTGCAATACATTTCTGGGAAGAAAGCTTGTAAATTACCTAGGTAATCACTTGAGCTTGCTTCGTCGCCTACCTTCTCGAGCTTCGAAGCTCTTTGAACCTGGGGAAGTGTACCACCGTGGCATTAAAAACTGACTTTGGGTCGTCTCAGCGCCAATGATTATCCGAAACGTAGAGAGGTGCTTCCTCCGACGTACACTACTTGGCAAACCTTGTAGAAATATAACTGTGAACCAAAAATCAACTTTGCCTGTTCGAGTACATGGACTGAAATTTGAGAAAATCTCTGTAGGATTCGTAGAAAAGTGAAGGAGTGAGAGGGTTGCGCGTTTGACTGAGCCAATCAACTTTTCCAGGTTAAAAAAGGGCTAATGTTGGGTCTACGAAAATTGTTCACAACTTACAATTTTCGCTAGAGTTAAGGTTTATCCCACGAAACTTAACCACATCTATATCCAGTTCGGGTAATTCGCAAGCGGCATTCGCAGGAGAAGAATGTCAGATAGTGTAGTATGCAAGGATCCGCATTCCTCTGTGGGAGGTTGCCTGTGTTTGTTCCTCAAAACACAAGCGAAGGAAAATTCCATGAACAAAAAGGTTTAGTAAGTGCTTGAAAAGGACCCTATACTTACCTCAGTCGAACACCTATGTGGCTGCCAATAGCCTACTTACAACAATAGCAGTTTTGACCGGATGCAAATAAGTCAGCTTTTTTGCGGATTTTACAAGAGGATCACCCAATTTTTTACGTGCACCACTGGTGACTTCGATCGGGGATGAAATTTTGCAGTAGAGTGTTGCTACGGTTTCTATTGGTGATGTGAGCAATGATTCTGCATGACAAATAGCATTTTTCTTTACAATCTTTATGGAATATACTACGTGATTCATGGCAGTCAGATTTGCATTCATTCATTCAAGTATATAATGTCCTGTTCTAACTCACTGTCCAATTAAACGGGTTGGAATTGAATCCTTCAGCCCCATAAAAAGTAATTTGATTACAACATGTTGCAATACTACGATAAACGAAGTTTATGGTTAAGAAAATTATTCTTGTAAAGCATAAGCAATATAAACAGATGAACCACGTAAGTCGTCTGCTATTGTACATGGAAGGTAGGACAAAATATTCCCGGAAGCACGTGACCCGTCCCGCGGTTTTTGCTGATCAACAGATGTGCGTACCCTGGGCTCTCGTGCCCAATCATCCCCATACTTGAACACTCCATATTAGGTTCACCACCTTAATCTGATGGACGATATGATCACAGAGACATTTTGAAGTTTTCCAACTAGTGAGCTGGAAAAATTACGAAAGACTACTGACGCATAAACATAATAATCCGCGTCTGGAGTGTGGGCTCAGAACGGGATCTTCACCGGTTTGAGCGTCTTCTCTTCTAAGACGCTCATCTATGGCATGCTTTCGTGTGCTTTCGTTTTTAAAGACCATCTGTACGGCAGTAACAGAAAGAAGCGTCGTGTCTTGAAAAATGATAAAACGACTCAAAGAGGTTGGTACACCTCAACTCCAACGAATGGTTTTTCAGTCATCCCGATCGTTTTTGGAAGGTGCTTACTGATGGTCTTATCTAAGAAATCCACTAGACGGTGGCATATGGTTTTCGAGCACTGTCTCTAATCCGCAATAATTCCAGTCAGAGGCTGGCTTAGTTGATTATTCTGCGAAAGGATGTGTGAGCTCTTCTATGGTTGCCTGTCTTCTTCAATGAGGAAAATGGAGTAGCCGGTAATTTTGCACAGGTTGAGTCCGTGGCTAGGCTTTGGAGTAAACTAATTGGGCGGAAGGTAAAAAGACAATTTATCATCCATGTTGGGCTCTATTTTACTCTCTTTTCTATTTTGTAATCAAAATACGGTACATCTTCCGGGGGAATTCGGTGAGTAAGAGACTCACACGTGTCTTCCGTCGAATTCACGAGTCGTATCAGCTCCGCAGACGACATCGGATGGTTGATACGCATGTGGTCCGACTTGAATGATGAATGACTCATCTAGTTTTATTGATTTGATGTTAAAAATAATTTTTTTTTTGCATAAGGTAATTAAATACAACAGTGAAATGTTTTCGTGGTTTTGCACGAGTTCTGACCACTGATTTTTTATGTAAATTTGTATGACGTGGCAGAAACGATTATACTTATTCAAAACTTTCTTTCAAATGAAAGGACTAGTCGCCACAGACCATACGACTTGAAATTTGTCGACTAATTTTCCAATTAAAAAGTATCGAACTTCATGTTTGCTGAATTCCAGTGATAGCACCGAGTAAAAGGTGCATCATGCACAGAAACCTGAGCTAGTAGCTCACAAACCAGGAAAATTTGATCATCCATTTTCATCTCTTGAATTTTCTGAAATTATTAGCCAGTTTTATTTAACGTTTGGTTCTTCCTTTGTCCACTCTGGTCCCATTTTTCGTTTCTCCCATTCTAACATATTTGTCTCATTTCTACTAACTAAAATAAATTTGTTATGCCTGGTATCTGCCTCATTCAGACTCCCGTATGAACTGATCGATTTCAGTGGAACCAATGGTTTAACCTCGCTCCGCTTGTCTTATTATTTTATTGAGATCAATCACATTTTCATTTTCACCATTACTGCTTCCCGTCGTAATTTATTGTTGGCATTCATTTTCTTCAACAATTCAAATTACTTTTGGTTGTATTTGCTTTTCAATTTTTTAATTTTCATTTGCAATGTTAGTATTCAATAAGATCCAGAGTTTCACAGTTTACTAAAGCATCATTACTTATCCCGTGTGACTCTCCATTCGCATTCGCATTCACATATTTCACGTGAAAGTAGATTATATGAGAAAGAGCAGAACCTCTGTTTCCGGCTTCCAACACGAATATGGAAGGCCATAATTGCAAATGTACTTAGCTACATATCAAGGAAACTTCTGTCGTCATCATACTCTTTGTACGTACTTACCAGTCATACCATCCCCGTGAAAAATGTTGACAGTACCCGTCTCTTTTCGTTGCTCACATTACTGCATGAAAGCTGCACACCAGACTCGTGTACTTCCTAAGATCGAAATTATGCCCAGGCAACGGGAGATAAATTATCTATACATTTGTCAGTTTTCACTCAGCTGAACTAGTGTGTGGTGTGCATCACCGTATTCAGGCCATGAATTATGATACCAATTTATTCAGATAGGTTGGCTGTAAATTAAGCAGCTATAGACAAGAATGCGGACATTTTACCTCGCTTGTTCAAATCAACGTTCAGTCTCATATGTCCTTCGCATTATTTCTACCCTAGAAGTCCAAATTTCCCTTATTCATTTGAGGACGGATTACGAAATTCCGTTTTGGTTTTACTGTCATCTGGGTTGTTCAGGAGAAATGTACGACTGAAACGGAACCAAAATTATCCCCACGTCACCGGGTATTTTTTTGTCCCATCCGGATAAACAACCAGTTAACGAGCAACGCGTTCTTTTACTGGCCAAACGAATAATAATGAATTTTTTGGGCTTTCCATTATTGGAAACAATTTTATTTCAGAGACGAACATTCGGCCGCTCAGAGGATGTTAAAGAGACCGATTCTAAAGGAGTCGGGAACGAACGAGCTCGGGACTTCCGGTTTTACTGTCGGTTCTGAAGATGGTTTGCTCTCCAACCGAAACAATGATTCCCACCCGAACTATGCATACCCCGTAAAAATTATCTGTCTCAGTTCTTTTCAATGCACCTCACCATCCAGGTCGGCTGCGATTCCCTTCCCACGTTGAGAATACTGATGATAGCAATAATATCACAGTTCTTAGGCTTACGAAAAGCCAAGCAAACCGTGCGTGACCACCACTCACTTTTACTCACTCAGACAGAATGCCGCTGCCTATAGTTTCACATTAACGTACCTTTTAAAGTCACATAACATTACTCCACTGCTAGGTTTTGCTAAACCACAGCTTGCATTTTGAATACCGCTCATAGCTTGTATTTATTGATACCACATCGTATTCCCAAATCTAGCCCACTAATGTTTTGATGCACAATAGAAATGGTCAAACTGGAAATTCATATTCCCCTAGTAAATCTGTCGGACCGAGTACACATCAGAAGCTCAGAAGTATATTTTTCATCCACTGATTACACCTGAACTCATAATTTAGACATTTTAGGAGTAATTTTGTTCCCCCATTTCACTTGCCAACGTGTTCAAATGACAAGCTTTATCCAGTTGAAAGCATTCTTTGGACAAAAGGCTGTTTCCCGCAAATTGTTACCATCTTCGAGAAATGAATGAATACTTGATTTAAAGTGAAAACTTTTTGTTCGGAAAAACTCTGTCGCGCCCAAATGCTACTGCTTACACGTGACTCAAGATAAATTAGAGGCCCGCCATCAACTTGCAGGACTTCCACCTTTTTCTTTGATTATACCAACTGAAAGAAGAAAAGCGTTTTTAGCCAGTTATTCCTACTGTTCTCCACATTTCCCACACCGTGAGCGGTATTTTACCTGCAACATCTCGTGAATTTTGACCACCAATCAAAAGCAAATTGCATGATCTTTTCACTGAACTAATTACAGCTGTCATTCACTTTGAAAATAGGGCAGACTCTCTGGCAATGGTTCGGAGACGTAGACAAAAGAGCATTCATTGTTCCATGTATTATCTAATTAATTTCTGTTAAGAGGTTTTGTTTTAGAAAGCCTGTAATCAGTAGTTCACGAAGAAATACTTCGCTACTTCGTTGCCTCCGAATAAAATAGAGCTACAGAAAGCACCCATAAATGAAAGACTTGAAAAGGTAACTGCCATTTGCTCCGCCTTACTTGAGTCTTGCAAAGCGGCAAGACTAGATCGACACGGAATGGTTCCTTTTTTCCGATCAATTAGTTCTTTCGAATGAAATTCATGCATTTCAAGGGTCATGAGTTGAAATGATGATTTGAAATAATTTGTCTCACATTTCTGTTGAACTAAGATTAAGATTTCTGCTATGAGCCGTCCCTGTGGAAGAATGATTTGTGCTAGTTAGGGAGATGGATAAGCAATCTTACTATTCTTGCAACAGAGAAGTGAATAAGTTTCCTGTGTCTCTTTTCGAATACGAGAGAAGAAAGGCTGAAACGGAGTTGTGTCCTTACCTCGTCTACTTTCAAACTGTGACAGATTTTCCCCGATATCATTCTCCTACCAGCGTGCACAAGCAAAGAGTATCGCTTCCTTCCAACTTAGGTATGAATAGCTCACCACGGAATACATTACCAAAATGGTGAACTAAAATACTCTAACCTGTCAGAAACGGAATAGAATTATGTAGAATGGGTGAGACCCTTTTTTAAGCATTCGGTTAAGCGACTTAACAAAGCTAGATGAAACATTTTCACAGTTTTTGATGTTCAGAACTATAACATTCAGTAAAACTACTGTGCAATTGGGTTCGACACCGAAGCCGGAGAGTCGGAGTACCAATTGATAGGATCTAAAACTAACTTCATTCGATCACGTTTATTTTGCGATTTCACTTCAATGGTGAAAAGAAACGTCAAAAGAATATGACACTAGTGTGTTTACACATAGTTCGTTAGCGGCCATGTTTTCTTGGCAATATTGTAAGCAGTTGTTTCGTCGAAACTTGGGAAAATGTATCCTTTATCAACTTAATGTATTATGAAGGATTTCTCCAACAAATCCTATCTTCAATCCTTTCACCAAAGTTCATGAGAACACTGAGATCATAAAAGAGATCAAATTCACATTCCATCTGAGGCTTTTCTTTTTTGCCTTTCCAATGATTCATTTTATTTCAAAATAGCCAAATACAATATAGGGACGGGACGGTGCACAAGTTGCAGTGAATTGTTCACAAGTCAGCGACTAAAATTTGCACACCTATGCATAGGCATTGGAATGGCTGGATGGTGTTCAGCCCAAGCAGTCAGCATGGAACTAGTTACGGTCAGAGAGATTAATTCCGGAAAGGCAAATAATCTTACTAGCACTAAGTGGGGCAAAAAGAAAAGAAACAACCCATTGTAGTTAGAATATACGTCTACCTTTATATTTTTTGCGAATGAAAAGCTTTAGCCAGTAGCATGAGATAAACGAATTCACATCTGTGCGAAGAATATTCACCGTGTCACGTATCTTCATTTCTACCACCAAAACCGTTCAATTATTTCAAATTGAGACATTCTTATGGTGGACTCGACTGCTCTTGAACTTACCAACGGGTTTACTTCTGGTGTCCAAGCCACTCCGGTAGGATATTCTTTTGACTGAACCTGGAAATAGCATCCCCAGCTACCAAATAATAAACATGACTGCACGTACTGCTGGTTTCGATGAGACCGGACATCCAATTGAAGTTTGTAAATCGTTTAAGCTGTACCAAATGGTAAAAGGAATGTTCTCCAAAGAAAAATTCAACTTTAATATCTTCTTGTCTGTTCCTCACAACTATGGGTCTGTTCTTTCCCCATGCGCTCAAACTGGTGACATAATACCCATGACGAGCCTTTTACTCTACTTTTTTAGTTGAACGTTTTCATGATGATGGCTTGATGCACATTATTTGCAATCGTTTTTGACAGTGTGAACAAAGGTGGTCATTTATGCTCATTTGGTCTGGTGTTTGTCTAGGTGCGCTATATAAACAAATGAAATACTATTGCAGTAGAGCAAGAAGAACAATGTGGACAGAATTGATCCTGGCCAGCAATTTCGCGTACTCTCAACCAACGGCTAACGCACATGATGTCTGTTTACATTGAGTTTAGACGAAAGCAGTTGTACACTTGCAAACGAACGAAAAGAAAGAGTTATTCGCGCTAAAACGTGTGACATAATTAAGACGAAAAAACGGGGTGGGAGACAAATCAGGAAGAGGTCACAGGTCACTACCACGGCAAAACAAGTTGCGTAACAAAAGCCTTTTGGATACACAGTTCCGGCTTTGTCCTGTGAATGATCACTACTTCCTTGAACTTTAGCAAGTTTCTATTTCTTGATCTCGTGATGATCCTGTGAGCACTAGTCAGGTCATCACAGTGACCTGAATCGAAGAAACGACGTGTTACCGCACTAGATGATAAGTTTCCACCCGGAAGGCTCACGTTTTCCGGGATATGCTCACCATTTCTGGCAGAGAGACGGCCTTCTGTCCTACACATGTACCTTATACCACAGGTACATTGATTACTATCGATTGCATGAATGTCCGTTTAAGAAGCTTTGATGTGTCAGTTTTTGTACGTATGCAATCGTGCCTGCATGCTGAACCGTCTTTGTCTTGTCTTGTCTTTCTTTTCCACGTGGATATCGAATCAGTTTCAGTTACCTAAGCCACATTTATCCTCGAAAATGAGGTACTCTGCGATACGATGTACAAGGACACACGTCGTTTACCGACAACCATGTTGGACAAGCTTTGGTCGGAAAAACTACTGCTCACGTGATCAACCGCGTCTGTGATGAAGACCCTGCATGGGTTGGACCCATCCATTATTCCCCAATCTGGAGTAAATTGAGTTAATGGAAACATTTTGTCTTGAAGTGGAAAAGGAATGAGTTTTTGTGATCCGTGCTAGCATACATAGGGAACACACATTCGTCTAAACAGTGAGAATAATGTATGTTGTACGTTTGGTTTCCCTTCCATAACAGTGGAACAGTCTGAATCTGTTTTGTGGATATTTTGTCCATTATACAAGTTTAATTACACATATCAAATAAGAAAGACTTTGGGAGAGTTAAAACTCTTTTACTCAGTTCGTATGAGTGGACAGGGGATAGGGAGATGGCGGTTGAATCAACTTGAGTCACGTCACATTTGCGTGGAGGATCGGATTACTTTATGGATTTAATTACCCTGTGCGGGACACAAGAATTCACGTGACTAATCACAAATCGAGGCAAACTATTTCCAAAGGTCCTTCGTGTTTTCTTGCGTACATACCCGGGACAAATATATCACCTCATTGTACATCAGACATTACTCAAAATGCTAACTATTTTCCTTACCAATGTAACCGCTTTCAAACGTATGAAAAATTCCACAGAACACATTGAGAACAGAACTGCGTGGTGAACAAGCTCGTTTTCAGTTAGTTGTACTCATACCAATACATTACAATATAGATAACTCACAAAATAAGAACGGAGAATGATAATCCAAATCTGTCTGTGCACGTGCGTGTGTGCTTGTGAAATTGATCACAGTGAAGAATGTTCGAGTGTTTGCACATGTGTTCGGGAACAAGAAGTGGGCCATGGAAGTTTAAGTGCTTCCACAAATTGTTTCTGAGCACACAGGGGAGGATTGTAGAGACAAATACTCACGGCTTCGGTTGTGGCTAAGATGCGACACTTGACAATTCTTGATTGCTTGCCCCGGACATTGTAATTGGTGCGAAAAGCTTTTATCACCTCTACTGAATGGTTTGACTCAACAAGGTGTGAACACACAGCGCTCGTAATTGTCTTAATTGCTCCAGTGTTCAACCATGCCGGGTGGTGTTTATAAACACGTTCGGATACGCGCCTGGTTGTGCGGCCAACATACCTGGTTCCACAGGAACAGGTGAATAAATACACACAAAATGATGCTGCACAATCTGGCACTCATTCCTTCAGTCGAAAACATACGATCGGTTTGGACTTGAACATAATTTGTAATTGTGTAGCGTAGGAAGTTCTACTGACCTTTACTATTAGCCTTCGTTGAATAACTTCAGTTTCCGCATCTCCTTTGAAGGGTGAACGGACATATACGGGCTTCTTTTCGACTGCTGTCTGTCTTGGCCTATCTTCAAGTCGATGCATTGTCTTATCGATGAACCGTTCAGGATAGCTGTTTTCTAGGTGAACACTCCTCAGAAAACGAAGTTTATTTTCTACTGTGTCATCTGTACAGATTTTCCTTACTTTTTACTCAAGCAAAGCACTGGATTTCTCTTCACTTCGAGTGGTACGAAACTGTGAAAATGAATGTACTGACCGTTCCAAGTTGCTTTACTGTGCACTGACAACTGAACGGAACCATCACTTCGACGGCTTACGCAAACATCAAAGTAAGGTAGACTGTCCTCATTTTCTTGTTCCGAAGTGAATTGATCATATGGATGGGCTGCTTTGAATCTCTTAGGTAGTACATTTGGATCAACTTTGGTATCTACCACACGTACGATATCGGCTACGTACCGTCTGTATAAGGTACACCCTTCGATTGTTGACTTGAGTTGGTCATTTCCAAGTTTTGCCATGAAAATATCAGCAAATAATGGTCCCAAAGGTGACCCCATTGCCACCCCGTCCTTCTGACGATATATTTCACTGGTAAACCGAAAGAGGATGTTATGAGTGCAGACAGATATTATCTGTTTTAGTTCATCCAACGAGATACCCGGATCGATACCGTCCTCCTGCATGTATTCCCATAGATATTTGATTGTTTCGGCTATCAGGACATTAGTAAACAGTGAGGTAACTTCTAGCGAGGTCATTTGCCTGCCTTCCAAGTCTAGATTTTTCATATTCTCTACAAAATGAGATATATCTCGTAGGCTGTGTCTGGAAATCAAGACTCTTGCTGGTAGCCCACCTCTTCTCCACTGCGAGATACGGCGAGTTGCACGTATCCAAAATCGGTCTCAAGGGGACACCTTCCCACTGTACCTTCGGTAGGCCGTACAACCTAGGAATCGTCGTCCCAGTTGGTCGTACGCTTTCAAAGATTAACCCATCGTTCATACCTTTCTGTTTCGATGATTTCACTCTCAAGGAAATTGACTTTTCTATTGGAATCGTCCTTTCCTTTTCACTTGGGGTTGTTATAAACGTAAAAACACGATTCAATATCTTCTTCATCTTCTCTATATTATCCAAATGATTAAGGATTACAACACCCGCTCCTTTATCTGGTCTTGACAACTTTATTTCCCCGTTAGCTTGCAATTCTTTGAGACGGTTCATGTACTCTAACGCTAATAATCCTTTCGTCAAATGTCTACTTTCACGATATTGATAGCTCGCATACACAAGTGTGGATTGGAACTTCTCTAACTCCTGTGAGTAGGTCGGAACGAGACCGGATAGTCGATCAAGCTCCATATTCAATTGTTTAATTTCACTGGTTGGACAGCAAAATTTTGGTCCTAGCGACAGCATCTCAAGTAACGTCTTGTCCTGACTTGCAGACGGCAATTTATGGAAAAATCTTTTCGGAGTTGAAGGAACTCACCAGCCGGTTGGCTGGGGTTGACGCGTTTTCGTAGTTTGGCACACACCCGCCCGCCTAGCCTGTCAAACATTGACTGAACATAAGCAAGGAAATTATTCTTTTCTTTTGGGGTCAGCTTGTCCAGCACTCGACACGACTTCACAAAATGACACTCCATTTCTGTCAAGCTACCTGAAATGGTATCTCTCTCGTTCAGCACTTGGCGAAGTAAAGACACAGTGATGATGTCAATCCAATTTCTCCTCAGAATAGTTTGATATAGTTTGGGATATTGTGAATCCGATATACACTCAACAGTAGACCGAACACAAGCCTTTGCCAAAGCCAGTTTCGTATGAAATTTAACGTATCCATTTAGTTCACGAAGTAACGCCGGGTCTGTAGCCTGTTTCAGTAGAGGTGATAAAAGCTTTTCGCACCAATTACAATGTCCGGGGCAAGCAATCAAGAATTGTCAAGTGTCGCATCTTAGCCACAACCGAAGCCGTGAGTATTTGTCTCTACAATCCTCCCCTGTGTGCTCAGAAACAATTTGTGGAAGCACTTAAACTTCCATGGCCCACTTCTTGTTCCCGAACACATGTGCAAACACTCGAACATTCTTCACTGTGATCAATTTCACAAGCACACACGCACGTGCACAGACAGATTTGGATTATCATTCTCCGTTCTTATTTTGTGAGTTATCTATATTGTAATGTATTGGTATGAGTACAACTAACTGAAAACGAGCTTGTTCATAACAGTCTTCGAAAAACTCAGCTTAGTTATGAATGTTTTTGGATCCCATCAGTGCTATCATTTCACAAGTCTTTTCCCCCAATTTTACCTAAAGCAGTTTCTCGTCAGATGGCTTTCTAAGAGAATCGCCTTTGACCCAAGGCTCTGCTTCTCACAATGTTCCTTTAAATTTCACATGGATTCCAGTGATCATACACAAAGCAATTCTGACAGTCTGAAATTTTACTCAGATAAATCTAGAGAATTCTCTCAAGAAACAAATGACCATAACATTGTTTCACTGATGAATATAACGTTTGTGATAATTTGGTAATATCACGAAATAAAACATTTTTTTGGCGATTCTCATCCTGTGCTCAGAATAACAGATTTTATTACCCTGTTTGTCCAGAGTCCACGTTCAGTCCCCCTGGTGGGTTTCCGAAGTAAAGTGAGGCTTTTAATTTGCTCCAATTATAGAAAATAAGCTTTTGTTTTGCGTCTATGTACATTTCTTAATCTGACAAATGCTATGTTCCTCCGCCAAGTTATGAAGACGTGCTAGGCCTCGGTTTACCCTACTGATTGGCACATTCCGTCTGAATATATGGTGGTCGTAGCCCTGACTCTGTGACATTTTTCCGCGGGCAGAACCAGGGTGTACCTTATGATTCCGTGTGAACTTGGTAAGCGTCATTGTGAAATTATTCTCATCGTTACTACGTGTTAACCAGAATCCTTCTCTTGAAGGGAACTTCACTCGGATTAGGGGTATACCGTGTCCAGCTACAGCTCGTTTTGTCACCGGTGGACCGATATCAAGCCGGACTTGTAAAAGCAGATGCCCTAGTTGGCAGAATGCCCTTAGTTGCACAACCCCGAGGAAGATGACCGTAGTGATCAGTTTACACAGTCGGTCTCTGTTTGGAGAGGTGCCTTCTTTGCCCAATTTCCTGAGCTCTCAGATTAACACGAACGCGAATATAGCCTGAATTTAAGAATATTGATTAAAATAATGTATCGAAGATGAGCTCATTCTCATTCGCTATTTTGAGTATTTTCGATAAAACAGGAAACAGTGCTAAAAGGAAACTGTTAGTAGTGTAGTAACTGACATCGGTTTCGAGTGTTCTGACAAGTCCGTGGTTGCCGTCGATTTCTTTTGTATTGGTGTTGACTATGTCTTTGTTAGATGTTATACTGATTTTTCGCTTTTTCCAGGCACTGTGATCCTCACTCTGGGCGTAACTTCCTTTCGACCCCAGACAAACATTGATCTTTTTTTGACACTTTCATACCCATTCTGATTCTATTGCTGTCTGATCGTTTGTGCATTGTTGTTGAAGATTATCACCAACCATCCCGAAGATTACAACCTAACATTTCAAGATGCGGTTTCGACGAGTGAACTCGCTTTCAGGACGGTTAAACTATACTTTTTTCATTTACGGTACACTGCTCACTCCTCAAAAAGAAAAAAGTTCACCCCTAGGAACTTGTCATTCACCACAGTTATCCTAAATAAAGGATCTTTTCCATCTTTTTATTTGGGAAGCTTTCTCTGCTCTTCAGAGTTATTTGCAAAGATACCGATTGTGGTATTTGATTTGTGTTGCATTTTCGTCTTTGGTGAAAAATCTGAGATGGAAAAAGAACATACCTGTGAACTACACGGAGAGATTCCTGTGAAACTAACTCTATCCTGATCGAACAAGAGATACCAAGGCTGAATACTATACTCCCCACTGATTCTTCCGCACTGCAGATAACAAACTTCTTTGGCACAGAATCGAGGTTCTTTGCCGGCAAAGGGTTCTGTGAGAAAACTGGGCTGCATATGTGAACAGCTTGAACATCAAGTTTGTCCGTCATTCAAAGAATGTCCTATCACCCTGCAATACTTCTGTTTCCTAAAAGATAGAGCCGTTTTCATCAGAAGTCTTCCGATTACTTTGAACTTCAGCAGTAATCTGTGGTGGGGGCCTAAATGGTTTATCATTTATTCTTCGTATACTCGCAGCAAGTTCGTTATCTAAATGAATAACTTTCCCGAGTTATAAACCCACTGAAACCTGTGCTTTTCCTGCCTCTTGGAAGTTTGTAACAGACAATCTGCTTCCAATACTTTGACAAAACATTTTCGTTTCATTGTCATCACTTCTGCGGCCAATTTGACAAAGCGCGTTATCCACAGACGATTGTATCCCACTTTTGTTGTTCCCTATGGCCTTATCAGTGTGCAAACAAACTCAGCAGGTGCATTCTGGAAGCAGATTTACACTGGCCGTTCCACATACTGGAACGTGCGAAGAAACAATGGGGGCCATCTTTTTAGATTTGTAGGTTAAGGCTATTTGGAGCCGAACAGGTTGCTACTTTTCTTCCGTAAAGCCATGTGTTCTGCTGATCTCATTCTGCTTCCCTCCGGCAGTGAAACATTTTACCGTACTTCATCGCGGTTAAACCTTTACCAGTTGCGTTCCGCTGACTCTCAGAGGCTCTCTTGTCTCCATATTATGCGATTTACCTATTAAGGCCTGTGAAAAATTTACGGCATTGCGAACCCTACACTTTCTACGAATGCTCCATAACTATATTTATCCCATCTCTTATAAGTATTCTTCGCAACTCCCTCTCTTCCCCTTAGGACAAGATAACAAGATGAAATTCATCAAGGAACATCGCATGAACCTCCGTTGTTGAACCACTTCTTTCTGTAGTATAATTTTTGTTTGTCTCAAATTGACAGGAATCATCTACTCTACTTTTGACCGGAATGTGGGCTTTTGAATTTTATGATGCCTTCAATGCAATACAGTATAAAAATGTTTACATTCTGGTGCGTCAGGTACCTGCAGACTTGAAACAGTTAGCGAGGAGTAATAAGGGAAGACGTGTCCCTCGAGGAAAACAAACGAGATTTTTCTCCCGAATAAAGTTTGATTAACATAGGGAGTTTGTGCCATTTGCCTATTCAGTTTAATTTCCTTTCAGAAAAGCACCATTGAAGGACAATTATGAATCGGTGTCATGTTTAGGATCCCCAAATAACGCGAACTTAAAGTAATACGGAGATTATGCTCACAGGGTGAGAATAATTGGATCGATTAAATCAAATGCAAAGGGAAAGTAGATCTCCTTTCTGAATGATTTTTCCCGGTTTATCTGTGACTTTGTGCAAAATTTTCCATTGCGTATCACGTGAACAGTTTGGCAGATGTGGCGTTCTTTAGCGGCGGTGGGGCTGGACACATACACTGGCGCCACACAAATGTTCATAGTGCTCGCAATCTACCAGTTGATCTACGAGGTCACGTCGAGGGCTCACCGTATTTCGCGAATGGGTCACGCCCAAATTCCGTCGACACTTGTTATCCTTGAGCTCGCTTGTACTGTCATTGCATCCAATAATAAAAGAACTGCAAGGCTAATTCCTAAAGGATGTTGTTAGAGAAAGTGTTTATTGTTCGTTGTATGTAATATTTGGCTTGGAGGCCGTGATTCTCTGTCAAGATTTCATAGTATTTGCATTCACCAGTGGTAGAATTGCTAGTGTACATGCAGATGAAGCTTCGTTTAGTCCAAAAGAAGCGATGAAATCATGGGCGTAGCTGGAGCATTACATAATGATAGCTATCGAAGGGCGACCCGAGGAAGTTCGTGACCTGGGCGCATCTGCTGACTAAAAGCGACACTATGGAGCTTCCACAGCGCGCACACAAAATCCCACCCACACTGAATCTATCAATCCCTTTGGGGCTAAACTGCCGTCCGTGCAACGAAACAGTCAAGACGACTTGTTTTATTAAAGTTGACAGTTCACTTGGTCAAATGCATCCTGAGCCGTGATGGGCTTGTGATGGAAATATGCCGTTAGTGAGAACAAGCAACCATGGGGATTAGCGGAACGACAGTTTATTTGTGTGTGCATGTCGACTTGCCTAAATGAGGCGTCGACCACCATACACAAGAGTGCTGTCCATCTTTTGGGTTCAAACACGATAGATGGAGCGTTGCCTAGCCGACGAAGATATAGGCAAGCGAAGTAGCATTCCTCTTCTACGGAGCAAATTTGTTTCAATCAATATTTATTTATTGGTGTAGGGGAAATCATCATCTGCCGACCTCAACTGGTATGTGGTGATATATTTGGCTCTATCATCATCCTATGCGCCGACAAAATTCACCTCACGATTCGTGGGCAGTACCTCTTCACTGGATGCATGAAATACTGTAGGTTACACTTATCTAATTTTGCGAAAGTTTAGCTGATTTGCAACGGGTTCACATAGGTAGACACAACACCAGACATGCCCCGTTCGGCACTGGCTTTGAGGCACGCTTCTCCAGACCTACTCGACAAACGATCCCAAAAACGGATAAGTTCTATATGGAAGCATTAGTTAAAGGAAGAGATTATAAAGAAGCTGTAGATCTGGGGTGCCTGGCTAGTGATTAAATTGGAAACCGGGGTTGAAGTCCTGTTAGACAACGTTGATCTTGTATGACTATTTATTTAGTTTGAAGCTCAACTCACTGAAAAAGTGAGTCAACGAAGTTGTTACATGGTAGTTCTAAGTGTTCCACTGGGTAACTGTATCTTTATAAGTACCCGTCGTTAGCAAGTTGAGTACTCGCTACTTCTTCTGAGAGAAAAGTAGATGATAGGACGATCATGTTGTTCCGACTTTCCTACCAGCACGTGTTATTTGGCTATTTTCCTTCTTCTAGGCGCCACTTTCAACATTCCAATGCGCCGGTACTGCTGGAATCCTGGTCAACTGAACATCGTCGTCATTCTAAAATTACTAATCAGTTTTCCAAGCCGAGTACGAACACGCTTGTTCCGCGTTAAGACTCATTCCCTCCCGTTAAAACATCTATCGCAACTCCACAGTGCCTTGTCTAGCACGTGTTCTGGCTGACAAAATAAAAGTCACAGCAGAACTTCGCATGAACCTCCGTGGTTGAGTCAGTTATTTCTGCAGCTCTTAATCGTTTTCTTGTTTCAAAGTGATACCGACCAATTTTTCTCCACTTCGCTAAAATGTGAGTTTTTTTTTAACTTGCTGAGGTCCTCAATACAATACAGTACAAGTTAAAAGATCAGATGACTCTCTGTTTTTACTCCTTTGAGCGACTAATTCCTTATAAATGCAAAATTCAGTGACCACTCTCATCCCGTGATGATACATTGGGATAACAGGCTTTGGAAAATACCGTCTTGGAACCATTGTCTAAATTATTCGAGGGAACTGTCCTAGAGCCCGGTAAGTAGGCTGTGTATAGATAAATTCAATGGACTTTGTTTTCTCTGAGTTAGGTTTTAGCCACGTTATTATTGTGTGATAATATTGAAATATGGAGGAAGAATAAAGTACACTGTCAACGGGTAGGCTGCGACAAATTCATCAAGAGAGGGATATTCTGACTCAGTATGCGTTTCATTCCATACAGGGCACCTGTCTCAGGTAATTCGAAACGGGGTGTGATTGGTGTCACATCACCGAAAGATGAGAAGTTCTGAATGAGGCTGAAAATTCAACGCGAAAACCTCTTTCCCTAGGCGGCTAAGACCCGAGTCAGATGAAGTAGGTAAAAGTTTCACTCAGTTTGGAAAATGTTCAACCCCCCGGTTCCGTCGAAACCGCTTCCAGCGCAATTCGGTTTGCAATAGACGCCAAATTTAACCACATTTACGTGCTCAGATCACTTCGTTGCAGCATTTGGTACTTTGATTCTTTTTTTATAACACTTAGTACTACTGTACGTTGTTGACAAACTTCGGTGGGTCATCATGAAGCAAACCGTGATTCAACGGGGGAAGACTTTCGACTTGGATGACCATGGTGAAATTATCTCAAATAAAGACAGAGGGGGTTTGATATCTAGGATAAGACCACATTTTTGAGGGTGAAATTGATCATATGTAAGTTCCACATTTCTGCACATGCTTGTACGTAGTGTTTCGTTCGGCCTCGTCTTCTGGGAACATTTTGCAGCTTTTGTGGTGTTATGAAGACTGGTAAGTAAGCAGCCTGGTTTTCGTTGTGGAAACTTGAATAACAATTTGTGATCGAGTATCATATGCCTCCACCACCTCGCAGTTACAATATTCGAATCCGGTCACAAAGTGTGCAATCATTTGACAGTTTGAATTCTTTGATCACCGTTGTTCAATTATTCTTCGAATATTGTTATTGCTTTCCATGTCGGATTCTCTGTCAAATTCCCACTCTACTTGACCAAAGGTGACTGGTGAGCCGTAACTTGTTACTTTCTTTCTTGTTCCTTTCAATAGTTAACCTGTAATTATTTCTGCTCGTATCCATCGCTGAGAATGAATTTATGCTTTCGGGATACTTTTGATTATGTTTGGAAATCTAAAGTGGCTGGGATACGAGCTCTGTTAAGTCCCAGGCCTATTTTTCTGTAATTGTAAGTCGAACTTCTCCAGTAGGGTGTAGTTAGAAACGGAAAGCGCTCGGCTGTGTGTTGAAGTAGCTTTAGATAAGTTTAAGGCGGCTGAGGCCAAACGGGAGCAGCGGAAGCTCTTAGACAGCTCTGGAAAGGAGGACGTTTGGAGCCATCAATCTCCGGAAGAAGGGTAAATGACGATGTCCACGCTAAACTATCCATTGTCAATGCCGAGGAATACTTGATTGGAAGTAGCTGCCATGATCCTGTTTATCACGTTGAACCACACCATTCCTAGGGTGAGCTGGACAGATTAGACCAATTCCTGATCAGATCAGCACTGCCTAAATGTGAGCTTCTAAGGTTCGATGCAGTGGCCCAAAAAATATATTTCATCTATCCTGCAGTTTGAGAATCCCATCGGAATGCAAAATAACGATGAAGGAAAATGTTCAGCTAACGTGCTCCAGCGTTGTGATGGGAAAGGCAAAGGACTGTTCGATTTTGATTGCTTTATCGGGGAATGCAACGGGCAGTCACAGTTGCTAAGCTCGTTACCATACCTGATCTATTGCTCACCTATTGGAATTCTCAACCCAGAGCCTCAGCACCACTTACCACTTCGTGGCCATTGAATATTATTTTTCCACTTTTCGACCAAGTATGCTAGTGACTCAGTCGCTTTACATGAAGCAGTCAGTGAGACATTTTCTACGAAATCCCAGTCTCAGTGGTAAATAGAACAAAAAAACGGTTTTCATTTCCCTCTCATTTTGCATTCGAACTGAATCGTATCCATTTCTCGCAGTCTTTTTTCTTGGAAATCGAGGTCTATCACAACAGTTCAACAAACCGAAATAAATGAGGACAATAATGGCGCGTTGGTCTCTTAAAGCTTGTTAAAGTGACAAACACACAAACGTACGTGGAAAAACGCCAGGTAACCCAACACGGAAAATGTAGACAGGGTTTCACAGTGGAGCTGAAAAAATGAAGGAATGATAGTAGCGATAATGTTAACAATATGTTGGTATTTAAAATTTTAGCGGAACTAATTGCACAACTGTGATCCATTACGCACAGCTTTGGTTTCACGACTTGTGTCTGTTTATTTTTTTGGGAGCTTTGTTGCTCACCCACAAGTTGTCGTGCTTCATGTTACCCCGGGCATTTTTTCGTATACGCAAAAAGCAGACGAAAACAGAATGGGAACAACAATTAAAGCAGAGAATATTTGGACAATGAAAAAAGAGTTGATCGGTTTCTAAGTGTTCGTCGGCTGCATCCTTAAGTTCAGTTACATGTACAGGTATACACACGTCTGTGTGCAGTGTGGTACAACATATCGGAGAAGGTTAATTGAAATACATGTGAGAATGAATATTGTTTCGGTTGGTTTATCAACTTATTGAGGGACCGAATTTGCACACTAATCGGAGCCACACCGAAAAAGACATTTCGAAGTTTGTCTGGGACTTGGGCTGTATTTCCATGAAAGGAAGGGGAAATACGTGGCAAGCACACTTCGTATTCAGAAAAGGGGTTCGATGTTTGTTCTGACCCGAGCAACCGGTACTGGATCTGGAAAAAGAGCGCCACTGTTCCAGACCGTGGAATGTACAAATTGGAGGGATTGAATTTGAGGTTAACCTGTAGGAAATAGTACAAAAGTGTTGGTGTATACAGTCTCATGTTTCACAACTTAAGAAAGAATATGATATTTGTAATAACCCGAAAATAATAGGATTTGCCTGTTTATTTTTGGTTTATCAGATTCCCTATGATACGAAGGGAGACCGATAAAACTCACTTAAGTGAATGATGTGGGTAGGAACAGTACGCTTTTATGTGGTTAAAAGGAAGCCATTACAACTGAGCACAAAATTCCACGCACTTTCTATCTACTCTGATAAACTGGATCAGGGGAACCGAATGTTTCAAAAACCCTACGTAGGGTTTCAACCAAGCTGCCAACTGGGTGTTTTATGTGCTTGAATTGATAATGTTTTGAAAAAATGTTCAGTAGGCATCAATCTTTTTCGTTAATATTACAACCGTATTTGTGGTGCTATATATAACAATGTTGGATAGTGACAGCTACCGACGGTATCTAAAGTCTCCAGAAGTTTGGTGACGTCTCTCCTCAGATAAGATTCACTTGTTTCGGCGGGTAACATCCGAAAGGTGAATTGTTTGTACGAGGTGAATAAATAAATATGACCTGATAAAAAGAACACAGTGCCACTTCCCAGCTACTTTCGTCAGCATGCATTGCATTTATTGCGCCGTGACTCTACCACTGCTCCTAATTGTTGCCCCACTTTCAGCTGTTATCGAAGTATACAGCTGTGGATGCATCTGAGGAATCTCTCGGTATCACCCATTTTGCGGCTGACTGCGAAGTCGGGTTTGAGAACCCAAATACTGGGGCAACTAGGCAGAAGAAAACGATCCTGATGATGGAAAGCATTTGGTCACGTAATGAAGATAAATTTCCCAATCTGTCTCACTACATTCTGTCCAATGGGTGTTATCTTTCATTAGATGAATCAACGCACACTGTCAGAAAAGGATTTGGATAAAATATATGCGTTTTAAACGGCCATACCAAATCCGGAAATCTGTTGTACAGCCGCTAGTTTTTGATCCGTCTTTGGGCCACGGATGAGACCGAATCGCAAAGTTCTCTTTTACGCATTGTATTGATAAACTCTCTAGCGCACTGCTTCGTGAGATTACCATTACTAAATGTGAACACAGGGTTTTATGAATTCTCCACAAAAGGGGAACTGTTGCGACGGGCTAGCCGTCTAACAAACAAAGCTCTGCAGAATTGAATTCAACTAACGTTGACCGAACGAAGCATTTCCGCACACCAAATCACCTCAGAAGTCTGTGAAGCAAAACAAAGTGATTCATGTTTATGACTGAATAAAAATACAAATCATTTGCTGTTCACATTTGAGACTGGACACATACAGGTTTACGTGTAACTTGAATACACACTGCCCGTATTTTGCGATTCACGGTTCACGTTATTCAAACTTCCATCTATTCGTAAGTTTTGTTTGAATGGGGGCTGGAGAATGGTTTGTTCATTTAACTTTTTCTGTTCGCTACTTTTTCACATATTGTGCGTACTGAAGATTGCAAAGGAATTGTTGAAACAGTCAATCAAAACTTTTCCATGCAAGTCCCATAAACGTTTCTGGTTGTGAAAGCTGAAGAAATGCTTCTTTCTATTAACAGTTCAGATCGTCCTAAAATATCAGAGTACGTCGGTTTAAAAAAGCAAACACAGCCAGCCCCCCCCCCCCACCGTAAACGAGCAATTTTTCATTCTGTTTCAGTCACGTATTCAAGTAACTGCGAGCATCAGTGGATGACACACTGTAGGGGTTCACTTTTGGGCAAAGTCCCATATTGACGTGGGTACAAATTCTATGTAAACAGGCCATCGAAAGGTTTGGCTTATAACTGGTAATCAGATGCCGCCTTTGTACGTACACACTAAACGTTGTTTAAGCACGTACCTGTCTAAGCAAACAAGGTATTACTGGAGCAGTTTTGCTCGACACAGCTTTTGTGTGCGTCTTTATATGTTCTTAAGATCCAACTGATCCAGAGATGTCGTGCACTGACATGGTCACACCTTCTGATGACTAACCAGCGCGGATAATCCACATTTTGTCAATCAGTTTTGTGTACAGCCATCTTTTACCGTTAAATTTATGAAAGGCACAAACTTGTTATAATCCATGAAGAATGATATTCATTCTCTCGGCGCAAAATACTCTAGTTCATTTAACGTGCACAACTTCAACCATCATAAGATATCCCCGGGGCATCGTTAAATGCCTGCAAATTTGATGTTTCATGTCTAAGTGACTCATTACAAACTAGTTGTTAAACAACAAACAACACGAAATTTTGTCGAATTACGAATCGGCTATCAACGGGGAAGCACGAATGGGAAACTGCGTCACCAAAACCGCGTCTTTATTCTCACTGATGTTAGTGGTAGCCGACAAACAACCGGTATCTGCTCCGCAGTTGATCTCTGTAACCAACCAGTTAACAACAACTGCAAAAACTGTGTTTTTAATTTCAGATATGCAAACTTATCACAGACGTTGATGCTTTGCAATATATTTTGAGAGATACGCGCACAATTAGTTCTGTCCAAAATCTTGTCAATTTTATGTAAACTTTTGAAACTAGTTTTCATCCTTGGAAACGAAGATGTACCTTTTACATTAGGGTAATATCAACTTTTGCCCCCATCGATAAAAGATTTGTCAGCTGTTTCTCCGATGACAGTTTTGAAACATTAAGACTGTATCTTTCTATAAGTAAAATTAAACTGGCTATTGTTTTGCCTGCTGGAAATGTTCATAATCCAGAATGATTCATCTTGACAGACTCCTGATCTTTGAGCTTATTGATTAGGTCGTAAACATTTGATCCTTATCTGATGGGACAACAGCACTGGACAAGCGAGGGCCCACGTAATTATCTGCTTTTCTCGGCGTGCTATCTCCAGATCTGAACATGACCACTCAGATCGCATGAGTAGTTCACTACGGAAATTTGACCTTTTGTCTTTTCGAGCTTCACCTCTGTCCTTTCAAAACCTACATCTTACACCATCTAATCTTGAGTTCTATTGGTGCAGTCACATACTTTGTTGATTAAATATTTGAGAGCGGAATAGAGGTTATCGTCACTTAAGTACTGAAAAACGAAGGGTAATTTTGGACCGTCCTGAAAGGAAATTGAATACTTTGGTAGTGTTGATACCCACAGAAATTCGATCAAGCAGAGGAACACTCATACAAATGGAGTACGTTTAATTTGAATCTATATATTTTAGGAAAAAGCTTGATATTGTAGAGAGGGCCCTGACGAATTCGAGAAAGCATTTCGTCATCGTAGTACACAAACACAGGTGATAGTATAATATTACATTCGAATATTGTTCCGAGAACAATTTGCTTCTACATGAGTCACAGTCAGAACTTAGTTAACTCTAAGTTGAAGCAGAATAAAAATGATTCTGTTATAGCTGTTTTGATTCACTGCTTGAAAGACCGCTCTGGGCCCAATTCTTTCGCAAAATCTGGTACCGTTTTCCCAGTTCAAAGTACGGTAGTTTATTATTCTGTTCTCGGTTAGAGTAGATTTTCTGTTAACACTGAGAACACTCTGTGAAGTCGAATGATGACGATGATGATGATTGTTGTCGTTTCCTTTTCTCGTCACACGCCTGTTTAACGTAGTAAGTCGACTTCGAAGTTTGATCAACTCGCTCTCAAATTTCCACCCCTTTTGTTGATGCTTGTGCACATAATAAATGTTTGTTTATCCGGGATTTTTACGACATAGTCACACGCCTGTGGGAATTAGGCTGGTGACACTTAAACTTGAGAAGCGGAGCTATTGTGCGGCACAATCTGAGGAACATGCGGTCGGTCGGTCGGCCATATAGGCAAGTACACGTGCATGCACACGGACGCACATGTACAAACGGAAAAGGAAGGACCAGAGACAAATAAAGTGGGTACACCTACAGTTAGTGTCTCACTCGACAAGATTCATTGCTATTGTCTTCTACCGGGGGCTTATTCACGCGATCTGTCCTGCGAAATGTGTGAAAACATTTGCCCAGCTGCCTCATCTTTCAAAATACATCCACACTAGCGTGTGTGAGGTAGATCAACGGAGTGCGTATACATACAGGCAGCCAGGATGTTATGCCGATGAGGTAACGATCAGCTTTGGCTGAAGATACAATTGACCGGATATCAACAAATTATGATACACAAATCAAACTACACGGCGTACGTAATAATAGTAGTGTTAAAGTATCAGAAAGGGAACTTTAGGAACTTTTAAACAACCAGTTTTCTTGATAAATTTTAACCGTTTTACAACAGAGCTGATATAACAGAAAATAGGTTACCCTAAACAACCCAATAAGAATAATGATAGTAATTTAGCTAGCTTAAAGTTGAGAATATTTAGATCTACCAAGAATTAGTACTCCTTCATTGGTCTCGAATATTGGTGTTGTTTGTTGACAGTTTCCCAGATTCGTGATCACCGAGCTTGGTGTTTGGGTTGCAAATGTTTCCTTGTCCCCTGGTCAACTCATCGCTGGTATAGTCCGTTCACTGATGAATTCACCTCGGCTGGTGATGAAACGTGCGCCAATCAGAAACAGCATTTAGTGTTTGTGAACCGATTACGTAATAATGCTCCGTTCTGAAATAATGCACTAGGTCGAGGATTTTCGAGCCACTGGTTATATCATTCCGGGTGGTAAGGGTGCTATAGAGACAGGAACATAGTTTCACCTTCCATTCACAGCAAAACTGTCGGTACGATGTATGGGTTGGAGTAAAATGTTACTAGGAAACTCTCCGTGAGTTTTGACGACATTACTTGGGTTTCCTGATTCATCTGAGGATAAAAGACTCTACTGAAGTGTTTAGAAACATATATTTATCATTTTGAAACCTCATTTGTAGCTTACATATGTCGTTTTTCATATTAGTATTCTTAACTCGTGGTTTTTCCGTGACTCCGTTCCACGGAGATTAATTAGACCAGTCTTATACATTTTCACGTGTAATTCGGCTGACCATTCGCAGTGACACCTGGGGAACTTTGAGCAGGAAATTATGAGAAGCAAACAGATTCGGCGAAAAGAAGACAAAAAAACGGTTTCACATTAGACCCACTTTTGTGCTTGATCTGACTGACTTGCATAGGTCAGTGAGGATACAATATCTCAGTGGCTGATTATTGTACAGGTCGAAAACTCGAAATCAAATTGACATGCCGCGCAATTTTGCAAGAATTTTGATACCTCGATAATTCATTAAACGTTTTGCAAATCTGAAGATCAGGTGTGTTCTTTGATAATCCTTCTGCTCAGCGAGGGAAGACAGGATCGAACTGGTTCCCAAATTCGTGCACAAACGGACCAATGAAGTCAACTTGCTTGAGAAATCGGCTCAAGTGGATTATAGTCGAGCAAATTATGGGGCTATGATTGTGGAAAAAAACTATTATCCGCAGGCATATTAGGTTGCACCGTTTTTCCGAGAAATGTTTACTAATAAGGGATTGGGGTACGAAGCCGAAAAAACGCAATCACGTACCACTCCAGAGAATGGTAGGCAATGCAAAATGATTCTTATATTTTTGTTTGACATTTTCTGCTTCTCCTTCAGTCGATATACAATCGAAAGTCTAATCAGTTCGTTATCATTGGGTATCAATTCAGTTTGAAGTAGGCAAATGATATTCTTCGTTCCTGATTTTCTTTTCCCTTCTCCCATCTTATTAGATTTTCCCTCCCGATCGAACCGGATGTCGGAGTGTTCCTCCGTCATCAGCTCACTTATTGTTTTGATTTGAAATCCCATCTGTTGCGTTACCTTAGCTCAATGTCAACAGTGTCATCAGTGTCGACTCCGGGCAGTTCGTGCCGTATTTATTTTTCAAAGTGGAAGATAACCGGCAATCCTCATCAAACGGTATGTTTTAACTAGTGGGTATGAGCTTTTTGTTTTATGGGGAGTGAAATACCCCCTCAATGAATCTATCATGTTAGAGTGACTACGCACTCTCAATGCGGGCACTCACTATGTTAATCGAGTATCACTTTCAAAGGCGGAAACGGTTTCTCTTTCATATGTCTCCTCTTGACCAGTTTTGTTTTTTTAGTAGACGAAGCGTACGAACAGACAGCAGCATCAACACTGTGATGGCAATATTCATTTTGAGAGCATACCATCCACCTGAGACTGACTGGAAAAAGATAATCACAAATATGTCCACGAGTGTCTGACCTATTTCACTCGATAATAACGTAAGTTTAAATAGGATTGTGCTGATGCATTGCAGACAGAAGAGTACTTAAATAACTCGTATTTCTCGTTCCATTTGGTAAAAAGAGGAACCTCTCGGGACAAATAACAATATCCAGGTGACCTAATTAGTTTCACTTATCGATTGCTGATGATCTTCACAGGGTAAACCAATCACGCTCTCACAAAAAATCGTTACTTTCCTGGAAATTTTCATTTCTTGATTCGTTTCCATTGTTTCCGTTGCTAAAGTTGTTAATGAAATAGCATTCACCACCAGAAGCCTCGTTTAACTAGGGAACGAAATTCGGAAATTAAAATGTGAATGCAAAGGACCCTTCCCAGTTTCATTTGTGATCCACAACGCTGACTGTCACAGATTTGAAATAAAATATGAATGAGATTCACTTACACAGTGAGTAGTCAAAGTTGGATACACAGGTTAACAGAGTTGTTGTGCCATTTTATCGACCAAAGTCACTCTAATGAACAAATCTATTGTTTTCACTCTTATAACGTGTTTATCAATATTTGGATAATACGTTTGTGGTTTTCGACCGCTTAAGTTATGCCTGACAGTAAAACCAAACCGTAACGCTCTACTACTATGTATAACTGCTATGGCAAATAAAAAGTTTGACGAAAAATGACTGTTACTTTTGCGTAGTTTAAGTGCGCATTGGTCTTATATATATACTGTGGTTTCTGTAAAGTTCGTATCTTCCGTAGACTTCTAATCGCTGAGTGTTTTATAATATCACTTTCAATATTGATGCAAAGTGGTCGGAATGCCCCTTTCTGAGAGGTGCGATGTTCATTTTCTATTTGTACAAGTGTCTCTGGTAACTATGGATAAGTGAGTATTGATAGTACAAAGACTACGAACAAAGCAGCTTACTAAGCGCTTAAAACCCAGACGCACTTGACTAAACCGTAAGTTACACACTTGACCGGTAAAATATGCATTATGGGAGAGTTGACATCCTTTATGTTTGCGAAACTGGTTCCTATATGTTCCACACCAAAATTGGACAGTGAAAGATTATAACGAACAAACTTCCCCTTGTGTGAACTTTCCCTTAGATGACAAGACTGTGAACTAAATTCGAGTTAATTTGTTGAGGATGAAACTACCAAAACAGCGCTACCATTTGCGATAAAACTTACCGCTGTCCAATAACAGCAGGTACTCACTACGGAAAACCATCGGACTTATGGTTGCACGTGATCAGCGGGGTTAGTAAAGTAGGTTTTGAGATTCACGTTCATTTTATTTGCCTATTACTGTCCTTACTCGGAGTAGGATATGAACCTGCACCGAAGCGTCAGACTGCCTCTGGTCAAACGATCGTCATGGTTAATATGGAACATTTCTGTCCCAAAGGTTCGAATCCCCTCTACGCCCCCGGTCCCTTTCCACAACTGGCGGCTTCTAACTGACGGCGACCCCATTTCTGAAATATATATAATAGAAGGAAGTAACTTAAAAAATAAAGATTGAAGGGACAATCCGGTTCCGCTCATACTGCAATAACCGGTCTATGAGGCCACTCATGGGGTTTCATATGCTTCACAAGTAGACCAAAAAAGCTATCCAGCCGAATTTCCGTGACACAGAAAAGCTTCCGCATTATTTTCTTATCTTATTCAAATGCACGTAGATCACTATTTCTGGAGACTCATGAAGGTGCAGAATTGCAATAGGCCTAAGAGAATAACTCCTGGTAATTACGGTAATCCAAGTTGCGAGAATGTCAGATTAGAAGTTATGCTGAAGAATGACAAGTTGATAACAAAATGTTGTAAACACCGGTGGAAAGTTAGGCTACTGGGTGGAAACAATGTCGAGTGGTGTCTTGGTTTGGACCATTTCACTTCCTCTCAGTTTCAGTGGTCAGCGCCTAGTTTAACGAGCCCAATACACGTCGCGAACGTGCAATTTATTGACCCTGACCTGGACAATGCTGTTCAGATTACCAGTAAGACGGCTGTTCACTGTTAAGGTACACAGTAGCCATACAACACACCGATGTGGGGAACCGTGTACAGGGTGGACAACTTTTATTTTGGGGACAAGTAACTTTACAGTACCAGTCACGTGGCAAAAAATGAGGTTCCACATACGTTGTAAATAGATCTGTTCAACATTTCTGCCGTGTGCCTGATGTTATTTATCAAGACTCATGATATGAAGGAAACGATGAGTACAAAACACTAGAGTCTGTATCCGTTCGCATTATATTTCCTTTATTGTGAGTTATCAGGATTCATTTACTAATACTGGTATGGAAATACTTTTCACTTATTGTTTTGTTTATAATTTGAAGTGTATGGATTTGGTAGTGTGCAAGTTGATATTAAATTGCGTTCAATACGAATGTATTATTTCCGTTATTGGTAGTGTACATTGCCCAATCCAGTACAATGAGTCTGAACACGATGTGTTGGGGAGAATTGGGTAGATTTTTGCAGCAGGATTTACCGGTCACTGCACTAAAGTTAGCAAAGCTTGAGGGTACGGAACAATAAGTATATCGTGGCTTCTGGTAGGCCGACAAACAAGCACCGTACGCTGGTAAAAACCTCCAAAGCTAAGCCACACTTTGGAGAAAAGTTCTGCATTATTGTAAACTCTATTCCCGTTTTCTGTCGACTGAATCTGGAATATGGGTGTTGAATGGTCAATTCACTTAATTTGTCTCCTACCAAATTTGCTCACATTCCAATATTCTTTTCTGACCGATGAAGACTGTTGTTTGAACAGGTGCTTTTGTCAACAAATGGAATGAATGCGTGCGTTTGTTTAAAGCAAAACTCCCAGTTTTCACTGACCACATAGTGAGTTAGACACAGTAAAAATGAAACTGAAAATTCACTTTTCGTGCATATCAGTAGTTACCTATCCAATGCTTAATACGCACAGTGGAGCACATTCGATTGACAAGGCTGATCACCCTTGGCAAACTCTGCTGAATGTCAGGCTATTCTTTTACTCATAATAATGCAAACTTCTCCCTTGAGGTTTTCATCACCGCAAATCTCATTTCAGTATTGAGCTGAATACTGTTTGTGAAGAAAATCGTGAAAGTAATACAAATAGAACTATGAGCTAGAGTTGAAAACATATCTGTCACCAAATGACATGGAGGCCCTAGGAAAACTGGGCAGCAAAATAGTTTCTAATAAATACAAAATCAATTGTTCTTGAGACATTTGCTTGTTCAGGAGACCAAGCATCTCGTCAGATTTAGTGGAGAAATATAGGAACTATTTATCAAGTGATCACGATCCCTTCATTTTGGGTACGGAACATGAAAGATCTATGGGTGGCTCTCTGAAATTTCGTTACAATTTTCAAAAAGTCATAAACAATTTTTACTAAGTTGTTTTTAGTACAAACAAATGAATTCTCCCGGTTTCACTCAAGCTGTGATTATGTATTCAACCGAATGATCAAATTTAAATCTTTGTTTTTGAGTAGTATCTAACTTAGACGATTTATTGGTGGTTTGGTAGCAAATCATTTCTTTTCGAATGAACACAAGGAACCTAAAGTATAATATCCTGGGTTACCAACACCGTGACTAGGCCCCCAGATTATCAAACGGTCTTCATCTTCGTAGACTTCGTATTTTCTACATAAACAAAATTTGTTCGCTATTTGGCGGAAAATAGTTTTCATGGTGAGACGAAATCTGTTGTCTCAGTACGTGACTCTCGAGAAGGATCAATTCAGAATTCACAGTACTACCAGAATCGTCGAATTATTTTCTTTTCTGGAACATCGAACCGGTGCCCAGTATCTGTGCCCTGGTTTTCTGCCGTAAAACTTGTTTGCCATTTTATTGCTCAACGTAATTCAGGTGAATCCGTTTGAGCCCTCACAATAAATAGACAAAGTGTACGGCTGAGTTATACATTTGGCACGGAAGACTGAATTGAAACCTGACTTGTTTCCGATGGACTGTTTATCATTTCAGACTTTGAGAGTGTTACTTAAACTTTGACTTTCTAAAAATTTTCTACCTGATTACGGGGGGGGATTTAGATGGAACTATGCGATATACGGGACAACAATAACAAAACGTCAGAAATTCATTGATTTCGGACTTCAAATTAGGAACCACCCGTCATGATTGGAGAGTATTATCCAGTTACACAAATTCTGATTTGTAGTTGTGTCACTGAGCATAGCCGATCGACTCTTATGCTTTTTGGGAGCAATTTATTTGTTTTTCGCAAAAATTGTATGTAAATGAAAAATTCTTTTTGCGTATCATTCGATTATCAAATTTCATCAGTAACGTTGAGCGTTTCTCCACCCCCCCCCCCTTCCGCACCCTCGAGGGCAACTAATCGTGTTCGAAATCAGATCGTATCGGTATTTGCTCGTACAAGTCAAACACATCCCATTTACGGACATTTGATTAATACTGGAACACGCAACCTGCAGCATCGTCGAATCTAGTCAGAAGAATCGCCACCCCGTCAACCACAATTATATCCTCACCGCTACCGTTGTTGTCCTCAGTGTCATCAAAGCCGTCAGTAAACTTGGTCGAATTTTACCGGCACACACTGCATTACTGTTCCAAAGAATCATGTGAAAAGTTGGAATTCGGATCTCATCCAACCAGAAACCATTTAGTTTCATCGTTTAATATCATAGTCGTAAAAGTGATCATCAAGAAAACAATAAAACCGGAGAGCTTTCACCATTCTTATTGAGATACAATACCCAAGGGGTTGGTTCCTTTGAAACCACTGCCCATTCCAAATCTCCAATACTTTCAAGCCAAAAAAAGATCGTTTCAGGTGCGGATGAAGCAATCACTAAGTATTTTTGTTGATTCTATTACAGTTAGTCGTATCACTACTCCGGCCAGTGATTCATCTGTTTTTTGCAATGATGGTGTTTACTTATAGCGTTGAGTATTTCCCATGATTGGTATTTATCTGTACTTGCGAGGTTGTGTTCTGTTCTCGTTCACCTGATAAGATATGTTTGGTCATCGCTACCAGTGTCAGTCAGGAATCGATGATGTGTTAAAAGCGGACGATGAAGTCTGAGGACAGGTCTATGTTTGACGGAATCAACTAATTTCCTGTTTATATCAAACCTGTCTCTCTGCTCCAGTATTCTTTATCATGCTTAGTGAAGTATATCTGCTTACTATTCTTCTTTCTCAAATGAAAGAGAACCGATTTGGAAATATCTTATCGGGATTAGCCAAGATCTATCCCGCTGAAATTGAGCAAAGACACTTCCATTGTTAACCAGAGATCAAATGCTTTTTCATTGAGAAATATAAACCCGAGCGATTGAGTGCAAAGTGGGCCCGTTTTGGTGTGGCCGGTCAGCCTAGGATATCAGATGAAATTCCGTTGAATTGAATAGTAAGGAGAAGCGTAATATCAATCGGCATACTACAATCCGAAGATAACTGTGCGAGATTTTACTTCCCGTCGTAGCTCGGAGAAGAGTATGCAGTGTAGCAGCCGGTTTTTTTACATTCATGAAGCTAATGTACGGTGCAGCATTGCTTAGCTTGAAGCACAGTGGCGTATTTCCTACTACGGTTCAGTTTTAACCTGGCAAATAATAATGAGACAATGTAGTCAGAGGTTATATTTTCTTCAGAGGCGATATCCGAGAATCGAATCGAAAAACAAGAACAACGTGCAATCGGAGAAATCAGTTCGAGGCTCGCTATGGCTCCAAACACACACACACACACCAATCTCACAAATTATATAAAAGGACTAGTGGTAAACATTTTGCTGTTTATTAGGAAAACAAGGTACAAGAAATGACCACCAGACCTAGAATTTGTCATGAAAATGTTTGTGGGTATTTCAAACCTCAAAATGATCGAACCACGAATGACCAGGAACTACTTCAGTGAACGTAATTTGCAATCGTGTTAGATGTGTTAATGGCTGGATTGGTAGATTTTCTTCTGAAAACTGAATTTACTTACTTTAAGGTGCTTATTTCGACTCATGCTTGATGAATTTTTGCTATCCGGACCGGCGCTGGAGGGACACGAAAAGTATTCCGTCCGAAGTGACTCTGATACCCCGTGGAAAATCGAAACACCCGTCATCTTTGGTGAACAAACATTAGGACCAGGCACACTTTCGTGCAGATCTTCCAGAAAATGGCTTAGTACGACAGAACAGACTGCTGCAAATACTATTATCTCGCAATGTGAGTCTGATAATAGTCAGTTTATTCAGGGTTAGCTGATACAGGTTGATGTTTTCAATTTTATTTGGGAATCCGCACCACGAACGGGCACGAGAGATCTCGGTGCCGAGTATATCTGAACTATGGTACTTGAATGAATTTTCCCGAAAGAAGTAAAATGAGTCATATTCAGTCAAACCCAAAGCTAATTGACCTTTCATTCCAGTTTTGTGATACAGTTCAAAGTCACTGCTTTTCCGAAATTCACATAATCTTTCAAACTGAATGGCATGACACTATTTACGTTTACAGATAATACTACGAAGCTGCCCAACGATGGATTTTATTTATTGCCACTGGTTGTGTACATGATGTATCATTTGCCAGACACTTTAATAGGGTTACTTATTATTCCTTCAATCTCAGTACCATCTAGCATTGAAATATCGAATCATCATTGGGCGATACGCTGACGGTTCCGCCCGCGTTTCTGTATAATAGCTGAAGCTGAACACGGAATATCGATCAAGCCGTTGACTCGCATTTTCACACCATTTGCAGAAACTTCAAGTGTTTCCCGCTCATAACATCAACGAGAAAAAACAGCAAACCGTTTTTCCGACAAGGATTGTCGAGCTCTTCGAAGTGAAATTTCTCGCGAAAGTGCAATCTGCACCTGTATGGAAAATGATGATAGCCATTCACCTTTTCTAGGGTGATCAAATGCTCCCCGAGTTGACCAATATATATGAATTGTTTTAAGCTGAAAGATAAACAGTATTCTTGTTCGTGTGTATCGCAGTATATCCCTTGGTGTAGTAGGACTGGATGTATTAAGCTGATGATGCAAAAATTGAGTATCGTCAGTGTTTCAAGCTAATAAAGCATGATATAAAAGAAAATGTACTGACACAAAAATGGTAACTAATTTTTCATAGTTCAGCGAGAATGTATTTGCTGGATGTTCGATAGCGATACTATTTTCCCCTGTAGAAACATCGCACACAGAATAATTGTGACAAACGATCACAAAGCAAGTTAGTTTTTAAGATACGCGCGCGTTTGTGATCGACTTTGGCCGATATCCGTTCTTTAATTCTTCACAAACTACTCTTAGGGAAAATCAACCAAAGTCCGCTGAGCTCTTGTCATACTCAATGTGTTGGACTCAAGATCGGTTCGGAATTTATCAAAAACTCGATGCACTATGTGAAATGTTGCGGTAGAATTTTACTGCAAAATCGTTGGTAGGTTGTCGACGTTTGAAAAACCAGTCTCGAAAAAGGTTATCCGTGATGACCGAACAGTCGACAAACTAACAATGATTTCGACTACGCTGTGTCATTAAACAATAAAATTCTACCATCTTATTATACTCTTTTTTTAAGATGAACATTACAAACTACGGTTATTATATAGTCAGCTTTGGAGATAAATTAAATTCGCAATTTTTGATAAACAAGTTTAGTGGTCCGTTTCACTTCGGAACCTCAGTTTCACGTGGCAGTTTTCATTTGAAGCTCAGCAAGATATTTTTCCTCTGTGAAGCAGCTGTATCACGTGATTATATATTCTTATCGGTTTGTTTTATAAACGTACTACGCTGAAGAGCTTTGATCAAAATGAAACTGAGAAAAGAAACCAACTCAAAGAATTTCCATGGTTTTTATTGGTCGAAACGAGATGTCGAGTGCTTTTATTTCTTAAATTGAGTATGTTCATCTTAACGAGTTTGAAAAACAAATGAGGCATTGTTTGTGGTCCATGGTATTTTCCTTGCTCACGTGGTACAATATTACGAAAATAAACTAAGTATTTTTTATATTCTTTTTTATTTGTTATACTACAGTGTATAACAATTCATGAAGGGGTTGCGTCCAGTGCAAAGCTGCCGAATGGGACAGTGATCCACATTGGCGGGGATCGAGCCCGGGTCGCTATTGTCCAAAGTTCACGATGATCACCGTTTGACTACCGCCGGTCATGCGGGCGGGCATTCATTTTATGTTGAATACAACTCGAATTTCAAACAAATGCCTGCAATAGAAGTCCTCTTTGATAGAGCTAGAGTCTGACCAGTGTTGTCTGACAGCATTGTATGCCAAAATTCTGTCATGACTGGGATTATTTTAACTATTACCAATAACTGCCCCTTTTTCTCACTTATGACATTAAAGAGCAATGAGCTCTGTAACCCGCATTGATATATTTAGTTACCGTGATTTGTGTAAATAAAAACTGATTTATTTCTCGATCAAAGTTATCATACTAAATTTTCGTGAATCCTAATAACCGACACATTTGTGCAAATCGCAGATTGTTACCCATTTGTGGGTGGGTATTGGATATCACGTTGGCACACATTTTAAGTCTTCATTTTCAATAAAATCCGAATCTCTTCCAAAGTATATCGGTTACCCTATTTTCAAGCATTATTTTCATCTGTTGAACACGTGTACACCAGGACGTTATAAGATCAGTACCCCTTTGGAACCACCAAGTAAACTAACTGCTGCGGGCTGCATGGTTGGAAATGACAATTTACGGTGGACCTAGGTTTGGTTTTTCTGTACAAGTTTGAGTTTCATCAAATATGTGACTGAAAAACTGGAACCACGTCAATGAGAATTCAGCTTTGTGGTAAAACGGTTCATTTAGTACCCTAAATATTACAGCCTATTTTACCTTCGGTTAGGAAAAATCAATTCTGCTGTTTTAAAGGTCGATCATAAAGAGCCAAGCGAATTTTGCTGCATGTGTGGATCGAAAGAATCCATCTAGACGTGTTTCATGTGTACTGACAGGCCATTTAATCAAATTGGTTGGCGTAATTGTGGGATATTTAGAAACTGGCACCGGGTTTCACTGATTACTAGAAAAAAGACCATGATCACCGGTAATGTATCACTGCCTAGGAGGTTTTTATTTATCAAGCTATAAATGTATACTCAAAATTTAGCATGTTTTTCGACAAAAAAGCAGATGTTTAAGGAATTATTGATTAGTCCGAATTTCGTTTGTTTTTAAATCCAAAGTAGTTTACTGTAGTCGCAAATACTTGTTGATGCGCCTTTGGCTAAGCTCCAAGTTGGAAGCACTCGCAGTAATACCATCAGGATACCTGTTAAAAGGTTGGCGTAGACCACAGAACTGCAGTAGAATTTGGAAATCCGTGTCATTTCCACGGTTCTGTTGCACTCCATATGGACGGTGTGATTTGAGCCTTCTCAGTGTTAGAAAGTTTGAGGAACTTTCGTCATTACGGACCGGTGGGATAAAATGTATCTAAGCTGAAACAAATTATGCTTTTCCAGGTCCAGTTTTTCATTTTCTATGGGGTATTCATGAATTAAGGGGTTCGAATTCCTAAATCCCTTGCCTGAAGAACCATCAGTGGCTGTCTATTTTCAATAACTGGCCCAAAGGAACTCATCCGTGGTGTAAAACAAGCCTAAATTAGTTCTTTATTCTAAGTTTTCAAGTATCTTTTCTGATGACAAACACATTCTGTTTGATTTTCGACATAAGTAGTATGGCACTATATCAGGATGACTGGACAAAATTTCCCCACAAGCACACGATCGATTTCGCCGTTATTGCCGCTCATCAGATATGCGTACACGGTACGGTTCTATCCCAGTCATTCCTATGCTCGAGCACTCCACATTTGGTTCACAGCTGCAATCTCATTTGAATCTTGTAGAGTGTGCACTGACGGAGAGTCGACTTTCAGAATCGCCCGATAATTTTTCCAAACTTTAGTCGTCGATTAACATGGCTCACCTGCAGAACGAGGACACATGGTCCCTAGCATGGATTTTTGAAATGAGTAGTATGGTTCTGTGTCTGAGAGATGGGACAAAATTACACTGAAATTAGGATTTCCGTGGCTTTTCCTACCGTATAGCATACATTTTCTGGAGCGATAATCACAAAAAAGGTTTCTTACAAATACTGAACAAAAGTAATTTCCGACAAATGTCAAAATGATTCAGAAAGCTTTATTCAGTATGTAGTTGCCACAGGTTAGCAGAAAAGACCAAACCGATAAGATACTGCGATTTTTGTCGGCTTCCATTCACAGAATCTCGACTCTCTGTGTGTGTACGTATCCGTATGAGATTTCCAGCGAAACAGATACGTCAGATGTCCGCAACCATGCTTGTGCATCAAACTGTTCAATGAATCTCCTACAAATCGAGTATCCCAATCTTTCCGTTCGTCTAGCTCGACCGAATTCCTGCCCGGTTACGCCGTTCAGTCATAAACAGGGTCTCCACTATACCGTGTTGTCACACACGTGTACATTATTCATCGGACACGAATCCACAAATCACTGGACTACACTTGGCGACAATAAATAAGACGTACTTGTCATGATGAACCCGGGACCAGTTTAACATGCAACGGGTGGAGGTGGATGAGTGCAAAAGGCGAACACAAAGAAGAAGAGCAAATGATCAGGCGATGGAACGCGACAGTGAGGGAGAGAGAGAGACCTAGAGAACAGTTGAAGAGGACAGGTGAAGTACACGTTCACCTCATCATGAAAGGCAAATGGAAGGGGTTTATGGGGCTAGGTTATACAAATTACAGTGTTGCAGCACGATTTAATGAGATTTGAAAATATTTTATGTCTTTTGTGCAAATTTATTAGGGTTCTCTATTCGTATTCAGTGTGAATAAGGGTTAGAAATGATGAGCTTGTGTTGGTCAGTTAAGAATGTTTTTTGAATCTTTAGAACGCTGTAGGCTATAATCTGTTCAATTAACTTGTGTCTAAAGATCATACTGAAATCAGTTACCCTTTGGGTAAGGTATAGCTACCGATTGGGTGATGTGAGAATTTCCGAATGCTACTTCCACGAAACTGTTCCTCCTGAAATCTTTCATCGAGATTTTCCATCACTTGTTGACCAGAGGAACTGTTTTAAGACAAATCCTGAAAGCTCATATGAGTATTCACTGTTTCCCGTCTCGTCTTGCCATAGGTTGATTTGGACCCTGACTGACTAAATAACTTTCTGCGGATTACCTTGTGACTCCTAAAGTGGACTCTTTGTTCATTCACACTCTCAGTGATTCAAGTTGGATTCCTTTGCGAAAAAATGTTACGATTCAAATTCCCAGCGATAAATGTCGCAAAGTATCTGTCACGAAAGTAAAAGGTACAAATTTGTTCAGTGAATGGAAATAAAACGCGCGAAGCCGGAGTCTACGAAATACCGCTTTCACTATCGGTAGTTCTCTACGATGACGGATCTACTTATTCATCCGTCAAGCACAGTTAGTTTTGCAGCCGAGACTAAAAAGAGCCCTAGAATCCGTTCGTGGTTATATTTCTTCTTCCAAACAAACCATTATCAACTTGATTTCAAACAAAATAAGGATATGATATCCATGGATGCAAGAAGCTTTAAGCTCCAGTATTCCTGTATCGGACAAACGTCATATTTGATAAGAAAGAACTAATCACCTTTTTCATCGGATTTGAAACTTCTGTGTCAAAAGTCCCCTTACAGTCTCAACAAATGCACGACTTGCAGCTATAGATTCCTTATTTTGCTGTCAATACCTTTTAGGTCCTTCGAGTTTCACGCTGGAATCACAGTAGCTGAACTGAGAGAAAATGTTTTGGACAAAGAAATATGTTGAGTTGATATGGTGTAGAACCAATTTCACCATTTGTTGTCTGCTCTAAAATTTCTAACGAAAACGATGTTATCCCGGAACCAGTAATCCTAAAATGGCCCGAATCACGAAGTCAAATCATTACCGACTGTAAAATCCTCCGCAGCGTAATAGGGCCATTTTTATAACGTTTGTGTGTAGCACTTAGCAATACAATCAGAAAAATGTTTATCCTTTAGGTGTGTGCCGAAAATGCAGTTACCAATTCGGAATTTTGCGGAGCTCTGATGACAAGCCTCAAAACTTGGAACTAACTGAAACACTGGTGCACAATCAACAACGGCTTTTGCGTGCAACTTGCCATGAAGATCATTTCCTGATTTTTGAAACTTCACTGTAGATCCTATCTTTATCAGACAAATGGACGTCAGATCCTAAGCCCTGATTGTCGTGTGATAAGCATATGCACTGAATAAAAACGCCACTCGCCTTTACATCCTCTAGGTGGTGCATTTGATTCTGCGTACATTTATCTCGATTTCAACTTGTATCTACTGGGTATATTTGAAGGCCGACGGAATGTGACATATCTGGTGTGTCATTTCAAGATACGCTAAAATATATGCCGACTGCTCAAACAGATAGAACGAATTGATGGTAGCGGAAACGAACTAAAATTTTAAGAAATAGTTCAACTATATGGCGACGTTGCTTGTCTGATTCGTTCGGAGAACAGCTTCGTTACACAGCTCTAGGGGAATTTGATTGAACAGTACGGTGTCTGCCTCCTTGGATACGAACCACAAGCGTTGCTGATTTGGTTTATCTTGATTTTTGGATTACATAGTGAACGGAAAAAATTCACAAGAAAACTCACAAATTTGTTCAGTGCAAACAATCCGGTACATACAGCCTAACCCTACAGCGATTTGAGAGACGGGTAACGAGTTGTATGAGAGTAGTACGACTCTCTAATTTGGTCCAGAAACAAAACTGCTATTTCACTTCGCAGTAATATTACCCTCTTTAAGGTATTTCCACACAATCGGGTAGAGTAGTGAATGATACACGTTTCAAGAAGTTTCGCTGATCGTTTATTCTGCTAATTCAATATAGTCAGGAAGCTGCACCAAGCCAAATCAAAGTTGGCTACTCACACATTATTTCGGAACAAAGTTAAAAGCAAAAAGCTTGCAAAATCTGATGCACTATCGCGTTTAAAATATGAGATGACTATTCATATTATAAAGCATTTAACGGAATGGCAGTGAATAACTGACACCCAGTCATACAAACAAAGTGATATTCGAATCCGTGTACATTTACCATGACGATGTTTTTTCCCGTATTTATCCTGATTCGTTCGTTTTTCTAGACATAAACACCATGATCAACGTTAAAGAACTGTCTGATGAATAAACTATTCTCACTGTGCTACGAGGAATTTGATTAATCCCCTGGATTTCCCAACTGTACAACCAGATTTCAACTTTTTATTCTTTTCAAGTAACAGGACACTAACATGGGGAATAGAGAACCTATTTTACTCTTGATTCCAGCCGTATCGGGTTAAACATGAATTAGATCAAATTGATCTATTATCGTTACTGGTCATCTGTGACAATGAGGAGTCTGCTGGAAAGATTGTGGAACTGTACCAGTGTGTGAATGACAACACTTTGCACAAGTCCTCACGTGACAGTCAATGTAACTTATTCTCACTGTCATTCTGGCAGCATGCTAATACCAAACTTAACGATGTTTGTGTTTGAAATGGAGTCCATCTTTGGGAGCAAGTGATTTTTTGACGCAAGGATTGCTAAGCCTGGTATGGCATTTAAAATTCTACACTATGGAAAAGATTTTACTGGATACTCTTAGAGCTTGATTACACAGACTCCCGCTTGCGGGGGATTGTTAAGTAGGCACCAACTTTTACGTAAACAGCACAAAAAATGTTCTACTTAGGACGAGGTGAATCAGTCGGTGGGTGACCTCTGAAATATAATTTCTCCAATTACTCCTAGAGCTGAACAACATTCGATCAGACGAAGACACATACCTCTGACCATCTAAGTTGAAAGTCTTCTTATCTATCTATTTCTGAAGGCTGATTTTAAGGAGCGGAAAACTGTCTAGAATGAAGCCGCGGCAAATAACTTACTGATATTCTCAGAACAGATGAAATCCGGTCGTTGTGGGATCCCACTTGAAAAGGTAGAAAATTATATTCAGAAGGACAGTATTTACACATTCGCTCACACATGAATACCCTAACAAAATATACTTACCTAGTTATCGGGGTCTGCTGCTCATTTCGTTCCGTTGGAGTACAAGGCCTCTGAAACGAGAATTCCTGAGTGTGAATTTGTTTTTAGACGGTTTATGGTACCGACTAAAATAGCTGGTGAATCGGTATAATGTGCTCGTCTCATCGTATGACCCAGTGATGAGTTGGGTTGGTGAACCAGGTGCATCGTATGAGGAGTACTGGATCCGATGTGAAAGTGCGACTCTTTATACCCGTTGACTGTTTCTGGGTTATGCGTGGACATATCAGCCATGTTCGTGGACAAAGGTGTGGGGGAATCTCGAGTGAAAAATGATCTTGGCACGGTGGATGAGTGTAAATGTTCCATAATACCAGGTTTTCCTAAAGGATTCGATAAGTGACTGGTTCTTCCTCGACCATCAAGAGTCGGTGATGATGAAGCAATTGTACCCAGCGCGACACCCGCCCCGCTATCCACGCCGCTATCACTACCACCGGTGCTATTGTTTGTCGCTTGTCCGATACCCATGCACTCGACTGGTCCATACCCACCGTCCATACGAATGATCATTGTTGGATCAGTGGCGTAAGAATCGGTACAGGGTAGCCAATTCGACTTACTACTGGGAGCACGACCGGTCTGATATACGGTCAGTTCGGTATGATCATTTCCGCTGACAGGAATCAGATGAATTCCACTCGGATACACTGCGGTAGATGCCTCGTCTGGTTTGTTCATGGTGCATAATTGAAATGTTGTCGCACCATCCACCGCAGAAGGAACGAGGGAACCACCGTACATGCCCACCTGATAGTCCGGTGATTGGCCGGTATCCAAATTCAATTCGGTCCAGTTAGTTCGTATTGTGCCATCTTTGCCCGGAATCAGAGTGGAATCCATGAATCGCGGATCAATCTCAGACAAGTCTGTGGGACTGCCCAAGGATGGATAGTTTGCAGGATAAAAATATCCGTTTGGCATGGAATCATGTGTGATTACTGTGGGCCCATTGTAACCGGACGCGAATGTATGACTGTTCTGTCGCCCAGCAACTGGGTTGTCACTGCGAAATCTTACCCAGAAGATAGCTGCTGTTAGACTTATTATCAAAGCTAAACTGCACACCATGATCAAAACCAAAATGACCGTGTTGCTCAAATTTGTCTCACTGAATAGACCGAATGCGAAACCCATACTAACCGGTTCGCTAATGTTAACAAAGAAAACCGCCTTGCTGGTCAGTGGGGAGGAACTCATGTCTCTCAGCTCTACCACGACTGAATATAACCCCGGTTCAGGCTGTTCAATATTTTGATGTTTTACTCTGATGTCTGTTGTATTACTTATTAAGGTAGTATCTTCCGCGGTTTTGGAAGCGTACTGATCAGTGTTTTGTCCCCAAGCTGTAGTCAGGAGTCCAGTCTGCTTGTCTAAATTGAAAAGGTGCATTCCTTCTCGATAGACGAGAATTTCGTCCTCTTCAAGTGCACCATTTTGGCCCGCAGTGGAAATCTCCATCGTCATCATCAATGTCATCATGGAATCATTTGGAATTGGGTTCCCGTGTGGAAGTAGGTAATAATTTATCGTCCCATTAGCACCTGCGTCTGGATCTTTCCCACGGACTGTGATAATCCTTGAACCGTACGGTGTGTTAGCCGGTACAGATGACCGTGCATAAGGAGACGTCGGTTCGGAGTGCTCTCGTTGGCCGAACAGGAAACTGTTATTCCTTGGGTAGACCAGCTGCGGGCTATTATCGTTCACATCGTCAATCACAACGGTCAAACTACAAGTGGTTGACAATGGGATTGGAGCACCGTGGTCTTTAACAAGAAGAGTGAGAACAAATTGGGTTTGCTGCTCACGATCCAGTGAACCCGAAGTGATCAACGAGAGATCATCTTTGACCACGAACGGTAAGTGTTGCCTTTTTTCCGGTACTGTGGAAGCAGAGTGCACCCCGTGACTGATCATATTGATCGAGTACATGTACGGCAGTTCGATCAAACTGACCGTCACAGAACCATTCGAACCAGCATCCGGATCTGAAACGGTTATTCGTTTCAGCACCTGTGTTCCGATCGGGGCGTTTTCACTGACATGAACTTCTTTGAATTCCGTACAAGAGGGAGCATTATCATTCACGTCTGTGATGATGATAGTTAATCCGGTTGTGTTGGTTTTTTGTGCCATTCTATCCGTGTTCGAAGAGCTCGGGTCACCGTCTGAGGCGGTTACATGAAAATCCAAACGTGTCATGGACTCCCGATCCAGCATTGCATTCACATAAACAGTCCCGGTTTTCGGGTCGATACGAATCAAATTAAGCCACTGTGTCTTGTCTGTAGTTAGGCGATAAGTTACTTGTCCATTGAACCCGGAATCCGCATCACTCGCCTGGACCACACCGATATCTGTACCTGGCTCCGTGTTCTCAGCCACACGGAACTCATAGTTGGCCTGACTGAACTGTGGCCAATTGTCATTCACATCTATCAGATTGATCTGAATCCACTGTTGTCGAGTTTTCTTCGGTTCAGCTTCGTCAGTGCATTCAATACTTACCGACAAATGTCCAGTCTGACTAGCCTCACGTTCGTAATCAAAAGCGCGTGCGTTTACTAATCCGTACATTGTGTCCGAATAGGAGGTTAGAACGAAGTCTGTCTGACCTTGATGTCGATCTGACAGTTTGCAAGAAAGCTTTCCGGCTGATACGGAATCCGGGTCACTAACGGAAATAAGACGCAGCAGTTGAGGATCTGGGTCATTTTCCTTAAAATTCGCCAGTTCAGCAGTCCCATCAACGCCACTTTCACTTCGAGTTCCAACTCCGAGCACTTCAATCGTTGGACCATTGTCATTCACGTCTGTCAAAGTGATTGTCAAAATTGCACTGGCTGTCTGTTGAGGGGAACCGCTGTCGGCCGCTCGAATCACCAGTACCAATTTTCTCTCCAATTCATCCTCGTAGTCCAAAGACTGTGCCACACGAAGTTCACCCGTATAGGGATGAATCAAATACTTTGAGCTGAGTCGACTTAGAGCCGTCTGATTGGAACCAGGCGAACTAGCTGGCCAATCAATGTTCAAAGTTACATTACCATTAGGTCCATCATCCAAATCTCTCACATAGAATTGATGAATCACCGTGCCAATAGTAGTATTTTCTGGGATAGTTACACTCATGTCTGTTTGGTTGAAGAAAATGGGTGCATTGTCATTTGTGTCGAGAAGAATTACTCTGACCGACAACGTGGTTGTCAACGGTGGCGAACCCGCATCCTCCACAACTAGGAATAGATCATAACTTGGCCTGGTTTCCCTGTCCAAAGGTCGGTCAATTTGAAGCTGAGGGGCGGGTACAATGGTAGGCGTGGTATACGAGCTCGCAGGAGTCACTAGGCTGAACGGTAGTCGTTCATTCGATCGAGACCTTGTACTGAATAGTTTGTAATGATGAATCCCAAAACGAGCCGAATCCGCATCAGTAGCCGCAGGAAGTGCATGCTTTGTTCCAACAGCTGCTGATTCGGGAATAAACACTCGCCACCATTTTTCATCTTTATCCTTTTGCGATAGCTGTGGGAATTGAGGCGCATTATCGTTTTCGTCAGCCACGAACAGAGCAATACGCACAGTTGTCGGTGTTGGGCCTGAATGAAAAAGATAAGCCTCCAAATGAATTTGACAGAAGTCGGCTTGACAACACTCTAGCTTAACACAAATTAGATCTCGGTCGAGACTATCACGTGTAAATAGGTCGCCGGCATTCGTCACACGGAACCAGGTGTCCGGTGTGACCATGGCACGAGAAAGTGGTTGGCCCAGTGAAACCCCGCCGAGAATATTTCCCACAACATGGTTGGGTGGGGTATTATCGGCCAGATGAAACTGAACTCGGTGTGGGTTATTCGGCACAAGTGTTAATTCTCCTTTCGGGATGAACACACAAATGAAAACGAAACTGACGCAAAACACCATGTTTTTTGAAGGATGTCTTAAGAAGCCATATTTGATGTTTGGTAACAATCCGCGTTTCGTAAGATGAAAGTGTATAAGGTTGAACACATTATGCCTCTACGTGGACCGCTACCGACAAATAACTGAATACTGTTCACCTTTCATTGCCCTCAAGCTTTATTTCAGCTAGTGGATTTATTTTATGCTTCGAATGGTTCGGTTGTCTTCAGACGAATTCTCATTGGTCGAGTCGACTGACGACAGGACGGATCAAGTGTCCCTTCGTGTCGACCAATCAGATTGCAGGGAATTAGCCGGAAAAGAAACAGTGAAGATAACCGGAGAGAGGGTCTGAACATTGAGCGAAATGAATACGGAAATGCTGTCACAATTGACATATGTAATGTGAACTAGATCCGGTGTAACTCCTGTTTCTCGGAATTCAAGTTAGCAGTAAACTCCGAGTAGACCACCATATTTATAACTAGTTGATTGCATGTGTACGCGAGTCTTATAAGCAGAGAGAAAGAACTTTCATCGGGATAAATCTAAAGCAGTTTATTTCAATTAGTCAATATTTCTGAATAGCTGAAGCTTCTGGAAATCGGGCGAAGACTGGTTCCGTGTTCGTAGATGCATAAAGACGAATAAAATGTATCTGACCACAGTTTTGAGAAATGTGAAAATCTTACGTTTGACCCAAGAAAGTCAATGATCCCCAGTTGAAAAGAGGCAAATAGCCATAGCTTGAAATGTGAAAATCAACAGACGTCCTGAACAGTCGTTTATTCACTTTTGTAGGTGATCATCTTATCTGCTTAGCTAACAAGCTCTAACTAGGACCAAAGCCCAACTGATTTGCAAGACTGGTAAGCTGTTTGGGGCGGCAGTTTTTATCAGTTCATTTCCCCGCAAGTAGTAGGAGTTTTAGGATGTCTTATATAATAGTTCGGCATGAATTTTAATCCAAAACTAACACGGATCAAGCAGGTGAGTTACATGAGTTCACCCGAAGGTGTTTCTTCAATCTGGCACCTGTTGAAAGGATATTCGTCATCATAGTAAACTGGTGTGTGGATGACCAATTGATAAAGTTCGGATCTTGTGGCAGCTGCTGATTCGAGTAGTAATTACATGAAGTAAGTCACTAAGCTTCAGCCCGGTGCTGGACTCATACTCACATATCCCGGGTTCGAGTCCCGCTTGAGAAAAGACATTTAGGCTGCTGATTATTCGACAAGGATGAAGAAATTGCACATTACTTTCATTAGTTGATTCAAGCCGTCAGTTGAGCGTTTATACTAAAAGATGAAACAAAAACATAATGAATTTCTTCCACTTAAGTGCTACTGGATGAAGGCTCGTCATTAACGCTGTGGTAGTTATCACTTGCTAGGTTATTTTGGTGGTACGAGAGAACGTTTTAGCCTTCGTTGCGCGAGGTAACCTGAACTTTAACAGAGGTTGCTAAGCGTTTGATGAAAAAATCTGGTTACGGGCTTCAACCTTATTTGAGTAGTGGGGATTTTTCATGGACTGAGAGCCAATTTTTAGAACCATAAGTAAATTGTATCCAGTCTTCCAGGAGCAACACCATACTACTGATATCAAGACTATTCGGGAGTTTTTAACCGATCCGTGTTCGGTCTAGACTCCGAGTAATTTCCTAACTCATACAGTCGTAGATAAAGCCGAACCAGATGAAAGTGAGGCGAACACAGACCCAAAGATACCAGGTGAATAACTGTATACCGTGCACCCCAAAAATGCGTACAATTACTGAGCCTATACCAATTTCGGTTTGGATTGTCATTGCAGATGAATCATAGGAAAAACGGCATTTGGTTTCTTCGGACAACCAGAAATTTGAGTGAAACAGGAATAAAAGTCCGGTATGCAAAAACACCATCTGTCACTGAGGGTGCTCGGTCAGCTGTAAGATCATAAACTGGTTTTCCCTTTGGGTTGATTCATGTGTATGCCTTTCGATTTACGATGCCCCTACTACAAGCACGTGTAAACATCCCGAGGGACGATCACGACGTGACGAAAACTACTTGGACGACGACGACGGTTCGACTCGCGGTCATACAAGACGAGTGCTGGACGGATTGATCTTCCGTGGGAGTTGCAAGTGTACGATCTGCAAGGACAACGGAGTAAAACTGGAAGAGCCGAAGTTCAGTGAGCGCATGAACAGACACCAACACTTACACCTGAGAATATGGCAGTGGCTGTCTATATCCATGCTTTACACAAGGTTTAATCCATGGGACCGCTCAGCTGTTGCGGAAATAAATCGTCCCCTTCCTCAGATCTGATGTTAGAATCCGAGTGAATGAAAAAGGGTAATCACATGCTACAGCCCTGATCCCGGACGTCAATTGATAATGCAACTTAGTGTGTCTTCAAAATGGTCATTGGACCAAATCAAGGCATGGATTGATTTGACTCCCGAGGACCAATAGAATAACTGCACGGATATTGTGGCAGATTAAAAATGTTCCCTGACAATGTATGCAGAACCGTATAGCTCAGTTGTTTATGGATTAGTTGTGAGCAAATACATTTGCCGGTCGAACGGTCTTAACAAGGTCAGGTGAAGCTAGCAACGGCATGAATAGTAGATGTGTCTAGAGCAAGAGGATATAGCATGTTGTCATGCAGATCAAAAGCACTCATTCTATCAACTCTCACTGTTTAGGACAACTAATACGATCGTTTCGACTGGATCTAGTTAGTACTTTAAGATTACGATTGCCATCCGAACTGACTCTAAGCCGTTGGCATTGCATCAACATCACATGGAAAAGTTGCAGTTTTGTCATTTTGATCAGCATAAACGTCGACTGTCATTGCGTACGAGATCTCCTTAGGGCTCTTGTTCTAAAGCCAGCCTGGTAAGCTTCAGCGTAACTTGTGGAATTCCTCACCGTGCAGCCCGGTGTTTGAGTCTCCAATTGGGTTGCGTCGGATAACTTCTCAATAAGCAGGTAGCTGTTCTATGGTTTCGATGGTTTTCGATGGTCAGTTAGAATTTGACACTGCATTTTTTGTAAATTTGATCTCTAAGTAGGACAACACGAAATTAGATAGAAATGCTTTTTTGCTGTTGCGACTTTTACGTAAGGTAGCCAGAGGTTGTAGCATGTAGCAAATTTCTTGGGGGGGGGGGGTCCAGGTTTCAGTGATTTAAACGGTAGTCAGGGCTTTCATGAAGAAATAAGCAACGGGACTGAAAGGTTCGTCAGCCTCGATTTGTTATTGCGGCAGAAAAAAAGCGAACCCAAGCTTAAGCGTTTAATTCACAAATCACGATGGATTTCGACTTTGAAAAGTTAAAAGTGTCAAAAAAGTGCAGAAATATGAACTGGAACAGTATATCTTCCTAACAAATACGTTTTATTATTAAAAATGTGGATTATATACGGGGACGGAAGTGCATAACTAGCTCACAAATCTTTTTAGTTCGTAGTGCTTTAGAAGAACATGAATTCCAAATTTTCTTTTTTTTCTGTTTACCGTAGTTTTTTCTGCTTGAATACCCTAAATCGGCCGTGGTCAAAAGATTATCAACGTGGACTTTGGACAATACTGGCCCCGGTTTATTTCTCGCCACGGCCCCTTCACTTTCTCTTTTGACAGGCTTTCATTGGCCGTGGTCCCTTTCTTGACTTATTATACACTGATACATAATAAATAAGTATGAAAGTGGAATTAGTATTAGTATAGCATTGTGAACAGTGTTCCTTATGCAGTATGGAAGTCGCTGTTATGGCGTGCTGTCCAAAAACCCTTAGAATCTGGTGGCCGGAAGGAAGTGGTTGATCAGGATGCCTTGGTGATTACATTCGGTCAGGCTGGTAAACAACTTGAAATAGGTTTTTTTGCGAGATCCATTGAGAATAACTCGAAACTAATGCTCCGCTTTGCATTACTTTCAACTGAATGACACATTGCTCAAGCAAGTTACACTATTCACGAATTTGTCAAGAACCACCTCGGAGCTTCAGCTAGTTAAGAATTACTTTGTATTCGTTCCACACTACATGAATGTTGTTATCGGCCACCAGAAAACATTCAGGCCGACAAACAGCGGTGAGTTTTTAAAACTGGACCCCCTCCACTTAAGCAGGACAATCACAGCAAGCATACGGCATGAATTCGGCTAGCTGATTTACCGGGTTACAGCTTTTCTCGTCACCCAGTTTTCTTTCGACCAGTTCACATTCGAATGACAAATTCAGCTTTCCAAACTTAGCACAATACGTTCAGCAAGTGAAACAGCGTATATATCTGCCGATTCGGTTAAATCGAATCACAACTTTAATCAACGATCTGACTCATTTATTTGTTTTATTCTCATTTCTGATGGTTTTTCATAACAATAGAATCCAGAGTAGTCAAAATTAAATCAACTCTATGTCACAAGCAAAAGACAGAGTTGTTTATGTTGTAGAATTTACAGTTGGGATTCGGCGAATCAATAGCTCTTTGAACAAGAATTGAACAAGATTTAGCACAATAATCTGACGCTGCTAGACAACTTCCTCCTGGCATCCACTCACCCTAAATATATCTTCTAAAGATTTCGAACACATTCAGTGTTCTTTCCTGATGCCAAAAATTGTGTTGTGAAAAATTTTACCGTACATACTTCTCAGTAATATTTTTACTCTTTGTCAGCCGCTGGGAAACGGAAAAAACAGTGCAAAAAAGCTCTATCGGCAAGAACAATGAAAGAGGTGGCGTTAGAATTCAAAATCACATCACTATCTGGCTCCGATCCTAGTTATCGTTTTTTTTCGGACTTGAGGTTGCTCACTTCTCTGCTCATCCGGAAGGGCCTTGACAGGCGAGGAGGTTGACTTTTTAAAACAAGCCAGACAGACAAAAACACAGGTCTTTTTTGGGAATTATTTTGTACTTGCGTACACCTGTATCTCCAAGAAATCCTTGTGTCTGGCTTTGTTGTTATTCACATACACAATGTGAATCCAAATTTCATGTATGTTGTCCGGGTTTGAGCAGCAAGAAATGAATCAGAAAATCCAATCGTTGGCTGTTCCATTTCTCATTTAGTTTACTTGAGCTCTCATAATAGTTTCGTCATTGTTTTGAGGTTTACCTAATATTTCATGATCCGTATCCTTAAAGCACTTTTTGGGGAATACTCAAATCCACATTTCCTAAAGAATACATCGTGTTTTTCCGAGACCACTGAATGTTCTATTTAGTTAAAACGACTGAAATGATGTGCAACCCAGAGAATAAGGTATTCGGGAAGTTCGTACCGAAATGTTTCAATGTAGAAATCTAAATAATACCTTATAAGTTCAAAAGGAATGTTCACGGCTGTAATCTCATTTGAATCTTGTAGAGCGTGCATGGATGGGGAGTCCAATTTAAAGACCATAAGGTGATTCTTACAAAGTTGATTCATCGGTTAACATGCTCACCTTCGGGACGAGGACACATGGTCCCAAGTATGGATTTTCGATATCAGTAGTATGGCGTTTTACCTGGATGATAGAACAAAATTTCCCAGGAAGCACACGACCGGTCTCGCGGTTATTGCCGCTCATCAGGTACGCGTAACAATACTTGGGGTAATGTGTCCTCGTTTTGAAGGTTATTCATGTTAATCCACGAATTAATTTTGGAAGAATCGCCATGTGGTCCTAACACTGGACTTACCATCCATTTAAGCTTCTTTCGACTCAAATGAGATTGCAGCTGTGAGCCAATTGTAGAGTGTTGAAGCATAGGAATGATTGGGTGACCAGTACCTGGTACGCATACCTGATGAGAGGGAATAACTGCAAAATCGGTCGTATGCTTGCGGGGAAATTTTGTCCAGTCATTCAGATATGGTGCCATACTAATTTTGTCGAAAATTAAACAGAATGTGGTTTTCATCAGGAAATATACTAGAAAGCCTAGAATAACTAAAATAAATTTGCCGTGGTATCCAGTCTGCCTGATCCATAATGTTCTCGTGATTTTCAGTGGTTTCTCCCGTGCCACGGCAACATCATTCCAATAGATGTTACCTGATTATTTGAAATTCTGACGTCATCCAAGGAAGCACTTGGATTCCACTAAAAGATAACTCCTTAAAACAGTTAATTTATCACTGATGCTTTTGGAAAACTGTGTTCAGTCAATATGAACGCAACTGAATTTTGACGGAACAAAGTCCCTCTGTTCCAAGCAATTTATCAGCTAACATTTTGTAAAATTTTCGTACTAACATAGCTTTTTGTGATTACTCACAAACCGAAATCATGTTTATATATATATATATATATATATATATATATATATATATATAGCAAAAGAATTTGTGAATACTTTACTTTTGCTTCGGTTGTTGTGAATTTTCTTTTTGTCCCCAGATCCCTCCAGCTAACAAAACGTCGCATCTACAAAGCACAAACCGGTTCACGAGTGTCATCCTCGAGTGATGTTTCATCTTTTCTGCTGCTGTGGTTCACGCTGAATTCCCAAACCGCAGGCAGGGCTCCTGAAATGTAAACATTTCGTTGGTTTAATTGTTAGCTATAACTAACCACAGCCGTAAGTAACTGCGATCCCATTGTTACTCGTCCATTTTCCAACGTATCGAGGGATCTAGAGGCTTCGCTAATCTACGCTATTTCTAAAAATGGGTTTCCTATCTATCGTTGAAAACGTCTGCTAATCCCTTACGTATGCAAACCTCTGAGGACAAAGTGAAATAAGGAGTGTCAGACAATGTACAGTCCACCCAGCCACTGAATTCATGCCTGTTCCGCCTCGAGTAACGCACGTGTGTAACGAGTCTCTTTTTCGACCGCGGTTTTGACTGACTGTTTACTGAGATGCACTGGTAATCCGTAAAGCGATCTTTTTTCAAGTTGCATTTTGTTAGCTTATTTCCTGCTGACAGTTCTTGCCGCATGGCCTTATCTTCTACGACTAAGTATGTCAGTTGTGACCATGTGAGCAGTGTGCATTCTGATGCTGGACCAGTCACCTTTTTCGCTTCCTCTTTCAATTATTTTTCGTCTGAGTACCTGTAAGGATTAATACTATTGTTCAAAAATGTTTTTTAGCAAAATCCTACGGGTTAAAAATTTGCGCAGGACAGGATGTAGTTGGCAAATCGAATAGGTTCATTGGATCAAAGCTATCACAGTACCATGACATAATGAATGGTGAGCAGGTGTACAGATAAGTTGCTTTTGAGAAACCAGTGACTTTACCAAAAACCATTTCATGATCGTTTGAAGCTGAAATTCAACTGCAAACAAGATATTTTGACTCCATGATATACACTCAATTCAATGTTGCAACAATTAATCCTTGAGTTTTGATCTGGTGAAATAATAAAGGATAAATCACGTTGAACAGTAAAACCATAAAAAAAGTTCCTCGTTACGGGCTTTCATTTCCGGTCTTGCCCAGCACATCTGCATTCCAGTTTCAATTTTCTGCGTAAAACAGACGGTTCGATAAAGTCACAGCCATATCCGTATACCAACTTTCCGGGGGCTTCAAGAAACGAACACTGCCTCTGGATTTTTCAAAATACCTACTGTTTAGGGTTCTTCTCATTTCTTTTACTGGCATCACGGTTCGTTTATCGTCAGACTTAAAATTATTTCTTCATGTTGACTAATTTCGTATGTGATATCTCATATATCGTCCAAACTTTAGTCAGTTGTTGGAATTGATTGTCCAGTATTTGGTCTCAGATTTTGAACTGCACCATATGACAGTTGCCAACATCATTCGCAGTACGGCTGAAGAGGTGCTAATAAATTGAATGACGTTCACACATTTATTTCCTCATCTGACCGGTAGCGGTTCAGGGATTTGGGTAGCTCTTCTATTTCACCTTATCCCCAGCCGGTCCGATGGACAGCATTCCTGTCACCAGATCCGACCTGTTGGGTTTTTGTCTGCGGTTCGCCTAACCAACTCGTGGAGATCATAATTCCTGTATCCATTATCAAGGCTATGTGGCTTATGGACTGAATCGAAATTCATCTGTGGGGTGGTAAAATGGTACCGAAGGGGAATACAAAGTATGACCGTTTTTATCTAACAGTGTGATTTCCCTACTTCTGAGTTGGTTTATTTCACCACGTTATTTATGGCTTACACGCAGTTTGAATTAAAAAATAACTGGTCGATTGTAAATCGTGTGTTCTGTGTGATTTCTGTTTAAATCATCCCTAGCTGACAGAATAACCCAGTCCATTAGTTCAATTATTCCGGTAATTCATTCAACGAATAAATCAGTTTATCATACAAAATCAGTTCATTGATCTGTCAGTAGGAGATGAAAGGTGCAAAGATCATGACAAACCAGTGTGATCCCTTTTGACGGTGCCTGCACGTTGCTTTGATATAGCAGTCTGTGAAAAGGTGATTACCGATTTCAGGAGCTATACAATGCTATACATGGTTACCAACGAAACAATGCATTAACTGTACTTGTGGATGTTTAGTGGAAATGCGAACTGAGATGCAGACTCACTCGCTCATCGTGTCAAAAGAACGTTGAACCTTGGGGCAGATCTTAGAGAAACGCAAAACGAATAGCCCTGTTCATTGGATAATATTATAAGAAAATAATTAAACCTTTTATTTACCGGGTCGTGTTGTTTGAATCTTTTATGGCAATCCAACTTTATTTTTGTTCTAAAACTACATATAACGTGCTTGCTCATAGTGAGCGCAGTTTCAGACACTAAAAACCCAATACTCTAAAAAGTTCAACTGCTGTGTGAATCTCGCAAGGTACACAATTTACTCACCAGAATCCGTCAAAGTTTTGTGGCCCCGTGGACTACGCACTGACGAGATTTTGCTCAAGCCTGGCCTAACTACCACAGTGACGGTCACAGATGGGATTCGCCACCATCGAGCTACGACAATGTAAACAGCCCGATGCTTTGTTTGCACTAGCTAATGTTTATTAGCTGACCCCGAATTTCCAGACACTCGAACACTTTAGTAGAACACAACTAAGGCTAACTCAGTCAAACAAGCACACCCGTGCAGCTCCTGCACCCACCGCTCTCGCATTGCATCCAGCATCCGCTCATCTCTGCCAACGCAAACTTTGTGCCCCCAAGTAACTCGGACCCTTCAGTTTGATTCACGTTCGTAATATTCCACAGACGACCATCATTTTTGGTTGTGCATGAACGTTCGCATTTTGTTTGCATCCTGAGTTTACTTAGAAAACCATGTTCACCATTGCATGGTTGAGACAGAGAAGTCCAGTTAGGTTATCGGCTTGGATTAGAATTCGAGGACGTGTGTATTCTATTCAGCGTCATATCAAAACATACCAAGTACTTAAGCTTTGTAGGTTCCTCACTTTGGCCAAGCCCTACTTCGGCTCTCAATCGGATTCGATAGCTGTGTGGATGACGAATTCCTGACAAGCAAAATCGGCAACAGATGGATGCTGTCATTATTTTATTCACTACTTTATTATTGTAGTAATAGTACAGCATATCAGGGTGGAATTCGCTGCCATTTTAAGGCTGCTGCCACTTGGGGTGAACGACTAGCGGTGGTGCAAGGATTCGAACCGACCCCCCCCCCCCGTCGGGGGAGGGGAAAGACCATCACCGGCTGACCACTGCCGATCTTCCACAAGGAACGTGAAGCAAACTGGTAGCATTCATCTCGGATGGAGCAGAGGAGTCTAGCCATGCTTCTTGAAGTTCCACCAGGTATCAACTGGTCATGGGTGACTTAGCGCAGCAGATTACTGATTTATAACGAGTCCGGTGAAACCACTGACTAACAATACCTCCTCTCTAATTTACAACCCTACGTTTTACTTTGCACGTTGCAACTGAAGGATGAATGTGTATCTGTCTAAATTCTGACTATGGATGAACAGTGGACAACCGACGCCTGAGAGTTTGAGGGTGCGCTTTGAAAGGAATAGCTACGAAATAAACTCGAACTATATGAACTGATAGCTTGTACGAGATCACAGGTTTTGTACTCAACAGGAAGTGATGAGTTCCATCATCAGGAGTGAAACAGGTAATGAGGAGCAATCAATCATTAAGCGGGCAGTTCATTTGTTTTCAAATTAATTGCTTTTCAAGTAAATTAATTTCCTGCACTTTCCCCGGTTGATAATCTGAACACATAGGTTTAACAGAATAATAATTTAGAGAAGACGTGAATAGCACACCAGTTATTTTAGGAAACTCGATCGCCGTGGAGATTGGAACAATATTATTCGGGTAGAAAAGTATAATTTGAGGACAATATTTATGTTGCAGGGTACGGTGCTTTATGAGCAGAAAAAGAGGAAAGGGTTATTTTTGTTGCTTCGAGTTTGACGACTTGCACCGGAACTTTCTTCGGGTGCCGTTTTAATCCTTTTAGGGAACAGTTTGCAATAGATATGAAATAATCCATAGAGCTGTTCAACTTTGTCATCATACTTGTCGTTGTTTAAAGCACTTTTGCGAAATGTCCATGTGAGTAGATAACACATTACAGTTGTGTTAAAGGTGAAAAACAGGTTTCATTGAAACAGAACACTTCAGATTTGCAAAATCAAAGGTGAAATGGCCAATCAAATTTATTGATAGAGGTTAGAAAGTATTGAAAGAGGAAACATATTTGCGAATAGTCAGGTTAACTTACTCGAGTTAACTCGGAAAGCTGCTCGCTCAATGTGGCCGAAATCGCGCAAAATTCAGTCGATGTTTCAAAGGCTTGCTACTTTCGCTGTCGGGCAGTTGAAAACAGTTGTGCTGAAATTTAGGAAGAGAACAAAATGAACTATGGTAAAACGGGGATGACTATTTTCAAAAAAGAAACTATGAGATTTCAACTCCAACCTGAAGCTTTGCAGAACCGACGTAAACAATAATTAGTTATCGCACAATCAAGTATTCTCTGTTTGCATATCAGCTTACGAGTTTCTTTGATTTGGACGCATTCAGGTTCACCGTAACCCCAAGAAAAGGAAACAAGTTCTCGTCAGCATTTGCACCGGTTTTAAACCTTCAATTGATTATTCTACTTTTGTTATTACAGGAAAGATTTACTCGTCACAAAGCTGTCGGCACACCGTACCAGTTTTGATATGGAGGACGTATGCTAGCAGTATAACTAAATTTCAGCCAGAATTACAATAAATAAACGAGAACAAGCGCTCATTTAACCTGTCGTAAACGGCACACCTTTCGGTACACGTGAGGAGAGAATAAGTTGCAATACCTGTTACGGGTGAACACGGGAGTGGATAAGGTCAAGGTGGTTATAGAGATTTGAAAGTAGCTCTCCCCTTTGTATAGGACCAAAGGGCAATTTCGTAGAACTGAAGGGCGTTCAGAATAAATCGTTAGTAAAAACTGCAAAAGAAAATTGACAAATAAAAATAAAATAAAATATGTGAGCAGATGTTCATTGATTATAGACTAAAGCGATCCCATGTGTTTCCGATGCTAATCAGCGTGGACTCATAGCTGAGGTGATAGAGCTGATGTGGCCCTAAAGTTTAGGTAGCGACCATACTTAAGTTCTAATCCCGTCATAGTCCACGATCTTTATCTTATGGACCATTTGACAATACACCGAATCTGTCAAAACCCAAATGATAAAAAGTGAATCGGATGTATCATTGGTGAGAAGAGCCTGGATCTTATATAATGGAGAATCGACTTGAGTTTTTCACATCCAGAGTCCAACTCCACAAGTCGGAGTCCAACTGGCGACATCGTGCTTACCTGGCAGATGATGTTTATGCAGAGCTATTGAGGTACGGGCAGTCCCGTCTGCACAATAATTTTACCAGAGTGGTCAAGATGTCGACCCCGGAGGAGTTCAGATCCATGCAGCAGGTAGTAAAATTACTAATGCGAAGGATTCTATGTTCGAGAGTAATTTCAGCGGAAAAAAGTTGTTTCCTATGTGAACTGACCTGATTTCTTCAGTGCCAAATCATAGCAGCAAATATGCTGCGCGTGCATGGGTTCTTGTCCTGTCGAGATGATCGCCATTTATCCGTGGTGGATATTCTGCTAAAATTTGTAAAATATGCTATTTCATGCACGCAGAGAAACCAACAGCGTGATAAAATGTGAACCTGTGGCGAGAGACTAAAATGAACTTATTTGCACACAGAACTAGCACAACCGAACATTTTTACCAATCTGGTTGTCCGTCTTTATACTTCCCGAACCATTTTAGCTTTCGGACACTTTACTGTCTTAGTTATCTAACACGGCTAAAGTACCTCATCAATTGGGAGAAGACAGAAGTTCTTCAGCGAAAACAATTTGTCACTCGAGTTCTGATTATCTGAGTATCTGGACAAAAGTTGGAATGCATAGTGATCGATACGATCAACACTGACATTATTCAAGTCGAATTTTGAAAATGGGTTCATCCAACAACCAGCTTGCACAGCATCCGTTAGTCTAGATATATGTAATTGTATTTGGTCAAAATGTGTCCAGACTTGCATCCGCATTCAGGTCCAAAATAAGTCAAATTAAGCACCTCATCTGACTGTAAGAACGAAAAAGTGAACAACTACACGTGAAAAACTGCCTGAAAAATCAGCTGATAGGTATGTCCGGTTTGTCAGTGTTCGGGTCAAATAGAAATTTGTAGATATTCTGTAGACGATAATGCGAGACAGCACGGATAGAAGACAGAACATATAGAGACCAGCTAACTACACTTGTATAGATCACTGTTTAAATGGTGTGTAGAGTCTGGAAGGATTTCGTGAGCAAATGTTTCACCTGTGGCCCGGTGTAGTCCGCACAACTTGGCACTTCCAGCACACTTTGATCTGTATGTTTTTGCAAACTGCCACATCCTGTAATGGTGAAAACGGTTTAGTTTTGGGACACAAAACTCTGCAAGCGCCTCGATATCAGCCACTTTGCTCTTGCCTTCATTCACGCAGGCAGGAAGTGTTCGCGAAATAGCTCAGCGAAGCATTGCTCTTCGTCAACTGTCTGGAAAGCAATATACGAAAGATATAATGCTTCCAGTCCACGATTCTGTGAAAAAACTTTCATTGTCCGCCGGCTGGATATTTCTAGACGAAATGCAGTCCAAAAAGAATGGCACATATTTGGGAATTTGGGTATACACTTACTGTTGCTTCGTTTTCAAATTTAAGTTACCCTAGACCCAATTATGTAAAACAAAGCAAGTGGTATATCAACTTACTTCATATTGTTCCTTCATTCTGTACATCTTTTTTCATTCTCAGAGTAACTGACAGATATTTTTTAGAATCTAATCCATTGATTGCTTTTCGATTGTTGAAGTTTTACCGAATTTTTTAAAATCTATACTTCCGCATTTAGGGCTGATCACTGCCTCGTTCACGACAGTTGACCGAGGTAGATTGAATCTGTGAAATTGGATTTTATTTGCCGGATTGTCTACTTGTTCATCGTGATTAAATTCATTAAGCATAAGCACGGACATTCGACGAACCCGAGCATTTGCCAGTCTCAATTGCCCACTCGACCTGGGTAACCTGAATAAATAGTTCATTTTCACTGAAAGGGCTTTTTCTACACACTTTGTAAATAGCAAAACGGCGAGAGAAGATTGACGGTGAGGTGTAAGCAGACGCGGTAAGCACCCTCGGGAAACATAACTGACTTCCGCCTTGCTTTTCTTTCCCTCTATGCACCTCTCTCAGACTGACACACGTTTCCTGTCTGATCGTGCAGCGGATAACCAAGCAAGCTAAACATCTTCCGGCAAAGATGTAGCTCCGCTGGACATGGAAATTCTCCTAAGCAGCCACTATGCTCAAAAGTCAAAGTCTGCTTCTTGTGTAGCGCATTCCCCAACGAGTTCATCACCCAGATTTGGGAACTGAGAACGCATAATTTTCCACAAAAAAAGTCTTCCCCTCAAGGAAGAAGGACACCGAAGTCACCGGAACGCTCCACATTCACAGAACCAAAGGGGAGTGAACATATTCTTTTATCTGTTTGAAATCGTTTATGCTAGGAACCATGGTTTCAGGATTACATTATTATTATTAATTACCAGAATACCGGTCCGTGGTGCTTCATTCAGACGCAATATGCATGGCGATTGAATTCAGTTGTCTGAAAGCTCACCAGATATATGAACCAAACAGTCATCTGTTGACTGTGAAAATGCTCAAGACTGCCAACTGATCACACCAATTCATGGAGTATCTTTTCAGATTTATTCACCATCCTTAGATCCCTCAGCCTTTTGTCAAATTCTGTCAACATATTTTATAAAAAGGTGTAGCATATATTTATCTTTAGATACAGCTTTAATCACAGAAAATGCCTGCCGGATTCAATGAAATACAAGATTAATTGACAGTGAGACGTGGCGCTGTTATGTAGGCGGGTGACCGACTTGATTTAAAACCTACTGTCAGTCTTTTATTTTAGTTTACTGAAGGTTGGCTGTGCTGGGGGGTGTTTTATGTCCTTGAATGGAGTACAGCTCCATCGATTACGTCAAAACTAATAATTTCCTAATAGCAGTACTATGTTTTAACTGATTTCTCATCTCTCAGAGGAGTTGTGTGATGGACTGGTGTCATGTTTCATGAGAAGGTATGGCAAACCAAATGATAGGGAAAAGGTGATCTCAAGGCGGATGAAAAAAGCGTTGGTTAATACATAATATTCTTCTAAAGACCCAATTGCTATTCAAGCCAACAAAGTTTTCTGTCTGTGAGGAAAGTTCATTTTATAATCTCATCGTGTTTTATAAAGCAATGTCACGTGAACTAGCTTTTCCGGAAAACACAACAACATGTTTTTTGACTGTGTTCTCCTCTACCGTGGATAGGTTACCGGTAACCCGCTGTTATCTCGATTTCGAATAGGCTCTGCAGTTAGTATGACCAGACTTGTAAATCATTGTTCAGAGATCCACGCGACTACTTACTGTGTACTACTTACTTACAGTCGGTTCGAAGTTGCGGACTATTATGTATGATAATACACGGTGTAGGTAGAAAAAAACGGATTATTGAGATAGAACGGAAAAGCCTACTGACCCAACCGGTTGACACTATATTGACGGAATTTCAGTGCATCAGCAATCTTTGTTGGCCGCAGTCAGTCAAAATTCACCATTCTTGGCGTGTTGCTCCTCACATCTCTCTCTCTCTGTGCTTGTCTTCGTCCAAACTCTGAGTCACGGAAACTTCACGCGGTCCAGGTCAGAAGAGGTGATAACTAATTATATGCTCATCAATTTTCCGCTAGAGGTGTGTGAGCCATTTCACCTCAGGCCAACTAAGAATGTCAGTGTCTAACTATCGGTAGTCTAGTTAACCGTTACCGTAGAAAGCTATATGGGAAGGAAAAGTGATACTGAATCAAGTATTTTCCAATATCTTCCTCCGCCCTATTCAGACCGAGTAGGCACGTATCTGTTTGACTCATTTCGCTGACCCGGCCAAGTCAATACTTCTCCGAATCATCCAAACCTAACCTCGTATTAGTTTGGTTTGTTTAAATACTAGTGGATGTTGCACAACAAGCATTGAACCCTGGATTCAGGTTACTGATTACACTCAGTGAGCTGACTAACAGAAAAAATGGAGATATTCTCTTCCTTATGGAAGGTAATAAACGTTTGTGTTTCATCGCGAATCATAGTGACTTGGAAGGTGTCTGTCTAAGTGCTGCTGTTTGATCACATCAGTTCGAATATTTTCACTCTTGCCCTTCCCTTTTTGTTTGGAATAGCCAACCCCGATTAGGAACATCAACATGTGGTCTTAGTGTTTGCTTTCGCGTTTTATGGTTAGACAGTTAGGATGGCACGGCTCTGAAGAACGATTGTAGATATGCACTTGTAGTCAATTTTCATCTTTAGTAATGTGAAAGTTGGTCATCTCATCCCCACCGGAATTTGGCTTGCCAGTCAATGCTCATACAGTTACAAGCTCATAAGTAGCGCGTGTCTTATTGGTAGGATTGTAAGTCCAACGGCTTTTTGTCTGTATGAATCTCTCATTCCCGAAATCTTTCCAAGTTTCTTATCGAGAGTAAGATCGGATTCTCAAAAACTTTATTGAACGCTTTGCTAAAATTTGTGAACACATCTCGTAGTTTACCAGAACCATATCAAGGCACTCGGCAATACGCCCAAAGATCGAGGGTTCTGGGATAGAGGGAACAGGAAATCTATGACTGAAGAAACTCCGTCCCTGGAAATGTCACACATGCGACTCAAGCCGGCAGATTTACTCTGAAGCCATTTTATCTTGTGAGACTCGTTTTATGTATGAATAGTTTTCCGTTGGACAAAGAATCAATAAAAATGATTTTCATTGCGGCTTGAGAGTATAGAGAACAAAAGAAAGGAGAAATAAATATCCTTTTCTAGGAATCTGGGTGATTCGCCTGGTACGCTACTTTTTACTGGTGTTAGTGTACTCTTTTATCACCCTGGGTAAAAATGTTAACTCAGGATATTTAAGCGGTATGGGGTAGTCATTAGTTCTGTCACATCTGGGTAGTTACCCATTCCGGGGCTATGTATAGCTTTGGATGTTTGGCACTTAAATTTTGTCACCGACTGCTACTCACACGTATTCCACCGCCGTAGGGTAAAACAAACCGGATCGAAATTAGATATCATTGGACAATGTCGTCGTAATCAACGATGGTGAAACTTGAAAGATTTTGCCCCAACTTTGAGCCTTGCTTCAGCCCATCATTTCCGCCGTCGGCATTCTATGTTTGAAGGTGACTTCCTCAAATCCACAGTGGGATGCTAATGAGAATTCAGGTTGGCCGATGTAGTCTTTAACGATAACAAAGCCCTAGGTTACATATGAGTCAAAAATAGATCAAATTCTTCCCAAAAACAGTCTGAGCTTCAGTCACCTGAAGTGGCGTTTTCCTCCCTAGGGAAATAGTAGCTCACTGCTTCCCAAATTGATATTGTGGCTTCAATAGAGTGTTATTCCGACCGTGAAGTATTTACGGGAAATCTACACTTTGTGCTGACTGATTTTACTTGGAAAATTCATTTTACTTATATAGGAGAAAATATATATGAGATTAAGAAAGCGCTTTTGGTTAATGTGAATGGATATTTTCAGTCTGTACTCAAGTATGTTATTATATTAGGGCAATCGGCACATCGTAGTACGAAGGCCACAATAATCATCATAAACATCCAGAGTGTCCTTCAAGAATCACGTCAATATTTACACAGACTGGTAAAACCTGTGCCAGTTCATTCAGATTGAACAGTCAACGACAGTGTAGATTTATTTTTCTAAAATATGGTCAATAATAATTGTTAACAAAATATATGGGAATTGGCAGTTTCACATGAAGGACAAATTTACGTGAGTCACAAGGCTTTTGTGCACTCATAGCCGCGGGGTTACTTCTTTGTGTTAGGATGAGATGATCAGTTCTAATCCGTGGCCAGACCTGCCAGAAACACGGCAGCCACAGATGAATAACATGGACTCGGTCTGCAAAGAAGAAAGACCCCACTGTCGTCTCGTCAATGCGGTACCTGAAATCCAGTCGATCATTTTAACTTGGATTTGTTTAAATAGTCAAACCTGAAAGAAACCAGGGGAAGAAAAATGATGTTTCCGTGATCACAAAACGTACAGATCAGCATTTATTGTCTCCTTCTGTCCCAGCATCGACCTGACAGATCGCTTGTCATCTTTCCTCCAACAAGCAATGTGGAGCATGTTCACTGTTAGTCACTGAACCATCAAAACAAGAAAGAAAAAAGCAAAAGTTGCTATGATTGAAAACGAACAGGTGTGTGACTCTCTGGTCCGTGATTGTCACACATTATCATCACAAAGGAGCAAAGTAAGTCTCTGAAAGATGTGAAGATGATTTTTATCCGTTGTGGTTGGTGATGTTGCGGTATGCGCATCGAGCTCTTTCTCTGGTGGAGTGACCCAACAGCTCGAAGGGAAAGTTTCGTCCAGCGCCTCGAAGAAGATAAAAACACGGAAGTGTCACTTGCTGTCAGTATAGTGGAACACATGACGGTGTTTTCTTAATCACGCAGCTAGGAGAGCAGAGCATCAAAATAATCAAAGACCTGTGTGCAGATGTTGCCCGTTTTTTGTTTATTTGATTGGAGTATGTGAAATTCATTTGCCTCTGATGTGATAAGTTGATATTAAAATGAACCACCAAACAGGAATTCCCAGACATACAAATTTCAACTCTCTTAGTAAGTATGCCAGTTTTGACAGTTCTCCATATAACCAAAGCTGTCATCAATGCAAAGGAGTTTGTGTCATGACGGTTGCCATGACGGAGTAGTAAAACACGCGCAATATGAAACGGAAATTTATTTTGCGTCCCACATTACAGTTCCTTGTTGCAGGCCGAGTCTCTTTGCACTCCGCCTGAAAGTGCCACGTAATTTGTTGTAAATAAGATTTCTTCTTAGTTTACATTTATGACAGTGATCGAATAATGGGAAAACGTTCCAGATCACCACAAGTGAGTCATCAATCAGCGGCTGATCCTTGTTTCGAATAGAGTAGCGAATTTCAAAACTGGAAGCCCCGTGTGTACCAGGAATTATCTGCACGTCAGTCTCATACCATTTTATGGGCTCTGTTGACCACATTCGCAGATCGGTAAACAACAGAATGTCAGTGGGGCTGTAACCCTTGGTTTTCTGATGTTCAGTGTACGAGTTAACTGTGAGTATGTGAGGCAGAATGGCGTTGAATTTCCAATCCGCACTAATACAAAGTGTCGGGTTGTTAGACAGCTAAAATTTAATCTACCAGGTGTGAAAATAGTCGAAATCAAATGGGTAATATTTTATGTGAGCAGTGATGTAGCTAGACAAGTAGACAGACAAAGTTTGTCGGTGCAAACACGCAGACACACTGGCGCACCGCGTGTGCCACCTCACCCAGTCTGAGATTCTCCGCTTCATGAAACTGCCCCTCTCATTCAGACACAAAATTTGGTTCGTCCAACCACTCATCTCCTCTCATACATGTACACAAGCTTTTGTGAATCAGACAACGTTACAGGTTTCATATGTCATGTTTATTCACCTCTGGGACTTTGATGAGTCTATGGAATTTTCCTGGCGTTCACTACGGGTCAACATCGACATTATCATCATCACTCCCGCTTAGTTTGTGCTGCTGCGGAAGACCCTAAAAGGGCAATTCTCATTCCCACAGTATTCACTTCCCAAAGAGTCTGAAATCTTTAAAGCTAGCGAAAAACGTTGGGACTAGTATTTTCTAACTTATTATGGACAGATTATGGACTGGCTTTGAAGTGATAACAATAAAATTAGTGCTGTTGAACACATATGATCTACCGGTAAGTTATTTAACCGGACTTTCTTAGGCCTCCTTTCAAACAGTGAGCTTCCGTACTGTTCTCGCAGAAGAAATGTGAATGCCACCATTTACATTAGAGATATTTCCCGTTGGATGCGTTGAGTATTTAGTTCGAGAGTGTGTTAGTCTGATGAAGTTGTGTTATAATATATCGAGATATCGGATAAACTGCAAATATCCTTTCATCAAAAGCCTACTTGGACCGGACAGTATATACATTTTCGAAGCTTTCTTCCCACGGGTTAAAAAAGGAGTCTGATAAGAACACTATTTTACCGATTACGACAGCTGTGTGGCTGAGAAGTTGTGCCCACCAAAACAGAAAGACTAACGAATACACTGACGAACAACGACTATCCACTGGAGTTTATCCGGAAGAACGGTTCCCTTCTAAATCCCAATTCAAGAAGGGTTGATCCATCTACTTTCCAAAGGTAACAATTTGTTGACTACAATAAGCAACCATCTCACTGCTGCTGTCGAAGGCTCTTTCTACTCAGCCAAACTGGAGATAGTGTATGAAACTCGTCGTTGTCCCAGCCGCTCTAAGCTAGATAGACTAAACTTTCATGTCACCTACAGTTGTATTTACCAGTTTGAGCGCACCTGTGGTATAAGGTACGTGGTACGAACAGAAGGTCGTCTCTCTGCCAGAATGTATGAGCGTATCTCGAACATTGTTGAGGCTTCATGGCCGAAAATTACCATCTGTGTAGTGGAATATCATTTAGTGTTGGACTGAGGTTACTGCGTTGATCTGACTAGTGCTTTCGGGAACACAACAAGATCAAAAAATGAAACTTGCTAAAGTTCACGGACGCAGTAATCATTCACAGGACGAAGCCTGGACTCTGTATCCAAAAGGCATTTGTCACGTAACTTGTGTTGCTGTGGTGGTGACCTGTCCTCATCCTGATTTTTCTCCCACCCCCTTTGTTCGATGTTAATTACGAAGCACGTTTTAGTGCGAGTGACTTTTCTGTTCGTTTGTTCGTGTACAACTGCCTAGTGTCTAGAATTCATGTGGACGTACATACAGAGCGGTAGCAGCTGATTGAGAACACCCGAAATGGATACCCAATATCAATTCTGCCCACACACTGTTCTTCTTGCTCTGCTGAAATAGATCAAGGAAATAGATGTTCCACGTGCCGGGATCGGTATCTTGTCGTCATCTGGACTTCTGTCAATAACATAGAATGGCAAATACGCTTAGAGATATCCTTGGCTGATAAGACCGAGGGATTCCTCCAGACCATACAATAAAATCTCCCCTTTATGTTCCCATAAACGTATGAGAACTTTGTTAATTCCCGCTAGATAAACCCGTGAGCAGTTGCAAAACTGTGGAGGTGTTCCATGGTTTGCGACAGACCGCTGGTGGCGATAAAAAAAGGGCAGTCTACTGTTCAGATTAACCTCACTTATGAACTAATTCGTCGTACGCTGTCAGAGCTGAACTCATCAGTGAAAAGCTTGGAGGTATTCGTGCAACTATTTTCTTCTGCTCGTCCGCAATCTTCAGTTGCAGTAGAGACGCACTAACTTTGAAACTGGATTGGATCCAAGGGTGCTTCATCGTGAGTCACAGGAATACTGCTAACCTGTTGTCTGCATTTAGTTGCTACACCTTCGTTACCTGTAGGCCTCTAGTGAGAGAAGTTTCACCGTAAGGGTGAGTTGTTGACGATCATGACTAGTGACAGTAGGAGCGGTATCGTGTATTGTGACATCATAATCTACGATTCAGACCAAAAGTACTAAGCATCACTTTCTGTGATGTTAGAGACAGGATGTCGAAAGAAAATATAAGTTGACAGCTGCTTAAATCGGTAATAGTATAGCCGTTTGAACAGATCACTGGTTAGATACATAGTTGGATCTATTGGCCAATTTATCACGATGGACTAATTTGAACTCTCTCGATGAGATAACTCCCAAGCCAACCCGTTCTTGATTTCAGTCCTTTTTATGTCATCTCACTGACCACATATCGCTGTGCAATTAGATCTTCTAAATCAGCAATGTTTGCTGAATGTGAGTTTTTTTCTTTACAAATTTACGTGATGCCCTACCAGATTTTATACTGACATCAAAGTTCTAAAAGATGTTTTACAATGTGGATAGCAATGTTGGCTGTATCATTTATACCCTAGAGAAATTCATTTTGCCTGTTCCCCTTATTCATGGCTCAGGCCACTGGAGAGCAACTGGTTGATTGCACGGTATTCGCTAACGTTTCCCGTTCAGTCCATAGGTCATCCCCAGGGAATTCGTGTACACGTTTGCCGGATTAGAAAATATTGTTCCGACAGAAGAGATGGAATGAACTGAACTGAAAAAGACGTTGAAACAGTGCTACCGCCAACCGTAGATGCTGATGTTAAGCCCACCTTTGACAGCCATTTGAAATACCCTAGTGATTTGGTGTTCGACTTAAAATCTCTCAACTCGGGTCTGAGTCCTACTTGAGGCTCGGTTGCTGTGTGTTACTGATCATTCCGAACAAGAATGAAGCAGCTGCACAGCGCTTCGGTGGTTTCAAGGAAAAAAATTACATGAAGAATCCTGTCACATATGTAGCATACAAGGATCAGCATTCCTTCGTAGGGGGTGTGGTTACTTGCGTTCGATCTGGTAACCGGAACTGAACGAAACCCCTATGAGGAGAAAGGCTTAGTAAGAGCACGAACAGGATCCTACACTTACTCTATTCGAACATCAATATGGCTGGAGTATCTGGTTTATCGGAACCATGCATCGGGCAGGACTTTTCATAAAATCACTGTTGGCCTCTGCGCTTTAAATCCACGCAATTAATAACACCTCCCATTTTACTCGGTCCCACTGGCAGGGTATCCAAAATGTAGCATGCAAGGACCGGCGCTCTCACCCTCGCCCCCCCCCCCAGAGGGAGGGGTTTGCTCGTGTTCGATCCGAAACAAACCAAAAACAGGAAGCTTCATGAGCCACAGGTTCAGCGATTGCATCATAAGTATCCTACACCTATATTGATCGAACCCCAATAGGGCAGCCTGCAGCCTGCTCACTGCGTGCATAAAGCATAGAGGAACTGAGACGAGGAAAAAAACACAAATCAAAAGGGGGCTCTCCTACGGTGGATAGAAATAAATGATCACGTGACTACAGAAGACTAGATGATTGTCTTGATGTTTCGAAAGAACTGATTGACCTCATTTGTTGCACGCTGTAGTTGATCCAGTGAAAGACAAGGTAAGTCGTTAGCTTCTTTTTGATAAAATTGGTTTCTGTTGCCCTACTGACATGCTTTGGTAAAATAAACCTCAGATTAGCATAACATAACTTATTTCATACAAAATAATGTTCTGACGAAAAAGCAACTGTTTGGGAAACTAGAAATACTACGATTTTTCCAGTTCATTCTACATGATCATACAGTAGGTTTACTACGGTGTAGTTAGCAAATTTCAGTTTTTCGCAGAAGGGTTTCCAGAACTCTATTCTCCTCTATGGGCAATGTCTCGATGAAAAATCTGGAAATTCCACTCATTTAAATAATCGCTTTCCGCAGTAACATAACCACCCTGCAGCTTCTAGCATTTATTGGAGCAGCCTGAAACCCCACCGGCACACTTTATGGCTCACGTAAAAAATATCGTACCTCTGCTAAGGACAAATCTATCCATCAATCAGTAACTGTAGACAAACCTCAAATAATTCTGAAATAAACATTTTAAAGAATATCTACAAGACACAGAGCAAGGTGTTCATTTTGGTAAACGGATAATATTAAGGAGTGGGTCGATCTAATGAAGACTCGTCACTTATCATTGAGCTGCATTTGCACATTTGAAACAAAACACGGGACAAATTTGTCCCAAACCACAGGTTATTCGTGGTTTTCATGAACAATGTATCATAGTTAGAGAGCATTCGCAAAATTTGGAAGACCTTTAGTTTGATGTCGATAAACACATTTATTTTTGAAGATGCTTTAGGCAAATTATTGAAGAATATGAGTTATATTTTTGGCTTCTGGAGCTTTTCCTATGAAATAATAAGTGAGATCACAAAATAGCAACAGTGTGATTAATAAATTCCGCAAATGTTTTCATGAACAAACTCTCCATTGATTACATTCATATAATTACTCACAGAGTGGGTCTGCAACTGCACCGCACTTACAATTTTGGAGTGCCCACACGTTATCATTCATAAAGCACATAGGTAAACACCCAGATCATACGTGTGACTTTCATCACATTTTTCAAAAGAGAACAGAGTGATGTGGCTTCGCACAGTCTTTATCTCGTGTGGATTTTGCTGCATTTCATCACATGCATGCTACGAATGATATAATAGTGATCGTCACAATTGCGAAGATGGTAATACCGGGCATAAGTTCACAGAAGCCAGATGACTACCAAGGCAAAACCACCGGGATGAATAGCTTCTTCAGTTTGCAAAAGGGCAAGCTTCCGTCTGTGGATCGCAGCCGCTTCGGCAAATGGCCACAAACGAGAATTGGTGGTGGAGAAAATCACACAGAACGCAGTTGTTCGGCAGGACGAATGATTTGTGTCCGGCGAATGAAATGCGATGAAGGCTGCTTGGGGTTTGTTTGGGTTGATCGGTGATCATTTGCCTCGAGCAAGGTGTTGTATTTTCAAATTCGTATGCAGAATACATTGTTTCAAGGTCACAATTTTGTCGACAGAGCTTCATCATGACTATCAACTGCATCAAAACAAAATCAGAGATGATCGAAAGGCATTTGTGGTTAAGACAATCCTTTGAAGTCACGATGGTTGAATCGCACGTCTCGAGTTGTCTCCCCTAGGTAGCAACGCATGGAAGGTTCGTTTTTTGATCCCCTTTGTACTTAGTGCAAATGTAGGAGCAAACCAAAGGGTAGAGAATTTTCCTGACCGTACTGAACAAATGGGTTATCACTTCGTGCTCAAAAGAATCAGTGCATCCCCTCATAAAAACCTGAAAAGCCGGAGGAAGTTTTTAATGTGCGGTTTGACTAAGTTGTGACCTCAGTTCGCAAACAGTTTTGCTCCGGATGAAACGATAAAATCACGCGCTTGAAAAGAATTATATGGAGCTTTGGTTGTCATCAAATTACAATGCTTCAATCGACATTTGAGTAGACCCCATACAGTCCTGTGTGTTCAACAGTTTCTATCCTCGTTTATTCCCATACCGTTGCGTCCACACCCACATTGAAGCATCATATTACCTCTGCGGGGTTCTGTGAAAATTTCTTTAGCAACATTCTGTATTCGTCCAGGCAGGGGTCATTAGATGAGTAGGTCTCACGCTTCGGTGACAGACGCCTTGCTCTCGAGCCTCAGGCAATCATCCAGACTCACGTTCTTTGGATTCGAGCAGCTCACAGAACCCACGCCAAAATCGGCATGTGTAACAACTGGAATGTACACTCTATTCGTATTTGTGTCTGAATGTAAATTTCGACTTAAATAAATTGATCGCCGGAGTCTCTGTCCCACGGCCAATGCACAACCACAATCACACCCAACATACACATAGACACACGCTCACAGGCACACACAGACACTTACGGGGACATCAGTTCACACACAAATGGACCAGACACAAGGTCGTCAGAGGCAGATGCAACACTTGATAAAAATATTAAATTTCAAAGGCCATTTGTTCTCATCTCCGCTTGACGCAGCAAAATGAGCGCGGCATCAATTCTCTGACTGATCACATGGTCACGGCTGAGCAGTCCTATATTAATAATATTCCAAAAAAACTACGGCGAAGATCGATGCACATATGTCTGCCAAAGACTAAGCGAACCACCTTCGCGTATTGTCCCCTTTTTCAAGTCAGTTTTCAATGAAAGGACCGTCATGCGCCTATGCCACTCAAACGTTCCACCCGAAGACTCTCGTTTGATGTTTCCGGAGTCAAAATACCCGAGAAACTGTTTCATCTTTCCACCACACATTCAGGTGTTTCATAGAGGAGACGCATGCGCATGGTAAATTTTCGTTCCGGAAGACTTCACCCGGCGCCCCGGACAACCGTGAGAATGAGTCATTCCTGCCAAATTTAATTCACCGAGAGACTAGCCGTATCACGCGGAACTCGTTTACACTTGAATGCGGGCAACCGGGCAAGATTGTCATCAGGAGAACCCTAGACCAAAAATGGAAAATACGTCTAAAAGCAAGCCCTAGTTGGTTTTCTTCCCATATTTGTTCGGTGGATATTGAGTCAGTGATACTGCGTTTGAACATTCTGAACTTCTGACATTATTTTTAGAATCTAACGTAGTTAACCGTTCTCACTTTGTCACTCACAAAAGTTTTCCAGCTCTTATGGGTGAATTCCTGTTGCTTTACTTTCCGGAGAATATTTTCCTATCGACAGCTGGTCACAACTACTTTGAATCGGCCGGAGGTAAATTGTGGATGCAAAAATTCTTGCAACAGGCATCTTCGAATTCGTTGGTTTTCACTGATTTTTGTTCCATGTTATTGAATGGACACAAGCTTCCTTGTTCATCGGTGGGTTTCTGGAAATCAGTTTTTTTCCTGCTTTGCTTCCAATCACGCCGGAATGAGAATGTTTCGGTCTTCAGGACCAGTTTAGGTGATACATTGTACAATCATTTACCGTCCAGTTCCAAAGCTTTAGTCGTTCCTGAGAATCGGTAAAAGCAGCGTTCTTCGGGATTCTTTAGAATTACCAACCACATGTATCCACGGAAGACATACTTGGACTCGAACCACTTTGACATTTGGATTATATTGGCTTCCAATGGTGTGCTATAAGTCAATATTACAACAAGTAGTTATCTTCATTCACCAGTTTGGGACGTATAAGGAACCTGGAAGTGTGTACTTTTTAAAGCCAGATTACAATGCCCAGTACATAAATCAAGATGCCTTCGCACGTCAATTAGTCACGTGGATAACCCGGTTGTGTCCGCTTACTAATGGGCGTTATCGGCAGAGGCTGCATTCACGATTCTGAGGACACCAAGTTCATTCACCGAATAGGATTTAAACAAAAAGAGACGCAGGAGTAATGTTTTCGTTCTCGATCGTATCACACAGAACGATCGCTCATCTTGTCCAAGTTCCCTGTCAAGAGTTTCTCACTCCCGGTGGTGTAGACTTACAGTGGACTCAGAAAGCTCTCAAAGTAATTAGTCCACTCGTTTTTCCGATTTCGGTTCATCTGAGCAGTGGAGCAAGGTGTATCGATCAGGTAATTAGTAGCAATTTAGTTAAAGATTTCAAGTGGCTAGGTGACAGTTTGTTCATTCTATTTTTTCGATACTACCACAAACAGAGTGGATCCCAAAGGCCCAAGGACCTTCTAACTTGGGCGATGAATATATGAAAGATGTGACATAAAATACTCACAGGCCTGCAACTTATGATATACTTCTCAGAAACTAATCAATGACTGCCTCTACGACGTTTAGTCATATTACATTCAAGACAAGATTGAAATGGCATCGGGTCTTTTCGTTCAAACCCATTTCAATGCCTATTTGACTCATTTATCTTTTATGTCTTTCAAGACATGATGTATTTTTCGGCCACTGAAAATGGAAGTATCGTGGCTCCAGGAAAAGGTACAGTGTTTAAAAGAATGGAAGGAAGGAGTTTGAGATCGAGTCCCGGAGCCTGACTTTGTGTATCGCCTTCCTGTGTTTGACGGCTAATGATCAGGTCATTTCCGAGTAAATCACATGCATCTTTGTATTCACTGTTCTTCATGGACTGTGATCGTCTGGACGAACTACTTCGTCTTGTGGAATCCGTTTTAGACCGGTTTATGCTCCCTGAGTGGCTGAACCCCCTGATACGATTAGACACCATAGTCGACTGAGATTCTACACCGGGAATGCTCTGTGAAATAAATATCAGGAGCTAATTCTTGAAGTGCAAAAGTAGAGTTGAAACACAAAAATGCTCGAATTTTTTATGTCCGTCCGTTTTACCGATGCCTAACTTACAGCGCAGTACGATCGATATTGCGAGGGGAAAAGGCCACTTTCATGAAACTGTTTACTTTTTGCTCTGCACTCTACGAAATAGCAGCCCAAATGCGACTTGTGTACGGAACCGGATAAAGAGTGGGCTTTCAAAACGAATTCCACCTGAATTTGGTTAAAAATGAGATCATCAAGAACGACGTAAAGTATTGTCAGGATAATCGTGTACTTTCTCAAGGAAATGGTTGAAGAACAATGTCAAGAGAGATCATATCTTTAAATACCTGGCATGTACTACTTGCATCCAAATCGGCAGCTATGCTCCTCATTCCCATCTTTTAAATACACGAAATACTGACTTTCTATACCCAATTGTTCTCTTAGATTCACCTAGTTGTTTTCAGTGTCTTTCTTCGAACCTGCTGGACCATGTTCAAAAGGCCACCCGTATTGATGAAAGTCAGACCATTTAGGTTTTCAATGAAATCAGACTGAAAAAAGTGATCTGAATGAGTTAGTTTTTCCTTGTCGGCAGACCGAAATCGACATCAGTAAGTCTGTTGGACAGAGATGAAATTTCATATTATCGATCAGTAAAACGATGGAGATTAGCAGAGAGAAAGGGAAGCCGAAGAAACGGTTTTTACTTCTCTTGTTCAATATCCTATCTGCTACGAAATCAGTACTCTCAAAAGCAGCAATCAATATTAGTTAGGGTGTCAAATGAGATAGTCCGAGCTCACAAGAAAATAAACCAAGAATAGAGAGGAAGTGAAACTGATTGCAATCGGTCACTGAATCATTTGGTGTCTCAAATTATGCTAGATTAAGGATGGTAATTTGACTGTTGGCTAGTTTCAATTTGAAATACGGAAGAGATTCCAGTGAGTGCACATATAATCCGATAAGTCAAATCAAGTCAAGTATTTGCTTAACGCTAACTCGTGGATGAACACTCCGCAGTACATAGCTATACTCACAGCAAGTAAACAACAAGAAATACAATCGTATGGGGTGATTTAAGAACCGACACAATAGACGTTGTCCGAGTTTAGCGTCCATGTTTGCTGGACTACATCGGAAGCGAGCAAGGTAAGGGGCAACCGAAAGCCGGTAGGTACTCTACGTGCATGAACCATTTTATGATTATTGCCGGTAGAATAGAAAAGAGCATACATGCTGAGGTCCTTGTGAAGCGGGTGACGTGAGTCTTTCAAACTTTTCTTGGTGAATCTTTTGCACTGTTTGTGATATTGGGATATGATAGAGTCTGTGAGATCTTTGCGAGGTTTGCCACTTGCGTAGGATAAGTGCTTGAGAAACTTTTATTGTGGTGACAAGTTTAGCGAGTAGGCCAGAGAAGAAGGCCGGAGAAGAATACGACCAGTGAAGTAACGTACGTGCAAGAACAAGACGTTGAATGAGGTAAAGAGGCACAGAGGTTGCTTTCAGGCGCAAAACGTAGTGGCTTAGTCTCCTCACTTTAGTGAAAACACAGACAACATGTTCGGTCGAACGAAGATTACGGGTGGTCCTAATCCTTAGGTATTTGACCGATAGTTAACGACAAATGGGGATGTTTCCTATGCAAAATTCTGAACCGAACGAATTCCAGTAGAAAGGTACATTAACACTCACATTCACTGTACCGGATAGTCACGGGCCATACAACTTAACTACCTTTTTCTATTTAAACTGTCTTGTTAGGATCATTTCCGGAAACGACCGTCTTAAGGAACCTTGCTCTACTCTCCCTATCTTTGGTCAGCTCGAATTGTGGTTTCCCGCACAACTTCGTGGCCTTTCGGACTGATCATTTATTCTAAGTACCGAGCACTGAATTCCTCTACGGTGTGATCTTTTGGTCTTTCATCCAACAGCGGCGGCAAGTTTTCGAAGCATTCGTTTTTTACCATTATATAATTTCCGCAATAAAAACTCTGTTCCGTTTTTACACTTAACCTAACCTCAAGAGTTTCAGCTCTGACGAGAAACTGAAAGATCCCATTCGGGTTACAGACAAAATCTGTTTTGCACCGGACTAAAATTCGAACAAAAAAGTGAAAAATCAGTTGCAGCAGGCGTATAACAGGACAAAATATGTGATGTAACCGAAGTAATTTCATCCCCATCCATATGCGGTCACCAGTCCACTTGTCGATCAAAGTACCGTTACTTCATTCCGTGAATCAGTAGATTATCATCTGTGCTCCTCACTGGTCACGTCAAGATCGTGATGCCGCGGAGCGGTAACTAATTGCTGTTAGCATACCTGTCAGTGAACAGCTTCACTATCTTTCCGGAATAAAGCATCTGCTTGATCGTTTTGAGTAAGAGGCAAAATGCTGTGAACTACGTTGTAGATTTTTGCATCAGGATCACGTACACCACGTACCACTCTGAACTTATTTAGTCTATGGCCTGAGAATGCACCTCAGACTATCACTGAGTGAAACAACTTTCATCTTTTCCTCAACCAAAAAGGTGGTAGTTCCAGGCATCTCGCTCTGGTAAGTTGATTTTCTCTTATCACTAGTATAAAAGTGACTTTTTGGACTGTCCATATCGTAGGCTTTTTAGCCCAAAATCATCGTTCATCTGTGTATCCAAGTGATAGGCTACTTTATTATTCATTCAGTCCATGGTGTAGGAGTGAACGGTTTTCTCTGGTGTTTTCAATCTTTAGCCTAAAACAAAACTTTCAGCTTACCAAGGTAGTCTCTTACTCTTCTACTCACTTGAAATCCCGAATACTTCCTGTGTCCAGATCTACTTATAGAATTAACCACTCTGCTGACATTGGCCACCTACTCGTGGACCGCGGCCACGTAAACAGTGATCTCGTTGTTCACGTTAACCGTTAGCCTAAACACATTTATCGCTTCACTTTGCCTCCACGATTGCATTCCGCTGTTCAGTCAACCCCGCGTTCTAGTTTTTTTGGATTTTACTGTAATTCACACGTGTGATGGAACTTCACCTTGAATTTGGAGCATAGTTTGCTGGCATGACTTGATGTATATGAGGAATTCAGTCGAAGTTCAAGTTCATTCGGTCCATCAAGTGATGGATAATGCAACTTCCATATTCACAGAACCGAAATCCTAATTCAAATCTGGCTCAGTTCTGATACAATTGGCATGCCGTTGTATCTGAATGGTGGGACAAAGTCGCCCCGGAAGCAGAGGACTTGTTTTGCCGTGGTTGCCACTCCTCCGGTATGTGTACACGGTACTCTCTCTTTCTCTGTCTCTCATTTGAATCCTGAGAAGCTTTCATGGGGGAAGAGACCAGTTTTAGAATCATGCAATGATTCTTCAAAATTTATTTCGTCGCTTAGCCAACGACAACCTTGAGAATGAGGACACTTGGTCCCAAGTTTAGCTCCGTTTCAGATTTCGACTACTCTATATGGCTAGTGATTTTCTACCAGTCATACTTCCGATCAAACTCTGTCTTACCACATTCGGTACACGACAATTACTGACTGCATTTGCAATTTATTTGTCTCTTGACTATGTGTTTCGCTACATTTTAGTGCTTATAAATATTCCTTGCTGGACTGCGAATAAAAACATATCCAGTAGCCAGTTCGCGAGCATCGTGATTTCATTTCGAAAAATTTACTCACTGAAATAATCTGCGAGTAAATCTGCTTCTTTCGAGATTCCCGATCACAGATTCGTGCGAGTTGCATGTTTGTGTGTGTGTGTGTGTGTGGTGGGTGTGACTGTATATCTTAGGAGAGGTTTTGGTTACCTTTTTGTCAGAGGAACCTGGAGGGAACCCGCAAGAGACGTAAAACCAGACAAGGGTTATTAACTAGAAAAAAGCTGAAACAAGCATCCATTATATTTGGAAGTGTGCCAGGGTTCATCAGGCGGAGAGGATAAGGTAAAGCCGGATAAAAATAATTGAAATTACAAGGATATATTAGCGTAGTTCACCAAAATTTACGAAATCGAGTTAACAAATTCTTGGTTATCTGTTGTCGGACTTTAGAGGGTGGATGGTAAGCATTTATTAGCAGAAAAGAGCGAAAATTACTCGAAAACATTAGTTTACTTTCATTATTAGGGCAAATAACGAAAAACTCTGTAGTAGGTAAAAATGATTCTGACTCATTTACGCCAGCCACTACTAGTATGCGTGAAACTCCACCACCCTGTTTGCTGTATGACAAAAGGGGATCGACATGAACTCCAGTGAAACCATAAAGTGCAGCCATTTCATCGTCAATATATTTGTGCAACCGCAATTATTCAGGAGCAACCTAAAATCCTTTAGCCACGACACCGGAGGTTGACTTAGTGTAATTACCAGTTGTATTGGATGCATAGTAAGGCGGACGCAATCTTTTGATGTCGCGAGGATCATGATGACTTCGCATTTTGTCAGATGAGAACAATTAAGCCAGATAAACAGAAACTGAAATGACCACAAATCCGCCGAATTGGTCCTTAAAACAAAATGATTGACGGCCAGATCAAGGAAGGTGGCCGGAAGCCCACCAAAGAAGGTATGTCTTGAGGCATTTGGAAAAGTCTGTTTTTACTGTCTATCTCGCTAATACTACTGGAGAGGGACCTATGGTTTTACCGTCAGGATGTAAAAAATACTGACTGATTGTTGTTCTGAAATTCAACGTTCATCAAGTGTTTGTGAGGGTGAATATCGAACTGGGACACACTGGAAAACACAAAGCAGGACGTACCCGAAACTGCGATGGGATATTACTCGGTTCTGCAATCGTTATGTAGATCTTATCTCAACTAAGCTTTTGAGAGAATACCATCGAAACCCTGTTCAGCCGATGGCACAAGGACATACATATCAGCTAGCCGGAATCGATATGAAAGGGCCCTTGTTTCAAACTCTCGGAGCACATCGTTTCATCTTTGTCATAGTAGACCATCCCATCAAGTGATGGGAAGCCCCAACATTACATTCTATTGATGTGAACACCACTACATTGCCCATTTATGAGAACTGGATATCACTTTAAGATACGTCACAACAGTTGCACTCTAATCGCACCACGTGTGTAGAGGATGTAGCGTTTTCAATACAGTCAACCGTGTCGGATAAGGAAAACATGCTCCTCGCCGTACTGACCTCAAGGTGATGGCCAGACGAAAAGTACAAGTGGTTTTTCAAAGGGAATACTTCATATTTTCACCATTTCGAGCTCCACCCATGAGTAAGTTCGAGCAACTCCTCACAACCTACTAACGTACAGTGCCACGGCGCTTAATTCCACGGGACAATTGTCTTTTGCGGTAGTCACTTGTCGGGTGTCGCATCATTTGCAGATCTTACGAGTCATACTACCATGTCAGATCCCCTTTTATCAATAGAATTCGCTTGAAAATTGGAATTCTACGTTGGTCGAAAGCAAGTGTTAGCCCATGAACGAACAAAAAAGTGATCTACTTTACCAGAAAAAGCACCACGACAAAAGAGTTGAGACACTTGCGTGTTACCAGATGGACAGCTTTTCCCACGTATCTTTGTGCCTGCTACCGGAAGATCGGAAATGTAGCACAAACCTGGCGCGGCCCCTTTACGCTGTTAGAAGTATTATCGAATGCCACCTCTAGTAATTTATTGACAAACTCTGCAAAGGCCCGTACCATGACGGTGCATTTCCGTTGACTGAAGCTGACAACTAGATCCGAGTCGGAGAAGGAGCTAAGGCCACCGGATAAAGAATTTCCAGAAGCAGATGTTGCTTTTCGTGTAGTACTTAGTGATGATTCGGAGGTGTCACGGATGATACCTACTTTCCGAGGAAAGGATTGTTTAGTAGCCTTATGTTGGAAATGATGTATCACTTTATGTTATTCGCATCGTATGAGTTCATTTATCTCTATTTCCGTTCCGGATGTGCTAGATGCATCCACGGCTGTGCAAAATTGCACCTCAGAGCCGGATTATATTTTACACTCTTTCTTCCCCTATCCCATGCCTACCTCTTCTTAGGACACGTTGAGCCAAAGTCGTAGATATACATATGCCAATAGTACTTTATTTTATCGCCCTTGTTTCCTCTCTTGTGTGTACCGAATCAATAAGCTAGGGGCTAGCGGTCCCGTATTTGTTTACCGACCACGAGGTGCCCCGGTGCCCATTTGAGACTGACGATTATCTTGATCAGACTGCGGATTCTCATCTGTACTTTACAGTATGCCTTACCGGGATTTTCGTACTAATTTGACCTTCTTCTCTGGGTCCCTAGAGCAAGTGTGATATGGTGGTACTTTCTCACATCGTTAGACTTCTTTCAAAGATTAAATAACCAGTGCTGTGATAACAGTTATTACCATTTTAAAAAGACGTAATCCTTCTATCTCATTACTCAACGGTAGACTGGGATCCGTTCTACTTTTTCGGACCAAGCACACATTCTGTATTGAAGTAATCGAATACTTTACCAAACACGTGCCTGTGTGTGTTGTTCTCTCTTGTGAGGTCTTGCTTATTGGGCTCAGTTGTAAGCAAGGAGGATTTGGTTGTCATTTCGGGTGTAGTTTGTAAACATTGGGTAAATAACCTTGCGAGCTACTTGGTTAAAATTACAGTGCGCTGTTCTGCTTCTTTTCTTGTAACTTCAAGGGAGCACACTACGGTTTTGCTATCAGGATCTACATCGAGTAATTTTGTACTGGTCTGAACAAACACACGCACACACACACACGTGTTTCAATTTGATCAGAAACCTGGATAATTCAAATTGCGCTGAATGTTTTAACTGTAGTCCATTGCATTTTTTGCAGCAAATGGGATATGCTCACACATGTAATCAAGTTATAATAGTGACTCAACTGGAATAATTTATCAGCTGTACGAAAAAAACATCCACGTTTTTTTTAAATTCCTTTCTTATTGTTGAATTGAGTTGATTCATAAAAGTTGTCGTGGATTTCAGGCCTAAACAATGATATGCCACACATAAGTTTGTTGAACATGACAAAAATATGCCATGCTGGATTGTCGCCGTACGGGATAGAAAACAATCATTTGTAGTGAAGCTCAGGAAAATGTCTTTTCTAGATAACGTTACGACTGCGAATCAGAATAAAAACATCCCCGTTTGAATGACTATGGATGATACACCAAGTGCCTAACAGGTGGTACCGCATGCTTTCTGGGTTCAATTTTCCACCATTCATAATGGCATGAGTTGGGTGGCCGTCTCTTGGACGATTAGACAAGCCTAATTGGCACCGAAAGTTAACAGTACAGTACGAATTTGCAAATAACAAGACTGTCGAAAGGGATTAAAAATACCACGAGTTTCTATTATTGACGAAGCAGAACGAGGACAACAGAAGAGTGACAAGGAACGAAGTGATCGGATGATGGCATAAAGTATCCGGCTTTGGAGGGTACAATCAAGCTATCATGTTTTTCACTGAGAGTAATTTCGTGATAAACTTTGGTTTTCGATTTGTAACTGATGTACATTGTATCTGCACTGGTGTTCACAATACGTTTCTTTAATTACATCAGTCAAATTTACTTTCAGTATAGAATAACAGTAGACAGAATAATCTCAATGAATGACGACTGACCTGTCTCCTCCTATGATTCCCATCCGATGATAGATCAGTTCAACCACATACTTCTAGGACATCCCTTCTTCAAAAGGCATATACTCACAAGGTTGCATTCTTTTAGAATACAGCTCTCACACATTATCTTGAACTGGTCGTCTGGCTGTGCCTGGCTAACGTTTGTTCAGATGGAGTGCTTTGTACTCGAGAAACAAGGCCAGGTGTCAAATGAGTCGATGGTAGAAGACTTCTGTGTTCATGTGTATTCACAATCGGAGAGCATGATAATAACACCCGATCTCTACCTCCAACCCCATTGACAAACATGCCGGTTCGCATACGTGTGTGCCCGAGAGATTGTATTCTCTCGGTCGTTTGGGTTCACAGAAGCCTAGGCGACTCCAACCCCCAACGGTGGGAGTTCGACAGAGATAATACATAATGCACCTACTAGGACCGCACAACGATTTGATTTACAGCGAGCACGTTTTCCAAGGGCCACGATTTTGTGTCAGGCCAGGTCAGTTGAGCCAACTGAGTGCAGGGAGGTGGGGAGAAGGGGTTTTGCCAAATTTTACAAACACGACGAACTGAGTTTTGCCGGGGGTCTGAATGTACCGTTGGTTGACGGCTTGCATCTAAGCCTGTATACGTCTGTGTTTTGTCTGTGTGTACTCGGGCGTAATTGTCTGGTTTCGCATTTTTACACAAAGGCGCCATCACCAGTCGCACAAGACTTATTGTCTCTGCGTACACTCGTGCTTCTATGTGCGTCAGTGTAAAACGTTAGTCGTCCTCTGCGCACATTTATCAAGTATCATCGATAAATTTCGAGTTATTGTTATAGTCCTATATTATATCACTTTCTGTATGTCAGACCCATAAAACAGAAATCGGATAGGACCAGTGATGGAGACAAACACGCAGACATACAGACAAACAAAGAAACCGTGAGTACACATTCCTGGACGACCTTTGTTCGGCAGTTCAATGTTGTCCCATTGATAAGATGGTATCTGAGTGTACCGTATAGGAGCGTGCTTCAATGCTCTCCGAAGTCTGTTCTACCCCGATTCAGACACAAGGCGGAACATGTAGCATCTCAGTTTTTTATCATATTTGCAAGGCCCATGAGATCGCAATGTTTGTGTGGTTCGTTTCAATAGGCTTCACAAATTGTGCGTATTCAAAAAACCGGTCACAGTGTGACTCGAATGCAAAAAGCTAGGTGCATAAGTGAACCCAGTGATATCACCTATGATCTGATCACAAAGACCAGGAATGTCTCCGTGGTCTTGTACTGTAGAAATGCTATTTCAGTTTTGAAGGTGAATAATCTGTCACAGTTACGTGTCCCAATGGCCCAGACTAAACCTAGAGCGGTCCAAAAAAAAAACCTAGTAAATAATCCTTCAAGCCTGATTTGTATCAAGTACTCAAATAGTGCGATGGGGATTGACTCAGATAAGCATGCAAGATAAAGGCAGAATATTATTCAGATGTCACTATGATATTCTGCATTAGCTGCATGACAAAAAAACCACGGCTTTCTAGAGAAACCCTGCACCCACAGGTATACTCTCAAATGTGTAAAGCTTGCGAATGACAGTATGACTGCAGGTGAAGTTCTAACAGTTAGGTTTTACACTGATAATATAATCATTTTGAGTTAGAATTCATACGTTGCTCAAACAAAGATTGCATTGCAGGCCACAAACCCAGATCGCCTCCTTAAAGAACTTTAATCAAGCTGTGTTTGACAATTCCTTACAAATATGCTTACAATTATTAAGTAGAAACACGAACGACCATTTTTGCAAATATTCCATGCTAGGATAATACCCCAATCGGGTGCGTAAATATAAGAGGGAATCTATTAGGCTTTCATGATTCCGGACATCTTTTATTGAGGTTTCAGGGCAACTGGACAAATTTCCACAACAGCTAGCCTGGGTTATTTTAATGTGTTAGATTCAGAAAGTGAACGGGTAGGAAAACATGATCTAAGTTATAGTAAACATAGTTTTACAAGGTAAATATTGCGCAAATCACAAAATGATGGGAACGCAGAAGGCCTCGAACAATATTCTGTCCAGTCAGCATGTCGCACAATGAAATGGAAACAGGCTAGTGTAAGTACATGATTCAAAGTGCGCCCGCTTCTTTGAAACGGAATGGAGCGAATTAAGTAACTTCTAGGGAGCTGAATAAGTCTAAAGGCTTTTTGCTAATATTCACTTACAAAAGTGGATACACATGTACAGGTTGGAACAAATTCACTTCGGTATAATCACATTTCTGCCCGAACGATACCGGGGCCAAAAAGCCATTCAGCTGGCGTCAGCCGAATGTTTTCAGTCATTATTCTGGAATTTTCCAGTCCCGCACGACCTAGAGGTGGATACAAAGGTCGGAAAAGAAATGGCAAGGCGAGATGTTGGAACCAAATACAGAATGTGGGCCAAATTGCACCGCCTTTACCTGAAAAAATAAGCGACAAACTGGCTTCTCTCATTTTTCACACAAAAAGGGAAAGTTAGGGTGCTAAAAGAATCTACCATAATTTGAATTCCTCGTTTTCTCAGAGACAGAGAGAGAGAGAGAGGATGAGACTCGATGACAGTCTTTTAATAAATTGCGGGCAGTTCCCAAGATCATGCCGAATGACAGTTGGCATCATTGGCGGCCAACTATGGGACGCAAAAATGCTAATTCACACCAGAAGAACTTCACAACAATGACTAAAAGACCGCTAAATTACCGAAAACTGAGGCATCATACTGAATTGGCTGACTGTATGCAAATTTTCCTATTGAGACCTTTAAGTTCCAGCGGCGCTCAGCTTCTGTGGTTTCTTGTATTGTTTTCTTGCTTATTTACTTCTGTTTTTAGTTGATAGTACTACTTTATTTGAATGACGTAAAAATGTGTCCCAAAGGTTTTTTTTAATTTCCGGCTTAAACTGCGTCGGAGCGTTGGACTTTTCCAAAGAGCAAACAGGTTATTTTCTGTCGATACAACAAGCGTGTGTGGACTGAAATAAGGAAGTTCAGGACTACTTGTACATTTCATAGAACAGGTAGAGGTCAGCTCTGTGAAAACGGGGCTTTCGATTACTTGGCTCAACTTATCGAAGACGTTATGTACGTAACAATAGAAGTTTTACAAAATGAAAAAAGTGTGACGAGAAATAAGTGACCAATAGAAGAGATATAAAACTATGGTGAGAAAGAAAGCTTTTGCTTGTCGGCAATTCTTTGTATTATGCATATAAATCTACCTTTCTCATTCAGAATTGAGTTAGCATTCACTCCCTCGACGGAAAGCAAACTGCAACAGTCTACACTGTCGAATAGTTACCATTATGCATATAGGATTTTTGAGGTGTAATGAAGGAATACATTAGATTATGAAATTGCTTTGAGAAAGGTAACCCACTGTAACCGAAACGTAGACGTATTACATCTACCAACAAAGTTGTGTTATTGACACTATAACGTCCGCAATAAGGAATAATATGCTTGTTCTCTCCCTGGATGAACATTATAATGTTGTTGTTGTAACATTGAACTGCCCTGTATAAATTTGGTTGGCGATGGGATGTTCGAATCTATTGAATTTATGTGAAACTCTTGATCTAACCGATTCCCGATCAAAAGGTCGACAAATAAGACCCAGAGACACGCTTTTGTTTGGTGTTTTCAGTGCTCATACTTACGGCTCCCCTCAGCCAGACTGCCTTACGTCGTGAGCTTATAACATGCAAAATCTCCTTTGCAACTATCTATTTTAAAATCTAAGTGAAATGCGGGAATATCGAGGGACTAATGACTGTGATTTTTCTGAACCTGTCAGGGACACGTATCCACGAGGCTGAGCGTTCTGAGTGTATTGTGAACACTATCAATCTTTTACCTTAGAAATTGCTGGGTTGTAACACGCATGATTTTGCAAAAGTGACGGTATTCGAAACTTACTCACAAGCAGCTCAGTCACAATGGTTAGCGAGTTGGTCGAGATTTGGGAATATTCGAGATCTGCTTGATGGTCACACAAGAAATCGAAATTAACCAAAGTTTCCAGCGGCAAGATGGCAAACAAATAATGGTCATTCTTCAAACGTACCGGTTACATTCTACAGTCTTTGTGAGAACAAACATATGAATAAACACAGTGGATGGTTTGCGATGGAAATAAAACATGAGTGTTTGCCATACCTTGCCGTGCAGAACAGTCAAGTTTGGAAATCTGTCGAAACGTCACCGAAGTGTGGTCCCGTTTTCTAACTCACTCGAAGAGTGATAGAAAAAACTCGATAAGTCAAATTCATTTTCTGGTGAGAAATCTTGAGAGGACGAAAAAAGAGTTTCGCTTTTTACAAGTTCATTCGCGTGTAAGAACGGACACAAAAAGATGAGAATCAGAGTGGCCGCTTTCGTATGGGCAAAAATGATAGTGTAATCCCATAATGCTTGTTTTGTGCACTCGAAGATCACATTTGTTTTAAAGGAATGGAATGGTTTTAATTTCCAGCAGAATGATTTTCTTAGTCTAACGAAACTTGAAATTCGTATTTGTATGCGACACTCTAGATAAACTGTTGAGCTTGCATTTTTTCCCTCCCATGTTATCATTTTTGCTGTATTTGAATAAAAGCCCGACAAGACATCATAAACATAGCTTCTTCATGCATGAATAGGATAGGCAACGATGGAAGCAGTTTCTAGAGTTGTTTTATCGTCCGGTCAACTTGGTCACGGAAAGTTATCTAAACGATGGGTAATTGTGTTCACTCATAATTAGTTTACCAATACCAGCGGACCGAAAAAAACGGGTAGTAGACTGCCAAAAACATAGGCAATAAAAAGACCTGAAAATCTTGTGTTATATAGAAAGCAAGTGGCGGGTCAATGGTGTTTGGATGGATGGATGGATGGGTGGATGTGTATACCACTGTACAACTAGCAATTTATTCTATCGTGTTACGAATTGTCTTGTGCATGATGTACTCATAGAAGTCTGACTTGGAATCGAACCACACTAGCACTGTTATCAATCCCACTCGTTATTTGTTAGATTATCGGAGCTGATCCCCAGGGGTTCTTACTTGAAGAGGGAATCGCGAAAATGTCGTAATTCTTGTCATTTCATTTCATATCTCAACGAAGAAGTGCTTCTTTGAAGACGTGGTTAGGGTGACAGATCGCGACTAGGATCGCGATTTGATGGTGTGGCAAGATATACTAAGTTAGTGAACCCGAAGCATCGTGTAGTGAAGATTAGTTCATACATTAAACAGAAAAGTAGGCAGCCGTCCTACGTAGGCATCTGAATACCGCTCAGGCCGCTTCTATTTGATAGTTGTTATCTCTTTCAAACATACGGGTTTCAATCCACAACAGGCCCATAGTTTGTATGAGACCTAATGGAAGTCATTCGATTGCCCGGATCATGTGGTCAGTAGTTCATACACTTGGAGAGTGATAACTGGAATTTTCGTCTGGATCGGTGATTGATATCTGTCTATACAAAGCAACACGGATCCGACCAATGGTTCTGGAGCTGACTGAGATACTAAGATCGAATACTGACACTACTAGCGCCGTCAACCGATGTGCGGCTCAGAGCTGCCTACTGACTGGCCACCAAGTATAACTCATCGAGGATCCTAAGAGGTACTCCTCTCCAAGACAACACGTACTGGTCGTCGGCTCTCTGGCTAATGCAGTCGGATTTTGGTACGACGAATATGTAAGCCGTTCCACTATGATCACGTGTAATTCACAAGACTTCTGCTGTTAGTGAGTCTATAAAAATAGTTATACACTGGACTTTTTTTCGTTCTTATCATTGACGGTGTCCCTACGTGAAAGAAAAACAACTCTATGGCAACAAACTGCCGTCGTGATTAGGTGTGAATTCACAACTAGCGCCTAAAATTGTGCTCGAAGTATCGGACCATATTTTTACTCTTCTCAGACAAGGTGTGCTCCAAAACGAACCCAAAATTAATACGTTAGAAAAATTAAATACACAATGGAATTTTATTCTTGTGAAAAGAAGTCATTCTTTTATTTTTCTCAGAAGAACTTCACTTTTTCCTTACTGAAAATATTAGCCCATATACCCCAGAGGTTTTATTTGAGAGTGAGTTCCAAGCAGTTAGTAAATGAGAGTTATCTTAATGAAGTCCATATGATGCCGACCTTGTGGACAATTAACAACTCTAATTGATATAAACATTTTGTTGGCATGATTTTCCAAATTCATTAATTATTTCACAACATTTTCGCGATAAAAATTAATGCAGGATCTTAAGGTTTTCGTGCGGCGCCAAAGCAAAAAGCTTTTCGTCTTCGGCGAATGACAATTGCTTAGTACATTTTTTCATAGTGTTTGACTCTTTGTTCATATTTTATTGAAAATTCTATTCCATATCTATTAATCTGTCAAAACACCATATTACACAAGGTTTTCGGACCAGCCGCCAGTCTGCAGAACTGCACACGCCTGACATTGGGTTAAAAAATCGCTAGACTTGTGGAGTCCACTATAACGTTAAAGTTAAATCAAACATGCATACGAGCAATTGTCGAGGCACTGTGGGAGCCAAAGAAATGAGAAACTGGCATCGAAGGAGAGGGAGAGCGCGAAGGAGACAGATGAATGAACCAACTAACTCTCACGGTGCCACAAGCAAAATTTGTCATTTCTCTTTGGCTAATCAACCTGTGGGATTATAAAACATTTCAAAGCGAGGTCGGGAGTGATGATCGGACCAATTCTGAACTCCCCAACCCGAGGTTATTCTGTCCCATATCTTGCCAAACTGTGGGGTCCATTATGTGCTTCCCTCCCCCCCCCTCTCTCTCTCTCTGTGTTGCCCTGTGTAGCTTCCCCCTAATTAGCACTCCCGCTGGAGGTTGTTGTGTGAGCAGATGTTCGCAAAATTGTAGCGCATCATTCGAATAGAGCAAACTTTGAACGAACAGATTTCGAAGAACAAAAGCGTTGTTGCCTCGGGCCGTAGATGGCAGGCTGGTGTATGTTTATCGTGTTGAGTGGGTGAATTGTGTTCATCAGTTCGTTGGATTGGGTGTAGTCACGGAAAGGTGTCACGTTGCCCTCATTTCCTGTGTGATAGATAGATTTTCTCCAACGGTTTCCTCCTTGATTTCTTTGGGCATGTTTTAGGTTTGGGAAGATGGTGCATAAGTGTTTATTCGGTGAATATGAGTTCGTATTTAAAAGCTTTTTCAGCTAACGGCTATAATTCATCCTGTCCAGTTTCTATGTACAGCAACTGAGCAATAGTCCAGAGAATGTGCCAAGTGTGTATTTCAGTACCATGATCATTAGCACAGCTAAAGGTAGTAGCAGTAGTATTAGTAGTAGTTATAGTAATATAGAAACTGATAGTATTTTATTTTCAATAAAGGAGTTTTTTATCAGTAGTTGATTTCGCTTCCTTGAAGTCCCGAAATGGAAGGGAGACCACCGACAGCACGGAGATGGAAGGCTGTACGGGCGAAAAGTTGTTCGCAATCACAGTCAATAACAGACGTATAAAATATGACGCAGTGGTCTCGTGAAAGAAGGGAGTCACTCAGAGCCTATCAGGATAGCCGAATATGTTTAACTCACGAACGTCCATCCAGGGACATGATGGAATTGAACGACCGATGATTCTCCCAAAACCCAAAGAAACCTTTGTCTTGTGTAGCCGTGGCTTTAACTGGAGAGCTGGAGCTTCGAAATAATATGATGCATGATTTCCTTGAACTATTACTAATACTTTTTGGAAGGCAGGTTGTGGAATGACCTCAGCAGTTAGTATTCTTGTAGATAGAACTCATATATGGTTAGCTATTTGCAGTATGGGGTAGATGAAGGGATGGAGTAACATGTGTTGTTCTAACCACGGCAAACTGTACGTACTTACGTGGCCTAAAAGAGTGTTTTAAGGTTTGAAAATATTATTTTTAGGATTGAAATGCAGAATATCGAGGGAAACGTTTTTAGGGGTGGAGCAAACAAGATAATCTGCGATTTTAGAAGACTTTTTTGGTTTTTAGCAACTGAATGGTCAATAACCCGTAAATGTTGTCTCGTTTATTTGAGTTCATTTTAGACCAATATGTTGCTCACTGATCTCACACCACGGTAAGTGCTGATACCTTCTCACCCACTTTAGTTCCGGTAAAGTTCTATCCAAAGTTTCATTCAATTCACTTTTGACAGGATCATACACATATATCACTCTTCTTGATGTGAATAACATTGTTCTTCATTCTTGACCCCATATCACCATGAGAATTTAACTTATCTTTCCATATATAAAGAGGGTGTTTTCTCTAGTCAACATGGAATCATTTCCATATTTATAAATCCATGAGCACAGTTAGCATTTTCGTTCGCATGTGAGAATACGTGTTCTAATAGAGGCGCTCAAAATGGATTTGATTGTCAAAAATCCACCAAAGACAACATGCTATTTGCATTCGGCTTTCGATCCCCACTATTCTGATCAGTCTATATTCTTCACTATAATTCTCGAATCCCGGTTGTCTTCATCCTATGCTCGGGCTGCGTTTTTGAATTCGGTTCCAGAGCCTCAGAACAAAATTTTTTTTTATAGTTATTCCGCTCGAGGCAGTTCAACACCTCATCCCAATTTACAACCCCCCTCCCCCCAGGGCCAAACACCATCAAACCCAGATAGGATCGGCTGAATTGTTAGCGGAGCCCTCATTTCTTCTTGTGTACTACAGCGAATCCGGCGAAAAAGTTATTCACCTCATTTCGATTCTATTTCCAATTTTGCAATTACACTTTCTCTCTCCTACAGCTGAAAGTTGTTTATCACTGTATTTTCCGCCTTTTTTAAAGATTTTTCTTTCTTTATAACATGGCTTTCCGGATTCCCTCTTCAATCAGTCTGCTTTCAATTGGAATTCCCTTCGCAAAAATGAAGTCATCTTGATTAACTAGCTTCAAAAGCCTACTGATCGACGTCAATCAGATCAACAACTTTTCATGATAACCAAAAACCCCAGAATGATTTAACGAGATATCTTTCTCTACCAGTTCCCTGCGTATTTCGCTTCTAGTGCAAAATCATTTGACTGAGGATTCTGTAAGCTATCCTTTTACTTCTTTTGCCCAATGAAAGTCCGATTTTTCAATAACGTTATAAGACGTTTTTGGCTTCTTTATTCGTTATTTGACCAATAGTCAACGGTTACTCGATTATCACTCATTTTAACGTAAATGGCTTCAGTAACTTTCCACGACATGCCGCTGTCGGCCACAGGCCATTTATGGAGCCGTTGTATTGCTTCTATTTTCTTTAGCTAGCTGGTGTAATTTGTGATTCACTTTGTTAATAGTTTTTTACCTAGTAGTACCGTACATTTAAATACTTCTGATTTTTTGCTCAACTTTCACACAGATTATTGAAAATGCAACGTAAGTTATCGGAAAACCATTATGTTTGAGTTTGGGAATCAATACGCTTTGGAATGGCCTAATCTTTCTTGGTGTATAGTTTGCAGCTCGAGAAACCAGTGGGATGCGAGGGGTTTGCTATGAACATGGAACACATTTAGGAAGTAATGCTTCATAGTTTCCGGGATCTACAGCCTCACCAGGTAAACTGGGATCTAAGAACTCAACCGCTTGTGCTAAAGAGTCACTTCACACTCAGTAGTATCAGGTGTGGTTTTGCAACTGTTGAATTTGCCCCATCATTTTAAAAGTAAAAACGCCCCTTTTTCAAAAATTTCATTTGGATTTGAATTTATACCATAGTTACGCTCCGGGAATCACGACCAGTCTAGATCATCTAGGGTTACCTCACAGCTCAGTTTACTAGCAAGCATGCCATCCGCTCACGATCGGATATGAGTCGTGCCTGATGACAATGCACATTTAAATCATCTAGCCAAGAGGCGGATCTGCTAAAATTAGTAGGAATATAAATTTTTATGAGTCTTGAGAGTAATGATTTGTCCACATCCGTCAAAAATTTAATGCGGTTACCTTCGAAGGCTATTTCCACAAAGCACGACAAAAAATCACATCGAATCACATCGAATATCACGAAAATAAGATCTTTAATAAAAAGAAATAAGATTGCAAATGAATGTATCCGAGTCAAATAAAACAACTTTTCTGTACCGAATTGCCGTGAGCAGGATCCTCTTCCTCTCTTTTCTGCTACACAAGTTTCATTCCTAACCGATTTGCAGCAAATTCTTCTTGTGTATCTGAAGCACACGGGAGAAATTAAAAAACTTGAAGATGGCAAGAATTCCATCAAGACGAAAGATAAGTGAGCGGAAATAATCCAATGAATAATTTGGAATCCTCGTAGTCAATTAATGGCATATATATTCGTTAAACCTGCAGTGCTCCTAGAAATTTTCTTCAACTAAAGTCTATTTGACTATCTTGATCATGGGTCCGAACACATCTGTCAGATAAGGGACGCTTAAGCAAATAATCGTGCACGGCAAGCCGTCTTGCTTCTGATCAAGATATTGCCAAATGGTTTGTAAACTAGCGGCTAATTCGTTTTGCCAACCAAACGAGATAAAGGTTGTGAACTCTTCGCTCCGAGAGAGGGCATGTGCGTGTGACGTATCCCCGCCGGGAGCATTCAGTACTGAGGCAGCTGTACAAAAGTGTAACAGTTCGAACTTTTGAGATGGCAAATAACAATCGAAAAATGTTTGACTTTATCTACTATATGTGTAAACAGGTTATATGAGCTAAGAGTTGCCGTTTGGTATCCTCATTCATCACAAAAGTATATATCTTCAATTTATGTAGTTGAGCCGAATACCACTAGACGCTCCAGTGAGACCCAGTCATACCGCTACGTGCTGATACGTACACCGGCACTACCTCACACCATCCAGCGCATCGTGGCGATTCTATCCAAGCATCATGGTAGCAGCAAGACAGATCTCACTCACACGTGTACTTCTGTGTGCATGTGAGTGTTTCTTTGTTGATACCGCTCGTTCGATCATTGCGTTCACAGCTCACATTGCGTTGTATTCCCTGGTGTAAACGCTAACCGTCCTGATTGGTCTGAGAACGTTTGCCTTGATGAGATCACTTCTGTACTGGATTGCAATGGTGATTGCGAGGAGTGGAGAGATTTTAACTTTTGCCTGTCTTCTCTCTCAGTACGAAGAAATTTGGTCTTATTCCGGTAGTTCATACGATGAAATTTTCCAAAGGAAAATAATCAGCTACATCTGTGAGAAAAGTCCAGTTGACTGGACGGATCAAATTCATAAAACAACCCCATTTATTGCTCTTTTTTGCTGTGATGCTCTCAGAAATGTTACTGGAGGTGTCTGCATTCAAGTCAAAACTCTGTGCAAGGTGGAGACTGCGTACAAAGTAGTCATTATTCAGCGTCTAATACTTATAACGTACTAAACAGTATAAAACCACCGAAGCCTACTGTCTGAGAGGAACATGAACAGTTTTTCCAACGACTGCCAATCGTGCAGTTGACGGCTAACCAGTTTCTAAATGATAACCCACAAGATCTGTAAGAGCATGACTAAGAAAACTTAGGAACATCCGATGACTCACCAAAATTACTTCACTTACTATGGCTCCCTACCCGGAAGATAACTACCCATCCGTCCTGAACCGCTGCATTTTACCACTGAATATGAGTCACTCTATAAAAGAAAGCATCACAGACAAAGACAACCTTTTCATGATGGTAGTGGCTTTCTGATAATGAATTCGGCCCATACAGTAGATATGAAACTAGGAATGAAGGCATGAGTGAATGAATGAATGTCATGATAATATTTTACTTCGTATTTAACTATTGCACGGACACTGTATATTATTTCCGGAATAGATGTGTTGTGTGGCTTCGTGTGCCTTTAGATCGATAACTCATTGGCTCTGGCCTGACTGCTTATTGATTGATTCAAATTCTACGTTCGGCCGCTCCAGTACGGCGGACTGTTTCATGGTCTGGAATACAGTGCCATCGTTTTGCTAATCCGTCTAATTTTGAACACAACAAGATGTGTAGTCAATAGGGGCTGCCGATGGGGGAATGGCTGGTGACATACAGATACGAATCAGTAGAAGAAGACCGTCGGATCAGCACCAGTGTAGCCTTTCGAAAGACAATCTCATCTTCGTGGTTACATAATACTCGACAAGCAAACTAAGTTAATTCTCCAATCTAGGTGAAGATGAAGTACACCAAGTAACGAAGGTATTATTCTCTAGACTTTCGTTGACCGGCTTTTCTGTCATACATGGGGAATCATTTGTTCTCAGTTGTATCCAAATATCGTTGGGCAGTTCGAGAAGCGGGTAGCGATAGTACACCTTAGGTAATATGAAAACCAGTCTCAGGACATTCGACCGTAAGCCAAGTGAACGAAACAAATTGAGCCACATCGTCAAATGCCACTAAGATGAACCGTGAATGATCTCTGCCACTCATGGATTTTATCGTTTGTTTTCTCATGGGTGGGCTTTTGTTCTGGTGTTTGGATGAATTTGCTTGTGAACTTTTCGAATGCAACGAGCATTAGAAGGTAAACTAACGAATGACGTTATGAAGGATTTTGCTAGTCTCATTCAATGAAGGACAAAAGCAGCTTCCGACAACGGGAGACAAGCCACAGACCAATAATCTGCTGCCTAAATTGCATAAAAGTCATCTGTATAAAAACATTTTGTAAGTCATGCTTACAAAGTTCCCTAAAACCCATGATTATTATGTATTCATAAGCGATTAGTAAATTCTGGTTTCACACCATTTGTAAATTCTGAGCTTTGCTTTCGCTGGGGCAAGGCAAACCAAATTGGCCAAAGATAACAGAAAATCCCCCTGCTTTTTTAATATGCACAAGTTCAAATTAATCATCCCGATGATGAGAACGTAGGCAGCGCGGTATTGGTGGTGCAACTGCTTCCGTATGTCTGATAGGTGGTGTGTTCGGTGAGACAGGTTCTTAAATGCAACCCAGCTGATTTCTTCTCTCATAATTTTCTATATATTCGATTTTCACTTTGCATCAAAGTCCATATTTCTTAGTATATCATCACAGTGCAGTAACCAGCATGGTGAGAACAGTTTCTGAGAAGACTGTGTAGACAATCACGAAGAGAACGATTTAGGATGATTTCCCGATTTTAGGGGAATTTCGTCAACATGAAACAAAACACTACCTCCAAAGGAATGCAAACTTAGAATACGTGACCGTACAATAATGATTTTGCCTATCAGTGGAATGGAAAGCGACAGCGGTGATTTTTACCTACGGTTACTAGTTCACGTTTTGAGAAAGTTTATGGCATGACCGAAATGGTTTAATTTGCTGGTCTCAAGTCTCTGACCGGCTACATGGAATTTCGTGTTATTTATGACGCAGCCTACTTCTTATTGAAACAGCCTAGTCAACCACACTGGGTTCTGGAGGCCTAATGCGGGTTTCCGGTTCCCCTGGTGAAAAAAAGCTGCCCTGTATCTTGCCCAGGTCACTCTGATTGACTGAACAGATTAGAGATACAGCATGATGGTAGCACTTAGACGCGGAGTGTTTGATGCGCTAATCGGCTACGGTCGACCTTATTTGGGCGTACGCCTTAACATCAGGGCGTGGTAAAAAGGCTTCGACTTGACTACTTTTATATCTTTCTGTGGAAATAACTGGTCTTTCTTGTACTACATTACAATCTACGGTGTCTAGCTTAGTTAGTATGACAGACCTCTCAAAACAAATGTGTAAACAGAAGCCCGTAAACAATCAATCAAATACTAAATTTGCTGAGGAAATCAAACATGGGTAATGAATGGAATCGGAATACTGATCTGGATTCATCTCAACTTATAAACAACGAATGAACAGAACAATTTTTTGATTGCTTTGATCACTTCCCTAACGGGAACTGAAGTGGGAAGCCGGTTCTCGTGAAAACTGCCACAGCTTAAATACAAGTTTACTTACTGAACTGCTTCTAGAAATTTTGCCTTCAACTGGATAACCATTCACATTTCGGAGCTACAGGTGCAGCTGTCACCTTATCATTCCGTTCCTACTTTCATCCGAAAACACCACTCAGTGCATATAGAAGCTAAAGCCAACCGGTACATTGCGCACGACTAAAGATGACGAAAACCGTGTCCTCTGTTTATCAAGTTACTCACCTGTCCGTTGGAAACTCAATTAGCGTAGATGCTCCGTTGATAGAAGGATGCAGTTAATGACGGTCAAATTTCTCCAAATTAGCTCCTTTACGTCTAACCGATCACACATTTATCTGTTATATCCAGAGAAGTGTGCATATGAAGTCATCTAAATGCGCGAACTGAGTGTCATACGCTGTGATACGGTACTACCAGTTGAATATTCAGAAAGTTGTTTCCTATCTTTAAATGGGAAAGGTAGACTCAGACAGATGATCTGGGCGACAACTGGATTTATGATTAGTAGAATCTATAAAACAATAGGATCCATCCGGACTAGATTTAGAATCACATTTTTGTTATCATCAGCTGGAAGAAACGAACTTGTTACGCCGCAAACAGAACGTGTGTAATTCTAAATAAGAGAAATAACTTTAAAAAGGCCGGAAGGGCATTTCGTAATCTACTCCATTTTTGGGCAAAGAATAATACCACCTAGAGTTAGCATTACTCAGATGCACCATTTTTGTTTGCTGAAACATATTCAGCTGTCAACCGAACGGGTGAGAACCTCAGACATGAAATCTGAAAAAAGCAATGAGTTTGAAGTGAAGCAAGCTACGCGTCCATATCCCACGAGCGTGGTCCATTTTGTACCCTTATCGACCGAATTCGACGTCCATGTACGGATGATACAGTCAGTGATGAACTCAGCCTGATTCAAACTGCGCTGACATTGTGTAACATCATGTTCACCGTGTTGTCAATTATATTCGTAATTATTTCGTCATGTTTTTGATCATATATAATTTGTGGTATTGCCTGTTGTCTGTAGTACGCACTGTGCAGAGATGCTGCGGAATCGTTCCGGACATAAATCGCGCGGTACTGACTTCTCTTTTCAAATGGAGCTATTCTCAAAATCAGCTCCTTAAAATTTCTACATTGATTATATTGGAAAAAACAGCTGGAGGTTATCTGACAACTACCATCCTTCGGTAAAAAGTGATTTTCAACTCTGTCCCTCTATTGCATTCAAACACAATGGAGTGGTGATCAGGCCAATGCATCGGATCGGACTTGTCGGTGCAATTCCTTCGAGCTACCACAACTGGAACTCATGATACTTGACTCCTTCTTGTTTTGTTTATATGTAATATATTTGCTTCAGATCGAAATCACGCGAAGTGCATACGCCATAAAGGTAATCACAAAAGAGGGGTGTCATACGCAATATTATTGTTAGACGCAGATGTTGAACGAACGTGATGAATTGATTTCTTTTGATTTTTCACCATACTGTTTTTGATGTTTTTCATCACTGTTTGTCTGCCAGACTTTGTTTTGTATCTCATGGGACAGGAGTGCAAAAAGGCAGCGGCATTTGCACCAGTGACTTCTATTTTGTGGTATATATTTCAGCTTTCATACCAACGACAATCCTCGTCCCTAGGACTCCAGCCAAAGATGCGGGAAGTACCAACCGGAGCTAAAATTGCCACTAGCTTCTTCATACCTCCACGCCAACTCATAGCCTAACCGCCGCGCTCCTTCTTCCAGCCTTGCCCAGCACGTGCGAATAGAGCACGGAAAGAAAGACGATGGTCATGAATTCGTAAAACATGACCGAGCCACCAGAGGCGGTGTAGAGCGCTCACTTCAGTAAAAGGGCAGCTATCAACGCTTAACATACTATGGTGCACCTCGTCATCACTCGCTAGATGTTCCCAGCAGACAAGAGCAATACTTCGGAGGCATCGGTTGTAGAACACGGAAAGACGCCGAGTATCCTCAGCTCGAAGTGACCAGGTATGGCAAAAGTAGAGTAAAACTCTACGAACAGCGGCCACAAACACTCTTCCCTTAAGAGAGAACCGGGTGTCATGGTGATGCCACAGGGGTCGCAGGTTTACTAAAGCTGCTCTCACGGTCACTAAGCCTGAACTAATCTCCTCCCCAACACCATCTCTAGTTGTTATCAAGCTCCCAGGGTATTGAAATTTGTCGATTAGCTCAAGCAGATCACCACAAAGAGTGAGTGCTGGCACAGGTTCCTGCCAATCTTGCAAAAGCACTTTGCACTTGGAAGTCGCAAAGTGCACTCCATATCTGAATACCTCAATCTCGAAGCGGTCCAAAGCATGTTGTATTACTTAGTTTTACTTCTTTGCAGCTAGCTCCTGCGAGAGGATGAGCCTGCTTCATGCAAGTCCCGAATGTAAGGGAAATTGTCATTGAGGAGTCTTGGGAGTTTGGTACGAAGTGACATCTCTAGTGTCACTCGGCTTTTTGTTCGTGGCAGCAACTCTAGCTCTTGTACAGACAAGTGCTACCTGTCGGGCAGCAGGAAGATTTGCGTAGGGAACCAGTGACTGATCAAGCGGCTCATTTGTGTTTTGGATGGGGTTCTACCGAGCCGGGGTGCCCAGCGCAAGATTTTGGTGCATGGTTGCCCTTGGCTCTGCGGGAGCTCGTTTGCCGTTTGGTAGAGGTCACCAAGATCCAGGGGTCCACGCAACCCTGTGATTGGGACGGATTCCCTTTGTAGCCGTCGGATCCTAGCAGATCTTATCCGCCTACGCAGCAGCATCCGTCTCCGTACGTTAGACGCCGTCTCAAGGAGGTTTTAGGAAGTCAGTTACGCTCAACCTTGTTTGGTCCTTCTGTCGAGCGGTTTTCCGAGGTTGGGCCGCTGATGCATGCCTCAATTTCGTGGAGCCACAGGTAAGAGTTGGGCAGGTGATGGAGACCAAAGAGATGGAAGATACTCCGAGAGGCATGACAGACCATCAGCTGAGAGATACTACTCCTCTCAAATACCCCATACACCCCATGATGTATTGCCTGTGCTTTTTTACTCAGCAAGGGGATATCACCGGAGTATTACAAGTCTAAAAATCTCTGTTCCTTGGGAGGAGTTCAACTCCACCGTATGGAATACCGGGAAAGGCATTCTTTGCCTATTTCTCACCATCCCTAACCAACTACAATACTCATCACCTGGGTCCTAACCAGGAACGTGGGAAACTCCAACCGAAGTCAATGCTGATGTCAGCCTCTTTATATCTCCAAGCCAATTCATATCCAGACAACCGCGTCGCTTCTTCAAGCTTCGTCCAGCTCGTGACAAAAGAGCACAGAAAAAAGATGATGGGTAGACACGGAATATCTGTCCACGCTATCAGAGGCGGTGTCAAATGGTCACTTCAGGTAGAGGGCGACTATCTGCGCACAATTATATGCGAGCAATGCTTCGGGAACACCGGCTTTTCTTAGCTTAAGTCAAACAAATTTGAACAAAACTGTGTCCCACCAGCACAAAGGAGGCAAGAGAATTTTCAAATCTCATTACTACTAAGTTAAAATACTTCAGAACTGTCTTACAGAAAGTACGCATTGTTCAGTGATGTCCACAATTCAGTACTGAAAAAAGTTTTCCTTGCGAGCGCTTATGTTTTAGGCAAACTGACAGCATCCTGATTAATGGATACTGACAGACTGTTGTTCGCAATGAAAAATGCATTAGGACTTCGTAAACTGAAAGACACTTTTTTCAAAAACCCATTTTCAATATGATGATGTATTTCGACCTATTCGTCGACCGTGATATTGTCATGCAACACAGATTTCCTAATAAACCCTCTACGCGAACACTTGTGGTCTCAGGCGGAAAGAAACTCGAGGCGCGGAAACCAACACAGTGGAAAGAGCACAAAAAGTGATCTACTTTAGAGCAGCCATAAAATTACTGCTCGTATTGGAATGAAAACTTTTCACGAGGCTCAGTCTGTTCGGATGCAGTTTGCTACAGCCGGTACTCTCAAGCTGTTCATTCGGAATTTTATTGCGTCTGAGAAAAACCTAATTCTCAGTACCAACATAAAGGGTGCATCAATTATGCATCAGCAATGGATCACCAATTGTTCTTTATTCACTGAGTGGTATTTGCGCAAAAAAGCACGATATGCGGTCCAATTTAAGTGGTTGCGACGTAATTGGCAAAACGTTTGCAAAGTATCTCACAGCATCCGACAGGTCAATCCTGTTGCTCGTAGGTACTTTAAAGGGGATTGTTCAATTGACGTTCCAGGATTTTGAGGGATATTGTACTTTGGATCAAACGGTCTTCAGCATGGATTGTTTTCCAAACATTTAAGGCGTAATCAGAATTCCTTTCTTTCTGGTCAGTTTGAGTTCATGGGCTGCAAACGTGTTACGGTCAATAAACAATCCAATGAATCTAACCTTCCTCTTGCATCTATCGTTCACTAGTTCCGAATCGATCTATCAAATTGTGTGCCTACGTATTCTTCCACATTCCCGTGCAAAGTTATTGTTTGGCTTTCCAACAATTTACCTGTGGATGTTTATTTTTGACCCAATTGCAATCACTGAATTAAAAGGAAAGGACTAAGTGATTGGAATTTTTCTGTTGCGCACACATTTTTACATGGCACTCATGGGTACCCAAAATAAAGTATTAGGAATTATTAACTATTTGTGGAGTTCCGTTCACGTAAATCTTGGTTCACTGAGAGGCCGTCCTTTGAGTTCAATAAACAATTGAAATGATTCGAACCAATTACGGACGGTTTTCCTACGGTTAGGTTAGGACTAGTTTGCCGTACTGGGTGTACTCCTTATGTTAGAGTAAACCATTCTCTATCATTAGGAGCCTAATTTAGCTGGCGTCCCGCTTTAGATAAAAATGTGTCTTTGGACAAAGGGACAACGAAGAATGGCTGCATCCGACCTCCACATTACTGGTTGTTCTGCATTTCATAAACAGTTTTCGTACGATGTTGCTTCATGAGGGTCTGCAACGCTTGTGACAGGCAAAAATAACTTGTTTACGAGGCACTCACTACTTATTAATTTCTACACTGAAGGATCTGCGGACCGTGATAGCCTCTTGTTCCCCGTTGGATCAGCACTCTAGTTGGATGAAGCAACTTCACACAAATCAATAAACACATAAATCAAATACGACAATCCAATCATTTTGCCGTTTCATTTATGAACAAAGTTTATTCCAAAACGTTTCAAAAGTCCTATTGTGCTTGTTTGGGTGTACCAATGAAAGGATTAGAATCAAGGATGCAGAGAAAGAAAGCAGAAAATCATCGAGGAAGGTGAGGACTACAATAAGGAATTCTACTCGCTTTTATAGTATACAGTAACCATATTTGATCGCCAGTGAGATCAGCATATTCAGCTGTGTTGTACGCCGCTGTTCACCGTACACTGATAGCCCGTGGTCTTTTATTGTTCTGATGAAACCGAATCCTCGTTATAACTAACTAACTGACGAAGTCTGAATAGCGTGCAGGAATTAAACAAATAAGAAAGCGTGACAGTAGTGAAAAATTCAGTTCTTGAGCGTAGTCATCTCGCGTGTTTGAACCATCCTAGATCTTCAGACTGTCGTATATCACATTAACCTTCTTCCACTGTCCCAGCTATATACTATGTTCACTGACACAAGCTGAGTGAGGTACCACTCAAGGTAATCATTAGGGCGCTCTTGATGATTAGCGTAATCTCACATACTTTATTTTTGGCTATATTTTGAGAGTCATCCATGATTTTGAACGAGACCGAGTTTTATGGGTCGTATATATGAAGTAAACTGGCAAAGAACAAAAATCAAATGCACATCCCTGTCAGGTTTTCAAACAGGCTGTTTTCACTGACACCCAAGCTTTTTGCGAAAGTTCATTTTGGACATTGTCATCCGGCTGCCTGCATTTTTTGCTGTCTAACACTTACAAAATACCGACATGAAGACTATTGTAAACCACGGGTGTTTTTCGCATTTGATTTCACAATATAACAACAAGCATGACGTGTTTTGTATCCACCAGAAGTAAGCTATTGATGGAGGACCTTTATGGCCACCAAACAAACACTGGCGTGCTTGGGCACAGTACAAAGGTCGTCAGTTGCAAACTGAATCCATTTTTGGTACGCTTTTCAAATAGTAAATCAGTTTGTGCCCAATAAACAAAAAGGGTTTTATCCGTGTTAGGAATTATCCGAATGGCACATCCACCAAGTTCCCACTGAATCGTGAACCCGAGGTGAATGATTACGAGGCGAACAGAGAACCATCAGGCTCTCCTGGTGGCCATGAATTGTTCCTATTCTATAAAGAAGACATAATGCAGCATTCGTACTGTAAGGTGAATCAAAATAAATATGAACCCAATCTCCCGCTAATTGTATTGACAAAGAGAGAGACATGGGTATTGTCTTATGAATTAGTCCATGTGAACGCGGTTGCGGATGCGAAGCCCATGCTACGAGATCGAGCAGCCGGTTTAGTTAATCAACTGGCAATCATAATACCAAACAGAGATAATTATATTATTGGCAGTGTGAGGTAGACGTGATATAAACACACAGATTTGCGAATGTGATCACAACTAAAGTCCTGCAGTTCACTCACACACTATTCTTCTCACTGGTCTTCCAGTGAGGCAATATTGTCATTTTAGTTGACGGGAAGTGGAACAGAAATAGACACATCTATTTCTAACCGCGGATAATCCACCCGCCTCGACGACGTTTCGCTATTGTTGAAGTATCAAGGCCAAAAGTATTCCGTTATGAATTAGTTTATCACGAAGGTTAAAGCAGACCTTGGTTAATAGTCGGGATTTTCTTTAATCTGCTCCCAATTAGCACAACGCTTGCTTCTGGATGTTTAACGGTTAGATACATATAGCATTTTTGGCGGTAGACAGTGTACAACAGTCACAATACTTGTTATCTACCGTGGTCTCCCACCGAAATCTATGGACCAAAGTTGAAACTTTCATTCCCAAAGCAATTGTTCTCTACTTTTTTGGGACTTGCCTATTCCACTGTACCCATGCACAGACACGAAACTCATAAATAAGTACTTCATTATAATACGGTTGAGCAAGAACAGAATTACTGCGTGAAACTGGAACGAAACGGATTAAAACGAATCGACGAGGTAACAGAACATTCTCTGTGAACCCACACTATAATACGTCTTCTATTCACCAAGTATCTGTTAGATATGCTATTCAGTTTCCAGTCGCCAAATAGTCCGGTAAATCCGAGACAATATTGAATGTTCTCCGAAGGAACAACAATTATGTATGCGTGGGTGCTCGGTAAAGCTTGTATCCGACTGCCCCAGAAAATCGCCCGTAAGACGTCGGAAACCGACCTGATTGTAATTCAATTACCCGTCAACTGTAAATACTTGACCGGCTTCACTTTCGAAACGAATTATATTTCAAATAATTCGCAGACTGTTGATCATTAGGAGCTCGCCGCCAAATGTGATAAAGGACTGGCAAGATAAATAAATTGAAATAAGATTGTAAATGGATGATGGGTTACCGTCGTACGCATAACGCCTATTTGCATTCTAATACCAGTAATTATTAGCTCTCGTAAGGCAAAACAAACGAACTCGCTGTGTATGAATAATACCATTTACGAATAGCCTAATACTATCATCTCTAAAAAAGTCTTCATTCACTCGTTTCTATCATTGAGCATATGGAAATGGCAGAACAGTTGCGGATAACGACTTCACCAAATGATTTACTCCTTTGGATTTCGACTCAGTCGTGATATGATGAAGACGACAGAGAGCAATGACAGCTTACTTCTCCATGAACGGTTTACTGTTGTTATGAGAATTTACGTGCGCGGAATTGGTTGGAATTATGCATACATTTTCGCCTAGTGAGTGAAACCGCTATCCTCCGGGCCAGTGAAGAAGTAATCATGCAAAAGTAAGCTGGTTGAGGACAGAATTCGTTTAATTTCCTTCTCTTAGTGGTTCTTAATTCTATTAGTTGCATTAGAATTCCTGTTTCCCATGAAGCGAAAGAAAGATAACTGAAATAAGTGCATCTGTCTTGCAGGCATCTAAATCACTTTCCGTAATATTTCTACACAAATGAGCACTCCTGTTCCTGTATTGCATACAAATGAATATGAAGCTGACAAGCTTTACGGAAAGTTTTCTCATTCGGTTCCCTCTGAAGGTTAGTCAGAATAGGTCACCTGTTTCTTTCAATCGGCCAACATGCACTCGGTCTTATCTTGATTTCACAATCTCATAACCCTGTATCAGAAGCAGTTCCAACCGCAGCAACTGCAACAACAATAACGACGGAAGAAAAAAACATGCGCTGACAAATAACGAGATAGAAAAACAGATAGGGCAACACGGGAAAATCGCGCAAATCGGTTCACATGTATCCATTTGTGAAAACTTACAAAAGTTAGGACTTTATTGATTAAGGTCACAAAAGGATTTTCTATTCAAACTAAGCTCACAATCAGTGGCAGACCATCGGCAAAGTTTGCGGCCTTAACTACCCCGCCCACTGAATCCTTTGTGGTTTACAAGCCGCCTGGTTAGACAAATCGTGCAAATACACGCACACATGCAAAAACACAAACAAATAAACTTGGGGGGGAGAGCGAGAGAGACAACGGTCGGGGTTCTCGCCCTACTCACAGGCGGGGACAGTGGGGAAAAGCGGAATGTGAGCACCCGTCGAAATAGGACAGATTCACAGTTTTGTGACTCGCGTGTTCATGCGCTGCTGTATTTGCAAAACCGTTTTTACGGTCACACAAACAAAAATGAAACTTGTGGATGTTGTTTCTCTGTGAGAAATCCGAAAATACACTCGCCATTGATATGGTTACCTGGGTAACACAAATAGTTACGGGATGTTGAGCGTTCGTGCTTCAGGTGTTTGCGAAATCATTTGTGTGTTCTTCGTCGAGATAACGAGGAAAACAATCTCGGCAATTATATCCACATAGCTACCAGAGAAATAGAAAGCCCATATTTTACTAAGAGTTCTGACTTTAGACAACGTAAAAATTAGAGTTTATAGCCTCCTTCATCCAGATAGCAACGTGGTATTCATTCGTTTGCGTTCCTATTCCCTTCAAGCCACATGGATGGGAGTGTACGGTGTGTCTTGTTATAACTATGAGAAGCATACTATTTTTGAGCAAGACTCACAAGGAATGAAGATGACCATACGTATCTCACGTTTCACGACCGTCAGTAAAAGAGAAGTGACTAAGTGCTACAATAAGGATCGTGCTTGTGTAGTATAAGCAATTCCCTAAAAAGAGCATAAAAATTGTAGATCATATCCTAAACCTTCAAAAACGGATCAGACATGATAAAGAAGAGGATACAAATAGGGTGTACAAGTCGTCAGTAACCACGCAAATCACTTTCGACCCCCACGCCATGGAACTTGATAATTTTTAACTGATTTTTATCTGATTTATCTGACATGATGAGGCGTCCGATGGACGTGTGAATTAAGATCAAGTATAGGGACGACAGGGCAAAGGAGTACCGGGCACGCATACCTGATTAGCGGCAACATCCAAGAAACCGGTGGTGTTCTTTCGAAAAAATTTTCCTGTCCTCCAGACGTTATGCCATACTGATCGTTTCGACCATCTACCCCCAAAGTAGTTGTTTCTGGGACTTTTACCCACAGTTGTTGTTTCCACACCATGCCTCATGCTGTTCCCATATTCTTTGCTATGATACGCATCACAGCCAACGTATATTTCATCGCATTAACGTAACTCCACCATCACACCACCACCATGCAATTGTCTGTGCTGCAGCCCTAGAACTTGAACGACAGTCGGATGATTGACTCGGTCCAGCTGATTGACCCCGTGGTCGATAACCATTGAGGTTTTGCACTTTTATTTATCTTATTCGTGATAGGTCAGCAGTGCCACATATTTGCGTCGAATTCGTTTTCGTTCTTCACTGGATTCGCTTTGGTTCCGTGCCTATCTTAACCTGATGCATACGGGGGCAACGCGGCGGATATCCAATTTCGGCGAGTATAAAACGAACTGAATTTTGTGCACCAAGAATATGGAACAAATGAGTCATCACTCTATTTCTCTCTGATTGTTGCGTAATGAGCAAGTCAAAAAAAGAGACAGAGGTATTTAAATAAATTTTCCTGCTATCTAGAGGATACTCCGACAATGAATTTTCTTCAGCTGGAAGTGAAAAAGTGCCAACTAGACACGCAGACGGGGGTGTGCATTGTTTAAAGTATATTGTGTGTAAAAGTTAAACACTAATCGATGTGTTATTTAAAAGGCTTGAAGGTACAATCCTTCACGGGAACTAACGAAACAGAATAGTGTATCACTGGACTGCATAATACAAACTGGAAGGCTTGTTTCAGAAAACGAGGTGATATTTCTTATGACACCATAACGAGATGAGCAGAACGCACTGAAAGCCAAATGTGAACATTACTGTTTGTGGGGTCTGTATTTACCTGAGCTTACAAACGTGGAAAGAGACACGTTGCAATACCTTAATTACGGCACACACAACTGACTGTGCAAAGACCACCAGAGATTATCATTTAATTCGATTTCTAGATGGTTCATAGAATTAACCGTAGAGAGGAAACGGTAATCAATAGTTACGTTGTCTTCAGTGTGAGCTGAATCTCCAAAGAGTAAAGATACATTCTAACATTGGATGGATCGAATGTTGGACTAGAATGAATGAAAAAGAATTCAACATTTGACAAGTCCTCCCGGAATGTATCTAAGTCAGAAGAACTGGAATTTTATGACACAAACTTTATTCTGTACATATTATAAAACACAAATGTAGATGGTAGACATATTTTTTACGTAAGTTGGAAATACGTATGCTAAGAAATCAGCCCATTGGATCGCATTTTCGGAACCACACCGAGAATAGTTTACCTTCCCGGACGCTCTATCACCAATATCCACCCAGACCATTCCTTCTAAAGACTTGGGAGTATCCGTAGTCTCTTACGTACAGTACATTTTGGGCCACAATGCAGTCGGCTCCAGGCAGTACTAGTGAGTTCAATTAATATTTGTTTATGTACTTATGTTTTGATATGATTATCATCTGCAGATGGGTGGACAATGATTCTCGGAACCACACGACATATCACGCGGTTATTGCGCTGTAGGTGCTGCTCACGTCAAAAATTCCAATATCATCGTCCTCGAGGTTAGTCGCAAAGAGAAGAATCAACTAGTTTTGTTGATGTCAAAATCGGATACTTGTGAAATAGTTCTTATGTATTTTAAAAGGTAATTCAAAAAACTTTCTACGGAATTATTCACATAGTACTACTAGCAAAAGTCAATCATGCATTTTCAATTTATTAGTGAGTTTTTTTTACTGAATTTCTATTCAATTTGAATAAAAACAGCACGAGTACAGTTAAAACAATTGTAATTCAAATAGCTGTTTTAGGAACTGTCCTTTGCAGATTTTACACGAAACGATAAGCCTGTGTCATAGGCTTGCACACCTCCATCCAAACAAGCCACCATCACGCAATATGCCATTTGTCTTATCCGTGTTCTGTGTTGCGCGAATATTCGCCCGCGGCTTTCATGTACCCAGTTCGCATAGATGTAGAACCATCGGCGACGGGAAAAGATACTACGGTTGTCTAACGAAAACATGTCTGTGGATAGTAGAGATTATCATTATCTGAAAGCGACCCAGTGCACAACATTGGGTTTAAACGTTCGAGTTACCTTTCAGTGCTTCGCAAAATACTACTGGATCATGCCATATTAGATGATAGATATTTCGATTCAAATACAGTGCGGTGTTCATTGTTCGTAGGTTAGGAGTATGAGAATTTGACTCCAAATCAGGAGGTGAAGTGAGTATAGTGACTAAACACGAGTGTGCTTGCGAAATACGGGTTTATATGCACAAAAGTTTCATCGTTTTTGTAAACATTATATTGGTATTGAGTTGTACGATCATACAGCCTGTGATCAGGTTTACATTTATATTGTCGTAACCAAGTCAAGAAGCAAATAACCTTTTTTAATCAAAATTTATTGAAATTTTCACCAAACCTACACTCACGAAAGCATTCGTGTCAGTTTTATGTTTAGCGAAAATGAATTCAATGAATTCAATCAACTTATCATCCATTAGCAATACATGATTTCGTTTCTAAGTTAGGTTGGTAAGTGATTTAATTCGACCTCAGCTTCCAAAACGCCACAAACGGGAAGTCACCGAGATGTTGGCCAACAAAGGTTGCGCTCAAGGAGCAGTAAGTGAAATTCTCATGGATTTTGACTTTATCTTTCCACAATAGATCTCAAGAGGTCAGGTTTTCTTAGGTTGCTCACTTGGAAGCTAATCGCTGTTGATATCTGATACGCACGATTAATTTGGATGAATAGCCTATGTCAGTCCACTTCGTAAAAATTGACGTGTTCCTGACCCCAACTTGTTCTTTCACAGCTTCTTTATGTAACTTTGTCTCTGAGCTCAACTACGGGGTTTTATGTAGAGTGCTTCTGCATCAACTGACAGACCCTGCAGCTGTTGTAATGTTCGTCAGCTTGTCTATGCTTTTGTGAGACTGGGCATGAATTCGATGCAGGACTGACAACAATGAGCCTTCATGTGACTTTAAAAATTCGAGCTCGTACCCATGGGTGTAAATCCGTGTTATTTTTTTGGTAGGCAGAATTCCGATTGTTTATTTGATCAGTCTAATCACTTCGGAAGCAGGCTGGGTACAGATAGTCACAAGAAGTCTGGCTTTCTTTGCATAATGCTTCAGTAGACTCGACCCGGCCATGTTAGCTAGACATCTAACCGTGAACAGCTGACATCGATAGAGACAGAACAGTTGGTTCATATTTGTGGTACTAGTAACGTGTTGGCGACGACCTAACTCCACACACCCCACCCTACAAATCTTTCTCGCTACCCGTGTGAGTGAACACTGAACGGAATACTAAGTACGAATTAGTGAACTGTTGTGCACAGCCCAACAATAAATCAAATAATTCCTATGTGAAAAACAATTACTAGTTTCTATCTCCATCGAGAGGTATGCCTTGCTTTATGCCAGACTATATGGAAAATGAAATGGAATGTCCAGAAGACTATATACGCTAGGGTCATTGGTTTCGGGAACGGCCGAGATCTCTTCGTCGCATGGGAGTTAAAGTTGTGAGCAAAGAGCTATCAAAGACAGTCTGCCTTTGAAAATAAGCATATCTGTTGTTGAACATCGGGCCACGTTTTACATTTCATTCGACAGAAAGAGGCATTTTGTTTTGAGTTAAACATCCATGCAGCGAGAAGATGTGAAATAGCATTCAACGGAGATACACAGAACTCCATAGATTCCAGTGATGCAACTATTAGGTGAAAAAGCTGAACTGCTTTATCTTTTGGTCTTCAGAAAACTCCGAGATTTGAATTTCTTCCATTCAAAGCACAGTTGATCAAGCGGAAATATTTCTTTCACCAAAGCCTGCCGGACGAAACAGGTGGGATTATTCCACATTATTTAGAAAACCAACCTACTACGCGCATCACCGAGTTCATATCCGAAATTCCTTTATCAAGAGAACACAGCGGACTCTATGGAACTTGCCTTTGAAATAATTTGGAATTCGTATGTGAACAGTAAATTGAATGAGCGCGCTCTGCGGATCGTAGCCTTGTTTGGTCTTTTTGAAACTTCGTGCCTCAACTTATCACAAAAACTGTGTTAGTTTTCAAATCCAGTAAGCTTACGCAGAAATATCTCCACTATCAACCGGGAAATAACCAGCTTAGAAATCGGCCTTTATGGCTTCATGCTAAAATTGCTTATTTTGCGGACAGACTATTTTATTCCTCAAAAATTGTTGGGATAAGTTTGAGACAATAAACTGACCCGTTTTCGTTCGTTAACAGCTGTAGGTGGTCGAGTAAGGGAAAATAATGGTAAACCGTATATTGTACTAATTTTGATACTGAATTATACAGATCAAACTGAAAAAAGAAAATGATTGATTGTTGGAGGTAGGAAATAAAATGCACATGATTTCATCAGCGATTCCAATTTTCAATCTATCCTAACTGACTTAAAATGAGTAATCTTGAGTATTTTTAAAACTTGTAGATCCGGTGACTGTTTCTCATGATGCGTTGACCACCCAGCGTGAGGTTTGAGCCATGAACGTTTCACAATCAGTCGAGTTGATACCTTCAGTACTCACAGTGATCTAATGATAAATCCCTAGTTATTCTGTCACTTTCACCATGTTTCGAATAATGTGCCCTGCGATTTACGACGTTGCTAAACATTTATCCAAACACAACTACACACCATCTTTCGCTCGATAATAAACCCCGATCCCTAGTTCAAGGCGTATAACAAGTTGAAATCCCACCAATATCATAAGAAAATCAGTTCGCGGGTCACTTCATCTGTTATCTTTTGCTTGTGTTTTATTTGCGTTGCTTTGGACCAGTTATCACTTACGGCGGCAGACGACCTCCTACATTCTCCCAGCATAGCTACTGACCAAGATATCACCAATGGCGGTAAAGAAAGTACTCTCAGATTGTTTCCCATCTCATATTTCTCTTGACTGATGAGTGCAATATTCATGAGACACCGCTGAAACTGTCATTTTACGCTGATTACAAAACCACTACTTTATTGGTATGAGAATATTTTGAGTAATCCCCCCATGAATGGTGCAATGAACTCCACTCAAGACTTCACAAACCAAACTACCAGGGACGCACGATAGCTCAGTCAATTCTTTCTTTACCACATCAAAGCTGTTTTGTGTTTGCCACTAAGCCTAAAGGAGTTTATCATTGTCTACAATCGGGGATATGCTTTGAATGGAAAAATCACCCACGAACACAGAATAGGCTATCGTACTGATCCATCTTTGACAACCGGTGTCTCCTGAAATTACGGGAGTAACTAATAACTCTAAATTGAGAACCGTACTCAAAAACACCAGAAAATGTCTCGGTGGCTTGATCGATTGCGGTTGTTTGTTTGAAGTTGATTCTGCTAAGAAGTGCTTAGATTATTTCTTCCGTCCTCAAATAATTTTGGCGGTACACTCGTCTAAAATGCAACCCGGAAACTACTTCACTACTTCAGTGTTACCATATTTTAGCTTTGAATAGACACATTTAACATAGGTCAACCACTTCCTAAGCGTGTATCAAAAAGTGCCTTTTGCACACATTCAACGTTTTTCTAACACACTTTTTGCATGACTATACTGAGAGTGTCCATTGTACTATCCGAAACAAACCGTAATCATGACCCGAAGCAACCTGAAGGAAAGCAAAGCAATATGCTAGCTGTGTCTCTGATTTATTGAAGTTTATTGGGGAATCATCGAACTAATGCTTATGGGTGGTATTTGCTTGACTGTATCGTATCTTGAAGGTTCAATGAGCTGATGTCGTGAAGATCAGTTTCGTGGCATTTTGCTTTCGGAAAGGAGTCCTCACTAGTAATCGATAGGATGGTGTATGCGGTGTCTGAGAAGAGTAACACTTCTGAGTTGGTTGACTGTCGTGTCCCTTGGGGCATCCTCCATCTCCTTGGTCTCCATCCTTCACCCAGCTCTCCCCTGTGGCTCCACGAAGCTGAATCATGCATCAGCGGCCACACCCCGGTAAACCGCTCGACAGGCGGGCTAAACCAAGTTGAGGGTTACCGAGGTCTAAAAAACTTCGGCAAGACGGTGTTCGGCATGTGAAGACAGATTCTTCTGAATGAACGGACGAGATTTACTGATCCAACGGCTACAAAGCAGAACTGTTCAACTGCCTGATCCGGCATTTCAGAGGAGGCGAACGAACCGTACAGCAGGTCACCGGCTCCTCTGGGAACACCCTGCTGCCTTGCAGTCTGCACTTGGGTGTTCAAGGGCTAGAGGTGCAACCTCGAACAAAAAGGCCGAACGGTGCTGGGGACACCGCTTCGTACCCCACTCCAGCGACTCTCTATGATTATTCGCGAAACCTCAAGCGCTCATCATGCTACGGCGTCCCCGGTAAGCGACTCGCCTCGTGTCCCGGCGGTCGAGGTGATAAGACAACAAGCTGGGATTATTCGCTGCAGGAAAAGAACACACATAGCCTGTTGGAATGTCAGGACGTTTCTAGACGTCGACCATCAGTGCATCACAATGAGAACTCTACATGACTATGACGTAGATATAGCTTGCCTCTGGGAAGTTCGCCTGAGGTAGCCGACAAATAAGGGTCCCGGGTGTGGATACATCTTATTGGCTCTATCAAAGTGGCCCGAAAGACAACTCCGGTCTCTACGATGTCGCGTTTGCTTTGAACAAAGCAGCTAATGATGCAATGATCTCTTGGGAACCAGTCTCATCCAGACTTGCCTCGGCACGTTTTAAAATCTCCCGCACGACTTGACGGTGATCGCGATCTATGCTCCAACCAATTCAGCTGATGACGAAACCAAAGTCGAATTCTACACTAATTTGCAGGAGGTAATCAACCGCGTTTCGAGGCGCGATGTACTTTTCATCGCAGGAGATTGGAACGCTCGCACAGGTACGGCCGACGAATCTACTCGCCATATTCTCGGGAAATTCGGTCTTGGTCAAAGCTGCGAGAACGGTGGCCAACTGATTGGTTTAGCCGACATCAACAGAATGGTTGTCTGCAGCACTCGATTTCAACACCCCAAGAAGCACCTACTCACACGGTACTCCAATGATGGTCGCACTGCACACCAACTCGACCACATCCTGGTGAGTCCCCGTTGGGCCTCGTCTGTGGAGGATTGCCGAGCGTACCGAGGTGCAATAACGGGCAACACAAACGGCACCGACCATGTCATCCTACGCGCATGTTTCAAAGTTCATCTGTCTACACGTGCTAAAGTGTCTGCACCCTCTCGGATAAACGTTGCTGCCCTAGAAAATCCAGAGGAGCGAGAAGCGTTGTCACGAGCAATCACAACCCGACTAACCAACGCAACCAATGCACAAACAGATGAAGTTTCTGTGGGAGGGCAGTGGACTCGAATGAAGACGACAGTCAAGGAAGCTACTTTGACAGTACTCGGGAGAACAAAAAGGCGGACAAAAGATTGGATCTCGGACAGCACGTTCCAGCTGTCAACCAGAGCACACGAAGCGCGACTAGCAGGTAGTAACGAATGCCGCAGACTACAGCGAGAGGCCACACGCTCCGCCAAGGCTGATCACAAAAGATACTGGATAGAAATAGCCGAAAAAATGGAGACCGCGTCCGGAATGAGCGACCTCGGTAAACTGTTCCGCCTTATTCGCAACTCCTGTAATAGGTTTTGTAAGCGAAATTCCCTTGTTTGTGACACGGCAGGAAACTTAATACCTGAACAGAGTGAGAAAATGGACCGATGGGTGGAATACTTTGGTCAGCTGCTCAACCGGCCTACGGACCACCGGAGAGACCAACCAATATCAACCCCTCCAGTCCAGTACGAAAGCAACTGTGACCCGCCCAACACGGCGGAAACCACGGAAATGATAAACAAACTGAAGGACAGGAAGGCTGCTGGAGAAGATGGCATCCCTCCGGAAGTGTATAAAGCATGTGCATCGTCATTTATTGACAGGTTGTGTACACTTTTTGGTTCCATTTGGAGAGCGGAGGCATTTCCACTCGACTGGGGAATGTCCATTCTGATGCCCATTCTGAAGAAAGGTGATAAATCTGCATAAGAGAATTACCGAGGGATCAGCCTGATCGATGTGGCCGCAAAGATCTTTGGTGCGTTGTTACTAACCCGTATCTCCGAGGCAAGAGACCAGCGCACTCGCCCGAACCAAGGGGGTTTCCGCCGTGTCAGAGGCTGTGTGAATCAAATCTTCACAGTGCTCAATACTGGAGCACCGCTATACGTTCCAGCAGCCGACGGTATCTTGTTTCATCGACTTCCGGACAGATTTTGATTCGGTGAACCGCGAGTCTCTTTGGACCATAATCCAATCCGATGGAATGCTCGATAAGCTTTTAAGACTGTTGAGGGGATATTACTCGACACCTGGGTGGAATACTTTGGTCAGCTGCTCAACCGGCCTACGGACCACCGGAGAGACCAACCAATATCAACCCCTCCAGTCCAGTACGAAAGCAACTGTGACCCGCCCAACACGGCGGAAACCACGGAAATGATAAACAAACTGAAGGACAGGAAGGCTGCTGGAGAAGATGGCATCCCTCCGGAAGTGTATAAAGCATGTGCATCGTCATTTATTGACAGGTTGTGTACACTTTTTGGTTCCATTTGGAGAGCGGAGGCATTTCCACTCGACTGGGGAATGTCCATTCTGATGCCCATTCTGAAGAAAGGTGATAAATCTGCATAAGAGAATTACCGAGGGATCAGCCTGATCGATGTGGCCGCAAAGATCTTTGGTGCGTTGTTACTAACCCGTATCTCCGAGGCAAGAGACCAGCGCACTCGCCCGAACCAAGGGGGTTTCCGCCGTGTCAGAGGCTGTGTGAATCAAATCTTCACAGTGTTCAATACTGGAGCACCGCTATACGTTCCAGCAGCCGACGGTATCTTGTTTCATCGACTTCCGGACAGATTTTGATTCGGTGAACCGCGAGTCTCTTTGGACCATAATCCAATCCGATGGAATGCTCGATAAGCTTTTAAGACTGTTGAGGGGATATTACTCGACACCTGGTGCTAGGGTTCGTATGTACGGTGAAGAGTCCCGCCAGTTCGCACTCACTACCGGAATTAGGCAGGGCTGTCCCCTCTCACCGGGGCTGTTTAACTACGCCATTGATTGGACAATGCGACAGGCATTACACAACTACCCCGGCATTCAGCTTAGCCAGGAAATATACATCTCGGACCTGGAGTTCGCGGATGATATTGTCGTGCTTGGAGACTCCCCCGTTACGCTACAACCAATCCTCGACCGAATCAATTCCTTCGCGAGGTCCATCGGACTTGAAATAAACTCGACCAAAACAAAAGCTCTCACAACCCATCTGGGCCCGACAATTCGACAAGTGTCGATCAATGACCAACCAGTCGAATACGTTCCTTCATTCAAATACCTAGGCTCAACTCTGCTTCCGAAAGGCCAGGCAAAAGATGAAGTGGTATTACGGATCGACAGCGCCAGGAGAGCCTTTCTTCAGCTAAGACGAACGCTGTGGACTTGCAGTGAAATCAGCTTAAGAACCAAAGATCGTGTTTACCGTGCTGCCATCCGGCCCGTACTCATCTATGGCTGCGAAACCTGGCCACTACGAGCTGAGGATGCCGGAAGGCTGGAGGTTTTCGACTACTGGTGTCTGCGGCGAATCCTCAAAGTCAAGTGGCGCGAGAGGGTGTCCAACGACGAGGTAAGGAGACGATGCTTTGATATCCATGCGTTCTCCGTCCTCTTCCAACGTCGACGACTTCAGTGGTTCGGCCATACCCTTCGGTGACCCGAGTCAGAGATAACCAAGCAAACACTCTGCCCCACTCCCTGCCCTGGTTGGCGTTGTCTTCTTGGTGGGCAGCTCACAACGGGGACCAGTACAATCGAGAAAGACGTAGAGTTTCTAGGCCTCCGGTCAGTCTATGGAGCCCGGCAATGGAAAAAGGACTGGATGAAGATCTGTACGGAGCTCGCCTCCGACCTCCGCGAGTGGTCAGCAATGGTCCGAGAAATCCATGGAGCCGACTTATCCTCTCGCAGGAGATAGTCGCGTAAAAGTAAAAAGTAAGATAGGATGGTTTCTTGTGTGTTTCCCAATTTGAGGAACTATACAGGACTGCTTCTTCAAGTTAGAAGTCTGAGCAGTATTGCCAACAGTTGCGGGTCAGAGGAAGTTCAGTATCACAGTATACACTGGCCCCCATCGATAAGCTATCTTAAATTGATGTTACCTAATCAAACGGATAGACGCAAAGAGAGGTAGTCTTTTTCTCCTCTCTTCTATTTTTCCACTGGCCCATCGAAATGCCAAATAACAGTGAGAGGAAAAAAGCCGAAACTTCATCATCATAACTGTCACCATTTGAGCTACTCCCGGCTCAAAGAAAGTACTATTATGTTTCCGCTTCAAATGCTCTAGGGGATTTTCGAAGCAGAATTTGGAAATCCGTACTTAATCCGATAGCCTACAAATGGGCAACAAATATGATATTTTGAAGAGAGATTTCATCCAATGGGCAAAACTTTCTTCTGAGGTGAATGGTTCGATGGTATTTGCAATGAAGATACAAATCTGGTATCTTACCACCCAAACAAATGATTTCAAATCCTCCCTCGATTTATCTTCCTCTTTCTATTTCAAAGCTCACGTTCCAGGAAGGAAAAGATACGTCATGATCAGTCAGTGATGTTCGGTTATTCAACAACATCAGAAATAACTTCACAGTCATTTGAATGATTCAACTGAGGGTGCATGATCTACTAAGTGATTTTAAATGAATTATGGTTTTGAAATTCCAGCCCAGTAAGGTACTGGTCTGATACCATGGTTATTCCACTTGTGTTCTGATCGCATAACTTACTGGGTTGCATCACAGAGATACACTGTGAGTGGACTCTTCTATTCGAGCCTATTCGTATTCCAAGTCAAAGAAATCAGGAATATTCGACCAATTGCTTTTTGCGAACAAAAGGAACGAACTGTGAAGTCAAACGGCTATTGATCCGGCTGTCACCGATTATCGGTGACGGATGGCTGTTGTCGTATCTCGGCAGAAAATTCGAAGTTTTCTCTGAGGCTTCTCTTTTGTTCACATGAGAGCCTGAGTCAGTCAGGTTCACCAGCATATCTGTAACAACCTGGAGATGAACGAGTATGAACATGCAAATTCACAAATGAAAACAGTTTAGACAAAAATGACTAATCAGTACTTAGCTCTGGGCAGTTCGTATGTTGTTCGATGCTAAGGGCCTTTCGTTGTCTCTCTGTTTACTGTAATGACAAGTTGCTTCTGCCAGCTGAATACAGTTCTAACATTTCGGCTTGAGGATTGTTGAACCTAAGTTTTCCTAACTAGGATAGTGTCTTGTGTCACTTCAAAGCGTAAATGTGATGAAAACTGTTTCAATACAAATCGCCTTTCACCTATGCCACGGAATTTCACGGTCTTTTGGAAATCGTTGAAACTTTTAACCTTTTCTCCTGGTCCCTAGGCTATTCTGGGGCCCTAGTTGGGAGCTGTTAATCCGGAGTACCAAATGTCTTCATGGTCCCAGTGTCAAACCAGGCCAGCTGTCGCCCTCTGGTTCCTTAGGGAAACCGCCTTGTGCTACAGCCTTCATAGAGTGACACAGAAGAGTAAAAACCTACGACTCCTGGCATTTTTACAACATTCAGTAGATAACATCACCTAAGCCAGAAATGTTATTACGTCACATTTATTGCTTGTGAACAATGACATGGCATCCTGACCAGCGGTGATTAGAAGATCATCTCAACGGACCTCAAACCCGAGTTCAAGTCCTGCTGCCACCTATTAGTTTCAGATTTGACAGCCTCTGGGTGGCCTTGAAATCTTCTACCACTGTTTTAGAATTGACGGAAAGAAAGTTATTAGAGCATTACCATCAAGTGCAACTTAAATAGTCCAAGGTGAGGCTACGAAAAACGAGCTTCTTTCAAATTCAACTCTACAGATGGGCATCTTTCTTGTAACCGAAGAGAGGATTCAGCAATTCCATGTTTTTTTGATTCTTAGTGGATGTTACCGTTACAACTGTTTCATCATCTGCGTAAATGACATGATGACTTGGTAAGTCTTCTATTTCCGTCATACTCACAGATGAGTTATTGACGGAAGCTGCCAAAGTCAACAGAAGACCATCTCCATGGTAATTGGCATTAGGTAAAAATTTATACATTGCAGCAAAGATTAGTTCCCATCGAATTTCATCGGAGGACTACTATACAAGGACGATAGTGACATTTTCAGAACTCAGTCGAATGATGAATGCAAATGATGGATACACCTTGATCACTTCCGTTTTTGTTCTGTGGTATTTGGCGAATTGGACTGAGGTGGACAAAACACGACTTCACTGGCAGCCGCACTTGATTTTCCTTGAAAGTTCGCTTAGGATCATCAGCGGTGATTTTTGCGGTTAAGTTCAGAAGCAAATATGATTTCCATAAGTATAAGGAACCCAGCCATCTCATCCAGACTTCGTCTCACTTACTGTGAGCTCGTGACTGTCTGTCTCAGTTTTCTCGTCTAAAGCTGGACGCTGTACTCAATCACTAAGCTCTTGGGAAATTCTGTAAGTTGAGATACAGACAAATTATGCCAGTATCCGTAATCGTTGCGCCTCTTCCCGGTTTCTTGGGTGGCATTATTTTTGATTTTCTGACTTCAACCAGAGTAGTGCGAAATGTTTTAAACAGAACACATGTTCACTCGATAATTCGGCCTAGCTTTCTGTAACTAGTATATCAGAAATAATGTGAATTAGGTAAGAAACATGTCTGTCCTGCATGGTATCATTCGGTTCGCCTAGGTAAAAGTTATCTCAATTTCAATTTCAACTTCGTGTCTCGCTGTCTGAAACTAGACTTCCTCTGATTCAGTCGACAGCGAAAAAATGGATTACGCAAATATTCGTATTTCAGTAACATCAGCCAGGTCAATTCCGGTCTCGATCATCGACTGAACTCCAGAATATGCAGGGTATTGGACAGTGCAATTTCGGGGAAAAGCTTCACGTTTCGTTTTTGTTGAGCATATAAGAACATGGTCATTGTTTATCTAAGCAGAACGTTCGAACTTCATTCGCGATGTAAAAGCCTAGTTCCGATTAACAAATAGAAGCAACTATCACAACTTCCAATCGCTCGTTTTCTAGCCTTTGATTAGAAAACTTTGAAGTAGTGTCTCGTGTTCGAAATGAATAATCGACCAGATTCTGAGGAGCCGGACACTTAAAAGCACCAAAGGTTACCATGTGACCACCGAAGTATGCCAACGCACATGCACACACACACACGCATGCAAGCACACACACACACACACACAACGAAACTTCATAGGTTACATCTGGGGCCGACAGAGGAGAGAGAGAAAAGATAGATGAACATCGTTACCAAGACAACAATTGAGTCAATTATCCGCTGATTAATTTTTATCATTGAATGGACCTTTTCAGGGTTGTTCTCTGGCTTGATTTGTTTGAATCGCCTTCTCAGCGGTGCCTCAGTGTGGTCATCATGGGCAAAGGTTCATTATACTTTGAGGTCGACTCAAGATGCTTGTGATCAGTTTAAGGCTTGTAAGTATAGTTGACAAAGTTTACGGGAGCCATGATAACTTAGCGGACTACGTTTTAGCAGTGTGTCCAATAGATGGTTGGTAAACCTATATGTAGCGAACAAACGCGTGCAATGAAATTAGAGGGCATGCTAACTAGCGCCGGAATGTATTTCTTTTTAGCGTACTAAATAGGGCATTTTTATCGGCATGGAATATGTAGTGTAAAACAATGCACACAGTTATTGATCCACGATTGATTTATTTTGTAGGCTCAAACTTTTCACACTCTGTCACGTGATATGGGGACGGGTAGTGCGAGTAAGGCGTGTGCACTATCTTAATTAATATTTAAAATTGCATTAGGATGAATCATGCACATACGAAGTATTCGGTCACGTAAGAAAATACATGAATGGTGGTTGGAATGTACACTAGTCAAATAAACAGTGATTGCTCCAAATGGGATTCCTCGTACTGTATGCAAGTGGTGAAGGAAATCAAGGCGAATCTTGTCCCTTTATTTTGGGATCGTAACGCAGTTAGCCATCTTGAGGAGAGGTGATTTGACTTATCAATATAAAGCTCGCATTTTGCACTATTTGGCCGATCTTCAATGGTGGTTCGGAATCTCAGTTGACCAAGATGTTTCCACTGCATTATTCTTTTTTTGTGTCCGTAATTTCTACCACCCTTGGCCCAATTTGTCGAGTTATAACTCCCGTTGAAGGTCGAAGCTGGTCACCACGAAAATAGGAAGTTCTAGGACGGTGAGGAACATGGCAGTTTGTGTCCCCCAAATATGAACTACTGGAGGGTTTGAAGAACTCGCCTGAACTTTCAACGTTTAGGCGAAGTTCTCTGGGATGCCTTTTGACCACAGACTCCGAAGTGGCCTACTCAATATTGGTCATTTTAGCAGTGTAGGTTCTCCGACAAGAGCAACTTCCGGCGGCTGAGTTTTCCTTCCCATGTTCGCATGTGAACTACGGGATGCTATTACGCGCACTGCCTTCAGTGACGAATCATTGCTGAACAAAGTTGGTGAAATAGTTAAGCTTTTATTGGCTTTCATTCACAGAATGGACGGACTGCCAAGGAAATCGAGATACGTTACTGCTACCAGTTTGCCATTATCCCTCTAACATCTAAACCACATTCACCAAGAATACTAAGTTAATGACCGGTAACATCAAGTCGTGAAATAATTGTTTTTTTTTAATTCCTAAATCTGGAACAAGTCTGGTCAAAATGTACTTGCGAATAATCAGTCCTGCATTCTTCGTATCGATTATGAAATTGTCACTACCACCTGATGTAAATAAAACAGTCTTACGAATGAGGTATTGGTCGCCGTAGCGGGATAGAGTAATAGAACGGGTTAGGTACGGTCGTCCGGTCTAGTCTCACTAGTGTCACACTTTCTCCGACAAACCCACCTTATGTTACGGGTTCATCACAGGCATAACAGATAGCATTGCGAAATCGACAGGTGGAACGTGAGTGAAACTCACCGCGTGACATCCGTTGGTTGACGGATTTGAAGTTCATGCTAGCACTGGGCCGGCTCTTTCGGTGTATCTGGGCTTGGCTGTCATGGCACCGGTTTGGAGGAACTTTTCTGAAAGAGAAGTGTGATTTTGTCGTCGTACTGTTCATGTATTCCGCCGACCTCTGAGAAATCCAGATCTTTTTGGCTCCAGAAGCCTACACTGAAATTGATGTTATTGATTCCGGCCATCAGTTGATCACTCAGTTGTTATCGTTCAGATGGTCCCCATAGTTACACCAGAAGGCTTATCTGTTCAAGAGAGAAAATTCTCAGCATGGCATGTTTCCAACTTGGATCAGCAAATTGAGATTTACATGTAAGTTGCCTGAAAATGATGTGGTTACTTGGACTATTATGTCCTCAACAAGAAACGTTACAACCTGATACAAAATTCTGACATCAATTTGAGGACAGTGTACCGACTTATTTCGACAACACTTGAAAACTTCGCCATCATAATCAAATCAAGGCTTTTATGGCACCATTGTTGCAACTGAACCTTAAATTTCCACGGTTTTGCTACCGTAAATGCATGTAACAAATGAACAGACACGTCCAGAGCACAAGTTTCTTTTTAAATTTTTTATCATGCATACGGTTCTTGTGAGCACGGAAAGTATATCGAAAGCCCAATCAAACCAAGATGAAATTATGATTACCTTACAACGGTAACAAGCGACCATTCTTATTGAGCTGGTTAGTTATCGGTCAAACGAATGAGCGGCTCACTTGGCTTCATCCCTCTTCGGAATTGGATGTGGGAATTTAAACAGAAATGGTTCCTCCCTGGGTGTATCCATTGCTCTCGGACTGTTATCTTTTTTATCAAAACCCATAAGACAATATTGTCCAAGTCCATTGTGTTGTGCCATCGCATATTGTTGCAACACCACGTTTCACTTAAATCATATTTTTTACTGCAGGGCCCTGAACAGAATGTCAACAAACAGAATGAACAAAAAACTACTGCAGCGGTAGAACTTTCTGTCTTGAATGACTACTTATTCGGCATCACAGAAACACCCTAGACGCTCAATGGACCAGGCTCATGTGACCTTGACTTGACGGTCATATGCTAAAATGATCAGGCTGGTGCTCAAAGATTGTCAGAGTGAGAAACCAATGATACATTTACTGAGCTGGGCTAGTGACAAAGTCTCCTTGACTGGTGAATAAAAGTTTCCAACCTAATCACCGAACTCAGCGATCACTAACCGATACATACTACCAAATTGCAGTTTTACTTTCCAAATGGATTGATACTGCTTTGGCTTTTTTCCGCCAGATAGAAACATAATTGATATTTTCCTGGAAGGATCAGTATTTATGTCATCTCTGAGGAAACTTCAGGCCATGGGCTTTACTTTCATGACAAATTATTCCTATTCGACGGTTCAATACATTTCATTTTTGAAGCATCATTCAAATTAGTCATTCTAACCACAGTTACACAATTTCAACTTCCCACGGAACATTACATGGCTAGTGTGAACATTATTTTGTTAACAATAATATTACATTTTCAATCTTTGTTTGGCAGTGCTTGAAGTAAATATGAGTGTAAAGCATATAACGAAAATATTTTTTTTTTTCGAATTTCGACTGCACTTTTACCAACTGAGTTATCAAAGCAACCGTTTGTCAAACTGATTTAATCTTCATCTCAATGTAACAGTCACATCGAACTTGGCCCGTTGTATACAAACTGCTCCATCCTTTCTGAGTTTCATGACTGCACATAAAGTCCGGACTAATAGCCGAATGGAAACGCGCGATATAGATGATCGAATCACGTCCGTTCACATTGTTTTGCTTGTCCCAATGCGATGAGCCGATACCTAATAGCTTCTTCATATCCTGAAAGCTGATGATTAAGCACTCGCCTAAATTGGTAGATGGATCCGGGCTTCATTCACGTATATGGTAACTGTCGAGCCCAGAAATTCTTTCAATCCCTGTGATGTTGACGAATGTAACGAGTATATAACTATATCTTGTGATATATTTCACCCAACAGTAGACAAAGAACTCATTATGAGGATAGTGTAACTAACATCATCAGTTTCGAGACATAAGTAGTGCTCATTTAAACATTCACATGGAAGTCTGTCGTTCATAATTTCTTTGGACCCGAAAGTGGGAATATATTTATGGGAATCAGTTGCGCAGATATTGGCATAAACAGCAGAACATTGTCCAGGCATGATGGACTCTGTAACTGTTCGAGGTAAACTGGCAAAATGCAATACTGTTCTGATCGCACTTTTTGCCATTCTGCTGTACGCGGATATGTTTAATCATGTGAGAACGTTTGGTTGATCAACCAAGTCAATCAATTTGACTGTACCATGCATCACGAAAAACAATTCTGTCGACGACTGCTCCGTTCACCCCACATACGGCAAAACAGGGGGGTGGCTTGAAAACATCCTCACACCAACCCATTCTTTTATTTCATATTAGAAAGCCCAACAGATTTCATTCGTCTTTCCCAACCCCACCATTTTCCCCCTCTTCAAGTCAAGTCTACTGTGAATCTCATGACTAGTATGTGCAAATATGTATTTCATTAGAGTCAGCTTCAAACATTACTGGTTAGGAGACTCATTTGTTACGAAATTTCCTAATTGTAATAGGTCGTTTGTTTTATACCAATTTTGAACCATTTAAAAATGATATTTATTCAGTGGCCAATCATTCAGCATCATGTTGCACACAAATCAGGTGGCTTTCGAAGCCTTTAAGTCCTAAAGACTTTGATCAGTTGATTTTTGCAAAACTCCAGGCGAACGGAATCGATCATGGGGAAATATTCTTGTTTATGTTTTGTCTACAAATCTGTCACACACTATTTATATATATATATATATATATATATATATATATATATATATATATATATTCGAACTTCCAATATACAACTCATCGAAATGAGTCAAGTTTGTCTGTTGCAAGCAACCCGTAATCACAGAAACCCTCAACACCTGGTAGAGATACGGGGCAAAATGCAAAACGTGTGTCATATATGGTCATATAATCAAAAATAATATTGAAAATGGTAGTAATATTTGTTTCTCCATTTATTTTTCAAAAACGCACTGGTATTTTTAAAACAATTGCTTCCGATGGGGACAGTTGATCAATGGGAGAGTGGTTCGCTATGGACGCCGCGTAATATTGCCGATTCCCGTGTGCCCTGGGCGATGTCCACCGGTCACTCGGAATCAGCAAGAATTGTTGTTCCTTCGAGTCAGCATCACCAGTGTGCAACAGCGGGAAGTTTGCAAGTTTATCAGCGGCTTGTTAGACCGACGGAGTTGTTGAACTTCAAGTCTGTCGTACAATGGTGCGGAAAGCTGATCATTACCTTTAAATTGGTTTTCTATTGATTCGCTGGTGTCAACACCATTTATTGTACATCCGAAGCTTCGAAGTCCGAGAAAGTTGCTGACTAATCACGAAAGGTGTCAATTTTTTAACCTAACATTTTCAGTATACGAAAACCTACTGCGGCCAACCGGGGTACATGGGACTGGATGAACTAACGACGGGCTGTTGTTTGTGGCCATACAATACGCGAGACATTTTGACTAGCATCAGAAGGGTGCAAATCAATGGGACACATGCCCCGCCCTATTTGGTTCAACTTTGTCCGCGCAAATTGACTTGTGCTTCACCCTGATTAAAAAAACAAAGGCCACCAGGAGCTCAAAACAGGGAGAGGAAGGGATGGAGGTAAAAGTGTCGAATTTTGCTCCCGGTTGCCTCAGCACTGAGACACAGACTCCTGAGACTCGGTCTTTGTTGCCGCATGGATTGACATTTTTTTAATTGTCACTGATCACACACCCTCGATAGCGACGACTTTTGACCAGATTTCATTTGGCACGGCAACTTCTTAACTGGCATCTCGGTGTGTACCACGATGTGAATGATCTTTTACTGAAGTGTCAACCACAAAACAGTCGTCAGGCATTTTATCTTTCATTGCATGGGTCAATCAAAGAGTCACCTGTTACTCAAAGTCACGCATGATGATAGTCAAACAAAAAATGACAGATATTATTACTTGGAGCAATAAGCATCTGAGGACAAATTTTAATACGGTTACGTTATTCTGAATAGATGGTACTTAACGTCTTAGTGAGAATGCTTTTCATTTCGGGGATAGAAATCGAATTCTCATCCCTTGGGGGATAGAAAATACATATTGGACAAATAAGTGGATCAATTTCTGTCCTCTCAATCACTGATTTGCATTTCTTTTCTGGAAAGTGTAATTGTCGGATTAAGTGAAATCTCCTAATAAAGTCGATGGGCAACTTTTCCGCAGGTGTCATCAATGATAATGAATACTGGTGCCGTACTTAAGAGGTATAACAGATGTGCCAAAGTTGGTGACCCAGTCATCAAGGCATACCACGCTTTCACTGTACAGCTGTTTATTTTTTGTCGATAAACATTTACCATCTGCTTATTATATTCATTGAGACCACGTCTGGGACGGTAATCCCGGATGCAGAAATTCGAATCGCACACCACTACCACTAGACCATAAAGTTCTGTTCTCTCTCATTATCGTAGATGATAAAGCAATACGTAAAAAAACACAAGTTAACCAGCACTTAAATTCATACGTGACTTTGGAATTTGCTCCGAGGTCTTTCACCTGCCAGTGAATTTATAGATATTATCACTTTCAACGTGGAAAAATGTGTTAGCATATATTCAGTGAAAGCAATCTGAGTCTGTGGAATTGTTCAGTTAGACCAAATAAGGTACTCATAACGCATCTGATACTGAGACGCTACTCGTAGGCTAAAGACGGCCATGCACCTCTAGCCTCTTTTAGTTCTTGACTATGTTTAAGATTTTTTAAAAGCATTCTTTGATGTCTACTTCGACTGCTTTCAAGAATTCATGGAAGTTAGGTGACCGATGGTTAGGGGATGGACCGACTCGTTGTAGACAGTCTAGTCTTGTTAGCAGTCCGCAAGGCAGAGTCTGTCCATAATCCGGGTCATTGCTTGAGCCAACGGATTCGTGAATGACAAGGCAGCGGACTGATGAGACGAGAACAAAATCCCGTAATCTGGTAGCTGGTCGTATCACTAATCAGTCAATCATAAGAGAGGCTACTCGATGCAAGTTTGAACCAATCAGTTTGTGTTGAGATGATTGGTTATAGTGATTGTTTCTTCCTACATAAACTGCGTTCTGAGTTAATAGAGTGGTATGATGCCAGGGCAGAAATGTCTTCTTACTAGAGCTACTGGGATGGAGCAAGACGGAGATGAGAGTCATGCAACTATTAGCAAACATCTTTATACTGAAAGGAATATGCTCAATGCATTAGTCGCAAATTGCTACAGTCAGGATTAATGACTAAGCGTTTGTTCTATAGTTTGACAATCCAGGTCATCTTTCCTGAAAAGTCGATGTTTCTGAAATTCTTCCCGCAAACGTCAATGGCAGTCGCCAGTAACGTTATTTATTCAGCCTCGGGAGGATTTTCACCCACTCTCGAGTACCATCTACGTTATATCAACCACACGCTTTTCACTACCCAATCTACAAGACCATATCACAAGTTGTGGATACTGCGCAGTAAGATGGCTTTGGTTGCCACCACTCACCTCTTCCTCGAGCATTAAACCGGCAAAAGGTGTACTGAATTAACTGGAAGCTGCTTGCTTTTAAACGATCATTCTGCGGACCATGTGCACACCATCTGTTCATTACATCTTGTTTTTAAGGTTCGACCCCTTAAGTTTTGATTATTACTGCTAGTGAATCACAAGCATGATTCTCCTAGTGATGACTTTTTCCCAGAAATGAGAACCTAAAATTTGATTAGTATCTTTCAAACTAATTACGGTAGAAACTAAGCTTTTAAAACTAACCCTATGCACATCAACTTACGAACTTATTCGCAACCAACAATTATTTCGGTTGAGTTGTAACAATGCAAAGCATCGTTTGCCTTTCGGATAATACCCCGGGGGGCAAGTTAAATGAATCTGTGAGAGTTGTCTGTTCTATTTCTTTCCTCTTTTGTGCTGTTTTACGTCGCTCAAAAATCACCGGATTGTTGACTGCTTCGAGTTACTGTTTTCCTGGATCGATCACAGTCTGGTTATCTCAGATATGGTGCGAAAAGGATTTTCTCAGCATGCTTAGACTCCGATTTCGGTCTCACGGGCCGTAGGAAATGCAGAATTTGTAGAGTTGACACTATTTGTTTCTGAATAATGCGTCCGTTGTTGACGACTCCTGTGCTTCCTGTGAAAGCGTATTAAATGCTTCCGTCAGGTGAAACATACGAACGGTTTCTGGCGAGATTTCTATGTCACCAAGTCCAGAGCTATCGTTCACGCGGCAAAAATTAATCTAACTGGTCAAGATTGTCTGCTGACCTCGGCCTTGTAGACAGACAAACGGACACCAGAACTCTGACTCATACTATGGTCGTAAGCTTATCTTAGAATAAACCTCAAACTAACAACATCGTTTTCCCACCGGTCATCCGATTTCTCATCTTTGTAGAATAAATTAGGGAATCGGTAACGCAATGGAATCTATGCGGCTGCACAACAAAGTTTGTTTACGACACTCTGGCAGAAGGACCCCATTGTGAATATTCCCTCAGGGTGAGTTATTATTCCCGAGACTACACCAGAACGGGGTACAGAGCAGTTTGCCTGCACTAGTCAAGACACAAAACTTAGGCGAAACAGCTGATTGGGCCTGGTCAACTTTCCCTTTGCTAATAATCCTGAAATTGTTAAATTGCTTCATTTCACAAACCAACGCAAGCTCTTGAAGAGCTGGTGCCGGAAAAGTCGTGTACGAATAAATCTGTGAACAGATGTAAACGCGAATGGAGAAATACGTATCCGAAGCTTTCAAAGTATGATAAATGAACGCAGTTATTCAGGTCAAAAAATGTCCAAACCGTACGGGTTTCCTTGCTGGAAGGTTGCATTTACGTCAAGTCAAGAACGAACTTTATTTGGCATAAAACATCACACCTCGATATTTCAAAGAGTTCAACACGCATCTGACGTCAGACATCTTCGACAAAGATTGAACGGACAACAGACGACAAGATCAACGGGACCTGCGTTGATTTGGAACTCTTCTACCAGGTCAAAACATAACTTTACTGTGATAAACAAAGCCACATCTCAACTTTACTTGACTTGAGAAGGCAAGGCAGCTCAATATTTACGAATTTTTTTTAGACGCACGTCGTTTAATTTTTTCACTTCCTTCCTCACGGAATGATAAAAATGGAATGATTCCGAGTTTCTATTAGGCTTGTGATATCTCGTAAAAAATCTAAAACAGGCGCGTGTTACTCGAGCTTCGAGGATAAAACGCTGATGTGTAAAAGAAAATTGTAAAATACTGTGGTATAAATGTACCAAATCGGTGAAGATATCAGAGAATAGCACCGCCCCGCCCGATGATATGAAATTCGGTGTCTTCAATCCAGCAAGTCCAACAGGGGTTCCTTCTCAGTAGCTCCCGCGCCACATCTAATTGCAATGATGATGGCCGAGTGGTTTAGAACGTTTGCTTGCTACCTCGGAGATCAGAGATTCAATCGCCCGCCACACGGGTTACTCTGGTGGTAAACAGTAATCCATTGTCGTCCGGCTCGTTACCACTACTAACCTATTAGGACCCTATGCGAATCTCCACTCCAAGTCACAGGGTATGGTTACTGGTTATCCCCAATAGCGCATTGGGCCTTTGTGGCCATGGAGCAAGCCCCTTTCATTGCATTCATGCGCAAGCGCGTGACGAAAAAAATGTTGCTAGTTTTCTGGTCAGTAAACAGTGAGTTCGATGAACGGAGTATTTCACCAGCCGAGATTTCCGAAAACATTCGGTTTTCAACTGTCGCATATTCATTCTTTATCAACAAGTGAACTCGATCTGGGGATATCAGAGTCCTAAGGGATAACTACTCCAGTGGCCTACGACAAAATTTATTCCCCCAGGGTTTCTCAATTCGGATACATGGATTGTTTGATGCCCGACCACCGGGAACACAAATCCCCAATGGTTGCACATTTCCCGATTTGGGCTTCCCTTGAAATATGGCCCGTGGAAGCTAATCGTCACAGGTCGTTTCCCTCGTTTGTTTTCTTTCAAAATCGGGAATGGATTATCCGATGGATAAGCGATTACGCAACATGCGACCACTTGAGAAACTACCGATTCTCTTTTGTTTATAAACTATTTGATGGTCATTATGAAGTTACGTAACAAGTTTGAGATAAAATGGTCCACTAATGAAGCTCTCAAAACTTACGCATGGGCATTCCTCAATTTTTCTCTTATTCTGAGCATGATACAAATCTTTCGTAAACTGGAACAATAACAACTATTACCTTAACTATTGCAAAGCAACAAATTCTGTTGACTGCCTTTCTCAAACAATTGGAATGTGATGCCCACTAAAGAGGTTTGATATGTGTAATGTGAACAGTTCTCTATATATGGCAATCGGTGTGGTGTTTCGTTGGAGATGTAGGAAGAAAAACTCCCTAGATCGAGCAATACGCCTTTGATTCTTACTACGAGTTTTCTGCAATTTAAAAATATTCACTTCATTATTCGGATAAACTTCAACCTGATTGACGCGTTGATCACTTAGTCACCTTTTTTTAGAGTTCTGTTCCGTGCCAATGTTATTGCTTATAACTAATCACGTGCCGTTCTATATAATCCTCTTCTTTCCTGAGGTTGCGAGTTCTGGACAGTGAATTTACACATTTCCCTGAGACATGGACCACCTTTCCAATCGTGCCTAGTTCGTGCAATATTGGAAAGCTGCTATGCTAACGGGAGACACGATCCCAACTGCTGGTCCTTGAGGGACCAGAATTGGACATTAATCTACAGAACTATTTTAAAATATATTAATTCACAACAAATCATGGACAACCCAGCCTGGCCTACTGGAGGTACCGTGTGTGATGCAAGGTGATTCACCTCGGGTTCTGTTCCCAGTTATCGACCTGACCTATTGGTGAATCTTGACAAGCCAGCTAATGAGTTGAAAACCAGCGCCGTCCGATGATTGACTCCGGGAACTAGTTGGGTCTACTTCTGCTCAGACTGGTAATTTATAAGACCTGCCTTTTCAATTTGTCTAATACTGTTTTTAACTTCATTAACTGCATTGGTCTCAAAGACAGAACTTTTAAACATCTACGAGAGACCGACGAGGAGAATTTCCTACCTAGATCCTACCGTAGTCAGTATTCGAACGCCCTCGGCTCTTGAAGTGATCCAATCACCGGGTTGGAATGAATAGCTATTGAATCAGCCAATGAAACGTATCTCCAAGACCTGACTGTCACTTGTAAGCTGCTTTTGATCAGTACGTTGACACCGTTTAGTCTGTTTCACCCACATTGCTGAAAGTAAATCAAAATACTCACGAGCAATTTTTTTTACATTCAACAAATGAAAAACCAAATCGGTACAATAGATGACCTCAGTTTCTCTCAAGATATTCTTTCAAAATAGTTTCCAGTCGTTCACTGTTCACCTCTAGCTATCCCTAACTTTTATTCAAGAGTATGTATTTTTGAATTACTTGAATAAACTGAGTGGAGGGAAAATATAAATAGCTTCAACCCGGTAATACTGAGCTCGATTATCTCACTTGAAACGTCAGTGAAAAAATTGGTTGTCACATAAGATTTTGCAACGCTTGATAATCCCCAAATATTTCGGGAAATTTCTTCAGACAAAGAATTGATTTTGAAGGACTACGTAATATGGGCTAGAATTAGCTGCGATACAACAATCTACGTGATTCATAAAGGATAGTTCTTTCACGTTATCGAGCAAGTAGGAAGCATTTGACTGATTTTTCCACTCACATTGCTCAGGCCAAATCGGAGGACTGATGGTCACGCATTCCTTCTTCCGATAAGACATGATCGGTATTTCCCGCGCTTTCCAGGGCCTAGTGCTTCTGCTCTGTCTGAAGGTTCTTATCTGTTTATCCAAGACAGACCGGTATCAGAGAACCTTTTGAGATTTTTTCGTCTTGTCCCTTGGTTGACTGTCCATGTCACCAAAGTTATCGCTCCGTCCGACAGATTGGTTTGAGTTTTTCATCCGACGGAAAGGTGAATGGGCAAATATCGGGATATGTCTGAGTGCGTGTTATCTTGCACTCCTTCAATATTCTGTACTGGGATACAAAATGGTTTTTTATTCTTCCTTTGGCCAAATGTTGCTGCTGATGAGGTAAGGTTGGAAGATGGATTGTAAAAATGTTATCCCCGTTCAATAAAAAACGGTCATAAAAACACTAATCGGCGGGAGAGGCTTATCTTGCTCTATAAAATGTATCACAAAATGTACGTATTAGTGTAAAACAGCATACCGATCAGAAACTTTTACTATAAGTTGAATTCCGCTGATAGGGAAACAGTTCTGACTCCGGTCTAACTAAGAGAGAAAGATGGTAAAATTAAGTAAAGTGTACGGAGGGTGTAGGTGCACCCCATTTGGTAGTTTGGACGAACAAAGCCACACAAAAAAAAGCGTTTTTGCCTATTTTTCGCCAATTTCGTTTTATTGGTCCCACAACAAAACATACCGTTATTCGTGAAGAATATTGAAAACTACAAATCCATTAAAATAAATGAAAATCGATACTGAATCATTTCTACAGTGAATTTTTCATGGAATGCCCACCAGAACTGATTTTGTACAAAGAACCAACGGCACGGGAAAATGATTGTCAGATTCAGCATCATAGTACAATATCATGCGAGTTGAGCACTTTGTCCTTCGATTTCCGAAGAGGCTCTAGGATTTCATATGCACTCCTGAAAAGGAGTTTATCAGTACTCTCACTATTCGTCTCTCACAATTGCAATGATGCTGATGCACGTAGGAATTGTGACCCAAACGATTCTGGACTTAAATACCGTAATTGCTGTCATGATGAAGCTGAGATGCTTTTACAGTTATCTAATTTTTCCTAACATTAGCTGTTTGAGTAGTGTGTGAGCTTTTCTCAGACTACATATTTCCGGAAGAAAATTCTTTTGGATCGAATCTCGTTATTCTTGGTATTTCGAACCTCAAAAGACAATCAGTGAAAAGTAATAATCTGAAAAAATCATTGTTCCAAACAACGTTATTTAGTTTTGTTCACTTCTGAACAAGCACGACTGAATTGTGGCTGGGGGTTAAGTCCAACCTCAAGTTGATGCACGCAGGACATGACATTTTCTCCCACACGATGAATGATTTCAAACATGATCACGTTTCTTCATTGAGAGAGAGAAATGTGGTCACTTCGTGCACCGAATGAAATGAATACATGCTCACATATAGGCCCGAAAGAAGATAACCGGGTGTGGTGCGTGCGAAAGATGAGCGATAGCTAGACAAGAAGGTGGTTAGACAAGAAAAACCAGACAATTTTCAAGTACTCAAACTGGCCAACGTCCAAGACCGTTGCAACTCTGCTCGTCAACCACTACCGCAATCGTAAACACTTCTTATGAGTCAGTCCCCTTGAGGACAGACACTGTTTGCTTACCAGTGTTTGTGTGCGCGCACGTAAATGAAATGGAATTAGATTTGCCTGGAGCGTGTCTATCGAACAAACTGTTGTATTCAATATCCTTCCTTGACGGTCTGGAATTGATGCTCCATGTAAGAACCACCCTTGGAATTCTGATGTAAAAACTAACAAGACAGCTCTCGATTCTACCACGCACACGGATGAGCGAACCCATTATCCTCTTCAGGAGTGTCTGGTTCCTCAATGTATCATGGCAGAGAGAATCATCGTTGTGAGTCAAACAGATGTAGATGACAGATTCTGCCAGACTCATGGTTTGTCTGTCCCGGACTCAAGCGGGTCTGACAGTCAGGACTTTGTAATATTATTCAACGTTCGATTCCAGTACCGGATGAAAGCTCCTTCTTTCATCTCCTTCTCTGTTTCTTACATACGCACACACACACACACACACACACACACCTGCTCACAAGTTTGTGCTCGTCGTTTTCCAGGGCGGATTATGATCTGCTCAGGTCGAATCAGCCAAGTATTCAATCGGGTCATTTCGGCCGTTTAAACAGGCATCTCCGCTGTGGTGAAAGAGTTAAACCAGTTGTGATGACGACCTGGAGAATTACACAAATAAAACAAAAAGAATTTTGTTAGACTGGACCCACCCAATTACCAACTCGTGGTCATCGTTGTGCGAAGAAAAGACGCATCAGTTAGCTAGTTTGTGGCATGACAGTCTTTATCCGAACAAAAATGCAGACCTCGCCATCTTACAAGTTAACGCTCAAATGAGTATCAGGTTCAGTCCAGCTGGCTTCCATGAGAATTTCGTAATAGTTCAAACTATGGTTTGGTTTCGAAGTATTAAAACTTCCACCTCGCAAAGTTGATCCTTACTAAGAGGGCGCGTCGAATGAATAAGAATTTCTGAAGCAAAATCAGCTGTAGAAGATGTGCCAAAAGCTTCGGGAGCACTGTATGTAGGTTTCATTCTTGTTTGGTCTCACCAGTTTCACGCTGAAAATGAACAACGCTTGGAAATGAGATCTTTTTCTCAAGTGTCACTACTATGACCTATCGCTACGTTAAAAAATGTAAGTTGAACGTCTTAGTTTTAATGGAATGCATTCAATTTTACGCACCTATGTCTCGTAAGGTTGTCAATCCACGAATGAAAAAGACATCAAGAATAGCCAGAAATAAAGGTATCAACTTGTTTTGAACAGAACACGAAATTCTGTCTATAATTAGGCTGCAAAGTTGTTGATCTCTGGGGACTTGACCTGTGACACAAAAGCGACCTTTCTTTCTATCTCTCACTTATTCGCTCTCGTTCCGTCCGGGCAGCTGACCTCATTGTGTTCGCCCTCTCTTTCATCTTCCTCATTGTGCCAACTCTTTTGACTTCTTTCATGGATAAATTGCAAGCTGGTGCCTTAGGATAAACTTTTGAGGAACGAAGCGAAAAGTGATAATTTTGTTAGAGAAAAAAGATCGTTTATCTAGTTCTAAACCCAAGTGAGTAGTTTATTAGTATTGAATAAAGAGAGCGACGTAATGCGTGAATCTTCGTGATCCATCGGTCCGCTGTGTCAAGGATAACAGCAAATATTATGGACCATAGGGATACGTCGCTATGCGCAGGTTATTTTCCTCAAAGCCTTCCGATTACCCCAGTTCCAAGTTGATCACACTCAACCTCAGTCACTCAAATCCGGACCACGTGACTATCACGACCGAGTCGCGAAGATCAACACGTCAGTCTAATCCCAACCCTCTGCCGTCCCACCGCCCACTTCACCTTTTGGTCTATCCAGGTGATCCTTGACCCGTTTCATGCACCCACTTTCGATATGATCTGTACAGGCTAGAGAATCAATCACTGAAAACGTTTGTTTGCCTCGGAAAACGTGCTCTGACTTATGGTACTCAGATCGACCCGGAATATCAAATGTACTACTTTGCAACGGCAGTGGGAAATATTTCCGTGGGATATATTTATCGCACTCCTGGTAATGTTTTTCGAGTCAAGTAAATGCTTTATACACCCTGAGAGGTGGATGTTCACCAAGTCGGATGGGCTGGTCTCTTGCTCAAGGGGTCTTGTTGTGACAGTATATTGTACGTGAGCAATGAGGTTAATGGTCTATTTGTTAAAGAAATGATTCCCAACAATAGCTGTAACAAAAACATAGGACTGACGGACTCGTGGAATGCTATATCTCTTCTCTTTACTAAACTGACAGAAAATGAAAATTCAGCTAACCACACATGAATAACATTGACTTGGAGGTCATTTATTCAACGTATACCGAAATCATATTTCCCGTGGAACTATCACCCACTACGAGTTGGTTGTTCTGCCTCTGACTAATAAATTATCATTTCCCAAGAGTGTTCCTACTTCGTTCTTCCAGGCAAAGAGAGCGAAAGTTAACACCTCGGCAAAAAAGGACTGCTCCCGACAGTATAGGGATTCATTCGTCGGTGACGAAAACAATCTGCCATTTATCTCACAGTTACACCTATTTCAATAGTTTTGTACTCGGGGTTTTTCCGGTTTCTCACTTTCTGGTTTCGGTCAGTTCCACCAAGGCTACGCAACTTCGGTTGACCAGAACGAACAGGGCAGAATTTAGCGCTAGCTAAATTGTATACACTATATCATATCTACCGAGCGTCAGATGGGACTCACACCCGGCTTCTGGTCGTAACTGTTGGTCCGGAATTACTGTCTACAACTAACCTTTAATCTATCTTGTAGATGATGTATATTTGTCTATCGGTCATTGATATTTTGGCATCTGAAAAACCTGACCTCATACGCGTCACCCCGACGGCAGATTCTTTAGATGAATATACATCCTATACACGGAAGACGATATCACCAACGCATATAACTGAACTAATTGCACAGATTGTGTATTTCAGTGTCCAAACCGTGATACAACAATGCATTGGGCATGAGCTTGAATTCTGTGCGCTGTAAACCAGAGGGTGATCGTTTTCATTTTGAGCCGTAGTCTCCCGTTGATCTTGAAATCCAACTCTGATTGTCCTATATGCGGCAAAGCAGAACAGGAATTTGAATGTACCCAAAAGATTGCTCGCTTTTTTGTCAATCATTCTGTTACATTATTTTCAATATTTGAATATTAGTTATAGGCTAAGTCAGAACATGGACTGATGACGGACGTCGCACTCGGCGATCACGTAGTTACTAAACCTAACCCACCGGGCTCAAAGGGAATCTCCGCCACAATTATCAGATTCCCTGGTTATTTTATTTCAGTGTAATGGTACTCTTCTTTGATAACTATGTCACCTCTGTTGCAAAATACAAATGCATCTCTTTGCCAGGTGAAGGTGGCACTGTGTGAACCTGAATCACTTTTGAGGCACGAGATTCGATGTTTGTAATCACCGATCATATTGGTGGGAGACAGGTATTCAATATTGTCTGGCTCGTGACAACTTCTGACCTATAGGGACCTTTGTTGGTTTTTGCACTCCACTTCCCAGAGTCTTTGGTACCGTCTATTCTTGGTAATGTAGTGGGCGTTTCGTACCCTTTGGTACGCCACTTCCATTGCACTCGTTCGTAAGCGCGGAATAAATGCGTGTAAAACGTTGACGAACAAGATCCTAAGTTTACGGACAAACAACTCTGCCCAGCTTAACTAAAGTTTTTCTTTATAAACACTAAATACCAATATTTCCACCAGTATTTTTAGCCTTTTACAATTTAATAACATCGATTCTGAAAACGGCTGAGTGGAATCACAGAAAAAGACAAACACAGCCGAATGGTAAATGCCCTATCTATGAGGTAATACAGAGAACAAACTGCGTATTGCATATCTCCCAAGATTTCTTTTGAAGATATTTGTAATAAAGTATTTCGAAGACAAGCCAATGTGGTGAATCTTCATGTCTAAGCCGGTACGTGTTCTAGTCACCCTTTCCCAGATAGCTTAAAAGAGTTCAGAAATTATCTCTCAGCATAGAAGATCACGCAGTCTTCATGGTTTACGATTTCGTTTTGTCAGATCATGTGAACAAATAGATCACAGACTACCACTTGTCTGAGTTTGTCTGCCATGGAAACAGAAATTGCAGTCAGTCTAAGATAAACCATGTCCTAACTGGAACAAGTAACAAAAAGTATTACGGTAAATCTGGAAGACAGGTGGGTACAAGAGGAGCGAATATTATCCGTCTTGAAGATTCAAGGTTCTGGTGACAGAAATGGACCGCAGACCAAAATTACATATATTCCATAGTCTTTGGTTCATCCACCGAGACAAGTCTCTCCCTAGCTTACCCCATCTTCTGGTCGATTTTTTGCTCTCAAAGAGCTGACTTATAGTTGTGCCAGCGCAATAATGATAAATCAAGAGCAAAATGAGGCGAATGTATCGGACTACTAATCCTGCTTTGTTGTAGTCTCATTGATCGAAGGACTCTTGAAGCAATCCGAGCCTGGGTGTCATATTTGGACTTCCAAACCTGTGTATCAAGTTCAGTGTCAAGAAAGCATAGCAGGTCTCCACCAGAACTTACTTCAGCCTAGCCGTAAAGTGGGTAGGTTTTTCAAGTCCGAGCAATGAGATCTCCCAACTTTTGAAGTTAATTAATCTATTGGAAACTGTTTATTTTGTTTTCCCTACTAACGTGATTTTCTTTTGCAGCTTCCATACTCTGAAGGAAACAAGACTGTATTAATTGGTAATAATAATGATATCTGGTAGAACCCTTGTGGAAGTCAAACCTATTCTCCTGCTAACAGATCTATGAAGCAAAATTAGTTGCTCTTTTCAACTGCTGCTGATCGTTGAACTTGAAGTTATTATTTTCATCAAATGTGTAGTACTCAAGAATCAGCTTTCCTCCGCGGGGGATTATTTATGTTTGATCTGCAAAATACAGGAAAGAAAACCCCATGATCACAAAGGCTCAATAAGTGAGTCTACTGGATCCTGGGCTTACGTTAATCGAACACCAATACGGCTGCCAGCAGCCTGCTCACTACACATGGTTCTAGAGAGGTGAAATTTCCTCGCACGGAATCAGACTTTTGGATTCATTACCTCTCACGGGGAAAGTATTTAATTGCTCCTGACCCGTTTTCCATACAGTTTTTGGAGAAAGTGGCTAACAGGTTGCCCATGAAGCTTCTTTTCAGGCACATTAGGTGTGCCCACGGACGGACTATAAGCAACGTACTCTGAGAAACCTCAGCACCAACGTGGTTGTCTCTCACAACGGTAATCAAAGGAAGACAGCTGTCCACTCAAGTATTTGGCAAAATGAGTACGGTTTTTTCTGCGTAAATTTAATTATCCTGATTTCATTCAGTCGAAGTTCTGACAGAAACGAGAAAAATTTTAATATTTGACCGGTAAATTAGGGGTAAGCAACAGTGTGTGACCACGTGAGCTTATTCACGTGTTTTTATCACCATGTTTGTCAAAACCGTTCACATTTAGAAATTCATTCTCCTGAAGTTGTATTTAGAAAAGCAGACAATGTCACTGATCCAAGATATGGTGTCGATTTAAAGTAGCGGATACAGGAAAAGCTTTTTGATATGGACCAGTGATGCCCGGAGAGATATTCCGACGGATTTCGATTCAAGTGCATCTAGCAAAACAGGGCCCGGTGATGAATGGAAGAAACGTAAGTCAGTGACCTACTCACTAATTCAAATCAAAAAAAAACTAGCTGTTTAGTGCCTTCTCGACGAATTTATTGCTTATATGAATCGTCTCGCATCGGCTGGACCCGGAATAACGCTTGGATCTCGAAGCTCAAAATATTAACAACCACGAATTTAATAGTATTAATAACTGTAGTGGTATTGGTAGTGGTAGCACTAGTAACAGTAATCCGTGACGCAAATCCTACAAATCCAAGCTTCAATCCGTTTAAGCTTCCGTCCTGAGGCCTGACTTTTGATTTGCGGAACCTTTCCTGACTGTGCATCTGATCACGGAGAACAGCCCACAAACCCCTTGACATCGAGTGCGTGTGGATATTGGGATTTTTGAGTCTTGGTTTTAGCAACCTAGTATTCCATTTATAGGGACTAATCAGCGCGTGAATTCAATGTGCCACCTCAACATGGAAAACATTCAGAATCGGGGTTAAGGTTCGGCTCAGACTATTAGCTGGTTCGAAATAGTACAACGTACCGTAATTGTACTCCACCGGAATAAAATTCCCACCCACTCACCCACCCACTCCCAGGTGAAAGCTCCATTCAGTAGTTCACTTTCGAATCGAAGAAAATATGAATCAAACTCCTAGACAGGATTTACCAAAACGATGATCTTGATGATTTCCACTGGTGCTTTGCACTCCGGCTACAGCACATTTCTTTCCAAGTTGAATGCTGATGTTGTAAACCCGATATCGGAGGAATTGGTCATGTCAGATCATAGATAAGCCCTAAATGACTGGGACCATGTACAACTGATTAGCACACGACAAACAAGCTTCCTGATCAGATGTTGTTTGTCAGTTGACTCCGACAGGATACAACCCTTCAAAAGCTACAACAGGAAAACCCGACCGAAAGGCTAGGATCTCCAGGGAAGGGGACAGTTGTTTGAGTACCGAAACACTTGGAAAAATTGTCTATTATGCCCTTATGTTTTATTGTCGAGATCAGAGGGTTTGTGGTAAGCAAAATACGGGGGCCAGATGTCGGAGGCAAATATGCTTTGTCGTCAGTTATTCAGTCAAGCAAGCAAGCAGACAGGAAAAGAAAATGCCAAGCAAATAAAAGAAAAGAAGCAGTATATCGCACTCGGCGCCTGTGATTCGAGAAGAGTGCCTCATTTGTCAGAAAGACAAAGTATCCCGACTATGCACAACGTGTGCCTTGTGCGTGTGCAAGTTTGTGGGCCGGTTTGGATTTCGACAAGTTTTGCATGTTATTCTCGGAAGAGATTTATGGTTCCACCGATATTTTCTGCCTGAAGCCGTTAACCACAATACAATTCCACTTCAGAGAGGGTCATGTTATTATTAAGAAGAAGTCAAGTGACTGGACATTGCATGCCAATCCGTCTTTGTAAACGTGAAACAATGAGAGCTGATTAGAAGATGAATCACAACAGTATTCGTATGAAGAGCCCTGGAGGAAGTTCGCAATTTCTTGAAAATGCACTGATATAAGCCAAGTGAAAGCACTACAGATTCACAACCATTTTCTTGGTAATATTCTGTAAATATGAACACAAATCACCGCAATGAAATGCTTCATTTTCTGCCGGACTCTTGAGTACTGCTACGTCCGATAGTGCTATCAATTACGTACTGTCAGATTATCCTCTCGTGTGCAGCAATCCACTGGTGGTTTACAACTATCTCATTTATGCGCCAAAACTGTTCAGAACCGCACTTCCTGGAAGATTCCAGTGAGGAATCACAATTAAAATTGGCTGGGAGATTTTGTGGGTCAGTTTTGACCAATCTTGAGAACGATGACCCTGACGCACAAGTGAGATAACTGTGACAAACTCGACGGAGTTTACGATATGACGATGAATAATCAGTGCAATACCGGGTAAGTGTAACCGGTAATCAGAGGTAGCTGCGAAAACGGTCATTTACTTCCCTGGAGACTTGGTAAACCCATGTGCAGATACTAATTACTCCCTTTGATACTGGCAAACCAAGATGAAGTGACTGAATTGTGTTTCTGTTTTTCGTGATAAGTTGAGAGTTATTACAGTACACTGTGTAGGCCTCTTACTATTACGGAAGTGATTCCCTCTTCCCGTATTAGTCTTCGTTATTGCTCGAACAAATATCAGCCATTCTTTGTGCACAAATTCATACTTAGTGGGTGGTCATCAAACTCTCCGGTAAGCAATCGTGTGTTATTTGTCTTATGTTGGAAATTGCTGCTTCAAGGTCAGTTGAGTGCCGTAAAGCATTATCACCTCGAAGGTACTAAGTTCGAATTCTAACACCCCCGGTCACATTGGTGGCAGACAGCAATGCGATATTGCCTTGCGGTTGATAACCTAAAGGATTATGACTCCAGGTTATGGTTGCAATTTATCATTGAAAGTGAAGTGAACTTTCCAGGCTACTATGTGTCTCCCTCCCAACGATCATTCAGAAGCACAGAATATAACTGCGTTTGTATTCAAGTGAGGTGAAAGTTCGTGAACAAGAACTGAAATTCCCTTGGTGGTAAAGATGCTTAAGAATGAACTTAAAAAAGAGGAAAATGTCATCAGACTAAGCAGTAGGGCGTCAGTTACTCAATACAAGTGACCAAAATTAGTAATTTTTATGTGGAGTAAACACTTTGTCCAGGCTATCAACGAAAAACCGGTGAAAATCTTGCCTTCGCAATTTAAACGAACAGGCTATTAGTTCGTTCCGTGTTGCTATTCTGTTCGAAGTACGTGCGGTAGGTTTGGCATAAACGTGCACATTTGGCTCCTGGAATATGGTCCTTAAATTGTTTCTGCTTTATGAAGAATGAAACTTAATTTGTCATAAGAATCTCCAACCACGATCAACAATTTAGAAAGTTCAATAGATTGAACTGTGGTGCAGGGATCTCAAGTTATTTTTATCTCACTGGCATCAGTCTTAGCACAGTATGCAAGCTATAGCCAAGGAGTATATACCATCATTACAATCACATCTTATGGAAGCTTATATCATCGCATTCAACAAACTTGCTTGGAAAAGTGAATTACCGTTTGCTCATTAAATTCTTTCACTCAGTTTTATCTAGTTAGTTCCCTTTGGTAATGAGGACGCAATAGGTGTTCCAGTCCGCAGCTTAGCCTGTTCTTGAAATCTAGTTGAGAATAAAAGATGTGTTCTTGGATTTATTCCAATTCTCTTTTGCTGATTGGTACAACGAAACGGGTGATTTTGTCAGAAACTGATCACTGCCAGCCAAAGTGAACTCATCATTAAGGAGCTGGTGTGGAGGATGGCTTTGAGATTGTTTCTCCTCTTATAAAGATAACCGTCTAGATACTACATGGCCACCTGTTTCTTATTGGACGGGGGAGTGCGCAGTGAAGGGGATGTACTAGGTAGCAGAGGAAATGATGCCACCACCAAGGCATGTTGATACGATTTCAGAAACGTGGGCCACACCACCTCTGCTTTGGCTATACCGCCTTGTATGACGATGAAATACAGTTCTGGTTGCTAAATAACAAGTCACAACCACGTGTTTTTTATTCCTTTTTTTAATTTCGTTTGATAGATTCAAGCATTAGACAAACGGTGGCCACACTGTCGATTCACTCGGGTTGTTTTCCTTCGTATAACGGTGGTTTATTGAGGCACTTCTCGTGGAATATCAGACTCTGATTACTGGATGCTGTAAATCTATTCGCCTTCCCGTCCGCGTAGACTGCTTGGCATTATATTCGTGACGAGAAAAAGTCACCTCATTGGGTTGGATGAAATAGTAGATGGCTGACCAGGTTTGATTTACATCTCATATTACTATCCACAATTGGGTTTGTTGTTGTTCGTTGGCTACGAGTAAGTGTAAACTTTGCCAACAGTTGTATGCGTTCACTTTTTTCCCTTTACAAACGACTCGCCTACCGTTTGGTTTAATATCTTTCTGCGGTTTTCAGAGTAATTGGTGGATAACCGTAATTTATCTGATTATTAGAAACCTTAGGGTAACAGCCGACAACGGCAATTAATTTGCCAAAGTTCGTTTTCATTTTGGTCTGGGATTAGACAAGTTGTTCCCACAATGCATCGCATAACCTGTCTTGTGTTGACCGCGTAGACGACTTGTCCATTGACACTAGTTCATGTAATGGCATATGGACACCATTGTCCTCATCATCACCCTCGAGACTGTTCCTACGGCACTATTTTCTATCCGTTTGGTCTCAATTCCACTCGCCCTGCATTGTTATCTCCAATGCAGTGTCCTATAGCCAAGCAGTTCACGTGACTCGTCCGTTCATCCGCACACAGACATAGACAAGAAACTCATCCTTGGTGCACGCTTCTCAATCGGTCTCCAACCTGCTTCTCAAATAAACATACTTTTGCTTTTACGAACGCACACATCAGTCTAGTCTGTACTGAAGACAGAACAATGTTGAAAACTGACATTCACTACTAACCGCAAAAAAGAGTCATTTTTCAAGTAGACCCATGTGTTTCTTCCAAGTAATTGCGAAATTGAAGTGAAAATTTGAGTTTTATTAAATTTCCTCCTTCTGACGAACAATACAACCGTTTTTCTTTCTCCTCATCCCGGTTTATTCTCACTGGCATCACTCACTCATTCCCTCGACCAGCCACATCCATACACCGAAAGGCACACGAAGTTGTCTCTTACTTGTTGACTAAGTTTTTCATAGCTGATTCATTGATTACATGAATGATGGAATAAATAAATAAATGAATGAATGAATGAGTGTTATTCTCAGCCTCTTGACCACCTTTCTGCACGAACTGATACCGGCAGTAGTGTGCCGACATTTGCGTCCTCGATTAGAATCCCATTTCCCATTGTCTTCCCGAGGACACAAATGCCTGTCCGTTTTGACTAATTTAGTCACGCTAACTGACTCACTTGGTCTTTGTGTTTGTGTTGTGTGGGTATTCATGTTTGCCACCCACCTGAATGTTTGTCCACATTCGCATGCTCTCCTACTCGCCTGTTCCCCGACCCATTAGATTCGTGAGAGCCCATGTCCACTTTACTGCACACAGTCCAGGCAACCGCACAAGTATTCACAGAACAGAAGTGACAACAAGAACAACAACAGCAGCAGTAACATCAATAACAGACTGTAGGATGCACCGCAGTCAGCATCCGAGACCTGTCAATTCCGGGTGTGTTGATGGAACGAAGAAGCAGACCGGAAGAGACCGGGAGTAATAACAACACTATCGCAATGTCGACTACAACGGCGTGGGCAAATTGCCTCGCCGATTGCAATCAAGACGTGCACGCACATAACGCTTTCGGTGCATTTCCGATGTAGTCCATTAAAAGAGACTGAGCAGCAGCGGAAGCAAGAACAAGCAGAACAGCCGCAGTATCGGTACGTCAACAGATATTGTGTATCTTCGTGCTCCAAATCATCCAAGTCTTTTTGCCAGTTCATCGGATTTTGACTTGAAACGGTGAAAATGATATGTCAGGTAGACAGGTAGACGAGTTTGTGTGGGGTAATCAGGTGCTTTTGACTAGGGGGTATTTTATTTGGTAAAAAATGCTTCAATTTACAGTCAGGAATATCAGCCGTCCCATCAAAGTACTCGACACAGCGCACACACACACACACACACACACACACACACACACACACACACACAAAACGCAGAAGGTGACGACCAAAAAGGAGCCCCGCAAACAATAATACTGCTATGCTTTGGAGTAGAATAATGTGAGGAAAAAACCTCTACCTATCCCAATCGGAGAACTGATTCAAGGAGGGTATCACCAGTTACACGGGGTTATACCTAGTCGGATGTTCAAGCTTTTCAAAGCTCGATACTGTTTCTCAGATAACTGGTCAAAGTGAAAGCCAGATCTCGAACCAAACTCGAAGTGATTCTTTCAGATGACCATGACAAACTATCAACGACTCTTGGCTGATCTGTGATGTGCTACTGAGAGTGTTGGTTTTCATGAATATTTAGTGCTTCCCAGTATTTGTCGACCTACATCAAAAAAACAGTAATATGCAAGTTCGCAAAAGACTGAAGAACATGGACTGTCAAGTAACCACCTTCTGTAGAAGACTGGAAGTTGCCGACAGAGAAGCCTCTTAGTACGCTCATTATTATCTAGTTTGCTGAGTTGTCACAAGTGGACGAACTACCACGGCGGATTGGCTGAATAAGATGAAATGAAGTTTGAATTTCTGGACTAACCTCTACAGTTCAATGCGTTTCAGATGGAATTCACGTTCTTCGATATCTAGATTAACCATCTTGCTATCTTCTATCAAGTTACATAGACACCTGTTATGGTCTCCACGTGTATTTTCAGTGTGCAGCAGGACGTTGATCATACCGAGGGTATCATGATCCGTCCAAAGATACTTTCATCATTTATAATGATATTTTTTCATTGGCCATCACGTGCAATTTGAAAAATAACTCACAACTCTTTTAGTGAGTCTCGTTGATGGAAAATAGCATGGTCACGACATTGTTTGTTGCAACTGGTATTCAGGAAGTCTCAATTGAGATTCGAACTCGAGGTACATGAAAGCGTACACCAGATATTGCCACTGGGCTATCCGGAATGATTCTCGTTGGTCTTCCTCGCGTCTACCCTGACCTTGAACTGTAATGAACCGTTACCCACATGTAGATGGACTCTCCGTGATGGATTTGAGGGTCTAAGTGGAAAGATCGCATTATTAACAAAGCATGGTTGCTTGATCAGTTTGAGTAGTAAGTAAGTAAGTAAGTCGTATGATTTTTAGGGTGACTCATCATGAGTAAAAAAAGCTTGACTCGCCTTTAGAAATCATGGAAGCTAATTAGTTTTAAGAGAGATAAAACGTGTATGCCATGCTCCCATGGCTTTATTCCTCAATTGAGTCTTGATACCGCACAACGTACAGTATCGTAAACAGCCTTAGTGTCCTTCTCATTACAGAGCTTCGTTAACCCATAATGTCAACGCTTATCTCAGCACGGATAATCCATCGAAGTACCAATGCACTGTTGTCTCTTTTTTACCGTTCACGGCAATGTTGCTCAAGTGTTTTATACCAAGCATCAAGTGAAGTGGACCTCCTAAACCCTGTCAAGATAACTCAACTGTTGTTTGATGTTAACTTGTTTGAGTCGGGTTTGAGTTCTGCATGTGAACACGAGGGGAATGGCAACTTTGATAACGATTTCAAAAAATCCCTCGTCGTTTTCTAGGGACGAGCTAGATAGTTTCGTAGGAAATCATTTGATCTTAGAAACTCCGCTTCCACACAGTTTGCTGATCACCTGTTGTGTAACATTTCTTTTTGATATAACTGTGAAGATTTGAACAGTAGTTCAGAAACATCAGATCAAAAGCCAGAAGAGACCTAGATACACATGCGCACACACATACACACACACATGAAACTTCTGATCAGTTTATCGTCCCCTCGATGCAAACTTACCGAAAATCAAAACCTTATTTCATAACTTACTCTAAACAATACACCGAAGTGATACAAACTTTCGCGGAAATAGGTCGCTGACCGTTTGAGGCATTCTTGACGAACGTAACTGACTAATGCGCACCTGATTTCCATTGTTTATTTGGTGCAGAAGATAAATAGATGAGAGTGGCAGTAGGGTGCATGTCACTTCGTAACACACTGGCACAATCTAAAGCATTTTTATCGTAGAACAGAATCATGGAAGACTTGCTTAAAAAGGTACAAAGCTGATATCTAAACTAAGCTGAAAACATTTCTCTTGTGTTATCAGTTTTAAGTTTGCTACTTTTTACAAACAATACCAAACAAATGTTGGAAATACGAGATTCTTGCTTACCGAATATTGCTCACGCTAGCTCTGCATAGTTCTGTGAAACTTAGAAATTGCGTGGCCTTGGTCAAATTAACTTGACTGGTGTTTGACGGTTAAAAGTTAATTAAGGTTCGAATGTGAACGATTTTAAGCTCAGAAAAGCAAAGTCCATCGCATATGGTTTTTGGCTCGGAGCCATAAATATTGGGCCTGCTGGGAGTAACTCTCTGAGAAGGATCTGAGATTATATTTCTGCTTAGCAGAAATAACCGAAGGTAATGTAAACAAATTAAGAAAAGCCGTACACTTTGTTGGTTTATGTGCTACTTCTCGGCTAATAATAGGATTACGGGAAAAAAGCTTTTGACATTTTGTAACCCATGTCTCTGAGATCAAGGTCAAATGGGTGTAGCTTGTCAAGCTTCCAGTGTTTTTCGAGATGGTGGAAAAATGCTTATTCATGACAGGAAATTCTCAACCAGCTATTATTGAAAAAAACGAACGAAATCCTGATAATGCATTTTTTTAGCTTTTTCTGTGAAAGAATTTCCTCGATACGTTGTTTCTGAAGAAGGAGCTTCTTCGTATTATTCATGTAAAAAGTCGAGTTGGAGCAGGCTACAGTGGGCGAAAACCAACGTGATAGATTTTGCTTTAAGGTAATGCGCCAGGTTATACATCCCATGAGAACGCTAATCTTATTATCCCGGAAGTAATCCTTTTTTTGTTGTATGCTTTTACAGGAGCGAAATCGCGAAAATGCTGAAGGTTCAGTTACAAAACTTGCTTAATAAAACCCATGAATTGATTATAGTGGCTGACGAAATAAATCGACGCGCTTTCCTAAAACTGACATGGAAAGTTTGTATCAAGTTGTTACGTTATAGTTTGAGGACGTTATTTCCCAAAACTACACTTTTCTTCAAATGTTGACAATACCAGTAAATTTATTGATTACCCAAAAGTTAAGATTTTTCCATACCGGCAGTATGGGGTGGAAAACGTTCTCAGTAAGACAAAGTAAGTACCTTGCAGGGATGTCTCCGATGAATGCTGATTCGAACGATTTATTTCGATCCGCCTATTTTCCAGAAATTTCTAACAATATTGCCAGACTGTCCAACATTGACGGGATCATAATTCGCACCCGAAAAACGATTGGTACACACCTGGGTGAATAAAGAAGATTGAATAGGCCTGCACATTTTAGCTCTTGGGATGCAAACAGTGAGAAACAAATGCCAGTAAGTCATAAAGTCCTATCTGTTAGGTGAGTCATTTTCTCAGTTTACACCGCAAACCTTTTAGAAGTAAAACATGCAATATTCTGAACATAATCATAGTTATTCTCTCGAGTAACCTTTTTACACATAGCAGAAAATCCCCAATTGTTACTTAAACAGGTAACATTTTCGTACATCGCTTGCGCGCAGATTCACACTTATTACGGGGCATTTGGAATTGGTTGTTTGATCATGTTACAAAGAGAGAGCAGACACTTTTTCAGTGAGCACTCTGATTATCAGAATTCTTTTCATTTATTCACTCTCAAGCCTCTACAATATTGTAAGTCAGAATGAATGATTTAGACAATTATTATTCACTCCGGGGTTGGGGAAGTGTTCATTAACTTAGCGTGAATATTCCTTCCATTGTTGATGTAGTCACATTGTTCTTCTGAGCGCTTGCTTTGTTCATCGCAAATTTGATTGCGTCGTACATATTGGCCACGACAGCTTAAGATTGTGAAAGACGAGTTTTTATTTGCGTAGGACTGGGTGGGGAATTCATATGGCCGCTAGCTCGGCTGCACGCAACGTAACTCCACAGATCTGGTTCGTGAGGCAAACCGGAGCTTGGCAGATGACTCTGAATGGCTCGTCGATATTCCCAAAATACTCAGTTTTGATATTGTGGTCCGCAATTGAATTCCGAATGATCTTCTTCACTTATCTGTCCAGCCGATTTGAATGCTGTTCTTGTATCCTCTTGATAAGAAGCCTACTGTTACGACGGTAGTAACTGGCTCCACAGGAGTAGGTGAAATGTTGCCAGCTTATGAACTTATGAAAAAACATTCGGCTGGGGCTTATGAACGTGTCCTGTATGAGGTTTCGTAGCGATCTGTCAATAAAAATGACCTCCGTCGAATGAAGGGAGGAGACCTGAATCGTTAGACAGAATTCGGAGTGTAGTCTACGTACGGTGGTACCGAAGCAGTATCGATACGAGAAATACGCTTAATTCAAAAGAACGCTGCGGCGAAGCAGAAACCAAACCGAGCACTTGTACAGTCGGTGAGAAACCGAAAGTGGAAGTGACTCAAAAACGAGATGGATGGAAATCTCGGGGTGGCCAGTTCAGTTAAACGTACGCAACCGAACAAAAAGAAGGAATTGGAACCAAACGTCAAAAAAGATCGTAGGAGAAATAAGCCCAAAATTGTGTCCAGAAAGAGGTCATGTTCCCATCACGATCGTATTCACTACAAACTTTTCAGCGATACGGCAATACGACAGTAGTGACTGTAACGGGGGTAACCCTTGACTTTTCTTTATTGTTTCGTGGTAGCATTAAGAACACAAGTTCAAGCGAATAATTGTTTTCGAAAGTTCATAATCATGTCCATTCAATTTACTCGACTGAAAACCCGGGAAATAAAGAAGTCCGCGACAGAATATCCAGTCTAATTTTCTCCTAACTCATAAGTGGTTCGTAGTACAACATATGAGTAAAGAATAAATACAATTGATTAAATATGGGAAACACAAGTTGGCGAACAAGCTCGTTTTCAGTGATTCCTAATCATGCCAATACAACACAATATATAGGACTAGATGCATAAGGGATACAGTCAACAAAAATCGTGTCCTATATATTGTGTTGTATTGGCATGATTAAGAATCACTGAAAACGAGCTTGTTCGCCAACTTGTGTTTTCCAAATGTGCTCTGGGGGATTTTTCGGATAAATATGGGAACTTCACCACAGCGTGTGCAGATACAGACTCATGATTACAGGATTCTGAGTCGATATGTTGACCCCAGCTGGTGATCTTAATTCTTCCGAAATACACTTTATACGGAGCAAATTGGTTTCTTATCTAGGTTGCTGTCTTTATGTTTAGAAATCGGTAGGCTGCCAGTGGGATAGAGTCTGTATTGCACATAGTAAGGGCCAACTGTCCGGACGCAAACCAACATAAAGCTTAAATAGGATATTGATCGATGGTCTAGGTACTTTAAGCTGTACACGAAATCTTTGGTTGACTTAATTTCTTGATCTAATGCACTACTTTGGAATTTACTTGAGAATCATCTGTGTTAGACATTCCGATTATCATTTTCCGGTTCATAACAACCTCCATGCATGAGAAGATCCACCGATGACGGTACACTTCGCAGTTCATTCAATGTGTTTTGACTTGTTCAGGTGCTTTGATTGTGTTTTTATTGTTTTGTAGAGCTCTGAAAATCAGTCAGTTATCGGTTATCTTTGAGTTTCCAGTTAAATTGGATCGTTACGGGCTACCTTTAAAAGGCGAGGTTTGGTTACTGTTGTTGATATTCTATTTTTATTTCAGGCATAAAAACTGATTACCTCACATCACCAACCAGTGAAAAGTAGAGGAACATCCTCACATCACTTTTAAAAACGGTATTTTTCGGGTGTTGTACCATTATATGAGATTCATTTTAGTTCTTCAGGATGAGTTTGCATGTCAGTGGCCCTTAACAAATCCTGGAAAGCACTAGTACCTCAACTGTCGGCCAGTCACGAAAAGAGAACTCTTTTTTTTGTCCATCAAGTCATCTGGGATGTTATCTTGGTCAACGTCAAACGAATGCTACAACAGTGGGGACAATTGCAGGTCTAATCGAGACTGATTCATGCGGAGATCTGATAAAGACTTTTTGCTTTCGTGCATAACAATATAGACGCAGAAGAATTCATACTAGTGCACCTAATAATCAATGATCAGTAACGGGATTTTAGAGAAATAACTCTTGCGGTCTGATTTCATCCAGCTGGTAAGATGCCCCGAAATTCAGAAGATAACCCATTTTGTCGTCACCAGTCGGCCTCAACCATTACACCATATGAGCTTAGGAGGGAAAATGGAAGAAAATCCATATACGATGAAGTAACGCACATAAATATGGACACAGAAAGTCAATACACACTAGTAACTAATTGGGCCTAACCTTAGTCCTCATAACCGATTCCAGTTTATTCGGTAAATAGTCCATTAATTTGGTTATGAAATCATTTTTTTAATTTTATCTCTATCGCAGATTTCACTTTTGACTCCGATGCTCCTTGCAGAGATGGCCCTTTGGCTTTTATCTTCACAGTAAGGAACAGATTTTGCTACTGTGTAGCAACTGGATGAACTGGACCTCTGATTTGTTCTGCCCTTCACGCCTCTGAATGTGAGTAAGGAACAGCTGAATCGTCGTGTGCCAATACACTAGTGAACTTCTCGTGGATAATGACATGAGCCCTATCCTCGGGGACTATTATCTTTCCACATGATATCGGCCGTTGAATTCGGAGAACAGCTCAGCCGTGACGGCGATGAATTACCCACTATTCATGATGTCTATTCGCAAAGTCCACTTACAAGGTTCCCGTGCTTTATTCCCACCCAGTTCAATAAATTTCGTAGATACGGCAGGACAAATTTCAGGGAAATTCATCCCTACGAATGGCTTTTTGTGAGCCTCCTATCTCTGGTCAGTAAAAACTCATCTTTAAAACAATGAGGGTTAGGATCAGAATTCCTTCACAAAACTTACAGCTTCCACTCTTTGGTGAGTATTCAGTGCAGGGCCCAAGTCAGCTTCTACTTGCCACCTTTCAAACTATTTTATTTTTTTTCGGAAAAGCGATAAGGAAAGATTGAGGAGACCATTTCGTCAGATTCAAGACAAGGATTTCCGGCACTGCTTTTTGCTTGCAATGCTGATACAACTGTCTTCAGTATCACGAAAACAACATAATTGATTAACAAAGCATACATAAAGGCCCTTGACTTCAAAGTTCCTTTGACGCCAGTTAAATTTTCTCTTTATGACGAGTTAGCTGTTCATTGTGCATAAAAAGTCTGAACCTCATATAGTGGTAAATCTCGTTTTAATGCACGAATTCCTGTTGACACTCTCGTCGCGGCAAATGCAGATAAGTGACTTCTGCCGGAAACTTTCTAAAGGTAACACTTAATTCACAAAATACAGTTTATTATATATTCTTAAAAGTCATTTCTTACTGTTGTCAGACTATTTCTTCTTGATCGCCAAGGAAGTGCAGGTTCAACTATTCATAGCACAGTACAAAACCGATTGAAATAAAATGAAACCACAAGTCATTCCCTACTATGATATATCTTAACTATTCCGGAAAGCTCCGGACAGAGGGGTAACATGTTTGAATGCATCACAGTCGGTTTCCGCTGCTTTTCACTCGGTCTGGAAGCCGAAAAGTGCGTGTGGAGAGATAAGACTGTACGCAGCCATTTTCGTATTTTACTAATCTAAGTGTGGGTTCTCGATGAGACACTTACCGTGCTTTGAGTTCAGGGGTTTTTCTGTGTTTTTGTACTTTGCAGATCGAACACCAGCCAACCCCCGGGCGGAGGAACACAGCACGTTCTACGCTACACTTGAAAACCAACCGAATGTCAAATCTATAGTTCTGTCCAGTGAAATTAATCTGAGTTTCCCATCCAAGCACTTAACCAGGTTGAGTGAGTTGACATCTGAAACGGCCATGCCTCTGTGTAAACCTGCTCCCTGTCGATTTTGTTCAAACCATAGTTTGTCTCATTCGGGGGCATATTCACATTTGCAATCCTTCTTCGAAAGTCGAGAGCTAACGATCCATAAAATCCTTTTTACATTCACACCATTTCGCATCTAATTTGTGACCTGATTTCGCTGCGTGACAGAGTCAAAACGGGCTTCATTATAAATAATTATACACAAATACAATGGCTTAGACCCACTGCTTAGTCAGACAGAACTAGTTCTCTGGTTCTCGAGACTGTCTTTGGCAGACTTGATCAGTCTTGATGGCTGCGCTCTCTAGTTTATTTCCCCAGCTGACTGGACCTCTGAACCACTACCTGTAACTTGTTATCTAACTGTTGGCCTGAAGGAACTTCAAAATGAGAGCTCAATCTGTAAATTTGAACCGAAATTTGATATTACGTTTTTGAAGGTCAATCTTGATGGTCCATTCTTTATCACGTTGCGCGATCATGATTTCCGACGAGCCTTGTGAGACTGCTTGCATCAACTCTTAAGTGTCTGTGAAGGATGAAGATTGATTGAACGAAAGGAATTTTACCTTTTTCAAAAACAGTCTCCTTTTGTAACACTATTGTGGCAGTTTTCTCCAAAAAACAGAAATCATTTGTATTCCACTGGTTCATCCAAACAAAACGTATGGGATCCATTCAGGATACGAGGGAGATTACCATTCCCTATTGTCTATTCTGGCCGTGATTCTATCGAGTTCTGCCGCCAGTGTGAATGGTAAATTAATGAAATGTTGTGACGCAGTCCATTATGGTTATGCGGACTTGTAACCGGGAGCCGTGTCAGACTGCATAATTTGATCCACAATGTACATGAACGACGTATTTGTCTTTGTAGTTCAGCTGACCTCAAGCGTGCGTCTAGTGACTGGTGACCGGTAACATAAAGTTAAAGTCTTTCTGGTGTTTTCCGTTACGCTTCACCCAGAAAGCTTCCAGCATTTGAAAGAAGGTTATCTTTGGATATTTGGTCACAGTATTATTCGAAATGTTGTTAGCGATTCGATGTATCATTGGAAGTCACTTGTAAACCGGTCCTGAGAAAGGTTACCAGTGGCGATAGTGAAGTCGACTGACCACCAACTTTTTCGACAGCGCTGTATTGCCGAAGGTCAAAAGAATGCACAAATTCAATGCACTCGTCGTTTTCAGGATCTCTTTACGGCTGTTCTTTCGTGGCTTTTCATGCCGCGATACGGAGATTCACTTAGCCAAATGTTCAAGAGGCATTTTCTGTACAAGGGTTTCACTTTTTGCCAAACAGACGTAGTGTTAACATCGATCAGGTGTTACAGGATTGCCCCTTTGTTAGTCCAGATTGCTTCCTTGAAAACAGAAATTGAATAGCCTTCTGCTATCCCTTCTGGTAGGCTTCTCGTCAGGGATTCAGTATGCAGTGTTTCACAGGAGCATGTGAACTGATGCAGTGCAAATGGTTCCGACTCATGAGGCAGCCTATCCTGTCGGTGCCGAGCCTTTGTATGACGATGGTGAATAACTGCTCGGTACGCGTGACTTGGCATCCAGTGGGGTTTTCAACAGCGGTAGCTGAGGACATGACATCACTCTGTTTTCGCAGAACGGTAAATGACTTTCAGGTGCGGTTCTTTCCACGGATTTGTTATGCTTTCAGATGGAACAAACGAAAGTTCAAATGTACGTTGGAAACTACCAGTCAATTGCAATCAGTTACAATTGTTTGTGGATTAGGCAATTTCGTGACATTCTATCCAGATTCAGACAACAGTCCCGTTAGGTGTACTGGTGAACCGGCACTCTGATCCAACAAGAAACAACAAATCCGTCGCATCCGTAGTAATGGGACAGTTCTCTATTGCATAAAGCGCACAATCCATTTCCATTCGGTTAGATCGAACGGGAGCCTGATTGTCGACCAGGTAAGTTTCACTAACCGTCTACCCCCGGGGACTACTTGTTTGCTTAAGCACCAGTGCGTACATACCTGAGCCTGTGCCAGTGTAAGTGTGTGTGTGTGTGTGTGTGTGTGTATTTCTGCCCATCTACTCGTAGACCGACTACTCGGTCCGACCGGTCAATTAATCTTTCAGATAAGGCCATAAAAGGGTTGATTAGTCTGATATTTTCGTTCACACTGGCTTAGTCGGTAGCATGATATCAGATAAAGCACGGACACGGACACGTGCGCACACGCACACGTACACTCACACTATCAAACACGGTTGATGTTGCATTACATGGGGTGTTTTTGTAGTCTCTTTTGTCTTGCTCTCGCTTTCTAGTCCGCTGTGTCTCTTTGGCCACCAGATTCCAGATGACCATAAACATTCTAAAGTACTTTGTCTCGACCGGTTTGACGTTACACTGCCGTATCCCTAGATTTGTGCGTCAATGTTATCAGCCGAAAAACGTTCAGTTTTTATCACTTTTCAGACAGATCCGATACTAGTTGGAAATTGGTAATCAAAAGTAGACCCGTGGTGAAATGAGGCTCTTGAATAGAAAAAGGAAGGTGAGAACTTGCCCATATCATGTGGTCAATTGTGTCGCACTTGCTGGATATCACCATTCAATCTACGGCAAACAGCGGGAAGTATGATCCATAGTGAGTGATTAGAATGGGTCCGACTGTTTTAGTACTCTAAGGTGGTAATCAATTATGGCAATTTATATCAATTTCTTCTTTATTCCGGGGAAAATTCTATTACTCCTGCCTTGTCCCCTATTATCAGAAATACCTGAAAATGGTTGTAAAGTTCACTTGGTGAGAAACTGATCTCTCTTTTCCTCTTCTGATTATAATATGGGTAGAAATGAAACCCTTTCCTTCCATTGGGCTATTTTCTAACCGTCTCTTATAATCTGCTTTGCGCTGTACCTATTCGTTCCACCAAGCCCACCGAGACAGAAATAATCAGGCGGATTCTTCGGGTCAGGAAGTTGCTATCGAAAAAGCCGTACTTGACAGAGGTTGTCCGTTGATATGACAGAGGAGTTTAGACAGTGATTTTGAACAACATCAAAGCTGTTCGCTTCAATCCCTGAATGCTGTAACTTTACCTCGTCCCCGTAATTCGTCTCCTTGAAGAGAGATATTTTGATCAGCGTAATACTGAGTTTAATGGTCGGTAACACGGTGCTGTCTCTAATGATGGTGACCTGTCGACTTTTCGGTCACCAGAGTAACCTTTCTGAAAACCGGCTTACAACCAAATGAGTGGCGTTATATCTGATAACGTGCCTCTGAACACTGCACACTTACGAAAAACAAATCACAAGGCCGATCATTTTTTCGATACACAAGGAACTAATTTGGGCTACGATAGATTAGCGACAGTACCGACTCTGACTAGTTACAGAAGGTGGTACGCAAATGAGCCTCTGGTTTTGTCTCAGGCTGGAATATCTATTCCCAACACCACTGATCAAACTTGCTCATGGTTAGCATTTTATTAGCAACAACTGTTATCTTCGCGGTCGGATCAAGTGCTGAGTGGGAACAAGAAGTAGTGAATTTAGAAAAAAATGAACGCTATAACAGGTTACTATTGAATATTTGGAAGCAAAAGTCAGAAACATCGGTTGCTCATTGTTTACGGAGTCATTTTATTGCAGTTTTACAGAGTGCACACTGCGGCCAAGATGATAATTTTTACAAAGAAAAGAGCTGAATTCTTAGCAATTTTATGACCACGCAGTATTACTAGATTACTGCATAAATCTTACAGTTACTCGCGAGTATTGTGGGAGATTAACGATAGTTTACTTGGATGACCGTCCTTTGGGTCCCACGTTTCACTCAGGTCATCCGACCAACCTGCACTCGGAAGCACAAGACTCGAGTTTCGCTCTTGCTAGAGCTCATCCGTGGTGCATATCCTTCACCGCGCCCACGATTTGAAACCGGGCCTCGTCACCTCGAAGGCGTGTGTGTTACCGCTGCTTCACCCTAATCCCATCCAATGAATATTCTACCAAGCAAATTACTGTCAGTCCCTCACACAGCTCACAAGTATTTGTGAGATTTATACATATACATGACTGGTCGTGCACTGTTCATTTGCCCTTCTTCAGCCAGAAAACAGTTTTGTAAAAGAATCAAAGAACAGAAACAGTCCGGGTTTGGTACTGGGACGAAGCAGACCGTAATCTTTGCGCTGTCAGAATATCTCAATAGCTCAGCGCATCGGGGGGGGGGGGGGGTGAAAGGAAAAACATCCCGAGTGATTTACAGGATCCCTTAGCTGGGATTCGGCTTTACAATCGACCTGTGTTTTCAAAAGCTATTTGTAAAGCTGATCCAAGTGCCATGGTCTAAAAAGCAGAATTCAACTTTACACGTGATCATCTGACGCAACCTGAAATGGGCTTATCCGAGAACACATGGTTTAATCTACAATGTATTATATTTCACCGACTTGAACTTTTAAAATCAAAACAGAAACACTTCCTTTCCCAACACTTTTGTTGATAACACTACTCAGAACTGAAGGTTTCAACCGTATTACTTTTAAACATTCCCTATATCCACATATAATAAAATGTTTTTGAAAGCATGTTTGTTCACTACTTTCGTAATATCAGCTTCAAGCTGAATATCACCCGTGAACGATGGATAGCCACCTCATCGCGTGCGGCATGTAGACCAACCTATCAGTGTAACAGGTCTAGTTATACCCATCTCATGAATCTTTGCTACTGAATTACGTTATTAGTGAACGGACTGAAACTCTGAGCTTAAAGCAGCTGAAAATAACTGATCATAGCATAGGTCACCTTCATTCTAAGTAATTCCTGAATGTGAAATATATCATCAAAGTTATTATGCCTAGCATAGGTCATGGATATCAAACTGTGGTTTATGAATTGCAAGGTTCAATGCCCTTCACGACCGATCCTTTTTGGTGGTATACTGCTGCATATTCACGTGAGCTGTTACCACGACTGACTGAAGGTCAAGGTTACCACACTCTCCCCCCCCCCCCAATCCCACCCCCCCCCCCCTTAAGGCTGTGGATAATTCCACGCGTACAAAACATGAAACACTAAAGAATTCATCCACCGAAATTTAGAAATGATAAGATTGCCCGCGATGTGATCATTAGCCTATTCAGACCGTTTGTGATTTTGATATGATATGCTCCCTGTTCTTGTCTTGGTTTTCCGGGACAAAAATAGTTAGGGGAAACTGAACGTTTCTTAGCTGATAAAGCCTGCCGGTTACGAAAAAAACAAACTGAGTAGAGGTTTGAATTGTCTCGAAAAATTATTGAGCCACTTTTCGTATCTGTATTGTTTGGTAATAATAATAGCACACCATTGAAACTCGCATGCTTGACAATCCTGGTTGTACGAACTTCGTCATTCATACCGAAAAACACCCGTTCGCTATGACCGAACTCGTCACTCTCCTGTCCCATAACGGGCGTGTTTCGAAATGCGTATCGACTGGATGGTCAGTTTCCGGAGAAGATTCCGATACTGATTATGGTGATGATGATGACAACGCTGAGGAAGAGGATGATGCTGACCTGCTCCAATAGACCGTACATTTGATCAGTTAGCTATCCACTGCCCTCGAGCAATGTTCTAATCGAGTATGTTCCGTTAAGATAATGGCTTTTTCCGCTTGTCTGCCTGCTCCCAGCTGAACACAATGCAGATTAATGCCCTCAGGTCAAATTAGCTCATGGCAGTCAGTGAGCGGTCAACGGTGATGCACAAAAAACGTCATTACAACTTGTTAGTGCGGAGAGGCAAACTTTTGGCGAAAAAAATAACACAACTGTGTTTTGGAACTACGCTAAGCCAAATTGATTCTAGAGGCAGGGAAAACACACTTGTCGAATGAATGTTTTTTTTCTAAAAGACGTGAGACTTATAATGAACACACTGGCAGTTTAGAACTGGCGCGGATTCATTTGACCTATTCTGATGTAAAGTCGTCGCTCGGTTCGGTAGCATTGAGCTAACGGGAGACAAAAGTGAGTTATTCACAGACTTCATTACCTGTCCAATTATGAATGCCTTGATTACCATTTAGTCAGTATACATTTTGCGATGACGAAGGATCACGTAAATTGTTCGAGAAAATTTGGATTCACTCACTTTGTTTCTCACAGTAGATCAGTCTGAAAATAGAGATGATCCGTTTAAGATGCCCACCGTGAATTGGGAGGAAGCATGCACCAGCAAATATTAGGAGTTTCTTTGGATTCAAACTCTGTTCAACACAGTAAAGTGATACGCTGTGTCTCCATAGGCTGAAACATTTCCATACACCATCCTCATTCCAGTATTACTTTTGTACATCCATACTACTTCCCTATACCGATCCAGCCCCCCTCGCTTTACCATTTTTGGCTTTCTGAAGCAACTTTGGAATTCCGTGAAGCGGCCTTATGATAAATAACCAGATATGCTTTCTCTGTCCTCATTGAGAAATCGATCAGTGAACTTATGTTAAGTCATGGAATCTCCCACTAATTTTACCCAGAGGTATATTTTTTCTACAATGCACTCTCGGCGCAAACGGTCTTGTATTCCTGCTCCGCCCATTCGAATATTTATTCCAACTTGGATTAGATCCTCCTTCGTATCAGCATTCCTAACAAATCCCGGACCCGTTTTGTTGCCCTAGTCCCAGCCAGCAGAACAGCGACCGGGTACATTGAAATTTTGGTGCCAGTGTTTTTTTTCCTTACGTGAGTTGGTTTTCTGAGCATTTTCTTTCTATTATGCCTCATTTTGAATAGCCCTGTGGAGTGATTTTCAGTGACCCTTTGTAACTGGAACTTCAGCGTAACGATTTATAAACGCTAGTTAAATATATAAAATAAGCAATATGCAAAGAATGTCTTCCAAATCATTTATGCGGTTGATATGCGGAAGTAGTATATAATGATTGGCAGAAAAGGAGGAGGTTCTTATTTTGGGAGGAAATCGGCCAAAATTACCCAGATCTGAGTATGGCCGGTATTGTCTCCAGTTCATAATATTAGTCAAATTCTGTTCGTGTATTAAGGCTGTCAGAATGGTCTCAGATGTATCTGAGAACAAAGCCACCGACAGTACGGCTTCAGGTATCACGAAGTGTCCGTGATTCTTTCAAAGAAGACACTTCTCATCACTTTCCGAACTTCCTTTTCGTCCATCTGATGATTCGGATCAATGAGAAGAACGAGGATCACACTGAAAATGGTATTATTTCAACCTAACTCAATCAACTGTAATTGTGTTCGTTAAGAAATGGACTGATCTGAAAAATCAGAAGTCATGGTTGTCTAGAACAGGCTTGATCACCTGCCATTTTTATTTAGTGGACGAATTGCCTCGTGGTCATTGAATCAATCACCTGTCACTCATTAGGAGTGACAGCTTTTGGCCTATATTTATGACCATTCTATTTTACATTGTGCTTTGTCAACCCAGTCGACAGTCCGTAGTTAACTCCGGCTACAATGTGCTCAAGAAGTCTTCTGGATTCTTTGTATCGACCAAGAAAGACTATTGACATGGAAATAGCCGTGTAGCCCAATTATTTTTCATTCAACCTTTCGCTATCACAGCAGACACGCTAATATTCTGACTTGATTGTTGATATTGCTATGACCATCAGATGCATAAAGTCCCCGGTAAACAGTTTCACGTTCGAGACTATCAAGACCAAATTATGGAAGATAGCATGGAAAAGATCTTTCTTATCGTGGTAAATATTCCTCGAATTCCGCAAACAATTAGGATGAAAATTGGTCTCCTGTGTGTGTGTGCGTGCAATAACATCGGATCCGCGCAGCACCGTACACCTTTCTGCCAAATTTACTACCAGTTCTTCGTTGATGTTTTTTTAACTTTCTAATTCTGCTCACTTTTCTCAAGTTAGAATTAGGTAGAATATGAAAGCGATAAACATTGCCACCACCAACACACACCTGTGGCAAATTCCCGACAAAGCCATTTTTTCTACATGCATTTGTTTCCATCAAATGCAAGAATTTCGTGATCCTTCTGCTAAATTGAGGTTGATAACCGGAGGGGTTGAGTTCAGCGACTTTTCGGTCAATGAGAGATGTTGATACCCCATCTTTATCATCCTTCACCCTGAGGCACACAGATTACCGACCTCCAATCTCCGGAAGGTCCATGGTGTCATACTGCGGTGCGCCATTATTACAGACAAATACAAAACCACCGGGTAGCGGCTGAACAAGGTTGGCCTATCGCCCCACCCCGAGTGAATAAGCCGAAACAATAAACAGCCCACCTGAAATGACAACGGTTTGTCCTGGGTCATTGGTCCATCCGATCAGGAACTTATGTGGAATGATGACAACGTTGTCCTCTTAGGGTCGTGAAACATAAACTGACTCTCACTTCACGTCCTCACATTGCCCCTAAACAACATATTGACTATACAATAGTAATCCACTTGTTTTTTCACGTTCAAGAGTCCAGCTCAAACTGCCGATTGGGCTAATAGTGAACACAGCTTTGGTTCTGACACCCTCCTCAAAATGGCGCCCAGAGTAACTGAATGGCTCTCAAGAAAAGTAATAAGTTATTCATGGTGCATGCGTTAACACTGTGATTCAGTAAATGATGAATATCAGCCTCCGGAGAGGTGAACGGGGACAAAATACCAACAAAAAACCGGTAAGTTTCCTGCATGCTACATCGAATCAGAAATGAAAAAACACTAATGCGGATTGGTGGATACCTTTTGTACGGTGACTATGAGAATCGTTCTCTTGGCCTTAAAACGGCCAGAAAGATATTCAGTAACGAAAGCCTCGTGGCCAGGTACGTATCGTCATCCAAATTCCCCCCTTATCCGATCAAACTACAGCCACGTCGTTTTGCAAAGACTATCGAGGACTGGAACTGACTACTTCATTCGACTAGCGTTTTCTCGTGGAGCTCGTTGATTCGGCATGCTGACAACTTCCGACAAACGGTCATTCGGGCTGTCCTGTCTGAGAAAATTTACCCGATACACGTGCTTATCCAGTCGTGGCTTATCACGCGATGTCATCTGACTGTTCTCTGGGCCATTTATCGTTCGCTGGTACGAAAGTGAATGAATCACTGAGATAATAGAGCATTAGTAGCAGTGACAATAATGGACTCAGAAGAGTATGCATTAGTACCTACACAGTGACCTTCAAGGCCATCAGTAGATGGACTGCTCAGTTATCAGATACAAGGGCCAAAACTGTTTCTGCATCACTTTCAGAGTCCAGTTAGTTAAGATAACTCTCTGACTGTTGCTTTCGTTGCATTCGCTTGTTTGTTGAATGCGTTCTATTCACTTCATCCCCTTGCCTTCACCCAGACATTTCTGAACGAGTATTTTTGCTAACGGATAGCAGAACTCCGATTAGCCGACTCAGTCGGCCCATTGTTATCTTCAGCGGCGCCACTTAGTTTGTGGAGTGTATGGATGGGTTGATGGGTGGATAGACGGGTGGGTGAAAGGTTGAACCAACGCAAAGTTCATCTGTAGGCGTGCACGTTCTCTTTTCTACGTGCCTAGTTAGAGTGTGCAAGTCGCTTGGGCGTGTCAGCTTTTGACGGGACCACCGATCCCGTATGTGACAGTCGGGCCAACCAGCAAACTGTTGTATCCAAATCTAATGCGTGATAAATACGGCGAGAAGCGATTAAAAATATAATTTATAAGCTATTCACTCCAAGACCTCGGGCACGAATGAGCCGTATCGGCACAGTCTCAAGTGGCAGGAAAGAAATTTACCACAGGCTACTGTTTAGTAATGTTGGCATGTGGTTGCAAACATTTTATCACCAAGTGCATATAAAACCGTCAACCTGAGCTACGGAATTCACAGGTAATCAAAGGCGTTGCGAATGTTATTTATTTTGACTAGAACGATCACTTAAAAAGAGGCAAAGAGAAAAACGGGTGCGTATATTTAGTAGCTCGCCTTATATCTACTGATATAACTAGTAGTTGACTAGCGGAGAGGCGTAGTCCCAACTGATCGCCTGTTTAAAAGACAGTGGATGTGAAGAATGCAAGTGGATTTTCCAAAAAAACATACGATTCAGGCTCCTCGTTCCAACAATACAGTCTCTGAATATATTTCAATGTCCGATGGATCACGTTCATCTGTGTGCTGTTCGTCCCAATGGGAAGTGACCGACGAGGCTAGCCCAATGATTAACACCAGGACAGATACTGTGTATCACTGGAATAGTGGTTCGCGCCTTATCGATTATTTACTAGCGTACTTCACACCGGACTGTCCGGGCCGCGATAGCTCAGCTGGTAGAGCATCTGCCCGGTGTGCGGAGGATCGCCGGTTTGATTCCGGCTCGCGGCGTCTGACTTTTCGATGTGAAGAATGCATGTGGATTTTCCAAAAAAAAAGTGGAAATACTTCAGAATCAGGGTATAAAACGAAACAATACGCGTTTTTGTGAAGAAAGGTCTAGAAGAAATCATTCGCCTAGAATAATCGATGGAAATTGGTGAACTTCATCGTTTAGACTGATCAGTCCAATTTGTTTTCTCTCTGCCACTTTTTAAAGCATAGTGCTCACTAGAAAAGGAGACGTTTGAAAAGGATAACCCGTGGTGGTCTGGTTTACCAGGTTCAAAACCACTGTTTCCTTCAGTTATCTTTTATAACCAGGTAACATTCAACCGTCCCAGGGATCGTTGACTCACCCGATCTAATGCTGCCAAGTGGCAATCGTTTCTTTTCACTTTACACTGATCGTGTGGAATATTGCTCCCAGTTCAATCATCAATAAGTATGACATAAAAACTGGCCCCCGGCAAACAAATTTCACGGGGGGAGAATGGTTCTACGTTTTGCTCAGACAAAATATCTGATGGGAACAGAGTGTAGTTATAAATATACGTGGCAGAACTGCCTGCAAATACCGGATGTGAGTAGATCTGAAACTGATTTCTATACAGGGTTTCATAAACTGTGAGATAAGGGGTTAACTGTACTGGCAATAAATGCATCGTGCATTGAGTCAATAGTTTTTAGACAAAATCTGCGCAACGCATATGCATATGACCATTCTGAGTAGAAGAGAAGAGGTCGAGAATAAATAGAACTTGAGAAGCTGTACAAAGTGAGACTCAGCTTAGAGGAATCTGAATGATACGGAAAAATGGCGGCTGATACGATCACAAAAGCAAGTCAAGAAACCTGATCTTGAGAGGAGTCTTCCAATTATTCAGATCAGATGGAAACGGGTGTCATATAAGTCGATGATCCTAGGATAGAGAGGGCCGCGGGTACGACCTGTCCAGACACACAAGCAGGAGAACTCAACTAATGTGGACTTTTACGTACTATATAGAGTACTGGTTCCAGCAACAGCCTCACGAATGAAAGTGCGCGTTAGAGATTTACTTGGCCGCTATTATTAGCAAATACGTAAGTGAGGGACGTAAAATCAGGTGAAACTGAATACATAGGAGTTCGCCCTTCACTAGGATTTTGTTATGTCGGTGCGCAAATCTCTGGGTTATCCCCGGTCAGTGACTGCTCGACCGTCTAATCTCAACGGAAAATTAACCACGAACAAGTGCGGGAACTGAATTAAATAGCAACCAAAAATGAACACTTTATATAGAATGAGGCAAGGGATGCATGGACACATATGGCGTCATTATTGATTACCCAGAGTGGCGCACAGATATGATTGGTTAGGTCGAATCATAGTATGTCAGAAGCCTGATTGGTCGGCGGGTTGGTGTGAAAGGTAGGTAGTGGGTTATCCGTCAGTGGTCGGTGTGAACAGTGACGTGTGATAGACTGATTGGTTCATGGGCACATGCATCACGGCTGAACTTCTGTCGGGTATGCAGGTCTTGTCATTGGTTAGTGTTCACGAAACACTCTGTCCATAAATTGGAAGAATGCTGACTGCAGCCTTGCAGATGACGTGTTTTCAGGGAGATTTCCGTCTCCCTGGCAAGATTAGCCAACTCAACATCGGCTTTTTTTTTACTTCGCACTGTTGATCAGAATAATGTTAGGAAGAAAAGGTTTTGCCCTGAAACCAAATTGAGCAAACACCGTAACTGCTGCTGGTCGAGGAGCAATTTGTTCTACCTGACTATTTGATTAATTTTCGCTCCCTTGGACTGATCACCGTATCAGTTCAAGCCCAATGGATCTCTGTTTCGAAAGAATTAGTAATAGTTAGAAATAGCACTGGGAAAATCATACACACATGAGCATTTGCATGTTTGGTGGGGTCCTCGGGAATGTGCTTCGTAGGATTATGTCCTTGGTTGTATACCGAGGATGAAGAAACAACTTGTTGGTGGTTCCAATGTCCGTTGCAGAATGAGATTCATTCCGGATATATTCGCCTTCTCTCCAAATTCCGAACTCGATCTATGTTTAGGTATCACCTGGGTCGAATATCCGTCGTGTTGTAACTGAGGGTCAAAACTGACCGACAACGTCGGCATCACATTTGAAGAGCCAAGCTAACCAGACTCATTTGCAACGGCTCCACGTAAACACTAGCTGAAGTGAAGCCCATTAGTCTTTGTTGGTGAACATTTACACCTGGTCACCCTAACACAGCCACTGATCGACTCTCCTAATTGGTATCATGTTTATTCAGCAGTGAAGATCTGTCTAGCTGAGACTGAAACCATGAAAGGAAGCCATCAAAGCTCCGGTATCACGTGCACACTGTACACACTATTTCCAGCAGTCTTCACACTTACTACTTCGAAAATGTTCCATCAGTGACTGCCCATAGTGTGGCTACAATGTTTACTTTCAGTTCAATCAAAACTGATATAGACTCTTGATTTATTATCAAAAACCTAGTCTGTGTCAATTTACCGATTTGGGTGTACCCCGTGAAAAGTTTTTACGGCAGGATGAAACTGGCTGCTAGTTTCGACAACCTATTTTTTTGTTCCGTTTTTAGCTTTTCGTGGTCAACATTTACCCAGAGATAACGAATATTGTGTGTTTTGTACAGGTTATCAAAAAGTTGTAAAAATATAAAATCGTGTGTGACGAATGCACGGTCAACGTGAATCCATGAGACACATGAAGTGTGACCATATCACTGGACTGCATTTTATTAAAACCCAAAAAATACCTTATGTACACGTTATGCACAGACAACAAATGAACGAGCTCTTTTTCGGTCCAGTAATGCTCGAGACTAATTCTGTTAGACTTATAAGGTCGAAATGCATAGTTTATTAACAACATGTGCTTTTCAAGGTATAACTGGGTTGTCACGAAATTTGGTGTTATCTATCTACAGATAAGGAGCAGCGACGATCGGTGTGCTCCAGTGGTTACGAATGGGCTAGCAAGACAATGGACATGGACAAGGTTTCGAACAAAAGATCGACCTTTCTCTCACATTGAGTTCGTCGTTCGAGTTTTCTTTATATAGGATGAAGAGAAGCTGTTCAATGAATAACAAAGTATTAAAGAGAACGTGGACTTGCCAAAACGAACACAGTGATAGGTTGCCCAGGCAACTGAATTGAGCAAACCCAGTTTTCAAAGTTTTGCTGTAAGCTTGCGAGATGTGGTCGAATAAGACCTGATTCGTTTACATTGAAACGTCACGCTAGAAACCAAACAGATACCTTGAGAATGAACGTAACTCCGTCGAAAGTAAGTAACGCGCAACGAAGACATGCTCCAGAACAAGTAGAATTAAAGGAAAACAACACGTTCAATCGGTTTTCCAACTACGTAATCCGTAAAAGAAACTCGCCCAACTAAAGAACGCACTAAATAAGACTGAAATCCTTAACCAGAATGGAATGTGCATCAGTTCTTAGGTTTGATTACGAATATGTCAACACTGGAAGTGTTATCACCGGGGTTGAATTTCTGTTGTCCTTACTCCAGTCAGATTCGGAAAAGTATTTTGGAAACTTATACGACCATTGCAACTCATTGACGGTGACATCACACCAAGCTACTTAGGGTTTTCAAACTACCCTAGTTAGTTGCTTATAATATTACCATCGAAGCTAAAGGACCAGTAAAAGTATGCTAAATAGTTGACACAGGATAGACCTGAAAAAGGCAAAGAATAGCAGTGATTGGCCATCTCGAGATCGGGCAAAGGATCAGAGGTTGTCCACGTGGATCGCGCAGATTGTGTCACTAAAATGAATGACATAATACGGGATCCCAAGAAGTTCAGAAACCACAAAAGGAAACAGAAAAAGGGAGGTACCAGATGCGTTGCACACTGTTGTTACGAAATCAACAAAAAAGAGAAAAATAATATCTCTCAAAAACCCTAGAACAGCCTTGACCAACTGGTACCACTATTCTTCAGATTTACGAGTTACCAAAAGTGCACGAAGAAGTCGTGGAAATGAGTGGATCTCCATATCATAGAGTTATTTGATGGTTCACAGGTAAACCTGGACTGATTCGGCGAAGAATTACCCACTACAGCCCAAAAGACTCGTTTTAATTCATAGATTCGATTAGCGAACAGCATGCTGAAAATCTTATAATATCCTATCTGGATATGATGTCTCTTTTTTATAAACGTTCCAATGCGAGAACATAGAGGGAAATGAACTCAAGATTGGTGTTCCCGGTTACAAAGCTGAATGGACTTCTGTTGCGATGCACTTTCAATCTCTTGTTTGCCTCCAACGGGGAACCTTTCGTCCTGACCGGTAAAGTCACTGTGCGAATGCTTCTATGTTCCCTGTTGACTGGCATATTCGTTGTCTAACTGGAAAACGGTATATTATAAAATGGTTATCCATATAAAACTGATATGTGGATGATATACTAACCTTAACTGAGGAAAGTATACCTTCGGAGTCATTGGTAGACGAGTTTACTTAGACCCACAGTGTAATTGGTTACTCATATGAAGCAGATAAAGGGAACAGGTTCCACTTTCTGGATGTGTGTCTCCTGAAGCAAAATGATGCTAAACAAATCCACCAAGCATATTGTAAATCCATGTTGTCAATCAACGGCTGCTGAAAGAAGAAGTGACCTTAGGAATCTGAGTTACTGAACTTCATGAGGACTCGTTAGTGTTTAAATACATTGCGACCCGAGTTACCGATACCAGATTCAATGGTACCCTCACTAGAGAATCTCTCATTATTCTTAAATACCTTTGTCGCTCGGTCGCCCTCAGTAGAAAACAGTTTTTCTTTTCAACCCGGCATTTCCGGACCTCCGGTGCTTCCCTTCAAGTGGTCAGGTATATCATTTGTATCATGAATATCTACTGCGGACATAAGACTGCCAGTGGACTTTCGTTTCTTGAATTAGAAGACTCGTGAAACTGTACAGCGTGTGAATGATATAAATGACCATCTGGAAACACAGTCGTTCAACAGTCGTCGTCATTTCCTGGGTATTGTCTGCTGCTACTGTTAATTCTTACCAAACTGTTCGGAGGCCTTGCAATCACCGACAGACCTTTTGAGCAAATGGTTCCACTCATTCTCAGTGACTGTCGAGCTTGAATGAGCATTCCATGCAGCCAGGTAAAAGTTGTCCAAAGTTCCTACTCTCTCGCACACCAAAGTATTCGTGACAAAGCTATTCTCGTATTGCGATCAAGCTCCTCAGAAGTAGCCGTAGGTACGGAAATGCTAAAAACAGTTGGTGGCGTCAAACATCTGTTCCCAATTATCCTCCCATCACAGACTCATTATATTACCTTTGGTCTCGAACAACCTGCAGTCAGCCGTGCAATAAAGCAGTTTTGATGCATTTCGGAGGGCAGAAGCCTTCTCGTTTACACCGATCATGAGCCCTTGATTAACGTATTGGCTTCAAGCAGTGACCACTATTCACCAAGAGAAATTGGACACCTCGACCACTGGCACAAGGTATATGAATGGGGCCGGTATTCTTATGGCCGACTCTCGCTCTCGCTCTCACCCAAGTATCTGTCGCCTATCCAACCCAGTGACATTAATCTGGTCGGATACAGCTCAGGCTCGAAATAATAATGAAGAACTACGAGTCCACTGCTCTTCGTCCTCTTTGATATTTTTTGCGACTTCTGCACTGTCAAGTCTCACCTGTTTGTTCCACGTTCACTTCGTCACCTGGTTTCTACCCATTTACACTCCGTAACCCATCTTGGAACACGCGTCTCCATTAGACTTGTTTTCGATGCCTACCTTTGACCGAATGCAGATGTTCGTAGTTGGTCGAGAATCTGAGTACCCTGTCAACGGAGTACGATTCATCGGCATGCATTTTCATCTCCCGATGGGCGACGCACGTTTTTCTCATTCCTATTTATAAATTGTTGGTCTGTTACCACCGGCTGACAGAGATCCTTTGCTCTCAGATATGTAGACCATTTTAGGCACTGGTCCACGACTGTCCCCACAGCCGACACCTCATGTGGAATAGTTTCAGAAACCTTTTTACACCATGGGATTCGTATTTATGGTGTTCTCGCTACGATCACCATTGATATAGGTGCACAGTTCCAATCTAAACTCCGCCGTGGTTCGACTTCTGTCCACGGTTACCAGCCTATTGGCACCATTGCACATCACCCATAATCCAATGTACCAGTCCAACGATTACCCTAGAAACGAAAGGCTTCGCTCACATCAAACTCTCATCCAGTCTAGTAGACTGATACCCTTCCATTAGCAATGCTTACACGTACTACCCTAAAAGAAGACTTCAGTTTACGTCCCACTCATTTGCTGCTCGGCACACCCTTACAAGTGCCCGTTGCGTCTTTTGGATACAATTTCAACGTTACTGACCCCCCCCCCCCCCCTTCAATTGCAGTTGTGCACGATATTACTTCACGTTCTCTCAACTCGACCATCCGTTCGTCCCTCTTACTTTCCCAAAGATCTAACGATACACTGTCATATGTTTCTCGGTTGTGACTCCGTTTACCCCCATTACACCCAGAGTACCCCTAAATTAAAAAAGATGTCGTCATTGATAAAACTGGTCGATAAGACGTCAGCACTGATCGTCTGAAAGTAACATACCTTGATTTGGGCCATAATGCGGCAGTTCCCCCCACGGAAACTTCTGCACTTGTTCCTTACAATGCCGATCCGCAAGCTTCTCATAAACTGAGTACCTCTCAAGAGACGGACACTCATCCTCCTCTCATAAACCGTTCTCGTGGTAAGAACACTTAGCCTGTTCGTTCGCCACTGCCGTATTTTTTCCGGAACGTATACACCCATTTGGTCAATGCTCTGGGGAGGGGGGAGTATTGGAGAACGTACTGATTTTGATGCGATGCAAGACTGCCTCTGTCTGGACGTTCTGTTTGTCTGAAGTCTTCTCATGGCTGTTTTTTCATCCACGCAAATTTATTTCGACTTCATATCGATCCTTAGCCAGCGGACTCTACTGACGCGGAGACATGCATGTACGGTCCTTCCACGTACCTATTTGATCGTTCACCTTTTTCATGAACGTTTTAGCAGTCAAACCATTTCTGTCTTTTCGCTACAAAACCATCATAATATGCAAGTTTCAGTCATACGATCACCGGTCTTCTCCGATGAAAGGCAGCTCTGTTGGTGCATTTGCTCGTGCAACTGACCTACACGAGTCCCTGAGTCACATACCTTTGGGTTCCCGATACTATGAACCTGTTTACCTTGCAATTTTCCTTTATTCGAAAACGAATGGTTTATTCTTCGTTCTTGAGTACATTTGTAAGGATATTGAATGTCAGTTTATTTCGTAATGTCATTCTGGCCATCTGTTGTAGAACACATTTGAAGAATAGCTATTTACTAAAACAAACATTATTTTGCTTGTCTTCATAATGGTTAAAATACCTGATTCTGGGAGATCAGAGGATCGAACAAAACATTTCTATTGTTCAGGAGTCACATTAAAATCAATTCCGAAAGATAAATAAGTCTCTAGGCTAATCTAACGATAATCTCTAGAATCTGGAAGCACTCGGGACAGTTTCGTCATGCATCGCTCACTTTTGGCATCCCCAGACAAACCAACACTAGCTCTTAGGGATACACCCACGACCAGACGGATAACTACATCGATACGGAAAGTTTTGCCACTGCTATCTGTTAGGTGATAAAGCAAAATAGTTTGGCCGATATGTGACCTGAAGCACATCAAAAGCAAATACCGAACTGGCAAATAGACAAATTCCTCCACCAAACATCATCTTTCTAGCCAAATGCCCGGAGGAAAACTGTGGCACGAAATCGGGTAAACGTGCAAATCTCCGCAAGTTCGCCTCATTCAGTCTAGAACATATCTAACTCCACCCCACCCGGCTCAGTAAAATTCACCTGTTCCTTCGCGAGAAGACGTCTGATCGTTCCAGATTTCAACTTTCATGTGGGCTGCTGGTATAATGAAACTCCCCAAACCGAAGCACAGAAGATATTCAGTCTAGAAAAGCCACACTGGCTAAGAAGAACATCTTTTTGGACTCACAAAACTGAAATGACAAGTGTACGAGACCGAGTGTGACGATTGAATTGCTAATACGGCTCCGACGGGAAGATGATGACGATGATGCATGTTCACATATGTGTTCAAAAACCATTGAATTTACATATGAAGAATTTCACAATGAATAGTAAACCTCGAGATGAAATGAACTGCACGAGCAACCCCATGGATAAAGCAGGTAAAACGTAAGAGAAGTTTTCATATTGTTTTGAGGTGAATACAAAACAAAGATCCCTCACTTTCAATGAAACTCAGCGTAGACCATAAACGAGGGGATTACCGCTAGTCCTGATGGATGAGGCTAGCCCAGTGATCAGAACTAGGACGGTGGGATAGTGTTTGCGCGTCATCGTATATTCATTTGAATTGTTTACCTACGATTGGCCACGCGGCTCTCCGATTAGCGAAAGACCATCTGTTTGACTCCGGCTTACAGAGTAAACTTTCGGAGTAGGAAAATATAAAATGGGATCGCGCATTACCTATAACTTTCGTATTTTATTAGCATCAGCTTCGAGCGTCGAACTGGTGTGGGATCCGTTTCGCCGGACAAGATGAGATGACTACTAATCTTGTGAAATACTAGATTCATATCTCAAACCGATGCTAGCACCCACGATAGTTACCAACGGCTGACATTTAACTGTGTCTTATACAAAGGTCATCCAGAATGCATTGTACTCTATTCCGTCATATTGAATTGAATAATTCCTTAAGTTATCTACTCACTTTTCAACCATAAGAAGGACTGGTTTGCCAATCTTGAAATATCTCAAAAAATGGGCAGAAAAACGGGCAAGCTAGAATCAGGTTCAACCACGGAGGTTGGTATGATGTACCTGTGGGACATTCACAAAAAGCAAGTGCGAAATAAAGCACTGTAGAGTTGCAACAAATATTCATATAGGATAGGATGCGTCTAAACTCAAAACCTGTAAAAGAGTATAGACGACAAATTGACAGGCCGTGGTAATAAAGATGAGAGGTTCTGCCGGAATCTTCATAGTGATTTTTTCACAGATACGGACATACAGGTTATCTAATTTAATTATGGAGGAGAATACGGGAACACGATTGATAATGGCCAGACGGTGGTGTACTGAAAGAAAATCCCCAATAGTTAGACAAGGAAAGTCTACAGGAGAGCAGTAAAATCAAGATTGGCACACTACATTGGTGAACAAAGGAAATGATGTCAGCATGTTTCGCAACCAACTGTCTTAGTCTGTGGGTTTGAAAACAGAGTCAAAGCAATTTATATACACTGTCTAGAATACTGGGAAGTCACTGTAAATTGTACCTATAGTAACACCTAAGGAGTTGACCGAGTTAACGCTGGAAGCGGGGACAGAGATGATGACCAACTGATCACTGGAAGTAAGTGGTCGAGAAACAGCGAATGTGCACTCGAAACATTCGGGAGTGTTGAGTTGTACGCCAAAATGGGACGAAAAGTTCTAAATATTAAGTGAGTTCCCAGAAAAAGAGGTTAGGTCGGGTTGTGCATATTTAGGTGAATGTTTAATTAAGCAGACGGTGTGGTCGTGCAAGTTGCAATGCTCACTACCAGGAATTCGGAATTCGTTGCTGACGGTGCATAAGCGGTATATCCTTCACAAAGAACCCGTGGTCCGATGGCGATGCATATTTTGAAATTCCTTTTTTTGAGAATTGGTCACTCTCCTAAACCCAGTGTAATGAAATTCGTTTTCAGTATGCGACCTGTTAAATAAGACTAGTACTTACCTTTGAGTGACTAAATCCCCTTGACCACGTGGTACAGTAATGTTTTGGGTAGTCTAATCATAGACAAACGCATAACGTGTGTAAGACTATCGACATTTGCTACTTAAGATATCTCGTGTACAGAATACGTTTTCCCGTAGAACCATTTTGACTGAATCAGTATGGCTGGATTTGGGAATGATGCTACTGGTTGGCAAGTCAGTAACACATACAAGCTAGTCTTACGATATAATCAGTAGACCGAATTCATAGTCAGTAGACAGCACTGTTTTAAAAGATCATAAAACATGTGGGTTTTTATTATAGTGCTTAGTGTTTGCACTTCATAAATCCTGCCTTATTTATTTCGTCCCAGTTACAACTCCATATCATGTTATAAACTAAAGAAAGATGCTATTCGATTATAGGCACATCCAGTAGGAGTTGGTTGTACCGTAGTTTATAACCATTGCTCACGTACTCACGTGTATTCAGTTTGTGCACACCACCGCCTGAACATCTGTGTCACGAGGGTGTATGCATTAACCTCATGCGCGGGGTGAAGGTCACCGCAAGCATTAACCAATCACGCATCAATGGCGTTTATTAGTGGTACAATGCTCCGTTGACTTGACGGGCCAGACTTTATGTTTGCGTTCGCCCTTCCTCTTTTTTTCCCCATGATGCTATCTGGGACGCAGAAATAAATCGATAAGTAAAACTTTTGAATTCAGTATTACGAAAAAAGCGCATCCTATAGCTGGTTAAAAAATGTGAAGTAAATCAAAATTGTTCCTAGAAAGGCCCCGGTATAGGATTATACAGAACTACTTTTCAGCAAGCAAACTGTTTTATCCGGTTTGAACAGTCACACCTACTGCGCGAACAACTGATCAATTCACTTCCCATGCACTGACGTGCGCATGGCGATATTTAATCATGCTTCAGTCGCTGTACTGCTTGTAGACCGATCCACCTCGCTGCTTATCGATTAATCTTGCTTGATCTGAGGCAAAAGTACGCTGGCCCACGCATGTAACAAACCTCAGCGACATTGCTCACGCACTTCTCTGCTTGTTCGCCGACTACGGCCAGGTTTTGTATTTACGTTCATAGAAATAAGTGGAGTGCCATTATTACGTGTTTTACTACTAACAGCGAAAGCAACTTCAATTGCGTCCAGAAATGTGGGAAACAGTTAGTTCACCCTGAGTCAGTTTCAGCCCATTTTAAAAACAGTAGGCTGAAGTGAAAGTTTCCTTCGATGTTGTTATCAATACATACGTACTGGTATTCATGTAGGCAGTTTGAAAGTCATACCAATAGTGTGCATTGCAATGAGAAAGCCTTATTTCCTTCCACAAATAATTAAAAAAGTCGTTTTAGGGTCATTGTATCTTTCAAGCTTGGATTGAAGGAACTGCCCTCCTCTCGATCTGCCATAGTACAGTCACGGTGCCCAAACTAATCGGATGGAAGGGGCTCCTGAGGTGGATAAATAACTCGGCTGATAAGGTTAGTCTGGGAATCCACAGATCGAGCTCGAATAATTTTGTGGGTTGCTTTTTGATGGGCATGCAAGTGACACTCGCCATGAGTGAATTTCCGAAGTCCTTGAACCGCTTTAAGTATGCATATTGCTAGACAATTTCCCACACCAGTGACTATTTCACAAACCGACTTTTGCCTGTACCCGGGGAAGTAATTTGTGTCATGCAATGCTTCCTCTCAACGTTTCTGCTTGTGAATGACAAAAGCCAATAAAACAGTTCATGATAGCCACGTTAGAGGTTTCGGTGTGAACTTGAATCGTGCCCAAACCAGCGCATGGGTTTAACTGTCGCATGACGTGATTAACTGACATTTTTCACAACATGCTAGTGTATGAGTGCAGTCAAAGCGATAGACCTCATAGCCACAAAAGGCCAGCTGCGCTATTAGGGAACAACGGCAACCAGCACCTCAGACCTAGATTGGAAAACCTCATGAGGTCCTAACAGGTCAGATGTGGTAACGAGCCGGATGACAGTGGATTACTACCTATCACCAAGGTTACCGGTGACAGTGGGGATTCGAACCTCGGACATCTGAGATGTTAAGTGTAGTGTTCGTCTGAAACAGTCATGTGCTCACACACAAACGCTTGGTCTAAATCTAGTACGGTCTTGGACATACGCGTGCAGTCGTACACACACGTACACAGTTGACGTTTGTCGGGCTTGGTTCCGGACAGCAGTGACCAATCAGATTATATCACGTGTTGCACGACCTTGCACAGCTCAATCCCATTGTACAGTTGTATTACACTTTCGCCCACATGCATCACTGACTCACGCACCTGCATACGTGTTTACGTTTTCACTTGCTTGCTTGTACTGGCGCTTACCGTACGATGCTACCGAATACACGCTCATCCGTACAGGTGTGCCTTCCTTCTGATTACTGAATTCGGGATACAGCAGCAAGCAGAAGCTCTAAACCACTAGACCACAATCGGTCATTGTCTCGAATCTAACATTCAGTTGTATTATTGATAATCAGAAGTGGTAACTTTCGTTTACTTGAAACACGACGATTTTTACTCTCTGTACCTCCATTTCGAACTTTCGGCGTATGAGTTAACCGGGACGAAGTAACTTTATTCGTGTCAAAGTAACTTTCGGCAAAACAAACATTTCTGTTCGCCTTCACAACCCCCTAGACATCCGCGCTAGTTGTACTAAACTGATACGTCCCTGGAGAAGCGAATAAACACGGTGCTTTTTGAGTCCAGTCTACCAAATATAATTGGTTTTGTACCCAGCAAATTGGCTGAATCCACACTAATTCATATCAAAATTAATCACTTCCTCAATCCAGAATCTAAAGAGTTTTAATTCACTCACAAACTGATTTCACTGCATCGACCTTGTGCAAAAGCCTCCGTTGAAATAAAGCTGATAGTGTTAACTCACTTCACCCTCCCAGCTTCGATATCAAAGTAAGCTTGGCAAAGCTACGGAGTAGAAAGCTGGATATCTGCGTATCTTTTGGAAAAAGGTCACAATATGCCTGATCCGACACTATCTGTTCATTATTTTGCCCCAGAGTTTTTCTTGAAACCGAAAATAAAAAATCAACTTGCAGTTCACAGATGTGGCTGTTTGAATAAGAATAAAATCACAACCAAGTTATCGCAAACCTGTTGGTTCTGAACTGTCCCACTAAGTCTAGTGAGAAGACTTCTCTGACTTCCAACCGGAAAGATCTATCAATACGAAAGAGACAGTTTATGCACGATAAGTGATAGTCGAAACCAAATCTCGGCCCTTGCACTTATTGGTTCACTTGTTATTCTCACCCAGCTCTTCTGATTGGTTAGTCGGGGAACAAATCCAATATGTCTATTCGGTTAACAAGACCGTTCGCCGTTGCTTGCTTTTTCAGTCCACTTTTTTCGCCCCAGTATTGTCTTCGATTCAGGAGAGGCGGGAAAGAGCTGTCTGTTCCAAATTGTCTATTGGGAATGTACCGGCCTATCCCCTCACACTGTCCATCCGGTCTTCTTGTTGTCGATTGCTTGTAAGATAATACTGGGTCACATTGCGAGACTTCTAAAAAATTAGCTGAGCAGAGCGAGAGACTATATTTAATTTTTTCTTGTCATGATGTCAAAAATGGCATTAAGGGAAAGTTGGCGGCGAACACTGAAGTCCTCCAAGTTCAAAAGTTGCATTCATTCAAATTGTAAAGTTAAAAAAACTTTGGATGGGAGACTCCCCGCTCTATCCGTTGTCTATCGTTGAGACATTACTTTTTCGGAATTGAAGTGAAGTTTTCATATTCTCCATATCAAATAGGGTTTACAGTGATAGAAAGCCTGTCTTCAAAAGAATGTGGGCAGTTGCAACGCCTAATCATCTTGAAACTCCCTGACTTGGCTTCTTCAGGGGGTTCCTATTTTTTTGAAAGTTAGTGAAAGCTCCGCACTGCTGCTTCCATCGACTTGCTAATCACATCAGCCCGAATGGGATTTGAACCCTCAGGCTAATCGGAACACCATCCAGAGTGATCATCAGACATTTGATCACACGTCAATGACATGAGGGAGATACCTGCGCAAGCGACACGTAAACATATTACAGTTAAATATCTCTGGAAATAGATCATTCCAGGTATGTGTTTATTACATACAGGACTATTCAATCAGTATTTATTCCAAATTTTCAGAGTAGTAATACAGCAATATCTCTCGTAGCAGCTATTTCGTTTACTTTGACCACCAATCTAGCAGAAGCCTAGTCTCACTAGCTGTACGCACGACACGCGCTGTACACAGCTACGGGCAGCAGAACAAATTCCAACGGAATAACGGTGTTCGTCGTAATTTTCTTGGTTAGCCAGGTGAGCAACCAAGCACAACAATACAGAAGGTCAACCGGCAAATCAGGACGGCGGAGACAAACGGTGCACTCAGCAATGAGTCCGACGAAAGTGTGGCACAGCGCGGTCACGGAACACAGACGGTAAATCAAGAAATCATCTAGCCAACGTGAAATAATGGCTTCAGTCACAGAATAAGAAACTACCCTATGATCAGAATATACCAACGAGTTACCAGTGTCCAGGTACAAATAGTAGCAGCTGGAAAACGACATAAGGAACTTCTGTCAACGTCAACGAATGGAGTTGGCAATAGCTTCGTTTGTGCTATAGATGAGCTCCTTGGTTTAACGTTGTAGATCAGTTGCAGCGTCCTTTCGTTCGGGAGTTCAAGTCTACGGTAAGTAAATTTCACGCATGGCTGGGAAGATTGGCAAATTTCTCTTACAGTGGAAATGTACAGTCGTAGGACATCAGGGTAATGAAGGTGAAGGTGAAATATTCATGCACACATACATTATCATAAAAAGAAAATGTGGACTGTGTTAGTGCATTAGAAAAGGAGAAATTAAGTGTTCAATGCTCAAGGTCCATGTTACATGTGCGCACTATACATAAGTAGAGAAGTTAGAATGTCATCAGAACACAAATTACAAGGAATTACTTTACACCCCTCAAAAAGTGGCACTCACGGGAAAGACTGAAATGTCACTAGGTGCGAGATGTCTCTACCATGGGGGCTTTGCCAGCCCACCTGGTGATGACCATGAATAGAGCAGAAAACTTTCGCAAATCAGCCTAGAAAGACAGAAAATGAAAAAGCACCGACTAATTTAAAGATGTTTGAAATAGTACGGACAGGAAGTTTGCTTTTTGTGAACTTTGAAAAGGTTCTGTACAGACTGCCCTGTGGTTGTGCAACGTTTGGCAGATAACTTATGTCAATGTACTATACACACAGAAGTATGCCTTCGATAGACCGGACTGTCTAGTTGAGTATAAGATGGATCACCTCTTCTTTCCCCGGTTGATGCCGCACTCGTCACCACCGGTGTCCTCCTGAGTTTGCACCAGAGCTGGCTCTTCATAGCCGGCAATTGCATCATACTGGACACACAATGAGTACTATGAAAGAAACCACATCTTACCCATAGATTCACTGTTCTGGAGGAGGATGATCCTTATTCTGCTCAGTCAGAATATTAGGGATTTAAGATTTGGTGACATGTAACAGTTTTTGTATTATGTGGAGTTTATGATCCGCTTTCTTTTATTCGAAAATCTCTTATTTTCCCATTCATATTGACAGCAGATCTTATCCCGTGGTACATACCCATCTGAAAGTGCCCGGCCTGGCTGACAAAAATGTGTATGGAATGTTTTCCGGTCGACTGTTGGCCTGCCCTCATGTGCACATTTTGTAATTCTAGGCCCTCTACTGCAATCGACTTTACCCGCCGACATTAGTCGCGATAAACCTAATGATGCATACACATCGCTCCTCGAATGGGTGTTCAGATAGCTACAAACTGTTCTAGAATATGTGCAGTGTGAGTTAGATGGGCCGGTCGATCTGTCGACCAACTAGCTGACTAAAACACGAGCAAGCAAGTAACTGTGATTTGCACCTACACTGTAGGCAAAAAGACTCTATTTATTTGTGATCAAGATCAGCTCATTTCCAGGCACCCAGGGTGAATAGAGTTTTCCTACTTTGTCAAACAATGCCGCTGCAACTCAGTGCAGTGTTCCTTATAGGGAAGTCTTTTGACCCCAAGGGGCATCATAAAATCTCCCTTGTTTGGATGAGCAGGGTGTGTCCTTAACACTCATGGGGATATTATCGAGGAATCTTGAAGTGTCCTCATATACGGGTGTCCCTTATCCAAGGTTTTCTTAGTGAGGGGTTCTGTGCTACTGCTGCTATATACTGATTCAGTACACATTTTTATCTTTCAACTTCCCATTGAAATCTTGTAAAGCGTCACATAGACTTTCCAACCTGACTGTTAGAATTCATCAGCTGTAGTTAGTCTTTCGTTTGATCCAAGCACTGTTTGTAAGACTGCAAGACCCACTGGATAAACAGTAAACTATCCTGGCTGGCGGCTAACCACTCAGTCCATGTCAGCGGTACAAGTGACACAAAGACTATTTGACACCGGCTCGGATGGTCAGCCACTCGTCACACGCACAAATACAAAGAGAGGAAGAATGAATGAGAGAAAGCAACCCTTGCGACTTTCTGGATTCCCTCAAATGGAGTAGTGCAGCGTCGTAGTGTTTCATCAATAAAAAACCTCTCGCTCGATATTCAAGTTAGTTGATTTGGAGTTGTTCTTTTGTGCAATCACTTCAACAAGTTATCTTGATCGTCACAAAGACTTTTAAGAGAAGGGGAGGGGGGATTATTGGTAGACAGTTTTGTCCGCTTGTTGCTCCAATTGCTTCATTGTTTTTGACTGATTTGAAAATGAAACGATCGAGGCTTCAGTGACAATCACGATCAAGCAGCTCTGGTTATATCCGGAAACCAAGTCCTTCATCGCTTTGATAAATTAACTGGAAAATGAAATTGACATCTTTTATGAAAACAAATTTCAACCTTGTATTTGTTGACCACTCCAGTATAGACCCAACTATGCACTTCCTGCTATGTTTATGGTACAACGATCCACAGATTGGTCTGTGATTTATACCCCTTCTGAATTCGTCACAGACTTTTCGCGTACTTTCGTGTCTCTAGCAAGGAAGTGATGGACACGGCGAGACAGATTGTAATCATCCACGGAGGTGGACAGTTTGATCGATGCGAAAAATATTTTGACACAAAAGTTGTTTCGCGTTTTCTTTAACTTTACAACCATAGTCAGTGTAAGATTTGGGGGTTTAGTTTCATTGAATCTCTTTTTCAAAATCTGAAACTGAAACCAGGAAGAGCTAAACCCCGAAGTAATAATATAAATAATAATAATATTAACAATAATATTGTTATTACTGGTGATAGTGACAACAATCTAGTCCAAAAGCTTCACGATCGCATGACAATTCGGCCGGAGCAAATGAACATAACACAGATCTATAAATATGTATTTCAAGACGTGTTGCCTGTATAGTGTGGTGGCATCATATGTGACTCACAGTCATACATCCCGGGCCAAAGTCTCAGAGGGGATTCAGCGAATGTGCAATGCAGCTAATGATTCCTATAAGCAAGAAAAAATAACCATACTATGAGTTAAACAAAGATATACCTTAATTATTGTAATAAAACAAATTCAGATGGTTAGTTTTCTTTACTGATTCCAAAGACCCGTTAGTTCAGAATTTTTGAATACTTAGGGGTTGGAACTACGTGAGCACTGAGTTCACAAGTTTAATTTTCTAGTACTCTACACAAAAAGATCAGGAAATTCCCGTTGTTTGATGTTTGTCACAAGCACCACAAGAGATATACCACTGTGAACGGAAATGAAGCAAGTACATGAATAACAATATGTGGACAACCTCCAAAGACAAACACACTGGAACACTGTTTCTAATCCAATAGACCCCGCCCTGATGACTAACAAGAATTTCCTGATTTATAAAGCTGGTGCAGAAATGCATCATATTTCTCTTTCACTCGACTGGACTCGTTTCATCTTATTCCACTTTGATTCTTGAGTTTATTGTTGCTGACTTATTGAAACAAAAAGACTACTTCGCGGTTTCGGGGGCAATCAGCCACAATAATGGCATGAAGATTTGGTAATCGACGAGAAAAGTCAAAGCAATACAAGTACATTGTATAATCAGCTTCCTTTGAGAAACAAGTTGATTCTGATTAGGGAAGTAGAATCAAATGTTTTCTAATCGCTTGGCTTATTTAGTCACTTACTTTCAAATTTCTAACGAAATGATCTCCAGTGTAATCCGTAGATCTGTCTTGCCAAAGCCTCTATTGCTTCACGACGGAACCGTCAAATATTACTGCGAAAAATTCATGTCCAACCCAAGTGAAGTCAATCGATGGCAGAACACAAAATGATGCAATTTTCTGCGGTCTGTTTATTCTGTTTTTTCCCCTTTTATATTCTCTTTATTACAGAACAAAAATGATTCCCCTGTCCAAGTTCTAGTTTATCAAACCTGAACCAATTTACAATAACGAACTGAGTGTGTTTCGTGTGAACTGTTCATGTGACACCACCGATCGTTTGATAACAATCTATTGCTAGCGTCGAAAATTCTAATCCAGTGTCATTCCATCTCCCGTTTCTCTCGAAATTTCCATGCACACCGAACTCATATAACTAATGTACGCGAGACACGTAAAAATCTACAGTTTTGTACCTACCCAATGTGGTTCTGATTTCTGATAAAAGGATAACAAATTTTCGGGAAGAGCTTATTGCGGTCTATGCGAGATGAATTCCACAAAGATAGTCGTGAAACATTGATGTGTACAGTTTGAAGTTTTTTCCGGTAAATTTTCTTGCACAGGAAGCAATCCTGAAAGTTGGTTCGTCTCGCTAAAGAAACAGATACCTACAAGTGCTTTTTACTTATTTATACAAAGGTTCACGTATCCAGAGGACAACAAGAATACTTGTGACGAACAAGTCCCCAAAATGACAGTTGTTTGAGACTGATTCATTAGCTTTCAGTAAACAAATTTGTTAGTTTCGGTTTTATATTAGTGATGAAATTCCGTTACATTCAGACTCAAAGTATCTGAAACAAAACTGATGACAGTGTAACAACAATGATAATCAATGGCATTCTAAATATACTGATTCCAGTCGCATTTCTGACTATTTTTATCATCTTATCTGTAACTAAATTTCATCTGTTGATTCTTCTAGATTGAGTAAATTTTGTGCTGAAAAATACTATCACAAAAACTTGAAATCGTCTTAGTCCACTTGGTCGAAAAAAATTTTTTTCTGTGACGAACCATGACTGGTCTGATAAACCGTGGTCTTATGAATCGTTCTTCTTTGACACAGATGAATAGTCACATGAGAAATATTTTGTGATCTTTGACGAGTTAGGCTGCAAGTGAAACCGAGCAAAACTTGTCCTAACAACAAGGTTTAATTTGTTCATTCAGTTGGAGCTACCTGGTAGAACTATTCACTTTATTTACTGGGAATAATCTCAAAACCCATAGTACAGTTGGCAGACGTACATGGAACGCGTCTGGCGATGACACGGAGGGGATTACTTCAGTGGCTTAACTGTACCGATCAAATGAGAATTGACCAGCCGTCGGCGAATTCACTTTAAAGAATTGGGAGAGTTTCGACTGAAGAGTGAGTTCTCATTTAAGCCGATGGAAATACGTAAACTATGGCGCGGTGCCGGATAAGACTACTCACTGCCTCTAGCCTTGAAATGTGTGGATCGCAAAACGACCTGACTGAATCAGTGGTCCTTGGTTCTTCTGTACTCCGAGACACGTGCAGCTATTTAATCAATGCAACTACATTTGAAAATACAACAGCAACCAACAAAGTCAGTTCACCACTACCAGAAAAGCAATACTCACCGGCGCATCTGCAAGAGATGCTCCAGGAGGAACTATAGGACCTTGCCGGCTTGAAAGGATCTCACAAATTTCTTGTGAATACATAACTACAAAAAATATTGACTGTCCCATGGTGGACTTATTACCCTAAGAGGTATTCTTCGTGTGTTCTATCGCTCTTTTCTTGAGTGGAAAAGGATTTGATTTCATCATAAAATCACTCATGTCTCAGTGTCAAAGCTTGACTCAGCCCTGAGAAACCTTCGAATCTGCTTACAACCACTTCATTTCAGTTTATCTCCCAAGTTCGAAAATTTGACCTAAACAATGCGTACAGGTTTACTAACCCCACACGAAGAACGAAACCATTTGGTCTTACTCTGAACAAATTCGTCAACGCTGCTCTTTACACAAGACGTCCTTCAGGATGCTCTTCTACCCTCTTTTTTGGTTTTGACTGATATATCCTCCAAACCCTCTAGTGACCCGTGTCCCTCCTCCAAATATGTAGATGGCGTAAGTTTTGGAAAGCCAGACAGTAGCAGTTCCACACTCCCCCTTCTACGGCAAACAGTATTTGAGCTCGTCATCTGGTCTTTTAAAATGTATTCTGATGATAAATCCCTCAGATTGTTCGAATACTTTTAGTTTTTCATGTAGAAGCATCCATTACGCCGACTTATTAGGGTCCAGTCCTAAATCAGCCATCAGTGAGGCTCTAACTGAAAGAGTATCCTTCGTCAATTACCTCGTTGTAACCATCGACCATCATGTTATCCGGACAGGAGGTGTACAGGTGGTCTTTTTGAAAACTAGACAACCAGCCTTTTAATTAACACAACCTCCCACGCTGGATCCATATTCTTAGACTGCTTCTCAAGGATTTTGAAAATATCGTTAAGTCCCCTAAACAACTGTCCGACATAGATGTTTCAATGATGAAAAACTCATCCACTTTATCGCAGCCCAAAATCTCAGTCCATGTTTTGCATTATTTCGTAGGATTTTGACTGGCAGCATACAACCCTTTTTGATCCGACATACCAACATCTGCTACCGTATTCTACCGCCGAAGTTTTTTCGTTCTTAATGAACCTAATACATATCCCGTGGTCCCTTATCTCGCTCGATCCCTCACTAACCCTTATAAAATCAGTACAGAATCTCTAAACTTGCTTCGTTTTTATTGGAGTTTTTCGTATTACGGTGGTGAAGTAGCTCGTGAATATTCGCCCTCGGGTGCATGGGCTTGTCATGACTCAACTAGATATCACATCAACACATCCACCACTAAATGGGAAAATCAACAACTCACCCCCCCACACACACACACACATCCACAACAGCAATTATTTTCCATGATGACGAAGATGATCCCCCTAGAAAGAGCCCATCTAAAACAATGGTATGATATGTTTGAGGATAGTGACTGAGTCGTAGCGAACACGCAGCCTTCCCTTTTCAGCACACCAACTTTGTCAGAGCGAGTCACAGGATGGGCAAGCAGAGCCCGAGGCTTGAAACAACAGAATAGCGAGCGGTTGGATAGAGGATCGGTGACTTGGGCTGACAGAATGAGAGATGAATCCTGTTGAGCGGTGTTTGGTCACAACACCAGCCCATTAAAAGGCTTGGTTGCCCGCGCTAGTATGATCAATAAGTTTGGTGCAACGCCTCGGTCCAAGGATCAACCCCTACATAATCAGCGAGTCTTAGGCTAATAAAGCGAGATTGTTCTCGAACAAAGGAGCATTCTTTCTCACCCTATTGGGACTGTTTAAAACAATAAGCAACCCACACACTATTTTATTATTGACAAATAAGAAACTGATTGTTCATCGCTGAAATTCAAAGAAAATTAAATATAATAGTCTACTGGAAATCGATCCGATCGTGTATTGCCGTCAAGTAATTGACGTCACAAAGGACGATTCGTCAAGCACCCACTGCTGTCAGTCACCCAACCCCACCACGCAAGTGTTCCTCCAATGTGCCTCGATGAGGAACAAGCAACCCTTTATTGAAGAATATGCATACTTCAAGATGTACGTAAATGGGATCCTTCCACGGACGACAACTGCCGTACCACCTTTAAAAACTCTTCAATGATTCTTGTCTATTGGGTTCTGTTTTATTTTACCAAGGGTGAATCTGTCACTGTGGTCATCACCGGTCTTTCCAGGGATTTTAATCAAACGATTGTGAAGTGCTCGGTAAGTACTTTCCAACGCAGCCTCGAACCGGAGCAATGCTCTAAGTTACCAGTAAAAATGTTTCAAGCATCCGACGTTTCACTAGATACCGCTACGACCTGCTTCAGCCTGGAAATATGAACTAAAGAGACGGTGAGAAGATCGCTCTACCTTCCGGGTCGTATCTGTGGTACGGACGCTTTTATATTGCCTCAGATCAGACTAAAACAGAAGATAAGACAATTTTGTTCGGCTGAAAATCTTCATCAGATCGTTCGAGTCCTTGAACAGAAATAAAAAGCTAACCAATTAAATGGGATGAAATGAAAAATTTCGTGTCTCCAGCACTTTCCTTTTTCTGTTCCCACGCTCGTGTAGAGCGGAAAGAAGAGGTTTCATTGGCACAAATACCCACTCACTCTGTATTGCAGTATACAGCCGGCAAGCATGCTCCCAATAATTCAGATATTTAAGAATATTGCGCCTCATTAGAACATACTGTCTATCACACAAATTTCACCGGCTTTGGCACAGTTCAAACCGAGTTCCTCAAAAACGACAGAATGAGGGTCACAAAAGCCTATTTTTGCAGCTCACAATTTTCTGGTTCCATAGGGTTGAAAAGGTCATCACGGCCAGTATTCTGGAAGGCAAGAGGCGTAAACTTTCTATTCCATTTATGAAGTGAAACGTTGTCTGAATGTAGTCACATCTAGGTCGCTCAACAGATTTTGAGTGGTGTGGCCCGTTTGTGAGGTATTCGGTGGTCAATTTGTCTGATATCGTCCAGATTTTTATCCCATTGTCAAGGCACGGTTTGACAATTCACTCTTTGTACTTCGGCCTGAAATATTTCCTCCAAATTGCAATGAGCTTTCTTGACTGAGTGTTTTATTCCTTCCACCCCAATCACACTTGCTGGATAGGATCTTCAGCAGGTTCAATATGAAAACATTTCCTGCTAAAAACATCCAAACGACTTATTGTCACGGCGTGTCAATACTATCAACCTATCCGCAGAAAAAGATTTAAAAATCGGTGTTGTTCGCAGCAGTTTTGCGTGAGACTTTTCTTATGGAATCCAAAACAACAAAGAACGCTATTGATTACGTCACGTATGTTGCCCCTAGCCAAGTAGATCGATTTCGTAATCGGAAGAATATACCTTTTGCCGGCAGTATACAAAAACAAAATCTAAGAAAGCCACATACAACACACTCCCTTGAGAACATAACCATCCTACGGCCTCAAAAGCCATTACCGTTCTTTGATATTTGCCACCTCCACGTACACGTTCAAATTGCGTGAAATATAGGCGTAACTTTACAGGAGAACTTGAACTTGTCTTGACGTATTGAAATTGCTGTTGGAAGATTCAGGTGATTATCCTTTCCAGTTCCTAAACTACGACAGTTCGGTGCTCCACAGTCCATCATTTCTTCCTTCCTCGTTTTACTTGAAAAGGACTACATCACTGTGCGTAGTGGGTTGTGCGTCATCGGTCTTGTTTCTCGTATAGCCTTCACAGACCTCATATCAGTCTTTGTGTAAAGCATATACCATCATTCATGGTATTTGCGGGAAAGATAATCGGTGACTGTTCACAACCAATGCATTGCGATCTCTTCTTTAGTCAATCCCAACCGTTGACTCATTTGGCATTCTGATTGGTCATTCTAAGACTATTGCTGTACATGATGTCTTTGGTTCAGTTCCTTGCTTGATTCCAGCAAACACGGATGAATTGTCAGCTGAATGACTAACCTGTTTAGGCGTGTAGAAATTCGTCTCCATCTTTTTTGTTGACATCCTAAAAGCAGTGTACAAGCGCACCCAAGCCAGTGTCATACTGATAATGCCGGGTAAGAAAACATCGTTTTTGTTTAAATAGAAAACTTGTCACATTCCTCAGAATCCGTAATTTCGATAACTTCCATCGGGTTTGATGTAGAACGTACTTCTTCGGTTTCCAAAAGATAAAACAAATAGAATAAGAATATGTCATGCCCAAAGTGACCAGTGAAGCTCCTTTTTTCAGAATCGGATATTCGTCTTGTTCAACATATTTTTTTTGCAAGGATTTACTGCAAATAAATTCCTGTTTTCATTTTGATTATTTACGGGAAGTCCAACTGGAACATTTTCGCTCTCTCCGTCTCTGCCTCTCACTGAAACTTAGGTAAAGCACTGAAAACAGATGCAACAGAGCAATAGACTAAACTTTGCACAAAGTCACGTAGAAATTAACCTAACAGACAAAGCAAGCAATTAGTTGGGCTCGCCTTCATGCAATAGCAGAAGAGAAAAGCAGTATTTGTTTAGATGAATCTAACCAAACAGTTGCCTGTGAATTTACGAGAGCTGTTCAAACTGAACCTTATAGGACACATTCATCCTTCATGTTACTGTTATTTGCGGTTTTTCACTTGGTCAGACTCTTGGTCGTGTGTTGCGAAATGTCCGTACACATACCACAGATAACGTGACCGTGCCACATAGCCTCAAAAACAAATTATCCAAGAAAAATGAATGCGAATTACAGATCAGGCACGTACTGGACCCTATACGCACATCCTCTTCTTTTTATGGAGTGAGTGAGGAAATTAACTAATGAGTTTGAAAAGTAGGTTGATAAATACTATATATATATATATATATATATATATATATATATATATCAGCTGGAACCGTGAGGCTTGTAGTGGAAGACCACGTAATGTCCGAATATGTCAGATACGACAACTAGTCAGGTGACACAGCATTGCAGTCTATCATCAAAGTGACTCGTAGTGGCGTGGTTCGAACTGCTTATCTCATAGGTGATAGACTACTTAACTACCCGGCCACCATCTATTAGACCACCAGATTGAAAACCCATCACGATGACTAATAAACCACCGCCGCTAATGTGATTCTGTTGTACTATAGAATTTTGTGCCCTTATTGGGTTTCTTCTCAATGAATTTCTCTATTCCAAACTTTGAATAGTACTTCGAGCAAAAATTAGAAGTACTGTTTCCCCCCAAAAAATAATATTTGTGTTAGCCACGTAGATATCCATGGGCAATTCAGTTTTGGACCTGGCTTAGCTTGGCAAAGTTGCATGAAGCTCGAAATTGAAAGTGTTGCATGTCAGTAACTTTGGGAACCAAGAATGTAAACCCCGCCACTCTTGTCCGTTGATGAGTAAGGGATCCAACCACAGATACTGTAACAACCCACAAGAGGTGTCTAGTAGGTGGATTGATTGGCAAAGCCTACTCCCTTGAATATAAACAAAGTCAATCAACTGTAACTGCAACACTTCCCTGTATAACAGCTGTCCTGTCCACTTGAAGACGGGAGCAACGCAGTCAGAAGAAGCAACCTTGTGGTTCAGGTGTCCTTCTTCATCTTACTGAGTTTCGTCCGTCTGGTATAGTCGTGTTCCTCGTCAATCTACGACTGTGTTGATCACTAAATCATTTATCTTGTTCTATCCTTGATGGACAGGGTTGTACTTAGCAGCAGAAATGACAGCAAATTAGTTGATAAGACATACAGAAAGATGAAATTCCTAATCTGTGTTACAAATATTCATCGAAATAGTTTTGTAGATGGCGACACGTTCCTCGGATTACTTATGTAGAACGCTGTGTGAATACATGAAGCTGTAGGAAAAAACACATCTCGCAGCAGACAAAAAAAGGTATACTGACCAGCAAACGAAAAGCAGCCGGATCTCAGGCAACCTGCAAGATAGCACGTGAAAGGGGCTACCGATCAAACTGTCAAGTGGAATAATGAGACCAGCCAAACGGAAGCAGTACGCAAATAAATCAAGATATCTGCCCCCCGACAAATAGCCAGAAAGCTGCCGAAATACTCCGGAAGCCGGAGGATCAGTGTTGCTTGAGCTGGGTCTGGAAAAAGGACTACGCAAGTGATAGTACATCTTCCATCAATTAGACTTGTTTGGCTGTTCAAATGCAGGTGTTACTCCCCCTTCTTGCCTTCTGCGTTACAATCTGATTTGGACGACGATATTATCCAAGCTGTGGTGAAAAAATCCAAGAAGCAATACATCTTTTTGGTGAGAGCACTTTCCGGGTAATGACTGTACTCCGTCTCGATGAACAATGAGGTGAAGTGAACTGCGTCAGATTTTGATCTGTCTTAAGCCCAAGTTGACTGCCAAACCATGATTGTCATGTGTTGCAATCCCAATTCGTTTCCCCTACGGATTTATTTCGTTCGCAGTATACTGAGCCTGCGTGTGTTTGAAAAAGCGTGACTCGTGTTGAAAAATTACTCTAGAAATTATTTTCAATTACTTGGGGGTCAAATCACGGATTTCGCCCGTTCACACGCTGCATTAGATCAAGGTCAGTTTTGTCGGGGGTGATATCGTTGGCACCATGAATAAGGCGAATTTCATCGAATTCTCAAAAAGAACGTCTTCGGTCTGTCAGACCGGCGGGTTTTCTTAGTAGACTACTTAGCTGAATAGTTATGTCTCACGTTATATGCCATAAGACTTTGGAAACCTTATAGCCGTGGACGTGTATGTTTATATGTTAAACACTTTTATAATAGCGAATCCATAAACTCTCCAAAGGTTGAATTTCACATTCGCCCTATGCTGTGCTTGGTCTAAACAATCATGTGGATCATCGATCAATACCCCATTCAAATTCTGCGTTTTCTGGCTTTGCTTCTGATAACGGTTGGGAGTATGATGGATATTTGATTCCTTTCTTATCATTTCACATGCCTCAACGATGACCGGGCCTGAAGAACCTGGTGAAGCATAAAGAGGATGACTGAACCAGCAGAGAAGATTCGTGTTGTTTGAATCAATTTCTGTACGAATATGTGACCGTATTCAGTTTTCGCTGCCCATCGATCTGTGCTCCAAACAGGTGTAATTGTTGCTAGAATATACATTCTCGGCTTCCATCCGAGTTCCCTACCCCTTGAAATATACCCATTGTCAGCCGTTGTATGGAACCCTGTAAATATAACCGCGGAGCTTTCTCATCGCAGACCGCGTAAACCGCTGTGACAGTTCACGTCCCCTCTCATGAGTAGATCATTCCTGCCTTCTACTACATCATACGGTGACTAATACTACAGCTGCTACTACGACTTCTATCACGAGAGATGATGGTACTATTTTTACTACTAATGCCTGTAATACTACCATCAGCGGGAAGAGAGAGGTGATGCGGTGTCCGACTTACTCAGTCGCCCGGACCATGATCAATATCCCATTCAAGTTCGGATCTGGCTTGTAGCTGTAAAGTTGATGATGATGGTCTACTATACAGTGCTATTCTGCTGTCAGTCTAATGACTTCTGAACAGAATGTCCTATAGCGACCCAGCTTTTGAAGTGGTTGACAGTTTATGTTCAGCTGGAGAAAGAGGCCAATGCCTTTTTCTGCAGTAAATTTTAGAGGCCAGGCTGATCCATTTTATTAAGTACGGGGTAATCAGTGATAGCATAACTCAGTGGGAGGGCTCTATGCCCAAAAAGCTGAAATAAGCCACTAAAAACAAGGCGGGGCAGCATATTAGGAACCAGAGAATAAAAAGTGTCTCCAACATGACGGCACATGTTCGCTTGCGAACTAACAGCCCCGATATGCACATCACAGGACTTATCTTCCTGGCTAATTGTCGCCATTGATCCTGCCGAATCTAGCCTCAAACCAATCACGTGCTGCTCTAGCGTCTCTAACTCTGAAGGTGCTAGAGGCTAACTGTAATTTAGCAAATCACTCCAGAAAAAAGCTAGAGAGTCGCCTAGATCATCACTAAGGCGTACTTCGTTACCTACTTGCTCTAGTTTCGAAACTTCTCACCTTGGAAATATGTACTATCCTTACATTATAAACTAAAATTTGGGGTCGTGTTATTGCTAGTGATTATCATAAAGGAAGGGAAGTGGATACCCTAGTGTGCACGATTTGGTAAGCTTTGTTGGAAGACTTCAACTATTCCGAAACATCGATTTATCGTTGATGAAAATTTCCGGAAGAATCCTCGAAAAGAGAATGAGTCAGGGAGTTATGTGTTTAACCGAGTCAAACAATTTTTCCAAACTAATAAAAAGATAATAGTGCGTCTACGGAAAATTTTATAATTTAAAATTTGCACGAGAGTTGAGGTTTGTTCAACCAATTCTTGCGGTGTTTAAACCCAGTCGGGTTTACTCGCTAACAGTATACGCTAGAGAAAAATGTCAGACAGCAGTCTTGATGAGATGCAAGCAAACTAACATTTTTGTTAGGTTTAAAACAGTATCTTCCACCGGTAAAATTTGGTTGTTTAATAGCACCATGTATTCGAATCGTTGGTAGGTTGTCGACTGTTCGGTCACCACGCGTAACCGGTTTTACAACCGAATACGTTGCTTTGACCACCAATCTGCATCTAAATTATGGAACAAGTTTCTTTATCCATATTAAACTTAGTATGCTCTTAAATTTGTTGTACTTAATCTGGGTAATATTCTTTAAAAACGGGCGTAATGTATCCAAAAAATATATCAGTTTTATCTCACTGAATACTGTCCCGTTCACAGTGGTTCTCCTCCTGTGACAATGGATCAGTTTCTGCTTGTCAAAGTGTAATCTCGCTCCATTCAGCATACACTTTGTAGACGCAAGTCATTTAAAATTCTCCTAAGAACTTACAGAGGTCTGGATATTGTGCTCACGTAGGTTCCCGTCGATCGATAGCTTTATTCGCTAAATCATTGGTCCAGGTTGCTGCCCTTCGGAACAGCCTTTTTATTTCTGTACGTTTAAACCTAACTGTAATTCATAACACGAAATTAAGAACGTTGAGTCTAACCGTCCAATAACTGTTCTTTGTGACCCGTAGTGCTTCAGCTCACCTATGCCATTTTATCCCAAAGCTGGCCTCACTTCTTCTTGGAAGATACTGACCGCTTGATTCAATTCTCTTTTCAATAGATCTCAGTTCACGTAACTTGACATGATTGGTGGACCCTTCATGTGAACACATCATTGTACACTAGAGAATACAATTCCTGTGCAAAGTCCTGTGGGACCATGGTCATAGCCAATGACAAAATTCTCACCAATGGTATGCATTATCATGCTATGCTGAACATTACCCTTATGCGTGGGTAAATTTCACCGTTTTTGATCCTTATGGAGGTGGTTGGTCTGTATCTGAGTATTCATTTTCGGTTCATAAGGAGCTTACTTTAGCAAATAAATTACGATCGAATTCGACTGATGCTGATCAAACAGTCACCGTCTTGAACTTTGAGTTGCGATGTTCCTGGATCGAGTTTTGCCACCTTCGATCACTTCAACACGTGGAAACCTCCGATTGATCGAAGACCCCATCTAAAAACATTTTACTTCGTCGTACAAAAAATGAGGAAGGAAGAGTCTACTTGGTAGTCATTTATTTATTTACTTGTTTAAAAAGTGAATGTGCCACTTATTTCCCCGCCATCTGGGACTAAAGCATTTGTTGTGACGTGAACTGCAAAACGAAACATTTTCTGCAAGAACACCTTTGAGTTTTCTCGAGTTTTGAAATGTAAGTGTGTAAAATTATGTGACGTTTTGAGAGATCGTGTTCAGAACTCTATGAAAATAACAGTGAGCTGAAAATGGAAACAGTATGTATCCTCAAAAATGAGCACATTCTTCAGGGTTGTAAATGAACGGAATGCACAATCATGATGAATCCGTGAGACAAAATCCGAATGAAATTGAACCCGTCTACACGTGTTCCTCCTCAAAGTGGACTAACGACTCTTTTGGTGGGGAATGGAATTTTTATTTATTACCTGCATAATTGAATGAAATTATTTTTGCCAGCTTAAGTCCGTTCGTTCATGAACTGCCACTTTGCGTGTTCTGAAACGAGACAGCAATTTCACAAAAGAGAAACAGTGGGCAAATGAGGCAGATAGAATGAGGGAGAAATGTCTCAAAATACAATGAAATTATAACTAAGAAGGCAGCAAACTCAGACGAAGCTCTAACAGTTTATTCCGTCTTTCACATCCATTCTTCTCAAAAAAGGTAGTATAGATTTTTGAGCAATTTTTGGTTGTGGTGTTGGTGTTCAAGATGTTCCGGAATAAATGTTTTAGGAGCAGAATTCCCTGACACTTTTTCATATGTGCCACACGTACTGACGATAACATTCTGCACAGAAAATAAGTTTGAGACTGCCTAATGGTTTATATGGAGTCAGGATCAATGTTTGTTTCAGCGCGGATACGAACAATGTGGAAAAAGCACTGTATTTGAACTGGAGGCGGAAATCAATTCGGAGTATTCTTGAACAGAAGCTCCTCATTTTAAGTAGTATATCGGTTTGTATAAGGTAGTTAGCTAGCGGCATGAATCAGAATCTGCCAAAGAGATGCAAACTAACTTATCTTGCTTGATGAAAGTTATTAGCGATGAATGCCTACCGAAATCTAACTAGAAATCAAATGTGACAGGCAGAATGATGTTACCCACAGATAAGCCGTAAGACTCTAAGCTGTTCACTTTGGCATTGGTTTTCACTTCATTACAAATGAAAATCAAGCAATCAAGCTTAGTAGGATGATGCTAACTTTTTCCGATATCAATAAAGATCGTCTACAAGGTGTGAGACCCTCATGGTGGATCATAGCTTTGTGTAATCATTGGACACAAATATCCGTGACGAATGGACAAAATATTGGGTACGATCCCGTGTGTTTTCGTTTCATCATTCACAAGTTTTTTCCTCGCTTGGATTAATCCGTCAGGCAGGGAGCCCAATCACATAGGCCTCGAAGCTTCACATGCCGTTCGTACAAGTTCAAACCGGGTGGCAATCTCACTGCATCCACAAGGAGAGGAGAACGAGAAGCACAAACAAACAAAACTGTCTCAGAAACTGATCGAAAATTTTCGTCCATATTTAAACGATCACCGTATTGTTGTCCCACGCGTATTATTTGACATCGTTCCAAGTTTTATTCAACTATACCCGGTTCTCACTGGTGGTCCTCAAAAAGTCAATGCCCCACCCCATCTATTTCTTTTTCAAAAGTCAACCTTTCTCTATTTTGTCACTTTTGTGAAACATTCATTTTGTCTTCCTTTGTTCCATAATTGACAGTTGTACGGAAGGCTTGAAAAGCTGAATAAAAACTGTTTGGAGCGTTGACTAGGAAACGAAAATAACACAGTTGGGGTAAAGTGGGTTTAGTTTCATCGTGATAAACTCTTCCCTTGTCTGCTTCGTCGTCGTCAGCCTCAAATGGATGATCTAATTTCCTTAAAGACAAAGCATTAACCGAAGTAAAAACATTTTCTTAATTTCGGTAATAATCATCAAAAAATCGGAGATAACAAGTGCTTCTGTTGCCACCTGATAACAAAAATGATTCGGATGATGATGATGATGATTGTGATGATGATAATAACAATAATGATGATGACAATTAAAGAATTAAGTCGGGATTTCGGAGGTATTTCCGTGAATACCGAATGGCATAAACGACGAAATTTGCGGGTACACCTCAGTCATTTTTAAATAATACCAAGAAAACTGAAAAGACAACCTTTGAGCCAGTTTTTACGCTGCATTCGGCTTTTTTGGAAGATATTTTTCTTTCATTTATGCTTTCTGAAGAACCTCATTTTTGAGATGAAGCGGATATTTCTTGGTGACAAGACAAAGCAAAGCCATGTTGTCACATCTGTGCCTGAATAGCGTTTTTCACTCTATTCCGACAGCCAGTACGGAAAGCTACTTGTATTTCATTCCCTTTTTTCACTCTCATCTCGAGGTGTGGAATATCGGAGGATTTCGCAACTTGAACATATACTTTAAGTCTGGAGTCTTTACAAATTATGTCGAATGAACTAGGAAGAATTAGGATGTTCATCTGGCATTTCAAGCAAGCAAACTTTGTCATTAAAACTTACTACTTCTTTCAAAATGATATGCGGTCACGGTTCACTCAACAAGTAATTTATGGGCTGGTGGTTTATTTCAATAGAATTTTATTCCTAAAGTTACTTCTCTGTCAAACGGGTACAAATTTCAATTGTTGGCTCAGTCGTCTGCTCACATGTTCGTTTCGTAAAGCATTATCGTGATTATCTAAACTTTGAGCTCTTACATGCATTTTTAAACCACGGTCATGTGGGAGCCATTAGGTTGTGTGTCTAAAAATCTGTAGGCTTCCCAGTGTTATTCAACAAAATACTACCGTCTTCATGTTGGTTCAGTAGTCTTTGACAGCACAGTGGTTTCAGTATTAGGATAAGTCATCTACAGATCATTTTTTGTAAAGATACGACTTAACCGGATGGCAGGCTCCTAAAATGATTGGTAGTTATAAAAACACGAGTCAGCTCTAATTTTTGTTGGATTGTAAAATCTGCTGATGTAGTGCAGGGCGATATCTATTAGCTGTGACGGTTACTAATCGAGCTTGTTATTCGATTTAGCGGAGCACCGCAATTTTGATCGGCATGTGGTCACCCATCCGTGCACAAATTTCTTATCCAGTCATGCTGCGACACCACACGAACCGAACAAGGAGCCCACGGGTTAGCTTGCGTGACCCGAAACCTGGTAAACGTCGAACACTTTTTGAGGCATATTGTCCGAAACAACTATTACATCAATCATTGGGAAAATCTAAAGGTTTTGTGAAGCAACTGTTGTGTTTTCACTTTGTGATTCGGGCTCATCGACCTGAAGCCTGAAAGTTTCAGGGCAGAGATGGTCACTATCCATGGGTAGCACAGACTTACTTCATCCACCTCTGAACAAGATAATACTCGTAGGAAATGAGGGCAGTCCAGATGCATGCTGAAACATTTTTACACGTTTTGATGACATTTTGCTTCATTATATCATCTTGGGGGGGATATTTATTCGTCGTATCTGCATACGTGAAATCAACCAAAAGATTTCTAATACTAGATACAGCCTGACACTGCTTCTCCTCAGATCCCTACTTTGCTTTTTTAATTACGAGTACCAGGCACCTTGAAATGATCAGTCAAATGGAAAGAGTAAGAATCTTTGCAATTCCGTGAAATAATATTTAGCTAAAAACAATACAGTTTTAACGTGAACACTAGTTATTTCGATAGAATATGTTTTTCACACAAAATGTATTGAATTTTCAAATTTTGGTTCACTTACTTCAACATATTATTGACTGACTGTAACTGACCACCCTACTTCAGCTGGGAATGGATACTAGCACCAGATTGATCAGCTTCGGACGACAGTAAAGTTTCAACTGCAAATGCAAAAACATCAAGGATGACACTGTGTGCGGAGGACGGATTTGGTACGCAGTTTATACGGGTTTTCTTCTTGGATACTTTGTACACGGATTGCACTGTTTGCCCATTCAAGTTACAGCTCCATGTTGCCAGAAGATCAACTGTTCCCTGCAAGCTTCTCCTAAAAATAAAGTGGACTCCACTGCTCCTGAATAAGCCTTTATTTTTACCAATTTTCCTGAAGATTTAATAAATCTATCCGAGTGTTCATTCCAGTGACAAGCCGTTCACCATCCTAAGCACAAAAAACCACTTCCAAAATTATATATATATATATATATATATATATATATATATACTCATGTAGAACTGGTATTGATAAAACGAGGAGCCAGAATGATGTGATTTTTGAAACATTTCCTCCTCCAAAAGCCCAAGCGGCAAACCAGATTCACGCAACTGACATTTTAGTAACACGGCAGTCCCCCTACCAAATGAGCAATGGTGATGTGGCCCCTTGGACACGAATTTCGGAGGCCACGGCTCAGTTGGTAAAACAACCTCCCGTTAAGCGGAAGGTTGTTGGTTCGATCCCGGCACGTGGTGTGGAATTTTGGATGAAAATTTACAGTAAATTTTGCGTTATATACATTATCTGTACAAATGGGATCTCATGACACAAATTATTTTTTTATGGCAAACGGTGAACATGTTTCACCCTGATAAGATAAAAAAAGAATGCAGCAAAACAAAGGGTTTGTTTATATATTTTGATTCACCTCGTATAATCAACTCTCGACTCCCAATTTAAAACCACGTAAGCACTGGACAGCTATTTCATCAGGCCTTTCAAGAATGGCATGCTGCAGGGAATACTTCCCGAAATTCAGTAGGGATTTAAATTCTGGTTCCATGGATTTCCTCAGTGATCTGAGCTATGACACTGCATAGTAAATGGCTTACCAGGCCCCCGGTGGGAATCGAACCCGCGGTATATGATGTCTAGTCAGATGCTCGACCATCGAGCTACCCAGACTGGCTCACAAAGCCTTTTTGGAAATCAACTCCACGTAAAGCTTTTTTCATTCACTGAAATAACTGAGGATATAATCCTATAAAACACTTCGCTTTATGCTCATTTCCTCATGACTCTTGAAAAATTACACTGAAATATCAGCGGATCTACCACACTGTTTTTAACCTCAGTTTTTTGCGAATAATGGGGTCATCAAAAAATTTTGGGCGGCTTCTAACTCAAATAGTGGAAACCTTTTCTCTCTCTTCTCTCTTCCTGTCGTGGAAATATATCCATCCTTATTTTACGATAGCAATATATGAGAAATCCCGTGGGTCACTTGACGAGATAGCCGGGGTTGCGGTTGTTATTTTTGTTATTGTAATCGTGACGGCAGCTGTTGCCGCCGTTATTTCATTTCTATTTTTGATAAGAACATTTGATATTCACTGAAGGTGCAAACTGTCAAAAGTGCACCCCCAAGACAGAATGAATAAATATTGGTTTTGTTTTATTCGCATAATAAAGCATATTTGATCAAAGTGCACTGTAAAAGTCTGCTAACAAAAAATGACTTCTCGGTTTGCCACAGGTTTACTGGGCAAAACACTTTCTATAAACAAAAAGATTTCCTCCTATAGATACTATTAAGCTTTTTTGGAAAAAGCAGTGACAAATTAAAATTACTTTTTTATTGATTTATAATAGTAAAAAGCCCTAAGTATGAACTTTCGATGGGAGTAGTATGTGTCTGCGTCTGGAAGACAGAACTAAATTTCGCCGGAAGCACACGACCGGTTTTGTTGTCATCGCCACTCATCAGGTATGCGTACCAGGTACTCTTCCGTCCAATCATTCTTATACTTGAGCACACCACCATACGTTTACAGCTGTAATCTCACTGGATTCTAAAAATGGGCTCCCCTTCCATGCACACTCCATTAGACTAAAATGAGATCATAGCTGTGAGCCAGCTGTGGAGTGCTCAAGTATATGAATGATTGGGCGGAAGAGTACCGGGTGCGCATACCTGATGAGTGGCAATAACCGCGAAACCGGTCGTGTGCTTCGGGGGAAATCTTGTCCTATCATCCAGATACAATGCCATACTACTCATATCGAAAATCCATACCTGGGACTATGTGTCCTTGTTCTGAAGGTAAGCCGTGCTAACCAACGTATTAACTTCAGAAGAAGCACCATACTATTCTAAGAATGGACCCCCCGTCGATGCACGCTCCATTGGATTCAAATGAGATTACAGCCGTGGAAAGCATTACTTTGCTTGAGTAACAATCGCATTAGATCGATATGAAAATTGTTATTTATTTTTGATCAGCATATCCGAGTTAGAGTCGGATTCCTAGTCGTCATCATTATATTCCTTATTTGGAGGATTATCATGCTCCACATTCGATTAGTAATAATAATAGCAATCATCATCATCATCAACAACATCAACAACAACAACATTTCATCTGGTCTCTGTTTGCGACCATAGCCGAAACCAGAACCTTAGAATTCATGTTACGTTTATCCTTTTACTCAGACAACTTAGAGTTTCTTCGCATACTTCACCTCACTGGGTTTGTCCCAGCTCTCACCAAACCGTTTTCGTATCTTAATAAGAAATGAACCAGTAAGTTTCTAACCAATTGATTGCAAAAGAAAAAATACGCACATTGTCTGTGAATACGCATCCGACAACACACGTTGTCCGTAATGGGAAAACTCAATTAAATCACTTATAGTGACCCATATACTGGACGACCGATAATGGCCGTGTGAATTACCAGTATGTTTGTATCCATATTTCATCCCCCGAGTCCCACTTAGTATAGTCCGGTGGCGACCAATCTCTTAACCCACTTTCTGCAGTCGGAAAGACAGTCTGAAAGCATTTTGTAATTACGTGGACTGTATACGTCCGTTTGAGCAGATGATCAGTGTTACGGTGAAAGCTTTCATCATTTCTAGAAAACATATGGTCTCAGACGCAATTTGAGCCGACTTCACGCGCTTCACAGTGGGCAAAACTTCATTGAACTGACATATCAGATGTAAAATAATTGAATATGTTGGCCCCAGCTAATCAAAGTGGAAAATGGACAGTTATTTTGGAAGACTGTCATCATGAGCAATATATTTGTGACATCTAACCAGCTTCCTCTTACTCTCTGCCAGGTTGATTTTCAATAATAGGCGCTGATAAGGACTCTTCTGTTGTAAACAGCTCGTCTATTGTTGTCTATTATTGCCAGAAATCACTCTGTCGCCCTAATTTATCACCAAACATCTTGAGGATAAAGTCGGTTGGCTAGCCAATTTTACCGTCACTAAGAATCGTCATGATTATGGACTTGTCGAGTTAGCTGCATGTCATTGATTTAGTCCATCCCCTATCTTGTGCTGCTTGACTAGAATAATTTATCGGAATCACCGGTAGGGTAGATGATCCTTGTTAGAATGGAATCAGCCTTTTCGGGACTTATCGTACCCTTGTCCTCAAGCAACAAACATGTCCACGTAGACAGATTTTCTACGGTCAGAGTCATGTGATAGAGCTTCCCTTTTTCGTGAATATCCAAAATCACTCGAATACCAGGAGTATGGGGAAAACAGGAAACTGGAGAAGGTTCAGTTCTGTGATCATTCGCACATTATTTTTTTAACTATGTGTCTTATTCGTACCTGCGAGAAAAATTCCTTATCCCGAATTTCCCTCTTGGTATTAGAAACAGGATCGATCAGAGAAAAAACAACTCCAAGATTATTTTTCCCCCGAACCTCATTCTAAATAATCACCTGAGACGAATTCACTGGTTTGTTAACTTGGACCAACAACGGTCACGTGACATTCTCTAATGTCTCGTTTCATTTAGGATATTCATCGGTACGCTAAAAATGATGATCAGTTACACAGGTTTGACCAAAGTGCATTCGGTCGATGGAAGAACACCAAAGTATGCAGCTTTATGAGTCCTGCATATTCTGTTTCGTGTTGTTTTGTTTCTTTTCGTATTCTCCCTAATAGAGACCAGAATTGATCCACTAGTTCGAGTTCTTGTTTACCGAACCTGGATTAATTTAAAACCCCGAAATAACCTTGTTTTGGGAGGACTGTTTACGTGGTACTGAATGGCTCTTCTTTAGGACAAATCGATGCCTCCACACATTGATTCCGATCAGGGGTTACTCCTATCTCTCGGTCCCGTTATGATCTCTTGTACATTCGAGCTATATAATTTATGTACACGAAATATGTAAACTTCGTACAATACAGTACCGGCTCGAATACATTCTTATTTCCAATAGAATGTTGGCAAGTACCGAGATGAGTTTGTTTTGGTCTGTGCGGGATAAATCCAACTAATATGGGTGCATTTCTACATTCGTTTCCCGAAATGATACCACCTAAATACGATGGTCAGTTATTTGGTGCCGACCGAAAGTTTCGACTGAGTTGGTCACACCGGTGAATTACACAGGAGCTAACTCCTTCTGCACGTGGGGGACTCGGTGTTCCAATGAAAATGGATAAGTCGAAACCAGGGGTGTGCCTAAACTTTCTGTACAATTTTAAAAGAAACCTAATCGAATCAAGTGCGAACATTTATTTCTTCCACCCCAAGGTGGTCCGATGTTGCTTCCCAACACATCGCGTTTAAAATTGGGCCAAAATTAGGATAAAATACCGGTAAATTTTTCTCGTAGGTAGAAATTTACTGTGGTCTGTGCAAATCGTATTTGAAAACGATGCTCGTGATTTCAGCTGCTCAGAGAACCATGGCAACCTGGATAGATCTACTACAGATCAGTACATTAACCATCTATTACTTCCAATCTGTGGCTTGATTTTCGGTTATTTGCGAACAGATCTTTCATGTCTAACAAGTTTTCGTGGCTGTTCACGTGACAGATTTTGTCTCATAATCGCTTTCAAGTAGGAGAATTATTGTTGTGATATTGCACGACTTGTATCCTGGAAGATTTCGCTGCATGTCTTTACCGTGCTTACAACAAAACAATACAAGCTGTAAACAGGTTCACGTAGGAAATCGGTACCAGAAACTAACGGGAAGAAAAACCGAAAAACAGGTCAGTCACAGTGAAAATTTTTATCGATGCACAGGGCAACAAGTGCGCGGATGATCTGAAACGCAGAGTTCCGGTCAGCTGGATGTTGCTTCCTTAGGACGAGGTGAGCTACGTAACAGGTGTGTATAGCCATGGGACTCGGATGTAAATCATAAATCAGATCGAAGTTTATGTACAAAGTCAGACTTTATTTCACTGGCGGTTTGGGTATGCAAGTATATTGATAGACTACCTTGAGCCCATCTGTTTATGTCCGAGAGAAGGCTGATCCAAGTAGCTGTTTGAGTAAACAGATCACGTCATCATCCTTGATTGTGGGACAGAGCATGGCTCGTAGAAGCTGTCGTTTATCAAGTGACTTTCTACTTGGAGTCTTTCTATAGGCGTCTCAGCTTAGACTCTTGTAGTCGAATCCTGTTATCTATATCCTAATTTAAATCCCATTCAGTAAAAATACATCGTCCCCTTTGTTCAACGGCTTCTGATGGCCGAGCTTGGCTTTAGGTAGCAAACGTCTCATCACCAGTCGAGGTGACATCGACGATTCTTAAAAGTATTGCGTACACTATATTCTGTTTAAGAGTATCTGTACCAGCCCGTTTTCTAACTCCAAGGGCATTACGTTTTAACAGGTAATTATTGGCCTCATATAGTGTTCCCTCGATTGGGGAATTTTTCCGTCATCCGTTTGTATCTCTCAGTCAATGTTACATAAGACCAATGATCGGTACAAACTTGAAGACTAGTCAGAGGGCAAATTTTATGTGACTGACAATCTCCATGGTAGGCTTCCTTAATAGTTCCACCACTTTCCCATTTTTATTCTATTTTGTTGGATTTTGTGGGCATCTGGGACCTTTCAACTTTTACTGGAACAATGCTGGGAGCAAATGTTACCCTGAAGGAAACCAGTACTTTGATCAAGCGTAAGTTATCTGGGAATTACGTATATCCCGGGAAATCAGAGTTAACTCGTGTGAACTTACAAAGTTGGTCACTGTAAAAATCTTCTATCATATCCCGGTAAACCTGAAATGACTTCCAATAATCTTTCACTAAAAGTTACTTACACTGTAATTAGTAACCGTAGAAATACTTGCATCACTGGTTTAAAAACGCACTTTTGAGTTTACAGTCAGTACTCGCAAGTTGGCCGTGAACAAAGCTTGAAAACCCAAAAGAAAAACATGAACATACCTATGAAACTATCGCGTTATACAGCTCTGGCTTTTGGGACACTGAGGTTTGTAACACTTAAGTTCAGTCGATTCCCTCGGTTTGCTACGGAACGGTCTTTTTGAAGCATCATTCCACAGTGAGTTCCCAAGAACTCCTCATTGTTTGCCTGTCATATTATTTCATCACTTGTACAGTGTTTCATTTTTTCTAGTTTAGATTTTTAGATTTTACGATTCAATGAGTTTGTTGTCTATGTTGAAGTTCTCAGTTTTATTGATGTGAAAATGCTTATTTTCTCTTTCAGGTTATAGTCTGTCTTCTCAGTTATGCTGAAGTAATTTTCATAGTTAAAAGCTACTCGTAATCTGAGAAATTTAAGTATTTCCGAATGGTAGAACTTTCTCAGAAACGTCAGGAAAATGTTTAATGATAGAGCTTTTTGGCGAAAGCACGGCATACTGATGAATACCATTTCTACGTTGACTATACTCCAAATGGACTCTGGAAATGACCCAATACCGAAATAAACGAAGGTTATCAGACCATCAGATTGACCTAAAGCACCCATCGAAAAACAAAACCATGGACTACTTTCTATCAAGACCGAAGTTCTTGGCTTCAAGAACCCTGGAAGTAAAATCTGCCCGCGATTTCTTCCACGGGCTGTCATGTGTCTTAGCTGTCAGCTGGAACATGATAAAGTGCATTACTAGTTCGGTTATCCACCACAAGTAAGCGCATTATTTCTTGATATATATATATATATATATATATATATATATATATATATAATTAAGCATTTGATGTCTTCTCAAAGGCATGAGATTTATCCTCCTTCTGAATTTCAATTTGTGAACTAGCCATGTCAAGATGACCTACTGGCACCTGGTTCTACTTGTTAACATATTTTTAGGATTTGTTTTTCAAGTTGTAATCTTTACTGTGCCAGGAGGAAAGGTGTTTTCGACAGATCAGAACAGAACCGTGGGCAGTGATACTAAACTCTATAAAACCAAATGATAACAGCTGTTAATTTACAATAACTGTGGATCACGTAAATCAATGACACTGTTCCTCGTCAAACCATTTGGCTGAAGATTTGCAAATTCGAATGAGTTACGTCTACTCCTCAACGTTCGGCTCCACCGCATCAGTATCCCCTCTGTTTGACAAAACACTACATGACCCTGAGCTGAATCACACTTTGGGGCACGACATTTATAATATACGTTGATCCGAAAGTTTTATAGATAGATAGATCACATGAATCTACCCCCCTTCAAATCACACCACAGGTGTTGGTTTCTTGGACGGTCACGGTCCAGAAGAGGGACTGTTCTATCCGTTATATGATACGGAGAGAATATACCAAAAATGCTGGATGGTAATACCCGCCTCGTTGGGTTCGGTGAATTTTTCTTGTTTCAATTCTGAATGGATAAAATGTCGGAGAAAGTGTCTACAGTCTTTTAGTGGGATTTACCTTGATTTCAAATACCAATTATCGGAGTTACACCCTCATAAAAAATAACGAAAGCACTTTTTCATATTTATAGCTGATTGTAGGGACTTCAGTTATTGTCATGAGTTTGTATTTATGACGATATTGCTAGGCACACATCCCGGTTTCACTCACCAGCAGTACTCAACTACCCGAAAGGAGTGGGATGTCTTGAGGACTGATTTTTATGAAGCCCCATGAGTTCCGGTAAAAGTCTTGAGAAATAGCCCACCTTACCTGTGTTCTCAGTTGGTTTTGCACTGTCGGTGTGTGTGTAACATGGGAGTTCAAAATAATGTGGTCGGAGCACTTCTATTTGTTGAGAGCAGTGTACCGGTGCGCTGTAGACCGCCGTATAGATTTTCGGTTGCTGCATTAGTGGGCGTCCCGTCACTGCCAGTGCTGAATGAGTCTGACCCACAGGGGTTTCCCTCTCTTTGCTGTGTCTTTGCAGAGTAAGCGCGTGCAATCCCCACTGAAATATCTTTGCCCTAGCACATTCTGATGTCTTGGAGGATAACTGTGCTAGGACGTTGCGATTATGCACACAGGTAATTTGTTTCTATAGATCATCACCATTTCATAATGATTGTTGCAGACAGTTGCAATACTTGTTCAAGAATTGGCTTTAATATGCTTTAGTATGCTCGGAAAACAAAGTCCCGGGAGCGATGGAAACGATCTGCAATTAGTCTTGAGAAAACGAGTATCCAGGAGGCTTCTTCAGACAACATGTGGACATTGTCTCCCGGCCTAAATACCCAAAAGTCCCGAAAAAGTTCATTCATTTAAACGTGGAGTTTTAGGGTGTGGCCTCTGAAACGCTGAGTCGTAGACCATCGAAAGCCGTAGAAAACGCATTCGATGCCGCGAAACTTAGGATCTTGTTCAACACTAGTCTGTAAGTGTGATTGAGACTCAAAGAACGACTACCAAGCCTTTCGACTTCTTTTTATATATACTTTTATTCGCTTTCCTGCAGAACGGAATATGTGGGAAGAACAACTAGGCGTGTGTCCCATCGAGTTCAACACCATGGCCCTGGATAGTAGAAGGAATCCACAAAACCGTAACCAGTGTGATCTTGGCTCATGCAATTGACACGGGGCACCAGATAACACAAGGCGGGACTTTCAAGGTCGTCTGTTGAGTCTTATAAGGCCGCTCCAGAGGGATCAGACAACGAATCCTATCCACAGTCGAGGTGATTGCGATCACATTGCATCGACCAATCTTGTGTTCGCAGAAGCAGTTTGTCAAGGCTCTGCTTCTTCCCTGGCCAAAGGTCGGCAAGATGTTGAGATAGACACACTCAGTCGGCGAAATCAATGTCAAAATTATCCACATGAATGTGTTATCGCCAGCCTGAGAATTGCTATTATGATTCCCTGTGAACGCTCTGGACTATGTGCTAACTCATTGTGTCAGAACAGATATCGGTTCGGAGTGTATCGAAAAATCGATGCGCCATGTGAAATGTTGTGGTAGAATTTTATTGTCCAATAACACAGCGTAGTCGAAATCGTTGGTAGGTTTTCGAAGTTTGGGTCACCACGGGTAACCTTTTCCAAGACTGGTTTTACAACCAAATGCTAACTTTACTCATTTTCACAAAACCTCCGTACACGTACTGTACGGGCCTGATACGAAGTACCAAAAAGACGCATCAGTGTTTGCCGCATAATGTTTTCTAAAGACTTTTCTTTTCTGTTCCTCTAAGTTGGCAAAATACAATTGAATTGTCTTTCGCTTTGTCGACCATGGAAACAACAGTGGAAAAAATATATGACTACTCAAGGGACAATTCTGACCAGTAAGAAGCGGTCAGGTAGACTGTAAGTAGACGGGGAGCGAAAACGAACGAGAGAGAGAGAGAATGGCCTTGTTTGTCTGTATTGAGAACCCTTATGTAATAAATTGTCTAGTCGAAGCATTGTTTTTCATAAAACCAATTTCGGATATTGGGAATCCACTTAGTTGTGGCTTCTTTAAGGGATAGTCTCCTCCATAAAATAGCACATTCAGAGCAGACAGGAGTGTTTTTCTCCTAATTCTTACTCAATTCCCTGAGGAACAGTTCAACTTGTTTGCCTCTTTTTACCATTTTCGTCATTTTCTCAAAGTTTTGTTCATTCTAGTTTCATCATGTTAGATGTAAATCACAACCACCCTGACCCGTTGACTGGTCGCAAAATAATCCGCTTGTTGTTTGTGTTCATTTCGTGAACCGATTCAATTAGTTGATGGTCAAGAATCAACTTCTGCTTGATGGACGTTGTCCGACGTAACTTTCTTCATATCAGTCATTGTCAACATCTTTTGCAACCGAGGTTGACTTGATTAATTGAAAGAAAAAGTCCGTAATGCGTCATTACTTAATTTTTATTCCGAAAAATTCTACTGACGCTGGACTGATTCTTACTACAGATCAATATTTCTGATACGCAAAGCTGACTGAATATCTGAATAATGTGATTTATCATGATTCATCACCAGTGGAAACTTTCGTCTTGGACTAATTTTCAAAAGATTCCTCGTGAGAAAGTTGATTTGGTTGGGCAACTGTCCTCTTTCGGTTTGTGAAAAGAGTGATCACCGATTGGACAAAGTCGTACGGACTCAGATGGTATCATGAATTACAGCAAAAACCAAATCGGTCACATTCACGACACCATGAAATTGGGACAGACGAGCATTGCGTGATTTGCAAAAATTTCAAACAATCAATAGTACCTCGCATGAACAGGAATAACAAGTTGTTCATTTCAGCAGAAAAACACAAATGGATGCAATAGAAACTGATGTGTCAGGCATCTCAAAAAAGACGGATGTGTATTCACATCACTAGGGACAATTCCTGTGTTCTCTCGTTGGCAGATTGTCAAGAAGAAGGTCAGTTTTGTTATCCATCACTTGAGAAGATTTGAGCATGTAATATCTTACTTGTAACGTGTAAGTGACAGATATAAGAACGAAGATCGGTCTGTTTTAGATCCATGGAAACTCTAAAGTGTTGATGTATTTCCATCACTATGATTTAAATAAACAACTTGAACAAACTTATCTGTCCCACTTTATCCATTGTAAAGGTCAGAACAACTGTTCAATTGATTATTTCCAATTGTTTGAATAATTCAACAAGTCATTTCCATTCAAAATCGTCCACTTATGTACATTGCAATTGATTTATAAATCTATCTCTCTACCTACCCATCTATCTATCCATCCATCCATCTATCTATCTATCTATCTATCTATCTATCTATCTATCTATCTATCTATCTATCTATCTATCTATCTATCTATCTATCTATCTATCTATCTATCTATCTATCTATCTATCTATCTATCTATCTATCTATCTATCTATCTATCTATCTATCTATCTAACAATCCGTGATCTATCGATCTATCTATCTATCTATCTATCTATCTATCTATCTATCTATCTATCTATCTATCTATCTATCTATCTATCTATCTATCTATCTATCTATCTATCTATCTATCTATCTATCTATCTATCTATCTATCTATCTATCTATCTATCTATCTATCTATCTATCTATCTATCTATCTATCTATCTATCTATCTATCTATCTATCTATCTATCTATCTATCTATCTATCTATCTATCTATCTATCTATCTATCTATCTATCTATCTATCTATCTATCTATCTATCTATCTATCTATCTATCTATCTATCTGTCTGTCTATCTATCTATCTATCTATCTATCTATCTATCTATCTATCTATCTATCTATCTATCTGTCTGTCTATCTATCTATCTATCTATCTATCTATCTATCTATCTATCTATCTATCTATCTATCTATCTATCTATCTATCTATCTATCTATCTATCTATCTATCTATCTGTCTGTCTATCTATCTATCTATCTATCTATCTATCTATCTATCTATCTATCTATCTATCTATCTATCTATCTATCCATCCATTGTTTATCTATCTATCTTTGTATCTATTTATCTATCGATCATTTTATTTATCTACCTATGTATCTACTAATCATTGTTCTAAGGTATATATATATATATGCAGTTATGTTCATACAACATGAGTCGATGCTAATTAACTCAAACCTTTTCCCGCTCTATAGTTGGAACGTCCCGTCGAATATCGGGTTCATTATAGCATTTGAAATATAAATGGGCTTATCAAGCACTTTCTTATAAATATGATCAATGCATTTTGCCCTGCTATTCAAATTCAGCCCATGGTGCTCCTGGTTCGAATCCTGCCGTCGCCAGCGCTGCCTGTTTCTCTCCGCTATCAACAGCCTCTAACTGGCCGCTTCTCCATGTATAACTCACTGTGTTATTTCCGTACTGCAAATTAAAACGAAGTTGTGAACTTCTAATGCCGTGATGCATAGGTGATATATGAAAAGTGGTATCGAGGCGGATAAGGGTTGAAATTAGACCGACTAAACCTAAAGCTATCACCTGGTTTCTGTGGTTTAGCACTGCCGTAGATGAATCATTACCGGTCGGTTATGATTCCTTTGGTTCTCAATGGTGATTTGGGCAGTCGTATCACATGATGAACCATTTTGCCCATCTCTATAGTTTTCTGCAGCCGGTCGTATTGATTGCGTGATAAATGTTGTCCAAATATAGTGTATTCGATCCACTGACGAACACAAATTGATGTAATTTTCTGAAATCTGTTTTTCTGATTCAGTTTCGGTGACAATTTGATGCTTGCCTCCAAATTCCAGTCGATTATGTCTGTTCTCACTCAAGGACCTGCCACATTCACTGGTACGTTCGAACCACATGATACATGTATGTGAGACATATAAAAACTTACTACACCCCATCACGGGTCCAACTTGGCTTTGGTTGCTGATAAAGAGTTAGCTAGGTCTCGAAAGAGCTTTTCGAGGTCAGCGAGAGAAAAAATTTACCTGCAGGTTCCCCGATCTGCTGACTGAAATCTACTGTCTGAGCAGTTTGGACATGAACGGATGGATAGTAAAACGGTTTAATTTAGGGACTATGTCTAGAAAATGTCAAAATTATACGCCGATAAAGGAACGCTGTTTGTCAGTTAGGTGAGTCATTGATACCAAATACTCAGTCATCCTTAAAGCTGTCATAGAGCGATTGACCACAAGGTCATTACACAATCAGCCAACTTTAGATCAAGCATTTCTGGAAGAAAGTCAACAACTCTCAACCTGACGAAGGTTTTTCCCCTAATATGCATCAGATTGCTCAGCGTATGGCATTTCAAACCCAGAAATTTCAAAAACTACACTAGGAATGCAATAACACGTCGTAAATACGCAGTGGTAACTGGCCACAAACGGTCGAGATGACTTTATCCAATAAACCTCGTTACTGTTTTTCCCTGGCAAATGTGCCCGAGATTACCTTCCAAGTAGTTATGCAGTACTTACAATACGACTGATTTTCAGGCTCGCCTGAAACCGTCATTATTCGAACAGCTATTGCGCACTCTAGTCTGGCATTTTTTCTTTGTACCTAGGTTATTTTTACATTTTATCGGATTGTCGGCCCCAATTTGGGGGCTTCCTGCACAGCGTGGCCAGTTTGCCTCCCGAACGGCCAGTTGAAACAATAAATCTGTGGGCACACCCCAGATATATAATATGGTAATTTGGATCTACTGCACGTGGATTCATTTGACGACAGAGTATTGAAAATGGTTATAGACATTTTGGCTATGTTAAAAGCAAGTCAGGTATTTTATTCTTTTTCTCCTAAACTAATTTATATGTGAGTAGTGCAGCAAAAGTGACTAGCATGACCGGCTTTCGTCATCTCCGGTGGGATAGTATTCCGTCAGATTGCTTTGATCAAGACAGAGGGAGAAAATGGCATTTTTCTCTTAAGAAAGACTCGTCATCTCAAGTTTCAGGCCAGCTTAGTCCTGACTGTTTTGGTATGGATTGCGTGGACAATAGCTACTGTTGACTAGAAAGAGAACCTTCCTCGTATCTGAAAAACGGGCAAAGCAGCAATTCAAGTGTCACCTAAACCCGACAAAACAGTGTAAAGCTGTGGCGGAAAGCAAAAGGGCCGGCGATTCCCGAAATTCGCTCACTTTGAGCTGGCCGTGTGCTTGACCTGTCTCTCGAAGGGACAAAACACAGTCAACGCCCGACAAAAGTAAACAGCTGTGATAGTGGGTATTCAAGTCTGACGTTCATTCAACCGTAAGCAAGTTTGAATATCGTGGCTGTGAGAAATGGGCTACTTGCTTCCGGAATTTACATAAATAGTATAATCACAGTCAGCGCGACCCCTTCCACCCCCTTCTCCCCTATCTATCAACCAATCTCCGTCTGCTCTCTGGCAAAACCACTTTTGTTACACTCTGGATTAGCGGTAAACCTAGAGGATTTTTTTTGGCTTACTTGGCATCCTGTAGTGATAAAAATTATACAACCTTTGGGCACATCCCCCCGCACTCCCTGCTGTCAAAGTTTTTCACGTCAATGAAGTCTTCAGTCCTGGCGGCATCTTATTTGATCAGTGTTGTACCGAGCGAAGAGCACGGACAGACAGGTGTTACGGAAAAAGCCCAATACAGAATTCTTTCCCCGAGGAGAGCGGAATGTTTTGACCGTGTATGGTGAATGGAGCTTTTAGACGGAACTCATACATCACTTTTAGTTTGTTGTTGTTGCTGTTGTTGATGATGTTATATAAAAAATAATGGGAAGCAGCTTCACTTTCACATTGGCATGTTTTTATTATTGATAATGCTGTAATTGTGGTTTCTATCACTGAAATTTCTTTACAATTCTTTTTATGCCTTTTTGTTCCATGAACTGTACTTTAAGCAAACCCTCATGGTACTTTGGGAATGGAGGCAAACCGTGACACTCTGGTATCACAAGAAGTGGGCAAGAATCAAAGTGGTCATCATGATTGTGATAAGTCATACTATTTAAAAAGGATGAGACGCACAATGACCCACTTCATTTAATGAGGTACATAAAAAGCTACAGAAAATCCGATTCTTCGTTGTCGTACTTCATTCACTGAAGTTGGACCGGATTTTGATTCTGACCGCGATGAAATTTTCAACTGTAGGCCACCCCTGACTTTTCATTAATTTGTGACTGACAAAACAATATTCTACACGTGGAAATTGTAGTGTTATTGGCACAGCGTTTTCGGTGCTGAATCCTAATTAGCCTATGTTTCGTTTACTAAAGGCAGATTTACAATTTTTTTCAAAAAAACTCCTTTGGTTTTGACACATAGCAGTGTCTTTGATTTCTGGAGACTGATTTTGTTGACATGAAGTGAATTAGCACCACGAGCAAGACGGCCGTGATTGCTGCGCTGGTCACAGCTGCTTATTCGGAACGGATCAGCGTAAAAGACGAACTGTGGTTTAAAAAGCAACTCATACAGTGTGGGGAAAAAACAAGTCTCTGTTTTATTAGTTGCTTGTCAAGCCAGTTGTCTTATCTTGACGAAATTCTAATGGCCTCGAAAACTAGTGTGTGTGTGTGTGTATGTGTGTGTGTGTGTGTGTGTGTGTGTGTGTACATGTGTTCGCGTGTTTTTGTGCGCCTGTTTAGTCAGATTTGTATTCCGATCTGGATGGGGTAGATAACCTCGAAAAGGCAGACGCCCTATCCCCGAATGAAAATCCCACGGGACGCACCCAAGCAGCCAAAACAAATCAAATTAGCAGATTGAAATTTGAAAGTCGAAAAACCGGATGATTTGAAAACCAGGTTGTTGGCAGAAGGAGATTAGATTGCGCATCATCTAGGAGAGCTGAGTAATACGCAACAGATGATGAAACGCCTTGCTTAGACAACAAATTACCCAGTTTATTTGACGCCTACCTGACTAAACTAACAACCTTCCGGTCTCCATTGCCGCCCCCCCCCACCCATTTCCCTCAATCTCTGTCTCTCACGTTTACTCAAGCACACACATCTATCGAATACATATCCTCCCACCCTAGTACACTCTACTCTGTTTCCTCCACCCACCAAAATTTTCCAACCTCTATTTAGCTCGGTTTACTGCGTTCGCATCATCAATCCCTCGGCCTTATTCCCGTTCCTCAATCAACCCGTCTTTGAACCATCACTACCCAGTTACTGGCTGACACGAAGACAGCACAAGATGGGAACGGAATACACTAACTCCGTAATCCGATCGAACTGCTCGGGTAGATCGAGTTTAGCCGCTCTAATGAATTCGGTCTTTGTAGTTCCCTCTGGTAGAAGCCTGATACCCAATACGCGAGTATGCGTGCTCAAGAGTGTGGATTGGGGGTGGGGGTGAGAGGGAAGAGAGATGGACTGAGGGAACATAGTTATCACTCAATGATATAATATGAGATGGACGGACGGATAACAAAAGTCTTTCGAAGTGAAAACCGATCTGTCATACTAGTGACTTGCTGGTGGACACAAACTGAGCTTTCTGATCCATCAGTCGATAAGTAGTTTCAGCAAAAACGAGTAAGAAAGCACGGGGGTATGTGTGCCTGCACATGAAATCTTTACATACGAAAGAGGATCCATGCTTCTGAAGGATTTTTGAAGCCGTTCGCTGACGGTCAAACCAGGTCCGATTTTCCCCTTTCTTTTTTAGACTTCATGATTAATATCAATGAATGACTACCGGGAACTACCCTCTATTAGCTGGATGTACAAGAGCTCATTTGAAGGGAGGGCGGGGAAGTCACTCCCAGGATGACTTTTCGTGCTCATCCTCAGAGTACTATCCTCAGTGTCATCCAATGTCATATTATCAGTTGATTTTTTTTCTATTCTGTCTGAAGCAAGTCCAATTCTGTGCTTTTGGGTCTATCAAAGACCATGAAACGATTAGGAAAATGCTTTTCGCTGAGATGTTAGAAATCTTACTGCGAGGGATATGCGGAAGTGCTTATTGAGAAAACCACAGTGTTTTGATTCGGGTGGGCAATGGGGTATGACACATTTTACAAAGTCATTTCTTTTTGTGTCTGTTTCCAAGTAGGAAAAGAGTATACGGGTAACTTTGGACTATGGTTTGCTTTCGGTGGGAGATAAAGGTTTGCCCTCTATAGCCATATCACATTCAAATAGCATATGTCAATTTGGTCAGACTTAAAAACAAGAAATATCAGTTAGAGACTGGCTGTGGCCGAATGGTCATCACGGTTCGATTTCTGCTTCTACAGCCAGTCACTCCGCACTTGGCAGCCTCTAATTAGCTGCGACTATCTTCATGAAATTCTGCACCACTATTACTTAGTGAAAATGAGAGAACAAAGAGATGAAATAAGTAGTATAGAGGCATTTTCCAAATCGGCGTCATGAAAAATGTACATGAATGACATTTTTTTCAGAATGATCAACACAGTAGTGGTCCGTGCACCAAGCAGCTCAAATTGCATCGTATACCTATCACTGTTAGTTCATGTGACAACATTATTACCGGTGACGAAAACCACTGATTCACACGCATTCGCCCACAAACCTTTTACTTATAATCAGATGGAAATGAACAGATAGGCACACATAAAATTTATTCTCGAAGTCTTGAAACGTATGACTTATTTCAAGAAAGTATGATCCTACTGCTTCTAGCCATATAACATTTTAGGAAACTATTCAGTAACACGCTAAGCATGAATGTAGTCACCGTCGTGAACAACAGCCTCACCACCATCATTATCATCATTGTCATCGGAAAATCCTCGAAGACACGTTTAGTTCATTCCATACATAGTATAATCAGTTACAAAATATCCTCCGCAAAAATGGATATGTTGGCTACTGATCCCTCCTGGAAATAAAGCATACTGGTCCTTTTCGGTCATTATCCTAATGACTGAAAGAACCAAGCGAAATGGTTTGGCATCGAATTCACTGGCGTACTCGCCCATGATCCCTTTCATTTTATTTTTATTTCTATTTTATTCTATTTCTTGAGAGGAAGTGGTGTACTGACTTTGTGTTTTTACCTTTATTCGTTGTTTGTTTGTTTGCTCGTCTCATATTCCCCTTATTTCTTCTATGACCGCCTGACATTGTGAGATGAATCTATGAATCCGAGGACTTGACGTGTGAGATGGGTAAGTAGAGGTAAAACAGAAAGGGCCAGTAGAATACGTTGAACTCTCAGTGCGTCACAATTGTGATCTCCCGGGTCGACTCATGAACGAGGACCATTCAAATCACTTTCCTGACACGCAAATGAGATTACTGTGAATAACACACTTACGGATTGTTCAACTGTGCTGATGACTGGACTTGGTAGTACTGGGTACGCATACCTAATGAGCTGCAATAACCGCGAAACCGGTCGTGTGATTTCAATAAACTGCCAAACCCGTCGCGTACTATTTACTTTCAAAAGAACAGAACATTAGTTTCACTTTACCCTATTATTTTACTCAATTTGTAGCTACAGCGAGTTCGATACCATACTCATGCCGATGGCAAGCATGACATGAGAATCCTTATCGAAGACTGCTTCAGGCACCGGCCTATTAATGTCACCTGTTCCAGCTGAGGAGTCTCGGATTTATGTTGGAGACGTAGCACAATCTGTGCCACGCATATCAGAAGGACGGTAATTCCCTCCCCCCCCCTATTATTCTAGAATTATACTTGCTCAGCAATTTTATCTTTTTCCACCATTTGCAATTTCGTCTTAGGCTTTTTCCCCTTTGCCGTTGATCCGTTCCACAAATTTTGAGCTCATTTCAAAGTCCTTTATGTCAAGGCCGGAAACCTCTACTTCAACAGTAATCCTAGCTCATATCATCTTTGGTAAAACAGAAGTACAAAGCTGAGCTGGCAGTGTTATCTCCCGAGTTCTTTTCTCACGCCGATTTGATTCTATGAGTTGGAATTGACGGGGCTAAAGGTTGATATAGCTGTTGTGTATTAAGTCCACGTTAGGATGTCCCTCAACTTACTGTCGTACAAAGTTCCTAATTCTCACTGTGCTCCGGAAGTAACTACTGAACTGAAGTCTCATTCATGACTCTGAGGCTTGAAGTGACAAACAATGTGAAACCATTTGTGGGTTAACCTTAGTAGTGGGTTGTGTTGTAGATAAACTTACTCTACAGCATTTTCCAAGTTATATCATCTTGACCCACCTCAGGTAGTAGAATAGATCGGTTGTGATATCAGATGACGAAGACATGCGACATGTAACGGTAGCTTTGGTGTATTCGCAGTATTACTCGTATGTGTTGGGAACACCGCATCAGGAGAGTTGAAGTAAGTAGTAGGGTATTGGGAACCAGAAGTCATTCACTGGAGCAAGTACAATCTAAACAGATTACGGTGGTTAGGGGATGTGCTACCAATGTCCACCTACAGACTTCCTCCATGAACGTTGTCCTCCGAGGTAGGTTTTGACTGGAGAATGGGTTCAAGTTGGCAACTCATGAATCGACAAAATCTTACGAAAAGTTTACCCGATGAACTTATTCATATAGGGCTGCTTAAGCTTCCGGTATGGGGTTGACGAGATCCATTCGCCACATGATTGGGGAAGTTTGTCGATACCATTAGGAGCAGCAGTCAGCGACGCAGATTGACTCAAGCTATTCGTTTTCATTTTTATCATTTACAACTTTTGATAAGCAAATAGTTATCACTAACACATAAAGGGGATATATATATGGAAAACAGCAAGGCGAATAAGCTCGTTTTCAGTAATTCGTATTCATACCAATACATAAAATCGAATATGACTTATAAAACAAGAAAGAGGAAAAATGTCCCATATCTGTCTGTGCACGTACATGTGCAAGTGGAAACTTTCTTTTCCGTTTGTTTGCATCCTGCGCTCTAATTTGATTTGCAAACGAGAAGAAGATACTTCGGGGTAGTTAGCAAAACCGTAGCACGGAAGCTCATGGTAATGGCCAGAGAGGTCAGGCGGTCACGAAAACCTACGTGAAGCCGAGCTACCAATTGAGTGAAAGTGTCAGCGGGTTAACGGGTCAACGCACCTCCTCTCACACATGTGACTGAACCAGCCGTACAAACATCGGAAAAGCCGGTACAACCTAAGACTCAGTCATCCAGGCCCCACGAGGCAACGATCATACTGGAATGGCACGTCCGAGATTATTCCGCTTTCGCATTATGCGGCCTGTCTTTCCATCGTATCAACACTGTCATCTGACTAGCTGATCCCCTGACTTTGGCTTCATATTTTCACCAGCGGGTTGGTACAGTAAAGTCACAACGAAGATCGGTCACTTAGGCCACTTGTAGAAAAATCGCAGAGTAGAAAGGCCAGAGGCCATAACAGAAAGAACTGACCTGATCTGATCTGTAACCAACTAGAAAAATATTTCCGGACACAATCTTCCATTACTTTCTGGTGTTTATTGTCCCATCTCATCTTCAGCAAAGTTGAGAATTCTGTTTTAATCCTGGAACGACACTCATCAGAAGGAACAAAGTGGTTTCCATAAGGTAATTTAATATAGATGTCATTGGTCCAGCCGGGCTATTTGGTTGTAACCATTTAGATCTAAGTCCAAATGCTAACACCATCGTTCCCGCCTTGGTTTGTTTCATCTGCCCCAGCGCGCTCGAGCCAGCTCTCCGCTCTGTGGATCTGGCCATGAACCGGAAGGGACCAGTTGGCAGTGGGGTGTGAGTACATTTATTCTATGCAAGTGAATTCCCTCATAACACAAAACAATATTGTAACGAATATTAGTCACACTCTCCTCGGTGATTTGATCGACTGCAATCAACTGGGACAATTCTCATCGGATATCGCTATCAATGACTTTAATTTAATGTGATTTATTTACTCTGTAGTGCTGCTTTTTCTGATCGTAAAAATGACTTATCCTAACTATGATACAATGTTAGCAATCACATTTAAAAGTAAAGTGATGACTTATGAATGTTTCGCAGGACTCCATCGCACGCTTTACAACTAATTAAATTGTTCCGCCGAGCTCGGTTAGGTCTGCTCTGATATGTGATATGTCAGCTGATTAGGCAGATAAACATATCATGTTCCATGTGCGGTATGTATATTGTGAGCATCCGACACACAATTTGGCAATCCGAAGCTTGATTTCCCAAGGGATTTTGAAAAACCAAGCTATTCCCTTACGCTTTTGCCTTCACTGTTCTAGGGAATGCAAAAATCCTCAATAATTTGCCTCGTATCAGTGTGTGCTGAGAATATAGGGAAATTCTTCATTTTTAAATGAAACATCACGCTGGACGAAATCTTCAGATTAGCCTTGTAGCTGTAGGCTATGGTGAGCCATCCCCCAATTTGGGTGCAAGTCGCCGTAAAAATTGCTGGAACGTGTGCTGTTGATGGTTTTCAGATCATATTCCAGATGGGTGTATTGAATTGGGTCAAAAGTCTATAAATGTGACAAATGGTTTTGGTGACCATAGGTTCAAGTGGATATTCCGGTAGTCTACACTACTAGGGCTACAATTCGGATGTGCCCAGTAGACGATTCTTTTGTTCGTAACCACTCACTCCGTCAACAACAAAATCACCGAGGCACAACAACTGTTTATTTGTTCCAGTTTCAGTCAATTCTTTTTCGGTCAGAATAAGCCACCACGTGGATTTCACTTTCCGTCCCATCCCATTGCATTCAGTTCATGTGAAGTACATCCTTTCACTGTCACTCCTCGTTCCACAGTTATTTCCGGGGAATTAAACACTTATTTCTTTCGGTCAGTGGCGTACGTACTCCACCAAACTAGTTCGTCATAGCCACGCTGTTCTGATCTGATTAATCCGGGAGGGATTGGTCATCTCGCGGTAAACGTGGCTGGTCAGCTTGGACAGCACATACTATAAAATGAATCACTGAAAATAAAAGTTTGCCTCTCAACGTTCCAGAATTAGTACGCTGTTGTGTGGCGTTACATTTTGATTGTTTTTGAAATTCTCCACCATTCATTATGGAGCAGCGGTTGTGTGAAGTAAGCTATTGAGAAAAACCGCAGATGACCTGTTGTTACAGTGTGCTGTTCACGTGTAAGCGCTTCTGGTTCAATTTCTTGTTAGCGTAAGGTGGATGAGCGTTTTTAGTGTTTCCTGAAATAGGAGCTTGATAGTGTCTGATTTGACTCTAGAATTTCCAGTTTTGATTTAGGTTACTCAACATAATGATAGTAGCCCATGTTAAACAGAATAATCTTAGCAGAAAATCATCAGCTGTGTAGTTACATCCAGAGTGGGTAGCGACATCAGTCTTTTCCAATTACAACTCATAAGATGCTATATTTCACCCCGAAAATGTTATGTATACATGCATACATCCGGTTGCTGACAAATTAGGACATTCCTGACTGTGGGTTCACCTACTAATATGAACTCGTAGAACACAGAAGTAACTCTATTATTTGCCATCCAGTGCTTTAATACTACATATTTTCCCGTCTTTTAGTGGCCTCTGGCGATCGCTTAGTGGTCAGTGACGAGTATTCGGTAGTCAAACCTTTCCAACACTCTGGTACCATGCAAAGGTACAACAAGTGTGAGATTTCTGTCCAAGTTACGGGGCTTGACATCCTCGTCCATGGATCTAGTTCGTAGAGTTGTGGAAGGTTAAACCATTGCTGAACATAAGTTCGGAATGTGGGTAAAGTTATGCAAATTAACGATGGACTGAACTTCGCCCGCTTTGTGCTGCATTCGACAGATACAACTTCACTTTTATTGGACCTTCCAAAAATAATTCGGATTTGAAAAACTTGCTCCTCTTTGATGATTGACGTGATTTTTTTCTAATAAATAACCTGAATATATTCCTTTGTTTTCCGTGTGTGTCCATGTTATGGACTCGCACATGGCTACCGAGCCCCGTAACTAAGAATGATAGCTCAAATCTGAGGTAAACTCCTTCAGTAAGAAAGTCTCGGAAATGTTTGATTAGTGTATTTTGGGCTGTGGTCGCTTAATAACCTATGGTGGTTATTAAATGATCACCGTAGGCTACAAGATGACAGGAAGGTCTGCAGATAATGCATAACGAGTTCTTAACAACTCAGTTCTATCACTGTTTGAATTAATCAAAAGGAATTATTTGATGCCACATTTTCTTTTGCTTTCTTCCTAACCGGTATTTTCACTCCCATTTCTGTGTACTTTTACCGATTCATACAAATGACCCTGATTCGTCCAATCAAATGGTCACACAGACATGATATTACCGAAATTAAAATCAAGTACCGATTGAGGACGTTCGAAGAAAACTTCCTACTTGAAAAATCTAATCAATGATTTTTCAAACAGTGAAGCCACAGAGCCCGGAATCGATAAAATTAGTATCGATGGGCTAGATTCTTCCCAGAGATTTTCCAGTCCTGGTACTTTTTATAATTACCATCACAACTGAGACAGAGTTCATGATTGTTACAAATCGGCTTTACTCTCTCTCACTCTCTCTCTCTCGATCTATCGATCTATCGATTTTGCCCGCTCTCCTTGGTTGTGAACGTTTTTTCCTCTTGAACAGACCAGAATTTCGTGCGACACACTTCGCGCGCACTTACTGCATATGAATTTGAGAAAACGGAATGTGTCTTATCTTCCGCTGGATTTGCGACTGATTTGTGCCGTCAGCTGCATTCCCCCGGTAAACTTTCCAAAACCGTAGCGAGTCTTCACCGCAGCACAAACCAGGTCAGTGATGGAAGTCAAGGTACTCGTAAAGCACTCAAAATTACACAGGAAAAAGTGTACTGTTTTGCTTCAGAATTAATTTTCGTATTCAAACTCCTGAGAACTTGGGATGACTGTTGATTGCCTAGTTATTCGTTATGTTGTTTTTAACCGTTACGTACGTCAAAACTTGAACTAAGAAAATACATATTTCTGGTTTCAGCATCAAAAAGCTTTGAGTTCTGTACTTTATTTAGATCTGAGATAGCTGCTACATTTATCTCATTGGGCTGAGATTCCACATTTGTCACCGTGACCGTTGATTTACCCAGTGCGGTCCTACAGTCTAGAAATAGTGGATCTCACTTCTCTCATGTGCGAGGTTGAGGAATATTTCGAACCTTTACAGCAGCGGTGCATCACTTGTAATCGCACTTTAGAGAAGCAAAAAACAGCTGTTTTCTTGAGTGTTCTGGGCAAGTCAGCCTATTTTGTTGTTGAGAATCTGCCTTCTCGAGGAAACTAGTTTTCCTGAATTACGAGGAAGTCAGCAGATTATTGCTTGACCAGGTTCAACAGGTGAGTTTTGAAATTCCCGAAACAACGAAATCGCCTCATCTTCAGCGCAGTGATTCACAAGATTCCTATGCATTCATTCTTCAACCGCAGATGTAAGTTACTCGATATATTTTCGGTATGAGCTTGAAAAACAACTACACGACCTGCTCATTGCTGGCATTATTTGGTCTCCGTTGCACCAAAAACTCTCCCAGTTTCCGAAAAACAAGCAGCATAGTATACGTGATGTGCTCGAGCAGTGCGAAGATGTGAATAACCTTACGTAAGCTTCCGCTTCGTTTATGTTCCGTGGTTCATCTAAGAAGTCAGTCGAAACGCAGTCGTTCTCTCCGAAGTCCAATGCCCGATCAGATAATCATTCCGGAATGCAGAATTCCACTCACCCTTGATCATCTGCGAACAATTCACTAGATAGATGGGATCCATATGGTAAACTTTATTCGCGCTCAGTTTTGCAATGCTAAATGCCACAGATATGGTATACTAGGGCATATTCGAACAGTATGTAGACTGTCACGTACACATTATTCCAAATACCGATCTGATCCTTCTGAGAATATTTTGACGTTGCTCTCTCTGTGGTGGATACTACTTATCAATAAACAACTCGTTCATTTCTCGTTGGCGGCCCAATACAACACGATTTCACTTATTTATGTTATTTGTTCTTCTATTTCCAATATTCAACTAAACCAGACTGATACTATCGTAGCGCACTCCTTCCTGGCTGACTTTCTTGCTCAGGGCAATCGGCGTGAGTTCGTTATCAGCTGACCTTGTGAAGTATTCCTCCGACCAATGAGAATAAGAATCAGTGGTCACTGGAGCACAATAATTTTTCAGGAACGGACCACCGTAGTCGGCATGGGTCCCTTCTTAACCTTCGCAAAATACTGGCCAAAGAGTCCATTCCGAAGGCAGAAAATAGGTTTTGTGCACACAAAGATTGCCAAGTTTGGCGAAATGCCCAAACATCACAGTCGATCTCGGAAAACCAGCACATTAAGTGTGCCGAAACCTTTGTTTTTCTCAGAACTCCATGTTAATAATCTTTGATTTTATGGTGAATTTCAGTTACTCTTCGGGATTCAAATCAATTTCCCACCGGTCTTCATACGTTGGTACATTAGTCTGAACATGCGGTTTGTGCGATTTATGTTAGATGGGGATTTTGCTAGCAAGTTTTGTTTAGTCTCAACAAGCTTGGTGTGAAGCTATTTTAAAGGAATGTTCTTTTGGAGTGTAGGTTGAAATTTCATAGACCTGTTGTCAGTTGGTGAAACTTTGCTCAGCGTGATTAGAGGATATATTTGAACGCACGAACGATATTTGTGGACCCGATTCCCGTCCAATACAGGAAACGAACAGAAAGATATAAATTAATAAACGTTGGTCGTTATATTGGCTATCCTGTAGAACTGACAGGACATGGGAGACTAAACGAGCTGATGGCCGGAGCTGACGGGCTGTAGTGCTCCTTTTCTCTAGAGCTGCATAGGCCAAGACGGCGACGAAGTTGTGTGTGCCGGTACCAGGTGGAATTAAACAAACAGACTCCAAACAACCCGTCGATTGAAGGAACTGCGGCTTGTAGCGACAGACATCTTTGTTCATGCTATTACCACGTTTATCGTTTAGCTGAAAGCTGACTGCCAAGTACGGTTGCCATTTGACGGTTGCTCTCACGCAAGTTCTCACGTAAGCTCCCAAATACACGCTAACCACTATCACTCCCAATCGTCTTCTCGTTCTCACCCGTCATGAAGAATGCCGTCCTGGATAACATATTTGTACAGTGCCGAGCATTAGAGTTACGTGCAAGTGATCCACGCAGCACAAAGGACCGAAGAACTCGTTTACTAAGGAAACCGTGAAGTAGGATTTAGCAACCTTACGGGCTAACGGGAAGAGCTTGGTCAACGGTTGCTTGACCAGTTACGTACCCCAATGGATGACTGGTGAGAATCACCCAAATGTCCCACAAGACTTCTAAAAGGGGCCCATATGTCCGGAATGTGAAAAAGTTTTTTGAAGTTCAGTTGTCCTATCTACTAGCCACTCCGTGTGGCTGAGAAGAAAGGTTTGAGAAGAACGGTTGACTACAGCCAGTGGAAGACCTGGTACCGGAATCGGATGCTCCAGGGGAGCGGTTAGCATTCCAAAGTAGACCCAAGTACGGATACCTTTTTTATAAACAAGACATACCTAGACTCTAAGCTTGCAATTGCTTTTAGTGAGTTTGGTGTCTGCGGAGAGCCACTACAATATGAAATTCGTGACTCTTACTCACAGTGTCCCTCTTACGGTATTATAGCTGTCAGTGATTCACTGTGATTCATTGTAAAGAATACTCCCAGCTCCAGAAGACAGAAGGAAATTTGAAAATCTATGCTCCGCGTTTTCTTCTTTGTTTGACTACCATACTTTCACGGGTCTACGATTAAGGCTTTTTTATGCAGAACATCATTACAGTTATCAGCTTGACTATTGTCATCTGCCGAATAAAACCATTTGAAAACACAACGAGTACTCACATCTGTAACGGCTCATTAAATCGTTCTATTCATTCGGTCCGTTTACCTTCTGTCGTCCAATTTCTGATCGTCTGCTTTCCATACAGACTGAAGTATACTGACTTCTATCTGACGCTCTTTAGTTAGTTAAAATATCCTCAGTAACTTCGAGTGGAAGAGACCGGAACAAATTGCCCGCAAAACTTGATTAAACACCCTAGGGACCTGTTCTCAGTAGGCTGCATTCCCTGTCAGCATTACGCAAAAGGTACTTCTTAGAAAAATGTTAAATAATGTACACTAGTCAGTTGATAATGTGCACCCTCGTTCTAAGAGCCATTTATAGTTTCATTTTATCCACATTTGTGACGTCGCAACTACAAGTAGGCCGCGAATAGTCGGGTGCTCTAGAGCTCTAGAATTTCTATGAAATCGGAAAGAATTTCCTTAGCGTCATTGTTGAATACATGACCTAATTCACCATCGATTCTCATAGCTTTACTCATCCATGGAAATCGATTCAACATTCACTGTATGGTTATTTCACCAAGTGTGTTTTTAAACACCGACTAGTTGTGCATCCAAGTAGTCAGATTCAACCAGGGCTTCAACATGATCAGTACATAGCTTTTTGAGTTCTACTTCGCAAGCGTTCAGTTTTCCAAACCATCTCTGGATTTAGAAGATTGTACGACTTACGACGTATCCTGTCACACGCACTTTTACTTCCTCCTGTTGTATTGCTTAGGATTGAAAACCGAACTGTCTTCTCGTCTTCCGTGTCCCGAAAGTTTTGGGTTTAAATTGTTACTTGGAATTTTCGAAAAGGCAGAACAAGCTGGTTAGTGAATGTCCGCATCTCAGCAACGGCTTTGTTTGAAGATAGATGAAAATTATAGAAAAAGGCACGATAGCGAACAAGCTCGTTTTCGGTAACTTCATCCTCTGGCTAATACAGTTACATATATATACGATAGGAATGCATATTTTCGGAACAAAATACAGGGTATTTACAGTATCAAATTAAGATTGGTTAATCAATATTGTAGGTGTTTTGCGGTTCGGAAAAGGGGTGGGAAGTTGGTTGTTCGTGGTTGGGAAAACTCGGTGTAGAAAGTACATCTGGGGTGGGTTGGCTGCTTCCTGTCACGACTGGAAGGTCGCGGTCGAGGTCACCATGATTTTGTCCCCCACTTTCCGATCGCGGCCAGGGTAGCTGCAGTGATTTGACAAATCGCTTGTGTGAACAAAGCGATGGATTTAACAGCCTAATCGCTACTGCCTCCGCTGCTCCCAAAGTGATTTGGCGAACGATCTTCGAAGAATTCACAGGCACTTTGTAAATTATCTTGAATGCTTCGTTGTCTACCTGGTGCCCTGTCTCGGCAAGGTGCGCTACGATTGCACTAGTTATGGTTCTTCTAGTTCCTGTTCTCAGCCAAGCTGGTTTGTGTTCCTTGATTCTTTGGGACAGTTGCCGTGTCGTTTTGCCTACATAGCTTGCCGAACATGAGCAAACAAATGAATAGGTTAACATAGAGGAGGAAAGGACAGGCATTTTGTCTTTGAGATTCATAGAAATCATAGACCGGCTTGTGAAGTGGGCGCGTAGAGTAGCGGCGGGAAATGTACGGGCGATTGCATCCCTAAGGCGCCGAACTAGTAGTTCGCATTTAACATCTCCTTTGAAGGGAAGTTGCATGTGCAATTCTTTCCTCTTGGCGGTGATTATCAATGGTCGCTTGGGTACTTCCGAAATGTTCTTTTGAATGAAACGTGTAAGGTTGGTTAGACCTTACTTTGCGGTTTCCTTAGTAAACGCGTGCTTCGGTCCTTTGTGCTGCGTGGACCACCTGCACGTTACTCTAATGCTCGGTACTGTACAAATATGTTAACCAGAACAGTATTATCCGCGCCCCGTGAGAACGAGAAGGCGATTGGGAGAGATAGTGGTTAGCGTATATTTCAGGAGTGTGCGCGAGAGCGTGCGCAAGAGCAACGGTCAAATGGCAACCGCGCTTGACAGTCAGCGTTCAGTTAAACAATAAACGTGGTAAAAGTATGAACGAAGATGGCAACCGCTACAGGGGCCTCCTCCTAGAAGTCCGACGGAGTTGGGCTTCGATCGTGATGGTAAGCCGGAATTATTGGTTGTCCAGGAACTCCTCATAGCTTCTCCGTTATATTGTTGTTGACGTCGAACGACTGCTGATGAGTTTACCGGTGCCTGCACTCTCGAGGTCCGATGTGCATGGGTCCCACTGTGTTTTGGCGCCCGCGGGTCTCATACTAATGCAAGCCGGAAAATGCCTCGTCAGGTCCATCCAAAAAGGCGCCCAGTTGCCGTCTCCAGTGCCAGGCTGACCAATCGTCCCGTTGTCCAGTGAGCGGTTGGCTCCTTGAACGTGCACGGGAGTCAGCCAGGCTACGGATGAAGCCAATGTGACTTGTTAGATCCGTCTGAGAGAGGGCAAAGTAAACTGGAACAAAATAGCGCCTGAGGGCGCCGGCGGATGTTGGACCGTAATAACAACACACAAACGATGTTCGGTGTTGTTGTAGTCGCTAGGAGACCAGAAGAAAATGAAATCATAACTACCTATTGTAATTTCACGGGTCTGTTGTTTGGTAAATCCATGGCGAACTTCCCAACTTATTGCTAAAAATCGGTTGTAAAAATCGTCACGAAATCGGCGAAGCGGACGGGATTTCGTAGTTGGCGACCGCGACGGCTACTTCGCGTTGCGGGTACGGTTGGAGAATCTGATGGACTAGCTGCCGAGTCCTCACTAGGCGTAATTGGGGGTGGTTCGAGTGGTAACTCGCTCGATGCAGGTGACTGAGCGGCTTGAGTAGGTGTAAATTGGCCGAGCGGCTCGCACTCCATGACGGCAGGCTTGAGACGATCGATAGATACGGTGTCGTGTCGTCCGCTGATATCTATGACAAATGTCTTTGCCCTACGTTTTATCACCCGAAACGGGCCAGTGTATGGCGCTTGTAGTGGTGATCGAACGCCATCAACGCGAAGGAATACGTGAGTAGCGGTTCCTAACGCAGTTGGGACATAACTTGTAGACTGTTGTTCACGCGGCGGACTGGCCTTGAGCACTCGCATGTGCTGCGTAAGGCGCTGAGCATAGTCACCGTAGTCGAAAGTCACGGTTGGTGAGGGGGCTACCAACTCCCCAGGCAGACGAAGTGTACAGCCGTATACTAGTACGGCCGGTGTTGTGTGTAACTCCTCCTTAACGGTACTACGCAGGCTTAAGAGTGCTAATGGTAGTGTTTCACTCCAAAGTGGGTTACCGTTTGCTCGAAGGGCGGCTTTTAATTGCCGGTGGAAACGCTCAACCATACCATTGGCCTGAGGGTGGTAAGCTGTCGTCTTAACGTGTTGGCAACCGAGCGTAGCGAGTAGGCTGCCGAAAGCGCCGTCAAAGTGTGGACCGCGATCGGTGGTCACTATTGCCGGGCAACCGAAATGACTAACCCAACCGGTCAGAAAAGCTTTCGCGGCCTCTTCCGACGTGGTACGAGGGATAGGGATGGCCTGCGGCTAGCGAGTAAAACGATCCACGCATGTGAGTATGTAAACGTACCCAAGCGAAGGTGGGAGTGGTCCTACGAGGTTGACGTGCACATGATGAAAACGTGTTTCAGGTTCTGGGAACCTGGCTAACGCCGCCTTAGTGTGCCTATGGGTCTTAACACATTGACACTGCAGACAAGCACGAGCCCATTGACGGACATCTCGTTTGACATTGTGCCAAACAAAACGCTCAGTTATCAGTTTCACCGAGGCAGTCACACCCGGATGAGCCAGATTATGGAGTGTCAGGAACGTAGGATAACGGTGGGCAGCAGGAACTACTGGCCTAGGGCGACCTTGCGACACATCGCACACGATGGTATTCTGGGAAGCTGGGATAGTCACTGTGGTTAAACTCAAAGAACCGTTTTGTCGAAGTCGTTCGATGTCAGGGTCCATAGTTTGAGCCTGTGCCATTGCGTCCAAGTTGATATTAGGCGTTTGTGACAGACTTAGTTGATATACGCGCGATAAGGCGTCTGCGACGGGATTAAGTACCCCAGAGACGTGTCGTATGTCCACAGTAAACTGTGAGACAAAGTCTAAGTGGCGAATCTCGCGTGGTGAGTATCGATCCGAGGCTGACTTTAGTGCGTAAACCAAAGGCTTGTGGTCTGTAAACACCGTGAACGAACGGCCTTCGAGTGCGTGTCGAAAATGACGAATTCCCAAGTAGATGGCTAATAACTCTCTACCGAACGTGCTGTACCTTGATTCCGCGGGTTGTAGGCGCTTGGAGAAGAATGCTAAAGGTTGCCAAGAGTCATCTACGAACTGTTGCAGTACTGCTCCAACCGCTGTGTCCGAGGCATTGTCACTACCGAAATAGGAGCCAAAGGGTCGGGGTGTGTAAGGAGTGCTGTGTTGGCGACAGCATCCTTGACCAAGGCAAATGCGGCTTGTGCCGTGTCGGGAAACACGAACTTCCGCTTACCTCCGCGCAACAGGTCGGTGAGGGGTTGCATCATTTCCGCACAGTGAGGAATAAATCGGCGGTAGAAATTCACCAAGCCGGCAAACTGACGCAACTGGCGAAAAGATTGGGGTTCAGGGTAGTCGCGAATAGCGGAAACTTTATCTGACAGAGGGCGGATACCCGAGGATGAAATAGAATGTCCTATGAAAGTGATATCAGACCGGCCTAATTCGCATTTCGCGATATTGATCGTAACGCCGTGCTGGCTAAGGCGTTCGAAAAGTGCTCGTAAGTGCGTAGCGTGCTCTTGCTCTGAAGAACTCGCCACCAAAATATCATCCAGGTATACGTGGACATTTTTCAAACCACGAGTTGCCTCGTGCATGAACCGTTGAAAGGTCTGGGCTGCATTGCTGAGTCCAAACGGCATTCTCAGAAACTCGAACAGCCCGAAAGGCGTAGTGACGGCAGTTTTAAGGATATCGGCCTCTGCTACCGGGATCTGGTTGTACGCACGAACTAAATCGATACGGCTGAAGACGGAGCAACCTGATAAAGACGAAGTAAGGTCCTGTATATGGGGAATCGGGTATCGGTCAGGGACGGTGATTTTGTTAAGCGCTCTGTAATCACCACAGGGTCGCCAGTCGCCACTAGACTTAGGAACCATATGAAGAGGGGAAGCCCAAGGGCTACTAGAAGGGCGTATTATACCCAGTTCTAGCATATGTTCGAATTCAGCCTGTGCAATACGAAGCTTGTCTGGTGCTAACCGACGCGGCCTACTGAACACTGGGGGTCCCTTAGTATCGATATGGTGAGTGACACTGGTCGTCACCGCTGGGAGAGGCCCGGCCTGCCGAAACATGGCTGGGTAGGCGGCGATGAGTTCGCTGTAAGGTTCGTGTGCCGGTGGTTGGACGTAAAAAGGCGTGACGTGGTTCACTCGCGAATTACAACCCGCAACAGCGAGAGTGGTCTGACGATCCACCACTCTGCGGCGCCGTGCATCAACTAACAAGTCAAAATGCTGCAGGAAGTCAATGCCTAGAATTGGGTACGGGACATCGGCGATGATGAATACCCAACGAAAATTACGCTTCAAACCTAAGTTTAAGGTGAGCGACCGCTAGCCAAACGTTGGGATGGCCGTGCCATTGGCAGCGCGTAGTGTTTGGGTCTGCGGCGTGCTATTGTCGTCTTTCGCTCGGGGAAGGACGCTCACTTCGGCACCGGTATCTACAAGAAATAGGTTATTTGAAATGATGTCCCTTACGTTCAAAAGACGACTGTTGGTCTGATACCCGGCTTCGTGGGTCGCCACCACGGGCCGGGGGTTGTTTCCCTGATGAGCCCCGGGAAACGTACATCCTCGTTCGCATCGTTTAACTCCCTCACCAAAACGACTGTGGTATTTACAATAACCCTCTTTTGAAGAGCCGAAAGGTCGTCGCAATGACGGACTATGGCGCCTAGGTGAGCGTGCGCGGTGCTGCTCCTGTGACCCACTTCTAACTGCTAAGCGTTGCAGGCTCGCGTCAATTCTAGACAAAACTGACGCGAGGTCGTTAGATGTTGGCAGGGCAGGCACCGTTGTGACGGAGGACCTGGTTACTCTAGCTACAGCGGGGTTGTATCGTGACATAATGTCATCAGCTATTGCTGCAGTTTCCTCCAGTGAACACTTGCGCGTGGCACTTAGTAAAACTGGGATGTTGTGCGGCAAACGCTGCAGCCAAAGTTCCCTTAAGAGCGGGTCCTCGCCTACCGTCGGTCCTCTCAAGCGCTGCATCTCACGCAGCAGTTCGGAGGGCTTCCTACTTCCAAGCTCAACGTTTTGAAGTTGTTGCATACGTTGGTCCCGTGTTGGGGTCGTGCGGGCAATGACGGCCTCCTTTAAGGCCTCATAGCTTCGGGAAGAGATTATTACGTCCCTTACTTGCAGCGTGACCTCCGGCGGGAGGCGGCCTGCTACCCACGTGAAACGGCTGGCGTCACTGGTTATACGGCAGTTTTCGAATTCTAACTCAACCAGCGTGAACCAGAGTTCTGGATCAGCAGGCGTGAATGCCGGTATGTGCAGCGTGATCGCCCCAACGGTGGGGTCTGAGCAGGATTTACGTTCGGCAGACATAGCGATTACTTTATGGAATACATACGGGAAAAGAAATCAACGAAAAATGGGGCACTATAGTCTTCGCGAAAAAAAAAATCGCGACGAATTAGACACAAAATATGTATGGACGAAAAAAAAAATTATTTGGTAAACCAACCAAAAAAAATCAAGATAGGGAAACAATAAAACACAAAAACGTACGCAGACGGGACCTTGAACGGTAGAAAACAAGGAAACTCACGTGACCTGCGGATCACGTCGGGCTCACCAATTTGTAAGGTTGGTTAGACCTTACTTTGCGGTTTCCTTAGTAAACGCGTGCTTCGGTCCTTTGTGCTGCGTGGACCGCCTGCACGTTACTCTAATGCTCGGCACTGTACGAATATGTTAACCAGAACAGTATTATCCGCGCCCCGTGAGAACGAGAAGGCGATTGGGAGAGATAGTGGTTAGCGTATATTTCAGGAGTGTGCGCTAGAGCGTGCGCAAGAGCAACGGTCCAATGGCAACCGCGCTTGACAGTCAGCGTTCAGTTAAACAATAAACGTGGTAAAAGTATGAACGAAGATGGCAACCGCTACAAACGTTCCGGATACCCGTTGTTTAGTAATGTTTGTCTTATGTGATGCAATTCCTCACTCACTGTTTCCTCGGAACAGATCTTTCGTATGCGAGACGCTAGGGATCGGACTAAGTTCTGTTTGCGTTTTAGAGGCACGAAACTGGCAAAATGTGTGTATTGGCCTGTCCATGTTGGTTTACGATAGATGCGGCGGACGAGCTTCCCATCTTCCCTTCTCGTAAGGTTTACATCCAGAAAATGAAAGTTGCCGTCTAATTCCACTTCGGATGTGAAACTGAGCGCACTGTGAGTCTGATTAAACTTTTCCATTAGTTCATCTAGGTGAACATGTTTGTCAATCATAATGAAGATGTCGTCCACATACCGGCAGTACCTTGGTAGTCTTTCTATGGTGTCTTTGAGTACCCCATTCTCCAGCTTGGCAACGAAAATGTCGGCAAGTAGGGGTCCCAGAGGCGAGCCCATCGCAACTCCATCGGTTTGTCGGTAAAGCTTGTTGTTGAAGCCGAACTGAACATTTAGAGTACATCGTAGTAGTAGTTCTTTCAGACTGGCTACCGGAATACCAACGTTTATTTCATTTTCGATTATATATTTGCACAAATATTCGATGGTTTCTAGAAGTGGGACGCTCGTAAATAGTGATGTTACGTCCAGAGATGCCATTCTAAGTCCTGTCGTATTTTGTTCTTTTATTAATTCTACGAACTCAAATGTGTCATTAAGGCTGTATTGAGCAATGCTTCTGCGCACTGGTTCCAGTATATCAGCGAGCCAACGAGCAGTAGAGTGGTAGGGAGAAGTGCTCATATCAAGTATCGGTCTTAGTGGTACTCCCGATTTATGTATCTTCGGTAAGCCATATAGACGAGGAATACTAGTGCCCGTAGGTCGTAACTGTTCATAATTGCCATTCGAAATATAATTCTGATCTTTCAATAGTCTCAGGGCTGCAGTAAGTTGTTCCATAACTTGGCTGAAATGTGAGCTTTGTTAACGTGCCAAAGTCTTCAAGACAATAAAACGCAATGCAACACAGTACAAGAGTATTTCTTGTCTATGATGCGCCGTTCAACCGGAAAGTCGTATTCAACCACCAGCCACTCGTAAGTAGAAAAGCCTTACAATGGAAGAGAAGCTTAACAGCACGCCCAGATAACCATCGTGGTACTTCGGTCCCTTCATCTTACAGTCTTATTTAGTTCACCTTATTTCGCCCATTTCGAGTGGCGTCATGTTTTCTCTGCTCTCAACCATTCCTTTATGTCAGTCTTTGGTTCCTAGAAGTAGTGGTTTGCACAAAATGAACGGTAGTTGGCTTTTAGTCATACTGGACAAGGGACATCAAACGTGTTCATTTGCACTGAAATTCGACGACCTTTTTGCATTTTCGATTTTAAGGTTCCATGGATACTGTAAACAATAAAAGTCAAACTTTCCCAATAAAATCGAAATGAATAGAAGACGGGAGGTTTAACCCCTTCGTCCCTCCCCCCACACCCATCCCCCCAAGCACATACAGGGTCATCCCTTGAGTTTCGAAACGAAGTACTGAAGAAATCCTCCTAATTAAATGAACTGGTACGATTCTAGTCGGCGAACAGATGAAAACAGATGACAAATTGTAGTGTATATGCAAAGGATCCGAAATATCACCGATACGAGCAATACAGTAACAGTGAACCACCGCAGCGGCAAAGCGAATGCAAAGCCAGCAAGTGCGAACCCCGAAAATTGAAAGCATGCCAAAGCGAACGCAGCGGAGACTTCGTGCACTTTTAATTCAATTAAACACAAGCCACCGAATTATTAGGGCACCGTTACAGTCATGCGTTGGAGTAAGTCTTGGTGAAAACAAATCCAAAATGGTGTCTGGAAAATGTCCAGTTTCTCAGAACGAGCTACGGCATTACACATGTATCGCATCATTCAAAGTTATGTAGAGGAGGCACAGCTGAAGTGGCATCATTCCAACATTCCGGTTCACGGTACCACCCTTTCAGCGATGGTCTCCAACACGGACCTTCGGTGGGCTATTTCATTTGTGGAATTAATCCACTAACGTGGGACCGAGCAAGCTACCGGTTTTTGGTCAATATAATTAAACCATCGTTTACTGGTTACAGTATTTAGGTTTTCAACCTGTGGTTAAATTCCGTGGTTCTGTCGAAACAAGAAGAATGAAGTCCTTTAAAAATTTTCTGTCTGGTTTTAGGCAATGAAGATTCATGGTAAGAGCTGATTTAATGCTTCGTTGCTAAGATGTAGGATGTGTACTAAATTATACTGATAATGGTCATCATCTTATCAGATAACGAATATTTATAGACTTTTATGCATCATAGGTGCGAAACAAATTGCTGTGGGTATGCGGAATTTCTGAGTCCTATCCATTAGAACGGTCCTAACATCTACAGTTCCGACCCCAAATTGCAGTAATTGGTTTTTAGCTGACATTTACGCTTACGTATGTGCTGAATACTACGTCTTGTTTTTACTCACAGGATTCTTATAATGGAAACAAGGTGAAACTGACGCACTTAGTTTTTGATTCTATGGCTGACACCATACCCGATTTAAGGTGAATTATCACTGAAATTGATAACGCTGTTTTTCTTTCCATGCAATGACGCTATGAAAGCCAGCTGAGTAACCAGCATAGCTAAAGTATTGTACACCAATAGTACGTATAGGCGAACTGTTTCCCTCATTCAAATCGAATAACGTAAAGCGCCTTTTTAAGTTGCGGATACCGATCCATTGGAATCAGATGTGATGGCAGCGTGGCCAAGCAGATCTCTCTTTCATAATACCGAGGGTAAATTGTTAATAGCTAAGGAATGCGCTTTGTGAGTCCGTCATTGTTACCTGGGAACTTGGAGTACTAATTTGTGCTCCCTAGGTTGGGCTCATGAAAGAAGACTCATGTGGCAACTTCCTGACTTTACACGCAAAGGAGGCGATAACGGAAAAGGTAGTCGGACAGATTAGTCCCAAGAAGCGCCTTGGGGTTTGTTCACGCTTTTCGACGTCGAGCTATGAGCTATATGCAATAATAGTTTTTTTCCTTATTTCGAGTCGAAACCTGGAACAGTGGAACCATTTGCAGGCACCCACTGAACCCGACGGTTAGGCCAGACGATGCACACCAGTGGAATGAAGGGATCTGTGGTGGGCACATATCTACATATGACCAATGAACAAATCAGAAAGTAAGATATAAACTAGAATATGACCATTTAACGAATTGCCCGCGAACCAGGTAAAGACAATCGGGAAGTTACCGTACGAGCAACTATGATTCAAAAAGGAGACCACGGGATTTATTCACATTACCCATTTAGGCTTTTGTTCTCTCATTTCGGGGAAGCTGTACACAAAGTCTGCCAAATGGAATTGACACTTCTGTTAAAAGTACAGGTCCATGCAAAGACACACTGAACTCCCTTATATGGGCTCAAAAATTCCCCGTGAGTCAATCAAAAATAAAGTGCTCCGTTGTGTTTGATGGTAGGTAATCATATTTATGAAAATAGAGAGTAACAAGAATCCGTAAAGAAAAGGCTTTCGCTATGCCGACAGTGATATATGCTATCGAAGCTTCAAATGCCGAGCCTGCGTGCTGAGATCACTTCGGGCTTGCCGATTTGGCGCCCAGAGATGACGAGACAAATGGCTCACAAACACCTTTGATAGCTACAGTCACGAGTCAAACGATGCTTCGTCAGTAGTCAGAAAATTAAGGTCACGAAAGATGGGGGCTTTTATACGAACATACAGAGCAAACAATGCTGAGTGAGAAACGATCAGGTGCACTCACAAGAGTGTGTGTCATATTGGCGGTCAAATGGTTTGATTCGGAGTGGCAGTAAAGATTATGACTGCCAGAAATGAATGCAGTGTCACTGCAGTACGAAGGAGACGTTAAGGCGAGAGAGAACACTACGTTTGACAGGACAGACGACGTACCGATCCCAGTTCCTCCAGTGAATGGTGAAATTGGACTCACGTATAAATAACCCCATTGTACCTATCGATTTTCACTGTTCATGACACTTCCGCTTTTAGATGTGCTGCTCCCATGCCATGCTGCGCTCAATAAACGTTCTACTCATCGTCAGTGTTCTGCTCTGCTTGCGATATACGTTCGCGACACCACTTGACCGAGTAAGCCGATTCTAGATCCAGGACCTCCCAAGGCTTTGCAAAACTGGTGACACTGATGAGATGAGAATTGCAATAATAGTAATAATTAATAATAATAATAATAACAATAATAATAATAATAATAATAATAATTTTCGGGGAAAGCCCAAAGCACGCTAGATAGCAAGACCAAATGGTACACGCGAGGTCAATATGCCTTACCTTTTAGGTACCTGTACATTTCCGACTTTTTCTATGATTCTCAACATCCCTTGGTGTAATACTTCTTTGTTGTACCTACTTTTTAAAGTAAAAGATAAACCTTTTTGAACATCACCACAGCGCAATACAAAAAGGATGTCAATAAGTCTTTCACTCTGGCACGGTCTCCACTTCTGATCTGGAGTGTCTTGGAATCGCACCAATCACAAATAACTGTGGGAAACAAAACATTTTAGAAACATCCACAACGTCGTTCGGCACTCACCTCTGTACCATCCTGATCGGGTCGACGAAAGGTTGTCAGACAGAAAGAAATCGAACCACTTCTGTGGGATATTGATTACGCATCCGGTACTGAGAAGGATGTTCGGAAGCATCCAGTAGTCTCCGGATAAGTCTGAAAGCGGAACTCAGGTCACCACTTTTAAAAAGTTCGCTCCATTGACAATATCATGGGCTATCCAACCAGCAGTCCCATGATGACATCCTCTTGCCGCTTTTCAGTAAACCGTCTGAGGTATCTCAGAACCCGACTCTCCCACGGGTTATGACTTCCATTAGAACAGAATTTTTCGGGCGCATTCGGAGAGGGGACCTGTGGAGTCTTGATAAACTTGCACTCTGTCAATGCGTGCGAAAGTTCATGAACCAATGAACTCCCCCGGTGGTCCTTCTGTGGCGAGCGAGCTATCGACTCTTCCCGATTATGAGATTCGACTGGCTTATTCGGCATCCTTCTTTCCCGAGTCGCGGCACCAAATTTGTAACAGTTAGCCGACGGCGAGAAGATAGAATTCAGCGGGGTAAAGATTTATCAGAAAAAAATGTGGCACACTATTATTAATGTCGAAGAACAAATATAAACACTTTGTGAATCAGTCCTCTTTGATTTGTTTCTGTCTCTTCCGGACCGGTGGTTTCACCAACTTCTTCCAGTTCGCTGTCTGCCTGGACAAGGTTGGTACGACCAACTGAAATGGAAGAGGAAATCGATTACTTCAATTTACCATGCTTATACGACCTTCTCGAAGTTTCTATTACAAACCATTTACCTCTTCGTGGACTTGCCTTTGTTTATTCGCATCCAACTAGCTACTTTTTTATATCCTGGTTGGAAACGCACTGCTCAAGTCCTCTTCTGTCTCACACAGTGAACTTGGCTCCCATCGTGAGCCTCTCTGATCGCATCTCCTTGGTTTGTATATATTTTACGAGTTTGTTCATTCAATAATTCAGTACGGTAGAAACATCGAATCAACTTTGTTCTAATTTAGGGATTCATGCGAATTCGACTACGTATTGCTCGAAAGAGTGTTGCTCTCAGTGGCCTCTATACTTTGAGGAGTACTTAGGCCGAATAAATGAATCTGCTGACCCGAATGTAAAATGCATCAGCCTTTCGGTTTTTGATTTTAGGGACCACCCACGTGGCCAATGGTCAGTACTCTACTTGGTAAATTTTGAGCCGTTGGGGGTAGATGAAACGATAAATTAGATGGCATTGAAGGGATGCGGTTGAAGGGGTAGAGAATTCTTTTCAGATTGTACAACCAATAACCTCGCGCTTCTATGTTCTGGTCTCAGTTGCTACCATCAAGCGGTATCCAGTAAAAGCAGGAAGCATAGAAACTCCAAGGGATAAAGATCCCAAAAACCAAAGTAATGAGCGGAAATCAAAAGGACAAACAAAGAGTGCGAATACAACTGTTCCACCGGCGCAACACTAAGCCATATCACCTAATATCTCCAACCACTTGGTATATGGGTCGCGTTGACCCCAACCTGAAGGTCTAACACGTCCTACTTAGCCAAGCCCATTGGTCAAGGCTTTCATACTTTGTTTCCATGTCGTGGACTGACCACCTCGACCTACTTTCTAAACACTATCTGCCCCGGAGAACACTGTGTGCCGAGGAAGTCTATCGGTGGGCATGTTTAACACATTTCCCAGCCACATTAGCCTGTTTAGATTCAATACTTTATCCAGAAAAAGACCTCTGATTCCCAACATTTTGCGCTAAACCTCAGCCTTGTTGATACTGTGTTCTCACCTTATTCAGGCAATGCTACGGAGACATCGATGCTCGAATATCGACAATCTTCGCCTTAACAGCGATGTTTCTCAACCATAAAAATATAGGGGACTTAACCACTGCATAGCACATCGACCATTACCAGATAATCGGATGTCACTCCGGCGTTAACTATGGCGAAGGTTGGCAGAAACCAAAAGCATCTTCTGTATACACGGGGACACTTCATCTGACATCTGTCCACCTGGTGAAATGTACCCTCCCAGGTAACAAAATTTATCTACTTTAGCTAGAGCTTCCCTTGCCAACACAAGGTTTGGTGTTGAGCTAATCCAGCCCTGTAACGGCTTTTCACATTTTGCGGATGCGTAAGGCATTCCAAAAACTGCTACAGTGTTTTTTAGACTATATAAGAAAGCTCGCAACTTACTTGGGTCCTCATTTGGAACAACTCTATCGTCCGCCCATTCCAAGTCAGACGGTTTACTGCCCGACCAAAGATCGATGCCGCTATTCCCACACGAATATATGGCTATATCAAGAATCAAATTAATTACAAAATTGAGGAAGGGCGAACGAAGGCAACACTGACGAAAACCACTTTCTGCTGTGAACCCAGGTGAAAGATCGCCATCAGCGCGAACGCGACTACGGCTGTTTGCATACAAACACTGGAAAACAGAAACGAACTTCTCTGACACACCCTTCAATGACAGGCAGCGCCAGAGAACTGTTCGGTCGGCTGAATCAAACTCTGCCTTCAGATCAAGTAGGACAGAGATTGTCGGTCTGCTGAAGAGGGGTGTGTACTGTAAGGTTTTTCGAAGAGTAAGAAAGTGGTCGACGCAAACACGACCGGGTCTCAGACTGACTTGATTCTCGCGAGCACACATTTTGCAGGCGCTGCCAATCAGTGGAGAATAAGCTGGGTGACCAGTTTGGATGCGATAATTACCAAGCCAGTTCCTCTGTGGTTTTCACAAGAGGATCTGTCACCTTTCTTGTGAACCGGCACAATCGCCGATTCACACCATTCCGTGGGAATCTGCCTAATATTCTAAACAACCCGGAGAAGTTTTGTTACTTCAGAAACCAAATTTTCGCCCCCATCCTTGAAAAAAATGGAGTAAACCCATCCAGTCCAGCGGCTTTGCACCTTTTCAGGTAAACTGCCTTTCGCACAGCGAACATTTCTGGTAGAGGGCTGATATCCGTCTGTACTGTTTCTCTGGCAGGTATATGTTGAAGGTCTACTGTAGAAAAGGGCCAAATGAATCATTCCTTAAAGTGCTCCGCTCGTCAGTTCCGACGACGTCCCCGAGATTGAGTCAGTAGGCCATCGGATCCCTTGATGAACTCATTTACACCAGGCTTCCGTGGACCAGTATCTCCAATCAAACGGAAAAGGTTGTGAGTATTGCAGTGGGCTCAGTCTTCTCTGTTTCCGTACAATTCGGAATCCCCAACTGCTCGCAGCCATTTCTCAGGCTTCTAGTCAGTTGGCGTCTCAGAGGCTTATACACTTCTTCAATGTGGCTTCAAAAGGGACCGGTTTGTGTGCATCCAACAAAGGAACTGATGTCGGAGATATCCATTGTCTGTGAGGTCTACTTTGAACAGAGTCCCGTATGGCATTAGATGCGTTACACAAAACTTCCTTGATCTGTTGCCTGCGTTCATCTGGGTCCTGGACATCCGGCTGCATGGACAGTCGTGTAGGCAGCTCCATCTAGAAAGTAGATCATCGGTTATCATCTAGAAGCAACTACACAGGAGGGTCGACATTTACTTTGGGGCGACAGCGGACGAAAATTAAACGGAGGCAGGCACGTGCCAAGGCGCGATCTGAGTCCACGGGCGTAGACCGAAATGAACAATAATCTTCAGCTGGTCCACACCAGAGGTGACCAAATACAATATGGTCAATCTGAATCCAGCTTTGTGAAGACTCTGAAGGATGCCATATGAGTCTATGCTACTTCTCGTGGCAGAGTTTCGTACTCGCCAGAAACAGTCTGAGGTCAGAAAACAGCTGAATGAGGCAATCACCGTTATCGGAACGTTCGGATGGAATAGAAAATGGGCCCCCGATGTGTCATTCGGAATCTCCCAAATGGCCAGATTGGGTGTTGAAGTCCCCAGCAGTGATCACCACGTCCGTTGGACGCATGATTTGAAGCAGCTCAGACAATTCGTGGTAGAATTCGTCCTTCGTTTCAGAGGAACTGTAATCAATAGGCGCATACACATACACGATAAATAAGCATCGGCGCTTCAGATGGTTGCTGTAACATACACAGAACTGTCCAACCGAACTGCACACAAACGACTGATGGCCAATATCCATTCTAGCAATGCACGCTCAGCTCTCATGTTCAAAGCAATCCCAATGCCAGCCTGACCACGAACACTAGACACTGGATCAACCGACACACGAAGAATGAAACGAGAGACTGCGGTTGCATCTGGGGTGCGAAGAGTGATCACAGAAGTGGAGTCTCGTATGCGTGTTTTTGAGACACGCCGTACATCTTTTCCAAATGTCAAGAGTTTAAGCGAGGATAGCCTGTTGCTTTACCTGACATGGTGTGCGGACGTCGAAGACAATTAAGTAAAGTGAACATTTAGGCTTCAGAAAAGCATTTGGATTGCACCAAACTCCTGAACTACTGACTTCTTCAGAGCCGCGGTTACCCGTGGTGTTTTACATCGGGGCGGGGGAAAGTTGGTAAGGACCTTTACAGGACAGATTTTGGAGGTTCCTGAGGGAATTATACCTAGCGGCTGCCCATGCTGTAGATGGAGATTTCATCCGGGAAACGTAATCGGGGCCTTTGACCCAAAAAGTCCGACCCACAAGGCAGTGGGGTTTTAATCCAGAACGGAACGCGACTGAGGACCCCGTGAAGGAACTTCTTCTGGATTGTCATGTGAAACCTGATTGTTGCAAGCATTCTATCTTGTCTTCGCTGGTGCTTCGTCATCTTTCCGCCTTTTAGATTCAGTCCTTAACCCTGTGCACCCAATGGAGCAAGCGGAAAGTGGATGGGGCAGTATCCTTTAGGCCGGGGCTGCCCAACTTAGGTGGGCGATAGCTGCTCACTGAGTTGCGATGACTTCTATCGTCGAGGGAAACCCAAGGTACTCCATTCCTACGTCCATCTAGTAGAGTTTTCTATACCGGTAAACTCTATTCATGTGTTCATTTAATGGAATGCCCTCTCCAGGCGCATAACAGTCAGAACCAGACATTGCCCATCAACTAGTTCTGAGACGGGGTCTCGTCTGGCTTCTAACGATAAACATGTCGGGCTTGATTGCATCTCGGACTTAAGGAAATCATCCTGCATAGCACTTTGTTTCGTGAAGGCACGCAAACCATCATGCCACGCCAAGGTACAGTCACTTCTTGAAAGTCCACAATGTTTACAAAGCTAAACAAACATTCTTCACAAGGAATCGACGCTTGCGCAACTGACTGCGGCGCGGGCTGCGATTTATAAAGGAAAGTTTGGTGTGTGAGTTAACAAAACCTAACCAATAACTGTACAATTAGGGTTTATCAAATTCCACATGAAGGTGGGAGGAAATCATATCAGCGGTCGGGTGTACTGAATGCGAAGAGTTAGTTCCTATAAAACCACCGGGGGAAGGAGAAATTCAACTTATCATAAATTGCTGCTACCACACTTTTAAAAATTGCAGAATTCGAAAAGATGGGCTATAAGTCGCAGCTACTAAAAGAAAATGTTCTACGGATTTGGAACGAAGGCCACATTGGAATCCAATAAGCCAGACATGGATACGAGCCGGAGCTAATGGAGTGATAGTTATCAAAAGCTCGATCGGTGACGGGGTTCGAACGTCGTACCTTAGACTTGAGTACGTGACTTACGCCGTCGGTCTGTAATGAATACTAGAAGCTAAGTGACGCAGATCGTACCATTGTACCCATGTCCACAGATATATAACACTCGTATGAATCGCGGAGATGAGCAATGGGTGAGGAGTCGGAAAGTGTTTACATCCCAGAAGAGCTATTCCCTTTCCATGCATTTACATGGGTGCAGTGGAGTGAAAGTATCTAAAACACGAGGATCCGTTGTGTTGTCAGGTATACCTTACAACTATGATCCTGAAATGTGCAGTAAGTAACCCATAAGTCGGGTTTGTTAACTTTAACCAACAGCCTTTGGGCATGCATGACCAAAGCGGTCTGGTTGTGTTTAGTTATATTCTTACGGTAGACTGAGTGGAGCTTTGCAAAGCTTAATGCCCTTTATTTATCTACCAAAATTTCCGAGAACGTCATTTACCCCCATTTTCCACGGAGTTTCCTCTTGATTCGGCATGCGCAACGCACTATCGGCGGACTAGAATGCTATTGTTTTATTCGGTAAACGCTGCACACTTCCCGAAAGTAAGCAATTATGAAATTTATATGTTCAAAGCTGGCTTTTTCTCCGAAAATTTTATGAACATGGCTTTCTTGCGCCTAGGTTATTGGTAACTACTGATGGTAGCATCGCAGGATGTACTACTGTTATGTCGTAAGTAACAACTATAGGAAAAGTCAGTGGAGCTTACCTCTTTTAGATGAAAATGAAATTACCTATTGCACTATCTGAGGCAGTTCTGTTCTTTTTCCGTATAGTAAACTGTGTTCAACATCTGTTTCATCCGTACGCAGGTCAACATCGACCTCCAACTTAAGTGTTTTCTCTCTAGATTCCGGAATATGAACATTGTGATATCAGAAGACGTTTTCAGAGGCAAACATTTGTTTCTAATGATTCATTCTCTAATCTTTACAAATCATTAAAGAAATGATTGTGTTAAGATGGTCAGGGGTCATTCGGATTGGACGTAGTTTGCGAGATGGGGTTGGGGATTGTTGCCAATGCTGGCCACCTCAACGGCAATCTATTTGTTCAGGTGCAAATGTAATGCAACCTGCATATGCCGAACGGCAAGGCAACTATCCCAAAGAATTAAGGAATATTGTCCAAGGTAGCTACAACATGGAGGAATAGAAACCATAGGGAGTGCCATTCTCGGGCACTTGGTAGACTCAGGTCATCAAATAAGTTTAGATTGGGCATTCAAAATCGTCTATCGAGTGACCCCCCCCCCCCCCCCTCCCCGATCCTCCGCTGACACGCACTGGCCACCGCAGGGGCGATAAGCATCCGTCTTGTCGCACATGCTCCGTGTACAGAGAAGAAATTAGTCCAAGCCCCCAATTACCCTGGCCGCAAATGGACCACCCCACCCCAGTGACTCAGCTCCTAACCATGTGACTGTCACGACCTAGTCCAGCTGATCAACATGTCGATCTAATCCCAACCCCCCCTCACAAACTATGTGCAATCCGAATGGCCCTTGACCATCTCAGTACAAGCATCGCTGTGCACATTGCATGACCTATAGGCATTAACGCCAGAACACGTGAACGACCTGAAAGCCCTTTTCATGCCCACGTCATTCTGATTATTATTTCCGTTGTTGCCTTTGCTACTTGTTAAGTGACACAGTTGACACTTGAGTCACCATTCATGTGCGCAAATTCTGAATATGGCATTAGTACTACGACCAGGTTACCACGTAATATTTATGTTGATCAACGTACTAGGTGCGTATCGTCGGGTTTGACCCAAATGTTTTTTTTTGAACGTGGTAGCTGATGGGTAATGAAACCACGATGAGCGTGCCGTAGCTATTAGATTTATTATCGACTGCTGCAGACATAATTAAGACAGCCTCCATAGGACAATTGTGGAAATTATGCAGTCTTGGTTGGGAGGTTTGGGGCAACTCAACATCAAAATCAGGTTGTCTCATTTTCAGCTCTATTTCTATCGCCTAGACATAGTATTGAGCCTACTGCAGTAAACATTATCCCACAACTCGATACAGTGACCTAACAGTGTACACAACTGCGCCACGTCACGGTGAAATTGTTATTTACTATCGCTAAAAGTTGTTATACAATATTTTAGTAGCTCTGATCCCTAAACATATTAGAAAATACCCCCAACTACTCACTAAATTTAGCCCTTTCTGTTTCCCCACCTAGGTCCCGCCTAACTAGTGGTCATCGTTCTCCATTCAATTGAGACCCCACTTGTCATTTCGTATCCGATTATCGATAGTTAACCGATTCATCTCAACACACCCACTTGATACTTTTGGCATACTTCTTGCATCATCATGACACCGCGGTCCTTAGCTAGCGCTCGGAACACTCGAAATGCTAAAATTAGAAAACCTAAGCACTCCAAACCCCACCCAGGAACTGATTCCTGCTCAGTCACCCTCGTCAACGTAGCCAACTTGTCATTTGGTAAATCTAATGACCTGGAAAGAGCTTCGCGGAAATCAGCAATAAGCTCCAACTCATAGACGAAACCCCCTGGTAATCCTCGTTGACCCCGGGGCAACCACACCCTATCACAAACTGGTGTCAACGGGGCACTTTCTCGATTCCATCACAACCGAAATCTACCACAGCATTTCCAAACCCAAAAATACCGTGGTTTCCAAAGTCCCTGACTGCCTATCCCTAGTACTAGTCAAACAGCATACTCAGTGCACGCAATATGGCTCACCATGGATGCCTTTGCACCAGGCTGCGAAAGAAGTCCCAGCGTCCTAACTGTCCTGTTCACTCTATAAAATACCACTTCAAAGGCAAATATCTCGATCGCTCAAAAGTAGCACCACCTTGCCAATTCATACTGGGCCAACTGGCTCTGATGCAAAGCCCTCTCGAAACCCCATAGGCATGATGCGACCAACCGATCCAGCACCCTCTGCTGTCTATCCCCATAATGTTGACCTAGACTCAACTAACTCCCCGCTATCGATCCCACCTCTGCGCAAAAGCTCCTACGTAGCATCCCCACCAGTAGCTTCCATCTCTAGCTGCTTGAGCCCTGCGACCACTTGCTCTAAATGGCATTTTACCTCAGTATCGACCCCACATTCCCCGATGGTAGCTCCAAAATCAAAAATCGATATTGGATCAACTCCCAACCTCTGATGTACCAGTCCTCACCTGTCCACCCAGCCTCTGCTACGTGTTACTAGCCGTCGCTATCGCTTTGACGACTCTGCTCACTACCCACCCGGTACACACTCTGATCCGCCAAATATCAGTGCTCTATGCCATGCTTCTTCGAAACCTCGCGTGAGTATGCCAGAAACCCCACCCAGGTCTGCATCCGGTCAACTACTCATTTCACCTATTCATCTTTGATCTCAATGAAACTCCTTCAAATCCCACCCTCTGCACTAAGGGGAGCTAAGCAGTTGCACTATTCTCCAACTCAGTCTAACGCTATCGAACCTGATTGCTTCAGTATCCTTTCTAGCTATTCTCGTGCCAATCACCCCTCCACTTCCCTCCGCTTACGTTGCTTACTCTCCTCCCTTCTGATAATAAGTAACGTTCAAACCACCCACCTGCCTTTCCAACGTACATCTCTTCTTTCCCACCTGACTAAAACCCCGTATTTACCAGTCTCAGCATGCCCCAGCTGGTTCCCGCAGCTCTTCGCCAATTCTCGCCTTTCACTAAACTGCCATATGAAAATCCTATCAATAATTCCAGGTTTAGACGTATATCCCGCCTCCTCGCTCCTTGTATGTCTCCTCACATGAAAGCCACTATACCACTCATGAGCCTCAGGCCTTTTTCACATATGGCCACTCACATCCTAGCACCCAACTCCCACTACTACAACGTATCTCGCCTACGCCCCTTCACCCTTATGCCCTCCTACACCCTCTCTACAGGGCCTGTCCAACAGATACATTACCCGCCGCCTAACAACTTCTTTTTTTCTTGACCAATGCGTACCACGCCCGCCCCTGGCCCTATCTCTAGCCTCCCTTCGGCCTGCATCAGGAGTTTCTTGCCAACCCATTTTATTGATCACCCACGACGATCGGCGGAGCCTCATACTAAAGCTTTGCCTATTTATTATCCCCTTTCAAAAATCGCCTACCCTCCCACTTCTCATGACGCTTCAACCTTACTGAGACCCAATTTTTATCGCCACATCAATCCCAATAGTCACGCACCTGGCATCAGTGTATTGCACACCACGACACCGAATTATTTTCTATTGGTTCTTGCAGATGCTCGATCACTAATTAGGAAAATATCTCACCTGCATCCACTTCAAGCCCTGACATAACACTAGTAACTGAAACCCGGCTCTTCGATGATACCTGACTGGACCTTGATCGGATAGCTGGGTATCATTGCTTCTCCAACACTCACCAGTCCATGTGTAGCAGTGGCTGCCCAGTCATTGTCAAATGCACTATCCACCCTGGTGTTGTTGACCACCCCCCCCCCTTTCTTGTCCCCACTGAAGATACACTATGGCTATCTATTCTCGCCTCCGTCCAGAACCTCCTCCTTGGCTGCGTCTACTTCTCTCCGAGCCTGGAGCTCTCGAAAATAGACTCCGTCATGGATGTCTTTATTGCTGCACCTGGCTATCCTGTCAGCACAAAAATCATTGCGGGTGAATTTATTCTTCCTCTATTCTGCTAGCTCTCTTATACTGGTCCTCCTGCCTTCTTCACCTTCCTTTCCTGTATCCGACTTGGTGGGTGGACCCAAAACGTCTCCTGTCCCACAAGGTGGAACAAAGTCTCGGGCCCAGTATTCTTCATCGATATTCCTGATATCATTACTCAGGTCGCTGACCACTTCCCAGGTAGTGACCACCGTATTGTTTCGTGTAAATTCAGTTGCTTCAGCTGTCCCTATCCGAAACAATCCCCTTTCCGTGGTCCGACTTTCTAACTTTCATGCAACTGGCCTCTCGTATCAACGATAATCCGTTCCCCTAACTGGACACCTTTTTTCTTTCACCTGATTCTCTCATTGTTGTCAGCTCTCTCTACTCCAACTTATTACGCTGCCTAAATGCTACTAACCCACGTATTGATCCACGCCCCAAGTCCTGCTCTTCCCCTCTGTCACTTTTAGAGTTTACGCTGGCTAAGCTGCAACTTAACTTTGCTGGGTCACGAGACCTCACAATTCTTCTGCCCGTCAACCAGTTACACTTTGAGCCTCGTCGCAAGGCAGAATGGCATCCAAAAAGACAAGAAGCCGCCGCTTCAGCGCACCCCAACAAAAGTGGCTACCTGTCCAACTTGCTTAGTAAAAGGTCTGACCGCTCCACTCTTGCCTCGCTCAAATTCCTCAGCTGCGGTTCACCTACCTCTAATACCCCAGTGTCTATTTCTGAGGCGTTCAATGATTACTTCTCTTCCATTCTTATAGCCTTCCCTGGTGTCCCTCCTCCTCCTATCCATCCCAGCATCTCAGGCTCTCTTTCATCAGTTTTCTTCTTCCATCTAGAGATCGACATATTCCCCTTCTCCATTAAACCTTCCCGGAAACCGGGCCTAGATGGACTCCCATCGGCCCTTCTCCGTTTTAGCAGTCCCGACTTATATGTTGCTACTTATTGTATACAAAACCTCCATCCTTCGCAGCTTCGCCCCCCCCCCCCCCAAACGGAAAACCTCAGTTATCACTCCCATCTCCAAAAAGGGCACACAACACGACTCGGATAACTATCGGCCCAATAACCACACAGCAGTAGTCCACAAAAGTATGGAAAGAATTATCAAAAAACACGTTGTTTAGTATTTCTTAACTAACAACCTGCCTAATCTAGGTCAGCTTGGTTTTCTGAATTCTCGCCTTTGCTCCTCTTACCACCTGGACTTCCTTAATGTCCTATCGTCCGCTATTGATGCCGACAACTCTGCTATTGTCCTGTACCTTGATATGTCTAAGGATTTTGACTGCATTCCCTATGTGCACCTGATAGCCAAAATCCGATCTCCTTGCACAGCGGATCCTCTCCTCCACTAGCTATCCTCATATCTTTCTCACAGATCACTAGGTGTGTTGGCTGAGGGCCACTTATCTTATGCCAAACCCACTACTAGTGGTGTCATCCAAGGCAGTGTCTTAGGCCCTTTCGTTGCCGATACTATAAAAATAATGTACTCCTCCCGACCAAATGACGTACCCACAGCCCTATGCAACATATCGGTTGACTTATCCTCCCGCCAAACCTGGTGCACCTCATAGTTGATAAAATTCTGTAAAGAGAAATGCTTCATCTCACCTTACAAAAGCACTATACCGCCCGAACAAATTAATCTGGATGTCCTTCCCATCCACATACACCCCAATGTCAGTGACCTCGGCATACGCTACTCCCGTTCCTTCAACTTCTGGGAGCAGGTTTCGTTCCAAGTCACTAAAGCTAAGCGAACCCTGGACCTGGTACGTCTGCGTTTCCTATCACCGGCCAGCCGCATCTTCATATATCTCTCACAAGAGAGATCACTCCTAGAATACTGTCCAATCACCTCCAACCACTGGCCACGTTCTTCCATTGTATCTATTGAGAATGTTCAGAGTGCCTTTACCAAAATGCTCTTAGGCGTACCTGTAGCTTTAACACACAGCCAAAGCTGTGATCTCTTGCACCTTGAGCCTCAGTGGATTCGTCGCATGAGGCTCAAACTAGTCTTTCTGTTTAAGCTAATCAATAACTGGATCTACACTTCCTACTGTGTCTCATTCGCTGCCAATTGCGCCTATGCCCTTCGTCGTCGTGCCTTTTTTCTCTACCTGATGCTCATCCGAATGTTGATTTGAGTTCCTGATTCTTCCTGTCAGCCTATTCCCAAAACTGGAATAAGCTTCCCCTCATTATACGCAGTGCCTTTTCACTGTACGTTTTTAAGCCTGCAATTCTTGTCTACTTAACTGCCCCCAACGCTATAATGGTAGCCAGTGAGTGCGTCTCTACCGATCTGGCCCTTGAAATAACCCACTAACTGTAACTTTATCACCACTGCACCATAAGCCAATACCTTTTTTCTGTTCAACCATTTTCTTCTCAGTACCACGAACTATGATCATTGCTATCCCTGGTCCGCAGTGGATTTATCTCCTGCTTTTAATACGATAACCCTACTCCTAACCCAAATCTGTTTGTGTTTCCATCCTGACTCCATCCACCTCTTCCTATCTTGCGCTGTTAATTTGACCCTGTCATAGTTCCCCACTGCCTAAACCCATGCTAATGAAAGAGGTTGAGGTCACTCACACTCCCTACCATCTCCCAACTTGTCCTGGGGACCCACTGCATCAGTGAGCTCTTGTTTCGTCTTTTTTACTTTTTTTATCTATTAACCGTTGATCCTCCGTTGTGGCATACTCAGACTGCGTTTTTCTATCTCATCTCCCGTTCCAGTGATCCCCAATAACAGTCAACCGCTTGGGACACAGTACTGATCATTTCCCATGCAGGTGCATCTGAATAATAATGCTATATGGCTGTCTATCGATTGCTGTTCTCGTTGGCTATACTGTCCAAGGTTTCTCACATTTCGGACAATCGATCCTGGATGATATTGTAACGGGAAATGATAAGGCAAGGGAAAGACCTGAAAATCAAGGCAAACGGACAAACCAAACGAGTGCCAAAGGCAGAAGAACAGGCGGCGAATATGTCGGAGGCTTCCCAAAGCAGACAAAAGGAGGCATACGAACTACCAGATAAGAAGCGGAGGGATATCTTTCGAAAAGCAAGTTAGTCCAGGCGAGGGGCTGCCGATCGAGCTGTCATCTGAGTCAATCGAACCAACCGGATGGAAATGACGCCCAAGAGAATCAAGTATTCGGCCACGGACAACTGGCCAGAAGGCAGCCGAAGAGCTCAAGAAGCAGCAATAGCAATCTTGGCGCCGAGCAGTCTGAAAAACGGTCTTTATAAAAGTTTGTGTTCCATGATTAGACTTGTTTGGCCGTTGGAATACAAGTATCCTGCCATGTGTTGCCGTCCTTGTTACAATGTACCCTCACGGTGGTTACTCCGCCCCCTGTAGAACCATCAATTATCACTCGTACCAAACCCATCGGTGCTAGGCGCGGTCAGATCCACCGCTCCGGCCGGAGCAGATCGGCCGTCTGCAACGACGTGCGAGAGCAATAACATTGGTGGATCACATCTCCTGTGTTCATTTCATAAAGTGCTTTTCAGGTTAGATGTCGAAGGCACTGTCAGCCCCACCCACTAGCACCGATAGCGGACCTCACTCTCTTCGCTCAGCCGCATCCAGATCGCAAGCTTCCACCAATCCTCTTCTGCCAAGGTATGCTCGCCTATCATTCTTGTCATCGCTCTTATCGCTTTCCATTGCCGTCTTTCTGCCACTCTGTGCACGTTAATTCATTTTGTCTTTGCCCCTGTCGTTTCTCATCTTGACAGCTCTCACTGCATAATGTCACTGCCGCCCTATCCACTTTACTCTGCCCATGCCCGTGAATACTTAATTTTCTACCCATGTCTCACTTGCCGACTCCAAATCCCTATTCTCCTGCCACCACACTATGCTCATACGGCTGACTGATCGCATTCTTACACACCACTGTCCGCCATTTTGTCGTATCCTTCCTCGCACTCACTTCTCGTGCCTCACGCCTTTAAGCAACAGCCTCACACATACCCATACCCAGCCCCGATGTTTGAACTCACCGATTCTACCTTCGCATCTTTACAGCCACATTTACTATCCATTCATCACCGCCATATATTTCTTCCCTCAGGATCTTTCCACCAATTGGTGATTCGATTGGCATCTTTCGGCTCAACTACCCGCAGGCATGCAGCTCTCTAGTTCCATCGCCGTAACTCCGCTGCGGCTATATTGCTCTTGCGTGTTCTTCCGTCAGAAGTTTATTTGTCCTGGTGCCTCTTTTTCCTCGCCCTTTACTGTGTTTGACCTGTATTAAAACGGTCTGATTGGTCATTTCTTACTTGTTTCTCTTCGATCAGTTCTCTCTTCTCCTGTTCTGTATATCACTCGCCACAGATATCGTCTGTGTGCCTTTCACACTGCTCTGCTCTCTAAGTTCCACCTAATGTAAAGACGACTTTTATTCATGATTTGCACGTGCAGTATCAAACCATACGATAGCTCTTTACTTGACCCTTCTGATCGTCCACTTACTTGTTTCTGTCCCACGTTGTTCACCGTTACAATGGCCGCATCCTTCTACTACAGTCCGTTTTACTTCCCAGATACCCTTCTCCGCTGATATCCCATACTAATCCAACCGCTTTTTAACTATATTCGCTCTGCGTCCCCCAGCCTTTTTCATATTCATCATCCTCCTGTACTTCCATTTCTTAAAGCTTCTCTCATTTCAGACCGTCATCGCATGATGCATCTGCATTGATCAAATTACTAGATACATTCTTACCTGTTTTCTTCGATCACTTCGTTCATCTTTCCTAGTTTATGAACTGTTTTTTTCACAACCGTCGGCATTTCTGCGCTTCCAAGGTCATTTTTCGCTCTGTCAATCCACCACGTTCATCTGTCATAAAGAAAACCATAGGTCGCAATTTTCCCAGGTAATTCTATATCATCTGATCTGACCCTACCTGTCACTACCCCACCTTCCACGATTTGCATTGCTCGCTCCCTGTTTTACATAGAGTTTCGTACCCTATCATCGACCAGTTACTGCAGTGTAGCAATGATTCAGTGATATCTAACCATTTTCCATGCAAATCAATTTATTCTTCTTCATCTCTCGTTTTCACAGTTGTTCCAACCGACTTTTGGTCTTTCTCGTGTAAAACTCCCAGCTTTCAGCTATCTTCACTCGGATCAATCAAATCCCCCATTCGACCTTGACTTTCAAATTCATCGAGCATCCATTTGAATCCGTCCTTAGATTCACTTGGATTCCCTTCATTATTCCTTGGTGTGCACAAATTTGCCATACACTTATCTCCAGTTTCTCTCTCTTCGGTTTATCTATCCTATGTTTGTTACAAATTTTTCTACATTTTCAACATTATCCGCCAGTGTTACTGCTTTTAACATTTGATCATGTGTCTGGCATGATTCGGGCGTCTTCAGAGTGAACCATTACTATTATTATTATTATTATTATTATTATTATTATTATTATTATTATAGCTAGGTATTAATCGAAATGGGCATGTCACTTAGTCAGTATGCTTCCACTGAGTCTGCCTTTGGGTGGTGTTCGCACCAGATGTGTTGTATGACTTCAGTGACTTGAACGATATAACATGGGCGACCGGAAGCCACGGGTGAATAAGGCTCCGTAGTTGATCGCGCAGCAATTCTCGTTTGTTTTTGTTCGGTGAAGGCTGCGTGTACGTACGTGGTACGTGATTGGAAACTGTGGCTACTGAACAAAGCCTGCTACGGTTTGACATAAGTGAAATCGGCTACCCTTTTTCACACGTTAGGGCTATGCCGTGCGGAATTGTGTTGCACATGCAGAATATTTTCGTCTTAACGCGTGGTTCATCTGTTGCACCTTGCGTCACCAAAACTCACTCAGGAATGAAACGATGGTAAATGTTGATCAAGTCATCAAATCATTTGAATATTTAAAAAGAGGAAGGCTCCAACAATTCACATTTGCCAGACCTTTGCCTTTCAAGAAAGGAACAACAATGGGTCAAATTGCGTGACCCGGGAAGGTTATAATTTATTGACCAATAGGACAATCACCAGTGTCTAAAGCCGCCTTGTGGTCACGAATGTACTCACTACCAAAAGTGTGGGTTTCTGTGCTGATTACCAGGAGAGTCTGTCATGTAAAAGGGTGATCAGGAAAGATGCAACAATAGTTCATTGGGTTGTAAGGCTGACATCTTATAGCGACATTTGGTGGAAAGGAAAAAACTGCAGTGACTGCACCAACGAGCCACCGTAAATCAGGTTTCACTTCATAGCATATCACAGCTATCGAGAGAAAAATTGAACAATCTTCCCTAATATTATTTTAAAGGAGTTCAAGAAACTCTGTTCCGTTCACCAACATTCATACTACAAATAACACTATTTCATTTGTATGAATTATCTTTACCGGAACTTCGATTGTCTGTTTTGTTGCACTAAATCGTTGTCACAAATCGGACCCCCATCGTTGCCTCCAGTGTGAGTCGCTTAACCTGAACCTTGCTGTGACTGTATTCACTACAGCAGTTCATTTATTGTTCATTTTGGAGCATAAGAGCCCAGAAGGAAAACTGCTGAGATTTGATTATTGGAAAATTTCTTAATTTGTTGTGTATAGTAACGTAGTTATTGGGAATCGACTGTGTTTTGAATAGTGTTGAAATTGGTCACTACGCGTCGCTCAAATGTTCGAATAGCTGGACTGTACAATAACAATAATAATAATAATGGTATATTTCGGATGGACCCGAGGCATACTGCAGCGCATGTTCAGGTATTGCAAATGATGACAGAATCAGAGTTTACAGGAGCATAAAGTAAGTGCCCACGGAGTATAGGTTGAGATGGATCAAAATGATAAAAAGGGCCTGCAAATTTGAAACTCAAGGTCATATGGTCGGTTCGGCTGTTGCAGAATGAAGTCAGGTGAAAGCTTGGAGTACGTACGTAGATGTTACCGGAAATATAGACAACTCTTGAAAATCCGAAATTGTTCAAAGGATATTCTTTTAATTTTCAAAACGGGAAATTACCAAGGAAATTGTAAACAGCCACTTGTATGCTGCAAAATGCGAAAAGCATATGGATGGAAAACTCGGCTATGTACTAGGACGGAATGTCAGAGAAAAGCATTCGTCAAATGGTTCACTTTACAATAGGGTTATCAACATGGAAATGTATCGGTCAGCGAAGATGGCGGCATAAAGTGGCTGAATGCTAGCGGAATCAGATACATTGCAAAACAAATGACGCATCTCGATGGAATGAGAGACTAACGTAGCGGGGATGAAAGGAAAGACCCGAAAGAAAACACGTAAGTGTGCAGTACCTCAATGACTACTAGAGGACTACAAAAAGATATTTCAGCTCATGACCTCGTTTGGTGATTGTGGTGAAGGAAGGAATAGTGACAATAAAAGTGTCAATAAGTGAATGGTAATAGTGAGTCCTATTGTGGCGAATAGACATGGTTACAAATGGGTCAGAAAAGTAGACAGACGTGCAACTCAAGGAAGGTGGGCAGTGAAGTACATGCCAAGATCAGTGACTATCTGTGTAAGCAACCAACATGTGCAAAGGAAATGATGGATGATAGAATGAGGTCAAAGCTATTCACTATTCAGTATATAGGTCGAGTGATAAATTTTGTCGGGTGTGAAAAAGGTAACTTCTAAAGTCGGTATCTAGAGCAAACACGAAGGAAAGAGAAAAGGGCAAAGCGAATGACATGATTGCAGCACCAGTGTTAGCAAAAGAATATAATTTTTTAATCCGCAAGAGGTGTTGGTGGATGGGACTAAACATGAGCTAGGCCCACAACCTGAAAGTCATTTCTGGAGGCAGGAGTGGCGACCCGCCAGTTTAGTTTCTCACGCACATTGTTGTAGACTTCCTGTACCCCCGATGTGCACCGGTCAAAGCGGTGGATTTGACCGCGTCTCGCACGTTTGGGATTAAAATGAGTTGTATCAATGCGGTGAGATCACGTGGTCCAGGTTCTGGTGACAGGGTTGTGGAGATCTTGTGGAGCAGAGCCAGTAGGGAAGCCGTCGTGTGACAGGCGAATATCAAATAGTAAGTTAGATTCAGTTGTTCTTTCTAGCGAGAAAATGTTCCAAGTTATTACTCACGGAACGAAGTAAGTGATAGCAGTCCTTGGAGGGTAATTCCTGGAATAAAAATAGAAAAGGCTGCAGTATGGCAGTTATACCGGCTGTGGGTTTAGGAAGAGATATTGAACAACACTATCACGCAACAACCTAGGTCAGTCAAGGAAATAGTAACAACAGAAAAGAGCCGTCCTAATTTTAAGGGCTAGATTTTATGAATATACGATAAACGGGAAGTAAAACGGACCGGTCCTAGCGACGGACTACCGTGTGCTTCAGTTTGAAGCATCAATGAGACAAGGAGGCAAGAGTGAACATCTTTGAGAGGGAAAAATTATGCGTAAGTCGATTTGTGGTACCATGGAGCAAGGTTCATTGGAGACGGATCGTTATGAGACCTTGATGGCGTTAGTGACTAGGTCATGGCTTATACACAGATGCAGTTTTAACAAGATTTGATGTTGCGTATTTGATAGAAGAAAATCCACGTGAATTGTAAAATTTTGATCAACAGATCGAGGCCTGCAATCTTGCATGGTGAAATGGTGTGTCTAACAGTCGGTGTAGTCTAGTGAATGCTGGCAATGGCTTCGGTCTACACGCAGGAGATAAAAAGGTAGGGAAGACTCGCGCGCAGTTCGGCAATAACGCTGTTGGTCCCAGAGATTGCTACACATAAGGCTTATGCAAAATGTAGCATGGGTCAAGGAAACATACTACTATGAGTTAGATAAGAAAATTGCATATATCAGGCCATGGAGTATTCTCGGGCCGAATCCTGACAAGACTGGGTGTTACGGGCATGCTGGATGGAAAACCACATGATTTGTAGCTGTTTGTTCTTCAAAACGAGACCCACCTTCTCACGTTAAGATGCCATAGCAAAAAGAAAAGTAGTCTGTAGGGTCAAGTGAATTCTGGTGACGGTGTTAGCCTTTCCCGCAGGGGTGGATAAAACTGTAGAGATAACGTGCATACTACGTTGGATAATGACGCTACTGATCACATAACAATGCTACATATAAGGCTGATGTTGAGTGCAGCTTAGAACAAGGAAGCGAGTGCTACCAAGATTTAAATAAGGAAATGGCAGACATTGGACCACGGAATTTACATGCGTCGAATCCTAACAAGACTGGACGTTACTTGTATGATGGAAGGAAATCCACATGTATTGTAACTGTTCGTTCATCAGAACCAGGCGTACAAACTCGTACGTTGAAATGAGGCATGAGATAGAGAATAGTTTACTAGCGAATAAGGCTGGTACCATGATGAGCTAACTCTACATTTGTTATTAAATGTTTTCTGGAAATAACGATATTCTAATACTTGATAGCGGCTGATGAGAAAAAATGTTGCCGAATGCGGTAAAAACAGACAACATGAATCGATGAACAAGCAGAGAAAAAAGGCCAGTAGGGGTGTGTTGGTCGAGAGTGTTGAGAATAAGGAGTGCTAACAGACAGACTGAAAGCTTCATTGACAGTCATAGGGTTTGGACTTGACTACTTCTGTCTGCTTTCTACAACGTCGAATGAATTCACATGCCTCTGAGGATCCATCAGTGATTACTGCCCATTGGACAAAAGTTTTTAGGTTACTCGTTGGTACCCCAGACCAAGTTAGTAGGCTCAAGTAAGCGGCATGTAGGGATCATGCATTAGAATGAGTATTCGTACCTTCGGCAGTATATTTATTTCTTTTTTGAATATTGAGGAGGCTGAAGATAACGACCAAATTTGCTGTGGAAGCTTGTTCCAAAGAAGAGAATATTTGATGATAAGGAAATAAGACCGTGTAGCAGCCCTAGTACTGGAATCGAGACCATTCAGTCACTGTGTCGTAAAGAGTAGTCGCAGGGAGTTTTGGCCTGGGGGCTGAATTGCAAGACGTAGGTTCTACAATAATGCGAAAGAAAGACAGGTTCCTTCGCCAAAGGGGGGGCTAGGTGCGACATTTCACACCGTTCCATAAAATTTACAGGTGAGGAATATCCTAATAACCGTTTTGTTAATCCACGTTGTACATTCTCAACTGCCAATCTATCAATCTGCCGCATGTAAGAGACTGCAGTGCAATATTCCGAAAGTGGTCTGATATGAGTTCTAAAACTTTTTAGTATGCTCTCTGGAAGACCGAAGATTCCAATAATCAGACTGTCTAGCCTTGACAACCTGCACTGCTAAATGTTCGGAGAAATTAAATGTACACGGAAATTGTAGTCCTTAGTCCTTTACTTCCGGACTGTTGGGGATGAATCGATCAATAATTTTAAACGTTCTTGAAGGAACCTGACACTTATACATGAGGATACAACTTTTAGCTGCGGGTAAAATCATCGCCCATGGATTGCTTGTTATGTCAGCAGTTTTAGAACCTAAGACGCTAGGTTCAAAGTAATACATAATTTTATTGTCGTCTGCAAAAACGAATGTAGAACACTGTTCGGTGACGTTAAAATGTCTTTTACGTACATAAGAAAAAACAAAGGACAGAGGACACTGATCTGAATAACTCCGCTAGTTACTGGTCGAGGTAGTAAAATTCACTGGAATTTCTTTTCACAAGCATTTACGCACAATGTCGTGTGAAATGGGTACGCTATTTTTCGGAGAGAGACTGACAGGAACTCTGCACAAGTTAGGCTTTGTGAAAGCTTTTCCTGAGCTAAAACATCTTTCATGGTAAAACAAGTATAAAAAATAATAATAATAATAGTATATTTATCAAAAGAACTGAGAAGCACGATCAGGAAAATGACTAGGTTCTATGATAATACGACAACCATCCACACTGTCGTCTATTTTAGATCATAATGAAATCAAAAATCCAACAAGTTATAAGTATATATCTTTTACTTAGATATATTGAAATATCTAACGTAAATAATTTCGATTTACGTTTGCTGTCATAAAGAACCATAGCTGTTTTATGAGACATCGAAAATATTAGTTCAGTACTCATATACAACCAAACAAATCATGGTTTCATTAAGGACGACGGCCGGCTGCTACTCACTTACTTCATTCACAAATTTACTCAATTGCAGCACATGCCAACATATATATGTCGGACAGGGAGACGCATGATTAGTTTGTTTTGAAGCACAGCTTGGGTCAGCAGGTGAGACCATATTATGTATTACGGTAAATACAAGTAAGTCTGGGTACCCTAAATTATTCATTCACCCCACTTAACACTAAGGACTGATATTTTTTCGTAAAACCAACGTTCATTCATTGGGTATATTGGCAAACCACCTTGGGACACTAAAATTTGTATTTACTAACACCTTCAGCGTTAACAACATCCGCTATGGTTTCATATGATATCAGTTATTAATTTACCAATTAAACTTGACGAAAATAACACTACGGGATTAGCTTCAAATCACACAAACGGCTATACCTTCCATCCATCTGCCAGACTAGATCCGAGTTAGTGTTGAATGACATTAGATTAGGATGGAGTCTTGTGGTACCTTGTCACCGTTTGTCAAACTGGCCCTGTGCACGCAAGCTAGGGAAAATCATCCCAACAGGAGAAACTCTTTTTGGTAAAAAAACAAGGAAGACATGCTCACTTTTGTGACAAATTTTGACTGAATCTGTAAATATTTAGTGTGGTAAGAGGTTGAAGGAGGATACTTTCATTGAGCACCACATGTGCTCCCGCGGACAGTGATCGCTTGGCGGTAGTTGGCTCCAAAATATTTTTCGCAGCGAAAACCGTTCGAAACACTCAAGAGCTATACTTATATGTTCGGACTAAGGTAAATGGGTTATTTAGTCTTAGGCAAGATATGATAATGCTATGAGAGCTAAGACAAATGACTAGAATGGCCTCAATCCTGTTCTTATTGCTGAGCAAAAATTAAGTGATAAGGTCTTCTGGCTGGGCTTATTGCGGGTTGGAGTTGCTTTGTTTCTAAACCATGTTCCACGAACATAACCCCGTCAACTGATCCTTGAGGACTTTTTATATCATGTGCTACATATTCAGTCAATAGATAACCGCAATAATAACCAAATCGTGGGAGAAATCTGATAGAATATGATTACTGAGGAGTCATATCAGCAAGCGTTAAACTTTACGTCCATGTAAATAGCATGCCCGCAAGTGGGCTTCTTAAACTGAAAAGTATCAGGCAATTCTATATTTTCATTGCCACATGAAAGATAACTAATTCACCGGAGAAACAATACTCAGTTTCACGGCATTCTAGCATAAGTCAATATTAATTGAATTGAGTTACACCTTTTGATATTTAGCTGTACAATTCACCAAAATATGTACCGGTTATCGTGTAGCAGGTCATAATGAATACACATTTTTGAATAATGCACCGATGGACCACAGAACGCTACCGCAGATTAATCCAACCAACTGAAAAGCTCACAGAAGGCAGACCTTAGCCACCACACTAATAACGGCAGGACTTCAAACCATTTTCGCAGATCAAATACAAGCTACCCATTGCTATTTCTCAGTTGTGAACTTGGGAATTGATTCAGAAGGCCCAGTGTAAAACATTGTTTGCCTGAACGGACATAAAAGCCTAAATGGTGAAAATGATCAAACCTGAGATTCTTCTCTGTCACATCATTAGTTGTTCCCGTGGTAACTCTCCGATGGCTTTCACTTGGTTTCTTGGTAATTTCTTTACCGTTGTTATTTTGGTTTATATCGTGAGTTTTGACTAATTCACCGGTCATGTATAAACGTGCGCGCACCGCAGTCCTGTCATTCTATCACTGCTCGCTGAGCGGTCCGGTTGTCAGGTTGGATGGGTTTATGTGGTCGGTACTCCTGTTCTATCGCTCAGTTCGAGTTCATGCTAGAATTATGAATCGCTTGAAGTATGCTCTGAAAAGTTTTAAAAGAGTACTTACACTTCTTTCTAAGCGTATAACTTTCTAACGTGCTGGACTGTGAGGAACGAATTCAAGACTTGCTGGATGATTTGCTGTACCAATACGGAAATTGACAAAGCTGGACATGTTTTCAGAGCTTGATATTCCATAACGGAGAAAACTGACGTTTCTAACACTAAATGGCTCGGTTACATCGGCGCTGGAACACGTGAACTAATCAAAGGACCTTTTTGGGACCGAGCCGGTCTGACTACCATTTTCGCTGTTGTCTTCGACACAGTTGGTACATGAGTCTCTGTTCATGTGCGCAGCCCTGGAATAGATTACCGTGCGAGTTCCATAGAGCTATGTTTTAGTTAGTCAAACTTTGTAGGTGATAACTCTGCCGTGTAGTACCTGCAAATGAACACATGGAACTGACATCCGTTAAACTAAAATGTGTCTATTCGTTGATCGAACCGATAATAGAACATGGCGGAATTTGTAATACCGGTTACATAGACTTATAAGACAAATGCCTAATTCTACGAATATGGTAATAGAATTATGCATTTGTCTTCTCATAATAAAGCACAATTCTATAGACAACGGGGCTGTTCAGCTGACTTTCATGACGTCGCTAGATGGAAAGAAAATCAACGTTCTCGATTTCAGTGGTGGGTCACCCTAAGTTGCGTTTGCTGTAGACCAGTAGGATCTAGAATGGTTACGTATAAACGTACCCAGACTTTTGCCGAAGAGGTAGTGGGCAGTCATTTAAGATTTGTGCTAAACTCTAAATACCAAGATTTCCCAGGAAAATTACCATTCGCCGAAATTTTACAGGTCATAATTAGCAATATGCTTTACAGTATCGTTGCGAATTCTGTGCCTCTGGAGGATCTATAATGAAGAGTTAGGGACGGAAAAAACTGATCTTACTGGAACCAGGACCTCCCGTCGTTTGCGTATTCCTCTGGTTGGACCGGTGCTGGTGTCACATCCCAAAATTCACGCGAATACGCTGTAAGCACTCCGCCGTAATCGTAATCGCATCCAGAGAAATGTGATTGTCGGGGGTCATTTTCATGTATATTATTAAAGTTCCAGTCTATTAAAAACTACTTCAAGAAACCTGCAATGTCTCAACAAAATGATCAATATTCTCACCATCTCAAATTTTCTCCTTGAAAATATTTAGTTATATTCTACCACAAAATAAAGCAATGCGTAGACTTTTTGCAAAATGAACATATGACGTATTTATCCAATTTGTGAAATACCAGGGAATGCTGGTGCTCCATTTCACACAACCTAAAGCTTCATCATTTTAATGAATCTCAGTGATCAAACGGTTAGCTATATAATCGAAACAATAACAGGAAAATCCTTGAGGGCTGATTCCGTACTAATGGATTAACTTCGACCAACCGTATCTTCGGCTAAATGCCAACCCTACAAACCAACCCAGAAACGGCGGTACCCTAAACAGATCCACTGGATTAATCGCTCTCTACATTGGCATTGGATTTTGTATTCAGTCCCGCCGCTCAAGTTGTGTGACTAAATTACTTCAACCCTTTGTTTAAACAGTTGGTTCTCCCTTTCGAATAGGTAGCCTATATTTGTGCAGCAGACTTCCTCTCCTGAAAATGTTTGTGTTATATAAGTGTGCGTGGAAGTGCACCTCAACTGTTCCGTGGACAAATCCGCCCGGGATCCTTGGGACTGGATGTTTGTTCAGGATTGAGAAGAAATTCCGAAATCGGTTACAGAGGTTGCTGATGAAAAAATTGAAGAGGCTGCAAGACACCTCATAAAATAATAAAACCATAAATAGAAATGGTAACCAGGTAGACGGAAAAGAATGAGCACTAGAGGTGGGGTTAGGTCGGTAATAATGATAAAAATAGCGGTGAGCCGAGAATCATAACCACTTACCGAATCTTAGACAAGACCTACCCTAGAATAATTTTGGCTGTAAGTGTAAATGATGTGTTGAAAATCCTTCTTTAAGCACAGCACTTTCATTTCTCCATAACATGAATCTACTGGTTATGAAACTCGGATGCCTGCAATACACACCTGCTAGTTTATGACACAATCCTGCATACTTGAACGTGGGTTTGGCTCATTGGACTGTTAAGCCCGCCTAAACGAGACTGTGTTTACGCGTAAAGTCCAACCGAACAACTTCATGATCCCAAATTAGGCAATTTCAGATTATCGCTCAACCAACAATATACAAACCCCAGTCCACTATAGGATCAAAAGGAACACCGGATGAGTCTGAATCCCGTATTATACGATGTATGAAATGTACAATAATATAACAATGCAACAAATCACACATTGACATACTTGACTTTAGCCTTTTTTAGGCAGACCGTACACGGAACAGAAATGAAGAACGAATTAGCCCAATTGAGCATTATCCAACAAGAAATGAAAGTACTTCGAAAGAGGTAGTAGTCGGCGGATACGGACAAACAAAACTGGAACAAGAGCCAGAGGATAAGAATACTACTCATGGACACGTATTACGAAACCGTTGAAATTTCAATAGTTAAAGACAATCCGTGGGTCAGCCGCCGTAACACTGACACCGTTTGCATATGTTTGTTGCATTGGACTTTGACTTTCGATTTGAGTCGTTGGGGGCAAGATTTGAGGTTTGTACATGGGATGCATTTGTTACTTTCGTAATTCAGCACTGTCGAGTATTCCGATACATCTTGTTTTTCTTTTGGATCCACCCCGCTAGCACAGACTGAGTAAAAGTCAGAAAGTCACCAAAGTTCTCGTGCATTACACTGTTGGTAATACGTTGGCAAATTGTCAACGGTATGCCAACTTACCATCAACTTTTCACTAGTCAGTTTGCCTCATATGACGTTGACGAACTCACGTAGGTTAGTGAGCAGATTTATTACCACCTTAGTCAATGAGAGGCGAAAAACGGAAGTGATAGCGACCAGCTGGTTTACCCTTTCACAGGTGAACATTCCCTCTCAGCGGAACCCCCCGCCCTCCATAGCCACGCACCTACTGGCACTGACCAATCGAGTGTCTTCCAAGCTTCCCCCCCCCACCACCCTCGAGCAGAACTCACCACTAAACAGGAAGAAACCCTCGTAATTAGGTAGAACGATAGGAATGGCAGAAGGTATTAAATGATGCTAACTATATTATCCTATCTAATGTACAAAAGGGTCTTTGCGCATCCATATCTACGTTGAAGTACTAATCGTCCCCCCCCCCTGAAAGAAGAGAATTTCCGATTAAAATGAAATGGTCAACTTATGATAGCGGAATAACTTACCTCGAAGCCAATGTTTCGTGGCGAAATGCACTTTTGATTTCTGTATGATATCGAAAGCGGGCTGTTGAAGAACCCAGTCTGGAGTTGATAAGATACAATGTCCCACACGTACCAACAATGGGATCATGCAGAGCTGTTTTCCAGAAAGCAGATTCGTTTTATGCTCCGGAATAACTGATGTCCGAGGTGACTTCTATTCTTATTAAACTCGGCATCTCTGATCGGAAGTAACCTCCTCAGTTATAACCGATGGGTGGTGCTAGCAAGGCATCTTGCAATAATGGAGAATTTCGAACAACGATTAGGAAAAAATTTCGCGCGATTTTCCCTTTTGTACAAACTTCTTTCAAAGTCTTTAACTTCGTCCAACCTTGTCATCGAACTTCCATTACGACCCTCCTATGCGAACGCTATGTTCCGGAGCTTGTGGTTGTTGGTCCATTCTTTCAGAGACCTTCATGATGGTATAAAGGATATTTTTCATGAACCCTTTTGTGACTTATTCCTCGGAATCAAATGGATCGTAAATCGTTAAAAAATAAATCGCAGCTTACTATCAGCTTTGCCTAAGGTATTCTCCTCGTTCATGGGTCTCTGATTTGCTCCGAGGACATGTCCACGGTATTCGAAAGCTTCTGAAGAAGGATGGAAAGAATATAAGCAATGGAACACGTACTGTATGACGACGCAGAAGGCATCGGAACGTTTAGGTCGGGTGTCACACATGTCACGGTCCTCCGTCGTTCTAGGATATCTGCGTAACCTATAACTATACTGTATCAGAGCCCACTAACATGGAAAGAGAAACAAACGGTCCGCCGTTGTAACCGATGGTTGTCGAGTTACCTGATGACAGAAAACGGCCTCAAAGATGGCTTACTCAGCGGAGCGTTAGCCACTATCTTATTCTCCCTGATCACTGCAGCGTGTTACTGTACCTGTTTGTTGAGACGATAGCTTCAAAATAAGTTATTGTCACATCTTCTGACGACTTAGGTGATGTGTCATCTGAAAAGTGACTTGTTTATTTCCTGCATTTGTGTATCGGTGATTAGATTAATAAGGCCCATATGACTCTTTTCATAGGTAGCCCCATCACAGCGGTTCCATCGCTTGACGGGAACTGATTCTCTACCATCTGTCGCTGCATCCGCCACGCTCCGTCGTAAATAGCTGTCAGTTGTGATGATTATCTATGTTGTTAACAAACCAGTGTGGACCACGATGGTAACTGGTCTAAGCGGAGTAACCACTTACAAAGTAACATGATTCCGTACCATACGATGGAATTTTCAACCATCTACACTGGGAATGGATGTTGGTGTCTCATCTTTAGATAGCAATTTTTAAATAATCAAGCATGCTTCTCTGTTCTCATCATCTGGCAACTTCTGCACCGTAAAAATTGATAAACTGGAAAGCATCCGGAAAAGAAGAAAATGTAATTGATGGGCTGCTATGTTACTTAGGAAAGTAAAGGAAAAATTACTTTAAGGCATTTTATGCTTCCGTTTAAAGGGGATGTACTTTGACCTCTCTTCTTGCTTTGCCTACTATATATAGCTTTCTCTGCCTATTTAGGTTACTGCTGAGAAGTAGCAACCAGAACAGCCACAATCCAATAAACGTCCCACTGAATTAGATCCATTGAAGTTTTCCACCTTCAGGAGATCAAAGTGAATATACAAGATTAAACCACAAAAGGGTTAGCGATAAACTCTTGATCAATGGATGAAATATCTCCGATCAGATACTAAATGAGTTGCCATTGATCTCGGGTTTTCTATTCAAGGAGCTACAATATTGACTAGCCTCGCCCGTTTATTCACAGTGAACCACTTCATGTTGATTGAAACACCACCAACGGTTCACTCGATTTGCGTAGGTAGCTGAGTGAGATGGGGTGGAGATACATTCAGAATAATGAGAAGGGTCACTTGAAAGATCACTTTAATCATAATAACTCACTTTGTTTTGAATATCATAGGATGGATTATTTATTCATCTTTGTTTGATACAGCGCGGAAAATACTTGCGACTTCAGCATCCTACGTTACATTTTCTGAGGAACTATAAAAGAGGTTGCCTGCATAATGGGGTGGCCCTGAACAACTTGTTTTTGTGTCCTGAAAAGTCATTAGGTGTCTTACTTAAATATGAACCGGTTACCAGATTTCAGCGAAATTTTGAGGAAGGGCACGAAATTTATCATCAGGAAAAGTCACGAAATTTCAACAAATCGCTACGGAAACCAAATTTTTCAATTTTTTCAACCAGCCAGAGTCCCCCTGGACTCTTTTAGCTTTCTAGTGCTAATAAAGAAGCAATACGAAGCATATCATAAGTTACACCGTACACGCAAATGATCACGCACAAAATAATTCTAGTTCTTTTCCATCCTACCAAAACAAACTTCATTGTTTTCCAAAGTAGTCACTCTAGGGAAGTTGGAAGGGAGAACCACCGCGTGTGTAGTTATTATTATCCATCCCTATCTGACAACTTGGTGAGGTCTTTTGAATTAAATTATTGCAGTCAAACACAATATACACATCTAACCCGTAGTCGGATTGGTGGTGTTGTTTTGGCTGGTTATTCAAAGATCGATCCAAGTGGAACACTAGATGTGTAGCCGAACAAAAGCACTTATGAAAGAAGGAATGTGTATTCAAATACACCGTACGATAGGCAGTAGTTTGGACTGCAACGACTTGTTGTTGACTAATCTCTGGCTGGGAGTGGGATTCCAGTTTTCGATGAAGTACGTAGCAAGTTTTCTTGCTGACATAAATGAGTTCATCGGTTCATTGTTTAACACGTCGTGACATATTCACTGTTCCCGATGAGTGATAGAAAAGCCATTACCGCGTCAGAGATGCTACGGTATCTGATTTGCTGTCTGAGTGGTAATAATTCTAATGGTTCACACCAGGGATCTTTTGGAATTAGATTTACATGCCTTCAAGGTTTTTTATGTGCACCGTATGGATCAACATTCGGAGCGCAATCTGAACCACTAGCTTCACAACATTTAAGCCGAACTAACTCCTCGCTGAGCACCGAGGAGTCAACCATATGCTGATATTCGGCTGTCGATAATCTTGGCTTCACAGAAGCTTTTACGGGCTAGAATTCTTTTCAGTGTGCGAAATATACGGTCTAAGCAATCAGGATGGCCTCTCTGAGTCCAAGAGGATTTTACAGAAATGTGGCTACTGATAAGCATAAAAGTAGCCCTGCGCAGAAGACAGTACAGATAAGCTCGGACACTGCCAATTTTTTTCACGACTTATAAAACGCACTGTACAAGGGGTGGGATGCACTCTCCATTATGGACACCTACTGCAGCGTATATGATGGCAAATGCATTTGATCCACCTTGTGTGACAGTGGAAGAAACACTTTTTTCAAAACAAATGTTCTCGTGTGCGGGAAGTATAGGGAATCAAAATTGTTGCCAAGGTGCAGGAATCCTGAAAATCCAATTGTGAATCCACCATCACCAGTTTCCTCGATGGACAATATATGCGTCCAGGAAATCCGTAAACCAAGACAGTGTTATACAGTGCTGGGATCGAAATTACGTCTGTGCCCCTGGAAATATAGGCGTGCCCTGTTTGGTATCGGATCATCGTTGGCTTCTCTTGAAAACAAGACGCTGGCTATGAAGCTTCAGTGCATCGTCTAAATATTTGAGACCATATCCTCGTTGGGTCTTTGATCATGCGGTCAAGAAGTGAATCGCCTCATGTTGACACTCAATGCAATAATGACAAGGTGGACGTGTGTAGTAACCAGCCTCCGATATACTTCATCCATTTTGATATTTTTGTCCAATACTCCTCAAGCTTTGCTCAAGGCCACCATCACGCACTGACAGGTATTACTAGTAAACATGATGGTTCGCGTAGAACTAACTGATTGATGCCGTAATTTCATTGGCTCTTGCTATCACGATCATATAACCTCTAGACACAGTGCTTCCCACGGGGAACGCAGGTAAGCTGCAGGCTGCACTTAAGTTCAGCACCGTTTGGCATCGAAATTTAGTTCACGTTACGTCTGAAGGTAGTACGCCGAGGCACTACGTAGTGCACAGGTCTTGAACCCGGAAAGCTGGCTGAATGAGCGCCTCTGTTTGCACGAACTCGTGTGCATAAGCTAAGAACATCGAAATGATCACTTGTATTCAGCTAGCAGGTATTGGTGTGGGACGACATCATGGCGTTCGAAAGAAAATTGAATGATAATCAAAATGTTTACCATGTTATTGCATGGAAAACGTCTCAGGGCATTTCCTAGGTGTTATTTTGAACACGAAAGTGAACGAAAACTAAGATTGAATTCCAGTTGAGTGTAAAAGAATAAAGAAACTGATTTCACTGAACCAATGTGCGCTTATCAGTAAATGTGTTGGTCTGCTTTACTAACGGACTGAGTAACTAATAGGGAAATGAGATAGATAAGACAACGATGTTTTTTTACAGATATATAGTGCAAATAATACGTGAAACATGGCATTTTACTTTATAAACCGTTACCTAATAGACATTTACATGCTACTGAAAAACTGAAACTTTTTCAAAAATGATGCCTTATTTGCCTATTTATATACTTATATCGCACAAGAAATCTGTTTTATAAAAATTTGGTCTCATGCTGCTCATATATCAACTGTTCCCTTCATTGTATATAACATAAAAAGGTATGTTAGTCTTTCGCAAAGGGAAATGTCTGTCTCCACTCATACCGTGGAATTCCTTTCCATCATGGATCCGTGAGACATTCCGAATGAATGCTTAGGATCGAAAATGTTTTCTTAGGTCCTTCTACTGCGAGCAGTTTTAATACAACTTACAGTCCAAAGTGTATGACTTTGGCAGCGTCAAAATTATTAAGTTATCTACTCCATCTCTTGGTTGTGCAAGCGCTATTTTCATTACAATAAGGCTGGCCACCTGCAGGTTTGTTAACCGAATTCAGTTACAAGTCGACTAATGGTGCGTGACTCATGCAATTGAGACTATCGTTCACCGGTATGGTGGTGCCGTCAATTACCTTCAGAAACGCACATCGTTGAGAGAAAACATGAAGTTCACATGCGATGCCATAGTGACTACTTGATTGAATCTGGCTATCGATACGAACAGTTCATGGACCTGGAAGCAATGAATACCATCAACAAACTATCGGTGATCCGCAATTATTCAGATTAACGAAGTTCAGATACACACCAATATTACTGACAACCTGCCGAGTAAAGAGTTCAGAACGAGGGAAAGTCGGCCAGTGCTTGCAACAGCGTGTTATTCAGAGAGTGTCAACAGAAGTTTGGCACACAGTTATTTCTGGTCACCAAATATACTAATAATGACATTGTGAACAATCTCCGATAATTATCATGAGGGAAATATCGAGGACGTGTTAACGATTCACGTAGATACGAGTTGAAGGTGAAGTTTCTGTTTTGAACATAGTGTGCGTGCTTTACAAGCACACCTCTGTTAAGAATTGAGGAGGAAAATGTTTAAATAGTATACACGGTAGATAGGTGATTGACTTTTGAGGGGAACAGAGAGAGGATTTGATCTTGGTGCACAGTTTTGCCTCTTCATGGGCCCGTGTTCTAATGGACACGGGAACAGAATTAAACCCATACCTTATAACAGTCAGTCGCTGTGATAACTGCCTCCGTGATGCGTGTGTGAGTAGGGATCGAAAGGATTGACGTGACAACCCCGAATTGTCACGTTCCCTAATCTCTTTTGCTCCCGTATTAGTCTTCGTGTGAAGACGGAATGGCAATACTTTCGTCTCTTGAGGAGTACGGTAATGGCAGGTGCCTTGATTGCAGCCATAATCAAACACTGAAACAAACTCTCGCAGCTTTCGGTGTGTGTGTGTTAAGTCAAAAACGCACCCCGGTTTCAGGGCGTGTGCTTTCAGAGGTGTCACGATGCCGAGGTGAAAAGTGATCACGAGGCATAACCCATAAGAGGATTTACCTTAATCCCATTCGGTTCTCAGTACCACAAGGGTCGGGGATAGTAATTGTTCATTGGGCTTGCATCATCCGAGGCACCTACTTGGCCCAATTCCGTTCCCACACAACCTCTATATAGGCTACCACAGAACCCCGCAGGCACTGTTAACTGTTAAAATGTGTCACCTGGTTCCGCCTCAAATGTTGAGCCTTGTCATCCGAATGATTCCAAAAAGCTTTTGTTTACCGGTAGCCAATATTAGTCTTGAAGAAATTGCCACTTTGTTCACAAACTACACCCCCCTTAGTTAATCATTATTCAGCGTTTGACATGTGACCCTGTGGTGATTCAGCAGCTGTCACACGTGATATGGCCAGGTACAGCATCGTAGCCACACACGCGGATAAGCCCTAACCAACCAGGATAGCCGCGGACAAGTCCGACGAAAGCTCCCTGTGATTGGCCATCTTCGAGTCTACCAATTATATTCTCTAATTTAACAGATTTATACAAGCCCCTTCTGCAATATAACTAACGTGCTATTTCGCAGCCTTGGTATTCTTGCTACTTTCGTTCGCGTAGTTCCGGGTGGGGGGCAATTTCAATACGTCCTGTCAGTTCAGTTCGTTACGACTACCATAGACTTCAAAAGCGGTAAAGCATCCCCTGCGCTCACCATCACATTGGTGTTCGATAAGTAGTGACCTCTTCAACAAGAACGTTTAGAGATGGTAATAATCAGTCATTTTAGCTAGCTCTAGGAGATACTTGACAGATTGAAGTGTTACGAAATTAACGGCTCTATACAGAGAATGTGCTAATTAGATCTGGTGGCAGGGTACAGTGTTTCCACTGATACGCATTACGTAAAAACCAAAATCTGATAGGTTACTGAAATATTTCACAATAATGAACAAATTAAATCTGTTTCTGCCAATCAACTGTAACCCGCACGTTTAAAAACTGTCAGAAACTTCGTGATTAGAGAATGCTTTTACGGACTTGAAGCCAAATGAACGCTTTCACTTAGCTAAGCGTTGCTCCAACCCGGAGTAACGACATACAATGCGCTGTCTACTGCAAAGGCTTCGGGAGTATCTACGGTTTCCCCATCCGGTAAGGATGTTACATGTAAAGTCAGCTTCATCGCCTAGTTCGCATGACTCCCTGAAACCGTGCTGATCATGGGAGACGTTGACTGGCCGACTAGTTCTCATCGTGCTATAGGCTCGTGTAACCAGCGGACTACCCGACCCCGTGACAAAAACGCCATGACCCTCCTTAATCTTTTAGATTTTATGTTGCCCACAGGAAGGATGCCTAACCACACCGGTTTGCAGTCACCATATTCTGTTGAACGGACCATCCTGGGCTCATCCGGATTAGTAAGCCAACCGACCTCACCGTTTTGTTCAGTCGCGTGCATTTAACTGAACTGACCTTTTCGAGGTCTCTGTTGACCTCGTTTTTATCTACTTTTGTCTTCGGTGTCTAGCCGACTGTACGCTCACTCGATTTGCTTTACGCTTCGCCGTAGCTTTCGTTGTATTTCGTATCGGTACTGTTCGGTGCCACGATACATAAAGTACACTTTCGCATCTATCCACCCAGTCTAGTCTTCTTTATTCGTTCGATAAAGGGGATTTCGTTGGTAATTCACTGTGATACCGGACAGAAGATACGTTCATAAGCCGCATTCGAACGTCTTCTACAGGCTCTTGACTTATCGTGTGCATGTTAGCCAAAGAATGGTCTCAGCTACAGTCCTTCCCCATTATAAGAATGGTTGTTGAACAAGTCTTTCGAGATTCTGCATGCCCTGATGAACCAAAATGCTGGGTTAGGCATCGCGCAGCCTTCGATAACATCTCTGGTCCCCCCACGGCAGTAGTGCATTGAATATAAAAACCTTTGCACTCAACGAAATTTTCAAATCGCTTCATGAATATGCAGTAATGCTCAGGTTGCCCCGCTGATAGTGAGGAAAGGCCATCTTACTGCGTCATCTGAAGGCACGTTGTGTCAAGCCACTTTCAGAATCCATCGCAAACACCAGTGGTCAACAACTTCCACGTTTCTGATCTGTCCTACCCCTAGTGGCCACGTTTCACAGCCGTGAGTCAGTAATTGACTGATAGTGGCTCACAAAACTCAGGCCTTATTTCAGAGATTGATTTCGTTACTTGCTCAGAGTGCATCGCGAAACTGGAGAAGAGTAATCATGGCATTGCCAATGCATAATTTGACTTTGTTTTTGAATCAACCTTTTGGGAGGATAAAGGAGCCCATCTTTTTGAACACTGAGGCATACTGCATTTTTCCGCTGTTCGCTTCGTTACCTTGTATATTACCTTAGTGATATTATCTTGGCTTGGTAGGATGCCACTAACGTCCCAGTGCTTGCTGTGGATTCCTGAGATCTGGTTCACAGAGTCCGTCGCTGAAAGACTCAGTAAGCATCCAAAGTATTTTGCATCCTCAAAGCCTACTCAGAGATGAGGAGCTCGGCAGAGTAACGATGGAGGGGTTCTGCCGGTTGTCACTTACCTAATGTAGCACGGATTAAGTGAGAGGAATGTGAGAAATCCCTGTAGTAAGCTGCTGCCCCCATAGCTTCTTTGAGCTGGTTCATTAGTTGCTGCTGCCGCTTCCGACTGAATTGGAAGCTTTTCGTTGGATTTCACGGAAGCAGGGGTAACTATTTGCGCGAGTATCATGAGCCATCGTGCTCAACCGGAGAGTCTCCCCTGAAATCCTACCTTTCTGTCGTCTTGTGAACACCAGTTTGTCTATATCAGGTGGTTTTATTGACGCCTTCAGTCAGGTTTATTAATTGTTCACTGATACTTTTTCTTTACCTAGAAACGTGGTGGCTAGATGGGAAGCAATGGCTTCCAAGACCGCTTGGCGCTTTCTCATTTTTCTCAACGATGTTGCGTTATTCCTCTTGGGTGCACAGGTTTCGTCGCAACTCGTTGGGAGAATCTTGGAGGCAGTGCAAACCAGGGCTTGGTAGGTGCTTTTCTTGTTACTAGTCACCGCGCCTCGTTGGACCGGCAACCTCCCATCGAGGGTGACAGGAGTGATCGTATCAGAAAGAAATCGGTCTGGTGCACTTTGCAAATGTTTCCTGAGACGTTGGGAGCGAATGATGGTGGCGGTTGAGCTGTTGCAGTATGAAAACCTGGCGAGATATTCACCGTTGCTGCACTGCTGTCCAAGACCATATCTTACCAGAATGTGCCTAGTTGTTTGTGTGAAGACACCACTGCGGGAGTTAACAACTTCCAGCAATAAGAGTCACATTTCGGCAAGCTGTTTATCACCCTTTGTAGTCCAAAGCTGATCCCGCTTTTTGTTGCTTCCTCGTCTGCAGATGTCGGAGAATAGACAGCGACTACCGAGGATGAGGTGGGAAAACAAGGTGAGGCGATCTAAGGGGACATCGGGTTCCATGTGAGGCGTTTCTTGTTACCCGTTCTTCTAACAGTTGTTGTACCACCGAGGAAATAAGGTTCTTCCTTTGGTCGACTGTGGGAGAGGTGGTAACTGTCCTTCTCCTCCGAGAACATCTTTACACCGGGGGCCAAAATTTAGCACCCGAAACTTTGGAGAAACACGCAATTTCAATGCGGTAGCCTTCTAGCCTATGTGTGGTGACGGTCCATCTTCCGATGCCTACATTCCAGGGGCATTTATGTGGTAATTTCAGGCGTAATAACCTCCTTTACGCTAGCGTCTGTCACCCAAGCCGCGAAAGAGGCGGTAAGCCACTTCCCAAGAACGTCGTAAAATCAACGGCGCTTGCATAAAACTATCCTCCAAGAATCGAGAACACAAACCTTCCTCGTTAAAATGTTTTAAAACAAAGTCAAAAACAGGTTATGCAAAGTATCCTGGATCATTTCGCTGCATCTTTACGAAGCACATATTGCGATCAAAAGAAAGGTCTACATTTGCACAGGTCAAGTTGCTATCTGTGAGATTCTGCCGCTTTTATGTGCGGCCGACCACCAGGCGAAATACTTACCATACCCTCTAAAAGGGCCGATTTGTTTTGTCTGGTTGCTCATCCTCACCCTGTCCGTAGTGAGTAACCCTGAAGGAGCGCTTTGTACTCAAATCGGCATAGCCCTCGAAGTCATTGTCGCACGCGAACGAGAAGGAACAAAGCCAGAATTTCCAGTGATCGTATTACAGCTGATAAGGTCGACTGAAGTTTCCTTTGGGTATGAACAAAGAAAGGAAAGTAGAATGCGAGTAGAGATGAAGATGTAGATTTTGTGTACCTTGTGAGAGAGCATTCCTTCCTGCACGTAAGAAGACAGCCGATTAGTTTAATGGCGATCTCTTTCATGATGGTTTACATAGTGCGCTGTTATACTACACGGCCGCCCGGTTCTGAGTAGGTCTCTTTTTCGAACATGTATATTTAACCTTCGCACAACTACGCGCATCCTGCAAGACAGCAGCGTTGGTCCAGATGAGCCGATAATCGGAGTGCGTTTCATTTGCTTCTTCTAGGAAACCTTGTTAGGTGAGCGGAATGCGGCAAGGGTGTTATGGCCTTATTTTGTAACGAGCCACTCTTGCCAGATCACAGTGCAGTTCGCAGATTTTGTGGTGTTTTAGAACGGAGAAGAGTGGCCAAATGGAAATCCCATCAAATCCTAGAGCACTGCTACTGGTCATTCAAGACCGTTTGGTTGGTGCGTCAATCTTACTCACAGGTAACCAACTCAGTAGCTGTCCTCCTATCCACGCCATGGAGAGGCACCCGGTAGCGTACAGCTCTGCAATCCACAACGGACTCCTTGGCTACGGGTTTGAGTTGAACAGACACTGGTGACCTTTCCTGATGCCATGCTGGTGACGTTTGAGCTGTTCGTATCTCTCAAGGAATTCAGGTAATCGAGCCGCAAATAACCTTTACATGACTTAAGTGACTGCCCTTAAGAGACTGATTGGGTGACAGCTTGCCGTTATTATTGTGGCTCCCGCCCTTGTACGTAGAGACCACTACCATTCCGACTGCAACATACCTTGTTTCAACGAATAGAATGTCTAGTAATTGGGGATGTGACGATGTAAACTAGCTCCCGTAGCACGAATGGATGAAGCCCGCGGAGGCCAGAGACTGAAGTCACCGGAGGGCTGGAAAAACATCATTTAACTTTTCGAGTGCAAATGTACTTGTTAAAGTTAAGCTACCACGGGGCATTTAACATATCGGTAACACCTATGTGGACACAAGTGAGTCGTACAAGAAACTCGACTTCCTTACCATCTGCTTCCGTTCACACTCCATTTCTCGGCAGTGTAAAGATACTAGGGCCGAACTTTATTATCATTCACGAGTATGCAACACCGTCGTTTTGGTGCCAAAATCTGATATAGAATTAAGAGACGGGAAATAAAACGGCGAAGGGCTAAGCAGCGTGTAACCTTCAAGACACTGTACTTTAGATACATGTAGTTGTGGGAAACGAGTGTTATCTTGGAAACTGCATCTGAGGGTACCCCCAAATGTTTAAAGAATCGTCAGTTTGGTTTATGAATTACTGCATCCTACAGGGTAAATTGTGTATCCCAGATTTATTAACTACGAGTTTCCTTAAACGAACTGCTGACTCAAACCCCCAAATAGCTCTGGTCACCGGAGTGTCGGAGCGTGTTTGTCCCCGTAAACACAAGTTCTCCCATCTGACTTACTTCCTACACACTATGAACCCAAGTTGCCCATAATTGTGGCTGTCAACGTGTCCGAGTAAGGAATTGGGTCCGCTTTGTTGCACTGATTTTCCAATGCCAGTTGTAGGACAGTATACCATGTCTTCATTCCGTCACAGCGTAGGACAGAATTACAGTCAAATTGAAAATGAAGGATTGGCATTGATTTTCAGTCTCGAAAATTTCATTGGATGATACACACAAAGAAATTTTACGCTTCTTACTGGAAATAAGCCTAACTGTGCAGCTTTTGAACGAAAATAGAGATATCATTTCACATTGCAAATCGGTTGAAGAGTTAGTCCACAATATTGTTAGGTTATGATTTTAAGTTACCGTTCATAAAAGCGATAATTTCACCATGATCATTCTGGTATCAGCCACATGAAGCAATCGCTTAGGGTTACGCATACTAGCCGTCTATGGATCAGAAAATAGGACACGTAGTAAAATCTGTTACAATTGCACTATGGCAGCTAGATTATTATCTATGAGTGCGCCCCAGTCAAGACAATTCCAGGCGATCTCCTGGTCTCGCATTCATTTCAGTTTCACCGGACCAGTTGAAGACAAGTATCACCGAATTATTATCGATGCATACCCTATCCGGCCCGAAGTTATTTTTACGCTTGTTGAAACCTTAACGTCTGCAATTACAAGCTAGATTTAGATAGAATCTATGCTCACCTCGGTATGCCGGAAGTTTACATCTCAGCCTTTTTTCACACAAAATGCATATTTGACCCCCTACTTCCTTTTCGTGCGCACAAGAGTCCAAAAAGTGACACCAAATCTATCGGGATTGATGACGACGTATATCACTAGTTTGCTATTGTGCTTGGCTGCATAAGCTGTTCGGCAACTGTGAAGGAGTACTTTGGTCTGTAACCAGTCCTGCTTTAACGAATGAAGCCATTGAGCACTTCTTTTATCTGGCCGAAATAATCAGCGTTTCGTCTGATTGATCGAGTTGACCGATCAACGAGGAGGATACGAAGCTTTGGTAGACAAAACGTGTCGCGAGTCATTACTCCCGAAAACAGCTACAATCCAAAGTTGGCTCTCTATGGAAAAGAAACTGAGTGCGTCTTACCACACACGCCAGGGACATATTGTAACACAGCAGAAATCTTTAGTTCACCCATCGGTAAGGGCAGTTCTGAACTACTCGCTTATCGCAGCACAGTGCGTTCCAGTGGGTGAGATATCGATTACGGTGTGCCTATTTCTGATTTATGCCTTCCGAATTCCTGGTAGAGCTCTGGAGACGATTTCCACGTAGTTTATGTCACAGCTGTGATTGGCACATTTGTTATCCAGTTGCATCCAGCATGTCTAGTACAACCTGTTGCATTCATTCATTTATTCATGAAATGAAATTGCCGAAGGAGGATTCCCGTTCTTGCATTTCTTTTTTTATTTAGAAGAGTCAGCTGCATAGGGTTTTGTAGATTCACAACCCACTTCGACATCATAAACGAAAAGATTCTAAATCAAAACATTCCTCGACCAGTCACCAGCTGAATACCCACCAGCTGGTGTCATGTAGTATGTACTTATCATATTCAGAATGACAGACTGTCGGTATGTTGCCAGAATGAGGAAGAAGTCCCGAGGTTTTCTTTCGGTGACAAGTCCAGTAGCCATGCCATAAACGTGACTTAGTCAATATTGTACAGGTTGTTCAGTTGTTACACAATAAAAAGGAAGTTATTATATTATTTTATTTAAAATCGAAAAGGTATAATCCGGTGGCCTAAGACGAGCAAGATTCGGTATACAGCCCGTGTGAGGACGGACCAGTTACCACAAACCGCCATTCATGTCCTGGAGGATGCCTATTTTTCCTTCCCCTCAGAAGTAATTTTGGGTGTTCCTAGAGTGATAATCGATTGATAAATTACGACTAAACTTGAAGGGAACGAGCTGATAGTGTCTCCAGGAAAGGTAAATGAATTTGGGCGAATCGTTACATAAAATAATCTATTAGTACTGACATTTATTTCCCCGTGGACTGCCTGTTCATTCTGCTGTTAGGTGACTTATTAGAGACATAAAAAGCTAGTTCTGATTCCAGCAAGTTGGGTGGAACCCCGTCTGGGGTGCATGATGTGCAAGTACTTAGTGTGAGTAGTGGGAAGCAGTAATGCTGGTTGTAATGAGAATGATTAAGATCAGACCGCGATAGGAAGAAAATGCTCTAGTAACGAGAGTTGTAGGTATGGCAGATCTTGAGGCCAAGAGACAGGAGTGGGACATAATCTGTGAGAAAATATTTGTGCAAAGAATCAAGACGACGGCATTGTAGATGAGTTTGTGACCAGCTTTTTGTTCTCATTTTCTAGAAACTTTTGCCTTGACCTCGAAGTGAATATCGAAGATTTGTTTTCCGTTTAAACATTGAGCGTAGTGATGTTCCCCTGGATTCTTACAGTGAGGAGAAAACGCACACACATATCAGAGAATAGCCTCCATTACGTCTTATAGTGAAATGGAAAGATTGGTGGGAAACACACGGCTATATCAAATATGAATTTCCAGAAACTAACGAAAATTATATCCATCAGAAGATGCCTAAAGTCAGAACGTACAACGATTAGTTGAAAATTAAACTACTGTTGGAAAGTGGCAAGTGAAAGCATTGGTACTCTAGTTCGATGAGGTAATCAGAGGGGGTGAAAGCATGTTTGAAAGACTGTGCACTTTGCGCCATCGGAAACTTTCCGGTATCCACTGTTGTAAAGAATAAGGCATTAGGAAAGCATCCAGTACTTCACAAGTCGCTTAGACAGATGATTGTGAGCACGTGTGATCGATGTCTAATATCATTTGTGCACTTTATGTTCTGCATTTATCGCACGCATTATCTCTACAGGTTGGACACAATCAGTACCTGTCACTATAGTCAATAGCAGCACAAATATCAGTATTCGTCGCCGGAGAAAACTGTTGCTGGTCTTGAGAATGAAAATCGATGATGAACTTACACCGCTCATTCATGCCTAACCACACAGTCAATTTGACTGCACAGTAGGTTGCTGTGTATCACGGATAACTCCAGTACAAAATAACCCAGTGGAATAATTCTGGCAGAGCTTTATAATGAGCCATCAGCTGTTAGATAATTGTACCAGTTCAACAATGCAGTTCTCTACAGTTCGAAGGGAAAAAAATTGTGAAACTACTGATCCTCATATATTTATTTGTGATTTCGCGTTATTTTCAAATGATCAATAAAGGGAACTTTCTCAGCGGTTATTAGGATGGACGTGCATCGAAACTGAATATCATAGACAATATCCACACGAAGAAATACTTGGAAATCTTCGTCTCCATGTCAAACGCATTTATAAACACCTTCTCGGTACTGCCACATTTCCGGATTATTGTTCAAACAATGGCTGCTAAGAAATTTTAGCTACCGAAAAAGTTCGGGACAAATGCCGGTCTAAATAAGAATGCCGCACATGTGGCGAAACGGTCAATTTACCATGACCAGCTAACCGGCTGGTCATTTTCAGACACAAGAACAATGCTGTTGACTAGTTGGAGGCCGTTTACTTGAGGTCTTTTCGGGAGCGTTTCTTCAAAAAGATTATTCTCCCTGCTCTCCAATACTGAGCGAACCTGGCAAAGTTTGATACGTGAGCATTCAGAGAATAATGAACATTTTATGTTTATTCGCCTCCGCTTCCTTTTAGCCTACAAATTTCTCTATTTCATTATTCACATTCTACCGTGGTCTCATCTCCATCAGTTCTATTAGAGGTACGATTATGGGCTTGGGACTGTTCTGAAAAGGCATATTCAAAACACGTGATTCAGACGATTCTCTACCAGACCTATTAGAAGTACGGACACACGCGTTGGTCCTATTTTTCGATACAGTTTTTCCCCGTCAGTTAGCATATCTCCCACTGTTGTAAGTCTATTCATTTCAACCCTATTCCAACGTGTGATGGTTCTACCAACACCAGAAAAAATGCTGTTGTGTTCCCTAACTCCAGTTATTTCAGAACCCATTCATTTCAAAAGCCTTTTCCCACAAATGGAGAGCGCCTGGATCTGTTGTTCAGTTTTCGATACATAATTCACTAGCACAAATCTACCGATCGTCCGTTATCATACGCGTCCAGATTCTGGAGACCTACAATCGATCCCCGTTAGGAGACTCACCTTGATTCCTCGATATTTCCAAGACACCTGAATGACTCTGTCACAAACTGTTGCAGGAGAAGCTCCTCAGGTCTAGATTTGCCATTGGTTTCATCTAGTCAGTACTCACGTTGTTTTGAGTCCGCTCAAATAACCTGACGGTGTAGGCTATCACTTTTACAGCAATAACGGTAAACTTAGGCTTTCAACAAAGGCAAGTTATGCCTTCCATTCAATTTCCGAATTTGTCACAAGTACATATCATCGAGGACAGAAACTATAAGACAAGAATCTGATAAATAAAATTTGCTGTGGATTTGATTTCATTTAATTTTACCCATCAAGCAGAATGAGTACCCAGCTTGATATTGGTCTCCATGCACCAACGACTAACGGTTTATTCCACTTTAGATATAAAAACAGTGCACGCCCTTTGAGCACTAATTGAAAACTACAACCCAAGGTGAAAAATTACGTGTCTAGCGCCTAACCACCATAGTGTCCAGGGTGGCTGTCATCGATTCATTTAGTCAAGACACGAATCTTCGTCTGAAGGCTAATTTCGCTCCTTAGCCGTGGCAAACTCTGGAGCTGGAGAATCGTTCTCTGTGAGTTGTCAATCCTAAACCGTGCTTTGTCCCTCGCCTGACCATTCAGATGCAGATTTGACCCAGATATTTGAACGATGGCACTTTCTTGATCGCTTGACGGTTGATGAACAACTGCTGAGCTGACAACCCAGGGCAAGTCGAAACAGCATTCGTTTACGCTGATTTGACTTCTGGATCAATAATCTTCGGTGAGTAATAGAGTCACTCCAGAACTGGCTGAAGTGTGGCGGGAGAATCCCTTAGAAAGAAAATGTAACCCACAAGCTCTAGATTAAGTAGGCTACGGCCGACTGCTGGAACTAGTAGCGGTGGGTCAGCCCTGGACGCAGTTTGAAGATTTGGTACACACAACCTCTGCTACGGCGAAAACCTCCTTGGTTCGCTTGAGTGCCGCGGTCTCTCGCAACTGGCCTGCTGCGTTACATAGAACGGATTCAGGCTTGTATCGTCCCTTTGAAACGTTGCGAATTATTCAAAATAATTTGCGAAGTCACCAGTACCAAAAGCCGTCTCCATCTTCTCTGTCACTTCGACCCAGCACCTCTCACGATCGGTTCTAGCTGAGCGCAAGGACTCTCACCGTAGTCGTCGGCGTTCAGTGCTTCCTACCACTCAGGCCTTCTGTGCCTTGGCTGATAATCACTTAGATGCAGTCTTTCAAGCGTTTTCCATCTTCCCTTTAGCTCATTTTAAGCAGCCTCCCTGACTACCGACTCAATCAGCTCCCATTGTTATTCCACGCTAGTTGCAATACCAAGAGAGAGCTTTGCGCTTTTCTGGTATTTTCAGGACTGCAACGTTGACTGGGTTCGGTGGTAACCATTTAAGGCACGCAGACACGTGGGTTTTGAGGCGCGCGCATATAAGGACACGGTCTATCCTATTCGTGTTTCCCGTTACCGCACAGCGATATGGTCGGTTGATCCCTACTGATGGATCCCAACGGGATTGCACCAGAATATGATCTATTTGGTGCGCTGCGCAACCATCGTTTTTATCACACCAGCCTTTTGAAGGTAATCATCTGTTGTTTGCACAGTGATCCAGGTCAGGAATATGACGGTCTATGGGATTTCCCACGGCGGTGCGATTTCTCGATAACATCCAGAAACCTGTGTTGCCCCCCATTAGCACCTTGAACTCAAGAAGCCCCAGTGGTATTGAATTTTGACTTTCGGGAACGACAGATTCACGGCAATAATCGCTGCCATTGAGCAAGCTCACAAGGGACTGACATATCTGATTTAGACCGGATCTCTGTTACTGTCTCACGGGAGTTCGGTGTTCTTCTGTCGACGAAAGTACCGAATTACAACACACCTTTGATGTACATCATTTTTCAAAATCCCGGTTTTGGTGACAATTCATTTTATCCCACCTCATCTACAGGACTCTAAAGCACCCATTTCCATTGTCACTTTCTTTGTTCGTCTGTTTCCCAAATCACCTCTTGAGTCTCAGTATGAATGTAATACTTGTTCCTTGAAAGGTTATTCTTGAAATACAGAGCAAACAAATACACCTAACTATGGTACGCTGCCATCATATGTGGAATGGTTCTTTCTTCTCACCTTTTTCGACTAGATTGGGGTAGAAATAAAACAATTCCCCCTTTTACCTTCAGCTTGTGTCCCACCGACAGGTGACTGTCTCTCTTCGTCCCTTTCCGGCTGATATTTCAGTGGTTTGTTAGACCAACTGCAGTAAGTTTGATCGGAGAGGGGAGATACGTAATACCATAAATAGTTTGTGGCATTTTATTCTACCTCTGTGGTCAAATCAACAATAAATGATATCACGAGGAAATACACCATCGTTATGGGAACGAAACCAAGAAAACAAACCGGTTCGACAAACAAAGAACAAATGAGCATATTCGTTATTCTGAATCTTCAGGACCTACACGATTATATCCCCAGTCAGCAAACTATCATAAGTCTTATTATTGTCATGGTAGGTCATTTTGTCTATGGGGTGTATATGGGATTAGTACCAGTCTTGTTCACTTGGACCCAACTTACTTATATGAGACTATTCCTGGATCATATTGCTTGCCACTATTGTTCCATTTAAGATTGTGCCTCACCCATCCATGAAAATGTGGTATACATTCAATGATCTTCGCATTTATTCCGGTCATTTTGTAGAAGCTAAAAGTGCACTGTTTCTAATTGTTGGCACAACCAGGATTGTTAAATTTTGTCAAAATAATTCCCATAGGTACGCTGATTATTTTCCATTTTGGTTATTCAGGTATTAATAAAACAAATGTGAGTGCTTCTATGGAGCATATTTTAAATTATCCGAGATTCTTCAGATATGACAGCCATGTAATAATAGGACAGATTCTTATGCTTGGTCTTTGGGAAATGGGCATCGAAGCATACAAAAAAAAAATATTCGTGTAAGTTTGCCATTCAGTAGCCATTGAGCAGCTATCGCCCGCCTAAGCTGGGCAGCCCCGGCCTAAAGGATACTGCCCATCCACTTTCCGCTTGCTCCATTGGATGCACAGGGTTAAGGACTGAATCTAAAAAGCGGAACGATGACGAAACACCAGCGAAGACAAGACAGAATGCTTGCAACAATCAGGTTTCACATGACAATCCAGAAGAAGTTCCTTCACGGGGTCCTCGGTCGCGTTCCCGTGCTGGGTTAACGTCCCACTGCATTGTGGGTCAGATTTTTGGGTCAAAGGCCCCGATTAGGTTTCCCAGAGAGACTCTCCATCTACAGCACGGGCAGCCTCTAGGTATAATTCCCCCAAGAACCTCCAACATCTGTCCTGTAAAGGTCCTTACCAACCTATCCTCGCCTAATTCATGACCGATATAAAAAGCCATGGGTAACCGCGGCTCTGAAGAAGTCAGTAGTTCAGGAGTTTGGTGCAATCCAAATGCTTTTCTGAAGCCTAAATGTTCACCTTACTTAATTGTCTTCGACGTCCGCACACCATGTCAGGTAAAGCAACAGGCTACCTCGCTTAAACTCTTGACATTTGGAAAAGATGTATGCCGTGTCTTCGAAACACGCATACGAGACTCCAATTCTGTGATCACTCTTCGCACCCCAGATGCAACCGCAGTCTCACGTTTCATTCTTCGTGTGTCGGTTGATCCAGTGTCTAGTGTTCGTGGTCAGGCTGGCATTGGGATTGCTTTGAGCATGAGAGCTGAGCGTGCATTGCTAGAATGGATATTGGCCATCAGTCGTTTGTGTGCAGTTCGTTTGGACAGTTCTGTGCATGTCGCAGCAACCAACTGAAGCGCCAATGCTTATTTATCGTGTCTGTGTATGCGCCCATTGATTACAGTTTCTCTGAAACGAAGGACGAATTCTACCACGAATTGTCTGAGCTGCTTCAAATCATGCGTCCAACGGACGTGGGGATCACTGTTGGGGACTTCAACATCCAATCTGGCCATTTGGGAGATTCCGAATGACACATCGGGGGCCCATTTTCTATCCCATCCGAACGTTCCGATAACAGTGATCGCCTCATTCAGCTGTTTTCTGACCACAGACTGTTTCTGGCGAGTACGAAATTCTGCCACGAGAAGTAGCATAGACTCACACGGCGTCCTTCAGCGTCTTCACAACGATTACCGGACTCCACTTGATGGTAGAAACCGAAACCAGAGCACAGAAATGCGAGGTTAATGTCTGTATAAACTTAACTGAATTCTCTACCCCTTCAACCGTACCCCTTCATTGCCATCTAATTTATCGTTTCATCGACCTTATCACGTTTGAGCCCGTCAACCTTCAGTAACTTATTGTAACTCATGGACTTGTGAATAACTGGCCACTGGCTGCAAGCAGCTGGTTACAACAACCTTGTAGACTCATCACATTGGTGTACAGTGGCCGGAGGTCTTTTCTTTTCCGTTTCTCCTACACTCCTCTCAGCAACCGCTGTGCAATTTACTGATACCGATTGTTAAACTTGGTTCTTCAGTGACCCAAAAAGTGTGCATCCAAATATCGTTCTTGCAGCGAACGGCTCCTTTCTATTCCTTGTTACTCTGATCAAACACCCAGTGTGCCTCCGCCACATCACATTCAGTTGGTATGTCAACCTTGGGACAAGATACTTTTTCAAACGATATGGCTTGAGATGAGACCATCTCTCGACGAACGACTTAATAGAATCAACTGGCCCCATTGGTGAGCGTGAATCGAATGTTTAAAATCCTCTAAGCACGGCACTTTAATTTCCTCACATGATGACTCTATTCATTATGAAACTCGTATGCCCGCAATACATACCTACTTGTTTATGACACAATCCCGCATATTTGATCTTCAGTTTGGTTGACTTGACCCCGTTTGCATAGGCTTGTTGCATTGGACTTTGGCTATCGATTAGAGTCACGGGGAACGACTTTTGAGGTTTGTATACGGTACGCATTTGTTACTTTCATAATTTATCACCGTAAAGTATCCGAATTAATCTTGTTTACCTTTTGGATCCGTTCATTTCGTTATGCTTCACTCTAGTTCGGAGTACCGACCTTAGTGGCGAACCGGTTCCGTCCGGAATCCCAAATCATGGCGGTAAGCTGCCGGCGGTACCTGAGCTACTTTCCGGTAGGATGTGGACAAGTTGCTGGAAATAGTATTGTCAGGTTGCCGGTACCGGAATGGCAACGAGTGAGCAAGCAAAACTCGATGTGCACCTTTCGACTGCTTCTAATTTACATCCTAAACTTCAACATTGCGCCCACGCCTGAAATTGGCCAGTAGGCTAGGATCAACTAGCGTTCCCGCGAGTCTGTGACTAACGAAATAATGTATCTGCTTACTCGAATTTCTACTCACATTCCCATCGTGATTTTCAACGGTTAATCTAGGTGGAAAGGTGGCAAATAAAGCAAACACCTGACATTGTCCTGCGCAACAGTCAGTGGACGATTTAAAAAACAATGATCGATCCCTATGGGATACCCACGACTTTTTCCAAAATGATAGATTTATTAGATGGTAATCATCGCAAAGATTTTCTTCATATCGATCAGTAGACACCACGTTGCATCGCACCGAGATCTGCAAAAAAGAAACAGAAATGATACTGTTGACATCATTTCGAGTATTTGCATTCCATGTTCAAATATAATAAAGTGATGCACAAATGATTGTTTTGCTCTTGAAAACATGTTAAGGTCGCATTATACAACGGTAATGTCCTTCCATATAGATAACTGATAACTTGTCATAGGACTAGAAACCAGTAACGAGTACAACCGTGCCTAGCATTTTTGCGACCTAAACCACGATCTCGGGCGTCGGTGAAACATCTTTCCATGATACCCTTGATGGCTAGCGTTGAGGACTCTCGGAAACGTGTTGTCTATTTGATGGCGTCCGTAAGCGAATGGTGTTCATAAAAGAATACGCATACCAACCACGGTGTAAGTGAATTTGTGATTGCCCATAGCCAGTTTTCCAGGTGTTCCAGTCCAGTTACAAGTCAGAGCCAGGTTTCTCCCGGCTAGGAAAGCAGGCATTCGCCCCACGATTGACCCGAAGTCTGTGCATAGTTTGAGTTTCAGAGTGCTCACCTGAAATTGTGATACAGACATGATATTGATTTCATTAGTTGTTTACGGTACCATTAAAATTCTCCACAACTGCCAGGTCTTCCTTCAGTTTTTGGAGATCATTCACAGTGTTGCACTGTGACGGTTCATATGACGTGCTGGCTGTAGCCTCCATGCGAGCGATGATACTGTCCAATCTGACGATCATCAACGCCATGTCGTTGAGTGGGTCGTTTTGATTGGAAAGCAGGCGCTCGAATTAGTCTCATTTCCAAGCATGTTGTAAACAAGACCTTGCCATTCCCCTAGCAAATGCCGGTATCGCATTTGGGGACACCGGCTTTGGAGCTGGTTGTGATGTGCTAATTGAAACTCAGTAGTTACTCATCATTCTGTAAAACACTCCTAGGGCTGGTGATTGAAGTTCTGCAGATATCTTCAGTCAGTAGTATCTCAGATATCAAACTAGGTGGACTGAGAAAAGATTAAAGAGGAAATTTGCTGTGGACCTACCTCGGGGATGAATGACAGTGTCATTATATCACAGGGTGAGTTGGGTGCGCAAAAAAGAAGGTTCTCTCCGGATCCTCTGTGACAGAGGTAGTTCGTTAGACCTATCTTCAGACTTTAGAGTTGCAGGTCTCCTGGAACTTGTAATAACAAGTAACAATGTACCTCCGCCGAACGGTGTACCTTTGTGTGAACGGTGTCGCGGGCAACGTATCGTCAGAAGATCCGGATTTCTGATTCCGCGAGGAATTTCCTCTCGAAGTGCATGGCACCCTTGAGAATATGCGAGAATTTTATACGTAACTAGAAATTTTACCAGTGCGATATATTTCCTGAAACTCATACGCTTGCACCTGACCCGGTAGAAAACCTCCATTTAGCTACATGAGTTGATACGATTAGAAAGTGTATGACTTTCACCAGTGCATTGTATTATCATCAAGCAACCTGTGGCTGTGCGCTATGGCCACGGATTCGTCCACCTCAAACAACAAAAAAAGGTATATCTAAAACAGAAATTGTCTTAATGACTGAAAATTAAACATACTTCAATGCAATGTCTGTAAAATACCTATCACATCATATAGAAGTCCAAATCGGCGAAACAACTGTTTTTCAGTAATTCATTCTCAAGCCATTCACAGATTACATAGTAGACATTAGATAAAAGATCATGAATATAGACATGAAATAAACACCAATCATGGGCAAGGGTTTGTCAGTCAAATTGTACTTATCATGTAATCAGCTTGTCTAACTGACACCGTCTAGGTAACTGGACGTTAGATTCATGCGGCCTTTGTCAATCTTGGGCCATGGGATTTGGAGTGCCCGGACCAAATGCTTTTGGGCGTACAGGTCAGGGGTCAACTTCCTTAGTCCAATTGCCTCGGCTATTACTAGAGTGCGCAACTGAACACCTTTGCATTTGTTTTGGGGGACACGATAAATAACTTTGAAAGCAAATTCCTGATTCACCTGATGTCCAGTTTCAATCAAATGCGCTAAGATTGCACTGTTTATCGATCCAGTTTGTCCTTGACTCAACCAGCTAGGATGATGCGCTTTAATCCGAGTTAATAACTGTCGTGCCGTTCGACCTACATAAGATGCGTCACAAACACATCTGAAGGAGTAAACGACCATTGATGAGGTCAGCATCGGCAGTCAATCTTTGTTCTAAGCCAGGATCAAAAGAGCATCTCGAAACACGCAAAGTAGTGTGGCGGAACTGAACCTATTTTGAATTTCTCTCTTCATTCGACGGTTTAGGATTTCACTAACAATATCGGCTTTAAATGGTAAGCTAATATAGATATCCTTCTTTCGTGTGGTTTCCAAGGGGATTTTCGGCATTCACTCGATAATTCTTTCTTTCGATAAACCGATCCAGGTGTTTCTTATTATCATCAATTAGTCCTCTGAAGTTCCTGCAGAACAATTTTTCCTCGCTCTGAAGGCCAAACATTTTACTAAGTTTCGCCTCTGTTCCATACTAACAAAAAAGTTGAAATTTGGCTACTGACTGCTCCACCTTTGTCTTCGATGCACTCTTCAATGGATCCAACCATCCTTCATTCTAGAGAGAGTCACATCGAGAAACGGCAGTTTATTGTTTACTTCGCGTTTAGTTGTAAAGCAAATTGCTTTGTGTGCCCCATTAAATAGTTTGCACGAAATCTAGGTCACATTCAACGTCAGCCACGCAAAATTTCATCCACCTAACGATAGTATTGTTCAAAGTTCTCAGTAGTGGATTTCAGCTTGGTTCTTTCTAACTTTTCTAGGAATGCGTCGGCAAGAAATGGACCTAGTGGTGATCCCATAGCCACACCGTCCCGTTGTCTTTACAAAGTTTCATGAAATAGGAACCGAACATTTAATGTGTATTGGAGCAGGAGCTCGTGAAGACCTAGTGGTAAATCGATGGTCATGTTATTTCCTTTTACATAGTTCACGACGAGGTCGATAGTTTCTGCTAATGGTACATTCGTGAATAGAGACTCGACGTCAAGCGAAAACATTATTTTGTCCTTCATACTGACATCTTTTATTCACTCTGTAAAATCAAATGTGTCCTTCGGACTACGTATAGCCATATGTTCTTTGATTGGGTCAAGTAACTCAGGTAACCGTCGAGCGAAGTTCTGGTAGGGTGAGTTTTTCAGCTGAATCCGGAATTTATCGTGTCCCCCAAAACAAATGCAAAGGTGTTCAGTTGCGCACTCTAGTAATAGCCGAGGCAATTGGACTAAGGAAGTTGACCCCTGACCTGTACGCCCAAAAGCATTTGGTCCGGGCACTCCAAATCCCATGGCCCAAGATTGACAAAGGCCGCATGAATCTAACGTCCAGTTACCTAGACGGTGTCAGTTAGACAAGCTGATTACATGATAAGTACAATTTGACTGACAAACCCTTGCCCATGATTGGTGTTTATTTCATGTCTATATTCATGATCTTTTATCTAATGTCTACTATGTAATCTGTGAATGGCTTGAGAATGAATTACTGAAAAACAGTTGTTTCGCCGATTTGGATTTCTATATAATAATCAAGCATCCTTCAGGAAAACGAATTCTCCGTGAAAGTAAGTAATGTAGGTGTTTCAACATTATCAAAAATGGTGATGCGGAAACATTCACACTACAGATTATTCACGGGGACCGTGACAATATTTTTATCCAGTCCGTCAATTGAAAATAGATACGAATGACGGGACCGCAAGGGTTTGACGAAAAGTCGGAGGGATTTAAAAAGTAACGGGTACAATGTAATTCCCCGGACATATCCACAATTTCAGCTGGTTTATCGCGGCCAATGACAATGTTATTCAGTAAAATGCAAGAATGTATCATTCTGTTTACCATAATAGCATTTTTGCGACCGTGAAAAAGATGAACCGCAATTTCAAATCCATCCGGGATTGTTGCCATTGTATTATGATTGTCCGATAATGTTTTCTCGTACAAACGTCGAAACAACTGACGATCAGGATTCTTTGGGCGTCGGATATTGAATTTTAGTGTATGTAAGTGGGATTCGAAAGGGAAACATGAAAATGCGTCCAGTGTACTTGACGAACAAAGTGTGCCGGTTGGTGGACGACAGCGTGAACATTGTACACAAGGTTGGAAGCACCATAAAGGGTAGATTAATCCTGAATAAATACTCGTAAACCAGATTCCGCGAAAACCTTGCAGGATATGTACAAACGAGGGTGGCAAAGTATATAAATGACAACAAATGAAAGCATGAAATGATCATAGGCATCATGAGACAACAAACTTTGCAGACCAACTGGCACTAAACGCTGAAGAAACATAAGAAATTCAGTGTCCTTCGGACGCTTAACATTGTGTGTATGTTGGCTGAGCGGCTGAAAATCACAGGGTGTAGCGGGGTGTGACTGAAAAATACGATTTTCAAGTTCTGCAGAAGCAAATTTGTCCAACCGTCAGATCAAACAACCGAAGATCAATCATTCTCTTCATCGCTCCCAAACATACAAGGTGCATGTAATCCAAAGGGAAGTTGTGCATCATGTCCACGGGGAGGGACAAACAGGGACTCACGCCAACATGATGTTTAGGATGTCGATGTGACTGAAATGCACAGTCGTCGGGTAATTTGGACTTCATAAACGGGAAACTCATCTTCCTGTTGTAGTGCAAACCACGTTGGATGCCTTTATCACAGCCAAAGTAGCCTGTCAGACCTTTAACTTGTCTGACGAAGGCCCGCTCAGGAGTATCACAAATAACGGACGACAGGTGACATTTGATATTTCTTTCCGAGACGTGGAGACTTTCTGTCAGCAAGATGCGCAGCTGTTCGATGTATTCATTTGTGTATGAGGTAACGTTTGAGGGCTTGCCACGACCACAGTAAAATATCACAGTTATCACCAGCAAACGATACGGTTTAACCACTCTGTCAAGTATAGGCCATAACCGCAGATCCGGGGAACCGAAAACGGAAGTACCATCGCAGTTTAACTGGAGGGAAATTTCATTCGGGATCGAGGTCATTTTGCTCAGCTGTATTGTAAAGCCTTTGATCAGTCCCGTATACATATATCCTACCATCTTCCAAAAGCGTCGTGGGACAGTTTCGTGGTGTGTACAATAATGTCCTTGGATCTTGCCGTACTTTTGGTATATGTTCGCTAACAGCGTCCAAGATGCCTCTTTGTTGAACCAATGCTGTCGGAAACGAATAAAAGCCTTCGACAGCGAATGCAACAGAGAACTACCATCATCATCAGTTTGAGCTGGGCATCGAAATCTGACCAGTGGCTTAACTCTAATGCAAATGGATGCACATCAAACGCATTTAAATGAGAGAGTGGGCCATTCTTCGGAAGTTACTTCGTTATGAACACCGTCTTCAACCGTTGACACCGGATGATTAACGATGTCATGATTCAGTTAAGTAATTTACCCATAAATGTTTGTTGGGACGTGGAAGCCCTCGGCATACCGCAACCATGAATTACTTTGGTCTGTGCGTGTTCCAGATTGAAGACATTTTCCGCACTCGTTTGCCGCAGTCGCCGGCATCAGTGCCAAATGTGGAGTCTGACCAAAAAGCATGAATCCCAGCAAGTGATCTCACGTGGCAAATCGGACTCGGGGTGTCACGCACAATGCTCCCAAAGTGAGACCTCACTGCAAAGGGCATACCTGAACCAGCTAATTTCTTTCTTTACCAGGCGGTATCTCTTCTGTTTATTTAAATCCGCCATTTCAATGGTTAGTGTACCAACAGCCTAAAAGGTAACCTATTAATAACAGCGCAATGTTGAGGAATGCTGAAATATGAGCGTTTTACACTAGCTACGGCTAAAATAAGCGATCTCCCGAAAAACTCTAGCACGGCCACCTTTCCCGTTACCATTCAATATATTTAACCGTTAAACGCTTAGGTGTATGTCCCACAACCATTAAACACAGCCCTATTGAACACTGCAGCGAGTAGTTAACAACTTAGCATCAACGGCCAATGACAGTGAGAACAAACTTACGAAGCGAAGCAAGTGGCGCAGACGACAATGCACAACCGTCATGGCATTGAAATCTGATCTTGGATTCGGTAAAACAAATACTGCTGTGGTCCTACCGCAATTTACGGACCTAAATGTGAACAAGAATGGCACGGTATTATTCACAAGCTAATTTCAAGATGGTTCATGTGATTTTTCTTCTAAAATAACCAATATTTCTCCACCCACTTTTTGCCGGCGTGTTACCTAAATGTTGCGGTGGACAATGTGACACAAACGGACCTATAGTACTCAAATTTTCAAACTTGAAAGGATATAAACTTTGCAATGCCAGGAAAGTCGATCAGAAAGACGAGAGAGAAAATAGGGAACTAACGCGACAAGTCTCTAGGGTGGCTTTGGGTCATTTTGATCCTCTAGGTAATGGGAGGTCAGTTAGCCCTGTCAGGGCTGTGTCATGTATTTCACCGCATAATCTACAATGTTAAGATACTGATATCTGCAAGCATAGAATATCCGAACTAGAACATCTGCTTCAGATGAATAAACAGAACATAAAGCCGAAGGAAAATCTGCCAAAAGAACGTTCGACGGAATCTACACCAGACATGTTGCAGATTCCCGTAGAACATATTATAATGTCTACGAGACATTATGGTAACAGTTAGCGACAATCTTCTGATACTCAATAACTTTCTAATTCGTAAGATGGAAGACTTGATAATCGCTTAACAAGATATGACGTTTACGATACGCGGTTTGCTGAATGAATGTCATAAGTTCCACCGTTTTGTTGAAAACCATTCTCAGTCAAACTACCTTCGAAATTTACACACGAATTAGGGGGAAAACTATGAATAACAGTATCATTCAGGCTGTTAAGTTTTACAATTATAAGTGTCACTTCTAATGTCACATAGCCATATCTTCCTGCATATGATCACTGATTGGATGGATCTCGTGATTGTGTATTTCACTGTGGAAACCCGATACACCCTAAATGGCCAAGTGCAATGGTTCGTTTTGGTAAAGCGCATCAGGTGACTTTGGAAAACCTCGGACAGGTCGGCCAGTTTAATTTGACTTCACTGTTCCTTCCAGTGAAAGATTTTCTCATTTTGAAAAGGCCCGTTAAAGTTATATTATGATCTAGGGGTATCTCTGGATATCATATCTGGTATCTCCAGATATGAACCCAATGGTTTCCTGTAACCTGAAAATTGTTTTCGTTAGTAAACCCAACTTCTACCGGTGATTTCCGTTATATGTCGTCCCCTGTCATACCGTGAACCTTTTTCCGTGGTTCCGACAGTAGCTTATATTCGTGTTATGTACTGGGGATTGAGGGACGTTCTGAGACTATTTTTCTGGTTTCCGTTTCTCAGCCGAACTTAGGGGGGGGGGGGGGATTGTCGGCCGATATTTTATCCTTTCAAGACCGTTTTCAGGATGCTTCTAGCGCAAACTGAAATTCGGCCGTCAGCTTCTAGGGTCTGGCCATAACCTCAATCGGATTTTAGCCGTGTCGTATTTATCATGGCCGAGACTTGTCAATGAGGTGGAAATACCCCTGCCAATATCCTCTATCCCTTGTAACTTCTAAGCCTCAGCGGGGACTTTGGACATGGATAACTGAGAAACGACTGTGTCGCTTACGACCGAGTTTGTCAAGATTTGATAATCTCGTGACCATTTATCATCAGCTAGCGTGGAGAAAACTACTTCAGTGGCGCGAGTAACGAGCAGCATCTAAATGCGAGGCAGCTGCTTCTGACGACCTGACGAACAGTCGCAGTGTAGAAAGCTGCCACCAATAACCCTAACGAAGAAACCTTTACTCTTTGTTGTTGGAAGTTTAGGTTTTATAAACGATACAACGGCAATCTTCGCAGTCGGCAGGCGGCCAGTGAGAACGCCTCGGAGGTGAATACAGCCAGTTCGGCAAATAGTGGTTTCAGTTGTTGTGCTAAGTTGCAGAGCTTGCATGAGAGCGGTTCGTCTTTGGCAAGCGCAGTCTGTGGAACTTCCCTCAAAGGAGTCACCCTTCTTCATAAATCTCTCACAAACCTTTGGTGAGTTTGATCTAGATGGAAGCCCGGTCTAAAGGGCCTATTTTGTTTTCCACTCCGTTCGCTGCAAAATTACCCAAAGTAAAACTTGCTCTATTTTGAAAGCAGCCCAGAATTTCTTATATCGCATTCAAGCCCCAGGCAAGCTCCTGCCTCGGGGTTCGAAACCCTAATGGCCCTATGGAGTTGTTCGGAGGTATACCCCGTGTTTTTGAAAGTCATATTTTGCATTCACCGAGAAATGCTAACCTGATCTAATGTTGTCTTCCCAACATAAAGGTTACATCGCTTTAGCATACCTTGCACGACACGAAATCTGCCGTAAACCACCGCGACTTCAAGACAGAGAGTCTTGAACAAGATGAAATGGGTTGGAATTTGTCCCGCCACTATTCTTTCTGTTGCCCGGTTTTAGGTAATTTTTCATGCAGGAAACTGACCACCTATAGGCAGCTTCCAATTCTTTCGTTGGCAGTAGAACATACAGGATATGACGACGTAAGCCGGTTTCATTCACAGTTAATGGATGCCACAAAACGCAGCCATCACGGTTTAGCTGATGAGTAGCATCCTCCTTAATGACCTAAATACACCCATGAGTAACGAAGCCATCTCGTCGAGGATGACGAATAGAAATCGTATGCCGTTCTCCTCTTTTACTACCCGGCTAACCTCTTTACCATCAACGATACTCGGTACATCGTGACTGTGACGAACTCGTATAGACACACATTCCTTGCCACCAAGACGCTTCTGAGCATACAGCTAGCATATTTTCTTTGTTGTGTTGCGTTATGAAACTCCGCCACAAGGCCACAAATCAATGACTCTTAGACAGTGGTGACTGGCAATGTGCAACCCAGGGTTTCCTACCTGGAAGTTATGGCCGTAGTCCATGAACTACTTCGCGACACAAAACCCAGTTCCTTGCGCAAAAATGGTAGTCAAAGCTCCATCTTCCGTGATTTTGCATCCGCAGTGAAGTTAAACGTCCGCGTAAAAATATTCCAACCTTGGGTTACATCATCGTTCCCGGCGTCGACCGGCACAACATTTCTTGGAGTGACTGGCCATCCCATCGCTGATCGTTTGGCGGCATTTCTTGGCTGCTTTCCATATACGAGCAATGTAATCAGAGAACCTGGTTACTATACAAATCAGTAAGTCTCGTAAATCAGCCGTGAAACAATCAATTCTTTGTGGGAATCTTTGATCATTGTGGAAACCTTAGTAAAACCACCGTGGTCACCCACGCTGTTAGTGAGCGAGATCAGCGCCAACATTTTGGTGATCAGAGCCCTAAGTACCCGTCCCAATTTGTTCACATAAGCAGTTTGTAAAGATACTATCAGCTTTTGGATAGGCAATCAAATTTATGCAATCTTTCTTACGGAATTTATTCTATCACAATGTGCTCCTTGCACTTGAAATTGACATTTCCTTTATAGTAGTTCGAACCTTGGATCTCTAACGTCAAAGTTACCATGAGATACGTCTCCGGGTTCACTTAAACTCCCTACATTACTCCCTGGTGTGCATGCATTTATCGTCCTCTCATCTCCTCTCTATTTCTTCCTACCCCTCTTTGTCTTGCGTATTTCTAAATTTTTCATGAGTTTTGTCTTTCAGCTTTGTCGTTTGTGAAAATTCTGGTCATGCTTAGGGCATGCTTCGGGCGTCTCAGAAATAAACTATTGTTATTATTATTACTATTATTATTATTATAACATTCTTGGCTTTTTGTTTCCGGTCCACTTCTCCGCTGTTTCATACTAAACTATTCACCAGTCTTATTTGTGAACTTGACCATTCTCCAAAATAAAGCTCTTCTCTTTTTGCTACCTTTACCGATTCTGTGACTGTTTGCCTTCGCTGTCAGTTCTGCTGTTCACCCACTTAAGGCTGTTGCATTGCAATATCCTCATCTTGTAAGGTATCATATCCCACATATGCACATCTGATAAGCTCTCGTACCCCAGAGTTCTGTTCTGTCACCATAAAGTGATCCACCTTCTGTAATGAACATAAACTGGCACACTTTTGAGCCGGCTCACCGAGTGGCAACGTGCAACAACTCGACGTAACTGCGTGGCCGGGGCAGCAGCAAATTACCTTTTTCAGGGCGCTGGTTGTTGAGCTGAAGAAGTGTTCCATGCAAAGGTGTGATGTTGGCAGTTCGAGTGGGCAAAATTCTGAAAGCTTACTTCGCCACAACGGGATGCGGTTCTGCACATTAGACAGATCCTGCCACTGTGATATATTACAAGAGACAAAAGAAGAGGAGTGCTTGTTCAAAGGATCAAAAAGCTTTGTTTGCTTGTAAGGAACAACTGCAACTACCAAGTCGGAGGTTCAAGCTTAAAGCCATGTACGCGAAGATAAGATAGTTTTCAGAACGTCCCTTGTTGAGTAATCCTGCCGTCTATTTCATTTAACTCCTAAGTATCTTCAAAATAACTTGTTTTCTCAGAAAGTCGTTCGCAAACACCAAATTTTAATTCCCTGTGCAAACGGGAAGACTACTTTTCGAAGCTGATTTACAATCCGAAATCTACTCCCATTTCTTTCACGAAAGATGGTGTATTGATTCATACAATGCTACTAATGTATCACGTTCTAGTTATTCGATGTATCTCATGTTAACTTTGACGTTAGAGATCCAAGGTTCGAACTACTATAAAGGAAATGTCAATTTCAAGTGCAAGGAGCACATTGTGATAGAATAAATTCCGTAAGAAAGATTGCATAAATTTGATTGCCTATCCAAAAGCTGATAGTATCTTTACAAACTGCTTATGTGAACAAATTGGGACGGGTACTTAGGGCTCTGATCACCAAAATGTTGGCGCTGATCTCGCTCACTAACAGCGTGGGTGACCACGGTGGTTTTACTAAGGTTTCCACAATGATCAAAGATTCCCACAAAGAATTGATTGTTTCACGGCTGATTTACGAGACTTACTGATTTGTATAGTAACCAGGTTCTCTGATTACATTGCTCGTATATGGAAAGCAGCCAAGAAATGCCGCCAAACGATCAGCGATGGGATGGCCAGTCACTCCAAGAAATGTTGTGCCGGTCGACGCCGGGAACGATGATGTAACCCAAGGTTGGAATATTTTTACGCGGACGTTTAACTTCACTGCGGATGCAAAATCACGGAAGATGGAGCTTTGACTACCATTTTTGCGCAAGGAACTGGGTTTTGTGTCGCGAAGTAGTTCATGGACTACGGCCATAACTTCCAGGTAGGAAACCCTGGGTTGCACATTGCCAGTCACCACTGTCTAAGAGTCATTGATTTGTGGCCTTGTGGCGGAGTTTCATAACGCAACACAACAAAGAAAATATGCTAGCTGTATGCTCAGAAGCGTCTTGGTGGCAAGGAATGTGTGTCTATACGAGTTCGTCACAGTCACGATGTACCGAGTATCGTTGATGGTAAAGAGGTTAGCCGGGTAGTAAAAGAGGAGAACGGCATACGATTTCTATTCGTCATCCTCGACGAGATGGCTTCGTTACTCATGGGTGTATTTAGGTCATTAAGGAGGATGCTACTCATCAGCTAAACCGTGATGGCTGCGTTTTGTGGCATCATATAACTTGTGTAGGTACCTGTACGTTTCCGAATTTTTCCATGATTTTCAACGTCCCTTGGTGCGACACTCCTTTGTTGTACCAACGTTTTAATGTAAAACATACACCTTTTGGTCGTCAACACCGCGCAATACAAAAAAGGCTGTAAATAGATCCTTCATTCTGGCAAGGACTCATCTCCTGGTTTGGAGTGTCTTGGAATCATATCGGTCGGAACTAACTGTGTGAAACAAGACATTTTAGAAGCTTCAAACGGCGTCTCTTGGCACTTCGCTCGATATAATCCTGTTCTGTTCAACGGATGGCTGTCAGACGGAACTGAACGGAAGACATTGGCGGATATTGACTCTTCGGCACTCATCTCCTGATCACAAGAACATTGAACAACTGTGAGTTTGAGTCACACCTTTTGTTTCATTTTAATTCTTAATGTACATACCAATTTGGCCTTTTTATCACCGCACGCTCCTCCACCCATCTTAGTTTGCGAGTGTCGTCTTAGATATTGTTGACAATAATTTAGTGTACCACATAGACAGAGTGTTACGCTACAAAATTGGTGAGCCCAGGTTGTTTTTCCATCTTTTGACACTAGCTTGATTCTTTTGGTCCAAGTTCCACACGATTCACCATGCCTGACAGCGAATCTATTGACATCCACGCGGTTGCTCTGAAACTGCCCGTTTTTGCCCCGACGAACCCTCGAGTGTGGTTTCGACAAATAGAAGCCGTATTTGCCACTCGACGTATAACCAGCGAGCGCGTGAAATACTCTCACGTTGTCCAAGCACTTCCCTTTGACATCGCTGTTGACGTGGAAGATCTCCCCGATCCCATTCCACCAGAAGCTCCTTACACGAAGCTTAAGGAAGCAGTCATTCAGCGTACAGGAAAATCAGCCGGAAAAATGCTCCGTGAACTGTTCACGTCGGTGGAGCTCGGAGACCAAACTCCGTCCCAGCTTTTGAGCCACATGCGGTCGCTACTGGCTGGGCGGCAAATGGACGACGCCATTTTCAGGGAGATATGGGTTGATAAACTACCTCTTCCGATGCAGCAGGTCCTGTCAATGCTGGAACCCACTACTCCTTTTTGACAAGGTTGAGCAACACGCTGATAGAACAATGGAATGCTACCCGGCTGGTAGACCTTGCGTTCACATGACATCACCCGCCGAGACCACTCCGACACACGAATCTCCTATGGCATTACCAGCACCTGCCCCAGATCGCCGTGGTGACGTTTCTCGCAGTCCTGATTCCCCATCCCATCACTCGCATATTGATAAGGACATTACGGACCTAAAAGAAACCGTTCGCATTTTGTGCAATCAGGTCAGTACAATGTGCAACGCATTTACTACTCATCGATCTGTGTCCGCCGAAGTACCTCATCGAACTAGGTCACGGTCCATAAACCGCCAGTTACAAACCTGGTGTTGGTACCACCGCACATTCGGCTCCAAGGCACGCCGCTGTGATCCTCCATGTTCATTCCGCACTTACACCCCACAGTCAAACGACCAGGCCAGCTAGTAACGGCGACGACTTTGGCTGGCCCTCCACATGAAAGTCGCCTATTTTATATCGTTGGCCGATCCAGTGGTCTTCGATTCCTCATTGATACCGGCACCGAGATCAGTGTAATCCCCCCACACAAACATCACAGCCTCAAACCATCTCACTTCACTCTGCAAGCAGCAAACACAACAACTATTGCTACATTCGGCCAACGGTCCATCACTCTTGATTTAGGCCTCCGACGCTCTTTTCAATGGGTTTTCATCCAGGCGGATGTTCAGACTCCCATCATTGGCGCGGATTTCCTCTCACACTTTGGCCTAACTGTGGACCTCAAAAATCGCAAGCTGATAGACACCACAACCAAGCTTTGTGCAGTCGGCATTGGTAAATGCACCAACTCCCTGGGTATTCGGCTGGCGATCCCGCAATCGCCGTTTGCTGACATTTTGAAGGAGTGTCCATCCCTCACTAAACCGTGTCAGTTCACCGACCCAATCTCTCATGCTGTGCAGCACCACATCGCTACAAAAGGCCAATCTGTCCACTTTCAACCACGACGACTCAACGCCGACAAACTCCGTATCACACGCCTTGAATTAGAACATATGATGAATATTGGCATCATTCAACCGTCTTCAAGCCCATGGGCCTCGCCTTTGCACATGGTTCCAAAATCATCTGGTGATTGGAGACCCTTAGGAGACTACCGTGCTCTCAACAACGTCACCGTCTCCGACAGCTACCCGATCCCACACATTCATGATTTTGCACAGAACCTCTCTCGGAAGACAATCTTTTCCAAGGTTGACCTCGTAAAGGCATATCACCAAATCCCCGTGGCCGAAGAAGACATTCCCAAAACAGCCATCACCACGCCTTTTGGCCTGTTCGAATTCATTCGCATGCCATTTGGATTGAGAAACGCTGCCCAGACGTTCCAACGATTCGTCCATGAAGTGCTTCGAGGTCTACCCTTCGCGTTTGGCTACATCGACGACATATTAATTGCCAGCGCCTCCCCATCAGAGCATGCCAGCCACTTGCGTCAACTCTTTCAACGTTTCCAACAATACGGACTTCAACTGAACCCTGGTGAATGCGTGTTCGGCGTTCCGTCCCTCGACTTTCTCGGGCACCATATCGATCAAAACGGTTTGACACCCCTCCCAGATAAGGTGCGCAGCATCCTCTCATTTCTCGCACCTCAAACGATCACACAGTTACGACGTTTCTTGGGAATTTTGAACTACTACCGTCGCTTCATTCCCCAATGTGCGACCATCGTTTCACCTTTGACCGATTTTCTCAAGTCCAACGTCAAGACGATCGATTTCAATCCCGAGGCTGAGACAGCTTTCGCAGAAGCCAAAAAAGCTCTCGCGGATGCCACCATGCTGCACCATCCACTTTCGGATCCAAATACTGAGTTAGTCCTAACGACTGATGCATCAAATACTGCAGTCGGTTCAGTGCTTCACCAAATAGTGGACAACCAATTACAGCCCTTAGCGTTCTTCTCTCAAAAACTCCAGGCGGCACAAACAAAATACATCACGTTTTCTCGTGAACTCCTGGCCATTTACTTGTCCATCCGTCATTTCCGCCACCTTTTGGAAGGACGACAATTTCGTGTGCACACTGACCACAAACCCCTGACACACGCACTTCATGCCAAGCCTGACCGACATTCACCCAGAGATATCCGCTATTTGGATTATATTTCTCAGTTCACAACAGCATCCGCTACGTGCTTGGGGTTGATAATGTTGTGGCTGATGCATTATCCAGACCTGACATCAGCACGGTGCAGACTAAATTTGATCTTACGGAACTGGAAAACCTCCAGCGTGATGATCCATCCTTGCTCGAACTGCGCACATCCTCCACACTCCAGATCAAGGATTCTCCCCTACCTTCAGCCGACGGCACAGTCCTATGTGACTGGTCTACAGGTCACCCTCGTCCTATCGTTCCAACTTCCTACAGGAAGATCGTTTCTATCATTTTCATTCTCGTTCCCATCCTGGTATCCGTGCATCTCGCAAACTCATTTCTGCCAGATTTGTTTGGACAATATGAATTTTGACATTGCATTATGGACTAAACAGTGTTTACCATGTCAGAAAAACAAAGTCCACCGCCACACTTTTTCTCCTCCCAGTACATTCACCGTTCCCGACGTCCGTTTCACATGTATTCACGTCGATCTTGTTGGTCCACTACCATCATCAAATGGACATACCCACATATTAACCGTTGTTGATCGTTTAGCACGCTGGCCGATGGCAGTACCCATTTCCGACACCTCGGCAGAAAATATTGCGAAAGTACTACTCCAGCACTGGATTGCTACATTTGGTGTACCGTCTACCGTCACCACAGACCGTGGTAGCCAATTCCAGTCGACTTTGTTTCGTGAGTTCACTAAACTGCTTGGCTGTAAACACATCACAACAACTGCATACCATCCTTCGTCCAATGGCATGGTAGAGCGCCTACACCGTCAACTCAAAGCAGCACTGATATCACAGCCAAACCCCAATAACTGGAGCGACAACCTGCCACTAGTTCTCTTAGGTCTGCGGTCATCAGTCAAAGATGACCTCCACAGCACGTCGGCTGAACTCGTTTTTGGTACCGCCATATGCCTTCCAGGTGAGTATGTTCAACCCAGCACTGCTGCCAGTCCTAACCCATCAAAATTTGTCCAACAACTCAAAGACCATATGTCACATCTACGTCCAACACCCACTCGCTCGTCATCCACACACGTTTTTGTACATAATGATCTATATACGTCACCTTTCGTTTTTATTCGTAACGATGCTGTTCGGAAACCACTCACACCACCGTATGATGGTCCATTTAAGGTGCTTAGTCGCACAGACAAATATTTTGTGGTTCAGAAAGCCGATAAGCAAGACGCAGTTTCCATTGACAGATTGAAACCCGCGTATTTTGATACACCTCCATCACCAGCAACACCGACACCATCACCATCCACAGACACACCACCAACAATTCCTGTTGATGATCCAAACTCAATCATCACACAGACACTACACTACACCCGCCAGCACCACCACAGCAACAACTTTCCCTGGTAACCCGCCGTTGCGGCAGAAACGTTCGACACCTGTCAGATTTCAACACTTTCTTAGTTGACGTTTTCTTTCACTAACCGCTTCCTCTTTCTATTTTCCTATCGAGCAATTATTTTGTACAACAAACGCTCTGGCGGGGGAGTTGTGTAGGTACCTGTACGTTTCCGAATTTTTCCATGATTTTCAACGTCCCTTGGTGCGACACTCCTTTGTTGTACCAACGTTTTAATGTAAAACATACACCTTTTGTTCGTCAAAACCGCGCAATACAAAAAAGGCTGTAAATAAATCCTTCATTCTGGCAAGGACTCATCTTCTGGTTTGGAGTGTCTTGGAATCATATCGGTCGGAACTAACTGTGTGAAACAAAACATTTTAGAAGCTTCAAACGGCGTCTCTTGGCACTTCGCTCGATACCATCCTGTTCTGTTCAACGGATGGCTGTCAGACGGAACTGAACGGAAGACATTGGCGGATATTGACTCTTCGGCACTCATCTCCTGATCACAAGAACATTGAACAACTGTGAGTTTGAGTCACACCTTTTGTTTCATTTTAATTCTTAATGTACATACCCATTTGGCCTTTTTATCACCGCACGCTCCTCCACCCATCTTAGTTTGCTAGTGTCGTCTTAGATATTGTTGACAATAATTTAGTGTACCACATAGACAGAGTAGTACGCTACACTTGTAGCGGTTGCCATCTTCGTTCATACTTTTACCACGTTTATTGTTTAACTGAACGCCGACTGCCAAGCGCGGTTTCCATTTGACCGTTGCTCTTGCGCACGCTCTCACGCACACTCCTAAAATATACGCTAACCACTATCTCTCCCAATCGCCTTCTCGTTCTCACGGGGCGCGGAGAATACTGTTCTGGTTGACATATTCGTACAGTGCTGAGCATTAGAGTAACGTGCAGGTGGTCTACGCAATACAAAGGACCGAAGCACGCGTTAACTAAGGAATTCGCGAAGTGAGGTCTAACCAACCTTACAATTGGTGAACCCGACGTGATCCCCAGGCCACCTGAGTTTCCTTGTTTTCTACCGTTCAAAGTCCTGTCTGCGTACGTTTTTGTGTGTTTTATTGTTTCCCTATCTGTTGTGTTTTTTTGGTCGGTTTACCAAACAGTGTTTTTTCGTCCATACATATTTTGTGTGTCTAGTTCATCGTGATTTTTTTTTCGCGAAGACTATAGTGCCCCATTGGTCGTTGATTTCTTTTTCCCGTCTGTATTCCATAAAGTAATCGCTATGTCTGCCGAACGAAAACCCTGCTCAGGCCCCACCGTTGGGGCGATCACGCTGTGCATACCGGCATTCACGCGTGCTGATCCAGAACTCTGGTTCACGCTGTTCGAGTGAGAATTCGAAAACTGCCGTATAACCAGTGACGCCAGCCGTTTCAGTTGGGTAGCAGGCCGCCTCCCGCCGGAGGTCACAATGCAAGTAAGGGACGTAATAATCTCTTCCCGAAGCTATGAAGCCTTAAAGGAGGCCGTCATTGCCCGCACGACCCCAACGCAGGACCAACATATGCAACAACTCCAAAACGTTGAGCTTGGAAGTAGGAAGCCCTCCGAACTGCTGCGTGAGATGCAGCGCTTGAGAAGACCGACGGTAGGCGAGGACCCGCTCTTAAATGAACTTTGGCTGCAGCGTTTGCCGCACAACATCCCAGTTTTACTAAGTGCCACGCGCAAGTGTTCACTGGAGGAAACTGCAGCAACAGCTGATGACATTATGTCACGATACAACCCCGCTGTAGCTGGAGTAAACAGGTCCTCCGTCACAACGGTGCCTGCCCTGCCAACATCTAACGACCTCGCGTCAGTTTTGTCTAGAATTGACGCGAGCCTGTAACGCTTAGCAGTAAGAAGTGGGTCACAGGAGCGGCACCGTGCACACTCACCTAGGCACCATAGTCCGTCATTGCGACGACGTTTTGGCTCTTTAAAAGAAGGGTATTGTAAATACCGCAGTCGCTTTGGTGAGGGAGCCAAACGATGCAAACGAGGGTGTACGTTTCTTGGTGCTCGTCAGGGAAACTAAACCACCGGCCCGTGGTGGCGACCCACGAAGTCGGGTATCAGACCAACAGTCGCTTTTTGAACGTAAGAGACATCATTTCAAATAACCTATTCCTTGTAGATACCGGTGTCGAAGTGAGCGTCCTCCCCCGAGCGAAAGGCGACAATAGCACGCCGCAGGCCCAAACACTACGCGCTGCCAATGGCACGGCATCCCAACGTTTCGCCAGCGGTCGCTCACCTTAAACTTAGGTTTGAAGCGTAATTTTCGTTGGGTATTCATCATCGCCGACGTCCCGTACCCAATTCTAGGCATTGACTTCCTGCAACACTTTGACTTGCTAGTTGATGCACGGCGCCGCAGAGTGGTCGATCGTCAGAACACTCTCGCTGTTGCGGGTTGTAATTCGCGAGTGAATCACGTCACGCCTTTTTACGTCCAACCACCGGCACACGAACCTTACAGCGAACTCATCGCCGCCTACCCAGCCATGTTTCGGCAGGCCGGGCCTCTCCCAGCTGTGACGACCAGTGTCACTCACCATATCGATAATAAGGGACCCCCAGTGTTCAGTAGGCCGCGTCGGTTAGCACCAGACAAGCTTCGTGCTGCACAGGCTGAATTCGAACATATGCTAGAACTGGGTATAATACGCCCTTCTAGTAGCCCTTGGGCCTCCCCTCTTCATATGGTTCCTAAGTCTAGTGTCGACTGGCGACCCTGTGGTGATTACAGAGCGCTTAACAAAGTCACCGTCCCTGACCGATACCTGATTCCCCATATACAGGACCTTACTTCGTCTTTATCAGGTTGCTCCGTCTTCAGCCGTGTCGATTTAGTTCGCGCGTACAACCAGATCCCGGTAGCAGAGGCCGATATCCCTAAAACTGCCGTCACTACGCCTTGCGGGCTGTTCGAGTTTCTGAGAATGCCGTTTGGACTCAGCAATGCAGCCCAGAGCTTTCAACGGTTCATGCACGATGTAACTCGTGGTTTGGAAAATGTCCACGTATATCTGGATGATATTTTGGTGGCGAGTTCTTCAGAGCAAGAGCATGGTCCACTCAATAAAAAAGACCGAAGCACGCGTTTACTAAAGAATTCGCGCAAGAAGGTCTAACCAACCTTACAAACTGTGAATGAAACCGGCTTACGTCGTCATATCCTGTATGTTCTACTGCCAACGAAATAATTGGAAGCTGCCTATAGGTGGTCAGTTTCCTGCATGAAAAATTACCTAAAACCGGGCAACAGAAAGAATAGTGGCGGGACAAATTCCAACCCAGTTCATCTTGTTCAAGACTCTCTGTCTTGAAGTCGCGGTGGTTTACGGCAGATTTCGTGTCGTGCAAAGTATGCTAAAGCGATGTAACCTTTATGTTGGGAAGACAACATTAGATCAGGTTAGCATATCTCGATGAATGCAAAATATGACTTTCAAAAACACGGGGTATACCTCCGAACAACTCCATAGGGCCATTAGGGTTTCGAACCCCGAGGCAGGAGCTTGCCTGGGGCTTGAATGCGATATAAGAAATTCTGGGCTGCTTTCAAAATAGAGCAAGTTTTACTTTGGGTAATTTTGCAGCGAACGGAGTGGAAAACAAAATAGGCCCTTTAGACCGGGCTTCCATCTAGATCAAACTCACCAAAGGTTTGTGAGAGATTTATGAAGAAGGGTGACTCCTTTGAGGGAAGTTCCACAGACTGCGCTTGCCAAAGACGAACCGCTCTCATGCAAGCTCTGCAACTTAGCACAACAACTGAAACCACTATTTGCCGAACTGGCTGTATTCACCTCCGAGGCGTTCTCACTGGCCGCCTGCCGACTGCGAAGATTGCCGTTGTATCGTTTATAAAACCTAAACTTCCAACAACAAAGAGTAAAGGTTTCTTCGTTAGGGTTATTGGTGGCAGCTTTCTACACTGCGACTGTTCGTCAGGTCGTCAGAAGCAGCTGCCTCGCATTTAGATGCTGCTCGTTACTCGCGCCACTGAAGTAGTTTTCTCCACGCTAGCTGATGATAAATGGTCACGAGATTATCAAATCTTGACAAACTCGGTCGTAAGCGACACAGTCGTTTCTCAGTTATCCATGTCCAAAGTCCCCGCTGAGGCTTAGAAGTTACAAGGGATAGAGGATATTGGCAGGGGTATTTCCACCTCATTGACAAGTCTCGGCCATGATAAATACGACACGGCTAAAATCCGATTGAGGTTATGGCCAGACCCTAGAAGCTGACGGCCGAATTTCAGTTTGCGCTAGAAGCATCCTGAAAACGGTCTTGAAAGGATAAAATATCGGCCGACAATCCCCCCCCCCCTAAGTTCGGCTGAGAAACGGAAACCAGAAAAATAGTCTCAGAACGTCCCTCAATCCCCAGTACATAACACGAATATAAGCTACTGTCGGAACCACGGAAAAAGGTTCACGGTATGACAGGGGACGACATATAACGGAAATCACCGGTAGAAGTTGGGTTTACTAACGGAAACAATTTTCAGGTTACAGGAAACCATTGGGTTCATATCTGGCAATGCCAGCCTTGGACCACTAAATCAACCCAATTCCAATAACCGAACGAGAAAGGAAAAATAAACAGGCCGTTTTCTCCAGTTGACGAGTTTGCAGCATTTGTCCGCGGTAGGATCCAGCAGTCGACTCAGACGAAGACGTTCAATGGGTTTCTTGCCAAACTTGTGCACGATGAACACGATTATTGCGCAGGTTTCCGAAAAAGGGAGAAGTATGTACGTGTGCGTTGTCTAGTGGGGCGAACGTTGGCACAAGAGGTCAATAACGGCTCCGTACAGAGCCACGTCTTTCTGGGTCTTGACACACTGGAAATTTGCTCACTTATAGACTCGTTATTTTGTGCCGCACAATGGGGTCATCAGGGCAAGTGCTCACTTCTTGAGTCCTTTTTTACGTCATTGGATACTGGACTGCAGGTTACTTATGTGAATATATAAACGCATTTATGAAGATACAACAAAACATAGCCCATTTTATTTCAGCAAGCGACCTCCACCTATAAGATAAGAGCCCTCTGATGTAAGTTAAAGAAAACAACAAGTTTTTGATGATTTCTATTGCTGCGTTGATGGTCCCGTGAGATCCACAGGAGCTGGTAGATAAGACAAGCTAGGGATCGCGATCGGGGCCAGCGCTAGATTGACCCACGCCAAATATTTCAAAGTACGACTGGTGAATCTCAATCCTGTTGTTTGGGAGTTACGTAGATGAGATATCCTCTCTCGATGGATTTGAGTGCTTGTGTCTAAATTTAGGGCACATAACTCGAGACATGGTGTAGACTCCACTGCAACCTGCTGAAGGCCTGAGGCTGGAACAGAATAAACTCATTTCGTTTGCGGACTTAACTGCAGCTATCTATTCATAAACCCAACCTTTAGGCTCGACTTAATTTCAGAGTGATTCTGGCGTTTCGCATCAGCGGAGATTCGCTGAAACCTGGGGCAGTTAAACATGTGGGTGATTCGAAAGTGTTTCTCGAGGGATCCGAGTATCAAAACGTATTGATGGATTCAGCGCTGCCACTTTCATACTGAACGGAATGTGACAAAGACAAACATTAATCCGTGAACTTCTCTGGACTTTTTCGTATGGACCTAAGGGAGACTGTCTAACGACGTACCCCATCGGATCGACTTTCTATACATATCTCTGTTGTCTTAAACGACAGATTCTATAGTGTGGGTTTTAGCACGTAGGTACGAAAATTTCCGATCCGATCCGATCAGGTTTATCACCGGACTCGAGGCTGGGCCAGAAGCAGTCCGGACTTGCCCGCGTGAACCTCGGCATCCCACCTCGTTCTGACTACAAACGGTCGTTCTTGGAACCTTGGGTTTGACAGATTTAGTTTCATGGTGTTAGATCGGATTCGCTTCCGGAAGAGCGGGGACTCACAACTTGAGCTGGCTGAAAGCTATACAAAAGCGCAGCGCACACCGGGTTTGAGCAAGTGTAGCGGCTTCGGAAACACCAAACTCATTAAAGTGCAATTTCTAGTTTAGTGCTTAGGCGGGCCTTGTTTACGAATAGGTATTTTCACTTGGATTTACTTGAGAATGACAACCGCTCCCCAGAAGCGGCCAACTCCGGTGTCAGGCCCTTCTCTGGCTTAAGGCAATCTTCCCTTTCGAATCATTCTTCTCGGTCACATAAGGTGGCTTATAGTCAGGACAAAAGTGCTCTAAAGTACTTTCACTCATCCAATCCCAATTAAACCAGTGCGGTATTATAACCTCCTTCGGCCGGACATATCAGCCTATCTTATAAACCTTGTGAGGCTTTTGAGTGATCCTCACCAGTCATCCACTGAGGTGCGCAACTGGCTTAGCAAACGTTGACCAGGTTTTTCAACAGGTCAGGAATTCGGTCTAGCATAGGTTCTTTCAATCGACTGGTTGCTTGAAATCTGATTTGTTCAAGTCTACTTGGTACCGGAAAAGTCGATCGCATCGAAAAACTTACGTCACGCTATGCAGGCGGCAAGGCTCGCTCCAGCTCATCAGCTCTGACCATTAGCTTGTTCAGTCTTCCATCTCCTGTCATTTATGCAGGGTAACCAATATAATTACTAAAACCCATCAATTGCTGTCGTTCTACCTCTCCATTCGCTGGACGGCAATCGAGTACGCAAATGGTGCGCGCGATTTAACAAGCGGAACAAGCCCTTGCCCATGAAACTATCCAAAGTGGTGAATACCACACGCATTGTGCGAACGGGAAGCAGTAAATACTCAGAGGAGCAAGAGTTACAGACCGCTTAACCGTGGGACTGGTACGCATGGGAGAATTTGCAGTGGGAGTGAATGACGAGGAAAGTAGGTAGTTTGGGTTTCGATGAAGGATGAGGAACACTGGTGGTTAAGCCTCGTCCAGACCAGCTTTAGGTCGCGTGACAGTGTGTGACGACAATACCTCTCCCGAAAGTTTATTCTGGGCATGAGCTACTCCAAAAACAGAGGAAATTAGTCCGGATACTTCGCAGTCCTTTAGGCTTCTTGACCCTAAGCTACGTCCTCTCAGGGCCGGGGTTCCCGCCAGTTTCAAAAAAGCACGTTAGTCACAGATATCTGTTTCAGCTGTTTGAACGTTTCAACTCCCGTCTCTTGTCAAGGGCAAAAGTTTCCTAGTTGGACAAACTTTCTGCAGGTAGTAGATTCCGGAGACCTGGGGTGGTCCTTGTGAGACTCGGCTGCTCTTCCTCCATCGCTCCGATCTCTCCCTAATGAGGAAGATCATGCAAGCACAGTACATTCCGGGTAAGGCCGAACAACGGCTGTGTATTTCGGGATAACGACCCGGTCTCTGGCATCATCTGTCCTTCGGGGTTGACAGAGGGCTCTATTAGTCTCGCTAGTTGCCTCGGCACATTGAGCTGACTTCTTAAAGTCTTCAAAGATAAATACCCGCAAGTCTTCCATGGTGGAGGTTCGTGCTATCTCAGTGAGGCTACCTGAATCCAGGTATCGCGGGGCAAGACCGGCTAGCAGTTGTCTAAACCATCTATTGCTAAATGATAGATCCCAGGTTGGTGGTTACGCGTTGAGAGCATACAGGCCGGATAGTGCATCATTACCAGTTGGGTCCCCGACTATTTTAGCATCACCTGCGAACTATTACAATGGAGACTTTAGCTCCCTCATCAGGTCATTTATGAGAACATGGAAAAACCAATGGCCCTAGGGCATGCCCCCGTGAACCCCGCTGCGTGCTTTCACAGAAAACGAGGCAACCACTACTACTCTCAAGCAGACTTCCGCGTGTTTTAGACAAGCCTATAACAATGCCAGGGCAGGGAGCGCCATTTGTAACTCTGTCAGTTCAGAGATGGGAAGACTACAGTATACCCAGTCAAACTGCTTATGGAGATCCAGGTAAAACAACTCGACCCGGTCACTCTTGTCCAGACTTTGTCGCTCCCTCTAGGAAGGATATTGGGCTAGTGAGGCACGGCTTACCCTTGACGATCCCGTGCTACTCCGTTCCAAGTAGGTCACAGCTTTTTAGGTGAGGAGCATTTCCTCTCCTTACCCATCCCTCCATGACCTTTGACACATATGGTCAAAAGCCTATGGGCCGTCAATTTCATTTCAGGCCTCTTCATCCAATCATGTAAATCGAGACAACCTGTGCCACCCGCCCCTTCTCTGATATCCTCCGCTTTTTGAAGCGAGGTTGAGTGATGCCGCTAGACAAGGCTCAATAACCTCAGCCAGGGACAGTAGGATGGCGGGAAGGATGCCATCAGGCTCCGCAGCTTTATGCTTACTCAGGCTGTAGAGCACCACTTTTACCCACCCTCAGGGAAGATGGTCACATCTGACCTATCTGGTATTTACGGATGCTAGTGAGCACCAGCTACCGGCCCGGGCCTTCGATGTAGACCGATCGGAAGTACTTTAACAACCTCACAGTCTTCCTCTTTTGAGTGGTTGCGCGACCACCCGTCACAGTTTGCACGTTTCCAGCAACCAAACTCTTTGTCTCCTTGGACTGTACATGGTTGGCGTATGCTTTGAGCGGTGTTTCCGTGTACTTGCAAGGGCCGTCTTGGACCGGATTTTGTGCTTCTTTTATATTTTGGCTGCCTAGTTTCGTGCCCCCGTACTGTATGCTTCCAGTATGTTCTTGGCTTTCTTGGGGGTCTTTCCAAGACTCAAGCTGCTACTCAGCCTTAGTCGCCACGCCTTTCTACCGCGAAGGGCAGTCTTTAAGTAGCACTCTCTCACATGGAGAGAATCCGTTAGCTAAAGGAACGAGGTTATTCTTTTGTATGAGCCCCTACGTCACCAACATTACCGGTTAGACGATTCCACTTTACCGACTATGCACTTAACATTAGCTCGTTGAAATCTAGTAGCCTGAAGTTTCCTTTCCGCCCGTCAAGAAGCTTTTCGTGACCCGTGGCATAAGCGGGCTGCACCCTACCATGGTCACTTTCACCAAGTGGTGCAGTGATCCTTAGGTCCCTGAAGTCAACTTGGTACTTGGTCATTGAGACATCCAGCAGGGCGAGGGTGTGGCCATCCCCCAGCTTGTTGGCTGGTGAATACGCTAGACAAGGGTCTTTTCGCTGACCACGACAATAAGGTCGTGGTCGAAAAAGCACTCTTGCGGCCATCTACCTTCCTTGTATACCTCTGCGGCACTTAAGTCTTCGACTTTAGAAAATTATACCCTTCCCAAAAGCTTGTCTTTGGTGGTCCACGAAGCTTGACTTTTGGCCCGTGGTTCCTAAAAAGTTTCGGTGGGGGTAGATAGGAAGCACTCCTGTTTTCAGAAGCGGCTGTGGCAGAAGCTGCCCGGATGCTGGGTGTCGCAAGGAGGGCACCTTGACTTGCTGTGGGTGTTGAGTGACAAGCAACAGTACACCTCTATCTGTTCGGCCCCCAGTCCGTCCAACTTATACTCGTAGCATCCCGTCGGGTAAAGCAGTTCAGTGGAAGTTTATCGATGGAAGTTTATCGATTACCCATGTCTCGCGGAAAGCAATAACATCTTTCTTGGTGGCTTCTACTTAAAGCTCTTTCTACTTGTTGCCTATAGTGGAGATATTACTTGAGAATATTGATAAGGCCTGCATTTTCGGGCAGCTTTCCTCACTAAAGCTTTTGTGCTCATGTGTTGATTCCGAATGCTGCCCTAGTTTTTTGGAATAAAAGTTAAAGGTTTGGTGATATAAGGGTTATGGTGTTGCATGAGGCGGCTCATGTGTCCTATTCCGGAGGATCTGATTCCGCTGAGTAGTGGTCTTCTGTGGGCCCCTCTTTTGAGGGCCCACATCCTGATCATATCTAGTCGGATGGAACATTGGGGACTGTTGGAGCCTAGGTGAGCACCCAATTTTGTCGGTCCGATTAGAACATACCGTCTTTTGGGCAGGGCCTACTAAACCGTACTTACGCTGGGTGGCGGTATCAAGCTCGATTCCAGTAAGCCTACCAGGAATTAGGTAGATTTTCTCAGCTGTCGCCTAGAGGTCCCTTGAGAGTGAATCTCTCAGTCCTACCTTGGCAAGGCGTGCTCCACCATGATCCTTCCTCGAGTTGGGTTGTCACTTGCCCTGCCGAGTGACCAGATTCGGTAACGCGTGCATCTGGACGCCCACTCGTCTTTAGAGGTCTGTTACACATTGTCGGAGTTTCCTTTGTCTTCACTAGGAATTCCTTCAGAAAGCCCAGTGAACTCCCTTAATTAATACCTTCCTTTGAAGTCCCGTGCGGCCTGGTGTAGCAGGGACTTGAGCTGCCTGGGAGTATCCTAGTGAAGTATAAGGTGGGGACAGCATAGAGAGGTAGGTTCCTAAGAAAGGAGGCTCAGTCTAGCACAGTGCAAAAGTACAGTGACCTCGGAATACGTTGTGGTGTGAGGAGATCGGAAAATTAAAGAACCGAAAATCCCAATGAAGTTGGATCGGAAAACAGCCGACTTGAATGTCTCGTACAGTCAACTGCCTTCCCCCCGGGCTTCCAATACGACATAACTTCTAGACGGCTGGGTCCTGTTTTTTGGTTCCAAGTCCCGTTTACCCGGGCATGTGGTGAGTGGGAGTGATGATCTGTGGCCTGCGGCTGAATCAGCCTTGATCTGGTACTTTGTTGAGTTACCGGAGTAAATTTTTCTGCCAATCATGTTCTTTCGCGATTTTCCACTTTTTCTATCGGCTTTCCTGAAGCTTTCTCTCAAAAAGCCTCTGATGGCCTCCCATGCAGTGACACATCACGGTGTATGGCTTTCAGCTCGCATACCTCAAAGCCGTTCCTCTCTTACCGGACGGTGTTGACAAACCAGTTTCTGTTTTGTTCCAAACCGCTAGTGATTTAGTTTCCTCTATGATCTTCAATTTATCCAGTTCGAAGGGGGTACAAATTTGCAAAAAGCGAAAGAGTTAGCAGACGTGTACGAAGGTACTGGTGGACCAATATTCTAACTTTTTTAAGCTATGGTCAACTTTTGATTTCCTCATATACTGCGATGCTTTTAGTTCCACAGTGGTACACGTTCAATGGGAAATATGAATTGTTCGATGAAAAAGAATGCGAATTGAGTTGGCTCAGTTTCGCCTTCTTTTCAGTCGAAATTCAGGGGCGTCAACGGCACTGACCCTGCTTGTAGGCTCTCGTTTAAACACTAACATGGAACTTCCATTCACTGTTACCATAAACTTGCAGGTAAGTTGGACTTTTTCGACCAAAGTTTGAACAGAATACTTTATTCTGCTGCTGAAACAGTTAATTTTTACTCAGAATAAGCGGTCTAAACTGCAGCAGCAAAACTCTTAGTCGTGAAAGTCTTAACTTCCTGCATCGAAGCTTGCGCGTCGGTCTTTTAGTGGGAAAACCAATCGTAAACTGCACAACATAAATTGAAGTGGTTCTACGGTAGCGTTCTATGGTTCAACAGCGCGTTATTCAAAAATTTGGCTTCAATGTGAATGGGTGCGCGATAACTTAGTTGCCACTTTTGGTCAAAGTGCAGCGAATTGTACAAAGATACAGTCCACGGTAACCGATACCAAAATGTGAGAATTGTACAGCAAAACGATTAACTATACGGCTAAATTGATCATAAGAAGGAATAAGCTCCAACTGTATTTGTATACCTAAACATTGTAGATGGGTCTGCTGTATTCCCCATACAAATATATATATATAAATGTAAATATGTATATATATATATATACATGTACTTACGTGTGCGTAGATCCGTATATATATATATATATATATATATATATATATATATATATATATATATATATATATATATATATATATATACAACCACTATGATGATCCGATACGTTTGGGGATGAATTTTCTGGAATTAGTCGATCAACTCCTGCCTGAACGATTTTGTTTCCGTGGCCGCGACATTGTAAGATTGTACGCAACTAAGCCAACCTCCAATTAAGCGAGCTGAAGCACGAAGCCCTTTAGGCGCACCAGCCTACACATAAACCACCTACACCGTAATGCGTTGCACGTAACGGATAGACCCATTCCGTAGCGAATGCAAAATGAAGAATAAGAATTGTATCAAAAGATGGTGGTTCAATGGTGCAAAATGATCCTTTCATGTGCACTTCCGTGCCGAAGTTCTACGGTCATAACGGTGGATCGAACAGCCTCCAGCACCCTTGACGTTGTAATGTTTTGCCGTGTTCTGTCTGTAAATTGGAAATGGAAACAACTATTATCTGCTTTTACTTTGTACAAGGCAAAATGAAAATCGTAATTGTAACTCACTTATTTTTCACCAGCCAGACGGTGGACGCAAAAGTAGTTCTCTTCGTTTCCGAAATTTGCACATTGATAGTGCTTCCAACGCGTGCATGGGCTGCTCTGCACCCACTCGGTTTCCTTGTCCAAATCCACTTCGGGATCCTGAAGATGACAGACACTGCACTCATTTTCTACGATCGGTTAATGCTTCCTTTCCAGACGGCGCCTTTTCTCCTGGATCCGGTACTTTGCGGAGGTTGTAGTATGCAAAAGTCTGAACTGTACCAGCTGCAATGAATGCCTTATCAGCTGGATGTCTTGTTCATCCATATTTCTAAGCATTACACTATAACCCGCCCACATTGCTCTATATGGCAACCAAGCTCGGTTCAAGTAGTTCATGGCCTCTGCACTACGGCCAAAAATGGCGGCCTTAAATCTTTCAAATATCACCTTATTTGAGGAGTAAACCAAATTTCGCATCCACTGATGGACGCGTTGTTTGTCACTTAAGGACAGGCCGTGTAAGCGATGACATTGAAGCTTCATATTGCTAAGGACATGGAACCGACAAAAAACGAATTCTGCTCCTGGATGCGTAACCGCAAATCCATTGCACTGCGCTAAGCTTCCATCTAATACAATTGTCTTCACGTTCTCTGTCCCCGGTAAACTGGCTCTCATTTCGGTGATTGCACGCAGATAACTTGCACTGCTTTCGTTAGGAAGCAGGGCGTAGAAAATTGAACGACCTAGTGCACTATCGCCTATCAACATGCGGTGCCAAAGAAGGTAGCCACCGCAGTTCAGCTGGTGGGTGGCATCCGCTAGCAGTACCTTACTATATTTATCAGCCAGAGACTTCACGGTCTGTGGAGTGTGAAACGCGAACCTAACTACGCCTTCCCGCGATATGACTCACAAGTAACCCTTTCCAGTCATTAGTTGTTGAACCTTCAGCACATCACTACGGTTATCTACGGCATTCGCCTTGACCCTCAAGTAGTAAATATCTCTTACTGTGAACAACCGGTTGAATTTTTGGCGAGCGTATTCACATATTTCACTGGATCTGCGGAACTTTCCTATCTGTTCTAATAAGTGTGACTCTTGTTCGGGAGTCAAACGCCTATTACGATGGTAGAACCTATCGCTGATTAGATGGAAATGACGGTTATGCTGCAGACTTTGACCAACGACTTTGTACTGCATTCTGACGGTACGGATCCTCACGAAGTCCGGGCATTGAGTATTCTGATATCTGAAAAGTAAAGATGGATTTACTGTGCGTTGCATACCTGATGGCTGTCCTATTTCGCCGTCGATTGTGCACGCAGCAAAATTTAACCCGATAGTATGGGAAGTTTTTTGGCAGTGCACCCGGATGCGTACGAAGCCAATTCTCAGAACTAAACTCTCATACACGCAAAACGAGGTGAAAGTCTGCTGCTGAAATAACCGAAAGTCTTCCCCGAACCTTGTGAAAAACTTATAGGATCTTTTACACGTCTGGAGAAACTCTCAGAGTCATCAACGAAAGCACGTGCAACGGCCATGACAGTCAACAGATCTGAGCGGTAACCGCCTTGGGCAACCCTTATATACTACGAAGTGGCTAGCCTGAACAAAAATCGCCGCACAATTAGGAACACCATTCTTATTTCCCGCAAAATTGACTTCATCAGCTCGAACCATTTTCTTCAGTGTTCACGAATAAAGCCAATTTGGCCATCATTAAGGTTGGACCACAAGACACTATGGTGGTTTTACTATAAACTGCAGAAATGATGACCTTGATGTTTGCCTAACCTGCAGCAGACACAGCCGTAGCAGAAAGGGGGCAACTGCGGTCATTAACAGCAGCTTAAAGGGTGTTGAGCAGGCACCATGACCGAGCGATTTTCGCGAGATGATTCTCGCTGGCGACATAAAGCCAATGTCTTGAAAATCCACCCAGCATTCCTACGGCTTTGATTTAAATGTATTAGACTTGATTCAGCCGAAACATTCTATTTTTGCGGCCTATAATTTTGGCCTTGCCCCTTTCTGACTGTCGTACTTGGAAGACTGGACACTAAACCTTTGGATTTTACTGTTAATCCTTCAAGTCCTCATGCACGAGTCTTACATGTAGTCGTACGAATAATGGCCTTCAATTTACCGCCCTAGAACTTCAAGAATCCATCCCGTTCTGGTTTTGGTATCCGTTTAATTTAGCCACTCGTCGCCCAAAGTTAGATTCATGCAACAGACGTGGGGACTAGAGACACCTATGGCTCAATTAAAGGTGTACTGCCGGCCGATATGTTGGAAGTCGTGTTCTGGAGGAGATAGCCCAACTGGTCACCCGTGGATTTGAAAAGCTGAAGAAATTCAATGTTTTTGATCAGATAAGGGAGGAAAGCAATAATAATTACCCACAGCAGACTGTGGTGTGTATAAATTCCACCGCGAGTGGAACCCTCAAAGTACTTTTCGATAAGTGCCTTCTTAGCTGTTACTAACTCAAAGTCTAATTGACTAAGGTGGTCTGTGGTGTAAGGCTGAATAACGCTTACTGAGTCCCGGTGTCTGGTAAGAACCCTGTTCCCGGTGTTCTGCCGGTAATAAGAAGTGAGCAGTTTTAAGCCGAAAGCCCTGACACCTTAGTCGCTTGCACAGGTCAGCTCACCAGTTTCCCTGTCACCAAGGCTTATACATGCAGAGCCTGGTGCGCATTTCTGCTTTTTTGCCATAGCAGCGGCCGTTGGGGCTAGGCTGCCGCAATTCGCTGGACCGCTTTCTCTGCCGGACCCAAAACCTGATCGCGATGCATGCGTACAGCCGACCTGGGAATGTGTGGATCCATCTGCCTGCCTGAAAGCTTTGCTTTTTTATAGTGGTCTACATAGAGGTCCTCAGCTGTGTGTTGGACAGAAGCTGAGGTATGTGCTTGTACCACATCAGTGGCTACAGCTTATAAACCTGACGTTGATTTGCTTCCGGAAGCCGCCAATATAAATTGGATGCTGTCCCAAAGCTCCAGCCTGCAAAGCGAAATTACCATTTTATCGTCCATCCTGAGGTTGAAGTCCTGTCATGGTGTTAAAAGGAAGAGTTGCTTTGGGTTTAGGGTGCCACTGCCACCGAGACGACTGCTGGACAAGAGTTTCTTTATCCGGCTTTCTGCTGATATGCCATGTCTGTCCAGTATTACCTCCCGTGATCCATCGTTAGGTCCTCTTCAGGTGGGTAGTGTCCAAGACTGCGCTATGCCACGGCGAGGTTTTTGTACATTTTGCTAATTTTTCCTATTAGTTATCCTTGAAATATTTCACTGGCAACCTACATAAAACTTTTCACCATTGCCATATTAAGAGAATCCACCCCTTATCTAAGCTACTGGCCTCTCATAATCCGTGTGGGCTACCCGGAGTTATCTACAGCAGTAGCTAAAACTACCCGCCATTTGGCTGACTATCTGTTAGTCGTCATCAAAGATCATATCGTCTACCACCAGTATTCTGTAAAAAGAAAAGGCAAGGTCAACGAGCAAACGGTCTCAACCAATGGCCTCTTGCTCTACAGTAGATCAGAAACCCAAACGACCTGCACACGAATATACCTTTAATATGAAAGAAATATTTGGCGAAGCTAGTAGAAGGGTCAGAGCCATTGCACTTAACTTGGCAAGTATGTCCACCTTGATCGCGTCGGTTGATAGACTAATATCACAGCTAACAAATGTCAGTATCGTGAATCCCTTCTACCGCTAAACAATTTACCCATCAATACATGTTTCTCACGTCAAAAAAATTGTCCTTTCTCTTCCAAAATCACTAATAGAAATTCAGTTCGCAGTTACTGGCAAGGGAGTGATTTCGAAATTGGTAAAGGTACCTTGGAAAGTAGGAAATGAAAGCGGTGAAACGGAACTTTTCCGTTTAGTTATTTGACACGCCAGACTAGTACCATTTGTGTTCGGGGTTGTTTATGCAGTGTTATGTAAATAGACATGGCGAATTGAGTTTGTAATGTCACGCAGAAGGTAACCAAATGTAGGAGGATTTTTTGAGTGGTCGGCCGCAAAAAGCCCCCAAACCGACCTTTTTTCGTTTCGGTGGGGTCACTTGGGGGTCGTTCTGGGGATCAGACGGGTTCGACTTAGGGACTATTTCGTGGCTACTTGGGGATCATTGTGCTGGCTGATACCACTAGCGTACGTTCTTGAGCCCACGGCACTCCCTGGTCTTCAAAACCCAATAGCAGCTAGTCAGTCCATTGATTCAAGGGCATCGGAACTCCTGCGACGGCTGCGGAGTGCAAAGAATGCAGTTGTCTTCAACATCCATGGTAGGCTAGACATCACATTGGTTAAATCTACTATCCTTCAAGCTGCAGGCATGGCCCACTTCCCATGTCACCACAGAAAACCAAGGAAAAGGCCGCAGATGCGCTTTTGTCTCCTTCCATTCCAATTTCCTGATGAAAAACTCGCTAGAGAATTCATTGTCAAACAGCGTATAGACACAAGTTCTTTGCAGTTTAAATTAATCAAGATGCAAGCTGACAGGGCGCCCCCGCAGAGAGAAGTGATAAGATGTGCCGCTAAAAATTTCAGTCACTGGCAATAAGATCCAGAAGTCACTCTCTTCCCCAAGCACTTTACCAAGGATCAACAAGACCCTTCACACTTTTACCCCTGGAGGATCCACAGGGTTAGTTGACATGGACGAACCTCTCCCCACCTCCCCACAGCTACCCCAGCCAAAACGATAACATATCAACACCACCCACGGGATCATCCCAGGAGGTTCCTTACACTACCCCTCCAGCTCCATTTGACCATTCCGAGGTACTTCAAGTTCTCGATGAAATAAAACCTGCAGCAATAACATCTGTCCCCATGGGCCCCGTTTAGGGCATACCGAAAAACCCAGGCGTGCCACTCGTGTGCCACTTATGTCAGAGACAATATATAACCGTCCGGAAGAAAGGGTCAACGAGAGGTCGGTTGCCAAGGCTAAGTCTTCGTGAGGGCAAGCGATACAGAGAGGCACGAACAATGACAACGATAGTTCTTTCTCTAGACCAAATTCGTCACCGACCGACTTCCCCATCAGGAATACCCTCGTATCTCTCAGCATATGAAACAAAATAACACTTCCAAGACGATGATACAAAAACAGTTGTACCCTACCCTTAAAAAAATAAGTGGTATGATGGGCGAACCTCGTTCATGCCTAACTCCCGACTAATGGAACCTTCCCATCAGCCTAATCTCTCATTATTTCCATCCTCCCTGCCTCTCCCTCAGTTAAACTGTCCGAGCGCTTCGCATATCCTCTCTTCTACCAGTGGGCATCCCATATCTAGCCAAATTGCCAATTTTTTCATACATACCGCGGGCACAACGTGACCCCATAACCTAGATATGCCTCATATGAACCGTTCTAATCGGCTTTAGGGTAGAGTAATACCTAACACCACGCCATTTAGTATTCCACACGAAAACCCAAGTCTTTTCTTTGCGAATGATAACTTAAAGAGGTTTGCATCCTGCTCTGATGATTCTTTTCAGAATAAATGCGGTGGCCAATGAACTGTAAGTGTTAGTATCAATGATGATGTCAGGGGCACCCGAATTCTCCCATTTTTATTGGTCATTGCACACCCCATTGGGAATAAAACCCAATACATTCGATTAGCTGCAATAACAAACGACTATAACGTTATTTCATTTGCGGAATCTTGGTTACCGGACTCCTATCTAGTAGAGGACATTGAGGTACTCGGCTACAAATTCTTCAGCAAAGGCAGAACACATCAATGCGGTGTAGGCTGTCTAGTGTATGTAAAGGAAACTCTCAGGGAGACAAGCTTTCAGCATCCTATCTTAGACGGCATTGTCGAATCTGCATGGTTGAAAGTTGAAGTCGAACGTCAAGAAATGCTACTAGGTCGCGTATACCATCCTCTCAGATCTAATCCTGAATGCTTTCTGCAAATTATCGAGATACTAAACATAATTGGTGATCCTAAAGTGAGCCTAAAATTGAAAGCTGGTGACTTTAATGCACCAGAAATATGCTGGACGTCACTCACAACACCAAGCCTTTTACTACCGTTCTTCAATGCAATTCACCTTGGAGGATGGAAGCAGCACATCACGTCCCCAACCAGACGCGACCACACTCTTGACTAAATCTTGTCACTAGGATTAACCCAGGTTATAACAACAGTTCAGAATAACCTACCCGGGAGTGAGCACGTAACTGTTCACTGCTGCTTCACAGTACCCATAAAATACAAACAGCCGAAGCTCCCGCATAAATCATATCATGAAGCTAACTGGAACATACTGCCTTCTCTGACTCACAGCCAAAAGTGAAACACCTCCATTTTAAGTGCAGATCCCCAGCTAGTGGCAGATCAACTCTGCTCTGTCTTTGAACAACGCCTCAATCTGATAACCCCGTCACAGGGATCATCAGTCCGTCCTAAAAGTAATAAATTATCCCGTCTTAATTCGGCCTTAAGTTGAATCCAACGCCCTTATCTTAAAACAAGGGACTTTTTACTGTTTAAACAGTTAAAGTTTTTACCTGAAACGATAAAACTGTACCCCGAGAGCGAAATAATACAACAGAAACACAGGGCCTTACGCCATTGCAAGAAAGTCGAGATTCCTGCAAAACTGATGAAGTCGAGGAACCCAAAAGCAACTTCATCTACCTCTTCTATTTCCTTCAATAACATGTACCTCGACAAATGGCTGGACATAGGAGAATAGCTTAACATGTTTTTTCGCCTTCCTTAACTAGTGACACAGCACCATTTTCCCACTATCCACTAGTACCCCCATAAGGGGTCACTTTCTTCTGTAACGTTCCCACCCTCCAAAATCGAGCCTTTAATTTCAAATATAAAAATGCCTTTCCACCCCGGGTCGGACTCGTTACCATCGGCCATCTTTAAATTGGGCGACCCAGATATTCCATTTCTTTTATTAAATTTATTCACTTTGTCTATGCGGTTTAGTCGGTACCTTATAATGTAGGAAAGTACGGTTACTATCACAATTCACAATAAAGGAACACGGACGGACCCAGCCAACTGCCGGCCTGTGGATCACACCCCAGTAGTATCGAGGATCGTGGAAAGATTCATAAAAGTTAAACTAACAGATCTAAAAAATCACCTTATGAGTAAAGGTCAGCACGGTTTCCTAAAACATCAGTCCTGCGCAACTTATATGACTGACTTTTTGAACCTTATTACGATAGCCGCCAATGATGGTAAGGCAGTGATCTCAGTTTTTTTAGACATGTCTAAAGCCTTCTACCGATTGTCCTTTATTCTTTTGTTTCCGAAGACCAAGACATACAGCACTGTTGACCCTCTATATGCTTGGCTAGAATGGTGCTTGCCCTCGCGCAGTCGAGTGGTAAACATTGATGGCACAAACTTACACCCAGCCCTGTAACCAGCGGTGTGATCCAAAGTAAAGTACTGAGCCCGTTGCTGTTCTTCGTGTACATAAATGATATATTTACCGTGGTTCTCCATGAGATTCCTTTTTTATCTGCTGACGCAGTGAAGCTGTTGTACTCCTTCGGCCATAATTCATTGAGTAATACCAAAAGTGAAAATATCGGAGGACTTACGGATGCTCAATTCGTTATGTACCGAGTGGGTAGCGAAGTTCTCGGCGGACAAAAATTGCACATACAGGTGTCATGTCCCTCCCGAAATGTTTCGTGCAGGTGGTCCTTTGATCCCCAACAAATCATCAGTAGGTGACCTTGGCATATACTAATCCCGTTGGTTCAGCTTCTCGGATCAAACAGACACTCAAGTCGCTAGGTCCCGCAGGCTGGTAGGACTGGTTCACAAAACATTCCATCTGCGTGAAAGTAAACTAAGTGTCTATGCAACATGAGTTAGACCATTGCTAGAGTATAGTTCAATGGTTGGCTCGGACATGCTCCAGATTGACAGGATTGCCATCGAAAAAGTTCAGCGCACCTTTGCTAAACAAAAAGTTGGCTATTCGTCTACTCCCAACTATAAACAGAGCTGTGACTTGCTACACCTTGAACCTCTTTGGCTCCGATGGATAAAGAACAACTTGTCCTTTTTCAACTCACTAATTAAATACAGATCCAACAAAGCCTTCCCTATGGTAAGAGGCTCATTAGGCTCAAGTGATTCTTTACTACACAGCAGCCATCCGGTAGTTGTGCCGTCCTCGAGAATCAGCTACGTTCCAATTTCTTTATTATTAAATATTCACAAAAGTGGAATAAACTTCCACCAAATGTCCTTGTAATAGGCACTTACCGAGATTTAAAGAAGAAATAAACAAATTGCTTGATGTCCAGAAACTCGTACAAAACAATGATCCACACTCTTCGGAGGAGCGAGCGTACGAAGTTGGTTTGAGTTACTGACACGCGGGTCCAAGTCAGGGGCCAGGAGATCTACGTACCAAACAAGTTGCCGTATATATTGTAATGTCCATGTTGATTGAAAAATTCCTCTTCTGCTCACATTCCCGTACTCTATGACCGATTTTGGACCGCCTTCTCTAACCCACTTCATGCTGACACTGTTTTGTGGTCGACAATTATTCTACGCTTGGTGCACTTACTTTTTCCTTTTATGGTTGTGCTTTCTAATTGAGATTACTTTGAGGACAGTTGGTACGGTAGTGAGAGGCACTGGTTCAACACAGTTTGTTTTATTACTCCTCGGTTTCGCTTTCTCGCTCACGTCGACTGACCGTAGACGTTCAGCTCGTTTACGTTGATTTTTGGCTGCCACGCTCAGGAAATTGTTTTTTTTGGGCCTGATTAGGCGTGGAGAACTTGTTCTATTTGTTTGGACTTCAGGACAGGTATTTATTATTTACTCTTTTTGGCCAACTATTCCTCTTTTTACAGAATTTGTCCTATTTTTGATTAACTTTTTGGCTGGATAGTGACTGAGGCTCATTGTCAAAGGTATGATCATGTTTGTACTTGTATTTTTACTCGCTAATAATACCGCAGAATTTTCAGAGCAATCGTGTTCTTGATTTGGGTTCTGCATCGATTTGGGTTACGCGTTGCTTTGAGGCTCCAAGGTGCTATCCAGAACGAGTGAAGCTTATTAGTCGGTGAATCGATAATTGAATTGTTGGTCAGGCTTCACCCGGACCAGGACTTGAGCGTTTTTGGTCGTTACATATATCACTCACCTTTTATTATTCTTTCGTGTACAACCTTGTGTTTTGCAAAGTCGAACTATCCACCAAGATAACGCCCACTCGCAATGGCAACTATAGCCCTAGGGCTACAGCCACTTTCTTGCCCGTCCCATTTATCAGTTCTCCATCGAAGGAAGCTTAGTCACAATTATTATGCTTGGAGTGGCTCATCGAGGTAATTCAACCTTCAGTTGTGACTTCACGGATGCTGATCGCCCTAACTACCTACATGCTACCCTCCAGCTGATTTGATTCCTCCTCTCCACGCAGGCTTTTGCTCTTTATTCTACAGGGTGGGTACTCCAGATCCAGTTTCACTCTCATCACTGAGTCCCGTGGTTCCCACCTCTTCAAAGTTTTACCGTTCAATCTATCCGTCCCACGTGCCATAGCCCCAGCACAATCGTAATTGGCTTACTTATAGACTATCATTTAGGTTCATTTGCTCCCTAATTTTCTGTGGTAATCTCTCGCCTAGAAAACATCCACTTAATATGGCAACGATAACCCTAGACCTACAGCTTCCTTCCTACCCGCTCCATATACTAGGTTCTCCGTTGGAGGTTAGATAGCCGCAATTCTTATCCCCAATCTACGTCATAACAAGTTCGGCTTACTCGGTCCAACAGTAGCTCACTCCCGTTCTCTCAGTTTGCCCTGGCATTTCAACCCAGATTCCCATCCCAGCGACCACCACTAATTACCAGATCATTTTTACCAGTCTTCATTTTCTTCGCCATTTTTAGCACTCCAGTCCTCTCTTTGACTCTTGGTCCGCATTCTTTAAAAGTAGTTTCAATTTCTAGATACTAGTGGTTTCTCTTTAACAGTGACCGTTGACCTCCAGCTAGGCGCATCCCAGACTGCTTTTTTCTATTTTCATTTTCCCAGACAACCACTGATGTGTATCTTCCATTCGATGGCTCGGAGTATTACCTGACCCACATTTCCGGGTAAAAGTTCGATACCTACCCGTCATTTTGTCACTTCCACATTGGTCCTGCCCTCCGGCATTCCTCGCAGCCTGGTCGCAAGCTCCTGGACTATTCGATCTCTGCAGCTGCGACAACACCAATATCACTCGTGCGAAACCAGCCGGTGCGGGGTGAGGCCAGATCCACGGCTTCGGTGGGAGCATATGGGGGTACAGGACGTCTGCATCGATGTGTGGGCGCAGCTAGGGACGGCAAATCGCAACCCCTGTCACCAAAAATGTTTTTCAGGTTGGGTATCCAGTATATGGTCAGCCCCACCCACCAGCACTGGTTGTGGCAAAATAAACATTTATGCCCACGAAATGCTGCAAATATGCTTTTATCTCTCCCAGTTATCACCTATTTTTCATCGTACTGGTCTTTATCTTTGCCAGCCTAATTAACCGCCTATTACGCCCGGCAAAAATCTACTCTCCTTAGTTCATAGTTATCGCGGGTTTAAAAGACTGTTACCGTACTCGGCCTACCGTTCATGATCCTTTTCCTCGAGGATTCGTGCCAAACCACCCACTTGTCCCATTCGCAAACTTCACCAATCTCCAAGAAAAAGATCGCCCCTTTTTATCACGTTTACCGATACACTTTAACAAGGTCACACTCAATGTTGCCATGCGCTACGGTCCCACAATTTCCAAACGGTATACTTCACTGAGAAATATTTGTCTCAGGAGCATCCCAACAGCCGACGACAATGAGACGGTTCACTCTCTCAATCAGTCCTTCTGTTCGCTTACACGGCTGTAGTATTGCAATATCCCCACCTTGCAAAGCTTCATGCCCTCCCTATATATCCACTTCTGAGAGACACCTGCATAGAAGCGTTCTGATCTTCCGCCATCACATGATCCACCTTTTACAAAAAATATCAACAGATAGTATTTTACCTGTCAATTACTTCACCGCCCAACTTCGCAACTATATTCATCGGTGGTTTGGTGTTTTCTCAGATCCGGTATTCTATCTTGGTGAACACTCTCAGGCAGTTTTAATTTTTGCAACTCTCTGGCTGTTGTGTCCAGCCCTTAGATAACGATAATCATTTTGTAAATACTTACTTGCCACTTAACTACTCACCTCCTCTGCAAACTGTGTACCTGCTACTGTCAAGGCTACGTATCACAAATTGATCTGCGCCCAATTCCCATTTCCACGCTGGTGCATCACACTCCATTCTTCTGAAAATAAAAAACCTGCTCAACGACTACTTGTTTACTTCCGGCCACTTCTTTCACCATTACCTAGTTAATTTCTCTACGAAAGAGTCCTTTGCTGGGTATTTAACTGACTCAGCCGACATTTGGTCGCTACATTTTATAAGGGTAATCTTTGAAGGATCTTCCTTGTTCTTTGTTCGCAAATTTATTCCTTTCACCGTCTGATTTCCAATCCTAAGCCATTTCATATTCCGCGGGGCGCTATGGCTGGTTCACGTCTCCTTCTTTTTCCTCAAAGTGAACAAAATTTCCGTCAGTTCTATTTGATTCCCCCGCTGCGCAGTTCCTGTTTCTGTAATGTTTCAGTGAGAGCCTACTACTTCCCACCAGCTTTATCCTGAATCGGCCGGCTTGGCAACCTGACACTGAGTTCGAATTTGCCGGGAGTTACTATTAGCAGTAACTTAAATAATTTCTCCTATACTATGCCGAGTGCTCATACCCAAATCACCCTCTTGGAATTCGGAATCTGCTTCCAACTGTACCGTCTGATATTTCGTTGCAGCATGCCTCGGGGTTATCCATGATAAACCATTATCATTGTCCCTAACTGTTGAAGACAGAGCTGGCAAAAAGTAAGACAAGTAAGTAAGACAATTTGTTTACAAGTGCCATTCGTAATATGTCTCTATTGGTAATAACCCAAATTCTAAACCCACGGATGGGAACTCAGGTATCCTCAAGTGCTCGAAAGATAGACTGAGCAATCATTAATCTTTAACACTTTCAACGTCTGATACTGAATCCGGCTGAAGATCACCAGTTTTTGGTAATCATCTAAACAAAGTTTGACCTGAAGTCAGAAAAACCACTCTCCTGGTTATCCGTGAGGTTTTTACTTACTGCCACCAAATGGCCGGGAGAGGAATAGAAAGAAGCAATGGAATGGCCCCATGACGGCGGCGAAAATTCCATCATAAATTCAAAAGCGGTGCCTGTGTGCTGAGGTTAGTTTGGGTCTGCCGGTTTGGCACCCAGGGCTGACGATAAGAATAGCTTACAGGAGCTGTTGGTAACCACAGTCACGAATCAAACGATGCTTCGCTAGTAGTCAAAAAACAAGGTCACGAGCTATGGAGAGGTTTGTGCTAACCCACGGAGCAGCAGTGTTGGGCGAGAAAAGATCAGGGCGAACTCACGACAGCGAAAGTCATTTAACGGTCAAAAGGTTTGATTCGAAGAGGTAAGACGTTTACTTGAGTGGCATTAAGGATGATGATTGCCAGGAAGGAAAGCAATGTCACTGTAGTAGAAGAGGAACATTAGAGAGCGGGAGAGCACTAGGTTTTGCAGGACTTTTAAACACGCGTCATTTAGTGAATGGCCCATCACTAGTAATTCTTTGTCTCTCTCATATTCCGCAAGTTACCGAGGTAAAATAACAATCACTGGCTGAACATGTACCGACCCTGGTCCCCCAATGAAAGATGAACTCGGAATCAAATATAAACAACCACGTTCTACCTACCAATTTTCACTTTTATTGACACCTCCGCCTTTGGCTCTGCTGTTCCTATGCCTTTCTGCACCGAATAAATGTGTCGCTCGTCCGCAGTGTTCTGCTTTGCCTGCGATAAACATTCACGCCATCACTTGACCAAATACTCCTATTTCAGATCCAGAACCACCCGAGGTTTGAAAAAGTGGTAACACTGGTGGGATGAAAACTAAGTTGGATCACAGGGTGACAGTGGGGGACAGGCTATGTTGGACCAGTTAACGTATGGTGAATAAGAACGGAAAAGACATGGTGCCTCACAAGAGCGGAAAGGTGCAATGAAGAATCCCAAACCGGATGACAAGCTGAAATGAAGAATGGAAGGAGCTTTCATCAATAAAATGTGACAACGACGGAAACGGGGATGGCTTCCGGGGTCTGTATTACAACAAAGCATGGCAGTGGTAGAAGTAGTTATGAATGCTGCAATAAAGGTATCAACGTGTTCTGTTCTTTGGAAAGGGAACGGAAAAGCAGTCGAGAGGGGCTGGGAAAAATCAAGCTTAGAATGGTTGAAGGGGGTGTTAACGGGGGGCAATAGCAAGGATGATGCAAGAACGCATGAGCTTCGCCCGTGGTAGAGAAAGAAATAATGGCTCCTTAGTTGTGAAGAACGCGATAAACAAAGTTTAAGAAATATATGTTGCCTGGCATACACGGGGTAAGTAATTATGTCTATACTTACAAATACATAAAGCGAGCACAGTAATCGACGGGATCAAGGTAAGCCATATTGAGGAGTGCGTGTGAGGAACGGGGTAGCCAGGAATTTGGAGGTTGGAATCCTCAAGCGATGCTAGTGGGTGGGGCTGGTGGTGGGCCGGATGCTCAACCTGGAAAATGCTTCGAGGAGTGAAGGCAGGAGGTGCTATTCGCCACCTTAGTTGCGCTTGAACTTCGTCGCAGACTTCATGTGCCCACATCAGGCCCCGGCCTAAGTGTTGGATCTAACCACCCCTTTTCATTGTTGGGATCCGGAAGATTGTACGTTGTCTGGATCACCAGCCTGAGAGCTCGGGCTAGTTGGAAACGGGAAGTCCTGAGATCGAGAAAACGTCATCAAGTTTATATACCGCGGTTTGGGAGTCTTGGAGGGAAGTAAAAGAACGTGGCAGTCTGGGCGTGCCCCAGAGGAAGAACAAAGATCATCGCAGCAGGTGTAATTTTGAGACGGATCCAGCGGAATTGGAAAACATGAAAACACAGAGTAACTTGATAATCGAACATATCAACACCGCTAAGTCATCTAGGCCAAGATCGGCGTGGAGCCGGTTATGAGATTTGAACAATGCTTGGCGACAATAGTGACAGATGGAAAAGAGACTTTGAGACTGGAGAGAGATCCGTTATTGAGGCAAATTAAGTAAGGGCGTTGGCCCAAGGGTGCATGCAAATTTTTAGCGAGGTTTCGAAGCCAAAAGGAAAAGACCTGATGTGGGAGAGAGGTAAAATGTATGGACTACATGGAAGCGGCACAAAGCACCAGCGAGTAAAACTTGGAAGGTTTGGTAACATGATGCGGTTTCCACAAGATAACTCATAATGAGGAAAGAAAGCACTATAGAAAATGGCAAAATAGATCAACTCTAATGATAGTTAGCAAGTAGACGGGCTAAGGCGAAGCTGAGTCCATGGCAACTAACACGAAAAAAGGAAGCGGTGAACTCAGGGGAAGTAAGAGCTGAATGATTCAGTATTGAGATTAGGACAGGAAATAGAGTAACCAATCCGCGGAAAAGAAAAAATTAGTCCGGTACGAAATCATGGAAGCAAAATTGGCTGGAGGAAAGTGTGGGTGCAGGACGAGTGACACCATCACTGGTGGCTGGGTTCACTTCATAAGCCACTTCAGACGAGAAAAATGAGACTGAAATTTTGAGCCAAAAATTGCTGCAAACGTGTTGGGAGCCTATATGGTGGGACCTAATGTGGAAGAGAGTCGTGGTAGATGAGGGGATATCAAGGAGTGCTGGGTTAATAGCCACGCTTTTGTAGCTAGATTGCGGAGAAAACAATTGTGGACTAATATGTGATAATCGGTGCAATTTTTATAACTTTGTCGAAGTCGGCTTCACCACTGCAAGCGAGATATAACCAGGTAACATTGATAAACTACGTAACATAAAAGACTCATTGACAGTGAGTGAGAAGGTCTAGCGTGGCCCCTGAAAATATGAACGCATTTGGACGGAATTATATCAAGGAGATTTTGGTAGAATTCGGGAGGTCGGTAAGGAAAAACAATTAGTGAACGGAGCCGTGTTTCTGATAAGTCGATGGCTAGCTCTGAACACAATCAAACGGGTATTTATAATTCCGAAACTGTCAGCAATGAGAATGAAGAACAATGAATAGGGGCGAAAAAGCTAGGTCCGAGAACGATTTGTACGTAGAATGCACACATGCTGATTACGACTGAGACTATCTAATGGGCAAAAAGAGTTTACTCAAGATTACTGCGTATGTGGGGGAAATCTTTGAAAATACGACGGTTTTCGCAGAGAATGTGGTGATGGTGTACTGTCTATTACAGGCTATGCATGCAGTATTCAGGGAGAAGCGTAGTCGGTTTGAGAGATAAGATTGTTTAGTCAATAACTTATCCAGAAAAACTGGATTGATCTTGATGCGATGAAGCCACAATGATTCAATTTTGTGATATAAACATTGCTCCTTGTAGTTCGTCTGACGACCACCCAGTAAGCAGCCTTATGAATCTTCCTTGGATGCGTTCAGTAATAATCTTGTTAGTTTTTGCATGCTAGGGAAGATTAAGGGAGAGTGTTCGAGAAGGGGCCAGGCGTGATTTGTACACATAAAGAATGTTTTCTTTAGGTCGAAAGCATCTGAGCAGAAGATCAAGACACTTTTAGCCTTCGCAGCCTGGAACACAACGTGCTCGGAGAAGTTGAAAGAGCAAGAATAATTTAACCTAGACCTCTTATTAACGGCCGGCTGTCGGCGGGTGAACCGCAAATGCATAAGGAAACTAGTAGAACTTGATCTTGGTAGGCAAAAGAAAATTACTTGTCGGAGGGAAACTTCATTGCCCACGTTGAGCACCACTTATCGAGAGCAACTAGGCTGGCTGCGACATTCGAGATGGTAGTATTGAGTTTGCCGGGCGAAAAGTGCAAGCTATCCTATTATAGTGCGCCAGTAAGTGCTACCAAAAATATATCTCTTACGTATGGAGTGAAAAGAAGGAGGCCTGAAACACTGCTGTGAAAGACATTGCTAATAACAGGCCTAGGGCTAGAGGCATGCTCGTTAAACAAAAACAACCTGTAAAGGATGGGATAAGTAAAGTAAGAAGCGGGAAAGAAGTGGGTTGATAAAGCCAAAAGATTGCAGCTTTGTTAAAAGTTGAGGGTGAAGCACGAGATAAAACGCCTTGGCTAAGCCTGAATAAAGAGCAAGAAATGATTTCCCATTTTAAACTGAGTCCGTGACGAGATTCAGAAAATCACATTCAGTCACGCAGGGCCGTGAACGAGGGAATCCTCGTTGATTGTCAATAATAAGGTTGGGAGCCAATGAGCAGTTATTACCGTGATCTTTTACGATTTTTTATTGTTCTTGACGAAATGTGGTAAGGTATATAAAGCGAATATCGGAGACCTTATGCAAATATCCCTTTTTAAGAATGGGAACTATTACCCAGCGCTTCCAGTTAGCGGGTACGGTGTTACCAATAAATGAAAGAGCGGAGAGGCTAAGCACCAAAGGGGGGCGACCCGGGCCGCCCATGACAAGGGCGACTGACTGTAGACTGTCGGTGTCTTATCGAGGGGCGGGCTCGCTACCGATAGCAGCCTATTTTTATAAATATTACTACAAAGGGTGTGGTAGAAAATACAGATTCAGTAACTGGTAATGATAGTGGAGAGGCAGTGCCAGTGGCTAGAGCCGGGACCGGGGCAAAGACTGCGTTGAATGCTTTGGTCATGCAAGGTAAGGAGGTGATTGACGGATTGTCAGCCGGAATCGACGGTTGGAAATCAGCTTTTATGTCGACTTTTCTAGATTTATCCGACTTGGGAAAGACTGAGTTTTATTTGACTGGCTTAATGCCTCAGCTTCTTGGTCACAGGGTCGCAAATCATTTTTTCGTTGGATAAATGCGGAGGGGGGGTTAGGACGAATAAAAATTGAAAAGATGTAGCAGTTATGAAGTTGTTTGGGAAGTTTATGATACTTGGTGTTGAGTGGCGGGACAGTGGACCTATTTGTAAACATATTCTGAGAAGTATAAAACAATTTGGTCAGACAATCGCAAAAGAAGCATATATCCGTAGCAATCTGCGGGTCATGGGTAAGAAAATAATTACCCCAGTCTTTTTTGCGGATGAGTGTGACTCGCCAAAGTCCATTTTTCGCATGGGAATGTGTAGTTGGATGGGTTTTCTGGATTAGGAGAATCACTAAGGGGCGATTGTTAGATGACCACTTTATGGTCACTGCCAGGGAAATTCATTGTTACTGGCCAGTCGATGAGGGGCATGTGAGTAAATATCAGTTTTATTATGCCCCCTTTTTTAGTGGTTTCAGAAAAGTGCCGTGCCCAGCCACCAACATGACCGGTGTTATAAGTTCCATGAGATTTGAACAAGCGGGGAAGATAGGCCGAGTGATTGGAGGAATGGTAAAGTCACTCAATACAAGCTCGGTTCTTGAGGGAAAAAACGGAATTGCTTGGAAGATCAAATAAAGAGTAGAAACTAGAAACTGGGGGATTTGGCAAAAGACACAAGCGGCCAGTGTAAAGTACAGTGCTTCGGAGGCTGATTGTGAACTGGTGTGAACGGGAAATAGAGTCTAGCGCAGTGTGCAGAAGAGGAGTCCTGATGTTGGTTACCTAGACATAGGCTTGGCACCCACAACTAAACCGACTTAGCCTACGGGTCCTTTGAAGATCGTACCCCATTAAAGATATTTGATCATAAGGAGTGATCCCAGACAGCCAGGATTCCGTTATCGAAATAATGTGGAGAATATGTTCGAGGAAAAAGATTTTAGGTGCGAAAGTTTGCCGCGAAAAGATCCAGAGTTCCAAAGGGCCATAGATATTCCATTTGTGGAAAGTAGTGCAGACACATCACATGGGCAGTGCAAGTCAGAAAAAGACAAACTATCGCCATTGAGAGGAGCGGATGTCAGAGTCAAAGGCGAATATAAGGATGTGGAAGCTAGCGGAGGTTCGGGCGGGGTGGCTTCCAATCAAGGTGGAGCAATTGGTAGAGTGAAAGGAACAGCTGAGGGGTAAATAACTGGGCACCAAAGGAGGGGAAGTGTCTGAGCAAACGGAAAAACCCGTCGAATTTGGCCGGTCGACAGCAGGCAAGGGTGATTAGGAGAATCCGAAGGATTCTGGCCACTCAGAGTTGAGCATTGATTAAGAGGGGGTGCAGAAGGTAGGGTTCAGAATGTCTGAGGTACGGGGGTAGAGATGGGTAAATAAAGCTGTGCGTTATGGCAGGGGCGAAGTGATGTGGGCGGTACAAGAAGAATGGAGCATGTAAAACCGAGATGGTTGAAGGTGGTTGCTGGTTTGGAAGAATGATGCAAGGTGAAGGGGAAGGAGCTTAAAGTCCCTATTTTGGTAACGGTAAACAGCGAATGCGGTGGATTTTTAGGGACCGTCAAAGCGTAGGAACAAGGGACGTTTTTCGGGATCGAAGCCTGATTCGGTGGGCTGTGGCGAGTTGACTTAACATAGTCAGCTGGTGGCTACAGGGGTTCGTGAGAAGGGTCGATCGGGCATTGTTTAAAGACTGCAAGGGCTTGAACGGGCTTTTTTCTAGTAACTTGGCACAGGAGGATGGAGTATTTTTGAAAGGCTTCCTCATTAGGAGGGGCATTTTGAAATATCAGGAAGATGCTGTGGGTGGGGCGGGGCAGTGAAGACCAACTAGACCCAGGTCACACTTCACTGGTGAAAAAACTGAATTTTTCTGAGTCAGGGAAATTCCTTGAGAGGCTGTAATCTTTGGTACTACCCGGGATAACTGAGTAGATGCTACACGGGTAACAACATGTAAATCGACCGGGTGTAGCTTACTCGAACATCTCGCCTGATGACAAAGAACAGTCGAAACATGAAGAGGCTTGAGCAACGAAATCGGTTACTTTATCGATGAATGCCTTATCCACGTATCGGATTTGCTATCCGAAGGCATGACTGCAACCCTTGGGGGGCTCGTGTCTGAGGGCACTTGGAATTATATTCGTCAGACCGCCACCGATATGCCCTACAGTGCTCGTTGCCAGGCGACCTGTTCGATCAGCTGCGGGGGAAGTTCCTCAGGGCGAAGTGATAGAAGAAGCATTCAGTATTTCACGAACCATTCTGAAGCACCAGCGCACACCGTCGGAACTTCACGGCGGATTTCGACACCGTCTCCAGCGACCCAGTGGATCGGCTCGTCAATATGCAGTAGAACTGTATAAGTTGGCCAGACTAACCTCCCAGGATTTTCAGCAACTCCTGTATGACAAACTCGTTATGCACTACTTCCTCAAAGATAACAACTGTCCCGGCGCCAGAGTTACTTGCGAATAACCTGCCATCCAACTTACCAGAAGCTAGCGAGCATCCCTCAACCCGGGTAGTTGCCACACAAGCTGGAAGACCAACTGGCTAGGAGATCGGGTTCAAAAGGACCGTCACCGACAAAACCTATCATCTGACTGGTGACAACTCGACCGTTGTGATCAGAATTGACGTGAAGGACAAGGCCAGGGTCGAATAAGCTACTGAGTTGGAGACTTCAAATAGCACGGACAGGAATGTGACAATACTGTAGGTGGGTCACCCCATTATACACCATGCTTCAACGATTTGACAATAAATTTCACACCATTATTTGACGAGTATGTCAGGGGGGTTACAGGCGTTTCTCTAACTGACATCACTTCACTCTGCCCGTCAGTCAGATAAACACCCGTAGTACCAGCCTGAAGTTCTCGTGTTTCAAGCCCCTTAGCAGCCAAAAATTAGGATATCTCTGGTTGGGGAGTGACACGACCAGCGTTCGGAGTAGGCAGTTCAGGCGTACGCCACGATATGGTAGTCGTAAGTAGGTTTCTGCTGGATGCCATTTCGGGCAGTGATTTTCTTAGAGGCTAAAAACACTTGATAGATTGGGAGACCTGGGTGTCGAGTGAGTGAAGAGAAATAATAGCTAGAGCACAAGAGGGGAACTTCTTCGCTTGGTGCAGGATATGGACACTGGCAAGCTGAGTTTTGCCTCGGTGATAATGAGAATTTGGCTTTCGTCGTAAGGTTCGGTCCACATAAATGCGAGACGTCACCTTTGCGGATGATGGAAGTTCCAGCTCCCCTTCATAAAGCCATGCATGCTGTATGGTGTGACTAGTTTCAAAGAGATTTTTGATCTGCCTGGATCATGTTTTTGAGTGTAGAAGTCCGTTTTGGGAATTCCGGGAAGAATTACAGCCAGAACTCAAAAGGCATAAACGGACCGGCCTGAAATTTAAACCGTTGTAGTGACATCTGTTTTTCCGGTGGCGAAAATTTATGCCCAGTCATTGCGAAGAAGAGATCAAGATGTACGACGAAAATACCACGCACATTCAAAATAGGCCTATCCCGATCACGGTGGAGGAGTTACGTAGCTTCACTGGACTGGCTTTTTTCTTTGAGCATCTTTTGCGATAATTCGCTAAGACTGACGCTCAAATTCCCAGCGACAGTATTTTCTCTCTACCAGTTCATCTTCTGTCCTTCTGGAGGCTTATACCGTCAACAGCTTTCCCTAGAGTACATAGACCGTTCTCATTTCGAAAACCCATTTCAGTGTACGACATTGTGGCTCCAGCTCTTTCAGGCGAACCGCTAAACTTCTTGTGGTTTTCCCCTTCATCATACTCGCGGCATCGATCCTAATTGGGATTTGACCCACGCGTGCACCGTTTCTTCATGTTTTACACCATCTTATCCAAATCCCGTAACGTTTGTTGCCTCCTTCTAGACTGCTTTCAGCATCAGCTTTGTAAATAACATTGTTTTTCGGCCAGTGGCGTCATGGTCTGACAAGAAGTTCACGTTTTCTCAGCCATTATTGCTTCACCGCGAGAAAGGCTAACACAGTCACCAGTATTAGATAGACCAAGTAGACGGTTTTCCCCGACCCATATCGCCCCCACATGCTTAGTCATTTGTTATCTTGCCAAGCAAGACATCGACTCAGCCACTAGAACCTTGGGAATCATAGTCTTCTATATCTCTCACTTTCTCCAAACTGGTCTCGGCGTTCCACTGCAAAGATAGTCACGTACATTGTTTGTGGCCCTGGCCACCTTCTTGGATCTACTCCGGCAACTTTTCCTTTATTTCCCCTTTTCAGTTATTCGTCTAGGCGTCCATAACTGCCTACCGTGTCCTACCACCCCGGGTACTGCCACGGTCGCTATAATTGCTCACGCTTCTGGCAAACATTTCGCTACTAACCAGCTCACTACTGTGTTTCCAATGGACTCGCCCTCCAGGGCCCTTCGCAATCCTACCACTTGATTCTGGATCACACGATTTCAAGTGCTGTATAGCACCACCACTGAAAGACAATCAACTTTTACCCACGTTTATGCCAACGTTGTGGTGTGCGGTTAAATCCGCCGATGTGGCCAGCGCACGTCGGGCATGCCGGACGTCTTCAAATATGTGCAAGCGCAACTGAATTGACGGATCTCACCTGCTGTCTCCAAAGAAGGTTTTCAGGCCCGGTGTCAAGTGCACGGTCAGCTCTACCCACTAGCACTGGCTGTTGACCGCAAAACCCTTTCCCTCTGATCGAATTGCCGCAAACATGCTTCCTTGCTTCGTCACATAATTTTTATCGATCTTCTACTGTGCCCGCTTACAGCATCGCCCCGGCACCCACCTCTTTGCACGCCCGGTCACAGCCACTACTCAGTTTATGTCCATTCATCAGGCTGCTTTCGATCTTCTTTAACTCAGTGCCTAATGACTGCACACCTAAATATCCAGTCATTTATAACCTCTCCTCTTCTGGGGTTGCCTGCCTATTCACCGACCAGCCCCATCCTTGACCTTATCCATTTCACGGAACGAATCTCATCAATTCCTGGTACACTTATGGCGGCTGTCTACCTCCATTCTACAGTCATCAAAGCTATCTACGCGAAATATTCTTCCGAAGTATTCCTGCAGCTTAATTCATTGACGGTTGTTTGCTCCCCCACAATTCCGTCTATTTGTCCGTATGAGGTTCCTGCACTTCATCATTTTGATCTTGTGATGCAACAAGTCCCCTCTATACTTGCACATCGGTGAAGCATTTAACAGGCCGCTCTCCGCTTTGGCATAGGCACTTTACCCACCTTGATAAAGGATCATTAACAGTCTGTCAATTTCTTTATTTGCACTTTTGAGGACCACTCGCATACAACATTGTCGTAGATACGCAAATCACATGGATCTATCACCTGGTTTCCATTTTCATGCTCATACACTATGACTCACCCCACACTTGCACTCTTCCTTCCGGGCCTTGCTTTCGCTGCCACTCTGGCAACCCCTTTCTTGACGTGTTTTTCATTTGGTATTAGTTCGTCTCCTTCGGTATCCATCAGCGCAGTTTTGCTGGCGCGTTGGTCGATTGATTCACTTTATTCCACGTTCAATGCTCCATTTTGGATGGCCTTCTCAATTTCGTTAGCCCCGCAGCGTTGTTGCTCTACCTCACCTTAAAAATGATCACGATTTGGCAGCCACTTTAGTTTCCGCCACTTCTGCAAACTACTTACACATTCTATTTCCGTTGCTATGCGTACCTTATTGATGTACCATCCAGTTGCCACTTTCATGTTGACACACCATGGATCTACCTGTTTTACGGTTAACTACTGGTTCAGTCTTACCTGAATCGGTCGTCATCGTATGATCCACACTTAAAAATGAAATTTCTTTGTCAACCAACTGCTTCGTCATCACTTTTGCGTTCACACCCATTGCTCTGCAGCGGCTACTTATTTCAAATCGTTCCACCATTCAGTCCCCATTTTAGCCTTGGTACATCATGACCTACTGACTTTGAAGTAGTTACTTCGTCTAAACTTACCTGTCTCTGCCGTGTCACACAAGATTTCTCTCATCACCGCTATGGTAATCTGTCACCAGACATGTTCCCCGTTTGCGTTTATTTGTCTCCATTAGTATCCACCCATTGAGTTTCACCTCTATATCTGCCAACTTAACATATATATTTAGTTCCTCTCCCGTTCACAGTCCCATCCTCGGTCAAAACTCTTTCCACACCATAAAATTCGTGGTGCCTATAGATACGTAGATAATTGTATGTTTCTTGACCGTGGTCAAGATACATGCACAAGGCAAGGTCAGAGAATACAGCTGTACATAACAATGTGAGGTATTCACAGTATTAAAATTTAAGAATCACAGTAACCGAGATTAGACAATAAAGCTGTGTAGTGTTTGGGTGAACTAAGGTGACGATGGGTAACGCGGGAATCATAAACCGATTTCGAATTCGGTGGGGGCTGTGTGGCTAGCTAGACAAACGTGGGAACGCTGATATAAGCGATACTGGAGAGTGGTAAAAAGTGCAGTGATCGCAAGGATCAGTGAAGCAATAGTAGTCGGACGTCACAACGTGGAGAGCAAGTTGAGGCAGGAGTAATAAACGATATGCCTTATAGGTGCCGAAAACTGGCTGCGACGGGTCAAGGCATCCAGAAGAGGATGCGAGGGTGTACCAGCTGAATATCTGGAGGGTCGTTCACGAGTGACCGGGCGGGAGAGTTACCAAAAAACAAGAATAAGTATAAAGTCCGCATGGGGCCATCGACGTGTATTCAGAGATGCCAGTGAAATGAAGAAGATTGATCCAGCATCGAATAACTAACTGTCGGGGGAGCCTGTGAAACAAATGCAAGTGAGTCAGAGGTGATAACAAGACAGACCCTCTGTGCAGGTGATTTCAGTGTCACAAGGAAATTCACATAAAAGCGAATAACTTCGCAAGGAATGCAGTGAACGTTTGAAGAGCATGAATGGCGCATGGGCGCGCAGCGGACTTTCAAAGATGAGCCGTCGAAGAAACAGACTAATGGAGAAGAAAGCTACCGTTGCAGCTAGGTAGAAGTTGACACAGTGTAAATATAAAGTTTTCTGTGTACGTGAAAAAAGGTTCAACCAAAATCTGGTTGGCCACCGATGGCTGGTATTCTGTTTCACAAGGACCTTGGTTGCAGGTGATGGCAGCTAGAATGGTGAGGGTACCAGGCAAAAAGAAGCTAGTTGGAAGAAATGAACAGATTGGGTTGGGGACGCAGCTGCAAGGGCTGGGTTGCGTTCATTGGTTTCGTACTGCAACGAGGAAAGAATTGAACCGTTGGAATGGATTACTGAAAGTAGACGTTGAGCGGGTGCGGGGTGATGCCTGGTGCTAGGAATCAGCTCTGCGATCCGGTGAGACTTTCATGAGGGTTTGTCATTCCGGCTATAGGATTATGGTCACTAGTCAGCCGTGTACGGTGCCTTATATATCGTCAACAGGCGAGAGTATAGGTTTAAACCAATCCCAGTCCGGCTGATAAAATCGTTTATTCCTTGCGGTAATCCGAGAGTAACTTCGAATTTGCCGATGGCTACCCAGGTAACCACTGCGATCTGAAAAAGATCAGGAGTGCGGCAGTCTGGAGAGTGTTTCAGCTGTGGGTCATGGTTATCGTTTTAATGTAAACCAGAAAATGAACATTTTGTTATGTGAACAATTAGTTATCATTCGGCTGGTGGGCCGGTTTGTTAGGGATCCCTAGATAGAGACTGGCAGCTTTCTAGGGTATTTAGGTGACAGCAGAGGTTTAGGGAGATATCAGGTAGGTGGTGGGTGAGGAGAGGGGTCCATTTGGGAACCAGGAATAAAACAATAGTGGAGGATATGATCTGGAAGAAGAATGAGAAAATGGAAAGATAGCAGTCCAGTTGGTTCATCAGCTGTGGTCGAGGACGGCAAGCAGTGAAAAGGAAGGAAAACACTGTGTTAAGGTGAGACTTTTTTATGTGAAAGCAAACGTGCTGATATTCCGCGGGGTTATGAGAAAGCAGAGGTATACGGATTCCGGTTGGGATGGGGTCTTAACTTACCATGGGCATATGCGCAGTGAAGTGAGGCCTAGTTACTGCGGAATAGTAGTCTGCGTTGCAAGACCCCAATATACGAGGAAGACGCAAGAAAAGCAGGATGAGACGGCTGTGTTCTGGCCTGAGACAGGAGGATTAACTGAAGTGAGCACCTATCACTAAATGACAAAAAGGTTTTCTAAATGCATGTATGCAAATTATGTTGTAAATTGGCCTTATCTAATAAGGAGGGAGGAGAAAATTGAGTGAAACATGCCCAAGGTATATAAATATACATATATATATATATGTATACATATATACATATGTATATATGCATAAATACGTCTATCTTAATATATATATATATATATTTATATATGTACATATACATACATATATATATGTATACACGTGGGCGCGATCATCCGGTGGGTCGTGAGAAAGAGGTCGGACGCAAAAGACTGTGGCATATTGTGATCTAATAACCTAGGCAGTCTTTATATGCTTCCTCTATGGTAATGTTATCCCGGGTCATGCTGATTACAGAAGATGAGTCTGGGATTCGGCATGGTGCTCCATTAAATTGTATTAGCGTGCGACGCGATCGCAGTGAGTCAGGAAGCTTGTTCCAGAGGCCGGGATAGATAACCGAAAAATATCTAGATCTGATTGAGAGCCCAGATTGGAGGGTAATAATGGTGAATTGCTTACGACAAAAGGAGTAGGTAGTCTCACCAGAGAAGCCGAGTGGGTTATCAGTTGAGTAGACTTTTGAGCGCAGGAGGTTGAAGAGAAATGAGAGATTGAGCTTGATGCGACGTAACCACAGAGGTTCAAGCCTGAGTAGTTCGCATCTAGCTCTGTAGTTAAGGTTGGGAGAGGTGCTAAGTAATTTTCTCGGTAAAGGAGCGTTGCACTTTCTCTATGTTGACCCGGTCTGCCTTTCACATCAAAGTAAAGTCCAGGAGGCAGTATTTCAAAGGTGATCTGGAGTGTGTCTTGAATATAAGGAGCTTACTCTCCTGAGTGCGGTATGTTCTAAGAATAAGTGCGATCATCCCTCTTGCCTCGCCAATTTCGGTCAACGCTTGTTCATGGAAGTTAAAAGAACATGAATAATACAGGCCCAGATCTCTTACCAAGTGAGTAATGGGAATCGGCGGACCATTTACTGTGAGGGAGCCAGATGGAACGTGGCACTTGTAGGACCGAAGAGAGCTCTTGGCTGCCGAAAACGTCATCAGCCATTGAGTAAACCATTCGCCGAGGGATTTCAAGTTTGGCAGAATATCACTAACAGCTGAGTGCAAGGCGTTTGCTTCAAAAGTATAGGCTATTTTATGTCGTCAGCAAAAAGGCAAGTCAGGCCGTGACGCACTACCCGGAAGTTGTCATTTATGTAAATAAGAAATAAGAGGGGACCTAGAACGCTACCCTGTACGACCCCGCTAGTAATTCGTTTGGGCGGAGAGGATGTTCCATTGACGATCACAGCTTGAGAACGTTCGGCGAGGTAAGCTGATAGCCAAGACAGAAAGGAGTCAGCGACTTTGTACGATTGAATTTTTGGCAGTAAGCGAGCTTGAGATACGCGGTCGAAAGCCTTAGTCATGTCGAGAAAGATGACGATGATTGACTTGTTGTTGTCTGCCTTAGAAGTGGTTAAATTGAGGAAGTCCATCTGATACGTGAGGTACTAACGGGACTTGAGGAACCCATGCTGAGCTGGGTTGATAAGATTCCGAGAAGGCAGAAAATTTGCAAGCTGGTCCTTTACTATCCTCTCCATGAGCCTGGAAACACTCGAAGTGTGGTTTATGGGGCGACAGTTCCCCGGATCATGCAAAGGCCCATTTTTGTGTTGTGGAATTATACAGGACGCTTTCCATTGAGTCGGATAGATTCCAGATGACGCGGATAATGTGAAGAGTTTCAGCAATAGGAGCACTAGGTCGGGTCCCCCAAATCGAAGTAGGACAGATGGAAGATCATCAGGCCCTGGATGATAGGAGGGTTTAGTTTTGGCTATGAATTTCCTGATGTTGGCCGGTGTAAATGTTATGGTTTATATCGCGTCCCGTGTGAGCATCGGTGAGTTAGTGTCCGTAATAAGAGCAGAGGTGAAATAGCAGTTGAAAGCCTCAGCTATATCTTCTGTCGAGTCAGGGTGGGTGCCATTTTGGATAACGAATTGGATATTGTTTTCATTGCTGCGCGAGTTGCGAGATTTTGTCAGTCTTGAAAGAAGCTTCACATTATGAGGCTGTTGCAGTGCAGTCCGTTCTTGCTTTCTGAGTTTATTCTCGGCTGCTACATAGAGGTCTTGGCAGAGTCGGCTTGTTCTGAGTGTCAAGGAGAAATCTCGATTCCTGAGGAATGATTCTGGAGCTTACAAATCTTTTGTCGAAGTCTGTCGGTGTTGGAAATCTTGGCTCTAGTATGCCTAATGGTTGGGGTATGGCAATTTATGGAGGAAGGCAACTTGACATGGAACAAATCAGCTGCTTTTTGTGGATCGGATGTGAGGAAGGAGTCAGACTAGTCAATGCCCCGGAGGGAGGTAGGCAACTGGGCCCAGTTAGACATTCTGTAGGTGTTTTGGTTTTTGATTTCGACAACTTCAGGTAGTCATAATTCTGGTGTAACAGTGAAGTGACATGTGACCATTTTGCGGTCACTACCGGGAAGGTTTTGTGTGACGGGGACGTGCACGTCGGGGAGGCCATGAGTGAACACCAAGTCGAGGATACTGCTATGCGTTGTTGGAGTGGAGACATGCTCTGTCCATCCTGCGGTGTAGGTGTCCAAAAGGAAATCGGATAAATGAGAGGGGGCAGCCATTGTATTCCAACAAATACCCGGAGTGTTAAAGTCTCCTGCTATGATCTTTGGACGTGAGAATAGAGTAGAGATTTACTCGAAAGCCGTAATGATATACGGAAAATCAGAGTGGCTACAAGTGGGCGCTCGATAGAGGCACCCAATATGCAACACGTTTCCAGGAATTAGAACGGAGAGCCAAAGAGAGTCGGAAATATAGTCAAGCACTGGGTGGTGGAGGATGGTGGTAGTAAATTTATGTTCAATGTGTGCAAGACAACCACCGCCTCGGCGGTTCACTCTGCTTACTCGAAAGGAGTTATTGCCTACTAACGAGACGACGTCAGTTGGGATGTGATCGGCCAACCATTTTTCTGTGACTAGAATAATTTCAAAGGTAGAAGCAAGTACATGTTTCCTCGAGCCATGAATTTTGTTCAACAGCGAACGGGAATTCAGCAGCAGGAGGTAAACTCTGCCCGTTTCTTTGAGGTTAGAAAGCGTTAGGGCTCTACATGGGGGCACCGGGTGACTATTGGGGCCGAGTAAGCTTCCGGCAGCCGGGTTGTCAACCAGGAGGGTGTCACTAGGGGGAGTAGTAACTAGGGTGGGGAGATTAGCAGGTGGGTTACATGGTAGGGGTTTGTAGGGTACGGTGTGGTCGCCTATATAGGACGCCTGATTGAAGGGTGTCAATTCTATGGAGACATCAGGAGGGTGACTGCCGCAGAATGCAAGTTGGGTGAGACACTCTGGAAGACTAATGGGGAGAGGCATTGGATGCGGTGGCGGGTGAGCAGCCCAGGGTAGTCGATCAAGAGGTACAAGGACGGTGTCTAATGGAGATTTTGGAAGGAAACCATGATAAAACGGGGGGAATGTTATTAGTGGCGATAATGGGCCGACATGGGGGCAAAGAGTTCCATAAGGAATACCGTCTGTGGCCGATAAACACTCATGAAGTCTAGTAGAGATTATTACCGGATGATGAGGTGATTTGGTTATGCGGGAAAATAGTTTTGGAGGAGGACATGGTGGATCTAGGTAAGATCTTCGGGGCAAATCATGTGTAGATCGGGGGAGAGTTAATAAGGGTGCTGTGCGGTCAGTGTGAGAGTGGGGCAGAGGTAGGGGAGCGGCCATGGTTATGATAGTGGCCTAGTGAGAAGAGTGACCAATGTCAGGGTAAGTGAGGTTGGAGTGAGACGGGAATAACGTTATGGGTAGAGTTTCTGGGAGCGGCAGACATCTCACAGGGCTCCACGGAATGAGTGTGCGGGGTGGAGTAGTAGCGAAAAAGCCGCTGACGAAAGAGGTATTGGTATAATAATAATAATAATGATAATAATAATAATTAATAATAATGGTATATTTCTTGGCTGTGATCGAGACACACACGCAGGAGCATGATCATGGTGTACAGCGTTACTCAGTAGAATGAAATAATCACAAACTTCATGTATAAAAGTCAAGGGTGCCAGCTGTAGAAAAACAGCCAGCGACAGTTTATATGTATCACTCTAATAATGGTTCCCGCGCCAACTTTGAACTGGTTACGGTTTCGCGCTGGGCGGTGGCGCACAGTGGGGATATCGAATAGGAAGTTCATTCGTGCTGCTGAAGTTGCATTATCAACGGAAATGATGCAAGCCTTGAAAAACGGCGGTTTACCGGGTATCTGCGAACAGCGAAGTTTCAAATAGGAATAAAAAGAGATTGTATGGAAGTACACTCGGGGAAATCGATGCATGCGAAGAGAATGGCAAACCATAAAGCTGATGCAAACCCTGAATGTCGGTTCTACCAGGGTTCAGGAAAAAAAATGAGTTATGAAACAAGGGGAAATAAAACCCATTTTATGAATGAACGTTTTTGTGCTTTGGTGAATGTGAAAGTAACCAAAGTCCATTTAAGGGTGAGTTAAATTTCGGAATCAGTAACCTGTACCATTCAGAAATGTGAAAGTGCAACTGGAGGGCCCTGGAAAAGTGGAGGATCAATTTCCAGCCGGACACGAATCGAGCGAAAAGCGGACTGTTGCAACAGATACTAAAGTGGAAAATCGCCGCATTGACTTTGGCAATATTATGCTGTTTCACTGACAAATATATATCCATATATAGATGTGCATTGGCGCATTGAGCCTCAGTGTTATTCGGCGTCATTACTGGTAATGTTTTATATTCTGTGGGTATAGTTCGTCTGGCGGGGTGAAGGATACGTGTTGGTCAATCAGTCCAGTGTGGCGAGATATGACGGATGTAGATGACGACTGGTATTTTAGCAGGTTGCGCGTGAACTGTTACTTGTGTTGGCTGTAATTTTAATATCAGCAGGAGTGGTTTTGTGTTAGAAAACCCTAATCAATATGATAAGCAGTTGGGGGTATTTCCTGCAGCGTGGCTTGCTTGCAGTCCCAGATGATATGAAAGGTCCACTTGGGTTCCCGTCGGTACTAGTCATAGTGGCATCTTTGGTTATCCAGTTTGGCGACTGAGATAGCGGGAGGTGACGAACCTGAAATAAATAGGGTTTACAGTCTGGACGTGGTCCTGGCTGTGGGTTAGGGTAATATATGACGACAACAGTAATCAACTGGTTGTGTTTATGTGAAGGGAGCAAAGATAAAGTTCATTTAAGCGGTCAGTGGCACCTGCTCCACGTTCTGGGTGGAGTAGGCTCGCCGGGGACTAAGCTATAATGCTGTAGGCTAGCAGAGTTGCGTCCAACGGTTGGGCCATTTTGTATGCATTCTAAAGGATTATTGGTTCGGAAGTTGGTGTGGCAGTGTTGGGATACTAAGAAAAACCTAGAGCTTAAAGGGTAAAAGGATCTAGAAATGGCAGCTCTTGATCTGGTTTGCTTACGCAGTCTGCAGTTCAGCGGTAAGGTGGGATTGAAGGAACAATGAGAGTTAATGGGACTGGTACCCTGCTAGCATAGCAATATATTTGTTACGGTCTCTTCCGGTATAGTGGTTACTCTATATTGAATGGTTCCTGAGGGGTCCTAAAGTGGAAGAAGCTATGATGGTGTCGGTGATGACACCTAAAGAAAATTGGTCTCGTTCCGAGAATCATAGCCGTAAGTTCGTCCATGCACATACTCGATGGTGCTAGTGTGCTGAGATTATACTTGATTAGGAGCAAGGATATCTGATTTAGTGGTGTTTGCATGGTTACCGTGATATCTTTCTCGTCATTAGCATATTGCAAACAGGGAAACACCTATGTGAGAACTGGTTTGGAGAGCCGTGAGAGGTGGGAACGGGATGGGGCCAAATTTTCGTCAGGGAAGCAAACTCTAACGGTCTACATTCAGTGCCTACGGTAGGCGGCACCAGGGCCTGCTTCAGTTAGGGAGGCAGCACGATAAACATCCATCAGCATCCAGCTCGTGCCGCTCCAAGAGTGAACCACACTTTTTCAGAGGCTATTATTATTATTTCTTAGTTTTATCACTGCCAGGTATCTGGCTGTCAGAGAAGGCGGAGCGGCTTCCAAGCCCCGGCCGAAACATGGACCACATGTAACAAGCGACGTTGAGAATAGGCCAACCACACCAGTCAATCTGTAGAAAACTGCAGCCTGGGGACATGGCTCACATGTGACAAGGCTGGTATGCCTGGAAGACAAAGCAGTAGGGTATTTTTTCTCTCTTTTTTATGCCAACTCTTTTTTTGAGGTTTCTGTCGTCTCATCGGTGGTCAGCTCTGTGCAGGGGGACAATCACAGCCAGGAATGCTCACAGATGTGCCGCGGTAACACTCTCCATATCCGTGAAGTCAGATCCCCAATGCGGTTTACATAGGACAGAAAATGCAGGGGAAGGTAGAGTCAACCACAGCCTGCAATTATTTGTCGGGGTTCAAGCTCACTGAAACACCAGTTTGCACAAGGGTGGGGCACTACTTGCAGCCCTAACAACGTGATGCCCTTATGCCTGAGTAAGCCGTGGGCCGCTGTGTTGGCTTGCCGCAAAAAGGTATTCGATGGTTAAAAAAAATTGAGATTGTTCTGCCGTCCTAGATCGTGTGAATGAACCGCTGAGTTCCGTAATTGCTGCAGCTAGGAGGCCAACCCTATGCGGGTCTAATTGAGACTAGGTTGCTCAAATAAGTTATTTGATTTATTAGTACCCTGTACCTACCTCAAAGGCCTGAGCCCTTGAAATATAGGGATTGTACATCCTGGTCAGCGTGTCCACCGTTAGGGCTATGCTTATTTCCTGTTTGAAAGCCACCGATGTCGGGGATAATGCCCGAATTCGTTGTGGTAGCTTGTTCCACAATGAAGAGTACTTGTTAACGAAGAAGTTTGACCGAAGAGCAAGCTTCGGCAAAGGAACAGACACCAAGAACTCATTGTTACGTAAGGGATAAGTAGAAAGGGTTCTCACTTGCGGTGCTGAACTAAATGATCTATTCTTCAAGATATTGTGAAAGAATAGAAGGTTATGTAGGGCCAGTTGGCATAGTGTGCAGTGGGGTCGGAGTAGAATACGGCAGTGTTGGGTGGTGAGGGGGAAGAGGATTCTGATGTTGCGGAGGGGTAAAATGGGGCATACCACGGGGCGTAAGAGTGTCAGGCGCGGGCCACATGCTTTGGTACCGGTCAGCATCCATGCTGGTGAACCGTCCTGCTTGACTCGGGTTTGGTAGGGCTAGCGATGGGGGCAGTAAACTTAATGGAAAGTTTGTTAGATGGTACTGCGTCTGTGGGCTCGATGGCGGCGGCATCTGAGTTGATGTGTGCGGTATGTAACAGTTAGGCACGTGGATCTCCGCGGGAACAAATAGATGCGCTAATGGGCTAGCGCCAGGGTGAGCGATGTGGTTTCGTATGTACGGCCGTGGAGGAGGACGGTGATGGGTTAAAGGCCGGTTAGCTAGAGCGCGAGAGGTCATAAGTCGACTGTCGGTTGGAGACGGCGGTGTCGTGATGTCGGTGCATAGGAGGCCTTGGCCATTAGGAGCAACAGGTGACGGGGGTAAAGTTGTGACCGGAGCACTAAGGGACAACGTTGCAGCTGGGTTTTCAAAGCAGGGTGGCGCTTTGGAACCTGGCGGTTTGTTGGCGCGTTTAGCGAATGGGACTGGGCGTGAATGGCTGCTAGCTGAGAGGAGGGGCTGTATTGTTCGCCTGTCGGTAGGCAGTGGTGGAAACTGGGGCGCAACATGGGACCTTTTAGAGGGACGCTGTTGTGTTGGAGGCGAACGGGGCAAGTCTAGGCCCACATTTTGCACTGGTGCACTGGTCAGCTGGAGTGGTGACGAGTTATTGACGGTGTGAAATTGTTCAGAGGGATTGGGTGGCACTTGATCACAGGGTGGTGGGAGTACTTGGTTGCCGGCAATTGATCTAAGAGCCTCCCTCTGGAGCGGGATCTTGTCAGAAGTAATTTTCATATCTTTAACTGAAGTGGATTTTGCGATTGACTCCCTCTTTGAGTTCCACGGCAGTGCTCTCTTCCAGGAATTGAAACAGTAGCGGGCACGTTTCCATGTGACAGTTTTCTGAGTCTTTTGCAGTGGCACCTGCGGTGTGACATACCACATGCCATGAGCATGGACTGTTTGACAGAGGAATGGGGCAAACGATCTGGAACATTAAAGACAACGGCGTTTTTGGAAATGTTTATCCTCCTACGGACTTCGGACGCAACTGAGTCCAGGAGGTGGCTAGCTGATAGGAGACTTCCAGCGTTCGGATGTTTTGAGGGCTCGACGGTATGTGCCAGTGGCAATAGCATGGTCAGCGCATCATCCGTGGATCGTGACTGTTTCTCTAAGGACAATGGGTTTTTCTGAAGAGCGATATGTTTGTTACCGGCTTCATCGTATATATCGACCAGTGGTACTGAACAAGGGGCGGATAAGGTAGGAAGCCGAGGGCTTTTAAGCCCTCTGGGTTGAACCTGGTTGGCCACCCGGTGAATATAGATATACATATATATATATATATATATATATATATATATATATATATATATATATATGCTACCCCAGAATGTTCGTTTTGCACATACAATCGAAATATTCTTCCACTCTTCCAGATTTTCCATTCGTCGTAGTCAAACTTGAGTGATTAGTTTACAGGTTTCATTTTCCAAGCCAGAACTGTCTGTTTTTTTTCAGTCCGAGCACCTGAAGTTAAGTTCATCTTAGCCGGGCGCCACCATGATTGTGTCCATTAGAAACTATCTTTTATACTTCCGAGTACACATACTTTTCTACTGACCCAGTAAGTACGAGTCTGCTTCTACTTGTGTCATTCGATCATGCACTGCAGCGTGACTCCAGCATCCTTAAGTAAACTGCTTGTGTCTGTAATTAAGCCATCTGAAGTCCCTCGTACGTGTGTTTGTTTATAAAAGCTCATATGGAAGGCCGATATCGTTCACCGTGCACCCACACACATGCTAGGGTGTATCTGATCGCTTTTGCTTGTAGTGGTTTTTTCAACCCCACCTTTTTCACCTTTGCTATTGGTTTCATAGTGGCCGTCGTGTTTAAACTCGTTCCTCTTTGGCCTTGATTTTCGGTCATAGTTTGTTTTGGCCGCACTATCGTGGTCTGTACATATATATTTGCCTGTAGTTTAGTAAATTGGTACCGGAAAATTACTGGAAAAATATGGTTTTGAACTGGGGTCCTTTTACCTGGATGCGCGTTACTCAAATTTCACGCCTCGAATTGCACTAGACCTCGTCCTAAAGAAACGTTCCTGCACAACCGAACGTTTACCGAGTAATGTAGAGTTTTACGACCCGCTTCTTGTAGAACGTGCTCTTGTAACTCTTCTGCTAAGGGGGCCACAAAAAGTCAACCGCTATTACGGAAGTAGTCTGAGGTATAACGCCAACCTTCCACAAGTTTTGTTCAAAATGTTATGAGGGACAGTGTGCTGTCAAAACGACAGCGCCTGCTAACCAGAGGTCAATATCGTTAGTCCATTGTCACAAGGTCCTGCTTCCCAATGGTCAGGAAATGCCACGGATTATTACCCAAATCTGTTCAGCAAGACTGGTCCTCACCTAGTTTGTGTTTAAGCGGAACCTGCACCAGTGGTCGGTTTGTTTGTGTCGCGCTTTAAGCGAAGTCCTAGCGTGGCAAGTTGCCCTTTCAATTTAATTGATGATCCAACTCAAAGATTTACCTTATTCGCAGCTATCTGCACCACTGTTTCTACTAAACTGCCGAACCGTTCTTTTGCTTGTCCCCCTCTCCCCTCTTTCTTCCTCCGCTCTCCCGGCATTTCCCCCTCGAATAATCTACCTTCTCCTCCGATCGCTTCACTAAATGCGTCGGATAGCCCATGGCTGTCCAGCACCTTCGACGCAAGCAAGGCATTGGCAGCCTTCCCAAGGAACTAGCAAAACTAAGAGAAATTGCTTCTTTGTCAACGAAAGCTGTTTGTCTCGCTAACCGTGCCTCATTTCTAGGTGTGGAATTCGGGGTTAGATGTTGCCTCCAGTAGTTTATTCTTCAGTAGAGATTGACTAAGACGGTCAGATATCATTAGAAACTTACTGCAGTGGCACTGCCATTGGAAGAAGTGCTACGTTACCTTTGGCCCTTGCAGATTTTTAGAGTCTTAAGAGCAGGGGGAAGCAAAAGTAGACTCAAATCTGCACTTCCTTTTATCTGCTAAGACCTACGGAAAGGCTGATATGTTCGTGCTACTAGAAAAGGTAGCGGTGAAGCATAAGTTCTAACATTTTATGCGGTTCAGTTCGGTTTGCACATGACAGGTGATGGCCACAGCCAGTCGAGAGTCCAGAATTCTTTCGATGGCATGCGCACTAGATATGCACTTACTGCTGCACAGTGAATTTCTTTGAATCCAAGCTGAAAGTGAAGGGGTCACCCAAAATCTCATCTCACGTCAACAGCGGGAGACGTTACGCATCCTGAGCATTCACTGAGACAGTATGCAACAAATGAAAACGTCAAATACAAAACACCTAGGAGGGACCACGTTGCTACCTGTCATCCATCTAATGAACATACTAAAGCTCGCTATCAGGAAGTATCTCATATCACTTGCGATCTAAGTCACCTTTAAATGACTGAACGGTCTGCAGGTCCATCATTCCTCCAAGCGCACCATTCTAACCTTTCACCATCTCGCTGCTAAAGAAGTGTAAGCTATTCATCATCGCAGCTCGGACCTTGGTTGGCTTCCTTTCGTGTCCCCCTGTTCTGGAATCTAATGACCATTGGAAGAGACCATCCATCCTTAGGCCAGAAAAGCCCTTCATTACATTGAGCTTTTCTGTAAGACCCACCGACGTCTCCTTCTTTCCATCGGGGAGAGATTCAGATCACAGAGTCTCTGCTAGCACGCCTTACCTCTCTACCCTTCGACCATTCACATGGAGAGACGATGAACTTTCTCTAAGCAGGCGGTGCCCTTTTTGTAGAAGGGTGACCAAGCCTGCAAGCCACCTTCTAAATGAGGTCGCAATATAGGCATTTAAATGGGTACGAATGTTTCCGGCTGCCGACAAGACCACGCTGATCGAAGTCTAAAGAAACCACGGTGAGCTTTTTGTACAGCAGAGATGCACTGTTTTACCTATTTAAAGCCACTGAACATGACCGTCGCCAGGTCTTTAACCCCACTGACTACTTCTATGGTGAACAGCCTCTGGCCATGGGCGACCGATTGGCTTTCTGTTGTCCTCGACGTCAAATGGCCTCTTCCAGCCTTCAGAGTTAGGTCCCACTTGTATGCCAAGTTCGAGACGGCCCCTATGTCCCTCCCCAAGTCCACCCCACCCTCAGATCAAACAATCTTCGCGTCATCTACAAAAATAAAACTTGGCGATTTAGAGACGGACGCCAGGTCGCTAATAAACAACAAGAATAGCGGCGAGCCTAGGATGGATCCCTGGGGTACACCACCGGCAACATTCACCAAACTAAAGCACCTGTCCTCTACTTTGACGAAGAACGTCCTGTGGAAAGTAAGCACTCCGTTTCTATAACACGTAAACTGCTTGCAACGGGTCCGTCGACCAGCCGCTTGGATGGTCAAAGGCATCGGTGTGAGTCATACGTGGACAGAATGAAATAAATTTAACTATTCTCACCTAAAACGAGAAGACTCAGAGAGGATCTCATTGAGGCTTCCAAAAATCTGAGGGTCCTTCTCAGACGTACTGCCGAATAGGGCGCTGATTTAAGACCGTGTCTTTATATCCTGGAAGTAAAAACCTCGCTCCGGGTAAAATCGTTCAAGCAAAAGTCTCCGGCCATAGAGTAGTGGAAATGGGAATAAACTGGGTGAATCAGTAGTGGGCAGATTGCAAGACACCTCGAAAAGAATTAGAAAGTTGGGTGGGAATGAATGCCTACGAAGGTAGAATACTAGAATTAGAAAGAAATACTTAGGCCTACTCCCAGTACACTGGTTATTTATGGTTACTCTGAACAAGAACAAAGGCAACATTTTGATGAAACAAACTAGTCATGGTTTCCTCTTGACTCAAAGGTGAGAACACATCTCTTTTCCCTGGCTTTACAGTAAAATTAGAATTTCGTACCCGTTTTAGATTCAGAAAGTGAAGAAATTGCGTGAGTTGCAGAAGCTTTTGCTGAATACTGTTCGCAAAGCTGGAAGAGTTCTGAGCTTTTTTCTTGCCTCAGCCACCACCAGCTCTGTGCAACCTGAACAGAACTCAAAGGTAGCAGGCGGCTTAAAAGCGCATCGCAAAACTTTCGGGATATACTTCAAGGGAAATTCTTTTCAGCTACTCCAGCCAAACAAAATGCCACATCGGTTTCCCGGAAAACCTAAATCACCCTTCGCCCGGTGATCCATCTTCCAGCCGGCGGGAAATAGAAGGACGGAGATGCAATCAAGAGTTGCACCCGCGTCATATTTCAAGAACTGAACTCAAGGAGACCTAAGACCTTAAGCTGGAAGACATTATCTCAAACACTGAGTTTCCAGCGTGCTCGTTGTAACGTTAATGGTGGTTCACTTTCCGTATTTGAACGGGGAGCATGCGATAAGGCTTTACGAGAAGGCATACCTCATGCTTGAATAGGAAACTGAGCAAATCTATATAAGGAAAGTATAAAGCACAGTGGTAAAAAAAGTCAGACTGTATTTGCCGCCGGATACTGTAAGTTCAACGCGATTTACCTATAAAATTGGATTTCAGAGCCTTTCTTTAAGTCTTGAAGCGTTACAGGAGTTTAAGGCCTGAAGCCCAGATGTCCCGGTTCTTGATGAGGTCCTAGATCGTCTGTCGTATTCTGCGGGATAAAACGGGAGTAGAAGGAAGCGGTAAATGGGCCTGCGGGGCATCATCCGAAGCAAAATATACATGACGTAATGCAGAGGAAACAGAGTGCGACGGTAATAGAGATATGGCCGGCACACAGCTCTCCAGCTCCATTGCCCCAACTCATTTGCGCATTCATTTTTTGTGGCCTTTTTGTTCTATTACTGGTTCACTTATCTCGGGGCTTCCCGCTTCCTTGTCCGGCTCCTTTGTGTTTCATCTGCATTAAAACAATCTGATTGGTGATTTCTTACTTGTGTCTCCTCGGTCATTGCTTTCATCCCTTGATCCGCTTATTGCTCGCTACAGGCTTTTTTCTGTACTTCCCAGTGCTGTCTGCCTTTCCATGTTCCACTATTTTATTGACAACGTTATGTCACGGTGTTGTTTTACAGTTCCAAATTGTTTGGCCTGTCACTACCCGATTCCTCTGGTCCGTCACTACATCTCGCACCTGCATTGATCAAATAATTAGACCCATTCTTACCTGTTTTCCTTGATCCTGTCTTTCATCTCCACTCTTCCATGAACTGCTCCTAACAGTCTTCATCACTTCTGTGCTTCCACATTCTATTTTTCTCTCCGTTGGGCTGCCACTTGCACCTGTCATGAAGTTAATCCACCACGAAATTCCAACGTTAATCCTAAAACCAATTGATCTAACATAACTTACTCCTCCTATTGACTGATAATTTCTTTCTAGGACCCCATTGTTATTGCTCCTGCTTCTCCTAAACCTATACATATATATACAATTAATCTATATATATATATAAACTTACGCATATATATCTATGTGCACGCGCTCTGCATCTTGCAGTTCCTCACCTGCCATTTTTCTTGCTATCATCCCAACGACCGTCATCGTAGGCATCCATCAACTCTACATCTGTGCCCCACATCTACCGTATCCAATCCTTCTAAATCTTTTTTGTCATCTGATCATCCCCCTACGTCTTGCATTGCTCGCTGTCTGTTTTACGGTGAGTTTTGTGTCCTGTCCGCCGACAATTCACTGCAAAGTACCAATGCTTCATTGTCATCTAATCCACTGCAATGCACCTCACCTTTTTCTCCATCGTTCCTCGCTACTGCAATTCTTTATACCGATTTCCAGCCTTTCTCATGTTTACCAGTCTGCCTCCATATGTAATTGCCCGAGACCAGCCATTCAGTCCATCTGACCTTGAATTTCAAATTCACCGGGCGTCCATTCAAATCCGCTTTTGAGCTCATTTAAACTCCACACAATCTCTATGGTGTGCATACGTTTATACTATTTTCATCCTACCTTATTCGTCCTTCTGAGCATTTTTACCCAATATTTTAATGAGAGTCTCCATATTTCCATGAATTATATCTGTCCATTCCATCACCTGTATCTACATGATCATGCACATGGCATGCTTCGGGCGCTTCCGAAATAAACCATTATTATTATTATTTGAATGTGCGCTTAATGGCCCTAAGTTCATTTTTGTTTTTGTTTCGAGCAGAGACTTACCGAGGGAGAGAACACGGAGATCTAGCTGTCCTTGAATTTGGGTTTGTTCCGCGAGAGAACCACTTCTCACAGAAAAGTGTGGCCTAGACAGCATCAAGATCGGATCTATAATGCTTCTGAAATCCAGGGGATGTGGAATGAAGAATTTTAGACCGATGGGACACGTTCTGAGGGACGGACCCCATACTGCCTTGATGGAAGCCCTTAGAATCCTCCCTAGGATCTCGCGATCACGGACAAGAGCACGACGCACCATTTGACTGACGTAATCAAGCAGGGGATGGATATACGCACCGAAAATTACGAGGGAGTCATCCCCGAGAACTCGTAGAAAAGACTTTTGAATCGCATTTGGGACTCGAAAGAAGAATTTTCTCGCAAGTTGGTGGTGACAGGAGAAAGACACGGTGCAAGCTAGTTAGAATCTGAGAACCGTTTATCGGTCAGTCCTCGGCTTCGTGGCCGCCCCGTTAAAGGAGTTGTGACCAATCGCTCTGCTGACCGACAGGCTCACTCCCTTACATTTATCATCTGGGAGATTCCAATCTCCTAACCAGCGTTTCGTTTCATCTGCTACTTTCAGGTTCTCAACACCTGGACTCCTGAGGGTGACATCGCTTGCATACATGGCAATGTTTACAGGAATGGTTTCTGGTAGACCATTGATGTAGGTCAAGAATAGAGGAGGGCCTGAGAACGACCCACGTAGGATGCCAGTTTTACCGGGGAAGGCTGAGACAAGACATTCCACACCTTGGAAGCAAAGGTGCGGTTGGTAACGAAGCTGAGTAAGATTTCTAACATTGAGTCCGTAACCCCGCATGTTTGCAGCTCATAAAGAAGGAGGATTGAGAAACCTCGTCTGAGGCCTTAGCAAAATCGGTGAATGCAGCCAGTGAAAGCTGGCCATCATCGCTGGTTTTGTCACACTATCCATGACAGAAACGGCATCGGTGATGTGGTACCTTCGCGGAGGAAACCCCAGTGGAGACGGGGACAGGATGGTATTTGTTTACTAGTGGGAAAATCAGCACTGTTGGAAATAAGCTTATAAGTTTTTCTTACCGTGCTGGTCAGGCCAGTTGATCTGCAACTAGAAGCAATATGTCCCCTACCCTCCTTACAAAAGGGTGCGATGAGTGTTTTTCCAGCTGCAGGGAAAAATTCCATTTTCAGCGCTTCGTTTACACAGGTTTGCAAGGGGCCTCTAATGTGTTCGCCGTACCCTTGAGAATGTGCGAGTGAATAAATTCAGGACCGATAGGGAAATATTAGATGAGCCAAGGAAAAGCTTGCCTAACTGCACACACGGGAATAGTGATATGACAAAAGGTAGGGACCAAAGTTTTTGGGTGCAGGTTGGGGTGGGATGATATCGGTATGAAACTAAAAGCTGTGAGGAAGTGGGAGCTGGAGGCCTTGGCCAATTGAATGGAAGATGTGATCGGGAATCCGGCGTGATCTCTGAGAGCAAGTGGCGATGGAGCCTTGACTCTAGGACGGCGCAAGTACTGAGAGAAACGTACACTACTGGTACGTGTGTAACAGCCGGTCGTGGAAAATCCCCCTATTTCCCTCGCGATTCAGTGCTTTTCCCAACGTCACTCATTTGCCTACACTGTTGACTTGTCCTTACGAGCTGGTTGTTTTTCTGGACCAATTGTTGTTTGTTCGCTCCCAGAGCGCTACTTCGGCACATCCCTGTTCAAGACCTGCGTGACGCACGTGCTGTTTGCTCACACGCTGCTATTCGGTTTCTCGCTGTTGAGTCCTTGTGATCGTATTATTGAGGTTTGTATTTTTTTATGTCATTGTTCATCTAATAATCTAGTATCGTAGAATATCACGGATAATCGTCTTTCGATTTCGGGATCCGTTGCGAATTTGGCTACGCATTGCTCAAACGTTCGTTACAACGTGCTCGAGCAAGCACTGACCTTCGGACCTCTTTTGTTAGGAATAGGCCTCGTTTTTGCATCTGCTATTGGTATCTCTCAAGCTTTACGCGTCTAGTTTGTATGATCTTTGGCTAAATGGCTAGTGAAGACGATGCGCGTTCGTATAGAATGTGCATGAGAGGCTTTTTATTGGTCCGTGGAAGACAAAGGCCGGGGTCTGATAGCCTATCAGCTAAAGATATCGGCTCTCTGGAATTCCTTGCCGTCTCGTCAGCATGGTTCTCTAGTTTTTCTGAGTTCAGCTGGGATGGAAGGAATGAACTGTCTGGCCAAATCGATATATTTGAGGAATCTCAGTATTTTGACCTCTGAGATTTCCGGGGCCAGCCCACAATATAACCAAATACAATGAGAATGTATTACGTTTGTCGATAAGAGGCAAGTAATGCGCAACATCCATTTGGAACCATTCACTGGCGATGACCAGATCTAGTAGAGGGGACTTATGTCCCGTTAGGTATCTGGTGGAATGTTTTACTCTCTGTGCCCATCAGTTCTTGAGAATGAGGTCCAGAAGGGGCTTACCAAAAAAGATGTTAGGAGCATCAGCTCTCTGCCAACCAACGCTGGGCGATTGGAATTCGCAGGTGGGTAGTAGATGGGTGAATTCAAAGAGCCTGGCAAGTCTGTATCCTAGACTATCGGTAGAACAGCATACGGGAGGGAAAAGACCGCTCCAAGAAGCAGGATATCTCTCTTTAGGAGCGTAAAGTCAACCCATGGACAACCAGTACGTGAGAAGGTGGGAGCCTTCATATGGTTGGAGCAAGGTTGGAACTATCGTGGTGTATGATAACCCCACGGGCAAGGTTTTGCGGCAGTCCTGCCTAAATACGAAATATAGCGGAATGGATATTTCAACGACAAGAATGTCAGGAGTGCGCCTGGTTACCTTCAGGGCAATGAATTGCGGCTCCCCATCTACTGCAGGCTGCAAAAACCCCGAAGTTTTATCCAGCGGGCCCTGCCTAAGCCCGTACTCAAGGGTGGTAGCAGAATTGCTGGAAAACTGATTTTGTGTTTGAGAAAGGAGAAGGGGAAAGAGTTTGGGGCATAGAAGAGGCCAAGGGGGCTTCACGGCGAGATGATTTTATGGCCAAATGGAAATCAAGCCGTTAGGGGGTTGATGGGTTTTGGCTTCTGGTAACCTGGGAGGCAGTATAACAAGCGGACAGCCCAAGTCACGCAATTTCCGAAATGATTAGGGGCTTTTCGTGGTTTCCCTTTGTGCGCATTGTGAGGTGCTTTTGAGCACTGCGTGACCAAGTTGCAAGGATTACAAAACCAGAAAAAGATTGATTCGCAGTTCTACTATATTATTGTTGCCCAGCTGCTTTAAGCGTGCTGTTCTTGGTGAAGTTTCCACTAAGGTACCTAGTTAAATAACTCACAAACAGCTTCTAAGGATATCCTTAACACCTAATGCAAATCAAGCTGTTTTTTTAACAATAAAATTCACGGTAAGCGCCAGGATTAAGAATCCGCTCTTATCACAATACTTTGTAATATCATACCGAAACTTTCCACGGGTCGCCTCTTTCACCGAGTGGCCAACCGAGATCAACCCGGTGGCAAAAAAAAGCTTTCAAATTCCCACCTTCTCCGCCCCTTGTTCAGTACCACTGGTCGATATATACGATGAAGCCGGTAACAAACATATCGCTCTTCAGAAAAACCCATTGTCCTTAGAGAAACAGTCACGATCCACGGATGATGCGCTGACCATGCTATTGCCACTGGCACATACCGTCGAGCCCTCAAAACATCCGAACGCTGGAAGTCTCCTATCAGCTAGCCACCTCCTGGACTCAGTTGCGTCCGAAGTCCGTAGGAGGATAAACATTTCCAAAAACGCCGTTGTCTTTAATGTTCCAGATCGTTTGCCCCATTCCTCTGTCAAACAGTCCATGCTCATGGCATGTGGTATGTCACACCGCAGGTGCCACTGCAAAAGACTCAGAAAACTGTCACATGGAAACGTGCCCGCTACTGTTTCAATTCCTGGAAGAGAGCACTGCCGTGGAACTCGTTAGAAAGAGGGAGTCAATCGCAAAATCCACTTCAGTTAAAGATATGAAAATTACTTCTGACAAGATCCCGCTCCAGAGGGAGGCTCTTAGATCAATTGCCGGCAACCAAGTACTCCCACCACCCTGTGATCAAGTGCCACCCAATCCCTCTGAACAATTTCACACCGTCAATAACTCGTCACCACTCCAGCTGACCAGTGCACCAGTGCAAAATGTGGGCCTAGACTTGCCCCGTTCGCCTCCAACACAACAGCGTCCCTCTAAAAGGTCCCATGTTGCGCCCCAGTTTCCACCACTGCCTACCGACAGGCGAACAATACAGCCCCTCCTCTCAGCTAGCAGCCATTCACGCCCAGTCCCATTCGCTAAACGCGCCAACAAACCGCCAGGTTCCAAAGCGCCACCCTGCTTTGAAAACCCAGCTGCAACGTTGTCCCTTAGTGCTCCGGTCACAACTTTACCCCCGTCACCTGTTGCTCTTAATGGCCAAGGCCTCCTATGCACCGACATCACGACACCGCCGTCTCCAACCGACAGTCGACTTATGACCTCTCGCGCTCTAGCTAACCGGCCTTTAACCCATCACCGTCCTCCTCCACGGCCGTACATACGAAACCACATCGCTCACCCTGGCGCTAGCCCACTAGCGCATCTATTTGTTCCCGCGGAGATCCACGTGCCTAACTGTTACATACCGCACACATCAACTCAGATGCCGCCGCCATCGAGCCCACAGACGCAGTACCATCTAACAAACTTTCCATTAAGTTTACTGCCCCCATCGCTAGCCCTACCAAACCCGAGTCAAGCAGGACGGTTCACCAGCATGGATGCTGACCGGTACCAAAGCATGTGGCCCGCGCCTGACACTCTTACGCCCCGTGGTATGCCCCATTTTACCCCTCCGCAACATCAGAATCCTCTTCCCCCTCACCACCCAACACTGCCGTATTCTACTCCGACCCCACTGCACACTATGCCAACTGGCCCTACATAACCTTCTATTCTTTCACAATATCTTGAAGAATAGATCATTTAGTTCAGCACCGCAAGTGAGAACCCTTTCTACTTATCCCTTACGTAACAATGAGTTCTTGGTGTCTGTTCCTTTGCCGAAGCTTGCTCTTCGGTCAAACTTCTTCGTTAACAAGTACTCTTCATTGTGGAACAAGCTACCACAACGAATTCGGGCATTATCCCCGACATCGGTGGCTTTCAAACAGGAAATAAGCATAGCCCTAACGGTGGACACGCTGACCAGGATGTACAATCCCTATATTTCAAGGGCTCAGGCCTTTGAGGTAGGTACAGGGTACTAATAAATCAAATAACTTATTTGAGCAACCTAGTCTCAATTAGACCCGCATAGGGTTGGCCTCCTAGCTGCAGCAATTACGGAACTCAGCGGTTCATTCACACGATCTAGGACGGCAGAACAATCTCAATTTTTTTTAACCATCGAATACCTTTTTTGCGGCAAGTCAACATAGCGGCCCACGGCTTACTCAGGCATAAGGGCATCACGTTGTTAGGGCTGCAAGTAGTGCCCCACCCTTGTGCAAACTGGTGTTTCAGTGAGCTTGAACCCCGACAAATAATTGCAGGCTGTGGTTGACTCTACCTTCCCCTGCATTTTCTGTCCTATGTAAACCGCATTGGGGATCTGACTTCACGGATATGGAGAGTGTTACCGCGGCACATCTGTGAGCATTCCTGGCTGTGATTGTCCCCCTGCACAGAGCTGACCACCGATGAGACGACAGAAACCTCAAAAAAAGAGTTGGCATAAAAAAGAGAGAAAAAATACCCTACTGCTTTGTCTTCCAGGCATACCAGCCTTGTCACATGTGAGCCATGTCCCCAGGCTGCAGTTTTCTACAGATTGACTGGTGTGGTTGGCCTATTCTCAACGTCGCTTGTTACATGTGGTCCATGTTTCGGCCGGGGCTTGGAAGCCGCTCCGCCTTCTCTGACAGCCAGATACCTGGCAGTGATAAAACTAAGAAATAATAATAATAGCCTCTGAAAAAGTGTGGTTCACTCTTGGAGCGGCACGAGCTGGATGCTGATGGATGTTTATCGTGCTGCCTCCCTAACTGAAGCAGGCCCTGGTGCCGCCTACCGTAGGCACTGAATGTAGACCGTTAGAGTTTGCTTCCCTGACGAAAATTTGGCCCCATCCCGTTCCCACCTCTCACGGCTCTCCAAACCAGTTCTCACATAGGTGTTTCCCTGTTTGCAATATGCTAATGACGAGAAAGATATCACGGTAACCATGCAAACACCACTAAATCAGATATCCTTGCTCCTAATCAAGTATAATCTCAGCACACTAGCACCATCGAGTATGTGCATGGACGAACTTACGGCTATGATTCTCGGAACGAGACCAATTTTCTTTAGGTGTCATCACCGACACCATCATAGCTTCTTCCACTTTAGGACCCCTCAGGAACCATTCAATATAGAGTAACCACTATACCGGAAGAGACCGTAACAAATATATTGCTATGCTAGCAGGGTACCAGTCCCATTAACTCTCATTGTTCCTTCAATCCCACCTTACCGCTGAACTGCAGACTGCGTAAGCAAACCAGATCAAGAGCTGCCATTTCTAGATCCTTTTACCCTTTAAGCTCTAGGTTTTTCTTAGTATCCCAACACTGCCACACCAACTTCCGAACCAATAATCCTTTAGAATGCATACAAAATGGCCCAACCGTTGGACGCAACTCTGCTAGCCTACAGCATTATAGCTCAGTCCCCGGCGAGCCTACTCCACCCAGAACGTGGAGCAGGTGCCACTGACCGCTTAAATGAACTTTATCTTTGCTCCCTTCACATAAACACAACCAGTTGATTACTGTTGTCGTCATATATTACCCTAACCCACAGCCAGGACCACGTCCAGACTGTAAACCCTATTTATTTCAGGTTCGTCACCTCCCGCTATCTCAGTCGCCAAACTGGATAACCAAAGATGCCACTATGACTAGTACCGACGGGAACCCAAGTGGACCTTTCATATCATCTGGGACTGCAAGCAAGCCACGCTGCAGGAAATACCCCCAACTGCTTATCATATTGATTAGGGTTTTCTAACACAAAACCACTCCTGCTGATATTAAAATTACAGCCAACACAAGTAACAGTTCACGCGCAACCTGCTAAAATACCAGTCGTCATCTACATCCGTCATATCTCGCCACACTGGACTGATTGACCAACACGTATCCTTCACCCCGCCAGACGAACTATACCCACAGAATATAAAACATTACCAGTAATGACGCCGAATAACACTGAGGCTCAATGCGCCAATGCACATCTATATATGGATATATATTTGTCAGTGAAACAGCATAATATTGCCAAAGTCAATGCGGCGATTTTCCACTTTAGTATCTGTTGCAACAGTCCGCTTTTCGCTCGATTCGTGTCCGGCTGGAAATTGATCCTCCACTTTTCCAGGGCCCTCCAGTTGCACTTTCACATTTCTGAATGGTACAGGTTACTGATTCCGAAATTTAACTCACCCTTAAATGGACTTTGGTTACTTTCACATTCACCAAAGCACAAAAACGTTCATTCATAAAATGGGTTTTATTTCCCCTTGTTTCATAACTCATTTTTTTCCTGAACCCTGGTAGAACCGACATTCAGGGTTTGCATCAGCTTTATGGTTTGCCATTCTCTTCGCATGCATCGATTTCCCCGAGTGTACTTCCATACAATCTCTTTTTATTCCTATTTGAAACTTCGCTGTTCGCAGATACCCGGTAAACCGCCGTTTTTCAAGGCTTGCATCATTTCCGTTGATAATGCAACTTCAGCAGCACGAATGAACTTCCTATTCGATATCCCCACTGTGCGCCACCGCCCAGCGCGAAACCGTAACCAGTTCAAAGTTGGCGCGGGAACCATTATTAGAGTGATACATATAAACTGTCGCTGGCTGTTTTTCTACAGCTGGCACCCTTGACTTTTATACATGAAGTTTGTGATTATTTCATTCTACTGAGTAACGCTGTACACCATGATCATGCTCCTGCGTGTGTGTCTCGATCACAGCCAAGAAATATACCATTATTATTAATTATTATTATTATCATTATTATTATTATTATACCAATACCTCTTTCGTCAGCGGCTTTTTCGCTACTACTCCACCCCGCACACTCATTCCGTGGAGCCCTGTGAGATGTCTGCCGCTCCCAGAAACTCTACCCATAACGTTATTCCCGTCTCACTCCAACCTCACTTACCCTGACATTGGTCACTCTTCTCACTAGGCCACTATCATAACCATGGCCGCTCCTCTACCTCTGCCCCACTCTCACACTGACCGCACAGCACCCTTATTAACTCTCCCCCGATCTACACATGATTTGCCCCGAAGATCTTACCTAGATCCACCATGTCCTCCTCCAAAACTATTTTCCCGCATAACCAAATCACCTCATCATCCGGTAATAATCTCTACTAGACTTCATGAGTGTTTATCGGCCACAGACGGTATTCCTTATGGAACTCTTTGCCCCCATGTCGGCCCATTATCGCCACTAATAACATTCCCCCCGTTTTATCATGGTTTCCTTCCAAAATCTCCATTAGACACCGTCCTTGTACCTCTTGATCGACTACCCTGGGCTGCTCACCCGCCACCGCATCCAATGCCTCTCCCCATTAGTCTTCCAGAGTGTCTCACCCAACTTGCATTCTGCGGCAGTCACCCTCCTGATGTCTCCATAGAATTGACACCCTTCAATCAGGCGTCCTATATAGGCGACCACACCGTACCCTACAAACCCCTACCATGTAACCCACCTGCTAATCTCCCCACCCTAGTTACTACTCCCCCTAGTGACACCCTCCTGGTTGACAACCCGGCTGCCGGAAGCTTACTCGGCCCCAATAGTCACCCGGTGCCCCCATGTAGAGCCCTAACGCTTTCTAACCTCAAAGAAACGGGCAGAGTTTACCTCCTGCTGCTGAATTCCCGTTCGCTGTTGAACAAAATTCATGGCTCGAGGAAACATGTACTTGCTTCTACCTTTGAAATTATTCTAGTCACAGAAAAATGGTTGGCCGATCACATCCCAACTGACGTCGTCTCGTTAGTAGGCAATAACTCCTTTCGAGTAAGCAGAGTGAACCGCCGAGGCGGTGGTTGTCTTGCACACATTGAACATAAATTTACTACCACCATCCTCCACCACCCAGTGCTTGACTATATTTCCGACTCTCTTTGGCTCTCCGTTCTAATTCCTGGAAACGTGTTGCATATTGGGTGCCTCTATCGAGCGCCCACTTGTAGCCACTCTGATTTTCCGTGTATCATTACGGCTTTCGAGTAAATCTCTACTCTATTCTCACGTCCAAAGATCATAGCAGGAGACTTTAACACTCCGGGTATTTGTTGGAATACAATGGCTGCCCCCTCTCATTTATCCGATTTCCTTTTGGACACCTACACCGCAGGATGGACAGAGCATGTCTCCACTCCAACAACGCATAGCAGTATCCTCGACTTGGTGTTCACTCATGGCCTCCCCGACGTGCACGTCCCCGTCACACAAAACCTTCCCGGTAGTGACCGCAAAATGGTCACATGTCACTTCACTGTTACACCAGAATTATGACTACCTGAAGTTGTCGAAATCAAAAACCAAAACACCTACAGAATGTCTAACTGGGCCCAGTTGCCTACCTCCCTCCGGGGCATTGACTAGTCTGACTCCTTCCTCACATCCGATCCACAAAAAGCAGCTGATTTGTTCCATGTCAAGTTGCCTTCCTCCATAAATTGCCATACCCCAACCATTAGGCATACTAGAGCCAAGATTTCCAACACCGACAGACTTCGACAAAAGATTTGTAAGCTCCAGAATCATTCCTCAGGAATCGAGATTTCTCCTTGACACTCAGAACAAGCCGACTCTGCCAAGACCTCTATGTAGCAGCCGAGAATAAACTCAGAAAGCAAGAACGGACTGCACTGCAACAGCCTCATAATGTGAAGCTTCTTTCAAGACTGACAAAATCTCGCAACTCGCGCAGCAATGAAAACAATATCCCATTCGTTATCCAAAATGGCACCCACCCTGACTCGACAGAAGATATAGCTGAGGCTTTCAACTGCTATTTCACCTCTGCTCTTATTACGGACACTAACTCACCGATGCTCACACGGGACGCGATATAAACCATAACATTTACACCGGCCAACATCAGGAAATTCATAGCCAAAACTAAACCCTCCTATCATCCAGGGCCTGATGATCTTCCATCTGTCCTACTTCGATTTGGGGGACCCAACCTAGTGCTCCTATTGCTGAACCTCTTAGTATAGTATATTTCTTGACCGTGGTCAATACACATGCACAAGGCAAGATCAGAGTATACAGCAGTACATGTCAATGTGAGGTATTCACAGATTCTAAATTTACAAATCACACAGCAATCGAAATACACCAGTCAAGTCATGTAGTGTTTGAGTGAACAAAAGTGGTTATGGTTGAGGCGGAAATTCCGAATCGGTTTCGAAATCGCTGGAGGGCGGTGTGGATAGCTGAACAGTCGTGGGATTGCTGATATAAGCGACAAATGGACGGTCACTAACCAGTAACTGGGCGGAAAGAATGCCAAAGAACATTGTTAGAGGTAAAGCAAGCGTGGGACTTTCAAAGTGCAGTCAGAGATACCAGCGGAATATTGGACACTGATCCAGCATTGGGTACCTAATTGTGGAGGAGGCATGTGAAATAAAGGCAAGTGATTCAAAGGTGATAATAAAAAGGACCTATTGTGCAGGCGATTACAGTGTCATATGGAAATTCAAATGAAGGCGAAAAGCTTCGCAGGGACTTCAGTGAACTTTTAAAGAGCATGAATGGTGTATGGACATATAACGGACTTTTAAAGAAAAGAAAAGCCGTCAATGAAACGGATTAGTGGAGACAAAACGTCAATGGTTCGGCTAGGCAGGAGTTGGAAGAGTGTAATTTTTTTTTTTGTATGTGATAGAAAATTGTTAACCAAATTATGGTTGGCTGCAGATGGCTGGTTTTCTGTTTCTTAAAGACCTTGGTTGCAGGTGGTGGCAGGTAGGATATTGAGGGAAGCAGGTAAAAAAGGGCTGGTTTGACGAAGTTGACAGCTGCGAAGGCTGGGTTCCGGCCATTGGTTTCGTACTGCAGCACGGGAAGAATTTGAACTGTTGGGTTGGATTATTTGGGAATAAACGTTGAGCGGATGTGTTGATGGTTGGTGTCAGGAATCACCTGTGCGATCCGGTGAGACTTTCATGAGGTTTTGTTAATCCGTGTACGGTGCCCCATGTAACGTCAGCGGGCGAGAGTATAGGTTTAAACCATTGATCAAATCGTCCAGTCCTTACGGTACTCCGGAATAAACGTCGATTCGGCCGATGGCTACCCAAGTAACCAATGCAATCTGGAAGAGATCAGGATTGCGGCAGTCTGGAGAGTGTTCCAGCTGTGGGTTACGATTATCGTTTTTATGGAAGCAAGAAAATGAAAATTTTGGTATCCGAACAGTTAGTTATCGTTTGGCTAGTGGACCGGTCTATTAGGGATCCCTAGACGGAGACTGGTAGCTTTCTAGGGTAGTTGGGTGATAGTAGAGATTTGGGGCGATATCAGGTAGGCGGAAGATGAGGAGAGGGTGTCCGCTAGGGAACCAGGAATAAAACAATAGTAGATGGTCTGGTCTGGAAGAAGAATGATAAAATAGGAAGATAACAGTCTGGTCAGTTCACCAGCTGTGGTCGAGGACGGCAAACAGTAAAAAAGGAGAAAAACACTGAGTGTAAAAATGAGGATTTTTCATGTGGGGGCAAACGTGCTGGTATTCGGCAGGGGGCATACGGATTCCGGTTGGAATGGGGTCTCAACTTACCATGAGCATATGCGCAGAGAAGTAAAGCCTAGTTACTAAGGAATGGTAATCCGTGTGGCAAGGCCTCAGTGTACGAGAAAGGCGCAAAAAAGCAGGATGGGACGGCTGAGTTCTAGCCTGAGCCAGGAATTAAGTGAGAGCGAGCACCCATCGCTGAAGGACGGAGCAGTTTTATTTATATATATATGCAAATTGTGTTGAAAAATGGCACAATCTAGTTAGGAAGAGGGACAAGTGAGTGGAGCATACCCAAGGTATAAATATATATAATATATATAATATATATATATATATATATATATATATATATATATATATATATATATATTGATGTATAGGTAGGTGCGATCATGGGACGGGTCATGCGAAAGCGGTCGGACGCAAAAGACTACGGCAAGGAAAGTGAGATACAGTGACGCAGCTGAGGATTAACGGTTAACGGGAAGAAGAACAAAAGTTAAGCACGGGCTCATCGGTGCGGCGGATCCCAAAGGCACATTGAGGCCATGAAACGTGAGACTAAAAGGGAAACGCATAAGTGTGGATAAAACTTTCAATGGGAAAGTTAGTATTTCGCCTAGAGTGGTCATTGAGGAGGAGTAAAGACCAAGTTCTGCATGAAATTACAGAAGAAACTTAGCTGGAGGATAGGGTGGGAGCAGAAATGGTAACGTCATAACTGGGTGTTGAGTTCAGTTAGTGAGTCACGCTAAGTGGGATGAACCAGACTGGATTTTCCAGTTCGAAATCGCAGAGGTGGTGAGGGACGTATATGTGGTGGGACCTGGTGCGGAAGAGAGGCATTGTACGCTAAGAGATATCCACGTCATCTGGAATCTATCCGACTCAATGGAAAGCGTCCTGTATAATTCCACAACACAAAAATGGGCCTTTGCATGATCCGGGGAACTGTCGCCCCATAAACCACACTTCGAGTGTTTCCAGGCTCATGGAGAGGATAGTAAAGGACCAGCTTGCAAATTTTCTGCCTTCTCGGAATCTTATCAACCCAGCTCAGCATGGGTTCCTCAAGTCCCGTTAGTACCTCACGTGTCAGATGGACTTCCTCAATTTAACCACTTCTAAGGCAGACAACAACAAGTCAATCATCGTCATCTTTCTCGACATGACTAAGGCTTTCGACCGCGTATCTCAAGCTCGCTTACTGCCAAAAATTCAATCGTACAAAGTCGCTGACTCCTTTCTGTCTTGGCTATCAGCTTACCTCGCCGAACGTTCTCAAGCTGTGATCGTCAATGGAACATCCTCTCCGCCCAAACGAATTACTAGCGGGGTCGTACAGGGTAGCGTTCTAGGTCCCCTCTTATTTCTTATTTACATAAATGACGTCTTCCGGGTAGTGCGCCACGGCCTGACTTGCCTTTTCGCTGACGACATAAAATAGCCTATACTTTTGAAGCAAACGCCTTGCACTCAGCTGTTAGTGATATTCTGCCAGACTTGAAATCCCTCGGCGAATGGTTTACTCAATGGCTGATGACGTTTTCGGCAGCCAAGAGCTCTCTTCGGTCCTACAAGTGCCACGTTCCATCTGGCTCCCTCACAGTAAATGGTCCGCCGATTCCCATTACTCACTTGGTGAGAGATCTGGGCCTGTATTATTCATGTTCTTTTAACTTCCATGAACAAGCGTTGACCGAAATTGGCGAGGCAAGAGGGATGATCGCACTTATTCTTAGAACATACCGCACTCAGGAGAGTAAGCTCCTTATATTCAAGACACACTCCAGATCACCTTTGAAATACTGCCTCCTGGACTTTACTTTGATGTGAAAGGCAGACCGGGTCAACATAGAGAAAGTGCAACGCTCCTTTACCGAGAAAATTACTTAGCACCTCTCCCAACCTTAACTACAGAGCTAGATGCGAACTACTCAGGCTTGAACCTCTGTGGTTACGTCGCATCAAGCTCAATCTCTCATTTCTCTTCAACCTCCTGCGCTCAAAAGTCTACTCAACTGATAACCCACTCGGCTTCTCTGGTGAGACTACCTACTCCTTTTGTCGTAAGCAATTCACCATTATTACCCTCCAATCTGGGCTCTCAATCAGATCTAGATATTTTTCGGTTATCTATCCCGGCCTCTGGAACAAGCTTCCTGACTCACTGCGATCGCGTCGCACGCTAATACAATTTAATGGAGCACCATGCCGAATCCCAGACTCATCTTCTGTAATCAGCATGACCCGGGATAACATTACCATAGAGGAAGCATATAAAGACTGCCTTGGTTATTAGATCACAATATGCCACAGTCTTTTGCGTCCGACCTCTTTCTCACGACCCACCGGATGATCGCGCCCACGTGTATACATATATATGTATGTATATGTACATATATAAATATATATATATATATATTAAGATAGACGTATTTATGCATATATACATATGTATATATGTATACATATATATATGTATATTTATATACCTTGGGCATGTTTCACTCAATTTTCTCCTCCCTCCTTATTAGATAAGGCCAATTTACAACATAATTTGCATACATGCATTTAGAAAACCTTTTTGTCATTTAGTGATAGGTGCTCACTTCAGTTAATCCTCCTGTCTCAGGCCAGAACACAGCCGTCTCATCCTGCTTTTCTTGCGTCTTCCTCGTATATTGGGGTCTTGCAACGCAGACTACTATTCCGCAGTAACTAGGCCTCACTTCACTGCGCATATGCCCATGGTAAGTTAAGACCCCATCCCAACCGGAATCCGTATACCTCTGCTTTCTCATAACCCCGCGGAATATCAGCACGTTTGCTTTCACATAAAAAAGTCTCACCTTAACACAGTGTTTTCCTTCCTTTTCACTGCTTGCCGTCCTCGACCACAGCTGATGAACCAACTGGACTGCTATCTTTCCATTTTCTCATTCTTCTTCCAGATCATATCCTCCACTATTGTTTTATTCCTGGTTCCCAAATGGACCCCTCTCCTCACCCACCACCTACCTGATATCTCCCTAAACCTCTGCTGTCACCTAAATACCCTAGAAAGCTGTCAGTCTCTATCTAGGGATCCCTAACAAACCGGCCCACCAGCCGAATGATAACTAATTGTTCACATAACAAAATGTTCATTTTCTGGTTTACATTAAAACGATAACCATGACCCACAGCTGGAACACTCTCCAGACGGCGGCACTCCTGATCTTTTTCAGATCGCAGTGGTTACCTGGGTAGCCGTCGGTCAACTCGAGGTTAATCCCGGATTACCGTAAAGACTAGAAGACTTGATTATTGGTCTAAACCTATACTCTCGCCTGTTGACGATATATGGGGCACCGTACTAGGAGTAAAAAACCCCCATGAAAGTCTCACCGGATCACAGAGCTGATTCCTGACTCCAACCATCAACCCACATCCGCTCAACGTCTATTTCCAACAATCCATTCCAACAGTTCAATTCTTTCCTCGTTGCAGTACGAAACGAATGACCGCAACCCAGCCCTCGCCGCTACGCACTTTGTCAAACCAGCCCCTTTATACCTGTAACCAAGATCTTTATGAAGCTGAATACCTGCCATCTACAGCCAACCAGAATTTAACTAATAATTCTTTTTCACATACGCCAAAAGTTTCTACCTTTACACTCTTCCACATTCTGCCTAGCCGCACCAGTAGAGTTTGTCTCCACTAGTCCATTTCCTTGAAAGTCCGTTTTGTTTCCATACACCGCTCACTCTCTTCAACAGTTCACTGCGTTCTTTTTTGAAGATTTTAGCCTTTATGTGAATTTTTCATTTGACGCTGTAATCAACTACACAAAAGTACCCTTTTATTATCACCTTTGACTCACTTGTATTTATTTCACATGCCTCTCCCACAACTAGTTACCCAAAGCTGGATCATTGTTCTATATTTCACTGGCATCTCTGACTGCACTTTGATAGCCTCATGCGTACTTTACTTTTAGTTTTGTTTTCTTGGCATCTTTTCCGCCCGGGTACTGGTTAGTGACCGTCCAAACCTCGTTTATTTCAGCAATCCCATTGTTGTCCAGCTATCCACACCGTCCTCCCTGAATTCGAAACCGATTTACGATTACCGCCTCAACCATTACTACTTTAGTTCACGCAAACACTACACGACTTTACTGTTGTATTTCGGTTGATGTAAGATTCATAAGTTTAGAAATTGTGTTTACCTCACACTGATATGCACTGCTGTATTCTCTGACCTTGCCTTGTTCATGTGTATTGACCACGGTCAAGAAATATACAATTAAATTAAATATCGAATTATAAAATAAAAACCATCACGAAGTGTACATAAGCTCCAGGTATGCGATCAAAAGAGCCAAGTTCTTGGCTTAAGACAGACAAGCACGTCAGTTGTAGTATGTTGAGTGCAGTGTCTTCCCTGAAGACTGCAGGGGCACGATCTGCGAGGACAGAAGCGAAAGTCGATGAGCGCGAACTCAGTAAGCGCACAACCAAAGAGCAGCACCTACACCGAAAAAGACAAAAGTGGCGATCTGTCCGAGGGCGTCGGGGAGTTACATGGTACACAAGTCCGACATGAAAAATCGCGCAGTGACTCGACTGTCTACACGCGTGATGCAGAGTGCTACTGCTTAATTTCTAGTATCCAGCCAATCGTATAAAGCTGAACAGTTCCTGCTGGATTGTGTAGATAAGGCGACGTTGTTTAGTGGATGGTCATTACGTCGCTTGTCAATAAGTACATGCCTATTATTGTTTATAAACTAGTGAGCACCAGAAGAGTGGGACAGAATACGTTATCGCTGTTCTTGTTTGGTCTTATCGTTCTCTCAGCGCTCGTAGTCCGGGCCCAGGTTACTTCATTAAGTACGATTGGTGCGAAGCAGTTGGAACCTTTCAGTTTACCAAGGATGAGGGACTGCGGAATACGATCAAAAGCGGATGAGTAGTCTGGGAAAGCGCATCACATAGATTTTGTTGATCTATTCAAAGACTTGGTTATGTGTTGGACTGAAGAAGTAATGGCATCCGCCGTAGATCTGTTCTGTTTACAGGCAGGCTATGAGGAGTCGTCAGGGGAGTTTATAGAAAAATTCAAACGTTTGAGGATGGCTCATTCTGTAAGATTAAGGCCAGGCGAATGTGGGGGCATGGGACAAGAGCATTTAGCTGTGACACCAGAACTGCAAGGTTCGCGTGCAGGAACAATAGTGACTGGTCTCCAGCAGTCTGGGACAGAGCACCAACACAAAGATTCTTTTTCAGGGGTAAACCATCGGTCGGGGAGAATGCTATGTCTCAAAAATGATGATGACAGACCTCCAGGACCGATGCCTGAGATTGGTGTGGAAGTACGATGAAGCCTTCATGTTTCTTCCGTAGGGAACGGGGTTATGCGCGAGCTATCTTCCGGAATAAATGGAATCGAAGAGTCATTTAATGGGTGGTTGGATGCACTGTTGATGCTTTCCACCTCAGCAGCGAGTTTCAGTTGTTCCGTTTCTTTTCAAGCAGCAGCTGAATGCACCGTCACTGTCAGTTACTGTGATGACTACATAGGAGGCAACTAGCAAGCAGCAAGCCGGTGCGTTTAATTTCCTTCTTTCACAAAGGAGAAAAGTACTTAATTTTAGAATTGCCCGGAGCTCTGAAAAAATATTCCTTCCGTCTTCCTAAGGATTTCAAATTCAGAGAAATAACATGGCCGCCACAGAGAAAGAGGTTTCCAAAGGGGCAGAACTGGACGAAAATTAAGTTAACAGTCTCTACGAGGCGTGGTGGACAAGAACTCCTACACACCTGGCTTCACGGAAGCCCGGCCCACCTAACACAACTCGGCTGGGTAAATAGATATTACCGGGTACTCGGTGGTCCGAAAAGTCTGCAGCCGAGATCGAGCCAGTGGTGCTTTACTCTGGCTAAATGAAAAGCAGCCACCAGCACTCAGCATCGCTTAGTCGGCGATCCCTCCCTTTGGCTGTTCGTGAGCGGAAATGGTGCTGAGTAGTAAATAAACGCTGAAAGTGGATATGACGTACCGACAGCCGCAGTGCTGACAAGAAAAATCGGCAGCACTCAATGAACAGGTAAAGGATCTAAAGAATACCCACCAGTTCATCCACCTTCTGCTAAAGAGAGACTTCAAAACAACCTCAATGGACTGGCCCGGTTATCGCCACACGGACCCGATGGTTGGTTCTCAGCTACAACACGTGCTCTCAAAAAATGACCTGAAGTCAACGTTTTGAGTCCAGCTAGGTTTTGCTATGAGCAAGTACCCTCGTTTCTTGACCCTTTCATCACCAAAGAGCCGCACCATGTGGAAAAAATCCGTCACCGCCGCCCAGTAGGGAAAAGTGATCACGAAGTCCACAGCTTTAACTTTGTCATCACATGGTCATCGAGCAGTCCGTTGCTGAGGACAGTAAGATCTTTTAGGAAGACTAACTTTTCCCAGCTCAGAGAGTATCTCTCATCTCAGTTAGAATCCACTTCCTGAGATGGTGACGTAAAAGCACCTAACCGAAGAAATGAACAAAGCATTTCCGAGGAAGACGCTCGTTTCAAGTCGAGCGCGAAGATGAGAAACAACTGCGGGTGTATTCTACCACGTCACATCCTCCGCCTGCCAGTGCAGAGTGCACATCTATTCGCCACAATGCACCCAGCTGACGGCAGATGCGGACGAATTCAAGGGAATGGAAAAAGAACGAAATTTAAAAACCCGCGGCCACTTGAAACAGGTGCAGAAGGGTGTCCTTGCACGGGCAAGCTCAAACAAGTTCATTCTATATAAGCACATTCGTCACGTACGAGAAATCAAGCCCTCCGCGTTAACCCTCCAACCGCCTGACGGCACTGCAGCTGCTTCGTCTGAGCAAGTGGATAAGATCTTTGCGGATTGCTTTCGCCCTATTTTCGAGTATTCGCCAAAGGCAATCCACCCTACTCTCCCTCCTAAAGCTGTAGAAGGAAACCTGGAAAGAATCCACCTCTCGGTCTGGGATGTTCAACTACAAATCAAACAGGTCAACCCGTACGGCCCAACAGGCCCGGATAGCATACACTGAGGGATACCAAAGGAATGCTCGAATATTTTAGTTTTGCATATTTTATCCCATTCTAACGCTGTCCAGACTGCGGGACTTTCTTGAACTCGTGGAAGAAAGCCATATTCAGGTCCACCTTCAAAAGGGTGACCGTCACTTACCATCTAGCCACAGACCTATAAGTCCAACTATTAGCTCTAGTAAGGTCTTTCAGCTCATCATCGAAAGCGCGATCTTACGCCATCTGTGGGCGAATATCTTTTTCCCCTTTCCAGCACGGATTTCTACCGGGCAGATCATGCATCATCGACATGCTAACTGTCATGGATAGTTTGACGTGGGCCTACGACCAGGGTAAAACCTCCCAAGCCATCTTCATGGGTTTAGCGAAAGCCTGTGACGGAGTACAGCTCTCACCCTTACTGCAAAGCTGGAAGTACACGGTATCACCAGTAAACTGTTCTGCCTCATTAGGAGGTTTCCGCCCGGGCTTACCTCCACCGTGCCTGCGGTAGCTCCGTATTTCCTTCCATCCCCCGTCACTGTAGGGGTCCCTCAGGGCTCCGCGCTGGGTACCTCACTGTTCCTGACCTACATCAAAGATCTCCCAGGAGTCTTGGAGACCAGCATCGCCATATACGTGGATTATGTGACCGTCTGGGACTAGCCAAGCACATATCAACAGTCGGTGATCGATGCGACGAAGCGCTAGCCAGTGGACTGGCGCCTTCCGAAAAGTGGTGATGAATGCCTCAGTATGCCCTTCTGTGGCTTTGTGGACCAACCCTTCAGAAATAACGAAACTTTACAAATTCAAAGGGTTGGTCAATATCACATACTAGGTTTCGGGCTGGTCAGCGACCTCTCTTTATCGTCACATCAAATGAAGGCCAGCAGGGCTGCCTCCCGAATTGAAAGCCCTAATAAGAGGACGCTCCCCACATATTCGGGGAAGATTTTCGGATTCTGAAAAACATCTACACCCATCCCATCATGGAATACTACAGCGAAGTTGCAAGCACAGGTCTCGTCCGTGACGGCAACTATCTCGAGCGCGTTCAGAGAGTGGACAAAATGCTGCGCAGGGGCTGACCAAACTTTCTTACTCGTTGAGAGTGACGGCACTCAACCCCCTTCCCCTGGACTTGAGGCTTATTCACGATATATTCTCATTCTCCCACCTTTTTTATTCCGGGCCGGTCGATCTATTCTTCACGTGACCACTCTCAGATACTCTTAGATGACATACCAAGAAACTATTCCATTATAGCCCACGGACATTCACAAGCCGTCCCATTTTCCCGTCAAGGGTGATGCCCATCCGGAATAAACTGCCACAAGAGATAGCGGATGCCCCGACAAAAGAGACATTTAGGCAAAAGCCAGACATGCACATGGGGCCTTCACTTACTGGACCGCCGAACCCTTAGCCGGAATATTACTGTAATCGTGGCTAACATTTCTTGCACCTTTATCGGCGTAATTTCATTTTGCGCTATCGGCCCCGCCTAGCGCACCCTCGCTACAACGAGTCTGGTACGCCTAAGCCGTCTGGCATATGTTCTTTCAGAACAAAAGAAAATATACCAGATCCGGGATCCACTGGGCTTGAGCCTCAAACCCGTGTATCACTTGAACTTCAAGGGCGTTGCTGCTGGGCAAAGATTCGAAGTAAACTCAGGAAGATTCCTGAGAAAGGGGTTTTTTTTGGAGAATAATGTTGCTACGTGAAAAATTTCGGAGACGGACTTTGGGTTGCCTGAGAAAGCGGAAAGCAGACCAGGAGTGTATCTTAGACCTCAGCGGAACCGGACACGGCCACTGTTTGCGACAGGTGCACACAAATTAGGTGGGGTAATTCATGGCGATGGGTGGCGATCTTGTCCAAAACAGAGTTGCTTCTGGCTGGCAAAACACAGGAAAATATTTTGCGCCAAATTATGGAAGAAACTAAGCTGGAGATGGGGTGGGGGCAAGAAGGGGAACGTTATAACGGGATGCCAGGATCAGGTAATGAGCCACTTCAAGTGAGAGAAGTGAGATTGAATGTTTCAGTCCAAAATGGCCGAACGAGCGATGGAACTATATATGCGGTGGGACTTGGCGTGGAAAAGGTGCAAGGTAAACAAGAGGATATCGGGTAGCTCTAGGTTGTTTGTCGTGCTTTTGCTGTTATTTAAGGGACAGCAATGTATGTATAAGTACATATATGTCCATGGTGGTCCAATGTTTAGTTACTGACGCAGTTCCTGTAGGTCCGTTGAGGCTGGTTTCAGGGCCGCAGGCGTGATATAACTAAATAACAGTAATAAATCGTGGAGCAGATGAGACATATTGACGGTGTGTAAGAAGTATAACAGTGGCCTTCGTAAAAATGTGGAATTACCTGGAAGGACCTATTTCAAAGTTAAGTTGGCGGGACTGAATAAGTTGGTATGTAAAAATAATTATTGGACGCAGTCAGGTTTGACACAGGCTGATGGCGCGGTCTAAAGAAAACCGGTCAAACAGGGCATTCATAATTTTAAAACAGTCAGCCTTTAGAAGGAAAAATCAAATGCTTTTCGAAGGCAACGTAAACAAAAGACTGAGTAATGGCCTTAAAGTCGATGCCTTTCTCGTAAGCATGACTTTCTGTCATGTGAACGTCTAATTAGTGCACAACATGTAGGACATAAAGGAATTGATCCATGGCGTGAAAGAATGCAAACTTTGACTGAGAATATCCAATGTGCAAAAGTAGCTTATTCCAAATTCTGGAGTGCTTGAAGAGGAAGAGCTTAAAGCGTAGGACACTCTTGACAGAGACCGTGGTAATAATATACTGTCTATTATGGAGGAAATATTCAGTACCCGGGGCGAAGCATAACAGGCTGGAGGAATAAGATTACCCAGTCAATACCTAGCTCGGCTTCAGATTTTTTCAGACAAGGTTGCCTTCACCTGGGTAGCAATCAGTGATGTCTGCTCATGCAACCCTCTTGGCCGCAGCTGGCTTTCACTCGGCGAGATGTCTCCCGCGGTGAGCTGGTGAGATAAATGGAGCCCTCTCCAACCATCTCGGCTATTTCCAATCTTTCGAATACCGTGTCCTTGAGGCATTTCGGACAGTCTGTTGACCCTCGACCGGGGTCACAAGCCTAGCAGCCTCGGGAAGGTACACCCTCACGTGAAGCGGAATACTTGCCTGACCAAGGATATTTTTTCGAGTATGCGCTGTTGCATTTTGAGCTTGACTGGGACTTGGTCTACTGGTTTTGTTTCTAACGCAAATGAGTCGACCGAATCTGATGTGGGCTAATCTGGCCTGTCCCTCAAAGTAATTAGTGGAGTCCTCGAAATGGGCCTCGCAGTCACCCCGGACTATGCGTTCCGCATCTTCGGTCCGGTGAATCTGTAACTCGGACAAGGGACAACGAACCATCACCTCTAAAGTCAGCATCGAGACAAGGTCTGCCTCTTGCCCAAGTACTCAAAGGCTATCGAGCAGTTACACATCCTAATGACGAGGTTAGACATAGTATGGGCGTCGCCTTTCATTCGCCTGGCCTCTGAAATCAAATCCTCTATCAAATAGCGAGTAACCTTGAGCGGCTGAGAAAACAGAACCCTTCAAAATCGTCCCCGTCCGTGAGAAGCCTGGACCCGGGTCGGGCATGGGACAACCACCAACAGCTTCTCCGGCTCTTCCTCGACAATAGATGGTTAGATAAACCAGCCTCTGCTCCGGGTCAACCAGCTTATTACCGAAGGTTTCAAACAGTTTACTGAATTCGCATTATTGTTCTGGTCGTTCGTCAAAGACTGTCAGCCGCTCTCTCGGTATTTCACTTGTTGGCTGTAACGGTTGAAAAGGCTTGACGGCCGGCGCAGGGTTTCGAAGTCCTAGCTGCCTAGGTTTATTGTAGGTTTTGTGTTTCAGTAGCTCTGTGCTCCAGCTCGCTCCCACCGCTCGCCTGCTGTGTGGCTGACAGTAGCAATTGCTTTAACCCCGATATCCTCAGCCCAAACAAATCAACATTTTAAGAGTCAAGAAAATCCTCAGCAATACACGAACTTGCGCCGGCTGGGCCAGGAGACCAACATTATCTGTCGAATCAAAGGTAGCGTAATCCTCCCCAGTGACTTGCGGAATTACTTCCCGTCCGGATTCTGATTGTTCTGTCCCCCTTCTGGGCATACTGAATGTTTTCTCCTTCCAAGTTGGTCGATGTGAGTGTTGTGACATGCCTTCGAGCAATAAGTAGCTAAATTCGCCTGAATCCCGAAATCAGAACAAGGCTGATTCGCGGTTCCCAAGATACTGAACTACCGAATGAACAACCTCGTAAAGTATATACAGACCTCAAATGTGTAATCACAAATACTCACGACGAGAGCCAAATTCATGGTGTGAGACAAACGAGGATGTGAGTTGCGCATTTCCAGCCAGGATATGACAAAGTAGCCCGTTGGGGGCGAATAGGCAAAGGTCAGTCTACAAAAAGGTAAATGGTGCGAGATACACAAATGACGTATACAATTAGGTATTTTCACGAAATCAGGGCAAGATGGAGTACCGAAAGAATTTTTCACAAGTGGTCGTTAAACTGAGCGCCGGCCGCGAAAGCCAAAATATGTGCTGTATGGTAAAAGCCCTTCAAGAGTAGACAAATGGGTTTTAATAGTTCTGGTGCACATGAAAGAAGCCCACCATCAAAAAGCCAGAGGCTGAAAGAACCTGTATGGTCGGCTCCTAGGTAAAAGTGCTTAGGGAACTGCCTTCCCGTCATCATGCGGCTTGTCACCGCATATAACTCACAAGCACCCGAAGTGCCACTGGCTGCCATCCTGAATAGGAATTCGCACTGAATGTGTAGCAGTGTTCCGTTCTGTGTGTTGTTCTGCAAGCGGCGCCATAGAAAAGTGACTTTTGTTTCCAGCTAACTTAATCTAGCCCGATATTTCGGTTTCATCGTGGTTATCACTACCGTAGCTTTTTATCACACAAACATATCGCTTGCATGCTTCCTTCCTCTTTTTTCCTCCACTTTACCCTCTTGTCCCCCATTACTTCACCAAAAAACGGGCTCTTCGGCCATCAATTCAGTAGACGTCTTAGGACGCTGGAAAGCCTTAGCTATCATTCGCGCCAATACTATCGCAGTGGCTTCACCTTGGAAATGAAAGTAGTGAAGAAATGGGCAACCTACGAAGTGCAGCAAGCTATCGGTATCTAACAACAGTCAGTGCAAGAAAAACAATTACAAACGGCTTTATACTGTGTACATACGTAAGGTCAAATACAAATATGCGTGATAATAACGATATATTTCGGGATGTTCAAGACAGAAATGGTAGCGCAATCATTCACGTACAAAATACTCATTCACATGGCATACATCACTATTCAAAGAAATCAATGTAAAGCATTGTTGGCGGGAATGAATAAAAGGTGGCCCCGGTTGAAAGGTAAACTTCGAAAGCAGAAGGCGGAAAATTTAAGAGATTGCGAAAAGACAACTTCAAATTGAGAAAACGAGCCTCTAATAGGTGTGTTGAGCAGCAGAGAATTGGATCACTAAAGAATAAGAGCGGATTGTACAGTAGAATATCAAAGAGCTGAGACAGTTCTGCCTATTGAAGCTTCAGAGGGCGGACAACAACTACCTAGCCGCCTCTAGTAAAAACAGACAACAAGAGTACTAGCAGAAGGATGACGCCATATTACTGAACAAAGAGGGTGGGTTTTAGGTGCACGAGTAATCTCTGCAGGCACTATTCCCGTATTAAGGTTTTGATGAGAAAAGTGACAAAGATTGATGGGCGTAGTAACATTTTAGTTGCCCCGATGAGTCGAAAGGAGACGGGAAGCCAGACAAGCTAACGACCAGAGTCGATTAGTCAAGGTGTGCCAAGTCTCCAGAACGGCTTGGAAAGGATGGTGGTGAGACATTGCAGCAGGGCACGAGGTTGATTTGAAGAGCGGACTTCAAACGACCGGTAGACTGATGGAACTGGAGTAAACTTGAATTCCAGATCCACTAGGGGGGCTGGCAAGCTTATGACTAAACTGTTACCTAATTTACTGAATGACCAACAAGATTCACATACATGTCACATAGGGCATCCGAAAAAGGCCCGCTTTACCTGGATGTGGGTAAGCACATTGAGGTGAAATTGCACCACCACCTATTGTGACCATAAAGAATTATGATTCAAGTTGAGAATTATTACTATCTCTAGCCAGTGGAAGACCTGGAACTAGAACCGGATGAGCCTCGGGGGAGCGGCCGACGGAAGACCTAACAACAGATGCTTATTTATAAACAAAACTCACCCAGTCTTCAGGCTTCCAAGTGCGTCACGCAAGTTTGGTATTTTTGCACTATAGAGCAGCCGCTACAATATGAAATAAGGGAGGTGAATAAAACGAAATTAAGCCGGCAGTGGTTAGGATGCCCGGCTATTACCTGCTGGCTGAAGTCGTGGATCTCGTGTGGAAGAGGGGTAGAATAACGTGGGATGATCGTACAGGGCAGACGTGTAACCGTGCTGGTAGCAGGGAAGATCGGCATCCAAGGCCGATTAAAGTTAGTCATCAGAATCGATAACTGCACGGCTATTAGATCTGGAAGTCAGTTTGCGAGTGAAGTGAGAGGCATTAATAAATGTCTGTCAGATACATCGAATAGCAAGGCACTTCTATGTTCACGAAGAGCTGAGATTGGGCTGGCTTGCTTGGTGTAATGTCTGGAAAAACGGGACACGAAAACTGCTTGTCCGTTGCACCAGCAAGTCCTGTAGCCTTTCCTAACCCAGACCAAAAAACGCGAATTAACTCTTGAATCAAGGCAACGGGCAATGTCCGAGGGGCACAAGCCTGCGGTTAAAAGACCCGCCGTGAGAATTTTAATGCAAAACGGCTCCCGCCGCTTGGGGTGAACGGAATCTTGATGCAGCGATTACCCAAAACCCGTGAGGCATGTATATCTGGATAAGCAAGCACTAGTTCCCGTTTTTAAAAAGCCGTTTTGGGAGTTACGGAAAAGAGCCAAAAACACAACTACCTGGACACGATAGAATTTAGCGGCGCAAAGTCCAGTGCGGAAGGGCAAGTTACTTCTCAAATAAAGCGATTCCCTATAGGAACGAGCTCTTGATGGGGATCCCAAGTACTCAACCGTCAAGGCATTTAGGAAGGCAACTCACCGGTGGTGGATGGCGGGCTACTTTAAATCGTTAGATAGTTTTGGGGCCGCATTTTATAAACCCATTGTTTTCCCCTCCCACTTTCGGGGAGGATGCCGCACAAAAGTATGCCTTCCATGAGAAGAAAAGTAACGCAGAGTGGAGAGCTAGGGAAACGAGCCGACTGCGCAGTCCATCTGAAAATACAACTGGCTCGAGCCACACAAACTTCTGTGCAAACCGGTGTATTTTGACTTGAATTGAATTGAACTGAAGAACGGAACTGAATTTTGTTATTTCCACGAAACTGGAAGATCTGTTGGGCTTCTTTCAAGTCCTGGAAAGTGAAATGACCAACAGGATGTTTTACTCTAGGGTTGGAGACTCGAAATCTGAGCCAGTATATGCTACAGGTGATGTCCATCAAAGATCAGCTCTGCCGCCACTTTTGTTCCTCCTTCATACAAATGACTTAGTTAATGCGCTGAAGCTCCCGTGTTTCATAGTTGAGGGCAGTGTGAGGGTTTTCGGATCGGGTCAGCGGGAGTCACTAGCCAGTATTATCGAGGAGGTGCTCAACTGGGCAAACAGGTGGGATTCACCTTTGAACGAATCAACTCGGAACACAGGAGTGGCTGCCGACGCGAAAGATAGCTCAGTTTCTCGCAACTGCGGGCCTTCATGTCTCACCCGGGCTTCGAGTTCTTGGACTCTGCCTGTCGTCGGATGGAAGTCCAAGTAGTGTAACATTTATCGGGTCGCCTTCGGAGAGGGCAACAAGGACAACATTTCCACAGAGTGGGGCCTCCGCAGCAAGCACTCTCACTCGTCATGCAAAAGATGGTCATTCAGATCTTAGCTCTCTTGTGAGGAAGGAAATTGAGAGCTCCAAAAGCATCCGGTAGGTGTGGATGAAAGATCAATGAGAAAGAAAATATTGGGAAGAACAACAACAACATTATTAATAATAACAATAATAAAGGTTTATTTCGGATAACTCCGAAGCATGCTGCAAAGCAAGATCAAACATTACAGTTGAAAGCTGAATCAGAGTTATAGGAGGACTGCACAATTATGTGAACGCTATTGAATGTAAGGGAAGGCATTCAAGTCTATTGTTGCTGTACTGCCCGGCGAATTTAAACCCAAGGTCAGGTGGTCAAGCCGATCCAAAGTGGGGTGTAGTTATTCTGTCGAAGTGCGGAGTGTTTGCGGAATAGTAAAGAATCACACAAATCCTACGGAAGGAAGGATGTTTTGCCGGAGAACCAAACCGGATTGACGGATACATGGATATCGTGAAAAAGAAACATTCTCGAAGAAGAAGTAATCAAGCTAAGAGCCTTGCAATATATGAGAGTTTACGACGTGAAATTAGATGATGAAAAATGGTGGCATTGCATATAAAGACCAAGAAAACCAGTTGAGGATTACAGTCGTGAAGTTCAGTTACCGTATATCGGATGGGCCATGCAGCTGTTTGACAAACGGAAAACAAACTGGACTGTGGTTGCCAAAGTGATGGTGAAAGAAGTGTCCTGATAAAAACACATAGACTTTGAATGGATTGTTTTGCTTTCAGAAGAAAGGAATATAAAGCATCAACATGACACTGGGAACTGGCAAAAATCGACGTGCGGTGCCTGGCTACGTCAGTGACAGAAACGTGGCTTGCAAGTGAGATGATCAATTCAGTGACAAGTGAGTATTTACATACCGATACTTTTTAGCAAGTACTTCACGTGGGGAAAAGAGTGTATCAAGGATCGGAAGTGTCTAAGACGATCTATCGGAATAAAGCATGGGAAAGGAAATACACGGAACAAACGATGAATAGATTTGCTAAATTCGGCAGCCGGATATAGGCGGAGACTGTCATTAACCAAATGGACTATACAGCTGGACCGTGGTTGCCAAAGTGATGGTGAAAGAAGTGGCCGGATGAAAACACATAGACTTTGAGCGGATTGTTTTGCTTTCAGAAGAAAAGAATATAATGCATCAATATGAAACTGGGAACTGGCAAAAATCGATGTGTGGTGCTCAACTACAATAGTAGGAAATACACAGCAGGCAAAAATAATGAAGCGACGGTTAGGAGACTACCAGTTTATGTTCATTATAGAAGGTGGACCACTTTATGGTGACAGAACAGAACCCTGCGGTACAAGAGCTTATCAGATGTGCATATGTGGGATATGATGCCTTGCAAGATGAGGATATTGCAATGCAACAGCTCTAAGTGGGCGAACAGCGGAAGTGACAGAGAAAGCGAACAATCACAGAATCATCGATCATTGGGAATCTCTAGAGATATATTTCGCAGTGTCATACACTGTTTGAAGATTGTGGTACGGAAATGAATGGCAACAATGAATGCTTTAGTTTTCGAGTATATCGGTAAAGGTAGCAAAAAGAGAAGAGCTTTAATTTTGGAGAATGGTCAAGTTCACAAATAAGACTGGTGAATAGCTTAGCATGAAACCGCGTGGAAGTGAACCTCGAACAAAGAGCCAAGAATGTTGATGGGCTTTCAAGCATGCGATAATTATGCACTAAAGAAGACAAATTTTGCCGTGCATAAAAGGCGGTAAGTTATGAAGGCGAATTTGGAAGCGAGCATGATGGAGAGTCTGTGAAGCTGGAGGCGACCGCAGCACATTTGCAGCATTTCTAGAGTACGAATAGTATTCTTCTTTGGGTTTTTGCCCTCAACCGGTGCCAGTGGGTGATGCTGACCGTCAGCTGGATGCCCAACCTGAAAACCACTTCTGGAGGCATGAGGTGCGACCCATCAACCTATTTGCGCCCGCCCATTTTTGCAGACGTCCTGCACGCCCGATGTGCACCGGCCAAAACGGTGGATCTGGCTGTGTTACGAACGTTTGAGCAATGCGTAGCCAAATTCGCAACCGATCCCGAAATCAAAAGACGATTATCCGTGATATTCTACGATACTAGATTATTAAAATAAACAATGACATAAACAATATACAAACCTCAATAATACGATCACAAAGACTCAACAACGAGAAACCGAATAGCAGCGTGTGAGCAGACAGCACGTGCGTCACGCAGGTCCTGAGCAAGGATGTGCCAAAATAGCGCTCTGGGCGCGAACAAACAACAGTTGGTGCAGAAAAACAACCAGTTCGTAAGGACAAGTCAATAGTGTATGGAAATGAGTGATGTTGGGAAAAAACACTGAATCGCGAGGGAAAAAGGGGGATTTTCCACGACCGGCTGTTACAGGCTGCACCCCGCACCGGCGAGATTTGTGCAGGTGACGTTGGTCGAGATCGCACAGATATAGAAATAGGGTAGTCTAGGAGATTGCGAGGGGTCCCGGGGAACAGGGTCAAAGAGTGAGCGACGGAGTTTTGGGCGGGTATCAGATTTTCTGCTAGAAGTGTGGGCCAGACAGTTCGCCGGTACTACCTCTGGATTACTTGAAGACATCAAAAGGGAGACGCGCGCCGGTTGGTGTCTGGAAACAAGAGTAGAGAGAAGCAGTCTGGGATGCCCCCAGCTGGGGATCGGTGGTCAATGATTGAAGGAAAGATCTAATAATTTAGACACAGGCCACTATGGGAGGGGTGAAGACTATGAGCCATTAGGAGTGAATGGGAATTCAAAAATAACGACCAAAACTAGGAATAAGGATGGTGATTTGGAGGTGAATGGTGGTCGCCGAGATTGGATTTAGTGTCAGAAAGCTAGGGCGAAATGAAGAAGGGAGGTAGGGTCAGTTCTGACCGAGTAAAGCCAATTAAGTATGATGGAGATAGATAAGAGACTTTAGAGCGCGTGAATTAGGGAGAATCCAACAAGAGCAGTGTCAGTGATGTAAGTCATTCTAAGGGGTACTAATATGCTGGCGATGGAGGAGGCATATGGGGTAGGCGATGTTGAGGCTGCAAAGGATGTTACCGGGTCATGTTTTCTTTATCTATAAAAAATCTAGGTTACCCTCATAAGCTTGTCCCAACGTGGTGCAGGCATGGGCGAATTGTAGTACTTTGGCGAAATCTAAGTACTTTTTAAGGACAATTTTGCATCGGTCTAGTGTCTGGCAGGCCCGAATGTCTTCGGGGAGTCTGTTCCTAATGCAGGAATAGACAGTGATCAGGAACCTTTCTCTTAGTTTTGTCCTGGAATATGGGACTTTTGTAGTATGACTTCGGTTACAAAGTTGGTGGGGTGCTTCTTGAGCGAAAGATAGATAAGTGATGGACGCACGCTCTCTAGAATGTAGGAGGTTGAAGAGAGGGTAAAGAATGAGTTTCATACGTCGTAGCCACAGGAGTTCAAGTCTTAGTAACTCACATCTCTCTTAGTAATTTAAGGGAGATAATGAGCCGAGTAGATGCTTGGTAAAGGGTCGCTGGACTCTTTCGATCGCTAGTCTGTGAGATTTGCGCAAGTGAGTGTATACTGAAGGGTAGTACACGTGCTGCTGTCTGGCATGGGATTTAAAGATCAGCAGCTGGCTGTCGCGCATTCTTAAAGTTCTGCAGATGAAAGTTATCATTCCCTTTGTCTTAGCCACCTGGCAGGTGGCCTGTTCTTGAAAGGTGAATGCGCGGGAATGCTGAAGGCCAAGATCTCGCACAAGCTGATTAATAGGAACGCACGAGCCGTTTAAGGCGAGGGATTCTGGGGGAATTTGACTTTTATACTTAAGAATGGCATTCTTAGCAGCGAAGGAGCTCATTTTCCCATTGTTGCATCATATGCCAAGATCGTTCAGGTAGTCAGCTATTTCGGTGAGGGTTTGGGTCAAGGTTTGGGGTTCAAAGGAATAGACAACCTTGATATCATCGGCGAATAGAAATGCGGTGCCATGGCATATTATTCTGAATATGTCGATAGTGTAGGGAAAAAATAAAAGTGGGCTTAACACACTTCCTTGTACAACGCTACTTGTGACTGGCTGGGATGATGAGAGGTAACCCTCAATGTTTACTGCTTGTGATCTCATACCGGGTTGGGATAACAACCAAGAAACCGGAGGTCTGTTATGCCATAAGATTTAACCTTGGTTAGCAGCTGAGCATGAGGCACGCGATCAAAAGCCTTCGTCACATCGAGGAAGATAACGATAAATGCCTTTCCAGAGTCAGCCGATGTCGTGATTAAATTAAGGAAATCAAGTTGGCAGGTTAGACACGACCTAGACTTTCAGAGGCCGTGTTGACTTCATTTATTACCCCACGAGTGAGGATAAAATTGGCCATCTCATCTTTAACCACTCCTTGCACTGTCCTAGAAATAATGGGAGCGTGGTTTATGGGGCGGTAATTAGCAGGGTCTTGTAAGGCACACTTCTCACGAAGGGGAATGATAACGGATATTTTCCACTGTAATAGGGAAAAGCTTTGTGGCATAGAGAGGTAAGTAAGTTCAGGAAAAGCATCACAATGTCCGGGCCACCAAGACGAAACAGAGCTGGAGTAATAACATCGGGCGGGCCAGGGCCTGGGTGGTATTCAGCAGCTTTCCGATTTTGTTGGATGAGAATACTGCGGTTGACAAGGTATCGGCAGTCAAGGTGGTGAGATCCTGGGTTAGACTATTGTGGTCCCTTATGAAGGTAGAGGCGAAGAAATTATTGAACGCCTGCGCGATTAACTGATGCTAGCTGACATTAGTGTTCTCGGATAGGAGCAAACGTGATATTTTGGTTGTACATCGCGGGTTTCGAGTTTTAATAAAGCCAGAGAGGTGGGTTATTTTATTCGGCTGGTTGAGAGCTTGCAGTTCTCGCTTTTTCAGCTTGCTCTCCTTTTCACTTAGTAGCTGGCATGAGAGGCCGTTGAGGAAGAGGAAGATGGAGAGGTCGTTGGTCCTTTCGTAGGCAAGCTGCAACTTCTCGAATATACGTTGCATTTTTTATTGTCGACAGGTCTTTCTCACACTAAATTCGATTATCTCGGGAGAGTTGATTTTTAGAGAGCAGAATAAATTAGAATACATCAGGTCCGACACCAGCTGAGGATCATATGTTAGGAATAGTTCATCCCAGGTCTGATTACGCAAGACGGTAGGTAGAATGTCCCAATTTGCATTTCAGAAGGATTTTCGATTTTGAGGACTTTCCTGGCGGTGCAATTGAACGAAGAATTCACACGTTTTAACCTTATGGTCACAACCAGGGAAGTGGCTAAGTACATTTGCCCTTATATTTCGGAGGCCTAAAGTAAAGACAAGATCTAGAATAATGTTCCCTCTGGTTGGTGATTTTACGTGTTGCGTCCATCCGCCTGCACGGATACATGAGATAGAACTGCATAATTTCGGAGGGGAATTCAGAGTTGTCCAACAAATGCCAGTGGGTTGAAGTCTCCCGCTATGAACAAAGCGGCATGCAGGGATTTCAGCTACGTGACAGAACGCATCGGTGATTGCATTTACATCGCCCATTTTGTGGCCCGGCGGACAGTAGACACAACCAATGACGAGCTGTCCCTGAAGCAGTGGTATAGAGATCCAAACAGAGTCTTGTACCTTATCAAGGACAGGAAAATGGAGTAAGTGTGTTCCAACGCCGTTCTCACCATAAGCAAGATATCTACCAACAAGCCTCTCAGATCTGTTCATAGCAAATATATTAAAACCGGGTGTGGAGATGTGTCGGAGGAAAAGGTTATCAGTAAGCCAATTTTCAGTTACTAGGATCACATCCGAGTGAGATTGCAGTGCGAAAGAGTCGACGGATGTAAGTTCACTTACGAGGGAGCGAGCATTTAAAAGTGCAATCATGAAACTATCATCATCATGGCCATGAAGTACATTGAACGTATGACCCCTCAGGTTTGCTGCCAGGTTTGGAGAAAATGTAGTCACTGGTGGACTATGGGGTGGTGCGGGAGGAGATGTGGTACGGGAGGAGGCGGGATGCTCGAAGGAAAGGGAAAAACAGGAAAATTTGAATGGGTTGGCATTGAGTCTGAAAGCTCGTGACTATTGGGAATTGGGTAGTGGGATGCGTGTGGTTTGGTGGGCCGTAAGTAGTCAACCGGAGTTGTATTTGTATAGGGTACTGGCACAACAATCTGAATAGTTTTGCCGAGGCTTCCTTTTTTGCTGTTGGGAGAGGCATTATTATGTTTCACCCTACCTGGCGGCGGAAGACTGATTGGGTTCGGAGAGCGATGCCCGGGTCCCCGAGGTGAGATGACTGATTTTGCAGACAAATCTACTCTATTTATTTTCCAATTCGTTAAGGATACCGGTGTAAGAACATCTAGTCCTGTGCCTTTCTGTGGTATGCAAGGAATGGCTAGTTCTGACATCGGCAGTTGAGGGATTGCTGATTTTACTTAAGGTAATGGGTTGTTTTCCCTAACCAGTGTTAGATTTCGGACTCCTGCCACAGTCGCAGTTTCTTTTTTTAACTATATTCTGTGGGAGTAGTTTTTAGGTTCGACCAGATACTTCTTGAGCTAGTGAAACGAATCATTTCGATCGGGTTTTTGTATGATAATATGTTACTAGTCTCGGAGGCATGGGGACTTTTATCAGTCTTGTCGGCATCGAGGAGTACGTAAATTTGGACAGTTTCATTGAGACTATTCTGCAAGTTTTGACGCTTGAGACGCAGCCCAGATGGAGTTGAGACTGATGATCTATCAAGGTTGACAGCTACTTTGTGACTAACTACAGAAGAGGCCTTTGCATGATGGCCGACTCTTGGTAAATTGACCACCTGAGAGGGACTAATGGCTAAATGTTCACCATGGTTATGCTTCTTGGCATGGCTTTCGTGAACCTTTCTTTGCAGAGGGGCTTTATCAGGAAGTATTCCTGCCCGCTTGAATCCTGTGTTGGCGACGACAAAAGGCTTTCGGCTAATAAATTCCTTGGCAGCGACTTTAGTAATAAACTGAAACAGGATGGGGTACGCATTTTGCTGTGACGTTTTGCGGGGTCTGACACAGTAGCAAGGTTGCGAATCCAGGTTTCAAGAATTTTAGATTAAATTCTTAGCAATTGAGAGAAGTAATCCATCCGGAATGTTGAATATTATTACATCGTTGGCTTTCTTGGTGCAACTGAAAACTTCAGAGGCAACGGTATCCATAAACTTTGTGGCCGAGATTAGGTTTGCCTGAGGGTGGTGTAGAGATGGGTCCAGCAAGAATGCTAATGGACCCAATCGACCGACGGTTTGACCAAAAGCGTTAAGCCGAACGGAAAAACTATTCATAGTTTGGCTTCTTTCGGCGGTTGCTTTGGTAGCATCTCCAAGTATATCTACGGAGGACATTGAACAAATATTGAGCGTGCTTTGGAGGTGAGGGGTCTTAAAACGGTGAACGCTAGCTGTGATTTTTGGCAAGCAGGCGGCCACAGAACGCATAGTTAGGCTGTTGGAGTGATTGGTAGTTAACTGGACGCAATATTGCAGGAAGTAAAGTAGTGCCAGTAGGGTGACAGCGGACAGACAATGAGCGAATTAACGGACTATGTTAAACTGCATAGTATCAAAAAGTTGGGAGAAAAAGTTAATTACTAAGTTTGAGGGACCGGATAAAAAGGGACCACTTAGAGAAGATTTTAAACAACTTATTGAGTTTGTTAGAAACCGAAAATCTCTAAAATAATCTGTTGTACGGGTTCGCGATAATAACTGAAGCCCGCAGATTGTTGTGACGCAGTTGTTGCCACTGTCGGATCAGTAAATCAGCTGAAATTGCGAAAAATACGGGTAATAGCCAAAAGCCTGATCTTCACGCTGGAAAGCAAACATGACTGAGACAACCTGATTTTGCGTCACGATGACCTTGAAGCAATGAAAATAAAGACAATAAAGAAAGAAGGGAAGAAAAGAAGTCGGGAAGGAAATTCCTTTGATGCCATTCACTGTATCACTGGCTCTCCAGAAAGACTTGTGTTCACATGAGATGCAACTACTTTTTAAAATCGGCAGCATTGTCTGCTGCTACAACATCTGCAGGGAGTTTATCTCGGTCGCTTCTTGCTCTGCTCGGGAAGAACTGAGCCCTGATATTTTTGTTGGCCCTTGGCTTAGCGAGATTCGGATTATGCCTTCGGAGGGCGGAGTTTCCCTCACGGGCAAATAACGGCTTTTTCGTTCTTGACAAGCCTTTAGTTCCTTCATTGTTCCTACCAGGTCTCTTTATGTAGGTCCACGCTTCAGCCAGAACAGATCTAGAATTGCCAATTAGTCTCCGTACTCTACTCCCCTTAAACCAGAGATCTTTCTTTTGGACCTCCTTCGGACCTTCTGCAATGTGTGAGTGTTCCTAACTAATATAGGAGCCCATGCCTGGACTACGTACTCCAGGAGGAGTCGCTCCAGTGCAGTGTAAGGGGGTGGCATAACTCCAGGGCCCTTTAAAGTCACTGTTCTTCTCATTCGGTACGTGACTCCGTCATCCATGTTGGCCGCTAACAGGCATTGCGTGTACTGCCTAAAGATGCTTGTCACAGTCATCCTGGAGTCCCGTATATCTGCCTTCTGAGCCGCTGGTTCCGGACCGTCCAGGTTCAGGTAGCGCGTCCCTCCGGACCCATCTGCCAGCAGAGGTGTGCATTTCCCTGTGTTCAAGGGTAGGGCCCAGGCTGCTGCCCCTTCATGGATAGCATCCTGGTCTTCCTGAATGTGGGTGGATTCAGGGGATCAGGAGGTTTTCACGTAGTCCGAGAACATAAAGCATGGTCCTCGAAGGACTCTTGGTAGGTGGTCCACGAGGGCAGAAGCCATCCACTAATCAGAGCTTCAGTGGGTTTAACCGTAACAGGGAGGGGCTTGGTGCAACGGATGAAAAACCAAGGTGCTATTACTATTGTGTGCTTCAGATGGGCGGAAAAGAGCGATTTGGCCACAAATAAAACTCGTGTGGCGCTCTTTAGAGTTTATTCAACAAATTCCTGCAAAGAAGCGGAAGTGTTCTTGTTCCCGTACAAAGTAACAGCAAGGTCACATCTCCAGCACTGAGTAAAAGGAACAGTCGTGGAAAATCCCCCCAAAACCTTTGCAGTTCCATGCTTTTCTTAACATCACTCACTTGCATGCACTATTGACGTGTCTCTAGACATCGTTTGTTTTTATGGAACAGTTGTTGTTTGTTCGCACCTAGAGCACTACTTTGTCATATCCTTGTTCCGGACCTGTGTGACGCACGTGCTGTTTGCTCACACGCTGCTATTCGGTTTCTCGCTGTTGAGTCCTTGTGATCGTATTATTGAGGCTTGTATATTTTTGATGCCATTGTTCATGTAATAATCTAGTATGGTAGAATATGGCGGTAATCGTCTTTTGATTTCGAGATCGGTTGCAAATTTGGCTACACATTGCTCAAACGTTCGTTACAATACTCAATAGATCAACTTGGAACGAGAAAACACGCAAAACGCCATGAAAAGGATGAAAAATATTGGAATCTGGACAGGAAGTAATACGGCAAGTGTCTGGGAAGATTTTGGGTACATTTGATTCATCAAATAATGCTAGATTGCCTAGTCCTGTCAGTGCTAGTTCATGTGTTAATGAGAGCAATATGGATCGTAAGGATGTTGATTTATATAGGCTGAGAATACTAGACCTAGAACAACAGTTACTATCGGATAGACTACGGGCACAGGAAGCAGAAAGGAAGTGTACACAGAAAGAGCGAGAGCACGAGACCAGCGACTTCGATACTTCCGATAGATTAGGGTGCAATAAGGTAGGGAACCCCAAGCCGGTAGCCGACTACAAAACACCATCGATCGATTTGCCTAGAGTGGAACTAACGGTTTTCGACGGGCGAGCTGAACAATACTGCAAGTTTGTCAAGCAGTTCGAGACGTTCGTTGAAAATAAGGTAACCGACTTTGGGCAAAGGCTTCTCTACCTTACTCACCACTGTGGAGGCCGAGCAAGATAAGCTATCGACGGGTGTACCATGCTCGACCCGGAAGAAGGCTACACAAGAGCAAGGAAAACTCTAAGGGACTCGTTTGGCCAACCTTTCAAGGTAGCCCGTAACCTAACGGAGGGCGTGATGGTAGAGGCAAAGAGAACCAAGGGCGACGTCTACACAACGGCCGACCTGGTGATCAAGATGCAGAACTACTCAATAGCCCTCGACCATTTAGGTTACAGGGCTGACCTAGATGCTATGCACACTTTGGAAGGCATAGTCAGTCACCTTTCTCCCGAACTACAGGGTCGGTGGGCGGAAGAAGCAGAACGGATAAGCCGAAGCGACAGGGAAGCTAACTTCGAGGACCTGACCGAAAACTTGGATAGGCAAACCAAAATGGCTGACAGCAGGTTCGGCCGACTCATCCGGGACAGCAACCGAGCAAACAAGCCAAGTACTAGCCAAGCTATAATTCCTGCACGTGAACATCCAAAATACCAACCTTGGACTAATACACATGCCATTTCACGCGATGCTACGGCGCAACCCAATTTCAGATCCTGTGGTGCTAGCCATGGACTACCAGAATGCCCCAAGTTCGGCAACGTCACAATAGACGAACGGTGGTGGATGGCGAGGATGGCAGGAGCGTGCTTTATTTGTCTTATCACCACGCGACGGGCGGCAGCTTATAGAACAAGGAACTGATGTGGTTACGAGGGCTGCACGGGCAGACACCATCGGTTGCTGCATCAGGCGAGAGTAACCTTACCCGAGGCGAGCACCAAACCCAGCGTTATTTGTTCAACATCACGGTCTGCCAGTAAACCAGTACGCTCAGGAGTAGTGGCCGTGGGAGTGGTGACCCCAACAGGAGTGGCCTTCATATTATTTGCTCGAATTCCACGCTAGTAAGGAAGGAGTTCGCAGAGAGATATGGGATCAGAGGAAATCAATCTTCATTAACAGTGAGCACAATGAGTGGCACCGAAGTCATCCAGTCGACCAAACTGCACCTACAACTCGCTTCCTTGGTCGGCAACGATACAACAGAAACTCTAGGAGCATTCCCCATAAAGGACCTGCCGATGAGAGCAGCTCAGTCAGTGCAATCGATTCTGACTCAGTGGCCGCATCTCGACGGGGCTACGATCGAGGAGTGGCAGAGTAACGAAATTGATCTGCTGATCGGCTGTGATATACCGGAAGCGAATTGGGTCCTGGATCAAAGAACAAGGAGCCACAAAGCACCCTATGCAGTATGCACCATATTCTGCTGGACTTTGTATGGTAGTACAGATGGCAGATGCGGCAAACAAATCCAAATCAACTGCACTTCGGTGGAAACGGCGAACATCGAACAGACATTCCAACAATTGTATAACACGAATTTGCCGACCTGGCCGTGGACAGAGATGCCCCATCACGAGAAGATAGGTTGGCTTTGGAAATGGTAGCCGAGAACGTCAAGTATGCAAAAGGTACTTGTCCCTTGGAGACCCAACATGAAACCTATGCCAAACAGCCGAGAAATGGCTCTGAAAAGATTATGCTTCCTCAAAACCAGGCTACTTCGGGAACCACAGTTAGGGATAGAATACACGCGAGCCATGCATCATAATATCGACTTGGGTTATATAGAAAGAATGGATACAGCGGTTATCAGCGCAAATTTGAGGTGGTATCTACCCCATCACCCGGTTGTGAACTCAAAGAAACCGGGGAAGGTCAAAGTGGTTTTCGACTGTGCCGCGAAATGTCAGGATGCGTCACTCAGCGACCATGTACTACAGGGCCCAGACTGGACAACACCGCTAGTCAAGGTTTTATGTCGTTTCCGGATAGGAAAAGTAGCCGTCTCTGCGGACATACGTGAAGTGTTTTTACAAGTGAAGGTGCCTGTTAAAGATAGGGACGCCTTCTATCCTCTCTGGTGGCCTGAGAACGACACAAATCGCGCACCTTACGAATACAGCCTGACCGTGCCCCACTTCGGGACGGTTTCATCCCTCGTCTGTGCCTATTTTGCCCTCCGGAAAACCCTCAAGCGTTTCGGCGGCACCAGCAGCTTGTTAGGGAGAGCAATGGACCACTTCTACGTGGACGATTTTCTGCGCTCCTTTGACGACCCAATTACTGCTATTCTTTATATGACGGAACTGATCACCACTCTAAACGCCTGAGGATTCACCCTCATTAAATAGACTTCAAACAGTCAAGAGGTGCTCAATATTATACCGAAAACCGAGAAAATTGAGTGTAAGAAAGAGCTTTTGGGATCCTCTTCACAAACGGAGCGCGCGCTTGGTCTTCAATGGAAACCCGGAGGTGACGAATTCATTTTCACTCTAGACCTACCCAAACGACCAGTCACACGGAGAGGAACCCTGTCATCAGTCTGAAGCCTCTATGACCCCCTAGGTTTCGTTTCGCCATGGTTGTTACCGGGAATGTGCTTGCTGCAATCGCTGTAACAGCCGGTCGTGGAAAATCCCCCTTTTTCCCTCGCGATTCAGTGTTTTTTCCCAACATCACTCATTTCCATACACTATTGACTTGTCTTTACGAACTGGTTGTTTTTCTGGACCAATTGTTGTTTGTTCGCGCCCAGAGCGCTATTTTGGCACATCCTTGCTCAGGACCTGCGTGACGCACGTGCTGTCTGCTCACACGCTGCTATTCGGTTTCTCGTTGTTGAGACTTTGTGATCGTATTATTGAGGTTTGTATATTGTTTACGTCATTGTTTATTTTAATAATCTAGTATCGTAGAATTATCACGGATAATCGCCTTCTGATTTCGGGATCCGTTGCGAATTTGGCTACGCATTGCTCAAACGTTCGTAACAATACTCAATAGATCTATTTGGAACGAGGAAAATTCACGCAAAATGCCAAGGAAAGGATCAAAGGCAGTCGAACCCGGACAGGAAGTAATACGGCAAGTCTCTGGGGAGGTTTTGGGTACTTATGATTCTTTAGTTAATGCTAGATCGCCTAGTCCTGTCAGTGCTAGTTCATGTGTTAATGAGAGCAATATGGATCGTAAGGACGTTGATTTATATAGGCTGAGAATAATAGAACTAGAGCAACAGTTACTTTCGGCTAGACTACAGGCGCATGAAGCAGAGAAGTGTACACAGAAACAGCGAGAGTATAGGACCAGTGACTTCGACACTTCCGATAGGTTAGGGTGCAACAAGGTAGGGAACCCCACGCCGGTCGCCGACTACAAACCACCATCGATCGATCTGCCTAGAGTGGAGTCAACGGTTTTCGACGGGCGAGCTGAGCAATACTGCAAGTTTGTCAAGCAGTTCGAGACGTTCGTTGAAAATAAGGTAACCGACCCTGGGCAAAGGCTTCTTTACCTTACTCACTACTGCCGAGGCCGAGCGCGAGAAGCTATCGACGGATGCACCATGCTCGATCCAGAACAAGGCTACACTAGGGCAAGAAAGATTCTGAGGGACTTGTTTGGCCAACCTTTCAAAGTAGCCCGTAACCTAATAGAGGGCGTGATGGCAGAGGCAAAGAAAACCAAGGGCGACGTCTACACCATGGCCGACCTGGTGATCAAGATGCAGAACTACTCAATAGCCCTCGACCATTTAGGTTACAGGGCTGACCTAGATGCTATGCACACTTTGGAAGGCATAGTCCGTCACCTCTCTCCCGAACTACAGGGTCGGTGGGCGGAAGAAGCTGAACGGATAAGCCGAGGCGACAGAGAAGCCAACTTCGAAGACCTGACTGAATACTTAGACAGGCAAACGAAGATAGCTGACAGCAGGTTCGGCCGACTCATCCGGGACAGCAACCGAGCAAACAAGCCCGGTACTAGCCAAGTCCAAACCCCTGTACGGGAACATCCAAAGTACCAACCTTGGACCAACACACACGTCATTTCACGAGATGCTACGGCGAAACCAAATTGCAGATCCTGTGGTACTAGCCATGGCCTACCAGAATGCCCCAAGTTCGGCAATGCCACAATAGACGAACGGTGGTGGATGGCGAGGATGGCAGGAGCATGTTTCATCTGTCTCAACACCACGCACCGGGCAGCAGCCTGTAGAACAAGGAATCGATGTGGTTACGAGGGCTGCACGGGTAGACACCATCGGCTGCTGCATCAGGCGAGAATAACCATATCCGAGGCGAGTGCCAAGCCCAGCGTGATCTGTTCAACTTCACAATCTGCCAGTAAACCGGTACGTTTAGGCGTAGTGGCCGTGGGAGTAGTGACTCCGACTGGGATAGTCAAGGCGTTGGCTTTCGTTGATAGTGGATCCGACACCACTTTAGTGAAAGAGCGGTTTTCGGACAAACACCAACTGGCTAAAGGTGCGACGTCGTTAGCAGTGAGCACGGTGGGCGGAACACAGGTAATGACTGCCGGTAGATTAAGGCTGCAACTCATCTCTCTAGACACTAACGAGGAAATTGAACCAACGGAGGCATTCACGTTAGCGGATCTTCCCATGCGAGCACCAAGGTCGGTGAACGCAATCTTGACTCGATGGCCCCACCTGCAGGATGTAACCGTCGTAGACTGGGAAGATGATGAGGTGGATCTCCTCATCGGATGCGACGTGCCAGAGGCGCACTGGGTGCTTGACCAAAGAGTGGGCGACCGCCAGGCACCTTATGCCGTACGCACGGCTCTGGGATGGATGTTATACGGTCCAGTAGGGGTACGCGGTTCCGTGAATTACTTATCCGCCGAAACGGACCGCATAGAGTATCATCTGCAACGGCTTTATGAAAAGGAGTTTCATGACATTGGAGACGAAAGACCGACGTTGTCTCAAGAGGATCACTTCGCTCTACAAACGGTGCGGCAAGGCTCTAGAGGCCTCAAAAAACAGTTCGAGGTTCCCCTCCCATGGCGCACACCGGTCGACCCGTGGACTGACAACAGAAATTATGTTCTCCAACGATTACTACGACTAAAAGAACGCTTCATTCGAGACCAGAATCTGTGGGAACGATACGCGGATTTGATGAAGCGAAACGAGGACCTCGGTTACGTTGAAAGGGTGCCTGTTAACACCGACAGCAAAAGGGGTATCTGGTATCTGCCTCACCATCCGGTTATCAACCCCAAAAAACCCAATAAACTGCGCGTGGTTTTCGACTGTTCGGCCAAGTTCCAGGGCAAGTCGTTAAACGATCGCCTACTACAGGGGCCTGACTGGACCACACCACTGATCGATGTTCTGTGCCGTTTCAGAGTGGGTAAAGTGGCTTTGTCTGCCGACATTAGGGAAATGTTCCATCAGGTGAAGATTCCGGTAGGAGAACGAGATGCTTTGCGTTTCCTGTGGTGGGAAGGGAGCGACCGGGACAACGCAGTGGTGAATTATAGAATGACCGTCCACCCCTTCGGAGCCATATCGTCACCATTTTGTGCCAACTACGCCCTCCGAGAATCAGCGAACAAACATGGCGATCTGGTACATCGGACGGTGGTAGAAAGCGTCAGCAGGAACTTCTACGTCGACGACTACCTTGGGTCATTCGATGATGTGGAATCAGCTCTAGAGCAGTTCAGGGGTCTGACGAGATTGCTGGAAGAGGGTGGCTTCCATCTAACTAAATGGATGTCGAACGCTTCGGAAGTGCTGAAGGTCATCCCGTATCACGAAAAGGCCGAAAGGGTAAGAGATTTGGACGGCTCCCCACTTCCTATCGAGCGCACTTTAGGGATACAATGGGACGCGGAAACGGACGATTTTGTTTTCGAACTGAACGTTCCCGAGCTGCCAATAACCCGTCGTGGCATACTATCTGCCGTCTCAAGTTTGTTCGACCCGCTCGGTTTAGTCTCACCATGGATGTTGCCCGGAAAGGTATTGCTGCAGCGGCTGTGCCGTAAGAAAGTTGATTGGGACCAGTCACTGGACCGAGGGGACCGGCTGGACTGGGAGGAATTTTTGAACACCTTGAAGAAATTAGGGGACATAAGAATACCACGATGTTTGACCCCTGGCCATACGACACGGACTGGAGAACTACATGCCTTTTCCGATGCATCCGAAGTCGGTTATGGAGCTGTGGTGTACGGACGATGGTGCGCAGGAGATGGACAATATACCACGAGGATCCTGTTCGCCAAAGCCCGCGTTGCTCCACTGAAGTCGGTCTCAATCCCACGCCTCGAACTCAGCGCAGCCGTGTTGGCAGTCAGGGCGGTGCAAGCTGTGAAGAGATGTTTCGATCTCTACATTTGGTCGGTGAGCTTCTGGACGGATTCAACGATAGTACTTTACTACATTAACAACGTACGGAGCCGGTTTAGTACTTTCGTTGCTAACCGGCTCACGATTATCCACGATGAATCGGCCACGCACCAGTGGAGTCATGTCAGGTCTGGCGATAATCCGGCCGACCTGTGCTCTCGAGGTGCGAACAACTTCAGGCAACTGGACACGTGGACGAGAGGGCCAAGCTTCCTGCAATTGCCCAAACAGGACTGGCCCGTGTTCGAATTAAAACCCCCTACGGAATTGGAACTGGAGATCAAAGGCGTAGTGATAGCAACCAACGTCGTCGAAGCGTCGCCCGTTTTATCGCGACTGGTCAGGTTTTCTTCCTGGATGAAGACGCTTCGTTCGCTAGTTTGGTTAACCAGGTTCAAGATAAGTTTACTAGTCATGAAAGGGCTACGGCCCTCAGGTCGGATACGGGTCGGCCCGATAGGTCCCGATGAGCTACAAGCGGCAGAGTACGATATTTTCAGAATGATACAACGCGAGGCTTTCGCCCGAGAACTCAAGAGGGCGGAAGAAGTGGGGCTGACCAATGAAGACATGCCATCTCCAAGAGGCGAGCTGAAGCGTTTAAACCCCAAACTCATCAACGGACTGCTGCGGGTGGATGGTAGGCTGACCAACGCCCACCTGAACTTCGACACAAAGTATCCTATACTGCTGCCTGCGAGACAACCCGTAGTAGAGCTAATGATTCAACACGTCCACGCCGTGGAGGGACATGCCGGGGAAAGTCACGTGACGAGCGTCATCCGAAAGCGTCTTTGGTTGTTGAGAGGACGAGAGACTGTAAAACGCGTGATCCGACGGTGTGTGCAATGCAGGAGACGCAATGCCACAGCAGGCAAACAACTCATGGCCCCGCTACCAGAATGCAGGGTAACTACGGGCTGGTGGCCGTTCAGTGACACCGGGTTGGACTATTTCGGGCCCTTGTGGATCAAGTGCGGGAAAAGATTAGAAAAGCGATACGGATGTATCATGACGTGCATGAAATCACGTGCGGTGCACCTAGAAGTCGCACATTCGATGACGACCGATTCGTTTCTACGGGCCTTGCAAAGATTTATCAACCGAAGAGGCGTACCGGCCGACATATACTCACATAATGGATCGAACTTTGTGGGCGCTCAACGGGAATTGCAGCGTTGGCACAAGAACATAAACAGGGACGAACTGCAGAATCGAACCGTGGCCTACGGCATACGCTGGCATTTCAACCCCCCACAAGCCAGTCACCGAGGCGGCATATGGGAACGCATGATCCGGTCCGCCAGACGGATATTGCTGTCAATCATGGAGCAGCAGCCGCCCGACGACGAGACCCTGAACACCGTCATGACTGAGGTGGAGCGAATCCTGAACAACCGCCCCCTGGTTCCAGTATTGAACGGCGACCCCACCCACCTGGCGCTCACCCCAAACGACTTATTGACGCTAAGGTCGAACGAGGGTTTCCAAGGGCCGGTAAACCTTCGTGGGAGCTACCTCCATGGGTGGAAGCAAGCGAACTATCTGGCCAAGGTCTTCTGGAGGCGATGGCTACGGGAGTACCTACCGGCTTTGCAGACTGGACAGAAGTGGATGGCCAAAACAAGACCATTCAAAGTTGGGGACGTGGTTATGATCGCCGACGAACGCGCACATTTCAGCGCTTGGTCTTTGGGAGTAGTTACGGAAACCATCAAAAGCACCGACGAAATGATAAGAACGGTGAAGGTGAAGACAGCTAACGGAGTGCTCATTCGTGACATACGCAGTATTAACCTACTCGAGAGCGAAGACGGAGGAGCTGATAACCCTGTGGCCTAGTAAACCTTTTTCACACCAGTAATCGAGGTGGATAAAGAAACACCATATATACCACACAATCTCCGTCAAACACGTTAAGGTGCTCGCGGTCCCTTCGTTGACATTACAGAAGGTTCTTTCCGATATGTGGTGATGAGTGCGATTCCATTATACATCCCGATACATACACGCAGGCACGACGCACTCTACATCCCGTAAACCCATCATACATGTGACAGTGTTCTTTGTTCGCCTTTTGTTGACGCTACCGAATGCCCCTTGCACATGTGGAAGTAGTGGAGCTCAGGTCACACATGCATGCTACATTTACTCGTTTTCTTGCCACGCGGTCTTTTGTTGACATTGCAGAAAGTCCTCCTTTGATGTGTAGTCATAACTGTGATTTCATTGTAACCCCGGCACACACACGCACGCACACACACACACACACACTCAAGCGCGTACATCCAGGACCGGACGGCCCCTTACGAGGACAACGTCTATGTGACCATTCACGCCCGCCATCGGTCATTTGGTCTTGTGGAAGATGTAGACTAGCCTCACGTCTATGTAGCCAATGGGTTAGGTGTGACCAGTAGTAGAACGTCGACGACGAGCATCAGACGCGCGCACTGACAGCAGGGCCTAGGCAGGTAGGAAGAATCAGTACCTTTATACCGAACCTTTGACTCTGCTAAGGATCCAGGAGGATTTTGGTGGGCGGTGTAACAGCCGGTCGTGGAAAATCCCCCTTTTTCCCTCGCGATTCAGTGTTTTTTCCCAACATCACTCATTTCCATACACTATTGACTTGTCTTTACGAACTGGTTGTTTTTCTGGACCAATTGTTGTTTGTTCGCGCCCAGAGCGCTATTTTGGCACATCCTTGTTCAGGACCTGCGTGACGCACGTGCTGTCTGCTCACACGCTGCTATTCGGTTTCTCGTTGTTGAGACTTTGTGATCGTATTATTGAGGTTTGTATATTGTTTACGTCATTGTTTATTTTAATAATCTAGTATCGTAGAATTATCACGGATAATCGCCTTCTGATTTCGGGATCCGTTGCGAATTTGGCTACGCATTGCTCAAACGTTCGTAACAATCGCTGTGCCAGAGAGGGACGGGCTGGGACGAATCTCTCCTTGATGAAGACGATAAGCGATGGCGCGACTGGCTGCACAGCCTGGAGCAACTTGGGGAAATAAAAATGCAAAGACACTTAACAGGTATCAAGTGCACAAACGATGCCCGATTCCACTTATTTTCCGATGCATCAGAACTAGGCTATGGAATAGTTGCTTACGGCTGCTGGGTGGGCGCAAATGGTGGGCGGCGCAGCCAGATACTATTCGCGAAGGCCAGAGTGGCCCCACTGAAAACGGTGCCCGTTCCAAGGCTGGAACTGATGGCAGCAGTACTGGCCGTGAAAGCCGCGACGCTGATTAGGAGATGTTTCCATCGAATAAACTGGGAATCAAACTTTTGGACGGACTCGGCCACGGTACTTCATTACATAAACAACACTACCACTCGTTTTAACACTTTCGTGGCCAACAGACTCACTATAATCCACGAGTCGACCAAAACCGTGCAATGGCACTATGTACAATCCGCCAGTAACCCGGCCGACTTCTGCTCAAGGGGCCTGAAAACACTAGAGAGGTTGCGGATGTGGACAACGAGACCGGACTTCCTAACTGCAACTAAAGAGATGTGGCCAACACAAATAATACTTAAACCTGATGATGTTGATATCGAGACTAAAAGACTGATACTGGCTATAAACTCCACGGGAAGCGTAAGCCTGATAGAGAAACTGGACCAATTTCCCAATTGGACAAAAATATTAGGGGCCGTGGTCTGGTGGACACGATACAAAGTGCTCTTATTGTTTAATAAAGGCGTAAGACCACAAAATACGTTGAACGTGGGGACGATACTACCGGGCGAGCTGAATCAAGCCGAACTCGACGTTTTACACCTACTGCAACTAGACGCTTTCCCGTCCGAGGCCCGCGAGCTAGCCAGGTTAGATGATAACACCAAAGGAAGCAGGCTGTTGCCCAGCAGTATCCGAGGACTAAACGCCATGCGAACCAACGGACTACTAAGAGTTGGAGGGCGGATGACGAATTCAAATCAAGAGTACAAAACAAAACACCTCATAATAATCCCTGGCGACCACCACATAACGAGTTGCCTGGTAGACCATGTATATCGGGAAGGGGGACACGCAGGTTCGAACCAGTTATTGAACAATATACGCCGACGATTTTGGGTGACAAAGAGACCAGCGACGGTAAAGCGAGGCATAGGCAACTGCACTACTTGTAGTCGCCGGAGAGCGGTAGCAGGTCAACAAATGATGGCCCCCTTCCAGCCGTGAGAGTCCAATCGGGATGGTGCCCGTTCGTGAAAGTTGGCGTCGACTGCTTTGGCCCGTTACTTGTACGACAGCAGAGAAGCACCCAAAAGAGGTACGGCTGCCTGATAACATGCCTACAATCCAGAGAAGTCCACTTTGAAGTATAGCATAACTTGACAACCGATTCATTCCTAATAGCCTTTCAAAGGTTCATCGCGAGGCGGGGCATCCCCAAGAACGTATACTCAGACAATGGCTCGAACTTCGCTGGGGCTCATAGGGGGTTGGAGAAATGGTGGAGCCACTTGGACACCGCCAAAATACAAAAACAGACCGTAGCAAAGGGGACAGAATGGGACTTTAATCCACCTTGTGCCAGTCATCGTGGTGGCCTCTGAGAAAGGCTGATACGATGGACTAGGAAAATACTCACAGCCCTGACCTCACAACAAACCCCCGATGACGAGACCCTGACTGCTTTACCAACAGAAGTTGAACGCATATTGAACAACAGACCCCTGGTGCCGATCGTCCCAGATCCGGAAGGCGGACCGGCACTCACCCCCAACGACTTGTCATTACTCCGACCAAGCGCAGGAGTAACCACACCGAAAACCCTGCGTGGAACGTACGTCGTTGGGTAGAACAGGTGAACCACCTGGCACAGGCTTTCTGTAAACGATGGACTAGGGAGTACTTACCGACACTGCAGCTCCAGCAAAAGTGGATCTCCAAACAAAGGTCCTTCAGACGTGGCGATGTGGTCATCCTCGTGGAGAGCCACTTACATAAAGACGATTGGCCGGTTGGAGTGCTCAAGGATTGTCGTACAGAAATCGATGGCCTCGTGCACACGGTGGTGGTGAAAAAGAACAAAGGAGACGTATTACGAGATATACGGAAGATATGTCTGCTTGAAGGTGACAGCAACGCGGGCGAGGCCGACGCTACCGACCAAGCCATACCCATGTCTGCTGATATCGGATGAAGCTGAACCCATTTATTCACTCCTCATGCATTCTCCTGTAGGACCTAACCCCCAACCATCTTTGAAGTATATTTGTGTTTAATTTCATACGGAGTTCACAATGCACTATGGAGTTAGTTGTCCAAACCTTAGTTTATCACACGACACGACATTGCGTGTAGAAGCAACGGGGCTTAGGTCACGCACGCATGCATACATTTACTCCCTTATGCCACACAGTCTTTCGTTGACATTGCAGGACGTCCTCCGTTGATGCATGGTCAGACCTGTGATTCCATTATACACCCCGACACATACACACATACCCGATGAACGCTATGTCCCATAACCCCTATCAAACATGTGACGATGTTCCGAATTTACCTTTTGTTGACGACACTGAAACGTCCTTCGCATGCGTGGAGGTAGCGGTGACCACATCATACACACACACACTCACACACTCACTCAGGCACATCAATCCAGGACAGGACGGCCTTTCCAAGGACAGCATCTATGTGCCCCCTTCACGCCTGCCATCGGTCAGTTGGTCTTGTGGAAGATGTGGACTAGCCTCACGTCCATGTGGCCAATGGGTTAGGTGCGACCGGTAGTAGAACGTTGACGATGAGCATTAGGAGCGCGCACTGACAGCAGGGCCCAGGCAGGTAGAAAGAATCAGTACCTTTATACCGAACCTTTGACTCTGCTAAGGATTCAGGAGGATTTTGGTGGGCGGTGTAACACTCGGTCGTGGAAAAACCCTCTTTAACACTCGCGATTCAGTGTTTTTTCCCAACATCACTCATTTGCCTACACTGTTGACTTGCCTTTACGAGCTGGTTGTTTCTATGGGCCAATTGTTGTTTGTTCGCGCCCAGAGCGCTACTTTGGCACATCCTTGTTCAGGACCTGCGTGAAGCACGTGCTGTTTGCTCACACGCTGCTATTCGGTTTCTCGCTGTTGAGTCCTTGTGATCGTTTTATTGAGGCTTGTATATTTTTGATGCCATTGTTCATGTAATAATCTAGTATGGTAGAATATGGCGGTAATCGTCTTTTGATTTCGGGATCGGTTGCGAATTTGGCTACGTATTGCCCAAACGTTCGTTACGGGGAGAGAGCCAATGCTTCGGGAGCATGCTGTAAGTGTGGACGAGATGCCCCAAGAACTCAAGTCCTTGTGCAAGCACAAAGCAGCCGAACCGGATACAATCCATCAGGCGATTGTTCAGCCTCTTTCCGATGTGTTATCAGAGGCTATTGCCCAGCCGTGCGAAGCCCCTCTCAGGTTTGGTGAGGTGCCAGAGGATTGGAATAAAGCCATCGTTGTAGCAATACACAAGACAGGATCCAGGCGGAAGGCGGAGAATTATAGACCGGTTGGCCTAACATCAGTTTTGGGCGAGCGCTTTGAATGTATAGTCAGAAAGCAACTGTGCCTCCATCTGGTTACTACAGACCTACTGACACTCGCACAAAACGGGTTTGGTAAAAGAGATCGTGTTTGACAGACCTAATGATGTTATCAGACGATACCATAGGACGAATAGAAGGAGGTACTACAGTTGAGGTTCGTCATTTGGATTTCAGTAAGGCTTTCGACTCTGCTAGTAATTGCCTGGTGGACTAAAACATTGCAAACCTTTGCGATAATCCGCCATATTCTACCATACTAGATTATTACATGAACAATGGCATCAAAAATATACAAGCCTCAATAATACGATCACAAGGACTCAACAGCGAGAAACCGAATAGCAGCGTGTGAGCAAACAGCACGTGCTTCACGCAGGTCCTGAACAGGGATGTGCCAGAGTAGCGCTCTGGGCGCGAACAAACAACAATTGGCCCATAGAAACAACCAGCTCGTAAAGGCAAGTCAACAGTGTAGGCAAATGAGTGATGTTAGGAAAAACACTGAATCGCGAGGGTTAAAGAGGGTTTTTCCACGACCGAGTGTTACACCGCCCACCAAAATCCTCCTGAATCCTTAGCAGAGTCAAAGGTTCGGTATAAAGGTACTGATTCTTTCTACCTGCCTGGGCCCTGCTGTCAGTGCGCGCTCCTAATGCTCATCGTCAACGTTCTACTACCAGTTGCACCTAACCCATTGGCCACATGGACGTGAGGCTAGTTCACATCTTCCAAAAGACCAACTGACCGATGGCAGGCGTGAAGGGGGCACATAGATGCTGTCCTTGGAAAGGCCGTCCTGTCCTGGATTGATGTGCCTGAGTGAGTGTGTGTGTGTGCCGGGGTGTACAATAGAATCAGAGGTATGACTACATATCGAAGGAGGACTTCCTGCAACGTCAAAGAATGGCTGTTTGGTAAGAAACGAGTAAAATGTAGGCATATGTGTGTGACCTTGGCTCCGCTACTTCTACGTATGCAAGGGGCATTCGCTAACGTCAACAAAAAGCAAACAACGATTACTGTCACATTTTTGATGGGGTTACGGGGTGTAGAGTGCGTCGGGCATGTGTTTATGTGTCGGGATGCACAATGGAATCGCATTTGTCACCGCATATCGGAAAAAACCTTCCGTAACCTCAACGAAAGACAGTGAGCGCTGTGAAGTGTTTGACGGAGACCGTGTGGTATATATGGTGTTTATTTACCCACCTCGATGTGTGGAGAGGTCCATTGGGCCTCGGGGTTATCAGCTCCTCCGCCTTCGCCCTCGAGTAGGTTAATACTGCCTATGCCATGGATGAGCTCTCCGTTAGCTGTCCTCACCTTCGCCGTTCTTATCATTCCGTCAGTGCTTTCCATGGTTTCCGTAACTACTCCCAAAGACCAAGTGCTGAAATTTGCGCGTTCGTCGGCGATCATAACCACGTCCCCAACTTTGAATGGTCTTGTTTTGGCCATCCACTTCTGTCCAGTCTGCAAAGCCGGTAGGTACTCCCGCAGCCATCGCCTCCAGAAGACCTTGGCCAGATAGTTCGCTTGCTTCCATCCGTGTAGGTAGCTCCCGCGAACGTTTACCGGCCCTTGGAAACCCTCATTCGACCTTAACGTCAATAGGTCGTTTGGGGTGAGCGCCAGGTGGGTGGGGTCGCCGTTCATTACTGGAACCAGGGGGCGGTTGTTCAGGATTATCTCCATCTCATTCATGACGGTGTTCAGCGTCTCGTCGTCGGGCGGTCGCTGCTCCATGATCTGCAGCAATATCCGCCTGACTGACCAGATCATGCGTTCCCATATGCCGCCTCGGTGACTGGCCTGTGGGGGTTTGAAATGCCATCGTATGCCGTAGGCCACGGTCCGATCCTGCAGTTCGTCCCTGTTTATGTTCTTGTGCCAACGCTGCAATTCCCGGTGAGCTCCCACAAAGTTCGACCCATTATCACAGTATATATCGGCCGGTAAGCCTCTTCGGTTGATAAATCTCTGCAGGGCCCGTAGGAAAGAATCGGTCGTCATCGAATGTGCAACTTCTAGGTTTACGGCGCGTGACTTCATGCAACGACATGATACATCCATATCGCTTTTCAAATCTTTTCCCGCACTTGATCCACAAGGGCCCGAAATAGTTCAACCCGGTGTCGCTGAACGGCCACCAGCCCGCAGTCAATCTGCATTCTGGTGGTGGGGCCATGAGTTGTTTGCCCGCCGTGGCATTGCGTCTCCTACATTGCACACACCGTCGGATTACGCGTTTTACAGTCTCTCGTCCTCTCAGCAACCAAAGACGCTTTCGGATGACGCTCGTCACGTGACTTTCCCCGGCATGTCCCTCCACGGCGTGGACGTGTTGGATCACTAGCTCTACCACAGGTTGTCGAGCCGGCAGCAGTATAGGATACTTTGTGTCGAAGTTCAGGTGGGCGTTGGTCAGCCTACCATTCACCCGCAGCAGTCCATCAATGAGTTTGTGGTTTAAATGCTTTAATTCGCCTCCTGGAGATGATATTTCTCTGTTGATTGGTCCCACTTCTTCCGCCCTCTCGAGTTCTCAGGAGAAAGCCTCGCATTGTATCATTCGGAAAATATCGTATTCTGCCACTTGTAGCTCATCGGGACTTATCGGGCCGACCCGTAGCCGGCCTGAGGGGCGTAGCCCGTTTGTGACTAATAAATTTCTCTTGAACCTGGCTAACCAAACTAACGCACGAATTGTCTTCATCCAGGAAGAAAACCTGACCAGTCGCGTTAGAATGGATGTCGCTTAGACGACGCTGGCCGCTATCGCTACGCCTTGGATCTCCAGTTCTACTTCCGTAGGGGTTTTTAACTCGAACACGGGCCAGTCCTGTTTAAGTATTTGCAGGAAGTTTGGCCTTCTCATCCACGTGTCTAATTGCCTGAAGTTGGTCGCATCTCGGTCGCACAGGTCGGCCGGATTATCGCCAGACCTGAAATGATTCCACTGGTTCGTGGCCGGATCATCGTGGATAATCGTGAGTCGGTTAGCAACGAAAGTACTAAACCGGCTCCGGACGTTGTTGATGTGGTAAAGTACTATCGTTGAATCCGTCCAGAAGCTAACCGACCAAATGTAGGTGTCAAAACATCTCTTCACAGCTTGCACCGCCCTGACTGCCAACACGGCTGCGCTGAGTTCAAGGCGTGGGATTGAGACCGACTTCAGTGGAGCAACGCGGGCTTTGGCGAACAGGATCCTCGTAGTATATTGTCCATCTCCTGCGCACCATCGTCCGTACACCACAGCTCCATAACCGACTTCGGATGCATCGGAAAATGTATGTAGCCCTCCCGTCTGCGTGGTATGACGAGGAGTCAAACATCGTGGAATCCTTATGTCCCCTAGTTTCTTCAAGGTGTTCGAAAATTCTTCCAAGTCTAGCCTGTCCTCTCGGTCCAGTGACTGGTCCCAATCAACTCTCTTACGGCACAGCCGCTGCAGCAATACCTTTCCGGGCAACATCCATGGTGAGACTAAACCAAGCGGGTCGAACGAACTTGCGACAGCAGATAGTATTCCTCGACGGGTTACTGATAGCTCGGGAAAGTTTAGCTCGAAAACAAAGTCGTCCGTTTCCGCGTTCCATTGTACTCCCAAAGTGCATTCGGTAGGGAGTGAAGAGCCGTCCAAATCTCTTACCCTTTCGGCCTTTTCGTGATACGGGATGACCTTCAGCACTTCTGAAGCGTTCGACATCCATTTAGTTAGACGGAAGCCGCCCTCTTCCAGCAATCTCGTCAGACACCTGAACTGCTCTGGAGCTGATTCTATATCATCGATTGATCTAAGGTAGTCGTCGACGTAGAAGTTTCTGCTGAAGCTATCTACTACCGACTGATGGACCAAATCTCCATGTTTGTTCGCAGCTTCCCGAAGGGTGTAGTTCGCACTAAATGATGACGATATGGCTCCGAAGGGGTGGACGGTCATCCTATATTTTACCACTGCGTTGTCCCGATCGCTCTCTCTCTCTCGGCCACAGGAGACGCAACGCATCTCGTTCTCCTACCGGAATCTTCACCTGGTGAAACATTTCCCTAGTGTCGGCGTACAAGGCCACTCTACCCACTCTTAAACGGCACAAATCTTCGATCAGTGGTGTGGTCCATCGGGTCCTTGTAGAAGGCGACCGTTTAACGACTTGCCCTGGAACTTGGCCGAACAGTCCAAAACCACCGGCAGTTTTTTGGGTTTCTTGGGGTTGATAACCGGGTGGTGAGGCAGATACCAGATACCCTTTTTGCCGTCGGTGTTGGCAGACACCTTTTCAACGTAGCCGAGAGCTTCATTTCGCTTCATTAATTCTGCATATTGTTCCCACAGATTCTGGTCTCGAATAAGGCGTTCTTTCAGTCGTAGTGGTCGTTGGAGAACATAGTTTCTGTTGTCAGTCCACGGGTCGACAGATGTGCGCCATGGGAGGGAACCTCAAACTGTTTTTTAAGGCCTCTGGTGCCTTGCCGCACCGTTTGTAGAGCCAAATGATCCTCTTGAGACGAGGATGGTCTTGCGTCTCCGATGTCGTGAAACTCCTTTTCATACAGCCGCTGCGGATGTTATTCTATGCGGTCCGTTTCTGTGGATAAGTAATTCACGGAACCACGAGCCCCTACTGGACCATATAGCATCCATCCCAGAGCCGTGCTTACGGCATAAGGTGCCTGGCAGTCGACCACTCTCTGGTCGAGCACCCAGTGCGCCTCTGGCACGTCGCAGCCGATGAGGAGATCCACTTCGTCGTCTTCCCGGTCTACAATAGTTAAATCCTGCAGGTGGGGCCACCTAGTCAAGATTGCGTTGATCGACCTTGGTGCTCGCATGGGGAGATCAGCTAACGTGAATGCTTCCATCGGTTCGATTTGCTCATTAGTGTCCAAAGAGATGAGTTGCAACCTCATCATACCGGTAGTCATTATCTGTGTTCTGCTCATCGTGCTCACCGCCAAAGACGTCGCACTTTTAGCGAGCCGGTGTTTGTCGGCCAAAAGCTCTTTCACCAAGATGGTGTCAGATCCACAATCGACGAAAGCCAATGCTTTGGCCAACCCAGCTGGGGTCACCACTCCCACGGCCACTACTCCTGAGCGTACTGGTTTACTGGCAGACCGTGATGTTGAACAAATAACGCTGGGTTTGGTGCTCGCCTCGGGTAAGGTTACTCTCGCCTGATGCAGCAACCGATGGTGTCTGCCCGTGCAGCTCTCGTAACCACATCAGTTCCTTGTTCTATAAGCTGCCGCCCGTCGCGTGGTGATAAGACAAATAAAGCACGCTCCTGCCATCCTCGCCATCCACCACCGTTCGTCTATTGTGACGTTGCCGAACTTGGGGCATTCTGGTAGTCCATGGCTAGCACCACAGGATCTGAAATTGGGTTGCGCCGTAGCATCGCGTGAAATGGCATGTGTATTAGTCCAAGGTTGGTATTTTGGATGTTCACGTGCAGGGGTTTGAGCTTGGCTAGTACTTGGCTTGTTTGCTCGGTTGCTGTCCCGGGTGAGTCGGCCGAACCTGCTGTCAGCTATTTTGGTCTGCCTATCCAAGTTTTCGGTCAGGTCCTCGAAGTTAGCTTCCCTGTCGCTTCGGCTTATCCGTTCTGCTTCTTCCGCCCACCGACCCTGTAGTTCGGGAGAAAGGTGACTGACTATGTTTTCCAAAGTGTGCATAGCATCTAGGTCAGCCCTGTAACCTAAATGGTCGAGGGCTATTGAGTAGTTCTGCATCTTGATCACCAGGTCGGCCGTTGTGTAGACGTCGCCCTTGGTTCTCTTTGCCTCTACCATCACGCCCTCCGTTAGGCTACGGGCTACCTTGAAAGGTCGGCCAAACGAGTCCCTTAGAGTTTTCCTTGCTCTTGTGTAGCCTTCTTCCGGGTCGAGCATGGTACACCCGTCGATAGCTTATCTTGCTCGGCCTCCACAGTGGTGAGTAAGGTAGAGAAGCCTTTGCCCAAAGTCGGTTACCTTATTTTCAACGAACGTCTCGAACTGCTTGACAAACTTGCAGTATTGTTCAGCTCGCCCGTCGAAAACCGTTAGTTCCACTCTAGGCAAATCGATCGATGGTGTTTTGTAGTCGGCTACCGGCTTGGGGTTCCCTACCTTATTGCACCCTAATCTATCGGAAGTATCGAAGTCGCTGGTCTCGTGCTCTCGCTCTTTCTGTGTACACTTCCTTTCTGCTTCCTGTGCCCGTAGTCTATCCGATAGTAACTGTTGTTCTAGGTCTAGTATTCTCAGCCTATATAAATCAACATCCTTACGATCCATATTGCTCTCATTAACACATGAACTAGCACTGACAGGACTAGGCAATCTAGCATTATTTGATGAATCAAATGTACCCAAAATCTTCCCAGACACTTGCCGTATTACTTCCTGTCCAGATTCCAATATTTTTCATCCTTTTCATGGCGTTTTGCGTGTTTTCTCGTTCCAAGTTGATCTATTGAGTATTGTAACGAACGTTTGAGCAATGTGTAGCCAAATTTGCAACCGATCTCGAAATCAAAAGACGATTACCGCCATATTCTACCATACTAGATTATTACATGAACAATGGCATCAAAAATATACAAGCCTCAATAATACGATCACAAGGACTCAACAGCGAGAAACCGAATAGCAGCGTGTGAGCAAACAGCACGTGCTTCACGCAGGTCCTGAACAAGGATGTGCCAAAGTAGCGCTCTGGGCGCGAACAAACAACAATTGGCCCATAGAAACAACCAGTTCGTAAGGACAAGTCAATAGTGTAGGTAATTGAGTGATGTTAGGAAAATCACTGAATCGCGAGGGTTAAAGGGGGATTTTCCTCGACCGGTTGTTACAACCTCTGCTCTGCAGATCGGCGTTGAAGCCGAGGTGACCGAATAGAGGAGTTCAGGATCATAGGGAGCCTGACAGATATGAACATCGGCGGTTTGTTTGTTTCTGCCCCTGAGCGCGCCACCAGGGGACACTGTGTTAAGCTACAGAGGGCATACTCAATGCCGGACATACGGGCCAACTTTTTTACAAATAGGTTTGTACCTATGTGGAATAAGCTGCCGGCGGAAGCTGTTGGATGCAGCAATGCGTCGACATGCACGGAAACCATAGATTTACAGCGGAACAGAGCTTTCCCAGAGCTAGCTATGTCATAGTTAGGCCGCACATGGAGTACTGCGTGCAGGCCTGGGCACCGTACTACCAGAAGGATATAGACTGTCTGGAGAAAGCGCAAGGGCTAACCACTAGAATGGTGACTGGGCAGGGGGTAGCTATACAGAGTCTCTCTGTGCCCTAGACATATTCTCGATGGAAACGCGGTGCATTCGCGGGGTTTTGATAGAAAACTTAAAGGCAATTAAGGGAATGTCATGAATGAGTCGAGAAGACCTTTTCTCTCTGATCTCCGAGAAAGGCACAAGGAGGCGTAGCCTTAGATTACAAAGGAAGCATTCGAGGCTCTAAATTAGGGCGAAGTACTCCTATAATAGAGTGGTACCCTATTGGAATAAGCCCCCGGGTGGAGGTCATAAACACCACAACAGTGTAGGCTTTTAAGAAAGCAGTAAACCCATGTCGGGTGGTAGTATACTCCTAGTTATGTTGGGCAGTTTTTAGGGTCAGACGCAAACTACTCATTGTTACCACCTTTCTCTGCCAGGGCTGATAATGCACAAAATTCCTACCTTTCAGAAAAAGAAAATCACGCAGTGTTGGGAGCTACGGAAAGGGGCGGACAACACAACTATCTGAACACACGATTGGCTTTAGCCACACCAAGTCCTATGCAAACTGAACCGAAATGAACTGGACTGAACTAGGGGTGAGGTAATAAGCCCCTGGTATCTTTGTCAATCAACTTGTCTGTGAAGGTGATACAGCCTCGCAAATTCTGCCTTTCAAAAGAAACATCTAAAGCTCAGTGTTAGGAAGCAAGGAAGCTCGCCGACAACACAAAGATCTGAATGCTCGATTGGTATCGGCCACTTTCGTCATGTGGAAACTGAACTGAACTGAACTGAACTGATCGCAAGTGGTACGAGATATTTCCTCGTAGTGAGCCTTGAGTATATCAACTAGACGGATGACGGGTAGCACTGTGGTCCTTCTGGAGTATGTTTTATTAGACTTTTTCGCTCATTGCATACAGTCTCAGTGAATGCTCACGATGCATACTGTCTCTCGCAGTTGATGTGCGACGAGGTTTTCAGTTTCCCTCTCAGTTTTAGCGGGGATTCGACGAAATACACTCGGCAGTGGTGGGTGCATAACTGGTGTGCATACCATCGAAGGAATTCTGGACGCTCGATTGGCCGTGGCCATTACCTGTCCTGTGCAAACTGAACTGAAATGAACTGAACTAAACTGTACTAGAGCCGTTGCGCTATATCGTTGATCCCTCAAGGTCGGCCGCGGGTCCCGAGCGAGATGTCCTCCAGACATGATGGTGAGTATATTTCCCAGAATGAAAATATGCGTTTCTTTTAATTTTTTGCAGAGCCTAGTTTAAAAAAATCAGTATTTTTACAATGCATTTAGTCGCCTCTCCACGGCACCGTTCCATCCGAACCTTAAACCAACATTCTTTTGGCTGTAGGTTGCAATGACTACAGTCTTTGAACTTCTCTAGCCTCTTGAGCGCACTTTCTACGTCCGAAATGGCTAGTTGATTTTTTTTATCACTATTTATTGTACAGAACCCGTTAGCATGTACCTGGTGGGCATATGATTGCAATCAAATACCCGTCTGATACGCTGAAAGATTTACGTCCACATTATGATGTGAACTTAAGTGTTTCAGACTAACGCACGATTGGCCGTGGCCATAACCTGTCCTGTGCAACTTGAAGTGAAACGACTGTGGCCAATTTTGAGCCCGTGTTTTGTTTCAGGCATCAGAAGTAAGCTGAATATCAGGCAAAAAGTCGTGCGGGCAGCCTTTTTGTCGCAGTGATAGCCCACACTCCCTTGTTTATGTTTACAATACCCAGTTATCAACCAGTTACTCGAGTGGAGGTTGTTCCCTTATCCGCGATCTGGGGACGCTTCTGGTATCATATAGCTCTGCTCCAACAGGAGACAGTTCTTCTGGCCTCAGACTATTTCTATCGAGTACAAACAAGGACGGCTGGTGCTCGAGTGGTTTATAGCGCTTGCTTACCAACTCCAACGTTAGAGGTTTGAGTCCTGCCAACACCAGTCACTTTGGTAGCATGCGTCAATCCACTGTCGATCGGATCGTTATCACCTGACCAATCGAGACCATACACAGTTCTCCACTTCATGACTTAGGATCTCGTTTCCGGCTATCCTTGGTGCATCCGGACTTTGAGACTACTATGGTATAGCCTCCCAGTGCACTCACGTGCAAGCATCTAATAAAATGGAACTATGCAGGTAGACATGACTTTTCCATCGAAAATGGTGGCTATCCGAGCTGGAGCTCATCCCAAAATAGTCAAATAACTGCCATATCGGACGGATTGTTATCGCTTCATTTCAAGAGTGAGCAGACGTCTTGGCTTTGAATTTAATAAAGTTCTTCAGATTATCTTGGGAAATAAATGAATTCCCAAGAACTGTTAGGAAACGGTGATTAAAACGAAAATCGCAAAAGAAGTAGCCAAGTAAGTACCACATCTAAACTGCTCGCCGGAATTATTTCTCACTAATTACCAAGCGCCCGTGAAAAGTGCACGCGTGCGAATCAAGCTCATCTCAAACCCGATACGAGTTGTAACGAACACAATCGACTAGTCCTCGAAAACACACTTTCCGTAGGATCACGATATCTGTCGCTCTTGGTCTCAAACCGGCACTGAACTCATCATCACCATCATCATCATCGTATAACGTTAAACAGCAGGGTGAGCCCCACTGACCACTGCCTTTCTCAACATCTTGCACGTTGAATTAGAAAGTATGAACATACAAGATGGACAGAGAATGAACCTAATGAGGTGGGAAAAGAAAACAACGCTCCAGTAGCCAACACACGGAACACACAATCTAACTGTACAAACGCACATCGATCAGTCATTCTGATTCGATAGGAACTGACAACACGATCGCCTGTGCTCGTGGTTCGCTGCCATATAATTCAGTGTCTCCAGCCAACTGGTTGACGGATCTTTTGAACCCCAACCACGAAGACGTGAGGCACCTACCTCTCGTAAGTTTGCTGTACATTTTCTCATTCCTCATTCCAACGTCATCTGTTGACCTCCATGTGATTTCTTCCACTTCCGAGAAGAAACGGGAATGGTAGACGTATGTTTGCCATACGTAACACGTGCCCCAACCAACGAAGTCTACTAATCTGGATACGCTGTGACAGAACGTTCTCCGGATTGTTGTCCAATACTCGATTTCTGACCTCATTATTGCTCACTTGGCTATTCCATCCAGCCTTAGCGACACTACGCCAAAATCGATGGTCGAAAACCTCAAGACGACAAATATCTTCAGCACGCAGACTCCAAGTCTTGCAAACATACAAGAAGACTGAACGCACGGCGGCACAGTAAAAAACGACCTTTCAACTTCGGCGAAATATCAGATCGGTGCCACAAGTGCTTCGGTCCAGCGTACGCCGCTCGAGCCCTGGATATCCGCGTGCTCACCTCTACTACTATGCTCCCATCCGTCGTCACGCTGCTACAGAGGTAGGTGAAGCGGTCGACAATTGCCAGCACTTACCCATCGGATATCAAGCTCAGAACCGTTTGCGTTCAGTCTTGCAACATCACTTTACACTTTGAAGGTGTAAAGCGCATGGCGAATAGAGCTACAGCTCTTCCGAGTCTATCTAGTGCACGTTGAGCATGTTCCGTGCATTCTAACAAGCAGACAACATCGTCCGCGTAATCTAGGTCACATAGCTCTTCACCATTTCCTAGTTTGACGCCTACATCCTGAAGATTTTACAACGCACTGTCCATTATTTTGTCCATGACGAAAATGAACAGAAATAGAGACACGGGACGTCTTTGTCGAACACCACTGGTTGTTTCGAACCGACCGGATAGTTCACCGTAAACTCTTACGCGGCCAGAATTATGAGAATACAGTGATCTCAGTAGGTTCACGAACTTCTGTGGCATACCTTTTTGCTGAAAGGCATTGAAGAGCGCTGTTCGATCAACTGAATCGAAGGCGCCTTTCAAGTCTAAGAAAGCCATTATTGTCGGTCGACGATGTGTGACACATTTCAAAAGTTAAAATCTGGTCAGTGGGTCTCACGGTTCTTTGGCGCTGCCTCTCAGTAAAAGGTGAGCTAGAGAAATTTTATTATCTTTCCCATTGATTGTATCGGGATGCCGCATTGGGAATCAGAGATCAGTCGCTGGAACAGCCGGTCGGTCTAAACAGATTAGGGGGTCGGGATGTATGTTAAACCCGCCCGACGTTTTTTACTTTTACGTGATTATCTCCCATTGGAGGATTAGTTGTATTCATGACTATCGTGGATTATACCTGGCAGTGCACGGCGGTTGAAATCAAGTTCGTTAGAGAACGCTACTCAGTTTTTTTTCTACTCGCCTGGACCATAGATCGACCGCAGCTCCGTATTTTCTATGTCCTCGACAGTGCCGCTTCCTTTTTTGAGTTGACCACTAAGGCGACAGCCCCATCCAAAGCAGGGTTTGGGAAGGAGTATTTGCTTGGTCAGTTCCGTTTCAGGTCGCCGCATGATAAGGCCCAGCCACCGCAGTCGGCAACGTCAGAGAAAGACAGAGTTTGTCGATTTCGATCAGTCGTCTCCCGATTTCCTTGTTGGGCACCGTATCGCGTCAATTTGCCTTTGAAATACGCTGCAGAAACCGTTTACCAAATACTCTCAACCTCTTGGTATTTGAGGCTTTCAGTGGGCGGGTTTCTCAGCCGTAGGTGAGTACGGGGCGTATGGCGGCACGCTACGGACGTACCTTTGTCCGAAGGTTGTTTTCGCCGCGGGTCCATAACGTCCCTTGTAGCTCGAGGAATGCTTTCTTGGCTTTATCGATCCGCAGTGTTGCTTCAGTCTTCACCTAACCGTTCGGAAGCATTTTCAAGCCTACGGACTTGGATGATGGAACGTTTTCGATCGGTTAGTCATTATGGACAGCTGTTTTTTAGTACATGCTCGTGTGTGCAGTGGAAGCGGTATATCACAGCTTCGAAGACCCACTGCACTACTAAGGATTGCCGGCAATGAAATGACACCCTGAGATATGAAGTGGAAAACCACTTGGGGTCCCAATATGTCAGGTGTCGTAACCAGCGGGACAACAGTGGGTTTCTATCTACCGCCAAAGCAGTCGGTGGTGACGGGGTTCAAACTTCTGACCTACGAGGTGGAAAGTTTCGCTCCAAAACATTGGCAAGCTGAAGAATTCAGTTTTCACCTCTGGCTTGATAGACCCAGTGAAGCCGTCTTTTCAATTAGAGACTGGTTGTAACGTGGCGAGAGAGTTTCCTAGCACAACAGTGTCATCCGAAAACTCTGGATCTGAGGTGTACATCTGGTCCAGCTGGATACCAGGATAGTCAATCAATGTCTGACTCATTGCCTAGTCGATGATGTAGTTGGACAGCTCCAGTGAAATAGGGCAGTCCTGCCTGGTTCCGGCAGTGAATGCGAACTCCGACTATTCTTTGTCATTCATACGGACTCGCGCTCTTGTAGACAAATAATATCCCCTCAGAAGTCTTGTGAGTTCATCAAACATCCCGTTAAATTCCATTATCACCCTGAAAGGCTCGGTTAACCGAATTGAAATTGACCCGAAAGTCTATGAAACTGGTAGTGTTTGATTGCTGAAGCTTGTTAGGGTGCTGCAGGGTTCGACCAAGTGGAAGGATTTGATCCAGGCACTACCCGCCACGGCTAAAATCCTCTTGATTCGGTCCGATGTGACAGTCTGTCGAGTGATCCAGTGGTTCAAAGCGCTTGATTACCACCTCGGAGGCCCAAGGTTCGAATCCCCGGCGTCACCAGTTACTTTGATGGTAGACAGTATTCCACTGTCGTCCGAATCGTTACCACACCTGACCCATTGGGACCTTATATGGCTCTCCACTCCAAATCTCAGCGTCTGGTTGCTGGTTATCCCTAATGATGCAGTGGGTTTTCGTGTGTATGAGGTACATATCCCTTTCATCACACGCATGCGCAAGCGTTTAGTAAAAAACACGGAAGCGGTTAAGTAGCGGCGCACAGAAATTATTTTCAGCCACATTGATCGGGCTGATCCCTCGGTAGTTCTCGCATACTGTTTTCCCCCGTTTCTCGGGAATGGACAGCGGAACAGACGTGCTCCAGTCAGTCGAGAAGACTTCGTCTCGCAATGTGGAGCCAAACAGGGCGTATAACCCGCGCACTGACGATCTCACCTCGAATGGCGATGAAGTGTTTGCGACCTAAACGCCAAGCTCAGCGATCACCAACTGATACAAACCAACCTGCTACAAACAACACCAGTATTCACAATCATTGGGAGGGTGTATAATCTGCCAGTCAGTTAGGGAACGTAGCCCTTGTAAACTTCTGGCAGTATGCTGTTCTCTCCGGAAGCTTTTACGTTTTTTTGCCAATCGATAGTCGTGGTGATCTCAGTTGTACTTAGCAGATAATTGACATCATACGGCTCTAGAAGAACTAAGAGTTGTAGTTCCGTCGGATGATCTGAAGGTCGGTTGATAAACCGATCAAAGCGCTCTGTCCATCGTTTTTTATTTCCTGCCCAGGTTTAAGCTGACTGGTTTCGTCGCGCAGAGGTGACTAGTGCTTTCAGCGCCTACTTTTGGCTGTGTGGATAACGGGGAATAGCTTGCTGAAATCACCAGCCCCTGACGTGATCTTCGTTTTTCAGCTACTTCTATCCAGTACCGCTTACGACCGCCCCTAGCGGAATGTAAGGCCTTACGTTACAGCCTACTTCGTGATATAGAAGATTCGTATGCCTTGGCTGACAGTTGAAGTGTTTCCTCTGAGATCCAGTCCCTTAGAAGTCTTTCGGTTTTCTTTAGTTCTTTTGAGCATATCCTTTTTTCCGTCCCTCCCAAGGAGTGGAAGAAACCACGAAGAGGTCAACAGATGATGTCGCAGTGGGGAATGAGAAAATGTACAGCGAACTTAGGAAAGATAGGTGCCTCACGTCTTCGGGGTTAGGGTCCAAAAGACCCCTCAGTCAGTTGGCTGGAGGCATTGAAAGATATGGCAGTGAACCATAAACAGTGGCGATCGTGTTGTCAGTTCCTATCGAATCAGAATAACCGGTCGATGTGCGTTTGTACAGTTGGATTGTGTATTCCGTGTGTTGGCTACTAGGGCATTCTTTCCTTTTCCCAACCGTGTAGGTCCACTCCGTGTTTATCTTGTATGTTCATACTTTCTAATTCAACGTGCAAGATGTTGAGAAAGGCAGTGATCAGTGGGGTTTGCCCTTCTGTTTAGCGCTGCACGATAATGAAGTTGATGATACAATAATTTACTGTTTTTCGACGCGCACGCATCATTGCTCTTTTGCGCCGTACACGGAAACTTTCCCATTTCCACTTCTTTCCTACATTATTTTCTTTTCTACACCCCACGGGAACTTCAGTCGACCGTTTCAGCTGCAGTACCAATAATGGAAGTCTTAGCCATGTTTCCTTTCGTATTTCTTCGACTGGCATCCATATCTCACCAAACCTGCTACCGTCGGCTGAAGCCCTATTCCGTCCCCGACGCCCATTTAAACTAGTCACGTTCAACCTGCGAGCCCTGATGCGTATAGGACAAAAAGCGGGTTTAGCTAGTACGCACGAATCCCTTGCCATTGATGTGTGTTGCACTCAAGACTCCAGCTCCATCATTCGGCTGACGCTCCCATCAAATCCTTCTTTGAAATTTCACGCTTTTCTGAGGGCGCTGAGATTACGGCTTCCGGTCTTTCTGGCGCTTGCACAGCTCTCAGTGAAACGTCTGAAGCGACGCTGCTAGACTGGATCCCAGTCGACACTCGTTTAGGCGCAGTGAGACTTGGGGGTTGGTGAAAAATGAGCAATCGCCGTCTCAATAGGTGCTACTTGTTTGTCGTCTCGGCGTGTACACCCACCGACTGCAGTCCAGATGCAACTGAAGATAACCTTTACCAAAAGCTGCAAAACCTCTCAAGTAAAGCAAGCCGGGCTGATATCGTGATTTTGGCAGGTATGAATTCTGGAGTCGGTCGGCTGTCACCGGGCGAGGCGCATTTAGGTCTTTTTGGACTAGATACCTTTTTTAATACACAAAGTGATTTGTTGTAGAAAGGATAAGCCCCATTGTCAAAATACATTGTAAAGGGGATGTGTGTGCGGGACATTCGAGTAAGATTCAGTTTGTTGACCTTGCTTTTGGTCATCATCATCATCATCGCACAGCGTTAAACAGCAGGGCAAGCCCCACTGACCACTGCCTTTCTCACCACGTTGCACGTTGAATTAGAAAGTATGAGTATGTAAGATGGACAGGAAGTGGACCTACTTACTTACTTTTACTTTTACGCGGCTGTCTCCTGCGAGAGGATAAATCGGCTCCATGGATATCGCTGACCATTGTTGACCACTCGCGGTGGTCGGAGGCGAGCTCCGTACAGATCCTGATTCAGTCTTTTTTCCATCGCCGGGATCCATAGACTGACCGAAGACCTAGAAGCTCTAAGTCTTTCCCTATTGTACTGGTCTGATACATGTATGGTTACGAAATTCGACTGGTTGAGGCAAGCAGAAGACGAAGGCCTAGAACTTAGGCTTTATTTGACATACAACTGAACGGTGTGATCTGAAAACAATAAAGCAGAAATTTGGTAGAACAACAGTAGTAAAACTAAGGTAGATACAAAATAGTAAGTAAACATGACATTCACCTCCGCGAACTGTTTCGATTGAGGACGTTTGTGTCGGAGATGTTTCAAACTTCCCTATTTCTTAGGTTATGGGGATGGACTCGCTGTTGTGCTTTTACTAAAGGGTGTGTATTGGATTCGTTAATGCATGACTCTGAAATTGGCGTCTGTAGACTCTTGTGCATCAAGGGTATTACACACGGTGTCGGGTGAAGGCTTACAGTCATCATTTAGAGTCGAAGGTTGATTTTCGGCAAATTCCACGGCCTTCGGTGATTGAGGTTTGGCTTTTAGGTGCCTAATGATGTATAGAGACAGTGTCTTCCCGTCCGTCGGGGAAACGAAAATGAACGTATTTTGGATTGCATTCAGTCAGTTCAACTTTGTCGACCAAGGGATCGTATTTTGTTGACCTCACAGGACGACGCATCAAGACCGATCCTGGACTATTCAGCCAGGTAGGTATTGAGACCTCTGATGTTGATTTACGGTGATAAGCGAACAATCGTTCATGTGGTGTTTCATTTGTTGCTGTGCACAGTAGTGACCTGATGGAGTGGAGTGCGTCGGGAAGAACATCCTCCCACCGGGTGCATGGTAGTCCTCTTGACTGGGCTGCAAGAACGGTGGCTCTCCAGAGGGTTCCATTGAGTTTCTCGATTTGTCCATTTGACAGGATTGTAGGCCTTTATTCTGCTGGTTACGATACCCATGCGGTGGAGGAAGTCCTTTAGTTCTTCAGACATAAAAAAGCCCCTGTCCGAATGGATGTAGGACGGCATACCGAAAATCGAGAACATCTAGGAAAGACATCGGATGATTGTGGTGGTCGACAGGTCTGAGCAAGCATAAGCAAACGGGAACCTGGAGTGCTCGTTTGTGATAGTTAATAGGTACCGATTTTTGGATACTGAGGGAAGCGGTCCCTTGAAATCAATGTTCAGTCTTTCAAACGGCAAAGCGGTTTTGATCAGATTTCCGGTAGGTAACTTGAAAAACTGTGGTTTCCATTTGGCATAAAGTGTACGACCACCGGTGACAGATTTCACATCGTCGACTGAGTACGGTAGATTCTTTGTCCTAACGAAATGAAGCATATGGGCAACGCCCAGGTGGCAGAGTGAGTTGTGTAATTCTTCGAGTGACGCGGAGCAGAAGCAGCGAGACTGTGTCGGCTGCGACATTCTCATGACGGGGGCGATAAATGACGTCGAAACTGTACCACGATAATTCGATTCGCCACCTCTGAATCTTATCATTTTTGATCTTCCCATGGTGTCGGGAGTCGAACATAGAAGGGATCGATTTTTGATCGGCGATGAGTCGGAAATGTGTACCCAGCAAATAATGCCTCCACTTCCAGGTAGCCTCCACAATAGCATTTGCCTCTTTTTCTACGGATGAATGATGCTCTTCGTTTTGAGACAGAGTCCGGGAAAGAATGCGACCGGCCTGTGATTTTGCGACAGTGTGGCTGAGATAGCTATATCCGAGACATCTGTTTCAATAACCGATGGCACCTCAGGATCGACAGTGGTGACGACGGCACATTCGAGCTCGCTCTTGAGTGTTTCAAACGACACTGACATCGTCTGGTAAGGGAAATGCGTGGTCATGGACCAGTGGATGAATTCCATCCGAGAAGCGTGGTACCCATTAAGAACAGTATGAAAATAAAACAATAGCTCATCGCTGGGATTTCAAATCCTTTGAAGGAGGGAGTTCCTGAAGGGGTCGTAATCTTTCCCTCTCTTTTATTCAACCTTTGTCTTCTGTCCCCAACCACCTCTCTTTGCCCCATCTGTCCACCCACAATGCTCCCACTGATAACAAGGCCGATACTCGCAGCGATTCATTGTCAAATATTGTCGGGAATAATCCTCTGTCTGGTAACTCACATCTTCTCAAACCTCGTCAGCCTCTGAATCTCGGCTCCTTTGAAGTGCATACTCTCATGCAGGCTGGTCAGCAGGTGCGCCTAGCCCTCACAATGACCTCTCTAAAGACTGACGTCTGCTGCGTTACTGAAGCGCGTATCCAGGATTCGAGCAGTGTAAATCAACTAACTGCTCCTGGTATCTCATCGAGGTATTCCCTGCGCACTTCAGGACACGGAGTAGCTCGAGCTACGGGTCAACGTGGTGTAGGAATAGTCTTGACTGGCAAGGCTGAGGCTGCCCTTTTAGACCGGGCGTTGTGCCTCACCCGATCAACGCACGAATAACGAGTAAGGGCTTCTCCATTTTGTTCAGACAGTCAGTTATTCCTGTCGAGTAAAACTTTCCGACACAGCTCGCGTCGCATAGCGACACGGCGTTCTAACTCTACAGGCACTAAGTCAGATTGATCATATCGCAGGTGGCGCAAATCTGTTCAGAACTGTAAATCTTACTGGTCTACGCCCGTAGAGTCGGACCACGCACTACATTCAATGCGATTATCTCTCCAGCTCCATGGTCATCGGCACAAACCACAAACCCGGTTAGCCGTACAACGTTTGTCTGATCTAGAAGTACGCACCTATTATAAGCAGAAGTTAGCACACGAGCCAGAATCTACGACGAACAGTAATGTAGATGAGCATTGGGTTCATATCCAGCAGGTGATGCATGTGGCAGCAGGTTTCGCCTGTGGTCCTAGATCCGATGTCCATGAAAGACACTGTTTTTCTGAAGAGTCGTTGAGTATAATGGAGCAAAAGCGTCAGCTCTCGAACTGTAAGGAGGTGAATAAGATACGAAGAAATCTACAGAAGCAAGTTACGAAAAGACCTAAGAATGGTCGCAAAAATTGGTGGGTTAGGGTAGCCGAAGAAATGGAAATAGCAGCTGCTTCAGGTAACAGTCAAAGGCTGTTCAAACTTATTCGGGACACCGGTAGACGGCGAACTTCGGTCAGCGAAACGATTTGCGATAGAAATGGATGACCCATCCATGGCCAGAAGCAAAGGCTCGACCGTTGGGCGGAATACTTCAAGGAGCAGTTTAGCTGGCCGCGTGCTAATGTAGTTACTCCTGTGTCAACAAGTGCGATTCCTTGGATGGTATCGCTTGAACCCCCAACAAAGGTGGAAGTGGAGTCTTGTATCCAATTACTCAAGCGTGGGAAAGCAGCCGGTCCTGACGAACTTCCCCAGTTCTTTTCAAACTGGGTGGAAACGGTTTGATGACATCACTTACCATCTTGCTCCGTGACATTTGGAACGAGGAGCGTATTCCGTTAATATGGAGCGAGTCATTGATTGTTCCCATCATTAGGAAGGGAATACGCAATGACTGTAGTAACCGTTGTGGGATTAGCTTAATTCCGATGGTCAGCAAAGTATTTGCCTCCATTTTGCTCTAACGTGTTACAGCCCCTCGCGGGATGAACATCCGCGAAAAGCAGGGTGGATTCCGCCCAGGTCGAGGATACATCAACCAGGTTTTACTATTCGCCGACTACTTGAAACGCATCACACGCGTCGCCGACCAACAATAATGGCTTTCTTAGACTTGAAAGGCGCCTTCGATTCAGTTGATCGAACAGCGCTCTTCAATGCCTTTCAGCAAAAAGGTATGCCACAGAAGTTCGTGAACCTACTGAGATCACTGTATTCTCATAATTCTGGCCGCGTAAGAGTTTACGGTGAACTATCCGGTCGGTTCGAAACAACCAGTGGTGTTCGACAAAGACGTCCCGTGTCTCTATTTCTGTTCATTTTCGTCATGGACAAAATAATGGACAGTGCGTTGTAAAATCTTCAGGATGTAGGCGTCAAACTAGGAAATGGTGAAGAGCTATGTGACCTAGATTACGCGGACGATGTTGTCTGCTTGTTAGAATGCACGGAACATGCTCAACGTGCACTAGATAGACTCGGAAGAGCTGTAGCTCTATTCGCCGTGCGCTTTACACCTTCAAAGTGTAAAGTGATGTTGCAAGACTGAACGCAAACGGTTCTGAGCTTGATATCCGATGGGTAAGTGCTGGCAATTGTCGACCGCTTCACCTACCTCTGTAGCAGCGTGACGACGGATGGGAGCATAGTAGTAGAGGTGAGCACGCGGATATCCAGGGCTCGAGCGGCGTACGCTGGACCGAAGCACTTGTGGCACCGATCTGATATTTCGCCGAAGTTGAAAGGTCGTTTTTTACTGTGCCGCCGTGCGTTCAGTCTTGTTGTATGTTTGCAAGACTTGAGGCAGTTTGTAAATACAGATATGTATTTTCAAGGAGTCGCTGCCGGACTATGTTTGACCGCATCCCGCTTATGAAAGCTTCTCAAATAGCATCGTTTTGATTTCGCTCGGCTGTCACGGCCCGGAAGTTACAATCCTGTGCTAAGGATTTTAGTTTTTGGTAGAACTGGTTGAAATCCTGCCCCGTTTCTTGTTTGCATGTTGCGGGTAGATAGCGGGCAAAGACTTCACTGGGGGCCTAATAAACAATTTTTCAAGGATTTGAATGGCACTGTTGTATGCAGTACACTCAGCCACACAATCGTATAAGGTCGGAGAGACATAGTTGTAAAAGAAGTCAAACTTCTCGGAATCGTCTACACCAACCTGGGCGAGAAATTTATCGAACGTACAGAGCCAATAACGCCAGATGTTTGAAGAAGTAGTCGAGTTTGGATCTGCGTCGAATCGTTCAGAACGTAGATAGCGCTCCATTTTAAGACTGTGTATGTCAAATAAATTGATACGTGTATGATTACGAAATTCGAATGGTTGATGCAAGCAGAAGACGGAGGCCTAGAACTTTGGATTTATTTGACGTACAACTGAATGGTGCGATCTGAAAACAATAAAGCAGAAATTTGGTAGAACAACCGTATTAAAACTAATGTAGATACAAAATAGTAAATAAACATAACATAGTCCACGTTTCGAGCTACTCACCAAGGCAACAACGCCAACCAGGGCAGGGAGTGGGGCAGAATGTTTACTTGGTTATTTCTGACTCGGGTCGCCGAAGGGTACGGCCGAACCACTGAAGTCTTCGACGTTGGAAGAGGACGGAGAACGCATGGATATCAGAGCATCGTCTCCTTACCTCTTCGTTAGACACCCTGTCGCGCCATTTGACTTTGAGGATTTACCGCATGCACTAGTGGTCGAAAACCTCCAGCTTTCTGGTATCCTCAGTTCATAATGGCCAGGTTTCGCAGCCGTAGATGAGTACGGGCCGGATGGCGGCACAGTAAGCACGAACTTTGGTTCTTAAGCTGATTTCACTGCGAGTCCACGACGTTCGTCTCAGCTGAAGGAAGGCTTTCTTGGCGCTGTCAATCCGTAATACCACTTCATCTTTTGCCTGGCCTTTCGGAAGCAGAGTTGAGCTTAGGTATTTGAATGAAGGGACGTATTCGACTGGTTGGTCATTGATCGACACTTGTTGAATTGTCGGGCCTAGATGGGTTGTGAAAGCTTTTGTTTTGGTCGAATTTACTTCCATTCCTATGGACCTCGCGAAGGAATTGATTCGGTCGAGGATTAGTTGTAGCGTAACGGGGGAGTCTCCAAGCACGACAATATCATCCGCGAACCCCAGGTCCGAGATGTATATTTCCTGGCTAAGCTGAATGCCGGGGTAGTTGTGTAATGCCTGTCGCATTGTCCAATCAATGGCGTATTTGAACAGCACCGGTGAGAGGAGACAGCCCTGCCTAACTCCGGTAGTGAGTGCGAACTGGCGGGACTGTCCACCGTACATGCGAATCCTAGCACCAGGTGTCGAGTAATATCCCCTCAACAGCCTTGAAGGCTTATCGGCCATCCCATCGGATTTGATTGTGGACCAAATAGACTCGTGGTTAACCAAATCAAAAGCTGTCCAGAAGTCAATGAAACAAGATACCGTCGGCTGCTGGAACGTAAAGCGGTGCTCCAGTATTGGGCACTGCGAAGATTTGATTCACACAGCCTCTGCCACGGCGGAAACCCCCTTGGTTCGGGCGAGTGCGCTGGTCTCTTGCCCCGGAGAAACGGTTTAGTAACAACGAACCAAAGATCTTTGCGACCACATCGATCAGGCTGATCCCTCGGTAGTTCTCGCATGCCGATTTATCACCTTTCTTCGGAATGGGCAGCAGTATGGACATTCCCCAGTCCGGTGGAAATGCTTCCGCTCTCCAAATGGAACCAAAAAGTGTACACAACTTGTCAATCAATGACGATGGACATGCTTTATACACTTCTGGATGGATTCAATCTTCTCCAGCAGCCTTCCTGTCCTTCAGTTTGTTTATCATTTCCGTGGTTTCCGCCGTGTTGGGCGTGTCACAGTTGCTTTCGTATTGGACTGGAGGGGTTGATATTGGTTGGTCCGTCCGGTGGTCTGTAGGCCGGTTGAGCAGCTGACTAAAATATTCCACCCACCGGGTATTAGGTTTCCTGCTGCGTCATGAGGAAGGGGATCTTGCTTACGGAACCTATTAGAGGCGTTGCAAATAAGGCGGAACAGTTTACCGAAGTCACCAGTTCCGGACGCGGTCTCCATTTTTTCATCTATTTCTATCCAGTATCTTCTGCGATTAGCCTTGGCGGAGCGTGTGACCTCTCGTTACAGTCTGCGGGATTTGTCACTACCTGCCAGTCGGGCTTCATGTGCTCTGGTTGACAGCTGGAGCGTGCTCTCCGAGATCCAACCTTTTGTCCGTCTTTTCGTTCTCCCGAATACTGTCCAAGTTGCCTCCTTGATTGTCGTCTTCATTCGAGTCCACTGCCCGTCCATAGAAACTTCGTCTGCTTGTGCGTTGGTTGCGTTGGTAAGTCTAGTTGTAATTGCGCGTGACAACGCTTTTCGCTTCTCTGGATTTTCTAGGGCAGCAACGTTTATCCGAGAGGGTGCAGACACTTTAGCACGTGTAGACAAATGAATTTTGAAACATGCGTGTACGAAACGGCGTCCCCAGCACCGTTCGGCCTTTTTGTTCGAGGTTGCACCTCTAGCCCTTGCACACCCGAGTGCAGACTGCAGGGCAGCAGAATGTTTCCAGAGGAGCCGGTGACCTGCTGTACGGTTCGTTCGCCTCCTCTGGAATGCCGGATCAGGCGGTTGAACAGTTCTGCTTTGTAGCCGTTGGATCAATAGATCTCGTCCGTCCATTCAGAAGAATCTGTCTTCACATGCCAAACACCCTCTCGCCGAAGTTTTTAGACCTGGGTAACCCTCAACCTGGTTAAGTTCGCCAGTCGAGCGGTTTTCCGGGGTGTGGCTGCTGACGCATACTTCAGCTTCGTGGAGCCACTGGTGAGAGCTGGGTGAATGATGGAGACCAAGAAGATGGAGGATGCCCCAAAAGAAATGACAGTCAACCAACTCAGAAGTGCTACTCCTCCCAGACACGTCATACACCCCGATCGGACCTACAATGGTGGGAAAAGGAAAGAACGCCCTAGTAGCCAACACACGGAACACACAATCTAACTGTACAAACGCACATCGATCAGTCATTCTGATTCGATAGGAACTGACAACACGATCGCCTGTGCTCGTGGTTCGCTGCCATATAATTCAGTGTCTCCAGCCAACTGGTTGACGGTTTTTTTGAACCCCAACCACGAAGACGTGAGGCACCTACCTCTCGTAAGTTTGCTGTACATTTTCTCATTCCTCATTCCAACGTCATCTGTTGACCTCCATGTGATTTCTTCCACTTCCGAGAAGAAACGGGAATGGTAGACGTATGTTTGCCATACGTAACACGTGCCCCAACCAACGAAGTCTACTAATCTGGATACGCTGTGACAGAACGTTCTCCGGATTGTTGTCCAATACTCGATTTCTGACCTCATTATTGCTCACTTGGCTATTCCATCCAGCCTTAGCGACACTACGCCAAAATCGATGGTCGAAAACCTCAAGACGACAAATATCTTCAGCACGCAGACTCCAAGTCTTGCAAACATACAAGAAGACTGAACGCACGGCGGCACAGTAAAAAAACGACCTTTCAACTTCGGCGAAATATCAGATCGGTGCCACAAGTGCTTCGGTCCAGCGTACGCCGCTCGAGCCCTGGATATCCGCGTGCTCACCTCTACTACTATGCTCCCATCCGTCGTCACACTGCTACAGAGGTAGGTGAAGCGGTCGACAATTGCCAGCACTTACCCATCGGATATCAAGCTCAGAACCGTTTACGTTCAGTCTTGCAACATCACTTTACACTTTGAAGGTGTAAAGCGCACGGCGAATAGAGCTACAGCTCTTCCGAGTCTATCTAGTGCACGTTGAGCATGTTCCGTGCATTCTAACAAGCAGACAACATCGTCCGCGTAATCTAGGTCACATAGCTCTTCACCATTTCCTAGTTTGACGCCTACATCCTGAAGATTTTACAACGCACTGTCCATTATTTTGTCCATGACGAAAATGAACAGAAATAGAGACACGGGACGTCTTTGTCGAACACCACTGGTTGTTTCGAACCGACCGGATAGTTCACCGTAAACTCTTACGCGGCCAGAATTATGAGAATACAGTGATCTCAGTAGGTTCACGAACTTCTGTGGCATACCTTTTTGCTGAAAGGCATTGAAGAGCGCTGTTCGATCAACTGAATCGAAGGCGCCTTTCAAGTCTAAGAAAGCCATTATTGTTGGTCGGCGACGCGTGTGATGCGTTTCAAGTAGTCGGCGAATAGTAAAACCTGGTTGATGTATCCTCGACCTGGGCGGAATCCACCCTGCTTTTCGCGGATGTTCATCCCGCGAGGGGCTGTAACACGTTAGAGCAAAATGGAGGCAAATACTTTGCTGACCATCGGAATTAAGCTAATCCCACAACGGTTACTACAGTCATTGCGTATTCCCTTCCTAATGATGGGAACAATCAATGACTCGCTCCATATTAACGGAATACACTCCTCGTTCCAAATGTCACGGAGCAAGATGGTAAGTGATGTCATCAAACCGTTTCCACCCAGTTTGAAAAGAACTGGGGAAGTTCGTCAGGACCGGCTGCTTTCCCACGCTTGAGTAATTGGATACAAGACTCCACTTCCACCTTTGTTGGGGGTTCAAGCGATACCATCCAAGGAATCGCACTTGTTGACACAGGAGTAACTACATTAGCACGCGGCCAGCTAAACTGCTCCTTGAAGTATTCCGCCCAACGGTCGAGCCTTTGCTTCTGGCCATGGATGGGTCATCCATTTCTATCGCAAATCGTTTCGCTGACCGAAGTTCGCCGTCTACCGGTGTCCCGAATAAGTTTGAACAGCCTTTGACTGTTACCTGAAGCAGCTGCTATTTCCATTTCCTCGGCTACCCTAACCCACCAATTTTTGCGACCATTCTTAGGTCTTTTCGTAACTTGCTTCTGTAGATTTCTTCGTATCTTATTCACCTCCTTACAGTTCGAGAGCTGACGCTTTTGCTCCATTATACTCAACGACTCTTCAGAAAAACAGTGTCTTTCATGGACATCGGATCTAGGACCACAGGCGAAACCTGCTGCCACATGCATCACCTGCTGGATATGAACCCAATGCTCATCTACATTACTGTTCGTCGTAGATTCTGGCTCGTGTGCTAACTTCTGCTTATAATAGGTGCGTACTTCTAGATCAGACAAACGTTGTACGGCTAACCGGGTTTGTGGTTTGTGCCGATGACCATGGAGCTGGAGAGATAATCGCATTGAATGTAGTGCGTGGTCCGACTCTACGGGCGTAGACCAGTAAGATTTACAGTTCTGAACAGATTTGCGCCACCTGCGATATGATCAATCTGACTTAGTGCCTGTAGAGTTAGAACGCCGTGTCGCTATGCGACGCGAGCTGTGTCGGAAAGTTTTACTCGACAGGAATAACTGACTTTCTGCACAAAATGGAGAAACCCTTACCCGTTATCTGTACACTGAGCAAGTAAAGCACAATGCCCACCTAAACAAGTTTCTGATGCATCAAGCTTGCCAACTTGTGCATTGAAATCACCAGTTTTGTGCTTCAGTGTTAGAACCTTTACTCCTGCGAACGAGGTCACCGAGTTCTTCATAGAAGCTTGGTTTCGAAAACGGAAAGGCTGAGTGGTTGGAAACAGGGGAGGAGGAAGTGTGTTCGAATGCTTTGAAGTTCGAGGAATATAAGGAGTCTGAACTAATGAAGTTCGACATCTGGGACCAGAAACCTGATGCGGGTGGCTGGCCATCTGTATAAGCGATTAACGAAAGTCATGAGAATCGGATTTGCGAAGCTAGTTCTGGTGAACAGAAGACAAAATAACAACGGTATAAAAGAGATAATGAAGGAACTTCTCGGCAATTGCCAAGTGGTTGCAGAGTGGGGCTTAGGGAGGAAGCACGGAATAATGGAACAGCCTTTCTTTGAATCCGATCAAGAAGAGAACGAGCGGTAGGCGAAGCTCAACCCCATACACGACCGGTGGTGGTCAAGTGGGTTAGAGCGTCTGATTACCACCTTGGAGGTCCGAGGTTCGAATCCCCGCCACCAGTGGTTGTTTGATGGTGGACAGCATTTCACTGTCGTCCGGATCGGTACCACATCACACCACTCCAAGTCTCAGGGTCTGGTTGCCGGTTATACCTGATAGTGCAGTGGGCCTTCGTGGTTATGAGGTACATACCCCTTCCACTGCACTCATGCACAAGCATGTAATAAAAAAAGTATTCTAGAGGTAAGAGGATTTGAGCCTTGTACAAAAAGTGAGCGGGTGTAGAGAAGTGTCTGTCGCGGAACAGGGAACTATCTTGCGCACAGCGCTTGAGGCAAACGTAGACACAGAAGGAGACCAACAGAGAGCTGTATTTGTGGATAAGCTTAGTAAGGGAAGTGACCCTGTGGAGCGAAGGGGAGTTGAGCCGAAATATAAATGAGGAGATTAGGGAGACGTTTAAGCAGAACAGAAAGGAGAGTTCTTGAAGCATCGGGACAGACATTTTCGGCGGAACCCCAAGTTGAAATTTGTTCTAGATCAGAAGCAAGAGGTGTATTTAGAACAGAGCGATTGTGATCTGTGTTGGCGTATTGAGCACTATTCCGGACTGTTGCGCCACTCAGCCACCTAGTCCGGAGCAGGAGGTAAGTTGGCGGAACCTTATCAGACTGTTTTGTTCGAGGACGCACCTCTTTCCATTTCACACTCAAATGCAGCCTGCAAGATAGCAGGATTACTCCACACAGTCCGATTGCGTGTTGTGCAATTCATTCGACTCTTCCGGAAAACGTTGTTGAAATGCGGTGGCCTTGTTCAGTGACGGACCGCTTTCACCGCGTCACAGTGCTGTCCACAGATTTATACAGTGTTTTCTAGTGAAAGATGCTTGCCAGACGGAAACCTATTATTTCGTTCTGTCTCACTGACTCCATTGATAAGACTCTCTTACCTTCGAACTACCTCATTCTATTAGCGTAAAACACAGTGATTATATAGGGTGTTGGCCCTTGCGCATAGTCGTTGTACAGAACATATTGGTTCGACCGATATATGAGTAGCCAAGCCTCCTAAGAGGCTAGTGTTGAAGCTAAGTACCGTTTGACTGGATTCATCTCTCATCCTATTGATCCACGCCATCGATCTGCTCTCCTACTACCCGTGGTTCATTTGTCTCGGGCGTCGACCTCAATACTGGATAGGATCTGCTTGCGTATCCTATGACTCACTGTTATTGTATCGATCGGCTGGAAAGGAAAGGCTGTGTGTTGGTCACAAATCAACCACTACCATCACAACTACCACGTCTTCCGGCACTGTCACTGATCGTCCATAACCGTTTATTCAGTGACCCGGGGTTCACCCTAATCACGGCAAATCATCAAAATGGCGACCAATTTTCGATCCGCTACCTGAGGTCAGAGGCTTGAATCCAAACACCGCCGGTCGCCTTGTTGGTAGACAGTTATCCACTGTCCCCCGGTTTATTATCACGCCTGTACCATTGGGACCTTATGTGATTCTCTTCTCCAAGTCTCGGCCAAGGTCACTGGTTATACCTAGTAGTGCAATGTGCCTTCAAGGCTATAGGCTATGGCCCTTCAAGTGCACTCTTGCGGAAGCGTGTAATAAAGTCGGTCTAGCGGACTAGCCTAGAGAAAGTGCATTTTTCATCTCACAGATGTGGTATTAGCCATGACGTAAAATGGAGGAGCCCATACGAAGTTAGTCACAATATTTCACTACAGGAGCTTACATAATCCTATCACCGGATGGTTGGAGGCATTCGGTGATATCACTAGGTGTCGCGGTCAATGGTGTAGTTGTATTTGAGCTATTCGTCTTCATAATTTCCACCTGTAAATTTCTTGTTTGTTCGATCCCTTTGCTTCTGTTTGTTGCACTTTCGATTGCGGGGTAGAAACCCAAACTGAAGCACACAATGGTGAAGTTAATGATTGAAAAGCGGAGCCAAATGCCAGTATAGCGCCTCATCACCCGGTTCTTGGTGTTTATTTTGACATGTGAACAAGCCCAGTTTCTTTTTTATGACTCTGCCTCATTACTATCTACCCATGAACTCTTATTCCAATTCCATGTTCGTACCAAATACAGGAACTGAGAAACAACTGAACAGACTGTAAAAATTGTGCTTATCTTTTAGTCTGTTCTGGGAAGCAACAGTCAAGACACGCTTTTGAGGCGAGTCAACCGTATTTAGGTGCAAATTAATGCCTCAGATTGTGTCAAGTAGGATGAATCTGGTTGCTAAAACAATCCGCACACGTCCATTTTGAACTCACAAACTATAATTGATGAACACACTAAGCCACAAGTGGGAATAGTGCTTTATTGCACCAGTTAACGGTGTCGTTTCTAAGTGTAGACCAGTATTTTTCACCATGCAGTGTTGAAAGTGTATGAAGACTGTAAGCAGGGGGATTGGCTGTATACGTTATTGACTTCCGGAGTAGGGTTCAGAAGACCGCTTACTAGATAGTTAAAAAGGCAAGGTCGGCTTCCACGGTAGCCCGCATACTTGAATTTGAACTTTCTCCGACATCGTTTTTGCTTATACGTTTCTTAGCTGTTTATTTAATTTTTGCGGTTCGATTTATTACGGTTGTGTCCGGTTGATAGTTCGAGGTAGCAGCCAGAACCAGAGGGTCAAAATGATGAGTCCGTGATTGCTTAAATTGGACCCGAAGTACATCAAACTCAATGAATTTGTATATTTTTATCCCCAATTTCATCAGCTGAAATCGTCTTGCCCGTTTGTTATGTCATACAGCTCGATTTCTATGAAAATGCATCTTTCTGAAGTCCAGATCGTTCCATTTTAGGAGTCACCTGTGATGCCTGCTCTCAGCGTGATTTTCGCCTGCGCCGTTACAAGTGTTTGGTATGCTGTGATTACGATCTGTGTGGGGCTTGCTTTGATAATCAGTGTGAAACGAATCAACACTTGCGTACGCATCCAATGCAATGCTTGATACCGAAGGCGGACCACAAGTTATTTTATAATGGTGAAGTAAGTTTCCGTTGTTGTGTATCACTCATAGGAAAAATCGGATAGATTTTTTAGCACCGACCTGTTGAGATCTTTAAAATTACTATGTCATCTTGTCTTTTCACGCGGCTTGACTGTCCCGCATGCTTCTTTTATAGACTTTATTCGAACATTCAGTCCCGAAAAGTAGCTCTGTGTTATTCGAAAATGCAAACGTAAATTCATGTATATGAATACCATCTGGAAATCAAGCAAGGTGCAAACGCAACAACGACTGTTACAAAAAATGGGAGGGGGAGTATAAAAAGCAATTAGTAAAACGCTGTGATTTTTTTTACTGTTTTCAGCGTACACCTTTTGGTCATGTAGGGCGTGTTACACCTCCTGTCTGCGCGAGCCCTTATTAAAGATGGGAACAGCAATCTATTCCCCCAAGGATGGAACCTGTTCAGAATTTGAAACCTTTTAGAGCAAAACACGAAGTTCTCTAACAAGCTGTACCCAACCACCCTTGAAAGGATCGGGGTAGGCCATAGAAGCCCAGCGCTATGTGACGTCTTAAGGCTTAGATTTTCCTGCGGGTCTCCACCTCAGTAGGTGTATTCGTCGAACCAGACCACGGAGAGTGTACCGGAGGAGTTACTGGAGAAGCTGACACTAAAGGTCAGCTGAAATGCTCCGCCCAACGTTCGAGATGCCACTGATGACTGTGAATTGGCGTACCGTCAGCTTCACAGGTTGTTTCACTCACACCTAGTGGCTTCCTACCAGTGACTCGAGTGAGATAGAACAGCTTGTAGGAGTTTCCCATTGTGGAAGCACGTTTCATCTCTGATGCGCTTTGCGACCACCGAATTTCGTGGCCCCCTCGAAGACTCGTGTTAAGTGCACGTCTCGTTACTAGTTGTGTTTCCTTATACTCGCTTCCAGCGGGAATTGACTGGCGTGCGTCGAGAAGGCGCAGAGGTTTATCAGAAATTCGGGGTCTCACGACACGACGAGACAGGCCACAACTAACTAGGTCAGCGGAATGCACAACATTCTTCATAATCGAGCAGTGCTAGTTAATGTTATCACGTGGGATTACAACTAGCTTTTCAGCTGGCGCGTTTTGGGAGATGGATCGGAAAGCTCACATCAATCTAACCGTCGTTGCAGCAAGCGTTTGGAACACCCACCGAAATACACGGACAGCTTAGTGTGGACTAATGTGTGGTCGGAATCAAGGAGGTGGTCAACTACGAGCGGCAGTCTCCTATGCCCCGCCATTTGTGACTTTTAGCGATGTGGTCGATCTGTTTCCGCTGCTGGTGAACCCCACGTGGCGTACCGGCGTTTAGACCGTGTGTGTGTAATCCAGAAAGTAATTCACATTTTCTCAAGATTCGTTAGCCTTGGTATCTCGGCTCCTTTAACGTGCGTACACTTATACAGGCCGGTCCACAGGCGTGCCTAGCCCTCAAAATGAATTCTCTGAAGACTGTTGTATGCTGCGTAAGTGAAACGCGTACCCAGGATTCGAGCAGTGTGATTCAACTACTGAGCACTTCAGGAGACGAAGCAGCTAGAGCTGCAGGTCAACGTGGTGTGGGAATAGTCTTGAGTGACGAAGCTGGGGCTACTCTCTTAGACAGGATATCGATTAACAGTCGTTTATGTGCTGTGTGACTCGAAGGGTCAGTCGGCGTTCGAAGGGATAGTTGTATTAAGCGCAATTTGTTTGTGATCTCAGCGTACGCCCCAACAGACTGCAGCTCTGACACACAGCAGAATGAGTTCTATGGTGAATTCATCACTCTCGTTCGCAGCAGTTAATGTTCTGACATTGTGGTGCAAACTGGCGAGTTCAATGCACAAGTTGGCAAGCTTGATGCATCAGAAACTTGTTTAGGTGGGCATTGTGCTTTACTTGCTCAGTGTACAGATAACGGGTAAGGGTTTCTCCATTTTGTGCAGAAAGTCAGTTATTCCTGTCGAGTAAAACTTTCCGACACAGCTCGCGTCGCATAGCGACACGGCGTTCTAACTCTACAGGCACTAAGTCAGATTGATCATATCGCAGGTGGCGCAAATCTGTTCAGAACTGTAAATCTTACTGGTCTACGCCCGTAGAGTCGGACCACGCACTACATTCAATGCGATTATCTCTCCAGCTCCATGGTCATCGGCACAAACCACAAACCCGGTTAGCCGTACAACGTTTGTCTGATCTAGAAGTACGCACCTATTATAAGCAGAAGTTAGCACACGAGCCAGAATCTACGACGAACAGTAATGTAGATGAGCATTGGGTTCATATCCAGCAGGTGATGCATGTGGCAGCAGGTTTCGCCTGTGGTCCTAGATCCGATGTCCATGAAAGACACTGTTTTTCTGAAGAGTCGTTGAGTATAATGGAGCAAAAGCGTCAGCTCTCGAACTGTAAGGAGGTGAATAAGATACGAAGAAATCTACAGAAGCAAGTTACGAAAAGACCTAAGAATGGTCGCAAAAATTGGTGGGTTAGGGTAGCCGAAGAAATGGAAATAGCAGCTGCTTCAGGTAACAGTCAAAGGCTGTTCAAACTTATTCGGGACACCGGTAGACGGCGAACTTCGGTCAGCGAAACGATTTGCGATAGAAATGGATGACCCATCCATGGCCAGAAGCAAAGGCTTGACCGTTGGGCGGAATACTTCAAGGAGCAGTTTAGCTGGCCGCGTGCTAATGTAGTTACTCCTGTGTCAACAAGTGCGATTCCTTGGATGGTATCGCTTGAACCCCCAACAAAGGTGGAAGTGGAGTCTTGTATCCAATTACTCAAGCGTGGGAAAGCAGCCGGTCCTGACGAACTTCCCCCAGTTTTTTTCAAACTGGGTGGAAACGGTTTGATGACATCACTTACCATCTTGCTCCGTGACATTTGGAACGAGGAGTGTATTCCGTTAATATGGAGCGAGTCATTGATTGTTCCCATCATTAGGAAGGGAATACGCAATGACTGTAGTAACGATTGTAGGTAAGTGCTGGCAATTGTCGACCGTTTCACCTACCTCTGTAGCAGTGTGACGACGGATGGGAGCATAGTAGTAGAGGTGAGCACGCGGATATCCAGGGCTCGAGCGGCGTACGCTGGACCGAAGCACTTGTGGCACCGATCTGATATTTCGCCGAAGTTGAAAGGTCGTTTTTTACTGTGCCGCCGTGCGTTCAGTCTTCTTGTATGTTTGCAAGACTTGGAGTCTGCGTGCTGAAGATATTTGTCGTCTTGAGGTTTTCGACCATCGATTTTGGCGTAGTGTCGCTAAGGCTGGATGGAATAGCCAAGTGAGCAATAATGAGGTCAGAAATCGAGTATTGGACAACAATCCGGAGAACGTTCTGTCACAGCGTATCCAGATTAGTAGACTTCGTTGGTTGGGGCACGTGTTACGTATGGCAAACATACGTCTACCATTCCCGTTTCTTCTCGGAAGTGGAAGAAATCACATGGAGGTCAACAGATGACGTTGGAATGAGGAATGAGAAAATGTACAGCAAACTTACGAGAGGTAGGTGCCTCACGTCTTCGTGGTTGGGGTTCAAAAGATCCGTCAACCAGTTGGCTGGAGACACTGAATTATATGGCAGCGAACCACGAGCACAGGCGATCGTGTTGTCAGTTTCTATCGAATCAGAATGACTGATCGATGTGCGTTTGTACAGTTAGATTGTGTGTTCCGTGTGTTGGCTACTAGGGCGTTCTTTCCTTTTCCCACCCTTATTGGTTCACTCACTGTCCATTTTGTATATTCGTGCTTTCTAATTCAACGCGCAAAATGTTGAGGAAGGCAGTGATCAGTGGGGTTTGCTCTACTGTTGAACGCTGTACGATTATAATGATGATGACCCGGTGTTAAGTAAAACAAATTTTACGGCTTTCGATTCCTTCGGCAGAAATGGAATACCAAATCATGTTTCTGGATTCTCAAGAGTCTCTAGATTTATACATAGATTCTCCGGAAAACAAAATGAAAGATGATCGACTTAGCTTTAGTAACATCGGCCAGTACACTGAAGAGTAGTCGGCCTTTGGGTAGGGTTGTAGGATGTGAATTCAATAGAAATAGTTTAGTGCGCGCAGTACTAGGACTTCAAAGGGAGTTCTAAGAACGTACTGAAGAAATTGTGTTGGGGAAAATCACTATTGTCCGCCGCAATTCGAAGTCAGATTCCAGTAGGATAGTTTTTAATAAACGAGGTACAGTCTCAGTAACACGGCGTTGTCGGTGGAAAGTTATAAGCCGACGTTTCGGCTACCGTGGGTAACCTTTCTCAAGGCAGTTTTACAATAAAATAACTGAGGAATCAGTTACCAGTCAACGGAATGACTATATTCCAATCGATCTGATCGACGAACGATCTAACACACACACACACATACATACATACCATTGACTGACAACTGATTCTTGTTGTTCAAAAACGTCGAACTGTAGAGTAGTTCTTTATTCCTATTTTTGCCCCAATTACATTTTTTCCTGTCGTTTTAAAATTCCGTATTTCGCTCCCCGCACTGTTTTACCGTTTTTTCATTGTATTCTTCTGATCTCTCATCGGTCCAAATACGCATCTTTACAAGGCCATTTGCGAACACTATACAAGCGATGGAGCCGAAAGCATTTTGTGGCTTATATCATCTAGTCGGCAGTAAACTCTTGATCGCGTTGATGCTCGTCTTCTTTCCCTAGCTAGCGGGTGGGATAGCCTTGTCGAATTGTGCGCTGTTCGCGAGTCATACTGTTGTGCGAATGGGGGCCTAGAGAGACCCAGCGGAATGCTAGTTTTTTAATATATACTTTCGAATGAATGCAATGGAAGTGTTATACACTCCATAGGCATGGAGGCCCACTGCACTATTGGAAATAAGCGGCAACCAGACCCTAAGACTTGGACTGGAGAACCACACAAGGTCCCAGTAGATCAGGTGTGGTAACGATCTGGACAACAGTGGATTACTGTCTGCTATCAGAGTAACCGGTGATGACGAGAACTCAAACCTCGGATCTTGGCGTTGGTAAGCAAACGCTGCAAATCACTCGACCACCACCGGTCATTGTGTGTGGCATTAGTGATCAGGCATGTCTTACCCCCACGAGGACGCATGTTCATGATTTCCTGTGTTGCGTACTGTCGTATCCTGTGTTATCTGTGTGGCATAGGATTGTTTTATTCCGTCCCACTAGCTCTAGTGAGAAAACTTTTCCGCCTTTGAACCACCTCATTTATCGTGCAAAAACAGCGTCTTCATAGATCACTAGGTGGTCAAAATCAGTCTTAGTACGAAGCTCATTGGTACAGAGCTCTTCCCAGAACCGGGTTTTCTGAATGGCTGTGTTGCACAAGTCTCCGACTGGCTGATTTCTTTGAGATCGGTTAAAACAGCTGCTGACTGGTGATTGGTTGCTTTCCGTTCCGTTCGATTAAAACACCTCTTGGCCGCTGATTGGTTCAATCCGCTGCGGCCTCATAAAACAACGTCTGGGCGTTGATTCGTTGACTCCGCTCGGTTCGGTAAGGGCGACTGTTCACGGCTGATTGAATGGCTTCGCTCCGTTTCGTCACGGACTGACTGAACCATCGACCCGCTTCGCTGGCTTGAGGTTTGTCACCGATTTTGGACAGGCGAATACGTGCAGTCTGTTAGCGAAACTAAGCCGTCTGTCGATGCGTCAGCAAATACCCTTACATCCTCCGTGTTTTGGTAAAGACGGCTGCTCCTTAATCTCCCGGATTCCTGTGAAACTTTTTCGCTTTCAGGATCGTTGGTCTTTCGAATACGTATGTCTTCTATTTCGTCGTTTAACTGCGTTTCCACCTCAACTTCGTAAGACCGGTTTCCCAAGTATCTTACTGCTGTTCCCTCTCTCCAGCAATGAGGCCTTTCTGGAACATCCTGTACCCATATTTCCTGTCTTTCTCGCAGTTCCGGTAGGTCTTTCGCTCCACGGTCATAATAAAACTTTCGCGTCTCTCCTGTATATGTCAGTCGTGTTCTGCGCTTTTAGCTCCAGGAGATCACCAACTGTCGGAAGCAGTGTCCGGGTTCTTCCGAATAGTCTCTGAACCGAGCTGTATTCAACAATGGCACTTGGTGCGTTTCTGTGTTCTAAAAGCATCAACTAAGGATCATTTCCGGATTCCGTTGCCAGAGTTAATATTCTTTTCGCTGCTTTCACTATAGATTCGGTCTTACCATTTGACTGACTAGTGCGGGCTACTGGTCCGATGTTCGAATTTCCATGTGACAAAAAATGCTGAATTTCCGCACTCGTGAACTGGGGCCCGTTGTCGGAAAACATTGTCTCAGGAATGCCATGCCGGGAGAAATGAGCACGCAAACGGTTGACTACGTTGGTTGTTGTCGTGGTGTGGAGGAGGTCAATCTCGAAGAAATCACTAATAATCGACTAGAAGCAAGTAATGTTTGCTCCCGTGCTCGATGTCTACTGTCAAAAATTGCCAGGGGCGAATAGGCGATTCCCTTAGCATTATTGTCTCTTCCCTCTGTCGTTTCTCGTGAGCACGACATAGCTCGCATCCGGAAATGTAGTCCTTTACCCGAGTGGTCATTCCTGGTCAATAAAATAACTGTGTCGCTCGGCGAATAGTACTATCAATCCCGGAACGTGACAAATGAAGTCTCTTCATTAGCTCTCTTCGAAACTGTTCGGGGACAACCGAACGGTCTTTCATGAGTAATAATCCGCTGTCGTTAAAGAGGAACTCGGCTTTTGAAGAATAAGACCAGCTACATTGGCAGGTTTTCTTTGGTTGTAGGCCATCCGTTGGAGATAAAACCCGTGAGTTGCTGGAGGACAGTGTCAACGGCCGTGGCTTTCTGTTTCTCGATGAGGTCTGCATGGTCTATTGAACTCAAATCCATCATTGGGATGTGCTCAAACTCTGATGACATACCTTCATAATCCACGGCGAAGGCTCGAGATAACGTGTCTGCAATGAGCATTTGACTCCCTGGGAGGTAAACTAATTCAAAGTCGTACTTTTAAAGCCTGATCAGTATCCTATGTAAACGTTTCGGGATATCACTCAGCGGTTTTGAAGTGATAGTGTAACGGGGAATGCTGGGGCAAGGGAACAGCGAGTATATTGAGGCGAACGGACGAACCAACTGAGAGCCACAGACAGAAAAACAGGCGCCGAATATGTCAGAGGCGTCCCGAAGCAGGTAAAAGGAGGCATACGGACTACCAGAGAGGAAGCAGCAGGACCTCCGGCAACCAGCAAGACAGCCCAGGTGAGAGGCTGCCGATCAAGCTGTCAACTGGGATAATCGAACCAAGCGAAGGGACATGACGCTCAAGAGAAGCAAGCCATCGGCCACGGCAACGGGCCAGAACGCAGCCGAAGCGCTCAAGCAGCGGCAACAGCCATGTTGGCGCCGCGCAGTCTGGAAAAGGGCCTATATACACGATTGTGTTTCATGATTAGACTTGTTTGGCTGTTGGAGTACAAGTATCCTACCCGGTGTTGTCGTCCTTGTTACAATAGTAATGAGTGGCCTGTGATCTGTTTGAACGACCGTCTTTTTGCCGTACGTATACGTGGTAAAACGCTCCAATGCGAAGACCACGGCGAGCACTTTCTTTTCGATTTGAGCTTAATCCTTCTCGGCCGGGAAAAGACTGCGACTGCGATAATCGATAGGTCGTCCGTTCTGTAGGAGCACAGTTCCGAGGCCGGACTGACTGCGGTCACACTAGACAGTTGGAGGGAGGTCGGGCTAGTAATAGGCCAATACTGGTGTTGCGCAACTGGGCCGTCTGTCGATGCGTCAGCAAGTACCCTTACATTGATTGCCAAACCTAATTTGTGTTATCCAGTCTTGTTGGATCAAGACTTCAGTATGATAACTGTGTGTGTGTGCGTGTGTGTGTGTGTGTGGTCTGGCAACACGAAAATCTGTCATTTAGAGATTGAATGATAATTGGGGAGCCAAAACTGATGCAATAAATCGTGACGATCTGGTGAGCTGATTTAGTGGGCGGTGTAAAGAATTATCAGGTACTGACAAGAAAATTCTGCTCACTCAGTTGAAAAGTGTTTGGTCGTTTCGGCCCAGCTGGAACTTAAAGTTATCTGCGTGTCCTTCGAGCAACACCAACGAACAATCCATCTCATTCAGTCAATCACAGCGGTTTACTTTCTCCACCTTGGTCTGTTATTGATTATCGATTTTGACCTATCCTACTCACTCCGTGAGTTGACGGTGATTATTTACCTTACTTTACTGAACTTCATCACTTGGGCGTACGCTCCTTCTCTCTTATTGATATGCCTGCGAATGGCTCACCCTTAACCTTGACTTTCCCGACTGACTACAGTTTTCTCATGATTGCTGCACGGTATTCGTCCTTCGCCACTTGTGCATATGCCCCCTCAGGCGACTCATTTCATTTCTTTCAATCATCATGCACTAACCTGCTCTAGTTTTCGTTGCTATCTCGCATCATCGTCGAGTCGAGGGATAAAGTTAAAGAGCTGAAATCAAGGCAATAAGCGGAAACGACGAAGACAAAAAGAGAGTCCGAATGCAGTTAAGCCACTGACCGCGGCACCTAGCCATGTCACTTAGTGTCTCCAACCATCTGGTAGGCAGATCACGTGGACCCCAACCCGGAAGCCTAACAAGTCTTACTTGGCCAAGTCCATCGGTCAAAGTTTTCAAACCTTTCTGCCATGTCATGGACTGACTACTTCGACCTATCTTCAAACCACTGCCTGCCTCGGGAAACAACGCACACCGAGGGAGCCCATTGGTGGGCATGCGTAACACACATCCCAACCATCTTAACCTATTTAGATTCAATACTTGTTCCAGAGACTGACCTCTGATTCCCAACACCTTACGCCTAACCTCAGCATTGTTGGGTCGATGTTCCCACCTGGCGGCTACATCTGCTCTGGTCGTTGAGTTTCCAAACGTTTTCAGTAAATGACGATTTCTGCTGTAAACCATTTGACTTGGTCCTATCCCTTCGTTGTGTACGCTTGCTGTCTTTTGTTGTCTGTACGTTTTGACGAACCGACTGATTGACTTTCCGACTGTTCTGTTAGTCTTCCTATTTCATGAAGATTAAAAGTGATTGTAACAGCTGGAAGACGAATCACTGGTGACATGTACGTACACTGTATTTTGATCTAAATCCTGCGTCTGTTCAGTACCTTGCAAAACATGTGTACCGGAGCGCGTATTATTGTCTAGCAAACGTTGGGATTCAAAATTTCTGGGCTGTTCATGTGAGTCTAGTCTGTCTATGAGTCCTGGTTTTGTTTGTGTGGTATACCACATAAATATGGAATCGACAAATGTTATATTTGTTATACATAGAATGTCATCCACGTATCGCTTGTACAACCGAAGTCCGCTAATCGATGGTTGTAACGGGCCGTTTTCCAATTTTGCCCCAAAGATATCAGCAAATAGTGGCCCGAGTGGAGACCCCATTGCTACACCGTCTTTTTGGCGGTAAATCCGCTCGTTAAACTTAAATTGAATATTCTGGGTACATACAAAAAGTAACTGTCGCAGGTCGTCCAATGCCACACCTGTTGCAATCCCATTAGCTTGTATGAAGCCACAAAGATAGTCAATGGTTTCCTTGATCGGGACGTTAATGAATAGCGACGTGACGTCCAATGAGAGCATATATTGTCCTTCCACATTGGGATCACTCACACATTTTGCAAGTTCAAAAGTATCCCTTAGACCGTGTTTTATCATTGCCGCTCTAGCTGGCTCCAAGAGATGTGTCAACCACTTGGCTACGGCATGATACGGTGAGTTGCACATGTCTAAAATGGGCCTTAGTGGGACTCCTGTCATCGATTCGCGGACTTCGGTTGTATAAGCGATACGTGGATGACATTCTATGTATAACAGACCAATTTCTCCACAGAGGACAATTACTAAGTGTTATATTTGATGGTAAACTGGCTGATAGAGATGGTATATACTGCCAAATTTGACCATCAGCAGTGAGGTTTGGACCCCGTATTCAGTTAGTCATCGTCTGATGTAAAGGTCCCGAGTTCGACTCCTGCCACCGTGGGTCACTTTCTTTTTCGGCAACTTTTCTGTGGCTGTAACCCATTCCAGAAAAATAGTAAGAGATTGTTTAGTTATTTATGAGATTATCAACCAGCAATACCGTCTGCATCTTTTTTTGCTGTTCAACGTTTTCTACTTTCATGCTTCTTACTTTTTGACGTATGCAGTTTTGCCCACCGAGATTGGAAAACCACTCTTATTTCATTCCAAAACACTAATCAAGGTTATCCTTTGTTTAATCGTTGATTTCTCATAGGAATCACTACTGAATGCTCTTGTTCCCGGAACTCACAAGCGATACAGTTCACTGTTTATTTTACCTGGTTACTTTTATCTACTGATTTCCATCGTAGTCCATACTAATAAGACGCCTTATGTACGTGCTTGTTTTCATTCTGGTGTACCACATCAAAACAAAAACATCCTTTAAATATGCCATCGCGCCTTGTTCCTCAATTTCCAGACTTCAACAGAGTACAGCGCGCAGAGCTTCACTTGTCCGCTTTGTGGGCAGCTGGGATTCACGGAAGCATCTTTTTCGCGCCACGTCTTTCAGAAGCATCCGGGCCAGGAGGCTGGGGATACCGATGTGTTGTGTCCGCTGTGCGCCACGCACACGGGAAGTGATCCAAATACAAAGATTCGGTTTATGGCTCGACATCTGGTCACCACGCATCGATTGTCAGCTCCATCTAACGGTCCGAGTAAGTCACTATTTTAAAATCTGACCGTGAAAATGTACGTTTTTTCCTAGCTAATCCTGGACAGATGGTACAGACCTTTCTCCATCAAATTACAGCGTATTGGTGCATCCAAGCGTTGCCTCTATGTTGATAAAGCTGAGAAATATAAAGCAATGTTCAGCTGATTGAACAGAGTAATCCTGGGGTTCAAAACGAGCCTACATGCCTGTCTTTATATGTCTAGTATCCAAAAGTATAAAATATTCCTATTGTCACTCACGATCGCTGTCGTCAGTTCGATCCGTGGAAGTCCTCTCACACTGTTCTCCTATCCGTGGAGATGGAGCCTCAGCAACCAAGCACTTGAAATCCTTCCAAAGTCCGGTAGTACTCTGGTTTTGTCGCTGATTTCGTACAGCCTCACTGTTTGAAGCGAACTCGGTTAACCCTTACTCATATTAAAGAGGTCGTTTTGCCGATTGGGTGGGCTACTATAGCGTTCAGCTTAGTATAATTGTCGGGCGTCGTCATTTCCGGCATTGCAAACTGATAAACTAACCTGCTTATGAATCTCTGCGGTTCTCCGCCGTTCGACATTACTGACTGAGCAGTGCGATTCCCTCACTGCATTCACCAGTCAGGGAAGTTCTCCTGTCTTGCAGGCCGCCGTAGGTTGTCCGAGCGCTAAGACTATACCTCAGAGGTGAAGGACCCATTGTTATCCGTAAAATCGTCTTGTATCGCTTTTCCTCGATCAAAACTATATAAGAAGACGCCCACCTATCTTCAAAAAGATGGTCACGTCAAGGAATGATTGATAAGCTACCGTGATGCATTATTTGTCTAGTGGGGCCTCTAAATGCCTCACTATGGTCGGGGGTGTGTATCTCAAGCTCCGAGTTGGCTACTTGTCATGGACGCCTCTCAAAATGGTCCCAAATGACTATGTCTCAAACAGCCTCTGCCGAGGAAGTCCTACTCACTGCCTTCTCGTGGCGAAGGTGTTCCAGCCAAAATAAGAGGACGAAAGCAAATGCTCGGCGCTCTCCGCCGGGCTGGCTCAGCTTAGGGGAGATGGTAAACCCTGACTCCAAACCAACCACGAATGGTGGAGGCGTACAACAGTATGCTCACCGGCATCTGTGGCGGAGGGGTGTACAGGACACTCAGGATGTCTGGTCCCATCCGAAGGATTTATGAACTGAGCAATTTGTCACCGGCTCCCAGAACGCTACTGCACTGTAGGTTAGACCTTCTGGTCAAATGCTCCGGGTAAGGTTCCTTAAGTCAACCTTCTACTTCGATCTTGGCAACCGGATAGTACTCAGTCCACATACTTACATGGCATGGAAATGATAATATGGAGGCCAATTCATGACGCGGCATTGCGTCTACCAAAGCGTTATCCGAAAGTCCTGCTCTGGTAGTTATGTTGAGACAAATTGTGCTAGAACTTCGAAATCTCCACGTTTATTTTTCTGCTTCATGTTTTCTCATGGTACCACGTCTCTGTGCTTTGTAATGGGCTATCGGTGAGTATATATATATATATATATATATATATATATATATATATATATATATATATATATATATCAACTGTGCTCTGGGTGCGGTGGCTTTGGTTGTTATCTCCTAGAGGTGACCTCGAAGGGAAATAATGCGAAAGAAGAGTATCAAAGCAGTCAGAGAAGAACCACAAATATTGGTATCAAGTCGACGAAGAAAGTTTTTGGAAACGAGAGCGCCTATCTTCCCATGTATCAAACCATGCAGTGAGAGAGTCTCTTGGACCCCACCCGGAAGAAATGTTTCCCGAGGGTCCGCTAGAGATTTATGGGCACATCATACTTCGCAGCCAACAACTTCGACGCCACCGATATTAGACTTTTCCCACGGTGGTTGGAGCAAATGTTGCGAACCCCTGATTACGGATTGGGATGATATATGCACAGCTCCAGCTCGGCGGAACGATGGAGGAGACTGGCGATCTCTTTGGTTGATGACACCACCATCCTTGCAGGGGGCCGGAAGGAGATCATCTCGGCTAGTAGTGACCTTATGACGCTTGAAGAGATGGATTGCATAGGTGATCCCCTCCTCGATAGGCCGGACAGTTCAGATTGTCCATGGAACTAAGTGACGAAACTGGCGCTGACGGCCAGCTAAACTGTTGCTAAGAATGCTCCGCCCGGTGCTCAGTGCTACGTGGAAACTGTAAAAATGGCCGGAAGTTTTCCTCGCAGATCGCTTCGCTCACGCGGGTGTCATTTCTGCTTATGGGTTGTATGAGCTGGAAAACCTGTGTGTTTCTGGTGGAAACAGCTTGTTTCATCTCTGCCGCGCTTTCGGACCATCAAACCTGATGGTCTCTACGTAGGCTTCTTGCTAGTTTTGTCTACAGTTGAGTGCGGATTCTGTGATTCTAACTTAAAAAGGGAAATTCTGGTGGCTAATTAGCAATTTGAGAGATTATGGTGAGATCCAGTTCAGTTCAGTTCAATTTAGACAACAACTAACGATGCACTGGGTGCGGTGGCTTCGGTTGCTATTTCCTGGCGACAGCCTCAGTCAGAAATAATGAGAAAGGACAGGAATACGAAAGAAGCAATAAAAGAGCTTCAGATAGTAATATCAATTCGATGGAGAAATTTTGTGGATACGAGAACGCCACTGATCGCGACGCCTAGCCATTTCCTTCAACGTGTACAACCGCTGAATGGGAGTGGTTTCTTAGACCCCACCCAAGAAGTCTAACATGCTCTGTATGGCTGAGTCCAGAAGTTAGGTTTTGCACACCTTTCTTCCATGTCATTGACTGGCCACCCCTACTCATCCTCCAACCGTTACCCGCCTCAGAAAACATTGCGCACCGAGGAATGCTGTCAGGGGAAATGCGCAACACGTTCTAACCATCTTAGCCTGATGACTTTTAAGGCTTCATCTAGGGACTTTATCCTTGAACCTACGACTCTTCGCCCACTCTTATCATTGCTTATATTTTGTATTCAAGAGACTCGCATCCATGACTTTAGCTCGGTTGTCCGATTGATGCCCCCATCCAATCCTTCTGCCAAGTTCCACTTGCGTTTGTTTGGGACCCTGAGGCTACGGCTGCCGGTCTTGCTGGCATAGGCGTAGCTTTCAGGGAGGGAGTTGAGGCTGCGCTACTTGACTGCATCTCAGCTGACAGTCGGTTGTACGCAGTAAGACTTGAAGGTTCGTGCATAGTATGCAAATGCCGCCCCGATAGACAATTTGTTTGTCGTCTCGGCCTATGCCCCTACAGATTGCAGCCCAGATGCAATCAAAGACATCTTCTATCAAACGTTACACGACCTCCGTAAAGCAAAACTGGGTTGATATTGGGATTTTAACTTCAGACCTAAATGCTGGAGTCGGCCGGCTGTGTTCGAACGAGGTGCATTCGGGAGGCCCTTTTGGCCTTGTTTTCTGTCGTTCAGAAAACGGAAAACGGTTGTTAGCTCTCTGTTCATATCACCGCCTGTTTCTCGCCAGTACGCACTTCAGACGTTCTAATCACCGATATGCCACGTGGCGTCCGCCTTCTTTAGGCCAGCAATGGACCCAGACAGACTGCGTCGCAATTAGCTACAAATGACGGAATTGCATGCAAGACTGCCGGTCGTACTGAAGCACTGCCGTTCACTTCGACGCGTTAGTCTACAGTATGCTGTCCACGTGCTTCAGTAAACCTGCCAAACGTACGATGCAGCAGCAGTTAGACTGCGATGTGCTGTCTGATCCGTCTTGCCTCTCAACTTTCTGAAACGTTCTGGCTGAAAAGCTAGGATCGACGCCACCAGATGACATCAACCAGCACTGGTCGCTTATTAAGAATGCTTTGTATTCTGCTGACAAAGTGAGTTATGGCCTTACTCATCGTGTCGGTACACCTTGGATTTGTGCTGAGTCTATCAACCTCTTTGCTGTACACCAATTCATCCCGGCTGGTAGTTGAGCATAATGCAGCGCGGCTCACAACGAGACGTGAACTCGGCTCCCGGACGTTTGGTTGAATGAACATTTGGTCACCAGATATTCGGACGATTGAATTAGGCATTAGTCACTTACGTCTGTCAAACGCTGCCCATCATGGCACATTGAGCGTGTGAGTGACCATGATTCGCTCACCGGTCAATAACGCAGTCTATGTGCGACTTCGGCGAACAAGACGATTACTTACTCGCCAATGACTCTGATCGCTATCCATCACTCAGCCGATAGGTGTTTTCTCCAGACTTAGGCTTGCAAATTAGGGCCGCTGGAATGGTCATTGAAGGCAGTCGTTGGTTGAGACAAGGTCAGTGATGAATCCTTTTCTGTCTGCCGCATGCAATCGCTAAGGTGAGTCATTATGTTCACATACTAAGGTAGTCAAAAAGGACAAAGGCTTGAATTCCAGATTCACCGGGCACTGTCGTGGTAGACCGCACTGCCTTTTCAACTGACCTTAGTTTCAAGCCCTCGGCTTAAGGAATTCTGGTGTGAAGTTGCTGTGAGGCCACAACGGTCAAAGGAATTTCACTGTAATGCATTTGCATAACAGCATGGCGCAAGCCTTTTCGCCTACCGATTCGTGATCAATGTATGCCTTTACAACTCTGGATTACCAGGTGGTAACCATAATTACCGAGGCTGGCCAGGGGGACGGGCTACGCCTAATACACTTTCTGAGGGTGTGACATTTGACGGATTTAAGTGAATATAGCGTAGTTCAATTATCCAAAAGCTTGGCAACCAAATGTCTGGACACGTGAAATCAGCGCAAGTCTGTGTAGGGATCGTGAAATCTGGTTGTCTAAAAATGGATCTGAAATGGAACATGCTGCCGCTGTGGGAGATTGCCGCTAGTTAATTCATCTCATCCGATTCACCGGTAGGTGGCCATTGGATGTGAGCGAGACGATCTATGAAGCTGACGGTTTGCCTATCCACAGTATGCAGCGATGTCTTTTATGCTGGATGGAGCACTTTCAAGCGTAGTTTAGCTGGCCTCCGGCGCCAGCCTCTGCCATTGCTATTCCGGAACACATCTCGTCGTCTGTTTCGACGGATCCACCTTCTGAAGCGGAGATCCGCAAGGAAATTCAAGCCTTAGGACGTCATAAAGAGCCGGGCTCCGATGGCCATTCGCCAGCCTTATTCAAAGATGATGAAATAGAGGTTGTTAGAGAACTTCAGGTTTTGTTCTCCAAGGTCTGGCACTCTGAGGAAGTTCCCTCCATGTGGGAAGAATCAGTCGTTGTCCCCATCTTCAAGAAGGGCTCGCGCAGTGACTGCGCCAACCGTAGGGGTATAAACCTAATCCCGATAGCGTCTAAGCTACTAACGTCTGTCATTCTTCGCAGTTTGTACAACACGCGTGATCAGAAAACTCGCGAGGAACAAGCTGGGTTTCGCACCGGTCGCGGATGCATCGATCACATCTTCACCTTCCGGCAGCTGTTAGAGCACCGTTACGCCTTTCAGTGACCAAGGATCGTTGTGTTTCTAGACATTTGCGCGACCTCCTACTCTGTCGGTAGGTCTGCACTGTGTCACTGTTTGTTAAGGAATAGTGTACCTGGGAAGTATATATATGTCTTCAAAGAGTTGTATCGTCCTACCTCAGGTCGGGTTAGGGCTTATGGCTAGCTTTCGCTACCCTTTGCCGTCTCCAAAGGGGTACGACAGGACTACCCTATATCCCCGTTTCTTTTCTACTTCGCTATAGAGAATTTCCTACAGAACGCTTTGTCTGGTCCTCCAAACGATTGAATTGAACTCCTCCCAAGGAAAAGAGGCTTTTGGCTTAGAGTACGTCGATGATATCGCCTTGCTGAGCGACAGTGCACAGGCAATTCAACACGCATTGGACCACTTGGCGATTGACGTGTCCCGATATGGCATGCGCTTTGAGCCTTCACAGTGCGAGGTACTCTTTCAAGATTGGCAAGAGCCTTTTATCGGCACTGATCTTCAGGGGTGATCAGTTAGAGGTAGTGAATAGCTCTAATTGCCTCGAGAACAGGTGTTGGTGTTGGGAAGGGGATCTCATCACGAAATGCGAGAACCAGAGCAGCTTTTGCGAACCTGTGCCATTTGTGGCGCCGCCAAGACATCCGGAAGGGTGTACAGTGGCGCAGTTCGTACCGTTCTTCTTTACGGTTGTGAGACCTGGCCCTTCCGCGTTGAGGATACTCGGCGGCTTTCTTTATTCGATCACTGGTATCTCCGAAGCATTGCTCGTGTCTGGTGGAAACATCGGATGAACAATGACGAGGTTCGTTGTCGTGTGTTCGGCGCTGATAGTCGCCCTCTGATCGAGGTAATCACTACACCGTCTCCGATGGCTCGAGCACGTTTTGCGTATGCCTGCTCACCTTTCACCCTTTCGTGCCCTTTGTGCAAGTGCTGGGCAAGGCTGGAAGAAGCTACGCGGCGGTCGGACTATGACTTGGCGCAGGGGCATGAAGAAGCTAGCTTCGGATTTGAATTCGGTTGGTGCTTCCCGCCTTCCGGGTTGGGGCCCAAGAGATGATGATTGCCGTCGGTTAGGGGCGTTGAGAGATTTGGCTGGAAACCGTATCCAGTGGCGCGAGTGCTGTATGGCCCGTCTGTTGAATTCCCGTTCCCCATAAACCACTGAAAAACGCAAAAAGTTTACAAAACGTACACAGTAAGAATATTTAAAAAAATGCTTTTACTTGTTGGAACCTTATATTGACTTTTAATTCCCTACCCGACTTCGTATTTTTTCCTGCTGTTGTTGCGTTGGCACCATGCCTATTCTCAAGCTGGTGTAGTAGCAAGTATTGTGTAAACCTGTGGAAAAAATTTCCCCGGAGGCACACGACCGGTTTTGCAGTTGTGATTCATTTGTGGGCTCTTCATTCAAGAGTATTTATTCACACTCCAAGTGCAAATTTCTGCTTCAAGATTGCGTTGACCCCACACCAAACCTTGTCCTGGCATGGAAGTCTTAGTTGTATAAGTTCTGTTTTCTTGGCAAGTACATCCGTTTTTCTTGATATTGAAGCGGCCTTCGACTCAGTCGACCGCGCAGTTCTCTGGTGCTGCCTCTTGCTGAGGGGTGTACCAGAGAAATTCCTCTCCACCATAAAGCCCTTTTATATGAACAGCCGAAACTGAGTTCTGGCTTATGGTGCTCTTTCACACGGGTTCACTACGAAAAGAAGTATACATCAGGTTTGCCTCCTCTGTCCTTTTCACTTTAACTTTGTGATTGATGTGGTCCTAGAAACCGCACTTTTGTCAGGCGAGGATAGCGGGATTGAACTTTCCCCGGATGGAAGGGTATCAGACCTTGAGTCTGCTGACGAAATATTTCTTCTAAGTGAAGATCCGGGTAAGTTGCAAGCTATTCTAGACAGCTTGACGGATTAAGTAGCGATGTTCGGTATGCGTTTTGCACCTTCAGAGTGCAAGATGTTTCAGGACTGGTTTGGTCCAATGTCAAACGTTTCAGTGTCTGGGGAGACTATAATGTGATTGACAAGTTTTATTACATGAGGAGTTGCATCTCACCCGGAGGTTGGAGGTCGGATATCGGATAAAGTGTCTCTGCGTATACAGAAGGCTCATTTGGCATTTGTCAACCTGGATCATCTGTGGCGTCGACATGACATCCGTTTACCTATCAAGGGTCGAGTTTACGTTGCACCAGTCACACCCGTGCTTCTGTATGGTTCGGAGACATGATCACTGAGGATGGAGGTCATACGAAGATTGGTAATATTTGAACACCAATGTCTTTGTAGTATTGCTCGGATCTGGTGGGCATACCGTGTGAGCAATGCTGAGGTTCGGCGGTAAGTCTTAGGTCCATGGATCAAACCATTAGATGAAACACTTAAGCTCACCAGGTTAAGATGGTTGGGACATGTGTTACGCATGTCACCTGACAGGATTCCTCGGCGCGCAGTGTTTGCTGAGGCGGGTACCGGTTGGAAGATGAGTAAGAGTGGCCAGTCCATGACGTGGAAGGAAGGTATAAAAAGCCTAACTAGTGGACTTGGCCATGTAGAGGGTGTTCGATTTCCTGGATGGGGTCCAAGAGACCCTCCTACTCAGTGGTTGCATACGTTGGGGGATATGGCTAGATGCCGCGATCCGTGGCGCTCTTGCATCCACAAACTTTCTTCATCGACTTCATTCCAATAATGTAGTTCTCCTCTTACTCCTTTTATGTTATGTTCTCCTTCATTATTTCGTTTTGAGGTTGTCGCTAGGAGATAGCAACCAAGGCCACCGCACCCAGTGCATGGTTGATGGTTGTCTGAACAAATTCACTTCCGTCCGCTGCGACTCAGAAATATGACCTTTACGAGTGGAAGATGCATGAAGACTATCAGTGTTTGTTCAACTGTGTCTTCGCAGGTTTGCTCGAATATGGTGGGAACATCATATCGGTTATGCTGAGACTGGGTGTAGGTTGTTGGGAATCCGAGGTCATTCGCTGGAGCAAACGCTCAATCCGAACAAATTACGGTGGTTGGGACATCGATTGCGCATGCCCACCGATGGAATTTCTCTGTTTAGGTTGTCCTTCGAGGCAGGCGGTGGTTCGAGGGTAGATCGAGGTGTTCACCACATGATATGGTAGAAAGTTATAAAAGCCTAGGCTAATGGACTTGGCCGCTTAGGACGGGTTAAGCTTTCCAGTTTTTGTCCTCAAGATTCACTCATGGCATCTTTCGATACATAAAGTGGCGTGGTTACCTGCCATGATCAGTGGCCGACTTGCCCTCAAATTCTTTCTGCGTCTGTATTATTTCCACTGATAAATTTATCTTCCGCTTCTCAGGACTTTATGCTTCTGCTTATTTTCTCTCGACAAGACGATACCAAGAAATAAAAACCCAAACCAATGCACGGAAATGCGAGGTTAACGGTGAAAGAATTGAGCTGAACCGCATTCTCAACAGATAGCGTCGTTTCATATCACTTCAAATTGTCTCCCCTTCTGCAGTTGATGTTGTGACTTAGTAGTGTTCATATGTCTTATTTCCGCACAATTTTAGTGATTCCTAAAATCCTACCTGTCATGGCTTGAACGCTAGTTCTTGGTCTATCTCCCAAGTTTTCTTTCGTTACCTCTGCATCATGCGATAAACTAACATTAGCTGTGCCTTCCGAATTGTCGCCGTCCAGCGTGAAACCCCAGTGGATTCCCCTTCCGCTCATAAATGGTACATAAATACACGCATCCACTTTACCTCGCGTTTGTTTTTGCCAATCACTAGCCCCACGTCAGTCGCAAGGCCAGTTGGTACGTTTTTATCATCTAATTCATGCTGCCATGAAGCAAACCATCACACTTGTGTTTGTGACTTTTGTGTTTTTATTCTTTCTACTAGCTATGTGCGTAGTAGTATAAATAATTCACGAAACTATCGTAATCGTCGGTTTATTGCACTAGTCACCGTGAACTCATAATACCGCGCATTCGCCTTCCGCAGATCCTCGGAACCACGACTCATCTGGATCCACGTCGGCCGATGATTTTGAGAAGTATGCCGATTCAAGTCGACAACAGTTTGCAGCCCGACGCCTAATGCCGCTTCTCATAGCTCGATCACACCGCGTACAGGACGGAAACAGGACACGTACCAGTGTCGTCGGACAGCGCAAGGGCCGATCGAACCGTCTTTCGGATTCGCTTTCGGCACAGAATGACTCGTCTGCTGTTGCTGAAAAAACCTCCAGTCACCTCGCGCAGACTGCTTCCGGTGGTTCACAGGCAACGGTCAGTTCTGCGCGTGTTACAAGACTTTCCCAATCCAACGGCGGACAGAACAGCCATAATGGAATGGTAGCCGGGTCCTCAGCCCCATCCGTTCCATTGCAACCACGCGCATCCCACATCGCCATCACGGCTTCAGACGCTGTGAGTGTCGATAACGTTGCTGGCACCTCTGTGTCAGCTATTGCAAATACCACCGAAACTCTCAGTGATCAGTTCAATATCGATGTGGTCGAGACTCCGCGGTCTGTAAACATCGTAAGCTTCCCAGTGGTCGTTTTCTCTCTGAAAGGCCAATCATTTGAGTTGTCAAGTGACGTATTTGAATTTATTTATTTCGTCGTTTCACTTTCTCGCGCCTCACTAGAATGTACCACTTGTTTTATTTTTGCTTATCATAAATACACGGCATCATGCGGTTTCTCGATTAGTATTGGGATTGTTTTTGTAGTATTCCGGGATATTTTTTGCCTGGCTTATATGAAAGGTACCCAATTGTTCCGAGATCAAGTGATCCGATATAATTCCCTATCATCTTTCTAACTAAGGTCATTGCTCCGAAGTGGTATTTATGCGGTTGTGCAAGCAACGTAGCATGCTTAGTGTCGCTCACGATATGAACTTGGTAGGGGTCTAACACCTGCGCACTGAAATGTGTTCTATTCAGCCAATGCGGCTTGATAGTTCAGTGAACTAAGCACACCAATATGCAGCGAATATCACTAGCTGCACATGCGTTGAGTTAAGTTACTCATATCGGATTGGCGTTCGACCGGGGAATGTCTATTAGGATGACGTTTGCGATCAAATTGTTCGTGAAACCACAAATCACAGTTCTTTCTCAGTTTGAGTTTTCATTTACACACTTCCTAAGAGCATTGCCAATAGGCGCATAGTTTGTACGATCGACGCACCAACTCAGATACTGCTGCCGCAACAGGTCTTATAACAAGTCTGGCTAGACCAGTAAAGTGGTTAGTATCTTGAAAGCCCAAGGAAGATATGAATCAGACCAGTTGCATCCTGCATCTTGAAAGTTAGACTCCGTCGACAGTTTGTTTATGATGGCGAATTATCAAGGCTTCACGGAATCGCTTTCGGGATTGTGACCCCGCCGGGTGGTAAGGTTCTGCTAACGTGGATTGACACGTAGTCACGATTTTAGCACAAGGTGAACTGATAGACGTCCAACGAGCAAAGCAAAACCCAAGTGTTCGCTTCAGAATTGGCGCAGAAGACACAATCATAAGGGCAAAAGAGTGCTGTGAAAATAGTCCTTATATTACTGCCCGGCTGGTCGGTATTGCGAATGAAAATCCCCCGATGAAAACCATTCACAGTATGTCGAATAATCATGCAGCTTGGAGTTCCAGTTATAAATATAGTTTAATGTTGAGGGCGATTCGCAGTTGGGCTGCGTAGAACGTTCAAATGAAAGCAGTGTTTGTGTTTAAGCTCAAACAGCTAAGCCACCAACTGTCCCATCGATTTTCATATCTAAGATACTTAAATATTTGGTGACGGGAATTGCAACATTTAGTGCTCTCGAGCAATATGGTCTGCAGAAGATAAATCGTGCTTCAAAGGTTTATTGTGTGAAAAATTTGTGAAATTGGAGGTTATTGCATGCGTTTTGACCCATTGGATGTTGTATATTGCAAAATACCCGCATATCCGGACGGCATTTAATTACAGAAAGTGTCGATTGTAATGCATACGGAAATTTACTCAGTATGCAGTTTGAGCTTGGCGAATTGATTAACTATATCCGGTCATCGGATAATAGTCCTAATTCATTCAAAGTTTCCTTTTATTTAAGTTGATTCTTTTCTGCCCTATGAATAATTAAATGTGTGTGACCTTGGCTGCCAGGGTAAAAGGCTCTGAGCAAAGTAAGCTGAAAATTAATGAGGCATGAAAATACAATTAAACTGATCAATAGGAACACAAATTATCCCGGGTTGTATTCAGATTGGCTTACTATCCGAGTATTTTCGTAGGAGCCGTTTTTCAGCCAATATGTTCCCCATGGTTGTGCTTATATCATATGGTTAAGAAAAATTCTTTCATTATTTTGAGATTTCACGATATATGTAATTTAAAAATGCTCTTTAACGATGACTGGATAAAAGAAGTTCCAGTTTGCATCAGTGTGAGCGTTGGCTTCAGGCTTCATTTTGATGCGCTCCGTTAATCACTTATATTGTTATCGCGATAGAGATGGGAAGATCCACCAAAACTGACTTCTCTCTGCACCTCCATAAAAGGGATAAAAGTAGAACTGCAGAGGTTTATAATTCTGCATCTTTTTTGCCGTATCCTGCTCAGCGTTTTAACGCGAATGGGAGTACCAGTTATCGGATAGATCATAGAAAAACTATCACAGCTACACATTTCAGAGGTAGAAGAACTAGCAGTTCGAATGAATAGGACGATTTTATGTGCATTACGATCGAAAAACAGTTCCGAAAATCCCTGTTCTTCATCCAGCGCGGGACACTCCCAGGCTCTCTCGCTCCCCGTTGGATGTAAAGTGGCCGCAATTTTTAATCTGGCTAGTATCACGAGTTATGAAGGCTGCACTGCAAGCCCAACAAATGAGGGCGTGTGGTGGTTTCATCGGGGGATTCAAATCACGAAGCCCGTCATTTTGTCGATGTGTTTGTTTCTCGCATGAGTGTTTGGTAAATAATGCCCCCTAGAAGACTAAGAAAAATGTCATTTGGTGTAGGAATTTTCCCCCGAAAAATTATCCCGCTGAAGGTCGATATATCATATCAACCAACATTGTTGATTTGGATAGAAATAAAACACGTTTTTCTTTGTCGGTGGCCTTCGAATGTTGGAGAAATCTTCACCGTTATGACTAAAAAGGTCCCCGAAGTCAATAAAAGGAAGTCACCTGGGTAGGTAATCGTTATTCAGGATAACGCTTCATGGTTTGTTTCACGTGACGTTTGTATATAAAGCCATTCAAACGATTTGTCTGCCAATTATTCACTGTAAGACTTGTAAATGTATGCCCAACTTCAAGGTACAGCTCATACAGTTACCCTATAATAATGCATATTTAAACGTAATCGTAAAAATTTCTCTGTTCTAATGAGAATAATCAAAGAGCTACCTACACACCAGCCATTGGGATCAAAAGTGCATTGTGGTGGTTCATAAGATGAAGAATGAGTTCGCTACCTACATGGTGAACTCTATTCTGAAGAGACGGCGGAGAGTCCTGAAGAACAAGGGCAGACCAAATGTTTAATATCGTGTATGACAATTGTTCCGAATAATGTTAGGGTTAATTCGATGTAAAAATTTTTGTTCCATTTTCCTCCAGAGGTTCATATTCCGTCATAGTTGCGGCCCACTGGCAGTGACAAAAGTATGATTTCGTCTGCATTGTGAATGCAGGTATTCACCGCATACTACCAGACCATAAAGGTTATTTTCCTAAAACCTCGCCACTACTTGCTGGTTATGGCACAAAAATGATTTAGTTCTACGTTAATACTGTCATGTACGAGTACAAAATGTGCCTATCGGAAACCCGTATGCATCACTTTCGAAAATACCTGTATTTTCTCTGTTGTAATCGTCAAAATGACATCTTTTTCAGAAGAATCACCAGACCGAGGTGGACACGGGAGTCACCAACAAAACATGTCCCGTCGTAGTTGCAGAGGTGGACAAAAGTGCCACTGACCCCTCACCACAGTCGACCGTCCCGGTGTTACAGGATCCTCCGCAAAAAGGTCTCTTACGGGAATCCGTGTCCGGAGATCCTATCGGAAAGCAGTCAGCCGGACCGGCACCTGTGGCCTCGATTGACAAGGAGACGGAACCTTCATCGTCAAATGCGTATGTATTTCCTTACTTTTCGGAGTACTTTTATTTCAATTTTCGAAGGGCTTATTATGCAACTAACTTAAATAGAAAAAAACCATAATAGTGTATAATTGATATCTGGGTAATTTTGTTACATCTCAAGTGATACTTACTGCAATCCAGTCTTTCATTCCACCTCTTCCCCTATGAATTGAATATTTAGTAACTGAAATTCTAAGCAGAAACCAATAGCCTCAAGATTTTCCTCGGAGTCGGTCAAGCCTTTCTGATATCCCATTTTTGTGTGAACTATGCGGAACATCATGTTGTGGTCGCTCATCTCATCATTCACTGTTAATTTTATTGGATTTGACGGGAAAGAACAAAGGTCCATGAAGGACTGATATTTACGTGGTGGACGATACCTTATGTGTCGATAATGATTGGATAAACATTACCTAAGTGAAACAGCTTCTATGTGGGTGCTATTACATTGTGGTTATTTTGTAACGATTTCAACCTACTACTCATTCCTCACATCCCACTGTCCCTCCATCCTCCCTTCTTATTAATCATTCAGTGCGACTAATGTTCCCCCGGCTCCGGTACGAGATGAATTTGATGCTAACTGGGTTGCTTTCCTTCACGAATTGATCTGGTCAAGTTTGTACGTCTCATCTGCGTCTTCACAGGCCGAAGACTCATTTCCCAATTCCGGATAGAAGAGAATTATACTGACTTTGTTGTACCGGTCCCCTATTCTGGCATCAGTATTCTGTCGGTCTTGGTTCTGTCCTCTGCTTTCGTCAATACTTCACTGTGCCAACACAGCATGGATTTATTGTGTCCAAATACAGCTGAATAAAGTGCCGAATCAAAACCGCAATTGTCTGTCCTATCCTATTAGCACTATTTCACGAACTAATAGTCTGCACACGTCCCATCTATCCGATGTTGAACCACTCGATCGCTCTTTTTTGTGCCCCAGTGACAGCCAATGGCTCATAAATAGCGTCATATCCCTGTTAGTTGCACACAGCAACTATCTCGATGCCTCATCCATTCCCCATGGTCTGTCTGTCTGCCCGCAGTATCCACATTCTACGGATAAATTCACGCACTGTTAGATTGCCTTTTCCACGAGGCTGTGTACATACATGATCCACATCAAATGTTGTAATTCTGGGTTGAATTTCGTGGTGCCGCCCTTCATACACGAACTTGATCCGCGCTGTGTAGGTAAGAGCGACACTGCTTGTGCGACTGGGTCTCCAAATTGTTTTTTCAGAACTGATAGCGTTTCTTGTTGCCCTTTTTCTCGCCTTCTCTCCCTCTCTCTCTCTCTATCTGTCTCACACACACACATGCATCCCACGAACTTCGTGCGCTGTCCGGTTTTCGCTCATTTGTCTATCCTGTTTGAGATCCTGTTACAAGACTGTGATAATTGGATGTGTGGTCTTGATCTTTGTGTTCACTCTGAATGCGGTAGGTTCAGCCTGGTATAACTGGCGCGTACACACACGGGTTCAGTTTCATAAAAAACCTGTTTTAGGGGCCTCAATTTCGTTGTGGTGTAGATGCACTATTATGGTAAACATTTCACTAGACAAGACCTCATTTGTGGACACTGCCGATTGACTTATGGTTTTCGAAACTAGCGGGCCGGGTCTAACTGAACCAGTTGTCATCAGTCCGAACTTTATTGACCTCGGTAGTCCTGTTTTGGCCGTACGGCTCGGAATGACATTAAAATGAACTCGAACTGGCAACAGAATGTACATCTTTTTATATGCGGATAAGCAGTGGTTGGTTAGTGGATGTATTCCAAATGCTGTTACGTGATGTACAGGATGGTCCACGAAGGGATAGGCACAAATTATATGAATAGTAGAAAGACGGTATGCGGGGTTTGTAGTGAAATGAGTCAGAGACGTAGAGCGTCGTCAGGTGCGTGCAAGAGTGCATGGTCGTAGAATTCATATTTGTGCGACACATTTTCAAGCAAAATGCTTATATTTCAGCCAAAAAGTTCTGACAAACTGGGGCAAAGTATGCGACAATGGGTGCCAAAGGTATCTGAGAGTGAAAAACAAAAAGCAAACATCAACCAGATTTGTAAATTAATTCCGTTTTATTCTCGTCCTTGTTGGTCAGTACCCGCGCCAGATAGGGTATGTTGAATCTGCTTTGCCTGTTGCCAACTCTGCCTATTCACCAATCTCAACCTATACTACGTTTGAACCTATTATTAAATGACCACAACTCAGTAGACCTTGATCACATTCACGTCAGTTCAAGATATTCCTCCTTTCTCAAGTATTGACCGTTCGTTGCACACGCACTTACTCTGAACCACCACTCGCTTGATTTGACTCGATCTGGACTTGACTGTTTGACTTGTGCATTGAGTTCTGATCGGCTTCACTCAGCAAGCACGCGTAAACACACACAAAATTCTGTGACCCTTTTGATTGTGGGACCAATCGTTTCCTTGCGTGCCTGAGTGAATCCGTGCCCTATTCGCTGGTCGGTCAGACCCATCGGTCGATGCCGGCGTCTTCGCCTTTCTCTTCGTTTGTGTCCCTTGAACGCACGTTCCCTTTCCTTGTCTGTCATTGTTGTGATCATTCGATAACCATCCTGGTGACTCGTGATTCCCTTTGCGGCCGGACACCCTAGCAGTACCCGTCCAACATCTCCCATCAACTGCACGAATAGGAAGAATTCTATACTGCATCGGTCGTCGCGCAGGATAATCAGGACCGCGCTGCCCATCGAATCGAGCGGGGTGGATAGTGATAAGTGGGCTACTGCTCAGAGTTCCCTCTCTTTTATTCAACCTTTGTCTTATGTCCCTACCCACCTCTCTTTTCCCCATCTATCCACCCACAGTGCTCCCACTGATAACACAGTTGATACTCGCAACGATTCCCTGTCAAATAGTGTCGGAAATAATCCACTGTCTAGTAACTCACATTTTCTCAAGCCTCGTCCGCCTCTTAATCTCGGCACCTGTAATGTGCGTACACTTATGTAGTCCTGTCAGCCGGCGTGTCTAGCCCTCACAATAGGCAATCGGTTATTCCTGTCGACAACAAATTTCCGAGAGGTCGCGTCTTACGGCGCTCTACCTCTATAGGTTATTCTGTGCCAGATCCAAAATATCGCAGTAAGCTACCGGTGGCGCAGTTCTGTCCAAGACTAGATCCTACTGGTCTACGTACGTAGAGTCGCACCACGCACTACATTCAATGCGATTATCTCTCCAGCTCCATGGTCATCGGCACAAACCACAAACCCGGTTAGCCGTACAACGTTTGTCTGATCTCGAAGTATGCACCCGTTATGAGCAGAAGTTAGCACACGAGCCAGGATCTACGACGAACAGTAATGTAGATGAGCATTGGGTTCATATCCAGCAGGTGATGCATGTGGCAGCAGGTTTCGCCTGTGGTCCTAGATCCGATGTCCATGAAAGACACTGTTTTTCTGAAGAGTCGTTGAGTATAATGGAGCAAAAGCGTCAGCTCTCGAACTGTAAGGAGGTGAATAAGATACGAAGAAATCTACAGAAGCAAGTTACGAAAAGACTTAAGAATGGTCGCAAAAATTGGTGGGTTAGGGTAGCCGAAGAAATGGAAATAGCAGCTGCTTCAGGTAACAGTCAAAGGCTGTTCAAACTTATTCGGGACACCGGTGGACGGCGAACTTCGGTCAGCGAAACGATTTGCGATAGAAATGGAGAACCCATCCATGACCAAGAGCAAAGGCTCGACCGTTGGGCGGAATACTTTAAGGAGCAGTTTAGCTGGCCGCGTGCTAATGTAGTTACTCCTGTGTCAACAAGTGCGATTCCTTGGGGAGTATCACTTGAGGCCCATCGGACGTAGAAGTGGAGTCGAACATTGAATTAGTAAAGCGAGGCAAAGCGGCCAGTCTCGACGACTTCCCTCCAGTTCTTTTCAGAATGGGCGGTGATGCGTTGATGAAATCACTTATCACCCTGCTCCGTGACATTTGGATCAAGGAAAGTATTCCGGTATTATGGGTTCAGTCACAGAGTGTTCCCATCTTCAAGAAACGAATGCGCGATGACTGTAGTCATCGTCGTTGGATTAGCCTAATTTCGATAGCCACCATCTTACACCGGCTTGCTGGAGGAACACCCGGGAACAGCAAGCCGGATTTCTTCCAGGTTGAGGATGCATCGACCAGATTTTTACTCTTCATCAATTACTGGACGACGTTGTCCGCTTGTTCGAATAAGAGCAACGTGCGCAAAGTGCACTGGGTCGGCTTGCGAGAGATGTAGCTCTATTCGGCATGGGCGTTACACCTTCAAAGTTTAAAATGATATTGCAAGACTGAATGTTAACGATTCCGAGCTTGATGCTTGATGGGGAGGTGCTGACAATTATCGACCGTTTCACCTCGGCAGCAGCGTGACGATGATTGGGAGTACCGTAGTAGAGGTGAGATCACGTATATCCTAAGCCTGAGCGGCGTACACTTGAAAGAAGCACTTTTGGCGCCGATCTGATATCTCGCTGAAGTTGAAAGGTCATGTGTATTGTGCCACGGTGCTTTCAGTTTTGTTGTGTAGTTGCGAGACTTGAGGTCTGCGTGCGAGAAATATTCGTCATTTGAGGTATTTGACCATCGATGTTTGCGTAGTATCTCTAGAATTGGATGGAATGACCGGGTAAACAATAATGAGGTCAGAAATCGAGTATTAGATACTAATTCAGAGAATGTTCTGCTACGCCGTATCGAGATTAGTACACTTCATTGGTTATGGCGCGTGTTACCTGTGACAAACACGTCTACCATTCTGTGCTCTGTTCTCCGTTTCTCTTCGGAAATGAAAGCAATCACATGTATGTAAACAGATGTCGTTGGAACGAGAAGTGAGAAAATGTACATCGAACTTACGAGAGGTAGGTGCCTCACGTCTTCGGGGTTGGGGTTCAAAAGATCCGTCAACCAGTTGGCTGGAGACACTGAATTATATGGCAGCAAACCACGAGCACAGGCGATCGTGTTGTCACTTTCTATCGAATCAGAATGGTTGATCGATGTGTGTTTGTTCGGTTAGACTGTGTATTCCGTGTGTTGGTTACTACGGCGTCGTTTCCTTTTCTCATCAGTATCGATGTACTCCCTATCCATCTTGTATGTCCATTTTTTCTACTTCTGCTTGTAACATGATAAGAAAGGCAGTGATCAGTGGGGCTTGCTTTGCTACTTAACGCTGTACACTGATGAGTGATGATTCTCTTGAGGACCCCACTTTCTGAGTACGGTGAGATACGTACGGTCCAACTCGTGAACTGCTATCCCGATTTGTCCAGCGTCTAGGTCAGCGTGGAGTGACGCGCAAACCTCAGAAACGGAATCAACTAGCTGAGATTTGTTTGCGGTACGGTGAAATGAAATTCGTTCATATTCCACTAATTTCGTTCCATGTGTAAAGGCCGTCAGCCAGGATTTTGTCATTCTAGTCGCGAGAAGAACACGAGGCGTGTCGCTTTCCGGGCACGCCTTAGCCTAAGCGGTGCGCGTAGAGGAAGTATTGAAGAGTCTTAGAAATTATGTACGAAGTAGCGCCCTCAGAAATTTAAAATATATTTTGGGACCCCAGTCAAACAAACATTAATTTCCGTTTGAATCTCACTCGATCACGACAGTTCCTGCAATGGCTGTATGAGCGAGAGAACTCACAATTTATTCCAAATCCGTTGTTATTTTGATTGCTCATGCGCCAGATGGTGCTGCTCTACTGGATTGATTTAGCCCAAAAGTTTGTGTCAAAGAAGACATTAAATCAGGCAGATGCTCGGTTATCCGGGTAGCTGCATTTCACCCGGAGTTTGATGGATAATTTTCACGTATACACAAGGTGTGTTCAGCTTTTGCCAACCTGAGCAATCTGTGATGTCAGTTAGACATCCGCTTTCCAATCAGGGGCTCGGTGAACATAGTAATGGTTGAACCGGTTGAGAAATTCGGCGGACGGACGAAGGTTATTGACATTGGAACACCTGTTCTCGCACTGCACTCCAAGCTGAAGAAGCCGCAGAGAAACCGGGTCAGCATCACCCGCGTACAATCCGGACTTGACAAGTGGTGAGGTTCATCACACCCACACAGATATGCGACCGATCGTTAAATTCAAATGCCTCAGTATAGTTGGGGTGGGTGTCTTGGGCTCCGAGATGACTACTCGTCCTGAGCACCTCCCTAAATGCTCCCAAGTGACCGTGCGTCTAACACAGCCTCTACTGAGAAAGTCCCACTCACTACCTTCTCGGGACGGAGTTGTTCCCACTAAAGTGAGGGGACGAAAGCTAATGCACGGCGCTCTCCACCGAGTTGCCTGCCTGATAGTCAGTCTAGGGAAGATGGCTAAACCTTGGTCCCAAACCAACTACGAATGGTGTATGAGGCGTACAACAGTATTCTCACCGGCATCTATGGTGGGGAGGTGCACTGGGCACCCAGAATGTCTGGCCTGATCTGAAGGGCGTATGAACTGAGCAATCAGTCACCGGCCTCCAGTGGCTTATGGACCACACATTTCGTCCTGATGCCTTGCCGGTTAGGCTTTGGATAACTAAAGGCTTTCGTTGTAGATCCCTAAGAAAGCCACCTCCTTTGGCTTGGACAATCTGGGAGTATTGCTCCCACGAACAAATCATGGACTCGGACTATCTACCCCTTCCTCCCCGATTGTGCGATGTTTTGTTTGGCACACATTCTGAAACCAGACGGGTGTGAAATACATACGCGCATATTCAAGTCATGCTTGTGCATATGTCCATAACCTGGACAAAGCAAATACATACATAGCTCAGATACCGCGTTTCTCCGGAAAGAAGACCCGATGTTATACTAATTTAGTATCAAAAAACGCCTTAGGGCTTCTTTTCGGGTATATGATAAATTACAATTAAACAAGCGTTTTTATTAAAGACTTCCCAAATTGGTTCTTGTTTACAGGGAAACCAGATGTTATCCGAGGCGGTTAGTCATAGCTCACCAATGCACCCTGATTTCGAGTATGAGCACTACAATTGGTATTAAACAATCGACTCGCCCGTGAGTAACCAGCTTGCTGTGGGCGCATTTAAGCCTGGTAAAATGGATCATCCAGGTATATGGGGTCTTATCCTTGATCACATTCCGCTGATTCATTTCCCCTTTTTCGGGGTAGGCCTTATTAACGACATCCTAAAAGCCGCGTTAGGGTTTATTTTTAGCCGAACATAGTTGTGTCTGTTTAAAGGCGTGGTCCTTGCGTGAGAGTACGTAAATACCAGACCGACAAACGGTTAACGAACTCACGCAAGAGTGAGTTTATCAACCGAGATTTGCAAACGGAAAAGTGGATTGATTGAACGTAAAAATTATGTATTTCTGTCTCACGTGAAAATCTGACCACTGTACTGTACAAGCGGCCCTCTCCCCAGAGTATCAGCCAAATGAATGTTAATGCTTGGAAAGATCCCATCACGCTATTTCACATCATCACCTCTGTTGAGCCACTGAGGCAGTCACGATTGAAACTTCACAAATGCAAAATATCTCAAATAGAATTGATTGGAAAACTTTGCCATGACGAGTTACCGACCTGACAGCGTGTGAAAACGTGCTGTAGCTACTTCGATCCAACAGCAAGTAATCACAGTAACTCAAAAGACGGAGAGTCAATTTTAGCGAAACAGATGAACAAAGCTTTTCGGGCACCAGCAAAATTGATCGTTTGCTTTTTTGGTCGCAAGACTACAAATAAATTTGCGTAAATAAAGACAACAATAAAAGTGGACACGAGGAACCGTACCAACTAGATTAGTCAATCCATCTACTTATTCAGCTCTTTTAGAAGATTGAATCTAGGCTTCTGTGGCGATTAGTTATTGTGCACACGGAGAAGTTGACTTTTTTCTCGACTAATGGCCTGTCATACATGGGTGGTGTTACCTACAGTATCCAAAAGCCTTGCAGGCAATGTGAAAATCGCTTTTTATGAAACAGTAATTTGTTTCTTTGCCACGCACACACGGAGATATGTTTTCGGAGCGTTGCTGCTACTGAGAGGATTCAACCATAGTGTGTCAGCTACGGAGAATGTTCATCATCATCGGCAGTCCAGTCAGAGAACTCCCAACTACCATCCGGAACTACGCAAACCAAAGTAGCAAGAAGACCACAGTTGCGGACTAGCACGTTAGTTGCATTGTGGAACTGGTTTGCATAAATATGTTAAGCAAAGATAATAATTCAAAGATTAGAAATTGGTCAGTTACAGACAACTTTTGCCGTACTCATTCTCGGCGATCCTGATTGACTGAGGCTCATCAGTGCGCGTAGATACGAAGCTGTACCTGGCCGTATCATGTGTGATACCGATTGAATCACCACGCACTCACCCGCTTATTGTAGCAAGAAAGCGGGATGGGTGAGGCACACCTATATTCAACCAGCCAAACATATCAAGTCGATAAAACATGTTTATATAGGTCTGTTTCCAGACCGCGATGTGGCAACATCGATTCTCCGTTCTGGCCAGGTGTCTGCCACCATTCGGTTGATTATTATGACCGCCGTTTCCGTTCGGTTGGTCCGATTGGTGGCCTAATCAGTATCTTCTCACATGGACTATCTTGCTGATTGCCTCAGATCCCACTGAGTCCCACCTGCGAGTCCACATGCCCTTTTTCTGTTGCGGGAATCTTCCAATATATATTTACCATCTGTTCTTTGGTCTGTGGCTCTCGACTGATCGGCTCGATGGGTTTGATACTTGTCGAGTTCCCTTTCCACGGAGTTCCGTGCTACTTTATGTCCCGGATCCATTCAGCTGATAGTAACCTTTTGAATCAGCATAGACACTAGATTTTGCAATAGGCTATTCTAACAACGTCGCAGATTTCGTCTGCCACTTAATTGCTATCTAAAATAGGAGTGACCGCAAATTAACCTGCCAGTCCGTCAGTTGGGTTGGACCCACACATCCCATTAACTAATTAATTTGTTAGACACACTGCACTCTCTATTTAAGCAGTATCCTATACTATTGAGACAGAGCATGAATCAGTCCCTCAAGTTGATGGGCACAGTTCGTCAAAATATCGGTAGTCAGAATCAGAATGTAAAGCATGTGTTGCTACATGCTTGTTAAGAATTGTCATTAGAGCAGCGTCCTTCAGTACTCCTTGGTAGTGTATGGCCACCTGGGCTCGAACCCGTAATGCGTGACTGTGATCGCCGTGGATCACATATTAGGCTATTTGGGCTAAATCTCAACCGCTTCCTCCAAGTCAATGGTGCATGATCTGCTTCAGTCCTAAACGGAAACTCCTTGTAAGAATGAAACAGCAAGAATGTTTCGGTAAGGGTCGCTCATTAACTTAGGATAAATCATTTATTGTCATCTATGGTGTAACAGCACAGCTGGAATCGGATCAGACTGAAAGTCTTCTCTACGGTGGGCTTACGCAGATTTGTGTTAGAGATACTACACCTCCCTTGACTGAATGTCAACATGATGACGGGACAAACACACAAGAATGGAACGGCTGTCCAGTGCTTTGTTTTTTTCCAATGTTAAGTGCAGTGTTGATGCTGTACGATGATACTTAACCTCAAACACGAAGGTTTGTTACTGTTTGGAGTACGACGACTGAAACGAGAGATTTGTGATTTGGATAATTCCATTTCTTTGAAAATCTGGCCCTGGGGAATTCTGATAAGAATAACTATCAGAGAATCAGAAGTAGTATCTAAATTCACCATGTATACGGCGGTGATTTAATCCACGCTTGAGGCTGTGAACTGCTTTGTCTGCGTCTCACGCATTCACAATACACGATATCATGCATCTATTTTATTTTTTTAAGATTAGTATTTGTAAGATCTTTCTATCACGATCTTGTTTTAGGACAAACCCATTCACCAACACGATATGCCCAGGTACCAGCACTCTCAGCTGGAGCGGAGTTGACGTCATTGTATTTCAGTGGCAATTGCCAAAGCAGATCCACAACTTTCCACTGGGTGGCTGGTTGCACCCGCCAAAATACCTGCCATCAAAAACAAGCACTCACATCTGTGGGTCGTAGTCTGACACGTCCGCTTGAACGATGCGTGACACGTTCTGCGTACGTGTGGGGTGATAATCGCCTATCGATCGTATAGGCCGTGCATGCAGTCGATTATTTGACTGTGAATCTGGGATCAGCATACAGTGATGGAAATTTTGCCTTTCGTAGGCATGTTCAGATAACGCACACGCTTTAATTGGCTGGGCTACTTTTCTTTGTTTACCACTATTTCATTGATACGGATAAATTTGCTCGCTGTGGCCTCTGCACGCCGTTATACGTGGTCAGAAGTGCTTCTAATCAAACAGATTATCAGATTTTTCGCACAATCAGATGTAACCGATCATATAAACCTAGAAATTCCCATTCCAATCAGCGGTGGTGTTCCGTAAGGCTTTATACTGGGACCTTTGTTGGTCCTAGTGTTTGTGAACGACCAACCACAGACCCTCCGATTCCAATACCTTATCCATGCCGAAGACCTAAACATCTGGGCCACCATCCGATGGGCAGAGGATCGTGGGATACTACAGGAGGATCTCCATGCACTGGTCAGTTGGTCGACCATCTGGGGCTACCTATGAGCATGTACAAATGAGCGTGTGTGAGGACTGGGAGGTCCAGTGACACTTCGGACTACTGGCCAGGGAGTTTCGCACTTCGTTGCACACTTGAGGAAAAAGACCTCGGAGTTGTCGTCATCCACGGTATGAAGACTCGAGCAGACACTGACGGAGACTACGCCTCAGGGCGGAGAATGCTTGGTCCAATCCGTCGTTCTTTTGGGCGTCTACCCTTGGATACCTTCCAATTGCTGTATGCTTCACATGTACGTCCCCGCTTGGATCATGGCGGTCCGGCTGTCCACCACTGCACGGTAGAGGAAGTAGCCAAACCGGAACAAGTACGAATCGCTGCCACATCTCTAGTGGCCGAACTGCGTAGCATCAAATACGAAGAAATTTTTGGAAGCCTTTGGGTTGTTCCTCATTGCCCACAAGCGTATCCGTGGTAACCTCATCTATGCCCGGCGAATCATCATTAGTGGATTTGGCCCGGACCCGTAGTTGGAACTCCCGCTCAGGAATGACGACCGTACCCGAGAACATGTACTGATGTTCAGTAAGGTGCATTCAACCGTCTCGCCAGCCTTCTGTCCATTATCGAGGAGAGTGACCAATCTCCGGAACGCTCTACAGACCAACGTGGTGGATGAGGAAAACGAGATGAAGTTCAAGAGGAAACTTAACCACATCCAGAAGGATTATCGACAGAGCACCGACGTCTAAATGAGTCAATGCAATGCGATGGGGCTCATATGGGATGGTTTTTCACTGCCCTTTATCTGAAGACTGACCCAAAAAAACCATTCGTGCTGGCTGACAGGCTGCCCTTAATTTCATCCCTCCAGCGAAGATGTCCCTCCCGTCACTGGCCAGCATCAACGTGCTCTGTGCTCACAAAAATGTCTAATCTCACCCGAGTTCTTCGTTCTCACATTGATGCTCATACTTGTGTAGTTTGCGTGCATGAATCGTGGCTAAACCCACATGTCGCTGACTCACTCGTGTCAAACTGGTCCGGCAGGATAGTATTTACATCAACAAGAAGACTGGACGTGGGTTGTTCACAAATGTCAGCTCCATCTAGAGTGGCAAGTCTGAAGTCATTTATGCATAGCCAATGAAGGGTGTTGATTGTGTAGTGGCTCAGCGCCATCCTAATTTTTCTCGCTATAGGCGCATCATCGTAACAAACTTACACGTAACTCAGTTTTACATAAATAGCACTATTTCACTTCCCTAAGACTCTTCATATTTTCTTGCTTCTCTGTTGGATGACAATTTGCACATCATAGTAGACAATTTCAATCATGCTTCAACCCAACCTCTCATTGCTTTTGATCTAACTGATCTTTGTACTTTTCCAACCAGAGGCAACTGAATTTCTGGGTACCTGTCTCAACAAGTGACCACTGTCTGCTCCTCTAGAGGGCCAAGATGTACTCCTGGTCTACTTTTCACTCCTTCAGGAAAACCAGCCAAATCAAAGCCCGCCTCCGAAACTTTTCACGTGGTAGTATTCTTGTCTCACAGAGATCCCTTTCACTTGTATCTTCATGGTTTTCCTTCTATTCGTCACTAAGAGGCAATGTCTGACTCTAACTAGAGACGATAAATTTAATTTTCAACAAGTGCTTTCTCCTAAAAATCCTCTTTCTCTTCTATGTTTAAAAGCTTAAGAAGACCAAGGGAATATTTCTCCAAATCTCGGGATAATTCTAAAATAAGAAATATTTCCCTTTTGATAAAAAAAGAAATCAAATGCATTGACTCGCCCCATACCAATCAACTCATACGTAGCCACAACAGTAACGGACTATGGCAAGGTATTCGGCTGCACTGTGGAAAGAAAAACGAAACGAGTTAAATTTGCTGTGGACGCTGACAGCATCAACAGTGCATTCATCCGCCCATCAAACGACTCTCCAATTTCATTCATTCCAGAGGATAGTGTGGACATAACCCCGTTCCCTATCGAAGTATTAAAGGCTGTTCGTACTTCCAAAATAATTCCAAGTGTTGGTTCTGATGGCCTATCGTCATCACTTTTGAAACGTGGTGGTATCGCTCTGAGCGATATATTTACTTCATTTTTAAACAAATTTTTGTGCTCGTACTCTATTTCAAACTGCTGGAGACCGTTCACCATTGTTCCTATACAAAACCTTGTAATTCTGGTGTCACTGCTAAACGCTTTCGTCCCATGCACCTAACTTCGTCTGGTCTTAAACTTACAGAGCGAGCCATTCTTAAACGTTTGAACTCTTCTCTAAGCTGTCCCGACAATTCCTCACAGTTTGTTTCTAAATCGAACGGGTCCACTGTGAATGCCATCATTTCCTTAGTCCACCATATAACCCAATCCTTGGATGGATCAGCGAAGTCTGTGAGATGTGCTTTTCTAGACTACTCATCCGCTTTTGATTCCGTTACGCGGTCTGTCCTCCTCCGTAAACTGGAAGCTTTGGGCTGTCTCACACATTTACTGGCATAGTTGTTTGATTATTTTACCAACTGGACTCAGTGTACGCGACTAGGTTTTAAAACATTCGAACCCTTGGTGAACAATTCAGAGGTGCTTCAGGGAGCTGTCTTTTCTCCACATTTATTTTCCGCCTACATTAGTGATCTTTCATCCACTTCTTCTGCCCATTTATTTAAATATGCCAATGATGTGGCTCTCTGTCAGGCTGTTTCTGTAACCCAGGATTTCAGTGACTTTTCCAGTAACCTGTCCCATATTTATGATTTCTCAGTTCCATCCGGCTAAACTTTGAATTTGTCCAAACACTTTGAATGCATATTTACCCTTTCTTGATCAGCTTATCCTTGTGATCCATCTGTCATTTCCACGTAATCACTAGCTAGAGTGAGTTCTGTCAAATACTTAGGAGTCTCAATCGATGCAAATTTCAGGTGGGCATCACGCGTTTCAAACTGTGTGAAGAAACTACGCCGGCTATCTTACCAAATGGAAGGCTTAGGCATTTTAACGTTAAACAGAGTGTTATTTCCTTTTTCGTTTGTCAGTGGGTTTTTTCTGTTCTCCTTTACTGTTCCGCTGTTATTTTTACTGGCCTACTGGAGAAAGATTTAAAAATTATTCGTCGAAGTCTGTCTATTATCAGTCGAATATCCTTCCTACCCTTAACTGCACTATCTGCCTAGTTGTGCGAACTACACCTGGTCGAATGTGGCAAGTTCGCTCACATAATCCTTGCAGACGGCACTCACACTTTGTACGGTGATCTATCCAAGCGTATCTCTGGCTTCTACACGTTCCTCCTCTCGATCCATACCCTCTCCTATTACATATACAAAAACAGTACTGTACCTCACCTGGCCCGAATTCACGCATATGGGGAGCGATTGTGCCGAATTTCTAGGCATTTTTGATGTGCAATCATCATTTCTCATCCCTTTAACTCGACAATTTGCTATGTATCTTTTTGACTACCTACCCAAGCGTTTGATCAACTACTAATACAAATTACGAGTTTTGAAATGACATTAGTTCTCTGCGGGCTTGGTCTGGACAAAATTATTTTGTCTACGGTTCGTGGTGGCCAAGAGAGTGGGAATAAACGGTATCCAAGGTTATCTCGTGTCAATAATCAACAAACAGCAGTTTGGTGGGTCATCGCGTGAATAATCAATGCATGGTATCCAGATCAAAATGTGCACCTAGTTCAGATCTACAGTTCGGGCAAACAAATTCCTAACGAAATCAATGGATTTGAACCTAATCGTTGATATCACTTTACTATTGCGAATTCAACGTTCTTCAGTCCTTTCCAATTATGAAAATCTAGTAATAGAGGCAAATGTTAGGAGTGGTTGATTCAAACTGTATTCGAAACCACGCAGGATAGCCACTCACGTTTGAGTGTCACTTACGCCATACCAACAAGCCAAGGACCTCGGACTTTTCGCACATGGATCACACACCTTAAAAGCCCAACGAACATGAGCACGTGGCATCCGTCACAAAGAAGCTGCTTTCTAATTTTACTGACCACATCAGTAATTTCCCATTTTACAACCAGTGTTGATCGGCTGAAGAAACGGGTATGTTTGCTAATGCAATGCGTTTTGGTCTCTTCCTATGTCACAGAAGCTTTTACGGCCTGGTGAATCACTACACGGTCTATATCAGTCTTCATTTTCTCACACTGACGAAGTAGCCAGGCTGTGCAGATAATTCATAATGTCATCATTTCATATAGCCCTCCAGTGGGAAAATGCCCGCTATCAGAAGATCGCTTTGCGAGTTACTAATTGATAACGAGAGCTGTGAATCAATATCATTCCAACACAAAGTAGGCTGAATGCGATCGGTACTGTATAAATCATTATATGCAGCTATCAGGTGTATCAATATAAGACGGACGGAAAAGGAATAAGTCCCGAACGAATGCCCTTGTCTAATGGATATGCTTCACAACGTTATGTGACCGAGTAAACTGAAAATGACAGTTTCACTTCAGCCGTCTACTAAGAAAATGTGCGCCACGAGTCGACTGCTGTGCGAGTGACAAACTAGTAAAGTCCGATGGGCACTGAAGCTTAACAAGCCATTGAGAGACCACCTGTATAGCCCTAAACCCGGGTTAGAGTCCCAAGTAGGGATTCGAAGGATATGCACTCGCTCTGATGATTTTTTACAAGAATGAAATACTGTTGCCATGGTTTGCAATGCTGAGGTATGTGTGGAAAGCTTTTTGTGAATCACTCCATGGATAAACAAATTCTCTAACTACCGAAACTGAGTGATAGATATATGTTTATTTAGCAGTTGTCAGTAGGGTAACTGGGCCAATGACGGTGGGGTCTGTACCCGGGTCTCCAATATTCTTCTTCACGATGCTAACAGTATCATCACCACGGGCTACGTGCATCCCATTTTTGTCAGCGACTGAAGTCTCAGATAGCATAAAACTATTCTTAAACCACTTCTAGAATGAAAACGTATGATGGAAGCAGGGCGCATGAAAGGTTCATCTGAAAGATATCTTTACATGTGTTCTGATCTATAACAGTCGGCTTAAAGTTGTTTTTGCATTCACGAATAATGGATAACAGTACGCATCAGGTTCATCTATTAGCACGTAAGTAGGCAAGTTCCGGGAACTGAGCAAGAGCACCTTGTGCAACAGAAAGACTCTAGCCTACTTTTATGACAGTCTGTTGATTCATGCTGTTTGGTTGTCACACTTACACATAAGTAAGTAAGTAAGCACATTACATCTGACAGAACAGCATCCTTCAACCATATTTCGGCCGGCAACAGACAGGCACGCCTGGCTGTGCTGGTTGTAGGTGCAGCCTTCGTTTGCTAGGGTAATTCATCTTTCGATGAGGAAAATGAAAAAAGATAACACAATATCACTTCTCTCTTCAAATAGCCATTTAGCTTGGAAGTAAATAGAATGCTGCAAGGTAATCGTGGTACAGACAGCAAAAGAGATGGCAGTAGTAGTAGTAGTAGTAGTAGTAGTAGTAGTAGTAGTAGTAGTAGTAGTAGTATCGGTAGTAACACTGTCACCACGCATGCCATCTCACCGTGGCACAGTATATTTTGAAGCGCCTGTTAAATGAAGGATGCGCGGGAAGTACTCAGGTGAAAAGGAGGAGGAGTTGGGCCAAGACGTCAACGTGAAACCAGAAAATGAACTGTAGAGTATGTTCGGCTAGCAACCTCTAAAAGTGTCTGCTATTGGACCTCGAAGGGAACTACCAACGAAATCCCGTCGATAGAGTGAACAGAGATGACTTGTTCTCGTTGATAGATGAGATAGTGTATTCCATCTATCATGGCACCAACTGGTACTCATACGAGCGATGCACCTAAGGCAAACGAAAGCAACGGCGGAGTGGAAGTGGACCGAGCGAGTACAATCAGCGAAAACCGAATTTATGTCAAAGGTGAGACTGCGAACATCAGTTCAGTAAAACGTACGCACCCGAAGGAACACCATTGTCAAAATCATGCAACATAGAACATCGTAGAGTAAATGGATTCAAAATGCCTTCGATATGTTCATTTTTTCAGAAGGATCTAGGTCACCAAAATATCATCATCGAGAAACTTACAAGAAGCTAAATTTCCCACACTAGTTCATATCACGCACATTTGTAAATGGTAACATTGTTTCGAATAGATTGTTGGTGTGATCACAAAACAGCACCGTAGTAAGGAATAAATGTGTCCCACTACCAGGATCGGGTAAAACTAAACTAGCCTCTGCAAGTATTGAGCTGAAAGGAACGTTGATCATTTATTGATAAACCAATAAGCTTCAAGAAAAAACAGAGTACATCGGTCTGAAGCACGTGATTGGACTGGTCAGTTTAGATCAACGCGCCCTCACATGCACTCAGCGAACAGACATCATTCACCATCAGTACTTGGCACGTAATAGTAGGACTGGTTCATACACAACACTGCCTGCTCTTTTCTACCTGTGCTACACCTAAAGCTCAGCTTGAAGTTGTTTTCGCGGCCGGATCTTTGGAGCCCTGCACTGTCTGCTGTAGACAAAAGTGGCTCGAGCAGTCGTATCCTACAAAGTGCAGTATATAGCCGACGGGAGTTAATGTTTGTGTTGTCCTCTAGCAGGTACGTGCCGCGAGATAAAATGCTTTCAACTTTTAAAGGAGCAGATTACATGTTCTAATATTTGCGAACTTGAGGCTTACGAAGTCTGACAAACGTTCAGGGTTTAACTGTTTGACCGTATCGCCTGAACTAATTTTGGCTATCAGTTCCGTTCTTCTATTCTTCCAGTTTTGAATCGCTGTATTACAGTAGTGCCGTGTTCGATATTTTTTGTATTTGTCCGCTCAACATTACCTATGAAGGAGTCTTTACGGTGGCAATATGCCGTGTAGTTCTGTAAACGGCCAATGCAGAAATAAGGGACATCTCCCCCTTCGCTCCTCTAATGCTTATGGTCCGGATGACCTCAGCCATTTTGCAATTTAGGCGTTCCACCATGCTGCGGGCTGCAGGATTGTACGGATCCGTCCGAACATGGGTAATGAAGTTATTCAGAAGGTAAATTTCAAATCAATAACCGTGAACTTAAGGACTATGATCGGTGACTAGTTCTTCAAACAGATCGAACCTCGCAAACAGGCATTGAAACCATCACAGAATTAATAAGATAGCGAGTTTCCCACTCAGAAAGACTATCGGCCACTTGGAGTAGAAAAATGTAGCAACAAAGAAGTTTCACTGGTGACGAGGAGCCTTTCCATATTGTCCCACGCTATGAGTTGCAATCTTCGCCCAAGTGTTCATAGTGAACTCAAAGATCTGAATAGGAACAGGTAATGGTTTCAAGCTTTTATCGGATCGCTGAAGAGGTGCACATTCTCGTACTGAAGACTGAGCACTGGAGTTGAATCGTGGTCAGCAGCAGAACCTGAGTATGATGCCCTTTGTTTGCACTATACCAGAGTATCGTTCGTGTCAGACCGGCTTGAAGGTAGGGACCAAACTTTTCATTACTACAAGACAGAGAATTTCCGTGAAACAATCAATACTTCCTGTCATCCAGTCTTCAACGGTATGAAATGACAAAAGTTCGTGCTACGGTTGTCCCGTATTTGATCACTGTGTCGAAACATAATTATGGACAGAATTCGGGACTGAATCGGCTTTCGTAAGTCACTAGACCTCACTGAGTGTAACCGTAATTTCGCTCCATGAAAGATTAGGACTGTGAAACATAAGCGACTGCCTTCTCTAAGCCCCTTCGCAAACGCGATAACGCAGTTCCAATCCCAACATCGGATACATACGTAGGGTAGCCATCATCAAAGATGGCTACCGAGAGAGCTGAAACAGCCAGCTGACGGATGGAATTATAAGCATAATCTTGTTCTGTATTCCAAACAAATTACTGAGCTTTTCGCTTCAGTCTACATAGTGGTTCCGAAATGGCCGCAACATTTTTGAAATGACATAGATAGTGAGCACGAGGGCCATAAAATTGTTTCATTTGTTGAATTGTTACCGACTTCAGGCATCCAGGATAGCACGTGCAATCTCCTCATTACGTTTTACTCCAATCAGTGAGTGAAACTGCATGGCCTAGAAAATCAGTTTCTTGTAAAGCGTATAAGCATGTTCGTAGATTCAAACACAAATTTAGTTCGTTTAATAGAAGCAATACAGCATTGAAGTCAGACCGCTGTTCTTCGGGAGATCTTTCAAACACGAGAATGTCATCCATGTGAACTACGAAGCCTTTCAGATTTACAAAGGAAAGTGTCATTAGCCTCTGAGAGGCTGTTGATGCACTGGTCAGCCCCATTGGAAGTAATTTGCATTGAAAGAGTCCATCCTGAGTTAGAAAAACCATCTACAGTTGCGAATCAGTCGTAAGTGGCATATGAAAATACGCACCTCTCATATCCGGTTTCGGAAATACCCTAGCATTTATTCACTTTACGAATGGTTCATCTGAAGTGAGTAGCGGAAATTTTTTCTAATATGACCTTCATTTAACATATGTAAATCAGAACAGACCGGAACCTATCCGTCTGTAGTGATTCGACTGTCTGCACACGCGGTCCAGTGCGCTACAGCTTTATTCCCAGTATCCAGCCAATCAGACGAAGTCTGATCGTAACTGTTAGATCCTGTAGATACAACGAAGTCGCCTTGTGAGTGGTCAGTACGTTGTCTGCCAATAAGTACGTCCTTTTTTGTACATAAACTAGGGGAACACCAGTCAAATGGGACGGAATACATTCTTGGTGTTCTTGTTTGGTCTTATGGTTCTCCTAGTGCGCGTATTCAGGGTTCAGGTTATTTCGTTACGTACCATTGGCCGGTTAGATACGATTCTTCACCATGGAGCAAATCAACTCAGAGCTTTGTATCGGTTCCATTAAGTCATTCTCCAGCACTTCCTGAAGTGTTTTAGAAACCGCCTGTCTTTCAGCGAGTGGTATCGATCGAGGTTGTTCAATGCTGATTGGAGTCACATTGGAAAGCAATCGTATTCTGCGTCATTCCTTCGGAAATCTACCGATATCTTACGTAAATAAATTAGAACAGTGCAATATTCCCAATACCCGAACTGATAAGAAGTACTGAAATCGCTGCTAACGAGAACTACACAAACCAAAGTAACAAGAAGACCACAGCTGCGGAATGGCTCGTTAATTGTGTTGCAGGTCTGGTTTGTATAAATATGTTAAAGCAAAGAAAATAATTGGAAGATTAGAAGTTGGTCAGTCACAGGGAGCTGCTTGCCGTTCTTGTCTTCGGCGATCCTGATTGATTGAAGTTCATCCGCGTGCGCAGCTACGAAGCTGCACCTGTCCGAATCATGTGATGGTCGCTGTATCACCACAAATAGTTTTCCGTGCAAAAGATGACTTTCATGTTTGCGATCAGTATTCCATCAACGCATGGAGCCACCTTCCGTGATACGAAGGAGTTTCGGGCAATGTTACATGTACGAAGCAAACAAACGGAAACCGGTGGTGATTGAACATTAGTTGTGTAAGTATTATATAACTAATTACTCTTGATATCACTGGATAACTCGGCTTAGATCTGGAAAATATCGTGGGTTACCTCTGCATGTTTCTGTAATTCCGATATTTTTCTCTCTCAAGATTTTACGCCTTCGTTTATCTGGACAGAAACAAATGCAGTTGGATACGTTACCCCGGTTGTCATGACAAACTGGAAGCGCATCCTTTTGGAGTAATATGGCGAAGGGGCTGAGAGTACGAAAAGAGACAGAGTTCAATTATGGAAATTTTGTCCGAAAGGGAAAAACTCAAAAAATACCCAAAGTCTTTTTTGAAGTGGTATTTATGCTTTCATGATCTTGGCACTTACGATGATATTTGAAGGTCTTTGATGTGTCTAGATAATGTTTCATAAGTCGATGAAATGAAGAGCATGAATTGGAAAACTTACCACAAAATGAATCAGTTAACTAATTTCATATGTTGTGGAATATGGGTAAACTAAAGCCATCATCACCATCTTGAAAACAATACTTGGGATAAGCGGGGACGAGTCGGCGCTGAGCAAATGAGCCAGCAAGCATTTCCAAGTAACCCATTTTCCCACCATTGCATCACACTAATGGCTAGTGTATTGATCCGTCACACTGACTCTAGTGGGAACGCTGTTCTGTTTTCGAACTACTTCAGTTGATCAGCTCAAACCACATTGTTTCTATAGGCTGAAAGATTTACTGTCACCAGTCGTTGCATCACAAACTCATTAGTTCAAACTGACTTCGGGTAACATCATTTCCGATTGGTTAACTGGTCACACGCCCGGTCTCCGCTTGACTGGAATCTCTTCTTATCTTGTCGATCCGCGCTGTCGTGCCATCGTTCATAGTTCCGTGGGCTCCAGCTTTGACAAGGATTTTGGGCAAGAGCTGACTTGCTTTCTGCGCGCTAGAATGGTTCGCATATCGTTATGTCATGTTCATAGCCTTAACGTTAGATTGTCATCTGTATCATTGTTCATACCAGCATCAGCACCACAACAAAACCAGTATGACATTTGTTCCAGGATATTTTGACTCATATGGTGGTTGCTTGAGAGACACGCCTATCGATACACCCTGTTTAATACGAGCACAACCGAGGTCATCTCATCTTAGTTCTACTCCCCTTCTTCCTTTGCGTGTACTAGCCGGTTTAGCCACCGTTGAACCTGAAAAAACGCTTATGCTTCTGTTGTATAGTTGGAATTGATTTCATCTTCCTACGTAAAAAAATTGGGCTCCCATCACCAGGTTCAAAGTTTTTGGGATTATGAAGCAACACAATAAGAAGTCGTTTGGCAATGCTAGCGAGCCCTTTCACTACCTCATGTCGGACTCCAACGCCGAGCTGATTATCGCAACGAATACGTCAGTTACTGTTATCGGCCGAGCTCTCCACCAGAAGATACATCATGATTTAAGCCTTTTGATTTCTTCTCAGGGAAGACGCAGCCAACTTAGACGCGTCACCTCACTTTCTCTCGCAAGTCATTGCATATCTATTTGCAGTTTGTCAATTCGGCTGCCTACTGGACCTCTGGGTGCACAAGGACCACGAACAGTTATTTCACGCACTCAACGTCAAACCGTACCACTATTTCCCCAGAAACGTGTTCTATATGCATTATATTTCTATGTTCACATCGTATATATACCATATTTTTGGAATCGGTAATTTTTTGGATGCTTTCTCCTGATCGGAATTGACACGTAACATACATCTTTTTCTCCACGGACCTGCAAGAATGTAGCACTACTACACGGCACTGCATGACCTGCACACCATACTCTATCATAATCTAGTCAAAAGAGTCCCCACTACTAGAACAATCTTCTGTGACCGGCCCACTGGTGGTCCCATCTCGCTGTTCCATATTCTTACAAGAAAGTTTATTCTATCATACACATTCACGTTCTCGCCCAGGCGCTCGAGCCTCCCGTGGACTTATCTCTGGAAACGTTTGCTTGACCCAACATTAATTCCAACGTTGTATGAGTTGACAAACAGAGTTTACTGTGCCAGAAAAACTAAGTTCACCGTAACAGTTTTTCAACCCCAAGAATGTTTCTTTGCGTTTTATTCGATTCTCACATATCCCTATCGAACTCATAGATTCACTTTCACCAAACAATCAGTTCATTCAACCATTAACCTCGCACTTCTGTGCTCTGGTTTCGGTTGCTACCTTCCAGCATCATCCAGTAGAGGGGAAAAGAATAGAACCATCAAGTGAAAAAGATCCAAAAATCAAAGTGATAAGCGAAAATCATAAAGATAAAGACAGGGTCCGAATGCTACTACTCCACTGGCCGTGACGCTTTACCGTATCACTTAATGTTTCCAACTATTTGGCAGGCGGATCGTGTGGACCCCAACCTGAAGGTCTAACATGCTCCTTCTGGCTAAGTCCACTGGTCGAATTTACACACGTTTCTGCCATGTCGTGGACTGGCCACCTCAACTTGCCCTCCAACCATTACCTGCCTCGGAGAACAGCGCACGCCGAGGAAGTCTATCGGTGAGCATGCGCATCACACCCTAACCTGCATAGATTCGTTGCTTGTTCCAATGAATGATCACTGGTTCCCAGCATCCGACGCCTAATCTTAAAATTGTCGATACCATACCATTCCGCGCAGACATCAATGCCCGAACACCGACAGTCTTCGTCTATCTTCTACCATTATCGGCCAAGATTCTGAGCCGTATAGAGCAGACCTAACCGCCGCATTTTGCACTCGACTTGACAGAAAACGGGATGTCACGCAGGCGCCAGATGACTGAGGTTAGCAAAAGCCAAACGCACCTTCTGTATACGCGATGAGACTTCAACCGATATCTGTCCACCTGGTGAGATCTAACTGACCAGGTAATAAAACTCTACTGTAGCTAGAGCTTCCTGCTGTATCCGGAGTTCAGTTTGTGGAAGGAAGGCACGCGTGTGCGAATGAACGTGTATTCTGTAGCAACATACGGTAGGCGCCAGCACAAGCAACCAAATGGAAACTTGAGCCGCATACGCGTGCTTGAGTCGGCGATGTATGTATTCGAAAGAGTTAGACAACTGTACAATCAGATTAAGTCGTGCAAGGTCGTGCAACACGTGGTACGATCTGATTGGCCAGTGCTGTCCGAATGGAACCACGGCAAACGTCAACTGTGTGCGTGTGCATACGACTGCAGGCGTGTATCCATGACTGCACGCGATTCAGATCAAGCGTTCGTGTGTGAGCGTGAGTGTTAGAGACGAACACAACACTTCCCTTGCCAAGCCAAGGTTTGGTGTAGTGCCATCGCAGTCCTGAAGCAGCATTTTACACTTTGAAAGTACTAAACGCATCCCAGACATTGCTACGCTGTTGTTCAGATTATCTAAGAGGGCTTGCAACTCACCTGGATCCTCAGTGACTGCAGTTCCACCAACTAACGGACATACTTTAACACTCACAACACTTGAGCTGAGAGAACGTATCCAATCCCTCCGACCTTGAGCTGCGCCAACCGAAATAGCAAGGGGGGGGGAAGACTTCGGAACCGTACCGTTTATAAATATGCTATATCAAAGAAATTAATTTGTAGACCAAAAATTAACCATTCACAGCGAGTTTTCATTGTACCTACCCATATCAATTCTGATTGGCTGGAACTCCTCAGCGTATGTAAGCCTGAAGATGTAGTGGGCTGTTTCCCTGTGATGCCTGCTATACCAGCACAGAAAGCAAAGGGAAACAATCGCAAAGGTCCTTGTATTGCTAACGACATTTGTAGTTCCTTTTGTTTGCACACGAGTTCATACAACACATACAGTATATAATTGTGTGTCCATGTCGTGTTCTCGTTTGCATCACTGCGTATGATGTTGGTAGTGTCACAAGACTAACGCCGTGTCTGAAACAATTTTGGCTGCTACCGTCTTCGTATACGTAGGTCGTGAACTGCAATGGATCGAATGCATTTTTCGTACTGGTTGCTTGTGATCTAGCGTTGTTTGGTCAACAAGCTGGGGAGCTGAGTAGGCTTGCGTAATTCTAATTTTATTTCTACAAAGCTTTTTCTGTTGTTCGCTACGGTGAACACACGCGCATGACTATTTTATACAGGAAAAAATATTAGACAATTTGATAAATTCTTCAGGTTATCAGGAGTGACTCATCGTCGATTACACGTCTCCTTCAGTTCGGATCATTGTTCTGATTTATGCGTTCTGTTTGGATTACTGGAACTAATAGGTTTTTCAGTTATCTCGACTATGCCTATTCTTTGATCAGGACATTAGAAATCAAGTAAACCTCAATCTGACCACGAGGTATATTATCCAGAAGTACCAGTGGTTCGAAAACACGATCCGAAACTGGCCTTCCAACTCAGTATGACATGGGTGTGGGCCCTTTCTTCGGTCGAAACCGGAAGTCAATAAAACCCGAAGCACATACGTTGTTCCGTTGGCTCTTTCCAAACCACGGAAGAAAAACAAGTGCTCTCTCGCCTTTTTTCTAACCACCCAACGACAAATTTCGTGACTACCCAATCGCATCTTAGCCAACAGACATGGTTCGCAAATTATGCATTTCCACCCTAAGCATGTAATTGTATTAGCCATAAGAATGATGTTACCGAAACGAGCTTGTTCACTACTCGTGTCCTTTTTCATCTAATGATGAAGTGTGACTATTCACGGTATCCGTGAGTATTATGTCATTCAAAAATTTCGAACGACTGCACATACCTATTTCTAGCGGATGTTCGAATTTCAGCTAGCTTTTTTTTTACATTTTCTTCTGTTTGCCTGAATTTACTATTTAGTTCTGTTAAGCGCAAACCAAACCTTTCAGAAGCGGTTACGAGCAACTGGTCTGCATCCTTTTAAGGCCGACTTGGTTACTTGCGCACCTACTAATCTGACTGGTTGGCTGTCGCCCAACTTTGTGGACTGCTCACAAGTGCCTGGTCGTGTGCTGGACCCGGACCAGCATGTGGTACGGAGGAAGATTGATTGGGATGTCCGGCGTGGCACAATAACGTCGATTACCGTCTTTTTTTCTGCGACGAGTGATGGTGACTCACTGACACAACGGTGGTTCTACGGAGTTAGGCAAATACAAAGAACCTATAAGACGATGATCTACCGATGGGAAAGTGGGTTGATATCTGAAGCAATACGTGATGCCACCGGTGAAAAGTAGTTAGACCGATCACAGTGTAATCCCAAGGCCATATAATGGTACAGCTGTGATTCCGAAAATTTCGTAGTTGATAGTGGTGGTTCTCGAGGGATAAAATTTTCGGGGCACGTAGTTTTTGGTTACGACTAGTGAACCTCACAACTGCTTAACATAGAAGGCTCCTCTGACCCACCGCAAAGGCTGATCCATTATTTGTCTACTCCACATGGAGTGGTCATAAGTCCCAATTTTATTCTTCAAGTTTAATGTACGATTGTAGCTCTGGGGTAGGCATCTTTCACAGCAACCATGCGCAAACATATCGTGTTGAGAAGCCTACCAAAATATACTTTTAATTAGTAGGCGGAAAGCGATGTGACGCTTTGCACGGGTTTCCTATTGTTAGGGATCATCACTTTATCCTCTCCAGTCAGCTGATTCTTGGGCAACCGATAAAACAGAATAATTGATACGAATCCTGTGATCATACCAAACTAAAACAAGAATGGAGAAAGGACCAGGTACTGGATAACAATTGAATGTGAGATGATAAAATGATAGAGTTTTTCACTTGTCATCATAGAAAAGCATGGTTGATACTCAGCTGACCTTTGTACCTTGGGTCAAGATGGCCATTTGAGATGAACCCTCCGTTTCCGTGTAGGTTCGATATTGGCTGTTCATGAGGAAATGAGTGTATTTATAATGTACTTGTTTCGAAGCTATTCCGAACCCGTTGTTCCCTTGGATACCATGACAGGATTGAACTGGCTCTGTTCTTCAGTACCAAATGACTTGTACTGGAGATACAAAAAGATGCCGAGTGATACACAAGAACCAGTTTAGTTTTGTACTCTATTTAATTTAATGTATCAGTTGTAAACTGGTCTTGAGAAAGGTGGTCCTCGGTAACCGAAACGTCTATTGACTACCACGTTTTCTGACGCTCTGTTATCGAACAATAAATACTTATTTATTTCATTTAATTCGTGAACAGTTCAATTCCCTTATCGGTGATACTGACCAAGTAACTAACCTCCGAAAGTTGTGCACATTGCCTTTGTTTTACTTCAGTCCCTTGCTAAGTTGATCACCACATGAGTCACTTTCTCTGCGAGTGATCAACTGATAATGAACACTGCTAATCAATATCAGTCCTACACAAATTAAGCCGTATCTGATTAATAAATTAGAGCAGTGAACAGCGTGTAGTGCGGAAAGGTATCGGATGCGCAAATGTAGTGCGTACCGGAGAAAAACGAATGATCAGCGAATGCCCGTGCCTCGTAGATAAGCCCCACAGTTGAGTAAATCGAATACAACAACCTCACCTCTACACTCCACCGAGAAAATCTACATCACGTAAGTCGACTGATGTGCGAGTAAGGACGTGTTGGTAAAGTCCGAAGCCGGCAACGGACGGGCGCTTGTAGCATTCGCAATACCCGAACTGACAGGACGTATTGAAATGATTCCACCCGAAACCTACGCAAACCGAAGTAGCAAGAAGACCAAGGATGCGGAATTGCACGCCAATGGTAATGCAGAACTGATTTGTATAAATACGCTAAAACGAAGAAAAGGTTAAACTTTGGTCAGTCACAGAGCTTTTCCCGTGCCTATCCTCAGTTTTTCTGAATGATTGAAGCTCCTGAACGCACATAGCCACGAAGCTGTACCTGGCCGTATCACGTGTGATGCCCACTGAATCACCACAGCACTGTATCAGGTGGTGCTGACGCGGAGTAGATAGTTGAGAACCTGCCCTTGAAGCCTCTCATCCGGGTTGAAGTATCGATTAGGAGTTCGGTGGATATACTCTGCCACTGAGGATCCCTACCAAGAATTGAACAGTTATTCACTAGGTTGAGCTTTGGTACTGTAAGATTCTGTTTTTCTTTTGTTTACTTCCCTTGTAACATGTAATAATGATACAATAATTCAGGCAGGCGGTCACTGGCAAGGGTAGTCTACCAGGATGAATCATTTCATGAACGATTTAAACCACCAACCTATTACACTGATCATTTCATTTTTTTTTGCATAGCCAGAGATTTCGTTAGCATAAGCCATGATTCAGTATCAGCAGTCAATATGAAACCAAAATTCCACGGAAATGCTGCCTCCGTTACATCTGATACGCTATGAATCATCGAAGTAATCCAAACTGCGACTCGAATCAGACTGACGCGTAGAATTATGGGTCTCATTAGTAACCATCAGCCCGTGTTCTGAGCGTGGCTGACTACGCTTGGTACAGACAAGTAACAACCAGTAGAAAGCAAGGCATGGTCTGACCTGCACGCAAAAACCAATGAGGGTCAAGGTCACAGAACGTTAAATGTGCGGGTGGCTTGTAGAACAGAGTGGGAAAAAGATGGATGCATCGAACGAGAACTGATTTATTGTCCTACATATACTATCTGGACTGGTTGTCGGCCGTCAGGTCTCTGTTGCAACTCCACCGATGACTCACAACAGGCTAATACGAATAGTTGCACAGCACCTCCAAGATCTCTATTTGATCCGTAATGGTGTGCCAGTACCGCAGTCCAGCAAAACTTCATGCCGATTTTTGAACTCTGCTCAAAACTTTCGGTGTACCTGGTTGATAAATGGTTAGACTGAACATGTTCTGAGCTGTCGATTGAATAAAATTTGACAATCTCTGAGTTGCTCAATGAATTAGACCTGTCTGACTGAACTATTTTATGCTATCTAGTTGAACAGTAAATAACTGACTGAACAGCTCAAAACCAACGAAACGCAATTGTGCCTTCATTGGTCTCTTAAGAAGCTCTTACTGTGCACTTTCCTTTCTGCTACCGAAAGGTTCCCTCAGCTGTCAAATCCCATCAGGTGCAGTACGATGTCAAATGGATTGGATTAGCTGAAGGCCGAGCAAAACTACTGAAGATTAAGAATTCCATAACCATATAGAATATAGGGTTTTATTTGGTATGCCTGAAATCACATGATACACAGGTGTATAGTGTACCACAGAGAATACAATTCCGCAAAGTAGAAAGAGTTACTTTCGAATATCATACGCAGTCACTACTCGAACTTTGAATAAATTTAGCACAACATTTCTCCTTGAAAGCTGCACACAACTGAACTGGGTCTGACTGGGTCTTACTAATTCTGTGCTAATAAAGATGAGTGGATTTTTCGTGTCTCAATGCTGTATAATTCGATGAATTTATGCACACAGCCCATGTAGCTCTTGGTACCCTTAATCCCGTCAGATGTGCTATACATTAATCTGTACGGTTTAACAACCAGATGATTGCCCATCAGCGTACTGATGGATCCCAGTGGCAAATTACCTTTCAGTGTTCCTGTTGTATTGCTCCGGACTGGTGATCACCGCCATATGAGTAATGTCAAAGTTGGGTGAAGATCATCGTCCAGACTGTGATGTCCTCGTAGACCGCAACCAGTCACCACCTCAGGAACCAGATAAGCAAATCCTATCAATACGCACACAGACTGTGATTAGACGTCACGTCAGCTACCAGTGTCTCGTCATGTACTGGTTTGCATATTAATTCCGTGCATCTTAGTAGCTCCGATCTTCTTGGACGTGCGCAGTTGGGCGTGGGAAGCCATCTCATTTCGTAACTTGAGCAGGGTTGCTTTGAGTGTCCCTTCTTTATCGTTCTTCCTTATTCATGGAGATGGGTAATGGTTGGGTTGACCCATTTATTAGGATAAACAAACATCAAGTCTATCTGTCTCTCTTAGTCAACAGTGACGATGCCAGAGGTCAAGGTCAGAACTTGTGCTGTTCAAACGTGTGAACCTGTTGAGAGACAACATGTGACAGCGTTCACTTTAAATGCCCTAGGTTATGTGGATGAATCAAGATGAAGGCAGTGGTTTGTTTTTGTTTAACATCAGCAATGAAGGGAATTCAAAAACCGACCGATCCTCCATTTCCCCGACGACACATTCCACACGATCTAGCGAGGTAAGCAACAAGAAATGTGTTTCACAAATGGAGAACATGGCCGTTTTTGGCAACATCATCTTCGTGGCTATTGCAGCTACATATATAGGCCAGAAACGCATAATTCCGCGAACAATGTGTTTGTTGTGTCCCGAATTGAGTAAGCAGAAAGAAGGCGCACTTGTGCGGGGAAACGCGTATACTGTAGCAACGAACGGTAAGCGCCAGTACAGGCAAGCAACTGAAAACGCTGAAACGCGTGTTACCGCCTAAGTCAGCGATGTGTGCGATCGAAGGTGTAAGGCAACTGCACAATCGGATTAAGTTGCGCAAGGTCGTGCAACACGTGGTACAATCTGATTGGACGAAACATGACAAACTTCAGCTGTGTACGTGTGTGCACGATTGCAGGCATGTCACAATGATCGCACAGGATGAAGATTAAGCGTGCGTGTGTAAGTACGTGACTGCACAAACCAGACACAACAGTATCAAAATGTGATTCCTCGTTATTCGTGTTTTTCTATGTGATGAAATGGGATTACTCAGTGAAATATATGTCTGACCAGGGTTAAACAAACAACGTGACTCCTTCGGTCCTCCGATCAACTAGCTCGATTGAACAGCTTATGACTGGCCACGTTCCACCTTCCGACATATTGGACATTTGGTGTATGAACTTATACATGCTTCGAGTATTCCATCTCCTACCAGATACTAAAGGGACCCATTCTGAATTGGAATATCGAATTTCAGTGAAAATTATTGGACCGGAGCAAAAAATGGGGAAAAAAGGAAAATTACTCGCGACAAAGGTTTCCCAACCCCAACTTAATCTCGCTTGCTACGGCCGTTCTGCTTGAGTGCCTCGGTAAGCCTTTCACAAGTGACCACGACGCTAATGCCTTGGCTACAACGAGGTCGAATTCAAAATGAAACTGTATGGAGCAGTATCAGTCCAGATGCGATCCAGTAATTTAGACTGGGACCCCTTAGCATCTGGTAAGACATGGAATTCTTGAGCTAGTGCCCAAATGACTAAAATCAAAGGAGTGGGGAACTTCGGAAAAGTTCGTCGCAGGGTTTGGGTAATATTCTTTGTCCGATAGGACCTAAATTAGTAATCTGCGAAAACCTCGTGAATTGACTCAAAGTCGAAATTCGAATTTCGAACGTCGCTGGCTGCAACCATAGAATACAAATCACCATGTTGATTTTTGTTTGATGTAAGTATTGCTGACCCTTCGTACACTTACTGAGCTTTGGAACACCTGCTATCTTTATTTGTGTATCTTTCAAGTCAACACATGCAACCCCGCGGAAAATCACTATTTCAGCCAGTCAGCGACCGACGCACGTCAGTTTCTGTTATCGGAGCCAGTGGCATTAGATTTTTTGTCGAGGGCCTGTATCTGACGTTTCAATCAACAAGTTCTACACAAAATTTCATACTCACTGCTCGGAAATGAGCAAATGAAGTACACAAATAAAAACACCTGGTCTAACCTGTCTTACGGTCTGAGACTGATTATAGTGGCCGGAAAGTGGAGCATTGTCTGGGTTTCTAGGTCCGTTTGACATTCGACGCAAATGGGACCCACAAGTTACTGTGAATTGATCGGGCAGTGTTATGGATTGATGAAAACAGGACACTGGACAGTCGAGTGAATAGCAGGAATCTGACGAAGCCAGAATGGAGGGAAGTGTGCGCGCTATGGCTCAGACCCAACGAAGTTGGAGGCTGGCGTCTCTTTAGATTATCTGGGCACTGTTGATTCGACTTCTAAAATGCAACTGATCAACACAGAACATGTGAGGACTATACCAATCAAATTTGTCACGAAATATTTGAATTTCGTCACAATGCATGTTTTTTGCACACAAATCAAGATGAAGGCAACTCTTCCGGTCAACTGACTTTTTTGCTGGTCGACGGTGACATTTTTGAATTGAGCAAAGAAAACGTGGGAATAGGTACAATCAGATATCACAGCTAGCCTCATTAGTACGGTGAATAATAGGCATAAACACAACAGAAACCCTGCCGTGTTCCTGCTGCCCCCCCCCCACCCCCACGAATTATGGTAACGAATAAATAATTGAAAAAATAGTTCCACTAAAACACCCTTCGGAAATAGGATCAAACCTGCTGTCACATTGTTATTCTTGACTTGTAGTAGGGAATGGTGCAGTAACAGAGCGAGGCAGGCATCAAACCGACCAAGTCAATCGGTGGTGAACCACATACCAAACAGACAGTAAATACGTCGGAGACTTGCCACAACGAGCCCTAAGGACCTGTAGGTGCGATTCAAAGGAATCTTACACACTCGGTAAGATATCTCATGTAAGGAATTATTGATCATGCCAACAGTGGGAGCGGTCGGACGAACAGAACCAACTGGATGGTCGCGAGCACCTGGCTAGAACAGAACCGAAATGCTCAGGCCGCCGGAGGATCGATATTTCCACGGTGTGGACGTGAAGAAGAAATATTCAACGGCTGTGAAAGCATCAGAACACGTTTTCAGAGACAAACAATTGTTTTCAATGATTCATTATCAAGTCTTTACAAATCATATAGGAGATGGTTGTGCTGAAATGGTCAAGGGTCATTCGGATTGGACGTAGTTTGTGGGGGAGACGGGTTGGGGTTAGATCGACGTGTCGATCTGCACGACTAGGTCGTGACGGTCACATGGTTCGGAGCTGAGTGACTGGGGTGGGGGTGGTCCACTTGCGGCCAGGGTAATTGGAGGGCTTGGACGAACTTCTTTTGTGTACACAGAGCAGGTGCGAAAAGACGGATGCTAATCGTCTCTGCGGTGGCCAGTGTGTTTAAGCGGATGTGTTTGTGGGGATTGGGGGGCACTCGATAGACGATTTTAAATGCGGAATCCGTGCTTATTTTGTGACCTGAGTCTACCAGATGTCCGAGAATGGCACTCCCTATGGTTCCTGTTCCTCCATGTTGTAGCCATCGTGGATAGTGTTCCTTAATTCTTTGGGATAGTTGCCTTGCCGTTCGGCCAAATTTGGATTGTCTGACTGGTCAAATAAAAGTGTGCCTCATCCATCTCGCCTTCGTTGTTACAACACCCACTGGTAATTACCGGAATGACAGCTGATGATGTGAATAGATAAGAGGAAGCCGCTTTTCTGAGTTAGGTTCATAAAATGGTCGATTAGGTGCGAGAACCAGGGGACAACATTTCAAATTGTGAGGGGCGAACAATAGCGTCAGCTAATAGCTAAAAAGCCAGTGACAGAAAGGGTGTCTTATCTTATAGTGGCGATTTTAAAATGACCGTTGAGAGCCAGTCCGGATAGCCCGGTGGTTGGGTGTTCGACTCGTTCACCTCGGGTTCGAGTCCCAGCTGGGGGGTTTGTTGGGTGCACACCGCTGAGGATTTCAGGGCATCGGACGCTTTCAATTATGAACTATGCGTTCTTACTGCATAATCATCCGTTTCTTGGTCAATCCAAATCTCGTACTATTCATACTAGTAGGAGCCGAGTTGGTTCGGGCAGGGTGTCTTGTCGTGATGTAGGCGAACATGTTGCAATGTTCTTTCTGAACGCCCTATAGTTACTCTGATTATTGACAGATTATACTTAGATTATACTGCCCAATTCAGTGTGCGAAAATTCTGAATTTATTTATTTTTTTGGACAGTTTTGCTTCAGTTCTCCGAAGGACGTCAGAGGATCCCGATAGCTCCCACCACTGATCGGCGAAACATTTGCTAGGGCGTGACTGAGAAGAGTCACTCGTACGTCACGTAAGTATTCTGTGACGGAGCTGTCTGCCGTATAAAACTATTCCCATCAAGCTTCAGCGGCGACAAACAATACTTTAGCTTTGAAGCACAATCTTCTAGCCATACCACTGAAAGCCAATCAGATCAAAAGTACCGGAATATTATGACATCAAAAAAAGCTGGAACAATTTGTTATTTTTTTTATTACAAAGATTGGTGTTGCAGAGCTGACTGAACAAGTGAGAAAGTAAGACGATCGTATTCTGCGCAGCTGACCGTGGTAACGGTATCAAATATTTCGCCGCAGATTGATTGGTGAAGGTGTGAGAATCGTATCTAATCAGCAATTCTCATGCATTGAAACCACTCGGACCCGGAGTACACGCATTGAAAGAACGACTAGACCAGATAAGAACAGCAAGAATGTATTCTGTCGCATTTGGTTGGGGCTCACTCATTTAAATAGAAAAAATAGGCACGTACTTATTGGCAGACAACGTACTGACCACTCACAAGGTGACTTCGTTGTATCTACACGATCTAACAATTGTGATCAGGCTTCGTCTGATTGGCTGGAAACGGGAAATGAAGCTGTAGAGCACTGGGCCGTGTGTGGAGGCAGTCGAATCTTTATATCTATAAGTGCAGGCCGTAAAATAGTTGTGACCTAATTCAGAATGCCAGAAAGCCGAAAGCTCTGATCTTCAACTCAGTTTTCCGAAAAGATATTTCAAGGACTGGAAAGTCACGTTAGCTCATCCTGTGGTTCATGATACTCGACAGCCTTGCAATTTTAAACGTTGTGATTTCACGAAGGCTGCTAATGACTAGTTGGAAACCCAATGCTGGGTCTGGATAATCTCACGTGGAACAGCTGTTGTTTTCATGAATAACCTGACTACAAATACCTGTTTCAGGGAAGGCACAACCCAAGATCTAGGCTGCAGGAATGCATGATACCTATTATTTTGGTTTCAATGAAGATTCGCTGCAATTTTGCTGCTGATTCGCTTGACTTGAGTATTTTGAACATCATAGACCTGATGACTCGGAATGATGGGATGCGGTAATTTTCCACCAGCCATGTGTGCATAGCTAAAAGCGTCAATTCAGATGAACAACTCTTTTTCCTGTTCTTCAGCTACTGACCCACACTTCTTGATATTAGAAGTGTGAATCTACTTTCTGATTAGTTCGATGAGATTATTGGTTGTTTGCGGGCGACAAGACGACCATCGATACCATCAAAAGTCAAGCTCATCACCCATATCATTAGCATTGTATGTGTCGGAGAACTTGAAGGTAGCTTGGAGGTACACTTGGTTTAGAGCACGAGCTCACAATCTCTATGTTAGATTTGCATAGGGAGCTTCGCCGTGACTTCCTTCTGGGAGAGTGAAATAAGGTGTGGATACTTCCGTGAACTTTTTTCGGTTACAAACGAGTAAAACATGGGGCAGTGGATTTGGCGAAAGAAGTGTAAATTAGTGTGAAAACAGCACCAAGTGAACACATTTGATTATGGGGCCGCCACATGAACGATATGAAGTTTAGGTATCGCGTGCCTCCTGTCTTAGTAACAGCATTGTATATTCGATTTGCATCTCCAGAAGATTAGCCTTGTCGTCCGAGTCTCAGTAAAATACTTTTGAATGACTCTGCGATCGACTTCACAGATGACCAAACTCATATGCCTGCCATAATCAGTGACCTTTCTGGGTCAAGTTCCTAAATTTGGAATAACGTGCTAAGAGGTCAAAGGGCCAAGTTTCCGAATTCAATAACCTCCTAAGGTCAAGGTCTCCTGAGAGATCAAGCTCAAATCTGGGGCACGATTCCTAAATAGACAAATGAGTACGGGGACCTCAACCTGCGCACTGAAGGTGTCACCTCGACTGGTGATGAAACGCTTGCGAACTAAACGCCATACTTAGAGATTACATGCTGCTGAAAACTTTTCGAAACACTGATTATTTCTCGAGACTGACACATCACACATTCCAGTATCCACGTATAGAATAGATTATGTATTCAGTTCAGTTCTTTATCACGAATATGATTGCACATGAAACTTTTCCATGTGCGCAGCTGTTGTCCAGTTCCTGTGATTCAGTTGCTTGCTCAGCTCACGTGATCGAATTGAACTGAGAAGAAAAGCAGTTTGCAGAATTCTTACACTTCTGAGAGAACTTTCCTTCATAAAATTGTTCGCTACTTCGCACCTTCAGGCTGAATCTCCGGTTTTCTCAATACATTCGTTGGTTTTCTTTCTTTTGCTTGGTTTTTAATCACTAAACAATCGGAAGGAATGATCTGTCTCTTGTAGTATCACTCAATGCACGATGAAAATATTAAAACTTGTGTGCCTAAATGAACCGGAAGATTGATGGATCTAGCTACTGAGACTATATGAATGTCCACAAACTCGGCCGGTTGCTAGATTAGAGGGAACCACTTGGGGTCAACGATACTTTCCCAGATAACCAAGGCACAACTTGTACACGACTTTAGGTGCGTTTACGAATGCCAAATGAATATCATGGCTACTGCCTAGTCGGTGGTGTCGATTTTTCCATGAACTTCAACGTGTGTTCTAAAGTATGGACTATGTGCTTTAAGAAGCGCATACAACCATCGTGCCGCCAGTCTTGAATGGTGGTTCCAACTATGCAATTGAATTGATCATGTGACTGGTAATCCTTTTATATTCGATTGAACTCAGCTGAAGATAGTTGATACACGTAAGAACGACAACGGAGACTAAGCGAATCTGACTTCTACCGAATATCTAAAGGAAAAAGGAATAAATGGATGGTTGTTTTACCTAACCGAATATTGAGAAGGTTATAATGTCACCAAAAATGCTGTGTTATTATTATTATAACTTTCACAATAAAAACAACACTTGGCACATCGAATTTTCAGTACTCCCCTTACGTTATTCCGTCCAGATATTTCCTAGCTGATCGAATATTCCATAAAATTACATAGCGAGTAACAAGTGTTAGGTGACTCTTCTGTAATCAGGCTCGCTACTAAGCCTGATCTACTGAGCCCTAATGTGGTTTGCCACTTTAAGTCTCAGGATCATGGTTGCTGGTTTCCTGCCCGCATTACGGAACACGACAATATACAATCGCACATGCGATAGCTCTCTTATTCGCTGCGCTCACTCGCAAAACAAGCACGAACTCATCACCCCCACCAACATTCGTAGACTGAACCACAATATCGATTCTGTACACCACTTTCTTCTCCCGCCCTATTTTTGACCATGAGTCCAATCTCCCCCGCATCAGACACCGCCGACCTCCAATTTCCTAACCATAACTTTCACTTGTCTTTTCCGCCCAAAGCTGGTGTCTGTGCCTTTGTCCAGCAGTCAGTTGCCTCTTCCGGAATCCCGAATTTTGACTTTTCCTGTCGTGAATTTCAGTTGATGTTGAAGCTCCGAATTCCCTATATTATTCACCACTTTTGTGTTGTTTAACGTTCATCCATCTTCAATTTATTACCTTCGAACATTGAGCATTTGTTAGCTACGGATCCCAGCTGCCATAGCACCATCTTGGGAGATTTCAGTGTTCACTATCGGAATTCGTTGATTCACTCACAGGACACCTCTGTCCGGGAGCGCGAAATCTAATATTTCAGTGGTCAACAATCTGTGCCAGCAAGCTGATCTCCACACACGTATCCCGGTTTGAGCAGGCGATCGCTCCCATAATCTTGGCCTTATTCTCGCTTTTGTCCTTTCTTTCTTCTTAGGCATCTTCGCTCTTCATCCACTGGGCTCATCTGATCACAGTATTTTTTCCAGTACCAAGAATTGCGCTCGACCCGACCCACCACCTACCTCGAGATACACATTTTGGTGTTACAGTTCAGCGTAACGAGACGGCTTTCGCGATTTCCTGGCTTCCTATCCTTGGAACGATTATCGCTTTACTTTAGACGCTTCCGTTTCCATTTCTAACTTCACTGACATTGTTCTTCAAATGATGCGAATTTTTATTCCTCACTTATACAAGCCCTACAAAAATTGAACTCTGAGCGGTTCAACCACGTACGTGACCGTTCCGTACGCTTGAAGCGTTTCAGCCTTTCGTCGCTGGCGCCACTCACCCACTCCCGACTCCCACCACCGCTTCGTGTAACATAGGGACAGATGCTTTTCAGCCTTACAGAGAGCCAAAGAAAGCTTCGTCCGCTGGAAAGCCGAACTCTTACCCTCATCGGCCGCCGGTAGCCGAACATTTTGGTCCCTTGCCGTAGCAGTCTCCTACAACGTAAATTGCAAAACGTGTGCGTGTAGCGTGCAAGGGCAACAGTCAAGTGGCCTCCGTGCTAAGGAGAAAGAGTTCAGATAAATAATATTGTTAAACAAACAGACGAAGCTGATTCCCGCTACACAACTCCATTCAAGACCTAGATAATCTCAGAGGAATGGTTTACGTTGCAGATGACGTGTTTGTCTTTGGCAAAACAGCACAGGAGCACGATTTGCACATAGGAAATTTTTCAAGGCTCTGCATCCAGCAAAGAAAAGGGAGATTTGAACACTTAGAATCTTTGGGTACCCTCCACGGACACCTATTGACAGACAAGCGGCTGCTGGCCGATGTCAAAAAGGTCAGGTGTATTGGAAAACACCCCGGTTCCCGAGGATGCTAAGGGATTCACACGCCTTAATGGCATGGCCAACTACATGAGATTTTCACCACGTCTTGCGGATTTAATGCAGCCCATTCGGCAGCTCACTCGAAGGGAAATGCAGTGGCACGGGGATAGACAGTAACAGTGTGCTTTCGAAAACATTAAGAGGGCTGTTAGCGCAGCACCGGTATTAGACTATTATCGAAAACAGTTACCTTTGAGCGTTTAGTGTGAAAGCAGCCAGACCAGCCTTGGGGCAGTGATCCTTCATAACGGAAGACCAACAGATTATTGCAACTGCAGCCTTTTTCCTATCAAGAGGAACTAGGCCCAGATAGAGAAGAAATTGCTTGCGGTGGTCTTCGTTTTGGAGCACTTGAATACCTACACGCGCGCGGTAAGAACACAGTCTTTCAAACAGATCACGGGCCAATTATTGCTACCGATAAAAATTTGCTCAGCGATGTACCAGAACGCTTGTGTTATGTATTGGTATGAGTACGAATAACTGAAAACGAGCTTGTTCACCACGCTGTTTTGTTCACAATAAAATACATTACAAGTCTGGGGATTGGACCAATAAAACAGACAGATGGAAGTAGTAGAGATTAATGATCACACAATTGTGTGGTTCGGGCTTAACTCGAGTCCAGATGTGGATTATTTTACGCTTTTTGTCCGTTTTCATCTGTGCTGGGGCCTGGTCTAGGGTGGATCAAGGAAGCCGAAGAGTGAAGAAGTTGTTTTTGACGCACAGACAGGAGTGGGGTGTTGTGGAGACGGTTTCCGACACCGTTCGCTGTGGCTAGTATGCGACATTTTTTCGGCCTTGATTGTCGACCCCGAAACCCATACAGGCGACGGGAAGCCTTGGTCATGTTTACTGTGATCAATCTGAGCATGGTGTGAAACCGTTGCCTAGTTAGTGGCTCTGTTTCTCCAGTGTTCAAACATGCGGGGTGATGTGCGCGGATGATCTTCGAAAAACGCCTTGTCCTGCGGCCGATGTATGTGGTCCCACAGAAAGAAGTGAATAAATGCGTACGGAATGAGGTTGCAGAATTAGGCAATATGTTTTTCAATCACAAAAGCATTATTGGCCTGGATTCGAACAAATCCCGGAGCTTAGCTGCGTAGAACGTCGTTCCGACCGCCCCTGACAACCTTCTATGCACAATCTCTGCCAACGCATCACCTTTGAATGGCAGAGATATATACCGGCTTTCTCTCGACCACAAACCTTCTTGGAATTTCCACCTCCATTCGCATCATCTCAACTAATCGATCCGGGTAGCCGTCTTGGATGAAGATTCTTTGCACCATTTGAAGTTCTTATTCAACGGTGTCCTCCGAGAATATTCTTCTTGTTCTCTCATGCGAGGCATCGAATTGGGTTTCTCTTAACCCTACAAAGAATAAAGCTCCGGAAGTGAATGTAATGCCCACTCCATGTTTTTTTTCTGTGTACTGACCGGCTGACTGGACCGTCTTCACAACGAGTCATCCGAGCGTCTGAGAGGGTATTTATGTTGTTTGACTCTGATCCTTTTGTGAATCGCAAGTTTTCCCGAGCTGAATTAAACCTTTCTAGCAGCTGACTTGTGATCTGGTGAATTGATCGCACATAAAATGTCATCTACGTAGCGTTTGTATACGCAACAACTTCGGACTGATGATTCAAATGGGCCACTTCTAACTTTGTCACAGAGACATCGGCAAATAGCGGTCCGAGTGGAGAGCCCATTGCTACCCCACCCTTTTGCAACAGATCTGATTGCTAAACCAGAACTAAATATTTTATGTACAGGAAAACAGCAGCTGTTTCAGATCTTTTGAAGGAATTCCTGTCTCAGTTGCGTTTCTTTCAATATAATCATAAGTAAGGGACGGTTTCACCTATTGAAACATTGGTGAAAAGCGAACTGACATACGACGAAAGCGTCCGACATCTTTTTACGTTTAGGTCTTTCACAAAGTGAATTAATTCCAATGCGTCTTTGAGGGTGTGCTTCAACATAGCCTGTCTCACCGGTTCCAGCAAAATTGTCAACCTTTTAGCCACTTTTGCGCATTTTCTCACAGATCGCGAGTTCATCTCTGTCGACAATGAAAGATTGGCTGTTCATTCCAGAACCACTTCGATGTAAACTGATAAAAAGTCTCCACTTGTCACATCCTGGCGTCAATAGTACTGTTTGTAGAACGAGGTTTTTCCATTGGCCCGGGATGGCCAGTCATATAAAAGACTGTTTCTCAATATTGAACTATGTCGCACTCATACAGACGGACAGAGGAAATAAATGTGACCACGGGAACTGCCTATTGGTTCTAGGCAGCTTATGACTATGGATATCTCCGAGCGTGAAACGAAACACTATCTTGTTCTGGTCAATTACTAAAGTGACTTTTTCGAAATTGACCTTCTCCATATCATGACAATAAACGTTGTTAATCGGTTACACGCTCACTTCACCGGACGCGGAGTTCCCTGAAAACAGTTATCCGACAGGGGCTCCCAATTCTCGGGTGCGGAATTGCGGCTATTCTGTCGGAAGTGAGGATTAGACCATCGTATCAGTAATTGGCACTATATTTAAACTAATGACAACGCCGAATCAACGGTGAAGATGGCGAATAAGATATCAACCTAAACAAGGGAATATGTCAATGACCCATATTCGACAGTACTTGTACAACGAAACATTCCAAGTGCAACTGTGAAATGCAGCCCGGTTTAAAGACTGTTGGGAAGAACTTGGACATTGCTACTAACAGTGGTGACCATTTAGAACCAATGGTGCAGCCTCCGCATTGCGCACAACGCCGTCTGTAACAGCGAAGAGACAGCCAAATGCATCATTAAAGCCATGGCGAAAATATCTGCCGCGAGGGGAAGCCTGGGAAGAAATACTGGTCCAGGATATTCCCGAGAGTTATCATCGATGGAGAGAAAGAACAGTCAGAAGACGCTCTGGAAACAGATCGTACGAGGTTGAAGTAGAAAAAGCAGTCAGATGCAGTAACAGAAGACAATTACGAACGAGGTAGGCTAGTGCCCTTAGGAGTAAAATAACTATACGAATCTAGGAGAACTAAGAGCAGTCGCTTTTCTCAAAGAAGGAAGGATGTAAGGATGTATTAATCTCGAGCCAAATTGCAATCCGACTCGACAAGCAGATCAGTCTCATCGCCGCGGGCCAGGCGACGCTTAAGCGCCATGCGAAACGGCTGCCAATGAGGAATCAATCAATTAGTTAATCACAGTAGCAGCCAATCAAATATGTCAACCAAATAAAAGGGGACCGGCCAATCGGAAAAAGACAGTGTCTAAAATACAAGGAAAAATTAGTTTCATGAAAATTCTGGTTGCCGTTACCTGGCATCTCATACATGCTCTTCGTTTTATACTACTAAACGAGATTGTCCGGGAGCAGAGAAGCTTCCTCCCTAGCTATAACATCTAGACAGCGCAAAACGACTTGCAAATCGAAGACCACATTTGCTAAGGTCGGGACCAGACAAATCCCCAAAACTACACTGCCAACCTGTTGGCATATTTTTCCTTCCAACTGAAAATGAATATTTTCTGCGCACAAAGGCATATTTCCTTGGTATATTCAGTAGTAACAGGCAGGTGAAATCAGCGCAGAAATAAAAACACATTACCAATCTACTGTTTCAGGAACAGGAACGTCTGTGAAAGGCTGCTGAACACCAAAGCAGTGTTTTCCCAGAATTCACCGAAACGTTATTCCCCACATGCGATACTCCAGACGAACAATGCAAACAAAATGGTGCTAGATGTTTTAGGGTGGGAGCAACTTTGTGAAACGTCAATTCCGTATGTCACAAAGCTTCAATGGGACTCCAGAAATGGGGTCTTTTCGTGATCCTCTAAGATAAGGAGTATGCGTCCCAATGGCCTCAGTTTCTTAAATATGTGACGGAAGGGTGCTATATCATGTAGTGTAGATGTTCAACAAACCGCTTAAAGCCAGCCCGGATAGCCTTGCGGTTGAGGTGTTCGATTCACAATCGTTCACCCCGGGTTCGAGTCCCCGTGGGGGCTCGGTGGATGTGCACTGCTAATGATTCCCAACAAGGATGAAACAGCTGTACAGTGCTTCCGTGGTTTTCAATGGTGGGTTGAGCGTTCAAGCTGCATGATGAATCATATTATATACAAATCTAATCTCCTACTACTCAATTGCAAATGTTTTTTTTCATTTGAAACCATGAATAAGTAAAATTTCGATTTGTTTGGATATTCTCTTCTCTATTAGCATATTGTTCTCCCTAGTAGTGTCCTATATATGAACTGACATGCAATCTTTTCGCAGTTGACAAGAATCAGCTAAACGCTTGCATCTCGCGATCTTTATCTTCTCCTTATTAATTGTACAAGTGGGACACAGAGCTGTATACTGAAAAATTTGCATAGGATATTGATGATATATTTTTCAATCTACGCCGGTTACTGATAACGAAACGTTTACTTTTGAACTAATATGTATAGCATTACTCTGTGGATCAATCGCAACACGGAAAAATAGCTCCGATCTGACAGATCAAAAAGAACGTGTTGTATTATGCAATCTTAGCGGTAGTGGATAACTCTTCGACCAACTGATTGGTAACAGTGGAGATCTCCTCCGCGAGGACGCTAGAGAAAACAAGGCAGTTCATAACTCACAGAATGAAAGCTCTTTCGGGGATAATTAACAAGCAAGACATTGAATGGGTGGGGCACTTGTTGATCTAAAAACGGCAACGTGATTGTCAGTCCTGATCAGCAGGAACCGGAAATTCGGTGGCAACGCCATGAGATAAATGTAAGCGCGCGGGTGCGATAAACTAGCGCTTAAGGTATAGTGACCGAAGAACAGCAGGTTCATGGTCCACCTGAAAATATCTGTCCTACTTGATTCAATGAACAGGGCGAAATCGATTATCAGTCTCAACGACCGGTGCAGTATGCCATTAATTGTGGATTTTGTTTCATTAAAAGAAAGGAGTTGGCTCTTCTAGGGAAATTTGGCCACTAAGGAAGTGAATGGTTGAGTTTTTCATCCGAAGCCTGTATTCCTGACAAGCACCTTACCGTAGGGCTGCAGCTGTGACTGAGTGGAAACCGATTAACCCGTCAATTTTGCCGACTGGATTTCTTCAAGTCAAAGTGAAACACAAACCTGAACGACCAGGTTGTTGTTTTTTTCTTTTGACCTCAACCCTTCGACCATCCAAGTTTGATAAGAACTGCTCGTGGTAGAATTATACTGCAAAGTTTGCTTAATAAAGGATATGCGTGAAACACTGCGTGACTATGCGATCCCGTACAATGGATCAAATGGTATTAATCCCACATAAATTAACCGACGAACACCTGTGGTTCCTTAGGACTTACTACCTGCAGGACTACATTTCGTACACAACTCAAAGTCAGTTAATGAGCCTTTATTTTCGTATTAGTAAGTTCACGAATGGAACAGACTTATATCCAAAATCTCATGGGCCCATCGCATTGTCAAGGCGAACCGACAACTGTGAGATTTAAGGTGCGAATGCATACAAGACCTCCTGAAGATTGGATGTCGTAATGATCCCAGCGACAGCCCGCCGACTTTCCTCAGCGAGCTTTGAAAAACTTGTGAGGAAAGTAGCACGAACACGAACAAAGAAGTCCCGGTTCAGTGATCAGATAGCACGCGTTCACCTGTCCAGAATCAAGGACAAGGTTGGACTCCGAGATGCAGATCGACCATTTGGCAGGCGGACAGTACGTCATCGATCGTCCAGAATCGATAACAAGATTGGGACCAGCGAAGCCGAGCGATGGACCAACTGTTATCTGAACCGATCGCATCCGAATCAGCCAACCGGGTTGCGACCAGGTCAGCCAGGCAGGAGATGAGCTTGTTGATGAGAACTGGGCCAACAAGTTCGCAGGCAAGGATTTCGTTATGGTCACCACATTTCTCATAAATGATCTATTTTGTACCAACGAACTGAAATGGTTCAAAGGCAAAGGAGTCTTCTTCCCAGGGCTATCAGGACGGATCAGAACACAACTTATCTCGAATTTGCCAGTCAAAGACCAACACCACATGGCGCGAGCTACGCCTCATACTGTACTGTTGTTTAGATAGAACAACCTGTGACAATTCGATATGTAGCGCGCGTGACGTCACTTGGTACAGCTTTGCGGCCATGAACAGTGAGAAGCCTCAGTCAATAGGAAGGAGCGTGAACAAGTACATCAAAACCCATCTGTGAATGGTCGACCAGTAATTTGCCAATTATTATACTTGACCATACCCAAATGAGTTCCGGATAGACAACGTCCAGTTCCACAGCCTTAGTCTTCTTATTACTTTGGTGTACTTAGCCCTAGGTTGGAGCCATTCCAATCAGTACACAACATTCACGGAAGTGGCATGCGAAATCAACTTACTTCGCACGGAGCCTTCACTTGACATCCGACTTCAACGTGTGTTCATTAAATCTTCCTGTTTTCTTCCGGAAAATATCTTTCCTGGCAATACCCAATCAGTGCTATCAAAGATCCGTATTCAACCGCAAACAGGGTTTTTCAATGTAACTTGCCGGTTAGTCGGACCATCATTTTGTCCAATAAAACTGAACCAGCATACTACTTGTGAGATAAGTATGGCCACTGAATGGTTATGAATGTATTTTAATGTTTCAGTAGCATAATGGTGACTGTGGTGATACTTTGCTTGTGGATTTTGTTAACTGAATAAAGTATGGAGTAGAATACCAACAAAGCCGGTCGCGTACACACTATGGAAGTTTGACTACTCTTGATTGGTCGTTGCTTGTGATGCTCCAAACCGGCTTGTTAGACATATTCGGTCTGTAATCGAAGGTTACCGATTGGACGCACAGTCCGCGTCTTTGATACTGTGATGATTGTTTAGACGATCCTGTAAAGACAGATCAGTTGAACCTGATCATCATCGGATCTTGTTCGTCCGTGAGATCTGCATTCAAAGCTACCACCATCCATCGTGCTGATGCCATCCTGTCACACATTGCGTGGCAAAAGTATAGGACCACCCCCATTTTTACGCTCCTATATCCGCTAACGAAACCATGTACGGATGGGACTATTCATGACCCATTACGATGGGGAATATAAAAGTTCACAGCAGAATAATCCATCATGAGTTAAAACAGAATATGCGAAAAACGAAAGCGACAAATGTATAGGACCCGCTTCAGCTGGGCTTAAATAGTTGTTACTTAAAATCGTGTGCAGCCGACATTCTGCTTATGGACCTGAATACATCCCCGCATACTTCTTACAAGACCTGTGATTATCACTTAGTCAATATTCGCCCATTCTCACTTCAGGTTGGTTATTAACTCACTCTTTGATCGACAAACCATGGAATACTTGAACACCTGGCGAGCAAGTACGCCCCATGCGTTCTCAATGGGGTTTAGATCTGAGCTAAAGGCATGCCCTCGATCCCACGGAACAACAGCCAACACTTTATGGTGTGAACAGTGGACGGAAACATCGTGTTGTGATAGATGTCATCTTGCAATCTGTTGGCCACTTGTGCAGGCAAAACGCTGTTCCAACGCAACGGAATACTGAATAAGCTCAAGTGTAACTAGCTCATTTTGGCCGTTGGCTGAGAAAGTTCCCCAAACCACTACTAAACTCTTGTCGATCCATCGTAATTGATGTTTTGTCACTAAAGTAGACATTTCCCCATTTGTTTGTCCATGGTTAGTATTTCAGTCCATGATGAGCGTTGTTCTTCATGCAGCGATGTGGTGTTTCACCCACGGTACAACCTGCAGCACTTATTGTAATGTTCGGTTCGAAACACTTACTCCGATCAAAGCTTTCAATGCCCACATGGAACATGTTGTTGGAAGTTAAACGAACTAAACTGCGTTTCTCCGATCCCCTTAGTTTTATAGACAACCTATTCGCTTTTCAGGTGCATATTGCTTCTCACATTCAAAACACTGTTGTGTGGCAGGCCAAGATCTCCTACATTGCCTAAAGATCTCGTGCAAACTGAGCCCCATTTGGTAGAACGCGGATGTTTCGCCCCTTCCAAAATGTTAGTTTATTTTCGTGTAGCACTGTGTAGACGAAATTAGGTGTGCGTTCTCTTATGTGTATACGAGCAACAAATGCGAATGAAGATCACTTAGGACACAAGGGTACATCACGTGCTCCAGTACACATGAATCACGTGATTCTGGTTCTCGTGGATTTGTCAGCTGTCAAATCCAAATACCAAACTAATCAGCTTGTTACCAAGCTTAATGTTTCGTCTGGGTCTGCAAAATTTCCCATGAAACAACGCACCGGAATAGAAGGTCCCAAACTTTTGTCTCTCCTCGTTTTCCCCGTTTTCTGTTCTAGCGCAGTATCATATTAAAATTTGGTATGCCGTACAGTATTGTGTATTCAGTCGTTCTGACCAGGTATGATTTCATTATGTATTACAAAAGCAAAAATATGCGGGAAAATGAGGGGTCCCATACTTTCTTCGGGCAGTGTAATTGAACGATAACCTGTGTGTTATGCTTCCAGAGTGCGCTGACGAATCTAGAGTTCGACAGGGAATTCCTGCAGTTTGATTGTCAGATTTCTGAAAGTGAAAAGCGATTTCCAAGACAATATTCGCAAAACGAGTTGGTGACTTTTTTGATCGCTCACGACGGTAACGTGGTGAACTTCCGGACGCACGCCACAATGGCCTAGCTCTGTGTTGAACAGGAATGAACTAACCGTTGATTCCTATCTCACAGATTATTCCATGTCTTCGTCTGCAAGATTTTTAATTCTACTGTCCTATCCCATGTATTTACTTTTTGTACAGCCATTCATTTACCTCTCGACTTGACGATGCAAGTAAGTAGCAGAAAAAACCAAAACACAACAGTACAAGATCACTGAATGCAATAACTGATGTGAACTGAACACAGAGCCTCGAAAACTCCAACAGACTTGACAGATGTGCAGTGCGTCCAGTTTTCAATGATGAGTTGAGCGTTGTTACTGCACGCTGAATCATACTATCCAACGGGTTTATCAACTTCAATCCGGAATCGTTGTAAAACCCGCTGGACTCATGAGATCGTAATCTCTGTCCTCCTCACCCAGCTCACTTGTAACATCATACTATGACTCGATGAAACAGCATTCGCGCCACCCTGAAACGCGTGCTTTTAAAATTAGTCCCCAACCTTAGTTATTCACGACACACACCGAATCAGACAAGCAAATACACAAAACAGGTGAGCATCTGGATCGAACGGATATACCAATCATATTCGCAACGTTGTTTTCAATTTCGTACCAGAGATTTTCGACCCTGGACTGTGGGTGGTATGATAAACAAGACGTGTGCTTCGTGCAAACTCATGTGACTAAAAGTCGGGCGCTTACCTTTGGTGCCATGGTAACCAACCAAATAATGCTCAGCACACTGGTTGCTTTAATCAGTTAAACACAGATATTCCTTTACATCAAAATGATTTACTGGCAATAGTGAAGGGAGCTGAGCGTTTGTGTCAAATTTCATGATTATACAAGCAAATGCCACGATTCTTCGTCTCAAACGGTGAAACCAAATACAGTCATGTGGTGGTTGGTCGCCGGATTCTCGTGATATTTTTAGCGATCAGTTCAGTGCTGCACGAAACATCTTATTCACCGCTTATTGGGGAACAAGTATGTACGTCTAGTGAGAAATGGATTACAGAGTCTCGCAGTAGACGCGTTCACCACCATTATTCGTTTGAAGCACAAAAACACAAGTTACACATCCAGCATATTAACCAAAATGACGTTCAATCGATTTTCCAGTCACACTGATACCAGGTGTCCAATCACGTCACACGAAGCATCAACACACATTCTGTCAACCATCGAACCCCACACAGTGATCTAGTGCGTCGGAGGCCAGCACGTGACCCGAATGTCCATCAGCGACACCAGTCTGAAACTGTCAGCAACCTGTCTACCAATCAAAATTAAGAAACTAGACATGTTACTAATACCAGTCCAGTGTTCTACTCACTTTTCTGTTTACCACAATAAATTGGTTTTGAAGCTGTTACCAGCACACTCAAGAACTCGAGAATAGGAGATGCAATCAAGGTTTACTTCATTGCTCTCATTATAACCAGGATAAACACTCTGAACAAGAGAGAACCTTGCCTACTGAATTCCGTAACCAAGCCGCAAACTGTGTAGACTGAACTCGTTGCATCGTGGAGCTGCTTACCGAATAATACGAAAATTATGGTTGAAGCATGTCGATTTACACTTAGCCTTATCGCACGTGATTTTGTGGACGGCCGCTAATTTGAGTTTACCTAAAAAAAATCCTTTCATGACTGGGGAACCGTATTTGCTTTAATGAGCCGTCGGAATGTATCACAAGGCATAGTGACAAACAAGTTTATTTTCATTGACAAGACACTATTTTGATCAGTTTTTTTCATGTCAGGAGGATTTATGATTGAGATAAAAAGCAATGAGACGGGTACACTTCGGCTTATTGGTCAGATGCAAATGAAACTACCAAGAGGAAGGTTTATTATGTTCTGCTCGGTTTCGATCATAGAACTGATCTTTGATAGTGAGTAATCCGGAGAAGCGTCTTGCAACTTGACGATTTTTTTCTTTTCCATATATGCTATTTGATAACAGAGAGTAGACGTGCAGGTACACGTAGTAATAGGCGAGCAAAGGTGCAACAAATGTGGTATCTTGACAGCGTCAAAACCTAATAGTGCTTGTAAAACTGACGTGAATAAAATTCTGTGTGGATTGTGTGATTACCGAAAATGGAATGGCGTGTGAAAAGACAGAGGAACTGGGAGAATGTGCACACGGAGACTACCGAGGGATCATTTGTTGAAGTCACAGTAACAGTAGTGGGGCTGGACGAGATTGTTTGCAATTTCAGCTTCATGATTCGAACTGCTTTGGATTAAACAGTCATGAGAGACCGTCCGCGTAATCCTATGATGAGAACTATGAGTTTCCACAGTTGGTTTGAAAGCCGTTATTGAATTGATCTGGTGTCCACAGTCAACCAGGTGTTTCAGGATTGCGCTGCTGACAGACCAAAGTGGTCGGTCGCGAAGAATCGACCTACCGTTGGGTTGTGGAACAGAGTGGCTTGGTATATGATAGGTCTGACATGCGCAGTGGCGCTCCAAAAATACACTGCGATCGAATAGCATACTGACTTATTTGTTTACCAAGGGAACCGGCCACACCGTTGAAAATTTATTCGTTTTATTCAGGTTCGGAAACACCACGCCATGTTTGAGCGATCCGAAACAAGAGCAAGGGGAATCTCGGACAAGCAGCGGAGATGTGGTGAATTATTACCATATTAAATTTTATAACCTTATGGAGTAAAGATTCACATGGATTGGACATATTCCAGTGAGTTTCGAAAGTGATAACTGCGCCTTAGGTGCTGCGTTGTTGAATTGCAGATCCGATCCACTAACCCCTACTACTGAGTTCTGATTTCACTGAAAGGTCGATTATTAGAGCTTGTCATTTATGCCCGAAAAATGATATCAAATAACAATTTTCCAGTTCTTGAAATGCGCTTCGGGAAAACTGAGTTAGAGATCGGATATCTACATTTTTCAGACATCATGGCTTTTGTTATTCTGGCATTCCGAGCCGAGCCACTCTCTGCCATTACATACCAGTACTTGTTTGTGGTTTCTGATCCACGTACTATTCCCGCAGAGTCTTGTCTCAATCTGCTGGAAGGGGCGAGGGATATTAGCCTCAGTTGGTGGATGACCACATGCAGTAGGGTATGTATTGAATTAATGAAGCACCACACACTGCAGCCGCTATTAGTTGACATAAAAACGATGTCATTTTTGAGTCTTCGGCACCAGTTGCGCTTGCACTTACATAGGCATTCGTAGATAGGTCTGCCATCAAAACGACGGCTGCTCCTCAGAAGCTTGTTCAGACCGCGTACAACTAGTGGTCACTGGCTTTTTCGACTTCACCGCGATTAGAATTATTAAGTTACCTAATTTCAGGAAGTGGTTTACGGCCAGGCGCAAAGGCTACCTCCAACTACAGGGTAGGAAGCTCTGACACGGAATGCTTAAGTGACATATGAGTGACTGTCACCAGTCACACCCTAACAAACACATCACTGGTCAGTCTGACGCCGATCAGCAGTCGTAGGTTAGTAATTCAGGCTAGTAATCGACTGACTGTTTGAAGTTTGCTTGTTTCAGTTCCTCCGGTATCGCCTGGCTTTGGTTCACAGCCACTACTGACCTTTAGTTCTACAAGTTTGGCGCACCGTGGTTCGTTAGCTCTGGCCTCTAACTAACCAAGCGTCCAGCTCTTTGGCAGTTCTTCTAAACCGCTAATCTAGCTACAAAACCACCAAGGCCTTCGGTCTTTGTATTTAAGTCGTTGGATAGCCATCGTATCGACAAAAAGCATCTGTAGAACTAAACAACGTTTATCGGGAAAACCAGTTACGATTGCCATCTATGTTGTCAATGATCAGTGACCCGGTTAAGCAAGTCAAGCTTGCTGGTGAAAAATATAGTTTATTCGGCCGCATCACCAAATATTCCCATCTGGATTTGATGAACAGTTTGTGTCCACACAGTTGGTCAACTTTGCTGGTTAGTATTTTAATGCCTTTTCTCCTATGTAATGAACTGGTCATTTTTGCTTATCATCCAACGACTACTCGCCTCAGTGAACAATACGCACCGAGGAATCCTATATCCAGGGACAGGCATAACACATTAGCCCGGTACGCTTTGTTTTGCGTGGCTAATTCTTGAAGCCTGGCCTGAGCATTGCTGATACGATGTTCAGCAATCTTTTAGTTCCGTATTATTCGTGTGTCTGAGACGTAGAAGCCAGAACCGCCGTACCTAGTGCACGGTGGATCTAAGCAAAACTGAGATAATAAAAAAACAAGCACCACTGTAGATGGAATCAACCAGTTTGATGCCCTTAATACGAATCTAGCCAATGGTCTCACGAGATTTCAAAATCGTGAGTAAGGTGATAGCACATTAGCCACTAAAAATCACGGTAGATCATACATTTTGGGTTCACAAATACTCTACGGAACAGGTAACTTGTCACATCGTTGATCACAAACCTCGTCCTTCGATCGGGTTTTATCCAACCCTAAATGAAAACATCTGCCTAGCATCAGGCATTTTGCCATCCCAGTTGATAACCTTACCTAATTTTATGTCCACCTTTCCGATCTTCATGACGAGTAACTTTGTGCGCACGTTTATCACTGACACCAATAGGCACGATACCGTTTTCGTTATCACATGTGGCCTGGTAAATTCAGTATACTTTCTTGCTAGAACACTACTGAGGGCGCTGCTTCGTATCCCCACGCTCAACAACTTTACGGGTTATTGTGAAATGATGCGCTTCGACTGTGCGATTGCGACACGCCTCGTACCCCAGCGGTCGAGGTGATAGGACAGCAAGCTAGAATCCCCTACTGTAAAAGACAAAACACAAATAGCCTGTTGGAATGTGAGAACACTACTAGATGTAGGTAGCCAAATTACTATGATTCTAACACTACACGACCACCATGTAGACATTGCACGCCTTTCACAAGTTCGACCACCTACCTTCGGCCCTCGGTGTGTTAAGGTTCCGGGAGTGGATACAGTTTATTGGTTCTATCGCGGTTGGCCTGAGGATAGCTCCGGACACCAAGGTGTCGCATTCGCCCTGAGCAAAAAGGCCAACAGTGTCCTGATTTCATGGGAACCAATTTCTTCGAGGTTGACCCCGGCACACTTCAAGGGCCTTCTCTAAAACCCGTCGTTGACTGAGATCTATGCACCGACAAATGCGGCTGAAAAAAACAACAAAGGATGACTTCTACGATAAAATACAAGATCTAATCAGTCGTGTTCCAAGGAGACAAACTCTTCACCGCCGGCGACAGAAACGCACGAACAGGCCCCTCGGACGAGTCCACTCGCTACGTACTCGGAAAATTTGGACTTGGTCGACGTTGCCACAACGAAAATCGTCAACTGAATTTGGCCGTTGTTAACAGATTAGTCATCTGTGACATGCACTTCCAACATCCCGAAAGACTCTTGCTGACTGGTACTCAAACGATCGTCGTACAGCGCACCAAAATGATCACATTCCGGTGCGATCCGTTTGGGTGTCATCGACAAAGGACTGCCGAGCGCACTGCGAGGCAGTAACAAGAACACGAATAGTAAGGACCATGTCCTTGAACATGCGTGCTTTCGACTCCATCTATCTGTGGGCTTGTCTCACAGCCGAGCCGAATCAATGAGGCAGCTCTGGAAATTACAGAAAAACGCAACGCACTCTGGAACGTTATCGCGGCCCAATTGGTTACTGTCCACCGTGCAAATGGATGGATCCTCCGTGGAAGAATAACGGAAAGTGGTCCATTCGGTGGTCAAGTAGGCTGTTTGTAAATAACTAGGCAGAAATGGGAAAAGTCTGGAAGACGACAACTCAGCGACCACTTTGCAACTATCAACCAAAGCATAGGAAGCACGATTACCTGGAACCGCCGGATACCGCAGACTACAGCGAGAAGTCATCCGTTCGACTAGAGCCGATCGAAATAAGTAGTCGCAGGTTGCGTCGGTCACTGACTACTGGCAATGATTCCAATAGGCTGTGCGACAAGTAACAGGCCAGATTATCCCGGCACTACACAGAAAAAATAAAACCTTGAGTTCAGTTCGAATCCATTCGTACAACCAAATAACCATGAACCTGATGCTGTAGCTTTTGTGTCTATCTCCCAGTGGCAACTTCAATCGGAAGTAATGAAGAATAAACAAAAGTATGAAAACAGTGAGAGCAATAGAAATGGTATCAAGTTACCAAAGAAATTCCTGAATACAAGAACACCACCGATCGCGACACCAAGCCATGTTCTCCAACGCATCCAACCACTGAATGAAGGGATCTCTTGGACTCCACTCAAGAAACCTGACACGCCATGCTCGGCTAACTCTGCTGGTTAGACTTTTCATACCTTTATTCCATGTCATGGACTCGCCACTCTTACTCAGCTTTCAACCATCACCCGCCTCAGCAAACAACAAGCGCCGAGGGATTTTGTCCAAGGACATGTGCAAAACGTGACCCAACAGCCTCAGATTGGTGACTTTAAGTGTTCCATCTGACGATTTGGTTCGTGTGCCTAATTCTCTGCACCTAACCTCAGCATTGCTGATTCCATGTTCCCACCATATTCGAGCAATGCTACGAAGACATCGGTGTGCGAATACCGACAGTATTCGTAGATCCTCCACCAACAGTGGCCATATTTTTGAACCACACAGAAGAACTGATCTGACTGTTGCAGCGTACATTCGACCCTTGATAAATAAACGGATGCCATATCGACACCACAAATCACTCACGTTGGCAAGTGCTAAACGAGTTTTCTGTATACGCGAAGATACTTCCTCCGACATTCGACCTTCGAGTGAAATGCAGCCACCCAGATAACAGAAATTGTCCACTTAGCTTATAGTCACTTCATATACTGAAAGGTCTCGTGTTGGACCAACCCAGTCCTGTAATGGCATCTTTACTTTGAAGGTGAAAAACGTATACCGAACGCACTTATCTAAGCCGTTCAGAAAAGCTTGAAATTTACATGGATCTTCACCTAGAAGAACGATGTTGTCTGCATATTCAAGATCTGACACTGATCCACTTGCAAAAACTCCAAATATCACTATCCTCACCTGACATAAGAGCGGTCTGCTGAATCATATCAACCACAAGATTCAGCAGGAAAGGAGAAAGCAGAAAACCTTGATGTACTTCACATCGGGTGGTAAACTCGGGTGAAAGATTACCGTAAGCCCGAACTCTGATTGAGCCTTTAACAAGAGACAGCGCCAGAAAACTGTGCGGTCGACTGAATCAAACCCCGCTTTTATATTTAGAAAAACAGACATGGCGAACCTAGGTTTTGGAGTTTATCGAAGAATGACGTGATGTGATCAACCAAGCCCCGAATAGGTCCAAAACTAGCTTGGTTCTCGCGCAAGCACTGCCTGCAACTCTCGCCCGGTTTGCTAGCAGCATTCCTGGCCCATTTTTGCCTTACGTGGCCCCTAATCCCATTCCTAAGGTCAGGAGTGTTTTCACTCTCCAGGAGTGCATTAGGCTCTAGTTTACAAGGTATCCATATTTCGTTTCGTTCATACGAGAAGTTCAAGATAGAAAACACCACTGATTCGACTTGCCTGTGGGAATCATGTTTTCACCCGCATCGTTCTCTCTCTCTCTCTCTTTTCCCCCCTTCTTAGGACCATTCTATGGAAGGAAATGAACGCAACTATTATATTAAATTCCCAGTGACAGATGAGTGAACTTTACATGTAGGACAAGTGTATTAGCGGGAAGAGATCCAAACTTCCAAAATCACTCCAGTGATATCCCGCCGTGTAGTTAAAAGATAGTTAGGACAGCGTCAAGATAACGACCATATCTGGGCTAACTAGCAAACTCTTACAAGTTGTATGAAACATTCCTAAATCTCTGATATAGTATTCCCAGCTGTTGAATGAGGAATAATTCTGGAGGGTTCCCCAAGAGAGGGATACCACAAAACTCGCCTGATTCAGTTTTGTGTTCGTTTAGCATTACGGGCCAGAGCCCGTGCATCTCTGTGGTCGCACAATCAACGTACAGCTGCCTCGTGTAAGTGAATATTATTCAACGATCTTTCGCAAGGTCTCCTAGTGATGAGAGGATTATTCGTGGACAAACGATTTTCGTAAAGATACTAGGCATCCGTGATCTGCCTGCAGACGGCTTCATAAGTGCACCAAACTACACACGTTCCGCAATTCGCGATACCAGCATATACGAAGCTGAACTAGGCTCGGCATACCGGAAGACTACCAAAAGCAGAGAATTCCACTTCTAAAATATAGGCCAAGGGCTTCATCTATCCAGCAACGAGCTTCACGTAAAGCAATGCTCCAAACTTCGCCCCCACTGTAACACAATTATTGTCGCGATTTCTGATTTTTACCGGGGAAAAAGAAAACACACCTACCAACCTTGAGCCCAGTGGTGTATACGCAAGGGTCAGGCTATAGATAGCCATATTAGTGCTCGATTAATTTAGGCGTGGAAATCAAATGAGGCATTTACTGAGCTGGTCTCATGAAGCTTTGGTTTTCGGTTTCAGATCACGTGCAACCCCGCTTGGAAGATCACTAACCCAGGATAATGATATTACACATAGAAAGTAGGAAAAACATTTTTCCCACGAAAACTCCGGTTATCGTTCGGACCCAAGCCGTATCAATTGATGTATGACAGAAATGTTTTCCGTTCCTAACTTCGGGGTCTACTCCCACTGATCTCATAGGAGTAATGATCAGTTGATGCTAGATATGCTCGAAGAGCAGTGAACTGATCGCAACGAAAAAATAATGCCAGATTCAGTAAGATTCCTTTAAAGAACGGGATATGATACGTTCCCGAAACCCTTTAGAGGCGTATGCGACCTTGAACCAATTAAGTTCCCAACCGAAAAGGAACAACTTTTGGAAAGCGTTCGCTGCAGCAAATGCACCGTGCACTTAAGGATTTTTGCACAAGCATGAAGACAAACACTGTTTAAGGTCCGACGGGAGGCTGTTCATTGCTACCCGCTTTGACCGCATTTGTGTCCCTCAGATTAGCACAAATGTACCAATGATTCGCGCCTATTACCCACTGCAGATACGGGAACTGAATCCGGTCGGTTAGTTTGTGATCGCTGTAACTATCGCGAAAGCTAAGCCTTCAGTGTGTACGATTCAGTGTTTCGGTTTGGGCAGCCGCGTAGCACCCAGTCCACATGCTCTACATGAATATCATAATTTACACATGTGCACTTTTTTTCTGTCCCTCTTGCTTAGTGACTCTGCACAAGTTACCATCGAGGTGCTGACGGTCGGATCATTTTATCCTGCTCACAACGCACCGATCCTTTCCACAAACCATTGTTTTACACATGGATGTTGACAATACATTTTAATATGCCTCTCAAGTCACCACTGACGGGAATAATGGTCATGGAAGTGGGTACCTCCCACCAGTGTATGCGTGTGTCCATAAATCTTTCAGCCCTCAACGCACGTAACAGTGATGTATTGGGCCAGCAACTAGCTCTAACGAGCACCCTGGGGACTCCGACCACAGATGTGCACTGCTCGCCCAAGACTCGCATCCCGGATCAGACAAGCGTAAAACGACTCAATTCACCTTCGGGACGTGCATCTACTCTGCGCTTATCTCGAGATACCACAGTTTCTGCATCTGGTCATGCGCGTGAGGGAATCACTCGGAGCACTACAGTCGAGTTTGGTTTGCGTGACTAGATTTTCATTAAGGATAGGCCGGGTACAATCCGCCTGGAAGGTTTGTTCAGGATTAAAAGACGGCGTGAAACCAACCGGCGTCTGGTCTTTATCGCAGCTTATGCTCCCACTGACTACAGTCTGGATACAGTCACGCCCTGGTATTGGCTCACTTCCGTTTACGTCTCATCCGGAGTCAAAGAAACGTGAATGCCACCCGTCCGGCGCAGTTGCTTCTAGACGATAACCAGCAATAGGATTTCCGGAGGAAGCTGACTACGCAGTTATGGATGCAGCCGGGTGCGCACGACCCAGATGAACGCTGGCAACAGATCAAGGAAGCTTTGTGTGCGCGTCTAATGCCACACAGGACTCTCGTTTAAGTAGGCCTCACAGATGATGTGTATCTTCGACATCAGTTGCTTTGTTGGACGCTCGCAGATCCGTCCCTCCAGATGCCACATTTAATGAAGTGCGCAAACCCCTGAAACGCCAACTGACTAAGAGCCTGAGGAATGACCATGACCAGTGGTGGATTGCGAAATGTAGGGAAATGCAAAGGACTGCGTCTATTGACAATACTCGCAACCTTCTCCGTTTGATTAGAAATACAGGTCCACGGAAACCCGGTGTAAGTGAGTCAATCAAGGAATCCGAAGGCTCACTGATTCACTCTCAGGGAGGTTGTCTGGTTCTTTGGGCGGAGCACTTCAAGTAACAATTCAGTTGGTCCACTTCAACGGTGGACCTTCCAAATATACCTGCCACAGAATCGATGCAGATGGACATCAGTCCTCCACCAGAAATAAAGACTAGGCAGGAGACTGGTAACTTGAAAAGGTACAATGACGGAGACGAAACTTTGGTTTCGGAGTTAACAAAACTTCTCCGTAGTGTTTGAAATAGTGAGCAGATTCCCAGGGAATGGTGTGAATCGGTGGTTGTACCGCTTTACAAGAAAGGTGACTAGTCCTCTTGTGAAGACCACAGAGGAATTAGGTTGGTAAGTATCGCGTCCAAACTGCTCACCGGGCTTATTCGCCACCAATTATCCGGTACCCGAGAAATGTGTACGCGTGAGAATCAAGCCGGTTTCAGACCCGGTCGGGATGGTATCGACCACATATTTACTCTTCGGCAAACCTTAGAGCACAGACACATCTTCCTTAGGCTCATAATCTCCGCCTTTTGTGGTCTGAAAGTGGCGTTCGGCTCAGTTGACCGCACAGTTCTCTGGCGCTGTCTCTCATTGAAGAGTTTGTCAGAGAAGTTCATTTCTCTTTTCCAATGCTTGTATGCAAATAGCCGAAGCCAAGTTCGTACTTAGGGCGATCACTCACCCGAGTTCATCACAGAAAGTGGTGTTCGTAAGGGTTGCCCTCCTTCGCCCTTCCTCTTCAATTTTGTAGTTGAATTGATTCTTGAGATCGCCCTACATTCGTGTGAGAATAGCGGCGTCGATCTTCCCTCAGGCAGTAAGCTGTTTGACTTGGAATGTGCGGACTATATTGTTCTTCTGAGTTAAAATCCAGGTAAGTTACAAGCTCTTTCAGATAGCCTTAACAACAGTGTAGCAATGTTTGGGATGCGTTTTGTACCTTCAAAGTGTAAAATGCTGTTGCAGGACTGGGTTGGCACAACACCAAACCTCTTCTTGGTAGGGGAAGCTCTAGCTGAAGTGGATAAATTTTGTTACCTGGGTAGTTACATCTCACCAGGTGGACAGATAAAGGATGAAGTGTAATCGCGTATTCAAAAGGCGCGTTTGGCTTTTGCCAACCTCCGTCATCTATGGTGTCGGCGTGACATCCGATTGTCTGTTACAGGTAGAGTGTACACTGCGGTGGTTAGGTCCGATCTTTTATACGATTCAGAAACATGGCTGTTAAGGGTAGAAGATTGGCGAAGACTGTCGGTGTTCAAGCACCGATGTCTCGGTAGCATCGCCCAAGTATGGCGGGAACACCGTATCAAGAATGCTGAGGTTCAGCGTAAGGTGTTGGGAACCAGAGGTCAGTCTCTAAATCAAGTATTGAATATTAGCAGGTTAAGGTGGCTGGGACATGTGTTACGCATGTCCGCGACAGACTTCCTCGGCTTACGCTGTTCTCCGAGGCAGGTAATGGTTGGAAGGTAGGTCGCGGTGGTCAGTCCATAACATGGCAAAAAGGTATGAAAGCCTTGACCAGTGGACTTGGCCGCGTAGGACGTGTGAGACTTGCGGACTGAAGTCCACGCGACCAACCTATCAAATAGTTGGAAACATTAAGCGATACGGTTAGGTTTTGCGGTCAGTGGCGTAGTTGCATTCGGATTCTTTCTTTGTCCTCTTGATTTCCGCTTATTGCTTTGATTTTCGGGTCTTTATTACTTTATACTTCTATTCCTTTCGTCCTTTGCTGGACGATGTCGGAAGGTAGCAACCGAAACCATAACACAGAAGTGCGAGGATAATGGTTGAATAAACTGAAACTGAAACTTGTCATGCTCCACGAAAGGTCCGTACTGTCCGGCTCACCGACGAGGAGACTGTCCATGCACTCCATATCTTCCAGCGCCATAAGGCCACTAGTCCAGATCATCTCCCTCCGGCCCTCTTTAAGGATGGTAGTGTCACCAACCAAAGAGCCCACAAATCTCTTTCACGAGATCTGGGTTCATAAAAGCGTTCTGCCGAGCTGGGACCTACAATAAGGGGCTCGCAACATTTGTTCCAACCACCGTGGGATAATTCTGTTATCCATGGCGTCGAAGCTGTTAGCCTGTATAATCCTCCGTACGCTGGCCCTAGAACGCGGACAACAGATCCGCAAAGAACAGTCAGGTGTTCGTTCCAGTCGCGGGTGTTTCTATCAAATTTTCACTTTCCATCATTTAACTGATCTCCACCACACCACAGATCAACAACAGTTATATTCCTGGGCATCCGGGCGGATTTTGATTCCGTTGACAGAACAGTCCTCTAGGGTTGTCTCGTTAGACAAGATGTGCCTAATAAGTGTCAGGACCATTCAAGCACTATACCAACAGACATCAACCAGAGTGAAAGCACATAGCTCATCGTCGCCTTCTTTCTCAGTTGGAAGCGGCGTGTTAGAGCTGTCGACTCTCATCTTTCCTTTTCAATTTCGCAATCGACGACGTCCTAAGAGAAGCACGAGGGAACTAAAAGAATGAAGGCGCTGAGCTCCTAGCTGGTTAGAGACTTTTGGATTTAGACTACGCCGAAGGCAATGTGGTGGTCTGCGATGACATTACTGTGGAACCGTGCGTTCTAAACAGTCTCGTCTTGTCCATATCGCGGTATTAAATATATTTTCCACCTTCAAAATATAAGGTACAACAGCTAGATTGGCAGGGGTCCACTCCCGCACTCACCTTCAGAGGTGACAGGTTGGAAAACGTCAAGAAGTTTGTCTAAAGTGGAAGTTGTATAAGTACTGATGAGAAGGTTAGAAATGGTCATCGACCGAACAGCGTGCGCTTAGGCGGTGCTCTGGAATCTTCATCACCTGTGAAGATGACGAGACGTTTACTTCGATGTTAAATGCAGTGTACAACGCTGCTGAAAGCACTGTGCTTCTCTACGGCTGCGAGACCTGATCTGCTTGAACAGCCGACTTTGACCGGACTGTCTGACTCCGATCGACGTTGTGTGGTATTTCGCGAGTTTGGTGGCAACACCGAATCAGCAACTTCACAGTTCGTATACACGTTTTCGGGACCGGACGTGTCTCGTACTCAGTTAGTATGCTAATATCGCTCCACCGGATTCGTTGGTTAAGATATGTACTACGTATGCTTTTCTGATGACTCTCCCGTCATTTTTTTCCTACATGCTTGCGTATGAGAGCAGTGTAAGGGGCATTTACCCCATAGTCACGAAGGCCCACTGCACTATTGGGGATAACCGGCAGCCAGACCCTGTGACTTGGAGTGGAGAACCAAGTAAGGTCCCGATAGGTCATGTTTTAGTTGCAGAACTTGGGGTTGGCTGGAAAAAACAGTGTGGAGGTCAAGCTATGAAGTGGCACCGGTCGGTCAAGGCTTTGTCGTCGAGAATCGCTTCTGTCGGTCCTTCACGCCTATCTGACTAGGGACCTCGGGATCCACAGTGTGCGCGGTTGGAAACATTTTCAGAAACGGCTTGAAATCGTAGTCAGTGGTGGTTATGTTGTGAAAGCCTGTGTTCCAGTCACTGAGAAAGTTCTTGTTTTCTACACGTTGTTTATTCATAACCTATTCACGTTCTGCATGGCACCCTGCCCCCGTACAATGAACTGAGATTTGGTGAATATTATATATATATATATATATATATATATATATATATATATATATATATATATATATCAGCAGTGAACCTGCGATAACTTAGGATTGTAACACTGGGCAACACAGGGTTGCAATGGCAGCCAACTGCAGTGAATACTAGTAAATAAACTGAAATGTTCACCTAGATGTCTTCAGCTGAACATGGTGTGCATGATACTCAGGCGGACATTTTATGGGGTCAGTTTCCAATGTCGATGTAACCGGCCATTAATCATGTGACGCACATTGTTGCTTGAATCAAGCGCATGAAGGAATAAGGTGAACAAATAGTGTGACCGACCTTAAAAAAATTCCATAATCCCCGTTTCTAAGCACTGGTGAGGTGGATTCCGTAGATCTTAGCCGGGGAGCTTAAGAAACCTTTCAGGAGCACACTCATTGACCAGGGTTTTCTTACCTGCGTTCCGTGGCATGAACTTCTTAACAACCTCGAGTTTCAGTAAGCATTGCATATCGGAGAAGCTCGGCCGGGAATGAGCAATAGCCGTAACAAGCAGATTAGCTCAAGTGCCAGAATTAATAGCTCATCCCTTGCATCCGATAATCTACTCAAAACATTAAGCTGAGTATATGCGGTCTAACCTACCGAAGTGCAAAATCGAAAAACTTCCCACAATACACCATGGACAACCCCAGTAAGAAGCCAAAGCGACGCCTTCAATGAAAGCATACTCTGCTGGTGGCCCAGTACTAAATGGTTTGACGACTGACTTCTTGATTAGTTATCCTAAAACCACTCCACCAACGGTCATTAAATAAACGGTCAAATTCTAGGATTAACTCCACTTCGTATGCCATTTGTTTTTTTAGACTCACCGAGTATGGAATGAAAAAAAAACAAAAAAATTGAAATTTATTACAATGTATTTATGTCTGTACGAACAGAAAACATGGAACGAGTCTGATCAAACCGTTGAAGTTCCGAATCTAATTCGCCTACGGACAATATTACATAGCCCAAGTGGGTTTATTTGTCCGCAGTGAGATACTTGTACCCAGCGGCACAGCTGTAAGCCCCAATGGCAAGGGTGCCACCCTGACCGTAAATACGCCAGCGCATCATGCGTTGTGCACTGATGGACTCCGCAGGTAGACGTGAATACCTAATCCCGTTTATTAAAGCGAACCCAGTAAAGATTATACCTAAGCAGAATTAGTATGGGTAAAATCATTTCCTACCAGCCACCAAGATAGGATAGTCCGAAAACATGCGTTTTATCTTGTTTGATCGATTCACTTCGTTATCCGTCATTTTAAACGAAAAGGCTGGAAAAGTGAAACACAAAGTGTAAACAAGAATTTAAAATTCGACCTTGTTAAGGTTACCGTGTATCATAAGGATACTCTACACTGTTTCAAGGAGCATTGATATAAGAAAACAAGCTGGTGGTGACCGCGTGACGTGGAATGTCATGAAAGTATAACCACCTAATAAAATTACACCAACATTCTGACTTAATAAATAATCACTGTGAATGGCAGATACGGTTGTTTTAGAAAGATCTAATCTCAGTTAGTGGATCCGTGAATACCATGAAGGAAATAAGACGTTTTACGGAAACAGACCCACTGCTAAACGTTTTCACAACTTTCGGTAACGTAGTGACCCGACCTCCCTTGGTCTCGTTTTAGCTAGGCGAACAGTGAATATCGATGTATATCCCAGATCAGGTACGAACTACATCCAGAGTAACACTCGTTAAGTTTTACCATTTAGTCTGAATAAGCAACTTGCAAGCGTACCTAAAATACGTACGCGCGTTCAGTATACGGCGGATGTGGTGAAACTGAGCTCATTCGAAGCCAGACGGTAACAGATGCATTTAGTAGAAGTCCAAGGGTTTGCTTAGCCCCGAGGACAATTGGGGGGGGGGCAGAATCCAAATCCAAAAGAATAAGCTATACTCATGATACGGCTAATAATTAACTTAAAGATTCGGAACTACACAATATAAAGCCGTGCTGGATCAGGTGCAGCAGCGGGTTAAGCGACTGTCGTGCAGCTCAAACCGAAAAATTATTGACAATTGTGGGAATTGGTCGATCGCATTTAGACTTAGCAATCGGACACTATTATCATCGGTAGACTGATCCTGGACAACAACAAGCGCCGAGGGATTTTGTCCAAGGACATGTGCAAAACGTGACCCAACAGCCTCAGATTGGTGACTTTAAGTGTTCCATCTGACGATTTGGTTCGTGTGCCTAATTCTCTGCACCTAACCTCAGCATTGCTGATTCCATGTTCCCACCATATTCGAGCAATGCTACGAAGACATCGGTGTGCGAATACCGACAGTATTCGTAGATCCTCCACCAACAGTGGCCATATTTTTGAACCACACAGAAGAACTGATCTGACTGTTGCAGCGTACATTCGACCCTTGATAAATAAACGGATGCCATATCGACACCACAAATCACTCACGTTGGCAAGTGCTAAACGAGTTTTCTGTATACGCGAAGATACTTCCTCCGACATTCGACCTTCGAGTGAAATGCAGCCACCCAGATAACAGAAATTGTCCACTTAGCTTATAGTCACTTCATATACTGAAAGGTCTCGTGTTGGACCAACCCAGTCCTGTAATGGCATCTTTACTTTGAAGGTGAAAAACGTATACCGAACGCACTTATCTAAGCCGTTCAGAAAAGCTTGAAATTTACATGGATCTTCACCTAGAAGAACGATGTTGTCTGCATATTCAAGATCTGACACTGATCCACTTGCAAAAACTCCAAATATCACTATCCTCACCTGACATAAGAGCGGTCTGCTGAATCATATCAACCACAAGATTCAGCAGGAAAGGAGAAGGCAGAAAACCTTGATGTTCTCCTTTTTCGTGATAAACTTGGGTAAACACAGATCCCCTGGAGCCCGTATTCGGCTTCGGCTATTCACATAAAGGGACTTTATGATGAAAATGAATTTCTCTGATGCACCCTTCAACAACAGGCGGAGTAAGAGAAGTAGGTGGTCGACCGAGTAGAATACCTCTTTATGATCAATAAAAACGGAAGAGGTGGGCACATGGAAGGTGTACCTGCTCTAAAGATTATAAAAGAGTGATATGATCAACACAACCTAGACTAAGTCTAGACCCAGTTCGATTCACAAACGAGCACCGTTCGCGAGCGGTTCATAAGCGATGGAGACTAATACCAGCGAGAAGTTTAGATCCGATGCTAAGGAGATTTATTCCCCCGGGGGATTTCACAGGAAGACTTGTCCCCTTTCTTATAAACAGGTACGATCACCGATTCACACCAACTGTTTGAAACATGTTCTCTCTCCCATATCAAACCGAGGAGTTTTGTGAATTCCAGTGGCAATGCTGAGTCTCACTTTTAAAAATAGACAGGGGCAACCCATTTGCTCTGGCAGCTTTATGTCGTTTAAGGTAGTTTATCTCACAGAGAACCTCCGCTTCCGACGAGGGATTGGTATCTACATCCAGAACTTCAACTATCGTGCCACTTATTACGCGTGTTGTGGGTAAAGTCCAGTTAACTTTCTCTCGAACCGCTCCCCCTGACAGAGCAGACGACGCTCCTGAGTTTGAACCAGTGGGTCGTTCGTCTCTCTGATCATTTCGCTAACGCTTGGGTTTCCAGGACCGGTATTTCTAATGAAACGGAAAAGTCTTCAGCTGTTGTCGCAGCCTTTTCCATTTTTCCTCCACCACCATTCCTTACGGTTGTTCCTCAGGCTCCGAATTAGTTGGTGTCTAAGGCATCTCAAAGCCCATCATATGTGGAATCCGGAGGAATCTATCCGCCTGCATTTACCAGTGAAACTGAAAATGCAGCTATACACCGTTTTTTGTAATGTCTGGTTCTTGGGACTTGGGCAGCATTAGCAGCCTCAAACATGGTTGCCTTGATCTTTGTACATCGCTTATCTGGAATGCGGGCATTTGACTATATCGATAGTCTGATGGATGATTCCGTTTAGAAAACAGATTGATGATTATCGTCCAGTAGCAGCTCCGTGGAACGGTTGGCTTCGGCGTTGTTTCGGTCACAGACGAGACGTAGGCGGAAACCAGAGTGGACAAAAGCGTGCTCAATGTCTACAGGTCCGAGCCAAAATGATCGACAGCCTTGAACTGATCCACCCATGCGGTAACCGACATCACAGCGGTCGATTTGAATCGAAGGCTGTGAAGGCGCAGGAGGACGCCAGGTTAACTGATGCCGTTTTTCGTTCGACAAGTTTTTCATTTTCCAGGAACAGTCTATGGTCGAAACACAGTTGGATGAGACGAATCCCATTATCGGTCACCGTCGTCGTACAGCGTTAAACAGTATGGCAAACCCCACTGACCACTGCCTTTCTCACCATGTTGCACGCTGAATTAGAAAGTATCAATATACAAGACGGACACGGGAGTGGACCTACAGGGGTGGGAAAAGGAAAGAATGTCATAGTAACCAACACACGGAATACACAGTCTAACTGTACAAACGCACATCGATCAGTCATTCTAATTCAGCAGAAAGTGACAACACGATCCCCACTGTTCGCGGTTTGCAGTCATATCCTTCAGTGTATGCAGCCAACTGGTAGACGGATCTTTTGGACCACAACCACGAAGACGTGAGGCACCTACTATTCCTAAGTCTGCTGTACATTTTCTCATTCCTCGTTCCAACGTCATCTGTTGACCTCCACGTGGTCTCTTCCACTCTCTAAGAGAAATGGAGAATAGAACACGGTACGGTAGACGCGTGTTTGACATACGTAACACATGCCAACCAACAAAGTCTACTAAGTTGGATACGCTGTGACAAAAAGTCCTCCGAATTAGTACCCAATATTCCATTTCTGACCTCATCATTACTTACTCGGCTATTCCACCCAATCCTAGCGATACTACGTAAACACTGATGGTCGAAAACCTCAAGACGACGAATATCTTCAGCACGCAAACTCCAAGTTTTGCAACCATACAACAAAACCAAACGCACTGCAGCACGGTGTATGGGGTGTCTGAGAGGAGTAGCACTTCTGAGTTGGTTGACTGTCGTGTCCCTTGGGGCATCCTCCATCTCTTTGGTCTCCATCATTCACCCAACTCTCACCTGTGGCTCCACGAAGCTGAAGCATGCATCAGCGGCCACACCCCGGCAAACCGCTCGACAGGCGGGCTAAACCAGGCTGAGGGTTACCGAGGTCTAAAAAACTTCGGCGAGACGGTGTTCGGCATGTGAAGACAGATCCTTCTGAATGGGCGGACGAGATCTACTGATCCAACGGCCACAAAGGAGACCTGTTCAACTGCCTGATCCGGCATTCCAGAGGAGGCGAACGAACCGTACAGCAGGTCACCGGCTCCTCTGGAAACACCCTGCTGCCTTGCAGTCTGCACTTGGGTGTGCAAGGGCTAGAGGTGCAACCTCGAACAAAAAGGCCGAACGGTGCTGGGGACACCGCTTCGTACCCTACTCCCGCGACTCTCTATGATTATTCACGAAACCTCAAGCGCCCATCATGCTACGGCGTCCCCGGTAAGCGACGCGCCTCGTGTCCCGGCGGTCGAGGTGATAAGACAACAAGCTGGGATTATTCGCTGCAGGAAAAGAACACACATAGCCTGTTGGAATGTCAGGACGTTTCTAGACGTCGGCAGTCAGTGCATCACAATGCGAACTCTACACGACTATGACGTAGATATTGCTTGCCTCTCGGAAGTCCGCCTTCCCAACTCAGGTAGCCGACAAATAAAGGTCCCGGGTGTGGATACATCCTACTGGCTCTATCACAGTGGCCCGAAAGACAACTCCGGTCTCTACGGTGTCGCGTTTGCTCTGAACAAAGCAGCTAATGATGCAATGATCTTTTGGGAACCCGTCTCATCCAGACTCGCCTTGGCACGTTTTAAAGGCTCCCCGCACGACTTGACGGTGATCGCGATCTATGCTCCAACCAATTCAGCTGATGACGAAACCAAAGACGAATTTTACACTAATTTGCAGGAGGTAATCAACCGGGTTTCGAGGCGCGATGTACTTTTCATCGCAGGAGATTGGAACGCTCGCACAGGTACGGCCGACGAATCTACTCGCCATATTCTCGGGAGATTCGGCCTTGGTCAACGCTGCGAGAACGGTGGCCGACTGATTGGTTTAGCCGACATCAACAGAATGGTTGTCTGCAGCACTCGATTTCAACACCCCAAGAAGCATCTACTCACATGGTACTCCAATGATGGTCGCACTGCACACCAACTCGACCACATCCTGGTGAGAGCCCGTTGGGCCTCGTCTGTGGAGGATTGCCGAGCGTACCGAGGTGCAAAAACGGGCAACACAAACGGCACCGACCATGTCATCCTACGCTCATGCTTCAAAGTTCATCTGTCCACACGTGCTAAAGTGTCTGCACCCTCTCGGATAAACGTTGCTGCCCTAGGAAATCCAGAGAAGCGAGAAGCGTTATCACGAGCAATCACAACCCGACTAACCAGCGCAACCAATGCACAGGCAGATGAAGTTTCTGTGGAAGGGCAGTGGACTCGAATGATGACGACAATCAAGGAGGCAACGTGGACAGTACTCGGGAGAACGAAAAGGCGGACAAAGGATTGGATCTCGGAGAGCACGCTCCAGCTGTCAACCAGAGCACACGAAGCGCGACTGGCAGGTAGTAACGAACGCCGCAGACTGCAACGAGAGGCCACACGCTCCGCCAAGGCTGATCGCATAAGATACTGGATAGAAATAGCCGAAAAAAATGGAGACCGCGTCCGGAATTGGTGACTTCGGTAAACTGTTCCGCCTTATTCGCAGCGCCTCTAATAGGTTTTGTAAGCAAGATTCCCTTCTTCGTGACACGGCAGGAAACTTAATACCTGAACAGAGCAAGAAAATAGACCGATGGGTGGAATACTTTAGTCAGCTGCTCAACCGGCCTACGGACCACCGGACGGACCAACCAATATCAACCCCTCTAGCCCAGTACGAAAGCAACTGTGACACGCCAAACACCGCGGAAATCACGGAGATGATAAACAAACTGAAAGACAGAAAGGCTGTTGGGGAAGATGGCATCCCTCCAGAAGTGTATAAAGCATGTTCATTGTCATTGATTGACAGGTTGTGTACACTTTTTGGTTCCATTTGGAGAGCGGAAGCATTTCCACCGGACTGGGGAATGTCCATACTGCTGCCCATTCCGAAGAAAGGTGATAAATCGGCATGCGAGAACTACCGATGGATCAGCCTGATCGATGTGGTCGCAAAGATCTTTGGTTCGTTGTTACTAACCCGTTTTTCCGAGGCAAGAGACCAGCGCACTCGTCCGAACCAAGGGGGTTTCCGCCGTGTCAGAGGCTGTGTGAATCAAATCTTCACACTGCGCCGAATACTGGAGCACCGCTATAAGTTCTAGCAGCCGACGGTAGCTTGTTTCATCGACTTCCGGGCAGCTTTTGATTCGGTGAACCGCGAGTCTCTTTGGACCATAAGCCAATCCGATGGAATGCCCGATAAGCTTTTAAGGCTGTTAAGGGGATACTACTCGACAACCGGTGCTAGGGTTCGTATGTACGGTGAAGAGTCTCGCGAGTTCATACTCACTACCGGAGTTAGGCAGGGCTGTCCCCTCTCACCGGTGCTGTTCAACTACGCCATTGATTGGACAATGCAACAGGCATTACACAACTACCCTGGCGTTCAGCTTAGCCAGGAAATATACATCTCGGACCTGGAGTTCGCGGATGATATTGTCGTGCTTGGAGACTCCCCCGTTACGCTACAACCAATCCTCGACCGAATCAATTCCTTCGCGAGGTCCATCGGAATTGAAGTAAACTCGACCAAAACAAAGGCTTTCACAACCCATCTGGGCCCGACAATTCAACAACTGTCGATGAATGACCAACCGGTCGAATACGTCCCTTCATTCAAATACCTAAGCTCAACTCTGCTTCCGAAAGGCCAGGCAAAAGATGAAGTGGTATTACGGATCGACAGCGCCAGGACAGCCTTTCTTCAGCTAAGACGAACGTCGTGGACTCGCAGTGAAATCAGCTTAAGAACCAAAACTCGTGTTTACCGTGCTGCCATCCGGCCCGTACTCATCTATGGCTGCGAAACCTGGCCACTACGAGCTGAGGATACCAGAAGGCTGGAGGTTTTCGACCACTGGTGCATGCGGCAAATCCTCAGAGTCAAGTGGCGCGACAGGGTGTCCAACGACGAGGTAAGGAGACGATGCTGTGATATCGATGCTCTCCCCGTCCTCCTCCAACGTCGACGACTTCAGTGGTTCGGCCATACGCTTCGGCGACCCGAGTCGGAGCTAACCAAGCAAACACTCTGCCCCACTCCCTGCCCTGGTTGGCGTTGTCGCCTTGGTGGGCAGCTCAAAACGTGGACCAGTACAATCGAGAAAGACGTAGAGCTTCTAGGCCTTCGGTCAGTCTATGGAGCCCGGCGATGGAACAAGGACTGGATCAAGATCTGTACGGAGCTCGCCTCCGACCGCCGCGCGTGGTCAGCAATGGTTCGTGATATCCATGGAGCCGACTTATCCTCTCGCAGGAGATAGTCGCGTAAAAGTAAAAGTAAGTACAGTATACACGACCTCTCAACTTCAGTGAAATATCAGATCGACGTTACAAGTGCTTCAGTCCAGCGTACGCCGCTCGAGCCCTGGATATACGCATGCCAACCTCTACTACAGTGCCCCCATCCGTCGTCACGCTGCTACCGAGGTAGGTGAAGTGGTCGACAACTGACAGCACCTCCCCATCGAGCATCAAGCTCGGAATCGCTGATGTCCAGTCTTGTAACACCACCTTACACTTTGAAGGTGTAAAGCGCATGTCGAATAGAGCTACAGCTCTTCCGAGTCTATCTAGTGCACGTTGAGCATGTTCCGTGCATTCTAACAAGCAGACAACATCGTCCGCGTAATCTAGGTCACATAGCTTTCCACTATTTTCTAGTTCGACACACTCTCCATCATTTCGTCCATGACGAAGTTGAACAGGAATGGAGACATAGGACATCCCTGTCGAACACCACTGGTCGTTTCGAACCGACCGGATAGTTCACCGTAAACTCTAACACGGCCAGAAGTATGAGAATACAATGGTCTCAGTAGGTTCACGAACTTCTGGGGCATAATTTTTCGGTGAAGAACACTGAAAAGCGCTGTTCGATCAACTGAATCGAATCTGGCTTACGGCACCCGTAGAGTTAGAGTGCTGTGTCGCTGTGCGACACCAGTTGTGTCCGAAATTGGTACTAGATAAGAACAACCGATTTTCTGCACAAAGCTAGAGAAGCCTATCTCCGTTATCTGTACGTCCAGCGGGTAAAGCACAACGGCCACCTAAACAAGTTTGCCAGCTTGTGCATTAAAAGCACCATTTAGCACTATAATGTCAGAGCCTCTGCTCCTACGAACGAGGGTAGCGAGTTCATTATAGAACTCATCCTTCTGCATGTCAGAGCTGTATTCTGTTAGGGCGTATGCCGAGACTACAAGTGGATTCCGCTTAACACATCTATCCTTTCGAACACCGACTGGTCCCTCTAGTCTTAGCACATAAACGACTATTAACCAGTATTCAGTTTAAAAGGGCAGCCTTAACTTCACCAGTCAAGACTATTTCCACACCACATTGACCCACAACTCTAGCTTCTTCGTCTCCTAAGGTGCGCAGTAAATACATCGATGAGATACCTGGAGCAGTTTTTTGAATTACACTACTCGAATCTTGGATACGCGTTTCACTTATACGGCAGATATCAATATTCAGAGAATCTATTGTGAGGGCTAGACACGCCGGCTGACAGGCCTACATGAGTGTACGCACGTTACAGGTGCCGAGATTCAGAGGCTGACAAGGCTTGAGAAAATGTGAGTTACTAGACAGAGGATTATTTCCGACACTATTTGGCAATGAACCGTTGTGAGTATCGACCATAATATCAGTGGGAGCATTATGGGTGGATAGAGGGGGCAAGGAGAGGTAGTTGGGGACAGGAGACAAAGGTTGAATAAAAGAGAAGGAACTCTGAGCCGTAGCTCACTTATTACTACCCACCCCGATCGATGCAATGGGCAGCGCGGTCCTGGTTATCCTGCGCGACGACCGATGCAGTATGGAATTCTTTCTATTCGTGCAGTTGATGGGAGATGTTGGACGGGTATTGCTAGGGTGCCCAGCCGGAAGGCAGAACGAGTAAGGTCCTCGACCAAAGCCCTTAGTTCTAACAAGAACCTGTCCGCAAGGCAGCGGGGTGGATGAGTGGAAGCCCATTCGCTCGGGTTAATTATTCTCCCACTGATTATACCGACTGAGTTGCCTGCTCAGGTCGACCCCCAACCTGGACGATCAGGAGACTGGACTTTGTCTGGCCTCTACCCATTGACGTTTCAGGCATGATTGTATCTGCGGTTTAAGGAAGTTATCCTGTATAGATCTTTGGGTCATAGGGGTACGCAAGCTATCACACACGACAAGGTGCAGTCTCGTCGTGATGACTCAGAAGCAAATAGTGACCGATGGAGTTCAACTGAACTAACAGCTTCAGCATGAATGCATTCATGAATACGAAAACCCCGGCTCCCATTCCGTGTTTATATTGACGCACTCTGGTGCATTTGTAAGTCCCCAAGTCCTGTGAGAGACCATTTCTTATTATGCAGTTTCACACGAATGTTAACATTCATAATCATACAACGTAGTACAATGATACTAACTTGAGCTGGAGAATTTTTCTAGTCACTTCGTATATGGCCTAAGATAGAAATATAACTTCGCTTTGTAAAATACTGTCTTCGGCACCAGAATGTACATTTACCGTGCCATATCATTTTGGGGACGTTTATGTGTTCCTTTCTCGAGCGCAGATTTATGAACTCTCATAAACTACCCTTGTAGCACATAACCCGTCCATAAGATCGGTTTCGGACCGGTTTCCGAAGGAAATCGACGACCATGGTAGTAAGCACTTTTATTGAACATTTTACCCCGATATACCTTTTACTACCATTTGGCATTAAAAGAACTTAAGTTACAGATAGTCTTGCTCGATGCCCCTAAAAATGTGCAAAACAAGGATTATTATTATAACTTTGTCGTTTAGTGGATAAAACGGAGCTCCGTTTTATCCCCTAAGGGAAAAGTAATTTGGGAGGTGATACGAACTATTGAAGCATTTTGCGTCCCTCACACAATCGGTTTACACCACTCGGAATCCATTCAGAAACCACTCCGAAACCGCTCGAAGACTGATCAGCTGACCAGTAAGGGTACACTTACTGAAGTTACGTAAAGTCCCACGTTTAAGTAATATGCACACCATTGGACGCATATTATAGCATATTTTAACGAAATCCAAACGCAGCGAACATGAAACGCTTTATCCTCGCTGTGTTCAAATTTGATACTGCTTAAGCAGTATCCTAAAAAGATATTTGTGATCAACTGTGCTGGTCGGGTGCACCCAGTTAATTGCCTATATATATATATATATATATATATATATATATATATAGGCAATTAACTGGGTGCATTATATATATATAGAGAGAGAGTTAAACCACAGGCCGATAATTCACGTCATGAATGGCTTGAATCAGTATCGAATGAGGTAACTTACACACCGTGCCGGGCTGATACTTGGAAATATACAAGGAGACCCTTTAGGGTCTTTGGTCACCTGATTGAGTGTCCAAACCAGACCGAACGCGACCTTGGCGACCTCAGTTCAGTTGCAAGATGAAGTTCAGTTCAGTTCAGTTCAATTTGCACAGGACTTGGTGTGGCTAGAGCCAACCGTGTGTCCAGATAGTTGTGTTGTCCGCCCCTTTCCGTAGCTCCCAACACTGCGTGATTTTCTTTTTCTGAAAGGCAGAAATTTTGTGCAGTATCAGCCCTGGCAGAGTAAGGTGGTAACAATGAGTAGTTTGCGTCTGACCCTAAAAACAGCCCAACATAGCTAGGGGTATACTACCACCCGACATAGGTTTACTGCTTTCTTAAAAGCCTTCACGGTTGTGGTGTTTATGACCTCTTCCGGGAGCTTATTCCAGTAGGGTACCACTCTATTTGAGAAGTACTTCACCCTAATTTGGAGCCTCGAATGCTCCCTATGTAATCTAAGGCTATGCCCCTTGTACCTTTCTCGGGGATCAGAGAGAAAAGGCCCTCTCGTCTTATTCCTGACAGTTCTTTCATTTCCTTGAAGGTTTCTATCAAATCCCCGTGAATGCGCCGTCTTTCCATCGAGAATAGGTCTAGGGCACGGAGACGCTCTGTGTAGTTAAACCCCCTTTGCCCAGTCACCATTCTGGTGGCCAGCCCTTGCACTTTCTCCAGACAGTCGATATCTTTCTGGTAGTACGGTGCCCAGGCCTGCACGCAGTACTCCATACGCGGCCTAACTATGGCCTGATATATCGGGACGAAAATCTCCGGATCTCCACACGACATAATGGATCTAACTCGAAAGAGTTCTCTCCTGGCCGTATTTGCTGCTGCGGTGCACTGCTTTGACGGCTTAAAGCTGTTGTCCATTATACCGCCCAAGTCTTTGACCTGCCAGACCACTTGCAACGAACCCACACCATTTTCACTAGCCCCTGTATTTGTGGTCAAGCATTGACACTTGGTGAGGTTTAGTGGAAGGTCCCATTTGCGTGCCCAGTTTTGTACTGCTAACACGTCAAGTTCTATATCTACTCCAGCTATCTTGCCGTCATCGGCAAACATAGAGGTGGGGTTTGTAAGCCCACGTGCTAGGTCGTTGATGAAGATGAGGAAGAGCAGAGGGCCGAGCACCGAGCCCTGTGGCACCCCACTTGCTACACCTTCCGGTTTTGGAACATGACTCCCCACCTTAACACTAAAGGTTCGCCCTGCTAAGAAACTACTTATCCATTGTCTTGCCTTTCCAACAATTCCCATGGACTGCGGTTTGACGTCCATAAATCTGTGGTTCACGGAATCAAACGCCTTGCTGAAGTCCAAGTAGAAGACCGCAATCGATTGCCCCTCGTCCAGACGCTTGGTTACCTCATCGAGGAACAGCAGGAGATTCGTCAGACAGGATCGTCCCGCCACAAACCCATGCTGAGCATTTGATATGAGGTTGTGTTGAACCAAATGACTGGAGATCTGTTTCCTGACTATTCGCTCCAGGCACTTACACAGTACTGAAGTCAAGCTAACCGGCCGGTAATTTTCCGCCTTTTGCCGGGGTCCACTCTTGTAAATGCCTACCACTGTTGCTCTCCTCCAGTCTCCCGGCACAATTCCCTCTCTAAGTGACGTTTCATACAGCTTCGTCACCGGAACCTTCAGGACCTCGGCCAGAGGCTGAACGATTGCTGGATGAATCTCGTCTGGACCTGCTGCTTTATTTCTATTCAACGTCTTGAGCCTTGAAGTGGTACACGCGTTCGACGATTTGAGACCGATTTTAACGGTTCTTGATGAAATGTTTGGTCGCCTGTCGGGTTCACTGAGCTGAAACCAGAGTAAAGGGAGATGAGGGGGCCGCAAACAAAACGGAATATGCATGATAGTCGTGCAGGATACAACGTCAAATGATGTCACTCTGCACTTAAGGCTAAGTATTGACGGAATCTGTTTACATTGATGACTTGCACCCTGGAGAAAGTTGGACTGGCTCAATATAGTGGGACGCCCTTTTCATTTTCGTTTATTTAAGTGTGTTCTTGAAGTGTAACCATCAGCCGATGGGGAGAAGACAGAATTCAGCAAAGCAAAGATGTATCTGAAACTTTTTCACTTTGTTGCTGATGTTAAAGCACACATTAAGATTCAGTCCTCCTCGATCGTTGCATTATCTTTCAAGTTGGCGGTTTCTCCAACTTCTGGTTCGCCGTCTGCCTGAGCAAGGTTGACACTACCAACGGAAAGGGAAGGAAAGATCCACCGCTGCATTTCACTTTTTCTTATAGTGTTCCGGTAGTTCATTTACGCAGTTGTCTCTTTCAGAAGTCGTCCTCCTTGGAGCCACAGCCCTTCCACCTTATACTGGCACCTCCAGCTCTAACTGTACTGGCAACCCTGAGTCCTGGCTTTCGGGCGGCGAAATCCCACTAGTTGGGTTGGCTTCTTAAGCTTACAGAAATGAACAACGAATGATTGGCTAACGACAATCACCGATGCGTTTCAGATGACAGAATTTGCATCCAACAAAACCCTCTCAACACAAAATGCCCCCTTTCAATATCCGGACAATTTTTGGACGCACGCAGGATTTGCGGACTCGATTCCCGTCCAGAGAATAGGGAAGCAGAAAAATAGCAATTGATGGGTTTTAGTAATTATGTTGGTTACCCTATATAAGTGACAAGAGATGGGAGGCTGGTGAAGTTAGTGGTCAGAGCTGACGAGCTGGGGCGCTCCTTGCTGCCTACGTAGCGTGACGTAAGTTGGCGATGCTGTCGACTTTTTCGGTACCAGGTGGACTTAAACAACGCAGCTTTCAAGCATCCAGTAGATTGAAGGAACCGTGGCTAAACCGAATTCCCGACCTGTCGAAAAACCCGGTCATAGTTTGCTAAGCCAGTTGCCAGCATCAAAGAATGACTGATGAGATCATCGAAATTTCCCACAGGACTTCTAAGATAGGCTCAAGTGTCCGACCGAAGAAGATTATAACTCCGCACTGGCTGAATCGGGTCTGGATGAACGAAAGTACTTTGAAGCACTGTTTTCCTGACCTGACACGAATTGGCCGCTCCCGGGGAGCGGTTGTCATCCCCAAGTAAACCTAAGTGAAAATACCTATTCATAAACAAAGCGCGCCTAGGCTCTAAGCTCGCAGATGCACTTTATTGAGTTTGGTGTCTGCGAAGCCGCTTCAAATTTACCAGGCGTCCACCCCGGTGGGAGCTGAAACCACACGAAATCTTTAGATCGCGTTGGAACTAAAAATCTGTTCCTATAGTAATACTATTTTTGCCCCCTTCGTTTTTGCCGAAGATAGACTCCAGAAACATATTCGCCCCTGCTTATAGTGTCTCAAAGCTAGCTGACGCACTGCGGTGATTCCATCGTCTCCACACGCGGCCGCGCGCACGCATGAGCCTCCGCCACTGGGGATCGCAGCGGACGACTCCAATAAAAGCTGCTGTGATTGGTCATCTTTGAGTCTACCAATTACATTCACTAATTAAGCATATTTATACGAAACCACTCCGCGGCACAATTGCCGTGCTTTTTCGTGGCATTGGTCTTTTTGGTACTTCCGTTCGCGTAGTTCTGTGTGGGGGGAAATATCGATGCGGACTATCAACTCAGTTCATTACGACTTTTACAATTGGCATCGCGTCATGGAGCTGCCCAGTATTGAACAGCTGAACCCGCATGATAATGCATCTGAAATTGAGGACTGGATTGCACTTTTCCAGTTATGTTGTAGCATACGAAAGGGCGTGAAGAAGGAGAACCAGACTGCATTCTTCTTGATCGCTTTCGGCCGTTCATTGTACTCGTTGATGAAAAACCTTGAACATCCGAAAGCTCCTGCTGCTGTTCAGTTCGACCAATTGAAGGCTCTACTGCTAGGCCTTGTGGTTCCGGTCAATTTCCGGGTGACCGAAGGTGCAAAATTTCATTCGCTGGTTCGCGGTCCCAACATGAAGTTCTGTGAATTCCTCCTGACGCTATAGACGCAGGCTGCAGAGTGTAATTCCGGTAATCATTTGGAAACCCACTTGAAAGACCGCCTCATCGCTGGCGTAAACCTCCCGGAATTGCAAAAGAAGCCGTTGCTGAAGCCCGACCTTACTATCTCCGAAGCCCGGTCAACTTGCGAACAGTTCGATGACGTAGACGACGCGACGGCAGTACATTTCGTAGTGCACTACTAGCGCGTTCTTCCCCATAAACCAGTATCTACAAAAAAGACGCCCCACCGAAGCCTGCTGACAAAATGATTCCTGAAAAAAAACCAGCACTGCCGAATCGTTGCTTCTCGTGAGGCGAACTTCACCTTTATTCCACCAGCAGCTGTCGTAATGCTTGTAACAGCCGGTCGTGGAAAATCCCCCTTTTTCCCTCGCGATTCAGTGTTTTTTCCCAACATCACTCATTTCCATACATTATTGACTTGTCTTTACGAACTGGTTGTTTTTCTGGACCAATTGTTGTTTGTTCGCGCCCAGAGCGCTATTTTGGCACATCCTTGCTCAGGACCTGCGTGACGCACGTGCTGTCTGCTCACACGCTGCTATTCGGTTTCTCGTTGTTGAGTCCTTGTGATCGTATTATTGAGGTTTGTATATTGTTTATGTCATTGTTTATTTTATTAATCTAGTATCGTAGAATATCACGGATAATCGTCTTCTGATTTCGAGATCCGTTGCGAATTTGGCTACGCATTGCTCAAACGTTCGTAACAATACTCAATAGATCTATTTGGAACGAGGAAAAATCACGCAAAATGCCAAGAAAAGGATCAAAAGCAGTCGAATCCGGACAGGAAGTAATACGGCAAGTCTCTGGGGAGGTTTTGGGTACATATGATTCTTTAGTTAATGCTAGATCGCCTAGTCCTGTCAGTGCTAGTTCATGTGTTATTGAAAGCCATATTGATCGTAAGGATGTCGATTTATATAAGCTGAGAATACTAGAACTAGAGCAACAGCTACTTTCGGCTAGACTACAGGCGCATGAAGCAGAGAAGTGTACACAGAAACAGCGAGAGCATGAGACCAGTGACTTCGACACTTCCGATAGGTTAGGGTGCAATAAGGTAGGGAACCCCACGCCGGTCGCCGACCACAAACCACCATCGATCGATCTGCCTAGAGTGGAGTTAACGGTTTTCGACGGGCGAGCTGAGCAATACTGCAAGTTTGTCAAACAGTTCGAGACGTTCGTTGAAAACAAGGTAACCGACCCTGGGCAAAGGCTTCTTTACCTTACTCACTACTGCTGAGGCCGAGCGCGAGAAGCTATCGACGGGTGCACCATGCTCGGTCCAGAACAAAGCTACACAAGGTCAAGAAAGATTCTGAGGGACTTGTTTGGCCAACCTTTCAAAGTAGCCCGTAACCTAATAGAGGGCGTGATGGCAGAGGCAAAGAGAGCCAAGGGCGACGTCTACACCATGGCCGACCTGGTGATCAAGATGCAGAACTGCTCAATAGCCCTCGACCATTTAGGTTACAGGGCTGACCTAGAAGCCATGCACACTTTGGAAGGCATAGTCCGTCACCTCTCTCCCGAACTACAGGGTCGGTGGGCGGAAGAAGCTGAACGGATAAGCCGAAGCGACAGAGAAGCCAACTTTGAAGACCTGACTGAATACTTAGACAGGCAAACGAAGATAGCTGACAGCAGACTCGGCCGACTCATCCGGGACAGCAACCGAACAAACAAGCCCGGTACTAGCCAAGTCCAAACCCCTGTACGGGAATATCCAAAGTACCAGCCTTGGACCAACACACACGTCATTTCACGAGATGCTACGGCGGAACCAAATTGCAGATCCTGTGGTACTAGCCATGGCCTACCAGAATGCCCCAAGTTCGGCAACGCCACAATAGACGAACGGTGGGGAATGGCGAGGATGGCAGGAGCATGTTTTATCTGTTTCAACACCACGCACCGGGCAGCAGCCTGTAGGACAAGGAATCGATGTGGTTACGAGGGCTGCACGGGTAGACACCATCGGCTGCTGCATCAGGCGAGAATAACCATATCCGAGGCGATTGCCAAGCCCAGCGTGATTTGTTCAACTTCACAATCTGCCAGTAAACCGGTACGTTTAGGCGTAGTGGCCGTGGGAGTAGTGACTATGACTGGGATAGTCAAGGCGTTGGCTTTCGTTGATAGTGGATCCGACACCACTTTAGTGAAAGAGCGGTTTGCCGACAAACACCAACTGGCTAAAGGTGCGACGTCGTTAGCAGTGAGCACGGTGGGTGGAACACAGGTAACGACTCCCGGTAGATTAAGGCTGCAACTCATCCCTCTAGACCCTAACGAGAAAATTGAACCAACGGAGGCATTCACGTTAGCGGATCTCCCCATGCGAGCACCAAGGTCGGTGAACGCAATCTTGACTCGGTGGCCCCACCTGCAAGATGTAACCGTCGTAGACTGGGAAGATGATGAGGTGGATCTCCTCATCGGATGCGACGTGCCAGAGGCGCATTGGGTGCTTGGCCAAAGAGTGGGCGACCGCCAGGCACCTTATGCCGTACGCACGGCTCTGGGATGGATGTTATACGGTCCAGTAGGGGTACGCGGTTCCGTGAATTACTTATCCGCCGAAACGGACCGCATAGGTTATCATCTGCAACGGCTGTATGAAAAGGAGTTTCATGACATTGGAGACGAAAGACCGACGTTGTCTCAAGAGGATCACTTCGCTCCACAAACGGTGCGGCAAGGCTCTAGAGGCCTCAAAAAACAGTTCGAGGTTCCCCTCCAATGGCGCACACCGGTCGACCCGTGGACTGACAACAGAAATTATGTTCTCCAACGATTACTACGACTAAAAGAACGCTTCATTCGAGACCAGAATCTGTGGGAACGATACGCGGATTTGATGAAGCGAAACGAGGCCCTCGGTTACGTTGAAAAGGTGCCTGTTAACACCGACAGCAAAAGGGGTATCTGGTATCTGCCTCACCACCCGGTTATCAACCCCAAGAAACCCAATAAACTGCGCATGGTTTTCGACTGTGCGGCCAAGTTTCAGGGCAAGTCGTTAAACGATCGCCTACTACAGGGACCTGACTGGACCACACCACTGATCGATGTTTTGTGCCGTTTCAGAGTGGGTAAAGTGGCTTTGTCTGCTGACATTAGGGAAATGTTCCATCAGGTGAAGATTCCGGTAGGAGAACGAGATGCTTTGCGTTTCCTGTGGTGGGAAGGGAGCGACCGGGACAACGCAGTGGTGAATTATAGGATGACCGTCCACCCCTTCGGAGCCATATCGTCACCATTTTGTGCGAACTACGCCTTACGAGAATCAGCGAACAAACATGGCGATCTGGTTCATCGGACGGTGGTAGAAAGCGTCAGCAGGAACTTCTACGTCGACGACTACCTTGGGTCATTCGATGATGTGGAATCAGCTCTAGAGCAGTTCAGGGGTCTGACAAGATTGCTGGAAGAGGGCGGCTTCCATCTAACTAAATGGATGTCGAACGCTTCAGAAGTGCTGAAGGTCATCCCGTATCACGAAAAGGCCGAAAGGGGAAGAGATTTGGACGGCTCTCCACTTCCTATCGAGCGCACTTTAGGGATACAATGGGACGCGGAAACGGACGATTTTGTTTTCGAAGTGAACGTTCCCGAGCTGCCAATAACCCGTCGTGGCATACTATCTGCCATCTCAAGTTTGTTCGACCCGCTCAGTTTCGTCTCACCATGGCTGCTACTGGGAAAGATCTTGCTGCAGCGGCTGTGCCGTAAGAAAGTTGATTGGGACCAGTCACTGGACCGAGGGGACCGGCTGGACTGGGAAGAATTTCTGAACACCTTGGAGAAATTTGGGGACATACGGGTCCCACGATGTTTGACTCCTGGCCATTCGACGCGGACTGGAGAACTATATGCCTTTTCCGATGCATCCGAAGTCGGTTATGGAGCTGTGGTGTACGGACGATGGTGCGCAGGAGATGGACAATATACTACGAGGATCCTGTTCGCCAAAGCCCGCGTTGCTCCACTGAAGTCGGTCTCAATCCCACGCCTTGAACTCAGCGCAGCCGTGTTGGCAGTCAGGGTGGTGCAAGCTGTGAAGAGATGTTTCGATCTCTACATTTGGTCGGTGAGCTTCTGGACGGATTCAACGATAGTACTTTACTTCATTAACAACGTGCGGAGCCGGTTTAGTACTTTCGTTGCTAACCGGCTCACGATTATGCACGATGAATCAGCCACGCACCAGTGGAGTCATGTCAGGTCTGGCGATAATCCGGCCGACCTGTGCTCCCGAGGTGCGAACAACTTCAGGCAACTGGACACGTGGACGAGAGGGCCGAACTTCCTGCAATTGCCCAAACAGGACTGGCCCGTGTTCGAATTAATACCCCCTACGGAAGTGGAACTGGAGATCGAAGGCGTAGTGATAGCAACCAACGTCGTCGAAGCGTCGTCCATTTTATCGCGACTGGTCAGGTTTTCTTCCTGGATGAAGACGCTTCGTTCGCTAGTTTGGTTAACCGGGTTCAAGAGAAATTTATGAGTCATGAAAGGGCTACGGCCCTCAGGCCGGATACGGGTCGGCCCGATAGGTCCCGATGAGCTACAAGCGGCAGAGTACGATATTTTGAGAATGATACAACGCGAGGCTTTCGCCCAAGAACTCCAGAAGGCGGAAGAAGCAGGGCCGACCAATGAAGACATGCCATCTCCAAGAGGCGAGCTGAAGCGTTTAAACCCCAAACTCATCGACGGACTGCTGCGGGTGGATGGTAGGCTGACCAACGCACACCTGAACTTTGACACAAAGTATCCTACACTGCTGCCTGCGAGACAACCTGTAGTAGAGCTAATGATTCAACACGTCCACGCCGTGGAGGGACATGCCGGGAAAGTCACGTGACGAGCGTCATCCGAAAGCGTCTTTGGTTGTTGAGAGGACGAGAGACTGTAAAACGCGTAATCCGACGGTGTGTGCAATGCAGGAGACGCAGTGCCACCGCGGGCAAACAACTCATGGCCCCACCACCAGAATGCAGATTGACTGGGGGCTGGTGGCCGTTCAGTGACACCGGGTTGGACTATTTCGGGCCCTTGTGGATCAAGTGCGGGAAAAGATTAGAAAAGCGATATGGGTCTATCATGATATGCATGAAGTTACGTGCGGTACACCTAGAAGTCGCACATTCGATGACGACCGATTCGTTTCTACGGGCCTTGCAGAGATTTATCAACCGAAGAGGCGTACCGGCCGATATATACTCAGATCATGGATCGAACTTTGTGGGCGCTCACCGGGAATTGTAGCGTTGGCACAAGAACATAAACAGGGACGAACTGCAGGATCGAACCGTGGCCTACGGCATACGATGGCATTTCAAACCCCCACAGGCCAGTCACCGAGGCGGCATATGGGAACGCATGATCCGGTCCGCCAGACGGATATTGCTGTCAATCATGGAGCAGCAGCCGCCCGACGACGAGACGCTGAACACCGTCATGACTGAGGTGGAGCGAATCCTGAACAACCGCCCCCTGGTTCCAGTAATGAACGGCGACCCCACCCACCTGGCGCTCACCCCGAACGACTTATTGACGTTAAGGTCGAATAAGGGTTTCCAAGGGCCGGTAAACTTTCGCGGGAGCTACCTCCACGGATGGAAGCAAGCGAACTATCTGGCCAAGGTCTTCTGGAGGCGCTGGCTGCGAGATTATCTATCGGCTTTGCAGACTGGACAGAAGTGGCTGGCCAAAACAAAACCATTCAAAGTTGGGGGTGTGGTTATGATCGCCGACGAACGCGCACATTTCAGCACTTGGTCTTTGGGAGTAGTTACGGAAACCATCGAAAGCACTGACGAAATGATAAGAACGGTGAAGTTGTAGACAGCTAACGGAGTGCTCATTCGTGATATACGCAGTATTAGCCTACTCGAGAGCGGAGACGGAGGAGCTGATAACCCTGAGGCCTAGTAAACCTTTTTCACGCCAGTAATCGAGGTGGATAAAGAAACACCATATATACCACACAATCTCCGTCAAACACGTTAAGGTGCTCGCTGTCCTTTCGTTGACATTACAGAAGGTTCTTTCCGATATGTGGTGATGAGTGCGATTCCATTATACATCCCGATACATACACGCATGCACGACGCACTCTACATCCCGTAAACCGATCATACATGTGACAGTGTTCTTTGTTTGCCTTTTGTTGACGCTACCGAATGCCCTTGCATATGTGGAAGTAGCGGAGCTCAGGTCACACATACATGCTACATTTACTCGTTTTCTTGCCACGCGGTCTTTTGTTGACATTGCAGAAAGTCCTCCTTTGATGTGTAGTCATACCTGTGATTTCATTGTAACCCCGGCACACACACACACACGCACACACACACACACACTCAAGCACGTACATCCAGGACCGGACGGCCCCTTACGAGGACAACGTCTATGTGACCATTCACGCCCGCCATCGGTCATTTGGTCTTGTGGAAGATGTAGACTAGCCTCACGTCTATGTAGCCAATGGGTTAGGTGCGACCAGTAGTAGAACGTCGACGACGAGCATTAGACGCGCGCACTGACAGCAGGGCCTAGGCAGGTAGAGAAAATCAGTACCTTTATACCGAACCTTTGACTTTGCTAAGGATCCAGGAGGATTTTGGTGGGCGGTGTAACAGCCGGTCGTGGAAAATCCCCCTTTTCCCTCGCGATTCAGTGTTTTTCCCAACATCACTCATTTCCATACATTATTGACTTGTCTTTACGAACTGGTTGTTTTTCTGGACCAATTGTTGTTTGTTCACGCCCAGAGCGCTACTTTGGCACATCCTTGCTCAGGACCTGCGTGACGCACGTGCTGTCTGCTCACACGCTGCTATTCGGTTTCTCGTTGTTGAGTCTTTGTGATCGCATTATTGAGGTTTGTATATTGTTTATGTCATTGTTTATCTTAATAATCTAGTATCGTAGAATTATCACGGATAATCGTCTTCTGATTTCGGGATCCGTTGCGAATTTGGCTACGCATTGCTCAAACGTTCGTACCAATGCTGTGTGACGTTCTTGTTTGAAGCTTGGTCACATTCGCGATATGGATGCCCATTCATCTGCCTTTATCGACTTCTGAATGCTGCTGAGGCAGGATAATAGCTGACGCTGAAAGAAGCACTGGCAGCACTCTGGGTGGTACGACATCTCCATAATAGCCTGTTTGGGTCAAAGTTCACAATTTTCACGAACCACCAAGCGCTACAGTTTCCATTCGACCCGGATAAGACAGTTGCCAATTCCACAGCCGCCATGATGCAACTATGGAGTATTGTCTTGGCTGCAAATGATCACGACATCCCACATCGGCCTGGTAGAAAAATTCCGGGAGGCTGATTTTCTATCCAGATTCCCGCAATTTGCCGCAGCTGAGCAGTGTAATTTGGCGCCACCTTCCTCTTCGCTGTCGATAGGAAACTTTCGCAAATACTTTAGACGGTTTTAGTGTTCAGTGTAACGAACGAATACTGAAAATCCTTCTAAATGTTCAACGTGCTTTGTGAATTTGACTATATTTAACATTATCTTGGAAAGCTCGCTCATACCCCACACATTTTCACGTTTGTTTATCCATGTGAGACATTTGAATTTGGCCTTGAACCGTTTCTGACTGTCGTGCTTGAGCCACGGGGCTTTGGACCTTTGGGTTTTACTGTGAAGCCTATTTGGCCGCATACTTGAGGTTCGTATATATTTGTATCCTTTGTGCATTTCAATTTAGTACCGTAGAAGCTACGAATCAATCTTGTTCTGGTTTTGGGATTCGTTTGAATTGGCTACGCGTTGCTCGATTTGCGAGATTTGACTTACAGTACTCAAGTGAAACCTGGACAAGAAAACTCATTGGAAATGCCCAGACGAGGAAGCAAGGACATTTTGAGACAACAGGAAATAACTCGGCAAGTCTCTGGGGATGGTTCGGGTGTTATTGATTCTCTAGATAATACTAAATTTACTAGCTCTGTCAGTGCCAGGTCATATATTTCTAACCGCGATGCGTTTGACGATATTAGTACTTATAGAATGAGAGTAATAGAATTAGAAAACGAGCTGCGGTTAGCCAGAAAGGAAGCAGAGCCCCTTACACAAGGAACTGGTCTCAGAGAGCTAGCAAAGAGTCCACGTAGTTCACAATGTCAACATCGAAAAGGCACTGTGATCGACGAATATAAACCCTTGAGACAGCCTGAAACTACCGAGGTTTTGGCTCTTGACCTGCCGAGAGTGGAGCTGTCCCACTTCGACGGGCACCCCGAGCAATACTGTATATTCATGAGACAGTTCGAAAATTTTGTTGAGTGCAAAGTTGCAGATCCTGGTCAAAGGTTTTTGTATTTATTACATTACTGTCATGGGAGAGCCAAAAGTGCTATCGAAGGCTGCGCGATGCTTGATCCACCGATGGGGTACATCAGGGCGCGCAGAATCCTGAAAGATTTGTTTGGACAACCATTCAAGGTGGCTAGAAGCCTAATTGATAGTGTTTTATTGGAGGCGAAAAGGACTGAGGGCAAGGCTGAATCACTGTCGAGTTTGGTGATAAAAATGCAGAATTGCAGTATAGCACTGGAGCACTTAGGATACCAGTCTGATCTGAATGCATTGCACACACAGGAATGCATTGTCCGATGTCTATCTATTGATTTACAGAGCCGATGGGCAGAGGAAGCTGAAAAAATAAATATGCTTGAGCGGGAATCTACGTTCAACGATTTGACGGAATTCATAGGTCGTCAATCCCGTATCGCCAACAGCCGATTTGGACAAATCGTACGCGAAAGTTGCAGACTGGCGCGAAGGGAACCAACATCTCGAATTGTGGAGAAGGACTGTAACCAAACCCAGTCTTTGGCTAACATGCACATGATAAGTCAAGAACCCGAGAGGTCAGCTGAATGCAAGCTATGCAACTCCCTGCATCGGTTACCAGATTGTCCGACCTTTCATGGGATGAGTGTACCCGATCGGTGGTGCGCGGTAAAAAGGATTGCCTCATGCTTTATGTGTTTGAACAACTCTCATCGAGCCTCTGAATGCAGCTTAAGAGTGAAATGCAACCAAGACGGATGCTTGGGTAATCATCACTCGTTACTGCATGGCCTTCTCAACAATAGACCTATTCAGCCAGATGAACCCAAAATTGTCTGTTCAACGGGACATGATAATTTCAAACCGGCAAGATTAGGCATCGTACCTGTCGGTATCGTGACACCTAAAGGACTGAGGAGGGTCAATGCATTTTTGGACACGGGGTCGGATACCTCGCTGATTACTCGCGAGCTTGTAGAAAGCTGTGAACTAGTAGGCGAGCCTACCTCGCTCACTATCAGCACGATTGCAGGGGGTCATGTTAGCAATTCTAAGAGGCTGACCCTGCAGTTAACGTCTTTATCTGATGAGGGGACCGTAGAAATTCCGGAAGCTTTTGCAATAGACAGCTTGCCAATGAGACCAGTCGACTCTGTTAGATCGATCGCCAAGAGATGGTCTCATCTCAGGGACATAGAGTTCGAAGAAGTTTCTAGCCCCCACGTCGACATACTAATTGGATGCAATGTACAAGAGGCTCACTGGGTGCTTGAACAGAGCATAAGCAATCGAAAAGAACCATTCGCTGCGCGAACGATACTAGGCTGGACACTTCTCGGACCCCTGACGAGCGAACTTCAACAATCGGCATCAATAAATTGCTCAAATGTTGCTGAGAGAAGTGCCTCTGTAGAACACGATCAGCCTTTCGATATTGAATCCAACGGTCCATCTCAGGAAAGCGAAGTTCACTCGAAGGATCAGTCGGCGCTTTCGATGGCGAATTCAAAGACGGGACTTCACAGTGGGCAACATGAAGTTGCTATACCCGAGAGACCACCGTCAAGTCACTTATTGAGAAAAGGAGAAGTTGCCCGGAGGCTTTTAAAATATCTAAAAAAAGGACACCAGCAGGTCACCCAAAGCAGCTTGAAATTTGCCGACCCAGTGACAGTGTACGGTACCTGGGTGGAACTGCATGGCCGGCGGCGAAACAAAGTACCCTTTGCCAAAACAAAAATTGCTGAGCTGAAGTCAGTATCCCTAAACGAGCTCAAAACGACTGCACTGGTATTGGGTTTTAAGGTAGCACGAATGCTAAAAGAGAACTGCACCACCGCCGAACTGAGCCTTGCCTATTGGACAGATCCTACAGTTGTGTTACATTACAGGAAACGGAAGAAACAAAGAACGTGTTCGAGACATCAGAGAGTTAATCCACTCGTAGCAGGAAACAGCGAGGAAAATGTTGATGATTCGAGCTCGAAACCACATACAAAAGACAAAGTAGCTCGCAGATCGCCTCGCTCCGAGTTACTCAGCACTTTATTGCATTTCATGCCCTACAACTAATCAACTGGACCCATTTTTTCTGAAAGGTTGCGAATGTACTTAGTTCCAGTTTCTATCTAGCGTGCACATAGGTGAAGAGGAGAAATTCACCAGTATTTCACTTGAACAGTTCAGGTGAGGCATACTAGCTGCGAGCACATTGTGAAACTATTATTATCTTTAAAGAAGAACATTTATTTACATTTTATACAATATTGATTGTCACATATTTTGTGCACAGAAAATCTTTGAAATACTCTGATAGATGCCAGTATTCGATCAATCTCCGTGTTCATGTGTATTTCGATACTGTCCGCCGTACACTTGTTTTCGAAATTTATTCATAATCAGAAACCGGTTTCCATTTCTTTCGGAAGATTTGGTGCGTTAATTTTATGTAATTCCACTGGTTCGTGACCTGTCAATTTTACGCGATATATCATTAGGCGTTGCACCTGCGTTCAACTTCTGCGCTCAAGCTTGTAAACAAAATTAGTCTAACCAGTTGCTGCAATGGGTTACTGCTTGTGATGCTTAGACTTATTTCGTGCGGCGAAACACTTCACTCTGCGAAGCCTTCATCTTCATCGTGCGTCTGACTATATGCGCCGGTTTCCTGATGAATATGTCAATCTCAAGTTGTGCAGCGGGATTTGGAATTGATTCCTTATGGATTGTGCGATGATGACTACGGCAAAAACCTGTTTCACGTTCAGATAACACAGGAGGTTAGTATCCACAGGCACTGACAATAAGTTAAAGGTAGATAGGGTGAGAATCATGACCCCTTCCTGAACCTTAGACAACCATTTTCGCGGAAGGATTTTGGCCGGCGGTGTAACGAACGAATACTGAAAATCCTTCTAAATGTTCAACGTGCTTTGTGAATTTGACTATATTTAACATTATCTTGGAAAGCTCGCTCATACCCCACACATTTTCACGTTTGTTTATCCATGTGAGACATTTGAATTTGGCCTTGAACCGTTTCTGACTGTCGTGCTTGAGCCACGGGGCTTTGGACCTTTGGGTTTTACTGTGAAGCCTATTTGGCCGCATACTTGAGGTTCGTATATATTTGTATCCTTTGTGCATTTCAATTTAGTACCGTAGAAGCTACGAATCAATCTTGTTCTGGTTTTGGGATTCGTTTGAATTGGCTACGCGTTGCTCGATTTGCGAGATTTGACTTACATTGAGTAATCTGAGCAGTCACGGGAGGCTGGCAACCTGGGGCAAAACGGAGGTTTCCAGAGTTTTTCGTGAATCGAGAGAAACTATGCATAGGGTCTGGCGGTGTGCTGTGTCGTGAAGTTCGGTTCGTCGTAACTACCCTCCCCTCCACAAAACCATTCTAAACGATATGCACAAGTGTTGTTCGGGGTGCGGCCGAAGTCTCTGACTCAGCAAACACGTTGGTGGTCAGAGGTGGATGCCAGGGCATGTAAAGCAGCCAAGAACTGTGATGCTTGTCTATACAAAGGGAAGTCGAAACCGAACAACCGGAACCCGTGGCCCGACAGCTACTTAACATGGCAACGTATACACGCCGATTTCTGAGGTCCATTCCTGGACAGATAACTTGCCCTCGTACTGATGGATTCACACTCAAATTAGCTCGGAGTATTTTTCACATCAACGCCAACTACACCGTTTGTAACCCGGGCTCCTAGGAATTGCCTCAGCCCGGAAAGTAGCCCCAAATTCTTGTCACCGCTAAGGGCCCCCAGCACTGCGCGTCTGAGTAGAAATGTTGGTTGGATAGCACTAGCTGCCGACATCTCCCGACCGCACCTCACCACCCTTGTTCTTACGGTACTGTGGAAAACTTAGTACATAGTGTTAAGAGTGCTATCGCCTCAGCCATTCCGAAGACTCCGCCAGAATTAGGGACATTTCTGGACAACCCCCCCCTTTGCATTATTGGAAAGCGGTGCATTGGACGACGAAAGAAATTCCAGTCATGTTGTTCAAATCAAGATGTTTTAGATCTTTGGCAAGGTGCTTGGATTCCAGCAGTGTAGCGTACTTTTGAAGCCACGATCTGAGACCAGCCACTGGGATCATTACAATGCGACTTAGCCAATACGTAGTCGAGATGACCGACCTCAAAGTGGCTACCTTACACTGGAGCCACCCATATCAACTTCACTCCGGTGGAGCTGCTGAATACGCAGCAGAAACCGAGACCTAGATCGATGATGGTGCTTCCCCCATCAAGGAAAACGAGCAGTCGATGAAGAGCAACAGCAGCCTACGGCACCAGTCCGAGGACCTTTACGTCAAGCAAGCCAAGTCGACGGGGAACTTCCGAGAGGGGGAAGGGTGTGATGATTCGACGGTCTTCACACGCTGTCCAGTGTACTACATCTTCATTTTTAGTATCCAGCCAATCAGGTGAAGCCAGCCTGTAACTGTTCGATCGTGTAGATATAACGGAGCCTCATTGTGACTGGTCAGGACTTTACCTACCGATAGGTACATGATAAGCCCATGTCTCAGGTTATCCTTATTTCTCTCCGTTCATAGGAAAGGCCGAGAACATGCAATGCGGATTGTGAACGGTACTCTTGTGAGCGATTACTCTGTTCCATCGCCTGATTCCAAGGGCTTTTTTCCACGGATGCTTTCTTCAGTACTTTGATTGTCAGATTGGTTCGATGAACCAACCCATTGCCTTCGAGGCGGTATGACATCACGCGAGTTCTACTCACCTGTAAAACTCACACTGTTCAAACACCGTGGAGCTTTCAAAACTACAGTCTCGATCCGGGTGCAGTTTGCTAGTCCAGTGGTCGAAAATCACCTGAGGTACGATTGCCGCTTCCGTGACCGGAACAGCAACAACTTCCACCAATTTAGTGAAGTTTTCTACTGTGACGATATATTGGTTTTTATTCTGGGTTTACTCTGATGGCCTCTCCACCAAGTCCGACAGGTTCGTTTGGGTATCCTGCTTTGATGGGGGACAAATGCGCCGGGATGAACCTTGCGGCACTCGCCTTTCGAAAATCTCTCCCCCAGACTTTCGATGGATTTTTCGGGACGGAATCTTCTGCGCCACCGAAGCTGAAAGGGGTGCTCCCTTCCACTGTCCAGTGAACCATCTTTCAGCCCGCCAGAATTGCGAGAAGAAAAATGCAGTCAGGAATAGTACCATTAACCCCATTCTCGCTGTCCCGTGATCTATCTTTCGACTCATCTGCAGTAGCAGGTCCAAGGCACTGTCAAGATTTGTATTCTGAACCCACTCCTTTTTCTCATTTTCCCACTGTCCGGTGAACTGTTTTACAGCTCACCCGGGACGTTCAGATAACAAGATAATCAGTAGATATGGGACCGTTTGAGCTTCAGCCCATAACCCGTGCACTACTTCGAAACTTCAAGGCTTCAAGGCACATCGGTTCGCATTTGGTAGTCTCTGCAGAAATCCTTGACATCCCTTCGCTGATGTGGCCACGAATATCCTGTGCCTGTCGCTTCACACTTTCTCCTGACCTGGATGTCCGATATCGCGGCGGAGACTTTCCAGCACCCTCCTCACGTCTGGCTGTGTTGGCGTTTATTATGTATCAACTGCTTGTACAAGTGACTTTCGATCTATTTGAGACTAGTCTACTGGAACCATAAACGTCAGAGGGTTTTCCGCTCGTTAGGTGTGCTGCTTCATCGTGTAGGCGTTGGTATACAGGGGCAGGTGCCGTTTTTTCCGGTCTGGATTCTCGCCCTCTCAAGCTCTCACGAAAGTAAACCCGTGCTACTTGAGAAGGGCAAGAAGAACACTCTTCTTGGGCATCGAGCTGCTGGTGGAATGCGTTGTCTGCTTTTCCGTGAGATTTTGCCGGGACAATTTATAAAGGTGACCCAGTATTGCTATAGGTATTCCTGTGCTGTCGCAGCTTGTCCATCGGTACCTTTGAAACTCGCCAACCGAAGCTACAAACGAAGGTCCGTTCGGACAAGGAAATGACGATAGTAACGGGCAAGACAAAGTGGCGCGAACATCTCTCTCGGCGTCGTAAAGTATTTCTGCTCCGTTCCGCTTATAATTCTGCTGCCAAAGGAGGCTGCATGTTCGGTGCCCCGCCAGCCTCTGTGACAATACCGCACCAATGCCTTTTTCTAAGCCGTCGTTCTCCAGGATGAACTCGCCGGAGGACTCCCATGGGTCGGAAGAGATGCGAGCGCCTTTTATTATCCACCGCGTGGTTCTTCAGGGGCTTGTCGATGCTTCTACGTCTATTCAAAGGTTTTACTTTGCTTAGAGAGGCCGTTAAGCAGCGCTACGCTTATTGTGAACTTCGCGACAAGCCTGCGGTATCAAAAAGCTAATCCAAGGAAACTGCGTTCTTCTTCGGCGATTAAGAAGTCTGGCACATTATAACCCTCCATGTTCTTGACGGACCAGTTTGAATTCCTGCGGTCGTCACTGTGTGTCCCGGGCGAGTTTCCCGAAGTCGTGATGCAGGAAAATTCGAAAGCATAGGCTTCAAGTCCTTCGTGTCGCAAACTTTCTAACTCACAGGCCGAGTTTGTATATGTATGTTAGGTATCCCTCCCATGACCGCCACGTCACCTAGATGCACGAGACCACACTGCGGGGTCAGATCATCCACCACGGAAGGCTTCACTCATTGGGGGGTTAGGAAGGAGTCTCTTAAGCCGGGTGGCATTTTTTGAAATCAGCACGGTCATCAGGCAAGGCGAATACTGTCTCCCGTCGATAGTCTTTCTCAAACTACACCGGCCACTGCCCCTGTACTAGGTCTATAGTCCAGGACCACACTAGACCTCCCAGCGACTCCATGGGCTCACCGATGTGTGGCAGCAGAAAGAAGTCTCTTTTGTCACTTGGTTCAACTTCTGATAACCCGTGCACAACCAAACCAACCTGTCGCCCTGCTTCAATAGTGCCGCCTTGTGGTCGATGGAGAAGACCAGGGTTACACGACTGTCCAGCATTTCCTGACTCACCTACTACCCTGGGGCCTCGTAGCAGGATGGAATGTTCAGCTCGCAAACCCTAATCCAACGTGTTTTACCGATGACGATACCAAGTTTACCTATCCCAGTTAAACCCATCTGGGTTTCACTCTGAGCAAATAACCCAAGTATTCACTGATGCAGTCGCCATTCTTTCATTCATCAGTTTAGGAGGATCCTAGCACCTAAGCAAGTGCTACAGGCCTCCTTGTCTTCTTTTCAGATGCGGCAATTGATGCAGGAGGATGTTTAAGTTTGCGAGAGTGACAGTACGTTGCTGCGTACACAACACATCTTTGCGAAAATGGATCACCCACTGGAAGGTTACCAAGGGGTTTGCGCCCATAGCGACACCAAGAACCTTCCACTAGCACAAGTTCGTACAAAGTCCTTGCCTCCTCTCCCAAACTGCGCATTATGTGTCGACGTAACCAGTGTAACGAGCGTTTGAGCAATGTGTAGCCAAATTCGCAACGGATCCCGAAATCAAAAGACGATTATCCGCGATATTCTGCGATACTAGATTAATACATGGACAATGATATCAAAAATATACAAGCCTCAATAATACGATCACAAGGACTCAACAACGAGAAACTGAATAGCAGCGTGTGAGCAAACAGCACATGCGTCACGCAGGTCCTGAACAAGGATGTGCCAAAATAGCGCTCTGAGCGCGAACAAACAACAATTGGTCCATAGAAACAACCAGTTCGTAAAGACAGGTCAATAGTGTGGGCAAATGAGTGATGTTAGGAAAAACACAATCGCGAGGGAAAAAGGGGGATTTTCCACGACCGAGTGTTACACCGCCAACCAAAATCCTCCTGGATCCTTAGCAGAGTCAAAGGTACTGACCCTTTCTACCTGCCTAGGCCCTGCTGTCAGTGCGCGCTCCTAATGCTCGTCGTCAACGTTCTACTACTGGTCGCACCTAACCCATTGGCTACATAGACGTGAGGCTAGTCTACATCCTCCACAAGACCAAATGACCGATGGCGGGCGTGAAGGGGCCACATAGATACTGTCTTTGTAAAGGGCCGTCCTGTCCTGGATGTATGTGCCTGAGTGAGTGTGTGAGAGTGTGCGAGTGTGTGTGCCGGGGTGTACAATGGAATCACAGGTATGACTACACATCAAAGGAGGACTTTCTGCAATGTCAACAAAGGACTGTGTGGCAAGAAAACAAGTAAAATGTAGCATGTGCGTGTGACCTGAGCTCCGCTACTTCTACATATGCAAGGGGCATTCGCTAACGTCAACAAAAAGCAAGCAACGAACATTGTCACATGTTTGATGGAGTTACGGGGTGTAGACTGCGTAGGGCATGTGTGTATGTGTCGGGATGTACAATGGGATCGCATTTATCACCACATATCGCGAAGAACCTTCTGTAATGTCAACGAAAGACCGTGAGCACTGTAACGTGTTTGACGGAGACCAAGTGGTATATATGGCGTTGTTTTATCCACCTCGATGAATAGTGTGAAAAGGTCTACTGGGCCTCAGGGTTATCAGCTCCTCCGCCTTCGCTCTCGAGTAGGCTAATACTGCGTATATCACGAATGAGCACTCCGTTAGCTGTCTTCACCTTCACCGTTCTTATCATTCCGTCTGTAATTTCGATGGTTTCCGTGACTACTCCCAAAGACCAAGTGCTGAAATGTGCGCGTTCGTCGGCGATCATAACCACACCCCCAACTTTGAATGGTCTTGTTTTGGCCAGCCACTTCTGTCCAGTCTGCAAAGCCGATAGATAATCTCGCAGCCAGCGCCTCCAGAAGACCTTGGCCAGATAGGTCGCCTGCTTCCACCCGTGGAGGTAGCTCCCGCGAACGTTTACCGGCCCTTGGAAACCCTTATTCGACCTTAACGTCAATAAGTCGTTCGGGGTGAGCGCCAGGTGGGTGGGGTCGCCGTTCATTACTGGAACCAGGGGGCGGTTGTTCAGGATTCGCTCCACCTCAGTCATGACGGTGTTCAGCGTCTCGTCGTCGGGCGGCTGCTGCTCCATGATTGACAGCAATATCCGTCTGGCGGACCGGATCATGCGTTCCCATATGCCGCCTCGGTGGCTGGCCTGTGGGGGTTTGAAATGCCATCGTATGCCATAGGCCACGGTTCGATCCTGCAGTTCGTCCCTGTTTATGTTCTTGTGCCAACGCTACAATTCCCGGTGAGCGCCCACAAAGTTCGATCCATGATCTGAGTATATATCGGCCGGTACGCCTCTTCGGTTGATAAATCTCTGCAAGGCCCGTAGAAACGAATCGGTCGTCATCGAATGTGCGACTTCTAGGTGTACCGCACGTAACTTCATGCATATCATGATAGACCCATATCGCTTTTCTAATCTTTTCCCGCACTTGATCCACAAGGGCCCGAAATAGTTCAACCCGGTGTCGCTGAACGGCCACCAGCTCGTAGTCAATCTGCATTCTGGTATTGGGGCCATTAGTTGTTTGCCCGCGGTGGCATTGCGTCTCCTACATTGCACACACCGTCGGATTACGCGTTTTACAGTCTCTCGTCCTCTCAACAACCAAAAGCGTTTTCGGATGACGCTCGTCACGTGACATTCTCCGGCATGCCCCTCCACGGCGTGGACGTGTTGAATCATTAGCTCTACTACAGGTTGTCTCGCAGGCAGCAGTGTAGGATACTTTGTGTCAAAGTTCAGGTGTGCGTTGGTCAGCCTACCATCCACCCGCAGCAGTCCGTTGATGAGTTTGGGGTTCAAACGCTTTAGTTCGCCTCTTGGAGATGGCATGTCTTCATTGGTCGGTCCACTTCTTCCGCCTTCTGGAGTTCTTGGGCGAAAGCCTCGCAGTGTATCATTCGGAAAATATCGTTTTCTGCAGCTTGTGACTCATTGGGACTTATCAGGCCGACCCTTATCCGGCCTGAGGGGCGTAGCCTCTCCATGACTCATAAATTTCTCTTGAACCTGGTTAATCAAACAAGCGAACGAAGCGTCTTCATCCAGGAAGAAAACCTGACAAGTCGCGATAGAATGGATGTCGCTTCGACGACGCTGGCCGCTATCGCTACGCCTCGGATCTCCAGTTCTGCTTCCGTAGAGGGTGTTAATTCGAACACGGGCCAGCCCTGTTTGGGCAATTGCAGGAAGCTTGGCCCTCTCGTCCACGTGTCCAGTTGCCTGAAGTTGTTCGCACCTCGGGAGCACAGGTCGGCCGGATTATCGCCAGACCTGAAATGATTCCACTGGTTCGTGGCCGAATCATCGTGGATAATCGTGAGTCGGTTAGCAACGAAAGTACTAAACCGGCTCCGGACGTTGTTAATGTAGTAAAGTACTATCGTTGAATCCGTCCGGAAGCTCACCGACCAAATGTAGAGGTCGAAACATCTCTTCACAGCTTGCACCGCCCTGACTGCCAACACGGCTGCGCTGAGTTCAAGGCGTGGGATTGAGACCGACTTCAGTGGAGCAACGCGGGCTTTGGCGAACAGGATCCTCGTAGTATATTGTCCATCTCCTGCGCACCATCGTCCGTACACCACAGCTCCATAACCGACTTCGGATGCATCGGAAAAGGCATATAGTTCTCCAGTCCGCGTCGAATGGCCAGGAGTCAAACATCGTGGGACCCGTATGTCCCCAAATTTCTCCAAGGTGTTCAGAAATTCTTCCCAGTCCAGCCGGTCCCCTCGGTCCAGTGACTGGTCCCAATCAACTTTCTTACGGCACAGCCGCTGCAGCAAGATCTTTCCCAGTAGCAGCCATGGTGAGACGAAACTGAGCGGGTCGAACGAACTTGAGACGGCAGATAGTATGCCACGACGGGTTACTGGCAGCTCGGGAACGTTTAGCTGGAGAACAAAGTCGTCCGTTTCCGCGTCCCATTGTATCCCTAAAGTGCGCTCGATAGGAAGTGGAGAGCCGTCCAAATCTCTTCCCCTTTCGGCCTTCTCGTGGTACGGAATGACCTCGAGCACTTCTGAAGCGTTCGACATGCATTTTGTTAGATGGAAGCCGCCTTATTCCAGCAATCTTGTCAGACCGCTGAACTGCTCTAGAGCTGATTCCACATCGTCGAATGACCCAAGGTAGTCGTCGACGTAGAAATTCCTGTTGACGCTATCTGCCGCCTTCCAATGGACAAGATCGCCATGTTTGTTCGCCGATTCTCGGAGGGCGTAGTTCGCACAAAATGGTGACGATATGGCTTCGAAGGGGTGGACGGTCATCCTTTAATTCACCACTGCGTTGTCCCGGTCGCTCCCTTCCCACCACAGGAAACGCAAAGCATCTCGTTCTCTTGCCGGAATCTTCACCTGATGAAACATTCCCCTAATGTCGGCGTACGAGACCACTCTACCCACTCTGAAACGACACAAAACGTCGATTAGTGGCGTGGTCCAGTCGGGTCCTTGTGGTAGGCGATCGTTTAATGACTTGCCCTGGAACTTGGCCGCACAGTCCAAAACCACCGGCAGTTTTTGGGTTTCTTGGGGTTGATAACCGGGTGGTGAGGCAGATACCAGATATCCTTTTTGCCGTCGGTGTTGGCAGGCACCTTTTTAACGTAACCGAGGGCTTCGTTTCGCTTCCTTGAATACGTGCGTTGTTCCCACAGATTCTGGTCTCGAATGAAGCGTTCTTTTAGTCGTGATAATCGTTGGAGAACATAACTTCTGTTGTCAGTCCACGGGTCGACCGATGTTCGCCATTGGAGAGAAACTCGAACTGCTTTTTGAGGCATCTAGTACTTTGCCGCACCGTTTGTAGAGCGAAGTGATCCTCTTGAGAAAACGTAGGTCTTTCGTCTTCGATGTCATGAAACGCCTTTTCATACAGCCGCTGCAGATGGTACCCTATGCGGTCCGTTTCCGCGGATAATTAATTCACAGAGCCAAGTACCCCTACTGGACCGTATAACATCCATCCCAGAGCCGTGCGTACGGCATAAGGTGCCTGGCGGTCGCCCACTCTCTGGTCAAGCACCCAATGCGCCTCTGACACATCGCAGCCGATGAGGAGATCCTCTTCGTCATCTTCCCAGTCTACAACGGTTGCATCCTGCAGGTGGGGCCACCTAGTCAAGATTGCGTTGACCGACCTTGGTGCTCGCATGGGGAGATCGGCTAACGTGAATGCCTCCGTTGGTTCAATTTTCTCGTTAGGGTCTAGAGGGATGAGTTGCAGCTTCAACATACCGGCGGTCATTACCTGTGTTCCGCTCACCGTGCTCACCGCCAACGACTTCGCACGCTTGGAGAGTTGGTGTTTGTCGGCGAACCGCTCTTTCACCAAGATGGTGTCAGATCCACTATCGACGAAAGCCAACGCTTTGACCACCTTAGCTGGGGTCACCACTCCCACGGCAACTACTCCTGAACGTACTGGTTTACTGGCAGACCGTGATGCTGAACAAATAACGCTGGGTTTGGTGCTCGCCTCGGGTAAGGTTACTCTCTCCTGATGCAGCAACCGATGGTGTCTGCCCGTGCAGCCCTCGTAACCACATCAGTTCCTTGTTCTATAAGCTGCCGCCCGGTGCGTGGTGTTGAGACAAATAAAACACGCTCCTGCCATCCTCGCTATTCCCCACCGTTCGTCTATTGTGACGTTGCCGAACTTGGGGCATTCTGGTAGTCCATGACTAGCACCACAGGATCTGAAATTGGGTTGCGCCGTAGCATCGCGTGAAATGGCATGTGTATTGGTCCAAGTTTGGTATTTTTGATGTTCGCGTGCAGGGGTTTGAGCTTGGCTAGTACTTGGCTTGTTTGCTCGGTTGCTGTCCCGGATGAGTCGGCTGAACCTGCTGTCAGCTATCTTCGTTTGCCTATCCAAGTATTCGGTCAGGTCTTCGAAGTTAGCTTCCCTGTCGCTTCGGCTTATCCGTTCTGCTTCTTCCGCCCACCGACCCTGTGGTTCGGGAGAAAGGTGACGGACTTTGCCTTCCAAAGTGTGCATTGCATCTGGGCCAGCCCTGTAACCTAAATGGTCGAGGGCTATTTAGCAGTTCTGCATCTTAATCACCGGGTCGGCCATGGTGTAGACGTCGCCCTTGGTTCTCTTTGCCTCTAACATCACGCCCTGTATTAGGTTACGGGCCACCTTGAACGGTTGGCCGAACAGGTCCCTTAGAATTTTCCTTGCTCTTGTGTAGCCTTCTTCCGGGTCGAGCATAGTACACCCGTCCATAGCTTCTCTTGCTCGGCCTTGACAGTAGTGAGTAAGGAAGAGAAGCCTCCGCCCAGAGTCGGTTACCTTATTTTCAACGAACGTCTTGAACTGCTTGACAAACTCGCAGTATTGTTCAGATCACCCGTCGAAAACCGTTAGTTCCACTCTAGGCAAATCGATCGATGGTGGTTTGTAGTCGGCTACCGGCTTGGGGTTCTTTATCTTATTCACCCTGATCTATGGGAAGTGTCGGAGTCGCTGGTCTCGTGCTCTCGCTCTTTCTGTGTACGCTTCTTTTCTGCTTCCTGTGCCTGTAGTCTAGCCGATAGTAACTGTTGTTCTAGGTCTAGCATTATCAGCCTATATAAATCAACATCCTTACGATCCATATTGCTCTCACTAACACATGAAGTAGCACTGACAGGACTAGGCGATCTAGCATTAACTAAAGAATCAAATGTATCCAAAACCTCCCCAGTGACTTGCCGTGTTACTTCCTGTCCGGATTCCAATGTTTTTGATCCTTTTCTTGGTAATTTGCGTGTTTTTTTCTCGTTCCAAATTGATCTGCTGAGTATTGTAACGAACGTTTGAGCAATGTGTAGCCAAATTCGCAACGGATCCCGAAATCAAAAGACGATTATCCGCGATATTCTGCGATACTAGATTAATACATGAACAATGGCATCAAAAATATACAAGCCCCAATAATACGATCACAAGGACTCAACAACGAGAAACTGAATAGCAGCGTATGAGCAAACAGCACATGCGTCACGCAGGTCCTGAACAAGGATGTGCCAAAATAGCGCTCTGAGCGCGAACAAACAACAATTGGTCCATAGAAACAACCAGTTCGTAAAGACAGGTCAATAGTGTGGGCAAATGAGTAATGTTAGGAAAAACACAATCGCGAGGGAAAAAGGGGGATTTTCCACTACCGGCTGTCACAACCAGTGATATTAGGGGTCACCAATTACTCCGCATGATTTACCCTTGTACTCATGGTCCTTCGATTTGCTTATTGCAAAGTGCCCAATTGGTGCACAGGTATAGGCTGTTCCGACCTCGGTAATAATCACACCGCATACTCTTAGGTCATCGAGCATCATGAGAACTGTAGAATGAGTTTTACTACAAGCAGTGGTATTCAAGGTTTTGGTGTGCCCACCTTCAGTGGGACGGCCCTGCACGCTGGAATTCTCCGGTCTCCATCCCTATGGACGTCGCGGAATGCGATATACCCTGGGCTCAAACTAGCCACGCAACACCCTCAGAGGACCTCGCAATTTCGTGATGGTTTTCCAAAGGCCAAATTGTATTGTAGCTTTTGTTGGTTTTCCGGGGCTAGGAGGCAACCGTTCTGCTCGCTGCTTGCGTAAATTGCCTCCAGTTTTGTTGCAGTGCTCAGAGCGTCCTTCATTGTTGGAGGAGTTTGGGCTACGAATCATACCAAACCCTGGATGGAGGCATGCCGTCCCGTAACTCTTGGCAGACGGCAACATCCAGCTAAGTAGCTTGCGGGTGTGGAAAGTGCTTTTTGGAAATCGGCGCAGTGAAGTGCCAAATTCTAACGTTGTTTCACCTGGCTGCTATCTCCTTTCATGAAGCCCCCTTTACCTGTCATTATTGAGGCCAGAAGGGGGTCCATTGTCTCGTTTACGACCCTGGTATCCACATAGCGGTCGTTAGCAGAACTCTTCAGCTGCATTGAGCAACTGGTCCGTCTGTTGTTCATTAGGAATTATCTCGGGCACCACCTTACGTGGCTTTGCACTGCTGATAGTGGTCCTGCGCACGAAAATCGTTGGTAATGGGAATGGGAGTCTTCTTGGAGGTGTCGGTACGGTGGGCGATTCGCGGGCTTCGTGAGGGATTAAATCAGTCCTGCCGGCGGAGCAAATGCCACCTTCGAAATCACTACAGTCGGTGGCCGTGTACTGCTGGTGCTCGCTGAATCTGAAGTTTGTGGTGACATGGACTAACGGTGGCCAAGACCAATCAGAAGTCCAGCATTCCATCGTGAAATGCATATGAGTCATGCACCCAGACAGTGCGCTGTGTACCCCGTCGAATCTCGAGGGTCCCGCAAAGTTCCGGCTATTTCCATGATTTTCAACGTCCATTGGTGCAACATCTGTTTGTGGCGCTAGCCTTCTAACGTACAAAAACAAACATTTTAGAACACCAGCGCCGCGCAGTGCAAAAATGGGCGCCAAAACACCCTTATTCTGGCACGGCCTTGCGTTCTGATTTGAAGTGTCTTGGAATTAAATCGACCAGATATAAAGCGAAGAACGAACCATTGCGGGAGCTTCTACGGCGTTGCTTGTCGCCCTTATTGACACCATTCCGATTGATCCGACAGACCGCTATCAGACCGACGGAACCGAATACGTTGGTCGAAATTGACCAGTTGGCACTCACATTCCGGCCATACGAACGGCGGATGATTGTCAGTTCTTGTCATGCGCTTGTTCCATTTTCATTTCTATCGTGCAAAGCATTTGCTTTTCATCTGAGCATCCTCCTCCTTCCACCCTAGTTTGCTAGTGCTATCTCTTTTCAGGTGGCTTGGAGTACTGTATAGACTGATTGGTTTTAGTGCCTAAAGGTGCGTCGCATACGGTAGGGACAGGCACAGCTTCGTTTCTGCACACCTTGATGAGCCTCCAACGACTAGGTGCAAAGATAGCTCTGAATGGCGGACTTCTGTTGTCTCAACTGTGTTCCTTGGTTCACAGTATTAATACGAGTCAGCCATGAGATACAGCTAGCGTGCTATCCCGGAGCTTTGGTCTTCCTGCTACTTTGGTTGATCTGGCTGTAAGCTGGGGTCACTTTACTGTGCCTCGTCTATTCGGGCATTGACAATACCACTATAGACGTAGCTTTATGGAGCTGCCCAACACTGAACAGCTGAACCAGAAGGATTCCTGTTCTGGAATTGAGGATCGAACTGAAAGTTCCAAGTAAAGGTGTGGCTCACGGAAGGATGTGAAGGAAAACTAGACGGCGTTCTTCTTGACAGCTGGCGGCCGCTTATTGTACCCGCTGGTGAAAAACCCTGCTTATCAGTGAGCCCCGCCACGGCTGCGTTTGAAAATTTGGAGGTACAGTTGCCATGCCCCGCGGTTCCGATCAGTTTCCAGGCTACCGAAAGTGCCATATTCCATTCGTTGATTCGCGGTCCCAACATAAAGTTCCGTGAGTCCATCCTGGCACCACGGACGTAGTATGCGAGAAGGAATTGGAAAGATCAACCGGAGACCCTGCTGCTTGAATACCTAATTGCCAGAGCAAGCCAGCCAGAGCCACAAAAGGAGCCATATGCGAACCCCGATCCTACGTTATCTGGGACCCGGTCAACATGTGAGAAATTCAGCCACGCATCCGAAGCCACGGCTGAATATCCCGTAGTGCACCACAAGCACATTCGTCCCCAAAAACAAGTCTATTCACGTGGGGCATCTAAACCGAAGCCGGCCAAAAAGATGATCCTCGAAAGTAAACCAGCACAACTGAGTCGCCGTTTCCTGTGTGAAGAATTCCATAAGTGGCTACACCATTTGTGTGGAAAGAGTAGTCATATTCGAAAGGTGTGCAGACACAGTGCAGTGTGATAAGCGCAATCCCGGAGGATCCGAATACCGATGGCAATCCATTATACACACCGAAGATTTCTTGTGAATCCAAACTATTCCTGCAGAAATCAGTCCAACTCCAAAGGGGCTGGAGACGTCGATGCTTCGTGGTTATACACAGCTGCGAGTCCATCATTTGGGAAACGGGTTTAGGTTGATCCAGCCCAGTGCGCTCATGTAACCCATTGAAGTGCACTTTCACAGTGTCACCAGTCATCGGCTCTCACTGCATGCCAGACAACACCCATGGTTTGGCTGAACAGTGAGCGTGTTCGGACGCTGCTCCTGGTTTCAATAAGCAATCCGCCGACTCTGAGATTGAAGGCCCTGCTTGTATCAAAGCAAGCAGTAACCTTCAAAAAAGACATCCGAGGGTCTGGTGAGCAGCCCGTTCTATGGTAGTTGACGGCTCCAACAAAGTAGCAGATGAGCCTACGCGGTTGGAAGTGGGTGGTGATTCGGTTATCCCGGAGCGCCGAGTATTACCGCACGGCCAGAGATAGAGTATTCTGGAGGAGCTTACTAAAATGGAACAGGACTACATCTGAGCGCACGTGAATTCATCCACCTAGGCAGCTCCGATCATGATGGCGACGAGAAGTGATGGACAGAAATCCCAGATGCGCATTGATTACAAACTAGCTGATCTCCCGTTCAGAAGGTGCACGGCAACTACGGTTGAACCGGAGGACTTTACGAAATGCACGCTTGGTAGCAAGTTAACCGTAAAATTTTGTCTGACTGATGCACACTTGCTAATTCCGCTGCACACAGAGTGTAAACTTCCAAAGCCATCGAATATTTGTTGGGAACGCTCTAGTAGAGTTTCTCGCTGTTCGGTTTGCATTTGTCGTCCGGGCAACTCAGACTGAAATGAACTGGATGATTCATTGTATTGACGTGGTAACGGCGCGTCAGAATGATGGGCCAATTTTTCGGTCCACGAAAGAAGAACGCTGTCTCGGATTTCAACGACTTTTAAGGAGGTCCGTGGTAAGAAAGGCACCGACCAAGACCACAAAGTGCAAATCATACGTCATCAAATCAACACTGCTTGGTTTCATTGTTTATGCAGAGGGATACATACACAAGCCCGATTATTTTATTCCTCTGATTGGGTTTAAGCTACCTAAAAATCAGGTACACCTAAGAATGACTCCTGAACGCTTGCAGGTACTGCCTTGGATTTACTACCAAATTTGCGGCAAGAACACAACCTTCTTTCTGTCCCAGTAGTCCAGTACGTGGTTTTGGAACAATGTAAAAACTAGCTGCACGATCTTGTACAAAATATAGTTGACCGACCAACACTGGCCCCATTAGCACCATCTAAATGGACCACGCCAACCAGGAAAGCCTTTGAAGTGGAGATAGGATGAGTTCAGGAACGAGGTGGGAGTCCAGCTACCTGCTTCCATCGTCTTCTTGGTGCTAGTGAGAGGGGTCATTCTCAAAAGCAGAGGGAAGCCTTGGCTGTTTCCTTAGAGGTACGTCGAATGCAAAAAGTCCCGTTTGGACTGAAGTTCACGATTGTCACCGACCACCAAGCCCTTCTTTTTGTGTAAAACCCAGAAAAATCTGTCGCTGAATCCACGGTTGTTTCGTTTTACCGGTGGAGCATTATCTTGGTCCCCCTTGGCTACGACTTCCCACGTCACCCCTGCAAGACAATCTCACAAGTGGACTTTCGGCCACGATAAGCAAGGACCCCGAGCTGCGGATCAGCTCCATTTAATTTTACCGGCTGCCAGGCATACCGGTACGGAGTCTAGCCCAGGTCAGGTAGACGGAACCAATGGCTTGAAAGTTACTTTCCGTGGGGAGGGCTCATTTTAATTTCTGCTGCCCCTCCTTAAACTGATACCACTAGCCTGTACCGATTGGCTCCAACTCCAGGCAACCGGAAATGTTCCTGATAAATTCACTAACCAGCTCATTTGTAATTCAGGTGCCACGGGTGAGCCTCAGCCGAGAAAAAACACCGCAGGTGCTGATCAGAGACAGCGGATAGCAACGATGTGCAGCGGGGCTGGAAAGCTGGCTTGACACAATCGAACCTCCGTACCTGCGTACAGCTCTACGCCAAGCGCTCTGTGACGGTGCACCTCGCGTAAATTGCGTAGCATCAGCTGCCCTGGGAAAAATGCCTGGCTTGGAGGCTTTTCTGGACAAGTTCCTGTTACAATACAGGAGAGTCTCCCTTTTCTGCGCAAGTCCGGAAAACCGCGGTCACCATTGATCTACCTTGATCCTAACAACATCAGATTCTTCCGTGCCAACGAACTTTGGCCAACTCGCTAGACCATCATCAGACAGCTTGGCAAACATTATGCACCCGGATTACGCTTCGACGAGTGGGAGCCACTTCAGCCAAAGTCATTTTAAAGTGGCAACTGACCGCGCGTCCGATAACGCGGCTTAGATGACCAGGGATCCAGAAGGCCATCTTGTTGATGGCATTACTGTATATATTTCGCCAACGGAAAGACGGCCTCAGCGGCCCGGGCACAGCCACCAGCTACAGTTCAAAGATCGGTTAGATAGGCAATTCGAATTTACAAGGGCTCGTGAAGAACAAGGTTGTAGTGATTCTGTGGGCGGCGCCCGTGATGCTTTCAGGTACAGCTTGGTAGCCGTTTACTCTGAAGGGTTTCATATAATCGGGATAGCCGATAACCGGTACAGCCAAATACATCTGTGATTGGTCAACTTGCTACCTACCACTCATTTTATTTGATTCAACGTTTTTATGCAAATCAGTTTTACAACACAGACATGCTATTCCGAAGCCTTTGCATTGTCGCCATTTTGTTCTGCTTAGTTCTGGGTTGAAGCTGTTTCAGTAAGTCTTAGCTCTTTAGGTGTTGCGAATATCGTTTTAGCATACTAGAAAATTGGTGAACCCAGTTTTACCTTGTCCTTTCTGGCACCGGTCCCTATAATTTTGGTCCAAGTTTCTTATGTCCAACCGCATATGACACCGAATCCATTGGCGTCGGTCTTGTTTCTCTCAAGCCGCTCGTTATTCCTCCGACCGATCCTCGTGTGTGCTTCATTTAAACGGGGGCTGCACTTACCTCCCTGCCCAGTGGGTGCGCCAGATATCCTCTGATTGTTCAGGGACTCCATTGACTCCTTTGACCTCCTCAATTCGATTACTTCTAAAGCTCCTTGTACCAAGGTCAAAGAGGCGGTGTATCAGAGCATTAGGAAATCGGACGAAAGGTGCTCAGTTAGCTGTTGACTTCAGTTGAACCCGGAGTTCAGACATCGTCTCGGCTCATGCGCCACATGCAGTCCTCTCTGGCTGACTTTACATTATTAGCATCATCTTCCGGGATATATGGGTTGACAAGCTACATATCCCGAAGAAACGTCTTATCTGTGATAGAACCGTCTGACCCCTGGACAGGCTGGCCTGACTCCCCAGCAAAACAGTAACAGCATTAGCTATAGCGGTGAATTTCCTGCTCCAGATCAAGAGATACACAAAAGCATGACTGTAGTGTACAACAATATTCAAAAAGATGGAAGCTTCACAAATTTCAAAGGTGGAGGTCTCACAGTCCAGCAACAGTACAGAAAGGCTGACAGAGTTTGATAACGGTTTACGCGACAAATACGTATCATTTTCGGTTTCTGGCTCACAACACTCCAGTATAGAATGCGGAAGATGCAGTATGTACAATAATGATGCAAGCGATGAGTGACGGACAAATACTCGGGTTCAATGAACGGAGTGGGCCAGCAGGCAAAAAATTTGCTTTCGTCGACTAAATAAGTTGGCGTAGTCCACAGGGATCAGTGATCCAAATAGAGGCGAACATCCCTACTTGAGCGGAAAGACCGAGGCGTAAATAACGGGCGATCTGCATGAACAGGTGTCGAAGATTGGCTGCGTCTGGTCCAGTGGTCGGCGACGGCCTACATGTGGCCCATCCACGGAATGCAATGCACAGTCGTTTACAACGGAAACGAGAAGGCGCCGACAGAGGAGAAGAAACCAGATACAGGAGAAATTGAGACGTATATAAAGAAACTAGTGGAGGAACGGTCTGGCATCAAAAGAATCAATAAAAAGAAACCGGAGGAAAAATATATGTGAAGAATAAGGAGTCACTGAGAAAAAACCAGCATGGGGCCCCAGATCGCTTTCAGTTTGCCAGCGGCTTTTAGAATAGTTTGGCTCCGCTGGTGTCACTTGGACAAACCACTAATCTCGGGGACGGTGGCTTAAGTACTCATTGGTGGAACCACTAAGAAACCCAGGAAGTGTTATCAAGTGAGTCAGAGAGTTTTAAAGTTTACCCTTTTTTGGTTAGGTGATTCCCAGGGCGATACGGGGAGAACGAAGCTTCGTGTGAAAGTCAGCAAGAAAAGAAGCACTGTACGAAGAATGCAACGAACCGCTGATGCCCCGTTATTCCCAACTGAATGCTTAGCTGTAGATTTCGAAGTGAGGTCGTTGAATGAACGGTCGAGTAGAGTCAAAAATTGAGCCGATGCTTCCAAGCAAAGTGTGGTGATGTTAAGGGATAAAATCTGGACACACAAGTCCTATTGCTGTGGTTCGAGAAGAACCAGACCCAAGGGGCACCAATTGTTACATGGACGTTAGAATGTACTTTACTGCTCACTCAAAAATGAACATACAGAAAAGTTGCCATCAGTAGTAAGTGACCGGTATTTTGCTTCATAGTGCTCTTGTCTGCTTCTGACTTTAGGTACGAGGACTTAGGGCTTGGGCTCGATAACAGTGGGGCGGGCTCATTAGTCGAGATTGGCCATTCACACATGAGTGCAGAGTGAAGAGAATCTTTAGATTTTAGGCCGAGAAGAACTAGAAGGGCGTTAGTTGGTCCAGAATGCTACCGGGATGACTGGATTCCAGTGTTCCAATACTAAAACAAAGTATAGGCCGAAAGGTTTAAATGTTACATGAAAAGTATTGTTGATGTGAAGTGCATTGTCGTTTGGTATCGGAAAACCGCTAAGCGGTCTAGTGAAACCGTCTTGGCGACTTGTACGCCGGGTATCAGAATAGAGATTCCTGTGGCCGGCGATGAAAGGGGCTCCTATATAGCGTCCGCCAGCATCAGAGTAGGCAGAACCCATAGCCTTGATCAAGACGGATGCACCAATTCGTTAAATCCCTGCTATAATCAGTGTGCGAAGCCTAGTGGACCCACGGCTATCCAGGTAACTAGCTAAATCTAAAAGAGGCCCGGGGTTTCACAGTCTGGAGGATGCCTTAGTCGGGGATTATAATTGAGGTTTTAATTAAAAATCAGCCGTATTTGCAATTTTGCTAACTAGGGGCCAACGGACAAAGCCACGGAGGATTGACGGGCGGAGACAGTGTGGTTGTTTTGTTAGGTAGCTGATTGATGGTGGAGTTTAAGGGAACTATTTGTAAGTGCAGAATAGATAGTTATCACTGTCGCTGTAAAGTGGGTTCGACCTGGCACTAGTGAGAGTAGTTAAGTTGGTAGGTAGCAGGAGGAGATTGGGCCCGTTTTGATAGACCAAAATAGGAGGGGATGGGCTCAGAAGGTAAAATGCTGAGTGGAACTGGATGAGTATGTATTAGTCAGGATGACTTGCAGAAACGGAAATAGGCTTTTCTCTGCGTAGTCACTGTTAGATATACGAAGAATTCCCCTTGATATTGGACGCCAGGAGGGCTACAACTGGGTTTTGGAGGTAACAGGTCAGAGAGGCAATGGGATACCAGCCTAGACGAGCTGTTCTCTTTTCAAAGGAAAAAACCTTTTACGAGAAGCTTAGAAATTCAACATGGCGGGCATCATTCGTTTTCCAGCGAAGATTATTCCTACTAGCACCTACAGCAGACACAATGCTCAGTTATTGATAGCCATTCCAGTAGGGTTTTTGGCTCTGAAGGATGACTAAGATAGCGAAAGTGAAGAAGTCTGATTGGTTAGGACATCCAAAAGAGTAAAATCCTGGGGGATGTTCCTAGCTTTCAGTATTTTGCGTTTCGTACCCAGGCACTGATCGACAGGCCAGGTTGAACGGCGGTCAGCAGAGTATTTCTGTCCGCAGAAACATGCGCAAGTGCAGATGGGCAGGTTTCCCGTTATAATGTGCGCGCGTGGAGCGTGGGTGGGGGATAGGAGGCGGGGTGGACAAGCGGAGATGGAAAGCTCGACACTCCCTCAACCCACTTAGGCGTGTGAGAGAGAGCCTCTGGCTCGCCTGGAAAACAGGTGGTAGGCAGAGCTGTGAGGATTCCTCAGTCCCAGGATCGGGTCTGTGCTGCTGGATGAAGGTGCTTATCTCCTTCACAGCCAGGTTCGTAAAAGAAGAATTTAGGGGGTAAGGTGCTCAATAATTTGAGTTTCAGTTTTGTCAGAGGGGCGAATGAGCACAAATAAGAACTTTCTACAGCTGCTCTGCTCTCCATGCCTTTTATGGAGCCCGAAACTAACAGGGGTGGGCTGTCTTCCCCGCCTTTGGAAAAAGTCATAAAGAAAGTGTCGGTGACTCCAGGGGCCTTGCTATTTTCAGTGTTTCACGTTGAAAATAAGAACAAGCATACATGCGGAGGGGATGCATGCCTGGCCTCTCCCAGCCGTCAGCTGAATTTATGCATTGTTCCAAAAGTCAACTGAAACCAACGCATAACTACCACCTCAGACTGTTGAGCGAACAAAGTGAAAGGGGACGTTTTAGGTGAGTGTACACTGAGGGAGAAAGGCAGTAAAAAGTAGCAAATAAAGAAAATTGGGCGGAAGGGTCCACCCAAGATTTAATGCCTCCGTAGCACGCCTGGTGCACCGTGGACTAACAACCCTACAAATTCTGGACTCTAGTTCGGTGTCTATCGGTAAGGTTGAGGAGGTGATAGGGGCGTAACGATTTTGCAGGGGTAAAAATAGCATCAGCATTAGTTCAGAAACGAGTGTTGGATTTACAGTGATGGAGAAATAAAGAAGGAAACTGGATCTTATTGTATAATGAGGCCCAAAGATAGCTAACGAGACAGTCGTGTGACTGATACCAGTCATGGGATGGGGAAATGTTACAAAGCAGTGCTAGATTTTGCGCACGCTTTAAAAGTGCGCGTATATATCGGCGAGGTTTTCAAACCACTGTTGAGATAATATTTTGATGCAAAATGAGGCGACGTATTGCGGCCTAATTGTCTAGATAGCCTTCATAGGCTTGGTCTAACCTTATGTTAATGCAGGCCATACCAATCGTGGTGAACGCATCAAGGAGCCTGCCTAGTGCATTTTTAGATCTTTTCAACGGGCTACGGGAAAGCAGTGAGTTCGGTCACTTATTATTGTGGCTGGAAAGGATAACGGCAAAAGTTTTCGATCCGACTGACAGTTCAGGGCGTGTGTTTGGTGTTGTGAATAGTCTGTGACGTAAAGCATAAGGAGTATCACTGGAGGAACCACATGGGTCATAAGATGAGTGGACGTTTGGGTGTAAGAGGTTGGAGAGAAATGAAAGATTAAGCTTAACGCGATGTGACTACAGAGGTTCAAGTCGGAGTGGTTCGCACCCAGCTCCATAACTAACGTTGGAGGATGGGCCGAGTAAGATTGTAGTGAAGGAGAGTGGCCCTTTATGCTTACCTGGTCAGCCTTCCGCACCAAGGTGGAGACCGGGGGAGATGGGGCATAGTGGTACGAGGGAGAAAAAGAGGAAAAAAGGAACCGAATAAAAGGAGGATCGAAAGCCACGGCTGTGGCGTTCGATGCCTTCTCCATAGGCTCAGTTCTCAGATATGCTGGCATTGGTTAAAGATAACAGACGACTGAGAGTGAGTTCTGATTTCATGGTATGATTAAACTGAGCTATTGATGCGCATTTACGAATAGCCAGGGGTAGCTTGTTCAAAGCATTAAGTGCCTCAAAGGGGAGAAATAGGATGTGATTGCAGGCCTTGGCTGCGGGCTGGCGCATTTAAGGTCCCTGTGAAGTTGAGAGGAAGAAAAAGTAGGGAGGGTGGTACAAAGCCAGTAGAAGAGAAAGCACGGCGATGATCTAACCTGTGTAGGAAAAAAATTAAACCTAACATGTCTAAGCTTTAAGGCGCCCAGGTTGAATAGAGTGCAGGGCTCTTAATATTTCGTTGAGGAAGTGTATCTCGTTAGATCTTTGGCAAATGCACGCTGGACTCTCTTACGGGCGTATTCCGTCTAATTTGGAAATCCCGGAAAAAATAAAGAGGTACTACTCCAGAGCGGGTCCTACAAGGGACAGATATGTTAGGAGGACAGTGTTTTATTTTAAATGACCCGAGAACAAGGCCAATTACCTGTCTGACCCTGGCTGTCTGGGGTGAGATGCTTTCCGAGAATGGCGGGATAACACTGTATCGAGGCCCAAGATACTTTATTCACAGGCTCGGCGCGATGAGCACTTGATTCAGTGACAGGATTCCGGGGGGGACTGATATCTTTAGGTAGTGTATAAGCCATTAGAAGCCGGCAAAACCTTTGATTTCATCAGCAAAGCGTAAGGAAGCACCGCGCTGCCCAACTGGGAAAATGTCATCAGTAAGCATAGGAAAAAACAGCAGAACAAGTACACAACCTCTGAAGATTCCACTAGTGACGGGTGCCTTTTTGCGGTAGGGGACCATCAGCCCATACCCCTCAGGTTTGATCGGGTTAGTGGGGAGTGGTCTACACAAAAATGGGACCTTTGATACCATAACTTCGAAGCTTTGTCGGAGAAAGAGAGTGAGGAACTCGGTCCAGTGCCCTGATCATATCAGAGCAGATGATAATCCTAGATCTGCCGTTATCAGCTACCGTGGTCAGTGGGTTAAGAAAATCAAACTGGCTTGTGGTGCAAGAGAGTGACTTCTGTGGAGCTACGCCGACAACTGTCGACGGGGTTGTGGGACGAAAGAAAATCTGACGTTCACCATTCATTTAAAGTTTCATTATTGTGGCAGATAAAAGTGGTAGTGTTATTAGGACAATAATTTGAAGGAAGATCAGCTGGAACTTACAGGTGGGTGGGGATGATGGTTAAGGATTTCCACGGGGATGGGGAAATACTACGTTTAAGGGGTAAGACGAAGGGATTCATAAAGATGGCTGCCACGTCAGTCCCACTGAGATGAAAAGGTGATGGAGGTACGTCATCATGGGCAGGGCGGGAACAGAGTATAACCTAGGGTAGTTGATGTGTCACGTCGTTCAGACAGAATTCAGTGTCAGAGAGAGCCTGATCGGTGGCTGGGTGTACGGGGGTGGATTTGAAGTGGCGTCAGCAGCCTTGGATTCTGAGAAGAAGGTGGTCAGTGCTGAAGCGATTGCATCTAGAGACTTAATTTGAATAATGTTTCCAAAAATTATGCAGGGTTTTCCTAAGGGCTTGACTGATATCTAATCTTCGACGACAGAGCCAGTCGGTAAAATCTGTCTCTGGAATTCAAGGCTGATGTATCTTGTTTTTTCAGCACTTCTCCAGCCCGGAGACTGATGTTCACGTACAGATATTGGAGTCGGAAAAATATTGCGAATCTGCAGTTGCTTATGTTTATTTTGCAGCCTTTTAAGATATGAGCTGCCAGCTTGAGAATTGTTGGTTCTAACAGTGGTAACTGATGACAAAAAACTAGACAGTTTAGCGCAGAGTACTTCAATAGCAAGCCGAGGGTCGCTCTACAGGAAGCAGTCATCTCATTTGAGGGAATGAGGCGCGGGCTCGAGATTGATCCAGTTTGTCGTGGATAGGTCCTTTGGGTTTAGCTAAATTCGGGGTCTATGGATCCGGCTGTGAATCTGTTGTATCCGTTCTATGTTCGCAAAACAGAGGGAGATCGGAGGCGGTAATCGCCAATTCATACCGGCCAATGTTAATTTCCAGGTCAAGTATGCTATTTCCTCTGGTTGGTGCCATTACTTGCTGGAAGAAGCGCCCCAAGCGTAAGTTCAAAACGAAGTGCGTGAAGCATTGTGGCCATGACATGGTAGTCCAGCAGATTTGAGGTGCACTGGGGTCGCCAGCATTACATCTCTTCAAAGAGAGTAGTAGGGCAATGTAGACAGAAGTGTTGGAAACTTGGGCGAAGCCCGAATCATTTGAACCTGGTGGCCGGTGGACGCAGCCAACAGGGAGTGGAGAGTTGGCTAGTAGAATTGCTAACCGCGTTGAGTTCTGAACCGCGCCGTGTTGGATCAGAAAGAAGAATGGTGGCAGGCTGATTTTAAGGTGGATTAGGCAGCCTCATTAGCGACGGGGATGGTTCCTTTCCAAAGTTTGGTAAACAGAATGGAGACCTGATTGGATGGGGCAGAGTCAGTTAGCCAGATTTCGGCAATAACAAAGACGTCGAAGTCGGATGATAGTACAACATTACAGAAGCTATGGATTTTAATCTATAGTGAGCTAGCATTAGTGAGGAGCAAAGTAAGTGCAGCTTCGTCGTCATGAAGGTGGATAGGAACAATCATTGACGGCCGGCGCCGCCAAGACGGTTCCAGTAAACAGGCACAAAGTTATGGGTTTACTGCATATGAGAGGTGAAGCTCAAATAAGAATAAGCGGTAGGTGGTTGACAGTTTAAAGAAGGGGTTGTTCGGGAGAAGGTTGAGTTGGTCTAAGTTTGACGGTCAAGAAATGGCATCCATTCGTATGATTTCCGGGGTGGGTGAGATAACCAAGCAGAGCATTGGGCGTTGATGTGGTAGTTGATGTCAAGTAGGACGATCAAAGGAATTAAAGGATGAATTCAACGGAATGCACAAGGTGCGGGTGGCCGCAGCTCGACCAGGACCGAGGAGAGGTGGAATATGACCCGGCCGAAACAGGTTTGAAGCTTGGCTCCACAGCGACATCAATATGACCCGCCCCAGACAAAGATCGCTCTTTTTCTCTCATCCCAGATGCCATAAACCGTCACTCGCGCATCAAATCTGACAAAGCGAACCTCAGAGGAAATATTCGCACGTGCAAACAAGTCGGCGCAACATGCCAAGCGTTGGCTGCTCTTCTACGCGCCTTGGAGGAGATTCCTCATCCACAAAGACCACGATCACGTAACCGTCGGCCGCCAATGCTTTGTTGGTACAGTCACACATCTGGCCTTCAGGCAAGCTGCTGTGATCTCCCGTGTTACTTCCTTACTTTTTGCCCACAGTCAAACGACAAATCCACCCAGTGGCGGCCTTTCCAACAATATAGACCACAGCCAAACCACAAAAAGAGTGTTTGGCCCCCTGTTTCTAAATTTTTTCGGTGTACTATACCAATAAGCGTGGCTTGCGATCTCCGGAGCAAGTTCGTAGGAATCTTTCTTACCCTGCAACTGGGATGGTCACACAACTAAGAGCTTTCTGGGAATCTCAAATCGCTACGACCGTCTCACTACCCACCGTACAATTTTAAGCCCAACGCCGAGACAGCTTCCATAGGAAACAAAATAGATTTCCTGGAGGCCAACATGCTGCGCCATCCATATCGGGGTTCGTATAACGGGTTCACTTCAGGCACTGATGAATCCAGTACTGCTGTGTGCGCAGTGCTCCATCAAGCTGTGAAAAACCAACTACGACCGTTGGCCCTCCACTTATTTTACAAAAACTGCATGCTACACAGAGAAGTGACAGAACATTTTCCCCCGAACTCCCGGTTATTGGCTTACCTGCCCGTCACTTCTGCCAACTTTTAGAAAGACGGCGATTTGTTGTAGAAGCTGATTACAAACTGGCACGCGGTGTTCTTGTTAAGCCTGACAAACATTCACCCAGAGAGATATCCGTCACCTTGATTATATTAGTCGGTTCACAACAGATATAAGCACACTCACGTAAAGCCGATGCCATTGTGGCTGGTGCCTTATCCAGACCTTACATCAAAAAGGTACGCACTTACTTCTTCCCCAGAAAGCTACCAAAACTACAGCTTGATGATCCATCATAGGCCTAACTGCGCACATTCTCCACACTCCAGTTGAAGGAGACTTCTCTCCACTGACAGAAGGTTGAATTTTATATAACTGGTGTACCGGCAACTCTCACCCTGTCGTCCCTAACCCTCGTTGGAAAAATACTTTTCAATCAGTCCCTTTCTCGTTCCAATCATGGTGTTCGTGCATCTCGTAGGCTCGTTTTTGCCGAATTTTTTTGGCCCAGCATGAATTCTGACATAGAATCATGGGCTAGACGGTATCTAAAATGTCAGAGGAACCAAGTTCATCGTCTGTCTTCTCTTCCCAAAACATTCGGCCTTCTCGATGTCCGCTTTCCAGATATTCTTGCCGGTCTAGTTGGTACACTACCGGCATTAAGTTGATATAACCGCAGCAGAGGTTGTGAGCATACCACCTCAAAACTGGATCGCTGTTTTCGTTCTCCCATCTGCCGTCACTACAGGCTACCGTAGTCAGATCCTATCCACCTCGCTCCACTAATTCACTGAGCTGTTTGGCCGTAAACAGGTCAGGACCACTACTCAGCATCAATCGTTTAGCGGCACGGTACAGCTTCCGTGTCGTCAGTTGAAGGCAGCAATAATGTCACCGCCAAACCCCCATGGATGGGGTGATAATCTCCCAACTGCCCCCTTCCATCGTCAACCAAAAGATGACCTTCGCATCACATACACCGAATGTGTCTTTGGCACCTCCGCTCTCATTCCAGAGGACGATGCTCAACCCAGCTCTTATGACAGTACTGGCCCCTCCTGGCTTGTTCAACAGCTTGGAGAGCGTGTCGTATCTACTCTCAACGAACACTCACACATCACTCACGCAAGTTTTTGTATATAAAGGTTTATACAAGTCACCAGCCATTTTAGTCGTAACAATTCCCTAAGCAGACCGCTCACACCGCGATGTATTTGTCCATGCCAGAGGCATAGCTGCGCAAGTGTATTCCGTCCACCAGAAAGGTGATAAACGAGATTCTGTTTCCACTGTTAGAAAAAAACCCGCATATTTTGATACACCTTGTTCACTCGTAACACTGGCATCATCTTCCATTTGCACACCACCAGCACTTGCTGGTACCGATCTACAACCACCTTCACATCGGACGTTACGCAGATTCCGTCAGCATTGCCGACATAAGAGAGGCCCCTTGTCACTGGCCGATCTGCCAGAAGTCTTCGACATCTTGCCAGATTTCATGACCTCTTTGGTAAACAGCATCTTTCGTTAACCCACTTTTTCCTTCTCTGTCTCTATCGAACGTTTTTTGCAGCACGAGCCATCCGGTCGGTGAGTAGCTCATGTTTCTGCATATCTCCCACTTTTTTCATGATTTACAACGTCCATTGGTGCAACATCTGTTTGTGGCGCTAGCCTTATAACGTACAAAAACAAACATTTTAGAACACCAGCGCCGCGCAGTGCAAAAATGGGCGCCAAAACACCCTTATTCTGGCACGGCCTTGCGTTCTGATTTGTAGTGTCTTGGAATTAAATCGACCAGATATAAAGCGAAGAACGAACCATTGCGGGAGCTTCTACGGCGTTGCTTGTCGCCCTTATTGACACCATTCCGATTGATCCGACAGACCGCTATCAGACCGACGGAACCGAATACGTTGGTCGAAATTGACCAGTTGGCACTCACATTCCGGCCATACGAACGGCGGATGATTGTCAGTTCTTGTCATGCGCTTGTTCCATTTTCATTTCTATCGTGCAAAGCATTTGCTTTTCATCTGAGCATCCTCCTCCTTCCACCCTAGTTTACTAGTGTTATCTTATTTTTGAAACTGTATAACCGTACCATAGAGACTAAGCGGTACACCGAAAATCCCTCGCAACAATGAGAGAGCAACCTAGAACTCGTGGCACGTCAGCTGCTAGAGGCGGTGGTTTCATGAGCTCTCACTGAGACATTAGATATGAAATGCGAACATCGATCACAATACACCCCCAGACAAGTCGTGCTGGTATCTTTCGTGCTTCTGATAAACGTACTGAAAAATCACCATCAGAGGCCATCTCAAGCTACTTATGATCTGGAACCCCTTCAGGAACTGGAAGTTTTATAGGCCTACCTCTCTACCAGACGGACTATACCAGCTGTTTCGTACCTGGTTGCTAAGTCTTGAAATAGTGCACGGGTATGAGCACTGGACCAAAGTGCCATCGGGTAGTGTGTTCACTTTGTCATGTGAATATTTCCGGCGAACTGAAAGATAGTTTGCTGGATAACAGGACAGCTGTGCAATGGAAAAATCTTGAAACACCAGGCTAAACCTTATTTTCCTTCCGGTATCGTCTGCGAGCCCTAAGATGGACCACGTACGGCTTTCCTTTTATCTTTTGCATTGAAAAGGGTTTTGGCCTGAAAAGTCCACTGGAAATCCCGCGATGAACTATGAGCCTCGCGATTCAGAGTAGCTTCGCCGTTTTGGAATGTAATGTGGTTATCCTCCTAGCTGGGACTTTCGTGGGCTTCTCATAGTTATATTTTTAGGAGTCTGGGTCCTCCTGTGATAGACGATCAAGACAAAAACTGGGAAATCTTTCGGTGACCTAAACGCCTCTGAGATCTTCTCGCAGGTTTCTTTATTCAAAAGAGAAATTTTACAGATCTCGAGGTTAGTTCCCACCTCTGGCCCCTCTGCCCTCCAATAGTTGGCTTTGAGAGTAGGTGAGCTTTCTCCAAGAAAGCCGCACCAATCTTGTTATGGGCCGAGAAAGCCCGTACATTACCTTCAAATTCAGGCCATACCATAGATGTACACCGGTGTTCATATTTCCGGCTTCCAACACGACAACTGTGATCGTAGTCGAAAGAGCTCGTCAAGAGCATTTTGCGCCGCAATACTGCAACGGTTTGACCAAAAAATCACAGATCACGGCTACTCCTAGGTCTTTAGTCCTTATAACTTCATCTATGGCTAGCAAACCCTGGTCATGAATGAAAGTCAGGCCTTTTGCTGGCCTCGACAGCAGATGGCTTTTTTAGCGGTAAGATGTAGGACCACTTGTGTACCCAGTCTAGAACTGTTCCAGTGTCCGTGCTTTATGCTCGTACCTTCTGATCCCGCAACTTCTATGTCGTCCTCTAAATGAATCTAGGCCGCTGAAGGGTGAATACCTCGCCGCTTAAAAACAACAGAATTCCATCCGGCCTGCAACGGGCCATCGAGATACACCCCCGCTGAAATTGGTCACACCTAATCACCTGTCTTCCACTTTGGCGCAAAACTCCCCGCAGGAATGGAAATCTATCAGGCACTTTTGAATTGGCCCACTTACACCAAAATTCCCCAGTTTGCTCAGCAGTAGACGGTGATTACCGGAGTTGAGCTCTTTGCTGAAGGCGAGGTAGCCTACTTCGACTCGTTTTCTCTCATCTAGCCGTCCGGTCACTGCGTCTGTGAAGAACCGGAGACCAGTAGGATAAGATCTTTTTTTCGAGAACCCACTCTGGGCTGGGCTCAGTATGGGGTATTCCAGCAGGCACTTATAGGTGTGAGCGGTTGGAGGAAGCTGGCCGGAGATGGAAGGAATAAATAGACGGGGTGAATGCAGAACTAACAAGAAAGGAAAGGCGGAGGAAAGCTTTATGGAGAAGCCGAAGGGTTGAACGTTTCCGACACCTGGATAAAGCGTGGTCTAAAGAATGCCCACAGATCTACTCGGTGCCATGTGGGCGGTTACCGCCACCGGTTGCTGATCACTCAAGAGCATGCCCTGTCCAGTCAGAGCTTGAACTCAGTCACTGTATTGCCTAACCTATATCCCTGGGAAGTTTATTCCCATGGTTCGTCACACGATGCTTGAGGAGTTCCTCACAATGTTAGTGACCTGCCCTTCTTCGGCTAGGAGGCACCGCTTCAGGTTTTATTTTTCTCCGGGTGGCAGGGGGCATAAACGCTAGTACTCAGGTAGGCCTTATCATTCGGTATCTCACGCTCCCGTCCGAAACCTCTCTAGCCATTTTCACAGGATGTAAGTTGAGGTGTCCTGTGGTCATCGTAACCCTTACCAATCAACATGGGAATTGATTTGGTAAACCACCTCCGGGTTCTTCTCAATAATTTTCTGTCCCTAAGCAGATATGAGTACAGTTCTTCAGGTCATCTGCGAAAGCTTTGTACGGTTGGAGAAGCGCAGATGATCCCCCGGAGTCGACTATTAGACGAAGCTGATAAAAAGTCCTAGAACCGGCTTAGGCTCTTTACACTGGGTTATGGGGTGAAAATCAGACCCAAACACGGCGCTCAAGCCCTGGACTGTACCCTTCGCCGGCAAGGTTACCCTCTCACCCACACTTCTCAGCTCTCGTGGTTTGTGAGGTAATCCTTCATGAACCAAGAGCACATCATTGTGTATTTTCAGCGGGGAGCCGAATCTACCGCCCATCTCCGGAATATTTCCAGGGCCCCCGAAGCGGATTTACGGCCGAGTAACCTACGACTCCCAGGTTGTCGGCGAACGTGGGGCGGGAGTTTTCTGTTATTTTCTAAATCACACTAATGCAGGGGAATAGCAAGGGTCCAAAGACCGACCATTACTTTGCTCAAACCCTCAAGCTTGCAGACGTAGGTAAGCTAATAACTGTTCCAAGGGCCAGGTTAACTTCAGCTCGGTTCAGCTTTGAGGACTTGGTTGCGGTCTGCAAGGTAGTCCAGTTACTTGAACTAGGGGGTTCCGTGGTCTCCGGGTGCTCTAGCGTCATGACGAGTCGTCTCCTTGTAAGCTCATCCGGGAACTACGAACCGGAAAGTTTCCTGTAGGACCCACCAAATGGCTCCACTCCAGCCTGAATCTAGAATCAGGCTGTTAGTCGCACACTGATAAACCAGTGACCTCCAGGGAAACGAGATTGCGGGTAGAAGGAAGAGGACAAACAGGAGAATAAAGGGTACGGTTCTGACGGTTAGTCTTGCCAGACCAACTTCACCGGGCCCTGTTCGGTCAGCTCTTAAAGTCATCCGCCGAAGTTGCTTCAATGGCCTCCTCTGTTGGTTTATTCAATTCGCCAACAGACCTTAACGCAAAATACTAATTCTCAATCCCGGTTTCTGTACCTTCGTTTGAGGGCTGGAGCTTGCACTGCCACAGCCTGCCATTCCCCTGAAAACCAGAAGGGATTCCTCAGATTTGGCTGACGTGTCCGTCCTTTTACCAGTTTCAAAATTGTGTATCAAGTTCTCCCTTGATATTCTTTTGTAAGACAATAGATCTAACTTCCCTTATCTTCGTTCGTGGCTTATCCCCTTGCAGTCTCTTAGTCGCCCAGTGAATCGCCGTTGCGCTTGCTCCGAGGTTATTTTATGGGACTCACTTGAGGAACTCCAAGCTCGGATACTATGTTTCGGTTTCGGCTTTAGTACTTCGGGTTACCAGGTAATAATTGGGTCTCGAGAATGGTCTAGGAAACAGGCAGCAGGCCGAAAGTTCTGACTGTCGCTAAAGGACGGTAAAGGTCAATGGGATAGGTGAAGAATGTTTTGTACGAAAAAGTTTTTTTCTCGTTTACGCGATAGGACAACACAGCAAGTGGTATTAACCATGAGGAGCAAAGGTTCAACGTCCGCAAACCGAGTATTTAAAGTGTGGACCTCAGTTGGTTGGGGCTAGCTGCCCTCATAGCAAGGAGGCAAACAATTAACAGCCTGTGACTTCGAGGGATAGACCAGAGGCCTTGAGCTGGGCGCAAATTACCTGCTCATCTGCAATAACTTTTGTACGCGAACTTTACTAATCAAACCCACCCATCTTTAAGCCGCTACAACAACTCTTCTCCCAGGAGGAAGCTACCAAAGTGACCCCACTATCTAGTTAAGGGCGTGCCGCTCGGCGATCACCAACTGCCTACCGAGTTCCATGTCATCAGTCGTTGAACCGAATCGGCAAGGTCAAGTTAAACGTAACGTCTATGTCAGGTTGCCCCGATATTCCTTCTTCAACTGCACAGATTTATAGTCGCGTTCTACCAAGAATTCATTGGCCCCCGGCCCGAAGAGGTGACACACTGCTGTGCACCATGACGCGGAAATCAGAAGCTACTCAGCGAGGATCTTGTCTGGTACTTCGGGGAAACAACTTAAAAGAACAGGATAGGAAATCAAGGAAACACCGGAAGATTATCACAGCCGTGCCCAACACTCCCGTCCTAGCATCTAAACGAATCGGAACTTTGAAATGAGGCAACTGCAAAACAAAGATTGGACACGTAGAAGGCTCCGGTTCTGCCGGAAGGCTTTTCGCGCTCAGCGACGAAAAAAGCGGCCCGTGATTTTCTCATGATCCGTTTTGATACTCTCCTTTGGGTTGGTATACTAGCGGCGCATTATTCACTTGGCATCTTGACTATATTCTATTACAAAATTTTCTGCTGTTCACTGCCCAGGATATTTTGTCGGATGCTGAAAAGAGCCAGGGGCTACAACGTGGAAACACCAGTGCCTTAAGGCAGAGGAAAATTGCTTCCCTTTACGGGAATACCAAATGCAGCCAAGCTGTGGATTGAGGAAAAGGGTTGATGTCTGCCGTAGCTAGTATCACCGGAAAAAGCCGCTTGCTGCCCCTAACGGCCTTCAGTGTATGTGAAGAAAGCCGATGTCTAAAATGGGCCTGCTGAAAGTTCCCTGCAATCTGCAAAGATGAACGATCAGTGGTCAAAATATCTGGTAAACAGGAAGTTATGAACCGCTTTGATGATGATAATGATGATAATGGTATATTTCTCGGCCATGGTCGAGACGCACGCGCCAGCGCATGATCATGGTGTGACACGTTACTCAATAAGGTGGAATATTCACAAATTCAAAGCATGAAAGTCGAGAGTATTAGCGATAGATAGACATAGCCAACAACAGTTTGAATGGATCATTTTACTAATGGTTTGCGAGGCAATTTCAAACCGGTTTCGAATCCGGGCTGGGCGGTGGAGATATCGAAAAACCGTTAGCGCAGTGTCAAGGACGCATTATGAACGAGAATGATGCAAGCTGGGGAAACGGAGGCCTGCTGATGTTCTACAGATGGAGTAAATTTGAACAAGAAGAAAAGGAGGGGAAAAAATTGTAAAGAAGTGTTCTCGGGAAAGTCGGTGCATGCGGAGAGGATAGCGATCCATGAAGACGATGCAGACCCTGAATGTCGGATTTACCGGAGTTCAATAAATGGAATGAGTTTCGAAACGGTGCCGAGACCAATTTCGTGAAAGTGAACACTGGTGGATGTGGGAGAAACAGCAGTCCATAAAAAGGTGAGTTTAGATTCAGGATCAGTAACATGTACCATTCATAAATCAGAAAGCGCAACTGGAAGGTCCTCGAGAAGTGGGGAATCAATTTCCAACCGGCTACGGTTCGGAGGAAAGGTGGACTGTGGTAACGGATGATAAAGTGTGAAATCTCCGCATGGACTTGAGAGTTAATATGCTGTTTCACTGACAAATATATATATATATATTTATATGTTGACGCATTTGCCTTCAGTGATATTCAGCGTCGTTTCTGGTAACGTACGACATCATATGGGTGTGTTTCGTCTAGCAGGGCAAAGTATGTGTCGGTCAGTCGGCTGAGTGTGGTGGTATATTAGCAAGATGCGCATGCACTGGAATGTGTTGGTTGCTTTAGAAAAAGCTGAATGATCTGATAAGCAAATAGGAGTATTTCCTGTCGGGTGGCTTGATTTCGGTCCCAGTTGCTATGGTAGGTTCTATTTGAGTTTCTGTCCGCACGAGTCAAAGTGGCGTCTTTGGTTATCCGGTTTGATGACTGCGATAGTGGGAGACAACAGACCTGAACTAAAGGGGGGTTGCAGTCTGGACGTGGTTCTAGCTGTGGGTTATGATGATATATGAAGACAATAGATAATGGCCTGGTTAGGCCTATGTGAGTGAAGCATGGATGAAGTTTCCTTTGAGCAGTCAATGACACCTACTCCACATTCTAAGTAAAAATAGGCTCGCGGTGGATTTGTGCTATACTGCTGCAGGCTAACGGAGTTGCGTACACTAGTTTGGTAACGGTATATGCATCCCACAGGATTTATGATTTTGCACGTTGGCATGGCATCTCTTGGATACAGATGAAAGACCTAGGGTCTCACGGGTCAGAGCAGTTAGAAATGGTAACCCCCAGTACCGCTTGCTTACGCAGAAAGCAGTTTAGCAACGAGGCGATAAGACAGGTTTGAAATGACAGACTGCGAGCGAATGAGACTGGCACACTGTTAGCGTAGCCCTTTGCTGTTACTGTCTCTTCCAGCAAAGTGGTTATTCTATACTGGGTAGTTTTTGAGGAGCCTCAAAGTAGATGAAACTATTGGGGTGACAGAGGTGATACATTAGAGGCAATCGGTCACGTGCCTTGGAAAGTTAACGTGAGTTCATCTATGCTCTTACCTGATGGTGCTATCGTACTGATATTTGCTCGAGTATGATCAAGAAAGTCGGACGGAGACATGATTGTATGGTTATCGCGGTGTCCTTTTCGTCGTTATCGCATTGCAAACCAGGAAAACACCCATGTGAGGGCTGGTTTTGGAAAGCCGTGAGAAAATGGGAATGAGATGGGTCCGAATTTTCGTCAGGGAAGCAAACTCTAACGACCTACATTCGGTGCTCATAGTAGGCGGCACAAGGGCCTGCTTCAGGTACGGAGGTAGCACGATACACAACCACTGGCATTCAGCACGTGGCGCTCCAAGAATGATCCACACTTTTTTAGACGTTTTTATTTTATTTTTTTAATGGTTTTATCACAGTCAGGTATCTGGCTGTCAGAGAAGGCGGAGCTGCTTTTGGTGGGTGACCACAGCTCCCACGCCCCGGCCGAAACATGTGCCGCATGTAACAAGCCGCGTTGGGAATAGGTCAGCCACACCAGTCAATCCGTAGCAACACCGCAACCCGGAGACATGAGTCACAAGTGACAAGGCTGGTGTGCCTGGAAGACAAAACAGTGAAGTATTCTTTCTCACTTTTTTATGCCAATCTCTACTTTTTGGTGGTCATGTCTTATTGGTGGTCAACTCTGTGCAGGGAGACCATCACGGCCAGGAATGTTTGCAGAAGTGCCGCGCTAACACTCGCCTTATCCGTGAAGTCAGAACCCTCATGCCGTTTACATGGGACAAAAAATGCAGGGGGAGGTAGAGTCTATCACAGCCTGCGATTATTCAATGGGGTTTATGTTCAACAAAAAAGCCAGTCTGCACAAGGATGGGGTACGACTTGCAGCACCAACAACGTGATCAGTCGGGATGATCCACAGATGGTTTGTAGTTTTGCTGGCTACGTATCAAATGTTGTATAGGCCAGTCATGGAAGATGCTAGAGTTCTGTGACAGGGACGGAAGTTGAGCTGTGAGTGATTAATGGTGACCACTAGGTGGAGGTTGAGGAGTCTGACAGGTGCTACGTCTTTGGTTAGAGACAAAGGCGAAGACCAAGTAAAGACAGCGCTGGGAATGTTTAAAGACTACCTTTCATGCTTCCAGTGGTATTTCATATAATCAAATACGACTTCTGATGCACTGGCCTCAGGCATGAGAGTTACTACGTTTAGGCATTGTAACCTGGTAGGTTTACGCTTAGGTGATGGCAACTACGGTGTATGATGTGGCACATCCTAGATTATCAAGGGTTCTGGTTAGTATCACGCTCTCCTCATAAGCTCTATCAAAAGTCATGTAAGGACTTATAATAGTATATATAGATCAAATCGATCCCCCGGCAAGGAAGCTGAGAGGAGCGGAGGCCAGGATAAATAAGAGAGGATCAAGGAGTGAATTAGTGGGTGGTGGGACTTAATGTCTTAGGATCCAGCACCACTGGACAATTTGGTGCTGGGGGAAAACATCATTGGCTAAAACCTTCAGCTAGAGGAGAGTTGTTTTACATGGCTTCCCTAATACTATATGGTGAGGGAGGCAGTAATTGTCTAGACATGGTTGTGAAGACCGACTAGTGAATTAGATGAGGCAGGGATGTATAAGGGTTAGTTGATGGTAAGTGAACGTGGGTTAGTAGCGAGAACCGGCAGGCATCTAGATAGTTATATTTGTAAACGACAAAAACTATCCTTCTGCAATGTGGGTTATACGTAAAAAGTAATAATAAATGGTAAGCCTATCGTCTGTCGTTAGGCGGAAAATGGTAGGTTTGGGGTATGGTGCCGTGATCCTAGTAGTTGAACCTGTTTTTGAAGGCCAGCTCGACGGATAGCAGAGAGCGGGAGGAGAGACTGAAGCTAGGGTTCTAAAGTTCGATGCCTTCTTCATAGGCTCGATCCTCAGATATGCTAGCGTTAGTCAAAGATAACATATGACTAACGGTAAGTTGTGATTTAACGGCATGGCTGAACTGGGTTATTGACGCACATTTGCGAATGGTCCGAGGCAGCTTATTCCAAAGCTTTGAATATTTATTGAGGAAGAAGTTGGATCTGATTGCCAGCCCGGAATGTGGGATGGTCAGACTGAAGTCTCTGTGGCGCAGAGGGTAAGACGAGGGTAGGGAAAACTGTATAGAGTTGGTAGAAGTGAACGCAGAGCAATGAACAAGTCTGTATAGAAAACACAAGTTAAGCCTGACATGTCTAAGCCATACGGGGTCAATTTTTAATAGAATGCATCGCTCTTTATAGCTCAGTGGAGAGGAATATCCTATTAGCTTCTTGGTGAAGGTGCGCTGGACTTTCTCCAGGCGTATTCTGTCAGATTTAGACATTCCAGAGAAGATTATAGGGCAATATTCGAGGTGGGGTCTAGCATGGGATTGGTATGTAAGGAGGATACTATGTTTCATTTTAAATGATCTGAGAACTAGGCCTATTATCTGTCTGGCCCTGGCCGTCTGAAATGAGACATGTTCCGAGAATTGTAGATTGTTAGTGTATCGAAGCCCAAAATCCTTCACTGATGAGCTTGGGGCGATTGGTACTTGGTTCAGTGACAGAGTTCCGAGGGGGACTTGACATCTGTAGGTAGTGCAGAAGCTTTTAGATATCGAGAAGCACATCTGCCATGAAGTGCACCATTGATCAAGTTTCTCAAGATCACTACCTATTTCAGACAGTGCTGTGCTCAAATCTTGATGGCGGAAATCATACGCGATTTTGATGTCGTCGGCGAAGAGGAAAGGTGTGCCATGCTGCACAATCGAAAAAATGTCGTTAATATAGAGTATGAAAAATAGCGGACCAAGTACACTTCCTTGTATGACTCCACTAGTGACAGGCGCCGGTTGCGATAGATGACCATTAGTATATACAACCTGGGTTCGATCCGACAGGTAAGAAGTGATCCATGATAAAAGCGGGTCATGGATACCATAGGCCTGGAGTTTTGTTAACAATCGGGAGTGAGGAACTCGGTCAAATGCCTTGGTCATATCGAGGTAGATGATAACCATAGATTTTCCGTCGTCAGCTGCCGTGGTCACTAGGTTGAAGAAATCAAACTGGCATGTGGTACAAGAACGTGACTTTAGGAAGCCATGTTGGCCGCTGTGAATGAGGTTATGGGAAATGAGATAATCGGACATCCGCTGTTTAATCAAACGCTCCATTATTCTGGCAGCTAAAGGGGTATGGTTGATAGGACGATAATTTGAAGGGTCATGCACTGGACCTTTTTTGTGGACAGGAATAATGGTTGAAGTTTTCCACTGGGACGGAAAAATGCCATTTTTAAGGGATAAGTTGTAGAGATTCATGAAGATAGCAGCGATGTCAGTTCCACCAAGATGAAGGAGTGCTGGGGGGATGCCGTCATAGCCAGGGCGGGAGGAGGGTCTATCACGCAGCAGCAGGTGGGTCACATCGTTCAAACTGAATTCAATGTCAGAGAGAACTTGTTCGGTGATGAGGAGTACGGGTGGCAGGTTTTCAGTGGCGTCAGTGGTCATGGATTCTGAAAAGAAGGTATTGAGCGCCTCAGCGATTTCAGCTGCAGATTTAATCTGCGTGCTGTTTCCCAAAATTAGATAATGTATCCCTGTACGCTCTCTCTGATTTCTGCTCTCCAGCAGTCGGGACAATCGGTACGATTTGTCGAAGGAATTCAAGGCCGAAAGCTTCTGCTTTCTCAGCAGTTCATTAGTCCGAAGACTGATGGTGACAGAGAGAGAGTGAAGTTGCAATAGTATGGAGAAGTCCTTGGTTTTATTGTAGATCTCCTGCAGTTTTGCATGTTTATTTTGCAGCCTTGTTTGGTAGGAGCCGCGGGCTTGAGAACGGTTGGTTCCGATGGTGGTGATTGCTGACAAGCAGCTATGTAGCTTATGGTAGAGTACGTCACTGGCGAGCTGAGTTTTGTGCTGTTGGAAGTAGTCATCCCAGTTGAGGGATCGAAGCATAGGCTTGAGGTTCCTCCAGTTGATTGTGTGCAGGGGCTGTTGAGATGAGCCACATATGGGGTCTATGGGTCCGGCTGTGAATCTGCAAGATACCATTCTGTGGTCACTGCCTGGGAAAGGGTTGAGGGCGGTAGTCATCACGTCCGATAGGTCAGTGGTAAATATCAGGTCTAGTATGCTGTTACCTCTGGTTGGTGTCATTTCGTGCTGGACCCAGCGCCCTGCGCGTATGGTCGAAACGAAGCTCGTGAAGTATTGGGGTGATGACATGGTGTCCCAGCAGATATTAGGTGCATTGAAATCGCCAGCAAAGATTTTTGACGAGGAGGGTAAGGTTGGTTAGACCTTACTTTGCGGTTTCCTTGTTAAACGCATGCTTCGGTCCTTTGTGCTGCGTGGACCACCTGCACGTTACTCTAATGCCCGGCACTGTACGAATATGTTAACCAGAACAGTATTCTCCGCGCCCCGTGAGAACGAGAAGGCGATTGGGAGAGATAGTGGTTAGCATATATTTTAGGAGTGTGCGTGAGAGCGTGCGCAAGAGCAACGGTCAAATGGCAACCGCGCTTGGCAGTCAGCGTTCAGTTAAACAATAAACGTGGTAAAAGTATGAACGAAGATGGCAACCGCTACAGGGGCCTCCTCCTAGAAGTCCGACAGAGTTGGGCTTCGATCGTGATGGTAAGCCGGAATATTGGTTGTCCAGGAACTCTTCATAGCTTGTCCATTATATTGTTGGTGACGTCGAACGACTGCTGATGAGTTTACCGGTTCCTGCACTCTCGAGGTCCGATGTGCGTAGGTTCAACTGAATTTTTGCGCCCACGGGTCTCATACGAATGCGAGCCAAAAAAGGCGTCCAGTTGCCGTCTCCAGTGCCAGGCTGACCAATCGTCTCGTTGTCCAGTAGGCGGTTGGCTTCTTGAACGTGCACGTGAGTCAGCCAGGCTACGGATGAAGCCAATGTGACTGTGTAGATTCGTCTGAGAAAGGGCAAGGTAAACTGGAACAAAATAGCGCCTGAGGGCGCCGGCGGATGTTGGACCGTAATAACAACACACACACGATGTTCGGTGTTGTTGGAGTCGCTAGGAGACCAGAAGAAAATGAAATCATAACTACCGATTGTAATTTCACGGGTCTGTTGTTTGGTAAATCTATGGCGAACTTCCCAACTTATTGCTAACAGTCGGTTGTAAAAATCGTCACGAAATCGGCGAAGCGGACGGGATTTCGTAGTTGGCGACCGCGACGGCTACTTCGCGTTGCGGGTACGGTTGGAGAATCTGATGGACTAGCTGCCAAGTCCTCACTAGGCGTAATTGGGGGTGGTTCGAGTGGTAACTCGCTCGATGCAGGTGACTGAGCGGCTTGAGTATGTGTAAATTGGCCGAGCGGCTTGCACTCAATGACGGCAGGCTTGAGACGGTCGATAGATACGGTGTCGTGTCGTCCGTTGATATCTATGACAAATGTTTTTGCCCTACGTTTTATCACCCGAAACGGGCCAGTGTATGGCGCTTGTAGTGGTGATCGAACGCCATCGACGCGAAGGAATACGTGAGTAGTGGTCTCTAACGCAGTTGGGACACAGCTTGTAGACTCCTGTTCACGCGGCGGACTGGCCTTGAGCACTCGCATGTGTTGCGTTAGGCGCTGAGCATAGTCACCGTAGTCGAAAGTCACGGTTGGTGAGGGGGCTACCAACTCCCCAGTCAGACGAAGTGTACAGCCATATACTAGTACGGCCGGTGTTGTAACTCCTCCTTAACGGTACTACGCAGGCTTAAGAGTGCTAATGGTAGTGTTTCACTCCAAAGGGGGTTACCGTTTGCTCGAAGGGCGGCTTTTAATTGCCGGTGGAAACGCTCAACCATACCATTGGCCTGAGGGTGGTAAGCTGTCGTCTTAACGTGTTGGCAACCGAGCGTAGCGAGTAGGCTGCCGAAAGCGCCGTCAAAGTGTGGACCGCGATCGGTGGTCATTATCGCCGGGCAACCGAAATGACTAACCCAACCAGTCAGAAAAGCTTTCGCGGCCTCTTCCGACGTCGGACGAGGGATAGGGATGGCCTGCGGCCAGCGGGTAAAACGATCCACGCATGTGAGTATGTAAACGTACCCAAGCGAAGGTGGGAGTGGTCCTACGAGGTCGACGTGCACATGATGAAAACGTGTTTCAGGTTCTGGGAACCTGGCTAACGCCGCCTTAGTGTGCCTATGGGTCTTAACACGTTGACACCGCAGACAAGCACGAGCCCATTGACGGACATCTCGTTTGACATTGTGCCAAACAAAACGCTCAGTTATCAGTTTTACCGAGGCAGTCACACCTGGATGAGCCAGATTATGGAGTGTCAGGAACGTAGGATAACGGTGGGCAGCAGGAACTACTGACCTAGGGTGACCTAGCGACACATCGCACACGATGGTATTCTGGGAAGCTGGGATAGGCATTGTAGTTAAACTCAAAGAACCGTTTTGTCGATATTGTTCGATGTCAGGGTCCATAGTTTGAGCCTGTGCCATTGCGTCCAAGTTGATGTTAGGCGTCTGTCACAGACTTAATTGATATACGCGCGATAAAGCGTCTGCGACGGGATTAAGTACCCCAGAGACGTGTCGCATGTCCACAGTGAACTGTGAGACAAAGTCTAAGTGGCGAATCTCGCGTGGTGAGTATCGATCGGAAGCTGACTTTAGTGCGTAAACCAAAGGCTTGTGGTCTGTAAACACCGTGAACGAACGGCCTTCGAGTGCATGTCGAAAATGACGGATTCCCAAGTAGATGGCTAATAACTCTCTACCGAACGTGCTGTACATAGATTCCGCGGGTTGTAGGCGCTTGGAGAAGAATGCTAAAGGTTGCCAAGAGTCATCTACGAACTGTTGCAGTACTGCTCCAACCGCTGTGTCCGAGGCATCCGTCACTACCAAAATAGGAGCCAAAGGGTCGGGGTGTGTAAGGAGTGCTGTGTTGGCGACAGCATCTTTGACCAAGGCGAATGCGGCTTGTGCCGTATCGGGAAACACGAACTTCCGCTTACCTCCGCGCAACAGGTCGGTTAGGGGTTGCATCATTTCCGCACAGTGAGGAATAAATCCGCGGTAGAAATTCGCCAGGCCGGCAAACTGGCGCAACTGACGATAAGATTGGGGTTCAGGGTAGTCGCGAATAGTGGAAACTTTATCTGGCAGAGGGCGGGTACCCGAGGATGAAATAGAATGTCCTATGAAGTTGATATCAGACCGGCCTAATTCGCATTTTGCGATATTGATCGTAACGCCGTGCTGGCTGAGGCGTTCGAAAAGTGCTTGCTAGTGTGCGGCGTGCTCTTGCTCTGAAGAACTAGCCACTAAAAATATCGTTCAGGTATACGTGGACATTTTCCAAACCACGAGTTGCCTCGTGCATGAACCGTTGAAAGGTCTGGGCTGCATTGCTGAGTCCAAACGGCACTCTCAGAAACTCGAACAGCCCGCAAGGCGTCGTGACGGCAGTTTTAGGGATATCGGCCTCTGCTACCGGGATCTTGTTGTACGCCCGAACCAAATCGATACGGCTGAAGACGGAGCAACCTGATAAAGACGAAGTAAGATCCTGTATATGGGGAATCGGGTATCGGTCCGGGACGGTGACTTTGTTAAGCGCTCTGTAATCACCACAGGGTCGCCAGTCGCCACTAGACTTAGGAACCATATGAAGGGGAGAAGCCCAAGGGCTACTAGAAGGGCGTATTATACCCAGTTCTAGCATATGTTCGAATTCAGCCTGTGCAACACGAAGCTTGTCTGGCGCTAACCGACGCGGCCTACTAAACACTGGGGGTCCCTTAGTATCGATATGGTGGGTGACACTGGTCGTCACTGCTGGGAGAGGCCCGGCCTGCCGAAACATGGCTGGGTGGGCGGCGATGAGTTCGCCATAAGGTTCGTGTGCCGGTGGTTGGACGTAAAAAGGCGTGACGTGATTCACTCGCGAATTACAAAACCGCAACAGCGAGAGTGGTCCGACGATCCACCACTCTGCGGCGCCGTGCATCAACTAACAAGTCAAAGTGTTGCAGGAAGTCAATGCCTAGAATTGGGTACGGGACGTCGGCGATGATGAATACCCAACGAAAATTACGCTTCAAACCTAAGTTTAAGGTAAGCGACCGCTGGCCAAACGTTGGGATGGCCGTGCCATTGGCAGCGCGTAGTGTTTGGGCCTGCAGCGTGCTATTGTCGTCTTTCGCTCGGGGGAGGACGCTCACTTCGGCACCGGTATCTACAAGGAATAGGTTATTTGAAATGATGTCCCTCACGTTCAAAATATGACTGTTGGTCTGATACCCGGCTTCGTGGGTCGCCACCACGGGCCGGGGGTTGTTTCCCTGATGAGCACCGGGAAACGTACACCCTCGTTCGCATCGTTTGGCTCCCTCACCAAAACGACCGTGGTATTTACAATACGCCTCTTTTGAAGAGCCGAAACGTCGTTGCAATGACGGACTATGGCGCCTAGGTGAGCGTGCGCGATGCCGCTCCTGTGACCCACTTCTTACTGCTAAGCGTTGCAGGCTTGCGTCAATTCTAGACAAAACTTACGCGAGGTCGTTAGATGTTGGCAGGGCACGCACCGTTGTGACGGAGGACCTGGTTACTCCAGCTACAGCGTCGTTGTATCGTGACATAATGTCATCAGCTATTGCAGCAGTTTCCTTCAATGAACACTTGCGCGCGGCACTTAGTAAAACTGGGATGTTGTGCGGCAAACGCTGCAGCCAAAGTTCCCTTAAAAGCGGGTCCTTGCCTACCGTCGGTCCTCTCAAGCGCTGCATCTCACGCAGCAGTTCGGAGGGCTTCCTACTTCCAAGCTCAACGTTTTGAAGTTGTTGCATACGTTGGTCCTGCGTTGGGGTCGTGCGGGCAATGACGGCCTCCTTTAAGGCCTCATAGATTCGGGAAGAGATTATTACGTCCCTTACTTGCAGCGTGACCTCCGGCAGGAGGCGGCCTGCTACCCACCTGAAACCGCAGGCGTCACTGGTTATACGGCAGTTTTCGAATTCTAACTCGACCAGCGTGAACCAGAGTTCTGGATCAGCAGGCGTGAATGCCGGTATGTGCAGCATGGTCGCTCCAACGGTAGGGTCTGAGCAGGATTTCCGTTCGGCAGACATAGAGATTACTTTATGGAATACAAACGGGAAAAGAAATCAACGACCAATGGGGCACTATATTCTTCACGAAAAAAAATCACGACGAACTAGACACAAAATATGTATGGACGAAAAAAAATTATTTGGTAAACCAACCAAAAATAATCAAGATAGGGAAACAATAAAACACACAAAAGCGTACGCAGACGGGACCTTGAACGGTAGAAAACAAGGAAATTCACGTGACCTGGGGATCACGCCGAGCTCACCAATTTGTAAGGTTGGTTAGACCTTACTTTGCGGTTTCCTTGTTAAACGCATGCTTCGGTCCTTTGTGCTGCGTGGACCACCTGCACGTTACTCTAATGCCCGGCACTGTACGAATATGTTAACCAGAACAGTATTCTCCGCGCCCCGTGAGAACGAAAAGGCGATTGGGAGAGATAGTGGTTAGCATATATTTTAGGAGTGTGCGTGGGAGCGTGCGCAAGAGCAACGGTCAAATGGCAACCGCGCTTGGCAGTCAACGTTCAGTTAAACAATAAACGTGGTAAAAGTATGAACAAAGATGGCAATCGCTACAGTTACCTCTGGTTGGTGTCATTTCGTGCTGGACCCAGCGCCCTGCGCGTATGGTCGAAACGAAGCTCGTGAAGTATTGGGGTGATGACATGGTGTCCCAGCAGATATTAGGTGCATTGAAATCGCCAGCAATGATTTTTGACGAGGAGGGTAATAGTGCAAAGTGGTCAAAGGCTTTGACTACGTGGGCGAGGTCCGTGGTGTTTGAATTGGGTGGTCGATAAACGCAGCCGATATGGAGTGCAGAGTTGGCCAGAAGAACCGTTACCCATATTGAGTCTTGAATTGAGTCCAGTATTGGATCAGAGAGAGGAATGGTAGGCAAGCTGTTTGTAACGTGGATTAGACAGCCGTCCACGGCGACGACGATTTTTCATGAAGGTTTGATAACCAGCAATAGAAAATTGGTCCAATGGGACAGAATCATTTAGCCAGGTTTCGGTTATGACAATGATGTCGGAGTCGGAAGACAGTACTATATTATGGAGAGTATGGGTTTTATTCAGTAATGAAGTCGTGTGGGTGGTTGCAAGTCGTATAAAAGCTTTAGGAGGGACCAATCTCAAATTCTTCAAAACAGGGACAGACAAGAAGCAGATTATGAGGCTTCTAGGGACATATCAGAAGAAGTAGCATGAGCTCGGTGGGTTACTGAAGAATACAGAAATGAATCTGGGTAGGAACCGTAATTCCTCGCTTGAAGACATATCTGAGCTTGTCTGCCAGGCAGCCATGTGTCAAAACCTGTAAGAAAGGCAGGCCTTCTGGGAAAGCCTGCACTGAAGTGTTACTAGGCTTTGCGAGTTGAACTGTACAAGAGGCAATCAAGGGCCCCCAGGCATCATTTAGATGTGGAATATTTTCCAAGAACACAAAAATACCTCAGCTTCGGTAACAAACCTAGTTATGTACATTTTTTGCGTGCTTATATCGCCCATGTATTCGTGCATCAACCTTTGGTCATTCGCTTCAGAAGCTCGATTTTATCACAACCCTTCTATATTTGTGTGACTCAGGTTCCCGGTTCCTAGCACCGTGAACATGGCCCTCTTTTGGCGTCTCCTTTATTGCATATTTGTGGTTTGTATGTATTCGTCAAGTTGCTGATTCCATTATCCGGGGTTGCAGGACCTACGACCCTATCTTGCTTCGGTTTTGGGGTTCATGCGGACCGACTAACCTCTGTTCGAAAACATCCTATAAAAATCGAGTAGATCCATCTTGGGTTGACAGAAAAACACGCCAAAAAGATGACCAAAGGAATTACAGGGGAGATAAAAGGTAAAGCATCAAGTCATTGGAGAAATTTTGGGAACTTATGGTTCTTTATGTATGGTTGGGTTTGCTACTCCATACAGAGTTGGTTCATGTATCGCTGATGACATATTGTACTGTAAGGACGTTGATATACGCAAGCTGAGAAAACATGAGTTGGAATGGTGGTTATTGCTCAAAAGGAAACAGGCAGCTAACAAAGATGACTGAATGCGGATGAGCAAAAAGGCTTCCAAGTATAATGCAGACAATAATCCGTGCCATCATGGGGGCGAAACTTCCGAGCCTGTCACCAAGCAGAATGCATTATTTAAGAGGTCATTTGATCTTACCAGAGCAAAAAGGGCTAGTTCTGAAGGACTCCTGGATCAATACGGCAGGTTTTCCAGGCAGTCTGAAACTTTTGTGGGAGCCGGAGTGGCAGAACTGGAACAAAGATTACTATACCCAACCCCTTTATCGCCGAGAGCTGGCTAGACTCTGTCGATGGTTGCCGCATGCTCTACTCAGATCAGGGCTGCACGAAAGCGGGAAATTTCAAAGGATTCGCTTAATCAGACAGCTGAGGTGGTCCGAAATTTGGCCGATGGTGCCACGCAAAAGGCCCAGAGAGCCAAAGGTGACGTCTACGCCATGTTTGATCTTGTGTTGAAGGTGCAAAATTGTTCCATATCCCTGAACCTAACGGGTAACCGGTCCAACCCTGATGCCACGCATACACCAGATTCAGTGGTTCGTTGTCTGCCGTCCGAACTACAAAATCGCTGGGCTGAAGAAGTGGAACATATAGGCCGGGAAGGCCGCGAAGCAGAGTTCAAAGACGTGGCCGATTACTTAGATAGGCAGACGAGACAAGCCAACAGCAGATTTGGCTGACTTGAACGTGATAGCGCTAAACTTGTCGGACCAAGTACAAGCCAATCACCCATTGCTGTGGGGGATCACCTTTTCCAGTGAGGGTTCTACTCAACCGGACTACGAGGCTTGCGACAAAAACACCGAAAGACAGATTGCCTGAGTTTCTTCCAAGTAGCAATAAACAAAAGTTGGGAAATGGCTAAGGCCCTAGGGTTTCGCTTCATACGCCCTAATAACTCACACCGAGCAGCGGATCTCTCGAATGGAACGAAGATGTGACCAAGAATTTCTGGGCAGGCACCATCAGAGACTAAACCTGGTGAAGCAGCCCCATCGGAAAAAAACTAAAGTTGAGCCCTATGTGCTCAGTATTCCAGTCTACTCATAAACCAATTCGTTTTGGCGAAGTCGCCGAAAGATTGATGACTCCTAGTGGAGTGACCAAAACTCTAGGATTTGTGGACAGCAGATCCGATAAGGCATTGGCAAAAGAGCTTTTTGCGAGGAAATACCAACAGGAGAGAACCCCCACGTCATTAGCAGTGAGCGCGGTGGTAGGTATTAAGTCATGGCTACTGGTCGCATACGACTGCTACTCGTCTCTCTGGAAAACAATGAACACATCTAGGGCGCGGTGGCATTCAAGATAAATGGTTTGCCAACTCGGGTGCTGAGGTCTACGGATTAGACTTCATCCGGACCATAACATCTTCAGGGCTATACCGTCGTGAACTGGGGAAAGAATGAGGTGGATTTTCTTAGTTTTGTCGCTTCAGAAACACAGTGGGTAACGGACCAGGGGGTAACGATCCTCCAGGCGTCCCATGTCGTACGCACAAAATTGGACTGGATACTATACGGACCTGCGGGGCGGCACGGTTCAGGTAATTGTGTCCACGAAAAATATGACATAGAGCAGCATGTTGCATCTTCTCTGCGATCGTGAGTTTCACGACCTCAGGAGTAACTCTGTATCGCTATTTTGAGTAGGCCAACTTGCGCTGGGCATTGTAATGAAGAGGGAAAGTGTCCCGTTGAATCATTTCAAGGTGCCCATAAGGTGGTGTACACAGACTGATCTCTTAGTGCATAACTTAAAAAACTGCGCTCTTCTCAGACTGCCACCATTGGGGAGGAGGTTTGGTCGCAATGGGCACTTTTGGAAGCGGTACTCAAACAAGGTAGTGCTCGATGCAACTCTTTATTTTATAGAAAAACCTAATTACTACCCCTGAAGTCGGAGGAGAGATAAGGTGCTCGCCACATCTTCCAGTTTCCAACCCTCAAAAGCCCAAATCCTCCGTGCGGTCTTCGACTGCACCTGCAAAATCCAGAGAGGATCACTGAATGACTGTTGGTTACAAGGTCCGCAACGGATGGCCATGAGAACTAGGGTCTTGTGCCGGTTCCGGCTGGGTAGTGTGGCAATATCGGCTGGTACGAAGGAACGTTTCGCAAGCAAAGGTACCACTGAAAGACAGAAATGTACTGCAGATTTCGTAGTAAGACGGGAAGGACGTGGTGAAATCTGTGATGGAATAGAGAGTGACCGCTCATCCAACCTGGGCGATATCATCACCCCTCTGTGCGAACTGTGCCCTACGGAAGAACGTGGCTAGGTACAAAGCTTTGGTTAGCCAGGAGATGGCAAACGGCCTAAAGAAAAATGTCTACTTTCATGGCTATATTGGGCCGGTTGACGGCGTTGACCTGTGTGAATTATTTGACAGAGTTACCAGAGAGAGATGGCTTCTAGCTCACGAAATGGATAACGAACACTCCGGCGGTGCTGGATATAATTTCAGACAACGATAAGGCAGGAAGAGTTCAAGGCTTGAATGGTTTACCACGTCCAAGGGATCACACTTTGGGAATACAGTGCAACTCCAAAACCGATGAATTCCTGTTTGAAGCGAACCCTCCGAATACGCCAGTTATGCGCCGGGGAACGCTGTCACCTATCTCAAGCCTGTCTGATGCACTCGATTTCATTTCCCCGTGGTAGCTGCCCAGAAAATCTCCATTGCAACGGCTTTGTTGGAAGAAGATCGACTGGGACCACACACTTAACCCGGAAGGTAGGCCAGACAAGGAAGAGTCCATGGTCAGGCTAAGGAAAGCAGGAGACGTGCGAATCCTTCTTTACTCACTTTTCAACCGCACGAACCAGATGGGGGAGCCGCACTCGTTTTCTGGTGCTTTTGCAGTTGGTTAGGGGACTATAGGTACGAACAGTGGTTTTTGGAGGAAGGACGCTACGCCCTAAGGATCTCGTTTTCCAAGACCCGCTTTACTCCTTTAACTTCGGTCTCTGTACGTCATTTCGAAATTATTACAGCTGTGTTGGCTGTTAAGACAGTACAAGCAATAAAGCGGAGCCCTAGTTCCTGTGGCCGGTCAGCCAGGTTTTGAACAGACTCGGCGTTTGTGCTGCTGTACGTCAATAAAGCCGACAGCCGCTTTAGCAAGTTCATGATTAACAGGCTCTAGGTCATACATGATGAAACGACAGTAAGTCAGTGGCAGCTTGGTGAGTGCGCCGACAAAGCCGCAGAGGTATGTTCCAGAGTTGTCATGGATTTTTGGTGGCTAGACGCATGGATGGGTGGGCCCGACCACTCGCACATGCTTGAACGGGGATAGCCTGCTTTTAACTTGGCAGCATCCCCTGCATTGGAAATGGAAATCAAAGGCACTGTAATGACGGTGGCCGCCGTTGAACTGGCACCTTTCCTGTCACAGTTGGCTGAATTTTCCTCTCGGACAAGCTTACTCCGCTCCCTTATATGGTTAACCGGGTTTAGTAGGCAATCACCGATCAGGAACTGTCTTCTTCACATCAGCAGTGCAGGTGTGGGTCTAGTAACTCCCGACTGAATATAACCTGCTTAAGGCAACACAATTTGATGCGTTCTCCCAAGAGATTCGGAGTCTTAGAGAGCTGAGAAGCAACATCAAAAGGCCTTCTCTCCCAAGGAGCGGTTTAAAAACCCTAGATTCAGAACTCCTCGAAGAAACTCAAGAGGAAAGTGGCTTTACTACACCAGGTCGTATTGCTTGCTGTTATCGGTATAGTTTTCATTCAGCTGCCCTAGGAAATACTAAAAATTACGGCTTCTTAGGGCACTTCAGTAACCCAGAGAAATCCCGGGAATTTTTACAGCGGTAAATTCTAGCCTGGCTCTAAATTGCCGTCACTTTTCCGCCTCACTCACGGCGTCTTTTAGATATTTCAAAATGCCACATGTAGCAAAAAAGACGTCCAATAATACATCATCCACTCACCTTCCGGTTACTATGAAAAATAAGCTTATTCAAACTCCCGTAGCCTTAAAACAGTGCTCGGTTGACCCCTCTGACTTTGTAAGCTTGGCAACAGAAAGAACTGCTGTTTTAGACCAAAGCTTCTCAGATATAAAGTCTCAGCTTCTGAAGTTGAAATATACTGTATCTAAACTCGCCCCCTACTGTGCATCACCGAACGCGTCGAACGTTCTACTTTACAGAACTTGACAGAGGCTGGCGGCTTTGTCGACTCTGTTGCATCCGAAGTTCTCGGAGGATTGAGGAACTCTCGTAATTCAGTCGTGTTGAATGTCCCAGAGGGAATGCCCCCGAGCACGTCAAGCATGTATCGTTGAATGTTTGTGGTATCGCCCGCCTTTCTTGCCAAATATCAAGGCTGCTTGAGCGCTTTCAGAGCTCAATGGTCCAGTCCTTAAGCAGTTTGCAGATGACCTATCTGCCAAAGAATTCAATAAAATGGGTCACACCATAGCTTCTAATTCCCCCATAAGAACATAAAAATGCCGACTGTAAAACCTTTCTTCAAAGAGAAAATACTAGATCTCTCTCGACTTTCCCCAGGAGAAAGACACCCGACAGTCCAGAGTCTTCGACACAGGCAGCTGGTAACTCCATCGATTCTTCTCAAGTTTCCACTGCTTTATCTTCACACTCGCCTCCTGCTTCTTCAAAACCGCCCACTGCCTCCTCATCCGCTGCCGCTCTGAACTCTTCAAAACCTGATTCTATTATTGTTGATCTAGACATTTCCGTTTCTACCCTGTTGCTGCCAGCCAGTAAAAGACGTCATCTGTTGCCTAGCCCTCCCACTTCATCACCTGTTGGGTACACCCGAACTCTGATTCGTTCTCTGTTCCCTTCGGTTATAAACTACTCGCCCTCCAGGGGAATGGGTCTATCAGTCTTCCCTCCCTTCTCACAAACCCCTCTTTCATTCAACTGTGTCCTCTGGAATCAACCCGCCTCAACTCACCGAATAAGGTTTCGACCTTGAAAAGTATCTCTCGCTCCAATGCATCCGTGGTTCCTACAAATTCACCGCACTCACTACCTGCCAATACTAAAATACGGCCTCTAAACGCCGTCAGCTCTGCCTCACGCTGCACTCCTAACCTGACAACTATCTCTACTGCTCCCGATAACAACTGCTCCCGATACTAACTGCTCCATATTTGGTGCTCCACTCAACTTGAATTACCCCTCCTACAACGTGCAGGTTGATCTACCAAACTACACCCCTCTTCCCCACACATTTTCAACCCTGCCCTCTGCACCGCCCCTCATCCAATACTCAATTCCTACTGACCGGTATTTCTAAACTGCTCCTAACCACCCTTGTCTGATATCGACCCACCAAACCCCACAGGTTTTTCCCTTTGCTTCGACATTTCCCCCTCCGTTGATGCCCAGTTTTTCTACCCCTCAGCAGTCCCTCTCATTGCAGCACTTACTCCAGCCTGGCTGGAAGCCACCCCATCTGAACCTACACTAGCCTCAACATCAACACATTCTCCTTTGACCCTGATATCCACTTCTTCCAATCAAAAAAGCCTGCCACCTTCCAACTTACACTACCCCCTTGGTGTGCCTATACAACCTCCCGCAAATGGTATATCTTTAGCCTTATCCAACTCGCGTTCTATTTTTGACAAACTCCCGCACTCAAAAAAATTTGTCCCCACAAGTGATTACGACATTATCTTAATAACGGAATCCTGGCCTTCAGAGGGCATTCCCAATGATTCAATATCTTTGGTAAGGTGCAGTCTACTAAGGACCAGTAGGCAGAACCGGCCTGGTGGTGGGTGCCTAGCCTACGTGAAAGAAATATACATCACGACCCCTCTTTCATATACGGCTTCCGATTCTACTTCCGATTCTCTCTGGTTCACTATCAACCTCCAAGGCACTGTTCTTCACATTGTCTGAGCTTATCACTCACCAAATTCCCCCAGTTCCTTGTTTTCACTTCTCATCAGGTCCTTCCAATACCTCTCTTTCCTGCCCTCTGGAACCAAGCTTATTACGGGTGACTTTAATCCTCTTCAACTTTTTTGGCCTACCCTCTCGGCTCCTCCCAATCTTATGGACCTAATCGCTAGTATTCATCTTGGTGGCTGGACACAATATGTTGTCGAACCCACCAGAAACGGGAACAGACTAGATCTAGTACTTAATCATAGCGCGCCTCTCACTGACTTGCCCGTAACACAAAATTTCCCCGTCGGTGACCATAAAATGGTTATCTGCCATCTGCCCCTTAGTGGCCTACCTAATCCCGCACACCCCTCCAACAATAAATTCCTACGCAGAAATTGGGCCTTGCTAGTCACGCTTATTCGCCAGAAAGACTGGGGTGATTATTTCCTCGCCCATGACCCTCAGCTCGCTGCTGATATTTTCTACTCCTTCTTTTCCGACTTTCTGAAAAAACGTCTAATACTGCCCGGGCTGTGCCTAAAAGGAGGTCCCCTGTCTCACCACTTCATAGGAAGTATGATAAACTTCTCAAACAAATACATGATTCCAACGACTTTTCAACTTTTATTCGTCTGAACCGCCTCTCCGCACTTATTCAACGACAATATAATATGCGACTTCCTGACCAAGCAGCTAAGGCATTGAGTTATCCCAACAAGTCGCAACTTTCTATGTTGCATAAGTCTAGAAACGCTGATATTAAGGCCGACTTCCAACTTCTGATTCTGGATAATAACTCATCTAACACCTCCCCACCTTGTATAGCCAAAGCCTTCAATACATTCTTTGCGTCAGCCATGGCTCCAGCTACTGTCATTGCCTCTCCCCCATCTTCACCACTTACTGACTCTGTCCCCTCTACGATACTGTTCGATGCCAAGAGTATTTCTAAGCTACTACCCAATAGCAAACCATCCATTCGATTAGGCCCCGATGGCTTACCATCAGTTGCTCTTGTCAGTGGTGAACCGGATCTCCCCCCGTTGCTTCATAAATTTTCACTCTTCCACTTAATGTTAGCAACGTACCTGCTAATTGGAAGCGCTCGTCTCCATTCATAAGAAGGGACCTTTACATGAGGTATCCAATTATCGCCCCATAAACCAAACCCATATCCTATCCAGAATAATCGAAAAAATAGTTAAAGATCACATTTTTAACTAGTTATTAAGCCTTTGCCAAAGCAGAATCCTCCTTTCACCGTCCTGCATGACTTGTCAGTATGATTTTCTGAATCTCGTCACCGATTCCGCTGAAAGTGGGAAATCCTTTTTTGCTCCTTATCTTGACTTATCTAAGGCATTTGATTGTGTACCTCACTCCCACCTTTTAACAAAGCTACGAACATTTTGCATTGTCGATCCACTACTTTCTTGGTTCTCGTTTTACTTATCTCATCGTTCACAGGTTGTCTTAATTAACGGGCACACATCTAACCCTGAGCCTGTTACTAGCTGCCTTATTCAGGGCACCGTTTTAGGCCCCATTTTTTCCTCCTATATATAAATGATATGTTCCCAACAATACCTAATGGCACGCCGTTCTTGTTCGCGGACGACATTAAGATAGTCTACACTTTTTCGCCTGGCAACCTCAGCAATACTATCCCTAAAATCTCCGTTGATTTAGCCGCCCTTGATGAATGGTGCTCAACCTTGGCGATGAAACTCTCCGCCAATAAGTGTATTTTTCTCAAAAACTCCAGATTCCTCCTGGTTCCTTATGCATCGATGGTTTACCCATTGACAGCCAGCCCTTAGTGAAAGGCCTTGGCTTAAATTATTCTTGCTCTTTCAACTTCTCGCAACATGCTGTCTTCCAAACGGCTAAAGCCAACAGTTGTCTTGGTCTTCCGTTCAGATCCTTCCAGCTTTGGGAGAGCATTCTTTACCTGCACAAAGTACATGCCAGGCCCCTTCTAGATAATTGTCCCTCAATCTTCACTAGCATAAGAAAATCCGACAGGATTACTATCGAACGTATTCAAAGAAGATTCACAAAGCAGCTTATTGGTTGATCGTCAAACAAACTTCAGGGAACGATGCTTATCGCTCAAAGTCGGACCATTGTGGCTTCGTCGCATCAAGCTAAACCTGGTATTTCTGTACGACCTATTGACTAAGCAGTCCCATTCCTCCAACCAGTTATGCTTCTCTTAGGGTGCTGGATATTCACTCCGTAATAGACCGTATACCATTACCACACCCTCCGAGAGGACTGTCGTACACTCTAAGTTCTTTCTCTTCAAGTACTCCAGAATCTGGAATAAACTACCTTTGCACGTCAGATCCTCTCAGTCAAAGTGTGCATTTGTGCATGCTATTGATAAATTCCCTTCTGTCCCAACTGTTCTGCGCTTATTCAACGTGTACATAACCAAAAGTCAAGCTTACGGGAAAGGCCTCAACTTTCAAGCCATTGCTCTGATTTCTCGCCTTACCTTACCGTCCTAAATAACTTCACCGCTTTTGAATTCTGAATGCTCTGTTCGACCGCTTCTACTTAGACTTCGCCATCGACCTATTAAAAGCATATCTGCGTCCACTAATTGTTTTTCCATACCTACTTATAGGATCCTGCCAATTTCACTTTGAGATAAGTACTTCCATATGCTTTTGCTATAGAAACGGCATCAGTAACTACCACCTGGTCCGATAAATATATGTATATATATTCATTACTGTCCTGTGATTGTTATTAAAAGAAAGTGGTCCTCAGTGTAGTTCAACCACCTCGGGCGCTACACCGACCACCTTTCTGGCTGGTGCACCTGGATGATACTGCTGTATGGCCGTCTGCCGATCGCTGTTCCCGTTGGTTCTTTTGTCCAAGTTCCCACAACCTGTCCAGTTGGTCCTGGACCAGATACCCTTATCGTGGTTGCTCAGCCCTCTGTACAACCATCAATAAACACTCAAGCCAATCCAAACGGTGCGGAGCGCGGTCAGATCCCCACTCTGGCCGGCGCACATCGGGCGTGCAGACAGTTTGCAACGATGTGCGAGCTCAATTAGGCTAGTGGATCACTCCTCCTGTGTCCACTTCACCGAGTGTTTTTCAGGTTGGGTGTCCAGCTCACGGTCAGCCCACCCACCGGCACCGGTTCCGGATGGCATACTACAGCTCTCCTCGCTCTACCGCATATTACTGTCCGTTCCTGACCGCATACTTCTACCATTCTTCCTCCATATTTTGTTCATCTATCGTTCTTGTCAGCACCCTTACCACTTTCCTTCCGTGTCGTTTTACCTCCGCATGCACACCCATCCATTCTGTTTTTGTTCCTATCGTGCTTCACAACGACAACCCTCACTGCTTGATGTCACTGCCACCCTACCCATTTTATTCTGTCGAAGCCCGAAATGTTCCTTTCCATCCACTTTGCCTCTGTCGGCTCCTACCCAGTATTCACTTGGTATCTCCGTATGATTATAAAGCTCATTGATCGCATACCTCAACAGCCACCATTTTGTGATATCCTTTTTTGTCCATATTATACTCCCACCATTGCTCACCAGACATATCCGTAACCATTACCATTCACCATATAAGAACTCGCCTTTCCAACGGTTGCAGTTTTTCACAACCAATTTTGTTAGCATTTTACCACCTCCATATTTTCACACCTGAATCCGTGGTTCTTCTGTGGATCTTCCCATTAGGCAGTGAACCGATTAGCAACTTCTGGCCTAATCCATTGGTGCAATGTCCTGTAAGCAAGCAACCCTTCAGTTTCAGTCTCACAACTCCGAAGCACAACCATTTTTCGTGCATTTTTGTTCCATCACAGGCCTTCTCGTCTGAATCCTTTTCCTCTTCTCGTTCTTTACCTTGTGTCAGCTGCAGTGAAAAGATCTGATTCATCATCTCTTACTTGGTTTTCTTTGGTCAACACCCTCGTCTGCTTTGTATATTGCTCGCCACAGGCACCTTCATTGGGCCCTTCAGGCTGCTTTGCTTTTCCGCACTCCACCAAGTGTAGCGTCATCGTTACGTCGTCACTCTCACCTACAGTTTCGGACCATGCAATCTGCCACTGCCTGATATTTCTGATCCTCCACTTTCTTATTTCTCTTCCATGTTATTTGCTGTTACAACTGATGCGTCTTCGCAACACGGTTCTTCTAACCTCAGGTTACCCTTCCCCAGTGATCCTACACACCTCTCCAACCACCCCATACTTCCATTCTCCAGCCACTTTTGCGGCCATCTTGCATAGTGTACGTTCATTTATTACCGCTTCACCCATGTCCAACCGTCACCACATGCCGCAGCTGCAATAATCAGGCTGTTTGATTCACTCTCACTTGTCCCCATTGATCCTTTCCTTCATATTTCCTTGCTCATCGATTTCTTCTTACAGCCATCACTTCTGGGCCTTCAAAGTTGGCTCTCCTTTGCTGTTGATCTCCAATGTTCACCGGTCATGAACACATTCATCTGGGTTTGTCGAGGTTAATCCTGTACCGTTTGACCAATCCCTACCTGTCTCGTCCAGCCACTGCTAACTCCGTGTCCCGTCTCTTCACTGCTATTTGCTCCTGCCGTGGAGTATATTACCATATATGCCTATATATGTTTATATATTCACATATTTTCTCCGCCTTCTTCAGTTCTTTTGCCACCCTGCCACCGGCCGTCATGAAATGCGTCTATTTTGTCCATAACTCTGCCTCACATTTACCGTATCTCGACACTTCCGCGGCACTTATGTCATCTGACTCACTCTTTACGTCTTGCATTGCCAGCTCCCTGTTTTCATACTGACACTGTCCGTTTATTGCAATGACGCGTGGTTCACGGCTTCCTAGTCCCCAGCCAAACAACTCAATTTCTTGTTCGTTTCTTTTCTCCTTTCTTCCTTTTTTCTTCATCGTTTCTCGTAACGATAGTTTCTCATGCAGATTTTCAGTCCTCCTCCCGTTAAACTCCCAGGCTCCGTTCTCCCCCACTTGGCTTAGCCAGCAGCTCCATCTGGCCTTGACCCTCAAATCCACCGGGTCCATATTTGAATCCATCTCCGTGTTCACAGAAACCCTCTACATTACTCCTTGGTGGGCATACATTGATCTCCCTCTCATATCTCCCTTACTTCTTCCCACCTCACTTTGTGTTACGTATTTCCAAATTTTTCATGAATTTCTTCTGTCAATTTTGCAGCTTGTAAAATTTTGATAATGCTCAAGGCATGCATCAAAAGTCTCCGAAATAAACTATTATTATAACCGTAATTGTTAATTGCCAGGGGTAGGCTAAAGACTGGAAAATGTCACCTGGGCTTTGACGCGAAAGGCCCCGTAAAAACTACTGCTGAGCAAGCCGTGATACACCCACTCAATGAAGACACACGAGCTCTAGAGGGAATTGCCGGAGAAGGTCACGCGATGAGTCACATCCGGAAGAGACTTTGGACTATTAGAAGATCGGGCGTAAAAAGCGCAGTTCAGCATTGAACTCATTATACGAGACGAACGGCCGTCGCACGAGACAAATATTTGGCTCCTCTTCCGGAAAGAAGGACCTCAGGATGGTGGCAACTTGGTGAACATGGACTGGTGCAATTCGGAGCTTCTTGATGGAACAAGACGGAGAAAAGACACGGGTGTATCATGGGTTGCATGGATTCTCGATCGGTACACCCGGACGTCCCACAACCAGCGACAACGGGCGCCTCCCTTGAGCCCCACTACGCAATACAAGCAGAGGAGGTATGCCGTCGGACATACCCAAACAACTGGTCCAGGTTTTCCGGTTTCAGAAGAGAACTGCTGCATTGGAACCAAAGCTTGAATGGAGGCGAGCTGCATAACCGAACAGCGGCACACGGCACGCAGTGACGCTTCAACCCCAACGGCCAGTTCCTGTAGTGGAATGGGGGAAGGCCTGATTGTATCCGCTAGAATAGTACTGCTATTCCCCGACGAACAGCAGCCACCGGAAGATGGGACATTGAATAATATGCCGGTGGGGGTGGAAAAAATATTGAATGGCCGTCTCGTGGTTCCAATTTTTTTTTCCGCTATCCCACTAATCTAGCGCTTACCCAAAATGATTTGTTTGCTTCGAGGCCACGTATTTCACGCCTGGGAACGGTGAGTCTCCGGGGTACCTATCTATCATGATATAAATAGGCCAGTTAAATGGCCACAGTGTTTTGCAAACAATGGGGACGTGAGCATCCGCTGATCTTACAAGCTCTATAGAGGAAGCTTACCAAAGAAAGACCCTCTAGGTTGGTTACTTGGCTATGATCTCAAACGAGCACGCTGGCCTTGGGTCACGGCCTTTAAGTGTTCTTGTAGAAACCAGTGTGAGTCCCGAGGAGCTGATGAGTACGGTGAATGTGAGGATCACCAAGAGGAACATCGACTCGCGACGCGCTGTGTTAGACTACTACCTTAGAGCAAAGATGGACCACCCGATGCCAGAACGAGGAAGTGTAAAGGCGCAGCTTTAACATGGCCCACGAATTCAAGGTACTCAGCAAGTCGTACACACCAGTTTATTTGGCTAGCGAATACATGCTGCAAACGATAAGTAAGTTTGTAATTGATATCCATCAGACCATAACGATGTTACCAGATTCCTCCTATTGCCAGCCTTTCAAAAAGGAATCCAAAAATTCACCGAATAATAACATTGCATTATAAGAGAAAGCACGATGGCAAACAAGCTCATTTTCGGTGACTCCGCCTTCTGGCTAATACAGTTACATGCATATATACATGCGTATATATGAAATAGGGATGCATATTTTTGGGAGAAAAGAAAGAGTGTATACGGCATAAAACTAGAATTGGTTAATCAGCATTGTAGGCGTTGTGCGGTTTAAAACAGTGTGGGAAGTTGTTTGACGTGGTTGGAAAAACTCGGTGTTGAAAGTACATCTGGAGTACGTTGGCTGCCTCCTATCACGACGAAAAGGCCACGATTGGGATCAACTTGATTCTGCCTCCCATTTTCCGATCTCGGCCAGAGTAGCTGAAGTGATTTGACGAATTGCTTGTGCGAACAAAGCGATGGGCCTCCGCTGTTCCCAAGGCGACTTGATGGACGATCTTTGAAGAATTCACAGGCATTTTGTAAATTATCTCGAGGGTTTCGTTGTTTACCTGGGGACCCGTGGCGAGGAGGTGTGCTGCGATTGCACTAGTAACTGTTCCTCTGGTTCCTGTCCTTAGCCGAGCAGGTTTGAAACTGAAATGCAACTTACATTTTCTGGATTTTCATCTTGGAATGTCGGTGATCGGAAGCCGGTACTAGTGAAATCGTAGCACACCTCCTCGCCACGGGTCCCCAGGTAAACAACGAAACCCTCGAGATAATTTACAAAATGCCTGTGAATTCTTCAAAGATCGTCCATCAAGTCGCCTTGGGAACAGCGGAGGCCCATCGCTTTGTTCGCACAAGCAATTCGTCAAATCACTTCAGCTACTCTGGCCGAGATCGGAAAATGGGAGGCAGAATCAAGTTGATCCCAATCGTGGCCTTTTCGTCGTGATAGGAGGCAGCCAACGTACTCCAGATGTACTTTCAACACCGAGTTTTTCCAACCACGTCAAACAACTTCCCACACTGTTTTAAACCGCACAACGCCTACAATGCTGATTAACCAATTCTAGTTTTATGCCGTATACACTCTTTCTTTTCTCCCAAAAATATGCATCCCTATTTCATATATACGCATGTATATATGCATGTAACTGTATTAGCCAGAAGGCGGAGTCACCGAAAATGAGCTTGTTTGCCATCGTGCTTTCTCTTATAATGCAATGTTATTATTCGGTGAATTTTTGGATTCCTTTTTGAAAGGCTGGCAATAGGAGGAATCTGGTAACATCGTTATGGTCTGATGGATATCAATTACAAACTTACTTATCGTTTGCAGCATGTATTCGCTAGCCAAATAAACTGGTGTGTACGACTTGCTGAGTACCTTGAATTCGTGGGCCATGTTAAAGCTGCGCCTTTACACTTCCTCGTTCTGGCATCGGGTGGTCCATCTTTGCTCTAAGGTAGTAGTCTAACACAGCGCGTCGCGAGTCGATGTTCCTCTTGGTGATCCTCACATTCACCGTACTCATCAGCTCCTCGGGACTCACACTGGTTTCTACAAGAACACTTAAAGGCCGTGACCCAAGGCCAGCGTGCTCGTTTGAGATCATAGCCAAGTAACCAACCTAGAGGGTCTTTCTTTGGTAAGCTTCCTCTATAGAGCTTGTAAGATCAGCGGATGCTCACGTCCCCATTGTTTGCAAAACACTGTGGCCATTTAACTGGCCTATTTATATCATGATAGATAGGTACCCCGGAGACTCACCGTTCCCAGGCGTGAAATACGTGGCCTCGAAGCAAACAAATCATTTTGGGTAAGCGCTAGATTAGTGGGATAGCGGAAAAAAAAATTGGAACCACGAGACGGCCATTCAATATTTTTTCCACCCCCACCGGCATATTATTCAATGTCCCATCTTCCGGTGGCTGCTGTTCGTCGGGGAATAGCAGTACTATTCTAGCGGATACAATCAGGCCTTCCCCCATTCCACTACAGGAACTGGCCGTTGGGGTTGAAGCGTCACTGCGTGCCGTGTGCCGCTGTTCGGTTATGCAGCTCGCCTCCATTCAAGCTTTGGTTCCAATGCAGCAGTTCTCTTCTGAAACCGGAAAACCTGGACCAGTTGTTTGGGTATGTCTGACGGCATACCTCCTCTGCTTGTATTGCGTAGTGGGGCTCAAGGGAGGCGCCCGTTGTCGCTGGTTGTGGGACGTCCGGGTGTACCGATCGAGAATCCATGCAACCCATGATACATCCGTGTCTTTTCTCCGTCTTCTTTCATCAATAATCTTCGAAAACGGGATTTTTTGCTGTCGTGATTTCTCCCACACTATCTTATATTTAGTTGCTAGTTAATGCTCCTTCGCCCACTCACACACTGATACACATCGTCACCAGCCTGCTGGGCTCCCCTAGTATACGGGATGTCTTTTGTGGTCCCAGTTTGTTGACGTTATTTAGAATGATTCACCGGTTCTTTACTGATATTGCCGTTCACGGAATCTCACTCATGCACACACGAACTGTTTGCTCAAACATCGTGTGTAAGCCCCGTAACCCCTGGAAGCTTGCCATTTATGCTCGCAAATGCGCCATGAGTCATAAACTACTCCGGTAAATAAAGGTTGACCAGAAAGGGACTGTGCTTTACCGGGAAGGAACTGCTGTTTTTCTCACCAAACAAGTTGTGTGTGAGGGCATATATACGTGGGCAGGTTTCAGTTGCCAGTGGTAGTGTTTACCTACGCTGACAGCAGGGCTTAGTTGGGTAGGAATAATAGGTACCCTTATCCCAAGATAACGATCTTGCAAATTTCCGACTGATTTTGGCGAGCGGTATGACAACTCCAAGAACACCGTAATATCCCAGCTTTGGTAAAACACCCAATTATGTATATTTTTCGCGTGCTTGTATCGCCCATGTATTCGTGCACCAATCTTTGCTCATTTGCTTCAAAAGCGCGGTTTTATCTCAACCGGTTTATACTTGTGTTACTCACGTTCTCGGTTCCTAGCACCGCGAATATGCCCTTCTTTTGGAGTCTCTGTGGCTGCATATTTGAGGTTTATATATATTTGTCAAGTTGCTGATTCCCTTATCCAGAATTGCAGGACCCACGACCCATCTTGTTTTTGATTTTGGGATTCGTGCGAAAGGACTACGCATTGCTCAAAAGCTCCCTGCAGCCAATGCTCGTGGTGACTGGGAAACCCACGGACAGGGGCGCGATCCCAAATTTGGTGGAACCAGGAAGGGTTATCACACAGGGGACGTTCATATTGGAGTCAGGTAACCGGCTTATCTGCAGTATTTGCCTGTAAGGAAAAATCAATCCTGAGAAAACCACGCCCTTTGCTTTAGTACTGGTAAATGCAGAATCACCTTCTCAGACTGGAACACTCCCTCAGTTTCTAAAATAGGCTAGGAAACACCAACGAAGCCCTGGAACACCTGTCAGGGTTAAAGGCGTGACAAAACCGGAGCTTGTCCCTCGCCGCCAAAACCCGACGACGGACCTCGGAGATATGTTTCAACGCTCCCGTCACAAGCTCACACTACTCAAAGAAGGCTGGGGAACGTGGCCATGTTTTACACCAAAACACACAGCGTTTGAAAAATAGGCTGCACAAACTGGCTACGAATGATCTTACTGCTGACTGCATAGTATTTACCGAAGCCTGGCTAAAGTCAGGAATGGAATTTGAGCCCTGTTACGCTCTGGCCGCTATATACAGTGAGCCGATATGGTGGATGGAGGGAGTGAAGATGTTTTCTGGCAAATTTCGGACATGATAAAGCAGACGGCCCGGGGAAAGTACCATAACATCGAATATACAGGCCGTCTTTTATGGTTCGGAGCCACACCACGCTGAAATACTTGTTGCCTGGTTGCACTAAGCCCTTCAGTCAAAGCACTGGAGGATTTAACTTCGCTGGGCTATCTACAGTGCGAAATAGCCAGAGAATATGACCTCTCAATCTTCGGAGGTCGCATCGCCCTTGGGATAAATTTCGTGAACCTATGGGCAGCGGGCCATGACGTTTTTGTCGGACAGTCACCAGTAGTGTTAGAGAAAACCCTCGTCCAGCGTGTACCACGACCAGCCAGTAGGAGGGACGAGCAGGCCCCTGAGTAGCTGGACCTGTTAACCACCAAACATACTGATGACTTCGAGAGCATACAGGTCTCGGCACCTTTGAGGAGAATTATTCGTAGGGTGATGCATTTGTGACTGCTAGGGAGTGAACGATATTGTACCTCACGATATTAGACGCGCTGAAAATCCTGATAAAGAAAGCCTAGTTACTGCAAGCTGGACCTCCTCCATGAAAATACGAAGGATGAATTGGTGGCATCCAGAAACGACAGTATGCTGCTCACAGGGAGTTTTGCGGCTGCTGACAGAATACATAGGAATAAAGGGGCACCGCGGAGCACCGGCGAAACGACTAGGACACAACGCCGGAAACAGGGCCTGGAGCAAATACCAGAAGACTTGGGAACAAAAAAAGTACCCACGGTTCAAATGACTTGAGAATAACCCATCAGGGTCCAAAAGAAGCGCAGTCTATTTTATGAGGTCGTCTTAGCTGGAGGTGTAAGCAGGTGCCCGAAAATCTATTTCATATACGTACAGTAAAGTATGCGAGTTACGTTAAGGACGGGAACAGTTGCCACCCCCTAAACAAAAGCGTCAAAGTGGTGATATTGCAGAAGCTGTTCGAGACAGTGTGCCAGCAAGAGGCTGGATTGAACCCGGCATGTTAGCCCCCACTGGACTGTTGGTATTGCCTTCAGTAACCTTTTTTCTCTGGGGAAGTGGGAGAAGCCTTGAGGGACTTACAATACACAGGGAAACCGCTCCATAAGGTTCCCAAGCTGCCGATTCACGCCCTCTTACCCAAGTATTATTGGCCCAACTTGTGCAATTTTACTTTTGGTTGCTGAGTAGTTCCTGTCTTCTATGTGACCGACTGACTGCCGGTGCTGTCTCAATAAATAAGGGCTGGCTGAAGGGCGTGATAAAAAACTGCTATTGGACTTGCTTGCTACGTGAGCCTCAGAACACTAGAGGGATTGGCTGGGTAAGGCTTAGCCGTTCTCCCAGCTGGAGACGAAACGTTTACAGCGGACAACACGGGTCGGTCAGAAACGGACGGCACTTGCCTTAACTGCTCTTTTTCTTGGGCGAGGTCAGGGCTAAGAGAGATGTGAGTGAACTGGCCGACGTTTGGACTTCCGAACTGCCCCTGGCTTCGTGAACCACTGTCAGTTATCAAGCCAAACGAGGGCGCTGAATTTAGCACCCCGGGGGCTGAAATGGACCCAGGCTTTTCGCACAGACGGAAAATATGGTGGAAGGGTGGATAGAAGCAAGCCTGCCATGGCTAGGTTTTGCGGTAGGGCAGTGGGATGAGTCATGTGTCTCCTTCTGTTTTTTATCTGTCTCAGCCACCTACTGGAAATTACACGAAGCTGAGGCCACAGGTTTTTGGCCGATCTAAATCTGGTGTGCAAAGCCTGCACTACTAGAAGAGGATTTTATCAAGGTTCATGAAAGGACCACTGGGTGGCAACATTCCGTCGACAGAAAGTTATAGGCCTCTTACCCGAGGCATCTGAAAAAAAGCAAAGTACCCAGACACCAAATGCACAGACAATACGGAAAGTTACTTACATTGCTTACCAGAAATTCCGGATAAATAGCCACCGCCAGTCATATAAGCAGCGCTTGGCTGCCGCGGCCTAGGCCAAGCAGTAGCTCCACAAACTGTTGCACAAAGTAGCGCTGGGGTGAGCTTCCGTATTGTTGCCTCTTTACAAAGCACTCGTTAGGCCACACCTGAAATATTGTCTAAGCTTGAGCCCTAGCTTTCGTGTGGGGCATTGTTTTACTTCAGAAAGTCCAGCGACACTCCATATGACTTTAGCAGGACTCAGGCACAGAAAGAACCTAGAAGCTGGTGTCACTGAACCTCTGCCGAATGAAACACAAGATTTTGGGAAGTCCTAAAGAAGCCTTCACGCAAGTAGAGGATTATCCACCTCAACGGAGCCGTCGTTATTATTGGCACAGAACTCTAGACTCGGTAAACCAAGAGCTTTGGAGAACATAGGGGGAATTTTTTCACGTGCTTCCCCGTCGAACCGTAGAAAACATTGCTGGCTGAGGTGGAGCCTTCCACCTTGGTAGTGAATTTCGAGGCAAGGTCAGACCTTTGCTGGCAGAATGTATTCCCTGAGTGCTTCTAATCCCGGGTCATTAAGCGACGATACTTAATACCACAGCCCTCCCTCTTTTAGTCGCGTCTATCCGTCGGTATAATGCCTACGTCTATCGTTGTGGCCCTCACCACTTCCCCTCAGCCCCCTTCTTATTCCGCTCCGGCCCTACTTACAACCATTAAAGGCACTTCGTCTGAGCACTGCCCGCAGTTATAACACTTGCGGGAGAAGCCAGACACGGCAAAGGACTCAGCACATGAACGTGAAACTGCTACTTTCAAAGCAGCTAACTCAGTTTGAACCCTGTTTTAGCTACGGGGAAAACAAAAAAGTCATACAGAAGCCATGGCTTGGTGGGATTTATTTCGGCCCTCACCAGATTAGGAAGCTGGTCTGCTTTAGTTCGCGCAAGCCCCTCGTTCTGTGACCTGACCTGACCCACTGACCTAGTTGGCGGCACATTCAAAGTCTGTCCAAATCTCGTTGCTCCTTCAGTTGAAGCAACATTTTTCCATATTTTGGTGCATGTTATGAGCCTGTATCTGTGAAACCTTTTAAAACTATTCACTGACACCATATCAACGTTATCTGGAAGTTTGCGTCCCTCATTTCACTGGACTAATCGTTTTTTTAACTAGGTTTTGGCTTCGCTTTTGGTGTATTTTGCTGTTTTTGTACAAGACTCCAGTACCAATGTGGCACGTGTGCCAAACCAAAGCTTGTCACAGCCATGCGGAAGGCACGTGACTAAAATAATTACTGAAGACGTTTGCCAGAGGTGGGAGAATACAAGCTGCTCGGGTATCATGAAGGAGCATCACATGGTGTACATCTAGAATGTTTGGATTGCTTAGATGTGTATCCTGTGTAGGGTTACCGCAAAGCAGGCCTTTCAGTCCAGTGTTATTAGGAAAGTTTAAAAGTGCATGCGGAAACTTGTGAAACCGCAAGTGAATTTCGAAGTTTGAACGAAGGTACTCCGAGTCTCATGTGGTCCTAAAATCTCACTGTTTGGGGTCGATAGGTTTTCCGGGACATCATCTTCGGCGCTACCCAAGCTAAGCGGAGCGCCAACTTCCTCTGTCTAATGACCTATTTTCCAGCCCATCGGTTTCGCGAGACGCAAAATGCAATCGAGACTAGCATCTTGAATCCCTTCGCCCTGTCTGGCCGTCCATCTTTCAACCCACCGGCCACGCTAAATGCAAGATACTGCCAAGCTCCGTATTTTGAACCCTCTCTTTTTCCATTGCTCATTTATTCGGTAAACCGTCTTTCAGCTCACCAGTGACTTTCATATACCGGGATAGTCAGAAAATATGGGACAATCTGGATTTCAGCCTCGTACTCCTGTGGTACTTCAAGACTTCGAGGCTTCGGTAAACGATGAGGCGGCGAAGCTCAATCATGACGAAGTGGAAAAGGCCACCTGGAAAGTTAGGGGGAGAGAACTAAATACGAAGGCCGAGAAGCCGGGGGAAGTAAGTCCATGGAAAGTGATATAAAAGGAGCCAATGTTGGAGAAAAGACTCCAAGCGCGGTAAAAAAAAAAAAGAAAACCGCAGTAACTGTAACGGGAGCCGCATGGATGACGAAAATGAGAAAACTTTGGGGACCTTTGAAATAAAATTGAAGGCCTCACAAAAGAAATACATCAGATACAGTTCTAAGGGGACCCCGTTGGTTTTAAGCGGAGAAACCATGCCCAGTAATAGTAGCGAGTCTTCAACAAGGGAGGCTAAGTTGGGGTGGAACTTTGACTAAAGAAAGGCAAGGGACATCCTGGAGATGATAGAAACGAACCGTGCGAAGGGGTGAGGAGTGCTAAAAGAGTAGGAACTTGGAAGCGGCCGAGGCCAGGGCAGAAAATGCTCCAATGGCGGCAGGTTGTGGCAGGGTTCAAGCACTATAACATTGAGGACTAGCTTCTAGCACGAGCAGGGGATGTCTTCCTTCGCACAGCAGAGAGATACTGCGTTGCATCAGATGTTTGAAGGAGGGAATCAGATACTCAAGTGGGCTTGGGATACACTGGGGAGAAATGCAAGAAGCTGGTAAAGAAAGAGTTCTGGTTGCAAGTAAGCGGCTATTAGAAGACCACTAACACAGGAACCATCCCACCAGACAGTGGCTGTAATTAGTGACCGTGGAAGATGAGGCATGAGGAAGCCGTCCACTGGAGGATGAAAGCTGTTTCAGGCTGCTTGATTTGAGGCCTCTGAAAATGACAACAAGGAAGAGCGAAACTATGGCACCGACTAGGCGTACTCAAGAAGTCCAGTTGGAGGGGCCAAAAGGTCATGCAAGCTAACCAGGACGTTATGACGTCTAGCATACCGGATTAAAATACTTGTCGACCACTCGGTGGCTCCTCCGGAGGCAAAACAGAATCCAAGGGAACGAGAAAGCTCCTCCAAGAAAGGCCACGGTAGTAAGACATCAAGGATTAAGGATCTTCTGCCAGGGAGGTTGCACGTGTTCTGTCTGCAGGGGAATAAGTGGAAGAGGAACTCCATGAGCCGAGTATAGAAGTGTACCGACGGGCACCAACATTTGCGTTGTTCGGACAGCAATACGGAGGCTTACAAGCCGGCCATTACGGTGCTTCTGTACACCTATGCCTGTAGCCCTGGAAACGAACGGTCGGAATCGTTATAAAAGGCTGGAAGGTAGACCGCAGAACTGTGTCAGTATGCGAGAAATGGTTGACCGTTAATGACCATATCACATGAGAAGTTGAAAAACCGCTGTTTGGTCTATCAAAAAGACGGATGCTGCTCTACGTTGAGTGGCGGATTAATCCTTTTGATTAGAAAGGGTTTGTTTAGCTCGGAGTAGGAAGCCAACTTATGTACAGCAAACAAACAGCTACGTGCTGTCACTGTTAAAATGTCCATGAGAATAATTGCAGCTGCTTGTGTACACGAGTCCTAACTTGGAAACCAACGGAGAAAAAACTCACACAGGCACTAGAACAGCCAATGGCCGGAGCAGTTGCAATATCTATTGTTAGGGATTTTAACCCACCGGAAGTGAAAGGAGACGCTGAAGCTGTATTATCTGTAGAGCGGGGGAGAAATTGATCGAGTGGCTTCACGGAAGAGCCTTGTTTTAGCACATAAATGAAAACACAGTGTACAGTAAAGGAAACTTACCATCGTTTCTGGACCTGGTGATCAACAAATATAAGGGCGATAAAGATAGGCTAGGCATTCACCGACCTTTTGGCATGAATGTCTGCAAGGTGGCTGATTTTACGGTGAGAGTTGGGGCCACAGAGGAACTGCGTAGGAATTTCGCAAAGCTCAGTGCTGCCGAAATAAATGCTGGAGAAGGTAAAATGGACCATCTTGTAGATGACGAATGTGTTACGACTGAAGAAAATTGAAAGATAATTAGGCAAAACCCGCTGGCTCTGCTGGGCAAGTTGCTACCCTGCAAAGAAACGAGCACAAGAACAGGCCACGGTGGTGGACGGAAATGGTTGGAAAATATGTCCAGAGACAAGATAGGACTGGATGAAGTTTGAGGTGATCATAAGTGACAGAAAGTCGCTGCTTTGCAATGAACTCCGGAACTTAGCTGTAGAAACTTAGAGCTGGCATCGGTAAAGGCAACTGAGCGAAACTCCAAGAGGTTCTGGACGTGACAAACCCAAAGGTGCTCTTAGAAGGGGTGCCAAAAACTACTTCCGGGCAACGGGGTAAAAGTCTGCGAAGATCGCAGCATAGTCAAGGCGTTCGGCTAATAGTTTGAAATTGTAGACCTAAGGGATGAGGGCATTTGGGGACGCAAGGAGGCCCATTAGGAGTGCATGGCGTGCTGCAAAGGTTTATAATGGTGGAAGCGATGAGAACAATGCTGGAGAGGCTGGATATAGACGAATCAGCTGGGCTAGATGGCAGCCACCCGGCCGTCACAAGACCACCTGCAGCTGAAGCGAGTGGAGTTCTGCTGGCTGTTATGTGCCACTCTTGGGCAGGGTGTACTGCACTGGAAAGCAGAGGCAGCAGTGGCTATCCAAATAGGTTGGACGCACTCACAGGAGCAAAACTATCGACCTGAAGTACCCAAATATCTCTGGTTGTAAAGGTATCGTATTCACGCTTCAAGCCCCTTCAATGACGGATGAACTTCTCGTAACATCCACGACCTAATCCTGCTCATGGGATACCCCAGAGACGAATGGGCTAACGAGCTAAGCCCACAGCACTTCTGCCTGACCCTGTGATGAATGAGAGCATGTCAAATAAGCCCTCTACCTAGGGACTGACCCCGCCCTTCTCAGTCCAAACACTTCCGGGCTCCTTACTCCATTTCCAACCAGCTCGCTGATGCCAAATTCCGTTGTCCATGCCCGCTTTTCTAAGTATCACCATGTAAAGTCTGCTGCGTTCGGAATCATTCTTTCGATACATGGGCCACCTAACACCAGCACTTGCTTAAGCTCAAGAATAACACCAAAAAGGAACCCTTCTAAGGTCTACCCTGTATGCTCACTAGTAAAAGGCTTGGGATCCATCTATGTTTCCACGCATTTACGTCGTTCTCTCAGAGCGCCAATAAAGTATAAGCGCGGGCATCCTACGCGGTAGCCTCAGAATTCCCCCTCAAACTGCGCAAGGTGTAAAACTTCTTAACCCCTCACATCGGGAACATAAACCTTACACAGCTGAAACCAGCCACCAACCATCGGGGCAAAGCCATACGCATAGCTAGTGCCCATAAGTATCAGACAGCAGGAGCTCAGACAGCCTCCATCCTCTAGAACTCTATGTCATGTCCCCTTTTAGCCAAGAAATCAGCCCAACTATCAACTAGTCTACTCATCTACTTTCACAGGTACTTGTCGAGCTGGCCACTTAACATTCTACCGGAAAAAGTAAAAATCTTGGCAAAACCTACAAATCAAAATTACCCTTTACCAAAGCGCACGCCATATAGCAGATGCCACTAATCAACCACTAAAGTATAACCGGTCTGCCTCTACAGTATAGGGCAAGCCTGTCTGCTTCTCCACTGCCACAAGTTCATACATCTGAAACGTATTTTCCCACCTCAACTTGGTCTCCCTCGCCGACAACCACAACTCACATATGGGAAAGCTTCCAAAGTGATGACCTCCACGTTCATTCTGGGCCTTGGTTTATACGCCCCTTTAAACTATAGTTACTTGATTTCTAATAAAACTGTAGTCATCATCCCCAGCTGGAACAACCCTTAGACTGCCATATCCCCCTAACTCTTTCATGCCGGCCATCGGTCCACTAGATGGTATTACCGGATTACCGCATGGATCTATCGAATTGGTTAATAGGGTTGGGCTATTTTGTACGCGGGTCGCTGCCACACGGAAGCTGTTACATCGGTAGCCGCGGTGAGCACAATCCTACTGCTTGGGTCAAAAGCTGCCATTAAGCCGTTTTTTGCCTGCTACTCTAATAAATTTCCCAATGGAGACCAGCAGTGTCTGGTTGGCCAACCCTTATTCAGGCCTCAATTCGGGACCAGCAATCAGTGAAAATCATGGTCATTATGGAATAAAATACCGGGCTCTCACTGCTGGCTGAAGCACGGCCGTAAAGTCTGTTATTGTCCATAGAAAACTTCTTCTCATACGTAAGTAACAGTCGTTGCCGCCACGGACCGGGTTGTCGGCAAATCACAGCAACAGGCCTCCGCGTCCACATTCATCCCACTTTATGGTCTCTCCTTACTTGCTTCGACGCACATTCTCCATCCACTAACCCGGGCTGGCTGTCTCTTCAACGACTCCATTTCGGATTCCCCAGCTGATCATCCAACTACCATCCATGCTGCTCTAACAGCACACCACAATTCATGTGATTCACTTGTCTTTCTGCCACCCCCAGGTGGAACGTCCTTCTCTCCGTATCGCAGTGGAATTATCTAAAAAACCGCCATAATAAACTTGTCTGACTCGCCGGTATTTATTCTATGGGTTCTCTCCTTCAATAGATATTTCAAACCACTGTTCTCCTGACCTGGTGACTTGTCCAAGTGACATCAACGGAGATAAAATTGTCTATGCTCAGCTGATATCACTGTTTGTTCTTTGAAGACCCGTGCAGGCCCCATTCTCTTCCCTGACTGGTTACCAGTTGATGAATCCCTCTCTCCAGTTTTCGATATGGAACCTTCATGTATCCAGTAGGAGCATCCAAGTTATTCCCTTTATTTTCTTCTGCACACTTCGAACTATTTTGACCTCTCCAGAATTGATTGCTTACACATTTATCGTACACTTTGATAAAGCCTATACAGCGGTTCTGCGCACCCTCGAGTCACAGCAACATTCCGTTTCCGAAACCGAATCTGGTTTCTGTCAACCGCGTTGAGCGTACCCGTTTAGGCTCATTCAAACACAGCCCAGATGTGTGGTACCGTTATTAACACGTGTGAACCCTACTTCCAGATTTTGTGAGTATTTTACGCTGCAATGCTATGTTGCACTCAATGACTATGCCTTGCGCATGTGTCTTGATCATAATCAAGAAGTATACTCTTATAATAAACACAATATTATTATTATTATTATTATTATCTTTTCCAAATGCTCACAAAAGCTGTTAAGAGGACACTTTTGCAAGCTTTCTGTGAAACGCACTTCGCTAGGTGAAGCACAGCATGAGTTTTTAGGGTGTGGATCTGGTCTTTCCAACCTTCCCGGTTTTCTGGGCGATATCACAGCACAACCACACGGAGGAGAAATGGTGGAGATTTACTATCTAGATGTCGGTGGGGTGTTTGACGCAGCAAACCACCAACTACTGCTGGATAAACTTAGGACCTGTGGGATAGACGGGCAGGTGGTTGGTTAAATATCTGACTTCTTGGATGGCGGGATGCTCAATAAGAGCTGAAGAGGCAAACTCCGAGCCAGTGTAGGTGATAAGTTATGTTCCCTAGGGATCAATTCTGGTACCACAGCTATTTCTCTTTTATATAAATGACTTGGCTGAGGCGTCGAGGCTTCCCTGTTTCTTATTTTCAGATTTTGGGAAGGTTGTCGGGTATGGTCAGCGGGAGTTACCAGCTATTATTATCGAGGAAGCTTCAGAGTGAGAAAACACATGGAATGCGCCGTTAGCTGGAGTTGAAGGTCACCTACTAGCCAAAACTTCAGTGGTCTTGACAGCAAGGAGGAAAATGGACCTTTCACAGTTGGCTTGGTGCAACAGACAAAAGACTTAGGTGTTGTCACGACCCATACTTCAGTTGGGCGGGCAGGGCAACTGGGCTACCAACGGAGCCCGTAAGGAGAACTTTGGACTTAAGCTAACAACTTCCTGCAGACAAGCAGGTGAGTTCTTTCCCCGTACAAAGCAACAGTTGGGTCCCATTTCGAATACCATGAGCGGACCTGAGCAACTTCCTTCAGAATGATGCAGCCTGCCTTGAAAAAGAGCATCGGCCAGCCCCAGGAAGTTGAGAGCTCTGTGGGAGGAGACTTTCGAGCAAAGAGCGCAGGATATGGAGCTGTTTGCTCTAGAGAGTGGCTTGATTAAAGCCCTTGACATTGAGGAACATTCAATGGTTATGGAAGCTGTAGGTGCTTGTGATGGCTCCCGACGGACAGCGAAGCGGAACCAGGTAAAATTTTGGAAGGTGCTCAAGGCTAACTGTGGAGACCGGCTCCCGCAATAGGGTAGTTTGATGAAGAAACCGGCTTACCAGAGAGCTGGTTAATTTGAAAAAAAGGCGGAATTTTTCCAAAACATGCTGGACGCATGGCAAGAGATGCCTACGGAGGCAGATTTTCATAGCGGCAGGGGAACACTAAAAGTCAAATTTCCAAGTATGAAAGAAAGACTTGCTGTTTATGAAGGGAAGCTCACATAACGACTGTATCTCGCCTAGAAGATGAAGCGTTTCCATTTTTCGTCAAAACTAGGCTGGTGGAGTATTCTGCCTAACTAAAAACACTGGAAAAACTTATCACATTTGCGGTGGTGGGTGCTGACTCCAATGCTTGCCAGCGAAAAAAATTTGGACGCCCGTCGGACCTTGGCCACTGCCAGTTGTGTGTAAATCGAACTGAACTACGCTGCTGGGGTGGACAACCACGGCACACCTAGGTGAGTTTTCAGTTATAATGGCCAATTATAGTTACTTGTAACAGATGACATTCTTTGTGCCAAGCATTCCTGACAAAATTGAGCAAACCTTTATCTGTTAAGTCCTCCCCGATCCTGAGCCAGGTATGGACAAACTAGCGAGTTTACGTCCCAGCTCCGGAAACCCTTTTTCTCCATATTTCTGTCTACGCACGTGTGGATGCATGTACCCAAATTTCGTCCTACCTCGCATTCATCCGATGAGCTTCAAGTACCCGTCACTCTCCACTTCGCCATGATCTATTTGCTCTCACTCTGATAGTACCCCCTTCCAGTGCAAATTTTACCCTGAACTTTAGTCAGCTGCCTTGGCATCGTGTTGGCAACTTCCGTGATGGACACACCTGAACAACACCTCCGCCTAAAAATGACCGTTCCGACCAGCGCTGCCTTCCAAGTCCCCCGGGTGCCTGGCAGCCTGGCTTTAGATCATAAACGTCCGGTGTTGACATTAAGCACCCCATGAATGGTTGGCAGCGACCACTCGTGCCGATCTTAACGGTGCGGAGCGAAGTCATATCCTCCGCGTTGGTTGCAGAACGTCGGGCATGCGGGTTACCTGCAACGACAGGCAGGCCCAACTACTTTGAGGGACCACATCTCCCGCATTCAACCCATGAGGTGTTTTCAGGATAAGTACCGAGCTCAATGCCAACCTCACCCACCAACACTGATTGCTGATTCTTTGATCTCGCTGTCACCGCTTTGCCGTATCCAGCAGAGAGGTATGTTGATTGCATGCTCACATCGTCTTCCTTCTGCCACAGTATGCTGACCTAAGGATTTTTCTTCGCTGCAGTCGCTATCCGTCGCTGTAGCGCGGCCTCGGTAAGCACACTGTCGTCGTTTTGCCACGGTATACAAGCCAATCGATTCCGTCTGTACTTTTATCGTTTCCCGTCACATTGGCTCTTGCGGCTTAATGCATCTTTTGCCTTCTGCACCTACACCACCCAAGCATGGAATTATTTATTCATTTTGCCAGTTTCTGCTGGGAGCGGCATATTTCTAATCTGCATCTGCCACCCACTGCTCATACAGCCTAACGATCGCGCTTTTATCCTTACTGTCTTTCCCGATATATATCCTTCTTTGTCCTCACTTCTGAAGCCTCAAGCCAACACCCATCGGTTCCATGGGTATCATGTCCATCCCAATGTCAGGACTCATCTTTATCATCATCCCATCTTTCACGAAAACATTTGACGTCGACATGCTTCTCCACTGTGCGTTTTTCACTCAGCTCAGCCAATATCTTCGAAGCTTTTCGTCATCCGGTGTTTCTTCCAGTCTTTCAGCTCACTCCATTTGTCAGTTTGCAAGCAGGCACAAAGTTCTTCGTCTCCATCACCATTATTCTTCCGCGCATATATTTCTTTCGCTTTCTGTTCCATTAGAATTTTACCTACACCGATACTTCCTTGATTCTTCTCTTTCAGATTTCATCACATGATGCACCCGTGATAAAATGAGTACAATGAGCTAAGCGGTCAACTCTCACCGGTATTTTCCTTATTCTAAGGAAATTTTCATTTCCTTTCAAATTTAATGCTCACCAAACCCACCATCGTTTCTGTGTTCCCCATGCTCTCTAGTTTCGCTGCTCCTTATGCCTCACCACTTTCCACCTGTTACAATGGAAACCGTGGATCGTGATTTTTTATTGCAGCTCCTAGCCATACTCTCTGCCTTTACGTGCCTTTGCGAATCTTCTACTTACTCATTTTTGTCTTGTATAATTTACTATTACTAGGGCCGTATCCTTACACCCCACTTCCGTTTCTACTCTGACGGAACATGCCCTATCGACTAGTTTAAAACTATACTCAGCCTGCATTTCCCTCGCCATCGTCCTGCTCCCTCGATCACATTGACCGTCAGTTTCTTGATACTTTTATTTTTGGCCGTTAGCACACGATGCGCCCGTACCTAAGTGATTCAATCTGTCTACTCCCACCTACCTTCTTTGAACATTTCCCTAATCTCCGCTCTTTTATATCCTGCTTGCCACAGCCGCTGCCGTTCTTCCGCTTCCCAATTAGTTTCGTTTCTCTTCTTTCTCTGTTGATTATTCGTGCACCACGGCCATAAAGGAATGGATGTAACATGATGTCCTTTTGTTGTCGTAAACTATCTAACTTGCCCGTGCCTGCCTTCTTCGATAGTTGCTATATTCCACTCTCCAGCTAAATTTTCCAGCCGATAAACTACTTCCCATAGACAGTTATGGGTAAATGCCTGCTTTACTTCTATCAGCCTTTTGCCAGTATATTCCTCTGCCATCCTTCCGCTGCCCCTCCCCCGACGTGCATTGACTTCCAATACATCCAAATGACATAGATATCATGCATCAACGTTTCCTCACTTCCCAGCTGACTGACCTACCAGTCTCTGCCGATCTCGCTCTCATCAGGTTTCACATCGTGTTTTGGGACATGATACCACCACTGGGTCCCATTGCTTCATGTCACCTTCATGGTTAAGCATTCTTTTTCTGTGTAGAACAATTTATTCGTCATCGTATGTTCTTACCCCAGTTGTTTCAGTGCAAATACCGTCTCCTTTATGCAGGAGCCCCAGTTTTCAGCCATGCAGGCTTCGCCCAATAAGACCCTATCGTCTGACCTTGAAATACTTATTTGGAGAAAAACTTTTCGCAAACAAGCTCGTTCTCAGTGAATCATAATCATGCCATTACATCACAATATAATACGAAAAGTCAAAGGGTTGAACCAATTAGATAAGTGGTAAGTGATAAAGATTAATAATGAAAAGGGTGTGGGGGGGAGAAAACAGTTCTAATCCGGGCTTAAACCAAAACCGGATGCGTATTGTTACTTCTCGTGTGTTTTCAGTTTTCATCCGGTCTATGGCCTATTGTAGGGTAGAGGGAGGGCCAGGAAGGCTTGAGGGCATATACAAATTGTTTTTGGGCACACAGAGGAGGTTGTGGAGGCGGCCTCAGCTGTGGCTAGCATGCGACACTTTGCCGGTCTTGACTGCCGACCCCGAACCTTACACTGCTCACGGAAGGCTTCAGCCACGTTTACTGTGTGATTAGTCTGGGCAGGGTGTGAAACGACAGCGCTAGTGATTGACCTAACTCCTCCGGTGTTTGAACATGTGGAGTGATGTTCGCGAATGTGTTCAGAGAAATGCCTGGTCGTGCGGTCGATGTACTTGGTTCCACAGGAACAAGTGAGTGAATGAACACAAAATCAGGCTGCAGAATCAGGCACTTTGTCTTTCAACCACAAAAGCACTACCGGCCGGGATTCGGACAAAACCCGGAGCTTAGCTGCGTAGAAAGTTTTGCTGATCACCTCTGACAATCTTCTCTGCATACTCTCTGCCAACGTATCACCCTTAAACGGCAAGGAGATGTATATCGGCTTTATTTCCACCCCAAACTCCTTACTTGCCGGGCATCTCACATGAGTTCATCAGTTACTCCACTGGAATTTCCTTCTTTTCTGTTTGCTGGGCATACATCGTTCTTACAATGGTCGCATCCGTCTCTCATCCACCAAAAATTTACTTCACGCCGGCCATGCGCTTGTCTGCCTTACCGCTGAATATCGGATCGTAATATTAACTGTGTCCTATGATCATATATCCAGCCTGGCTGGAGCATCGCTGAACCACACCTTTATCACTATCATTATTACCTCAGGTAGCATATATCCCCATATCAACGTAAGGTTCCGATGGGGCACTGTTTGAGAAGTGTAATTGTTGTTCACGGAAAGCAGGCCAGTATATCTGTCTACTGACCCCACACATATATTGAGTTATCATACCGCTTGCGACCCTACGATGTTATTGTATGCACCTCATATTATCCGGATGCTAACTATACTGATGAACGAACTTTAACTTGCTCATTACCCCTAAACGCATTCGCTCTTTTAACCAAAATGTTGTTGTCTACTTCCAATTCCACTTTGTTGCTTGCATCGCACTAAGTCCTTTGTTGATTTACATGGATTTAACCCCCTTCCCAAGTCATGGTCTATTTGAACCCCCCGGTCTATCCTCGGCTGATGGACAAATCTCACAATTTCGATGCCTTTGTCCTATCCCTGTCCCTATCAAGCCACCCGGTCTTCAAATAATGCTCAGAAAACCCCCGAATGCTAAAATGAGCAAATCCAGGTACATCTAACCCTGCTCAACAGCCGAGTCATGCACGGCCGCCATCCTTGACTTCGGCAACCTAGATTCTCGTAGTTTTATTGATCCCATACACGGTGTCATTGAACTTGACGGTAAGATAGAGCTGGTCGATGAAACCTGAGGATGCTTTTCAGTTAGAATACGCTCCACTATATTGTCTGTTGCATACTTAATCCAATGGACAGGCAGGCAGCCAGTAGAAAGACTATACTGTAAGTCTGAAACTGTAAGCTCAGCAAGCTCGTATAAGAAGGAAGCAGGCGAGCGATAGTCAATGGAAAACAGAGTAAAGCGTGAGGTGATGTACTTTGCTGAGTGGGCTATTGAAAGCCATATTGCAGCTTGATTACTTCGGTGAGGAATCAGGCCGAAGTACTTGCTGAGCCCTGGACCCATTGGGTTTACCTTCGTTCGTGCTCTGGAAATCAAACGGAGCCAACTACCGCGGAGATTCGCTGATCCTTGCGTATTGAGCCAACTGGGTCTTAAAATCACCGAACTTGAGGGTAACGGGGTGCATAAATTGCAGGCATCAGGAAATGCAGAGAAGGAATGATAACTTACATTAGCCGTAAGCGGATAGTGCGGCCAACATCACCTCTTCTCTCAACGAGGTGGTATGCAGCTCACGTATCTGTCCCGTGGAGCTATTTGTCTTGTTTAACTCTGCGGATTTTGATTGGCTATAACATCACTGCAGGGAGATGTAGGCTCACATTCCTGTTAGTTTCAACTTGTAGGCTGCCTTTAGGTGTTGCCCCTACCTCTATCTGCCTGTTAGAGAATACCTGGCCCGTAAGCAAGCTCAGTTCGCATAGGTTCCGTTAGGTTCTTTCGACACTTTATATTACGCAGCCTTTGAGATGGTCGAATACCCCCGGCCGGATGGGTGCAGCTAACCTTGCACTGTTAGCCCGATATGGATGTCTACCTTCAATTTGGGCTGAGTCGTTTTTTTGTGCGAGTGATTAGGCAGCCTTCTCTTTCTTCCTGATGCTATTGCAACTGATGATTCGTAGCAGATTGCATATGAGGAAAGGCTCATTGCACTCGGTTAGGAAATCGGGAGTGGCTAATCCCTATTGATCTCCACTCTATGCTTAGATGCTCCAACTTCCCGTCTGTACAAACCACCAGGACTTTTGGTTTTCGGTCGCTTAAGAACATTTGATCTGCTCCGTTCTCACGATCAGCCATGGAACATGCACAGTTAAGCACAATTTGCAAAGTCCTGATTCATTTTTCTTCAATATATAGACTCCGCACCACATATTATTAAAATTCGGTTTCTTGGTTGGTCTGATTTCGCAAATTTCATTCATTGCGGGTTCGAGAAGGGCGAAAACCAGTTGTTCATCGCTCGTAAATGCAGCCATTGAATGCAATCTTACACAGCCCAGGACGTCAGAAAGTGAGTTCGGCCAGCGTCCTGTTGAACTTGCAGAGAGGCCTGTCCACGGACTGGATTCCACTTCCAAGCCCAGTGACCGGCTAAAAGCAATAGTTCAGTAATCTGACTTACTGCAGGAGAAAGAATAATGTTCTTATACACGAATTCTTTGGGGTGATTAGAGTTCTCAGGGTTGTGTGTTTCTTTCGGAGGGTGAATGGCCCACTGAGTGGAAGTAGGTTCCACTCATCACTAACTAAACACATGCCAAGACCTTATTCTCCCAGGGAACTGAAGCTTCAGTTTTCGTAACTTTCTTCAGGGATAAGAAGTGACTCTTTCACTTTGCTGTAGCTCTGAGGATAACCGAGGCAGCCGTGGTAGAAATAATAGGATAACCTCTACAGAAAATGCCGTCGCTGGAGTAAAGGCCGTCCGTTGTTTTAATCCGTCGAAAGGCTTTTCTTCTGATAGACCACACAGGATTCTCAGTTTTCTCTTATTAACAGCATCAGCAGCTCAGCGCGGGTTGCGAAATCCGGTGTATAAAGCAGTATATAACAAGACACCATGATAGTCTCTCCGGACCGTAGGGTAGATTCCCGGCACCAGTCAACAATCCATAACTCCTCAACATCTTCTTATCATTTTCCATCCCAACAGTTCAGTTCATTGTGCGTTGAAGAAAGAGAATCAATGACCGGAATCCCACATTTGCCGCTGTTTTCTCAACCCAATTTTTTCATTTCGTCAACCAACTCTCCTCATTTTTGTAGCCAACACAAATCTGGCCTTTTCTGGTCTGCCACCTTCATCATTTTCTACCTGCTGTCAGCGGCAATCAAGGTCATTAGGAAACGAAAAGTCAACATTTTGTGGTCAATCAGAGCTTGGTTATTCATTCTTTCAAGACGTGCACACATCTTATAGTTACACTCATCTATCTCCAGCTGCCGACTGGGATCTGGCTTGCTCCTAATCACTGTTGTTTTTTACCTCCTCCTCATCTTTGCATAACTATTCATTTAAAGTTTCCGCGTTAACCATCTCCACTTTAGTTAACTCATTTACTGCCCAGCCTCGTACTATTACTGCAGTTGTGTGCACCATAAACTTCAAAATTGGGAAAACCTTTCATTGTTGTGCAGTGCCGTATTCTGTGAGCAAGACTTTATCATTTGTCCTGACTACGGTCAAGAAATATATCAACGTGATCATCAGTAATCCGAGAAAATGATTGGTTCTGGTGGTTCCTGTAGGTGGGCGAGTCAGTAATGGCTCATGTTTTCCCAAGGCGCAGTTTGATGTTGTCATTTGTGAAGATGTGGCCGAAACATTCAGTGTAGTCTACTCTGAATTGCAGTTCATCAAAATTCAGCCTCAAGTCCAGACCACTCAGAGGTTTTGGGGCCGGACAAAGCAGTAAAACATGTTCTTCGGTATTGCGATGGAATATCCATATCATCCACGTACACCATTCGATGGGATAGTTTGTCTAGGAAATGAACCGCAAATTTCCCTCATCCTGGCGGAACTGGAATAAATTGAACTGATAGAGTGAACAATCCAGGAATAAAAGCTTCCATGCACATTGGAGAAAGGCTTTTCGCGATCTCCAAACTCATCACTAATTAAATTCGATGGATCAAATCAGTCGGGAAAATAAGCGCCTATGTTTATTGCAAAGTCTGAATACTGAACAACAACAAGACTTTGCAAATCACACTAAGTTGTGTTCGCTCCTAGGCTGACCTTATGAATGAGACAGAACCAATTTTGCGGAGCGCGCAAGAGCCGACGTGTCTTTACAGTTAAAGACTGGGTGAAACTGGAACTTCTGAACAGACAACGAAGAATAAGAAGAAATAGCCACTCCTGATGGAATCAACAGAATTCAGTGAGGTTCGCTCATATGCAATCCTCTAAGGAGCGTCAGCGGTCGTAACGGGTGATTATTCTTATCGAAACTCTGCGTCCGTTGAAAGCAGAGAGTCAAGAGGTCAAACACGCAGTTTCAGCTCAGAAGAATCTAGCACCGGTTGGTGGTAAGAATAATTCATTTGTAAAAGGCAAAACAAACTACTCTTCTGTTACTAGACCGGTACTGGCCTGCAGGCTGTTTCAGCTCCAGAAAAAACTGCTTTTCTTTAGGGGAGCGACCACAATGTGGATCCATTCCGAACAGTCGTTTTACTCTTTAGTGACTGGAGCTGCCCTTGGCTTCAGTTTGGTTCCGTGGTAAGGCAGGGGAACACTCCAAGTGGACAAATTTCGCGGGGTGGAATAAGCCGAATGCATTGTATGAGTATCCACTTATGAAAAAAGAACACAGGGGGTGGAAGGTGCGACCCGAATGGTGACAAAGACATACCCATGGATATCTTAAATAAAGTTGCTATAACAATAAAGCTTGCGGGACGGACACAAGGGAAGTTGGTCCAGGCGATGATCATAACACTAGGAGTACTATGACGATAGGACAAAATGAATGTTATTCCGTACCGTCGACCCGTTTTCAACAGTTCGCAAGATGATCAGCGAAATAATGTCAATGACAGAAGCCTGAGTTTTGAAAAAGCTGAAACAGAGGGAGCCCCATGTGCACACCTGAACGAATCATATTTTGAGACTAAGGGAACAGAGGAACCAAAGTCAGGATCGGACGAACTCACATGTGAATCGGCGAGAACGACCTTATCGAGAGGTAATCCCTTGCTTACCGCAGATTTTACAGTGCACTCTTTGGGCTGGGCATGCCAGACAACTGGCTTTATGTTTCTGTCCTTCACAACAAAGACTACTCTGTGTGATTACCGTGTCAGCCAGCAATCTCTGAACCTCAGATGCGTTGAATGAAAGTGCAGTAGTTTCGAATGTTTTTGTTTGGTTTGAGGCATGTATTCGGGTTTTGGCAACAAGCACGGCCCTTTCCCACGTAAAGTTTGTGGGTCCCTCCGTCAATAGAGACATTTGGCTGAGAGTGGATGCACCGGAGCAAAGCGGAATACCATTGCTTCTGTGGCGACAAGCTGCCACAACCCGGAGGCTGCGAGTTCGGATCAAGTCGGGCTCGTCATTTTATTACTCCGGATAACTAATGCTAATAAGATACCAAGAATGGACTGGAGAACAGGCAACAAGTCAGAAGTTTCGACCGTTTCCATAAGACGGCAAAAGTAAGTCAGATTGGTAAAGGGCGGTTCGTACTGTCATATTGTTGATCACTTTAACGTGATAATGCGACACCGGAAACCATATCAGCTACGGGATCTAAAGTCCCGACCGTCCGCAAGGGAATAATGTCCAGTGTTTTTTTAGCTTGCAGAAGCCAACTGTCGTTATGGCAAGCAGATAAACGGCGAACGACACAGCGGCATTGGGCAAACTACGGGTACCCAGGGCTCAATACTGATTGGCTGTTTGTCTGTGTTAATTTTGGTCACGAATTTACACATTTGATGTAAGTCATCTGATGGTAGCCACAGCAAAACTACCTTGTCAAGCATTCGATTACCACTAAACTATAAACTAGTGTGTTATTTAAAGTAGGCCTAAGTATATGCTACGTTCATTAATTATACAAACCTAGGGGGTTGTCACAGCTCGCGGTCATGTCGATTTCTCCTGCTTGGGGGTGCAGCTGTACCTTCTGTAGAGCTTGGTGTTGCAACCAGTAGTGATTAGTCGCTACGGGGTGCAACTAGAGCCGACTCAGGACGACTGACTGAATGTTGTGTGCAGGTAGGATAGTTGGAAGGGGTGCTCAGAAAAGATCCTTCATCGACGAGGACCAATTTAACGCGTCTTATACCGAATGTCTATTTCCTACTTTGCCGCCTAATAAGAACAACATTTTCTTTCGGACGACCCCTAAACATGCCGCAATGCAAGATCAAATGGTAGAGTTGGAAGCGGAATCATATTTTCAGGAATAATATACAAGTATGTGCACACGATGTAGTGTAAAAGAAAGTTGTAAGTCATTCTTCGTGGTGACACCCGGCTAATTTGAACTCAAATTCAGGTGGTCGAGCCGGCCGAATTCAAGCGGAGCTGGTTGAAAGTGGCAGAACTACTCTCGAACCCTAAGAAAGAAGGTCGGCAGGGCTGAGGAAGGAAAGATTATTGATGAAAATTCTGTTTATGTTGGTAAGAGAAGAAATTTTTTAAGAAGTGAACAAGTAGTAGCTATTTGCTGTGCATTAAAGTAGTCAGGTTTGGAAATCTGACGATAGAAGGAAGTGCTGCTGCGGATACGGATTAAGAAAAATCAGCCAAAGATTACATCCGTAGGGCTAAGTGACCGGAAATCGGCTGAGTTAGTTATGCACCAAAAGAACAACACATCTGCAGAGGGAGATTGCCAGAGCCGTGTCGAACGAACCGGCCTGATAGAATCTGATGAACTCTGAGTAGATTTTTTTCTTGCAGAGAATATAATGCGTCAACATGGAAGTGTGAACTGGGAGATAAATCGATGTACAGTGCATATCTACGGCAGTTGCAGGGACACGAAGTCCGCAAAAAGGGTGGCAAAGTAAATGACAGGGGAAAGACTATCTATTACTGTTATCTATAATGAGTGGATAACGTGATGGAGACAAGGCAAAACTCCGTGGTACAAGGGCCTCCCGGATGTGCATATATGAGGGGGTATGACGCTTTGCGGGATTAGAATGTTGCAATGCAACAGACCTAATCGGAAGAACGGTAGAACTGATAGAGAGGGTAAACAATCACTAATTCATCGACTGGTAGGATACTCTAGAGACGTATTTCGCGGTGGAATACACTGTGTGAAAGTTGTGGTAGGAAAGGTAATGGTAACATTGAATGCGTCAGTTTTCGTATATATCAGTAAAAATGATGAAAAGCTGTGGGCCTTATCTTCGGGAGGGGTTAAGTTCGTGAATAAGACTGATAAATAGTTTGACAATAATTTTTGGGAATGTGGATCATGAACGATGGGCCTAGAATGTTAGTGAGCTTTTAAATAAGCGTAAATTGTAGCTCATGGATAGTTAAATTTGCCGGGCATGAAAAAGGTAAGTTATGACATGGAAGGTTGAAGCTAGCACCATGGAAATTTGATGGTGACTGAAGGAGACCGCGGCATTATTGCAGCATTTTGATTTTACAGATGGCGTGTTTTTAACCCGCAACTGGTGTCCGTGGATGGGGTTGACCGCGCGCTGGACACCTTACCTAAAAACCTTTTTCGTGACACGAGGTGCGGTCAATCAATACAGCTGCGCCTGCATACAATTGCAGATGTCCGACGTGCTGATTTTGCATCTGCCAAAGCGGCGGATGTGAAGGCTTTCGAAGTCGGCGAGATTCGCAAGAATAATATTAGCGAGATCACTCAGCAGTAGAGATAGAATAGCCCAGGGGCTTGCCACCTGGTTGCGAGGGATCCTGGGGACCTAGGTCGAAGGAGTAGCAATGGAATGACAGATGGGTATGGAACCTTCAGCCAGGGCTGTGGGCTTTTTATTTTGTCGATATTTTCTGTCAAGCATTTCAAAACATCATACGCATGATAAATTTCTGTTGGTGTAAGGAAAAGTAAAAATACCGAAACGCAATCTGGGATGCCCCCAGCTGATTATTAGACAACAAGACGAAACCTCCAGCAATTTAAGAACTGCAACGCTTTTGGAATGAATGAAGGCTACGAGCCATTAGGATTGGAAAAGAAAGCAAAACTAATGACAAAAACCGGGAATGGAGATGAACATGAATTGGAAATGAATAGTGGTCGCCAGATTGAGGTTCTGGTTTGAGTTATCAGGACGAAATGGGGAAAAGGGAACAGAGCCAGTTTGGACAGAGTACAGTGATTTCAGTATGAAAAAGATAGATAAGGGATGTTAGAGCACGTGAATTGGGAAAATATATCAACGGCAGTGTCAGTGAAGTAAACCATTGTATACGACGATAACAAGCTGACGATAGGATAGATGATATCCGCGTTGCAAAACGTTACCAAAGTCAGGCTGTGTTTGCCTAATCAAAAATCTAGGTCAGCCCCGTGAGTTTGTTCCCGCGTGGCTTAAGTACGGGCCTGTTGTAATACCTTGGCGACATCTAGACATTTTTGGGGGCAATTTTGAAATGGTCTAGCTTCCGGCGGGCCCGAATGTCTTTAGGCAGTCTGTCCTAAATTCGAGAGTGGACAGAAATGAAGAATCTTGCCCTCCGTTCTTGTCCCGGAGTATGGAACTTTGTTAGTATGATTTCTGCTATTTGGGGTGCTGGGCTCGTCTTGACCAAAACATAGATTGGTGTTGCTTGCATGCTCTGTAGAAGTTGAGAGGTTGAATAGAAAAGAAAGGTGAAGTTTCGTACGCCGTAGCCACACGGTTTCAGATAGCGATAACTTAAATCTGTCTTCATGGTTCAGGAGGGATGGTTAGCCGGATAATTGCTCGGTGATGAATCGCCGAGCTCTTCCGATCGCGAATATAATAGATTTGAGCTTGAAAGTGGATGCCAGAAGACAGAACTCGAGCTACGGTCTGGGGTAGGATTCATACACCAGAAGTTGCCTATTGCGCATTCTTTCCGGTCTTCAGATGGGAGCTACCGTTTCCTTGGTTTTGGCCACTTGGTAGGCGGTTTGTTCTTGGAAAGCAAGGGGGCAGCAATACTGGAGGCACAAAACCCTCACCACGGGAGTGTTGGGAAGGTATAATCCGTTTGAAACGAGGAATTTGGCAGGAACATGGTTGTTCACGTGCAAACGGCATTCTTAATACGGGAGAGTTCCTTCTTCAAGGTATCGCATCGAAGGTCAGCGATTTCGGTAAGGATAAAGGAGGAGATGTACGGTTTAAAGGAATAGCCACTTTTGACATCATCAGAGAGTAGAAAAGCGGCGCCATGGTGTATTAATTTGAATACACTGTTGATGTAACGAAGTGGAGGTGGGCTTAACACAGTACTTTTTGTAACACTACCCATGACCGACTGAGACCTCACGCTAAGACAAGGCGGCAGCCGAGATAACGGCGGGTCAGTTTTGCCGTAAGATTTGTCCTTACTTAGTAGCAAGTGACCAAACGCCCCTGTCGCGTCGTGGAGGATAACGATAAGTGCCTCACCAGAGTCAGCAGACACTGTTATAAGGTAAAGGAAACCAGGGTAATGGGTCAGGAGTGAACTGAAAGTTAGAAAAACCATGTTGGTTGTTACACATTGACCATCTGTTGACAAGAAAAAGCACTAGCTTACACTTCGCTGTCTGTTCCATCGTCCATTTGACTCAAGGCCGGACGAATCGATGCGCGATTAGTGTCATTTGGGCGATCATACTAGGCTCCTATGAATTATGGAGACGGCGACAGATACGTCGGCGAAAATTGGCAGGGACTAGAGGTCAGGGAAGACCTTCATGGCAATGCCTCCAGCAGGTGCATCCTAAATTGGAAGGGTAACCAAATGTAACGGCTATTCCGAACGTGAATAACGCGTGGCTCAACTAACGAATCTCAAAGTCAGAACAAGATTGATTCGCTGCTTCTACGGTACTGAATCAACAAATTATACGCATATAAATACATACAAACCTCAACTGTACGGCCGCAACGTTTGGCAACGAAGACCAGAGAGTACCACCGTGACGGCAGTCCGATTTGGAATCAAAAATATGCCACGGCACGTGAGTAAAATATAGACAAATGTTCAAATGTAGTGATTGATGCGTGCCATACTTGTTTGAGGGCCAATAGAGTAAAGAGCACAGTCTGAGCAACACAAGCATATGACGACGGCTAGGGAGAATTTTCATACATGCACTTTACACCACCCATCAAATCCTCGCGTGAAGCGGTTAACATCCAAGGAGTAGATAAAGGTATTGACTTGCCAAAACCTACCTGGACCCTAAAGGCAGTGCATACGTCTGCCTTCTTGGGCTTCATCTATTGCCTGCTAGCCGCGGACAAGCTTGCAGTTTTCTTGATGTTATGCTCAACACATCAATGTCTTAGAGTTCATCTGAAGATGTTATGACATTATGGGTGTGCGAAAAAGGGCCTGTGGAGTGACCTGGATGCCAAACAGATTACGGAATGTGGAGGAGAAAAGCCCTCCCCCGAATAGGGGTAAATTACATGGCAAAATGAAGACGGCGAATTCTCGAATAAGAATCGAGACGGCTACGGGATACTTGAAGCATCAGAGAGTTTAAAGTGTGGTATAATGACTGTAGAAGTATGTTTGGCTCAAAACTTATATCTATTCGAACACTGGTTGGATAATAATGCAGATTGGAGGTCCCGGGAATGGAGGTGTTTCTGCAAATGGTCGACAAGTGCTTGTTCCAAAGTTTTCCCAATTTCACAAACAATGTCGTGCCGTGTGGTAAATTGGAGTCTTGACAAGTAAATCCGTTGTAAATAGTGAACACTGTATCAAATTAGACGCCAGTGTAATTCAAAGACTGTGCGAAGTGGTGGGGCCTACAGGAGAATGCTTGAGGGATAAATAAATAAATTGGGCTTCAGTTGGCATCAATAAGCTCGGTTTTAGCTTGGCCCCTCGCGTTGAAGTCGTCCTCTCCGCAGTCACTCGCCCGTTTTCTCGAATGGGTCTTGATCTTTGGGTGCTGCTGTGCGACAGCCTGCTTCTTTTGGTGTAGTTGTATGTAAAAGATAGCTCAAGGGGTCTCAAAAGAGGAAGGCTCTTAGTTGTATTAGGAGTAGGACATCGAGTTCGGCTTGGTTCAACTCGGCCGGTAGTATCGTTCTTAAATTTAACATGTACTGTGGTTGCATGCCCTTCAAAATCGGCAATAATATTTTGTATCTTGTCCACCAGGCCACGGCCCCTAACATTTTTGTCCAGCTTGGGAAATGGCACAGTTTTTCTATTAGGCTTACGCTTCCCGTGGAGTTTATTGCCAGTGTCAGTCGGTTTATTTCTAAATAACCATCCTCAGGCTTGCGTGTTAACAGTGTTGGCCACAACTCTTAAGATGCAGTTAGGAAGTCCGGTCCCACTGCCCAAATCCGCAGCCTTTCCACTGTTCTTGGGCTCCTCGAGCTCAAGTCGGCCGGGTTCCTCGAGGATTGTACATAGTGGCACTGATCAGTCTTAGTCGACTCATGGATCACAGTGAGTCTGTCGGCCGGGAAGGAGCCAGAGCGATTTTAAGTGTTGTTTATGCTATGTAGTACTTTGGCCGAGTTCGTCCAAAAGTTGGGTTCCCAGTTTATCTGACCATTCCCTTGATCAGCCTCGAGGCTTTGACGGCCAGTTCCGCTGTGGTCATTTCTAACCCCGGAATGGACATCAACTTCAGTGGAGCCTCTCTCAACTTTGCGAATATTATCTGATTGTGCCGCCCACCATTTTCGTCTACTCAGCAACCGTAAGTCACTACCGAGTAGCCTAACACTGATGCCTCTGAAAACTGGTGGAGTTGGGCGTCATTTGTGCACTTGATTCCCGTCAAGCATCTTGGTACCTTGACCTTGCCGAGTTGATCTAGGCTGTGCAGTCAGTCACGCCATAGTTTTTCGTCGTCGTCCTGGAGAGGCTCATCCCAACCCATCCCTCTTCGGCGCAACGGTTGCCGCAAGTGCTTTCACGGCAGCAACCGTGGTGTAACAAAATCTAAAGGATCATAGAGGCTTGAGACTGATGATAAGATTCCTCTCCGTGTGGCTGGTCTTTTGGGTACGGCTTCCATCGGACTCCAAGCTTGCGCTCCATTTGTCAAGAGGACCCCCAAAGCTCTTTCGCGCACTGAATTTTCTCGAAATTCGGAATAACGTTGAGAGTCTGAGGGCCGTTTGATGCCCACTTTATGAGGCTGAACCCCCCTGACTTTGGAGTGGTGGTCGGTTCAGTCATATACGGAACGGCTGTATTTGGGTAGTCAATGGATTACAGGAAATCATTTACGTAGGATTGGCCCACTGCTCCTTCTAACAGATTGCTGGTGCTGCCGAAACTCTTGAGGGTTTCCCGGAGGGCAAAGTTACCGCAGAAGTGGGATGACACCGTCCCAAAGTGCTGAACCGTCAGGCTGTACTCGTTTGGATTACGATCTACGTCCCTTACAGGCCACCACAGTAGACGAAAAGCGTCCCTATCTTTAGCGGGCATTTTTATTTGTGGAAAGGTTCTCCATACGTCAGCAGAGCTGACCACTTTTCTTAATCGGAAACTGCACAAAATCCCGACTAGTGTTGTCGCTCAGTCTGAGCCCTGTAGTATATGGTCGTTGAGTGACACACCCTGACATTTTCCGGCACAGTCAAAGACCATTCTGACCTTCCCCGGTTTCTTTGTGTCCACGACTTGGTGATGGGGTAGGTACTACCTCAAATTTGCGCTGATTTCTGTGATACCTGTTCTCCATTTATAGCATGAGTCTTTGATATGTTGCATGGCTCGCGTATATTCCATTCTTCAGTGTGGTTCTCGAATTAGCCTATTTTTGAGGAAGCATTATTTTTTCAGAGCCATTTCTCGGCTGTTTAGCATTGGCTTCATGTTGGGTCTCCACGATACAGGAACCTCAAAGCCATCTATTACATACCTGGCCTTCTCAGCTACCATTTTCAGAGCCGGTCTGTCTTCTGGCTATGGGGCATCTCTATCAATGACTTTGACAGCAAATTTGGTGTTGTGCAGCTGTTGTAATGCCTACTTGATTTTCGCCGTTCCCTACGAAGAGCAGTTGATTTGGATCTGTTTGCCGTATCTTTCGTTTGCGCTACCATATAATGTCCAAAGGAATATTGTGTGTCCTGCAAAGGTGCTTCACGGCTTTCTATTCTTTGATCCGGGACACAGCGTGCTTCCGTTACATCACATCCGGTCAGCAGATCTATTTCGTTATTCGGCCACTGAGTCAGAATCTATTGTACTGACTGTGGTTCTCTCATCGGCAGATCTTTTATAGCGAATGCCTCTGGGCATTCCGCTCTATTGTTGTTGACCAAGGAACCGAGTTGCAGGTGCAGTTTGGTCGATCGGATGACTTGGGTGCCACTCACTGAGCTCGCCGCTTATGAAGATTGATCTCTTTTGATCCTGTATCTCTCAGCCGACTTCTTCCTCACAACAGTGGTATCCGAGCCGCTATCTACGAGGGCCAACTCTTTTATCACCCCAACTGGGGTTTCTACGCCGACTTCTATTACTCCCAGGCAAATGGGCCTGTTATTAGAGCGAGACACTGAGCAGACCACACTTGGCTTCGGGATTAATTCGGCATTCAAGTTCTTGGGTTTGTAAATTAGGTAATGGCGTTTCCCATGGCACCCATCCTGACTACAACATTTTTTCATTCAGCACACCGCTGCTCGATGTGAATCGTTGAAACTAACAAGGCACGCGCCCAGTCCCTTAGCCACTCTCTATCGTTCGTGGACATCCACTTTACGGAAGCGGGGACATTTCACTAGGCAGTAAAGCTCGCCACAGAACTTACGTACGGGTAAATTTTCACCTTTGCAAGATAGCGCATGTGTTTGCCCATAGTTGGCCTCTACTTGGTTTCCTGGTTCAGCTTTGTGCCGTCACTGTCCTAGGTAACTTGCTCGTCTCGCGCACAAGTTGACCAAAACAACTGTTTGCCATTCGGGCATGACGGTCCATAAACTGCTTCAGCTCCTTGAACGTAGTTTCTCGCCCAAATCTGAGAGTCCCCTCGGCTTCCTTGGCCCATCTACTCTGAAGTTCCGTAGATAAACTGAGCAATATGGTCTCAAACGTTTAAAGTGCTTTCAAGTTCAATCGATTGTCTAAGTGATTCAGAGCGATGCTGCAGTTCTGCTTTTTTATCACCAGACTGACTAGTGAGCCTGACTAGCCTTTGGAGTTTTTTCCTCTGATAGTACTCCATTGATCAAGTTCCGACCGACCTTAAATGGTTACCCAAACAGGTCTTTCAAGACTTCACGCGCTCGGGTGTAGCCCTCTTTGGGACTTAACATCAGGCACCCTTCGATCGCTTCTCTGGTACTTCCGCGACAGTAATATAGCAAGAATCTCTGCCCTGGATCAGGAACTCTCCTTCCTGCAAAGTTTTTGCATTGTTTAATGAATTTGCAGTACTGTTCCGCGCTTCTGCCAAATGGAGACAACTCCACTTCTGGTAAGTCAGTTGCGAGTGTTCAGCTGCCACAAGTCGGTTTCAACCTCTCCACGGAATTGCTAGGCTGGATAGTTGAGTGCTCTGTGGTTTCCGAGGCTCCTCTCACTCCCGTCTTCGAAGTTGTTCGTTCCCGGTTGACTAAGCTTCTTCTTTAGCTTGCCTAAGCCGGTTTTATAACTCTACTATTCTCAATTCACAAGTATCATCAAGTTTAAGTTCTATATCATTGGCCGAAATACATGAAGTTGGGCTGACATGACTAAAAAACCTAACAATATCCAAAGGAACAGTATCACCCAAAATTACCCCAGGGACTCGCCGGGTTCCTTCCTGTCCAACTTCGGTTTGCTTCTGTCCTCTTCTTGGCATTTCTGATTGATTTCCGCGTTGAGATTCCAAGCTGAGTAATGTCGGTTATTCCGAACGTGAATAACGCGTGGCTCAACTAACGAATCTCAAAGTCAGAACAAGATTGATTCGCTGCTTCTACGGTACTGAATCAACAAATTATACGCATATAAATACATACAAACCTCAACTGTACGGCCGCAACGTTTGGCAACGAAGACCAGAGAGTACCACCGTGACGGCAGTCCGATTTGGAATCAAAAATATGCCACGGCACGTGAGTAAAATATAGACAAATGTTCAAATGTAGTGATTGATGCGTGCCATACTTGTTTGAGGGCCAATAGAGTAAAGAGCACAGTCTGAGCAACACAAGCATATGACGACGGCTAGGGAGGATTTCCACACATGTACGTCACTCCGGTGGTAGTTGCAGGAAGTTGTTTTTTCGAGCGGCATGTCCTCAGGATTCTTTGGCTAGGCCGCGACCACTGTTCTTGGATCAAAGCCCATATGTACGGTGTCCTCGATGCGGCGGACCCGTGGGGGTGCGCCCGCTCTGAGACTGTGCCACAGAAACATGTCAGACGTCCAAGGTAAGTTTGGAAGCAGTCCAGCTGCGAATGTCTGCCAGGTGCTTACTGGTGAGCCCACAGTAGTCTAAGATCTTTAAACACTGTGAACTTTTGGCTCCTGAGTGTGCTCCGGAAATGTCGGTTACCATTATTAACTGCCATCAGTTCACTGGTGAACGTGCTATATCCGGGTTACGCGAGCTGCAGAATTTTAAAGGAGAGAGTTGTTGGTCACCAAGGGCTATAGACGGATTGTTGCAAAACCGCTTCAGAAGCCGCACTTAAAGCATTGATCCTCACTGTCAGAAAGGCGGGGAGTCATGATGTGCAAGGAGCCCTACAGGCCATAGCCTCTTTGATGGGGGTAAATGCTACCCGTGCCGGGTGGGGAAACGTGACGTCCGCCGGCCCCCACCGAGAAGGTCTATGAGGGACGGCGGTGAATAAACCGGCGATAAAAGTTAACCAAGCCGGAGGCGTGGAGTAACTGCCGGTAAGAAAGTGGTTCAGGATAATTGCGAATAATCGCTACCTCTTCTGGCAGAGTTTTTATCCCCGAGGCTGCAATGTAGGGACTGTAATAGTGGACCCATCTAGTTTGAATTTGACCAGGTTATTGGTTACACCATCTCGGCTGAGGAGCTGAAAAAGAGCTTGCAACCAGAATATGGTTCAAGTATTTGAAAGTAGTTTCAAACCGCCTTCTTCCTCAATAATGAACCTTTGAAATGCTTGGTCTGCATTGTTGAGTCCGAACTGCGCGTGTAAAACCTCGAAAAGTTTGAATGATGTTGCTACGGTTGTTTTAGAGTTTTCTACCTCGGCTACAGGGGTTTGATGATGGGCTCTAACTAGGTAGATGCGGCTGAAAATAGGTAGTCAGATAAGAATGAAGTTATATTTTGTGTGCCTGGAATGAAGTACCTATCTGGGATGGTAGCTTCATTACCGGCCCTATGGTAGCCATGGGAAGCCAGTCGCATTCCACCTTGGGAAGCTCCTGAAGAGGCGATGCTAGGTGGCCGTTGGATGGACTTGTTTGCCTGGTCCTATCTTGCAAGTAAACCCATCCCTTGCAAGGTAGAGCTTGTCAGATATAAAGTGGGAGGGGTCCGCCTAAAGCTGGGGACCTCCAACGAATTTATGGTTTACGACGTTTGTATTCTTAGTGGGAAGGGTGCCGGACTGACTTATCACTGCCTGGTGACCTGGAAGCAGTCCCGCTTGGGGATTATCAGCCTGCAGCTCAATAGATGGAGGCGTGAACGGATTCACGGAGTGATACGAGCCGGTTACGGAAAGGAAAACTCGTCAGTTGGCAACTCTCCGGCGTCGTGATTTGAAGAACAGGTCAAAGTGAACAAGAAAGCCAATAACTAGCAAAAAAAGGAGACATCCTCCACCATAAGCAAACCGCAGGATGTGTGCACACGTCCAAGTTTAGCTTGAGGGAATTGCGGCGGGTACTTGAGATAAGACCGCCGCTGACGGCGCATAGTTATCAATTTCATGGGGTTTTCATCAATTTCTTCTTTTAAAATGGCCCAAAAGCTGCCTTGGTGTCCAGTGGGAACCTGGTTAGAAAATAAGTCTTCTGCATGCAAAAGAAGACCGCCGTTATGGTTACTGAACGCTGTAATTTTCGGAACAATTCGAGATGTTAGCCTCCCTGTTTGGCGCCTGTGTTTGCAACTGGTTTTGCTGGGCCTGGCCCCTGAACCGATCTTGGTATCAACGGTACTCTGATCAAGATCGGCTGAAAGAGTAATCAAAGACGGGGTTCTGGGACGTTCAGCCCGGTCGGGACTCTGATAACGTCTTTTTGTCCACATTGAGAACGGCTAGGGTTGGTGGAAGTTCTGGGGCCCGCTCAAAAGCGGTCATCGGGGGGTCTTCAGAGCATGTTCCTACGTAGTTACTCTGATCGGAAGATTACAGGAGTTCGTTAAGACAGTAGCTTGTGGATGTTACCATTCCCTAACACCAATCAATAATTACACTAGTTCTTTGGGGTCAAGGTTACCGGAAGCTCCGAGTAGTGCTTGAACTCTGGCTTGTTTCAGCTGCGCCTCTAACAGTCCTAATACTTTTCCTCGCGAGATCTCCCGCTCAGCAGGTTCACGTCTGTCTGTAATACAGAAGGCCCTTTGGTGGCTAGATGCGCCTCTTGGATAAGCAGCTCTAATCTGGGCCAGTTGGATATAACTGACTAGATAACCACTTATTTCACGGCTGTGTAAGAGTAGTGTTTGAGAGCTACATCACTTACCTGAGCAGCAGCTTCACGGGAAGATGACCAGTAGTCTAGAAGTGACGCGCACCTTTGCTAGTGACCTTACACTTTTCGAAATCTACTTCCAACATACAAAATCAGATCTGAAGGTCGCCAATGGGAAACTTTAGGACCGCTAGCGGGACTGTCAAAATGGGCTGCTCGGGGTCAGACCCACGGTCGTTACCAATCATGACAGCAGAGGCGTATTCAATGCAAATCGATGCCTAAAGATGTGTCGAGCAAAAGGCACAAAATACTTGGTGAAACGGCCATTCTGACAGTAATATACGAGAAGTATGAAAGAACAGTATTTCAAAATTGTCAGGAATTTTACTTTTTTATGGCGAAATACATATGGATGTATACGTACGAATGTGATTCCAGGAATTGCAAGGGTCCTTGATGGAATGTTCAGGACCACCAAGTTTAGGCTGTCTTGAGCTTGGTTTACGTGGGCTTCGGTATATTGTTTGAAGCCCTTGGAACCCCTTAGGTAACACGAGAACGATAGTGGTGGTCTAGTGGTGGTCTAGTGGTGGTCTAGTGGGTTAGAGCTTTTGATTGCCACCTCGGAGGTCTGAGGTTCGAATCCCGGCCACTACCGGCTACTTTGGTGGTAGACAGCATCTCATTGTCGTCCGGATCGTTACCGGACCTGACCTAATGGGACCTTATGGGGTGCACTACTTCAAGTTTCAGAGTCTGGTTGCCGGTTATACTCGATAGTGCAGTAGGCCTTCGTGGCTACGGGGTATAAACACATTCCACAGCTTTCATGCACGAGCATGTAATACAAAAGTATTTGCCAACAATAAAAGTAAAACTTGAAATGCAAGAGAGAGGAAAAGAATTTATTGGGGACATACAATAAAGTGCAGAAATGTGCAAAAGTGGAGCAAGCGGCCCCACCAAAATAGGTAAACTTTCATACAAACAAATTCTCTGGTGTGTGAAATTACCTGTCACGTCAGCAACACTGCAAAACCTTTTTAGGGTTTCTTTTCCGTCTACTAACCTTGATGCCGTGACGGCAATACTCCACAACCTTGTATCGGTGGGACATTCTTAACTCCGATGCCATCAAAACCTGCAGGGGCAAAGTCTAATCCTAAAACTCTTCACCGCAAATCGCCTCTTACTTCCTGCCTGGATCGCTTCTTAACCATCCTGTACTCTATGTGTGTAGTATAACAAGCTTTCCGGATACGTAAAAAGACAAAGCCATGGATGACCTACGTAATATTAGTTTAATGGCGGCTCATCTGCCGGGAAGTTTACCAATAACGTATCTCCATTTTTCACAAGTTGCCTTGCACACGGTATAAGGCTATTCTCTGACAAAGCGCAGCCACAAAGGGAAAGGACACGTGCTTTTGTAAACGATACTTTTCCCTTGAGCGCCGACCCTTTTGGCCCATTTGTAATGGTAAATAGCTACTCTGCTAGCTCAAAGTCACCATAAGATCAGACCCCTGGTCCTGCCCATCTGCCCACCCCCGTTCCACCTGAACGCAAACTTCCTCACCTGGCGTCACCCCAAACCGAATCCTCACCAATTAGGCTTAGTCACACTGCATGCCCCAAAGTCATGATTTGTCATCCTCAGCCATACAATCTCCGTATTTAACTCCCGAGGCACATCTTGGTCACGGTGCGATTATCAACTTCCACCGCCCCAATTCGTCTGCCTCTGACTAGAATCCAACCACTGCCGTCAACCGCGGTTCACCCTGAAACCTCTCGAAAACCACGCGTCTGATGCAAGCACTGATTTCACATGTCGAGGTGTACCCCTTTCCTAATATATTGTACACAATAGGAGCTCACCAGCTGCACTTCCCTGGTCGGCAAGTGGCCAAGCACCCTGCGGAGTTAAACATCTTGTATCTCTACTTACATTCCACGAAAACCCACTCTGCTCTGACGGTGAAAATCAAGCCTCTCTACCCCCACCGCTACTCGATAATACTGGCCGTGTGCCGTCGAGCAGCTACCTCAGGTGTGGTCGTAGCGGTAATGTTTCCGTGCCCGCTTCCGCTCCTGCTTTTGCAGTAGCCTACTTGGTGTAGTTAACTCCCTTTTATCGCCTCCCACTATTCCTACACCCCGCCAGTCACCAAATCCCAAATGAAGCGGATTCAGTATCCGACCCCGCCACTCCTAGGACACCATTTGCAATCGGTAACAGGAACACCCGGCCTGAATTGTATACTTTCTGCCCCACCCCCCTGTATCCATTTCCTCTCTCTAGCTCCCAAAACCCTCGCGTGCCCCCAACCTATTATGCCTACTCAGGCCCGTATCCCATCCCACACCTTTTAGCCTCTCGTGGCATAGTTTCCATCCCCTTTGAAACCTATGCTCTCCAACCTGGACCCTCCTGTTCTGATTTAAGTTTAAATGGTCTGCTACCCAAAAACCACATAGTTCTTGACCACCGCCGATAACCTCCTTGGCCATACTGCTAACCAGTTTACTGACAGCATCACTGAGCCCTTTTGAACTTACGCCAAAGACTGAGAGTAACAGGACTCCCAGGTAGAACAAGGCGAAGCTATTTCTCATGAATTCCTAAAACAGAAAGGGAATAATTCGTACCTTCTACGGTACTGAGTTGAAAACGACAAAATGTGCAGATATATACAAACCTAAGGTGTGCGGCCAAATTTACTGAACAGCAAAACCCAAAAAATCAACGTTTCGTGGTCCAAGCTCGACAGTCAGAAGCAGTTTGAGGCCGAATTCGAATGTCCCATACAAACAGAACAGAAGTACTAATGTGTTTTTTTACGGACATGCTTAGCACAGTAATGTCGAATGTAGTCACATTCACGAAGCAAGTAGAACATTTGAAATGACTCTCAGTGTATATCCTTTCCTATGATCACCCTGGCCATTGTCTGGACAACGTATTGCTGATGTGACCATAACCTGCTTCCTTCCCCAAAGCCCCTATCAAGGGCTCAGTATAGCTGGCCACTTATGTCACTGACCAGAGCCTCTGTGCAGCCCTTCTTACCTGTGCCTGTTCAGAATGAACTATGTTGTGAATTTGTCTAACACGGCTCTCGGCTACCGTGGCAGTGCGAAAATCACGGTGGATGACATTTACCTTCCTCTGACCTGTTGATCCCATCACACCAGCCCCTTCCGCCCTCCCGAAACACCTTTTCTTGTCCTCCTTGAGGATTGGACCCAAATGTTGTCCACTTCACCAGGGGGAACAAAGCCTTGGAACCAGTATCCTCGATGAGTAAACCTGAAATCACCACTCGGATGGCTGGTCACTTCGCAGGTGAAGACCCTGATGTTAAATCGAATGAATTCACTTGCCTCTCTCCTTCTGGACCTCCTCCTCTTTTTCCGCTACTAGCTGCACCTGCTACTGTCCCCGAGTACCAACTTCAATCCAGCCTCCTAATTGGGAAGACTCATTTCTTCCCTTGGTCCCCAAGCTTTCCTAAACTCTCGATATTCCGACCTACTGCACTGCCCAAGGGTCGGATACACAAGTTTTGGTCAACGCTCCAAGCTTGGCAATCCCACGGTCTCTGAGACCGTAGGCTGGCCGAGCCATAGTTTTCCCATACCAGATCACGCCACTCCTTGGTACTTTTGCGCCTCAGCTGGTGGCAGTTGTAGTTTTGCCGCAGGGCCAAAATGCGTCAAAGATGATGTGCGATAACTTCCGCACACCAGAACGAAACCGGCTGCCTGCCCAAACCTCTTAACAGAGGGTCCAACCTTCCCATTCTTGCCTGGACCGAATTCCCCATCCACAGCCCACCCACCAGCAATACCATAGGCTGGAATTCCAGAGCCTGTAGTGATGTCTCCATTTCATCTCCCATTACCTCCCCTGGTGTCCCTGCACCTTTCATCCATCCCACCATCTCAGCCTCGCTTCCATCGAGTCCCTCCAGTTATTTTGGTACCAACTACTTCGTCTCTTCGACAGAACCTCTACCAAGACTGGGTCCAGATGGCCTCCTGCCGGCCCTCCCCGATCTAGACCTACCTGAACCATCCTAGTTGAGACCTTATACGTATAAAAACCAATGCAATACGGGATTTTCCCTGCCCTGCGGATGTTCATTACAGCAGTCCGCTTCACAAAGGGCCGGCAACATAATCCTGCTATCCATCTTCCCATTGACGGTACACCTGTAGCCCGTGAAGTCATGTAGAGAAAATTTAAAAACCATTTTCTTTTTCTGCCGATTACCAACCTGTTAAAAAATGGCTGAAGTGGTTTCTGAACTCCCGCTCTTGTAACTCCTACCATCCGGACTTCTTCAGCGCCCTATCAGCTGCAACTAAAGTGGGCAAATTTGAAATTGTAGTATATTTGAAATTTTTCAGGACCTCCAACTGTATTCCTCACGTATCTCTGGGAGTCAAAATCTGATATTTTATCCGTCGAATTCTCTGTTCTCTTGGCTATCCCCTTATCAGCCCCACGGATCACGAGCTGTTGACCGACGGTCACTTATCTTCCACAAAGTCTACCTCCAGTATCGTCATCCAAGGCAGTCCCCCAGGTCCGTTGCTGTTCCGATCTAGTTTCAGCGGATTCCTCCACCGTTTGCCAAGGCACCCCGTTTCTTATTGCTAATGGTGTCGAAAATGTATACTCTCTCCGCCCTAGTGACCTATGTACAACTCCGCGCAGCAAATCCGGCGATTCATCCTCTCTTCGAATTTGGCGCATCTAGTAGTTCCTAAATAGTCCCCTGTCAAATGCTTCTTAACCTACAAAATCACTGTATGGCTCGGTCAAATTAGCCTGACGGCCTCCCCATTCCCATTGATCCCAGTGCCAGTCACCTTGGAACAGGCTGTTCTTTTTTCAACTCTCAGTGACTTGCATCGTTCCAAGCAGCTATATCTAGGCGAACCCCAGGCCTGCTGCACCGAAGCTTCTTGGAAGGGTGGGTGGCCTTTCCATGTCTCTCACATTCAAGAGCACTGCTAGATTATTGCCCGCGAACGTTCACCCGCCGGCTGCGTTCCCCTATCTACACCCCTGGGAATATCCAGCGTGCCTCCAACAAAATGCTTCTTGGCTTATCCACAGACTTAGCCCGCCGCCGAAGCTGTGAACTTCTGCCCTTCCGGCCCATATTGGTTTGCCTCCTAAAGCCAAAACTAGTTTTCCACCTCAAGTTAACTTGCGAAGAAAATTACACTTCTGAATGTACCTTATTTGTAGACTCCTCCTCCTTTCCCTTTAGAAACTTTGCCTTTTCCCTCCGATCCTTAATCTGGTCTCGATCAGAGGTCCTGATGACTCTTATCTTCTTATTTCAAGGTCTGGGACCAGTTCCTCACCAGTAAGCGAGCACCTCCTTGTGGTATGCTCCAGTGGCACAGTCTTCGTCCACCTAAATTTTTTAAGGCTACGTGTCCGGCCGAATGCTGCATCCACGCCGACCTGGCCTTCGAAAAAATCTTCAATTTCTGACCCCATTGTACCGCCGTCATTTGCTGATACGTATTTTTCATGTCCTCCTCTTTTTCATTGCCTCATCGTCTCGCTCTGTGACCACCTCCGCTTCTGAGACGCTGTGAATAGACCTTCCGCTTTCGGCGCGATAATTCTAACTTACGTGAATATTCATCTGTGTTGCCCATCATAACTCAATCTTGCTGGCTTCATTCACCTCCCACCCGAAATTGTAACCTTGATCCTGTTACGGTTCTTCAGTGCTTATACCCATGGCATCATCCAGCAACTTGACCATTCCGAAATGTATCATATACAGTCACATCTACCGTGCTGACACGGATTTATTGCTGTCCTTATCATTCTCTGCCAGCCCTTCATTTTTATCATTAATAGTTTTACAATCGCGCCCCATAGTCCTCTGTCTATGACTTAGCTTTTACCTTCATTGAGGCTTGCGCTCTGGGAGGATTAAGCACAGCATCATTCCTCCAATGCTAGCTTACCGTGCGTTGTTCCCTCCAGCTGGAAATCATTTCTGGTGAAAAACAAACGTCACCATACCCTAACATACTTTCTCAGGCCTCTTCATCCCAGTTCCACGGTCACAGACTTTTTCACTGAATCACTTGTCCGTCAACAACTAAATATTTGGAGCATTCTTTTGTTCTTCTCTGCTTAGTCGCGTGGTACCTTCATTCCATCGGGCCTTAAACGGTGTAAAGGACAACATTGAAAGTTCTATCTAATGTTCTTTATACCTCGTGAATGTAACTACATTTGAAATTACTGTGCTAAGCATGTCCGTAAAAAACACATTAGTACTTCTGTTCTGTTTGTATGGGACATTCGAATTCGGCCTCAAACTGCTTCTGACTGTCGAGCTTGGACCACGAAACGTTGATTTTTTGGGTTTTGCTGTTCAGTAAATTTGGCCGCACACCTTAGGTTTGTATATATTTGCACATTTTGTCGTTTTCGATTCAGTAGCTTGGAATGTGCTAATCAATCCTTTTCTGCTTTACGACCTCGTGTTAATTGACCACGCCTTGCTCGAACTGTGCTTCCTGCAAACTAAAGTTTCCAATTCGAACAGTGACTAGGAAACTCTTTGAAAATGCTCAGACGGGGAAATTAGACTTTCTGAAACAGCAGTAATTATTCTGGCAGGTTTCTGGTTTGAGTGTTACTGATTATCCAGAAAATGCTTCATCCACCAATTCAGTCAGCCCTCTGTCATGTATTTCTAGTCACGATGAGCTTAAAGTTCTCGGTATTTGTAGAGTGGAGGCGACATAATTGGAAAATCAATTTCGCTCAATTTGGGCGGGTACATAGCTTCACAAACAAGGAACTCATCTCATCGATCCAGCAGAAAAACCGTTTAGTTCGGGTAAGAAACCCTGAAGGGCTAACGGTATCAAAGGGCATGAATCCTTAAGGCTGACTGAAACTATCTGGGTTTCAGCATCCGACCTGCAGGGAGCAAAACTGACCTCTTTCTATTGGCACTCCAACCAATACTGTATATTCATGAAACAATTTGAAAAGCCCTCTGGGTGAAAATTTGGCGCTTGTCTTGCTCAGCTTAAACAGTCGTGTGCTCACATGCGCCCATCATCTGCGCCCTGCGCAGTCATGGACACAATCCGGCAATCCAGCACACAAGAGCACACATGACGTCCGCCCTGTGAACTCCAATCAGACTGCATCACGTGTTACCCTACCCTAATCAGCCCAGTCCGACTGTACGATTGCTTTGCGCTTTCGACTTCATACAGCCTTGACTCATGCTCTTCCATGCCATCTTCACGTGCCTGCCTGCACTTACGTTTGCCATGCGATATAACCGAATACTTGTTCACCCATACTAGTGTGCCCCTCTTCTGATTACCGAAGTCGGGATACAACACCGGCCTTGGACAAAGATTTTGTATCCTATTCATTACTGTCGTGGGAGGGCCAGAAGCTCCGTCGAGGGCTGCTCGAAGCTTGATCCGAAAATGATGTGCGTCATTGCAAGAGGAATCCTCGTAAACTTGCTCGGACGATCTTTCAAGGCCGCTGGAAGTTTTATCAATGATGACTTATCGACGACCAAGAGGACCAAGAGCGACACTGAATTAGTGTTATTTTTGGTGATAAAAATTTGGGATTGCAGTTGACTCTGGGGCATTAAGAATACCGTTCTGATCCGAACGCACTGCCCGAAATGGAGTGCATTATCCGATATGTGCCTGTTGATTTGCATAGCCCAGTGGTAGAGAAAGCAGAGCGAATAAATATACTTGGGTGCGAATCTACTCTCGATGATTCAAAGATCATAGGTCGTCAATCCCACACCGCCAAAAGCCGACTTGGACAAGTCGTACGCGAGAGCTGACGGCTGGCGCGAACAGAGCCAAGGTGGGCTCGGGTAGTTGGGAAGGGCCACGACCCAAACCAGACTTGGGCCAGCATGCACAAAATAAGCCAAGAGCCCACAAGGTCAGCTTGGTGTAAACTGTACATCTCACTGCATCGTTTACCATATCTGACCGACCTTTTGTGGGATGAGTGTACCCGACTGGTGGTCAGCAGCAAAAGGGCTCGGCTCAAGCTTCGTCTGCGTGAATGGCCCTCGTCGGGCTTCAAAGTGCCGCTTCGAAGTGAACTGTGATCAGAAAGGATGCGTGGGTAACCACCATCCGTAATTACAAGTCTCTGGAAACCCTCCCCACCCATCCGGATTAACCCGGGTCTATCCGCTTGACAGGAACGATGACTGCAAACCGGCTAGATTGGGCATCGTACCCGTCAGTTTCGTGACACCTAAGGGGTCGCGGAAGGTTGGGGATTTTTCGGACACGGAGTTGGGTACTTTGTTGGTTGTGTGAAAGCTTTTGGAACGACTGGAAGTAGTCGGCCCGCCCGCCTCCCTCAAGCTCAGCACAGCTGTAGGGGGTCATGCTAGCGAGTCGGTAAGGCTAACCCCACAGTTAACTTTCTTAACTGAAGGAAAGACCGTAGATCTTCTAGAAGCCCTTGCAGCATACAGCTTGCAAATGAGACCAGTCGAGGTTGTTACATCGGACACCGAGGGATGACTTCATCTCAAAGACAACTTTCGAAGGATTTTCTGGTACCATGTTGATATATACCAACTGTGCTCAATGAACCAGAGGCTTACTGTGAGGCTGAACGTAGTATATGCGACCAGAAAGAACCATCCACTACGGGAACGCTACCTGGCTGGACACTTCACTAACCCCTGACGAATGGAGCTCAACGGCCGTCATCAGTAAACTACCTAGCGGTTTTCGAGGGAATTGTCCATATGGAACACTAACAGCTTTTAGACATTGAGTGCAACAGCCTATCACAGGGAAGTTGAGTTTACCCAACGGAAGACTGGTTGATGCATTCTGCCGTGAACTCCAAAAGACAACTTCACGGCGGGCAAAACGAGGTGGCGTTACTATCAAATCACCTATCAAGTGACCCAGAAGTGGCCCGAAAGCTCTTGACGCACCTCAAAAGTAGACCTTTTCAGGGAACCCAGTTGAAATATGAACATCATCAGGCCATGAAACAATTCGGGACTAGCGGACCAGGTGGCAGCCTAGAACGCCTTGATGGAACTGCACGGCCGGCGGCACAACAAATTTCCACTTGCCAAAGCAACATATAATGAGCTGAAGTCAGTGTCCATAAGTGGGCTCAGAAAGACCGTATTTTCATTGGGCCTTCAGGTAGCAACTACGTTGAAAGGGTTTTTCACCACAATCGGATTGAGCCTTGAATATTGGACCGACCCCACGATTTTGTTGCGTTACTAGAAACAGAGGAAACTGGGGTCGTTTTCTAAGCACCCGAAGGTTTTATCTACAAACTGAAGGAGAATCAAAGAATATGCTGATGGTTTAAATTCAAAACTACATAAAAACGGATGAGATAGAATACAAATCACCTTTTGCCGACTGACTGGGGGTTTTACTCCATTTTTCCTCCAAACATATACTGGTCGACAAATTTTTCTCGAACAATAATCAGAATTTACCGAGTTCCTATTCTCCATGCAACTCGCTTGAAGATAAAAGACAAATTCGTCAAAATCTAACTTAGACTTTTAAAGAGGGGCCTTTCAGCCGAAATTATATTGTGAAGTTATTTCGACCTTTGCCGAAGACGTTTATTCACAGTTCACAGATCAAAGTTTTTCACACATTTTGTACGCAACTCCCTGAAACATCCAGATTTGCATTAGTATTCCATGAATTTCCGTGTTCGTGTGTGTTTTTATACTGTCCGTCCTACACCCACTTTTGAGGCTGACTTACAGTTGGGAGCTGATTTTTACTTCCTTCGGGAAACTTGGCGCACCAACAGGACAGAGTGGAAATGGAAAAGGTTAAAAGGCCAGTGACAAAAGAGTTAATTGACTTTTCCACTCTACCCATTTGTAACGTACGTTTGAGCAATGTGTAGCCAAATTCACAACGGATCCCGAAATAAAAAGACGATTATCCGTGATATTCTACGATACCAGATTATTGAATGAACAATGACACCAAAAAAATACAAACCTCAATAATGAGACCACAAGGACTCAACAAACGAGAAACCAAATTGCGGCGTGCGAGCAAGGAGCCCGTGCGTCACGCAGGTCCAGAACAAGGATGTGACAACGTAGTGCACTGGGCGCGAACAAACAACAATTGGTCCGTAAAAACAGACAGTTCGTAAAGATACGTCAATAGTGTAAGCAAGTGAGTGATGTTGATAAAGATGCTGAATCGCAAAGGCTTAGGGGGATTTTCCACGACCGGTCGGTAAACCGCCCACCAAAATCCTCCTGAATCCTTAGCGGAGTCAAAGGTTTAGTATAAGGGTACTGATTCGTCCTACCAACCTAGGTTCTGTTCTCAGTGCGCGCGCCTAATGCTTGTCGTCAACGTTCTACTCATGGTCGCACCTAATCCGTTTGCCACATAGACGCAAGGCTATTCTGCATCTTCCACGAGAACATCTGACCGATAACAGGCTTAAAGGGTAAACATAGAAGCTGTCCTTGGAAAGGCCGTCCTGCCCTGGCTGAATGTGCTTGCGTGAGTGTGTGTGTGTGTATTATGTAAAAGTCGCTGCTGCCACATACGCAAAAGACATTGAAGTAACGTCAACAAAAAAACGACGAACACTGTCACGTGTTTGGTAGGGGTTACGGGGTATGGCTTGCGTCTGGTATGTGCGTATGTGTCTGGATGTATAGTCGAATCACAAGCATCACCACACATCAAAAGAGGACTTTCCGCAACGTCAACGAAAACTGTGAGCAGTGTAACGTGTTTGACGGAAACCGTGTGGTATAACGAGTACAATGTGGGCGAGTGTGCGTCTGGGTGCATGACGGTTCGATACGTCAGTGTGTCGTGAATGCTCCCATGTATGAGGTTTCCATACATACCTCGATGGCCAGTGTGAAACAATCTACTTGGCCTCAGCTTTATTAGCTTCTCCACCTTCACTCTCAAGTGGGCTAATGCGGTGTATGTCACGTATTAGCGCTCCGTTAGCTGTCTTCACCTTCACCGTTCTTATCATTCCGTCAGTGCTTTCGATGTTTTCCATAACCACTCCCAAAGACCAAGTTCTGAAATGTGCGCGTTCGTCTGCGATCATAACCACATCCCCAACCTTTATTGGTCTTGTTTTCGCCAGCCACTTCAGTCGAGTCTGCAGAGCCGGTAGGTAATCACGCAGCCAGCGCCTCCAGAAAACCTTGGCACGATAGTTTGCCTGCTTCAGTCTGTGGGGGTAGCTCCCACGAAGGTTTACCGGCCCTTGGAAACCCTCATTCGACCTTAAAGTCAATAAGTCGTTCGGGTTGAGCGCCAGGTGGGTGGGGTCTCCGTTCATTTCTGGAACCAGGGGGCGGTTGTTCACAATTCTCTCTACCTAACTCATGACGGTGTTCAGCGTCTCGTCGTCGGGCGGCTGTTGCTCCATGATTGACAGCAATATCCGTCTGGCGGACCGAATCATGCGTTTCCATACGCCGCCTCGGTGGCTGGCCTGTGGGGGTTTTAAATGCCACCGTATGCCATATTCCACGGTTCGGTCCTGCAGTTCGTCCCTGTTTATGTTCTTATGCCAACGCTGCAATTCCCAGTGGGCGCCCACAAAGTTCGACCCATGATCTGAGTATATGTCGGCCGGTATGCCTCTTCGGTTGACAAATCTCTGCAAGGTCCGCAGAAACGAATCGGTCGTCATCGAATGTGCGATTTCTAGGTGTACCGCACGTGACTATATGCACGTCATGATACATCCGTATCGCTTTTCTAATCTTCTCCCGCACTTGATCCACGAGGGCCCGAAATAGTCCAACCCGGTGTCACTGAACGGCCACCAGCCCGTAGTCACCCTGCATTCTGGTAGTGGGGCCATGAGTTGTATACCTGCTGTGGCATTGCGTCTCCTGCATTGCACACACCGTCGGATTACGCGTTTTACAGTCTCTCGTCCTCTCAACAACCAAAGACGCTTTCGGATGACGCTCGTCACTTTCCCCGGCATGTCCCTCCACGGCGGGGACGTGTTGAATCATTAGCTCTACTGCAGGTTGTCTCGCAGGCAGCAGTATGGGATACTTTGTGTCGTAGCTCAGGTGTGCGTTGGTCAGCCTACCATCCACCCTCAGCAGTCCATCAATGAGTTTGGGGTTTGGGCTCTTCACTTTGCCTCTCATAGATGATGTTTCCTTATTGGTCTGTCCCACTTCTTCCGCCTTCTGGAGTTCTCGGGCGAAAGCCTCGCGTTGTATCATTCGGAAAATATCGTTTTCTGCAGCTTGTAGCTCATTGGGACTTATCAGACCGACCCGTATCCGACCTGAGGGCCGTAGCCCTTTCATGACTAGTAAATTTTTCTTGAACCTGGTTAACCAAACCAACGAACAAAGCGTCCTCATCCATGAAGAAAGCCTGACAAGTCGCGATAGAATGGATGTCGCTCCGACGACGCTGGCCGCTATCGCTAAGCCTTGGATCTCCAGTTCTACTTCCGTAGGGGTTTTTAACTCGAACACGGGCCAGTCCTTTTTAGGCAAGTGCAGGAAGTTTGGCCCTCTCGTCCACGTGTCTAATTGCCTGAAGTTGTTCGCACCTCGGGAGCACAGGTCGGCCGGATTATCGCCAGACCTGACATGATTCCACTGGTTCGTGGCCGGATCATCGTGGATAATCGTGAGTCGGTTAGCAACGAAAGTACTAAACCGGCTCCGGACGTTGTTGATGTGGTAAAGTACTATCGTTGAATCCGTCCAGAAGCTAACCGACCAAATGTAGAGATCGAAACATCTCTTCACAGCTTTGCAACACCCTGACTGCCAACACGGCTGCACTGAATTCAAGGCGTGGAATCGAGACCGACTTCAGTGCAGCGACGCGGGCTTTAGCAAACAGGATCCTTGTGGTATATTGTCCATCTCCTGCGCACCATTCCCCGCACACCACAGCTCCATAACCGACTTCGGATGCATCGAAAAAAGCATATAGTTCTCCAGTCCGCGTCGTATGGCCAGGAGTCAAACATCGTGGGATCCGTATGTCCCCTAATTTCTCCAAGGTGTTCAAAAGGTCTTCCCGGTCCAACCGGTCCCCTCGGTCCAGTGACTGGTCCCAATCAACTTTCTTACGGCACTGCCGCTGCAGCAAGATCTTTCCGAGTAGCAGCCATGGTGAGACGAAACCGAGCGGGTCGAACAAACTTGAGACAGCAGGTAGTATGCCATGACGAGTTATTGGCAGCTCGGGAACGTTTAGCTCGAAAACAAAGTCGTCCGTTTCCGCGTCCCACTGTATTCCTAAAGTGCTTTCAGTAGGGAGTGGAAAGCCGTTCAAATCTGTAACCCTATCGGTCTTCTCGTGGTACGGAATGACCTCGAGCACTTCTGAAGCGTTCGACATGCTTTTTGTTAGATGGAAGCCACCCTCTTCTAGCAATCTTGTCAGGCCTCTGAACTGCGCTAGAGCTGATTCCACATCGTCGAATGACCCAAGATAGTCGTCGACGTAGAAGCTTCTGCTGACGCTATCTACCACCGACCGATGGACCAAATCTCCATGTTTTTTCGCAGCCTCCCTTCGCAAAAATGGTGACGATATGGCTCCGAAGGGGTAGACGGTCATCCTATAGTTTACCACTGCTTCGTCCCGGTCGCTCCCTTCCCACCACAGGAAACGCAAAGCATCTCGTTCTCCTACCGGAATCTTCACCTGATAAAACATTTCCCTAATGTCGGCAGAAAAAGCCACTTTACCCACTCTGAAACGGCACAAAACTTCGATTAGTAGCGTGGTCCAGTCAGGCCCTTGTAGTAAGCGATCGTTTAATGACTTGCCCTGGAACTTGGCCGCGCCGTCGAAAACCGCCCGGAGTTTTTCGGGTTTTTTGGGTTGACAACCGGGTGCGGAGGTAGGAACCAGATCCTCCTTCGGCCGTCGGAGTTGGCAGGCACACTTTCAACGTAGCCGAGAGCTTCATTTTGCTTCAATAATTCTGCATATGGTTACCACAGATCCTGGTCTCAAATGAAGCGTTCTTCCGGTCATAGTATTCTTTGGAGATCATAGTTTCTGTTATAAGTCCACGGTTCAGCAGATGTGCACCATGGTAGGGGAACCTCGAACTGATTTTGAGGCCTTTAGTGCCTTGCCGCACCGTCTGCAAATCTGAGTGATCCTCCTGAGACAACGATGGTCCTTCGTCTCCAATGTCATGAAACTCTTTTTCATACAGCCGCTGAAGATAGTACTTTATGCGGTCCGTCTCGGCGGACAGACAATTCACGAAACCACGTACCCCTACTGGATCGTATAGCATCCATCCCAGAGCCGTGCGTACGGCATAAGGTGCCTGGCAGTTGCCAATCTCTGGTCAGGTACTCAATGCGCCTCTGGTACGTAGCAGCCGATGAGGAGATCCACTTCATCATCTTCCCAGTCTGCAACGGTTATATTCGGAAAGTGGGGCCACCTGGTGCTCGCATGGGGAGATCAGCTAACGTGAATGCCTCCGTTGGTTCAATTTCCTCGTTAGTGTCTAGAGAGATGAGTTGCAGCCTCAACATACCGGCAGTCATTACTTGTGTTCCGCCCATCGTGCTCACTGCCAACGACGTCGCACTCTTAGCGAGTTGGTGTTTGTCGGCAAACCGCTCTTTCACTGGAGTAGTGTCGGATCCACTATCGACGAAAGCCAACGCTTTGACCACCCCAGTTGGGGTCACTACTCCCAAGGCAACTACTCCTAAACGTACCGGTTTACTGGCAGACCGCGACGTTGAACAGATAAAACTGGACTTGGTACTCGTCTCGGGTAAAGTCACTCCCGCCTGGTGCAGCAAACGATGGTGTCTTCCAGTGTAGCCCTCGTAACCACATCGGTTCCTTGTCCTGCAAGCAGCTGCTTGGTGTTGAGACAAACAAAACACGCTCCTGCCATCTTCGCCATTACCCACCGTTCGTCTATCGTGGAGTTGCCGAACTTGAGGCATTCTGGTAGTCCATGGCTAGTACCACAGGATCTGCAATTGGGTTGCGAAGTAGCATCGCGTGAAATGGCGTGTGCATTGGTCCAAGGTTGGTATTTTGGATGTTCCCGAGCAGTGGTTTGAGCTTGGCTAGTACTGGGCTTGTTTGTCCGGTTGCTGTCCCTGATATGTCGACCAGATCTGCTGTCAGCTATCTTGGTTTGCCTGTCCAAATATTTGGTCAGGTCCTCGAAGTTAGCTTCCCTGTCACTTCGGCTTATCCGTTCCGCTTCTTATGCCCACGGTCCATGTAGTTCGGGAGAGGGGTGACGGACTACGCCTTCCAAAGTGTGCACTGCATCTAGGTCAGCCTTATAACCTAAACAGTCGAGGGCTATTGAGCAGTTCTGCATCTTGATCACCAGGTCGGCCATTGTGTAGACGTCGCTATTGGTTCTCTTTGCCTCTCACATCACGCCCTCTATTAGGTTACGGGCTACTTTGAACGGTTGGCCAAACTAGTCCCTTAGAATCTTCCTTGCTCTTGTGTAGCCTTGTTCCGGGTCTCGCGTGGTACAACCATCCATAGTTTCTCTTGCTCGGCCTCGACAGTAGTGAGTCAGGTAGAGCGGCCTTCGCCCAGGGTCTTTTACTTTATTTTCGACGAAAGTTTCGAACTGCTTGACAAACTTGTTGTAGTGTTCAGATCGCTCGTCAAAAACCGTTAGTTCCACTCCTGGCAAATCGATCGTTGGTGTCTCATAGTTGGCGACGGGCTTGGAGTTTCCTATTTGGTTGTGCTCTGATCTATCGAACGTGTCGTGGTCGTTGGTCTCTGGCTCAAGCTCTTCGTCTCTACTCATCTGTTCTGCTTCGTGGGCTTGTTGTCTAGCCGATAACAGTTGTTGTTCTAGGTCCAATATCCTAAGCCTCTATAGGTCGACATCCTTGCAATCCATATTTTCCTCACTAACACATGAGCTAGCACTAAAAGGACTAGGCGATCTGACATTAACTAGAATATCAAAGGTATCCAAAACCTCCCCAGTGACTTGCCGTATTACTTCCTGTCCAGATTCCAATGTCTTCGATCCTTTCCTTGACATTTTGTGTGTTCTTTTTGTTCCAAATATATCTATTGAGTATTGTAACGAACGGTTGAGCAATGTGTAGCCAAATTCACAACGGATCTCGAAATAAAAAGACGATTATCCGTGATATTCTACGATACCAGATTATTGAATGAACAATGACACCAAAAAAATACAAACCTCAATAATGAGACCACAAGGACTCAACAAACGAGAAACCAAATTGCGGCGTGCGAGCAAGGAGCCCGTGCGTCACGCAGGTCCAGAACAAGGATGTGACAACGTAGTGCACTGGGCGCGAACAAACAACAATTGGTCCGTAAAAACAGACAGTTCGTAAAGATACGTCAATAGTGTAAGCAAGTGAGTGATGTTGATAAAGATGCTGAATCGCAAAGGCTTAGGGGGATTTTCCACGACCGGTAATTACACCATTTACAACCAGAGCCGCGAACATTTGAAATTAGACCCACTTTAGCTTGGACGCAAAAAGTTGAACCTCACATTCTTCCATGATTTGGCCGCAAATTAGTTCATCTTGTCAGCTTTACCATTCAAAAGCATAGCGGATAAGCAGTATTCTTTACGGCTGAGACAATACAGTGGTCGTTCCCACTTCTGGAGTATCCGTTATATCAGACTTTTCCTGGGCAATTAGGCGGCTTTATTGAACAAATTACTCCGTAATATATTTTCAGTAGGGCCTTCTGAAACCTTTTCGACCAGCGTAAGCAAATACCTCACAGTACAAGCTATAGCTCGGCTTACATATCTGTGCGTAGGTGAAGAAAGGACTTTTGAAGTTGGATTAAGTTTCTAACAGCTTTTAAACTCCCTTGTTCGGGCACCTCACCGTCTTCTGTGAGTGTTTGTTTCCGCTACTCTCTTGTTTCCTACCCATTTACTTCGCTCTTGCAACCGACCTCATCCTGCCGCTTACACTTTAAGTTCTGTCTCTGCAAAATTTCGACGAGTATAGTCTCGAACTTTCAGTGAGCATGCATCATTAACTGAGCTCAACCCCAGTCATGACTGAATTTTCTGTTCCGTGCTTTAACTTTCAGCTTCTTTTGTTTCACGATTTCTTACAGAACGGCTTTATCTCCAGTCCATGTATTCGATGTTCTGTCCTAATCTTTTCTGCTGAACCTGGCGGTCATTATCTTTCCAGCTCCGCTAATCCTTTCGGTGCCTCTTCAACTGCCACCTCATAGCCGATTCTTCCTTGCTTTTTGACATTCGTGTATTCACTTCATTTCTCTCCCATCAGATCTTGCCATATCACACTCCAGTTTACTTAGGGATAACCTGATCCGGAATGAAAAATGCCGTTCAAATCTCCATCAGAATAATCCCTATCCTTTGGATTTTGCCTGACTTTGACTCACAATCATGTCTGGGGCTAGTAATTTTGAAAAGTTCATCACCATCAATTTGTTTTTCACATAACGCCCTATTTTTCTACGCAACACTCACCTACGACTGATCACAAGGCTCTTTCATCATGACCCATAACCAAGTTTCTGCCGAACCAATCCCTTCCTTTATTTATCAGTTTTTGTTAAACTGGATCTTGAGCTCCTTACTGTTCATCATTTCCCAACCTCAAAGCGCTACTTCAGGCTGAATCCCATTTTTATACTTGCCCTGATCACCAATCGCTACAGCTCTAGCTGGCGGTCATCCTATACAAAGCCAGTGTTGATACTTTTCTACCAACGTCTTTATACCCGTTAAGTTGCCCTGCACACCGTAATCGGCGATACAGTCACCATACGATCGCACATAAACTGAAACCCATTCCCAATCTGTTATTGGAAGCAGCAGGTGGTTAAGTGATAGCCCCCGGAATGCTGTAGTTATACGAGTGTCTGTTCCGTCCCCTGCCCTTTACTCCCAGAGCTTGCCGCCGCAACATCCCCGCAGCCTACGGTATCTACTCTGTGGCAGCCTCACAGTAAAGGCAAACAACCATTCCTATCAGTCTTGGACCCAGTGGGCCACTTCTAAGGAAGAGCTGGCCAAGAAGAAACGAGAGGCGCACCCCACGGTTAGAACTTTCTCTCCCGCTCCTCTGTAAAAAAGACGAAAAGGTACACTTCCGAAAAAGAGGGGCCCGGGCTAATTGTCTCTGCTCCTCCCACTACCAGAGGAATTGCTCTTACTGACCTAGATCCAACTCTGCTTAAGGGAACCCCCAAGCTGATAAGGAAGCCTTCAGTTCCGTTGTCTGAACCTGAGCAGTGTAACAAAATGTCGTTCGAGCTCTCCACGTAAATCTGCAGACCCCCACTTTCTCAGTTTCAACCCCCCTGGGCTCCATACAAAACGCTTAATGAACTTACCAACGTCTGCTACTGTAGTAAGTGCACGGTTGGAATATTTCTGTAATGTGGCCTCTGCTCTGACGGCCCCCGGCATTAATACGTCTACGATATACTGCTACTGGCCAAACTTCGCCTGTGCTGGTCGCCGAAAAGAGGAACGTAGTCAGCGCACTTTTATATTTTACCATCCACAACTTTATTTTCTCCGTGTTCTCCTCAAGCTTACGCACTGATAACTTTGTCCGAAATCAGCAGCTTCTTGCCTGCTACGGTATTGACTCCATTACAAACAAAATGCTTACTGACACAATCTCCCATCACAAACTAATTTCTCCTTTAACCGCGATAGCTCGCCATCACCTAGTTCTCTTTTCCAGGGCTCCAACTCATTGGTCTTTCAATGGGCTCCTCTTCCTTCCCACGGCATACCAACTTCATTGTTCTTCACCTTCGCCTAATACCTCCAATGAAACTCCATCATTACCCGACTACCTAAAAAACTACCCACTCCTCAATTCTCCATGGATAGGTCCACTGGCCTTCAGGCAACAAAAATTAATATGGTCTGATTTCTAATAAAAAGTCAATCAATTTTCAGCCGGAACTTTCTCCAGACTTTCGCATTCCTGACCTCTTTTAGATTATGCTGGTTACCCGGGTAGCCATCTGTCAACTGGACTTTCCCCCCGAATTACAGTACGGACTGAACGATTTGGTTGATCGGACTTGGCTACTCACCACCTTGGATGCCACGGTGTATACCTACACTCAGCATTACGAACGGTGAACGGGAAGCCATACATTGCCGGCCACCGTGGTCACAGTCATATAACCCGGGGTACAGTCCATCATAATAGTCTAGCCAGACCGCAGGGTGGATTCCTGACACGAGTCAACAACCCACGCCGCCCCAACGTCTACTTCCCGTACATCACCCAAACAGTTCAATACATTCTGCTTTGCAGTACCAAAAACAATGACCGGAATTCTGCCCTTGCCGTTGCTCCCTCGGTCTACTCTCTCCGTTTCGGTAGCCAACACACACCTAACCCTTTTTGGCCTGCCACCTTCATCATTCTCTACCTTCTGTCAACGGCAATCAGGGTCATTATGAAACAAAATGCCAACATTTTGTGGTCAATCAGAACTTGGTTATTTATTCTTCAACCACGCGCACGGAAGATCTTATAGTTACACTCATCTATCTCAAGCTGCCGATTGGGGTCTGGTCTTCTTCCAATCATAATTTTTTCTTCCCTCCTCATCAACTCTGCGTACTTAGTTGGCCGCATCTGAAGCATCCTCTGTCTCCAATAGACTGTTTCTTCAACGGCTTCTCTTTGACATTCTCCGTTCTGCTTCTATTCACGGCTCACGCTCTTCAAAGGTACACTGTTCTCCTGGTGAAGATTCATGTAAACTTCCATATGGCTCTGTAATTGCCCACGAAAAAAACGCCAACCTTAATATCACACCCGACAAACTTGCATTCGTAGCATACGCTTCCCCAACAATTCGCCATTCGGTGCTGGATCAATCTCCTCTATATCCCGCTGGCATTCTTTGCCGCACTTTGATAACCCCACTTGGGCATTATTCTTAGCCGTATAGTGAGGTGACACCCTCACCCGGTTTCTCAAAGCTGATCCTTCGCGCATCCAGTTGGCGCATCCCCGCGTCTTTTTCTACACTTCTCGATCCTTCTTGAATCTCTCTCTCACTCCCACACGCCCTCTCTCTGCTTCCTTGCTGACCGACTGTTCACCAAGTTCCGTAGATCTGCGTGATCCATTACCCACCACCGGATCCGTCGCAACCAATTTTCGGCACCCCATAAGGCACACTGTGTATTATTCTTGCCTGGCATTCCTATCAATATGGTGATGCCCGAAGCCCACTGCTTCACCGTTCCTTTCAGACACTGCAATTTTAGCATTCTTCCGTATCGCCTTCATCTGCATTTCCTCTTTTATCCAGCTATCCACATTGTCCTTCCCCTGAATTTGAGACTGATTTGTATTTGCCGCGTTAACCATCTCCAATTAAGTTGGCTCACATACTGTCCAGCTTTGTTGCACTATTACTGCAATAGTGTGCACCCTAAATTTCAAAGTTGTGAGCACCTCTCATTGCTGTGCAGTGCTGTATTCCGTGACCATGCCCAGGGCTTGGGTCTTGACCAAGGTTGAGAAATGTATCTTCAATATCGTTATCATATAGTTCCACCTTTTTTGAACTTTCCATTTTTCGCCGAATCTCATCGTTACTGAAAAGTTGCATTTACGTTCAACTTCAAGCAAACTGGTAAACATGATAACCTTAAACCTTGTTGAATTGGTTTTTTGCTTGAAATCCGCAGCCTTGCCTCGTGCAGCCAAACATTTCTTTCTGGGACTTCTGCTTTCTGTTCATCCGTATAAGTGTGTGCTTCGACCCCCAGGTGGATATGCCGATCTCATATTTTGCAGTGGAACTGTTAGTTGATTTATTATGAATTGTGGAAACGGATACAACGACAGCAGCTTGTATTAAAAGCAGCCAACATAAAAAGGTAGTAACTTCAGGCATCGGCAGTAAGACGCAGGTAGGTGGGGTGCGAATCATAACACAATCCTGGACATTGGGCAGGATTTTGGCCGGCAGTGTAAAGGATCTATTTTAAAAATCCTTTCAGATGTTCTATATGCTTCGTGAAAGTGACTACTTTCGACATTACTGTGCCAAGCTTGTCCATACAAAACACATTAGTGCATCTCTTCTGTTTGTTTGAGACATTCGAATTCGGCCTCAAACCGCTTCTGACCGTCGCGCTTCGACCACGAAACGTTGATTTTGGGGGTTTTACCGTTCAGTAAACTTGGCCTCACACTTTAGGTTTGTACATATCTGCACATTTTGTCGTTTTCAATCCAGTACCGTGAAAAGCATGAATTAATCCTTTTCTGCTTTAGGAATTCATGAGAAGTAGCTACACCTCGTTGGAGTCGTGATTTTTTTGACTTGCATTTGCTTGCACCCTCTACCGTCACTCAACCCATTCTAGGTGTCCAGTGCATTGAAGATTATCCGTTTTCCTTTTTCTTCCTCTTTAACCGTTGTTCTACTGCGGGGGACTCCAAATCTACGCTTTCCTCTTTGTTCGTCGCTTCCAGCCCTCCGCGAGTGAGCACAATATCGTCGATAACGACCAACGGCTTTGGGTACCACACTCTTCACTTCCCTGGTAGATTTGTCTAGCTGGCGGTTTGCTGGACAGCTGTCAACCAATCAGGCTCCACCGCACGAGATCTTACTCAACCGTGCACTCTAAGCCCGGAAAATACGCTCTCATCGTTGACACCAAGACCTCCGTGTGTAATCACGAAAAATCGCTCACGGTAATCCCGGCAATGAAGGGACGTGGTCAGGTCCACCGCTTTGGACGGCATTCTTTAGGCGTGCAAGCCATCTGCAGCAGTGTTTGGGCGCAACTGGGCCGGCGAATCTCACCTTTGTTCACTTCGTAGAGTATTTTTCAAGCCCGGTACCGAGCGCACGGACAGCCCTGCACACCAGCTCCCGTTGCGTGCCGCATTTTTTTGCCGCTCTTTTCTGTCACTCTAAGCCTATCAATCAATTTTATCATCATTGTATTCGCTTTTCATTGTCGTCGTCTTGCCACTGTGGGCATACTTACACTTTTCTTCCTCACTTCTATCGTTTTTATCGTGATAGCTCTGGCCATATGGGGTCACACCGTCCTCTGCACTTACTCAGTCCGAGAGGACTCTTTTCTTTATTCTTACCCATGACCAAAGCAATCACCACGTATCTACTGTCTGCAGCAATCACTCTTCGCATCCTTCAAGTCCATCGTGTAGAAAATCGGGTTGTTTCAGTCTTTCATTCTTTTTCACCTTTGAGATCAAACATTTAGCTTTTGCTAGTATTCATTATTATTTTGTCTGATAACATGACACAATAGTAGCAATAGCTGCGTCACACCAACCTGCGGGCGTCAGTTGTTATCGCAAATTAGTACGGTAGATCCTTTCAGAGATTTCTGGTTTCTAACGAACTTAATCCGTCGCTCGAAACCCTGCCTAGGTAGTTCCCCTTTACCAGGCCCCTCGAACCTATTTAGTCACTTTTCCTCCTACCACCTTGGAACCCTGGAGTTTACCATAGTCCGTTAATTCGCCGATCTCAGTTGTCACCCTCCTGGCACTACTTTACTTCCTGCTGTATTACGTCTAATTAACTACCACTCACTCCAACAGCTTAGCTGTGCTTTCCATTGCCACCCACCGGCCCAAAATCACAGCTGACACTCGTCGTTGTAAGATACCTCATCTCCAAAGCATACTCAATGGTTGTTCAGTATCCTCCGCAGATATACTTAGGGATGCTATCAAAGCAATCGCTGAAATAGGCAAAACCATTAATATTTTTTCCTCTCGGCTTGATGCTTTTGTCACAACAGTCGGTCGTTTAGGTCTATTAACGTTCCTGCTCCATCCACCTGTACACCACTCTCGGGCCGGCCCAATCTCGCCCACGAAGTTCATTGACACGGTTGCCTCTGAAATCTTTAGACGCATCCGAAGGGCCAACAATGCAATAACATTCAAAATTTCAGAAAAATTACCTCCCGCAATAGCTAGAAAATTATTCTTTGAGGCGTGCCACCTGGATTCGCAAAAGTTCTACTGTGTCAAAAACATCAAAACAACACAGCGACATACATGCCCGCTCTTGTTCCAGTTAGATACTGAAAGTGCTGCCAAGGACTTCATAAGCCGACAGCCGCTTGTCGTTGCTAACACAGGATTCAACTGGGCAAGGATACTTCCCTATAAAAACCCTCTACAAGGCGAGGTCCACAAGAGCCATGCCAAGAACCATAACTCTGGCAGACGTTAATCTAGTAGTCCTCATCAGGTGATTAATTTCCCAAGCTTCAGCCATCATGCTAAAACCTCTTCTGTATTTGGTTGCAAAACGGCTGTTGACCCTCACAGTTCGTCAGTCTCCACTCCATCCGAGCCGCGTCGCAGGCATCGAAAATTGCAGAATAGCCTAAATGCAACGGTATAACGTAATGTATTCCTCGACGCCCACAGAACTGGTAAAAGTCCCAGTGACTCCGAGACTAGTAACAAGTTACCATACAAGAACCCGATGATTCCCTCTATTAGCTCAAGGAATGCCTGGCCAAGCTAATAAACTACTCGCACGGCATACGGTTCAAGAAAAAACGAACTCCGACCCTCGCAGGAGTCCGAAATCCAAAGCCGGTTCGGGAAAATAGCCCAAAAACTAACGTAAAACCAGTTATCTCTCGACTGTTGATTACGGAACTAGCCATTCCTTGAAAACCTCAGAAAGGCCCGGTATTTGCGCTGGTAACCGTAACGATTTCGAAAAAAATAGAATAACTTTATTGGCAAAATCAGTCATCTCACCTCGGGGACCCGGGCCTCACTTTCCGGTCCTAATAAGTCTTTCCTGTCCAAGTAGGGTGAAACGTAACAACACTTCTTCAACAACGAAAAAAGTCAGCAAAACTATTCAGATCGTTATGCCGGTACCTTATTAAAATGCAGTCCCGGTTGACTGCTTACGGCCATTCTACCACATCATGCATCGTGCTCCCCGTTTCCAAATAGTCCTGAGCTTTCTGACTCCACGCTGCCCTATTCTAATTTGCTTGTTTTTCTGTTTCCTCTAAAAGTCTTGCCTCCTTCTATAACACATCTCACCCCACACCATACTACAGTCCACCAGTGGCTTTAATTTCTCCAAACCTGGCAGCCAACTTCAGGGGTCATACGTTCAATGTACTTCATGGCCATGATAATGATAGTTTCACAATTGCACTTTTAAATGCTCGCTCCCTCGTAAGTAAACTCACATCCGTCCGCTTTTTCTCACTGCAATCTCACCCGGATGTGATCCTCGTAACTGAAACCTGGCCTACCGATAAAACTCCCATCCGACATATCTCCATTCCAGGTTATAACATATTCGCTACGAACAGATCTGAGAGGTTTGGTGGTGGATGTATTTCTTATGTTAAAAACGGTCTTGGAAAATACCTGCCCCAACTTCCTGTCCTTGATAAGATGCAAGACTCTGTTTGGATCAATATACCACTGTTGTAGGGACAGCTCGCTATTGGTTGTGTCTACTGTCGGCCGGGCTGTAACATGGGCGATGTTAACGCAATAACCGATGCTTTCTGTGACGTAGCTGAAATCCCGCACGCCGCTTTATCCATATCGAGGGACTTCAACCTCCCTGGCATTTACTGGACTACCCTGGGTTCTTCTACGAAGTTATGCAATTTTATCTCAAGTATCCGTGCAGGCGGATGGATGCAACACGTAAAATCACCAACCAGAGGGAACAATGTATTTTACCTTATCTTTACTTTAGGCCTCCGGAATATAAAGGCAAATTTCCTTAGCCACTTCCTTGGTTATAATCATGAGGTCATAACATGTGAATTCTCTGTTCAACCACATCGCCACTAATGTCCTCAAAATTGGAAATCCTTCCAAAAGGCAAATTGGGGCATTCTACCCACTGTCCCGCGTAATCAAACCTGGGATGAACTATTCCTATCATATGATCCTCAGCTGGCGTCGGGCCTGATGTAATTTAACATACTCTGCTCTTTAAACATCATCTCTCCCAAGATAGTCAAGATCAATATGAGAAAGACCTATTGGCAGCAAAAAATGCAACGTAATTTTGAGAAGCTGCAGCTTGCCTACGAAAGGACCAACTACCTCTCTGTCTTCCTCTGCCTCAACCGCCTCTCAAGCCAGCTACTAAGCGAAATGGAGAACAAGCTGAAAAGACAAGAACTGTATGCTCTAAACCAGCCGAATAAAAAAGCCCACTTTTCTGACCTTAATTAAACTCAAAACCCCTGCTTTACGACCAAAATACCATATTTGCTCCTATCAGGGAACATTTGTTAGCTCGCCACGGGTATTCGCTGAAGCATTCAATACTTTCTTCCCTTCTATCTTCATAACAGGCCACAGTATTCCAACCCAGGATATCATCTCCTTGACTGCCGATACCTTGTCAACCGTAGTATTCCCAGCCAAATACGTCAGAAAGCTGGTAAATACCACCCGGCCCCTGGCCCGCCCTGGACCCGATGGCTTCCTTCCGGCTTTGTTTTGTCTTGGTGGCCCGGACATTGTAATGATTTGCCGAACTTATTTACCTCTTTGTGTCACAAATCATTTCTCCATTCCCGTGGAAAATATCCGTTATTATTCCCCTTCGTAAGAAGGGTGCTTCCCATGGCCCTGCTTATTACTACCCTATAAACCACACTCCCATCATACCTAGGATAATGGAACGGGTAGTTAAGGATAAGATTGCCCTTTTCATCCTCGCCCGTGGGTTAATAAATAAGGAGCAACACGGTTTCTTAAATTCTAGGTCGTGTCTGTCCTGCCAACTTGAATTCCTTAATCTAATCACAACTTCGGCTGACTCTGGAAAGGCATTTATCGTTATCTTCCTTCATATGACGAAAGCATTTAATCCCTTGTCTCGTGCTCAGCTGCTAACCAATGTTGAATCTTACTGCACAACAGACCCACTCTTCCCTTGATTGTCATCCCGACCCAGTATGAGTTCGCAAGCAATAAACTTTGAAGGTTACCTCTCATCACCTCAGCCAGTCACAAGGGGTGTTAAACAAGGAAGAAGGTCAGGCCCACTTTTATTATTCCTCTACACGAACGATATATTTAAGGTTATACGCCATGGCACTGCTTTTCCATTCGCCGATGATACCGAAACTGTCTACTCTTTTGAATCCTATACCTTGACCTATACCCTCACGGAAATAGATGACTACCCGAACGCTCTTGACATATGGTGCAACACTTGGAAAATGAGCTTCTGCGCTGCTGAGATTGCCACTCTCACGTATAAAAGTCAAATTCCTCCTGAATTCCTTGCCTTAAACGGCTCGTACATTCCTATTGATCCGCTTGTACGAGATCTCGCCCTACAGTATTTCTGCACTTTTACCTCTCAAGAACAAGCCGCCTACCAGGTGGCTAAGACTAAGAGAACGACAGCCATCATCTGCAAAACTTCTAGAATGCTCGACGGCCAGCATCTGATCCTTAAATCCCACGCCAGACCTCAGCTCTTGTACTGAATTACAAAGAGAGATGTGAGTTACTAAGACTTGAACCCCCGTGGCTACGACGTATGGAACTGTCTTTGTCTTCTATTCAACCTTCTTCATTTTAGAACGCATACTTCCATCACTGATCTACTTTTCGCTCAAGATGCCCCCCACCCACTTTGTAACCGAAGCCATACTAATAACGTTCCACACCCCGGGACAAAACTGAGAGAAAGATTCTTCATCACTATCTATTCCCGTATCTGTAACAGACTCCCTGAAGACATTCGGGCTCGCCAGACACTGGAACGATTCAAAACGTCCCTTAAAAATATTTAAATTTCGCCAAAGTACTACGATTAACCCATGCGTGCACCACGTTGGAACAAGCTTATGAGCGTAACCTAGATTTTTGTATAGATAAAGAAGGCATGACCCGGTAACATCCTTTTCAGCGTCAACATCAACTACTCCGTATACTTTCTCCGCAGCCATCATATTAGTATCCCTTAGAATGACTTACATCACTGACGCTGCCGTTGTTTGACTCTCCTTGATTCACGCGCTCCTACATCTCTTACTTATCTCCATCATACTTGGTTCGGTTTACTCGATCCCAACTGACCCAATTCTTCTCCTTTCCTTTCCATTGGCGTTCCAACACTATATCCAACTCCGGCGACCACCATTCGCCTCCAAATCACCATCTTTATTCCTAGTCCTGGTCATTATTTTTGTATTCCCATTCACTCCTGATGGCTCATAGTCTTCATCCTTCCCAAAGTAGTCTGTGTCTAAACTACTAGATTTTTCCTTCCACCATTGACCACCGATCCTCAGCTGAGAGCATCCCAGACTGCTTCTCTCTACTCTTGTTTCCAGACAATAACCGGCACGCATCTCCCTTTTGATGTCTTCGAATGACCCAGAGATTATACCGGTGAACCATCTGGCCCACTATTCCGGCTGAAAACCTGGATCCCTCGTCGTCTCTTGGACCACTCCATCTCTATGGCCATGTGGCCTCGACCAACACTATCTGTGCAAATCCCGCCGGTGCGGGGCGCAGTCAGATCCACCGCTTTGGCCGGTGCTCGTCGGGCTTGCAGGAAGTCTGCAAGGATGTGCGGGTGCAACTAGGTTGGTGGATCGCACCTCCTGCCTCCAGAAGTGGCTTTCAGGTTAGGTTTCCGATGCACGGTCAGCCCCACCCACTTGCACCGGTTGCGGAATAAAAGAAACAAAGAAACACTTTTCATATATTCGAAGTGCTGCAAATATGCTGCTGCCTTCTCCAGCTAACATGGGCTCTCCATCATGCTCGCTTCCAAACTCGCTATCACAACTAACGGCTTTCACGCCCGGCAAGATTTTTCTTTCATTGGTGCATAATTATCGCACACCTAAAAACCTATCAACGTTCTTGGTTTGTTGTTCCCGGTTCACTTCCCCGCGGTTTCGTGCGAAACTATTCACCAGTCGTGTTCGTAGACCTAACCATTCCCCAAAATAAAGCTCACCCCTTTTCGCTGCTCTTACTGATATACTCAAAAACTAACGCATTCATTGCTGCCATTTACTTCCACACAACAATCTTCAAACAGTTTATGCCACCGCGGAATGTCTCTAGAGATTCTTAGTAATCGATGATTCTGTGGTTGTTTGCCTTCTTTGTCGGTTCCACTGTTCGCCAACTCAGGGCTGTTGCACTGCCATATCCTCATCTTGCAAGGCATCGTGCCCCACATAAACACGCCTGGTAGGCCCTGGTACCGCAGAGTTCTGTTCTGTCACAATTAAGTGGCCCACCTTCAACGAAGAACATAAATTTGTAGTATCCTATGCGTCACCTCACCATTTTTGCCAGCTGAGTCATTCCTACCGTTGTAGTAAGGCAGAGCACATCAATTTATAGCCAGTTCCCATTTTCTTGTTGATGCATCATATCCTTTTCTCTGAAAGCAAACTATCCACACAAAGTCTACTTTTTTAGCCGAAAACTTCTTTCACTATCACTTTGGCAACCAAATTCCAGGACTGTAGTCCATTTGGTTTATCATACACACCGACCATATCCGGCTGCCGAACTTTGCAAGTCTATTCATCGGTTGTTAGGTGTATTTTCCTTCCGGTGCTCCATTCCGATAGATCGTCTCAGACATTTCCGATCCTTGGTATACTCCTTTCACCACAATTAGTCCTTTGCTGGGGAACATTAGTATGTAAATACTTACCTGTTGTTCAACGGGTCATCGCTCTTGCAAGCTACGTTTCTGGCACTATCGTAGCTACGCAACACACATCGACCTATTATCAGTCCCCACTTTCATGGTAATGCATTATTTTCCTTTCTTTGAAGCAAGCACCGCTCAAAATCTACATGCTCGAGGCCGGCCGCTTCCTTCACCGTCACTTTAGCAACCACAGTGCAGTGTGTTGTCTGTTCGTCATATAACTGGCTCAACCGATATACGCCCACTGAACGTTACACCTGTAATTCTCCTCCGATTTTTCTCGCACTTTTTGCGTAATACCTATTTTCATCGTCTAATTTCACACCGTAACCCCTCTCGTGCACTGCAAAGCTCTGTTACTTAATTGTGTTTCCTTCGGGAATACTTCCTTTTCATGGTCACCATGTATTCATCAATCCAGTCTGATCCTCCGGTAGGACAGTTTTACCTCAGCAGGATTGGTGCGAATCTCTACTATTTCCAATCCACTCCACACTTTAGTGGATCAAATACAGTCTATCTTTGGCCGGCTCAACTACCTGACCTTGAGTTCAAATTTACCGGGAGCCACCACAAAAAATGACCCGAATGGCTTATCTTACACTCCGTCGCGTGCACATAATTTCACGATCCTCCTGAAACTCTGGTTCATTGTTCAGCTGCACTGCTTGATCTTACATCGCAGCATGCTTTGGCGTTATCCAAAATGAACTATTATTATCAGCCTTCATGATCTCGCACGTATATCCTCAATGCCCGAGCTCTTGGCATGTCCCTAACTGTCTCCTCTTCCTATGCCTCATGCCATGTAACAGCCGGTAGTAGAAAATCCCCCTTTTCCCTCGCGATTCAGTGTTTTTCCCAACATCACTCATTTCCATACACCATTGACTTGTCTTTACGAACTGGTTGTTTTTCTGGACCAATTGTTGTTTGTTCGCGCCCAGAGCGCTACTTTGACACATCCTTGTTCAGGACCTGCGTGACGAACGTGCTGTCTGCTCACACGCTGCTATTCGGTTTCTCGTTGTTGAGTCTTTGTGATCGTATTATTGAGGTTTGTATATTGTTTATGTCATTGTTTATCTTAATAATCTAGTATCGTAGAATTATCACGGATAATCGCCTTCTGATTTCGGGATCCGTTGCGAATTTGGCTACGCATTGCTCAAACGTTCGTAACAATACTCAATAGATCTATTTGGAACGAGGAAAAATCACGCAAAATGCCAAGAAAAGGATCAAAAGCAGTTGAATCCGGACAGGAAGTAATACGGCAAGTCTCTGGGGAGGTTTTGGGTACATATGATTCTTTAGTTAATGCTAGATCGCCTAGTCCTGTCAGTGCTAGCTCATGTGTTATCGAAAACAATATTGATCGTAGGGATGTCGATTTATATAAGCTGAGAATACTAGAACTAGAGCAACAGTTACTTTCGGCTAGACTACAGGCGCAGGAAGCAGAGAAGTGTACACAGAAACAGCGAGAGCATGAGACCAGTGACTTCGACACTTCCGATAGGTTAGGGTGCAATAAGGTAGGGAACCCCACGCCGGTCCCCGACTACAAACCACCATCGATCGATCTGCCTACAGTGGAGTTAACGGTTTTCGACGGGCGAGCTGAGCAATACTGCAAGTTTGTCAAACAGTTCGAGACTTTCGTTGAAAACAAGATAACCGACCCTGGGCAAAGGCTTCTTTACCTTACTCACTACTGCCGAGGCCGAGCGCGAGAAGCTATCGACGGGTGCACCATGCTCGGTCCAGAACAAAGCTACACAAGGGCAAGAAAGATTCTGAGGGACTTGTTTGGCCAACCTTTCAAAGTAGCCCGTAACCTAATAGAGGGCGTGATGGCAGAGACAAAGAGAGCCAAGGGCGACGTCTACACCATGGCCGACCTGGTGATCAAGATGCAGAACTGCTCAATAGCCCTCGACCATTTAGGTTACAGGGCTGACCTAGACGCCATGCACACTTTGAAAGGCATAGTCCGTCACCTCTCTCCCGAACTACAGGGTGGGTGGGCGGAAGAAGCTGAACGGTTAAGCCGAAGCGACAGAGAAGCCAACTTCGAAGACCTGACCGAATACTTAGACAGGCAAACAAAGATAGCTGACAGCAGATTCGGCCAACTCATCCGGGACAGCAACCGAACAAACAAGCCCGGTACTAGCCAAGTCCAAACCCCTGTACGGGAACATCCAAAGTACCAGCCTTGGACCAACACACACGTCATTTCACGAGATGCTACGGCGAAACCAAATTGCAGATCCTGTGGTACTAGCCATGGCCTACCAGAATGCCCCAAGTTCAGCAACGCCACAATAGACGAACGGTGGGGAATGGCGCGGATGGCAGGAGCATGTTTCATCTGTCTCAACACCACGCACCGAGCAGCAGCCTGTAGAACAAGGAATCGATGTGGTTACGAGGGATGCACGGGCAGACACCATCGGCTGCTGCATCAGGCGAGAGTAACCATATCCGAGGCGATTGCCAAGCCCAGCGTGATTTGTTCAACTTCACAATCTGCCAGTAAACCGGTACGTTTAGGCGTAGTGGCCGTGGGAGTAGTGACTCCGACTGGGATAGTCAAGGCGTTGGCTTTCGTTGATAGTGGATCCGACACCACTTTAGTGAAAGAGCGGTTTTCGGACAAACACCAACTGGCTAAAGGTGCGACGTCGTTAGCAGTGAGCACGGTGGGCGGAACACAGGTAATGACTGCCGGTAGATTAAGGCTGCAACTCATCTCTCTAGACACTAACGAGGAAATTGAACCAACGGAGGCATTCACGTTAGCTGATCTCCCCATGCGAGCACCAAGGTCGGTGAACGCAATCTTGACTCGATGGCCCCACCTGCAGGATGTAACCGTTGTAGACTGGGAAGATGATGAGGTGGATCTCCTCATCGGATGCGACGTGCCAGAGGCGCATTGGGTGCTTGGCCAAAGAGTGGGCGACCGCCAGGCACCTTATGCCGTACGCACGGCTCTGGGATGGATGTTATACGGTCCAGTAGGGGTACGCGGTTCCGTGAATTACTTATCCGCCGAAACGGACCGCATAGGTTATCATCTGCAACGGCTGTATGAAAAGGAGTTTCATGACATTGGAGACGAAAGACCGACGTTGTCTCAAGAGGATCACTTCGCTCTACAAACGGTGCGGCAAGGCACTAGAGGCCTCAAAAAACAGTTCGAGGTTCCCCTCCCATGGCGCACACCGGTCGACCCGTGGACTGACAACAGAAGTTATGTTCTCCAACGATTACTACGACTAAAAGAACGCTTCATTCGAGACCAGAATCTGTGGGAACGATGTGCGGATTTGATGAAGCGAAACGAGGCCCTCGGTTACGTTGAAAAGGTGCCTGTTAACACCGACAGCAAAAGGGGTATCTGATATCTGCCTCACCATCCGGTTATCAACCCCAAGAAACCCAATAAACTGCGGGTGGTTTTCGACTGTGCGGCCAAGTTTCAGGGCAAGTCGTTAAACGATCGCCTACTACAGGGGCCTGACTGGACCACACCACTGATCGATGTTTTGTGCCGTTTCAGAGTGGGTAAAGTGGCTTTGTCTACTGACATTAGGGAAATGTTTCATCAGGTGAAGATTCCGGTAGGGGAACGAGATGCTTTGCGTTTCCTGTGGTGGGAAGGGAGCGACCGGGACAACGCAGTGGTGAATTATAGGATGACCGTCCACCCCTTCGGAGCCATATCGTCACCATTTTTTGCAAACCACGCCCTCCGAGAATCAGCGAACAAACATGGCGATCTGGTACATCGGACGGTGGTAGAAAGCGTCAGCAGGAACTTCTACGTCGACGACTACCTTGGGTCATTCGATGATGTGGAATCAGCTCTAGAGCAGTTCAGGGGTCTGACGAGATTGCTGAAAGAAAGCGGCTTCCATCTAACTAAATGGATGTCGAACGCTTCAGAAGTGCTGAAGGTCATCCCGTATCACGAAAAGGCCGAAAGGGTAAGAGATTTGGACGGCTCTCCACTTCCTATCGAGCGCACTTTAGGGATACAATGGGACGCGGAAACGGACGACTTTGTTTTCGAGCTAAACGTTCCCGAGCTGCCAATAACCCGTCGTGGCATACTATCTGCCGTCTCAAGTTTGTTCGACCCGCTCGGTTTTGTCTCACCATGGCTGCTACTCGGAAAGATCTTGCTGCAGCGGCTGTGCCGTAAGAAAGTTGATTGGGACCAGTCACTGGACCGAGGGGACCGGCTGGACTGGGAAGAATTTCTGAACACCTTGAAGAAATTTGGGGACATACGGATCCCACGATGTTTGACTCCTGGCCATACGACACGGACTGGAGAACTATATGCTTTTTCCGATGCATCCGAAGTCGGTTATGGAGCTGTGGTGTACGGACGATGGTGTGCAGGAGATGGACAATATACCACAAGGATCCTGTTCGCCAAAGCCTGCGTTGCTCCAATGAAGTCGGTCTCAATCCCACGCCTTGAACTCAGCGCAGCCGTGTTGGCAGTCAGGGTGGTGCAAGCTGTGAAGAGATGTTTCGATCTCTACATTTGGTCGGTGAGCTTCTGGACGGATTCAACGATAGTACTTTACCACATCAACAACGTCCGGAGCCGGTTTAGTACTTTCGTTGCTAACCGGCTCACGATTATCCACGATGAATCAGCCACGCACCAGTGGAGTCATGTCAGGTCTGGCGATAATCCGGCCGACCTGTGCTCCCGAGGTGCGAACAACTTCAGGCAACTGGACACGTGGACGAGAGGGCCAAACTTCCTGCAATTGCCGAAACAGGACTGGCCCGCGTTCGAATTAAAAACCCCTACGGAATTGGAACTGGAGATCAAAGGCGTAGTGATAGCAACCAACGTCGTCGAAGCGTCGTCCATTTTATCGCGACTGGTCAGGTTTTCTTCCTGGATGAAGACGCTTCGTTCGCTAGTTTGGTTAACCAGGTTCAAGATAAATTTACTAGTCATGAAAGGGCTACGGCCCTCAGGTCGGATACCGGTCGGCCCGATAGGTCCCGATGAGCTACAAGCGGCAGAATACGATATTTTCAGAATGATACAACGCGAGGCTTTCGCCCGAGAACTCAAGAAGGCGGAAGAAGTGGGGCCAACCAATGAAGACATGCCATCTCCAAGAGGCGAGCTGAAGCGTTTAAACCCCAAACTCATCAACGGACTGCTGCGGGTGGATGGTAGGCTGACCAACGCACACCTGAGCTACGACACAAAGTATCCTATACTGCTGCCTGCGAGACAAACTGTAGTAGAGCTAATGATTCAACACGTCCCCGCCGTGGAGGGACATGCCGGGGAAAGTGACGAGCGTCATCCGAAAGCGTCTTTGGTTGTTGAGAGGACGAGAGACTGTAAAACGCGTAATCCGACGGTGTGTGCAATGCAGGAGACGCAATGCCACAGCAGGTATACAACTCATGGCCCCACTACCAGAATGCAGGGTGACTACGGGCTGGTGGCCGTTCAGTGACACCGGGTTGGACTATTTCGGGCCCTTGTGGATCAAGTGCGGGAAAAGATTAGAAAAGCGATACGGATGTATCATGACGTGCATATAGTCACGTGCGGTACACCTAGAAGTCGCACATTCGATGACGACCGATTCGTTTCTGCGGGCCTCGCAAAGATTTATCAACCGAAGAGGCGTACCGGCCGATATATACTCAGATCATGGATCGAACTTTGTGGGCGCTCAACGGGAATTGCAGCGTTGGCACAAGAACATAAACAGGGACGAACGGCAGAATCGAACCGTGGCCTACGGCATACGATGGCATTTCAACCCCCCACAGGCCAGTCACCGAGGCGGCATATGGGAACGCATGATCCGGTCCGCCAGACGGATATTGCTGTCAATCATGGAGCAGCAGCCGCCCGACGACGAGACGCTGAACACCGTCATGGCTGAGGTGGAGCGAATCCTGAACAACCGCCCCCTGGTTCCAGTATTGAACGGCGACCCCACCCACCTGGCGCTCACCCCAAACGACTTATTGACTTTAAGGTCGAACGAGGGTTTCCAAGGGCCGGTAAACCTTCGTGGGAGCTACCTCCACGGGTGGAAGCAAGCGAACTATCTGGCCAAGGTCTTCTGGAGGCGATGGCTACGGGAGTACCTACCGGCTTTGCAGACTCGACAGAAGTGGCTGGCCAAAACAAGACCATTCAAAGTTGGGGACGTGGTTATGATCGCCGACGAACGCGCACATTTCAGCGCTTGGTCTTTGGGAGTAGTCACGGAAACCATCAAAAGCACTGACGAAATGATAAGAACGGTGAAGGTGAAGACAGCTAACGGAGTGCTCATTCGTGACATACGCAGTATTAACCTACTCGAGAGCGAAGACGGAGGAGCTGATAACCCTGAGGCCTGGTACACCTTTTCACACCAGTAATCGAGGTGGATAAAGAAACACCATATATACCACACAATCTCCGTCAAACACGTTAAGGTGCTCGCGGTCTTTTCGTTGACATTACAGAAGGTTCTTTCCGATATGTGGTGATAAGTGCGATTCCATTGTACATCCCGATACATACACGCATGCACGACGCACTCTACATCCCGTAAACCCATCATACATGTGACGGTGTCCTTTGTTTGCCTTTTGTTGACGCTACCGAATGCCCTTGCATATGTGGAAGTAGCGGAGCTCAGGTCACACACACACGCTACATTTACTCGTCTTCTTGCCACGCAGTCTTTTGTTGACATTGCAGAAAGTCCTCCTTTGATGTGTAGTCATACCTGTGATTTCATTGTAACCCCGGCACACACACACGCACACACACACTCAAGCACGTACTTCCAGGACCGGACGGCCCCTTACGAGGACAACGTCTATGCGACCATTCACGCCCGCCATCGGTCATTTGGTCTTGTGGAAGATGTAGACTAGCCTCACGTCTATGTATCCAATGGATTAGGTGCGACCAGTAGTAGAACGTCGACGACGAGCATTAGACGCGCGCACTGACAGCAGGGCCTAGGCAGGTAGGAAGAATCAGTACCTTTATACCGAACCTTTGACTCTGCTAAGGATCCAGGAGGATTTTGGTGGGCGGTGTAACAGCCGGTCGTGGAAAATCCCCCTTTTCCTTCGCGATTCAGTGTTTTTCCCAACATCACTCATTTCCATACACCATTGACTTGTCTTTACGAACTGGTTGTTTTTCTGGACCAATTGTTGTTTGTTCGCGCCCAGAGCGCTACTTTGACACATCCTTGTTCAGGACCTGCGTGACGAACGTGCTGTCTGCTCACACGCTGCTATTCGGTTTCTCGTTGTTGAGTCTTTGTGATCGTATTATTGAGGTTTGTATATTGTTTATGTCATTGTTTATCTTAATAATCTAGTATCGTAGAATTATCACGGATAATCGCCTTCTGATTTCGGGATCCGTTGCGAATTTGGCTACGCATTGCTCAAACGTTCTTAACATGCCAGTAACCGTCAGCCCCGCCCATAGTCATGTCGACACTCCGTGTCAGAACTCACCGTTTCCAAATTTTTACCTTTTCCGCCCACATTTTTTATCTATGCGCTTCTCAGCTATATATTCGTTGCTCGACTCTGTCTGTTTCTAAAGAGTTTTTCATTAGCCAGTGCCTTCATCAGGGTTTTTAAGCTACTTCCAAATGTTCCTCGATCTGTGGGCAATAAGATCCCCGGCTTTTTCGTCTCGAATATGCCACACATATTCTTGCCTTACTGCTATATAAGAAGTATGCTGGCCCTGATGCTTCCCCCATATTTCTTGACCGTCATCACATTATCAGCCTTTGGCTTTGCTGTTCTTCAGCGCACCGGTTTTTCCCTCTTCAGCTTACTTTCTTTGCTGGTGGTCCACCCCATATCGACTATACCGAAACTATACTTACTTCGCATTTCCCAGCTTTTCGCCTACAGTTCTCTTCGACATCAGCCTGCTGCTCCTCCCTCGATATATGCCTGCTTCCAGTAAAGATGTGCCAAATCATCTAAACATTTTTCTGACGGGCCAAATTATCTCCGCCTGCTGAGCTTCCTTCCCGTTCTGCATCCAGTTCCTTGCCCCGAGCCGCACCTTCCATAGCAATGTACCACTGCTTCGTACAACGCTAGAGGTCACCCTGCTCCTTTTTGATGTAAAACAATTTATCTTTTACAGTCTCTCTCCAGTCAGGGTGTTTTTACTCAGTTTCACCCTCTCGCTGCTACATATATACACATGGCACCTTTTTTTCAGCAATTTCTAACTGTTTCAGTCAGATCCCACCCTTCGGCTTTGACTTTCGAATTCTCCGGCAGGCTTTTTTGATGCAATCGATGTTCAGATTTGAATTCTCTTCAATTTTCCTTCATGGGCATATCTTTTTAGGCGGGAGTCATATTTTGTTATATATTTGTCCGCATTATCACCAAACACCCCGTCATGTTACAATTTTCACCCTTTATCCGGGTATTTAGCATGCTTTGTGCTCCTATGAAATAAACCACTATTAGTAAGGGGCAGCTACCTAAGTGACTCCTCATCTGATCGAGGGCTCTTCGCAAGCTTAAATTAACCACTCTGACCAGTTTCTTGTGTTATCCGTCATCTGGAGGGCAAAGCTAAGACGTCACAATCCTGCAGCGCCGCCTCTGGATGTCAACTAAAATGCGCGCGGACTAGCGGTCATCTACTGGGCCCTCACTATAGTGTCGCAGATAAAAGCAAGCACCATACAAAAACTGCAAACCATCTTTCCGAGAGTTCTTCCAACTAATGTGCCGGCAAGTGAGACAAGAAAGCAGAGTAAACAAAAAATAAACAACCGGCAAATGGATAAAAGAGGCATCATTAGAAGTTGCCGAGTCGCTCAATGTGGCAGGGAAAGCTTGAAATGCATGGAAAGCACTTTGGTATTCAGGATAATTTTAAAAAAGATCGAGTGGTGGAAGCAGAGCTTAGTTGTTTGAAAAATTGAACCACCGACGAGGCAACTTGGTCAGAGTGCATGACTGCCAGATCGCGTAGTTTGCTGCAGCTCCGAGGTTTCCAGGTTGCGCTGTTTGAGGCAAACCAGTGGCATCTGCGACGGATGAAGGGACTATTAGAGTACTATCGTTGGGCAGTGTCTTCAATTCTAGACTGTCGTCAGGGTGCGCAACCTTAAGACTTTCGATAGATATGGTTTCATGGTTATGGCATCGGCCCATGCAGAAAACTCCATGGCGTCGCTCAAACACAATAGAGGGACTTTCACGAGTCCCCTGTAGAGAAGCTCTGGTACTATTCGCACGTACAAAGATGCAGTCGCAAGTGGATAGCTCTGATGGGATGTAGGTCCACTGAGATTGCGATCGCGGTGGATGCATTTGCAGCAAGTGCATCCTTGAAGCCAACTGTTGAGCAAATGAGGCACAACCGTAGTCACTCACGCGACCCATACCAAAGTAATCCCCGGGTAACCGAAAAGTTAGGTCGAAACCTTATTCCGTAGCCGGCCAGTTATTATTAGGTTTATAAGTGGAAAGCAAATCTGAGAGAATAACTGGAAGAATTTGCAACCAAATAGGGCCACCAGAAGCAAAGGAAGCACTCAACCATACCAATGGCTGCCGGAAGATTTGCAGTCAAACGAGGACGGCGACAGCCGAGCATTCGCACTGCCATTCGAAAAAGTGTGACTCAAAATGTGCACTGCAATCAATGGCTATCATTGCTAGGCAACCAAGTAATGAGACCCAACATTCTATAAAAGCAGCCGCTAACGCAACAGTTTCTAATTCAGCAGAAGAAACAGACTTTGACACATTGATGAGAGCAGCGTCTATAGTGGAAGGGAGGTGAAAGAAACTTGTGCGAGGAGGGAAAAACCGACAATTCTATTCTCACCGTGTATTATACACTTTGTTGTTTCATCAAATTAATAAGGACACGTTTTCGACGCAACCGCAAGCGGTTACCGTGGACTGATTTCTCTGTGTTTCTTGTGAGCGTTCTGTGGCCAGTGGCAATATAGACCGAACTCACACAAACCCAGACTCATCTCCAGAGCGTCTTCCAAGGACCGGCAGCCAACCATTTGTTTTGTTCAATTTCCTCTGCACGCCTTTTGGTTAAAAAAACACGCAACAAGCCTTCCGGCGATTCGTCGACCAAGTTGTTCGTGGTCTTGACTTTATTTTGACGATATTCTTATGGCCAGTAGAGACGAAACCTCGAGATGTTTTCCGCCGAACTTCAATCGATGGTGTTTCCATTATTGTAGCCAAGTAAGATTTGGAGTCCGTAATCACGACTTCCCATGACACCGTAAAGGCATCCAAGGCATCACACCATTGCTGAAGAAAATTTATACCATTACCGACTACCTGCTTCCAGAATATATAGAGGGGTTGCGCAGGTTTCTTGGGATCGTAAATTATGATTATCGTTTTATCCTTAACTGCGCGGATGCTTTAAACTCTATCACAGACCTACTTCAAGGCAGCCCAAAAACATCAACTTCTCGGAAGCTGCTAAGGAGGCGTTTGCAAATGTGAAATCCATCTCGCCACGTGTTAATTCCCCGGAGCATTTGAGGTCTGACGGTGGATCCACTCGTGTGCTGAAGACTGATGCCTCCCGGAGAGTTGTTGGCGCCGTTTCACAATAAGTTGAAAACGACGGCCACGAGCCTCTGTGTCTTTTCTCCTGGAAATTACGACCTGTTCGGGTTCGATGCTGTACCTTGGTTGGGGAAATACTAGCCATCAATCTTGCCATTAAGTGCCTTCGGTACTTGCTCGAAAGTCGCCCTCTCTGCTTCCTCACAGACCACAAACCAATAACGTGCGCGCTACAAAACTCCGTATATCGTCAGTCGCCGGGAAGGATCAGGCTTTTAGACCACAATTCACAATTTTCGACGGATGTATGGCGCAAATCAGGTTCATTTGGGGTTGTGGCCAATTCGTTGTCCTATAGGCATATCAATCACTTGTCGTCATCACTACCTGACTTTGCGAACACCACCGCCAAACAACCATCCGACGATAAGTTTCAGCAGCTTAGTTCTCGTCCCCGTCTAAAATCCGGCGAGTGCCTTTTGTTTCACACCAGAGAAACCATTTTCTGTGATGTCTCATCAAATGATCCTTGCTCGTGTCCCCCGTGATTTTCAGCGGGCCATTTTTGGTCACTCCCACTCCACTTCACACCCTGAAGCTTGTTACTGACTGATTTACTTAGCCTAACATGTACAAGGACCCTCGCACTTGGGCAAAACCCATGGTTATCATGCCAACTTTTCAAAATGCATTACCTTATAATCACTACATCCTGTAGGTTTACCCTTCCTGACAGTAGTGCTAAGCCCTTCCACATGGACCGAGTGGCTCACTCCCTCCTCTCAATGGCCTGACTTAAATTCCGACATGCTGATCGTCTCACCCATCGGCCGCAATCCGTTCCTCGTCAAAGGTATTTTTGCTGCAATGGTGGCGCAAACTTTATAGACGCTTGGGCTGCTTCTTTTGGAGTGCCTGCTAGTATTACTTCCGACATCGGCGAGCACTTCGCATCCGCACTCGTCCGCGGTCTCAGTCGGAATCTTGGTGGCAAACACATTAAAACTACTGCGTTTCATCCGGCACCCGACGGTCTGGTAGAGCTTCTCCATCGAAAACTGAAAGCTTCCATTTTGGCTGTCTCGTCAACTTATTGGACAGAAAAACTATCGGTGATGCCCCTTGTCATTCGCAACACAGTGGAGGTGGGCTCACACTATACCCCGATCAAAGTCGTTCATGACACTACCTTGCGTCTGCTAGACCACATTCAACCGGCCATGTTACTTCAAACCCGGCCCCAGCGTCATACGCATCACGATTAACCAGTCGCATGCGCCAACTTCAGCGTACGGCTACACGACAAACTGTCTGCCTAAAGTAAGATCCTCGTAATTTATACACATGCCGTTTTGTTTTCGTTCAGGTTGATTCCATTCGTGAGCCCCCTGAATCACCATAGGACGGCCCGTTTCGTGTTGATAAACGTTGAGATAAGTGTATTGTCCTTGATAGCAACGGATACCGTGATTCCATCAGGGCCGACCAACTTAGGGCGGATTATGTTGAACCACTTGCTGTAGCAGATCCTCTTTTTGTTGCGTTCACACTCGCATCCTCAGAATATTCCCATTCACATCGGTCAACAGCACCATCGCAAAAACAGTTGTTACCATAATGGGACCACTGCGAAAGTCAAACACTCCAGAAAAAGAATCCCCTTGACCCATCCTCACAAATTCCACCTGTCTGAAAAAAGATAATGTATAAGCACATTCCTATCAAGCGTTTTTCGTCGAATATACGTTGCAACGACGAAGGGAGAAAATGCTCTGGCACACTGTACATTCCGAGTATTCTATCAGTTCATTCTCACTGTATTTTATGCACTTTGTTGTTTCATCAAATTAATAAGGACACGTTTTCAACGCAACCGCAAGCGGTTACCGTGGACTGATTTCTCTGTGTTTCTTGTGAGCGTTTTGTGGCCAGTGGCAATATAGACCGAACTCACACAAACCCAGACTCATCTCCAGTGCGTCTTTCAAGGCCCGGCAGCCAACCGTGGACTAATGGGAGTCCATCCGAACGACTTACACTCGCCCGTCAGAAATCTGCGCCGAGCCCAACTTGCGGAGCAATTCCACGTGGCCGGTTCGAAGTCTATTCGCTGAATGTTGTGGACATACTGTGAGCTGCTTTTTCTCCATTTCTGTTGCGTTATAATTCTGTGAGCTAGCGCTTTCGATAACATACTTCCTTTTTTCTCCTACCTCCATTGAGCCGCCACAGACAAACATTTTCCACGTGAGCATAAGAAAATCGTGAGAATACAAGCAGAAAGTGGCCCAATGGAGCCACTGTACCTCCGCTTACACTTGATCCTTAGCATTGAACGCACGAACGAGCCCGCTTAAGAACATAATTTTGTATATCGTGCCAGACGTACCCATCTTCAACTGGACTGATGGTGGCTCGGATACAAGGGCGGGCTAAGTTATGTAGAATGTCGAAGATTGTGCGCCACCAAGATGTGGGTACGATGGGGTGCGGGTGTGACAAAGTTGTGTCACATATTGAGCCCGAGAGGGTGGGCAAAAACCTTCGAAGGTTAAAGTGGTATGAATTGGCTTGGATCCGCGAAATGCAATTTCGAACGTTGGGCTGCGGCCAAATCTTCGGGGTCCATGGCCCGCGGCTGACCAGAAGTAGCGCCTACTCAAGGGAGTATTAGCCATAGGGTTGTTGGCGCCTAGAGCGCAACGAACATCACTGGAAAACCGTGCTACGACGTCTGAGTGACGCCATTCACGCAGTGAGTGCTTGTCCGCTCCTCAATGGGAAACATCCATTTGTGGTTTGTGTTCAGCTAAAATAATTCACTGCCTGCCCTTGAGGACATTTCTAAAGTGTCTAACAGTACTGCAGCCAGCAAGCAGTTCCCGAATGAAAGTGAAATGGTTGTTTTCAACTAACAGGAGACGACAGCAGAAGGAGGCCGGTGGTTTGGATTGTGATTTCGACCTCAGCCGGAGCACGCCGCTTTTCGTCTTGTAAAAAGCACCAGTGGGTAAATTCGAACGGGCTCCGGGGCCGAAATGAATGGGCAATGCAGCAGAAGCCAAAGCGGTTTTAGCGCATATGAGGCAGTTTCAGCATCCTTGGTAGTTCCTTTCGACCATGTTTAGCACTTCGAAGTAAGTCTGTCGAAGGCTGCATTAGGTGACCGCAGTTTCGGATGAAGATGTGAGAGTAGCTTACTGTCCCAATGACTCGACCAATGGCGGCTAATGAAGTAGACAACGGAAGGCCGCAAATGGCTTGTTTCTTTTCGTCCAGTGGTCACGTGCCAAGTTCGTCAATCATGCGGACTAAAGCCAACGGAATTTTGGCCAAAAATATACTTGTCTACATTGACCATTTTACCATGCTTGGACAAGGGCTTAAGCAACTGACTTCAATGCTGATTATGGGCATCAGCATATTCTGTGATTACCAACAGGTCTTTCATGTCTGAAAAACAAGATCTAAGCCCCTTGTAACCCCAGCAACAAAAAGCCTAAAGGCTCATGCTGCTTTGTGGAAACCGAATGGCATGCTTTTGAATTCGGAAGGACCAAAAGTTGTCGTCACCACTGTCTTAGGTATATCCTCATATGCAAGGGTTATCTGGCGAAAAGGAAGTGCGACATCGATTTCTGAGAACACACGAGCGTCGTTGAGGTTTGATGCCACACCCTGGATGTGAGACGGGATGCCAATCTGGAACAGCGGTATTAATAATGGTTCTATAACCTTCTGACGGTCGCCGGTCGCGTGACACTTTAGGTAGCAAGCTAAGTGCTGAAGACTAGCGATTATCTTAAGCGCGGATGGCCCCTAATCAAACACGTGCTCGAACTCGGCTTACTCGACTTTAATCCCGTCGGGTACAGGCCGGCGTGCTCTATCAAAAACTGAAGAGTCTGGTGTGCTAGTGTGATGGCTTACCGAGCTGGTTACAGCAGTTGGCATGGACGTTGGGTGCAAGCATTTTGAGCAAGTATTTAGTACGCCACCGAGCAGATGCTAATCAGACGTTTTAAGTAGAACAGGAGCGATCTGGTAAGAATCAACCGGAATCTCACTCACAGGTAAATTGGCGACACGGTCCACAAGAAGCTTTCAACTGGGATCAACCAAGAGGTCTAAGTGAAGCAGAAAATCAATGCCAAGTGCGCATTTTAAACCTCCTCAATCAGGGAAACCCAACGAAAAGTGTTGCAAAGGTCAAGATTCAGTGTCTTTGAAATTTGTCCACAAGTCTGAATAAAAGTTCTATTAAAGACACATAACTTAGAGAGGAGGAGCTTATCTATGTCTTCCCCCGAATGCGGGAGCATCCTATTTCAGCACCCGTCTGCCAAGTAAAGTGCTCCAGAATTATGTCCGATGAAGTAGCATAGGCGACTAATCTGGCTAGTAGCTTACGTGACAGCTGCGCACTGGTGTCCCCTTTCCCCTGGCTGGCCAAGGCTACGGCACAGGGCGGAGGGCAGTAGGGAGTCCTAGAACGATACATTTGATGATACAATTAAATAGCGTCAGTTGGCGATGACTGAACCGGAACTTTTACACGGATGCCACTAGCAGATCTGTTTCGACGAAACTTTCCGTCATGTTGTGCCTAATTAATGCATATAACTGACGACTCACTGAGTGCCTCGACCCTTCTGACAGGATCGTAAATATTAGCTGGTAAAGAGGCGACTACGGACTCAGGTTGTGAGGAAGTCTCTTGGCTGAGATTGAGCTCATAGGTTTCCCCAATTTTGTCGACCGTCCAGGCACGCAAAAATCTTCCTGCATATTTCTGGGACGACTTAGAAGCCATGTCTCCTTCAGGAGGCTATTACGGGTCCTAATCATTCCTAGAAGAGTGAGCACGTGCCGAAGCTATTGGCAAGGTCTGCCAAGTTCAAGTTCAGCTTCCGTAAAACAGCTGGCATTTGCTACTTTCCTGATGTTCCAACCAAGCTGGTGAGGGCTGCTTATATGCTTTCGTAAGGGTCGCGCTCTTTTGATCCCGAGAAATCGCGCAATTTGCCAGCGATGCTTGGATAAAGAGCTGCTACCAAATAGTGGACTTTGCTACTTTCTTTGGTTAATTTTGCAGAGCGAAAGTTGGTTCTAGCTGAGCATGCCAAGCCGGCGGGTTACTTCTCCTGATCACCGCAAATAGGATGAATGATGCACTTACCTCAGACTTGAAATACTGAGGGTCGCCCACAGTTCAAATGTTAAAATAAATGGAATTGATTTAGGAAAATGAAAAGGAAACAAAGCATTCATGCAATGGAGAAACTAATTAAAAACTGAGTTGCCATTTACCATTACTGATGAAATAGTTTGCCGGTACTCGGGGATCTACAAAAGAGATTATAAAAGGTGAACTTCTCTCCAGTTTAGTATCTTTGGTACCAGGTACCAACTAGGTTCGTACCGTGGCCTTAGGAATAGTCTACGAGCCAAATTCCTAACGGTTGACAAAAGGTGGTAGAAATCAATGAGACAGGCAAACAGTGGCTTGTATTGCGACAACACCGATTACGTAGCGCCAGAGAGGGCACCGAAAACGATAGCGGCTAACAGAGCTAAAGAATCGACCGTAAGCAAGATGAGGACTCAAAAGTGTTTCTCAGCTGGCAGAAAACAATTGTCGTTATAGCAGGCTGATAGGTAACGAGCAGCCCTGTTGCATCGAACTTCAAACAAACTGCCTGGAGCTGAATACTAACAAGTTGTGTGTCTAAAATAATTTCGGTCGAGTATATACACATTCGAACTCAGTCACCTCCGTGCTGCTACTGCTGCACCGAAAGGCTTTCGTGCCTGTTATCTGGGTTCAACATCAGCTGGCACCGCAGCCCCGATGCCCTTCGCCTTCGCCTTACGCTCTAAAACGGATTTCCAGTCACATTGGCTACATTTGTTTCTCCGATATCTGGTACATCCAAGGTAATAAACACAAAGTGAACAACCGGAGAATTTGCCAGCCTAGGGCTGGTGCCGGTAACTAGGGGCTTCCTCGATGGACTTTGATGATGCAGACGTGAAACCCTCGCCATCAACCATCCAGTGTCATGCCCACAATGCAAAGGACGACGTGCACAGAGTTCTGAGGTATCAACATACCTGGTTTACACGCACCATCGAAGCCCAACTTTGTGGGATTTCTAGAACAGGGCAACCTTAGCGCAGTTCTCTTTAGCATATCTGTTTAAAACTCACTATTGTTTATCTGTACTCTTTTTGTCAGGAGCGCTGGCCATTTGGTCGTTGCATAAACGTGCTGCGCTCACGCTCTCACAAAACAAGCCAACGATTTCCTCTCCATTTACTTTGTTCTCCATCTCACGGGTATCAAGGGCAAGGTTGCGGTTAACGTATCTGTGTTATGCGAAGCATGTCAGTGGTAGACGTGTAGTCCATGCATAGCAAGAGTAACTAAAAAATGCCCCCAGCTGAGGAAGCGGCATAGCGAGGTCCTACTTCAGCTTATAAGATAAACAGACCACGTAAACAGAACAGCCAAAAGTGGGAGGGGCCTTTGGCTCTTCCATGTCACTAGAAAGGCCTAGTGAGCAGCCTAACCGGAGCTCTTCTGCCGTGGTTTGCAGACCCTCCCTAGGTGCATTGTGGGGACTTGGGAGTGCCAGTGACTACCACTCGCCAGTATGTTTGAGGATCTACTAATGCCGCCCTGGTTTGCCAGGGAAAGCTTTCCACCGTTCAGATTTTTAAGACGGGTAGGCTGTTATGTGAATAAGCAGGAGTCCAGAGGGTAAGGTGTGATCTAAAGGTTATAAGCGAGGGCTTTGGGCAATAATTCAGTTCCCACCGCCGCCGGTCACTTTCCCATCGGTCAACATTTTATTGACAGAGACTGCATTCCATAATTCCGCGCTCCGTTGTGTGATGGATATAAACGTGAAGCACAATGTGAATTATCAGAATAATAATATTCTCAGGGTCTCCTGGAAATGCGAACAGCTGCCTGTGGTAAATACGACTGGAAACCAAATGATTTCATTAAGTATTCCAGCAAACCGTAGGGGACGGTTATGCTGCCCGCTATTTTCAGGGGTGTTGCTTAGATCCACAGGATACAACTGCCCACGCCATCTATTGTTTTGGGGGGGGAAGCAACGGTCCCACCGGGTACTTCTTGGAAGAGCTAGCCGACGGCCGAGAACTCGAATGGTGGACTTTTTGTACCCGTTGACTTTTGGTTGTTGGCGCGAGAGGTAAATACCTTCCAGTGCTGTGGTGTTCCGGCTCTCGTTTCGTCGTATTGCGGTCAGCCATGAGCCTGGTGAGGGTGCGCATACTTGGGTTGGAAAAATCACGTGAAGTTCCGAAAAGTTTCTGCGCAAAATCCAATGATACCACTGCACTCGGGTGGCCTTCAGACACAGCAGCTTTTGACCTTCGTCTAAAAGAGTGAGAACGGATTGGAAAGGCAGCTACGGAGGTGCTCCGCCTTGGGACTATCTGTTTGCGCTGATGCACTGTCTTGAGGGCTGATCAGGTCTGGTGCGCTGGGCCCCCCGTTGTGAGGGCAGGACAACGAACCTGCGACTGAATTATCGGGACCTGGGATACGACGTGCACCAATAGTGTCGAGCGTGATGTAATCATGGAGACTAGACTCCCTGAGAGACTAGACGTCCTTAGCGGGGCACAACTCGCGGATATTGGGTATATGATCTGCGTAGAATGTGGATTCCCCTCCCACTGTTATGCGCCAAGAATAAGCGAGGCCAAGATAAACGGGGAGGAGTTCGCGACCAGAGATGATATAGCCAGCTTCTGCGAGTTGTAGTATTTTTTGTGGAAGTGCATAGGGGTCGGCAAGCACCGGCCAAAATTTGTTGCAGAAATGCAACCACCGCTTCGTCGGAAAAACACTCACAATATGGATTGCGTCACTCAGACGTCGTAGCACGGTTTTCCAGTGATGTTCGTTGCGCTCTAGGCGCCAACAACCCTATGGCTAATACTCCCTCGAGTAGGCGCTACTTCTGGTCAGCCGCGGGCCATGGACCCCGAAGATTTGGCCGCAGCCCAACGTTCGAAATTGCATTTCGCGGATCCAAGCCAATTCATACCACTTTAACCTTCGAAGGTTTTTGCCCACCCTCTCGGGCTCAATATGTGACACAACTTTGTCACACCCGCACCCCATCGTACCCACATCTTGGTGGCGCACAATCTTCGACATTCTACATAACTTAGCCCGCCCTTGTATCCGAGCCACCATCAGTCCAGTTGAAGATGGGTACGTCTGGCACGATATACAAAATTATGTTCTTAAGCGGGCTCGTTCGTGCGTTCAATGCTAAGGATCAAGTGTAAGCGGAGGTACAGTGGCTCCATTGGGCCACTTTCTGCTTGTATTCTCACGATTTTCTTATGCTCACGTGGAAAATGTTTGTCTGTGGCGGCTCAATGGAGGTAGGAGAAAAAAGGAAGTATGTTATCGAAAGCGCTAGCTCACAGAATTATAACGCAACAGAAATGGAGAAAAAGCAGCTCACAGTATGTCCACAACATTCAGCGAATAGACTTCGAACCGGCCACGTGGAATTGCTCCGCAAGTTGGGCTCGGCGCAGATTTCTGACGGGCGAGTGTAAGTCGTTCGGATGGACTCCCATTAGTCCACGGTTGGCTGCCGGGCCTTGAAAGACGCACTGGAGATGAGTCTGGGTTTGTGTGAGTTCGGTCTATATTGCCACTGGCCACAAAACGCTCACAAGAAACACAGAGAAATCAGTCCACGGTAACCGCTTGCGGTTGCGTTGAAAACGTGTCCTTATTAATTTGATGAAACAACAAAGTGCATAAAATACAGTGAGAATGAACTGATAGAATACTCGGAATGTACAGTGTGCCAGAGCATTTTCTCCCTTCGTCGTTGCAACGTATATTCGACGAAAAACGCTTGATAGGAATGTGCTTATACATTATCTTTTTTCAGACAGGTGGAATTTGTGAGGATGGGTCAAGGGGATTCTTTTTCTGGAGTGTTTGACTTTCGCAGTGGTCCCATTATGGTAACAACTGTTTTTGCGATGGTGCTGTTGACCGATGTGAATGGGAATATTCTGAGGATGCGAGTGTGAACGCAACAAAAAGAGGATCTGCTACAGCAAGTGGTTCAACATAATCCGCCCTAAGTTGGTCGGCCCTGATGGAATCACGGTATCCGTTGCTATCAAGGACAATACACTTATCTCAACGTTTATCAACACGAAACGGGCCGTCCTATGGTGATTCAGGGGGCTCACGAATGGAATCAACCTGAACGAAAACAAAACGGCATGTGTATAAATTACGAGGATCTTACTTTGGGCAGACAGTTTCTCGTGTAGCCGTACGCTGAAGTTGGCGCATGCGACTGGTTAATCGTGATGCGTATGACGCTGGGGCCGGGTTTGAAGTAACATGGCCGGTTGAATGTGGTCTAGCAGACGCAAGGTAGTGTCATGAACGACTTTGATCGGGGTATAGTGTGAGCCCACCTCCACTGTGTTGCGAATGACAAGGGGCATCACCGATAGTTTTTCTGTCCAATAAGTTGACGAGACAGCCAAAATGGAAGCTTTCAGTTTTCGATGGAGAAGCTCTACCAGACCGTCGGGTGCCGGATGAAACGCAGTAGTTTTAATGTGTTTGCCACCAAGATTCCGACTGAGACCGCGGACGAGTGCGGATGCGAAGTGCTCGCCGATGTCGGAAGTAATACTAGCAGGCACTCCAAAAGAAGCAGCCCAAGCGTCTATAAAGTTTGCGCCACCATTGCAGCAAAAATACCTTTGACGAGGAACGGATTGCGGCCGATGGGTGAGACGATCAGCATGTCGGAATTTAAGTCAGGCCATTGAGAGGAGGGAGTGAGCCACTCGGTCCATGTGGAAGGGCTTAGCACTACTGTCAGGAAGGGTAAACCTACAGGATGTAGTGATTATAAGGTAATGCATTTTGAAAAGTTGGCATGATAACCATGGGTTTTGCCCAAGTGCGAGGGTCCTTGTACATGTTAGGCTAAGTAAATCAGTCAGTAACAAGCTTCAGGGTGTGAAGTGGAGTGGGAGTGACCAAAAATGGCCCGCTGAAAATCACGGGGGACACGAGCAAGGATCATTTGATGAGACATCACAGAAAATGGTTTCTCTGGTGTGAAACAAAAGGCACTCGCCGGATTTTAGACGGGGACGAGAACTAAGCTGCTGAAACTTATCGTCGGATGGTTGTTTGGCGGTGGTGTTCGCAAAGTCAGGTAGTGATGACGACAAGTGATTGATATGCCTATAGGACAACGAATTGGCCACAACCCCAAATGAACCTGATTTGCGCCATACATCCGTCGAAAATTGTGAATTGTGGTCTAAAAGCCTGATCCTTCCCGGCGACTGACGATATACGGAGTTTTGTAGCGCGCACGTTATTGGTTTGTGGTCTGTGAGGAAGCAGAGAGGGCGACTTTCGAGCAAGTACCGAAGGCACTTAATGGCAAGATTGATGGCTAGTATTTCCCCAACCAAGGTACAGCATCGAACCCGAACAGGTCGTAATTTCCAGGAGAAAAGACACAGAGGCTCGTGGCCGTCGTTTTCAACTTATTGTGAAACGGCGCCAACAACTCTCCGGGAGGCATCAGTCTTCAGCACACGAGTGGATCCACCGTCAGACCTCAAATGCTCCGGGGAATTAACACGTGGCGAGATGGATTTCACATTTGCAAACGCCTCCTTAGCAGCTTCCGAGAAGTTGATGTTTTTGGGCTGCCTTGAAGTAGGTCTGTGATAGAGTTTAAAGCATCCGCGCAGTTAAGGATAAAACGATAATCATAATTTACGATCCCAAGAAACCTGCGCAACCCCTCTATATATTCTGGAAGCAGGTAGTCGGTAATGGTATAAATTTTCTTCAGCAATGGTGTGATGCCTTGGATGCCTTTACGGTGTCATGGGAAGTCGTGATTACGGACTCCAAATCTTACTTGGCTACAATAATGGAAACACCATCGATTGAAGTTCGGCGGAAAACATCTCAACGTGACGGGAGTGTCCAGTTTCGTCTCTACTGGCCATAAGAATATCGTCAAAATAAAGTCAAGACCACGAACAACTTGGTCGACGAATCGCCGGAAGGCTTGTTGCGTGTTTTTTTAACCAAAAGGCGTGCAGAGGAAATTGAATAAAACAAATTGTGATAATAGCAGTTTTTGGCATATCCTCTTTGGCAATATGTATTTGGTAGTAGGCCTTGACCAGATCGACTTTGTAAAGAACGGTTTTGATCCAGGAGCCAAGGAATCAATCATGAAAGTGGGGAACTGGATAACGATCAGAGATCGTGGTGTGATTTATCGCCCGATAGCCACCACGTTGCCTCTATTCACCGGGAGTTGATTTCGGGACAACATGCAGTGGCGAAGCCTATAGACTGTTCGAGGGACGAACCGTGCCAAGAGCTAACCTATGACCAACCTCGGCTTTCGCTATCTTAAGCTTCTCCGTAGTGAGAAAACCGAGGCTGGCAGCGGTAGGCTGCCCTTTGCCGAGATAAACGAAGTGCGCTGCGAGTTGGTTCCGAGATGTCCTAGATAGGGCGGGTAATTTGAGAAAATTTTGAAAGTACTGACGCGTAAGTGTCCGAAGTTGGCACAACCGAGTCGATAGTGATTGACTGTACGGTTGTGGTTTTGCCTTGGACCGACAGTGTAGCGCTTTATCACGCACTGTCCAGGGTTTCAACTCAACAACCATAACCAATCGTGCAAGGAAGTCGAAACCCGAAATAGGTAACTGATATCTCCTATTGTGAAGGTCAAAAGGAAGTCTCATTGGAGGCCGAAGTAGACAGCAAGCAGCTTTTCGCCATACGTGGGAGTAGTAGAGCAGTTTGCCACCGGTAAACTGGAGGGGATGGCTGGAGGTGGCCTTTTTCACGAGAAGGTGGGATGGAGCTGACCTCCCCACCGGTATCGGTAGGAAAACTGAGGTTGGTTGATTTTTCGTATGAGAAGAACAGGCCACTTTTCCATTTGCCGGCTGAAGCTCTCGCCGTAATAAGCTGACTCGATCGCTTCCGTGCTTCCGTGGGTGACTTTCGCGCAAGGTTCGGTAGTCTCACTGTCGAGTGCACTTCCGCGCATCTTCTCCGAACCGAAGATTCCAGTAAAATGTGATCCTCGGTATGGCTGGCAGTGCTCTTGGAGAGAGGAAGTAGACCTGGAAAGTGGCTGACGGTGAGCTTTCGAACGGCTGATATCGTCGACCTGAAGTCATATCTCATGCAGCTGCTGAGCAAAACCACTGGGCCGGTCGGAAGTCGTAGGTGTGGCATCCACGTGATTTACGGTTGGCATGAAAAACACTCGTGTATATTTGCTGTTTCGGCCAGCTTTTCTAGTGGGTTGTCGGCAGCTTGTACTGACAAGATGGCTTTGTTGTCAGCCGGCGTAACGAACGGTTGTGGGAAACCCTTCGAAGGCACTGTGATACTGTGATTTCCGGGAATTACATTTTTTGATCGGGCTTTTCGTACAAACTGCCTTTTTATGGGCAAACCCTTGTTTATTCGCGTCCAAAGCGCTGACTTGTCATATCACATCTTGGACCTGCGTGTTGCGCATGATTGTTTTTCGCGAGGCATAAACTTGTTTCTCGTTTTCTGAGCCTGTGTGATCGCATATTTGAGGTTTCTACGTGCTTCATGATGTTTTTCATTCAATAATTCAGCATGGTAGAAGTTACGGATCAATCTTGTCTTTCCCTCGGACTTAGCGTGAAATTGGCTAAATATTCCTCACAGCGTATTTCATTATTCGTGCTGATCTTCTCGGAAGTAGAAAACCAGCAGCTTGTCCAGAAAAGGAACAGATCGATTGGAACCCGGACAGGAATTAATGCGGCATGTCATTGGGGAGGGCTTGATTATCTTTCATTCTGTGGATAAAGTTAGATCACCCAGCACAGTCAGTGCTACTTCTTGTACTGCCAAAGGTACTGCTGACTGTTGATCCGCGAGGCAATAGGCCCATGGAACGGAGGAAAGGTGTGGACGGAGAGATGGTGAGCTTAAAACTAGTGACAACAATCCTTTCAACAGACCTCGGCAACTAATAATAGGGAGCTCTACGCCGGCCGCAGCACGTTCAACACAGTTACGACCGACGATCGACATATCAAGAGTAGAGCTGACGGTCTTCTAAGGACGACCTGAGCAGTACAACAAGTTCAACAAAAAAATCGAAAACTTCCTCGAGAAAAAGGTAACCGGCCCACGACAAAGGCTACTCTACTCAGCCTATAATTTCAGAAGCCGAAACACAGAAGCTATTGATGGGTGTATCTCGCTTGACCCGGGCCGAGGCTACGCACGGGCGAGGAAGATTTTGAAGGACCTGCCTGGCCAGCCGCTCAAGTTTGCTCGCAATCCGATATAGGGCGAGATTTCAGAGGCCAAACGAACAAAGGGCGACGTCTAAGCAATGACCGATCTCGTAATTAAGTTGCCGGGTTGTTCGGCATCTCCTGATCACTTATGGTTCATGGCTGATCTCGACGCGATGCAAGCTTTGGAGTGGACATTTTGCTGTCTCTCTTCCGAGCTACAGGGACTATGTGCCGGAGGAGCTGAATGCATGAGCGGGGTGACCATGTGGCTGACTTCGAGGACCAGACCAAATATCTGGACGTGCAAGCCAGGATAGCTGACAGCCGGTTCTGTCAACTTATCCGTGATAGGGACAGATAGAATGGAACTGACACCAGCCAAGATCAAAACAATGCGCGGGAATACTCGAAACAGCAGCTCTGGTCAATTACGCACACCATTTCACGCAATGCTGTGGCCTGTCCAAGCTGCCAGGACTACTATACCAGTCACGGGCTAACAGACCGTCCAAAATTCATCAAAGCAACAATAAATAAACTTTGGTGAATGGCAAGGACGGCAAGGGCATGTTTTATCTGGCTTAGCACCTCACATCGGGAGGCAGCCTGCCGAACAAAAGCTACATGTGGCCACGAAGGTTGTCCAGGTAGACACCATGAACTACTTCACAAGGTAAAGCAATCTACGTCGGATGTGAGCACAAGGCCCAGTTTGATCTGCTGAACATCACGGTCTACCAACAAACCAGTACGTCTGGGAGCAGTTACTGCAGGAGTGATGAATGTTGGTCTTTGTAGATAGCGGATTGGGCACCACCCTGGTCGTAGAGCGGTTTGCCTATAAACCTAAGCTCACTAAAAGCACGACGTCGTTAGCTGTGAGTGCGGTGGGCGGAACGCAAGTAATAACTGCGGGTATGTTGGGATTACAGCTCATCTCCATGGATATCTGTGAGCCAGTGGAATCAACAGAGGAGGTTACATTGGCTGACCTCCCCAAGCAGGCACCAAGGATGGTGAATACAATTCCCTCTAGATGGCCATATTTGCAGTACGTAATAGTCGTAGATTGGGAGAATGAAGAAGCACACCTTCTTACTGGGTTGCGACCTGCCACAAGCAAAACGGGTGCCAGACCGGACAGTAAACAACCGCCAGTTCCCCTACCCACTATTTGGGACACTAGGTTGGACAATTGACAGCCCAGTCGTGAGGAGGTGGCTCCATGGTTAAGCCTCAATGATAAAGGACGAGAAAGATTACCAGTTACAGCACCTATACGAAAAGGAGTTTCATGACCTCGGAGAATACCAACCACCATTACCTCGAGATGAATATCTTGTGCTGCAGACATTACGACAAGGAACCCTGTAGATCCTGTAGACAAGTTCGACGTTCCCCCACGTGGCGTACACAAGCCGATACCTCGGATGGCAACAGAATCTATGCTCTTCATAGACCACTAGGCTTGAAGAAGAGTTTCGGTCGCGATCGAAGTCCCTGGAAACGGCACGCAGAGGTCACGACGCGAAACAAAGCGCTTGGCTAGGTGGAAAATGTGCCTGCTAACACCGACGGCCGGGGAGGAATATAGTACCTACCTCATCACCCGGTTCTAAACCCCGAGAAACCCGAATTCTGCGGGTGGCCTTCGGCTGTGCTGGCAAGTTCCAAGGCAAGTGATTGAATGATGGTCTCCCACAGGGACCGATGGGACCACGCCATTGATTGAGGTCTTGTGCCTTTTCGAGGTACGTAGAGTGGCATCGTGAGCTGACACCAGAGAAATGCTTCCTCAGGTGAAAATACCGGTAGAGGAAAGAGATGCTTTACGATTCTTATGGCTAGAAGGGGAAAAACCTGAACAAATCCGTGATATATTACTGACAACTACCTTGGATCGTCGGATAATGTTAACTCGGCCATAGCACAACTAAATACCCGAGAGAATTACTAGAAATGGGCGGTTTCTGCATCACGAAGTGGACATTGCATGCGCCAGAGGTCTTTGAAGCCATTCTGCTCCGCGAGAGGGCAAGAAGGTTCGAGATCTGGACGGGTCTCAACTCTTCATTGAATACACTCTAGGAATAAAATGGAACGCATCAAAGGACGACTTCATTTTGGAGCTGAACGTCTCCGACCAACCATTTACTAGTCGTGATATACTGTCAGCCCCGCCTACTCTGTTCGGCCCATTCAGTTTTGTTTTTCCCTGGCTGATGCCCAAAAAGCCTTAATCACAGAGGCTCTGTCGTAAGTGAATCCATTGGGACTGGTCACTCGATCGAGAAGACCGGCCGGAGTGGGAAGAATCCCTGATCACTTTGATGAGACTAGGAGACATACTGATCCTCAGGTGCCTGCCCTTCGATCAAACAACATAAAAGGAAGAGTTGCACGCCTTTTCGATGCCTACGAAGTTGGACACATGGCCGCCGTGTACAGGCAATGGTGCCTGGTAGATGGATAAAAGGCCACGAGGATCCTGTTCGCAAAAGCTCGCGTTGCCCCATTGAAATCGGTCCCGATCCCGCACCCCGAGCTTAGTGCAGAGGTGTTAGCAGCAAGGGCGGTACAAGAGGTAAAGATATGTTTCCACTTCTATTGTCGGTCAGCAAGTTTTTGGACGGAATCGGCAGCAGTGCTGTACTACTTTATTGTCAGGACTCGTTTTAGTACTTTCGTGGCTAACCAGCTCAAGGTCATCCACGATGGAACTGACATGAACCAGTGGAAACATATCAAGTATATCGACAATCCAGCTGTAACAGCCGGTCGTGGAAAATCCTCCTTTCTCCCTCGCGACTCAGCGTTTTTCCCAACGTCACTCACTTGCCCACAATATTGACTTGTCTTTACGAACTGGTTGTTTCTATGGACCAATTGTTGTTTGTTCCCGCCCAGAGCGCTACTTTGGCACATCCCTGTTCAGGAGCTGCGTGACGCACGTGCTGTTTGCTCACACTCTGCTATTCGGTTTCTCGTTGTTGAGTCCTCGTGATCGTATTATTGAGGTTTGTATATTTTTGATATCATTGTTCATGTAATAATCTAGTATCGCAGAATATCGCGGATAATCGTCTTTTGATTTCGGGATCCGTTGCAAATTTGGCTACACATTGCTCAAACGTTCGTTACACCAGCCGGCCTTTGCTCCCGAGGTGCGGCCAACTTCCGGTAACTGGACGTATGAATGGGAGGACCGAAATTCCTGCACATGTCTCAACGGAAATGGCCCGCGAACGAACTAAAGCCACCTCTAGAATTGAAAGTGGAAATCAAAGGCGCTGTGGTGAATGTGGCAGTGGCCGAATCGGCATCATTTTTGCCACATGTAGTCAGGTTTCCCTCCTGGATGAGGATTCTTCCATCACTAGTATGATTGGCTAAGTCTAAAAGGCTTTTGCTGATCATGAAAGGAGCCCATCCATTCAGCCGTGTAAGGCAGAGCTTAATAAATCCTGCCGATATGCGATCAGCAGAGTATGATCAACTGAAGATGATACAACCCGAAACCCTCCTCCAAGAGCTCAAGAATACCGGAGGGACGGGATCAAGTGACAAAAAACATCATTTCCAAAACCTTGCAGCCCCTGAGTTCAAAACTTGGTAATGAATTACCACGAGTAGGTCAAAGACTGACAAATTCCCACCCGAGTTTTGACACGAAGTACCCCGTATTACTACCTGCTCGGCAACTCGTGATAGGTTTGCTGATTCAACACGTACATGCCGCAGAGGGGCGCGCTGGGGAAAGCCACGAGGCCAGTGCCATTCAAAAAGGGGTTTCGGATAGTGGGAGGGATGGCGGCTGTGAAACGTGTAACCCGACTCTATGTACAGTGTAGAAGACGTATGGCTGTTGTGGGCAAGTTATATATGGCTCCGCTGCTGGATTGTAGAGTGACACCGGGGTGGTAGCCCTTTAGTGGCGCCGGACCCATTTATTTCAGACCCTTATGGTTCAGGTGCTGGAAGAGAATGGGAAAGAGCTACGGGTGCACCATGACTTGCGCGGAGTCCGGGGCAGTATGCTTGGAAGTTGCGCATTCGATGACCCCTGACTCTTCCCCTCGTACCCTACAGAGCTTTGCTGACAGAAACGGCGAACCATCAGACATTTATTCCGACAATGGGTCGAATTTTGTGGTCCCTGAATGAGAACCTCAGCGTTGGCTCCGAAACATAAACGGAGATGAGCTGCAGAGCCAAACCGTGGAATATGGCACCCGACGGTCCTTCAACCCTTCCCAAGCCAGTCACCGTGATGGAGAATGGGGACGCTAGATAAGGTCCACCACAAGGATAATGTTGTCTCCAATTGAACAACGAACCCCCGGTGATGAGACTCTGAGCCCAGTGATGACCAAGGCCGGGAGAATCTTGAACGGCCGCCTTCCGGTTCCAGTATCATCCAGCGACCCCATCAATCTGGCACTTGCCCCGAAAGATCGGCTGGCGTTAGTGTCGAAACTTTGATTCCAAGGGCTGATGAGCCCCCGTGGTGGCTACCTACGCGGAGGGAAGCAGGCGAATAGTCTAGCCACGGTGCTTTGGAAGTGATGATCAGGAGAATAGCTACCGATCCTTCAAACTCGATAGGAGTGGCCAAACAAGGCAAGACCATTCAAAGTTGGCGATGTATCCATGATCTCCGACGGGCATGCTCATTTTAGCACGTGGCTCCTAGGTGGTGTCATGGAAATTGCTAGCGTCTTCGAAGGGCTGATAGGAACGGTGAAGGTGAAGACGGCCTAGTGAATGCTGACTGGCGACATGCACAGTATCAGTCTCCCGGAGAGTGAAGACGGCTCAATCGAATCCACGGATTCAGTTGACAGGTAAATCTGAAGCGCAAGTCCCAGGCCAAGCAAGAAACTTAAACGACTGCATCATAGTACGCATTTGCATGGCATGTTTCCCTGCACGTGTGCGCAAATGTAACCGAATTGGTTAGCGAACACACTTTTAGTGATGAGAACGTTTATCACCGAATTTCAGTAGATCGTCATAATGCCCTGAGAGTCAAACTATTGTGTGCCATCCACGAAACTGTTCCACGAATTGTGCCTGTTGTTTTCACACAAATACACGTCCACTCAAAATCACTCACACGAGCATGAAACGCGATTTCCCCCTTCACTCCAATCGGGGCGTGTCATTTTTCTCACAATTTCTTGTTTTATTATTGATAATGATGAAACCATTCCATAGGTGGCCAACATTGCAGTTTCTCCACACACTTACACACGCACGTACACATACACGACTGCTTTGTCAAAGAAGGCACATGGACTTAAAGTCTCTACATGTCTTCACACCTAGTGCCTGCGGCCGAGCAGGGGCCCTCGCAGGCAGTGCAGAGGAACAACTCGTTGGCTTGACCACCGGATCACTTGTTGCCGTGCATTTATGTGAGTAGATTCCGGACGTCAACGGTAGTAGTTAGGAGCACTGATACCAGGGTCTAGGTGAGTACGAAGAATCAGTATCCTTATTCCAAGCCTTTGACTGTGCTGGGATTCGGAAGGATTTTGGTGGGCTGTGTGAAGACCGATTGTACAAAATCCTTCAGATACACTGTAATTTCGTGTTTTTGTGATATTACTCTCTCACTTACCCTATTTGCCTGTTTCTGCATTCTTTATGTTTCTGTGGGCCAACTTTTGTCTGTTTGCATCCAACGCGCTACCTTGTCATATCCTATCTTGGACCTGCATGGCTCACATGTTTGTCCACTGCACGCCGCAACTTGGTTCTCGTTTTCTGAGCCTGTGTGATCGAATAATTGCAGTTTTTATGTGTTATGTATATTAATGCTCATTTATAAATCCAGTATCGTAGAAGTTATGGATCGATCTTGTTTTGGTTTTGGGATTCCTTCGAATTTAGCTACTTAGTACTCAAAAGCGCTTCAAATTCGGCCTTGGGCAGATTGTATCTTGTTTAATGCTACGGAGCTATTCGCCGTCTACCGGTTTGCTGTAACGACAACTGGTTTCTGTCAACTGAAAAACACTTTTGAGTTCTCTGCTTGCTGACGGTCGAATCTTCAGCTTCCTTAGCTGTTATCGTTTTCGGTGCCGCTCTATGGCGCCACTGTGATCGATGTTGTCGCAATAAAAGCCACTGTTTGCCTGTCTCACTGATTTCTACCCCCTCTTGTCAGCCGTTAGGGATTTTTCTTGTTGGCTGTTCCTGAGTTTACTCTCGGGATCTGGTTGGTACCCGGCCCCAGGAGTACCAAGATGCCGTGGCCCGTAGGAAGTCAGAGACACGGACGCTCGGGGGCAGTATTTGTTTGGGTGCAAGTGCGAGATAACAGTGGAACCAGCGTTAGGCGCAGGGAATTGGCAGAAGCCTCTCGAAGTCACTCTTTTGCAGACATCCGTTCTTTGCGACTTTCTGAGCGTTTCTATCCCAGATGTGGACCCCACGAATTCAGTAAGCAAGACGGAAACCCAGTACAGTTTGAGGACAAGCATTGTCGGTCCAATCGGACCGACAGATTTGGGAAGCATATCTAACCGGAGTGGAAGCAGTGGGTGGGTAGTGCGCTACCGTTCCGGAGCGAGCGACGGGAGGTCTGGCAGTGAGTCCTAGCCGGAAATCCCTAAGTTCAGTTGAACAAACATCACTGAAGCAGTCATTTCCTTACTTAGGGTGAATGTAACTAACGTTGTGTTTATGGAGTCATCGATGAGTTTTGACCGATCCGTGGCTTGTGTTAGGGCTTGAATAATGAGGGTCACCCGGGAAAGTTCGGCAGTCCGTGAGGAAACTGCCTGTGGATTGATAGCGTTGGTGGATGATTTGAGCCTGACTCTAAATTGCTCCTGGAATCAGTAATCCAGTGATCGTAGTAGTGGGGAGGTCAAAAATGCTACTGATAACCGATTACCTGATGCTAATCCTCGATGAGCTCTTGGGGGCATCTGAATTTCACTTGCGATCGAAGTTTGCTCGCCTGAAAAAAGGATTTATTGATTTTTGCTTCTCTGAAAATGGCGTGCGTGGTTAACGAAAAACTGGCCTCAGGGCGCGGTAAACAACTACAACCACGGGTCGAAGGACGCTTTGTCAGTAGTCGGAAGACCGAAGTCGGGCCACAGAGGTGTTTATGCCAACCTGCAGGCCAAAGAGTACCGCGCGAGAAACGACCAAGCAGGACCCACAAGAAAAAACCGGGAACAGCCTTGTTCGGGATGATAAATCTGAGTTTAAACATGGGATGGCAATAAGGGTGCTGATTTCAAGAAATGAATGCGGTTTCACAACGGACCGCACATCGTTGCGCCCAAGTTCTTATCTGGTCCCGGTGACAGACTTACCTGTTGTACGCGTGATGAGTCTTCGGTGGCTACATTGTTCTCGGAGGTGTACTACTTGCCCAGAGTAAACAATGGGGCAGATTCTCGTAGGTTAATCTCGTGTGGCGGGAATCGATCGAAAGTGGATTTTAGGGTACACCAGAGGCTTGTGATCTGGGAAAGCCGTGAACGAACACCTTTGAGCGCGTGTCGCAAATTACAAGCGTCTAAGCAGACCGGCTATAATTCCCCTCCAAAAGTGCTGTACCCAAACTTGGCAGGGTGCAAGCAATTATGAAAGAAATCCACTGCAAACCAGGATTTGAAAGTGATCCGAAAAATTGGAGAGAAGATAATGCTGAAAGGTCGAAGAAAAACTAATAATACATGTACAGAAAGGAAAGCCAGCACTATTCTCGGACAAGTCAACCTACCAAGACCAGAACTGCAATAGGTGAGTAAAAAGGAAACTTGGGTGACCTTAGCATCACGTAGGGCTCAACAATAGCAAGGTCGTGCAAAAGCCTACTGTGCTGTTGCCTTAGTTGGACGCATACCTCAATTTCTCCTGCAACGCATGGACTAACTGTCCGTCACTGAGATACATTGCTTAACACAGATACGATAACCTGTTTTGATCGGTACTTACACTCGAGCACTAGTCCTATCGCAACGAACGCAGTAAACACTCCGGACCGAGCTAAGCTCGCTGAAGGAATGAGAACACCGGTTTAAATGGAACTCAGTTCGAAGTTGTGCTCTGCGCAGTCGGTATGTACAGGCGTTCGAGGATGTAATAAAACAGCACAAAGGAATATCACTAACAGTCGTCACGAAACCACGGCTTTCCCCCCACGACCCATGAGTTGGAGAACACAGCAAATAGGGATGAGGTGGTTGGCGTGTGTCGTGACAGCGTGGGTTTAGTTTACCCGTGCGACGGTCAGATGGCCAGCCTGTGTAGTGAGGAGGCTGCTAGCAGACGTGTTGGTGGTCGAATAATCTCAGCTTGGGATCCTGTTGATGTACTTCCCGAACCTTTGTGCTCACGGTGTTTTCCGCTTTTTGTGATTTGCGGTTCGGACACGAGAAACCCCCACGGAGGACCCCGACCCCTGCATACTACTCGTATTTGGCAGCAAGAGCTCAGATAAACATTATTGTGTGTGATAAACGAATAGGAAACGTTGAATTTCGCTTCGAACTCACCAGATGCGCAAGTCACGTACTCCAGCAGCACCAGAAAATACACCCTGATATACGTAAACCCAAATCTCGGAGGTTGCCCGCGTATCCGCAACAGGAAAGGGGCTCGGGACACTTTAAAATCTGCGTGATCTGATCCACCCCAAGGTCAGTGAACGCTCACGATGCATAACGTCTCTCGCAGTTGATGTGCGATGAGGTTTTCCGTTTCCCTTTCATTTTTAGCGGGGATTCGACGAAATACACTCGGCAGTGGTGGGTGCATAACTGGTGTGCATACCATCGAAGGAATTATGGACGCTCGATTGGCCGTGGCCATTACCTGTCCTGTGGAGACTGAACTGAACTGAACTGAACTGAACTGACTAGACGAAACGCCAAACTTCGACTTCATTGGCGGAAAAAATATCGTTTTCAAGCCCGTCAGCCCTCATGAACGTCCGGAAAACTAAAGAAGGTACCACGAAATCCAAGATCAATAGGATCCCAGCTGCGAAGACCTCCGTACTTCAATGCTGCGTTCAGTTGCCAAACTTTTAGAAAGACGGAAACCGAGGTTGTTTTATAGTGGCGGCAGTTTCAATGCCCAGGAGTTTTTCGGCAATACCAGATTAAAGGGCACGCTCTTCCCGTTTTGGTTGGACTATCTCAGAAGTTTCCGGTCGCGGTAGAGGAGGTAAATGTTTTAAGCAAAGGATGGGTCAAACGATCACGATGTCCTTAGAATGACGAATTAGTCTCCCTGCTGGAAGGTTGCCGCGGGACTGGGGAAAGGCAGCAGTGGTGATTACACATCAAGGGAGATTCCCCTCTGTAGTGGGAAACTGCAGACCGGTTAGCTTAACCAACATCCCGTGTAGTATTAGAGATCATCCGGGCGCACGTCTTCAAGCATCTACTGGAGAATTCTGTACTTTGCCTTGCTCAGCATGGATTTCTAAAATACAGGTCGTGCCCGACCTTGCATACTTAACCACTCTCTTGAGCTTCCTAGACGGGGTCACCCGAAGAGTGGATGAAGGCAAACAGGTAGAAGCATGTTATCTTGACTTTAGCAAAGCATTTGGCTCGGTGAACCACTGGCTTCCGCTAACCAAGTTGAGGACATTTGATATGTGTGGGCGGATTCAGGAATGACCAACTGACTTCTTTACCGGTAGAACGTTTTACGTTAGAGGTGGCAAGAACCCTGAATTAGAAAATGTCAATAGCGGAGTACCGCGGGGGTCCGTACTAGGCCCACTACTGTTTCTTCTGTTTATAGATGACCCTCGGAGCACCCAGCCCGTTCGTAACATCGGTTTTCGGTCAGTTTGTTTAATAGCCATTTTACACGGACCAACAATGAAATGCACTTCCGGAAGATATTGTTCTCCCGTAGAAGAAAACTATCTTCAAGAAAAAGCTGGACTTCTACCTGGGTCTCTCCCAATAATTCCTTGTCAAAAAAAACGAAATAGATGTCTTCTATTGCATATATGTTCATGAATGTCGCATCCCCACTCCGCTTGAGGCACTGTCCACAGTGAGACACTGCATTATGTTGTGTATTTTGTTTTCGCTGCCACCCCCGCCCCCCCCCCCCCGCTTCTATCTACTCTCGTTTCAGCTCGGTGAATCCGACAGAAGATCAGAGATTTCCTCGAGAACCGGCACAATTGGGCTCAAAGCCTCGAACCCGTGTAGTACTTCAAGACTTCAAGATACGAAGGAAATCGACGACTGGAGTAATTTGCAATGCTTAGTTGGCGTTTCATTCAAATATATTGGTTTGATTCATCGAAATGCCCTGAAATACCTCGGTGTAGATCGCTCTACTTTATTCCGTCGAAATGGGTAAAATAAGGACAGTTATTCGGAAAATCATGAACTGGAAGATAGAAGTGAGCATCGTTAGATGTAATTTGGGAAAAGTGATAAATTAACGAAGTATACGACGTATTTCAAACGATTGGCACGAACCGCCCGGAAACCAGCCAAAAACCGCACCGAAGCCGATCGGATTTTGGCCAGTTTTCGAGCGGCTTTTAATATTACGCCGATCGGTTTTTGAGTGGCCTCTGACCAGTTTCTGGACGGGTTGTGCCAGTGGTTTGAAAGAAGTGTTATGCTTCGGTAATTTGTCACTATTCCCAAATTACATCTTACGATGCTCACTTCTATCTTCCAGTTCATGATTTTCCGAATAACTGTCCTTATATTACCCATTTCGACGGAATAAAGTAGAACGATCTACACCGACGTACTTCAGGGCATTTCGATGAGTCAAACCAATATATTTGAATAAAACGCCAACTAAGCATTGCATATTACTCTAGTCGTCGATTTCCTTCGTATCAATTCATTGTTGATCCGTGTAAAATGGTTACTAAACAAACGGATCGGCATAATAGTAAAAACCGCTCGAAAACCGGCCAAAAACCGACCGGTTTCGGAGTGGTTTTGCTACAAGGGGATTTAGCCTCAGTTGTACAGTCACCAAGCTCCTTTTTTGCAGATGACGTGGAACTAGTGGGGGGCTCAGGGGAGAGCGGAGCTGAGCAGGGACATAGTTGCTGTTTCAAACTAGACACAAGCGGGAATTACCTCTCAATGCTGGAGAAAGTCACTTGTCGCGGACAGCGACAAGCCTGAAGGTTGTACACGACCAAGACATTTAATATAGAGGCAGTAGACAGGGTTAAAGACCTTGGGATTTTGTTGACTTTTGATCTTAATTCGTCTGATCAGTGTGCAGCAGCTGCACAAAAGACACGCGGTGGGCTCTTCAGGTTGAGGTCAGCGTTGTCGTGCCGATAACCAGTGGTTTTCATGCCAGTGTACATGTCTGCAGTCAGACCTCTCCCAGAAAACTGTTCAGGCATGGTCACCCTTCTACAAAAAGGACTGTCTGTTTGGAGAAAGTACAACGTCTTCTAACGCGCATGGTTAAGGGCCAGAGGGGCAAGACATACGATTAGATACTCCAGTACCTCCGACTTTTCTTCATGGAAAGGAGGAGACTACGAGGAGATTTCATAGAGAAATTTAAGGCAGTAAAAGGCTTTTCTGGGCTTGGGCCGCAGAATCTATTTCCTATGGCGCCAGACTCTCGAACAAGAGGTCACGGGAAGAAGTTGGCAAAAGGTCGATCTAGATTGATAACTAGATCTCACTTCTTTAGCATTAGGGTGGTAAACTACTGGAATAGACTGTCGGAAGAGGTAATAGAACTAGGGACCGTCCAGGCATTCAAGGGGGCCCTAGATCGTAAGTGGAACGAGTTCATTTCTGACAGTGGGCTTTAAGCGTGTAATTAAATGGACATATGTGAACACTAGGGTCCGTGTGATGCGATTCATCATTGCGCGTTCCTATTTGTTGCATAATAACTCAGTGAACGCTCACGATGCATAATGGCTCGCAGTTGATGTGCGATGAGGTTTTACGTTTCCCTCCAATTTTTACCGGGGATTCAACGAAACACTGCGTAGTGGTGAGTGCCTAACTAGTGTTTAGTTCAGTTCAGCTTACACAACCATTACCCTCGCGCTTCTGTGCTCTGGTTTCGGTTGCTACCCTTTCAGACTGCGCTGGCCCAGGCACTGAAATCCACCGCCCCACCTGATGTCGATGAACACTGGGAGCGACTGAAAGTAGCCATACTGACTGCCGGCCTAACCAGCTGTGGTACGGCTCGCCATACCCAGAAAAGTTGGATTTCTCCAAACTCCTTGTTACTGCTGGAGAACCGCCGACATATCTCTGCCGATGCAAGATACAACGAGGCACGCCGTGAACTCCGCTCGCGTTTGAAGAGCAGTTTGCGTGCTGCTCGTGAGCAGTGGTCGTCAGAGCGTGCCCTCGAGATGGAAGCAGCTTCTGCCTCTGGCAACTTCAGGAAGCTCTTTCAACTCATTCGCGCCACCGGACCTCGAAAAGCAGGTGTTAGCGAGGCAGTTCACGAAACCGATGGGACACCCTTCACCAACCTGTCGCGCAGGCTAGACCGCCGGGCAGAATACTTTCGCTTCCAGTTTAGCTGGCTGCCGGCTGCTTCTGCTGCACCTGGAACTCCTACACTTTCTGCGTGGTTTATTCCAGACAGTCCCTCGATAGAAGCGGAAATTCGAAAAGAACTGCAAACCCTCAAGCGCCACAAGACAAACGGATCAGATCGCATCCTTCCTGCGCTTTTCAAAGATGGCGAGATAGTTCTGGTGAGAGAATTAAGAACCCTGTTCTCAAAGGTTTGGACGGAAGAAAAAGTTCCTACATCCTGGGGGGGGGGAGAATCAACGATCGTGCCCATCTTTAAAAAGGGTAGCCGTACACTGTGTTCTAATTATTGGGAAGTTAGCCTGATCTCTCGTTTCAAAACTCCTAGCGTCCATTATCCTCCACCGACTTTCTCCATTGCGCGAACCCCATTGTCGTAAAGAACAAGCTGGGTTCCGTCCCGGTCGTAGTTGGACAGACCAAATCTCAACTCTTCACCTCCTGCTCGAACACCGTCACTTGTATCACAGACCAACTATCGTTATGTTTCTGGCCATTAGAGCCGCCTTTGACTCTGTCGGTAGGACTGTGCTATGGACTTGCCTGTTGAGGAACGGCGTGCCCGAGAAGTACGTTTCCATTCTGAAAGCTTTCTATCGACAGACCTCGAGAAGAGTAAAGTTCTATGGACAGCTATCCGAGTCCTTTGTCCTCTCAATTGGCGTTCACCAAGGATGCCCTATTTCCCCATTCGTCTTCATCTTCATAATGGATGACCTGCTTCAAGGAGCCTTTAACGGTGTTACAAACAGTGGAGTGGAACTTCTACCGGGCACCAGAGTTGTTAATCTGGATTGTGCTGATGACGTCGCCTTGTTAGGAGACGACCCTCAAGTTGTCCAAGATGCCTTAAACCACTTGGCCGTCGAAGTCACCAAGTATGGCATGCATTTTGCTCCATCCAAATGCAAAATGCTTCTTCAAGACTGGCAAGGAGATTCTCGTTCACTCATTCTTTGTGGGGAACGTTCGGAAACTGTCAGCAGCTTTGTGTACCTGGGCAGTTGTATTTCCGCTGGTGGAGGTATCGGAGACGAGATCTCTCTGCGCACCTCTGAGTCCCGTTCGGCTTTTGCCAACCTAAGGCGCCTATGGCGTCGTCACGACATCAGGCTTTCCCCAAGGGGTAGAGTCTCTAACGCCGCAGTTCGCTCGGTGCTACTTTATGGATGCGAAACTTGGCCAGTTAGAGAAGAGGATCTGCGCCGGATGACCATATTTGACCACCGTTGTCTACGAACAGTCACACGAGTATGGTGACAGCATCACATCAGTAATGACAAAGTGCGGAGGAGAGTATTCGGGATGGACTGTTCATCACTCAGGGTAATTGTTTCTCTTCGTCAACTACAGTGGTTAGGTCATATCTTGCGGATGCCCGCTCGGCGTTTATTTCGCCGCACTTTATTCGCGCTCGCTAGACAAGATTGGAAACGGCGGCGTGGTGGACAACCGATGACCTGGAGGAGAAGTTCAAAAAAGCTGACTTCCCGTTTAGCCGCACTGGGGCCCTGTTGCCTACCAGGTTGGAGCAAGAATGACACCGAAAACAGTTAGCTTGATACGCTGGCAGATTTAACCCGAAGCCGGAGTCAGTGGCGTCAGTGCTGTATGGAATGCTGTGCTGGATCCCCATCCTTACCCTTCCATACATGAAAACCACAAACGATACGAACAAAAAAATCGAAATACCGTGTGTGGAAAAACTTTCAAAATAAATCTTTCCGACATTTCTGTCCTTTTTCTTTTCGTACATTGTTTTCCTATTATCCCATGTCCTCTTTGGTACGTTGTCTGTACCAGATCCGTTATATATATATATATATATATATATATATATATATATATATATATATATATATATATATATATATATATATATATATATATATACCCAGCAAGTGCGCATAACGCCGAAGGAATTCTGGACGCTTGATTGACCGTGACCATTACCTGTCCTGTGCAAACAGAACTAAACTGAGCTGTTTGGGTTAAAAAAAATCCTCGAGCAAGTGCAACGGCGACTCAAGTTATTGATCACTAGATGCCTCAGAGATGCCGGGTACTAGGCTGCCAGCAAAAGTTAGAGGTTGGACAAATTCTCGTTGAAAAGAGATTAAAAAGGGACTTGAGAGAAGTGTTCGAAATTCAAATTGATGGACATGTCAGCTGAACCTGGGAATCTCTCCTTAGAATTCATGGGAATAAGAAGGACACAAGCTGCGGCTCCCGAAAGGCCGTGCAAGAACAGGGATTAAGAGTCAGTCGTTCGCTGTGAGGTCTGTTAATGAGTGGGACAAATTAACTGAGGAGACCATTGAAACAACGCCGGTGGATGCTTTTAAACGTAAATTGGACAAGGCCTGGGAAGGATTGTTTGGTGAGAGTAGCCATTAGAACCCTCTCTATCGCTCTTCTGCCCATCTCCTGTCCATCCTTATTCTTTATCCTCATGAGGTTACTGGTTAAGCAGAGTTGATGACCAACAACTTTGGCCTAGAGTCATATTGAAATGGAGCACTGTAGCAATTCTAACCCGAATTTCCTGTTCCACCGTTTCCAGACGTGCTTACGAAGAAGAGACCTCCTAAGTAGCACTGCCCGGCGCTACTCTGGGCTAACACTGGGCAAAATGGGAAAACCCTAGGCTGTAATGGGCTAACGCCGGGCAAAATAGGCTTACGCTTGGTAAACGATGGGGTTTGATGGACAAGTGCTGTGCAAAATAGGCTAGCGCTGGGCAGAGCACTTTGTTATATCTATTGGAAAAACCTACAGTGGGCTTTTATGAAATTTTCAGACTAATACAAATATATCTGTAGTAATATAGAATAAAGTAAGAAATGATAAAACGGGAATCGGGGAAATAAAGAGTAGAAAAAGGGCACCTATTTGTAGAAAAAATCGGACGATCGACTGAGCCCATCTGAGGCCCATCGAGGCCCCGGTAGCGCTGCCTATCCCCTTCAAGGGAACTGTCTATCATATGCCCAGCGTTTGCCCATCCGGAGCCCAGATGGGCTCCATCTGGGTGTGCTGCTTGGGTTTTCATTTTGGAACATCTGGAGATCGAAGAGCTCACTAGTGCAACAAACTGGACGACCTGGCGGACTGTGTAATATGTTGGGTGGGGGTTGTACGTGCACCATTTAGAAATACACAGAAATCTCAGTAAGCGCATAAGCATGCATCAACACCCATAAAGATGGGCGTGGCGATCTACTTTTGAGCGCGTTACAACTGCCATCAAGTCCTAGAAGCTGAACTGAACAACTGAGCTGAGCGCCATCCGGTGCTCGTCGTCTCCCTTCCATGTGTTAAGTCAGTGAGCTGGTGGTTAACGGTCCAGTATTTGTATGTCGAATCTCGTCGCATGAATTCCGCTAAAAGCACTACCGCAAAACTGGTGCCTCCCACTATCCATTGATCTGTCTTCCGACTCACCGACAATGCCATAAGCAAGCTGCTGTCAAGATTTGCTTCCTGAACCCTCTCCCTTTGCCCATTGCGCTATCTTCCAAATCACCGGCGAAATCCAGATGTCTAAATCAATACGAGGTCAGAGATATTTGGGTTCCAGCCTCGTACGCGCGTATTACTTCAGGAATTCAGGACCAAGTCTGTCTCAGGTTCAGTTCAGGCCGATCCTTATCGAGACTATCCACCCAGATTCTTCTTGCCCAGCACAAATGATGGCGGCGGGAATACGATCCGAAACAGGTCTTTTCAAGTGTGTCTCAATGATGAAGCTCCAAAGAACGTACGTGAAACCTCCAAAATTCGAGATAACTACGTCTTGCTTTAAGGAAGATTTAAATGGAACGTTTCTTATCGATGCATGCACTAATTCTTCGTAATAGAGAGCGGAAATCCTCCGGTATAACTTACTTCACTTTTATGCGGTCAGCTCTTGCGAGGAAATGAGCCGGCTTCATGCATTTCCGAATGGCACCGGCCCACGAGCGGCGATCGGATGCCAGACATGAACACAGAGAAATCCAGCTCTGCTTCCAGTTGCGAGCGCCGTAGACAGCCTGGAGTCCTAATCCCTCAACGTCCGATTTGATGGTACTGACCCATGTTTTCAGCTGTCCTCCGAGGCGACAACACCATCCTGGACGTGGAACAGGAGCGAGGCACTGTGTCCGGACGTCGTAGGAAATGTCTAAACCACTGCAATCGTTGGCGTTAGAGGAACACTGACAGCTTTTCGTGCCAGACCACCTTCAGTATCCGCCGCAGACACCAATAGTCAAACACTTCCAGTTTTCTGATGTTCTCGAGGCGTAGTGGCCACGTCTCGCAGCCGTAGGTCAATATTGGACGGATAGCGACCCGGAAGAGGCAGACTTTGGTTCGGAGGCTGATTTCTTTTTGCACCCAGAGTAAATTGCGAAGCCGGAGAAGCGCAATCCCGGCATTGTCATTGCGCAACTTGCCTTCATCTTTGGCTTGGCCGTTTGGGATAATCGTAGAGCCCAGATATTTGAACACCGGGACGTTTTCAATTTGGTCGCCGTTCATATATATTGGGAGAGTGAACTGTGCAATGTACGTCGAAACGATCTCGGTCTTCGATGTATTGATCTCTAGTCCCATGGATTTTGCAGAAGATTGAGAACCGGCTGTAATGCAGTTGGATTATCTCCAAGGATGATATCGTCTGCGAATTCTAGATCGGCGGGGAAAGCATCGGCGCCCAGTTGAATATCGAGGTAATCGGTGAGCGCCTGATGCATTATTCAATCGATGATGTAGTTCAACAGCACTGGCTATAAGGGACAGTCTTGTGTAAATCCGGAATCAAGAGAGTACTATTATTTTCGCCCTTTACTTGACCATGCTGTGAGGTAGCAACCGAAACCAAAACACATCCGTTTGTAGTGTGGTCCATAACGATTCTCTCGCAACTGAGTCAAAGGCAGCCCGGAAATCAATAAAACAAGCTGCAGTCGGTTGCTGAAACTCGTATCGATGTTCTAATTCTCGGCGGAGGGTGAATATTTGGTCTACGCATCATCATCATCATCATCATCATCATTGTACAACGTTAAACAGTAGGGCAAGCCCCACTGACCACTGCTTTTCTCACCATGTTGCACGCTGAATTAGAAAGTATGGATATACAAGATGGACAGGGACTGGACCTACATGGGTGGGAAAAGGAAAGAATGCCCTAGTAGCCAACACGCGGAATACACAGTCTAACTGTACAAACGTATATCGACCAGTCATTCTGATCCGATAGAAAGTGACAACACGATCGCCACTGATCACGGTTCGCAGCCATATCCTTCAGTGTCTCCAGCCAACTGGTTGGTGGATCCTTTGGACCCCAACCACGAAGACGTGAGACACCTACTTTTTCTGAGTCTGCTGTACATTTCCTCATTCCTCGCTGCCACGTCATCTGTTGACCTCCACGTGGTCTCTTCCACTCCCTAGGAGGAACGGAGAATAGGACGCGATCCGGTAGACGTGTGTTTGCCATACGTAACACGTGCCCCAATCAACGAAGTCTACTAAGTTGGATACGCTGTGACAAAACGTTCTCCGAATTAGCACCCAATACTCGATTTCTGACCTCAGCATTGCCTTCTCGGCTAATTCATTCGATCTTAACGATACTACGTAAACATCGGTGGTGGAAAACCTCAAGACGACGAATATCTTCAGCACGCAGACTCCAAGCTTCGCAACCATACAACAAAACTGAACGCACTGCAGCACAGTATACACGACCTTTCAACTTCAGTGAAATATCAGATCGACGTTACAAGTGCTTCAGTCCAGCGTACGCCGCTCGAGCCTTGGCTATCCGCGTGCTCACCTCTACTACAGTGCTTTCATCTGTCGTCACGCTGCTGCCGAGGTAGGTGAAGTGGTCGACAACTGACAGCACCTCCCCATCGAGCACCAAACTCGGAATCATTGATGTCCAGTCTTGTAACATCACTTTACACTTTAAAGGTGCAAAGCGCATGCCGAATGGAGCTACAGCTCTTGAGAGTCTATCTAGTGCACGTTGAGCATGTTCCGTGGATTCGAACAAGCAGACAACATCGTCCGCGTAATCTAGGTCATACAGCTTTCCACTATTTCCTAGTTCGACGCCTACATCCTGAAGGTTTTGCAGCGCACTCTCCATTATTTCGTCCATGACGAAGTTGAACAGGAATGAAGACATGGGACATCCCTGTCGAACACCACTGGTCGTTTCGAACCGACCGGATAGTTCACCGTAAACTCTAACGCGGCCAGAAGTATGAGAATACAATGATCTCAGTAGATTCACGAACTTCTGGGGCATACCTTTTCGATGAAGAGTACTGAAAAGCACTGCTCGATCAACTGAATCGAAAGCGCCTTTCAAGTCTAAGAAAATCATTATTGACGGTCGGCGGTGCGTGTGACGCGTTTCAAGTAGTCGGCGAAGAGTACAAATCTGGTTCATGCATCCTCGATCTGGGCGGAATTCAGTCTGCTGTTCGCGGCATTCCTCTCGCGAGCGGGTGTAAGACGATGCAGCAGAATTGAGGCTAATACTTTGGTGATTCTCGGAATTAAGCTAATCCCACGATGATTACTACAATCATTGCGTATTCCCTTCTCGAAGATGGGAACAATCAATGACTCACTCCATATTAACGGAATACGCTCCTCGTTCCAAATGTCACTGAGCAAAATGGTCAGTGATTTGATCAACGCCGCACCACCCGGTTTGAAAAGAACTGGGGGAAGTTCGTCGGGACCTGCCGCTTTCCCTCGCTTTAGTGATCGAATGCATGACTCCACTCCTTCCGATGGGGGCTCAAGTGATACCGGTTGTTGACACAGGAGTAACTACACTAGGGTGCGGCCAGCTAAACTGTTCCTTGAAGTATTCGGCCCAACGGTCAAGCCTTTGCTGTTTGCTGTTTGACTGTCACCTGAAGCAGCTGCTGTTTCCATTTCTTCGGCTACCTTGACCCACCAATTTTCGCGATCCTTCTTAAGGCTTTTCGTAACTCGCCTTTGTAGATTTCTCCGCATCTTATTCATCTCCTTACAGTTGGAGAGCTGATGCTTTTGCTCCATTATACTCAGCGACTCTTGCGAGATCCAGTGTCTTTGATGGACAACTGATCTGGGACCACAGGCAAAACCTGCTGTAACGTGCATCGCCTGTTTGATATGATCCCAAGGCTTATCTACATTACTGTTCGTCGTAGATCCTAGCTCATGTGCTAACTTCTGCTCGTAACGGGTGCGTACTTCTGAATTACGCAAACGTTGCACGGCTAATCGAGTTTGTGGTTTGTGACGATGACCATGGAGCTGGAGAGACAATCGCATTAGAACTAATGCATGGTCCGACTCTACGTAGGTGGACCAGTAAGATCTGCAGTTGTGAGCAGAACTGCGCCACCGGTATTTTACGGCGATATGATCAATCTGGCTTAGAGTACCTGTAGAGTTAGAGCACCATGTTGCTGTGCGTTGCGAGCTGTGTCGGAAATTGGTGCTAGACAAGAACAATCGATTGTCTGCACAAAACTGAAGAAGTCTGTCTGCACAGCGCCCACCTAAACAGGCTTCTGCCACACTGAGTTTGCCAACTTGTGCATTGAAGTCACCAGCTAGCACTGCAATGGCAGAACCTTTACTGCTGCGGACGAGGGTAGCGAGTTCATCATAGAATTCATCTTTCTGCGCGTCTGAGCTGCAGTCCGTTGGGGCGTATGCCGAGATCACAAACAAACTGCGCTTAACACAACTATCCTTTCGAACTCCAGCTGACCCCTGGAGTCTCACAGCACATAAACGACTGTTACCAGGGATCCAGTCTAAAGGGGCAGCCTCAGCATTGTCAGTCAAGACTATTCCTACACCACGTTGACCCGTAGCTCGAGCTGTTTCGTCTCCTGAAGTGCGCAGGAAATACCTCGATGGGATACCAGGAGCAGTTAGTTGAATTACACTGCTCGAATCCTGTATACGCGTTTCACTGAGGCAGAAGACATCAATCTTCAGAGAATCTAATGTGGGGGCTAGACACGCCCGCTGACCGGCCTGCGTGAGTGTACGCACACTGAAGGAGCCAAGGTTCAGAGGCTGATGAGGCTTAAGAAAATGTGAGTTAGCAGACAGAGGATTATTCCCGACCCTATTTGACAGTGAGTCGTTGCTAGTATCAACCGTGTTATCAGTGGGAGCATTATGGGTGGGTGGATGGGGCAAAGAGGGTGGTTAGGGACATAAGACAACGGTTGAGTAAAAGAGAGGGAACTCTGAGCAGTAGCTCACTTATCACTACCCACCCTGATCGATGCAATGGGCAGCGCGTTCCTGATTATACTGCGCGATGACCGATGCAGTATGGAATTCTTTGTGTTCGTGCAGTTCATGGGAGATGTTGGACGGGTACTGCTAGAGTGTCCAGCCATAAAGCAGGAGAACGATTAGGGTCCTCATCCAAAGCCTTTAGTTCTAACAAGAACCTATCCGCAAGGTAGCGGGATGACTTAGTGGAAGCCCATTTGCTTGGGTCAGTTATTCTTCCACTGATCTTGCCGATTGAGTTGCCAGCTCAAATCGACCCCCAACCTGGAGGACCAGGAGACTGGACTTTGTCTGACCTCTACCCATTGACTTGTCAGGTATAATTGCATCTCCGGCTCAAAGAAGCCACCCTGTATAGCTCTTTGGGCCATTGAGGCGCCCAGGCCATCACACCACGTCAAGGTGCAGTCTCGTGGTTAGTTGTGGTATTGCCTCCGGGGTGGTAAATGTTTGGACAACGGCGAACTCCCTCCGACCTCTATATATCCGCAGTGCAATTCTCGCGGTCTTAGCTGCCAACGAAAACCATCTAGCCCTGAAATATGAGCTCACTGCAAGCCTAAGAAACGCTCGTGAGAATTAGTGGTCGGAAGGTGCTACTGAGATGAAATCAGCTGCTGCCTCAGGGAGCTTTCGAAAGGTGTTCTACGTTATCCATATCACCGGTACTAAAAGACGCGGTGTCAGCGAGACAATGTGCAAAGCCGATAGAACGTCTATTTGTAGTCGTTATCGGCGCCTGGTAAGATGAGCTGAATACTTCAACTTGCAGTTCAACTGGTCTCCTGTGCCAGCTGCCTTCCTTTTTGACGAACGCAGTGTCCAGTGGTTCGTGTCCTTAGATCTACCCAGCAAAGCTGAGATTTGTAGTGCACTTGCACTCCTCAAGCACCGCAAGGCACCAGGCCCAGACGGCCTGCCACCAGCTGTATTCAAATACGCGAGATACGATATGGTGAAAGAGTTAGCGCATGTCCTCAAAATTATGGGAAGAGGAGGAAATTCCTCTGTATTGGATGAAATCGACCGTAGTACCTGTCTTCAAGATAGTATCACGAACTGTCTATAGTAGTCGTAGAACTTGCTCAGTCTAGGTTGCGTCGAAGATTTGGCGTCCGTTTTTCTTTATAGATTATTATCACAGAGAGGAGCAAATCCGTGAGGAGAAAACGAGGTTTCGCCCTTGTCGAGGCTGCATTGATCAGATATTCACCCTTTGTCAGCTGCTGCAGCATCGACATACTTACCGACGATAGACTATCGCCGTTTTGTAGCGGGGAATGCTGGGGCAAGAGAACGACGTGAATATCAAGTCGAACGGACGAACCAGCCGAGGGCCACAGACAAAAGAGCAAACGGCGAATATGTCGGAGGCTTCCCGAAGCAGACAAAAGGAGGCATACGGACTAGCAGAGAGGAAGCAGCGGGATCTCAGGCAACCAGTAAGGTAGCCCAGATGAGGGGCTGCCGATCAAGCCGTCAACTGGGACAATCGATCCAGAAGAGTGGAAGTGATGCCCAAGAGAAACAAACTATCGGTCACGGGCAACTGGCCAGAACGCAGCCGAAACACCCAAGCAGCCGCAAGAGCAATGTTAGTGCCGCGCGGTCTGGGAAAGGGACTATATAAACGATCGTGTTTCATGGACTTGACTTGCTTGGCCGTTGAAATACAGTTGTCTTAGCCCGTCTTGTCGTCCTTGTTATAGTATCAGAGCAGCCTTCGATTTAATTGACAGGACTGCTTTGTGGGAATGCTTGTAGAGACACGGTGTACCGGGGAAAATATATATGCATCATCAAATTCCTCTACTGCCATACTTTAGCACGAGTAAAAGCTTACGGTAAGATTTTCACCCCCTATTGTTGTCTCTAGGGGAGCTCGACAAGTGTCCCGTTTTTCCATTTCCCTAACTTTATAATTGACTATACGCTTGAGAAATTGGTCAAGGACCTCATAAGTGGTGGTGTCAAATTCCCCGGAGCACCGAATCACTGATCTGGAATACATCGACGTCGTTTTGCTTGCTTCTAACATCCAAGCATCTCAACTTCTACTAAACCGCATGATAAATGAAGTGACTCGGTACGGTGTGTACTTTGCACCATCAAATTGCAAGGCGTTACTTCAGGATTGGCGAGAGCATGTACCCGTGCTCTCCTTAGGCAACGGAAGATTGGAGATTGCCGAAAATTTTGTTCACCTTGGCAGCCGTATCGCTGGAAATGGCATTGTGGGAGAGGAAACGGTTATGCGTATTTTAAAGGCCAAACTAGTTTCTCAAATCTCGAGCATCTTTGGTGCTAGCACGACATCGGTCCTCCCTTAAAAAGTCGACTGTATAATGCCACTGCGCCCCGTACTGTTTTGTGGCTGGGAAATATGGCCCCTCCTAGTTCAAGATATCCGTCGCCCGGCTGCGTTTGATACCCGCTGCTTGCGCAGCGTTTCCCGTGTTTGGTGAGAGCAACGTGTCAACAATGATCAGACGCGCGGTCGAGTGTTTGTCGCAACCGAATCCTCCTTAGATATCACCATATTGTAGCACTATCTCCGCTGGCTAGGTCATCTGTTAAGGACGCCTGCCCAGCTCCTGTCACTTCAAGCAGTTTGCGCTCCCCTGGCCTGACTGGAAGAAAGAACGCGGAGGACAGGTAATGACTTGGCGCTGGGTGGTGTCGTTTCCCCGAACGACAGCCGCGGTTGTCTCACTGTCGAAATTTTGATTTAGTATCAGAAAGCAACGCGTAGACGAACATATGTTTTTGGTGATTTGATTCTCAAGCCAATTACAGTCATATCTATATGAAACAAAATAAGGGAAGAAAAAAACATGTAGTCAGTTGGTCAATCACTCAGTCAATCAATCGGTCGGTTTGCCGGTCAGACAATAGGTAAACAAAGGACATGGCAAAATTGCATGGCACAGTTACAGGCCTAATTCTCAGCGCCATGGAACGTGCGGACCCACATTGCTATCGGGGTCACTAGTCCTTCGACGAGGTTCGAATACCAGAATTGGAGTGGTAAGTTACATATCTTAATTGGTTAGGTGAGATGCGTCCTTTATGCGGAGTTGACACAGTTGTTTGATACTTGGTTTGTATGCTGTTAATCGTGCGGTAACGGGCGAGCTACGGTCTTGCATTCATTTATATTTTGCTTCATTAACTTGGTTCTCCGTTTTACGTTCTAGGTATTGCTTTTGGCAGAGTATCCTCACGGTTTTACCGTGTCGCTGAAATGGATGCTGTCTCATTTGTGCGTAAGCACTATGAAAACCGTGCCTTTCGATGTATGTACAAACCTTCTGAGCTTGTGGGTAAAGGTACGTATGGCCGAGTGTTCAAAGGAACCTCCCCGAACGGTGCTGTGGTTGCTCTGAAAGAGATAATCGTTGATCCTGAAGAAGGCATTCCATTAAGTACACTCAGGGAGCTTAGTGTTCTGCGGAAGATCCAGTCATACAATTCTCCTCATCTTGTACAGTAGGTGATATTGGCACGATTTGTAACCCGCGTTTGTCTCAGAATGTTGGATGTTTCTGTTACAACACTGAATAATGCCCTTTGCATTTACGTAGTATTCGAGTACGTCGAATGTGACCTGGCTCGATTTTTGTCTCAGCATGCTCCCCGGACCGGTCTTCCACCAGAAACCATTCGGGTAAGCTTTCATTTTATTCTTTACCTATTCTGAGTTATCTTGTCAGAGGACTCAACCGCCTTGCATGTAGCTCAGTTTCATACACTTATTGCTGTTTTTTATTTAGCTTAAAATCCCCATATTATTTATATCCCGAACATCCGAGGCGATCCAATCAATATTCACTCACTCTCCACACATCAGTATCATTGAATACAGTTGCAAATTCGTTCTTCATGCCTATCAGATAATACCTCCACATTATTCGTGTTGTCCTAACTAAAAATCGGTCAGGAAATGATAAAATATGTAAATAATAATGCTCTTTTGACCTAGAAAGCCAGCAAAATCCGTTTCATCCGATTTGAGGAACTATTTGGGTTGCCGATTTGGACTGTTTGAACCCATCGGTGCAAGTCGTAAATACAAAGCATGCAAATATATTCAGTAATAACCTAGTGCAGATTAATTAGGCATGCTGCCACGGGAAATCTGAGCTTTAAAATAGCTCAGAATGATGCATAAATGAAGACTGTAAGAAATTGGTACGGCTGCATGACATAACTCATCGTGACTGAGCCTGTCCGATGAAGTATGTAAACATACTTGTTATGTATATCGGGGATTTGGATATGGATATATGGATATTAAAAACGTGATGAGCCGGTATACGTAAGTCTGGATGTCGAATGGTATCATGTTATGGCTTTGCTTTCTTGCTGCTTTCAGCCAGAATCGGGCTCAGTGAGTAAGGAACCACGCGCAAGTTGATAGGACGGTGCACGGAGAAACTGATTTAGTCCGTCTGTCAGTACCACCTAGAATTTTTTTGTCGCTCCGATTATCAGTTACTAACCTTGAGTATCTGTTCTGGTGTCTAATGGAGGACGTCTGATGGTTTAAACTTACCCATACTATTACCTTTCATGTACTTATCCGTAGTTACCGGTACAGTTTCAATCTCTATATAGTCTACTCATGAATACCATATTTTTCCGGGGAATAGCAAAAATTAACCAGTGTACACTCGAGTCGTGATGGTCGCGGACAAAATCTCAGTTGTCGCAGGTAACATGGAATGACAGGCAAAACGAATCAGAGAATAAGTAGATGAATAAGCTAAAAACAATGCTAGTCCTTTCGTAAACTCCAGCTGCACTTCAATATCTACGTTTCTTCTAGTCATTACTACTTTCTTCCTGATTACTCTAATGCTTTCTTTGGTAAAAAAAATCATGACGATTTCCTGTTTTTGCCTATCCATCTATTTGAATCACAGGATTTATCGGAACAGCTTCTTCGCGGCACTGATTTTTTGCACTCTCATCGTATCGTACATCGGGACTTGAAACCGGCCAATATTTTGATCGATCGTGATGGACGTCAGCTTAAAATTACTGACTTTGGTTTGGCACGAGTCCTCGGTTGGGAGGCAGCTCTAACCCCCGTCGTCGTTACTTTGTGGTATCGAGCTCCAGAAATCCTCATTCAGTCCGAGTATTTGTCCCCGTGTGATATATGGGCTGCAGGTTGTATTATCGCGGAACTGTTCAACCTGAAACCTTTATTTCCCAAAGATAACGAATTGGCCATGATGATCGCCATTCTCCGGTAAGCAAGTCTATCTGCTTTGTTCTAAATATCGTTGCATTTTTTAATCGTAGGACATTGGGATTTCCTGCTGACTGTGATTGGCCCGCATTGTCCTACTTGAAAAAGTCAGATTTCCGATCGGTCGGTCGAAAAACCAGTTTGCGTGGCTCTGTCAACACGACAGACTCCGCTGCGCTTGATCTACTCGAGGTCAGTTGATTGCATTCGTCATTTCTGTGCGCACATTCTCTTGACCCTGTTAATCATCGTGAGATGACAATTTTTCCGAGTTTCCGATTCGTCAATTGCTGTTAGTTCGTTGGTTTTTCTTTTGCTGTGAAATTAAGAACAGACTAAGTTTCGCTACCAACTATTTGACTGTATATTGACCAGGTGCTGCAAACTGTTCGACTCCATGATAGAAGACCAGTTAGTGCATGCACGGGACGCTTTTCGGAATATTATCCGTTTAATGTGTCAGAACCGAGATCGGTTCGGAGTATATCGAGAAATCGATGCGCCATGTGAAATGTTATCGTAGAATTTTATTGCTCAATAACACAGCGTGGTCGGAATCGTTGGTAGGTTGTCGACGCCATATCCGAAAACCACACCATCGACTACGAAAACACCAGAATCCTCCAATGTGGGTTCCGTACGTACACCGAACGTCTCTGCGCGGAGGCTCTGGCAATTAACGCCCACCAATCGTGTCTCAACCGCAACGATGGGGCAGAGATTTCAAGCATATGGATGGCACTTACGACGCGGATGGATAAACCCCAAAACGGGTCGTAACACCTTGTTGACCCCACTAACACGGACACATAGTATAGACGGAGATTCAACCCCCCCCCCCACCCCACCCCACCCCTGACACTAAAACAACATCACAGACACACAGACCAACACACGAACACACTGACTAACACCCAGTTGCTCTAAGCTATCATTCCAGTTTCATTCGGTTGTAAAACCAGTCTTGAAAAAGGTTACCCGTGGTGACCGAAACGTCGACAACCTACCAACGATTTCGACTACGCTGTGTTATTGAGCAATAAAATTCCACCATTATCCGTTTACTCTGACGTACAAGAGAGTTGCGGTTCACGCAATACATCACGACGAGACTGCACCTTGGTGTGGTGTGATGGCTTGCGTGCCTCCATGACCCTAAGAGCTATGCAGGACGGCTTCCCTAAGCCGGAGATGCAATCATGCCTGACAGGTCAATGGGTAGAGGCCAGACGAAGTCCAGTCCCGGAACCAGTTGATGGGCAATATCAGGTTCTAACCACCATGCCTCTGAAGAGGACACCAGTGAATAAACACGGAGAAACAGTTTGCCGGTCCAAGAACCTTCACTAAATGTACGTAGAAGTGGAGTACCTGGGGTTTCTCTCGACGATAGAAAAAGTGATCGCAATTCACTGGGCAGCTATTGCCCGCCTAAGCTCGGCAGCCCCCGGCCCAAAGGATGCTACCCCGTCCACGTTCCGCTTGGTCCATTGGGCGCATGGGGCTAAGGACTGAATCCAAAAAGCGGATCGATAACGAAGCACAAGCGAGGACAAGACAAAACGTATGCAGTAATCAGGTCTCACGTGACAGGCCAGAAGAAGTCTCTTCACGAGTTCTCCGGTCACGTTCCCTTGTTGGGCTAACGCCCCACTGCTTTGTGTGTGCGACTTTTGAGTCAAAGACTCCAGTTAGGGTTCTCAGAGAAAAAACCCGTTCTGCGGTGTGGGCAGCCGCGAAGTATAATGTGCCCGGAAATCTCCAGCGGTCAGTCGGGAAACACTCCTTATCTCTCTGCTGTTCATCCTTTACGTTCCAATTCTAAATGCGTACAAGTAGCCACAATGAACCATGACTGTGAACTTGTAGCTCTCGGAAAGGGTAGAAACTTAGAGACGGGGGAAGAAAGAGAATCCATTCTCCGACCTAATCATCCTCTTCACTTAGCTGCCTTCAACGTCCGCACACTTTGCCAAACGAGGCAACAGGTTGTCCTAGCTAGGACTTTTGAAACCTTTAACATAGACGTGTTTTGCGTCTCTGAAACACGCATACAAGACCCAACTTCAGTTGTAATACTTCGCTCCCCTGATACAAACTCGACTTCTCGTTTCACTCTTCGCGTGTCGGGCGATTCGGTGTCTAGTGCTCGTGGTCAGGTTGGCCTTGGCATCGCTCTGAGCGTGAAGGCTGAGCGTCCACGGCTCGACTGGATCCCGGTCAGCAGCCGTCTGTGTGCAGTTCGGTTGGATGCTTCCGTGTATGTCAACAGCAATAGACTGAAGCGCCGGTGCCTGTTTGTCGTTTTTGCGTTTGCCCCAACTGACTTTAGCTCTCCCGAGGCTAAAGACGAATTCTACCAGGATTTGTCTCAACTGTTCCGCAGCGTGCGCTCTACGGACACCATGGTTGTTGCTGGTGATTTCAGTGCCCAAGTTGGAAGCCTAGGTCAGTCGGAGAGGAGTATAAAAGGTCGATTTGGCGTTTCAGCCGATCGAACTGATAACGGTGACCGACTCATCCAACTATGTTCCGACCATGGACTATTCCTAGCGAGTACAAATTTCTCGCACAAAAAGCGACACCCACTAACCTGGTGTCCTTCTGCTACTTCACAGCTTTGGACTCAGGTCGATCATATTGCTATCGGTTACCGCTGGCGCGGATCAGTTCAAGACTACTGATCATTTTGGTCCACGTCTGTAGACACTGATCACACTCTTGTCCGCGCGCGCTTCAACTTGCGCCTCGTTGGTGGCTGAAACAACGCCAAAGTGAACCGTTCCCCCGCAGCTGCTACTGGACGATAACCAACGATCTGCTTTCCGAACAGAATTATCCACCAGGTTATTGATGGAGCCAAATGCCCAGGATCCAGAAGAGCGATGGACAGAGATCAAACAGGCTCAACGTGCGGCTGTTGATGCTACCCAAGGTTCAACAACTAGACGCAGAAACGATGGATATCTGCATCCTCAGTTGCACTGTTAGGTATGCGCAGAACGATTCCTTCGGATTCCAGGTACGATGAGACACGGAGATGCCTTAAACGCCAACTGATTCGGAGCCTGAAAAATGATCGTATGAAGTGGTGGATTGCGAAGTGTAGGGAGACGGGAAAACCTACGGCGATTGATAACAGCCACAACTTTTTCCGTCTGATTAGACAAACCGGTCCACATAAACCAGGCACTAGCGAATTGATCAAAGAAGCGAACGGCTCACGGATTCGAACTCAGGAGCGTCGTCTAGTTTGCCGGGCAGAGCATTTCGAGAAGCAGTTCAACTGGCCTTTATCTACGACAGGCTTGCTAAGTAGCACCATAGCTCCAGCTGTGGTTGTAGATACCAATCCTCCGTTAGAAGCGGAGGTTCTTCGCGAAATAAGCTATCTTAAACGACACAAGGCTACTGGACCGGATGGGTTGTCTCCGTCTATTTTCAAAGACAATGGCTCGACACTGTTATTGGAGTTGACAAAACTTCTTCGCTTGGTATGGGAGAAGGAACAAGTTCAAAAGAGTTGGTGTGAATCGGTGGTCGTACAGATTTACAAGAACCGGGACAGGTCCTCCTGTGAAAATCACAGCGAAATAAGTCTGGTTAGCATCGCATCTAAACTGCTTGCTGGTATTATTCTCCACCGCTTATCTAACGCTCGCGAACAGTGCTGGCGCAAGAATCAAGCTGGATTTAGACCTAGTCGAAGTTGTATGGATCACATCTTCACTCTTCGACAAATTTTAGAACATAGACACACCTTCCGTTGGCCCATTATCCCCGTTTTTCTTGATCCTAAAGCGATATTTAACTCAGTCGATCGCACAGTTCTCTGGCGCTGCCTCTTGCTGAAGGGTGTACCAGAGAAATTCGTTTCCATCGTAAGATCCGCTTACATTAATAGCCGAAACCGAGTTTGGGCTTACGGTGATCTTTCACTCGAGTTCACCACGAGAAGTGGTGTACTCTGCTTTTCTCATTGATTTTGTGATTGATATGGTCCCAGGGACCGCAATTTTGTCAGGTGAGGATAGCGTGATTGAAATTTTCCCGGATGGAAAGGTATCAGACCTTGAGTATGCAGACGACATAGTTTTTCTAGGTGAAGACCCAGGTAAGTTGCAAGCCTTTCTTGACAGCTTGACGGATTGTGTAGCAATGTTCTGTAAGCGTTTTGCACCTTCAAAGTGCAAGATGTTGTTGCAGGATTGGGTTGATCCAACTCCAAACCTCTCAGTGCCTAGGGAGACTATAAATGTGGTAGACAAGTTTTATTACCTGAGGAGCTGCATCTCACCCGGAGGTTGGAGGTCGGATATCGGATAAAGTGTCTCTGCGCATACAGAAGGCTCGTTTAGCATTTGTCAACCTGAGTCATCTGTGGCGTCGACATGACATCCGTTTACCTATCAAGGGTCGAGTCTACGTTGCAGCAGTCAGGCCCGTGCTTCTGTATGGTTCAGAAACATAGGCACTTTATGGAGGGCGTACGAAGACTGTTGGTATCTGAATACCGATGTCTTTGTAGTATTGCTCGAATGTGGTGGACACCGTGTGAGCAGTGGTGAGGTTCGGCAAAAAGTCTTAGGTTCAAGGATCAAATCATTAGATGAAACACTTGAGCTCACCAGGTCAAGATGGTTGGGACACGTGTTACACATGTCACCTGACAGGATTCCTCGGCACGCAGTGTTTGCTGAGGCGGGTACCGGTTGGAAGATGAGTAAGAGTGGCCAGTCCATAACATGGAAGAAAGGTATGAAAAGCCTAACTAGTGAACTTGGCCATGTAGGGGGTGTTAGACTTCCTGGATAGGGTACAAGAGACCCTTCTACTCAACGGTTAGATACGATGGGGGATATGGCTAGATGCCGCGATCCGTGGCGCTCTTGCATTCACAAGCTTTCTTCATCGACTTAATTCCAATGATGTAGTTCTCCTCTTACTATTTTCATACTGTTTTCTCCTTCGTTATTTCGTTTTGAGGTTGCCGCTAGGAGATAGCAACCAAAGCCACCGCACCCAGTGCATGGTTAATGGTTGTCAGAACAGAAAACAGAACAGTACATTGACTGACATGATGCTCTGTCTATTTGGACGTACTGATTGTGACTAGTCAGAAAACATCACCCTAAATGGAGTTGCTGATTCTGATTCCCATGCAGCTCACACAGCAGCTAGTGGACTACTCGCAAGTGTCGAAAAAGTGGCAAAATGGGCTATGATTGCTTGCGCAATCACAGTCGATTTATCTGTCACCGAACGTGGCTGTGATGTGAATGTAGCTTAAATGCCACGGCGAAGTTCGTGTGATGTTAGTTTGAGAGAAGAAGAGAACCACTGCACTTGTTATCCTCCGTCTGTCCGACAAGGTTTTCTGAGAGCAGCGATAAATGGTAGTTGAATTATCTAAAGTGAGTGTTGCACCCATAGTCTGCAGTTGGTTATGCAGAGGTGAGAGGTGCATTTAAAGAGAAATGTCGAAGAAATTCCCGTTTGTCTGCCTCCTACTCTCCCCTGGGTAGGTGATCTAGTGGTACAACAACACGTGAGTCATAATGATCCTAATAACCAGAAATTACATGATCCTCGATATGGATTTTTCAGCTCAATGCTCCATCCACTTGCTGGTTGAAGTTTTCGATCGCGACATTTCTTCTTGGTTTTCTTATTTCGCTAAATAAGAAGGCATAGCATTTTTTCGATGTGTTTTATGGTTGATTTGGTTACCGACACCGTCAGCTGTCTGACGGAAAAGTATTATTGAAGTGAAATTTGAGGTCGGCATTCATATTACACGGACTTTACTCTGTTTCCGATCGTGATTGGTTCGTGCTTGATGGTTTCCGCCAGTAAAGCTTAGTTTTCATGTAGGGGAATTGCCTTATATGTACTGAACATGGTTTGATGTTGAGATCACTGATTATTGTGCACTACGCGTACTTCATCTTGTTTTCCAAGTTTCGAGTTGGGTTGCCTATTCTACCCTAGTTATACTCATCACTCACACAGTACCCACCGCATATTTATTCTTAGCGCATGATCATGTTCAATCCGAAACGGCGGATTACAGCTTCGGACGCTCTGTCGTTGCCGTATTTCCACCCACGACCAAATACATTTCCTGGACTTCCATTCCAAAGTCGCAGTTCGCATCAGCTTTCCACCATGGCAGCCAACCCTCCAACACATTCTCACCGCAAACCCGTTGTCCCAACACTTATGAGACAACATCGCCACTCAACTATGCCAACACACATGCCCCAAACGTGTGCCAGTGCCGTTCTGTGTTCTCAGTCTCGTTCAGGGACGCAGACATACGCATCTGTCGCACGTCAAGCGTTAGCCTGCAGTGGTAGCTCCGGTTGGGATGAAGTAGATTCAGCAATTCCAGTCCACTCAACGAGCAACAGCGGTGCCGTAGCATCGGTCAGAATTTCGAATTCACACGCTGCAACAATGCACAAAATGCAGCGAGACACAACGCTCCCAAGCGAATCAGATCAGCTACAACAGGAACTTTTGATTTCTGTTGTGAAACATGCCATAGGCGAAGAAGTGATAGCTGAGAAGCCCTCCTCCTGGTCCGCACCAGCATCAGTTTCCAGCGTTTCCCCGACCGTAGCCAGTGCGCCAGTTCGACGTCCGGTCACACGACAACAAACCCGGGCAACACGACGATACACCCAACCAACTGTCTCCAGCGCACCGATTGCGTGTACAACAGGCTCGTGGGTCCCACCTGTTTCAGTTTCATTGACTACGGTGTCTGAACACGAGGTTAAACAAAATGTGGAAAATGGCGCTCGTGCTCAGCGACCAAGAAAGACCGCCCGTCGGCGCACTGTCATCGGTGTTGCAAATGTGAGTGGTCGAGAGCGTGTTAAATTTGTATTTCATCTCCGCATGCCTACTCTTTTTGCCGAAACAACTGTTTAATGATTTACCTACTAACTCATGTGGGAAAGTAGGAAGTGGAGAAATGCAGGTAACTGACGGTTATCATGCCGTTTTACTTAGACAAAACACTTTGTGGGATTTGGTCTATTGTGGCCCATTGGTGCAGGCTCGGCGAAGTCCCCCTTTTGCAGTTTGTGTCATAAGACGTCGTTGACTCTCATTGGAAGTTGAGTTCTCATGTGCCGTGGTTGAAAATCAGTGCTGCCCAGTTTCCCTTCAGCTTTGAGATAGCTACTAAATTATATGTATCAGTTACCAATCCTCCACGTTAAAGGAACTTGGAATAAGGGAGTGAGAATTCTATTTTACTACGGTTTCACCAACCCACAAAATTCATTCAGAACTGAGAACATACGGTCGAATTAGAAATGCCGAGATTAGGCTTAGCTTGTTAGGAACCAGAGGCCGGTTTCTGGAAAATTTGTTTAATCTGAAAGGAGAATGGTGGTTGCGACATGTGTTACGCAGGTCTACAGATGTACAGTCTATCCAAAAAATTCGGGATCACCTCACATCGGTCGCACAAATACAAACAATGCTGTTACTGATCCTCTGGCTGCCAATATCCAACACGATTTCTATCGCTAAAAAATGGCGTCTATTGTACATTACCAGCTTGAAATTCGGTAGTATAAACTGGAATTCGACCATGTCAGGATTTCGACCGGATTGAGGTGATGCTGAATTTTTTGGACAAGATTTACAGGTGTACATTCTTCTCAGAAACAGGGGTTAGGTGAAAAGCCAGAACGGTCTGTTCATGATAAAACGAACAAGCATAAAAACTTTATCCATTGGGTTTGACCGTGTAGGACGTGTTAAGCTTCCCGGTTGGGCTCCACGAAATCCGTCTCTCGGATTATTGTCGAGGATACTCCAGAAGACACGGTTAAGTGCCAAATTGTCTCTCTTCGTCCACATTGTTTTCCCGTCTGACTTTCTTAACTTTTTATTTGCTCTCTGTGCTTCAATTTGATTCATTTGTGATCAGATGATACTGCTGTTTACCGACATTTTTTTAAGTAAATGCCCGCGCATTAGTGTATCGGAAGGGGTACATCCCATATTCTCAATGGTCCACTGCACTATAAGGGGAGAGCTGACAATCAGACCCAGGGACTTAGTGACAGAGAATCACATGAAGTTCCAATAGATCAATGGTGGTAGCTAGTTAGACGAAACCGAGGCACTAATGTGCGAGATGGGTGATGGAATTAACTGAACTAAAATGAATGTGTTTATGAAAGGTGGCAATTCTGTTTTCAATTCCCACCGAATCACAATTTCGGACAGTTGCCTTTGGACGTGCGCTTACTGATTGTTTATGCTAACCAAAGTGGCAGTCATTTGGGTGCAGTTGCCCACGGTCTTTGAAATGCACATTTGTGCATTTGCCCGCTAGAATGATGGTCTTGGTATGTAATTCATTTTTTTAGTATTAGAACTGTTAATCTGTTTCAGATCAGTTAAGAATGTTTTAGAGCCAACTTCGGTGAATTCCTTTTGGGAACTGGATTTTAGTGTGCATGGATGCTCTTCATCGGATGAGCTCGGTAAAGTTCCGCAGAATACATTGACCCACTGAAGCATTTTCAGATAGTCTGTTTCATGTTTTGTCTTCCTGACAGGCCTTCTTAATTTTTCTCATCCATATCAGGCGGCCGCTAAAGAATCGGTGAAACTGGCGGTGCCCATCATGCCTGCGTCTACCGTTGCTTCCATTCTTAATGGCCAACGAGTGAACGACGTAAAAAATGCACGTGCAGTGGTAACCGGCAAATCCCTAATTGGCAGGCAATCGCTTACAGCGGCACCGTTGCATATACACGACCATTATTGGCCACAAAGTTCGGAGTCCGCTCCAAACGAGCAACATTACCATCAACGCCTAAACAAGCTCCTTGAGAGACATCAAATCAAACAGCTTAAGCATCTTCGAAACGGTCAACCTAGCCCAGGTTTGTCTCGATCAGGGCGTTATTCCCTCGGACCAACTTCATCTTTGAGCACACTAATGCCCGTTTGTGAGGTCCCTCGACTGGAGTCCGTAAATAACCAATACGGTGAAAGCTACTCTCGAACCGTAAGCGGGACCAGTCAGTTGAATGGGTCGATACAGGTGGGTGATTGCAAACCGAATCCTACCGCATGCTCCCCTTCAAAGCTGGCCCGTATCTCAACAAAAAGCTGCTGTATAGCTCCACCCCTGCCCCCACCAAGCAACCACACTTCGCGGTCCACCGATCCATTGTCACTTGTATCAACCGTGCCTGGACCAGCCATACAAAATCCACAAACAGCTAAAGTTTGCCACGCGCTCGATGATGAGGAAGATGTGTCCGAGAACCGGCTCCATAACGAGGAGGTGTATGCGGAAGATGAAGTAAATGCGGACACCGAAGATCCGGACAGTCACGTAGTGAATACCAGTTTGGGGATTAATTCGGCCATGACTGGACTGGCTTTGGTCACCAGGACGCAGTCGATTAGCTCACAGAACAGTGGATGTGATACGGCTGGGTTCATCGCCACACCTTCGCCGACGGTTTCAAGCACGTGATCATGAGACGTGCACTGCTACCGTTGGTTTATTGCATTTACTCCGAATAGACATTTCACGGATTGATTATTTTTGACACTTTTGATACGTGTATTTGCCTTTTGACCCTCTGTTCTCGATGGCTGTACGCTTCTGATCAGGTGCCTTAGTATGTCCACTCCATCTTATTTTGATTGGAAAGCAGAAAGAAAGAGAGATACGGCTTGAAACCGGATTGTATTTGATATGAGAATTATTATTTTCGTATTTATGGACTTTGTACTCATTTCAAATACGTATATTTGTTTGTATGTAGGTGTATGCGTTTGTATGCCTGTCTGTCTGTTTTTTAACCGTAGCATATATCTTTGTGCAGAAAAAGCGGAATAAACGTGGGTTGAACAAACAAGGGTTGAGGTTTTTTGTTATTCTCATTACCACAGGGGATTACGGGAGACACCACCTGGTGGCTGACTTGTACGAATTCCGGAACGTTGTGGTTGGTTATCATCAACTTGTGCACCTGCAACAATAAAAAGAAACATTCCAACAAATGTGGTTCAGCTTGACTGATTGTTAACTTCGCACCTGATTACTCTGGTTTGTTTGGTGTCTTAGTATACTCCGTTCAGAGGTGATACATTCATAAGTCAAGGAAAAGGATCTTTCAAGCAGAGAATTAGTCAAACAAAATAAGCTTTCTGATACAGGTGCTTCACTGAACGCGATGCTTTGCCATGTCACCCTCTCTCTTTACTCACCAAGGAAACTTACCTTGAGACCATGTCCACTGTTCGACATTTTACAGCTCTGTTCTGCAGTTGATAACTTTCTTTCTTACATGGTTGCACACGAGTGCAGTGGAAGGGGTATACCCCATAGCTTCAAAGGTCCACTACACCGTTGGAAATAGCTGGCAACCTGGCTCTGAGACTTGGAGTACATAAGTTCCCAACGGACCAGGTGCGGTAACGAGTCGGACGACAGTGAATTACTGTCTACCACCAAAGTGACCGGCGGTGGCGGGGTCGGAACCTCTGACCTCCGAGGTGGTAATCAAAATCTCTAAACCACTCGACCACAACCGGTCACGTATACCTATCTTCGAACAACTATGTCGAGGGAATGTATCTGGTCATATGCGCAAAAAATTCCCTATTTGCGTATCTTTTGTTGATGGGGTTCTTAGTTTAGGGACTTATCTTGATTAGCCAACAGTCGAAGCCTAACATTAGCTGTTCCAATAGATCTGAACTGTTCTGCCATATATCGGTAGAAAGTTCCCCTTAGTTAGTTGGCTGCATGTCATCTGAAGGTTGGATATCAAATGAAGTGTCGTTGCGCGTACAGATGGCGCGTGTGACATTTTCCAGTCCCAGTCATCTGTGGTGGTGGTGATGGACATTTCTGTGCCGCACGGTCTTTTGCAGCATGGAAGCCGTTTGTGCTTCTCGACTTCAGTTCTCAGGGTCATAGTTTCATGTCTTTGGTTGCGTCGATGGACATTCTCCCGATCGCTGTCATGCACAAACATAAAAACGGTATCGATGCAACCTCCGTTAGGTTGAGTGTGCGTTGCAGCGATTAAGCAGGTTTTTTGTTTGGCCTGGAAATCAGAAGGAGGATGTCGGTGGTGAAAATAGCGTTCAGTGAAGGTAGCCGAACTCCGATATAGTTGAAACATTGCTCAAATTTGGCGGGGACAGCGCACTGAATTTTGGTGTTGGGGTAAATACTGAAGTCTCATGGTGTGCAATGGTCGGCACGTATGTTACGCACGCCCTCGAATCGACTTTCTTGACTTTCACCGTTTACTGAAGTGGGTAGTGGATAAGAATGACCAGTCCGAGAACTCTGACCATTGTAGTTGACCATGGAGGGAGGGTTCCTGAGTGGGATCATCGACTAGTGACGTTCCTATATTCGGTCGTCTACAGTCATTTGGGATTCTCTTGTCTTTTGTCGTAGTCCTAATATTCAGTTTTCTGATAGGGGTTTTTCTTATCAGTTTAAAGTAGAACCGCCGCTTTCGGTGTATGGTTAATGATTGTTCGAAATAAACCTGAACTAAACTTGTGCCTGATAGGATTGGATTTTGTTTTGAATCAATATCTGAAGTGTGACTATAAAATCCGCTATGCCTGCGCATCCAAAAGAACTACGTGATCGATTAAGCCCGAATCTACCTGGATGGATTGGATACACAGATGTTACAATGTTCAGTTGTTATTGTCGATTAATATTCCGAATCACTTCATGTTCTCCAGTCGTGGCGTAACCTCTGCATGCCAATGTCGTGGAAATAGCCTAAGGGGGACGATATAGATAGGAAAATCGTACCAAGCGGGCGCACCTGTTGTTCAGTTTTGAATATCAACTGTGGCAGTCACCGCCCACACACACATGCACCGGAGTGCACTGGTTTCGAACTCGGCATATCCGGAAATAACATGAATGAATGGAAACACGCAGAAAGAGTACTAGGTAAATCGGCTATCTGATTCACCGTTGGTTTCAAGAAATCCAAAACCCGAATACATATCAATGAAGAATGCCGCCAGTCAGCATTGGCTTCTTGACAGAATAAAACTTCTTCAGATTCCTCACATAAAAGTACGAAGCAAACTGTAACAGGAAATCATTGGCAGTAGTTTATACCAGAAAACCTACCACTTAGTGAGAAACCGGACGCGTGCAGATCCCGATGTCCGTGAACCATGCGCATGGATGGTGTGCTGTTCGCTGTGGTTTGAGCCCTTCCCGGTTGATCTGTTGTTGGAGCTGGGTCGGTGACGGTGTCTGTCGGTGATGCGGGCAACTCGTGATTTCCTTTGCTGCGATTTGGGGTCGTACTACCTGTCGCTTTCAATTCATCGTTCAATGCACCCATGGCCCATGGACTTTGGTTTTTGACGTACTGATGTCGTCTCCTTAGCTAGAGTGCAGAGCACAGAAAGGAGCCAAACGAGCACCTCATCGGTATTTTCTCTTCCGGATAACGTCGTATGGCGACATTACATTGATAATAAATAGAAGTAGGTTATTTTAAGAGAATTATACATGATGCGGTAGGTTCTTATTTATTTCTCTTGACGCTCACCGCTGATGATCACTGCGGCTTGATCCACAGATAGTAGTATTTACTAGGAAGTGATTATGGGGATGCGATGGAACCACATCCATTCATATCTCAATAGTCCTGTTCAAACAACGTGCAGAAACGGTGTCGCTTTGTTTGAATTCGTTCGTGAGTATTCATGTGAGACTGAGCAAGTGACAATACCGTAATCGTGGTTGATCAGTAAAACATTTCTCATCCATCCGCCTAGCTTAACGGATGAACCGAAATTGAATACAAGTTTAGAAAAAGCTAATCATTACCTACCTTTCTGATCCCTCGACTCTTTACCTCGCTTGATCTATTGGGACTTAATGTGGCTCTCCGCTCCAAATACTAGAGTCATGGTTACCTGTTATCCCTGATAGTGCAGTGGGCCTTTGAGACCATGCAGAATGTCGCTTCCACTGCAAGCGTGGAGTAAAAAGCTGCTGTCTAGGCGTGCTCAATATCAAGGGGAATTTTATGCACGGGCATCTGTTTGATTATGACGCACTTCACTTCGCGACTGAGTGAATCGCAGTAGTGGTGTGGTTTCCGAGTTGTTTCATTTGTACGCCTTGCATCGTAAATGACTTCGCTCCCTTGCAGTGGTTTACGACTCTACATTCCCGTAACCACCTCCCGATCGATTGGCGCTATGGTTCTACAGGATCCGTTCATTAGTAGTAGACTGTTTGTCTGTTACCGAATTCCGACTGGTGTGCATCAAAGAATGAGTTCACAGAACAGAACTTCAACCTACCCGATCTGTGGCTTGGACTGGACCATACATCGCTGCCGGAAATGGCTTCACTTCCAGGTACATTCCTTGTGGTCTGGGTTCCTCGTCAGCTATTGGTTGTCGGTCAATCGTGATTTGTGGATTGTTGCTCGGTGTTTGGTTGGCCAGCTGACCTTCGCGCGCCAGCAGCTTACCACGAAGCAGCACTGCGATCGGTCGACCGGACCCAGAGTGTTGAAGACTTCCAATTGGCCAGAAGACCAAATCGGCATCCGAGCCGGGGTTTATACGTCCTTTGACGGGATAAAGTCCAGCTACACGTGCTGCATTCCCGGAAATCACACTGACAAAAGAGCAAGCATCCAACCAGCCAGTGGGCTGTACGAAAAGAGGTAAAAGACATTTGAAATATATTTGTGAATTACGGGTGCTATTCGAAGGTCTAGGGTGATGCAGATCCGAAGCCGTGATTGGAATTAACTAACAGCGTCTGTTCTACAGACAGCTTTATGATGAATTTCATGAGTGCAGGTCATGTAAAGCGATTTAAGGCGGGCAATTCAACGAGTTCAATTTGAATTATTTCAGTTCGTAGCAGCTAGTTCTATTTCACCACTTTCAGTACTCGAAACCTCAGGAACCGAGGCAGATACAAGTCATTCACATAATCCGCCCAATAAGGCATGACTTTTGCATTTCTAAATTTTGGTATCGGATATCAACTGAGCATATGATTAATGGGTTTTAGATGAGATAAAGGACCGCGCTGAACTGCAAGTGAATTAACGCTATGGACAGTATGAAAATATACATGTTATGCATGCAATATATGTTGTATTTTTTATTACTGCATGCTTGCGCAGGAGTGTAGTGGAAGGGGCATTTACCCCATAGCCACGAAGAGCTACTACACTGTTGGGGATAACCGGCAACCAGACCCTGAGTTTTGGAGTGGCGATGAACCACATACGGTCCCAATAGGTCAGATGTGGTAACGATCTGGACCACAGTGGATTACTGTCTACCACCCAAGTAACCCGTGATGGTGGGGATTCGAACCTCAGACCTGCGAAGTGGTAATCAAGCGCTGTAAACCATTCGACCACCACCGGTCATGTATGACTGGAGTTCCCGGTTTGATCGCACCGGAGACCCCGTAGACAGTTAGCGTTCCTCGCCGAAGCATAATCCGATGTCCTGATTATTCGTGACATCGAATTCAATTACATAATAACTTGGATTTTGAACATAGAAGTCAATAGCATTGTGCCTTTGATCTCATGAGAACGTTCAATTTACCATTTATAAATGATCACCTTGACTGCAGTATGCACTAGTGAAGATGCAGCGAAATGGTCCGGAATACATCGTGCAATTTAATGCTATTGACTTCTATGTTCAAATTTGTGTCGGGAAAGCTATGTTTTCAACTTGGATTTTGCTGAGCTCTCATAAATTTCTCTGAATTGCTTCAGTTTCCAAGAATAAACTGAATAACAACATGAATTCCTTGTCGGCCCGTGAAAATTCGAAACTTTTTTGAGACTTGGGAATAGTGAAAAGCACTGTGTAAAACGGCTTCCTTTTAAGCAATCCAACGTGGATTTTTCTTTTACGGAAAGTCGAGCACTGGACGCGGTGGCCGGTTGAACCGCTGCTCCCATGCACTCGCTAAATTTGCTGAGTTTCTTCTCCGGTCGCTTTTTTTCTCCTTCGTCGGGATTCACTGTCGCATACAGTCGAGCATTTGAATGACAGAAAAGTAGTCCACCTAAATACGAAGGAAAGACAAACGAGTATAAAAAAGGAAACAGCAAGGCAAACAGCCTTTACTTTATTTTCGGCTCTTTCTCACCTAATGCTCATATTCCTTTTGCCCTTGACTCGACGATGCTGCAAGGAAACAACCAAAACCAGGGCACGTAAGTTCAGTTCAGTTTACACAACCGCAAACCTCGCACTTCTGTGAACCTCAACCCGGAAGTCTAACACATCTAACACTGGTCAAGGTTTTCATACCTTTTTGCCGTGTCATGGACTGACCACCTCCGCTTACCTCCCAACCATTACCTGCCTCGGAGAACAGCGCACGCCGAGGAAGTGTATCGGTGGACATGCGAAACACATGTCCCAGCCACCCTAATCTGTTTAGATTCTGTTTGATCCAGAAACTGACCTCTGGTTCCCAACACCTTACGTCTAACCTCAATATTGCTGATACGGTGTTCCCACCATATTCGGGCAATGATACGGAGACATCGATGCTCAAACACCGACAGTCTTCGTCTATCTTCTACTCTTAATCGCCATGTTTCTGAGCCGTATAAAATAACGGACCTAACCACCGCACAGTACACTCGACCTTTAACAAACAGTCGGATGTCACACCGACGCCACAGATGACGGAGGTTGACAAAAACCAAATGCGTCTTCTGTATACGCCAGGTTAATGGCTGAATGAACTGAAGTTACAACTAGTCAGCTGCGGGCTGAGACCGAGAAACACTGCACTATCAAGTAAGAGCTCTCTCAGCTCGATAACGGAATATTCTTGTGTATTCGGAAAAACAGGTGACAAGAATGGTAACTAAATGCCTTGAGTATTAGCTTTTGAGACTTACCACAGCAGCTTCCCAAACTGCCACCATTCGTTGACCAATGGCTCCCAAACGTCTGGATTCTCCAGACTGTTTGCCACCAAACTGATCACTAGACACAGCAACGATATCGCCCACGGACAAGTGATTGAGAAACTGGCTTGGAATTTGCTGTGGATTCAAGCAAGATCAGTAAGAGACACTAAAGCATAGGTGGCATCGAAGCGTGGGCTCAATCCCACCGGGGACGGAAGAGCTGCAACATTTGGATCAACTCAAAAGAAAAAAACGAGTGGAAGTATGTAGTATTCATATATTATAGTTGAAAGATAGAAAGCGAAATTCCGCATGTCTTTTGACTATGTGGCGCCCTTGACGTTAATTCTAAGATAATTTCCGGACGTTCATATTCTCCAACTAGCTGAATGGACTGTCACTATCAAAGTTTGCCGTTCAGTCATATCTTTGGACAAACTCAGTACGCGGACTGCAGGTAAGCCAACGCTTTCGGCCTTCGGGGTCAGTGAATTCAGCCAGTGTACTTTTGGATGACCTTCACCATTCACACCTTTTGACTGAAGGCAAAATAACCAGACGGATTGGAGAGACAATGACAGAGAATAATGTGACAACGACGAAAATCGTTTGACTTTGGTGAGGTAAAAAAAACTTGATGCCACTTCCGATACGAGTTTAGCACAACAAAATTATTCAATGCAGTGAACGCTCATAAACTGCTCTGCCTAATCAAAATCCTGGTCTGACTATGACCGCAATTATCGACGCACATTTTTTTCACACTCACCTTTCCGTCTTCAGTCGTCGGCAGTAAAGTGCTCGGAGTACAGCTCACATGCACATGGACTGGGGGAATTTGATGTCGCGCACGAAATGCACTCAAGATGATACTTGTCCTTTGTGGAGAGGTCAACACAATGGGACAATTTGTGTCTTCGGCCACGACCAATATTTTTTCCAGAATTTGTGATTCAGCCTTTGGAAACGGTTAATAGCAGGAGGAAGGGTGAAATGATAGACGATGTTTGTCAACCACCAAATAAGTTAAAGTGACTGTTAACAAGGTCACATTTCAATGTTGTTATGAATGTCCATTCTCTGTCCGCGCGAGTGATTTTGTCTATCAACAGAGTATAAATCTCAGATGAAGCCTGTGTGGGAACCGGTCTCAACAGTGACAACGCAAGACTGAAGAATTTGATGAACTACTGTAATATACAATATAGAATTGTCGAGTCTGCCAGCGATTGCCTCTACTGTGGAAAACAGACGGGCCTTGACCGTGATTCAGTCAATACTGTCGTTTCATGAGCGACGTCTTTTGCGCCCTTGAACAGGAAGCGGACACTGATAAACCTGTGGAGAAGTTTAACGCGTCAAATCCGGCACCACAGTTTCTAGCTGAAACAGGAACGAAGACTCGTCTTCAATTTCTAGATACTGGTCCGATGAAGTGTTCTTTTGGTTCTATTGAATGAAGGGCTCCGAGGAGCACAAAGGGGAATGATCAGTGCATGCTCTTGGCCCACCCCTTACCCCAAACAAGGCACAAATCAGTTGGTCAGACTGATGACATAATAAACATTCACAGATGGATCTAGTTTACGCGTGTAAACTCGGTCTCTCTCCCCCCCCCTCTTTATTTTCGACCCATCTCCGTATCCTCAGGTTTGTTTTGTCCACTTAATATTGTTCATGTAAAAGGCGATGCAATGGCATTATTATGAATCACTGGATACGAGCTTGTTTGCCAATGTTGAGTTGTTCTGCGTACTCTTTACACAGATTTGTGCCAACAATGAAGAAAAATGAAACCTGCAAAGATGCTTTACTTCTAGAACTGAATTCAAGTTAAGTGGGACGCAGAATTATGTACGATTTAAAAATTTTAAACGGGAAATGACTATTCGGTCGGGGTTGCACTAGCCTCTAGCAGAGCTGCATGCTACCGGGCGCGTTCTTAGGTCGCGGATAAGGGCACGGCCACCAAACCGTAGGTTAGCCGTGATTAAAGCGGGTTGAATAAGCGGCTGCGGACGAGCAACGGCAGAGCCTGACGACGTGGTGGATATTCGATTGGCTAGCGTCTTCCTCTGTAAACACAACATAGGTCTGTTGACTGTACGGTGATATGGAGCATGGGGCCCACCACTAAACTAGGCAGTTGCTCCTGTTGCCTTGCAGGTTTCACTTGGATGCGAAAAGACTAGAGGTGCACCTCTAAACAAAAAAGGACGGACTGGGCTACCGAATATCGCAAAAGCCCCAAACGGTGCTGAGGACACCGCTTCGTATAACCATTCCCAGGACTCTCCATGGATTATTGTAAATTTACGCATTCCGATCATGATACAGCGTCTCCGGTAAACAAGGCGCCTCGTGACACAATGATCAAGGCGACAAGACAGGGATCTGGAACCCTCTACTGTAGAAAACAGACACAAGTAGCCTTTAGGAATGTGAGAACGCTACTAGACATAGGTAACTAAGGTATTAAAATACGAACATTGCATCACTACCACACAGACATTGCACTCCTTTTGGAAGTTCGACTACCCAGCTCCGGCACTCGGTGTGTTGAGGTTCCGGGAGTGGATACAGTTTATTGACTTTATCACAGTGGGCGTGAGGATAACTCCGGACACCAAGGTGTCGCATTCGCTCTGAGCAAAAAGGCCAACAGTGCTCTGATTTTTTAGGAACCGGTTTCCTCGAGGTTGGCCCTAGCACGCTTCGAGGGCTCTGCCTAGAACCTGTCAGTGATTGCTAACTATGCACCGACAAATGAAGCTAAAAATAAAACAAATTGCAAGATCTAAACAAACCGTGTTTCAAACAAGGATATACTCTTCATCGCCGGTGACTGGAATGCACGAACAAGCCCCTCGGACGAGTCCGCCAGCCATGTCCTAGGAAAGTTCGGACTTGGGTAATGCTGTGAGAATGGAAATCGCCTAATGAATTTGGCCGACGCTAACAGGTTAGTCATCTGTAACATTCGCTTGTACTACCCCAGAAGACATTGGTTAACCTGGTACTCAAACGATCGTCGTACAGCGCATCAAATAGATCATATTTTGGTGCGATGCCGTTGGGTTCATCAGTAGAGGACTGCCGAGTGTACCGCGGCGTAGTAACGGGAAACACGAATGGTAGAGACCATGTCCTTGTACGCGCGTTCTTCAAAATTCATCTGTCTGCGCGTCTGAAAGTCTCACCACCGAGCCGAATCAGCGTCGCAGCCCTGGAAATACCAGAAAGGCGAAGTGCTCTCTCGAACGCTATCGCAGCTCGGCTGGCTACTGTAACTAGCGTGAAAATGGGTGGGTCCTCCGTGGACGAACAAGGGGAGGTGATCAAGTCAGTGGTCAAAGAAGCTTCTTGGAAGGAGCTATGGGGAACTAAAAAAAAGTCGGAAAGACTGGATCTCAGCGACCACCTTGGGACTATCAGCCAAGGCCCAGGAAGCTCGAGTAGTGGGAAGCACTGAACGCCGAAGACCACAGCGTGAGGCCTCGCGCTCGGCTAGAGTCGATCGTAAGAGGTACTGGATCGAAGTGGCAGAGAAGATGGAGACCGCTTCCGGTGATGGTGAGTTCAGTAAATTATTTCAACTCATTCGGAGTGCTTCAAATGGGAAATGCAAGCATGAATCCGTCTTACGTGGTGCAACAGGCTAGATTATCCCCGAACAGAGAAGAAAAATCGAATGTTGGGTAGAGTATTTTGACCAGCTTCTCAACCGACCTTCCGATCACACCGCGGACCTTCCACCCTTCCCTAGGTGTATATGTGTACGATGTAACTGTGAGCCACCAAGTATGATGGAAATCACCAGGTTCGTCAGCCACTTGAGAAACAAGAAAGCTGCTGGATAGGATAGCATACCACCAGAAGTGTACAAGGCCTGTTTGTCATCACTGATAGACAGGCTCCACGTGCTGTTCCGATCTATATGGGTAGGAGAGACATTTCCAACTGACTGAGATGCCTTTACTCTGTTACCCATTCCTAAGAAAGAAGACAAAACAGTGTGTGAGAACCACCGGGGATCAGTTTATTTAACGCTGCTGCAAAGATTTTCTGCGTACTGCTACTCAGTTGCGAGGGACTCTCACATTCGACCGAACCAAGGGGGTTTCCGCCGTGGCAGAGGTCGTGTGGACCAAATCTTCACATTGCGGCTAGTACTAGAACACCGCTACAAGTTCCAGCAGCCAACAGTAGCCTGCTTCATCGATTACCATGCTACTTTGACTCGGTTAATCGTGAATACTTATGGTGTATACTGGAATCTGACGGTATTCCTGTCAAGCTCTCAAGGATCCTGAGGGCTTACTATGCCTCCACTAGTGCACGTGTCCGAGTGTATGGCGAAGAATCTTCGGCGTTCGCAATCGATTCCGGAGTTAGACAGGGATGCCTTCTCTCACTAATATTGTTCAACTATGCGGTCGACTTGACAATGAACAAAACCTTGGCTGATTACCCCGGTGTCCGACTGAGTCCAACGGCGCACATCTCGGACCTGGAGTTAGCAGACAACGTTGCTGTGCTAGGAGGTTCTCCCACCACACTTCAGCCAGTCCTCGACCAATTTGATTACTTCTCGAAAGCTATTGGTCTCAAAGTCAATTCAGCGAAAACAAAGGTTTTTTCGACTTGCCCTGGGCCGTCAGTTCAGCGGTTGTCCATCAATGGTCAGGCGATCGAGTATGTAGCATCGTTCAAATATCTGGGGTCAACTCTGCTTCCGAATGATCAGGCGAAGGACGAAGTACTTTCAAGGATTGAAAATGTAAGGAAAGCGTTCCTTCAGCTCCGGTGTACACTATGGTCACAGAGTAGAATTAGTCTTCGGACGGAGGTTCGCGTCCTCTGTGTCGCTATCCGACCCGTGCAAGTGTGAAACCTGGCCACTACGAGCTGAAGATACCAGGAGACTAGAGTTATTCGACCACTGGTGTCTGCGCCGAATTCTTCGTACAAACTGGCAGGCAATGCAATCAAACGACGAAGTGAGGAGGCGATGCTGCGACCTTGACCAACTCTCTGTCCTTCTCCAAAGTTGCCACCTGCAGTGGTTCGGTCACATATTCCGGCGATCCGACACAGAACTGTCCAGAAAAACACTCTGCCCTGCGCCATGTACAAGATGGCAATGTTGCCTTGGTGGTCAATTGAAAAGGTGATTGAGCACCGTCGAGAAAGATATGAGGCGCCTCGGACAACGTACCGTGTACGTCCTGCGACACTGGAAGAAAAACTGGTGACGATTTGCGCTGAGCTTGCAGCCAACCACCACGCATGGTTGGCGATGATCCGCGATATCCATGGAGCCGGCTTATCTTCTAACAGGAGATAGTCATGTAAAATTAAAAGTAACGAAACAACAAGATTTCACCAAAATAGGGCACATTTTTTCATATTTGGATAGCATATTTAATTCGAAAAAACACTGTGCGTTGTGTAGTATCATGGGGTTAGGAATAAATGGATTCTCAAAGCTGTGCTCTTATGAAGGATACTACTGTGATAACAGAAACACGGGGATGCAAAGTTGATGGCTTCAATCGACCAAGAGCCCAAAATGGAGGGAGAAGAAGACGAGGCAGTTTCGGGAGCAGCCAATAACACAAAATGTATTTTACGGAGAAAAAAAACAGATCCCAAAAGAGTCCCGGGAAAGCGGCAACAGCAGAATGATCCAGGTTGAGAGTTTTAGATCGGGACATCGATCGGGGACGATTGGGGTCAAAGCAAGAAAAATGGTGGCAAGGAAACAAGCGCAGTTCTCTTTGGTGCATGGCCAGAAGTGAGCCGAAATGCACACTGTGTAAGGATCGGTTGTACTAGAGTGGGTACTGACATCAGACTATTTTTCGGTCTCACATGTCTCGTCATTTTGATTTGTCTGACTCAGTTATAAAAACTATCTCAAACCTCAGCTTTTCGTCGCACAATGCTGACAAAGACAGTTATTTCATTCACCTGAATATCCCCAAGCACATTCCACCGACGCCACTGGTAGGCGTGTTTCTAGTTAACTGATTGGTATACTACAAGATTCACCACGTTTCTCCTTGATCGATCTGTTGGATGATGATTGAAGTGTCGGGTGACAAAATGACCGGCTGCTTTTCAGACCTTCCTTCAACTCTCCTATCTACTAATCTAGATTGTGATGGTTCAAAAATGAATAATCGAAAGACGTTCGCCAGCACCGCGCATTTCTATCTAGGCATTTTGTAATCCAAGTTAAGCACACTCCTTATCATTTGAATCAGCAGTATTCCCAACAAAAATGTGCTTTCTAAGATGCTCAAATGGGTTGCTAAATCAAGTACTCATGTAGAGTTTAATGAGAGTAGAATGTCAGATGCAAAGTGTACGAGTTGTACTATTTTATTATCTAAGTTGGTTGATTTGCGACGGAACTGTGTAGTCACCATGGTTAACAGACTGATGATAGTCAGGCCGTCGGATAATGTGAGTGCCCGATGGATTCACCTTAAATATCCGAAGGCACACGATTATCAGTCGGTGGCTTCAGGTCGTTGATAGGTGTGTGTCCGATCGCCAGACAATGAAAGTACAATGACCTTTATTTGCATAAGACTGAGAGAAAAATTGACCTGTTGCTTTCTCTTTCAACAACCACTTCGGTGACCTGATGCAAAATATCCGATGTCTGTGTGTTCATATCTATTTAGTCCACGAGAAATCCGCCCCATGCCGTTTTTTGTTTGACAGATTGTCATCCACCCGATGCCGCATTTTCAAAAACACATGTCACCTCGCTTTCCAGAGAAAGTTGTTCACCATTAGGAATGCATTTCTTGGAGTACTAAAGTTGATCAAGTTCGAAACATGGAATATCTTCCAAGTGCATGAAGGATACTACGTGCAGATGAAGAAAACGCAGAAATGCTTTTTACGATAGCTGGAGGGATGCCCAAAGTATTTCGAAATTTGTATCTGATAGTTGGAAAATTTTTGAACTAATTATGCGAGTACCATAATTCCTATATTTATGGAAAAAACTGATGAAAAAAGCGATTGTGCAGGAATTCGTGATGCGAACAGGTCAGTACCTGTAACCCGCTAGTGAAAAGAAGTATACCTGGAAATCCAGAAAAAGTTCTCAGAGGTAGTGAGAAGGGGACTACAAATGATAGAAAAGCGGAGGAAATAATGATTATTCAGCAATAGGCTCGTGCGTGGCTGAGATTTGTCCAGCATCATCCCGGGTGGTAGGTAATAGTTGATAAGTAGTAATACACAGTTCATCGAAAAAGTTGGAGTAGATTTATATCCAATCTACAGAAGACAAATTAGTCTTCTTGCCAGACCCTAAGCCGGAAAATATTGTGATCAAAAAGCGGAATGACAAAAATAGGGGCAAGTGTTGTCCGGTGATTCTTGTGCGATGAAAACAGAAACCCTACGAGATGACCTGCTCAAATGCATTTATGCAAACAATTGATGAGTACTTCGAACGTGTACTAGAAAAACCCGTCAGTCATTTTACTAGGAATATACAAGCAGCTGTTATGTCCCGAGGCTGGCCAATTCAGTCAAGTCAAGTCAAGTCAAGTAATTGCTTTATGCACCCCGAGAGGTAAAAATTCAGTCAGTTCAGTTCAGATAACCAATAACCATGCACTGGGTGCGGTGGCTATGGTTGCTGACCACTGTTTATCCGTTTAGAACCTGATTACCGAAATACATATTGCTTATCAGTGAAAGAAGATAAAACCATAGCTTTTCTGAGTCAAGTTCGCCGTAAACTAATAATGATTTGCTTTGTTTCATTTTTACAAATAAATGGTACAACACTTCGCGGTCAATGAGAGGCTGCCAAATGGAGTAAATGACCGACGGCGGTTTGAGGTTTGCCATAACGATCTGTTTACCGCCGCTATGTCAAGTTTGTCATGCCATAAAGCCGAGTTCGTCATACTGTGATATCAAGTTCGTTAGTAAAATGCTCCAGCAACAACCCTCGGGCTGACCTTCGTCGGTGTGAACAATTGGTTGTGTCGGAATTTCCCATGCGAAAACTCATACCTTTGCGCTGACCCGATTCAGCCCATTAGGCTGTGTATATCATGTAGCAGCATTTGTTAAGGTATCTGGTGCTTCAGCCTAACTTTAACCGGAACCGTGGGGAAAGTTAAGTGCATGACCGAGACGTCCATCCGAAACAAGCGCTGTGAAGAAAAAGCTGATCGCAGTGCTGGTTAGTTATTGTTGTGCGTCCACTTCGGTGGTCAGGACCAGCTACTCTCGGGTACCATCACTTTGATTACAATGCGTACGTTGTCCGCGGAAGAGTCACATGGCGGCTTGAATAATGGGATTGCGCACAGCACCACTGTGTTGAGCATAACCTAATGTGCTGTACTAGGTCGGCGCAGAGGCTTTAATTTTTGTATGGGAAATTCAGACGCACTCAGTTGTTCGTACGGATGACGGTGAACTTTAGGCTTTTTGCTGGGGCATTTTATTGAATAACATGACTTCACGGTATGACGAACTTGGCATTGCAATGTGTCGTACTTTATCAAGAAAGATATAGTTTTCAGTAATTGACATACTCGTTTAGTTTATCCTGTGTGACTTGCCGAACAATAATTGGTTCACTAAATATTATTTAGGAAGATTTTATTTATTTACCATTACCCTGGCACTTCTTCACTGTGGTTTTGGTTGCTACTTCGCAGGGTTATTGAATACACAGCCAAGGAAGATAAACATATAAATCCTGTCGGCGAAGAAAAAGTTCACGTGTAAGTACGTCTCCAGTCACGGTAATTGGCAATGTCGCCTTATGTCTCTAGCCATCTGGCAAGGAGGCAGATATCATCGAAACCAACCAAGAAGTCTGACAACTTGAGAGCTCAACTGAAAAGCTGTGGATTCAATGTGCAGAGATATCCTGCCTAGCTTGTTAAGAACTATTGGTTAAACCTAACCGGTAAGCAGCATTTGAGCCCAACACACATGGGCTCAGACTGCCAGAGTTGGTTCTTGACGGACTACTTCAGATGAACACTTTGTGGTGGTGCATTCTGCATTTGACGAAGACCTTGCTCTGTTTTTTTGTACTAATTTCTCACGACCTGGTCAGGGTTGCCAAAATGTCCACCGACAGCAAGCGAAACTGCAAGCCAGTGGAAGAAGCGTACAGTGCAAAAAGATCAAATCTGAAATGAAGTATAGTATTGTTTTATTTGACAGGTAAGTACCGATGTTCCAGCACTTCCACATTGAAATACCTCGGTCCGTTGTTGGGTAAAAAATTATTTATGAAGGATACTTTAGATAAATGGTTTAATGTCACAAATCGAGGAATTAATAACAAGGTTGATTGGGGAAGATGGTCCTCGTGGTGTAGTTCCATAGAACAGCTATTGGTTAAATTCAGTAATATGCAGCAGTTATGGCCCACTTTCCCGGCGAAATGCAAAACGAAATGGAGCAATACGCTACTCTCATTGCACATCATTCAACCTCAGTAATAAACACCTCGCTGGAAAGTCGCGTTATGTCAAAAAGCTCGGAGAAAACACCTAAACAGAACTACAATTCAGTGGAATGGAACAACAGTTCAAACGTCTGGTGCTGGACTGAGAAAAGTCGAACCGAGTCAATTGTGGATACGGTATGAAGCTGTCGCATGACACGTCAGTTGGCCCATGTACACAGTTCGCGACAATTTCAATCGGAGTAAAAAAGAAAAGATGCACGCAGTATGACGATATGGGCATCTCCGTACACGCTTTTGTCTATTTAGAGGAAGTAGGTCACATTCGTGCCATCAAAAACGGGTAGACAATAGTGTTGTGGACCCGATCTCTACAGGATCTTCTTTGCAGTTTGACTACTGCAAGCGGTTCCAGTAGTAAAAACTGGAATTCGACTGTTATGAAATGGAACCGGAAATCAGTGGCACGGAATCCGTTTTCAGCTGTCTGAGGAAGTTTCCTGAAAGGTGGAGCTATTAGTCTTACTGTTGCCCACTTGTAAGAATGGTCTCGCGGAACACATGAAAACACAGTGAGGAACAAGCTGATTATCAGGGACCACATCAATTATATAACTCGTGGCATGTAGGAATGGGACACTGGTTTAGTGGGATTGGTTCCATTCAAATTTGACATTATTTTTCATTAAATGTGGTGTTGTGACATGATTGATTGAATCAAACAAAAAGGGGCTTTTCACTGTTTTGGGTTGCTTTTCAGTTGCATATCTGGCTCCGCAGTAAGCCCGAAATAACAGACACCAAATGGACGGAATGGACAAAATCCAGTATGCATTTGAGAATACATAGCAAACGGATTAATGTACTATTCCACTAAAAGAAGTAATATACATCGTCAGCCGATACCCGGCTATCCGTATGAACAGATTGTTACCTCTGTCGGTTCACCCCGCGCGCCGTTTACGGGCCCTTCTGCGTCGATAGAATGGTTTCCGATTCGAACAAATGCCACCACGCCCCATTGACGACATTTTTCCAGTGCGGTTCGTAGTTGCTCAACCGTGATACCAGAGCTACTTTCTGAATCTTTGGTGGTTGAGACGAAAAACTACAAAACAAGAGGAGGAGGAGGTTGTATATGCATTAAACAGTGAGAGTGACCTGAATAGATATTTGACTGTTCTCACATGAAAGGGCTCGTTGGTAGTTCCCTTCAGTTTAGCTCATTCAGAATTTATCCCAAGGCAGTACTCTGGTTCTGGTTGCTGTTTCTTTGTAAAATCCGATCAGAACGAAGTCAAATCGGAACGAAAAGGACGAACTAACTGCTAACGTGGACATGGAGAGAAATCACATAGACGAAGAAAGAATTTAGATACAAGTACAGCACTAAAAGCAGAACTTGGCACTGCTCAACATCGTCCCCCACCATCCGGTGAATGAAGCTGTATGATTGCAACTCGTCCTACGTGTCCAAGCCCATATGTTGAGGATTTTTTACCTGTCTGCCCGGGCTGGAAATACCACATCGATTCATCCTCTAACCACTACCTGACTTGAAGGAATGTGCGTCTGATCATGCATCACGCATATTCCGATCAACCTAACCTGCACAGTTAAAATATATTGTATTCTGAGTCTCGATAGAGTTACCGGAACTATAAGAAGGGCAGCCAATGAGGAACGTCAATGCAACCAATAACACTGAGGACGAGCTGCTGTGAGTGCCTTTTACTACTGATATGCAGTTATAGTCACTGTACGCGTATTGCACGAATCGATTGAAAAGAAAGCCAACTGAATTCGGTGAGTAATACTGAACCCACTTAACCGAGACCATAAATGTTTAAGCAGGCTGACGGGTACAGATACAGTTCCAAATTTAGATCAGTAACTCCCATACAAATTTCAGTGGTCCGACGATATAAACGAAGAACAGTGCTCAAGGGCTATGGAGTAGGTGATTTGAACCACAGGCCAGATATTTAAAAAAAGAACAGTTTATAACGTCCAAAATGAGATATGATGCAGAATGGGTCATAATAACCAGTGAAATATTCCGAGGATATCCACCTTATTCACGATAAGCTGTAAGTGACCTTTCGAAGCAGTGTGTAATGGATAAACTATTATTCATTAAGAAAATTTAGATGTCCCCATTTCCTTAATTCACTCTCTGAATTCAGCTGTATCGCCAGAATTTGTGTGGGTGATGCATCTGGGCGCAACCATTTTCTATGTTCATTTGTTATGTACTCATGAGTAGCTATACCCAAAACTAAAAGAACAACTGCAGTATTGGGCGGTTATCAGTTTCATTTATTTCAAAATCTTTTAGGTATTCCATCGAAATAGCCGGGGCTGAAGTTCGATTTTTTCTGTTCCTTCCCCTGAGACTACTTTACTAGAAGACAAAAGGATAGGCACTTCCCTCAATCATAACCAGTCATTATATTAATCATCCTCGGTTTATCAACTTAGCTAGCAAAAGTTTCCTCTGAGTAGTACTACCGTACTACAGCTGTAATGCGTACACGAAGCATTGCCCGTCAGTAGTTCACCAGGACTTAATGCACACGCTAGCAACAAATAAATGTCGGCATCTGGTTGGCAGTGTCGGCTTTGATGCATCCAACAAAAGGGGGTGCGTATTGCATTTGCAAGTGAAGTGAAGTCATTTTCTTGCACGATCTTCTTTGCCGAAGTATGTGTTATGCCTTGGAAAGCCCAAACAGTTTTTGTCTATGGAAAGCCATGGCCAAAGATTTCCAGTCAGTCGAATATGATTTCGTGATGTCCAGTAGCTTTAATGATTTGGGTTGCAATACAGTATAGCCAATAACGAATTTGGAGTATTATAAAAAACGAACCAATCATTGGTAAAAACATTTTCGAGTCAAAGCAGGAAAGGAATGCTGCTTAAAGCCAGTGTTGTGGCAAGATAATGCGACATGTCATGCCTCACAAGAAGCTGATTGCCGTATCCACGAGGGTAATTCTGTTCGTTTTCATTTCAGTGAAGTCATGGACACTGTCTCAGCTCACACCTAAAGGTGACTGACAGTTTTCTCAATTTAATGACAAAAGAAGCTGACGGACTTTTTTGAAGAAACGCAGTATGGGACAGAGAGTGATTTCAGCATGAATTTGATGAATTGCATGTATAAAAGGCCGGGAAAAGTTGTAAAAGATGACAACTAGCCTAGAGATTATCAACCCTAGTATTCCGGTCCACTTTTCTCTCAAGGGCTTGAATTTTCTTGCGGTCAATCTTTGATCGGTAGCTTAACACAACAAGGCTAGCTTCATAAATTTCATGCATACTGGTCCTTTTTGAGGGGTAAGAGAACCATATCTCCTTTGAATACACTACCCCTCAAGGTAGCTATAATAATTCATAAATAAAAGTCATTTTTACATGTGCTTGGGCTTGTGGTGAATAGGATAGTTCGGGACAATTATCGTTCTTACGAGTTTCGACAGCAGAAAGATAACTTTAAATGTTTCCACGTCGTTCCCGAATAAGAACAAACTTTCACTCTATTTTAAATGGAACATTTCTGCAGTAAGAAAACAATTACGGTTTTTCACACTTGTCTATTGATAAGCAGTAATCTGTGTACTTACCAGAAAAGAATTGATTTCGTTCTGTTTGACTAAACGTTCCATTTGTTCCAAAGTGGGTAACGTTATCTCGACTATGCCTATCCGGTAGACCACATTGCACCAAACGTGAACACTGTTTACTCGACTTCGTGTCTCCACGAAAACGTCAAACGGTAGGCGTCCCTTTGGGCAAATCACAGTATCGACTGAGTGGCATACAAATGGAATAATTGTGCAAGGGAACCAATGTACAAAGTCAATATAAAACCTGAAGAAGATAGTTAACTACCCCCTCCCCGGCACCTCGAGAAAAAATAAAAACATATCTGACTAGTACCAATATCTATTTAATACCAAATACCCTCGTGCTTGTTTAAATCTATCGCATTTTTCCAACTCCATTCAGTTATTGTCCTTCTTTCCGTTTGTGTCTTGCAGGAGCAGTTTACGAGTACCGGTCGCCTGGAAATGGAACTCTAAACTAAATTACTAGTCAAGTGACGGGACTAAGGAAGATAGTATAGATGCAACGATATTCCATCTTTTCAACAGAATTTTATTAGGTAACTATTTCCTTGTATGTTTCACTTTAGAAATGGGATTGTTGATGAGGTTATGAAAGAGTCTTGTATCGCCGTCATCTTGCTGCCAGCCACTGATTACTTCATTGAACGTTGGAACAATAAAAACCGGGAAAATTGGAAATACATGTTCCACATTAGTTTGTCAAAGAATCGACTGGGAACGGAAGATCTTTAGCGACCTGATGCAGTTAAATAGCCGATAGCTTGAAAGCTATTGTAAATAACTGATCACAGTTGAAATAACACTTGGAGATGCAACTGCACAGCTCCACTTTACTGAACACTCAGATACATTTGCATGCTAATTTCCAGCAGGTGGAAAATATATACCATCCGTTACGCGACGAAACCCCCTAATTCCAGTGTCCCAAAACAGAACTCCTATAGTTTGACATTCTTCCAACCCTGCACACAGAAATGGGGTCGTGGCCTTGCAAAATAAATTAAACAATAATATAATGATCAAGCTTCTTTTCGTTACATGGTATACGCAATAGTTGGTAGGAGGGACCGAATCGCGCGAAGTGAAATCAAAGACACACAAACTAGCACTGGAACGTATTCGTACTTTTGCATACAATATAGGGTATTTTTTAGGCATGAAATATGTAAAGGAAAAAGATGCACACAGTTATTGACGCATGAATAATGTGATTGGTAGACGCAAACTTGTCAAACACTCTCACGTGATACGGGGGCGGATCATGCTCGCGAAAGGTGTGCAATGCCATAATCGATATTCAAGGTTGCACCAAGATAGGATACTCGCGCACGATGTATTTTATTGTGTGGAAGTGCATGGATGATGATTGGATTGTACACTTGACAAATTATTGGTGATTGGTCAAAATAGGTTTGTTTGTTCTGTGTGCATGTAAGACACAAAATCATCATATAGGGGACAATGAATTAAAAGTTGCACTTACTATCCCTCATGACACGCTGTTTGCATCCCAACTGAGGTCGCAAGAACGACGCTAGTCGTGACACACTCTGATGTAACATAAATTCTGTTATACTCACGAAGAACGTGGATTTTATGAACCTCATTTGGGACGTCTGACACTCCCTCCATGGCCAAGCTCACTGTGTAGTTCTTCCTACCCACGGGCTGACCACCCTTGCCCATGTTTAAGTTACTATTCACCTCAGCGTAAATCGCACCAAGGAAGTCTAGACCAAGGGCTTGCACATAGCACGCTTCAGTCACCGTAGGCTGATCATTCTTGATGCCTTACAAGAAACTGATCATCCTTCAAACGTAGGCTAGTTTTTAGTGGCCAATAAAAGCAAGTATAGCAGCTAGAGGTGTTCTGCTTTAGCTGCTAATCTACTGAACGAGGAAATTCAGAAAATCCTTCCTTTTTGTGTCCGAAAACTCAAGGTGATGTTGCGGAGTTTCTTTATTATAGTCAGTGTTACACCATAAGTAGAGATGGTTAGTACACGATATGATAGGAAGGTAACGTTATCTACCCTAGCCGTTGAAAGCCACCACTAGAATTCCTCAATTAGATCTACGAGATCCACCTACGCAGTGTTTGGTGATGACATTACGAGATGCATAGAAATTCCTAGCCACTTGCTTTTTTCCACCCTTTTGATTCATCTAATAACTGTCTTCACTTACTATCTACCTGTTCTATCTGTGGACTTCTAATCAGTAAGATTCCGATTCGGTGCTGCTGAATGACTCAACGGTGTATGAAACACGATTCAGTCATTCCGTATAACCTACCGGTCAGGTGTTTGACTCACAATCGTTCACTCTGAGTTCGAGCCCTAGTTGAGGGGGCTCGGTGGATGAGCATTGCTGATGATTCATAACAAGGACGAAACAGTTGCACAGTGCTTCTATGGCTTTCAACGGTGAGTTGAGAGTTTATGCTGCACTGTACATCGTATACATTTATTCAACTACAAATCAGTAAATAGTCAGCTACATGGTGAAGTGGCACTTTTTAAATAACTCACACTAATAATACCGCTTAACACTGAGTTCACAAACGTGATCTGTAGCAAGTATGTGCTTTATTTTCGATATGAGTAATATAGCATTGCATCTGAATGACAGGAAAAAAATTCCCAGGAAGCACACGATCGATTTCGCGGTTATTGCCGCTCATCAGGTATGCGTATCCGGTACTCTTTCGCCCAGTCATCCTTATACTTGAGCACTCCACAGTTGGTTCACAGCAATAACCACGAAACCGATCGTGTGCGTCCGGGGAAATTTTTTCCTGTCATCCAGATATAATGTCATACTACTCATATCGAAAATCCATACTTGGGACCATATGTCCTCGTTCTGAAGGTTAGCCGTGTTAACGGACAGATCAACTTTGGAAGAATCACCGTGTTATTCTAAAAATGGACTCCCCGTCCATTTGATTCAAATGAGATTATGTGCTTTATCATCAAACGAAAATTTTATTCCTTGCCGCCTTCCTTACTCTGCAACTCACGGTTTGCACATCTGATTCGTGGCCTGTACCAGCTAGTAGCCTTATATCGAACCAAAGCCTCCCCACTTTCGGAATAGATGGCCTCAATTAAGCACCAGGAAATACAGTGCAACATTCGCTTCCGAAGATGTTCCACAGGCCATATCATTAGATATTATTGATCAGTACAAGTGATAAGATGCTTAAATCAATGCCGAATGATGAGTCTTACGGCAGCGGTGCTCGGTTGATCGCGAAAAGTTCATGCAAACGCTGAATAGTAATGCAAAGCTGTCAAGATTCATCCGGTGATATTCCGAGTGGTAACGTACGAGGTTGACAATCATGCGTGCTAACCGGATTGGATAGATAGGCGTGCACTGGTCCTGATGTTTCCCCCTTACAAGCCGGACATAATAACGGAACAGTGCTGTATTGTAATACCAAATTACGGAATGTAATTTGCATCATTCAGGTACAAAGAGTTTCTACAAAACTGGCCGTGGCCTGAGTCTCGAGTTCACGCTTACGGCGACCAATTATGAATAGTTATTCGGGAAATGAAGTGCAGCTAGTCGGTGCGATGCCGGGGATGATTTTATTATATCTGTATCTATGGAATAACGTAACGAAATAGAACGGCTTGGTTGGAATATTTTGAACACGTCGTTGATTCATTAGGTTCATGACGGCGAACAAGGAGTGCACAATACGACAGAGACATGTTTTTCGCAGACTCGCTACTTGCGTCACTCAACAGAGTCAGTCTGTTTGTATTAGATGAGACAACAAGCTGTTACTGGCTTCATGCTCACGTGTTGTTCTTGCTCGATTTAGCAGATATCGGTGAGACAAAACCAGCGATCGTCGGACGCCTCTCGTGAGCCGGTTTCGCGTCTCTCAAATTCAGAGTAGATTAAGTTCAATTTCAGTGGACGTGACATTCTAGTTTCAGTGCACCTTTATGTCCATGCCACGAGCGGTTTAATGCACCATTCTCTGGATGAGCTTTGGGTACGTTGTGTATTCATTGTACACTGATTGCCTTAATCATTGGGTGCGGTGTATAGGGCAGGGACGAATGGATCACTTATAACAACCGATTCCATAATTGGTATTGGTATTTTGAAATTGCGAAGTAAATGCTAAATCTAACGGTTGCACTTTTGCGTTTGTCAGTTACGTCCTCCGCAAATTTCAACAAAAGTTGGAATAGCGCGCCATAAACAGGAGAAATTTATTGGACACGAATATCCTGTGAAATCCCTTCACGAATGAAATGCTTGCAGTTAAAACCATGAAATCATCAGACAACATACGATCCATTTCAGCGATCGGTACTGTACCGTAACTACGACTATCTGTCTGGAATTTACGTGACCAATTAAATCGGTGCATCTGATTTACACCAACAATTTTGATGAACTGCAGTAAACGGAAGAACCGACAAAATGAAAAAAATCTGCTCTGAAAATCACGAGGTTTCGTACGCGATTGATCGAATAAAGTTTCGTAAACACACTTATTTTCTACATGCAATTGTCGGACTTCTATGCCGCATCAGATTTCGTAATGAATACACGTCGTCCATGAAATCTAGAAGCACCTCAGTGAGACAACTGAGAATTGAGATCGAAGGTGTATTACTGACTTTTCTAAATTCTGTTTGTTGTTTTATTAAATTAACGGTAGATGGGATGTGTATATATCCAGCCACTGAAGGCGGCTTTGGCGCTAGACTTATCCTTTACTGGAACTAAGCGCATGACCGAATATCACATTCATAAGAGAATAAGAAATCCGACCGCCATTAGCTTTGGTGAATATAACACTCGAGTCCAAATAGTGTTTCATGAAAGAGTTAACAGTAGTAATATCTAAGCATGGTATATGAAATGTTTTCTGTTATCGTAGTGGAAAGTATGAACGCAGGTAAGCACTTTTTTATGGAAATAAATTGATCAACTGAATATCATACGTCGCTTAAGTTGGAATCCGTTCCCACTCAAGAGACTCGTGAGATTCCTGTAAGTAAGCGATTCGTCAAGCAGTCTTTTTTGTTCACTTCAGCATGGAAAGCTAAGGGAGTACTATGTAGCTGTTTTTGTACTTGCTGCGGATCAACAGAACAGCATGCACACTGAGGTGCATGACTTTTTATTACATGCTTGTGAATGAGTGCGGGGAAATCGGTATGCCCCCTAGCCTCAAAAGCCCATTGTACCATTAGGGATAGCCGGCAACCAAAATGTCGGACTTGGGGTGGCGGCGAACTACATAATGTCCCAATGGGTCAGGTGTGGTAACGAGCCGGTTTTAATATTATCTACCACCAAAGCGACTAGTGATGGCGCAGATTCGAACGTCTGACCTCCATGGTGGTAGGCTAACGGGCTAAGCCACGAGACCATCATCGGACTGGGAGTTACGCATGTGACGACCAGTCTTTACTGGTCGGTTCTCAAAGACTTGCTAATTATCCACACTAACTGATATATTCAGATAGCCTTTCTGTCACTGATTTTGTACGGTAACAGCTCATTTGATAATCTTTTTAGGATTGAGTATATATTTGATATTCAGTAAGGCTGGATTATGGGAAATGTTACGACTGTAAACCGGTCTCGAGAAAGGTTGGCCGAGGTAACCAAAAACCTTACTGATCTTCATCATTTCCTACAATACTGCACAACTAAATATCAGACAATTACATACTGCATATTATACGGCGCAACGGTTTTTTCGATACACTCGAAACTAAACTCGGTTCCGACACACTATCTTCCGTAGTTTATTTAAATTTGCACTTCTTACCACTGAAATATATTCTTATCAAAGGGTCATTTGCAACTGAGGGAAAGTGTATGCGAATTCAAATACGCTTCACTGAACCACTTACTGATTGTGGTCGTACCGCCAAGGAGTGCTTCTTTGGTGGTATTCTCATAAGTGACGGCATCAAAACCGAACAAATCGTTCTGAATGTAAGTGGCTATGTCCACTCCGCCCGGCATGATCAACAAACCGGACGCGTCCAGTGTGGGGCACCCCTTAGGCACATCCAATTTCGTACCGATTGATCTGTGGGTCAGAGTGATTGGGACACGGTGTAAGGGAGAGTAAGACACAGTGATGGCTGCCAATGGAGATGTGTGTGTAAGCGTGTGTGTGTGTGTGTGTGTGTGTGTGTGTGTGTGTGTGTGTACTTGTTAATGTGAACTCACTCCACACGTCCATTCACAATTAGCATATCAGCTTGTTGAACACAGTCCGAGTTGACTACCTCTCCGCCGGTAATATGCAAACATTGGAGCTGATTTCAAATTAGAACGGTGAGATCAAAAATGGAAAAACGTTTAGTGGGGAAAAGGTCTCTTTTCGATGGTTAATTAACTTAGCACAAGCCAATAAGTAGACGGCACATGACAATTTAGTCAATGATTTGTGAACTGAGAAACAGAACTCTGTTGCATCCTACCACGTTACTAAAAAGGTACTCTCATTTTGGTTGGTGTGTGATTGACAGGAATGCAGACGGTGTGGAACCGAAATAGCATGAGTAGTAGAAGTTAGAGTCATTTACAAACTATCTGATGCCTGAATAAAGGTGGAAAAAACGCAGTCACAATTCCGTAGGATTTTGCCAACTCAGTGTAAATTCTAGGGAAATCTCAGATTGACCAAAAATGTCCACTGCTTGATAAGATTCATCATGCATTATCAGCACCATACTGTTTTGTGACTCAAATAGTTACTTACAAACACATGCAAGTGCACATCAGGTGGGAGCCTGGGAATGATCAGTATTGTCGAAGTTGTTGCCCTACAAACTGGATCGCTCCACTTGTGATTAGGAGTAATTAGACGTTTTGTTAAAACCAATTATTGTCGAAAAAGCTAACAGACTGTGAGTGGTAGTGACGGAAGGTGGGTTCGATAGCCCTTCCGCTTGCTCGATTGCTTCCAGATTTTCGGGGTCTAAAAATAAACACAAATTCAGAGTAAAAAAAAACTGGTTTAGAATAACCTATTCACATGTAGTAGGTTTCTATAGCCAACTAATCCAGTGCACATTGAGGCAGATCTGCCATGTACCCCTAAAATATACGGAGTTATCCCTGTACTCATAATGAGAATAACTGGCAAATCTTGTCTGTTGCCTAGGTGGACAGTCGGTTCGGGAGAGTTAATTATCTCGTAAATCCCGACGTTCCAAAGCACATGACTTTCGGGGTGACTACCTCCGCTTTAATGACGTGCTTGTCTGAAGTTTATCTAAATCTGTTAACTGCAACAACAATGCTTATGTGCATAAAAGCTGTCCGGTCCACTTGAAGACAGTCGTAGGACGCAATCGTGTGGTTTTGATCTATTGCGTTTGGTCCATTTGGAGTAATCATGGTCATTGCCAATCCATAATTGTGTTTTGAGTAGTCAACGGCTTACTTGCTCAATAAGTGGCATTCACACTCCATCACAGGGAGTTCAGTATGATGTAGCATTATTATTTGAGTGAATACGACAAAAAGTACGGGTAAGTTTTAATTTTCCCACACCAATTTAAAACTACCTTGATAAATCATCTTTCTTAGAAACATACTATCTGGTCGTGATATTCTTCTGGAATTACGAATTTGATTCGGCGGAAAGGTCGCACCCGGTCGAGCGAGATATAAGGCAGTCAGAAAAAATTGATTTTCCTACAGCAGGTAGCGGAGAGTGGACTGAACTGGTTAGTTGGACAGCTAATTACGAAATTTTTCTCCTAACTGTTGTTTATACAGCCTTGGTACAGGCATCAGGCACTTCCCCCAATTATTTGTGGGTGAAAGCTCTAATGAAACCAACAATTCTGAATTGCAGGGTTTAGAGTCATGTAAAAACGGCATTCATGTGATATTCCAACATTTTTCTCAAAGTACTTTCAAGGATTTGCGCTACTTTCTTCTGAGAGAGTGTTAATTTATAAGTTAGATCCAGAACAGATTCAGTCATACGGTTTGACAAGCCAGGTGACATAAATGATGACGATAAAATCCCGTTTACCTTTCTTTGAGAGTATGAACAGCGTGTCTTTGGTTTGGGACGATGCTCTGACAAACTCGTGTGGTTTGGGCTTGAAATAGATGAATATGTGTGCTACAGAATGTGTCTGCAAACACCTGGATAAGCAGAAAGATCCGAACGTTTCTAATACGATAATCACAGAAGAGCCTTTTCTGTTCCGCGCTTTTTATTGGGCACAAGATTTTAAACGTGTAATCAAAAAGTGTCCACTCATAATGTGTACCATAAAAAGGTTTATTCATGGTAGATACTTATCATCAGTCGTACGAAATTTATTCGTTGAATAATAGAAGAACGTTATCAGGGTCCCTTCTTTGTCGAATTTGGCGGTAAACCGCGAGAAGTGATGAGTTTATTGTTCTACCTTACAGTGGGAGACAGCATGGCACACTTCATGGCCAACATTTCATCGAGAGGATGGGAACAGTTGAATGTGTATTCGGAACACGCAAGATATCCACTGTGCTCAGAATGTGTGCACTTTACGTGCTAGTTGATAACTTGCTCATGAATATCTCTACCCAAAGGAAAAAGCCATTCATGGAGGGTAAGGGGGTAATTATTGTAATTTGCACGGCTATCTGTCATCAGCAACACGTTTCAGTCTACAAATTGCGTTCAGCTTGAACAATCCAAACAGAAAATACTCGTTAGGATAACACCATAAGTTTGACTTTTTATTTTCTCTATTATTAACTCCAGTTACTGACTTTTCGCCCCTACGTGACGTGTCACATCTGATACACAAAATACAATTGAATAGATAGAAGAATACGCTAAATTAACTATGAATTGATGTGATCAGAATACCTGCGGTGATTAACCTCTTATTATAAACACTACAGTGTGAACCACCTGGCTTAGGAAATATCGCAACGGAGCTAATTAATCAATAAGCCACACAACTGCTTCGGAATATTAGGAAATCCATGGGGCAGTGTCCTCGGGTAAAATGAGGACCTCTTCCAGTATACCAGGTAACTCTCGTTGCCAAACTGCTCTCTCTGAAAATTTTGCCTTCGAAAAATTTCCCTAGTTGAGTCTGTTAGCTAATCGATTACTCTGTGTATTTGTTTTATCGGGCACTCCGATGAATATAGTCGCTAAATGGGAAAACCCATCAGTCATTTCTCGTTTCTCGGGATAGAAAATCATGAGTATTTTCGTTTTTACTTGCGCCGAGATAACAGGACAATGTTGGCTGGACTAGATGACAGATGTACACCTCCGGACAAAGCTATCGATTGGTAACTAACAAGAGAGATTTGACTGCACGTGCCCTGCGCACGCACGCTGACATAGACAGGTCCCCAGTCAATGAGCCAACAATCGTCGGTAGGTGAATAAGTCTTGTTTACATGCGTCTTCGTGTACTATAATGATCGGGAGCGGTAAATCTATCGGGAATCGCATTCGGTTAGCCAATATAGTTAGAGATTTTCTCCCTCATTTGTGGTAGCCACATGAAAACAGAAATAAACACATTGGTGATTACGCCTACGGGGCTAATTTTTGGTTTATGAATAGACACCTGCAATCAAACAAAACCACTTTTAAAAAGTGTGCTGTGCGACTGTGTTTGTGGGATTGTGATAAAATACGTACGCACATTTATTAGTCATTCAGTAAAGTGAGCTATGATAACTTATCCTCAGTTCGCTTCAATTCATTCGGTCAATCAGCTCGCACTTCGGTGTATCGGTTTTGTTTCTCACCTATCCCCGAGCCAAAATCCAAACCTCTACCTTCCGATTACCGGTCAGTCGGACGCGAATAACACATGGGAATGTCCAGTGGAAGCAACCACCATTCCGAATACAAGTGAATTTTCTATTGTGTGTATCACCAAGGCTCCTCGTGCCATCGGCAAATTCTACGGACGTATCAAAACTTCGTTTGAGAGGTGACTAACAAGACTAGTCCAGTGAATATCGTTGGAACGTTGGTTGCTCGTCTCTGAACATTCACTTACGTTTTTCTTGTCTGATTGGCTGTGCCGCGATAGCTAATTTGAAGGAGCATCTTCCCGGTAGACGAAAGGTCGGTTTGATTTCGGCTCACGGCGTTGGATCTTCGAATGAAAAATGAAAATGGATTTTTCATTATATATTGGTCTAAAAGTAGACATGGTACCGACACCGGGAATCATCATCCGGGCTCCTGAAGAATTTCGCGTAACTCGTTCGCCGAGTCCAAATCTGGTGACTCACTTCAGTTCAGTTTAAACAACCATTACTCACCCACTAGTGGTGGTGCGTTCGATTACTGTCCCTCAGCCATAATGTCTATCGAAAATACTTAGGAGAACCAAGAGGAAGAAGAGAACTACAAACACTACCGACTGAAAAAAATAAGGTTTTGGAATACAAGAGAGTAGTCGAGCCATATCCTCCAACGTATCTAACCACTGAGTGGAGGGTCTCTTGGACCCCTCCAGGAAGCCTGACACACCGTGAATGGCCAAGTCCACTGGCTAGGCTTTTCATACCTTTACTCCATGTCATGGGCTGACCACCCTTACTCATCTTCCAACCACTACCCACCTCAGCAAACGTTGCGTACCGAGGAATCCTGTCAGGTGTCAGGCCTAACATATGTCCCAGCCATCTTAGCAGGAAGGTCTAAACGATGTGCCCGTATCGTCGAACCATATGGCACCTCATCTGATATTCGACCTCCGGGTGAAATGCAACTGCCCAGATAACAGACCTTATCTACCAGATCTAAAGTTTCTGCGGATACTGAAAGGTTTAACGTTGGACCAACCCAAGCTTGCAGCAGCATCTTGCACTTTGAAGGCACAAAACGCATACCGAACAATGCTACGCAGTTGTTCAAGCTGTCCAGAAGAGCATTCAGCCTACGCGGATCTTCGTCTAGAACTACGTCGTCCGCATATTCAAGGTTCGACACTTTTCCACCCGGGAAAAGTTCAATATCACTATCATCACACGATGAATAGGCGATCCGTAGGACCTTATCAATCACAAAGTAAAAAAGAAAAGTACAAATGGGACAACCTTGACTTACACAGCTTTTCGTGAGGAACTCGATTGAAAGAGCACCGTAAGCCCAAAATCCGCCTTGGAAGTTCATGTACAAGAGGCTTTATAATACAAATGAATTTCTCTAGTACACCTTTAGACAAGAGGCAGCGCCAGAGTACTGTGTGGTCGATCGAGCTGAACGCAGTTTCCTGATCGAGAAAAGCAGAGATGATGATCCTACCAAAGATGTGCCTATGTTATAAATGATAGACTGGGTCTGAGTATCCTTGTTCGGTTCAGGAGCATACCTCTAGTCTTCACACAACACATTAAAACCCTCAAGGCAGCAGTACTGCATGATACAGCGACATCTATGTCATCAGGCTGGAATCTAAGCATTCCGGAATTTAATGACAGTATCAACATCACCGGATCTTGCTCCGAATTTCCTCCGACCATTCCACGAAAGTTAAGATCATGTGTTGGCAGTGTATTATTTCTCTCATATTTGAAGGTCACAAAATCTGTCTGCCTGTTCTGTTTCGCCTAAGGAGCAGTTTACTAGGCAGATCCACTGTCTCAGGAGGCAATTTCTTGAAAAGTCAAGCAAGAGCTGATCACAACCTAATGAACCGATAATTTAGTGTACCCCACAACACAGCTCTTTTACAGCTTTCCTGACTCAGTTTTCCAATCGGGACTGACAGGCTTCATCTGCGATTTTATCTAAACTTGGGGTAAACCCAAAACTTAGTTGGTCCGTTGCAATGATGACGATGGGATAGTATTATGGTACGAACACTTAGAACGTCTCTCCGCAAATTCCAGTACTGTTCAGTTCATTGGTCCACCAATTATGCATGAAGTATGCAAGTTTTGAATGTTGCCTTTCTGCTCAAAGTTCAATATGAGATCAAAATATTCGCCAGCGGGAAAGAACTGAGAGGAAAACAAGAGGTGGTGGCAGTTAGACGAAGAAAATCCGTAAATAAAAGAGCATCTGTGATCGTGACACCCGAACGTATCCCCTAAATAATTTAAACGCTTACAGGGTCGATCTCGTGGATTCCGCCCTAGAAGTCTATTACGTCCTGCATGACCGAATCTGTTAGTCAGGTTGGAAATAACTTTTTTGTTATTTGTGTTCTGATGGCATTCTCACTTGTTCTACTCATGAGTAGCGTGCACATGTATCATGGACCTCGTGCCTTCATAACCTAATTTCTCCTTTTCTAGTGCACTGACACAGTTCACATTTACGTTGTATGATGCATGCATATGCACAAACATTCTATTTTTAACTTCCTGACTCTGGTGTCCTATCATTGTACATTTCCGTCGAAAGAAAAATTTGCTGAACGTTTCACCCATGCATAAAAGCTACCCACAGAAGACTCAATCTCCCGAGAGCAGCCCCGAGGCTGGCGTATTACTCAGTTCGGCTATCGAACACATTCGGCATAAACAGATCTGTTGCCAAATTCATTCGTTCATTCTGACATATGTCTCTTCTGCCGCTTTTCAGGTACAACTGTTTGTACTTTAACATGGATAACCCCCTTGTGTATTCTAACTATAGATTATTTTCTAATTCTGTGACTGAAACAATTATTTCATGTAGGCTAGAAGGTTTCTTGATTTACTGTGTGTACTATGAACGCGCTGCGCTACAGTTTCGTCTAACTCCTTGCTGAGTGGACAGTCTATGACGGCACTGTCCCGATCAACCTGATAACTTTCTGTACTGTTGTTCTTGATTGCTCGCCTGGCTGCTAGTCATTTGCTTCTATACATTTATGTATACTGCATTATATAGAACCCCGAAGTTACGATAAACACGGTTATTTAATTGGAATTTGTTCTGCTGTCCGTAGCCGTGTACAGCTCCTTTCGTGTGTAAAGCTAGCGAGACTAAGTTTCTGCTAGACTGACAGCCCAAGTAATCGGCATAGTTTCTACACAGGTGTTTCATACTTTTTCTTTGTGTCGTGCACTGGCCATAACTGCTCATATTCCCACGACTAACCACCTCAGCGAAAGCTGAGCGAGTCTAACTACTCATACCTTTTCAGCCACAATGAATATCTGCACAGCAATATTGCTGAAGCGCTTTACACTTTCAAAGGAAAAAATGCTGCTACCGGACTGGGTTCGTCTAGAAAGCAACTTTATTTATCAGGGGAACAATAAACTAGGCATATATGTCCTGTTATCCGTAGAGCGATATTGCTTTCGCGGGTCGGACAAAGGATACAATATCATCAAGTGTTCAATAAGCTCTTTTGGCCTTTGTCTACCTCAAGCTTCAAAAGCTTTGATCGGGCGTTTGCTTGTCAATAAAGAGTCGAGTGCGCACTGCAGCAGCTTAGATATTTCTTCTGTAGAGTTCAGAAACATAACTACTACAGATAAAGGAGATTCCAACGTCTTCGAATTTGATGGGAATACCGTATCAGCAGTGCGGAAGTCAGGAGTAAAATTCCGGTTCAAATTTCTATTCCCAGGCGAAATCATTTGCAAGGTCAAGACAATGCCGTTTTTTGGAGGACAGTTTTCAAGGACAAACGAGAAATTTTGAGGAAGCTTAAGGGTTCACTTTTGTCCACAGATGAATTCATCATACAGTATGGTTGCTCTGCTAATATTTGAAGAAGGCTGAAATCACCGCGGGATTGTTCGGTTTCTTTATTTGGTTTCCGTGTGAACCCGGACCGTGGTGAGTGCATTTCGTGGCTCAATATTGTTTTCGGACAGCGTGGGGATACAGCAAAACTTGAACATCTAAATGAACGATACCGCTTATGGCAGAATTCCTGTTTGAGTGGGCTTGTTTTTGTTGATTTGAGAAAGTACAGTCGTGTATTACAGATAATCAGATTACCTGCATGCTTCACTCTGTTTTTCAACTGGTAGCCATCTAAATCTCAAGCGTAAACTGCTGAAATTATGTACCATTCGTTCAAAATGATCAGAATATCCAAATTAAATTGAGAGACTGCTCAATTTAAGCGAACAAATTCACATGTTGGAAGACTTCAGTCTCAGTGGGATTCGAGAAAACAAAACACGTGGACGCCAACCGCAATTTAGTACCGTGTGAGCTCTGCAAACTGGGGTACGACGATGCTGACAGTGACGACAATTTTCATTATTTTAATCAATGCAACGTTTGCGAAAATCGGTCAAATCCGAATTTCTGCTCTTTTAGCAATCTTGATATATTTTACCATCATAGTTGAAAACCAGGCTATACCGCGGTATTACTTTCTCATTGCTTTAAACAGAGAAACTAAATGTGGTAATTTTGCATTCTTCTGCAACCGCTTGCTCCAACAACAAACTAGAAGAAACTATAACCTCAATCAGACTGTACTGTCTAGCGAAATGGTAGCTGAAATAGAGGAGCTTTTATGAATTGTGCGGCACTACCACTTATTATGTTCTATCGTAGCTGTCTAACAATGCTCACACTTCAGCATAAATACACAATGACCATAAGAGCGAATGATGCATTGGGGGAAAATTTGGAATTAATTTGTAAATTGCTATAGTTTCGGTAATGATATTTTCATTGTCAGTCAGGATGAAAGTTAAATTGGAGACGACCGAACTCTGATGTAAATTGGCTTTGGTGCCACGATGGATGACTGACAGATTGCAAATGTCATTAATTTGTTGAACAGTTGCGCATCACTAACTGATCCCAGTTCACTAGTGACAACTGAACAAATGACTGTTATAAGGTTAATCGGTCACGTGGATCAATTCGAGGTCATGTCACGGGAAACTAATGGCTCGTGGTTAGTTTAGTACTGGTCGGAATCGATTAGTTAATACAAAATAGAAACCAATACTATAAATTTCGTAATTCTCAAGGAATGAAGTCATAAGTATCAAACTATTTTAAATTTTATGACAATATGAATTACAGGGCGGTCTGAGCTCAAAAAATGCGGTACAGTAAAATGCCACTTTGGAAGAGCGAACGTGTTTTAATGAGGTATTATTATGCGTGACTTACTGGATCAATTTCTTGCACATGCGTTTGATCTCCAGAAGCTGAAGTTTGTCCTTTATGGCATGCAGTATCCTCACTTTTCTCACCGTCGGCTAAATTTTGTTCACCGTGATGGCCCAGTTTCTCATGGATATTGTTTGATGTTGGTGAGGTAGTTTTCGGTTCAATCACAACCCACGGGGGTATCGCGCCTGCTTCTCTTCGATGGGACATGACAAATTTATGTTTATTCTTCTTGAATAGACTTTTTATTTAGTTAATCACGTAAAGCAGCGGTTATTTTATTTCCTATTTTGTCCACTTTGCCGACTTTTCTGTTCATACAACGAATGTGCCGTCAAAAAGTAGTGAACTTGCATTTGATTGGTTCTATCGACTGGGCTGCGAATCGATGGTCAACGACCATTGTGATTGGCCAACTGGACCAAAGCACGTGAGCTGTCTGTCTGCGAGCTTATCTTTCGGCAGCCGCTATTTTCATGCTGTCCAAATGGGAAAAAAAGACAGTTCCAGTTTGTGAAAGACTGACAGGTAGTTCTATCCGATCAGTGAAAATGTATGAACGACTGGGTCAAATAAAAACAAGGAGTTGACTGATTGGATAAAATTCGAATACACAGTGCTATTCAGTAATATAGTTTGTTGACAAAATTATGAGAACTTTTGATCACTGTTACGAACGGAAGGAACTAGATCAAAAATTCGATATTTGTTGTTAACTACGGATAAATTTACTGTGCAAGATAATTTTTTGCATGCGGTAAATACACCAAACATTTTCAGTTATTGTATTTTCTTTAACATGTTCACTTATTTGTTCGTGTTGGTTTATGACAGTTCGGGTTGTGTCGAGGATGTTAAAAACAAAAGTAAATCACTAGGTTTCAAGGTAATTTTTAATCAAACAGAAGTTGGAACAACAGTCAGTGTTCGCTCACATAAGAAAGTTAATTTACCCCGTGTCCGAGTCATATGTACATCTGTCCATTCTCTTGCATGATCACTCAAAGAAGGTAGATATTTCCGCATCAATGCTAGCAGGCGGTCACAACTGATTATGGACATATGTACATATATATTGATTTGAAAAGGAAGCCACGTTTCAACCTACTCAAATAAACGACTAAAAAATACCTACCTACCTATGTAACTAACTAACTAACTGTCGAACTGATAAGTAAATAACCGGACATGAGGTGGCCAACCAAGTCACTCACTCGTTAAATAGTTTTTTTAAATTCTGGTTATTAAATCTTAGTCTATCCGAATACAATAGGAAGAGCAAACAGGAAGGCATCAGGTGGGGATGCAATTTGAGCCCTTCTATGAGCACACATGGTGCGTATAAACTTTGCCTCGCTGATACGAAAGACATAAGTAAGTTCCAGCATTACCTGCCAAGAAATTCTTATTATGCGAAAAAAAGAGGAGAGAAAATGTGGAATTCACCGTGCTGATAAACAGTAGATAAATTTGGAGTAATGAATGGCATACGGGATTCCATGACTCATGAGTGGAATAGAGTGCGCGCGTCAACTGTTCGATACTGCCGAAATTGGCAAACCTTTGACTCGGTGTGCATTAGATTATCGCCCGTTTATGACACAATAAGTCAGGTTGCCGAACTTTTGATTCATTAAGACGTCAATACGTGTTCGAACATTGAATCAGGTGACTTCACCTACCAACTCCAATTGGCACTTGTTCTGAATTGACGCTGCGGTTGGGATGTATTACACATGACTGTGTACTGTGTTCTCCGAGGCGGGTAGCGGAGTGAGAGTGAGTTCAAATTATCCTTCATGAAATCGCGAAAACACATGCGGACCTTTGCCTATGACTTTGGACGTAGAAAACCTGTTAGGTCCCCAGTTCGGTTTCCATGAAACCCGTTCGCTGGATGCTTGGATACATTAAGTTCTCTCATCCAACTGGTGTATATTACCGCTCATCAGGTATCCGCACCCGGTACTGTTCTATTCACTCACCCTTACACTTGTACACTCAGTAAGGGTTTTATTAACATTAATCTCGTTTGTGCATCCGGAGTATGACTGGATACTACTTCTACTGTCGTTCTGTTTCAATCTATATCGAGATATAATGAAAGTTAAGGTTTTTGTGATATCTCCTGTAAAATGATTTAAGTCAGTCACGATGATCACCATAGTTGGACGTGGACCTTTCATTCCTAGGTCAGAATCTTGTAGTCATCGTTCACTTTCTAAATTGGAAGTCAGCAGTAGACTGCGACCCTTTTCCTGAAATATTGCTTATTATTATTATTAATGTTGTTATTATTGTCACTTAACACAGTATAAACCATTATACTTTTGAGTAGAAGCAGATTTAATTTGTTTTACGAGCTGAGTCATCGTCAGGTCCAGTGCATATGCCTACTGGGCTTCAAATCGGAAATGCGAGATTTGCAAGCAACCAGCTAGACCAACCGGGCTATCTACCCGAATAGGCTGTTTGCACCAATATTCTCCCTGTGTTTCGTAGTACAAAAGAACTACCTTATGACATTTGACGGGCGGTCGGTGTAAGCATCAACATATTTTTTTATTAGAAATTCATCATACTGGTATGACCCAATGGGATACCAGGTAGATTTAGCATAATTCATAAAATCCCAGAGTGTAGATAGCTTGTTTTTAACTTACCCCAGCCTGTTAGATGAATTCGCACCAATTTAGTTCGATTTACAGACCGGCTTATCCACAAAGCTTGATAGTTTTTAAAAATGTGTTTTAGTATCTGAGACACACAAACAGTTCTTCTGGCTGCTGGTTGATTGAAATTTTGTTGACAAAAGATTTACCATACCGGTAGGATTTTTTAAACTGCTTTTTGTGCAACCACTAACTTCGGTAATGAAAACGCAAGTTTACTTCACTCGCCCAGTCTGGGCGTCAACCAGAATGGAAAGTAGACAAACCAGAAAAATGTGGTGAGTCATATCGGGCCAGCCCTGATTGTTGTTCCGCTAACCGGGGCTTTGCATATCCATGGCAGTCTAATCCTCAGACACGAGCAACTAATCAGTGATTTTGTTTGCTGTGAGATCTAGTACAGATTTGAGTGCTTGCTTCTAGTGACACAAACGCACAGACTAGGACCAAGCAGTAGCTCTGTGCGGGTTCAAGCTTATTCGGCTGAGTAAGGAATCTCAATGGTATTGGCGAAATAATTACACAAAATTTTTAGGGTGCATTTATTAATGAAGGTTAAATCGCAAAACACGAAATGGAATTTGATTACTCTCTTCTTTCACTCGCTCACACACACATTCACTCATTCATTCGCATACACACACACACTTTGTTATCATTTATTTTAACGAGTTTTTTGAGATTGTATTCCCAAAGCGAGGGTCAGCGTCCACATGGTATACGTTTTCTCCCTAAACAGGTTTCTTGCGATTCTATTCTCAAATTTAACCAGGCCGCTTCAAATTTGGTTATCAGCCCTAGGTAGTCAGTAATCACACAGTGAATTCCCAGATCCAGAATCAAATTTGACAACTTAAAAAGGGTGAACATTTAGCGTGTTGCTGTTATCAAACTCAGTCTGAACGGAAATGAGGAGTTCATAAACCATTGATTTTTTCCGGTCATCAGAAAATGAGGACATGATAGTTCAGAGATAACACTTATGCACCTGAACAAGTGGTATAAGGTATTGATTAACAGTTTGCTTTGAAAACTCACACCAAAAATAGAAACCAATTAGATTGCTTTGCTGGCTGCTCAAAAAATTGGTTGCGAAAGAGATGGTCAAAACAGTCTCATTGTAAGACAAGTTTTAGTCAATCCCAAGTGGTTTCACGTCCATGTGTTCACCAACACAGGCCTAACAGTATCGACTTATTGATTTCCGTCTAACTACGCCCTAAGTTGTGTTGGATAGTTTTTATGCTGTCATTCTGGAATAGCTGATCGAATGTTCCACAAAACATGTGAAGATTATCAGTAGAGTTCGGGAAAAGTGAGAGGCGGGGCTGACCGAGAACAAGTTTTTCGGGGCACCTGTCCAAACGCAAATCTGATGGGAGTTTATGATTTCTCTTGGGAATTGTACGGAACAGCTGATACCCCGGTGAGATTCGCGAATTCCGGTTGGATTGGTTTCGTTATGAAGCACATATACCAGATAAACCCCACATTTTATTTACAGATAATATATTTCCAGGATGAAGTATGCGTAGCTAGAAATATTGAATCGTTTTGTTGTGTTAGATGAAGTGTAGATAAGTGTCCTCTATGTTTCGAGTGTTTTGAAATTCATGCAATATCGTTTGTTGATTTCATCTGACGCGATTCATATTTTATCGATTTGATAAATACGCGCACAGATAGGCAGTCTAGTGTAGCGTACACAGTGATGGGGGGTTAATATTTCTAGAACTCTGGAAATATCACTGATTTGTAAAAAAGAGGAGAAGAGTTGATTGTTGAATCCAGAAGCTTCAATGCTCAAAGTGATACTTCGAATCATTTAGCAGACCATTTCCAAGTTACCTAGATGTTATTGTCCATTTAGATTTTGATGGTGATACGGGCGCTCTCTGTATCTTCCCGTTTTGAAGGTAAATTTCTCTCCCCATGGTGCACAGTGCGGTTTTCAGTTTGGTCCATTTTATAAGATTGTGAATAATAGGATTGGTTTGAAAGAATCACTAAGGAAAATTTAAAACGTTTTTGTGTGATTCTGTGAACCCGAATGAGAAGTTCCCTTCATGAACATAACATGCGTTGAATTTACGATTACAGAAAGATACTTCATCAAAGCTAGAAGAACACTGTGGACAGAATTGATATTCGCCATCAATTTTGCGTGCTCTCAATCAGCTTCTAAAGCACATGATGTATAAATACATAAAGTACAACCTATAGGCGATTTGACATATGCACACAAAAGAACGGAAATATTCACTCGGGCTAAAATGTGCGACATGATTAGGATCTAATTGGGGAGGGTGGGAGACAAACCTGGATGAGGTCACAAGTCACTACCTCAGCAACACAAGTTGCGTAACAAACGTCTTTTGGAGGCAGAATTCAGGTTTAATGCGGCAAACGATTTCAAACGGAGCCTCATAAGAACACAGTCACCGAGTACGATAGTTGTGTAGCCCTGACGTGGTGCTAAGCAAAGCAGAAAGACTAATGGGCGCACTGATAGACAGTGATTATCCTCCGGAGTTTATCCAAAAGTATAGTTCCACTCTAAATCCCAAATTAAGATGTTCATTAACAAGGAAGAAAGATGTATTCATCCATCTATCTTGCAAAGTGGCAAAGCATTGACTAGAATAAGTCTCCGATTCAGTACAGCAGTTGAGAGCTTTTTCCACGCAGTCAGTTTGAAGATAGTACATGGAATTCGTCGTTATCTCAGCCTCACTAACTTAGATAGACAGGATGTTCAGGCTACGTCCAATCGCATTTGGCATGTTCAATGCATCTGTGACATAAGGTACATGGGAAGAACAAAACGCCGCCTCTCTACCAGCTAGCGACTTGAGTCTCCGTGGCGGAAAATTGCCACCGAGTGCAGTGGCACGTTATTTGCTAGATGTGGGTCATTGTGTTAACCCTAGTATTTCTTCCCGGATCATCACGAGACCAAGAAGTCGAAACCTGGTAAAGTTCAGGGAGCCAGAAATCATTCGCCGGATAAAACCTGAATTCTGCCTCCAAAAGACGTTTGTTACGCAACTTGTGTTGCTGAGGTAGTGACTTGTGACCTCATCCAGGTTTGTCTCCCACCCTCCCCAATTAGATCCTAATCATGTCGCACATTTTAGCCCGAGTGAATATTTCCGTTCTTTTGTATGCATATGTCAAATCGCCTATAGGTTGTACTTTATGTATTTATACATCATGTGCTTTAGAAGCTGATTGAGAGCACGCAAAATTGATGGCGAATATCAATTCTGTCCACAGTGTTCTTCCAGCTCTGCTGAAATGGGTCAGAAGCAAAGAATGTTTCACGAAAGGACATTTTTTCAAGGTCTTGTAATAATCGCTGACAATGAAAAACCGTAGATGAACTTATCAACAGTTGTTCTCAAGTGTGTTGGATTTTTCCACCTCCGAACAGCTAGTTTCATCGGGTTTTAGTGCGACCGGTTGGTCGAGGTCGAACTCATGGTCAGACGTTTGACATTAGAGCCCCGGATTTCTTAAAGTCCTCTGACGAAAACATATCCAGGACAAATAACTCAGTAATATGACTAACGTTTCTAAAATTTCTGTTAAATGTTGTTACCCATAAAAGTTATCTATCGGTCAATATTTGGCTTCAGTTACTTTGCTGAGATGCAGCGAAAATGTTCTGGAAAAAATGGATGAAAGTCAAATAGTCGTCGAAAAGTAGCCAACGGGACTGCAACTAGTTAAACACAGAAGTCAGTAGCATTTGATTGCACGATGAATAACAGAGGATTGAGTTCCGTTCCTAAATTTGTGCCGGGAAGGTTGTTTTCGATTCCTGAAACTACAAGTGTTGTCAAAATTCGAGTTAAGTAGTGATTTAAGTAGTATCCACAGACGGGTGGACAAAGATACTCGGAAGCGCACGACCGGTTTCTCGGTTATTGCCGCTCAACATCGTCATCTATTCCCCATACAAAAAGTCCCGCCTGTACACAAACCTTTTATGTCACGTGCACTTACCGCTTGGTGACTGATAAACGCAAAGGCATTTCGGGTCATCTTTCCGCTCCTCGTGAAGACCAAAGCAGGATGAATTCAGAAAATTCCCTATTTCGCACATGATGTCGATCCACAAACATGCGAAAAAGTAAACCAAAAATGGCAAAATAACGGGCATTAAATTACATGATAAATCCTACCATTATGCTTGGCGAGCAATACGTTTAATTGCCTCGATTGTCAGTCGATTATTTTAGCTTTTTATGCACAGAGTATGCCAAACAGAGTCTATTATGCTGTGCTCCTACAAGTCCAATACATTCGTTTCTCTATTCCTATGCGGAGAAAGCACAATAAATTATTTGTGAAATATTGAAAATGAATTTTCCATCATAATCAAATCAGTGTTTATGATTTCTCTCACGTAAATGCCTACTAAAAAAAGGAACCAGATACCCGTGGCGATTAGATCAATGCCCTCATGTGAGGCATGTCCCAGCTTATTACCCGGCAGGAAGTTAGAATCCTGAGAAGAAATTCTAATCTGAAAAACTACAATCGCTGACATTTTTGAACCCGAAGAATTCTGCTTAACACAAAGAATCGTGAATAGTACCCTCTCCAGGAATGCTCATTGTGATTAAATGCAGTCTATATCAATCGGCCTAAAGAGTCTTACGAGTTCGGATTCATTGGAATGATTTCCCTTGTGACTGTGTCATCATGTGTTACGGTATTTCCAGCACCTATACCATTAATAAAAATCACGGAATATAAATCGGTAGCCAAGTCAAATGGCAATAAAAGTTTTAATTTCCTCCGGGCTAAAAAAGTGACAACCTTTATTGGGCATACAACGCGAGCAATAGATCGGCCAAACGATGAAGTGGCTCACTTTGCCTTGTCCTTAGAAGCAATGGCATGCAGGAATTTATAGAGAAATCTTTCCGGAAATATTTACTGCTCATTGGGTGTTCTCTGCGTTCACCAGAATACAGGAAACAACACTGTCCAGACCAAATGCGGTAAATTCTTGCACGCTACATCCTGTTTCGACACCAGGTTTTATGTGAATTTTGTGGAAAGATGTAATCCTATTTGCATCGAACGGAGCGTGCACGGGCGGAGAGTCCATTTTTAGAATCACACGGTGATTCTTCCAAAGGTAATTCGCCGGTTAACACGGCTAACCTTCAGAACAAGGACACACGGTCCCAAGTATGGATTTTCGATATGAGTAGTATTGGGTTGTATCTGTGCTTTCGGGGAAATTTTGTCCTGTCCTCAAAATACAATCCCATACTACCCATTGTGAAAAGACGGTTGCACATTTCAGGGAGATTCGAAAGTATATCTACCACGTAAACATGTGCACAATCCGTTTTCACAGCTTTCTTTTTTCTCCTATTTACTAAAGTAGCGGAATTTCCCACTCATATGTGTTCACTGCTACATCCTCACAGAAAGGAAAAATAAACGTTTGCCGAGAGGATGCTCACACGACCTCCGTTTAAGAGTCATGTATTCCAACTAAACCAATTTTTTCTTCAGTGACTATCAAAAACCGCGAAACTGCTGCCTAACCGTGAGATAAAGCAGTGTTCTGAAAATGAGTTCGTATCGCTTTTGCTTCTTGCTGCTAAGCAGAAACTTAAGGAGAACTTCGGCAAAAAATAGCTACACCTGGCAGAATCGGAATTCACATATCACTGACCGGAATCACCTGTAGTGAATTTAATCCCCTAGATGGGAAAATTATTCATATTTGACCATTTAGTGAATTAGGTTTTTCAAGCTTCAAGCAGACTTGTCATCTTAACCAAGGCCATGCCATTTTAGCCACCCAGGAAACGTTAAGCAGTTATCCCATACAGTATTGAGTCGTACAGAATTTTGCGTTTTTAAGCTTTGTTTGGTATGACAATATTCGGGATTGAACACGCGGCCGTTCGTCTACCGAGAAGATGCTCTACCAGAAGAGCCATGGCGACATGACCAGTCGGACAGGAAAAACCTGAGTGAATATCCAATGACGAGCAGCCAATAGTCTAATAATATTCGGTAATTGTTCTGGTTTTATTCATTGGACCCGTCTGATCAGTCACTTCTCAAATGAAGTTTTGCTATGTCCGTAGACTTTGTCGACGTCAGGGAAGGGGTTGGAGGTAGTGATTAGTACAATAGAAAGTTCACTTGTATGCGGAAAAGCGATGGCTTACATGGTACATTCACCTGAGTTATTCGTGCCCGACTGACCGGTAGATGGAAGGCCGCCCTTTCTTTTCTAGCTTTCAGCGTAAACCTCTAAATTCAAAAAATTCAAGCAGATTTCTCTTTACCGACATCATTCCGGTCCCTTGTGTATTCGATAAATTCTACAGATTTTCCAATAAACATTACCTTTGTATTTATTATTGATCGTTTTTTCCAAACCATTTCTGAAACTATTGGTACTTTTATAGACTGAGTTTGAACATTGGTCGAATGCGTTTGTAATTGTTTTTCTCATACCAATTATGCTCAAACTCACCTTGGAGAGTCACCTCAGGGAACCTCATCAATTTTGTCCCCACTGGTAAAATGTAAATTCAAGCAGTGAATAAAATGAGTGAGTCCGTTCAGTCACGCCTGGGGATTTTCTTGTTTACAGTACGAAAACAATGGCTCACATCATCCACCAATTTCATTTTCCAAGCACGGGAAATTCGAAAAAATTTAGTGCCTTGTGAGTTCGGAAGGATGTTTGACACATCAGCACTGCTTTTAAGTGCCCTTTTTCTGTGCAAGCTCTTTCGGTAATCACCTTGGTTCTCGATAAGAAATGGTAGTTCTTAGTGAACCTTACCGGAAGCTTTTCTTAGTTTGACTGGACAAATGAATTCAAATAGTCACATGCCTGGAAAACTATAAGAGTTTATGGCTGACCATGACTGTGTGAAATTTATCCAAGTTCCAGTCAGTATCAAAATACCAGGGAAATACAATTTACTTTTTTCTGACTTGTTAAGATGGTATATATAAGAAATCCACTTACATTTTTCACACATCAGGCTGTCTAGGCTTACTTTTGACGCTCCATTTCAACAAAACATGATATGACATTCATTTTAAGACCAAGTCATTTCGTAAGTGACCGGCTGTCAGCAGTCAAAGCTGGTGATCGATAGGAGCAATAGATATGCACCGCAATGGATGATTTCTAACAACCACGCTGGAACAGTAGTTGTAAAGTGAATGGTTCCAGGATTTTCCGTGGTGGACTAAGCTTTGCCAGTGCATGGTTGATTTAATAGTAGAATACGTCGAACCTCTCACTGCTGAAATGGACAGGAAATGTGATTTGATCTACACAGAATTTCATCCGCTGCACCTGAAGTTAACTGACAGTGGTTGTTGCGCAGATAGCATGTTACATCATACCGATTCAGGTATAAGTTCGTCTATGTTATTGAATCGCCTTTGTAGCGTTGACCAGCTTTCTACTGCAGAAAGAGTGCTTCTATCAGAATCACAGTGTCCCACTTTGCCAAATATTAGATTCGTTAGAAATATTCCGGTAGCAGCGTTCAGGAGCAAACGTAGAATGCCCATATAATCAACTAAATGTGGGTGTTTCTGCATCAGTATATCCGAGCTTGTCTACAGGCTTCTCTATGAGTTTCCGGGGACTTATCTACTGTATCAGAGAGCAAAGCAACTCTGTGTTACGAACGGTTAGCATTCAGGCGGCAACTCGCAAAATAAAATAGTATAACTGAACCATTATCGGGTTCAAAGGAAAATCTAATTTAACCCTAACAGCCCTTCAATCCTTCATTCATCTTCCCCTACATGCGAGTTCACATTATGCTAGATTTCATCTCGACAGCAGAATTGAGTTTGCCGTTAGATGAACTCGAACCACCTGGTAATTTTCCAATTATATCCACGCACCTAAAACACCTTTAAACAAGCTTCGCAATTCGCTAGAATCTTTAAATTAAAAGAACTTCACACTAGTATATATTTCCTAATCACTTGCGAGTAGTGTGTAGGATTGATGATAATCTGCTTGGCTGACTCCCTCTCTTGAACTCTGCCTTTAGCGCACAAACTCCAGGTCATCTGTTCAACCTTGCACTCAGAAGCATATTACTTGTTTCCGTTTTTTACGGAATGCTTCAAAGTGAAAAAGTACACTCTTTTTGGTCATCGGTCTTTATGTTTCACAGATAGCGCTGGTGTAAATTTGGGTTTATAATACGGAAGACATTTTATATTTTCCTGGAGTAATTGTACCACAAGAGGACAAATAAGCAGATTCCGTTCCCGCTCCTGTGCGTTACTTTCTTGCCCACCATTAGAGTGATTTACCCATTTCAAGTCAACAAATTTTCTGTATTCGATCGATCGTATCTGGTTTTCCAAAAGCTATTTCACTTCTTAAACTCCAGTGGTAATTTTGTTTTCGTCTTTTGGAAAGAATCACTCGATCAGGGAACAACCTTTTGAACCAGACGGACCCAGGTGTTGTCCGTTATAATGACTGGTTTTTTTTGAATGAAGAATACATATGGTAAGATTTTATTGTCCAATAACACGGCGTGGTCGAAATCGTTGCTGGGTTGTTGACGTTCCCGTCATAGGTATCACTCTAACGCTAATCACTAAATCACACGGCAATGATACATGTGTGCTGTCACCGTACGTTTTGAGCAAAAAGCAAATATGGTTTAGGCAAACAGCATGTGTTTGTCTGTGCAAAACACTCGCGGGCCCACTATATCTATATTTTCTCTGGGATTTCGTCCTAATGATCAAACTGGAAGATTTGTTTCAGTCTATCTTCAAGGTCAGATTTCACTTAGCTAGTTCCAAATTCTTTGAAGCTACCTCGGAAAAAGTTTAACATGATGTACGATTGTTTATCGTAGTAATGAAGAATGACAACAGTTTCATTGATTGTTCCCTAGAAAAAGAAATCACTCCGTTAGTTTTTGCTGTTTTACAGAATATATTAGTACACACACGACTGTGCCGATCAGAACATGAACCATGTTGTCGTAAGTTGTTCGTTCAATTTTCTCCGGAATTTGACTGTTGCCAAAATCATTCATTTAGGCCCCGATAACAACGGCGAATACGAACTAAATTTATTATAATAACAATTCATCAACCCTGCTACTTTGTTTGTTTTAGTAGTAGAAGAGTGGATTGCTAGTAAGTAATGACGGTTTATTGTTTGAGTTATAACTTTAACAAGGGCCGCGCAAATTATCTCACCGATTTGCTTCAGAAAAATTGCTGGTTTTTAGTCCGGATGGCTGTCAAGAGCAATGATAGTCAAAAAGACACGAAAATTCTCAGGTCACCGACTATCAAACAACGATAGCGTGAATCGAAGTCATCATGGGAGGAAACGCAAAACACCTGAATGACAGGTAGACCTTAGTTGCACACCACCGGATTATATGACTGTACCCAGCATGTTATGTAACAATGTGCGCTCTCTGTTCAGCAAACCTGCGGACCTAACTTACCTGGTTACGGCTTGTGCCTTTTAAAATACGCGTGTGGTACGCCTTCAGGAAACCTGACTGAATGCTGATGTGGATCATCCTGTAGTCAAAATGGAAAACTGTTCATGTTTCCATCAGGATGGATGGCGTTCCACGAAGAAAAGAGGTGACGGCCTTGTCACACATATCAATTCCCAGTGGTGTGGCAATTCCTGTGTCCTCTTCTCCTGCTCCTCTAATGGAAGTGACTGAATATCTGTCTTATGTCTTCGTAAATTTTCCCTTTTTCGCCTTATTGTTATCACGGATGTTTATATAGCATCACAAAGCTCACAGGGCTTAGTTAACCCCTTCAATGATTCATTCCTACCTTTCACTGTACTATTGTTAGATGATAATATTCATATCATTGTAGGAGACTTTAATCGTGCATCAACGTGTCCACTCTTGTCTTTCAATCTCTGTGACTTTTGTCTAACGCCAACCTGCGATGATTTACAGTTGGATTGTGTTCTAACTAATCACCCAGAACGCTTTTCCATCAGACTTAGTGCACCCCTAATAACAGTGATCACAATTTATTACATCTTCATCCAAAATATACTCGAAACATGGTCACTTGTTTTACACACAGACTAAACAGGTCCGTTTTTTCACTGGAACTTATCTAAGAATAACCTTTCACCTGAGGTCAGCAAATTATCAACCTTGATCAAAAAAGAAATCCAACGTCTGGACAACAACTTTTGCTCCCTAGGGACATCAAAGATGGATGACGGGGGATGAAATCACTGTGATTACAAGAATGTTGACCATCTGAATTCTCAGTTCGTTCGTTGCTCGAATAACCCACTCCCAGCCTTCCATCAGGCCAAAAATTTAGTAGTCGAAAAATTCTCCAGAAGAAAGTTTTCAACCTCCTCAAGTTCACTAGGTAAACCAAAAACTTCGGATCAGACGGCCTACACTCGTTACTAATCAAACACGGGGCTGGACCTCTCTCTGAGCTAATGACTTTTGTTATCAATCATTCAATTGAATCGTTCTCCTTTCCTGACTGTTGGCATCCTGTCACAGTCAACACCATACCAAAGGGATCGAGTAACCAAACGAGAACCAAGAAATTCTGCCCCACTGCACCTTCCTAGTCGGGGTCTGAACTGGCAGAACGTACTGTCCTTCAGCTCCTTCAAAACACAGTCACTAGTCCCACTAAGGCATACCAACTTGCGTATAAACCCCGAGGTTCCACGACTGATGCCGTAGTGTGCATGGTCCATTACATTGCAACCCTCCCCCCCCCCCCCAATAATTCGTGCAAATCAGTAAGGTGTGCCTTGTAACAGCCGGTCGTGGAAAATCCCCCTTTTTCCCTCGCGATTCAGTGTTTTTCCCAACATCACTCATTTCCATACACTATTGACTTGTCTTTACGAACTGGTTGTTTTTCTGGACCAATTGTTGTTTGTTCGCGCCCAGAGCGCTATTTTGGCACATCCTTGTTCAGGACCTGCGTGACGCACGTGCTGTCTGCTCACACGCTGCTATTCGGTTTCTCGTTGTTGAGACTTTGTGATCGTATTATTGAGGTTTGTATATTGTTTACGTCATTGTTTATTTTAATAATCTAGTATCGTAGAATTATCACGGATAATCGCCTTCTGATTTCGGGATCCGTTGCGAATTTGGCTACGCATTGCTCAAACGTTCGTAACAATACTCAATAGATCTATTTGGAACGAGGAAAATTCACGCAAAATGCCAAGGAAAGGATCAAAGGCAGTCGAACCCGGACAGGAAGTAATACGGCAAGTCTCTGGGGAGGTTTTGGGTACTTATGATTCTTTAGTTAATGCTAGATCGCCTAGTCCTGTCAGTGCTAGCTCATGTGTTATTGAAAGCAATATTGATCGTAAGGACGTTGATTTATATAAGCTGAGAATAATAGAACTAGAGCAACAGTTACTTTCGGCTAGACTACAGGCGCATGAAGCAGAGAAGTGTACACAGAAACAGCGAGAGTATAGGACCAGTGACTTCGACACTTCCGATAGGTTAGAGTGCAATAAGGTAGGGAACCCCACGCAGGTCGCCGACTACAAACCACCATCGATCGATCTGCCTAGAGTGGAGTTAACGGTTTTCGACGGGCGAGCTGAGCAATATTGCAAGTTTGTCAACCAGTTCGAGACGTTCGTTGAAAACAAGGTAACCGACCCTGGGCAAAGGCTTCTTTACCTTACTCACTACTGCCGAGGCCGAGCGCGAGAAGCTATCGACGGATGCACCATGCTCGATCCAGAACAAGGCTACACAAGGGCAAGAAAGATTCTGAGGGACTTGTTTGGCCAACCTTTCAAAGTAGCCCGTAACCTAATAGAGGGCGTGATGGCAGAGGCAAAGAAAACCAAGGGCGACGTCTACACCATGGCCGACCTGGTGATCAAGATGCAGAACTGCTCAATAGCCCTCGACCATTTAGGTTACAGAGCTGACCTAGACGCCATGCACACTTTGGAAGGCATAGTCCGTCACCTCTCTCCCGAACTACAGGGTCGGTGGGCGGAAGAAGCTGAACGGATAAGCCGAGGCGACAGAGAAGCCAACTTCGAAGACCTGACTGAATACTTAGACAGGCAAACGAAGATAGCTGACAGCAGATTCGGCCGACTCATCCGGAACAGCAACCGAGCAAACAAGCCCGGTACTAGCCAAGTCCAAACCCCTGTACGGGAACATCCAAAGTACCAGCCTTGGACCAACACACACGTCATTTCACGAGATGCTACGGCGAAACCAAATTGCAGATCCTGTGGTACTAGCCATGGCCTACCAGAATGCCCCAAGTTCGGCAATGCCACAATAGACGAACGGTGGGGAATGGCGAGGATGGCAGGAGCATGTTTCATCTGTCTCAACACCACGCACCGGGCAGCAGCCTGTAGAACAAGGAATCGATGTGGTTACGAGGGCTGCACGGGCAGACACCATCGGCTGCTGCATCAGGCGAGAATAACCATATCCGAGGCGAGTGCCAAGCCCAGCGTGATTTGTTCAACTTCACAATCTGCCAGTAAACCGGTACGTTTAGGCGTAGTGGCCGTGGGAGTAGTGACTCCGACTGGGATAGCCAAGGCGTTGGCTTTCGTTGATAGTGGATCCGACACCACTTTAGTGAAAGAGCGGTTTGCCGACAAACACCAACTGGCTAAAGGTGCGACGTCGTTAGCAGTGAGCACGGTGGGCGGAACACAGGTAATGACTGCCGGTAGATTAAGGCTGCAACTCATCTCTCTAGACACTAACGAGGAAATTGAACCAACGGAGGCATTCACGTTAGCGGATCTCCCCATGCGAGCACCAAGGTCGGTGAACGCAATCTTGACTCGATGGCCCCACCTGCAGGATGTAACCGTTGTAGACTGGGAAGATGATGAGGTGGATCTCCTCATCGGATGCGACGTGCCAGAGGCGCATTGGGTGCTTGACCAAAGAGTGGGCGACCGCCAGGCACCTTATGCCGTACGCACGGCTCTGGGATGGATGTTATACGGTCCAGTAGGGGTACGCGGTTCCGTGAATTACTTATCCGCCGAAACGGACCGCATAGAGTATCATCTGCAACGGCTTTATGAAAAGGAGTTTCATGACATTGGGGACGAAAGACCGACGTTGTCTCAAGAGGATCACTTCGCTCTACGAACGGTGCGGCAAGGCTCTAGAGGCCTCAAAAAACAGTTCGAGGTTCCCCTCCCATGGCGCACACCGGTCGACCCGTGGACTGACAACAGAAATTATGTTCTCCAACGATTACTACGACTAAAAGAACGCTTCATTCGAGACCAGAATCTGTGGGAACGATACGCGGATTTGATGAAGCGAAACGAGGACCTCGGTTACGTTGAAAGGGTGCCTGTTAACACCGACAGCAAAAGGGGTATCTGGTATCTGCCTCACCATCCGGTTATCAACCCCAAGAAACCCAATAAACTGCGCGTGGTTTTCGACTGTGCGGCCAAGTTCCAGGGCAAGTCGTTAAACGATCGCCTACTACAGGGGCCTGACTGGACCACACCACTGATCGATGTTCTGTGCCGTTTCAGAGTGGGTAAAGTGGCTTTGTCTGCTGACATTAGGGAAATGTTCCATCAGGTGAAGATTCCGGTAGGAGAACGAGATGCTTTGCGTTTCCTGTGGTGGGAAGGGAGCGACCGGGACAACGCAGTGGTGAATTATAGAATGACCGTCCACCCCTTCGGAGCCATATCGTCACCATTTTGTGCCAACTACGCCCTCCGAGAATCAGCGAACAAACATGGCGATCTGGTACATCGGACGGTGGTAGAAAGCGTCAGCAGGAACTTCTACGTCGACGACTACCTTGGGTCATTCGATGATGTGGAATCAGCTCTAGAGCAGTTCAGGGGTCTGACGAGATTGCTGGAAGAGGGTAGCTTCCATCTAACTAAATGGATGTCGAACGCTTCAGAAGTGCTGAAGGTCATCCCGTATCACGAAAAGGTCGAAAGGGTAAGAGATTTGGACGGCTCTCCACTTCCTATCGAGCGCACTTTAGGGATACAATGGGACGCGGAAACGGACGATTTTGTTTTCGAACTGAACGTTCCCGAGCTGCCAATAACCCGTCGTGGCATACTATCTGCCGTCTCAAGTTTGTTCGACCCGCTCGGTTTCGTCTCACCATGGCTGCTACCCGGAAAGATCTTGCTGCAGCGGCTGTGCCGTAAGAAAGTTGATTGGGACCAGTCACTGGACCGAGGGGACCGGCTGGACTGGGAGGAATTTTTGAACACCTTGAAGAAATTAGGGGACATAAGAATACCACGATGTTTGACCCCTGGCCATACGACACGGACTGGAGAACTACATGCCTTTTCCGATGCATCCGAAGTCGGTTATGGAGCTGTGGTGTACGGACGATGGTGCGCAGGAGATGGACAATATACCACGAGGATCCTGTTCGCCAAAGCCCGCGTTGCTCCACTGAAGTCGGTCTCAATCCCACGCCTTGAACTCAGCGCAGCCGTGTTGGCAGTCAGGGTGGTGCAAGCTGTGAAGAGATGTTTCGATCTCTACATTTGGTCGGTGAGCTTCTGGACGGATTCAACGATAGTACTTTAATACATTAACAACGTACGGAGCCGGTTTAGTACTTTCGTTGCTAACCGGCTCACGATTATCCACGATGAATCGGCCACGCACCAGTGGAGTCATGTCAGGTCTGGCGATAATCCGGCCGACCTGTGCTCCCGAGGTGCGAACAACTTCAGGCAACTGGACACGTGGACGAGAGGGCCGAACTTCCTGCGATTGCCCAAACAGGACTGGCCCGTGTTCGAATTAAAAACCCCTACGGAATTGGAACTGGAGATCAAAGGCGTAGTGATAGCAACCAACGTCGTCGAAGCGTCGCCCATTTTATCGCGACTGGTCAGGTTTTCTTCCTGGATGAAGACGCTTCGTTCGCTAGTTTGGTTAACCAGGTTCAAGATAAGTTTACTAGTCATGAAAGGGCTACGGCCCTCAGGTCGGATACCGGTCGGCCCGATAGGTCCCGATGAGCTACAAGCTGCAGAGTACGATATTTTCAGAATGATACAACGCGAGGCTTTCGCCCGAGAACTCAAGAGGGCGGAAGAAGTGGGGCTGACCAATGAAGACATGCCATCTCCAAGAGGCGATCTGAAGCGTTTAAACCCCAAAATCATCAACGGACTGCTGCGGGTGGATGGTAGGCTGACCAACGCCCACCTGAACTTCGACACAAAGTATCCTATACTGCTGCCTGCGAGACAACCTGTAGTAGAGCTAATGATTCAACACGTCCACGCCGTGGAGGGACATGCCGGGGAAAGTCACGTGACGAGCGTCATCCGAAAGCGTCTTTGGTTGTTGAGAGGACGAGAGACTGTAAAACGCGTAATCCGACGGTGTGTGCAATGCAGGAGACGCAATGCCACAGCAGGCAAACAACTCATGGCCCCGCTACCAGAATGCAGGGTAACTACGGGCTGGTGGCCGTTCAGTGACACCGGGTTGGACTACTTCGGGCCCTTGTGGATCAAGTGCGGGAAAAGATTAGAAAAGCGATACGGATGTATCATGACGTGCATGAAATCACGTGCGGTACACCTAGAAGTCGCACATTCGATGACGACCGATTCGTTTCTACGGGCCTTGCAACGATTTATCAACCGAAGAGGCGTACCGGCCGATATATACTCAGATAATGGATCGAACTTTGTGGGCGCTCAACGGGAATTGCAGCGTTGGCACAAGAACATAAACAGGGACGAACTGCAGAATCGAACCGTGGCCTACGGCATACGCTGGCATTTCAACCCCCCACAGGCCAGTCACCGAGGCGGCATATGGGAACGCATGATCCGGTCCGCCAGACGGATATTGCTGTCAATCATGGAGCAGCAGCCGCCCGACGACGAGACCCTGAACACCGTCATGACTGAGGTGGAGCGAATCCTGAACAACCGCCCCCTGGTTCCAGTATTGAACGGCGACCCCACCCACCTGGCGCTCACCCCAAACGACTTATTGACGCTAAGGTCGAACGAAGGTTTCCAAGGGCCGGTAAACCTTCGTGGGAGCTACCTCCACGGGTGGAAGCAAGCGAACTATCTGGCCAAGGTCTTCTGGAGGCGATGGCTACGGGAGTACCTACCGGCTTTGCAGACTCGACAGAAGTGGCTGGCCAAAACAAGACCATTCAAAGTTGGGGACGTGGTTATGATCGCCGACGAACGCGCACATTTCAGCGCTTGGTCTTTGGGAGTAGTTACGGAAACCATCAAAAGCACCGACGAAATGATAAGAACGGTGAAGGTGAAGACAGCTAACGGAGTGCTCATTCGTGACATACGCAGTATTAACCTACTCGAGAGCGAAGATGGAGGAGCTGATAACCCTGTGGCCTAGTAAACCTTTTTCACACCAGTAATCGAGGTGGATAAAGAAACACCATATATACCACACAATCTCCGTCAAACACGTTAAGGTGCTCGCGGTCCCTTCGTTGACATTACAGAAGGTTCTTTCCGATATGTGGTGATGAGTGCGATTCCATTATACATCCCGATACATACACGCATGCACGACGCACTCTACATCCCGTAAACCCATCATACATGTGACAGTGTTCTTTGTTCGCCTTTTGTTGACGCTACCGAATGCCCCTTGCACATGTGGAAGTAGTGGAGCTCAGGTCACACACACATGCTACATTTACTCGTTTTCTTGCCACGCGGTCTTTTGTTGACATTGCAGAAAGTCCTCCTTTGATGTGTAGTCATACCTGTGATTTCATTGTAACCCCGGCACACACACACACACGCACGCACACACACACACACACACACACTCGAGCGCGTACATCCAGGACCGGACGGCCCCTTACGAGGACAACGTCTATGTGACCATTCACGCCCGCCATCGGTCATTTGGTCTTGTGGAAGATGTAGACTAGCCTCACGTCTATGTAGCCATTGGGTTAGGTGCGACCAGTAGTAGAACGTCGACGACGAACATTAGACGCGCGCACTGACAGCAGGGCCTAGGCAGGTAGGAAGAATCAGTACCTTTATACCGAAGCTTTGACTCTGCTAAGGATCCAGGAGGATTTTGGTGGGCGGTGTAACAGCCGGTCGTGGAAAATCCCCCTTTTTCCCTCGCGATTCAGTGTTTTTCCCAACATCACTCATTTCCATACACTATTGACTTGTCTTTACGAACTGGTTGTTTTTCTGGACCAATTGTTGTTTGTTCGCGCCCAGAGCGCTATTTTGGCACATCCTTGTTCAGGACCTGCGTGACGCACGTGCTGTCTGCTCACACGCTGCTATTCGGTTTCTCGTTGTTGAGACTTTGTGATCGTATTATTGAGGTTTGTATATTGTTTACGTCATTGTTTATTTTAATAATCTAGTATCGTAGAATTATCACGGATAATCGCCTTCTGATTTCGGGATCCGTTGCGAATTTGGCTACGCATTGCTCAAACGTTCGTAACATGCCTGTCTCCATTACACATCAGCGTTTGACAGTGCTCCACGATCCTTGCTTCTTAAACCACTGGAGTCTTTCAGTTGTCCCACATACTTAAGTAACTGGCTGAAAGACTACTTCTCGGGTAGAACTCAGTGCACCAAAGTTGCAAGCAAAGTTCCCAGACATCCCTAAAGCTGTGCTGGCGTTCTTCAATGAGCTGTTCTTCCTCTACACCTATTCACTACTTACATTAGCGATTTAACTGCAACCCACTCAGCTCGTCTAGTCAAATATACCAATGACGTTCTGTCTCAGTCTGTCTCCCAGCAGTCCCATTTAGATGAATTTTATGCGGATACTGCACACATCCAAAATTTTTATAAAGCAGTGTGGTCTTATGTCAAACAACACCAAATGTCAACAGTGCACGTTTCCCGCTTTGCGATCGCGCTCTATAGAAGACAGCAAAAACGTTAACTCTACTCCTCTTCCACGTGTGAACCGTGTGAAATACTTCGGTGTAACTTTACAGAAGAACTTGCATTGGTCTTCACATGAAAATAACTGCTAAAAAATTGCATAGATTGTCCTTTCAAATTCGCGAACTTTGATAGTTCAGTGTTCTGCAGTCTGTCATTTCTTCCTTCTTACAATAGTGCATATTTCCCAGAACTGTATACTGCTCCCTCGTAATTTTTCTTGATCCGTTGATAAAGGACTACATCACTCTACGTAGAGGTTTTCGCACCGTCAGTCTTGTATGGCCTTAAGCACATGAGGGTATCTATTTCATTTGTCGAAAAGACCATTGCGGACTGCTCACACCCACTGGGACTGTGTTCTTTCTCTGAGCCAATCACATCCGTTGACCCGTTCCACGTTGGGACCACTTCCTTAGAAGTTATCACTGTACAGAAGCACTGTAGTTCACTTCCTTGCACGTGTTTTAACAAACAGGGACGAAATCGCACCTGAACTGTTAACCTGTCTTGGCATGTAAGACGTTTCTTCATTTTTATCTCAACAGCTGAAAAGTATCGTAAGGACCTGCTCAAGCCGGTGTGATAATAAGTAAAAAGTGGGAAATTATTTTGAAGTGGTGGTTTTGCGAATTATTCTATCTCCCAGTTACGAGCTTGCATCCTGCTAATCTTTTCTGTTACTTGCGCAGCACAATAACTTCCATAAACATCAAAAGTAAATTAGCAATCTTATTCAAGTTGGTGCTATTAGTAGGAAATTTGGAACGTGAAGTCGTTGAAGTTCCCAGAGGTTAAGCCATCGCTGTAGTCTGACAAATGGATAGATGTGTCTTTGGCTATAGGACATACATTTTCATGTTAGACATGAAGTAGCGCGTTATCCTATTCCTAGAAGTACTTCTGATCTTACAGACTGAAAACTTTGGTCTTTTATAGCGATTAGTTTTGTGTTATTCAGGATATCTTTGACGAGGATGGATAAACAGGATTTTTCGTGACTTATTGCAACCCATATCAAGCGTGATGAGGAGTTTTGTGAAATCAAAGTCATTGGAATGATTTTCGTTTGGGAATTTCATTTTGCGAGTAACGTGTTTGTGAGTCCCTTAAGTCTTATCACCGATCGATTTGCAATGCTATTTGCATTTTTTCCTGGTTCCAACACGTAGCCACCCCAGCTTTGTGTGTATATTCTGGCCGAAGGCTAATACAAGTTAATTTTCTACGCCGTTGTATGCTATGGCTCGTGGGAATTTATTATAAAATCGCCTTGGTTATGTACTTATTGCTCTCTGGAAGTTATTTTTTTTATTCTAGTGTAACTAACATCAATTTCGGGTTTTACACATCACGTCAAGTGAAGTCAATTCAACTCAGAAGTTCACTTATGTGTGCAAAAGTGTGGATTTCCGGTCTTTTACATCATTTTTTTGGATAGAAATAATGTAACGTAAGCACAATTTCAACAAAGGAAAAAAGAGAAAAACAGTAATGGCTTAATTTTCAACATCCAAGCTGTTTCGCAATCCTGAGAGAATTTCGTTGCGATCAACAAGTAGACGAGCGAGACGTGGCAAAACAGTATTGCGATATGCAGCAGTGAGGTTAAACCGTAGTCTGAACTTCAGAACAGGAACTTTGAACTAGAAGCGTGTGGAGGATTTAGATACAGCCTTTGTAAATTCACCGTTTAGGGCGTGATGGGAGTTTCGGGAGTAAAACTGTCGCGAGCAAAAAAGAGTTTGTCTGTGATAGCATCAAAGAGTGCAGCTCTAGATATGCCACCATCTTTTTCTGCAAACCAGGAAAGCAGAGCCAGTGGGGGAATAAAGCGAGTGGATGCGAATTTTGAAATGCATTTTTGAGGTACGAAGGTCATACGTAGTCAGAGAGAGAGAGAAAAGACAACGTTCTGACTTTGCAAAATACCTGATTGACCAGCATAGGCCACGAAAGGTCGTGGGTAAATAAAGCACCTAGTCATCTGACCGTGGACACTGAGAAATTATATTCACCCACCGATATGTATGAAGCAAACGCTTGACCTGACTTGACTTGGAAAGAAGAGAGGGAATCAGTCAATACTATTTAGGTTTAATCCTCTGGATGATAAATGAAGTGATAAATCGTGACATTTAAAAGCTTTCGAATTTAGAGAATGGGATAAGGACCAATTTTCGATATCATCCAGCTTGCTTTGAATCTTGATAGTGACCTCAGGTCTAGAATGCTCAGATCCAAAAATGATGTCATCTGTATATTTACATGAAATAGGTGGAGATTGGATAGCTGATTGTTTCACCTACAAAGAAAACAAGCAAGATGAATAGATGGAACCCTGTAAAACACTATCACTGACAGGTGGCGGGGAGGATGCTGTTCCATTGAAGTACATAAACATCTTGTAGTGACACGACTGTTTACAGAAGTGACGCAAAAAATTTCATTCACAAGAAGACTACAATAAACGTTTATGTGGTGATTCTATCCTATTCACATGCATTTCGAGAAAACCAATTTGGACCAGTAGTGTTCATTCGCTCGGTATACATTTCTTTTATTACACTTAAAGTGAGTTACAGTATAAGGGATAAACCCCATAATCAGAAGACATACTGTAAAAGTGGGTAGAGGGGAAACATTCACGTTAGAACCAGTTTATTGATTCTGCTTTTAAAGAAAGAAAGGTTGTAAGTGGGTGGGAAGACAGAAAGAGGGAGAGTGTTCCATAACTTAACGGTCCGGGGAAGAAAGAGGAGTGAAATATAGAAGTGTGACATCTAGTGACAGAAACTTGACAGGGGTGACTAATTGCCTGGGTACGTGATGGTCGGGAAAAAGTTTTGGGTAGAGGAACTGCCGAAGCAAGCTCAGAGGAACGAAATTCGAAATAGTATCAGTAGAAGAGAGGCAACGAAGCAACAGCCCGACGATGGGCTAGTGACCGCAGACTGGAGGTTATGGAAGGGTCGTAGATCAGCCGGATGACCTTTCGTTGAACCAGATCAAGAAGAGAAAGAAAGATAGAAGAAGCTCCACCCCACACGTGACTGCTGTATTCAAGTGCGGGGCGGATTTGAGCTTTGTACAACAGAAGAAGATGAGCTGGTATGAAGAAGCGTCTGGCGCGAAAAAGAAAACCAACTTTGCTCGCAGCACGAGAGGCCAGCTGAGATATGAAAGCGGACCAACATGGAGAGGAAGTTATAGATAAGCCAAGAACAAAAATACAATCTGTGGCAGGCAGCACAATTGAATCAAAGGATAAATGAGAGGAGAATGAATGGTGTTTCAATGAAATTGAGAGAAGTTTCAGAAGCTTTGAAAGCAACATGGTTGTGGGATCCCCAGGAGGAGATATGTTCGAGGTCGGACTCTAAAGGTACACAGATTGCACTGCGGTCACGATCGATGTTGGTGTTGGCATGGCGGGGAGTGTGATAAGAAAGGGAAGAATGAAGGGTGGCGCCGTCGGCAAAGAAACGGGTAGGGTTGGAAGTAGTGGATTAAAGATCATTAATAAATAAAAGAAATAGGGTGAGCACAAATTGTGAACCAGCGTTTACAGGAAATGGCTGGGACAGAACTCCATCAACTCGGACGGAGATGGTTAGCTCACTGAGGAGAACTGATGTCCACGATACGAGTGCGGAGGAGAACCCGAATGAGGGCAGTTTCACCAGAAGACCTTCGTGCCAAACTCGGTCAAAGGTCTTAGAGATGTCGAGTGACACCATGTGTGTTTCTCCGTGATTGTCGAGTGCAGCCGATCAGGAGCGTGAGACGAGAGCCAGGATATCACCGATGGAACGGCGAGGCCGGAATCCATATTGGCGATCACTCAGTAGTCCTTCGTGCCCGGAGATGACAATTCCAAATACTTCCGAAAAAATAGGTGTGATGGAAATAGGATGATAGTTATTCGGGTCAGAAGGATCGCTGCGTTTGGGAATAGGAAAAATCACGGCGTGTTTCCAGGGGGTCGGAAAAGTAGAAAGCTGCAAAGAGAAACACAAAAGACGACGTAAGAGAGGGGAAAATTCAGGGGCACACATTTTAAGGACGATGGGTGGTATACCGTCCGGACTGGGTGGTTTGGATACGTCCAGAGAACGCAGCGCTTGACGGATCTTCTTAGTGCTAATATGAGGTTGAAAACGGGAGACAGGGAAGAGAAGGAACCGGAGGAGTAGGATAAGTGGGCAAGGTGGAGTTAGGGCAAACCGGGATGGAAAACCTCGGCTTACATGTGTGGCCCACAAACAAGATCATCAGAGAAATTACAGGTGGGAAAGAAATAGGAAGGGCAAAATCTGCGGGAGACTGCTTTGGCAAGGGACCAAATTGTTCGGCTTCCGGTGGCAGATGAGAGTAAGCGTTCGGCTTTCCAGTGGACGAAGCGTTCTTTGGCTCTCTGTATGGTTAACGAGCATCTGTTCCTGGCTGGCACGAAGCGGCGGTGGGAGTCGGGAGTGGGCGAGCGGCGCCAGGGGCGAAATGTTGCACGCTTCAAACGTACAGCACGATTAAATGCGTGGTTGAACCACTCGGAGGATTCGGGTTCGCTGGGTTTGGAGAAGTGAGGAATAAAAAGTTGCATACCTTGAAGAACAGTGTTAGTGAAGTTAGAAACGGAAGCGGAAACGTCTGAAGTAAAGCGGCAATCATTCCCAGAATAAGAAGCTAGGAAATCGCGAAAACCATCCCAGTTGGCTGAACTGTAACGCCAAAATGTGTGTCTCGAGATGGGTGGAGGATTGGGGAGAGTAAAACTGATGGAACAGGAAATAATATAGTGGTGCATTCCAACCACCATCCATGAATTTCTGCACACAAGCAAATGCGCCATACGCGTATGACTCATCTCAGTCCAATCATGTGTATTGATTATCGCAGTGCGCGTATCTCGCGCACACGATCTACTACCATATCATGTGACAGAGCCTGGCAAGTGTGTGCCCACCAATCACATTACAGATGGATCATTACTTACGTGTGAGTGCGTCCCCTTCCTTATTTCATGCCTATATAACTGCCGTATTTTATATGCTAAACCACAATACATTTCAGTGCCAGCTGGTTTGACTTCTGATTTCATTCCGAGTAATCCGGTTATTACAGTTTATCTCAGGAACAAGTGCGCGACTGGCTCGAGCAGTGCCATCTCCCTCCTCCTTAACAAAGTAGAGCCAGTTTCCGACATTCAGTAGAAATCGTCTTCAGCGTAGCGTAAACAAAACAGATAGTTAGAGAATCGCGCTTATATGACATTCGAAATGAACGAAAAGTTGTCCTCTAGTGAAACTACCATTCATCGAGAATTGGTTGCTAAACCCCGAGACAATATAGTATTCGCCAAATGTTTTTGCCTCCTTTCGCTAGGCATACCTATGGTAGACAATTCGGGAGAGAAAAAAATAATTCTGTTAGGGTTAGCATTTATTTAGCAATGTTCTAAACCAACTCCGGTGAGTTGTAACTTATTAGGTTGAACACTATTCTACATTAAACATACAAAATATGGCATGAAATATATAAGGGATATCATAGGCGCAACTACTAATCCATGAACGATGTGACTGATAGACAAAAGTTTGTCAACTGCTGTCACGTGATGTGAGGGCGGATCATGCGTGCGAGACGTGCGCACTCCCATAATCAATGCCCAAGGTCAGACTCGGATGAGTCATGCGAGCACGAAGTATTTGGCCGTGCATGAAAACGCATGAATGATGATTAGAATGTACTTTGGCATTTGGCGGGGCCTCCAAACTGGCCGTGCTGTTCGGTACGTCTCCGGACTATTTTGCCGTAGTGCCTGTTTATCTGCACCAATTTTACATTAACTTTTCGTTTGTTATTATAGAATAGTTATTCCATGAAAGTCGTGCCTATTACTGTATCATTCGTGTGATTTCATCAGATCTTTGAAATACTAGGATTTTTCGCTGAAAAGCAGCTACGGAAAATCAATACGAAATAAAGCGAAGAGAATTTTCAGAAAGCTAAACGACCACTGCAGTAAGTTGGACTGAGAAAGCAAGCATTGTCAATTACACGCTTACCACTTCTCATAAGCTTGGAAAGTTGACTGAATAGACTGATTTTGTCCATCATCGGAAGCATAATCGACTTGGTGTCATTATGTTACAAGAAACCTGGCTCCGCATCGATACTGATGATGAAATTGTCACACTGGATGATTTTGTTTCCTTTCGCGTCGACCGCCTGGCACTGCACCGCAAACGTGGTGGAGAAGTTATCACTTTTATAAACGAAGGATGGTGTAATCGGATGGAAAGTATTTTTACGTATTCCACATCTCACATCAGAATTTTTACAGTAAAGTGCAAACCTAAGCACCTAATTTATCCCACGTCTACAATTCTTGTTAATATGTACATTTTCCCAACTTGTCCTCTCTCTGAGACTGATGAATTCTCTCATATAGTCTCCACAAATCCATTGAGCTTTATTGGCTCTTACTTATATGTTGTCTGTGGTTACTCTAACAAATTCAATGTGAGATTTCTTACATCCCTTGGCCTGACGAATATTTTTACCTTCCTCACCAGACTTGACACCGCGCTAGACATTTGTCATGGTAATGAGCCTGAATTGTTTCATATTGTCTGTCTCCCTCCAATTGGCAGTTCTGATCATGCGATTTTAAAGGTTTCTCCAATGATTTACTCTAAGAGTAGACACACAGGGTTCACTCGTAGCCGTGGCCGCAAAATATACGGTAGAAAGTAGCTGTAAGGTTGATTAGACCTTACTTCGCGGTTTCCTTAGTAAACGCGTGCTTCGGTCCTTTGTACTGCGTGAACCACCTGCACGTTACTCTAATGTGCGGCACTGCACAAATATGTTAACCAGAACAGTATTCTCCACGACCCGTGAGAACGAGAAGGCGATTGGGAGAGATAGTGGTTAGCGTGTATTTGGGAGCGTGCGTGAGAGCAACGGTCAAATGGCAACCGCGCTTGGCAGTCAGCGTTCAGTTAAACAATAAACGTGGTAAAAGTATGAACGAAGATGGCAACCGCTACAGGGGCCTCCTCCTAGAAGTCCGACGGAGTTGGGCTTCGATCGTGATGGTAAGCCGGAATTATTGGTTGTCCAGGAACTCCTCATAGCTTGTCCGTTATATTGTTGTTGACGTCTAACGACTGCTGACGAGTTTACCGGTGCCTGCACTTTCGAGGTCCGATGTGCGTAGGTCACACTGTGTTTTGGCGCCCACGGGTCTCGTACGAATGCAAGCCGGAAAATGCCTCGTCAGGTCCATCCAAAAAGGCGTCCAGTTGCCGTCTCCAGTGCCCGGCTGACCAATCGTCCTGTTGTCCAGTGAGCGGTTGGCTCCTTGAACGTGCACGGGAGTCAGCCAGGCTACGGATGAAGCCAATGTGACTGTGTAGATCCGTCTGAGAGAGGGCAAGGTAAACTGGAACAAAATAGCGCCTGAGGGCGCCGGCGGATGTTGGACCTTAATAACAACACACAAACGATGTTCGGTGTTGTTGAAGTCGCTAGGAGACCAGAAGAAAATGAAATCATAACTACCGATTGTAATTTCCCGGGTCTGTTGTTTGGTAAATCCATGGCGAACTTCCCAACTTATTGCTAACAGTCGGTTGTAAAAATCGTCACGAAATCGGCGAAGCGGACGGGATTTCGTAGTTGGCGACCGCGACGGCTACTTCGCGTTGCGGGTGCGGTTGGAGAATCTGATGGACTAGCTGCCGAGTCCTCACTAGGCGTAATTGGGGGTGGTTCGAGTGGTAACTCGCTCGATGCAAGTGACTGAGCGACTTGAGTGGGTGTCAATTGGCCGAGCGGCTTGCACTCAATGACGGCAGGCTTGAGACGGTCGATAGATACGGTGTCGTGTCGTCCGTTGATATCTATGACAAATGTTTTTGCCCTACGTTTTATCACCCGAAACGGGCCAGTGTATGGCGCTTGTAGTGGTGATCGAACGCCATCGACGCGAAGGAATACATAAGTAGCGGTTCCTAACGCAGTTGGGACATAACTTGTAGACTGTTGTTCACGCGGCGGACTGGCCTTGAGCACTCGCATGTGCTGCGTAAGGCGCTGAGCATAGTCACCGTAGTCGAAAGTCACGGTTGGTGAGGGGGCTACCAACTCCCCAGGCAGACGAAGTGTACAGCCATATACTAGTACGGCCGGTGTTGTGTGTAACTCCTCCTTAACGGTACTACGCAGGCTTAAGAGTGCTAATGGTAGTGTTTCACTCCAAAGAGGGTTACCGTTTGCTCGAAGGGCGGCTTTTAATTGCCGGTGGAAACGCTCAACTATACCATTGGCCTGAGGGTGGTAAGCTGTCGTCTTAACGTGTTGGCAACCGAGCGTAGCGAGTAGGCTGCCGAAAGCGCCGTCAAAGTGTGGACCGCGATCGGTGGTTACTATTGCCGGGCAACCGAAATGACTAACCCAACCGGTTAGAAAAGCTTTCGCGGCCTCTTCCGAGGTGGGACGAGGGATAGGGATGGCCTGCGGCCAGCGAGTAAAACGATCCACGCATGTGAGTATGTAAACGTACCCAAGCGAAGGTGGGAGTGGTCCTACGAGGTCGACGTGCACATGATGAAAACGTGTTTCAGGTTCTGGGAACCTGGCTAACGCTGCCTTAGTGTGCCTATGGGTCTTAACACGTTGACACTGCAGACAAGCACGAGCCCATTGACGGACATCGCGTTTGACATTGTGCCAAACAAAACGCTCAGTTATCAGTTTCACCGAGGCAGTCACACCCGGATGAGCCAGATTATGGAGTGTCATGAACGTAGGATAACGGTGGGCAGCAGGAACTACTGGCCTAGGGCGACCTTGCGACACATCGCACACGATGGTATTCTGGGAAGCTGGGATAGGCACTGTGGTTAAACTCAAAGAACCGTTTTGCCGAAGTTGTTCGATGTCAGGGTCCATAGTTTGAGCCTGTGTCATTGCGTCTAAGTTGATGTTAGGCGTTTGTGACAGACTTAGTTGATATACGCGCGATAAGGCGTCTGCGACGGGAGTAAGTACCCCAGAGACGTGTCGTATGTCCACAGTAAACTGTGAGACAAAGTCTAAGTGGCGAATCTCGCGTGGTGAGTATCGATCGGAAGCTGACTTCAGTGCGTAAACCAAAGGCTTGTGGTCTGTAAACACCGTGAACTAACGGCCTTCGAGTGCATGTCGAAAATGACGAATTCCCAAGTAGATGGCTAATAACTCCCTACCGAACGTGCTGTACATAGATTCCGCGGGTTGTAGGCGCTTGGAGAAGAATGCTAAAGATTGCCAAGAGTCATCTACGAACTGTTGCAGTACTGCTCCAACCGCTGTGTCCGAGGCATCCGTCACTACCGAAATAGGAGCCAAAGGGTCGGGGTGTGTAAGGAGTGCTGTGTTGGCGACAGCATCTTTGACCAAGACGAATGCGGCTTGTGCCGTGTCGGGAAACACGAACTTCCGCTCACCTCCGCGCAACAGGTCGGTGAGGGGTTGCATCATTTCCGCACAGTGAGGAATAAATCGGCGGTAGAAATTCACCAGACCGGCAAACTGACGCAACTGGCGAAAAGATTGGGGTTCAGGGTAGTCGCGAATAGCGGAAACTTTATCTGACAGAGGGCGGATACCCGAGGATGAAATAGAATGTCCTATGAAAGTGATATCAGACCGGCCTAATTCGCATTTCGCGATATTGATCGTAACACCGTGCTGGCTAAGGCGTTCGAAAAGTGCTCGTAAGTGCGTAGCGTGCTCTTGCTCTGAAGAACTCGCCACCAAAATATCATCCAAGTATACGTGGACATTTTCCAAACCACGAGTTGCCTCGTGCATGAACCGTTGAAAGGTCTGGGCTGCATTGCTGAGTCCAAACGGCATTCGCAGAAACTCGAACAGCCCGAAAGGTGTAGTGACGGCAGTTTTAGGGATATCGGCCTCTGCTACCGGGATCTGGTTGTACGCCCGAACCAAATCGATACGGCTGAAGATGGAGCAACCTGATAAAGACGAAGTAAGATCCTGTATATGGGGAATCGGGTATCGGTCCGGGACGGTGACTTTGTTAAGCGCTCTGTAATCACCACAGGGTCGCCAGTCGCCACTAGACTTAGGAACCATATGAAGGGGAGAAGCCCAAGGGCTACTAGAAGGGCGTATTATACCCAGTTCTAGCATATGTTCGAATTCGGCCTGTGCAACACGAAGCTTGTCTGGTGCTAACCGACGCGGCCTACTGAACACTGGGGGTCCCTTAGTATCGATATGGTGAGTGACACTGGTCGTCACTGCTGGGAGAGGCCCGGCCTGCCGAAACATGGCCGGGTAGGCGGCGATGAGTTCGCCATAAGGTTGGTGTGCCGGTGGTTGAACGTAAAAGGGCGTGACGTGATTCACTCGCGAATTATGACCCGCAACAGCGAGAGTGGTCTGACGATCCACCACTCTGCGGCGCCGTGCATCAACTAACAAGTCAAAGTGCTGCAGGAAGTCAATGCCCAGAATTGGGTACGGGACGTCGGCGATGATGAATACCCAACGAAAATTACGCTTTAAACCCAAGTTTAAGGTGAGCGACCGCTGGCCAAACGTTGGGATGGCCGTGCCATTGGCAGCGCGTAGTGTTTGGGCCTGCGGTGTGCTATTATCGTCTTTCGCTCGGGGGACGACGCTCACTTCGGCACCGGTATCTACAAGGAATAGGTTATTTGAAATGATGTCCCTTACGTTCAAAAGACGACTATTGGTGTGATACCCGGCTTCGTGGGTCGCCACCACGGGCCGGGGGTTTAGTTTCCCTGATGAGCACCGGGAAACGTACACCCTCGTTCGCATCGTTTGGCTCCCTCACCGAAGCGACTGTGGTATTTACAATATCCTTCTTTTGAAGAACCGACGAAACGGCGTCGCAATGACGGACTATGGAGCCTAGGTGAGCGTGCGCGGTGCCGCTCCTGTGACCCACTTCTAACTGCTAGGCGTTGCAGGCTGGCATCAATTCTAGACAAAACTGACGCGAGTTCGTTAGATGTTGGCAAGGCAGGCACCGTTGCGACGGACGGCCTGGTTACTCCAGCTACAGCGGGGTTGTATCGTGACATAATGTCATCAGCTATCGCTGCAGTTTCCTCTAGCGAGCATTTGCGCGTGGCACTTAGTAAAACTGGAATGTTATGCGGCAAACGCTGCAGCCAAAGTTCCCTCAAGAGCGGGTCCTCACCTATTGTCGGTCCTCTCAAGCGCTGCATCTCACGCAGCAGTTCGGAGGGCTTCCTACTTCCAAGCTCAACGTTTTGAAGTTGTTGCATACGTTGGTCTTGTGTTGGGGTCGTGCGGGCAATGACAGCCTCCTTTAAAGCCTCATAGCTTCGGGAAGAGATTATTACGTCCCTTACTTGCAGCGTGACCTCCGGCGGGAGGCGGCCTGCTACCCACCTGAAACCGTCGGCGTCACTGGTTATACGGCAGTTTTCGAATTCTAACTCGACCAGCGTGAACCAGAGTTCTGGATCAGCAGGTGTGAATGCCGGTATGTGCAGCGTGATCGCCCCAACGGTGGGGTCTGAGCAGGATTTCCGTTCGGCAGACATAGCGATTACTTTATCGAACACAGACGGAAAAAGAAATCAACGACCAATGGGGCCCTATAGTCTTCGCGAAAAAAAAATCACGACGAATTAGACACACAAAATATGTATAGACGAAAAAAAAAATTATTTGGTAAACCAACCAAAAATAATCAAGATAGGGAAACAATAAAACACACAAAAACGTACGCAGACGGGACCTTGAACGGTAGAAAACAAGGAAACTCACGTGACCTGAGAATCACGTCGGGCTCACCAATTGTAAGGTTGATTAGACCTTACTTCGCGGTTTCCTTAGTAAACGCGTGCTTCGGTCCTTTGTACTGCGTGAACCACCTGCACTGCACAAATATGTTAACCAGAACAGTATTCTCCACGACCCGTGAGAACGAGAAGGCGATTGGGAGAGATAGTGGTTAGCGTGTATTTGGGAGCGTGCGTGAGAGCAACGGTCAAATGGCAACCGCGCTTGGCAGTCAGCGTTCAGTTAAACAATAAACGTGGTAAAAGTATGAACGAAGATGGCAACCGCTACATAGCACCCAAAAAATCTCGCGCGACTCAGATATAAGGTTGACAACTCTAACCTCAGCATATTTTCTCAATTCGACCTCTCGTCGTTTTTTGAATATTTAGCAGAGTACCTTAACTTCTGCTTTAATGTTCGCTACCCCATGGAAACATTGTACATCCTACCGACCATTGCTCTTCTCCTCAGCTGAAGAGGTTGCGTCACACGAAGAAGCGCGCCCTTAAAGCGGGAGACCACAGTATAGTGATAGCCCTGTCAAAATCCATTAAAACTGGGCTTTGCTGACTGAAAATTCTGCACGTCCAACCGCTAACCACCAGCTGTAAATGCAGGGAGACATGGAAGACGATCATCCACCTAAGTGGTGCTAATCCTCGTAAACTGTCACCTTTAACAGACGTTGATGTACTCAATCGTCGCTATATTGCTACCTCATATCTACCGGTCTTTTCGAACCACGATACTGACTTCCCCCAGAACCCTACCATGGAGAGCATCACATCTTTAGACATACACAAAGAGCTCACTCCCCTTCATGCAAACAAAGCAAGCAGCCCAGACTTCCTAAAGCCGATCCTGTTGAGGGGAAGCGCGATCGCATCATCCCTCGTATTTTCTGGTCTCTTTGACTTGTGCCCAAATCGTAATATTATTCCCGATCGTCGGAAAATGGCTCCTGTCACTCCAGCTCCAAAAGATTTTACATCTAAACTGCGTTCAATAACTTGTACATCGGCACTTCTTAAGGTGCTTGAAAATATTATACTGAAAAGAAGGTCCGCCCAGATCAATGTGTTGGACTCTAAGGCATTTGCAAATCGCCAGTCACGACCAACCCTCGATTCCCTGGCCTCTTTCACTCACTCTATTTTATCATCTGTTGATCGCAAAAGTCAAGTAGTTAGGGTCTGTTTCTTTAATTACAGAGACTCTCTCAATTTCGTTGATACACCTACATCACTCCGTATACTTGTTGACTCGGGGTTAGTACCTTCAGCAATAATCTTTGCTTCAATTACTTTTCCAAACGACAACAATTTACGCGATACTGTGGTGAAGCATGTTCCATGCTTCCCTCCGTACAAGGCGTTCTCCAGGGCACCATTCTATCGCCCTCTCTGTTTTCTGCTTACATATCATCCGTGCTCGTTTATGACGATTGTCTCCTTAGTAAACACGCCGATGAGGTGATTTTTGGAAAGTCTAACTCTAACAACACCACAGTTCCCCTTTCACAATAAAAAGCCAAGGAGTTCGCCAACTGGTCTTCAGGTTGAGATCTAAGGATGAATGCCGCAAAACGCTCCGACATTCTGTCCCGTCTCCATAAAAGCTATCAATACTCCAACCTGATAGTATCCAACAGAGACATCGTCAATAATGAAGGACCAATGCAAAGAGTATGGTCGTAAAGTAACTGGGTGTAACCACCAACCGCGAACTTACCTGGACCCATCGCGTCGCGGAGGTCTTCTCGAAAGTTCGACGACTCGCATTTCACTTGATACGACTCAGGTCATTTTCTGCCCCATTTTATTTACTAAGAAGCTTTGTATTTTCTGGCATCTTTCCGCACTGGCTCTATGCTTCACCCGTCAAATACCTTAGACGGCCTGCGAAAATTTTTCGAAACTTTGTTCAGGTCCTCTGAGCATTTGTCTCGACGTAGTGACATCGTTCACGACCTGCGCATCCAATGGATCACAATCCAACACTACAAAGCATATCTGACTTTCTCCCGCAAGATCTTAGAGAGGGCGCACACACCCTTCATCCACATCTTAGCAACTGCACATAGGCATCTGCAACTCGATCCCAATACAAATAGCTGTTTGCTTACACTAGAGCATATAGATCGTCTGTAGATCCTTACCTTACTCGTTTCCTCAACAATCCATGTTTTATCATTACTGACTTTCTTAACTCGCTCTGTTAGATATAATTTCTTCCTATTGCTGTTTTTCTGTCGGTGATTTTCTCAATACTGTGATTGCATGACAACTGAATATTCACCCTCGGGTGTATAAAGCATATACTTGACTTGGCTTGAATGAACAGTGATTGGTCCAAATGGAATTTCTCGTACCGAATGCGAGTAGGAAACAAAATCACCACGGGAAATTATTTACTGATAACTTCCGGTGACCATTATTGCATTGTTCTCCTTTGTACGTGTTTCCTTCGTATCTGGCAGTAGAATACGTGGTCATGGTACTCCATTTGCTTCTATGAGCGTAAAAACAAAACCCGACTGTAGCTGGTGAACAAGCAGCAGGAAAGAGCAAGATGCGAAAATAATTTCAGTGAGCTAAGTTACACTCATGCGCTGACGTACATTCGCATCAAGTCAAGCAAGATCAATCGATGCATAACGGAATCGATCAGTCAACAAACAAGGGACGATTAGGCAACAACAAGCCTATGTCAGTTCATGAGGGAGATGCTGATTGATTTTCCTCACATTATGCGTGAATGCCTAGTCCGGACACAGAAGTATATTTGTCAGTGACCTTATCAAGCAAAATGTTCCTTTCCATATCAAAATTGGTTTGATGAATTTGGCTGATTTCCCCACCAAAGATGATACACGATTAGGCTTAGTCTTTACAAAAAATCGCAATTGCTTATATAGATTTCACCCGTGAAACCTAGTGGGACCAATCGAGTGACGAGTAAAACCCCGAATCGTCAGCGACAGAGAACAAGATTGTCTGATGATACGGTGCTATCAAATGAATCACGAATAATATGCAAAATATACAAACCTCGAATTGTGAGGTGTCCGGGTGTTATTGTATACACCGTCGAGGCACGATCGACGTGATTGTGTGTCCAAAAAGAGTGCAAGACGGCGTCCAGCTGTGTCCAGAATGCTAGAGAACCTGGTCACCGGCAGTCAACAAACGGAATGTGTATGATATGATTCATGCAGCTTCAGCGCTCAACTCACCATTGAAAACCATCATAGGAGTCGATTGCTGTGCCGGAAGCGGGTTGTTGCAGTTCAAAGCCAGTGACGGAAGGGTGCTATGTCATGTAGTGTAGATGTTCAACAAATCGTTGAAAGCCAGCCCGGATAGCCTTGTGGTCAAGGTGTTCGATTCACAGTCATTCACCTCGGGTTCAAGTCCCCGTGTGGGGTCGGTAGGTGTGCACTGGTGATGATTTCCCAGCAGGGATGAAACAGCTGTACAGTGCTTCCATGGTTTTCAATGGTGAGTTGAGCGTTGAACCTGCATGATGAATCATATTATACAAATCTAATCTTCGGCTACTCCATTGCAAACAGAATGTGCTTGAGGTTAGCACGTGATGCGTGTGCAGAGAACAGAGGTGACAGTGGCACTCCACTCAGGAGGAGAGCCAATCAGACGAAAGAAGTCGAGGCGCACACAAAACGAATGGGACCGGGAGTGGGATTCGTGGGCGGACAAGCAAGCTGTGTGCGTGTGTGTGTGTGTATGTGTGTGTCGGATTAGGCGAACGACCAAGCGGTTCTAGGTCAGGATGAACCACGCAATGTGTAATCGTCGATTATCGGGAATGGAAACGAATGTCAACCTGCACTAAAATCCGACAGGGCGAGAGAATAAGCGTGGACCAGTCACAAAGCCCTGGTACTAGGGGAATAAGCAATACTGTAAGACTGGAGGTATGGTGCTAAAAATGACAGATAAACAATGGCGGAGAGGGTCGCCTATACACCAGAACACGTAGTCCATAGGCACCATGGACAAGACAGAAATAAATCAGGGGCAATTCACATTAAATTTGATTAGAACCCTGAACAGATTTAACAGTTTATTGTCCAAAAACGCACACCGCTTAGCATCTCGATTCACTGTAGTCAGAACAAGTGGTACACAATGTTAAGAAGATAATCGAAAACAATGAGACAGGGAAATTGTTCACCTGACAACCTGGCAGAGTTATTCTCTCTGATCATCGGAACCAATTGTCTTTGTTTTAAAGACAACCCTTCGACTTTCAGTGAGCATTTAACCGATTACCTAAATTTTCGCCGTAATTTTTTCCGTCCGTTTAAATCTGTCTATATCTCAATAGATAGTTAATCATCACCATTACTTGAACGACTCTGCGTAGGAACAAAGGACCAGGCTAACAGATAGGTCCAGAGAATCTAAGGCTTGTCACATCGAACAAATGTGAAATTAAACGCTTAAATACACTGTATGTAGATGCCCTCTTGGGAAGCATCAGTAACCGTAGCACGTGAGGAACTATAAAACATCCATTTGGCTACGAAACGAAAAGGTTGATGCTGAGAGACTCAGCTCATATTTTTGTTTCTGTATCTCAGCGTACTTCTCTTTCACTCTTGAACAACCTCCAGACCAACACCAACTACCGAACTCACTATGATCCTCCAACGGCTGTATAAATGAAGATAAATGGAGCTTCTGATTCAGGTGAACCTTTCGTACTCTGGTGGTGTGTAACTCGTCTTTAGGTTCCACTGGCCGATGTCTAACAGGTGAAAAAATCCTGACATTTGGAGGATGATCAGGATAGGGCCCGTAATCCAGGAGCGATCTAGATAATACAGCCTCATTGCCTGCAAGCCTGTGGTTCTCAAAATATTTGAGACTTTAACTATAATGGATCTTCCAGGGGTCTGTTAAAGAAGGCATTGTTGCGCATTGTTCTTTGCTTTCCGTACCTGAATTCATAGATTATCTAGATCACTTAATAAATTCGGCCTCAGGCAGCAAGTGCAAGACTGTCAGTAGGGTGTTTTAGGCTGCGGAAATGCATTCGGTAATCATGATCGGTCACTATTGACGAGTGGACTGGTGGGGGTCGAGTGGTTTAGAGCGTTTGACTACCCCCTAGGAGGTCACAGATTCGAATCCCCGAGGCTACCGGTTTCTTTGGTGATGGACAGCAATCCACTGTCGTTCGTCTCGTTACCACCTCTCACCTATAGGGATCTTACGTGGTTCTCTTCCACTCCAAGTCTCAGGGTCTGGTTGCCAGTTATCTCCAAAGGTACACAGGGCCCTTGTGGCTGCGCTCATGTGCAACCATATAATAAAAAGAATAAAAAGCGCACCTTCCTTAAATAATGTTGGCCCGAATATCTGCAGGTTGACTTGAGACTACTGCACTGTTCGAACACACTTACATGTTTCAACAACAGAAAACCGTTCCTCTCTCTGCTATTTTTGGTTCATTCAAAGGCGTAACTTTTGCCCTTTTTCCGTACATTTTACGTCAAACCGCTTCTTACTCGTTCGAGATACATGGGCTCCCAATTCAACGATGATGTGATTTTAGGATCCGAAGTACCCACACCCCAGAGGGCTTCACAAACTCAAATCAAAATGAATGATGCTACAAACAAGCCCTCATTTGTTCCGACTCCATAATGTGTCAAGGTTTACGTATGTTCAAGACACATTTTATTGACATAAAAAGCTGTAGTTTTTCTCACTCAGATTAAGGAGACTTTCCCTTCCTCGTCGGTTAATTTGGTAGATTTTTCACTGTGTGCTTTCTCCACCGGTGTTTATGCTGCTCCCCGATCACTTGGAAGAAGATAACAGCTTGTTAAGAAGATCCGAAGAAAATCACCAATAAATGCAATGGAATATGCGGAGATCTACTTGTTGGCATTATAACAGACAAATACTATATGGCGCTGCCAATATATTTTCGAAATGTTTGCAGACATTAATAATTCCATGGGTAAGTAGTTATCAGAAGTTGTACCTACTTTTTCCCACGCTCCATGTTCAAACTCCTATTTACTCGCAGTTCTGCACATTGCATTTCTGGTAACTGACTCGTCTGTTTCTTTATTCGACAAAATTCACCACAGAACCGCGGGACTGTTTGCCTGAAAGTAATTTATTACAAAGTCTGAATATTTTGTACATATTTCCGGATTTCATTGTTGGTGCTCGTGCTGAATGCAAACCCACTCGGGTACATAAAGCTACCACTGACTTGGCTGTTCTGGAGCTGGTTACTACACCTGGCTTATTGAGATTTTATGTGCTTCCGTAATTCACTTCTAAAGGTCAAGTTGCCGGTTATCCTAAATAGTGCCTTCGAGGCTACGGAGATATACCGCGCGCACTGCACTCAAGGGCATGAACATATTTAAAACGGAGGCATTGGGAATGAATGACCACAAATCTCTTTGCCTCAAAATAGACAAAAACAGAAGCTAAAAAAGCATCTAGCGAGAACCGAGGTACGTTCATTTTCCAGTAGCTGAAAATCTGCGATTGCTGCCTATCCAAAGCAGTTGGAGTTAGTTGCATGTTTTCAGAATGCAAGCGTAAGCCAAACAAACAATTAGGCTGGAAGATGTGAACAAATTTATCAGAAAAGAAATATCCAGAAAAGAGGCATTGGAAACCATTAATTAGGGATAGTATTCATTACGACTACGTACTACTTGTTTGGCAAAACGTGTTCTCAGCTCCACAAGGTTTCTGCTCACCAATTCCACAGAATTCACCACTGGGTGGGCGATACGTAGTCACGCGCTAAATTACGAGGCATGCAGATCTTCAGTGATCTCTACTACCAGCAAAATAAAACCCATGAGGAAATGTTGCACATGAGTCCTAAAGCACTATGAAAAAAGAAAGAAAGTCTCTTAGTGTATCGGGTGGTTATTTGCGGGAAATTTCGTGAGTTCTCATGTTTCAGTTGGATTTTCTGGAAGGAATCTTACTGCGTCAGGCAACAGTCATGTTCGTGTTTCACCTAGGGGCACTCAGTTTCATGTAGTCTGCACATTCAAAGAAACGGTAAATCTTCCTTGAAAGTTACCAAGGAGATCAGAATAGTCGTACCACTAAGCGCTCCAACGACCAAGCAAAAAATATTTAGGCGGTGCTACGTGAGAGCAGAGATGAGCTTTTGGTCATATGCTCACAAATAGAAGGAAAATAACCAGCTGAACTGACAGGAGTCCGTCCAGATTAGCCAAAATTGATTTGGACCAGAGTAAATCTGACGCAGTTATCAATTAATTATTCAAGCAGTATAAAGCCCAGCTCACCACTGACAAAATTGAAAGTCGTCCATCAAAAGAGTTAATCGCTGAGCACTCAAAGGATCGTCACCCTTGAATAGCAAGTGACGGAAAGACGTTTTATGATGTAGTGGTGAAGTTATTCAAACCGCTGAAACCTAGACCGGATAGCCTGATGGTTTAGTATTGGACTAACAACTGTCCGCCTCGGGTTTGAGTCCCAGTAGGGGATCGGTGGATCTGCTCCACTGATGGTTCCCAACAAGGATGAAACAGGTGTACAATTCATCCGTGTTTTTCGGTGTTGTACTAGGCTTTGTTATTGCATGATAAGTTATTCGGCTATCAAATTCAATCTTCTGCTACGGAAATTATCCAGTTGGTTAATTTTTTTTAATTCTTGACTCATTTCTGCTTATTGGATCAGCACCGTTAGTTGTCGGTTGTACAGTTACCCAAAGCTCTTAGTTACAGAGTTGGTAGTCGCATGCCAAGCGGTTAAATCGTTCGATATCCCTATTTCTCTCAAGCGCAATCGGGCTTTCCAATCTGGCAAGTTACGCTGTTCTGAAATCTGGCCAAACGAATGACAGCGTTCTGCTAGGGATGAAGCTGATTGGAGCAGACTGTTGTCCGTATTCTGTTTTTCCAGTGCAAACAAAAAACGCAAAAGTAGTCGAAATATCCATGGAATTCGATTTCTCAAAAAATAAGCTGTCGGTTGCAAAAGAAAAGGATTGAACCCTTTGATTGCATTCGTGTTTCAAGCGGAATCAATAACTTGGGATCATCAGAAAATCCGGTCAGAACTTCGAGTTTTCGCTGAACCACGAGGTGATACTGATTGAAGAAGATACTCGTGACTTAAAATAAGCGATCAACCACGATATCATCAAAATAAGTTTTACAGATTGAAGTGTACTCTCACAAAGCCAGTAAGATTGGAGTGCATGCTATATGTTGAACCCCTTCTATCCGTCAGCTTATAAGCGAACTTATAAATAACGACATTTTTCCTATTCAGATTTTGACCATTGGTTCATTTATACTCAATTCCAAATCGGCAGTTTACAACTGGATTCTCAGTAGTCACCTTCGATTTTGCCAACTGTCTTCTTGTGGTACGCAAAAAGCCAACTTACGATTTGTTGTGTACATCCTTTCGATTGATTGCTTCAATTTCTTTCCGGAAACTCTTCCGGCAAAAGTCGAGTCACTTAGGAACTAGCAGTGCGCTTATTCCCTTTACATACAATAATAGTGGATCGGTTTGGACTGATTTGTCATTTGCTGTTTATTAAAATTACTAAAAGCAACTGTTCCATATTTTGTCTCCTTGACTAAAGGTGTTGGGAAATTCTTCTAGTACCCTCATTCAAATCCTGACACACTGAAGTTTATTACCTTCAGCTATTTATAGGCATCTTATATGAGGTAGCTTTTCAACACTTCCAAACAAGATGACCATGAACCAAATCGTCTTAAGATTCCATGTGTGTACAGAATGAAATGAGATGACATTCGTACAAGGCTGTGGAGGATAGGCTTTTGGGCATTGGTTATTTCCCGCACTGATATGGACAAATTCAGTTCGTGTTTTAAAAGAGAAATCGGACTTTAAACATCACAATCTATATCTCTGCTGCTTGTTGGAACCATTCAGCAAACTTAGACTGCTCGCCTCACATTGCGAACTGGTTACAGCGAAATCTTTGTGTCAGTCGACCTTCGGTATGTTACTTCATTGGGGGTATTGAAGGTGAATGGTAGGAGAAACACCATATATATATATATATATATATATATATATATATATATATATATATATATATATATATTGGAGAACACAGTTTGGCGAACAAGCTCGTTTTTAGTGATTCATAGTCTTGCCATTACGTCACAATATATTACGACAAGTCAAAGGGTTGAACCCCACCCCTCTCATTATTAATTTTGTCACTTCCCATTTATCTAATTGGTTCAACTCTTTGACTTGTCGTAATATATTGTGATGTAATGGCAAGATTATGAATCACTAAAAACGAGCTTGTTCGCCAAACTGTGTTCTCCAAATGTGTTCACTGGGAATTTTCCGACATATATATATATATATATATATATATATATATATATATATATATATATATACGGGAGTAGAATAAGATTTTAGCTCATTATCAAATGATTCACTACAAAGAGACATTCATTTTCCATCGTGGGAGTCGATCGCTCTGCGCTACTTCACTAGTTACAGTGTCATATCAGGTTCATTATTTACTGAACCAACGGGGAAGTTCCTCCATGTACAAAAACAGTACAATTATAAATAACATATCTGGAAATTCCATAGCTTCCGGTGAAGTCTAGCTGGACAAAAGTTCTTTTCCAATGACACGAGGTATACTGACTTTTGAGTCACATTTCACCAGTCACTCCGACGGTCTGGTGATTAAACACGACAAAACCGGTGACTACGCGAACCTCCGTACCGGTGCTTTAGAGCTGGCAGATGTCTGCGTGTGTGTATACGTGTGTGTGTGTAAGCACTCGAGTGTTTTCAGGTCTAGGTTATACAAAAGGCTTGTGATCAATCAGATCACCTGATCTGATAAAACAAATCAAAACTTATGGAACAAGTTAGCTGTTGTTTTTATGTTGCGCTTGCTCACTTTGATTGAGGACTGTCGATGCGAAGGTTGCTCGACTCGTTACAAAGATTCCCGACGTTGATAGGAACATTGCATCTTCGTTAGATCTGAAACGGAAAGTAAGTAAATGGGGTTTGATTCTTAAAATCCTTTTTTAATTATCAGTTTGCAAATTTCCTTACTAGTATCTCTCCATTTTCGACTTGTCGAAACAGACGTATTTACTACCTGTATGAAATAATCCGGAGCCACTACCGCCGTGAGTGACGTTCTGAATAAGTTCGGAAGGGTACCGTTTAGAAAACCAGTTTCTTCCCTAAAACTATCCACAGGATAGATATTAGGTTCAAATAGGTTTTATCTAATAATCTTCACCTTGTTATTATGAATAGCACACAAACGCCCCATAAATAACTATTCTGATTACATGATTGCAGTTGAAAGTCATCCAACATTGAAAGATGTAGTCAATCATGCCAATCTAATCTTATCCGGATAAGCATCAGATGTGGGACCATCATTTATGAGGAACCGGAAAACCGGTCTGAAACGTCATTGCTGTTGTCCATCCAGTTTAACTCGATTCGTCGAGAGAGCACATGGCGATTACCCTCTAATGATACGAAGGATGAATATAACATCAAACTGTGTGAACAAAACCGAATCGCAGCTTTATCCTACTCATTTAGTCACTGAAATCATGTGTGTTACATGAACTTCGTACACACTGAATTCACTAGGGACAAATCCAGACAGTTTATAGTCAATGGGTGTAAGTCTGAGGCAAGATGTGCGCAATCTTAGGCAGCCGGACAAGTTTGGTGGCTTTCACGTGTATCGTCACAACACCTGATATATAAGGTCACTGAATGGTTCGTCATCACGAGTTTCAGCGCCTTGATATGAGCAGAACTTTCGCGATACCGTTATGCATCATCAATTCAAACTGATAATGAGTGATAGATTCAAACTGCTTGATATGGGTTATGCTCCATCAGGTTGTTGCAGAAGACGGAGAAACAGGTTTCGAGTAATCAAGACTAGTGGAGTCAGATAAACCCGCGTATATGACTGTGTGGCGTCCGTGAATTTACCTTTCATCAGTAATTTATACAGAACGTGGACAATATTAACAAAAACCGACTTTGACAATATACTCGTTGTACTTGGGAAGCTTTGCTTATTGAATTCGACTTTATCATAAAAAAAGAACTTCCGAAGCAAAAATCGAAACACTTACCAAGTTAAAGAGCATAAATCGTTCACCACTTTTCCAGGACAAATGCACCTTTTGGTTCCAAAGTTATGCCTTGTAATTATACACCTGTGAAATAACAGTCCGCTTTCATCTGAATGGAAGGAGTTCTATTTCCAAGTAACTGATGTTAGCCAGCGGACTTCTGATGATAATTTTATTGCATGCTTGCGCGTGAGTGCGGTGGAAGTGGTATACCTCACAGCCACAAGGGCTCACTGCCCTATCAGGGATAACAAGCAACCAGACCATGACACTGAAAGTGACGGAGAACCACACAAAGTCCCAACAGGTCACATGTGTTACCGAGCCGGACAGTAGTGGATTCTTAGCTAACAAAAAAGTGATCGGTGGTAGTCGGGATTCGAACCTCTGACAGCTGATGTGATAATCAAACTACCTCTCTCTGCGTGGCCGTTTTACTAGGCTTGTTAATAATCATCACATCCACTGTGCGGCTGTGGATCAGCGCAGCACCAACTGTGAGATCCGGTGCAATCCTGGGTAGAGGATTGTGAGTCACACATGTTATCATTAGTCAAGCTGGAATTATATTCATCGGTTTGTTCCGCGTGAGTACTGTATGATATGACTCACTCCCGTCACCGGCTTTCTCCCCTAATGATCCCTTATCAGCCAGCCCGAACATGACAGTGGCAATGTGTGTGTGTGTGTGTGTGTGTGTGTGTGTGTGTTTATGTCCGCGTGGCTGAAAATCATGCATCCTGGGTTCCATTCCCAGTTGAATCTCGGTGGGTAATTTCCAACAAAGATAACTCATCTGTACAGTGCTCCTTTGAATTTAATCAGCGAGTTAAACGTCGATATTTCAAGATGGATCATTTCATAAATATTTTTTATCCTTACTCAACTTGATCAGTTTAATTTACATTTGTGCTTCACGTACACCCACATGATAAACATAGAATGATGCCATCAGAAAGCTTCAAGCGGATAATTGGAAGATCAATGTGCACAATCACGCATTTCAAACAATAGTTGAATCTACATTTTTTTGGTTAATTCAGATAACTCTTTGCTGAAAGAAGAGAAACCAAATTAGCTGAAGTTAGGACCTAAGATAATTTAGAAACATTCCGTTCTCGGGGGATAAATTTATCGAATCTTTTCCGTACCGGAACTGGAAGCGCAACAAAAAGGAATAGAATCGCAAACAGATTTTCACCGTCGCTCCAAGATCGATATCCGCGTGATTCATATCCCAGTCTTGACGTACGGCCAGAACGGTGATGATTCATGGATGAACGAGCAGACGGAGTTGAACTGGGACAAAAATTGTTTACCAGATGGCAGTGAATAGGCCACAGACGATCACTGCAAATAGGACAGATTAGATCAGATCAGATCGATCATCTTCCTGAAAAGGGCTCAATGAATTTCCAATTGTCTGACGATTGTCGGTGTGATCATAGGGGACAGTGTGCGAGATTTTGAGGATAATTTATCTCATCTTTCGTTCTTTTTGCGTTGTTATCAAAATGAGCACATAAATTTTATCTCTAGGAGCAGTTTACCGTGTCATTTGAAGTTCACGAACAGACGAATTAGTTCAAATGGTACGTAATCGTCTAATGTCATCGGTAACACAGCATTATCCATAATGATGGTAGTCAGTGGACATTTTCGTAACCACGGCTAACCTTTCTCAAGACCGATTTACAAATGGGTTTGAAAATCAATCATTTGTAAGAAACCGGAATGAAACTTTGCTTGCAAAATTTCACTCACTGTGAAGTGGCGAATGTCAGTCCTGATGCATTCACGTCACCAAAATTCTCTGTGTGTTGGTGTATGTGTATGTGTGTAAACCTTTCGCCGTTCATTTATGAGATGAAACGGTAGAAAGCAGCTTAAAAGCGTTCGCAGTTGATGGACGATGTAGAAGTCCTATTTCAGGAAAGTGAGTCGAATCAAATGATTGGATTGGATGAAAAATAAAGGCTTAAAAATTGGTAGTTTTAATTATTACCATCACAAGTAATATATGTGGGGGTGTGTCGAGCTATACGTTCATGGCTACTGACCAAAAGACTGAATAGAATAGAAAAGTGAAGACTATATATATATATATATATATATATATATATATATATATGTTATATGTATATATATAAGACTATTTCGAACGTCTAGGTGGCGCGAACAAATTTAGTCCCTTTCCTGGCACACATCGGAGTAAATTATCATACGCGATAAATTGTCACACGGGTTAAATCAGTCATAATTATTGTTTGGTTCCTTTTGGGCTGGAAATGTTTGTGTTTGATGTGAGAAGAGTTGGTTCAGGATTCTTAATCTCACATCTGCGTGTGTCCGTACTTGACAATTAAGACGTCGCGGGTACACTTCTCACAACGACAAAAACCGTAATTTCTGACAAGTAGATTTCAGTGATTGATGGGGGTCGAGTAGCTTTGGTGGATGATTCTCTAGCGTGAGTACGCGAATCGGAACCACATCAGTTCTAATCACCTGCAGAGCTGGACAGTCTGTCTGCTATTGGTCAAATGAACCGGCCTGACCTATTTAATTTCAACCCAATCTACCACTGTTTGTCCCTAATGGAGCTTTGCCAGTTCTCTTCTAAGAGCGAGACAAGCCCTTGGGACGTTGAATACAGTCTACTTCGACTAACTGAGGGATGGGAATATAAAACTTCCTTCAATAACTTCAAGGGTCCCACGGCTCAGAGAAGGAGGTTGTCTAATTTGTCAAGTAAAAGACTAGCTGTTCACGGAAAAGCGGTCACATTTGAACCACAGAACGAGGTTTGGTTCACACATTTGTTTCAAAGTATCGTGATCTTTCATCCATTTCACATATTTTTCTATTTACTTTACGCCATCACATACGGTGAAATTGGTGGGGTTCAGTCAGCTTGGCACAGGAAATAAGATTTCGCACCAGGAAGTATTTATTGTACGTCGACCGAATTCAGAAAGTAGTTCCTCCGGTGCAACGCCCATCGGTGCCAACGTACCAATGGATAGTTGGCATTCAAAACCCACTACCGATTAGGACAGCAGAAACCGATCGATTCTCACGTGTGTATCCATCGAACATAATTTTAGCCAGAGTGTACGGGAGCAGCGGATGGGCAGCGTTGAAAAAGAAGAACATTTCCTTTCCTTTTGTTTACACAAAAACCGAACAGATCGAAGAAGAGGGCGGTAAAAATGCGGAACAAAAGAGTCCTTAGGTGTCTTCCGAGTCCGAATCGGGCCGAATGTCATTTAATTAGTTATATTATTGTATGACTCGTCATTCGTAAAAGTCACGAACATTTACTTTGCTACAACCCGAATCATGTGAATTCTTACTCTACGGCAATCAGCATACTACCGTTTGTTCAACAATTGACCTGCCATGTGAAACGAATTTATCGATTGGTGAAAATTTGACTCACAAAATTTGACCAGTTTGATTGATATTGCGGTTCTTGGATTTAGTTGTAAGTATTTACCACGTGGGCTACAAATTCTGCGTTGACCAGCTCAGTGCAAAAAGGATGAGCTCCTTCGGGATAAACCTGAGGTCTCAGTTTGTGTGTGTTCTAACCCCTTGGCAGACGCCTGTCTTATAAACGAAACCAAAAGGTTATGTTGGGAGTGGATTATGTTCATTTCTGCTTTCTGGTCATCATATGCGAACCGATTTGTTTTCCACTGGAGACCGACAATAGCCACTATAATGTTTGCATCTTGCAACCTGAAACTTATGACAAGTCGAGAAGAACAATAAAAGAACGATAATCTAACGACTAAGATGCACGGGTCGGAAACACAACTTTTGGTACTTTCGCCCAACTTTGCCACTGTCCCACGCGACACCACTCGTCCTGAATGCAAAACACGCGGCAATAAGAAACGGCTGACAATCACTTGGGTTGGAAAAGTTTCACCTCAACGTCGGTAAATACGAAGGTGTTGGTGATCGATTGATCTAGCTCCGGCTAATAAGTGCTGAATAAAATGGAAGCACTTTCGATTGGCTCGTACTGAGCCCAAAGGGGATGTCAAAGTTTACTTGTGTGGTTTGAGCAATAGGCAGACACACGTAAATTGACGAACTGTCGATGATGAGGTGGGCGTAAAAGAACACCTTTTCAGTGTAGTGACTTCAAGAGGGAAAGTCGTTGACATTTTGCTCGTTCATCGTGTCCATATTCACCGCCTCATACGTGGCTGAAGTCAGATTGCACGGAGAGGAAACCTTGTGTTGCGCAGAATCTACAGTTTACTATTGAGTCAGTGTTTTCAAAATGTCATAGTACACCAGCCGGTCTTATCAGAACGCAGGTGACCTGGAGGAACATCGTTTTGTGTTATTTATTGGTGACGGCATATGGTTGGCTAAATAAGACTTCAGTGTTCAAGCTTTTGTTTGAAAATAAGTATGAAATCAAGTCTCAGGCATATCCAAGTCGACGGTAATTTTGTGAGCCAATACTGGTCACGGTCGATGAGGATGGTCCCGCGGTTTCAATGTAGGCTTTCTGTACAAGCAAACAAATGGACAGAGAAACAGCAATTTTAAGGTGGACTTCAAAAACAAAAAAGAGCCGTTCACAGCTGGAGAAATTCACCTAGCGTACAAGGAAATTTGAGGAAATTGCGTGCACCAAGTAAGTTAAATATCTGCTTCAACTAAAGAAGTGTCTTTCTAAGTCCCACCGACCCGGCCTTCTCGAAGTCGATAGACAGGATGACTCTAACATTCTCTGCAGAAATGCTGTTTGTTCCGATGGCACACCTTCCATCGATGCTTGGAATCTGGGTCTAAAACTCTAGTCTGTATTTAACTTTAACGCTCAAACAGCTGCTTTCAGTGCAATTGGAAATTTGCCGGTTGAACTAATCTCGTTTTGCGAGGAAAATCTTGTTCTCTTCTCTGCGTCAAAAGGGTTAACGGTCTAAATCATACATGTTGTGTGCTTTACCAAAAACCAATTTGTTCAAAGTCGATCCGACGGATTTCCCGTTTTCCTTCTGAATGGATACATATTCAAGGCGTCTTGAACCAGCAGATTAAAAGAGAATCACCCAGAGGAAAGCAGATGGATGTAACCAATCGATGTGATAAAAAGAACAGCGTAAACCAGAGTACTCACACGATTATCCATTTTTAAACAAACAAGGATAATTCACGTAGCTCTCGTGGCGAATACAGAACAATCGATATTGCCATTATTTCAGACACACATCATGATTCCAAATTGGAAACAGTTGTTCGAGAACCCCGCAGTGGAGCCGGTCAACCAGCATTACCTCATTGTAAAAGTACAAGGGTAGAGTTTTTTGTTTCACAGAGTCACAGAGGACGGACTGAACGAAAATTCGGTTTGACGAGGGCGAAAACAATAACGATGCAACTGAAACGAGGCGGGGCGTAAACATCCATCAACCTGTTGCTAATTTCACTAACATAGAGCTGAACAACAAAAAACCGCTGGACCCGATTTGATTACTAGACCAAATTACCGGGAAACAGAGCATTCTGATTCAACTAGTTCGTTGTTATTGTTGATGTTGTCGTTGTTGTTGTTAATGCTGATGGTTGGAAATGAGTTGTATACGTTTACTATCAGAAGCAAAACAGACCTGCTTCTACCTCACCGAGCGCACTTTCGGAGCCGCCAATTCAGCTCACTCCAGCGTGATATTTCTCTCTCAGATAAAAAATGACATTTTACATTCGCGAGCAGAAGTAGTAAAGAAGAGAAAGCTCCCATCTCGCGAAATTCACAATTTTTGTTTATTGTTTCAGTCGCTGATTGGCCATTCATATTTGCTATATTGATACAAGCGAAACAATCAGCTACGTAAGTGGTTTGTAAGATTCTTTTGGTGTGATAATGGATTAATCGATTCAAGTACCGGATTCGGATAGATCTCAAACCACAGTGCGGGAATGTGCCTGGTGCTTTCATGTCCTACTTTTCCGACCAAAAATAGATAATCTTATTCAGATGGTATATCGATTATAGCTTGAATTAATGGAATGCCATTTGTATCTAAAATACTCACCACTGAGATGGTGGGATAAGCATGACAAAAATGTGAAATTTAATGGGCTCCTCTAATGAGTTAATCCGATTGTCCGCGATTGAATGTACGGTGCACCGGCTAAGTCGAGACATTTCCTTTACATTTCGTTCTCCAGCTTGAGTACATAGTCACGGATCGTGAAAAGGGAGCCCACCACGCTATCAGGAATAACCAGCAACCACTCGCTACTATCTTCTAGTTCAACGACACCAAGATCCACCTTGCAATGAGTCCAGTGTGTGGGCTGAAGTACCGAATATACCACGGTTTAAAGGTTCTGAAAGTGAATATCAATCCTTGCACTCGTTCCATTCACTGTAGTACCAAATCTGTGGTGAGTTAGAACCAGGTGAATTATTTCCTAATATTAGGCATCATTGATTAACGTCGAAAAGATGAGTCCTAGAAATTTTCCACGCATGGCTTACGTGCATTTGTGAGCAGTTTCTACACACAGAATTAATTTTACGCGTGAAGCCAACTAATATTGCTCACAATGACGAAATCCGGTAATCGAATTGTATCAAGTTCGGATCAAGGAACGCAATCAAAAGTGGAAGTAACGTTAGTAATCAGCAAACAATGTACGAACAGTATCAATTGAAGTGAACACGAAAATTTTCTGAGCATGCGAATAGAGTCTCATGAATCAATTAAAGCATAACTGACCATCGGGGTAATGATATCGGTCTAGTCAAATTCGCCCCCCATTATTTATGTTGGTTGTTTGCTCCGCTATGGATACTTGAGTGGGTGTGACCTCGTTACCAAGGTAAAACGGTCTGAGAAAAGTAAGATAGAAATTATCTACGGATGGAGATACAATCGAACTGATCAACAAGATCACATACATTATCCTACGTTATACTTAGATAAGTTTGCTATCTAAATATTTTCGTAGAAGCCGTTCTTTTGACCAATATACTTTTCGCACATTACGATCAAAAACAGTGCCGGAAATCCCTGTCCTCAATCCAACGTGGGAATATTCCTAGTCTTCCTTAATCCCTGTTGGACACGAGGTGGCGGCAATTTTAAGTGCGGCTAGTATCACGAGTTATGAAAACCGTAGTGCACGTTCAACAAAGGAAAGGCAACTGTTGCCTTCACCACGGGATTCCAATCACGAGGCCTGTAATTTGTTTGCTTCTCATACGATTCTCATATGATTCGTTGGTGAACTTCAATTAAAGGCTTCTTGAATGGTGGGAAAATCTTCACCAGTTATGACTGAAAATGTCCCCCAGGTTAGAACAACAAACATATCTGCGCCAGTAATAGTTTTTTCAGGATAACGCTTCATCCTGTGTTTCATGGGAGGTTTGGAAACATACTCAAGCAAAAAGATTCACACGTTCAGGTGTTCACTGTGGGATTTGGGAAAGCATGCTCAACTCCAAGGTCCAGTTCATACAATTACCCCTCAACAGCGCAGATCTGAACGCAATCGTAAAACGTATCTGTTCTGAAGAGAGAAATCAAACAGCTACCCACACACTGGCCATTGATATGCAAGTGCAAAACTTGATGGTGTATACGATAAAAATTATTTCATCACCAACATGGTGGACTCCATGTCGATGGGAATGTAAAAAACTCGGAAAAATAAGACAGACCATTAATTAATATCGTGTATGAACAATAAACTGAATCGTATGAACATTGTATCCCTAATGATGTTTGGGTTAGTTCAGTGTAGAAAAAACTCATACCATTTTATCTCAGAGGCTCATATTCCGTCGTAGCTGTGGCTCATTGATAGTGGCAAAAATATGGTTGCGTCTGCATTTTGAGCATAGCCTTTCATCACATATAAGCGGACTACAAGGGTTATTGTCTCAAAATCTTGCCACCATTTGCGAGTTATAGCAGATATAAAATTATGTAGTTCTGTGGTAATACTGTCGTATACGAGAACAAGACGTGATTGTCAGACACGCGTATGTATCAGTTTTGAGAACGTCCGTATGACTGTAATAGCGTGTAGTCATAAATTGTGCACGCATGACAAAATTGACCAATCAGGAGCTGATGCATTTGAGTGGTAGGCAGAAGGGTATCAACCGGCCAGGGACACAGGACATGTGACAAGGGTCAACTTTGTGTCCGATTTCAGGGATGTATATTAAAGGATTTGGGGTAAGCACTCTAGCTCGTCAGCACTGGAGAGAGACAACAGAAAACATCCCGGCACGAAGCTCCGTACGGATGAGTTTTACGCTTGGTACAGTTTTCTTTACGCAAAAGGTAACAAGATTGGAACAGCGATGACGACCACAAGTCCTAGATAGGATTTCGAAATTGGAATAACACTATTTGGCGTCAAATTTATCAACCATTTTTGTGTTTTGATGAAAGAGTAGGAACGTTATTAGCTAGTTGTACTGCTAGCTTTAGTGTGCTAATGTTGGTACTAGAAATAGGCCCGGTCTTAAACGACCGTCCATGATAGCACGACCTAAATAATATTCACCCCAATATATATATATATATATATATATATATATATATATATATATATATATATATATTGCCTTGCGTCAGTTTCTTCCTTTCAGTAAGTGCACAGTGTGCTTCAAAGAACCAAGGTGCTATAATTTACAGTCTAATCTCCACTCTGACCAAGTTATAATTACTTCTTGCTTACCATATTCTAGTAATGTAGAATTGAAATAAATTGCTGACCGAAGAGAATGCATATTCATTGAACGGGCTTTTTAATTCTGTCCATGTTTCAATTTGAAGGTTTTGTTATCATTGCCTTGACTGAATTGGAATTGCCTTTATCTGTGCAGTCGCGTAACGGAACTCACTATTCTCATCGAATATCCAGTATACTAGTGAATTTGAACTTATTGACCTGGGTTGTTTATTTCAGCTCGTAAAAAATACCAGTCCTGAACGGGATGCCCCTCAAACACTACACTGGATCGTGGGTAATACACGCTTTCCGGATAGATGTTTAACTCTGATTCGACCAGTATCCGGAGGGATTTTTCGGTTCGTCGTTCGATGCCTTACGTCGCGAAGTGAATATCGAATTCCGCACAGCGGCCAAACCAAATCCCCCGTATTTGTTCCTTAGACGATTAGCAGTAAGTATTGCTCGATGTATCCGACATCATTGCAAAGCACACCAGACGAAAATGAGAGGAAAAGATACATTTTAAAGGCACTTTTTTAGGAACCGGCAAGCAAACACGTGTTTTCCGAACACGATAATCGCCATTTGTTTGAACGGGATGCCAGTCATTTTGATCGAGTAAGTGATTCGTGAGCTTCTGATTTGAACTAATGGATTCGTCTGTACTGCCTAGAATACAGGCGGTCGAAGTCGTACTTACCGGCCGGCCAGTGCAACTACCTCGTTTCACTCATTTCGATGGACTCAAGGAAAGAATGAGGACAAGGCCAGTTTGACTACGTATCAAGTAGTGTATGACGGTGTAGATGCGATCGAAATGAATCGCAGAATCCCGGAATTTTTACCAAGTCTCGAGGTTAGTTTCGAATATTGTTATTTTCGTGATTGCTTTTTTAATATGAATAACATTAGACTGAAATAAAAGGAGGCATGCGATAGTATCCCAATACTTCACAATGGTTCAACCTTGCTCGATGTATAGAAAAACGCAGAGCCAAATCATCCTTAATATCGATTAGTTAGTCTGATTCTGGTCACCCAAGTATCTGTTCTCCTTTTGGAAAACACCGGTTAGGGAACGAGCTCGTTTTCAATGTTTCTGAACCATACCAATAGGATACAGAAAATATTCATAAAATGTATTACTGGGGCCTGAATCTTATAGATAATGGAAAATAAACTTGGATTTTTAGCATCCAATATATGCGAAAAACGAGAGATAGAGTTAAAGAAAGGAGTGTTAGGGATCGGTGTTCACACCTACAGGCTCTGTCGAAACTGATGCATACTGGCGTCTGACAATCACGTTTTGTTCTCGTATACGACAGTATTACCACAGAACTACATAATTTTATATCTGTCATAACTAGCAGATAGTGGCGAGGTTTCAAGACAATAATCCTTGTAGTCCGCTTATATGTGATGAAAGGCTATGCTCAAAATGCAGACGCAACCATATTTTTTGCCACTATCAATGAGCCACAGCTACGAGGGAATATGAGCCTCTGAGATAAAATGGTATGAGTTATTTTCTGCACTGAACTAACCCAAACATCATAAGGAATACAATGTTCATACGATTCAGTTTATTGTTCATACACGATATTAATTAATGGTCTGTCTTATTTTTCCGAGTTTTTTACATTCCCATCGACATGGAGTCCACCATGTTGGTGATGAAATAATTTTTATCGTATACACCATCAAGTTTTGCACTTGCATATCAATGGCCAGTGTGTGGGTAGCCGTTTGATTTCTTTCTTCAGAACAGATACGTTTTACGATTGCGTTCAGATCTGCGCTGTTGAGGGGTAATTGTATGAACTGGACCTTGGAGTTGAGCATGCTTTCCCAAATCCCACAGTGAACACCTGAACGTGTGAATCTTTTTGCTTGAGTATGTTTCCAAACCTCCCATGAAACACAGGATGAAGCGTTATCCTGAAAAAACTATTACTGGCGCAGGTAAGTTTGTTGTTCTAACCTGGGGGACATTTTCAGTCATAACTGGTGAAGATTTTCCCACCATTCAAGAAGCCTTTAATTGAAGTTCACCAACGAATCATATGAGAATCGTATGAGAAGCAAACTCACGCGCAAAATGACAAGCCTCGTGATTGGAATCCCCTTGTGGAGGCAACAGTTGCCTTTCCTTTGTTGAACGTGCACTACGGTTTTCATAACTCGTGATACTAGCCGCACTTGCAATTGCCGCCACCTCGTGTCCGACAGGGACTAAGAAAGACTAGGAATATCCCCACGTTGGATTGAGGACAGGGATTTCCGGCACTGTTTTTGATCGTAATGTGCGTAAAATCGTCCTAACCGTTGGATTTGCTAGGTAGTCCATCTCTGAAATGTGTATTTATGGGGGCGTTTCTGTGATTTATCTGGTAACTGATGCCTCCATTCACATTTAAACCCTGTGCAAGATCCATCACAGAAAGTCTCAGTTTATAAGCCTCTATAATTCTTTTTGACTATCTCTGGGGTGGTGCCAAGAAAATCCAGTTCTAGTGAATCTTTTCATTGCTATCGCGATAACAATATAAGTGATTAACGGAGCGCACCCAAGTGGTCCCGAAGCCAATGCTCACACTGATGCGAACTGCAATTCCCATTTTCAGTAGGTTTGACAGTCATCGCTGAAAAGCATTTTCAAATCACACAACGTGAAACCTCCGAATTATGAAAGGGACGACTATGAAAAGTATATTGGTCAAAAGAACGGCTTCTACGAAAATATTTAGATAGCAAACTTATCTGAATGTAGCGTAGGATAATGTATGTGATCTTGTTGAGCACTTCGATTGTATCTCCATACGTGGATAATTTCTATCTTACTTTTCTCAGACCGTTTTACCTTGGTAACGAGGTCACACCCATTCAAGTATCCATAGCGGAGCAAACAACCAACATAAATAATGGGGGGCAAATTTGACTAGACCGATATCATTACCCCGATGGTCAGTTATGCTTTAATTGACTCAAGAGGCTCGAATTATATGCTGAATAACTTTTCGAATGTTCGAAATTAACATTATCTCTACCGTGGCACCGCCTTAACCGGAGACCATGTGTGGATACTTCATCACACACATTCACCGAGTAAACTTTCGTACAGCCTAGGACCTACGTGGTTTTTGGGTCAGGATAGACAGATTGCATGGACGAACCGCTTCTGAGCGCACAAAGTAGAGATGTGGTGGCGAATTCCGACCGCTTCCACTGCGACCATTTTATGACTTCTCACCGATATGGACAACGAATCTCGGACTTTAAGTGGGGGAAGAAAAGTTCGATCCACATTCACCGTATGATAAGTCTCATTTAGGCATGAAACGACTGATTTGACTACTGACTTAATTGTTCCAGTCCTCAAGCGCACTAGGTGATGCTCACGAATGCTTTCAAACGACGGTCTGATCGTGCGGCAACTTGTCGTTCCACGGGATTAAGTGAATAAATACTCCAAAAAAGAGGCCGCAGGATCAGGCACATTGTCCTTTAACAGCATGCACACCGCTGGTCTACGTGTGAACGAAACATGCAGCACAGAATGCGTTTCAGAAGGCGCTTGACCGTCTTCTGTGTACAACCTCCTCCAACGTATCATAGTTAAATGCCAGAGATGTACACGAGCTGCTTCTCAACTACTGCCTTTCTTGGAGCTCCCATGTCCACCTGCATCATCCGATCGACTAAACTTCCCGGATACAGGCTTTAAATTAAAATATTGCACACGTTAAACAGTTCTTCTCTGATGGTATCTTCGGTGCATATCATTTTTGTTCTGTTCTTTAGACATGTAATTAGGTTTCTTTTCAACTTAGGCGGTGCGCGGATACGAAATAGAATATGCTGTCCATTTGATGTTGATTTCCTGTACACCGACTCGATGAGTCAAAAACACATCTAACAAGGCCTCTGAGCTGTCTGTTTTTGCTTCTAGTGTGAAAAGCAAGTTCGGATGTGCCGACTTAAAATCGTTTAGCAGTTGATCTCTGTCGTTAAATTGGTCTTTTGTACATAGCCTATCATCCACACATCGATTGTGCAATCAAAGCTTGCGGGTCAGCGATTACAAGAAAGGGTGATTGCAGAAACGTGACACGCCGATGAAGAGCGTCGAAAGATCAAATTCTGCGGATGAGTTTCCAGTTAATCTGAAATATTTGTACATGATCTACCCAATATCGAGTTAGACAAATTTCTGCCCAAGGGGCTGTCCTTGCGACCTAAGTTCTGCAGTTCAACCAACAAGATTGCACAAATAGATATCGAGGTGGAGTTCGAGAACTTTTATGCTCAACTGACTAATCTCCCTTAATCATTACAAACAACTCTGCCCTGGTGAACACAAGTTAACAGTACAACGGGGTTAAGACAACGCTGAGAGGTTTATTGACAACGGATTGCATAAAACGGCTAAGAGATTTACAACGGAGTAAGGAAGCAATTATATGGTCACCTCAATCGTTCTGAGAAAAAGAACACTTTTCGAACATTATTTTAGATTTATTTTATGTTTGATCTGTTCTGGCGCTCGAATTCATCTTTGTATTTTCTTCGGGTGCGTACCCTTTTCTGAGCCGATGTTCTCGGGGTTTCCGTTGACAGCACCTTAGACATACTTTCGGTTTTCTCTGATTATAAGCACCTTGTTCGTTTTTCGCTTCCCCGCTGTGTTCGTCTGCTACAATTGTTGTTCTCGTATCGGTACTTTTTCGGTGCCACAATATTTGGGATAAACTATCGCATCTGCCCACCGACTCAAGTTCATTCGATCGAGGGGATTTCGTTGGCAGTTCACTTGGAGATCCCATAGAAGACACATTCAAAGGTCACTAGTCGAAAGTCTCCCATATTTATATCAGGACCTGACGAGGTTGCGGGTATAGTGCTTCCTAACAAGTCGAACTGAACAGAAAAAACAGAGATCTCACTAAATGATGATTAAAAATCCGAGAAAAATAAAAACCGAGGAAGACAAGATAAGTCAAAATGAAAATTCTTTGTCTAACAGGTTACGGCACCTTAAACAAGAGGGCTTTTTTGACTCGGCCATAACTGGATTAATTCCACCGACACGAATTATCACCACAAGACTGCATGGGCTACCGAAAATCCGTAAGACAAGGATCCCACTAAGGCCCACTAAGGCCCACTCACCACATGTGCAACCCACCACAACCTAGTAGTGGGCAAAGGAGCAATGAGATATATTCGAACCTGCTAAAGTTGTGAGGGATCTAAACATGACAGGACGACATATGCTATTAGTAAACATCACGTCACTATTCACTAACGTCTCAACCTAGGAAATCATTGACCATCTTTGCGGCTACAATATTAACAAATGGGACTGAAACAGGTATACCACTGAACGACCTGTGACGGTTGTTATTTTTCTGTATCCGGAACATTCACTTTGAGTTTGACGAACAGGTTTACCACCAGGGAGACAGTGCAAGGATGTGGCCACCACTGGGGCCACTACTTGCTGGTGTTTTTTTATGGCAAAGTTAGACAAGAGAGAAAAGTGGGCTAGTCACCGCATTTCTTGATGTTCTGTGGGTCACCGAGACTTTCGTAAATTAAAATAATAGCTCTTTTTAACCGGCTTAAAATAATTTTATCATACTTTTAAAACTTTTTTCCTGACACAAACTGCCTCATAATTGGGGTCAAACTGATTGAGTTCGAAAGAGCCATCATTTGAGTGAATAACTGAGTCGAGGAATCTGATATTCGTTCTACAGAGCTCGTAGCACCAATGCCTACTTCGTGATTGCTAAACAATGAAGAAGTTACTGTAGATTCTCCGGAGAGTTTTGCTCGCTATCCGCTAACTTATCAGTCTTGTTTATCAGCACCATGCACACTTCTCCCCACAAACCAGTAACGATTTTTTCCGGAAAAATGATAAGCCAATCAACTGCTATATCCCAGTGCTAAAATACTAATACGCTTACGCGTATATCACAGGGTGCAGTTAAATGACCACAAGCCCGGTTCGTTAGACTGCCGTATGCAATTTGAGTGTAACTTTTTAGATCGCTCGAACTTTCTGCTTCATTTAGAACAAATGAATCTTCTTGACCATTAACCTTATTCAATTGTGGCATCCGGGAAACAGTCTGTCCTTCAACGAAAGAATTTCCACAACCGTGCGTATGACATTTATACGACACACAGAAATTTGCTACTATCAAATTAAAGGTTACCAGTGCCACAGTACTGTTCCCTTCAAAACATCATTTAGTATTCATGCAAACGATGGAACAATAATGACCTGATTAGGCGTGCGATGTTTGGTGAACCCCCATCAGGTCCATAGTTGTTCGGTCATGTCGGGAAAAAGTGAACTCCACCCTTTGGCCATGGCCGTGTAGATTGGGTTAAGGTCGACAACAGTTAACCATCCGTAATGGTTAGAAAGGCTGGACAACACATTTACGTGTCGTGGCCAAATGAGCATTTGCATTTGCTCATTTATAGCGTGGACAAAAATACTGAATACAGACAGGGAAGGTCGTATTCGTCGTTAACGTGCACTCTTGTCATATACTGCTAAGTGATATATCACTTATTCACTCTTTGTTTTACGTTATTGTGGAGCCTAGAGCCGTTAATCTACATTAGGTATCGGTCAAGTCCGTTAATTTGCTTCACTATCATCTAATTTTCAGGTAACCTTTTCCGCTTAACTTTGTTGTTTACTTTATGGCATTTACGTTAGTTTACCTACTAACAAGCTCGTGAGTAGTAAGTTGCGAAATGCGACCTTTATTTAGTATTCTTGTGTACACTGTTCTTTGATCACTTGATTTTTCAGTATAATTTTCACTCGTTATTCTGATCCCTACTTAAATTTCGAACTATACCCCTTCGGGCTGCCACGGAGACATGCTTCCGAATAAAATTACGCGTTAGATGGTCATCTTTCACCGTCGTCGAATACTGACCACCCCCGACATTCAAAAAACCTCACCTGATGTACAGTTATTACTTGTAGCCCACTTTACGAAAGATATTACTGACCTATTATAGAGAAATTCCAACAATGATAAATGAGCCTAGTGGGATATTTAGACGGTTTGTGAAATTACCTATCATATATGCGCTAGGGCCCTCGTTTCACTCGTGTAAGATGTCCATCATAGGATTCTAGCGCTATGAGGGTGACGGATTTTTACCGTTCAGATCCATTGACGGGAAGGTGCGGTATCATGTAGTGTCAACACAAAAAGCGGCCCATTAAGATCCAGTCGGGACAGTCTGGTCGAAGTGCGTGTGTGTGTGATCCACCATCACGCAATCTTGATTCGATTCTTCGTTGGACGGGGCTTTGTGGACATTACCTGCAGCTTATGCTGATTCCTAAGAAGCCTGATAAAACATTCGTTTCCAATGGTTACCTGAGTGTTCGCACCGCGTACTGATTGGTTTTATATCAGTAACAATGATGTGTGGAAACAGAGCTTCTTACTAATGAAACAAAATCCGTTTTATTCGTGGCAGCAGTAGACGGGATAACGTAGATAATGGAAAATTGACTTTCATTGTTCGTATCCACAACTCCACGTCATCCCATGGAGATGTGACGGATGAGGCTAGTCCAGTGATCAGAACCAGGACACTTTCTGTGCATCCTTGGAATAGAGATTGCGACTCAACTGAATAATCACTTGCGACTGAGCACCTCATGGTTTGTGCCCTGAATGCTCCAAGCATAATCATGTTCATGCTTCCCAACATATTTTCTCTTTCTCCACGCGATGCAGATGGTAGTCCCAAAGCCGAACTCATCATACCGCGAAACCTACACTGCACCAGAAACACCAAAAACAGTCCATGAGCACAGCCCAGCGTCAGTGCCAGTCCCACCTCAAATTCGACATCGGCCCAAGACCAGTCAGCCGAGATTAACGGTAGCCGACTGTATGATCTGGAAATCGTTTGTCGCACCAAACAAGAGGCAATGATACTGTTCTTTTCTTGACCATCGTACAATTTATCTGATTCATTTACACCAATAGAGGCTGAAAACAATCGTGTAATACAAAGAAACATTTTCACCGTCCTGTTGTGTTTTATTCTAATACAATGTAATCGTCAGGTTCAGCATGTTATCTGATAATTGTCCTCGTAGTGCGTCTGGCTTTGGATCTAATGCAGTGACATAACTTCAGAAGGATACGAAGAATTTGACCTGCGAACCAGATCTTGTCCAGCATGTCGAGTTTTATGAGTGTGATTCACAAATCCCATGATCCAGAGATATTCAATCATTGGCACATAATCTGCCAAGTAGTTTTAAGTGTAGTCCCCATTGCAATACTTGTGGGAATTTACTTTTCAGCTGTGAATATTTCCGTGACCGGAGACTTGGTCAAACTGACATTTGGCCGCCGGACATTTCGATTATTGAATTATTCCATATACACTCAAATCTGTCAAATGTCGCACCCTCAGAAAGTAACAGAAACCCTATCCATAACCTTCTTTCCATTGGTTTGCAACCTTGAAAAGTAGAACCCACAAAAAGTCGCAGTATTTGAAATGTTCCCAATTTCGCTCAAATCAACGCGTTTCCAAAAAGTAGCACTTGATTGGCAAAGGCTGTTCTCACATGTGATTGGCTCAAACAATTCGTCTATTCGAATGATCGATTCACGGTCACCCATTTGTGCATCAAAATTACCTCGCTTTGTTGAACAAGCGCTCTTCGTCTTTCGAAGCATAGACTTATTGGAAAATAAGATGAAGTATTTAAAAAAAACGGATTAGAGGACTATGATTAAGACCGGCCAGGCTCAACAGTGACAGGGAATAAATAGGGAAGTCGTGTTTTTACTTGTAAACGCGTACGGAAGTACTATGCGAGGTCATATATGGGAACGTTTCCTTAATCGGATGCTCACGGACATCAGCAGAAATTTTCGAGGAGAGGAAAAGCGAATGCTTTATGTAGGGAAAGGTAGATATCATACAGACACTATGAGAAATATAAAACAAGATCATTATGTTACGTTATTATTGCTGTGTTGTTTTCTTAATTTTGTACAATATTTTTATAAAATAAAGAACATACAGCGGAGTCAAATATCTTCACATTTATTGCGAATAATATGGAAATATTCGCTCTAAAACAGTGTTGATTGTTGCTGGATTAAAGTTAAACGAAAAAGAAAGCAAACGGCTGTTTTTTCGCCTAATTCGGTTTGAACGGGTTTAGAGTTTACATATCTTCCATTGAACAGCTAGTATTAGACCTTCTCCAGGGCTTTCTCTACAAGCCAGTACACGTGACAAACAGCCCAAATCTCTTTCTTCTGCACTTCGACGTATAGCTTAAGTAATTTGAATAGCAAGAACACCAATAATTGTAATTTCGTAACTAAATACCTATGTTATGTTATCTGAATTTTAACCAAACTTCTTCCGGAACTGCGTCAATAATGATTACCTGATCAAACACACGACCTGTTCTGTAGATATGAAGGTGTAAGGCGAGATCAATGAGTCACTCAAAATACTCGATGCGTGTACACTACACTACAAAATCTCGATCAATCCGAGTAGCTTTCTGGTACACATTCTTCTGAGTGAACATTTCAGCGTTTCTGCTTATTTGTGTCGGGAAAAGGTGGAAGGTTTTCTCCCCGTTCGATTAACCTTGGGCACTCGGAAGCGCAATTTATTTGCTTCCTTGATCAAGAATTTTGTTCCGTACATATTGATCTATCTCGTCATCAATCTAAACCACGTCCCATCTCACCACTGTCATCGTTACAAGACTGCCTTTCTAATAGATCCCAACGAACTGAATTCTGCTATAACTTGTTGAGTTCCTTGATTACCATCTCAGGTGTTCTCTAGCGTTTTACTTTTTCAAATTTTTCTGACAATTTATGTGACAGTATTACTGTCCAGTAATCTCGCTGGACCTACTTTAGAAGGAATTGCACGTACTTTACTGTGGATTGGCTGTTATCAGCCTGCAGCACCGAGTTTCGATAGTATAACATCTACTTGAAACAAAACGTATAACGCGTCGACTCGCCGATTCACTAATAACCCCGATCAGCCGAAATAATGCTAACCCAGTTACCATTGGGCATCTAAGACTCGTTCGTTTACGTAGTCACTAACCCAACGTGGCGTATCCCGTGTACACTTGGACAACAATGAAAAAGAAATACATGAACAATGGTTTTTATAGGTTATGAGCAATCGCACGCAAAAATTGTGCATGGCTATGCTCGTCATACCGCCCAACTGAACTGTGCAAGTGTTCACTGACTAGCAAACGTTTGCTTTTCGACGATCTCAAAAGTATGCCGGATGACAGTTCCCCCTTTTTTTGTTCCCATTCTGATTATTATTTCATGAGTTTTTCCATACGGCGATACAGTGTGAGGTGTTTCATGGGTATTCTTTGTTCAAAGCCCCCATGCCAACCCTCAGTTGAGTTTACCGTTCGTGAGGCACCATGTAACAAGCACTCATGCACATTCCACAACCTCGGCTCTTATTTCGGTCTTCATCTATTTCCACCGTCAATTTTTCCGATCCAACTGCATTCAAAGTAGGGAAAATAATCTTAAATCACGTCCTGGTTTCCGCGCTCGATGTTCGATAATGTATCACTGTAGCATACAGACATTTTGCTAACCGGAACGAATGCCAAGGCCAGAAGTGATTTCACGGTGATAGCATTGGTTTCACTACTGTACTAACTTTGCAACCCTAACGACTGCATTTTCTGCCAAAAACAGTATCAAAATTAAAAAAAACATACATACATGTGGATCCTCGGAAATTTTCTTTCAATACTGTTTATCGCAGCTTTCTCATAATCAGTTGCTGAGTTCTGGTTCTTCTTGTCTGAGTGTCTCAAAAATCACATCATTCGTAGCTTGTGCTCTGTTACTGTTAGTACAATAAACCAGCGCAACTGTGTGGTTCCCACTAAATACGGCGTGCATTGTGTACAGCTGTAGTCCAGTGATGCTGTGTAAAATGTTCCGTCACACTGCCAGTGATTTTTACCTTGGAACGTGCCAGCCTCTGTTTACGTCTTGTCCGTGGTGGCACCGACGTAAATGCCGTCCGTCCCGCACAGTCGCTTCTCGACGATAACCAGCGATCCACTTTTCAGGCAGAGCTGTCTACGTAGTTATCAATGCTGTCGAATATGCGCGACCCAGATGAACTCCGGCAATCTTGTACGTTGAGTCTAATGCCACCCAGGACTCGGATTCAAGCCGGTCTCACAAACGATGGATATCTTCGACATCACTAGCTTTTTTGGATGCTCTCAAATCCGTCCCACCGAGTACCACATTCAATGAAGTGCACAAATCCCTGAGGCGCTAACTGAACAGCAGCCTGAGGAATGACCGTGAGGAGTGGTGGATTGCGAAATGTAGGGAAGTGGAAAAGGCTGAGTCCATCGGCAATGCTCGTAACCTTTTCCGTTTGATTAGAACTACCAGTCAATGGAAGCCTGGTATTAGTGAGTTATTCAAGGAATCCGATGGCTCACTGATTCACACTCACGGACGTCGTCTGGATAGTTGGGAGCAGCACTTTAAGACAATTAAGTTGTCCCACTTCTACAGTGGCCCTTCCAAATATACCTGCAGAGAAATGATGCAGGGGGATATCAGCCCTCCATCAGAAATGAAGGTTATGCGGGAGATAGGTTACTTGATAAGGTACAAGGCCGCTGGACCGCATGGGTTGTCTCCATCTTTTTCAAGGATGGAGGCGAAGCTTTGGTTTCGGAGTTAACAAAATTCTTCCGGATTATTCGGGATCGTAAAGAGATTCCCAGGGAATGATGTGAGTCGGTGATTATGTCGAGCTCCAAGAAAGGTGACAGGTCCTCTTGTGAAAACCACAGAGGAATTAGCTTGGTAAGTATCGCGTTTAAACTGCTCACCGGGCTTCTTCTCCACCGGTTATCCAGTGTCCGCGAAATGTGTTTGCGTGAGAATCAAGTGGGTTTTAGACCTGTTCGTGGGGGTATCGACCACATCTTCACTCTTCGGCAAACCTTAGAGCACAGACACATCTTCCGTAGGCACACAATCTCTTTCTTTCTTGATCTGAAAGCAGCGTTCTATTCAGTTGACCGCACAGTTCTCTGGTGTCGATTCTCATTGAAAGGTGTGTCAAAGAAGTTCATTTCTCTTTCCCAATGCTTATGTGAGAACAGCCGTAGCCGAGTTCGTGTTTACGGCGATCTTTCATCCGAGTTCACCACAGAAATTAGTGTTCGTCAGGGTTGCCCTCTTTCACGCTTCCTCTTTGTAACTGAATTGATTCTTGAAATGGCTCTATCGTCGTGTAAGAATAGTGGCATCGATCTTTGTTCAGGCGGTAAACTGTCTGACCTGGAATAAGTGGGCCATACTGTTCCTTTGAATTAGGATCCAGGTAAGTTACAAGCTCTCTTAGATAGTCTAAACAACAGCGTAGCGACCTTTGGGATGCTTTTTGCACCTTCAAAGTGTAAAGTGCTGCTGCAGGACTGAGTTGGCTCAACACCAAATCTTGTCTTGGCAGGGGGAGTTCTAGCTGAAGTGGACAAGTTTTGTTACCTGGGCAGTTACATCTCACCAGCTGGGCAGATATCAGATGAATTGTCATCACGTATACAGAAGCCGCGTTTGGCTTTTACCAACTTCAGCCATTTATGGCGTCGGTGTGACATCCCGTTGTTTGTCAAGGGTCGAAAATACAATATGGTGAGTAGGTCCGTTCTTCTATACGACTCAGAAACATTGTCGTTAAAGGTGGAAGATAGACGAAGACTGTTGGTGTTTGAGCATCGATGTCTCCGTGGCATTGCCCGAATATGGCTGAGGTTAGGCGTAAGGTGTTGGGAACCAGAGATCAGTCTCAGGATCAATTACTGAATCTTAACAGGTTTGGGGGTTGGGACATGCGTTACGCATGCCCACGGATTGACTTCCTCAGCGTACGCTGTTCTCTGAGGCAGGTGGTCATTGGAAGGTAAGTCGAGGCTGTCAGCCCATGACATCGCAAAAAGGTATGAAAACCTTGACTTGTGGAATTGGCCACATAGGACGTGTAAGACTTCCTGGTTGGAGTCCGCGTGATCCGCCTAACAAATGGTTAGAAACAATAAATGATATGTTTAGGTGTCGCGGCCAATGGCCTAGTTGCATTCGGACTCTTTCTTTGTCTTCTTGATTTTTGGTTATTACTTTGGCTTTTTGGGTCTTTTTCACTTGATGCTTTTATGCTTTCTACCCTTTACTGGACGATGCTGGAAGGTAGCAACCGAAACCAGAGCGCAAAAGTGCTAGGTTGGTGGTTGAATAAACTGAAACCGAAACTGAATTGCTGGGCGTGGCTGGAACAGTGATATCAGAGCTATTGTGAAGAACGGAATTTTCTTCACGAACAGCTTTCGTTATAGATTCTAATAATTAATCAGCATCCGAAACCATGCGTTTCCTTCTGACTATTCGAGACAGTGTTTCCTTCTCCGGAAGAACGCCTGCAGCGTCGAGTCGAAAACCTCAAATACAATTCTGCATCAAATACCAAGTCGCTACCTCTGACTACGACACCATCTGTTTAATTTACTGCATCGTCTTCTGTGCTACGTCTCGTGCAGCATCAGGAAGATGTGAGTGGCTGATACTAGGTAGAACCGTATGGTTGTGTTTTCAGTCTTCCATCACGTGACCAGGTTGTTCACATTTCCGGAATAAACATCACCTCTATTTTCGCTTACCTTGTGGGAGTAGCTCAGATAGAGTAGCTCCTGTCTGCCTCTAACAAGAACCGTGAATTCCATTAACTGCAACGTATCATATACGATTCAGCTGACCGGACGGCGCTATTCAATACCCTTCACCGGAAAGGTATGCCCCAGAAGTTCGTGAATCTACTGAGGTCATTGTACACTCATACCTCTGGTCATGTAAGGGTTTACGGCGAACTATCCATTCGGTTCGAAACGACCAGTAGTGTTTGACAGGGATGTCCACTATATCCATTCTTGTTTAATTTCGTCATTAGACAGGACAACGGAGAATGCATTGGGAAATCTCCAGGATGTGGGCATCGAACTAGGAAATAATGAGAAACTGTATGACCTAGATTACGCAGACGATATTGTAATGGCCAGGTTGTAAGCCGCCCTATTGTTGTTCGAGTAATGTGAGTGTTGATGCCGTTGATACACTTACTGAGCTTCGGCTCATGGAGTTTTCTTTCCTTGTGCTCTGCAAATCGAACACACCCAACCCCCCGGCAGAAGGTCACTGCTACTCGCATGTTACAACATTGTCTGCTTGTTCGAATCCACGGAACATGCTCAACGTGCACTAGATAGACTCGCAAGAGCTGTAGCTCCATTCGGCATGCGCTTTACACCTTCAAAGTGTGAAGTGATGTTGCAAGACTGGACATCAACGATTCCAAGCTTGATGCTCGATGGGGAAGTGCTGACAATTGTTGACCACTTCAGTTACCTCAACAGAAGCGTGACGACGAATGGGATCACAGTAGTAGAGGTGAACAAGCGTGTATCCAAGACTCGAGGGGCGTATGCCGGACTGAAACACTTGTGGCGCCGACCTGATATTTCACTGCAGTTGAGAGGTCGTGTGTATTGTGACGCAGTGCGTTCAGTTTTGTTGTATGGTTGCGAAACTTGGAGTCTGCGTGCTGAGGATATTCGTCGTCTTGAGGTTTTCGACCACCGATGTTTACGTAGTATCGCTAAGATCGAGTGGATTAGCCGAGAAGGCAATCCCGAGGTCAGAGATCGAGTATTGGGTACCACTTCAGGGAGTTCTCCATCACAGCGTACCCAGCTTAGTAGACTTCGTTGGTTGGGGCATGTGTTACGTATGGCAGACACACGTCTACCCTACCGTGCCCTATTTTCCGTTCCTTCTCAGGAGTGGAAGAAGCCACGTGGAGGTCAACAGATGACTCGGCAAAGAGGAATGAGAAAATGTACAGCGAACATAGGAAAAGTAGTTGCCTCACGTCTTCGTGGTTGGGGTCCAAAAGATCTACCAACCAGTTGGCTGGAAACACTGAAGGATATGGCTACGAACCGTGATCAGTGGCGATCGTGTTGTCACTTTCTGTTTAATCAGAATGAATAATCGATGTGCGTTTGTACAGTAAGACTGTGTATTCTGTGTGTTGGATACTAGGGCATTCTTTCCTTTTCCCACCCGTGTAGGTCCACTCACTGTCCGTCTTGTATATTCATACTTTCTAATTCAACGTGCAACATGATGAAAAAGGCAGTGATCAGTGGGGCTTGCCCTACTGTTTACCACTGTGCGATGATGATCTCAGACAAATCTTAAGAGTATGACCAAACGCGGCCGATTACCTGACAACTACAGGTCAACCTAATCTATTGTGACCCTAGGTCCAAACGCATTAGTGTGCAAGCACACATGGAGTTGCACACGCATGTTCTGTACGCGCACAGTGTAATCTGCAAAGAACAACAAGTCAGCGGGATGTTAAGCGTGTAAGTGACCACGACTCACTCGCCGATCGATAACGCAGCCCATGGGCCACTAGGGCGAACAGGACGATTGCTTACTTGCCAGTGACTGTAATCAGTGTCCACCACTCGACCGATAGGCATCCGCTAGCTTCACAATGTAGCTTCTCCAGTCCCAGGCTTGCATATTAGGACAGCTCCAATGTTCATTGACGGCAGTCGGTGGTTGAGACAAGGCCAGTGAAGAATCCTTTTCAGCCTTCCGCGTATTATCGATACTGAGGTAGTGGGTGCTGCTTTTCAATGTTGGAAACCAATGGAAAGAAGGTTTGGAATTGGGTTTCTGCTACTTCCTGATGATGCGACATTTGACAGACTTGAGTGTATGTGAAGTAGTTCAATCATCGAAATGTCCCGCAAACAAAAGTCTGGAAACCGAATGTCTCGGCAGAGGGTAAACTAAATTTTCCATTCTAACGAAACGTCAATCTTTATCCGAACAGAAAGGATAACCAGACAAGGTACTTCGAAACCGGAAAAACACCGTAAGTCGGATACTTAAGGACGAAAATTTCCACGCCAGTCATAGTTCCTGACTGCGTCATTCAGAAGCTTCTGTTTTATCGGAAAATAAATGGCAATTACGCTGTTATTTTATGAATATGCAGAAGGTACTGTTATGTTTTTGGTCTTGATAAGCTGCTCAAATGAGACTGATCTAGGAGACACTAATCAAAAAAAGTAAACAACACGATTGTAAACAATTAGGATTTAAAAGGGATGGTTTTCGATCTAGGGGTGTCACATCCCGTCAGTCAGTAAATATGTACGGTGTGGACAATAAATGTGGAGGCACTCTGGGACGATCCAGTTTCTCAGCTTGCTACTTGAAGGCTTATCAATAGCTAAAATGAAACACCACTCTTGTTTCGTAGTTAAATGATGAATATTTCCTTAATCTCGCTAGTAGAAGACAATGGTCGCTAATGGAACGGGTGGCCAGGCCGTGTAGATATTCAAGGATACCGACTAATCGTTTTCCGGTTCTGCAGCGAACCAGTATATCATTTTCGGAGAGAGATGTACACCGTGTTTTCTGTTACAATATGTGGCCACCGCTGAACCCCCATCCTGCACCGTGCCCATACAGATACTCATGAAATCCCCATAGTGATGCATCGACTCTACTTTTCGAAAGACGGTGATAATTTTTTGTTATCACGCGAAAATAAATTACGATATATCAAGATTATCGCCACGGTACATGGTCAAGCAATCATCACTTTACACGGTGGCAGGTATGGACATGGCTGAATAAAGCACCCTGTGAAGTGACCCAACGACCCTATCCATGTTAGCGAAACAGTCGTATCAGTCAAATTTAGGCCACTTCACACACTCATGGTTAATAACAACTGGTTTTCTGGTCATACACACTCACACCTACCGGTGCGCGAAACTTCAAAGGACTGGATTCAGTCGGTTATCTCCCAGACTATCTCACCGCTATCTGTGGTGTGGCCAGCGCACACATGCACGCGCGCATGCATGCACCCACAAATACACACACCGTATATATGTATAATGAAATGGGCAGTCAGGTCGTCTTGGCCTTTAAAAAGACCGACGCGTCGTCCTCTAGTTCTGAGAAGAACTGGTATATCGTTCTCCGATGATTAACGGTTTCGTATTCGTGCTCGAGTAGATCACTTTGAAAGCCCGACTTGCGATGACGCAATGCCTAGTCACGATAAGATGTCAAACGACTGATTATCTGATTGAACTTTGTTCGTTTGATGAGGCAACGTGGTGAATTTGATGTTTATTGTCTTCTGAAATCACCACCCACATGTACGTCACATGCGTGGCGTGGGAATGGTCCGTTCATCAACGTGAACTCAGCTCAAAGTGAATATACGGATTACCCTACAGTTGACACCATTATCAAGTTTCATTCGAACGTCTTTGTGTTCACATAGCTTGATCTGCAAGAACCATGGCATACTAGACTCACCCTGTCAAAAGTCTATATTTAGGCTGAAGGAGTGCGCCACAAATTCCATGATGATTCTGGCGTTAACTATTAATCAGATTTGCTGGACCTGTGGATCACGTATATTTCGTCACGTCCACTTTAGACGTGAGAAATTTCCTGCGATGATAGGCCGACATATGTGCAAAGGATTCGAACATGTAAGTTCTAGATGGTAAATTACAACTAACAGATGAAAGACAAAAGATCGGCCAAATAAGTTATTCACCGAAGTATGAAAATAGAATTCTTTAAAATAGTAGCTTACGTGGGATAGAGACTGAGTGATAGAACGATACCCTGAAGAACTCCTATCATTGAAAGTAGCTAAGACGTTGTGACCACGACCATGTGTTAATTATTCACGATTGGTAAAGGGCTCAGATAAATGGCCCCTGATAGACGGCAGGCTACCATCAACACCAAAATATATATTTCGAGATTTTATTCTCGTTACACAACTGAATGCATCATCACAGTCCCGACTACGAACATATCCTGTACAATGAAAATCAAAATAGTGTATGCCACATAGCAGCATTCAATGGGACACTCAACTGACGATAGTCAAACTGACCGGAGCAGTTGTTCTTAACTCAGGGGACGTTCGATGCAATAGAAGTACTTGAACACATATGTCCACAGTATAACATCGCAAGATATATCTTCCAGGCAGTGAGCATGCGCTTGCGTTATGGATTCTACTGTAGCATAATCCAGGGTATTTTCACGGAACAAAAGTTGGTTGCGTAAGCGAGTTAACGGTGGGGAAGAGATAAGAGCAAATTCAGTTTGCACCTGACCTTATCACGCTTCATCTTCATTAGTACCCTCATATACTTAGAAGGAACAAGCCATCTATGAACCATTCGTCTAAGGTTAGTGTGAAGCCTAGTGCCATTATTCGACCTTAACTACCGGTCAAGTCCGCTAATTTGCTCCTCTATCATGAAACTTTCGCGTACGCTTTTCTGGCTGACTTTATTTACTTTATGGTATGTCTCATTTCACCTACTAACAAGCTTTTGAGTAACAAGTTGGGGAATTCGACCTCCTCCGAGTATCGCCACATTTATTGTCCACAGTTTCATGAGGATCTCTCTCTCTCACACACACACACACACACGCATACTCCCACGTGCCATCCTCAAAGGGTGACTTGCTCGGTCACCAATTTTATGTAGAACATGATTACAGCCATGACAATTAGGAATATGAAATGTATGTCTGCTATTTAGCTTATCCGAATTCGGTTGGTCTCAAAAAGTGATGTGTAGAGAAATCAGGTTCGTCTGCTTTGGAACACCAGATACATTGAAATCGCTTCCAACCCATGGCTACTTTTCTCATCGTATTTTTATTCCTACTACTCGAAATATTGTAAAACTGATCTAGAATGCGGTATTAAATCATCAATAGACATCAATGGGGGCAGCGTGCAACCGTTTTTTCTGGCTTGCTAGGCACCGTCTTCGGGTAAACGTAGTGAAGTCCACCAAGTGAAGTTCAAAATTCGGAATGTTGTATTAATATTTTCATCTGTTTATCCCCACCCCCCCACCCCCTCTCACTAAGTTGTGTGGTTTGACTAACCCGCTGCAGTATGATTCACGTTAGCAGAACAGAAGGTGACGCACATTCGTTATTGCCACTTGAAGGAAGGTGTTGGTTAATGAAAGCGAACCACTGGCGGACGGGACTCGCGAGGCGAGGAGCTCAGTCGTGAAACCACAAGAATGCACAATCGGACGATAAAGTTGCCAGGTAGCATTGTAATTTAATGATTCGGTTGACTAAAACGTGATAATAAATAACAATTCTTATTCACAGAATTGTTTCGAAACATTTGGAACAGATTTGTAATGCCAACCAAACCAACGGAAACTATGTTCCAACGTGTATGAGGTCGAGTATTAGTGGTAGCAATGCTCAATGAATTATTCCATATATTCATTCTATTGGTCGATCAGTGTGGAAAGCTCGAAAGTGAAAACCCACGAAAAATCAAGTGGGATAAGAAGAGAAGAGAACTACAGTACGATCAGCAGGAGAGTGCAGATATTCTGAAACGAAAACAAATAGGGCCGTGGAAAATCAACACACGTGCAAGCAGTCGTGAATGTTCTATCATTTGACCAACAAAGAAGGAGAAAAAATGATCAGCCTTATGTACACTAACAAGATGTTGCGAATGTGAAAACGGAAGGTACGTGGAATAGCGGTTGTATTCGTATGAGTCGGGGATGGGTAGGTCAGTTGACTGATGAGCAGTAGACGACTGGAAGCTCAAAATCGACTACATGCGAGGTAATGGACAAGTCAAGAATAAAAGTGACATGAGTAAAACAGGGCTTGCTTCAGGTGTAGAAAAACACAGAACTTGATGGCTAGGTGTGTATGCATGGGTATTCATGTAGGACTAAACCGACGTGTATACTACTAAACCACATTCGTCGGTGACTCAGATCGGCTGTTTAAGGTATCGGAGTCCAAGTGGTACATAGTACACGGATTACAAATCAGTACAACTGTCCCAGTAGTGGATAGTGTTTCATCACTGGTCTGTAATGCACGATTATCACTGTCAGACGGCACACTGGACCGGCCGGACGCTCGTGAACTCGGTCGGTCAAAATGTTCACGAATAATCTGAATTGGATGTCTGAACGTCTCGTGTTGAACGGTCAAGTCCGGATCAGTTTTCTGGTTCACGGGCTGATCGATTGGAGTCGCGCTGTTCTGTGTATTTGTGGGGTTCGGTGAAGAGTTTGACGTGAGCAAGAGATGTGCCGGCAAGATTTTTGTGCTGGAAATATTGGCCCCACTTCCGTGTAACGTCGATATATCTGAGCTACGACACCCTGGATCGGCGTCAATTGTGAACAAACTTTCGAACTCGGTGATCGGGACAGGCGTCATGCTCAGGGTGACCGATGGCGTTTGCTCAGGCGCATCTGCAGACGCGACTAGGGTGGATTGTATAGGTGAATCAGATGCATGTGGTTTCACGCGTGGACTAATTGGGGATTCGACACGAGAACAAGACAACGGAGGGCTGACTGCAATGGGCAACCCCGTCGTGTGTGATGAAAAATTTGGATCAGTGTAGAGCGGGTGCGCGGTGGAATGGATGCAGTTTAGACTGTACGAACGACATAGGAGTAGTGCAGAACTGGAAGATCCGGATCATCGGTCAACAACCGGCCAACATGTCCACGCGCGAGAGAAGGAGAAAGGTGGGAGAAAGATGCAGTTAACAGTAGCACTAGGGATGAACGCAAGAGTAAACGCTAGGCAACATGTGAATGCTATAATCGCGTTCATGAGCAAAAAGTGCACAAAGCTAGCAGTTCTGGTAAACGTCTACGCCTATGTGTTAGTAGATATAAATAGCCTACCTAATTTGGATTGAAAAAAGTAGTTTTGATAAAAATTTACCAATGTATGAAACAACAACGCTCTGTTTGTGGGATAATATAACGAAAAACGTATACCAAATGATCAATACCAAAAATTAGTGGCATTTATGAACCCATGGGTTATATAGCCGTGACAGAGGGATATATACAGGCAGTCAAGTCATCATCTAATGAGGCAGGGCAAAAAAAGAAAGCTAAATACGTAATTCCAACGGAGCAAAGAAGCACGAGGCAGTCTTTGATGATGTTTCATTTTATTAGAGATGGCTGGAAAGTGTATTTGACGGTACTATGCACATGATGCGATTGTTTTATATTCATCTATCAGTGTCTGACAAGTAGTATTGATAAGAATATAAATAGTAATGAAACTATACCACTGGCGCGTACATGCAACCGAATGGTTAAACCCCGTGGCCACAGAGAACCACTGGACAACAGAGGGTAACTAGTCATCATGCGCCAGGGAGGTCCCAACAGCCCAGGCGTGACAAGATTCCGGCCCCAGTGTGAGCTGGTCCCTCTATCACCAATGTGGACGGCGGTGGTAGCGGGATTCGAACCCCGTCACATATATATATATATATATATATATATATATATATATATATATATATATATATATATATATATATATATATATATATATTATATGACGTAAGCCCAGCCAGCTGTTTTGAGCCGCTGTACGCGAGTTCAAAAGCTTCGATTAGGCTCATGGAATGTATGACTAGGAAGCGGAATCCTGTTGATCGGATTCCGGGGTGCCAAAGACGGTTTCCAATACTTAACAGTTACGTAGACCAATCGATTCTTGATGTGAAAAAAGTCCAGTAAATCAACCACTTCGAAACTGTTTTCATTCCCATAAATCAACATTGCGGACGGGGAGGATCCTTCAGTTCCTGGAAAGCTGTGATAGCTTTCAACACAACTCAAGCAGAGGTTATTGTATTCAACTAACTGAAACTTTTGATTTACTCACATAAAAATGAGTTGTGAGTGAATCCCATGCGCGAATGGTGTTGTTAAGATGAGAAGCTAAACTTACCCATTTGTATTACTTTATCCAAGCTGAGCTAATTAATATTCGCCACTCTTTTAACAGAGTGCTAAATTGTGTCAAATAGGAGCAAGCTAACTTGACTAAGATAGAATTTTTGACAGTCGATGAAAGCGAGGAATACATGAGAATGGAAAATAAAGTGAGAAACAGTAAACCATATTGGATTACAAACATGATATATGAGAGGAACGAAAGCGAGTCCAGACCGACAAACACTCACGCAGACAAACAGGTTATGTATTGGAAACTGCACCAGGTCTGGCCACGAATGCCTCGATCATTGGTGGACTTGCAGCACGGGGCGGGGAACTCGGTACTGAACCGGATGCGCCAGATGATATGCTGAACCGGCTAAAACAGGATGCGTTGTGAGAGTCACCGTATCGGGGTTGATGAAGGAGGACGGGTTACGGAGAAAGTAATTGCCACGTTACGATGAAGGGATCAAAAGGATGGAAGGAGAATGGTTAGTTAAAGGATTAGCTACCACGGGAGTTAGGATGGTCAAAGAAATCGAATGAAACACCATAAAATGAATGAATCAAAGGCGGAATGACATCAATCGATGCTTGCGACTTGCCTCATGCGGTTAAATGATCCAATTTTAGGTATCAGGACAAAAATGCGAAAAAGACCAGAAAACAGTTATTAACCACAGCCTAGCGTGAGAGTAGTACGCGGAAAGTTAGAAAAAAAAACTTATATCCGGGTAGCGTGAACGAAGCCGCAAAGATTGGAACCCAAATGAAACGGTACTGAACGGATCTGATTACGTGTTCTCCGAAGTTTAAAGCAAGGAAGGCTCATTGGTTTGGAGAAAACCAGAGATAGCTTTATTTTCATTTCGAAACAGCGTCGCGCTTTACGAGATATTCCATCCGAAAAATTATTCACAACAATTAGGCCACTCAGTTAACAGTCACTCGTGCACGTAAACACAGACCATTGTCTCAAATTCAATGTGATCTGTCAAGCGCGAGGATCTTGCGGATTATGGAAAATTGAAAGGCTCGAAAATGACGGTTTTGCTCTCGAAATGCATATTCCACGATTCGCGGTGCGTTTTGATGATCAACATCGAACTCTGAGACTCGGGGTCGAAAAACAGTGACAGCTGAATATTCAGTTCTGCATGACTACTGTAGAAAACTAGGATACGAGTTGTGCTAGGCCCATGAAAGTTCATACGTCGACCACTCAAATAACAATGATTGAAGTGGATTACCTTATACAATGGACAAAATTGGATAGTCATTCTCACTTAACAGCGTTAAGCAGTAGTGACAATGATTATTGATAGTGCTCTTCTCGGTGTTCGAATTGCATATCTTTCACCGCCAGTTGAGGGAACATCATCTAAGCGCAGTGTGATTTTTATCACCGAGCTCAGGTGTATCAAGAGCATATGGAAACGCCACATTGTGTTGGAAAGTCATTTTATCGAATTCATTGAGTTTTCCCAAAATATTGTATACTAATTTACTACGTGACAGTGGATTATATATAGGACGTGCAGGAAGAAAAAAAATATGAAAACCAGCGGGTTTAGTGTGCTCAACTCTAACAGCTGCTTAGTTGCAATGAGATGAGCAACTGGACAACGGTGAAATTATACGCGCCTGTTCCACCTTGATAAAAAGATCGAGAACGAAGTGCCTCCCAAAGTAATTCCGATCACGCAGACTGACGTTCATATGTTCACTGATCTGGGTAACCATCGAAATCACCAGCAGACGAGGAAGCATCAATATACTCAGATGGTGTGAACAGTAGCCAGCAGTGCGTAACGATCGGGTCAACCTAGAGAGGATTTATTATTGCTGATTAAAGACCCGAAAACCCAACACGCTCCCTTCAGACTTTTTTATTACAGGCTTCCGCATGAGTATAGTGAAAGGCGCATATATACCTATAATCTGGGAAGCCCACTGCACTACCAAAGGTAGCTGGCAGCCAGACCCTGAGACTTGGAGTGAAGAACCACATAAGGTACTAATGGATCAAGGTTAACTAATATGGACTTCAACGGTATGTGATACAATGCCTCACTCGTAAGACTATTAGTATCCTGCACGGAAAGGCACTGGTGCATCGAGCGCTTATACATCATGAATTTAAACACAGATTCATTACAGTGATAGATACATCGCTTGATAATTTGTAGGTTAAGCACGATAACAATAGAAGTTGTGTTGATGAATGCGTGAAAAAACGTCTGTGTATCCAAGACAATGGGAGTGTTTGGGGTGGATATAGAATTCGAGTGAACCTGACTGATGTAGGATCCACTTGATCAAACTCTGAATCTCTCATTGAAAACGATCTTCATTACGGGGAACGGTTGGGATGATATCGAGACCCAACGAGGTTTGGAGTGCATCAGAGAATCGGTGTGCTATATGTTGTGACTTTATTAGTGTTTTAATGTCATAAACATAGCGTTGTCGGTAAAGATTATAATTAGCTGACGATTCGGCTACCACGGGTAACCTTTTTCAATGCAGGTTGGGAATGCTCAATAAAATTTCGAAATGAATTACGCTACTGAAAATTATTAGGTAGTACAATTATAAATGGTTGGAGTGCGCTGCTTGACAAACAGACTGTTCGGCTATTCTGACAGGCCACATGGAAGACAGACGGGATGACATCATAGGACATCATTTCAAAAATGATCACAAGAACTAAGCATTTCCAAAGGACTTTTATTTTGTATAAACCTGAGACCCACATATTCTAGGATCATCGTTAGGCAACAAAAAAAGAACAATAACAACCACGAAAATCTTGTCAAAAGAGCACAATGCAACAAAAACCCAACTGTTCAAACATCCCTTAGTTTTCTCGGGAAACGCTCAGCGCAAGTGCGGACGATAGTATACCCAACCGGCATGCGAGCAAAATTGAACTGAAACGGAGATCGTATGCATAAGAGTAAGCAAGCTGAGCTAAGTGGGACATCCCCGGTTCTACGTACGAGGAGCTGGTTAGAAACCAGAATCGAAAATAAAGTACAGGTTAGCATCCGGGCAATTTGCTATTTCAATATGCACGAAATCTATTCGAGAGAGTTCCGAAAAAACAACATCACTTCTCTCGGAGAGGAAAACTGTTGCAGTGTGCACAATGTGTGTGTGTGTGTGTGCGTGTGTACAGTTGCATACTCTTCAGCCGGTGTGTTTGGTTATGCGGTCGCGCACGCATTCATTCGACGAATCTGCTAGCGAATCGACAGTGCTTACGGAATTTTGTGAACTCGTCTGAGACGTCTAAATCGTGTTCCTGTTTCCTCACGAGATACACTTTGGGAAAGAAAATTCGATGTATATGAATGATGTTAGCACTAGAATGATGTGCGTGTGTCTGCGGAAACATGGTTCATACAAGACAAGAGACAAAAATTGCATTAGAAGCCGAATCATCGTTTATGTATTTTTAGTAAAATTGTTTACCAAATTTGGAATATTTTTGCCTAAGACCTTTCCACCACTTTCCGATTGGACAGTTCTCAAGGAACATTTCGCAGACAGCTAACCCAGACTCGGCTTCAATGATGCAGAATCTATGTTAGGTTCTACACGAGAGTTACCACGCGCAAAAACACACGAGTAAGGGTTTTAATTTAAACCCATAACTATGCGTTGCAGATCGCTTTTCCGTTACAGTCTCAAACAAAATCGGAAAACAAAGCAAAAGTGTGGTAATGCGGAAACCATTCGTATGAATTCTTGCAAATTTATCACACAGATGATAAGAGGAAACATCAGCGGTTGTTGCGTGTCGTTGTAATCCCTGAATATATGTAATCAACCCTGTGGTATGTTTGGAGAAACCAACTCTACCAATTTTACAAACATTGGTCGCCGCAGAAAACATTCTACTTCAACGCAGTCTATCCACGGACTTGAGCTATACAAAACCTGATCGGCGTATTCTGTTCAACATCAGTGTTTGCTCTAGAGACTGACTTCGCGTGGTAGAATATACTAACTTTAATTCATCACCGCGGATCTCCCATGATCGATATATTCCAGGAATGCATCGAAGATATCGATATTCTCAAACTACTACGATCGGGTTTCTGGGAGGAGCCGACCTAATTGCCGCGCTGGGTATTCAGTCCCTAACGCGGATGTCACATCGATTTTACGGATGGTGCAGGGGGAGGAGAAGGGGAGTGGGGCTGGCAGATGCCAGACGCACCTTCTTCATAAGCGACGAAACTTGGTTCTACAGAGGAAAGTCAACTGCCAGGTGACTGGAGGCATTAGGAGACAGGACGTCCTTGCATTGACAACATTTATTCGTCTGTACTTCAAATTATGACATATTACTCTTAATGCCTCATATGTTGTTTACCAGTTCACTTGCAGTTGCGGTGACACGTATATTGGCAAAACAGAACGATACTTGACTGAAAAACTGACTGAACACATTCTAAAATAGCTTTTGCACTCAATGACTCATTTGGACTGCGCAAAACAAATTCCGGCAAGAAACCCGGAATCGGCTATCGCCAGGCATCTACTTTCTACAGGTCATCGAGATGGCCTGACCGGGTCATTCAATATACGATTATGCAACAGAAATGCAAGACTGCTGGCGTTCAGCGAAGCTATGTTGATCGAGACAGAAAACACCCCTCTTTGTGCGCAGAAACAATCATTGCAGACAACTTGTCTTCCCTGGCATTAGCCACAAACACAAAACAAATTGCTATATTCTTTGTGATAAACAATTTTTCTCATTTTTCCACTGTGTATCCCATGTACCCTGTCATATATAAACTGATATGTTTCACGTACGCCATCGACAAGAGTGAACGAAATGCTTGCATCTCGCAATATATGTCTTCGCTCCGTTCTTATTAATTATGACATAGCCGTGAGTCCTCATCCTAATGATTCAGTTTATTTATCTCGGTTTCGACTGGGTGGCTGTGAGGTAGCCACCAAAACCGGAGCACTGACGTGCGAGTGAATAACTTAAACCGACTGAAATTGTTGTTGAAAATAGATTATTTTTGTATTCTCTCACACTAGCATTAGAAAGCTGTGCCATCAACAGAGTGGAAAACAAATTTCAGATAACGAGAAGCAGAAATAATGGGTACATGGAAGGTATGCATGTGCTCTAATATCTGCTGGACAGTGAATACAGGGTAGACTCATGCTCAACCGGATCTCCAACCGGATGGGTTCTGTCGCTTTCATCGTTCGTGATCGATAGATCAACAGCGCGGAGAATCAACGCAGTAGGTAAAGTAGACCTCGGGTTAAATAAAATTTTCAATACACCGAGTAACGTTGGTCGGCTTCCAGAAACTTCTACGCACAAGTGTCCGGGAAACAGTTTATATGACAGCAGGTTGAAGTTGAACAATCTCAAGGTCGACGCATGTGATAGACCACAAACTATTCGATCAGTTTTGACTAAAGCTGATGGTAAACTTGTAGCGTGAGATGTGATGCACGCTCTCTAGAGAATACTTGTGACCTACAACTGCCACAGGAGTTGTCACTCAGACACAAGAAAAACGACGTGATGATTTGTATTCTGACAGTGAACTTGACGAATCAAATCGTACGGAGTACCATTTAAGGCAGACGAAATGGTGTGAGTGACAGGAACACGACCTCGGGAATCAACCAATGAACGCTTGAATCCTACAGCTCATTGTCGTTAGGCAAAATAATCCCTCAGTAGAACTGTTCCGAAGAGTTCATCTTGCTTTCGGACAAAAGAGGAGAAGTATGTCACGACCGAACGAGGCTCGGAGTGTATCCAAAAACCGATCTGCCATATGGTGTGTTAAACGAGAAAATACAATGTCAATAAAACGGTGTCGTCGGTGGAAAAAATTATGAATATCCGACGTTTCAGTTACCGTGGGTGACCTTCCTCAAGATAGTTGTAAAACTGTTTTGAGGAAGGTTAGCCATGCAACCGAAACGTCGGCTAATCAAAACGTTTTCCGCCGGCAGTGCCGTGTTATTGACATAATACGTTCTCGTTTAAAAAACGAGAATATTAAGTTTACCAAAAGACTACGAGAAAATGTGAACGTGAAGAAGATTTTCTCGGTAGAAATAAAAATAATCCAGGGGGATTCAAAACTAACGGGTATGTTGACCCGGCTTGAAACACCAATGAGCGAAACATTTCACAAAGAACCACATTGACTTGTTATTGGCAGATTTGTTACTCCGACTAACAACGAAAACGCGTATTACTAAACAAACAGAAAAACCGATCAAAATAGAACCGAAATCACCATCAGGACGAGGCAAACGAGGAAATGACACATTCCAATGCAGCTGGGGTAGTTTATCCAGACATTCATTGAATCAGACTTGGGTGCCTGTGCAAGATCACTACTGCAAAACGAACGGAATGGGTGACATCTGGACTTAGTGCTGGGGGGTACAGGTGCACCAATCAAGCAGACCGGTATTAATTAGCCGAAAAATATCTTTAAATTTAGACTTTCCTATGCAGCAACCATAGATAGGACGCAGCCCCCTACAAACATATTGCACACCGTCGTATAACAAATACAAGTAGGACACAGACTGGCAAAGCGCAATCCCACAGAATCCATTTCAATGGCCAGAGTTTCAAATAACACAAAGATGAATAATCGGTTCACGTATTACCTGTTTGGTGATCTGTGCGAGCGTGCAAATTCCGAACCGTTCAGCGATCGACGTCGCATTGGTGAATTCAATCGAAAATCATCAAGTAAATAGTTCAACTGATGCTCATTCACCCATGCTTCCAATTCATGGGTTCGTCGAGACATGACACTGAGTTCAACGCGGGAAGAAGTCGCTTGGCGAATAGCTTGATCCGCGTGTGTAAGCGCCTCATCTGCTCGTCGTTGAGCTTGTAATGCACGACGAGCTGTTTCGTCCTGTTCCTGCTGCGCTTCACGAAGCTGTCGAGACAATTTTCGGTTTTGCTGACGTTCTGCATTCTCCGAGATCAGTAATTTGTCCCGTTCTGTGGTGAGCTGTTGAATCGTTTCACGCGCACGATCTAGTGACGCTTGTAATCTGGCTCGATTACTTTGTTCCAAATCCAAACGACTTTCTAGTTCCCGAATTTTTGCTTCTAGACATTCCGTATTGGTCCGCTGGACCTGTAGCCAAACGTGAAAACACGTGAATTACAGCCATATATCTCTGATTCTAAATATTACAATACTTATTATGCAACTTAATTTTGATATAATTAGAGTTTCTTCAAACACCGTAGGAGTAGGTGATCGATCAGCCGCGACAATAATATATCTGAGCAAATAAAAAAGAACACTTCAGTTCACTCAACCAAAACCTCGTAATTGTACTCCGGTTTTGATTGCTATCCCGCAGCATCATCCAGTCGAGGGAAAAATGAATAGAAACACGAAGTGAAGAGCCGAAAACAAAGTAGTAGTCGGAAATCATGAAGACAGGGGAAGAGCTCGAATGCAACTACAACACTGACCACGAAAACCAGCCACAACTTTTAATGTATCCAACCACCTGGTAGGTGGGTATCATGGAACACAACTCGGACGCCTGATGTGTCCTGCTTGACCAAGTACAATGGTTAAGGTTTTATTACTTTTTTGCGAAATCATGGACTGACCACTTCAATCTACAATCCATCACTACCTGCCTCGGCGAGCAGCGTACACCGATGAAACCAGTCGATGAGCATGTATAACACGTCCCAGTCTCCCTAACCTGTTTGGATTCAATACTTGATCCAGAGATTGACCTCTGGTTCCCAACACCCTACGTCTAACCTCAGCGTTTCTGATGAGGTGTTCCCACCATATTCGAGCAATACTACGGAGAAATCGATACTCAAATACCGACAGTCTTTGCTTGTCTTCGTCTCGTAACGGCCCCGTTTTTGAGCTATATAAAAGAACGGACCTAACCACCGCATTGTACTTTACCCTTAACAGACAACTGGGCGTCATGTCGACTCCACAGATGACTGAAGTTGGTCAAAAACTACACGCGTTTTTTTGCATACGCGATAACACTTCACCCGATATCTGACCACCTGATACGATGTAACTGCTTGAAGAAAAACACTTATCTAATTCAGCTAGAGCTTCCCTGTCAAGACAAGGTTTGATGTGAGCCCCAAAACACCAGCATTTTACATGTTGAAGGTGCAAAAGGCATCTCAAACATTGCTACACCTAAACACTAAGGCTTTCTAGAAAAACTCGCAACTTACCTGGATCTTCACTCAGAAAACGAATATCGTCCGCGTACTCCAAGTCAGACAGTTTACTACTTCAGCAAAGATCGATGCCGCTATTCTCACACGAGGACGGGGCTAACTAAAAGGACCATTTCAATTGCAAAACTGAGGAGAAAGGACAATAAAGAGCAACCCAGACGGACGCCAATTCTCGTGACGAACTCAGGTGAAATCAGCAATCTCTTACCATAGCACCCAAACTGCTCCACCCACAATGCAAGCTAAAAAAAGTTAGAGTCGTTTATATCCTTGAGCTTCCGTTTTTACGTCTTTATTCTCATCTTTACTTCTTCCTTGTCTCCTTCCTGTTTAAAAAGGGGTTTTTAATTGACTCATAAGAATTCTAAAACTGTTTTATGAATGCAGTGGCACCATGAAGGTGAACGTTATTATTTGCTAGATTTGGTGTGTGTGTGTGTGCCAAATTTACCGACAGGTTACTATAGTTGATACCAATCACTGTGTTTACTCCATACTCTGCAAAGTTGTTTAACGTTCTTCTAACCGATCAGACTATTAGGATACTCCTCATCCGTGATTCCATATACAGGAATGGCAGTACTCCTACCTGAAACGTCCATGTGTGAACAATAAGCAGTTCGCAAATGATATTAGAGGTCGTCTCCTTCTTTAATTCAATCTATCTCTTGGTCCGCCTGTTCTTGCATGCAAATTATTCTTATACTTAGCTTATCTACAGACTAAGTAGTTTCTGTATATGCTAACAATTAATTTTTACAGGGTGCATAAAGACAGTGAGTAACTTGATTTGTCATTACACTAGGCCCTTCTGGCTATGGGATCCATCCGTGTCACTGCAGGCATAAGCTTCAAAAACTACCTGTCAGTATGGTAATGAAATGCAAGCCCGATGTCTAAAGAATATCAGTGAACTGGGAAAATACCACTTGACACGTATGCAGGAAGGGGCACGGACTATGACGCTGTCGAGGACCTTAAAGAGGAATCGAATGGCCACGACCGGGATGATCAAAATGTCGGAACTAGATAGGGTCATCTTATCTGGCCAACTCAGAGGTCACATACTGGACGAAGTGTCTTCGTGTATCCACGAAACACTTGTGGCTTTTACCAACCTTAGATGCCCGTGGCGTTGACGAGGTATGCTTTTTTTCCATCGAAGGTCAAATATACAGCAATTAGGCCAGTCGATCTGTACGGTTCAGGAGCCCGGGCCACTGAGGCTTGAATACTCACGAATATCTTCGAAACACGGCTCGAATCTGGCGTGCCCGTTATATCAGCAATATTGAGGTTGGTCGTAGATTATTTGATGCATAAGACAAGTCTTCAGATACACTAAAGCTCATCGGGCTGCGACGGTTGGCACACGCGCTGCTCGTGCTTACGGGCAGACGTTCTTAGCAGGCAATTTTCTATGACGAAGGTAGTGATTACAGGATGAGTAAAGATAACCGGTTCACAACATGGAAAAATAGTATGAAAAGCCTGACCGATAAACTTGGCTACTTACAGCGCACTCGGTTTTTACTGGTTGCAGCTTATATGATCAACTTATTCAAAAGACACTGAGAAAATGACCGTATGTCGTACCCAATAACGTATTTAGGTTCATGATTAGTGCGATGTGCTCGTAAGAGTTTAAGGACAAAAGCTCCTCACACGTGGAACAGGAAAATGTTTAGTGGACAGTTTCTTGGAAATACCAGCCAGATGAATGTAAAAAACGATAAATTTCTGGTTGGATGAGAACAAGTCAATCCACTTCTCCACATTTTTTACGGCAACAAGCTCATCGACTTCTCGCAGACCCTCAAGGGATGAGAAAATATCGCCCAGTGATCATAGGGTTCGACCCACTCCACTATATCCCAGACCGGTGATTACTGTGATCAAGCGTAACCCAAAGCGTGAACTGAAACGCATTATTACAACAACACTGAAGAAAATCCACGTATCTGGAGTTCGATAGTGGTGATTCTTCTCTCTGGTTCCAGACGAAAGGTAGTTATCATTTTCGATATCAAATGTACGGCGAATTTATGCATAAATTTTGTTGAGATATGACGACCCCACGATGCGTGTAAAGTAGAGATAGATGCTATCAGATGAAGCCCTGATTTACGTACAGATATAGAGATTAGTATACAGATTACTGAATGCACAGTCCTGATAAACAAGTCATCGAGAACCGAATATCAAAAGTATCGTTTTCAGAGGGCATCCAGACTGGTCATTTGATTCTCTGCCGAGGTGAAACAGGTGCGGAAACAGCGTCACGACCTTTCACAAGCAACTGTCACCAGCCATTTGATTTTCGATACCAACTTTTCCCAGTGTGTTCACGATTAGAAACACAGTGACGCTTCCTTCATTGAACTGAGAAGTCTGGTGTGGAACTTACCTGTTTCAAATCGGATGCGGAAAGTTTTGTTTGGAGTTCATCCACCTGTGAGCGTAGCGCGTCACGCTCTTTCAACAACTCGTTGATCTCTTGCGTCTGAGCTTCAATCGTGGTTGCATCAATCGAGCGAGCGGCCAACGCGCTCTGATGCAAACGTTGTGTATCTTTCATTGCTTCTCTATGATCGTCGACTTGAGTTTGCAAATCGATCGTCTCCCGTTTTGCAGTGCACAACTGATCCTCTAACTAGAACAAACATTATAAATGTGAGTGAGGTTATAACTGGAATGCCAAGCGAGGAAAACGAAACGATAATTCGGTTTGATGATGCACGAAAACGTCAAAACCAATTAACGCTTTGCCAACACATCATTTGGTTGGATTACTTTCGGTGACGAGTGTGAAGAGATTTACCGACTACGAAACAAGCTATTAATCAGCACAAACGGGAGGTTTATCTGAGTCACTAGTCTGGATATGCACCAGCAGCTAATCAACGCTGCAACCCAACCTGATTACACGATGAATATTTAAAACAACAGATCCATAGAAGGCGTAATTGAATGGGACAACTGAACCAATATGAACAGCTCTATTGCACTAGGGGAAAACAATAGGACGAAATGAACAGGATTCAAGGTTTGATAAACATTTTCGTAAGAAAATCCAGAGAGATATCCTGGCGATTAACTCTCATAGATGGGAAGAAACCAACTTTGAGACAGAAGTTTTCTACTCCAGCACAACGTGACACCAAACGCAGTAATACACACAAACAAACAAACAACACAAAAGTTCATGAGATCCTATATATATGTGAAAATCGCACTGTAAATGTGACAGTTGATTCGGACTGGGAAAAAACAAGAAACGTTCCACATTAATTACCGTAGTTCAAGAGTCACACATCCCAATCGTCCACACTGACCTGGATGGCTTAATAGTGAGTATCTGAACTCCAGCGAATGATGAAAACAGGCTGTTCGGACCAATAGTGTCATCGAAAAGCACTTCGGGGATCGGTGAACATGGTTACCGTTTGAGTACACATACACAATTGAAAAAAAGCATCAGGAATTCTTTAGCTTAGTTCTTTGCTTAAAAAATATTTGCTTTTACCTCGATTTCACAAAGTGATGATGCCATCATGATCGTAAACAATGGTGGAAAGCATCTAAACAACGGATATTACTGAATGTAATCAACAGACCTTCATCCGTTATTCAATTGAAAGAAAGCATGAAGTTTCTTGAGACTACAACTGACGGAATGATTTCATACCGTATGGAAGCAATACCGATTACGATGAATAGGAACAATCGCGCGATGACACTTTGATTTACAACGAATTACGAGTATATCAGCAAGCAAAAGATAGCGAGTTGAAAGGAAGAAAACAGAAATGGCCAGAAACAAAGCAGATATGCTCCAATTCGGTTCATAAGCAAACAGACAGTCGGTGGACTGTGTTCGGCCGTTTGGTCGGCTGTTTACCTCCTTCTTCAACCGCTGCAATCCGGACGCTTGTGTCACGGCTTCGTCAAGTTCCGTTTGTAATGCGCGTTTCTGACGAGTTATTGCGTCTTTCTCCTCGTCCAAGTGATCGATCTACAGCGGAAACGTTCAAACGGAAGGTGCGTAATCACCCAGTCCAAGGAGAAAACTATTAAGACTTATTTCCAGCATAACATTAATTGCAATTATAATAAACGTTTTGCATCCTTATTGTGCCCTAAAAATCGGTACAACACTTCAAGGGCGGGATGAAACCAATCACTGGCTATCGAAAGGTAGAGAGGGAGGGAGGAATGAATGGTGGCGACGAGATTTAAACTAGTAACTCTTTACTTCTTAATAATGGCCACCTCAACGGTGATGAACAAACTGTTGTGACTCAATGATTTGAAAGCAAAACCAGTTCTTGCCCCGTGCACAGATTCCAGATCAAACTCTTGCCCCCCTGTTCACCAGAGGCACTGCGTAGTTTCTTTGTCGAATATTTTGTGCAAGTTGGGGTGTTTCAAATCGTAAAGAGAATGGCATGATAAGGAAAATACAGACCATTGAATATCCATAGGAAGTTGGTCCGAGGGATCAAAATACGGCGTAACGGTCTGTGAAGGTATGGGCCGGCACATTGCCGGTAGACGTCCTGGTTCAGTAGCAGACAGCACGCCATCACCCGTCCAGAATCAACGGCAATGTCGGAGACGGTGAAGCCGACAGCACATCATCGGCTGTCCAGAATCGCAGACAAGAGCGGAACCAGCCAAGCAAAGCAATCGACCAATCAGCGGCTAACATTTGTCAGAACCGACTACAGCCGAATCAATCAGTACTGTTACAACCAGACAAGCAAGTCATAGGGACCGTTTAGAAATATCAGCGAACCGAAAACCCTTCATGCAATGTTCTGGTTATAATCAACCCATATCTTATGTAAACGATCTGTTTTGCACCAGCAAACCGAGATGGCCCGAAGCCAGAAGAGTCTTCTCCCTAAAGCTAGCTGGACAGAAGAGAACACGATCAGCATCAGAACTGGCACTACACAGGGGGGAGGTTACCGAAGTCTATCGCCTCTTCGTCGGTTCCTTGTGACGTATGCAAACCCCGCGTTATAAAGGTCTTCACTCAATCCCTTTCCTTGACCTTACGGTGTTGTCTCTGCACCGAATTCTATGCTATTTAACACTGTATTGTGCTTGGCTACCATGTGCATACATGTGCTTGATCTGGAAAAAAGGCTGGTTTACATATTTCTGTTAGATAGTAGAAAACAAATTCAATTCGCGCAATAAAGCCTAAGTTTTCGTACTGCTGAATAAAAAATCCGTTACAATCTACTCTAATTTCATCTGGAGACGTCAATTTGTTTATCTCAAGAATCGAAAGTTGACCACTGTTTTAGTTGACAGTAGCGTGCTTCTAGGTGTTTCAGCTGAAATTCTACCCTGGTTAAAACGTTCCCCGACGGCGTATCCACCCGGAGAGGATTGAATTTCTGTATATGCAGACGATTACAGTGACACGCAAACACAGTTTTTCGTCTTGAAATTTTTCCACGACGCCGATGATTGATTTGAATCCTAAAGAATGTCAACTGTTCATTTCATTTGTTACTGAATGACACAACAAGGACAAACTGGCACAACCACAACATTTGCAGAAGAATGCCAGAAAGTGTGATAGCACATCAGGCATTATGTATCATCAAGCTCATCGATAGAAACAAAGTGAGAACGACAGTTGTCGAAATTCGCCAGTAATGCAGTCATTGATTGATTAAAACCCGACCGGTTTACTCAAGTAAGAAAAATACTAGGCGGAAAATAAGCCCGTCTCCAGTGATACCTAATCATATCAATACGTAACATTTTATCTAAAAAAGAAACAGTGGGTCAGGTCGTAAAAACGAACTTGTTCGTTATTTAACGTTTTTCTCTGCGTGTTCTGTGGGATTGTTCGAACACTCATTCAAGGGACATCAGTGGTGCTGTACCGGCCAGACCGGAGGCCGCCATCTTGTTGTTCGTTTACTGTGAATGTTGGTGCCTGTTGATACACTTACTGAGTCTCGGCTCACGGAATCCTCTCTTCCTGTTGTGCTTTTGCAGATTGCACATGTGCAACCCTCGTCGAAAGAGTATTGCCCCTGCGTGCTACAATGCGATTAGTCAAGTTGCAACGTCACAACAATCGTACCGTTCCACTCCACACACAGGCTTACCTAACTCTAAGCTTACTGACCTCTCGGGACACCCGCTTATTGACGAATGACTCCGCGTTTGTGTGCCCCCTTAAGTGTTCCGACTCTTGGTTGACCGTTAACACCCATATCAACATACAAACAATTTTTTTCCTAAACGTAAGATTTTTTACATCTTACAACCTGCGAGGTGACTAGAAAGTTTATCCAGGTAAATGGATCTTACTGATTGTGTGTGATCGACTGACTGTAGTTAAATGAAGTGGAAGGCCAGACTCTACCTCAATAGATCTGATCTTCTATGGTTCCAATAATTCATTCAATGATAGGGCACAAACACAGATTTTCGATCTTATAGTTATCAACTCCGAACCCATCATATTCAAGGAACTTCTCATTCAGCGAGTTTGTGGTTGATCTTGAAGATCAATCATTTTCATACGGCAACAACGAACAAGTGGAAGAACGTGCAGTGTTGGTGCGACACGCACTACATGGTGGAATAGCGTTCTGATTTCGCACGCGTCCCACTGGAAAAATGTGTACTAGAGCTTCCTAACGCCGATGAAGTGGTTGCCAGATGATTCTGGCGACTTTCAAATGCCACCACTAGGGTGTTAATATGGAATGACAAAACACAACACGATTATGTGGTTATTTTTTGTCCGAATAGCTAGTTTTTTGACTTACGACTGACACATCAGACAACTGTAAGCTATGCGATCCTCTACTGCACTTACACAGAAAGCAGTTTCGCAGACACAGACACACATGTACATATACACATACATACATACATGCATACATACATACATATATACACGCAGAGCAAGACAGTGAGTTGATAAAACTTGGAGTAACGGGCTGACACAGCCAAACGAACTCTCCTGGCGTATGACTTAGCTAAAAAATGAACATCCGAGAACAACACATGCGCCTCATCGAATGCAGTCTTCAACCCCCACAAACTTGCTATCTCCAGCTTTTCAAACTAACTCGTATATTATTGTTTTGTGGGATCTGTCCGCAGTCTTTTTTTAATAAGAAAACATTTTTGTACTGATCTACTTTTCCGAGCCTGGCAACCAGCGAAATTTAGATGAAAGTATACACTGATTCTGTGTTTCGGAAATGTCAGCATTCACTAATTAAGTTTCGTATGTGCAACAATGTTGCCGAGTAAAGCCTTCAAGTATTGGATGAATCAGTACATAAAAATGTTTCCCAAAGAAACGGGGAAAGAGAGAGAGAGAGAGAGAGAGAGAGAGGCAAAGAGACAGTGGAGAATGTGACTGATATCATATCTGGATTGGACTTACTCGATCGCGCAGCTCCTTGATTAACGCCTGTTCGGCCGATGGCTGCTGTAAAAGCCGCTCACAGAGTTCCTCCTTCTCCGCTAACAAAGTCTGACATTTTTTCAACTCTTTGCGCAATTTCCTCTCTAAAAAAGAAATAAGCAACACCGATATTGCCATGCTATTTGAAAGGTGATCATCTCATGCTATAATCCGAGGTGCCAATGATTCACATGGGTGAGAAATTGGGAGACAGATGAGAAAAAATGAATCCACAGAGGAACACCCTTCGAATGTATCAGTTATACATACACTCAGCCACTGTGAGTTCCAACTACACCATTTCTCAGTATTTTTCGGGACTATGAAAAAAACAATTCGAAATCATGCCCAGGTGTTCACAATTGATGTCCAACTGGCTTTAGCCACAAAGATCCACAGCATTATTGGGGAGATTTGGAGTGGATAACCACAAAAGGTCCCAATAGGTCAGGAGTGGTAACGAGTCAGACGACAGCGGCGGATTACTGTCTACCACCAAAGTGACCGGTGGTGAGGGGGATTCAAACCTCCGACCTCTGCAATGAGCTCATGTATAGATCACCATTCTTTATCGGTGTAAGTGTTGATACTTGCTCATGCGCTTACAGAGCTCCGGCTCATCGAGTTTTGTTTGTATCTTTGCATATCGTGCATGTGCAACCACCAATGAAGAACACTGCGTCCAGCATACTGCACCTCTGGGCCGGTAATTCAACTCGAACACCACCGGTTGGAATATCGTCCTAACTGTTTTGAGCGGGGTTAAGTACTTCGGTAAAAAAACAGTGATGCGACTGACTAACTGATTGCGCGATGATCGTTAGCCCAATCCATGAGTAGGGGTATATTTCTCTGCCTTGCAGTCGGCTTTCACATCCAACGTGGGTGGAGCGAGATAAAATCAGGAAAATCTTTGTAGTGATCAAGCGGGTTAGAGGATGGCGTTCATGCACCCGGATTCTCCACTATTCTCGTGCCCTCAATGTATTCTGAATATCAGTCTGCTTGGAAAAACTGTTCAAGAATGTCATTTTTTATCTTCGCGGTTATAAAATCCGAGTTCTGCTGACTGATTATGTTGTCATCATTGAAAACCATAGAACTAGAGTGCAACTATTTCATTCATGTTAGCAATCATCCACCTGTTTCGTGGATATGTGTTCTCGCCTGTGATTATTTTTTTCACACGGAGGACCTACAGCATGTTGATCGTCAGTCAGTGAAGTTGGTTCGTCGGCTGGAACGAAAATATCGACCCGACGACATACAGCAGAAAACAAACATTCTACCCGCATGTTAGAGACTAGCGATGGTTAGACTTTAGGAATCTCAGCTTGACCGACTGGTTCATTCTCACGTATATCAACACATACACACGCACGCACACACAACACAGATTCACTTGCTCCGACTGAAACGTTTTATCCGTGCTCAATTGACAAGGCCATCGTCTATACAGATAATCCGGACCCTGGGGACTGTGGTCATATGGTCTGACTGCGACGCGCACCAGTTGATTTTGTGTCTGTTTCTGTTAGGAAATAATCTAAACCCAGAGACAAAAGGGACCTACTGCATTCGCTTCCAATTTACTAAGTGAAATCCTCACGCCGAACCAAGTTGTTTCACCTGCCTCTGCGCCGGATGTACTTTTTCACTAACTCCGGGAGATCCCATCCACTCTATTAACACTATTGATCTAACCTTTGCGCCTGACAGTTGCCTGGATCAAGTGGATTGAGCCTTAGTCCACTCCCGTGTTCATACTCGAAGTTGCTTCGTTGTTCCCACTGTGTTGCATACATACTGACCGTTGTTACCACGACAGTTCAATTCGATGCCATCTACGTATTTGCGCTCGGCCCATTTTTTTGTCCTTCACTAATGACCTCCTGGTTCCCAAATGATCTTATTGCTTGTGCAAACTCATTTCTGAAGTGTCTCTTCGTTCGCCAATCCACTGATTTTCACGTATTCTCTATTTGTGTTACTGTTCACGTATCATTCCCGTCGAGCCGCCTGTTTTATGATTCCTTATGTTGTTCGTTTGTCTATGAAATCATTTCTCTCACTCTCTCCTCCGTGTCCCGTGACCTGAACCGCTTGTTTCACACTGTCACTGAGGCTGACGTGCCGAGCTTCGGACTAATCAGAACAACATCCCGAACAACCAGTCAGATGGCCGTTCCAATTTTATTGCTGATATTATTGAAAAATATATGGAGAAAAGGTGTTAATAATATTCCGTACAACAGTGCGACAATGTTTGGGATTTGTATTTCACCTTCGATGTATATGCAGCGGCGACACTGGGACTAACTTCACAGCGCTGGCCGAACATGGTGGGAACACCGCATTAGCAGACAGTGAGTTAGAAACCAAAGGCCATTCCCTAGATCAATTGCTCAACCTGAACAGGTTAAATTGGTTGGGGGTATGTATCACTCATGAATGCGGGTCGAATCCCTAGGTATACATTTCTCTACAATGCAGTTAGCGGTTAGAGGTCAGGTTACGGTGACCAATTCATAAGGCGAAATGATATGAAAACCTTTATGAGTGAGGCTAGCCGTGTATGATGTGTTAGGTTTCCGGGTTGGGGTCCACGAGATCCGTCTACCGGACAATAAGGGACATTAGGTGAGATGTCACGGTGCCTGGATTCCTGGGTGGGATCCAAGGAATCAAGCCAATGAAAGTTGCTATAATACGGCATCTGAGGCTCGTGAAATAATATTGGGAGGGAATAAAAGTCTCACCAAACTCGGCATATCGATAATTGTCCACATTTCCTTCTGTCACAGTATGACTTGATGTTCAAAAGGTATCAATTTGACGGGGAACAGCTATTTTATTTGACCAGCAATGAGGCGTTATTGAGCGTATTTAAGAATCTGAAAACTTCTTATTGTGAACAGGTTATTTCCGTGTTCAAGTTAAAATAATCATACAGAAGGATTCTGACAATTCTTCGACAGAATTATGGGTTTAGGATAGAGCAAAATCTTATCTTCCGCTTTCGGTGTGACTCAGATTAGGTGGAATCATCGCCGTTATTGCATATTACTAGGAAGAATCAAATTCACCGCGATTTTTCAGAAAATTCACGGGGGGCGAGTTGGCATAAATTTGCTTGCATGTGGACTAAATAATGGAACTGAGATTAAACAAATGCAACGGAGTGAGGTTAGGGGTTCAATACAATTGGAGTTTTCCGTCAGAATGAATCATACCAGCTTCACTTGGGTTATCTAAAACAGATGAATCGATCGCAAAAAGATCTGTGGTGAACTTAGTCTACAAAAATAGTATCAGGAGAGACAACCATATTCACCGAGGAAGCTTCAAAAAACAGCAATATATTACTGTTGAAATTCTCATGCCTGGTTTATAGCACACAGTTCAAGGAGACCAATGGCTCGTGATTAGGCTGCTCATACTTGTGTAAGCAGAAATGGTCTACAGAGGAAGATTTAGATACGTTGGCAGCCGATGACAAGCAAACTCGTTCCGGTCATCAAACACTAAGGTGACAACAATGTGAAGGGTACACTTAGAATCAGAATTTTAAACAATGGTTCCTTTCTCTGAGAAGATGAAAAGAACACGCTTATAAGCTACACGACCAGGCTTCGGTGAAACGACACTCCACCCTGATCAAACAAGAGATAAGACTAATAAACACGACATTTGCCAACAGTTCCTCTGTACCACCAGTAGCAAACTTCTCTGGCACGGAATCCGGCTTCTGTGAATAACGGGTCCGGTCGAAAAAATTACGACATAGAAGCCGACAGCCTAAACGCCGTGTTTATTCACCCTATCCTACCACCCTATTTTTCTTCTGTCCCTCAGATATAGAGCCTTTTCCTCAGAAGTTATCTTCAAGTTTCGTCGAACCTCAAAATCAACTTATGCCGTGGGTCCAGACGGTCTATCCTCCACTGTTCTCAAATATGGAACGACTCAACTAACCGGAATTATCACTTCCCTCATCAATAAATCTGTTAATGCTGGTGCTATTCCTGCTTCCTGGAAACCCGTGACAGTAGCAATTATTCCCAAACACTCTACTTCCAACATTTTGTAAAAACGTTTTCCTTCCGTCACCATCACTTCTTCCGCGCTTAAGTTGACCGAGCGCGCTATCCTAAGTCAATTGCGTTCCTCTTTCATTGTTCCAAGTGACCCCAATCGGCTTACTTACAAACCTAACACATGCACTCTGGGTACTGTCGCTTCAGTTTGACATTTCATTCCGGACAACTTAACCAGTTACATGAAATCCGTCTGATGTATTTTCTTCAACTATTCCTCTGCATTTGATTCGGTTCCACGTCCTCTACTTCTTCAAAAGCTAGAGTCTTCTGGCTGTCCCATTTACCTACTCGCCTGGTTGAACGACTACTATTCCAACAGAACCCAACGTACTAAAGATGGTACAACTTCATCCAATCCTTTGAATAACAACCCAGCTGTTTTTCAGTGCCGTTCTCTTCATCACATACATTGGCGACTTGACCACTGCACCACGTGTTCAACTTTTTACATACGACGATGACGTCGTGCTCTGTCAGTCTATCCAAAAACCTTTTTCCACGAACTTAAACAACATTCGAAAATTTTCGTCGCATTCTGGACTGCGTCTCAACACTTCCAAAGGTTTCCAGTGTGCTTTATCCGTTTCTCGTTCCTCTTATCTCAATGGGCAATCAGCTACTTCCGGAGTCGACTCGGTTAAATATTTAGGCGTTGAAAGCAGCACCAATTTATAGTGGTCTCATATTCTTGATTGTGTTGAAAAACTACGTAAATTGTCTTTTCAAATTCGTAATCTAAGGCAGTTTAGTGCCACACAAGCTGTCGTTTTTTCTTTTGTCCATCAATGTATTCTCCTAATCTTATTTTACTGCTCTTCAATAATCTCTCCTGGTTTATTTAAGAAAGATTTTATCACAATACACCACGGTCTGGCCATTAACAGTCATGTCTCTTTGATTCTCATGGGGTCTGTTAACTGTTAAGTTTGCGATTTGCACATTGTAACCTGTTAAAAATCCGCCATCGAGATTCTTGTATATTCCACGCACTCACAGTACTATGACTTATCTGCTTGCATCATCAAATCATTCTACACATACCGCATTTAGACTTATTCCCTCTGACATAAATGTCTATCCCTACTTTACATTGCCTTGCTTATCTTCAATACAATACAATACCAATGCCAGTTAGAATTCGGGGATTTCGAAGACCATGGAGTATTTGTTTCACAGTATAACACAATTTTCAACACCACTGAGCAGCTCATATACTCAAATCGAAAACCTATCAATTCAGGTGAAAAAGCGCCAAATGTAGTATAGAGCGCATTTCATGTCTAATCCTGGTTGATCACCTCAGAGGTACGCTACGATCGGTCGCATCAGTGGCACACAGCGCTCCGCTATCGCTAAATTCCAGCGGTAAGTTATCTCCAAAAGTGCAATGAGCCTTGTAGGCTATAGGATATATTACCTTTCCACAGCACTCGTGTGTAAGCATGTTGCAAAAAATCAAATTAAATGGTCTTATGGATACTTCATGATTCGTCAGAGACATAGAATTACTGTGGATAAGCGAGACAAATGTGTGTTTATATATCGCCATAAACGACAAGACAAAATGTTCTGTAGTCCACCTACCCGTATCCGGATCAATCGAATCCCGTAGTCCAAACAGTTCTGTTCGAGCTTCGTCTAATTCATGTTCCAACTTCAGTCGATCCCGAGTCGCTTGCGATAATTCCTGTTGGGCAGCATCTAACTGTTCTTCTAAGTGCCTCAGTCTTGCGTGATTTGTGGCACGGGTTTCGTCCAACTCGGCTTCTCGTTCTTCAATCAACCTCTGTGATTCGGATCTTAATTGATTCAAATGTTGTTCCGCCCGACTGCGAGCTTGCTCAGCAATGGTCAAATCTTGACGAGCCTCTTCCAATTCTGACCGGAGTTCGGCTAATTGAAGCATGAACGACTGTCGGGTTTGACGTAATTCGACCAGTTCACTCGTCAATTCCTTGGATTCGTTTTCCCGATTCGCGTTGAGTTTATTCTTATCCGGTAATCTATCTTGCTCGTCAAGATTTGCGCTGAGCGAACGCATCTTTTCGTTCGCTTCTTTCAGCTGAATTTGGAGAACCTGGCAATTGATCAAGGACAGATGAGCGTTGACGGTAATCCAAATGTTTACAACGGTTGGGACTGTACGACGTTCAGTTTTACGAAGGAAAATGCCCATTGGAAATGGAAACAAAATCAAACTAGAAAGCAGCTTGGATAATCAAACATTGAATAAAATATTCGAAAAAAGCGGTCAATCAGACTTGAGGTCGATCAGATTTTGACTTAGTAAGTGCTTAGGCAAAGCATATACTTGTCATCATCATCATCATCATCGTACAGCGTTAAACAGTAGGGCAAGCACCACTGACCACTGCCTTTCTCACCATGTTGCACGTTGAATTAAAAAGTATGAATATACAAGATGGACAGGGAGTGGACCTATATGGGTGGGAAAAGAAAAGAATGCCCTAGTAGCCAACACACGGAATACACAGTCTAACTGTACAAACGTACACCGATCAAACATTCTGATTCGATAGAAAGTGACAACACGATCTCCACTGTTCGCGGTTCGCAGCCATATCCTTCAGTGTCTCCAGCCAACCGGTTGGTGGATCTTTTGGATCCCAACCACGAAGACGTGAGACACCTACTTTTTCTGAGTCTGTTGTACATTTCCTCATGCCTCGCTGCCTGTTGACCTCCACGTGGTCTCTTCCACTCCCTGGGAGGGGCGGAGAATAGGATACGGTACGGTAGACGTGTGTTTGCCATACGTAACACGTGTCCCAACCAACGAAGTCTACTAAGTTGGATACGCTGTGACAAAACGTTCTCTGAATTAGTACCCAATACTCGCTTTCTTACCTCATCGTTGCTTACTCGGCTATTCCACCCAATCCTAGCGATACTACGTAAACATCGATGGTCGAAAACCTCAAGACGACGAATATCTTCTGCACGCAGACTCCAAGTTTCGCAACCATACAACAAAACTGAACGCACAGTGGCACAGTATACACGACCTTTCAACTTCAATGAAATATCGGGTCGGCGCCACAAGTGCTTCAGTCCAGTGTACGCCACGCGAGCCTTGGATATCCGCGTACTCACCTCTGCTACTGTGCTCCCATCCGTCGTCACGCAGCTACCGAGGTAGGTGAAATGATCGACAACTGCCAGCACCTCCCCATCGAGCATCAAGCTCGGAATCGTTGACGTCCAGTCTTGTAACATCACCTTGCACTTTGAAGGTGCAAAGCGCATGCCGAATGGGGCTACAGCTCTTGCGAGATTATCTAGTGCACGCTGAGCATGTTCCGTGGATTCGAACAAGCAGAAAGCGTCGTCTGCGTTTTGTAGGTCACATAGCTTTTCACTATCTCCTAGTTCGACGCCTACATCCTGAAGATTTTGCAAAGCACTCTCCATTATTTCGTCCATGACGAAGTTAAAAAGGAATGGAGACAAAGGGCATCCCTGCCGAACACCACTGGTCGTTTCGAACCGACCGGATAGTTCACCGTAAACCCTTAAGCGGCCAGAAGTATGAGAATACAATGATCTCATTAGGTTCACGAACTTCTGGGGCAGTTCGTGAACCTAATGAGATCATTGTATTCTCATACTTCTGGCCGCGTAAGGGTTTACGGTGAACTATCCGGTCGGTTCGAAACGACCAGTCATAAATTGGTATCCACAAGTAGTGTCGAAAACTATACACACCACATATTCACACTTTGGACTAAGCACGTGATTGACAATCCAACCATGATGAGTAAAAATGGTAACTTAAACTGAAGCGGTTTTTCCCGTGATAATCGTGAATTTTTAATGCCTAAAGAGTGTTCCATTTGTGCAGCGAATCACAGTTACATGAATAAATCTCAGGGTATAAGGTTTTTGACTAGTGACAACAGACTACTGGAATTCATTGGCAAGACAAGAGTTTTATACAAAAAAATAATAATTTGTGTCACGAAAGACAAAATGAAAATATTTTTCAAGTTTTTTAAAAATCTTTTTACCTAATTTTGGCAATTTTTTCGTCGCAAAAGTTACAGAAACTGGGAATAAAACTGGTGTGCTTTGGAAAAAGAAGAAAACTTAGCTTATGGGAAATAGTTCGTATAGTCATTTATTTCATAAATCATCCTGTTGGGCATGAAATCCCCTCAGTGCGTAGTCAAATTAAAACGAAAAATCGGAGGTAATAATTCAACTCCCCCAAAAGGTCAGCACGCGATTTCCGTGAAAGAAGCCCAGAAATCGGGCGTTTGTGAAGGGCATTGTAAACGAAGACGACCATGTGGTTGTTAAAAAGGTGCAGGAACGTTTTCTACATTTTGACCAAGACTGTTTGCCGAAATTTTGAATAGAAAACTTGAAAATTGTACAAAATGAACGATCGCACGAACGTCATGCCAATAAACGTTTCTTTCACGTATAGAGCACACATTTTCTTATCCCACTGATATCTATTTTTTGTGCAAAGAGAATCGGATTGAAGCGGGTTAAAAAGTATCAAGCAAATTGAAAAATGCTTTAGTCTGCCTACAGAGGAGCCAATTCATCTACTGTTCAATTTTGTATTAAAGCTCTTCCATAACGGAGAGCACTCTGACAGAGAATAAAGCATCCGGACAGCGTCGATTATAACAACGCCTTCGTCCCCGACTCTGAGAAAGTCGACTCAGATGATTAGTGCGAACGGCTGTCGCATTGTCACGAATGAGTACCTACGATATTACCGACTTGTTCAATCACGAGAAAACCGAGCATAGTGTATTTAGTGATAAAAGCCTCCTGAGTTCGAATTCAGTAAAAAAAAATAAGATGGAAAAATAATGTTGTGGTTTTCAGCTACCCATTCATTCAATTTCCAATTTCTGTTTCTGTGCTATATTCAAGTGACTTTCACAAATTCCCAATGATTTTTAAATCTGATCATATTCCGATGTGTTTTCCTAATTTCGTAGGATGAATACTAACAACATTTACTCAAATATCTGTCATAAGACAATGAAAACGGTTACAAAAGAGACCACCAGCAACAGAATTTAGTGCGAACCACCGCTCTCAATGAGTCCTATCATCGGTTGAATCGTCGGTTACCTATTCAGGGTCAGGGTTGGATTTTAGAGATTGAAAGTAGATGGTAGTTTACTCTGTATCCTTTGATAGGGTGTTATATAACTTTACTTAGGGGATACGTACACTAAAGGTATTTAAATTGTCTAAAATAATAGCTTCTACGATTAGGACTGAGTGAGAAGCATTTCGTTGCTTGCCGTGACCGAGGTCCAAAACGTTTGATCGATTTCGCAAAAGATCCGGTATCTTCTGTGCCTGGACTGCACTACTTACTATCACAAACGTGGTGAACCAAGATGGAAATCGTGACTGAATTCTAGACTCGCCGAAAGTGACGCTTAGTTTGCTGGTGTGTGTAAGATTACCGTAATTCGAAGTCACAGCAGTCAGCTGTTTATTTGCCCTACACAAGCACACGGAAAACCTGCGCGGAGGGCAACACGTTTCGTAACGAGAAAGCAACGGGTGGGTACCCAGTGCATGTTTAATGCTTGTTCTAATTGAACTGTGCATTGTGGCTATTTTTATAATACAGGCCGCTGAGAGACTGGCCTATTTACCTGCACACTACTCATGTTGAATTGGCTTGACTAGTCCAAGGGACACCCTAATCAGAAAGCTTTTGTTCAGGACCATTTTTCTATCCCCGGGGTTTTGCCGTAGTCCAGCAGGGTCTTTTTAGTTGATTGCCGAGTGCTCCGGAAAGTCACATCCCCTTCTGTATGTGACTATCTGGTTGGTTTAAGGTGATTAGCTACATAGTCGCCTCTTTTCGCAACGGCATTATACAACTTGGCTTGATCAATCGTGATCATCAACCGAATACTATAGTAGCAAACAGCGCACCGAACAAGTCTACTCGGCAATATGTGCAAAACATAACCCAAATAACACAACATCTTGACATCCAAATGCCTCAGTATGGTTGAAGGTGGGTGTCTCAAATGGCTACCCGTCCTGAACGCCTCTCGAAACGCTCCCAAATGACCGTGTGTCTTACACAGCCTCTGCTGAGGACGTCCTACCCACTGCCTTCTCGTAACGGAGATGTTTCAACTAAAGTGAGAGGACGAAAGCGGATGCCTGGTGCTCTCCACCAACAATGATACAACTGGCTTTAAATTAAGAATTTCAGACTTCTGTAAGAGACCCAAATCGTTGAGCTCCGCACTTTCGTTTATCGTGAACGTTTCATCATCAATCGTGTGAACTAACAAAATATCTCAATATAGCCAAATCTATTGTAAAATCCCGATACAGTTGAAAACCTCCTTCGAATGTTTTGATTGGACGAAAGCAAATCGAAATCTTGACAAAACGAACACAAATGGCAGCACATTTCATCACTCGGAGAACGAAAACAGAGTGAATTACAGTTGATACATACCGATATTTGCGCGTTCGAATGCGCCAACTGTTTTTCGAGGCTCTTAACCAAAGTTTCGGCTCGATCTCGTTCGTTCGTAAGCGTTTGCACATTGCCTTCGACAACGCCGAGCTGGACCTGTGCCTCGTTCGAACGATTGCATGTGTCCAACAACTGATTACGCAAATCCATGATATTCGCTTCCTTTTGCTTGATTTCAAGTGTCAACTGTTCCACCTGTTGACGAGTTTGTTCAATCACTTTTTGAGCGCGGTCAAACTGGATCAAGCACATTAGAAGACAAAGATAGTGAGTAGATGAAGACACGCGTTGAAGAGTCCATTGCAGTGACAGGGGAAACAAGAGATAGATAGTTTTATAATACGTTACAGTGGTGCTATTACCACAGTGTAAGGGAATATTAGAAATCTCGAATGAATGACTAACTGTGCCGAACAACTGGTCCGAGGGTAACGTCGTGACGAGCATGTTTATTTGTGTAACCTACGGTTCGTATCACAACAGGTACCCCGTCCAACTGTTTATCCTCCTGAATCCGTTAGCCATAATGGTGCACACAACAGCCCTCATTTAGATGTACCGTTTAGGTAAAATGGATTTCAGAAGAATAAGGTACTTATTTATGCTATTTTTACCTAATAATATGTCCACATAAACAAGAATTCGATTAGGCCGATAAAAGATCAGTACCTTATAGATCTAACACATCCGAGAACCGATTGACGAACGTTTAGACGGTAAGGGTAAAACAGTGCTCGACAAACATATCGGATCCCTTTCATTTTTACGAATATTTCCGCTTTTGTATTCACTAAAGCAACCATATTTGGTCAGAACGATCGAGTGCACGGTACAATACGGCATACCAAAATCTCAGAATGGAACTATGTGTTATGTGCTAATTGGAGCAAAAATCGTGAAAAACGGGGGGGGGGGTGACAAAAGTGTAAGACCCCCTATGCCGGTTCGCTATCACTTGGAGAATTTCGCGTAATCAGACAAACCATTGAGCCTCAAAACAAGCTGATTAGTTCGGTCTGTGGATATGGCGACTTACAAATCCATGAGAACTGGGATCATGTGAGTTATGTGCACCAGAGCACGTGGTACACCCCAATCATCTAGTAACTTCCGGCAGCCTTCATTCACTTTGGTTGCACTTATACACCTTACAGAACATCGATTTTCGTCTGCACAATGCCACACGCAAAGAAACTATCAGTTTTCCGAGGGTGAAGTGTCTGCGTTCTACCAGATGGGACTCAGTTTGCATGAAATCACTTGGATATGCAAGAGATCAAGAAAAGACGTACGACGGTATTTGCAATGTAGCGAGCGACCTGTGCCCAAAAAAGTGAATGAGCTGCTCCAAAAAACTAACAAAATCGGACGAGAGTAGGATAACTCATCTAGCCTTCAATAGCACATGGTCCATGCCGAAGTTCGATTCTTCGATGGGAATCAGTGTTTCGAAATGAACGTTACAAAGAACGCCAAAAGCTGTGCCGCGGATGAAATACAAAAAAGGAGACAATGCTCTCAAACCGCCCTATAAAGAACGTTTATCATGGGTTGAAACACACGCAAAATGAATAAGAGGGAAAATGTCTACTGCAGTAACAAAATAAATTTAGTTTGAATGAACCAGAAGCTTGGAATTATTGCTTGCATGATATCAGAAAATAATTTCCGGTCAAAGAAATAACAAGAGATCAGTGATGGTGTAGGGAGCTTTCTCGGCCAACGGCCAAAGCGGGCCAGATATACTTGAGAGATTACAAAACTCCGTTGTGTATAGTTTTACGCTGGAACGGATTTCGCCCTCGCTACTGACCGGGAAAATACAAGATAACGCCACACGCCAGCGTGATAATTTTCCTGTCCACTAATTATGTACTACAAAATGTTAGCTGTTGTTCCGTGGAATCGAGGTAATGCAGCCCAGATTTAAATTCGACGGAGAACCTAACAAGTATAATTTCTCGCCATATGTACAGTTTACCGGCCAAAGAGTGAATTGATAATCACCCTTAAGCGAGAATGGCTGAACACTGACCAACGTGCAAAAAAATATGTGGGAAAGATGGAGAGGTCACTAGCAGGATGGCGATTTTACACAGTTTTAGGCAGTAACCATTGTAGCCAAGATGAAGGGTCCTATAATTTTGTCGAGCACTGCATGATGTACTTAATTTGAGAAAATGGTTTCCACAAGAAATATGCACTGCTTTGTTTTAGGGTGCAAGGAGGGTGTGATTCATTAATCAAACGATGTTTCTTTTTCACCTGGTATAGCGTTCGATCAAGAAAATGTCGAATTACCACACGGTATTTGATTCACCGACAACTGGGTCCTTTCACAAAAAGGATTCTTAATCCAATGGCTTGCACGGAGTGAGTCGTCGTTAAGAATTATGTCCAGCTTGCATTCACTGACACGTTAACAAGAGTATCGCACCTACTGCAACTGCCCCAAGACTCATTTGATAGTGTAACAGGAAGAAAAGTGTTACTACGTGGCTGAAAAATAGGTATGCTGCTCTCTTTGATGCACTTTCCTTCGTTTATGTTATATATATATATATATATATATATATATATATATATATATATATATATATATGAAGGTTCTGGTACAGACAACGTACCAGAGATCACGGTATATTAGGAAAAAAATGTATGAAAAGGAAAAGGATAGAAAAGCTGGAAGGATTCTTGTTGTTGCAAGGTTGAGCATACATAGCATTTTGATTTTTGTACCTTTGTGGTTTTTCATATACGGAAGTGGAAGGATGAGAACGAGCACAGCATCCCACACAACACTGACATCACCAACTCCGGTTTTAGACCAGCATCTCCTGCTCCAATCTGGCAGAGGACAGGAGCCCACTGCGGTTAACCGGAAGACAATATTTTGAAATCCTCTTCCAGGTCACCGGTCGTCCGCCGCGCCGCACACGGTGAGGCAGTCGCTGGACAGGCATCCGAAAGATGTGACCTAACCACCGTAGCCGACGAAGAGAAACAACTGCTCTGAATGATGAACAGTCCACTCCAAGTAGTCTCCTTCGCACTTCATCATTACTGATATGGTGCAGTCACCATAGTTGTGCACCAGGTCGTAGATACCGGTGCAGATCTTCTTTTCGAACAGGCCAGGTTTCGCATTAACAAGGGAGTATCAAGCGAATTGTGGCTTTACAGACTGTACTCTCTAGGGGAAGCCTGATGTTGTGACTACGCCACAGGTGCCCTAGATTGGCAGAAGTCAAACGGGCCTTAGAGATGTGCGGCGAGATCTCGTCTACGATACCCCCGCCAGTGGAAAGGCAACTTCCCAGGCACACAAGGCAGCTGACAGTTTCTGAACGTTCCCCACAGAGTGAGTGAAGGAGGCTTCCCTTGTCAGTCACGAAAGGGTATTTTGCATTGGGAAGGAGCAAAGTGCATGCCATTCTCGGTGAATTCAACGGCCAAGTGGTTTAAGGCATCTTAGACGACTAAAGGGTCGTCTCCCAACAAGGTGACGTCGTCAGCATAACCCAAGTAAGTAATTCTAGCGCCCGGTAGAAGTTCCCCCATCACCGTTTGCAACATTATCAAGGGCTCTTCACGGCAGATCATCCGTTATGAAGTTGAAGAGGAACGGGGAAATAGGGCATCCTTGCCGAACGCCACTTGAGACGACAAAGGACTCGGATAGTTGCCCATAGGCCCTTACCCTTCCAGAGGTCTGTTGATAGAACGTTTTCAGGACGGAAACGCACTTCTCGAAGGCACGTTCTGACTACCGCGGCTCACGATCAGCACGGAAACTACTCTTCAGGCGCAAGCGGAATTCACAGCGTGTTTACACAAGCAGAGACTTGTCGGCGGTTATCAAGCAACAACAAGGAGTTTGAAGTAATCCATATACTCTGGGTGTGGCGGACCGTACTGCAACTGGCCAGACTGGCATTCAGTAAAACCTTTTTCCGTCGCTCTTAGTGCTTGTCAACATCTGGTGGAGCGGTGGATTCCAGTGTCTGGGCAAGCGTAGTCTGGAAGGTTTACAGCACTAGAGAGTCGTTCAGATGATTGATATTTAGGTGAACAGATGGCGGTACGTCGTTGGCAATTGCGAAAGTTTGTGCTCGTCAGAAAAAAATGATGATCAACACACATTGTCAGCAATCTGTCCCCATTATCCAAACGACAGGAGTCGAGGCCAAACTGTCCTCCTAAGTGATGTTCGCTCGCTGCCAAACGGCCGACGAGCGCATTAACATCTCCGGCGAGGATGCTTTGGTCGTACTTAGAGTTGTTGTGAACTATTCGAGTACTGATGCTGTTTCTCCCAATTGTGTTGTGATTGAGCCAGAGTACAAAGGCGCGAGGTTACTGGCTGATTGAACTGAACTGTAGATAAACCACTGACAAAATGACACGGCATCTTGCGTATAGTGAGTTTTTTAGTGGATCTGTCCTACTCTATTTGGGCATTGTCAACCCCAAGAACACACATGCATATATATATATATATATATATATATATATATATATATATATATATATATATATATATATATATATATATATATATATAATCGGTACAATCGGGGAGGAAGGGGTAGACGCAGTCCGATTTCATGGTTTGTTTGTGCGCACGATACTGCCAGGTTGCCCAGACCAAAGCAGGTGATTTTCTTAGAGGTCCACAACCGGAGCCTTTAGCTATCCAAACCTTAACCTGCGAAGCAGCGCGACGAAGCATGGAGTCTGTAGTTGCTTTTCCTCATTGAAGACTCGACTTCGTTGATCAATAACACAAAAACGCAATCGCTTCGCCCGTTGACCTTCGGGATTTGTGCATAGCGCAACGTGCATAGTTAAGCTTTAAATGCCCTAGTAACGAATACTATCTTCTGCGATCTACAAGTCCTGATTCTTTTGAACACGCACTATTTACAATCAGTCACTTGCCGACTGCCAGTGCTTGGGGTTTTTGTCCAGTATTGCAATTTGTTCACCACAACTTGTAAATTCTGCTCAAATTTGTGTTAACATTTATGTTCATTACTAGTTTCAATCATTTTGCTCCAGTTCAAATTGCAACTGCTGTCTAGATATCGTACTGAATCAGTCGCCAGTCTTATGAATGACCATCATTATAACTGGAGCTACGTTGAGTTCAGTGAAGGTTGTTTGGAGGCTTTAGAAACGTCCGAACTTAACAAAGTGGATTATATTACTGTCAGTCGTTAGTCCCTGGGTGAACAGCAACGAAGGAATGGGTCAGTCAAATTGATGAAATTATTGAGAGAGGACTTTGCCATCAATACATGATCGAAGGCCAACAATTACATCCCGGAACACGCTATCGATTTAGACTACTTGACTCTGACACAGACAGTAAATTTAATCCCCTGCCGAAGTGGTGACCGAATGTATCCCCATACGGAATGATTCATCACGCAGGGTATGACTGCTCAACAATCACCTAACAAAACATGGAAGGGCCACTGCTGTACAGCTGTTTCATCCAGCTTGCTGATAATCATCATCATCATCATTAGCGCATATTCATTGAACTAAAAATGGGACTCGAACCCGGGGGTGCAGGATTGTGAATTACACACGCATTACCACCTGACTAACCAGGCTGGATCACAACGAATTATATTGCGACAACGTCCATCATAGTGGGCGATTATCGTGCCCGTGACCTCTAGCTGACACCTAATCGGCGGATAAGCGACATATCACGCAGCGCTGACGCGAGACAAGCAGTTGAGAGCCTGTGCGGATACCTAGTAACTCACAATCATGCATCCCTTAGTGACGAGTCCCAGTTGGAATTATGTGGACACGCATTGCTCATGATTCCGGTAGGTCGCGATCGTGGAACACGGAAAAAAGCCTTAATAATTGCACAACTTTTTGGTAAAGAAAATATTAACCTAGGGCTCTGTGGTAGTATGCGATATGTGGCACATATGCACTGTTGCGTGCGTACTAAATTTTCAGAATCACCAAAAGTGGAAAGGAGTACGGGTTATCACAAGCGCTGATAGGGCTGCAACTCATTTACTTTGTCTTTTAAAGCCAAATAAGCATCTTCATTGATTGCGCTTTCGTCGTTCGTAGAGTAATTGTGATCCTCGTCCAAAAACGCGCGTACGCCACCCAGGATTTCCGTCTGAGGACAGAGATTGGAACATTCTGCCGACGGGTTTTATAACAGAAGACAAAACAAGATTGGTAGACAAAGGAAATAAGTAGTAGATAGGCATACACTATGATGTACCGACCGAATCCTGTTTATACATAGCACACATTTAGGTCTGTGTCATGAATCTTCCATTACAGTGTGGTCCAGAACAATTTACTTCACTTCTCCATTCCTGGAACACTGCTATACAGATTGTTTTGAGCCGTTTCCTCATTCATATGCAGCGAAGAGGTAGCTACAAAAATGAAGCAGCCACGCAAACAGTTCTACTTTTTTCTCTTCCTTTTCCGGCTTCCTTGTGAAGCATAATACAACACATAAGTGCAAATTTATCTGTACTTGGTGAAACTCGTGCTTATTGCATTTAACTGAAAGCAGCGGACATCCAAGTTAGCGAGGGCGTCGAGCAACAAACCTCGACGAGGAGTTTCGGAGTCAACAACATGCGGAAGTCAAAATCATATGCCAGGACATTGAATAAAACAACGTTAAATTCGTCCTTACAAACGATGAGGGTCAATCAAACAAAGATGATATTTGGTTTCAAACTCAAAATTCAGTAACAGTTTTTCGCTCATCCTAGGAAAAATGCCGGGTAGAAGTAAAAATACACGGGTCACAATCAAAACAGAAGGGCTACAGTGATGTGAATACATCCGAGAGCATGCCGTATATATATATATATATATATATATATATATATATATATATATATATATATATATATATATATGCGTGTGTGTGTCTGTGTATCCGACATACACAACGTGTGGATGGTGGTGCTATTTCCGGTGCCCTGGCCAACAGTCGATTACACCATACATGAGCGTGGCTGTGGTGTGAATTATTTATCACCTGTTACGCAATCCAGTCATTTGTACAGGTATTACATGGTCAAAGTTGACTCGCCCGCCTGTTCGTCATCCCTTTCAATTCCAAACACTGAATGGGACACTTAGAACTCTTCCGATTAGCGTGATTTTAATGGCTTAAGAATGATATCACCGAAAACACGTTCGCCCACATCCTGTGTTCTGATTGAGTGTTTGATTGGAATAAAACTCGGAAAGACATTACGTTGCATCACGCGATCGTACCACCTGACTGTCATGTAACTGAGTCTTCAAGATTGTGTGCATATATACATGTGTATGAATGTATCTATGTATAATCGAACCAACATCCCAAATTTGCTGCCCCTAAGCGGTTTAGTTCCGAAGGAATGGCAGAGAAACGAAGTGGGTTCAATAGCATTTTGTGAGCCATATATGTTTTATCCGGCGTGCTAGCTATCCTCAGCGATTTATATCTACTAAAGACGAACCTGATGGCGCAGGGACGTGAGTTTCATAAGTCAACAACTAGGCTATCTAGATTGCATCTCGAAAGATTGTTTTGCTGCAGCAGATTATATAACCTCCATCCTATTATATTACGTCAGCCACTCAACGATTGTATTTCACGATTGGCGTACTATGAACTTTCAATGCTGAGTTGAGCAGTGGCGCTATGTGAGGAATCAGTGCACAACAATTCAAAACCACAACCACCCAAAATGATTATGTAACTATGCCTATTTGATTATCTGTGATGTCCTTATTTCACTTGTAACCTGATTAGGAGGAGTCATTTGCAAGGTGGAGGATAAGTTCGTAACACGACACGAGCTGAATGTGTCTACCAAACATTGCGAGGTCGAGTAAAATGTCGAAATCACTGTTGAACAAAACTGATCAGAGGGAATTTAATGAGTAAGATTCGGCGGTACATCACCTTATTTCACAAATCACCAGTTAAGATGAATCGAAAACACTTACTCCGAGTAGATCCATTATTACCAGTGAATGGAGCCACAACCTGTCGGTGCTGCGGTAATGGAGCACCTTGTTTCGTGGTGGGTATTTGTTCCGTTCGCAAATCGCCAACAATTTTCGATTCCTGAGGTGATGCATGAACGATGAAAGAGAACGGGTAAATCCATCCAGACTCATCGACTCAGTTGCGACAGACAAAAAATATTACCTAGTTACTCAGAAAAAAATCGAAGAAAAATCGTAGGCCATCGAGTTCCATGTTATCCGTGACAAAGCCAATGGCTGATCCTTGATTGAGGAAGGTTTCAGCATGGGTAAAATATTGGGACATGGTTTCATCTGGAAAATTTCGTTGTCGGCAAATCAAATTAATGTGAGAGAACATTTGTTGGGTGGACTGACAGCATCTAACTCAAGAAATAATATCTACCTACCAGTAATTATTAGAACGAAGGGTTTCTTGTTTAAAATGACTACTGCGCTTTCCCCTTCTGGAAGCCAACAGAAACAGGTTCGGAGACAAGAGGATATGAAAGCCGATAGTGTTTATCGAAACAACCATTCACGTATGACATCACTAACCAGGATTCTGATCCTAGATTACTTGCTTATTCACTTTCGTTCCGCATATGGGGAAGAAAGAGAATTAGTAGCTAACATCAGAAATATTGTAATCAGGAGTTAAATATTTCCAGCAGAAACTACTGTGATAAAGTGTCGAATTTATACGACTCATCAGCATCATCATCGCAGAGCCTTGAACAGCAGGGCAAGCCCCACAGACCACTGCCTTCTTCATCATGTTGCACGTTGAATTAGAAAAAATGAATATACAAGATGAGCAAGGAGTGGACCTACACGGGAGGGATAAGGAAAGAACGCCCTAATAGTCAACACACGAAATACACGGTCTAACTGTATAAACGCACAGTGATCAAGCATTCTGATTAAGCAGAAAGTGACAACACGGTTGCTACTGTTCACGGTTCGCTGCAATATTCTTCAGTGTATCTATCCAGCCAACTGGTTGATGGATCTTTTGGACCCCAACAACGAAGACGTAAAGCACCTACTTTTCCGAAGTTCGATGTACATTTTCTCATTCCTCGCTGCCAAGTCATCTGTTGAGATCCACGCGGTTTCTTCCACTCCCTAAGAGGAACGGAGAATGGAGTTAACATGTGTCCCAACCAACGAAGTCTACTAAGCTGGATATGCTGTGACAAAACGTTCTCCGAAGTGATACCCAATACTCGATTTCTGACCTCATCATTGCTTAATGGGTCATTCCATCTAATCTTAGCAATATTATGCAAACATCGAAGGTCAAAAACCTCAAGACAACGAATATCTTCAGCACACAGACCCCAAGTCTCGCAACCATAAAAGAAAACTGAACGCACTGCGACACAGTACACACGACCTTTCAACTTCAATGAAATATCGGGTCGGCGCCACAAGTGCTTCAGTCCAGCGTACGCCACGCGAGCCTTGATATCCGCGTACTCACCTCTGCTACTGTGCTCCCATCCGTCGTCACGCTGCTGCCGAGGTAGGTGAAGTGGTCGACAACTGACAGCACCTTCCCATCGAGCATCAAGCTCGGAATCGTTGACGTCCAGCCTTGCAACATCACTTCACACTTTGAAGGTGCAAAGCGCATGCCGAGTCGAACTAAAGCTCTTGCAAGTCTGTCTAGTGCACGTTGAGCATGTTCCGTGGGTTCGAACAAGCAGACAAGGTCGTCCGCGTAATCTAGGTCACAGCTTTCCATTATTTTCTGGTTCGACGCCCACATCTTGGAAACTTCGCAGTGCATTCTCCATCATCTCGTCCATGAGGTGGAAAAAGAATAGAGAAATGGGACATCCCCGTTCAACACCGCTGGTCGTTTCGAATCGACTGGATAGTTCACTGTAAACCCTTACGTGACCAGAAGTATGAGAATACAATGATCTCAGTAGATTCACGAACTTCTGGGGCATACCTTTCTGGTGAAGAGCACTGAAAAGCGCTGTCCAGTGAACTGAATTGAAGGTGCCTTTCAAGTCGAGGAAAACCATTATTGTCAGTCGACGGTGCGTGTGACGCGTCTCAACTAGTTGACGAAGAGTGGAAATCTGGTCGATGCATCGTCGACCTGGGCGGAATCCAGCCTGCTGTTCACAGGCGTTCCTCTCGCGAGCCGGTGTCAGAAGACACAGCAAAATCGAGACTAATACCTTGGTGATTATCGGAATCGGGCTGATCCCATGATGTTTACTACTGTTACTGCGCATTCCCTTCTTGAAGATGGGAACAATCAATGACTCGCTCCCTAATAACGAAATACGCTCCTCTTTCCAAATGTCGCCAAACCAAGGCGGTAAGTCATTTTATCAACGAATCACCACCCATTTAAAAAAAACTGGGGGAAGTTCGTCGGGACTGGTCGCTTTCCCACGCTTTAGTAATCGAATGCATGACTCTACTCTTATTTCCGATGGGGGTTAAAGTGATACTCCCCTAGGAATCGCAGTTGTTGACGCCGGAGTAATTACACTAGCGCGCGGTCAGCTAAAGTGCTCATTGAAGTATTCCGCCCAACGGTCGAGCCTTTGCTCTTTGCCATGAATGGATTCCCCATTTCTATCGCAAATCGTTTCACTGACCGGGGTTTGCCATCCACCGGTGTCCCGAATAAGTTCGAACAGTCTTTGACTGTTACCTGAAGCAGCTGCTACTTCCATTTCTTCGGCTACCCTAACCCACCAATTTTTGCGATTATGCTGAAGGCTTTTCGTAACTTGCCTTTGTAGATTTCTTCGTATCTTATTCATCTCGCAGCTCGAGAGCTGACGTTTTTGCTCCACTAGACTCAGCGACTCTTGAGAAACCCAGTGTCTTTGATGGACATCGGATTTAGGACCACAGGCGAAACGTGCTGATACATGCATAGCCCGTTAGATATGGGCCCAATGCTCATCTACATTACTGTTCGTCGCAGTTCTTAGCTCATGTGAGAGGTTCTGTTCATGGCTGGTGCGAACTTCTGGATCAGATAAACGTTGTACAGCTAACCGGGTTTGCGATTTGCGTCTATGACTTTGGAGCTGGAGAAATAAATGCGCTAAAACGAATGCACGGTTCAGCACTACGTACGTGGACCAGTAGGATTTACAGTTCTGGGTAGAACTGTGCCACCGGTAGTTTACTGCAGTATGATCAATCTGGCTCAGAGTACCTGTAGCGTTCGAGCGCCATGTCGCTGTGCAACGCGAGCTATGTCGGGAATTCGTACTAGACAGATAATAACCGATTATCTGCACAAAATTGGAGAAGCCTATCCCCGTTGTATGTGCGCTGAACCGGTAGGGCAGAACGCCCATCTAAACAAGCTTCTGATGTACTAAGTTTGCCAACTAGTGCATTAAAATCACGAGCTAGCACTATAATGTCAGAGCCTTCGTTCCTGCGAACAAGAGCGGTCAGCTCATCATAGAACTCATCCTTCTGCAGGTCGGGGTTCCAGCCTGGAGCGTAGGCCGTGATCAGAAACAAACTGCGTTCAACACAGCTATCTTTCCGAACGCCAACTGACCCCTGTAGTCTCACAGCACATAAACGACTATTAACAGGGATCCAGTCTAACGGGACAGCTTCAACCTTCTTAGTCAAGTTTATTCCTACATCACGTTGACCTGCAGCTCGAGCTACTCCGTGTCCTGAAGTGCGCAGGAAATACCTCAGTGAGATACCAGGAGTAGTTAGTTGAATCACACTGCTCGAATCCTGGATACGCGTTTCACTTACGCAGCACACATCAATCATCACAGAATCTATTGTGAGCGCTAGGCACGCCTGCTGACCAACCTGCATGAGAGTACGCGCGTTAAAGTAGCAGAGATTCAGAGGCTGGGGACGCTTGAAAAAATGTGAGTTACCAGACAAAGGATTATTCACAACCTGACAATGAACTGTTGCGAGTATCGGCCGTGTTATCAGTGGGAGCATTATGGGTGGATAGATGGGGCAAAGAGGGATGGTTAGGGACAGAAGACAAAAGTTGAGTAAAAGAGAGGGAACTCTGAGCCGTAGCCCACTTATCATTACCCACCCCGCTCGATGCAATGGGCAGCGCGGTCCAAATTACTCCGGGCGACGACCGATGCAGCACGGAATTCTTCCTATTCGTGCAGTTCATGGGAGATATTGGACGGGTACTGCTAGGGTGTCCAGTCTATAAGCAGGAGAACGATTAGGGTTCTAAATCAAAGCCTTTAGTTCTAACAAGAACTTGTCCGCAAGGCAACGGGGTGGCCAAGTGGGAGCCCAACTGCTTGGATCAATTACTCTTCCACTAATTTTACCGACTGAGTCGTCAGCTCAAATCGACCAACAACCTGGAAAACCAGGGGACTGCTTTGTCAATCCTCTATCCTCTGAACTTCCAGGTATGATTGCATCTCCGGCTTGAGGTAAGCCAGCCTGCATAGCTTGTTGGGTCATAGAGGCGCGCAAGCCGTTACACCACGTTAAGATGCAGTCTCATTTGCGACGGAATATTACTCATTGTGTAGTGGAAACAGACCAGTGCCAGAAAACAGAAAAATTAGGGCGGAGCAAACTGAAGAGCAGGGGTGGGTGACGTACAGCTTGGTCTCCTGAACGTTGATTGATCGGATGCGACCTAGCCGACGAGTCTTGATCCAGCGGTCGAATCGATGTTCCACCGTGAACGCCGTTGACCTTTCGCGTGGGGTTGGACCAGGGGGAGTTTGGTGTCTCGAGATTTTCGGATATTAGCCCGGAAAGTAATGCAGGACCATGTACTGGAGAATTCGCCCGAATTAATGACTGGTCTTGCTACACGAAACAAAATAAACCGTGGAAAGAACGGCAGAAGAATCTGTATCAGTGTTCATCGGTATGATCGAGGGGAATTGAGGATAATCTTTCCCCAATCGGCTTACTTTAAGTTGTCGGACATTTCTGAAAATACACGAACAGCAGACTAATAACTTGTCTTCTGTTTGGAATGCAGGTGAAAGTAAAGAAGGCTTCAGACTGGGAGATAAAATACGGGTCTAAGGAATATAATCACCTTTGCCGCAAACACGCTAGGAATGTATGTGAGTTTCTGACGCAAAGAATTATCATGAATTCCAGGAGAGAACCCCATGTACTTGTGGATTATATCTGATCACAAATGATTCCAGCTGGCATTTACTGCTTCACTCTCCATCTCCTCTATGGCTTTATGAATATTTAGGAGACATGGTGCAATAATTTAGTCGTGCCAATACGCACTTAGCGAGAGGTTTTCATCCATGTTCGCAGGGCGTTTCGCGGGTAGAGCACTTTAAAAGCACGAATAACGCCTCGAACCACGGGTTGGTTAAGCAATGTGGTGGTGATCGGCGAAAAGAACTTGAACTTAATTTCTTCAGTTTTTAATTCATTAGGAAAACATAATTAACATTACAAATGTCTATATACCGGTAAATCCCGCGACGTGAAATTAGATACATAACAAAAACCCGCGGCAGAGTGAAGCCGCAATAAGTGAATTGCGATATAGCGAGGAACAATTAAATTTGCGCATTCAGTCGGATAAAACAGTGTTTCCGTTGGTTATCAAAGGTAACGACAACGTTGGTACTAAATGATAAATCATGTTCTATCATTGAATGGTCACGTTTTTGTAGGATGGAAAATGAGACGAATCCCTTAGATACGACACAGATCAGTGATCATTGCAGCCACAGTGCACCTGCGGAATACTTCTTCGCTCCAGGACACAGATCATTCCTCTGGGACTTCCACAAAAGATGATCACTTCTTTTATAAGGTAAGGCGAAACCAGGGTTGTAAAGGATGTGGACAAAGGACATTGATGCACGAAGTCGCCTCGGAAAGCAGTACACCTTTTTACTCCAAAAAGTGGTTGTAAATATATTTATTCACCAGAGTAATACGCTATAAGCTACAAAGAAACCAGTATGATGTTGTTGAGTTTAGTTTCTTGATCTCAGTGTGAACAATTCTAATCAATACGGAGCTCGAGAAATAGTTTTTGCTCACCCTTGCCTTTGCATCCAAATATTGTTGCAAATTCTTGTTTGCTGGTATTGGATTAACCATGTTCGCAATCGGACTGGACGTATGGTTGCCAATTTTCCATTCCACACTGGATGGGACAGGAACTATCAAAAGCAGATGGAGACCCGTTTCGAACGGTGCATATCGCGGGGTTAGGGCTAGAGGATCGATCAAACTCAGACAACGCAACCAATGTGTTGTCAGGCAACGGCATGAAAATACGTCTATTTGATGTGAAGATAATGCAGTGAAACAACAGGCCCCGTCATACGACTACAGCAATGGAGAGACAGGACACGGACATGCATGTTAGTCAAGCATACATTACATGGCAAGAAACAAGACTAAGTCGGTGAGCAAAGGCGTTACGTCATCGTGGTTACCAATATCACTGCATATGACTACCAAACAAATTTCAGTCTTCAATTTTCGGGTCGTGCGATGACGTGTGTGCGTGTGTGTAAACAATGGGAAAAATGAAACGTACGAGTTTGTTTTGTTCATATATATATATATATATATATATATATATATATATATATATATATATATATATATATATATATGATTTTTGTCCTAAATTGCATTATTGTCCCAGTTTGTTCCGAGGTTCCATTTAGGGTTGTATGTTGCTAGGGGTTATTTCAATGAAATTCACGGATGCATAAATGGTTCGAGCCAAGCTAGGGATGTAATGGATTTTTACCCGAGGTCACCACTGTGAAGAAGGATGACATGAACACTCACTGGAAAAAACAATAATACGGTGCTTATAAGAGAAGCAGAACTGGAGGGCACCACTTGATGATTTCGTGGCCATGGGAAAACGGATGGCGACTGAACAACAATCAGTCGTGTTAATATGAAAACTAAATGCTGTTTGCCGAAGGAAAAAAGCTGTGAGAGAACAATCCGAGAAGAGTTCCTGATTAAGAGAGTTATCTGGTCAAGACAAACCTGATTACGAGATTGTCATTCGGTTAGAAACCGAACCAGGATGAATAAGACTTACGTCGAAGACGATTTAAAGGAATGAAAGCGGAGGGATCAACTCCAGCCCAACCGCGACTGAGATCTACGACGGACAGAAATTATACAGAGATTAAAATCGCCGGGTAAAAAGTGAGGCGATAAGGGAATGGGATACACATTCACATCTCAGCTGATATAATACCAGTCAGTCTCGTTCGACGTCCACCGAATAGTTTAACGGAAATTATTCAATTACTTACCCGGATATTTCAACTCCGTTACCGTAAGACGAGACTGCTGACTATGACTGTTGTATGCCACATTTGTATCCTTCACGTCCTATGAGGAATAACAAAAATGGGAGCATATGCATGCATTTTGGAGGGGGCAAAGGTAGGGAAGAAGGGGAAATGACAGCTTCGATGATGTGTGTGTGTGTGTGTGTGTGTTTTGCTACAGAAGAACGAGAAGGACGAGCTAAGCTTTCAAATTTATTCTGGTGATTAGCACAAGCAACAAGGTGGCACAAAATTCACGTAAATAGCGTCGTAGTGAGCAGGTGTGCCTCACGACAGCAGATCAACAAAACAAAACGAACACGGAAAAAATGTAGAAAAGGCCGGTCGGGCCAATTCACTAGCAAGAGTTATGATAGGTAGAGCGGACCCGTCCATCCACAGTAGGCTATAATGAAAATACGTAGGTGCATTTAAATAGTCACATATGAAGCCATTGATGAAGAGAAACAGGAGAGAATAAGGTCAAAACATTGTATTCAAATGAAATGCAACGAAAATAAATTGTGACCGATTACCATCGGATGGAAATGAGCACTTTTGCATGAAGATTCGTGCGTACGCTCCAGCTCCCTGACCCACCCTCCACCGTAGAACAGGCCCCAGACCAAAGGAAAACTGACAAAATGTATGAAGCAATCCACATCCAGTATGGAGTTATGACAAAACCACAATTTCTGTGATCACTAATTTCTGCCACTTGCACTTTTTAATCTAGCTTGTTCAGTCCACTAACGTTCGTTAAAATATTGTGACGTATTGGCACGATTATGAATCACTGGAAACGAGGCTGTTCGCCAACTTGTGTTTCTTAAAAAAAATAGGATAAGTTAACAGACAACGTCGAGTACCCCAATTCGCGTGAATGAGTTCCCAGCTTGATCTCGAATTTCGAATACGGTATAAATAATGCCTATTTCTGCAATTTAACCCCCGAATAGTTTGAATGATGCACTGATTATTGTTATATTATCTGTACTATGCACCTGATGAGATGCAGTGAAATTTATCCGGATACAAATCGCGTCTTGTTCCCAATAATTAGGCGTTGAAACGTCTAGCCGATATCCTAATCTTCCATAGTGCACGAAATACTATTAAACTTACCCTGTTTTTCTGCTATAACTTCCTGGGCAAGCCATTTAGGTAGACAAAATCTGGTATGCTGATGTGTCGACCCACTGCTACACCAAGTATACACACAGATTCTAAGCACGAAAAAGACTAACCGATTTATGTTGGAAAATGTCAAGCAAACGATAAAATACCGGTTCAATGTACTTATAGACAACAGGGTAAAATGAGCTACGAGTAATTTAACATTGGTCTGAACTTCAACTGTCGTGGCGGAGGTGAATGTAAAAGACATCGTATTGAAAAATAATAATAGTCGAAAGAAATTACCTTGCTCCGTGGACTCGCCACAAGTGTGATGGTGGTATTTTTCGTGGTATCCAAATGCAACGGAGAAGAGAAACTGGTATCTCCTTTCGCCGCGGAAGATTTTACCGAAGAACGTCGAAGTTGTAGCTGAGGTAGCACATAACTACGCAAGAAAACCTGGAACAAGACGATTGTGAAAAACTGCTATACAGTATGGATCAGACAACTGCTATGCGGATCCAGTACTAGTGGATTCGTCTGATGGGACAGGAAATGGTGATGCATACTCGCGCTCGTGTTGCCAGTAGATCGGTTTCTGACACAGACCATTTCCTTGGCACGACATAGGTCCACTAAATTCGATTGCTGTTTGATCTCAAAAACGATGTATCATTTGTTTAAAGTATAACACGGTACAGACCATTACTTTTGAGACAATCGAGGATGATTTGTTGAGAATATTTCGAATCACCTTTTCATGTGCATTGTGAACTTACCTGAGATTTACCGACCAAATACGACCTTGATGGATAGCGTAATGAAGACAGCAATTCGGAAACGAACTGTAAAAGATAACCACAAGGACGGGGGAATGTGGCAAGTTAGGACCACGAATGAAAGCAATGTGAATGGATGATTCTCGAGTGATTTGAGCAATACAGAGAAACGAGAGTATGTATTCTGTTTGATAAGAATCAAACAATAAATCGCGTGATCAGTGGGGAAAATGATCGCCGTCTAACAGTCATTTCGAAGAATTAGAGTAAATTGATTTTTATCCGCGACTGGCTATGCACACGCATTCATCGGGACGAACTTAAGACCTTGTGGTCACATTCTGCGGCCACCAGTCAATCAACTTTTCGATCGCGGCCCTTTTCCTGAAACATTGTACCAGTGCACCCACAGCGACCGAGACGTTGGCGAATTACATCTACCAACAACGCTTTGTAAATAATATTATAACTTTCACAATTGTATCACTGCTTTATAATAAATACAAAGGTGAAGCATTATTCAGCATTACTGTTGCTAGTAAACGTGTTACGTGACGGTTTTTAGTAAAAAATATATAAGGCAGTCTCCCCCCTAGTCTACAACCTCCTTGATTTTAGTAACCTCCCTGAGAAAATTTTCCTCACAGACCTCCCACCGTGCAATAAACCTTCCACAAACGAGGAGGAAACATTCCTATTAGAATTTTATCCCCAGCACGGAGCATTTTCGGTTCGCATTTGTTTGAGAATTTTTTTCGAACAAAACTGATTACGTACTTTTGGCTAGAGATATTGTATCTGTTAGGATCACTAGGCTACACAGGGTTCGGCGAGTTCCAGTCATGTAGACCGAGTATTACCTGGGTCAGACAGTAATAGTGATGCAAATTCTAGATGGTTGTCCTATATGCGTCAGGATTTCCAAGCTGAACGTGGCTAGTTTGAATGGGCATCGAGGACAAAGCAGAGCAGCAGCCGATGGTACTGGGTTCAGTGAGACTTGGAAGCTAGTCGGAGAAGAATAAGAGAAAACAGCCAGGATTTCCACCAGTGGCACTACAATGAGCATGGCCGACTGAAGAACCCGTGGAGTGTGAAGATCGAAATGAATGTGGGAAGGGAGTGGAGATGGGAAAGCAAGTTGTGTACGCTTTACGAGAATGGTCGTTTGGGCGCGCGGAAGAGCGGTCAATCATAGTAGTAGAATCTGTCATGGTTGTTTGCGTTGCGGGATGTTGTGCTACTCGATCGCCCAGTCCAGGGTAAACATTTTTATTCGAGGATGCACCTCTAGCCTTTACGCAGCCAAGCGCGTCCTGCAAGGCAGCATTGTTGGTCCAGATGAGCCGATGGCTAATTGTATCGTTCATTCACCCCTTCTGGAAGCCACTGGGAGCCAGTGACTGAATGCTCAGTTCATTCGCCTTTCGGATGAGGGTAGATATCCTGGGTGCCCAGTACACTCCTCCACTACAGATGCCGGTGAATGATGTTGTACGCCTCATACGCCACTCGTCGTTGGTTTGGAATCAGGATTAGGACATCCCCCTAGGCTGACTTTCGGTCAGCCAACCCGGTGGAAAGCGACGAGCATTCGGTTTCGTCCTCTCACTTTAATGGTAACACCTCCACCAGGTGAAGGCAATGAGTAGGACTTCCTCATAAGAGGCACTTCGAGAGGCGGGCAGCCATCTCGTAGCCTGAGACATCCACCTCCGACCATACTGAGGCATTTAGTAATCCGCTTTTGTATCGACTGGCATAATGAGAGTTGGGAGCACGCGCTAGAAAGTTTGTCATTAACTGCGAACATTTTGGCTTATTAAATCAAGTAACGGAGATGTAATGCACACTGAGGCCAATTCAACAGATGGATAAGTGTAAACCAAAGTCGTTAAAACTGTTTTTCACATGTACTGAGACGTGCTGAAGTACTTCGACTAGTCTTCCGTATTTCCTACTTTTTATGTGTGTGTCGTGCGATAATGATTCCGTAGGTGAAAACTAGTTTTTCCTCTGGGTCTAGACAGGTGGTCGTTGACTGGAACTGACAGGATCTGTATCCTATATTAAACCAGCAAATGTCAGTTCACATAGTAACTGCCTCACGGCAAGATTCGTTTTGTTGAACCTGTTATTATTATTCGAATTATCCTATCTGTGTACACGATTCAGCTTGATTTAAGAGACGAAGCACCTTCGCTAAGGCTATTGAATCCACACATTTGCAAAAAATTCAGAGGTTCTACGATGTTATTCAGCCTCTGTAAGAATTAGTCACGACATGTTATCATTTCGATTACACGGAAACGTTTCTGTAGTAAAAATAAGAATGCCGGATATTAAATGATCATTTTGGCTAAGTAGACTTTACCCCAACAAAATTAGGGAAAATGTGTATTTTTAGCCAACAACACGCTGAAAATGATACTAATGATGTGACTGCTTTCCCCTCGCCATCTCTTGTTCTCTCTGGATGCAATACCTCCCAACAGGAAACAGTTTGAGCGATCCCGACTAGTGTTTCTTGCTGAGTTGACTACTGTAGATCATATGGAGAATGGATGTGTTCAAACGGATCAAATGTCACGAAGATCTGACAGGGGGTGCAGGTTTTTGTGTCTGTGTTAAAATCTACCTGACTGGGTCGTGCCATTCACATGGTCCAGATATGAATCATTTGGGTGGTGTTGTTAATCGAATTGCAGCCGCAGTAATCGGAGATTCTGATCTCTGTGCAGTTGCGGATAGACGGTGGTATGCAGAGTAATGCATTTTTGGAGATAAGGGGCCACCAGATAAATAATTGGGAAGACCGATTCCAAGTTTGCTTCGTGGTCTGTGTGTTGTCCAGGAACCCGAGAACGATGAGCCCATCGGTATGTGTTCTTCAGTGTTGAAGCCAAGGTGGATATGAGCTTTTCCGTCCGGTCAATGTGGGTTCAGTTACATACCAGTGAGGTGGTCGGTGTTGAGTTTTGGATCGTTAGAGAGTTGCTGAAGGTGAGTATAAAACTCGGAGTAGTCGGGGTATACAGTCCGAAAGCAGATGCTGAACCCCAACAGGTTGCTGCTTTCAGTGCATCGGTTAAAGTCTCTAGTCATATCGTTTTGGCATGCAACTTTGGCCGAGACGGATGGAGTCGGATTGTGGATGACCAATCGGTGACATGACAGAAACGTACACGGGTTGCGATACACCAGAGTCAAATAACTGCCGGCTAGAGGCTGTTTGAACAATCAAACATCATTGTATTTTCACTCCTTTCCCATCTCTGTGACCCCTTCACTAATAACTCACAACTACAATCTATCTCCCAATAATTTCTTTCGAGGTAGGATTTTCCAAAAGCAACTACGAATACTACCACTATCGACTGCACAAACTGAATAAAACCAAATCGCATACTTCGGGGTACTCTTTTTGCATCTTGGAATGTCATTGTGAAGTCCAGGGCTTTGGTTATTAGTAGAGGCTACTAGTTGGTCCATGCAGTTAAACGATCGTACACCATGAAGAAATAACTACTACGGTGAGCATCCAGTTAAGTTTTACCATCCGCAACTCCCTCACTGAATTGTATCGAACCAGAGGATTTATGAATAACCCATGTTTCTCCTCGACTACGATTTTCATAGATGAGCGCAATAAAGAAATACAACGAGAACAAAAAGTGCACGTTCATGAGGCACAATCGGCTCATATACCTTCCTGTCGGTAAATTCGCCTCTGTCAACAGCACCTTTGAGCGATTCGCGAGCCGAGCTGGTCAGCAGGGAATCATAGTAGCGTCGGAATTCAGTCAGTGAGACGCGATCCGTGTAGCCCGCTCGTGCTGCATGCAACACGGTCACTAGATTCAGTCCACGCAGTTGTGCTCGGATCAAATTAACACATATTCGAGCTGGACTGGCCATCAGATTACCCGGAGCTAGGGCACGCGATTCCGGTCCCAAAGCCAATGTGGACGGTACTCCTTGACCAGTGAACGTAACATCCGAGGTCAGTTGGCACAAACCAGCATTGATCACGGGAAGCAAACAATGAATCCAATGAAGACCACAACCGGGTCCGCCATCGTTAAATCCGGAACCGGGATGATGAAGTGAAGGGCCACAGTGAAGCTTAGCGCATGATTCCAAAAGATTGATTACAAAATCCTGAATAGGAGCAGTTTGAAGGCATGCGAATGGAGAAAAACAGTCTATAATGTGAACATTTGTACGGCTTATGATTCGTGATTTCTACTGTTTTCGACGAAATTCTATTGTTCATCACTCATTACGAATATGAGGGTTATTTCAGGCACTAACCAAGAGAACTATACCGAGTGAAGTTGTCTATCAGCTCATCAGCCAAACTCTTTATATTTAAATTTGCTTTGCAAATTTTCAATTAAATTATTCAATTAAACTAAAAACATGGATAGTAGGACAGGACCGAACGAGGTTGGGAGTGTATCGAAAAACTATGCGCCAGGTGATGTGTTAAACGAGAAGAATTATGTCAATAACATGGCGCCGGCGGGGGAAAAACTATGATAAGCAGACGTTTCGGTAACCGTGGGTAACCTTTCTCAAGGTTACCCATGGTTACTGAAACGTCGGCGAATACTAATTTTTCCACCGACAACGCCGTGTTATTGACGTACTATTTTCTCGTTTATAGGTAGTAGATCAGATTTACGTTTATGATATGATTCATTGTACATAGTTAACGCCCAACGCACCATTAAAAACCATAGAAGCACAGTACAGAAGTGGTCGCAGTAGCCAAGCTTTGTAGGTTGTTCCGCGCAACACCATGCCTTTGTTTCACTTATGCCCTACGGAGAAGTCGCCAATCAGAGTGCGAAAAACAGTTTTTTATCCTCGAAAAATCAGTGACAGGAGAGAATCATGCTTTGTAGTGCAGATGTTAAAAAACCGTCAACTGCCATTCAGGACAGCCTAATGGCTTGGTGTTCGACTCACAATCGTTCATCCCGGAGTTTGAATCAAAGTGGCAGCTTGGAGAATGTACACTGCTGATGACTCCTAACAAGGACGAAGCAGCTGTACAGTGCCCCCATGATTTTCAGTAGTGTTGGCGGTGCGTGGTAAATCATATTATATATAGATCTAATCTGCTACCTATATTCTTATAGTAGCCAGGCCTTGTAGGTTTTCAGTAACGGAGTACCTGAAGTGGACTCAATCCCCTACAGATAAATCGTCCATCAAACAGAACAGTCATCAAACGGGCGATTCGCTTAAATTCCAACTTGGGAGGGCAGCCAGCCCAACACAGTTTCTGTTCACTGATCATAAACCGATCAGCGTAGGCTGTCTAGAAATCTCACTTCAGCTCAGGAAAGCGAAACACGTCAAAACCGTTCATCACTGAAGTTATGGAAGAAGTCTTTTTCGACCGAACCAAACACCTCAGTGCACTTGTTTCAGTGCATATATTGTAACTATGTGAGTATTATTCCACACACTTCATCAGACCATCGCAATTTAGAAAACCAAAGAAGTCGGAAGGCTTTGTTTATACGCTGTATAGTAATTACTTCATTGACACTTGAAGTTTACATGCATGATGGCGATGGTCGAACGGCTAATAGACCACAAGGGCCCGAACTCCACAACCACAGATTCCTGGTCTGACTCAATATCATGATTGACTCACGTACGGTTCGCCGATCCAAGCTCCATCATCCCCGTTAAACGTTCATTTTGGTCGGTCGAATTCGACTGGTTTAGGTTTTAACTAATCAACCTGAGTATGTAGTTGCCAACAGACCATCGACAGTCGGATTTCATGGAGGACTTTATCAGTGTCGACCGACTCAAGATATGACCTATTGGAGTCCTACGCTATTTACTACTGCATGCTACAAGGTCAACATCGCCAGTTCTTGACATTTAAGTGGTTCCATGAGGTTATGGAACAGAGAAAAACGCATTGTGCTCAGTGGAAGAGACATGGTCCGTAATCAAAGGACCTTACAAGAACATGAAGAATCGGCAACTACAACCTGGAGACTTGCACCGAACATGCACATAAAACACATTTTCACTTCAGAATTTAAAACCTGTGCACAAAGCCATTAGACCGGCAAACAGTAGAGGATTGACCACATCGCTGCGTCGTATGTGACGAAAGTGACGCCTTCATTCGTATCGTACGCGGAATACTTTAGGAACCCTATCGGTAAGCGATACGTTAATTTCACAAGTATTAATTACCAAAACAATATTAATGAAAGTGTACGCAGAAACTCGCTGAATGGTGGCCAGTTAGGTAATAACACATTGATATTAAATTTTCAATAACCTATGAGAGCAAAAGCCGCTTTCCGTAGAGGCGGATGAACAGCTAAAATCGGTGTTACAAACTGAACTCTGGATTTCTAGTCCGTAAACAAGAAAAGAATTAATCACATTCATAGAACTAAACTGGTCTTGAAGACATACCATTTGCTTTCTCGCCTCAGCAGAAACACTCTGTTCGTTGAACCACGTGGGACAAGCAGGACCCAAGTAGTCTTTCTGATTCATGAGGGATGTTATGAACATCCTTAGCGAAGATCTGTGGGATTTGAATGAACGGCAAGTGTACAGAAAGCGATCGCGCAGCAGCTTCTCGTTAGTCATAAACTTGGTGAACCCTAGGTCGCCTGAAACGGAGGTGACTTCAACTAGTTTCAAAGTTATACGAGTTTGTGGTAATAAATTTTCCAGTCAATTTGTGCAACACGGCAGGAATCTGACAGCTTATTGGTCACCATAAGGCTAAGAAGGAAACCCCAATTAAACAACGACTGTTGCGCATGAACCAACTCTAATTCCGTTACACCACTGAAACCTGACTGTGGGACAAACTGGTTTGCTGAGTACATAAGTAAGATCCCAGTAATCAGTTCTGAACTAACATTTCCGTTCAGGCAGTCATCGATGGTGATCGAGTGGTATGAACAACAGACCACCGAGCTTACGGCATTTTTCCTCTGTTCCACGCTCGCACGTGACCGCAGTGGAAGGGGCATATAACTCATAGCCTCAAAGGTCCATTAGACTACTAGATATAAGCGGTAACCAAACCTTAAGAGTGGAGAACCACATGATGCCAGGGCGTAGTAACGAACCGAGTAACAGCGGATAACTGTCTGCCACGAAAATGACCGGCGGTGGGGAGGTTTGTACCACTGACCTCCGAGGTGGTGAGCAAACGTTCTAAAATATTCGAGTACCACCGGTGGTTAGGTGTTCGACTCACAATAGTTCACCCCGGGGTTCGACCCCCGGCGAGAGCTCGGTGGATGTGCACTGCTGATGATTACTAACAAGGATGAAACAGCTGTACAGTGCTTCTGTGGTTTTCCATGGTGGGTTGAGCGTTGATAATGCATGCTACATGCGGTCTGAACCCCATCAAATTCGATTGGGGAGGGTGTCCTTGCCTTCTAGCTCAAGAACACACTAGAACTATTCTCCATTGTGATTCCCAGGGTCTGGGTCGCGGGTTCTTAGTGGACTCAGTTTTAAACATCATATAAAAGGCAGAAGAAATCTGACAAGGATTATGCAGCAGCTCGTACAACGAGAAGTCGAATTGCGAAGGAGTGATGTACAAGGCAATTGTGTTCATTGGACGCTACTTTTTCCTTCAGCCGTCTGAGTACGTTTTTGACCGTTCCAATGTTGAGGCGACGATGCGCAATACACACCGATCGACGATAACCTTGTCCTATCGGTCCTACACGGTAGTGATTTCTGCTGATCAACCGGAATGCTGTGATTTAGGGGTTAAGATAGTCAGGATTATTTTGACGGAGGCTGTCAACTAGTTCCACCATAAGACACAGTTATGGTTTCCGAACTGCTATGCAACTTTTGGAATGAGAAAATTTTTAGAAGTAGTTCTATGGGGAGCTCACATCGTGCGTCAGTTTCGAATAAACATAAATAATGAGGGAAGGCGAATATAAGATCAACAATAGTGGGAAGACAATTCGTTCCATATCGGTAAAGACGAAATAAGCAAACTTTATGAAACAATCACAAGGTATAGGACGAAGGGTTACTTTAGCAGTGAATCAGTCCGATCCAATATCACTACCTCTGACAATTTTTCTCCTAAGAATCAACCACAGTGGTTCGATTTGTAAGGCGTTAAAGAATATCAGGTATACCTATGAGGAAAAACTTACACGCCGACCCGTCGAAGTAAGTCGACTGCATTCTGACTGGAGGGAGACAGACGGCATTGCACAAGCCAACGATTGCTGAGCTGATAATCCACTGGGACGGATGATAGACTGTGGTTCAGCGTGAACAGACCACATTTCCGTAAACGACGAATTGTACGCAAATCTGTGAAAATATAACGAAAGTCGGTTGATTTCAAGTGCGAGGTACGTTGGGCTTGTGGCTGGATGAATAACGTACAAAATGAGTGTCAGTGTGAAACTGGATTTCATTTTGTTATGGTAAAAAATAGATTTCTGGAGGAAGAAACAAAGCAGTACAATCCGAAATAGTACGGGACAAACGGTGAATGCATACTGGAATGAGGAAAAATAAGCCATGACATTAGTTCTGAAAAACGGAAGGGTGCGGCTCAGTATACAGTTCGTCATCTTCCGCCATTGTTAGGTTATTAGTATCATCTATACTGTTAAATCCACGAATACTGGTGCGGCTGATTACGAAAACAGGCAACTAGGAGGCGTCGTTCTGTGGTCGACAGTTTGCAATTGTGAGGTTTCAACAGAAACAAGTCCGAACTTTTTGATGATGCAGAATCAACATCTAACTTTCACTGGGAACCAAAAGAAGCACTGTTACGTTATTTCATCGGTCACAGGAATTGTAGCGCGTGAAGAATGTGACCAATTGTCGTCAAGGATTAGAAAGACAGAAACATTCAGATCAGTTCCTTCAGCCAGAAACCTCACGAACTCCGCACAATTCAGTTCACACTGAACAACCATTATTCAAAAGCTGAATGCTACGCTTCTTTTTGCTACGTCTCAGCAGGAAATCAAGGATTTAAAGAAAGACGATCATAAAAAGAATGACACCAGAACTGATAACAGTATCAAGTGGATAAACAAAATTTGCGAATGCAAGAACATCAATGGTAGCGTCACCAAATCATATCCTCCAATGAGTGAATCTTCGAACCTCACCCAGGAATTCAACACGTCCTACACGGTAATGTCCACTGTTCAAGGTTAGCATAACTTTCTCCCCGTCCCCCGTCTGCGGTGTGGGTAGCCGCGAAGTATGATTGACCCAGAAATCTCCAGCAGTCCTTCGGGAAACATTTCTTATCTCTTTGCTCTCTATCCCCCGCATCCCAATTCAGAATGAATACAAGAGGCCACAATGAGTCATGTCCTTGAACTTCTAACTCTCGGTATGGATAGCAAATTAGAGACAGGGGAAAAGAGAGATTCGGTTCTCAGGCCTAAGCGTTCCCTTCGCTTTGCTGCTGTCAACGTCCACACACTACCAAACGAGGCAGCAGTCTGCTCTAGATAGAACTATTGAAACCTTTAACATACACGTGGGTGTCTCGGAAACACGCACCTAAGACCCAACTTCAGTGTTAACACTTCGCTCCTCAAATACAAACTCGACTTCTCGTTTTACTCTTCGCATGTCAGGTGATCCGGGGCTTGGTGCTCGTGGTCACGTTGGCGTTGGCATCGCTCTGAGCATGAAAACTAAGCGTGCACTACTCCACTGGATCCCAGTCAACAATCGTCTGTGCGCAATTCGGTTGAATGGTTCTGTGCATGTCAACAGCACCAGACTGAAGCGCCGATGCCTGTTTGTCGTTACTGTATATGACCCAACTGACTGTAGTTCTCCTGAGGCTAAAGACGAATTCTACCAGGATTTGTCTAAACTGTTCTGCAGCGTGCGCTCTACGGACATCATGGTTGTTGCTGGTGATTTCAGTGGTCAAGTTGGAAGCCTAAACAAGACGGATAGGAATATAAAAAGTCGATTTAGCGTTCCAGCCGATCGAACTGATAACGGTTATCGACTCACCTAACTGTTCCGACCATGGACTATTCCTAGCGAGTACAAATTTCTCGCACAAAAAGCGACACCGGCTAACCTGGCGTTCTCCTGCGACTTCATAGCGTTGGACTCAGATAGACCACATTGCTATCGGTTACCGCTGGCACGGCTCAATGCAAGATTGTCGATTATTTTGATCCACGTCTGTAGACACTGATCACACTCTTGTCCGCGCGCCTTTCAGCCTACGTCTCGTCGGTGGCCGAAATAACACCAAAGCCAACCATCCCTCGTAGCTGCTACTGGACGATATCAATTGATCTGCTTTCCAAGCAACAAATAGACACACACAGAAACGATGGATATCTGCATCCTCAATTGCGTTGTTACATGCTCGCAGATCGATTCTTTCGGATTCCAGCTATGATGAGGCACGGAGATGCATTAAACGCCAACTGATTCGTAGCCTGAGGAACGACCGTGAGCCGGGGTGGATTGCGAAGTGTAGGGGGATGGAAAAAGCTGCGGCAATTGGCAACGGCTGTCCAATCAGACATATCGGTCCCCGAAAGCCAGGTGTTAATGAAGCGATCAAAGAGGCGAACGGCTCACTGATTCGAACTCAGCAGCGGTGTCTAGTTCGTTGGCGGAGCATTTGGAGAAGTAATCTGATTGCTCTTTATTCACAACAGGCTTGCTAAGTAGCACCATAGCTCCCTCTCTGGTTATAGTTATCGGTCCTCCGTCAGAAGAGGAGGTTCTCCGTGAGATAGGCTACTCCAAACGATATAAGATTGCTGGATCGGATGGATGGCCTCTGTCTATTGTCAAAGACGGTGGCTCGACATTCTTATTGGAGTTGACAAAACTCTTCTTTTGGTTTGGCATGAGGAACAAGTTCCAAAGAGTTGGTGTGAATCAGTGGTCGCACGGATTTACAGGAAGGGTGACAGGTCCTCCTGTGAAAACCACAGGGGAATAAGTTAGGTCAGCACCGCATCTGAACTGCTTGCTGGTGTCATTCTCCACCGCTTCTCTACCGCTGCGAACAGTGTCCGCGCAGGAATCAAGCTGGGCTTACACCTGGTCGAGGTTGTGTTGATCACATCTTCACCCTTTGGCAAATTCTAGAACATGCGCACACCTTCCATAGACCAACTATCCTCATTTTTCTTGATCCTAAAGCGGTTTCCGACTCATTCGATCACACAGTTCTCTGGCTCTTACTTTTGTGAAAGGGTGTGCTACAGAAATACTTTTCTACCATTAAGTCCCTTTACATGAACAGCCGAAACCGAATTAGAGTTTACGGTGATCCTTCAACCAAGTTTACCACAAAAAGTGGTGTACGTCAGAGTTGTCCCTTTCCCCTTTTCTCCTCAACTTCGTGACTGATATGAACCTAGAGACCGCTTTTTTGTCAGATTAGGATAGTAGTATTGAATGTTTCCCGGTTGCAAAAGTGTTAGACTTTGAATATGCGGATGACATAGTTCTTCTAAGTGAAGACTCAGGTAAGTTGCAAGCTTCTCTAGACAGCTTGATTGACTGTGTGGCAATGTTCGATATGCGTTTTGCATCTTAAAAGTACAAGATGCTGTTGCAGGATGGGGGTTGGTCCAACACCTAAACTTTCAATATCTGGAGAAACTACAGACCAAATAGACAATTGCTGTTATCCGGGCAGCTGCATTTCACTCGGAAGTAGTATGTCCGCTCAGGTGTCTTTGCGTATACAGAAGACGCGTTTGGTATTTGTCAATCTGAGTCATCTGTGGCGTCCACATTACGTTCGTTTATCTATCAAGGATCGAGTGTACATTGCAGCCAGAAGTCAGGCCAGTGCTTCTGTGTGGTTCAGAAACATGGCCACTGTGGATGGAGGATATACGAAAATTATCGGTAGTTGAACACCAGTGTCTCCTTAGCATTGTTCGAATCTAGTGGGAACACCGTATTAGCAATTCTAAGGCTCGGTGGAGAGTCACACATTCATGGATCAAATCGTCGGAGGAAACATTTAAGCTCATCAGGCTAATATGGTTGGGACATGTGTTGTGCATGTCCCCTGACAGGATTCCTCGGTGCTCAGTGTTTGCTGAGGTGGGTAGTGGTTGGAAGATGAGTAAGGATAGTCAGTCCATGACATGGAAGAAAGTTATGAAAAACCTCACCAGTGGACTTGGCCATGTAGGGCATGTTAGACTTTGTGGGTGGGGTCTAAGAGACCCTCCCAATCTTTGGTTAGATACATTGGAGGTTATGACTAGGTGTCGTGATCAGCGGCGTTCTCGTATTTACAAACTTTCCTCATCGACTTGATACCAACATTTGCAGTCCTTTAACTGCTCCCTTAATATCCCCGTCCTCTCTTGGCTTTCTCGTCAGGAAATAGCAACCGAAGCCACCTCATCTAGTGCATGGTTAGTGGTGGACTGAACTGAACTGAATGATAAAGAAAATTTAAGAATACAAGAGCACCACCTGTAGCGCCACCTAGCTACATCCTCCAATGTGCGTGAATCATTAAGTCTCACCCAGGAAGCTCAACATATCCTACACGGTCAAGTCCACTGTTCAGTGTTTTCATAGCTGTTCACTTCGTCATGGACTGACCACCTTGAACTGCTTGGAAGAATAATGCTTACCGAGGAGGTCTACTGCGGGTATCCAATCGACAGTGGACATTCACTGAGAGGCAACTGGGACACAATTCCGATATGCAGCGTTCCTAGTTCAAATTGTGGAAAGTTAGGCTATGCGGGCTAGCTCTCACCGGGTTGGTTTGCATTCAGACTACATGATGTAGCAATCAAACGTAACTGGCCCGTGTGGCATGATGATACATCCAACAAAATCTCAGATGTGTGATCATAGCTCTTATTTCTATTCACATGGCAGCAACTGGAAATGAAACATGAAGGTGTCTTCCACGTTTGTGTGTATGTGTATGTGAAGTCCTTGTGTGCTAGAGAACACGGTGAACTGATTTCACGAGCAAGGAAACTGACCTCGATTTTTCGACGAGGATCGCTGGGCCTGGTACAATTCATCCAACCTGTTCAGTAGCAGAAACTCATCCTTTTCGCTTGCTGCGCGGTCCAACAGTTCAAAAAAACCGGGATTCTCGTCCGAATCAGTTTCGGGCTGAAATGAACAAATAGCAAGACGGCACGTCACAAAAGATCAAGGGTACCGAGTGGAATTATATCAAAAATAAATCAATGATGAGTTTTTCTAATAGGAACATTGCGAGCAGGCGACGAATCCGTCCCGCATAAGAGTTTCGCGGACAGAGTCAATTATCAAACGAGAAAATATGATGTCAATAACACGGCGTTGTCGGGACCTCCTGTCTCTCCCAATTGTTGCCAGTCTTTTCCTAAATTCAGTCGAATCCATATTTCTAGCTGCTTTCACCCCTCCATTCCCTCTCTCTCTCTCTCTCTCTCTCTCTCTCACACACACACACACACACACACACACGCTTACGTGTAAGATACGTTGAAGAGACTTTTCCGGTTATCAAATCCAGACATAAAAACAGATTCCTTCAATGTCCTAACGAACAATACAGCTCCACTACTTTTACAATCAAGACAGAAGATACTGACAGAGTACCAGGTTTTCCGGGGTTGAATAACTCCCAAAAATTCACCACCAGTGGTCATCGAATATTTGCACTTTGATTCAGCTCACCCACAATGCGCAAAACGAACGCTTATCTCATCGCTAGTCAACTGAGTTAAAAAACTCTAATCAGGATACCTCTCGTGAGGAAGAAATGAGAAGCCTAAGGAAAGTTCGTCATGACAACCACTACCTGCCACATCTAATACGGAACTAGTTGAGGAGGAAAAATACATCAACGACACAAGCTGCTAGAGAGAAAAAACTGTTTGGTTTACATCAGGATTCCAAACAGATCAATGATTTCTGAGGTAATCAGGAGAATTTTCGGCGATTATAATATCCACACATTCTTTCGGATTGACAAAACTCTTACTCGCCATCTCACAAAGGCCAAGGATTCAATTAACTTGCAAGACCGAAACAAGTGCATTTACAAGGTCAATGTTTGGGAACATTCAGCTGAACACATTGGGCAAACTTCCAGACAACTTAAGATCGCGGCGTCCGACTTTTCGATGTGAAGAATGCAAGTGGATTTTCCAAAAAAATACAAGCCTTCTAACATGAGAGCCTTAGCGAATCTAGAGCGAGATTCAGCGATCGCTCTTCACGCCATAGCCCAGGGACACAGCATAGACTACGAAAACATGAAAATCGTCCAGCACGGATTGGAAACACGCACTGATCATTTGTATGCTGAAGTTATGGCAATTAACACTCACCCTGCGTGCGTCAACCGAAATGAGGGGCAGAGATTCCCGAAATTTGAATTGCACTGACATCACTAATACATAGGCCGCCCAAAGGTCACATCGACACTTGACCTCGTCACCACGGGCTCGGATAATAGGAGTCGGTGTGGCTAAAATCCGATCAATCTAATCGACAAACGATCTAACACATAAACACACACATACCGTTTGACCGGCCACTGATTCCTCAGTCATTTGATTGTAAAACTGCCTTGAGCAAGGTTACCCACGGTAACTGAAACGTCGGCTTATAATTTTCCAACGACAATGACGTGTTACTGATATTATATCTTCTCGTTTAACTCATCATACTGCTCACCGTTTTTTCGATACACTCCGAACCTTGTTCGGCCCTGACAGACTTCCTTCAATCTTAGTCTGTATCAAATTTTCGTATCAACAAAAAGACTTGTCTATCCTGATGCGATATCACAATATTGTCCAAATGAAATTAACTGCGTTTTTCACAAAGTCTGATGAGTATGAAGACATATTTTAGTCATGCCAAATCATTTAGCCCACTGACCACGGCCCCATCTAATCTAAGGGTTAACTGTTACTGATCAGCCTTTAAAAGTACGATGCCATAAGACGTACAGGAGGAAAACATTGGCAGTCAATAGGCAAATGGACATAGTGGACACTTATGAGAGCTGACAACTGTGGTTGTGGGACTTTGGGCTTTGAGTGAAAGTTAGTTATCAGTATTCGATGGTGTCCGTACCAAACAAGCGGCAGACAGTGGTGAGCCGATTATCCCGGTTGATTTTCTTCCCAGAAAAGTGGAGATAATAAACTGACGTAGCAGAATGTAGCAGCTAATCAATGAAAAGCTGACATCCAAGACCGTGAGATTGAATCTATTCTCAACCGACGAGAATTCGGCCAATAATAACACGTTAAACAAAGCGGTAGATAACTTCGTGAATTCACTGAAAGCCAACATGACTAACTGACTGTGTTGGGTCCAAACGTGAACGGACATGGTGTTCCTCCATCCACAGTGTGACCATTTTCAGTTTGAGCAACTATAAACCGCGCATTTGATGTTGTTTCTGGGTGTTATATGTGAGCAAAAACAACAAAACGGAAACTAAAAGGTGACAGGGGAGAGGTGAAAATGGCAGGATTTTTACCTAAGAGAAGAAAAAGAGAACAGAATGGACAAGACAATGAAGAAAACTGCTCCAAATAATCTAGGGGAAAGAGAATCATGTGAGAGTCGCCGCGTGTGGCGTGATGTACTGTAAATTTGCAACGACCTTGGAAAAAACAATGAAACATTCGTTGTTGCACAGCAGGAAACGTTCATTATTTCCGCACCATCATTAATATCCGCACATGGTGAGAAACAGTCACGCGAGAGTCACTAATCGCTGCTAATCTGAAAAACGTTCGCACAGATAATGAATGACTGCATGGGCTAGCATGTAATCGAGTGTGTGTTTGCGCGTTTGTGTGCTTGTGTGTTGGGGGAGGAGCAGAGAAACAAACAAATGAAAACCCCTCAGATCATCACACGGAATGGGCAGATGTTTTCGTACAGTCTCGCATTTCTAGCCGTTTAATCTGAGAGGAAATAAGCAAACGACTGATAATCAGACGAGATCATCGAAACTCTCTAATCCTTTTGTACACGCTTTCATGTTTTATGGCTTCCAACATCTCGAGCCCAGAGCCTTAGAAGAGGACATGGTGGAACAAACGGTTACGATTACGAGTGTCACGTGTCCCAATCTGTGGACAAATAACTCATTGTTGAATTGTTACCAGACGACTGATATTACGTTCAAAAGCATCAGGTCGTAAGATTTACCGATTTATTAAAAAGTACAGTAAGAATACTAATAATTAGGAATCTTCAATGGTCGGATCTCTCTCTCATGTGCAGTATAACAAGTGTGAACGTTTCGCTACGGCAAAATTTCGAAAACACCCACGGACACATCATTTATTACCACCACATTGGACCTGGTGATTAGAAAGCATAGCTACTCCACTGCATATCACAAAGAGGTGTAAACTTAAAAAAAACAGTTGGATTATCCTAAAGTAAATGACTGATTTTTTTTCGGATGAATCTTCTACTCATCTGCACCAGAATGAAAGGAGATTCGGTTAAACCACAAACTGTCTGTGGACGTACCTACGGTTCGGATTCAGCGAAAACAAGGACTCGCCGAGCGAAACAATTGTCTACATGATCGACTACAAAGATTATCCCGCTCAACATACTGGACAAACATGCAGACAGGTCAAAACCAGAATCGCAGTTCACAGAGGAAGAGAAAAATGCAGACCGACAGATCAAATGACTTTGAGAAAATCAAAACGTGACTCCGTAGCCGCATTTTACGCTATATCCGGAGGCCACACCATTGACTATAAAAACAAAAGAATCCTCCGGTATGGATTTCGCACGTACACCGAGGGCCTCTGCGCTGAAGCCTTGGTAATTAACACCTACCAATCAACCGTAACGATGGGACAGATTTCCGGAATATGGAGGGCGCAGACGACACTGATGTATAAGGGCCACAACACCTTGTTGACCTCATATGACTCCAATATCACGGATAGAGATAGTACGGACGGAGGCTCAACAACCACCCTTATACTAAACAGCACCAAAGAAAGACAGACCAACACACGAACATATTGTGATTAACGTCCATTTGCCCTGTTATCAATCATTCCCTTGAATGCTTCTCCAATCCTGAACATTAGCGTCATGTCACAATCATTCCCATACCAAAAAGCAGTGTAATCAAACAGGGACCAAGAAATTCCGGCCAACTGCAATTTCCCCGTCGGCGTCGGAACTAGCTGAACGAGCTATACCACGGTGCTTTTAAAACACAGTCGGAAGTTCCGCTGACGAATACCAAGATCATGTAAAACGTATAGGTGTACAAACCCCAGGGTTCCACGATTGATGCAGAAGCGTGCACAGTTCATTACATTGCAACCCCCCCCCCCCAATAATTCGTGCAAATCAGTAAGGTGTGCCTGTCTCCATTACACATCAGCGTTTGACAGTGCTCCACGATCCTTGCTTCTTAAACCACTGGAGTCTTTCAGTTGTCCCACATACTTAAGTAACTGGCTGAAAGACTACTTCTCGGGTAGAACTCAGTGCACCAAACTTGCAAGCAAAGTTCCCAGACATCCCTAAAGCTGTGCTGGCGTTCTTCAATGAGCTGTTCTTCCTCTACACCTATTCACTACTTACATTAGCGATTTAACTGCAACCCACTCAGCTCGTCTAGTCAAATATACCAATGACGTTCTGTCTCAGTCTGTCTCCCAGCAGTCCCATTTAGATGAATTTTATGCGGATACTGCACACATCCAAAATTTTTATAAAGCAGTGTGGTCTTATGTCAAAAAACACTAAATGTCAACAGTGCACGTTTTCCGCTTTGCGATCGCGCTCTATAGAAGACAGCAAAAACGTTAACTCTACTCCTCTTCCACGTGTGAACCGTGTGAAATACTTCGGTGTAACTTTACAGAAGAACTTGCATTGGTCTTCACATGAAAATAACTGCTAAAAAATTGCATAGATTGTCCTTTCAAATTCGCGAACTTTGATAGTTCAGTGTTCTGCAGTCTGTCATTTCTTCCTTCTTACAATAGTGCATATTTCCCAGAACTGTATACTGCTCCCTCGTAATTTTTCTTGATCCGTTGATAAAGGACTACATCACTCTACGTAGAGGTTTTCGCATCGTCAGTCTTGTATGGCCTTAAGCACATGAGGGTATCTATTTCATTTGTCGAAAAGACCATTGCGGACTGCTCACACCCACTGGGACTGTGTTCTTTCTCTGAGCCAATCACATCCGTTGACCCGTTCCACGTTGAAACCACTTCCTTAGAAGTTATCACTGTACAGAAGCACTGTAGTTCACTTCCTTGCACGTGTTTTAACAGACAAGGATGAAGTTGTATTTGAACTGTTAACCCGTTTGGCATGTAAGACGTTTCTTCAGTTTTTTCAACAGCTGATACGCACCTTAAAAACGTGCTCAAGCCAGTACAGCAATAATAGATAATAAAAAGTAACGGGAGGTGTAAAACAGTACTGGCCTATAGTATTTACTGGCCACCGGTAAGAGGACGACAACCGTCACTGTCTCATAAATTCAGTTTTAAGGATGGGACGGAGCGATATGGTTAGTAACAGCAAAGTGTCACGACTGTCGTTTCAGATAATTTGACAACTTGAGAATCCAGCTGAGCAGAATTTACCGGCTGCAATACGTGCAAAGCACGGTGAGGAATCAACTGGCGCATTGCGTCCTACTAGCATATTCAACGAACGAAAAAACGAGCACACGAGAATCAAGAATCACATAGTACCGAGGAGTGACAAGTAGAGTAGAAGATGGTATGGAAAGGCAGATGCAGTTCGAAAAATCTCGCTGTGAACTGGTTAAGACCATTGCCAGACAGCGGTGAGCCGTGTACAATTGAAGTTTCGTTGTTACCCTCGAACGGGGCAAGTTGTTTGAGAATGAATCCATGCACAGACACGGTTAGATTGTATATACCGTGCGGTGATCAAGACAACAGACCTCATTTGCCCCTCAGGTCTGGTTCAATATAAAATGCATTCACATGATGACAATTAGTCGGGTTATTATTGATGTTATCATCAGGACAATGACGTGACAGACAGAAGCACGGTAACCGGAATTATATAAAAGGTCAAATTACAACAACAAACACAGATCTCGACATTGTGGCTTGCTGTTTAGCACTTAAACAACCTAACCAGTTTAGTGAGTGAGATGTACCTTCGCGCATACAGGAAGAGAAAGTAACTCGTCCGTATAACTGCTGTTTCTCATTCACCATCACACACAAGTTTCGCAGTACTCAAGCTCATTTTATCCCGGATTTACATCAAAATATTGTCCGAGCGGTTGTGAACGATGACCTTACGGGAGCCGGAGACAGACGCCAGTGAGTCCACGCATGACAAACAGTAAGTGTACAGTAAAATTTGTATCCATAAAAATACTCAGTGATGAGTTACATGTGTGCGTGACAGACAGACAGACAGAGAGAGAATAACAACAACAAAATGTTCAATCATTGCGTTTCCGGAAAAAATGTCTTGTAAATAAAGCGGAATTCAAAGAAGCTGGATCAACGAGTAGCTTATGGCATATCAGTCAAAGGAAATCCGTTTGCAATACTCGGTGCTTCAGTTTTTCGACACAGAAATAATCTGAGAATCGCCCCGCGAAATCGTTTGATTCTTACAAAGTAGATGACAATATTGCATGTGATCTGAAGAAATATCACATTCCAAGCAATATCGGCAATATTGTAAGCCATCCGAATGGGGATTCGCGATTCTGACGACGGACGACCGCTAACAGAGAGAGAGAATGAGATCAGATAGGCCACACTTTGAGGTAACGAGGAGACCAGTTTTATCACGCACAAGGTCAACAGTGTGATCGAGGCGGAGTACTCACGCTGTTCTACGCTGCCTTTTACTCTTGAACTGGAACCAGTGCGAAACAGGCGACGAATACGGACAAGGAACAACAGATTTAACAGTCCCGTGCAAATTGGTTGGACGAGACAGGCGTTTGAAAACAGTACGTGATATGCCTGCAAAGCACTTTGCGATGGATGTATCCAACATATCCGCCGACCACCGATCTCCTTCCATCGAGTGAGTATACCAAACGGGAGCATCATCAGTGCACTGAGCAAGACCACAAGGAGAATAGAATACCAGGCGTAGCTGAGTGGCACATTTACTATTTTCAAAGGCCAATATACGGAAGCACAACGATCCATAGCGGCCAACAATAAGATGTTCGCACTCAGGGTGGATGTGAACGAATAGGCAAACCGATGAAGTTGGCATAAAGCTGATGATTGGGCAAAAGTGAAGTAAGACAGACGTCCATTTGTGGCATAAGGCAATCCTTTGGCCGGGAATAGCCATAGCCAACCAAAAAGCAGCTGAGTAGCCGCGTCAGACAGAGCCAAACAGGCAAAATAGATCATTTGACGTGTGGGTGGACGAAGGGAGTGAAAAAATAGAGCTGTGGTCAGTACATTCCCGATCAGTCCGAGAGAACATACGACGGGCAAAATGTAGGCGCAAAGAACGCCCAACACACTGGAAACGACACAAAGAGCCAGATTGGCGTTCGGATCATCGCCTTGCACATTTTTACAATCGATGAGTAGATCGTACGGAGTGTCGATGAAGGAAACATTCATTCGGGCACTTCCCATTAGTTTCGTGAATAGTGACAACGGGACTCGATACTGAGGTAACATCAACCGTAACTGCTGTGAACTGTGTATGTGATTGCTTATCTGTAGTTCGTTTCGGTTTTGTCTGAAGTCTCACTGTCCATGGGACTCCACACGTGATAGGCCAGCAGCAACTGGACTCAAACTGTCTTAGTATAAAACCGGATTTTGTAATTGGTCAAATTCTGGGCACGTGGTGAACGAATAAAAACGGGCATTGGACGGTTGTTACAATCGAAGAAATGGAGCGTAAACTTGACACGATTAAGAATTTGAATATAAAGTATGAGACGAGAAAGTGAGCAAAAGAGTGAATGAGTTCGCTCGGTGTGTGTATATGCATGTATGCCTGCGTTTCAATGAGCGTGTGAATAAGTAGGTTGAGAAAACGAATGCCAATCAACATTATACTTACACTGCCCTCCAGCAGATGAACCAGGGACTCAGCCGTTTTCGAGGTCGGAGATACCGTACGGACCGAAAGTCCTTCCTGAAAATAGACCAACACCGATCAGAATGAATTTTCGAGAGAAAAATAAATGCTAGCTCGATACAGAAACTCCGCAATGGATGTCATAATCTGTTCATTCCTGGGATCTGTCGAAGCCGTTTACAACAGACACCAAAGACTTAAATCAATGACAAGTTATATGCATCAAAACTGTAAAAAGAAAACTGCCAACAAGTGGTCACTTTGGCAACTCCGCGATGTGCTTTTGGAATGACTCAACAATTGTACATAGACGTACTCACCGCTTGCAAGCGTTCTGCGTCCAAACTTAATGTGGTATCGTGGAATAATTTTCCAATTCGATCACTGGCGTAGTTCATGATGAGGTCGGGAAAAGCCGCACCGGACGAATTGCGCGATTTCGTCACGGGCGCTTGAATCCCGGCTGGATCAATCAGAAGCACTTGAGCCGTTACGGGAACTGTCCCAGATCCCGTGATGCTGTGACTCGATAGGCAACTGTCATATGAAATTCGGATTAGGGAAAGCAGGTGAAAACGGTATGGCAATCTAAAATGGAGTATCATATAGGAAACCAAAGCTACTGAGGGCTTTTTAATCACAAACCGGGTAAACTTGAGGCCAAATTAGTTTGAGACTCAATCGAAAGAAAAAATCAACACGAGAGCATGAACTCTGAAGGAGAGAACTTGTGACAAATCACAGAGTCATTCACATACCGGTATGAGTGAACTGAAACAATTTTTAAGATGGATCACATCGGACGAATAAAAACAGTGGTGATAATGCAAATGTGATATGCGCTTATAGTGTATAATAGCGAAAACGACAACAATACCAGTATAAGTTCCCGTGGTAGCACTCGTTATTTGTTCGTTTAGTCAAGTAGTTACCTGGTGAATTCACCAACCAAATACATTGTGTAGACCGGGGAAGCATACAAGTTAGACTTTTATGCATAAAATAAGCATTATCCGTTCTTGCCTATTGTCTCTTGCTATTCCTTTCTGTATCACGTAACAAAAACACAATCATCAACGTGCCACAGCCACTGTTATTGCTCGGAAAAAATGAGGATGACCAAACGGTAGGGTTCAAAAACCCCAACCCCAATTTTCGGCTCCGAAATAAACTAATAATTTATTCATAGAAACAAAACAACAAGGACTAATTTCTGACAAAATCATAGTGTTTGGTACGTTTCAAATCAGTTATTTTTTTGAACGATGGAGAAGTGCTTATTTGCTGTATCCGGACTCTGACGTTTTTCAGGAGAAATTATGATCCTACCGAGAATATAGTTGGACCGTCATAATGATACAAACAAAGGACTCCATCGGGGATACCATATCAACCTCTTTTGAACTGATATACAATGTGTTTGCGAGAAAATGGATCAGCTTCTTAGATATTTGAGAGAAAGGGAGAGAGCGGCCAGCAAACCATTAGAGGGGACGGACGTACCGATTGAACAACATCAGCAGCGTGTCCACCACTGTCTGGTAAAGACCTTGTACAAAACCTCGTAAACAGTCTAACGCGGACCAATCGCCCTCATCCGTGTGCGGTCGTCCAAACACAGCCGTGGAAAGCTGCTCGACAGAACAGTTCAACAGATAAGCTGCACGATGTGCTGGTTCCATGTACATAAATCCTCGTGTGGTCACAGGTTGCGAGCTGTCCTCGTCCTCATCATCCACCTCGTCCGCTCGTGTCCCATTCACTATTCCATCTTCCACGCAACCTGCACAACCTAAATGGTAGATGATTGCCAACAGTCGTGCAATGCCCCCGGTCAACCATTCATCGTCCATATCGAAACCGAGCAGCTCCGCGTCATGACACAGTTGTGTCCAGTAACCGCGGGCAGCCTCCTTGTCTTCGGGCTGACGAGGTAAGTGTGACGAGCAGATGCACAAGACAACCAAGCATCAGCATTAATTTCCAACATTCAGTGATATGATAAATTACCAGACAAAAAAATGGCTGCGTAAACGGAACTTGGCAGAAAGGAGCGCTAGAACAACGCTTTCTATTTGTATTCAACACAACAAATGCAGCTATAACTTCTTAAACGGATTTGGAATACAAACACGTCCTCTTACTGTTCATTTTTCTCTATACACTTCAGTATAAACGCATCTCTCTACATATCTGATCTGTTTCTCTAACAGCAAGGATCACTATGACACCAAAGAAATAGAGACCGTGAAAGCTAAAAGTTATCAGTCCCAATTCCAATTAATACGGACGTCGAACAGAAATCTCCTCCCTTGCTGAGATCAGTTGTTGTAGTAGAGCTAGCTAAATTCATTTAACTCAGAAATCAACTTCATCCGTCGTGCTGTCAAAATGATATCCTACTTCAAATCAGCCACGGACAATCTCGGTTTATTCACTGACTGGCTTGACCTGAGATGATCGTTCAGGAATCGGAATACAAACAATGCTTCTTCCAAACTAAATGATGTAGATTCTTTGTTGGAAAAGTCATTTTTTATAAGGACATTTGCTTCCAGAGGCGTCATTGCTGGCTGTAAGAATAAATGCTGAATTTATTTACACCATACATTGCACGAAATTCGATGATACATGCTTGTATACAAACATAAAAGCAGTGAATTACGATGTGACAAACAGTGACTGAGTGACTGCATTGCACTGTACTGTACTCTTCAGGCAGAGCCTAGACTGATGCGTGAACATATTTCATGCGCAAACATGAGTGCAGTGAAAGGGTCATACCCCTTAATCACTTAGTTCGCTTAAGGGCCACGGAGGACGGGCAATCATGACCTGAATCGGAGAATCAAATAAGGTCCAAATAGTTCAGGCGTGGTAACGAGTTGGGCAAGAGCAGATTTTCTGTCGACCACCAATGGGACTGGCAGGGGAAAGGCTTGAGCTTCGTGTCTCTACTGTACCACCACTAAAACAAGCGGTTTACCGCTGGACGCTACTCCACACTGTATTGCTCTCAATAGGGCACGTGTAGGACTATGAGCTGTGGATATCGTCCACGAGTGCGTTTTTGAATTCCATCAATGACGAGAATTCCAATCGTTTGGACTAAGTTAGCATAAGTCAAAACCTGGTAATTTTGTTTCACCAGAATAATTTTGATGTTGTCCCTAATTTCTTCTGGCCGGTGTCCGAGGCGTTCGGACTATATATTTCGGTCTGTAGTCGATCATCCGGTACTGTAGTTTTCACCCGACCAGAAACGCCGTTGCTCCTCGGCCGACGCGCCGAACACACACACACACATACGTGTCTTCTCGGAGTTATAGTTAAAAGCCATGGAGCGTTTTCTTCGTGTGCTTATCAATTACCCTGGCCAATGAACTAGCGCCTTCGTGGTAATGAACGACCCGACCCGATGTCACAATCCCCCCGACCACACTTTGTTGGGCATAGCAATGTAATGTCGAAATGTTGTAAATTCACAATTTGTTTTCTGTATCTGAAGGACGCGTCACCTTTTGAGTGCCACTGGGTAACATTTCGTGAACTAGATATCTCCCGATTTGAGGTATGATTTATCGAATCAATCATTTAATATCATCAATCGTATCGTATCACGAGACAGCCTCGGTTTTAACTGGGTTGGAATCGAGACTTTACGGATCACTCAACCGTTTAGCCAAGTTCGGGGGTACAATCATTGGTCTTGATTCGGGGCGCGAACTCTATAATCTATCCAACCCAAGTTCTTCGATGTTTGACGGTCGTTCGTGACAATTCAACAGCATCAACAGTATAAAATACCCAAAAGTAAAGAAAATATCACATTATGGTACCTAGAATTATCACACTTGGATGACAGCAGAGCTCGGCAGCCACAATCTCCGAGTCTAGTCTGCGTGGTTAGAATGAGAATAACAACAAAACAAACGGAAAACAAAGTTAAGTGATAATCATACCCACTGGGCGAAGGTAAACAGTGTGAGCGATAAAGTAGGTCACAATTTATTCAATTTGTTTCCTCTATAACTGGGGTAGGGCTGGGATCAAATCACTTACTCGATGCAATTTCGTCATAAAAAGATTCGGTTCATTTGCGTCAGTCAGAAACAGTGCACATCTGTGAGGAGGAGAGGGGATCGGAGAAGTAGTTGCCCTTACTGAGGTAATCTGCCAAATGGCGTTCAGAAGAAACGAGTATGAAGCAGACAGATTCAGTTTTAAAACAACTGTGCAATATGCAGCAGTCGTTTTTTAATCTGTCAAATGCAACTTGAATCGAAAGGCAACAGATCAAGATAAGGGTAATATTAGGGAGAGCACCAAAGATAATGGCATTCAGGAGGTGAACAAAATGTGTAAATAAAGGAATGTCATTGATTATGAGGCACGATCATACCTCCTAGTATGTCTAATCAACGGGTAGGTGGATTCCGTTTATCGATCAGGTTTTCCGCGCCCTTATTCCATGGTATTGACGGGCCACCATCAATTATCTTCCAAACATTACTTTTACCAGCGAAAAATTGCGCTCCCATGATGTCCACTCGGAAGCATATGCAACACATGGCCCAAGCATCTCAGCCTGGTGAAAGCAGCGTCTCATCTAGTGAACGAACTCATATATTCGATACTCAGCATTGCTCATACCGTGTTTCTACCAGATGCGAGTAATGTTTTGTGGTCAGGATTCTGAGACGTACAGGAGAACTTAATTACACCTTCATAGATAAACAGACGTCACGTCGATGTCATAAGATGATTGAGTTTGACTAAATCTGAACGCATCCTAGGTATAGGCGAAGAAATCTTATCCCACATCCGATCACTGGATGAAATGCAGCGGCCTAGATACCAGAACCTATCTGTCTGTTTCTTCATCTCTCCGGGTGCACCAGCTTGATGTCAGATCAATCCCTTACTGAACACAGCATTTCACACTTATATATGATGAACGCATCCCGAACATAGCTGCACCGTCACTCTTATTATTCCGAAAAACTTGAAACAGACCTGGATCTTCCTCTGGAAGCAGTATGCCGTAATCAAAGTCTGTCACAATTCACTTGAGACCAACGGAAAGAATAGTTACTGCGGCCATGTTGAACCGATTCTGATCAGATCCCATAGCAATATCACAGTGCAACACATCGTCACCTTGAAATAAATCAACCTTATCAATCGCGGGCAGACAACGGGAAATGAGAAAGCGTGTCAAGAAAGAACAAATTCTCTATCTTACTGGGGCTTTGATTTACCAAGAATTTTGGGTTTCACATGTGGACAAAAAAAACTGACCATTTGCACAGAAGGAAGTAAGAAATCACCAAATGTGAACTGAATGCCAATTGGATGTGTCGTCGGATATTCGAGACGAATTCTAAACGAACTTTATTGAAGAAGAACACCAACTACTCAGCATTCATATCTGGCCGCAATTTTTACACAAGTGTGCCTTACGAGCATCGTTACAAATGTCTCATCACCGAAAACAAAGTCTTCTTTCATGCATAAGACCCAGACTAGCCTGCCAAAAATTGAAAAGGTTATTCATGGTTAAAATTTGGTTTCTATTCTTACGAATTAAGAACCATCTGATCATGTTAAGTATGCATGCGTACTCGACGATGCGGTCAAATGGCGCGATTGTAGTCAATTTATTTCCCAGTAAGCCATTTCCCAATGTCCATGCTATTTTTTACTTGATCTTTGCGCTTCCGCTTACGACATTTTCGTCTGGATTATGATACAACCTCGTAGAAAAATGAAAATGTTTAGCTGTGGTACTTGACAAAAATGAACACGAAACCATGTTTTGACCGATAATAAAGTCCCACAGTCAACTGGAATATCAGTTGCGAAAAAATGGCGTCCCTATTGTTACTAAGTCAACGTGACCATTGCACAACAAGTAACCGCGTAGGCGAGAGAATTGAGTTCACCAAGCCAAACAATCCAAAATAACAGCACATACGGGGTCGTTTGAACGGTCGGATCACACACACACACAACATACACACCACCTAAACCGATTATCTCGCTACGCGTACATTGCGGCATTTTTTTGAGCTTTTAGCTGTTGCATACAACTTATTTTGGCTTGGTGCGACTAGCCAGTGACGTCTGCATCTACACAGCTCTCAATCCAGGGTACCTTTCCGTCTACAGGAATTCCGCAGTATTCCAACGAGCTCAAAAGCTACCACTTGTTGTTACCGCATTTTACTACACTACAATTGTGCTACTTCTGAGTAGCGGGATACTTGAATCCAAAAGTGTCAACATATGAAAATAGACGTCCAACTAGATTCGGTAGAGGATTGGATTTATCGAAGAGTAACCATTTGAAACGCTTTCGTTCGATTGAGTGTCACAGAAGCTGCCATGTGTAAAGATGATGAAAAACACACGTGCTTAGAAGACCACGGATATCGCATTTCAACTGGTCACGGGTCAGGTTTTGCCTCGTTTAGTCATCCCTGGAGTTTCGATTTGTGGCATTTCAAATAATACTTGCGGAGACAGAAAAAAACAGAACTTGAGAACAGGGATAACGTGTGCGATCAGATTGGACTTAGCCGGGAATTTCACTTTCTTCGCGCCCAATTCCGAGAGATGACAGATCTACTTTACGTTGACAACAATGGACCTCGCGTTCCACTGGCTATGAGGAATTCCGATGAGTTAATATACTACCGTTCAACATGGGATGTATGCCATCGTTCATTTCCAACGAACTTGGTCTTAACGATCCACTGAGAGGGGGGGCATTGTGCCAAAAGACCGACCGCAGCCATGCGCATTCCGGGAGAAATGAATAAATTGCTCACTTATGCACAAGAACGCGCGAAACATTCCGCCTCAAAATCCCCGAAGAACGAGAACGCTAGTGACACACTAATGCTGCGCATCACTGACCTAATCTAGTACCCACACCTCGGTGCCACAAGCACCCCAGTTCAGTTCAGACAACCATTACCCATGCACTAGGTGCGGTGGCTTTGATTGCTTTCTCCTGACGACAGCTTCAATAGAAAGCAAAGAGAGAGGACGGGGATATTAAGGGAGCAGTTAAAGGACTGCAAATGTTGGTATTAAGCCGATGAGGAAAGTTTGTAGATACGAGAACGCCGCTGATCACGACACCTAGTCATAACCTCCAATGTATCTAACCAAAGATTGGGAGGGTCTCTTAGACCCCACCCACAAAGTCTAACATGCCCTACATGGCCAAGTCCACTGGTTAGGTTTTTCATAACTTTCTTCCATGTCATGGACTGACTATCCTTACTCATCTTCCAACCACTACCCACCTCAGCAAACACTGAGCACCGAGGAATCCTGTCAGGGGACATGCACAACACATGTCCCAACCATATTAGCCTGATGAGCTTAAATGTTTCCTCCGACGATTTGATCCATGAATGTGTGACTCTCCACCGAGCCTTAGAATTGCTAATACGGTGTTCCCACTAGATTCGAACAATGCTAAGGAGACACTGGTGTTCAACTACCGATAATTTTCGTATATCCTCCATCCACAGTGGCCATGTTTCTGAACCACACAGAAGCACTGGCCTGACTTCTGGCTGCAATGTACACTCGATCCTTGATAGATAAACGAACGTAATGTGGACGCCACAGATGACTCAGATTGACAAATACCAAACGCGTCTTCTGTATACGCAAAGACACCTGAGCGGACATACTACTTCCGAGTGAAATGCAGCTGCCCGGATAACAGCAATTGTCTATTTGGTCTGTAGTTTCTCCAGATATTGAAAGTTTAGGTGTTGGACCAACCCCCATCCTGCAACAGCATCTTGTACTTTTAAGATGCAAAACGCATATCGAACATTGCCACACAGTCAATCAAGCTGTCTAGAGAAGCTTGCAACTTACCTGAGTCTTCACTTAGAAGAACTATGTCATCCGCATATTCAAAGTCTAACACTTTTGCAACCGGGAAACATTCAATACTACTATCCTAATCTGACAAAAAAGCGGTCTCTAGGTTCATATCAGTCACGAAGTTGAGGAGAAAAGGGGAAAGGGACAACTCTGACGTACACCACTTTTTGTGGTAAACTTGGTTGAAGGATCACCGTAAACTCTAATTCGGTTTCGGCTGTTCATGTAAAGGGACTTAATGGTAGAAAAGTATTTCTGTAGCACATCCTTTCACAAAAGTAAGAGCCAGAGAACTGTGTGATCGAATGAGTCGGAAACCGCTTTAGGATCAAGAAAAATGAGGATAGTTGGTCTATGGAAGGTGTGCGCATGTTCTAGAATTTGCCAAAGGGTGAAGATGTGATCAACACAACCTCGACCAGGTCTAAACCCAGCTTGATTTTCGCGTTAATACAGTCTGCGAGCGCTAGATTACGCTCGGGCAATCATCTCCACTGATTGAAGAATAAGGAGAAAATGTGCAAGAAAACTGCCTATGACCCTGGATCGCAAATTTCTTCTCTTCAATTGTTGTAATTGTCCACCCATTTTTTCCGGGGCATGGTACATGAATATCGGATTTCAGGAACGTGTAACTTCGGGAACGCAGGAATGAAGACAAAAAGTCAGTGCGAGAAAACCTTTGGTTGATGGAACTAAGTGTCCCTAACTGCAAAACAGAAAAAAGCCTTCAAAACGGACGTACGGGAACTGTACAGTTCAACACTCACCTGGACGCCTCGTCCAATCCAGCCAAAAAATAATAGAAAATGTGAAAGTTCGGCTCCCCGTCTGGGCGCTCTGTGACTCGGGATCGTTCGAACAATACCAGCCGGGTGGTAAGTCCACAAATGAACAGACCCGGATCATCTCGATCTCTTGGGGATAGACTACCGTATTCAACGGAGAAGAGGCGTAAGGCACGGTTTGCATTGGTGTTCAACAGGACCCGGGAACAAGTGAACGCGTCCAGCATGCAAAACAGTGCACGCAAACGTTCAGCTTTTTACAGGTGGAAAAGAAAGGCCGTCATATCACAGGGATACTGATTGGATGAATAACTTTCTGGAAAACGTAGTATTGAATTAAATATGCTGATTTGTCAAACGATTCGGTGAATGTAAAATTTCTCTGTTTGAATATCACGAAGAAACAATTTTTAAGCCTGCCGGATACCACAATAGATCTGACTTGTACACATGTTATTATATCCACTGAACACTTCTGTATCATAATACAGAAAATCAACGACTCTCATACGGTTTATGAAGAACCCCTAAACATGATGGCACTTAATTCCTGTATGCGTGATAACTCACGCGAGACGTTTTCATCATCTATGAGAAATCACAAGCAAAAAGCAGCCCGGGTTCAGATCTTCCTTGGTAACTTCTTGTATTACATGCTTGCGCATGAGTGTCATGAGAGGAGCACGTCCTATAGCCACAAACATCCGCTGCATTATCACGAATAACGGAGCAACCTGATCCTGGAATTTGGAGTGCAGTACCGAATAGGGTGTAACACGGGTCAGGTGTGGTGGCAAGTCATCGGGATAGCAAAGTGCTGTTTATGGACAACGTGACTGGTGGTGGTGAGGTACGAACATCTTACCGTCGAGAGAATAAAGGCTTATACCAATAGACGGTTATCGGAAAACCGAGCGGAAGATCACATGGATTGCAGATGTGTAGCAGAAATATGTACCGATCAGAACCGAGGATATGAGCAAACAGACACGAGAGTGAGAAACATTTTCTCGGATGTTCACGGATGCTAGGGAAATGGGACCCACAAAATGCATCGAGCATGAAACTGTCACAAAAGTTCCCACCGTAAATAACCGTGAATTGAGAAAGGAAGCCCTGTTGCTATCCACTGGAGAGAGAGAGGTTTGTGCCTTATTTTCCTAATAGTGACGTTAATCGTCGTCAAGACCCGGGTAAATAAACCAAGAATCTGTTATTCAACAAACCCTAATTTTCATGAGTCAATTCACAATACCTCATAATATATCATCTATGTTTGGCTCGTTTTAGTGCTGAACTAACGCATGTGTGGCACTTACCGGAAACACGATGACACACGGCAGGGACAGACTGGTTCTCTGTGTTACTCGTCCACTGAGTGATCACACGATTCGACTGATAAAGTAAGAACGAAAGTATGTCCAATGTGGCTCGGGTTTTCCCGGAACCCGAGCGACCGGACAAACAGATCGCTTGGCTAACTGTCACAATCCCATCGGATGCGTTTCGTTTGTGATACGTTTTCAGATGACTTCGATTCAGACGAGCAAGAACCAGTTGAGCAACGGAGAACACATGCGGAGGCATGTCTCGTAAATGTCGACAGCCGGTGAAGAGATTCATGACCTGAAGAACAACAGGGGAACATGGACACGTGAGAGCAATACGGGACTGTATTGTTCGACACGGAAGATATCACACGACTGGCTTTGAGGCATTCTATAGAATGAGTAGATTGGAAGTTAAAAGGTGTGTTGGTCTTGAGGGCGATTGCGACGTTCAGAGAGCGTTAACAGATTATTTATTCTTACAAAGAAGACGGTTTTATAAAAGTAAAGAAAGCCATGACAGTGAAAAACGCTTGTTTGCTGGTTATCACTTGTTGCCTGAGCTACATTCGACCCAGTTAAAATGCAGAGCATACCCTAATCTGTTGTGAATCTAACCGATAATCTCAGAAGATTAAAGAGAAACGATCACATGTGAGGTTTGCTTATGTGCTTTGATGTTTCACGCTCATATTCAGTAAACGGAAAATGAGGAGTAAAAATGGATTTCCAAGGAAAGACAGTGACCAGATGGTACTCCAAAGCGTTGGAATTCGTATACTCAATGACGATAACGACTCAATAATTGAATAATGTCGAACTTGTTGGACGGATCCGAATGTTGCGAATTCTCTGTTTCTGTGGGATTCGAACACGTACGGGGGACAATTTCTCCCACATTTCAGTACCGCTTGCGCTCAGCTAGTCGGGAAACGAAGCCACAGACCAATAACAACAATCGATCACACGATGACATTCACCACATACCCTACATCTCCCTTTATCATCCAAATGATTGGCCGACTAACCGATCGAATGACCTACTGACTGTCCTCTTACCCTATTCTCTTTTTGTCACGATAAATAAATGTGACTGTAATGGCTTGAAAATGAATCATCGAAAACACGTCCGCCTACACTACGTGTTTGATACACACTGATACCTTTGGAGATTCTGAAAATGGACCACGGTGAATACCCTACGAAATGGCAAGGGCGCATAGCACTTGACAGTCCGTTTTTGATTTTCGGATAGATTTACCAGCTGTCAAAAGTCTGTGCCAACTCCAATTTTTGTAAACGATTCCACAATTACCGTTATGAAAACATTCACATTCTGGTTGCAGCCCATGAACTTCTCTTAATCCTCTTAGTATTTGCTATCAGAAAATGTGGTGTCATATTTGTCCAAAACTATATAAGATTACCACAGTGCCTAGTTTGTAATGTTAAGTGCCATGATGACATGAAAACATGCGCGTGACCAAAATGCTCCTAGCACCAACGGTACATGATTTCGTGGCCGGCTGAACGGAGAATAGTCTCACTGTGAATGACCCAATACGGCTGACTGCGGGACTTACGACCGGGACTGATCAAACTGTCATTACTGCCAACGATGAACCGTGGTATTACGGGTTCTGATCTCACCGTTTCTGGTCAAATACCTGTTTCAGCAGCCTCTGGTCGGCCGTGTTTCCCAATCAGAAGCATAATATTATCGTTATGTAGAGAGTAAAGATACTATCATTATTACCCCAGAATGGTGCTCACGGAATTCGAACAGGGTTAGGAGAAAGCGGGTTGATACAACTCAACTCCTTTTTTGGTTAGTGCCATTACATAGTTGTTCTGATCAAACGCACTTATGAGAATCGGTAAAGCGAACAATAGGAAAACGGCAACTTTCTATGGTTGGATATTCTATAGTTACAGTGCAAGAAACTATCTAATGAAATCCAATAACATTTCCTAGAATGCTCTCAGTGATAGTCATTGCGGATTTTAATACCAGTTGTATCTCAGCTGATACCCTATGCATTTCTTCTACTCAAGTGACATGTGATGTATTTCATTTATGAACCTTTTTGTAAACTGTGGATAACAATGGTGGTATATAAGCTCGAAACATGTTCACTATGACATCTCGGGTCATCTTTCATACGATCGACCGTTTGTGATGAAGCAACTAGTCGCCATGTGTTCACGCATAATAGTCATCACATGATCGGTTCAGTCCTGGGCTAGCAAAACTAACAACACACCATACACACTAGACACATTGAAGCTCAGATCGGGGACTGGAGCTTTAGTTAGAACAGCGTTCAGTACTCATTAGACTGACACTACCTAATTACGAGTCAAGTGATAATGAATAGTTCTAGAGTTCCAAAGCCATACTGTACTATTCGCGATAAAAGCTGGAAATTTTAGCTCTGAGAATTGGCGAAATGAAACACGAAGGTCTCAACGAGTCAGGCGTGATTATGAGCCAAGAGGAAGCTTGCAACCAAAATTAACTCACGGTCGCAAATTCAAATCCACGAGCACAGACGTTTCAAGTGATCTACTCGACCACGAACAACTAACCTATTGCAATATGTGGAGGTCTTGTCGATCCACACACACAACCCTGAGTTGTGCAAACAAGGCAAACTTGTGATAATTTTACTATTGCCGTGGTAACGAAGTGTGAAAATTCTTGTGCGCTAATCGGATAGTAAATATAAATATTCTTTCTACTTTCATTAATCATTATATGACATAGACATATTAGGCTTGTAATGTTCACCAAGGCGGGTAGTTGTTGGAAGATGTGTGAGGATAGACAGTTCATGATATACACAGATACAGAGAAAATGTGATACAACGAACTTGACTGTACAGGGTGCGATCATTACCATCATGACGAGAAAGCACCTCGGTGTGGTATGATGGCTTGAGTGCCTCCATGACCCAAAGATGGCTTCCTTAGGCCGGAGATGCGATCATGCCCGACAGGTCAATGGGTACTGATCAGGCGAAAACCAATCTTAGAATCAGTTGATGGGCAACACCTGGTTCTAGCCAGTGCCCCTGAAGAGAACACCCCAGTGAACAAACACGGAAACAGTTTATCGGTCTAAAAACCTCCACTAGATGGACGTGAGAGTGGAGTACCAGGGGGTTTTGACAGTGGGGGATGCACCACTATTCCACTGGGCAGCTATCGCCTGCCTAAGCTGGACAGCCCCCGATCAAAAGAATGTTGCCTGATCCACGTTGTGCTTGCACCACTGAGTCCATGGGGCTAAAGACCGAATCCCAAAGGCGGATTTATAATAAGCACCAAAGAAGACAATACAGAATACTTGCAACAACCGGGTCTCATGTGACAAACCAGAGGAAGTTCTTTCACGGGTTCTTCGGTCACGTTCCCCACTGCCTTGTGGGTCAGAATTTTGAATCAAAGGCTCCGGTTAGGGTTCCCAAAGAAAAACCCATTCTGTGGTGTGGGCAGCCGCAAAGCATGATTGACTCAGGAACCTCCAGCATCCTTCTTGTAAAGGGCCTTACCGATTTTCCTTCTCTTAATTTAAGATCGATGCAAAAGGTCACGGACAACTGCGGCTCTGAATGAAGCGGCAGTTTAGGAGTAGGACATAAATAAAACGCACCCCTTAGGCTTACATGTTCACTTCACTTGGCTGCCTTCTACGTCCGCTCAACATGTCAGATAGGGCAACAGGCCGCCCTCGTTAGAACTCATGACACTTTCAAAACAGATGTATTCTGTCTCTGCAACGAGCATACAAGACCCCACTTCTATAGCCACTCTCCACACCCAGACATAAACCTTAGTCTCTCGTTTCACCCTTCACGTGTCCCGTGCATATAGTCAGACTGGCGTCGGAATCGCTCTGGGCATGAGAGCTGAGCGTGCATTGCTAGACCGAATTTCAGTCAACACCTATTTATGTGTAGTCCGGTTGGACGGTTCTGGGCGTGTCAACAGCAACAAACTGAAGCGTCAAAACTTGTTCATCGTGTAAGTGGATGCGCCCACTGACTGCAGTTCTTGAGTTTAGAGATGTATTTCACCTTGATCTGTTTCAGCTGCTTCGAAACACGCGTTCGACAGACATGGGATATATATATATATATATATATATATATATATATATATATATATATATATATATATATATATATATATATAGGCAGCGGCTGCAGGGTAGGTTCAGGGGCGGGAAAACCCTAACGAGTGGGCCTGACCGAGGAGGAAATGTAACGTTTTCGCGTGGAGGTCCGCAAACCGAATGGTTACAGACATTACGCGAAGTAACTAAATGCTGGTGTCAGAGCTGTATTTGCATTCGGGCCCGCCTTGTATCTTTCTTTTCTGTCTATGCCTCGATGCATTTCAATTCCGACCCGATACCGCTACGAATTACCAACTGAGACCAGAGTACAGAAGTGTTAGATCGATGATTTGAAGAACTGAACCGAACGTACATAAGAAATTCCGTTCATCAGAATACCTAAATTTCCAATATTATATTTTTGATGAGTGATATGGATTGTTTGAGCGCTATTCAATGCATTGCTAAAGTGAGCTGACTGTCCATAGCCCGACTGACAAGTCAAGTCAATAAACGCTTTTATGCGCTCGATGTAGGGCAAATCCTTAGCACTCAGACTGATAAACCGTATCAACATGAAGTGCGAAAGTTAAAATCACCGAATATAAAGTGCTCACGTCATCAATGAAGATGCTGTTGGGCACTGATTGGAATCACAATTTAGATTATCCATTTTTTGTGAAAACATGATGCAACTGGGGGAACTGCAACAGTTAGACTTGAGAGCAAAACGGCACCTAGATACACAATACTCGTGATCGGTTACCCTGCACACTCTCAGAACGAAGCGCCCGTGACAGTCAGCCCTTAGGAAGCACATGTGTATACTTACTGCCTCCGAATAGATGTTCAACGGAGTCATTGGATTGATACTGAGGAGACACGAACCGGATGCATAGGTGCAAACTTGCCCGGATCCGAACCGTTGGAGCAGTGTGTGCGTGATGCTCAACTCGTTGGGAAATTGTAAATCAGCCACATCTTCGACCCGATCAAACGATGACGGATTGGCCTGGTAGAATAGAATAGGGTTTTGGGGAGAGACAGGTTTGCATAAGTATGACCGAGTTAGATTGAAAAAATGACTGCATGACTGAAACGTCACGTTTCAAGCTGTACTTTACGTATCACCCAAGTTATCATTAGAAATCAACGTTATCGACGTTTGTTCCGTAAATTGTGTGTGGGAACAAAATAAAATGTGGTAGAGAGCAGGGCTGTTTCAAGTCAATGATGAGATCCGCTGGTGTGCGTAAGTGGTTTGAAGTTGAAAATTATTCCAACGAAAAAAAAGTAATCAGTTCCGACCCGTGGTGATGAAACGGTCATCGTGGTAGACTTCGAACCCTTTTGTCACGAGTTCGAACCCTGCTCCCGCCTCCGATCACTTCCCCGACTGGCATCCCCCGATTGTTCGCGACCCTCTCTCTCTGAAATATTGTACAATTATTGCACAATAAAAGGAAGTGAATAAGAATAAGAAGACATGATGGGCAATAACAAAGTAGATGAAATTCAAGCTGGAGACATCATCTACTTTGTTATTTCGCTGTTTATTTTAGCTAAGCACTGATCCATTCCTCCACTACCGTAGCAGATGATCCTCCACATGGAAAATAGACTGACAACTGAAGACATGAACATCCTCGGATGAATGAGCTTCAAAGAAAAGTCAGATCTACGATACGGACCAACAACCGCAGACAAAACAATGACCACGGGCACACGGTCATGCGAAACGTGGAATAGGTGAGATTTCAATGAATTAAATGTACGTGGACTCTATGCATGAGGCCAAAACTATTGTTAGAAAATGAGGCTACTTTGAAATTCAATCGGTACTATCGTGTTCTAGTCGATAACTAACGACAACCGGTGAAGACCAGTATTTGTGGATCACTAGGATGTGGATAGGTTTTCTGTGATACACTAAAATCTAAGCCGCGAAGTTCATTGTTTTTTCTGTATGACAGAAGATGGAGTTGCTTATGAACAACCCATAGTTACTCAAACGAAGTTCACATCAAACGAGCATCAGGTACATTAGGGACACTGGTTGCACCTAACTATGCTTGATTGAAACCGCCTACATTCTGCAGATTACCCTCTCGTTCCGTGGCACGACGCTGTTTGCATGCCCATCGATGGACCTCCTCGGCGCACGCTATTCACCGAGGCAGGTAGGTCGAGGTGGTTAGTCCATGATATGGTAAAAAAAAGTATGAAAACATTGAAGAGTGGACTTGACCGTGTGGGACGTGTCACAGTTCCGGGTTGGTGTTCACAAGAGACGCCCACCAAATGGTTGCAAACATTAAGTGATATGGCAAGGCGTCGTGACCAGTGACGTAGTTGCATTCAAACTCTTTCTTTGTCTTCGTGATTTCCGTTTATTACGTTGTTTCCGGCTCTTCATCAATTAACTATTTATTTTGTCCTCGGCTCTACGATGCTGCGACTTAGCAACTAGAAGCAGAGCACAGAAGTGCGGGGTTGGTGACTGAAAGAATTGAACCGTAACAAAACGACTGGGAAGAATTAAACAAAGCGAATCAACCGCGATGAAGACGGCACTTTTTATTCTTCGGAGGACGTAAACAAACTACGGCTTCAAGATAACTTAGTCAGACAGTGATACAAGCCAGTCATGTATATCGTCGGAAGTTAACCTCACTATGTGGAATCGGAGAGAGAAAGAGCCATTGTGGATTCAAACTCACGTAAAAATGGCATTCAAACCTCGTACCATGGATGTAAAATGAATAAACGAAGGAAGTGAAAAAGCTGTCACAACAGTATTGTTATCATGTGACTACTAAATCAAAATCTGTGCTATATCAATTCAACTTAACACACTGATCTGTATACGGTTGCAGTTTTTCAACTTCGGTCTATTTTACTCTAAATTCACATGAAGCTAGTGCAATTGGTGACCAAAATACCATCGACACCAGTTCACTGCAGCTTACCATTAACGTCTCACTCTGGTTCCACTTTTCACTGCTGTCATTCAAAAACCCGATCAAGAAAAATGCATCAAAGGGAAGACAGTAATTGCAAAAAAAAAGTAGGCGACAAAAAAACAGTGTGAATGAGAATGGATGGACAAGATCGGTGCATTGCATCCCATTGTCAGCTGTAACATTCGGCTAACGTTGTTTGGTGCCTCTAGACCTTCCAAAAATTTATTGATCGATGAAACTCATGTGGCATTTTGCCCTATATTCACGGTCTTTCTAAATACCCGTAGTAAAGTACAGCGTTTTGTATATTGTGAGATGATCGAAAGAAGTTGATGAAATCGTATATTTTTGTCAAAAACAGCCGCACTGTGAACTCAGTCTAACAATTAGGATGAATTTGTGTAATAGATTTGAAATATTTGTGAAACGATCTATCACACAGTGAAAACCATGCTAGTCGTCATCATCATCGTACAGCGTTAAACAGTAGGGCAAGCCCCACTGACCATTGACTTTCTCACCATCTTGCACGTAGAAATAGAGAGAATTAATATACAAGGTGGTCAGGAAGTGAACCTACTGGGGTGGGAAAAGGAATAAACGCCCTAGTAGCCAACACATAATACACGGTCTAACTGTACAGACGCACATTGACCGATCATTCTGATTAGACAAAAAGTGACAACACGATCGCCACTGATCACGGTTCACTGCCATAGCCTTCAATGTATCCAGCCAACTGGCTGAGGGATCTTTTGGACCCCAACCACAAACACGTGTGGCACCTAATTTTCTTAAGTTCGCTGCACATTTTCTCATTCCTCGTTGCCAAGTCATCTGTTGACCTCCACGTGGGTTCTCGCATTTCCGAGGAAGAGCGGACAACAGGGCACGGTACGGTAGACATGCATCTGCCATACGTAACATGTGTCCCAACCAACGAAGCCTACTAAGCTGGATACGCTACGGTTGAATATTCTCTGAACTGGTGCCCGATACCCGATTTCTGACCTAAGCATTACTCACTCGGCGACTGTACAACTGTTGCATCCGGCTTATGGGAAATCATCAGCTGCATTGCATACCCTCTGAGTCCCAACTGGGGGACGCGAACCCGGGGTATGAGGATTTCCCGTTTCACTTGTGTCTCTACAGAAAAGACACCCATCATACGAGTTTTTCTGTATTACATGCTTACGAATGAGTGCAGTGGAAGGGGCTACGAAGGCCCGCTGCATTGTTAGGGATAACCGACAACCAGACCCTGAGGCTTGGAGTGGAGAACCACCTAAGATTCCAATGAGCCAGGTGCGATAACGATCCGGATGACAGTGGTCGGTGTGTGCGTGTGAGAGGTTCATACCGTCCAAAAGTCAGTCACATAGTGTTGACGCGAGACAAAGCGTTGAGAGCCAGGATAGATGGCCTAGTGGTAACATGCTCGAGGGACAAACATACACCCCGGGTTTGAGCTCCAGTTGGGGAACTCGATGGACATGCCCTGCATTGTACTGCTGATAATGATGAAACTGCTGTGCAATGTGTCCCTGGTCTGGACTGGTGATCTGAGCGTTGTTATTTCGTACGACGCATTGTTCTATAGAATATCATCGGAGAACAGCTAGAATACGGAGGAAGTTACGTGTCCAGTCCCATATATGAAATCAATATTAAACGAGGGCATAAAAACGTCCTACTGTACGATCGATCGAACTCGTGGCGCAGTAAGCATGAGTGCAAGTGAGTAATTGCTCTTCGGAGTGAGAAATTCCAACCCGGTTTTCGCATCGATCAGTTAGAGGCATGATGGCATGGTTCAGAGTGACCCTTAAGTTGAGAAAAACTGCAGTGTGAAAACGCGCAGGAGTTTGATGGAGTGTACGGAGGAAGTGATCGGCTTCCGAGAAGTGAGAATATGCAACAGCTTCGTGCAAATGAGTTGTAAGTGATTGCATCTAGTTGTTGTACGAGTGACCCTGCGGAAAAAATTCACAAGCTGTGACGCGACCAAGTGACTTGGAATGTAAATAGTAACTTTTATTACTGTGAGGACAACGCGAACAAACAGAATGTGAGAACTGTGAGCAAACTGATGCATCATAAACAAATTAAAAACAGATTCAATTGAGGAACCGAGGTGATTTGTAACTCAATCGGACAGCGAGCGAAAAAGCTGGTTCAGACAGGGGAACAATACTGGGTGCTTCCAATAAAGCATATGAACGACATCCAAGGACTAGTTTGCAAATTCTCGCTTGTACACTTTAGAAAAACTACCGTCAACCGGAGATATTGAGTTTTGACTCGAATATAACCGGGTGGGTCATTAGAAGAAGTGGTAACAAACAAGCTCGTTTTTGGCGTTTGGCAACTGGATGAATACAGTACGTTTCATAAGTGCTCGAGGAAGAATGAAGGAAGAAACGAGAAATCCAATTCCTATGATGACGAGTATTGACAAGTATATGTCGATTTAGTTATGATACCATCAGTATCCTCGGAGGAGGAGAGAGAGGCGTCAATCTGATAATTATAACACCAGTCGCATGTGACAGGGGGTTGTGTTACAGCCCTGTGTTGATGGCTAAGATATAATCGGAGATTTGGCCTCATAGAGAGAGGGACCACGATCGCCTCCGTGGAGGCTAAGTTCAGATCGTGAACGCTCCCTTTTAACCATCCCCTGACCATAGATTGGGCAAAAACCTTCATTTAATTTCGACGCACCGCGTCAGGAGAATAATAAGATACCTTGTGCATCATTCCAAGGTGTACAAACTACAGAGGTAACTGACTGGAATCTGTACAATTCAATGTAAATTGTAAGCGAAACGCAAGCTAGAAGTAACACCAAAAGTCAATCTATATTAGGATATCCGCCGTAGTGAAAAAGAAAAAGCGATGGAAGATGGCCGGCAGCTTTGTCAACAAACTGATTAGTTATTATGCTAATTCATTAGAACGTAGAATCCCAGCGTTGTAGCCTTTGTTGATACCTTGCGGAAGCGCACCGGAAATTCACAACAGGCCCCGTTTTCCAGCTGCGACAGCCATTAGTTTTAAAGATACTACTACAAGGTGGGCAATCAAATCAAGTTGGCTGTGCAGCACATGCATGCATACACACACACACACACACCGCACCACACATGATTAACTTCGCTCTCAAAGCGAAGGGCAATTTTCTTACAATCCGCATCACAGTAGTCATAGCAATCCACAGAGCAGGGCAAATCTGGTTATAATAGCTCGGGAGATGATGTATTTGGGCTGCTTCGTCAGAATAGCTATCAACTGGAAGTTGTATGGCTATCCTCGCTCCATTGGAATAGAAATCACTATAGCACATAACGCTGTCCGCCAACAATGGGATAGACGTTTAATTCAGCTCTGGCTTTGGTTGCTACCTCACAGAATCGTCGAGCTGAAGGCAAAATGAACAGTGAAAACGGGCCGGAATAAACATAACAAAGGTTTCATTTTTATTACGTGCTTACGCACGAGGTCGGTGGGACGAGCACAGCCCGTAGCTTCAAAGACCCACTGCACTATTGTGGATAACCGGGCAACCTGACCTGGAAATTTGGAATAAAGAGCCACGTAAGATGCTAACAGGTCAGATGTCATAGCGAGCCACGGAACAGCGGATTGCTGCCTATCGCTAATATGACCGGCTGTGGTGGGGTTCAAACCTTCTACTTCCAGGGTGATAACTGCTTAAAGCACTCGGCCATTGCGCTCATGATCTCCCAGCGTCGTTTGTGTGAGCATTTATAATCGAGACCTGGATGTATACTCTCCTTTCTTGTTATTTGGAGCAATAACAGGAATAACTGATATTGCTGCAAGTGTACACACACAAAATAAGTAATCTATCCTGCAGACTTTTGCTATACCGGAACGAGCAGAATTTGGTAAAACTGACGCATTCACTTACCCGTTCCACATCTCCCAAATCCGCCTCTACTTCTTGACGTTCCGGTAGCAATAACAATCGGCATCGATTATTTGGCAGAGTGGACAACAAAGTGGCTGCTTTGTATCCATCGGGCACGCTCCACCAGACGGGGATATTCGCATCGGCTTCGCTGATTGAAGGACTATCCCCGTTCAGATCTGGGGATAAGTGACCGCCGTTCTCAGTGGGCATGCATACGGAAGACATTTTTTGAGAATTAGGCTCACCACTTGGATGGTGTGATAGTTCACCGTTTGCTTCCCAACTCACCTGTCAGAAAAACACATAGACGGAGGAGAGAGGAAGAAAAAAGTGTTGGATTACTTAATAATCAACGCGTCTGAAGATACCTTCACTCAGTTTATCTATTTTTATGCAGCATGAGATAAATTGACCAATCACGTTGAAACTTACTACACCCATCCACCTATAAGTGTACAAAAGAAGCGCCATAGCTTAAGCTTCCGTTTTTCAGAGAACTTCATAAGACATGACAGTTAGCCCGTAAAAACCAAAGTTCTACTCTACCTGAAAATGCCACAGCACTTAGCCGAGTGACTGTACGATCCTGTTTGGTTCTAGTTCTTCACAAACAAATAAAAACACAAGTGTGTGAAGCAAGTAAGCGCACATTTTTGCTCGAATAACAGTTTACAGTATCTATCGCGCACTTCCACCAGGAAAAACTAGGGCGGCAGATCAATTTAATCGGAAATTGTGTGAACATAGTCCGGACTTTTTCTCCCGTTTTGTTTTGCGCCACTTTCTTCACTGTCTGAACAACACAGTGGACATTGACCATGGCGGACCTCCTGACGGGTGTGTGGATCGATTTTGTTTTTGATTATCTGCACATATTTCGTCACTTACCCACTTGAACTTCAAGTGATTCTGAATTTGCTTGCATTAGGCCGACTCACATCCACGGAGTAGTTGCCGTCCAGGTTTAGGTAGTTCCTATGTAATATTTATGACTGCTTTACGAAGAACCGTATTGCACATCACAATTGGACGTTTTACGTTTTCAAGATTATGTTACGCGAGTATCAACGACTGTTGGACGTCCGTTACAATTCATCCAAAAACTACACTTTTTAGTATCCCGCAACATTGTAATTTCGTTACTAGCACTCAGCTAATGATATCGCCTTGGGGCTGTCCGTTCGCAAGCACGCTTGGAGCACGTGAACAGTGAATGATGATCTAGCAATACCCTATTTTGTACTCTACACAGTAAAGCCTAAGCTGCAGTTGAATCAGTGAGCTGTACCTGTTTCTACCTTGATGCCTTATAACTAGAGACCAACGGACGAGAGAGAGAGAAGAAGAAAAAAACATCTTTTTCTGTCACCAAGACAAGGCAAAAACTATACTCATGAACACAATCTGGATACTACCTGACGAATCAAAAAATGAACAAATAAATTTCCTGCTACTCATGTTGAAGATTCTGAAATGGAGTTTGCAATGTGAATCGTGATCAAACAAGATCAGCTCGAATCACCAAAATGGGTGGTAAATATGTCCGAACTGTCAGAGAAAGACGAACGAATCAAAAATGGGAAATTTTCAGTAAGACAGCATGATTGTTTATTTACACTAATCTGAATAATGTGAACGAATAAAAATCATGCTTTAAAACCCGAGAACACCATGGTTCGGTTCGACTGTCTTCAGAAGTTGTCACAACTCAAACTGTGAACGTAGGTATACACACATACACATCACTTGACATCAAAACCAGCACATAAGACCCGATAATCTGACACCAATTGTGTTACAGCAGATAAGGTCATGTGATGGATCATGTGTCTCAGCGCAGAGCAAAGCAGAATATCATAGAACCAAAGCCATGGCATGTCAACCGAAATCGAACATGATGACTCCAATGGGTCTTACAGGTGAACACACGTAGAGTGAATGAGTGACAACTGGTGCGACACAGTAGATAATTCATTGATCAACGGTTCGTCAACTGTGAATGGTTGGCTCATTGATTGACAAGGACATGGTGCATCAGATGGAAGGCAAACCAGAAACTGGAGAATTCATTGGAAATCAAATGAGATATTCCCAAAGTTGAAGAAAATCGAGAAAACTACTACACAAACCTGCATCCGTGAACAAAGAGATATGGGGGAACGAGCGGTACCGACTATTTCATTACGTATTATCTAAACAGAGTATGTGCACGCAGAAAAGAAAAGATCTCCCCTTGCTGAAGTACACCACTCTTCATCTAACTCGGTTTGCGTACAGACTGCAATAAGCTGAGCATCTGCCATCAAATAGAAGTTCATAAATACCCGTTTTTAACCTTACGGAAACGCAGTCACACCAAAGTCCGATTTTTCCGACTTTTAATGTCCCTGTAATCATATTTCCTCGTACTTCTTCCGTCTGATCACATTCACCGAGTAAAAAAGATGCAACACTGCTCCGAAAATACCTCGAATTATTGCAGTTTAATGCTACTGGCACCGAATTAACGAAGAGAATAATGTTCCCTAACCATCATCTCATTATCGAACAACCGTTTTTTAAATAGAAGTACCAACGCTCAACTCATCAGTGAAAACCATGGAAGAACTTCATATCTGTTTGATCCATCGTGTTATGGATCATTAGTTGCAATGAGCATCCACTGACTCCCAACTGAGACGCGGTATCGACTGATGTGCAGAACTGAGAGTGCCAAGCATGTATCGTTAGAGCTATCCGTTCAGTCTCCTAGCGGGTCATTTCACTACATTGGACGAAGAGACCACCACCATCCGCCCGTCATTGAATCTGGATGTCGTTCACTCGAAAACGGTAATTTTGTATTACATACTCCAGCATGAGTGCAGCGGAAGCGGTACACTTCATAGCCTCAAAAACCAACTGCACTATCAAGGATAGCCGACAATTAGACCCTAAGACAAGGAGTGATGGAGAACCACACAATGTCCGACTAAGACAGGTGTGGTAACGAGCCGGATAGCAATGGATTACTGTCTACCACCGCAGTGAATGACGCTGGCTGGATGCAAGCCTCTGATCTCAGAAGAAGTAAGCCAACGCTCTAAACTACACGACCATCACCGATCGATTCACACGATGGAAATCTTTGAAGACGAGTTGAGCGTTAACAGTACCTCAAGAAGCACGTTTATGTCAACTGAGACTTTCTACCAGTAAATTTACTGACCGCACTACGTAGCTTGTCTGTAATATCCCCGTTTCACTGAGGTTCATTCTGAGAAGACTTTCACCACGAGATGGTTCAGTTCAGACAATCATTATCGATGCGCTCGGTGCGGTGGTTTAGATTACTATCTCTCAGTGGTAATCATAATCAAAATGGAGAAAAAACAAGAGTACGAAAAGAGTAATGAAAGCACTACAAACAGTAGCATCAAGTCAATAAAGAAAGGCTGTGAATACAAGAGCGCAACTGATAGGAACAACCAGCCATATCCTCTAATGAATCTAAGCAATGAGTGGGGAATCCCTTGGACCCCACCGAGGAACCTTAACTAGCTTTACGCGGCTAAATCCACTCATAAGGCTTTCTATGAACTGACAACCCCTAATCATCTTCCAACCGTTACTCGCCACAGCAAACACTGTGCACCGAGGAATCCTGTCAGGGGACATGCACAACACATGTCCCAACCATCTTAGCCTCTTAAACTTTCGTGTTTCGCCTAATGATTTGACCCGTGAACTTATGACTCTCCACCGAGCCTTAGCATTGCCAATACGGTGTTCCCATTAGATTTGAGCAATGTTACGAAGAAATCGGTGTTCGAATATCGACAATCTTCGTATTCTCTCCATCCACAGTGGCTATGTCTCCGAAACATACAGAAGCACTGGCCGGACTGCTGTAACGTACACTCGACCCTTGGTAGATAAACGGACGTCATGTCGGCGCCACAGATGACTCAGGTTGGCAAATGCCGAGCGAGCTTACCGTATACGCAGAGACACTTCATCCGATATCCAACCTTCGGGTGAGATGCATCCCCCAGATAACAGAACTTGTCCATCTAGTCTATAATCGCCCCAGACGCTGAAAGGCTTCGCATTGTACCAATCCAATCGTGCAACAGCATCTTGCAATTTGAAGGTGCAAAACGCATACCGAACATTGCTATGCAATCCGTCCGGCTGTCTAGGAAAGCTTGCAACTTACCTGGAGCTTCACTTAGAACTATGTCGTCCGCATATTCAAGGTCTGACATTTTTCCACCCGGGAAAACGGAGGTAGTGGGTTTACAGGTGTGCCTGTTTTATAATTTGTCGAAGAGTGAAGATATGATCAATACAACCTCGATCAGGTCTAAACCCGGCTTGTTTCTCGCGCGAGCACTGTTTGCGAGCGTTTGATAAGCGGTGGAGAATATTGCCAACGAGCAGAATAGATGTGATGCTAACCAGAATGAATCCCCTGTAGTTCTGACAAGAGAATTTGTCGCCGTATAAATCGGTACGATCACCGACTCACACCAACGTTTCGAAACTTGTTGCTTAGCCCATACCAAACCGAGGAGTTTTGTCAACTCCAGTGATAATGCTGAAGCATCATCTTTGAAAACAGAGGCAACACATCTGGTCCAGCAGCCTTGTCGATTTAGACATCTTATCTCACGCAGAACGTTTGCTTCTGACGGAGGATTGGTATTTATAAGCAGAACTCAAACCATCGTGGTATCCAGTATACTTACTTTTGATAAAGGCCACTTGGGCTGCTTCTCGAATTGTTCCACCCAACAATCTAGACGACGCCCCGGTATCTGAATCAGTGAACCGTTCGTTAATGCCTTGCCTTCGTGGACCGGTATTTCTAATTCGACGGAAAAGGTTACGGCTCTTGCAGATCACCGGCAGCCTTTTCCACCTCCTTCAACGTCGTATTCCACCATTGCACTCGGTTATTTCTCAGGCTCCGAATTAATTGGCATTTAAGGAATCTTCGTACTTATTCATATCTACAATCCAGAGGAATCAATCTGTACGTGTCTAACAGTGCAACTAAGGATGCGGATATCTTTAGTTTGTGTGTCCAATTCTTAGACCTTGGGCAGCATTAGTAACATTAAGTAGGACCTGCTTGATCTCTGCCCATCATTCATCTGGATCCTGGGTGTATGACTGCATCAATAACCTTGTGGATAATTCTGTTTGGAAAACAGATCGATGGTTATCGTCCAACAGCAGCTGCAGGGAACCATTAGCTTTGGCGGACAAGACATGGATCAAAATAAACCACAAGATGGACGTAACGTTGTGTTTTATTGACGTGAAGTCGGGATGTTATGTATGGATAATAATTCACCTGATTATGTGAAAAAAAAACATTGTGTGTCGATATGCCTTATTGCACTGTAGTGTGATTTGTAGTACCACCATTGTAATCTGCTTGTCCCGTAAGAAGTTATTCATCTATCAGAAATGTTTCAGAACTTGTTTATAAACTCATGAACAACCCGTAATAGTGAAGAACTACATTTGTTCTTTGTATCAAACTAATCGTGCTGCCATGGTGATAATAAAGTGGCAGTGTTCAGAGCTACACAGGGAAAAACAGATAACATGACGAAGAACATGAAGGACAAAGATATATTTTTCAGTAGCAGTACTTTTGTAGCGAGTGGTCTGTGGAGTCCCATAAGAAAGCTTCAGATCGTTTATTGAAATCAAAGCACAAATAGCTGTGGGGTTGCATTTTATTAATATAAATTGTAGCCCGGTGAATACTGGACCTGTGCCAGACAGGTTACCTAAGTGAACCGGAACACAGCAAACTTCCAAAATGTATAGCGTGCGGCGTCCAGTGAGTTCAAACCGTGTGTTCGTTTGCACGACCTCGACAGAATTCACGTGAGAAATTCAATGAACCCGTATATGATCAAAAGATGTCACGTGTGTATAAACTTTTGTCACATTAAAATATCAAGTTTTGACTTCCAGACAGTCTAAAGAAATACTAGTCCGTCAAATGTTTCACGCGGCATGGCTCTCAAGAGAACCTAATGCGTGCGTTCCGATAACATTTTAGACCGTCTGGAAAATCACAAAGCTGTGTCACCCATATGCTGGCATACCAAATCGCAGATAGTGACCTTAGCGTTCACGTGTGTGAGTGGATGGTACGGAATGGAATTGGAACCGTTTTTTCAAGCAAGGTTCTTCATTATTACATCATTTCAGGAGGATTGTTGGTACCGTGCAGGCCACCTTCTAGAGTGACACACACACGGCGAACCGATTTCTAAAAAACCGTCGGTTGAATGTGAATTTCTATCGTGTTATCTTACAATTTATTGGGTAAGAAGAAAACGTAGAGTTACTTTATTGTATGCATATACTGATAGCCAGTCTATTTCAAGTGTGGTACGCAGCAGAGAGAAAGATGGATGATCTTAGCAACGAACACACTATATTGTGAACCCAACGAATTAAAACAGTAATGATCTACGGATATATTTCTCTATATTTTCACAGGAGTACAGTTGGCTAGAACCACAAGGGAACTCAGCACTACGAACCGGCAACAATGACCGTGAAACCTATATTCTTTACTGCGTATTATCCATTCATCGTGACCCAACCGAGGAGTCGGAGAAAGTAAACCAATACCAGTTAATCTGTGCCAAGTAGTCATGACCTTGCCCGCTGCATCATATGCAAATGGAGCACAGAGAAATAAATAATAGGCAACCCCGTAGGCAAAATATGTTCGAGCGGCTACCCACAAAAGACAATTGCGAACCCCATCGCTGTTTACTGCGTGTTCAGACCGAACGCGAACAACACCTCCGAAAACACCAAGTGTCCTCAGACCGTACAGTACAGCTAAACAGTCCAAAACGTGGCATTGTACGACTGTCCGTTCAATCGGAGCCAAGCGGGCTGATCACACAACAGAGGATGCATCGTGACGGAAACCAATTTTGTTTTCGTCTTCCGCGATGTTAACCCCGGTCTGTGATTTTTCTCGATCATTTTCGCACACGGAATTTTCCAGCTGTAAACGCCGGGTGGGCTTGACCGGCGCAGATAACTGAGTATATCTGAATTTTTCATGAAATACCATAAGCCTTTGTGCCGACTCGATAGCAAATTAGGCTGTCTATCACGTGACAAACGTGCACACATCCACTTGTCCAGCTGTCATGGCCCATCTTCACTATAACCAAATCGGCAGTGTCCAGGGTAAGATATGTCCGGCCCACGATGTAGATGCGCAAAAACAGTTAACTGGCCCTGTAACCGATATTTTCTTCGCGTTGTATTTTCCTGGTGAAGGTTTCAACCGGGGACTCAGGCCCAACCCCATCCCCACTAAGGTTTTTGGTCCAAGTTAAGCTGTTGCACCAGAAGTTGATTGGCTTCACTTCGTCTGCGTAACAGCTAGCAAAAATCCCTGGTGTGTCATCGTGAATACCATTGAGGTGCGTTAGAAAATAACATTCCGATTGACTGTTCATTAAATCTAACACACGATGTACAGGAACATTCGAGTGAGATCCGAGAACGCATTGTGCAAATGTTTCATTCTGAACAAGACTAGTGGCATTTAGCTCGCACAATGGGGAGTTAAGAGAACAATAGTCAGTAGATATTTGCGATTGGTCGAGCGAGTCATAGCGGATTCCGCAGCTGAGGGACCATATAGCTGGAAATTGGTGAACTGTTACAGTGTACGTCTTGCGATCTAACAACCACCTTAAGGCAGATACAAAAAACGCTGACGTTCGAATTTAAGAAACCAGTGTGCGTGCAGACCATAGTTCAATATCACCAGAGGAATCGGCGCCATGGCATTGTTAAACCACGCCGTTAAGACAGGCAGCTACACCAGTGAACACTGTATTCAGCGGTTTCAATGGCTCCTGGATCAGGTCGATGTTGAAAACCTCGAGGACTGCATTTCTATCTTTGACAGTGCACCGTGCTACAAATTACACCGAGTCGAAGACCAAAGAAGAGTGAATATCCCAAGGCTAACATCTTATTCACCTGTTTTTAGTCCAAACGAGGGCATACGGAACACAGCAACGTCAAAAAATAAAAGCAAAACAACCGATCAGTGTGATCTCATACTAGCGGGCGAACCTCAAGGATCGACAGAAAAACAACAGTGGCGAGTTCAGTTCTTGAAAAGTAGTGTTGAACGAGCGAAATTTTCGATCACCGGAAACTCATTGCCAAAACATGACCACACAATAATCTTTGACCAACTTATGTCAAGACCCTGAAAACTCTTTAAAAGGCTATCGAAAGTGAACCGTGGGCTAAAATCACGGGATAATAATAACACTATGGCAGTGGATTCAGACTCGAATCAGTTTTAACAAATTACTAGCCTATCTGATTATATGGACGAAACTGCTGTGTCGCGTGATTTAGATCTGTGTGCATGGATTGCAATGAGAAAAAACGTTTTCGCTTCGTTTACTCACCGAACAAACTGCGGCTGCTCTTTGAATTCATGTTTTTTTAAATCGAATGTTCCTCATAGGATAGTTTCAAAGCAGAAACGAACTTTTCCTTGACATGACTATAGACTGTTTATCGATTCTTTTTAAAGGTAACCGACATCTTAAATGGAAATCAATAACTTATAGGAATATTTTGTAAGTGATTTCTGCCCTAATCTATCGAACTGTTTCGTATTCTCATAAGCAAACAATGAAAAATTACTATTTTCAACTGGTATTTCGAATCCGATGATATAAAATCACATCGATCTGTTTATTCCATATTTGGGTATGAGTGCACGATTGAAACATGTTGCCCCCGTGGTCAAAAGGACTCATAGAGCCGATAACAAGGATTCGAAGAATTAGAATCAAAAACCATACAGATGCATGAAAACTCAGACATATTAAGGAACCTGGCATCAGTAGAATTTCTCTCTAGCAGAACTGATCGATGTGGGCCCAGCATCTGTATATTAGCATGTAACTTACAACTTTGGTTTTGTGCTTCTCCCGTGACCTTTTAGGTTTGTTTGTGAAAGATTCTAAATTTGTTGTCGGATCCATCAAACATCTTTCTCGTTGTAGTGGGATCTCCTACGGTCAGTTCACACAACACCGAAAACCGACATGCTAATAAAAAGTTTTCTTCAGAGATACTGGATGACCAGTCATATCCGGTTTATCCGTATCTTAGCAAATATGCTTCTATATCCGCCACTAAGTCCAGCTACTAACACTTGTTTGCCCGTGCCACTATTTACAAACTATCAGCGGTTCTTTATCTCGCCAGATCCCTCACACTGTTTTCAACGAACTGAAAAACCGTTTAGGCTGAAGATTTCTCTCATGCTTGCATGTAACTTCCTCCAAGAATTACTGTAGTTGGTGGTTGTGTAGTTGCTGGATATTCACCCACGGATGTATAAAGCGATCACTATACATGTAATTCAATCAATTCAGTTTGGTTTTTTGACCACTAACTTCACAATTCTGTGCTCCAGTTTCTTCGTTATAAACTCGTAGCATCATCGAATACGAAAAAATCCAAACAAAAAGAGCAAATAAACCGCTAACAATGGTATACCGGAAAATCACGTAGAAGTAGAAGAGTTCGAATGCGAATACGCAACTGAACGCGGTAACCAGTCATGTCATAAGCCGATCGGTGGATCTTGTGGACCCCAAACATTGACGCTTGTAATGCCTTAGTCAACCAGGCTCATTGTTAAAGGTTTTCCTTTTCGGCACATCGCGAACTGTTCACTTTGGTCCATTCTCCACCCGCTTTCTGTGGGCGTGCCTAACACATGTAGCAACCACTGTAACCTGACTAGATAAAGCGTTTATTCCAGAGACTGTCCCCGTACACCAACATCATACGCTTCAGCATAATCTCAACGTGTGACATACGCAGATCACATGCATTTTCACGCACTCTGGTTTAGGGATGAACAAAAAGCCTGTTTATCTTTCTTCCAATGTCAAACAGATTGGTTAGTTGTGATGGCTAATGGTTATAGAAACACCGCGGTTGCTAACCAGAACTGTACATACACTGTGGTCATTTATCGTACAATTCAGTTGATAATCTCGGTGTGATTTTCCTGTACCATCTGCATCATTCGCGACAGATGGTTCGACCAGAGATGTGTAAACACTGTCATATGCACCGATAAATGAACGCCATCTATCCACCAATGTGCGAACAAGTGGTAGCTCTAGTCCAGTATCTGCACACACACATACAGAGAGAGAGAGAAGACAAAATTATATCATCTTTAACTTCCCCCCTAATACTATTGCTTGAAAACGCCCTTATTCATTCCCCATGAGAATGTAGGTGTATGAAGGGCAGATATCTGGCTTTTCTAACTGGTGCCACACTGGTATCAAATACAACTTATGCTTAGTGATGCTAGAACAGGCTAATCATAAACAATGCTGTAAAACTTTGTTGGTGACATAGTTCAGTTCATCCAACCATTACCTCACACTTCTGTGCTCTGGTTTCGGTTGCTACCTTGCAGAGTCGCCAAGTTAAAGAGTAAAAAGGGTAGAAACATAAAGTGAAAAAGATTAGAAAACAAAGAAGCGGGAATCACGAACACAAAGAGATAGTTCAAATGCAACTACACCACTGGTCGCGACACCCATCCATATCACTTAATGTTTCCAACCATCTGATAGGCGGGTCGCGTGGATCCCGACCTGGAAGTCCAACACGTCCCATTTGGCCAAGTCTACTGGTCAGGGTTTTCATACCTTTATGTCATGTCATGGACTGATCACCACGACCTATCTTCCAACCACTGCCTGTCTCGGAGAACAGCGCATGCCCAGGAAGTGCATCGGTGGGCATGCGTAACACATGTCCCAGCCACCCTAATCTGTTCAGATTCAGCTTGATCCAGAGATTGACCTTGGTTCCCAACACCTTACGTCTAACCTCATCATTGCTGATACGGTGTTCCCACCACATTTGGGCAATGCTACGGAGACATCGATGCTCGAACTCCAATAGGCTTCGTCTATCTCCGACTCTTTACAATCATCATTCTGTGTACTATTAGAGAACAGACCTAACCACCGCACTGTACACTCTATCCTTGACAAACAACCGGATACCACGCCAGCGCCACAGATGACGGGGGTTAGCAAAAAACCATACGCGTTTTCTGTATACGCGATGACACTTCATCTGATATCCGATCACCTGCTGAGATGTAACTACCCAGGTAACAAAAATTATTTATTTCAGCTAGAACTTCCCCCTTGACGAGACAAGGTTTGTTATAAGGTCAAACCAGTCTTGCAGCAGCATTTTACACTTTGAAAGTCCAAAACGCACATCGAACATTGCTTCACTGTCGTTTGGGCCCTCTAAGAAAGCATGCAACTTAACTGGATCTTCACTCAGAAGATCAATATCGTCCGCGTACTCCAGGTGAGACAGTTTACAGCCTGAACAAAGATCGATACCGCTGTTCTCACACAAGGATAGGGTTATCTCAAGAACCACTTCAATTACGAAGTTGAGAATACAGAGCGATGGAGGGCAGCCCTGACGAACACCACTTTCCGTGGTGAACTCCGTAGAAAGATCGCCGTAAGCACGAACTCGGCTACCGCTGTTTGCATACGAGGATTGGAAAAGAGAATTAAACTTTTCTGGCATACCCTTTGACGAGAGGCAGCGCCAAAGAACTGTGGGGTCAACTGAATCGAACGCCGCTTTCAGATCAAGAAAGATTGTGGGCCTACGGAAAATGTGCCCGTGCTCCAAGATTGGTCAGAGGGTAAAGACTTGGTCAATACAACTATGACCCGGTCTCAAACATAATTTCGGATTGCCATTCATTTATAGTACACAGCACCCCCAGTCCTAACTGTGCCGGCCGACGAGTAAGTTCTGTCAATCACGAGTCGCACATATCAACGCTCCGGTTTCGGCTTCCACCTAGCAGTATCACACAGTTCAAATGAAATAATGATAAAAACAAAGAGCGAAGAAAGATTCGGGTGAAAAAAGACGTTAACGAAAAGAAACTGCTGAATACACTAATGATCGTTCTTCAAACCCTTTAGTAGGCCAATCCTGTGAACCCCAGCCTGGAAGCCTGGCGCATTTTCTACTTTATTTGTTGTCCAACACTGCATTCCGTTGATTTTGTGGTGTGGGTACCACGCTTATCCTTAGAGTGATGATTACATCAATGTACTAATTCATCGAAACGTATATATATATATATATATATATATATATATATATATATATATATATATATATATATATATATATATATATATATATATATATATATATATATATAATCATTTTGTTCTTATTGTCTTACGGACAATGACCATCCACCTCCCTGAATACATTCCGCGTTGCTTAAAGTACAAAGAAAGCAGATGAATTGGGTTGAGCTTGCTCCCACCCACAAATTTCTTACCTCCCTTGTTGTACGTACCATATTATCTGCTGGTGACATAGAAATTGGTAAATAACAATTCGATGTAGATCGGAATTCACAGCGACTCACCGATAGATGTCCCTAGTGCGTCAGTGAAAGAAATGTTGGGTGTGCTTATCCTGGCCTTGGCAATCTGGATCTCAGTTCGCTTCACTGAATGTGTTTCTTCATACACTCTGGCGCGCATACCCCGGTAATACAACCTTGTTTTGCAGTAACAAAACTTCCGCTTCGATTTACCCACGTTAAGTTTACAAGTACGTCAATGGGAGCGACTGTCAAAAAAGTTCACCGACTGCTTTTTTACAACCCCGATCAACACTGAAGATAACGTACAAAATAAGAGGGGGCGGATAATGAGAAAAAGCGCTGTAGTTCAATGGGACAAAGTCCAATCGCGGCAGGTTCCGGTGGAAACTGTGTAATCTAAAAGAGCTGGAAGGTCGGACCGTTTTCTGTAGTAACTGGTGAAATATACCCATAGGTCTCATAGAAGGTGGATGGAGCGAAGAATCCTTTTCGATTATCCATCCTCAACTTTGTACAATGATATGTAGGGCAGGAAGTAGAACATTAAGATCAAATTAAAACGGTTCGGAAAAACGGTACCATGCATTTATAACGAATTAAGTAAATCAAAACAGTGTTCGTGTCATATAACTTCTGATTGATTACGTCACACTTTTTGGCCAACGACGTTGCTCAAAACACGAGTGAAAAAACTTGACAACACGAAATTATCTAATTAGGAATAAAAAGTAATCGATCTGACTGATCGATTTTATCAAAGGGTAAATTCGTTATGTGGGACCATATTTAAATACTTATGGTGGTAAGATTAGGATTTCAGGAGACCATACTTGAAATAACAACTCAAGGAATGAGAAACAGTTGGGATATACAAATGGTACACTTACACACAATTTGCAAGCAGCCAAATTCCCGACGTGTAACAACAACGCCTATGTGAACGGAGATGTGCACAGATTACAGGAAGAACAGTTGAGCACGCGAAAGGCGAAAAAAACGTGTCCAGATGCACAAGTGAAAAACTGTTTCGGAAACAAATGCGTATGCAGGCGAGTGCAAACACACACACGCACTGGGAAGCAGAAAACAGAGCACAGAAATTCGAACCGGATAGGAACGACTAAGGCTCTGACGAAAGATGGACTCATGAGCACAGTCAGATGAACGCGAAGTACGACCTAGTAGCACACACACACACACACAGGCACACCCACACAGACGAACAGGGAACCAAATCGTCAGATTGTTCGGAGTTCACCAGATCAGTTTGTCCTTGCTTGTGATGATCTTTCAGCATTGGTGTATGTCTATCATTAGGCGTGTTATGATAGAGAGTATACTGGTCCTGATTTACTGAAAGAAAGAACGGACCAGTTAAGTTTCTTCGGTACGTTTGTGTGCGTGTACTCAAGCACACCTATGCGTGAACGCATGGAGCACAGTCACAAGACACGCGAAAACACCAGCACACATGGTCGTGTATTTATGCGGGTGGATGTGCAGGGTAATAGCAGCAGTCACACGGGGAATTATGACTATTGCGTTGAACAGCATGGTATAGATATAATCAAGTGGTGAACAGTACACAGATGTACACACATACACATATAAGCTGTCATCGAAATATATTTTCTGTTGGTATCACGATCACAAGGACGGAGGAAAGTTAATGAAGTGCTGTATGACGCCAAACCGGTATCAAACGTTTGTACTTAACGGGAGCAATAGATTCAGATAAAATGTCTTTTCGACATTCAGACTGTAGGCTGATAGACAAAATTCAAAATCGAGGTACTGGCTATAGGCAAATGTATCTTATCTGCTAGATCAGTAACAGCTCGACTGACAGAAGAACGTAGACTTCATCAACAGTTGTAAAAGCTCATTCAAGTTTTGCCCGCTGTCTTGCGTGTGTATGAATCAGTGGAGAACAGTGCCTGTTCTGTGTTGTTACCGGTAAACTGACTCCATCAACCATCAGCACCTAATATTTCTATCCCATTGAACTTTATTCGCTTACATCGTGCGCCAGCGAAAGGTCACATGAGTTCCGATCGTTTCGGTCGGGACAAAGTTGTGTCAAGTACGTAATTTAAGGCAAGCTCAGAGGAACACTTTTACAGCATTTTAAAAGTCAGAAGCTCCGGAGATATAAACAGTCGGTCTCATAAATGACGCTTGGAGGGTCGTCGCTCATAGTCGGTATACAAGTCAGGTAGACTGCGAGGGGCCACGTGTTCCGGTGCGATCAGCATCAGCGTTCAATCCACTTGTGGTCTTAAAGTCTGACGGCCACAAGGACCATGGAGCAGACAGGTCTTGACTAAATACTGAGACATCGAATGAGTGTGTGCGCACGCGTGCAAAAGCTAAGGTCAGAAACTAAATGAAGTGGGGTTGGTTATCGATCGCGATGGGGTTGTTGATTGCAAACACGTCAGTGTGGCAACGAAACTCAGCCGTTCTCGATTGCAGCCATGCTAAGCAGGATTGCGAGAACTCATTTGGTCTGTCTCTTTATCGAGAATAAACGGAATGAGAACGAAACGGCGAAGATTTTCAATCGACAAAATCCAGAGAGAAAGTCAATAGCTGCACCAACTGTATGCAGGTTAACGAACAAATTCGAAGAACCGGGATCAGTTGAAGATAAAATTAGGTGCGGTCGACTGGAAACAGCCACCAACGAGGGTGTCACATGAAGCTTTAAAAAGTATTCGAGGCTAAACACAACAAAGCATCCGAACACTGAGAGGCTGTTCTCATCAATCACGGTTGTCTGCGGCCCGGATTCTACGAGAAAACAACTCGAGGCGATTTAAGGAGTGCCATCTGCAATGGTGAAGCTTAGAAGATGCAGATCGTCGCCTTCAGTTTCTTATTTGCTATCTCAGTCGCGATATTGTACGGTGCACCTTGTTTAACTAGAAGCCGTACTTCACGTACGCGGAATGCAAACCAGCCGATTTTATTGGCCAAAAGGGAACACAAGGCAATTTGTCGCTGGTCAATGCCAGCATAAGACTAAGTTGGTGATTTAGGCAGGAATACTGGGGAAAAAAACTACCGGTCCTTATTGTTTGGATGGAGACGTTACAGGTACAAACAGATTTAATTTTATGACTTCAATAGGAAGGTCATATCTGGGTATGCTTGAAAATTTTCTAGCTCTTGGCGTCGGCAGATCTCGTGTACGGTCCCAAGAAGATGGAGCACCCGCTCATTACACAATGTGTTCGGCAGTACATAAACAGCTTCTTTGAGGGAAGTTGGATAGACCAGTTGAACGGTCCATTAGGTCTCCAGATGGAAGATGTTAGACTTCATTCTATGATCCTACTTGAAAAGAAAAGTATTTCAAGATAGACCGGAAACCTTGGAGGAGTTGATAACATGTATCGCGTTTCAGTGCGGAAGAAAAACCGAGCATGTGTTGGAGAAAATGAAAACGTCTTGCCTGCAACGGATAATACTGTGCAGACAAAGATTTGGACAAAATTTTGAACACCAACTTCGATACACAACTTGTTTTTCCCTTTCTCTACGCCTTTTACCGACCAGCGTGCTGGGGATTAGAGACTAAACTCGCTTTACCACTTCGGTACCGGAAGACGCAAACAGAGAAAGAGTAACAACTGAGTGATGCCCTAATCTCCAGTTCTTCTGATTTCATTTTACGTAAGTCTAAATGAGATGGTCTTTTGAATGAATTTTTTTGACGAAGATGTAAGCACATGAGCTTACAAAAACCATACAAAACAATACAATGTTTCCCAGCATAATAACGAGTTCCAACGAGCTTGACAGATTGAATCTTGAATCATTCTGTATAAAGTTAGTGCATTATGTAGGTTCACTGTAATCTCAAGCACCAGTTGTATAAATTTCAGGTTGTTCTGCCCAGACGATTGTCAGGAGTAAGCGAAGCCTTAACGTATTGTTGATTAGAAATCATTCAGCTTATTCTCTCCAGTGCTCGGCATTCAAGAATTATTAAAAAATTTCTGGAATGTTCACTGAAAAACCGAAGGGCAAACGCACAAAACTGATGATCGATATCAAGTAGGCTTTGAAGAACTGAACCACAACAGCCAATGGAATATGCAATTGTAAGATGTTGCTGTCAATTCCAAACAGAAAAGGTGATTTTCCTAGCTAGAGTCACTGGTCGTTCTACAATTCAGGGCAGGGGAAAACAGATCGAAACATGCTACATCCAACCAGTCTCCGTTGACTGTGCACAGGCGTTGCTTTTTTCAGTTTTCGGATTTCGAAATCATCTACTGACAATTTACAGTAGTAAAAGTGGCAATGCAATATTTTGGGGCGTAAACCAAACGTGGGCCTAATAAGTTTTCCCCGGAGCACAGAACAAAGATTGGACATGGGCTGATTTCGCGAATAAGATTTTAAAATAGCGATGAGTATTATTCCAACTGAGAACGTACGGTCAGAATTACTGGAAGTCGCGAAAAATTTGTTCCACTGAAATATAGTTAACGTATCTCCGTCAGGATGTGACCGCGAGCAGACAATTTTCTTTGAGATATACTTCGAATAGATTCGTAAAAAAACTGGACACGTGGAAATCAAATGACCGCCCGAGGTAGATAAGCTCTCAACCTTCGGAACATTCAGACAACCAGGGCTGTTCAAACCAACCTGGGAAGAAGATAGCTCGAAATCATCATGGTCTTCGTCAAAAAATTCGCAATTGAATTACGGCCTACGTTCTCGTACAAGTTCGGACTAATTTCAACAATAGAGTTGGTCGGATGACCTGAGGTTTGCGCGTGAAACGTGGAGTCCAAAAGGACAGTCAATCAAACGAAAAATTAAACAATCCCACACTACTCGCAAGTAATTGCGTGATATAAATAGAGCTAAACTCTGTGCTTGTAATCATCAACGCTAAAATTCAAGCTATGAATATAGGATTTTTCAGAGCTAGGTTCATCATCACTCGGATTGACTGTTCCCCACCGAGTATAAACAGTGAAATATTGGATATTATGACTCACACATATAAGCAGATGCTTTTAGCGTCAACCTGCACTACAGCAAATGGTGTAAACAGGCTTTTCGGGTCGACATCAACACGGCGGCACCCTAAGGTCTAACAAGACTGTAAACCAAAATATTTTGCACTCGCGTATAAACACATTTAACTGCTATAACATATGACTGTCGCTCGCAGACGCTGTACAAGCCTACTAACTTGTTTTTACCTACTGAGTGGACGAAGTGATGAAGTGGGCTTGATGTATGTGATATGATGTAGGCGACAAACCGAATAATGCACGAGGACGTAACAAATGACGGTTGATTGTGGGCGGCCCTTGGTTGTTCGCTCAACTTCAATTTACCATACAGGCACGAGAGAAAACCTGTGACATTCATGGAATGAACCTGGCAGAACAAAGCTATCCGGTGAAGATGTGACAGAAATAATCGATCTGAACCCAGATAACAAGCAGACATTTCGTTTTCTTCCTTCTTATATGCATTTTTTCGACCCCATCGAGGAGACATTTAACTGCTTAAAAAGTTCGGTAAACGTCCTATTGGAAAAGAAAAAAAACAAGTACGTGGGTGTCTATGAGGATAGATAGATTTCATTTATTACAGAAATTTCGCCTTAAATCCATTCACGGTATCACAAGAACTGTACGTACTTCCTACGACAAGCCCAATTTCACATTAACACGACCACCAAAAGCTTCCTTAGACTTGCAGTTTCATTTCTTTGGTAAAATAAACGGCATAGATTATAGTTCCATCTGAGATTCACTCATTGGTGATCGATGGCCCCTGAACTGCGGTACAGAGCTCTTAAACTACGAAGAATACTGCAAATCGGTACCACCCACCTTTGATCTAGGATACTGGGAAAAATTAGATAAGCAATAAAGCCAGGCAACCAATTCTGTCGAAAATATGCTGGTTGTAACGTGTGGTCAGAATGCTTTTCTCTCGGTTTGTTGTGTTCAATCGTGAGCGAAAGCAGAGAGGGGGAGTAGGGATTGGTCGTGGTTGGGACAAAATGTTCCGTTACAAGTTCGGTACTTATCGCAGCCGCTCAAGTTTCCCGATCAACTACGTGTCTCTGAAAAAGTGCACAACGTTCATATAGCATACAAAAAAGAAATTTAGAAAAAAGAGTCAGTCCTTTACATGTAAATCCTAACCAGAAACTTGACCGTATAGAATGGCACAGAATTAGGTGGAAGCTACAAGGTTTTAAGGAATGTGTTTACAAAACACATTCTTCGGTAGGTTCCTCTATATGCCAGACAACACGACTAAGCATTGTAGTCAGATGCGCGGTTACAATGAAAACGTTTTGTCCTTTGATCGAATTCTTATACCCATGTTCGCTGCAACCACTTTTTCGTTGTGCTTTGATCTTTCTCAGGTACGGGAGCAACAGCTAGCTAGACGGCTTTGAACTCAGTGCCATGTTCAAAAGAATCGGATTTAAATCTGTTGGCATGACAGTGCACATTATTAAATCGCAAGTATGACTAACAACTCAAATAACAGGAAGTTCCATCTTCAATATTTCGAACTTGTTCACTTCGTTGACCGTAACTAGAATACTGATTAAAAGCTACACCTCGCGCGCCTAGCAACACAATGGGAAATAATTTAACTGAACGCAAATTACAAATGCTACTCAACTTAGCAATTTCAAATCTTCGACCCGGAGCAAAGCTAAAACAAATACACCAATGATCACAGCGTGATACCGGTTTCCAATAACAACTCAAAATATCAACACAAAATATCAGGTGATTCACTAAAGCCATGAAAGTTCACCAATTTGTGTGTGTCCTGTTATGTTCATTGCTCATTAAGTGTGGTTGCAAATTTACAGAACTTTAATGAGAATCAGAAGCTAGCAAGATGGAAATCCATACCACTGATGATCGTAAACAGGAGATACAAGACCGACGGATGAGACCATCGAAGAAGATTAATTGATTGAGCCTAATACGACCGTGTGAAGACTAGGGTTAATCGATGAAGAACGAGAGGACGGTGGACGGATTGCCCATTTGTCCCGTGTTTCTTTTTTTGTTCCTACAATGAACGCCGATCGATGGGGTACATGGGTTATCAGAAGGGTCCACTGCAAGATCAGAAAGAACCCGTAACCATGATATTGGGACTTGGAGTGACAGAGAACCACACAGGGCTCATATAGGTCAGATGAGTTAACTAATTCAATGACATAACCAATACCGTACACTAACTGAATGATGTCCAGAAATACTACTCGAAGACAGAGAACTCAGGAGAAAGAAAGCTCAATAACTGTGCAAACTGAAATGCAGTTGGTATGAAATGAAATGACTTCCCGGTAAAACTATAGGCCTACGAGCAGCTAAAATCAGACATGTTCACAAGAACTACAGTGATCGCAGGGGTTTTCTTTGATGTACACACCATTTCTGGTACCGCATGACCGAGTTTCAGATGCTAAGATAAAAACGTACAAACTGACTTTATGAGTATCTTTTTTCTCCAAAACTGTAGCTTGTGGAAATCTCTCTCTCTCATATACAAGATTACGGGGGCGCACGATGGGCCGAAGGCCAATGGTGCGTAGTCTGGTAAAAGTCAGACAGTGACTAGGTTGGCACACGTGTTACGCGATCGGTTGGATACTGGGAAAGGATTATATAACTGACTACATTATGAGCGGCGAGCACTCATTAACATTCATATTTGATTTTGAAAATCACAACACGTAGATAATAAAACGATGCACTTTGAGAAGGAATTCCAGAGAGGTATAAAGCTCCTAGTAGCATTATTTTATTATTTTTCGCTTGTACGATATTTCACAAAGCGGATACTCAGTGGAGAAGAAGTATGGATGCATTGCTACTCATCTAGAGGTTTAGAAAGTCTTTTAAATAACCGCTTGTTAACGTTGCGCCGAACGGAGGCAGGCCGATAGCGGTTGTGCTTCGATTTTCGTTTGACAGCAGATGCCCAAGGGTAGTTAGATACTGTAAGTTGAAATGAACAAAGTGTTCTCTTTGTACCACCACCCGTTCATTGACCAACTCTCATTTAAGGGAAATGCAAATAACACCTACTATTGGATTTGTCTGTGTTGCTTATTATAATGAACTCCTTGAACAAATAAGTAAGAAACACGCGTCCTTCCCGTGAAATGGAGGCGTTCTGGTGCATCCTGGTATCCTCGTTCGCCAGTGAAAAAGACAGGATTGTTCTTAGGTTATGCGAAAGAACTTGCAATCCAATGGCTATCACTCGAACGAAGGTATGCATATACCCCACTTGGTGTGAGGATTAGCATAGCACTCTAGGAGAATACTAACAACACTGATTTCATCAAAAATTGATTACATGTGGGTACTAAGGGTGTTTAGAATTTGCCTGATGTTATAGAAGGCGGTTGGGTTACATTACGCGAAAAAGATCCATTACTAAATGGGCAATAAAAATCATTTGTTACCTTTTACTACTCCCAGAACATCGTCCAATATCCAGTCGATATTGCTATCTTACGATGGTAATCGGGTTTGCGTGCTGCGTTGACCCCCAGAACTATGCGGACTGGAACGCACAGCGCTCCTTTAGGGTCAACCACATCGGACAGGCCGCGGCGTTGTTAGAGACGTGGTGGATTTTTCGCTTGGTAGCGAACTCTCTACATAAAAGCCACAGAAGCCCATAGACAGAAACGTGACGTGAGCGAATGTCGCCCGCCACTAAATGAAGGCATTACCTCTTGCCTCTTACTTAGCCATCCTGAGTGGGATAAGGTTCACTAGGATGCGTTGGGCGTTCTTGACTGGCAGACCGCCGCCCAAAAGGCGTGTGAACCGTTTTTTCGATCACCGGCTCCCAGAACAAACTTCCCGTTGTCCAACAGGTGGCACTTGGTTGTGTACGAGCAGGAGTTGCTACCTCGAACAAAAGGCCCAGTGACTCTGGGGATGCAATTTCATATATAATTTCCAAGATTTTTTAAGAATAGTTTCCCGACAAACGTCGCCTGTGGGCAGGTGCCACTTGGGACATCCATGAAGGCAGCGTATTCTCTCGTAGGAGCCAGCTGCATAAAAGTAAGTTTGATGTCCACACGCAGTACTCCCGTCAATAAACATTGTTCGCGTTCCTAGCAAGAAAGTATGATCCCAGGAAAAAATTGCCTCAGTGACCCTAACCCCAAGTTTGAATTCGAAAGGACAGAAGTGAGAATAGTAAAACCATATAAACAAGTCAACCGGTTAAACGCCGACATTTTCTCAAATATAAAAAAACACCGGAGGGGAACTGAGGCAACAATACCTCAGTTTGCCCAGCAAACTGAGTCTCACACTCTCCTGCTTTCACAACGTTATAACAGTACAGAACCGCATTAAGCATGTTGACGCTTGCATGTTCCGTGATGGCTAGAAACAGACCGTCCCTGTGCACTCTAGTTCTCGGAACTATTATTGGTATGACGACTATCAAATACCGGTTGTCGCACATTTAAGGCATGAGCCGTTGGTTAACCGATGGAGACAGAAAAAAGAATCGGACCTATAGGTTCAGTGCGGTTATTTTACTTCAACACTCGGATTCGAAAAATGGAACATACCCGCTGACGGACTAGTCAAGAAAGCACAGATTAACGAACAAGATTATTCGTGTCTTTATTTCTCACTATGGGAATGAATATCGGGCCGGGAAAAACACACCACAGATTCAATAACGGAACTGGAGCGACACTGGGGTGGGAAAATGCTGAGTGGCCTCGGCGTTAGCCACGGTCGTCGTCGACCGATTTGAGCACCTCGTGTTCTATTATTCCAGTGGCACACAGCACACGGTTTACAAGCTTTTACGGTCAAACACAGATATAACTAGTTGGACAGTCGCATGTACACATGTGCTCCGTTTGGTGACCTTCATCGATAAGTACAAGTTAGAGAGCACCTTCAGAAAAAACATTTTAGTTTTTGCGAAGAAACAAAAAACACAGGGCATTTTCTGAGTCAGTTTTAATTCTCTCTGACGCTATAGATATCTGTCCCGCGGTCTGCTACTAGAGGACTTTGAACTTATCTACAGCTAATTTCAGAGACCTATATCAGGAACGGTTAGCTCAGTTTATTGCATCACCACTGTCACGAATGTTTCAAGTGTTTTTGTAGCATATTAGATGATCTTCCAATCTTCGCCTGAAAGAAAATCCTATTGGATCATACAAAGAGAGGCGCGTTTTGTCGTAGTATCAAACCTAGGTCGTTCGGTAAACAAGCCCGAAGTTATAATCGATGATCCCGTTTGTTACTCGTTCCTTGTATCATATTTCGCTGATATTTAGGCGACTACACATCAGGTTGTGTAAAATATAGACTTGAGTTCTGCGGAAAATTGAACCAGTCAAATTCCACTGACTGCTCGTTTTCAATGCTACAGCTGTTCGAGAAACAGCAAAATTGGGTACTATCGGTCAGTACTGCGTCTGGTCGCTAAAACCTGGTGTCACAGAGACAAGCTGTACCAGGCTTGTTAAGCAAAATGACCGAAAAAAAACTTCTGCGGCGAAAGCCCCGGCTTATATTCGGATGTATTTTATCGAATCAGAGGAAATAAGACACAAAAACAAAAGGATACTGCAACCCGTCTCAAAGAACTGACTGCCGATTGATCATCTCCTAAACTCAGACAAAATTAAAACCAATTCGTTCAGCTGAATCAACTGTTGAGTAGGCCGAACGGCATGCAAACAAAGCTATTAGCGTTGCTTGAAAAGGTCTGAAAAACACACGCACATACGAACAAAAATGGAGAACTAATGGAGGGATTGCCCCCTGCTGCGTTCGTAAACGCCGAGTTTACGGGATCGATTAGGCATAAATGACCACTCAAATTTTCAGATCCATTCAGTTTTTTCAATTATTAACCTCGCACCCCTGTGTGCTCTGGTTTTGGCTGCTACCTTCCAGCATCGTCGAGATGAGAGCAAGACGAACAGAAGTACAACAGAGAAACAAACACACAAAAATTTGTAAGTTGAAACTATGTAGATGGAGAAAGAGTTTGAATGCAAGTACGAAATTGACAAAGACACCTACCCATATCACTTAATCCACCCAAACATTCAGTGGGGGAGTCTCGTGGACGCCAACCCAGAAGACTAACACGTCCCATTTGGCCAAGTCCACTGGTCAAGGTTTTCAAAACTTTTTGCCATGTCATGAATTGACCACCACGACCTATCTTCCAACCACTACCTGTCTCAGAGAACAGCATGCTCCAAAGAAATCTATCGGTGAACATGCGGAATACATGTCCCAGTCACCTCAGCCTGTTTAGATTCAGTACTTGTTCTAGTGCTTGACCACTGATTCCCAACATCCTACATCTAACCTCAGCACTGCTGATACGATGTTCCCATCATATTCGGGCAATGCTATGGAGATATCGATGCTCAAACACCGACATTCTTCGACTATCTCCTTTCCTTAAAGGCCATATATCTGAGCCGCATTAACGAACGGACCTAACCGCCGCAGTGTACATTCGACCACTGACAGATAATCGGATGTCAAGCCAGCAACCCAGATGACTCAGGTTGGGAAAAACCAAATGCACCTTCTGTGTACGCGATGACACTTCATTCAATATGCGACCACCTGTTGAGATGTAACTGCCCAGGTAATAAAACTTATCTACTTCAACTAGAGCTTCCCCTGACATCTACTCCGTCTTGCAGCAGCATTTTATAATTTGAAATTCCAAAACGTATTCCAAAATCTGCTACATTATTGTTTAGGCTATACAGAAAAAATTGCAGCGTAGCTGGGATCTTCGCTCAGAATAATATCGTCCGACTATCCCAAGTCAGACAGTTTACTGTCTGTACAAAGATAACGCCCCTGTTCTCGCAGGAGGATAGGGAAATCTTCAGAATCATTTCAATTGAAAAGTTGAAAAGGAAGGGTGACAGAGGGCAGCCCTGACGCTCGCCACCCGGGTGAAAAATCACCTTAAGCAAGAACTCGGATTCGGCTGTTAGCACACAATGATCGAAGAAGAGAAATGGAGTTCTTTGGCCTGTCTTGCAGTGACAGGCAGAGCCATATAACTCTGCGGTCGACCGAATCGAACTCCACTTTCAGATCAAGGAACACAGAGATTGTGGGTCCACGGAAGATGTGCCCGTGCTTGAGGATCTGTAGAAGAATGAAAGTGTAATCGATACAATCCGACCGGGTCTGGAACCGGCTTGGTTCTCACGTGTGCGCTTGTCGCGACTATTGAATAATTGACGGCGAATAATGCCGGCGGGCAAATGGATTCGACATTTTATCAAGCTAATTCCTGTGGTATTCACAAGAGGATCTGTCACCTTTCTTGTAAATCGGCACAATCACCGACTCACTCCACTTCTTGAGGAGCTGCTTACTTTCTTGATGAGTTTTGTTAACTCCGAAACCAGAGCTTCACCTTCATACTTGAAAAAGGGCGGAGATAATCCAGCTGGTCTCTCAGTGTTGTATTTTTTCAGATAACCTACCTATCGCGTAATCGTCGTTTCTGATGGAGGAGAGACATCCATCTGCATCGTTTCTCTTACAGGTATCATCGGAAGGTTCAGAAGTCAAGGTGTCAAGACAACGAGCTGGAATACTCAATAATAGGAAGCAAGAAAGCCGCTGGAGAATATAGCATACCGCCAGAAGTCTACAAGTGCCGTTTGTCTTCACTGATCGACAGGTTATACAGCCTATTTTGTTCCCAATGGCCAGACGAAGTCTTCCTGACTGATTGGGGCACGTCCATAGTGCTTTTCGTCCGCAAGAAAGTGGACAACCCAGTGTGTAAGAGCTATAGGCGGGGGGGGGGGGTCAGCCTGATCAACGTTGCAGTAAATATTTTCTGCGTGCTTCCACTCAACCACTTCTCTGCTGCGGGAAACCGCCGCATCCGACTGAATCGAGGAGTCCGTCGTGGCAGAGGCTATATAAATCACATTTTCACACTGCGTCGAACACAGGAACACCACAATAAGTTACAGCAAACAGCAATTGCCTGTTTATTCGACTTTCGGATAGCTCTGAGGCTGGTTAACGGGATGCCTGTTAACTCACATGGCTTCTGAGGAGATACTATTCGTACGTTAGGGCGCTAGTCCGTGTGTATGGTGAAGAATCCTTGGTGTTCGCACTCACTACCGGAGTCAGACAGGGCTGCTCGCTTCCACCGGTGCTGTTCAACTAGGTCATTGGCTGGACAATGAGCCAGGCACTGGCTGACTACCTTGGTATCCGAGGCAGGAAATGCACATCTCGGAACTAGTGTTCACGAATGACACTTCCGTGCTAGGAAACTCCCCCGTCACGCTTCAATTATACCTTGATCAAGTCAATTTTTTCACGAAGTCCGTTGAGGTAGAATTTAACACAGAAAGAAATCAGTCCTACTAATTTTTCCAGAGCCACCAGCTCAACAGCTTTCCATTATTGCTCGAATGATCAAATGCGCTGTATCTTTCAACTACCTAGGCTACGCATAGCTTCCGGGAGACCAGTTGAAGGATGAAATAATACTGCGGATCGGCAATGACAGGAAAGCATTTTTTTCAGCTACGACGGAAGTTGTGAACCCTCAGTGGATTTAGCCTTCAGACTAAGGTACGTATCTACCGTGCCGCCTTACGTCCCGTACTCAGCTACGTCCGCGAAGCCTGGCCACTGAGATCTGAAGTGTTTGACTACTGGGGGCCTGCTGTGTACCTTAAAATTAAACTGACGTGAAAGTTCCAACGACGGACCTAGAAGACGTTGCTGCGAAATCGACGAACTCTTCGTCTTTCGCCAACGCCGCCGACTGCGGTGGTTGGGTCATGTCCTACAATGACCTCAAATGGAACTAACCGAACAAACATTCCGCCCCAACCTTATCCTGGATGGGGCTGTCATCTTGGTGGCCAGCTTCAAATTTGGATCAGTATTATCGAGAAGGATGTGGAACGCCCAGGCCTACCGTCGGTTTGCGATGCTCGCAAACGGATGAAAAACTGAATTACGATCTGCGCCGAACTAGCATCCAACCGCCGTGCATGGTCAGCCATAATCCACGATATTCATGGAGCTGACTTATTCGCTAGTAGATGGTCGTCACGTAAATATCAAATTAATTACTTAATCAAACGGTACATGTTGCAACTATTATCAATAGCCTCGCCCTTCTCCATTTTCCTGCATTCCCCAATCCGTCAATGCTCGCATTCCGAGTCAACTGACACCTCAAGAATTTGCGCACCTTACTGAATGTAGCATCCGGAGGGACGGATCTGCGAGCATCCAACAGAACAACTGATTTCGAAGACATCTATCGTTTGTATAGTCCACTCGAATTGGAGTCTTTTGTCGCGCCGGCAGTAGCGTACAAAGTTTCCTTGGTCTGCTGCAGGTGTTCACTTGGATCCTGGACATCTGGTTGCATCGACAACCGCGTAAAAAGCCCTGCCTGAAAAGCAGATCGTAGGTTACCATCTAGAAACAGTTGTACGGGGTGGATGGCTTTGGTGTCCGTAAGACTACACACGTGACATAAACAGAAGCGAGCGCGCATGGAGGAGTGATCTGAATACACAGGCGTGGATCAAAATGAACGATAATCTTTGACTGATCCACACCAGCGATAACCAATGACAATACAGTCAATGAGTCCAGCGCTTTGAGTTCATGCTGCTTTTATGGTGGAGGTTTGTACCCGATAAGTTGATCACCGTTGTCAGTTGGATCGACCGGGATAGCAGAGCAAATATGTTGTTCGTTAACTAGGGCGTTAAAATCACCAGCTATGACCACACTCAAAATGAAGAAAATCTAAAAGAGAAGTGTCAGAAAATACATATAACATTTGTGCTGAAATCAAATGCAGTACGAACCTGGATAAAAGATTGCTGCATATAATTAAATTCAAACCGTTTTTTCGACTGAAAGGGATCAAAAAGGTTTCACAGAAGTATTCTGTGCGGAAACATTACATAGCTAAGCAAGATATTATAAAACAATGTCATTATTCAAACGCGAACCTTCCATAACTCTACCGACAGTTGACGGAGGCTTCCCATCTCGACCAAGTGCTGTCGAACACAGACTCGAAGTGTATCAGTCACCGAGATCCCCGTACGTGGAACAACGTAACGCAACGAGAATTCAACTAACTCGGGGCTGGGTTGAACCTGAACGGTAATTTGAGCACCAGACGAACGAATCAATTGAATCACGTGATTCCGAACCAAACCCTCGACGGGTTGGCCGTTCACAGTTATCAACCGATCCCCGGGTAGAAGACCGCATCGTACACCACACGGACCGGGTTCCGCATAAAGAACCTGAACAACGAAGCAAGTAAAGATTACCGTATGACTTGTGTTCACATGCAACACGAAAAGTGTTTTGAACTGATCCATGTCATGCGTAATAAGTATAAAAATCAAAGGTCTACAAAACTGAGAAAAAGTGGACAGATCACTTTCAGTACAGTTATGTATTACTGCACCAATATGCGCATGGGTAGTACTAAACCAATGTGAATCAATTACCGACATTACACATTGAACATCTGATAGGAATAGTAAAGCATTCCCATCAAGTTTATCCAAAGTCGGCGTGTAACTGATCAATATACAGAAAATTTACATGCAAGCAAGACAAGCAACAAAATCAGACGGAAACCTTGTGAGGATAATTCTGCATACGACTGATGCAAGATTACCTCAGATCGGCCTGGGTAAATCCAATGGAACTAATGAGATAAGTGGGGAGTTGTTCACGCAGTGTGCGCGGCAGAAAATGTTCGCCGAACAAAGTTACACACAGCAAATCGTCTTATCAATGTTTGTCACTGTAAGAAGCAATACCCGAACGACAATATGCCATTTACAACCAGCCAATGTAGTCACTTCTATTTCTATACAGAGAAATTCATTTCCATCATCAAATCCCTTTACATGAACAGCCGAAGCCGAGTTAGGGATTCCGGTTCTTTTTCACCCCAGATTCACTACAAGAAGCGGTGTACGAGAGACTTGCCCCTTCCTACTTTTCTCTTTAACTTTGTGGCTGATATGGTCCTAGAGGCCGCACTTCTGTCAGGTGAGGATAGTAGTATTGAACTTTGCCCGGTTGCAAAAGTGTTGGACCTTGAATTTGCGGATGACATAGTTCTTCTAAGTGAAGATCCAGGTAGGTTACAAGCTCTGCTAAACAGCTTGACAGATTGCGTAGCAATGTTCTGTGTGCGTTTTGCACCTTCAAAGTGCAAGATGCTGCTGTAGGATGGGGGGGTTGGTCCAACACCAAAACTTTCAGTATCTGGAGAAACTACAGACCAAATAGACAATTGCTGTTATCTGGGCAGCTGCATTTTACTCGGAGATAGTATGTCCGATTCTTTTGGATTCCAGCTATGATGAGGTACGGAGATGCATTAAACGCCAACTGATTCGTAGCCTGAGGAACGACCGTGAGCCGGGGTGGATTGCGAGGTGTAGGGGGATGGAAAAAGCTGCGGCAATTGGCAACGGCTGTCCAATCAGACATATCGGTCCCCGAAAGCCAGGTGTTAATGAAGCGATCAAAGAGGCGAACGGCTCACTGATTCGAACTCAGCAGCGGTGTCTAGTTCGTTGGCGGAGCATTTGGAGAAGTAATCTGATTGCTCTTCATTCACAACAGGCTTGCTGAGTAGCACCATAGCTCCCTCTCTGGTCATAGTTATCGGTCCTCCGTCAGAAGAGGAGGTTCTCCGTGAGATAGGCTACTTCAAACGACATAAGATTGCTGGATCGGATGGATTGCCTCCGTCTATTGTCAAAGACGGTGGCTCGACATTCTTATTGGAGTTGACAAAACTCTTCTTTTGGTATGGCATGAGGAACAAGTTCCAAAGAGTTAGTGTGAATCAGTGGTCGTACGGATTTACAAGGGTGACAGGTCCTCCTGTGAAAACCATAGGGGACTTAGTTTGATTAGCATTATATCTAAACTAACCGCTGATATTTATTTCTATAGCTTATCTAACGCTCGCGCGAGTTTCAGGAAGGATTTAGACCTGGTCGAGGTTGTGTTGACCACGGCTTCACTTATACTTATACCAATGCAATATTCAGAGTTCTTCGTCCCATTCTAGACTACATTTCAACACCTCCAAATGTCCCGAGTGTGCTTTATCCTTTTATCATTCCCCTTAACCCAATAAGCAATCAGCCACAACAGCGTCCCCATTTCCGGAGTTGACTCGGTTTAATACTTAGGCGTTATAATCAGCATCAATTTATAGTGGTCTTCTCATATTCTTAATTGTGTTGAAAAACTACGTAGATTGTCTTTTCAAATTCGTAATCTAAGGCAGTTTAGTGCCACACAAGCTGTCGTTTTTTCTTTTGTCCATCAATGTATTCTCCTAATCTTATTTTACTGCTCTTCAATAATCTCTCCTGGTTTATTTAAGAAAGATTTTATCACAATACACCACGGTCTGGCCATTAACAGTCGTGTCTCTTTGATTCTCATGGGGTCTGTTAACTGTTAAGTTTGCGATTTGCACATTGTAGCCTGTTAAAAATTCGCCATCGAGATTCTTGTGTACCCCACGCACTCACAGTACTATGACTTAACTTCTTGCATCATCAAATCATTCTACACATACCGCATTTAGACTTATCCCCTCCCGCACAAATGTCTTCCGCTACTCCGCTGTGCCTCGCTTAGCACGTGTTCTGCTTGACAAGATGGAAGTCACGGAGGAGCTGCGCACGAACCTCGGCGGATGAAGCAGCTTTTTCTGCATTACGTTTTATTTGCTCTTTCCAAAATGACAACAATCATTTCCACTTCTTTTCGGTCGATATACAACAAAAAATAACCGTAGCACACCATGCGTGTTTGCACAATGATGCAACCGAACATTAACGAATGCTGCTTCCATACTAGCACATGGTAGACACCTTCCCGACGAACATTGTTTACCCATTTCGGTATTAGTAGAGGGAAATAATCGGGCTATGATGCGGCGGAGATGCCCTTTAATCCGGTGAACTCGGCAGTGTGCAATTTGGTACAGTTCCTCCTAGGGTACCCAAGTACCCAGATCAGTGGCTAGCTTTTCATCCGCACTTAGTTGCCAAATTCGTTTCTTGTGCCCACGTTCTATATTGATCTCCGATGAATTAAGCTCACAGGTAAAGAACAGAAATGGAGCAATCGGTCGCGAAATTAGTGGCCGACTAGGCTGGCTGGTACATGAGCGGATAGTGATAATTAAGCTTCTGGGCCAATCAATTCTTCTTCCTGAAATTCGAGATCCGTGCAAAATAACTGCACAAACATTATGGTTCTCATACGAGCGGCATAGCAAATATGCAGGCGATGACATTCACGTTCAAGCTATCCGTATTTAACCGCATCTCGAAGTGACGGATTCGCCAGAAGAAGAAAAACCCGCGTGCGGTGGTCTGCTCATTGCCCATGGATAAGTGGACAACTAGACAAAAAGGACAGATAAGATCAAATGGGGTTTGCATTTCAAAACATCTAGCGCATTGCGAATACAATAGTACTGACAAGTTAGGGCTTTCAATTACTATTTGAAATGGATTCATTGCTTACAGTGCAAAAAGCCCCACATGCATGCGCAGTAGTGAAAGCAGTTGACCACATTGATATTCCAATCTGGCATTCAATTGACTCCCCGGAAGATAAAACGTAACATGGAATCGCTTTTTGGATAGAAATTTGTGAAAAAAGAGGTTCATAAGTATTCTTGATTCCAGGTCAATATGTATTGATTCGACGCATTTTTTGGCCAAAAACAAAATGGTGAGAATGTCGAGGGCGGACCTGAACTCGTACGATCTAATATGTCCGCTTTTTATCTCGGACTTCGACGGCAATGAAGTGAATAACCAAATGTTCCTACCGGTGAAACAGTGACTGGCGTGACTTTTGACTTCACGAACGATGGGTATATCACGCATTACAAACTGCAATCACATTGAAGAACGAACGACGATATCATGCACGACCCAAAGTGCATGTATTCACAGCGAACCCAGTATTCGATGTAGTCAAGATGAAGTACTAGTGTTACAATTCAAAAAGCGAGTTGGATTACCCTTACTTTCACCTTTATGCGTCTATCTCCTGCGAGAGAGGATATCCCTGAATTGTGCCTTTCCATGAGCAATCATCGGATGCAAGACTTGAGCACAAGGAAATCCAGCTCTGATTTCAGTTGAGAATGCTGTAGACAGACGGGAGCCCTAGTCGCTCAACAAGCGATTTGACAGTACTTGCCTGCGTTTTCTGACAGCCGGATTATAGGACGATTATTTGGACAAACGCTTTTGGACCACACTGAATGATCGTCTCATTTGCATCCCCAACAACAATCCAGCTTTCGTTCGGTAGGAAAGTGTTGTCACTTGTTGTGTATGCCCGCACTTATTGATTTATCCCACTTCGTTCTGTTAATGCGACTTCATAACGATTTGGTCCGCTGGTGTACACATAATTATTGTCCATCATGTATACCAATTCCGAGTAGTATAGGGTGCACCCCATCACAGTAATGCAAACAGACGTCTGCCTCGATGGTTTGTGGAACAGTTACAATGATATATGGTTGCGACTGCTACTTGCGGAAGCGAATAACCACCACGACGATACATCCTAGTTGTGATGTGCTTCCATTTGGCTTCCGGAATAATCAGTGCCGTTGATAGTGGACAGAACAGTTCTGCTTGGAAGACAGATCTGCGGATTTTGTCCGGAATTTGTTTACTCTCAAACCGTTACTGGATGCCCCGATATAAGCAAAGGTTGAAAGAAACAAGAGAATTCCCATCGGTGTGCATCACAACCACAACTAAGGTCACAGATGGTAACCTAATGTCTGTTGCTGCGTCGCCCTCTGGTTATCACTTCCATACTCCGTGTGGACAATGTACGCATATTTGTGTGCGTGATAACTATTAGATCGTAAGAAAGGAATCACAGTTGTCGGCTCGGTGTAATGACAACACTAAATACAAGGCAAACGCAATTTCTACCACAACACACACCTTCTTACACACGAAGAACAATGGAGATTGAATTTGATCGGCAGCATGTGAAAACAAATGACTGGAATAGCATGAATGCATTTCACTGGCTGAGCATTCTGAATCACTCAATGCTTCAAGAGATCTAGTGACAGCAATACGTTAACGTATCGCGAATTACAGACCAATACCAAGGGCGACAGTTTACCTTCAAAAATAAATTGGTCACACAGATGAACATTGCCGAAGAATTAATTGAACGATCGTTACCTTGTGAGCCTCAGGAAATTTCCATTCAATCAACTCACTTCATGCCTTAAGTCGAATCGACTTGATATATTCTCGTACGCAAACTACTGAAGCCGAGTTGGTGATTACGACTATCTTTCACCCGAGTTTATCACGAGAAGTGATATTCGTCCGGGTTGCCATCTTTTGCCCTTCCTCTTCAACTTTCTAAATGAAATGGACCTTGAAATATCCCTATCCTCACGTGAGAATGGCGGCATCGACCTGTTCTCAGGTAGTAAGCTGTCTGACTTGGAGTACTCGGACGATATTGCACTTTGAGTGCAGATACGGGTAGGGTGCAAGTTTTTCTATATTTCCTAAACAATAGTGTAGCAATTTTTGGGATGCCTTTTGCACCTTCAAAGTGCAAAGTGTCATCGCGTACACAGAAGGCGCGATTGGCTTTTGCTAACCTCAGCCATATGTCTCCGATGTGACATCCAATTGTATTTCAAGGGTAAAGTGTACACCGCGGCGGTTAAATAGGTTCTTTTATATGGCTCAGAAACATGGGCGTTGGGGGTAGAAGACAGGCGAAGAGCATTGCTCAAATATGGTGGGAACAGCGTACTAGAAATGCTGAGGTTAGACGTAAGGTATTGGGAACCGGTGATCATTCACTGGAACAAGTACTGGATCGAAACAGGCTGAGGTGAATGGGACATCTATTCCGCATGCTCGCCGACAGATTCTCTTGGAGTATGTTGTTCTTTGAGACAGGCATTGATTGGAAGGTAAGTCGAGGTGGTCAGTCCATGACATGGCAAAAAGGTCTGAAAACCTTGACCAGTGGACTTGGCCAAGTGAGACGTGAAACTTCCCGGTTCAAGACATTCAGTGATATGGCTAGGTATCGCGGCTAGTGGTGTAGTCTCATTCGAGCTCTTTTTGTCTTCGTGATTTTCGCTTCTTGTTTTTTTTCGGTTTGCAAGCACTTTCAGCTGTTTTAGATTACACCCCCAGTATTTCACAGAGTATCTGTAAATCCTCAAGCGTTCAAAATTATTGGAGTTTTTCTCCACGCCGATAATCTCCTCTACCTATCGCAATTATCTAACCATCGTTCCTTTTGGTCACTACCCGTTCCGCAGCAAACTTCATGCCCAGAAGCACCATTGATGATTTATGAACAAAAGCGGTTTAGAAAAACGTACCTAGAAATGATCACTACGCGTTGACAGGTCCAAAATTAATCAGCCTTAGTCGGATTGGAACTCAAATGTGGAAGCTAACCACGCTTCACTGCCGCGCGCACCCTACTAGCTAAACTGGGAAATATCCAAGCCCTCGATATGACCCCGTGTATATGCATGAGATGTGTGTGCCGGAAACTGTCATACAGATTCGACAGCTTGAGGCAAGTGAGTGTATGGTGATCAAACAGCACAAATTACCAACAAAGAGGAGCGCTTATACAGCAGCGTGTGCGTAAGTCACTTGAAAACTTTTAAGAGTGAACGAACTAAAATATTACGTTGGCTGACTGTCTTTTGGACTACACCTTCCTTTCACGCACAATCCTCGGGTCATTATTGACCTTTACTTCCGATTTAAGCGTCCCTTAGGAACAGAAATGCAACTCTGTGTGTGTTTGTCTGTACGGGAAAACCGGTCCCATCAGCATCAATAAACGAAGGCATCCATCACATCGAAGCCCACAATCTAAATTTGTTCGAAGACGAAGTTCAGTGCTGCTGCCTTAAATCGAAACAACTCAATTACTCTGATTTTAAATCAAAAAACGATTTACGAAAAGATTTCGTTCACGAAGATTTGCGTCTAGCGGAGTTCAGAAGGATCCGAATTTGAATGACTTATCCATATGTGTACCTCGCAGCTACTTGCCAGTAGTGTGTAGGATTGGTAACGCTTTGCTGGCTGACTGTCCCTTGGACTAAACATTGCACGCACCAACCTCAGGTCATCCGATCCACCCTGCACTCGGAACCACCAAACTCAAGTTTGCTCTCACTAGAGTTCATCAGTGGTGCATGTCCTCCACCACACCCGGGGTTTAAACCCGGGCTTTTTCACCTGAAAGGTGCGCATGACCTACCACTGCGCCGCCCCGCCCCTGGGTCTGGGCTGATCCGACTAGAATATATCGCACTGATCGGCTCTTTCCATAAACAGGAAAAATTCAAACTCAAACGATCGACCATCTTACTTTTTCACGAAGATAATGGATGAACAACAATCAACTAAAGTAGACAAACGATGAAACCCAAATACGAGAACACGATTTTTTCCTTTTCGGGAACGAGAATATAAAAAATGCTGCGGATGAGATACACTCGGCGAGCATCATCATCATTATCATTATCGTACATCGTTAAACAGCGGGGCAAGCTCCGCTGGTAACTGCCCTTTCCCACCATCTTGCACGTAAAATTAAAAACTGTGAATATACAAGATGGACAAGGAGTGAACCTATACGGGAGGGATAAGGAAAGAACGCTCTAATAGTCAACACACAGAATACACAGTTTTACTGTACAAACACCCATTGATCAATCATTAGGGTTACACAGAAAGTGGCAACACGATCGCCACTGTTCACGGTTCGCTGCAATATTCTTCAGTGTGTCTTTCCAGCCAACAGGTTGAGGGATCTTTTGGACCCCAACCACGAAGACGTGAAGCATCTACTTTTCCTAGCTTTGTTGTACATTTTCTCATTCCTCTTTGCCGAGTCATCTGTTGACCTCCGCGTGGCTTCTCCCATTCCCTAGGAGGAACGGAGAATAGGGCACGGCAAGGTAAACGTGTGTTTGATATACGTAACACGTGCCCCAACCGACGAAGTCTACTAAGCTGGATACTCTGTGACAGAACGTTCTCTGAATTAGTACCCAATACTCGATTTATGACCTCATTATTGCTTACTCGGTCATTCCATCTAATCTTAGCTATACTACGCAAACATCGATGATCGAAAACCTCAAGACAACGATTATCTTCCACACGCAGACCCCAAGTCTCGCAACCATAAAAGAAAACTGAACGCACTGCGGCACAGTACATACGATCTTTCAACTGTAGTGAAATATCAGGTCGGCGCCACAATTGCTTCAGTCCAGCGTACGTCCCTCGAGTCCTCGATATACGTGTGCTCCCATTCGTCGTCACGCTTCTGTTGAGGTAACTGAAGTGGTCAACAATTGTCAGCACCTCTCCATCGAGCATCAAGCTCGGGATCGTTGACGTCCAGTCGTGCAATATCATTTCACACTTTGAAGGTGCAAAGCGCATGCCGAATGGACCTACAGTTCTCCCAAGTCTATCTAGTGCACGTTGAGCATGTTCCGTGGATTCGAACAAGCAGACAAGATTGTCCGCGTAATCAAGGTCACACAGTGAGCAAACCACGTTCATAATGAGTCAGCCTCCGAAGTTTGTCCACGTCATTTGATAAAACTGTTAATCATGCTGAGTAGTTGCTCGCTCTTCAATAAATCGTCAGCTTAAACAGCTTTTGCATAAAATGGGAAAAGTAGCCACAGATTTGTCTAGTGCCCTCCTGCATCACCACTGACGAGCGTAATGAAACACTTCTTATCCAGTTAGACCCTGAACCAGTAGCAAATTGATTAATTTCATCGACGTCCAAATGTATGAACATATAACCATTATTATACTATGCAAATAGTACTACTGGACTGACAGCTAAAAATGAGAAAAGGAACACTGATAACCATATGCAGTAAGTGTTTTAACGAAGAGGCTTCTTTACGAAGTGCTGGTAATTATGATTTCATTTGACTCTAAGCATTCTCAGTAGGAAACTAATGATTGAACTTACTTGTGATCGTGCCTCTAAAAATTGTCCGTTTGGTTGTAATGCTTTTCTTTGGGTACACAAACCTCGTCGAATCAAAATTCCGAACCCGTGAGAGGGATTTCGACTCAAAACAACGTTGAAGGACTTAATCTCGGATTCTGGCTTCCACAGAGCTATCGAGTTTGAAGAGCACAAAACGGCATACACATCTGTCAATGCGACACCACTGCGAGAACTTGCTGAATGACTGGGTGAGCACAGAGCAGCACGTGAAAGTTCGTTTTCTGTTAAACTGGAATTATCTGTTTCAAAAGACCGGCGCAACATGTCCATTTTGGGAGGTTTTGTAATTCCCGTTGTGATTTTTTTCGACTTTGAGTTTCCTTTTGGACCTTGAAGTGAAAAATTGATGGGTAGGTTGAGTTACCAAAGATTTCTCGATGCACTTGACTGATCTGATCCTGCGTAAACTCCATAGCGCTCGATCATTCGAGATTGATCTGGAGAGAGAAATAGACCAATGGGAAATAATATGTTTTATAATATGAACGTAAGACGATGATAAATCAGTACGATCACCGATTCAAACCAACTACTTGGAACTTGTATTTTTTGCCCATATTGAATTAAACCAAATCAAACTATCTGCGGTATTATCGATCACAAAAGAAGCAATCATATTTTTTTGTAATGAAGAGTTTACCAGCGAAATTCATCTCAATCGTAAAGTCACTGTACAGCCGAAGCCCAGTTCGCACTTATGGTGATCTTTTACCCCAATTCACCATGACAAGTAGTGTTCGTCAGGGTTGTCCTTGCTCTTTTATTTAACTTCTTCATTAATACGATCCTAAAGACCACCCTTTTGTCACGCGTGGATAACGGTATTGAACTTTTCCTGGTGTAAATATGGGGACGACACAGTTCTTTAATGTGAAGATTCAGGAAAGTTGCAAGCTCCCCTAAATAGCTTGAACAACCGAGTGGCAATTGTCGATGTGCGTTTTGTACCTTGAAAGTGCGATATGCTGCCGTTGGACTGGGTTGGCTCAAAATCAAACCTTACTGCGTTTGGGAAGACAATAATTGAAGTAGATAAGTTCTATTATCCAGGCACCTTTTACTTCAACGTGAAATTCGTTGATCTGCAAAAGGTTGTATACACTGCAGCAGTTTTGCATGGTTCAAAAACATGGTTACTTCGGACGGAAGGTACACAAGAATTATCGATATCCAAACACCGATTTCTTCGCGAAATTGATTGGAACCGAGTCGTACACAGCCTACTCTAGGTTTTCTATTTGATGAAATAAAAATCTGGCAAGACAGTATAGTTCCAATGAAGAAGTATGATACTGTAGCAATCTAGCTGGATGTGGAAACGTCTGGTACAGTATGTAAATAGAAGTACATAATTTGGTCTGTTCATGCGTTCATTGTCAACGATCAAAAGTAATCAGACATGCACTGGCTCTGTTAAGCCAATTTTCCAATGCATCCTCACACTTTTCTTCATATACACATTAATATTGCTGGTCCTCTCAGTCCGTGCCAAGAATTTCCCTACCTTCTTATCACGACTGACCGCTTTGCCTGTGTGGAAACAGAAGCCTTGATATTTGCTTTCATGAAACATTGGATTTTGCTGTACGGTTGCCGTGCTACGCTAACTACTGATTGTGATGCAGTGTTATGAATTGGAACTTTGACTGACCTGGTAGTTTTCGTATTACTCGTCAGTTCATATATCATATTTACTCAAATTTATATTCTTTAGTTGCAGCACTATGATTCATCTTAACGGCTCATTAAAATCTCCGACCCGGTCTGCTTTTGTTAGACTCGAAGTGTTTGAATAATCATTGATCTAACACAATTTGTTCAACTGATGGATCAACAACAGACAAAAAACTCCGACCTAAGATTCGACGACGACCATCATTCCTCTGATGCAGAGGACAACTGGATTTACTGGTGCCGCACGTTGACAACATTCCTCACCACGATCGACAGCCTTGACCTGACCACAAAGCTAAACACCGCACCGAAACAAGCTACACGGTACCAAAATCCCAGTGACAATCTCTCAAGTTCTTTATCCACCAAGTCAATTCATCCAACAATTTTCTCTTTATTTATTTACACCGGCTTGAGATCAAGCAAGGTGCCAACGCAACGGAAGCACGCAGACAAGAAGGCTAGACTGAACCGGCAACAGTTGTCGGCAAAGCTTAGTTACTTTTACGGCCTTGATCGCCATCCACGACCAAAAGACCCTGCTCGAGATGCCGTCGGTAAAGCTTGTGGAAAGGGACATTATCAACGAGTTTGCAGAGCTTTAAAATACACAAAACGAGTTACATCTCCCGTTGGGTCTCTTCTAGCTTCAATAAGTTACTGTTGCTCCTTACTGTTTGTCCAAAACAGTTACACGACTGTCAGACAACCATCGATGGAGGAAGCTCTGAGAGTTATGTCTCTAAACCCATTATTCAACAGTACCTTTGGGATGCTATACCTTCACAGAGCCGGATTACGATGGCGTCGACGGTCTTGCTAAGCGTCAACTCAGCAGGGAGTTTTTTTGATCCCCAGCAGAGCTGCATACTACCGGGTGCGTTCCCAGGTCGCGGATACAGGTACGGCCGCCAAACCGGTGGTCAGTCGTGAATAAATCGGGCTTAGGCTCACTGAATAAGCGGCCGCGGACGAGCAACGATAGTGCTTGACGACGTGGTGGGTCTTCGCTTGACTAGCTTCTTCCTTTGTAAAGACCACATAGGTCTGTTGACTGTGCCGTGACGTGGCACACGCGACCTGCCACCAAATAAGGAAGTTGCTCCTGTTGCCTTGCAGGTCGTACTTGGATGTGGAAAGACTAGAAGTGCACCTTCGAACAAAAAGGCCGGACTGGGCTACCGAATATCACAAAAGTCCCGAACGGTGCTAAAGACACCGCTTCGTATTACTGTTCTCAAGACTCTCCATGGTTTATTGTGAATTTAAGCGCTCCTATCATGATATAGCGTCCCCGGCAAGCAACGCGATTCGAGTCCCAATGTTCAAGGTGACAAGACGGCGAGCTGGAACCCTCTACTGCAGAAAACAGACACAAGTAGCCTTTTGGAATGTAAGAACGCTACTATATACAGGTAGCCGAAGTATTAGAATGCGAACACTATACGATTAACACATAGACATTGTATTCCTCTTGGAAGTTCGACTACCCAGCTCCAGCACTCGGTGTGTTAAGTTGTCGGGAGTGAATAGTTTGTTGACTCTATCACAGTTGGCCCAAGGACAACTCCGGACATCATGGTACCGCATTCGCCCTGAACAAAAAGGCTAACAATGCCCCGATTTCTTCCAGGTTAACCCTGGCATGCTTCAATCCCTCGTTTATTGTGATCCATGTACCGATAGGTTTGGCTGAGAACACAGTAAAACACGACTTCTAAGACAAATAACAAGATCTAATCAACCATGTCTCAAAAAGTAATATACTCTCCGTCGTCGGAGACTAGAACGCACGAAGAAGCCACTTGGATGAGTTCATTTGCCATATTCTGGGAAAGTTTGGACTCGATCAACGTTGAGAGGATGGAAATTGCCTAGTGAATTTGTCCGGTGCTAACAGACTAGTCATCTGCAACATGCGCTTTCAATGCTGACCTGGTACTCAAACGACGGTTGCATGGCAAACTGATCATTTTTAGTGTGACCCCGTTGGACTCCATCGGTAAAGGACTGTCGAGCGTACCGCGGTGCATCCACGGGAAACACGAATGGTACGAACTATGTTATTATACATGCACGCTCAGAAATCCCTCTGTCTCCGCACCTCAAATTTCTACCGGCACGGAGCTCTGAAAATTCAAAAAGCGCAATGCTCTATCGAACGCAATCGCCGCCTAGGTGGCTAGTGTAACCAGTGTGCAAAACGGATGAGTCACCCGCGTAAGAACAATGGAAGGTGATCAGGTCGGTGGTCAAGGAGACTGCTTGGGAGTAATTGAGCAGAACAGGGAAATGTCTAGGAGACCGGATATTGGTGACCACTTTGCAAATACTAGCCAATGCACAGGAAACTCCACTAGTAGGAAGTATGGGATGCCTTAGACTACAGCGAGAGCCCTCGTGTTCGGTTGGGGCCGATCGTAAAAAGTACTGGATAAAAAAGGCAGAGAAGATAGAGATCGAGTCGTGTACTGGTGACTTCTGAAAATTATTTCAATTTGTTCACAGCGCTTCGAATGCGCGATGCAAACCTGAGTTCGTCCTGAGTAATGCAACAGGCCAGATAATCCCCGAACAGAGAAAAACTGAACGCTGAGTGAAGTATTTTGATCGACTTATCAGTCGATCTTTCTGCTACACCACAGACTTACCACCTTCCCTGAGTGTAGAGATGTAGGAAGCGAACCACCATGACAGAAATCGCCAGGATCGTCAAGCGGCTGGAAAACAGAAAAGCTTCTAGAGAGGACAGTATCCAACCGGAAATGTATAAGACCTGTTTGTCATCACTGATCGACAAGTCCCACTTGCTATTCCGCTCTATATGGGAAGGGGAAACACTTCCGAGGGATGGGAGCGCGTCTATTCGACTATCTATTCCCACAAATGCGACAAGAAAGTGTGCGCGAACCACCAGGGGATAGGCCTGATTGAAGACACCGAAAGGATATTATCGGTACTGCTACTCAATCACTACTCAGTTGCGAAAGACCCCACACTCGATCGAACACAGAGGGCTTCCGCCATGGCAGATAGTGTGAGCCAAATCTTCACATTGCGCCGAGAACTGCGACACAGCCACAAGTCCCTACAGCCATCAGTAGTCTGCTTCGTTGGTTTCCGTGCTGCCTTTGAATCGGTTAACCGTGAATGATTACGGCGTACACTAGAATTCGACAGCAATCCTGCCAAACTCCCAAGGATCCAGAGGGCTTACTAAGCTTTCACTAGTGCACGTGTTCGAATGTATCGTGAAGGATCTTCTGCGTTCGCAGTAAATTGCGGAGTTAAGCAAAGCTGCTCTCCTTCACCGGTTGCGTTCAACTATTTTTTATTACATGCTTGAGCACCAGTGCAGTGGAACGGATACATACCCCATAACCACAAACGCCCACTGCACTATTAGGGATAACCAGCCATCAGATCCTGAAACTTGATGTGGAGAACCACATAATATCCCAGTAGGTAACGAGCCGGACAACAGTGGATTAATATCTACCACCAATGCAAACCGTGATGACGGGGATTCGAAACTCTCACCTCCGAAGTGATAATCAAACACTCCAAGCCACTCGACCACCACAGGTCAGTCGACTGGATAATGAACAGAGTCCTGTCTGATTACCCCGGTGTCCAACTGTATCTAACGATGCACACTTTGTACCTGGAGCTTGCGGACGATAGTGTCGTGCTCGAAGATTCTCCCGCCACATTTTAGTTAGTCGCCGCTGAACTCGATTGCCTGCGAAGACTATTGGTCTAAAATTCAATTTTCCGAAAACGGAGGCTTTTTCGACATGCACTGAGGGTTCAACAGGATTGGCAAACAAGATTTGAACTTCATGGGAGAGGTGCCATCCTTCCCAGATGAATTACTGTTTTTCAATTTCTGAACGGCGACGAAGATTTCCGATTCGTTGTCGAGTGCCCTTACCCAGGGTAGTGGACGGAGGGCGACAGCCTTTGTGAGTCTATCTAGTGCACGTTGAGCATGTTCCGTGCATTCGAACAAGCAGACAACGTCGTCTGAGTAATCTAGGTCACACAGCTTTCCACTATTTCCTTTATCGATGCCCACATCCTGAAGACTTTGCAGCGCACTCTCCATTATTTTATCCATGACGAAGTTGAACAGGAATGGAGACATAGCACATTCTTATCGAACACCACTGGTCGTTTCGAACCGACTAGACAGTTCACCGTAAATCTTTATGTGGCCAGAAGTATGAGAACACAATGATCTCAGTAGATTCACGAACTTCTGGGGCATACCTTTTCAATGAACAGCACTGAAAAACGCTGTTCGATCAACTGAATCGAAGGCGCCTTTCAAGTCTAAGAAAACGATTATTCACTGAATAATCCCATTGCATTATAGAAAAAAAGCACGATAGCGAACAAGCTCGTTTTCGGTAACTTCATCCTCTGGCTAATACAGTTGCGTATTTGTATGATGGGAATGCATATTCTCGGAAGAAAAGTGAGGGTATTTACAGTATCAAATTAAGATTGGTCAATCAATTTTGCCAGGCCTGACAAAGGCTCCGGAGTTGTGCTAATGAATCGCAAACACTATATTGATAAAGTGGATACCATTCTAAGTGACTCGACAAAATTTACGGAATCCAAAGGAAAGGACAGAACCAAGACAGTGGAAGAACAACTTACTGCAGCCCTGAGACTACTGAAAGATCAGAATTATATTTCAAATGGCAATTATGAACAGTTACGACCTACTGGCACTAGTATTCCTCGTCTATATGGCTCACCGAAGATACATAAATCGGGAGTACCACTAAGACCGATACTTGATATGAGCACTTCTCCCTACCACTCTACTGCTCATTGTCTCGTCGATATACTGGAACCAGTACGCAGAAGCATTGCTCAATACAGCCTTAATGACACACTTCAGTTCGTAGAATTATCAAAAGAACAAAACACGACAGCACTTAAAATGGCATCTCTGGATGTAACATCACTATTTACGAGCATCCCACTTCTAGAAACTATTGAATATTTGTGCAGTTATATAATCGAAAACAAAATAAACGTTGGCATTCCGGTAGCCAGTCTGAAAGAACTACTACTACGATGTACGCTAAATGTTCAGTTCGGCTTCAACAACAAGCTTTACCGACAAACTGATGGAGTTGCGATGGGCTCGCCTCTGGGACCCCTACTTGCCGACATTTTCGCTGCCAAGCTGGAGAATGGGGTACTCAAAGACACCATAGAAAGACTACCAAGTTACTGCCGGTATGTGGACGACATTTTCATTATGATTGACAAACATGTTCACCTAGATGAACTAGTGGAAAATTTGAACCAGGCTCACAGTGCGCTCAGTTTCACATCCGAAGTGGAATTAGACGGCAACTTTCATTTTCTGGATGTAAACCTTACGAACAGGGAAGACGGGAAGCTCGTCCGCCGCGTTTATCGTAAGCCAACATGGACAGGCCAATACACACATTTTGCCAGTTTCGTGCCTCTAAAACGCAAACAGAACCTAGTCCGATCCCTAGCGTCTCGCATACGAAAGATCTGTTCCGAGGAACCAGTGAGTGATAAATTAGATCACATAAGACAAATATTACTAAACAAAGGGTATCCGGAACGTTTTATTCAAAAGAACATCTCGGAAGTACCCAAGCGACAATTGATAATCACCGCCAAGAAGAAAGAATTGCACATGCAACTTCTCTTCAAAGGAGATTTTAAATGCGAACTACTAGTTCGGCGCCTAAGGGATGCAATCACCCGAACATTTCCCGCCGCTACTCTACGCGCCCACTTCACAAGCCGGTCAATGATTTCTATGAATCTTAAAGACAAAATGCCTGTCTTTTCCTCCTCCATGTTAACCTATTCATTTGTTTGCTCATGTTCGGCAAGCTATGTAGGCAAAACGACACGGCAACTGTCCCAAAGAATGAAAGAACAAACCAGCTTGGCTGAGAACAGGAACTAGAAGAACCATAACAATTGCAATCGTAGCGCACCTTGCCGAGACAAGGCACCACGTAGACAACGAAGCCTTCAAGATAATTTACAAAGTGCCTGTGAAATATTGGAAGATCGTCCGCCAAATCACCTTTGGAACAGCGGAGGCAGTAGCGATTAGGCTGTTAAATCCATCGCTTTGTTCACACAAGCGATTTGTCAAATCACTTCAGCTACCCTGGCCGAGATCGGAAAATGGGAGACAAAATCATGGTGACCTCGATCGCGACCTTTCAGTCGTGACAGGAAGCAGCCAACCCACCCCAGATGTACTTTCTACATCGAGTTTTTCCAACCACGAACAACCAACTTCCCACCCTTTTTCCGAACCGCAAAACACCTACAATTTTGATTGACCAATCCTAATTTGATACTGTAAATACCCTCTCTCTTCTTCCGAAAATATGCTTTTCTTTCATATATATAACTGTATTAGCCAGAGGATGAAGTTACCGAGAACGATTATTGTCGGTCAACAGTGTGTGTGACGCGTCTCAACTAGTTGACGAAGAGTAAAAATCTGGTCGATGCATCCTCGACCTGGGCGGAATCCAGTCTGGTGTTCGCGGGCGTTCCTCTCGCGAGCCGGTGTAGGACGACACAGCAAAATCGAGACTAATACCTTAAAATTTATCGGAATCAAGCTGATCCCACGATGACTATTACAGTCATTGCGTATTCTCTTCTTGAAAATGAGAGCAATCGATGAATCGCCCCATAGTAAAGAAATACACTTCTCTTTCCAAACGTCGTGAATCAAGGTGGTAAGTGACCATGGAGCTGAGGAGATAACCGCATTAAAACTAATGCATGGTCTGACCCTACGTACGTGGACCAGTACGATCTACAATTCTGAGCAGAACTACGCCACCGGTAGCTTACAGCAATATGATCAATCTGACTTAGAGCACCTGTAGAGTTAGAGTGCCATGTCGCTGTGCGACGCGAGCTGTGTCGGAAATTCGTACTAGGTAGGAATAACCGATTATCTGCACAAAGCTGAAGAAGCCTTTCCCTGTTATCTGTGAGCCCACTCAAACAAGCTCCTAACGCGCGGAGTTTGCTAACTTATGCATTAAAATAGCCAGCTAGCATTACAATGTCAGAGCCTATGCTCCTGTGGACGACGGTGGTGAGATCATCTTAGAACAGAGTTGCAGTCTGTTGGGGCGTATGCCGAGACAACAAACAAATTGCGCTTAACACAACTATCCCTGCGAACGCCGAATGACTCCTGGAGTCTTACAGCATATAAACAACTATTACCCGGGATTCAATCTAAATAAGCAGCTCCATCCATGCTACTGTTGTCCTGTCATCGTTGGAGTACCAACTAAGCAGGTGCCTTTTTGGTGATGACCGGTCGGATGAAGTCTGCAAGCGTGACCAAGCAGTCGTCATTTTTTGCATCGCTCGGTGGGGCCAAATTTATCCAGTATATGTTGGGTACACTCATCTGGCGGTGTCAGGCGGGCGTTCCAATTTCCAGCAATTACCAGGATATCGCGCCTAGGACCCCGACTGACTGAATTATACAGATCACTGTAGAAGACATCCCAACTAGTTGGTTCAGCATGTAGCGTTGGTGCGTAGGCTGCAATCACCGTCACGTTAAGCAGAGTGCCCCTGAACTAAACCATGGTAATTCTTGGTGAAACCGGTTCCCAAGAGACCAGGGTGTTGTGAGCTCGACTATTCATTTTGATCGCAGCTCCATGAAGACCAGAATTGTTTACTGGCCCATGGCGTTATATTCAGTAGGACGAGTCCATCTGAGCGACTTGAATATGTTCACTGCCGGAGTTGGATAGACGTACTTCGTATGCATAAGCAACGTCAATTCCGTAGTCGTAGTGTGCGCATGGTAATGCACCGGCTACCTGTATCCAGGAGAGTTCTTACGTTCCAACAGGCTACGTGGACTCGTGAGCACAACAGCTGAGGTGAGCACGCGTATATCGAAGACTCCAGCGGCGTACGCTGGACTGAAGCACTTGTGGCACCGACTTGATATTTCACTACAGTTGAAAGATCGTATGTACTGTGCCGCAGTGCGTTCAGTTTTCTTTTATGGTTGCGAGACTTGGGGTCTGCGTGTGGAAGATAATCGTTGTCTTGAGGTTTTCGATCATCGATGTTTGCGTAGTATAGCTAAGATTAGATGGAATGACCGAGTAAGCAATAATGAGGTCATAAATCGAGTATTGGGTACTAATTCAGAGAACGTTCTGTCACAGAGTATCCAGCTTAGTAGACTTCGTCGGTTGGGGCACGTGTTACGTATATCAAACACACGTTTACCTTGCCGTGCCCTATTCTCCGTTCCTCCTAGGGAATGGGAGAAGCCACGCGGAGGTCAACAGATGACTCGGCAAAGAGGAATGAGAAAATGTACAACAAAGCTAGGAAAAGTAGATGCTTCACGTCTTCGTGGTTGGGGTCCAAAAGATCCCTCAACCTGTTGGCTGGAAAGACACACTGAAGAATATTGCAGCGAACCGTGAACAGTGGCGATCGTGTTGCCACTTTCTGTGTAACCCTAATGATTGATCAATGGGTGTTTGTACAGTAAAACTGTGTATTCTGTGTGTTGACTATTAGAGCGTTCTTTCCTTATCCCTCCCGTATAGGTTCACTCCTTGTCCATCTTGTATATTCACAGTTTTTAATTTTACGTGCAAGATGGTGGGAAAGGGCAGTTACCAGCGGAGCTTGCCCCGCTGTTTAACGATGTACGATAATGATGATGACCAGAGCTAAGAGGTCAGTAATTACATTGTGACCGAACCAGGTGATCAAGAGGCGATCAATACTGACCAGTAGGCAGAGGTAAGCTTCTCAGTCGGCTTTACGCGTCCCAAGTGGGCAAAGTGAACAAAGCAGGTGAAATCATACTGCGGTCACAGACTGACTCCGAGGATAACAATGGGATTCGAGAACTGTAGTGCGGTTACAATGGAGCAAATGTATCCGAATCTCAATTCGCCTTCACCGCTGCCGCGTGGTGATAAAAAATTATCGGAGCATACGAATAATAAACTGCAGTCAGGCTCCGTCTTTGAGTGGCAGCTAGGCAGCACTTCGGATGTCAAAATGTATGAACTCGCAGGTGCAAGAATTATGAGCGTTTTTCTGTATTGTGCTATCAACATCCGCAAAAGCCTTAGCTACTGGCTTCGTAACGGCTGAATTCTGTGATCGACTCACATCAGCATGTGAACTGGGTCTGGACGATCTTATTCAAGCGCATACCCAGTGGTTTTCTTTACACTGGATGCTTGCCGGGGTGATTAAGGGTACTTGGTTTCCCTTATGCGTATCAATTATCAAAGAAATAAAATCCATCTGTATAGCCGATAAATTACCATATGTGATCATCTGAAGTCGGGTCCTAACTCGTTTTTCTTTTGTAACCACAATAGTTCGTGTCTGACAGCCCTATTCCGAACAAAGGTTCATCCAGAAGGCTGAGCATCAGCGAAGAACTGTTTAATCGGCCTCCAGGTTGCCTCCAAATGCCTCAGTTTTAGGCTCCAACATGACTACTCATCCTAAACACCTCTCGAAATGCTCCCAAGTGACCGTGCGTCTAACACAACCTCTGCTGAGGGAACCCTACTCAATGCCTTCTCGTGGCGGTGTTCCCACTAAAGTGAGAAGACGAAAGCGAATGCATGGCGCTGTCCACCGGGTTGACCGACTAATAGTCAGTCTATGGGAGATGGCTAAACCCAAGTTCCAAACCAATCATGGGTGGCGTATGAGGCGTACAACAGTATGCTCACGGGCATCTGTGGCGAAGAGGTGCACTGGGCATCCAGGATGTTTAGCCTCATCCGAAGGACATATGAATTGAGCAATCAGTCACCGGTCGCGAGGGAGCTACGATACCTTCGTATCGTCCTACTGCCTTGTGGGTCAGGCATTCTGGTCAAAGGCTTAGGGTGGGCGCCTTGAGTCAACCCTCTGCTTTGGTCTGCGCAACCGGGAAGTACTAAGCCCACATGCTTACATGAAATCCCCATACATATGATTGCTCGTTCACGCGCTCGACTTCATCACTCCCTCAAGTTGCACGAGTCATGACCGAGATGCTAGCGGTCGGATGAAAAACCAACTACCTACTGCCACGCTACCCATTTTCACCCACTCTTTCACAAACAATACGATTCTATGTGCCTCTCAGGTTGCCATCGATAAAGACGATGGGCATGCTAATGAGATTCCTCCTTCAGTTATATGCAGCACATCAGAACCACTACTGAGACCACATATGCCACTGAAGCTTGCAGTCTTCAATGTACGCACTCTGATGCACATAGACCAACAAGCAGCTTTAGCGCGCACGCTCGAGACACTGGCCATGGACGTCTTCTGCTTATCCTAGACCCGCATCCAGGACTCCACCATCGTAGTTCGTCTGAATTCGTCCTCAGGACATGCTTTTACTCTGCGCTTATCAGGAGACGCCGAGGCTTCTGCATCTGGTCATGCAAGAGTAGGAGTCGCTTTGAGTGCTAAAGCTGAATCTGCGCCACACGACTGGATCTGAGTCAACAGCCGATCATGTGCAATTTGCTTGGAGGGTTCGCTCAAAGCTAACAAATGCCGCGACGGCAATCGTTGTCTGTTTGTTATTGCTGCCTACGCCTCTACTGACTGCAGTCCGGATACAGTCAAAGATATATTCTACCAGCAGCTTCACGAACGTCTTGGAGAGGCATCGCATAGAGGTATACTAGTACTGGCTGGAGACCTGAACGCCTAGATTGGCCACCTAGGTCCAGACGAGCGGATGCTTGGAGGCCAAAGCGGCGCCAACCATCAACGCACGGATAACGGTAATCAACTACTCCATCTGTGCGCAGACCATCGTCTTTTCTTGTCGAGTACGAACTTCCGGTGCAGCTTTCGTCGCACAGTCACATGGAGACCGCCGTCTGATAATCAGTCTTGGACAAAAATAGACCACATAGCCGTAAGCTGTCACTGGCGTGGTTCCGTCAGGTCTTGTAGATCGTACTGGAGCACACATCTAGATTCAGATCACGCCCTGAGTTTATAGTACGATTTTCCACTAAGTCAAAAGTTCGCCGTCAACGGATAGACGTAGACCAACTTTGCCGGACGTTGGTCCGGGAGGAATATCAGAATGAGCTCGCTGCCCAGCTAAGTAGCCACACACACGATGACTTGTCAGACCGCAGGCAACACATCCAAGACGCCATAAAAGCACCGAGTACCACATCTCGTGGATTAGTCACACAGCATGCAGTCACGCACAGGACCTCATCGGGTTCTTTAGAATTGCTAGACAGCCGTCGGAATATCCCTGCCGGAAGCGAAAACCATAATGCCCAGGCCTAACTACGAAGAAACTTGATTAGAAGTTTGCGCAGAGACCGAGAGAATTTGTGGTCCGAACGCGCGGCCGAAACAGAACAAGCTGCTGCCCCCGGTAATGCTCGAAGACTTTTCCAACTCATCCGATCTACTGGGACCAAGAAGCCTGGAGTGAGCGAAGTAATCTGCAAGGCAAACGGCCAACAAGTCCACCAGCTTTCATGACGCATGGACTGATGGACAGAACATTTTGAAGGGCAGTTTAACTGGCCTTTAGCACCAGCGCCCCCACTCAATAGTCCGTTTGAACCAGTCCATGCTCCGTGGACTATCCCACCCACAGAAGAAAAAGTCGATTATGCGCTACACCTCCTGAAACGCAATAAATCTCTCGGCCCCGACGAATTCCTTCGGTCCCCTTCAAAGAAGGTGGTGTACACCTCTCCAAAGCGCTCACTAGCCTCTTTACCGAGATTTTGCTTCACGAATGCGCCCCAGAAAGTTGGAACTATGCATCCATCATCCCCATATACAATAAAGGGGCTAGAAACATCTGTTCCAATCATCGAGGGATAAGCTTGATCTCGGTTCCGGATTCCGTTGATAGGACGGCCCTCTGGGATTGTCTCATCAGACAGAGAGTGCCTGATAAGTATGTGAAAATATCGAAGCTCAATACTATCAGACTTCAGGCATATGGCTCGTCACCTTACTTCCCAGTTGGAAGTGGCGTGCGTCAAGGTTGCCCACTCTCACCCTTTCCGTTCAATTTTACGATCGACGACATCTTAGGAGAAACACAAGGAAATCAAACGAACGAAAGTGTTGAGCTCCTACCCGGTAAGACTTTCAGACTTAGAATATGCAGATGACATCGTATTGATTTGCGACGGTGATACTGTGGCACAGTGCGTCCTAGACAACCTCGCGTCGTCTGTAATACGGTACGGAATGTGCCTTTCAAACTCCAAGTGTAAAGTGATTCTACAAGACTGGCAGGAGTCCATCCCCGCACACACCCTCGGTAATGATCGGTTAGAAATTGTTGAAAAGTTTGTCTACTTGAGAAGCTGTATAACTGTCGATAGACGGGTTGGAGACGATGTAAACAACCGAATAGCAAAGGCTCAAGCGGCGTTCTGCAATTTACGTCACCTGTGAAGACGTCGTGACATCTGTCTCCTATTGAAAGGCAGGGTGTACAATGCTGCTATGTGTAGCGTGCTCTTGTGCGCTCGTGAAACCTGGCTTGTTCGAGTGGCCGTTGTCGACCGGTTGTCCCTGTTCGACCATCGATGCATGAGGAGTATCTCGCGAGTATGGTGGCAACAGCGAATAAGCAATTTCGCAGGTCGAACGCGCATCTACGGAACCGGGCGTGCCGCATACCCAATTAGTGCTACCATATCACTCCATCGGCTTCGTTGGCTGGGACATATGTTACCTATGCCACCTCATCGACTTCCCTGTCGCCCTCTATTTGCCGAGCCTAAGGTTGGCTGGGAACGACAACGTGGAGGCCACGCCATGACATGGCACTGGTCCGTCAAAGTGTTGACGTCAAGGCTTGTTTCTGTCGGTTCCCCAGGCTTGCATGGTTGGGGACCTCGAGATCCACTACACAGCTGGCTGGAAACTTTGTCGGTACTGGCTCAATGTCATGCTCAGTGGCGGTTACGTTGTGACAGCTTGTGTTCGAACTCCTGAGAAACTTCCCCTTTGATTCTTCACTTTTATTTTGCTGTTTCATGTTTTTGCATGGCACCACACCTCTGTACATTGTACCGGGTTACCGGTGAATAAATATATATATAAATTAACCGGCAGATTTCCTCTCAACTGAAAAGGAAAGCGAAAAGTTGGAAATAACATATACTGTTCATTTTACGTCAAATGAACTGTGAAGCTCTGAATTCAAAACTGCGAGGTTCGTACGTATGATAAGGACCTGAAATACGTGCGCGAGTCGTTGATGCATATAATGAGAGCGAGGACTGGCAAAACTTTGCTCGATGTTGTGGAGTCAAATATAAAACGGCCGTTTCTTGGGTAAGATCTTTGAATGATCAGTTGATTCCGAAGAAAAAAAGGGACGAAGCAGAATGCTTCCTGAATTTGAAGTAGATGAGATTGTGGAGTGAACATATGGAGACGCAATGATCACTCTGGATGAATTAAGAATCCGGATGCATGCGATATATGAAAGAACTGTCGGTGTTGCCACCATCAGTCGATACCTGGATGGAAGGTTGATAACCCGTAAATCAATGCGTCCGGTACCTGTTGGTACCAACAGTGATATCAGCAAAAACGTGGAGAAATCTTACGTAGAAAAAATACTAAATTTCGAAACCGAAAACCGTCTCCTGGTTTGGATCGATGCGACGAATTTCAATCTTTTTTGTCGGAGAACTTGGGGGAGATCGTACCTGGGTGAACGTGCTGTTAAGAGAGTGGCGAATTCACGTACAATGAACTTACACATCGCCGAAGCTTTGAGTGAACGGGGTGTAGTGGATAGTGAAATCAGACGTGGGTCTTACACAAGTGAAAAGTGCAAGCAATAGCCGTGCAAAATCTTGAATAAACTAAGAGAAACTAGTGGAGTTGTAAGCATATGTGATAACGCCCTTTGCCACTCGAAATTGGAATCTGTTTTCGTAGAACAGATTCATCCACGTGCTGAATTGCTTTGACTACGTCCGTATTCTCCTATGTCGAATCTCACAGAAAACGCGACTTGGATACACGGCAATGTTGCAAGGACCCCCAGATTCCACAATAACTAAGACCGAATTGAGAATATTCTTTCTGGAGAAAATTGCGAGAGACGCCATTAATGAGTTCAATGATTCTGCGTTCAAGCTTCGTCAGCCACACAAAGCAATACTACATGAGGGCCCTTAATGAAATCAACTTATCGCGAATTTATTTTGACTGCTATAAATTTTGGTTATGCTTCAAAACCTGTCTTCACGCTTGTAAAATGAAACAATTATGGGATATTATCGGGATTGTTATGGAAGAGTATAATTCCGATTATAGCTAAATTCTGTTTCAAGTCCGCGAAATTTTTATGACTGCGAGGGAAAAAGGGATCAAGAATGTCTCGACGAATGCCGTTACAACGAGAGACTATAAGCATTAACGTTGTAAATGCAAGTAAGGTTACGGGCCGAAATAACTCCAAGATAAGGAATAAAAGACTCCAATTGGCAGAAAATGTCCATAGTCACTTAAGGAATTGAGTTCCGGTGAACAATTGTTGTCGAAAATTCGTGATGATCCCGTTACATTTTGTGACGTAACAATCAACGAAATGGCTAACAACATATTCAAATGGTGCTTGTGTGTGATGTGAAATGAAGCGGTAGAGTACTTAAGACCTGGGGTCTTTCAATTTGCAATGAATTGCCGAATATTTAAATGTGGTGTTTATGCGTGTGTCGGTGTGAACGTAGGCTGCATGAAGTGGAAGACAAACAAGTCAATACCGACTGGAAGGAAGCCTAAGGAAGCACTGAACGCAAGTCTACGCACAGATCGCGAGATCTGATGGTCGCAACGTGCATCAGAGATGTAGTGTGTTGCCGCTATGGGAAATCCGCGCAAGTTATTCTATCGTGTGCGGGTTGTCGATAGGGAACCATTAGGTGTGAATGAAACGATCTGTTAGGCTGACGTTCCGTAAATTCCCAATCAGTAGCGTCGTCTCAAAGGCTGGGCGGAATACTTTAATATAGCTTAGCTGGCTTGCAGTGTCAGCTCTAATTGGCCGCTCCGCCACTCGTTCCATTATCTGCTTCGATAGATCCACCTATTGGTATGGAGATGCACAATGAAAACCAAGTCTTACGATGCCACGAACCGCCGGGCTTCGATGTTTCTCTGGGCCTGTTCAAAGAAAGTGGAGTGAAGCTTGTTAGATCGGGATGTCTACATTGTGTCTATGCCGAGCCACCTAGATCATAACTCAATCATATTGCATTAAATTTGTGTAATTGTGCTTAATGGGCATTGACAATTGATTGAGAGAATGTAAATCCAGTCGAGCATTCTGTCCACAATGTCCTCCCCGCTTTATTGAAACCATTACAGTTCTGGTCCGTGAAAAAAATCTACATTCATACAACAAGTCTAACAAAATGGTCCCCAAGGTGAAAACAGAAAGGCGAAAACTGAAAACGTAACGGTTACCACTTGTGAATGTATGTGGTCGATAGACACTTGAACCACCAAGAATATTATTTAGCCTAGCTAGAGGCATACAGTCGTTGTAAGAGATCAGAATAAATTCAAGTGATCGGCAAATGAATAACTGATTTATTTATCAACATCTTTAGCAGGACAGAATTGCAAGGCAATGGATGTTTCTTCTTGAACCAATAAATGGGGATAACACGGATGCATACACGACGGGACTACTAAAAATTCAGCTGCAGGAGGTCAGCCAAAGGAAGTTTCATTCCACGAAATCAGCAAAGATTGTGAGGAACTTTGGTACTCAAATTCTCAAACCAAACCAACTTCGTGAAATTGGGATTTATTTTCACTACTATGGCCGTAATGCAGTTTCCGTAACCAGGCCCCACTTCACATATCGATCACAGAATTCAGCCGTTACGAAGCCAGTAGCTAAGGCTTTTGCGGATGTTGATAGCACAATACAGAAAAACGCTCATAATTCTTGCACCTGCGAGTTCATACATTTTGACATCCGAAGTGCTGCCTAGCTGCCACTCAAAGACGGAGCCTGACTGCAGTTTATTATTCGTATGCTCCGATAATTTTTTATCACCACGCGGCAGCGGTGAAGGCGAATTGAGATTCGGATACATTTGCTCCATTGTAACCGCACTACAGTTCTCGAATCCCATTGTTATCCTCGGAGTCAGTCTGTGACCGCAGTATGATTTCACCTGCTTTGTTCACTTTGCCCACTTGGGACGCGTAAAGCCGACTGAGAAGCTTACCTCTGCCTACTGGTCAGTATTGATCGTCTCTTGATCACCTGGTTCGGTCACAATGTAATTACTGACCTCTTAGCTCTGGTCACGACAAAGTCGACTCCACATGCGTAATTGTGGACGCACATTATGGTGCGATGCGCAGACGACGAGCGCACGGTGTGGTCACCTACGCGAAATGTGTGGGGGTGATTGGTGCGCCGGTCTTCAAACCAATCGGGAGTATATATCAAAAATCCAATCAGATGGCACTTCCGAATAGTTTTGACCTAATTTCAGAGCAATGTAGGAATTGATATAAAACACTGGGGTTAACCGAAAAACACCATTCCGCCGTCGAAAAAAGAGTTTACGCCATGGCTGAAGCACTGAGGAATCATTTCAAATTAACCACCAATCAGCGGTCGGTCGCCTTTGAGTTTAGAAACAGGCCAAAAAGTGAAATAGAAATAGAAGAAAAATCCCTCGATGGCAAGCTGAGTTATTCTGTTTCTGACATGACATTGTCCACTGTATAGGACGATGAAAAAGCGCCGACGCGTTCTCACGCGGCTATTGCCTACTGTTCTAGATCCCACCAGTCTGGGTTACACGAATCACTCTGCATCCGGGGGTAACTGGCATTTTTCATTTCGTCCACTCTCTGAACCTATCATATTCTACGGACTGAAGTGAGGCCTATGATTTCTCAATGTAAGGTTTGTGCGGAGGTCAAGCCTAGATTCTACAAACCTCCGGATAGACCAGTAATCAAAGCAACAAAACCTTTCCAAAGGTTGAGTATCAAATCCAAAGGACCGTTGTTCTCATGAGTACGTCCCGGCGTAAAAACATCTGGGCACCACGATTCTCCCAAGCGGCCAAGCCGGAGATGAAGTCAAGTTTCGCACTAATAATGCCAGGACTGTGTTTCTCCAGCTTTGCAATGCACCTTGGGCGCGCAACGACCTCAGCTTCCGAAGCAAAGTCCGCGTCTTCCGGGTTGCTGTCCGTCCAATACTGACTGACGATTGCGAGACGTGGCCACTACTGTCGAGCACATCAGAAAGCTGGAAGTGTATGGTCATTGATTTTTGCGACGGATCCTAGAACTGGATTGGCACGACATGCTTTCAAACGACACAATAAGACAGCGGTGATTCGATATCGGAAAGCTGTCAGTGTTCTTTCAACGATAACGATTGCAGTGGTTTGGACATGTCCTACGACGTTCAGACACTCACTTTTACTTTTATGCGGCTATCTCCATAGAAAGGATGAGCCGGCTTCATGGATGTCGCGGATTGTGCCCGCCCATGAACGGCGGTCAGAGGCGAGATCGGAACACAGGGAGATCCAATTCTGATTTCAAAGACGAGCACCGTAAACAGACCGGAGTCCCAATCGCTCGAAGTCCGACTTAAAAGTGCCGATCCACGTTTTCCGTTGTCCTCCGGGGCGGCAGCGCCAACCTTGACATGGAACATGACAGATTGTTTTGAGATCTCGGTGTTCGGGCGCCGCAGGATATGGCCGAACCATTGGAAACGTCGCCGTTGAAGAAATATCGACAACTTTTCAATGTAGAAGCATCGTCCTCTTACCATGTCGTTTGATATCTTATCGCGCCAGGTCACTTTGAGAATCATTCGCAAACATCGATGGTCAAATGCTTCCAAATTTCTGATGTCTTCGGTCCGTAATGGCCACCTTTTGCAACTGTAGGTCAATATGGGGCGGATGGCGTCTCGGAAGACGCGGATTCTGGTTCGGAGGCTAGTCTCGTGTCAAGCCCAAAGTGACTTACGTAGCTGAGAAAACGCTCTCTTGGTGTTGCGGATTCGCACTGGGAATTCCTCCTTGGCTTGGCCGTTTGGGAGGGTTGTGGGGCCTAGGTATTGTAATGCCTGTATGTACTCAGTTTGCTCGCAGTTGACGTGCACTGGGCGTGAGGACTGTTCAGCACAAGTTGAAAAGATCTTAGTCTTTTGATGAATTGACTTCTAGTCCCGTGGTTCTCGCGAAGAAAACAACGCGGTTCAGAATTAGCTGCAGGGTAGTTGGACCGTCTCCTAGGATAACGATATTGTAGTGAGCAGGCTGTAGGCAGCCATATGTAAGTGTAGGGTTCTGTTAGTGCATTTACTGAGCCCTTGGGCTCATGGAGTTTTCTGCATTTTCGTATTTTGCAGATCGAACACGAGCAACTCCCACGGAAGGCACTGATCCCTGCTTACTACAATATCATCCGCGAATTCTAAATCAGCTAAAAAAACGTCTGGACTGAGCTGTACACTAGGGTAATCAATGAGCGCCTGCCGCATTATTCAGTCGATAGCGTAGTTAAATAGGACTGGCGACAACTGACATCCCTGTCGGACACCGGAGTTGAGGGAGCTTTCTCCGAATTCTTCTCCGTAAAACTGTATTCTTGCACGCGTAGTTAGGTAGTATGATTTCATGAAACTGACAAGTCCTGCCGGCATGTCGTCAGCTTGCAGAATGATCAATAAGCCATGTCTGTCAACTGAGTCAAATGCTCTGCGAAAGTGAACAAACCAGACTGAAGTCGGTTGCTGGAATTTGTAGCAATGTTACTCGATGAAGAGGAAATCTGGTCTAAGCATCCGCTACCGCGGAGGAATGCTCCTTGATCGGGACGAGTGCATGCGCCCCTCACGTTTCAGAAACGGTTCAGTAGAAGCACAGAGAATATCATTGCAACCACGTCGATCACACTGATTCCGCGGTAGCTGTCGCACACTGTTTTATCAACTTTTTTGGGAAAAAAAAGATTAAGATTGAGGTTCCCCAGTCCGTGGAAAATTGTTCTCTTTCTCAAACTGAACAAAACACTGTGTACAGGGGCTCTACCAGTGTCAGGAGGTAAGATTTATATGACTCCGGTCCGATGGCGTCTTCTCCCAAGGACTTTCCGTTCTTTAGATTGTGTATCACAACAGCTATGTCCTCTACGGACGGAGGGCTGGTACTGACGTCATAGATTCCACTTTGGATTGTGGGGATCTGACTTTCCAAGCTTGCTGTGGGGTGATTCAGTAGATTTTCAAAGTGCACGATCCACCTCTGCATCTTTTTCCGATGTTACGGGATCAGTAGCCCGGTAGCGTCGCGGAGTGGTTCTCTGGCTATTGCTTGCCGGATGCATTCTGAATGAAAAGGAAGAGTTTTGAGAAGTTACCACAGTTAGCCGCTGCCTCCATATTGTCCGCGATTTCCGACCAGTATTTGTTTCGGTCTTGTCTTGCCGAGCGGGTGGCTTTTCGTCGAACCTCCCGAAAGCCAGGGAGGCCATTTAAGCTAGCCTATCTAGCCTTTTTGGATAGGTGGGGGTCGTCCCCGATATCCAGCCCTCGTTGTTGTCGTATAGTGCTAAATTCGTCGACTGCAAATTGTTTGACAGACGATTCAAGTGACTTTTATTGTTGTTCCATCGATGTTTCTTCACTGACTTAGTGATCGGTTAGATAGGCGGTGATGACATCTAATACTGCTTTTCGTTTTGTCGGTGATCCTAGGGCGGCTACGTTAATTCTTCTCGGGGCATAGAATTTCTTGCGATTAGCTAAGTGGGCCTTGAGGCGTGTACGGACAAGGGTGTGGTCGGCGCCATTCTTATTCCTTATCTCCGCATTTCTGTAGAACCGGCAGTCTTCGATCGAGAATGCCCAGCGAGATCGTACCAGTATATAGCCGACCTGGTGTGCAGTGTGACCGTCGTTTGGGTACCACGTCAGCAAGTGTCGCCTGGGGGTGTTGGAAGCGAGTGTTGGAGACGGTTAGTCTGCTGTAGTCTGCGAAACTGACGAGGCGAGCACCACTGTCCCATTGTTGTCCAAGGCCATATTTTCCCAGGATGTGTCTAGTTGCTCGGTTTGAAGGACTGGTGCGGGCGTTCCAGTTACCCGCAACAAGTATGTCTCGATTAGGGACACTGTTGACCGATTCCTGCGACCTGTCGTAGAACTCATCTTTCGCTGTTTCTTGGGATGTCGGGGCGTAGATTGCAGCAACTGATATGTTCAGAGGGTGGGGAACGAAAACGAGCTACAGAAATTCCAGGGGAAGTCGGGTTCCATGAAAGTAACGCCTTGTTAGCCCTACTACTGACGGCGATCGCGATGCCATGAAGACCGGGGTTATCAGTAGGTCTGCTGTAGTAGAGTTGGTAGTAGTTTATTCCGGGAACCTTAATACCCCGTGTGCCAGAATTATGTAGACGAATTTCGGATAAACATGCTATGTCTATTTAGTAATTCTGTGACGTGCGTGTCGTGATGGCTTGATTGCCGGTTTCAAGGAGCGTTTTCACGTTCCAGCAGGCAATGTGAATGTGCTTGGGCAGACTGAGGTCCCCAGCTAGTACGCTTGATATCTCGGCCGGAGAGAAAACACGAGCTGCGTCGCTTACCAGGAACGCCGCAGCATGATCATTGTGTGCTGCAGCGGCAAAATCCATGAAAAGTCTTGGGAATAGCGTGCAAGGTGGCGTCCCCTGTGTCACTTGGCTTTTTATTAGAGCTTGCACTTTTAGCCCGTGCACAACCAAGTGCTACCTGTCGATCAACAGGAAGATCGTGTGTTGGGATTCAGTGACCGATCAAGCGGTTCATATTCCTTTTGGATGGTGGTGTACCAATTCGGGACGCCCATTTCGGTCGTTAGATCAAGCAGCAGACCTTGTCCGCCCATTCTGGAACAACTCTCTTCGCAGCTGAACACCGTTTCACCGAGGGTTTTAGGCCTCGGCTACCCTCCAACCAGAAACGGAGATCTCACAACAGTGCCTCACTGCTGTTCTATGTCCAAGATGGCACTTACGCCTTGGAGCATAGTTGAAAACATAGGTCAATGCTGTCAAATCGCACGTTGAGCGATTAGCACTCCATTCTATCTACGGTGTTGGCAATTCGAGGCAGAACCGGATTTCCCTGTGCTCAGGTCTCCCATCCAATGGCCGCCCATTGGCATCATGAGCAAACTGCACTTCGGTGTGGCGTGATGACTCGCGTGCCTCCATGACCCAAAGAGCTATGCAGGATGGCTTTGTTGAGCCGGAGATGCAATTATGCCTGACAGATCAATGGGTAGAGGCCAGACGAAGTACATTCTCAGAACTAGTTGATGGACAACATCTGGTTCTAACCACTGGAGAGGTTACTCCAGTGAATAAACACGGAGAGAAGCAGTTTACCGGTCCAGAAACCTCCACTAGGTGGACGTAGGAGTGGAGTACCCGAGGTTTGTCTCGACGGTGGGAGAAATCATTGTACTTCATTGGGCAGCTATCGCCCGCCTAAGCTGGGCAGCCCCCGGCTCAAAGGATGTTGCCCCGTCCACGTTCTGCTCGCTTTGTTGGGTGCATGGGGCTAAGGACTGAATCCAAAAGGTGGGTTGATAACAAAGCACCAGCGAAGACAAGGCAGAATGCTTGCAAAAACCATGTCTCACGTGACAGACCAGAAGAAGTTCCTTCACGGGTTCTTCAGTCACGTTCCCGTTCTACGTTAACGTCCCATTGCCTTGAGGGTGAGACTTTTGAATCAAAGGCTCCGGTAAGGGTTCTTAAAGAAAAAATTCCTTCTGCGGTGTGGGCAGCCGCGAAGTATGATTTGCCCAGAAACCTCTAGCATCTTCCCTGTAAGGGGCCTTACCAATTTTCCTTTTTATTTAGGGTCGATGCAAAACGCCACGGGTAATTGCGGCTGTGATAAAAGCAGTAGTTCAAAAGTTGGGCATAAACCGAATGCAATTCTTAAGCCTAACTGTTCACTTTACTTGGCTGCCTTTGATGTACGCACACAGTCAGATAGGGCAACAGGTTGCCCTCGCTGACACCCTTAAAATAGATGTGTGCTGTGTCTCCGAAACATGCATACAAGACTTCACTTCCGTGATAACTCTCCGCACCCCGGATACAACCTCAGTCTTTCGCTTCACTCTTCGCGTGTTGGGTGATTCGGTGTCTAGTGCTCGTGGTCAGGCTGGCGTTGGGATTGTCTTGCACATGGGAGTCGAGCGTGCACTACTAGACTGGATTCCAGTCAGCAGTCGTTTGTGTGCAGTTCGGTTGGATGGTTCTGTTCGTGTCAACAACAACAAACTGAAGCGCCAATGCTTGTTCATCGTGTCTGTGTATGCACCGACTGACTGCAGTTCCTCTGAGACCAAGGACGAACTCTATCAGGATTTGTCTCAGCTACTTCGAAGCGCACGTTCAACGGACGTGGTGGTCATTGCTGGGGACTTCAACGTCCAAGTTGGCCGTTTCGGAGATTCCGAAAGGCACATTGGAGGCTCATTTGCTATCCCAACCGATCGTACCGATAACGGCGATTGTCTCATTCAGCTGTGTTCTGGCCACAGATTGTTTCTGGCGAGTACGAACTTCTGCCACAAAAAGCGACATAGACTCACATGGCGTCCTCCTTCGTCTTCACAACGTTGGACTCAGATTGACCATATTGTGATTGGTCACCGCCGGCGTGGATCAAATGAAGATTGTCGTTCATTTTGATTTACGCCTGTGAACTCAGATCACGCCTTGGTACGTGCTCACCTCCGTTTACGTCTCGTCCGTGGTCACACCAATGTAAATGCCACCCGACCCAAATGAACGCTGGCAACAGATCGAGGGAGCCTTGTAGGCCACTTCGATTGCCACCCAGGACTCTGGTTCAAGTCAGTCTCACAAACGATGGATATCTTCGACATCACTAGCTTTGTTGGATGCTCTCAAATCCGTCCCTCCGGATACCACATTCAATGAAGTGCATAAACCACTGAGACGCTAACTGAACAGCAGCCTGAGGAATGACCGTGAGCAGTGGTGGATTGCGAAATGTGGGGAAATGGAAAAGGCTGAGTCCATTGGCAATCCTCGAAACCTTCTCCGTTTGATTAGAGGCACCAGTCCACGGAAGCCTGGTGTAAGTGAGTTAATCAAGGAAGCCCACGGCTCACTGGCTCACTCTCAGGGACGTCGTCTGGAGCGCTGGTCACAGCACCTGGACCGGATGGGTTGTCTCCATCTTTTCTCAAGGATCGAGGCGAAGCTTTGGTTTCAGAGTTAACAAAACTCCTCCGGATAATTCGGGATAGCGAGCAGATTCCCAGGAAATGGTGTGAGTCGGTGATTGTGTCGAGCTACAAGAAAGGTGACAGGTCCTCTTGTGAAAACCACAGAGGAATTAGCTTGGTAAATATCGCGTCTAAACTGTTCACCGGTCTTATTCTCCACCGATTATCCAACGTCCGCGAAATGTGTACGCGTGAGAATCAAGTTGGTTTCAGACCCGGCCGGGGTTGTATTGACCACATCTTTACTCTTCGGCAAACCTTAGAGCACAGACACATCTTTCGTAGGACTATAATCTCCACCTTTCGTGATCTGAAAGCGGCATTCGACTCAGCTGAACCTACAGTTCTCTGGCGCTGTCTCTCAGAAGTTTATTTCTCTTTTCCAATGCTTGTATGCGAACAACCGAAGCCGAGTTCGTGCTTACAGTGATCTTTTATCCGAGTTCACCACGGAAAAGGGTGTTCGTCAGGGTTGCCCTCTTTCACTCTTCCTCTTCAATTTTGACTGAATTGATTCTTGAGATAACTCTATCCTCGTGTGAGAATGGCAGCGTCGATCTTTGCTCAGGCAGTAAACTGTCTGACCTGGAATACGCGGACGATAGTGTTCTTCTGAGTGAAGATCCAGGTAAGTCGCGAGCCCTTTTAGAGTCTTAACAACAGTGTAGGAATGTTTGGGATGCGTTTTGTACCTTCAAAGTGTAAAATACTGTTTCAGGAGTGGGTTGGCCCAACACCAAACCTTATGTTAGCAGGGGAAACTAGCTCAAGTGGATAAATTTTGTTACCTGGGCAATTCTATTTCACCAGGTGGACAGATATGGGATGAAGTGTCATCGTGCATACAGAGGGCGCGTTTGGCTTTTGCCAACCTCCGTCATCTGTGGCGCCGGCGTGACATCCGGTTGTCTGTTAAGAGTAGAGTGTACAGTGCGGTGGTTGGATCCGTTCTTTTATACGGTCCCGAAACATGGCCGTTGAGGGTAGAAGCTAAACGTAGACTATCGGTGTCAGAGCACCGATGTTTCCATAACACTGCCCGAGTACGGTGTGAACACCGTATCAGCAATGCTGAGATTCGCTGTAAGGTGTTGGAAACCAGAGGTCAGCTTCTGGATCGAGTACTGAATCTAAACGGGTTAGGGTGGTTGGGACATGTGTTACTCATGCTCACCGGTAGACTTCCTCGGCGGACGCTGTTCTCCGAGGCAAGTGTTGATTGGAAGGTAAGTCGAGGTGGTCAGTCCATGAGATGGCAAAAAGGTATGAAAACCTTGACCAGTGGACTTGGCTACGTTAGACGTGTTAGACTCCCAGGTTGGAGTCCACGTGATTCGCCTTCCAAATGGTTGGAGACATTAAGTGATATGGCTAGGTGTCGCGACCAGTGGCGTAGTTGCATTCGGAATCTTTCCTTGTCCTCTTCATTTCCGCTTGATACTTTGATTTTTTTGAGTCCTTATCACTATGTTCTTATTCCTTTCGCCCTTTTATGAACGATGCTGGAAGGTAGCAACCGAGATCAGAACATAGAAGTGCGAGGTTCATGACTGAAGAAACTGGAACTGAAACTGAACTTTACCCCCTCTATCTAACAATGATGCTCCCATTAACAGCATGCCCTATGTTCGCAGAGGTTCACTGTCAAACAGCGTAAATAATTCTGTCTGATAACTCACATTTCCCCAAGCTTTGTCAATGTCTGAACCTCGGCTCCTTCAACGTGCGTACACTCACGCAGACCGGTCAGCAGGTATGCCTAGCGCTCACAATAGACCATCTGAATATCGATGTCCGCTGCGCAAGTGAAACGCGTATCCAGGATTCCAGCAGCGTGATTCAACGAACTGCTCCTGGTATGCCATCGACGTATTTCCTGAGCAATTCAGGAGACGAGGTAGCTAGAGCTCTGAGGAATAATCCTGATTGACAAGGCTGAGGATGCCCTCTTAGAGTGGATCCCTATTAACAGTCGTGTGCGCTATAAGACTCTAGGGGTCAGTCGGTGTTCGAAAGAATAGTTGTGTTAAGCGCAATTTGTTTGTAATCTCGGCATACGCCCCAACAGACTGCAGCGCTGACACGCAGAACCCCTCGCTCGCAGCAGCGAAGGTTCTGACATTGTAGTACTAAACGGTGATTTTCATGCACAAGTTGGCAAACTTAGTGCGTCAAAAGCTTGTTTAGGTGGGCGTTGTGCTTTACCCGCTCAACGAACAGATAATGGGGATAGGCTTCTCCAGTTTTGTGCAGACAGTCGGTTACTTCTACCTAGTACGAATTTCCGACACAGCTCGCGTCGCACAACGACATGGCACTCTAAGTCTACAGGTACTCTAAGCCAGATTGATCATATTGCTGTAAGCTACCGGTGGCGTAGTTCTGCTCAAAATTGTAGATCGTACTAGTCCACGTACGTAGGGTCAGATCATGCATTAGTTTTAATGCGGTTATCTCCCCAGCTCCATGATCATCGACGCAAACCGCAAACCCCGTTAGCCGTGCAACGTTTGTCTGTTCCAGAAGTTCGCACTTGCTATGAACAAAAATTAGCACATGAGCTAGGATACACGACGAACAGTAGTGTATATGAACATTAGGCCCATATTCAGCAGACAATGCACGTGGCAGCAGGTGTCGCCTGTGGTCCTAGATTCGATGTCCACCAAAGACACTGGATATCTCAGGAGTCGGTCAGTCTAATGGGGAAAAAACGTCCGCTCTCCAACTGTAAGGAGATGAGTGAGATACGAAGACATCTACAAAGGCACGTTACGAAAAGCCGTACGAATAATAACGAAAATTGGTGGGTCAAGGTAGCCGAAGAAATGGAAGTCGCAGCTGCTTTAGGCAACAGTCAAAAACTGTTCAGGCTTATTCAGGATACCGGTAGACGGTAAACCCCGGTCAGTGAAACGATTTGCGATAGAAATGGAGAACCCATTCATGGCAAACGGCAAAGGCTTGACCATTGGGCCGAATACTTCAATGAGCACTTTAGCTGGCCGCGCGCTAGTGTAATTACTTCAGCGTCAACAACTATGATTCCTTGAACCCCCATCGGAAGTAGAAGTAGAGTCATGTATTCGATTACTAAGGCGGGGGAAAGCGGCAGGTCCCGACGAACTTCCCCCAGTTCTTTCCAAACTGGGTGGTGGGACGTTGATAAAATCACTTACCGTCTTGCTCCGTGACATTTGGAACGAGGAGCGTATTCTGTTAATGTGGAGCGAGTCACTGATTGTTCCCATCTTCAAGAAGGGAATACGCAATGACTGCAGTAATCATCGTAGGATTAGCATAATTACGATAGTCACCAAAGTATTAGCCTCAATTCTACTACACCGTCTTAAACCGGCTCGCGAGAGGGACACCCACGAACAGCAGGCCGGATTCCGCCCAGGTCGAGGATGCATCGACCAGATTTTTCCTCTTCGTCAACTAGTTGAGACGCGTCACACACTGTTGACCGACAATAACCGTTTTCTTAGACTTGAAAGGCGCCTTCGATTCAGTTGATCGAACAGCGTTTTTCAGTGCTGTTCATTGAAAAGGTATGCCCCAGAAGTTCGTGAATCTACTGAGATCATTGTGTTCTCATACTTCTGGCCACATAAAGATTTACGGTGAACTGTCTAGTCGGTTCGAAACGACCAGTGGTGTTCGATAAGAATGTGCTATGTCTCCATTCCTGTTCAACTTCGTCATGGATAAAATAATGGAGAGTGCGCTGCAAAGTCTTCAGGATGTGGGCATCGATAAAGGAAATAGTGGAAAGCTGTGTGACCTAGATTACTCAGACGACGTTGTCTGCTTGTTCGAATGCACGGAACATGCTCAACGTGCACTAGATAGATTTGGGAGAGCTGTAGCTCCATTCGGCATGCGCTTTGCACCTTCAAAGTGCAAGGTGATGTTACAAGACTGGATGTCAGAGATTCCGAGCCTGATGCTCGATGGGGAGGTGCTGTCAGTTGTCGACCACTTCACCTACCTCGGCAGCAGCGTCACGACGGATGGGAGCACAGTAGTAGAGGTGAGCACGCGGACAGCCAAGGATCGAGCGGCGTACGCTGGACTGAAGCACTTGTGACGTCGATCTGATATTTTACTGAAGTTGAAAGGTCGTGTATACTGTGCCGCGGTGCGTTCAGTTTTGCTGTATGGTTGCGAAACTTGGAGTCTGCGTGCTGAAGATATTCGTTGTCTTGAGGTTTTCCACCATTGATTTTTACGTAGTATCGCTAAGATCGGGTGGAATAGTCGAGTAAGTAATGATGAGGTCAGAAATCGAGTGTTGGGTACTAATTCGGAGAACGTTTTGTCACAGCGTATCCAACTTAGTAGGCTTCGTTGGCTGGGACACGTGTTACGTATGTCAAACACATGTCTACCGTACCGTGTCCTATTCTCCGTTCCTCCTAGGGAGTGGAAGAGACCACGTGAAGATCAACAGATGACGTGGCAGCGAGGAATGAGGAAATGTACAGCAAACTTAGGAAAAGTAGATGCTTCACGTCTTCGTGGTTGGGGTCCAGAAGATCCCTCAACCAGTTGGCTAGAGGCACTGAAGGATATGGCTGCGAACCGCAAACAGTGGTGATCATGTTGTCACTTTCTATCCAATCAGAATGATTGATCGATGTGCGTTTGTACAGTTAGACTGTGTATTCCGAGTGTTAGCTACTAGGGCATTCTCTCCTTTTCCCATCCATCTAGGTGCAGTCGCTGTCCATCTCGTATATTCATACTTCCTAATTCAGCGTGCAATATGGTGAGAATAGAAGTGGTCAGTGGGGCTTACCCTACTGTTTAACGCTGTACGATGATGATGATGATGATGATGATGTTTGCGTAGCATCGCTAAGATTAGATGGAATGACCGAGTAAGCAATAATGAGGTCATAAATCGAGTATTGGGTACTAATTCAGAGAACGTTCTGTCACAGAGTATCCAGCTTAGTAGACTTCGTCGGTTGGGGCACGTGTTACGTATGGCAGACACATACCCACCCTACCGTGCCCTATTCTCCATTCCTCCGACGGAGTGGAAGAAGCTACGTGAAGATCAACAGATGACTCGGCAAAGAGGAATGAGAAAATGTACAACAAAGCTAGGAAAAGTAGATGCTTCACGTCTTCGTTGTTGGAGTCCAAAAGATCCCTCAACCAGTTGCCTGGATAGACACACTGAAGAATATTGCAGCGAACCGTGAACAGTGGCGATCGTGTTGCCACTTTCTGTGTAACCCTAATGATTGATCAATGGGTGTTTGTACAGTAAAACTGTGTATTCTGTGTGTTGACTATTAGAGCGTTCTTTCCTTATCCCTCCCGTATAGGTTCACTCCTTGTCCATCTTGTATATTCATACTTTCTAGTTCTACGTGCAAGATGGTGAGAAGGGCAGTGATCAGTGGGGCTTGCCCTGCAGTTTAACGCTGTACGATGATGATGTATCCGTTAAACTCGCTTGACTTGATACAAATGTAGGCTAGCGCATGAATGTAACCTAGTTCACTGACATTCCGTTCATAACTTGCAACTGTCTGCTTGCTCGCCGGCTACGGCTGTTTTGTGTTTGCGCTCGTACAAATGAATTGAGTAAAACCAGTACGTGTTCTGTCGTTAAATACGAACACGATAAACATAAAAAATGATCACATTCATCATGTTGTGCTCAGTACAGCTCAATTCACCCGCGTACATTCAGGCACTCCGAAGTTCCCACGTGAATATATATACCCCCACAAGATTTTACGTTTACAAAGTAATTATCTGATCTCCGTGATATGGTTTCGTTCCAATTCATCCTAGATAAATTCATTTACATGAAATGGTAGTATTAATTTATAGATTTCGTGTTATCGATGATCATCAAGACTTTTAACGAAAAACGGTTCTTTGAAAGTTCTCCCGGTTACACTACGACACTCATGCATTTTATGGCACTTGTACCGCTTAGTTGTTCTACCATATTATCTTCTTTTCAGGGTACATAATGTTCTTATTTTATCAAACTAACAGGCACACATCTACGAACCCGGAAGCCGTTACCTTGGATTGTTTTTCCGGCGTTGTTAGTCAACGCGTTGAGACCCGTGGTAGCTAAAACCCAAACTGATCCGACTCTGAACGCCATTTATCAACGCACCCACATCGATGGGACAGCTCGTACTATAGTTATTGGTATTCGGTTTGAGCGACAACAAATCACCTGACGAACTAACTCTGGGAAGCAACTACTCGTGGCCGGTTTGATCCCTCACAATAAAAGCACGCGAAGCGCACCAGCCAGAGTGCGCTATTTTGAGGAGCATGTGGCTTAAAAACTCGTCATGGGATTACCGGTAGACTTTCTAAGATGAAATCGTTCACACAAGCTAAACGAGATGTTGCAAAGATGAACTTTTTCCTATCTACCAGCTCATCGGCAATACCAGAAGCGATATACTGTCAAAATTCGCAGTCTGAACCCTGTCCCATTGTCCAGTGAACTACTTTCACCTCACTGAAAATATCCAGACCTGAAGATAAACACATGGTCCGGGAAAGTTTTGGCTCATGCCTCGTACCCGTGTATTGTCTCAGTACTCCGAGAATACTCCCCTTCAGTAGTTTTCACAAACGGGGATCAGTCTAAAGCTAAGGTGATTATAATGAACACTAAAATGAAAACGATCTGGTTAACCAGTAAAGCGATACTTAAATGATTAAAAGACACCGTGAATTTTAGGAAATACGCAGCTCGAGGATGCACTCAGGCAGCGGACACACCTGCCATCAATTTTCCGCAAAAGTTCACTTATTCGCCTTTTCTAAAAATAAACTTTCATTTTATTTAAACTAGTGTCCTGAGTTCGTTAGTCGTTGGCATTCATCTAGGAGTGCTATAACAACCCGACTCGTCTTAACAAAATAGTCGACACCGAAGGATTGAACTACCATCTACAACCTGTCGAAAAACAGGAAGAATAGAGAATTCATGGGAATTTTTGACGACGACGAACGTCTGCGAGCTTTATTCAAAAGAACACATGACACGTACATCTACACACTCCCTTTGGAACGACGCGAAGTACGGATTGTTCCTACCTTGATTTGGGTGAAGTAGTCTGTACGTGGTGATGGAATTTTACGCAAAGGCATTCAGTTTTCCGAGTTCTCTAGAATTATGTGATTTTCTTCTACGAAGAAGACTGTTATGTTTGTGAATTCTCCCTAAATTTGTTTGTGTTTATTAAATGTTGTATGGGGAGATTGTGGTCATTGGTCAACGTGCTGCTCACATGTGATTGGTTTATTGGTGCTATAAATTGCTGTGCTTACTCGTTGCGGCGGATTTTTCCGGAACGGCCGTTGGGCTGCGGTGGTGCGATGCTGGCTTGCGTTGATAATTCTGCTGAGTTTCGGCGCATTTGTCGGAAGGTCTATCCAAGTTTGGAAGCATTCAGGTCGGACTTCCGTGAGTTTCAATACGCAACGAATTCCAGTTTTTACGTGTACAATTCACGGACCAGTGAAGTAGCGGGTAAGAGAGGTGTCGTGCTTCCCCCGGGCATGAAATATTATTTTGTCAAATATCGGTGCGTCCACCGAAGAAGAGCTGGTTGTAATGGGCGGAGGTAATTTGTTTCATTTTTTGTTAAATTGTGCTCAATTTCAGATACCCTGATCTGCGATGCGAGGCTTTTGTCACAGTTCGTGCCGTCGGTTCTTCTTACGTGGTTACGCAATGGTGTCTTAAGCACAACCACAGCTTTCACCTTGGTGCAGAGGGTTTTTATGCTCGTAATCGTCGTCTGACGGAAGCGGAAGAACGCCATGTGTGCAATTTGATGGAAAGTTTCCAACACATTGGTGAACTGCGGGATTATACGAGGCGTCATTTTGGTCGGTCATTGCGCTATGATGACTTCAGGTCCATTCGTAATAGGTTGCGCGGGAAGCCATCGGAGGAGGATACTGGACGTTTAGGTATTTTATTGGAAAAGCTTGGACGGTCACAGGTGTTGTATGAAGACAATGAAATAAGATTCGTTCTATTTGTTCCGAAAGCCGTAACAGTGCTGACAGATCGGTTTTGTGACTTGATGCTTGCGGATGCGACCCACCAACTGAACTACGGTGGATACGTTTTGTGGCACGTGATGGTGGTCGACGAGACCGGGCTTGGACATAGTATATTGTACGCGCTGCTTCCTAATGAGAGCAGTGTTAGCTATCGCACGGCTGTAGAATATTTGGCTGAGGCAATACCGCAGTCGAGGGGGTGTAAAACGGTGGTTGTAGATCGCAGTGTTCCCCAGTATAATGCCTTCAAGGGTGTGTACCCGGAATCACAGATAGTGTTCTGTCGGTTTCATGTATTAAAAGATATGCGGCAACGTTGTTGGCAATTGTCGGGGATGTCCACTGCCGATAAACGCAGGATTTTCCAGTGGATGCGTAATATGGTTTTCACGGCTAGTGTAAAGAATTTCAATAGGTTTAAATGTGCCATCGAGGCGAGGTCAGCGGAAGCCGCGCGATACCTTCGACTTACTTGGATGCCATACAGCAGCAACTGGGCCGCGTGTTACATGCGGTACTACCTGCTTTATGGCAATTACACTACCAACAGAGTAGAAATAGAGAACAGGCACCTAAAGGATGGCTTGTCCCGTCGTTCATGCTTGTACGACGTTTTCAGGAAAATCGTCCGACGATTTGATAGTCTACTAATTAGTCGGCGGGAGCGATTAGCTGGTGAACAGATGGTACCCTACACGGCTTCAAGAAGTAATCATTGGATGCAACCGCTGTTGTGTCGAATGACTGCTTACGCTCGTCAATCTTTTCTGGAGCACGTGCGTCGTAATAAGACGACAACTATCACCCTGAGGAGGGGTGCATACGTGGTTGGCAACTCTAGGGGACTAAAGCACCGGGTGTCCTTTGGGTTGGGAAATCCACAATGCGACTGTTCATTCAGTCACCAGTGGGGCCTTCCTTGCATCCATTTTCTAGCGGTAGCTAGGGTTATGTCATTTTCATTGGAAAATGTTGTTCTAGGAAGATGGAGCCTGTACTCCTCCGTTCGACCGGTTCCAGTTCCGGAAACAGGAATGCAGTGCAAACGTCAGTCAGGGAGAAGGATTGATAAAAGTGCTAAGATAGCTCTATGTGAGGATGCAGCGAAGGAATTCGTTGTAACGGTTAGCAACTTGGGGGAGGATAATTTTAAGTACGCTCTAAACCAGATTATGCGGTATACTCGCATTGTTGGTCTGCACCCGACAGCCAGGGTTAGCATGATGATAGATCACGGTTATAAGGAAAAGGTCGCCCCATGGGAAACGGGTGACGCTGGCACACGAGTACCTAAATCCAGCAAAGCTTTTCTTTCGCATACTCCGTCAACCAGTGGTAGTGCCCCCCAGTCAAGGAGGAAATGTGCATTAGGTGTAAGGAATACAGCTGATGATGACCTGGTAGTCGTAGGTAATCCGCTGCGTAATCTGAAGTTCCGTCGGCTGCGTACTGCAACATCGACGCTTTTTAGGACAGACGCGAAACGACGACGTATAGATGTAACGGCTTCGCCGGTCGCCGAGGATGTCTGTAGTCTTTGCAAGCTGCAGGAACCCACCGTTGACCCCGACAAAGATGTTCTTTGGGTACAATGTGCTTACTGTCCGCGGTGGGCTCACGTCCAATGTGCAGGATACCACAATGAGGCGAACTATGTATGCGTGCATTGCCTGGCCCGATGATCGGTACGTTTCCGCAGGTTTTCGCCAACTTTTTTCTGTTGCCTATTTTTTTTGTATTCTCCCCGTGATTGATGAGTGCCCTGTTTCCCATTTCTTACAGGCTCTATCGATTGGTGTTTCTGGATCGTGTCGTTGCATTTAATGGATGTCATTGGGCGTCCGTGGACATTTTTCCAACTTTTTACGTGCCTTGTGCTCAGTTTTGGCACGTCCCTGTCCCTCTGTTAGGCATTTAGATAGAGAGCGCGGGGAGAGGACACCCCACATCTTTACTCGTGAGTAATCCCATTGAGGTCATTTGCGACCCAATGCTCCTTAAATCACCTTAGAGGTGATGAGCAGAAACCTTTTCCAGCTGGAGCTATCTGGCTGGTTTTTGGCTCAACTCACGATGCTCTCTTAGGTCGATGTCCGTCTACTCCGTGACGGATCTTCGGTGACACCAAAATAATTAAACATTTTGCGAGCCCAGAGGTTCACTGAATCTCGTCTCTAGGGCTCCTGGAAATAGCTAGCTCAGTCTCCCACATCCTGTCAGCCGTACGGGGTCGTTTAAATATATCTCGATATCTCAAATGTTTTTCTTCTTGTTCATTAGTGGGACGGGAACAGCCGGTTACTTCGTGCGTACGACCGTATTGCGGGGAAACATTTTCTCGATAGCGTGTTGTTTTCCTCCAGGCGCTTCCGCTATCCTTCACTAGGAACGTTGTTACGTGAGTATTCTTTCACGTGCGCAGCAACGGGGCGTTGTAGTTTGACGGTTGATGGACGTAGTCGGAATGACGTTTTCCTTTCATAACGGGTAGTGAAGTACACAATTGGCGAATTAGGGTCATTGGGTACATCGTATCAACGACTGCCATGTAACCTCAGTGGTTGTACAACCTATCCGGTGGAATTGGCTGTAGGGTGTTCTATCAGCTAGAATACGGGGACTAAGTGTGTAGACATCAATGCTATACAGGCGCTGTTAACAATATATAACGGGTATTAGAGTTGCCTAAATGCGAGTCGGGTTAGTAGTCTTCGTACCCCACGGCATGCTATGTTATATTAGTTAAATCACACGCGTAATAAGTGGGGATGGGAAAGGCGCAGCATCCGATACAGCAGTCAAGTTTAGGTTTACAATACCGGCAAGTTTGCTGAGGACTGATGTGAACGCAAGACCATAGAAACGGAACAACGCAATATACATGGGACCGGTACGTGTGCACATATAAATGTGACTGTAGTTGTGCAGCCTTGTTATCATTTCGGAATCCGTGGCTTTTATGCGCGCAATGCAAGTCCATATGAATATATATATATATATATATATATATATATATATATATATATTGATAATAATAAGTATGTAAACGTGTACATAGGTATATATATATATACATATGTATATATGTATATATTACGTTTGGGCAACCCACCCGTGGGTACCTTTGAGCGGCAATGAACACCAGTAGTATGAGATCATGACGGAGATGTGCCGCGGACCCACGCGTGAGTTGTACATTTCACTCACGCATCACACCTAACTGCAGATGTCTAAGTATAAACAAGGCACGTATAAATGTGTCGTTAAACCTCACTTCACTTTATTTGCAAATGTCGCTGGCTACTACACCGCTACGTAAGGGCGAAACCACAGTGCGGGGAAACATTTTCTATTTGGGATACTGATTGATGCTAACGATGAACATGACCTCGCACACTGACACAAGAGGTTGGCCACATGTGCATGAGGAAGATTGGCGGCATTTGCATAGAACAAGTACACGAATATATATATATATATATATATATATATATATATATATATATATATATATACCTGAACTGCATTAGTCCGTCAGTTGCGCATATCAGTCCGGTTGCACATTTAACTACAAACGCCCATTTGCAGATAGGGCACAATAAACCCTCCGCTTGAAATAGCATCCCACGTAAGTTTGGCAGCTAAGCCTCAACAAACAGAACTGGGACGGTATTGAGAGTGAACTTCCTATTGAGAAAAGATTATATTGGCGTCATCAATGCTGACATATGTTACAGACTATTATATACACATACATTCTCCAATGGTTGTACACTTGTATAGATGTATGTGCACCTCCACATACACATGTTCCATTCATTCTGCGGTCGGTTAGGCGGTGTAATCCATTATTATTTTCACGTTACTCAGTATACGTTCTGTGTTGCACTTACGTCACATTCACCACCATCGTGATACGCACGTATCACGGTTCACCTAAACCTTGGCCACAATACTGTCATATGAGTAGTTATTCGTGCGTCATATGCATCATTTTCATTACGCGTTTCAATGACATCGTTAGTGACCATAAAGGATGCATACCAACTTCGTCGCGGATTAACGTGCTACAATGAAAATTGATGGACGTTCAACAGACTTCGATTGCGCCCACAGTGGAAAGGAAACAGCTTTCGATTCCACCAACAGGCTACTCTAAGTCCGTTCGGAAAGACGTAATAATAACTACAGTCATTGTACACATTACACCACCATGCAGTGTCTACAAATTTGTGTGAGAAAAACTACCATTGGTAGATATATCTATCTTTTATAAAAGGTCTGACGGAAACTAACTACTAGGCCTATTAATATGCAGTTTCAAGGAATACCTCACAAGTATGCCATACTGCGGCTGAAACCACTTGCGGATAAATCTACAACTAACATTGATATTTGACTGCACAATACATGTCAACATTCTTCACCTCCTACTGATGCAATAAAGACTTTCTTCTAACATGAAACTCATCAGCAGCATCGATTTCTTGGATAAGAATCAATTGTTTTCCATCAAGTGTTAATTAACACTTGTAAAGTGTTAACACTTTACTTGAAGAATTTGATTGCGGATTGCTCATTACGTCACTTAAAAAAGACGAAATTTCACTTTCCTACAAAAAACTACCATTAGCAGATAAGACTTTTAGTTGAAAGTCCAACAGGAGCATTTACTGATAAACTAAATTATTATTAATAACATTGATAAGCAGCTTAAAGGAATACCTCTCAATCATGCTATATCCAGCCTACACCTTCGCGGACATGAATCTACCACCAATATTGTTAAGGAACTGTGCATTTCATCCTTACATTTTTAACCTACCACAGGTGCAACGTAAACTTCGTTGTTACAAGGAACTCAAAAGAGGCATCAACTTCTTGGATGCAATATTCCACATTAAATGACGGTTTTACATGCACAATGCACAATACACCGTTTCTGAGAAGAAATTTCAATTTGAAATAGGTAGATCAATTCATCCTTCCTTCAAAACAGCGCTTCACTGAGGCGGGGGCGCAATTTCGAAAAAAACGTAATGGGTAGGAACAATCCGGGATACCGGAACGACGGGAGTACGCTCAACAAGCGCGCTCTTCGCCGACACAACAGTAAACGCTACTGTTGGTCGAATAAAACGAATCTGTTGTGTATTGACGTCTCGAGGTAATTCGTGGATACGATGCTTAAACCCGACAAAAGCCGTATTTTCTATTTGTTTATTCTTCTACGGGGTACAGGAGTGACAAAAACGGGACATATGGGCTTGGCGAATGGAGACAAGAACACCGGACACCATAATGAAAAATATGTTGTCTATACATACGTATGCGCCCACTTTATTCACTTCTGGTTCTCTGATCCGTTTTTCCACTACTGTGGGTAAAAAACAGGTAAGGATGTGGGACACAGAGTCTTGAAACACCAATCTGGCCCCCGAAAAACTCACCTACGTTAGCTGTGAATTCCAGCACAAGATGGACCCTGACATCATCCACTCCTCCAACAGCTCTTGGGCGACTCTGATGCAAATGGTTCCTAAGAAAGCTGCAGAATTCTGGCGTTAAAGTGGGGCTATGACAGCCCCAGTCAAACTGTCATGTGGCAACCTAGAGATGACTGAGTTTGAATGTGTAAATCCACGACCAAAAATTACCATAGACAAATATAACCAATCAACACACAGCTCTAAGCGGTTTGCATGTTCGATGCTATAGGGCTGTGCTTTGTTTGTCTGCTTCCAGTGGGGACAATTGATTCCCGCCAATTGAAAAACATTTTTGACTACTCTGCATGTGGACGGTTGAAACTTTGACTCCCTTAGCTAGCATAGCGTCCAGTATCGCTCCTAAACGTAATCGTGAAAGACATTGTTTCAACACAAACGGTCCTTTACATACTTCACCGGCTTTTACCGTCTTTTGGCAGGCTTCGGAACTTTTGACTCGTTGCTCTTTCCTGTAAGCCATTCTCGGGATCTAGTGAGCATCTGACATCCGGAGTACTAAATTACTGAGCTCTTCACCTCTTCCAGCTTTTTGTAGATCCTCGGGTCCCGATGTACGATTTTGTCAATTTTATTCGGTGGTAACTCAATATTTTAATCACGTTTTGTTCTTTCTCACTGCATTGGCTTCATTTTCACTGTTTGAATAGTTTCCATTTTTTATACGATCCGCAGTATGTGCGACCTTGAAGTTGTTGGCTCTGAGGTAAATGCGCTTGCCGTTCACATCACACGTTTCGAGGAAGATGACCTCAAGGCTTTGTTCCTGGAGCTAGAATCAACGTTTGCTCGTTTGCCCGTTTGTTTGCAGACGCCGATCTCGGAGGTCGCAAACTTTCGCAGTTGCTTCGGCAAACGCGGACTCTTTTAGGAACTACTAAGATCGGTGATAGGCATCCGAGAAAGATTTAGCTCCAACTACTTCCCAGCGATATGTAGGAGGTGCTTTGCGCGTCGACCGAGGAAAGTCCCGTAAGCTCGCCGAAGCGGACGACAGAATTGGGGAAACCAATGAGCTAAAAGTCGGTGAGGCGATTTCTTCACAAACCCAACATGCTGTTGATTCTTAACTAGCAACTTCGCACGAACTTGTCATAAATGTCGGGGAATTCGGTGTCCTTACAGTTGACAGGCATTGTAACAACCGTTGGTGCAAAATCCCTCTTTAACCCTCGCGATTCAGTGTTTTTCCTAACATCACTCATTTGCCTACACTATTGACTTGTCTTTACGAACTGGTTGCTTTTCTGGACCAATTGTTGTTTGTTCGCGCCCAGAGTGCTACTTTGGCACATCCTTGTTCATGACCTGCGTGACGCACGTGCTGTTTGCTCACACGCTGCTATCCGGTTTCTCGTTGTTGAGTCCTTGTGATCGTATTATTGAGGTTTGTATATTTTTGATGTCATTGTTCATGTAATAATCTAGTATCGTAGAATATCACGGATAATCGTCTTTTGGTTTCGGGATCCGTTGCGAATTTGGCTACGCATTGCTCAAACGTGTGTTACAATACTCAATTATTCAATTTGAAACGAGAAAAAACTCGCAAAATGCCAAGAAAAGGATCGAAAACATTGGAATCCGGACAGGAAGTAACACGGCAAGTCTCTGGGGAGGTTTTGGGCACCTTTGATTCTTTAGTTAATGTTAGATCGCCTAGTCTTGTCAGTGCTAGTTCATGTGTTAATGAGAGCCATATGGATCGTAAGGATGTTGATTTATATAGGCTGAGAATACTGGACCTAGAAAAACAGTTGCTATCGGCTAGACTACAGGCGCAGGAAGCAGAAGAGATATGTACACATTAAGAGCGACAGCACGAGACCAGCGACTACGAAACCCGATAGATCGGGGTGCAACAAGATAGGAAACTCCACGCCGGTCGCCGACTACAAACCACCATCGATCGATCTGCCTAGAGGGGAACTAACGGTTTTCGACGGGCGAGCTGAGCGATACTGCAAGTTTGTCAAGCAGTTCGAGACGTTCTTTGAATATAAGATAGCCAACCTTGGGCAAAGTCTTCTCTACCTTACTCACTACTGCCGAGGCCGAGCAAGAGAAGCTATCGACGGGGTGTACCGCGCTCGACCCGGAACAAGGCTACACAAGAGCAAGGAAGATTCCAAGGGACTTGTTTGGCCAACCGTTCAAAGTAGCCCGTGACCTAATAGAGGGCATGATGGTAGAGGCAAAGAGAACCAAGGGCGACGTCTACACAATGGCCGACCTGGTGATTAGGATGCAAAGCTGCTCAATAGCCCTCGACCATTTAGGTTACAAGGCTGACCTAGATGCCATGCACACTTTGGAAAACATAGCAAATCACATTTCTCCCGAACAGCAGGGTCGGCGAGCGGAAGAAGCACAACGGATAAGCCAACGTAACGAAAGTTTGATCAGTGCGTAGCCAAATTCGCAACGGATCTCGAAACCAAAAGACGATTATCCGTGATATTCTACGATACTAGATTATTACATGAACAATGACATCAAAAATATACAAACCCCAATAATACGATCACAAGGACTCAACAACGAGAAACCGAATAGCAGCGTGTGAGCAAACAGCACGTGCGTCACGCAGGTCATGAACAAGGATGTGCCAAAGTAGCACTCTGGGCGCGAACAAACAACAATTGGTCCAGAAAAGCAACCAGTTCGTAAAGACAAGTCAATAGTGTAGGCAAATGAGTGATGTTAGGAAAAACACTGAATCGCGAGGGCTAAAGAGGGATTTTCCACGACCGGCTGTTACACCGCCCACCAAAATCCTCCTGGATCCTTAGCAGAGTCAAAGGTTCGGTATAAAGGTACTGATTCTTTCTACCTACCTAGGCTCTGCTCTCAGTGCGCGCGCCTAGTGCTCGTCGTCAACGTTCTACTACTGGTCGCACCTAACCCATTGGCTACATAGAGGTGAGGCTAGTCTGCATCTTCCACAAGACCAAATGACCGATGGCGGGCGTGAAGGGGGCACATAGATGCTGTCCTTGTAAAAGGCCGTCCTGTCCTGGATGTATGTGCTTGAGTGAGTGTGTGTGAGTGTGTGTGCCGGTGTGTGGCGGGGTGTACAATGAAACCACAGGTATGACTGCACATCAAAGAGAACTTTCTGCAATTTCAACAAAGTAATGTGTGGCAAAAACGAGCAAAATGTAGGCACGTGTGCGTGACCTAAGCCCCGTTACTCCTACATATGCAAGGGTATTCGGTAACGTCAACAAAAAGCGAACAAGGAGCACTGTCACATGTTTGATTGGGTTACGGGCTGTAGAGTGCGTAGGGCATGCGTGTATGCGTCGGGATGTAAATTGGGATCGCATTCATCTCCACGTATCGGAAAGAACCTTCTGCAATGTCAACGAAAGGCCGCGAGCACTATAAAGTGTTTGACGGAGACCATGTGGTATATATGGTGTTGTTTTATCCACCTCGATTAATAGTGTGAAAAGGTCTACTGGGCCTCGGGGTTATCAGCTCCTCCGTCTTCGCTCTCGAGTTGGTTAATACTGCGTATGTCACGAATGAGCACTCCGTTAGCTGTCTTCACCTTCACCGTTCTTATCATTCCGTCAGTGCTTTTGATGGCTTCTGTAACTACTCCCAAAGACCAAGTGCTGAAATGTGCGCGTTCGTCGGCGATCATAACCACGTCCCCAATTTTGAATGGTCTTGTTTTGGCTAGCCACTTCTGTCGAGTCTGCAAAGCCGGTAGGTACTCCCACAGCCAGCGCCTCCAGAAGACCTTGGCCAGATAGTTCGCTTGCTTCCATCAGTGGAGGTAGCTCCCGCGAAGGTTTACCGGCCCTTGGAAACCCTTGTTCGACCTTAGCGTCAATAAGTCGTTCGGGGTGAGCGCCGGGAGGGTGGGGTCGCCGTTCAATACTGGAACCAGGGGGCGGTTGTTCAGGATTCGCTCCACCTCAGTCATGACGGTGTTCAGCGTCTCGTTGTCGGGCGGCTGCTGCTCCATGATTGACAGAAATATCCGTCTGGCGGACCGGATCATGCGTTCTCTTACGCCGCCTCGGTGACTGGCTTGTGGGGAGTTGAAATGCCATCGTATGCCGTAGGCCACGGTTCGATCCTGCAGTTCGTCCCTGTTTATGTTCTTGTGCCAACGCTGCAATTCCCGGTGAGCACCCACAAAGTTCGACCCATTATCTGAGTATATATCGGCCGGTACGCCTCTTCGGTTGATAAATCTCTGCAAGGCCCGTAGAAACGAGTCGGTCGTCATCGAATGTGCAACTTCTATGTGTACCGCACGTGACTTCATGCACGTCATGACACATCCGTATCGCTTTTCTAATCTTTTCCCGCACTTGATCCACAAGGGCCCGAAATAGTCCAACCCGGTGTCGCTGAACGGCCACCAGCCCGCAGTCAATCTGCATTCTGGTAGAGGGGCCATGAGTTGTTTGCCCGCCTTGGCATTGCGTCTCCTGCATTGCACACACCGTCGGATTACGCGTTTTACAGTCTCCCGCCCTCCCAACAACCAAGGGCACTTTCGGATGACGCTCGTCACGTGACTTTCCCCGGCATGTCCCTCCACGACGTGGACGTGTTGAATCATTAGCTCTACTACAGGTTGTCTCGCAGGCAGCAGTATAGGATACTTTGTGTCGAAGCTCAGGTGGGCGTTGGTCAGCCTACCGTCCACCCGCAGCAGTCCATCAATGAGTTTAGGGTTTAAACGCTTCAATTCGCCTCTTGGAGATGGCATGTCTTTATTGGTCGGTCCCACTTCTTCCGCCCTCTTGAGTTCTCGGGCGAAAGCCTCACGTTGTATCATTCTGAAGATATCGTATTCTGCCGCTTGTAACTCATCGGGACTTATCGGGCCGACCCGTATCCGGCCTGAGGGCCGTAGCCCTTTCATGACTAGTAAATTTCTCTTGAACCTGGTCAACCAAACTAGCGAACGAAGCGTCTTAATCCGAGAAGAAATCCTGGCCAGTCGCGATAGAATGGATGTCTCTTCGACGACGTTGGCCGCCATCACTACGCCTTTGATCTCCAGTTCTACTTCCGTAGGGGTTTTTAGTTCGAACGCGGGCCAGTCCTGTTTGGGCAATTGCAGGAAGTTTGGCCCTCTCGTCCCCGTGTCTAGTTGCCTGAAGTTGGTCGCACCTCGGGAGCACAGGTCGGCCGGATTATTGCCAGACCTGACATGATTCCACTGGTTCGTGGCTGATTCGTCGTGGATAATCGTGAGCCGGTTAGCAACGAAAGTACTAAACCGGCCCCGGACGTTGTTAATGTAGTAAACTACTATCGCTGAATCTGTCCAGAAGCTAACCGACCAAATGAAGAGATCGAAATATCTCTTCACAGCTCGCACCGCCCTGACCGCCAACACGGCTGAGCTGAGTTCAAGGCGTGGGATCGAGGCCGACTTCAGTGGAGCAACGCGGGCCTTGGCGAACAGGATCCTCGTAGTATATTGTCCATCTCCTGCGCACCATTGTCCGTACACCACAGCTCCATAACCGACCTCAGATGCATCGAAAAAGGCATGTAGTTCTCCAGTCCGCGTTGTATGGTCAGGAGTCAAACATCGTGGGATCCTTATGTCCCTTAATTTCTTCAAGTTGTTTAAAAATTCTTCCCAGTCCAACCGGTCCTCTCGGTCCAGTGACTGGTCCCAATCAGCCTTCTTACGGCACAGCCGCTGCAGCAAGATCTTTCAGGGAACAGCCAGGGTGAGACGAAACCGAGCGGGTCGAACAAACTTGAGGCAGCAGATAGTATGCCACTACGGGTTATTGGCAGCTCGGGAACGTTTAGCTCGAAAACAAAGTCGTCCGTTTCCGCGACCCATTGTATTCCTAAGGTGCGCTCGATAGGAAGTGGAGAGCCGTCCAAATCTCTTACCCTTCCGGCCTTTTCGTGATACGGGATGGCCTTCAGCACTTCCGAAGCGTTCGACATCCATTTAGTTAGATGGAAGCCGCCCTATTCCAGCAATCTCGTCAGACCCCCGAACTTCTCTAGAGCTGATTCCACATCATCAAATAACCCAAGGTATTCGTCGACGTAGAAGTTTCTGCTGACGCTATCTACTACGGTCCTGCGGACTAGATCGCCATGTTTGTTCGCTGATTCTCAGAGGGCGTAGTGTGCACAAAATGGTGACGATATGGCTCCGAAGGGGTGGACGGTCATCCCATAATTCACCACTGCTTTGTCCCGGTCGCTCCCTTCCCACCACAGGGAACGCAGAGAATCTCGTTCTCCTACCGGAATCTTCACCTGATGAAACATTTCCCTAATATCGACAGACAAAGCCACTTCATCCACTCTGAAACGGCACAAAACGTTGATTGATGGTGTGGTCCAGTCAGGCCCTTGTAGTAGGCGATCGTTTAACGACTTGTCCTGGAACTTGGCCGCACAGTTGAAAACCACCCGCAGTTTTTGGGTTTCTTGGGGTTGATAACCGGGTGGTGAAGCAGACAGCAGATACCCCTTTTGCTGTCGGTGTTGGCAGGCACCATTTCAAAGTAGCGGAGGGCTTCGCTTCGCTTCATTAAGTCCGCGTATAGCTCCCACAGATTCTGGTCTCGAACGAAGCTTTCTTTTAGCCGTAGAAGACGTTAGAGAACATAATTTCTGTTGCCAGTCCACGGGTCGACCGATGTGCGCCATGGGAGGGGAACCTCGAACTGTTTTTTGAGACCTCTAGAGCCTTGCCGCACCGTTTGTAGAGCGAAGTGATCCTCATGAAACTCCTTTTCATACAGCCGCTGCAGGTGATACTCTATGTGGTCCGTTTTGGCGGATAAGTAATACACGGAACCACGTACCCCTACTGGACCGTATAACATCCATCCCAGAGCCGTGCCTACAGCACAAGGTGCCTGGAGGTCGCCCACTCTCTGGTCAAGCACCCAATGCGCCTCTGGCACGTCGCATCCGATGAGGAGATCCACCTCATCATCTTCCCAGTCTACAACGGTTATATCCTGCAGGTGGGGCCACCTAGTCAAGATGGCGTTCATCGACCTTGGTGATCGTATGGGGAGATCCGCTAACGTGAATGCCTCCGTTGGTTCAACTTCCTCGTTAGTGTCAAGAGAGATGAGTTGCAGCCTGATTCTACCGGCGGTCATTGCCTGTGTTGCGAACAACGTGCACACTGCCAACGACGTCAAAAATTAGCGAGTTTGTGTTTGTCGGAAAACAGCTGTTCCAGTAGGGTAGTGTCAGATCTACTGTCGACGAAAGCCAAAGCTTTGACCACCCTAGTCGGGGCCACTACTCCCATGGCGACTAAGCCTAAACATACTGGTTCCCTGGCAGACCGCGACGTTGAACAAATCACACTGGGTTTGGTACTCGTCTCGGGTAAGGTTACTCCCGTCTGGTGCAGCAAACGATGGTGTCTGCCTCCGCAGCCCTCGTAACCATTTCGGTTCCTTGTCCTACAAGCTGCCGCCCGGTGCGTGGTGTTGAGGCAAATAAAACACGCTCCCGCCATCCCTGCCATTACCCATCGTTCGTCTATTGTGGCGTTGCTGAACGTGGGGCATTCTGGTAGTCCGTGGCTAGCACCACAGGATCTGCAATTGTGTTGCACCGTAGCATCGCGTGAAATGGCATGTGTATTGGTCCACGGCTGGTATTTTGGATGTTCCCGTGCAGGGGTTTGAGCTTGGCTAGTACTGGACTTGTTTGCCCGGTCGCTGTCCCGGATGAGTCTGCCGAACATGCTGTCAGCTGTCTTGGTTTGTCTGTCCAAGAATTCTGTCAGGTCTTCGAAGTTAGCCTTTCGGTCACCTCGGCTTACACGTTCTGCTCCTTCCGCTCGCCGACCCTGTAGTTCGGGAGAAAGGTGATGGACTATGTTTTCCAACGTGTGCATGGCATCTAGGTCAGCCTTGTAACCTAAATGGTCGAGGGCTATTGAGCAGCTTTGCATCCTAATCACCAGGTCGGCCATTGTGTAGACGTCGCCCTTGGTTCTCTTTGCCTCTACCATCATGCCCTCTATTAGGTCACGGGCTACTTTGAACGGTTGGCCAAACAAGTCCCTTGGAATCTTCCTTGCTCTTGTGTAGCCTTGTTCCGGGTCGAGCGCGGTACACCCCGTCGATAGCTTCTCTTGCTCGGCCTCGGCAGTAGTGAGTAAGGTAGAGAAGACTTTGCCCAAGGTTGGCTATCTTATATTCAAAGAACGTCTCGAACTGCTTGACAAACTTGCAGTATCGCTCAGCTCGCCCGTCGAAAACCGTTAGTTCCCCTCTAGGCAGATCGATCGATGGTGGTTTGTAGTCGGCGACCGGCGTGGAGTTTCCTATCTTGTTGCACCCCGATCTATCGGGTTTCGTAGTCGCTGGTCTCGTGCTGTCGCTCTTAATGTGTACATATCTCTTCTGCTTCCTGCGCCTGTAGTCTAGCCGATAGCAACTGTTTTTCTAGGTCCAGTATTCTCAGCCTATATAAATCAACATCCTTACGATCCATATGGCTCTCATTAACACATGAACTAGCACTGACAAGACTAGGCGATCTAACATTAACTAAAGAATCAAAGGTGCCCAAAACCTCCCCAGAGACTTGCCGTGTTACTTCCTGTCCGGATTCCAATGTTTTCGATCCTTTTCTTGGCATTTTGCGAGTTTTTTCTCGTTTCAGATTGATTAATTGAGTATTGTAACACACGTTTGAGCAATGCGTAGCCAAATTCGCAACGGATCCCGAAACCAAAAGACGATTATCCGTGATATTCTACGATACTAGATTATTACATGAACAATGACATCAAAAATATACAAACCTCAATAATACGATCACAAGGACTCAACAACGAGAAACCGGATAGCAGCGTGTGAGCAAACAGCACGTGCGTCACGCAGGTCATGAACAAGGATGTGCCAAAGTAGCATTCTGGGCGCGAACAAACAACAATTGGTCCAGAAAAGCAACCAGTTCGTAAAGACAAGTCAATAGTGTAGGCAAATGAGTGATGTTAGGAAAAACACTGAATCGCGAGGGTTAAAGAGGGATTTTCCACGGCCGGCTGTTACAGCCGAAGCGACAGTGTAGCTAACTTCGAAGACCTGACAGAATTCTTGGACAGACAAACCAAGACAGCTGACAGCATGTTCGGCAGACTCATCCGGGACAGCGACCGGGCAAACAAGTCCAGTACTAGCCAAGCTCAAACCCCTGCACGGGAACATCCAAAATACCAGCCGTGGACCAATACACATGCCATTTCACGCGATGCTACGGTGCAACACAATTGCAGATCCTGTGGTGCTAGCCACGGACTACCAGAATGCCCCACGTTCAGCAACGCCACAATAGACGAACGATGGGTAATGGCAGGGATGGCGGGAGCGTGTTTTATTTGCCTCAACACCACGCACCGGGCGGCAGCTTGTAGGACAAGGAACCGATGTGGTTACGAGGGCTGCGGAGGCAGACACCATCGTTTGCTGCACCAGACGGGAGTAACCTTACCCGAGACGAGTACCAAACCCAGTGTGATTTGTTCAACGTCGCGGTCTGCCAGGGAACCAGTATGTTTAGGCTTAGTTGCCATGGGATTAGTGGCCTCAACAGAAGTGGCCAAAGCGTCGGCCTTCATGGATAGTGGCTCGGATACCACGCTAATAGGGAAGGAGTTCGCAGGGAGATGTGATCAAAGGGAATAATTCCTCGTTAGCAGGAGGCACACTGAGTGGCACCGAAGTCATCCAGTGGACCAAGCTGCACCTACAACTCGCTTCCTTGCTCGGCACCGATAAAGCAGATACTCTAGAAGCATTCACTATAAAGGACCTGCCGAATAGAGCATCTCAGTCAGTGCCATCAATTCTGACTCAATGGCCGCTTCCCGATGGGATTACGATCGAGGTGTGGCAGAGTAACGAAATTAATCTGCTGATCGGGTGTGATATACCGGAAGCGCATTGGGTCCTGGATCAAAGAATAGGAAGCCGCAAAGCACCCTATGCAGTACGCTCCATATTCGGTTGAACTTTATACGGTAGCACAGACAGCAGATGCGGCAAACAAATCCAAATTAACTGCACTTCCGTGGAAACGATGGACATCGAACAGGCATTCCAACAATTGTGTAACACCGAATTTTCCGACCTAGCCATGGACAGAGATGCCCCATCACGAGAAGATAGGTTGGCTTTGGAAATAGTAGCCGAGAACGTCAAGTACGCAAAAGGTCGTTTCGAGGTTCCTGTCCCGTGTGGATCCAACGTGAAACCCATACCAAACAGCCGAGAAAAGGCTCTGAAAAGATTAGGCTTACTGAAAACCAGGCTGCTCCGAGAACCACAATTAAATATAAAATACACGCGAGCCATGCAACATAACATCGACTTGGGTTATATAGAAAGAGTAGATGCAGCGGTCATCAGCGCAAATTTGAGGTGGCACCTACCCCATAACCCGGTCGTGAACACAAAGAAACCGGGGAAGGTCAGAGTGGTTTTCGATTGTGCCGCGAAATGTCAGGGTGTGTCACTCCACGACCATGTACCACAAGGCCCAGACTGGACAACACCGCTATTCGAGGTTTTATGTCGTTTTCGGCTAGGAAAAGTAGCCATTTCTGCAGACATACGTGAAATTTTTCTACCAGTGAAGATGCCCGTTAAAGATAGGGGCGCCTTCCGTCTCCTCTGGTGGCCTGAGAACGACACAAATCGCGCACCTGCCGAGTACAGGCTGACCGTGCATCCCCCTGGGACGGTATCATCTCCCTTCTGTGCTAATTTTGCCCTCCGAGAAACCCCCAAGCTTTTCGGCTGCACCAGCAATTTGCTAGGAAGAGCAATGGACCTTTTTTACGTGGACGATTTTCTGTGCTCCTTTGACGACCCTAATACTGCTATTCTTTGTCTGACCGAACTAATCGCCACTCTAAGTGCCGGAGGATTCGACCTCACTAAATGGACTTCGAACAGTCAAGAGGTGCTCAATGTTATACCGAAGTCCGAGAAAATGGAGTGTAAGAGAGAACTTTTGGGATCCCCTTCACGAACGGAGCGCACGCTTGGTCTTCAGTGGAAACCCAGAGGAGACGAATTCATTTTCACTCTAGACCTGTCCAAAAGACCAGTCACACGGAGAGGAATCCTATCATCAGTCTCAGGCCTCTATGACCCCCTAGGTTTCGTTTCGCCATGGCCGTTACCGGGAAAGTGCTTGCTGCAATCGCTGTGCCAGAGAGGGATGGGTTAGGACGAACTTCTTCAGGATGACGAAGATAAGCGATGGCGCGGCGGCTGCACAGCCTGGAGCAACTTGGGGCGATAAAAATACAAAGACGCTTAACAGGTATCAAGTGCACAAACGACGCCCAACTCCATCTATTTTCCGATGCATCAGAAATAGGCTACGGGATAGTTGCCTACGGCTGCTGGGTGCACGCAAATGGTGGGCGGCACAGCCCGATACTATTCACAAAGGCCAGATTGGCTTCACTGAAAACGGTGTCGATTCCAAGGCTGGAAATGACGGCAGCAGTACTGGCCGTGAAAGCCGCGAGGCTGATTAGGAGATGCTTTGACCGGATAGACCGGGAAACAAACCTTTGGACGGACTCAGCCACGGTACTTCATTACATTAACAACACTACCACTCGCTTTAACACTTTCGTGGCCAACAAACTCACCATAATCCACGAGTCGACTAAAACCGATCGGTGACACCATGTACAATCCGCCAGTAACCCGGTCGACTTCTGCTCAGAAAGCCTGAAGACACACAGTGGGACCGGACTTCCTAACGGCAACTAGAGAGATGTGGTCAATGCTATTAATACCCAAGGCTGATGATGGTGATATCGACACTAAAAGAATGATACTGGCTATAAACTTCACGGAAAGCGTAAGCCCGATAGAGAAACTGGGCCAATTTCCCAACTGGACAAAAATGTTAAGAGCAGCGGTCTGGTGGGGACGTTACAAAGCACTCTTATTGATTATGAAGGGCTCGAGACCACAAAACACGTTGAACGTGGGAACAATACTACCGGGCGAGCTGAATCAAGCCGAACTGGAAGTTCTACGCCCACCACAACTAGGCGCTTTCCAGTTCGAGGCTCGCGAGCCAGCCAGGACAGATGATAACACCAAAGGAAGCAGGCTGTTGTACAGTAGTACCCAAAGACTAAACACTGTGAGAACCAGCGGATCACTGAGAGTTGGAGGGCGGCTGACGAGTTCAAGCCTAGAGTACGAAACAAAACACCCCATAATAATCCCCGGTGACCACCATATAACGAGATGCCTGATAGATCATGTACATCGGGAAGAGGGACACGCAGGCCTGAATCACTTATTGAACAATATAAGCGGACGATTTTGGGTGACAAAGGGACCAGCGACGGCCGGGCGAGTCATAGGCAACTGCATTACCCGTCGTCGCCGGAGAGCGGTAGCAGGCCAACAAATGATGGCCCCCTTCCAGCCGTAAGAGTCCAACCGGGATGGTGCCCGTTCGTGGAAATGGGCGTAGACTGCTTTGGCCCGTTTCTAGTACGACATCAGAGGAGCACCCAAAAGGGGTGCGGCTGCCTGATAACATGCCTACAATCCGGAGCAGTCCACCTCGAAGTAGTGCATAAAATGACAACCGATTCATTCCTAATGGCCCTTAAAAGATTCATCGCGGGGCGGGGCGTCCCCAAGAATATATACTCCGACAAAAGCTCGAACTTCGTTGGGGCTCACAAGGAGTTAGAGAAATGGTGGAGCGGCTTGGGCACCGCCAAAATACAAAACCAGACCGTAGAAAAGGGGATATAATGGGACTTCAATCCACCTTATGCCAGTCATCATGGTGGCCTCTGGGAAAGGCTGATACGATCGACTGGGAAAATACTCACAGCCCTGACCTCACAACAAACCCTCGATGACGAGACGCTGACTGCTTTACTAACAGAAGTAGAACGCATATTGAAAAACAGACCCCTGGTGCCGATCCACTCAGACCCGGAAGGCGAACCGGCACTCACCCCCAACGACCTATTATTACTCCGGTCAAACGCAGAAGTAACCACAACGAAAACCCTGCGTGGAACGTACGTTGTTGGATGGAAACAAGTGAACCACCTAGCACAGGTTTTCTGAAAACGATGAACGAGGGAGTGCCTACCGACAATGCAGCTTCGGCAAAAGTAGATCTCCAAACAGAGGTCGTTCAGATGTGGCGATGTGGACATCCTCGTGGAGAGCCACTTACATAAAGACGATTGACCGGTTGGAGTGATCAAGGATTGTTGTACAGAAATCATTGGCCTCGTACGCACGGTGGTGGTGAGAACGAACAAAGGAGAGGTATTGTGAGATATATATAAAATATGTATACTTGAAGGTGACAGTGACGCGGGCGAGGCCGACGCTACCGATCAAGTTATACCCATGTCTGCTGGTACCAGATGAAGCTGAATTCATTTATCTAACTCTCATGTATTCTCCTGTAGGACCCAACCCCCACACCATCTTTGAAGTGTGCTTAGTTCCATACAGCATTTACGATGTAATATGGAGCTAATTGTCCAAACCTTAGCTCACCACACGACACGACGCTGCATGTAGGAGTAATGGGGCTTAGGTCACGCACACGTGCCTACATTTTGCTCGTTTTTGCCACACATTACTTTGTTGAAATTGCAGAAAGTTCTCTTTGATGTGCAGTCATACCTGTGGTTTCATTGTACACCCCGCCACACACCGGCACACACACTCACACACACTCACTCAAGCACATACATCCAGGACAGGACGGCCTTTTACAAGGACAGCATCTATGTGCCCCCTTCACGCCCGCCATCGGTCATTTGGTCTTGTGGAAGATGCAGACTAGCCTCACCTCTATGTAGCCAATGGGTTAGGTGCGACCAGTAGTAGAACGTTGACGACGAGCACTAGGCGCGCGCACTGAGAGCAGAGCCTAGGTAGGTAGAAAGAATCAGTACCTTTATACCGAACCTTTGACTCTGCTAAGGATCCAGGAGGATTTTGGTGGGCGGTGTAACAGCCGGTCGTGGAAAATCCCTCTTTAGCCCTCGCGATTCAGTGTTTTTCCTAACATCACTCATTTGCCTACACTATTGACTTGTCTTTACGAACTGGTTGCTTTTCTGGACCAATTGTTGTTTGTTCGCGCCCAGAGTGCTACTTTGGCACATCCTTGTTCATGACTTGCGCGACGCACGTGCTGTTTGCTCACACGCTGCTATCCGGTTTCTCGTTGTTGAGTCCTTGTGATCGTATTATTGGGGTTTGTATATTTTTGAAGTCATTGTTCATGTAATAATCTAGTATCGTAGAATATCACGGATAATCGTCTTTTGGTTTCGAGATCCGTTGCGAATTTGGCTACGCACTGCTCAAAAGTTCGTTACAGGCACCAGCCAAGCACTCAGGTTCGTCCAAACGGCCACCCGCTAGCAACGGAATAAAACTTCCGGTTCAGCCATCACCAACTGACTCCGTTTATTAGTATCATCGATGGTGGCGTTCTAAGGCGCGTTATTACACCCTGCCTTTGTCCCAGCCAACCAGGGGAACGGGGACGCTAGTTTGTAGCAGCGACTGAAGCAGCTTGTTAAGACAGTCACCTATTCTACATAATCGACCAAAATTCAGGAACGCGCTACTTGAAAGGCGTAGGTGCTGAAGTAAGTGGGCTCCCACCTTCAGGTCAAACTTTAGATAGCAGCCCATTCTCCATCTCGCGTGCTGTTAATGGTACTTCGTAAAAGTCTTGTGGGCCTTGTCAACAATCTATCTGCGAACGGGATTTCGGTCGATTTGAACCCGATCGGCCCTGGTCCACCTAAAATATCGATTCACATTTTTTCGGTAACGTATAAGACACACACCGGAAAGTACTCCAACCACCGTCCGTATCACACGCCGTAACCATCTCGGTAGGTCATCACATTAGTGCATCAGGCCCTCCTGTTCTTGCCAGGACAAGTCGGCTTGCGCCCAAAAAGCTTAAAATCGCTTGGGCTGAGTTCGAGCTCGTGCTTGAATTAGGTATTGTCCGTGCACCAAAGAGTCCCTGGGCTCCACGACTCTACACGGTCCCTAAAAATCAGGCTACCGTCGACGATGTGGAGATTATACAGCCCGAAATAAGACCACTGGTCCGGATAGGTATCTCATCCCACATATTCAGGATAGCACTGGCAAATTCGAAGGTGCTCTTGTGTTCCCTGAAAAAGGTCTGGTACGTGCTTATCACCATATTTCTATCGCAGGTGGGGGTATACCTATGTAACGACCGCTCGTGGAAAATCCACCTAAAACCTTTGCAGTTCCATGTTTTACTAATGTCTTTCACTTGCCCACAATAATGACGTGTCTTAACACAGTTTGTTTTTGTGGAAAAAGTTTTGCTTTTTGCGCCCAGAGAGCTACTTTGTCATAAACGTGTTCTGGATCTGAGTGATGCAACTACTCCTCGCTCGCAAGCCGCAACTCGGTTCTCGTTTTGTGATCGTATTATTGAGGTTTGTATATTTTTGATGTCATTGTTCATGTAATAATCTAGTATCGTAGAATATCACGGATAATCGTCTTTTGATTTCGGGATCCGTTGCGAATTTGGCTACGCATTGCTCAAACGTGTGTTACAATACTCAATTAATCAATTTGAAACGAGAAAAAACACGCAAAATGCCAAGAAAAGGATCGAAAACATTGGAATCCGGACAGGAAGTAACACGGCAAGTCTCTGGGGAGGTTTTGGGCACCTTTGATTCTTTAGTTAATGTTAGATCGCCTAGTCTTGTCAGTGCTAGTTCATGTGTTAATGAGAGCCATATGGATCGTAAGGATGTTGATTTATATAGGCTGAGAATACTGGACCTAGAAAAACAGTTGCTATCGGCTAGACTACAGGCGCAGGAAGCAGAAGAGATATGTACACATTAAGAGCGACAGCACGAGACCAGCGACTACGAAACCCGATAGATCGGGGTGCAACAAGATAGGAAACTCCACGCCGGTCGCCGACTACAAACCACCATCGATCGATCTGCCTAGAGGGGAACTAACGGTTTTCGACGGGCGAGCTGAGCGATACTGCAAGTTTGTCAAGCAGTTCGAGACGTTCTTTGAATATAAGATAGCCAACCTTGGGCAAAGTCTTCTCTACCTTACTCACTACTGCCGAGGCCGAGCAAGAGAAGCTATCGACGGGGTGTACCGCGCTCGACCCGGAACAAGGCTACACAAGAGCAAGGAAGATTCCAAGGGACTTGTTTGGCCAACCGTTCAAAGTAGCCCGTGACCTAATAGAGGGCATGATGGTAGAGGCAAAGAGAACCAAGGGCGACGTCTACACAATGGCCGACCTGGTGATTAGGATGCAAAGCTGCTCAATAGCCCTCGACCATTTAGGTTACAAGGCTGACCTAGATGCCATGCACACTTTGGAAAACATAGTCCATCACCTTTCTCCCGAACTACAGGGTCGGCGAGCGGAAGGAGCAGAACGTGTAAGCCGAGGTGACCGAAAGGCTAACTTCGAAGACCTGACAGAATTCTTGGACAGACAAACCAAGACAGCTGACAGCATGTTCGGCAGACTCATCCGGGACAGCGACCGGGCAAACAAGTCCAGTACTAGCCAAGCTCAAACCCCTGCACGGGAACATCCAAAATACCAGCCGTGGACCAATACACATGCCATTTCACGCGATGCTACGGTGCAACACAATTGCAGATCCTGTGGTGCTAGCCACGGACTACCAGAATGCCCCACGTTCAGCAACGCCACAATAGACGAACGATGGGTAATGGCAGGGATGGCGGGAGCGTGTTTTATTTGCCTCAACACCACGCACCGGGCGGCAGCTTGTAGGACAAGGAACCGATGTGGTTACGAGGGCTGCGGAGGCAGACACCATCGTTTGCTGCACCAGACGGGAGTAACCTTACCCGAGACGAGTACCAAACCCAGTGTGATTTGTTCAACGTCGCGGTCTGCCAGGGAACCAGTATGTTTAGGCTTAGTTGCCATGGGAGTAGTGGGCCCGACTAGGGTGGTCAAAGCTTTGGCTTTCGTCGACAGTAGATCTGACACTACCCTACTGGAACAGCTGTTTTCCGACAAACACAAACTCGCTAATTTTACGACGTAGTTGGCAGTGAGCACGGTTGAAGAAACGCAAGTCCACTGGTCGGCGTTTTTGACGCTTCCCCGAAAGCACATCACCATAAAAGCAGTGGTCCGCATTGTTCCAACCCACGGAGGGGTTGCTGGTAGCTTCAGCCGATGAAGTACTGGCATATCTCACACAGCAATGAAGTCACGGTGCAAGTGCTCATGAAGCAAGTGTGAGTCAGTTCTCACAAATTGAGCAACGGGTAGTCAATTTGAAAAGATCCCGAAACCAGAACAACTTTGATTTCTTAGTTTCCACGGTGCCAGATTAAAAAATCACAAAGTGTACAAAAATACAAATCCCAAATACGAGGCCGAATAGACTCAACAGTAAAACCTAAGGGTTTTAAGTCCAGTGGCTCAAGTTCGGCAGTCAGAAGCGGTTGAAAGCCAGATTCGAATGTCTCACACGAATGAAGAAACGCAAAAGTGTGGCCTATGGACGTGCTTATCAAAGTATTGTCAAATAAAGTCAAACTTACAAGGCATATGGAATATTTGGGAGGATTTTCAGTATTTGTTATTTACACCAAGCAGTTCTTCACACGTTGCTGTTTACGTTGGCCACTGAGAGGCAACCCAGTAATACCCGTCATAACAACCCGCCAACCAATCAGATGTATGAAACACTGATCCAACGGAACCAATCTCTTTTGCGCATGACGCTGGAGAATCAATAACAACGCCCTATATATCTGTATATTCCCTGCCCGATGCTAAATGGAGTTTTTGGTTTTTTAGTTGCACTCGAATGCCGTTTCCACTCTTATAATAATTTAAAAAAAATGTTAATAGTTATAATTAGAGTAGTATATTTCGGATGATTCCGAGGTGTGCTGCAATGAAAGACCAAACAGTACAGTTGAAAGCTGAATCAGTTTCTAGAGGATTGTACGGCTATGCGCATGCCATTTATTGTAAGAGAAAGCATTCGAGTCCACTTGTGCGGTACCGCCCGGTAAATGTATACTCAAGGTCAGGTGGTCGAGCCGGCCGAAGGCAGTGAGTAATTATTCTGCCAAAGAGTGGTTGGGATTGAGAATGGTAAAGATTCCCACAAATCCTACGGGAGGAAGAATGTTCTGCCGGAGAACCATAATAGATTGACAGATATATGGTTACCGTGGAAAAGAAAAGTTCCCGAAGGAGACGTAATCAAGCAATAGAGCTTTCTTATATATGAGAGCGAATAGGACGTAAAAACTAGAAGATGAAAAAAGGTTTCATCACACATAAAGAACAAGAAAAATCAGTCGGGTATTACAGTTGTGAAGTTCAGTGACAGTATATCGGCTAAGCAGTTTGTATAACGAGCGGACAATACACTAGACAGTGGTTGCCAAAGTGATGGTGAAAGAAGTCGCCGGATAGAAACACGTATGCCTTGAGCAGATAGCTTGCTTTAAGAAAGGAATATAATGCACCAGCATGAGACTGAAAACTGGCGATAGATCGATCTGTGATGCTGAACTACAACAGTAGTTAAGACAGCTGGCAAAAATGATGGAGTGACGGGTAGGAGATTACCAATTTATTTTCATTATGGAAGGTGGACCACTTGGTAGTGACAGAACTAAACGCTGAGTTACAAGAGCTTATCAGACGTGCATATGTGGGACATGACACCTTGCAAGATGAGGATATTGCAATGCAAACAATCTCAAAATCATCGATAATTGGGGATATCTGGGGGTTTATTTTGCGGTGACATAAACTGTTCGAAGATTGTGGTACAGAAGTAAACGGCAACAATAAATGCGTTAGTTTTCCACTATATCAGTAAAAGTAGCAAAAATGGATGAATTTCATCCTGGAGAATGGTTAGGTTTACGAATGAGACTGGTGAATATTTTAGCGTGAAACCTCGGGGAAGTGGAACAGGAACAAAGAGTCAATAGTGTTGATGGGTTTTTAAGCGTGCGATAATTATGCACCAGAGAATTTACATTTGCCCGGCGTAAGAAGCGGTAAGTGACAATGGCGAATTTGGAAGCGAGCACGATGGAGAGTCCACGTTAGCTGGAGAAGACAGCAGCATATTTGCAGCATTTCGAGTATAGGAATGGTGCTCTTTTTGTTTGGTTTTTTAATCCTCGACTGGTGCTAGTTGGTGGGGCTGACCTTGCACCGGATACTCAACCTGAAAACCACCTCTGGAGGCAGGAGGTGCGATCCACCGACCTAGTTGCGCTCACATATCGTTGCAGACGTTCTGCCCGCCCGATGGGCACCGGCCAGAGCGGTGGACTTGACAGCACCCAGCACCGGCGGGATTTGCACAGGTGACCTTGGTCGAGATCACATAGCCGTAGAGATGGAGTAGCCTGGGAGATCGCGGGACATTCTGGAGAACAGGGCCAATGAACTAGCGACGGAATGATGGGCGGGTATCAGATTTTTAGCCGGAAGTGTCGGCCAGATATTTCGCCGGCATTATCTCCGGACAGTCCCAAGACATCAAATGGGAGATGCAAACCGGTTGGTGTCTGGAAACATAAGAATAGAGAAAAGCAGTTTGGGATGCTCCCAGTGAGGATCAAAGGTCATTGGTGAAAACAGAAATGTAATAGTTCGGACACAGACTACTTTGGGAAGAATGAGGGCCATGAGCCTTTGGGAGTGAAGGAGAATACAAGAATGATGACCAAAACTAGGGATAAGGATGATGATTTGGAGGTGAATGATGGTCACCGGAATTGGATTCAGTGTTGGAACGCTAGGGCAAAATAAGAAAGGGGAATAAGGATCAGTTCGGACCGAGTAGAGCGAAGTATGATGAAGATAGATAGGAGACGTTAGAGTGCACGAATTAGGGAGAGTCTAACTAGAGTAGCGTCACAGTTGTAAGTCATTCTAAGGGATACTAATATTCTGGAGACGGAGAGGGCATATAGGGTAGATGATGTCGACGTGTCAGAGGACGTTTCCCGGGTTATGCCTTCTCTAGCTGTTCAGAAATCTAGGTTACCATCATAAGCTTGTTCTAACGTGGTGTATGTATGGGTTGATTGTATTACTTTGGCGACTTCTGAATAATTTGTGATTACTTTTCCTTTGGGATTGGGCGATCCAGGGATCACTGACCGGGGATAACTTAGAGGACTGCATGCTAACACAGCACTACACAGCCTCCGCTACGTGTTACTGGCCGTCGGTTCCACTGCAGTGACACAGATACCCAGCCTGCGCATTCTCTGGCGTTCCATGTCTCGATGCTTCCTATCCCTTTTCCTCAGAACCTACTATGAGCCCGACCAGAATACCACCTGAGTCTGTTTTCGGCCAGTTGGCACGACATTTAACCATCCACGCTCCTCAGTGAAAGTCCTTCATGTCTCGCTGCTTGCCCACTTGGGAAAAAGGCAAATGCGCTACTCTCCAAATGCAGCAAACGCACTCGACCTTAAGTAATTCAGCAGCTGTTCAAGCTATTTTCGTTCGGCCAACCCCCTTTGTTACCTCCCTCGTCGTGTTTTTCTCCCTACTTCTGACAGTATGCAAGGCGGTAACCACCAGTTTACTTCACCAATATTTGTCCTTTCCCATCCACCCGACCCCATCCCATTACATAACGGTCTCGGCTTGCCCAAGCAGCCTCCCCCGGCTCCTTTCCTTCAACTTCCCTCTAATCCTGAACTAAATCATTTTACTTTCTAAAAACGATTCAGGTTGGGATTTGTATCACATTTCTCCACCCCTCGCTGTGTAGAGGCCACTGTGCCCCCTATGAGCATTTAGTCCTTCGCGCATCTGGCCCCCTATGAGCATTCAGTCCTTCGCGCATCTGGCCCCCCCATCCTGATCCTTCTTTCTCACTATTCAAAAGCAACTCAACCACACCCTTTCACCTCTATGCCTCTCACCCTTTCTGTGCCGGTCCTGTCCAGCAGATAGGTTACAGCTGACAAAAAATCCCTTTTCATTGACCCATACCCACCACACCTCTAGTTCAATAGCTATCGGTTCTACCAATGACAGTAATAAACTTTTAAAACCTGACTTACTGATCATCAGCAACCGTCGTGGGGTTCAAAAATAAGGCAAGACTGTTGATTGTCCCCCATGCAACGGGGCTGCTTCACCGCATCCGCCACAGCATTACCGTCGTCGGCCTTCAATCCCTACCGCCATGGTAATTTCACTGGCTGCATGCCTGACATAAGAATGCCTTGCACTCTGGCACCGAGTTGATCCCTATAGGTTCCTTTAACTGCCCAAAACCAAACGAGAAAAATACTGCACCTGTGAAACTTGAAAACAATCTCATATCCTGACGTGATGCTGGTAAATTAATCATGGCTCATCAGAGATGTCCTACTGGGCCTCATTCCCGCAGCTGGGAATCATTGCTTCTTCAACACTCTCCAGTCCATGTGCGAAGGTGGCTTCCTAGCTTGCGTTAAATACTTGGTCCACGCCAGCTTCATTCAGCATCACTCTCTCATCAGGTCCTTTTCCTGGGTTGCGTATATAGCGCCAAGGGCCTAAGACTTCCGATACAAACTCAGTTGTTGACGCTTTCAATGTTGACTGCTGTACGGATGCTGAATTCACTACAAGCGACTTCAACATTCCCCAAGTCCGTCAGTCTTCTTGCAATAGCCCGTCCAGCCAATGGACTTCGAAACTGCCCCTAGTGCCGAACTTTATCAGAGAACTCAAGAGCTAACCGTTCTACAGCATACAAACGAAACTGGCTGCTTGATCAACTCTTTCGGCAGGATACACAACCACTCTGGTCACTCCTAGCAAAAACTCCCCTATAAGGCTCACCCAAAGTCACCGCCCTTGTGATAGTTCCTGGAGACTTTACCGCTAGTATTACCTCTTCCCTCTCCCTTAGCCCGGTTATCCCTGCACTGTTTGTTATTTCCATCTCTCCAGCTTCATTTCCTCCGTTCCACTTTTCCAATCCAACATTCTCAAACTAGTTCCCTAGACCGGACCTTCACTAAAATCGGATCCGGTTATCCTCCCGCCTGCCCTCCTCCCTTTAGTGGGTACTACCTAACTTTGCTCCTAATATCCTCGCAATCATATGTTTCAGCTTTGTTCCCACCGAAAGAACACCTTCCGCCGTAAACCCAACTTGACAGAACCAGCAACACTGCAACATAAACACGAGCCAGATGGCCAGACCCCCACAGTCCGCAGAATTATGGAAGTCAGTCGAGAGGCACTGTTATCAACATCCTGACCATATATACTACTGAGCTCTGGTCAGCATGGATTTCGGAATACCCACCATTGCTCCCACCACCAAAGGAGTTTTCTTACCACCCGGCTATCCACAGCTAATCCTGTCAGTCCTGGTAATATCTTTCACCGGACATTCCTGAGGTCTTTGGCCAGTTTCCCGGAAAAACCTCATAGTCGGAATCCAATTCTCGTCTTACGGATCTGCCTTGGCATGGTAGTGGTCACACTTATCGCAGAGCTCTCGGGATGTGATGGTCGATAGCCACTTGTCTTCGGCCAAACCCGTCTTTATTGCGGTCACTCAAAGTCCAAAGCCCACTACTCTTCCTCACCTTTATCAACGACAAATTGGCGTCTGCTTGCCACGGCACCCCATTTCTATTTGGGGACGACATTAGAATGACGTACACTTCCAGCCTTGACGCATCTTCCCCCATCCCATGTTGCCCCTCACGGTTTTTGAACGGTTTTCCTACCCTGAAAATACACCTACACACCTGGCCACTCCCCATCAACCTCTTCATTGAGAACCCTGGAATATATTAGCCCTGCTCCTTAAGCCCGTCAGGACAAGTGTCATTCCAGGTAATCAGGGGAAGGGGAACACCGGATCCGATTTTCGGATGATTAATGCTACCTGCAGGTTGAGTACATGCATCACTATGAAGATTTCACACATTCAAAGTGTTCCCCAATTGACGCATATATTGACCGCAATCACGTATGATATGCTTTGAGAATAATCGGCTTGCTTTCACCAGAAGTCAACTGAGTCCAATTTTCCTCTAACCTACAACCAACGCTGAAGACTTCTTCTCTTCCTTCTGAGGATGGTCCTCCGTAACGCCTATGCTTCCAACTATAGTTCTTTTTTCGCAACCTGCTCATACCCACTTTATTATCGAGTATTTTCCATCCCGGTGCCTATATTCAATCCTGATCTACGGTCCTGATTCTTCTTTTTTGTCTTTACAGGGTCTGAAATACACTGGACATCTGCCCACTGCACGCTTTTAGCCGTGTACTTATAATCCGTCTAACCGGTCCTAATATTGTGTTTTAGCCCATAAATACACTGTCGTTGATCCCGTACTTGAGAGGGATCTGACATGGCGATTTCCATTTCTCGTCCTTATACTCTTCATCACCCTGGACGACCCCTGTGTCTGTGACGTACGGGCACACCGCTGTGATCCATCAACTCACAATAGAACAATATGACATATGAATATGGCACCTTTCATTAGCTGTCTGTGTTTAACCACCTCCGGAAAATAAATATCAATGGCGCACCATTTTATTACCGTGGTGCTTTCACAGTATCGTTGTATTCGAACCTCACTGAACGCTTGGCAGAGGTAGACGCATTTCGTCATTTCCGCACTATCCCAGCGTATTCTAGCCTACCGTACACCGCTCGCCCCCGGTCAATCTCACTTCTGCCTACACCAAAACGTAACTAAATTTTCACCACCCCTCTAAGGCTCTCTGCCTCCAGACCACCGACCACTCTGCTGCCCATACTTTGTTCTGTGCCAGACAATTATTTTGCCTGATTATGCAATCATTCCGTCAACTATGCTTGAAGTAAAGTGCTTAAAACCCCCATTCCTCCCCACAGACTCGTGTTTCTCCTCTTCAAATACAGTGATCTCTCAGAATGTCCTACTTCATCCGAACCTCACTGGGGGCCCGACTCCTACAGTCTTACTCACCTTGACGTCTCGCTCTCCCTGAATAGATCTAGGGCTCCACTGCTTAAAGGGTTCTCTGTTTCGCTTTTGCCTTCAACCGTCGGTCCTCCGCTGGGACAAACCCGGACTGCGTTTCCTTTTCCGCTTTCCCTTTCCAGTTCCCCTCTGTGTGCCGTAACTTTGTACGACATCTTATCTCTCGGGATTGTGCGTCGGCTTCTGCCCTATGTCATGAATTTGCCCAACAATTCACTGTTAGCCCGCCACCAAACAGCGGGCCACCCTGACCCTGCCCTCCAGGATCCATCACTATTTGGTCACTCAATCCTGGGGCGCACGTTTTCGTCTCTACTTTATGATCTCCATGCGAAAAACCGGCGTTCGCTCGGCTGGGCGCGACTGGACCCATCAATTTGATCAGGGCACATCAGACGTACAGGACGTCTACGACAACGTGAGGACGCAATCGGGCTGGTGGATTGCACCTCGTTTCATGAATTAATTTTCAAGTTGGGTGCACAGCGCACGGTAGGGTTCACCATTAGCATCGGTTGTGGATCGCAGGCCTTTTCCCTCATCATTCTTCCGCGTTCACCCATGCCAGTCGCGGCTTGCATGCTTCCATCCCGTTGGTTCGTCAATCGTTCTCTCACCTAACCATATCGTCGCCATTCCTATCCCTTCAAACTCCCACTAATTTGCCAACCTGGCCATACCTGCCCGTTTTGCCCGTACTCCCACAGTTCGCCATCGTGATATGTCTCGCTGCTAGAGGTCATCATCGTTCCATTCGCTTGCCTTATCCAAGCCCGAACCGCTTACTTTTCCCTTCTACCCACGTCTTTCTTACCAGCTCCATATCTGTAATCCGCGTTTGTTACGTCAAGGGGTAGAAGCGGTCCGCAGAAATTAGTGATCCAGCTGGCGGCGATCTTCACAACACGGATACGAAGGCGAGGCAAAAAAGCACAATTTGCACAAAGGGGTGCGGAAATTGGGTTGCGACGGGTCCAGTGGTTGAAAATGGTCAAACGTTATTCTACATCACGTAATGTACAGTCTTTTGGAGTAGACGATTCCTCGATAAATCTTGTATCCTAGTACTTCTACAACTTGTCACTATTAGAGTCCCATGTTAGCCCTCCAGGCGTCCATTATCGAAGGATCTTCACAGCCTATTCAACACTGGCCTCGTTGCATCTACTTATCGCAATTCCTCCTCGTCATTCTTGCTAACGCTTATCCAACCCCACTCAGTATTCTGCTTTATGACCCTATTCTTCCCTAATTGCGGTCCACCAAATGGGCACCAGCCCCCCTTCTACCAACCATTTTAAATATTTTCACCAACCCTACAGTGACGGTGACAACTGGCTGGTCCATGCCCATGGATAACTCCCTTAAAACTCCATCATCAGTCAGCTATCTCAAGACTAACCACACCATCTACGCCCATTAAGCCTCGGCAGCACTTTCCACCGGCCGTAGCCGGCAAAATTGTAATTGTTTGACTTCTAGTAAAACGTCAGTCGTGAACCTTGCCTGGGACACCGTCCAGACTGCCACGCCTCTGATCTGTTTCAAGTCACACTGGCTACTTGGGTATACACCTGTCCGCTAGGCGTTACTTCTGACTCAGCGCACGGAATTAGCAAATTGACTGATTGGGCTGGATTACATTCCACGTTGGACGGTCATAGCCCAAACCTACGCTCACTCTGACCGACGCATATGAGGCGCCTTACATCGCTTGCCACTGTGATCAAAATCCCGCTACTCGGGTGGCAAGTCACCATGGTACTTTTACTAGACTGCACGACGGGTTCCTCGTACCAAACAACATCATTCACGGCCTTAACAACTATTTCCCATGCACCCTGCAAACTGTTCAGTTCGAAGTGATCTGTAACGTCGAAATGTGACCGGAGTCCATCCCTCCCAACCTGTTATCCTCATTTCGTCAACCAATACAATCTTAGCCAATTTTTGCCTGCTATCTTAAATATTCGTGGTCTGGCACGGCTGGAGAAAAAAGAGCACCACGAAGTAAAATACCGATCGCCGGCAGTTGATCGGAACGTAGTTGAATGTAAAGATGAGTTTACTCCTACACCCGTACAGTATATGTAGTCTCCTTGGGCCCGGTTTTCTTTAAGCCACAGCAGATTTTGTCCCTCGTCCTCATTTGTACATATTTGCGCGGACTCATTCGCTCCATCTTCTGACTCCCACTAACTGTTTCTTCAACAACTTAACTTTGAAGTCCTTTGCTAAGTGTCCGGTTTTCATTCATACTTCCTCTAAATCACACTACATTCTTCGTGAAATATTTGTCTTTATGTTTGCCTTCAAGTGAAACGTCGTTCTGTCCGTATCGCGCCGGGCACTACCAACCCGAAATAGGGAAACTGAACAGAAACTTGTCTGACTCACTTGCAATCATTTCACACGGTTCCCCGACCACTAGTTGTTCAGACCACCATCCTCTGGCCCAGTGGCTTGTCCGGTCGGTACCAGTGGAAATAAACTTCCAAACACGCCGCTGAAATTACTGATTGTACTTTGCTAACCAAATGCTGGCTTTATTCTCCACCGTAATTAGTGGCAATGCCCTCCTGCTGGCTTTCCAATACTGATCCTTCAGACATCCAATCGGTGCACCTATAAATCTCGATTTTAAACGACTGTACATTACGTGATGTAGAATAACGTTTGACCATTTTCAACCACTGGACCCGTCGCAACCCAATTTCCGCACCCCTTTGTGCAAATTGTGCTTTTTTGCCTCGCCTTCGTATCCGTGTTGTGAAGATCGCCGCCAGCTGGATCACTAATTTCTGCGGACCGCTTCTACCCCTTGACGTAACAAACGCGGATTACAGATATGGAGCTGGTAAGAAAGACGTGGGTAGAAGGGAAAAGTAAGCGGTTCGGGCTTGGATAAGGCAAGCGAATGGAACGATGATGACCTCTAGCAGCGAGACATATCACGATGGCGAACTGTGGGAGTACGGGCAAAACGGGCAGGTATGGCCAGGTTGGCAAATTAGTGGGAGTTTGAAGGGATAGGAATGGCGACGATATGGTTAGGTGAGAGAACGATTGACGAACCAACGGGATGGAAGCATGCAAGCCGCGACTGGCATGGGTGAACGCGGAAGAATGATGAGGGAAAAGGCCTGCGATCCACAACCGATGCTAATGGTGAACCCTACCGTGCGCTGTGCACCCAACTTGAAAATTAATTCATGAAACGAGGTGCAATCCACCAGCCCGATTGCGTCCTCACGTTGTCGTAGACGTCCTGTACGTCTGATGTGCCCTGATCAAATTGATGGGTCCAGTCGCGCCCAGCCGAGCGAACGCCGGTTTTTCGCATGGAGATCATAAAGTAGAGACGAAAACGTGCGCCCCAGGATTGAGTGACCAAATAGTGATGGATCCTGGAGGGCAGGGTCAGGGTGGCCCGCTGTTTGGTGGCGGGCTAACAGTGAATTGTTGGGCAAATTCATGACATAGGGCAGAAGCCGACGCACAATCCCGAGAGATAAGATGTCGTACAAAGTTACGGCACACAGAGGGGAACTGGAAAGGGAAAGCGGAAAAGGAAACGCAGTCCGGGTTTGTCCCAGCGGAGGACCGACGGTTGAAGGCAAAAGCGAAACAGAGAACCCTTTAAGCAGTGGAGCCCTAGATCTATTCAGGGAGAGCGAGACGTCAAGGTGAGTAAGACTGTAGGAGTCGGGCCCCCAGTGAGGTTCGGATGAAGTAGGACATTCTGAGAGATCACTGTATTTGAAGAGGAGAAACACGAGTCTGTGGGGAGGAATGGGGGTTTTAAGCACTTTACTTCAAGCATAGTTGACGGAATGATTGCATAATCAGGCAAAATAATTGTCTGGCACAGAACAAAGTATGGGCAGCAGAGTGGTCGGTGGTCTGGAGGCAGAGAGCCTTAGAGGGGTGGTGAAAATTTAGTTACGTTTTGGTGTAGGCAGAAGTGAGATTGACCGGGGGCGAGCGGTGTACGGTAGGCTAGAATACGCTGGGATAGTGCGGAAATGACGAAATGCGTCTACCTCTGCCAAGCGTTCAGTGAGGTTCGAATACAACGATACTGTGAAAGCACCACGGTAATAAAATGGTGCGCCATTGATATTTATTTTCCGGAGGTGGTTAAACACAGACAGCTAATGAAAGGTGCCATATTCATATGTCATATTGTTCTATTGTGAGTTGATGGATCACAGCGGTGTGCCCGTACGTCACAGACACAGGGGTCGTCCAGGGTGATGAAGAGTATAAGGACGAGAAATGGAAATCGCCATGTCAGATCCCTCTCAAGTACGGGATCAACGACAGTGTATTTATGGGCTAAAACACAATATTAGGACCGGTTAGACGGATTATAAGTACACGGCTAAAAGCGTGCAGTGGGCAGATGTCCAGTGTATTTCAGACCCTGTAAAGACAAAAAAGAAGAATCAGGACCGTAGATCAGGATTGAATATAGGCACCGGGATGGAAAATACTCGATAATAAAGTGGGTATGAGCAGGTTGCGAAAAAAGAACTATAGTTGGAAGCATAGGCGTTACGGAGGACCATCCTCAGAAGGAAGAGAAGAAGTCTTCAGCGTTGGTTGTAGGTTAGAGGAAAATTGGACTCAGTTGACTTCTGGTGAAAGCAAGCCGATTATTCTCAAAGCATATCATACGTGATTGCGGTCATTGTATTTGTGTAATCGGGCAATACTCTATAGCTCATTTCCTGTTGGGGATGATTCAAGTAGTTCCACGTTACTCTGCTGTGATTGAGACTCTCGCTTTGTGGTATGATCATGGTGTACCACCTTAGTCTATACGATGAAATATTAACAAATATTTTAGAGTAAATGTCAAGTGTATCAGTGAAATAAAACAGTTGGCTTCAGTTGAATGTATCACTCTAATAATGTTTTTCTCGGCAATTCCTATCGGTTTCGTGTTGGAGCTGGACGTTGGTGCACTGTGAGGATGCCGAGAAGGTTGTCAACACAGGGCTTAGGTCGCATTATAAACCTGAATAATTCAAGCCAAGGCAAACTGAGGCTTTCTGGGTTTCTGCAGACAGAGTACGTTCTGAACAAGAAGAAGAAGTGAATAATTGTATGGAATCATGCTCGGGAAAATCAACGCCTGCGAAGAGGATATCAATCCATGAGGATGATTCAAACCTCGAACGGCGGAGGTACCGGGGTTCAATAATCAGGATGAGTTTTGAAAAATGGAGGCATGGAACCAATTTTCTGAAGGTGCACTTGGGAACACTGGTGGATGTTGAAGAATATCAGCCCATAAAAGTGAGTTTAATTTCAGGATTGGTAACCTATACTATTCAGAAACAAAAAAACGCAACTGGAGGGTCCTGGTGAAGTAGTGAGTCAACTTTAGGGGAAAGTTAACTGTTTCAAAAGACACTTAAGTGGGAAATCTCCTCTTGGACTTGAGCCATATTATGCTGTTTCACTGACCAATATATATATATATATATATATATATATATGTTGACACCTTTGGTCTCGGTGTTATTCAGCGTCATTACTGGCAACGTACGACATTCTACGGGTGTGGTTCGTTTGTCGGGGTAGTGGATGTGTCGGTCAATCAAACGGGTGCGACTAGATACGAGATTAAAATGATGAATGGTACTGACCAAGATATTAGCGGGATATGCTTGAACTGTTGTTCGTTTTGGCTACAGTGCTGACGTCGGAAAAGGGCTTTGCTTTAGAGAAAGCTAAACGATCTGGTAAGCAGTTGGGAGTTCTTCCTGTCGGGTGGTTTGATTGCGGTCCCAGTTGCTGTGAAAGGTTCCACTTGGGTCTCTGTCGACATGACTCAAAGAGGCACCGTTGGTTATCCAGTTTAGCGACTGAGATAGTGGGAGACAACGAACCTGAAATAAATGGGGATTGCAGTCTGGACGAGGTTCCAGCTGTGGGTTCTGGTAGTATATAATGACAGTAGTAGTAAACTGGCTAGGTTTTGGTGAATGGGCGTGAATGATGTGTCTTTGAAGTAGTCAGTGGCACCTACTCCGCGTTCTGGGTAAAGTAGGCTCGCAGGGTATTGTGCTTTACTGCTACTGGCTAGAGAAGTTACTAACATCGGTTAAGTAACTGTGTATGCTTTCTAAAAGATTTGTTGTTTGCACTTTAGCATGGCAGTCCTCGGATACTGATAAAAAAGTAAGGCCTCGAGTTTTGGACGAATTACAAGTGATAATCCTAGGTGTCGTTTGCTTAAGAAGAAAGCAGTTTGACACCGAGGCTGTAAGATAGGTTCGAAGGAAAAGTATATGAGTGAATGGAACTGGTACACTGTTAGCACAGAGCTAAACTTGTTACTATATCTTTTGGCTAAGTGTTTATCCTATACTGAACAGATTCTGAGGAGCCTAAAAGTAGAAAAAAACTACTGAGGTTTCGGTGTTGGTGCATTAGAGGAAACCGGTCACGTGCCGAGAAATGTAGACGCATGTTTGTCTACGCTCCTTCTCGGAGGTGGTAGCGTACTGAGACAGTACCTGAGTTTGAGCAAGGAAATCTGATGTAGTGGTGATTGCAAGGTTACCGTGGTATCGTTGTTGTCTTTATCCTATTTTAAAGCAGGACAACACCGATGTGAGGACTGGATTGGAAAGCCGTGAGAGGTGCGGAAAGGATCGGGCCGAATTTTTGCCACGAAAGCGACACCAAACGGTCTACATTCAGGGCTCATGATAGGCAGCACTAAAATCTACTTCAAATAGGGAGGTAGCACGATACGCTTTCATTGGCATCCAGCTCGTGGCGCTTTAGGAGTGATCCACACTTTTTAAAGACGTTTTCATAATTTGTACAGTTTTATCACGTTCAAATATCTGGCTGTCAGAAAAGGCGGAGCTGCTTCTGATGGGTGACTACAGCTCAAACTCTCCAGCCAAAACATGGACAACATGTTACAGGCCCCGTTGGGAAAAGGTCAACCACACCAGTCAACCCGTAGCAATACTGCAGCCCGGAGACATGGGTCACATGTGGCAAGGTTGGTCTGCATTGAAGACAAAATTGTAGGGCATTATTTCTCTCTTCTTTGTGCCAATCTCTTACATTCTGATGTTCATGTCGTCTCATTGATGGTCAACTGTGTGCAGAGAGACCGTCACAGACAGGAATCTTCACCGATGTACCGCGTTAACGCCCGCCATATCCGTGATGTCAGAACCTAAAGGCAGTTTGCGTGAAACCGAAAATGCGGGCGAGGGTGGGGTCAAACACAGAGTGAGATTATTCGATGGGGTTCGGTTTCGTCGAAACACCAATTTGCACGAAGATGGGGCAAAACTTGCAGCGCTGGCAAAGTGATGCGTCAGGACGATCCACAGATGGTTTGAGGTTTCGTCGACTAAGAATCAGATGTTATATAGGCCAATCCTGTGAGGACGCTGGAGTCATGTGGTTGGGAGGGAAGTTGGGCGACGAGCGCACGATGATTCGATCCAGGATTACTACTGAATATAGGCCGAGGAGTCTGACAGGTGCTGTGTCTTGGGTTAGAGAAAGAGCCGGAGACTAAACCAAAAGTATCACTGGGAACGTTCAAATATTATCTTTCATGCAACTAGTGGTATTTCATATATTCAAGTAAGATTTAAGAGGCACTGCCCTCAGTCATGTGAGTAGCTAAGTTTGGGCATTGTAACCTGGCAAGTTTACGCTAAGGTGTTGGCAACGACGGTGAATGGTGAGGCACATTCTAGTGGTTATCTAGGATTCGGGTTGGTATCCAACACTTTCCTCGTAAGCTCTATCAATAGTCATATATGGATTTGAAAGAGCGATCAGTTTTTGGATGTCCAGCGCTACGTGTAGACTAGACTTACATATGATTTGGGAGTTGACGGAACGGCTATCAGCTGGAGGTTTATTCCACAAAGTTGCATATTTGAAGAGGAAGAAGCTTCGCCTAAGGAACTTCAGAGAAGTAGGGATCGGTGTATGGTGTTATCTATTGCACAGCTGATGTGTCGAGTTCACACCGAACTGTACTTAACCAGAAGATGCATCATATTTGTGAAGCAAATTAAACGGCAGCCAGGTAGTAAATTCGTCGGAAAATCAGATCCGGTGTTCCCCTTCCCCTGATTACCTGGAATGACACTTGTCCTGACGGGCTTAAGGAGCAGGGCTAATATATTCCAGGGTTCTCAATGAAGAGGTTGATGGGGAGTGGCCAGGTGTGTAGGTGTATTTTCAGGGTAGGAAAACCGTTCAAAAACCGTGAGGGGCAACATGGGATGGGGGAAGATGCGTCAAGGCTGGAAGTGTACGTCATTCTAATGTCGTCCCCAAATAGAAATGGGGTGCCGTGGCAAGCAGACGCCAATTTGTCGTTGATAAAGGTGAGGAAGAGTAGTGGGCTTTGGACTTTGAGTGACCGCAATAAAGACGGGTTTGGCCGAAGACAAGTGGCTATCGACCATCACATCCCGAGAGCTCTGCGATAAGTGTGACCACTACCATGCCAAGGCAGATCCGTAAGACGAGAATTGGATTCCGACTATGAGGTTTTTCCGGGAAACTGGCCAAAGACCTCAGGAATGTCCGGTGAAAGATATTACCAGGACTGACAGGATTAGCTGTGGATAGCCGGGTGGTAAGAAAACTCCTTTGGTGGTGGGAGCAATGGTGGGTATTCCGAAATCCATGCTGACCAGAGCTCAGTAGTGTATATGGTCAGGATGTAGATAACAGTCTCTCTCTACTGGCTTCCAGAATCCTGCCTTTGGTAGCTTTCCATCGAACAAATTTCTAGCTGCTCATAGAATTTTGAATACCTTGCACCCTTCGGCATGTCTTTTCATTCGATCGAACAACAAGCAGGTTTTGATCGCACCTTTGGCCCTCCCACGGAGTAGTGAGAAGTGTATAAGGCTCCATGCTTGGGATCGTCGAATTTGCGCTGAAAGAAACTTCCGTACTTTCCCAAGATCGTCAGTTTTTTTTGGCTGCCGATCGAGAAGCGGCAGCTCTCATCTTAACATGTCAAACGATGAAATACTGCTGGTTTTGGGCAATCTCAACGATTGGTGTTGGTCAGTAATATCTCCATTGCAATGCTCATGTCTTTATCTCTATGGTTCTCTCGCTGGTTCATTCAGGGAAGTTCACCATTCAGTAAGCTGCGCAAGCTCTCCTGCCTACCGCAATCGGTTTGTTATTTCCTCAGCTCCACTCAATAAATACAATCATCTTAATACTCAACGTGAATAAAAATACATGATTTGGCGCCGGCGAAACTAGTGGATTTGGTATTATCTATAAAATCAATAACAAGCAAACCGTCCTCAGAGGGTAACCGGTTTGGTTTCCGCTGTTTTATAAGTCTTTATTTCTTTTTCCTGGTATTTTCAGTGAATTTTTCGGTCGATGTCCCCCTGCAGTGCTGTGAGGCATAAAAAATAGCAATTTGAGCAACACATATCCCATCAACACCAATCTCAAACCAAAAACGAGATTGAATAATAGTATCCACGGTACCAAATGGAGATACACAAAATGTACAGTCACATTCAAGCCTGACATATTCCGTCAAATAGACTCAGAAGTAAACCTCATGGGTGCAGCTCCCACCAACTCGATCACGATGGTCAAAAAAGGTCCAAGGTCAAATTGAAATTTATCATACAAACCAGTAAAAGCGTAAACGTTTTGTGCTTAGTAGTGCCAATCAAAGTAATGTAAATTAGACCGAATCCACACAGCATATATGAAAATTTGAAGAAGTTCCGATATAGCCCTTCAACTCTCTTTGTTTCCGGACGTACCTGCAAATGAGAAACTACTCCTATCAACTTTTCAGCAACTGGAGATAAAAGAGCGGACTGATACAAGCAACTGGACGATCTGGCTGACTGCCAGCAACTGCCAAATGCACAAATGAACCCAGAAATCGTTCGGCATCAACTACGCAAACTCTACTGCAGAAGTTTAGATAAAGAATCAAAATATGTAAGCCTCAAGGCTTCGCCATCAACGTGGGTTTTTTATGCGGTACTATATCTCGCCGCTCAGTGGGGTCTGAGTTTGGCTGTGCTATGCCCAGGGCATCTTGTTTTTGGGAGGCGGAACTGGATGGTCAGACAAGTGAAAACCCATCGCTATATTACCACTACTCAAATGAATGTTAGTATTGTTCTTCAGTTGCTCCATGTAAGGATATCTGGAGCTTCAGTTTCAATAAGCTGGATACTAATTCGACTCAAGCCCCGGATCTCTGTAACCCGATCTGACTTAAACTCTGCCACTTTCGAAGGGGAGGTGCTCGATCCAGATCTCGCCCTGAGGTGTTCAGTGTAAAACCTTTAGAGCTAGGAAAACTGAATTAAATTCTCATGTAACGAACACTCGAACCCCCACCTGAGTCCATATCTGGGTAGGCGGGCTACTTTTGCCGTTCGCAGAACCCATTACTGGGAGTCATAAAAAGATGCCCACGACTGAGATATCCAGACAAACTATAAGCTCTACACACTCTGAATCATGTGCGAACTGAATGAAACTGAAGATAGTATGTACTCAGCGTGGGAAAACCAATCATCACTATATAAGCCAAAAACCTTTGTCGACCAGGACATTGAGATCTATAGGAGAAGACGGAAGTCTGATGTCAAACACAATAAAATAGAATAAGCAGCTCGGAGAGGTCGAATACGGAAGGGATAAAAAAGAAAAAGGTACGGCAGTAAAAGAAGGACAGTTGTGCCGCGAAGTGTCAGAGCGTGTCACTCAACGAACATATAGTACAGGTCCCGGACTGGACAACATCACCAGTCGAAGTTTCATGCCATTTTCAGCTGGGAAAAGTGGCCATCACCGCGGACGCATGCGAAGTGTTTCTACGGGTAAAAATGCCCGTCAAAGATAGGAACACCTTTCGTCTTCTCTGTTGGCCTGAAAACGAATTAGACCGCACAGCGGACGAGTACGGTCTGATGGTTCATCCCCCTGGAACGGTATTATTCTCTTTTCGTGCTAATTTTGCCCCCCAGGAAACCCTCAAGCGTTTTGACAGCACCAGCAATCTGGTCGCAGCTTACAGCAGTAATCAATAAAGATGAAGTTTTAATGAATCACTTTCGAGTTTATATTCTGCCATGGTGAAGAAGCAGGAAACCATTCATAGGAGCACTATTATAGGGTGCTCTAGAGCTGGCAAGCAAGAATGATGCAGGCTATGCTGGAGGAAAACATACTTTGGCATGATGAACACAGTAAGTTCTTATGAAGCAGGCGGACGGGGAAAAATTGATAAGATTACCAAGGGAAACGTTGCCAAATATGAAAAGAAACAGAAGTCTATCGGGTGAAGAGTTGACCATCAGGATGAATATTTAGTGTCATTCAAGAGATGGGGGCGCTCAAGCTGTGAAAGGAAGATAGAAGGCCAAAAATTAAGGGACTAAATATTAAGCAGGATACATTTCAAGGAAAAAGGAAATCATGCAATACACAAAAGAGTAAAAACATTTCGCCCGGGCTGAGGCCTCATCATGACGCAGGTAAAGTTACATGCTCCACACTGAGCCTCATGCGGCCTTTGTGTCCCACTATTAGGCATCGTAGTTGTGGAGTGTGACAGCTGAACACGGTGTTAAGAGGGCCTGCCCGAATCGTATTAGAAACGCGAACTCCAACGTTTTAGGTAGGACTGTCTGCCATGATGGGATGTTCTTGGTTGGGGGAAGATATAACTGGCCCTGGATCATTCATTTTTGTGGTACGTATCCTCGCTTGGCGGTTGGTCACTTAAAATTCGCTGAGAGTAGGATAGGCTGGTCAGGAGTATTTCTTTCCGCTTTTCTGCCGAAAATTACGGATTATCTCGAACGGGACCCGGCAATAATCAGTAAGCCATCGTCACTGGTAAAGTGCGTCATTCCGTGAAATGTGGGTCTTCTGGTGGAGCAAGGGACTAGTTTTCAAACAAATAGGATCTAAAAAGAGAGTGTTAAAAGAGCAACAGTTTGGTCGCTGCAACAGCTGCAGAAATGGACGGCATAGAAGGTGAATGAAGGAATGAGGGTATGGAACTATTACCGAGCCGTGAATAATGTTGACGCAGAAAAGCTACCTTTCCGTTGGATTCTTCAGAAATTTAAGACACCACAGCATCGAAGTGAATAGGGCCCCTGTAATTCTACTCCAGTGTCTAAGCCAGCCGTCTGAGGATGGCTGGATGGATACCATGTGGTCGTGGGGCCTTCCTCCCACGGGACGCTTCAGACGACGACAGTTTTTCACCAGTTGGTATTTATATCCTCCAGTTTGGAATACTGGGCGACTTCTGGGCCGGTGACTGTCTTCTGCCTTCCCTTCTATGGACCTCCTTGAAGTGTTCCCTTAGGGGTTTGCCCCCTATTCGTTGTTCCCATCATAATTGCCTTCCTCCATTTTTACTGCTTTCACTGTTACTTGAGCAGCCGCTTTGGCATGAAAAACATTGAAGGACTTCTTCTAGATGAGTGTTGGCGGCCCCAGAGCTAATGAACGAATGAGTCAGTCTGAACCCTCTCGGTCGTCCACAAACTACATTTTCCCCCGGTATTCCATGAGTCATCTACGCCTTCGGATTTCTGATGTCTTATCCATGATTACTGCTTCCATCTCAGTGTCTCCAGTGTAACTATCTGCACCAAGGTGGCGGTCTCCGTCTTCCAACTCTGCCTATGGGAATTACTTAGTCGGCCTGAGTATACTTATGGTGTTTAAAAGCAATCCACTTAACGACCCTCCTTGACTCCAGGACAGTAAGGCATTCTCTGACGGCAGCATTCCTCCCCGTACCCTGGATGCCTTCGGAAGTGTAGCTGACTGTTTCATCCTCTCGCCGAGAAAACAGAACATGATGATCGCTTGGCCACTTTTACCCAGCTGAGCATAGATCCCTGTCTCGCCTGCTTCCGAGCCAAACTGGTGATAGCCAGATCCATGCAACATGAAACCAATTCCGAACAGCCCAGAAATGTCTCTGAAAAGATTATGTCTCTACAAAACCAGGCTAATGCGGGAACCACAATTAGAGATGGGGTATATGCGAGCCATGTAACATACCATAGACGTAGGTCATGTGGAGAGGACAGAAACGGCAGTAATCAGCGCAAATCTGAGGCGGTATCTACAGAGTCACCCGGTCGTGAGCCCAAAAGAAAACTGGGAAAGATCAGGATGGTCTTATGTTGTGCAGCGAAGTGTCAGGGCGTGTCACTCAACGAACATATAGTACAGGTCCCGGACTGGACAACATCACCAGTCGAAGTTTCATGCCATTTTCAGCTGGGAAAAGTGGCCATCACCGCGGACGCATGCGAAGTGTTTCTACGGGTAAAAATGCCCGTCAAAGATAGGAACACCTTTCGTCTTCTCTGTTGGCCTGAAAACGAATTAGACCGCACAGCGGACGAGTACGGGCTGATGGTTCACCCCCCTGGAACGGTATTATTCTCTTTTTGTGCTAATTTTGCCCTCCAGGAAACCCTCAAGCGTTTTGACAGCACCAGCAATCTGGTAAGAAGAGCAGTGGGCCATTTCTGCGCAGGTGATTTTCTATCTTCCTTTGACGTCCCAAATATTGCTACTCTATATATGACCGAACTGACCCCCACTCTAAGGGCAGGAGGGTTCAGCCTCACAAAATTGACCCTAAACAGCGCTGGGATTCTGAACGTTACCTCAAAGCTCGAGAAAACTGAGCGTGCAAGAGAGCTTTTGGAATCCTTTTTACAAGTGGAGTGCAAGCTTGGATTTCAATGGAAGCCCGAAGGTGACGAATTCATATTCCCTCTGGACTTACCCAAACGACCAGCCACACGAAGAGGTATCAGGTCATCAGTATCGAGCCTCCACGGTCCTTTACACCTTATTTTACCGTGGTCGCTACGGGGAAAGTGCTCGCTGCAATCGCCGTGCCAAAGAGGGACAGGTTGGGATGAACCTCTCCAGGACGACGACGGCAAGTGATGGCGTGACTGGCTACACAGCCTAGGTCAACTTGGAGAGATCATGATACGAAGATGCTTGACAGGAGCCAGGTGCACCAGCGATGTACACCCCCACTTGTTTTCAGATGCGTCAGAAGAAGGTTACGTGGTAGTAGCTTATGGCTGCTGGGTAGATGAAAATGGTGGGAGGCACAGTCAGATAGTATTCTCAGAGGCGAGAGTAGCTCCATTGAAGACGTCATCCGTTCCGAGGCTAGAAATGACTGCGGCGGTACTGGCCGTGAAAGCCACGAAATCGATTAGGTGTTTCGCCACATAAACTTGGAGTCAAACTTTTGGACGGACTCAGCCACAGTGCCGCATTACACAAACAACGCCAACTCTCGTTTTAACACCTTCGCGGCCAACAGACTCATTGTGATCCATGAGTCGACTAAGACCGATCAGTGGCGCTGTGCGCAATCCGCCAGTGACCCGGCCGACTTCTGTCCGAGGGACCTAAGAACACTACAAATCCTGCATGTGGACGACGGGACCGGGCTTCCCAACTGCTCTCACTGCCAACGGTCCATTATTATCGCGGTCAGACGTGGCAGCAACCATGCCAAAAATTGTACGCCAGACGTATATCATAAGATGTAAGCAAGTGAGCCACCTGACACAAGCCTTCTGGAAATGTTGGACGAGGGATTACTCGTTGACCCTGCAGCCTCGGCAAAATCGGATCTCCAAAGACAGATCGTTCCGACGTGGCGATGTCGTCACCCTCGTGGACGGCCACTTACATAAGGACGGACGGCCTATCGAAGTGATCAAGGAATTCCGTACGGAAATCGGTGGCCTAATACGCACGGTGGTAACGAAAACGAACAAAGAAGACGTATTGCGAGGTATCCGTAAGATATGTTTGGTTGAGGGTGATAACGGCGAGAGCGACGTCCACGCGAAAGACCGAGCTCAAAATAAATAAACTGATGCCAACCGAAGCAGAATTTATTTATTCATCACTCATGCATTCTCCTGTAAATCCAAACCCCTCACACAGTCTCCGAAGTACATTTACATCTAATTTGACAAGGCGTTCACGATAAGGGACGGAGTTAGTCTGTCGTAATTCCAATGTATCACACGATACGACTTTGTTCGTGAATTAGGGTAAACTTTGAAACAAGCACTTGTTGACCTTTTGTAGAAACATCGCTATTTCCGAGACCTCCAGTTTGTAATATTATCCAGCCTGTGTTCAAATTGAAATAAGCTTTGAGCCAAACATACTTTCACAGTGGTTACATCACAAGATGACCCCCTTGTGTTTTAAGTACCTTGTGGCCATCTCGATTAGTCATCGAGAATCCTCAGTTTTCATTTCACCATGTTCTTTACAATTATTCGGGAAGCCCCTTTCCCCTACAATCCTTAATCGGTCCACGCATCCCGATCACATCGAACCCACTTTTTCGTGTACCCGTAACGTCACATCATCTTCAGATGAAACTCCAACACCTGGACGTATGGTGCATAACCTCGAGAAAGTCTGCAAACGTGTCGGCGACTAATGAACAGTAGATGAGGCTCGTGGCGACCGACGAACGAAATAACTTCAGGGTCTAGGTAGGTTGGGGCAAATTAGCACGCATACTTACCCCTCGCATGTTGACCTATTTATAGAAGGATTTGGTGGGCGGTGTAACGTACATGTGTGGGTATCCTCCCCATCCGTTGTCACATACTTGTATTGTTGAGACTACGCTCTTTATCTTATTGATCCTCGAACAAGTATAGCAAGCACCAACCACTGCACTAGAACATTTGTTTATATTTTGCTCGTGTTCCGCGGCGTATTTTCGATTCGAACTGGAACTGCTGCGACGGCGGTGTCTGACAGTGGCCTTTGTTGAACTCTGGTCTTCGTTGCTAAACGCTGTGGACGTACAGTTGAGAATCGCACATAATTTATATGCGTATAATTGGTAATTCAGTACCATGGAATCAGCGAGTCAATCTTTTTCTGGTTGATTGGGCTGCGCGTTACGCGCGATCGATTTAACCTTTACACTGGGAGCTTCTGTCACAAAAGCTATCGAACATCACTGTACCCGTTGCAGGATATACGGCATGAGCGACCAACCGGAATTCAGCGTAGTACAACCGAACTTGCAACACACAGGCAAGGCAGAGTGAGAGTGAGGCCTATATCAGTTTGTCTCAATCATTCTAGCTTTTCCCATCGTGTAGCCGTATAAATCTGCCTATTCTTGTATGGCTCTTTAGAGGTGCAAACCCTTGCTAGTAATTGCGAGATATATATTCTGGTGTTTATTTTTCCGGACAAAAAGCAGTGAACTGATTCCCGCATCAAGGCCATGCGTCCGTGACCTTCAGGACTTTCGGGCGGATCAACCTGTGCAATATCTCCAATAGAGCGTCGTTGCTATCAAAAAACTGAGACAAATCCTGATATCACAGGCGCTCCAAAACCCTGCGTGTCAATATCCGCAAGGCGTGCGCCTGCTTTCGTCTCAAAGATGCCATGTTGGGAGCCACGAAAAAGGGCCGATAACGGGACTATGTGGACACATGATTGGCTCTAGCCACACGGATTTCGGTGCAAATCAAACCGAATTGAACTGAACACTGGGATGAACAATTGCGTGATACATGACGAGGTCATCAGTTTAATCGCAATCCATAAGTGCTCGTCATCTATGTCTTCCTGGGCTTCAAATATTCCTAATGACCCAATGTAATACCTTATTTGGCACGTCCTCCCCTGGTATCATCCAGGTGTTGCCCAACCGGTGGATCTATATCCCATCTTCGGTAACCCTGTATCTTCATCCTTCCGGCTGCGCATCTACAGATATGCGTCCCCCAGTTTTGAACTGCCTCTTAATTATCCCTGCTCGATTGATGTTACTTTTGCCTCGCCGCTTTTCCATCACCTCATGTTTACCCAACCCTAGAGTACTATACACTTGTGTTCTCAAGTATGCGCAAACCTGAAATTATCGACATTGAGAATGTACAACGTCGATTTACCAAACATTTCGGGCCTTCTACGAACCTAAGCTACAGACAACGGTGTACGCTACCGCAGCTTGGCCATATGTGGCTTAGAATGATAAAACTCAATCTTGCACTTTTGTTTGTTTGCTCCACAAGCAAGCTGCATCTTCTAGCTAATTACAGTTCGGGTGTAAACTCGACACATCAGCTGTGCAATAGATAACACCATACACCGATCCCTACTTCTCTGAAGTTCCTTAGGCGAAGCTTCTTCCTCTTCAAATATGCAACTTTGTGGAATAAACCTCCAGCTGATAGCCGTTCCGTCAACTCCCAAATCATATGTAAGTCTAGTCTACACGTAGCGCTGGACATCCAAAAACTGATCGCTCTTTCAAATCCATATATGACTATTGATAGAGCTTACGAGGAAAGTGTTGGATACTAACCCGAATCCTAGATAACCACTAGAATGTGCCTCACCATTCACCGTCGTTGCCAACACCTTAGCGTAAACTTGCCAGGTTACAATGCCCAAACTTAGCTACTCACATGACTGAGGGCAGTGCCTCTTAAATCTTACTTGAATATATGAAATACCACTAGTTGCATGAAAGATAATATTTGAACGTTCCCAGTGATACTTTTGGTTTAGTCTCCGGCTCTTTCTCTAACCCAAGACACAGCACCTGTCAGACTCCTCGGCCTATATTCAGTAGTAATCCTGGATCGAATCATCGTGCGCTCGTCGCCCAACTTCCCTCCCAACCACATGACTCCAGCGTCCTCACAGGATTGGCCTATATAACATCTGATTCTTAGTCGACGAAACCTCAAACCATCTGTGGATCGTCCCGATGTATCCTCACAGTTCGTGCTAACAACAGCCGGCTCACATGCAAACTGGAAGTCGTCGGAGTCAGGCCTTGTCAGAAACGAGCGGTCAAACATGCATTCTCCGAGCGTTGAATGTGTCCCGTGTGTCTGTTCCCCACTTTTCCTCTCTTCCTTGGCTCGGATCCGCGACACCATCGACAGGAAAATGGCCGCAAGTCTGTGGTTCTCTTATAATGGGGGGGAGGAGGGCCAACCCTAACAGTGGCGGACCTGAAGAGTCACGCCTAAAGAATGACGGCGGTGGAGAATTGGGAAGTACTTCCCACGAGGAAAGCATGCTCTCCCGCTCCCGTGAATTAAAGAAAAAAGTACCATGAGCACTTCTGGCTGCCAAGGCATCGAATTCGTTCTGTGCGCCCCTTCAATAAGGGATGAATTCCTCTTTACAGCCACGACCCGGCCCTGCGTATACGTTGTCCCGAACAAAAAAGAGTGTGAGCTGAGCCCTCAGTACTTCTGTTTGACCCTGAGCGGGGCGATAAGCGTAGCAAATTAGCTATCCACATTGAAAACCCGACCTCACCTCGCAGTTAAAACCTGTTCCGATGGTCACAGCATCCAACAAAATCCTCTTAGGACTCCATACGATTTCGTATCTAAACCTAGCAGTTGTCCTTACTCACACTATGCCTATTCTACTACGCGTGCAGGTGCATGGCCCGCCATCGTCCTAATAACATTTCTCTGAAATTAGAAACCTCGACAGGGTACAAATCGAAACTACCCGATAACATGGTGCTCGCCACCAAGCACATACCCGTAGTCAAATGTCGAGTTAAGACCGAATTGTCTCCATGAGCTAGAGGAAACTCATCTACTTCTTCATCGCCCTAACATCGCATAAAAATATGTTCACCTACCTCCCGTTGAAACAAATCCTATCACACCTAAATCACGCCGCCACACCGACACTTTATCAGCTTGCAGCCGTTTATGTACACCAAAACTATGGCTTATCCCCGTAAACACACTCACTCTTAAATTCTGTTATCAACACTCATTTCAAAGTCCCGTACAAGGCATAAACCAAGTACCACTGGGCGCTAAAATGAAGCCCTACTCTTTACCTTAATAATAAGCCTTGCTCATCGTATATTGCCTTCATTTGCTATCGTAACCCACAGATGGAACTAATTACAAATTGCTAATCTCCCCAAATAACTGAGGCCTTGATAACATCATGAAATTGCATTCGTTGGGTTTCTATTTATAGGTTGACCACAAACCCTAGCTGGAACATTCTCTAGACTGCCACGTCTACGGTCTCCTTCCAGGTCATGCCAGTTGCTAGGATGGCCATCGGCCCACTGGGCGCTACTCTCAGATTACCGCACGGACCAAATGGATCTGACTGACGGCCATGTGTCAAACTTATACTCATGATGGCCGATCCTGTGTGGAGCCTCTTACATTGTGCACCACTGCGACTACAATAGTGTTACCCGGGTTGCAAGCCACCGTAACAGTGTCGCCGGACCGCCAGTCGGATGCCCGACATCGAACGGCACCACGCACTGGCCCAGCAATAACTTCCAGTACATCCACATATCGGTCGTTTTGGTTCCCAGATCAAGACCGAGGTCCTACCATCGCCGTTGCGTTTTCAACCTACTTTTCTCATTTCGCCAACCAACTCAATCTTAGTCCATTTTTGCCCGCTGCGCAATCACTTCTTCATCAACAGCCAGTCGCGTCTGGTGAGCCGCCCATGCTCGGGCCTTAGTTCGTGACCCGCCGTCGGTGGTGAACATGAACTTTATGAAATGAAATACCAGTATTATCTGTTAGTCGGAACTTGCCTCTATATTCTTTCGTTGTATACATAGAAACGCTTATCCTTACAACCAACAATATCCGTTGTCGCCTCAGGTCTGGTCCGCTACAAATCACTGCCGTAGAACTTGCGCACCCACATCTTATCTCCTCGTCTTTTCTGTAACGATCAAAACGCCCAAGTCCTGGTCCGAGTGAGGCCTGACCAACGATTAATAATAATAATAATAATAATAATAATAACAATAATGGTATATTTCTCGACCATGGTCGAGACACACGCGCAAGCGCATGATCACGGTGTACAACGTTACTTAAAACAATGAACTATACATGAATTTCAAGAAAGCGAGTCAAAATCGTCAGAAGCAAAGCAATATAGCTAGAGTTAGTTTTAATCGACTGAAATGATAGTGGTTCGCGCGTCAAATACGGTTTGGTTTCGAATCCGGGTTGGTTGGTGGTGGCCGGTGGGAATGCGAAATATGTAGTGAAAATACAGCGCTAAGGATGCGTTATAAACCAAAATAATGCAAGCTGTGGATAACGGAGGCCTATTGGGGTTCCATGAACGGAATAAGTTATGAAAATGAAGAGATGAAAGAAATGAATGGGAGTACACTCGTGAACTTCGGTGAATATGAGGAAAACGGCTCTCTATGAAGACGACGATGGCCCGGAATGACGGATGTTCCCGGTCTCAATAAACGGAGTGCGTCATGAAACGGGGAGATATAAACAAACTGTGTGGAAGTGGACTAGGAAACGTTGATGAATGTGGAGGAAACAGCAATACATATAAAAGGTGAGTTTAGGTTCAGGATCGATAACCCGTATCATTCAGAAAGAAGGGGGCGCAACTTGAAGGCCTTGAATTAGCGAAGAATCAATTTCGAGCTGGATAACGATCAAAAGAAAAATGAAATCTTGCAAGAGAAAACTGAGTGAAAAACCTCCGCGCAGGCTCGCGCCTTATTGTTCTGTTACGCTGACAAAAATATATTGACTTATTGATTCTCAGTGATATTTGGCGTCACTATTGGGAACCACGGATGGGGGGGGGGATAAGTGGACATTTTTCGGATGGCGTATCGAAATTTAATGAGTAAACAATTCCTGTGTTGCGTATTCTGGCTCCGTTATTGGATTGTTTCACATGAGACCAGGGTGATGTGCAGCATCCCGTGAGTATGGTTCATCAGGCGGGGTAAGGGACGTGTCAGACAGTCAGTAGAAGGTAGCTTGTGAACTGTTATTTGTGAAGACTCCAGCCGTGGCATCAGTAGCAGAGGTGTTGCGTCAGAAGACGCCTATCAATCTACTGGTAAGCAGTTGGGAGTGTTTTAGGTCGTGTGGCTCGATTGCAATCCCGTTTGGTATAAAAGATTCCGTTTAGGTCTCTGTCGGTACGAGTTGAGGTGTGGACCTTGGTCACCGAAAGTGGAGCCCGAGAGAGTGGACGACGACAAACCTGAAATAAATGATGTTAGCAATCTGGACGTGGTTCCAGCTGTGAGTTATGATAATAAATGGCGACAGTTAATAATGAACTGGTTGGGTTTATACGAACGGTCGGTGGCACATTTCATATTTTGGTCCGGGTTTTATTTCGAGAGTTTAAATAACGTAGGGTTGATAAGTACTACTTCAGGCTTGCAAGATAGCGTAGACCGGGTGGGCTGCTGCGTCTGCATTTCAAAGGATAAATGGTTTGCAATGCCCGATTCGCCGACTAATATGCTTAACTCGTTCTGGACAGCACTTCGGGGCCTCAAAGCAACGCTTAGCCCAAATCAATGCAGAACCCAAATGAAGAATACGATTGCTCTGCAAATTCCACGGTAGTATTAGCGAGTAAAAATATAAGTACAAACACGATCATACTTTTGACAGTGAGCTTCAGTCACCATCCAGCCAAAAAGGTAGTCGAAAATAAGACAAAGTTCTTTAAAAGGGGGAACAGTTGGCCACAAAGAGTAAATAGTAAGTACCTATCCTGAAGTCCAAACAAATAGAACAAGTCCTACACGCCTAATCAGGCCCAAAGAACAATTTCTCGAGCGTGGCAGCCCAAAATCAGCGTAAACGAACTGAATGTCCACGATCAGTCGGCGTGAGCGAGAAAGTGAAACTGAGGAGTAATAGAACAAAACTGTCGAACCAGTGCGACTCACTACCATGCCAACTGTCTGCAAAGTAATCTCAGTAAGAGGGCACAACCATAATAAGAAGAAGTAAGTGCATCAAGCGTAGATTAATTGTCAACTACAAAACAGCGTCAGCACGAATCAGGTCGGAGAGGACGGTCCAAAACTGGTCGTGGAGCATAGGAATGTAAGCAAAAGAGGAATTTTTTAATTGATATGGACAATACATTGCTTTGACGCATCTGCTCCATCTTCTCGTTGCAAGTGACTGCCTTCTCATTGAACTATTTTAAAACCCCCAGCTAAGCGTCCAACCATCATTCATGATGCTTCGAAAGCGCATCATATTCATTGTGAAGCATTTCTCTCCGTGCCCACTTTCAAATGTAACGTCGTTCCCTCCACATCGCAGCGGAATTACCTAAAAAATGACTAAAGTAAACGTATCTGAACTCAAAGCCTCACTCCTTCTTTAGGCTTCCATACCACCGTCCACCGGCCCGGGGATTTGTCCAAATGACACTAGCAAAATACCACTCAATACGCCACTGAAATTGCTGATTGATGATTTGACGTTGGCTTTACTCCCCGCCGTGTCTGGATATTCGTTGACGGAAATCCCCTTTCAGTCTTCCGGCAACGATCCTTAAGGCAACCAGCCGGTGCGTCCGTGTATTTCTTTCTTTTATTCTCTCGGTGAACTATTGTTTGAACCATCCTTGTATAAACTACATTTTCCCCACACTTTATTAACCCTTTAACCGGCAGCTTTGTGTTTGACAAGCTCTCCAATATGCCCTGCTTCCGAAGGACAAACAGCTTTGCACTCTCCGCGTTAACCGTCCCCACTTCAGTTAATTTAAACACCGTCTAGTCCTATGGTACTGATACTGAGATGTACAGACCCGGCCTTTAAACTTTGTGCATATTGCATACTGTTGTGAAAAGCTGTACTCAATGGACACGCCCCGTTCATGTGTGTTGATCCCAGTCGAAAAATATACCATTATTATCATTATTACTCCTTTTCTGTACCTGACCCTTCTGTTGACTTCATGCAAATTGTGTCTTCATATCACTTGTTCTGGCGGTCTCCAAATCAGCTCTGCATTCTGACCCTTCACGACGGTCAATAAAATATTTGTCGCTTCCAGTCCTCATTGCACCGGGCCTTTCAATCAAAACCAAAATTCTTTACATGGCTCGACCCCATTTCTCCTATTTTGCTCATATCACTCCACGATCCGCGCATGCATAGCCCTGCTGTGCGTTTCCGGTGTGAATGAAACCCGTGGCTCTTTTTGATTTACCCGCCCGCTCCATTTCACCTTCAGTTTTAGCTACCGAACCACCGTGGGTTTCATCAAGAACAGATTTCCGATTTCCACCTGTTCTCCCTGAAAGAAAATAAGAAAATCTTTGATAATTCGGCCCCTTAGAGAGAAATGACACGAGCTCCCAGAAGGAACATTGTCCCCCCAGCCATGCCCATTGGCCCCACTGGTCCTGTTCTGACGCAAAATCTCCTCTCTGCTGGCACAACGCTGCACACAGATAGAACAAATGATATTGTCAAGCTGTAAGCTGTTAATTTGGATCTGGCCACCTCGCCGTCCCCCAACACGCCAGCTTGCGAAAGCTCCGCCCAGCAGCCCACCCAACTGCACCTTCATCTAGTAGACTTAGTCCCCCCGCTACGGGTCTAAATGGCACGCCGTTCAAATACAAACATCGCAGTCCCCGTCTCTTTCGGGGCAAAGATTTATATTTGTTCAGTTACCAGCCTCTTCCGTTCTAATTCCTACCCCTCAAACCATCTTCCAAGTAGGTATCTAATTGCCGCCCACACCCAGACTCCACTTAAAACCCCCCACACCAACCAAGCATAGACTTAACACCCCCAAAGTGTTCTCAAGTCTTATTTTGTTATACACTCTTAGAGCCCGTCAGAGAATCTTCCATGGTTAGCAATTGGTTGGATATTTTCCTCGCCTAGGCAGCCTGACTCTTCAGTTCAGCTCACCTTATTCAACCACTATTTTCGCGCCCCTGTGCCCTGGTTTCGGTTGCTTTTTTCCGTTATTGTCCGGTAAAGGGGAAAAAGAATAGAAAAATTGCAATAAACATCCAAAAAGTCGGAGTAACAAGAGGAAACCAAGACGACAAGGAAAGTGTCCGATAGCAACCACGCCATTGATCGCGACACCTATACATGCCACTTATTGTCCTCAATAACTTAGTAGGCCCATCACGTGTCTGATAAAATTCCACCGTCTGTCACATGGGACAATCAAATAGCACCCCTCCTCACCCCCATCTGACGACCGTGGCGTCATATATTCGAGTATCAGTCACGTTGAGCATGGCGGCGCCAATCATCTTGTACCCTCCTCATCACGTCCATTTATCTTCCCACCATTTATTAGATATCTTTGTGGCTTTCAACCGCTTTCTTTGCTAATCATTGTGCCCGCCTCCTCACCCACCCCTACCTCCACTGTAGCGGATCTCGCATTCCACCACCGATCCCCGTCCGCTTGCTATGGCACCCAACTATTCTTCGGTGATGACACCAAAACAGTATGCCCCTATCCACCTCTACTACTCGTCTATAGCCACAACCAGCATACCCGGTGAGGCACGTTCTCTCCAAATTTTGGCGCATTTTGTGGTTCACAAAATTCTCTGCAAATAAAACGTCCTCTCACCTGAAGAAAGCACCAAACTGACCGGTCATATTATTACGAACGGCTTTCTCACCCCATCTGCTACACCGTGGTGGTCCTTGGCATACAATACCTTTGTTCCTTAAAGTTCTGCCAACAGGCATGGTCCCAAATAGCTGAAGCTAAGCTAAGCCCAGGCCAGATCCACCGATGTTTCTCACTATTCCCCAGTACCCCTCCCATGCTTCTCTCCCAAGACTACTCCCATGGTACTGCCTGAACACCTCCACGTACTGACCAGGTTCCTATATTACTGCCCCTGTGTCTATCCAGCTTATCTTCACCAAGAAATTCCCAGGAACATGGCCAGTACGTGGAGGTGTTCAAGCAGTATCATGGGAGTGGTCTTGGGAGAGAAGCATGGGAGGGGTACTGGGGAATAGCGAGAAACATCGGTGGATCTGGCCTGGGCTTAGCTTAGCTTCAGCTATTTGGGACCATGCCTGTTGGCAGAACTTTAAGGAACAAAGGTATTGTATGCCAAGGACCATCACGGTGTAGCAAATAGGGTGAAAAAGCCGTTCGTAATAATATGACCGGTCAGTTTGGTGCTTTCTTCAGGTGAGAGGACGTTTTATTTGCAGAGAATTTTGTGAACCACAAAATGCGCCAAAATTTGGAGAGAACGTGCCTCACCGGGTATGCTGGTTGTGGCTATAGACGAGTAGTAGAGGTGGATAGGGGCATACTGTTTTGGTGTCATCACCGAAGAATAGTTGGGTGCCATAGCAAGCGGACGGGGATCGGTGGTGGAATGCGAGATCCGCTACAGTGGAGGTAGGGGTGGGTGAGGAGGCGGGCACAATGATTAGCAAAGAAAGCGGTTGAAAGCCACAAAGATATCTAATAAATGGTGGGAAGATAAATGGACGTGATGAGGAGGGTACAAGATGATTGGCGCCGCCATGCTCAACGTGACTGATACTCGAATATATGACGCCACGGTCGTCAGATGGGGGTGAGGAGGGGTGCTATTTGATTGTCCCATGTGACAGACGGTGGAATTTTATCAGACACGTGATGGGCCTACTAAGTTATTGAGGACAATAAGTGGCATGTATAGGTGTCGCGATCAGTGGCGTGGTTGCTATCGGACACTTTCCTTGTCGTCTTGGTTTCCTCTTGTTACTCCGACTTTTTGGATGTTTATTGCAATTTTTCTATTCTTTTTCCCCTTTACCGGACAATAACGGAAAAAAGCAACCGAAACCAGGGCACAGGGGCGCGAAAATAGTGGTTGAATAAGGTGAGCTGAACTGAAGAGTCAGGCTGCCTAGGCGAGGAAAATATCCAACCAATTGCTAACCATGGAAGATTCTCTGACGGGCTCTAAGAGTGTATAACAAAATAAGACTTGAGAACACTTTGGGGGTGTTAAGTCTATGCTTGGTTGGTGTGGGGGGTTTTAAGTGGAGTCTGGGTGTGGGCGGCAATTAGATACCTACTTGGAAGATGGTTTGAGGGGTAGGAATTAGAACGGAAGAGGCTGGTAACTGAACAAATATAAATCTTTGCCCCGAAAGAGACGGGGACTGCGATGTTTGTATTTGAACGGCGTGCCATTTAGACCCGTAGCGGGGGGACTAAGTCTACTAGATGAAGGTGCAGTTGGGTGGGCTGCTGGGCGGAGCTTTCGCAAGCTGGCGTGTTGGGGGACGGCGAGGTGGCCAGATCCAAATTAACAGCTTACAGCTTGACAATATCATTTGTTCTATCTGTGTGCAGCGTTGTGCCAGCAGAGAGGAGATTTTGCGTCAGAACAGGACCAGTGGGGCCAATGGGCATGGCTGGGGGGACAATGTTCCTTCTGGGAGCTCGTGTCATTTCTCTCTAAGGGGCCGAATTATCAAAGATTTTCTTATTTTCTTTCAGGGAGAACAGGTGGAAATCGGAAATCTGTTCTTGATGAAACCCACGGTGGTTCGGTAGCTAAAACTGAAGGTGAAATGGAGCGGGCGGGTAAATCAAAAAGAGCCACGGGTTTCGTTCACACCGGAAACGCACAGCAGGGCTATGCATGCGCGGATCGTGGAGTGATATGAGCAAAATAGGAGAAATGGGGTCGAGCCATGTAAAGAATTTTGGTTTTGATTGAAAGGCCCGGTGCAATGAGGACTGGAAGCGACAAATATTTTATTGACCGTCGTGAAGGGTCAGAATGCAGAGCTGATTTGGAGACCGCCAGAACAAGTGATATGAAGACACAATTTGCATGAAGTCAACAGAAGGGTCAGGTACAGAAAAGGAGTAATAATGATAATAATGGTATATTTTTCGACTGGGATCAACACACATGAACGGGGCGTGTCCATTGAGTACAGCTTTTCACAACAGTATGCAATATGCACAAAGTTTAAAGGCCGGGTCTGTACATCTCAGTATCAGTACCATAGGACTAGACGGTGTTTAAATTAACTGAAGTGGGGACGGTTAACGCGGAGAGTGCAAAGCTGTTTGTCCTTCGGAAGCAGGGCATATTGGAGAGCTTGTCAAACACAAAGCTGCCGGTTAAAGGGTTAATAAAGTGTGGGGAAAATGTAGTTTATACAAGGATGGTTCAAACAATAGTTCACCGAGAGAATAAAAGAAAGAAATACACGGACGCACCGGCTGGTTGCCTTAAGGATCGTTGCCGGAAGACTGAAAGGGGATTTCCGTCAACGAATATCCAGACACGGCGGGGAGTAAAGCCAACGTCAAATCATCAATCAGCAATTTCAGTGGCGTATTGAGTGGTATTTTGCTAGTGTCATTTGGACAAATCCCCGGGCCGGTGGACGGTGGTATGGAAGCCTAAAGAAGGAGTGAGGCTTTGAGTTCAGATACGTTTACTTTAGTCATTTTTTAGGTAATTCCGCTGCGATGTGGAGGGAACGACGTTACATTTGAAAGTGGGCACGGAGAGAAATGCTTCACAATGAATATGATGCGCTTTCGAAGCATCATGAATGATGGTTGGACGCTTAGCTGGGGGTTTTAAAATAGTTCAATGAGAAGGCAGTCACTTGCAACGAGAAGATGGAGCAGATGCGTCAAAGCAATGTATTGTCCATATCAATTAAAAAATTCCTCTTTTGCTTACATTCCTATGCTCCACGACCAGTTTTGGACCGTCCTCTCCGACCTGATTCGTGCTGACGCTGTTTTGTAGTTGACAATTAATCTACGCTTGATGCACTTACTTCTTCTTATTATGGTTGTGCCCTCTTACTGAGATTACTTTGCAGACAGTTGGCATGGTAGTGAGTCGCACTGGTTCGACAGTTTTGTTCTATTACTCCTCAGTTTCACTTTCTCGCTCACGCCGACTGATCGTGGACATTCAGTTCGTTTACGCTGATTTTGGGCTGCCACGCTCGAGAAATTGTTCTTTGGGCCTGATTAGGCGTGTAGGACTTGTTCTATTTGTTTGGACTTCAGGATAGGTACTTACTATTTACTCTTTGTGGCCAACTGTTCCCCCTTTTAAAGAACTTTGTCTTATTTTCGACTACCTTTTTGGCTGGATGGTGACTGAAGCTCACTGTCAAAAGTATGATCGTGTTTGTACTTATATTTTTACTCGCTAATACTACCGTGGAATTTGCAGAGCAATCGTATTCTTCATTTGGGTTCTGCATTGATTTGGGCTAAGCGTTGCTTTGAGGCCCCGAAGTGCTGTCCAGAACGAGTTAAGCATATTAGTCGGCGAATCGGGCATTGCAAACCATTTATCCTTTGAAATGCAGACGCAGCAGCCCACCCGGTCTACGCTATCTTGCAAGCCTGAAGTAGTACTTATCAACCCTACGTTATTTAAACTCTCGAAATAAAACCCGGACCAAAATATGAAATGTGCCACCGACCGTTCGTATAAACCCAACCAGTTCATTATTAACTGTCGCCATTTATTATCATAACTCACAGCTGGAACCACGTCCAGATTGCTAACATCATTTATTTCAGGTTTGTCGTCGTCCACTCTCTCGGGCTCCACTTTCGGTGACCAAGGTCCACACCTCAACTCGTACCGACAGAGACCTAAACGGAATCTTTTATACCAAACGGGATTGCAATCGAGCCACACGACCTAAAACACTCCCAACTGCTTACCAGTAGATTGATAGGCGTCTTCTGACGCAACACCTCTGCTACTGATGCCACGGCTGGAGTCTTCACAAATAACAGTTCACAAGCTACCTTCTACTGACTGTCTGACACGTCCCTTACCCCGCCTGATGAACCATACTCACGGGATGCTGCACATCACCCTGGTCTCATGTGAAACAATCCAATAACGGAGCCAGAATACGCAACACAGGAATTGTTTACTCATTAAATTTCGATACGCCATCCGAAAAATGTCCACTTATCCCCCCCCCCATCCGTGGTTCCCAATAGTGACGCCAAATATCACTGAGAATCAATAAGTCAATATATTTTTGTCAGCGTAACAGAACAATAAGGCGCGAGCCTGCGCGGAGGTTTTTCACTCAGTTTTCTCTTGCAAGATTTCATTTTTCTTTTGATCGTTATCCAGCTCGAAATTGATTCTTCGCTAATTCAAGGCCTTCAAGTTGCGCCCCCTTCTTTCTGAATGATACGGGTTATCGATCCTGAACCTAAACTCACCTTTTATATGTATTGCTGTTTCCTCCACATTCATCAACGTTTCCTAGTCCACTTCCACACAGTTTGTTTATATCTCCCCGTTTCATGACGCACTCCGTTTATTGAGACCGGGAACATCCGTCATTCCGGGCCATCGTCGTCTTCATAGAGAGCCGTTTTCCTCATATTCACCGAAGTTCACGAGTGTACTCCCATTCATTTCTTTCATCTCTTCATTTTCATAACTTATTCCGTTCATGGAACCCCAATAGGCCTCCGTTATCCACAGCTTGCATTATTTTGGTTTATAACGCATCCTTAGCGCTGTATTTTCACTACATATTTCGCATTCCCACCGGCCACCACCAACCAACCCGGATTCGAAACCAAACCGTATTTGACGCGCGAACCACTATCATTTCAGTCGATTAAAACTAACTCTAGCTATATTGCTTTGCTTCTGACGATTTTGACTCGCTTTCTTGAAATTCATGTATAGTTCATTGTTTTAAGTAACGTTGTACACCGTGATCATGCGCTTGCGCGTGTGTCTCGACCATGGTCGAGAAATATACCATTATTGTTATTATTATTATTATTATTATTATTATTATTATTAATCGTTGGTCAGGCCTCACTCGGACCAGGACTTGGGCGTTTTGATCGTTACAGAAAAGACGAGGAGATAAGATGTGGGTGCGCAAGTTCTACGGCAGTGATTTGTAGCGGACCAGACCTGAGGCGACAACGGATATTGTTGGTTGTAAGGATAAGCGTTTCTATGTATACAACGAAAGAATATAGAGGCAAGTTCCGACTAACAGATAATACTGGTATTTCATTTCATAAAGTTCATGTTCACCACCGACGGCGGGTCACGAACTAAGGCCCGAGCATGGGCGGCTCACCAGACGCGACTGGCTGTTGATGAAGAAGTGATTGCGCAGCGGGCAAAAATGGACTAAGATTGAGTTGGTTGGCGAAATGAGAAAAGTAGGTTGAAAACGCAACGGCGATGGTAGGACCTCGGTCTTGATCTGGGAACCAAAACGACCGATATGTGGATGTACTGGAAGTCATTGCTGGGCCAGTGCGTGGTGCCGTTCGATGTCGGGCATCCGACTGGCGGTCCGGCGACACTGTTACGGTGGCTTGCAACCCGGGTAACACTATTGTAGTCGCAGTGGTGCACAATGTAAGAGGCTCCACACAGGATCGGCCATCATGAGTATAAGTTTGACACATGGCCGTCAGTCAGATCCATTTGGTCCGTGCGGTAATCTGAGAGTAGCGCCCAGTGGGCCGATGGCCATCCTAGCAACTGGCATGACCTGGAAGGAGACCGTAGACGTGGCAGTCTAGAGAATGTTCCAGCTAGGGTTTGTGGTCAACCTATAAATAGAAACCCAACGAATGCAATTTCATGATGTTATCAAGGCCTCAGTTATTTGGGGAGATTAGCAATTTGTAATTAGTTCCATCTGTGGGTTACGATAGCAAATGAAGGCAATATACGATGAGCAAGGCTTATTATTAAGGTAAAGAGTAGGGCTTCATTTTAGCGCCCAGTGGTACTTGGTTTATGCCTTGTACGGGACTTTGAAATGAGTGTTGATAACAGAATTTAAGAGTGAGTGTGTTTACGGGGATAAGCCATAGTTTTGGTGTACATAAACGGCTGCAAGCTGATAAAGTGTCGGTGTGGCGGCGTGATTTAGGTGTGATAGGATTTGTTTCAACGGGAGGTAGGTGAACATATTTTTATGCGATGTTAGGGCGATGAAGAAGTAGATGAGTTTCCTCTAGCTCATGGAGACAATTCGGTCTTAACTCGACATTTGACTACGGGTATGTGCTTGGTGGCGAGCACCATGTTATCGGGTAGTTTCGATTTGTACCCTGTCGAGGTTTCTAATTTCAGAGAAATGTTATTAGGACGATGGCGGGCCATGCACCTGCACGCGTAGTAGAATAGGCATAGTGTGAGTAAGGACAACTGCTAGGTTTAGATACGAAATCGTATGGAGTCCTAAGAGGATTTTGTTGGATGCTGTGACCATCGGAACAGGTTTTAACTGCGAGGTGAGGTCGGGTTTTCAATGTGGATAGCTAATTTGCTACGCTTATCGCCCCGCTCAGGGTCAAACAGAAGTACTGAGGGCTCAGCTCACACTCTTTTTTGTTCGGGACAACGTATACGCAGGGCCGGGTCGTGGCTGTAAAGAGGAATTCATCCCTTATTGAAGGGGCGCACAGAACGAATTCGATGCCTTGGCAGCCAGAAGTGCTCATGGTACTTTTTTCTTTAATTCACGGGAGCGGGAGAGCATGCTTTCCTCGTGGGAAGTACTTCCCAATTCTCCACCGCCGTCATTCTTTAGGCGTGACTCTTCAGGTCCGCCACTGTTAGGGTTGGCCCTCCTCCCCCCCATTATAAGAGAACCACAGACTTGCGGCCATTTTCCTGTCGATGGTGTCGCGGATCCGAGCCAAGGAAGAGAGGAAAAGTGGGGAACAGACACACGGGACACATTCAACGCTCGGAGAATGCATGTTTGACCGCTCGTTTCTGACAAGGCCTGACTCCGACGACTTCCAGTTTGCATGTGAGCCGGCTGTTGTTAGCACGAACTGTGAGGATACATCGGGACGATCCACAGATGGTTTGAGGTTTCGTCGACTAAGAATCAGATGTTATATAGGCCAATCCTGTGAGGACGCTGGAGTCATGTGGTTGGGAGGGAAGTTGGGCGACGAGCGCACGATGATTCGATCCAGGATTACTACTGAATATAGGCCGAGGAGTCTGACAGGTGCTGTGTCTTGGGTTAGAGAAAGAGCCGGAGACTAAACCAAAAGTATCACTGGGAACGTTCAAATATTATCTTTCATGCAACTAGTGGTATTTCATATATTCAAGTAAGATTTAAGAGGCACTGCCCTCAGTCATGTGAGTAGCTAAGTTTGGGCATTGTAACCTGGCAAGTTTACGCTAAGGTGTTGGCAACGACGGTGAATGGTGAGGCACATTCTAGTGGTTATCTAGGATTCGGGTTAGTATCCAACACTTTCCTCGTAAGCTCTATCAATAGTCATATATGGATTTGAAAGAGCGATCAGTTTTTGGATGTCCAGCGCTACGTGTAGACTAGACTTACATATGATTTGGGAGTTGACGGAACGGCTATCAGCTGGAGGTTTATTCCACAAAGTTGCATATTTGAAGAGGAAGAAGCTTCGCCTAAGGAACTTCAGAGAAGTAGGGATCGGTGTATGGTGTTATCTATTGCACAGCTGATGTGTCGAGTTTACACCCGAACTGTAATTAGCTAGAAGATGCAGCTTGCTTGTGGAGCAAACAAACAAAAGTGCAAGATTGAGTTTTATCATTCTAAGCCACATATGGCCAAGCTGCGGTAGCGTACACCGTTGTCTGTAGCTTAGGTTCGTAGAAGGCCCGAAATGTTTGGTAAATCGACGTTGTACATTCTCAATGTCGATAATTTCAGGTTTGCGCATACTTGAGAACACAAGTGTATAGTACTCTAGGGTTGGGTAAACATGAGGTGATGGAAAAGCGGCGAGGTAAAAGTAACATCAATCGAGCAGGGATAATTAAGAGGCAGTTCAAAACTGGGGGACGCATATCTGTAGATGCGCAGCCGGAAGGATGAAGATACAGGGTTACCGAAGATGGGATATAGATCCACCGGTTGGGCAACACCTGGATGATACCAGGGGAGGACGTGCCAAATAAGGTATTACATTGGGTCATTAGGAATATTTGAAGCCCAGGAAGACATAGATGACGAGCACTTATGGATTGCGATTAAACTGATGACCTCGTCATGTATCACGCAATTGTTCATCCCAGTGTTCAGTTCAATTCGGTTTGATTTGCACCGAAATCCGTGTGGCTAGAGCCAATCATGTGTCCACATAGTCCCGTTATCGGCCCTTTTCCGTGGCTCCCAACATGGCATCTTTGAGACGAAAGCAGGCGCACGCCTTGCGGATATTGACACGCAGGGTTTTGGAGCGCCTGTGATATCAGGATTTGTCTCAGTTTTTTGATAGCAACGACGCTCTATTGGAGATATTGCACAGGTTGATCCGCCCGAAAGTCCTGAAGGTCACGGACGCATGGCCTTGATGCGGGAATCAGTTCACTGCTTTTTGTCCGGAAAAATAAACACCAGAATATATATCTCGCAATTACTAGCAAGGGTTTGCACCTCTAAAGAGCCATACAAGAATAGGCAGATTTATACGGCTACACGATGGGAAAAGCTAGAATGATTGAGACAAACTGATATAGGCCTCACTCTCACTCTGCCTTGCCTGTGTGTTGCAAGTTCGGTTGTACTACGCTGAATTCCGGTTGGTCGCTCATGCCGTATATCCTGCAACGGGTACAGTGATGTTCGATAGCTTTTGTGACAGAAGCTCCCAGTGTAAAGGTTAAATCGATCGCGCGTAACGCGCAGCCCAATCAACCAGAAAAAGATTGACTCGCTGATTCCATGGTACTGAATTACCAATTATACGCATATAAATTATGTGCGATTCTCAACTGTACGTCCACAGCGTTTAGCAACGAAGACCAGAGTTCAACAAAGGCCACTGTCAGACACCGCCGTCGCAGCAGTTCCAGTTCGAATCGAAAATACGCCGCGGAACACGAGCAAAATATAAACAAATGTTCTAGTGCAGTGGTTGGTGCTTGCTATACTTGTTCGAGGATCAATAAGATAAAGAGCGTAGTCTCAACAATACAAGTATGTGACAACGGATGGGGAGGATACCCACACATGTACGTTACACCGCCCACCAAATCCTTCTATAAATAGGTCAACATGCGAGGGGTAAGTATGCGTGCTAATTTGCCCCAACCTACCTAGACCCTGAAGTTATTTCGTTCGTCGGTCGCCACGAGCCTCATCTACTGTTCATTAGTCGCCGACACGTTTGCAGACTTTCTCGAGGTTATGCACCATACGTCCAGGTGTTGGAGTTTCATCTGAAGATGATGTGACGTTACGGGTACACGAAAAAGTGGGTTCGATGTGATCGGGATGCGTGGACCGATTAAGGATTGTAGGGGAAAGGGGCTTCCCGAATAATTGTAAAGAACATGGTGAAATGAAAACTGAGGATTCTCGATGACTAATCGAGATGGCCACAAGGTACTTAAAACACAAGGGGGTCATCTTGTGATGTAACCACTGTGAAAGTATGTTTGGCTCAAAGCTTATTTCAATTTGAACACAGGCTGGATAATATTACAAACTGGAGGTCTCGGAAATAGCGATGTTTCTACAAAAGGTCAACAAGTGCTTGTTTCAAAGTTTACCCTAATTCACGAACAAAGTCGTATCGTGTGATACATTGGAATTACGACAGACTAACTCCGTCCCTTATCGTGAACGCCTTGTCAAATTAGATGTAAATGTACTTCGGAGACTGTGTGAGGGGTTTGGATTTACAGGAGAATGCATGAGTGATGAATAAATAAATTCTGCTTCGGTTGGCATCAGTTTATTTATTTTGAGCTCGGTCTTTCGCGTGGACGTCGCTCTCGCCGTTATCACCCTCAACCAAACATATCTTACGGATACCTCGCAATACGTCTTCTTTGTTCGTTTTCGTTACCACCGTGCGTATTAGGCCACCGATTTCCGTACGGAATTCCTTGATCACTTCGATAGGCCGTCCGTCCTTATGTAAGTGGCCGTCCACGAGGGTGACGACATCGCCACGTCGGAACGATCTGTCTTTGGAGATCCGATTTTGCCGAGGCTGCAGGGTCAACGAGTAATCCCTCGTCCAACATTTCCAGAAGGCTTGTGTCAGGTGGCTCACTTGCTTACATCTTATGATATACGTCTGGCGTACAATTTTTGGCATGGTTGCTGCCACGTCTGACCGCGATAATAATGGACCGTTGGCAGTGAGAGCAGTTGGGAAGCCCGGTCCCGTCGTCCACATGCAGGATTTGTAGTGTTCTTAGGTCCCTCGGACAGAAGTCGGCCGGGTCACTGGCGGATTGCGCACAGCGCCACTGATCGGTCTTAGTCGACTCATGGATCACAATGAGTCTGTTGGCCGCGAAGGTGTTAAAACGAGAGTTGGCGTTGTTTGTGTAATGCGGCACTGTGGCTGAGTCCGTCCAAAAGTTTGACTCCAAGTTTATGTGGCGAAACACCTAATCGATTTCGTGGCTTTCACGGCCAGTACCGCCGCAGTCATTTCTAGCCTCGGAACGGATGACGTCTTCAATGGAGCTACTCTCGCCTCTGAGAATACTATCTGACTGTGCCTCCCACCATTTTCATCTACCCAGCAGCCATAAGCTACTACCACGTAACCTTCTTCTGACGCATCTGAAAACAAGTGGGGGTGTACATCGCTGGTGCACCTGGCTCCTGTCAAGCATCTTCGTATCATGATCTCTCCAAGTTGACCTAGGCTGTGTAGCCAGTCACGCCATCACTTGCCGTCGTCGTCCTGGAGAGGTTCATCCCAACCTGTCCCTCTTTGGCACGGCGATTGCAGCGAGCACTTTCCCCGTAGCGACCACGGTAAAATAAGGTGTAAAGGACCGTGGAGGCTCGATACTGATGACCTGATACCTCTTCGTGTGGCTGGTCGTTTGGGTAAGTCCAGAGGGAATATGAATTCGTCACCTTCGGGCTTCCATTGAAATCCAAGCTTGCGCTCCACTTGTAAAAAGGATTCCAAAAGCTCTCTTGCACGCTCAGTTTTCTCGAGCTTTGAGGTAACGTTCAGAATCCCAGCGCTGTTTAGGGTCAATTTTGTGAGGCTGAACCCTCCTGCCCTTAGAGTGGGGGTCAGTTCGGTCATATATAGAGTAGCAATATTTGGGACGTCAAAGGAAGATAGAAAATCACCTGCGCAGAAATGGCCCACTGCTCTTCTTACCAGATTGCTGGTGCTGTCAAAACGCTTGAGGGTTTCCTGGAGGGCAAAATTAGCACAAAAAGAGAATAATACCGTTCCAGGGGGGTGAACCATCAGCCCGTACTCGTCCGCTGTGCGGTCTAATTCGTTTTCAGGCCAACAGAGAAGACGAAAGGTGTTCCTATCTTTGACGGGCATTTTTACCCGTAGAAACACTTCGCATGCGTCCGCGGTGATGGCCACTTTTCCCAGCTGAAAATGGCATGAAACTTCGACTGGTGATGTTGTCCAGTCCGGGACCTGTACTATATGTTCGTTGAGTGACACGCCCTGACACTTCGCTGCACAACATAAGACCATCCTGATCTTTCCCAGTTTTCTTTTGGGCTCACGACCGGGTGACTCTGTAGATACCGCCTCAGATTTGCGCTGATTACTGCCGTTTCTGTCCTCTCCACATGACCTACGTCTATGGTATGTTACATGGCTCGCATATACCCCATCTCTAATTGTGGTTCCCGCATTAGCCTGGTTTTGTAGAGACATAATCTTTTCAGAGACATTTCTGGGCTGTTCGGAATTGGTTTCATGTTGCATGGATCTGGCTATCACCAGTTTGGCTCGGAAGCAGGCGAGACAGGGACCTATGCTCAGCTGGGTAAAAGTGGCCAAGCGATCATCATGTTCCGTTTTCTCGGCGAGAGGATGAAACAGTCAGCTACACTTCCGAAGGCATCCAGGGTACGGGGAGGAATGCTGCCGTCAGAGAATGCCTTACTGTCCTGGAGTCAAGGAGGGTCGTTAAGTGGATTGCTTTTAAACACCATAAGTATACTCAGGCCGACTAAGTAATTCCCATAGGCAGAGTTGGAAGACGGAGACCGCCACCTTGGTGCAGATAGTTACACTGGAGACACTGAGATGGAAGCAGTAATCATGGATAAGACATCAGAAATCCGAAGGCGTAGATGACTCCTGGAATACCGGGGGAAAATGTAGTTTGTGGACGACCGAGAGGGTTCAGACTGACTCATTCGTTCACTAGCTCTGGGGCCGCCAATACTCATCTGGAAGAAGTCCTTCAATGTTTTTCATGCTAAAGCGGCTGCTCAAGTAACAGTGAAAGCAGTAAAAATGGAGGAAGGCAATTATGATGGGAACAACGAATAGGGGGCAAACCCCTAAGGGAACACTTCATGGAGGTCCATAGAAGGGAAGGCAGAAGACAGCCACCGGCCCAGAAGTCGCCCAGTATTCCAAATTGGAGGATATAAATACCAACTGGTGAAAAACTGTCGTCGTCTGAAGCGTCCCGTGGGAGGAAGGCCCCACGACCACATGGTATCCATCCAGCCATCCTCAGACCGCTGGCTTAGACACTGGAGTAGAATTACAGGGGCCCTATTCACTTCGATGCTGTGGTGTCTTAAATTTCTGAAGAATCCAACGGAAAGGTAGCTTTTCTGCGTCAACATTATTCACGGCTCGGTAATAGTTCCATACCCTCATTCCTTCATTCATCTTCTATGCCGTCCATTTCTGCAGCTGTTGCAGCGACCAAACTGTTGCTCTTTTAACACTCTCTTTTTAGATCCTATTTGTTTGAAAACTAGTCCCTTGCTCCACCAGAAGACCCACATTTCACGGAATGACGCACTTTACCAGTGACGATGGCTTACTGATTATTGCCGGGTCCCGTTCGAGATAATCCGTAATTTTCGGCAGAAAAGCGGAAAGAAATACTCCTGACCAGCCTATCCTACTCTCAGCGAATTTTAAGTGACCAACCGCCAAGCGAGGATACGTACCACAAAAATGAATGATCCAGGGCCAGTTATATCTTCCCCCAACCAAGAACATCCCATCATGGCAGACAGTCCTACCTAAAACGTTGGAGTTCGCGTTTCTAATACGATTCGGGCAGGCCCTCCTAACACCGTGTTCAGCTGTCACACTCCACAACTACGATGCCTAATAGTGGGACACAAAGGCCGCATGAGGCTCAGTGTGGAGCATGTAACTTTACTTGCGTCATGATGAGGCCTCAGCCCGGGCGAAATGTTTTTACTCTTTTGTGTATTGCATGATTTCCTTTTTCCTTGAAATGTATCCTGCTTAATATTTAGTCCCTTAATTTTTGGCCTTCTATCTTCCTTTCACAGCTTGAGCGCCCCCATCTCTTGAATGACACTAAATATTCATCCTGATGGTCAACTCTTCACCCGATAGACTTTTGTTTCTTTTCATATTTGGCAACGTTTTCCTTGGTAATCTTATCAATTTTTCCCCGTCCGCCTGCTTCATAAGAACTTACTGTGTTCATCATGCCAAAGTATGTTTTCCTCCAGCATAGCCTGCATCATTCTTGCTTGCCAGCTCTAGAGCACCCTATAATAGCGCTCCTATGAATGGTTTCCTGCTTCTTCGCCATGGCAGAATATAAACTCGAAAGCGATTCATTGAAACTTCATCTTTATTGATTACTGCTGTAAGCTGCGACCATCATTTTCTGCATCGCCTCTCTGCCATAGTGGAGAAATATCCCATTATTATTATATTGGAAATCGCGGAAGTTTTGCCGGTCCACATGGGAAATCTAACAGACCATGTCAGGAACTACAGACCTGTTAGCCTATTAGCACCTTTCATAAAGGCAACGGAGAAGTTAATCCAATATGCTTTGGTAGGACATCTAAAAGGGTACAGCCTACTCGCCCATGTACAGCACGGCTTTGGAAATCGCAGGTGGTGATTCAAACGACGGGCATTTTGATGAGGAGCCCACGAGGTTGGGCCAGAAAAAGAAGGTGGAAGGGTGTTACTGGTGCACTTGCAAGACGACTGATGGCGTGAATCACAGGCTGTTTCTACGTAGTCCAGGGGGAATGAGGTTGGATACAGGGCTGATGGGGTGGATAATGGCTTAAAAGTTTGACCACCGATTAGAAGTCAAATTAATGGACACCAAATCCTCGACGGCAGCAGTAGCCAATGGAGTTATTCAGGGACCGTCAGCGAGTGCAGTACAGTTCCTGATATATTCAAATGACCTATCTCGGGTGATGGAATCACCCTGTTTCGTGAACACTGGTGACGTGGATGTGCTGAGGTACTCAGAATCAGCGCAGGTCCAGATGAACTCAAATGCTTTCCGTCAGTGGTTTTTGGAAAAACTTGCCTCCGAACCCGGCCAGACTCTCATGTCCGATGGCCGAGGGGTAAAGCAGTACATTTCATGCAAACCCGAAAAACCCGGAACCCGTGGCCTGGAAATGCTAAAGCAGGAACATGGTTATGATCGTCACAGGCATCTTTAAACCTTTGATACAATGTCTGTGGGCTTCTGAAAATTAAAGTAAATGCACGTACCAGCGGCGCCGAAAGTTACCATCAAAAGACGCAAATTCGCTGAGGCCTTTGTACATGACCGCGGTCCTGCCCCACTTAGGGTACCTATTTCAAGCCTGGGATCCACAATTAATGAGAACCTCCCTCTCTCTGGAGAAATTACGTGGAAGGTATAAGAGAAAGGCTTCATGGTTGCATGGTATAGAGCATGAGAGTAAGTAACGAAGGCCGGGGACGCTTCCCCTCGGGTTCAGGAGACCGCCCGAAACACCGATTGGGAAAACAAAAGTTAAACGGGGTATTAGCTGAAACTAGCCGCTGTTTGCTAGTAGCGAATCTCTGCTCTCCGCGGAAAAAAATTGAAACCACTCCAGCCGAGGGACAGCAAGACCGTCACAGCTGAGTCGTTTGCTTGCAGGGTAATCACCAACTGGAATGAGCTACGCAAGTTATCGGTGGAAGTAAAACTTCGACAGTGTTCAGGAGGAAGCTAGACACTATGTGAATACAGGCATTTCCGGATTGCCAGTGAGTCAACAAGATCAATCCAGTTATGATTACTCGGTCCCATTCAGTCTGCATCGAATTCTTCTCCCACTTCAGTCCTCTTCATTCTGCTGGGACTCATCCCCTGAAAGCCACTGGGTCTCCCTAGACTTCCCGGTAATCCATGGAAGCTGATAGCTGGATGTCTTGGTCTTTACATCGAGATTGGATCTCGTTGGTCCGATGCCCTACCCCGTCTAAATGTAACTTTTCGCTCTCTGGGAAGGTAATTATGATGCGTGCCCTTTTCCCAGCCGTAGAAAGAAGAGGGACCCCGGGAAGTTGAAGCACGATGAGACCGGCGGACAGCTGGAAAAACAAGCTGTACTGTTATTGGAACCGGTAGTCATTCTCGCGCTCTGACTTGATTTCACCTTGTCTAGAATGGCCCACGGGGCTACGAGAATACCAGAGACCGAACACAAACAAATCTTTTGGACTAGATGGCTGATTTCCCGTCAACTTTAAACTCCCGGAGATTCAAGCAACTGGACATAACAGTTGACAGTGTCGTGCAGCTGCTGGACAAGGTGTACCGTCAACCTACGGGAAGGCAGTGGCGACAGTGCCTATCCTCCAGGGTGGACAGCTCTCGCGGAAGCAAAACTAGGTACGTACAGGCCTTGAGCGTATCATTTGAGAAAGCTTAGAAAAACTGTTGGTAGAACAGATGTGCAAACATCTGATGAAACGCGTGCAGCTAATTGAGGCAATGCAAATGTTTTATTGGATATACGGTAAACGTCAAAACTTTTGGGTCTCCCGGACCAAGTCGACAAAAACTGGATAAGAGAGAAACAGTGAAGTGCGTATTCTAGACCATAGTGAGGCCCTCAGCCGCCTCTTGCTTCTGAGTAAACCTAAAATACAGGATAGGCAGACAGCCACAAAGCTGAATAGGGGACCTTTAGGCTCACAGGATTCTTATACACGAGCAGGAGGTGCAAAACCTGAACCAGTGTGTTCAAAAGCAGTGTCCGCGAAGAACCGGATATGGGGACGTTTTTGTCCGTCCTGCTTGTGAATGACTTGGCCAAAGCTTCATATTTGCACACAGTGGCAAGGTTGTCGGGAGAGGCCGGCGGGAGTTGCTAGCTAGGGATATTTAAGACGAGTTGAGACAGACAAACACGTGGAATATGCCGTCAAATTGAGGTCAAAACCATCCGCGGGACGAAGATCTAGGAGGTTTAACGGTAACGGCAATAATAGACCGTTTGTGAATAATGATACGCAGCAAGCAGAAGGCCTGAGTGGTGTTATGGCCGAAGACTTCAAATGGGAGAAGCAGAGCAAATTGGCTTCTTTGAGAACTCGGAAGGGGGTTTTATACCAAAACTGACGATTTCCATTGAACAAAAAACAAGAGCGTTTTTGCTCTAGCACAGAAATATATAACTCTTTTTCGATTAACATATCCATTCCTGGACACCACCGTTCAAGCAAACGCAGCCCATCTTCAAACAGTCCAAAGTCTGGCCACTAGGATGGTGGAGGATCAGGGAGGAAGAACCTAAAGTTGCAAACTGCGGGACACGGGACTGTCCTTCCCGAGACCATACAACCAAGAGGGTCTCATAGAAGCCTTCAGGAAACTGGAAGGGTCCCACGGGAGCAGAAGCTGTAGATATATTTGTGATGGTTCCTGAAGAACAAACGAGAGGGATTAGATTAAAACTATGGAAAGCGCTCTCAAGGCTAAATGTGAGAACGAAGGTTTTCTGCAGTGGAAGACTTGGGTCGTGGAACCGGCCGACTGAGGAGGTGATGAAAGTGGCAGATATAGGAACCTTCAAAAAATGATGGGTGGCAAATTGATGGATACATTCCCGGATGTAGAACTTTAGGGCCAAAGGGACACACCGAGGTTAAGGTACGCCAGGTGTCTTGCAGACTAAAGTCAACAATTAGCGGGGGAAGAGCCGCGCTGTTCAGTCGGGGGGCTCACATATCGGCCATCTCTAGCCTCGAAAGTGAGAGAATATTCGCAAACTTCCCAAGTTGTTTTGTATCAGTCAAAGGCACGCTTTGCGGGACTCGTATCTTCCCCTGTTCATTGAGGGTAGCTATAAGACTCTTCCGGTCCAGCATGCCTATCAGTCCGAGCGTTTGGTCCCAACAGACTTTCTTTCGACGGAGCGGTTTGAGGGGGACTTTTCCGGGAGGCTACCAAGGGGAAACCAACCCGAGCGGGTCGTACAAAATGAAGACGGATGACAGGGTTCTTCCGCGTGTAACAGGACGATCTGATATTCGCCTGGAAGGCGGACTCATCCTTCTCAGTGTCCCACTCATCCCAAAGATGCTTTCCGTCGGGAGAGGTGATTCATTTGGCTTTACAGCCTTTTTTTCCTTCCCGTTGCACGGGATGACTTCCAGAACCTCTGGGAGTTTGATGTCTATTTCGTGAGGCGGAATTTGCCCTCTTCTAATAAATCCATCAGAATTCTGGAGAGTGTCATAGCCGTTTCCGTGTCATTAATTGACCCGAGACCATTGTGAAAATGAAAATTGTTGGTGACACTATCCATTGCTATCCGCCAGGCGGGGGTTGTATGCCTGTTTGCAACTCCTTCATAAGGGTACCTGGCACAAATTAGTGACTATATCGCTCCAAATGGATGAACTGTCTTCCGTCAACACGCCTCCGATTTTCCCGAGTTGTTCTCGTCCCATCACAAAACTGCCGTGCAGTTCTTTCTTCTGCTGGTTTCTTCTGAAGAAATACCTCTATGATATCAGTCAGTATCGCTACCTAACCTAACCTGGACCGATATAAAACCCCAATCAACGGCTTTCCCTAACCTGGCCCCTGCAATCGATTGTCTTTTACCGTTTCCCTTTGAGACCTGGCCACGCGATCGAAATCCTCCCGGAGATTATCGGGATTCTTAGGGTAAGAAACCGGCTGATGTGGCTCATACCAAAATCTTTTTCCAGCACTGATAGAGGCCTTTAACTTTTCTACTCGACGAAGATCATCATTTCTCAGCACCGCAACTGAGTACTGTTTCAAAAGCGCTTCATCTCGTTTGACACGTTCCTGTTAGCACAGCACAGTTTTAAGAAAGTAAAACAGGTTCTGCAGCAAATGGTCCGAGTTTACTGCCACGAGAGAGACACGTTGAACAGATTCGGAAGGTTTGTGGGCTCCCCAGTGCTGTTCTCAGAGTGAGGTGGTCTGTAATTCAATTTCCACAAGTCGAGCAACGGGTAGCTAGTTCAAACGAATCCCGAAACCAGAACAACGTTGATTTGCAGTTTCTACGGTACTAAATTGAAACTCTCAAAAGATACAAATATTTGCAAACCTCAAGTATGCAGCTAAATAGACTCCACGATAAAACTCAAAGGTTCAGGGCCCAGTGGCTCAAGCACGACAGTCAGAGACGGTTCAAGGTTAAATTCGAAAGCCCCACATGAATAAACATAGGTGCAAAAGTGTGGCTCATGGACGAGCTTTTCGAAGTAATGTCAAATGTATTCAAATTCACATAGCACGTATAACATTTGGACGGACTTTCAGTACCTGTTCTTCACACCGCCGGCCAAAATCCTTCCCAAACTACAGTTGTGCGAGGTTCAGGAGGGGGTCACAATTCTTATCGTACCTACCTACAACTCATTGTCAGTGCCTATGGTTATTAACTTCCTGCGTTGGATGAGCGTAAAACGGGTTTCCGCGTAGCCATCATTTGTACCCTCCGTAAGGAGTAGGTTCCAAACCCCGTCGCACAACTTGAGATGGGCTTATTCGTCAGGAGACCGAGGCACACAATGGGAAGTACGATCAAAATGAAGACACTGCTGAGTAAGAAGTTTCGCTGCACTAGCTTACTCTACGTATCTCACGCAGCAAACCATTGCAGCAACTGGTTAAACTAAGTTTGTTTACAGACTTGCGCACATGAGATGAACGTAGGTGCAGAATTGAAGTGGCGTACAACTTAAAGGCCAAGAAACAGTGGAACTACATAAAATTAACACACCGAAAGTTTTCGAAAATCTAGAAACCGATTTCTGATTATATACAAGGTTCGAAAACAAGTGCACGGCGGGCAATATCAAAGCACATACGAACACGGATAATGATCGAATACCAACACCTATCAGAGTATTTCAGAGCTTTTCTGTGTACTAATATTAGACAAACAGTATCGTATTAATCGTGAATAAATTTTCCTCTTCAAAGGCCGGAATAGTCTCACAGTGTGATTTAAGCTATTGAGTCTCACTTGAACTATCTAGGTGAAATCTTGGTGATTTTTTTACATTCACATCTGTGCACGTTGTATAAAAGAAAACTGGAACTCCGTACTTTTTGCAGTTGTTCGGAAAAATAGGCCAAGTCGAATAGTCGTGGGGCATGAAATGGAGCAAAATGCTGAATAAGTCCGCAAGAGACGGCAGGCAAACTATTTTGTCCTTTGTATTTATTTTCGAGATCGATTCATCAACTTTCTCATTGCTGTTTCCTGATACGAAAGAATTAACCCCCTGAAGGTTCGAATACATGCTTCGTTTCCTCCGTCTCTTGTAATATAACACAACTGTAGGATCTGTCGAATATGCAAAGCTCAGTTTCATAGTGGTACAGTTCTCCTTCAGCATTGTTGATACCTTACAACCCAGTAACAAGCAGTCATTTTGAGTTCATTTATTGACACCGATTCCAGATCGGTAACTGTTGCCTTGGCAATGGGAACTTTCTTTCGCCGCCGGCCGTGCAGTTCTTCCAAGGCGCCGTACGCTGCCACTCGGTCAGCCTATTCCAAGCTGCTCTGCGTGATCTGCTGGCTTTCAGCTTTCAACTGGGCTTCCTGACATGGTCCTTCTTGAAATATATCAAACGCATTCGGGCCAGTTCTCTATTTCCTAACAGGTGGTTCGACGGTGGTCGCTGTGGTAGAGCAACTTCTTGTTGCTCACCGTGACGTTCTGTCTTCGAATTCATCAGTGAAGGCACCGACTGATCTTTTTTACGGTGAACTTAACTTTCGTGAGATAGGCCGTTGGATTCAATATCGGAAATTCGGTTGTGTACTACATCGGCACTTCTGTCAGCAGCCGCCGGGCAATTCGCTGATGCGGATTGTTGAAATTCGTTCGTTAGGGGGCTGAGAATTGTCCAGCCAAGTTTCGTTTGAGTAGAGAATGGTTCCTTTCGATTGTCCATGCTCTGTTCACACACTCGATGAGCCTCTGGTATATTGCTTCCAATTAGTATATCAAGGTGGGGGCTGGACACTTCTTCGAAAACTATATCATTGTGAGGTGACCATTTCTGGGCTATTGATCTAAGCGAGTCAACTGGTGTTATTGACAGGCCGTCCATCGCAAAGGCTTCCAGAATGTCCAATCTCCCTCCATCATTTGAGGAGTTTAACTGCAGGGTCAGCCTCATAGAATTTTTAACATGACCCTCTGCTACCGTAATGGTCGTGAGAGAGGTAGATTAGCCGGCGAGTTCACAGCTCTCTACAAGCTTGCTCTTAACCAGCGAAGTATCCGACTCCATGTCAGAAAATGCCGCAATCCTCCTCAGTCCTCTAGGCGCCACGACGCCGACAAGTACGATGCCCAATCGCGCTGGATTGAAATCATCATGTCCTGTTAGACAGATAATCCTGGCTTCATCCAGCTGCTTAGGCCTATTGTTTCGAGGCCATGTAGTAACTGATGATGAATACACACGCATACTTCCTGGTTACAATTTACACTAAAGCGGTATCCAGAGGCTCGATGATAGCTGTTTAGACACAAGAAACACGAGCCGATCCCTTTCACTGTGGACCACCGATCGGGTTCACCCAACACATGGAAGGTCCGACAATCTGGTAGCCGATGAAGTGAGTTGCAGAGCTTGCATCCCGTTGACCTCTCTGACTCTCAGCCTATCGTGGGCATGTTAGCCAAAGGCTGGACTCAGTTACTGTCGTTCCCTAGAACTTGAGCCCATGTTGGTTCCGTTCGCGCGAGCCTGCATCTCTCGCGTACGATTTGTCCAAATCGGCTGTTGGCAGTGCGAGATTCACGGCCTATGAACTCCGCTAAATCGTCAAACGTAAATTCTCGCCCAAGAATATTTATTTCCTAAGTTTCCCCTGCCCATCGGCTTTGTGAATCGATAGGTCAACATAGGATCATGCATTCCTGTGAGTGCAACCCATTCAGAGCAGATTGGTTTTTTGTGCGCCAGTTCCAATCCGCAATCCTGCATTTTTACCATCAAATTTGACAGTAATTCAGCGCTGCCCTCAGTCCCTTTTGCTTCCAATAAAACACCATCAACCGAGCTTCTTGAGACCTTTATTGTTTGCCCAAACAAATCTTCCAGTATTCTGCGCGCCCTGATGTGCTCCATTGGTGGATAAAGCATCGTGCAGCCTTCGATAGCCTTCTCGGCCCTTCCACGACAGTAATGCAGTAAATACATAGATCTTTGCCCAGGATCGGCAACCTCGCACTGAAAAAATTTACGAATTGCTTCAAGAATATACAGTACTGCTCTGGGCGTCCGTCGAAAGGGGCTAGCTCCACTGTCGGCAGGTCGAACGCTAAAACCTCGGTAGCTTCATGCGGTTTCGAGGGTTGATTTTCGTCAATGGTGTTGTCATTTCGATGTTCATATCGTGAACTTCTTGGATATTTTGCTGGATTGCTGAGACCAGTTCCTTGTTGTTGTGTCTGGTTAGGGTCTCGCACACTACGCGGACAACCGATCAATATTCCTCTCATGAATGGACATACTCTCAACTTGCCTTGATCGTTAACCATGCTTTAGCGCCTGTAAAGAACGAATACTGAAAATCCTTCTAAATGTTCAACGTGCTTTGTGAATTTGACTATATTTAACATTATCTTGGAAAGCTCGCTCATACACCACACATTTTCACGTTTGTTTATCCATGTGAGACATTTGAATTTGGCCTTGAACCGTTTCTGACTGTCGTGCTTGAGCCACGGGGCTTTGGACCCTTGGGTTTTACTGTGAAGCCTATTTGGCCGCATACTTGAGGTTCGTATATATTTGTATCCTTTGTGCATTTCAATTTAGTACCGTAGAAGCTACGAATCAATCTTGTTCTGGTTTTGGGATTCGTTTGAATTGGCTACGCGTTGCTCGATTTGCGAGATTTGACTTACAATACTCAAGTGGAACCTGGACAAGAAAACTCATTGGAAATGCCCAGACGAGGAAGCAAGGACCTTTTGAGACAACAGGAAATAACTCGGCAAGTCTCTGGGGATGGTTCGGGTGTTATTGATTCTCTACATAATGCTAATTTTACTAGCTCTGTCAGTGCCAGATCATATATCTCTAACCGCGATGCGTTTGACGATATTAGTACTTATAGAATGAGAGTAATAGAATTAGAAAACGAGCTGCGGTTAGCCAGAAAGGAAGCAAAGCCCCTTACACAAGGAACTGGTCTCAGAGAGCCAGCAAAGAGTCCACGTAGTTCACAATGTCAACATCGAAAAGGCACTGTGATCGACGAATATAAACCCTTGAGACATCCTGAAACTACCGAGGTTTTGGCTCTTGACCTGCCGAGAGTGGAGCTGTCCCACTTCGACGGGCACCCCGAGCAATACTGTATATTCATGAAACAATTCGAAAATTTTGTTGAGTGCAAAGTTGCAGATCCTGGTCAAAGGTTTTTGTATTCATTACATTACTGTCGTGGGAGAGCCAAAAGTGCTATCGAAGGCTGCGCGATGCTTGATCCACCGATGGGGTACATCAGGGCGCGCAGAATCCTGAAAGATTTGTTTGGACAACCATTCAAGGTGGCTAGAAGCCTAATTGATAGTGTTTTATTGGAGGCGAAAAGGACTGAGGGCAAGGCTGAATCACTGTCGAGTTTGGTGATAAAAATGCAGAATTGCAGTATAGCACTGGAGCACCTAGGATACCAGTTTGATCTGAATGCATTGCACACACAGGAATGCATTGTCCGATGTCTATCTATTGATTTACAGAGCCGATGGGCAGAGGAAGCTGAAAAAATAAATATGCTTGAGCGGGAATCTACGTTCAACGATTTGACGGAGTTCATAGGTCGTCAATCCCGTATCGCCAACAGTCGATTTGGACAAATCGTACGCGAAAGTTGCAGACTGGCGCGAAGGGAACCAACATCTCAAATTGTGGAGAAGGACTGTAACCAAACCCAGTCTTTGGCTAACATGCACATGATAAGTCAAGAACCCGGGAGGTCGGCTGAATGCAAGCTATGCAACTCCCTGCATCGGTTACCAGATTGTCCGACCTTTCATGGGATGAGTGTACCCGATCGGTGGTGCGCAGTAAAAAGGATTGGCTCATGCTTTATGTGTTTGAACAACTCTCATCGAGCCTCTGAATGCAGCTTAAGAGTGAAATGCAACCAAGACGGATGCTCGGGTAATCATCACTCGTTACTGCATGGCCTTCTCAACAATAGACCTATTCAGCCGGATGAACCCAAAATTGTCTGTTCAACGGGACATGATGATTTCAAACCGGCAAGATTAGGCATCGTACCTGTCGTTATCGTGAAACCTAAAGGACTGAGGAGGGTCAATGCATTTTTGGACATGGGGTCGGATACCTCGCTGGTTACTCGCGAGCTTGTAGAAAGCTGTGAACTAGTAGGCGAGCCTACCTCGCTCACTATCAGCACGATTGCAGGGGGTCATGTTAGCAATTCTAAAAGGCTGACCCCGCAGTTAACGTCTTTATCTGATGAGGGGACCGTAGAAATTCCGGAAGCTTTTGCAATAGACAGCTTGCCAATGAGACCAGTCGACTCTGTTAGATCGATCGCCAAGAGATGGTCTCATCTCAGGGACATAGAGTTCGAAGAAGTGTCTAGCCCCCACGTCGACATACTAATTGGATGCAATGTACCAGAGGCTCACTGGGTGCTTGAACAGAGCATAAGCAATCGAAAAGAACCATTCGCTACGCGAACGATACTAGGCTGGACACTTCTCGGACCCCTGACGAGCGAACTTCAACAATCGGCATCGATAAATTGCTCAAATGTTGCTGAGAGAAGTGCCTCTGTAGAACACAATCAGCCTTTCGATATTGAATCCTGCGGTCCATCTCAGGAAAGCGAAGTTCACTCAAAGGATCAGTCGGTGCTTTTGATGGCGAATTCAAAGACGGGACGTCACAGTGGGCAACGTGAAGTTGCTATACCCAAGAGACCACCGTCAAGTCACCTATCGAGAAAAGGAGAAGTTGCCCGGAGGCTTTTGAAATATCTCAAAAAAGGACACCAGCAGGTCACCCAAAGCAGCTTGAAATTTGCCGACCCAGTGACAGTGTACGGTACCTGGGTGGAACTGCATGGCCGGCGGCGAAACAAAGTACCCTTTGCCAAAACAAAAATTGCTGAGCTGAAGTCAGTATCCCTTAACGAGCTCAAAACGACTGCACTGGTATTGGGTTTTAAGGTAGCACGAATGCTAAAAGAGGACTGCACCACCGCCGAACTGAGCCTTGCCTATTGGACAGATCCTACAGTTGTGTTACATTACAGGAAACGGAAGAAACGAAGAACGTGTTCGAGACATCAGAGAGTTAATCCACTCGTAGCAGGAAACAGCGAGGTAAATGTTTATGCTTCGAGCTCGAAACCACATACAAAAGACAAAGTAGCTCGCAGATCGCCTCGCTCCGAGTTACTCAGCACTTTATTGCATTTCATGCTCTACAACTAATCAACTGGACCCATTTTTTCTGAAAGGTTGCAAATGTACTTAGTTCCAGTTTCTATCTAGCGTGCACATAGGCGAAGAGGATAAATTCACCAATATTTCACTTGAACAGTTCAGGTGAGGCATACTAGCTGTGAGCACATTGTGAAACTATTATTATCTTTAAAGAAGAACATTTATTTACATTTTATACAATATTGATTGTCACATATTTTGTGCGCAGAAACACTTTGAAATACTCTGATAGATGCCAGTATTCGAGAAATCTCCGTGTTCATGTGTATTTCGATACTGTCCGCCGTACACTTGTTTTCGAAATTTATTCATAATCAGAAACCGGTTTTCATTTCTTTCGGAAGATTTGGTGCGTAAATTTTATGTAATTCCACTGGTTCGTGACCTGTCAATTTTACGCGATATCTCATTAGGCGTTGCACCTGCGTTCAACTTCTGCGCTCATGCTTGTAAACAAAATTAGTCTAACCAGTTGCTGCAGTGGGTTACTGCTTGTGATGCTTAGACTTATTTCGTGCGGCGAAACACTTCACTTTGCGAAGCCTTCATCTTCATCGTGCGTCTGACTATATGCGCCGGTCTCCTGATGAATATGTCAATCTCAAGTTGTGCAGCGGGATTTGGAATTGATTCCTTATGGGGTGTGCGATGATGACTACGGCGAAAACGTATTTCACGTTCAGATAACACAGGAAGTTAGTAACCACAGGCACTAAAAATAAGTTACAGGTAGATAGGGTGAGAATCATGACCCCTTCCTGAACCTTAGACAGCCATTTTCGCGGAAGGATTTTGGCCGGCGGTGTAAAGAACGAATACTGAAAATCCTTCTAAATGTTCAACGTGCTTTGTGAATTTGACTATATTTAACATTATCTTGGAAAGCTCGCTCATACACCACACATTTTCACGTTTGTTTATCCATGTGAGACATTTGAATTTGGCCTTGAACCGTTTCTGACTGTCGTGCTTGAGCCACGGGGCTTTGGACCCTTGGGTTTTACTGTGAAGCCTATTTGGCCGCATACTTGAGGTTCGTATATATTTGTATCCTTTGTGCATTTCAATTTAGTACCGTAGAAGCTACGAATCAATCTTGTTCTGGTTTTGGGATTCGTTTGAATTGGCTACGCGTTGCTCGATTTGCGAGATTTGACTTACAATACTCAAGTGGAACCTGGACAAGAAAACTCATTGGAAATGCCCAGACGAGGAAGCAAGGACCTTTTGAGACAACAGGAAATAACTCGGCAAGTCTCTGGGGATGGTTCGGGTGTTATTGATTCTCTACATAATGCTAATTTTACTAGCTCTGTCAGTGCCAGATCATATATCTCTAACCGCGATGCGTTTGACGATATTAGTACTTATAGAATGAGAGTAATAGAATTAGAAAACGAGCTGCGGTTAGCCAGAAAGGAAGCAAAGCCCCTTACACAAGGAACTGGTCTCAGAGAGCCAGCAAAGAGTCCACGTAGTTCACAATGTCAACATCGAAAAGGCACTGTGATCGACGAATATAAACCCTTGAGACATCCTGAAACTACCGAGGTTTTGGCTCTTGACCTGCCGAGAGTGGAGCTGTCCCACTTCGACGGGCACCCCGAGCAATACTGTATATTCATGAAACAATTCGAAAATTTTGTTGAGTGCAAAGTTGCAGATCCTGGTCAAAGGTTTTTGTATTCATTACATTACTGTCGTGGGAGAGCCAAAAGTGCTATCGAAGGCTGCGCGATGCTTGATCCACCGATGGGGTACATCAGGGCGCGCAGAATCCTGAAAGATTTGTTTGGACAACCATTCAAGGTGGCTAGAAGCCTAATTGATAGTGTTTTATTGGAGGCGAAAAGGACTGAGGGCAAGGCTGAATCACTGTCGAGTTTGGTGATAAAAATGCAGAATTGCAGTATAGCACTGGAGCACCTAGGATACCAGTTTGATCTGAATGCATTGCACACACAGGAATGCATTGTCCGATGTCTATCTATTGATTTACAGAGCCGATGGGCAGAGGAAGCTGAAAAAATAAATATGCTTGAGCGGGAATCTACGTTCAACGATTTGACGGAGTTCATAGGTCGTCAATCCCGTATCGCCAACAGTCGATTTGGACAAATCGTACGCGAAAGTTGCAGACTGGCGCGAAGGGAACCAACATCTCAAATTGTGGAGAAGGACTGTAACCAAACCCAGTCTTTGGCTAACATGCACATGATAAGTCAAGAACCCGGAAGGTCGGCTGAATGCAAGCTATGCAACTCCCTGCATCGGTTACCAGATTGTCCGACCTTTCATGGGATGAGTGTACCCGATCGGTGGTGCGCAGTAAAAAGGATTGGCTCATGCTTTATGTGTTTGAACAACTCTCATCGAGCCTCTGAATGCAGCTTAAGAGTGAAATGCAACCAAGACGGATGCTCGGGTAATCATCACTCGTTACTGCATGGCCTTCTCAACAATAGACCTATTCAGCCGGATGAACCCAAAATTGTCTGTTCAACGGGACATGATGATTTCAAACCGGCAAGATTAGGCATCGTACCTGTCGTTATCGTGAAACCTAAAGGACTGAGGAGGGTCAATGCATTTTTGGACATGGGGTCGGATACCTCGCTGGTTACTCGCGAGCTTGTAGAAAGCTGTGAACTAGTAGGCGAGCCTACCTCGCTCACTATCAGCACGATTGCAGGGGGTCATGTTAGCAATTCTAAAAGGCTGACCCCGCAGTTAACGTCTTTATCTGATGAGGGGACCGTAGAAATTCCGGAAGCTTTTGCAATAGACAGCTTGCCAATGAGACCAGTCGACTCTGTTAGATCGATCGCCAAGAGATGGTCTCATCTCAGGGACATAGAGTTCGAAGAAGTGTCTAGCCCCCACGTCGACATACTAATTGGATGCAATGTACCAGAGGCTCACTGGGTGCTTGAACAGAGCATAAGCAATCGAAAAGAACCATTCGCTACGCGAACGATACTAGGCTGGACACTTCTCGGACCCCTGACGAGCGAACTTCAACAATCGGCATCGATAAATTGCTCAAATGTTGCTGAGAGAAGTGCCTCTGTAGAACACAATCAGCCTTTCGATATTGAATCCTGCGGTCCATCTCAGGAAAGCGAAGTTCACTCAAAGGATCAGTCGGTGCTTTTGATGGCGAATTCAAAGACGGGACGTCACAGTGGGCAACGTGAAGTTGCTATACCCAAGAGACCACCGTCAAGTCACCTATCGAGAAAAGGAGAAGTTGCCCGGAGGCTTTTGAAATATCTCAAAAAAGGACACCAGCAGGTCACCCAAAGCAGCTTGAAATTTGCCGACCCAGTGACAGTGTACGGTACCTGGGTGGAACTGCATGGCCGGCGGCGAAACAAAGTACCCTTTGCCAAAACAAAAATTGCTGAGCTGAAGTCAGTATCCCTTAACGAGCTCAAAACGACTGCACTGGTATTGGGTTTTAAGGTAGCACGAATGCTAAAAGAGGACTGCACCACCGCCGAACTGAGCCTTGCCTATTGGACAGATCCTACAGTTGTGTTACATTACAGGAAACGGAAGAAACGAAGAACGTGTTCGAGACATCAGAGAGTTAATCCACTCGTAGCAGGAAACAGCGAGGTAAATGTTTATGCTTCGAGCTCGAAACCACATACAAAAGACAAAGTAGCTCGCAGATCGCCTCGCTCCGAGTTACTCAGCACTTTATTGCATTTCATGCTCTACAACTAATCAACTGGACCCATTTTTTCTGAAAGGTTGCAAATGTACTTAGTTCCAGTTTCTATCTAGCGTGCACATAGGCGAAGAGGATAAATTCACCAATATTTCACTTGAACAGTTCAGGTGAGGCATACTAGCTGTGAGCACATTGTGAAACTATTATTATCTTTAAAGAAGAACATTTATTTACATTTTATACAATATTGATTGTCACATATTTTGTGCGCAGAAACACTTTGAAATACTCTGATAGATGCCAGTATTCGAGAAATCTCCGTGTTCATGTGTATTTCGATACTGTCCGCCGTACACTTGTTTTCGAAATTTATTCATAATCAGAAACCGGTTTTCATTTCTTTCGGAAGATTTGGTGCGTAAATTTTATGTAATTCCACTGGTTCGTGACCTGTCAATTTTACGCGATATCTCATTAGGCGTTGCACCTGCGTTCAACTTCTGCGCTCATGCTTGTAAACAAAATTAGTCTAACCAGTTGCTGCAGTGGGTTACTGCTTGTGATGCTTAGACTTATTTCGTGCGGCGAAACACTTCACTTTGCGAAGCCTTCATCTTCATCGTGCGTCTGACTATATGCGCCGGTCTCCTGATGAATATGTCAATCTCAAGTTGTGCAGCGGGATTTGGAATTGATTCCTTATGGGGTGTGCGATGATGACTACGGCGAAAACGTATTTCACGTTCAGATAACACAGGAAGTTAGTAACCACAGGCACTAAAAATAAGTTACAGGTAGATAGGGTGAGAATCATGACCCCTTCCTGAACCTTAGACAGCCATTTTCGCGGAAGGATTTTGGCCGGCGGTGTAAAGAACGAATACTGAAAATCCTTCTAAATGTTCAACGTGCTTTGTGAATTTGACTATATTTAACATTATCTTGGAAAGCTCGCTCATACACCACACATTTTCACGTTTGTTTATCCATGTGAGACATTTGAATTTGGCCTTGAACCGTTTCTGACTGTCGTGCTTGAGCCACGGGGCTTTGGACCCTTGGGTTTTACTGTGAAGCCTATTTGGCCGCATACTTGAGGTTCGTATATATTTGTATCCTTTGTGCATTTCAATTTAGTACCGTAGAAGCTACGAATCAATCTTGTTCTGGTTTTGGGATTCGTTTGAATTGGCTACGCGTTGCTCGATTTGCGAGATTTGACTTACAGCGCCAGCAGTGTTGATCTATCGATTTTGCTGTGTACTGATTGGTCTTCCTCTGCTGCGCGTGACGGCACAAGTAGTTTATTTCTTTATGCCAACTCACTTGCTTGTTTGCAGCTTGGTCGCCGGCTATGGCCGGGTTTTGTGTTCAAAATGGCATAAATAAATGCAAAGCCACCATTACGTGTTCTGCTACCGATTGTGGACACAACACTCGTGTAAGACTCCCCGTTTCCTTTTTAGCTAATGGCACCTGATTCTCTAATCCCATCACCCTTACTTTATAAGCACTGATATCATCAAACTGATCGCAATTAGAAATATATGAGCTAATACCGACAGAACTAGTAGACATAGCGTTGTCCAAAGTATCAGTGCCACCGAAAACATCCCCCGGGACTAGCAGAGTTAATTTCCGTTGTCTTATAGGGCCCTTGATTCCTAGTCTGGGTATTTCCAACATTTTTTCTTTACCAGGCTCTACCCGAGCACTGTATTTCAATTCTCGCAAATCGAGCAACGGGTAGCTAGTTCAAACGAATCCCGAAACCAGAACAACGTTGATTTGCAGTTTCTACGGTACTAAATTGAAACTCTCAAAAGATACAAATATTTGCAAACCTCAAGTATGCAGCTAAATAGACTCTACGATAAAACTCAAAGGTTCAGGGCCCAGTGGCTCAAGCACGACATTCAGAGACGGTTCAAGGTTAAATTCGAAAGCCCCACATGAATAAACATAGGTGCAAAAGTGTGGCTCATGGACGAGCTTTTCGAAGTAATGTCAAATGTAGCCAAATTCACAAAGCACGATGAACGTTTGGGAGCTTTTTCAGTTTGCATTTTATAGGTGGTCTCCTCGCGACGACGAAACTAGACCTTCGCCAAGTTCACCTAGTGCTTTCTGCAGGCACGATGTAATTGGAGCCCAGTGGGTTGCACTTCTACAGACGCAATATTTACTGAACCAAATCCTACCGCTTAGCTGTATACTATCCACCCCAATATCATACGTACGTGTTGGGTCACATGGCTGTTGCTTACTCTCAGGTCCAGCACTCAAACTGCTTCCAGCACTCCAGAACCAATAAGAAGATCCGCTCTGTCACCCTCCCAGCCTACAAAGTTTTGTGTCTTGCAGGCAAGGCCATCCAGATAAAATTTCATTCACTGACTTCTTTGCCCACATCAGGAGATCAGTCAGTATAAAAGCTTCTGTTTACTTTATCCTCTTGTTGGTGTCCAGGGAGACGACCTGCAACCGCAACCGACCTGCAGTCATTGCCTGAGTCCCGCCCACCTTAGAGATGGCCAGTAACGTCGGGGTTTTCTGAAGTTGGTGTTTACTCGCGAGTAGCTCCCATACTACTGTCAAAAAATCAGTGCTCTATTTACTCTTTTAAGGGTTACCACTCTTACAGCCGCTACACTTAGACGTGTTGGCTCATGGGCAGACAGTGGCGTTGGGCAAAATCAAGTGGGCTTTACGTTTTCGCCGGGCGTACTTCACCCTATCTAGTTTATTAATACATGTTGTCTGCCTTGGCAAACTTCGTGATACCTTCTGGCTCTCACTCAGCAGGCCTCTGCTCGGACTGAGTTGGTAAGGCTTATATAACACCCTCTCTCCACTTTTGCTGTTTCCCAAAGCTTTAAAAAACTTCAGACATTACTTCAATCCGCAATTGACGTCAAAACCTTTGCAGTTTTGAGGGGCAGTACCCTCACGCGGAATACCATGTGTTCTTGTTCGAGGCTGGTGACTCAAATATTCCCGTGCTGCGTTTTAAGTTTCACTGGTATTGGCCAGTTCGCTCTGTTGCTATGGCGAAAGAGTTGACTACGTCTGTTGTTGGCCATTCCAGCCTGCCTTTACTGATGGTCGGCCAAGTCCTCCAAATTGGCTTCGCGGTCACCTCGTCTCCGGCGTCCTACTTCTTCGGCTCGGCGGCCCTGCAGTTCGGAGGAATAAAACGAGCCATCGTCTATAAGGTGTGCTTCACTGAGGGAGCAGACCTGTCGCCAAGTGTTCTAGGGCTACCGTGAAGTTTTGCATCTCAGTGACAAGATCAATCAAGGCGTGGTCGTAGCCCTTGGCTCACTTGGCTTCTGAAATCGAGCCGTCCATCAGAATACTTACTGGACTTAAATGGTTGATCGAGCAAGTCCTTCAAAATACTGCTCGCCCCTGTGTGGTTTTCATCCGCGTTGGACATGGGACATAAATCAGGAACTTCTTTAGCTCTCCAGTGGAAGGAGTAGGTCAGGTACAGCCAACTCCGCCCAGGGTCAGTCACCTCAGCTTCGACAATGATTTCATTTTATTAGCCGCACTTGTAGTATTGCCTGGCTTGTCCACCAATGTCAGCTCCACTACAGGAAGGTTGACTGGTGGTCTTAATTGTACAGAACAATTGGTGACCGGCTTACGGCTTCGTCTTTCTTGAAGACCCGGTTTATTGTACGGGCCATTTTTAGTAGCTCGAGGCTCCAGCTCGCTCCACCTGAACCTGTTTCCTGCCTTCTGAGCCTGCAGCTTAGAGGATACCAACCGTTGTTTCGGGTCTGATGCCATTAGCTCGAAAAGGTCAATACCCCTATAGTCCACAAAGCCCTCGGTAGTTAGTGGGAAGGCACGTACAGGAATAGTAGGTCTAATATTATCTAACGATTCAGCGGCATCAGCCCCCTCCCACACCCTACGGACTTGCAGCTTTACCTCCTGTCAGGCTTCTGATTGTTTTGACCCTCTTCTAGACGTTTATATATTTTCTAGCCTCAAAACGATCAATTTCACCATTGTAAGACAAGTCCGAGCAATGCTAAGCCACTTCATATGAATCCCAAAACAAACTTTTCCGTGCCTCCACCGTTCATCCCGTTAGTTCTTTTACCATACCAAAATTTTCGTTTTGCCCCACCACAGTCGTTTTACGCGAAAGATACCTCCACAAACTCTCTTTGGGTAAATTCTCCCCACCCTGTGGCATACAATCCCACACTCTTTCATCTCTTCTAGCCCTAATGAACCACTTTTCAATACCGGCACCTTACCAGTCGTTCATACCTTCGGTAGCACACCGAACTCCGAAGGCCAACTACGCAACACTGCGTATTACCAATACCTTCTTCCAAAATAACCTCCATATACCCCCTCTACCAACCGCCGATTCCTATTTTTCCTCACCCGGGCAAGCCGCATCGATGGGTGGCGAAGCCACCCGAAACTCCTTTAGTCCTCACCCTCTGAGGCCTGCTCTTTCCACACAACACCAACCAATACCAAGGTTGTCACTTGGGAAAGCCAGTACTATCCATAACCCCGTATTTTGTCACTGCACTGGAGCTTCGAACGATCCCAACGAATCAGGACAAGTAGCAGGACTACTTCGTCTAAGTTCTTCTCTTTAACCCGTAATAACCCAAAATTGATTACTTCCGGTTCATCCGCGGCTGGTTCTTCCGAAGCCACCGCGGAGGCAACCAACGCTCACTTTCCCTCCTCTTCGGTAATAGGTCCAACTCACGCCCTTCACCGTGCACTTCTTCCGACCAACAGCTCCCATAAGTTACCTAACACTGACACTCACCTCCACATGAGTGTGTTATCATTCATCTTACTTAACCCGCGGTCCATCATAAATAAGCTTCATCACTTAAAAAATTATGTCATAACATCCAGTCCTGACATAATCTTTATTACTGAAACCTTGCTCACCGAACACACCGGCACAGGCAAAATTATACTTGAAGGGTACAAGGTTTTTAGGGCAAATATGATCGACAGACGCGGAGGTGAGTGCCTTGTGTATGTACAGCATGCCCTTTCAGTATTCCCCATCAGACATGCCACACTCGACTCAGTTCCGGATTCTCTATGGCTCACAATTCGGTTCTCAACGGTAGTCATGCACTTTTGTTGTGTCTATCGCCCGCCCTCATCTACTATTGCAGACTTAACTCCTTTAATTGAAGCCTTTGATTACCTTTCACTACTACCTCCGGCAGCGAAAATCATAGCCGGTGATTTTAACTGGCCTAAAATATCCTGGCGAAACCTCACGGCACCTCCCAACTTAACAGACTTTGGGTCCCATATTCACATTGGGGGCTGGGTGCAACACGTTAAAACTCCTATTAGGAACGCCAACATTCTAGATCTTATAATCACCCACAGCGTTTCCCACTTTTCGGTCTTCGTTGTGAATAAATTTCCGGGTAGCAACCATAAGATAGTGGCTGGTCATCTTTCATTCCATCCTTATTCATCAGACTATCTGATCCCAGTCAACAATCCCTTCATTTCAAATTGGAACCCTCTGCCCATTCTCATCCGTGACCAAGATTGGAGCAGTTTTTTCTAACGGCTAACCCCCAACAAGCGGCTGATCACTTTTACCTTAACATGGGAAACTGCCTCCTGAAACTCAGCCCAATATCCCAAAACTCCTCCCTCAGGAAGTCCAAACTTGCCTCCCTCCAACGAAAGTACCTTAAGATGCAAAGACTTTACCTCCAAAACCACGACTTCTCTCTCCTCACGAGACTAACGCGTCTTACTGATATTATCCGGGACCTAAGGAAAAAACAGCTCAGCTCCGAAGAAGCCAAAGCCCTAAGGCACCCCATAAAACATTGAAACTCTCGCTCCCACACAAATCTAGGAATTCGGCAACAGATACTTTGATCCAATATGTTGTGTTACCGAATAAAACTTCGGCCACCTCCCCTTCTGACATCGCTGAGGACTTCAACCATTACTTCGCCAATTCCATGGCCCACGCCTTGGATACAGCACCCGCAAATCCTCCGGCTATTACCAGCTCTTCCCTATCTACCCTGACCTTTGATGTGAACGTTATTTCTGGGCTCATTTCACGCTATAAAGCATCTGCCCTTCCTGGACCAGACGGGTTGCCTCCGGCTGCAATCATTAACGGTGGATCGGACCTTCCACTTTTATCACTGAACCTATTCACCTTGTCACTGAAATTTAGTTTGGTACTGTCGAACTGGAAGCGTTCCGTCATCACTCCACGACACAAAAAATGACCTGTCCACGAACTTGCTAATTACCGTCCCATCAACCATACTCCTATCATCTCCAGGATAATGGGAACGCTAATCAAATATGGCAATACCACCAATCTTCTCACTTCAAACCTTCTTAGCGGTAGGCAGCAAGGGGTTTCTCAAATCAAGATAATGCACCACATGTCAGTTTGGCTTCCTCAACCTAGTCACTTAGGCTGTTGATAGCAGGCCGGCATTAGTGATTGTCTACCTGGATCTGTCGAGGGCTTTCGACCGTGTTCCACACCTGCATCTTATCTCCAAATTGCGTTCATTCGGCATTGGTGACCCGCTGCTTCCTTGGCTGAAATCTTATCTCACTCGTCGTTCGCAAGAGGTCCTCACCAATGGACATACTTCCAAACCGAAACTTGTCACAAGTGCGTTATACAGGGAAGAGTACTGGGTCCTCTCCTATTTCTGATGTACAATAATGAAGCATTGGATCTAGTACACCACGGCACGCCATTCTTGTTTGCGAACGATAAAAAATAGTCCAATCTTTCAATTTTGGTGATGCTATCCCTACTCTTCGCAACATTTCCGCTGACCTTGCTGCACTTGACCGCCGGTGCCACACCTGGAGGATGAGCTTTTCCACTGATAAGTGCGAGGTCCTGACCTACAAGTTCCAATTGCCCCTGGATCCTTCGCCCTTGTTGGGTCTCCACTAGCCAGTCGACCTACCATCCGCGATTTGGGCTTCATTTATTCCTGCTCCCTCAACTTTTCTGAGCACGCCGCCATCCAAGCGGCCAAGGCTAGAAGAAGTGTGGCCCTGCTCTTCCTCTCCTTTCGTCTCCGGGACAGTATCATCGACACCTACAAATCCCACGTCAGGCCTTTGCTTGAATACTGCCCAATAATAATTTCTAACATGACAAAATTTGACGGGGTTGCGATTGAAGACAAACAAAAGCGTTTCACCAAACAACTACTCGGTTGGTTCACGTCTTTAAACTATAGAGAACGATGCCAAAATCTGGATCTTGACCCACTCTGGCTCCGCCGCTTAAGACGAAACTTAGTCTTCTTGTATAACCTGCTCCATAACCGGTCTTTTTTCTTTGACCCAGTAAGCTTCTCCCGTGAAACCCCCTACTCACTTAGGCACAGGCCTTTTACTGTCCCTTCCAGTATAGCTAATTCGGCCATACAGTCACGTTTTTTCCTTCTTGTCTACTCCAAAGTCTGGAACAAGTTGCCCATCACCCTTCGAGCTTCACAAACCAAATCCCAATTTCTGTCGGCACTCATCCCATATCTCAGAGTCACCCGTGCACTCCAGTTATCTAATATGAGCATGGCAGAAGATATAGCTTACGAAAGGGGCCTCGACCTCTAAGACCAACTCCTTCGCCGACCCTGCTCCTTTCAATTTAGGACACAATCAATGATAAACAGTTTCATCTATCTGACTGAGTTCTCAAGGTTAGACTCCCTATGTTTATTTCCTTATTGAATCAAACAAATTGAAATGCCACTGATTTCAACCACTTTTCTTCCACTTAACCCCTTAGTTTCTGTCACTCTTATGCCTCGTCCTTTACTGGTTTTTATATGCCTCCATTAACCGTTGATCCACAACAGGGGCACACCTTGACTGCTCTTTTTTATCTGCTCTCTTTTTCCAGTCCTCTCCTTACGTGCATTTCACTCTCTACTTTCGTATACGCGCCTGGATAACGCCGTTGTTTGGTCGATTATAAGCAGCTGGCTCCGTCTTCTGGAACCCCTTGCAACTTGACCATCCGGCAGCCGAACTTATATCTCATACTATCACAGTTGAACTACGTCCCGCATGCATAACCGCCAATAAACAATGGTGCCATTCCCAACGGTGCGGGGCGCGGTCAGATCCACCGCTTTGGCCGGCGCACATCGGGCGAGCAGGTCGTCTGCAACTATGTGCGAGCGCAATTTGGTTGGTGGATCACACCCCCTGTGTTCACCCCGAAGTGTTTTTCAGGTTGGGTGTCCAGCTCACGGCTAGTCCCACCCACTAACACAGGTTGCGGATCGCACACTCTAATGCTGTCAGCTGCAGACCGCATGCTCCAACCATCCTTGTTCGCCACTGTATGCCCACCTATCGCTCCTATCACATCCATTTTTTCGTTCTCCTATGGTATGCACACCTACCCATCCTGTCCTAGCTTCTATCGACTCTCACTGTGTTACCTCTCATTGCACATCACTATCGTCCTAACCACCTTACTCTGCCGACGACCGCCAATATTTTATTTCTTCACCAATGTCGGCGTTGCCGGCTTGTATTACCTATACATTTGTCATCACCCTAGACCTATAAAGCTCATTGATCGCATTCCTAAGCCTCACTTCCTACCGTTCTGTCAAACCCTCCCTCGTTCTCCCTTCTTATACCTAATACCATTACACACCACCCCCCCCCCCGGCACCCATGACCAATTCTCATATTAGAACTGCCATTCCAAACTCTGCATCCCTCACAGCCACATTTATTATCCAGTCACTAACGCTCTGTTTTCCTTGCCTGGCTCCGCAATTCCTCTGTGAATCCTTCCACCTGGCAGTGTTCCGATTAGTATCGTCCATTTGCATCCACTGATGCAATTGCCGGCATGCATGCAGCTCCCAATTTCTATGCCCCCGACTCCGACGCACATCCACAGTTCATGCGATATGTTCTACCACTGGTTTACCTGTCCCGGTGCTCCTTTCATCTCTGCCTTTTTCGTGTTCCACCTGCAATGAAATGATCTTACTGGTTGTCTCACCTGTCTTCTTTGGCCCGTGCTCCCATCTCCCGCTTCGCCTACTGTTTACCACAGGCATTTTATGCGTGCCTTTTGGACCGTTGTGCTTTTTCACTTGCCACCTAATGTAAACTCACTGTTTCTTCATGGCTCTCATTCACGGCTTCAGTCCGTTTGATCTGCCATTACCCTCTGGTACCCCTTTTGCTCATTCCTCCCCCACGCTGTTTGGGGTCACAGCTGCTGCATCTTGCACCACGGGCAGTTTCACCTCCCAGGTAACTTTCTCCACTTTGTATGCACAATCACTCTGCGCTGCTCAGCCACCTCCATCGCCACCATCTTCCCGCTGAATAATGTAACCCATTTAATAATGCTTCTCCCATTCTTGACCGACGCCACATGTCTCACCTGCATAAATCAGGTTATTTGACCCAATCTTAACTGTTCTCTTCGGTACTTTCCTTCGTCTCCCCTTTTTTGAACTGCTTCTGAGTCGTCGTCTTTTCTGTGATTCCGCATTCTCCACTCTCTCTGTTGATCCGCCAAGTTTACTTGTCATGAAGATAATTCACCACGATATTCCAAAGTTAATTCTACAAACATTCGACCTTACCTAACCTGCCTCTCCTAATAACTGATAATTTCTTTCAAGGGCTCCATTGTTATTGATCCGGCTTCTCTTATATATATACATATATATAAACAACCGCACATATGTATAAATGCATTCGCTCTGTATCCTGTAGTTCTTCACAGGTCATCTCTCTTGCTATCATCCAGCTGACCGCCATGATATGCATCCATTCCTTCTACATCTATAACCCACATCTACTGTGTCCAATTCCTATGAACTAGTTTTTTTGCCTGATTCTTTTTTACGTCTTACTTTGCTCGTTCCCTGTTTTACAATGATTTTTGTGCCCTGTTCGCCGACCATCTATTGCAGAGTACCAATGCTTCGTTGCAACCTAATCCCTGCAGTGAATCTCACTTTTTCCTCATCGTCTCCCGCTATTACAGTTCCTCATGCTGATTTCTAGCCTTTTTTATGTATTTCAGTCAGCCTTCAGATGTCCCTATACTGACCATCCAAATTCCCCACCTGACCCTGACTTTTCAAACTCACCGGGCGTCCATTTGAATCCGTCCATTGGTCCATTTGAACTCAGTACATTTTCTTTGATGTGCATAGATTTACCTACTTTCAGCCCACGTTACTCCCCCTTCTTAGCCTGTTTTTTCAGCTCCTGTCATGTAAATTTCTACTTTTTCAAGGGTTTTGTTTGTGTATTCCGTCACTTGTAAACAATTAATCATGCTCCTGGCATGCCTCGGGCGTCCCCGAAATAAACCATTATGATTATTAACATAAGTTTGACTTGCTGTTTCTATCACACTGGATTACGAAGTGGAAAACTTCACAAAAGGTATAAAAACCTGAAACATGCCATCACAAAAACCGGAACCAGGAGTCAAGTCCACAGTGTGAGTAAAGGAGCACAAATCACACAGATCCCAACAAGTTGTGACAAAATGGCGCTTTGGACTGGGAATAAACAAAGATTTCTACACAGATATGTGACTGATATGAAACTTACGAAGAATGCATACAGTAGAATATTTTCGCTAGTCTAAACATTGTGAAATTCTCGGAAGGGTTTCCATTTCTCGCATTTACAACTGGATCGAGGCTTTGAGCCCAATGGTCCCTGTTCTGGGCTAAACCTCTGATGGCCTCTCGAATTCACCATGCTGAAACGGGAGTGACGGAAGGGGGAAGGGGCGACGGTGGAAAGGAAAACAAAATGTACATGAAATTAAGCAGTCTCACTACAGACCTTGTCTTAGCAGCAGCGAGCGCGCGACCATGAAGACATAGCGGAAAGTAAATGCAACAAAGGACATCGGTTTCATTTTTCATCTTCGGAAAAATAACTCTGGAGGTGATTAGGATGGAGGTCAAGATTTAGAGAATGGTTTTGTTCTGGGAAAGAACAATCTTCCTCGTGAGCACTCCAAAGAGTAATGACCGTGTAGCTAAAAAACGTGATTTGTGCAGAGTTATGTGGTCTAGGCTGGGTAGGCTTTTTGCTGTGACCACCGAGAGAAGAGGCTGGGCAGATGAAGAAGAAGCAATCTTTTTGATCTGATTCAATAAAATGAAACATCAAAAACTGATCATCCCTAAATGCATCTTGAGCCAAGAGGATAGAGGCTGGGGGTGGGAGGCGGAGAAGATAATATAGGTCGGACAAACCCCTTACTGGCCAGATGGAGGTCCTCCAAAGCGTTCTTAGGGTCTCACGATCTCGGCCAAGACAAATGTGCAACATCTGGCTGCAGCACTCCGACAGAGGACGGATGAAAGCACAGAACATTTCAGGGAATTCATCCCCAGGGATGCGCTGGATAAACCTTAGGGTCATAGTTAGGACTCGAAACGCTGACTTTCTCAAAACATGGCGACGGTTGAAGAGTGAAAGGTCAAAATGTAATCAAAAACCGAGAATTTTGTGTAGGTCAAGCCCTGGCAGCGTGGCTTCCCGGTTAGTGGAGAATATGTGACCAGTCTCTTGCCGGATGACAAGCCCTTGCATTTGTCATTTTTACTGGGAGGCTCCAACCCTCGAACCAGGGTTTCGTCTCATCGAATGCGAATTGCAGGTGCTCAACTCTTGAATTCCTGAGGGGTACATCCTTTGCGTGCTTGGCAGTGTTCCATGAAAGGGTTGTCTGAAGGTCATTCTGGTATATCAATAATGGAAGAGGACCCAAGACGGATCCTTGTGGGAAACCAGCTGTTACTGGATGAGGTTGAGACAAAGCATTCCGCACCGTGGGTGCAAGGGTGCGGTCGGTAAGGAGGCTGTGTGAGGTATCAAACATGCAGCCTGTAGGCCCGCGTGTTCGCAGCATGTAAAGAGGGGTAGCATATGGAGACTCGTCGAGGACCTCAGAAAAGTCGATGAATACCGCGGGCGAGAGCTAGCCGTTATCGTAAACTCTAGTCGAACTACCCATGGAAGCATGCATACTGGTTGTATATGACAAGCCGGGAAGGAAACCGTGTTGAGGCGGGAGGAAGTCCTAATAATGATAACAACAATATTATTAATAATAATGATAATAGTGATAATGACAGCATATTCCTCGACAGCCGCCGAGACGCACGCTTAAGGGGATGATCAGGGTGTACAATGTCACTCACTGAGATAGAAGATTACAAACCTTAGAAGGAGAAGCAGGCTACTCTATCAAACGGGAGAAAGAACTAGGTGGAGGTTAAACGACTTACGGTGACAACGGTTTACCCGATGAATACGAGCCAGTTTTGATTTCGTCATCGGCAGTATCAAAGAACCGGCAAGACATGAACTTGTTGAAACGAATGTTTTTTTAGGGTGCAGAAGATACGACGCATGCAGGGATGATGCAGAAGCGATGAAGGGTGCTTCATCTAGTTTACTGAGAGAAATAAACAGGGAAAGACTGCGGAAAGGTGCTCAAAAGGACGTTTCTGAATATGGAAAGAACCGAGGAATTGTGGACAAGATGAGATGATTACCGGAAACACTGGGTATCACCCAGTGAAGTATATCTGCAGCTGGCGGAAAGAAGATGAAATCTCAAGATATGGAGGATGAAAGACTGAACGGAATATAGTCAAGTAGGGAAAAAAGCTGAAGTAGAAAAGATCGAAGGGGTGCTGTCCCGGACCAGGACTGATACCCTGCCAAAATTATAAATATATTGTTTTATCGAGCCTCCCGGTGATTTTCCGCATCCGAACTGGGCACTGTTGTTGGCTTCAGCTTACAGTTTTTCGAGTTCGCTCGTCCTACACGCCGAGATACCTTGGGAGGAAAGGTCTCACCGGCCCTTCACTGAGACAGGTTCCGCTGCATGGTTGTTGGCCACTCGAAATAGGCGGAATGGGGTCTCAGCCAGGTAGGATGTATCTTCGGGTGACTGCCATAAATAATCCATATGCCTCGTGGGTATAGTCCTTTATCGGCGTAAGGGTTGTGTGGTCAAGGCAGAAGGATTATCAATCGCTGGACGAAGTCAACGGCATAAACTGACCAGCCCATTCGGTTGAAAACCACGGACAGTGGCTGCTAGTGCGGCGAGAGTTGGTGCTTGTACTGTTCAGACTTTACTGTTTATGTCATTGATCCCCGACCAAGTACAGCACTCGTTAACCGTTACACTATAATATTTGTTTACAGTTTTCTCATGTGCCATGGCATGTTTTGATTTGAACTGGGACTACCATAACGGTTGTATCTAACTGTGACTTCTGCCGAACTCTGGGTTTCGTTGCTAAAAGCTGTGGCCGCACACTTGAGGTTTGTACATAATTTTAAATGCGTATGACTTGGTAATTCAGTACCCTAGAGTCAGTGAATCGATCGTGTTCTGACTTTCGGCTTCGTTAATTGGACTACGCGTTACTCAAAATAGGAATAACTGTAAAGTCAGCTAGTACGGTTGAATCCCGCAAACTCCCGCCGCCCCACCAGAGGACTTGTCCGGGTTAGCCGAGCCAAGCTAGGAACGGAGGGAGGCGCCGACTTGGTAAAAACCGATCCTTTCGAAGGGTCACAACACTTTGATTTACGAGGAAGGAGAAGGCAAATTCACAGTACATTCGAGCCCAGTGACACTGTGATCACTTTTACCGATGGGCGGCGAGCGGTACAGCACATCTATTTGGAACTTGCATTAGTTGTGATGTATGGTTGGGTCTCTTACGTCCTGCACCCAAGAGTTCTTGAGGTCGATGTTTCAACCGCGTCGGACCGTCGGGTCCCGGGATGCCAAGACAAAGCTCCCTCTTCGCAAAACACGTACGCCTACTCCCAGAACACTGGTTTCAGGCCTGGGCACCGAAACTGGTCTGGAACAGACAGATGATGTGAACCCTTCGTAGACGGTTTACCAAGATGATTGCTTGGCCGCTGGACTGGACACTCAGAAGAAGCCCCCGAAGCACTCGACCTGTTCTCGCTAAACGGGCTTCGCTTAAGGGGGCCTGATGGAGAAGTGTGAGCAGTTGGCCTGGTTATCCGAGACTGGCAGGCCGCCATTATCCCTGAGTAGCAGCCCTATGCTCAGCGGATTCGAAGAGAAACTGATGAAACCCAGGGCCACCAGAAGCTCGCGGGCGCAACTCTTCTCTCACCGCTTGACGAACCCTTGGAACAAACTACAGTTCCATGTGGTAGCAGTTGGTGCCATCTTCGCGTTCGAAAGCCCGCTGAATGACTGTCGGGATTAAATGTTTCCGGCCTACAACTAGCCAAATGAACATTCCTCGAGGCTTCACCTCTCCTTCCCGTGCCTTCCAAGGACACAGCACGTCTGCATCCCCGTCACAGAACGAAATGCTCCACATGGCACCCTATATTCACTCATTGGAATGTGCCCTTAGGGAATTCTCCAAGGTGATCTTAGCAGCTGGTTGAAAGAGTGAACCTGCCCCTCCTGTGCGACGGCCGGTACTTCCCCAAGCGTCGACTGGATGGGTTACGGACCCCAGTGTCCGTTTGCTTTCCTTTCCGTTCGCCTATCTGTTATTCGTCATCTCTATTCGATTATTTCCAAATACGCTGTCTTCCCTCCGCCCTCCACATTTCCCCTCTCCACCTTTCCACCATTACTTTTGGTCTCATCTCCCTAGCTCCATCACCTGATCAGCCACTTCCGCCTCTCTTTTCCTCAACTTCACTGGCAGGTCTCCCCTCGTGTTGGCTCGCTGTTGCCAACTATGAGCCCGATAATATGAGTGGTGCAAGAAAAAAAGCTCGAGGAATTCGTCGCTGTTATTGCCGCATCACAGAAGGATCCGTGAAGCCCACAAGTGCAAGAAACTGGACTTTTTTGGCTATCTGTCATGCAACCCTGGAATCAACCTGAACATGAGGAGTACCTCAAGGGTCAGTTTTAGGTCCATTGTTTTTTCTTCCCTACATAAATGATTTAGTATCGAAGCTGAGGATAAGGTGCTGGGGACAGCGGTCTGCTTGATTTCCTCACTACAGTTGACAAGGCTGAACGACAGCTACTTACCATGGGCAGTTGCAACACCTTCGAAGTAAACTGGATCTCGGAAACCGCTCCGGAAGGCATATTTTGGGGGAGATTACTCTATCTAGTCCACATGGAAGCCGTCGTCCAACACGTTAGTCAAGTGAAAAGATGGAGGTTTAGTCAGTCACCGTCAATCCTTGACCTGGTAATGACCGGATCCCTAAAAATGGCCTAGAACACCTAGAAGTCGGGTACCCCATAGGAAACAATGATCATGACGTACTCCAGTTTAGGTTAAACCTTCGGGGATCAGGTGCACCTGATAAATACAGGAGAAAATTCTCAAAGATAGACGAGAATAGCTTGGTAGAACTGGGCCTTCCGATGGATTGGGATGTGCTGAGCGACGACAACAAAGTAGAACGGCAATGAAGTTGGATCAATAGCAGACTGTTGAAAATGACAGAAGCCGTTGCACCACCTATAAGGGTCAAGCAAAACGGATTTCCATCGTGGTGAACAAGCCGAGTGAGAAAGGCCCTAAAACAGAAGTAAAAAGCATTCAAAAAGTAGAGAAATACCAGCGGCTACCGGGCCTTCCTATAGTTCAAGGCAGCGAGAACTAGACTATCTCAGATACATAAATGGTGCAGGAACAACTACAAGGAAAGTATTGCGCGGAAGGCCAGAAGCAATCCGAAAGCGTACTACAACTACTTTCAATCTAAGGCAGCACTGAGGAAAACCGTAGGCGGGGTCAGGAACTCACAGGAAGTGCAGGCAACAAGCAGGCAGGAAACAGCAGAGACCCTGTTGGAATTCTCTCAGCAAGTATATGGACGGGACCGGGGTGTTCAGGGGTACCTTTCACCAGGGGCGGTAAAGCCTCGGAAATGTAGGATGAAGAAACCCACGCAGAAGAGGTGTTGAGCAGCCTGAAGGAGCTAGAAGTATCCAAGGCGGCGGGGCCGGATGATATCCACCCGACAATACTGAAGCCACTAGCCCCCATCCTGGCTGAACCACCAGCTAAGCTGTTCAAGACATCGCTCGAAAAGAGAGTGCTTCCTGAAGACTGTATTGTATCATTCATCACATCCGTTTTTAAAGGTTGAGACAGAGATATACGTACCAGATGCTGACCGATTAACTTAACGTCAGCGGTGCCTAAAACTCTCGGGAGAATACCACGAGACAGGACAGTGAGGAATTCGGAGTTGAATGAGCTGATGATTGCCAACCAGCATGGGTTCTGGTACAGGCGCTCTTGCCTCTCAAACTTTATAAGTTTCTTCGATGAGACAACTAGTCGAGTGGACTGAGGGGAACGGGTGGAAGTCTGCTATCTGGATTTCCAAGAGGGATTTGATTCCGTTATAGCGGACTATTTGGAGCGAAGTTGGAATCGCCTAAACTTACGGCCAGAATGCAGAAGTGGATTGCACAAAGCCTAGAGAAGAGGGTTTTCCGAGTGAGAGTGGAGGGATGCTTATCGGACAGTGGTAGACTGCATAGTGGAGCTCCGCAAGGGTCATGCCTGGGACCCCTGTGGTCCCTGGTGTACATCGACGATCTGGCAGACGAGATGGAAAACCCGAGCTTCCCGCTCACGGGTGACTTCAGGGTGGTAGGAGCACTAGCTGATGCGGCGGTTCAGCGTGATCCAGACAGTGTATGCCGGTGATCAATGTTGTGGGATCTTCCGCTCAGTCTGAAAAAGCGCCAACATCTCACCAAGGAGGAAGGACAGCGGCCCACATGATACATGGGGCCACAAGACAATCGGGAGGTGCTAGCTCAGACCATAGAAGCCCGGGACCAAGGGGTGATGGTAAGGGCTGGCTTTAAGCCAAGCCGCTAGTGCCATAAACTATTGCAGAAAGCACGTAGAGACATGCACCAGTTGAGATGGGCGGCCAGGTCCAGAAAATCCAGGGTCATATTACCGTTGTACGTGAGATCTCATTTAGAAAGCTGTGTCCAAGTGTGGAGGCCATATTTGGTGAGGGACACCAAGGCACTGGAGCTTGTACAACGGCGATCTACGTGATGGTTCGGAGACTACAGGCGTTTACGCAACGAATACAAGTTGGAGCAACTGGGGTTGTATTCTCTAGAAAGGAGAGGATGACGAAGTGACCTCATAGTGGCCTTCAAAATACTAAGCGAATTTACAGAAGCAGGAGGGTACACAGGGGCCCTATTTGGGCTGCGAGTTAGTAGCTGCCTAAGAGGGCATGCACTGAAAATTAGGAAAAAAAGAACTTTGACTCGCATCAGAAATCCGTATTTTGCCTTCACGGTCGCTAACGACTGGAACAGGCTGCCAGGGGATGTGATGAGACCCATCACAGTGTCTGAGTTCAAAAGGAGATTAGATAAGGTGTGGATGACTGAGTTTGGAGAAATATGACCATGAGTACACTACCGTTTTTTGTAGAAAACTTACTAGTCGCTTTCAATTGAACCCTCCAGGAGCCCTCGTCTAGTATCTACCACTCCTTACTATACTATCCTTATTACCGGGTAAATTGACCGTGAAGTACATGTAGCTAGCGACTGTGACCCGAAAAGTTGTTGAAGAGAAACCGGGTTAGGGTTCTAACCCAAGCCCTCACTGATTATGGCCAAGTATTGGGAAAGGGTCACCTCTTCCAACTGATGATGCACCGGGGGATCCAAGGAGCTCACTAGTGCAAGAATCTGGCATCCCGCCGTCATGTCCTGGAACCGAATTTAATTGGATTGATTGTAACTACCGTGTTTAATTTTTGCAGACCAAGTGAAATTTATGGGATCAGGAGACCGTGACGAACCAGCAAGGCGTAAGACGCATTTGGGCAGTAGGTGGCCAAGTTCGAAACGGATCCCGAAATCAAAACATGAGTATCCGTGAAATTATACGACACTAGATTATCAAATGAACAATGACATACAACAGATACGAACCTCAATTATGCGATCACAGGGACTCAGAAAGCGAGAATCAAATTGTGGTGTGCGAGAAAGGAGCGCTTGCCTCACAGAATTCCAGAATACGTCATGACGGAGTGGTGCACTGGATGCGAACAAACAAAGGTTGGATCATGAGAAAATGCAGTGCATAAAAACAAGTCGATAGTGTAAACGAGTGAGTGACGTCAAGAGAACATGTAATTGCAGTGTTTCTGGGGGGATTTTTCACGACCGGTCGTTACACCGCCCACCAAAACCCGTCCGGATCTTAGCAGAATCAAAGGTTTGGAATAAGGGTACCAATACTGCCTACCCACCTAGACCCTGCTGTCAGTGGGAGTACCTAATACTTCTGCCACCGAAAGTTTGCTCACGATCGCACTTCATCCAGTGGCTACACCGACGAGATGTAGCTCCGCGTCGTCCAAGAGGATGGCTGGTCGATGGCGAGCTTAAAGGAGAAGCACAAGTGCTGCCCTCGGGGCAGCCGCGGTGCATCGGCTGCGTGTGCCTGTGTGTGTGTGGGTGTCATGGGTGAAGTCGTACCCCGGTATATGGGCAAATGGTAACAACTGCCACCCAAGTAATTTATCTTATATAAAGCCGATGATAAACGAGGAGCAATCAGCCCTGCGGCTTGTTTGATGGGGGTCATGAAGCCTAAACGCGCATCACGTAAGTGTGTGACTGGTGTGTGTCTGGGTGTATGATCGAGTCACAACTACTACCACGTATGGGAAAAGCGCTCTATAACGTTGAAGAGGAAAGGCCAGCTGTGCAACGTGTTTTGATGGAGGTCATGAAGTATGAAAGTGTATCGTGTACGTTTGTGTGCAGGGGTGAAGGTCTAGTCCAATACGTCAGTATGTCGTAAATGCCCCCCAAAAAGGAGGGTGCCTTTAACCACTTCAAAGACAAATGAGGAAAAATCCACCGGGGTTTGTCTTTGCCAGCTTCTCCTTCTTCACTCTCGAGATGGCTGATACTGCGCACGTCGCGTATTAGCATTCCGTTGGCGGTCTCCAACTTCACGGTTCTTATCGCTTCCTCAGAGCTTCCGATGGTTTCCATGACAATGTTCAAAGGCCAGTTGCTGAAATACGCGTGTTCGTCTGCGATCATCACTACATCCCCAACCTTGAATGGTCTTATTCTGACCAGCCACTTCTGTCAAGCTTGCAGAGCCGGTAGGTACTCCCGCAGCCATCGCCACCCAAAAACCTTGGCAACATTGTTTGCCTGCTTCCATCCGTGGAGGTAACTCCCACGAAGGTTTATCGGTCCTTGGAAACCCTCGTTCGACCTTAACGTCAATAAGTCGTTCGGGGTGAGCGCCACGTGGGTGGGGTCGCCCTTCATTACTGGAAACAAGGGGCGGTTGTTCAGAATTCTCTCTGCCCCAGTCATGACGACGCTCAGCGTATCGTCGTCGGGCGGCTGTTGCTCAATGATCGACAACAATATTCGTCTGGTGGACCAGATCAGGCGTTCCCATACGCCGCCGCGATGACTGGCCTGCGGGGGATTGAAGTGCCGCCGTATACTATATGCCACGGTTCGATTCTGCAGTTTGTCCCTGTTCATGTTTTTGCGCCAACGCTGCAGTTCCCGGTGAGCGCCCACGAAGTTCGACCCATTGCCAGAGTACATATATCTGCCGGTACAACTCTTCGGTGGATAAAGCGCTGCAAGGCCCGTAGGACGGTGTCGGCTGTCATCGAATGTGCAACTTCTAAGTGTACCGCACGTGACTTTATGCACGTCATGGCACACTCGTATCAGTTTTCCAAGCTCTTCTCACACTTGATCCACAAAGGCCCCAAACAGTCCAACCCGGTGACACCGAACGGCCACCAACCCGGAGTCACTCCACATTCTGGCAGAGGGGCCATAAGTTGTTTGCTCGCTGAGGCTCTGCGTCTTCTACGATGTACACAGCTTAAGGTTACGCGTTTTACATTTGATTTTCCTCTCAGCAACCAAAGGCGCTTTCGGATCACGTTTGTCATGTGACTTTCCCCGGCATGTCCCTCTACGGCGTGGATGTAACGAATCATTAGTTCTATCACAGGTTGTCCAGTTGGTAGCAGTATGGGGTACTTTGCTTCAAGGCTCAGGTGGGAGTTGATCCGCCTACCATCTAACCGTAGTAATTCATTATTGAGTTTGAGGTTTAAATGCTTCAAGTTGCCTTTCGAGACGATATTCCTTTGCCGATTGGTCCCGCTTCCTCAGCCCTCTCGAGTTCTATGGTGAAAGCCTCCCGTTGTATCACCTTGAATAAATCGTGTTCTGCGGCTTGTAATTCATCAGGGCTTACCGGACCCACTCGTACACGGCTAGAGAGGCGCATCCCTCTCATGACTAGCAAAAGTCCGCTGAACCCGGCCGACCAAACTAATGGCCGAAGCGTCATCACCACGCCTTTGATCTCCAGTTCAAATTCCAGAGGGGGTTTTAGTTCATACACGGGCCAGCCCTGTTTATGCGTTTGCAGGAATTTCGGTCCTCCCGTCCACGTGTCGAGTTGCCGGAAGTTGGTCGCACCTCGGGAGCACAGATCAGCTGGGTTATGACCATGCTTGACATTTTTCCAGTCGTTCATAGGCGATTCGTCGTGGATGACTGTGAGTCGTTTGGCAACGAAAGTACTAGACCGGCTCCTGACGTTGGTAATGTAGTACAGTACTATCGTCGAGTCCGTCCAGAAACTAGCCGACCAAGTTTAGAATTCGAGGCATCACTTCACCTTTTGTGCCACCCTGACCGCTAACACGGCTGCGTTGAGTTCAAGGAGCGGGATGGAAACCATCTTCAGTGGGGCAACGCGGGCTTTGGCGAACAGGATCCTGCATTTTTTCGCTCCCAGCTAAATTTAACTAACCCAGGTAACTCTGCTGATGAAATGGCAGAGAATCTCAGAGAGTTAATCTCCTTAGCTGATAGGCATTTTGTCCCCAGAATTCGTCGCCCACAGACCGCTAAGCGACCCCTCCCTCGCCCCATTAGGCGCATTCTAGACGAACGCGCACGCCTCTTTGCTAGATATAAAGCCACAGGCCTTGCCCGTGATGCAGAAGACTTCAGGATCATAAGGAACATATGCAAAGTCAAGATTAGGTTCTATCAGAATGCAGTCCAACGATCTGTACTTGATCGAGCACGGACCAATAAGGCATTTTTCTTTCAGTACATGCGCCGTCTAAGGGGCACAGCTCCGACGCCATTAGCTCTCAAAGATAGTGCCGGATCTCCAATCACTTCCCCTAGCCAAGTAGCCGAGGCTTTCAGCTCCTACTTCCGTACAATTTTTAGCTCCATTCCCATATCATCCCACCCTACCATGCACCCGTTATCTCTGACCACTACCCTTAACCGCGTCATTATTCCCATTGGTGCAGTCGCTCAAGGTTTCCGACGGCTCAACCAATATTGCTCCATGGGTCCTGACCTAATCCACCCTCGTATTCTCAAGGAAGCCGCGGATACATTAGCTGCTCCTTATGCCTCGCTTTTTCAGCAATGTGTTGACGATGGAGTTTTCCCCCGTAACTGGAAAAAAGCAGTGATCGCACCCATCTATAAGAAGGGTAGTAGACACCTTGCTTCTAGTTACAGACCCATAAGCCTCACTAGCATCCCTAGCAAAATTTTTGAGGGAATTCTTAAGAGTGAGATTCTTTCCCATCTTCATAGAAATAAGATCCTCTCCCCGTTCCAACATGGGTTTCTTCCTGGCAGGTCATGCATCACCAATATGCTTACCGTCATTGATAGTCAAACGAAAGCCTATGATGATGGCCAGCTCTCACACGCTGTATTCATCGATTTTGCTAAGGCCTTCGATAAGGTCCCACATGCCCCTCTTCTTTATAAGCTGCAGACATACGGGATCACAGGCTCCATGTTGGCCATCCTGCGTAGCTTCCTTACCGACCGCACCTTTGTGGGTAAAGTCGGGAATGTTTTGTCTCAACCCTCCCCAGTAACAACTGGGGTCCCCCAAGGGTCGGTCTTGGGTCCTCTTCTTTTCCTGATCTATATAAACGATCTACCGACAGCCCTTCCTGCGAACATTGCCATGTACGCAGATGATGTAACCCTCTGGAGTTCAAGCGTTGAAGACCTGCAAATTGCAGTTTATGAAACAAAACGCTGGTCCGAGGATTGGAACCTTCCAGTTAATGATGACAAATGCGTGAGCATGTCTTTGGGCAGAGAGACTGGTCACACGTTTTCCATTAATGGAGCAACCACACTGCCAAGGGTTGACCGACACAAGGTGCTCGGTTTCTGGTTAGATTATAACTTATCGTTCTCTCATCATCACGAACTTGCGAGCAAGTTTGCCTTTCGAGTCCTAAACATGATTCGAAGGTCCTTCCCGCGCATATTTAAGGATGATTTCCCCATAATTTTCGGCCCATATATCCGATCACTGCTGGAGTACGGTAGTCAGATAGTGCATTCTGGCCTTGTCCGAGACCGTGAGATCCTAGAAAGGGTTCAGCGGGCCTCCACCAAGGCAGTAAGTGGTCTATCCCATCTACCTTATCCCGTCCGCCTCTCACTCCTCAACCTCTATCCCCTTGACGTAAGACGCGTAAGAGGTGATCTGTTTTTGATGTTTCACCTTTTTGAAACAGGTCAAAGCGATTGCTTCTTCTCCGTCTGTCCAGCCTCCTCTCTCCGTGGTCACAGCAGTAAAGTTTTCAAACCGAGGCCACGCACTTCACTAAGGATTAACTTTTTTAGCTATAGGGTTATTACCATGTGGAATGCACTTTCGGAAGATATTGTTCTGTCGCGGGACAAAACTATCTTCAAGAAAAAGCTAGACATCTACCTGGGTCTCTCCCAATAATTCCCTTTGTAAAAACAAACAAACAAAATAGTTGTCTTTTATCGCATATATGTTCATGAATGCCGCACCCCCACTCAGCTTAAGGCACTGTCCACAGTGTGACACTGAATGAGGTTATATGTATCTTGTTTTCGCTGCAATAAGTGTTATGGAACGCTGACCTCACGGTTTGTAGGGTTGATTAGACCTTACTTCGCGGTTTCCTTAGTAAACGCGTGCTTCGGTCCTTCGTACTGCGTGGACCACCTGCACGTTACTCTAATGTGCGGCACTGCACAAATATGTTAACCAGAACAGTATTCTCCAAGACCCGTGAGAACGAGAAGGCGATTGGGAGAGATAGTGGTTAGCGTGTATTTGGGAGCGTGCGTGAGAGCGTGCGCAAGAGCAACGGTCAAATGGCAACCGCGCTTGGCAGTCATCGTTCAGTTAAACAATAAACATGGTAAAAGTATGAACGAAGATGGCAACCGCTACAGGTTCTCTCCCGCCTGGATGGTGAGAAGAGTTCTTCTTCCACTTCTTCTTTCAGCCGACGGAAAGAACAAATCCATTCGTGTCACAAAAGTGGAGGGAACTAACAACATCGAAGTAGTGGGTGCCAACCTCTGTGCATACCACTGATAGAATTCTGAGAGCTCTACTGGCCCCATCCACTATAAGTCCTGTGCAACCTGACCTGACCTGACCTGATGAACCGGGTCCTGCTTGTAAGGTTGATTGGACCTTACTTCGCGGTTTCCTTAGTAAACGCGTGCTTCGGTCCTTCGTACTGCGTGGACCACCTGCACGTTACTCTAATGTGCGGCACTGCACAAATATGTTAACCAGAACAGTATTCTCCAAGACCCGTGAGAACGAGAAGGCGATTGGGAGAGATAGTGGTTAGCGTGTATTTGGGAGCGTGCGTGAGAGCGTGCGCAAGAGCAACGGTCAAATGGCAACCGCGCTTGGCAGTCAGCGTTCAGTTAAGCAATAAACGTGGTAAAAGTATGAACGAAGATTGCAACCACTACAGGGGCCTCCTCCTAGAAATCCGACGGAGTTGGGCTTCGATCGTGATGGTAAGCCGGAATTATTGGTTGTCCAGGAACTCCTCATAGCTTGTCCGTTATATTGTTGTTGACGTCGAACGACTGCTGACGAGTTTACCGGTGCCTGCACTTTCGAGGTCCGATGTGCGTAGGTCCAACTGTGTTTTGGCGCCCACGGGTCTCGTACGAATGCAAGCCGGAAAATGCCTCGTCAGGTCCATCCAAAAAGGCGTCCAGTTGCCGTCTCCAGTGCCAGGCTGACTAATCGTCCCGTTGTCCAGTGAGCGGTTGGCTCCTTGAACGTGCACGGGAGTCAGCCAGGCTACGGATGAAGCCAAAGTGACTGTGTAGGTCCGTCTGAGAGAGGGCAAGGTAAACTGGAACAAAATAGCGCCTGAGGGCGCCGGCGGATGTTGGACCGTAATAACAACACACAAACGATGTTCGGTGTTGTTGAAGTCGCTAGGAGACCAGAAGAAAATGAAACCATAACTACAGATTGTAATTTCACGGGTCTGTTGTTTGGTAAATCCATGGCGAACTTCCCAACTTATTGCTAACAGTCGGTTGTAAAAATCGTCGCGAAATCGGCGAAGCGGACGGGATTTCGTAGTTGGCGACCGCGACGGATACTTCGCGTTGCGGGTACAGTTGGAGAATCTGATGGACTAGCTGCCAAGTCCTCACTAGGCGTAATTGGGGGTGGTTCGAGTGGTAACTCGCTCGATGCGGGTGACTGAGCGACTTGAGTGGGTGTAAATTGGCCGAGCGGCTTGCACTCAATGACGGCAGGTTTGAGACGATCGATAGATACGGTGTCGTGTCGTCCGTTGATATCTATGACAAATGATTTTGCCCTACGTTTTATCACCTGAAACGGGCCAGTGTATGGCGCTTGTAGTGGTGATCGAACGCCATCGACGCGAAGGAATACATGAGTAGCGGTTCCTAACGCAGTTGGGACATAACTTGTAGACTGTTGTTCACGCGGCGGACTGGCCTTGAGCACTCGCATGTGCTGCGTAAGGCGCTGAGAATAGTCACCGTAGTCGAAAGTCACGGTTGGTGAGGGGGCTACCAACTCCCCAGGCAGACGAAGTGTACAGCCATATACTAGTACGGCCGGTGTTGTGTGTAACTCCTTTTTAACGGTACTACGCAGGCTTAAGAGTGCTAATGGTAGTGTTTCACTCCAAAGGGGGTTACCGTTTGCTCGAGGGGCGGCTTTTAATTGCCGGTGGAAACGCTCAACCATACCATTGATCTGAGGGTGGTAAGCTGTCGTCTTAACGTGTTGGCAACCGAGCGTAGCGAGTAGGCTGCCGAAAGCACCATCAAAGTGTGGACCACGATCAATGGTCACTGTTGCTGGGCAACCGAAATGACTGACCCAACCGGTCAGAAAGGCTTTCGCGGCCTCTTCCGACGTGGGACGAGGTTTAGGAATGGCCTGCGGCCAGCGAGTAAAACGATCCACGCATGTGAGTATGTAAACGTACTCAAGCGAAGGTTGAAGTGGTCTTACGAGGTGGACGTTCACATGATAAAAACGTGTTTCAGGTTCTGGGAACCTGGCTAACGCCGCCTTAGTGTGCCTATGGGTCTTAACACGTTGACACTGCAGACAAGCACGAGCCCATTGACGGACATCTCGTTTGACATTGTGCCAAACAAAACGCTCAGTTATCAGTTTCACCGAGGCAGTCACACCCGGATGAGCCAGATTATGGAGTGTCAGGAACGTAGGATAACGGCGGGCAGCAGGAACTACTGGCCTAGGGCGACCTTGCGACACATCGCACACGATGGTATTCTGGGAAGCTGGGATAGGCGCTGTGGTTAAACTCAAGGAACCGTTTTGCCGAAGTCGTTCGATGTCAGGGTCCATAGTTTGAGCCTGTGCCATTGCGTCCAAGTCGATGTTAGGCGTTTGTGACAGACTTAGTTGATATACGCGCGATAAGGCGTCTGCGACGGGATTAAGTACCCCAGAGACGTGTCGTATGTCCACAGTAAACTGCGAGACAAAGTCTAAGTGGCGAATCTCGCGTGGTGAGTATCGATCGGAAGCTGACTTCAGTGCGTAAACCAAAGGCTTGTGGTCTGTAAACACCGCGAACGAACGGCCTTCGAGTGCATGTCGAAAGTGACGGATTCCCAAGTAGATGGCTAATAACTCTCCACCGAACGTGCTGTACCTTGATTCCGCGGGTTGTAGGCGCTTGGAGAAGAATGCTAAAGGTTGCCAAGAGTCATCTACGAACTGTTGCAGTACTGCTCCAACCGCTGTGTCCGAGGCATCCGTCACTACCGAAATAGGAGCCAAAGGGTCGGGGTGTGTAAGGAGTGCTGTGTTGGCGACAGCATCTTTGACCAAGGCGAATGCGGCTTGTGCCGTGTCGGGAAACACGAACTTCCGCTTACCTCCGCGCAACAGGTCGGTGAGGGGTTGCATCATTTCCGCACAGTGAGGAATAAATCGGCGGTAGAAATTCACCAGACCGGCAAACTGACGCAACTGGCGAAAAGATTGGGGTTCAGGGTAGTCGCGAATAGCGGAAACTTTATCTGACAGAGGGCGGATACCCGAGGATGAAATAGAATGTCCTATGAAAGTCATATCAGACCGGCCTAATTCGCATTTCGCGATATTGGTCGTAACGCCGTGCTGGCTAAGGCGTTCGAAAAGTGCTCGTAAGTGTGTAGCGTGCTCTTGCTCTGAAGAACTCGCCACCAAAATATCATCCAGGTATACGTGGACATTTTCCAAACCACGGGTTGCCTCGTGCATGAACCGTTGAAAGGTCTGGGCTGCATTGCTGAGTCCAAACGGCATTCGCAGAAACTCGAACAGCCCGCAAGGCGTCGTGACGGCAGTTTTAGGGATATCGGCCTCTGCTACCGGGATCTGGTTGTACGCCCGAACCAAATCGATACGGCTGAAGATGGAGCAACCTGATAAAGACGAAGTAAGATCCTGTATATGGGGAATCGGGTATCGGTCCGGGACGGTGACTTTGTTAAGCGCTCTGTAATCACCACAGGGTCGCCAGTCGCCAGTAGCCTTAGGAACCATATGAAGGGGAGAAGCCCACGGGCTACTAGAAGGGCGTATTATACCCAGTTCTAGCATATGTTCGAATTCGGCCTGTGCAACACGAAGCTTGTCTGGTGCTAACCGACGCGGCCTACTGAACACGGGGGGTCCCTTAGTATCGATATGGTGAGTGACACTGGTCGTCACTGCTGGGAGAGGCCCGGCCTGCCGAAACATGGCGGGGTAGGCGGCGATGAGTTCGCCATAAGGTTGGTGTGCCGGTGGTTGAACGTAAAAGGGCGTGACGTGATTCACTCGCGAATTATGACCCGCAACAGCGAGAGTGGTCTGACGATCCACCACTCTGCGGCGCCGTGCATCAACTAGCAAGTCAAAGTGCTGCAGGAAGTCAATGCCCAGAATTGGGTACGGGACGTCGGCGATGATGAATACCCAACGAAACCTACGCTTTAAACCCAAGTTTAAGGTGAGCGACCGCTGGCCAAACGTTGGGATGGCCGTGCCATTGGCAGCGCGTAGTGTTTGGGCCTGCGGTGTGCTATTGTCGTCTTTCGCTCGGGGGAGGACGCTCACTTCGGCACCGGTATCTACAAGGAATAGGTTATTTGAAATGATGTCCCTTACGTTCAAAAGACGACTATTGGTGTGATACCCGGCTTCGTGGGTCGCCATCACGGGCCGGGGGTTTAGTTTCCCTGATGAGCACCGGGAAACGTACACCCTGGTTCGCATCGTTTGGCTCCCTCACCGAAGCGACTGTGGTATTTACAATATCCTTCTTTTGAAGAACCGACGAAACGGCGTCGCAATGACGGACTATGGAGCCTAGGTGAGCGTGCGCGGTGCCGCTCCTGTGACCCACTTCTAACTGCTAGGCGTTGCAGGCTGGCATCAATTCTAGACAAAACTGACGCGAGTTCGTTAGATGTTGGCAAGGCAGGCACCGTTGCGACGGACGGCCTGGTTACTCCAGCTACAGCGGGGTTGTATCGTGACATAATGTCATCAGCTATCGCTGCAGTTTCCTCTAGCGAGCATTTGCGCGTGGCACTTAGTAAAACTGGAATGTTATGCGGCAAACGCTGCAGCCAAAGTTCCCTCAAGAGCGGGTCCTCACCTATTGTCGGTCCTCTCAAGCGCTGCATCTCACGCAGCAGTTCGGAGGGCTTCCTACTTCCGAGCTCAACGTTTTGAAGTTGTTGCATACGTTGGTCTTGCGTTGGGGTCGTGCGGGCATTGACAGCCTCCTTTAAAACCTCATAGCTTCGGGAAGAGATTATTACGTCTCTTACTTGCACTGTGACCTCTGGCGGGAGGCGGCCTGCTACCCACCTGAAACGGCTGGCGTCGCTGGTTATACGGCAGTTTTCGAATTCTAACTCGACCAGCGTGAACCAGAGTTCTGGATCAGCAGGTGTGAATGCCGGTATGTGCAGCGTGATCGCCCCAACGGTGGGGTCTGAGCAGGGTTTCCGTTCAGTAGACATAGCGATTGCTTTATCGAACACAGACGGGAAAAGAAACCAACGATCAATGGGGCACTATATTCTTCGCGTGAAAAGAACAAAAATCACGACGAACTAGACACCGAAAATGTATGGAAAAAAAAATTATTTGGTAAACCGACCCAAAAAAAAATCAACAGATAGGGAAACAATAAAACACAATAACGTACGCAGACGGGACCTTCAACGGTAGAAAACAAGGAAACTCACGTGACCTGAGGATCACGTCGGGCTCACCAATTGTAAGGTTGATTGGACCTTACTTCGCGGTTTCCTTAGTAAACGCGTGCTTCGGTCCTTCGTACTGCGTGGACCACCTGCACGTTACTCTAATGTGCGGCACTGCACAAATATGTTAACCAGAACAGTATTCTCCAAGACCCGTGAGAACGAGAAGGCGATTGGGAGAGATAGTGGTTAGCGTGTATTTGGGAGCGTGCGTGAGAGCGTGCGCAAGAGCAACGGTCAAATGGCAACCGCGCTTGGCAGTCAGCCAGCGGTGCGGTCGTCTCCCTCGGTGAGTGTAGCTGTTTTTGAAATTTTTAGAACACACAGCTCGTCCTCCTCCATTTAAGTTTATCTTTATCTGTGCTGACTGGATCCTGAATAATGTCAATGCCCCCCACCATTGATATAACCGCTTGCTCAGATGAGGCTACTTTCCCCATGAGGCAGTGCGATTCCCCCTCCGTGGCCAATGCCTCACTCCTCAATCCGGACGAAACGGTCCTTCATAATGCGCTGGCAACGGATGCACTAAAATGTGCAGTCCAAAGTCAGGCTGCAGAGATAGCCGAGTTAAGGGCCACCGTCCACACCCTTAAGGATGAGCTGTCCAGCCTGAGGAGTTTGGTAATCAAATCCCTCCCGGTGTCCCAGGCAGCCGATCAGGTTTGTAGAGTTTCTGAGCAGCAAATTCTTGACGCCGCCAAAATTTTACAAGATACCGAGAATTGCTCCAAGCGAGTCATCCTTTGGGGCCGCTTCCTCAGTTCAGATCACCCTCATGACACCTACGCCCAGGTGTTTAACCGCCTTAAGCTCCCTTTCCCACTTAAAGGTCGGTCCACTTGGTTGGTAACCAAACGCACCAACCGGGTTCACGGTATTCTCATTGTAATAGGTTCCACAGATGCAGCCAAACGAATTGTTTCCTTGGCCGCAAAGCTCAAGGAAGAAATTAAAGGGCTCAAGGGCGTATCCATTGATAAGCCACTTCATCTGAGGCTCCGCAGTGAGAAGGCTAAGCCAAAAATCCCACAAAAAGCTGATCCTAAGCTCAGAGTGCTGCCAGTTGTCCAGGTAACTCGCCTTGAGGACCGAGCTGCATGCCCACCATCCCTCGCTTCCCTACTGACACCATTTCCCATCGCCGAAAGTACTCCCAGTAGTAGGCCTAGTGCCACTAAACATCTGTCGCCTACGAAAAGCATCCCAGGCCCCATCATAGCCAACAAGACTGTTTCAACGGACGAGACTCACTCATCCTTGAGCCTAGACATGAACCTGCAATCTGTTTCTACTGAAAGAAGCAGTGAGGAGGTTAAAGCACCAGATAATATATCTGGTGCTGTCATGAAAAATAAGCTCTTCAACAAGAGAACTCAGAATAGGGCATCAAGCAGTGCGCAGAAGGGCAAACCACGAAAGGCAGCCCACCCTTTTCGGAGACCGAAGGATGTAGGCCGTCCACCTGGATTGATACCCCCCAGGTTACTAGACATCAAAACCTACCGGTCCCCCCAGCAGTCTGCTTACCCTCTAGCCCCCCAATATCTTCAGCCCCCGACTCTCCCAGGACCTTTCCATCCTCAAATCCCCCTCTTTCCCCCTCCTCAAACCCAAAACCAGCTGCCTCTGGCGATTCTGCAACAACTCCTGAGCATGTGCTCAAGTGTTTTTACAGCAATTGCCTGAGTGTGTTGAATAAGATCCCGGAGCTTCGGCAGCTTGCAGTGGATAAGGAGCCTCAGATCATAGCCCTCACAGAAACCTGGCTCACCCCTGACATACTTGATGCCGAAATATCCATTCCGGGATACTTCACAGTAAGGCGGGACTCCAGTAGAGGTCGTGCCGGCGGGGTAATCATATACTACGATAATTCGATCCCTCCTCCCACCTTACTGACAACACCAACCTTTTCATGTATTGATTGTCTGTGGGCCGTGTTTAACCTCTCTAGGACAGATACCCTATTGCTCGGTGTTGTCTACCGTCCTCCCGCATGCAATTCAACTGACAGCATAGGTCTCATAGACTTATTAGGCTCCCTGAACAGCTATACAGACTTCACCCATCTGTTAGTCACTGGTGACTTCAACTCTCCCAGTACAAACTGGCAAAGAGCTGATGCCCCGGATATCACTTTCGGTAAACCCCTCCTTGATCTCGTACTGAAAAACTCATGGGTGCAGAACGTAAGAGATCCGACTAGATATCGCACAGGCCACGCCCCGTCCCTACTAGACCTGGTCATCACCAATGATCGGTTCCTAATAGATGTGGTGCATTACTTGCCGCCCCTCGGCAAAAGTGATCACATTCTCATTGGATTCGATTATATCGTGAAATGGCCTCCTCTTCCGTCAGAAACTAAGGTTTTGAGATCCTTCAAAAGGACCAACTTTGACCAAGTCTGTGCATTTCTTCGCTCCCAGCTAAATTTAACTAACCCAGGTAACTCTGCGGATGAAATGGCAGAGAATCTCAGAGAGTTAATCTCCTTAGCTGATAGGCTTTTTGTCCCCAGAATTCGTCGCCCACAGACCGCTAAGCGACCACTCCCTCGCCCCATTAGGCGCATTCTAGACGAACGCGCACGCCTCTTTGCTAGATATAAAGCCACAGGCCTTGCCCGTGATGCAGAAGACTTCAGGATCATAAGGAACATATGCAAAGTCAAGATTAGGTCCTATCAGAATGCAGTCCAGCGATCTGTACTTGATCGAGCACGGACCAATAAGGCATTTTTCTTTCAGTACATGCGCCGTCTAAGGGGCACAGCTCCGACGCCATTAGCTCTCAAAGATAGTGCCGGATCTCCAATCACTTCCCCTAGCCAAGTAGCCGAGGCTTTCAGCTCCTACTTCCGTACAATTTTTAGCTCCTTTCCCATATCATCCCACCCTACTATGCACCCGTTATCTCTGACTACTACCCTTAACCGAGTAACTATTCCCATTGGTGCAGTCGCTCAAGGTTTCCGACGGCTCAACCAATATTGCTCCATGGGTCCTGACCTTATCCACCCCCGTATTCTCAAGGAAGCCGCGGATACATTAGCTGCTCCTTATGCCTCGCTTTTTCAGCGATGTGTTGACGATGGAGTTTTCCCCCGTAACTGGAAAAAAGCAGTGATCGCACCCATCTATAAGAAGGGTAGTAGACACCTTGCTTCTAGTTACAGACCCATAAGCCTCACTAGCATCCCTAGCAAAATTTTTGAGGGAATTCTTAAGAGTGAGATTCTTTCCCATCTTCATAGAAATAAGATCCTCTCCCCGTTCCAACATGGGTTTCTTCCTGGCAGGTCATGCATCACCAATATGCTTACTGTCATGGATGGTCTAACGAAAGCCTAAGATGATGGCCAGCTCTCACACGCTGTATTCATCGATTTTGCTAAGGCCTTCGATAAGGTCCCACATGCCCCTCTTCTTTATAAGCTGCAGACATACGGGATCACAGGCTCCATGTTGGCCATCCTACGTAGCTTCCTTACTGACCGCACCTTTGTGGGTAAAGTCGGGAATGTTTTGTCTCAACCCTCCCCAGTAACAACTGGGGTCCCCCAAGGGTCGGTCTTGGGTCCTCTTCTTTTCCTGATCTATATAAACGATCTACCGACAGCCCTTCCTGCGAACATTGCCATGTACGCAGATGATGTAACCCTCTGGAGTTCAAGCGTTGAAGACCTGCAAATTGCAGTTTATGAAACAAAACGCTGGTCCGAGGATTGGAACCTTCCAGTTAAGGATGACAAATGCGTGAGCATGTCTTTGGGCAGAGAGACTGGTCACACGTTTTCCATTAATGGAGCAGCCACTCTGCCAAGGGTTGACCGACACAAGGTGCTCGGTTTCTGGTTAGATTGTAACCTATCCTTCTCTCATCATCACGAACTTGCGAGCAAGTCTGCCTTTCGAGTTCTAAACATGATTCGAAGGTCCTTCCCGCGCATATTTAAGGATGATTTCCCCATAATTTTCGGCACTTATATCCGACCTCTGCTGGAGTACGGTAGTCAGATAGTGCACTCTGGTCTTGTCCGAGACCGTGAGATCCTAGAAAGGGTTCAGCGGGCCTCCACCAAGGCAGTAAGCGGTCTATCCCATCTACCTTATCCCGTCCGCCTCTCACTCCTCAACCTCTATCCCCTTGACGTAAGACGCGTAAGAGGTGATCTGTTTTTGATGTTTCACCTTTTTGAAACAGGTCAAAGCGATTGCTTCTTCTCCGTCTGTCCAGCCTCCTCTCTCCGTGGTCACAGCAGTAAAGTTTTCAAACCGAGGCCACGCACTTCACTAAGGATTAACTTTTTTAGCTATAGGGTTATTACCATGTGGAATGCACTTTCGGAAGATATTGTTCTGTCGCGGGACAAAACTATCTTCAAGAAAAAGCTAGACATCTACCTGGGTCTCTCCCAATAATTCCCTTTGTAAAAACAAACAAACAAAATAGTTGTCTTTTATCGCATATATGTTCATGAATGCCGCACCCCCACTCAGCTTAAGGCACTGTCCACAGTGTGACACTGAATGAGGTTATATGTATCTTGTTTTCGCTGCCACCCCCGCCCCCCCCCCGCTTCTTTTTACTCTCGTTTCAGCTCGGTGAATCCGACAGAAGATCAAAGATTTCCTAAAGAACCGGGACAATTGGGCTTAAAGCCTCGAACCCGTGTAGTACTTCAAGACTTCAAGACTTCAGTTAAACAATAAACGTGGTAAAAGTATGAACGAAGATGGCAACCACTACATGCTTTTCACTCTCTTCCTTGCAGCCAGTAACACAACAGCTGGACCGCCTGATAGTAGAAGAACAATCAGAACTTTTCGGCCATCAAGTGAAAGAATCTGGAAGTACAATCGCAAAAGCCGCGAGTCCAGTCACCTGATCTGATCTGATACAACAGCTGCCTTGCCCTGTCCTGTGGCCTGGAACCGAATTGACCTTGAGGCGGGCAGTCCGTCGTCATTTTTTGCGTTTTGATTTGCTTCAACGCCGTTGGTGTCAAGATAGGATTAATGCGTTCTTCAGATGTCGTTAATAACAATAGACCGCTCGCTGTTTGCGTCTGATGTAGTAAGGGGCGATCTTCCCTTCTTTATGTGTCTTTAGGATTCCTCTCATAATGCTGATGGTTCCGACGCAGTTGATAGCTCTTCTAGAAGCAGGTAACGTTTTTCTTCGAAAACAAGCTTATTTTCAGTCAAAGCGAAGACTTCCTTATGTGCAAGGCGACGGCCGTGGGGTTAAATGTACGCTCGAGAAGACGGTCCAGCTATATTAAACCGAACGGTAACGAGTAAATTAGTTTTGCTGATTGGTTTCAGATGATATTCAGGACCATTTAAAAAAGATCCTAAGTATTTTGAGGTTTGGGGACTACTTACAGCTGGTAAGTTCCAGCGTGCCACTTTCGAGCCCCTAGGTTGTTCGCTTGCAAAGTGATGCTCCTCGTCCGCATCACCACCGATATTGTTGCATTATTTCTACGACTGGTAAACAAGGGACGGAAGAGTCGACTGTTCTCGGAGTTGACCTTACTGACCGCCGGGCTACTATTGGTTTGGTGCTTCCAATATGGCAAGATATGTCTGTGAATCTTTTTGGTGACGGGTAAGCGTTTTCCACCGCAGATAACCACTACGACTTTCCCCCATTAATGCGGCACTTGTGTACCTTTGTTGGAAAAAAATCTCTATTGGTTCTTCCAGTCAGCTAAACCCTGATTATTGCAACATGTTGCAGCTAGGGAGGAGCGTTGCGGCATTTTTTAGTTCAATTCACCAGGTTGTCTCATCCTTGGCCCGCATGCCATGCATGAGCACTTTTCTTCTATCCCTCTTGAAATTTTTCGTAGCCAGGTTTCATTGGCGTGTGGGAAAAATCAACGTGGTAGAATGGGACTAATGTGTGTACCACAGTTGTGGTCTACTGTCCTTTAAAGGACAATAAATCATGGGAGATATTCTGGGTGCTAGGCTTTTACTGTTATTAGGGGACACACTGCTAGCTTCTACAATCAGGGTTCGTTAGGGTAATGAACGAGATAAGACCGTAGAGTGACAATTGCGTGTATTTTCACAGGGCATAGGTACAAAAACCGCACGCTGGCTTATGACGAAGAAGTGTCAGAAGTAGCGCCTCCTGTTGCCACGTACGCAAAACGTACAGCCAATCAAGCGCTAGATGAATGTTTGAAGGAGGGGTGGTGGTCGGTTGATCACCACACTGTTATCACCAAAGCTGAGTAGTAATGGGGTTTGGATGCCCGGTTTATGGCTATCAGCCCGTTGTGTGCCATCCTTCTGCACCACCTTCAGGTCAGGTCAGGTCAGGTCGCTAAACCTTAGGCCAGTGAACTTCGGTCAGCATATCACTTCAGATTCTTGCATCAGTAAGTGTCGGACTGATTCCCTCCGGCATACGAACTGTCAGGAGTGTTCTAATTACTAAAAAGTCCTAAATGATCATGAACGAGAGCCAGCATAACGCGACGTTTCCCGGTCCCGTTGATTGGTTGGTGTTCTTAAGGTGATGCGGTTGTCACACTTGTTTGCACACAATTCACTAAACAGAGGGCGATGGTGGTTGAGTTGTGTAGGTAAAACTGAGGCAGGTGACACTCCGCTGTCATCCGAAAACAATATCTTCGTCTTTATTAGCGCTATTGTATATGCGCAAGTCGGTTCCTCTGGATGCCGGACATAATGCATAATGTATTAGGCGCCAGCCGATTAGAGAACTAAGACATGACCGTGGGCAGCTATGAATTGCGAAGTGTGAGAAAACAAAGCAGGTTGTGGAGACTGGCCACAGTCACAATGCCTCCCGTCTGGTGCGAAATACTTTTTCAGGAAAACCAGGCATAACGAAACTGTTCAAGTTGACTAACGCCTCACTAATTCGAACTCAGGAGCGCCAAGCAAACGAGTAGTTCTCAAAACACCGTGTATATTCGAAGACAGCACTGACGTGGTGACAGTAACCTGCCACCACCCATAGTCATTGGCCCTTGTCATGCTGCACACTCTACTAGGTGATTCAGACGAGGCACATAAACCATTACTAGTTACCGGTTCTTCTGGAACATCCCTTATGCCTCACAGATCGCACTCGGTTAAGCAAAGCTAGAGGTGCATCCTCAAACAAAATGACCAGACAAGGTTTTGTGAATCATCCTACTCTGAATCGATTTAGGACATACGGCTATCTCTCATTTGGGTGTATCACAGGAAGTGTCCCTCAGGATTGTTCCACTCCTGTTGAAGTTCACTATTAGGTCCTGGGAGATCACTATTTTGTCATGTGAGAATGATGAAATTGAGCTTTTCATAGATGCACGAGTATAAGACATTAATTGCACTTGAATGACTGAGTAGCCAATATTCCGTATGCGATTTGCATCTTTCAAGTCAGAGATGCTACTCCAAGACTGGGTTTGTCCAGCTCCACACCTTAGAATGTCTGGTGGTACAAAAAGCTTGATAGGTAAGTTCTGTAATCTAGACAGTTCAATTTCACCCTTAAATCGGATTTCGGATGAAACGTCATCGTGCATAGAGAAAGCGCATTCGACTTTCACTAACTTGTCATCTGCGGCGTGACATGACATCCGTCTATCCATCAATGGTCGTAATGCTAGTAGAACGACGTTCGCGGGTTCCAGAGACACGATAACGATTGAAAACGAATCGCCGTATGAGTAAGGGTTTGTTTATCAGGGAAGAAGTACACGCGGAAAAGTGAAAAAGGAATATGTTGGATGTTTTATCTAACGTAAACAATTTGGAGGCACAGTTTATAACCCAGAAGTTTCATAACATCCTACTCGGTCTGAGAAATACCAGTCATTTAGAGGTGTAGATGCCTAGGACTCAGTACTGTTCTGTTCAGGTAACCATTAACCAGGCACTGGGTGCGGTGGCTTTGGTTGCTATCTCCTAGCGGCAATATCAAAAGAAAATAATGAACGAGAATAGAGTATAAAAGGAGTAAGAGGAAAACTACACTAGTGGAACTAAGTCGGTGAAGAAAGTTTGTGACTGCAAGAGTGCCACTGATCGGGGCATTTAGCCATATCTCCCAACGTATCCAACTATTGAGTAAGAGGGTCTCTTGTACCCCACCCAGGAAGTCTAACACCTACATGACCAAGTCCACTAGTCAGGCTTTTCATACTTTTCTTCCATGTTATGGACTGACCACCCTTACTCATCTTCCAACCGGTACCCGCCTCAGCAAACAGCACGCCAAAGGGTCCTGTGAGGGGACATACGCAACACATGTTCCAACCATCTTAGCCTGGTGAGCTTAAGTGTTTCATCTACTGATTTGATCCTTGAACCTAAGACTTTCTGTCGAATCTCGGTATTACTCACACAGTGCGTCCACCAGATTCGAGCAATACTACGAAGACATCGGTGTTCAAATACCAACAATCTTCGCACGCCCTCCATAAAGTGCCTATGTTTCCGAACCATACAGAAGCACGGGCCTGACTGCTGCAGCGTATACTCGACCCCTGATAGGTAAACGGATGTCATGTTGACGCCACAAATGACTAAAGTTGAAAAATGCCAAGCGAGCCTTCTGTATACGCAGAGACACTTCATCCGATATCCGACCTCCGGGTGAGTTGCAGCTCCCAAGATAACAATTTGTCTACTACGTTTATAGTCTCTCCAGACACTGAAAGATTTGGCGTTGGACCAACCCAGTCTTGCAACAGCATCTTGCACTTTGAAGGTGCAAAACGCACACAGAACATTGCTACACAATCCGTCAAGCTGTCTAGAAAAGCTCGCAACTTACCTGGATTTTCACTTAAGAAAACTATGTCGTCCGCATACTCAAGGTCTGATACCTTTCCAGCCGGGAAAAGTTCAACGCCACTACCCCACACTTGACAAAGGTGCGATCTCTAGGACCATATCACCGTAAGTCCCAACTCGGTTTCGACTATTAATGTAAAGGGATTTTACAGTGGAAATAAATTTCTCTGGTATACCCTTCAGCAAGAGGCAGTGCCAGAGAACTGTGCGGTCAACTGAGCCCAAGGCCGCTTTAAGATCAAGAAAAAAGGAGATAGTGGGCCTACGGAAGGTGTGTCTATGTTCTAAAATTTGTCGAAGAGTGAAGATGTGGTCAATACAACCTCGGTCAGGTCTAAACCCAGCTTGATTCTCGCGCGAGCACTGTTCGCGAGCGTTAGATAAACGGTGGAGAATAATGCCAGCGAGCAGTTTGGATGCAATGCTAACCAGACTTATTCCCTTGTGGTTTTCACAGGAGGACCTGTCGCCTTTCTTATAAATCGGTACGACCACCAATTCACACCAACTCTTTGGAATTTGCTCCTTCTCCCATATCAAAACGAGGAGTTTAATCAACTCCAGTAAAAGTGCTGGGCCACCGTCTTTGAAAATAGACGGAGGCAACGCGTCCGGTCCGGCAGTGGATACTGACTATGCTTTTCTGTTTCTCAAACAATAGGAGCGGGTGCGTTGTTTGATAACAATACGGGATTGAAGTCAGCCGTGGTGCCAACGCAACAGCGACAGATGTGAATGCCCGGCGCTTTCTGCCAGGTTGACTGACTGAATCCTAGGGGATGTGGCTAACCGCTGATTTCAAACCAAACACAGGTGGCGTGTGAGGCGTACAACACTGTGCTCACCGGCATCTGAGGCGGAGGTTTGTACCGAGCACCCAGGATGTCTAGCCTCATTCGAAGGGCGAATGGACTGAGAATTCAGTCACCGGCTCCTGGTGGTTTCGAGAAGAGTCCCATGAACCATACAGTTGGTCACCGGATCCTCCAACCCCTGGACGCGCTTGGTTGCGTAAAGGCTAGAGGTACATCCTCGAATAAAAATGCCTGCTCCAAACTGGGAGACCGAGTAGTTCAACAACACGCAAAGCAGAACAGATTCTATTGTAGCGATTTCGCCAGTAGTGGATGGCGTATGAGGTTCTATGTCGTCAGTTCGAATGTTAGTGTTTGGTATTTCTGGATGTTCTTCAGTAGGCAACTTAGTGTTGTCCCTTACGGATTTTTCTGGACGGGTATTCAGTAGTGTCAAGTTTCGTAATGAAACCTCGATGACAAATATGGTCGTATTGAAGATTGCAGTCAGCCAGGTCGGCTGCATCTACTTTTAGGTCGTACCTTGTTTGGCGAATACGTTGACGCAGTAGTATGGAATCAGGAGTTGGTAAGTGAAATCCTCAAAGACGATTTCCTGTTGTAGACATAGATCCGTTCCTGCGTGACCTTAAGGAACACGACACGTCTGGAAGAACGCGTTCCCATTGAGTGAATACCAAACTTCGGGGCTGTCATAGTTTTCCACCATGTTCCGTGTAATGGTTCAAATTGACCGTAACACTGGATTGTACGCGATAGTTCTACTTGCAACCACACTCACACGGGAATCGTTTTATTTCCTAAAAAGCAAATGCAAGGCTACGATTGGAATGTATATCACTAGTTAAACCAAAAATAAGAAATAGATTTGCTGTTAAGGACTACTGAGGACTTCGTTACTGGGACTTCATGTCGGTTGGCAGTGCAGCTTTGGTCGCACGCACGATTTGCGGACTCGATTCCCGTCCAGCGAATGGAGACGCAGAACGGTAGCAATTGATGGGTTTTAGTAATTATATTGGTTACCCTGTATAGATGACAAGAGATGGGAGACTGAACGAGCTAATGGCCAGAGCTGATGAGCTGGAGCGCCTTGCCGCCTACGTAGCGTGAAGTAAGTTTTTCGATGCGATTGGCTTTTCTGGTACCAGGTGGACTTAAACAAATCAGACTTCAAGCAACCAGTCGCTTGATGGAACCCAGGCTAAACCGAATTCCTGGCCTATTGAAAAACCTGGTCAACGTTTGCTAAGCCAGTTGCGTACCTAAATGGATGACTGATGAGGATCACCCCAATGTCCTACAGGGTTTCTAAGATAGGCTGATGTGTCCGACCGAAGAAGATTGTAATACTGACTATAAGCCACTTTATGTGACTGGGAAGAAAGATTCGGAAGAGGAGGAAGAGGAGGGCCTGACACCGGAATTGGCCGCTCCCCAGGAGCGGTTGTCATTCCCAAGTAAATCTAAGTGAAAATACCTAATCGTAAACAAGGCGCGCCTAGGCTTTAAGCTCGCAATTGCATTTTAATGAGTTTGGTGTCTGCGAAGCCGCTACACAGGTCCCGTAGCGGTTTGAGTCGCTCGGGGTTCGGTTTGATTAACCCTTTTGAGACTTGAAATCCTAGCAGCTTGATATTCCTGGAGGCTATGATGCTTTTGGTCTTGTTTAACGTACTGCCTTACTTTTAAGCACTTTTAAGAAATTTTCTCCAAATTCAAGAGCACTCTGACCACAACAGATAACGTTGTCAACCTACACACAAGCTTTAACCAATTTTTCATTCTTCACTATCCCATGGATTATTCTTTAGAAACAACCGATTCCATTAAGAATACCGAAAAGAATACGTCGCGTCTGGTATAAGTTCCCACAGACCTCAAGGACCATGTAATTTTTATCTTCATAGCGAATGGTTTTTTGATGGTAGGCGCTTCTCAAGTCTGATGCACTGTAGATGTCATGACAAGATTTTTTTTCAGTTAGCTGATCAGTTCTGGGGAATGGATGTGCATCTAGTTATGTAAAGCAATTAATAGTTTGGCTGTAATCGATCACCATTCTCTTGTGTCTCGTTGGCTGCAATCAGTACTTGCGCCCTCCTAGAAGATATGGAAGGTTCAATTGTTTTCTTTTGAAAGCTCATTGATTTAGGCTGGAATGAAGCGTTCGTCTGAATTTGAATGTCATCCTGGTTTAGTTGTTATTGGTCTACAATTGGAACCCAGAGCGGTAACTAGATTACATAGCGAGAAAGACGGCTTGTCTCCTAGAGGGATTTAGACCTTTTTGCAGTCCTGAGAAGTCGTGCCCCTTAAGCAAATCCGCACATGGATTTGGTAGATTAGAAAGCTTGACGTTGTAATATAAAATATTTCTATGCACGATAGAGACGAAACAATTATCTGCGTTACTGGATAATTTGGTGGAAACCATGGTTATTTTGCTTCTGGTGTAGATAACTTTCCAACCCTATTTATGGACTATGGCAGACGTTATGTAGCTCTCAGGGCTGCCAGTATCGATAAGGGCCTGTAAGAAAATCCTGTTTATTTGAATACTGGTGGCAGCACTCCACAGGCATGTTGGTGCAGCAACAATTGTCACTGAAGAAAGGAAAGGATTCAACGCAGAAACAGTATGCTTACTCACAACATTGAATCTGCAAACTCTATGAGACCCTTTTCCCACGGAGCTTGCAAATGACATCGTTTGCCGGACAGTTGGCACGTAGGTGCTTTGTATTACCACAAAAATAGCAATTTATATAAAAAGCTGTCGAAACAGTCGGTCTCTCGGGACAGGAAGATTTGGTCAGTTGAGCTAAGTCCGGATCCATTGTAGGTGCTCCACAATGAGTGGATGATTGGGCAACTTCGCACATAACAGACTGCTTCTGTGCCATTTCCCGAGCTCTTGCCGTTTTAAAGGCTATTTTCGGATCGAAAGATGAATGTTCCAGTAATCTTTGACTAATCTGCTTACACTTCAGAGCAGTAATAAATGGCTTCCCTAAGGAGTTATCACGTTTTCGATCCGCCATCAGAGTCTGAAAATTATAATCCTCCGCCAAAACTTCAAACTTCTATAGGCACCGGTCGAAATTCTGCCCAGGTTATTGCTTGTAAGTCGATGATAAATACCGCGCAAACACTTCGTCCTTTGGACGTACTTACGGACACTCACGGGCACTTATAGAAGAATCGGAAGTATCCCACACCGCAGCCTGTTTGCCAACGGGTGGAGAAATGTAATTCACCATGCACATTTGGTTTATGATTTTCGATAGGGATAACAATTGTCCAAAATGCCCGTTTACAGAGGTTCAGTGTTGTGAAGCGTCAGTCGCACTTGATTCAGCATCCAAGCCTTCAGGTTGGAACAGTCGTTCAGTAGCTATAGATTGTTTTGAGATGACCAAATTGTTTTAGCTGGTGGGAATCTTCTCCATAAAGAAACAGGCACACACAGACGACCGCGTTAAGTGAATTAGCTAGATTCTTCATCTGGACTTTATTTATCTCAACATAGCATTATAATAAGTGAAATGGCGAGAATAAAAATGGTTGTAGAGAACACAAAAACATACATTTCATAACACTGCGTCCCTTTCGATTCAGTTAACCGGGAGTGTCATTGCGTGATAATGGAATCTGATGGGATGCCCGATAAGCTCGCAAGGCTTCTGAGAGGATACTATTCGTCCACTAGGGCGCGGGTCCATATGTATGGTGAAGAGTCATCCGAGTTCAAACTCACAACTGGCGTGCGACAGGGCTGGCCTCTTTCACCGGCGCTGTTCAACTACGCGATCGACTGGACAGTGAGACAGGCACTGACTGACTATCCCGGTATCCAACTGAGTCAGGAGATGTACATCTCGGACCCAGAGTTCGCGGGTGACATTGTTGTGCTAGCGATTTCCCCCGCCACGCTTCAACCAACCCTTGACAGAATCGATTTCTTCTCAGAGTCCATCAGGCTAGAAGTAAATACTACGAAAACCAAAAATATGTCAACTTGTCCAGGGCCATCAGCCCAACAGCTGTCCATCAATGACCAACTGGTCGAGTGCGTTCCATCATTCAGGTTTCTAAGCTCTACACCGCTCCCGTAGGGTCAAGTGAAGGATGAAGTAATACTCCCAGTAAACAACGCCAGGAGAGCATTTCTCCAGCTACGATGGGCGTTGTGGACCTGCAGTGAAATCAGCCTTCAGAACAAGATGCGTATCTACCGTGCCGTTATACGTCCCGTACTCAGCTGCTGCTGCGAAACCTGGCCATTATGAGCCGAGGATACTAGAAAGTTGGAGGTAATTGATCACTGGTGTCTGCGACTTGTTAAGAAAATAAATTGGCGCGACAGAGTATCCAACGATGAAGTTAGGAAACGGCGCTGCGAAGTTGACGAACTCTCAGACTTCCTCCAATGTCGTTGACTGCGGTGGCTGGGTCATATTCTACGGCGTCCCGAGACGAAACTAACTAACCAAACACACCGCCCCGAACCCTGCCTTGAATGGCACTGTCGCCTTGATGGCGAGCCTAAAACTTGTATCAACACTGTTAAAAAGGATATAGAGCTCCTAGGCTTACGGTCGGTCTATGGTGCCCGTTAGTGAAAAAAAACTGGACCACAATTTGCACCGAACTCAGACATACCTTCCATAGACCGACTGTCTCTGTCTTGATCTAAGAGTGGCGTTCGATTCAGTTGACCGCACGGTTCTCTGGCGCTGCCTTTCATTAAAGAGTGTGCCACAGAAATTTATTTCTCTTTCAATGCTTATGTGCAAGAAGTCTAATCCGAGTTCGCGCTTACAACGATCTTTCACCCGCGTTTACCACGGAAGGAAGTGTTCGTCAGGTATGCCCTATTTCGCCCCTCTTCAGTTTTCTCATCGAAATGATTCTTCAGATAGCCCTATCCTCGTGTGAGAATAGCGACATCGACCTTTGTTCAGGCAGTAAGCTGTCTGACTTGGAATATGCGGACGATATTGTTCTTCTGAGTGAAGATTCAAATACGTTGCAAGCTTTCCTAGATAGTTTAAAACAACGATGCAACAATTTTTGGGATGCGTTCTGCACTCTCAAAGTGTAAAATGCTACTGCAAGACTGGGTTGACATTGAATCAAACCTTGTCTTGATAGGGGAAGCCCTAGCTGAAGTGGGTAAGTTTTGTTACCTGGGCAGACACATCTCATTTAGTGGTAAGATATCAAATGTAGTGTCGTCGCATATACAGAAGGCGCGTTTGGCTTTTGCCAGCGTCAGTCATCTGTGGCGCTGGCGTGACGTCCAATTGTCTATCAATGGTCGGTTGTACACTACAGCCGTTCTATTACGCGGCTCAGAATCATGGCAGTTAAGGTAGGAGATAGGCGAAGACTGTCGGTATTTGAACATCGATGTCTCTGTAGTGTTGCTCGAATATGTTAGGAACACTGTATCAGCAATACTTAGGTTAAGCGTAGGGTGTTGGGATTCAGTGGTCAGACACTGGAACAAGTACTAAACCTCAACAGGCTTAGATGGCTGGGACGTGTATTACACATACTAGCCGATAGACTTCCTCGGCGTACGCTGTTTTCCGAGACAGGTAGTGGTTGGAAGGTAGGTCAAAGTGGTCAGTCTGACATGGCACAAAGGTATGAAAACCTTGACCAGTGATTTGGACAAGTACGATGTGTTAGACCTCCGGGGTGGAGGCCACGAGACCCGCCTACCAAATGGTTGGAAACACTAAGTGAGATAGCTAGGTGTCGCTTATAATGATGCAGCTGGTTTCGAACTCATTGTTTGTCTTCATGATTACCGCATAGTACATTGATATTTTGGGATCTTTTTCACTTTATACTTCTATTTTTTGTTTCTTACTCACTTATTCTGGAAGGTGGCAACCGAAGCCAGAGCACAGAAGTGCGAGGTTGATGGTTGAATAAACCGAAACTGAGCTGCGGGTTTGTGTGCAGTTCGACGGCATTGCTTACCTTTGTTTGTTGTCCTCTGTTTTGTATGCTGCCGTAGATCAAAAAAGCCGAGAGGAGGTCGTTAGAAGCCACTCCAAGTGCCTTTTGCTCTGTTTAAATACGAAAACGTGTATTGTCTTGTCCATTCGGTTGTTTAGGTGTTTCGCATTGGTCATATTCGATGGTAGAAGCATATTAAACTGGAGCTCCTAACTAGACACATGATGGAAGCGCTATTTCACTTTACGTGTTTCATGCCCTTGTTCACTTGTTCTACATTTTGTAATCGTTTCATTGACTATTACACCGTGTTTCATACGTATTTGCTACCCATTTCCCATCTTTATCACCAGCGGTTTCGAACTAATAACAAAAGATACCGAAAAGCAATTCAAACCAGTGTCAGTTCAGGCCTTGTGGGCTGCCTTCCAAGCGGTCAACCGGGCATGTCAAGTGGCTCGTACCAATGACTACTTTTCCCGTGGGCTCACCCACGATTGGGTGTCCTATTATCACAATCTGCCTGCATCAGATACATATCAAATCCAAGAGTGGTTGAAAACAGATGACATTGATGGGTTTAATCGCTACTCTCAACCATCACCGCTGTCAGAAAATGCCACAGGGGAAGAGTACGTCCGATTTTCGTAATTCTAAGCAGATTTTATCCTGTTTTAATCCATCGACTTCTTCAGATTAGCAAAAATGGTGGTGAAGTTCCATCATATTTTCCAGGTACTGGTGGTTTATTCTCCTAAGGTGATGTGAACTCCTCCTCCAGGATTCCGCGACGAAATTTCATCTTAAAAATATGCTTGGTTTTCGGCATAATGTACAAAAAGCAACGTGTTCACGTAGGTGGTCGAGAATGGGCGCTTCAGGCTCCGAGATGGCTACTCATCCTGCACACCTCTCGAAACGCTCTCAGATGAACGTGCGTTTTCTGCAGCCTCTACTGAGGAAGCCCTACTCACTGCCTTCTCGTGGTGGGGGTGTTCCCACTAAAGTGCAAAGACGAAAGCGAATGCCTGGCGCTCTTCACCGAGTTGACAGACTAATAGTCAGTCTAAGGGAGATGTCTAAACTACGGACGGCGTGTGATGAATACAGCAGTATGCTCACGGGCATCTGTGGCGAAGAGGTGCACTGGGCATCCAGGATGTTTGGCCTCATCCGAAGGGCGTATAAACTGACCAATCAGTCACCGGCCCTCAGAGGGCTACGATACCCTCATATCGTCCTACTGCTTTGTAGGTTGGGCATTCTGGTCAAAGGCTCAGGGTGGCCCCCCCCCAAGTCAACCCTCTACTTCGGTCTAGGCAACCGCGTAGTATTCAGTTCACATGCTTACATAAATTTTCCCCATATATGGTCGGTCGTTCTCGCGCTCGACTTTATCACTCCCTCAAGCTGCACAAGTTATGACGGGGGTGCTGGCGGTGGAACAAAACCAATTACCTATTACCACATCACTCATTTTCACCCACTGTTTCACAAACAATGCTATTCCATGTACTTCTCAGGTTGCGCACTCTGTTATACACAACAATATTAATGCTTTTAAATTTTTTCCAACTACACGCTTGCGCATGAGTGCAGTGGAAGGGGTATACCCCATAGCCACGAAGGCCCACTGCACTGTTGGGGCTGACCGGCAACCAGACCCTAAGACTTGGAGTAGAGAACCACATGAGCTCCCAATGGGTTAGATGTGGTGACGATCCGGACGACAGTGGAATACTGTATACCACCGAAGTAACCGGTGATGGCAGGGATTAGAACCTGGGACCTCTGGGGTGGTAATCAAACGTTCTTAACCACTCGACCACCACCGCCCCTTTCCATGTATTTATCAGGTTGCCATAGATAAAGACGCTGGGCATGCAAATGAGATTCCTCCTTCAGTTATATGCAGCACATCAGAACCACTACTGAGACCACATATGCCACTGAAGCCTGCAGTCTTCAATGTACGCACTCTGATGCACATAGACCAACAAGCAGCTTTAGCGCGCACGCTCGAGACACTGGCCATGGACGTCTTCTGCTTATCCTAGACCCGCATCCAGGACTCCACCATCGTAGTTCGTCTGAATTCGTCCTCAGGACATGCTTTTACTCTGCGCTTATCAGGAGACGCCGAGGCTTCTGCATCTGGTCATGCAAGAGTAGGAGTCGCTTTGAGTGCTAAAGCTGAATCTGCGCCACACGACTGGATCCGAGTCAACAGCCGATCATGTGCAATTTGCTTGGAGGGTTCGCTCAAAGCTAACAAATGCCGCGACGGCAATCGTTGTCTGTTTGTTATTGCTGCCTACGCCTCTACTGACTGCAGTCCGGATACAGTCAAAGATATATTCTACCAGCAGCTTCACGAACGTCTTGGAGAGGCATCGCATAGAGGTATACTAGTACTGGCTGGAGACCTGAACGCCTAGATTGGCCACCTAGGTCCAGACGAGCGGATGCTTGGAGGCCAAAGCGGCGCCAACCATCAACGCACGGATAACGGTAATCAACTACTCCATCTGTGCGCAGACCATCGTCTTTTCTTGTCGAGTACGAACTTCCGGTGCAGCTTTCGTCGCACAGTCACATGGAGACCGCCGTCTGATAATCAGTCTTGGACAAAAATAGACCACATAGCCGTAAGCTGTCACTGGCGTGGTTCCGTCAGGTCTTGTAGATCGTACTGGAGCACACATCTAGATTCAGATCACGCCCTGAGTTTATAGTACGATTTTCCACTAAGTCAAAAGTTCGCCGTCAACGGATAGACGTAGACCAACTTTGCCGGACGTTGGTCCGGGAGGAATATCAGAATGAGCTCGCTGCCCAGCTAAGTAGCCACACACACGATGACTTGTCAGACCGCAGGCAACACATCCAAGACGCCATAAAAGCACCGAGTACCACATCTCGTGGATTAGTAACACAGCATGCAGTCACGCACAGGACCTCATCGGGTTCTTTAGAAATGCTAGACAGCCGTCGGAATATCCCTGCCGGAAGCGAAAACCATAATGCCCAGGCCTAACTACGAAGAAACTTGATTAGAAGTTTGCGCAGAGACCGAGAGAATTTGTGGTCCGAACGCGCGGCCGAAACAGAACAAGCTGCTGCCCCCGGTAATGTTCGGAGACTTTTCCAACTCATCCGATCTACTGGGACCAAGAAGCCTGGAGTGAGCGAAGTAATCTGCAAGGCAAACGGCCAACAAGTCCACCAGCTTTCATGACGCATGGACTGATGGACAGAACACTTTGAAGGGCAGTTTAACTGGCCTTTAGCACCAGCGCCCCCACTCAATAGTCCGTTTGAACTAGTTCATGCTCCGTGGACTATCCCACCCACAGAAGAAAAAGTCGATTATGCGCTACACCTCCTGAAACGCAATAAATCTCTCGGCCCCGACGAATTCCTTCGGTCCCCTTCAAAGAAGGTGGTGTACACCTCTCCAAAGCGCTCACTAGCCTCTTTACCGAGATTTTGCTTCACGAATGCGCCCCAGAAAGTTGGAACTATGCATCCATCATCCCCATGCACAATAAAGGGGCTAGAAACATCTGTTCCAATCATCGAGGGATAAGCTTGATCTCGGTTCCGGATTCCGTTGATTGTCTCATCAGACAGAGAGTGCCTGATAAGTATGTGAAAATATCGAAGCTCAATACTATCAGACTTCAGGCATATGGCTCGTCACCTTACTTCCCAGTTGGAAGTGGCGTGCGTCAAGGTTGCCCACTCTCACCCTTTCCGTTCAATTTTACGATCGACGACATCTTAGGAGAAACACAAGGAAATCAAACGAACGAAAGTGTTGAGCTCCTACCCGGTAAGACTTTCAGACTTAGAATATGCAGATGACATCGTATTGATTTGCGACGGTGATACTGTGGCACAGTGCGTCCTAGACAACCTCGCGTCGTCTGTAATACGGTACGGAATGTGCCTTTCAAACTCCAAGTGTAAAGTGATTCTACAAGACTGGCAGGAGTCCATCCCCGCACACACCCTCGGTAATGATCGGTTAGAAATTGTTGAAAAGTTTGTCTACTTGGGAAGCTGTATAACTGTCGATAGACGGGTTGGAGACGATGTAAACAACCGAATAGCAAAGGCTCAAGCGGCGTTCTGCAATTTACGTCACCTGTGAAGACGTCGTGACATCTGTCTCCTATTGAAAGGCAGGGTGTACAATGCTGCTATGTGTAGCGTGCTTTTGTGCGCTCGTGAAACCTGGCTTGTTCGAGTGGCCGTTGTCGACCGGTTGTCCCTGTTCGACCATCGATGCATGAGGAGTATCTCGCGAGTATGGTGGCAACAGCGAATAAGCAATTTCGCAGGTCGAACGCGCATCTACGGAACCGGGCGTGCCGCATACCCAATTAGTGCTACCATATCACTCCATCGGCTTCGTTGGCTGGGACATATGTTACCTATGCCACCTCATCGACTTCCCTGTCGCCCTCTATTTGCCGAGCCTAAGGTTGGCTGGGAGCGACAACGTGGAGGCCACGCCATGACATGGCACCGGTCCGTCAAAGTGTTGACGTCAAGGCTTGTTTCTGTCGGTTCCCCAGGCTTGCATGGTTGGGGACCTCGAGATCCACCACACAGCTGGCTGGAAACTTTGTCGGTACTGGCTCAATGTCATGCTCAGTGGCGGTTACGTTGTGACAGCTTGTGTTCGAACTCCTGAGAAACTTCCCCTTTGATTCTTCACTTTTATTTTGCTGTTTCATGTTTTTGCATGGCACCACACCTCTGTACATTGTACCGGGTCATCGGTACCTGGGCGTGGTGTGATGGCTTCCGTGCCTCCATGACCGAAAGAGGTATGCAGGACAGCTTCCCGAAGCCGGAGATGCAATCACACGTGACAAGTCGATGGGTAGACGCCAGACGAAGTCCACTCCCAGAATCGGTTAATGACTAACATCTGGTTCTATTCACTATGCATCTGGAGAGGACACTCCAACGAATAAATACGGAGAGAAACATTTTACCGGTCAAATCCCTACTAGATGGACGTAGAAGTGGAGTACCTGCGGCTTCCCTTGACGGTAGGGGGACTCGTCGTAATTCATTGGACAATTATCGCCCGCGTAAGCTGGACAACCCCCGGTCCAAAGGATGCTGCCCCATCCACGTTCCGCTTGCTCCATTGGGTGCATGGGGCTAAGGACCGAATCCGAATTCGGATCGATAACAAAACATCAACGAAGACAAGACAGAATACATGTGACAATCAGGTCTAAGGTGACAGATCAGAAAAAGTTCTTTCATGGGTTCTTCGGTCACGTTTCATTGCTGGGTTAACGCCCCACTGCCTTGTGGGCCAGACTTTTGAATCAAAGACTCCGGTTAAGGTTCCCAAAAAACCCGTTCTGCGGTGTGGGAAACCGCGAAGTATGATGTACCCGGAAATCTCCAGCGGTCATTCGGGAAACGCACCTTCTCTCCCTGCCCTTCATTATTTACGTTCCAATTCTAAAGGCGTACGAGTAACCACTATGACTCGTCACTGTGAACTTGTAGCTCTCGGCAGGGGTAGCAAATTAAAGACATCAGAAGAAAGAGAATCGATTCTCCGACCTAAGCATCCTCTTCACTTTACTGCTTTCATCGTCCACACACTTTTCCAAACGGGGCAACGGGTTTCCTTAGCTAGTGCTCTTGAAACCTTTATATAGACGTGTGTTTTGTCTCCGAAAAACTCTTACAGGACCCAAATTCAGTGTTAATACTTCGCTCCCCTGATACAAGTTCGGCTTCTCGTTTCACTTTTCGGGTGTCGGGTGATTCGGTGTCTAGTTCTCGTTGGCATCGCTCTGAACGTAAAGGCTGGGCGTGCACTGCAGCCGATTTCCCAGGATCCAGAAGAGCGATCAACAGAGATCAAACAGGCTCAACGTGCGGCTGCTGATGCTACCCAAAGTCGAACTACTAGGCGCACACAGAAACGATGAATATCTGCATCCTTAGTTGCACTGTTAGATGTGCGCAGAATGATTCCTTCGGATTCCAGATACGATGAGACACGGAGTTGCCTTCAACGCCAACTGATTCGGAGCCTGAGAAATGATTGTAAGCAGTGGTGGATTTTGAAGTGTAAGAAGATGGAAAAAGCTGCGGCGATTGGCAGCTGCCTCAACCATTCCCGTCTGATTAGACAAACCGATCTACGTGAACCAGGCGCTAGCGAATTGATCAAAGGAACGGACGGCTCGCTGATTCAAACTCAGGAGCGTCGTCTAATTCGATGGGCGGAGCATTTCGAGAAGCAGTTCAATTGGCCTTTATCCTCTTCAGGTTTGCCGGACCGGACGCGTTGCCTCCGTCTATTTTCAAAGACGGTGGCCCAGCACTTTTACTGGAGTTGATTAAACTCCTCGTTTTGATATGGGAGAAGGAGCAAATTCCAAAGAGTTGGTGTGAATTGGTGGTCGTACCGATTTATAAGAAAGGCGACAGGTCCTCCTGTGAAAACCACAAGGGAATAAGTCTGGTTAGCATTGCATCCAAACTGCTCGCTGGCATTATTCTCCACCGTTTATCTAACGCTCGCGAACAGTGCTCGCGCGAGAATCAAGCTGGGTTTAGACCTGACCGAGGTTGTATTGACCACATCTTCACTCTTCGACAAATTTTAGAACATAGACACACCTTCCGTAGGCCCACTATCTCCTTTTTTCTTGATCTTAAAGCGGCCTTGGGCTCAGTTGACCGCACAGTTCTCTGGCACTGCCTCTTGCTGAAGGGTATACCAGAGAAATTTATTTCCACTGTAAAATCCCTTTACATTAATAGTCGAAACCGAGTTGGGACTTACGGTGATATGGTCCTAGAGATCGCACCTTTGTCAAGTGTGGGGTAGTGGCGTTGAACTTTTCCCGGCTGGAAAGGTATCAGACCTTGAGTATGCGGACGACATAGTTTTCTTAAGTGAAAATCCAGGTAAGTTGCGAGCTTTTCTAGACAGCTTGACGGATTGTGTAGCAATGTTCTGTGTGCGTTTTGCACCTTCAAAGTGCAAGATGCTGTTGCAAGACTGGGTTGGTCCAACGCCAAATCTTTCAGTGTCTGGAGAGACTATAAACGTAGTAGACAAATTGTTATCTTGGGAGCTGCAACTCACCCGGAGGTCGGATATCGGATGAAGTGTCTCTGCGTATACAGAAGGCTCGCTTGGCATTTTTCAACTTTAGTCATTTGTGGCGTCAACATGACATCCGTTTACCTATCAGGGGTCGAGTATACGCTGCAGCAGTCAGGCCCGTGCTTCTGTATGGTTCGGAAACATGGCCACTGTTTATGGAGGACATACGAAGATTGTGCAGGGTAGTGTTTGTCTGAACTGAACCGAGGTTATATATATATATATATATATATATATATATATATATATATATATATATATATATATATATGATAGGCTTTACTTTTTCGATGCCGAACAACTGATTTTTTCTCAGAGTGGTGGGTTCCTTATATAATCTAGTTTTTGATGGTGCTGCTGCTATCTGCGGGAGTCTGATAATTGGATCGTTCCCCCCCCCCACTAGAACGCGCTTTGTCAGTTAAAGTTTAAGAGTGGCCAATGTGTTTTTTATTGCTGTAGGTGCTTTTTGGAATCCGCACACAAAGTACTTCAAACAATAAATTTCGTTTTAGGGCCTTTAAAAGACACAGCAATGAACGAATACGGTAGGATGACTTTTACCTGCCGAACTTTCTTCATGTGCTCGGCGCTTCCTTTCCGAGTGGTGAGGGTTCATCAGTCACCATAATCCTGACGTGCCAGAGTTGACTGCATACTGTGAAGCATGAGCTAAGCGCCTGTCGAATATGTCCAGTTATACGGTTTCTTATACATGTTAATCACTTTGCTGAAACGTTAGTGACAAAGTGCGATCGCCCCTTTGGCGTCCGTGGTCAGAATGGTTACATAGAATGGCTGTCTTGAGTCGGATGTGCAGTTCTGTCTAATAAGTTAATAAAAAGAGATCAGATGAAGTCCAGCATTATGGAGCCGGCTGTTGAGCAGCATCTGATTGTCTGCGGTCAACCACCACATCCCCGGAGATAATAATACAGAAGATAAGCACGGAGACGATCATTTTTCCGATGACAACACCACTGGTTAGAAGTGATCGTGGCATTCCCGGGCTTTTTGTCAGTGATTGAAGGGGTGATTGCTACGCTGAGTGCACTGATCGTAAATTGTCGTCCACAGATTCACCAGACACGATAATGAGAAAATGTGAGGAAGAAGTGCCGATTGAATTCAGCTTCATTCATCTGAGATTCATATATACGCTGAAATGTTAAAAATCCATGCCGGGTAATTTATCACACGTAAACAGCTTTCAAGCAAAATTCATGAACCGGGAATGTTCATTGGAGCGAGAGGTAGACGGAAGCGAGCACGTACTAATGCGCATTCTAAGTACATAGAGGCAGACCAAAATCTTTGATTGATCTACGCCAGCGGTAACCGATGACAATGTGGTTGGTCTGAGTACAGCGTTATGAAGACGTTAGAGGACACCATGTGATTCTGCGCGTCTTGTAGCAGAACTTCGTACTCGCCAAAAACAACCCGTGGTCAGGGCACAACTGAATGAGACAATCACCGTTGTCAGTGTGATCGGCCAGGATTGCGAACCGGTCTCCAACGTGCCTTTCGGAATTCTCCGAACAGTCAACTTGAGCGTTAAAATCTCCAGCAGTTACCACCACGTCATTTGAACGCACGCTTCGAAGCAGCTGAGACTCAGAGGGCCTGCAGACAGCTGGCGCGTATACAGACACGGCGAACAGGTATCAACGTTTTAGTTTGTTGCTATTGGCAGGTGCAAAACCGTCCAACCGAACTACATCCAATCAAATGTTGATTGGGGTTCAGTCTGGCAGTGCACGCTCAGCTGTTGTGCTCAGAGCAGTCTCCACGCCAGCCAAACCATGAGCGCTAGATACCGGATCATCCGATACGCGAAGAATGAAGCGAGAGAGTATGGTTGTGCACGGGGTGCGAAGAGTTCATCGAAAGACAGGTTTCATCCTCGGTTCAAAGAGTGATCACAGAAGTGGTGTCTTGTGTGCGTGTTTGGAGATACAACACACATCTGACTTGAAGTTTTAAGAGTTCTAGCAAGGTTCGTTGGACGCGCTATCTGCCATAGTGCGCAGACGTTGAATGCAGCCAAGTGATGTGAACATATAGGCTTAAAATGTATTTGGTGTATAACTTACGCCTGAACTACGCAGTAACCTGTGACGTGTCGCATCGGTCTTACATTAAAGGAGAGAAAAAATAGTCAGGTCTTTTACAGGAAGGATGCTGGAGATTCCTGGGTACATCATACTTCGCGGTTTCCCACACCGCAGAACGGGTTTTTTGGGAACCTTAACCGGAGTCTTTGATTCAAAAGTCTGGCCCACAAGGCAGTGGAGCGTTAACCCAGCAATGAAACGTGACCGAAGAACCCATGAAAGAACTTTTTCTGATCTGTCACCTTAGACCTGATTGTCACATGTATTCTGTCTTGTCTTCGTTGATGTTTTGTTATCGATCCGAATTCGGATTCGGTCCTTAGCCCCATGCACCCAATGGAGCAAGCGGAACGTGGATGGGGCAGCATCCTTTGGACCGGGGGTTGTCCAGCTTACGCGGGCGATAATTGTCCAATGAATTACGACGAGTCCCCCTACCGTCAAGGGAAGCCGCAGGTACTCCACTTCTACGTCCATCTAGTAGGGATTTGACCGGTAAAATGTTTCTCTCCGTATTTATTCGTTGGAGTGTCCTCTCCAGATGCATAGTGAATAGAACCAGATGTTAGTCATTAACCGATTCTGGGAGTGGACTTCGTCTGGCGTCTACCCATCGACTTGTCACGTGTGATTGCATCTCCGGCTTCGGGAAGCTGTCCTGCATACCTCTTTGGGTCGTGGGGCACGCAAGCCAGACGGAGTTGCAGCCTCGTCGTGATGGTCACGAGAAAAAAGTTGTTGACATTTTTGGATTGCAGTACCGTGAAAATCCGGTCGATTGAGCGTGGTTCGGTAAGCGTCTCGTTTGTTTTCGGGATGGCGGAAAAACGTATATTAATTACAGGAAATTTTTACCACGCTAGTGAATGAAAGAGTAACAGTATCATGGTAACGCATTTTTCGGAGTTTTCTGTAAAATATTTTGTTTAGAACGTTTCCGCAAAGGAACAGGCGTTTTCCCACATTATTCGTGTAAAAAATGGTGTTACCCTAAGATGCCGTGGGCAAAAGTCAACACAGTTGGCTTGGATAATGGTGTGTTATGGGTTTTGATAAAATGCAGAACGGTCCGAGAGCAATGACCACTAGGGAGAGTATTTATTTGTAAATCCTTAAATCTCATTACAAAGAAGGTTGGAGTCCAGTGAGCTGCTTATTCTTCCAGCTGATCAAAAACCAACTAAATAGGAATGGTCACTTGTTTCATTTGCGTAGAAATTCCCATTTTATCGTTATTTGTTTTGGCTTTCGATTCACTTTCCTTGCTGTGCAGTGAGACCCGGGGGCTCACAAAAATGATATCTATGATAATAAATTCAAAAAGAAACTCAAGCCGGTAACTTGAGGTTGTGAAGCTCATTGTGTCGGTTGATATAAAATTGAATAATTCATGACCATCCAAGTTGCTGGAGGATTATATTGCGTCGCAATAAAGCAAGGGATGGGGATGTAAAAAGGCAGTCAGTAAATCTGTCAGTTGGTTTGTTATTCGATCGACCGACTGACCGACCTACTGTCTGTCCTCTTACCCTCCCCAGCTTTTCTCATGACAAATAAATGTGATTGTAATGGCTTCAAAATAAACCATCGAGCATTGATCATCATGAATTGTCCGCCCTGAAAAAATACATTTTTCTAGTCTTTCTCCTTGTCAGTTCTCTCAGCAGGACTAATTTCCTGCCAGGTAATACTTTTATGCTACCAGCTCCTGCGAGAGGATGAGCCGGCTTCATGGTGTGCTGAACGATACCTTCCCATGGGAAACAATCGAATGCGAGACCTGAGCACAAGGTAGTCCAGTTATGGCGTAGACAGACTGGAGTCCTAATCGCCCGACGTCCGTCTTGGAAGTACTAATCCATGTTTTTCAGCTGTCCTCCGAGGCGACAGCGCCATCCTAAATATGAAACAAGAGAAAAGCACCCTTTTGAGATTTTCGTGTCTGGATGTCGTAGGACACGTCCAAACCACTACAGTCGTCGGCAGCTTTTCGATATCGAAACACCGTTGTGTTATTGTCTCGTTTGAAAGCTCCAAGCAGCTTTCAGGATGCGTCGCAGAAAGGTCAAACACTTCTAGCTTTCTGATTTCCTCGACGGCAGTGGTCACGTTTCGGAACCTTAGGTCAGTATTGAACGGATAGTGGCCGGAAGACGCAAACTTTGGTCCGAAGACTGATTCAGTTGCGCACCCGAAGTGTATTGCGAAGCTGGAGAAAGTACAGTTCAGGTTATTCAATCACTAACCTCACACTTCTGTGCTCTGGTTTCGGTTGCCACCTTCCAGAATAAGTGAGTAAAAGACAAAAAATAGAAGTATAAAGTGAAAAAGATCCCAAAATATCAATGTACTATGCGGTAATCATGAAGACAAACAATGAGTTCGAAACCAGCTGCATCATTATAAGCGACACCTAGCTATCTCACTTAGTGTTTCCAACCATTTGGTAGGCGGGTCTCGTGGCCTCCACCCCGGAAGTCTAACACATCGTACTTGTCCAAATCACTGGTCAAGGTTTTCATACCTTTGTGCCATGTCAGACTGACCACTTTGACCTACCTTCCAACCACTACCTGTCTCGGAAAACAGCGTACGCCGAGGAAGTCTATCGGCTAGTATGTGTAATACACGTCCCAGCCATCTAAGCCTGTTGAGGTTTAGTACTTGTTCCAGTGTCTGACCACTGAATCCCAACACCCTACGCTTAACCTAAGTATTGCTGATACAGTGTTCCTAACATATTCGAGCAACACTACAGAGACATCGATGTTCAAATACCGACAGTCTTCGCCTATCTCCTACCTTAACTGCCATGATTCTGAGCCGCGTAATAGAACGGCTGTAGTGTACAACCGACCATTGATAGACAATTGGACGTCACGCCAGCGCCACAGATGACTGACGCTGGCAAAAGCCAAACGCGCCTTCTGTATATGCGACGACACCACGATGCACGCGTAGTCAATTAGATCAGCATTCTGTGCTAAGGGATCGTACTTCGTTTAGCGAATGTTTTGACGCAGTATTATGGGACCGGGTGCTGTAAGCCATTTCGGGGATGAAATTACCCAAGTCCATTCCCTGTTGAAGCTAAAATGTGGACCAAAGGTAGGATCTCTGAGAACACTGGTTGGTAACTGTCACACATGAAGTTTGGCTCGCAGGTGATATTGAACGCTGCAGACTGCAACGAGAGGACACATGTTCCACTCAGTCTGACCGTAAGGGATACAGGGTAGAAATAGTCGAATAAATGGAGACGGTGCCAAAGATTTGGTGACTTTTCTAAGCTTCTCCGCCTCATTCACAACGCCTCGAATAGGTGCTACAAACAGGTTTCGCTTTTTCATGGTGCAGTAGGAAACCTAATGCCCGAACAAAGCAAGGTAATGGACCGATGGGTGGAAGACTCCGGTCAACTTCTCAACCGGTCTGCAAACCACTCGACGGACCAGTCGGTGCCAACCCTTCGAATCTGGTATGAAGGAACTGCGGCTAGCCAAGCACCAATGAAGTCACCGAGTTTATTGACAAACTGACAGACAGAAGCGCCGCCGGGGAGAACATCCCCCCACCTTCCATAAGTCTATGAAACCTTCCTATCGTCATTAATTTACAGGTTTTTTTACACTTTATGAATCCGTTCACCCACAAGAATCAGTTCCATCTGACTGATGCATGTCGACACAGTCGCCCACTCCAAAGGGGGGGGGACGTAAATCGGTATGTAAGAACCTCCTACGGACCAGCTTGATCGATGTCGCCGCGAAGATTTTCGATGCGTTGTTACTGAACCATTTCTCCGATGTGAGAGATCGACACGCTCGCCCCAACCAAGTGGTGTCCGTCATGACAGAGGCTGTGTGGTTTGAGTCTGCACACTGCGCCGAATACTGAAGCACTGCTGTTAGTTTCAGCAGCCAGCGACAGTTTACATCGTCAATTTCCGGGTTGTTCTCAACTCGGTTAATCGTCATTTCTTTTGGGCCATAATTCTGTCCGATGGGATGCCGATAAGTTTTTATGGCTCTTGGAAGGATACTGCTCGACTACTGGCGCAAAGGCTCATATGTATGGCGAAGAATCTTCGGAGTTCGCATTCACTACCGAAGTAAGACAGGATTATCCCTTCTCACTGGTGCTGTTTAATTACACTATTGATTGTAGAATGAGTTGGGCATCACACGACTACCCTGGCGTTCAGCTTAGCCCAAAAGTACACATCTCGGACCTGGAGTTCGCGGAGGATATTGTCGTGCTAGGAGACTCCACGCTGCTCTCCAACCAGTTCTGGACCCAGTCAGTTCTTCCATGAAGTACATCGGGGAAAAAGCGAATTCAACCAAAACAAAAACGTTCACAACCCATCCAGGTCCGACAATTCAACAACTGTTTATCAACGACCAACCGGTCGAATACGTCCCTTCATTCGAATACCTGAGCTCAACTTTTCTTCCGAACGGCCAGGCAAGAGATGATGTGATATTAAGGATCCACAGCAGCAGGAGAGAGCCTTTTTTCAGCTAAGATGAACGCTGTGGATTCGCTGCGAAACCAGCTTTATGACTAAAATTCGTGTTTGCTTTGCTGCTTTCCTCCCCGTGGTCATTTATGGCTGCGAAGCCCAGTCACAGAAAGATGTGGACACACGGAGAGGGCCTCCAAATGCCTCAGTGTGGTCGGGAGTGGGTGTCTCAGCTTCCGAGATGGCTATCCATCCTGATTATCTCTCGAAATGCTCCTATGTGACCGTGCGTCTAACACAACCTCTGCTGAGGATGTCTTCTTCACTGCCTTTTCGTGGCTGAGGTGTTCCCACTGAAATGAGAGAACAGAAGCGAATACTCGACACTGTCCACAGAGTTGACTGACTAATAGTCAGTCTAGGGCAGATGTTTAAACCCTGATTCCAAACCAACCATGGGTTGCGCACGAGGCGTACAACGGTATGCTCGCCGGTATCTGCGGCGGAGAGGTGCACTGGGCACCCAAGATGTTTGGCCTCATCCGAAGAACGTATGAACTAGTAATTAGTCACCGGCTCCCGGTGGGTTACGGACCCCACGTTTCGTCCCGCTGTCTTGCAGTTTAAGCTTTGGATAGCTGAAGGCTTTGGTTGTGGAGCCTTGAGAAAACCACCTGCTTTAGCTTGAGCAACCTAGCAGTATTGCGCCCACAAACGAATCATGGACTCTGAATATCTACCCTTTCCTCCTCGTTTGTACCATGTTTTGTTTGGTTTATAGTCTGAAATTAGGCGGGTGTGGAATATATATATATATATATATATATATATATATATATATATATATATATATATATATATATATATATATATATGTCAACAGAAAGCTGGGAGTTTTTGAGCACTGGTGCATGCGGTAAATCCTTAGAGTCAACTGGCACGACAATATGTCCAGCGAAGAGTTAAGGAGACGATGCTCTGACGCCGTTGAACTCTCCGTCCTCCCCCAACGCCGAGGACTGCAGTGGTTCGGCCATATCTTTCGGTGACCTGAGTCAGAGTTAACCAAAAACACTCCGTCCTGTTCCTTGCCGTAGTTGTCGCCTTGATGGACAGTTCAAAACGTGGACCAGTACCATGGGAAAAGATGTAGAGCTTCTATGCCTTTGGTCGGTCTGTGGAGTCTGACGATGGAAAAAAGACTGGATCACGATCTGCAGCGAGCACATCTCGGACCACCAAACGTGGTGAGCAATGGTCCGTGATATCCATGGAGTTGACTTATTCTCCCGTCGGAGATAATAGCATAGAAGTAAAGTAAGAAGCACGTGAGCCTGAGGCAACTCTCGAACGATGTGACTGGGTGCGTACTTTGGTCACTTAAGTACCTTTGTTCATGTGCGGATTTATAGTTGAGGGTTTTGTGCTCCAACAATGACGAACGAGATTAACATTCTGGTGATAAAAATGTCACATGCAGCATTATCTAGATGTTTTTCGGAAGTTACAGATTCAGATTTGCAGTCGTTGATGAATAGTTTAAGATCGTAAAGGAATTTGTTTCTTGCTTGCAAGCAGCCGATAAATCGTGAGTTGCATGTATGTGGACTGAAGTGTTGTTACGGGTGTGTCGTAGTTAGAGCAGTTTGCTATAAACCTGTACACTAATGGGAGACAATTCATCGGATTTATCAGTTTATCTGGCTTGTTTTGGATAGTGAAATCGTTGATGTGGATAAATGTGCATATCCAATGAGTCCAATCATCCACCGCGTTCAGAGAACTCGGATTGTCGGATAAACGACCAGATCGAAAAAAACAGTCCAGTTTTTCAGATGAATAAACTACCGTGTCCGTAGATTGTCATCCACAGATCTACCTGACGCGATAATGAGAAATTGTGAGAATGAATTAAGCTTTAGTCATCTGAAAATGCATATCAGACGGTTCGTCAAACGTGCATACCTTCGAAGCATAGTGTATCGGCTGCAATTGTTCATAGCACTGGGCAACCATCGCCTACTAAAGCTGAGCAGCCCCCAGCCCAAATAATGTTGCCTCGTTCCACTTACTCGATCACTTTTCCTCGTTGAAATAAAATTCCATGTAATCATGAAGCTGACCGTAAAGGCTCCGATTAAGATTCCTCAAGATATTCGATTTCCCGCTTGTTCGTTGCGCCGAGTTACGGTTACAGTTCCCACGAAAAACGGCTTCTGTGATGTAGGAACCAGTGAAATATCCCTCGGTCAGAATCGGATTGGAGCGTCTGTGTTTTTGTCGAATGTATAATCGCGTCCCTTGCCTAAAAAACCGACAGTAATTTTCGTCACATCGATCCCTGTCCTGATGAGCGCAAACTTCTAGTTAGAATGACAGCGGCTTACCTTCTCCTCCTTCCTCCCTCGATTTAAATGGCGCCGAACCCAGACACCACGTGATCACTGGCCAACTTGGAATGAAAAGTATTCCAAAATTTGTTCATTTGGATTCTCGCGTTTTGGCTAATCACGCTGGGAAATGCGCTCGTTTGCTGATGACGCTTGCGTCAGGATCAATCATTCAGTGCTGATTCTGCATCGTAACTTGAAATCTTTACAAACAGGAATTTTCGCTTAGTTGCAAATACCGTTGAATCTCTAGGGCCTCGTCAAACATCCGTTGAAGAAAGAGGTTTTTTTTTAGAACTCACATCTCACGAGAGTGGTAACCTGACTTTTCTTTTAGTGTGGATAAAAATGCCCAGTTCTATCTGGACTAGGAAACAACTCATCGAAGAATGCTGAAAGTAATTTGCGATAAAGTTTATGGGTTCTCGGGCGAGTGCGATATCGTAAAGAATTGATTCCCGTGAACGTAGTTTTCAGAACGGTTTTGCACACGGTCTGTTCCCAAATCCACAGGTTAATTTTAACCGGTGATTTATGCAAAACATTCCTGTTTTGTCTGATATTTAGCATTCCAAACGACTCGTGTTTTTGAGCCATTGCATCATCACATTTTTTGAAATATTTACTCTCAGATTCGTTTATTCTGTGATCCCCAATATTTTGCCCTCTTCCTTTTTATATTCTTGTGTTAATTAAGGAAGGAACGCCATCGTATGGAATCACTAATCCGAGTGAAGTTACAGGAAATCATGTACTCAGTTGATTTGGAAGAGGTCACTGTACTTCAGGTATGTTTCTTTTTAATCGAGGCTACCGACTAAATACGCCAGGATCGTAAATAATAGGATCTACGTAACTCAGTATAGACCTTTTCAGCTCCTGTTATTATTTCACTGACTACCTTTTGCCTCATAAGTTCCTAAAAGTCATCTGAATTTGACTACTGTCTACCTGCAATTCATCGGAACTTGTGTTCTCACTCCTGAGTTCTTGTCTAGTTTATTCTTAGTGCTTGAATTTTCAACATTCTTGTGATGTTTGCTACCGGTGTCCACTGGCCGGCCACATAACTGCCGAACTTTTCAACCTGTGAAAATCGCTCTGTAAGGTCGTGGAAAGACCGCTGTACTGGGACAAAATTAATCGGCTTTTCTGAATGTTAAAATTGAGTAGAGCAGAAAAACTCTTTCAAAGCTACGTGATCAGACGAGATTATCACCAACAGGCAATGCTAGGCTTCAAGTTGTCATTTTTCATCTAAGGGCTTTGTATTCATTGGAGATAATCCATTGTAAAAGCGAAGATAACCAATTTACGTGGCGAGGGCCTGGTCATATCCAATCAGTTTACCTACTGGTGCAACTGTGTGACGTATGATGGAAGTACCTTGTAAGAAATGAGTGCGCGCACTACCCAAGGCTCAGAATAAAAAGCACACCTGTGGCGCAAACTCGGTGTTTCACTGAAATCATGTCGACTATTCGATCGATTTTTTTCTGCTGCTATGGTACTCGTAATTTACGTGTGGACAATGCACGCAGATGTCTTTGATCACTGATATTTGCGAAAATTAGTTAGAGTGAAACAGGGTGATGCGGTTAGCAACAGCAAAGTGATACGCCTAGTCCTTGCTTCCCCTTCAGATAATTCAGTATCGCATCGGATCTGACAAAAATCTGTTTGGGACATATCCCACACGGCGCGAAACTGTCCAGCGCACCACATTATTCACAATCCACGACCAGTAGCAGCGTATCGAACGGTGGGGTGGGTAGGGCTTTGATACACGGCCTAAATGGTCCTCAGGTTGAGCTTCTCACAGCTGTTCCGGCACACGTTCCGTGGTCTGTTTCGACTGTCCCACCTGCTGGGGCGGCGATCATTGGGAATTCACAGCGCGGACCTTCAGTGGCCTTTCCCCAGTCCCATTTAAAGGTGGTGGAACAAAACTTGTTGGGTAACTTGAAATTCTGTTCTGCAAGGCCTGGAATTCGAATCCCCTCAATATGAAGAAAGTCGGTTATTGTCCCTGTGATTCGTGCCCAACGCGCAGCCTGTCCTTCCTAGCAGACCAGTGCCATCACAGTGAATCATGGGACGCGCAAGGAAAGCGTGCCCGGTATCGAGATCAAGGCTGAACACAGTGAAACCACGATCTACACCGGGGTGGGTCGATAGAATGCGAGATGAATCCTGTCAAGCGGTGTTTATCCTCAACACCATCCAACTAGAAGGCTTCACGCCCCACATCAGTCGAACCATTACCTTTTGTACAATGACTGGGTACAAGACCAACATCATATATACACATTGTTTTACACCAAAAATGTGCGGTGATTCAGAGGCAGGAGAGTATTCTCACGAACTAATGTTGCGAACCTCGCGTACTATGCAGTTTCTGTAGATGACTTGCACACTTGATCTCTTCACCGAAGTAATTGCTGTATACCGTCTCTGATGGACCGGACATGTTTCACTTATACCTTTCCATCACCCACTTTCCTGTGCTGTATTTGTGTCTATTAGGCAAGGCTGGGTGAACCAACGAGACGATCAGACCATGGCTTGGCTTCGGTTAGTGCTCCTCTCCCTCCTGAGGCCCAAAGGATGAGGATTTTTGTTGTTTGGAGACGTTGAGGGAAAGGCTCTAGGAAGAAGTCAGTGGCACCGATGATATACTTTCTGTCTGCCAAATTCGTGGGCCCCGTAAACCGTCAATATCATTTAGTAAACGGAAAACGTCAAAACGTGTACGGTGGAAGAAGTTATTAAATGCTATATATGTATTTATACTCGGCATTCCCTCGTAAAAGTGAGCGGAATCGCATGGGCTTCATCAGATGATTTGGAGAGGATTAATTATGAAGTGCCCGGATAGGTTGAAGTTTGTTGGTCTGCTTCGCTGGGCGCAAAATGTATCGTTACTGGTTCGTTGGGTCAGTGCAGTACATAGCAGTGAACCGTGAACAGTGGCGGTGTTGTTCTCATTCTCTATTCGGTCAGACTTTCCGGGAATGCATGTATGCATACACTGTCAGTCCATCCTTTCGGCGAGGTTATCAAAGTGGCATTTTTGTGCTGTCTATTCTCCATTTACAAGTGTACGTCCACTCTGGGCCATAAGTGTTGAATAACTGTTTCGATCACATGATCTCATTGGCCGAGTCATGCGGTATCAGCTTTTGAAACTGGGTCACGCGGCCTTTGCCAACCATAGCACTTGTAACAACTGCATCACTGTTTATCTTCTAAGGCTTCAAGGTTTGCCTCATTTGGATGTCACTTGAAATGCATCCCAATTAATGTTTCCGTGTCAATCGTTGCATCGAATACAATTCCGTGTACTCACAATGATAAAGTGTACTGAAATCACGTCTACTTTTCAAGTCACTGACCATTGCGGTACTCCAAACAGTACCAGCTGCTGCTTGACAAAAAATATCACCACCACTTCTACAATACATCAGCAAAGCGTTTGTCGCAGACTTTTTGCTCACCACGAATGATCTTCATCAACTGGCATTCGTGCCCTATTTGTAAACTTACCCGCACCGTACTTGCAGTCTTATTTTTAATCAAGCACTTCACTTAGTCTCAGTACATGGTAAATATATAGGTTAATTTAAACTGAGTTTTATTCCGTTTTCACTCGGCTTCCGAACGCCGGTTCTTACATACAGTTACGCAAGCGGTTGGAGGATGATCTGGGTCAACAACTGCGTGATTATAGACATTTTATCGAAGAAGAAGTGTTGACTATCTATGGTCGCATGGATGAGGCCAGCGAGATTTTCGATCATCTGTTGCTGGGTACCACCTTTAATGCTTCGAATCGCGGTGAGCTAGAACGGCGTTCGGTCACGCACATTTTAAATGTAACACGTGAAGTGGACAACTTTTTCCCCGGGGATAAGTTTGAATACAAGAACATTCGGGTCTTCGATGACGAACAGTCCTCTTTACTGCCTTACTTCGAAGACACGCATCGATTTATCAACGAGGCGAAGTAAGTTGTCCATCTCCCTCGTCAGAGTTTTTACCGTTATTGAGTTTGAAAGAACTCATCCGTTTTCGGTAATGTGTGTGTTTATTTTGCTGATCAGAGTGATCTAAAGACCCACAAGACTTCTCGATGCAGAGGCCTATTCGCACCAGCACACAAAACAGCCACTTCAACTTATGCTCACACCATTCCTCAAGTCATTTCAAATCAGCAGCGGACTTAACATCAATCGTTTTCATTCTATGCTTGCTCATGGGTGCAGTTGAAAGAATACTCCCTGTCTTCAGAGGCGCACTGCACTCAAGGATGATGAACAATCATGACACTGAAAAGTGGAGTGGAGATTCACATAAAATATTTCTCTCAATGATCCGGGCGACAGAGTGGTGCTGTCTGTCACCAAGTGATCTCTTCTTCGAAAGTATATCCATATGAAGTCTATTTAAGGATATTTTGAACTCCGATTAAAGGATTGATTGCCACTTGATCTGGTCACTGAGAAATAACAACCAGAACTGACGTATCTGAAGCGCGGATAGTGTTCGTTCGAATTGAACTGAACTAAACCGAATCACCTGCTCATGAAAGGTAATCGATCAGTTAAGGAACTCAACAATGAAGTCGAATTTAGGAATGTTTAATCTGATCTTTCATTCATCAGCAGTTTTACAAACGCATAACAGCCTCTCAGTTGACTGTTACCAGTGTTAAGTTTGCAGTATCGTGAACGTATTGTGTCTCATTTCATCTGCACTGTCATGGGCGCGAATGAAACGGAGAGACCGTTTCGTTCACGATACCAAAGAGCATTGACCGTATACATCGGATGACTGTATTGATCTCTTCACAGGTAATCCCATGTATCGGGGTGATAGTAAGATTGCTAACACAGCGATTCGGTTTTTGAGAATCTTGAAGTTGTAACCGTTGGAGAAAATGGTGTTCTATCAGAAGTTTGTAATACTTGCCCGCCAGCACGGTAGATTAAGTCACATCTGTCCTGTTGCTAATAAAAAAAACAAGGCAAAACTTTATTGGAAAAATGTGGAGGCACTAACCTGATCGAATTGGCTGTAAAAATCTGCAAAATACTACTATTAAAGAGGCGAAGTGGGTTTCCGCCGATTGTTGAAACGCCACTACAAGTTCCAGCAATCAACGAAGCGTGTTTTATCTATTTATGCACGGCTCTTTATTAAGTTAATCGATACTTCCTCTGAGTAATACTGAAAGTGACTGTATGCACGATAAACTCGTACAGATCAAGAAGGGATATTATTCGTCTGTTCGTTCTTGTGTACGATTTAGAATTACCGGAGACATGGTTGCGTTTGGAGACTCGCACCCCACTGCCCAGTTGGTCCTTGACCGGATGAACTTCTTTACGAAGACCAATACGTTGGAAGTCAAGACGAACAGAACCAAAATCTCATAGACTTGGACGAGGCCGTCTACCTCGCTTTCGCCTATCAACGGCGAATCTAAGACAAGCAGTTCTACGTTACGTATACTCAGTCGTGCTTCCCAATGACCAGGCGAAAGAAGAATAATCCCACATATTAGTCACTCAAGAAAAGTGTTTCTCTAGCTAGATTGAACCAAGCATTGAGCGCACCAAAGCACGTAGCAGCACTATCAAGACCCAGAATGATAATCTATTCTAATAAGATGGACTGTCCTAGCTTTCACACGATATCCTGTGACTCCAAATTCGACACGACGCAAGCTGTGTGACCTGAGGTAACACAAAAAGGGATAATCGAAAGCAGCTAGACAACGTTTGATGGCTTCACGCGACCAGTGGCGTAGTTGCATTCAGTCTTTCTTTTTCATAATATCCGTTCACCACTTTGTTGTTTGTCCTCTCACTTTATGCTTCCGTTCATTTCGCTCTTGGTTCGACGATGTTGCGAGGTAGCAACCAAAACCAGAACACAGAAATGGGAGATCAATAGTTGAATGAACTGAACTCATTTGTTTATTTTACGTTCTCTACAGGGTTTCATGATCAAGGAGCTCTCAAGGCTCGATCCTTTGTCTGAGTGTAGAACTTACGGGATACGGATGACAGTAAAGAGCTAAGATTACCGGTCAGGCCAAGACAAACAAATGACCGGTTGCGTTCATGCGACCGACTAACGAGCAGGGAGCGGTAGGGAAGAAGCTATGAAAAGTTGTCTGTATGCACTGTGGGACCAGTTGAAGATGTCGGAGGACCTGACGTTCGGTCACTATTTATCCAGTTATTCAGTCGTGAGCACGGGAAGTACTCTGTGATCTACACACGGAGCTAGAAGCCCACACTCGACTGCTGTTTTGTTGGCCCCACTAATACACAGATAACGTCAGCTTTTTTAAAGGTAAAAAGTCAACGATGTCTCTGTCTGATTGCTTTTCTGGGCCCGCGATATTCAAGCAGAAATTCGTAGCCTTCACACCACCACCTACCCTGCGCTCACATGCGGCTGTTAAACAGCCATTGAGAACGAAAAATATCCGTACACTGGAGTCATTTGACCTCTGGCGCTCGTGCCGAATTCGGAAAATAAATTGGCCTGACAGATTTTTCAACATTGAAAATCTCTGAACATATTGTACGGCTCCTTTGAGTCCTAGTTGGAATTCGGTAGATATACACTGCTGGTGATTCGTAGCAGAGACAATTATACGGTGCTTTCATGGATTTTCAGCTTTGGGCGAAACATGGATAGTACGTGTTGAACAATTCTATGGTGGTGATGAGATTTTTGGTTCGGATTCATCGGTTTTTTTGAGTAGTAGTAGTAGTAGGTTGCTTTCTGGGGAACTCAACGACATATTCCCCACAAAGTGACTGTTTGGTGGTGTTCCGCGTATTGTTCGGTGGGTCGATTATCAACACTGGTTGACAGTGCATGGAAAATATTATCATTTTCTCGATACGTGTATTGTCCGCAAAGTTTGCGTTCTTCCTCCTTGAAAGCATGAGTATAGTACTGCCCAAAAGTATTACCATTAACCCTGACTTTCAGACTTAGATTACCCAGTTTCACAGGATTCATAAGGTCGTGCTTTCATCGCTTCGGGGGATATCGAAGTTGCTGGATGTCTTCCAGCATATTTGCCCAGCAAAGACGGCGTATGGATCGTTTATCTTACTGTATGTGCTTCATACTGTGTGCTCGTCCGTGCCTCGTTTTGATTCCGTGTTCACACCTTTTCCATCCCCCAGAGCCCAAGGAACATGTTGTCTTGTTCATTGCAGAATGGGAATCAGTCGATCAGCCACAGCAGTAAGTCACCCGTCTCAGCAGTGTGACATTTGATCTTCCCGACATATATATATATATATATATATATATATATATATATATATATATATATATATGTATATATATATATATATATATATATATATATATATATATATATATAGTTATTATTATTTTGAGAACACAGATTGACAGACAAGCTCGTTTTCAGTGATTTATACTTATGCCATTACATCACAATATATTACGACAAGTTGAATCAGGTAAATAAGTAGGTGGAAATGATAGGGTTCAATAATCACAAACAAAGGTGTTGGCCAGGCTTGAGTCGAGACTTATCTGTGTTCCCCAGATGTGTTCGATGGAAATTTTCCTATTGATAACAACTTAAGTACTATGCTCAATGGTCTGGAGTTTATGGAAACCATCAACCTGATCTGCAGGCACCAACAGCATTCAAAGCTATCGTCCTTTATAGAGCATGCCTCATTTCAAATTCCCTGCTAGATTTTGCTAAGCATATTTGGCTTCAAATGGGAAAATATCTCGAAAAGGCGATTGCCTGGAATTTATGTAGATCTTCGAGAGTGTCGAGTGGACTGTCTTATATGGTGTTGCTAAGCTCTTCGCTTCTGTATTGTTTACAGTGTTTTGCAGGTCTGCTCGGGAGCAATACATAAGCCACAGCTACCATTTTCATCGCTGAGAAAAATAATATTGCATATTTTTTGCAATTTTTTCACGGATGAGGAAATAAACAACACTTTTTGATGACATGCTGATGCCCGAGTGTAGTGAAAGCTGTGTACCCTGCAGCCTCAAGGACCCACTGCACTATCAAGGATAATGTGCAGCCAGACCCTGCGACTTGAAGTGGACAACTGCATAAGGTCCCCATAGGTCAGGTTTGGTTACGAGCCGGAAAACAGTGGATTACTGTCCACTACGAAAGTGACCGGCGACGACGAGATCCAAACCTTTGCATTTCGCGGTGGTAATTAAACGCTTTGAACCACTCGACCACCACCGGCCAGTGTTATATGAACTGGAAACACGGTCTTGATGAGTATTTTTCTCTTTTTCATGCATTAAGATTTTACACATTTTCTCTTCTCAGTCTGAATAACTTTTACCTTATTGGTCTTTCTTGGTGTTTAGGTTATTGCGTACGCCATGAAGGAACAAAATTGGGATTTGGATACGGCTTTAACTTATGTCAAAGGTCGTCGACCATGTGTTCAGCCAAACGCCGGATTCATGCGTGAGCTTCGAACGTACCAGGGCATTTTAGAGGCCAGGTAACTTATGGGCATCATTTTCAACGATTATTTGTTTGTTCGTTTACTCATCGGTATGAGAACAGACAAAGTGCTAAATCCTGATTGACCATTGGATGGACCGGTCTAACCACCTAGGGAGAAGGAGGGGGCGGTGGGTAGCTAACATGGAATCTTTCAGACTTCTACTTCTTGCTCTCATAAATATGTCTCCCGCACGACTCACCGCGTACAGCAACGTGGCGATGTAATTTTGAAAGTCAGCTTTACTCCACCAGATGTTGATGCAAGTCTCAGACTACTAGCTGTTCATTTTGTCTATCTTGAACGTTCGTTGTCGCTATGACAGTCGGTTGCCAAATGATGCTATCTTCTCGAATTTGAACGACATTATAAGTACAATGCTTGTAGGAGCAAAGTTTCCTGACAGCTGTGCTTCAGCTTTTCCTTGCAAATACTGAATTAGGCCCAGTCAAGCGTAAGCCCCACCCTTGTAAGGACGAATGATTAGGTTGTTGATGACGGTGTTTACAACGTCAAAGTAAGCGTAGTCTCATGACTGGTCGTGTAAGGTTGTCAACGAAATTGACCGAAGTACTAGTCTTTGCTGCGTCGGGGAACAGCCAGTGCTTGTTCAACTTGATTCGTGACCCCCGTAGTCGACCAGTCTCATTCGATAAAGCAGCTTGTGGTAAAAGGGGACATTCACTCGGCAAAAAGGGAAGCGACTTAGTCGGTGGATAGACAAATTTAAGGCCCAGTGCAGCTAGCCGAGCTGCCATGACCTTCTCACATCATCAACAAACACTACTGTTTCTCGCTGTATCATATTTCAAGTCAAATCAATTTAAGTGAGGTAGATGCTTTGTGTATCACGAGAGGCGAATATTCAGCCTTCACATAACCAAGATCACATCCTAAAAATAAGCAAGTAATAAAATGTGACAATAAAAATTGTGAGGCAGTGGGTGGTAAGCATCTGCGTTATTCCAGATGTTGTGCGAGTTTCGATATTGCAGAAACTTGGTTGTGTAAAACCTGACTAGGTAAGGAATAGTGAAGTTGTTGTACACCCGAGTGCGTGTATAAAGATGTTTCGATCAAGAACGTGTGGATAAAGTGGATACGCACTTCACATGATCAATATAAAGTGATCGAGCAGAGTCTGCAAGAATTTTGATGCGTTGCTTTTGGTAAGCTCTACTACGTTGGGATGTGATAAATTGCGTGGAATGTCGGAGTATGCCACTGGAAGATGATCAAACCTAGAGTGACCTGGGAATAAGCTTAAAGTCTTTCAGCAACAGACCAGTTCAGTTCAAATAACTGTTAATGATGCACTGGGTGCGGTGGCTTTGGTTGCTATCTCTCACTGGCAACTTGGATCGGCAATGATGAGAAAAACCATAGAAGTACGAGGAGTAGAAAGAGAATACAAATATTGGTATCAGGTCGATAAATAAAATTTGTGAATGCAAGAGCATTACTGACCGCAGCAGCAAGCTATATCATTCATCTTATCTAACCGCTGAATGCGACGGGGGAGGGTCTCTTGGATCCTACCCAGGAAGCCTAACGCGCTCTACATGGCTAAGTCCGTTCGTTAGGCTTTTCATGCCCTTCTTCCATCTCATGGACTGACCACCCATACTCATCTTCTAACCACAACCCGCCTCAGCGAAAATTGTGTGCTAAGGAATCCTATCCGGGGACATGCACAACACATGTCTCGATTATGTTAACCTGATGACCACTAATGTCTCACCTAATGCTCTGGTTCGTGTGCCTAACCTCAGCATGATTAATACGGTGTTCTCATCAGGTTCGAACAATGCCTTGGAGGCATTTGTGTTCGAATACCGACAATATTCCTGTATCCTCCACCCGCAGTTGCATATTTCTGAACCGTAATAAAGAACTGGCCTGACCGCTGCAGCGTACACTCGACCCTCGATGAATAAACGGATGTCACTTTGACACCACAGATGACTGAGGTTGGCAAATGTCAAACGAGCCTTTTGTACATACGAAGACATTTCATCCGATACCCGACGTTCGAGTGAAATGCAACTGTCCAGATAACAGAAATTGCCTACTTGGTCAATAGCCACCCCAGATGCTGAAAAGTTTGCTGTTGGGCCAACCCAGTCCTACAACAGCATCTTGCAATTTAAAGGTGCCGAACACACGCTGAACATTGATTCACAGTTTTTCAAGCTGCCCAGTAAAGCTTGCAACTTACTTGGATCTCCACTCAGAAGATCCATGTCGTCCGCATATTCAGGGTCTGTCACTTTTGCCCCGGGAAAAGTTCAACGGGCGGTTCCCAGGATCATATCAGTCATTAAGTTAGGGAGAAAATAAGACAAGAACAACCCTGATAGACACCACTTTTCGTGGTAAACTCGTGCAGATCATCGTAAGCCCGAACTCTGCTTCAGCTGTTCATGTAAAGGGAATTTATGATGGAAATGAATTTCTCTAGAACGCCCTTCAGCGAGAAGCGGCGCCAGAGAACTATGCGGTCGACCGGGTCGATGGTCGCTTTCAGATCAAGAAAAATGGTGATAGCGGACTAACGGAAGGTGTGCCTATGTTATAAACTTTGCCGAATAGTGAAGATGTGATCTACACATTTTCGACCGGGTTTTAATCCAGCTTGATTTTTGCGCGAGCGCTATTCGCGGGCGTTTGGATGCCACGCTAACCAGACTTATTCCCTTGTAGATTTGGCAGGAGGACCTACCGCCGTTCTTATAGGTCGGTACGACCATCGATTCACACCAATTCTTTGAAACTTGTTCCTTCTCCCCATATCAAACCGAGGAGTTCTGTCAACTCCAGTGACAATGCTGAACCACCGTCTTTGAAAATAGACGGAGGCAACCCATTCGTTCCGGCAGCCTTATGCCGTTTAGGATAGCTTATCTCACGGAGAACCTCCGCTTTTGACGGAGGATTGATATCTACATCCAGAACTCCAACCGACGTGCTGCTCAATACACTTGTTATGGATAAAGGTCAGTTGAATTGTTTTTCAGAATGCTCCGCCCAACAATCTAGGCGACGCTCCTGAATCTGAATCAGTGAACTGTTCGCCTCTGATCAGTTTGCGCAGTCTAACAATGCAACTGAGGATGCAGATATCCATCGTATCTATGTGTGTGTGTGTGTCTGGTTGTTGGGCCTTGGGCAACATCAGCAGCCTCAAATAAGGCTTTATTGTTCACTTTCCATCGCTGGGTATTCGATTGCATCGGTAAACTGATGGGTAATTCTGCTCGGAAGTCACTGATGGTTATCGTCCAGCTGCAGGGTCCGGGGATGGTTGGCCTTGGCATTGGTTTAGCCGCTGACGAGACTTAGGCTAGAACGCGCGTGGACAAGAGCGTAATCAGCGTCTACAGACGTGGGTTTAAATGATCAACAGTCTTGGATTGGTCCACGACAGTGATAATCGATAGGAAAGTGGTCGATCTGAGTCCAACGTTGCGAGGATGCATAGCGTTCATTGGTGCCACTTTTTCTGCGAGAAATTTGTACTCGCTAGGAATAGTCCATAGTCGGAACGTAGTTGGATAGTTCGGCCATCGATATCTGTTCGATCGGCTCGAACGCCAAATCGACTTCCTGTATTCCTTTCCGTCTCGTCTAGGCGTCCAACTTGAGCATTAAAATCACCAGAAACAACCATTATGTCCATAGAGCTCAAGCTGCCGAGAATTTGAGACAAATCATGGCGGCCGAGTGGATTAGAGCGTTTGATTACCACCCCAGAAGTCCGAGGTTCGATTCCCCCTCCACCGGTTACTTTGGTGGTAGACAGCATTTCACTGTCGTCCGGATCAGTACCACGCCTGACCTATTGGGGCCTTATGTGGTTCTCCACTCCAAGTCTTGGGGTCTGGTTGCCAGTCATACCTGATAGTGCAGTGGGCCTTCGTGGCTATGGGGTATACCCCTTCCACTGCACTCATTCACAAGCATGTAATAAAAAGAATTCGTCTTTAGCATAAGGGGAGCTACAGCCACTTAAGGCACACACAGAAGCGACAAACAGTCTAGTGCTGTTGACATGCACAGAACCTTTCAACCGGAGCGCGCACCGACGACTACTGGCTGGTATTCAGTAGAGCAGTGCACGCTCATTTCTCGTGCTCAGAGCGATGCCAACGCCATCTTGTACGCCGAAATGTCCGACACGCGAAGAGTTGAATAGGAAGCCGAGTTTGTAGTTGGTGAGCGAAGTGTTATTACTGAACTTGGGTCTTGTATGTGTTTCGGAAACACAACACTAGGGCGGTCTGCTGTCCCGTTTGACAAAGTGTGCGGAAGTTGGAAGCACCTAAGTTAAGATAATACTTTGGTCTGAGAATGGATTCCCTATTTTCTCTGTCTCCAAGTTATCGCCCTTACGGAGAGGTGTAAGTTCTCGGTCATGACTCATAGTGGCTTCTCTTATCCATTTAGAGTTAGAATGGGAAGGATGAAGAGCAGGTAGGTAAGAAATGTTTCTCGTTGGACCGCTAGATATTTTTGGACAAGTGAAACTTCACAGCTGTCCTTACCATAGAAGAGGTTTTTCTTCGGGAACCCCATTGAGATTCTTTGACTCAAAAGTCTAACCCGCGAGACAGTGAGGCATCAAACCAACAAGGAAACGTGACCGAAGAACTCGTGAAAGAATTTCTGGTTTGTCACGTGAGACCCAATCGTTGCACGCATTCTATATTGACTTCGCTGGTGCTTCGTTATCGATCCGCCTTTCGGATTCGGTCCTTAGCCCCATGCACCCAATGGAGCAAGCGGAATGTGGATGGGGCAGCATCCTTTGGACCGGGGGTTGTCCAGCTTACGCGGGTGATAATTGTCCAATGAATTACGACGAGTCCCCCTACCGTCAGGGGAAGCCGCAGGTACTTCACTTCTACGTCCATCTAGTAGGGATTTGACCGGTAAAATGTTTCTCTCCGTATTTATTTGTTGGAGTGTCCTCTCCAGAAGCATAGTGAACAGAACCAGATGTTGTTCATCAACTGATTCAGAAGCTGAACATCGTCTGGTTCGTCAGGCATGATTGTGTGTCCGGACTAAGCAATACATCCTGCGTAGGTATTCGGGGGCATACAAACCGTAAGACTAAGCTAAGGTGCAGCCTCGTCGTGAAGAGAAACAGGCCAGCGAAGTAGAATATAGCCAAAGAAGAAGGATACATGAAAAGTAGGAGCCTTTTATTCGATGAATGGGTACAACGTGAAACAATGCGCTGAACAGCAAAACAATCGTAAAAAGTGTTATGTCCATAACGTGGTCTTGTCGCTGGGAAAACTATGGATAACGGATGTTTCGGTTACCCTGTTAGACCTTTCTCAAGGCAGTTTTACGGTCAAATGACTGTGAGGAATCAGTTACAGGTCAACGCAGGTGTGTGTGTGTGTGTGTGCTAAATCGTCCACCGATTGGAATAAATGTTTTTAGTCACACCTGCTCCCACTATCGGAGTTAATGTTGACGAGGTCAACTCGTGATGTGACCCTTGAGCTGCTTATCCGTTAGTGATGTCAGTGCAATTCAAATTCCGGGAATCTCTGCCCCTCATTTCGGTTGACGCATGCAGGGTGAGTGTTAATTGCCATAATTTCGGCATACAAGTGATCAGTGCATGTTTTCAATCCGTGCTGGACGATTTTCGTGTTTTCGTAGTCTATGCTGTGTCCCTGGGCTATGGCGTGAAGAGCGATCGCTGAATCTCGCTCTAGATTTGCTAAGGCTTGTATTTTTCTTTTATCTTGTGTTCCGTTGTTCCGATCTCAAGTTGTCTGGAAGTTTGTCCAATATGTTCAGCTGAATGTTCCCAAACCTTGACCTTGTAAATGCACTTGTTTCGGTTTTGCAAGTTAATTGAATCCTTGGCCTTTGTGAGATGGCGAGTAAGAGTTTTGTCAATCCGAAAGAATGTGTGGATATTATAATCGCCGAGAATTCTCCTGATTACCTCAGAAATCATTGATCTGTTTGGAAAACCGATAGAAGCCAAATAGTCTTTTTTCGATTCTTTAACTGCACACTGGACGTTTCTTCCTCACGGTTGACTAGCGATGAGATAAGCGTTCGTTTTGCGCATTGTGGGTGAGCTGAATCGAAGCGCAAATATTCGATGAACGCAGGTGGTGAATTTCTGGAGTCATTCACTCCCGGAAAACCGGTTACTCTGTCAGTATCTTTTAACTTGATTGTAAAAGTAGTGGACCTGCATCGTTCGTTGGGACATTGAAGGAATCTGTTTTTATGTCTGGATTTGATAACCAGAAAAGTCTCTTCAACGTGTCTTACACGTAAGCGTGTGTGTGTGAGAGGGGGTGGAGGGGTAAAAGCAGCTAGAGATATGGATTCGACTGAATTTAGAAGAAGACTGGCAAAAATTGGGAGAGACAGATCCCATGGCAACGCCATCGGTTGGTTTACACGAATCTGGTTCGGAGGTAAAGTGAATTGAAGACATTGTTCTGAACCAGTGATAATTTCTGATGTCGATAGTAGATATCGGCCTTAAAAAGTACCATCAGAGTTCAGTAAGGAATGTAAATAATCCAAACTGTCTTTGTGGGAACATATACATGAAGAGATTAAGTCGAAGCTCACTTCAACTTCAAAACTCGTTGGTTCAGTGTTTTGTACACTACGGGCAAACTCGAAACAGTCATAAATATAAATCATCGCCATCTTTTAATACGGGTTCAATACAGAACCGGGATATCTTACTAACCGGCAGCTTTCACATGCCAGGTAGTCCACAGACGGGTGAATAGGTATATTCGGTTTGTGGGTTTTCGGCATCCAGTAAAATCTCCCCAGACCTATTCGTTTCTGGTGTCAGAACCATCCATAATGATTTTTCAAGTTGTGTTTGCATTTTGATCGATATCTGTTTTCTAGCGCTTTTGCTTTATTGAAGGTGGCATTCGCTTTGTTCTCTACGATCTTTTTCATAAGGTCCACTTTCGAAGTGTTCCAAAGCACCTGATTCGCAATCCGATCTACTTAAAATGACGGTGGCATTGCAGTTGTCAGCCTTGGTGTTGCGAATTGAATGATCCCGCGTTGGCGCGGTCAATGCGTTTTGTTCTTCTTTTGTTATATTTGGAGCATTTGGATTTTGGCTTTTCAGGATTTTGCACATTCTCAGTCTGGATTGTTTAGCCTTATCGTTTAGAAGTCTTCCCAGTGCTTGCTACCGTGAAGGGACTATTTCTCGTCATCAAAGGCTTTCGGTGTACATTGAAATTCCGGATTTTTCTGTAGCGGCTACAGTTCCGGCGATGTCAAAGATCCGCCTGATAATTTTTTTACGAGACTGCCAGGACCTGTCACTTGTAGTTGTCGTGGTTTTGATTCTGGTCCTCATTCGAATCGACATTTTGTCATACTTACGTAACTGTAGTGATATCCAAAACTTAAAATCCTATAGTCTTCGTGATTCAGTGACGATGTGAACTTCGTCCAAAACGTTCAGTGGAAGCAAAAGACGCAGACAGACATCAAGACTTCGTTTTCGGAGACATATGGAACTGATATTTACGGTGGAGCTATACACATGTCTGTATCGGCTGGTGATCGCTGAGCTTCGCGATCATGCATATGCTCCCGCTGAAACGTCCAGTGTGCAGTTAAAGAATCGAAAAAAGACTATTTGGCTTCTATCGGTTTTCCAAACAGATCAATGATTTCTGAGGTAATCAGGAGAATTCTCGGCGATTATAATATCCACACATTCTTTCGGATTGACAAAACTCTTACTCGCCATCTCACAAAGGCCAAGGATTCAATTAACTTGCAAAACCGAAACAAGTGCATTTACAAGGTCAAGGTTTGGGAACATTCAGCTGAACATATTGGACAAACTTCCAGACAACTTGAGATCGGAACAACGGAACACAAGATAAAAGAAAAATACAAGCCTTAGCAAATCTAGAGCGAGATTCAGCGATCGCTCTTCACGCCATAGCCCAGGGACACAGCATAGACTACGAAAACACGAAAATCGTCCAGCACGGATTGAAAACATGCACTGATCACTTGTATGCCGAAATTATGGCAATTAACACTCACCCTGCATGCGTCAACCGAAATGAGGGGCAGAGATTCCCGGAATTTGAATTGCACTGACATCACTAACGGATAAGCAGCTCAAGGGTCACATCACGAGTTGACCTCGTCAACATTAACTCCGATAGTGGGAGCAGGTGTGACTAAAAACATTTATTCCAATCGGTGGACGATTTAGCACACACACACACACACACCTGCGTTGACCTGTAACTGATTCCTCACAGTCATTTGACCGTAAAACTGCCTTGAGAAAGGTCTAACCGGGTAACCGAAACATCCGTTATCCATAAATTTCCCACGGATAACACCGCGTGGCTGCCGTTACGTTTTGGTCGTGTGAGATGCTGGATAGCGTTTTGTTTTTTCGTTGCGCATGGAACCTTGGTCATCCTGACATACTGACTTGAAAGGCAGTCGTCTTTTTTGTGTTTTCAAGCAGTGCGTACTCCGTATCTGATTACAGTGGGGTAACAGTTAGGTACTGGACGGATTCAAGATTCGTCTGTACCGCGTACATTGTATTGGAAGTGCAGTCGTTTTGCAATTGGGGTACCTGCTACATTTCAAGAGGGAGAATACAATATCACCATATTTCATTTGGGAAGGTTATTCTGAAGTTTGGAGAGTACGAAAGTTGGAATCGCCAACCTGCGACGCATCAGATGTGATGTTATTCGCATACTTCGTGAAAAAATTAATTTCGCACACAGGAATAAATTAGATGTAGACGGTAAATAAAAGGTGGGATAATATGGCAGCTTAGGATATGACACGAGTAGAATTTACCGAGGAATTGTTATCATCATTATAATGGATAAACTGCTGGCGTCTGTGAAAGTACTCTGTCAGCAAGGAAACTGTGAAAGAACGGAATGCAGCTTATCGCTTTCGACGGTATTGAGTGCGTCAGTGTGGTCTACGAGGTGTATTCTGGCCGCTTCACTTGTTTTTTTCAACCTTTACGTGATACTCTCCAGTTAGAGAAGTCGGCTCCCTGGATATCACGGACCATTGCTCACCACGTTTGGCGGTCCGAGACGTGCTCGCTGCAGATCGTGCTGTAATCCTTTTCCATCGCCGAACTCCACAGACCGACCAAAGGCACAGAAGCTCTACATCTTTTCCCATGGTACTGGTCCACGTTTTGAACTGTCCATCAAGGTGACAACTACGGCAAGGAACAGGACAGAGTGTTTTTGGTTAACTCTGATTCAGGTTACCGAAAGATATGGCTGAATCACTGCAGTCCTCGAGGATGGGGGAGGACGGAGAGTTCAACGACATCAGAGCATAGTCTCCTTAACTCTTCGCTGGACATGCTGTAGTGCCGGTTGACTTTGAGGATTTACGGCATGCACATTCCAAAGCTCTCAACTTCCAGGTATCCTCATTTCACAGTGGCAGACTTTGCAGCCATAAACGAACACAGCGGCACAGTGAACAAAAATTTTAATGTTTAACCTGACTTCGCTGCGAGTCCACAGCGTTCGCCTTAGCTGAAGGAAGGCTGTTCCCTGATGCCGTTGGTCCGTAATACCATCTCATCTTTTGCCTGGCCATTCGAAAGCACTTCGCCTGCGGTTCGATGCAAGGATATTAAGTGAAGTCATGAAGTGCTACTATTTAGTCGTTGATATTGTTCAGAAGCCAGGTTTTTGCAAAAAATTTACTTCGAGGTGAGAGTGTCCTGTGGATCCAGCAAAGCCGGAAAGCATCGATCAATTACTCAGGAGCGGGCGAACGTTGCTTTTGTTGAAAATGGTGGGCACATAGTATTGTAACGAAGGCAGCAAGATGGATGAGGAACACCCGTACTTGAGCAGACAGACAATTCCAGTGGGTAAAACATGTTCAACCGCTTATATTTTTCTTTTTTCCAAGATTGCACTGTAGCAACATCGACCTTCCGTCTGTCTGAGCATTTCGGCTCCGTTCTGACCACATGCCTGCGGTCAATAGCTTGATTCGGTTGCACACGATTTCTGTTCGGTCAGTCTAATTGTTCCGGTTGGTGGCTTGATCAGTAGCCTTTCACATGGACTATCTTGCTGGTTGCCAGAGATTCCACTGAATTCCATCTACTAGTCCGTATTCTTCTTTTTATCTGCTGCGGGACATTTCCGACATATTCACCATCTCTTCTGTGGTCTGTGGCTCCCGACTGGTTGGCCCAGTCGGTTTGATACTCGAATCGCTCTGTTGCCACAGCAGTCCCCGCTACAATACGAATGCTTTTGTCGGAGCGCCACTTCTTAGATGGGCTCTAGATTTTCTAAGAAATTTACCATTTATTCCGTACTTTGCCTCCAGAAGCTGTTGTTTCAGGTGTTGGATTCATACTACGGTAACAGTTCAGTAGTTGACAGGGATATTTTACCGAGTTAACCATTTTTTATTGGCACAGTTGTTGTTAGGGCAACCCAGGTGAGAATAAACCAGTTAACAAGATGATGCGCACGTAGCTATATGAAATATATTCTGATAGAGATAGAACAGCACGTCCAGATTCAAAGGCCCAGCCAATCATCGATGATGATGATAACCTTGCTGCTTTGTAGGCTGGCTGTTCTTCACATGTTCAAGGGTTAGAGGTTCACCGTAATAACGCAATCGCAATGAGAACCTGATAATCTACTTGGGCAGTCGAGAAATATAAAAGTCCGGCACTATGAATCTGGGCTTTGAAGTACACCAGTTTTTCAAAACCGTTGCGAATGATTTCCTTTTTCATCAGAAAGTCTCGATTAAAATTTATTTTATGCATGATTTTTATCACTACTCCCACAAACATCTCTGCTGTAGAGTATAGATTTTAACTGACTACACACCTTGCAATTCATGGTATGTATTTCGCCTGCCGGTGTTCACATCGAAATGTCAACTGTCGAGACAAGTTTCTGTTGGAGATACAAAATATTCTGTGTCCGTATTTCACCAACACGTTCGCAGAATTTCCCTTACTATGGTTTAGTGAGACCGTTTTTCAATTCACAGTATGGTGTTGTCTGACGTCAGACAGAAGCATTTACATCTATGAAACGACAACATTCATTATCGTGCCTTTTTCCATAATGCAATGGGATTATTCAGTGAACATTCTATTAAACTATCATAAGTTTCACTCAGAATGCTGAAACAGTCTACTGATACCGGGGTTGGGTGGGTAATAAGGGTATAAGTAGACTGTTTCAGCATTCTGAGTGAAACTTGTGATAGTTTAATAGAATGTTCACTGAATAATCCCATTGTATTATGGAAAAAGGCACGATAATGAATGTTGTCGTTTCATAGATGTAAATGCTTCTGTCTGACGTCTTATTGGGCTCATTTTGAGGTCCATTTTCAACCGGAATTCGCACGTGTATATAGGATTCCCATCTATCATCACTCCACAAACCGTCCGTATTTATGTAACTTACCGGGAATGACAAACTAGGTGGGTGCCGGAGATGATGAAGTGTTCAGCATTACTTATCCGCATATTATATTCGCGGCTTTCGGCGACATTTTTGAATTGACAACCTCCAATGAGCTCCATTCATTCTTCATGTAGTTGTGAATCCGAAACAGCGCAGGCGCGCCTGCATAATCACAATCCAAAAAAGTTAAACAAACGAATTAGCGATACATTATTAGAGAAAAATATTGTTTCCACAACCGTCAGTTCACTCGTGAGCACTTTCTGCAACACGTGTCACTATAAAGTTTCTAGTAATGATAGTGAAGTAATGAATGGAAAATAACAAGGTAAACCATTGATTTCCTCTGCGATTAAAGTGATAGTGATGATGGTTAAATTGCAGTGCCTGGTTTATACGAAATGAGAGGTGTCTCTGTAGCTCAACCACGAAATTCTACTGAGATAACCGCCGTCGGTGAGAACGTCATTGTCGCCGGGTAATATACTATCCTGCATAGTGAATTCTTATTGTTCGGCAAGTCATAGACGAGGTATGGTGACTTTGTTGTCATTAGTCATAAGGCATCGTATTTTTTGAGCACGTGACATCATCCTATCAGCTTTTTCTCGTTCTGTCTGCGCAAGACAATATCATGAGTTAAGCTATGTGAATCTAGTGAATCAGATCAAACTTGTTATTCTCAGCTTTTTTCATACGCATACTCACACACACATTCTAGAACGTTCGTCATATACGTTTGTCTTATGAAGAGCATAGAACACCGTGAATTGCGGAATCTGAATATTCTGATTTATTTTTTCCGTTCATGCAGTCGATTAAAGCTGCTCTTCACTCGTGGTGTATCGGACTCATTCAGTGCATGGGATTAATCTGTTTTGGCTTAATGTTCCCTGACTTCAAAAGTTGTGAGAATTGCTATTCTCTGATTTTGATGTGAGGATATTTTCACGACACACGTTTCGCGTCAGTTGTTTCATCTCCGAAATCTGTTCCTTATCAACCTCATACGTGGCGTATCCAAAAGATTAATAACCCAACCCCATCATCTTGTGACATGCACTTTATTCTCTCTCCATTCCGTAACCGCTTGCAGCTCCAATCGGCATAAGCCCATTTTTCGGAAAGAAGCAAACCTACTTGTTCAACGTCAGCCGGTTGTGCCGGTCATCACTCCAGCTCCGTCGTCCCACGCTGTCGATTTTGCGACAGAAGAGCCCAGCCCCGAGGTCAGCGGTTCACCGGGCTCACAAACTGCATTATCGGATGTACTATCCGACTTGTGCCGTACAGTGACACCAATTTCCGATCCTGTGGTTTCCGACTTGGCAAAGGATGCGCCTGATGCCCCTGGGGTCGACCTAGAAGCTGAACTATTTGCATTTAAGCCCTCCACTAATACCAGTATCGATGTTTTGCTCCTCGGCCCGGAACCACAAAGTGAAAGTTTTGGTTTGGAACGTCCGACTAGTGGCATGGAGAAACAAACATCGACTAACCCTTTGCGATCTGATGCTCCAATCATCGTATGGGATTTGGAGGCTGGCGTGCAACCCCGTCACACACAATGTGAGTAATATCGGGATTTATTGTGTGCACGGGGATCAATTGGGTATGTATATGTAAGATCTGCATGCGGGTGAACATTGTACCAACACCAGTTTTTTAACTGTTGTCGCTGTATGCGACGAGTCCTGGGCCATGACTTCTGTCTGGGACATACTATTACTGACGCCAAGAGCTCGCGCTCATTGCAAATTACGCTAAGTGTGTGTGTGTGTGTGTGTGTGTGTGTGTGTGTGTGTGTGTGTGTGTGTGTGTGTATGATTCTACTCGGTCAGTCGAGTAAAGGTGTATTAGTAATAAATTATCCGCTTATCATCCAGTGCTGGATTATCTGGTACATTTTATTTGATTCTCTCTGTATTCTCAAGTTCGACTGTCGGAGTGTTGATGAACCATTGCGGTTTCAAAAACGTTTGATACGTTGTCGGCCACTGCCATTCAAATGCTGATCGTTACTAACATACAATCCTGTTATATCACTTTATTAACTTGCTCAAACTTGACCATTTCATGCAGGTGATCCTACGAATCAGGGCTTCTGTTGATGGTGACATTAATAATACTAACAATAGTAGTAATAATAATAGTATTCTGGTTGTTTCCATAAGTGCACCGGCTAAGGAAGATGATCGGTAGCGATTTATGGCGGTCGAATCCCACAAGAGAGTATTGGGATGTCACCTTCCCGTGAATGACCCATCGCTTGTGTAGTTTCGTACTGTAGTACACCGATAGCATTTAGCCTCTGCGCCGGCCGCGGTTTATGTCTTATCATGCGTAATTTCCTGGCATTGACTTATTCCCCAATTTCAATGGCCAGGCTCCACCATTATATGAGGTAATTCTATCTGTATCATTCTAACATGTTTTGCATTTGAATACCCATATACCAGGAAATCGATCGCATCTGTTAACAAATCACAGTTTTGATATTTATAAAGGTTATTCTACCCGTAAAATGCTCTCTTTCTTATCCCGTTCTCCCTATAAAGTTTCGACCACACGTTTACTTGGTGGTTTTTGAATGATCTATGTTTCCTATATCCAACAATGATTTAGACCAACTAAATAATTTTCGTTTCCTTTTCGAACATATAGCAGATCGGACAACCCTGCTTGCTCGCAATTCACACTGCTTACGCCAGTGGCATCCAGATCTGGTTGAAAATATTGGGTTCGTCGATACCACGGAATTCTTGTTGTCTCACGTGCAACTAGATCCGTGTAATGAAATATCCGACCTGTGCCATGGGGATGTTCAGTTTCTTCTTCCGCCTAAGTCGGAAGATTTGGTCGAAACTGGTGATTGGCCTGTTGTTCCCTGTCGCGAGGCATCCACCCTCACTACCGAAGAACTGTCTGATCCGGACCTGTCCGAGCGCTTCTGTGTAGTGCACTCGATGAAACCTCACAACGCGCTGTTGTTGGCTACCATCAATAAACCGACCCTGCTTTACACTGGAGTTCATGAACAACAAATCGTCACGGATTCACCTGGAGAATCACATTCAAATGCGATCGATACGCGTCCAGGTCTCGCACTGAACTCCAACTTACCTTATGTGTTGCGGATGGCACCGCGATTGACAGGTCAGATCGAATGTTCCAGTTTTTAGACGGATGACTAACTTCACACGTTTTTACCGCCTAATTGTTTTGAAGTTTTTTTATATCGGGTTTGACCACTTTCTGTATTTGAGGATTATCTTATCCAAAGCATTGCTCGCCATGATGTTCTGATGGCTGAGCTTGGCGTTTAGATCGCAAATGTTTCATCACCAGTCGAGGTGACATCGTCAGTGCTCGCTACGCGTGGAAACATAAAATGAGAAGATAACAAGATTCATTGTCTTATGTCGCCTGTGGATAGCCTCCATACAGCCTGGGTAATCATTCTGCTCCACCTTCACTAGTTCGAACATGTTTTGCGCATGTCTGCTCATCATCTACCCTTTCGAGCTCCATTTGCATGCCCGAAACAATTCCGGAAAACAAGATGCAATGATCTGAGCATGACCCGGCGATGGGATGTAAAAGTATGAAAGAGCAATTGGCCATTGTTTCTTTTTTTGTGTCCTAACTTCGCGTTGCACACAATGGTTGAGGGACGTTTTTGAGTAGAAACATTAGAGATATCTCTGTATATATAATGGAAAATCAATTCCCATTTTTCGCGTCTGAAATCCCATCACCGCTGCGTTGAATTCCGAACGTCTGGAGTGGTTGTTTTTTCCAGAAAGGAAAGCTAATAGGTGATCGATAAAACCGATTAACTGGACGTGGAGTAGCAGTGAATCGAATCAGCGGGTTTGTTCTCCATTTGAACTTCTCTTTGAACTGAATTTGGATACCAGCTGGAATGCGGTAAGTGTATGCTTTGCCATGCCGAGTTAACCACCCCGTCGTGTCATACGGACTCCTTTGGCGGTAATATTGAACTAGTGTGGTAATCCTCAATCTGAAAGAACTCGGTCTAATTCGTTTGTCTTTGTTCTTTGTGTATAATGTGTGGTTTCAGTTTTCAATCAATTCTTGCTCATTGCAGATATCACTCCGGTTCGTGCAGATTTCAGCATCACCCCGGAGTCTGTGGAATCTCCGGTGGTCACCTCAACAAGTGTGACTCCTAGTTTAGTACGTCTGGTTCCTTCAGATCGTCGCCGGACACTACCTGGTATTATCCGATCGACAACTTCTTTCCCGTTCAGATCCACTGAACTGCGTTCCAGTTTTCCGCCTTCTTTTTCTCGTAAACACGGCCCACGAATTATGGTTCCTTCGGACATTGATGTCAATACTGCGGTCGGCTTTTCTGCCGCCATCCCGATATCACACTCCAGTGCCATTGGTTGTACTCAATCCGCACTAGACCAATCGCTGCCTGTTGTTTCCAACCTGTCCGCGACTCCAAATCCAGCTACAACCACCAGTTTTTCTCGTTCCATGTGTCTTCCATCTCGCTCGTACATACTGAACTCCGTTAATCGCACCCAGTCCACCCGGACCCCTGTTACTCAGCGTCTTCGACCAGATGATAGTTGGATTGTTCCACCTGGGGCGACGAATGTCACATCCGAAGATGTGGACTCGACCGAACAAGGGAATCCATCTGCACTTCGATTGCGCCCGGTCTCGAGCATCTGTTTAAGTTCATCTGAGACAAACACTGCAAGCACAGGCAGTGGCACTGATACTGTTGTTGGTAATGGCAACGGTAACGTCAGTTCGTTCAGTTCGTTGAAATGTTTGTCAGTGGTGTCCGGTAACACTTCAGCTCCAACTTCGCAGACAAATGCACTCAGCTTGTCGCCCGTAAACCAGTCGCGTAAAATTCTACAATTGTCCACCAGCTCTCGCGTTGCACCAGTCTCAATTGAACCCATTCACCTGTCTCGATTGGGTACGGAAAACCGAGAAACTCAAGTCAAACAGTTGACTCATCGTGGCTTCGGTAAGTATACAGTTGTCTTCGTAATGATTTTTTTCTGCGTTTTTTCTTCCTAGTTGACGACACACACGCTTTGTAACTCATTGATAATTTTCAATTCTTTCTTTTAGTTTTGTAATGTATTACTTACAAAATGCAAGCGGTTTAAGTTGACAGAAGACTGAAGCCTAGAATTTCGGCTGTATTTGACGTGTAACTGAACGATAGGAGCTGGAAACTAGAGTTCAGTTTTCCATTCCTCATTTTTATCTAAAGCTGGTGTCTGTGCCTACATCCACCAGTCAATCACTACCTCCCGCATCCCACACTTCGACTTTGCCAACCGCGAATTCCAACTGATGTGGCTGAAGCCCCAGTTCCTTTCCTTCAACCATCACTTCTGTACTGTTTGTCGCTCTCCCAACAGTAGCGATCACTTAATTTGTGATTTATTGGCGTTGAGAACTAGTTCGTATCAGACCCCAGTTGCCAGGTTATCATTCTTGGTAACTTAAATGTCCACAATAAGAACTAGCTTTTGCACTCTCCTGACACTACGGCTGTGGGAAGCGAAGCCGAAGCTTTCGCTTTGGTCAACAACCTGTGTCAGCTCGTTGACTTCCCCACACACATTCTCGACTAGGCTGGCAATCTTGCACACACCTTGATCTTCTCACTCCCTTTCCCCCCTTATTCTCTGACATTAACCCCGTTCCCCCACTTGGCTCGTCGGACCACTGTCTTATCCCCTTCTCCACCGCTTTTTCTCGTCTTGTTTCCATGTGCAACTCCAGACGCACCTTTTGGCGTTGCGATTCAGCCAACTTGAATGGTTTTCGTGTTTTCCTGACCTCCTATCCCTGGGGTGACTACTGTTTTACATCTAATGTTTCAAGCTTTACTGAGACTGTTTTCCAAGGCATGCTTCCTTTAATCCCACACTTTTTCACACCCGGCAAAATACGTTCTGTTGGGTGGCTTACCCACGCCTGCAATCGCGCTGTGCGTTTGAAGAACTTAGCATTCAGACGGTGGTGCCGCTCCGATACTCCCCAATCTCGTAATCTGTTCGTGCAGGCAAGAAATCAATGCTCGTTTTCCATGCAAAAAGCAAAGGATCGTCTCATCCGCCATAGCTGATCATTTTGGTCTCTCGTCAAAACCGTTTCTCGTAATTTTGGCCCCTCCAATTTCTCCTCCATCTCTAACGCCTCTGGCTCTTCAGTTTGGGAACCCCATGAGAAGACCGAGGGTTTTGCTTCTAATCCCACTTTACTCAACTCATCTATTCTTCCGCATCCAACCACTCTTACTAGCCGCCCTTTTATTCACCTTATCACAATCAGAAAGGTCCACCGGACCTTACAATCACTCGACCAAAATAAATCACCTGGTCCGGACGGTATTCCATCAATGGTTCTGAAAATGTGTGTCCCAGAGTAAGCACCAGCTTTACATCATTTTTGGGATTTTTTCCAATCTGGTACGTTTCCCACTCCATGGAATTTTCGCTATTCCCAAACACAGCGACTTCTCCGACCCAAACAACTACCATCCCATTTCCCTAACTTCTCTCGTTTCGAAAATCACGGGAACCCTAATTTCCGATCAGTTGTGACCGTTTCTCAAACGCGTAGGACTGCTAAGCGATCGTCAATACAGGTTCCGACCTCGTCGTTCCACGGGTGATCTACTAGCTGTGACCTCGCACTCCTAGTCAATGGCACTCAATGACCACGGAGAAACATCTGGCCTCACTAGACATATCGAAGACTCGTGACTGTGTCTGATGCAAAGGTTTACTGTCTAAATGGCCCACTTTTGGGTTTCTTCCAACCCTTGTCCCTTAGACGTCGAATTTTCTCGATAACCACAACATCTCCGTTCGTGTTGATGGGGCATAATCACAGCTTTTTCTCGTGAATGCTGGTGTTCCCCAAAGTTCTGTACCTTCACCCACCCTTTTTCTGTTTTTCGATAATGATGTTTTATCTATCGCTTCCAACCCCATCCACACTTTTGCCGATGACGCCACCCTTCACTACTCTCGTGCCCCTCCCCCCCCCTGCGTGTCACTGTCAACATCGACCGTGACCATTGTGCCCTTGTAACATCGCTCACTTTGGACTTTGAATAAATCACCTCTTGGGGGTCCTCAAATCGCGTTCTCTTCAATGCTTCTGAAAAATCTCTTCTTTCGATTTCTCCCAAACACCATTCTTTTTCTCCTCACTCTAATTTCGATTCGGATCGCCTTCGTTTCTCCTACCAAATGCCTTTCCTGGATTTTTCAGTCATCTCTCTATCTTGGTTTTCATGCGTGTGTTCGCTTGCTTTTCGTGCTGCGCGCAAGATTAGCTTTCTTTTCCGCACTAGACGTTTCTTCAAATCGCTGCACCTCCTCTTACCATCCAAAGCTTAAATTCGTCCCACACTCGAATACTGCTGTCACGTGTGGGGTGGAACTTCGTCTGCTATATTTTTTCTCGACCGGGTCCAACGTAAAGCCATTTGCCTGGTAGATGACCCAGTTTTGACATCCATTTTGCAGTCGCTGGTCAGTTGCTTCATTGTCCCTATTCTACTGCTACTATTTCGGGTTTTGTTCCTCCCAGCTTGCCTCGGCTGTTCCTATTCCCGTTACTTGTCAACGCCAGTCCTGAGCAGAGGCAGCTGGTCACCCTTATCAGGTTTCTGTCCCTGGATCTCGGATCTCGACCGTTCAGTCTCTTTTTCCCCCGGAAGGTTAAGTTATGGAACACCCTTCCCCTCTCTGTCTTTTCACCCACATACAACCTTTCCTTTTCCAAAGGCGTAATCAACAAACTGGTTTTGACGGGAATGTTCCCTACCGACTCCTCTAACAGTATGTTTACCCTTTTTCCTGTAATTCACTTCGTGTGTAATAAAAAAGTAATGGAACTAAGGTTGATACAAAATAGCAGCTGAACATGACATTGGAAAAGTAATCCCCCATTTTGTGGGCTCTGCGGGCTTTTCGTAATGATTTACCACCTCGGCGGACACGCATAACTTCCGGTGTTGATAAGAGATTTCAATGCTACGCCACTCGAATCGATAATATTCCCGTTGTGGCGTGAAGACGTGAACCTCCATCTGGGTTGCTGTCGGATTGTTAAGTCTTGGAGGATCGAGTTTTTAAGATTTATTGTCACACTGCTTTGAGTGAAGCTTAGAGATGCGCATTCAACCACACCCACATGAGAAAAAAGGAGAGGAATTTATCAACAGGTTTTTTGTGATTCTCAGATACCTGCGTTCGTTTATGTTGCCCTGTGATTGGTAGACGCGGTCGAACGTGCGTTTATCCGCGACGTTTTAATAACTTCTTTTTTCTCTATCATGGCATTGTGTTAAACTACTGAAGCCGAGGTAAGATCGAGTTGATGTCGTTGCTTAAAACCGCGGCCCTTCTAGTTTGATCGATGTCATTATGCGCTCCACTCTGTCGGCCATTTCACCGACCATCCGTCCACCCACCATTCCATTGGTCCGGAAAAACAAAAAAGTGCTGGATTCAAACCCGATAATGTCTGATCATTCGGGGGTCCGGTACTCGCCAACAAACCAGTAGTAGTTTTCTCCCGTGATCCGAGCATCTGTGCATTCAGCCACGCGTTTTGAACGAATTTTCAGACAGAATTTTCGTCATAATTGCAATTGTTGTCACTTAATGCTAAGTTCGCTCGTAGATAAACGGTATTAAACTCATTCGTATCCCAGCTAGTGCTTGCTATATCCATATCGTCTCCACCGGTAATAATACTGCCTGGTAGTCCTTTTTTGTCTACTGATGCGACTGGATCAGTTTTTTGTAGTTAGAAGAAGTGTTATTGGAAAGGAAGTTAACCTGATCCTAGTGCAAAAACTTCCGTCTGCTAGCCGGACGAAAAGTCCGAGGATAAAAAGGTATAGCTAGGTTTTTCGGGTTAGATAGTCCGGTGCTTTCCTTTATATTTTTCTGTGTGATGTGTTTTCCCCTCTCACAATTAATGAGTCGTCAGTTAATCGACATACTGCAGTCATATAATTTTCCTGCTTTCATCCTCATTTCAGTCACCGATTCTTCGCAATCCGGTAACACCATTCCGGCCGCACCCTCGAGCTGTGCAAACATTATCAGTTCTGTTGTAAACACCAATGACCAGTCGTCCTCCTCTCGTGATTATTCTGAGACTTCACCTTATCCGGCTTCTTTCCGACCTGTTCGACGCATTGTGAATTGGCCTCCTAAGTCAGCTGATCCAGTGGCAACTGAATCTTGACAAATTATTTTCACTTACATGCTTGACTTCCAGTGTTGTTAATTCTCCTTCCTCTACGTCCATACCTTTTTTTCTTCTGTTTCTTCTGCCCCTTTGTCCACCCATCCCCACAACTTTTGTTGTCATTGCTGGTGTTTGTCCCTGTCGCCTAGCGAGCATAATCTTTTAACTGCACCTTCGCAACAATTGTCCGAGATATATATCCTGTTCATGCCAACGAGTTTCCAGAGCATTTGTCACAGACCGTATCATTCCTATGACTCTTATGGTATGGACACCATATTCTGCACCGCATTGCTCACACGTACCCCATCGTACTTCTGAGTTACTGCAATCACAGACACATATTCATACCTTTTGGCTTCCTCCATTCCCTTAGTTTACACTCACGATTTTCTTGGCGTATATTCAGAGATGTACCCTCGCCATTCTGTGTATCATATCTCACACCCACTTTGAATGTGGAATACTTCCCTGCTCATGTTAGAACCGTTCCTTTCTTTTTCTTTCTTATCATTTTATCATTTTCACTAATCCATTTGTCTTTCGTTTATCGACACACACTTGTTTGTGCTACAGCTGACTCACTGTGTGCCTGTTCTGAGTTGGCTCGATTGCACACTTTCATAGATTTTCTGATTGTTTATCCTACTGAGTCCTTCAACATCACCTCTGCCCTACCCCCCCCCCCGCGCCTTTTGAACAGTTTTATGCCATTTGAGTTTCTTCATATGCTCGTATGCATTCTATTTTCTCATCGCTGCGATTACGTCTCCGACTTAACACGGTCGTATCCGAGCCTCGTCGGACGATCTCTCTGTACATGGCATTCACTCATTACTGCTCCCAAATTATCCCTTCTTCCTTATCTTCGGACTTTTTGGCTTTCATCTGGTGCGATACGAGACTATGCACGTGTGTTTGTGTGTGTGTCAGATATGCCTTTTCTCGTCTAAAAGCTTACCTTCTGGTTTCCGCACTCTGTGGGGTTGAGTAGTGGATCGATGCAAATGAATATCCGTTTTCCTCCAACGGTCTAGAGGCAAGGGTTACTAAATGGAAAATTTAGTGATCTCATTTGTAAACTTCTCTGTATGCTTTATTGCAGTTGGTTGGTAGAGTGAACGGTATCGATTCCTGTCCCCTTTTTCTCATCTGAGATAACTGTCGTGCCGGTAATTGTGGCATATTAGAAAAATGACATCCGGCGGACATAATCACTGGAACAGTTTGGGTGAGAATGGCATCTGAGATGTATGTTGATTCTCCTCAAACACATTTACATGGGTTCAGTCCATTTGTAATTTATGGATGAGACGTAGCACAGATTGTTCGTCGGAAAACCGCAAACTTCAAATGAGTTATTCGCCGAATTTTACTCTGTAGTCCTCAACACTGTTTCCACTTCATTTTACGTTGATTTCATAATGGACACGGGCCAGGAAATGAATACGAATTTCGCATTCACCGAGTTAGTTCAACAAACAAGGCAGTGGTGATGAAGACCATGTATTCTGCCGTGAAGACTGAAAGCATTGGGATTGTTTGTCCGCAAACTCCTCTCAATCGCGTTAAGTGATGAGGCATACTTGTCCGATGCTCGATGGATACATGGTCCATTGGTCGCCCCTGGATGATCCCCATTACACAGTGCAAAGAAGAACGATAGAGGCGTTGGAATCACTGAAGACAACGGAACACGCTACCTTCACAACTGGTGATTGGGCCGATATGTGCAGTTTCTGTCTGGTGCAACGTAAGGTCAAGATCTGATCCATCTTGTCCGCGAGCTGTCCCATCTAACAAGAGGACGGAATGGAACATTCTGGTTCGTCTGGCGATTTGCGTTCTGAAATGTGGCAGTTAACCCAGAGTAGGCGGGCCGATACTAGGTAAATCCCTTGAAAAATGTCTGAATACCGATTTAGTATTCATCCTTGGAAGCTTTTCTTGCACGAGTAGGTTGTCGTTTGTCCTCAATTGTGTTGTGTTTGTCTCGCACTGTACAGTGTAGCGTGAATATCGGTCAAAATCCCGTTAAGATGGTCGTCACTTCGTTAAGTGATAACCAAGATAACAACAGTAGATTAGGACAATGCACCATAATCGTTACTGGTCAGTTGAATTACCTGAAAGGTGTTTGGCATGTTCCACCTCGAGATCCGACGGTGAACTTGGAATACAACAGGGAAGTAAACAATAGGTATGCCACGAAAAGATACGATTGGGTTGATGATTAGGACTGCTCCATGTGGTACTATAAATACAAAGACTCGCTGCACAGCAGTCGTTTAACCGAGTCGAGGAAGGATTCGATAAATTCATATAGATAAGCCCTCTCTATGTGTACATTTCTGCATTACCGTTGAAATAAATCTGATAATGTGGTTCATATTGAAAAACAGTAAATGATTCCCAACTGGAACCAACGACCACAATGAGCTGCTCCTCCTACAATCGAGGTGGGAAGCACCAATCGAAGTCATTGCTGATGCTAGCTTCATACCTCTCGCCAAGTCATGGCCTGGTTGCTGCATCGCTTCTTCCAGCCTTGCTCAGCACGTGTGAATAGAGTACTGAAAGGTATTCGCAAAACAGGTCCGAGCCAACGGAGGCGGTGAAGAGTGACCACTTTGGTATGAAGGCGACTATCCGTGCCCAACACACGACAGCGCGCCTCGTCATCAATCACTTGATGTTCCCACCAGACGCCAGTAATGTCTTGGAGACGTCAGTGGTCGAATATAGAAAGCCGCCGAGCATCCTCAACGCGAATTGGCCAGGTCTCGCAACCGTAAAGAAGACCACGGCAGCGTACACCCTTCCCTTAAGAGAGAACCGGATGTCACGGCGACACCACAGGTGTCGTAGGTGTGCGAAAACTGCTCAAGCTCTCGCTGTTCATGAACTGATCTCTTTCTCAATACCACCTTCAACTGTTATCAAGCCCTCAAGGTACGTAAATTTATTGACTAACTCAAGCTGATCACTACAAAGAGTGGTTGCAGGTACAGGCTCCTGCCAATCTTACAGAGAACTTGGCACTTGGAAGGCTCAGAGTGCATTCCATATCTGGATACCCCAATCGCCAAGCGGTCCAAAGCGTGTTGTATTACCTGTGCATCATCACCCAGCAAGGCGATATCATCGGCGTATTCCAAGCCAAAAACTTTGTTCTCTGGGAGGAGTTCAACTCCACCGTTTGGAAGACCATATAAGGCATTCCGTAGAACATCACTTGGGACGACAAAAGAGGGGAAAAGCTGGTCGTAGACCGTAGCGCGCCCGTATGTATGACTATACAACTTTTAAGGACTGATACATTCTTCTCAGATACTCCATTTCTCAACAAAGAGTGTCACGGTGTAGACCTATCGATAGAGTCGAAGGCCGCGCGAATGTCCAGGAGCGCGATGATTGTTGGTCTTTGGAAAGCGTGACTGCTCTAGCAATTGTCAAAGGATGAAAATTTGATACATCCACGACCGGTAGGAAACCTAGCGTGCTCATCGCGAATATGCTTTTCACTCATCTGCGAAGTATGACAGACGCCAGCAACTTCGAGGCTATTAGGATGAGGCTAACGCCCCTATGGTTAGCGCAGCCATTGCATAAGCCCTTCGTAAAGATGGGGACAACCGTCAACTCCCCCACAAGGACGGGGCCTGCTCAGAACTCCAAACCTTGAGAACAAAGCATGGAGTTCTCTAACAACCTGCACTTTACTACCCTTGAAAAGGGCTGTCGGAAGATCATCGGAGGTCGGCGCTTTGTGACGTCCTAGGGCTTGGGTTTTACTGCGGATCTCCGCCTAGACAGGTGGATCTGTCGAAATAGACCACTGGGCGTGTGTCAGAAACGCTATTGAAGAGGCTGGCACCGAGGGCTAGCTAAACTGTGAAAGTGCTCCACCCAGTGTTTGAGACGCCGCTGTTGATTGTGAATTGGCAAACCGTCAGTTTCACAGATTATTTCACTCACCTAGTGACTTTCTGCCGTGACTCGAATGAGATAGAACAACTTTCGGGGATTCCCAATCGCGGCAGCGAGTTCCATCTCTGATGGGCGTTGTGACTTTCAGATTTCGCGGTCTATACGAAGACGGGCGCTAAGTGCACGTTTCATTACGAATCGTGCTCCGTTATACTTCCAGCCGGGATCCACTGACATGCGTCGAGAAGGCACAGGGATTCAGCAAAAATCCAGGGTCTTACGGGACGACGGGATAGATCACAATTCACTAGACCGGCGGAATGCACAGCATTCTTGATGAGCGACTGTGGCTGCTCAACGATATCAGGTGGGGCTGCATCCAGCGCGTTTTGGGAGACGGATGGGCGAGATAGGTTGGAAAGCCTATCGCAACCTAACCGTGGTTGCAGCGAGCGTTTGGAGCGCCCGCCAAAACACGTGGACAGCTTATTGCAAAATCATCCGTGGTCGGAGTCACCGGGGGAGGGGAGCTAGCGCTTCAGTATGAGTGACTGTGTGCACGCAAACCCTCCTGTTTTGGGTTTATAGTGATGTGGTCAATCTGAGCCCACTGCTAACCCGAAGACGGTGGGTGGCACGTGGTGTACCGGCGTTTGGAACGTCTGACGTTCCTACTGGCGAGGAACGGGCGATGGTCTGAGCACAGGGCCAATAGCCGTTCCCCGTTTTCCGAGCCACTCGAATCTATCTCACAAGAGCCTCCTAAATGCGCCTTGTCGGGTGGCAGCCAACCTACTCTAGCATTCATATCTGATACTAAATTCAGGATATCAGCCCGGCTTGCTTTAATTAAGAAGTCTTTGGAAAATCCACTTGCATTCTTCGCATCAAAAAGTCGGACGCTGCAAGCCAGAATCGAACCGGCGACCCTCCACATACCGGGCAGATGCTCTACCAGCTGAGCTATCGCGGTCCGAATAGTCCGGTGTGAGGGTCACCGGTTCGATTCCGGCTCGCGGCGTAAGACTTTTCGATGTGAAGAATGCAAGTGGATTTTCCAAAAATACAATTCAGGCTCCTCGTGCCAACAATACATTCTCTGAATTGAGAAGTCATTGAGCTTTCAGTTGAAGTTATCTTAAACTACATCTGGACTGCAATCGGCGGATATATACGCCGAAACGACAAATAAATTTCGTCCATCGGGACGGTGAATGTTCACTTTACACGCACCCCTCAGTCTCACTACGCATAAACCACTGTCTACTGAGATCCAGTCTGGTAGCGCCGCTTCAGCCCTTTCACTGAGAGCCATATCAACGCCAGTAAGACCAGAAGCCGTAGCTCAGGGTCCTCAGAAAAGCGTAAGGGAAACTCCGCAGAAGGACCTGACGGAGGCGTCAATCGAATGACGGAACTGGAGTCTTGAATGCAACAAACATCGGTGGCAAGGGACACAGGCGTACAAGCTAAACCTGCCTGTTTCTTGTACGCTTCAGGGTTCGCACGTTGAACGTGGCTAGTTTGGATGGCCGTTGAGGACAGAGGAGGGCACCAGCAGGTGGTAGCGGGTTCGGTGAGACTCGGAAGCTAGTCAAACAAGAACGGCAGTGCACAAGGTCAGGATTTCCATCAATGGCACTATAAAACTGGCATGGCCAACTGAAGCTACCGTGGGGTGTGATTACGGAGAAAGCAGGAGAGGTGTGGACATAGAAGGTCAAATTGTGAAAGGTGTAGAAAAGTGATCGTTCGTGTGCACAGAAGAACATTCATAGTTCACATTTCAGGCTGTTGGACTATTCGGTCACCGGGTCCAGAGTAGGCACTTTTATTTGAGGATGCACCTCTAGCCTTCGCGCGGTCAAGAGCATTTTTCTAGGCAGAAGGGTTGGTCCAGATAAGCCGGTGGTCAATTAAATGAATCATTCACCTCTTCTGGAAACCTGTGGGAACTGGTGACTGAATGCTCAGTTCATTCGCCCTTCGGATGTTGCTAGAAATCCCGGATGCACAGTACACCCGTTCGCCACGGATGCCGGTGGGCATAGTATTGTACGCTTCATACACCACCTGTGGTTGGTTTGAGTTCAGGGTTCAGTCCTCTCCCCTAGACTGATTATTGGTCAGCCTACCCGGTGGAGAGTGCTGAGTATTCGCTTTCGTTTTGACACTTTAGTGGGAACACCACCATGAGAAGGTAGTGAGAAGGACTTCCTTAGCAGAGACTGTTCGAGACGCACAGTCATTTAGGAGTATTTCGAGGGGCGTTCTGGACGACTAGCCATCTCAAAGCCTGAGACACCCACTCCCGACCATAATTAGGCATTTGGAGGCAAATTTGATTGCACTCTAATCTACAGGGGGACATCGATTGCAAATACAGGGATGAGAATAAGTTCCTGAAATTGCCTATACCGTATGACTGTAAAGCGTCCAGAAAGTTGCAGTCAGGAGCCACCTGACTTCGCACGATTTCAGTATAAAAACAGTAGAATGTTATTCTGGTCGTCGCAGTAGATAGTGAATGTGTGCAATTTTTGCGCAAAGAACTAGACGATAAACCGGATGTTCGGGGTGAAGTATTGTGCTGTGCTTGTATTGTAGCGGGGACTGCTGTGGCAACAGAGCGATTCGAGTATCAAACCGATCGGGCCAACCAGTCGGGAGCCACAGACCACAGAAGAGATGGTGAATATGTCGGAAATGTCCCGCAGCAGATAAAAAGAAGAATACGGACTAGTAGATGGAATTCAGTGGAATCTCTGGCAACCAGCAAGATAGTCCATGTGAGAGGCTACTGATCAAGCCACCAACCGGAACAATTAGACTGACCGAACAGAAATCGTGTGCAACCGAATCAAGCTATTGACCGCAGGCGTGTGGTCAGAACGGAGCCGAAATGCTCAGACAGACGGAAGGTCGATGTTGCTACAGTGCGATCTGGGAAAATAGGCAGTATAAATGGTCGTACATGTTTTACCCACTGGAATTGTCTGTCTGCTCAAGTACGGGTGTTCCTCACCCGTCTTGCTTTCTTTGTTACAGTATGTCCGGTATTCTTTGTTATCAAGGTCCAATGGGTATGCTCGCTGTCCGTCACGTTTAGCTTTCATTTCCGTCAATAATTGCCAGTCTACTAACGGGTGATAAGCTTGCCAACACCATCCCGTTTCATAAGTGTAAGGCGGTACAGTTTGATGATTCCTAACTATTTAACTTAGTCATATGAAACGCACTTTATCTTTTCTATCTCGTTGCTGTCTAAACAAAGAGAAATTTTAGCAGAGCAGCAGTATGATATCTTAACTCATTTTTACCGGTTACTAACGCTTCCTCACCTCATGTTCAGTTCTTCTCAGCTTAGACTGTGATTAAAATCGAGGCATGTAGGAGTGAATTGGATAAAATGAAGTAGGGCTGGGAAATTCGGTGCAAAAACAACGGATTCAATGTAACCGAAACTACTTAATTTGGGCAGACAGTAATCTCGCTTTAAAGAACAGTGGTAATCGACCAGTGCTTAATTATCGGAGATTATCCATAGCGGAAATGTTTCCGACCAGGAGTGTGTTGTTTGAACATGTCATCTAACGCCGGTAACTCTTGGTGTGTGGTTTGTGTTATCCCCTACCTCAGAAAACCTCAAAAAGATGATGACAATCGTGTATCATCTCGTGGACTGAGCATCCTGTTTCAAAGAAGTGCTGGCTCACGATTGCATATGCAGTAATCCCTCTCTACGAGTTATACTACTTGCTTACTCATATTCGAAACCATTTCGTTCGATGTTCCATAAAAAATGACCCCATTTCTTTGTCCGATGTTTGCGATCGAATTTAACCAGACAGAACGGAGTTTTTAAGGACGGCAAAGTTGATCCATGTAGCTAGTAATAAAGTTGATCTATTTATAATATGCTATATTAAACAACATCAGCGCTCAATTCATCACTGAAAACGATGGAAGCATTGTGTACTTGTTGTTGTATTCCTATTAGGAACCATCAGCTGCAGCTCATTTTCACCGAGCCCCCACTGGGCCTCGAATCGCGAACGAACGATTGTTTATCAAACAGCTAACCACCAGGTTTTCTGGGCTGGTTCCCAACGGTTCGACACCGTCCGTCACTGGCTTTTCAAGGGTACCAACTCGTTGTCCATGCAACGATCGACTCCTATGATGGAAGAGTTCTCTGCAGGGTCTAAGTGAAACAAAGCTATTCCGTTACAAATGAGTTACAACCTGGGTGATGAATCATTTTAAGTGGGGCAAAATTAAAAAAAATCATCGTTTTGAGTTGTGGAAAATTTAATTTGTTTATGAAATGGAAACCACGGAATAAATATAGGATAGCAACTTTTTCCATGAGCCCTATTCGTGTGTTATTGATTTACATTACATTCTCCTTGAAAGATACAGTGGGGAGAAAACCATTGCATATAGTGTATCAGAAGGAATGAATGGAAACTGTAATCGGTGTATTCCACGATGATAATTCCCAGTTATAATTATCATTGACGAAAAGTCCCTTTGAAAAAGGACCGCAGAAGAGTTTTAGGAGTACAGTTGTTTCTCTCTGATTTAAATGTTGATTATTCGACGACGGATAATGAACAACACACAGCGGCTTTTGATAACCTAGTGCAGATTAAAACGTGTCTGTCGTAGACGATCCACAGGTTTTGAGCTTCGCTTTTACACTTTTACCATTAGCTGGCCCAAGTCCCAGATTACAGCTGAAGCAAACCACAGTTTAGGCATATTCCGCTTCTCACTCAATCACGAATTTGTTTAAAACAAACAACTCTGCCGTTATTGTTCTAACTGCATGCACACAGATAGAGAAACGGATGCTGGATTAGTTCATTCTTATGCTGCGCAAATACCGTTTGAGTTGATCCTGTAATTTAGATCACTTGATTCATTATCGGATCATTCCCTGACAAACAATGCAGACTAACAATTGAGGACATCACCAGACGGGCACAATCTTGTGAGAAACAGGTAGATGGATGCGTATGTGAGTCTCTGTGTGTGTGTGTGTGTGTGTGTTTATTTGCATCTAAAGTACAAGAACGTGACGATTGTCGGTCAGCATGAGGGCTCTGTGGTGAGAATTTGTCCTCAGGTGGTTGCCTGATAGTATGGCTCATTGATACAACTAATTGCAATTTTACTTACATCGGGCTTCTTACTGAAACCATTCCTGACCAAATAAGCTTCACCTTGGTTCGTTTTATTTCATGGCTCCAACGGAGCAGGTACGTCTCAGGTACAGTCTTGGGTTCGTCAAGCAAAATGATTGATGAATCAGTTCGAGTGTCATTTCAGTCTGGTTCGTATTCCACGTATTAGTTTTCCCACTTCATAAAAAGTTTGTGACCTAGTGGTTGGAGGCGCATTCAGTCAAGTGGCCATCGAGTGAAAAACAACAGCACTCTTGTTTCTGATAAACATGGTCGGCGACGGTCAGTCGGGCATCGTTATGAGAGCAAGACCTGAACATCTCGGGTGCAAGTTTCGTCACCACCACCGACCACGTCCTCATTCAGCCACCTTTCACTGACCACAACCGTCTCCCCGGACTATTACAGTACTTTATCGTGTACTGATGAGCAGAGAATGTCAAAAGAATATTGGAAAGCGTTTATTGTCCGAAATGAAATTCGACAAAGCGGTATGAGCTAGCGATATTTCAATGCCGTAATTTGAGAACGGTGCTCGTACCAACCATAAGCCAATTTTACATGAAATAAACGGAAGACAACTTGAGAAGTCGAAAAAATCTGTGACGTGGCTGCCAGTCAGTGTCGACTTTTACTTTGGAGATATTACTGTGCAACTAGAATGGAGTGTTTATTTCTGAAGACGGATGTTTCATTTGTGTTCCGTTCCAAAGTTATGCCAGAAATGAGTTCGTATTCTGAAGTTTATGATCAATAAAAAAACTGCCTTTGATAAACATGCAATTCTAGAGCCAACGATTATCCGTAAATAGCAAGACGTATAATTCCTGTAGGTTGTGTATCTAATATTACAATCCGCCTTCATAATATCCATAACCGGTTAAACACAATAAATAGAGGAACATAATAAAGCACACATTTCAGATCATAGAAAGAAGTATCTTCTGATAAATCACAGAATACGCGCAAAGTGACCGCCATCCCACCAAAATAAATCGATACATTTTATACAGCTTATCCATCTTGGGTGATATGTCTTAGTTGCTACATCAACTAATCATTTTACCTTCAATGCCGCTTCTACTACTGCTATTGCTTTGGGTACCGCTACTGCAACCGGAATCATTATTATGACTATTACTACTACTGCTACTACTACTACTATCATCATTGGATCGAGTTATACTACTAGGCAACCATCTGAGGACATATTCTCATACCACGGAGCCGTCATGCTGAATTTGTACTTTGGATGCAAATACACACACACACACACACACACACACACACACACACACACACAGAGAGAGACTCACATACGCATCCATTCACAGTAAAAACCAGTGCATCTTACATCTTATGGACCTGTTTCTCACAAGATTGTGCCCGTCTGGTGATGTCCTCAATTGTTAGTCTGCATTGTTTGTCAGGGAATGATCTGATAATGAATCAAGTGATCTGAATTACAAGATCAACTCAAAGGGTATTCATGCAGTACAAGGATTAACTTATTTATCGTCATTGTTTTTCCGTTTTTTATTCATTAGCACAAACACTGACCGTATTGCTTTGCTTTACCAATTTTTTGTGATTAAATGTAAAGCGCACCATGTACGCAAGTTGGCCTGAATGAGCAAGAATTAGGCTGTCAATTATTCTTGCAATGGAAATTCAGGACTTGATTATACTTTAGATGAAGACAGCGTGGGTTATTCTTCGATTCTTCTAAAGCTGAGCGGATATGATACAAAATGTTCATCTATCATTTTCATGCCTAATCAAATAAAATATTATCATTCCTGTATTTTTTTTCTCATCTGTCCCCACCTAATTTTCCCACTTTCAGTTGAGTCTTTCGAACGCGGAAACTATTCATCTGTATCGGAAGCATTTTTGAGGCATCAAGAATGAATTTTTTTTCGCTGCCAATACTGGGTTGTTTGTACGATGTTTTGTGAAGAAGAATTCCAAGGTCGAATTCGGAATTTTTATCGAGTGATCTAGTTTGTGTAGATTGGACTAATTTACTCATTTGCGAGATAATTGCTTCGATTATCCATTCTCACTGGTTTACATATCTACATGTCCTTACCTTTTACTTTTAGATGGCTAGCTCCTGCGGGAGGGCGAGTTAGCTTCATGGGTGCTCCGAGCGGTGTTTGTACAGGCACTGTTCTTGATCAATCTTGGGAATTATGTACGAAGTGAAGTCACCAGCGTCACTGGGCTTTTTGTTTGAGATAGTAACTCTAGCCCGTGCACAATGGAATGCTACCTGTCGGGCAACAGGAAGTTTGTGTGTCGGGAGATGGTGACCGAATGAATTGTTCAAATGCCTTTTAGACAGCAGTCTGTCTGTCGAAGATGCCCAACGCGTCCCGGTGAACCTTAGTCCACTCAGGATAGCCGAGTAAGGGGCGAGAGGTAATGGCTCTATCTAGTGATGGGCCACATTTGCGCATGTCACATTGTTGTCTGTGGACTTCTGCGGCTTTTATGTAGAGTTTGCTGTCAGGCGAAAAACCCATCACACCCGCTAACGGTGCTGTTGTTTTTGTTTGGCTACTTGTCCTCGGCCCCACCTATATGAGTGATCTTGAAGGAGCGCTTTGTGCTCCCATCGACATATCCCTTGGGGTCATCGTAGCACGCAAACTTGATCACCGCGTTAAGGTAACAACATCGATCTACAGGAACAGGGGATGTAATTCGTTGTGTTGTAGATTTTCGTCAGAAAATGGGTTCGCCTGTATTTGTGTACCAAACTTTATGGATAGAGAACTTACACTAACACTCAGCAGTTTATTCTTTCTTCTCATGCAGCAATCTCGGATTGATTAGCCAAGATCATCTCAATCGTGCTACGCTGGTTAACAATTCAAGTGTGCTTCAAGGAGTTTTTATTCCCCTCAATGAGCTTTCCACTCAAGCTAATGGGGTATCAACAAGGTCTCTGGCACACCCGTTTAAGTATGCCGATTATGCGGCCACATGTCAGGTGATTTCTGAAATCCAGGATTTGAATAATTGCACAATCATTTCGTTGAATGTTTTGTGACTTCTCTCTGATAACCCAGAATTCCCGTTTTGCCCTTCTCGGTCAGCTTATCCTTGTGACCCATCTACTATTGAAACGAAATTATCAGCTAGGATAGATCCTATCCGATATTTAGAAATCACCATTAATGGAAACTTAAGATTGCCTTCTCACATTTCTAACTGTGCAAAAAAATTTCGCGTATTATCTTTTGAAATAGGGAAGTTGAGATAATTCAGCGCTGACGGATTACTGTTTATTCTTTCGTTTCTCGTTGTGTGTTTCGTGGTGTCGTCCACCATACTCAGCTGGTTTTATGTTTTTTGCTAAAGAAGGACTTCAAAACTCTTTGGCGATCCCGGTTAGTTCTCAGTCGAGTGTTTTTTTTCTTCATATCATTAAATGAGCTATCTGCTAAGTTGTGTGAAGTACACTTGACCGAGTGTGAAACGTTCGCTGAGTAAATCCTTCCTGAATCTATGCACCTCTTCACGGCGATCTGTACAGAGATTGAGTACACGAAGTTCGTAAATCCCATCCAGGCAGACGAATGAGCTCCTGTTGGCCAGGTCCGAAGATGATGGTTTCCATAGCTTTCAGTCATGTTTTGACCCGATAATTACAAGTTCCCTTTGAGATCGGCGACAGTTTAACTCAGAAATCTACTGGCAAATGGGCTGCAGTTCGATACTGAGAATTGTTGGCATTTGCGAAAGTCAAACGCATTTCCTGTGTGAATGAAAATACGATGGTCAATGTTTCCAACTCAGTCGTTACTTTCTTTTTTGTTTAGTCATGAAAAATCCTGACATTTATCTATTTCATTCCTCAAGCAGCATTTTGCACGTTCCGTGAAACAGGTATTCAATCTGTCCTTGGTGTACTAGAAAGCATAATTTTCCGAGCGTAGATGTGGTTCGAGAGCGGTTCGATCCCGTAAGTTTTCAAGACTACTTTCCTATGAGGATAGAATGGCGCCTAGGCGAGAGCCAAGAAGAACCTTGACATTTGCCACTTCACATCGCGAACCAAGGTGGAAGACACCGATGGATCAGAAGTCATGTATGGATTCGCACAAACGTCTTGGGGTTGATAACCATCCCCAGTTATCGTTCGAAAATGGTTGGAACTCAAGCATTTTTGGGTGATCGATCAAGCGGAAAGCCTGTTTCTTACCGGCAGAGGCCAAACGGTCATCAGGCTGACTCTAAACCTTGCCCACGTCGATCAGTTCTCCCATTCTGAAGCGTCTAATTGCCACAAACTCCTTCCACAGAGATTTCCCGCTGTATGAAAAGAGTGTAAAATATTATTCATTGCGTCCAAGTCCCAAGAATTGTCGACAAGCGAAACTTTGGTAAGTGCATCCCTAAACGAGTGCAAACTTGGCTAGGTTCTCGAATTTTTTGTTAAATGCTCACGCACGAGCGCAATGTGAGCGGTACATCCCACAGACAAAGGCCCACTGCACTATTAGGGATAAACAGTAATCAGAACCTGACACTTGGAGGGACAGAGACCCACATAGGGTTCCAATAGATCAGGTGTGGTAGCGAGCCGGACGACAGCAGGGATAATTGTCTACCACCAAAGTACACGGTGATGATGAAGATTCGAACTTCGGACCTCCGAGATGGTAAGCAAACGCCCTAAACCACTAGGGCAGCACCGTGGTACACTTCGCCAGTGCTACGGAATTCCGTGAAAGATAATCCAATCTAATGATCAGAATACGGATATTCCTTTCGTTGAAGACTGTGTTTCTCATTTATACCACCTATTTTGCTTGTACTGGCAGTCATTTATTTCAACCAACTTTTTAAAACGTGCTCTGTTATCCATTAGTATACTAAGTAATTCAGTGATTCTCAATAAGACAATAGGTCCCTTTAGACATGTAGTGTACAAGGTCGTAAAGCCGTTCAGAGCCAGTCCAGTGTTCGATTCACAATCGTTCACCCCGGGGTTCGAGTGACAGTTAAGCTCGTTGGATGTGCAATGCTGATGATTCCTAAGAAGGATAAAGCAACTGCACAGCGATTCCACGGTTTTCAGTGGTTTGAATGTTCATACTGTATGATGAATCTCACTATGCAAAATCAAATCTTCTACTACTCACACGAGAATACAGCAGTGCTGTGAATCAGCTGCGCAGCTTTCCGAATGGCTTTTCTGATTCTAACTAAATAAATCGCTTTCCGTCTTGATTAATTTACTCACCCCTTGTTTGTTTGTACTCAGCTCATAATCAAATAATAAAAGTTGTCAGCTCCAGGATTCTGCTGACAAACCGCGAATGTTAATGCGATATTTATCAAGCTCGTAGTCATTTGACATCTAAAAGATCGGCGTGCATCACGATGTACTGTTTATGATCGAATGGGGCTACGTGCATCTGAAGTTGTGATTTGGAGACAAAATTATTAATGATTCTACTTATCCACGGCGCCAGTGGTCTGCACAGCGCTGAAAGTCTTGGTGAACTCCGCTTTGGTCTATTTTGAATACTCATTGACTCCTTTTTACAAAATTGCTTTGGTCACCAACACCGTGGGGATTTGTGTTTGGGAGACAGATGGATGACCGTCGGTCAGTAACAGATGTGAACGAGTTTTTGTCGGTTTTACTCGAAATGTACACAAAACTGTGTTGGACGAAGAGACGTGGGTAAATGGGGGCGGCAGCCTATGACTGATCCAGTCCAGTGGCAACCCGAAGCCATATGGTAGACTATAATTCCGTAGATGTATTGCATCCTTTGGATGGATGCGCAGATATGACGAGCAAGCACTGGTGCTTTTATGCTTATTGCTGTTGATGCCCACTATGCTGTTCATGAAACTGCATAGAGACGACATTTAAAAAGAAACTTGGTGCAGCAACGCACGCTGAACTTTGACGCCTCAGGTGATCGCACTTCCCAGCTAATCACCCTGTACACAGAATGTGAAGCATGAAGTTGATACTGCGTCTGGGGAGGAAGGCGTTATTGATGAATTGATGGTATTGTATGCATGTTTAAGGGTATCGTCCACCTGTGTTTGACGGTTGTGGGTCAGGGTTATTGCGGTTCGTAACCCTTACTAATATAACATTGGAACTCTCGAGAAAGCTAAAGTGACTTGTCTTCAGGTCCCCTCACCCTCAGTTTATGTAAACCAGAAGTGATATTTTCGTGTCCGGACTGCGTTCGTTGTTATGACTCATGAATGGGAGAAATGATGCCTATGGCAAATAGTGATGGTCTTCCGAGGGGACATTTGAAACTTTTGGCCACTTCATGATTGAAGGATGCTCAAACCGCAGAAGGAATGCTCCTCCTGGAATATAAATTGGTGTCCTTGGACCCATAACTGCAGATTTGGTGGCACAAAGCGAAGTAACGCATTTACCTGTGTGTAATCCTCTTTTACTATGGCACGTTGAAACCTACTGTTTGACTTGCTTTTTTTCGTATACACTAACTGTTTTCGACTGATTGACTCTACCCTTGGCCGGATATCTCCAATGAAACAGCGGAAGGTGAACAAACTGGCATTACTTGCTTTACAGTTTTCATCTCTTTTTCTTCGGCTTACTGTAATTGCTTCTATTTACATATTTTCTGTAGTGAAATCAATATACTTGATGCTCAATCATTGCAGTATACTATCAGGGACACAAATATTGACATTGTAAAGTTGGCAATTCCCCCCAGGAACTGGTTATGTGATAAACTGGGTATCATCTGCTCTCTACCAATACTTAATTCTGACATCTTGGTCTCCGGGCATTGAAACCACGGGGCGCAGTTTCTTGAGTCATACAGAACATCAGGCTACGTCAAGGAGATTGAAATGTAGATGTAGTCCGAATCCCAGCTGACATTTCGTCCGACTGATTTCCTGTATTCTACAACGACAAAAAGATTATGATTCTCCGATGGCTGTTTTTCTTTCTTTCTTTCAAATCCTCCACATTCGTGAAAAAATGGTTCATTTTCCCCTAGATGATGAAGCCAACGAATAGAATTGTTTCTGTCAACATAAACGGAAATGAGGGATATTCTTGTGAAAAATTGTCATCTCTGCATCTGAAAACCAATAGTCAGCAGAATGAAAGCACCTATTTTCGGATGAACATGCTTTTGGCACGAGCACAATCACGTAAACGGAAACGCGAGCAAGTAAGTGCGTGAGTCAGAGCCCTATGCAAGTGGAAATGCAAGCCAGGCGTACAATCGCATCAGAAAACGGAAACCTGTTCGATGCTTGACAACACCCGATTGACCAACCCAGTCCCGGACGGAGCATGACAAGCGTTAAGATTGTACGTGTACAAACATCAGTCCACGTGCGTGGAGTATATGGACCAACTGAACACAATGTGTGTGTGCGTGCGAGATTGTCTGTCCAAACGTGACCGATCGACCAACATAACACCATCCACTATGCTATTTTAAAATTGAGTTGAAAACTACCACATTGGTTTGCAAAATTGCCGCTTAGATTTGGAAAACTGTCACTTTTATTTGTCAAACGAATGCAGTGGTTGGTCTCGCATGCATACTGTGCACCTCACTGGTCAGCTGACCCCACGTCCGCCCGGTCGACTCTTGGTCATTGTGACCATCTGCCTTCACACGCTCTTTCCGTGCAAAAGTGGCACAGACCTTAGTCGTGCGTCATGCAGCCCTCACGTACGGGGCGTCGATCCAGTGGATCATTGTGATCACGTGATTTGAGCGGAACGATCAAGCTGTCCTCACCCTGCCAATGTGGATGACGGCGCATTATGTCAGGCGTCTTTAAGCTAGAAAATGCATTTCGATTATCCGGCAGACGGAGTTGTGGTACTGGTCAAAATCAACTTTCGGTTACTAGGCGATACATAAATAATAATATATAAATTACTCTAACCAGGGGGAATAACTTGACACCCTGCCGGGCTGGTTAACAGTTGGTGTTTGCGTTGTTTTTGAATTCTCAACCAGTAAAAAATGGAATGTAATTTCCTACGGAACGTATTTTATGTATGTAAGAATTTAAAACTATATACAATACGCTTGAGTTCATGTTATCATTTAAATGTAGTGTCAGCGCTTCCCATATGCGTACATCCTGAGAATCAACAGGAAAGAACATGCACAACTAACAGCGAACTGTGGAATATCTGGTTAAAATCCGAAATATTTGAGCCATCTTATTATGACGGACAGCCCTGATCTGGTCATTTCAGTTAGAACGAGAACCCCTTTCCCTGGACTAGAACAGTGTGCTGACATTTCTTTGCGGGACGGTCTTACAAGACAAGGCGATACGCGTACGAATCGACAAAAGCATTTGATTGGGTGATGCGTGCAAAGGCGACTCAAAAGTTGGTCGGTCAAGTGCGGCCACATGAGCATAGACGGAAATCAGTTATAGCGTGAATCGGACTGGTTTGCGGTCTCAGTACATCTCCATTCTTTGAAATTTTTCGCTAATATGTGCTACGGTAGTCTCATTAGTTCGATTCCTGGGGTTGACGCTCATCCGGCGTATAGGAGCTCGAAGTCGTCTTGAGTGTCTCCGATCTAGTTGATTAGGTGCCCCCGTCAGGATGACGACATCTTCCAACCGTTTACTGACATCTCGATGATTTCCCAATACATCCATAGGTACAAAATCAAAAACATTCCACCGAGTCGTACAGCGTATTTCTAGATCTGAGATGATTAACATGTCTGGTACAGATGAAACCTCTCACCCTGACGTTTTACGTGACTGTTCCTTCTTGTCTCACAATCTGTACGGGAATCCAGTTCACCGAACCGTTACGAAAACTGTGTACATAGACTTTATCTCCACTCTTAACTTCTCTAAGACTGAAGAGTTTATGGGTCTGCTGTTCGGCAGTACCTCAAGCGATCGGGATCATGTCATCTAGAGGTAGTCTCATTCATCGACCCAGAAGCAGTTCAGCTGTAGACCTCTTCTCCGTGGTAGGTGGGTTAGGGGTCGATAAGTATGCAAAGAGGAAAGCATCAGTTTACTGTTACAGTTTGCTTTCCGTTGCGACTTGATCAGTGAACGCTTAAACGTATCAACAAACTGTTCCAGTCGACCGTTCCCTAGTGGGTGATTACCCTGGGAGAAAACGTCGCGAGTCTCTGTGAAGATGTAAATTGTAGACCATTATCGGAGACGAGAACCTCCTGCATGCCGAACCGAGCAAATATTCTACTCAAGTTTGTGATTAAAGGTTGTTTAACGTACTTTGCTCATTTAGCTGACATCAGTATTCCAGTTTATAGAATACAGAAGTCAGAAAACCTCGTCTGCTTCCTGATTTTCAATTCCGGTTCATCTGTCTATCACGTCTTCTGGTGATTGATGAATTCGAGTGGATTACTTTATGCCCGACTACATCAACTACCGAAGGAAGATGAATGACAACTTTTTTGAACTGGAATGTTCCAACATACAGCACAGTTTCAAGATGAAATGTCTCTGCGATAGAAGCAAATCTGTCAACTCGTGTATTCTATTCGGATTATTGTGCTACATTATTTTGTTGATTTAATTCGTCGATCGCACCGGAGGTGAAAGAACGTGTTCCGTTGAAAATCAACCACCGATGGATTATTCAGATTGCTCTGGATCAGAAAGTTGCACACCAATAAAGGAATTGAATGATTTCCCTACGTTTATCACTTTAACTTTCGGAGGAAAGCACACACTTGCTATTTGCCAGAAGCTCCCCTGGAAGCCAGAAGTATAGTGAACGACATGTTAATAAACGCACCCTGTTTTCATGTGGTAACTTTTGAACCAAACCACTTATGGGGACCAAATTTGGCATGTTGATATGCCAACACACTGCCATACCAACTTTACACATAGATTTCAAGTACGAAGTAGATAGATCGATTTACCCCAGAAAATGTACCTTAGAGGGTAAGAAATGCTACTAAATCCACCCCTGAAGAAATTGCGAAAACACCGAGCTAGCGTAAAAACGCAACGATTTTTGTTGTCAGTGACTTATTTTCGATGCTGAGGGATGTGGTATTGGTTAGTGTTCATGCCACGCGTAATTCCTGAACGAATTTCACTTAAGTTATGTCCTTTGATTTGTGGTAGGGACCTCTCAATTATAAAAACAGATGGATGATGCAAGGTTTGAGGCTCCCTTAGCTAGAACAAGGAACACTTCCCACAAATAAAGAATCAGTGATGATCAAAAGCAAGGCTTTCAAAAAATTTCTGAATCAGCCACAGTTATTTGCATTTTTTAAAGGATTTTGGCCGCTGTATGGCTAAGAGAAAACATGCATTTCGAAGGAAAATCTTCGGGCAGGACATACGAGGACTCCTAAATGATGCTTCGGATTAACCTACAAATGCCCCAAAGCTGAAAAGGTTCTTGTGACGGAGTTTAGGCGTTTTGTGTGTAGAACAACACCTACAGTATGCACAACATCTGCAGTGCAATAAAACATCACTGTCTCGGATGACTGATCGTAATTTTCAAAATCGAGAGGAATGGGCTAGAAATCACACCACTTGGAATGCTAACTAGAATGATGTGATATTAATCAATGAGAAACAGTTTACTTTTGACGGCCCTGATACAACGTGTACTACGGCACGAATTCAGGAAAAGCAAACTGAATTTCAGTTGTCGAGTCTTCGATGGTGGCTCTATTATGGTCTGGGACGCAGTTTTGTAAAACGAAAATCTCAGCTAGTAGTCTCAGAAGTAACGCAGAGGGCTGGCTTGTACATCAGAACGACAATTCAATTTTGGCTCCCGAAGATTACGCGAAAAGTCGATGGATACTGTGATAGTTCAACACTAAGACGAGGTGATAAATGCAGCCAACCTCATCTGAATGTAATTATTTTGCTGGAAAATCAAAGATCGTGCCCCGACCTAGTAATAGTCTAGACTTAAACCCGAATACTAGTGTATGTAGTCCGTTAGCAAGGTGAGTCAATGTGGATGGATAGCGTTCGACACTTTGAGCTATTTGACGCCCAACTTCCTCGATGAATACGAAACATAACGTGAGATAATCCGCGACATCTTTGGAAGCATTCATGGAGGTTGTGTCTCAGCCACTGCCAATAAAGATTGCTGTTTTTCGTAACCAGCTGGTAGCTTTGCCATCCTTCTAGAGGTACTTTTAGTAGCATTTCACACCCTCTGGGGCACATTTTTCGAGATAAATTGGTTTATTTGTTTTGTACTTGAAATCTAAGTGTAAATTAAGTATAGCAGCGTGTTAGCATGTCAGCATGCCGAAATGGGTCACCGTAAGTGATTTGGTTCAAAAGGTACCACATAAAATCAAGATGGCTTTGATAACCTTTCGTGCAATATATCCTAAAAACCTGTGGGAAAGCTTTCTCCAAAAAAGAAAGCCCCATGACGTCATGCACCAGCTGTTTGTGACTCAGCGAAATTCAAAACATCTGACTTTGAGCAAAAGGTTTCGCGAAGGATAAACAAATAGTGGAAAATCTGCCAAAATAGGTACTCAAAACTTGGGAATTGGTAAGTCGAGTCTTCATGAGAAGCGTCCGTTTAATCTCGGGTCGTTTGATGAATAGCGTCGAAATGCTTCTTTAGCAATGCAAAGAGATCATACAAAATTGTTCCATTACGAATCTTGATGGAAGTTCTGTCATTGGAATTAAATTTATCCTATCCATTAGGTAAAGTGGATCGGTTTTTTCGGAATTACAGTTAGAAAAACGAATAGGTCGATCGATATATCAGTCACCTAGACCAGACGAAGTCCCTAAGCGATTTCAGAGCTTCGGCATCTACTGTAAAAATAAATTGCAAACCTGTGGAGAGATCACGAAACATTATCGGAACACACAGAAGGATCTAAAGCCGAAAGCAGATCTTTTTAAAGTACCAGGTTAGAGTTCGTTTTAGATCTCATGGACAAGCAAGGTGAACTTAGAAAATGCTCAAAACTTGTTGGAGAACAGAAGGAGAATTTCTCTGTCGGCTCTGAAAAGCTTCCTGTATGCCACAAAGGAACAGATGGAACGGAGGACTTTTAGACCAAACTTGCCGAACGCTTAAGAATTTCGATGGGCCGATGCTATCCGATAGTCAAGATATGCAAAATGCGAAACCCAAAAAGATCAAATATTTGAGGTCTGTGTGGCTTTCTAATAATAACACGAAGATGAAATTCAAATCCGACCAGTCGTAGAAAAGACGAATTTGACGTACCACACAATAGTGGAATACCTGATAGAGCTTTTAGCATCCATATAAAACAGTTTTAAATCTCTAGCGATCAGGCATAATCCAAATATAAACGTAAGAGTGTTATGATATCACTGGGATTGTTGTTGTTTTTCACAAACGTCTCTTTGCTAAAATCTGTGAACTTCCAGTGCAAAGATCTCTAACACACGCAATTCGGAAATTTAGTGGAAAACCTCGAGGTTCTACTGCCCCAAATAGCACACTCACCGAAGAACTCTCATTGGACTGCTGATGTTAACGGGACAGCATTGAAATATGTGAGAATATGGACTAACAAGTCGTCCATAGAAGGCCTAGTCTCGTCAGGAGACAAAATGCTGTCATCTGTCCAAAATCCAGGCCAGGATTTGAATCAGACGGGAGCGCGAACGTCAGGTTACTGGAGGAATGGCGCGGATCGATTTCATAAGAAAAGGGTCCTGTCAAACCGTGGATGACCGTTTGACAAACCCATCGGAAGAGACGTTACCCGATGCTAGTTTGACCTAACCATTCGTGACAGTTACTCTCCGTCCTATATAAGCAATGTGTTGACCTAATAAACTGAGATGATTCGAAGGCAGAAGAGTCTTCTTGCTGGAGCCAGTACAAAGAAACAGAGTAATATAGGTTTCTCAGTAGATTCCGTGCTGGTGGACATATTGACGCCAATTAAGATGTGTGACCAAAGAAACCACTTAGGACCTTGCGTCATTCTATTTGATGTGTGATCGACGGTTTCTGTATTCCGGACGAGGACTCTAGTGTATTAAATTAAATCCTGCTGTATTGTATCACAATGGGAACAAAGATGGGGAAATTGAGCCTTTATTGCTGTGCTGATGTTCATTGAGGGCCCCTCAGTGGTAAATCGAAGCATCATGTCTCGCGGGCAGCTGTCTGCGACTGTGTTATGAGAAAAACCTATTTCCGTGTCAAGTTTCTAGGATTCACAATTCACACCTACGCCGATACTCGGGAGGATGAACTAAGATTTGTGAGACAAGTGCCAGAAGAGAACGAGTACCCGGGGAAATTCATTTTTAAGTAAATAGAATGGACTGCGCTTACGAAGAGCTCCACTTGTTTTCCAAACAGTGAATCAATCATGACTGTGCAACCGAAAGGAGACACAGTTGCATCAGGACTCGTAAGATCAATCAGAGCGGTTAAAAGCTTAAGGTTACGGAAAACAAAACTCGATTTTCACCTCACCTATGGTTTATCAGCAATTGAAGGATGCTTTCCGAACCGACTTGATCACCGATAATCTAATCGTTCAAGAGAGTGTGTGCCGCACCAAGTATGGTTTCTACGACTAGACATTCGTCTAAACTTAATAAGTAACATAACTCGAAACAGTTGAGTCACGGGACGACGGATATGATGAACATTCCAATCCTGTTTCACCTTATAGAAAGTGGTCATCGGACCTAACCAAATAACTCGATCACTGACGCACTGACCGTTCGAAGGTCGTCCTATTACGGATCCTGGCCACGGCTGAGGTGACTGCTGTTCGCCTAACAAGTCTTCCCTTGTGAGCACAAAAATGACTATTCCAGAAACTTCAGTTTTCCGTAGTAAAGACAGAGTCTGTAGGGCGTAAAATGAAACCTGAAAGCCAGTTTTCGGTGGCTGGATTGAAAGCCAGTTCAGCCTTATCACCTAAAGTGAATTATTCAACTCGACCTACACACCCATTCACAAAGCTAACACGACACCTCACTAACTGCCATTTTGTCTTCCGTACGAATTGGAAAAGTATCATTTGGAATCGTTTAGAAACAACAATTCGCCTCGCTATGTCATTTTTCCTAAAGGAAGCTGAATTTAGTTGATGGAAATTCCACTTGCGCTTTTCCCATCCAAACTCCAAAGGTGAGCCTGAATCGATCCAGAGACCTTACACCTACCGGGATCTACCAATTGTAAGGCGAAACTGAAAGTGACGATCACGAAGTAATCGATTATTTTATAACTGCTGACGATCATCCCTTTTTCTGTGCTATTTCAGGTATGTTACTTGAGTTGTATTGAATTTTGAGTCATAAGTTACTACGAGTGAACACCACGAAAATAAATCCCCAATTTTGCCACTTGCTTCCTCAATTTGATCTTAGTATTCCTTTCGGATTTCTGAACACCTACCACCAATACTACTACCACTACTGCGATTACTACTACTACTTCCACTACTACTACTACTATTACTACTACTACTACTACTACTACTACTACTACTAATACTATTACTACTACTTTTACTACTACTACTACTACTACTACTACTACTACCACTACTACTACTTCTACTACTACTACTACTACTACTACTACTACTACTACTACCACTACTACTACTTCTACTACTACTACTACTACTACTACTACTACTACTACTACTACTACTACTACTACTACTACTACTACTACTACTACTACTACCACTACTACTACTATTACCACCACTATACCATCAATCGAACGTGAATAACGAGAGTAAACTTACGGTACTGAATCATCAATTGATTGTGTAAAGATTAAATTTACGGAATTTTCAATGCACGTAGGTTGTTTGCCATCGCGGTAACGAGGTTGACACCCCCAAAGTGCATCAATTTTAAAGATGTATGGTTATGTGGTGAGTTGGACCGAAAATTGAGACGCTTTGATCTAAGTACAGCTTAAAGAATACACTCAAATCGCACAAGACTTTTGTGTCTCGAAAGGAAAAAAAGACTTAGTGGCCCTGAGAAGTTCGGAGTTGTCAAAGAAAACAAAACCAAATGGCAGACACGTTGAAAGTCAAAATATGATGACCAGTTTTGGATTTCAGACTCCACAACCCACTCAAAGTTATCTTCTCAATAACAAGTCTGGTTGTGTTTGTCATCGTTGTTTTTTCTCGCTGAAAATATTTTTTGATCTGTTTTTGATGCTAGTTGGTCTTCGGTGTCTTTTTTATTTTTTTAGCCCGTGTGAAAAATCGTGGAAGCGATTGAGCGCTTCTTCAGAGGCTTGCACTTCATGAACCAGCTTTTGATCAGTGTAATCCATAATTACAATGACAGATGGTGATATAAAAAAACACAGTGATAGAAATCTCAAACAGTCATGCTGATTGGATAGATGTTTGGAAAGGTTCTGGCCCGCAAAAGCCGACCATATTCAGTATTACCAACTTTTAAGGTTTAATTCTGAAACCAAGTTTTCGAGGATGCAAAAAACATCGTCTATTACGTACGCAATGGATGTTTTGTGGGTCACCAGTCTAAATGCAAATACGAGACGACAATCCGGGTACTGTGCTCGACATTAACTGTGTTGGTTCACACAGTGACGGACCGGATTGATTCTAAATCCCAAAACCGGTGGAATAGGTATGCGCGACGGATCTAGGAACGAGGTGATGCAGTTCTTGATTAGAATACCCTTAAATCGTTTCCAACTCCAGGTCTCAGTCTTATTGAAGAAATAAATTATGCCAAAAGACGGAACTACTGTTGTTGAAAGTCGGTATTTCAGTCCTTGAAGCCATTTATAATGGGGTCAATAAATATAACGGGCACAATCGCTTCACTCGATTGGATCTCGTCTTCCCCGATCAGTTAAATAAAATAAATGCGATAATTTATGAAATCACTCATAACAAGGTAACTCCACTGTTATTAACCAATGGAAATACATGGAAAACCCCGGCACAGCCATCTCATGTTTGTCCAGAATCGTCACCAGCAATGCATTTATACGGCCTTACAACCGGAGTTCGAACCCGATTAGCTTGCTAAATTAAGGATCCATAACGTTCACCTTCCAGCTATTTGATTTATTTCTCAGTTACTTGCTTTCAATTCACTGTTCTGTCAATCTGCATATCCTCTGTATTGTCCCCGATCAGTGACTCTTCGATCGTTCAGTTCCTAATGAAAAATATCCTGGAATAAGCGCGGAGACTCTTTTCTTTATGAAACCGGAAATCAAAACCTTATGTAACATGGAAAAGGGAATACTTGGACACCTATGGCGTTGTTTTTGATTACCCAACGTGGTGGGCGAATGGGACTCGGTAAACAGAATCAGAGCTTGTCGACGGCCTATTGGCTGATGGTTTGATGTGATATACAGGCAATATGTTATCAATTATTGGTCGATATGAAAAGTGGTGTTTGATGAAGGGATTTATTCATGTACACGTGCGTTATGAATGTCCCATTGTGTGGAACATGCGGGCTTGTCATTGATTAGTGTTGACAAAGCACTTGACTGTGGGTTGAAAGTATTATTCTTTCCACCTCGCTGATGACGCACTTTCAGGGAGATTTTCTGTTCCCTGGCAAACCACTTGCATTGGTGTTCTAGTAACGCCTGTCTCGCTAGCAAATACCTCGTAGGTCACAAAGCTATGGACTCCTATGATGGATACGTTGAAATGACGAAATACGAGTGATAGGAGACTATATTTGCATTATAGGATTCATCATGCGGTGTGAACGCTCAACTCATCACTGAAAACTGTTGAACTACAGCACTGCTGTTACGTCATCTTACTCATTAGTGATCATCAGCAGTGCACATCCACCTAGTGTCGATTTTGCACAGTGAATTATATCATACTAATTTAGCCTCCTACTACTCATATACACATAGTAACCAAGCTGTGCAAGTTGTTTATCACGGTATACCTACGTTGTATTTGGGAACCTACGGAGCAGTCGTCTATCATAGGGATCGCTTGCTTTCTGGGCAACAGGGTTTCTCTGTTTAAAGCCAGAGGCAAAACAGTTCTATCTCATGTAGCGTATAGTTCAAGTGTCAGACTTGCAATCGATCAGCCCGGGTTCGAATCCCAGTGAGCGTTTTGTGGACATGAATTGCTAATGATTCCTAACAAGGGTGAAACAACAGTTGTGCAGTGCTTCCATAGTTTTCAGCGCACAGTTGAGAGTTGATCCAGTATGATGAATCATTTTATATAAGTATGATAGTGTCCGCGTGGAATCTAAATCTTGTTCGTCCTAATTACACATTTTTCGAGCCACGATTCAGAAAAAAATATACCTAGTAGATTCGAAGACAGTATTTACTCTATAAATCTCGTGATTTGTTCTTTTCTTTGAAGAAGTGCAACATTCAGAGGAAGGCAGTTTCCGTTTCGATATAAGTTTGTGATATTGACCGCATATGCATCCATATATCCCGCTAAAAACTCCTATCGGATGCCAATAATCCTCCTTTTTTAGATTTTGCCGATTACTTTTTGTGTGTGTCTTGAGTGATGATTTGGAAATGCCCCGTACTATCACAATGAACTAAGGGATTTTTGTACTGAACCACTAGTACGCTTTGCACAGGTGTTTTCTCGTTGCGTACGTGCTAAAACATGGAAATGAGTTACCTATTCGCTCTGACGGATCGATAGAGAAAACCAGTCTCCATGATTCACAATCCGAATTTGATAACTGCGCAATTCTTGTTTGCTGATCGATTGTTTACCAGGCTGTCACTGCTCGGATCAGATTCCATGGGAACCAGTTTACTATTTACATGAACAGTGGTTGATCAATGTACGCAATAAATCTGATGATGGAGCGTCATTACAGAACGTCAATGACAAGTTCAAACCTTCAGTGGTTCTTATACCGAGAACAGATAGACCCTTTCCCGAAAATGGGAATTTCACATCCGTGATTTCATCATTGTCTTTTTGAGCTCTCAATTTACATTCACCCGGGAGATCAAGCCAATTACCAGTGACACTCCGAATCGTAATTGCTGTTTTCTTTAATTGTACACACGAAAAAAGCTCAATCAGCACTTTTCGGAATAGTGGATTCTGTAACTCCTGTGTCGACCATGAGTGGTTCTTATCCCAGAGTCAAATAAGACAAGCGTACGGTTAACGTTGTGTGTGGAAACGCACACATGATGATTGGACCGTACACCTACAAATGAATTCTGATTGGTTGAAGTGGGATTTCGCGTATTGCTCGCTAGCAGGACACAAAATCACCACAATTTACCGTTTGGATCCCCGACCCCAACTGTTTTTTTTTTTGAGGGGGGTGAGGTTCATAGGGAATTTTGTGACCAGATAAAGCATTACTTCTTATTTCCATTAGTGAGGAAGATGTGAATGTACACCGCAACTGATCACTCCTCAGTTTAGGGAGATGCTTTTCATATTACCTGCTGAATTACCTACTGAATTTCGAAAGGTGTTTGACTAAGATATGGATGACAACCGACAAGCTCGCTTTAGGACATGACCCGACGAGTCGAATATGCCCTCTTATCCTTCTTGGCACTGTAAGGGTCAGACTGTAGGCCGTCATATTGCTGGTCGATTACGGTAAACTTGACAGTCCTGGGAGACACTCAGTCAACTTTGAGCGCATGGAGTTTCTGCGCTTTTCCCCTTTCAGACAAAACATGTGCAACCCCGCGGAAGAACACTAGCCCTGAGTAGTACAGTAGATCTTGGCAAAGCATGAAGTGATCCATAGGGTATATGCCTTCCACCGGTCTTAGGAAATTCTAAACATTTCGGTTATACAAGGACAGGTAAATATATGTAATTCATAGGTGAGAATATATGCAGCTCAGTTTGCATAATGGTAAGAGGTCCCTAGTATCACCTCATCCATATCTGGCATCCATATCGAACTTATTGTCAACTTCATTTTTATTTCACCGAAAGAAGCTAGTTTGTGGTCGCTGGCCAATATGTCACTTGCTCTTTTGTACTCACCTTACCAAGAGCCAAGATGGAAACTTGGAAAAAGGACAAACGGACAACAAACCGAAGTCCAGGAAATTGGCTATCCGATTCATTCAGGTTTGGTGGCTAGTCCTATACCGGATCAGAGCTTCAAGGATAAACGTTGAAGTGCTCCTTTTACCATACCGGTATCAGTGTAATATAGTTTGTCATGCGACTTCGACGAATAACTCATCAATAAAAACGTCAGCAGTGCTTTGATACTGCATGACAAATCGTATCATACAGATCTAATCTCCCATAGCTCGTTCGTATATATATATGGGAAACCTACAGATCCAACATCTTGGTTCTCGGCCTGTGTCACTCGCAAGTAAACAGCGAATTAGCTTATCTCCCTTTTAAAATGTTATCCTTAGATGCTAGAGGAGGATGACTATCCTCTCCGAAAGGGTAACCTATTCGCCTCCTATTAGCATGTTGAAATTTCTTCCTTCCTTCCTCTGCCTCATATATGCACATTTCCACTAACTGCGGGAATGCATATACCTGGGTTTACCACCGATGTTATGATGTTTGGTCTTGACACAATCGCCCGGACCAAGGGTACTGAACTTGAATCTGGCCCGCCTCCACTCCTGTGTTCTAATTCGCTTGACTACTCCCACCACGTGAACTCAATCGAGTTGAGACCGTCCCGGAAGTTGGAAGATAAACTGAAGAAACAGATGTCCATAGAACCAAGAAGGAGACTCCTAAGCAGTCCAGAGCAGTATGATCACAATTTTTCTGCTATATTCCTAGATGAACTCGCTCTATAAACAACATCAATGGGTCCAAACTTTCGTATTTCACATAATAGATTGAAGCAGTTAGATTTGGAAATTTACTTTGAAGTTCTGTAGGGACAACTTCAGGACTTTCACCATCTATGCTACTGTGTCTCGAAGAGGTTCAGAGCAGTTTGGCATTGATATAGCAACAGTATCTTACGTGCTCGATACAAGGCGACCAAACACTAAGGGGAACACACATGGAATAAAGACGCTGTCCTGACTAGGCCAGACCGGAAGGCCGGGATTATCATTCGAGATAGGTAGAATTATGTTACCAAGATGATTGCACTACTCGATGATAGATAAAAATTCACAAAAAATGAGAGAGAGCAATAGGGACAAAATGACCATAGAAAAATCTATCATTAGATCAATAAGACAGTTGAAACCAAATGGATTAACCAGCTTCACTAACTTGGAAACAATTCAGCCAGGTGGTACCACTGTACCTCTAATTTATGGTCAACCGGAAGTAAACGAGAACGGTATACCACTGCGCCCATTTCTAGGCATGATTAACCCGCCAAGTCACGCAGTAGGGAAGCGGAGCTTACAAGATTCAGCCTGCACGATACATTTAGATTCGTAGATGTTATTGAATCAATTATTAAGTCTGACAAGAGAACGTAGATGCTTGATGTATTGCTTCTACTCATGAATTTGCCCCCTAAAAAGTTTCAGAATACATAGCAGACTTCGCAGAAATATCGGGAAGATCCATTGGACTGTCAGCATATGAACTGAAAAGGCTTCTCCATCTATGTACAGTGTGCATAAAAACTGAGTACGTCCTGGGATGTCGAATTTCTCAACCTGCTACTTGGAAATTTGGTAGTAGACAAAATAAATCAAAAAACAAGGCTTATAACAAAGTCGGCTGGGGAAGTGTCCGTGAACAAGGGATGATGGCAAAGCTAATTAGCGAACTTCACCTATATCTGATGTAGTTCATTGGCTCTAGGCTCCATAGTAACCTCAGACGAAGTGCATAAGTTAAATATTACTTCTGATTGTATGGCGAGCTAATGAATATGAAGTGGGCTGAATTCAGTTGGCCAGACGGGTTGCTACGAAGGGTGAAAACTGAATTCGATCTCCTTTCATCCTCAGCCTGAACATATTTGTACTATCAACTTCCGTTCTGCAAAAAATATACCAGATTGTACTGGACTGTCATTTATGATGCCAGTGCATGTTAAGTGCCCAGAAGATATCTGAAGGACCCTAAAAACACCCACCTTGATTGAAGCGGAGATTAGTAAAGATTCAGCGAAAGGTACCGGAATATATAGAACAATCTAATGCCAATAACTGATGTGTTCAAGGACTTTTATTGCATCAAAAGTTTTCTGAGATGATAACGACTGGCCCGATCAGCTTTATCACCATCACTAAGGTGTCGTATTGAATATCATTATGTCATATCCTATTTAGGTTCTCTCTGTAGGAAATGGAAACCCGTTAGTATTTGTAGTGGAGACCGAAATTATACAAGTAATTACGTGAAGAGAAAACATTTTTAGCGTACGTTAGAAGTGGATAGTAGCGCTCCGGATAATTGCACGTGGTTTTGATCACGATGTCTCAACTACTTTCAAAAGCAGACATTTTTCAACTCATCGTTCAATCACTCTGCTTCTATCCCACGTAAACTGCAATATTTAAAAATTGCATTTTTAGACTTCAGTGAATAACTTATTGGCAGCTCTTTGTCTTTCATCACTTGGTTGTGATTTATCATCTAAAACTGACAGTCGAGCCCTTTGCAGTAAATGAAAGTGGACCGTTAAACAACTGTTGCGAGAGATCCATCAAGCAGGAACATATTCCTGACTGGCAAGTTCATCTGTTTGGCTCTACGTATGCTTCATAGTCAGATTATGAAAGCATCTTTAGTCTCGCTAGAAAGAAGGAGTGAATAAGGATGGGAACAGAATTATTTAGATTGCATAAAGAACCACCAGGTTGTGCATGTCTTCAAGAATACCACTCAATAGTTCTTTGGTTCTGAAGAGAACCAGTACATGGTTTTCCGATCCAGATCCACACCTGGACTTCTGTTACAATGGGTCACCATTGTCTAATCCCTTTCCTGAGCCTCGCCTACACAGACACTCACGAAATCTGTTTAGAGATGGATTGACCCTAGTTTTGAAAATACAAGGTGATGATTTATTTTTCTTATCGTGCGATCTACGTACGACGTAAATTGCGCTAGATCAGGGTTTTTAACACCATATATGTTCGTGCAGTTTCAGTTTGATGGAGCCAAGTGCCGTCCAAATGACGGAATAGTGATGGGATCTCCCTTAGGCCCAACATTAGCATATATTTTTATGGCCAAATTAGAGAACAGTGTTCTTCCCGAAGGTATCAGGAAACTGAGCTTGCATAGGCGCTGTGTAGACGGCGTAAGCTGCTTATCCGATGCCACTATGAATCCAGAGGACTTTCTGTGTAGATTCACTGAAGCCCAAGAGGATATGAATTTCACACTGGAAGTAGAATCCTTAGATGGTCCGTCATCCCTAGCCGTATTCCTGTCACGTAGACGCGACGGTTCACTCGAACGATCAGCTTACACAGACATGTCAATATACGCAATGTCACAGTTTCGTATTATTACGCCAGAAGAGGAACGATGTTCAATATCTGACAAACAGGGCCATTAGGATATGCTCTACAGATACCAGTAAATATGAGTTTAGGAGAGTGAAGTAAATTTTTCTTGAGGTTGAATATCCCGAATATCTTGTCAATACAAGTATGAAAAGGTGATGGATCAAACCTGATCGTCAGACAGTCAAAAGGAAGGTCATTTGCCTACTAATACCCTCTAGAGGAGATGGTGTGGCAGATATCGTAAGCAGATGGCTTCTGGCCGGCATCAAAAGAACACCTTTTGCGGCTAAATTCCAAGTTTGGTCACATCAAGACCAGTTCTCCTTTTACAGATGGAATACGGAATATCGAGGGATTCCACGTCTCCCTGTCTAACAATTCGCTCGTGTTTGTTTCCGGTCCACTTTTGGCCTTATCATAGTGAAACGAAGAAGGGAAGACGAGTGAGGAACACCTGTATTTGAACAGCCAAAAATGTCAAATCGGTGAAATATGTACAACGGCTTATATAGTCCATTTTTCCCAGATCGCACTGTAGCTACATCGATCCTCCAGCTGCCCCCGCATATTTGCTCCGTTTTGGTCAGGTGCAGCCGGTCATTAGTCTGATTCTTTTGAATATTATTTCAGTTCGGTTGCTCCGATTGTTCCAGTTCACTGTCCGATCGGCAGCCCCACACATATGCTACCTCTGTGGTTGAATGAGATCCTGCTGAATCCCCTTCACCAGTGGGTATGCCCCATTTTGTCTGCTACGGGATGCTTCCGACATGTTCAGTGTCTGTTTGTTGGTTTGTGGCTCTAGATTGGTTGGCCCGATCAGTCTGATGTTCTTATCGTTCTGTTGCTACAGCATTTCCCGCTAAAATATCACGTTGTTTATTGATGACTTGGTATTTTCCGAATTACGTTGTTGATCACAAAGCCTCATTCTCGAAGTGTATCCCCGGTTGTCGATCCACTGGTTTACACGCGAACTTTTGTGTTATTTTTCACGCATTTATGATCGTGCGTCATTCTCGTAGTGCCGTCTGAATGATGATCCTCTGTGTGGTTCATTTGTCTTTGAAATCTTTTATCTCATTCTTTTCTCTCTCTGTCCCTTAATAATATGACTCTTATCTTGACCTGACCCGCGTACGCTTCCTACTCCATTTGACCGGTTATTTGAAATTTCTTCACTGATTTGTACAGAGTGACTAATAATTCCCTAATCTCTTCATACCGGTCCAATTCCAGTTGCTACTACTGAAACAACCTTCAGTAGCCTAAACTCAGGTAGCCACTATGGATTGGAGGAAAACTCATTGGAGCGTATTAGTGATCGTAGAAGTAACGACAGCACTGTTTACTAATGTTGACTGCCCAGAATGTCTTCGAAACGGAGGAGCAAATGTCCCGAGATCCTCTCATCTTCGTGGTGTTCTAGGATATTTGCTAGTTCAATTCAATTGGTTGCGAACCGCGTCGGGCACGGGGGCAAACTGACTCGCCATATTGTAACGAGGACGACAACACCGGGTAGGATACTTGTACTCCAACAGCCAAACAAGTCAAGTCGTGAAAAACATACAATCTTTTATATAGGCCCTTTTCCCGACTGCGAGGCACCAAGATTGCTATTGCCGCTGCTTGAGCTCTTCGGCTGCGTTCTGGCTAGTTGCCCGTGGCCGATGGTTTGCTTCTCTTGGGCGTCATTTCCCTTCGGTTGGTCCGACTGTCTCGTTTGTCGGCTTGATCGGCAGCCCTTCACTTGGGCTATCTTACTGGTTGCCGGAGATCCCGCTGCTTCTTCTCTGGTAGTCCGTATGCCTCCTTCCGGAGGCCTCCGACATATTCGCCGTCTGTTCTTCTGTCTGTGGCCCTCGTTTGGTTCGCCTGTTCGCATTGATATTCACGTTGTTCTCTTGTCACAGCACTCCTCGCTACAATATGACTTCATTTCAGCTCAAAGAACCAATACCATGCATTTTGTGTATTGGCTTTGCCTGCTGAATCTCAGCGGGAGCCTCAGTCAGAAATAACTGAAAGAACAAGATTATGAAAAGGGTAAGAAAAGAACCACAAATAGTATTAAGTCGACAAAAAGGTTCGCAAAAACAAGAGGGCAGCTGATCGTGACTCTGAACCATTTCTTCGAATGCATTCAATTCCAGAGTGGAGATCGCTTAGACATAACACAGGAATCCCAGTACACTCTACGTAACAAAGTTTACTGATGAGGCTTTTCATGCCTTTCTTCTGTGTTATGGACATGCCACCCTTACTCATCTCCAAACCATTACACTTCTTCCTCTTCGGCCAACACTGCGCGGCGAGGAATGCTTTCCGGCATATGACAGCTTCATACGTTATCCGCAATTTACTTATTTCAACTTTCGCCAATTGCCCTAAAAAACAGTGCTATTGTTGTTCTTGTCCACTAACTAAATTTATTGGTTCTTTCACTTCGGTTCCATGCGTCTACTCTGTGAAACGCATGAGTTTGTAGTTATTTATCTAATAATGTTCTGCTGAATAATGTAGAATGAGAGCAATGTATTAGCTCACTTCGTTTGCTTCGGTGCCACAAAACTGAACTCTAGTTGTAACATTTTACCGGAAATATTTTATTGTTTTCCTCTGTAAGCCATCTATTACAGGCACCCTTGTTATTGCTTTCACAGTTTACGAAGTTAAATCACTTTCCTCGGGATATCTCTTGTAAGTAATTGATGTTTTGCTAAACAGCCGAACGGGGTATTTCAAAATGAAATTGGCGGAGCACTAGACCATCAGTGGGTGAAGAATGATACATTTTCAGGCCACTGGAACGCCAGGGAAACAGGATAATATTACTTATCCTACCTGGTACGCTTATGGTGCATGTAGATTAAATAATTTGTTTCCTTTGACTAAGGATTCGGGGTTCTTCTTCCACTAGTCACTCAGCCACTGGACGACAGTTCGGTACGGAAGAAGGTGAAGTTCTGGTTCACGATATGGTTTCCAGTCGAAGGTTTTTCAATAAACAATCTATTTTCTACACAAGCCACAAAAGGGCAACTTAAATGCAAATATTTTCCAAAGAAATTATCTTAATTGACAAACGTTATTGCATAAATACTAAGTTTTAAGAGAATTCGGAACTACTTATAACTGTCTGGGGAGTGGTTTGCAGTTTCAAGCCCGGAGATCTTTGCCTTTTCATGAAAGTGTATTTTACCAATGTGCTCAAATAAATAATGGTGCTTATCATGTTGCATCACTACAAATTATCAGCAAGTATCGGCGAAAACAACCAACACGTCCGAACTGATATCCACTCGGTAGGCTGAAATTCTATTGCGGTTTTTGTTATGACAGGTCGTCATACTAGTCCCCTGCACCTGATCGTCGGCAGATAGGCAAATTGTTATAGGCTGTGGTGAATGCTTTTGTTGTTTTCCGCGTTCCCCCGACAGCCCAAGCCCTCCCGGAGGTTCGAATTTATACATATACTACTGAAAACAGTAGCAGTAGCTAGATTTGATATCAGGCGAAACAGAAATACTTCGGATTGTCTATTCAAGATAACGATGAATGAGACCGAGATTTGCTAGTTAAAGCTTCAATAGGGCTTTGTTTTACCGCAAACTGATCTCTCGAAGTTACTGATAATTCTGTGGTACTGTTATTGGTATGTATACCAAAGTGAACTCGCTTACTGTGAGAGGAGTAGGACATCCGAGCTGGTTGACTGTCATGTCCCTTGCGGCGTCCTCCATCTCATTGGTCCCTATCAGTTACCCAACTCTCACCGGTGGCTCCACGAAGCTGAGGCCTGCCTCAGCGGCCAAACCTCGGTACTCTGCTCGGAAGGCAAGCTTAGCCAGGTTGGGGGTTACCAAGTTTTAAAACGTTTTTGTGAGAAGATTTTCGGCGAGTGAAGACAGATACTCCTGAATGGGGCCCATCTTACGTGACCCGACATTCCGGAAGAGGCGAATGAACCTCATAATAGGGCAGTGGCTTTTCTTGAAACACCATGCTGCCTTGCAGTCTTGACTTAGATGTGCAGAAGCGAAATGTGCAACCTCGAACAGAAAGGCCTAACGGAGCTGGAGACACCGCTTCATACCCTACTCCCACAACTCTCTGTGATTTGTCACAGAGACTCATGCGTCCATTAGGCTACGGCTTCCTCAGTAAGCGACGCGCCCAACGCTCCAGCAGTTGAGGTGACAAGACAGAAAGCTGGGATTATCCTGTGCAGGAAGAGAACACATGTAGCCTGTTGGAATCTCAGGACGATTCGGAACGTCGATAGTGAAAGTACCACAACATGGACTCTACATGACTATCACGAAGATATTGCTTACCTCTCGGAAGTCAGCCTACCCAATTCAGGTAGCCGACAGATAATGTTCCCGGGAGTGAACATACCTTATTTTCTTTATAAGTTGCCCGAAGGACAACTCCGGTCTCTACGGTGTTGCCTCTACTCCGAACGAAGTTGCTAATGATGCAATGATCTCTTGGGAACCAGTCTCATCCAGACTCGGTTTGACAAGCTTTAAGGAGTTCCCACATGATATGATGGTGACTGCGGTCTATGCTCTAACCATTTCGGCTGATGACGAAACCAAAGATGAATTCTACCATAAACTGCTGGAGGCATTCAACCGGGTTTTGAGGAGCGACGTACTTTTCGTCGCAGGAGATTGGAACGTTCGCGCAGGTACGGCCGACGAATCCAATCGCCATATACTCGGTAAATTAGGCCTTGGTCAGCGCTGCGAGAACGGTGGCCGACTGATAGGCTTAGCTGACATCAACAGAATGGTTGTCTACAGAACTCGATTTCAACATCCCAAGAGGCACCTACTCACATGGTACTCCGATGACCATCACACTGCATACCAACTCGACCATATCCTGAAGTGATCTTGTTGGGTCTCATCTGTGGAGGTTGGCCTAGTGTTCAGAGGTGCAAAAACGAGCAGTGCAAGTGTCAGTGACCATGTTCTTTTACGAGTGTGCTTCAAAAATCATTTGTCTACACGTGCTAGGGTGTCTGCACCCTCCCGGATAAACGTTACTGCCTTAGAAATTTCATGGAAGTGAGAAGGAATGTCACGAGTAACCACAACTCAGCTGATCGCCACTACCAATGCGTAACAAGACAAAGATTCTGTGGAAGCGCAGTTGACTGAAGTAAAGTTGACAATCAAGGAGGCTGCGTGGACGGAACTCGGGAGAACGAAAAAGGGAGCGAAACATTAGATCCCTGAAGGCTGCATCCAGTTGTCAACAAAGCACGTGAAGCCCGGCTCGCAGGTAGTACTGGGCTCTACAGACTACAACGAGAGGCCACACGCTCCACTAAGGCGGTCGCAAAAGATGCTGGATAGAAATAGCCGAAAAAGAGGAAACCGCATCTAGAACTGGTAACTTTGCACAACCGTCCTGCATCATTCGCAACGACTTGAATCGGTACTGTAGGCAAGATTCGCTTCTTCATGAAGCAGCATGAAACCTAATACCCGAACAAAGCAAGGAAATGGACCGATGGATGGAACACGTCGGTTAACTGCTCAACCGGTCCGCTAAAGAATATGATGGACCAAACAATGCCAGCTTTTCCCGTCTAATACAAAAACAACAGCAACCGGCCCAGTACCGCGGAAAACACAGAAACTATTAACAAACTGGAAGACAGAAGCGCCGCGAGGGAGATACTACCCCTTAAGAAGTATGTAAAGCCTGTTCATCGTCATTGATAGACGGGTTATGTACACTTCTTGGGTCCATTCGGCGAAAAGAGGCATTCCCATCTGACTGGGGTACGTCTGTTCTGCTGCCCATTCCGAAGAATGGTTTACAAATTGGCACGGGAGAACTACCGAGGGACCAGCTTGATCGATGTCTCCACAAAGACTTTTGGTACGTCATTACCAGACCATTTTCCCGAGGCAAGAGTCCAAAGCACTAGCCCAAACCAGACAGCGGCTGCGTGGATCAAATCTTCACATTGCACCCAATACTGGAGCATCACTATAAGTTCCAGCAGCCAACATTAAGTAGCTTCATCATCTTTCCAGCTGCCTTCGATTCGATTAAACCCGAGTTTCATTGACCGACGAGATACCCGTTAAGCTTTTAGGGCCTTTGAGAGGATACTACTCGACAGCTGGTGCTAGGGTTCATATGTATGGCAAAGAATTCTTGGAGTTCGCACTCATTACCAGAGTTAGACGGAGCTGTCCCTTCTCAACGGCTCTGTTCAGGTACGCCATTGACTGGACAATGGGTCAGTCAATACACGACTACTCCGCCCTTAAGCTGAACCAGGAAATATACATCTCGGACCTGGATTTTGCGGAGGGTATTGTCCTGGTAGGAGACTCTACCGTTAGGCAGCAACCGATTTTTGACTGAATCAATTCTTCCGCGAAGTTCATCGGGCTAGGAGTAAATTCACCCAAAACCAAAGCTCTCACTAATCATCTAGGCCCAAAATCTCAACAACTATCCATCAACGACCGACCAGTGGAATACGTCTCTTCATTGAAATATCCAGGCTCAATTTTGCTTCCGAAAAGCCAGGCACGAGATGACGTGATGCTAAGGGTCCACAGCACCAGGCGAGACCCTTCCTTCAGCTGAGACGAACGCTGTGGATGTGCTGCGAAATTAAATTAAAGATTAAAATTCGTGTTCACTGTGCCGCTGCCCTCCCTGTGTTCGTTTATGGCTGCAAAGTCTGCCACTATGAGATGAAGATACCCAAAAGCTGGGATTGTTTGAGCACTTGTGCATGCGGTAAATCCTCAAAGTCAACTGGCACGACAATATGTCTAGCGAAGTGTTAAGGAGACGATGCTCTGACGCCGTTGAACTCTCCGTCCTCCCCCAATGTCGAGGATTGCAATGATTCAGCCATATCTTTCGGTAACCTGAGTCAGAGTTAACCAAAATAAACACTCTGTCCTGTTCCTTGCCGTAGTTGTCGCCTTGATGGACAGTTCAAAACGTGGACCAGTACCATAGGAAAAGATGTAGAGCTTCTATGCCTTTGGTCGGTCTGTGGAGTCTGACGATGGAAAAAAGACTGGATCACGATCTGCAGCGAGCACATCTCGGACCGCCAAACGTGGTGAGCAATGGTCCGTGATGTCCGTTGGACCGGTTCACCCTCCCACAGGAGATAGTTGCGTAAAAGTAAAAAGTAAGCTTACCCTGAATGAAATGGTCATATTGGTCAATTCAATAACGCCTTGCATGATACAGCCGAGTTAAATCACAATTTATTTAGTAATCACTCAGTAGAATGTGAGCTTATAATCGTACTGCTGTAAACTAATAAACCTCCTTTATAAACGTTCCAGAGAGTCACTAAGAGGTTTTGTGACAACAGTCATAAGTGGTTTCTGATCGGTTTCAACGATCGTCTTCCTGCCACAAATATAAGTACAAAATGCTCCAAAGTGAAGACCGAAGAGAGAATTCGCTTTTCAATCTGAGAATTGTTTCGCTCGGTTACAGAAGAGCAGCAACAGTGATGATCGATAGGCTATCCGTCTTTTAGAATCATTGCCCCAAGGTCACATTGGCTGCTCACACATTGGCCAGTTAAATGGAGATTGGGTCGTTGGAAGGCTAATAGTGGTGTTCCATAAACTACCTTCTTTATATTTTCCAAAGCACTTTGTAGCTCCTTGCTCTGGGACAACTGCTTCTCCTTGTGTGTGGATGGTCGAACGGGCTCCCCCAAATCTGTCATGTGACGCAGAAATCTGGTTAAATAGTTAAGCATTAAATTGTGATGCAACACTTTTTTGGGATCTTCCGGTACGAGCATGTTTCACATTACCTTAACTTTCTCTGGATCGGCTTTTTATCCCTTTCCATTAAAAAAATATCTATTAAAAGAGACGGTTGATACATGGAGTTTGAATTTATCCTTGATTAGTCGAATACCTCGATGCATACAACATCCAACAAAATCCTCCAATTGTGAATCGTGTTCCTTTGGTTTTTCCTGTAAACCTGCACATCATCGGCGACGTAAATCCGACCTTTGAGGCCATCAAGAGCTTGATCAAGCTGACCCTAAAATAATGTACTGGATACCTTTAATCTGAAAGGCAGTCAAAGCCAACGAAATGGACCAAGAAGAGTAGAAAAAGTGGTGAGAAAACTCGATTGATCACCCAGCTCCAGTTGTAAAAAAGCTGAATATACATCGACCTTGGTAAAGAAATCTGCCTGATTCAGATCCACAAGGATTTCTCCAAGTACTGACAGTACGTACGGCTCTCTTTCGAGAATGGCTTTCAGATTTTTGAGGTGAATGAACAAAGGAATGGGTCCGGATTTCTTCATGGTAATTGTAGTTTGGCTAACAAAATCTGTTGACTTACCAACTTCGGCAATTATCTATGGACCCAATAAACGATCTAACTCACAGCTCAAAGTTTCTTACAGCACAATGGGCACACAAGCGGCCCATAGCTCGACAGGTACGGTTCTGTTGGAGTGATTTCAATCGTCCCGAGAAAATGGATATTTCCAACGAACCATTTTGGATGTCTTTTCTCTACAAATTGTCCTGAAGCTGGATTTTGACTACGCTATGTTTCTTCGGTTGCGTAGGATTTAGTGGAACCTGAATGCGCGATGCTTCCGTTGACCTTGATTAAGCACCCTTTCGATTTTCGCTTCCTGTACACCCACACACAGTTCGCTTCCACTTTGCTGCTATTTTTGTATGCATTCGTGTATTGTTCGTATCGGTGAAATTTTCGGTACCATGCTAGACGTAACACACTTTCGTATCTGTTTGCCGACTTGATTCTTTATTCTTTCGACCGAGAGGACTTCGCTGGTATGTCTCTTCAAGAATCGATAGAAGACAAGGTAATGGGTCGCAAACCGCTCGCTTCCTACACTGCCAGTCACTGATAGATCCACTCCACCGAAGAGAAGCCCAGCTGAAAATCAAAACCGACAAGTACTGAACAAAAACGTCGGAATTTTCCCAACTGTTTGGGTAATTATTCTCGTTCACTGTGGCAAAATCCAGTTGCTGAAAGTCATCCAGTCCGAATATTTGTTACAAATTCTTTTCGATCACCAAAAACTTGACTTTCTCTGGGGTGGGATTATTGAGTACTTGACTTTCAATTGTACCTTGTCTGGATGATCTGCTCCACATCTGTTTCACATTGTCTTACTGGTAGTGCTATGTTTGAGAGCAGTTTCATCAACGTAAGAAGCAGGAATGATAAGCTCTGAGGTGCAGGAATGCAGTTGAAAACGACAGCATTTCTGATAAAACCTAGGGGTTCGAGAGATCCCGATTAAGAATCGTCACAGGCTTCAACCCACAGGATTGTAGGGGACAGCCTCCACCTGAAACCAACATATTCCTGATCACCCTGGACCCAGTGCCAAGTACGTCAGTTATGACGTTCGTGAATAACACCTTGTTTGCGTTGCAACAGCGGAAACAGTTAATGCTTGGTTTTGTATTTACTGAATTTTCGGCAGGCCTCGTGAGGATGAAGTGACTCTTCCGGGCTAAATGATTCAGGTTTCAGCAGTTATTTGTATTCCCACAAACTGGACCGTCCTCTTTTACTTTCTTCTACCGGTGGCCACAAAAATGCTCGTACAACGTGTAGCTCCCGTCATAGCTTTCAAGTCAGTCGTTGCGGTATGCTCTGTGAGATGCCTCGTCTGATTTGGGATGGCTTGTTTGCCCTTGTAAATATCAGTTCAAGTTTTCAAATCTAGTTGACGGATCAGTAGAAATTTCTTTGTAGTGGCATCATTCCACGCTCCGGTCACCAGCTTATTTCGAACTGGACTTTCGTTCAGCTGCACAAATTTCAAGAGCTGGTTCTCAGCGTGATGACAGTCATTCATGCTCTCATCCTGAAGTTGTTCTGTGGGGAAAAATTAGAATAGTTCGAATGTCATTTGATTGACTCGGACAATAGTCACCCGTTGATTGTAGCATGGTCGTCGAATCCTCTTGGTTATCGCTCATAGCAAATGTGATGTTACTCAGCATCCGTCTGACTTCATGTCCCAAACAGTGACAAAGTCTGTCCACCTGCCATTCTTTTGATTTCGAAAGTTTTTCCATTTGGTAAATTTTTATTATTTGTGCTTCCATAGCCTCTATTCTTCAATCAAACGAATCGGATTTCTCATAGTTAACTGCTGCTGAAGCAAACAGCTGCGATTTTCTTCCAATTTCTCTCATACTATGTTTTGAATCCATCCCCACTAGTTCTAGGGAGAAGACATGTCCGCTTCCGGACTATCTCACTTTATTGGTACAAATATAATTTATGTAAAGTGTGTTGACCGTAACCGTACTCTTACATGCAAACTTACTGGTCAAACCGTCATTCATGAACGGCTTTTCTGACTGGTTGGCATGGTTGCAACTGGGCTGTGTTGATTCGGCTCCAGTTGGTTCAGACAACCTGTGGCCACTGACTAATTCATCAATACGCTTCGCTAGCTCCAATTTTGCTCTCGATTCTGGTCGAGCGAGAACTTGCTGTCCACTAAACAAACCGGGCTAGCCACAGATAATGCGTATCTGTCAGTACCCGCACACTTCCGCCAATCCTAAATCATACGAAAACCCAAGCGTGAAAAAATGTCATTGGCACTGAACGAGAAATGATTATATAAGACAATATTAAAAAGCATTACCATTATTCTTTATACGTCCGTGTATAAGTCGGTAAAGAATGCAACGATCACACGCATTTATGCATGTATTCATCAACGATGACGTCATCACCGTGTGATGTTCTTTACCGCGTGATGACTTGATTCCTCCCCGTTTTTCTGTAGATTCATCAAAATCAAACGGCAGAATGAAACTCAAGTTGGTCGGAGATTGACCGAAAATCTGACCATGTTTCTTCTCCGGTATTATGGTTGGACCGATTTGCCGCCGAACGTAGTTGGACAGAAATAAGTGCAAGTTCAAGCGGATTTCAAGGTCTGAATTTGTGATAGGGTTTGTTGTTTGCCTCTGATAGAAGTGGCCACATGACCTGGCAAATCCGGAAAAAAGATATCACGAGATTCGAGAGAATCGTTTCAGTGCGAAACAGTCGATCACAAAACTATGTACTGGGCTGGCAGCGATAGACTTCTGGTTAAGTGTTACGCAGCGTTTTATTTTACACCGAGGTAGCTGCCAACAAACGACTAATGATGACCTAGCAACCAACCCCGTTGGATTTAACACTCAGATATCAACTAACCGAATGAACACTCAAAGTGATTGAATGACGTTGAGTCGAAACTAGCCGAGTGATCAAATACTTCGGCATTATGCTCCCATTTACCAGTGTACGGGTTTGAATTTCTTTCTCTCACTTTTTTTCTCTCTCTCTCTCATAAATTGACACTGCGTAAATGTAAAAGGATTCTGATATTTCGGCTTTTACTCCCAAAAGTTCCTGTTCATTATTATAGGAGGTTCATCACATTGAATCTTTTCTGTATGGAAATAACAAAACCTGGGACGGACCAAAATTTCGCATGTTTCTTATTTCACTTACTGCATGTAGAAAATTTCAGTGGAAACGGAAATGGTAATCGCGATCAGTCGTGTTCAGCCCGTTACATCTCACCTAAAATTTAGAGAGAAGACACATCTGTTTTGCCGATCGAATGTCCATTAAGATACTCAAACAATCGTCTTCCTATCAGTTTTCTAATTCAGTAGTATGACTATCTTCAGAGGCCCCGTGGTACACCGGCACCACCTAGAACAGCTTGAGCTGATAGCGAAAACACCGACAGTGTTCCTACTTAAATCGGAAAAATACATTTTTGAGCATGCAAATAAATATTATCTGTTGCATGAAAAGACCAGTGTTCCTACGCGGAAGGGAGGGGGGGGGGCGGAGAACGCTCGTGTTCGATCTGAAACAACAAAACAGAAACTGCATGAGCCCAAACTTCAGTAAGTGTCTCCGCGGGTCCCAGCACTTATAATAATCGAACATCTGTATGGCTGCCAATAGACTGAGAAACCTGAATAATGATTCTCGTTTTTGAAAGCTGATATCCATCTGAAGACAAAGTTACCACTAATAACGACAAAAGTTTCCGAAATTTATGCTCAAAACAAAGTTTGCCCACATGAATAATCTTTTAAAGTCGCTTACTGTGTCTCGCTATTGTAAAGCGGAAGCAGCAGCGCTCTTCCGAAGGGGCTTGCACGTACTCGATCTGCAAAACACAGGAATTTCCATCAACACATGACTAGGAAGGTGTCTAATCGGGAACCCACGATCACGTTAATCGAACAACAATATGGCTTCCTGCGTCGTGATCACTACACTATGACTTCACATTTGTTAGGAGTAAAAGCAGCTCTTTCGGTTAGCATAATGAGATTGATTTTGAAGGACAGCTGCTTCAAATCCTAGCAATCTCCATTTCATTCAGTATTAAAAGTAAATCCAGGCTTTATGACATCCAACCAACTCACCCGTGTAGTCCTGGTTGGTTTATATGACTCCACAGTTTTCAAAGTTTGTTGTAATGTTTTTGCCTACTCATAAGTAGAACACCGGTGACGTCAATGAAGCTCGTTCAAAAAGTCACCCATCGTCAACTTAAAAGAACGCTACCATTCACCAAAGGCTATCTGATCCTCTTCAGCTACCGATGATGTTTACAATAACGTGGCTCAACGTCACAATGCAGCGGGAAACGCTATGGCAAAAGAACAAGACGAATATCAAGCTGATCGGATCAGTCAAACGAGAGCCGCAGCCCAGAAAATGGATGGTGAATAAATTGGAAGCTTCACGGAACAAAGGAAAAGAGACATTCAGAATCATCAGTGGAACTCAGTGGGATCTAACACAATCAGAAAGATAGCCCAGGCGAGTGGCTACAGATCAGGCTATCAGCCAGGTCAATCGGACTAACCGAAGAATTAGCCCAATAACGATGGGCAACCGGCCAAAACAGAGCAGAAATGCTCAGGCAGCCAGAGGATCGATGTTGCTGCATCGCGATCTAGAAAAGGGACTATGTAAGCGATTGAACTACTTTATCAACTGAACTTGTTTGAATGCTCAATTAAAGGTGCGCCTCACCCATCTTGCTTTCTTCGTTCCAATATTACAGACTATTAGGCAGATGGCACACCATCCATAATTGACTTTTCGACTGTGTATGTGAGAAGAGAAGTTTAAGTGAGATTGGATTGATTTTGTCTTACCCTGATTTTATCCGTTTAGAACTTTCTGAAACAAAGTGATAATTTCCAAGTGAATGACCAAATGTCTAACTGTAGTAAAAAGTGTCTGGGACGAAAGGTTTGTTGACTGCTTTTGTTGAAGAGTGATTTGGGTTTTTTCAATCTTTGTGAAGAAAATTCAACATCGTTTCCTTTATACCACCTAGGATTTCTTAGGGCAAGTTTTCCGTGCGGAGTTGAATAAACAAATATAAAAGAAAGGATAAACTTCCTGTAATTCCATTTCGAGCGTTGATCTGGTTTATCCACCGGCCTGATTAGACCGCGGATTTGATTCATTCACTTGATTCCGCTTAGCATCTGTAACACACGACATTATTCAATGAGACGTTGATGTAAGAACTTCCATGAGCACGATTATACCTGGTTTCTAACATCACTATGAACTTATGTGATAGTGAGAAGCCTCTGATTTCTCTCACTTCTATTCTTCAATCAACCAGGAAATCTGTGTTAGCTTGAAAGCCTCTAAACTAAGCGTGGTGTGCTTCAGTCTCGTCCAGGATTCAGCCGACAGCACGTTGTCGGAACATGGTAATCAAGTCATCCTAATGCAACTAGATCGCTTTGTCATTGGTTATTACATTGCATATTAACGATCCCATACACTGCTTCACATGTAAACGAATGTGTGACAAATAAAATTAACAGATTACACACACCTAAGATTCTGTTCATTCTAATCTGGATGTGCCTAATTTGGGGCACGAGCTGCGTCAGCGCACAGGATGATCTGGGTTGGCCTTAGCAACACAATATCACACCAATGAACTGCAATCGCTGGTGATTAAAAATCCTGTTGCAATACTAACAGTTGTTTACAATACAGTGAACTACGCTGACTGGAACTGAATATCTAAATCACGTGCGGGTGTGTGTGTATGAACATGCTGTGCAACAATAAATAGTGAAGTAAATGTGACCGTATCATCACCATTCAAGGCCTTAGCTAATTTTCATACTCCGCGATGTTACACACGACTGTGACAAATGTACCACCTGTTCTGATCCGGTGACTTTTATTTCATGTCTGCACTGTGTGCACAGTTCGTGTGCAATTCTTATTACTGATCCGGAAACTAGCAGCCGCTTTACAGCCTCCGGTGACGTACGCGTAAATTGTTGAAATGGAACGGAGCACTGGCGTAGTACAGGTCATATCCAGTATGATGGGTACGGTCAGCATGAAACAAGATGCTCAATGAAGAGCGTTCCGTATTTGTCAACGAGATTCACAGGGAAAAACCGTTGGATAGGGGAAACAAAACTGAGTTCAAAAGGGAAAAGTGTGTGTGTGTGTGTGTGTGTGTGTGTGTGTGTGTGTGTGTGTGTGTGTGTGTGAAAATTTGAGAGCAGAAACTGACTGAAAATCAGGGGGAAATATCTGTACTCTTCATCCAATCCAGGGAAGAACAGGATGACTGGGTTGTCACCATATTTGGTTTTCTCATTCAGGAGTGGGTCGGTACTGTGTTATTTGAATTTAGAATGGGATGAAAGGACGTCTCAGGCTGAAGACCGACGATTTTCTTCTCTTGAGTCTGTTGGGGCAATTTTAGAAACGTGAGGGGAACGATGTGGGGGTTGGGAAAATTAAGAGCCTAGAAATACCGCAAAAGAAGTTGGACCGGAACAAACTTTAATCAAAATTGAGGTTTATTTAATATGATTTTTGATGTCGGTAAAGATGTACACGATAAATCCAAGAAGCAATAAGTGAGACGATTTTAGGCTCCCCAGTCAGCAGTGGCGTTGTTGTCTGAGTTTGTAGACCGTGTATTGGTTTTTACGCCATGCATGACTGTCTCTGTCCGGACGTTCTATCAATTTGATTTTCATTCCGGATATCTGATGAGCCATCCACGGACGTTTCTTCGTACTCCTATCGATCCATAGTCATCTGACTACTGACGCACGCGCATGCGCAAGCACTGTCCTCACGTGTACTGGTTGGATCACTGGCTTTTTCTGGTAAACGGGTTCGCAGCCACACCTCGTCCGTCTTTCCGCTATAACGTCGCAGAAGCACGGCCAGGTGACCCTAAGATACGGAGCCGGATAATGTGCCCTAGCCGCTCCGGAATAAGCTTCGGACTAATGTGATTAAACAGATGCAAATTTAAATCTACGAATTTTCGCTGGGAGTTTCCCACCCTGTGTCCGATCAAAGGCCTTGAACATGTGCAGAGGCACTAGAGGAAACTCTCCACAGCAATCTGTAGTTGAAGACCAGACGTGGACCGTGTGATAACAAGTCATCCGAAGATATGGGGCTACGAAATCCGTATTTTCGCTCACTCAATTGAGCAGTGCCTTCTAGATGTAAGCGAAGCTGCTTTCAGAATGAAGGTTACATAACTCCTGAATTAGCAGGGGTGTGAGAAGACGGCGGTTACTACAGTAAAAAAAATCAATCCTTTTGAGCATTTGAATGATAAAAGTAGACTCTCATCAGTAGTCTATTACCCGCAAAGAAGGAAAACGTACGTAAATATGTACTTAAATAGGGTCGAATTCAGATACACACTCCCATTAAGGGGACCAAGAGGGCTGCATGTGTTTATCAAAATTATTACCAAGTAATAAAGGGAGAGAAAATATGTGAACATGACGGAGAAGAACGAGCTGAATTGAGAGCGGCTGCAGATAGAGTAGAACTGGAGGCGAAGATGGAAGAAAACACGTCGGATTTGTAAACGTTTTGTTAGCTAAATGTCAGATATTTTTCTTTGTGAAATAGGCAATACGAACAAAAGTTACCAGAAACTGTTTTTACAGGCTCAGAATAAACAAGTTTCAAATAAGTACGAGGCCAGCTTGTTGGTTTAAATGATTATGAATTTGTCTTTAGCTTTCGTAATCAACGTCACGTGTTTACACACAGCAGTCATGAAAGAATGAACTTCCATGCAATTCACATCTTCGGGATACTGTTCTTACGGGATCAACGGTTTGGGAATATACACATGTGTAAACTACACTGTGAGGTGGTGCTTTTTAGTTTTGGAAAAGTTGTAGATAAAAGAGAGCCAATCTTAGAGGATAACCCCCGTTACATTTGAAGGTGAATTGGATTTGTTAGATGAGAAAACAGTCACGCCAGAGGTAGGGTCCTAGGAAATCACGAAAACGATACCGGATACGTACCAAAAACACACGCGACGAGACTGTTGGCTGAAGGTTGCAGGGGTAAAGTTGTAAGAACAAGTTAAAAAAAACCTATGTCCACTGTGTCAAGGAGAGGAGATAAGACCGCGTTGGAAAAAATAGAATCAGGGGCCATTTAAAGATGGGAGACGTATGCAAGTTGGCATCCATGATCGGTAAGTCAAGTGGGGAGGATAATCGATTGCGAGTTGTTTATCAGTGTAAAAGATCCTGTTTCCTGACCTAAGTTGCTTGTTTTGCAGAATGCTTGAGTCAGCCGCCGTTGCGGAAGTTTAATTTACTTATAAATGTAGTTGCCTTATCACTTCGTTTGTTTATTGAACGCATTCGTTAATCCTTTGCACTGCGTGTGGACCACCTTTTCTTTTCTCGGACGCTCGGCAGTACGCAGACACGGTAACCGGAATGATATTTGTCTCGACCCGTGAGAAAGAGAAAGTGATTGGGAGAGCAAGTGGTCAGTGTATGGTTAAGGGAACGTGCAAAGGGAGCATGCACGATCGGCGGTCGAATGGCAACCGCGCTTCGCAGTCAGGGTTCAGTTAATTACCAATGTGTGTTGAACGGATGGACGAAGCTGAATCTCGCTACATACTCAAATGGTGACTTGAGCAGATGAGAAGGATTGCAAAATTTCTTCTTGCGGCTAGATGAGCATCTCAAACAAATAACAATAAATGTTTTTGTAAGTTACAGGGAACACAAAGCTCATGGTTGTCGGATGAAAGCCTGAGTTTAAACCAAATGGATTGAAACTCGCGGTTAAATGAGTCAAAATCGAATAGTGCAGTTACTGGGACTGAATGTTGGGTGAAAAGCATCATATGGAACTTGGAGATGAATAGCGTTAGAACACCAGGAATTTTGTGCCTTAGACAATCTCCATGGCTGTGCGTAAAATCAATATTTCAGTTTAAACCGCCTATATTTTCGAATGCAACATACAGATGAGCGTGGAAGTGGGGGTTGGTTGGTTGAATACTGAATGTTCCGTGGGCCTACCATATCCTGGATTTATTTTGGTATCTGGTCAGAATTCTGCTAACAGAGACGTCTGCATACCGGTCAAATAGATTTAAACATATCACTTCATCTAACTGAGGAAACTATAGGAAAACTCGCGGTAAAAATTGCTCGGAAATCCCCCTGAGATGCGCTCCTGGATTATGAGGATTCGGGTCCATTGAGGAACAGCTGATTTTCTACAGACGCTAACGCGGGAGGTTATGGAACGAAAAGTTTAACCTGAACAGATCAGTATGTAAAGTTAGGGCTAGGTCTAAAAAGATTCTTTGGGCTAAATTTCCACGTACTGTCAGGTACAGTTCGCACAATTTAACAAATAGTGACAAAACACCCTAACTCCGAAATTTAGCAGTTTTTTCGAAGTGACACTTTTTCCTTGCCCGAGTGCTGTATTCTAAAGACCTGACTGTAGCTCATGTAATTGTAAGAAAGATATCCGACTGATAATGAACAATCTTCTATGAAAAAGTTTGAAATCTTTCTTCAGCATACCAGTAAAACCGAATAAGAGAACTGGAAACCGGTAACCGTAGATCTGAGGAGAGGTCTCCTACAATGACCCAATAGATTACGTATTGTGTTACACTGGACGACAGCGGAACTGATAGGGACCAGTGTCATTTTCCATCACAAAATATTTTTCTTTCGGTGTTCTGGTCTTTACTACCGCTCGACCTGAACTTGTTTCGTTCACCCCGGACCAAATTAGCGACACTTTCAATTTCATTCCTAATTTGTTTATTTCTCTCCCTATTTGGTTTAATTCGAACCACACTTTTTCCCGCCAAGCTTTAGCCAAAACGTGCAATTCTTTAGCCACGACCCACAGTCCTTTAGCCACGACTCATCTTTCTTTGGCCTTGACGCACAACCTTTAGCCATTGTCCATTGCTGGGAAGGTTAGAGATATTCTGTGCTGCAGGTGAGGAGTCAACCATGTCCAGAACGCATGGTAACTGCCCACAGATTATTCCGGAGGGTGCGCCTGTGATTGTGGGTGTATGCATATGCGTACACAGGTGTGCAACACACATACACTGGTGAAATAACCTTAGGGATAGTTGGGTGAAACTATCAGACTATCCCTGCCGCTCCGAATATCCCTAACCTTCCCGGCAATGGACATTGGCTAAAGGTTCTGCGTCAAGGCTAAAGAATGATGGATCGTGGCTAAAGGACCTTGGGTTTTGGCTAAAGCTTGATGCGAAAAGGTGTAGTTGCTGAGTTCTTTCTCAGCTTTACTGGACGTATTGCACGAAAATAAGTCGATCTCCTGCGTTGGACTAAACATTGAAAGCTTGTATGAATCGCTTTCTTCCGTACGCTGGTGTAGTATTTGTACCTACCTAAGCGATCTTACGTAATGAAATAACTCGCCCCTGGGCTACTCGCACTGAGAGACTGACAAGACCAGACAAGAACGACAGGAAAGCATTCTGTTACATTTACTTGGTACTAACTCGTTTATATACAAAAGAAGGCATACGCTTATTGGCAGGTAACGAGTTGATCAATCGAAAAAACGACTTCACTTTATCTACACGATTTGATATTCACTGTGCGGCTTCACTTGATTGATCGGATACTAGAACTGAAGCTGTAGCGCACTAGACTGCGTGTGAAGTTACTCAAACTATTACAGCTGGCTCTAGTAGGTTTCCTCACTGGGAATCGTTGTGTAACGCACCAGATAATCTCAAGTTCATGCACTGATATACAGGGCAGAGAACCTTTAACGTTATCCAGCACGTTAAAAAAACTGGTGGCAGGTTGGTCTTCTTGGCCTTCAGTGGCGGAACGTGGGATAAAAGAGAAAAGAAAGAATTTGTGATTATTTGGATAAGCACTACAGTTGCTGTATTCAAAGATAAACCGGTAATTGATTATTGAGAATTAAAACAGAATAAAAAAGGATCATAACAACCCCAAAATCATTTCTCTCAAAGACAGAATCATTCAAACGAGTACTGTGGCCCGTTATATAAGATTTGCATGAATTGTGGCAGGACGGTTGTATGGAATTTGTTCTAGAGTGAATGAAAGATCGGTAAGTTTGATAACGGTTGGTACGGAACTGTTCCCCCAAAAATAAAGTCGAGATTTCCAGTATGTTTACATGCTAGATTCTAAATGCTACTCTCTTAGTTCATTTGTGAACGGAAGTCAGAAAAATAAGAGTAAGATTTTCGGTCCTAAATGTGCACAACAGAAAAACGCGGTCAGCCGCCGAATGCACATGACAAAGAAAGAGAAACAATACGCGCACACCGTGAGGCCTGTTCTCAGTGGGGGACCAATTCCGTACCTATAACATTGATTTCAGTGACCAATGCTTTGACTGCTTGATCTTCCTGTATGCGATTGGAAGTGACGGGCCAATCACGTGCTGGTATTGATCAACAAGTAGTCTTACTGTTTGCTGGCCACCTAACTTCTTCCTTAGTAGTTCCCAGCTGTCGTTGTGGTCAATGAAACACAGAGTCACACATGGTTTGATATAGCCTAACGTCTAGCCTTCAACATCCAATCCTATTGGACCCAGATAGCAATATTAATAACGGTGTTATTCGTTTGTTGATTGTTTTATTCATAAATGAAGCAGAGGTTGGGATTAACATGATGGATCATACAGAGTTATCAACAAATTCAGTATGACTATGGCTTGGCTATCCGAAACGGGACAACAGACTGGCGGTAACTCGCCACCAAAGTCATTCATAAAATATTGCAAAACAATTCAAATTACTTAGCCAATCACAGCAATGAACACATCGAAAATAAGTCAAGTAAAACGAATACTGTCCTGAAGTGGGATTTGACAGGTTTAACAAATGTTAAAATGGCCCAAATATTAAAAGCCACTGACTCCAGCGGTTTTCACTCATGCTTCAGTACTGCGTGTGTTCTACCAGCCGAGCTACGTGACAAGGCCGAAGGGTTTCTGGCTTTTCATACAGGGATCACACAGTTCGTCTGCTCAAATTATGGTAGAATTTGGCATTCGCCACAGTGAACTAACGCGTAATTTGACAGCCTACGGTAGGATCTCCCTTTAGAATCTCCAAGTGCCAACAGGCTGAGTGCCCGGGCGAGTTTAGTTATGAGATAAAGTTTGGCAGATATGACAAACATCGAAATGATCCAAAAGTGTAAAGTCCTAGACCCCCAAAATTCAGTCACGATATTAAGGTCTTGTCGAATGACCTGCATGCGGAACTTTAGTTGACCTTTGCTTTATTAGTGTGACGGAATAATACAAAATGCATCGAAAGTGAGCAAAATCACTAACAGTACATAAACTGGACAGTTTTCTTCTGATCGGCTTCAAGTAGTTCGTTTACTGAGTGCGCTATCAACGAAATTATTTTCTTACATAAAAGTGCTGTATCATGCAACAAGAGAGAGAGAGAGAGCGAAGTGTGTCAGACAGCTGCTTTAGCCTGGTCAGACAATTCAGTAGGATAAGAGAAGAGACTGGCCGTTCAAAATAGCCTCTTTTATTCCCTCAATCCACTGGGATCAGTTCTTGTGGTGCTTCCGCATTTCGGCTCCCTTTGATCATGTACCTCCGGATGTCCAGTCTTACTCTGTGTTGACCCCATTGTTCCGATTAACGTCATGATGGTAACTGTTTGTCTGGACCATTTTTCCGCGTAACAGGGTTCTGTCGGTGTACACATTTTCCTCGGTGGGATCTACTTTGTCTGTGGCTGGCTGTTCTGTATACAGTCACGTCCTTTTCTGTCTGTGGTTCTTGTTTGGTTCACACAATCGAAAGTGTAGCTGTCTCCTTCCGTTGCCACGACAGCTTCTCCTACAATTATGCATTGTTATACGAAACTGCATCAAGTTAGTTGTCTTATTGAAGAATCTATAGAGGGTCCTGTGGTTTCAAAGAAACAAGGCTTTAAAAAGAATCAGAAAACGCGGTTGTACTAATTAGTCAATTCTAAATTTCGAAAAGATGAGTGCATTGGATAGAGTAAATAGTTTGACTTCCGAATCATCTAAACGGATAAAAAAACTGTCAATTCAATTATTTTCTTATCCAAATAACTTCGTCTGGATAATTCTACGGTTGTATTAAGTAAAGCAACTCGGGAGATCAGACGTTCAATAAGAATTCAAAGATTCCTAACTGAGTTCTTACATTTCATATCGGTGACGTGCTGGTGCTTTTGCTTGGGTTTTTTTGTCCGTTCCACTAACTCTAGTGAGAAGACTCTTCTGACTTCGAACCATCTCAGTTTCGTAGGGTAAAAAAGACAGTTTATATACAATGCTTGGTGGTCATGGCCAAATCTTGATCCGTAAACTTATTGGTTCAGCTGGCATTCACAATCAACTCTTCTGGGTAGTTGGCCTGGTTACAAACCCAACTGGTTGACTGGCTTCGGCTGGGATGACAGTTGGCATTTCATTGGTCCTTCGGTCCGCTTTGTTCTCTCCAACCTTGTCCTCGATTTAGGACAGACGTAAGCGTGCTGGGTGCTGCTCGTCAAACAATCGTGCTGTCTGGTAAACGAACCGAGTCGTCTACTGACACTGGGTTAGCCAATACCCCCTACACGTATTTACGGTTATGGTTGCACTGTCACGTTAGTCTGAAGCACGCTCACGACTCGAAATACTCGTAATGAATTAATAAGTACTCCCTTCTAAACAAGGCTCCAGGAAGGGATGCGAAGACCAGGTGGTGGCATAGCAATACGAAACACTCTCCGCAACTGTCATTTACGAACCCAAAGTACCAAGACAGAAAACACTGGCTCGCTTTATTACGTATACTCAAACCGACCACAGAATTAATACAGTCAACAAAGGCTTCAAGACCTCCACGCAACAACAGACAAGAAACTTTCGAGGCAGCAATGCAAGAACGAGTCAAGTGGTTTACAAAATAGGTCCTTATTTATGGGGGCATTTTGACCAGTCAGAGACCTGAAGAGAGTTAGTGAGTTGAGGAAACACACACACACACACACACACACACAAGCTCGGGGTGAAGAACAAGCGGAATAACCTGGTTATGAGAGAGAGAGCAAGATAAGAGAGAGAGAGAGAGAGAGAGAGAGAGAGAGAGAGAGAGAGAGAGAGATGGCCAAGTCCAGTAATTCACACGGATAAGGCAGACTGGGAGGAAGGAATAATTACTTTCGAGCGTTTATAATCACGCAATTACTTGCGAGTAGTGTGTGGGATTGATGAATATTTGTCTTCCTGACTGTGCTTCGGACTCCACCTTTCACGCACAAGCCTCAGGTCTTCCGACCAACCTGCAGTGCAGTGGTAACACACACGCCTTCGAGGTGAAAGGGTCCGGGTTCAAACTCTGAGTGTGGCAGAGGATATGCACCACTGATGAGTTCTAACAAGAGCGGAACTCGAGTCTGGTGCTTCCGAGTTCAGTTTGGTCGGAAGACCTGAGGCTTGTGCGTGAAAGGTGGAGTCCGAAGCACAGTCAGCAAAACAAATGTTCAAACGTTTGTTCTTCGCCATGTATTCCAAGCCGTTATGACATGGATCATTCCAAAACCGGGGAGAAATGTTACGTAGGTGATAAATAAGAACAACGGTCAGGCTCATGAGAATTGGGGTCAATCGACACTTATCATAGAGACAAGACTGAAAAGAACTGCGTGACGCAACATGGCTAAACCGCAATTGTTATGCGGTTGAGGAAGCCAAGTGTATGGTCGGCATGGAATTTCGTGGTGACAGTGCATGAAAGGCAAGCAAATATTTCGGTTAATACAAGATAAAATCAGGATGGAGAGCGTGGGACCTGGACTAAACCAGTTTAACGAAGTTCCTCGATGTGGCGAGCTGAATTTATTTGTCCACTTTGAATAAATCTTTACGAATAATATAAATAAATTAAAACAATAAGAGATCTAAAGCATAGTCTTTATATCATATGTGAGTGGTCGAACAGTATGAGTGTTTATCTGTGCTGAAGTTAGCGGTTTCAAAGCCGTCACCTCCGGTCGGTGGTGCAGATAGAAGTCCGGCTCGTTACTTCCACCTGAACCTCTGAGACCTACTGTGGTTCTGCAACTCACCGCGAGTCTCAGGGTTACGGTCGACGGGCATCGTTGTTTGTGCAGTAAGTCTTCGAGGCTACGGGGTTTGCCGCCCCTTTGACTATCGCACTCGTGCGCAAGCATGCAGTACAACACGGCATGGAACAGTGCTTATCCATCACCGACTCTGGACGTTGACAAATCAACACTCACAAAGAGACTGGCTTCCACAGTAGGCGACTTAGTGAAACTGCTATCTTCGGATTCTTCTTTTGGTCAATACAGCTACATAGAAAGAGCGATCATGCTCATAGTGATTGCCTTCGACGAGGTTAGGGTTTGGAGCCGATTTGCATTTTAATGATTTGGGTGGACTGACACAACTATGAAGACCATTTTCCACGCTCTAAATATATTTTCTCGCATCTGCGTATCTGTGTATACAACACAAAAGAAAGCGGTATGTGTACACCATGAACTTGAGCTTACTTTTGTGAAGGAAGCCGCAATACATAGCAAAAACATCTACACACCAACTGCTAAATCAATCAATCAGTTTGTAGAAACTAACTGGTTTGCGCGTGTCAACGGATTTCTCAACTGCAATCATCAAGTTGGATATTTAAAACCCTGCCACTCGAAGATCTAGCAGGCACTGATTCCGGACTGCATAACCACGTGGCAATATCATCCATACTAACGAGAATGAATTCAGGTCACCTGACAGGAGAACAACCAAACCTCAAAGGAATTGTGGTACGTGTGACATCTGCATCGAAAAGTGCTCAAACAAAAACGACAAAATCAGTACGCGATTTTAGCATGAGCAGTGTTTCATAGAAAATAGGTTTTTAATAAGCAATTCCGCTACAGCTCATCCACTTTCGTACTTGACGACAGACTTCTTTTACACACCTTATTACGTCTATGAAAAAGAAAGAAAACACGTTCCAACCAATGTTTCCCGCTGATCCAATCTTTTGTCAATAACATAAAGTGAATAGATTGGTGGCATAGACATCCTCAGTCACTCCAGTGATTAGCACGCAGAACAATTTGATTCGAATTTAAGCCTATCATATTTAGAGCAAAAGAAAACCATTTAGTTGGGAGATTGCACCAAAATTGACCGTGGTAAGTCCTTACTTTGTTTAATTTTCAGAATCGCTGTGCGAATCTTCCCCATTTTTAAATTACCTAGTTAATAACACTCCTTCAACCCCAGTACATTACTGATTTTATTAAGGTCCTTTGTAAAAAGCCGTGTATATACGTACCTGCATTAGCCAGAAGATAAAATTAACCAGGAACAAGCCTGTTCGCTATTGTAATTGTTCTCATTTGTTGTCGATAACCAAACAGCGTTGCATGAAACGTAAAATTCTCATCACACACTATCGTTTCTTGAGAAATCCAATTTAGAATTCTTCAAACACTCAACCTTTAAAAGGAGGCATTTTCACTCTAATTACCACAAACAGCAAGGGTGTATTCTACCTAAGATGATGCTCCCATGTGCCATTTAATCTCGCTCGTTGATCAGATGCACCTGTCTCATGATTGTCACTCTTAACTAGGGGCGGACAACTGAGCGGAAGAAAGAACTACACAGAAATGGTTTCGAGCAATTTACTTCAATCGTACCAAATCTAACTTTAAACTTTCTGCTATTTTCAGTAATACGACAGTTGCTTTCGTTTGCTGCTGAAAGTGGCATCTGTATAATGCCAGACACCTTCAGTACTCATATTTCTAAGAATGCAAGTAGAATGAATGGATTGATCTTCATCGCCTTCGCTGACTGGCTTCCTTGTCAGACCTTATGTGAACTGGGTGAGCAAGGCGCTCAGAGCATGACACAAGACAAGAATGTTAATCACACTCGGTGAATGCTTTTTCCGTCAATCGAACAGTCCGCTTAGTTTATACGTTAGTTCACCCACCAGGTCAGTCAACGCATGATTCATTGGTTCCATTCTGTATCACAGATTCGGGCTGGAATCAGCGTAGACTCTTATCTGATAGGGTACAATAGTTCGGTTACGGGTCATCATACGCTTTCAAGTATCTCGAGGATGTTCTTTGCCAGTGTAATTGCATTTAATTGCTACATAATTATTCAGATGTCAAGACATACTGTAAGCTGATTAACGCCTCTCACGACTTTTTGAATCAAAAACAGGACTTACAGTTAAACAAGGATGGACGGTATATTTATCTGGAACTTGAAACTCATCAGGAATTAGTGCAACTCGTCCGGTAAAAGAACGGGAACGAAATTAATAACAGGGAAAAAAATGATCACTGGTTACGTGTAAGTCTCTTAGATGCGCGTGCAGATGTGAGCTGGGGCAAGACAAGACGACGTGCAAACATCAGCAAATGAAAAGCTAACAATGAACACGAACTGATTTGAATTCGTTTTTTTTCTGTACTGTGATAAAAAGGCGGCTTTTAGGATACGAGAGCGGGTACGCCGCAGAAGTTGAGCAGTTTAGAACGTTTGCTCACCACCACGACGGAGGTCAGAGGTTCGAATCCCCGTCATCACCGTCTACTCTGGTGGTAAAAAGTAATCCGTTGTCGTCCGGCTCGTTACCTCACCTGAAACATTGTGACTTTACGTGGTTCTCCATTCCAAGTCTCAGAGTCCGGTTCCCGGTTATCCTTAATAGTGCAGTAGGGTCCTGTGGCTATAGAGCACACCACTTTGATCGCACTCACGGGGAAGCACGCAACAAACAAAGCTTGCCTGCTTTGTGGTCATATATTTGGGCTCGATCTGATTCAACCTTGATAACCTGGAAACCAAACACCTTCTGCCGAACCAGTTCAGCCTCAGAGTCCTGGATTGTGACTGGTCCACTATATTAAGACTTGTTTCCTGTCATTAGCTCACCGCGCTATCCATATTTCCTTTCGGACGGCGTCGTGCCATTGAATCATCCTTAAGCAGTTCTTTTCCGTAAGGACTGCAACAACTGGTGCTTCTTTCCTCGGGCAGTTGTGATCCTAACTGCTCACTGATATCCGTTTTGATGTCATTTTATGATCTTTTCATCTCTGTTCACATTATATACGATCTGAGAGGTATCTGTTTCGGATAGGAAGGCGCAAAAATACCGCAAAATAGAAAAATTGACTTTAAAAATGCTGAATACCTGCACAGAACTCTTGAACACAGTGGACAGAGTTGCTAAGTGATCCAAGCGTATGTCAGCTTTAGGTGAAACGATCTATTACCGCAGCCATTTCAGTCAGCCGTACCCATCCAGTTCAACGCAGCCAAAACACCGAAAATTTGTTCCTAACGGACTCCTAAATGATTTCGGACACCAATAAGGTACATCAATTTAATTTCCTACTGTCAAAAGGCAATCGGATTAATCACAACAAGCAAAATATTACATGATAACGTCAATATGACGAAGTTTAACGTTGCATCGTACGACCCTATCGATCTGAGAGGCGTAGGTGTGGTGATTCATGGACCATCACACGTGATACTGCTAGGTACTGCTTCCTAGCTACGCGCGCTGATGAGCCTCAACCAATCAGGACCGCTGAGAACAGGCACAGCAAAATCTCCGCGTGATTGTCCAACTTCTGGTCTACCAATTATTTTCTTTGGTTTACCATATTTATACAAACCACTTCTGTAATACGACTAACATGCTATTCCACAGCCTTGGTCTTCTCGCTACCTTTGTCTGCGTAGTTTCGGTTGGAAGCGATTTCAGTACGTCCTATCAGTTCGGATATTGCGAATATTACAGTAAGCCAAGGAAAATATTCACATTACTGGTACAAGAGGCGGGGAGTACCATCACTTCTTTCATTGAAAGAAATTCATGTACAAAGTGGAATAAAAGGTGTGCAAACAGTCCCACGTAGTACGCATACAAATCAAATCAACGTAGCTAGCAAGCTGGTTTCCAGTGAATTCTACTCATACCAATGCATCACGCTGTGTACGGCTAATCTCCGTTTAGATTTGATGGAGTGGGTGGGTGGGTAATGCGAAGTGGTTGGAAAAGAATGTACGCACGCGTATAATCCATCGATATTTCTCCGGGCCGGAAACAAGTTTTCAATGTCTGAAGCTCGCGCAACAACAGCTTTCGAATGCGGACGATAATCATAAACACAGATTAGCCACAACTAAAAGATAAAGCGAAAACGAGAGTTACTAGCCAGAAGAGGGTTCTCATGGAAGACCTCCAGAGCAAGAGATTACGGAGTTCAGATGGAACTCATAAAACAGGTACTATATTGACGGTCAAACATGGACAGCTTCATTCGGTGTGACTAAAGGAAGTTTATACAGTGGGAAGTAATACTGATGTATTCGAGGACTCAATGTGGTGTTACTACACAGTCCCCTACCCTCTAGAAGACTGGGAAAAACAGGAGTAGGATATTGGAATTCCGGTACTGAAGGGTGGTTACCTGCAATTGAATACCATCCAATCAAGGGAAGTAAACAAAGTACAACAGAATTTTCGAATAAGAAGGGAAGAGCAAGTAGGTCTTGGTAACTAAGAGGATAATTTTTGCCTCTTGAATGGCGAAAGCGAATCACACTAACATCCACAGACATCGGATTTGGTGCACAAATGAAAGTTCTATCTCCTATCGAGTGTGAAAAACGGTCACAATGGATTACCCGGACAGTGAAAACCTAACGCGGTTGCCATATGATTACCCACAGTGCTTAGATCTAAGTGGCTCTTTTTCACACTCCCTGGTCTTTACAGGACTTCCTTTCTGGCCCCCTTTTAGAGCAAGCGCGCGGAACCGTACGCTATCTGCCAACCCCTGTAAGCCATGTCCGTTTTCTCATCTGCATGTCGTTTCTTACAGTTATTCACCTTATGACTGCTCCTGCTGTCCGTTTCTGATCAAGACTGTCGTTTTATCACAACTGACAGTACTTTCTGCTTGAAATTGTCTTAATATTTGCATTCATTACCAGTTACAATTGATATAACTGTTCATTGGACGTTGCTGTCCCAATCTTCTGTAATCTACATTTGCTGCCGCTTCGCCGTTCATAAATATTTCGATCCGTCTTCACCGTTTTCTGATTGACCGTCATCATGTTGGGACTGCGTAAGATCGAGTGACCAATACCTGCATGATCCATAGACGTTTGGGATTCTACAATTATATATATATATATATATATATATATATATATATATATATATATAAAGAGTTCTTTGGGGACGCAGACATGTACGATTCGCTCCTCAGTTGAAGCTGCGTGTAGTTCGCCTCCAGGTCAGGTGATGCGTTTTGTGTAGTCAGAGTAGTTGAACAACTGGGTGAGGGATATGGTGCCACCAATTCTCCGGGCAACTAAATTGTACATCCATGGGCTGCTGATTTTGACTTCAGGTTGACTTTCACCGAACTCAGAATTCGCAATAAAACAAACGGAACGGACCAGTGCTGCGTCCAGTTGGCATGCAATTTTAAGGCAACAGTGAATTCCCGATATAAGCAGATATCGATTGACTCGTCCAAGGATTAATGGTATACAGTAGTCTTATTAAATTCATTATTCTTTTTCAATTTTATTATTACACGAGCTTGAGTATATTTTTGCAATGTTTTTCAGCTGTCGAAAAAGGAAAAGTTTTACACGCTAAAACAGATTAACAGTTCAGATAAAACTTCATCTTTGTTTGCTAGAACACCTGCAAGGAAGAGAACTACAGAAGTTCTGCACAGTGATGACCTGGAAGGAAGCAGTCGAAACATAGAACGGGTTAGCGGGTGTAAGTAAGTCAGAGAAAGATCACAATGCCGTGGGTGTTAGAAAACCGTAATGATATTTTCGGCAAACGAAACAGATGTTATCACGTGCTTGTCACATAAGTCCGATATGAGTTCTTTTAAGGCCAGAAACTAGGCTGACGATTCACAAACCTCTACAAAGGGTGATGTAGACTTCTTTCAACAGACCAGGAAAAGCCGTGGGAGAACAATACACAGTTATGGGAAATATACACTGGTGTACGGAGGAAAAAATGACAGACTGCGGAGCCATGAACTGTCGGAGTTTACGAATTCGAGATAACCATCTACGCAATTTTCAGCAGTGATTTCTACACGTGAAGACTAACGCAATTCCCCCTGTAGATTTACACCGAGGTTTTTCACATGATTCACGCATGTAAGAGGAGTAGAGTTAATAATGGTGCTGTCTTCTATGAAATGCAACCGCAAAGTGGAAAAATGCACTCTTGACATTTGGCAGTTTAACAGAAGACCAGACTGTTATAGAAAAATTTTGGACACGTGCAGTATTTTCATGAAGCTCACCTAAATCGGACAGCTCAGAGAGAGACCGAGCCAAAACAACATTATCGGCATACTTGACTATGCGGACTGAGTGGGTTGCAGTTAATTCGTTAATGTAAGTAGTGAATAAGTATGGAGACAGAACAGTTCGCGGGAGAACATCGTCCCTGCTTAAGACATGTCTGGAAGATTTCCTTCCAAATTTGGCACACTGGGTTCTGCTCGAGAAGTAGTCTTTCATTCAGTTAATTATGTGGGTCAACTTAAAGATTCCATTTATTTGAAAATCAAGAGAATTAAAAAAAATCTTATGTGTAGCTCAGCTGGTTTTAACAATGTACGGTTGTTTGAATGGGGTTGTCCATCTTGCTGAGAAAGACATCTGTTACTACAGTCACAAAAAGCATCGCATCAATGGTAAATTTATCTAAGGTTCATAAGCCAGGATGTTACAATCTGCATATTGTCGTAGAGACCCCCTCCGTGCAAGGTCGTGGTACCAACGAATGAGGGCTTTGTGAAACGTCGTATAAGAACTCGCGCCCCGATGATGTGAGTAGAATTGCTTTGCTTTTGGTGCAGCTGTTCTGAAGAAGTTCTGCAGTCTCTGGATTATGAATCTGCACCGCGGAGATCGCTACGAATTTATGCCGCAGTTATCGATGTAGTGAGACACATGCTTGAAAAGGCATTTGCAGTAAAACCTTGCTCACCTTATATGTGGTGCATATCCTTAGTTAACTGATCAAAGTCACCCAAGGTGGCGTGACATTCTCGAAGAATGCCCGTTTATAGTAGACAACGCAACAAAGATGGTCAGCAATCCAGAAAGATGCCCAACAAAATAAAAAAGCAGCTGAAATTCCTTCGCACAACTTGCCACTCTTAGAATCAGCTAGTTACTGGCGTTTAGAGAAAGATGTTAGGTAATCCCAGATGCTCTTCGCTTGTTGTTAGAGGACACTGTCAACTGCTGCATTTGAAGCATTGGTTGACGAAGTTGCGAGGACGTCTGATGATTGATGTGCGAAAGCGGTTGGACTTTGGACCTAATCCCTTTCACCTCAACGAACGCGGAGAGCGCCCTCAGGGAACTTGAATTTCTCGGCTCTATTGCGTGGCGAGTCCGTGGACGGTGTTATGACCTGGGCGCTTTTTGAAATGAGACAATAGTCAAGGTTAAATAAACCATCCAACCTTTGAGGAGTGTTGAAGGAAAATGACACAAAGTATTGAAAGTAACCAGTATTTTTTCTGGCGACGGAGCTATGTCGGCGGCTGTTCTGGCATGTCCCACAAAAAGTCCCGTTATCAGCGAAACGAATTTTTCGTGTTACGATAAACGCCCACAAAGTGCTCGTATATGAATCACGTAGTCCTCAGGAATGCATTAGTGACCAGGGTCCAAATAGTCTAATCCACAACAAACTTTATTCATGAATCGCTGGAATGCTCTCCTCACATTACGGAGAGCGTTTGACGTCCAAAATATCAAAGAAGGTTAACGGCTTAAATGCTGCTATATTTTGAGTGTCACTAGATATCACGCATGTTTGGCAGTAATTAGCATGTAGATGAGTGGACAAAAAATAGCGGTAGCACACGACCGGTTTCGCGATTACTGCCGCCCATCATATGTGCGTCTTCGGTACGCCTGTATTCACTCCTTCCGATACTTGTGTAGTCTGTAGGTGTTTTGTTCACCTTAATCTCATGTATGAATGTACGCGTGAACTGTATCTATTTCATTGTAGGTCGTTCAGATGCTCAAGCTGGTTGTCATGTCCGGGAAGTACAGTGGGTAGTAATTGATTATAGTGCCGTTGTTCAGTGTAAGGTAATCACCGAAATGGCATTATCCACCAACCTACTTTTTGGAACCGTGTGCAGAGGGAGGATGATCCAATGGGGTCGAACTTGAGCATGCGCTCAAACTCTGATTTGGTTATTTCCAGTTTTTCCGGTACTAAGCTCCGGGCACGGGAATAAGGCTGTGTAGAGTGGCACGTTAATCAACACATTTGGTGGTACTTTATTTGGCTGGGAAAGCACCCTGAAACTCATTGGGAATCTCGATAATGGTTTGCGGAGATTAGCACAGTGGGTAATGAACTGCACAATAGCTCCTAATCACGAACTTAGTATGGTTTCCAATCTTGAAGGATCGAATATGAGTGTAAATTATGCAAGAAAGTAGTCACCAGAGTTCGAATACTGAAGGTTGACAACATTTGTTACCGACTGTTGCCTGTGGCCTAAACCAAGATTCATTATGAGCGGAGGCTCAACGTGGGTGCTGATATCTTATCTTCAACGGCGAGGTCGATGTCGAGTTGACCAAGGTGGTAAGTGGAGCAGAGTCAGATATTGGTAGTTCGCGCCTCTATTTATGAATAGGATGTTCCTAACGCTATGTCGGTTATGAAAACATACGATGAACAAATAACAGGTTTCTCTGCTGCGGGAGTTCATATAGACTGGGCATGGTACATTTATCTGCTTTATCATCGTTATTGCGGGTATTCTGGGGCATCGTTGCCTAGAACAGCTTTGGTTAAGGGTTGTGCGCGACCTGGTACGATATCATGATAAATCCAACGCGCTCGTTTCAATAGAAAGTGATTCCAGCTGCCTAGTCAAACTCTCTATGGTGTCATCCTTATTTGGGACTTCTGCCAATTCGTCTAACGTTAACTTACCGGTGAGGACAAATAGTATTTCACTTGCAATCTCATGCATTCAGAGTATAGGAGGGTACACTTCCTCAGTTTCTACGATCGCGTTCGCCGAGGAGGTCAACGGGAAAAGACCGTAGAGTGGCAACCGCGTGTATTCTCACTGGGCCTGAGTACAGAGAACGCACGCTAGCTTGTACCGAGGAAGTGTGTCGGAAGTAGCGTGAGCGGTTGCCGCGTACGCGAAACGTACAGTCAGACAAGTGATAGATGGAGTGTGATCGGCTGATCACTATAGAGGCCTACTCCTAGAAGACCGCCCGCAAGAAGAGCTTCGATTTAGGAGTCTGATGAGAGAATGATTGTGTCACACGTGATAACGCCAGTGAAACAAATAAATGTTGAAGTTCCTTACAACTTTGAAACCGTTCGTGGGTTTGGAGAGCAGATCCAAAGTTGTCGGATCCCCGATGACATCGTCTGTGGATGACATCCGGTCACCTAACGGACAGGAAAAACACAACAACAGAACAAATGTGTAAGGTTAGCGCGAAATGAATGAATTTCTTTGAAGAATAAAAATAAACAACTGATTGAAACCATTTTATTTGCGTTGAAAATGAATTGATAACATGGGTCTTCCAAGGAGGAAAGCAGAAAATGATGCAAAAGAAAGAACAAATAGTTACATGAGGTAGAATGTGGCGGTTGGCACTCGAAGCGAGACACTGTGGAGAGCTGCCGTAACCGGCTACCCAATCCAAAAATTCTCGTAGGTTCAACGCTGGGGGGTTGGATTTTCCGGTGCTTACAACAGTGATGTCAGTGGAGTTTTCTCTCCGCTCAACCCAGTGAATGGCCTATTATAGGTCTGGTCTGGTAAAGGGGTTTCGTGGCCGGTCTTTCCGGTAACTCTTGTATCCTGCTTATGGGAACCTAGTGTGTTCACAGTGGATGGTGAATGCGAAGACACCGGAAAGCAGCCGGGGTTCGTGTCGTTAGCGAACGGGTAATTTAAAAGCAGTGGGAGTTTCCTCTAAGACCGCAGGCTTTTATTGATGGTGTCGGGAGAGGACAAATGAACAGGACATCAACAAAGTTGTTTAGCAATAAAACAGAAATGGAAGATGGCAGCAGTGTGGGAACAAAATCCGAATAGGGAGCAATAAACTTGCGGGGGGATCTTTTTCTACGTGTAAGGTTTTTTGTTTACTTATGGGATAGGAAATACCGCACCTGCAAAAACGAACGGGTTTCTTGATCACCCTTCCGTGGTTGAAAATGAATTCAGGCGGCTTTATGTTGAAGGTTGCGTCAGGACGGCCAGCCAGCTGGGTCGCCGGCGTTTGTATGGTCGACGTATGGAGCGCCGGAGATATGGGTGCTCGTCCCGAAGAATTCGATGAGATGGAATCAAACGGAATGGATTCGGCAAGAAAATCTGGTTTATGCCGGTCCATGGTAGATGTATCCTTTCGGCCTTTGTGGTTAATGACGAAAGTTTTCTCTAGGGGTAGTAGGACCTTGTGGAGGCCGAAGTAGGCAGGTTGTAGAGGAGCGTGTGCCTGTCCTAAGGAGAACTTGCGGGTATAGGCAAACCATCGTGTTTTGCTCACGAGCCGCGGGATGGTGCAACTTACGCATCTGGTGCGGTAAACTGGCGGCGTAATCAAAAGTGACGATGGACTTTGGAGGTACCACGTCATCAGGAAGTCGAAGCGAGCCACCGAATGTGAGTTCGGCTGATGTGGTCTGTATATCGGCCTTAAGAGAGTTGCGGCAACCTAGGAGTACTATCGGTAGTGATTCCCGCCAACCTGGTTTATGTGAGCTGCTAAGGCTGCCTTGAGTTGCCGATGAAAACCTTCTACCGTTCTGTTTGCTGACGGGAAGTAGGTTGCGGTATGAACGCGGTGGGTGCCTAAACGTTGTAGAAGACTACTAAAGGCTATCTCGAGATGTGAGCCGCCGTCGTGGTAACCTCCACTGGACAACCAAATGCTGCAACCCAGTGTCCTCAGAAAGTTTGGGTGACTGTTTCGCTAGCTGCTCTGTGCAAAGGTACGGCTAACGGCCATTTAGTGAAATGATCTATGCAGGTGAAAAGATATATACTACTCTTTGACGGAGATAACGGCCTTACTAGGTCAACATGCACTTGTTGGAAACGTGAGTCAACCGCTGGAAATTTGGACAGTGGGTTTTTTGTATGTCTATGCACTTTCGATTGTTGGCACTGGATGCAGGTACGGGTCCATGCGGTGACGTCATGATTCATGTTGTACCAAACATAGCGGTCACCGATGAGTTCAGTGGAAGCTTTTATACCTGAAGGGGGTAAAAAGTGCAAGGTTTCGAAAAGTTGTCACCTAAAAGATGACAGCACGACTGGCCTTTGGACATGTCACACAGTATGTGACTTTCCGCTGAAGGAGTGGGAACCGGCTGGAGCCGCAACGATGAAGTGCTACGGATTTGCTCGACCTCGGGATCGTTTGCTTGTGCGGATGCAGTAGCTTCGAGGTTGATCGGGTCTGAGGTGTTGTGGTCTAGATTATGAATGCGGGACAGGGCATCCGCGACAGGATTATCGACACCTGAAGTATGACATACACCACTCGTGAACTGAGTGATGTAATCCACATGTCTGGACTCGCTTGGAGAGTATCTGTCCGCGGTGGAACGCAATGGGTGGATGATTAGTTTATGGTCAGTGTGGACCGTGAACTTGCGTCCCTCTAAAATGTGCCTAAAGTGACGGATGCCAAGGTGGACGGTAAACATTTTGCGGCCAAAAGTGTTATATTTGGATTCGGTCGGCTGTAGTTTTTCGGAGAAAAATGCAACGGGTTGCCAAGTGTCGGCTAAGCACTGTTGCAGTATCGCGCCTACGTTTTTGTCGCATGCTTCGGTGATTAAATCAATTGGGGTTGTTGGCTTTAGGTGTGATAAGGAGGCTATGTTGCTGATAGCCTGCAACAGCATAGCGAATGTGTCTCGTGCGGTTTCTGTGAAAACCAGCTGCTTAGTTTTGCTTTTCAACAGATCTGTGAGTGGTTACATTAACCGGGCGCAATGTGGAATAAAACGCCGATAAAAGTTGACTAACCTCTCAAAACGCCGTAGATGCTTGAATGACGTGGGTTCTGGGTAGCTAAGGACAGCCTGCACCTTACCTTGCAATGGTATGATTCCTGTAGAAGTACCATTGAGGCTTAGAAATTCGATGGCATCGACGCCTATTAAACACTTTTACATCAACATTGTACAGCATTAAATAGTAGGGCAAGCCCCACTGACCACTGCCTTTCTCGTCATCTTCAACGCGGAAATAAAAAGAATGAATACACAAAATGGACAGAGAGTCCACCTACAGGGCTGGGAAAAAGAGACAACGCCCAATAACCAACACACAGAATACACAGTCTAACTGTATAAACGCACATTGATCAATCATTATGATTAAACAGAAAGTGACAACACGATCGCCACTGTTCACGATTTGCTGCAATATTCTTCAGTGCATCTGTCCAGCCAAGTGGTGGATGGATCTTTTGGACCCCAACCACGAAGACGTGAGGCACCTACATTTCCTAAGTTCATTGTACATTTTCTCATTCCCTGCTACCAAGTAGTCCGTTGACCTCCACGTATTTCTTCCATTCCCTAGGAGGAACGGAGAATAGGGCACGGCAAGGTAGACGTGTGTTTGATATACGTAACACGTGCCCTAACCGACGAGGTCTGCCTAGCTGGATACACTGTGACAGAACGTTCTCTGAATTAGTACCCAATACTCGATTTCTGGTCTCAGCATTACTTACTCGGTCTTGCCATCCAATCTTAACAATATCACACAAACATCGATGATCGAAAACCTCAAGATGACGAGTATCTTCCGCACACAGACCCCAAGTCTCGCAACTATACAACAAAAACTGAACGCACTGCGGCGCATTACACATGACCTACGAACTTCAATGAAATATCAGGTCACCGCCACAAGTGCTCCAGTCCAACGTACGCCCCTCGAGCCTTAGATATACGCGTGTTCAACTTTACTACAGTGTTCCCATTCGTCGTCATGCTGCTGCTGAGGTAACTGAAGCGATCCACAACCGACAGCACTTCTCCATCGAGCATCAAGCTTGGAACCGTTGACGTCCAGTCTTGTAACGTCATTTTACACTTCAAAGGTGCAAACCGCATGCCGAATGGAGTTACAGCTCTTGAAAGTCTATCTAATGTACGTTGTGCATGTTCTGTGCATTCGAACAAGCACACAAGGTGGTCCGCGTAATCTAGGACACACAGCTTTTCATTATTCCTTAGTTCGACGCCCACATCCTGAAGATTTCGCAAGGCATTCTCCATTATCTCGTCCACGATGAAGTTAAACGGGAATGAGGAAATCGGACATCTTCTCCAACGACCCCTGGTTGTCTCGAATGGACTGGATATTTCACCACAAACTCTTACGCGGCCAGAAGTATGAGGGTACAATGACCTCAGTAGATTCACGAACATCTGTGGCATACCTTTCATGTGAACAGCATTGAATAGTGCCGTCCGGTCAATCGAATCCAAGGCGCCTTCAAGTCGAGAAAAACCATTATTGCCGGTCAACGGTGTGTGACGCGTCCCAAGTACTTGATGAAGAGTAAAAACCTGGTCGATGCATCCTCGACCTGGACGGAATCCGGCGTGTTGTTCGCGGGTGTTCCTCTCGCGAGCCAGTGTAAGACGGCGCAGCAAAATCGAGGCTAATATCTTGGTGACTAAATGAATTAAGCTAATCCCACGATGATTACTACAGCCATTGCGTATTCCCTTCTTGAAGATGACTACAGTCAACGACTCACCTCATAATAACGGAATATGCTCCTCCTTCCAAACGTCAAGGAGCAAGGTAGTGAGTGATTTTATCAATGCACACCACCCATTTTGTAAAGAACTGGAAGCAGTTTGTCAGGACTAGCCGCTTTCCCTCGCTTTAGCTCGACTCCATTTCTACTTCCGATGGGGGATCGAGTAATACTCCCCCAGGAATCACACTTGTTGACACAGGAGTAACTACATCAGCACACCGCCTGCTAAACTGCTCATTGAAGTATTCCACCCAACGGTCAAGCCTTTGTTCTTTGCTATGAATGGGCTCTCCATTTCTATCGCACACTGCTTCACAGGCAGGTGATCCCCGTCCACCGGTGTCACGAATAAGTTTGAACAGTCTTTGACTGTCACATGAAGCAGCTGCTATTTCCATTCCTTCGGCTACCTTGACCCAACAATTTTCGGGATCATTCTTAAGGCTTTTCGTAACTTGTCTTTGTAGCTTTCTCCGCATCTTATTCATCTCCTTACGGTTCGAGAGCTGACGCTTTGGCTCCATTATACTTAGCGACTCTTGCGAGATCCAGTGTCTTTGATGGACAATGGATCTAGGACCACAGGTGAAACCTTCTGCCACGTGCATCGCCTGCTGGATATGGGCCCAATGCTCATCTACGTTACTGTTCGTCGTAGATCCTAGCTCATGTGCTAATTTCTGTTCAAAACTGGTGCGAACTTCTGGATCAGATAAAAGCTACACAGCTAACTGGGTTTGCGGTTTGCGTCGATGACCATGGAGCTGGAGAGATAATCGCAGTAAAACTAACGCATGGTCCGACTCCACGTACTTGGACCAGTAAGATCTACACTTCCGAACAGAAATGTGCCGCCGGCAGTTAACTGAAATATGATCAGTCTAACTCAAGGTACTTGTACAGTTAAAGCGCCAAGTCGCCGTGCGACACCAGCTGTGTCGGAAATTTGTACTAGACAGGAATAACTGAGTATCTGCACAAAACTGGAGAAACCCATCCCCGTTATCTGTGTGCTGAGCCGATAAAGCACAACGACCATCTAAACAAGCTTTTGATCCACTAAGTTTGCCAACTAGTGCATTAAAATCACCAGCTAACACCACAATGTCAGAACCATTGCTCATGCGAACGAGAGTGGTGAGTTCATCATAGAACCCATCGTGCTGCATGTCAGAGCTGCAGTCCGTTGGGGCGTATGCCGAGATCACAAACAAACTGCGCTTAACACAACTATCCTTTCGAACGCCAACTGACCCCTGGAGTCTTACAGCACATAAACGATTGTTAACAGGAATCCGATCTAAAAGAGCAGCCTCAGCTTCATCAGTCAAGATTATTCCTACACCACGTTGACCCGCAGCTCTAGCTGCTTCGTCTCCTGAATTGCGCAGGAAATACCTTCATGAGATACCAGGAGCATTTAGTTGAATCACAATGCTCGAATCCTGGATACACATTTCACTTATGCAGCAAACATCAATCTTCAGAGAATCTATTGTATGTTTTAGGCACGCCTGCTGACCGGCCTGCATGAGAGTACGCACGTTGAATGAGCCGAGATTCAGAGGCTGACGAGGCTTGAGAAAATGTGAGTTATGCAATTGTGGATTATTTACGACACTAACTGACAATGAACCGTTGTGAGTATCGACCATGTCATCAGTGGGAGCATTATGAGTGGATAAAGGGGCCAAGAGAGGTAGTTGGGGACAGAAGACAAAGGTTGAGTAAAATCGAGGGAACACTTTCTCGCGTTGACCGTGATCCCGTGTTGAGACAGGCGGTCACAAAGTGTGCATGGATGTGCTAGATGTTCCTTCTTAGACGGGCTGGCAACCAGAATGTCGTCAAGATAAGCGAACGCAAAATCCAAACCACTACATACCATATCGACGAAACGCTGGAAAGTTTGCACGGCGTGGTTAGGTCCAAACGGCAATCGTAGAAATTCAAAAGGACCGAATGGATTCGATACGGCTGTTTTGGGGATATCTGCCTCCTCTACTGGCATTTGGTTACATGTCCGCACCAAACCTATTCGACTGAAAATTATCCCACCAACTAAACCAGCTGTGAGATCCATGATGTGCGGAATAGGATATTGGTCGGGTTTGGTCACTCGGTTGAGTGAGCGATAATCTCTGCACGGAGCATGTCCGGAGCTAAACCTGCGAGGCCGAGCGTAGACCGGGGTCCCTTGTGTGACTTTGTGATGGACTATGTTAGTGGTGATTGGAGGCGAGTTCTTGTTTGGGGGGGGGACAAGTTTAGGGTATTCATTGACTAGGCTGAGGAATTCAGATTCGGACGTAGGAATTGGCATGAGGATTGCTAATGATTGAGCTTGAATCAGGGGACCAACAACGAAATCCGATGGACTCGATCTACGAGCTGTCGCTTACCGGGATCGACTACTAAACCGTGACTTTCTAAAAAATCTAAGCCCAGAATAGTCTGGTGCACTTGGGCGACGACGAAAACCCACGGGAAAGGACGACGAAGGCCAAGGTTTGGGGTGAGAAATTGACTGCCGTATGTTGGAACTGGAGTGCCATTGGCGATTTGCAGTATCCTAGCTGTGGGAGAGACAGGACCGTTTTGAAACCGGTATTATACTGACCTGTGCCCTTGTGTTGATTAACAAACGCATACCGGTAGTCTTGTCTTTCACGTAAATGAAGCAACCAGAAACAGGGGTGCCCGAGGAAGGTTGTCGGCATCACCCGGTTGGAACATAAACTTAAGGGTTTTTCGCATTAACGCGCCTGGGACCCGAAACGACGATGATAGTAACCCTTGCCGGATTGTGAGTTTGCTTTCGGGGCACGTGGGACAAAACGGCGGCGGCCTTGGCTTCCTGAGTGCAAGCTACTGATGGTGGTCTCGCGCTGTTCGACCACCTGCATTAAACTGCGAACCTCCTGACATAATCCGAATGTCATAGTTGTTACCAAGTGCGTTGTGCTGGGTGGTTTTCGACGTAGGATTAACGACGGAATCTGTCGGAGTAACAGTGGCGTTGACGAACGCATGGGAATGTGGGGCAAATGCACGTGCCTGCTCGAGGACCTTGTCCGCAGCCTCGGCGCACTTATCCAAAGTCTGACCTTGGATTAGAACGGCAGCTATGCTCTGAGTATATGGTGGAAGCCGGTGCATCCATAGTTGACTCAAGACTGCATCGTCCATAGACGTCATGCCTACCAATGAATGCATTTTCCGCAACAACCCTGATGGCGTCATATCTCTCATTTGGAATTCGGAGAGAATATGCTGTACACGTTTCTCTTCGGACGTTGCCACACGTCTAATGAGGGCTTCCCGGAGTGTGTCGTGCGGGTTGTGATTCGGGAGGTTCATAACGGTATCCCTGGTTTGAGGGATCATACTGGCTGGGATTGCTGAGAGCAGTTTATTATATTTGGATTGTTGACTGGATATACAAGCCCCCTGGAAACGAGACTGGAGAATAGTGATGGAAACCTCCGGATCTTCCGAGATGAAATCCGATATTTTCATATGCGCAGCATGGCACTCTGGTTCGTTATCAGGCTCGGGCTCTTGGCTCATCATAAAACGGTGCACTATGGAAATGAAGTAGGTTAGGAATCCAAAAAGTTGTTGGCTGCGCCTGATATGCAAAATCCTGGAATAAATGCGAGCGAAGATTGACCGGTCCAAAAAAGATGATCAAAAATAAACATGGCTGTACCTTCACAAAGATGTACGCAGCTGAAAGTGTCTGGTCGGTATATATATATATATATATATATATATATATATATATATATATATATATATATATATATATATATATATATATATATATATATATATATATATATATATTCACTAGGATCTAATTTGAAGCGTCTGGAGTGTGAATGGATACTCTTCATTGAAGAGCCCACAGATGAATCACAACTGTGATTTCTTATAGTTGTTCGTGTTTGGGCCACTGCTAACCCAACGAACAACGAGGCTGCATGTGCAAGCGCTCATATTGATAGTAAGTAGTATGTAAACGTGTGGACAAAATTTCCTCGGAAGCACACGACCGGTTTCGCGGTTGTTGCCGCTCATCAGGTATGCGTACCCGGTACTCCTCTGCCCACTCGTCCTCATACTTGTACACTCCGATGTTATATGTTCACTAGGATCTAATTTGAAGCGTCTGGAGTGTGAATGGATACTCTTCATTGAAGAGCCCACAGATGAATCACAACTGTGATTTCTTATAGTTATTCGTGTCTGGGCCACTGCTAACCCAACGAACAACGAGGCTGCATGTGCAAGCGCTCATATTGATAGTAAGTAGTATGTAAACGTGTGGACAAAATTTCCATACTACTTACTATCAATATGAGCGCTTGCACATGCAGCCTCGTTGTTCGTTGGGTTAGCAGTGGCCCAAACACGAATAACTATAAGAAATCACAGTTGTGATTCATCTGTGGGCTCTTCAATGAAGAGTATCCATTCACACTCCAGACGCTTCAAATTAGATCCTAGTGAATATATATATATATGCACATGGGACGAAGCCACTGAGTCTGACCGACTAACTGTCTCAGTCTCTTTGGGAGTAGAACAGAAGTAGATGACACACTATCACTGCCCAAAGGAAACATGTTAACCGGGACGTCTATCAGAAATTTATTTTGCAAATATATTTCTCTCTCCAGGAGTGAACTACTTGCCCGAATTCGGCTGGGTACCGAACGCGCGATTACCAGAACAGCGAGACCCATGGATCGGAGATGCGGAAAGACATCGGCTGTGTAAAAAATTCCGACTGCTTGGGCGGGTGTGCGCCAGAAACGATACAACCGACAACTTAATTGGGCGACCAAGTTTCAGATGACTAGAATGCTATGCTCTTGGCTGAACGAAATACAATGCCATCACGGTAAGTTTTCCCCACGAGATAAAGCACTAAAATGAAGCTCGGGCTTCTGACGTGAAATCGGTAATCACACGGGGTATTTTCGATTTGATTTGTCTGCTGTTTGTGCTGTTCTCATACGAATGTACTCGCGTGCATGCTTTTATAGAGAGGGAAGTAGCGGACTGAAGATCACTCCAATTGGAAAGCTAGGGGAATGAGGCAGTCGGAGAACTCGAGAAACAGTGATAGTGATGAGTGAGCAACCTTGAAATACTCAAATTAAAATCAGTGGGCAGTCACTGAACCCATTAATGTTTTCACTTTTCTGTTAAGAAACTAACAAACGCACTTCAGATTGTGATGATGTTTTAAGGCATCTTCGACTTTCGTAGTGTATCAAAGTGGCCTGTGGATGTTTTCGGTTATACCGTTTTGAGTTTCTCCACCGATAATTCACAAGCGTCTCTTACGGCTACAGAACCGATAAAGTAGGTGCCGACTAGAAAGTTCTTGAAGTAGTACCTATTTTCATTTTGACTTACGTAGCGGGAATCATGGGAAGAAAATAAATGCTTACCAGCAACCCTCATTTTTTGGTTTCATTACTGTTTGTCTAATAGCATCTCGGTCAGCGTACACAACTCGGATGACTCTCCTTGGTGCGTTCAGACAGTCTTCTTGTGGTTCGAACTACGTAACTTGCCTCACGTGGTAGTGAATTCATACACACGATGAGAGGTGGAATCCACAGATAATCTGTCCTTCGCCTGTGAAAGGCGAACAGGTCGAGAGGTGGACAAAACGCGGAATTCAGCAGTAAAATACGTTCTTCTATCCACAATATAAAGTCGCCACTGTACCACATCCATTGTGTCGGCTCTTCAGAATGAAGTAGATGGATGGATGACCTTCGTTTTGACTGTTTGTTGACTAGGCTTAATAGTGTTATTCTTCATTCTTTTGTCGATGAAACTTTGAGGATATTCACTCTGGAGGAAAAGTTTCTTCGCTCTTTCCATCTTCAGTGGTATCAGTGGAGCTTACCTTATTTTAGTTCTGATTGAAAAACACTTGATAATGTTCTTTTTCTGACTTATTATTACAAAACTTCGGTATTGTGCATACTGATTTGTCCGTGTTTTTGCATGGTAGACTGGTCATCTTAGAGTCATTCGCGCCATGTGAAAGAAAACATCCGGGAATGGCAGACCATCTGTAGATTCTATACCCAGTGTGAATTTCGTATCCGCATGGGCTTCGCTGAACCCACTCTATGGGGGTTCACTGACATTAGATGTACGAACTATATCCTCTTCATAGCGCCTGTACAGAGTCAGTTTCTTGGCTTCTTCGGAAAGAGCACCGTCCTCTAGTTTGGCCACAACAATATTTACTCATATGAGACCGAGGGGATTTATTGCCGTCCCGTCCTTTTGACGGCACCTGGTTCCGCCAAAATTGAAATTCTGTTGTACGAGTCTAGGTAGAGAAATCGTTTGAGTTCATCTACTGGCAATCCAATGGATCTTATCGAATCTTATAGGCAGTACCTTGCATTCGATATCTTCGTTTAAAGGCACACTGGCAAACAGATATGATACCTGTGTAGGTCCACTCCCTGTCCATCTTGTATACTAATACTTTCTGATTCAACGTGCAACATGGTGAGAAAGGCAGTGGTCAGTGGAGCTCGCCCTATTGTTTACGCTGTACGACGATGATGATGATCATGATTACACACTGACGCACTAGCGGGTTGAATAACAATCAACTGCCCCATTACTTTTCAGATCCTTTTTGCAGGCTGCCCTGTCCCTCTCTCCCTCGTCCTTGGTGAACTCGGATACACCACCGAGTAGTGCAGTCAACTTCAAACAAAATTCTACCTATTTTTAATGATGACACCCGTAACTGGTTTGGTCAGTACGATATCTCTGTTCTTTCCCAATTTGAAGAACACAGTTTGGCGAACAAGCTCGTTTCCAGTGATTCATAATCATGCCATTACATCACAATATATTACGACAAGTCAAAGGGTTGAACCAATTAGATAAGGGGGAAGTGATAAAAATTAATAATGAAAGGGGTGGGGGGGGGGAAACAGTTGTAATCTGGGCCTAAATCAAAACCGGATGTGTACTGTTTTTCTCGTGTGTTTTCAGTTTTCATCTGGTCTGTGGTCTGTTGTAGGGTGGAGAGAGGGCCAGGGAAGCTTGAGGGCACATACAAATTGTTTTTTGAGCACATAGAGGGGGGGGGGGGGGGGTTGTCAAAGCGGATGCTCACGGCCCTAGCTGTGGCTAGCATGCGACACTTTGCCGGTCTTGATTGCTGACCCCGAACCTTATACAGCGCACGGAAGGCCTCAGCCACGTTTACTGCGTTTACAGCTTGTTTGAAAAAGTGTGCTTATTGGTAATTTTCCGACATTTGAAACAGGCCAAAGACCCGGCCGTACTGAAAGAACTCAACAAGTACATCAAGTTCTGTACGAAACTGGCGCTAGCGAGAGCTCATATTCAATTCTTAGATGAATGTCTTAGGGAATCTGTATTTCTGAAACAGTATGTCACTGTGTTGAAACGAAACCGGATATACGTTTCGAGCGTGGCACTTAAGCGAGCATGATACCGTGAGTAACCATAGAACGAACATTTGTGATATCTTCTCGTGTTCTGGATCACTTGTCTGTGGATGAAAAGCAATCGTTCGAAGATTATGTCCAAACGGTTGTGAATAATCAGGTTGTTTGCAAACGACATACGTTGTTCAAACGGATCGAGGGATCAAAATCAGTGAGTGAGTTCCCATCAAACCCCGAGAGTTTCGTTCACAATTTATCTGACCTCGAACCAGACAAGACGTTGCTAGAAGTTTTATCATTGGGACCAAAATTCTGCTGGCCAAGCAACCAGAGCAAACAACTAGATCTGGAAGTGGAATTTGAGAACATTTATGCTAAACTGTCGGGTCTACTCCCATCGTCACAGCTTGAGCTACAGAACCTTAAATCCACATTAGTAAATACATGTTATCAATACCACACAGCTAAGACGTCACCAAGAGGATTACTGAGGACAGTTCATATGCAACGATTAAGGGAACTGAAAAGACTAGCGACGTCACCATACCGAAGTCGGACAAGGGAACACGTATAGTGCTTCTCAACAGGTCAGACTATATTGAGAAAATGGATACCATTTTGAATGACACATCTAAATTCGCGAAAATGGTCACAGAAAAAGATAAGACACAACAAGTAGAGAAATCGCTATCCAACTTGCTGCGACGTTTGAAGCAAAGAGATATGATAGACTCAGCCACATTTGAACGGATACACCCTACGGGAACGACCATTCCCAGATTGTACGGGTTACCGAAAACACATGAGAATGGAGTCCCATTAAGACCTATCCTCGACATGTGTAATTTACCATACCATGCGGTGGCTAAATGGTTGACAAGGTTACTGGAACCGGTAAGACAGGCAATGTCGAAGCACAGCCTCAAAGACATTTGAATTCGTGAACTGCGTGAAAGACCTAAACGTGAAAGAATGTCGGATGTTGTCATTAGACGTCAGTTAGGTTTTTATCAGCGTCCCAATATGTGAAACCATCGATTACCCATGACTATATTGAAAGGAACACAATTGAGACAGGCATACCCACAGAAGATCTGAAACAGTTGCTGTTTTTCTGCACATACAACATTCAGTTTAAATTTAACAACCAGATCTATCGTCAAAAGGATGGGGTAGCAATGGGCTCCCCACTCGGACCACTACTGGCGGATGTCTTTATGGCAAATTAGAAAATGGCCCACTTGAATCTACAATCCGAAACTGTGTTGTATGCAAACGCTACGTAGATGACATTTCCTGTGTTATCAATTCATCAGACCACATAAGCCAACTGTTAGACAGTTTTAACGCAGCTCATACAAACTTACATTTTAAAATAGAAACAGAGTCAAACAATACAATCGCCTTCCTTGACGTCCGGATGAATCGCCTTGAAGACGGCTCAATCAGCCGGTCGGTACACAGAAAGGCAACGTGGGATGGGCAGTACATTCATCTCCACAGCTTTGTGCCTCTAAAGATTAAAAAGAACCTAATTCGATGCCTCACAAACAGGGCAAGAAGAATATGTTCGGAGGGCACCGTTGAAGAAGAGCTGCAAACGGTGCGAACAACCTTCATCCAAAATGGCTAGTTGAGAAGATAATGCGAGTTAAAGTGAAAACCCCAAGGAAGTTTGGGGTGGAAAAAAGCCGATATACATCTCTTTACTATTCAAGGGCGATACGTTGGCAGAGAGTGTGCAGAGAAGATTGTCAGGGGTGATCAGCCAAACTTTCTACGCAGCTAAGTTCCGGGTTTTGTTCGAATCCCATCTGGTAGTGCTTTTGCGGTTGAAAGACAAAGTGCCTGATTCTGCAGCCTCATTATGTGTTTATTCATTCACTTGTTCCTGTGGAACAACGTGTATCGGCCGCATGAACATGCGTTTGTCTGAACGCATCCGCGAACACCACCCTGCTTGGTTGAACACTGGAGCAGTCAGGTCACTCACTAGCGCTGTCGTTTCACACTTTTCCCAGACTAATCACGCAGTAAACGTGGCTGAGGCCTTCCGTGCGCTGTATAAGGTTCGGGGTCAGCAATCAAGACCGGCAAAGTGTCGCATGCTAGCCACAGCTAGGGCCGTGAGCATCCGCTTTGACAACCCCCCCCCCCTCTATGTGCTCAAAAAACAATTTGTATGTGCCCTCAAGCTTCCCTGGCCCTCTCTCCACCCTACAACAGACCACAGACCAGATGAAAACTGAAAACACACGAGAAAAACAGTACACATCCGGTTTTGATTTAGGCCCAGATTACAACTGTTTCCCCCCCCACCCCTTTCATTATTAATTTTTATCACTTCCCCCTTATCTAATTGGTTCAACCCTTTGACTTGTCGTAATATATTGTGATGTAATGGCATGATTATGAATCACTGGAAACGAGCTTGTTCGCCAAACTGTGTTCTCCAAATGTGTTCCTTGGGAATTTCCCGAGTTTTCCAATTTCTTAAAAAGCATTCTATTCAGTGGTTGATGGTGTTGTATCCGGGATTTAAGATATTGTCAGTGCGCAAGTACCAAACGTTTCAACGTGATTGCGTAGATGGCACCAATGCTTCAGGTTTTCCATATACAATACTAGTCCGAATCACTAAATCCAACCCTTTAACTCTATTTTGCGTGACCCAGTGGTGATACTACTGGCGTAATAGCATTCAGCGGTATGATAGGAAAAATTGTGAGCATATTGCACTGTACCGTTAGGGTATTTTCCCTTCGTGGTTCTGTGGGCCCTATTGGTTCACTCAGTTCATCTTCCTTCTTCTGACATTATCTCAACTCCACTGAGTTCACTTAGGCAGGTAACTCCATTCTTTCGTCATCCGCTAGAAATAGGAATCCTTCAGAGCTCAGGAATTCCAGATTCGTCAATAATTTTATTCGAATAGTCCATGAGTCCGCGGCCCATACTTACGAAGACTAACAAGAAATATCAAAAATTAAATCATGGCCACTACTCAGGCGATCGCTATCTGCCTGAACAACCAGCCGCTGTTTGGCCCAGAAACAACATGAGATCTCTAAATCCACCCTGGAAATAGGCGCAAGGCAAAATCGCTAATACCGCGCAGACGAGTTATCAGCACACATCATCTCTTGTGATACGCATAAAATCTCAACTGAGTGGACACGCGATTGTCAACTGTCGTCATCAAGATTACCGATTTTCGAATTGATTAACCGTCCAAAGACCCATGACATCTATCAGTTAGATTGTAATTTAACTACCACTGGCAGTATTTTTTCCATGAGTAAAATTGACTCCACCAGCAGAATACACCAGCATGGCCTTCTTGACGTCGGAGGATTCTTTTCTAATGACTGACTGTTTGACACTTTATTTCAAATACATTCAACATTCCGCCTGTTTGAGGGCAGTGTGATTTCACAATAAAGCGCGAAAAAGTGACATAATTATTAATGCTAATCTGTCTGATCTCTGCCAGTAAACATCTCTATCACACAACAATAAAGTGAACCATACCCGTTCTCAAATTCGAGTATCCAACAGCGGAAAATCTACGTTACACTGATTGAACCACGACAATTTGTCACTACAGCAAAACTAATTTAAGTTGTTTACTCACGACTGTCGCCTGAACGTAACTCCCAATGCAAAAGCAAAACCAATCCAAAATGATAATCTCTAGCTGAAATGTACGAACTTAAGCTCTATCTGTAATCCCTTTGAACAAAAGACTGCAAAAACCATGTCCGTGTGTATCGAAATCCGGTATATTCGGAAGCACTTTCACGCGAGTAGTTGTACTAGGCAGCGTTATGACCGAATGAGATATGCACCTTAAAAATCGTGTACAGTAGTATCAGTCAAGTTAGATGAAATAAGACGCAATGAGACTTGAGTATCAGACAACCGCCATCCGAATTTTGGCCTCAATGATGTTGGAAGCACCCTGGTGCACTTTTCCGCTTGTTAATTCCTACCGAATTCCCAAGTGACGCTGGCATGTATAAGCATAAACTCCTATTTGTAAAACAACGTCATACTAACATCTGAAAATCAATATCGTTTACAGTGTTTTGCTCTACACAAGCTGGAACTGAAGTGCGTAATTAGCGATCACAGTATATATATATATATATATATATATATATATATATATATATATATATATATATATATATATGCATACATACACACGTACATACAAGTTAAACAGATCTGGCTGGTCACCACAAGCTTAACCACTTAGTTTCTAAAACACGTAGTCCCAAGGTGAACATGTTCGCATGACCAGAATGAAAAAATACAAAATAAAGTTGAAATGTAGGTAGTTGGAGATAACAAGTATCTCTTGCACCCGTTCCTTATGGATGACGCTGACTGTATGCCTGCTCATAAATTCTGGAATCAAAAGTTCTTGTCTGTACGTCAGTTGCCCATATAGCCAGTATCAGTCTGTCGAGCGGTGTGGGTGCAAACGCTCCAGTGGACTTTCACCTCTAACAATGAAAATAACGTGCCCGTTTAACCGGCGCACACTTCAATCGCGGTTCAACAGGCACGTCTTGCACGCCTTAATCACGGACCATATAGATAGACGGATAGTCGAGAAGTGAGTTACTTGGAGTGTGAGTGCGATCAGTTGAACTTAGCACTAAACTCAGTGAGACTGAGGACAATCACGTGTTTACGTTGAAGGGAATCAAGTCCACGGACCAGCTCAGAGAAGAGAAACAGATCGTGATCCATGCAGATGCTAGTTTGTCGCCTACACGAAGAGATCAAGGATGGTGGGACAAATGCGCCGAACAAAAACCACTCTTAAGACTCACCGCCATCCATCGTGCCCGTGTCCATAATGCTGTTTGGAACAAGCTTACCGATTACTCTGTTGACCGTAAGTGGAATGGATAACGATAAATGCACTCAAGGAACCCATTCTGTAGCCAATCACTTTCCATATCACCTGTTTGATTATTCTGAAATGAGTTCTTAGCGTATGAGCGAGTGGGCTGAGAGCCAGTACCGAGGGACAAGCAACTTATATTCATTACATGCGTGAGAAATAACAAAACAAAGTAAGCGTCGATTTGCCAATTGTTTCTCGCAACCGAAAACAAGAAACGCAGTGCTGAAATAGTTCAAACAAGAAAAATCTACAACCTCGGATGGTTTTGAACTCGCGGGCAGACGTAGCTTGTGACTCAGTGGATCTTTGGGGCTATACAGAGATTTTGCATATCTTCAGCACGCGTTCCAATTCTTCGTACATTACTAGAAACGGCTCTTTGCTACCATATGGAAAGTTCGACAGTAAGTAGTTAAGCTTCCCTGTGTTGCGCAGAAGCGTAAATAGCTCATGACTCGAATGGTCTTAACATTTGGGCTCGGAAAAAGACTCGTCCTCACATATTATTTTCCCCTTCTGGCAGCGACTCCATTTCTGAAATTTTGTACCATTATTACACAACAAAAGTAGACAAACAGGCATGAGATTTCCGTGAGCTGTAAATCGTCTGCTCTAGAGATTCATTTCCGCCGAGAACTGTAAACCTAAAAGAAGTGATATCTGACTTGGTGGGAACCCGGCCATGAACTGAAGTTCGTGAACTTGGACGGATACGATAAATCCGCTGGTATTGAGTCTTTAATTGTCTGGGTAGGGTTCATGAGACCTGCTCATTTTGGTCAAAGAATAAGCAACACTATCAGGTGTTGTGACCAGTGATGTACTCTGATCCACACAATCCCCACGACAATACATTTCCTAATGTGCAGACTGAGAGTTTAGAAGATAATAGCTAAAATCATTGCGCTTTACGGCAATGTGGATGGCATCACGACTACACTGACACAGCTGATTCTCAGCAATCAGTGCTGACCTAAAGTATTAATGCCACAGTCGCGGAGGTGGATGGATAAAGAAAGCGCACGGTTTTATTCGACAAAGTTAACCCGCGGTAAAGCACAAAGGCCTCGACTGCCCTCAAATTGGTGTATAGCTCTAATCGGTCATGACGTCTCCAAACGAGAGTCCGAGGAACGTACAGTTATGTATAGACGAGTTTGAGCTCACTTTCATATCACTAACAATCTCCATTCCTTGAGTCCCAACCGAAAAGTTAAAACGCAGCAGATAGGGCCAAGGCCCACCACAACTTAGGCGTTTCACACTAACTGACAGTTGAAAAGCTTCTCACAGATATGTCCAGAACGCGCAAGTTGAGGTAGATGATGGGCACATACGTCAAAAACACTTCTGAGACACCAGAAACAGCACAGTGTGGTTACCTCACTAAATGGGCGATCATTTGCACCCAAATTTATATGATAATCAGTTACGAAAAACAGAGTAACTTGACTGTGAATAGTTTTTACACGATTTCGCATTGCACGGCCTATGCCTTTGTGTAAGAGGCAAATCAGAAAGCGATATATCTCAGGCTCAAATCTCTTTTTTTGTTTTATAATTGAAGCTGAGAGCCCGTAGTTTCGTGCCATGGGAACCTGCGAGGTAGACAGGCAGGCGAGCAGGTAATGTGCGTAAAGATGTGTGAGGGGACAATTGAGGTAGGGGAAGATATAGAATGTGACCAGCGAGAAATGCATCTCGCGACCATGGCCAAAATAGCACAACACGAGGTAAGGGACGGGGATAGTGTGTGGGAGGGGGGGGGCAGTGATGATTTGGTAGTTGGAGGAAAGGGGTGCGAGAGAGCAGAACGGTAAGATAGATTGGTCCGCACTCAAGTGACTTTAGCTACAGTGATCCAAAGATCAATGAGTAGGCATGTCAGATAGTACACACTACTGTAACATTTTCTGTCTTGTTGTGACCGACCAGAAAAACCGGCAGTGTAACGTTAATGCTATACAACAGAGATAGGACTGCGTAGTTTTATGCAGTAGGGTGAGAGTGGCGAAAAGCGATGCGCAAGTTCACACGTTAGCAGCCACTCAATTGCTCACCACAACAGCATGCGATACAAGGCTGTTAACTGTTCCGGAGGTAGAAAATAGTAACACAATCTGAATGAGTGAATAACTCTTACTATCCCACATTAACTGGAAACAGAATCTTGGGAAGAAAAGCCAAAAAGGAGGTAAATAATAACAAACAAACCAGTTGTACTCACGAAAAGTGTATAAAAAATCTCTCGAGCGAAAAATCAAATAGAAAAAGCTCGGTACTGATCTGTACAGTAAACAGTGGGAGAAAACAGAAAGTTAAGCTACGGCAAGAAGGAGCCGTTTGTAAGGGTTGGACGAGAAGAAACTAAAGCAGAATGTAGGTCGATAAGCTGGCCAATGTATTTGATGTTCGGTTTTTGTGTGTAGGACTCTTCTGAGGCGAACGGAGTTTAGCCATCCCGATCAGTCTTTCGGCAGCCGAGATTTCTGCACATTGGCTAGCCACAACAACGATTCGCGATGATCCTCCGGAAGATCAGTAGGTAACTGAGAACTTTTGTCTTTCTCAGAGTAACCACCCGATCCCGTACTAGCCCTGGATTTTCGGGACAACAGCACCAAACGACTGCCCATTAGACCAGAAGTAGCTTCTGCAACAAGTCGAGGAACAGATGCGACGAATGTTGGAGCTCGGCCGAAATCCACGCGTTCATTTACTCGAAGCAAGCAACCATCAGCTAAGAGAGTTCGAACCACACGTAAAATGTTGATTGCGTCGTCCAATCCACGATGCTGTTGTCCAATAAAGGAGAGATTCAAATCACGCAACATTGTGCTCAGTGTCACCCGGTGTTTGGAGGGCAGTTTATAAAACGTCCGGAATGCTTTACTTAAGTTGATCCACACCGTGGCCCACGAAGGCAATGGAATGTCATTTAAATGACACTGAATCCTCATAAATTTACCCATATCTGCACTGCAGTCACACACGATAGCGCACCTGAGATCAGATAGTTTGTGCTTGTTAAACAACCAGTTTTCGATCTTGGCCAAGACATTTGGGAACGGTTGTGCACTGTCTACTTGAGCCTGGCTAATCTGTGTCAGATTGGTACAGAATGCAGTCAGGTCCGGACGTACACGGGGTTTACAGTACGCATGAAACACGCTTACACAACGTCTAGTTCGTGTGTTGTACAACAACACAGGAAATTCGATGATCTCATGAGGATACTCTGGTGTGTTTTGGTGTCTTTCTTGAAAGTCGCAAGTTGCTTCCAAATCAATAATTAGCAAATAGTGGTAAAATGTGTCGGGTGTAAGAATTACAGGCTTTGGTAATTTGGTTATCTGTGGCAAGGAGGCGGGCCCTTGCTGCTGCTGTGTTGGTGATGCATCCTCTACATCATCGACGGTTAGTTTGGTTTGTTCCGGCGATACAGTCGCCGAGTCAGCGCTTAGATTTTCTGCATTTTGTTCTAGTGAAGCTACAGCAGCCGCAGCTGCAGCAATTTTACTCAATCGACGGCTATCAGAAGATTGAAAATCACGCACCCGTCGAACAAATTCTTGTAAACGTCGACGTAGAATGATTGGAGAGCCCAACTGGTTCAATCCGTGATCATAAAGACAATTGCGCAAAGATTCTATATTCATTTGGTGAATTCGATGATTGCAATGACTCAGTCTTTCTGTGACAAACACGGACCACATTTCCGTGACCATAATGATTCCAGGGGGAGCGAACGCCAAGGATGAGGAGGAGTACGGCAAAGTAACACAGTCATTAACGACGCGCACGTTTGGATCTAGCGGGAGTATTTTTGCATCAGGGCCACGAACCGGCCCTAAATACACGTCATTCACAGAAGTGCGCGCAAACAACTCTTCTAGGTCGACAAGTGGAATATCAGAAACAGAGGATTGAACAAAGTCGGACAAAGGTGTCGACGCATCCTCAGATCCCGCAAGCTTCCCCGAGGAGACTGAATTAATGGAGTTAATCTCAGTTAGTTCCGTTCTCTGAGCAGACATAGTATCGAATCCGGCGGAATCGCGGAAATCCAGTGAGCAGAGCTGGTTGTGATCCAAAGGATATAGATTTTCTGTGTTTCGATAAGACAAATCGTTCTGAAGCTGATTGAATGCAGCAGAATTGCCACTCACGTCAGCTGACTGGGCCAAATAACGGGTCGGTACGGATGTGAAAAAAGGAGAATTGGCGGTTGCAGGGTTTTCCATAATTATGGTGTTGGCCGTGGTGGTGGTATTCGGAGTAGATCCGCTTGCACTGAACGCTTGGAGCCCGTTAGAACGTGCACACAGATCAGAGTGGTTATATTTTGTCTCGTCACTCAAAAAATAAGGGTTAGAATGGTGCGCGGCACCGTTACACGAGACTATGCCGTAGGAAGTGCAGTGTGACGGAGTGTTCGGAATGGAACAACTTGGTGGGCTAGATGCTGGGCACAAGTGGACCAGATGTAACGTAGGAGGGACACGAACACCACCAGATGGATTGCTGAGGAATGTGCAGTTATGAGCCGGTGGGATCCAATCTCCAGAGGAATAATTTGGCAACAAACCCGCTGAACGGGGATCGTACATGAATGTCAAATATGGAGGTGCACACGTGGTGGAATGAGGGCTAACACATTCGGACGGGTCCCGTAGATCGTTTGGAAGAATAGGTGGGGATGGGCAAGCTTCGTGATACGCGCGACCAGGTCGACCGGCGGTTAACGGGCTTCCAGTGGTGCTGGAAGGCAGAGTGGGACATTCAGTGAAACTGGATTGCTTCGGTGGGCCTAATAAACACGAGTTGGGCATATAGTAGACTGGGGCAGGAACACGAACTAACGGACAGCAATGCAACTCGTGCAACTCAACATTCGGAGTACAGCCACCGGGGCTTGTGTAGTTGTGTTGTTGGAAAGCGTGCAATGGACGGTTCGGTTGCACACGATTGATGAGATGCGCTTGAGCATGATTTTGATCTGAATGAGCATTGAGGAACTGACCACTACTACTACTGGAAGGCAGAACGCCTGTCGAATGCTCCGGGATTAGGTTGACTGGAAATGTTGGCTGCGGAGAAACAAACGAGGAGAAAAACAAACAAAGATGTCAGTGAGGAGACAAAGTTCACATACAGCACAATCAGAAACACGAAAGCAACATGGATGTGCGAAGACAATACTGTGAAATGACATGATCAGGTGACTGTCAGATGTGCAAGCCATTACACCGAGGGGAATCACGCAAAACGGTAAAAATGACCAAATCATAAAGCATGGACAAATGATGATTGGTATGACATGAACCTTCGGGGAATTTGTGCGGCATCAGAGCAGAAAATGGCAAATATGAAGACAGCAACAGAAAACTCCTCGCAGAAAATGCAGGAACATGCAAATCAAAATCTTATACAGCAGCAGAATTAGCTAAGTGAATAATTTGATATCTATATTTGCAGGCAGCATGACATCACTGGAAACTTTTCTTTATCCCATGCCTTTGCATGATCGCACTGAAATGGGTATATTCCTTGGGTACAATGACCAACTGCTATCAGGAAAACCGGTAATCCTGGCTCTCAGACACAGGGTGGCGAGAAAGGTTAGGATAGGCCGGGCTTGTCAGAACCGATTCCGATTGACAAAACTCATCAACGCCGCAAAATCCAAACCGACAAACTCACGTTTATAGTCGGATAATTCATACTAGCTGTGTTGTATGAACTACATCCAACGATGTACATCGTTCCAAGGCTTTACAATGATGAGCGGGGCGCAGATAGTGCATGACGAGTTGTTTTATATAAATCTTGAGTCATTACTTCACCCGTTTTTGTCTCTATTATTTTCTGCACCACCCCATAGAGAATGATGAGCAAAAGCAATCAGAAATATTGAACTCAGTTGCAAAACTGACGACTGCCTAAAATGAGCGGGAGCTAGAATAATTCGCTAAAAGTCTGAGACTGTCCGACAAGAGCAACACATGTGGGAGGTAAGGCAACTGATCTGGAAAGAATTTACAAGTAGTTAGGGTCCCCGAAAATGCCGCGTTGCCATTCCGGCCGGAGATCCCATGCGATTTGTTACCTAACCCTGAGAATCAGAGCCGGCATTAGGTGGTCAGTGTGGTGGATCACTGTGGTTGAGATTAATCCATCCCATTTCAACTTACGATCGAAAACTGATATTATTGCCGTAGGCTTTCTTTGCTTGACTACAGCTTTACATCAACATCAAAAAGCAGCGAGATATAGCCGAGGATAGTTTATTGAACAAGGCCTTTTTCATACAGGTGAGAAACTACAATCGAGAAGAACGATAAAATCCACTCCGGATTTCATGTAGTATGCGGCTTATGTGTAAACATGTAGTAGCAGGCAGCCTGAATCAGTAAAACGATCAGTCACAGTTCTTACTTACTGGCATCTCATGGCGGATGTGATCCTACTAAAGTGAGACGACGAAAGCAAATGGACAAATGGTTTGTTTGGAAATCATATCACCGATTATCGTCCTGAAGCAACTGCACAGGACGGGTGGCGTTTACGTTGGTGCGACCACCAACAAGACGTAAACAGAAGCGAACACGTATCAAACCGTGATTTGAGTTCACAGGTTTAGACCAGAATAAACGACAACCTTCTATTGATCCATGCTAGCGGTGACCAATCACAAAAACGGCCAATCTGAGTCCAACGTGAAGACGTAGGAGGACGCCATGTCAGTTTATGCCGCTTCTTGTGGTAGAAGTTCGTACTCGCCAGAAGCAATCTGTGGTCGGAGCACAGCTGGATGAGACGATCGCCGTTGTCAGTGCGATCGACTGGGATAGCAAATGGGCATCCGATGTGCCTTTCGGAATCTCCCAAACAGCCAACTTAGGCGTTGAAATCCCCAGAAATGACCACCACGTCCGTTGGACGTGGGCTACGGAGCAGCTGAGACAAATCCCGGCATAATTCGTTCTTGATTTCAGAGGAACTGCAGTCAGTCGGCACAAACATAGACACGACGAAAAAGCATCGACGCTTCAGTTTGTTGTTGTTGACACGAACAGAACCATCCAACTGAACTGCACACAAACGACTGCTGACTGGAATCCAGTCTAGTAGTGCACGCTCGATTCCCATGCGCAGGACAATCCCAACGCCAGCCTGACCACGAGCACTAGACACCGAATCATCCAACACGCGAAGAGTGAAGCGAGAGACTGAGGTTGTATCTGGGGTTTGAAGAGCGATCACAGAAGTGAGGTCTTTTAAGTGTGTTTCGGAGACACAGCATACATCTATTTTAAGAGCGTCAAGAGTCTTAGCGAGAGTAGCTTGTTGCCTTACCTAGCAGTGTGCGGACGTTGAAGGCAGCCAGGTGAACTGTCTCCAAATGCCTCCGTATGGTCGAGGATGGGTGTTTCAGGCTCCGAGATGGCTACTCGTCCTGAACTCCTCCCCGAATGCTCCCAAGTGACCGTGCGTCTAACACAGCCTCTGTTGAGGAAGTTCTACTCACTGCCTTCTCGTGGCAAAGGTGCTTCCACTAAAGTGAGAGGGCGAAAGCGGATGCCCAGCGCTCTCCACCAGGTTGGTTGACTAATAGTCAGTCCAAGGGAGATGGCTAAACCCTGGACCCAAACCAACCATGGGTGGCGTGTGAGGCGTACAACGGTATGCTCACCGGCATCTGTGGCGATGAGGTGTACTGGGTACCCAGGATGTTTGGCCTCATCCGAAGGGCGTATGAACTCAACAATCAGTCACCGGCTCCCATTGGGTTACGGACCCCACGTTTCGTCCCGCTGCCTTGCGGGTTAAGCTTAGGATAGCTAAATGCTAAAAGCCCCTGCGTTGGCTTGGGCAACCTGGCAGTTCCGGGCCTAGAAACAAATCATGGACTCTGACTATCTACCCTCTCCTCCCTGATTGTACCATGTTTTGTTTGACACACAGTCTAAAACCAAACAGGTGTGAAATATAACAATATTTATATATCTTTCTTACTTTACTTTTATGCGGCTAGCTCCCGAGAGAGGATGAGCCGGCTTCATGGATGTCCCGAATGTAAGGGAAGCTGTCATGAAGAGTCTTGGGAATAAAGTACAAAGTGGCGTCCTCAATGTCACTCGGCTTTTCGTTCGAGGTAGCAACTCTAGCCCGTGCACAGCCTAGCGCTACCTGTCGGGAAATAGGAAGTTTTTGTGTTGGGAGCCGGTGACCGAACGAGCGGTTCGTAGGTTTTTTGGATAGTGGTCTAGCAATCCGAGACGCCCAATGCGACCTAGTGATTTTAGTGCATGATTGCCGGTAGCTCCCTAGGAGCTCGTTTACCATTCGGTAGAGGTCACCTAGACCCAGTGGTTCATGCAATCCTGTTTATTGCACGAATTTTCTTCGTAGCCGTTGGATCCAACAGATCCCATTCGCCTATGCAGGAGTATCCGCCTTCGTATGCTGGGTATAGTCTCACCAAGCTTTTTAGACATCGGTTTCTCTTAACCTGGTTTGGTCCGCCTGTCGAGCGGTTTGCCGGGTTGTGGCCACTGATGCATGCCTCAGCTCTGTGGAGCCACAGGTGAGAGCTGGGCAGGTGGAGACAAAAGAGATGGAAGATAACCCGAGGGGCACGACATTCTATGAACTCAGAGGTGCTACTCCTTTCAAATACCCCATACACCCCTGTCACAGTTCCCATCGGTTACAATCGGTCCTTCGTGTAACCCCGAAAAGAAAAGAAACACAAATTTGGTTAATTTAGTTTGCGTGTTATGATGACCCCGAGGGCTGTGCTGATTGGAGCGCAAAGCTCTCCTTCAGAGTGACTCATATCGGGGGGGGGGGGAGTAGCCAGACAAAAACAATGCGGCTTTGTCACAGGGTGTGGCGGGATTCTCTTATGGCAGCGAACTCTACATAAAAGCCACAAAAGCCCACAGACAGCAATGTGGCGTGCGTGAATGTGCCCCCCCCCCCCCCCCAACAAATGAGGCCATTGCCTCTTGCCTCTTACTCAGGTTTTCTGAGTGGGGTAAGATTCACTAGGACGCGTTGCCCATCCCCGACTGGCGAACCGCTGCCCAGCACGCAATCATGTTGCCCGACAGGTAGGCTGTGAACGGGCTAGAGTAGCTACCTCGAACAAAAAGCTGAGCGACGCTGGAGACGCCACTTCGTACCTTATTCCCAATGTTCTACATGAACGGTTCCATTATACATACCGCTCATAGGCAGGTGCCATTCGGGACAAGAGGCTAGCCACATAAAAGTAAAAGTCATTTAGTTTGCAATGCCCTGTCCCAAAACTATCCACTAGTCTTTATACGGATGAATGGTCTGCAACATGAATAATCAGTTCAGTTCATTTCATTCAACCATGAACCTCGTATTTCCGTGCTCTGGTTTTGGTTGCTTCCTCGTAGCATCGCCGAGCTGAGGGAAAGATAGACAGAAGCATAGAGTGGGAAAGAGAAAAAGTATTGTGGAAATCACGAGGACAAAAAGGAGCCCGAATGCAACTACTCCACTGAGCGCGACAGTCAGCCATATTATTTAATGTCTCCAACCACCTGAGATGCGGATCTCCTGGAACCCAACCTGGAAGTCTAACACGTCCTACTGGGCTAAGTCCATTGGTCAGGGTTCTCATGCTCTTTTGCCAAGTCACAGACTGACCATCTCGATCTACCTACCAGTCATTACTTGCACAAGAACAACAGGCAAGAGGCACAACAACCGAATTTCTCACCAGTGTAAAGCACGTGTCCTTACCACCAAATACAACTTATCTAGATTCATTGGGACAAAAGATTGCATGATGATGTCTCAAACACTAAGAGAATCACTGCAACATTGCTCTATTTGAACATTAATTGGGTAAAAAGTGGTCGGAAGAGAACCTCTAGTCGGAAAAATCTTTCACACATTTATTTCAGGACTCACACAAGTACGGTACGCATCAACGAATCACAGCGCAGCAAACACAACCTTTCAGTGCTCTGATTCAATATAAGTCTATCAAGTTTTTTGATAAAAGGATGCCCTTCTCATGGAGATACTGATGTTCCACGTGCAGTTTTCAAGATTAGGTACCTTAGGTTATGAGCAGACGTCCTGAGGACAACTGATGCCTAATCTTACGCCTGAAGTGTGCATTACGGAGGTACTAGACGAACGTTAAATGCAATCATAGTCCTTTTCAGCCTGCGAAGTGCGTTACCCACATTCCGTGTATTCTTACGTACAAATGACATTAATGGTGCATACGGAGCAGTAGTTTAACACCTATTCGGGTCATTTCCCCGGTGGTGATCGAGAGGTTTAGAGCGTTTGTTTACCACCACCTCAGAGATCCAAAGTTCGAATCTCCGCCATCACCGGTCACTTTCATCATCATCATCGTACAGCATTAAATAGTAGGGCGGGCCTCACAGATCACTGCCTTTCTCACCATGTTGCACGTTGACTTAGAAAGTGTGAATATACAAGATGGACAGGGAGTGGACCTACAGGGCTGGGAATAGAAACAACGCCTTATAACCAACACACAGAATACACAGTCTAACTGTATAAACGCACATTGATCAATCATTCTGATTAAACAGAAAGTGACAACACGATCGCCCTTGTTCACGGTTTGCTGCAATATTCTTCAGTGTATTTATCCAGCCAACTGGTGGATGGATCTTTTGGACCCCAACCACGAAGACGTGAGGTACCTACGTTTCCTAAGTTCACTGTACATTTTCTCATTCCCAGCTGCCAAGTCATCTGCTGACCTCCACGTGAGTTCTTTCACTCCCCAGGAGGAACGGGAATTAGGACACGGTAAGGTAGGCGTGTGTCTGTCATATGGAACACGTGCTCTAACTAACGAAACCTACTAAGCTGGATACGCTGTGATAGAGAACTCACTGAAGTGCCCCCCAATTCCCAGTTTATGACCCCAGTAATGCTTACTCGGTGATTCCATCATATCTTAGCGATACTACACGAACATCGGTGTTCGAAAACCTGAAGACAACGAATATCTACACACAGACCCCTAGTCCCGCAACTATACAACAAAAACTGAACGCACTGCGGCACAGTACACACGTCATTTCAACTTCAGTGAAATATCAGGTCACCGCCACAAGTGCTCCAGTCCAACGTACGCCCCTCGAGCCTTAGATATACGCGTGTTCAACTTTACTACAGTGTTCCCATTCGTCGTCATGCTGCTGCTGAGGTAACTGAAGAGATCCACAACCGCCAGCACTTCTCCATCGAGCATCAAGCTTGGAACCGTTGACGTCCAGTCTTGTAACATCATTTTACACTTCAAAGGTGCAAACCGCATGCCGAATGGAGTTACAGCTCTTGAAAGTCTATCTAATGTACGTTGTGCATGTTTTGTGCATTCGAACAAGCACACACGGTGGTCCGCGTAATCTAGGACACACAGCTTTTCATTATTCCTTAGTTCGACGCCCACATCCTGAAGATTTCGCAAGGCATTCTCCATTATCTCGTCCACGATGAAGTTAAACGGGAATGAGGAAATCGGACATCTTCTCCAACGACCCCTGGTTTTTTCGAATGGACTGGATATTTCACCACAAACTCTTACGCGGCCAGAAGTATGAGGGTACAATGACCTCAGTAGATTCACGAACTTCTGTGGCATACCTTTCATGTGAACAGCATTGAATAGTGCCGTCCGGTCAACCGAATCCAAAGCGCCTTCAAGTCGAGAAAAACCATTATTGCCGGTCAACGGTGTGTGACGCGTCCCAAGTACTTGACGAAGAGTAAAAACCTGATCGATGCATCCTCGACCTGGACGGAATCCGGCGTGTTGTTCGCGGGTGTTCCTCTCGCGAGCCAGTGTAAGACGGCGCAGCAAAATCGAGGCTAATATCTTGGTGACTATGTGAATTAAGCTAATCCCACGATGATTACTACAGCCATTGCGTATTCCCTTCTTGAAGATGACTACAGTCAACGACTCACCTCATAATAACGGAATATGCTCCTCCTTCCAAACGTCACGGAGCAAGATAGTGAGTGATTTTATCAATGCACCACCACCCATTTTGTAAAGAACTGGAAGCAGTTTGTCAGGACCAGCCGCTTTCCCTCGCTTTAGCTCGACTCCATTTCTACTTCCGATGGGGGATCGAGTAATACTCCCCTAGGAATCACACTTGTTGTCTCAACAAGGGTATCAGTCACCTTTCTTGTAACCTGGCACAATCATCGATTCACACTATTCCCTGAGAATCCGCTGATTATCCCAGATTACCCGAAGTTTTCTTAACTCCGAAACCAAACCTTCGCCTTCATCCTTGAAGAAAGATGGAGACAACCCATCCGGTTCAGCGGCTTTGTACCTTTCCAAGTAACCCATCTCCCGCATAATCTTCATCTCTGATGGAGGATTGATATTCACCTGCATCAGTTCTCTCGCAGGTATGTTTGAAGACCCACTGTTGAAGTGGGCCAACTGAATTGTTCCTTAAAGTGCTCCACCCAACGATCCAGACGACATCCTTGAGAGTGTATCAGTGAGCCATCGGCTTCTTTGATTACCACGTTTACACCGGGCTTTCGTGGACCGTTCCCTTTAATCAACAAAAAAGGTTGCGAGCACTGTCAACAGACCCAGCCTTTTCTATTTCTTTACATTTCTCTCGTTTGTGAGGCCTACTTGAAATAGAGTCTTGGGGGCATTCGAAGTGGCATACAAGGTTTCCTTCAGCTGTACTCAGCGTTTGTCTGGGTCCCGGACATCTGACTGCATAGATAATCGTGGAGACAGCCCTGTCTGAAAATCATATCGCTGGTTATCATCCAGAAGCAACTGTGCGGGACGGGTAGCATTTATGCTGGTGCGACCATGGGAAAGACGTAAACGAGAGCGAGCAAATACCAAGGACCGATCAGAGTCCACAGGCGTAGACCAAAATGAACGGCAATTTTTAATCGATCCACGCCAGCACTGACCAAAGACAATATGGTTTATCTGAGTCCAACGTTGTGAAGACGTAGGAGGATGCCATGTCAGTCTATGCATATTCTTATGGCAGAGGTTCGTACTCACCAGGAACAATTTGTTGTCACAGCACGGCTGAATCGGACGATCGCCGTCGTCAATGCGATCGACTGGGATAGAAAATGGGCCTCTAATCTGCCTTTCCCAATTACCTAAACGGCCAACTTGGACGTTGAATTCCCCAGGAATGACCACTACGTCCGCTGAACGCACGCTTCGAAGCAGCTGAGACAAATCAAGATGAAATTCATCCTTGGACTCAGAGGAACTGCAGTCAGTCGGCACAAACACAAACACGACGAACCATTGACGAAACAGTTTGTTGCTGTTGGCACCTACAGAACCATCCAACCGAACTGCACACAAACGACTGCTAACTGGAATCCAGCCTAGCAGTGCACGCTCAGCTTTTACGCTCAAAGCAACCCCTACGCCAGCTTGACCACGGGCACCGGATACCGAATCACCCAACACGCGAAGAGTGAAGTGAGAGACTGAGATTCTATCTGGGGTGCGAAGAGTGACCACAGAAGTGGGGTCCTGTGTGCGTGTTTCGGAGACACAGCATACATCTATTTTAAGTGTCAAGAGTTTTAGAGAGAGCAGCCTGTTGCTCTATCTGACATAGTGTGCGTATGTTGAAGGCAGCCAAGTGAAGCGAACATGTAGCCTTGAGACGTCCGTTCGATATAGGCTCGACTCCTGAATTATGGGTTTCTACAGAACTGCATTTACCCGTGGCGTTTTGCATCGATATTAAATTGAAATAGGGAAAATCGGTAAGGCTCTTTACAGGAAAGATACTGGAGGTTTCTGGGCGGCTCGTATTTCGCAGCTACCCACACCGCAGAAGGGGTTTCCCTTTGGGAACCCTGACCGGAGCCTTCGAGTCAAAAGTCTGACCCCACAAGGCAGTGGGGCGTTAACTCAGAACGAGAGCGTGATCGAAGAACCCGTGAAGGAACTTCTTCTAATCTTTGACGAGGAAACCTGATTATTGAAAGCATTATGCCTTGCCTTCGCTGGTGATTTGTTATCGATCTCCCTTTAGAATTCAGTCCTTAGATCCATGCACTTAATGGAGCAAGCGGAAGGTCGATCAAGCAGCATCCTTTGGGTCGGGGGCTGCCCAGCTTAGGGGGGCAATAACTTCTCAAAGAAGTGCGATGACTTCTCCGGCTTAAGGAAGCCTTCCTGTATAGCTCTTTGGGTCATAAAGGCACACAAACCATCTCAGCACGCCAAGGTACAGTCTCGTCGTGACGGCTATCTCTCAGTGGGAATCTCAATGGACAACTTAAAAAACACCTCTGGACCGCTTGGCGATTGAGAAATCCAGATATGGAATGCAATATGCGCCTCCCAAGTGCAAAGTACTCTATAAGATTGGTAGGAGCCTGTGTGCACTTACCCTTTATGGTGATCAGCTTCAGTTAGTTGATAATTCTAAGTACCTTGGGAGCTTAATAACAACTAGAGATGGTGTTGCGGAGATCAACTCCCGAATAGCGATAAATTTTGGCCAATCTGTGACATGTGGCTCTCTCTTCATATACATATATATATATATATATATATATATATATATATATATATATATATATATGTATATATATATACAAACGGGCATGGAGAGTAGGACGAGAACCGCAGTCATTAGTATCAAGACTATAAATAAGATTTGCGAAATATGGATATATCCCCACTATATTCGGCCACTCAGTCGATGAATCGCTCGGAACCCACCCAGGAAACCTAACATGCCCTACACAGCCCGATCCACTGATTAGACTTCTTATACTTTTCATGTCATGAAGTGGCCAACCTTACTCACCGTGTAATCACCAGCTGCCCTAGCAAACGATGCACATCAAGGGATTTTATCCGGGATAATGCACCGCACATGACTCAACCACTTTTGTTTGGTGACCATTAGTGTTTCATCTAATTTGTTTTGCCTGCCTGATACTCTGTGCCTAACCTCTTTGTTGCTGATAAGGTGTTCCCACCAGAATCGAACAATGCTACGAAAATATCGGTTTTCAGATAGCGCAGTGTGCATGTTTCCAAACAGCAAAGAACTGGCGGAACTACTGCAGCTTACGCTTGAACATTGATAAACAAACTGATATCATGTTATCGAAACGAATGGCAATGGTTAGCAAAACCAAACAAGTCTTCTGTATGCGCGAAGGAACTTCGTCCGATATCCGACTTTCGCGTGAAATGCGGGTGCCTAGATTGTTTCTATTACATGCTTGTGCATTAGTGTAGTGGAAGGGGGCATACACCCGATGGCCACGAAGGCCTACTGCACTATCAGGCATAACCGGCAACCAGATCCTGAGACTTGGAGTGGCAAAGAACCACATAAGATCCCACTAAGTCGGGTGTGGTAACGATCCGGACGACAGTGAAATGCTGTCTACCAACAAAACAGAGCTTATCTACTTTTTATTACATGCTTAGGCATGAGTGCAATGGAAGGGGTATACATCCCGTAGCCAAAAAGGCCCACTGTACAGCTAGGGATAATCGGCAACCAGACCCTCAGACTTGGAGTAGAGAACCATATAAAGTCCCAGTAGGTCAGGTGTGGTAACGAGCCAGACGACGGTAGATCACTGACTACCACTAAAGTAACCAGTGATAGCGGGTATTTAGACCTCTGACCTCCGATGTGCTAGTCAAACGTTATAAATCACTCGACCACCATCGTAATGTCTGGCGTTGGATCAACCCAGTCCTGCAATATTTTGCATTTTGAAAGTGCAAAACGTACACCGAACATTGCCATACAGCTTTTCCGACTATCCACAAAAGCTTACAACTTTCTTGAGTCTTTGTTTAGAAGAAGTATGTCGTACACATTCAAGAGCTGATGTCTTTCCACCTCGGAAAAGATCAATACCGTTATATTTGAATGGCAAAAAGGGCAATCTCTAGGACCATATCAATTAAGAAGTTACATAGGAAAGAAGAGAGGGGACAATACCGATAAGCAAATATTTATCGCGATGGACTCAGGTGAGGGATCACCGTAACCCTGAACTTGGCTTCTGCTATTCGTGTAGATTTTGACAGAAATGATTTTGTGGCAAGAGGCAGCGAAATGGATCTGTGCCATCGACTGAATCGAATGCCGCTTTTAGTTCAATGAGAACAGATACGATAGGCTTACGAAATGTACTTATTCTCTTAGATTTGTCGTAGAGTGAAGACAACGCCGACCAGATATAAACTCTGTTTGATTATCGCACGATTAGTGTACGCCAACGACAGATAAACGGTTGATAATAATAATAATAATAATAATAATAATAATAATAATAATAATAATAATAATAATAATAATAATAAGAGTAGTAATAACAGTGGTAGTAGTAGTAGTAGTAGTAGTAGTAGTAGTAGTAGTAGTAGTAATAGTAGTGGTAGTATTAAAGAAAGCCACATATTACACTAAAATTGTCATGGCCTTTTGTGACTATGACCAGTCTGCTTACAGCTAACGGTGATACTTTACCTATGTCACCAGCGAAGATAACTCATTCACACTGAAGATTTTATTTAGAACTCGAGTACCTTTTTGGTGGGAGTCTATTTGAGTGGTGACCAGGAATGTACCATTCTGAACTCATGCACAAGTGCATTAAAAACAAATTCATAATCACTAACAATAAGCGATATATATATATATATATATATATATATATATATATATATATATATATATATATATAATGTTCAGCTGGGTCTTGGAACCATGGGTTGTTTTCTCCATGAGCTCAAGCACAAGTACGGAGTAAAAAATATGATTCAGTCGATACCATGATTTTTATTTCGTTCAACTCCTCAATGCTTATTGAGACAAGCTTGTTTACAAACTCCTTCGTTTGACCAAAGACGGCAGTCAGTAGTGCCCGCTAAAAATCGACTATTCACTAGTTTTCGTGCGAGCCAGGAGTCTCGAGAAAAGCTGGATTATTTATACGGCTCCTTCAAACCAGTGTTTTCCCTTTACTCGCGTTTTTATGCCACAAAAAGGACTCTGGTGAAGATTCCCTTAGGCTTATAGTGGACCAAATCAGTGGTTAGACCCGAGCAGTACGATGGTCAGGCGAACGACCACAAATCGACGAGTTGTGATCATTAGGTCAGACTTAGTGATAAGCACACGCGATTAGACGAAAGTTGCGTGCAAGTTACAACTGCGATCTTTACGCGCCCTAAAGCATGCAAAAATGCTCGCACCGGTTGGTTCAGCCAGGTGGGCGAAAACTAAGCAAATGTTTTGTCAGTTTTGTCGAATTTTCGTCAGTTGTGCTTCTTGTGAATACACTAAACGCTACGCAGACCTCGCGAACTGTTTCATTTTAGCAAGCCACTATAAATAATCTGCGTCATGGTCACCATACAACGTTGTTAAAGTTATCGTGGCCAGTGGCGTAGTTGCATTTGGACCTTTTCTTTGTCTTCGTGATGTCCACTTATTACTTTGATTTTCTGGATCTATTCCTTCCATGCTACAATTCTTTTTGTCCTTTACTAGAGGACGCTGGAAGGCAGGAACCGAAACCAGAGCACAGAAGTGCGAGGTTAGTGGTTGAAAAAACTGAAACTAAAACTGATAGGTGCCTCTGTTTAACAACCTCGTTACGCGACCGATACAGTCCGATGTTATTTTGCGCCACTAGAACAGAGAAAACTGTAGTGATAGTGGTCAGCTGACAGACCAAAAACTAGGTTACTGATATCAGGCTGCCAGGTTCTACCTGTTTGTCCGACGGGTATCCAGTAAACAAGCAACAAGCAAGCTGCAAAAATGCTGCTTCACTGCCGTCGGTAAACAATAAGTTATGCTACTAGATGTATGACAAGCACAGGGCCTCGTTTAGTTTCGAAAAATAACTGTCAATTCATTTCCACGGATACCGACGTAAATCCATTTAACCAACTAACTGAACGAAGCGTTTCCAGCAATGATACTCGTTTCGCCCCCAGGGAAAAGATAAGAAACAACACTAGGCGTATACTAACACATCTCATCCTTCGTCCGCCACAGCAGCGTTCACATTTGTTTGCCATACTGAAGTGAATCCAATTGACAGCAGACGCGGACAAATTCAAACAGATTTGAAAAGAATGCAAGTCAGAAATTCGTGTGGTGCATTTGGTGCAAGCGGGTTTCCTCGCACGGAAAAGCTCTAACAGATCCATTATTTTGAACACATTTGTTACACAGAATACCAATTCCTCTGTGCTAGCTCTCCACCGTCCTGACGACATCCCGGCTACTTTATCCGAGCAAATATCCGAGAGTTTCGCGGAGCATTTGTGCTCTATTTTGATTATTCACCAACGTTAACCCATCCTACTCTTCCTCCAAAAGCTTTAGGATAACACCTGGATAGCATCCATTTTTCGGTCCAAGATGTTGAGCTACGGCTCAAACATGTCAACCCGTATAGCTCAATGGACCTGCACGATATACTAAAAGAACGCGCAAATATCCTAGCTCCCCCATACTTCGTCCTATTTCAACGTTGTCGTGGAAGGAAGTCATAATCATACGTATTTTTAAAAAGGGTGGTCGGCATTTCCTATCCAGCTAGTGTCCGTAGCAAGGCTTTTGGGCTACGCCGCCCGCAGACGAATAACTGAATTCTCACTTTCCAACACGGATTTCTGCCAGGCAGACCGTGTATCACCAACATGCTAACTGCCATGGATAGTTTCACGCACGCCTACGACCAGGGAAAAACCTCCCACGTCATCTTCAAAGATTTTGCGGTCTTTGACAGAGTGACACACTCCCTTGCTTAACAAGTTGAAAGTGCACGGTATCGTTAGTTAACTCTTCTGCGCACCTAAAAGATTTCTGTTTGAGCGCACCTTCACTGTGTGTGCAGGCGCATCTTAGTTCCCTCAATCTCCAGTCACTATAGGAGTCCTTCAGGGCCCTGTACCAAGCCCTTCACTGTTTTTAATCTACATCAACGATCTGCCAGAAACTGTGAGGTCCAACATCACCATGAACGCGGACGATGTGACTATCAGGGACCCTTCAAGTACACAACTGCAATCGACGACGGATGCGACCAACCGCTGGTCGGTGGACTGCAACCCACTGATAAATGACGATAAATGCGTTAGTATGTTCTTCGGTGGCCCCACAGATCAACCCTTTCGAGCTAACAAAACATCGCCAACCTAGAAGGTAGATCAAAAACAGGTGTTGGGTTCCTGGCTGACAGCAATCTGCTCATCGCATCAGCTGAAAACTAGCAGGGCTGCCCTTCGAATTCTAAACTCCAAGAGGACATTCTCCATAAATCTAAGGAAGACTTGAGGATTCTTTACGGCACCTACACCCGCCCCATCTTAGAATACGGCAACCAAATTACATACGCGGGTCTCATCCGTGACCGTAACTACCTCGAGCGGGTTCAAAGAAAGGAAGCAAAGATTGTCCGAGTGTTGGTCAACCCTCTTTCGCTGTTACGACTGACGGCACTCAATCTCTATTCCTTGGACCTGAGGCGTATTTGAGATACCTCCCTAATTTCCCACCTTTTTTCTCTTCCGGTCTAGTCGATCGCTTCGCATGAGGCGACCACACTTAGATACTCTTAGAGAACATATTAGGGAGCTGTTTAAATATCACCCACAGACATTCTTGCGGCAACAATTTTTCACATCAAGGGTGATTTCTGTTTGGAACAAACTCCCACAAGATAGTGGACGTCCCAACAAAGGAGGCTTTAGAGCAGAAACTTGACATACCCACGGGACTTTCACTTACCCAACCGCCAAACTCCTAACTAGAATATCACTGTGAGTGCTACTACTATTGCTTGTGCTGTTGTTATTGAAACTTGGTTTTACGCGATCCGTCTCACTTAACGCCCTCTACATAACGAACCTGGTAAGGTCATTGCCGTTCAGCAATTTCACATCCGGAACGGAAGAAAACGCGTAAGATCACGGATTCTTCCGACTTGAGTCTCGAACCCGTGAACCAAGTCAAGAACTTCAAGGACCGTTTCTGACAAACTTCAGTAAGTTTGTACCATTTGGATGAGGAGAGAGCCTATCTGGCTCTTTTGTCAGGATATCGGAATGCTTAGGTTCAAAAATGATGAAAACACTAAATAAGGGGAAGCGCGCCTGTAAACAGTGTTGCGAGGTGAAAATGTGCACCCAGTCAGCCGAAGAAGCATAGCAGCGCACGAAAACAATAAAAGAAATATAACTAACTTGATCCCATAAGAATCTGAAAATTTTGGAGAATCAAAAATTCCACAGGTAATTACAGCAGACAAGAACGGAATTTACGCAGTCAATTACCATCGAGCGCTTTAATCCGTGTTAAATGCATGCACACGCCGACCTTCGGCCCAGCTGTTTCGAATGGGTGGCCTTGAAGCTTCATTCTTTTCAGTTCAGTTCAGTTCAGCTCAGTTTGCACAGGACAGGTAATGGCCACAGCCAATCGAGAGTCCAGAATTCCTTCGATCGTGTGCACACCAGTTATGCACCCACCACTGCCGAGTGTATTTCATCGAATCCCCGCTAAAACTGAGAGGGAAACGTAAAACCTCATCGCACATCAACTGCGAGAGACATTATGCATCGTGAGCGTTCACTGAGACAGTATGCAATGAGGGAAAAAGTTTGTTAAAACATACTCCAGAAGGACCACAGTGCTACTCGTCATCCATCTAGTTGATATACTCAAGGCTCACTACAAGGAAAGATTTCGTACCGCTTGCGATCTAGGGCACCTTTGAAGGATTGGACTGTCCGCAGATCTACCATTCCACCAGGCAGACCGTTCCAACTGTTCACAACCCTGTTGCTGGAGAAGTGAGATCTAGCCATCAACCTAGGTCGGGCTTTTATCAACTTCTTTTCATGTCTCCTTGTTCTGGAGTCTACGGTCAACTGGATTAGACTATCTGGTCTAAGGCCAGAAAAGCCCTTCATTACCTTGAACGTTTCTATGACATCCCCTCGATGTCTCCTCCTTTCCAGCGAGAAAAGATTCAGGTCACAGAGTCTCTGCTCGTAAGTCTTACCCCTCTGCCCTTCAATCAGTCACGTGGCGAGACGTTGGACTTTCTCGAGGCAGGCGGCGCCCTTTTTGTAGAAGGGTGACCAAGCCTGCACGCTACCTTCTAAGTGAGGTCGTACTATAGCCATGTAAATAGGTACGAATACCTCCGGCTTCCGGTAAGACAAAGCTGATCGCAGTCTAAAGAGCTCCCCGCGAGCCTTATGCGCGCCGCGTTGCACTGGTCCGACCATTTGAAGTCACTTTTCATGATGATCCCCAGGTCTTTAACCCTACTGGCTGCCTCTATGGTGAATAGCCCTTGATCATGAGCGACAGTTGGGCTCTCTGTTGCCCTTGACAACAAATGGCTTTTTTGAGCGTTTAGAGGTAAGTCCCCCTTGTATGCCCAGCTCAGGACGGTACCTATTTCCCTGCCCAAGTCCGCCCTACCCTTAGATCCAACAATCTTCACATCATCCGCAAAAATAAAGCTGGGCGATTGAAGAGTGGATGCTAGGTCATTAATAAATAACAAGAACAGGACCGGGCCTAGGACGGATCTCTGAGGTGCATCACTAGTGACGTTCACCAAACTGGAGCACCTGTCCCCCACTTTGACGTAAAACGTCCTGTGGAAGAGGAAGTCCTCCAGCCACCTATATACTGGCCTACTTATACCGAAAGTCTCCATCTTGCATTGCAAAAGACGATGATTAACGGAGTCGAAAGTCTTGCTAAAGTCGAGGTAGCATACCTCAACTTGCTTACCTTCGTCCAGTCGTCGAGTTACTTCATCTAAGAAGAACAGGAGATTGGTCAGACAAGATCTATTTTTCAGGAATCCATGTTGGGCCGGACTTAGCATGGAGTGCTGCAGACATGGGCACGGATGATCTTCTCCAGGACTTTACACAGAATGCTAGTTGAGCTTACCGGCCTGTAGTTCTGCATATCCGACTTAGGCCCACCTTTATGTATTGCCACGACTACCGCGACTTTCCAGTCCTGAGGCAGCTTACCCTGGTCCAACGTGGATCTGTACAGTCTGCATACCGACGGAGCTATTATATCCGCCAACGGCTTGATGATAGCTGGATGAATGCCATCTGGGCTCTCTGACTTGTGGCTGTTTAACTCCTGCAGGTACTTACGCACGCATTCCTCTGAGAGATCTAGCTCGTTTGACTGGGGAGGATGCACCAGGGTCAGATCTGCTCGTACCCCATTATCCATTCTATGTACACTACCAAAGTATTCCCCCAGGGCGTCTGCTTTGCCCTGGTCATCAGTGACAATACCATAGTCTCTAGTGCATAGCGGACCTACGGCATTTCATGTTGAGCCTTTAGACTGTACATAGCTGTAGAACTTCTTCGGCTGCTGTCTTACAGACTGGGTCAATTTGAGCTAAAATTCCCGCTTGGAAGTTCTCAGAAGGCCCACAGTCTCGTTTCTCAGCTTTGTATAGCGGTTCCAAGCTAGCTGACTGCCGGAAGATTCGTACTGGTTCCAAGAGCGGTTTTAACGTCTGATGGCCTTGGCTATTGCAGCCTTCCGCCACATGGGTTTGCCCTCCCCACTCCTTCATTTTAAGGGTGCGAACTCTTCCTGTAGGGCAGTCAGAAATCTCTTTATGGTCTGCCAGCTCTCCTCGGCAGTAGCCTCCTCTGTCGTGTCCCAGGTGAAACCCATCGCCCTATTACGAAGCCCATCTATGTCCATACTGCCGAAATTCCTAACCAGCCTTGAAGGTACCTTCGGTTGCCGCGTGCATAGGACTATTTTGACACACACGTGGTCACTCTTTCCCAGCGGTGCACAATAATGCAGTCCAGCCACATCGTTGGGGAAGTTCGTTATAGCTAGATCCAGCAAGGATGGAACACATCCAGTCCTATATCTGGTATTCTCCTTAATATGCTGATACAACGCATTATCATGCAGCTATTCTAAGTAGGTTTGCTCCTCCGATCCCGGCACGCAGACCTCAGCCACCCAGTCGATGTGCGGGAGATTGAAGTCACCCACTATTAGGGTCTTTTGTGCGTCCTTAACTAGTTCAGTCAAAGTCCGCAGCAAACAAACGTCCTCTTCAGGGTTAGTGCCTGGGGCCCTGTAGACACAGACGAAGTTAACCGTTCTGCCTGGAAGGATGATCGTAACGGCGCATAGCTGGATATTGCGAGTGCACACCTTGGTCTGAGACTCAAGGTGGTTTGCACCTGACCTAACGAGAATGGCTACTCTACCACCAGGGCGATCCTGTTCTCGATCCTGCCTGTAGACTATAAAAACCGTTACCTTTTAGGCCTGGCACATGGTCTTCTTCAGAAAGCCACGTTTCCGTAACGGCAACTATTGACGCTTTCTGCTCGTCAGCGGTTTTGTCGAGTTCCGCCCATTTGTTTCTAATACTACACGTGTTAGAATATAATACCACCGCATTTGCCCCGTCGCCTAGGTGTCTCTTGTTATTCACTCCTGATTGTTTCCCAGGAGCAACGCCTGAGATGATGACACGTTTTTCGCTTCGGATATCCCCACTGGGGTGCATGAAGCCGGCTGATGGTCCAGAACTCCCGACGACTCCCAATCCATCTCTATAGGAGTTGCCACAACATCCAGATTGGCAGGGGTCGCGCTGTCATCTATCTTCGGACAGTACTGCCAATTCTCGTCTTCCAGCTCTTCTTGAATTACAACTATTTGCTTTGTTCACTTCAGCTCAGTTCCGTTTGCACCGGATTTGTAATGGCCACGGCCAATGGAGCATCCAGAACTTTTGCGATGGTATACACACCGGTTATGCGCGCACCGCCGCACAGTGTATTTTTCGAGTCTCCACTAAAAATAACATGGAAGCGTACAACCTCATGGAGAGTCCGCTGCAAGAGACATTATGCACCGTGGGCAGTCTCTGGGACAGTTGGTCGTCACACAGAGTAACAGCAACAACAACGAAGACTATACAGGATATTTTAGAGTCAAGGACATTTGTCATAAATCACTCCCAAGATCGATTCAATCTATTTCACAGTGCAATAATCCTTTGTGTATTGAAGCCTCTGGAGACTCCGGTCGTTTCAGGATTTTCGCAGTGTTCTCGTCACTCATTCGTTGCTTATCCCGACGAGGGGATGAAACTTATGAACGGACAGATAATTCTGGCACGGGTTTCTGTCGACCCAACGAAGAAAACGGACCTGCCGGAGGGAGTGTTGTAACCAGTCATTCTTGCGGTTTGGGGGATATCCCTCGAAAGCTCGATTTCCGGCAGGATTCGATTGGTGGTGGACACCTTCCCGACCAAAGAAGTGTTTCCTTCAAGAAGATACAGCATGACCTGAGCCACTGAGGCTGAACCTAAGAGATTTGAGAAAAATGTCTCTTCTAAATCTTTCCGACCTAGGTATCGCAGTGTGGAAAGCAATTGTGAGAGACCAAGGCTACGTTGGATCGCCCCTTTCGCACCGAGTGCTCCCATGGATTGGGGCTCGGTCTCAGACACCGAGAACTGCGAGGCCAAAAATTCTGAGAACTAGCTCAGCAAGCAAGACTCCGTTTCGGTCACTTTACGAGCCAGTTATTTATCACGCAGGTCCAGACATAAATACCCTGGCCCAAGAATCACCATGCAACGGAAGTATGTGTATTCATCTGTCGTTATCTCTGCCTCTGTGAATGGTGTCATCAACTCCTATGCTAAGCTGACCACGGAAGAGGACGAGGTGGGCAACGGAGGGGCTGGGGAGGATACTGGCCTTGGTGCGTCTTTTTTCACACTCGTTGACTTTCTGTCGATAGTGGTTGTGAGTTACCTGCTACTTTTCTCCTTAATTTGCCCCTCTTTCAAAAAGCCACCGGCTGACAACTTAGGCTACGACTCTTTGTTTTAACTGCACAGTTTCGCTGATTCCTCCATTCGCTGGGCGGCCTGACACGGCCCAAGCACGAAGTGATCCGACTACGGGGCAGCAATAAGAGCTTTTTGGGCCCACTGTAGTAAACACTTCAAGCCTTGAAAGCAGCACAACCGGTCTAGCGCGAGAAACTGAACACGGGATGCCAGTTCGCTGGATACACGTGTCGATCGACTCAGTTGGGATGCTTTGATGAAATCTGGGAACAGATCAAAGACGAAATTCAGAATGGACGTGCCCACAGCAGGGCCGTCGAAGTTCAGCTCCGGAGTGGTCGGGCGTGTCTGCATCGCTAGTTGCAACGCTTGTGGCTGTCGTCTGTCCTCAGCACCAAATGCAGACATGGGTCTAGTAGCCAGCGAAAAGGAGCCTTCGGGGCTTTCACGTACACTGCCTGACTCCAGTACGGCATGATTACTCAAACGAGGCCGCGTTGGTGAGGAAGCTAATTCAGGTGAGGTAGATAGGAGTTTCCTTTTCCGTATCCGGCCGGTGGTATCGACTATGGCCCCGGTAACCCACCGAATCTCGGCATTATCCGTGGAAAACTGCCGTGATAAGTGCGGGACAGAATCGTCTATGGGGAGCGTTGAAAGCATAGTCCGGTCCGTAGTCGAATCACGTGGGGATGGGCGACTCAAAAGACCTTCTGAGGCTGGTCTGTTTGATTGAATAATATCAACATGAGTGCCGCTCTTGGACACGGCGGCCCGATCCAGGCACAGTGTTCGTTATTGTCCCAGGTGAGGAATTTTCGTTCCTGGACGAACCACGTCCCAGCAGGCTAAGCAAATTGTTCGAATTTTTCAGTGGTGGAGGCGGAACTATTGTGCGCAACACGGGACTTTCTGTGGTCGATATTTTGGTATCTAATTCCTATTGATTCTGACTACTTGGTGGTGGGGCAGATGTGACCCGGGACAGTTTTGGACTGGTCGAGGCCAACACCAGAGCCATGAGGTTCATCAGTGTCTCATCTGAAGAATGTTCCATCTTCGACTGTGTTTGGGTGAGACCTTCCGATGCGGGCGGATTATGGTGACCGAGGGCGGAAGCCAATAAAGATGCATTCGGTGAGGGTAGTAGAGGAATAGTCGGTTCATTCGAATGAGACAACAGGTCCGACTTGGGAACGGTTGGAATATTACTGCTGCTCATGGTGACTGAGCGAACAGCAGTATTCCAGTCGTTGACCGAGCGGTATAGTTGTTCTGCGGTGGCCACTGGCCTGCTCGCATATAAAACAGCCAAATTCCGTCCGGTTCCACCGACTGATCCACCTTGCAATGCCACACTAAGAACCGATTTGGCCAATTATTTCAGATCCAAAGTACCTTCTGAGGTAGTTGATTGAGGCGGAGAGGCTTGGGCGAGCGTGCAGACAGTCGAAGACTGCGAGCTCAGAGAACGAAGCATGCTGGATATCACGTTCGAATTAACATAACCGCCTATAGTTGGGAGTGTTGAAGCTGATAAGGTCAAACCGAGCGCTGACCGGGAAACATCAAAAGAGCTCGACGGACCGGCCGATGGGACATACAAATGTTGATCCGGGAGAAAATCACTGGTCGAATTCCTACTGATTGGAGTGGACAGATGCGAATCCGGAAGATTAATAATACCACAAGAATTGCTTATTTTCCCGCCTAACATGATGCAACTTGCAGGCGACGCAATTCGAGTTTGTCCGCGTACTTCATCGTCCCCGTAAAGGGAACTACTCGTCGTTGAAGCCGGTGGGGGAGATGCCATTGAGACGACCACAGAAGGTGAGGAACAACCACGTGACGTTCCTGATGTTGTACGTGATCGAAGCAGTTTTCCGGGCCCGAGAAAACCAACGCCTTCCAGTACAGCCAACTGGTTCGGTGACGTGCTACATTGGATTTGACCCAAGATTACTCAAACCGAAGGTGACAGGACGATCGGTAGAAATAGCGAAAACGCGGATCGAATGCTCAAACTCTCCTCGCCTTACCGAATCCCGCACTGTCCTGTGCGGACCACATGCTCCTACCATTCTTCCACCACGAATTGCTCATCTATCGCTCTTGTCAGCACTCTTATCACTTCCCCTCCGTGTCTTTCTACCTCTGTATGTACACCCATCCATCCTGCTTTCGCTCCTGTCTTTTTTCACAGTGACAACCCTCGCCGCATGATATCACTCGCGCCCTATCCATTTTACTCGGTCCAAGCCCGAAATATCTCCTTTACCAACCGTTTCTCCCCTGTCGGTTCCTAATCTCTATTCACTTGTTATCTCCACATATCTACAAAGCCCATTGGTCGCACACCGCTCTAGTACCATTTTGCAATACACTCTTTTTGTCCATCTTATATCTCCCGCCAGTACGCATCAGACACATCCGTAACCATAACCAACCACCACATAAGAACTCGCCGTTCCAATCTTTGCACATTCTTACGACCAAATTCATTATCCTTTTACCATCTCCGTATTTTTCACGTCTGAATCCGCAATTCTTCCGTGGATCTCCCTCTTAGGCAGTGTCCCCAATAGCAGCTGCTGGCTCAATCCATTTGTGTAATCCCTGCAAGCAAGCAGCTCTCCAGCTTCATTCTCCCAACTCCGACGCACAACTAATACTTGTGCCTTTTGTTTCATCATAGGTTTTCCAGTCCGGGTTCTTTTCTTCTTCTCGGTCCTCATCCTGTGTCATCCGCAGTGAAACGATCTGATTGGTCATCTCTTATCTGGTTTCTTGGGTCAGCACTCTCATCTGCTTCGTATATTGTGAGACGATTTTGAATGATGCATAGCCAGATTTGCAACGGATCCCGAAATCAAAAGGCGATTATCCGTGAAATTCTACGATACTAGATCATCAGGTCAACAATGACACGAAACAGATACAAACATCAATTATGCAGTCACAAGGACTCAAAAAACGAGAACAGAATTGCGGTGTGTGAGAAAGGAGCACGTGCGTCACGCAGGTCCAGAACAAGGATGTGACAAAGCAGCGCGCTGTGAACGAACAAACAAGTATTGGTCCGTAAAAACAAACAGTGCACAAAACAAGTCAATGCAGTGAATACGCGAGTGATGTTAAGGGAACATGGAACTGCGGCGGAATTTTGGGAAGTTTCCTCGACGGGTCGTCAAATATTGCTCGCCACAGGCATCATTATTGTGCCTTTTAGACTGCGCTGCGTTTCCGCTTTCCACCTAAAGTAAAGTCATTATAACATCATAATCCTTACTAGCCCCATCACACCAAGTGATCTGCCATTGCCTGATCTTTCTGTTCAATCACTTCGTCACTTCTCACGTATATTATTCGCGGCCACAATTTTGAATCACTGCACCAAAGTTCTTCTAACCTAGAACTTACCATCCCCCAGTGATCTTTTACACCTCTCCAACCACTCCGTACTCCCATTCGCTCTGCGTTCTCCAACCACTTTCACGGCCATCTTGATGCATAATGTACGTCCATTCATTACCGCTCCGCCCATGTTCGACTGTCACCGCATGTCACACCTGCAATAATCAGATTGTCAGATTCACTCTTACCTGTGTTCGTCGACCTTTCCCTTCATATTCCCTCGTTTATCAACTTTTGCTCACAGCAATCACTTCCGTGCTCACAAAGTTGGTATTCTTTTGCCGTTGATCTCCTATGTTCACCTGTCATCAACAAACTCGTCAGCGCCTATCCAAGGTAATTTCGTACCATTTGACCTAATCCTACCTGTCTCTTCCAGGCACTGCTACCATCGTCTTCCGTCTCTCTATCGCTATTTGCTCCTGCTCTGATATATATATATATATATATATACATTTTCCCTGCCTCCTCCAGTTCCTTGCCGGCCATTTCTCTTGCCACCATGCCACCGCCCTTCATGATATGCGTGCATTTTGTCTATATATATGCCCCATATTTACCTGATCTCGCTGCCATCTGACCCATACTTTACTTCTTGCGTTGGCCGCTCCCTCTTTTCAAATTGATACCGTCCATTTTTGCAATAAGGCGTTGCTCATGGCTACCTAGACCCTAGCCATGCAACTCAAGTTTTTGTTCTTCCTTTCTTTTCTTCTTTTTTTCCTTTGTTCTTCATCGTTTCTCGTAACGATAGTTTCTTATGCCGTTTTTCAGTCCTCTCCGTGTAAAACTCCCAGGTTCCGATCTCCCCAACCTGGCTCAGCCTGCTGCTCCATATGGCCTTGACCTTCAAATTCGCCGGGCTCAAATTTGGATCCATCTCAGGGTTCACTTAAACTCCCTCCATTACTCCTTGATGTGCATACATTTATCTCCCTCTCATCTCTCTCTATTTCTTCCTACCACCTCCTTGTTTTGCGTATTGCTAAATTTTCTTGAATTTCTGTCTGTCAGCTTTGTCGCTTGTAAAAATTTTGATCACACGTAAGGCATCCTTCGAGCCTCTCCGAAATGAACTATTATTATAATTATTATTATAATTTGCGCCGCCCAGTGTCCTCCGATAGGCCTCTGGGACTAGTTCCGTAGCTAGCAGACTACCTTCACAGCTAGTCTAGTGTAGATCAGCAGCAAGGATGGTAGCAGCTCTCTGAACCCCTTCAACCTAGGTCGATCCGGCAGCGGCCCATGGGTATGCAGCAGCAGCTCCATACTCCAAACGAGGTTTAACTTGTTCAGTGTATGATATCGGAAAAATTTTATTAGAGGGCACTTCGAAGGAACTATGAAATGCCCCGATAATACCCATGCCGAAGCGCGAGCTCAGCCTGTGCGACCTCTGGTTTTAGGTTGTTCGACAGTATCACTCCAAGGTCGTGATCTCAGTCTGCCGTTATCAGCAGAGTACCAGGGAGTGTTTGGCCCGAAGTTGACTGTGTTGAACCCACGCAAATGCGTACAAACCCACAAGTTTGACGAAGGGGCCCACCTATTGGACCAATGCGTCATCCTGTCGAGATCTTCCAGTAGGTGTTGTTTGGCCGTATCAAAACGAATTACGCGCTAAATCTTCAGATTACCAGCATAAACCAAGAACAATGAGTTCAGGCAGATGGAAAGACAACGGATATGGACCAGGGACAGCAGTGGACCGAGTGCCGAACCTTAGAGAACACCATTGGGGGCCTGGTACCACGTGGACAGTGTCCCAGAAACTTCTGGCTCAAATTTTCACCTTCTTAGGCAGTCCTCAACCAGCCTAGCAGCGGGTCCACTGCTGCCAACATTTCGAGCTTCTGGAAGAGCCGGTTATGTGGTATTCCGTTAGACGCTTTAATGAAGCCAAAGAAAGCGACATCCGTGATTCCGTCCAGCGTTCTCGATCCAACGGAAGGTTGGAAATGCGTGAGCGTGATTTGAAAAATCCAAGTTGTCCGGGACTGAATTGGTTGTGATGATCAATATGTCCTTCAGAGCTCTTGGCCGTAAGCTGCTCCGTCACCTTTAAGATGGCTCAAGTAGGACTAACCCTCTAAAGCTGACAGCTGCCGACTTGCTTGCATCCTTGATCTTCGGTACAACATTTGCTTGTTTCCAATCATCCGGAAGTTTTCCAGCTGCTGGTGGGGCTTTGAGCAATAAAGTGATTGGTCTTGCGAGAATCTTAGCCAGCTGCCGTAGTACCAGTGGGCGGATTCCATTCGGTTCGGGTGAGTCATATGGCTTGACAGATCTTAGAGTTTTAATAACTGTCCACTTCAATGTCACCAAACGAGGTTTGTTGCTGGGACTTCGAGGGGGAGGTGACCGAGGTTCACCACATGTAGACGTCAATGCTTCATGGCATCTCGAAGAATATGCCCTTGCTACGTCAGAGCCAACCGCTCTCCAGTCTACCATAAGAGCAGGTGTGCTTGGTATTGCTCTCGTTCGTCTTTTCAGATGAAGAAACGGTCTTTTTGGTGCACGCATACATTCGGTTGTTCGCTCGAGTAGTAACCCGCTGCTATGTCTCGATGCTGCCTCCAAGCTCGATTATCTCTGCTACGTAGGCATCGGAGCACTTTGTCACACCAAGGGGCACTGGTCATGAGACCGTCGATGGTGTTGCGGGGCAAACCCTTGCAGCTGTTGGCGGATTCAATTTCGGATAAGACTCCAGGCCAGATTCGCATCGTTTAGATCCTCTTTCTCCACTGTCACGTTCTGAGCTATTTCTGTCATATCGTGGAGGAGTATGCGCCGGAATTTCGGTTAGCGGGGCGGCATCCTTGATATGTGGGTCCCTCTCCTCCAAGTATGTTCAGCACGGCATGGTCTGTGGGGCCGAAAGGAGTGAAGGCTAATACCCGAAACGCGGGGAGAAAAATCAAGGTACAAAATGGGCTCCCGTTCATTTACAAAGAGAGTAGGCTCATGCACGATTAGGCGAAGTGCCAGATATCACACTGCCGAGTATTTGAACACAAAAACGGCTGCATACAGACCACCCACCACGATGCTTTCTTCAACGAGAGAACTATTTAACGGCTCGTCATTTACTCCTGCATCAAAAGCAGACCTGGAGTATTCCGTTCACTCGGACACCTCATTGTTTAGGCCATTTCACGAGGCTACCATGGGCCACAACGCTTCAAAATCACAAAATTGCAGGACCTCCCATTCTATTTCGTCCCTTTGGCAGGGTTGCAAAACTGAAGTATGCAGAAATCAATGTCTTCCTGGGGGGGTTTCCGTATTCTATCTGCATATTACAAAAAGCAAGCGACTCCATGGGCCCAAAGGCTCGGTAAGTGCGTCAACATTGTTGCTTTGGTCAAACAAAAGTATGGCTGCCAACAGTCTACCCACTACGGCCGTTCTTCAGTTCCTGAGGAGCTCGAAGTTCAGTTCAGTTCGTTTCAGTTCAATTAGCTTGGGATCGGTGGTTGCCAAGGCCAATAAGGGGTCAGGGGTTCTTTCGGCGTTATGCACTTTAGTCAACACCAACCACTGTGAGTTTCGCAAGTTCTTCCCACCAACTCAGCTCCGTGGATTCTCCCAAGGATCCATTTTCGCCAAAAGGAAAATAAATGAAGGCACCGGCGAGAGATAACCGCTATGTGAGCCTTCCATGATTAACAGCAATTCTCCCTTTTGGTCTGTAGCACACTTGTCACAGTTTTACTCTCGGTGTTCCCATACGACTCTGAAAATCTGCCTCCGGGAATGTCTTTGTGGTGATTCCGCGGCTAAATCAGCACTAAACTTTTAGTCCAAGGGAATGTTCACTTAATTTGGCACGTGATCGATAACACGAAGTTACTTTTCCCTAGCCAACGTGGTGTGAATATGGCTTCTTTCGCGTCACACTTCGAAAACATAATAAGCTCATCGATGATGAAAGTTCACACGTTGGATCAAACTCTGTCGCCCTACAAAATTCGAGTAACTGAGGATGACTACTCGTCCGCTTGCGATCCGAATGTTGCTTGTCCACTCTTTCCCATTTATTGGCACTGGCTTTAAAAATGCCATAATTTGGAAGCTTGTTGAATGATATATTTCAGTACCATTTAGTATGAAAATTACCTCGATGCTATCGACAGCAGGTAAGGATGAATGAACCTTGTCTTGGGGTTAAACTGTAACGCAGAATTATTCGCAAAATCACCACAACTCCCATCTTTTATTCTGGACTAGGTGCACAGTTGGCTTGAATCTTTGACCTAGGGTTTAGCCGAGGTGACCTGTGCAATGCTACCGGCTCGACAACTTGCAGGTTTCACTCCACTTCATCTTGTAGTTCTCCGATTGCAGTTCTGGTGCGTGCCTGGTCAATATGTCTCTAATAAACTTACAACCCCGTTAATCCGTACACTGCCAAACTGTTCATCCAGCATGTCGTGTGATAAAATTTGTGGATGGTCGGAGCAGGTTATCAAAAGGATAGGAAATATAAGTTGAATCCGGTTCCTTCAAAGTGTTCCCCGGTTTACATGTACTGTAAGGAATCTCCGAAGGTTCTGACGAACTCAGTTGAACATTCAGTGTTTCAGAAGGTTTTTCTGCCTTGCCATTCACGGAAAACTCTACACAATGCAAATCTACCGGCTCCTCAGTCAGCTGGCTCCACCATCAAAATAAGTTGCGCAAGGAGAGCTTGCCTTTACTTTAGCGCTTGGGCGAGCCTTCTGTTGTTTTATGGCTTTCTCTCTCGTTCTTTCTCCAGCGACCGTAAAAACTGCTTTGGCCTTTATTTCCGCTAAGCCCTTCAGAATTTTAAAGGTTTCGGTATGGTCCCGTCTCAGTCTCCCCCAACCTAGAGGAAATAGCCCCAAACTCTGAAGTCCCTGGCTGTATCCTTGCATCCCTTGGCCTCTAACATCCTAGTGGCCAGTAGCCGGGCTACCCCAAGACGGGATTCATATTTGTGAGGGAAGGTGCAGATGACCAGACACAAGACTCAACGAGAGAATTCACTATCGTTTTGTGCAAGGGGAAGAACAGGTTTGATTATTTGCAGAAACTTGTTCACACGAGTGGTACACGGATCTGAGGCATAAGTCCAAAAAATCCATGACCTTGCGTGCTTTCTTCCGTACTGGATGTGAAATTGCTGAACAGCAATGAGCTTACGAGATTAACAATAATAATAGTTCATTTCGGAGAGGCTCGAAGGATGCCTTACGTGTGATCAAAAGTTTTACAAGCGACAAAGCTGACAGACAGAAATTCAAGAAAATTTAGCAATACGCAAAACAAGGAGGTGGTAGGAAGAAATAGAGAGAGATGAGAGGGAGATAAATGTATGCACATCAAGGAGTAATGGAGGGAGTTTAAGTGAACCCTGAGATGGATCCAAATTTGAGCCCGGCGAATTTGAAGGTCAAGGCCATATGGAGCAGCAGGCTGAGCCAGGTTGGGGAGATCGGAACCTGGGAGTTTTACACGGAGAGGACTGAAAAACGGCATAAGAAACTATCGTTACGAGAAACGATGAAGAACAAAGGAAAAAAAGAAGAAAAGAAAGGAAGAACAAAAACTTGAGTTGCATGGCTAGGGTCTAGGTAGCCATGAGCAACGCCTTATTGCAAAAATGGACGGTATCAATTTGAAAAGAGGGAGCGGCCAACGCAAGAAGTAAAGTATGGGTCAGATGGCAGCGAGATCAGGTAAATATGGGGCATATATATAGACAAAATGCACGCATATCATGAAGGGCGGTGGCATGGTGGCAAGAGAAATGGCCGGCAAGGAACTGGAGGAGGCAGGGAAAATGTATATATATATATATATATATATCAGAGCAGGAGCAAATAGCGATAGAGAGACGGAAGACGATGGTAGCAGTGCCTGGAAGAGACAGGTAGGATTAGGTCAAATGGTACGAAATTACCTTGGATAGGCGCTGACGAGTTTGTTGATGACAGGTGAACATAGGAGATCAACGGCAAAAGAATACCAACTTTGTGAGCACGGAAGTGATTGCTGTGAGCAAAAGTTGATAAACGAGGGAATATGAAGGGAAAGGTCGACGAACACAGGTAAGAGTGAATCTGACAATCTGATTATTGCAGGTGTGACATGCGGTGACAGTCGAACATGGGCGGAGCGGTAATGAATGGACGTACATTATGCATCAAGATGGCCGTGAAAGTGGTTGGAGAACGCAGAGCGAATGGGAGTACGGAGTGGTTGGAGAGGTGTAAAAGATCACTGGGGGATGGTAAGTTCTAGGTTAGAAGAACTTTGGTGCAGTGATTCAAAATTGTGGCCGCGAATAATATACGTGAGAAGTGACGAAGTGATTGAACAGAAAGATCAGGCAATGGCAGATCACTTGGTGTGATGGGGCTAGTAAGGATTATGATGTTATAATGACTTTACTTTAGGTGGAAAGCGGAAACGCAGCGCAGTCTAAAAGGCACAATAATGATGCCTGTGGCGAGCAATATTTGACGACCCGTCGAGGAAACTTCCCAAAATTCCGCCGCAGTTCCATGTTCCCTTAACATCACTCGCGTATTCACTGCATTGACTTGTTTTGTGCACTGTTTGTTTTTACGGACCAATACTTGTTTGTTCGTTCACAGCGCGCTGCTTTGTCACATCCTTGTTCTGGACCTGCGTGACGCACGTGCTCCTTTCTCACACACCGCAATTCTGTTCTCGTTTTTTGAGTCCTTGTGACTGCATAATTGATGTTTGTATCTGTTTCGTGTCATTGTTGACCTGATGATCTAGTATCGTAGAATTTCACGGATAATCGCCTTTTGATTTCGGGATCCGTTGCAAATCTGGCTATGCATCATTCAAAATCGTCTCACAATATACGAAGCAGATGAGAGTGCTGACCCAAGAAACCAGATAAGAGATGACCAATCAGATCGTTTCACTGCGGATGACACAGGATGAGGACCGAGAAGAAGAAAAGAACCCGGACTGGAAAACCTATGATGAAACAAAAGGCACAAGTATTAGTTGTGCGTCGGAGTTGGGAGAATGAAGCTGGAGAGCTGCTTGCTTGCAGGGATTACACAAATGGATTGAGCCAGCAGCTGCTATTGGGGACACTGCCTAAGAGGGAGATCCACGGAAGAATTGCGGATTCAGACGTGAAAAATACGGAGATGGTAAAAGGATAATGAATTTGGTCGTAAGAATGTGCAAAGATTGGAACGGCGAGTTCTTATGTGGTGGTTGGTTATGGTTACGGATGTGTCTGATGCGTACTGGCGGGAGATATAAGATGGACAAAAAGAGTGTATTGCAAAATGGTACTAGAGCGGTGTGCGACCAATGGGCTTTGTAGATATGTGGAGATAACAAGTGAATAGAGATTAGGAACCGACAGGGGAGAAACGGTTGGTAAAGGAGATATTTCGGGCTTGGACCGAGTAAAATGGATAGGGCGAGAGTGATATCATGCGGCGAGGGTTGTCACTGTGAAAAAAGACAGGAGCGAAAGCAGGATGGATGGGTGTACATACAGAGGTAGAAAGACACGGAGGGGAAGTGATAAGAGCGATAGATGAGCAATTCGTGGTGGAAGAATGGTAGGAGCATGTGGTCCGCAAAGGACAGTACTGGATGCCGTAAGACGAATAGCTTTGGAGTGTGCAATCCGAAGCCGGTGCTAGTGGGTTTGGCTGACCCTACTCCGAACACCCAACCTGAGAAACGCCTCGTGAAATGAAAGCAGGTGGTGTGATTTGCCTGCCTATTTAAGCTCGCACCTCGTTGCATTCGGCCTGCACGCTTGATATGCACCGGCCAATGCCGGGGATCTGACCGCGCCCCTACCTTTGGGATTGGCGTGAGCATTCACTGCGGGTTGTACTGAGGGCTGAGACACCATGATAAGGGTATATGGACCAGGACCAATCAGACGGGTTGTGGGAACTTGGACAACAATGCCAACGGGAACAGAGATTGGTGGACGGCCATAAAGCATTATTATCCAGGTGCACCAGCAACAGTGGTGATCACTAAAGTGCCCGAGGTGGTTGACGGGCTTTGAGGATCACCGGAAAGGGAAATGAGATAGAGGAACGTAGTCTGGGTACGGCCCAGCTGACTACCAACGGTTAGCGGATGGAAGAACAAAAGTGAACCACGGGCTCATCGGTGCAGCGGATCCCTAAGACAAGTTGAGGCCATGGAACGTGGGGCCAAAATAGGAAACGCATACGTAGGATCTAAAAAATCAATGAAGAGGTTAATACTTCAACTAGAGTAGTCATCCAGCAGAAGTAAAACCAAGCTTTGCATGAAATTACGGAGGAAACTTAGCTGGAGGATGAGGTGGGGGCAGAATTGGTGACGACATAACTGGATGTTGTGTTCAGCTGGTGGGCCACGCTAAGTGAGAGAAATGAGACTGGATTTTCCAGTTCATAGTTGCAGAGGTGGTTATGGATGATGTGTGGTGGGATCAGGTGTGGAGAAGAGGCAACGTGAGAGAAATGACCTCAAGTAACGTTGAGCCAAAGCCCATTGTTGCTATACGGTAGGAGACAGAAAAGGTGAGATTTTGAAGGAGCAAGACATACATGGACTGCTAAATAGGTGGGGATTCGCACAAAAACCAGAATGACGAATAAGAGTACTATAGAGAATGGCATGGCAGATAGACCTCAACATCGGTCCATTGGTAGATGGGTCGTTGACACGTGAGACTAATAAAGGAATCGGTGAGATATGGATAACTGAGAGCCGTAAGGTTCAGTTATGAGGTTGGGGCTTGATCTAGGGTTATCGATCGGTAGAAGAGAAAAAATAAATTCTGCATGAAATTATGGAAGAAGCTTAGCTAGGGGATAGGATCGGGGCAGAGTTGGTGACTTCACAATTGGATATTGCGTTCAGTCAGTGAGCCACGCCAACCGAGAGAAATGAGACTGGATTTTCCAGTTCAATATCGCAGAGGTGGCGATGGAAGTATGTGTGGTGGGACCTGGAGTAGAAAAGAGGCGATGTAAGCTAAGAAACATAGAGGAGCTTTGGGTTACTTACTACGCTTGTGCCAATAAATGAAGGAGAGTAATGCGTATAAATGTGTATATATATATATATATATATATATATATATATATACGTATATATATATGTATATTATGTATGTGCATATATATACATTTATATAACGGACCAGGGCATAGGTACTGATGCGGTTCCTACAGCGATTCTGAGGTTGGTTCCAGGGCGGTAGACTTGATATAACCTAATAAGGTTTATAAATTGAGGAGTGAATGAGGCATATTGACAAACAATGAGGAGTATTACGGTGACCTCTCTAAAAATGCCAAGGCAACTGGAACGGCTTATTTCAAAGTGAAATTGGCAAGATCCTATAAGTTGGTATGGAAGAACAATTAATGGACGCAGACCTGCTTTAAATAGGTCGATGGCGAAGTCTAGGGAGAAGCGGTCAAACAGAGCATTCATAATTCAAACTCGGCAAAGCGCGAGTGCAGAGCAAAGTCAAGGTCTTTCTCGTAAGCTTGACTTTTGGTTATGTGAACGTCGAATAAGCGCAAAAAAGTAGGTACAGAAAGGAATTTATCAATGGCATGCACGAAAGCCTACTTTGACCGAGAGGATCTGATGTGCAGAGGAAGTTTATTCCAGATTCTGGAGTACGTGAAGAGAGAGGTCTTGGAGCGTAGAACAGTCCTCGCGGAGGGTGTGGTAATAGTATACGGTCTATCACGGAATGAATATCCAGTACCCGGGGAGAAGCACAACTGTTTGGAGGAATAAGATTGCTTAGTCAATAGCTTGTACTGAAATACCGGACTTGGCTTGATACGACGAAACCACAATGGTTCGATTTTGAGAGACTAACATCGTTCCCAGTAGTTCATGTTTGACGACCAACAGGCAAGCCGCTTTGTGAATCTTCGCTGAATAAGTTCAATAATAATGCTGTCTGATTCTCACATGCCAGAGAGGATTAAGGAACAATATTGGAGAAGGGGCCTGGCATGTACCTTTTACATGTGAAGAATGCTCTCCTTAAGCTGAACGGATCGAAACAGAAGACCAAGACACTTTTTAGTCTTCGTCGTCTGGAGGACAGCATGTTCGGAGAAGTTGAAGAGGCAAGAATAAACTAAGCCAAGATCTCTTTCTTAGGGCTGGCTGTCGATGGGTGAACCGCCGATGCATAAGGAACAAGGAAGAACCTGGCGTTTGTAATTAAGAAAAATACGCCTATCGGCGGAGAATTTCATCGCCCAGGTTGAGCGCCATTCATCAAGGGCGGTTATGTCAGCGGGTATTTTAGGGATAGAAGTACTGTGATTGCTAGACGAAAAAGTGTGAACTATCCTAATGTCGCCCGCGAACAAGAACTGCGTGCCATTAAGTATTGTCGGAAACATATCATTTGTATACAGGAAGAAAAGAAGGGGGCCTAAAATACTGCCCCGAACAACACCGCTAGTAACAGGCCTACAGTTAAAGGTGTGCTGGTTATTCAGCTCAACCTGTGAACGACGAGATAAGTAAGATGAGAACCAAGAAAGTAGTGGATTGATAATGCCCAATGACCGTAGCTTTGTTAAAAGGTGGGGGTGGGGTACACGGTCAAATGCCTTAGAAAAGTCAAGATAAAGGACAACGAAGGATTTCCCACTTTCAGCAGAGTCGGTGACGAGATTCAGAAAATCATACAGGCAAGTCATGCAGGACCGTGAACGGGAGAAATTCATGCCGGTTGTAAATAATAAGGTTGAGGCTTAATAAATAGGTAATAATGTGATGTTTAAATATTTTTTCCATTATCCGGATAAAATGGGGGTATGGTTTATAGGGCGACAGTTGGATACCTCATATGAAGGTCCCTTTTTATAAACAGGAAGTATTACCGAGCGTATCCAGTTAGCAGATACGGAGCTGCTATTAAGCGAAATGTTAAGCAGCAACAGGGAGAGATCCGGTCCACCATTGGCAAGAGCAACTGGCGGCAGGCCATCAGGGCCTAATCGAGGGGAGGGTTTGCTATTGGATGGTAGCCTAGAAATACTCCTGGCATCGGAGGGTATCGTAGAAAGGACAGAGTCAGTAAGTGGTAAAGATGGGGGAGGGGCAATGACGGTAGCTGGAGCCATGGCTGAAGTAAAGAATGCATCAAAGGCTTCGGATATACAAGGTAGGAGATGATAGGCGACTTATTATCCAGAACCAGAATTTGGAAGTCGGCCTTAACATCAGCGTTTCTAGACTTATGCAACACAGAAATAAGTTGCAACCTGTTGGAGTGACTCAGTGCCCTAACTTCTTGGCCACGAAGTCGCGTAATATATTGCCGTTGAATAATTGCCGAGAGGCGGTCTAGACGAATAAAAATTGAAAAGTCATCGGAATAATGTAGTTTTTTGAGAAGTTCACGATACTTCCTATGGAGTGTCGGGACAGGGGCCTCATTTAAGGTACAGCCTGTGAAGTATTAGACAATTTTTTCGGACATCCGGAAAAGAAGTAGTAGAAAATATCCGCTGCAAGCTGAGGGTCATGGGCGGGGAAATACTCACCTCAATCTTTCTGGCTAATACGCGTGACTAGCAAGGCTCAATTTCTGCATAGGAATGTATTATTGCAGTGGTGTGCGGGATTAGATGAGCCACTAAGGGGCAGATGGCAGATAACCATTTTATGGTCACTGACGGGGAAATTTTGTGTCACGGACAAGTCAATGAGAGGCATGTTATCAGTAAGTACCAGATCTAGTATGTTTCCATTCCTGGTAGGTTCGACAAAATGTTGTGTCCAGCCGCCAAGGTGAATGCTAGTGGTCAGGTCCATGAGGTTGAGAGGAGCCGAGAGGGTAGGCCAACAAATTTGAGGGAGATTAAAGTCACCCGCAATAAGCTTGGTTTCAGAAGGAAGGAAATAGATGTATTTGAAAGAGGTAATGAGAAGTGGAAACAAGGACCTAGGGGAATTCGGCGAACGACAAATGCAGCCAGTATAAAGAACAGTGCTCTAGAAGACCAGAAGGAATCAGGAAAAGAATCGAGCGCCTTGTGTAAAAGAGGGGTCATGGAGTAGATTTCCTTGACATAGGCTAGGCACCCATCGCCACGCCGGTTCAGTTTGTCGGTCCTTAGAGGACTGTACCCTACCAAGGATATTTGATCATTGGGAGTGCCATCAGACAGCCAGGATTCCATTATTAAGATAATGTCGCAATTATTTGTGATGACAAGTTTTTTCAGGTGCGGGAGTTTTCCAAGACTAGAGAGCGAGTTGAATAAAACTAAAGATATGTCTCTTGTGGGAAGTGGTATAGGCACATCAGGGAGTGGTGTAAGTTGGGAGGATGCAGGCTATCGCTATTTGAAGTAGCGGAGATCAGGGTCAAAAGGGAGTGTGTTGATGTTGGGGCTAGTGGAGGTTCAGATGGGGTGGCTTCCAGCCAAGCTGGAGTAAATGTTGAATCGAGAGGGACTGCTGAGTCGTAGAACAACTGGGCATCAACGGAGGGGGAAATGTGGAAGCTAAGGGAAAAACCTGTGGACTTCGGAGGGTCGATATCAGACAAGGGTGATTAGGAGCACTTGAGAAATACCGGCCAGTAGGAATTGAGTGTTGACTAAGGGGGGGGGTGCAGAGGACAGGGTTGAAAATGTGTGAGAAAGAGGGGGGTTTGGTGGCAGATTAAGCTGCGCCTCACGGGAGGGGTATGGCAAGCTGGGTGGAACAAATATGGAGCAGTTAGTATTGGGAGCAGCAGAGATAGTTGTCAGGTGAGGAGTACGACGGGAGGCAGAGTGAACGGCGTGTGGTGGCCGTGTTATTATATTGGCAGAAAATGAGTGCGGTGAATTTGTAGGAACCACGGACACATAGGGGCAAGGGATACTTTTCAAGGTCGAAACCGGAGTCGGTGAGCTAAGTTGAGTTGATTTAGGAAGAGACAGTTTAATGAAAGAGGGGTTTGCGAGAAGGGTGGAAAGACTGGTAGACCTATTCCTTTGGATGGCGAGCAGTTTATCACCGGAGGGAACAGAGAGCGAATTAGATTTGGGGGTGTACCCAACAGGCGATGAAGTGGGAGAGCAAGGCAGTAGTTGGAGTCTTTTACTGGGTGGCAGTAACAGGGAAGAAGCGAAAATGTCTAGATCAACAGTAATGGGATGGGGTTTTAAAGAATTCAGTGCGGGAGCAGATGAGGAGGCAGCTGGTAGTTGTAAAGAAGCTGAAGGTGCGTGAGAAGATAAAGCGGCGGGGACTTGAGTGACCAGCTGTCTGTGTCAAAGGCTCAGGACTGTCAGGCGTCTCTCTCGTAGGGAAAGTCGAAAGAGATCTAGTAATTTCCCTTTGAAGAAGGGTTTTATCTTCGGCTTTTTTATGTTTTTATTGGGCAAATTAGGAGCTAAAATGTTATGCATTTTAATGGAATGTTTGGCATAAAGATCATCCACAAACGGCATAAGGATTGGACAGTTAAAGCGCTGAACGCGCTTAAGCGGCCTTGATTTTTGACAAGGAAAGTGGGCCATACCACACGCATTCAATAATGTATGCTTGACATACTCGAGGGGTATCCAAGTAGCACATTGCCCGCCGCAACATTCTGGTAACATGCCGGTAACATGTGGGCAGATAAATATTGAACAGTTTATGAGAACAGTCACATAATTAGTCTTCAAGTGACTTTGTGAGTAAAAGCATGCGATTTTCACTCACGTTTTTGCCCATGAACTGCGGTGCAATAGTGGGCCTTTGTTTTAGTCCAGTGAAGGCCAAATTTGAATCTCAAAGCGGCTCTGCTTTGTTGCTCTCGCCATGCACTTTCGTCGGTGATTGTGAATCGTTGCGTACACTTTCGAAAAATGCTTTATACTATTCATTTGCAATGGCTGAGATAAATAAGTGGAGAAGATATCGCATGAAGAGGAAAGAACTCAGCTCTGCGAAGTGTGCTGTTTGCGGATACGCCACACTTTGGGAGCACGGCGTGCTTTGCCCCAAGTTGGATTTGCCAGGTGAGAGTAATCGTTGCCTTGTTACTTTCCTTCTAAGGACTTCGCTTATGAGCGTGACCGCTGAAAGTTGCCGTATGATCCCAAGGAACGTGCCGCTCGGCCAACAGTTTAAGGCATACTTACGAGAGGACACCATTCCGAAGGCTTCCTCAAAGCAACCAGCAGTTATGAGTAATTTACTTGTTTGAATATTAATCTTGACTCACTTGTTAGCAACGGCTGGGGCTCTCACTAAAGAAGCCATTACCCCTAAAAGATAACTACGAATAACCGGTCTTTGTTTCGTTTCTGACGCACTAACTTTCGTCAATAGTTATTCCCTTGCGAAGCTTACTACTTGCATCCCAGTCTGCTGCCGATGGAAGTTCACTTTCGAACTCCTTGGGAAAGGCTTTTGTTCGTTCTCCACCTTCTTCGGTCCAACAAAGGGGAAGCTTGAAAGCAATCGGTGAACATATACCGAATCTTTTCAGGATCGAAGAAAGTTATTAAGTACACGAAGGGAGTGTCCTATCACGAAATTGGATAACGGGCTTTACATTTACGTGGGACTCAGTAAATTTCTGACGAGACAGCTAAGGAACTTACCACGGTCCCTAACGGGATCAACATTCGGGTGAAGTGTGATAGTGTTCCGGTTTATCGCTCATCAAATATGCAGCTGTGGCCAGCACTAGTGAGAGTAATCACACCCGTCTCCTTTCCAGTTGCCACCGTCGGTTTTATTGCGGTGCGGGCAAACCTTCCAACGTATCAACTTTCATGGGCGAACGTGTGACGGAGTTGAGCAAAGCGTTAACCGAAGGAATACGGTTTGGTGACAGGAGCATTAAGTGCCGACCGTTGTCAGTGATTTGTGATACTGTGGCTTGGAGTTTCATTAAACAAGTGAAAAGTCCAACTGGTTACTTTGGCTGTAAAAACTGTATCCAATGCCGCTTGCACTGTGAAAAAAGGACGGCTTTTCCGTATGTTAAGTGCAAGCTTCGTGACGGCGAGGCTTTTCGTACCATGCCGCATCGGAAATATCACATCAGCGTGAGTCCCGTTGTTTTCCTCCCCATTGATATGGTTCAGGCTTTCCCGTTAGAGTATATGCACCTTGTCTGTTTGGTGTGATGAATAAACTTCTCGACCTTGGGTTGCAAGGTCCTCGCAGTTCTTTTGGTCGCTTGGATAAAATTGCCTGTGAGGACCTTGGAAATCGGACACGCCATTAGCATGCCGCCACTTCGTGTGACTTCCAGCGGTTTGTCGCCGTGTCCACAATATTGACGGGCAGAAAGCCACAAAATTCAGCACATTTTTTATTGTATTTGGGACCTGTTTGTCAAAAGGGCTTTTTGAGCGAGGATGCGTATGGACATTTCATGCTCCTTTCGATGGCCATTTATATTTTGTGTCATCTAGTTATGTACACTTCATGCAATGCCGTTGCGGAATCTACGTTGAGTACATTTGTTCAAAAAATCTCTTCTTTGTACGACGTTTCAAATGTAACGTACAACTTTCACTCATTAATTAACCTATCTACGATGGTAAACCCGTTGAAACTGTCGACATATGTGAGGCATCATTTAGTGTGAACCTGTACAGTCTAACCAACTGTACATATATTCCGTTGACGGTTTGGACAATGATGTTGTAACACTTCCTTTTAGTAGCATTGTGTGTAAGTGCTTTCTCATAACTGTTGGCAGTCTTCATGTAATAGTATCCATATTACAAACTTTCAACCACTGATATTTCACTAACTGATATGTACCTGGTACTTGAAATTTATAATGAATAATAACACTGCGTACTGCTAACTGCTGACTCCTTTAGATGTGCTTAGTAGTTGTTTTCTTTTGTGATAAATCTGCGGCCATCGTCCACAGTAACTGGCTGGTGGATGACAAGGCAGTACGTGTGCCCAAGTCATCCACCTTCCAGGTTTGTCAGAGATTGCTGTTGGAAGGTTCAAAATTGGCGGATAGTGTTCCAGATTACGAATTCCACGAGATATATCAATCAGGTAAATTCGGAGTATATTCTTATGCTGTCAGATAACCTGAAGGATGCAATGGACTTCGAGAGGAGGTTTATTGACGAAACCGGCAGGTCAGCGTCGTTGGATGATACATTACCGATGACGCCCTTTGCCAAGTGCTATTCCGTTCGCCGCGGGTGAGTTATCAATTCATTCCCTATTCTTCAAGGGCACTCGTTAGTTTCACATCAGACGAGAGTTCTGAGGAACTCCTTTTATTTCAGTGAATTTGTATGGAATCTCCCGTACTATCACCAATGTCCCCAGGCCCAGTTTTGGACTTAGCTCACCCCTCACCGAGGCAAAGTATAAGCAGTTTTCCTCATCAGGCCTCTACTAAGTCCACCAAAATTGTCAGATGAGGGGAACCGCGAAACTATGGAGACAGAAGCCGCATTCAACACTCCGAGGTTAATGGTTTTATAGATCAGGCGATGAGAGCTTTTAGTATAGCCCGTCCCGTTTACTAACCACCAGTCCTTCAGTCGGTCAAATGCAGGAGTTCCTGCAAAGACGGCAAGATGATTGGTCTTTCAGCCCCACTTATGATATTCAGACTGAATGAAACGTATTCTCTCTTGTTTGAATGGTCTGCAGATAGACCATTCTTTGAAAACAGGGAAAATTGGCGGTTTCATTAGCCTTGGTGAGGGAGTGGTAGCCTCCACCTACGAGCCGCTCCAGGCTAACGATGAAGCTCAGATGAATATGTTGGAGAAAGACCTGGAAGCAAACAGTAATTTTACCTGCACCGTAAGTTGCATAATTGGTTGAGCTTACAAATAAAGGCCAACGCCCTACGGCGCCACGTTGTCACCGATCTGGGATCAACTGTGCGAAGAATGTTGTCTCCGCTAGTTGTAGAAGATCTGGCGCCCCGGTGTAATTGGACCGGAAAGCCCGGAAAGTTATCCATCGGAAATTACCGACTTCCCTACTCTGTGATAGGTGAAGCTGTTTCACCAATACCACAATTAATTTCACAAAAGCCGTCAAAACGATTGCTCGGTTCCAAGAGGTACCACCTTTGGATATTGAGCGCATCATGAGAAGGTGTTTTACCGATGCCCGGGATAGGGGTTTTGGTCGTCGGATTGCCAGGAAGGCTCAAATTCCTCCGTGAAATACACCTACAAAAAACGTTACACTTCACTTTTGTACCACACTTCAATAATTTCACGTGCTTTGTTTATTTTGCAATGTATGCGAAGTTTATATATATATATATATATATATATATATATATATATATATATATATATATATATATATAATATCATTGTTCACATCGCCAAACCACTGTTCCATTTGCGTTTTCCATTCCAGATCTCGCCGGCACACAAAAAGACGTCAGGAGAATACGCTCAACCTTTTCTTTTACAGCTATTTTTATGAACACTTATCACTTACAGTTACTTCTGCATTTTGTACCCGTCGTTGCTTTTATATAAGTTTGCTTCCCATCCCTATGGAGAGCTTTGAGAACCAGCTATAAACGAGAGGTTATTAATGTACATGGACCATCGATGAAACCCTTATTAGTAAAACAGGAAACCTATTGCTTTGAGCTAACGTTGTTTCCTGGCAGTGGTTGTAAGCAACCTTGGATAGCGGCCAACGGAGTTTTATTATCGTAGGAATGGGATTTGGGATCTGGAAGTAAGTAGAGATGGAGTGTGTGTTAGAGCTCGTCGATTTTTCGCTTGTACACCTTTTACCGTACCGGTACCGGCACGGTGCCGGTGTGCTATTAGGAGTATTCTCTCTGGGACAGCGGCCAGCCGCTGCCAGGTTTTGTAAGTTAGAACGTTCGAAGCTCTCAGTGATGCACGGCAGAAGGGGCGAGTTTAGATGCAGTACCTTCCAAATTCAGAAACTAAGACTTTATATCTGAGATGTTTTGGTCTAAAAACAGCAGTTCTTTCCGTCGCCAAGCCTACTAAGTCACAGAAGCCAACCGAGCATTGTTTTGGGGCCACGGTAGTTTGAATAAGCCTATTTTTCCCAATAACCGGAGTGCGAGTGGATGACGTATTATTGGAAGTTTTCTTTGCTAGATGTGGAATTTTGAAATATCAAAAAGACTCTGTAAATGGGTCGGAAAAGTAACGGCAAGCTAAAGCCAGGTTAGAATTTAGGGCTGAAAAAACATTCCCCGAATTTTTCTGGGGTATTGGAACGCCCCGAGAAGCTGTAACTTTCAGTATTCCCCAAGACGGCTGAATGAAAACAACTACTATAACTGCACGCCACACGACCTGGTGTAGGGAAGCTTTAATATATAGGGGGCATTAGGTGAGACGGATGGCGTAAAACCAAGTTTCAATAACAACAACACAAGCAATAGTAGTAGCACTCACAGCGATATTCTAGTTAGAAGTTTGGCGGTTGGGTAAGTGGAAGTCCCGTGGGTATGTCAAGTTTCTGCTCTAAAGCCTCCTTTGTTGGGACGTCCACTATCTTGTGGGAGTTTGTTCCAAACAAAAATCACCCTTGATGTGAAAAATTGTTGCCGCAAGAATGTCTGTGGGTGATATTTAAACAGCTCCCTAATATGTTCTCTAAGAGTATCTAAGTGTGGTCGCCTCATGCGAAGCGATCGACTAGACCGGAAGAGAAAAAAGGTGGGAAATTAGGGAGGTATCTCAAATACGCCTCAGGTCCAAGGAATAGAGATTGAGTGCCGTCAGTCGTAACAGCGAAAGAGGGTTGACCAACACTCGGACAATCTTTGCTTCCTTTCTTTGAACCCGCTCGAGGTAGTTACGGTCACGGATGAGACCCGCGTATGTAATTTGGTTGCCGTATTCTAAGATGGGGCGGGTGTAGGTGCCGTAAAGAATCCTCAAGTCTTCCTTAGATTTATGGAGAATGTCCTCTTGGAGTTTAGAATTCGAAGGGCAGCCCTGCTAGTTTTCAGCTGATGCGATGAGCAGATTGCTGTCAGCCAGGAACCCAACACCTGTTTTTGATCTACCTTCTAGGTTGGCGATGTTTTGTTAGCTCGAAAGGGTTGATCTGTGGGGCCACCGAAGAACATACTAACGCATTTATCGTCATTTATCAGTGGGTTGCAGTCCACCGACCAGCGGTTGGTCGCATCCGTCGTCGATTGCAGTTGTGTACTTGAAGGGTCCCTGATAGTCACATCGTCCGCGTTCATGGTGATGTTGGACCTCACAGTTTCTGGCAGATCGTTGATGTAGATTAAAAACAGTGAAGGGCTTGGTACAGGGCCCTGAAGGACTCCTATAGTGACTGGAGATTGAGGGAACTAAGATGCGCCTGCACACACAGTGAAGGTGCGCTCAAACAGAAATCTTTTAGGTGCGCAGAAGAGTTAACTAACGATACCGTGCACTTTCAACTTGTTAAGCAAGGGAGTGTGTCACTCTGTCAAAGACCGCAAAATCTTTGAAGATGACGTGGGAGGTTTTTCCCTGGTCGTAGGCGTGCGTGAAACTATCCATGGCAGTTAGCATGTTGGTGATACACGGTCTGCCTGGCAGAAATCCGTGTTGGAAAGTGAGAATTCAGTTATTCGTCTGCGGGCGGCGTAGCCCAAAAGCCTTGCTACGGACACTAGCTGGATAGGAAATGCCGACCACCCTTTTTAAAAATACGTATGATTATGACTTCCTTCCACGACAACGTTGAAATAGGACGAAGTATGGGGGAGCTAGGATATTTGCGCGTTCTTTTAGTATATCGTGCAGGTCCATTGAGCTATACGGGTTGACATGTTTGAGCCGTAGCTCAACATCTTGGACCGAAAAATGGATGCTATCCAGGTGTTATCCTAAAGCTTTTGGAGGAAGAGTAGGATGGGTTAACGTTGGTGAATAATCAAAATAGAGCACAAATGCTCCGCGAAACTCTCGGATATTTGCTCGGATAAAGTAGCCGGGATGTCGTCAGGACGGTGGAGAGCTAGCACAGAGGAATTGGTATTCTGTGTAACAAATGTGTTCAAAATAATGGATCTGTTAGAGCTTTTCCGTGCGAGGAAACCCGCTTGCACCAAATGCACCACACGAATTTCTGACTTGCATTCTTTTCAAATCTGTTTGAATTTGTCCGCGTCTGCTGTCAATTGGATTCACTTCAGTATGGCAAACAAATGTGAACGCTGCTGTGGCGGACGAAGGATGAGATGTGTTAGTATACGCCTAGTGTTGTTTCTTATCTTTTCCCTGGGGGCGAAACGAGTATCATTGCTGGAAAAGCCTTGCTTAACTAGGTTTTTGGGTGAGTTTACTTCGGCGTTGCCGATGCGTTTCACATTTGGTATTTGAGATAGGCTTGAATCTGGAATCTGGTGGTTTTTAGAAAGATTTTTCTTTCGTTTCACTGAACATCACGGTAATCGCTTGACTTGAAAGTTAGACCTGAAAGCTTTGTTTATGCTGTTTCCTCCGAGCAGAATCGTCAGATGTTTTCCGCATGTCGCGGCTTTTTTGATGAAAATTATATGGAATAAGGCTGTCTGTCTGTAGCTTGTCCCAGTTGGAATTGCGACCCTCTGCATTCATTTGCTCATAATAACCCGACGCCAAGAATCGATTCTTTGGGTCGACAGCTGGGCCGATCATTGTGGGAAAAGCCCTACTGAAGCCCCTTTATATCAATAGGCGGAGTATTGACTTGTATTCCTTAGCTCCTTTATCTGTTCATTTTGTGCTGCCTATTCTTCCTTTTGTCACTGTGACCGTTGGTATTTCGCACGCAACATAACTGTTGTTTACTGCCCGGGGTTATTTTCACCAAGAAACCACCAGCCCGACCTCGGCCGGAGTCCCTCCGGATCACTGGGTTTCCGTTACTGTCTATTCCTCCGTCTGAGTTATCTCGGATGAGACTGGATTTCGTGGCACCCAGTATGATGGGGTTCCTTCAAGCCGCTCTTTTCTGAACCCTAGCCGTTGTTGGGTAAACATCTTAGAGCGCTCTCCTGATTGAGTTTAGTAGAGGAAGTAGCACAGTCTGTTGTTTAGGGACCTGCTGTGATCAAGCCTGCATGTGAGACACAGTTTACTGCTTTTCCGGCCCCCGTAACAGCTGCTTCAAGTAGGTTTTCTCGGTCTGCGCCTCTAGAAGAAGCACGGTGGTCGTCACATCCCAAAAATATGCAGGTTATCCCCCAAACTTCAACGGAGTAACCGGAATGTTTGATACTGCTGGGGATAGGGATGACGGAGAATAAATGTGGCATTAGATTGCATGATTTGGACGGATGGGAGTGTCCTAGTGAACCTCAAACTTCTTAGGGTAAGATGACCTTCTCCTACCGAGATCTAAATCTCTCTGCCCAGCTATTTTTGAGCTCATGAGAGCTGCTCTGAACCGGCAATAACTTAAGATGACTCTGGACTTCGATACACACGGTTCCTTGGGGGTTTGTCTCTGAGCTCCGCCTGTCGCTTCTAGTTTATTCAGGTGAACCTCAAGCACTCTCGAAGGTTTTTGATCCATTTTAATTGACGGGTATCGAAGATTTAGTTTTCAGACCCATGGAGACTGTCTCAATTGGGGAGGGCTGATTCGGAAGCCCCACTAACTAACTAGCGCTGACTTCTGGTTTTAGCCGATAACATGAGAACGCCGCTGACGAGGCCCTCGGTTTTAGACTCCAACATGAGGCCCAGGTCCTGTGCTTGGTCCTGGAAATCAGCCGGAAGCTTCCGGCGCGGGTTTGGAGGTGGCAACTTGAAAGAGCACCAGGAAGCGAAATGGCGGTTTCGCCTAAGTTCACCGGATTACTGTTCTTTCAGGGCTAGCTGTCTCCGCAAGCAGTTTCTGGGCTGCCTCCACAACCAGTCCGTCTGTGGCTGTAAGAGATCTCAAGAAACCAGGTTTCCCCCACCAACATTCGCGTTACAAAAAATATTCTCATCTGTATAAAGTATCTTTACCGGAATTGTGTCTGTTTGTTCTATCACGCTAGGTCTGTTCACGAATCAGACCGTCATCTTTGCCTCAAGGATGAGTTGCTCAGCTTGAACTTGTTCGCGACTGCATTCGGCAGTCTGGCCTTCTGTTTCTAACCTTGTGCTTTACTTCAGCTGCAGCTGTGGGTTTACCGTTTAGCCTGGAGCGTAAGAGCCCAAAGGGAACACCATTGAGGTTGGGTTGCCTTGAAGTAGCTTAATTTGTTGTGCTTAGTGCTGCAGCCGTTCGGAATCGACTTGGTTTTTAAATTTTTACAAGAATTGATCGTTGCGCATCGCCCAAACCTTCGATTGGCTGCACTTTATAATGACCTGCACTGAAGTTTCTCCCGCTGCGAAACTCGGCAGTGATTCCCTTGTAAGGGCTTTGAGGTAGGCCGGACCAGTTCCTAGCACTGATACTCTTGCTTCCAGGGATTCTGGTCAGATGAGGTTTTCTCCAGTAACCGGGACCACGTCCTTCGTGGACTCGCCACCAATTAGTTTCTCCAACTAACGCGTGGTAGCTGCTATCAATTGGGCTCGATTTGAAGTCAGCTAGAATTGTGTCCTGCAAACCGTTTTGCGCCGCCGCTGTTTCAGAGCCGGCGAATAACTCTTCTTCTTCTTCTTGATTCCCTCGTGGCGCGGATCTTCAAGCCCATGGACAGCCTGCTCTCGGTTTAATTCAGATGATTTTGCACAGGACGGGGGTAGTGGAGACCAGCCGAGAACCCAGACCTCTGTGTTTCCGGCGAGCTTGCTTTAGTCCCGGCACCATGCGCTGAATTTTTGGTCTCAAGGTCGGAATTCGCTGGGCATCGCCATTTTCGCAGACTTACTTTCTTAGAAGAAGTGTCAGAGGATCATTAACTCACGCCTATCGTTCACAAAGCTTACTCTAAGAAGGCTGCTTTTCGGCTTAAACTGAGGGCCTTCCTAACGGTTGATAACATAGCTGCACCCAACTGCATCATCTGAAGTACTCTACATCAGTACACCTCTTTGTGTGAAGAGCTGAGCTCCCATCTCCAGGTTTGATTGCATCTTTTTAAGCGTGAGGGTTTTTCTGCTGGCACCGCACTCAGGGGCAGAAAAGAAGGAATCACCATGTCTACATTCGACTGACCATTTTTAGTCTTGTACTTCTCTTTTGAGCCATCCCGGCCTCTGTGCGCGCTAAAGGGAATACGTTTAGTTCCGTATTCTGAGAGTTAGATTTCCCAAACCAATAGATGACTATCTTAGTCGTTAGTCTCTGTTTTCCTCCAGACACTCCTTATTTTTCTAGAGATTAAGATTGCCCACGAAACTGCAGGAAACGTGGCAAGGAAATCTGGTTAAACAGGGCAAAGAACTTTGCTTTTAGCATGAGACAGTACTGCAAACTCCATTTATTATCCTTCAGTCAGTGTAAGCAGCTCTGCGGCACTGGATTAAAGGCTTGGGGACCTGTGTTACTATCACACCTGGGTTTTTTCGCTCCAACACACTTCGAAGTAAGGTACTGCTCGCTCACTCCTCCGTGAAGATCAGGACTTGGCGTTTAGCGGGATTCAAGAGTAAGGCCCATCAGTTGGCCCATCTGAAAGCAGCATCCTCGTCCTGCATGTAGTCGCCTCCCGGACATCTTCACAGCGTATGCAAGAATGAAAGGCGGCTCGCACGGTTCGTTCGCTGAGCCGTTTGTGGGAAGGAGAAAAATAAGAGTTCCAGTGCTGAAATTTGTTGCACACCAATAGTAACCCGCTCCGACCCAGTTTATTAACCATGAGCTCTCACACAGATGAGACGGTTCCGAAAAAGGAGTGCAATCTCGTCACCTTCTTTCGATTAAATCCAATAGATTTACGGTGCATAGTCCAGCTAGCGATAAATTACGGAGTTAGGAGTTTCAACGAAGTCCAAACACCGAACCCCCTTTGAGGAATCAGTATTCATTACATGCTCGGCCTTTGAAGTCAGCGGAACGGCGCGACTCCGAGTTGGTTCGGTGGTGTGTACTGCCTGGACTAGTCAGTGGTCAGCTACGTACAACGCAAGTGCGTGGCAGGCTTGAGTGCAAGTGTGTTAGCAGAGACTCGGCCGCAAGCGGGCACACAAGTCAGAGTCCTGTGTCAACGGAAACGCAAGGCTAACATATAGTTAGACTAGGTCACAAAAGGCCGATGGTTGATTGGTCAATGCGTTCCGGAATGGAGTGTGACTAGCAGCAACTTTGTGTGTTGTTGTGTGTCTGCACACGGACAGGACTTGAATCAGTTATCAGCAATGTGTGTGTATGTGAGATGGTTTGACTGCGCATGTAGACCGAACACCGAAGGGCAAAAATAGAAATGACTTTGTGGGCACGTGCGATCGATTGGTGGCCTGCACGTGGATTTTCTGACTCTGGCATCATCTACTGAATCGTGAATTGTGAGCTGAATAATGGATTGAGCAGACGCCAGTAAATGAAAGGTGAGATTTCAGCAAAAATCACTGTTTAGGCCACAATACTGGCCTAGCAGAGCATCGATCGATTGGGCGTCGATCTCGGAGTGAAAGTGTAAAACGAAGATGCTACGGAAATGGAAATCGGCTGGGTTGAAAGACCCTTCCGCGGGAACTTGCAGTGGCCTGTGTTGCGGTGTCTGGACTTTGATAATAACTGGTCTCAGGTGATGTTTACATTGACCGATGATTTTAGGATGATCCACGATCGTTTTACTCTGTATTAATGTAGGCCACCTTTTAACGGTCTGTGCTTACGATGACGCCTAATTTAGTTTCACCAATAACAAAAGAATTTGTCACTGCCAGGAATGACGCAATCGCTACAGTTGGTATCATATAAAACCGAGTCCGTAGCTTAGTCTTGAGCCTAATGCGAAACAAATATTTGAAGCTTCGGAAGGCATATCACGCCAGTGGTGACTTATCGTCACTCTTGCAGCTTCAACGTCTCTCGGTGGCAACCAGAATCAGGACTGACAATAAGCTCAACAAAAAAAGAAAAATCCTGCCCAGCAATTTTATGATACCTCCTCGAAGTTGTCAAGCCTGCTGAAGAACAGAAATCAGCGCACGCTCGCTGGATCCCCTATCTAATTTTAGCAAACAGCGGTCACATTACCTCACCTGTAGCGATAGCCGAGGCGCCTAATTACTATTTTGCTGCCTCTATAAATACCGACCCCCTCACTTTACCACCGTGCGTGGACCACCTCACCGAGCATTTGTTTTCTGATTTAGAGCTTCCTGTAGTTGAGGTGACCAACCAGTTCACCCGTATCCGGAAGTCCTCACACGTTGGCTGTGATCGTGTTCCAACAACACTTTTGCTTCTTGGAGGAACTGATATCGCAGACCTACTATTGAGGGTCTACAATCTATCCATCAAGTACCGTATACTTCCATCGCAGTGGAAGACTTTGATCATCACCTTACTTCATAAAAAGGGAACAGTACATGACCCCTGAAACTCCGCCTCATCGACTACATTGCAGATGCATCTAGGTTGGTGGAAATCCTCATCAAACAGCGGATGTCTGACTTCCTACTATCTCGTGACATCATGCATAGTGAGCAGCACGGATTCTACAAGTCACTATCATGCTCCACTTGCCAGTACGTCTCCGTAACCTCATAACGGCTGCCGCAGACCACAGTAAAACTGTCATCAATATATACCTTGATATGACAAAGCCTTTTGACCGCATCCCTTACTCTTTATTACTGGCCAAACTCAGAGTTCATGGCTTTTCCGGTCCCCTTTTGCCGCTGCTAACATCAAGCATATCGAACCACTTAAAAGTGGCTGCCATTGATGAGTGCTTCTTGCAGCCTGCTCTAGTCGCCAGTGGGGTTATACAAGGAAGTGTACCTGATACTTTGCTTTTTCTCATTTACATAAATGATATGTCTTCTATCTTTCACCATGGTTCCCAGTTCTTTTTCGCTGATGGCATTATGACTTTCTATGAGTTTCCTCGCCAGAACTTCAATACTATGCTGTATGAGATTTCTAGTGACTTAAAGAGACTCGGGAGCTAGTGAAATTCTTGGAATATGAAATTCTCAACCTAGAAGAGCTGCTGCACAACCTTCAGATGGCAAATGGCCCCTGCAATCCTGCTTATCTACGCCATACCCTTTTTGTACAGCACTTTAGTTCGGGACCTTGATCTTAATTCCTCTTTTAGCTTTAGGTTTTCTGAGTATGTTCCACACCAGATCGCAAAGGCGAGAAGAACTTTTGGTCTCACCTCTAGAACTGTTTGGCTAAATGATTGCAAATGGCTTACTTACGAGTCTCACGACAGGCCTATCATCGAATACCATCCCATTATCTTCACCAACAGGACGAGATGTGACCGCATTTCCTGGAGTACGTGCAGCTTCAACTCACCAAAAATTCTCGGGATTTTTTTCCAGTCCCGGTTACAAAGGTCAATGCATCCTACAGAGTCTTGATCTCCTACGGCTGCTTCTCATAGAGCTCAGTTTATGCTTCTTGTTTAAGTTATACCACAGTATGGCCTTCTCATATAATGAGCCCCTTTCACCTCCCTCTCTCGACGACTTATGCCTTACGCCATCGGACACTGCGGCTATATTCCTAGGTCAAATTATTGTTGAGATCGAAATTTTCCTTATAAAACATTCAAAGCTATGGAATAAACTCCCCATAAACGTACGCGAGAGTCTCTCTATTTCTCAGTTCAGAGGCTAGTTGAATCACTTCTTGCCTGTTCTCAATGTGATCCCTCTTACCGGTTATAGGGTCACCAAACAGCTGGCCTACAAAAACGGGTCTGATTACTAGGATTATGGCACCAGGACTTCCATTTCTCGCCCCACGACAAATGCCAGGGTGACTGTTTTCTTTTTCATTATACCTCACATAATCTATATAGCAGAAGCTACAGTTTGTTGCCTTTTGTAACCAAACCTAGTTTCGTGCTTGCCGGTTCTCCTAATTCTAGGCAATATTCGTGTTCTGCTGCCAACCAGTCTAAGCTTCTTGGCCTTAGATATCTCTCCAGCAAATAAACATGTGGCTTTGGACCCTGGGAAGCTGAGTTCTGCAGCCCACCACTTTACTTGATCTTTTCACCCCCTTTACTTTCATTTTGGTGACCACCACCAGCCTGGTTTTACGTCCGGCCTCATTTCGCTTTCCTTAATTATCTCATTCCAGAATCTATTAACCCAAATATCCACCTTCTGATATCTGCTTGTTGGCCTGTCCCCTCGTCTCATCTCCGCATCTACCCTCCACAGACTACTATCATCTTCCCTCTTATGCTCGGTAATACTTCCATCAGCAGGGCTAAACTCATTAGCATCAGCCAGCCCGGAATGGTCTTTGATGGTCTTAGGCATGGTCTGGTGTTGTATGGGACTGGTACATGTATGCTGGCTTGTGCCCTGCAACATTCCTTGTCCTACTCCTCGTGTTCGTTCAGCCCCTCTCCGCATTCTTCCTGCCAATGCAGTCGAAGCCCCTGATGTCAACGGCAACCGTACCATAGCGTCTCCCGAACGTGGGGAAAACAGATCACCCCCGGGGTTCGAAAAAAGACAGATGAGCATAAAACTACTATCGGAGGGAGGGACCAAGTAAAGTTCCTAGGTGAACTCAACCACCACTCTGGAAGGAAACAAAAATAGGAAAAAAAGAAGACTGAAAACAAAAAAGATCTGGTGGGATCGATTCGGTCTCAAAATATCGCTGATATCGGGTTCTGGAGGAAATGGGCAACCCTCATTTATGGGTATTTCTCCCGTCAGCTCAGACCTAATCCTGCGAAAGGGGAAGCCCCACATCACCCTGGTTCGCTCGACAAGCTTTTGCTTCTTACACATGAGACCGAATATAGTAACATATTACTGAACTATCCATATATGCTCACCCACCTCCCGCTCCAAGTTTCAACAGCCCCATACCCTCCCTGAGAGCAAGTGGTATGCGTGTCGACGCCAAACACAATAGCTACCATGGCCTTGAATTTCAACCCATCGATCCGAGCAGCATATCTATGTACCTGATGAATAACACCGACATCGGTGAAGCCTGAAAAAGGAAAAAGAGAAAAAAACGTGGTGAAAACCGGTCATCTTTTCCATTCCTACCCCTGTCTTCCGTTACCTTTCTCAAAAAGCGGCCTTCTCGATATCGTTGGATCCAAGCTACTCTTAGACTTACAACCCTACCCAAAAGCAACCACACCCGACACTAACCAGCAGTTTCAGACCTTTAAATACCCCACGGCTGCATGCGCCAGATATCCCTGAGACCAGTTGTGCAACCAACTATTTGGGATCTTGGCACTTCTCGTTGCCTCCTGCCAGCTACAATTACTGCCGTGGCCTAGAATATAAGCCCACTGGCATGGACAGCATATCGGGGCAACAGATGACCAACATCTGCCTCACTTGAATTCGCAAAAACTGAACACGGAGAACGGTACATATTTCCCATTCCTAACTAACTATCTTTCCTCACTTTTAAAATAAAAAAGGTATGGGTGCAATCGCCAGCTCATGAGATTTCCTTGCTCACATTCAAGTTTTATGTCAATACTCCAGCACCATCGATTAGAAGCACAGATGAACTTACGTCTGATTTTCTCTGCAGGATACCAGTTTTATCCAATGCATCACCATCCGCGCCCTAATAGTTTCTTCTGCAATCTAGATTAACAGTTCCTCAGAGCTTCTTCAGCATAGGTTAACCATCAAACCAGAAGTGACGGTAACAAATAAAGCGCAAGTCTAACGGGGTACCAATCCCGAACACTCACACACTGTTCTTTCGAACCTTTATAGGTGAGATATATTACCGCCTCGGTGCTGGCCTGCATTCTGCGTAAGAAAACGGTATTAGGGGCTACTATTTATAATTGCGTGTAAACCATTTATCCTCTGAGATTCAGACGCAGCAGCCTACCCAGTGTATGCTACCTTGCTAGCCTGTAGCAGTATAGGAGAGCCCCCTGCAAACCTACGTTACTTAAACTCTTGAATTACCACCCGGACCAGAATATGGAATGTGCGCCACTGACGGTTCACATAAACCCAACCAGTGCACTATTACTCGTCGTCATCTATTATCATAACCCACAGCTGGAACCACGCCCAGACTGCAAACCCCATTTATTTCAGGTTTGTCATTCCTCATTCTCTCGGGCTCCACATTCACTGACCACGGTTCACACTTTGACCCCTATCGACAGAGACCTAAATAGAACCTCTCATTCAAACCGGGATTGAAATCGGGCCACACGACCTAAAACACCCCCAACTGCTTACCAGCAGATTGATTGGCGTCTTCTAACACAACAACTCTCCTACCGATGTCACTGTTGGAGCCTACACAAATAACAATTTACGCGAAACCTGCTACTGATCGATAGACACTTTCTTTACCCCGCCAGGTGGACCGTGCCCACGGGATGATGCACATCACCTTGGCCGTGTGTGGAACAAACGAATGTCAGAGCGAGAATACTCAACACAGGAACTTGTTTCTCAATAAACTTCGATACCTCATCCGAAGGCGAGACCACTTATCGTCTTCATCAGTGGTTCCCAATGATAACGCTGAATAACACCGAGAATCAAAAAATCAGTACATTTTAGTAAGCTTAAGAGGACAATAAGGGGTGAGCCTATATGGAGGTTTTCAACTCTGGTATCTGTTGCAAGATTTCATTTTTCTTTCGGACGGTATCTGGCCTGAAATTGATTCTTTACTGATCCGAGGCCCTCGGATTGCTCTCCCTTTTTTTTCTATGGTACAGGTTATTGATCCCGAAACTAAACTAGCTTTTTTGGATCGCTGTTTACTCTACTTTCATGAACGTTTCCGAGCACATATTTTTGTATCCCTGTCTTATAACCTACTCCGTTTATTGAACCCGGGAAAATCCGTCATTCCGGACTCACATGGTCTCCATGGAGTGCTGTTCTTTTCATATTCATCAAAGTTACCGAGATTACTTCCATACATTTTTTTCTCTTTTCTCCCTGTTCACAAATGTTCCGTCCATGGGACCCCAATAAGCCTCCGTTATTCACGTCTTGCATCAATGTGGTTCATGATGCATCCTTAGCACTATGTATTCGCGGTATTTTCTGTATCCCCAAGGAGCAACCGTTGCCCAAATCGGACTAGAAACCAACTCGTGTTTGCCAAGCAAACCATCACCGTGATCCGTTGAAACTACTTTTTGCTATATTGTTTTGCTTTTGACATTTTTGGCCCCTCTTGCTGCAGTCCTTTTATAGCTCATCGCTTTAGGTAACGTTGTACACGATGAATATGCGCTTGCGCGTGCGCCTCGACCATGGTCGAAAAAATATACCATTATCGAACGCGGTGGGGGCCTGAATAGGAAGGTTGAATTGAGCATACGCAGAAACCAAAACAACCGCGGAAGAGAGAATACATGCCTAGGTCCGGGGGTATGGAAGGTGGAAGAGTGTAATTACAGGTGGAAATGGCACGGAGAGAAGTCACAAAAGATTGTAAAAGATGAATAAAATTAGATTGATCGACGGAGTTATTTGTAGAATCGAAAATCTCACCGGGTAATTGAAAGAGCCGAGTACTAAGTCAGGGGGACAAAATCCAAAATCTTTCTTCGTGGTAGTACGAGCGTACTGCGGAAAAAAGAAGAGCCGTGACCCAACAGCTGGTATTGGAGGTGCATGTTAGAGTGGCTTTCAGCCGATCTTGAAACTTCTCGACCAGTCCACATGGTTCGGGATGATAAGCAGCTGTGCGGATTAATTAAAGTTCTAGAGGGAAGGAGAAATCATGGCAAAGTTTGAATTGTAAGCTAGCACATCTATCAGTGTACACTGCTTTAAGGTCGCCAAAGATAGAAATTCCGTGACACCGAAATTTCGTGGAAGCTGTTTCATCGAATGTGTCGGCGATGGGGATGGCCACTGGACAACAATAAAACAGTCAACAGGTGTAGGTAGCCAAATCCATCCGTTGGTGGTAAGGTACTAACTACGTCGAAGTGAAAGTGAAAAAACGTAAATCAGCCGGAAGGAGTTGGAATGAGTAAGAATGTCTGTGCCGATGAACTTTGGAACTCTGACAAGGCAGGTAGGTTTGAGTCCAAAACGAACATCCATGTTGATGTGAGGCCACACTCAGCGGTCGGCAACGAGCTTCAGAGAAGCTTGTATGCCAGGGTGGGATTTTGAGTGCAAAAAAGTGAAAAGTTACATGGTGGAACATGGCGGGGACAAATGGCCAGCGTTTACTGACGGAAAAATCACACACGCTGGATCCATCCTCCTTTGGAAGAGAAAAGTTTTTTTGTGTTGGGGAGGATAAAGAGCAATGTTTAATTGAGTTTTGGTCATCTTTTTGGGCGTGCGCCATTTCTGAACAGGTAAACTTGGGAAATGAAACATTTGTATGAGGTTGGGTATGGAAAGGGCACCTGATAACGTAAATGAAGATCATTCAAATCAAGCCAATTCAAGTACATGCTTCATATACCTAAAGGTGGATATCTAAAAGCTGCGTACTCACTTCAATTTGCAAAATGATACAAAGTGAAATACAATGTCAACCCAGAATTGCATTTAGTTCTGAAATGACAAGGTCCAGATCAGCGAGGAAAAGGGAGAGACCTGGTTCTGTAGGGGGATTTTAGGTCTCGGTGGGAACATATAAGTGCTCAAAGCAAAGCCGTGTGGATGATGTAGAAATATATCTACTGAGTCCGAGAAAAGGGGGTGAGATATGTCATCCAACATCCCACGGGAAAAAGCTGTGCACGAACTGATTTGTTGGCTCACAACAAAACGGATTAACTCACGATGAGGTATACCACCACTTTAGATGAATGCTCGAGGGAAGGGAGAATTCAGCTATTGAACGTGCCATCCAGGGCATGTTGCAGGAGAGTGCAAGAGTAAATAAATTTTAAAATGAGGTGAATTGGAGACCAAGAGACTCGGGACTTGAAAAGTAAACGGAAAGCCATCTTCCTGCAGAACGTGGTGACATCTTCAGACCAAGAGGGGTCACGGTAGACGATAGCTCTGAGGCACTTCGCCGATGAACTTCCCCCGAGGCACTCATGGGTAACGAAAAAAGCGAAAGTGGATTCAAGAAGGTCAGAATACTCGATCCATCCTGGAAGACGGAGTAATACACCGAAAGATTTCGACGGATTTATGGAAGACTTTTGAAAGCAGCTGGTAAACGTGTCCCCTATTGGGTCTAGCAGCGAAATATCAACGATGTCCCCTCCATCGGACGAATAGAGGAGACGCAAGTCGGTTTACAGATGCGAGGTGTATTCTATATATCGTGGCACCGAAACAGTACCGATGCGAGGGATACACCGAACGGGAAACGGAACGAAACGTGACGGCTATGCAGAAAGCGAACCGCGAGCGCGTACAATCGGCGAACGACCGAAAGAGAAAGTGATTCGAAACGAGGTCGACGGAAACCTCGGGAAAGTCAGTCCAGTAAAACGTACGCAACCGGAGAACACTATGAGGTCGATGTCAAACGTCAGAAAAAGTCGTAGAGAAAATAGATCCAAAACGGTGTCCAGAAAACAGTCATTTTCTCAAAAAGATCGAGGTCACTACAGATTCATTCGCGAGAAGCTTATGGAGGACCAGTTAGCAAGCACGGTCATGCCGTTCTGTGGAAAAGGTTGTGTAGGTCGTTTACGATACGGTGTTGCAGGAATCGTATCGTTGGCCAATAACATTGGCATACAGAAGTTATGGACAGGCATAGAGAAGGTATATGTAGAAAACTAAAGCGGTGGTAGAATTGCTTCTTGTAAGAAACCAGGCGCGGATGTCAGCAGTGAGGTTGGCTTGTCAAGAAACTATGTGAGCCGTTGTCAAATAGAAGAATAATTGGACAAAATGAAAACATGTTTTGGCCGCATTCCGCTCTCCGTCGAGATCCGTAGTGGCTTGGATCTGCCCATGAGGTCGAATGTACCACCGCTATCGAAGAAACAGGTCATAACCGCCCTACTATTCTGATCCAGAATGAGTGAAGGAAGCAAGGGAGTTCGAGGCTGAACTTGAGTGACGGCTAGCGAATTGGTTTGGGTCAGAGGCTTCAAGCTGAGGAGCTATTTCGCTGTAGTGGTAATCCTTCGAACACACTGAGGGCAACGGACTTGCTTGCCAGTAGGTGATACCTTTTAGTTTCCTTTTTTGGTGCGGGTGAAATGGTGGCCACCTTCCATTCTTCAGGGGTTTTCGTTTGGGTTGAGCAGCTATTGAAAATGCTTAAAATAAGGGGAATATTACGGCCGCGCTTTTTTCAGCACAGTTAGCAACAGTCTATCAGGGCGGAAAGCTTTATCAGGTTGGAGTTAGAACGGCTCTTGGCGTACGTCGAGGGTCCTAAGAAAATGACTAATAGGTACCACATAGCTACCGTGATCGAAACTCGAGGCTGATACCGTGTCTCTTCCGCCTATGTAGTTCCCATGAAGCTCTGTGATATCTATCACTGGAAAGAGATTCTCTGAGTTTTCCCACCCATCTGTGCGACAACTTTCCAGGTATCTCGACTACTTTTATTTTCGTTATTGTCCCAAATACATGTCATTCATCTTATGTAGCACGGATATGAATGACCTCATAAAATTGGGGCCAAATGGCCAGTTAAGCTTCGCATACACATTCATCTTACATAGTAGTTGTTTTAGATGAGGGGGTGAAGATCTAGCCGCATGAACATATAGGGTTGTTGTTGTAAAATACATATCGAGGCAAAATCTGTGTAGCTTATCAAGTGAGCACAGAACAAAGATAAACTTGAGTGAGAAAATATATTAAAATCAGCCCCCGCAATCATGTCTACTGGTCTAGCATAGGAGTTTACTGTTGTTCTAGCCGCCACAATGCGTAAACCTAGCATGTTTATCCTCCTCGCAAATAGTAGGAGAGAACTTACTGACTGTGTGATCCGAAGTTTCAACCGATGAACAATTATCAGCACGGAACACTTTGAAATTGTTCGCGAAATAGAGCTCTAAATGAGCTTCAATTCTGGTTTGGGAGTCATCAATGTTTCCAGCTCAAATGCTTTAAGAAAGCCGACATCGGCCCCATTGGGGTCACCACAGATCGTAAAAATGGATGCATCCAAGTTATTAAGAGGAAATGCGGAAAAAGTATCGGAGAACCATAAAGTTTGCTGGTAGCACAGGCAAGAGACGTATATTGCGAAACTAGGAGCCTGCAGTGAGTCAAAGGTTTTGGCTTACGTAGAATGACACATACGCTGACATATGTCGGGAAATGAGCAAACAAGCCTCGGGCTAACCTACGCCACCTGCAGCTGGCACAGATGATGACCTCGGCGTCTCGAGTTTCGCAGGGAACTGGGCGGTCTGTCCGGAAAAGCACGCAGAGATCAATGATGACAACTTCATCTTAGGTGTCACTATGCGACCTACTTTGTTGGATCAAGAGCGAACCGGCGGCTTGTACCCCCAGCTTCAAACAGTATAGGGTAAATCAGACCAACTTCAAAGCGTATGCTGCAACCCATAATCATGAACACACCTTTGTTAGTGACATTCTGTATTTGTAAACAAACCTTCTAACCGGCGAGATGCTCCATCCTACGGCCTTTAGAAATTCGAAGATTTTTCTTACTCCATCCCATGCAGATCAATCAAATGCAGTTTTCATTTCGGTGCCAGTGAAATAGCCAAACTTCGTAAAGTCCTTCGTGTATAACAAAAAATTAAGCACTGTATTCGGAGCACGATGTCTATTGTTAGTCGAGCAGCACAAAGACCACTGTGGAAACGAGGAAAGCGAACGCACATAATGAAGCCTGTTTGGGAATGATTGTGCGGCATAAACTTCAGGAGATCGAATGGATAACGCAGTTGCTGTAGGAGACCTCGATATAATGAAAGTCAGTGGTAAACTGAGAAATAAATCCTAAGTGTCTCAATTCTTCGGGAGTGTACCGGTCATGTTTGGCGTCGAACGCATAGAACAAAAATTTGTGTACTTTATACGCGCGATATGGTCATCTTTCCAAAAGGCGGCAGAAGTGACAGATGGACAAGTAAATGGTGAGAAAGTTGTGAGAGAAAATGCTGTAACGCTTCTGTACCGTCTTGAGTTTCCGGGAGAAAAAGGATAATGGTTGGAGTGCAAAATGACACTTATGGCAGGAGACCGCACCGATAGCGGTGCTGGACATGCCTGTGGTCAAAATCAATTGGACGCGGGGGTCCGAACTGAGGTGACGCCACAGAAAAGGGCTGGAGGGGGCCTGTGTGGAGGCAATCAAAACCGCTTCTAACTTTGGAGTAAACCCAACAACCTTACTGTTTGATTTGAGGAGTTCGGTTGAAGGTGGGGGGATCAAGCCATAATGAGGAACGAAACGGCTGCAGTAGTTTAAAGCCCCTGGGGGACGGCGTAATTGCGTGATGGCTTTTGGAGCGCAGAAGGCTAAATTACTCTCTCCGTTGAGAGGGGCATCATAATGTGGCGATCGATAGGGTGCCAAAGTGGTTCGGGGGATGGTAAGCAGAAAATGCGTCTACTAGGGTTGAGCTGAGTTCCATATTGTTCAAAACTGTGGAAGAGGCAAAGTGCTGAAAAGCAAAATGTCTCCAGCATATCTAAGTGCCGTGGGAAGAAAGCAGGACACTCAGTCAATGAAATGCTGACTTCTGTGCATTTTCATACCCCGAATAGCATGCTCACAGTCTCCAGAGGCCAGAGGAGGCGGTGATGATAGTCTCAGATGTCTTCTTCGGCCATGAGGATTTGGTGATATGCCCCTCAGTGGTCAAAGTTGAAAAACGACTGTTTGCCAGAAAGATGTTTTGAGCAATTGTGCTTGCATGGGATGGGATACCCTTCGGAACGGTGGAGTTGTGCGGAACACGGTGGTCTCTGAATGGTCTCTAATCCCCGGATGGCTTCGGGACTGAGTGCACAGGAAAGGCCTGTGGGCTCGAAGGCTCAACATGTATTCAGATTCGAGTTGCACAATGTGGAACTTGTCGCGGCTGTGTCGGCTCGGTTAAACATGAACGGGTTGGCCTTTGAAAATGATGTGGTGAAGCACTACACGACAAGCGGGATCGGTAAACTGAAGCGGCTTAATGTGGAAGGGAAGGTCCATCATGGTGTCAGAAACGGCGATTGTGGGATCTCTGTTTGAATACTGGAGGAGGCCAAGTAGTTGCCAGTGCCGATTGCGCAAAACTTGGTCGCGGTGTCTATAAGTTTGCATTTTTTCAGGTCAACTGATATAGCAGGGTGTTAGCTGGGACACTTGCCCATAATGAGAGCCTGAACGTCTGCCTGGACAAAAAACCTTTGAGAGCATAGCAAAAGACTTAAGTCGAGAGCAACTGACCAAGAGCCGAATTTTTAGATTGCTGTGTTATTTGCCTCCTGTAGTGGGAACTGGTATGGCTTGAGACTTTGTTTGGGTGGAGGATAACATCGACCTCGACGCCGATATCGATGAAGAATCCGAGGCCGCCGGATCGATTAAAGGTGTAAAATAGTTGACTTGCATGTGAAAAGTCAGCCATAGCCGCTGCCTTTACTGGCTAACTTGGTCGTTTGACTACAGAACTGAAGTACGGAACGAACGGAGGACCACATCAGCATTACTGGAAGCGGAATGAGCGACGGTACCAACAGTGTCTGTAGCCGGATGTTTCGAGACCGTGACATAGATCTACGAGGTAGCTTCTTCAAAGCACTTTGGCGAGTAGACAGTGCATCTCACACTGATCCATTTGGTTGCACAGTGCGTGAACAATATTTTATGTCTGCCACATTAATAATCAGGTGCTACCGATGGAATGTGGCATCAGGAATGACAGAAACGGCACAGCTGTTACCCTGGACGGGTTTTGGTGGTGTCATCATGGAATCATGAGTTGGAGCAGCTTCGGTGGAAATCGCCATGGGGGGGCAAGCAGATGATGTCATGTGAACACCCGGTCCACCAGCCGAGTAAAATTACATTATTCCACCGGCTTGTTGGGCCCACTTGTTTGGAGGAATAGAGGGCCTTAACCCTGATAAGACTTCTCACCGGGAGAAGTGGCTTGTCAACATGTATCCCTGGAAAAAGGCGTCATCCATTTGGCGTCCAGCCAGCTAGGACCGCAAGTGATGCATGAATGGAGACCTCCTTGGGTCACAGTGGAACTGAAATGAATATTTCAAAGAAGACTTTGCGGAACAACATCCCGGTGTGCTGATTCACTTATCCCCAGAGCTTTGTGCAAGGGGCTTCCGATGGAAGAGGATCAAAAATTTCTTCGTCTACGCCGACTTCGAAAGAAAACTATTAGACAATGAGAGGCTATTTGGTGAGATTTCCGGCTCCCAGTCTAGTGGCGAAAGCAGCTTACACTTATGTGAAAAACACTTGAGGATAGATCAGAGCAAATCCGGCAGTTATAGTGGAGACTGCGTGTATGCCGGAAGAATCTTTGTCGGATATTATGTAAGTATAATATGCACACATTTATACACGGGCTCAGCGATTTTGTGGCTGAATTAGTGTTCCTCACGTGCTCGGCCTTTGAAGTCAGCGGAACGGCGCGACTCCGAGTTGGTTCGGTGGTGTGTACTGCCTGGACTAGTCAGTGGTCAGCTACGTACAACGCAAGTGCGTGGCAGGCTTGAGTGCAAGTGTGTTAGCAGAGACTCGGCCGCAAGCGGGCACACAAGTCAGAGTCCTGTGTCAACGGAAACGCAAGGCTAACATATAGTTAGACTAGGTCACAAAAGGCCGATGGTTGATTGGTCAATGCGTTCCGGAATGGAGTGTGACTAGCAGCAACTTTGTGTGTTGTTGTGTGTCTGCACACGGACAGGACTTGAATCAGTTATCAGCAATGTGTGTGTATGTGAGATGGTTTGACTGCGCATGTAGACCGAACACCGAAGGGCAAAAATAGAAATGACTTTGTGGGCACGTGCGATCGATTGGTGGCCTGCACGTGGATTTTCTGACTCTGGCATCATCTACTGAATCGTGAATTGTGAGCTGAATAATGGATTGAGCAGACGCCAATAAATGAAAGGTGAGATTTTGGCGAAAGTCAATGTCCGAACTTCAACTCTACCGCCGAGCTTTCGTCCGTTTTTCATGCAATGTTTTCGAAGGACATCCCCAGCTTTTCAACACGGAAGCTTTTTAAACATATCATGCTATTTGGGCAAGGGTATTCCGTTATTAACTGGAAGCAGGCAAAAATGCTTTGTGTTTATTTGTTTCGAGCTTTCTCACCATCCTGATTCCATGCTGGCAGGTCTCTAATTCTCTGTCTTCGGCCCGGGCCCCGACCCAATTATCGCTACAACAGCTGCCCTACCCCATCCTCAGAAATTTCGTTCACCTCTAGTGACGCGTTTTCCAGCAGCGTCAAGGAGCTAGGCAAGATATCCGAGTGGCTGAATAACTGCCGAAAGGGGCTTTTCCGGTTCGGCTGCTTTGTACTTGCTGGGTTATTCAAGTTCCCGGGGGACAACCTCTTTACTACCAGTAAGCTTCTGAAGATCTAGTGCACTCCCAGTCCTTAAGCGCGTCATGGTAAGTCTGGTTTCCTGATGGTAAGCGCCTTTGAAGAAAGCAAGTCTATCATCAAAAGCGAGGCTCCTGCAGGGCACTTCCAGGCTACCTGTGCTTTGACTTCTCGTCCTATTTAATTGTATGTAGCCCAGAATTTCTTACTATATTAGTTCACAATTTTGGTGAATCCATTCTTACACCCTAATTTGTTTTTTGATGCGTAGACTGGGTCTTGTTTCTGACCGTCCTGTAGGCGGCCCAGGTCTGGTGAATCCGATGAACTTTGGAATGAGCCCACGGCTTTCTACAAAGGGTAAGAGTTCTTGCTATCTTTGGCTTCCACGAAGGAGGGTGGTCCTTATTTCTGTGCGTACCAGCAGAGCAGCGTCGTCTGGCAAGCACATTAGCCCGGTTTTACGGCCCTCTGTCTTTCCCCATCACATAGTCAGGCACTTCCGGGTACCAACTTAAGTCCCTGGCTGTCAGCTTTAGTTTACCCTCGTCCAATCTAGCTCAGTTCCGAACCAACCAAGGTCCCGAATTTTTGTGCCTTACTGCGAAGTTCGTATGCAAGAGCCCGTGATTCCTCTTACCCAGCGGCTCTACTATCATCAAAGATAACGCGTCACCTCGACATCAGGTTAAAAGTAGGTCTAGTGTAGAAGGAAGCCCTTCAAAGCAGAAGCTTGCTGCCCCTCTTACGTTTTATGTGGTCACGGAAGAACTTTCGATGAGCCTTCTGGTGGCAAGCTCGTTGTCCCAGTTAACTTTCAGAAGATTCATGTTCCTCAGTTCGGTAAAGCGCTGTGACGAGCTCAGTACCATCAGTGGAGGATGGATTAGTTCAGAATCCCCTTCTGTGTCTGTTAGCTGTGTTTTATAGAAGAAAGCCATCCACGACGGCCACCCGTCCGGGAAGAAAAATATGCTCTGGCTCGTATTTCAGGTGATACTGATGTGAACGGGACCTCATACAGTAGGACGTTTTCCTAACCGGAGGAACTCGTGGCCGAGGGAAAGGATCCCGAGGCCAAACGAGAGAGATCCAAGTATTCCACGGCACTGAACCAGCAGGACATAAAGGTAAAATACTTTTACAATCGTCAATGATTCGACCAAAATTTTTACCGAAGGAGAGCCGACTTCCAATACAGTTTAGAACCAAGAGCTTTCGAAACGAAAAAATTACCAGTTCAAGTCAAACTGGGTCACAGTCATTAAAAAAGGTGACAAAAACAAGCGCGGTTAAAATGTGCTTAATGGTGTGTGCCGTTCAGATTGCGACATCCAGTGGCGGATTCATATAGTTAGAGAACGGACATGCATGAGAAGCGTTCGGCAGGGATTTTCCACATGGAACCCTGCTCGTTATACCCACCTATTACTATTAGCCCCCATGAGAATGAGTACCCCTCCGCCAAACCCGCCGTCCATTGTATCCTCTCAGTAGCTGGTGTGGCCAACGAAGTTGCGTGTCCTTTTGCTCCCTCCTCGGCCACCTCCCCGTGGTTGCTACAGTTACTGATGCCTGGATCTCATTCAGCAGCTTCCCCAGTTTACCTACAAAGATACCGCAGTTTGTGTGCCAAAAGCTACGTCATATTCAGGGTCTTATTATATGACAAGCCCTTTAGTGCCATTGAACCATCTAGTATGATTCCCGAGGGAAAGTCTCACCTCTTTCGACCCCATCTCCATGTTTTTGTACCTGGTTGTCACACGGTTTTTCCTTCTGTACCTGCCGTTTGCCCACCTTAACAGCGGTGAGTGTTTAGAGAGACAGACCCTGATTGCGGTGGCCCCTTTCCTTCTACCTGGTTGGTCTTGCAGGATACGGGGCATTCCCCTGTCACAGCAACACAGCGAGCACATCCTCTTCAGAGACTCGTTTCCCTGCGCGGCTCATAGTTTGTCTTGGCCAGGCCAGGGCAGCGCTGACGTTGCCACTCATTGTACCAATGGCACTGTTTACTCGCTTGAGCATAATTGCCGGAACCAATAGGTCCACGTGAATCCCCGTTGAAAATGTTCGTCATGATATAGGATAGACTAAAATGCATGAAGCAGAAAAATATTCTTAGGCTTGACACCGAACATCTTGAAGCCTCACTAGCTTATGCAAATACCGTGATTTTTTGAATACGAACAATTACCGATTGCATGAAAAGTGCCTTGTCAAGTTGATATTACACTAATAAAAATAGATCAGTCGGAATGTAATATTGCCCGAGCAGAAAGCTCACTGTAGTAAATAACTCAGCACGAAGTTTTGCTGAAAATCGGTTGTTACTTCAGCACTACGGGCAAAAAGACAGTACATTGGAGCTCCTAAAATGAGAAACCACACCATAAATTACAGATACACCAGGGCTCGAAACCCTACTCACAAACAGAGCTCGGTCCATTCAGCTCGGTTTAACAAAAACAGGCAATGGCCAAAGCCAAGCTGCCATCCAGGATTCCTTCTTCGGGTTGCACACGGACTGCCCACTCACCACTGCGCACTGCATTCCGCCGAATCCCTGCTAAAATCGGGAGGTAAATAAGAAAAGTCTTCATATATCATTTTCCAGAAATGTTGTTTATTGCGAGCAAATACTGAGTCGTTATGCGACGAACATATTTTGTCAGCGATGATCATATTAGACAGCCCCCAGCTGCCATTCATATCCATTTAGTGAAAGTAATAATGGCTCGCCTATTGAGGTGATACCTTTCAAATCACCGTCCTGGGAATATGAGGTTATCTGAATTAAAATTTCTGGGCCAGGCCCAGAACGGCCCCGTACTATCCCATAAGCCCGTATGGATACTTTCGTAGCCCGAAATCAGAAGATTGGCCCAAAGATTACGCGGTACTTAAGTTGCAAGGTTGGTTAGACCTTACATACTGTTTCCTTATTACGTACGTTCGCTAGTCCTTCTCAACACGCTTGGACCACCTGCTCGTTACAGTGGTACCCTGCAATATTCCATCACGATCACCACGACATTGTTTCCCACAACCCACGAGAAGAAGAACACTATAGGTAGGGAGAGATTGGTTGGTGTTTATTGGAGAAGCGTGCGTGTAGCGTGCGCGGGCAACGTTCAAGTGGCCACCGCGCTTGGTGGCGCGAGTTCATATAAACACTGATGTGTGTTAAACAAATAATCAGGGTTGAATGCCACTACAAAGTACAAGACCTATGCACGCAAATTGTGCGCGACGCGCAACTGTACGGCCGAAACCTCTAGCAAAGAGAACCAGAGTTCAGCAACAGCCACTGCTAGATACCACCTTCACACCAATCTGACGTAAATCAGAAAGATGCCTCGCACACTTGATGGAAATATGAACAAGTGTTCTAATGTATTGGTCGATGTGTGCCGCATTTGTTCGACGGCCAACAAGGACAAATCACATATTTTAAACAATGCGGTATTGTGACAGTGACTGAGAAAGACTCCTGCAAGTGTACGTTACAAGTTCCGGAAGGGGCCTGAATATAGTCACGTACACGAATATGAAATCTCGTGAAATCTGGCCCTACAATGCCACTCTTGGTCTGAAGAGTTCATCGAACTATTTTTTACAGCAGCGGTGCACCGATCCAAAGAATCGGGATCGGACTCCACTAAGACCCTAAGAACTTGAATTCTGTTTACTGCGTTCATAACGAATGGACCTTAGTCATGCACAACCGCCAGGAATGACACTGGTCTTTGCAATAAGGGGCTGTTCCCAGCACTGAGGTTCGAGCCTTAATTGTTCGCTCAGCCTTGAGCGATGGCCAGATCGCTGCTCAAATCTGCTCATCTTTGAGCCCCAGCAAATTTTGGATCATCGGCGAGAACGCAGGAAGGAGGCTGTAGCGCTAAGTCCAGGTCATTTGTAAATAATTGGAATAACTGGATTCTCGAGGTAATTCACTGGTTAGATTTATCATGCTAAAGTTCCTGTCACTTACATCAAAGATGAATGTCCTACCTACGAGGAATTTTGCTAGCCAAGCGTGAATCTGTCTACTCATACCAAGCGAGCTCAACTTCAGTAGTGAAATCATGTGGTTCACTGAGTCGGAAGCTTTGTTAAAACCAAAACAACAGCTATCATAATCATCCGTTCTGCAAGTGACTTTGCCTAGGAAGCATAACCGATTTGTTAAAAACTCCTGTTTTTGAAGCCTCATTTTCAGCTGGTCAAAGAGGACTATCTGGTAGATGCCTACAAAACTGTGTCCAGGTAATCTATAACAATACTGGAATATTTCAAAAAATCCAGAAACACGTTTTACCGCCTGAGCTGATGGTACAGTTACGTCAAATCAGAGCAGCAATGAGAAGCTGGTATGAACAAATGAAAGAGTAAGAACCAACATTAGCCGATCTCGATTGTGATAACGCCCGGTAAATTCGAAACTCAAGGTCAGATGATCGAGACAGGTGGGGGTAAGCGAGGTCGCTCAGAAAGGTAGGATATATGCAAGGTATCGAAAATGGACGTGGAAGCAGGGAAATACTAAATAATTAAAAGGTATTTTGATTATGTCAATTTTTATAAGAAGACTGGCATTTAACGGGAGATGAAAGGAAACAATAGCAGACTGGAAGGAGAAATAAAGGCGTGGGTAAGGAACTCAAAAATGAAAGGAAATTGAATATCGGAAGCAGAGTTAAATGGGACAGTGGGATATCGCACCAGTAGGGGTTCAGATACAGCGGGGTGTTAAATGGCAGCGGGCTGATGGCGTTAATCACGTGGGGATTGCGAGCAAGTTCGGCTGGGAACACTACCAGTGTGGATTAAATTTGTACAGGATGTTCGTTAGGCTAACCGTCCCTAATTGCCGTCTCAAAGCGAGGTCCCCCTCCATAGCCTTCCCTTTAAAATCACCCCGACTGCCTCCTATCTCTCCGGAGTTTTGTTTGCAAGGTCAAGGTCATCTTGACGCATGAATCAGGTTGTCTCAAATTTTTCTTTTTTCCGTCGTTAGGGCTTGATTTTGGGTCACATCTAGTAGCAACATTTATCCACACTAAAGCGTCATATTGCCCGTGACAATAACTGCCACACACCATTGTGCGTCCGTAATTTATTACCGCGAGAAATCTACAAAACCCTCTACCTAGAAATCTAGATCTATTACTACTACAAACAGCCCTTTGCAAGCCCAACCTTAAAATACCCAGCGTTCTTTAGCTAGCTCAACTCCTTTGGTGATCGTCCGTTCCTTGGCGCCACCCCACAGTGAGATCGTAAAATATCAGCACAATACCTTTATAGGAAATTAGGTAGGAAGCCTAAGTAAAAATATTTCTGGCGACTCCATCTGTGAAACCATTGTCGATTCTCGAACAATTCACGGGAATAACTGAACCATCACATCAATTCGTTTATCGATTTAAATCGGTATAGTTTTTGCTTAGCTATCTAGAGTAATACTAAAGAAATTACGGCTTTTTAGTGTGGTCCCATAACTCCAAAAACTTTCTAAGGATTTCCTCCGGACGCGAAATCTTGACCTAAACAGCTAATTTAAAAATTCTTGCAAAAGAAGTCTTTGAACTGCTTCCCAGGATATGAACTGAGAGAAACTTGTGTCTAAAATAAGAAAAAGTTGGCACCATCGTGCGCGACTGTGTGGCAGTCTACCACCCAATTCAGCATATTAATTCAGGGAATTCCCTGAAAGAAGTCCTCGTTTAATTTCAGAGACTCTATATCAACAGTTCCATAGTTTTAAGTTTCTTTGATCCAGAGCCACAGAGTTACACGTTTTTATTTCAGTAAGCCTGTACATTGGGGAACGTAAGACTACTCTGTGTATTTATCTCTCTAGTGCAATCGCTGTCAGTGTTGCAATGCCCAAACTGCCGGCTAGACAAACCGCATCCTCACTGGTTGGTCGTACCAACATCCGACCAAAAGTACTCGCCAAGTCGAAAGTCGCAAAACTCCCACTGAATCCTTGTTCCGTTAGCCTGACCGATGTATTTGGAGGGGCAAACAAAAGGGCAGAGACCATAGAACACAATCTTCTTAATCTCAGTAGCCACATTTCTTTGATTGATACGACCCTATCCAAGCTAATTCCGCTCACGTATATCTCTGACCCTCCAACAAATCCGTCAACCCTAGACCTAGTCACGGCTGGGCGTTTCATAGACGCCATTGCCTCAGAAATAGTTCGAAGAATCAGTAACTCAAAAAATGCTGTGGTATTTAATATTCCCGACAGAATCCCTGTTGAGAAAGTAAAACATAACCTTCTAAGTTCTATTAATATGGCACACCACCCCTGCCAGTGCTTTCGGCTACGAAAGAACATTCAACGCAAATCCTGTCCAGTGTTGTTCAAATTTCTTGAAGAGGAACCCGCTAAACAATTCATTAAGAGCCAATCCACCGTCGCTTTGAGATCCCCGTTCAAGAACATTAAAATTGCTGCCGACAAAACCCCATTACAAAGGGAATTCGCCAGGTCCACCAGCACGCATTCAGCTTCGTCAAAAATTGTCCGCCCTCAACTATCCGCTTCTTCTCAGTCTGACGATGCGCAAAATGCATGCAATATCAATTCGGCTTCATGTTCACCAGAACATCGATCCCATATGTTTGACGTCGATTTAGATATATCCAGTTCAACGTCACCTCACCAGCCAGCGCCTAAGAAACCAAGAAGCATAGAGTTTACCCCGGGCAAGCTGTCCTCTCTTGGGCTGACTAACTCGATTCCACCATTACCTATCACCGAAATATCGGCCACGATCGATGACGATGCGAACCGCCTAACTGGCTTAACAGCCATACCCAGAAATCCTCAACCCATCAGCGGAGTCACCCCAAATTCTTCTTTGCCATCTCTCCACTCGGCTCCAATAGCCACTCGGCAATCTACGGTGCCTAGGCCATCCCCCAAACCAGCGAAAACATCATTACTAGGTGGACTGCACGCTGTTGACACTACGGTCAATCCTAACTCACTCATCAAGCCACACTCCCAACGGCTAAGGACCCCAAGCGAGGCAACACGGAGTGCAACAATGGACAAGAAAACGTCATGCAAGACCTATCTCCCCAATCCAAACCACCAACCACCAGTTGCACCGTACATTCCACCCAGTATCGCGTTCTCTTCACCTGGTTATCATCCTCATCAGGCTGGTACAACTAAACTCCGGGCCTCTTCAACAACGCCACCATTCATACCAAACGATTACTTTAGTGTTCTACATAACTTCTATCGTAGCCTAAGTAATATTTTCTCACATGAATCTCTTTCCTTTTATCGTTCACATATCTCACCCACCCTGAATCCCTTTTCTACCGCAGGCCACTTACAACAGTACCCACGACCTCCCAGTCTCTACGCCAACCAACACCCGTATATCCCACTTCCATTTCACATTCCCCCTCCAGGTTACAGCCCATCAAATTACTGATGTCAAGAGGGCACCTGTGTTACCGCCCGTATTAAGGCAGGTGCCAAGATACCTGAGGCTGCTACACGTCCTTTTTCTTTCCCACTTAACAGCTACTTAACCCTCCCTCCTCATATTTCTACGCCCCAGCCACCAGTATCTACCAATAGTAAAGCACTCGATAATGATCTTTCGCGGTGTTGTTCCACGCTAAGTAGACTTACCAACCGCCGACATCCTTCCAATCTAACGAATCTCATCAGTACTAGCCACACCCGGCTTAGCTTAACAACCAAGCTCACTGCCACGCCAGGTGTTTCTACTCAGCTTATTTCACCATCCACATTACCGACTACTCCATCTCAAGAAATAATGATTGCGTCATCCGATCCGCCTTCAGCAAATGCAATTTTGGAATCCTATAAAGATCTTAACGTTAACCTTGACTCCACTAAACAGTTCTCATTGTTTATGCTGAATGCACGCTCAATAGTGAATAAGATGCGAATGCTGCGTATATTACTGCTCACGTCTGATTACGATCTTATTTTAATTACCGAAACCTGGTTGACAGACAACACTCCAAACGAGGATATCGCTATCACCGGATACCAAGCTTTCAGGAAAAATAGACTCACTCAAAGAGGGGGAGGCTGTCTTATATATGTAAGACAAAACATGCGAGCGAAAATATTTCAGCACCCCATACTTGATAACTTGCCGGATTCAGTTTGGCTACAGGTCACTACAGGATGTTCTGACTTCATTGTTAGTTGCATCTACCGCCCCCCGAATACTAGTCAAAACGACTTTCTGCCTATCATAGAAGCGTTAAACGTTGTTGCGGACATACCCGGCCCAAAACTGGTGGCCGGCGACTTTAACGCACCAGGCATACGTTGGTCCACTTTGAAAGCTCCACATCACTTAATACACTTCTTGACCAGCATTCGTTTAGGAGGATGGACTCAACATGTGATGTGCCCAACTAGAGGCAGTAGCATCCTTGATCTCATTTTTACGGTAGGATTATCTCGCGTGCACACATCTATCGTGAACAGCATCCCAGGTTGTGACCACTTGCCGGTAAAATGTGAGTTTTCAGTGCCAGCACGAACCGTTCACAAACCAACCGTTAAAAGACCGTTCCACCAAGCTAGCTGGAATCAATTACCCTCACTTATTCGCTCGCAGAACTGGGATACTTTCTTTTTATCTGATGACTTGCATACCGTGGTGGATCATCTTTACTCCACACTAAATGCATGTCTTGACGTAATCACCCCAACCCAAGGTCTACCTGGACGAGATAAACCAAACAGTTTTTGTCGACTAAAGCAGAAGCTTTCTATGCTACAACGCAAATTCCTTAGGTCGAGAGACTTTTCGTTGTTCTTGCAAATGAACCGTTTATCTAATTCTATGAAATTGATTGAAATGTCCCGCAGTAAAAAACAGGAATTAAGGGCGCTGAGTCACCCCAAGAGGTCCGAAGCTTTATCTAAGCTGATGAAGCTGAGAAACAGCCAGTGCAGTTCTCCTATCTCATCCGTTATATCTAACAACAATTATATAACGAACTCCCAAGAGATCTCCGAGGCATTCAGTGCCTATTTTGCTTCGTCTCTAACGACCGATGACTCCCCATGCCTATATCACGTTGAGCCGCTGACATCTGCACAGTTCTCAGCGGTTACATTTCACCCGAACGACTTAACAGTACAGCAAACTAAAATTAGGAGGTCATACCACCCCGGGCCAGATGCCGTACCACCGGCTACTTTTAGTCTAGGTGGCACTGATATCCCATTCTTGCTATCAAAGGTTTTTAATTTATCTATGAGCAGTAGCGTTTTCCCCTCCCATTGGAAAACATCAGTTATTATCCCAATTCTTAAGAAAGGTTCACGCCAGGACCTAACCAACTATCGACCAGTGAACCACACCCCTATAGTTTCCCGAATTATGGAAAGACTGATAAAAAATAAGCTGACAACTCATTTACTAAACAATAACCTCATTAACACTGGACAGCACGGTTTTCTTCAAAAAAGATCCTGTTCCACCTGTATGTGTGACTTCCTTAACCTAATAACTACGGCCACTAACAGTGGTAAATCAGTGATTGTAATCCTCCTTGACATGACTAAAGCTTTCGATCGAGTATCCCACAATAGGCTCATGGCGAAGATGAAAACCTACGGAATTGTTGACCCGATTCTGAGTTGGTTTTCATCATATCTAACATCCCGAAAGCAGGTGGTGGACGTTGATGGCAGTTTATCATCACCTCGACCAGTTACTAGTGGAGTTATTCAGGGTAGTGTACTAGGTCCCTTACTTTTTCTTATATATGTTAATGACATTTTCAACGTCATCACACACGGGGCTGCGTTCCTTTTTGCAGATGACATAAAAATTATGTACTCCTTTGAACCTGACGCCTTAGCTTCTACCATTGCTAGCATAACGAGCGATTTACTATCGCTAGACTCATGGAGCAACCAATGGTTGATGAAATTCTCCGCTGTCAAAAGTTGTATCCTTATGTATAAATGTCAGGTTCCCGCGGGAATGTTTAAAATTAATGATCAGTTCATCCCCAACAGTCCGGAAGTAAGGGACTTGGGATTACAATATTCTTCTACATTTAATTTCTCCGAACATTCGGCCGTGCAGGTTGCTAAAGCTAGACGGCCAATTGGTCTGATTAATAGAACCTTCAGTCTTACAGAGAGCAAGCTAAGCACTTTTAAAACTCATGTAAGACCACTTCTGGAATATTGCACTGTCGTCTTTTCTAACATGCGGCAGATTGACAGATTTGCAATTGAGAATGTACAACGTAGATTTGCCAAACAACTACTAGGATATTCCTCGCCTTTAAATTATATGGAAAGGTGTGAAATATTGCACCTAGAGCCCCTATGGCTGCGCCGTCTACGAATGAACCTGTCTTTCTTTTGCAATATTGTAAAACGTACATCTTGCAATTCAGCCCCCCAGGTCAAAACTCCCTCCAACTATTCTTTACGACATAGGGACTCTATGGTCTTGATTCCAGTATACAGGACTGCGATGCGGTCAAACTTCTTTATTGTTAAATATTCTTCCCTCTGGAACAAACTCCCACCTCAACTTAGGTCAATGTCTTCGGCCTCTTTATTATTCAAAAAAGAAATAAATAAACATCTAACTGTCCAAAAACTGATCCGTATGCATGATCCCTACATGTCTATTACCCGAGTCTACGAACTGGGCCTGGGATACTAACCAAAAGCTTAACAACTTTGTTCAGTACCAACGGATGGTAAGGAGCATTCTGTATTATAGTTAGCAAATAAAAGCAGTCCAACCTATACTCCATGACTGTCAACAGCACACTCCACGTGTTTGTCTAGCCACTTCCTATTTTCAATGCTTCTGACCACGACCCCCTACTGGCCACCGTTACTCCGGTGATTCTTTTTTCATGCTGTCAGATTTTACCATAGTCGGTTAGGTTCTTCTTTTTTTTATCAGCTGCCGCCAGGTATAAGAGCATTTATAATGTTAGAAAATACATAGCAGCATATATAATATGGTCCTCAAGGTACCAGTCTCATCCACGCTTCAACTACTTACTCATTGAGACCCTAGTTCAACACAAGATTCCAGGCCTCGTTCTGATGAACGAATCGCCACAATCGATGTGGTCTTCCATAAACCATTCGTCGAACTACACATAAGTATTTGCCCCCAGTGTCGCCTATTCTCGCTTCCTTGCTTTTTTGGTAACTCTCACTAAGCCTCACAAGAATTAGTCGCTAGTACCGGTCTTCTCCGCTTTCCGTATGTTGTTTAATCCAAAAAACAAGACCTCAACGTCGCGACCACCCATTTCTGTTACTGGCATGATATTGGTGTTCTGTCTTTCTCCCCTAACCCACAGCTGGTAGAATTGCCAGACTGCAGCCCTCTCCGTTTTGTTTTCAGAACCTGTACCCTAAGGACGATTGTCGCCGTCCACTTCCCAGGAATAACTTGGACCCTCTCTTGCTGGACAGGACAAACGAGATTTACACACAACTTCATTTTCGCCCGTCTCACGATCGCTTTCCCCAAGATTCCCGCCATCGGACTTCTTGAACCTGGACTACTCGATCTCACTGCATTCATACAACTCATTTTAATCCCATATATCATTATGCCCGTTCCGTGTTAGAACTCGCTAATACTGTTCAAACACTGGCACCTTTATTGTCACTGTTCATTGCTTCATCGGTCACCAAAAAAAAAACGTCCGGCGCTGACATATCTTTCAGTAGTCATCCAGTGGGCAGCGAAGTAATTAGTAACTACCTGCACTCTTCATCGGTCCATCCGATCGCATCCGCAATGCTGTTGCATCGAGTGTTCGGGCTCTGTAGATCACTGCGTTCCCTCCACGATTGAACGTCTTCGATACACTTCCCATGCTGCATCGCCGCTCCGTTCCCATCATTTGTTACACCTGTCAAATTGGTCATTAGAAATGTGACACTCACCGTCTACTTGCTATACCATCACCGTTATCGAGACCTTTGATTTTCCGGATGTTGCATTCGTGTTATATTACCGAAACTGACCCCGTATGCAGCCTCTAAGTCACACCACTATCTGCACCGGCCGATACATTTTATTTCTATATTCGTTGATCCACGGCCGCTTCCCGCGATATACCTGTGCAGTTTTATTGATCTGTCATTTTTGCATGGTACATACCACACAGCATTCATCTATTGACGTACACTTATCTGTGGATTACTTTACCTTTCCTCTCGCAGAACTGAACACCTGTATAATGGATGTAACCACACGGTCAATATTGATTAGTCTTCCACTTCCGCTTTGACATTTCATACCAACCCTACATAAAGTTTATAACTTGCCGCACGCTCACCTGTTTTACTCCGCCCGTTCCCTGACACCATCACTCTGGTAGTATCCCTCCCAAGAAATACGCAATTGTTTGCAACATATATGATTCCTCCAGTATACAGCCACCACTTTATATACTACCATCTTTTCAGACTGAAATATTTCCATGTTAATACTTCTTGACATGCCTGTAGTAAAGTGAATAATTCACCGAACGCTTCGACGAGATTTTTATCCATATGCCTCTCATATTCTGTAGCGCACCAAAAACATTTCCTTTCAATATGTTCGAATTTCCACTAGTGTAATTATTTCATTTACCACTTATGCATGTACTCCAGACCAACTGACATCATTCGACCTTGACCTTCAAATTTGCCGGGCATTACTACAGTTTTAGTTCACTGTAACACTCTCTCTGATACTCTGCATGCACTTGTTGTACCCTTTTGTGAATTGTCATTCCGGCATCACTATAATCATCTGATCATGCATTCTAGCATGCTTCGGGCGCATCCGAAATATACAATTATTATTATTATTATTATTATAAGACTGATTTCATCAGTGTTAAATCTCCAGTTTCCGCTGTCATATCTGCCAACTGTTTTTATTTTGTTCCAAAGCTTATGTTTCGATCCTGTTTTCATTGCGAAACCACCGGTTCCTTAGCCCTTTCCACCGTCATTGTGTTTTCCTTTATTAAGAACGGTCACTAGGACAGTTATCTACTCTCTACTCCATCACCGATTCCGCAAGCCATCCATCTTCGCAATGGCATTTCACATCGATGCATAACCATTATTCCGTCCTCACGTTGTAGTTTCGTAACATACTGGTATTATTGTAAATAATCCGCCCAGTGCTTACGTGCTCTGCTCTTTCTACTTGTTCCATCACCGCTCTTAAAATCGCACCTTCTCTCATTCAGATATGTCGCACACTGTTCTTGCGATTCCCACCGTGGTCACCTCGTCGTCAAGTTTTAACACTAAATGGCCTATTGGATCACTGCCTTTACCTCTGAGGATCCATTCTTGTGCGTCTCCTAGTTTTTCATCTGTTTTTTTATACACTGCAGCATGCAATGACTCTTTGAACCTCCTTTCATAAACTCCTCCTTTAAGAAAGGCTTAGCAAAACCCTTTGATTCCGCCCAAATTCCCAGGGGTTGTGTTCACTTCCGGTATTATTTATGTGAATACTTCGCCTTGTCAACCAATTTTAACAGCCACGAGCCGGACTGAACATCGGGCCTCGACCTTCAACATTTTTCGAACAGTATCCTCACTTTGGTTCACGTAAGCGATCTCCATCAGCCCTCTGTGTACGTAAGTTCTGCCATCCTGCGAACACCTGCTCTGATATTACCTGGGTCATCTGATCATGCATAGTAGTACGCTTCGGGCTCATCCGAAATAAATTATTGTTAATAATAATATTGTTAATACAGCCACCACTGCTGCATATTTCCAATGGTGTGGCAGCCTTTTCTGATCCATTTTAGCCAGAACACAACGTTAAATGGCAAAAATGTGTTTCCTTCCTGGGGTTTGTTAATAGTGGGTTGAACAATATCCCGTGTGACAGAACCATTTCGGCTCATTGCTCTTTCTGTGAACACTGCCGAAATAAACACCCGGAGAGTCAGATTTGCTTCGGAGATCCGCTGAATCTCTATGGACAAGGGTTGACGGCAGCCTTATTGGAACCTTCACTGAGCACTCAAGCTGACGCAACAATCACTTATTTGGTGCCTTTTGGCTAATGGATTCAACCTTGCTTCACGATTACTCTTAACAGAGCACGGGAGATTTCGTGTCGCAACTCTGCGTTTCGTAAGGCAATCCTCAGCCCAGTGACTGCAATGGGCCAAAATAGAGCCGGACTTAGGTTTTCACGCCCAATGACCCAGACGAACACGGCATCTGCCATGCCGGTTTGTCCTCGCCCCTCCGTCACTTCAAAGGAGCAAAAACCATCTGGGGATCACGAGCGACGGCTTAATTGGCTGTCAGGGTTTTTCCTCACTACCCCCATTGACCATATTGCACACTTCTCCACCAGCCCTATTATGCAGCCTCACTGTGTCCATGCTCGCTAGGCTTCTATGCAACCTGGAAGCTGCTTTTGGCTGGAGAGTGTCGAGAAGGACTTTTTTACTCACACGATCTTTCCCTAACGAGAGATAAGCAAACAACGTCATCGCCGTTTTTACCCGGGGCTCTTTTCAAACAACGTTTACCTTTCTGCCCGAACATATAGGCATATGTGCTGATCACACCTGAGACAAACAGATGCAGCTTTGTAGCTGCGCAAGCTGACGAACCCCAACCAATGAAGATCGCCGAGGACGGGTAAGCCAGAATTTTCTCGAGCTTGGTGAACTTTTAATCTACCAATTATTTTCTTTGATTTACCATCTTTAAAAACCAGCTGTGAAGTGCCGTCATCGTGCTATTCCGCAGCCTTGAGGCCCTCGCTACTTTAGTTTGCGTAGTCACTAATGGGGAAGACTTCGCGGTTCCGGTTTTTCGAATACCACAGAGCGACCTTTACTCTGCGAAACGTTCGGCCAAGATGGTTCTTGCCTGACCGGACGGTAATAGCTAACGCTAACCACAGACAGTCTTGCTTCCTGCGAGGGTATGCGGTCACTCACTGTCGATAGCCAGCCACGTTCTGTCAGCAGTCGGCTTGTCTGCGCCTGTCCGGAATCCAGGTCAGTGCTTGTGACAGCGGATGCCCAAGTGACATGACAGCGAATCGATGAGACGCGAACAGATGCCCGTCAAGTGATAGTTAGTCGTGTGACCAATAGACCAACCAGAAGACAGGCTACTTGGTTCCAGTGTGAACCAGTTAGTCTGCGTGGCAACGATTAAAGTCAGTGATTGGTTTTTCCCACAAAAATGATTTTTGCGCTAATAAAATGAGATTGTCCGTGGGCGGAATAGGCTTCTCACCAGAGTTAGTGGGGCGGGAATAAAACCTTCTTTGCTCGGTGTATAAATTTCAGCTTCGTCCTGTATATTTCCTGAACACAGTCATTTCTAGAGTTCCATGTTTTCGTAGTGGCAACCATTGGCGCCTTGTGTTCGCCAGAGTCTTTGACGGGCTCCATCCATTTGTTCCTAATAATACACAGGTTGGCGCGTAGCACTGTCAAGCTTGCTTTGACATCCATTTGTGTCCCGTGATTTGGCCCTGTCGTGGTCTTGAGCACCACTACGGAGACCATAGAAACTCCTTTGTACCGCTGGGGTGCAGGAAGCCCATTGCCGATCTAAGAATTCCGATGAATACCAATCCGTCCCAATGGGAGAAATGTTGACACAAAGCAGTTGAAGTAGCCTTGTTCCCTTTCTGCGGACCATACTGCAGAACTTGATACCGTGACATGTCCCTAATTAAAAAATTTCCTGGTGGCTAAAGTGGCTTCTTGTTTGCTGCTGGCGAGGAAGCCCGAAAGCTCCGTGAGGCATTTTATTTTTCTTGAGGGCTTTTTGCTCATGCCCTTGCAGATTTTGCCAGTCTTCCGCCTCTTGTCATGCCTCCGGCAGCGAGAGTGCTCTCGCATTATTCTGGACGAAAGAGCCGAACTCCGTCGCCTCAAGTGTGATTGATCGAGTTATCTATTGAATGTTGTTGCAGAGGGCTGCGCCCACAGAGCTGGCGGGAAACACGGAACTGATGGGTCGAGAGCACTTTTGCTCGTGGTGACGTGCACGGAGAGGCAGCAGAGAAGGCATTTTCCGTAAGGAATATACGGGTAGTCTTTTGCTGTCAGACTATATCGAATATCGGAGGGACTATCACTTGCATCTGATGATCTCTATCCTCGTCTCCTAATTATGACCCCCAGTTATTAGAGCTTTTGACCATCCAGTCCTACAGAATAATGAGATACAGCGACTTGAAGTCACCACAGGTTGAATGGAAAGTTTAGTGGACCTTGCGATTTAATTTGTCGGTCAGTTCATGGATCCAAAGTGCAGGTTTACAAAAGCACAAAAAATAAACCGGCCAACACAGTTGCGCCTCCTAGAGCCTTGGAGGCGCACGCTTCATCTTTGGACAGCTGGAGCCGTTCAAACGAGATTCACAGTAGAGAACCCATTTGGCTAGAAAAGCTTAACGATATCTTGAGGTCACAGGGGCTCAAAAATCCTTGACAGTATCTTTATCTGGTTGGGCTAATATCTGCTCTTGTCTAGGACAAGCTGATTTCGAATTTACGGGAACGAGCCGACATTGCTAACATCTGCACGCGCGATTGGATTTAGCCGCACAAAGTTGCGTGCAAAATGAATAGAATTGAATTTAGCAGGCGCATCGTTCAATCTTCCACATTTCATCCTTATGAAGTCGGCAGAAATCGGTGGCCTCGAAGCAATCGTTGTGTGATGCGATTCATTTTACAGAAGAAACATCCCAATGTAAAAAACTAGTTTTGGAAATTCTTCGGGGGAACTCCATATTGCTTTCTTGTATGTATTCATTGCATGTTTTGTACCACCCACATGCTCGCGCTTCCATCATTCATTCGCTTTCGGAGCACAATTTTGTCAAAAATATTTTGGGCCTGTGCCACTCAAGCGATTTTCTACCATACCGTAAACTAGGCCTTCGTTTTGAGTACCTGTGGTCTAGTGTTTAAGGTCTGTACTTGTTCGTAAGTTTGTTCATTCCATACTCCACTATGGTACAAAAAATCAAGTTGTTTTGAATTATAGATTTGCATCTGGTTACTCGTCTCTAAGATGTGCCCTATTCTACTCAGATCAATCAAGGTGAATTGAAAGAACAGGCAAAGTTCCAAAGGTGGACCAAAACGGTCCTACTCGTGACGGGAAGAGAAGCAGTATGTCACTGGGAGGGGGGAGGGTCGCGGATATATTAGATTCTTTAAACATGATTAAGGTATTCAATCTTGTTACTGCTATTTCGTGTGTTCCTGAGGATGGCATAATGTCAAATTTCTGACATGTTTAACCTGGGGATACCGGAATTGGAAAGAAGGATTTTTTCCGTAAAGCAGCAGGCAGCAGATAGTGAAGTCGAAGAAATATGAGCAAACGAATATTCAGATATATCGTAGACAACAAGCCGGGTCGCGATGAAGGGGAATAGTACACACCGGTGGTCAAACAAACTCCACCGGCTACGTCATCTTTTGATTTTCCTGGGGTAGAGCAGCTACTGTGACGGACCTTGGAAGCAGCTCCGCAGATTTGTGGAGCAGTTTGAGACCTTTGTGGAAGACAAGATGACAAATCCGTGGCTAAGCCACCACAACTAAAGCACTATTACCTAGGGCACCCGGAAGATGCCGTTTTTGGTCGTTTTGCACCAGACCCAGAGAAAGGTTCCACAGAAGCAGAGAGGCTTTTGAAAAACATGCTCCGTCGGTCGTTTAGGGTAGGTAAATAGCTGATCACTGGCTTGATGTGTGAGGTGAAACCTACCAAAAGCGAAGGCTACTTCATGTCCATCCCTGGAGTGAAAATGCAGAATTGTTCCACGACCAAGAAGTATCCGGGGTACAGGTCTAAAATCTGAGATAACCGCTCGTTAGAGGCAAAAGATCGTTGTCTGCCATCCGAAATACGGAGTCATTGGGCAGAGGTGACGAAACGCACTGGCCGGGTGGACAGTGGAGCTAGGTTTGAGGACCTGGCCAGTTACTAGGAGAAGCAGGCGAGAATATCGCACAGCAAATTTGGTCAGTTTGCAAGTGAAAACTACAGACTCATCGGACCAAATACCCGCCAAATGGGAGATGTTACAAGGAGTCACCTTACGCATCAGTCTTAGAAGAGCACGCATGACATTTCTCATATAAGTGTTTTCTAGCCGAGCTGCGAAGTTTGCGATACACCCACGGAATGACAGAATGCCCAGGGTTAGGTAGGGCGACAGCTACTGAGCACTGTGAAGTGGCTAGGGCGGCACGAGTGCTTAACATGCCTCAGTAACTAACACCGGGCTGCGGTTTGTCGGGTGAAAGTGGGGCGCGACCAAGAACGTTGCCGAGGTAGTCATCATTGCTCCTCTAATTAAAGGTTCGGGTAAGACGCAGGCTCTCCTAAACGGCTTTGATGGCTGCTCAGCTGCGTTTGCAACGCAGTTTGTACCTTCATAATGCAAAACGTTACAAGCCCGAGTTGACCCAACACTAATTGTTCAGTACCTGAAGAAACTGCAGTTGTGGTAGATAACGTCTGTCATCAATACGGCCGCATTTCACTGACAGGTCGAAAATCCAGTGAGTGTCAGTGACATTTAAAAGCCTTCCGAGCTTTCTACGTGCTTCTTGAATGTGACTATATCTGACGATAATTTGCAAGCTCCTCCATACACAACAAGTTTGCACTTTTGTTTGTTTGCTTGAGACATGTAAATTTGGCCCTGAATTGCTTCTGATCATCGTGCTTGAACAACGGAACTTTGAAACTTTGGGTTTTATTGTTGAGTCTATTTGGTCGTACACTTAAGGTATGTATAAACCTGTACGTTTTGTGACTTACAATGTGGTACGGTAAAAACTACGAGCCAAATGTGTTCTGGTTATGGGATTCGTGTGAAACGGATAGGCAGTGCTCTATTTGAGATAATTGTGACTTAAAGCAATCAGGTGAAAGCTTGAAAAGAAAAATCATCGGAAACGCTCAGACAATAAAAAAGTCCGAAGTCAAAAGCAGAGATGGCACGATGTATCCTGGATCGTTTCGCTGCATCTTTACAAAGTGCATACCGCAGTCGAAGTGATTATTTTCCTAGCAAAATAAATGAACAAAATGTTTATAAACAAGGATAAAATCACAGGATGCACTTATTTATACATATCTATCAGATAATCACACAACAATTGTCACACCTCGTTACCATGGCAATGATAAACTGACTACAAGTTCGCGTTGTTTGCACCGTTCAGGTTTGTGCGTTCGGATCGACAGGGCCTCCATATATCCTAATAGTTTGGTACTGGTGGTCAAGTGGAGCAATTTGAGCGCATGACTTGCGTTGACGCAAGGCTTAGCCCCGTTAATATGTCGAGCAACTGATGACCTCATTGACCTCTGCTCGGTTGACGATGCGATTGTGGTGAAACCGCTACTCACTGTCTTCTGAAGTCACACTGGAATGTGTTCCGCCATTCGATGGCGTAACTGCCTTTCCGTCATGCCTATGTAGGTGGCTGAGCACTCACATTTGGATTGGTATATGCCGTTTGATTTGGCATGGATAGGCAAGGGTTCTTTCACTGATGGCCCATTTAACCCATTAGTTGTAAATATAATCACCGGGTTGGCTGCACAGTACTTGCAGCCGACTGCTGATTGCAAGAGTTTTTGGATCAACCCACCTACATTGTCACCTTTGTAGGGGAGTTTCTTATACACTTTCATCTTAGACACCGTGTTTGAAATCCCCTTCCTTGGCTTCAAGTGACGATACTTTGCCAAGAATGATGATGGGTATCCATCTTCCTTCAGAATTTTGATGATAATATTTATTTCCTCATCCAAAGTGCTCGCCGTGCAAATCGTCTGTGCTCTGTAGAACAATGTTGAGCACTGTGTTTATCTTGCACTTCATCGAGATGAGGCTGCTGAATTGAAGATATGGTCCCAACCAGGTGTCTTTTCGATAAACGGACCTCCTAATTGAGCCATCCTTCTCGTGGAAAATCGCAACGTCTAAGAAGTGTATGGCGCCATTTTCCTCATTATGGGTTGTCAACCCTATATTTGAGTGTAGATTATTAGGCAAGGCATGCAACTCTTCATTTTTTTGTTTGCCCGCTGTAAAGGCGATAGAGTACCATGTCGGATATTTTGTTCTTAATCTTGTTTTCTAAGTGAGCAACAAAAATATCCGCCAGAATATGGCCCAAAAGACTCCCCTGTGGCAACTCCGTCAATTTGTCGATATCCTTCATTGAGAAGGCGGAACTTCACATTAGATGTACATAATAACAGTAAACGTGTCAATTCGGTATTTGGTAGCCTGATATGAATAATATGCTTGTCGATTACTTGGCACATGAGATCGATAGTTTTTTCCAGTGAGATATTTGTAATCAGTGAGGTGATATCCATAGTAAGCAAATGTCGGTTCTGGATATTTCGTTTTTGCAATAAGGTACACATTTCGAAACTGCCCTGTACTGCGTGGCTCGCAACAGTGTCTCTGACTGGCTTCATTAACCTAGCTAACCATTTTGCCACTTTGTGTTGTGGAGAGTTGACCACTGATAAGATTGGTCGCATGGGTATATATGTTTTGTGTACTTTTGATATGCCCTAAAGTTGTGATGTTTGACTCCCTCTGGGTCTCAGTGACTTGGCTGTTGACTCGCTAATAAGGCCCGCTTAAACTAGAGTTCTCAGTTCCGTGTTAATTTGCTGTTCTAGTGCACTTGGGTCATCCGGCTTTGGGTCCCTTTGGAATTTTGTCTTATCTTCTAAAATAGTTAACGCTTTCTGCACGTATGACGATTTATCCATAATGACAACTCCGGATCCCTTGTCTTGACGTAGGATTACTATTTTAGGGTTCTTCCTCAATCTTCCAAGAGCTTTATTGTGTTTTTCGTTAAAATACGATTGCTGCTTTGTCGTTGTCCCTCTATACTGGCATTCCAAACCAACCAATTTTGCCTTAAACCAGCTCAAAGTATCTGCATTTGCTGGCTTCAAAACAGACATCTGTTTGAGGAACTCTCCGAAGTTTGCTTGTGGAGAAATGTGGTTAATTTATTTTGGTGGAATACATTAGTTAAGGCCAAAGGAAATCGCTTGGTGTTGTTACTTGTTTAGTTGGCAAGAGGACAAATTTCGAACACATTTCCATGGAATATTTGGAAATGACGGTACCAACATTTCATGATTAAAGGAGATTTTAAACATTTAGTCTCAAGTAGGCGAGTTTGATGCACTTTCACAGCACAAAAATCCACAAACTTTGTTCTGCCTATCTCGTTTAACCGGTCGGTGGCGCAACGACCGAAGTGAGTTTGGCAGGTCCCTTGAGACTATTTTGGTGTGACTGGTTCCCTCGATAATGCTTAATCTGCTAACTCTATAAGTACTTATCCAAGTATTTCTGGCCATGAAGAAATTTGGTGTTCATTCTTACAGAATAAAAGCGATAGATCTAGGGCATCAGCTGCCGCTGTCTGGGAAGAAATTAAAACTTGTTAAATAGAGAAATCTACTCAGCAAGCCAGCAACCGGCGCTACAACGTGAAGTGATATTGAGCGGCCGTGGAAGATCGGGAGAAAATCGTGTTCTCGTATGGATCTTGACACGGATATCAGAGCTCAGCTGATCACCTACTTGAAGAAACGAACAATAAACTTGAGACAGAAGAGATCTTAATCCAGAAAGCCAGAGAGAGACCGAAAACCCAGGACTTGGTCTCTCGGGAAGGATGTTCGGATTCTGGAAGACCTGAGGCTCTGTGCCTCGTGGTGACGATAAGAACTTCCAGGCGAGCCAGATTTCCAGTGACCCACTGGTACGCCATCAGCCTACTTGGACAGAGCAGCACCTGGCCTTTTTACATCTTGATCTTCCGTCATAGTTAGACCCACTTTCCGTCCTATTGATTACTTGCATCTATAATGCCCCGACGCAAAGGAAGTAGTAACAAGCATATGAGAAATTATCGGATTAGCAACCACTGTGGTGATACTAAGTGTGCAAAGAATGAGTTAGAGGTGGGGGTCCAATGTGACCTTTGCAGCAAGGGGTTTCATGTTGTACGTGGAGGTCTAGCGGTGGCCATATGTGGCATATACTGATGGCACAAGGGGCTAGGTTGGACATGCACACACTGTGGACAACTTTTGCGGGTTAGGCTTGTGCATGCAAACTCAACACATGGAGTAAACAGAACCTCCACCTTACTTCGAAGGCCCGCCTTCATTCAGGGTACAGCCATTGGGATGGATACCTCAAAAGCCAAGACTCCTAATATTGCCCCTGAATTAGATGGTCCCGCTAACAGGAAGTCCGATGCAGAATGAGGGCGAAGATATTTTTCAGGAGCTTCGGTAGATCGTTTCCAGTTCAGCGGCTAAAACCGGAGCAGGAAATGATGGTGACCCACTTCAGTCCACCTGGAAGCTTAGTAATGAGACTACGGTAAGCTACAGACTTAGGAATCAAAAAATGTCCTGGCTGAAAGTTTAAACGGCTTCGCCACAACCTAGTGCCCATGTGGACACCTTTCTGAAAGATGAACTCATTAGCTTAAATAACAGAATGTCGGAACTCGAGAAAGAGAGGAAAGTCTTCACCCGATTGTTGGCCAAATTCGAAGTCGAATGTTGGACCGCATCCGGAAGAGGAAGAAGTGCGGGGTTGAGGGGCACAACTGAAACAATTAGGAGAGATAAGAAACAGAGAGAGCGAGCGGAAGTTCCACGTGGCCAATTACCTGAGAACTATGGGTATGCCTGACTACGTGACTGTACAAATCATCCTCCTTCTTGGGAAAGGGAATAGTTTCCAGGAGGGTCAGGACAAGGGGTATAGGCCGGTTGTTGTAGAGTTCGGTAATCCCAGAAAACGGGATAACTTTTATCGGCTACACGATTCAAGAGCTCCATGAAGGAAGTAATCGCTGTCCATTCCGACGGCTCTTCCCTTCGAGATAGAGGACGGCTGACAAGCCCACCAGGCTCCCCCATGGGCTTCAGTTCAGCTATTCTCCATTCGCCCAGAGTCCGGGCAGCTCGGCTACTAATGTCGGCATGAGCTGTTTCAGGGAAGTTCTCAGCCTAATTCAAAACCGCTACTAGGAAACCACTGGGGAACGTGGGTAGTCCAGCCCTGTCGAAAAAGCGACCTTCATATGCTGTCTTAGCCAGTGCTTCCGTGGAGAAAAGCCGAGAGGCTGCAGAAAAGCCCGTCTTAAAAAACGAAAATCCGCTCAGACCTAAGTTCCGAGCAGCTAGGGGCCCTTGGGAACCCAAAATATTGAGCACAGGACCGCTGAACTGCTAGTTGTGAACACAAAAGCAGCCAGTGTGGGTAACGATTGGTGGGAACTTGAAGCTTGCACACCATGCACGGAAGTGACGGGGGTCAACGAGACCTGAATTCAATCCCAAGAGGACATCAAACGCCATATGCTGTCCAATGTTTTGATCCGTGGCACAGAAAGGCCACATAAACGGCCGTGATGACGGTTTTGATACTCACACGAGGGCACTACTACCGGAGAGAGAAATCCAAGCTGCATCTACCCCTTAAACATAAGGCTTCTGTTGCTCTCACGACATAATGCGCAGAACTGAGAGTTGCCTGTTTACCGCAATCGGTCATTTCCAACATGGGACGGTGACCGGTCAGTGCCATACCAACCGCTTCTCACGGGCTCAACGAGAAGTTCTGATGGCAAGGGACATCAGCTCGCCAGAGGTAGACTGGGTGAATGAAACAGCTCCTAGGGGATCGTTTAGCCACCTACTGCTGAGCTAAAAGCGTGGTAGGAGCCTGACCCAGCATGTTACTGAGGAAACCAGGCGGAGGCAAGGGCATCGTTTATCTACCCTGGACCCCGCGGCCACAAGATACCTATGGGACGTTTCAGACCTTCAGGTTGAGGTTTCACCTGGAAGCAGTGGCAACAGATTGCTCTGCCTAACTCTGAATCTGGTCATACTGGTACCCTCAGACGCAGAAAGACGTAGCTGCATCTGGCAGACCCCATGTTATTGAAGTAACTGGAGGCCGATATCAAATGAAGGTTGGACGGGGCGAGGATCTCGTGCAGCAGATCTGGGGGCACCTCAGGGACAACCTCCGGTCACTGGCTAACACGGTAGCTTTTCTTAGGAAGGTTCGTCAAGGAAGCCCTCCGCCACAGTGAAAGAGTTGGGGCCGAAATCTATTCAGAGATAGAAATCAGCTAGGGCTAGGTACTAAACAGTGGTGGTCAAAGACTCTATGTATAGCACTTAGTAGGACAAATGAAGAAGAAAATATGGAGAGGATCTAACCAAAACCGCCGGGTCAAACCTCAAGAGGTACTACAATTGTGTGCGGTCCAAGACGACTCTATAGGTGGCTGTTGGAAAATTAAGAGGTGCCTTGGGTAGAGCAGCCACCAACAAACGGTAGAAGGCGGAATTCCTGAGGCATCATTTACAGCAGGCGTTTGGACAAGACAACAGGACCTCGGGCCCTTCGCAAATCGGCACTGTGGCTGTGCCCCAAAAGCCGGAAGAAAGCCCTCGCATTAATGGTGATTCTCGAAGTTCTAAGCGTCTTGGTAAAGATCATTCTGTGTTTTTGCTCCTTCTTCGGTCACAGCCATTAACTTCTCGCTGGGTAATATACGTCCATCTATTAACGCTCCACTAATTCTCTACCGTCACCACATGTTACCTCTGCATTATTCAGATTTGTAGATTCGCTCCTACCCGTTTTCTTCGATCCTTTCCTTCATGTTCCCTCGTTTATGAGCTTCTGCTCACAGCCGTCATCACGTTTGTGCTTCCTAAGTTGTTCTTCTTTTTCTGTTAATCCGCCTCGTTCACCTGTCATAAGTAAATTATTTTGAGGTGATCCAAAAGTGAAAAGTCTTTGGCCTCGGCGGATCACCTCAAACCATTATCAAAATCTGCCAACCATCAATGCATAAGTAAATTCATCAAGACTTTCCTAAGCTACTTCAGTGCCACTTGATGTAACTCTACCTGTCTCTCCCAAGCACTACTGCTTCCGTGTAACATCACTTCGCTGCTCTCGGCTATCGTTTATAAGCGTATGTATGCGTATAATTATATAAATACGCATATATATATATTTCCTCTGCCTTCTCGGGTGTTTCACCGGCCTGATACCCTTAAAGGTATACTTTCCTTCTGTCCATGACTGTGCCTCACATCTACAGTATCTCAGTTTTTCCAAAACCACTGTTGCCGCCCGACCCACTCTCCACATCGTGCGTTGCTCGATCCCTGTCTCCATATTGAGTTTTATATCTTGACACCGTGCATCCATTGCAAAGCAGTAAAACTTGTGGCCATCTAATCCCTTGTCATCCAACTCAAGCTTTCTCTTTCTTCGGTGCCTCTAGTTGCCACAGTTTCTCATACCAATTCTCAGTCTACCTGATGTAAACTAGTCAGCTTTCAGTCTCCCTCATTTGGCTTAGTCGGAATCCCCATTTAATCTTCTCTGTCGATTTCACCAAGTATCAGTTTTAATCTGTCCACGAGTTCACTCAAACTCCCTCCGTTATTCTCCGCGGTGCGTACTTTCATCTCCTTTTTTTCTGCTCCCTAGTTCTACCTGCTTTACCTTCGTCATTCATGTTTCTACTTATTTACGAATCTTTTCTCTCTATTCGACCATGCTTCCGGCATGTTCGGGGCTTTTCAGAAGTAAATCATTATTGTTATCATCATTACTATTAAAAAAGCAGCAGGTCCCGATGGTATCCATCCGTTCGTCATCCATCCTCTGGAGGAGATCCTGGCCCCAGCCGCTAGCTGTGCTGTTCAAGGCAAGCCCCGACGAAAGATGTGTACTCCCTGGTTCACTCAAGACGTCGGTCATCCCAATCCACAAGGCCAGGGATCAACAATATTGCATCAACTAGAGGCCTGTTAGTTTAACTGTGGTATTGCCGAAGGCGACCGAGGGGGTTTTGCGAGATAGGATTACTAAACCTGTGACTGCCATCAGCATCGTTTCCTTAGTCGGAGATCCTGCTTGTCAAATTTCATGTTTCATGGACGAGGTTGCCCGTAGATTAGACCAGGGAGATAGAGGAGAATTCCGCTACCTAGGCTTGCAGAATGTTTTCGACTCAGTTAACCACCGTTTGTCACTGATCAAGTTGGGTGTTTTCAGTCTGTCTCCGAAAAATCATTGCGCGGATCCATAGACCTATCACCAGTAGGACTCTCCAAGTCAAGGTGAAGAATGGCATCTCCCAGGAGGGATATCTGCCAGGTGGCTTGCACCAGGGCTCAGTCCTTGAACCTATGTTCTTAGACCACTTGGTGTTAGGCTTAGAAAACTCACGCTGTGCGTTTGCAGATGACTCAAATTTGGTTGGGACTGTACTGACAGATTCCACGCAGCAGGACCTGAATACTATGCATCGCTACTCCGTGGTCCAGGAATTATCACTAAATGCCCCTAGGTTTACACATTTAGTGGGTGGCAAGGACCCTTAACCAACTAGGTATCTTAACGAGAACTAATGCACTGGAATCATGAAAGTGACAAAATCCAAGGACCCAGGGCTAGTCACATCAAACAACTTCCGAACTGGGACGCTGTGCTGCGCGGCCTCTCGCAAAGCCTCTGGGAAGCTTTACCGGATTAAAGGAACCGTTCTGTTCAGACAATACTGAGTTCTTTTACCGCATTGTAAGGCGTTTGTCTAGCTGCATCTAGAGTACTGTGTCCAACCTTGGCGGCCCTTCTTGCCAGAGAACATCACGTCTCTCGAACGGGTTCACTGATGTCTCACAAGGTGGTTCATTAGCATAACGGGCCTTATCTGCAAGGAGAGACTCCAGACTTTAAGCTTCTCGCTGGAGCGCGGGAGGCATAAAGGCGACCAAGTAGATGCTTTTTGGATCCTCTGGGGGCATGTCGATTTCCAGAGCTGGACTGCACTGCTGTTTACCCTCAGGGATCGTACGGCCTCCGGAGTGCACCGGTTGAAGTCGACGAAGGACAGAGTTTTACGTCGTCTGGGACTAAATATTTTGGTGGTTAGAGTGGTAAGCCACTTAAGCCGGCCCCAGGTGGAAATAGTAGCCGCCGAAAAGGTTGCGGGATTTAAGGTCGGCAGGGCCGCTAATAAGACAGTGTATTCGCCGGAACCAGCAGATGATTAGCCACCCTACCTATCACTCCCTCTTGCCTCTCCTGTCCTTATTGCCAGTGTCACTGTTGTAGCTTCTCATTCTTCGGTCTTTTTCTTTCTTGCTCTTCAGCCTCCAAACTTTATTACCTTTTCCATTTCAACTTGCCTTCTTTCTCCGCCCCAAACTTTCCACCTTCATAACTTTGGTGCTTGCGGTGGAAGTGGGGTTGGTACTGGAATTCCTCAATGGACAGTGACCCTGTAAGGCTCCTAAGATTAGCGCTCAGTGGTTGAAAGTCTCCTTCTCCCTTTATCCTTAGCAGAACACCGAAAGGTATTCTGTTTCTTCATTTCTCACCGCACTAAATGATCTAGGGAGTTCACGATGCAAAGTTGGCGCGACGCCATCTACCTCCTGTGGTTCGATTTCATTTTATTTGAATATAAGCAGTGCAGTACCATTTTGGACTCCCATGAAGCACTTAGACTGCCAAAACTGCCGGTACAGCAGCTTTTCGCCTGACAAGATCGGAGCTGAACACTACCAATGGGCATCCTGATATATGCCGCGAACTTTTGAGAGGATACACACCCGCTCCGCCGACGGCATCCACAGTGGAATCTCCGATCGAGGAACGGAGAAATGGCATTTGGTTTTTTGGCTTATCTCGAAAGCTCAGTGAAAACGTGAATGACACTAGTCTACGCAGCAGAATTCAGGACATGGGGGGGGGCGCCTTATCATGATTGCGTCTTTATTGGAAATTTCTTTTTCCCCGCGGTAAACAAAATTTCCGTCAATACGGCTTGATTATCCCTTCTTGCAGTCCTCGTTCTGTAATATTTGTCTGTAAATCTACTGCTTCCACTAATTCCAATCAACTTTACCAGGACTCAACCAACCTGGTCACCTCACCTTAAGTCTAAATTAGCCGGGCGCTACAGTAAATAGTTACTTGGAAGCTTTCTCCCATACCGTGTCGAGTGCACATATCTGCATCACCCCTTCGGAATTTGGATTTCGCTTTCATCTGTACCGTTTGGCTTTGTATTTCAGCGTGAGTCGAGATTATCCGAAATAAGATATTGCGAATCGCAAGCTGTCGAGCAGTCAAGTACATTTTCTTGGGGGGAGCTTAATGACCGGCGGAGCAGCATGGCAACTTTTGGTCAAAGCATCAGCTACTGCAACGGAACCAGTAATCATAAATAAATTCAAAATATGTGTGATGGTTTGGTTTTGCAAACAGTGGAGTTTTGGAGAGGGTGCCTCGCCGGAGTCAAGTGGAGCTTTCTGTTCTGGCTGGATCTTGAAGTTGTGTTAAATTAGAGATGACGAGCGAAGTGGATAAAGCTCTCGAAGTATCGGAGTGCGTTGTCCACTAACAGGCCACGGAGTTGATGAAAAATTGATGAGTCAAAGTCAGAAAGATGTGCAAAAGGGATGAATTTGGCTTCGGGCTACTCCGCGTTGATTTATTCAGCGTTTCACTCCATTTTATCCCTTACTCATTTTCCAGCTGACTTATTTTTCCTAAACGGAGGCGGAGGAACACTGGGTTTTAATTTCTTGCGCAACTCGCTCAGGAGGCTCAAGAGAGACGTTCGTCAAAGTTTCTTTTGCACGGCTCAGAAAGTGTTCATCATTAGGAATCTTGTTTGGGAGTTCCCCGGTGTAAAGAACAAATATTGGAAATCCTCCCGAATGTTCCACGTGCCTTGTGGATTTGACTTTATTTGGCATTACTTTGAGAAACTCGTCCACACACCGCATTTTGCACCTCTGTTTATTCATGCGAGGTGTTCGAGCTTGGCTTTGAGCTTTTTCTGATTGTCCTTCTTGAGCCTTGGGGTTTGAACTTTTGGGATTTACTGTGGAGTCCATTTGGATGCATACTTGAGGTTCGCATATATTATTACCTTTCGTGAACTTCAATTTAGTATCGTAAAACTGCGATTCAATCTTGTTCTGGTTTTGGGGTTTGTTTGGAGTTGCTAGGCTTTGCTCGATTTGAGAGAATTGACTCATACCCGGTCTGTGGAGGAAAAAGCATATGAGCTGGTTATAATGTCTTCTCTGTTACATCTTTTATGCTTTACGAACTAAATGCAGAAGTCCTGGTCTGGGTGAAGCCTCATCAACGATTCAATGCTCGATTCACCGTCTTATAAGATTTACTCGTTCTGGATGGCACCTTGGAGCCCAAAAGCAACGAGTAGCCCAAGTCAATGCAGAACCCAAACCAAAAACAAAATCACTCTGCAAAATCTACGGTACTACTAGCGAGTGAAAATATAAGTAAAAACACGATCACACCTTTTCCGGTGAACCCTTTAGTCCATCTTGATCAAAGTACTGCCGGTATCACAAAAGGTTTCGGGGGAAAACCCGTAGCTGCGAAGCCGGTTGCATTTTCCCAGGTGCCAAACACAGAAACTAATATCCCCACGCACTCCGATGACTAACTCGGTCGGCAGCCACATCAGCAGTAGTCTGTTGCATGTTCAAGGTTGAGTTTTCAACAAGCCGTTCTTAATTGACAACAGTGCGGCGGTTAGAGTCATTCCAAGGAAAGCTGGTGACGCAACGATTCCATCAATCTAACAACTTCTTGCCACTCCCGGCACTCCCAGTACTAATCACCGCCATAAGTCACTCACGCTCAGCTTAAGTCTACGTCGCACCTCCCTCTGGGTGCTTATAGTAGAAAATGTCCCCTGTCCCCTACTAGGTATCAATTTCCTCAACCATTTCGACCTCCTCTTCGACGCATGATTCCATAGAGTTGTGGAATTCTTCCTACGTGACCGGTTCGTTTTCTCCGTGAACCACATCAAGCCCCTCTACATCGAACTTCGGGCCTAACACCCCTAAGCGGAACTCCTTCCAACTTACCCGGCTATCCCAAGGTAATCTGGACCCCTTCCCGGGGTGACCTCCACCGTCACCCACCATATAACCACCAAAGCACCCCTAGCATTTGGCCAATCCGTTCGCTTGACAAAAGACAAGCTCCGAGAAGCACAAGCTGAGTTCGAAAGCATACTAGAGTTAGGCATATTATGCCCGTCCAGTAGCCCTCGGGCCTCACTCTTCATCTAGTTATTAAACCGAATGGCGACTGGCGACCCTGCTGCCACTGCGGAGCCCTCAACCAGGCTACCATCCCAGGTAGGTGCCTAATTGCACATATCCTAGGTCTAAGTTCTTCCCTATCTGGCGGTCCTGTTTTTAGCCGAATCGACCTCGTTACAGCCTACCACCAAATCTCAGTATCTGAGGCTCACCTCCATTGAAAGGATGTCGCAAATCCATTCGGACTCTTCCGGTGTTAGAGTTCGCTTTTCGGACTCAGCAGCGCAACCGAAAACCTTGCAAATATTTATCCATAGAGCGAAAGGCGGTTTGAAAAAATCTACGCGTACTTAAACGACAGTTCGATGACCAGTTCCTCAGAAAAAGAGCCTGTGGCATACCTGCGAGCTCTTTTTGAGCGCCTAGGCAAACACGGTGTTACCAATAATCCTACCAAATTTGATTCACGCAGCACAACCACCACGCTCTTAAGCCCCTGAATCTCAGCCTCCGGTGTAAATCCCCAGCCTGGCAAGGTGGAGGCAAATCGTGCTATCCTGAGCCTCATTCTTCCTGGCAGATGCGCCGAGTTTCTGGCTTCGGCAACTTTTACAGCCGGTTTATCCCAAACTATGCCGAAATAATGCAGCCTCTAACGAAAGTTTTACGTGGAGGAAAGCGGAATTTCACTTCTCCCGACAAGGCGCAGGTAGTGCCTACTTAAATCAAGGAAGCTATCTCCAACAAAGCACTCCTTTGACATTCCGATCATTCCGCTCCCTTGGCATTATGAGCATGCGCTTTGGACAAGGCCGATGGAGCAGTATTGCAGCAATTCATCAACAATTCATGGCAACCAGTAGCTTCCTTCTCCGAGCGTCTCCAACCTGCGGAATCCCGATGTAGTACCTTCAGCAGAGAAATGCTGGCAATCTATTGGGGTATCCGACACTTCCGGCACACACTCTGGGGCCGAACACTCACTGTGTTCACAGATCACAAACCACTAGTGTGCTTTTTTCAGTCAGCTCCTGGTTGATATTCGCCATTCGAGATCCGCCACGTGGACTGTGTTTCTCTGATCCTCATGGACTTTCGATACGTCCTTGAAGCACACAGTCCAGCGGCAGACGCACCCTCACGTGTCAACAATATAGACTACCCACTACCGATGGGCACAGACCTGGAGGCGAACTACGCAGCCCAACAGCAGATCCTGAGGTTGAGCGGCTCGGAAACAGAAGTACCCTGAATTAGTGTTAGTGACCCTTGTAACGACCGGTAGTGAAGAAACCACCTAAAACCTTCGCCATTCACTGTTTTCCTTAACATCACTCACTTGCTTACACTATGGACGTGTCTTTACGAACTGTTTGTTTTTATGGACCAATCGTTGTTTGTTCGCGCCCAGGGCGCTACTTTGTCATATCCTTGTTCTGGACCTGTGTGACGCACGTGCTCCTTGCTCGCACGCAACAATTCGGTTTCTCGCTTGTTCAGTCCTTGTGATCTAATTGTTGAGGTTTGTATCTTTTTGGTGTCATTGTTTATTCAATAATCTAGTATCGTAGAATATCACGGATAATCGCCTTTTGATTTTGGGATCCGCTGCGAATTTGGCTACGCATTGCTCAAACGTGTGTTGCAATACTCAGTAGATCAATTTGGAACGGGAAACATCACGCGAAATGCCAAGGAAAGGATCAAAGACATTGGGATCTGGACAGGAAGTAATACGGCATTTCACTGGGGAGGTTTTGAGTACATTTGGTTCTTTAGTTAATGTTAGATCGCCTAGTCCTGCCAGTGCTAGTTCATGTGTTAATGAGGGCAATATGGATTGTAAGGATGTTGATCTATGTGGGCTGAGATCACTAGACCTAGAACAACAGTTGTTATCGGCTAGACAACAGGCCCAAGAAGCAGAAAAGAAGTGTATACAGAAAGAGAGTAAGCATGAGACCGGCGACTACGACACTTCCGACAGATCATGGTGCAATAAGACAGGGAGCCCCATGCCGGTCGCCTACTATAAAACACCAACTATCGATTTGCCAGGGGTGGAACTGACAGTTTTCAACGGACGATCTGAACACTACTTCAAGTTTATCAAGCAGTTCGAGACTTTCGTTGAAAATAAGGTGACCAACCCTGGGCAAAGGCATCTCTACCTTACTCACTACTGCCGAGGCCGAGCAAGAGTAGTTATCGACGGGTGTATCATTCTCGACCCGGAACAAGGCCACACAAGAGCAAGGAAGATTCTAAGGGACTTGTTTGGCCAACCGTTCAAAGAAGCCCGTAACCTAATAGAGGGCTTGCTGGTAGAGGCAAAGAGAACCAAGGGCGACGTCTACTCAATGGCCGACCTGGTGATTTAAATGCAGAACTGCTCAATAGCCCTCGACCATCTGGGGTACAGGGCTGACCTAGATGCGATGCACACTTTGGAAGGCATAGTCCGTCACCCCTCTCCCGAACTACAGGGTCGGTGGGCGGAAGAAGCGGAACGGATTACCCGAAGAGACCGGGAGGCTAACTTCGAAGACCTGACCGAATACTCCGACAGACAAACCAAGATAGTTGACAGCAGGTTTGGCAGAATTATCCGGGACCGCAACCGGGCAAACAAGCCCAGTACTAGCCAAGTCCAAACCCATGCACGGGAACATCCAAGATACCAGACTTAGACCAATACACATGCCATTTCAGGCGATGCTACTGCGCAACCCAGTTGCAGATCCTGTGGTACTAGCCATGGCCTACCAGAATGCCCCAGGTTCGGCAACGCCACAATAGACGAACGGTGGGGAATGGCGAGGATTGCAGGTGCGTGTTTCATTTGTCTCAACACCACGGACCGGGCAGCAGCCTGTAGAACAAGGAATCGATGTGGTTACGAGGGCCGCACGGGCAGACACTATCGGCTGCTGCATCAGGCGAGAGTAACCTTACCCGAGACGAGTGCCAAACCCAGTGTTTTTTGTTCAACGTCACGATCTGCCAGTGAACCGGTACGTTGAGGCTCAGTTGCCTTGGGAGTAGGGACACCAACGGGGTTGGTCAAAGCTTTGGCCTCCGTTGATAGTGGATCCGACACTACGCTAGTGAAAGAGCGGTTTGCCGACAAACACCAACCCGCTAAAGGTGCGACGTCGTTGGCAGTGAGCACGGTGGGCGGAACACAGGTAATGACTTCCGGTAGATTAAGGCTGCAACTCATCTCTTTGGACACCAACGAGGAAATTGAACCAACGGAGGCATTCACGTTAGCGGATCGCCCCATGCGAGAACCAAGGTCGGTGAACGCAATCTTGACTAGGTGGCCCCACCTGCAGGATATAACCGTTGTAGACTGGGAGGATGATGAAGTGGATCTCCTCATCGGCTGCGACGTGCCAGAGGCACACTGGGTGCTTGACCAAAGAGTGGGCGACCGCCAGGCATCTTATGCCGTACGCAGGGCTCTGAAAAGGATGTTATACGGTCCAGTAGGGGTACGCGGTTCCGTGAATTACTTATCCGCCGAAACGGACCGCATAGAGTGCCATCTGCAGCGGCTTTATGAAAAGGAATTTCATGACATTGGAGACGAGAGACCATCGTTGTCTCAGGAGGATCACTTCGCTCTATAAACGGTGCGGCAAGGCACTAGAGGCCTTAACAAACAGTTTGAGGTTCCCCTGCCATGGCGCACATCTACCGACCGGAGGACAGACAACAAAAATTATGTTCAACGATTACTACGACTAAAAGAAGGCTTCATTCGAGACCAGAATCTGTGGGAACGATACGCTGAATTAATGAAGCGAATCGAAGCCTTCCGCTACTTTGAAAATGTGTCTGCATGCACCGAATGCAAAAGGGTGTCTGGTACCTGCCTCACCATCCGGTCATCAACCCCAAGAAACCCGATAAACTGCGGGTGGTTTTCGACTGTGCGGCCAAGTTCCAGGGCAAGTCATTAAACGATCGCCTACTACAAGGGCCTGACTGGACCACACCACTGATCGATGTTTTGTGCCTTTTCAGAGTGGGTAAAGTGGCCTTGTCTGCCGACATTAGGGAAATGTTTTATCAGGTAAAAATACCAACACAAGAACTAGATTTGTTGCTTTTCCTGTGGTGGGAAGAGAGCGACCGGGACAATGCAGTGGTGAATTATAGGACGATCGTCCACCCCTTCGGAGCCATATCGTCACCATTCTGTACGAACTACGCCCTCCAGGAAGCTGCGAACAAACTTGGAGATTTAGTCCATCAGACGGTGGTAGATAGCCTCAGCAGAAGCTTTTACTTGACGCCTATCTTGAGTCATTTGATGATGTGGAACCAGCTCTAGCACCGTTCAGAGGCCTGACAAGATTGCTGGAAGAGGGCGGATTCCATCTAACAAGATGGATGTCGAAGGCTCCAGAGGTGTTAAAGGTCATTCTGTATCACGGAAAGGCCGAAAAAGGAAGAGATTTGAACGGCTCTCCACTTTCTATCGGAAGCACTTTAGGAATACAACGGGACGCGGAAACGGACGACTTTGTTCTCGAGCTAAACGTTCCCGAGCTGCCAATAACCCGTCGTGGCATACTACCTACTGTCTCAAGTTTGTTCGACCTGCTCGGTTTCGTCTCACCCTGGCTGTTACCCTGAAAGATCTTGCTGCAGCGGCTGTGCCGTAAGAAAGCTGATTAGGACCAGTCACTGGACCGAGGGGACTGGTTGGACTGCGAAGAATTTTTGAACACCATGAAGAAATTAGGGGACATAAGAATACCACGATGTTTGACTCCTGATCATACAACGTGTACGGGAGAACTACATGCCTTTTTCGATGCATCCGAAGTCGGTTATGGAGCTGTTGTGTACGGACGATGGTGCGCAGGAGATGGACTATATACTACGAGGATCCTGTTCGCCAAAGCCCACGCTGCTCCACTGAAGTTGGTCTCGATCCCACGCCCTGAACTCAGCGCAGCCGTGTTGGCATTCAGGGCGGTGCAAGCTGTGAAGAAATGTTTTGACCTCTACATTTGGTCAGTTAGCTTCTGGACGGATTCAATGATAGTAATTTACTGCATTATCAATGTCCGGAGCCGGTTTAGTACTTTCGTTGCTAACCGGCTCATGAGTATCCACGATGAATCAGCAATGAACCAGTGGAATCATGTCAGGTCTGGCTATAATACGGCCGATCTGTGCTCCCGAGGTGTGACCAGCTTAATGCAACTAAATACGTGGACAAGAGGGCCAAACTTCCTGCAAGTGCCCAAACAGGACTGGCCCGTAATCGAATTAAAAAACCCTACGGAAGTAGAATTTGAGATCAAATACTTATTGATAGCGGCCAACGTCGTCGAAGCGACATCCATTCTATCGCGACTGGTCGGGTTTTTTTCCTGGATGAAGACACTTCGTTCGCTAGTTTGGTTAACCAGGTTCAACAGAAACTTACTAGTCATGAAAGGGCTACGGCCGTCAGGCCGGATACGGGTCGGCCCGATAAGTCCCGGTGAGCTACAAGCTGCAGAATACGATATTTTCAGAATGATACAACACGAGGCTTTCGCCCAAGAGCTCCGGAGGGTGGAAGAAGAGGGACCGATCAACAAAGAAACATCATCTCCGAGGGGCGAATTAAAGCGTTCAAACCCCAAATTCGTTGATGGGCTGCTGCGGGTGGATGGCAGGCTTGCCAATTTCCACCTCAAGTTCGACACAAAGTATCCCATACTGCTGCCTGCGAGATAACGTGTAGTAGAGCTAATGATTTAACACGTCCACGCCGTGGACGGACATGCCGAGGAAAGTCACGTGACGAGCGTCATCCGGAAGCGCCTTTGGTTGCTGAGAGGACGAGAGGCTGTAAAGTGCGTAATCCTACGTTATGTCCAAGGTAGGAGACGCAATGCCACGGCGGGCAAACAACACATGGCCCCGCTACCAGAATGCAGGGTGACTGCGGGCTGGTGGCCGTTCAGCGACACCGGGTTGGACTATTTCGAGCCTTTGTGGATCAAGTGTGGGAAGAGATTAGAAAAGCGATTTGGATGTATCAAGACGTGCATGAAGTCACTCGCGGTACACCTAGAAGTCGCACATTCGATGACGACCGACTCTTCCCTGCGGGCCTTGCAGAGATTTATCAACCGAAGAGGCGTACCGGCCGATATATACTCAGATAATGGGTCGAACTTTGTTGGTGTCCACCGGGAATTGCAGCGTTGGCACAAGAACACAAACAGGGACGAACTGCAGGATCAAACCGTGGCCTACGGCATACGGTGGCATTTTAACCCCCACATGCCAGCCACCGCGGCGGCGTATGGGAACCCATGATCCGGTCCGCCAGACGGATATTGCTGTTAGTCACAGACCAACAGCCGCCCGACGACGAGACGCTGAACACCGTCATGACTGAGGTAGAGAGAATCCTGAACAACTTCCCCGTGGTTCCAGTAGTGAACGGTGACCCCACCCACCTGGCTCTCACCCCGAACGACCTATTTACGTTAAGGTCAAACGAGGGTTTCCAAGGGCCGGTAAACCTTTGTGGGAGCCACCTCCACGGATGGAAGCAAGCGAACTATCTTGCCAGGGTTTTCTGGAGGCGCTGGCTGTGGGAGTATCTACCGTCCCTGCAGACTCGACAGAAGTGGCTGGTGAAAACAAGGCCATTCAAGGTTAGGGATGTAGTGATGATCGCAGACGAACACGCACATTTCAGCACCTGATCCTTGAGAGTAGTTATGGAAGCCATCGAAAGCACTGACGGAAGGATGAGAACGGTGAAGGTGAAGACAGCTAATGGAGCGCTCATTCGTGACATACACGGTGTTAACCTACTCAAGAGCGAAGGCGGAGAAGCTGATAACGCTGAGGCCCAGTGGACTACTTCGCACTAGTCATCAAGGCGTGTAAAGAAAACCCATATACGGAAGCAATCCAGACATACTGACGTATCAAATCATCATTCACCCAGACGAACAATCACGTACGTTGTACTCGTTATACCACATGGCCTCCGTCAAACACTTTACAGTGCTCACAGTCTTTCGTTGACGTTGCATAAAGTCCTCCTTTGATGTGTTGTGATACTTGTGATTCCATCAAAATCCAGACACATACGCGCATACCCGATGTGCGCTATACCCCGCAACCCCTATCAAACATGTGACGGTGTTCGCAATTTGCTTTTGTTGACGTTACTGAAATGTCTTTTGCTTATGTGGAGGTAGCAGCGATTACGTCATAAACACACACACTCACGCAAGCACATACAGCCAGGGCACGACGGCCTTTCCAAAGACAGCGTCTACGTTCGCCTTCACGCCCGCCATCGGTCAGTTGTTCTCGTGGAAGATGTAGAATAGCCTCGCATCTATGTTGCCAACGGATTAGGTGCGACCATGAGTAGAACGTTCAAGACAAGCATTTGGCGAGCGCTCTGGCAGCAGGGCCTAGGTAGGTAGAAAAAGACAGTACATTTATATCAAACCTTTGACTCTGCAAACGAATCGGGAGGATTATGGTGGGCGGTGTAAAGACCGGTAATGGAGAAACCACCTAAAACCTTCGCCATTCACTGTTTTCCTTAACATCACTCACTTGCTTACACTATGGACGTGTCTTTACGAACTGTTTGTTTTTATGGACCAATCGTTGTTTGTTCGCGCCCAGAGCGCTACTTTGTCATATCCTTGTTCTGGACCTGTGTGACGCACGTGCTCCTTGCTCGCACGCAACAATTCGGTTTCTCGCTTGTTCAGTCCTTGTGATCTAATTGTTGAGGTTTGTATCTTTTTGGTGTCATTGTTCATTCAATAATCTAGTATCGTAGAATATCACGGATAATCGCCTTTTGATTTTGGGATCCGTTGCGAATTTGGCTACGCATTGCTCAACAACCCTCTCAACCCTTGAAGTATCTGTTATTTGCGATGGGCCACGTGGTCGGCCCTGATCACTATTTCCTGCCAATTTTTGCCGGCAAGTTTTTCCAGCTTCCACAACTTATAGCATTCGAGTGTAACCACCTCAGTGGAACTATTCACCAAGCGATTCGCCTGGCCCTGTTTCAAGCGTGAAGTACATCTTTTGGCCAGCGGTTGCTTTTAATGCCAACTCGTTAAAATACATCGTCACACTGAATCTACGCTAAGCACTTTCTGCGAGCCGGAAGCACGCTTCCTGCACGTGCTAGTGGAACTCGTGAGGCCCTTTCCACCATCCAACGGATGCGTCTACATCCTCGCCTGTTTAGATCATTTCCTTCACTGGCCACAAGCCATACCTTTACCCCGTTTTACCTCAGAGGAAGCCCTAAAAGTGCTTCTAACTTGTTGGGTTAGTCATTTCGGTTGTCCTGCTATAATGACAATCAATCGCGATTTTCATTTTGACAGTGACTTCCACGAGCTACTGACCAAATTGGGTTGCAGACACAACAAGATGGTCTGTCATCCTCAGGCTAAGGGCACGGAGGAGCGATTCCATCGGTGGCTGATAGCTACCCTTCGTGCTCGTGATGATCCTCAGTGAAGTGAAGGTTTACCGATGGTTCTCTTAGGACTGCGTAACACTGCTAAAGTGGACATGGGTGTTATGGCGGCTGGACTGGTTCACGGTTGCACATTACAACTTCCAAGTGAGATGGTTTCTCCAGTACCACCAGTGAACCTTATTCACGGGAATTACGCAAAAGGGCTGTCACAGCAAATGCAGGTGCTGGAGCCCACTACACCACGAGAACAATTTCTCAGATCCTACCCACCTACCACTCTAGTGACTGCCAGCCATGTGCTTATCAGTATGGATGCGGTGCGATCACCACTACAACTGGCCTACTCTGGCCCGTTCCGCACCGTCCAGCGGGAGAAGAAGAAATGCTTGGTAGACATCGAAGGCAGGAAAGAAACAATCAACATAGGCCGCCCTACACCAGTATTCGTCGAGGTAGAACCCATTCTAAACAATCCATCCAGCTGCCCCATCTTCTCACGATCTTAGATCAGTCGTCCTGAATCGGCACTGGTTACTCTCACTAATGTCTCCTCATTACCTGCAGCGACATCAAACCCCCTGGAAGACAAGGTTGAACGCATCAGATTGAGAAATCAAAGCGGCAGCGAGCTGCAACAACCAACGAGGTTTTCCGAATATGTAACGCCTGTACATATTTTAGTTTACTCTTCATATTACGCTTGTATATAGTTTGGTTACTCATGACTGCATGACCATGGGATTATCACGACAAGGGTAATGGCAGCCTGTATTGCCTTGGTATGTCCCCCTAAGAAAAATATCCGTCCGAGCCCAGAGATCAGCTTTCTTTTGTTTCCTGTCTCCAAGCTCCCTCCGTCGGACAGAACTACATTAAATTTGGGGATCTCGCATAGCTCATTCACAACGCTGATTGGATCATTAATGGATTCATTCGACGCCAGAATCTGGCTTGCTTATGAAAGCAATAACGACCGCAGGCAGACAGAACTTTATGATATGCCGACAACAACAAACCCTACAACACAACCAGTGACAAGCCGCGAGCAGGATCTACCAATGTCAGATTAATTGTCGAAGAGGAAGCAATTTTGCGATCGGAGCACAGCCATCAGTGTGAGTCGTGGAGAACGGCTTGTGCTGGTTTTGTTGCTGTGCTTAATCTCGGCACGAGGCACGGAAAGTACCTCTGGCCACCGAGGCCGACGAACCCGCAGTGACGTTGATCCTTCTGAGAAAGTGACCGTTTTTGAAAAAAATCACTTTTTTTACTCAGCCCGCCTCTCTAACGTTTGAAATTGACCCCACTGTTACCTTCGGTTGCGTACGATTGACTAGACCGCCTTTTACGAGGTTTCTGTCTAACTCGTTTTGTATCCCCTTCACTTTCGGTTGTTTGCCGACTGTAAGAGCTGGCGGCGAAAACAAGATACACATAATACCATGCTGTGTCTCACTGTGGACAGTGCCTTAAGCGGAGTGCGGGTGCGACATTCATGAACATACATGCAATGAAAGACATCTGTTTTGTTTTTTTGACAGGGAACTAGCGGGAGAGACCCAGGTAGAGGTCTAGATTTTTCTGAAGATAGTTTTGTTCTGCGAGAGAACATTATCTTCCGGAAGTGCATTCCATAGAGTAATAACCCTTTAGATAAAAAAGTTAATCCTTAGTTAAGTGCTTGGCCTCGATTTAAAAACTTTTCTGCTGCGACCACGGAGAGAAGAGGCTGGACAGACGGAGAAGAAGGAATCACTTTGACCTGATTCAAAAAGGTGGAACATCAAAAACAGATCACCTCATACGCTTCTTACCTCACAGGGGATGGAGGCTGAATAGGGAGAGGCGGAGGGGATAAGGTGGGTGAGATAGACCCTAACTGCTTTGGTGGAGGCCTCCTGAACTCTTTCTAGGATCTCATGGTCTCGGACAAGACCAGAGTGCACTATTTGACTACCATACTCTAGCAGAGATTGGATATATGGGCCGAAAATTATGGGGAAATCATCCTTAGATATGCGCGGGAAGGACCTCCAAATCATATTTAGGACTCGAAAGGCAGACTTGCTCGCAAGCTGGTGATGATGAGAGAAGGACAGATTACAATCTAACCAGAAACTGAGCACCTTGTGTCGGTCAACCCTGGGCAGTGTGGTTGCTCCGCTAATGGAAAACGTATGACCAGCCTCTCTGTCGAAAGACAGGCTCAGGCATTTGTCATAATTTACTAGGAGGTTCCAATACTCGGACCGGCATTTCGTTTCATGAACTGCAATTTGCAGGTCTTCAATGCTTGAACTCCATAGGGTTACGTCATCTGCGTACATGCAATGTTCGCAGCAAGGGTTGTCGGAAGATCGTTTATATAGATCAAGAAAAGAATAAGACCTAAGGCCGACCATTGGGGGACCCCAGTTGTTACTCGGGAGAGTTGAGACAAAACATTCCCGACTTTAGCCACAAAGGTGCGGTCGGTAAGGAAGCTGCGTAGGATGGCCAACATGGAACCTGTTATCCCGTATGTCTGCAGCTTATAAAGAAGAGGGGCAAGGGGGACCTTATCGAAGGCCTTAGCAAAATCGATGAATACTGCTTGTGAGAGCTGTCCATCATCATAGGTTTTCGTTGGACTATCCATGACAGTAAGCATACTGGTGACGCATGAACTGCCAGGAAGGAACCCATGTTGGGACGGGGAGAGGATCTCACTTATATGCAGATGGGAAAGAACCTCACTGTTAAGAATTCCCTCGAAACATTTGCTGTTGATGCTAGTGAGACTTATGGGTCTGTAACTGTAAGCAAGATGTCTACTTCCCCTCATATAGATGGGTGCGATCACTGCTTTTTTCCAGCTGCTGGGGAAAATTCCATTGCCAACACATCGCTGGAAAAGCGAGGCCTAAGGAGCAACCAATTTGTCTGCGGCTTCCTCGAGAATACCGGGATGGATTAGGTCAAGACCCATAGAGCAATACTGGTTGAGCCGTCGGAAACCTTGAGCGACTGCACCAATGGGAATAGTGACGCGGATAAGGGTAGTGGCCTGAGATAACGGGTGCATGGTAGAGTGGGTTGATATGGGTGTGGAGCTGAAAATTGTACGAAAGTAGGAGCTGAATGCGTTGGCTAATTGGCTAGGGTAAGTGATTGGAGATCCGGCACTATCCCTGAGAGCTAGTATCGTCGGAGCTGTGTCCCTTAGACGATGCATGCACTGAAAGCAAGATGCCTTATTGGTCCGTGCTCGATCAAGTACAGATCTTTGGACTGCTTTCTGATAGGACCTAATCTTGTCTTTGCATATGTTCAGTATAATCCTGAAATCTTCTGCATTACGGGCAAGGCCTGTGGCTTTGTATCTAGCGAAGAGGCGTGCGCGTTCGTCTGGAATGCGCCTAGTGGAGCGAGAGAGGGGTCCCTTAGCGGTCTGTAGACGACGAATTATGGGGACAAAGAGCCTGTCAGCTAAGGAAGTTAACTCTCTGAGATTCTTTGCCATTTCATCAGCACAGTGACCTGGGTTAGTTGAATTTAGCTTGGAGCGATGAAATGCATAGACTTGGTCAAAATTGATCCTTTTGAAGGATCTCAAAATCTTGGTTTCTGAAGAAAGAGGAGGCCATTTCACGATATAATCGAATCCAATGAGAATGTGATCACTTTTTCCGAGGGGAGGCAAGTAATGCACCACATCCTTTTGGAACAGATCATTAGTGATGACCAGATCTAGTAGGGAAGGGGCGTATCCTGCGCGATACCTAGTCGGATCTCCAACCTTCTGCACCCATGAGTTATTCAGTACGAGATCTAGGAGGGGTTTACCATCACCGTCAGATCTACTCTTGGCAAATCGATAGTTGGTGTTTTATAGTAGGCGACCGGCATGGGGCTCCCTGTCTTATTGCACCATGATCTGTCGGAAGTGTCGTAGTCGCCGGTCTCATGCTTACTCTCTTTCTGTATACACTTCTTTTCTGCTTCTTGGGCCTGTTGTCTAGCCGATAACAACTGTTGTTCTAGGTCTAGTGATCTCAGCCCACATAGATCAACATCCTTACAATCCATATTGCCCTCATTAACACATGAACTAGCACTGGCAGGACTAGGCGATCTAACATTAACTAAAGAACCAAATGTACTCAAAACCTCCCCAGTGAAATGCCGTATTACTTCCTGTCCAGATCCCAATGTCTTTGATCCTTTCCTTGGCATTTCGCGTGATGTTTCCCGTTCCAAATTGATCTACTGAGTATTGCAACACACGTTTGAGCAATGCGTAGCCAAATTCGCAGCGGATCCCAAAATCAAAAGGCGATTATCCGTGATATTCTACGATACTAGATTATTGAATAAACAATGACACCAAAAAGATACAAACCTCAACAATTAGATCACAAGGACTGAACAAGCGAGAAACCGAATTGTTGCGTGCGAGCAAGGAGCACGTGCGTCACACAGGTCCAGAACAAGGATATGACAAAGTAGCGCCCTGGGCGCGAACAAACAACGATTGGTCCATAAAAACAAACAGTTCGTAAAGACACGTCCATAGTGTAAGCAAGTGAGTGATGTTAAGGAAAACAGTGAATGGCGAAGGTTTTAGGTGGATTTTCCACCACCAGTCGTTACACATCTGTCGTGCGGGCCGCCTGCAGCTATGAGTGTGCTCAACTAGGTTGGCGTATGTCACCCAATGGCACCAAATACGGCTTTCAGATTGGGTGTCCAGCTCATGGCCAGTCCCACCCAGTAGCACCGTTTGAGGGTTTTAGGATATCTTTGGTCCCGTATTGTTGTCCCTTACATGCCATTTGCTCTGTTTTACAACGACGTTTTTTCCTGCGTTGAGCTCGCCCTCAATATCGGCGTTAGAACCCACATTTTCATGCCCGGCAAAGTTTATCATTCCATTTATGCGCCAAATAGCACGTAGGTTTCTTCCCCACTTACCAACCACTCTTTCTCTTGGCACATTGTGTTTGCCCGTGTAAATATTCATCGACCACCGATGCCTAAGCTCCCTGCTTTTCTCGTCTGATTTCGGTTCCGTCCCTTCAGTAAGCTTATCCATTCCCCATGTTGGAACTGTCTGCTACTGCTCATTCACGGGCACATCTATTGTCGCTGTTCATTTCCTCACCAGAACCACCAAGCGAAGTTCTCTGCCGAAATATATTATGCAGTCTTCCATCAGTCAGCAATGCTATTACTGATTATTTGCCCACTTCATCAACCTAACTGTTGGCCTACACTGGATCCGCTAATTGCTCTATCCTAATCTTGCAGCGCACCGAGACTCCATCACACCCGTACGTCTCGGATATATTTATCACTCAGCTCCGCTGTTGTTACCACATCGGGAAACTTGTCGAAATGTTCATCAAACGTCACTCACTTACCGTCCACCCATCACGACATCACTTTTGAAAGCTATCGCTCATTCAATCACTTTTTAAAGACTCCCAGATAGATTAGTCACCTAACCATTACTTTCATGTTGATGGTGATATATCATTATCCATGTGTCACACAGTAAAACCAGCTGATCGCTCACCTGGCCTCCGTCGGCCTTCCACCCACTACATTTGCGGTCTCTCTTTCCATCAAGTTTTGCCATTCGTTTGACTCGTTTACTATGTAAAAACCCAGTAAGTAATCAACATCCATATCCCACCACTACCTCCGGTGGTTGAATTATTTTATGCTGTAGCTGTCGTTGGATTCCAGCCTTCTCCGTCACGTGACGCAGCTTTTCTCGCCTGTCGTTATCGCATGGTGAACTTAATACAATGTTCATTACCTGCTGTGCACTTATTTGCCATCCACTCTGTCATCCCTTTTGCGAACTATCCACCCTTTATCATCGCCGTAGCTACGTACACCTCATACTGATTCATCTTCCATTTTTATATCGATGTTCTTCTATCAACCCAGTATAAGCAGACAAGCCCCTTCAAGCTACCCGTTCTCCTCCGGCCTTCTCTTCTTCATCATTCTGGTAGCCTTATCACTTCAAATGTGTCGATCGCTGGCCTCATAACAGTCTCCGCCAGTACCTAACCCCCAATTTCTACTGCCACCTCCGCCGACTGTTTCATTTTATTCTGAATCCGATGACCCGTTCTCGATTCTCGCATGAGGCTCATTGATCCAGCAGCTGTCAGTCTAACGTGGCCGTGTGATTGGCCTATCAAATCGGTCATCAGTTCAATTATCTGCCCTCTACTTCATTGTCGCTCCTGTACGCTATTCCCCTCTACAATCGCCACATAAAGCACTTCAAGTTAATTTACCGCCACGATTCCTTATCCTTGCTGTTACTTCGTGACCTACCTATAATAATGAAAATAAACAGCTGAACACTTACCGGCCTTTCTCTGGTTATTTATTCCGACACCGCTCTTGAAACCCATCCCTCCATCCGTCGAACTTATTGGCCTCTTTCCTATTAACTGACTGCCTTGGCACCTAACCACCAAGTTTTAACACCACGTCGACGGCTGATTCATGGCATTTTATCTCTTATGACCCATTCTTGTACATCGTCCGGTTTTTCATCCGTAAACTTTTTACACCCTACAGCGCGTAAACGACCCTCTGACTTCCCAATGATGAACTCTTCTTTTTTTCTTCCTTCTTCTTCGTTTGTTAATAAACATTCTTTGATTTTTCCGGAATTTCTAATGTTATGATTATTTCTGGCACCATTTATGCATATAACACCCATTTTTAACTGACTCCAACCACCGTTGGCCAAGTCGTCCATTTGACCTTGACGTTCAAATTTGCCGAGCATTATTGCCATTTTAGTCCACCTTAACACTCTCAATAACACTGTAAGCACGTACTATCGAGTATAGCCCTTTGTGAAATTCAAGCTACATGTAGTATTATTCGCTCTGTAAATCTCCTCATTTGCCATCAGATTCTGGTGATGCGACTACGTTGGTGCCCTCAGAGACAAAAAGACAGATGCGGTGGAAGCGCCAGGAGGTCCTCTGTGCGAATAAATGCCTTGTTTATTGCAGGGCTACGTCGTGACGGCGCAGGCCTTCGTGGCCTAAGTTATAGAAAATGGGTGTGCTTAGAGGAGCAGAATGTTCCCAGTGACTCATTTGCCCTCAGTCCATGACGGATACTGTTACTCCTGGTGTCCAAGTCTGTAAAGTAGAGCTAAGGTGGTTAGGCCAGCAGAGCTATTGAAGTTAAGCAGTACTTGTCCCGAAATTTACGTAATGTTGCTCCGAATGATATTCAAATTCTCATTCCGCCATACGCATCTATCAATTATTCTGTGTGTGTTCTACTCCTGTGTGCATCCACACAAAATAATCGTCCCCAAAACGTACCCGCAAAGCTTGTAAATTGGTCGATAAAGTACCTTCAGATGCTCTAAAGTTATAAGCGTTTTTCTCGGGCGGTTTGCCATTAAACTTTCTGTCCGTTGGACACACTCACTGCCTCCATTCACATAATCTCTTATTATTATTTGTCGCCTTTCAATGAACTCTGTGGAGCAGATGTTTAAATTTTGTATACCGTCGCCTTCATTAGTATTTTTTAACTTGCTATACTAGGTTGCGTACTTGTCCCCGACTGTCACAATAGAAGGCCTTTATTGGGCACGGAGAAGCACTTCCGGCTTCTGGTTCGAAGCAACGAAACCTAATTAGAAAATGCAGACTGATTGTTGCGGTCCGGAACAAATCAATGAAATCTCTTTTTCTTCAGCTAAAACCCGGAAGCTGTTCGTTTCGTCCCAAAATCACAGAAGAACTGATGTCTGTCGCTGGAAGACATGAAGCTACGGCATGTCACCGCTAGAAATCAAGGCGATAAAGGACGAGAATGCAGGTACGTAAATAATCTCCTTTGAAATGAATTCCAGGCAGCTTGTTTCTTCGGGATTACGTTATTCATTCGGTGTAATAAACAACTCTGAAGACATCCTAAAGATTATTCAAAGATTTACCATTTTCCTCATATTTAGTCCCTGATTTGTTTGTCACTTTGCTATTTCACCGATTACAGATTCTCTGAGACATGAGTTATCGGATAGTACCCCGCTTTTTGGGGAAATCACTCATAAATGAACTATCTTTGAAACCTGCGGGCAGAAGTAATTCACTGTCAAACTTTTCCCTTGGTGTGACTGTCTCACCTAACCACATCTTGACATCTCAGATCCCGGGGAAAAGATGACACAAAAGCGATGAACACACTCCAAAATTTGCGAACGAAGCAATCCTCGAATTGCAAAATTTGTACGAGTATTCAGTATATCATTTTCATGCCGTACTTACTGAGTTTCACAAATAGTTTTTTTATTCATCGCTTAATCGGTAGTTTCGGCAAAATGGTGAGCCCCGGGCGAAGAGACTTAGGAACTTGCATTTGGGGTTGACTGGGAAAGGAAATTATGCAAATTATTGGCGATTTCTCTCGTGCCAGGCGAGGACCAAAGATCTCCGGGTGTGGCGCAGATAGCTTTGTCCAGGGTTTCTACTGATGTAGCTGAACGTTGGCCAAACATTGGCGCAAAGTGGCCCAACGCGCTTTCGGTTGGGAGCATTACACCAGCGCTGCTTTTGTTTTTCCCCTGGCAACCCTCACCATTTCAGAAATTTATTATTTTTAAAACACACTGCTCTCACCCCTTTTATCCATACTGATTGTCTCCCGATTACAGTCTGCTTTCTCCGCCGTGAATATAACCACTTCATCGTAAAAATCAGAAAAGTCTACCTCCCTCGGGGACCACGGGTATTCGCTATCTGTGACCGGCTTCTTACTCCCAAATCCGGACGGAAAGATTCTTCCTAATGTACTCTCAAAGGCTTCTCTAGAAGGTGGGAACCAAACACTGACTGCTGAGATAAACGAACAAAAGGACACTGTTTGCACTCTTAGGTCTGAGGCTACCAGTACGAGGAGCTGGGTTAGTTAGTCGCTCCTAGCATCACAGTAGGCCAGTCAGCCGTGTAGAATATCCTAGCAGCATATTCTTGAAGTCGCCAAAATTTTGCGAGATACCGAGAAATGCCCGAAGAGAGTTATCATTTGGGACAGCTTTCTCAATTCAAGTCAGTCCTCCCATACATATGCCTGCTTATTCGTCCTCCGTGTGCCCCCTCTCCAATACGAAGGCCGGTCCAATTGGCTGATTACCAGGTGAACCAACCGGATACACTGCAACCCAGCCGAGGTGGACTTCACAGAAGAAGTTAAAAAAACCTCCTTCTCAGTCTCAAAACTCAAGAAGGAATTAAAAGGCTCATGGGAGTATCGATCGACAAATCATCTCATTAGGCTGTTTGATGAAAAGGCTTAACCAGAAACACCACCGAAAAACCATCGACGGCTCAGGGCGCCTTCTGTCGCCGGGGCAACCTGCCCTAAGGACAGAGCTCAGTGACAATCATCCGATGTTTCTGTAGCCAATCCATCCTCCATCTCGGAAATTAACCCGAGTAGTAGGCCCAATGCCTCGAAGCTTATTTTGCCCAAAAGAGATGCCCTAGATTCTAAAACTGGCAATGAACCCGTATCATCAGATGAGGTTCAACCTTCCCCCAGCCTTAATACCAGCCACCATCTTCTTTCTGACGAAATTGACATTAAGGAAGTCAACGTATCGGAGAGAACAACTAACGCCGTCTTGCAAAACGGGATTTGAGCATGCCCCCTGAATACATGCTCATAAGTTTTTACAACTGTTTTCTGAGTTTGCTTAGTAAGACTTAGGGGCTTCTGTAGCTTGCGGTGGATAAAGAGCCTCAGTTCGTAGCCGCCACAGAAACCTGGCTCATCTCCGGAGTGCGCTATGTTGAAATGCTTATTCTGGGGCAATACAGGGTCAGGTTGGACTCCGGCGGAGGTGGCGCCGGTGGGGTAATTATTTGCCACGATAAGAATATCCCTTCTCCTACCATGTATCTACTACCACCTCCTCAAAATGTGATTATTTGTGGGTACTCCGTGGGCACTCCAGGGCAGACACCCAGTTGTTTGGTGTAATCCATCGCACCCCCCCCCCAAACACTAAATTTTACCGACAGCATAGGACCCACAGGCTCATCAAGCCCCCTGAGAAGCTATGCAGACTTTACCCCTTTGTTTACCGCCGGCGGGGAGCCGTGATAGGAATGGTGGCAAGGGTGATAGGTGAGCTTACAGTGGCGAACAAGGATGGATGGAGCATGCGATCTGCAACTGACAGCATTGGAGAGTGAGATCCGCAACCGGTGCTAGTAGGTGGGACTGCCGTGCTCTAGAAACCCAACCTGAAAAACACTTCGAAGTGAACGCAGGAGGTGTGATCCACTAGCCTAACTGCGCTAGCACATCGTTGCAGACTGCCTGCAAGCCTGATGCGCCCCGGCCAAACAGGTGGATCTGACCGCGCCCAGCACCGTTGGGAATAGCGCTTTTGTTCATTGGTGGTTATGCATGTGGGGCGTAGTTCTAATATGAAAGTATGATATAAGATCCGCGATCAGATGACCAGGTTGAGAGGGGCCCCAGAAGGCAGAGCCACCGATTGATAAACAACCATACAGCTGCGTTATCCAGGCGCGTATATCAACGTTGAGGTTGGAATGTACGTTAGTGGAGAACCAAAAAGTGAAACAGATAAAAAAGGACAGCCAGGGTATGCCCTTGTTGTAGATCAGTGGTTAATGAAGGCATATAAAAACCAATGAAGGTCGAAGTATAGGGGTGACTGAGACTACAGGAGAATGCGGAAGCGAAGTGTATGAAAACAATGACATTTAGATTCCGTTTACTCATTACGGGAATGGCCACATCTAGTCAAGCTTTGAGAATTCAGTCAGATAGATGAAACTGTCTACTGTTGACTGTGTGCTCAATTGGGGGGAGCGGGTCTACTAGGGACTTGGTCTTGGAAGTCGAAACCCCCCTCGTAAGCTATATCTTCTGCCATGCTCATATTAGATAACTGTGGTGCACGGGTGACTCTGAGACATGAGATGAGTGCACATATAAGTTGGGACTTTATTTTGTGAAGCTCGAAGGGTGATGGGCAAATTGTTTCAGAACTTGGAGTAGACAAGAAAGAAAACGTGACCGTATGGCCGATTCAACTATGCTTGAAGGGACAGTAAACGGTCTGTGCTGAACTGAGTTGGGTGTTTTACAGGAGAATCTTACCGGGTTAAAGGAAAACGACTGGTTGTTGAGCAGGTTATAAAAGACGACTAGTTTTAGTCTTGAGCGGCGGAGCCAGGGTGAGTCAAGATTCAGATGTTTGCATCTTTCTCTGTAGTTTGAAGACGTAGACCAACCAAGTAGTTGTTTGGTAAAACGCCTTTCTATACTTTAAAGCGCGACTCTGTCAAATTTTTTCATGTTAAAAAATATTATTGGGCAGTATTCGAGCAAAGGCCCGATGTAGGATTTGTAGATGCCGTTGATACTTTCCGGAAAACGAAGGGAGCGGAAGAGAAGGGTCACTCTTTTTCTAGCGTTGGCCGCTTGGATGGCCGAGTGCTCGGGAAAGTTGAGGGAGCAGGAGCAGCTGGGCCAAAATTGCGGATGCTAGGTTGGCTGGCTATTGGGGACCCAACAAGAGTTAGGGACTCAGGGGGCAACTGGAGTTTATAGGTTAAAACCTCGCACTTATCGGTGGAAAACCCCATCATCCGGCAGAGAAACCAGCGGTCAAGTGCAGAGCGGTCAGCAGGAAAGTTGCAGAGACGTGGGGTAGAGTTATTAGAATTGAAAGCCTAGACTATTTTTATATCATCTTCAAACAAGAATGGCTTGCCTTGGTTTAATAAATCCGGTGAGTCAATGAGGTACATTAGAAATAGGGAAGGACCCAATATACTGTCCCCTATAACGCCACTTGTAAAGGTTTCGGGTTAGAAGTATGCCTATTGGTGAGGATCACTTGAGAACAATGAGTGATATAAGGTTAAGTACAAGAAAGCCGTGGGCCAGCCATGCCGAATGAACGCAAGTAGGTGATGAGAAGTGGGCTTGGAACATGGCCGAGAGCCTTCGACAGACCTAGGCATTCAAATACTAATGCTTGCCCGCTATAAACAGCCTCAGCGACTAGGTTAAGGAAGTCAAACTAAAGTGTAGTTTACGAACGCGGTTTGAGAAACCCGTGCTGCCTGTTGCTAAGACGGTTTGAAGCGGAAAGATGGGTAGTAAAGCCATCTATGGCAATCGTTTCCATTATTCTGGATATGATAAGGGTATGGTTGATGGGACGATAGTTAGTGAGTTGGTGGACAGGTCCCTTCTGTGTCATGAAATGATGACTGAACGCCTCCAGTTCGACGGTGCCAAACTGGATATGATTGTAAAGTTAATAGGTTTAGTGGAAGGTCCGATCCACCATTAATAGTTGCAGCTGGGGGTAACCCATCTGGTCCAGGATGCGCCGATGCTCTATAGAAAGTGCCTTTTCTGTAGTCTAAACAAATAAAATATATTCCCGAAGATTATTCAGAACCAACTAAAAATGTTCTGGGGGGTAAAACCAATAAGTTAATGTAAACGAACCCAGCGGCATTTATCTGGTAACGTTAGAGAGAAGACGAAACCAGACCATAATGAGACGGACTGTCTCGAGTCGGTGAGAATCGTAACAGTGCTAAATATCCACAAAGTTATATCACCAAGAGGGCACTACCAAGAAAGAAAAGTAGATGCATCGGCCGTAGTGGGAAAGACGATTACAAAAGTGACAGCAAGAGCAAGGCGGTGAAGAGTAACCCAAAATCTGCAAAGAAAATATGGAGCTGTAAAAGATGAAGAATTTTCAACCACTCTGGAAGTTAGAAACCCATCCTCGAGAACTTGCGTGCAAATTTGTCTTTCCGGCCCCAAATATGACTCGAAAGCACTACCCACTCATCTCCACAGATGATTTCTCTAATGTTTTTGGTATGTACACCCGTCCCCTATTGGATTACTACAGCCATATAGGGCATTATGGTCTCGTCTGAGATCATGAAATCCTCGAAAGTGCTCTGCGGGCCCCCAACAGGGCAGTTCGGGGTCTGCCCAAGAAGCGTCATACACCCGCCTGCCGCTCCCCATCCTCTGTCCTCTTGACTCCAGAGGTTTAAAAGCTGATCTGGTTTTGACGTTTCATCAATTTGAATCAAGTCAAAACGATTTTTCTTTTCCGCCTATCAAGTCTCTTTCCCCAGTTGCCACAAAACGGAAGGTTGTCCGCAAATATGAAATACGCGGGGTTCAATGCTTTGCCTGGATCATTTATATGCAGGAAGCACAGAAATGGCTCAGGAAGTGGTTCATGGAGGACACTACCTGCGACGTACGCCGGCTCAAAGATCTCCTCTCCAAATATGACACTGTAGTGACCTCGATCGTTTTGAGAAAACGACTATTTTCTGGACACCATTTTGGATCTATTTTCTCTACGACTTTTTCTGACGTTTGACATCGACCTCATAGTGTTCTCCGGTTGCGTACGTTTTACTGGACTGACTTTCCCGAGGTTTCCGTCGACCTCGTTTCGAATCACTTTCTCTTTCGGTCGTTCGCCGATTGTGCACGCCCGTGGTTCGCTTTCTATACAACCGTTGCGTTTCGTTTCGTTTTCCGTTCGGTGTATCTCTCGTATCGGTACTGTTTCGGTGCCACGATATATAGAATACACCTCGCATCTGTAAACCGACTTGCGTCTCCTCTATTTGTCCGATAGAGGGGATATCGTTGGTACTTCGCTGCTAGACCCAATAGAAGACACGTTCACCAGCCGCTCTCGAAAGTCTGTTATAACATAACGCTTTATTTTAGTCAGGATGTCAGTTATCCAACTGTTCAGCTGATCGTTTATCATTTAGGTCCCAATATTATCCAAGAGTGGTCGGTGATTCATTGAGTCGAAAGCCTAGCCGCATTCTGGCAGGAAAACCCACTTTCTTCCCCTCCACTTAGTTTTGTTGTGAGTTTGTTCAAGAACCCTGCGAGGTTAGGGAGAATCAATCCGTTCCTTAAAAACCCACGCTGCGCTTAGCCCAGCAGCCTTCCTCTTACCAAATGTTTGCGGGAGTGTTCCCTCGACAGCTTCTTCAAGCAACTGCAAGGGATACAAGTAAGGTTTGCAGAACCGTAGCTTTATTTCTGGTGGCCTCAGCTTCCTTTGTCGATAGCACTACTACTAACGCTTTCCAGTTTTTTGGTAGGAGTATTCGCCTAACCGTGGCACAAAAACTCCAGCAGATATTCCTCTCTTTTCGGCAGCAAGTGGTTTTATGATGGCTGGGTGCGTGCCATCTGACCTCCGTGAATGGATAAGTTGTCTTGTGAACGACAGATGGAAGGCCACCTGTAACACGAAATCGGCAAAGCTTGGGCGGCCAAGGAAGGACCGAAAGTGCTCTTTGATTACTCCCGGGCTAATGCGAATATGTGGGCAAGATTTGGAGTTTTGAGAGTGAGAGACGGAAATTAGGCGGATGACAATGAACATGAATTCTCCGAGAACGCTCCGAGGAGGTCCACGGATTCGATGATGCAAAGACAGCTGCCGGCCTTGGGGTAGCCTAAGACTGCCCCTGTGAAAGAATTGAAAAAAGCACCGGGAGATGTACGGTCGGTACTGGACTCTCTCTGCGCGGAGAAAGCCCCAGGGTCAGATGGAATCCGCCCAAGTATTCTTGCCCACGCTGTTCTAAAAATCTTTCAGGCGGGCTGAGCTATCGAGTGAGTGGTAAACCGCTGAAGTAATGCCAATTCACAAGAGAGGTTTAAGAGATCAGCTATCGAAAGATCGAACTGTTAGCCTGGCGTTGATAGTTTTGCAGTCAATGGAACAAATAATCCGAAATACTTCAGTAATTCGCCTGGATGACAAAGACCTAGTCCCTGAGGAGCAGAGCGGCTTCAGAAAGGGCTTGTCTTGCCTCAGCAACTTACCAAGTTTTTTTGATGAAGCCACCAGTAGGTTGAACGACGGAGAGAAAGTGGAAACGTGCTTTCTGCACTTCCGCAAAGCATTTGGCAGAGAGAACCATAGGTTACTTCCGCGTAAGCCAAGGGGTTGGTATGGCGGCGGGGCTAACGGAATGATTAAAAGCTTGCTTAACTGACCGCCGATTCCACCTAAAGTTGACAACACTAAATCCTCAGTGAAGACACCACCTAGTGGGGTCCCTCAAGGATCGGTGTTGGGTCCCGTACTGCTCCTCATTTATGTGAGCTACCTACCGTGGTCTTAAAGTTCGAGCAGATTGAAGTTGGCTGCCGATGTGAAGGTTCTGGGTGTCCCAGAATCTAATCAGGTTCAGATGTACCTAGAAGCCATCTACCAGTGGCCTGTAGCACGTGACTTGTCTCCTTTTCCGGCAGAATGCTCACATTTGGTTGTAGGGGGAACCATTGAAATGCTGTATTTGGACCCGGGCAACTCGGTACCACTGGCCCAGGAATATTGGGTCAGGGAATTGACCATGATCGTTTTAAGTGACCTTTAACCCTCGGCCTAATGACCACAGGCTGCCGACAGGATAATTAGAACCATGTCCCGGTTGAGCGGAACTCCTGCTCCAAGAGGACGTAGGCAGCTGCTGCCACTGTATGTGGCGCTGGAATGGGTTTCTGCAGGGCCACTTAAAATAGCCTGCAGGGAACGTTACCGGCTTTAAGGAACCGTTGCTTCCAAAGAAACCCCGGGTTCTGTTGCTGTATTACAAAGCGTTCTCTCATCCACACCTGGAGTGCCTTGTATAGGAGTCCTTGAGCGATAGGTAGACAAATTTGTACTAGTCCTCAAACCCAAGCACGATTGATCAGTGAATTCCACGATACTGATTTACTGATTGAACGGCAACATAAAACATATGTAAACCACATATATGCTATCACACGGGCTCAGAAAACGAGAGCCAAGTTCGCTACATGCGAGAGACTAGCCCGTGCGTCACGCAGGTTCAAGATAGGATAGGACAAAGTAGCTCCTTTGATGCAAATAAACAAAGATTGGTTCATATAAACATAAAGTGTACGCAACGCGAAAACAATTTAGGTGAGTAATTCAATGAAGTAACGGTACACTAGTGCCTTCGAAGAATTTTCTGTGACCAGTCTTTAAACCGACCACCAAAATCCTTCCCATCTCAGCACTTTCGGAGGTTTGGAATTAGAGTACTGATTCTTCCGGCCCACCTAGGCCCTGTTGTCAGTGAGCTTAACTACAGCAGCTGCTTTCCGGAATCTACTTTCATACGCAAGGCTGCACATGGTCCGCAAATCTGATGCTCGGCAGCAGGTGCGAGGGGAGTTGTGAAGAGTTTCAGATCCACACGCTGTCTTCGAGAAAGCAGTTGTGAATGGATACCTCTGTAAGTGGGTGTGTCTGCTAGGAAGCGACAATAGGGATCACACACATAATCGCCTTCATCGATGTAAATAACGAGAGGGGGAATGGTGAAACAACTTCTGGTCTTGATGGAGGTGTGGGGTGGAACTGTGTTTTGTGCGACTGCGAGTGAGCTTGAGTGAGGGTGTTTTGTCGTATGCGAGGAAATCACTGCTGTCGCTGCACACCGCAACGCTTTCAGCAATCTCAATAACAAAACAAGACTTGAGGCATAATCATGAGCTCAATACGGTTTTCGAAGAAAATGTGGCGCATTCTGCTCCAGCCCAGACACAGCACTTTAGCGAATCCGTTGCTGTTCCCCTTGGGAGGATAACCCCTGACTCGATGAGATACGCGGTTGTCGTGCGACAGCAAGCCCCTTCTGAACGAGAAAACAACACAAGAACTCGTGAGACAAGTTTTGCTCTACTGAAGTTCGGGGTGAAACCGTTTTGGATTCTTGTGTGTGAGGGTGGGCACGAGTGGGCATGTATATTGAAAACAACAATCACGATTCGTGGAACTGCCTCGTTGGTGGCACACAACGGTCGGGCACTCAAGGCATTATAATGATCCAAAGTTCCATGATGGATGTTCCGATCACCCATGTTGTATTCGCTAGCCTCTGTGGACTTTTGTGTACATCAGCAGGGAAGTGCTATTATAAAAATGGGTGCCATGATACGGTTGTGTGAGCTTAGCACTAGGACCGAAACTTGCAGCTGGGTGTTATTGGACGACTGAGTCAGTGGCGTCTACTGGTCTACGTTCACCCTCCAGGATACCGACACTGAGCACGTTGCGAGTCAAATTCCCCTTGGCGGTCCTCGCCTTGACCTTTCTTATCAGCTCCCTCGAGCCACCGAGGACTTCCACGATAACACCCAAGGGCCACGTGCTAAAATGAGCAGACTCCTCTGAGATCATCACTAAGTCTCCAACTTTGAAAGACCTATTTTTGGCAAGCCATTTTTGTCGGGTGTACAAGATTGGTAGTTGTTCTGGTTACCATCGCTTCCAAAATACCCTGGCCAAATAATCAACCTGTTTCCATCCGTGTGGGTAGTTACCGTGAATGCTTGCCGGCCCATGGGATCCAGAGCTTGACCTTAACGCTAGCAGATCGTTTAGGGTGAGCGCCAGATGAGTGGGGTCACTGTAAAATACTGCACCTAGACGGCTTTTGTTCAAGATCCCCCCGGCGTCGGTCATCAGGGTGCCCAGCGTCTCATCCTCCGGCGGTTGTAGTTCGAGTAAAGACAGCAATATCCGTCTGGTGGACCTGAACAGGTTTTCCCAAACCAACCACGGTGACTGGCCTGCGATGGTTGAAGTGCCATCGATTGCCACGTGCCAAAGTTTGGTTTTGCAGCTCGCCCCTTTTTACACTGCGATGCCGGTGCTTCACCTATCGTTTGGAATCCACAAAATTCCTCCCATTGTCTGCATGGATGTCTGATGGTACCCGTCTTCAGTTGATAAAGTGCCGTACAGCCCGAAGGAAAAGGCCAGTTGTCATCTGATGCTCAACTTCCCAGTGTACTACGAAGGACTTCATGCAAGCCATGAGGCGCCCCTATCTTTTTTACATCCTTCTTCCGCACCTGACCCACAAGGGACCAAAATGATCAAGTCCGGTGTATCTAACCGACTACCACTCCGGGGTCATTCTACGCCCAAACAGCGGAGCCATATATCTTGCCAGCGGCATTAGTGCTTCTCCCATATTGTACACATTATCATATCATACTTTTCACAGGGCCCCTCCTCTCGGAAACCAAAACCGCTTCCGAATGAGGCTGGCCTTGTGGCTTTCCCCGGCTTGTCCCTCTACGGCTTGTGTGCATTGAATCATCAAGTCTATCATGGGTTGCCCAGTAGGTGACACTACTTGATGCTTCACGTCAAAATTCAGGTAAGAGTTTGTCAGCCCACCATCAACGCTCAGCAGTCCATCAACACGTTTTGTACTCGGAGGTTTCAAGTTTTTCTTTGGCAGTGGTGTTCTTTCCTCGGTTGATCCCGTCCCCCCAGGATGCTCAAACTCTGCGGCGAAGAACTGCAGTTGTGTCGTCCAGAATAGATCATACTCCACGAATCTTAGCTCACCAGGATTACCTGAACCTACAGGTATGCGGCTGGATGGGCGGACTCCTTTCACGATCAACGAGTGTCCCTTAAACCTAGTCAACCATATCAGCAATCGAAGCGCCCTTATCCAAGAGAAAAACTAAAGAACCGTGGCAAGGTAGACTTCAGTTCGGCGGCTGCTATCGTCATCACAGCTCATTTGATCCCCATTTCTAATTCAATAGATGGCTTTAGTTCTCAAAAGGGGCCAATCCTGTTCAGGCATGTGCAAGAATTGCTGTCCCCCGGGTTCAGGTGTCTAGCTGTCCGGGGGGTTGACCACGCTGGGTAGGGCTGTCAGTATGCAACGGCGAGTGGCCGGTTGGTCGGCGATGTCCATCTCGAGAGGGCAGTAGTCAGACTCCGCATTCCATTGCATTCCTTGAGTGCTTTCGATTGGGAGTGGTGACGTGCCCAGGTCTGGAACCATTTCGGTCTTGTGACCGAATGCCAGTAGTCGCTCAGAGGCGCGCAACACAACCCAAAAATGCCAAGAATTCAATTGTGTATTTCAGTACGGTTCCTTATAAAAAGATCATAGATATGGCACAGAGGCTGTGAAAACCTCAACGGTAACTGCGCTGTGAACCAGAGTTGGCCAAATGCAAGCAAGTTCAGGATCGCTTGAGGTTCATGCGGTCGAGTCAACGAGATGTCTATGGAGAACGTGAGTCAAAGTTCGTAGAATAAAGTCGGCGCACGTACCAGTCAGCGGCCACTTAGGGTCAATGTCCGACGTGTGGTACACCGAATGGGCAGTTCAGTGCAGTTCAGTTCAGTTTGCACAGGACAGGTAATGGCCACGGCCAATCGAGCCTCCAGGATTCCTTTGATGGTATGCACGCCAGTTTCGCACCTACCACTGTCGAGTGTATTTCGTCGAATCCCCGCTAAAAATGAGAGGGAAACGGAAAACCTCATCGCACATCAGATGTTGCGCAGAACTTCCATGGAAGACGTAAACTTGGAGAGAGTTTAGGGGAATCAGACTGACTTTGAGTTAGGGCCTCGAGTTTCATTGTTTTGTCGATTACGCGGCCCACCATATCGGCCACTGATTTCCTTAGCCATTGCGATCAAATCAGAATCCAGTCGTGGCCCCTTTTTCCTACCTACGGTTGAGCGCCGTCAAACTTTCTTTGCGGCGTCAGCATTTACAGCAACTCTCCTGCACACACCCTGGCCTAAGACACCGTCGGTTTTGCCTCACTTAAGCACAAATTGTACGATTTGCTCTCGCCACAAGCGCTGAGAGGCGAACAGGGCAACAGCGCCCGTTCAACTCTCCCCTTCCAGCAAATACTCTTTTCCTGTGCCCCAGTTAATGAGCCCATCCTTGGTTCGAACTGACACGAGATGCACGGGGTTGTCAACCGGAGACTTACACCCTCCGACGACCCCTAGGGGCCACGGTCTTCTTGGTTCAATATCGGATGCAATCATCACTGTCACCTACCTTCAAGTTCCGATCCTTTGGTATCCACTTTTGTCTTTTTGCAGAAGGAAAACGTATTCCTTAGTCAATCGGAGCTGAAACACAGCCGCCGGGGTTATGACTTTTTGCCATCTTTTGGTGTGCATGCATCCCCGGACGCCACGAGAGTCCACACCGGTATTCCCGTGGAGCAATAGCAAGCGATTTGGCGCCAAACTGTAATCGTCCTTGGCATCAGACGTCACCGGAACAAGCAGGCGATGGTTCAGTATCCTTTATGCTTCGACCGGTAGCGTAATCAACATTTCGTCCGAAAGTGTCCACTCGTGACAAAAAGAATATAGAATTTTCTCCTTGGGCCGGACCAGTCTTTCCCACACTCCTCTTTTGTGGCTTTGCAGCTGGAGGCTGGAGGTGCCTCTGAGGGCCCTCTAAAAGCCAAAAGTCAATAATTTTTTGTAACATTCCAGCTGTTCATGAGTGGTTGAAGCTCTTTAGAGGCACCTACAAAGTTGGCTCCGTTACATCCACAGATGTATGAAAGATTATAATAATAATAATAATAATAATAATAACAGTAATAATAATAATGGTTTATTTCAGAGACGCCCGGTGCATGCCAGGTGCGTGATCAAGTTTTCACTAGTGATGGAATGGACAGACAAAATTCCCGAAGATGTGGAAATTTGCATGAAAAACAGGATGAAAAAGGCTCAGGAAAGTGTGATAACAGAATGATAATTGTAAGCACATCAAAGAAAATGTAGGGAGTTTAAACGGACCCATGGGCGGATTCAAGAGGACGCTCGGTGAGTTTAAAAGTCAAGGTCAAATGGGAAGTACAACTGGCTCGAGTGAGGACATGTGGAAGCTGAAAGATATACACGAGAAAGGCTAGAAGTCGGTATAAGAAGGTGCATCGGCGAGAGATAGTGGAGAAAAAAGTGAGGTGCACTGCAATGGATTAGATAGCAATGAGGCATTGGTGTAAGTCAAGTCTCGCAAATTGAGCAACGCGTAGCCAATTCAAACGAATCCCAAAACCAGAACAAGATTGATTCGTAGCTTCTACGGTACTAAATTGAAATGCACAAAGGATACAAATATATACGAACCTCAAGTATGCGGCCAAATAGACTTCACAGTAAAACCCAAAGGTCCAAAGCCCCGTGGCTCAAGCACGACAGTCAGAAACGGTTCAAGGCCAAATTCAAATGTCTCACATGGATAAACAAACGTGGAAATGTGTGGTGTATGAGCGAGCTTTCCAAGATAATGTTAAATATAGTCAAATTCACAAAGCACGTTGAACATTTAGAAGGATTTTCAGTATTCGTTCCTTACACCGCCGGCCAAAATCCTTCCGCGAAAATGGTTGTCTAAGGTTCAGGAAGGGGTCATGATTCTCACCCTATCTACCTTTAACTTATTGTCAGTGCCTGTGGATACTAACTTCCTGTGTTATCTGAACGTGAAACAGGTTTTTGCCGTAGTCATCATCGCACAATCCATAAGGAATCAATTCCAAATCCTGCTGCACAACTTGAGATTGACATATTCATCAGGAGACCGGCGCATATAGTCAGACGCACGATGACGATGAAGGCTTCGCAGAGTGAAGTGTTTCGCCGCACGAAATAAGTCTAAGCATCACAAGCAGTAACCCATTGCAGCAACTGGTTAGACTAATTTTGTTTACAAGCATGAGCGCAGAAGTTGAACGCAGGTGCAACGCCTAATGAGATATCGCGTAAAATTGACAGGTCACGAACCAGTGGAATTACATAAAATTAACGCACCAAATCTTCCGAAAGAAATGAAAACCGGTTTCTGCTTATGAATAAATTTCGAAAACAAGTGTACGGCGGACAGTATCGAAATACACATGAACACGGAGATTGATCGAATACTGGCATCTATCAGAGTATTTCAAAGTTTTTCTGTGCACAAAATATGTGACAATCAATATTGTATAAAATGTAAATAAATGTTCTTCTTTAAAGATAATAATAGTTTCACAATGTGCTCGCAGCTAGTATGCCTCACCTGAACTTTTCAAGTGAAATACTGGTGAATTTCTCCTTTTCGCCTATGTGCACGCTAGATAGAAACTGGAACTAAGTACATTTGCAACCTTTCAGAAAAAATGGGTCCAGTTGATTAGTTGTAGGGCATGAAATGCAATAAAGTGCTGAGTAACTCGGAGCGAGGCAATCTGCGAGCTACTTTGTCTTTTGTATGTGGTTTCGAGCTCGAATCATCAACATTTTCCTCGCTGTTTTCTGCTACGAGTGGATTAACTCTCTGATGTCTCGAACACATTCTTCGTTTCTTCCGTTTCCTGTAATGTAACACAACTGTAGGATCTGTCCAATAGGCAAGGCTCAGTTCGGCGGTGGTGCAGTTCTCTTTTAGCATTCGTGCTACCTTAAAACCCAATACCAGTGCAGTCGTTTTGAGCTCGTTTAGGGATACTGACTTCAGCTCAGCAATTTTTGTTTTGGCAAATGGTACTTTGTTTCGCCGCCGGCCATGCAGTTCCACCCAGGTACCGTACACTGTCACTGGGTCGGCAAATTTCAAGCTGCTTTGGGTGACCTGCTGGTGTCCTTTTTTGAGATATTTCAAAAGCCTCCGAGCAACTTCTCCTTTTCTCAATAAGTGACTTGACGGTGGTCTCTCGGGTATAGCAACTTCATGTTGCCCACTGTGAAGTCCCGTCTTTGAATTCGCCATCGAAAGCGCCGACTGATCCTTCGAGTGAACTTCGCTTTCCTGAGATGGACCGTTGGATTCAATATCGAAAGGCTGATCGTGTTCTACAGAGGCACTTCTCTCAGCAACATTTGAGCAATTTATTGATGCCGATTGTTGAAGTTCGCTCGTCAGGGGTCCGAGAAGTGTCCAGCCTAGTATCGTTCGCGCAGCGAATGGTTCTTTTTGATTGCTTATGCTCTGTTCAAGCACCCAGTGAGCCTCTGGTACATTGCATCCAATTAGTATGTCGACGTGGGGGCTAGAAACTTCTTCGAACTCTATGTCCCTGAGATGAGACCATCTCTTGGCGATCGATCTAACAGAGTCGACTGGTCTCATTGGCAAGCTGTCTATTGCAAAAGCTTCCGGAATTTCTACGGTCCCCTCATCAGATAAAGACGTTAACTGCAGGGTCAGCCTCTTAGAATTGCCAACATGACCCCCTGCAATTGTGCTGATAGTGAGCGAGGTAGGCTCGCCTAATAGTTCACAGCTTTCTACAAGCTCGCGAGTAATCAGCGAGGTATCCGACCCCGTGTCCAAAAATGCATTGACCCTCCTCAGTCCTTTAGGTGTCACGATACCGACAGGTACGATGCCTAATCTTGCCGGTTTGAAATCATCATGTCCCGTTGAACAGACAATTTTGGGTTCATCTGGATGAATAGGTCTATTGTTGAGAAGGCCATGCAGTAACGAGTGATGATTACCCAAGCATCCGTCTTGGTTGCATTTCACTCTTAAGCTGCATTCAGAGGCTCGATGAGAGTTGTTCAAACACATAAAGCATGAGCCAATCCTTTTTGCTGCGCACCACCGATCGGGTACACTCATCCCATGAAAGGTCGGACAATCTAGTAACCGATGCAGGGAGTTGCATAGCTTGCATTCAGCTGACCTCTCGGGTTCTTGACTTATCATGTGCATGTTAGCCAAAGACTGGGTTTGGTTACAGTCCTTCTCCACAATTTGAGATGTTGGTTCCCTTCGCGCCAGTCTGCAACTTTCGCGTACGATTTGTCCAAATCGACTGTTGGCGATACGGGATTGACGACCTATGAACTCCGTCAAATCGATGAACGTAGATTCCCGCTCAAGCATATTTATTTTTTCAGCTTCCTCTGCCCATCGGCTCTGTAAATCAATAGACAGACATCGGACAATGCATTCCTGTGTGTGCAATGCATTCAGATCAGACTGGTATCCTAAGTGCTCCAGTGCTATACTGCAATTCTGCATTTTTATCACCAAACTCGACAGTGGTTCAGCCTTGCCCTCAGTCCTTTTCGCCTCCAATAAAACACTATCAATTAGGCTTCTAGCCACCTTGAATGGTTGTCCAAACAAATCTTTCAGGATTCTGCGCGCCCTGATGTACCCCATCGGTGGATCAAGCATCGCGCAGCCTTCGATAGCACTTTTGGCTCTCCCACGACAGTAATGTAATAAATACAAAAACCTTTGACCAGGATCTGCAACCTTGCACTCAACAAAATTTTCGAATTGTTTCGTGAATATACAGTATTGCTCGGGGTGCCCGTCGAAGTGGGACAGCTCCACTCTCGGCAGGTCAAGAGCCAAAACCTCGGTAGTTTCAGGCTGTCTCAAGGGTTTATATTCGTCAATCACAGTGCCTTTTCGATGTTGACATTGTGAACTACATGGACTCTTTGTTGGCTCTCTGAGACCAGTTCCTTGTGTAAGGGGCTCTGCTTCCTTTCTGGCTAACCGCAGCTCGTTTTCTAATTCTATTACTCTCATTCTATAAGTACTAATATCGTCAAACGCATCGCGGTTAGAGATATATGACCTGGCACTGACAGAGCTAGTAAACTTAGCATTATCTAGAGAATCAATAACACCCGAACCATCCCCAAAGACTTGCCGAGTTATTTCCTGTTGTCTCAAAAGGTCCTTGCTTCCTCGTCTGGGCATTTCCAATGGGTTTTCTTGTCCAGGTTCCACTTGAGTACTGTAAGTCAAGTCTCGCAAATCGAGCAACGCGTAGCCAATTCAAACGAATCCCAAAACCAGAACAAGATTGATTCGTAGCTTCTACGGTACTAAATTGAAATGCACAAAGGATACAAATATATACGAACCTCAAGTATGCGGCCAAATAGACTTCACAGTAAAACCCAAAGGTCCAAAGCCCCGTGGCTCAAGCACGACAGTCAGAAACGGTTCAAGGCCAAATTCAAATGTCTCACATGGATAAACAAACGTGGAAATGTGTGGTGTATGAGCGAGCTTTCCAAGATAATGTTAAATATAGTCAAATTCACAAAGCACGTTGAACATTTAGAAGGATTTTCAGTATTCGTTCCTTACAATTGGTACTCTCCAATAGATGGCCGGTGGACAGAGTACATAACTCGTTGTAAAACAGGGAGCCAGCAACGCAAGACGTGAAGGGAGGATCAGATGACATAAATGGTTCAGGAGGACTGGATGCAGTGGGTGTGGGGCAGATATGTAAAAGGAATGGATGCATGTCATGAAGGTGAGCTGGATGATAGCAAAGGTTATGACCGGTGAGGAACCGCAGAATGCGGAGCGGAAGCATATATACATATATGTGCATGTGTACATATATAAGGGGAGCAGGAGCAATGCTAATGGAGTCTTAGAAAAAAATTATCAGTTATTGGAAGGGGCAGGTAAGGTTAGATCGAATGGTTGTAGCATTAACTCTGGAATATTGTGGAGATTTATCTTCATGAGGGGTGAACATGGCGGCTTAGAAGGGAGAGAGAAAAAAAGAATGCAGAAGCACAGAAGTGATGCAGACTGTGAATGGCAGATCATAAACGAGTGAAGATGAAGGACATGATGAAAGAGAACAGTTAAGAATTGGTCTAATAATATGATCAATGAAATTGCGACAAGTGGTGATGGGCCAGAGGAATCGGGAGATGGCAAATCAAACAATCTGGAACTGTAAGCGAACATTATAAGGCAACGTTGTTTTTACAATCGGTGGAGCATAGAAAAGCAGACCAAGCTGAAAGGCACACAGAAAACGTCTGTGGCGAGCAGTGTACGGAACAGGAAATGAGATCAGCTACCGAATAGACACAGGTTAGACATGACCAGTCAAATCGTTTTACTGCAGAGGAAACACAAAGAAGACAGAGAAGAAAGAAGCAGGAAGATACAGGCGAAGTAAGCCAGTAATGGAACAAGAGGCCTAAGGAATGAATGTGCGACGGAGTTGGGGCAGCTGAAGTGGAGGGCTGCTTGCCAGCTGTCAACTGAACAGGTGGATTAAGCAGGGGGATGATAGACGGGACACTGCCTAATGGAAAGAACCACAGAGGAATGGCGGAGCCAAGAAAGAAAAACGTGTGGTGATGATTGGATAATAAATGCAGCTGTAAAAGATGCAATGTTTGGAGCGGCAAGTTCTAATATGAGGATTGGTCGTGGGTGTGGGTGAGACTAGTGCGTGATGGCAGGGAGAACGAGGAGGGATTTATCAAAATGACAGTCAGTGATGTATAAGAAGGCTATCAATGGGCATTGTAATCATTGAGTAATACCAAGTGAACATAAAATTGAAGCCGGAAATGACGGCAGGTTGAAAAAAGAAGTATTGGCGAGCTCCGGCAGCTAAGTGTTTAGGACGATGGTGACTTCGTGCAATGAGAGGTGATACGGTGGGAGGCCATAGGAGTAGGTACAGAATGAGTAGGTGTGAATACCGCGGTAGAATGACGAAAAAAGGGAACGTGGTAAAAGATGATAGGAACTATAGTTGAGCGTACCGTGGTGGCAAAAGCATAGGGAGCACGAAATTTTCAACCGGCAGTATTGGATGCGGTAGTCCGACGAAAGTTGGAATATGCGATCCGTACGATCTCTTGAACACCCCCGTCCATCTGTACATCATTTGGCAGCTAAGATAAAGGAATCACTCGAGAGATTGTGAAAAACCTGCTCGTGTACTTTCTTGTCTTTAGATAGAGGAAAAAGCTTTCATCACGATTCTCTGTAGGCCATCCTCGTCAAACAGGGAGTTGGTCGGAAAAGTCGACACCGAACTCGTGGAACGGATACCATCCAGCCTCAACTCAAGTCGGCAGCAAGGGCGCCATTTGTTGGGCACTGCGACTTATGTTTCTTCTACTACAGCTGATATATGAGTTAATTACCCTTTTGGCTGTTGTGCTGCCTTGGAAAATCCTGTATCTTGGCCATTTTGCGGCCGAAACTTGAGGGATACCGGAATACCCTTCCATCGCGTGGTGAAGACGAATGAGTAAATCCGTTACGGGATGTCTCTTTGACGAGATGGCAGGTTATTTACAGCCCGGCTCACTAATGGAGTTATCCAGCAGCCCATCAACCTACACAATTTCATGAACTAATACAAGACATAGGGTCTTCAAGTGTTCCTATTACGAAGGCTGGGATTTCCAAGGTTGACAAACCTTAAGGTCAAGTCGATTCAGGTCTTCCGCAAATTTCACTCCTCTGCTCTTCACGTACGATTCCTTGTTTGGCCTTACGAAAGCTCTTGAATGTAACTGGCCCTACTGATACTTCAACGAGAGTCTTCTTGATCGTGCGATACGGTATATAATCTTCAAACCAAATGGACCAAAACACAAACCTCGACAGTTTCGCCCAACTGGAGAACTTCACAGACTACGGATTCCGCTCTTTTCTTAAAGATTACCGTCTGTCGTCGTTCTTTTGAACTCAGTTTCTGTAGTCACGCCCGTGTTTAGCAAACTAGTCGGCCGTCTTGTACTTGGGAGCTTCAGAAATTCCCGGCCAGAGATCCACCTTTTTGCTTCCTCTAGTCCGCACTATCCTCTGGAAGCTGTTTTGGCTGCGTTGCTCTGGGACGAAGTCTGTCGACACTGATCAGGTGATGACAACGCATGGATAACGCCTAGCCTGGTTGCCACGAAAATACTGAGGCGAGCATTGATGTGGTCAATGTGGCAAAGGACTATCGATGAATCTGTCCATCGTATGGATGATTTTACTTCCTGCACAGGCGAATGGCTAGCTTGGCCGCGGCCATCTCATGCCGGGGCATGGTAAAGATCTTTATTGGCGCTGCTCTGGATCCAGCCAACAAAACGGAGCAACTAACCGTGGCAACTTAGGCGCAAAAGTGAGCGTATACTACTGCCCCAAAGCCAGTCCCAGGAGCGTCACAAAAACCTGTAGTTGTGGATAATCATTCTTCTTCCCTTCAGCCCCGAAGTATCTTGAAATCTTCAAGTTGGGCAACTCAGTCATGAAGTTTAGCTAGGAATTCCACTACTTTATGAGCTTGTCTCCAGTCCTATGGTCCTAACCCAAGCCTTCTCGGCACAGGTTTTGAGCAGCACTTTGGCTGGTGGAAGGGCGGGACTCATTCGGCCCAAAGGATCGTAAAGGTTGGAAATAATGGATAAGGATCCTCCTCTCGAAGGAGCACGACCAATTATGTCCAAGCGACAACGGAGGGTATCTCGCTGGGTGTCCCATTACAGACCAGGATTCCTCTGTGCTGGAGCTGGTTCCGAATCAATATCGGCCGTCGGTGCAGCAAAGTCATGTTTGGGTGTGGCCTGCAACACTTCCTCTACTTTTGATAGGCATTTTTTGAAAAGATTCCTCCTGCTTCTAACGTTTCTTCAATTTGACTTCCGGGGGTACTCGCCGACTCAAAGGACGAGAATGGTATCAAGCGGTCGCCCACATAAACGCTCTTTCACTCAGGGTTGATAACCAAAGGTTCATAGTCTAGATTCTTCTCAGCCGTTCGTATTAATGCGAAGCTTGCACCAAATGGAAGTGTTGCTCCGAGGGGGCTGGTTACCATTTGGCACTCACACAGCTGCTACTTTGGTTCGTGATTACCCCGACACAGGATTCTGAGAGCCCCACAACCCGTGGGTCCATCCGAACTTGCATAAACATTTCTTTGACTTCCGCTACGATGGCAACCCTCTCCTCTTGAACCAGGTCTTTGGTCCAATCAGGCATTTGTAGTAATCGGTCGTTTAAAGGCACTTCTCTGAGCCTTGCGGTGCAGTCTAGGACCATCCTTAGTCTTTCTGGTTTCTGAGGGTTGACCACGGCCCGGAGTGGCGAATACCATCTTGGGGGTTCATATTTCCCATGTCTCAGTTTCTCTGCGTGACCATTTTATACCTTTCGTAGAAAGCTCTATCGCGCTGAAACCTTCGACCAAGTACGTGAAGCCACCGGGCGGCTACCGCAAAGTTGTTTGGCATAGTCTCAGCGACTGTCTGCCATGGGATGGCCAACTGATAATGCCCATCAACCAGTTTCGGGGACCGTTTCGCAATCGATATCGCATCCTGGCCTTCCAAACACGTTGCTCGCCCAGTAGATTTACTTTCAGAGAAGTCTGCATCACACAGCCTTGGAAGCTGTTCAGAGATGGCGGTTTGTTTCCTTGTCACGTTGTTCAGTGTGCACTCCTGATTGTTGCTTGGTCCTAGGGGTCCAAACATCATCCTCCCCAGTTGGCTTTTGACTGCTTTAGTTTCGCTCCTGCTTCCAGTCCGCTGCTGCAAAACCCAGTGAGCCTCTGGCACTTCAGAACTTACCAGTACTCCCACCTTGACATCTCCAGCACAGCCCCGCGGGAACGCGGCTAAGGTGTCCCCATCGACCCTTGACTGACCGCAAGTCCAAATGTGGGGATCTGGAGAATAGTCGGTTAACACAAAAAGCATGCTCTACTGAAATAATGGCTGAGTCTTCCGGGGATAACAAACGAGGGTTAGCGACCCCCGGCTTTATCCCCAAGAGTCCACTTACTGTTATGATAGTCATACACGAAAGCGCATGGAACAGGTCAACCTGTTCTACCAGTCCTTTTTCTATCACACGTAAGTCGGGACCATTGTCTATGAGTGGGTATGTTAGCACGGTCCTCACAGGTCCACCGACCTTCCGTAGGATAAAGCAGAATTATTCGTCGTATCCAGTGGTTCGATTGGCTGCACACAGCGTAAGCCACAAACAATTTTTCGCGATGTAGTACGTCCTGATGCCTGGCTCTACACCCGAACCTCCCACATACTGTGGCGGGGCACAATCTGCTGCAAGATGTCCTTTCCGCAGGCAAACGAAACAGCCACGTTTTTCCGAAACGACTTTCATCTCTGCAAATTTTGAGCAGTTATCTGCGTCGTGTCCCTCCACGCATACAGCACATGTTTGACCCTTTCTACCGTTAACTTTCAAACAAGCGAAGCCTACTTGACGATCAATCCTGTGCGCCGAGTTACGAGATCGGGCCAGTGATTTCGTTGCACCTGACACAGCTATCTGCCCAAATCGACTTCGGGCTATTCGAGGTTCGGCTACTGAAAATTTTATCGGTTGTTTGAAGTTCAGCGCACCTGACTTCTCGGATGTTTCCTTTTCTGGTCGTGCTCATTTTTGTTGCAGCTGATGAGATAGCATACGAAAGATCCCATCTAACGTGGCTACTGAGCTAAGATCCGCATCGTATTCAAGCTGAGATAAGGCGATTTCGCAACCCTGCGTTTTTATCTCCAAAGTTTGCCGGTGACTTGGCATCGTCTGTGTTGGGTATGGCGGCTGACAGCAGACTGTTCAACAGGGGCCACTTAACGACGAGTGTCTGACCGAACAGATCCCTGGCGATTTCAAGAGCACTTCAATAGCCTTGGTCTAGGGGCATCGCGATGCAACCTTCAATTACCCCTTTAGCTTTTCCCTTGCGGTAGTAGTGTTGAAGTCTAGAAGTACTACACGAGTTCAAGGCTATGAGCCTAGTTGTCCTGGTCCTCGAGGAAATCTTTGATCGTCTGTCAGATTTACTCAGCTGAAACGGGTGATCAGAGGCGAGGGCATGGCTGGGGTGGCAACAAAAACAAAATATACACGACTTAATACAGTGTCCCACTATGGACATTGCCTTATGCGTAAAAGGAATTGCGACATTCATGAACATATAGCGGAATAAAAATGCAATAAGAGATGTCTGTTCACTTTTTGGACAAGGAATTACTAGGATAGAGCCAGGTGACGATCCATTTTTTTCTTGAAGATAATTTCGTTCTGCGATGAAACAATCTCTTCCGAAAGAGCGCTCCACAGAGTAATAACCCTGTATCTAATACTAATTGGTTCATGGGGAATTGCGTGGTCTCGGTTAAAAAACATTTTTGCTGTGGCCGCGGAGAGAAGAGGCTGGACAGATGGAGAATAAACAGTCGATATGACCTGATTCAAAAAGGTGAAACATAAAAAAATCACCTTTTACGCGTCTTAGGTCAGGGGGATAGGAAGTGAGGAGTAAGAGGCGGACGGGACAAGGTAGGTGGAACAGACTCCATACTGCTTTGGTGGAGGCCCTCTGAACCTCTTCTGGGATCTCACGATCTGGGACAAGACCAGAGTTCACTACCTGACTATTGTATCCCAACAAAGGCCTGATATACGTGCAGAAGATCATGGGGGAATCGTCCCTAGAGATGAGCGGGAAGGAACTTCGTATCATATTTAGGACTCGAAAGGCTGATTAGCTCGCAAGTTGGTGGTGATGAGATAAGGACAATTTACAGTCTAACCAGAAACCGAGCACCTCCTGTCTGTCAACCCTAGCCAAGGTGGTTGCTCCGGTAAAGGAGAACAAGAGACCTGTCACTCCACAGACAGACACGCTCACGCTTTTGTCGTCATTAACTGGGAGGTTCCAGTCGTCGGACCAGCATTTTGTTTCCTTGACTACAGTTTGCGGGTTTTCAATACTTGAATTCAAGAGGATTATATCGTCGGCACACACGGCAGTGTTCGCAGTAGGGGCTGTCGGAAGGTCGTTTATGAAGATCGAGAAAAGAGGAGGACCTAAGACCAATCCTTGAGGGACCCTGGTTGGGGCTGGGGAGGGCTGAGACAAAACATTACCCACCCTAACCACAAAGGTGCGGTGGATAGGGAAGCACCTTGAGAAGTCCAAAGTGGATCCTGTTATCCCGGTTGTTTGCAGCCTATTAGGAAGAGGGCATGTGGGACCTTGTCGAGGGCCTCAGCAAAATCGATTACTATAGGGGATGACAGCTGGCCATCGTCGTAGGCTTTCGTCAGACTATCCATGACCGTAAGGCCTAGGCTGAGGACGTAATTGGGGATCCGGCACGATCTTTGGGGGAAAGCGGCTTCCGGGCTGTGCTCCTTCGACTGCCCATGTACTGAGAGAGAAATGCCTTATTGGTCCGTGCTAGATCAAATACAGATCGTTGAACTATATTTCGATTGGGTTTTATCCTGGCTTTGCATTTGTTTCGGATAATTCTGGAGTCTTTTGCTTCGCAGGCTAGACCTGTGGCTTCATATCTAGCAAAGAGAAGTGCGATTTAGTATGGAATGCGTCTAACGGAGCGAGGGGGGCGTAACCGGTCTGTGAAAGACGAGTTCTAGGGGCAAACAGCCCATAGGCTAAGGAGATTGACTACTCGAGGTTCTCTGCTATTTCATCAACAGAGGTACCTAGGTTAGGTGAATTTAACTGGAAGCGAATAAATGCACCGACTTGGCCGAAATTGGTCCTTTTGAAGGATCTCAAAATTGTCTTTTCTGAGGGAAAGGGAGGCCACTTCACGATACAATCGAACCCAGTAAAAATGTGATCACTTTTGCCAAGAGGTGGCAAGTAATGCACTATATCTACTTAGAACCATTCTTTGGTGATGGCCAGGTCTAGTAGAGACGGGGCATATTCTGTGCGATATCTGGTCGGATCCTTTACACTCCGCACCCATGAGTTCTTCAGTACGAGATCTGGGGGTGACTTATTACAGGTGATATCAGGGGCATCAACTCTCTGTCAGCTGATACTTGATGAGTCGAAGTCAACAGTGATTAACAGACGGGTGAAGTCTGTGTAGCTTTTCAGGGAGCCTAATAAGTCTACGAGACTTACGCCATCCGCCGAATTGCATGCGGGAAGGCGATGGACTACACCAAGCAGTAGGGTATCTGTCCTAGAGAATGCAAATGCAAACCAGAAACAACCAGTTAATGAAAAGGTAGAAGTTGTCAGTATGATGGAGGAGGGACAGAGCGGCCGTAGTGCGTGATAATCCCGCCGGAGGGACCCCTCCTCGAGTCCCGTCTTAAGGCGAAGTATCCCGGAATGGATATTTTGGCATCAACTATATCAGGGGTGAGCCAGGCTTTGTAAGGGCTATGATCTGGGCTCCTTGTCCACTGCAAAGCGCTTAAGCCCCGGGATCTTATCGAGCACAGTCAGGCAATTGCTGTGAAACTCTTGGGAACATGCTGGAGAATTAATGCACAATCGCCAAAGACAACTGATTTTTGGTATGAGAACGGGGGAAAAAGGGACATTTGGGCCTGGAGAAGAGGTTCTCGGGGAGTCAGGGGCTGTAGATACCGGGGTGGCTAAAGGCCAAACAAGAAGTTGGGTGGACTGGTAAGTTTCGATATCTAGTAAACCGGGGGGTGTCATACCAGGCGGACTGTCTGCATCCCTCAGTCTCCGAAACTGGTGGGCTGCTTTTTGTGGTTTGCCTTTGTGAGCTCCGCCTGATACACTGCCCTGAGTCTCCTCGTTCGTGACCCTGTTTTGCATGGCCGAAGTGGAGAACTTTTCTGGAGCGTTAACCTCTTCACTGCAGAGTTCAGCAGAACACAGGTTGCAGGTTTGTGTCTGGGCTTGAGAAAGGGGGAATTTCGTCCGCTAATACGGTCCTTTGGTGATTTTGCGGTCTAGGATAGTTTTAGTAGGCCTCAGGTGTTTAGTAGCACTAGGTCTACCGATGGGAATACTTTCTGCGACGAGAGATGGAATGAGAAGGGAAGCACGGATGGTGGACATGGAACTCGATCCTCGAGGCGAGTTACCTGGACGACAGGCGGCGCCCTGAGCTTACGATCGGCTTTTTGAGGGAGTTGCTGGCTTAGCATTTTCTCTGCGGAGACTTAGGTGAGGTGGCTTTTACAATGGATACTCCCTTGAGCCCTTTCATGCCCTCTTCGAGCTTTGCGGCTGATGAGACGATCCATTTGGCTGCCTCTGTGGAGCTCACTCCAGTTAAAATGCCGTGTACCCAGATGTTGTGTTTGGTTACTGGCCAAGTGGACCGACTTGTAAATGGGAGAGGGAGCTTAAGGCGGCTCAACGCCTGGACATGGGTAACACGAGGGTGTGACACACCTTCGAGCAATATATAGCCAAATTTGCAGCGGATCCCGAAGTCAGAAGGCGATTATCCGTGAAATTCTACATTACTAGTGTTATAATCCAGAAGGCGTGCCTTGGTCAATAGGTTGTTTATTGCCGTCAACGTGTTCGGACATTGACAAAACAACACAAACGTTACAAACATCCTCATTTGCCAAATGGCTGTCCTGTTCACTTGAAAACAGTCATCGTCCAACGGAGGAGCGGTCAGGTGGTTTGCAGATTGTCGCTTACCTTATTGCGCCTGGATTGCTGAACTTAGCTGTGTTCGTTAATCCACAATTGTCCATAGTTCTGTCTTCAGCAATCAACTACTCAATAAGTAGTATATACACCCACAACACTCCTCCCCCCTGACAAAAAAAAAAGAAACTCCATATCCAGAGGACTGCCTTCAAGTCTTTCTCCATTCCGAGGTTCATACCTCCAACCCCGGTTCGTGGCGGTGTTGTCATCAACCCCACAACTCCTCCGGAGGTGTGCTTCTTCAGGTGAATAATCGGCATAGGATGAAACCTTGTGCTGAGGCGACTTCCACGATCGGTACCCACCTTTAGCGTGCCCCAGGCTGCTTGGCTGTCGTGGGAGATTACCACGAAATAGTGCAAAGCTGCTTCCTCTCCCAGTGGGACCGCGCGTTGTGTCATTTGAACGTGATCCAGAACCGAGTGTTTAACTGCTTTGATTTGAACGGCATCATATTCGGCTTCCTCCTTCGGCAGATTCTCTGGAGCACAAGCAATTTCTCTTGCAGTCTTCGGGCTAAACTCATTTTGGTCTTGAATTTCGACTTCAGTCTGAGTTTCCTCATAGCTTGCAGCTTCAGCGACTGTGATATTAGACGACATGTCTTCGGTTTCCTCGTCACAATCTTCATGTTCAAGGCAACCTGGGTAGCGATCTTCCGCATTTTCACAACGGATTTGGTTCGATTTTTCACAGTTCGCCAACTCATCGGTAATGGTTGAATTCTCGAGCGGTGATACTTCTGGTACAACTGTTTCGATGTTCTGCTGATATTCAGGATATTCGTCCAAAACAGGTTCCACGTTTCCACAGCAGAAACACCCGGCTTCTTCCAACTGTCTGGCTTCCACTGTTCTGTCCTCCGTGCTCAAAATTTCTGGACCGTACGCCTTCTCCACACGATCCCTGTTTCTCCATGAATCTCCGACATGGGCCGTATTGACCACAGGCACGCCAAGCATGGCCAGTTCCCGAGCCACATCCGCGAGCTGGACCAAAGTCAATGAACGGCCGACACGGGCGACGCGTACCATCCCACGCAGGGGCTCCGGCAGACTATCCACAAATCGGTCTGCCACCAGGTCTGCCCGTGACGCCTCATCCAGCGTTGGCAACGCACGTTCCAGGAGTGAGCGGAGCGCGACGGCGTGCACCAGCGGGTCCGTACCAACCCCCAGCTGGGCGGCCTTGAACCGGCGCATAGCGTCTCGACGGTCGGCCGGGGTGTCCAGTCCTGCAATCAGGGCGTCCTTTGCGGCGGCCCACTTCAGCTCCTTCGGGCCCCTTCGCACCGCATCCAGCACCGCCCGCGGCCTGCCCTTGAGAAGCGCTCGAAGGGCCGTCAACTTACCCCGGTCCGACTGGATCCCCGAGAGCTCCGCCAGATCCTCGAAATCCTCCAGGAAGGTCCGTATGTCGCCATCCTCAAACGGCTCCGGCCATGGTAGATCCATCCTGGTCACGGCACCAAATGTTATAATCCAGAAGGCGTGCCTTGGTCAATAGGTTGTTTATTGCCGTCAACGTGTTCGGACATTGACAAAACAACACAAACGTTACAAACATCCTCATTTGCCAAATGGCTGTCCTGTTCACTTGAAAACAGTCATCGTCCAACGGAGGAGCGGTCAGGTGGTTTGCAGATTGTCGCTTACCTTATTGCGCCTGGATTGCTGAACTTAGCTGTGTTCGTTAATCCACAATTGTCCATAGTTCTGTCTTCAGCAATCAACTACTCAATAAGTAGTATATACACCCACAACACTAGATTATTGAATGGACGATGACACGAAACAGATACAAACCTCAATTATGCGGTCGCAAGGACCCAAGAACGAGAACCGAATTGCAGCTTGCAAGAGGGGAGCACGTTTCTCATGCAGGTCAACAACAAGGGTGTGACAAAACAGCGCTCTGGACGCGAACAAACAAACGTTGGTCCATAAAAACGTACGGTGCATTCAGCAAGTCAATAGTGTAAATAAGTGAGTGACGTTAAGGAGAACATGGAACTGCAGTGGTTTTTTGGGGATTTTTCACGACCGGTCGTCACTCCGCCCATCAGAATCTTCCCGACTCTTCGCAGAGTCAAAGGTATGGCATAAGGGTACTGATTCTTTCTACCTACCCAGACCCTGCTGCCAGTGCGCGTACCTAATACCTCGTCGTCGACTTTCTGCTCACGATGGCATCTGATCCGGTGGCCACACGGACTCGAGGACTCTCTGTGTCGTCCATGAGAATGGCTGATCGATGGCGGGCGTGAAGGGAAACACAGGTGCTGTCCTCGGGAGAGCCGTTGGGCACTGGCTGTATGTGCTTGTGTGAGGGTGTGTCGGTGTTCGATGGAATCACAACTACTAACACATATGGGAAAAGCCTTTGTAGTGTCAACGGAAAACGGTGAGCACCGCAACGTGTTAGATGGAGGTCATGAGTTATAAACTTGTACTATGTAAGTGTGTATGTGTCCGGGTGTATGACAGTTCAATACGTCAGTATGTCGTAAATGCCCCCAACCATGGGGTTTCCTTTAAACACCCCGAAGACTGGTAAGGAGCAGCCTACCGGGTTTCCATGCTATCGGCTTCTCAGTTTTCATTCTTCAGGAGGCTGATAGTGCTTACTTCGCCGATTAGCCTTTCGTTGACCGTCTTCGCCTTCACAGTTCTTATAATTTCTCCAGAGCTTCCGATGGTTTCCATAACAACTCCCAAATGCCAGGTGCTGAAATGCTCGTGTTCTTCTGCGATCATCACTACACCCCCAACCCTGAATGGTCTTGCTTTGATCAACCACTTCTGTCGAGCTTGCAGAGCCTGTAGGTACCCCCGCAGCCATCGCCTCCGAAAAATCTTGAGGAGAGAGTTTGCCTGCTTCCATCCATGGAGGCAGCTCCCACGAAAAGTTGTCTGACCTCGGAAACCCTAGTTCGACCTTAACATTAATAAGTCGATCGGGGTGAGCGCCAGGTGAGTGGGGTCGCCATTGTCTACCGGGACCAGTGGGCGATTGTTCGGAATTCTCTCTGCCCCAGTCATGACGATGCTCAGCGTCTCGTCGTCGGGCGGCTGCTGCTCAATGATCGACAACAATATTCGTCTGGTGGACCAGATCAGGCGTTCCCATACGCCGCCGCGATGACTGGCCTGCGGGGGATTGAAGTGCCGTCGTATACTATAGGCCACGGTTCGATTCTGCAGTTTGTCCCTGTTCATGTTTTTGAGCCAACGCTGCAGTTCCCGGTGAGCGTCCACGAAGTTCTACCCATTTCCGGAGTACATATATCTGCCGGTACAACTCTCCGGTGGATTAAGCGCTGCAAGTCCCGTAGGACGGACTCGGTTGTCATCGGGTGCGCAAATTCTAAGTGTACCGCACGTGACTTCATTCACGCCATGATACACCCGTATCATTTTTCCAGCCTCTTCCCACACTTGATCCACAAAGGCCCGAAATAGTCCAACCCGGTGTCGCTGAACGGCCACCAGCGCGCAGTCACCCTACATTCTGGTAGCGGGACCATGTGTTGTTTGCCCGCTGAGGCACCGCGTCTTCTACAATGTACACAACGTCGAATTACACGTTTTACAGTCGCTCTTCCCTTCAGCAACCAAAGGCGCTTCCGGATGACGCTCTTCACGTGACTTTTCCCGGCATGTCTCTCCACGGCGTGGACGTGTTGAATTATTAGCTCTGTCACAGGTTGCCCAACCGGCGGCATTATGGGGTGCTTTGTTTCAAAGCTGGGGCAGAAGTGGGTTAGTCAACCGTCTGTCCTTAGTAGTACGGTGTTGATTTTGGGATTAAAGTGCTTCAATTCGCCTCTCAGAGATGATATTCCTTTGTCGATTGGCCCCTCTTTTTCCACTTTCTCGACTTCCCGGGTGAAAGCCTCCCATTGTACCATCTTGAATATATCGTGTTTTGCGGCTCGTAGTTCATCGGGACTCATCGGACCCACTCGTCTCCGGCCAGAGGGCGGACCCCTTTCATGACTAGCAAATGTCTCTCGGACCCGGCCAACCACACCAATGCACAAAGTGTCTTCATCCAGAAAGAAAATCTGACCAATCGTGACAAAATGAATGTCGCTTCGACGACCGTGGCCGTCATCATTACCCCTTTGATCTCCAGTGCTGATTCCAGAGAGGGTTTGAGTTCATACGCAGGTCAGCACTGTTTAGGCATTTCCAGGAATTTCGGTCCTCCCGTCCACGTGTCGAGCTGCCGGAAGTTGGCCGCACTTCGGGAGCACAGATCAGCTGGGTTACCACCAGACCTGACATGCTTCCACTGGTTCATGGGCGATTCGTCGTGAATGATCGTGAGTCGTTTGGCGACGAAAGTACTAAACCGGCTCCTGACGTTGGTAATGTAGTGCAGTACTCTCGTCGAGTCCGTCCAGAAACTAGCTGACCAAATTCAGAAGTCGAGGCATCACTTCACCTTTTGTGCCACCCTGGCCGCTGACACGGCTGCGTTGAGTTCAAGGAGCGGGATCGAAACCATCTTCGGTGGGGCAACGCGGGCTGTAGCGAACAGGATCCTCGTAGTATATTGTCCATCTCCCGTTCACCATCGTCCGTACACCACGGCTCCGTAACCGACTTCGGATGAGTCAGAGAAGGCGTGTAGTTCTCCCGTCTGTGTTGTGTGACTAGGGGCAAACATCGTGGAATCCGTGTGTCCCCTAGTTTCTTTAAGTTGTTCAGAAATTCTTCCCGGTCCAGCCGGCCTTCTCGCTCCAGTGGCTGGTCCAGATCGACTTTCTTACTGCAGAGCCGCTGCAGCAGGGTCTTTCTGGGTAACAGTCAGGGAGAGACGAAACCGAGCGGATCGAACAAACTAGAGACAGCAGATAATATACCACTAAGAGTCACTGGCTGCTTGGGAACGTTTAGCTCGAAAACGAAGTTGTCCATTTCCGCATTTCATTGTGTTCCTAGCGTGCGTTCAGTGGGGGGCAGAGAGCCGTCCAAATCTCGAACCCGTTAGGCCCTCTCGTGTTGCGGAGTGACTTCGAGCACTTCCGAAGCGTTCGACATCCATTTCGTGTGATGGCGGCCGCCCATTTCCAGCTCTCTTGTTAGGCTCCTGAACTGCACTAGGGCCAAGTCTACATCAGCGAATGACCCAAGATAGTCGTCGAAGTAAAAGCTTCTGCTGAAGCTATCTACCACCGACGGATGGACCAAATCTCCATATTTGTCAGCTGATTCTCGAAGGGCGTAGTTCGTACAAAACGTTGATGATATGGCTCCGAAGGGGTGGACGATCATCCTATGATTTGTCACCGCGTTGTCCCGGTCGTTCTCTTCCCACCACAGGAAACGAAACACATCTCGTTCTTCTGCTGGTATTTTCACCTGATGAAACATTTCCCTGATATCGGCGGACAAGATCACTCTACCCACTCTGAAACGGCACAAAACTTCGAGCAGTGGCGTGGTCCAGTTAGGCCCCTTTGGTAGGTGATCATTTAACGACTTGCCCTGGAACTTGGCTGCACAGTCGAAGACCACCTGCAGATTTTCGTTTTTTTTGTGGTTGATAACCGGTTGGTGAGGTAGATACCAGATCCCCTTCCGGCTTTCGGTGGCAGCAGGCACTCTTTCAAAGTAGCCGAGAGCTTCATTTCGCTTCATTACTTCCGCACATCTTTCCCACAGATCCTGGTCTTGAACGAAACATTCGTTCAGCGGAAGTAGTCTTTGCAGAGCATAGTTTCTGCTATGGACCCAAGGATTGGCCGGTGTGCGCCATGGGAAGGGAACCTCGAACTGATTTTAGGCCTCTTTTTCATTGCCGCACTGTTTGCGGGGCGAAGTGATCCCCTCAAACAATGATAGTCTCTCATCTCCGATGTCGTGAAACTCCTTTTCGTACGGCCGCTGCAACTGATATTCCATGCTGCCCGTTTCGGCTGATACGTAATTCAAGGAACTGTGCGCACGGCACAAGGCGCCTGGCGGTTGCCCACTCTCTGGTCAAGCACCAAATGCGCCTCTAGCACGTCGCAGCCGATGAGGAGATCCACTTCATCATCTTCCCAGTCTACAACGGTTACATCTTGCAGGTGGGGCCACCTAGCCAAAATTGCGCCCACCGACCTTGGTGCTCGCACGTGGAGATCAGCTAATGTAGATGCCTCCGTTGACCCGATTTGCTCGTCAGTGTCTGGGGAAATGAGCTGTAACCCCAACCGGCCGGCATCCATTACTTGTGTTCCGCCCACCGTGCTCACTGCCAACGACATCGTACTTTTGGCGAGCCCGTGTTTGTCGGCAAACTGCTCCATCATCAAGATGGTGTTCAATCCTCTGTCGACGAAGACCAACGCTTTGACCGCCTCAGTTGGAATCACTACTCCCACGGAAACTACTCCCAAAAGTGCTGGTTTACTGGCAGACTGCGATTTTGAACAAATCATACTGGGCTTGGTGTTCGTCTCTGGCGTAGTTTCTCTCGCCCGGTATAACAATCGATGGTGTCTGCCCGCGCGACCCTCGTGACCACATCTGGTCCTTGTTCGACAAGCTGCCACCCGATGCATGCTGCTGAGGCATATAAAGCACGCTCTCGTCGTCCTCACCATTCCCCAAAGTTCGTCTATTAGGGCTTTGATGAACTTGGGACATTCTAGTAGCCCATGGCTGGCGCCACAGGACCTGCAACTTGAATGCGCTAGAGCCTCGCGTGAAGTAACGTGCGCACTGATCCAAGGCTGGTATTTTGGATGTTCCCGTGCAGTGGCTTGAGCCTGGCTAGTACTAGATTTGTTTGCTCGGTTACTGTCCCGGACGAGTCGACAAAATCTACGGCCGGCTATCTTGGTTTACCTGTCCAAGTATTCGGTCAAGTCTTCGGATTTAGCCTCACGGTCGCTTTGATTTATACGCGCCGCATCTTCCGCCCACAGACCCCGTAGTTCGGGAGAGAGGTGACGGATTATGCCCTCCAATGTGTGCGTTGCATCGAGGTCAACCCTGTAACCTAAATGGTCCAGGGCTATTGAACAGTTCTGCATTTTGATCACTAAGTCGGCCATTGTATGGATGTCACCCTTGGTTCTTTTTGTCTCCAACATTAAGCCCTCTATTAGATTACGGACCACCTAGAATGGCTGGCCGAACAGGTCCCTCTAAATCTTCCTTTCTCGTGTGTAGCCTTGTTCTGGGTCGGGCATGGTACACCCATCGATGGCTTCTCTGGCCCGGCCTTGACAGTAATGAGCCAGGTAGAGAATCCTTTGCCTGGGGTCGGTTATCTTGTTTTCGACGAAAGTTTCGGACTGCCTGATGGACTTGCAGTAGTGTTCAGATAGGCCTTCGAAAAATGTCAGTTCTACTCTTGGCTGATTGATCGTTGGTAGAGCTGATGTTTTATGTTCGACGACCGGCTAAGAGCTTCCCATTTTAATTTGTCCTGATCTGTCAAACGGGTCGTAGTCGTTGGTCTTCTGCCCACGCTCGTTCCGTCTACACCTCCCTTCTGCTTCCTGGGCCTGTTGTCTAGCCGATAACAGTTGCCGTTCCAGGTGTAATATCCTTAGCCTAGATAGATCAAAATTCTTACAACCCAAAATACCCTCAGTAATACATGAGCTAGAGCTGATAGGACTGGGTGACTTAGCATTAACTGAGGAATCAAAGGCAACTCAAACCTCTCCGGTGACTTATCGTATTACCTCCTGTCCATATTCTAATTTCTTCCATCCTCTTCTTGACACATTGCGCATTTTCCTGTTCCAAGTTAATCGAGTGAGTATTGTTACAAACCCTTGAGTGGTGCGTAGCCAAATTTGCAACGGATCCCGAAGTCAGAAGGCGATTATCCGTGAAATTCTACATTACTAGATTATTGAATGGACGATGACACGAAACAGATACAAACCTCAATTATGCGGTCGCAAGGACCCAAGAACGAGAACCGAATTGCAGCTTGCAAGAGGGGAGCACGTTTCTCATGCAGGTCAACAACAAGGGTGTGACAAAACAGCGCTCTGGACGCGAACAAACAAACGTTGGTCCATAAAAACGTACGGTGCATTCAGCAAGTCAATAGTGTAAATAAGTGAGTGACGTTAAGGAGAACATGGAACTGCAGTGGTTTTTTGGGGATTTTCCACTGCCGGTCCCTACAGAGGGTGATCCGATTTTGGCTAGCAACCACAAAGGATAAATCGCTTGGAGCATTTCTCGGTGTCTTGCAAAATGTTGGCGACATCATCACTTTGCTGCCCAGATACTCTGCATTCCTGATCGGCTGCCTGGGGCACTGGAAGGGATTTGATAACCAAGCTCCTCAGGCTGGTTACCTCATCCTTAATGATGCGGACAGTGGGCTTAAGCTCAACTACCTATGCAGTCTGACTCTGGACCGCAATTGTTTTGCTTCCGTTGACAGAGCATTATGGAGAACCGTCTCGTCCAGACTGAGGAATAAGGCACTGCCCATGTAGGGGGGATCACATTGCATCATGAGGAAAGTAGTCTGGTCTGAAGCAGTGGTTATTTCAATGGCGCGAAAAGTTAACATCATTCGGGATCGAATCAGCACAGATAAGGACTGGCTTAAGGTGGGTATGAGCTGTGTTCTGAAAATTTCAAAAAAGGCTGGACTCATCAAGATATACAACGGCGCCGCTGGTGAAACGCAGTTCCGGTGGTGGTGAATCAGTACAGAAGTTATGGCTACCTTTGGCTTTCATCGCTGATTCTGCCTTGGACGTAATACTCAAATTACTTCATGAACCTACAGTATCTTGTGACACCATGAAACACGGATATTTCTTCCCTAAGCAGCATCATTTTTTAAGGTGTCGCTAGTTTCCCCTAGTAATAAAAAGTGCGGTTCATGGAGTGGATGTTGACCTTGTTCCTTATGATTCTTGAGGACTCTTTCCGCCTTTTCTGACTGATTAACTGTGTCTGCTCTAACAGTATCACAAAATTCATCTTGTTCTGAAAGTTCGAAGTTCAGTCGTGCCATTCAGACCTTATTTCTAGCCTCCAAAAGAAGGTGCTCATTCTCCGACCGAATTTCTTTGACCAGCTTGGTTCCTTCCGTTGGGCTGGCAGCGATGCATTCCTTGCTGAGCCTAAACTAGATGATGCTATCGACTCACAACTAACCCGAGAGCCAGGACAAGAAACCTCATCAAAAGCATGGGAAAAAGGGTAGGACCTGCCTCGTATCCTCTGGTTCAATAACTTGCAATCTGTTAGCAACGGGTACTCTTTTGGCCGGAATCATGATGTCAAGCTTGTTTGAGAACTGTAACGGACTTTCAGTAGGCTTACAAATGGGCGTAACACAACCCAAAATGCGCCAAGAGTTCAATTGTGCTTTTCAGTACGGTTCTATATAAAACGATCATAGATATGGCACAGAGGCTGTGAAAACCTCAACGGTAACTGCGCTGTGAACTAGAGTTGGCCAAATGCGAGCAAGTTCAGGATCGCTTGAGGTTCATGCGGTCGAGTCAACGAGATGTCTATGGAGAACGTGAGTCAAAGTTCGTAGAACAAAGTCGGCGCACGTACCAGTCAGCGGTCACTTAGGGTCAATGTCCGACGTGTGGTTCACAGAATGAGCAGGTGTTGCGCAGAACGGTAATGGAAGACGTAAACTTGGAGTGAGTGTAGGGGAGTCAGACAGACCCTGAGTTAGAGGCTCGAGTTTGACTGTTTTGTCACTTGTGGCTCTCGTTTTGCTGAAAGACTTTAAGCTCCTCCTGCGATTCCTGTATCCACTTCGTGGGATGGATGTCGCCCTCTTCTAGCAGATCTTTTTGGCACCTAGGCTGTGTTATGGCCTAATCAACGTCGTCAAATGACCCATGGTTGTCTTCCACGCATTAATTTCCGCTGACGGTGTCCACTACCGACCGGTGAACCAGAGCTCCATACTTGTCCGCGGTTTCTCGCTTGACGTAGTTTGCATAGAACGGTGATTATGCCGCTCCAAATGCATGAGCAGTCATTCTGTAATTTACCTCCGATTTGGTCAAGTCATTCTCATCCCATCATAAGAATCACAATGCATTCCTTTCCTGCACTGGCATTTTCACCTTAAGAAACATTTTTCTGATATCAGCAGCCAAGGCCACTCTGCCCAAACTGAAAAGGAGCGAGACCCCAGTCATTAGGGTGGTCCAATTGGGCTCCTGTATTAAACGATTTTTTATTGACTTGCCTTTGAACTTGGATGCACAGTCAGAAATCCCAAGCAGTTTTCCGGGTTTCCTGGGTTGGAGAACCCGGTGATGAAGCAGAAACCATATCCCTTCTTGGCCGTCGGTGGTTGCGGACACCTCTCCCACGTAGCCGAGCTGTTCGTATCGCGCCACATCCTCTGAGTACGCTTTCCAGGGATCCTCCTCTCGATTAAAACATTATTTCAAGCGCCGTTTTCCTTGGGAGGTGTAAGTCCCGTTTTCAACCAACGGACTGGCTTTTGTAGGCCATGTGAGGGAGTTCCTCGAATCGGTTTTTCAGGCCTTTGGTTCCTTGCCGAGCAGTCTGCATTGCGAGATGTTCCTCTTGAGATAATGATAGACGGTCAGCTCCCACGTCAATAAACTCTTTTTTTGTGCAGACGCTACAAATGGTGCTCTATGTGACACATTTCTGCTGATACATAATTTAAGGAGCCCGTCTCCTTGCTGGACCGTATAGCATCCATCCTAGTGTCTTGCGCACGGCTTAGGGTGCCCGGCCGTTGACTGCTTTCTGGTCAAGCACCGAATGTGCTTCTGGCATGTTGCAGGTCTGCTTTGTAGTCTTCCCAATCTACGACGGTTATATCTTGCAAATTTGGCCACCTAGATAAAATTGCATCCACAGACCTTGGTGCTCGCTTGGGGAGATCAACCACTGTGAACTCCTCCGATGATTCGATTTTCTCATTGATATCTAGGGGGATGAGTAGTAATCTGAGCTGATCAGTGTTTTTTACCTGCTTTCCACCCACCGTACTCACTACTGACGGCGTCGTGTTTTTCGCGAGCTGCTATTTATCTCCAAACAGCTCCTTCACCATGGTGGTGTCCGATCTGCTGTCGACGAAGGCCAAATCTTTGGCCACGTCACTCCTTTAGCGACTACTCCCTGGCGTAATGGTTTGTTAGCAGACTGTGATGTTGAGCAGATCACATTAGACTCTGTGCTCCCATCTGACGTGGCTTCTTTCATTTGGTGTGGTAATAGGTGCCGTCTGCCTGTACAGCCTCAGTAACCACACCCAGCTCTTGTTCTGCAAGCTGTCGCCAGATATGCGTTGTTCATTTGCTGTGGCTTGGATGAACTTCGGATAGTCTGATAACCCCTGGTTGGCGTCGCGGGTCTTGCAGCTTGCATGGGCCAAGGCCTCGCATGAAATGGAGTGAGCTTTCGTCCAAGGATGTTGTTTCGAGTCTTCCCGCGAAGCCATCTGAGCTTGGCCGGCACCAGGCCTGTTTGCTCTCTTGCCATCACGGATGAGTCGGTGGAATCTGCTGTCGGCCATTCTGTTATTCACGTGCAAGTATTCGGTCAGGTCCTCGAAGGTGGTTTCACTGTCACCACCAATTATGAGTTCCGCTTCTTCAGCCCAACCACCCTGTAGTTCGGATGAAAGGCAGCGAACTATACCCTCCAATGTGAGCATCGCGTCGGTATCCGCCCAGTACCCCAAGTGATTGAGAGCTACCGAACAATTCTGCATCTTACTGACGAGATCGGTCACTGCATAGAAGTCACCCTTTGTTGGTTTGGCTCCTGACATCATTCCCTCTATCTCACTGCGAGCAACCTTGGACTGCTGGTCTAACGGGTCCTTCAAAATTTTTTTCACCCGTGCGTGGCCCTGTCCCGGGTTAAGCACGGCACATCCTTCGATAGCTTCTCAGTCTCTTCCGCGACAACAGCGGTTTAAGTAGAGCAGCCTTTCTCCCGGGTCGCTTACCTTAATCTCGACGAAGGTTTCCAATTGTTTAACAAACTTGCAGTACCTTTCGGATCGTCGGCCGAGGGCCGCCGGTTCTACCCTTGATACGTTGATTATTGGTTGCATCGATGTTAAATGTTTGAAGGCGGGCGTAGAACTTCCCATTTCTATTTGCCTTGGTCTGAGGAAGGGATCGCTGTTACTAGTTCTGTGCTCTAGTCTGTGCCGTCTGCATTCCTCCTCCGCATTCTGGACCTGTTGCTTAGAGAATGGCAACTACTGTTCTTGTTCTAATATTCTCAGCCTAAGCAAATCAGCATTCTCGCCATCAAAAATATCCCCAGTAACCCATGAACCGGCACTGACAGGGGTAGGTGATTTGACATTATCTGTAGAATCAAACTACCCAAACTCTTTCTAGTTAATTGCCGAATTACTTCCCGTCCGGGTTCCGATTGTTTCGTCCTTTTTCTGAGCATGCCGAGTGTACTTTCGTTCCAAGTTGATCACTTTGGGTATTACGGGAAGCTTTGAGCAATAGGTAGCCAAATTTGAACGAGTCCCAAAACCAAGGTACGATTGATCAGTAAATTCTACGATACTGATTTACTGGTTGAACAACAACATAAAACATATGCGAACCATAAATACGCGATCACAACATGGTTCGTTAGCATAAAAGGTCCTGCTTACGAGCAGATACTCATAAAATTGAACTTGATCTCGCTGGAGCTCAGGAGGCGTAGAGGCGACCAAGTAAAAGCTTTTGAGATCAACCATGTGCATTCTGAGCTTCAAGGCTTAACGGCACCTCTGTTTACCCTCAGGGATCGCGCCGTCACCAGACTTCCCCTTCAATGTTGACGAAGAGCTTGATTCTAAGTCATATGGAAGTTAATTCCTTCGCAGCTAGAGTTGTAAATGGCTAGAACCGGCTCCAGATGGAAGTATTGGCCCTCAAAAGATTGTAAAGTTCAAGATCGGCTGAGCCGCTGCAAAAGCTGCGCATTTGCCGGAACCAGCAGATGGGTAGCCGACTTACCTGTCACGCTTTCTCGCTTCTCCTGCCCTTGTTACCATAGTTACCGTGGTAATTCCTCGGTCAACCTTTGTCTTCAGCCTACATAGTTCCTACCATCCCACCCACAAACTTCATTAACTGTTCCGATTCTCGCTGCCTACTACCATTCTCCCAATACCACCCCACACACCTCACCACCTCTAACTTTCCACCGTCAAAACTTCAGCCTCTGAGGCAGATGGGGCGCCAGCTAGAACTCTCAAAGGGACCGTGATCCTGAAGGGTCCGACAGATCGGGGCACAGAGTTGGAGGGTTCTGTCTCCTGTTTGTCCCTACCAAATCCCTGAAGAAGACTCTATTTTTCCATTTTTTGCAGCAGTAAGTGATCCAAGGAGAATATGGAGCAAGAACCTGGACAAAGATGGTGCGCCGCCGTCCAACTCCCGTGACCCGATTTGATTTGATTTCATTTGATTTGATTTTGATTCATCCGACCCATCTTAGAGTAAGTGGTCCAAGCCTGGGCAGTTACTGAGGGATACCCTCTCTCTGGAGAAGGTTCAACGAAGATTCACAAGGAAGGTATTGGGACTGCGAGAGCTGTAGTACCAGAACAAGAAAGCACAGCTTAGGTTGCTTTTTCTGAAGCTCGGGAGGTGGCTGGGGGAATTGGTCGAAACAAAGACACAACTAAATAGGTTTTCAGCGACGAAAAACCGTTGTTTGCCCGAGTAGGAAACTCAGCCGTTCATGGACACGAGGTGAGACTAATCAAGCGGACCCGCAATAAAAAAGTCACAGTCCAGTCGTTTGGTTGCTGGGTAGTTACCAACTGAAACAAACTACCCGAGGCGGTCTTAGAAGCGAGCACTGCGACAGTGCTTAGAAGGAGGATGGAAGCTGGGCTGGCGCGTGCCTTCTCGGCCTACCTTTGAATCAGCAACTTGAGTCTAGTTTTATTGTTTCAGTCCGCTTCAGCATTCATCTCCTCCCTCTTCTCTATCTTTCCCCTCTTCTCCTCCATCCTCTTCTTTATCCTCTTTCGGCCTACCTACTCCCCCCTCCCATAATGCTTCTTGAATCCCCCAGACCAGTTTTTCCCCAGCACTACTTCACTTGAGCCGATAGCCGGTGGTCTTGGCCCCAGCATGAGGAGCAAACCTGCTAGTTGCCGAGGTCTGCCATATTGAAATTTCGCTCCCTGTTATTCCGTCGGAAGACTATCTAGATGTGCCTTGCTCCCAGCTCCCGAAAGACAGAGGATCCCTGAAGGTCTGATGACTATGAGGCGCGTGGCCTGCAGGTGCAAGAAAATGGACAGTCATTGACGTTGGCCTACAATCCTGCCCTCTGATCTGATCCGATCTGATCTGGCCTCATCGGGTCCGGCCTGACCTGACTTACTTACCATCCACCCCTCTAGTATTGTCCTCGTTTACTTCACCGTTGTAGAAAGGGATGGCTTGTGCAGCTCTCCTATAAGTCCTCTGGGGCCGCCCGATGCCTCCAGACCTTCCAATGCACCTTTGAGGTATTTACCGAGCCTCGACGCTTTACCCTGTTCCTGACAGACATTCCTCCTCTCGCTTAGCATCAGCGGTCTGACCTCTTCCTGTAGACACTTTTCGATTTAGCATATGTGGAGTATCTCTTGGAGGACTTCAGCTGCCTCTGCCAATAGCTGCCAGTTGGCTTTTGACAAAAACAAAAACAAGGGTGAAATAGGTGTCCCTTATCGCATTTCCCTTCCGCTATGCGCTTACGAATGGCGTAACATCCTTCTCCTTAGGGCTCTACCTGTTGGAAGAGGTTGCTTGATGTCTTGTGTATTTTGTTTTTGGTTGCCAGCCTCGCCCCATTTCCGCCTTCTTTTATTCTCTTTCAAGGTCGGTAAACCCGACAGGCGATCAAAGATTCATCAAAAACCGGAACAATAGGGTTCATAGCCTAGAAACACAGAAGTACATAGAGACTTCATGACTGATATCCTACCTAACAACACACGTGTTAAGAAATTACAAAACTCTAACCGGCTATTGGTTCCCAACTTGATGGTTTAAGGCCGATTGGGTAATAAAAGACAAGCTGTGCAGTGGGGTGCAGGTGGAACTTTCCTTTATTTTCCCTTTTTGAATGACGTACACAGATGAATTTTAAGCAAAGGGCTGTTTCCAAGGAATAAACAGCATCGTAGGTAAACTGTAAAACCAGTGCTAGCGAGAGACCTGTTAGCGACCCAAGGGGCTGATGATAGTCACTGAGTTTGCTCCTGGGTATCGTCCCTACTCACGTATGGAGCTAGAACTGGATAGGGCCCCAATTTTTAACGATGAAGTGGTCGCACTATGTACTAGAGATCGTAGCCCTCTCTACGTTTCCTAACCCTGTTTCCTCTGCAGATATCTACGAACACAACCGAAAAAAGGTTCCAGCAGAATCTGGATACTAGATGGTATCAACATAGGATCCAGAAATGAAGGACATATATCAACTTCCCAAGACTCTTGCCCAACACTGAGCAGTAAACCTGACGACAGAACCCGGACCGCTTGAAATCTACGGTAACCAGGCTCATCAATCCTTGTGAAACTCATGGTTCTAGCCCCGAACCCGTGTATTACTTGTACTACCCGGTGGAATGATAGATCTGTAGACCGTCCAATCCTTCAAAGGTGCCCTAGATTGCAAGCGGTTCGAGATAGCCCCTTGTAGTGAGCTTTAACTACGTTTACCGGATGGATTACGGGTATCACTGTGGTCCTCTTGAGGTGAGTTTTAATCGACGTTTTCTTTTATCGCACACAATCTCAGTGAAAGAGCAAGATACATAGTGTCCCCCACTGCTGATGTGTGATGAGGTTTCCCGCTTCCCTCTCTTTTTTGGCAAGGATTTACGAAATATACCGTGCAATGGTAGGTTCTTAAATGGTGTGCGTGCCATCGAAATAACTTGGAACGCCTGATTGGCCGTGGCCACCAACTGTCCCTTTCAAAGTGAACTGATATTTGGAAGTGCACGACGGAAGCGCTGCTCTCGATGATAAAGGCAAGACAGAAACCTTACTTGCCTTCTTTGAGAGCGTGTATCATTGAGACCAGATGTTTAGTACTGCGGGATCAGATGTAGGGAGTACGCCAGTGCATCAGAAGCATACTGAAAGTGAGGACGAGGTGTTCCACGAACTCAAATCTTTGTGCAAGCACAAAGCAGCCAGATCGGATTCAATCTGTTCGGTGATTCCTCAGCCTCTTTCCAGTAGCTTATCAGGGGCTATTACTCAGTTGCACGAAACTTCACTAATGGAGGGTGGGGTGCCAGAGGACTATCTTGTGGCCGTTGTCTTAGCAATATCTAAGACAGGATCCAGGCAGAAGGCGGATAATTATAGACTGGTCAGCCTGACATCAGTGCAGCGCAAGTGCTTGGAACGTGTAATCAGAAAGAAATTGTGCCTGCTTCTGGTTAACAATGGCCTATCGACACTTGCACAACTTGGGTTTGTGAAAAAGATGGTGTTTGAAAAACCTGCTGATGTTCTTAGACGAGATAACAGGACGAATGGATGAAGGTGCGACAGCGGAGGTTTGTTATTTGCATTTATGTGGGGCATTCGAGTCTGTGAGTCATTGCCTGCTGGAATCTACACGGCAAACCTTTGAGATAATCGGGCAAGCAAGTGGTTAGCCAGTATACTTTCCAGGGAACCGTAGCTTCTGTTTCACTGTGGGCAATTGTCTATCGAGGCCAGAGAAGGTTACCAGTGGCGAGCCACAGTGTTCAATAATGGGGTCTTTGCTCTTCCTCCACTCAATAAATGAACTGTCGGAAGAATCGGGCAATCCGTGAATCATGTTCGCAGACGGTGTGAAGATGGCTGGGAGCGACCTGGCACAGGATGTAAATGCTGTGCTGAGATGGACAGTAGGATGGGAACTGCCGGTGAACCTCGCCAAATGCGAGATCTTGATCGCCAGTACAGTCAAAAGGAAAAGTTTTCCGCTTCAAGGAATATCGGAGTTGAAAGACCTATGCGTCATAGTCACACGGGACTTTGAGTCCTCAAGGGAGTGTCAGAGAGTTGTCAATAAGGCCAGCGGGGCATCAACTAGGGTACGCAATATTATCACGTGGAAAAACCCATATGTCTTCATCCCGTTTTACAAGGTTTTAATGCAACCTCTTATGGAGTATTGTAGGCAGGTATGGGCTCCCTATTGTCAAAAGAATCAGGAGTGCTTGAATGGGGTGCAGGGACCTGCAGTCAGAATGATCACCGGTCAGAGGGGGATATCTTACGCCCAGCATCTAGAGGATCTTAATCTTTTCTCTTTATAGCAGCGGAGAGGCCGAGGTGACCTGATAGAAGCGTTCAAGATTACTAAAGGTCTGTCGGGTACAAATATGGGTGATGTGCTTGCTTTTGCCCCTAAGTGTGGCAGCAGGGGACGCGGTCTTGAGCTACAGAGGGCATATGCAAGGGTGGGCATAAGGGCTAATAGGGTTGCACCTACGTGGAATAGATTGTCAGAGGATGATGTTGAATGTAGCGACGTACCGATTTTTAAGAAGGCCCCAGAGTTACGCTGGAACACAGCCTTCCCAGAGCTAGCCGTGTGAACGAGGGATGGGGTCATGAGCCCCTGGTAATTTTTTCAATGAATCTATGTCTGTGAAGGTGATACTGCCTCGCAAATTCTGTCTTTCAGGCAAAATGTTCAGCGAGCAGTGTTGGAAGCCGAGGAGAGTTCAGTTCACTTCAGTTCAGATCAGTTCAGTTCAGTTTGCACAGGACAGATAATGGCCATGGCCAGTCAAGCTCCCGGAACTCCTTCGATGATGTGCAAACCAGCTGTAACAGCCGGTCGTGGAAAATCCCCCTTTAACCCTCGCTTTTCAGTGTTTTTCCTAACATCACTCATTTGCCTACACTATTGACTTGTCTTTACGAACTGGTTGTTTGTATGGACCAATTGTTGTTTGTTCGCGCCCGGAGCGCTACTTTGTCATATCCTTGTTCAAGACCTGCGTGACGCACGTGCTGTTTGCTCACACGCTGCTATTCGGTTTCTCGTTGCTGAGTCCTTGTGATCGTATTATTGAGGTTTGTATATTTTTTATGTAATTGTTCGTGTAATAATCTAGTATCGTAGAATATCGCGGATAATCGTCTTTTAATTTCGGGATCCGTTGCAAATTTGGCTACACATTGCTCAAACCTTCGTTACACCAGTTATGCACCCAACACTGCCAAGTGTATTTCGTTGAATCCCCGCTAAAAATGAGAGGGAAGTGGAAAACCTCATTGCACATCAACTGCGAGAGACAATATGCAACGTGAGTGTTCACTGAGACTGTATGCAATGAGCGAAAAAGTCGATTAAACCATACTCCAAAGTGACCACAGTATTACTAGTCATCCATCTAGTTGACCTGATCAAAGCTCACTACAAGGAAAGATCTCGTACCATTTGCGGTCTAGGGCGCGTTTGAGGGATTGGACGGTCTGCAGACCTATCGTTCCACCAGGCAGACCGTTCCAACTGTTCACTACCCTGTTGCTGAAGAAGTGCGGTCCAGCCCTCAACCCGGTTCGGGCTTTTATCGGCTTCTTTTTATGTCCCCTTATTCTGGAAGCTACGGCCACTTGGAATAAACTATCTGGTCTGAGGCCAGAAAAGCCCTTACCTCGAACGTTTCTATGAGATACCCTTGACTTCTCCTCCTTTGCAACGAGAAAAAATTCAGATCACAGAGTCTCTGCTAATAATATTAATAATAGTTTATTTCGGATAACCCCGAAGCATGCTGCAATGCAAGATCAAACAGTACATTTGAAAGTTGAATGGAAGTTGCAGAAGGATTGTACAGTTATGGGAATGCGATTGAATATAAGAGGAAGCATTCAAGTCAGTTGTTGCGTTACCGCCCGGGGAATTTAAACTCAAGGTCAAGTGGTCGATCCGGTTGAAGGTAGGTTTAGTTGTTTTGTCAAAGTGTGGGGTGGGTGGAGAACGGTAAAGAATCATACTAATCCTACAGAAGGAAGACTGTCCTGTCGGAGAACCAAACTAGATTGACGGATACGTGGATTTGTGAAAAATAAACATTCCTAAGGAGACGTATTCAAGCAACAGAACTTTGCCATGTATGAGAGGGGTTACGAAGCAAAATTAGACGATAACAAATCGTGGCATAATACATAAAGAACAAGAAAACCGCCCTAGTGGCACATTGCCCACCGCCGAATTCCGGTAACGTGCCGGTAACCGATGGGCAGAGAAATCACTGAAATTTCAAGAAAAGAATGACGTAGTTCGTTCTAATTCGCTGTATAGATTACCAATGTCCTATTTTCATGGTTATTTGTTCCCGTTGATTGCGTTACAAATGCAGTGCCAATTGTTTTAACTGACTGGTATTTTCCCGGCGGCAGCCATTTTGGTCGTGCTTTGTTCGCTAAGGTGAGCGGTGAGCTTCTTTTCCTTTGGGTGCTGATGACCCGTGGTGGCTGTAAAGTGTTAGTGACATATCAGGTTATCATTTACCAATTAGTAAATGATAAGCTGAATAGTAAAAACTGCAATATTGTGCTATAATTGTACTTAGAACATGATGAGAACATGATGAAGTATTTTTCGCGTAACTCTGATGATACCCAAGTAGTTTTGTAAAATTCATGAAGCTTCGAGGTGTTCGTACTGAGTGCTCTGATATCGTGTGACATCTGCAGTATGTTTTTCAATAATGCTATGCTGCCGTTTTATTACTATTGGTTAACAACTGAGTGCATTTTAGGACCTTGTTACGTATTATTGACGGACAATGGCCGATATGACGAAACAAAAGAGATATTATCTGAAAAAGAAAGAACTTAGCACACTGATGTCTGCTCTTTGTGATGAAGCCACCCTATGGGAACATCGGCATGGTTGCCCTAAGTGGGTTTTGCAAGGTGAGGTTATTCAGTGGCAATGTTACTTACCGTCCCGATTCAACACCTTTAGGAGTTGCAGGTGAATGCAACGCTGTGGGTTCCGAAGACGTGTACCGTGTGGAAGAGGGATGTGCTATTGCAAGAGGTGAACGCGGTCTGCCGTGTGCTTCCACATCACAACCAACAATGATGGGTAAATTACTCCGGTGAATTATGTTACACCGAATGAAACAGTTTCTGCGGCTCAGACAGTTTGTGAAGCTGAAGGTACACCTGAAGAAAGGCCGACTGTGTCAGGTAAACCCTAATTCTATGCTGATTTTCGTATTAGTTACTTCTTTGGCCAGTCTACGACGTGCATCACAGTTTGAAGAAGAGAGCGGTTCGCTGTTTAACTCACTATCGAAGGCTTTCATTCGATATTGACTGACGCTGGTGCAACAGAAGGGTATACTGGAGGCTATAGGCAAACATATACCAAACATACGTCGGGACCCAAGGACATTGTTGCGCACGCCACGGGAATGTCCAACCACGACATTGGAAAACCGCGAATATGTACACATGGGTTTAACCGAAGGCTTGCAGATGCAGTTGAGTAACATCACCGCTGTGCCGGACGAAGTCTTCCTCCAGTTAAACTGTGACGGCACTTCTGTGTTTCGTTCGTCGGACCTGCAGCTGTGGCCTGTCCTTGCCAAGGTGGTGAAGCCTTATTGCTTGCCCGTACTTACCGCCGGTTTTTACTGCGGTCGTGGGAAACCATCAGAGGTGTCATCTTATGTGGGTGCAACTGTCAGAGAAGTAAACCATTTGTTGACAGAAGGCCTCAAGCTTGGTTAGAGGTCTGTGAAGTGTCGCCTGTCATCTATAATCTGTGATACTCCGGCACGGGCCTTTATTAGACAAGTAAAAGGTCCTACTGGCTACTTTGGCTGTGATAAATGCATCCAGCGTGGATTTCACTGCGACAAAAGGATGACATTCCCCCATGTCAAATGCAGGTTACGGGACGACGAGGCTTTTCGATCACGTCGACACCACAAACATCATGTTGGTGTGAGTCCTTTTCTTTCCCTCCCTATTGACATGGTTAAACATTTTCCACTGGATTACATGCACCTTGTTTGCTTGGGTGTGATGAAGAGGTTGATTGATTTGTGGTTGTTTGGTCCGCGTGATGCATTTGGCCGCTTGGACAAAGCTGCTACTGTCGAACTGGGAAGCCGTATACTTTTGTCACAACCAGACACTCCGTGTGACTTTCAGCGACTCTGTCGACATATACATAATGTTGAACGATGGAAGGCCACCGAATTTCGCATGTTTCTTTTGTATTTGGGGCCGGTTTTTCTGAAAGGATTGTTGTCGGATGATGCGTATGATCACTTCATGTTATTGTTTGTTGCCATTTACATACTGTGCCACCCCTTTTTGCACAAAACTTGTAACTCTTTCGCAGAAACCATCTTGCGTATATTTGTACAAAGAACGAGTTCCCTTTATGGTATCTCTAACGTCGTGTACAATGTTCACGCCGTTATTCATTTACCAGCAGACGTTCTTCGTCATGGCACTTTAGACTCTTTCTCCTGTTTCCCTTTTGAATCCTTCTTACGGACACTGAAATTCTCCATTCGAGGTCCCCGAAATCCCGCTCAGCAACTGTATCGGCGTTTGCGTGAGAGAACCCTTCCCGATAACAACGATTCATCTGAGACCATCCGTGATGACGTTGGAAATGTGGCTACCCGTTTCCGGGTATGCAAGACAGCGATGGTGGTGAGGGGAATGGTTCTGTCATGCTCACCACCAAACAACATTGTCATTGCAGGTGGGAAGCCAGCAGTTGTAGAGAACATTTCTGGGGATTCCATAACCATTCGTTATTTCTTAAACCCACGTGATTTTTTTCTTACCCCAATGAAATCCAGTCATCTGTACATTTTTTCTGTTGACGGACTGGATGACAATGTTGTCCAAGTTTCCGTAAAAACCCTTCTTTGTAAATGTTTTCGTATTTCTCTCACCAATAATGTTGATGTGTTGATACCCACATTACACACCTTCACAAAGTAAAACTTCTCTTTTAAAGCAGATGTCTTAGGTTTCTGTCGTTACTTTAACATGAGACCGAATGAATTAACTTTTTTTAGATGTACTTGGTCGTCATGTTTCATGTTGATGACACGGTCGCCATTGTTCACAGCAATTGGCTGACTGATGGGAACCGTGTGCGCTGGCCGAAGTCATCCACCTTTCAGGCCTACCAACGCCTCTTGTTGGACGGTGGATGTTTGCCGGAAACGGTTCCAGCATACGATTTTCATGAGATTTATCACTCAGGTAACACTCCCAGTTATATGCATCCTTCTCAGATAATTTCAGAGACGCAATTAAATTCGTAAGGAATTTTCTTGCCGAATCCGGTATGTCGGCGTCAACGGATGATACGTTGCCCATGACACCATTTTCGCAGCGGTACACCGTTCGCCGCAGGTACATTGTTATACGTTATCACATTCCTTTTAGAGCCTCTACAAGCAGACAATATCACAGATCTTCTGAAACTGAAAGAAGATCTTTCGGTACTGAATAACTTCACGGGCACTGTAAGTGATAGAATAATTCCACATCATATTATAAGGTCAACGCACTCAAGCGTCATCTGTGCACCGATCTTGGATCAAGTATACGCCGAATGCTTGCATCTTTGATCGGGGAGAATTTGGCACTCGCGTGCAATTGGACCGGAACAGCTGGTAAAATTGCAGTGGGAAGCTACAAGTTTCCTAAAGCCGTCATTGGTCAGTCTAATGAAATGTAATTACTGTTTATTTACAGATGCCGTAAAATCTACCAATCGTTTCCGGGAGTCGTCTGTGCTGGAGATCGAGCGTACCATGAAACGATGGTTTACCGACGCAAGAGATCGCGGCTTAGGACGCAAAACTGCCAGGTACGTTCACTGATCACGCATTTGTAGTCCCATGGTAAATTGTTTTATTTATTTGCACAAACGACGATAACGAATTTCATGCTTCACTTTACTTAACTAATTACTGTTTCGGAATCCGTAGTATATATATCACTGCAGTATTCTATTTGTATGTATCTGATTATTCATATCTATACGTATATTTATTTTCGTCCCACAATTCATCTTATTTCTGATTCACACTTTTGTTATCCTTTCCAGATGTCGGCGCGAAACAGTGTGATGGGAAGAAGATTGTTCGTTAGATTCACATTGTAAATATAAACAATATATAAAAATTTTACTTCGTACAATTTGTTCGTTTTGAAATGTCTAAGGTTCAGCATTTTGGAATGAGTGTCATTTGGGTTGCACTGCCAGTTGTAAGACGTTAGATCATGCCGTCCTCAAGTAAGCATCGCTGTGGGAGAGTGGAGCGTGGACAAGCTTTCGGAATGCAGTAGCAGGCAATCATAAAATTGTGTGTGCAAAGTATGTGGGGATAAGACTGTTCGCGTATGTAACTTGATCGATCAGTTAACTACTTGCGTAAATTTCGGAAAAGCTAGAATGGCATGATCGTTGGAGGGGCGTGGGCGATTTCGAAAATCGGGTTTAAATTTAAAAATGGATTGAAATCGTACTCCGATTTCGGTTTGATTCCGGTGTGCCCTTCCGGTACCGGCACCCTACCGGTAACAATACCGGCAAGCTACCGGCAACCTACCGGCAAGTTACAGGCAAGTTACCGGCAAGTTACCGGATCCGGTCCGGAACCGGTTTGCTACTAGGGCGGTCGAGGATTACAATTTTTAGGGTTCAGTGACCGTATATCGGTTGAGCCAGTTGTAAAACAAAACAGACAACACACTGGACTGTGGGTGTCAAATTGCTGGTGAAAGAAATGATTTGATAAAACATATAAACTTTAAGCGGATTGTTTTCTTTCAGAAAAAGGAATGTAATGCATCAGCATGAAACTGGTAACTGGCAAAAAAAATCGACTTGTGGTGCCTAGCTACGATAGTGGCAGAAACGTGGCTTGCAAGAGGGATGACCAGTTAAATGACAGGTGAGTATTTACATACTGATAATTCTCAGCAAAGAATTCACGTGGAGAAAACAAAGTATCAAGCATCGGAAGTGTCTGAGACGATCTAACGGAATGGAGCATGGAAAAGAAAATACACAGAACAACCGATGAATAGGTTTGCAAAGTTCGGCAGCCGGATATGGGCGGAGTGTATGATAACCCAAATGGACTGTACATGTGCACTGTGGTTGCCAAAGTGATGGTGAAAGAAGTGACCTGATAAAACATGTAGACTTTAAGCGGATAGTTTTGCTTTCAGAAATAGGGAACGTAATGCATCAGCATGAAACAAAGAACTAGCGAAAGATCGATGCGTGTTGCTCAACTACAACAGTAGGATAGACACAGCTGGCGAAAACGACGAAGTGATGGGAAAAGGACCATCAGTTTATGTTTGATACAGAAGTTTGACCACTTTGTGGCGACAGAACAGAACTCTGCTGCACAAGAGGTTAGCAAACGTGCATATGTGGGACACGACAGCTAGCAAGACGGGGACATTGCAATGCAACAGCCCTAAGTGGGCAAACAGCGGAGCTGACAGAGAAAGCAAACAAACACAGAGTCATCGGTTATTGGGAATCTCTAGAGATAAATTTCGAGGTATCACATACTGTCTGAAGATTGTGGTACGGAAGTTTGTGGCAGCAATAAATGCCTTAGTTCTCTAGTATATCGGTTAAAACAGCAAAAAAGGGTGGGCTTTATCTTAGAGAGTGGTTAGGGTTGCAAATAAGACTAGTGAATAGCTTAGCATGAGACCGCGGGAAGTGGTTCGGGAATAATGAGCCAAGAATGTTGATGGGTTTTTAAGTATGTGATAATTATGCACCAAAGAAATCAAATTTTGCCGGAGGAAAAATGCGTTAGGTTATGAAGGCGAATTTGAAGCGAGCACGATGGAGAGTCCATGTTAGCTGGAGCAGGCAGCAGCATTTTGAGTGCATGAATGGTGTTCTTTCTGTAATGTTTTTTTCAGTCCTCAACCGGTGCTAGTGGGTGGGGCTGACCGTGCTCTGGACACCCAACCTGAAAACCATTTCTTGAGGCAGAAGATGCGATCCACCTAGTAACGCCCGCACATCGTTGCAGATTTCCTGCACGCTCGATGTGCACCGGCCAAAGCGGGGGGTCTGTCCGCGCCCCGGCGGGATTTTCACAGGTGATTTTGGTCGAAATCATACAGATTTAGAGATGGAGTAGTCTAAGAGATTGGAGGGATCCTGGACAGCAGGGCCAATGAGTTAGCGATGGAATGTTGGGCGGGTATCAGATTTTCAGCCGGAAGTGTGGACCAGATATTTCTCTGTTGTTACCTCCGGATCATTCCAAGACATCAAAAGGGAGATGCGCGCCGGTTGGTCTCTGGAAGCATAAGAGTAGAGAGACGCAGTCTGGGATGCTCCCAGCTGAGGAACAACGGTCAGTGGTGGAAAGAGAAATCTAGTGATGCATACACAGACAAATTTGGGACGAATGAGGACTATGAGCCATTGGGAGTGAATGAGAATACAAAAATAATGACCACAACTAGGAGTGAGAACGATGAGTTGGAGGTGAATGCTGGTCGCCGGAACTGGATTCAGAGTTGCGACTTTAGGGCAAAATCTAGGAGAGGAATCGGGTTAGTTCGGACCGAGTAAAGCGAATTAAGTATTATGGAGATAGATAAGAGACTTTGGAGCGCTTGAATTGGTGTAGAATCTAACAAGAGCAGTGTCAGTGATGTACGTCATCCTAAGGTATACTAATATGCTAGCGATGGAGAAGGCATATGGGGTAGGTGATGTTGACGTTGCAAAGGATGTTAACCAGGTCGTGCTTTCTTTCTCTGTTCAAAAGTCTAGGTTACCCTCCAGCCACCGGAACTTTCGAGCGACGCGTAGCAACCAATTTCGACACAGTTCAAAACAAAGTCGATTCCAAGTAGCTACGGTACTACATACAACAAATTAATTAATTTTACAATAACCAAACCTCAATAGTGTTCCTTCTGGGCTCTTTCGCTCCAAATTGGACAACAAATCAACAACTGCAGCTGGGTTACAGCAACGATTAGCTACAGAAGATGAGATTACCAAATACAGTCACAACGAAGTTCAAGCTGAGCGACTCTCGCTCGAGGTAACGGTAGGAGTCCGGTTTGTGACAAAGATTTAAAGAAATAAAACAAACAATCGGAATTCCAGCAAAGATAGTTCATTCGAATGATAAATGTTGTTTGTTATATGGATGCTAATGCATGGAACGGGGTTTCCTGAACTCCTCTACACCGGGCCCCAAAATCCGACCCGGATTTTTCCCGTGCACCGCTAGGTGTGGTCGGCCTCATGCATCGGCTTGCCCTACGGTTCCCCAATACCTAAAACTTATCACCGTCAGGAGCAGCTTCCAGTCGGACAAGTGGATCCACTCTCAGTGGTCCCTCCCGATTCGGCAGATCCGAAGACCCGCCTCCCACCTGAGAAGAGTTGGCCTCTGAACTTACACCGCCAGTGTCCGGTTCGCCCTCAATAAGACAAATCTTTCTAATGTCACGGAACACTAATCCTTCATTAGTTCGCACTGTTGCCGTTTGCACCAAACCATCGTCCGAAACTGAGATGCTTTCGATGACTCCTATCAGCCACCGGCCACGCAGCAAGGCCTCCGAAACTAGTAGCACTGCATCATCCGATCTGAAGTTGCGTTCTCGAGTTATCCACTTCTGCCGCTGTTGTAACAGTGCAAGATATTCCCTGATCCATCTCTTCCAAAACACAGATGTTAGGTAGTTTGCCTGCCTCCACTGACGAACCAGTCTATCGCGCAACGAATCCTTTGGAATATCTTGTGGGTTCGCCCTCAGGATAAGTAAGTCATTTGGCGTGAGTACTGGCAGAACACGACAGTCCGAGGTCAAAGGCACTAGCGGTCTTCCGTTTAATATCCGCTCACTTTACGTAAGGAATTACAACAATATTTCGTCAGTCATCGGCTGCTCGTCACAAATTGAAAGAAGTACTCTTCTAACCGAGCGCACCATGATCTCCCATATACCACCAGGGTGACTAGCATATGCGGGATTGAAATGCCACCGCACGCCCCATTGCAACAATCTATCAGCAATCTTATCACTAGACCAGTTTCCCATTAGGTTCTTCAATTCCCTTCGAGCCCCAACAAAGTTTGTACCGTTATCACTAAAAATCTCGGACGATGCCCCTCTCCTCGACATGAAACGCAGCAATGTCATAATGAATGAATCCGTGCTTAGAGAATAAGAAACTTCAATATGTACTGCACGCATCTGTAGGCAGGTGAAGATGCATCCATATCGTTTCTCCATGTTGCGCCCATGTTTAACCGCAAATGGGCCGAAATAATCTATTCCGACGTATTTGAACGGAAACCAACCTTGTTGGACTCTAATGGCTTGTAGAGAAGCCATCATCTGCTTGCCTACGACCGCCAAATGCTTCCGGCATTTCCAACATCCTCCAAGTACTCGCTTGACGGCAGCTCCCCCCTGTACAATCCAAAAATTTTTGCGAAGTTCCGCGAGTAACTGAGAAGGCCCCGCGTGTACTTCCATCACGTGATAAAATCGGGTTATCGAGTCTGTAATCGGGTGAGTCTTGGGTAGTATCACCGGATGTTTCACACCCTGAAGCTGATTGGAGTAGTTCAGTCGTCCTCCAACACAAATAATTCCATTTAATAAAATTGGATCGAGTTTTAATAGGGTCCTGTCCATCGGAGATTTGTTAGTGCATAGGTTATTGCTCCTGTCTCGTAGCCATTTTAGCTCTTCGCCATAGACCTTAGCTTGTACAATCAAAATAACACTTTCCTCCGCTTTAGCAATGTCGTTTAACTTTAAGGGCCCAGTTGTCAATCCTAGATCCGTGCGCCCGCCTCTCATGACTGCAAAGTGCATTTTAAAACGGGTTAATCACGCTACCGACTTCAGCAAGCGAAACCAACTGAAGTGCTCAGCTAGAATTGCGTCCGTCCATGCATTCTGCAGCACTGTGAGAACTGTACTCGAAGGCTGCTTCAACTCAACGTTTGGTGGTGCTGCAGACACCGTAGGACTGGTCGGCCATGAAGTTTCATCGTTCATCAAGAATTTAGGACCTTCGAACCAGCAGCTGATATCATCAGGTGATGTTGTGCCTCTTGATGCCAAATCTGCAGGGTAAGCCTCCGATCTGACATGAAGCCACTGCCAGGGTTCCGACCACTGATGGATTTCAGCCAAACGGTTGGCAACGTACGTACTGAATATCGTTTTAGTGTTGTTCATGTAGTGCAAAACTATAGCAGAGTCCGTCCAGTAGTAGATCTTACTAAACTTGATTCCAGTTTCTTCCATAAGAATCCGAGAAACTCTAACGGCCAGTCTTGCTGCGGCTAACTCCAATCGAGGGATCGTTACGGTCTTCAGATGAGCTACCCTTGACTTAGAGAACAGTCGGACACAGTAGGGGGCTACGTCCCTTGAAACCATTTTGGAGTACGCCACCACCCCATAGCCAACTTCAGAAGCGTCACAAAATACATGAAGCTGTGCACCTTCGTTCAGTGAGTCACCTCTAATAATAGAACGCTGAATTTTGAATGCACATAGTTGTTCCATACTTCTTAACCACTCATTCCAGCATCGTAGGGGTTCTTCTCCAATTGGGTCGTCCCAACCAAGCTTCAAGCGGCACAGGGATTGCAACAACACCTTGCCTGGCAGAATGAAAGGTGAAACCAACCCTAGTGGGTCGAACGCGGATGATGCTACAGACAACAAGCCACGCCTTGTTTGAGGTTTTTCGTGTATTGCGAATGAAAACTTGAACGTGTCTTCTATTGCATTCCATTCTAACCCCAACGTCCTCTCCGGCACAGGCACGCAATCATCTATTTCCAAAGTGGGATGGGCCAGCTCAGATTTTGGTAAAATATCCAGCACCTCCTTACGATTACACACCCACTTATGAAGCCGGAATCCACCTCGTGATAGTAACTCACTCATCTGGATAACAAAAACTCTTGCATTCTCCGGTGTGGACAAAGAAACAAGACAGTCGTCCACATAGAAGTTGTTATACACGGCCCTGGAGACGTCATCCTCATACTGTCCTCCTCAATCGTCTGCCATGCGACGAAACGCGAAACTTGCACAAAATGGGGAGGAAGTGGCACCAAACGGGTGGGCATTCATCTGATATTCAACAAGATTGCCACCTAGTCGACCATTTTCCCATCAGAGGAACCTCAGTGCTCCTTTGTCTCCCGTTGGCACTCGAACCTGCATGAATATTTCTTCAATATCCGCAGCCAACGCGACAGATTTCTTTCGAAAACGAAGCAACACTCTAACTAAGCTTGCTGTCGTATCCGGTCCCTGTAGCAAGTAATCATTCAAGGAGCGTCCCTGGAATGCAGCCGCACAGTTAAACACCACCCTCAACTTGCTAGGCTTTTTAGGGTTTGTAACTGCGTGATGTGGTAGGTACCACTTTGACTCAAACCCCATTTTTAGCTGTACATCGGGCACTAACTTGGCGTGGCCCTTGCGCACATAACCCTCTATTATTGTAGAGTATTTGTCAAAGAATTCCGGGTCACGCGCAAACCTTTTCCTCAAGCCGTTCAATCTCTCTTTGGCCACAGTATAGTTATTTGGAAGTCTCACTTCAGGATTCCTCCACGGAAGTGCAACTTCATAGTGTCCGTCCAACCAGGTTGTGGCATTGGAAACCATATCAACGGCCTGTTTGTCTTCTAATGAAGGAGAGTTTTCCGATGCACACCCATCGCACAAATCGGCGTTGTACAGTCGATCGATCTGTTCTGCTGAGGGATCGATTCCCCTCTCAATTTGGTTTACTTTCCTCACAAAGCGTGGTTCCTGGATTATCGGACCAAGTACAATCCATCCTGAAGCCGTCCGCACAGCATAGGGTTGTTTTCTTTTGCCGCATCTTTGCTCTAATGCCCAATGTGCTTCTGGGACGTCAGCACCTATCAGGACCCGCACTGTCGAATCTTCCAGATTCTGTCTTTGGACGCAATGTAGATGAGGCCAGGATAAAATGTCCGCATCTGTGCAGTACTGGACTGCTTGGATTGGTAGCCTATCAACACAAAAGGCTCTCTCTACATTCACGAAATCATTCTCTGACAATGAGTTCAGTCGCAGCTTCGTTATTCCCGAATTCCAAGTGGTAGCCCCATCTACGGTCGAAATCGAAAGTGAGGTCGAGGATGCCTTCAGGCCCACTAGCTCCATAATGTCTTTTTGTATTAGGGTCACATCAGACCTGCTGTTCAGCAGAGCGTAGGTCTCCACAGAGCCCCCCGGTCCGTCTACTCTCACTGATAGTACACCTAAACTGACCCGACATTCTGGCCTAAGAGTAGCCGCACAATTATTGGTCCGCTGCCCAGGCCTTTTTGCACTGTCCGCACCCAGCTTATCCAGCTGCAGCCCTTGTGTTGTATCTTGCGCGACTCGATCGGTACACTGCTTCTGTACAACATGCGATAGAGGGTGGTGTCGTTTTGGACAACCTGATGTTGAACATGGTTTGGAAACAGAGCAGTTGCTAGACAGATGTCCACACTTGAGACACGAAAAACAAGCCTTGATTTCTTTGATCAATGCCCAACGACCGGGTATATCACGAGACAGGAATGGCTGACATTCCTCAAGTGCGCGTATTCCATTACATACCGAACACCTAGTAGATGCGACCAACAAAGTACTATCCTGATTTGGCATGAACCGTGTCGCTTCTGGACGCGGGTTTTGTGCATAATTCTTCCAACTGGATGACCGCGACTACCCCTGAGCCTTGCTATTGGCAGCCAGTTTGCCAAACCTACTTCGAGCAATCCTTGCCTCACGGGACAATAGGTGCTTCAGATTTTGGAATCTCGGTTCGTCTCCTTTTCCCAAAATATCATCAACGGTCCTAGCCTACAAATCCTGGAGGCGCGTTGGTAGCACTCGAGTGATACGTTCCATAGTCTGCAATGAGTTGAGGTCTGACATGCAATTCATCTGCGTGAGGGCAACTTCACAGTTCAGCATTTTTAACGACAATTTGGTCAGGGCATCCGAACCTTCCACCGGAGGCTTCAGACCTTGCAGTAAGCCGTCAATCAGTGAACGAGCCACTACATGATCTTGTCCACACAGATCCTTTAGGATTTCCCTAGCCTTATTGTACGCCATTGTCGGAGGAAACATAACACATTCGGCAATCGCATCCCTTGCTTGTCCCTTGCAGTAATGCATCAAATAAAGTTGGCGCTGGCCATCGTCTCGGACTCTACCCTCGACGTAATATTCGAACTGTTTCACAAACCTCCAGTACGTTGACGAGCAGCCCGCAAATGACTCCAGTTCCAACCTGGTTAAGTCCAAACGATAATTCACTGAAGGTTCCGCCACTGGAACCAAGCTTGTTGTTCGTGGTGCATCGTTCTGAACCTGGCTATCACCTAAGTAACGAGAAATATGTTCACTGACCATTACTCTACCCTTGACTTCATCTCTGTTGACTAGATCTTCTTCTTCCTCAGCGAGTGCCAAACGCAGTTTCGCGATTTCCGTCTCATTCCTCACCTGGAGCAGCTTACGTTGCTTATCTAACTCTAATTGTTCTGCAACCTGCTTCTCCTTCAACTCAGCTACCACAACAGATCAGCTCTAGCTCTATGGGAAACCGAGCTAACCCTAGAACAACGTGATATACTAGAGCCTGAGCAAGAAACATGACCAACACCTACGGGCAAAGGGTTTGGTTCACCTGCAGGGTATTGTCCTTTGATTCGGAACCGTTTGCCGATTTGCTGCGCATTTTCCTGCCTCAGCAATTGCCAAGGATATCGAGTACTGTATATTCCAGCCACCGGAACTTTCGAGCGAAGCGTAGCAACCAATTTCGACACAATTCAAAACAAAGTCGATTCCAAGTAGCTACGGTACTACATACAACAAATTAATTAATTTTACAATAACCAAACCTCAATAGTGTTCCTTCTGGGCTCTTTCGCTCCAAATTGGACAACAAATCAACAACTGCAGCTGGGTTACAGCAACGATTAGCTACAGAAGATGAGATTACCAAATACAGTCACAACGAAGTTCAAGCTGAGCGACTCTCGCTCGAGGTAACGGTAGGAGTCCGGTTTGTGACAAAGATTTAAAGAAATAAAACAAACAATCGGAATTCCAGCAAAGATAGTTCATAACAATGATAAATGTTGTTTGTAATATGGATGCTAATGCATGGAACGGGGTTTTCTGAACTCCTTTACACCCTCATAAGCTTGTTCCAACGTGGTGTATGTATGGGTCAATTGTGGTACTTTGGCGACATCTAAATATTTTGTCGAGACAATTTTAAGACTGTCTAGTGTCTTGCAGGCCCGAATGTCTTCAGGAAGTATGTTACAAAAGCGGGAATGGACTGTGATGAAGAACCTTTCTCTTAGTTTTGTCCTGGAGTGTGGGACTTTGGTAGTATGATTTCGGTTACGAAGAAGGTAGGGTGCGTCTTGAGCGAAACATCGATCAGTGATGGACGTAGGCGCTCTAGAATGTAGGAGGTTGAATAGAAGATAAAGATTGAGTGTCATACGTCCTAGCCGTAGGGGCTCAAGCTTTAGTAGCTCACATCTCTCTTTGTAATTCAAGGGGGATGATGAGCCGAGTAAGTGCTTCGTGAGGGATCGCTGAACTATTTCGATCGCAAGTCTGTCAGATTTGCGCATGAGTGTATACCAGGGGGCAGTAGTCGAACTGCGGTCTGGCGTGGGATTTAAAGATCAGAAGCTGGCTGTCGCGCATTCTAAAAGTTCTGCAGATGAGGGCTATCGTTCTCTTAGTCTTAGCCACCTGGTAGGTGGCTTGTTCTTGAAAGATGAACGTGCAAGAATACTGTAGACCGAGATCTCGTACTGGCAGTGTAGTAGGAATGAACGAGCCGTTTAAGGCGAGGGATTCAGGAGGAATTTGACTGTTTTATGGGAGAGTGGCACTTTCAGCAGCGGAGAAACTCATTTTCCAAGTGTTGCACCATATGTCAAGATCGCTCAGGTCGTCAGCTTTTTAGGTGAGGGTATAGATCGAGGCATGGGATTCAAAGGAATGTACAATCTTGATATCATCGGAGAATAGAAACGAGGTGCCGTGTTTTATTACTTTGAATGCGTCGTTAATGTAGAGAAGAAATAAAAGTGGGCCTAACACACTGCCCTGTATAACACCACTTGTGACTGGCTGGGGTGGTGTAAGGTAACCCCCAATGTTTACTGCTTGCGATCTCATGCTAAGATAGGATGACAACCAAGAAAAGAGTGGGTCCGCTATGCCGTAAGATGTAACCTCGGTTAGCAGCTGAGCGTGAGGCAAGCGATCAAATGCTTTCGTCATATCAAGGAAGATAACGATAAGTGCCATTCCAGAGTCAGCTGATGTTGCGATTAGATTAAGGAAATCGAGCTGGCAGGTCAGACACGACCTAGACTTTAAGAGGCCGTGTTGGTTTTATTCATTACCCCACGAGTGAGGATAAAATTGGCCATTTTATCTTTACCTACTCATTCCATTGTCCTAGAAATAATGGGAGTGTAATTTATGGGGCGGTAATTGGCAGGGTCATGTAAATCACCCTTCTTATGGAGGGGGATGATAACTGAATTTTTCCACCGGGATGGGAAAATGCTTCGTGACATGGATAGGTTAAATAAGTTTAGCAAAAGCATCGTAATATCCGGGCGGCCAAGACGAAACAGAGCTGAAGGGATATCATCGGGTCCAGGGCGGGCCAGGGGCCGGGTGGTATTTAACAGCTACCTGAATTCGTTGGCTGAGAATACTACGGTTGACATGGTGTCGGCAGTCAAGGAGGTGAGATCCTGGAATGGACTGCTGAGGTCTGTTATGAAGGTAGAAGCGAAGAAATTATTGAATGCCTCCGCGAATAACTGAGGCGAGCTAATATAAATGTTCTCTGATAGGAGCAAATATGGTATTTCGGTTGTACAGCGGGGCTTTCCAGTTTTAATAAGGCCAGAGAGGTGGGCTATTTTATTCAGCTGGTTGAGAGCATACAGTCCTTGATTCTCCAGCTTTTTCTCCTTTTCTTTTAGTAGCTGGCGTGAGAGGTGGCTGAGACAGAGGAAAATAGAAAGGTCGTTGGTCCTTTCGTAGGCAAACTGCAACTTCTCGAACTTACGTTGCAACTTTTGTTGTCGATAGGTCTTTCCCCCACTGAATTCAGTTATCTCGGGAGATATGATGTTAAGAGAACAGAGTAAGTTAGAGTACATCACATCCGACGCCAGCTGAGGATCAGATGTTAGAAAGAATTCATCCCAAGTCTGATTACGCAGGATGGTGAGTAGAGCATCCCAATGTGCATTTCGGAAAGATTTTCGATTTTGAGGACTTTCCTGGTGATGCGGATGAACGGAGAATTCACATGTTATGACCTTATGATCACAGCCACGAAGGTGGCTAAGGACATTTGCCTTTATATTTCGGAGGCCTAAAGTAAAGATAAGGTCAAGAATATTGTTCCCTCTGGTTGGCGGTTGTACTTGTGTCCATCCACCAGCACGGATACATGAGATAAAGTTGCATAACTTCGGAGAGGAATTCAGGGCTGTCCAACAAAAGCCAGGGAGGATGAAGTCCCTTGCTATGATTTTAGCAACGTGCGGGATTTCAGCTACGTGACAGAAAGCTTCGGTGATTGCATTTACATCGTCCATGTTGCAGCCCGGAGGACAGTAAACACAACCAATGGCGAGCTGTCCTGAAGCAGTGGTATAGAGGTCTAGACAGTCTTGGAACTTATCAAGGACAGGAAGTTGGAGTAAGTGTGTTCCAAGACTGTTCTTACTATAAGCGAGACGTCCACCACCACGTCTCTCAGATCCGTCCGTAGCAAATATATTATAACCGGGTATGGTGATGTGTCGGAGAAGAGGTTAATCAGTGAGCCAGATTTCAGTTACGAGGAATACATCCGGATGAGAATGCAGTGCAAAGGAGCAGACGGATGTAAGTTTACTCACAAGGGAGCGAGCATTGAAAAGTGCAATTGTGAAACTACCATTATCATGGCCATGACGTACATTGAATGTATGACCCCTTAAGTTGGCTGCCAGGTTTGGGGAAACTGTAGCCAATGGCTGACTGTGGGAGAGATATGGAATGGGGGGAGGCGGGGCTTTCAGAGTAAACGGAAAACCCGGCAAATTTGGATGGGGTGGCATTAAGTCCGGGAGCTCGCGAATATTTGGAATTGGGGAGCAGGAAGTGTTACGAACGTTTGAGCAATGCGTAGCAAAATTCGCAACGGATCCCGAAATCAGAAGACGATTATCCGTGATATTCTACGATACTAGATTATTAAAATAAACAATGACATAAACAATGTAAAAACCTCAATAATACGATCACAAGGACTCAACAACGAGAAACCGAATAGCAGCGTGTGAGCAGATAGCACGTGCGTCACGCAGGTCCTGAACAAGGATGTGCCAAAGTAGCGCTCTGAGCGCGAACAAACAACAATTGGTCCAGAAAAACAACCAGTTCGTAAAGACAAGTCAATAGTGTATGGAAATGAGTGATGTTGGGAAAAACACTGAATCGCGAGGGAAAAAGGGGGATTTTCCACGACCGGCTGTTACACCGCCCACCAAAATCCTCCTGGATCCTTAGCAGAGTCAAAGGTTCGGTATAAAGGTACTGATTCTTTCTACCTGCCTAGGCCCTGCTGTCAGTGCGCGCGTCTAATGCTCGTCGTCAACGTTCTACTACTGGTCGCACCTAATCCATTGGATACATAGACGTGAGGCTAGTCTACATCTTCTACAAGACCAAATGACCGATGGCGGGCGTGAATGGTCACATAGACGTTGTCCTCGTAAGGGGCCGTCCGGTCCTGGATGTACGTGCTTGAGTGTGTGTGTGTGTGTGTGCGTGCGTGTGTGTGCCGGGGTTACAATGAAATCACAGGTATGACTACACATCAAAGGAGGACTTTCTGCAATGTCAACAAAAGACCTCGTGTCAAGAAAACGAGTAAATGTAGCATGTGTGTGTGACCTGAGCTCCGCTACTTCCACATATGCAAGGGGCATTCGGTAGCGTCAACAAAAGGCAAACAAAGAACACTGTCCCATGTATGATGGGTTTACGGGAGGTAGAGTGCGTCGTGCATGCTTGTTTGTATCGGGATGTATAATGGAATCGCACTCATCACCACATATCGGAAAGAACCTTCTGTAATGTCAACGAAAGGACCGCGAGCACCTTAACGTGTTTGACGGAGATTGTGTGGTATATATGGTGTTTCTTTATCCACCTCAATTACTGGTGTGAAAAAGGTTTACTAGGCCTCAGGGTTATCAGCTCCTCCGTCTTCGCTCTCGAGTAGGTTAATACTGCGTATGTCACGAATGAGCACTCCGTTAGCTGTCTTCACCTTCACCGTTCTTATCATTCCGTCAGTGCTTTTGATGGTTTCCGTAACTACTCCCAAAGACCAAGCGCTGAAATGTGCGCGTTCGTCGGCGATCATAACCACGTCCCCAACTTTGAATGGTCTTGTTTTGGCCAGCCACTTCTGTCGATTCTGCAAAGCATGTAGATACTCCCGTAGCCATCGCCTCCAGAAGACCTTGGCCAGATAGTTCGCTTGCTTCCACCCGTGGAGGTAGCTCCCACGAAGGTTTACCGGCCCTTGGAAACCCTCGTTCGACCTTAGCGTCAATAAGTCGTTCGGGGTGAGCGCCAGGTGGGTGGGGTCGCCGTTCAATACTGGAACCAGGGGGCGGTTGTTCAGGATTCGCTCCACCTCAGTCATGACGGTGTTCAGCGTCTCGTCGTCGGGCGGCTGCTGCTGCATGATTGACAGCAATATCCGTCTGGCGGACCGGATCATGCGTTCCCATATGCCGCCTCGGTGACTGGCCTGTGGGGGGTTGAAATGCCATCGTATGCCATAGGCCACGGTTCGATTCTGCAGTTCGTCCCTGTTTATGTTCTTGTGCCAACGCTGCAATTCCCGTTGAGCGCCAACAAAGTTCGATCCATTATCTGAGTATATATCGGCCGGTACGCCTCTTCGGTTGATAAATCTTTGCAAGGCCCGTAGAAACGAATCGGTCGTCATCGAATGTGCGACTTCTAGGTGTACCGCACGTGATTTCATGCACGTCATGATACATCCGTATCGCTTTTCTAATCTTTTCCCGCACTTGATCCACAAGGGCCCGAAATAGTCCAACCCGGTGTCACTGAACGGCCACCAGCCCGTAGTCACCCTGCATTCTGGTAGTGGGGCCATGAGTTGTTTGCCTGCTGTGGCATTGCGTCTCCTGCATTGCACACACCGTCGGATTACACGTTTTACAGTCTCTCGTCCTCTCAACAACCAAAGACGCTTTCGGATGACGCTCGTCACGTGACTTTCCCCGGCATGTCCCTCCACGGCGTGGACGTGTTGAATCATTAGCTCTACTGCAGGTTGTCTCGCAGGCAGCAGTATAGGATACTTTGTGTCGAAGTTCAGGTGGGCGTTGGTCAGCCTACCATCCACCCGCAGCAGTCCGTTGATGAGTTTGGGGTTTAAACGCTTCAGCTCGCCTCTTGGAGATGGCATGTCTTCATTGGTCGGCCCCACTTCTTCCGCCCTCTTGAGTTCTCGGGAGAAAGCCTCGCGTTGTATCATTCTGAAAATATCGTACTCTGCCGCTTGTAGCTCATCGGGACTTATCGGGCCGACCCGTATCCGACCTGAGGGCCGTAGCCCTTTCATGACTAGTAAATTTCTCTTGAACCTGGTTAACCAAACTAGCGAACGAAGCGTCTTCATCCAGGAAGAAAACCTGACCAGTCGCGATAAAATGGACGACGCTTCGACGACGTTGGTTGCTATCACTACGCCTTTGATTTCCAGTTCCAATTCCGTAGGGGTTTTAATTCGAACACGGGCCTGTCCTGTTTGGGCAATTGCAGGAAGTTTGGCCCTCTCGTCTACGTGTCCAGTTGTCTGAAGTTGTTCGCACCTCGAGAGAACAGGTCGGCCGGATTATCGCCAGACCTGACATGACTCCACTGGTTCATTGCTGATTCATCGTGGATACTCGTGAGCCGGTTAGCAACGAAAGTACTAAACCGGCTCCGAACGTTGGTAATGCAGTAAATTACTATCATTGAATCCGTCCAGAAGCTAACTGACCAAATGTAGAGGTCAAAACATTTCTTCACAGCTTGCACCGCCCTGAATGCCAACACGGCTGCGCTGAGTTCAGGGCGTGGGATCGAGACCAACTTCAGTGGAGCAGCGTGGGCTTTGGCGAACAGGATCCTCGTAGTATATAGTCCATCTCCTGCGCACCATCGTCCGTACACCACAGCTCCATAACCGACTTCGGATGCATCGGAAAAAGCAAGTAGTTCTCCAGTCCGTGTCGTATGGCCAGGGGTCAAACATCGTGGGATTCTTATGTCCCCTTATTTCTTCAAGGTGTTCAAAAATTCTTCCCAGTCCAGCCGGTCCCCTCGGTCCAGTGACTGGTCCCAATCAACTTTCTTACGGCACAGTTGCTGCAGCAAGATCTTTCAGGGTAACAGCCAGGGTGAGACGAAACCGAGCGGGTCGAACAAACTTGAGACGGCAGACAGTATGCCACGACGGGTTATTGGCAGCTCGGGAACGTTCAGTTCGAAAACAAAATCGTCCGTTTCCGCGTCCCATTGTATCCCTAAAGTGCGCTCGATAGGGAAAGGAGAGCCGTCCAAATCTCTTACCCTTTCGGCCTTTACGTGATACGGGATGACCTTCAGCACTTCTGAAGCGTTCGACATCCATTTAGTTAGATGGAAGCCGCCCTCTTCCAGCAATCTCGTCAGACCCCTGAACTGCTCTAGAGCTGATTCCACATCATCGAATGACCCAAGGTAGTCGTCGACGTAGAAGTTCCTGCTGACGCTTTCTACCACCGTCCGATGTACCAGATCGCCATGTTTGTTCGCTGATTCTCGGAGGGCGTAGTTTGCACAAAATGGTGACGATATGGCTCCGAAGGGGTGGACGGTCATCCTATAATTCACCACTGCATTGTCCTGGTCGCTCCCTTCCCACCACAGGAAACGCAAAGCATCTCGTTCTCCTACCGGAATCTTCACCTGATGGAACATTTCCCTAATGTCAGCAGACAAAGCCACTTTACCCACTCTGAAACGGCACAAAACATCGATCAGTGGTGTGGTCCAGTCAGGCCCTGTAGTAGGCGATCGTTTAACGACTTGCCCTGGAACTTGGCCGCACAGTCGAAAACCACCCGCAGTTTATCGGGTTTCTTGGGGTTGATAACCGGATGGTGAGGCAGATACCAGATACCCCTTTTGCTGTCGGTGTTGACAGGCACCTTTTCGACGTAACCGAGGGCCTCGTTTTGCTTCATCAAATCCGCGTATCGTTCCCACAGATTCTGGTCTCGAATGAAGCGTTCTTTTAGTCGTAGTAATCGTTGGAGAACATAATTTCTGTTGTCAGTCCACGGGTCGACCGGTGTGCGCCATGGGAAGGGAACCTCGAACTGTTTTTTGAGGCCTCTAGAGCCTTGCCGCACCGTTTATAGAGCGAAGTGATCCTCTTGAGACAACGTCGGTCTTTTGTCTCCAATGTCATGAAACTCCTTTTCATATAGCCGTTGCAGATGATACTCTATGCGGTCCGTTTCGGCGGATAAGTAATTCACGGAACCGCGTACCCCTACTGGACCGTATAACATCCATCCCAGAGCCGTGCGTACGGCATAAGGTGCCTGGCGGTCGCCCACTCTTTGGTCAAGCACCCAATGCGCCTCTGGCACGTCGCAGCCGATGAGGAGATCCACTTCATCATCTTCCCAGTCTACAACGGTTATATCCTGCAGGTGGGGCCACCGAGTCAAGATTGCGTTCACCGACCTTGGTGCACGCATGGGGAGATCCGCTAACGTGAATGCCGCCGTTGGTTCAATTTCCTCGTTATTGTCTAGAGAGATGAGTTGCAGCCTTAATCTACCGGCAGTCATTACCTGTGTTCCGCCCACCGTGCTCACTGCTAACGACGTCGCACCTTTAGCCAGTTGGTGTTTGTCGGCAAACCGCTCTTTCACTAAAGTGGTGTCGGATCCACTATCAACGAAAGCCAACGCCTTGACTATCCCAGTCGGAGTCACTACTCCCACGGCCACTACGCCTAAACGTACCGGTTTACTGGCAGATTGTGAAGTTGAACAAACAACACTGGGCTTGGCACTCGCCTCGGATATGGTTACTCTCGCCTGATGCAGCAGCCGATGGTGTCTGCCCGTGCAGCCCTCGTAACCACATCGATTCCTTGTTCTACAGGCTGCTGCCCGGTGCGTGGTGTTGAGACAGATGAAACATGCTCCTGCCATCCTCGCCATTCCCCATCGTTCGTCTATTGTGGCATTGCCGAACTTGGGGCACTCTGGTAGGCCATGGCTAGTACCACAGGACCTGCAATTTGGTTTCGCCGTAGCATCTCGTGAAATGACGTGTATGTTGGTCCAAGGCTGGTACTTTGCATGTTCCCGTACAGGGGTTTGGACTTGGCTAGTACCGGGCTTGTTTGCTCGGTTGCTGTCCCGGACGAGTCGGCCGAATCTGCTGTCAGCTATCTTCGTTTGCCTGTCTAAGTATTCAGTCAGGTCTTCGAAGTTGGCTTCTCTGTCGCTTCGGCTTATCCGTTCTGCTTGTTCCGCCCACCGACCCTGTAGTTCGGGAGAGAGGTGACGGACTATGCCTTCCAAAGTGTGCATGGCGTCTAGGTCAGCCCTGTAACCTAAATGGTTGAGGGCTATTGAGCAGTTCTGCATCTTGATCACCAGGTCGGCCATGGTGTAGACGTCACCCTTGGTTCTCTTTGCCTCTGCCATCACGCCCTCTATTAGGTTACGGGCTACTTTGAAAGGTTGGCCAAACAAGTCCCTCAGAATCTTTCTTGCCCTTGTGTAGCCTTGTTCTGGATCAAGCATGGTGCATCCGTCGATAGCTTCTCGCGCTCGGCCTCGGCAGTAGTGAGTAAGGTAAAGAAGCCTTTGCCCAGGGTCGGTTACCTTGTTTTCAACGAACGTCTCGAACTGTTTGACAAACTTGCAGTATTGCTCAGCTCGCCCGTCGAAAACCGTTAACTCCACTCTAGGCAGAACGATCGATGCTGGTTTGTATTCGGCGACCGGCGTGGGGTTCCCTACCTTATTGCACTCTAACCTATCGGAAGTGTCGAAGTCACTGGTCTCATGCTCTCGCTGTTTCTGTGTACACTTCTCTGTTTCATGCGCCTGTAGTCTAGCCGAAAGTAACTGTTGCTCTAGTTCTAGTATTCTCAGCTTATATAAATCGACATCCTTACGATCAATATTGTTTTCAATAACACATGAGCTAGCACTGACAGGACTAGGCGATCTAGCATTAACTAAAGAATCATATGTACCCAAAACCTCCCCAGAGACTTGCCGTATTACTTCCTGTCCGGATTCGACTGCTTTTGATCCTTTTCTTGGCATTTTGCGTGATTTTTCCTCGTTCCAAATAGATCTATTGAGTATTGTTACGAACGTTTGAGCAATGCGTAGCAAAATTTGCAACGGATCCCGAAATCAGAAGACGATTATCCGTGATATTCTACGATACTAGATTATTAAAATAAACAATGACATAAACAATGTAAAAACCTCAATAATACGATCACAAGGACTCAACAACGAGAAACCGAATAGCAGCGTGTGAGCAGATAGCACGTGCGTCACGCAGGTCCTGAACAAGGATGTGCCAAAGTAGCGCTCTGAGCGCGAACAAACAACAATTGGTCCAGAAAAACAACCAGTTCGTAAAGACAAGTCAATAGTGTATGGAAATGAGTGATGTTGGGAAAAACACTGAATCGCGAGGGAAAAAGGGGGATTTTCCACGACCGGCTGTTACAGGAAACATGTGGTTGGGTAGGCAGTAAGTAGTCAACAGGAAATGCATTTGGATAAGACACTGGCATAACGATCTGAACAGTCTTGCCGAGACTTCCTTTTTCGTCGCTGGAAGAAGTGTTTTTATGGTTCACTCTACCTGGAGGCAAAAGACTGATTGGGTTCGGAGATCGAGGTCCGGGTCCCCGAGTGGAGATGACTGATTTGCCGATAAAGCTACTCTATTTATTTTCGAATTCGTTACGGGTACCGGTGCAAATACATCTAGTCCCGAGCCTTTCTTAGGCATGCAATGAATGGCTAGTTCTGACGTCAACAGTTGAGTGAATACTGATTTTACTTCTGGTATTGGGCTGTTTTCCCGAACCGGTTTTGGATTTCGGACTCCTGCAAGGATATGCTTTCGTTTTTTGGACTATATTCTGTGGGAGTAGTTTGTAGGTTCGACCAGACACTTCTTGAGCTAGTTTAAGCAATCATGTCAATCAGGTTTCTGTATGTTAATTTGTTACTAGTCTTGGAGTCAGGGGGACTTTTATCAGTTTTGTGGGCTTCAGGAAGCACATTAATTTGGACCTTTTTATTGAGACTATTCTGCAAGTTTTGAAGTTTGCGACGCGGCTCCGATGGAGTTGAGACTGATGAACTACTAGGTCGACAACTATTTTGCGAGTGACCACAGAAGAGGTCTTCGCATGATGACCGAAGCTAGGTAAATCGACCAACTGAGAGGGACTACTAGCTAAAAGTTTACCAGGGTTATGGTTCTTCGCATGGCTTTTGTGAACCTGTCTTTGTAGAGGGGTTCTATCGGGAAGAATTTTTGCCCGCTCGTACATCTTACCCCCTGGCTTTCAACCATTCGCGTGGCCAGAAGTTGGATTTTCTCTGGGCAGGCGGCGTCCATTTTGTAGAAGGGTGACCAAGCCTGCAGGCTACCTTCTAAGCTAGGTCGTACTATAGCCATGTAAATGGGTACGAACACCTCTGGCTACCGACAACATAAAGCTGATAGCAGCCTGAATGGCTCCTCACGAGCCATTTGTGCAGCAGCGTTGCACTACTCCGACCATTTGAAGTCACTGTTCATGATGACGGAAAGATCTTTAACCCTATTGACTGCATCTATGGTGAACAGCCCTTGATCATAAGCGGCAGTTAGGCCCTCTTTAGCCTTTGACAACAAATGGCTTTTTTCAGCTTTCAGAGGTAAGTCCTACTTGTATGCCCAGTCCAGGACGGTACCTATATCCTTGCCCAAGTCCACCCTACCCTCGGACCCAACAATCTTCACATCGTTCGCAAAACTAAAGCTGGGCTATTGAAGAGTGGATGCCGGTTCTTTAATAAATAACAAGAATAGGACCGGGTCTAGGACAGATCTCTGAGGTACGCCACTGGTGGCTTTCACCAAACTGGAGCACCTGCCCCTCACTTTGACGTAAAACGTCCTGTGGGAGAGGAAGTCCCCCAGCCACCTAAATACTGGCCCACCTTTTACGAACGCCTCCATCTTGCGTAGCGGAATACGATGATTAACGGAGTCGAACGTCTTGCTAAAGTCGAAGTAGCATACCTCAACTTGCTTACCTTCGTCCAGTCGTCCAGTTGCCTCATGTAAGAAGTACAAGAGATAGGTCAGAAAGATAAATATTTCAGGAATGTTGGGCCGGACTTAGCATGGAGTGCTCCGGTAGGTGCTGGCAGATGTGGGCATGGGTGATCTTCTCAAGGACTTTACGTAGGATGCTGTTTAGGCTTACTGGCCTGCAGTTATGCATAGCCGAGTCAGGTCTACTCCTATGTATTGCCACGACTACCGCGACTTTCCAGTCCTGAGGCAGCTTACCCTGGTCCAACGTGGATCTGTACAGTCCGCATACTGATGGAGCTATTATATCCGTCAACGGCTTGATAATAGTTGGATGAATTCCATCTGGGCTCGCTGACTTGTGGCTGTTTAACTCCTGTAGGTACTCACGCACGCATTCCTCTGAGAGATCTAGCTCGTTTAACTGAGGAGGATGCACCAGGGTCAGATCTGCTCGTACCCCACTATCCATTCTATGTACACTACCAAAGTATTCCCCCAGGGCGTCTGCTTTGTCCAAGTCATCAGTGACAATACCATAGTCTCTACTGCATAGCGGACCTACGGCATTTCATGTTGAGCCTTTAGACTGTACATAGCTGTAGAACTTCTTCGGCTGCTGTCTTACAGACTGGGTCAATTTGAGCTAAAATTCCCGCTTGGAAGTTCTCAGAAGGCCCACAGTCTCGTTTCTCAGCTTTGTATAGCGGTTCCAAGCTAGCTGACTGCCGGAAGATTCGTACTGGTTCCAAGAGCGGTTTTAACGTCTGATGGCCTTGGCTATTGCAGCCTTCCACCACATGGGTTTGCCCCCCCCACTCCTTCGTTTTAAGGGTGCGAACTCTTCCTGTAGGGCAGTCAGGAATCCCTTTATGACCTGCCAGCTCTCCTCGACAGTAGCCTCCTCTGTCGTGTCCCAGGTGAAACCCATCGCCCTATTACGAAGCCCATCTATGTCCATACTGCCGAAATTCCTAACCAGCCTTGAAGGTACCTTCGGTTGCCGCGTGCATAGGACTATTTTGACACACACGTGGTCACTCTTTCCCAGCGGTGCACAATAATGCAGTCCAGCCACATCGTTGGGGAAGTTCGTTATAGCTAGATCCAGCAAGGATGGAACACATCCAGTCCTATATCTGGTATTCTCCTTAATATGCTGATACAACGCATTATCATGCAGCTATTCTAAGTAGGTTTGCTCCTCCGATCCCGGCACGCAGACCTCAGCCACCCAGTCGATGTGCGGGAGATTGAAGTCACAAACTATGAGGCTCTTTCTCGCGGCCCTTACTAGTTCAGTCAAAGTCCGCCGTAAAAATACTTCCTCTTCGTGGTTAGCATTCGGTGCCTTGCAGGCATAGACAACGTTGACCCTTCCGCCTGGAAGGATGACCGTAACGGCGCATAGCTGGATATTGCGAGTGCACATCCTGGTCTGAGACTCAAGGTGGTTTGTACCTGACCTAATGAGGATGGCTACCTCTCAGCAAAGGCGATCATAGACTGCAAAACCGTTACTTATTAGGCCTGGCACGTGGTATTCTTCAGAAAGCCACTTTTCCGTGAGGGCAACTATTGATGCCTTCTGCCTGTCCGCGGTTTTGGCGAGTTCCGCCCATTTGTTTCTTATACTACACGCGTTATTATATAACATTGTCGCGTTTGCTCCATCGCTTAGGTGTCTCTTATTATTCACTCCTGTCAGTTTCTCAGGCGCAACGCCTGAGATGATGGTAAGTTTTGACTTCGGTTGTCCCCACTGATGTGCTTGACGCCGGCTGACTATCCAGAACTTCCGATGACTCTCAATCCATCTCTTAAAGAGTTGCCAAAACATCCAGACTGGCAGGGGTCAAGCTGTCATCCACCCCCGGAAAGTACTGCCAGTTTTCGTCTTCCAGCGTGCCTTAAATTACTTCTATTTGCGACCCGGCACGCGGCTTCTTTACTACTATCGGGGTCGGGGCCTGAGAGCAGAGTACGGCATTCCGCTGAACGTTTTGGTTTCTCGCCAGTACCCTGGCTGGTCGAGCAAGGTTACCCCTCTGAGCTAGACCACCAGGCCTTACTCTATGATCGTCTGGCACAACTTGACACCTACCTTTGGTGGTGTGAACCACTACTGCTGCCCTCGCCAGCAGTTCATCCCGGGTGGCCTCGTCAGCGAACTCCACCAGGATTGGTCTCGCACGATGTTCGCCTTTGTTCCCAGGTGGTGACTTCCATGTCCCCCTTCCGTGAACCCTTCTTAGAGTAGTAGGGTACGGAAAACCTGCGATTCGCAGTATATCGTAGACCCTCCTTCTATCTATGTCCCGCCTGGCTTTCGATTCCCTTATAGAGGGTTCTTCCCGGTCTAGGATCAGGAGCCTGTGGCTTGAGACCCTGCCCATCGACAAGATTTGCCTCCGCAGATTCTTTACCTTGTTTTTCAACACCAGAAACGCAGGGTCGTCAACCCTAGCTAGCCCATCCTTCGCTATATTACCGTCACCCTTCTTTTTGGACTGATTTGTCCTTCTAGGCTTCTGCTCAGTCCACTGGCCCTCGTCGGTCTGCTTCAAGGGAGTTAAGGCAACGGCGGCCTGACAAGCTCTCGGAACTGGTCCACTCGCTCTGACGACTGTCCTCTCAAGTGCGGCTACTACTTCTGCAAACGACTTACTGCAACCTGATTGCGGTGGTTTGGGGCTTGTGAATGACTGGGCGTTGGTCCTGCCGTTGGGCCTTCAGTTTAAAGGCCAGACCGACCGCCTCCTTGCAAGGAGCACAGACCCACTCAGACCATGGGTTCTGTTTATAAAGGACATAGATGTCATTTGCTATTTCTGAACACCTTGGGTGAGCCCATCACTTGCATACCCGGCACTCTATACCGTTTACCACACATTCCGCAATTAGGTGCGAGACACGAGTCGGAAACGCGCGTCATGCAGAAAACCACAAAACGAGAGCAAAAACAACTCAAGTGTTCTTTAACCAAGCAAAAAATAAGCACTCTGACTCTTGCAGGTAAAGCCAGCTAACACAAAAGAATAAAAAGAAAGACTAGAAGCGGGAAAACATCGCCTCGAAAAACACCGAACACTGTTCGGCAATACTGCAAGGAGAATAAAAATATTCCCCGGATAAAACGCACCTTAAAGGCAATTATGGTACCCTCAGTAATGTGAATTAAACCAGGTTAATTCACGAAACTATTCAAAAACAGGACGGGAGCACTATGAACTCAAACCGCGCGGCACTCAACAAGTTCAAGAGGCGCAAACAACACAACGATTTGGATGCACAAATGGTCCCGGCCACTTTTGTCCTGTGCAAACTGAACTGAATTGAACTGAGCTGAAAGATATCGACTGTCTGGAGAAAGTGCAAGGACTAGCCACTAGAATGGTGGCTGGGCAAAGGGGTTTAAATACACAGAGCGTCTCCGTGCCCTAGACGTATTCTCGATGGAAAGACGGCGCATTCGCAGGGATTTGATAGAAACCTTCAAGGTAATGAAAGGACTGTCAGGAATAAGACGAGAGGACCTTTTCTCTGTGACCCCCGAGAGAGGTACAAGGGGGCATAACCTTAGATTACAAAGGAAGCATTCGAGGCTCCAAATTAGGCGAAGTACTTGTCAAATAGAGTGGTAACCTATTGGAATAAGCTCCCGGACGAGGTCATAAATACCACAACCGTGGAGGCTTTTAAGAAAGCAGTAGACCTATGTTGGGTGGCAGTATACCCCGAGTTATGTTAAGCAGCTTTTAGGGTCAGATGCAATTTACTTATTGTTTCCACCTTACTCTGCCAGGGCTGATACCGCACAAAATTTCTGCCTTTCAGAAAAAGAAAATCACGCAGTGTTGGGAGCTTCGGAAACGCGCCGACAACACAACTATCTGGACACACGATTGGCTCTAGCCACACCAAGTCCTGTGCAAACTGAACTGAACTGAACTGAACTAAACAACCTGACCTACAAGATCACAGGGCCACTCCGCGGACACCGCCGAGAAGAGTATGGGGGTCTCTGATGTGGCTGTTGATGAGACCCAGAAGCTGAATGTGGTCAGCCGGGGGAAAGGTTTCCAAGGAGGTCCTGTCATTTTGCTCACGGTTTCATTCGCGGTGTTTTCCACTATACTGGCTATCATGGTATGTAAATTACCAGCATTGCCACCGTAAGTTCACCGGATGCGTATTTTCACGATCATCCCAGGGATAAGAGGGATCATTTCAAGTTTCCAAAAAATGTGGAAGATCTGAAGAGCTTAGGAATCACGCTGTCAGAGTACCAAGATACATACTACTGGCAAATTCTTATATTCATAAGTACAGCGTACATATTGTATCCTTTTGTCTGTTGGTTTAAGAGGTTTATTCACTCTGGTCTTCGGGTATGGGACCGTATTAGCCCCATCGCATTAAACCTTATTATGGCTAGATTAGGATACTCCGATGACAATCTTTTAGGATGTTTACTTTTTCTTCTGAGGTTTGTCCCATTTCCGTCATCCACCACACCGCCCGGTAGAGTCCCAGAGGTCGGTCACTTTCCTTAATAATCGATGGATGACTGGTAAACTGGCAAGTTGCATCTTTCGGAGCATTGGTACGTCTTTTCGGGTACGGTCTTCGTTCTTAATCGGAATATCCGACTGCAGGACCTGACCCAAATCACCACAGTTGATTCGCCTAGCCTAGAGGAGGTCACCGCGAATGCGCCTGTATGTCATGGGAAGCAACCCAATAGTTTCCAAACGCTCCTTACAGCTGATCTGAAATAGAGCAGCCACTAGACGTATGACAGCGCGTTATACTCGTTCTAGTTTGGCTACTTTCGCAACCGTGCAAGGATAGGCAGCCGGACAGCCATATTTTAACGAGGACGTACATGAGAAACATACGGCAGTCGGAAGGTATCCATGGGTAGACGCCCACATGAACGATGAACTGGACTGAGTTATACCCATGATCGAGTCTTCAGATTATGGATGACAACTCCGAGGTCTTTTTCCTCAAACGTGGGACGGTGTACGAAACACCCAAGGCAGTAGTCCGAAGTCTCACTGGGTCCGCCATTCTTTATATACGCGTATTTGTCTACGTTTATAGGTATCCTTAGATGGTCGATCAACTGACCAGTGCGTGTAGTATCCCACGATCCTCTGCCTATCGGATGGTGCGTCAGATCTTTAGATCGTCAGGGCAGATAAGGTATTGGGATCGGAGGGTCTGTGGTAGATGATTCACAAACACTAGAAACAACAGAGGTTTCAGCAAGGAGCCCTGAAAATTTCCACTACGGGCTGGATACCACGCGGACTGGGACTGCACGACTCTCACGGAAAAGGTTCTCTTGGCCAAAATGTCCACAGTCGAGTGAAGTATGGTCCTGGAAATACCGATAGTCCGGAGTTTCAATAGCTTATCATGAGGAACCTTATCGAAAGTTGTACTAAAATCGGCAAAGATAATGCTCGTGACACATCCCTCGACCTTGGCATTCGATAAAATTCCACCAACAGTTACCAAATTTGTCAGGTATGACATGTTTCCCCGAAAACCGTGCTACTGTGAGCACAGAAGTTGATTATACCACAGATATTTACAAATGCGAGGGGCCGCAAGCCTTTCGAATCACGTAAGTGGATTTTGTCCCACCTCTGTGCAGATTTTTTCCATTCCCGAGGCAGTCTGCCAGCGGCGACCGACATGTCGAAAAACCTAGTCATTTGTTCAGTCAGCTCCTTCGACCTCCACGAACAAACACCGTCCGGTCCCGATGACTTGTGGTTCTTTATGGATATAAGGACCTTAGCCATCTTACACTCCACCAAATTCTGCATAACAAATATATTCGTCTGCATCGGCCTGAGATCAAGCAAGGTGCCAACGCAACAAAAACAATTACAAATAGGGGAAGGGGAGTAAACCGCAGTGAAAAGGACAGTTATTGAGAGAAAATGCCGGGTTTTACTGCATCTAGCTTTTCAGCTGGTATGTTTTGGAAGACGGATAAGCGAGGTGGATAGGAGAGCTTATCGCAATCTAACTGTCGTCTTTGCACGCGTTTCGGACACCTTCCGAAACACATAGACAGATTGAGTGCAAACAAATGCGTAGTCGAAACCAAGAGGGTGCTCCAGTAAGAGCGACAATCTTGTATACAACCCCGCAGTTTGTGGCTTACAGCGATATGGTCAATCTGAGTTCACTGTTGGCTCGAAGTGGACGGACGCCACGTGGCGTACCGCCGATTAGAACGTCTGAAGTTCGTACTGGCGAGGAATAGGCGATGGTCTCAGAACAGGGCCAGCAGCCGTTTTCCGAGCGATAGGAATCTGGCCCAAAAGGACCTCCTAGATGCGCCTCGCCACTCCAGCATCCAGATCTGCCAAAATCTCAATATCAGCCCGGCTTGCCCTATGTGAGAGGTCATGGAGCTTTTGGTAGAAGGAACTTTTGATTGCATCTGGGCTGCAGTCGGTGGGTGCATACGTCAAAACGACAAACAGATTGCGTCTATCGTGGCGGCGAATGCTCACTTTGCATGTACGCCTGAATCTCACTGCGCATAAACGACTGTCGACTGGGATCCAGTTTAGCAGCGCCGCTTCAGCCCTTTCACTGAGAGCAATGCCAACGCCAGCAGAACCAGAAGCTACAGCCCCAGCGTCCCCAGAAAAGCGTAACTGAAACATCACAGAACGATTAGATGGGGGCGTCAATCGAATGATGGGACTGAAGTCTTGGATGCCAGTCTCTTGTATGCAACATACATTGATGTCAAGGGATTCAGGCGTACGAGCTGAACCCGCCTGTTGTCTTATATGCATCAGGGTTCGCACGTTGAGCGTAGCTACTTTAAATGGGCATCGAGGACGAAGTAGGACATACGCTGGAGATAACAGGTTCGGTGAGACCCGGACGCTAGTTAAGGAATGACAAGAAAGAACAAAAGCCGGGATTTCCATCTGTTGCACTACAGCAGGCACGGTCGACTGAAGAACCTGTGAGCTGTGAAAATGGAACAGAAAGTGGAAGGACAAGCTATGTACGATGTAGCCGTCCATTCATTCGTGCGCGCGAAAGAGCAGTTAATCACAGTGGTAGAGTCTACCATGGTTTTTTGTGTTGCGGAGCTATTGTACTACTCGGTCACTTATTGCAGAGTAGGCCATTTTCTGATCGAGGCTGCACCTCTAGCCTCTGCGCAACCAAGCGCGTCCTGCAAGGCAGCAGTGTTGGTCTATATGAGCCGGTGGCCCATTGTATGGTTCATTCGCCTCTTCTGGAAGCCGCTGGGAGCCGGTGACTAAACGCTCAGTTCATTCGCCGTTCGGATGAGGCTAAACATCCTAGGTCCCCTGTACACCGACCCGTCGCAGATGCCGGTGGACAATGTTGTACGCCTCATGCGTCACCCGTAGTTGGTTTGGAATCAAGGTTTAGCCATCTTCCTCAGGCTGACTTTCAGCCAGTCGACCCGGTGAAAGCGCCGGGCGTTCACGTTCATCCCCTCACTTTAGTGGGAACACCTCCGCCACGAGAAGGCAGTGATTAGCTTTTCTTCAGCAGAGGCTGTAGTAGAGGCACGGTCACATGGGAGCATTTCGAGAGGCGTTCTGGCTGAGTAGCCATCTGGGAGCCTGCGACACGCACCACGGTCATACTGAGGTTTTAAGAGGGATGACATACCTGTGATCCATTTGCAGTCAGGATTGGCGCGATTGTCTCCACAATGCACTCGGCCGATTAGTGTCTGGCTAATGTTCTTCCTTGTTTTGTGTGGATTCTGATAGTCATATGTTATTCAGTTTTTTTCCCAAAGTGACAGTTTCAGGTTCTTACTCGTTAGCACAAGTAAACCTGATTCATGATTGCCCAAGGTGCAAATACGTTCAGTTTAATTCAGTTTGCACGGCGTGTAAAGGCCACAGCTCATCAGGCGTCTAGAATTCCTTCGGCGGCATGCACAACTTCTGCACACCACTTCGCAGTGTAGTCCGTTGATTCCACAGCGGAATAGAGGAGAAACTTGGTAACTCGTCGCACATCAGTTGCGAGAAACAGTGATTCATGAGTTTTCATGTAAAAATCATTGCCAGGGCTGTGAACACCAACACAGTTAGAGCTACTAATAGTAATGAAGATGTTTTTTAGAGTTCCGAAGTATTTTATCGCACTACGCACTTAAATGCCGGACCACCAAGCAGAATGATAAAAGGAAGCCAAACGGCAGTTTTCTGCAGTTGTTGTTAACATATCAGTGACGTAATACTCCAGTGGTCAACAAATTATCCTACTGTCAATTTTTGGTTAGTTTTATTCCTTGAGCAATTCAGCGGGGTCAGTTCTGTCATGGGGAACCAAAAAATACATGCCTTGGAGACCACGTAAAGAAGAGCAACGTCTTTCCGGGTTATTTCATTAGGTTGTAATTTCACTTCCCCTTATGCTCATTTCTTAACAATTTCACAGTCTACAGTCATTTATGATCCCTGGCTCTGTGTTCATGAGCATACTCTTGGGGTATCTTTTCCCCTTCCCTTTGGCGCTAGCTGTGGTCTCGTTTGTAAGTTTAGGCCAATTTAATGCTGTTAAACCCTCTTCTAGTGTTCTGCCGTGGGCGCTACATGTTGCTATCTTCTGGCCGGGTTTATCGGCTCAAAGTTGCTGATGTACTTGATTCCAAAGGAAATTGAGGAATGTCGGGTCTTGGTAACTCCTCTTTACCCATATTCAATTATTGATAATAGATCCAGAAATATCGTCATGCTATGTTTTTCTGCATATGTCTCTTACGCATTTCTCCTCTCATACCCAACTGGTTGGTGAATGTGTCCTCACCAATTATTGAAATTCCAATATTGCATTTCTTTTTGGGTACATTGGTTGGTAAGTACTGATTCATTTGCCATATTAGTTTTTGCTGTGTAGTCTCTCGATTGCTTTTTCCATATCACCGAACAAAATATCTAATGTAAATATCATATATATACATATATATTCATTCACTGATAACCCGATACAATGTACAGAGGCGTGATACCATGCAAAGACTAAAAAAGTTTCTCAGGAGTTTGAACACAAGCTGTCATAAAATAACCGCCACTGAGCACGACATTGAGTTTTATCCGACAAAGTTCCCAGCCATTTGTGAAGTGGATCTCGAGGTCCCCAACCAAGCAAGCGCGAGGAACCCACAAAGTCAAATTTTGGCGTCAACGCTCTGACAGACCGGTGCCATGTCATGACTTGACCTCCACGTTGTCGTCTCCATGCAACCTTAGACTCAGCGTATAAAGCGCAACGGGGAAGTCGATGAGCTGGCATAGGTAGCAGATGTCCCAGCCAACGAAGCCAATGGAGTGGTGTGGTAGCACTGATTGGGTACGCGGTGCGCCCGGTTCCGTAGATGCGCGTTCGAACTGCGGAATTGCTTATTCGCTGTTGCCACTAAACTCGCAAGATACTCCTCGGCCGCTCGAACAGACCAAGCCTCAAGCGTATTGCAGCACGCTATGTACAGCAGCGTTGTACACCCTACCTTTCACTCGAAGAGTGATGTCACGACGTCTCCATAGATTACGTAGATTGCAGAACGCCGCTTGAGCCTTCGCTATTCGGTTGTTTACATCGTCTCCAATCCGTCTATCGACAGTTATACAGCTTCCCAAGTAGACAAACTTTTCAACAATTTCTAACCGATCATTACCAAGGGTGTGTGCGGGGATGGACTCCTGCCAGTCTTGTAGAAGCACTTTACACTTGGGGGGTAAAAACGCATTCCTTACCACAGTACAGACGACGCGAGGTTGTCTACGACGCACTGTGCCACATTAGTATCGTCGCAAACCAATGTGGTGTCATCTGCATAGTCTAAGTCTAGAAGTCTGTTTTCAGGTAGGAGCTCAACACTTTCGTTCGTTTGATTTCCTTGTGTCCCTCTTAGGATTTCGTCGGTCGCAAAATTGAACAGGAAGGATGAGATCGGGCAACTTTGACGCACGCCACTTCCAAATGGAAAGTAAGGTGACGATGAGCCATATGCTTGTACTGGGCCTGAATTCTGATGGTATTGTGCTTGGATGATTTTCACATACTTATCAGGCACTCTATCTGATGAGACAATCCCATAGGGTCATTCTATCAACGGAATCAAAAGCTACTCGTGTGTCCAAGAATATGATTACCGTCGGTCTACGATATGTATGGCGGAGCTCAAGTATCTGACTGATGGTGAAAATGTGGTCTATGCACCCGCGGTTGGGACAAAACCCGGACTGTTCTCCACAGACTTGTTGTTCGCGCACTGGGGGAAATCTTTGGAGGATTACCGACGCTAACAACTGTGATGCGACTGAGATCAAACTTATCCCTCGATGATTGGAACAGATGTTTCTAACCCCTTCCTGATATAGATGGTGGATGCACAGTTCCAACTTTCTGGGACAGTTGTGGGGCCAAATCTCGGAGAAGACGCTGGTGAGCGCTTTGGAGAGATGTACACCACCATCTTTGAAGAGGGCTGGGAGCTTTATTGCGTTTCAGAAGGCAGAGCGCACAATCGACTTCGTCTGTGGGCGGGGTAGTGCAGATAGACCATAGAGTATGAACTAGTTCAAACGGACTACTGAGTGGGGGCGCTGGCGCGGAAGGCGAGTTAAACTGCTCTTCAAAGTGTTCTGTCCATCAGTCCATGCGCCATGAAAGCTGGTGGATTGGTTGGCCGTTTGCCTCACAGATCACTTCGCTCACTCCAGGATTCTTGGTCCCAGTAGATTGGATGAGTTGAAAAAGTCTCTGAGCATTATTGGTGGCAGCAGCTTGTTCTGTTTCGGCCGCGCGTTCGGACCACCAATTCTCTCGAACTCTGCGCAAGCTTTTAATCAAATTTCTTCGTAGTTGGGCCTGGGCATTGTGATTTTCGCCTCCGGCAGGGATATTCTGGTGGCTGTCTAACAATTCCAGAGAACCCGATGAGATTCAGTACGTGACTGCATGCCGTGTGACTAATCCACAAGATGTGATACTCGGTACTTTTATGGAGTCTTAGATTTGTTGTCAGCGGTCTGACAAGTCATCGTGTGCGTGGCTACTTAGTTGGGCAGTGAGCTCATTCTGATGTCTCTCCCGGACCGACGTCCGGCAAAGTTGGTCTACGTCTATCCGTTGACGGTGGAATTTTGGCTTGGCGGAAAACCGTACTATGTACTCAGCACACACTAGGGCGTAATCTGAATCTAGATGTGTGCTCCAGTACGATCTACAAGACCTGACGGGACCACGCCAGTGGTAGCTTACGGCTATGTGGTCTATTTTTGTCCAAGACTGATTATCAGACGGCGGTCTCCATGTGACTGTGCGACGAAAGCTGCACCGGAAGTTCGTACTCGACAAGAAAAGACGATGGTCTGCGCACAGATGGAATAGTTGATTACCGTTATCCGTGCGTTGATGGTTGGCGCCGCTTTGGCCCCCAGGCATTCGCTCGTCTGGACCTAGGTGGCCAATCTGGGCGTTCAGGTCTCCAGCCAGTACCAGTATACCTCTATGCGATGCCTCTCCAAGACGTTCGTGAAGTTGCTGGCAGAATAAACCTATGGCTGTATCCGGACTGCAGTCAGTAGGGGCGTAGGCAGCAATAACAAACAGAAAACGACCGCTGTCGCGGCATTTGTTAGATTTGAACGAACCCTTTAGCCAGATCGCACATGATCGGCTGTTGACTGGGATCCAGTCGTGTAGCGCAGATTCAGCTTTAGTACTCGAAGCAGTTCTTACTTCTACCTGACCAGATGCATAAGCCTCGGCGTCTCCTGATAAGCGCAGAGTAAGAGCATGTCCTGAGGGCGAATTCAGACGAACTACGATGGTGGAGTCCTGGATGCGGGTCTCGGATAAGCAGAAGACGTTCATAGCCAGTGTCTCGAGTGTGTGCGCTAAAGCTGTTTGTTGCCTTATTTGCATCAGAGTGCGTACATTGAAGGCTGCAAGCTTCATTGGCACCTTTGCTCTCAGTAGTAGTTCTGATGGGCTGCATACAACTGAAGGCGGAATCTCATTTGCATGCCCATCGTCTTTATCGATGGCAACCTGAGAAGTACACGGAATAGCATTACATTGTTATGTGTAAAAGAGTGGGTAAAAATGGATGGTGTGGTTATTAGGTACTTGGTTTTGTCCGACCGCCAGTACCTCGGTCATAACTTTCATAGCTTGGATGAGTGAATAAAGTCGAGCGCAAAAACGAGTGAACATATATGTGGAAATTTCATGTGAGCACGTGGGCTACTACTCGGTTGCCCAGACCGAAGTAGAGGGTTGACTTAGGGGACCCCTCCCCGAGCCTTTGACCAGAGCGTCAATTCACACGCCCTTCGGATGAGGCTAAACATCCTACGTGCCCAGTACATCCCTCCACTACAGATGCCGGTGAGTATACTGTTGTACGCCTCATACACCGCCCGTAGTTGGTTTGGAATCAGGGTTTAGCCATTTTTCCTAGGCTGAATTTCAGCCAGCCGACCCGGTGAAAGCGCCGGGCATTCGCTTTCGTCCTGTCACTTTAGCGGGGACATCTCCGCCACGAGAAGGAAGTGATTAGCTTTTCCTCAGCAGGGGCTGTGATAGAGGCACGGTCACTTGGGAGCATTTCGAGAGGCGTTCAGGACGAGTAACCATCTCGGAGCCTGAAACACCCACCCGTCGACCATATTGAAGCATTTGGAGGCAATGAAACAGCTCAAGAAATAGCATCGGAGTGTACAACTATGAGGGCGAGTGGGCAGAGGAGTACCGGGTACGCATACCTGATGAGCGGCAACAACCGCGAAACCGGTCGTGTGCTTCTGAGGAAATTCTGCCCCACGTTTACATACTACTTGCTATCAATATATATATATATATATATATATATATATATATATATATATATATATATATATATATATATATATATATAAACTACAAAATAAATGCCATCGAGGTTAGATATTGGCTCATTAACTTTTCATGAAGGTTATTTTTAAAGTCGGCTTGTGATGAAGTAAATCACTGAGCAGTGCATTTCGAGAAATGGTTTAACTGGCGTTCGTTTGCAACAAATGTATTGAGTAGCACAATGGTTCGAGTTCTTAATGTAGATACCGATTCTCGGAAAATGAATGTTTTGTGTGAGAGAAGCTATCTCAGACAACACAAGACCGCTGGACCGAATGGGTTGCTTCCATCTGTTCTCAAAAACGATGGCTTAGTATTGTCACGAGTTGTCAACAATCCTTAGTTTGATGTGGAAGAACGAACAAGTTCCAAAGAGTTGGCACGAACCGGTGATCGTACCGATTTTTAAGGAAGACGATAGATCCTTTTAAAAACCAAGTCTGATTGGCATAGCATCGAAATTGCTTGCTGCTTTTATTCTGCACCGTTTGTCTAGCGCTCGCGAACAGTTTTCGCTCAAGAATCAAGCAAGGTTCATACCTGGTTGAGGTTGTGTCGATCACGTCTTCACTCTCAGACGAATTCGAGAACAATTCTTTCGTAGGCTCACCATCTCTTTGTATTGGTCTAAAAGCGGCGTTCGACTCGGTCTGCCACACAGTTTTCTGGCGATGTCTCTTGTTGAAGAATGTATCAGAAATTTAATTCCATTAGAAAGTCCCTTCACATGAATAGCCGAAGCCGAGTTCGAAATTACGGTGATCTGTTTCCCGATTTTACTACGAGAAGTGATATGCGCAAGGGTTACCATCACTCCATTTCTCTTTGTCTTTGTGAATGATCTGGTCCTATGGACTGCCCTTTTGTCGTGTGAGTAAAGCGGTGTTGTATTATTGCCAAGTGAAAAATTTCATCTTGAATATACGGACAACAGCTCTAGAATGTCTGAAAAACGGTAGTCATATCTGGTATATGTTTTTTTTACCATGGATTATTGTTAAATCACGCGATCTGACTATGCTTCGGCGTCCCGGGTAAGAGACGCGTCTCGTGTCTCAGCGATCGGTGACAGAATGACGGGCTGAAATCCTGTACTGTGGGAAGCAGACACAGTCTGTTGGAATGTGAGAACGCTGCTAAATGTAGGTAACCAAACTATAGCAGTGCGAACACACGATTAACACATGGACTTTGTCTGTCTTTTAGAAGTTCGACTACCCAGCTCCGGCATTCAGTGTATTAAGGTTCCGAGGGTGGATACGCTTTATTGACTCTATCACAGTGAGCCCGAGGACAACTCCAGACACCGGGACCAGCGGCACCCTGATTTCTTGGGAAGCGATTTTTCCGAGGTTGATCCCGGCGCGTTCCAGGGGCTCTCTCCAAAACCTGTCGTTGATTCCGATCTATACACAGAAAAGCGCAGCTGAAAGCACATCAAGAGATAGATCACAGGATCTGTTCAATCGTGTTTGAAGAAGTGACACACTTCGTTGTTGGAGACTGAAATGCACAAACAGACCCCTCGGGTGAGTCCACTCGCTATGTCCTAGGAAATTTTGGACTTGGTCAACGTTGCGAAAATGGAGATCGCCTAGTGAATTCGGTCAATGCCAACAGATTAGTCATCTGAAACACGCGCTTCCAGCACTCAAAGTGACATTTGCTGACCTGGTACTGAAACGATAATTGCATGGTGCACCAAACTGACCATATTCTAGTACGATCCCGTTGGGCTTTATCGGTGGAGAACTGCCGAGTGCACCACGGCTCAGTGACGGAAAACGCAAATGGTATAGACCATGTTCTTGTGCATGCACGCTTCCAGATTTCGTGCGTCTATGCGGTTCAAAGTCTCACCTCCAAGCCAAATCAGTGTTGCAGCTCTGGGAATTCCAGAAAAGCGCAACGCTCTATCGAACGCTGTCGCGGCCTAGCCGGTCATTGTAATCAGAGTGCAAACGGATAGATCGTTTGTGGAGGAACAATCGGAGGTGATCAACGAGACTACTGAGGAGGAATTGAGGGAAACAGGGAAACCTCTAGAAGATCAGATATAAGCAGATACCTTGCAAATACCAGCCAAAGCATAGAAAGCTCGGCCAGTAAAAAGTATGGGGTGCCGAGGCCTTGCGCTCGGTTAGAGCCGATCGTAAGAGGTACTGGCGAGAAGTGACAGAGGATGGAGACCGCGTCAGGTATTGGCGACTTCGGAAAATTATTTCGACTCATTCATAACGCACCGAATGTACGATGCAAGCCTGAGTCCGTTCTACGTGATGTAACCGGCCAGATTATCCCCAAACAAAAAACAGGAGTCCGACTCTGAGTGGAGCATTTTGATCGATTTACCAGGTGACCTTTCGATCACACTGGTGGTGGTCGAGTTGATTTAGAACGTTTGATTACCACTTCGGAGGTCTGAGATTCAAGTCCCCGCCGCCACCGGTTACTCTGGTGGTAGACAGTAATCCACTGTCTTCCGGATCATTACCACACCTGACCTATTGGGACCTTATGTGATTCTCCGTCACTCCAAGTCTCAGGGTCTGGTTGCCGGTTATCCCTAATAGTGCAGCGGGCCTTCGTGGCTATGAGGTGTATTCCCCTTCCACTGCACTCATGCAAAAGCATGTAATGCGTACAAGGCTTACCACCCTCTCTGAATGTAGAGATGTACAAATTGAGCCGCCAAGAATGACGGAAATTTCCAAGGTCGTCAGCCAGCTAAAAAATGAGGAAGCTGCTGGAGAGGATAGTATCCAACCGGAAGCGTACAAAACCTGTGTCATCCCTGATTGATAGGCTCTACTTGCTATTCCGATCTACACGGAAAGCTGAAATATTTCGGAGGGATTGGGGCGCGTCTATTCTGTTACCCATTCACAAGAAAGGAAATAAAACTTTAAGACAACTACTGGGAGACCGGGCTGATTGAGTGCTCCGAAAATTTTCTGCACACTGCTACTCAATCACTTCTCAGCTGCGAGAGGCTCCTGCACTCGACCGAACCAAATGAGTTCCCGCCGTGGCGGAGGCTATGTGGGCCAAATCTTCACAGTGCGTCAAGTGTTGGAACACCACTACGTGTTCCAGGACCCGACAGTAGCTTGCTTCATTGATTTTCGGGCTGCCTTTGATTCGGTTAATTGTGAGTGCCTATGGTTTCTACTAGAATCCAACGGTATTTCTACCAAACTTTCAAGCCTCTTGATACCGTACTGTGCGTCCACTAGCGTACGTGTTCAAATGTGTGATTAACAATCTTCTGCGTTCGCAGTTCCGAAGTGAGCCGGGACTCAGTTTCAGTTTCGGTTTATACAACCATTACCCTCGAACTTCTGTGCACTGGTTTTCGTTGCTACCTATCAGCATCAGCCAACCAAGCGCATGAAGTGAAACAAATCCAAAGAAATCATAGTAATAACCGGAAGTCACGAAGACAAAAATGTCCCAATGCAACTACGCCACTGGCCGCGACACCTAGCCATATCAGTTAGAGTCTCCCTTCATCTGATAGGTGGGTCGCGTGAACCCCAACCTGGCCAAGTCCACTGGTCAAGGTTTTCATACCTTTTTACCATGTCATGGACCGACCACCTCGAACTATCTGTCTCGGAGATTAGAGTACGCCGAGGAAGTGTATCGGTGCGCATACGTAAAACATGTCCCATCCACCTTAACCAGTTTAGATTCAGTACTCGATCGAGGGACTGACCTCTGGTTCCCAGCACCTTACGTCTGACCTCAGCATTGCTGATACGGTGTTCCCATCAAAGTCGGGCAGTGCTACGGAGACATCGATGCTCGAACAACAACAGTCTTCGTCTATCTTCTACTCTTAATGACCATGCTTCTGAGCCGTGTAAAAGAACGGACCTAACCGCCGTGTTATACACCCGACCATTGACAGTCAATCGGATGACACGCCGGCGCCACAAATGGCTGAGGTTGGCAAAAACCAAACGCGCCTTCTGTATACGCGGTGACACTTCATCCGATATCTGTCCACCTGATAAAACGTAACATCCCAGGTAACAAAACTTATCCACCTCAGCGAGAGCTTCCCCCGCCAAAAGAAGATTTCGTGTTGAGTCAACCCAGTCATGCAGAAACAACCTGAACCAGAGTCCTGAGTGAAATTAGAAACGGCATACAAGGCTTCCTTGACCTTTTGCCAGCGTGCACCTGGATCGTGCACATCTGGCTGCGTCGATAAGCGTGTAGACAGCTCTGTCTGGAAATCGGATCGTCAGTTATCGCCCAGAACCAACTATACGAGACGGGTGGCTTCAGAGTGAGTGCGATCACAGACGAGACATAAACAGAAGCGGGCACGCTCCAATGCGTGATCTGAGTCCACAGCCGTAGATCAACAAGAACGACAATATTCAATCGACCCACGCCGGCGGTGACCAAAGACAATGTGGTCAATCTGAATTCAACGTTGTGAAGACGTATGAGGACGCCACATGAGTCTGTGAAGCTTCTTATGGCAGAGGTTTGTGCTCGCCAGAAACAATCTGTGGTCACAGCACAGCTGGCTGAGACAATCATTGTTGTCAGTGCAATCGGCTGGGATAGCGAATTGGTCTCCAAAGTGGCTTTCGGAATCTCCCAAACGCCAAACTCGGACGTTGAAGTCCCCAGCAATGACCGCCATGTCCTTCAAACGCACGCTTCGGAGCAATTGAGACAAATCAAGGTAAAATTAGTCCTTGGTTTCAGAGGAACTGCAATCAGTGGGCGTATATACGGATACGACGAACAAGCATCGACGCTTCAGTTCGTTGCTGTTGACACGAACTGGACACAAACGACTGCCGACTGGAATTAAGTCTATCAGTGCATGCTCAGCTCTCATGCTCAAAGTAATCCCAACGCGAGCCTGATCACGAGCACCAGAAATTGGATCACCGGATACGTGAAGAGTGAAGCGAGAGGCAGATTGTATCTGGGGTGTGAAGCGTGATCACAGAAGTGAGATCTTATATGCGTGTTTCGGCGATACGGCACACATCTATTTTGAAGGTTCTTGCGAGGACAGCCTGTTGCCTTATCTGACGGTACGCGGATGGTTAGGCAACCAAGTAAAGTGAACATTTAGGCTTAAGTGCATTCGATTTCTACCCTACTCCCTAAATACTGCTTTCTTCCGAGCCGCAGTTACCCGCGGCGTTTTGTATCCATCTTAAATTAGGAGAGAAGTTGGCAAGGCCCTTTACAAGAAGGATACTGGAGGTTTCTGGGCGACTCGTATTTTGCGGCTGCCCACACCGCAGAAGGGGTTTTTCGTTGGGAACCCTAACCGGAGCCTTTGACCCAAAAGTCTGACCCACAAGGCGGTGAGGGGTAAATGCAGAACGGGAGCGTGACCATCAAGATGAGACTGCACCTTGACGTGGTGTGATGGCTTGCGCGCCTCTATGACCCAAAGAGCTATACAGGATGGCTTCTTTAAGCCGGAGATGCAATCATTCCTGACAGGTCAATGGGTAGAGGTCAGACAAAGTTCAATTTCTTGGTCCTCCAGGCTGGGGGTTGATTTGAGCTGGCAACTCAATCGGCAAAATCAGTGGAAGAATAATTGAGCCCAGCAAATGGGCTTCCACCAAGCCATCCCGCTGCCTTGCGGTTAGGTTCTTGTTAGAACTAAAGGCATTGGACGAGGACCCTAATCGTTCTCCTGCTTTGTGGCTGGACACCCTAGCAGTACCCGTCAAACATCTCCCATAAACTGCACGAATACAAAGAATTCCATAATGCATCGGTCGTCGCGCAGGATAATCAGGACCGCGCTGTCCATTGCATCGAGCGGGGTGGGTAGTGATAAGTGGGCTACTGCTCAGAGTTCCCTCTCTTTTATTCAACCTTTGTCTTATGTCCCTACCCACCTCTCTTTGCCCCATCTATCCACCCATAATGCTCCCACTGATAACACGGTCGATACTCGCAACGATTCACTGTCAAATAGTGTCGGGAATAATCCTCTGTCTGGTAACTCACATTTCCTCAAGCTTCGTCAGCCTCTGAATCTCGGCTCCTTCAACGTGCGTACACTCATGCAGGCCAGTCAGCAGGCGTGCCTAGCCCTCACAATAGATTCTCTGAAGATTGATGTCTGCTGCTTAAGTGAAACGCGTATCCAGGATTCGAGCAGTGTAATTCAACTAACTGCTCCTGGTATCTCATCGAGTTATATTCTGCGCACCTCAGGAGACGAAGCAGCTAGAGCTGTGGGTCAACGTGGTGAAGGAATAGTCTTGACTGACAAGGCTGAGGCTGCCCTTTTAGACTGGATCCCTGTTAACAGTCGGTTATGTGGTGTGAGACTCCAAGTGTCAGTTGGCGTTCGAAAGGATAGTTGTATTAAGCGCAGTTTGTTTGTGATCTCGGCATACACCCCAACGAACTGCAGCTCTGACATGCAGAAGGATGAGTTCTATGATGCCCTCGCCACTCTCGTTCGCAGCAGTAAAGGTTCTGACATTGTAATGCTAGCTGGTGACTTCAATGCACAAGTTGGCAAACTCAGTGAGTCAGAAGCCTGTTTAGGTGGGCGCTGTGCTTAACCTGCTGAGCGTACAGATAACGGGGATAGACTTCTCCAGTTTTGTGCACACAATCGATTGTTCTTGTTTAGCACCAATTTCCGACACAGCTCGCGTCGCACAGCGACATGGCGCTCTAACTCTACAGGTACTTTGAGTCAAATTGATCATATCGCCGTAAGCTACCAGTGGCGCAGTCTTGTTCAGAACTGTAGATCTTACTGGTCCACGTACGTAGAGTTGGACCATGCCTTAGTTTTATTGCGATTATCTCTCCAGCTCCATGGTTATCGTCGCAAACCGCAAACCCGATTAGACGTGCAACGTTTGTGTGATCCAGAAGTACGCACCCGTTATTAGCAGAAGTTAGCACATGAGCTAGGATCTACGACGAACAGTAATGTAGATGAGCATTGGGCTCATATCAAACAGGCGATACACTTTGCAGCAGGTTTTGCCTGTGGTCCTAGGTCCGTTGTCCATCAAAGACACTGGATCTCGCAAGAGTCGCTAAGTATAATGGAGCCAAAGCGTCAGCTCTCGAACCGTAAGGAGATGAATAAGATGCGGAGAAAGCTACAAAGACAAGTTACGCGAAGCCTTAAGAGTGATCGCGAAAATTGGTGGGTCAAGGTAGCCGAAGGAATGGAAATAGCAGCTGCTTCATGTAACAGTCAAAGACTGTTCAAACTTATTCGCGAGCCGGTGGACGGCGAACTCAGGTCAGTGAAACGATTTGGGATAGAAATGGAGAACCCATCCATAGCAAACAGCAAAGGCTTGACCGTTGGGCCGAGTACTTCAAGGAACAGTTTAGCTGGCCGCACGCTAGTGTAGTTACTCCTGTATCAACAACTGCGACTCCCTGGGTGGTATTACTTGAGCCTCCATCGGAAGTAGAAGTAGAGTCATGTATTCGATTACTAAGGCGGGGGAAAGCGGCAGGTCCCGACGAACTTCCTCCAGTTCTTTTCAAACTGGGTGGTGAGCCGTTGATAAAATCACTTACCGCCTTGCTCCGTGGCATTTGGAACTAGGAGCGTATTCCATTAATATGGAGCGAGTCATTGATTGTTCCCATCTTCAAGAAGAGAATACGCAATGACTGCAGTAATCATCGTGGGATTAGCTTAATTCCGATAGTCACCAAAGTATTAGCTTCGATTTTGCTGCATCGTCTTACACCGGCTCGCGACAGGAATGTCCGCGAACAGCAGGCTGGATTCCGCCCAGGTGGAGGATGCATCGACCAGATTTTTTCTTTTCGCCGACTACTTAAAACGCGTCACATGCACCGCCCACCGACAAAAATGCTTCTCTTAGACCTGAAAGGCGCCTTCGATTCAATTGATCGAACATTGCTTTTCAGTGTTCTTCATCAAAAAGTATGCCTCAGAAGTTCGTGAACCTAATGAGATCATTGTATTCTGATACTTCTGGCCGCGTTAGGGTTTACGGTGAACTATCCAGTCGATTCGAAACGACCAGTGGTGTTCGACAGGGATGTCCTTTGTCTCCATTCCTGTTCAACTTCGTCATGGACGAAATGACGGACAGTGCGCAGCAAAATCTTCAGGATGTAGGTGTCGAACTATGAAATAGTGAAAAGCTGTGTGACCTAGATTACGCGGACGACGTTGTCTGCTTGTTCGAATCCACGGAACATGCTCAACGTGCACCAGATAGACTCTCAAGAGCTGTAGCTCCATTCGGCATGCACTTTGAGCCTTCAAAGTGTAAAGTGATGTTACAAGACTGGACGTCAACAATTCCGGGGTTGATGCTCGATGCGGAGGTGCTGTCAGTTGTCGACCGTTTCACCTACCTCGGTAGCTGCGTGACGACGGATGGGAGCACAGTAGTAGAGGTGAGTACGCGGATATCCAAGGCTGAAGTGGCGTACGCTGGACTGAAGCACTTGTGGCGCCGACCTGATATTTCACTGAAGTTGAAAGGTCGTGTATACTGTGCTGCAGTGCGTTCAGTTTTGTTGTATGGTTGCGAAACTTGGAGTCTGCGTGCTGAAGATATTCGTCGTCTTGAGGTTTTCGACCATCGATGTTTATGTAGTATCGCTAGGATTGGGTGGAATAGCCGAGTAAGCAACGATGAGGTCAGAAATCGAGTATTGGGTACTAATTCAGAGAACGTTCTGTCACAGCGTATCCAGCTTAGTAGACTTCGTTGGTTGGGACACGTGTTACGTATGTCAAACACAAGTCTACTGTACCGTATCCTATTCTCCGTTCCTCCTAGGGAGTGGAAGAGACCACGTGGAGGTCAACAGACGACGAGGCAGCGAGGAATGAAGAAATGTACAGCAGACTTAGGAAAAGTAGGTGCTTCACGTCTACGTGGTTGGAGTCCAAAAGATCCGTCTACCTGTTGGCTGGAGACACTGAAGGATATGGCAGCGAACCGCGAGCAGTGGCGATCGTGTTGTCACTTTCTGTTGAATCAGAATCACTGATCGATGTTTGTTTGTACAGTTAGACTGTGTATTCCGTGTGTTGGCTACTAGGGCATTCTTTCCTTTTCCCACCCATGTAGGTCCATTCCCTGTCCATCTTGTATATTCATACTTTCTAATTCAGTGTGCAACATGGTGAGAAGGGCAGTGGTCAGTGGGGCTTGCCCTACTGTTTAACGCTGTACGGTGATGATGATGATGATGATGATGATGATGATGATGATGATGGGAGCGTGACCGAAGCATCCTTGAAGGAACAACTTCTGGTCTGCGACGGGAGACCTGATCGTTGCAAGCATTCTGCCTTGTCTTCGCTGGCGCTTCGTTGTCGATCTCTCATTCGAATTCGATTCTTAGATCCATGCGCTCAATGGAGCAAGCGGAAGGTAGATCAAGCAGCATCCTTTGGGCTGACGCTGCCCAGCTCAGGCGGGCACTTTTGAGACCGGAGACCTGGTTGTTGATCCTATCTTGACTTGTCTTCTCTAGTGTTGTGATCGATCTGCTTCTCGAATTCAATCCTTAGCCCCACGCATCCAGTGAAGCAAACGGGACGTGGAGAAGATTGCTTTCACTGGACCGAAGGCTGCTCAGATTAGGAGAGTGATAGCTGCCCAGTAAAGTGCGGTGACCACTTCTGAGAACGCTGAGCATCGAGAAATCTTATTCGGGGAAATGCGCAACGTATGGCTCAACTCCCTGACACAGTGTTATATCTAGTGGTCTGGTTCGTGTGCCTAATACTCTGCGATTTTTTATGACATTCTTGTGCATGGGTGCAGATTTACATGAATGGTGACTACTCCCCTGGTAGAAACTACCGAGGAAGTAGCTTGCTAAGTATTACATGGGAAGTTATCGGTAGTGTCATTCTTCACGGATTATCCAACGCTCGCAAAAGGTATAAGTGTGAGAATCAAGCCGTTTGCAGACCCGGTTGTGGTTGTTCCGACGACATCTTTACCCTCCGACAAATTTAAGAGCATCGGCATACCTTTTGTAGGCCCACAATCTCTAATGTGAAAGATGCATTCGATTCAGTCGACCGCACAGTGCTTTGGCGCTGCCTGTCATTGAAGGATATGCCAGAGAAATCCATTTTTCTTTCCCTATGCTTGTATTCCAACAGCCAAAGCGATCTTTCATCCGAGTTCATCACGAAAAGTGGAGTTCGTCAGGGTAACCCTCTTTCGCCCATCCTCTTTAATTTTTTAATCGAAGTGGTTCCTTATATAGCCTGTTTCTCGTGCGACAATAGTGGCACTGATCGTTGCTCAAGCAATAATCTGTCAGACTTGGAGTACGTGGACGATATTGTTCTTCTGAATGAAGATCCAGATAAGCTACAAGCTTTTCCACGACCACGAGGAGTGACTTTGGGTCTACTGTTGACATTACGGGTCTCGACAATTCGTCTTTCATGGACTTGCAGGACTTTGCATTTTCATCCGACAAGGGAAATATTCGGTTGTTAACTAGAGGTCAGATTTTATCCGAATAATGTGATACCCATTGTGAGTAATACGCTTAGAGCTCAGTGACGCGCTGTTAAGATTTCAAGTCTTTCCGAAGCGGTAGGTTTTGAAGAGGTTCAAGTCTATAAGGATCAGGTTTAACCGACCTATGGAAAATTTCGTATCCCAGAAGTCTAATCAGCTTTACTCCAGTTGTTTACCGTCGCTAAATGTCAGTCCGTATTTCTCGGCAGCAATATAGAATCGCAGTGGGTTTTCTGGTGTTTTTCGTCGTCACTAGAAACTAATATTGCCCACGTATGCAGATGCGCCTGAGACGGATTCCACAGTGATAATCTGATTGATGACCCTCAGAAAACGCGAAACAGCGTTGGTGACACCAAAGGGAATCCGACAGAACTGGAACAGATTTTCACAGACTTCTAATGCAATTAAAACATTGTCTTCCTCGTAGATCGGTATTTGTTGGTAGGCAGATTTCAAATCTAGAGTACTAAAAACAACATGGCTTGAAACTTTTTCGATCATTCGATCGACTTTTGGGAGTGGATAGACTTCTAGGAGCGTGAATCGCCTGACTGTAATCAATTACCAGTTTGCGCTTCCGCCGTTCGTTAATAGTTATCAGTACCTGAGCGCACCACGGTAAGTTGGACGATTCTATGATTCGCTCTTCTAGTAGATGTTCAATTCCCATCTTAATGAAGCCTTCTTCTGTAGTAGAACGTCGATTTGGTGGCGATCGGGATGCAGTTGGGTAGTAGGTTGGGAAGCGGAGGTGACGGGTCAATAAGAACAGCAGTGAAGTTACGCAATGAAAAGGATTCACTTTCGCCTCAGAAGGAAATTATAAGCATTCCATGCAAACGCTAGAAATCATGACCTGAAAGCACATCCGCACAGATGTTGGGCAGAGTGGAAAGCTTGAAGAGAGGATTGCTGAAACCTTTGTAGGACAATGTCACAGTGCAATGACAATGTGTGTAAGTTGTAAAACTAGTGGAAGCAATTGTAGTGGAACTGCGTGGCCCTTCAGTCTGCTAACACTGTTTCTAAACAACAAAACTTGATATGTAGCTATCTAACCTGCTGTTATCCACCAAAGCCTGCATGCGTACTCCGTTGATGAAAACCCATACTACTGCGGTGGAAAATCAGTGAGGAGCGGGAACTGATATCACGGAAGATAACAAAATACTTATTATCAACGTAGTTTTGGTGTGTGGCGCTGACCGACACACCTGGCAATGCCCTTTATTACAGTTTGCACACAGCGTCTCTAGCGTGACACGTGGAACGACAGTGTCTAGCATATCCACAGAAGAAGCATCTATCGGTTGCTGCTGCTTCTGCTAGACCCGACTCAAACGGGTGAGAACGTGATTCCTTGAGCATATCTGGATTACATGTTGAGGCTGAATACGAAGGATCAGACGGGTAAAATGAATGAGACTGATGACAAGCCATTTCCGAAGAACGAGCTTGTTCGTAGGCAGTATTGAAAGCCAGCGGCCTGTTTTCCAGAAGGCGCTGTCGAGTGGGGTTAGGCTGCATTCCACCGATGAATACATCGCGTATAGCGTTGTTTTGATATCGCTCGGTTGTGACAGCTTTGAAAGCACAGTCTTTTGCTTACAATTTTAGATTTTGTAGGAATTGGTCCAGAATTTGTTCCGTTTCCTGTTTACGAGAGGACAACACGTGTCGTACGTTTTTGCACTCGGCAATGTATTCGTATATTGATGGCGTGGCATAGTTGATTAGAACAACGAGCTTGTCCGAATCATGCGTTAAAGGTTTAGTGATGAAAGTAACTGAATGTGCGGGACCAGTGTTTCCAGATCGTTGATGACGTTTGGGACGAAGGGTCAGTGTCGAAGCATCCCGGTGTTAGGATTTTGTCCACTGTTGAGCGAATAAGTTGTGTATTGCAATTAGCTATTGTTTATCGTGTTTTGATCAAACAGTCATCACGCCAGAATGAACAGATTTAGGGTCCAGAATGTGGGCTTTATTTGTTCAACAGATTGAGCCCACGCGTTGAAATAAAAAATGTGAGAATATAGAAATGCGCATTATGGGTGGACAGTAATAAGGAGCAGTTAAAACACCGCACAGGATTTAGCCATCTGTCCTAGAGTGACTACCAGTCAGTCAACCCGGTGTAATACGCCGTGGATTCGCATTTTTCTGGAGTTTTTGGTGGGAACACCGCGACGAGAAGGTAGTGAGTAAGACTTCCTCAGTATGGGTTGTCTGGCAAGCACGGCCGTTTTGTAGCATTTCGAGAAGCGTTCAGGACGAGCTTGAGAAACGCACCCCTGACCATGCTGAGGCATTTTGAGGCTAAAACTTTGATTGGTAAACTTATTTGAATAGGACATGTGAGATTTCCGGGTTGTCGTCTACGAGACATGCCACCAAGTGGTTGGAGACGCTGAGTGATATGCCCAGATGCCGTGGTATTTGGCTTAGTTGCATTCGGGCTCTCGTTGTTTTCGTGATTTTCGGCTCTATTTCACTTTTTGCCTCTATTCATTTTTGAAACACTGGGTCCCCTTGATCCAGTTCATCAAAACAGATAGAAGACATAAATTGCGAGATGCTAGCATTTCTTTTAATCTTCTCAGTCGCGTACGTAAAACATGCGATTTCGTGTTCAAATGGAGCACAGAGCAAAACAATGGAGTAGATGGTGTCAAGCGAAACTATTCATTTTGCCATCGGGTCGACGATACTGCGATATAGCAACCAAAACCAGAGCACCGAAGGGAGAGGTTACTGGGTAGTGTTTGCAAGATAAATAAGAGTAGCCAGTCTGTTTTGTTCCGTCCCATTCGCTCCAATGAGAACTCAGACCTGTTTCAGAATCATGTCGGTTTATTAACGAAAAACAAAGAATATTTAACTTGCTGTCACATTCGCCCACCCGTTGCACACAACGCATTGGCCGACTGATGTGGGTGACCACGCCTTGAGGCTTAAATGCCGCTGGCAGAATTCGTCTCGTCTATCGATTTACGCCATCAATAGGCTGTCCTGCCATTCGTGGTTTCGTGAGCTTGGTAGGGGCCGGTGGTGACGCACTGTCTGCCGGTGAGACTAAACCGTCCATCGAACGATGTGTCAGACCATACCCTCACACAGTTCATAAGGTGAAAGAAATCTATGAAAGTCGCAGCGAGTGAACTGAGCCATTTAGTGTGTGTTAGGCTTACTGACTGGAGTCCGAGAGATCTGTAACTCGGTGTCAGTGATGAAAAGTGCTCCTAAAGTGCAATGTTGATATCAGGCTGCAACTTACAATGCACAGACGATGTAGTTTTCGTTTGAACATGCGTAACACATCCTTCAGTTCAGTTCCATTTGTGAGCTACTATTAAGCACGCACCGGGTTCAATGGTTTTCGTTGCTATTTATGAACAGGAACCTTACTTGGAGATGAAAACAATGAAAACTGTGAGAAAATAAGAAAAAATTGCTGAAGGTAATAATGGTATGTGAATACAAAAGTGCCACTGGTCAAGACACCTAGTTCTATCTTCAAATATCTTTAGTCACCGAGTGGGCGAATTTTTTAGACCCCACCCAGTGGTTCTAGTGCCCTACACAATCAGGTGCGCCGGTAGGACTCTTCAGACCTTTCATCTAAGTGATAAACTGGCCAGGATTACTCATCTTTCAACCATCGCTAACGCCAACGAACAAATGCACTTCGAGGAAGTTGGGACATGCAACATATGTCTCAACCACCGTAGCTCGGTGAGCTTCAGTGTTTGCTCCAGTGATTTGGTTCGTGTGCCCAATACTATGCGCCTCAATTCAGTGTTGCTGGTGCAGTGTTCCCGCCAGATTCGAGTAGTGATAGGAATATAAATATGTTGATCATTTAATCTATCCAAGAGGCCACCTTTTCAAGTTGTGCAGAAAAACCTGTCTAACTGCCACAGCATGTACTCGACTTTTAGTGAACAAAAGGACGTCACGTTGGCACCACCTATGACAGGTGAGCAAAAAACGAACTCACATTCTGTGTAGTCGAGATCGTTTCACGTGATATCTGACTTAACACATATTTGACGGAGTCAGAAATGCTATGCCTCCATCTGACGGTCTAGCACTTCCATAATGTAAAGTTCTGCCTTGTGATTAGGCGCTGGTCATTACATCTTGAAAACACTTATATCCTAGCAGTTATCTAACCTGGACAGTTTCAACAAAACGGCAGTAGTGTCTTGCAAGAAAGAAATATTTGCCAAAGTTTCCAATGACATTGTTGTACTGAAATATGATATCGAACTGGCTTTTTACGGAAACTGGAAGGTTGTATCTTCCGCACCGCGATCTGTTCTGTGCGGCTGTGATAACTTGAATCCACAGGTGAAAGAGATTCAATGATCAGAAATTATTCTACCATATCCGTTCACTCAGTAAAACTAGCGTTTGGGACACCGGAGGATCTTTAGTCCCAATTAATCCAGATAAGTTGATTTTTGGTGGTTAGGAAGTGTGCTGCCGCTCATGATGCGAAAACATTAATTTTAAGCAGTAAAGGGGTAACAGTCAGTCGTCAGCATCGATGATGTGGTGATTTTTATCTATCCAAACAGCTGGAGATTACATTAGTTCACCCATGATTAAATTCCATGCGGTACAACAACGTGAGTACGGGCATGATGTGAGCACCAGGTGACGAAAACAAACGGGACGACGAAAGAATACCGCTGAGCACCTGGATCTGCTTATTTTCGAGTTGAGTTGCGTGGCCAACTTATGCACCAGTGACGTAGATTCAGTTACTGTAATTGCCCATACTCGGTCTTTATCCCTTGCCCGAAGTCTTCCTCAAGTGATGGATAAACGAAGTAAAATGCGTTATTATGAAAGTACAGTCGATGTCACCGTTTTTTGGTTTCTTTTTCAGGTGTCGTACCATTATCTCTTGTGTTCGTCAAGGCTGGTACCGTGCTTCAAGAACTCACCGATATGGGTATGACCTCACTCACTTCAGTCTATACATTGATCGGGTTGGCTGTTGTTTCCGTGCTGCCACTATTGTTTCGGAAACAGATCAAACGATGGTGTTTGTGAACTACGTCTGATTCCTGTCTTCTTCAGATCCCACGCACAATGGCGGATTAATCATCCCTCCCACTCTCATTGTCAGTTGAACTGTGATGCCCAAAGCCATTCTGAGGTCTCAGATTTTTGTCCTGCGTGGACGTCTTTGGGGCTTATCGGTAGCGTGATTTATTATCCTACTGTGATGCAGCCATTTATCCGAGACGCACATGAACACTAAAAAGTTTTTTCTAGTGCTTACTGTCACTTGTAAATTGGTGCGACGAAATGCAGTTTAGGATTCAGAATTTCCACTATTGTTTTGTTGTTTTTCTGCATGTTTTCTCCTGGACGTCGATGTACACACAATAAAACTTACTGTTACTCTATTTCGCCTTGTTTTCTGGTCTTCACTGTTATGTCCGAGTCCGGCTAACGCGGCCGTGTGCATCGTCCCCGCCTTTCTCTCTTTTATGCTGACTTCATCCATTTAGCCCTTTTTTTGTTGCCTGTCTCATCACTGTCGCGATTACTGTCTAGTCTCAACTAGCACACTTCACTAATTCGCAACTGTATCGAATGTTCGCGATCTCGTTGGTATCTTCAATCTCATCTCAGACTATAAAAACAAGAGAATTACGCCTTTGTTGTGCACACAGATTGCGCCTGTTCATTTTAAAAACCAGTTCCTCCTCTTCTTTTTTCGATCCACAGTTTATTTTCAAAGACGAACGGAGAGAACTCGATATCCGTTTTATTGTATACATGAGTCAGTGTCGCCTGCTTTCCATCTACGATGCATGAGGTGTACAGGAGCCAAGTGTTTCTTTTCTTCGATTCCTAGTTTGGTGTGATATCTTCTAATGAGAAAGTTGGCGCGCAACTGTCTGTGCATATTTTCGAGCGTCATACATTTTCATTCCAAACAGTTTTCTTTTTTATTGAGTTTTCTCAGGGAGTACTTTGCACCTAGGTTTATCATTATAGTGTCACGCGTATTACCCGCTTGCTGTTCACGCAAAGACCTTGCTCTGGTTAACAATTTAGCTTGTCTTCCGATTGTATTTGCCACATCTCTATTCAGCATCACAACTCTTCGTCCGTTGTGATTTACTAATTCACAAATAAAGTTCAAGCCACAAAGTTTATGCCGTGGCAAAGATCACTTTGTGCGCGTGCAATATAACATGCCTCCTGGTATACACGGCACACATGATAAGGACGTTCTTAAATGTCTATTGTCCATTGTCCTGTCAATCGATAAGTGCTAGTACAGTGCGAGAATAACGTATAACTGTTCTTTTATGCATCATTCAGTTTCGTTTTTGTGAGTGCGATGGTCTTTTTTATTCCATGCTTGTAGGTGAGTGCATTGGAAGGGGCTCACCTCATAGCCCCTAAAACCCACAGTGATACTACGAATAACGGACGGCCGACAGAACTGGGGTGGGGAACCCCAAAAGGTCTCAATAAAACAGGTGTGGTAACGAGCCCGGAGACAGCAGATTGCTTACTACCACCAACGTTCCCCTCGGTGGTGGGGTTCGAACCTCTTACCTTCGGTGTAATGAGAGCTTATACCACTCAACCGCCACCGGTTAATCCCGACAAGAACGCAGTCGTTGACGCAGATCTTCTTTTAAGCGACTATCCCCCGCTGGAGGATAAGTCGGCACCATGCATGTCGCGATAACTATCCCTGAAGATTCTCGGGAATAAAGTACAAGGCAGTGTCTCCAGCGCCGTTCGGGACTGTTATACTACTTGATCGCCCAGTCCGGAGTAGGAAGAAAGTTGACGGCAACTCTTCCGGCCTTTTTAGGGGATGCACCTCTAGCCTTTGCACAACCGTTTCCAGCCATCAACGCTGCAAGGTTGTTCCAAATGAGCCGGTGGCTTCTTGTGCGGCTTATTCGCCTCTTCATGAATACCGGGTCAAGTTTCGGTTTATTCAACCATCAACCTCGCGCTTCTGTGCTCTATTTTCGGTTGCTACCATCCAGCATCGTCGAACCAAAGGTAAAAAAATCGAAGCATAAAGTGAAAAAAAGCCGGAAGCTAAATAAGAAGCGAAAATCACGAAGACAAAAAGGTCCCTATTCAACTACGCCACTGGCCGCGACATCTAGCCATATCACTTAATGTCTCCCACTATCTCGTAGGCGAGTCGCGTGGAACCACAACCTAGAAGTCTAACACCCCAAACTTGACCAAGCTCATTGGCCAAGGTTTTCATGGAATTCTGCCATGTCAGGGACTGACCACTTCGAAGCCCCCTTGATTGGGGCGTGTGCGAGCGTCCCGCACCGGTTCAACAGAAGCACGGAGAATATCTTGGCGGCCACGTTGATTAGACTGATGCCACGGTAGTTTTCGCACACGGTCCTGTTGCATTTCTTCGGAAGAGGAAGCAGAAGTCCCCGAGTCCGCTAAGAATCGTTCTTTTTTCCCAGATTGAACAAAACAGGGTGTGCAGTGGCTCGAGCAGTATCGAAAGACATGATTTATATATCTCCGGTGTGATTCCATATTATCCAGGGACTTTCCGGTTCCTCAGCTTGTGTATTACATCGGTGATTTCATCTCGACTCGGTGGGTTGTTATTAACATCATAGCCCTCGCTCTGGATTGCTGAGATTCGTAACACAGAGTTTCCACGGGACGGTTCAATAGACAATCGAAGTGTTCCGTTCATCGCTGCATCTTTTTGGCCCGTTCGCGAATGAGCAGCCCGGCAGCATCGCGAAGGAGGGGCTTTATCGACTGTCGCTTACCGGTACCTCTAATAAAACGATAAAGGTTGCGAGTATTGCCAACAGACGCGGCCTTTTCCATTCCCCTACATTTCGCAATCCACCACTGCTCACGGTCATTCCTCATGCTCCCAATCAATTGGCGTCTCAGGGATTGGCGCAATTCACTGAATGTGGCATCTGGAGGGACTGATCTGCGAGCATCCAGTAGAACAACTGATGTTAAAAATATCCATCGTTTGTGACACCTACCTGAACCAGAGTCCTATGTGACATCAGAAACGGCATACAAGGCTTCCTTGATCTGTTGCCAGCGTACATCTGGATCGTGCACATCTGGCTGCATCGATAAGCGTGTAGACAGCTCTGTCTGGAAATCGGATCGTCAGTTATCGCCCAGAACCAACTGTACGGGAGGGGTGACATTTACGTTGGTGCAGCCACATAAACAGAAGCGGGCACGCTCCAATGCGTGATCTGAGTCCACAGCCGTAGACCAACAAGAACGACAATATTCAATCGATCCACAACGAACAAGCATCTACGCTCGTTCGTTGCTGTTGAAACGCACAGAACCGTCTAACCGAACCGCACACAAACAAGTGCTGACTAGGATCCAGTGCACGCTGAGCTCTCATGCTCAAAGGAGTGCCAACGCCGACCTGATCACAAGTACTAGCACAACTTACAAGACTAGACAGAGCCATGCCAATGATAGCTTTCGGCTATGTGGTCTGTTTCTGTCTAAGAATGATTAGCAGGTGGCGTATGCCATGTGACTGTGCCGAAAGTTCGTGCTCGACAAGAAAAAGCGGCAATCTGTGGCATAGACAAAGCAGTCAGTTACTGTTATCCGTGTGTTGATGGCAGGTGCCGCTTTGACCTTTAAACTTTCGCTCGTCTGGACACAGGTGACAAAGCTGGCGTTCAGATCTCTAGCCAGTACCGTTGTGTCTCAATGAGATGCCTTTCGAAGAAGTTCGTGAAGTTGCTGGCAGAATTTATTTTGAGTGTGTTTTGTTCCGTCCCATCAGCTCTAGTGAGAACTCAGACCTGTTTCAGAATCATGTCGGTTTATTAACGAAAAACAAATAGTATATAGGTTGCTGTCACATGTGCCCACACGTTGCACATAACGCATTGGCCGACTGATGTGGGTGACCACGCCTTGAGGCTTAAATGCCGCTGGCAGGATTCGTCTCGTCTATCGATTTACGCCATCAATAGGCTGTCCTGCCATTCGTGGTTTCGTGAGCTTGGTAGGGGCCGGTGGTGATGCACTGTCTGCCAGTGAGATTGAACCGTCCATCGAACGATGTGTCGGACCATATCCTCACAGACTGTATCCGAACTACAGTCAGTAGGAGCGTAGGTATCGAGAACAAACAGACAACGATTGCCGTCGCGCCGTTTGTTGGTTTCGATCGAAACGTCTAAGCTAATCGCACAAAGCCTGTTGTTGACTAGGATCCAATCGCGTAGCGTAGACTCAGCTCTAGTACTCAAAGCGAATCCCTTACCTGCATGACCAGATGCAGAAGCCGCGGCATATCTGGATAAGTGCAGAATAAAAGCATGTCCTGAGGGCGAATTCAGACGAACCCACGACGGTAGGGTCCTGGATACGAGCTTCAGAAAAGCAGTATACGTCAATGGTCAGTGTCTCAAGAGTGAGCATCAAAGCTGCTTCTTGACCTATTTGCATCTGCATGCATCCGTTGAAGGCTGGAAGCTAAAGTGGCCCACGTGATATTGGTAGCGATTTCAATTGGCTGCATACAACAGAAAAAGAAGTGCCATTACCGCGCCCGGCATCTTCGTCAATGACGATCTGAGAGGCACACGGAATAGTAGTGTTAACATTGTGCAGAAAAGCGAGTGAAAAGGGGCGGTGTGTTAATAGGTACTTGGCTTTGTCTGACCGCTGACACCTCAGCCATATATTGTGTAGCCTGAGTGAGGAAGTAAAGTCAATTGCTAGAACCAGTGCTGATATACGTGTAGAAAATTTCATGCAACCACATGGGCTGAATACTACCCCGTTACTCAAGGCAAAGTGGAAGGTGGTCTTGAGGGCCCTAACCCGAGCCTTCGATCAGAACGTCTAACCCATTAGGCACTAGGACGATATCAGGGTCTGGAAGATCTTTGGGAGCCCATGACTGACTGTTCGGTTCATATACCTTTTACGTGAGGCCAGACATCTCGGGTGCTCAGTACATCTCCCAACCGCAGTTCCGGGTGAGCATAATATCGTACACCAGGTTCGTACTCACCAGAAAGAATTCGGGGCCACAGCACAGCTGGCTGAGACAATCACCGTTGTCAGTGCAACCGGCTGGGGTAGCGAATTGGTTTCCAAAGTTTCTTTCGGAATCCCCCAAATCGGGTCAGCTAGGTCGGATGGCTTTCTCTTGTATGCTTTAGATCAGTAGTTCTTGTCCAGCTATTCAGGAGTGTGTCTTTGCATGCCGAACAGTTTCTCGATAAGGTTTTTAGATCGTGATTTTTCTCGACCTGGTCCAGTCTGCTTGTCGAGCGGTTCACCGGGATGTGGCGGCTGATGTGTGCTTGAGCTTCGTGGAGCCACAGGTGATAGCTGGTTACATGGTGGAGACCAGCGAGATGGAGGTTGCCCCAAGGAACACAGTGGTCTACCACATCAGATGTGCCAATCCTCCCAGACGTCCTATGATGGGTAGTTGTTGTGAGACTGCAGTTCTAGTTTTTTTGGTTTTAATGGTCATTGTTGGCGGTCCACGAGATGGAGAAAAATTTATAAGCCCTTTCATTAGGATAGTCGGTGTCGCATCTCCGGAGTAGGTTTTAGCTACGAATCGGCTTTGCGCTTGCGCTTGTATTCGCCATGTCCCTTTATATTTTCCAATGTGTCACGGGTTTCTGAGATAGTACCCACAAAGGTTGCAATAAGCGCAGGACTAGTGATTGCTTAGGCTGGGATAAATTTTGTCAAGATTTTTAAGAGGTAGTAAAGGACGGTCAGTCTAAGTTCTTGTGGGGGTTGTTATTGGATTTCGGGGCGGTTGATTCTGTTCTGGCGGGTTCTTATTACGTTCCGTGACACGTCTTCAGCCGACGCTTTACTGAATGAATAATAAGGGCAAGTGAAAACATGAGTGAACGATTAGGTTTTACGTATTTTGACTCACCATGCAGTACCAACGCTCAGCTCACCATTGGGAACCATGCACCATGCAGCTGTTTGATTCTTGTTAAGAATCATCAGCAGTGTACGCGTACAGCAGCCTGGTACCGTTTAAAACCATTGGTAAAAGTACTATGTTATGTAGTGTACATGTTAGGTGTTCGACCAGTACTTGTTCATCCCGGGTTCGAGTTCCAGTGATGACTCGGTGGATGTGCACTGGTGCACTGCTGATTTCTAGTAAGCGCAATAGGCGTTTGGGTGGCCGCTCGGTTGACTGCGGGAATATAAGCGGTCTCTACTGTGAAAAGTCCACCCTAGTTGTCCATCACAATGAGACTGCACCTTGACATGGTGTGATGGCTTGCATTCCTCTATGACCCAAAGTGCTATACAGGATGGCTTCCTTAAGCCAGAGTTTCAATCAAGCCTGACGGGTCAGCGGGTAGAGCCAGTCCAGTCTCCTACTCCTGCAGGTTGGAAGACCATATGAGCTGGCAACTCAGTCGGTAAAATCAATGGGAAAACAATTCATCCAAGCAAATGGGCTTCCGCTCAGCCACCCCGCTGCCTTGTGGACAGGTTCTTGTTAGGACTAAAAGCTTTGGTTGAGAACCCTGATCGTTCTTCTCCTTTGCGACTGGACACCCCAGTAGTACCCGTCCAACATCTCCCATGAACTGCACGACTATAAAAAATCCCATACTGCAACGGTCGTCGCGCAGGATAATCAAGACCGCGCTGCTCATTGCATCGAGCGGGGTGGGTAGTGGTAATTGGGCTACTGCTCAGAGTTCCCTATCTTTTATTCAACCTTTGTCTTCTGTCCCCAACCACCTCTCTTTGCCCCCCCCCCTATCCACCCATGTTACCATTGACAACACGCCTTATACTCGCAACGGTTCATTGTCAAATAGTGTCGGGAATAATCCTCTGTCTGGTAACTCGCATTTTCTCAAGAGTCTTCAGCCTCTGAATCTGAGCTCCTTCAACATGTGTACTCTTATGCAGGCCAGTCAGCAGGCGTGCCGAGTTCTGATTGATGCCTGCTGCGTAAGTGAAACGCGTATCCAAGACTTGAGCAGTGTGATTCAACTGACTGCTTCTCCTCGAGGTATTTCCTGTACGCTTCAAGAGACGAAGTAGCTCGAGCTACGGGTCAACGTGGTGTAGGAATAGTCTTGACTGACAAGGCTGAGGCTGCCGTTTTAGACTGGATCCCTGTTAACAGTCGTTTATGTGCTGTAAGACTTCACGGGTCAGTTGGAGTTCGAAAGGATAGCTGATTGTGATCTTGGCATACGCCTCAACAGACTGCAGCTCTGACATGCATAAGGATGAGTTCTATGATGAACCTACCACTCTCGTTCGCAGGAGCAAAGACTCTGACATTGGAGTGCTGGTAGGTGATTTTAATGCACAATTTGGCAAACTTCATCAGAAACTTGTTTAGGTGGTTTTTGTCCCTTACTCGCATAGTGTACAGATAACGGAGATGGGCTCCTGCGATTTTGTGTATACAATCGGTTATTCCTGTCTTGTACAAATTTCCCACAGCTTGTGTCGCACAGCGACATGACGCTCTAATTCTACAGATATTCTGAGCCAGGCCGATCATCGCCGTAAACTGCCGGTGACGCAGTTTTGTTCTGAAGGTAACAGCGAAAGAATGTACAAACTTAAACGCGACACCGGTGGACGGAGAACCCCAGCCAGCGAAATGATGTGCGATAGAAACGGAGAGCCCATTCATGGCAAACAGTAAAGGCTTTACCGTTGGGCCGAAAACTTCGAGGAGCAGTTCAGCAGGCCGCGCGCTAATGAAGTTAGGCCTGTGTCAACAAATGCGATTTCTTAGGGATTATCACTTAGTCTCCCATCGAAAGTGGAAGTGGAGTCATGTATTCGATTACTAAAGCGAGGGAAAGCGGCCGGTCCTGACGAACTCCTTCCAGCCCTTTTCACACTGGGTAGTGGTGTGTTGATAAAATCACTTAACATCTTGCTTCGTGACGTTTGGAAAGAGGAACTTATTCCGGTATTATGGGGCTAGTCACTGATTATATCTCTCTTCAAGAAGGGAACACGGAATAACTAGTAGCCATCGAGGGATCAGTTTAATTTCGATAGTCACCAAGGTATTAGCCTCAATTTTGTTGCGTTGTCTGACAGTGGATCGCGAGAGGAACGCCTGTGAACCATAGGCCGGATTTCGCCTAAGTTGAGGATGCATCGGCCAGATTTTTACTCTTCGTCAATTACTTGGGACGCGTCACACACACACACAAACACCGTCGACCAACAATAATGGTTTCCCTCGACTTGAAAGGCGCCTTCGATTAAGTTGACTGAACAGCGCTATTCAATGCTCTTCGCCCAAAAAGTTTACTACAGAAGTTCGTAGGTCTACTGAGTTCATTGTACGGTCGTATTTCTGGCCACGTAAGGGTTTACGCTGAACTATCCAGTCGGTTCGAAGCGACTAGCGGTGTTCGTCAAGGATATTCCGTCTCTCCATTCCTGTTCAACTTCGTCGTGGACGAGATAATGGAGAGTGCCTTTCGAAATCTTCAGGATGTGTGCGTCGAACTGGCAAATAGTGAGAAATTGTGTGACCTGAATTAGTCGGACAATCTTGTCTGCTTGTTCGAATGCACGGAACATGCTCAGCGTGTACTAAACAGACTCGCAAGAGCTGTAGCTTTATTCGGCATGCGTTTTTCACGCTCAAAGTGTAAGGTGATGTTGTAAGACTGGACATCAACTGTCCCGAGCTTGATGCCCGATGGGGAGGTGCTTGCAGTTGTCGATCGCTTCACTTACCTCGGCAACAGCGTGGCGACGAATGGGAGCACAGTAGTAGAGGTGAGCAAACGTGTATCCAAGGCTCAGGCGGCGTCCGCTGGACTGGAGCACTTGTGGCACCGACCTGATATTTCACCGAAATTGAAAGGTCATATGTACTGTGCCGTGGTTTTTTTATCACATGCTTGTGCATGAGTGCAATGGAAGGGGCATTTACCCCACAGCCACGAAGACCCACTGCACTACTGGGGATAAACGGTAACCAGAACCTGGGACTTGGAGTGACGGAGAACCACATAAGGTCCCAATAGGTCAGGTGTGGTGACGATCCGGACGACAGTAGATTGCTGTCTACCACCACTGGTGCATCCAGTTTTGTTGTATAGTTGCGAGACTTGGGGTCTGCGTGTGGAAGATATTCGTCGTCTTAAGGTTTTCGACCATCGATGTTTGGATGGTATGGATAAGATTGGATAGAATGACCGCATGAGCAATGCTGAGGTCACACATCGGGTATTGGGTACTATTTCAGGGAATGTTATATCACAGTCTATCCAAGTTAGTTGGGACACAAGGGACGAATGGCAGTCACACACCTACTCTACCGTGCCCTAATTCCCGTTCCTCCTCAACCAGTAGGCTGGAGACACTGAAGGACATGGCAGTGAACCGTGAACAGTGGCGATCGTGTTGTCACTTTTTGTCGGTTCAGAGTGATTGATCAATGTGAAGATAGACTATGCATTCTGTGTGTTGGCTACTTAAACTTTATTTCCTTTTCCCCACCCTGTAGGTCCGGTCCTCGTCCGTCTTGTTTATTGTTTTTTTCGATTGCTACGTGCTACAGTGACAAGTGCAGTGTTCAACGGGGCTTGCCCTACTGTTTAATGCTGTACGTTGATGACGATTATTTGCTGATTTTTTCAAGTTGTTAAATATATTTTGAATTGACCCAAGTACTGAAAGTCGTTGACTCTGGTAGAACTCGAACCCACACTTGAAACCACCTGTTATCTTTTACTACATGCTCACGCATAAGTGCAACGGAACAAGTGTGTCCCATTTTCACAAAAGCCCACTATTTGTGATGCAGGATTTTGTGGAGTCTAAAATGACTAACGTTCTTATATCCATAGAAAAATCACAAGTCAACGGGACCGGACGGTGTTTGTCCGTTGAGGTCGAAGGGGCTGACTGAACAAATGACTCGGTTTTTCGACATGTCGGTCGCCGCTGGCAGACTGCCTCGGGAATGGAAAAAATCTGCACAGAGGTGGGACAAAATCCACTTACGTGATTCGAAAGGCTTGCGGCCCCTCGCATTTGTAAATATCTGTGGTATAATCAACTTCTGTGCTCACAGTAGCACGGTTTTCGGGGAAACATGTCATACCTGACAAATTTGGTAACTGTTGGTAGAATTTTATCGAATTCCAAGGTCGAGGGGTGTGTCACGAGCATTATCTTTGCCGATTTTAGTACAAGAACGAAGACCGTACCCGAGAAGATGTACCAATTTTCCGAAAGATGCAGTCTTTTTACCGCACATACAGTTACCAAATTTGTCCGGTATGACATGTTTCCCCGAAAACCATGCTACTGTGAGCACAGAAGTTAATTATACCACAGATGTTTACAAATGCGAGGGGCCGCAACCCCTTCGAATCACGTAAGTGGATTTTGTCCCACCTCTGTGCAGATTTTTTCCATTCCCGAGGCAGTCTGCCAGCGGCGACCGACATGTCGAAAAACCGAGTCATTTGTTCAGTCAGCCCCTTCGACCTCAACGGACAAACACCGTCCGGTCCCGTTGACTTGTGATTTTTCTATGGATATAAGAACGTTAGTCATTTTAGACTCCACAAAATCCTGCATCACAAATAGTGGGCTTTTGTGAAAATGGGACACACTTGTTCCGTTGCACTTATGCGTGAGCATGTAGTAAAAGATAACAGGTGGTTTCAAGTGTGGGTTCGAGTTCTACCAGAGTCAACGACTTTCAGTACTTGGGTCAATTCAAAATATATTTAACAACTTGAAAAAATCAGCAAATAATCATCATCAACGTACAGCATTAAACAGTAGGGCAAGCCCCGTTGAACACTGCACTTGTCACTGTAGCACGTAGCAATCGAAAAAAAACAATAAACAAGACGGACGAGGACCGGACCTACAGGGTGGGGAAAAGGAAATAAAGTTTAAGTAGCCAACACACAGAATGCATAGTCTGTCTTCACACTGATCAATCACTCTGAACCGACAAAAAGTGACAACACGATCGCCACTGTTCACGGTTCACTGCCATGTCCTTCAGTGTCTCCAGCCTACCGCATGAATCTACCGTCCGGTTACCTAGAAGGCGTCAGCTAGATAAACCAATCACATGATAAGGATAACTTGACTGACAAACCCCTGCCCATGATTGGTGTTTATTCCATGTCTATGTTCATGATCTTTTGTCTAATGTCTACTATGTAATCTGTAAATGGCTTGAGAATGAATTACTGAAAAACTGGATGCACCAGTGGTGGTAGACAGCAATCTACTGTCGTCCGGATCGTCACCACACCTGACCTATTGGGACCTTATGTGGTTCTCCGTCACTCCAAGTCCCAGGTTCTGGTTACCGTTTATCCCCAGTAGTGCAGTGGGTCTTCGTGGCTGTGGGGTAAATGCCCCTTCCATTGCACTCATGCACAAGCATGTGATAAAAAAACCACGGCACAGTACATATGACCTTTCAATTTCGGTGAAATATCAGGTCGGTGCCACAAGTGCTCCAGTCCAGCGGACGCCGCCCGAGCCTTGGATACACGTTTGCTCACCTCTACTACTGTGCTCCCATTCGTCGCCACGCTGTTGCCGAGGTAAGTGAAGCGATCGACAACTGCAAGCACCTCCCCATCGGGCATCAAGCTCGGGACAGTTGATGTCCAGTCTTACAACATCACCTTACACTTTGAGCGTGAAAAACGCATGCCGAATAAAGCTACAGCTCTTGCGAGTCTGTTTAGTACACGCTGAGCATGTTCCGTGCATTCGAACAAGCAGACAAGATTGTCCGACTAATTCAGGTCACACAATTTCTCACTATTTGCCAGTTCGACGCACACATCCTGAAGATTTCGAAAGGCACTCTCCATTATCTCGTCCACGACGAAGTTGAACAGGAATGGAGAGACGGAATATCCTTGACGAACACCGCTAGTCGCTTCGAACCGACTGGATAGTTCAGCGTAAACCCTTACGTGGCCAGAAATACGACCGTACAATGAACTCAGTAGACCTACGAACTTCTGTAGTAAACTTTTTGGGCGAAGAGCATTGAATAGCGCTGTTCAGTCAACTTAATCGAAGGCGCCTTTCAAGTCGAGGGAAACCATTATTGTTGGTCGACGGTGTTTGTGTGTGTGTGTGACGCGTCCCAAGTAATTGACGAAGAGTAAAAATCTGGCCGATGCATCCTCAACTTAGGCGAAATCCGGCCTATGGTTCACAGGCGTTCCTCTCGCGATCCACTGTCAGACAACGCAACAAAATTGAGGCTAATACCTTGGTGACTATCGAAATTAAACTGATCCCTCGATGGCTACTAGTTATTCCGTGTTCCCTTCTTGAAGAGAGATATAATCAGTGACTAGCCCCATAATACCGGAATAAGTTCCTCTTTCCAAACGTCACGAAGCAAGATGTTAAGTGATTTTATCAACACACCACTACCCAGTGTGAAAAGGGCTGGAAGGAGTTCGTCAGGACCGGCCGCTTTCCCTCGCTTTAGTAATCGAATACATGACTCCACTTCCACTTTCGATGGGAGACTAAGTGATAATCCCTAAGAAATCGCATTTGTTGACACAGGCCTAACTTCATTAGCGCGCGGCCTGCTGAACTGCTCCTCGAAGTTTTCGGCCCAACGGTAAAGCCTTTACTGTTTGCCATGAATGGGCTCTCCGTTTCTATCGCACATCATTTCGCTGGCTGGGGTTCTCCGTCCACCGGTGTCGCGTTTAAGTTTGTACATTCTTTCGCTGTTACCTTCAGAACAAAACTGCGTCACCGGCAGTTTACGGCGATGATCGGCCTGGCTCAGAATATCTGTAGAATTAGAGCGTCATGTCGCTGTGCGACACAAGCTGTGGGAAATTTGTACAAGACAGGAATAACCGATTGTATACACAAAACCGCAGGAGCCCATCTCCGTTATCTGTACACTATGCGAGTAAGGGACAAAAACCACCTAAACAAGTTTCTGATGAAGTTTGCCAAATTGTGCATTAAAATCACCTACCAGCACTCCAATGTCAGAGTCTTTGCTCCTGCGAACGAGAGTGGTAGGTTCATCATAGAACTCATCCTTATGCATGTCAGAGCTGCAGTCTGTTGAGGCGTATGCCAAGATCACAATCAGCTATCCTTTCGAACTCCAACTGACCCGTGAAGTCTTACAGCACATAAACGACTGTTAACAGGGATCCAGTCTAAAACGGCAGCCTCAGCCTTGTCAGTCAAGACTATTCCTACACCACGTTGACCCGTAGCTCGAGCTACTTCGTCTCTTGAAGCGTACAGGAAATACCTCGAGGAGAAGCAGTCAGTTGAATCACACTGCTCAAGTCTTGGATACGCGTTTCACTTACGCAGCAGGCATCAATCAGAACTCGGCACGCCTGCTGACTGGCCTGCATAAGAGTACACATGTTGAAGGAGCTCAGATTCAGAGGCTGAAGACTCTTGAGAAAATGCGAGTTACCAGACAGAGGATTATTCCCGACACTATTTGACAATGAACCGTTGCGAGTATAAGGCGTGTTGTCAATGGTAACATGGGTGGATAGGGGGGGGGCAAAGAGAGGTGGTTGGGGACAGAAGACAAAGGTTGAATAAAAGATAGGGAACTCTGAGCAGTAGCCCAATTACCACTACCCACCCCGCTCGATGCAATGAGCAGCGCGGTCTTGATTATCCTGCGCGACGACCGTTGCAGTATGGGATTTTTTATAGTCGTGCAGTTCATGGGAGATGTTGGACGGGTACTACTGGGGTGTCCAGTCGCAAAGGAGAAGAACGATCAGGGTTCTCAACCAAAGCTTTTAGTCCTAACAAGAACCTGTCCACAAGGCAGCGGGGTGGCTGAGCGGAAGCCCATTTGCTTGGATGAATTGTTTTCCCATTGATTTTACCGACTGAGTTGCCAGCTCATATGGTCTTCCAACCTGCAGGAGTAGGAGACTGGACTGGCTCTACCCGCTGACCCGTCAGGCTTGATTGAAACTCTGGCTTAAGGAAGCCATCCTGTATAGCACTTTGGGTCATAGAGGAATGCAAGCCATCACACCATGTCAAGGTGCAGTCTCATTGTGATGGACAACTAGGGTGGACTTTTCACAGTAGAGACCGCTTATATTCCCGCAGTCAACCGAGCGGCCACCCAAACGCCTATTGCGCTTACTAGAAATCAGCAGTGCACCAGTGCACATCCACCGAGTCATCACTGGAACTCGAACCCGGGATGAACAAGTACTGGTCGAACACCTAACATGTACACTACATAACATAGTACTTTTACCAATGGTTTTAAACGGTACCAGGCTGCTGTACGCGTACACTGCTGATGATTCTTAACAATAATCAAACAGCTGCATGGTGCATGGTTCCCAATGGTGAGCTGAGCGTTGGTACTGCATGGTGAGTCAAAATACGTTAAACCTAATCGTTCACTCATGTTTTCACTTGCCCTTATTATTCATTCAGTAAAGCGTCGGCTGAAGACGTGTCACGGAACGTAATAAGAACCCGCCAGAACAGAATCAACCGCCCCGAAATCCAATAACAACCCCCACCAGAACTTAGACTGACCGTCCTTTACTACCTCTTAAAAATCTTGACAAAATTTATCCCAGCCTAAGCAATCACTAGTCCTGCGCTTATTGCAACCTTTGTGGGTACTATCTCAGAAACCCGTGACACATTGGAAAATATAAAGGGACATGGCGAATACAAGCGCAAGCGCAAAGCCGATTCGTAGCTAAAACCTACTCCGGAGATGCGACACCGACTATCCTAATGAAAGGGCTTATAAATTTTTCTCCATCTCGTGGACCGCCAACAATGACCATTAAAACCAAAAAAACTAGAACTGCAGTCTCACAACAACTACCCATCATAGGACGTCTGGGAGGATTGGCACATCTGATGTGGTAGACCACTGTGTTCCTTGGGGCAACCTCCATCTCGCTGGTCTCCACAATGTAACCAGCTATCACCTGTGGCTCCACGAAGCTCATGCATACATCAGCCGCCACATCCCGGTGAACCGCTCGACAAGCAGACTGGACCAGGTCGAGAAAAATCACGATCTAAAAACCTTATCGAGAAAATGTTAGGCGTGCAAAGACATACTCCTGAATAGCTGGACAAGAACTACTGATCTAAAGCATACAAGAGAAAGCCATCCGACCTAGTTGACCCGATTTGGGGGATTCCGAAAGAAACTTTGGAAACCAATTCGCTACCCCAGCCGGTTGCACTGACAACGGTGATTGTCTCAGCCAGCTGTGCTGTGGCCCCGAATTCTTTCTGGTGAGTACGAACCTGGTGTACGATATTGTGCTCACCCGGAACTGCGGTTGGGAGATGTACTGAGCACCCGAGATGTCTGGCCTCACCTAAAAGGTATATGAACTGAACAGTCATTCATGGGCTCCCAAAGATCTTCCAGACCCTGATATCGTCCTAGTGCCTAATGGGTTAGACGTTCTGATCGAAGGCTCGGGTTAGGGCCCTCAAGACCACCTTCCACTTTGCCTTGAGTAACGGGGTAGTATTCAGCCCATGTGGTTGCATGAAATTTTCTACACGTATATCAGCACTGGTTCTAGCAATTGACTTTACTTCCTCACTCAGGCTACACAATATATGGCTGAGGTGTCAGCGGTCAGACAAAGCCAAGTACCTATTAACACACCGCCCCTTTTCACTCGCTTTTCTGCACAATGTTAACACTACTATTCCGTGTGCCTCTCAGATCGTCATTGACGAAGATGCCGGGCGCGGTAATGGCACTTCTTTTTCTGTTGTATGCAGCCAATTGAAATCGCTACCAATATCACGTGGGCCACTTTAGCTTCCAGCCTTCAACGGATGCATGCAGATGCAAATAGGTCAAGAAGCAGCTTTGATGCTCACTCTTGAGACACTGACCATTGACGTATACTGCTTTTCTGAAGCTCGTATCCAGGACCCTACCGTCGTGGGTTCGTCTGAATTCGCCCTCAGGACATGCTTTTATTCTGCACTTATCCAGATATGCCGCGGCTTCTGCATCTGGTCATGCAGGTAAGGGATTCGCTTTGAGTACTAGAGCTGAGTCTACGCTACGCGATTGGATCCTAGTCAACAACAGGCTTTGTGCGATTAGCTTAGACGTTTCGATCGAAACCAACAAACGGCGCGACGGCAATCGTTGTCTGTTTGTTCTCGATACCTACGCTCCTACTGACTGTAGTTCGGATACAGTCTGTGAGGATATGGTCCGACACATCGTTCGATGGACGGTTTAATCTCACTGGCAGACAGTGCATCACCACCGGCCCCTACCAAGCTCACGAAACCACGAATGGCAGGACAGCCTATTGATGGCGTAAATCGATAGACGAGACGAATTCTGCCAGCGGCATTTAAGCCTCAAGGCGTGGTCACCCACATCAGTCGGCCAATGCGTTATGTGCAACGTGTGGGCACATGTGACAGCAACCTATATACCATTTGTTTTTCACTAATAAAACTAGATGATTCTGCAGCAGATCTGAGTTCTCATTAGAGCTGGTGGGACGGAACAAAACACACTCAAAATAAATTCTGCCAGCAACTTCACGAACTTCTTCGAAAGGCATCTCATTGAGACACAACGGTACTGGCTAGAGATCTGAACGCCAGCTTTGTCACCTGTGTCCAGACGAGCGAAAGTTTAAAGGTCAAAGCGGCACCTGCCATCAACACACGGATAACAGTAACTGACTGCTTTGTCTATGCCACAGATTGCCGCTTTTTCTTGTCGAGCACGAACTTTCGGCACAGTCACATGGCATACGCCACCTGCTAATCATTCTTAGACAGAAACAGACCACATAGCCGAAAGCTATCATTGGCATGGCTCTGTCTAGTCTTGTAAGTTGTGCTAGTACTTGTGATCAGGTCGGCGTTGGCACTCCTTTGAGCATGAGAGCTCAGCGTGCACTGGATCCTAGTCAGCACTTGTTTGTGTGCGGTTCGGTTAGACGGTTCTGTGCGTTTCAACAGCAACGAACGAGCGTAGATGCTTGTTCGTTGTGGATCGATTGAATATTGTCGTTCTTGTTGGTCTACGGCTGTGGACTCAGATCACGCATTGGAGCGTGCCCGCTTCTGTTTATGTGGCTGCACCAACGTAAATGTCACCCCTCCCGTACAGTTGGTTCTGGGCGATAACTGACGATCCGATTTCCAGACAGAGCTGTCTACACGCTTATCGATGCAGCCAGATGTGCACGATCCAGATGTACGCTGGCAACAGATCAAGGAAGCCTTGTATGCCGTTTCTGATGTCACATAGGACTCTGGTTCAGGTAGGTGTCACAAACGATGGATATTTTTAACATCAGTTGTTCTACTGGATGCTCGCAGATCAGTCCCTCCAGATGCCACATTCAGTGAATTGCGCCAATCCCTGAGACGCCAATTGATTGGGAGCATGAGGAATGACCGTGAGCAGTGGTGGATTGCGAAATGTAGGGGAATGGAAAAGGCCGCGTCTGTTGGCAATACTCGCAACCTTTATCGTTTTATTAGAGGTACCGGTAAGCGACAGTCGATAAAGCCCCTCCTTCGCGATGCTGCCGGGCTGCTCATTCGCGAACGGGCCAAAAAGATGCAGCGATGAACGGAACACTTCGATTGTCTATTGAACCGTCCCGTGGAAACTCTGTGTTACGAATCTCAGCAATCCAGAGCGAGGGCTATGATGTTAATAACAACCCACCGAGTCGAGATGAAATCACCGATGTAATACACAAGCTGAGGAACCGGAAAGTCCCTGGATAATATGGAATCACACCGGAGATATATAAATCATGTCTTTCGATACTGCTCGAGCCACTGCACACCCTGTTTTGTTCAATCTGGGAAAAAAGAACGATTCTTAGCGGACTCGGGGACTTCTGCTTCCTCTTCCGAAGAAATGCAACAGGACCGTGTGCGAAAACTACCGTGGCATCAGTCTAATCAACGTGGCCGCCAAGATATTCTCCGTGCTTCTGTTGAACCGGTGCGGGACGCTCGCACACGCCCCAATCAAGGGGGCTTCTACCGCGATTGAGGGTGCGTTGACCAAATATTCACCATCCGCCGAGCACTAGAATATCGGTACATGTTTCAGTAATCGACTGTATCTTGTTTTATTGATTTTCGGGCTGTCTTTGGCTCAGCTGATAGAGAATCGTTATGGACTATACTTCAAGTGGATGGAATGCCCCAAAAGCTTCTCTGTCTCATGAGTTCATTCTACGCAAATACCCGCTCGAGAATCCGGATCTAGTGAGAGGAGTCCAGTGACTTCTCCATCAACTCCGGTGTTAGACATGGCTGTCCGCTATCGTCAATGCTGTTCAACTATACCATCGATTGGATAATGCGTCAGGTGCTCACCGATTACCCTGGTATTCAACTGGGCACCGATGTTTTCCTCACCGATCTAGAATTCGCAGATGACATCGTCATCCTTGGAGATAGCCCAGCTGCATTACAGCCGGTTCTCAGTCGCGCAGAAGCTTTTGTGAAATCCATGGGATTAGAGATCAATGCGTCGAAGACCAAGATCCCTTCGACATGCACCGCACAGTCCACTCTCCTGATATACCCGAACAGCGAACAAATTGAACACGTCCCGGCGTTCAAATATCTGAGCCCCACGATTCTCCCAAACAACCAAGCCAGATATGAAGTCAAGTTGCGTATTGAAAGTGCCAGGGTTGCGTTTCTTCAGCTTTGCAATGTACTGTGAGCGCGCAACGAAATCAGCCTCCGGACCAAAGTCCGCGTCTTCCGAGTCGCTATCCGTCCAATACTGACCAACGGCTGTGAGAAGTGGCCACTACGCGTCGAGGACATCAGAAGGCTGAAGTTGTTTGGCCATTGGTGTCTGCAACGGACACTGAAAGTGATGTGGCACGAAAAACTTTCAAGGGACAATAAGGCAAGTGCTTTGACATCGAAAAGCTGTCAGTGTTCCTCCAACACCGACGATTGCAGTGATTTGGACATGTCCTACGACGTTCGGACCAATAGATCTCAAAACAATGCCTCGCTCCAGTTCCATGTCCAGGATGGCGCTGTCGCCTCGGAGGGTCAGTACCATCAAATCAGACGCTGAAGGATTAGGACTACAGGCTGTCTACGGCACTCGCAACTGGAAACAACTGGATTTCTCTGTGTTCAGGTCTCGCATCCGATCGTCGCTCACGGGCTGGTGACACTCGGGACATACATGAAGCCGGCTCATCCTCTCGCAGGAGCTAGCTGCATAGAAGTAAAATTAAGTTCCATATCAGTTTTGCCGAGGTTAGACGTAAGGTGTTAGGAACCAGAGGTCAGTCACTCGATCGAGTACTGAGTCTAAACAGGTTAAGTTGGATGGGACATGTGATACGTATGCGCCCCAATACACTTCCTCGGCGTACTCTAATCTCCGAAACATGTAGTTCGAGGTGGTCAGTCCATGACATGGCAGAAATCCATGAAAACCTTGGCCAATGGGTTTGATCAAGTAGGGCGTATTAAACTTCCAGGTTGGGGTTCCACGCGACTCGCCTACGAGATAGTGGGAGACATAAAGTGACATGGCTAGATGTCACGGCCAGTGGCGTAGTTGCATTGGGACCTTTTTGTCTTCGTGATTTTCGCTTCTTATTCAGCTTTCGGCTTTTTTCACTTTATGCTTCGATTTTTTACCTTTGATTCGACGATGCTGAATGGTAGCAACCGAAAATAGGTCACGGAAGTTTGAGGTTGATGGTTGAACGAACTGCACTGAACCTAGGCGCAGCGCCTTCCAGAGTACCTCGCGTCATTTGTATTGCGATGCTGAATGTGCTTTTCACCGTCGAAGTGTAAAACCTCTAAATGCCTCAGTGCGATCGGGGTTGGGTTTCGCAGGCCCACGGGGTCGGGCTAAACCCTTATTCCAAAACCACCACGAGTGACGCATAGGGCATACCACAATATGGTTACCAGCATCTGTGGCGCAGGTGTTTACTGGGCACCCAGGATGTTTGGCCTCATCCGAAGGGCGCGTGAACAGAGCATTCAGTCACCGGCTCCCAGCGGTTTCCAGAAGAGGCGAATGAACCATACAATGGGCCACCGGCTCATATAGACCAACACTGCTGCCTTGCAGGACGCGCTTGGTTGCGCAGAGGCTAGAGGTGCAGCCTCGATCAGAAAAGGGCCTACTCTGCAATAAGTGACCGAGTAGTACAATAGCTCCGCAACACAAAAAACCATGGTAGACTCTACCACTGTGATTAACTGCTCTTTCGCGCGCACGAATGAATGGACGGCTACATCGTACATAGCTTGTCCTCCCATTTTCTGTTCAATTTTCACAGCTCACAGATTCTTCAGTCGACCGTGGCTGCTGTAGTGCAACAGATGGAAATCCCGGCTTTTGTTCTTTCTTGTCATTCCTTAACTAGCGTCCGGGTCTCACCGAACCTGTTATCTCCAGCGTATGTCCTGCTTCGTCCTCGATGCCCATTTAAAGTAGCTACGCTCAACGTGCGAACCCTGATGCATATAAAACAACAGGCGGGTTCAGCTCGTACGCCTGAATCCCTTGACATCAATGTATGTTGCATACAAGAGACTGGCATCCAAGACTTCAGTCCCATCATTCGATTGACGCCCCCATCTAGTCGTTCTGTGATGTTTCAGTTACGCTTTTCTGGGGACGCTGGGGCTGTAGCTTCTGATTCTGCTGGCGTTGGTATTGCTCTCATTGAAAGGGCTGAAGCGGCGCTGCTAAACTGGATCCCAGTCGACAGTCGTTTATGCGCAGTGAGATTCAGGCGTACATGCAAAGTGAGCATTCGTCGCCACGATAGACGCAATCTGTTTGTCGTTTCGACGTATGCACCCCCCCCCCTATGCAGCCCAGATGCAATCAAAAGTTCCTTCTACCAAAAGCTCCACGACCTCTCACATAGGGCAAGCCGGGCTGATATTGAGATTTTGGCAGATCTGGATGCTGGAGTGGCGAGGCGCATCTAGGAGGTCCTTTTGGGCCAGATTCCTATCGCTCGGAAAACGGCTGCTGGCCCTGTTCTGAGACCATCGCCTATTCCTCGCCAGTACGAACTTCAGACGTTCTAATCGGCGGTACGCCACGTGGCGTCCGTCCACTTCGAGCCAACAGTGAACTCAGATTGACCATATCGCTATAAGCCACAAACTGCGGGGTTGCATACAAGATTTTCGCTCTTACTGGAGCATCCCCTTGGTTTCGACTACGCATTTGTTTGCACTCAATCTGTCCATGTGTTTCGGAAGGTGTCCGAAACGCGTGCAAAGACGACAGTTAGATTGCGATAAGCTCTCCTATCCACCTCGCTTATCCGTCTTCCAAAACATACCAGCTGAAAAGCTAGATGTAGCCCCACTTGGTTATATAAACCAGCACTGGTTGCTTATCCAGAATGCTTTGCATTCCGCTGATCTAGTAAGTTGTGGTCTGTCTCGTCGTGCCGCAAGACCCTGGGTTTCTGCTAAGTCTCTGCGCTCTCTCAACGTAAGCCAGTCGATTCCGGCTGGAAGCGAGTATAACGAAGTACGATTCGTAATGAGACGTGCGCTTTAATGTGAGTCTTCCTGGGGACCGCGAAATTTGGTGATCGCAACGCGCATCGGAGATGGAACGTGTTACCGCCATGAGAAATGCCCGCAAGCTGTTCCACATCATTTGAGTCATTGGTGGGAAGCTACTAGGTTTGAATGAAGCAATCTGTGAAGCTGACGGTTCACCAAATAACAATCACAGGTGACGTTTTAAACGCTGGGTGGAGCACTTTCAGACAATTTAGCTGTCTCTCGGTGTCGGCTTCTCCTATAGCTCTTCGGGCACACGTCGAGTGGTGCGTTTCTATTGATCCAGTAACCGAGGCTGATTGTGCTAACCATAGGGGTGTAAGTCTTATCCCAATAGCGTCAAACCGCTTGCGTCTGTCACAGTTCGCGGGTTGTACCAAACGCGTGCAGGGCAGACTCGCGAGGAGCAAGCTGGGTTTCGCACTGGTCATTGCTGTATCGGTAAAATCTTTACCCTCAGAAAAATGCTAGGGCACCGCCGCACTTTTCAGAGACCGACGGTCATTGTGTTCCTGGACATTCCCGTGGCCCCCGACTCCATCGATATAACTGCACTGTGGAATTTCTTGTTGGGGAATGGAGTACCTGAGAAGTATGTATCAATCCTCAAAGAATTGTATTGTCACACCCCAGGTCGGGTAAGGGCCTACGGCCAGCTATCGCTCCCAACGAAGTGATTGTTATACATCGCCTCCGGTGGCTCGGCCATGTCTCACGAATGCCTGTCAATCGTCTGTTTTCGTGCTCTGTTCGCACACCTTAGGTAAGCATGGAGGAAGTGATGCAGCGGTTAAGCCCTCACTTGGCGTAGATTTATGATGAAGCTAGCATCAACATTAGCTTCGGTTGGAGCTTTGCACCTCCTTTGTTGGGGCCCAAGGGATGAGGATTGGCGTTAGTTAGAGATGTTGAGTGACATGGTTGAGAATCGAACTCAGTGGCGGTCTGTCTATCGAAATCTCGCGCTTTGTTGTCACAAAAAGGTCATTCCGTCAAATAAATTGACAAAAAACATGAGAAAATGTGTACTGTGAAAAGCTTCCAAAAAAGTGATCATCTTTTTTCTATAACTTACGGTCTGTTTACTGTAGTGTATGCCCCCTCCCCTATTTTGTAATTGTTGTCGTTGAGTTGGCACATTGCTTGATCTCAAGCTGGTGTAAAAATATGAAATAATATCCAGGTGTAAAGTGCTTAGACGAGAATGGTAGAATTCCGTCCCCGCACTAAACCTCTTTACTGATAGGTTTGAAATTGTCGAGAAGTTTGTCCACCTAGAAAGCTGTATTATTGCTGACGGCCAGGTTTGAAATGATATGGGCAACCGAAAAACGATAGTTTGTGCGGCGTTCTGCAGTTTGCGTCACTTGTGCAGACGGCGTGTCATCTTTCTTCAATTGAATGGTAGGATGTACAACGCTACTGTACGTAGTGTACTTCTGTGCAGTTGTGAGACCTGGCCTGTTCGAGCTGCAAAGTTCAACCTGCTCTCGAAGCCTGAGGAGAATTTCGCGAGTTTGGTGACAGCAGCGAATGAGCAATTCAGCAGTTTGACCGCGCATCTACGATACCGGGCGTGCTGCGTGCCCAATTCGTGGTAGAACATCACTTCACCGGCTTTGTTGGTTGGGGCAATGTGTTACGTATGTCACCCCGTAGTGCTCTATTCATCGAGCCTGAGGTGGCTTGGAAACAACAACGTGGAGGCCAAGCGATGACATGGCACCGGTCTATCAAAGTGTTGACGTCGAAACTTGCCCCTGTCGGTTCGTCACGCCTACTTGGCTGGGGGACCCGAGATCCATCACACAGCTAGTGAAAAACATTGTCGGATATGGCTCAGATTTGTGCTTAGTGTGAAGACAACTTTTACTCAAACTCCTGAAGAGTTTACCTTTTGATTGTTTTATTTTATTTTCCTCTTCCCGGTTCTGCACGGCGTCGCGCCTCTGTACTTGTACCCGATCATCGCTGAATATATATATATATATATATATATATATATATATATATATATATATATATATATATATATATATATATATAATTGGGAAACCAGAGAACACATTGAAGGAGTATTGATGGAGAACCGATATCTAGCTTAGTCGATAGAGTGCAATGAGATGGGGCTCATACGGGATGATTTTCCACCGTTCTTTACTGGAAGACGGAAGACTGGACCCGCAACCAGACTCCGAGATTTGGAGTTGAGGTCCCAACAGATCAGGTGTGGTAACGAGCCAGACGATATTGGAACTAATTTAACTAGAGGGTCTCACCGGAGCACTTCGAACTTCGCGCACACGGATTATACAATTTTCCCACCCAAACTGGATTAACATATGGCATCCGCCACAGTGAACTAGCAAGATTTCCCAATGAATCATTCAGTGCCCAACAGCCGAATACACGGGAATGTTCGGTTGTAAGCTACGATCTGATAGATTTGATAAATTTCGAAATGATGCAAATGTTATATGGGCAAGATTTACGAGGTCGGGTTGCGAACAAACTAAATCCAATTGCCATCCAGAGGTTGCAGAACTTCCTTGCAGGGCTACTGAAATAACACAGAATCGAATGTTTGACTAGGAAACCAGAGTAGGGCGTCACGGTGATAGCTTTGCCATCACCTGGTTCGTGGCCACGCCTACCCAATGATATATCAATCCGAGTCCTACAGACATCACTTCCTTCAGTGCATGGCAGTCGCTCGTGTTTCTGGGATATTCCGTTTTCATTACGCTTGTTAATATGTGTAACGTATGAATTTGTACAATTAACAGGATAAGGGTCCAGATGACAATGCCTAATTGAAAGGCTTTAATTGCCCAAAAACGAGCGAAAACGGGACAAGTGAAATGTCAGACTATGCAAACGAAATAGGTAGGAATTGCGAAGCAGAAGCACAATAACAAATATATGACACTCCCACATATAAAACAAAAACTAGTATATGGTGTTTCTTGTAGTCCGTGGGTAGGGAATACGAAATGTTGATAATAGTTAACAAACAATGCGTTGTTACGCCTTACGGTTTCCAAAAAAATAGAATCTCACTCTTCGTTGTGGTAAGAGAAGGCTTTATACATTTATTTCTGGTTCACTAGGAGATTCTACTGGTTCAGAGACAGTTGTTTGCAAATCGGAGTTACACGGATTGCCACTAGTCAGAGGTAAGTCTGAAATCTAATCTGAATGAGGAGTAGGCAGTGCGGAGGTCGGTCGTTCTATGCGGGGGGGGAGGGGGTAACGAAATGTTACTTTTTCTCTTGATCCTTCAAGGAGACATATATGAGCGAGGCTCGAGTTTTTTATCCAGCAGTTCGACTTCCTCCACTATCGGATCAAAATTGGACGAACGGTTTGTTTTTCGACATGGCACTGGCCTAGGCGTTAGTAATCCTTGAGGTAAACTGGTGCTGACGGTAGATTTTCGATGATGAATTAACATCCGTTCCTGGAGATTCGCACTGACATCAGTACACAGCAATGATCTGATAGCATGCAGTGCCCCAAGTAGTACCAACTCCCACTGATCAATGACTAGATCTCTCGAACGGAGGCAAAGAGCTACTGTTTTGCATATTGTCCCATTCAGTCGTTCATTGCCTTGAGGATTGGGGGTTATCTTCCTGCTAGTAGCTGCACTCTCTCCATGACGAAATGTCTTCCATTCCTTGAACAAAAGAAGCTCCTTGATCAGAATGTAGATAGTGTGGCATGCCAAATACAGCGAACAATCCCGAAAATCGAGGAACAATGGTGAAGCCAGTCAAAACAGGACAGGGGGAAGCGAATGCAAACGAGAGAGTACCGATCTATGATTGCCAAGATGTAGCGATTGCGAGTAGAAGAGGGGATGGGTCATTTGAAGTCAACACTGAAACGGTCAAATGGTTGTGTAGCCTCAACAAGTGAGCTATTACAAGTTTTTCGAACTTGTGTTTCAGGTGGGAACGAACAGAATATTGCCGAGTTATCGCGTTGACACTGCTGAGAGAAAAAGGCAAATTTTTGTTCGAACAAAATGATATAGATGAGTAGTGCTTGGATGAGAGAGACATTCATGAAGTTGCTCCGGTTCATTGATCGAATGAGTGCTCGCCAGAACGCTCGTGATAAAGTATCGGATTCGGGATTCTCTGAACCTGAGCGATATATCACATCATAGGAGAATTGAAAAAGCCTAATGCGCCAGCGTTGGAGTTTGTCGTTCTTTCTCTAGCTGCTGATTTTCATGTCGTACATTAAAGTGACACCACGTTAGTTTGTAATAAGCTTGAAGTGGGCATATGAAAGATAATGCCGCCACTTTCGAACAGCTTCGACAGTCGCGTAAACTTCTTTCTCTAATGCTGAGTGACTGCTCCGTGGGTGACAGAATGCGAGAAAAAAGGCTACGGCACGACCACTTTGATTGAGACTAGCAGAGATTGCTATGTCGGAAGTGTCGATTTCACCGCAAGTGCTGTCTTTATCGGTTGCAAACAGTGATGAATGGATTAATTCAGAATCCGATGACTCATAAGACGAAAGTGCTTCTTTGGGAAGAGGAAATGTCCTGTTGGTGATTAGCCGATGAGTTTCATCCGAAAAATAGGAAAACTATTGGGAGCACAGGAAGACATTCCAACGACTCTTTGCTGCGGCTTCAAATCCTTGGGCGAAGGAAGTTTGAGAAGAGCGTCAAAGCGTTCCGGGTCAGGGTTTACCGTTACCTTAGATATTTCGTAGCCCTGCAGTCGAACTGTGGTAGTGGCGAAGGCACATTTTTTGTGATTTAAAATCAAACCATGGTTCTAACCCGTTTGCAGTAGCCGCTCCAGATTGACATCGTGATCGGTGACATCTTTCCCACAGACAGTAGTGTTGTCAGTGTGTACTAACGTGCCCTCGAGTCCTTCACGTTGACCAAACTGGTCCATCGCGCGCTGGAAACAGACAACACCGTTGATTACTCCAAACGGTATTCGACGAAATTGGTAGAGGCTGTTACATGCTTCGAAAGTTGTGTGCTGTCGTTCGTTTTCCTTTGTGGGGATGTGATGGTACCTCCTCTGTAGGTCTAGGGTGCTATAAATGCAGAACTGAAATTTTCCCCGCTGGGTCGCCTATGCGGAGTACCCAAGTAGCACATTGCGCGGCGCTACGCTGGGCTAACGCTGAGTAAAATCGGCTAGTGCTAGGCAGAACATCTCGTTGTTATCATTGGAAAAAACTCCATGGGCTTTCGTGAAATTTTCTGATTATTGTATATACATAAGTTAAGTTAGAATTTCCAAAACGCTAATATTCCTAATAAATCCATCATTATTTATCGTAATTGGTGAATTCTGTTCACATTTATTATTGGTAGAGTATTGGGCCAGTTTAAATAAAGGTGGTGGTACTATAACAAAGTAAGAAATCATAAAACGGGAATCGGGGGAGTGAAAAGTAGAAAAGGGGAACCCATGAGCACAACAAATTGGGCGACGGGCTGAGCCCATCTGAGGCTACGGTAGCGGTGCCTGTCGTTTTCAATGGAACTGTCCAGCGTTTGGCCATCTGGATGTGCTGCTTGAGTAGCAGGTATGCATCTACAAAGGTGAATCGATTGATTGTTTGGCTATGGTCGACCACCATCCGTCGTTTTCGGCGTTCATTGGTAGGAACGAGGACTCGGGTCCGCCATGGTGATTGGGGAAGGTTTGATTATACCATCATCGAATAACCGGGCCACCTCTGATCGAATGAAAGCTTCATCGTTGTAGCTGTATCTGCCCGATTTTGTGCAAAAAGGAAGGTAAGAGGATCCAGATGTGCGAAAACAGATGGGGCTGGAAAGCTAGCAACGGAGAGGTCACAGTGAGAAGGGTCGCCGAATTTCTTGGTAACGTATTTCTACCACTGCGTTGTTGTACAAGTCATGCCGCAGCAATATGTCAGGGAGAATCGATAGTTTTACATTTTCGTACCGCGCATTTTTGTGCAGCAACGATACAAAACAGTGACCCCTGGTACTGTTGATCATGCGGGTAGAATGGAGAATAATCTTGCTTTTGGGTGTCATTCTTGGCTATTTGTTCCGGGAGCACAGTTTCCTCAGAGACTTAACTCTGTAAGCTTCCGTTATCTACTAGAGATTTTAGTTCTACTCCGTTGACTGTTACTTCGGTAACAACCCTAGTGAGGCCCGGTGCGGCTGCAGCTGTGACAATGGAGGAAACAAGAATTGATGAGGAAGTTGCGGTATTCTTTGCGTTCGTAGAAACCCGGCGGACCTCCTGAGAGTGTCGCCGTTTATCACATGACACGCATCTTTCGCGAGACATTTGTCAGAAGGATGACGACCATAACCACAAAAGAAACAGCTAGTTCGGGATGCAGTCAGTGTCGCTCCGGCTGCTTTATCAGATACCTGATTGAGGACGCTGAAGCAATCTATCGTAGCGGTAGTGTAGATTGAAGATTTGGGCTGCGGTTGCTGGCGAGCTAGATCGAGGGCTTTAACTTAGTCATGTGCAATACATACATCGAGTGTTTTTTCTTTCTTCCAAAAGTCGCTGTCGAAAAGGATTTGATAAAAGTGCACTGGTGAACGGATCGCGGATGGCGTCCTCTTCGTTTTGCTTTGCAATAACAGCCTGAAAATTACGATATCTGGCAAGTGTCCCAAGCTTTCGCATGAATTGATTGACGGTCTCAAGAGTATTCTGTTTCGAAGTTGCCAGAAGATAGTGCGCATAAATTTCGTTTTTGGTTTGCATGTACGAGGATTGAACGGTGGTGATGGCAGAGTCGAAATCGGTCCACGGAGAAACGAATATGTAAACAATAGGCGATAAAAAATGCATGAGAGTTTTGAGTTTGTCAGGTTGCTTTTTGCTAACCTTGAAGAGTTTGTGGAGATAAAATACCAATGTTTCCAGGAGTCAGCGCCCTTTGGGAAAATCGTGTGTGCTTCGAACTTGAATGTCTCGAAATGACAGCAATGACGGTCATCAGCTGCCTCTACCAGTTGTTTTTATTGTATGATATGCCCTCTCACATCCATTCCGATCGTGGAGCCTCTTTCTTGTCGGAGGAGCCTGTGGATTTTTTCGCAGTAAGCGCATTGTGACTAGCCGAACTGCTCCATATAACTCTCAAGGAAACGGGAAAGTAGACAGGCTAAATGGCACATCTTGGGAAGCAATACGTTTGGCGTTAACTGACAGAGGTTTCCCATCCGGTTACTGGGAACAAGTGAACCTTGACGCCCTGCGTTCGATACGGCCTTTTATTTTCATGAGTCTCGTTGCCATTCCACATTTTCACGTGTCAAATAAAATCACTTATGATACCGGCTTGCCAACTTGGCTTCCGACGCCCGGTCGGGTGCTTTTAAGTCCAAAGAAGACATGATTGTCGGGAAAGTCGATCTATTGAAATGCAATTCTAAGTATGCTTGCATTCTTTTTGCTAATTAGTAACGAGAATACAGTGTCAATCCGCACGCCCAGTCGACCACGATGGTTCTCATCCCGACTCCGACCACGGGTTCACACACAGAAGGTAGCGAATCAGAGACTCCAACATGCAGTCCCGATGACCACTATGAAGTGAATCAAGACCGAACAACTAGAAACAAATCGAACTTTGAAACTTGGGACAATGACAGCAACGAACTCGGCCGTAAGACCTCAGAAGCAGGGGAATTTATTCATGTTTGTTTATCTTCTTGTACTAATTCCATGTTCGCATTTGTTCATGATTCTTTGTCATATCATCCTCCCACTCACAAGGTCACATTGTCTGGAAGGGGTAAATATCATAAATTCTGTTCACATGTTTTTTTTTAAATTCTTTATATTCTTCCATTGAAGCTATTTTACCACTGTTTTGAAATGAATAAAGCCTAAATCAAGACTCTGGCTTATTTATTCCATGTAACCATTTGTGTGTAATTGTTTATTTCTCGAGAAGGTTTTTACCAGCTACAGCGGGTTCCTCGGATGATCCAAGTCGGCGTGTTCTGGGAACATGTGACCCTGGTCAACGCTGTTAGAATGGTAGGCGCCCAGTCAGTTCTATCGACGCCAACAGCACGTGCTCCCAATACCCTAAGAGACACTTGCTGAAGTAGTATCCAAACTACGGTCGTACTTCGCATCAAATCGACCATATCCTAGCGGAGTTCTATTGGGACTCGTCTGTGGAGACCTGTAGAGCGTACTGCGGCCCAATGACGGGGAACAAAGAACAAACCACGCTTCAGAATCCATCTGTCGAAGCGCCTTTAGGCCTCTCCACCGACCCGCATTACCATCGCAGTCAAATAAATGCCAAGCGGCTTCACATACAGTCGCAACCCAGTTACTCACCGTAATCAATGTACAAACGGATGCACCTTTAACAGAAAAATAATGAACGATCAAGTCGTTGGTTAGGGAGTCTGTCTTGGGAGGAAAGGAAAGCCGAAAACCGTCTAAAAGGTTAGATCTCTGAGGGCTCACTTACACTCTCAGCTAAAGCACATAAAACCCGGCTATCAAGTAGTTGTGATCGTCGTAGATTGCAGCGTAAGGCCTTGCGATCTGCTAGGGTCGATCGCAAGCGTTACTGGATAGAAACAGCTAAAAAATGGAAATCGCGTTAAGGATTGATGACAGACTATTGGAAAACTATCCCAGTTCATTCATGACGCCCCAACTAGGCGCTTTAAGCACAAGTGGTCTCCCCACAACACAGCCGGTCAGGTAGGCAGGAACAAAATGAAACGATGGGTAGAGCGCTTCGACTGGTTGCTTAACCGACCCTCAGACCACTCGACGAACCTACAACGCCCACTTCTTCCGGAGCCATACGATGTCAATCGTGATCCAGTGAGTACAACGGAAATCGCCACGGTCATCAACCATCCACGGAACACAAAAATCGCCATAGATGTTAACATACCGCAAGAAGTCTACAGGTGCTGCCGGTCCTCATTGATCGACAAGGTGTACATCCTATTTTGCTCCATATGGTGAGGCAAAGTCTTCCCGACTGGTTTGGTCGCGTCTGTTCTACTGTTCATCTCCGAAAAAGGGACAAAACAATGTGTTAGGACTACTAAGGATCAGCCTTATAGGTATAACTGCAAAGATTTTCTACGTACTGCTACTAAACCGCTTGTAGAACGCGATAAACTGCCGCACCCGACGAAATCAAGGGGCTTCCGCCTTGGCAGGAACTGCGTAAACGGAATCTTCATAATGCATCGAACACTTGAGCATCATCACAAGTCCCAGCAGTCAACCATTGCCTGCTTAATCGACTTTCGGCTCACTTTCGATGCGGCCAATCGGGAGTGTTTCTGAGCGATAATGGAACCCGAAGAGTTGCCTGATAAACTTGCAAGGCTTCTTAGAGGCCACTGTTCATCCGGTAGGCCTGAGTCTTTATGTATGCCGAAGAATCCCTGAAGTTCTCACTCACTACCGGAGTCAGACGGAAGTGCGCTCTTTCACCGGTGCTATTCGACTACGCCATCGATTGGACAACGAGCCAGACACTGACCAATTACTCTGAGGTCCAGCTGAGTCAAGAAATGCACATCTCAAACCTAGAATTCACGGGTACTCCTAAATAATCTTTTTACTTCCCTTATTTATTATACGACAAAGTATAACATTTCAGGAAGGTCGCCGCGGTAAATGAAAGGCTGCCAAGTAAGAAAGTGACCGTCTATGAGACTCTCTTGGCACGCTCTAACCAGACCTTGTTCAAATCGATTTCTTCTCTAGGTCCATTAGGTTAAAGTTGAAAACAGTGAAAAATAAAGTTTTTTTCTTACTCGCCCGGAGCCACCAACTCGACAGCTGTCATCAGTGGCGAACCGATTGAATATATTCCAACATTCAAGTACTTAAACTTTACATTACTTGCGATTAGTCAGGGAAAGAATGTAGTAGGATTAACAACACCAGAAAAACATTTCTCCAACTACGGAGGGCATTGTGGATCCGCAGTAAAATCAGCCTTCGGGCCAAGGTACGTATATACCGTGCCGCTATACACCCTGTACTCAGCCACGTCTGCGAAACCTGGTCACAGAGCTAAGGATACCAGAAGAGATGTTTGACCACTGGTGTCTGCGGCGTATTTCGAAAGTAAATTGGCATGATTGTGTATCCAACGACAAAGTTAGGAGACGATGCTGCGAAATGGATGAACTCTCCGTCTCCCTACAGTGCCCTCCACTGTGGTGGCTGGGCCATATCCTACGAAGACATAAGACAAAACTGATCGAACGAATATTTCGTCTCCAACCCCACCGTGGATGGCACTGTTACCTCGGTGATCAAGTCAAAGTTAGGATCAACACCGTTGAAAAGGATATAGAATACCTAGGCCTACGGTCGGCCTATGGTGCTCGACACTGGAAGAAAACTGGGTCAAAATCTCCGCCGTACTCTCGCTTTCAGCTGCCGTGCATGGTCAGCTATGATCCACGATATTCCTCAGGATGACTTGTCCTCCAACCGGAGACGGTCGCGTTAAAGTTAAAAAAAGTAAGTGTTAGTACGGTACGGTCACCGTGACTGGCTAGAAAACCATCGCTTATCCAGTGAATTACAAGCTACTTGAATGAACGTACTAGTGTACGTCATTCTTCAAACAGTTATGGGAACAAATTACTTTTAATGGAATTTTGTTCTTCTCGTTCGTTGCCAAACCACTGTACCAGGATTTTGCAACAAGCCATAGAAAACGTACCTCGTGTTATCCGAAGTTACCAACTTTCAAAGGATCAGGAAAAGGTTCTCCGTAGAATGTCAGCCGAACAACTTAACTTTTACTGTTTCTTCTCGTTCTTATTTAACCATCGTCAATTTTAGGCCAATGAAAAATGTGTGTGAAAGACTGTGTGGCTGCTTAGAATAGATGGAGTTTGTCTACAATAATAGTCCTACTTTAGTTATCATGTGATGGAGACAAGCCGCAGGCAGCTGTCTACCATCCTCCCCTTTCGATAGACAAACTGGCCCCGGTTCAACGGATTCGGTGCCCGGTCTGTTTCGTTCCTAGGTGAATCGTCTCACTGCTTTTCACGTTTAACAACCTCTTATATGTAGTCAGTTAGTTTATGGTCAAGAAAGCTATCTGTCTCAATACTGAATAAGAACCGATTTAGTTTTTTTGTCTCACGAGTTAGTGATCAACAATGTTCACCTCGGTGGTTAGCAGAGCAGTGCCGCTCATGCCTACATCTGATCAATGGAGGCTTTATTCGGGTCAGGTTTGCCAATTCAACTCACTAATACAATGTGGATCACGGCCTTCATTAGACGTATGTCTTAGTCATGGAGTGAAAAAAGTCGCGAACTTAACTAATGGTGAGGCAAATTGAACAAAGCACTGTGTCAATGAGTTCATGCTGTACTTGAGTAGTTGCAACCAATTAACGGTAACTTGCTTGCAAGGTGGTAGCCTATCTAACACTTTCAAAAATTTGCGAACAATAATGAACACGCCCGGGATGGGTTTGTGGAACAGCCATTAGTCGAAACACTAGCCGGTCAAACTCTCGTGTATCTCCCCATCTTTATGTGAATGCAAAGGATGTCACCATAGCAGCGTCAACCCGTATCAAATATGCTGCTCAAACTTAAAACTTGATAAGAATTTCATCTCAGTTTTGACAAGTCGTAATTCAACAGAATTGACTGGATTTTCCGTCGGCAGACCAAGCGCCATTTAATCATTGGATTCAGTTAGATGAATGTGCTATCGAACCATGCATGTCTTGCTACTACATAGTATCAAGTCGCGCTTGTGTTTAACCAGACCAATAATTTCAGTAACTACGTTCAAAACGCAATGCGATTCGTCGAAAGTCTGGTTTTAGACTTCTTGATTCGGCTTCGAATAGGAACAAAACGAGTGTTTTCCTTTGGTCAATGGTTTCCTCAAAATGGTATCTGAATACTGATATGTACTGGATCCCGAGGAATGCGCTGTCAATCTCTCATGATCGACTAAAATGAGTTATTTATCACAGCCAGCACATACAGGCACTACGAACATCCTTCCGTCGTATCGAGCGAATAATAAACTTGTTCTGTTAAACGCACAGCTGGTTTTCTTGATCACACGTAATAGTATTCCTATAAGTCAATTTTTGTCATACAAAATTTCGCGTGCCTAATGACAACAGCTCGAAAATGCACTGATTTAAGAAACGGCTTTCGGTCCGACCTTATTCTGCCACCCATGCTGCCTGTTCATCAGGTACCTTTGCAACGTTTGGGCTTAATTTGTTAGCAGTATCTGAGATCATCGCTTACGCTTCACACTCACTGTATTGCGAGCTCTATCGTGGTCAGTTCTACTCATGGACCTATTCCAGGTTCCCATTTCTTGTTAGATTATCGCTGTACGGAAGTTCTTCCGTTCCGTTCCTTACTCATATCTCAAACAACATGGGTAAATTTCCGTTCATAGCAATCTAGTTTGTGCATCAGGATGAAGTTTTGTCTGAATTACTAACTCATTTGTGTCTCTTCATTTTTTTCGACGGCTGTAAAGCAGTGCACAACCATACCTTAACCAGCCTTATGATGATAATAATAACAGTCACTATACTCCTGTTTATGTTTGTCAGGTACATTCTGCTCCTCTGTCGACGAGTTGTTCTCTCTCTGTGTGTATGTGTTTGTGTACGGCTGCACATTGGCAGCAAGGGATAAGATTAGCTGGGTGCGTTTTGTTAACTGAACCAAGTACATACAATCTAGGTCCTATGATCTGAATGCCGACAGTATTATGACAGTGAGTTTCAAATAATTAGAACAACATCATCGATATTACTTCCATGCTAAATATGCATTTGGGCAAAATCAATACGTAAGGATCTCATGCGGCAACGGATAACGGTAAATGCGAAAGTCCTTGCTGGCAACCACCAATGAGAGACGACTTGGGCAAGCTTGTGGGGCTTTGACTGCCACTGACTGGTAGCTGTTGACCACCGAGGAGGGGTGATTCGCAAAGTTGCTGTCTATCCGAGTCCTATAGTCCAAGGCAATTGCGTAAATCTGAGCATGTTTGATACCACTGTGCATTGCGTGAACCAGACGCCCGCACGGTTCAAAGATACTGATGTTCAGATTGTTGTGGTTGTCCACTATTAGAAGAGAAGAAAAAGTAAAGTTTGTGATACTATGAATGGATAAATAGGTGCTCTCCGAAACAAAGTGGACCGAATGCTTGAAACATTCGAAGCAATTCAACATTTATCAAAATCTCTCCTCCCACTGCAGTTGACCAAATGGACAACGTCCCATGAATTACTCTGCTAATGAGAATGTCTCGGCCATCATGTTTTTTTTTCAAGGACGCGGAGAGAAATGTGATTGCATCAGTAATTTCTCGCCACAGAACCGGGCTACTTAATCCAATATACACAGTGCGTGTCAGTACTAACAGAGTGAGTTTACAATTCGGTGACAAACCTATCAGTTGCTCTGCAACAAATGACCTTGGTTTTTACTGAGGACAGCCGCCAGACGTATCATGCGGCACCGGATTCAAAATTCTCACTGAGAAATGATCTGCTCGTTACCAAACATGACCTATTGGGTCCTCGTGTGTTTCTTCACTCCAAGTCTCATGGCCTGGCTGATGTCTATCCTTGACAATGCGGTGGATCTTTGGGGCTACTGAGGCATACTCTTTCCACTGCACTCATGAGCAAGTATAAAATAGATAAAAAATGTGAATTTCACTGTTAAAACAAATCCTTTTGTCATGGGTTTGACTGAAATTCTATTGGTGTGCTTGAAAGTAGTACACTATCGTCGTTAGTGACAGTGACCAACCAAATTTGATGTAAATTCCATGTTTTTTTCAGATAAGACTGCGTTATCACCAAGTCAGAGCTCAAAATTCGGTCTGCGTTCTACATACTGCATGTCACATTGCGCGTGCGTGAGTACAGATGGACCCATCAGTCAATGGGCTACATAAAATGGGATAGCCTCATTCTTCATCAAGTGTTTTACTTAAGCCTTGTTAGGGTATTGATTTCCTGCTAAACAAGAGATTGAAAACGTATCTGTAAATCTCATAACCATTAGTATATTTGAAACTCATATGTACCGATCTCACAGATCGGCGCCAGATTCAAGGTACCGTCTAACTTACAATCATAAAATCATCACATTTACATAGGAAAATGCCCTTTTCTTGATTCACTGCCAATTTTTTCCCGGGAATCACCAATTATCAGTGTGCTGTTCCCATTCAATCGGGCGGGCTGCTCTCCACAGTAAGTAGTAGAGTTGGTTCATGGAAAAGACAAAAATCAGAGTGGACGAATTCGATCGGATTTTACGAATACAACTGCACAAAGTGACCGTTGGCATTCAACTGTCTCATGAAGCGTCTCACTGTGTGGGTTCTCGGTTTATAGCGAACCGCCTTTCATTCCATAATCAGGTTCAACAAATTTTGTGCAGCTATATTTTATCGATTTTCAGCAGGAGCGCATACTAGGCTGCGTATGAACACGAGAACCAGTATCCTCTGCCGTGTCGGATGTGTTAAGCCCGACAAAACTTGCCTTTCCGTATGAGTTGTACGAGCTTTAAATTGCTAATGAAATGATTCACCATGCAGTATAGACACTCAACTCGCCATTAAATACTATAGGAATACTGCACGGATGCTTCATCATCGTTAGGAATCACCAGCAGTGCCCATCCAGGAAACCTATTCTGAGTCTCGAACTCGGTATGAATTTAAATTACCTACTGAACAAAGTGATCCCTTACCCACACTCTGTAGGTGGTTTGTAAAGAAATGCCCTCATTTTAGTTAGCTCCCGCCCATCCATCCTAGAAGTCCATCGTTGTTCGGGTGACTGGTCGATACCGTTCAAAAAGCCAATCTTGAGGTTAAATAAACGGTTTAGATTCAGTCCGGATAGCCTGGCAGTAAGCTGTTTGACTCATCTATTTGGCGGATGAGCACGGCAGAATTGCAACGACCAGTGTCGGCCTCCGAATTTGGATTTCTTCCATTTGTGCAGTTGCTCATTGAGTTTAATAGATCCAAGTCTTTGCTATACTGTTCCAACCGGGATTTTCAGGTAGATGCTTTTATTCCATACATAAACACGACTTGTCAGTGGGGTTAAGACCCATTAACCAATGGACTTAGTTGTATTTGTATGGCGGACTTATGCAAGCAGTAGACCAGTAGTTCAGTAGTTACACGCAAAAATAAGACAGGAAAAAGATGTGTGATTTTGCAAATAGCAACAAATTTGGGTAAGTACAAAAATAAGTTTTAATTGGAGTGTTTTTCAAGAACTCAGAGAATAAAAGGAAACTAAGCTTTCATCTTCTGCCCATCGGTTAGGACCCGAGCCAGCCAGTGTATGGAGGAAGTTTTTGTACAGATTTATTCTAGGGTAAGGGTGCAGAAATTCCGAACAGGCGGCTAAAATGGGAACGACAAGAGGATATCTTTGTGTAACAGATGAGTATGGTCCCGGAGCACCTCGTGAGCCGGGGTTAAACGCGACTCAGTACACTGAACAACGCGTTCAGTCGAAAAAGTTTACGTGAACACAGACTGAGTGTGACTGATGATTACCAAACCACAACGCAGAGATTTGAGGTTCTGTTTCGTAAGTCTGGATAACATAACAAGGGAACAGTGAAAAAGGCTTGGAAGACTAGTTTAGAAAAAACTGATTGCACAGTACGAAATTGTCTGAGTTTCCGGTACAGCTTTGAATTGACCATCGTAGATAAATATGAAAACTGCTGATGTAGGGGCTATCGAACGGAAAAGTTTTCCTGTTCTAGTTGTTTTGGGGCTTTTAGGAAACGGAATAATGGTAACTAGTCGCGAAAAAAATTAGGCATCGAACAATTCAACATGAATTCACTTAGCACAGTTGCCATGGGTTTCGCAAGCTGGGCAGCCCCATGCCTAAAGATTGCAGTCCGCGGAAGACAAAGCTTTAGATTTGGAAAGAATTTCAGATATATAGGAGGAAGAGAAAGGTTCTAATTCTACACTAAAAAAGGGAAAAATGAAGAGCGACAGTCACATGAGGGATTTATAAAGGTAGCAGTGAAGTGTTTTACGTGAACACCATCATTGGAGGACTCAGTACCTCGATCACAGAGGAGCAATGCCTTGTCATCGAAAATAGGAGTTCCTAGTTCTCAGAAGTAGTGTTGCAAACGACAAACCCAAACACTTGATCTCTGCTTTAGGTGTGAGCCTTGTTTGATTTCTAAACTTCGGTGAGACTGGTGCACGCATTCCTTTCGCCTTCTGAGAAATTTTAGCTATAGGGCGACCACTCTACCATCAGACGCAAACAAATCTTTATTCGGGCAACAGATATTAAAGAACTCTGTTGGCGCATCAGTAAAGAGTTCGGCAACTCGGGAGCAGCGCCAAAGGCTGCGTTGAACAGGGAAAAGTCACTGGGCGAAATTTTATCCGAATCGTTTTTTGAAAAATATGAGAGCAGCGTATAAACTTCAAAAGTAGCAAACTATGATCGCTCGTAGATACATGTGATTTTAATCTCAAGGTGAATAGTTGAGCCTGACTGATGATTGCTTTGTACAACACAGAATTAGCCCGCGTCAAGCAATTACTAATATTTGTTAACCCGAAAGAAAGTAGTAGGTACGCGTTTTACTAGCACGATTAAGATCATGAACAATGACACGTCAATTTTCATCCAAAAGAGGAACTAGAAAGGCCATTAGTATATCGTAGGAAGAATTGATATTCGACTGTGAGCAATAGGGGGCAATATACGCATCTACTATCATAGTGATTGTAGAGAGAGCAAATCCCGTAAATCTCTGTACACAACAGTAAGCTTTCCGCTCCAAGATGAGCTAGCTTACGTCGCTACTTCGCCCCCATTGCTCGTTTTTCTCTGCACTGAAATTCATCTATGCCAAGCAGAATTGTCAACATTCTCGTTCAACCGGGATTCTAGAGCGGGACATGTAAGAACAAAAATTCGTATATTCAGTGTTTGTTTTAGATCCAACGTGTTTGTGAGGGCTGAGCAAACATTCACACTGATCACTTAGGATGAAGCTGAAAGAAGCTTGCCACCCAGCACGTTTACTTTATTTTGGTTCAAATTCGATTTGTACCAACCGTAATTAGATGAAATTCACATGGGTCACGTTGAGCCTAATTTGTTGGATGTAACATTTCCAGTCCGGAATAGGAAAGATAGGTGAGCATGGTTACTTCCAGGAAGAAAGTAGCAAATCCCCGAGTGATATCGGGAGAAGATGTAGCGCGGCCATTCGAATGACGCGCAACAAAGGCAGAGAAAACAGTCCCTGTTAAGGACAGTTTATCAATTCTGTGCAGGAAGAGAATAACGTTACTGAAACAAAGAGGAGCGATGTTGCTAAGTTCTGTGATTCTGGGACTGATTATTGATCTGAATAACGTCTCACGCCAAGTAACCTAGAGAATATGGATCTGATTGAGTGCATATGTTTTGAACGGGATTCGTCGTGGTAAGCCACTGATGGCTGAGTTTTGGAACTCACTCCAGAATGGCAAAACCGGTTGCACTGTCGGGCAGGAAAAAAGTAAACAGTCTGACGGTACCAGAGATGCTGTGGATTTGAAGTTGGAGTTGCTTTGGCAGTCAGGCGAACAGCTTTACGTCACATCAAGTCCAAATTCGTCAGAGAACAAAAAGGAACCCCGTGCTCAGTGTGACTGCAGTATTCGACACGACGTTCATTTCCGTTCGAATTTGGAAAGTTCGAGTAAAGTGAGTCGGAAAAGTGCACCATTTTTACAGTCATACGACAGTTTGTGAACTGACTACCGCAGAACTTACTTTTTGCAGACCTAATGAACGAAGAGTGTTCATGGTTTTCGTCGGTGTTAAGCGTATAAATGTAGAAGCCACTGAAAGTTAAACGGAAGGAAAATATTTTCCACCCAACTGTGGATGAATCATTTACCCGAGATTAGTCGGAATCTGAATAGAAAAATCCGCGATGCATTCCGGTGAGTGATTACGAGATCAAAAGACCTCTCATGTATAAAGTAAATTAGGGATACGTGTTTTCAGCTCAAATTCGATCGACTTCTTTTATTCCCTGCCTGTGCATAAATGCAGTAGAGAAACATGACCAGCGGTCACCAATCAACATTCATCACAATATACTGGAGAATCTGCAGTGATGATCCTAAGACTCGGGATGAACATTCATACCAGGCTCCAACAGGTCTGTTGTGGAAGTGGTGCTGCCTACCTTCAGAGTTAATCGGGTTCGAACCTCGCACTTTTGTGCGTATCTGTGGAAAAACAACCATCATCACAGTTGAAACCAGGCTAGTCACTGTTTTTTTCTGCCTCAGTAGCGCAAGTAAGGAGATTGTTCTGCTTCTGAACCATCTCGTTTTATTACCACAAAAGAGACGTTTCATATAGGATGTCAGGTGACCGCAATAAAAAAAAACACTAAAAAGCTCATTGGCTCTTAAAATTTTCCATTGCTGGATTGGTTCTTTTAGTGACCAACCCTATTGGCTGGCTTTGTCCCGTCCGGTTAAGACAACTGTTAGCCGTTGATTGGTTGTTTGGTTAGGTGAGAATGACTGTTGCTGACTGATTTGGTGATTTCGTTCCGTTTTGTCACGAACCGATAAGACAATCTATCTGCTTCACTGACTCCAGCTTTGCCATCGATTTCGATCAGATGATGATATGCTGTCTGCTATCGGAACTAGACAGCCTATCGATGTATCCGCCAATAACCTAAGAGTTACTAATTCCTGAACTGAATGCACATTTAACCTCAGACATCTGTTGTTCTTCTGTAACTACACGAAGTCGCAAAACCGTAATAGATGGTTTGCGAGCTTTGGATAGATTGATTTTTTTTGCTTAGCAATGAAACTGACTTAGTGAACTGTGAAGTACACTTCCTGAGGGTTTACGGGTTCTTGACCTATCCTAAAGATTGTCTGAGTTATCTCAAATTCGCACGCCACAATATTCGATATTGTCAGAAATGGCAGGGAATCTCATTGACCGACAACGTGTGAAGTTCGATCATTGATCGATAAGCTGAATGTGATTTCATGGACTCGCAATTTTCTCTTTAGATTAGTCGTTAAAGTAGCACAGTATCGCAGTTAGAACGTGTTCAGAAGCTGATCAAACGTAGGTATGCTGGGAATGCATATAGCTCAGTAATATCGGCTTTAGAAAGAGCCTTCCGGGAAAGCATAGAAGTCACGAGGCATAAGGAAAACTCAGTTATTTTCCCCTAGATCTGACAACATTTCAACACGTTCCCATTTCAAAACCTCTCGAAGAGCATTCAGAATATACTAGCTATTTTGTATAGTCAGTGATTACAATCTTGATACGGATTACTATCGATAACCAAAAATATAATAATCTGCTTTTCGAATATGCCACTTCTGAGGTGAGCAAAATTATCGCAAGAAGTACAAATAGAGTTCTTCACTTGATTACCAGAAGTGTTGTTTTTCACGGAGTGCCTTCGTTGTACTTGGACCCCTACAGTGAAGTCATCCATCACATGAGTCGATCTCTTTCCGGGAAACAGGTTTTTACCGTTCAAAGCCAGTGACGGAGGAGTGCTATGTCATGCAATGTATATGTTCAACAAACTGAATAGAGCCATCCCGGATAGCCTTGTGGTTAGCGTGTTCGACCCACAATCGTTTGCTCCGGGTTCGAGCCTGAGTGGGGGTCAGGTGGATTTGAACTATTGATGATTCCTAGCATAGATGAAATAGCTATACAGTGCTTCCACGGTGTTCAGTGGAGTTGAGCGTAAATACTGCACGGTAAATCATATTCTGCAAGTTAAATCTCCTACTACTCATATACATGATTATTAGAAACATGCCGAAAGTGATGATCCAGTTGTGGATGTTAGCGGTTTGAATCCGGGAGTTTGTTGCATTAGGCTTTAGTTCACTGAAAACGCGACAAAGAATCATCGTAATTTTACTATTCTATCCTGTCTGCTTTCGTTGCCATGGCTGAGTAATTACAGGTTTTCTTATTGTTCAGTGGCCGCTGTCTGTAATTTATCGACCCCAACCTGGGGTACAGTAACCAAATCTTTCCGACAAACACACATACCGCATAAGGTCAAAGCACGTGTGAGTTATCGGTCCCAGTTACTTGACTTGGTAGTCTTATGCGAGCCACTAACTTGAATACGCGGGGACTACAAGGGAAAATCTGTAAGTTATTTATTCGAGATATTATCACACCGAAAAAAATCGGGCTTACGAACTGGAGCAATTTTTGGAGGGTTCAATAAAAGTAAAACTGTATCCGTCAGATACAGCAGGGTTTGATCTCCCGGAATTATGCGGATCCGTGCCCCGTTTTCTTCTAGAAGTGATTTTACGGTTCCTTTAAACATGCTGAATACCTCCTCGATCGGAATAAACAATGGACTATAGGCAGGAAGATACCGAACAGCATGTCCGGCTGCCAGCATTGCTTCACTCGCTCGTCGGTGAACTGGAACATTGCCGAACACAGCTACGGTATCACCGATTGGTCGTTCAGTTGATACTATCGAAGGGCACTTTTACAAAAAGCTGATGAAAATTCCAGTGTTCATTCTGAACTAGTATTCATAAGGTAACGGGGAATGCTGGGGCGAAGGAACGGCGTGAATATCAAGGCGAACGGACGAACCGAACGAGGGCCACAGACAGAAGAACAGACGGCGAATATGTCGGAGGTTACCCCAAGCAGGCAAAAGGAGGCATACGGACTGCCATAGAAGAAGCAGCGGGATCTCCGGCAACCAGTAAGATAGCCCAAGTGAGGGGCTGCCGACCAAGCCGACAAATGAGACAATCGGACCAACCGAAGGGAAATGACGCCCAAGAGAAGCAAGCCATCGGCCACGGGCAAATAGCCAGAACGCAGCCGAAGCGCTCAAGCAGCTGCAATAGCAATCTCGGTGCCGCGCAGTCTGGAAAAGGACCTATATAAACGATTGTATGTTTTTCATGACTTGACTTGTTTGGCTGTTGGAGTACAAGTATCCTACCCGGTGTTGTCGTCCTTGTTACAATGATACAGTATACTCATCGCAGAACAGTGAGCAAAACACACTGAGGTTTACATCTGTAGCGTACTACTTTGTCTATGTGGTACACTAAAGTATTGTCAACAATATCTAAGACGACACTAGCAAACTAAGATGGGCGGAGGAGCGTGCTATTGTTCCTACCTGTGGGTAATGTGGTCCTGACATAGTTGCTTGTGTCGTCTTAGATATTGTTGACAATACTTTAGTGTACCACATAGACAAAGTAGTACGCTACAAAATTGGTGAGCCCAGGTTGTTTTTCCATCATTTGACACTAGCTTCATTCTCTCGGTCCAAGTTTCACACCATTCACCATGTCTGACAGCGAATCTATTGACATCCACGCGGTTGCTCTGAAACTGCCCGTTTTTGCCCCGACCAACCCTCGAGTGTGGTTTCGACAGATAGAAGCCGTATTTGCCACTCGACGTATAACCAGCGAGCGCGTGAAGTACTCTCACGTTGTCCAAGCACTTCCCTTTGACATCGCTGTTGACGTGGAAGATCTCCTCGATCCCATTCCTCCAGGAGCTCCTCCACAACCACATTTTTCTGCTCCGTTCCTTCCTACCCACCAGCCTGTTGGACCTCAATCCCACTTTCATGCCCCCTATCCTTTCCATCATCATCATCATCCTTCAATGTGCTCTGCTGTGATGAAACCCCATCCTCAACAAACCCCTCCCGTTATGCCAGCACCGCCACCACCGTATGATGGTCCATTTAAAGTGCTTAGTCGCACAGACAAATATTTCGTGGTTCAAAAAGCCGATAAGCCAGACACAGTTTCCATTGACAGATTAAAACCCGCGCATTTTGATACACCTCCATCACCAACCACACCGACACCATCACCATCCACAGACACACCACCAACAATTCCTGTTGATAATCCAAACTCTATCATCACACCAGACACTACACCACACCCGCCAGCACCACCACAGCAAAAACCTTCCCTGGTAACCCGCCGTTCCGGCAGAAACGTTCGACATCCTGTCAGATTTCAAGACTTTGTTAGTTGACGTTTTCTTTCGCTAACCGTTTCCTCTTTCTATTTTTCTATCGAGCGTTTATTTTGTACAACAAACGCTCTGGCGGGGGAGTTGTGTAGGTACCTGTACATTTCCGATTTTTTTCCATGATTTTCAACGTCCCTTGGTGCGACACTCCTTTGTTGTACCGACGTTTTAATGTAAAAACACACACCTTTTGGTCGTCACCACCGCGCAATACAAAAGGCTGTAAATAAACCTTTAATTCTGGCACGGTCTCATCTTCTGGTTTGGAGTGTCTTGGAATCATATCGGTCGGAACTAACTGTGTGAAACAAAACATTTTAGAAGCTTCAACGGCGTTTCTTGGCACTTCGCTCGATACCATCCTGTTCTGTTCAACGGATGGCTGTCAGACCGAACTGAACGGAAGACATTGGCGGATATTGGCTCTTCGACACTCATCTCCTGATCACAAGAACATTGAACAACTGTGAGTTTGAGTCACACCTTTTGTTTCATTTTTTATTCTTAATGTACATACCATTTTGGCCTTTTTAACACCGCACGCTCCTCCGCCCATCTTAGTTTGCTAGTGTCGTCTTAGATATTGTTGACAATACTTTAGTGTACCACATAGACAAAGTAGTACGCTACAAAACATCTCTGTTTGATGGCTGAGTCCTAATGCACAGTTTGGCCTCCATTAATAGCACTCGTGTCCTGGAGCACGGTATATTTCTACTGGTCTCATCCATGTGAAAACGTAAGACTGAGCTTCCATGCTCCTGCAACCACACAGCGTAGTGAGCTTGTCTCTCTTTAACATCAGTTCTGTTTCACTCGATCGGATGAACACAGTTTCTTCGTGATATAACCACAGTCATCGAAAAGACGGTCAATGGAAGATAAACTGATCGATATATTCGAGTATATGAGTTCCATGTCCTTCTTCGTCTCACTAAAAGTGGTTATATGATGCTCCTCTACCAATGAGCACAATTCCATTACGAATTCATCGGAAAATTTAGGTTTTGCGAATCTTATTTCAGGGCTAGATTGTGTCTTGTTTGGCGATCGCACCGCAGGAATTTATGCTAATTACAAGATGGTGGAAAATGTTTTAGTTCGTCACTTCTGCTTGCAAACTGGACAATCCTTCGGCTGTCTTGATTACTAGTTATTCTCCGCTTACGACGTGAATCTGTATTCACGTGTTTGCTTAACAAAAGCTACCGTTACGTCAAGCTCAATGGACAGACACGCCATTTATAACCTTCTTGTAGGTAGCATCTAATTTATCAGATTTTTAAGATCAACCCTCACCTTCACTTACATCAGAAATAACCCGCAACCTTTAAAGGGGAAATTCTAATGTGACAACCGTTATTGGACTTCGGGCTCCTTGATCTACATTTATCCATAAATATCGGAGTGATTCATTCAATAAACATCATTTTGTTCAGTTGAAAACAAAAGTAATTAACTTCCAGATCAATGAGGATCATTTCGGGTGCATTTTGATTTCGAGAATGAGTATACTAGTACGTTGAAATAATACAGATGTGATTCGTAGTGTTAACAAAACAGCAAAAAAATGGATGCCAAACCTATTGCATCATCGTTTGTGTGGGTAGAGTGACCATCAGATTCACCAGTCCTGTATGTCTGTTCCACCGTTTCGTCGACATTTGTTCAAGGGAGATGTGCAGCCTTGACGAACTGTTTGTGCAAGCACGTGACAGGTCTATGTAACCTACTAACCATGGCCTCGGCCGCAGAGAAAGTTCGCCGCCTGGCCCCTCTTTACCTTTTTTCCCGGCAGATGGTTGATGACATCAAAAACTGGGGTACATGGTGGTAGATGGCGCTTTGCTGTCTCGATAATCGTTACAAGACATGAACTGTTGGGGCTTTCTCTGGCTTTCCACTCCAAGTCAGGGCAGTTGTTGTCGGTTGCCAGGGTCATAACGATAGTTCAACGAGGTAGCGGGGTATATCCCTCTCAGTTTACTCAAAAATAATCGCCGAAAAGTTCACACGTCATATCGCGAAGATGACTAATTCTGTCCATTTGGTTCCGCGGTGACGCAACATAAAAGGCTTCATGACTGAAGCACTCGAAAGACACTAAGTTACGTGTTCCAGCCCTTTCTCCGCTCTCGGGTTCACACGTTGTCGGTCAAAACAAATTTGATATCACCAGATTGCGGCGCCTTTGGGTTTTGGACAAAACTGGATAGTAGTTTAGGTAACGCACTCTCGAAAATGAGTGAATCAGCTTATCCCAGGGAATTCAGAACACTGCGCTTTGTATGAGATTTAAGAATGTTATTCACCACATCATAGTCAATATCACGTGATCCATTGGTCCCCCTAATTTATCCCAAAGGATTACCATGACATTTGACGCGTATGATCTTTTTCGTGACTTGAGAGGAAAATATTTTCCGGAGTAAACACCAAGGATTGTACAACGTAAATGAACGAAATTGCAGTTCCCTTGAAACAACGGAACTATGAAAACGAACCCATTATCGATGCAATGTTTGCTTAAGCTTAGGGAGGACACATCGTGGCCTCAAATGATAACCGGAAGTTCTAATCCCAAGGCTTGAAATGAGGAAACACACAAGGTTCTAATTTGCCAAGCAAACAAACCCAACACACAGGGTATTGTGTCATGCGTTTTGTTACATGTACATGCTAACTGAGATATGTTATTGCCATGATGAGGCTGTATGTTGTTAAAAACAGATCATTTTTATATCCATCTCGTGAGGTCGGATTAGGTAAGCACACAGGACCGAAGAAAAGTAGTTAGGGCACTTATAATGATTTATCACAACTATGGTAGCAGTGACGACCAATAAAATCCTCATCGGTGATTGTCGAAAAAGAACAATGAAGTGGTTGATAATCCCTAAATCTGATATTGCGAGACAGGTGGTGTGCACTGTTCCTAGGATACATAAACTAGCTGTTTATGTCGTAAGCTTATCAAAGAAAAGAAGACCAACTGTATTTAATTCTGTTCACTTCCGTGCGTAGACGAATGCCACAACACAAATGTCTACTGTTGTTTATCCCAGTTTGGAAGCCAAATATTTGCAAATTCAGTGAATCACTCTGTCTACTTTTACACCATGTTTCACGGCCAACTATCTTATCATTCTCGCTGCAGAATATCGTTTTGATGTGCGAACATTTCTATCGAGAATACGGATCGCATTAGAGCATCCAGCAGATAAGGAACTCAAGACAGTCATTTCTACATTACAATCAGCCTATGCAAACCACTGGTTTCTACTAACTAGAGGCATGCGAATTGATGGTAGAATTAGGCAAAATCGAAGCCGTTTGATTGTAGATGATCTGTGTTTCTAATTGTGGGTGGTAGAAGATTGGAGATTTACAAGATATGATTCATCATGCAGTGTGAACGTTCAAACCACCGCAAACCATGGAAGCAGTGTACAGCTGTTTCATCCTTGCTAGGAATCATCAGCAGTGCTTCCGTGGTTTTCATTGGTTTGAACGTTCACATTGCATGATGAATCATCACCTAATTCTGTTTTTCATGGATAAAACAGCCTACTATGAGCAGTAATTGTGTGAGCTGGAAATTAGTACAGTCAACGCTTCATAAGTAAAGTAGAACGCGAGTACCATTCGATGTAGTCTCCGTGAGGCGTCACTGCAACCGATAAGGACTTGTGTTGAATGTATATACTTTTTACCCTCCTCTTTGGACAGAACCAGAGCTACCCAGTATCGACCCGAGCCCTTCGTCCTCCTCAACATAAAAAGATCACCGGTTTATGCCAAACAATTCTCCACGCAATATTTCCTTGAGTTTCATCTTGACTAATCTTGGAGGCCACGAAAGGGAAAAGTTGAAAACGTCAGTTTCACCTACCAATGACCACGCGTTCCATTTCCTTAGATCGTTCTTCATATGCCATTGCACTGGAATCCTCATCTGTGGTCACCCAATCACAGTTCAGAATGGTCACGCCGAAGGGATAGTTGGTAAGGCCACGTGATCCGATTGTTCCCAGCACATCACCGACATAGTTGAACACAACAACACAGTGCGCTAGATTGTCTGTGATGTAGATACAATGGGCAGAATCCACAGCCACAGAAACTGGATAAGCCAATCGGGTTTGGAAACGGGCAAGCACGTCACCGGACCACGCATACACGTTGACTCGCATGATCTGTGTGAATAGTTGGGTTGATTAGTCTCTATGATTAAATCCTGTTGTGAACTACCTTCTATCATCAGAAACAGTGGATACATTGCTGTAAAATATTGAATCTACACAATAAATGAACGTATACGGGGATAGCCACTGGAAGCTCATTGGGACCAATTATTGGTCTCAGATGCAATTAGGAAAACTTAATTTTCGATTACAGTATTCTCGGAAATCTACGCTGTTTCATATACTACTGATCACTGGACCTGATGCTTCGTTCGCAGACGAACGCGCCAACCTGTTCACTAATGGTTTTGCATTGACTGACGACGAAGTGTTCGTAATCCGAAAGCCAAGATCAGCTATTACCATGCAAACATCACCAATATTTAAATCCAGCACAAATCTTTGGCAGTTCGCGAAAGAGACTAATGTAATGATAACATGTAATACCAACAAAACTACGGAACAAAATACGTTTTTCTAAATTATTCCATATTAAGTGACTTTTTAAGAGGGGTTGATTTTTTACAACGCTGATTGTGACTGTTTCATCCTACTAAGTAGCTCTCGACGGTTTACCACAGACAAAACGACTGCCATAAACTTGCCAGTATTTGATGGCTCCTATCTGTGCCACTACTACTACTACTACTACTACTACTACTACTACTACTACTACTACTACTACTCTAGTGAGCCCTGCTCGGTTTTTGGTTTGAATCAACAACTGATGGGGTTGTGTTGAGATTTTCAGGGAATCAATAACTGCCGTAGATGATTGCTGAAGATGTGACCATTCTTTTTCGTTCCTTCTGTTATCCAATAAACTAGGGATGCATCAGGTGAAATGAGTGAAGGTTTTTACGCACCTGAATTTTCTGCACACACGTGATTTACAGAGGAATCCAAAAAAAATAACGTAAGAGCTTACTGGAGAGTGCAGAGGAATACGTGGAAGCATAATGAAGCATTACATACAATTTGATTCGTGACGAAGATAAATAACGAAATCGTTGATTACTTGGTCGCGGACTACGAGTACGTGGACAAGGTAAGGAGTGAGACTATGTTGACTTGCGTCAGTGAAGTATTCTGAATTTTGATCTAGTGGATCGGAAACAGACAGCTTTAGAGAGGGTGGAGTGAAGACAATGGTTTGTAAGCAGTGACAAGCTGTTTTCGCGAACACAAGATTGGTCGATGCAACCTGATCGCAATCGCCTCGGCTGTGGTTAGGATTCATTGTCTGACCCCTTTCGAGCGGCTTTGTGACACTCGATAGATGACCTTGAAAGCACCGACTAGTGTTAGCTGGTGCCCCTCTGGACTACTTACTAACTTTACCAAGTTTACCAAGTACTCGTACGTGTACTGTGTTGGTCTGATGTGAAGTACTGAAAAAGCAGATCTGTGTTTGCCATAATGACTTAATTCGGAAAGTAACCTGTTTTTGAATTTGTCTCAAACGTCAAAATGCTCATCAATGATAGCTACAGCGAGAGAGTAATTTCAGAGTTTTGGTGATAAGACCAAAATCTTTGCTTTTTAAACCGGGAAAAATAATGGGAGAACAGTAAATCCAAAGAAGGAGAAGGCGAGAGGTTAAAAACTGGAGTACCGGATTGTGAGGTACTCCAAGTTTTCGTAGTCTGAACGATAGAAAAGAAAGCTCTCTGACTTTAGTGAAGATTGTTTCACCGTGACTAACTCAGCAAAGGTTGTGAGTTGGAGTAATTCCTGGATAGTGGACGGAAGAAGTTTTAGCTTGATGTTGGTTATCAATGGAGAAATATGGGATCTGAGTAAAACAGTGTGGCCGCGTGATCCGCATTGGGGATTGAAGGGCAGCTCAATGCACAATAGGATGTTGGGAGAAAGAGAATGGGAAATAGACCAATGGCTAAGTTCATTCAAATTGTTTTGAAGAGGATTCAAACTTTCATTTCCGTTATAGAGACATCCAAGTACAACATAATCGGCATATTTGCAGTAAATGAAATTAGACGAAAAGGGGGCTCACTTATACAAAAGGACAAAAGAAATGTGGACAGAATGACGCCGTGACAAACACCAGAGTTAATTTGAAGCTAAGACGAGTATCGGGTACCACAAGAAATAAACTTGTGCGATTGGAAAAAATAATAACCCCGAAGGGTATCGTCGATCCTGTTAGCATATAGAATATTCAGGAGAGTACCGCAATGAAGGGTGTCAAGTGCATACTCACAGTCAAGGAAATTTAGTTTGACAGTGCGGCTTCTCTTATAAAGAGTAGGGGCGATAGAGTTGACAATGTAGCCAACGGAATCAAAGGTTGACAGGGAGGGTTTGTAGACATATTGTGTCCGGTCAGGAGAGTGAACTTGGGGAATCATGCGGTGGACGAGTGCACTCTCAAGTTCTTTCAGTAAATCCGATATGCAGGCTATCGGGCGACGTTTACGGGGTTCTTTCTTGGGTGCAGGTGTGATGCGTACGGATCACGAATAATTGGGAATCACTTCAGAATCAATACAACGATTGATTAGATCAGTCACAGGGGATGTGAGTTCAAAAGAGCAGGCTTTTAGTAACGTTAGTGCTAGAAAGTTGGGAACACCAGACTTATGGGCTGTGACTTGTTGTACAGTGCTAGGGACGGAACGGGATTCGGTTCACCGGATTCAGAATTTGGAGGAGGGAGTGAGGAAGAGTCGGAGTTACCGGTGAACTGGTGATTCACATCTTCGACTTTTAGCTTCAGCTTGGGCCTAGCGTAAAACAACTGTTTCAGGACTCTTCACATTTCACACCAAGAGCCAACGAACCACCGGGAGATGGAATCATTAATGGAGTTAAAAATTAGTGTTGTGATAACATGATCGCTTAAAAAAACTCTTTTCGGCGCACGACCTAAGACAGTTACTTTTCCATTGAAATTAACCTCAATATCTACAGCTTTGAAAACTCGCGGTTTTCATACAGTTCCGTGATCTGACGACTATCTTGCTCCCGATATCACGATAATAATACGAAGTTCTATGTCAATGAGAGCCACAATTACCTTGGTCTGTAAACCATTTTTTAGTGATAACCATAAGGACAACATTGAGAACAAAACAAGGTGGCGAACGAACTCGTTTTCAGTGATTCGTAATCATGCCAGTCTGGCAAGTTTCATCTTGTCTACTATTCGGAAGATGGATGAAATAACATCACTCGTTTGGCTATTGGTGAACTCAGTAATATTTTGATCTTGGCACAACATTTGCTTATTTACTAAGGCACTTTTTGTTTTTTGTAGAACTTGATTTCCCCAATAAAAGAGTCATATAGTCTGATCCTCACTGTGCCTCCGGGTGGGATTCCACAGGATTTACTTGTCTCCTTTCTAAAGCTACTGAGCTCTAGAGATAGGAGTGAGAAGTTAAATGTTTGCTTCACTTACTACTAGGTTTTACTAATAAATGGTTATAAGCAATTAAAAACTGATAGCTGAGATTGTTTGGTAACTAAGTCGGATTGATATTGCTTACCATCCCAGGAAGAAGACACGGAAAAGCAGTACACAATAGTAATCCAGATTTGTTCGCTGATTCATATGATGTAAAAACAATTCCAAATGAATAAAGCATTCACTGGAGGAAGTGATCTTTGGTTTCGTTACGAACTCACTAATGGACAGTTCTCCATGTGTACTACTGCTCACTATGTTTGTTCTCACCCGGACCCCGTGGCTACTAGCTCACAATAGAAAGACCAATATAAATGTACGAAATATTTCATACGAATCTAAAATTACGCACCCAGTACTAAAAGGCGTCTGTTGATACGCTGCAAAACTATTTCATCTAGCCGGCAAATTGAATGGGATCAAATCCTAACTATTGTATCCGATAATCCCGAGGATTGCATCGCTCAACCCAAACCATGCGATTCAGCTTTGATTATTCATCGGCGAAGCACTGCTTGGTGAAATTTTTCAGTGGTATGTGACCCACATTTCCACCTCTCAACTGCTTCAACAGCAACAGCACTAATAGCACAAGGATGATCTGATTTGCCCGCCCAAATTACGTGATATCAATCACAGTGAGTTTGCTATCTGAGTGACTCCAACCGGATTCCATTAGGATTGACTCCCGTCGGGGCCACGGACTTGTGTCACCAGATCATTTTAACAAATCGTAAGTTTGCCCAAAGGTATTTCAGAATCAAACGTACTCGTTTATACAGCTAGTAAACATCGGTGGATAGAGGGAAAATCCTGCTGAAAGTTGTGAAATGACAAACCTAATATAGTCTTTGCCATTTGTGACATGTCCAAAGCTCAATACAGCCTTCCAGTGCGGCTGACAGAACGAAAGCGGTACTAAAATGAGGGCGGGGGAAGGGTGCCCTTGAGTGGACTTGAATCCTAACGGAGGTCTGGCGACTGTTAATATATGGATCAGTCCAACATTTGTCAAACCAATTCTCATAACAAACGAAAAGTTAGGTGAATGCTTCGTGCAATTACGGGTTAGATCATTCTTGTGTGCACACGTTTAGAGTGAGAGGGATGGCTTAATGTTGTTTCTTAGTTTCAATTGGATTGTCAGTATGTCAGAATGCCCTTCCTTAATCGTCGTTACTGATAGCCAGTTTGATGATCAACATGCGGTCATGTTGTGAATGAGAGGAAAGCTTCCGCGGACTGGTTAGATAGGACTAGCGAATTGTGTGCATGGCTTAGTTTACAGACTGAGTGAGTGAACGAGTACTCGTTAATTTTTCAACACGACACTTTGCAGTCAGAAAGTTAAAATTAGATCCAATCAAAAGTAAAGGTTTTTTGCGCTGGCGTGACCAAACTTCAGACGAAGTATGTAGGATGTGACATAAAAAACTGAGGGTATGACAGTGAACTGGTTGATTAAAATTCCTTATTGGTTCACTTAATCGACTAGATGATATTCTCCGAATCAGTGTAAACTATCTTGAATTAGAAAAATCACCCATAATAATCAATATACAAACTGGCACTGAACGGAACATAAAATACAGAATTTCCACTATGCGAATCAAGATAGATTCAACGCGATATCCGCTTTCTGTAAACTGATTCAGTGAGATAAAATGGGAAACTAGCTTTTTATCATTCATACAGTAAAGTAAGTTCTATTACCCATTCTGTGTTCTGCTATTGTACGTGGAATTCTGCCTCTTTTTTCTAAGCAAAAATTAAGATTATCTAAGAAACGAGGCAGTGACTTTATTCCACATCGGATAAATTTAACACAACGGAAGTAGTAGACCGCCCTTTCACGGAGGTATCTCGTGAAAAGGGAGCCATCTCAATCGCGTAAAGAAACTCTAACGAGTACCGCATTCCAGGACTACTTGTAAATTAGGATAGTTTTTGAACCTATCACAAACAGACTGACCAAGAAGAGAGCAACATATTGAAGAAAAATAACAAGGTACGGTGGTTGCAGTCAAGCTCAAGATGAGTCAAAGTCGAAATTCAGTTATGAAAGAAGGATACGGTTGTTTTTTCGACTTTATTCCAAATAGTCAGATGCGAAAATGAATTGCGAGGCGAGTGTGAATATATGGATGCACGCTGTTCCCAATCTTGGCCTTCATCGGCAAACAAACGCATCGATTGGGGTCACGTGTCAGTGTTAATTCAATTGATTTACCAATCAGCAATAAGCATGGTCAGTCAGTTCGCTCCACGTGGCAATAGGAAAAACAACTGACGGGGATCGACTGTACAGTTTTGGAATATTGTCTCTGTCCCTACCACAGCCTGAACTCAACTGATTCGGCAAGAAAGATCAATGGACCACAGTTTAATATCGCGAATTACGCGCACAGTAACTGTGACACGTATGCATATTTCAACTGAGTTAGTGAATAAATATTAGGGCACAATCAACTTTTCAAACCTTTGAACAATCATAGAATGGCACTGAATTCTAGCTGCTGTAATGCTCAAAATGGAAAAAAGCAAGCAACAGAAATTACAGAATAAGCATTTAGTCCGGGTTGGGTAGGGTCACAATTTATTACAGATAAGATCCGTTCGATCGGACCAGGCAGGCTCTCGGTCATTCACCCTAAAAAGCTCACTCAACTATGAATGAACTGTTCGCTACTTTGTCGGAGTATCGTTCCATTCACATGACCAATGATAGTGAAGACGACTAAAATCATCACTCAACGTACTTTCATAACTAATATTAGTCCGCCTTATCATGTGATGTTCGCATTGCATCAATCCGGCAAACTTAACGGCAACTGCTCAAGGAAAAATAGCACTGATCTATTTGTCGAACGGGATAGCTTGGTCACCAACTGAAGTGTGAATTGTTTGAATCCTATCACAAGCTTCGTGTTTCTTGTGTTTGCTGACGGTACGCTAAAGCCAAGAATGGTCAGGTGCAGATTGTTTTTCGAGATTCCAAAATAAATATATAAATCTCGCTCACTGGTAAGGGGCGAAATTATAGTAACACGACGTTAAACCACTCACATGACTTTCCACTACAACAATGCGATCTTCTCTGTCCACAGCTACACATTTAGGAGACATCAGACCGCCTTGGAATTCGCGTATCTTGTTCCCGTTCAAGGAGTAGATTAGTACACAAGGAGCTGGCTTGCGTAAAACCACTACTAGGTCACCCGTCTCCTCTGACCCAGGGGTGTCCGCAATCCTCAAGACTGTGGAATTCATCAGTGGCGAAGTCGGTGTTGGCGAATCAGCAAGGCTTCGGTCGCGCGTAATATGATCCGACGATGAACATGATGGTGACCGAGAAGATAGTTGACTGGCTACAGCACTTGATCGAAGGGCCAGGCAGTTTGGGAATGCTGAAACTGAACGAGCAGTTCGCAATTTCCAAGCTTTTATGAATTGTCCGGCGGGTGAGAAAAACTACAAAAAGATTAGGAGAACAGAAGTGACATGTGGAGGCAGACCTTCGAATTTGGGCCTTTTTAAAGTCATGTGTGAGGTTAGTCTATTACGAAGACAATTTTTGTTATGTTGTCTACCAACAACTATCAGCCTTCTGGTCATCAAATACGTAAAACCAAATCGAGAGTGTTCATCATTGGTATACTTATCCAGTGAGTTCATACGTCATCCGCACAGGTAAACATTTACTCCATCGGGCGGTCTACGTTCTTTTCAAACTGAATATCATCATGTTCAAACAAACTGTCGTGCATCAAACTATTACTTTTAAATCAGATTCTAAATGGTAACACCAGTTTTCATGTCATTTTTGACGGTTAGATGTATTTGCACTGAAACAGCACCCCCGAGGAGACGAGAGTCTCGGACTACGCCGGCCACATTGGTAGTGGACAGCAATCCACCGTGGCTGGGCTCATCACAACGCTCTTCCTATTGGGACCGTATGCGGTTCATAATTCCAAGATTCGTGATCATGGCTGCCTTTTACGTTATGAAGTATCTAATCCTGATTACTAGCGCAATGAGTACAGCCCTTGTTATAGATACCAGTCCTCCGTCAGAAACGGAGCTTCTTCGCGAGATAAGCTATCTCAAACGATACTAATCTGCCGGACCGGATGGGTTGCCTCCGTCTATTTCCAAAGACGATGACCCAGCACTTTTACTGGAGTTGACAAAACTCCTCGGTTTGATATGGGAGAAGGAACAAGTTCTAAAGAGTTGGTGTGAATCGGTGATCGTACCGATTTATAAGAAAGGCGACAGGTCCTCCTGTGAAAACCACAAGGGAATAAGTCTGGTTAGCATCGCATCCTAACTGCTCGCTGGTATTATTCTTCACCGCTTATCTAACGCTCGCGAACAGTGCTCGCGCGAGAATTAAGCTGGGTTTAGACCTGGTCGAGGTTGTATTGATCACATTTTTACTCTTCGACAAACTTGAGAACATAGACACACCTTCCGTAGGCCCACTATCTCCATTTTTATTGATCTTAAAGCGGCCTTGGACTCAGTTGACCGCACAGTTCTCTGGCACTGCCTCTTGCTGAAGGGTATACCAGAGAAATTCATTTCCATTGTAAAATTCCCTTACAATAATAGTCGAAACCTAGTTCGGACTTACGGTGATCTTTCACCCGAGTTCACCACGCGAAGTGGTGTACGTCAGGGTTGCGCCCTCTCTTCTTTTCTCTTTAACTTTGTGATTGATATGGTCCTAAAGATCGCACCTTTGTCAAGTGTGGGGTAGTGGCGTTGAACTTTTCCCGGATGGAAAGGTATCAGATCTTGAGTATGCGGACCACATAGTTCTTCTAGGTGAAGATCCAGGTAAGTTGCAAGCCTTTCTGGAAAGCTTGACGGATTGTGTAGCAATGTTCTGTATGCGTTTTGCACCTTCAAAGTACAAGATGCTGTCGCAGGATCGGGTTGATCCAACGCCAATACCTTTCAGTGTCTGGGGAGATTATAAACACGATGGACAAGTTCTGTTATTTGAGGGGGTGCTTCCCACTCGGAGGTCGGATATGGGATAAAGTGTCTCTGCGTATACAGAAGGCTCATTTGGCATTTGCCAACTTTAGTCATTTGTGGCGTCGACATGACATCCGTTTACCTATCAGGGGTCGAGTGTACGCTGCATCAGTCAGACCAGTGCTTTTGTATGGTTCGGAGACTTGGCCATTGCAGGTGGAGGACATACGAAGATTGTTGGTATTTGAACACCGATGTCTTCGTAGTGTTGCTCGAATCTGGTGAACACACTGTGTGAGCAATGGTGAGGTTCGGCAGAAAGTCTTAGGTCCAAGGATCAAATTATTAGATGAATCACTTAAGCTGACCAGGCTAAGATGGTTGAGACATGTGTCACGCATGTCCCCTCACAGGATCCCATGGCGTGCTATGTTTGCTGAGGCGGGCACCGGTTGGAATATGAGTACGGATGGTCGATCCATGATATGGAAGAAAGGTATGAAAAGCCTAACTAGTGGACTTGGCCATTTAGGGCGTGCTAGACTTCGTGGGCGGAGTCCAAGAGACCCCCCCACTCAATGGTTAGATACGTTGGGGGATGTGGCTAGATTCAGCAATCAGTGGCGCTCTTGCATCCACAGACTTTCTTCATTGACTTAATTTCATTAATGTAGTTCTCCTCTTACTCCTTTCACACTCTTTTCTCCTTCATTACTTCATTATGAAGTTGCCACAAGGAGATAACAACCAAAGCCACCGCCCCGAATGCACGGTTAAGGGCTGTCTGAACGGAACTGAACCGACAAGCTTATAACAAAAAAAGGAGATGATTTACTTATCTCTAATTAATTCAACTCTTTGATCTAGGCAATCTTCGGAAAATTGTCTGTTTGGTTGAAGATGATGCGGCAAGTCGCAGCGGTACACACAGGCGGTTATGTTGCGGGAGTGAAGTTGCTCTTTGAACCAATCAAAAAGATTATCGGAAATTAGTAATCCGCCAATAACTATCAAATAAGAATGCGCCTTTCTTTATTGGCAAAAGAATGAACATCGATTGTCGAGCTTTGACGAAGAAGATGGATCCCCTGAAACATTTTCCCAACGGAATAGTGATTTGCCCTAGGTGGAAACTTGTCACGATAGCTACCGTGCCAGTCGACCGGAACAACAGATCCCATTTACGCGCCTCAAGTAAAACAACACACTCAATGCTTTGGACTGTATTGCCTTCGCTCGCGATGAGGACTCAAAATTCGAATGTCATTTTATCTCGTGTGTTGATTATTGGTGATTTTTGTGGCTAGCAGTGTCTTACGGGCGGTGGTCAAGTGTTCGCCTCATCTCAGTTACTGAATGTTCTTGACTGCGTAATTCACTGAACTCTTCAGTCCTCGAAACAAGGGTGGTGATGTCAGACTGCGCTCTGCACGTGTAAACTGCAAACCTGATCGGACAAAGGAGTGTTCTTGTGTACAACTGTAGAGTTATACGACTTTTGGTATTCGGTCAGTTGCTTTTCACTTGCTTTGGTCCCGGTTACCACATAGGCGTCACAGGAATCTACAATCGAACTATGTCTAGCGGTCCAAAAGAATGCGAGCAGTTCGGATTTGGTCAGTAGGCCAGTATCAATTTCCTCAACAGAAAATAACTATATTATTGACCATTTTCCGAGTTTACATGCTGATCTGATTGCTTAACGAAAGTGTTCATAAGTTTGATCAGTCCTGGATGATCATATGTATGCAATCCACTGAACAGACTGCATGGGGCAGGAGCAGTTCGCATAGTCTAACTTGTGACAAATGTTTCTCTGCTGACGAGATACTGATCCGCCAAGAAAGAGCGATACTTGCAACCCCCATGCTAACACAGAATATACGAAAGTGAAAACTGTTCGTATTACTAGATTAAAGGTCGTTACCCTACTCAGATAGTTTGAAATATATGAGTTTGGGGTTCTTGTGCGGATCTATTTTGGTTACTTGAGCTGACTAGTCCACCGATTCTCTAAACTCACAGTCAGTTAGTGCACCTGTTCGATTCTTATCCGCTGAAATTAAAATTGATGCCTAAAACCTTGGTTTATGATCTGCGAACGTACCTAGTGTGATCATAGCTATGTTAACGAGACATGAAATCATGTACATGGTCACTCTTCGGCCATTTTCTTCAATAAAGTACAAAAAAATCTCTTGCTTGTAACGTATGTTGCCCCACCGGTGATGCTAAGAGAGATGTAGAGTGTTTGTTTACCATCTCAGAGGTCACAGGTTCAAATCCCCGCCATCGCCGGTTACTTTGGTGGTAAACAGTAATCCACTGTCTTCTGGATCGATCACTCCAAGTCTCAGGGTCTGGTTGCCGGTTATCCCTAATAGTGTAGTGGGTCTTTGTGGCTATGAGATATACCATTGCACTCATGAGGCGAGTCCTTATTTAAAAAGACCTTCAATGCTGTCCGTGAAGCGTGTCTAACTTTGTTAGCTGGAAGCGTTCAGGAGATCAAACGCATCCCCGTGATTGCACTGAACAATCCAGTCCCATTTTCGGCTTATTCGAGAAGCATTCATTACTTACAAACTGACGTAGTTATGGGCATGCAAATATATAAGCAAAACAGCAAGATACTTGAGTTTCCGCGTAGTCGAGGATATTACAAGACGGTGGGGAAAACCAAGCCTTGTCGCATTCTTACAGAAAAGTAACAGCACGAACTAACGCTTTGCAAGCAAAAACTGTTTTCTAATCGTGACGAAGCGGTATGAGAACTAATACGTATTAGCATTCGATAAGGATCAAGGCCACCAGAGGTATGTTTACGGAAATACGCAGCATTAATGAGAACCAAGGTCAGTGTCCACGCCCCTTCTGGGTAAGCGACAGACTAGATGGGGGACAGGTGAAAATTTACGTGTGACGTTGAAAATCTAAGGCGTTTGAGACAAGCCGTAGTCAAAAGCCAACATGAGGTGATGAAAGCATTCTGTTTTTGTGATTCTAGTGATCGAGCAGTCAGTCAGACAATCACCTATACTGATCAGTGATTACGGTTCTCGGCATCCTGGCCTAAAATCCCGGTCATTTTCCCGTTGAAAAAAATATATTCACCCACAGTCGTCTTCACAAGTGTTATGCTAACCAATCCTAAATAAAAATCGGCGTTATATTTATCACTGTAATGCATTTTTACTACGAAATATCTGGGCGAGTACAAGATTTGAGAATGGCAGTTTTAGTCATTCATTCATTCATTCATTCATTCACTCATTCATTCACTCATTCATTCATTCATTCATTCATTCATTCATTCACTCATTCATTCATTCATTCATTCATTCATTCATTCATTCATTCATTCATTCACCCATTCATTCATCCATTCATTCACCCATTCATTCATTCGTTCATTCAATCATTCAGTCAATCAGTCAGTCAGTCATTTAGTTAGTCGGTCATCGTATGGACAGACACCGCAAACACGGAAGTGTTAAGTAATGAAATATTGTTGCACAAATTATTTCGGAGTCCTTTAGTTGATGCAGAAAAATTCCGCATTGCTATGGTCACTTCCACGCCTGATCAATTAGGTTTTTCATTCCGATTCTCCAAAACGGGTTGTTGACTGCCCCTCAATAGTGTTGTGGGCCTGGGTGGAACTGGGTATGCTGCTTCCGTTGTATTCATGAGTGAGTAGGGAATAATGCAGAATTGATAGTAAACTTGGTTTTTCCTAGTTGTTGTGTGAAGCTTACCGGACATTTGACTAGGCGCAGGTCGGAATAATTTGCTTTATTGTAGCGAGAAATGCTGTGGCAAGAGAACAACGTGAATATCAAGGCGAACGGACGAACCAAACGAGGGCCACAGACAAAAGAACAGACGGCGAACATGTGGGAGGCTACCCGAAGCAGACAAAAAAAGGTATACGGACTAGCAGAGGGAAAGCAGCGGGGTCTCCGGCAGCCAGTAAGATAGCCCAAGTAAGGGGCTGTCGATCAAGCCGTCAACTGAGACAATCGGACCAAGCGGAGGGAAATGACGCCCAAGAGAAGCAAGCCATCGGCCACGGGCAAATAGCCAGAACGCAGCCGAAGAGCTCAAGCAGCTGCAAGAGCAATCTTGGTGCCGCGCGGTCTGAAAAAGTGACTATACAAACGACTGTATGTGTTGAATGGACTTGACTTGTTTGGCCGGTGAAATACAAGTATTCTAACCCGTCTTAATGTCCTTGTTACATTGTGATCGTTGATCGAACGGACTAGTGGCGCCTTGCTCAACCGGTTTATCACGACTGTCGTTCCGACTCCCTTAGTGTGATTCACAGTACGAATAGTTTGATCTCCCAAGCTGAATTTCAGCAATGCAAAACGACTGTTTCTGCGATCGTCGGTGGTGTCGCATCTAATTCGAACAATAAAAAGGACTGCAAGCTTAGGAGAGCACCACGCACGTTAGCTTTAGACTGCTTTGACAAGTAACTGTGAGAATTCAATGCTTTGTATTTTGAAAACTGACGCCTCTCTAGAATTGGATTAATTCCATTGAAAGTGGTGAAAGACCAAGCGCTTTTATTACACACGGCTAGAAGTTGCGCAGTGATATCAGATGAGCTATTTCATGGTGAACTAGTTCATTACCCCTTCGTTATCAAATGCGCATTTGCTATTTACTTTGTACGCAGAGACTTGGATGAAAGTTGTGTGACCTCCAACATCACTCATATGCGAAAGCATGTATCTCATGCACTTATTGATCGTTACTCATTCGCAACCACAGCATTGTTTGTGAAAGGATTCGGCAAGCGAAAACAATCATACATCAGTCAAAAAACAAATCCAAACTACAACCCCTGATACTGGTTAGGTACGTATCTCGTTTGTAATGTCTTCATTCCACTTAGGTCCTAATGGAGAAGTCGTCCATCATAGTAGCTGATCACTGTGCCGGTGACTGTTGTTGCCGTTTAAAAAAGTCAGTGATCGAAGGGCGCAACATCACGTAGTGCAAGCACGAATCGAACCTTTCAGTCAACGAGGATAATCCAAAGGCAATGCCAATGACTCACAATCATCCAACACGGCCTCGAGTCCAAGTTGGGACTCTGTGGAGATACGTTTCTGATGATTAGTCTGAGGGATGATACAGCCATACGGTTTCTTCCATGATCTCGAATAGTGAGTTCTGCGTCCGTGATGCATGATGAACCGTTTCATTAAAAAACAGTATCACTCTGATTACTTGAAACGGACTATCGTTTTTCGCAACAACCTAATTTGTGTGTCAGGAGTGTGAGTGGAAGCTCCTATTCGGAGAGTCCACTGAGAAACCATAATGGTGGTTTGCTTTTAGTTCTATGTAGACTCGATGCAGTTAAATTCAGAAACGACGGCACTGTGGTCGCCAGTTGTTATTTTCCAACTTAAGTAGTATTTACAGATGGGTGGACAAAGATTCTCGGAAGCACACGACCGGTTTCGCGGTTATTGCCGTTCATCTAGTATGCGTATCCGGTACTCCGCTGTCCGTCCACCAGTTGTGCGCTCCATATGTGTTTCATTACACCAATCTAATCCGGAGGTTAGCTGCATCCAATCCACCTAGAATTATCAACGAACCACCGTTGTGGTTTCTCAGTGGACTCTCCGAATAAGGGCTTCTACTCACGCTCCTGATTCACAAACTAGACTGTTGTGGAGAAAATCCTGTGGAGTGTACAGGTATCAGAACTAGTGGATGAACAGAGGATACGCATATCTGAAGAGCGCCAATAACCGCGAAACCGGTCGTGATCTTTCGAGAATGTTTGTCCATCCATCTGTAAATGCTACTTAAAATTAGAAAAAGACCATGGTTTAAGTTGACAGGTTGTCCCTCAATCGTTCACCAAGGATCTCGAGCTAAACAGACAAGAGATCTACTGATCTACTGATGAAGATCTGCTCATTAATTTTCGGAGAAGAATTTTCCATTCTTGGGCGTGTTTCTGAATGTTGTCAAGATAGCCTGCCAAAAACGACAAGATCCCCCAAGTTTCCCGATCTGGTTTGTTACATCACGATTTTCGGCTGGAATGTTTTCCTCGTCAAATTCGTGGTGATTTTCTACTCACTCATCAAGTGCGACAACAAACACTGTGGTGAAAATGTGGGTTCTGAGGCACCATTACCTGTTGAATAGTATTAATTTCGAGAATACAACGCTGCCAGATACTTCAGATTATTAGCAGTACTTTTGCAGTTCCCGAGACGTAACTGAGAGAACGGCGAGGTAAACGACGAAGGGGTGGTTGACTCGAATTCATCCGCTGGTGCTTGGTCAGTTGGCTGGAAACACTCGGAGTTGATGACCAATGCCAGTCCAGTTAGATTAGTTCTTCTTCGTCGTCTCATTGGATGAGGATAATTGTTGTTGCTGAATTTCGTCATGAATGAAAAAAGAACTGGAAACGACGACATTGCTACCCGTAACGGTCACCGCATTTGGCATTAGTGATCAAAACTAAGGGGTAGGTGGACATCAGAACACAAGTCGTCCTATACTCTTACAATCAGAACTAAACATGTGGTCATAGATACATTGCTGCTGAATGACAGAACGATGTTATTTGTGTTAGCCACGATATCCGGACGCCTGGCCGGATCAGTTCGTGAAAAAGCAAGTACGTTGAGGAGAACGCTCTGATTGCGACACACAGAATTTGGGGTATAAGAAAACCAAAAGATAGAAATCAAAAACCTTCATTTAGCTGACCTTAATCATTTCTGCGTTTCCATCGGCCACCGCGATTGTGCTGTCTGGCATTACGGCAATCCCGTTCGGTTCCCGAAATTCGTGCACGGCAGCACCGTAACATCCAAAACGTAGTAGACAAGTTGTGATTGCACGGGGAATACTCTGCCATAGAAACAATACATTTTGCAAACATACGCAAGCGCTATCGTCGATGGTTGATGTACAGCGTACACAATTTGTGAGTTAATTGAATAGACCAATAGAAATGACTGAATCACGACATTATTTAACTTTCCCCCATTCTAATCAATGCGATTATGTTTCTGTTATGCATGTCTTACATTACGGAAACTGCTCTGAGTAGTACTCTGGAACATTATCAAATAAGCTTTGGAGAAGTAACCTTTTCCGTGTTGAAACACTTCAGACCGTACGATGATTTCCCACTTTTACAACTGATCATTTGGGCGCGTTCTTTTTGTTGTTTCTTGTGTTCTCTAATTCCTTTTCTCAATAGACCGAAAGCTGTTATTGCTCTCTCTCTCTGTTGTTCGATTTGATCCCAGCCGATTTATTCCAGTCACGTGGCTGTTGGTGTGTTACTGGTACGCCATTTTTCGTTGTCTCATTTTCCTGATATATAGTGGCTATTCGGTAAGGGTTGCTGAAAGAGCTCAGAATAACCTTAGTTCACATGGCCCGGACACATTTGAATGGTGTTGTTTTTGTTTTGTTTTAACAAGCTGTTTTGTGGTCACTTCCACTTTCTTCTGGTAGGACTAGTCCTACCGGCCATCATGAGTTAACAGAACAGTTGTTCTTTCCATCCATTACATGTATATACATGTATGTATTCATACTACGTAGTGTGTAAATGGTTCGACAAAATTTCTCCGAAAGCACACGACCGGTTTTGCTGTTGTTGCCGCTTATCAGGTATATGTACCCGGTACTACTCTGCCCATTCATCTTCATATATATATATATATATATATATTATATATATATATACCAGCTTCAAAGCAGATAAGGTGCCAACTCAGTGTTAGCAACAATAGAAATGGGGAAAATGTGCGGTTTTTATTTTCACCGTAAAAATATTGATTTTTTGGTCATTTCGTCTGACTTCTTGACAATTTTGTGGGGTCACGAGGTTTCAACAGAGAGGTGGTGTTGGATTCGCGCTACCGACTTCTGTTCCTAGCCATGTCCCTCAGCGTCTCTAAACAACTGCAAACCTCATCCCTTGAGTCCCAAACGAGGGCGCGGGAAGCTCCAACCGAAGCCAATGTTGCCAGCTTTTTCGTATTTTCGAGCCGAGTCATAGTCTGACCGCCATATCGGTTCTTTCACAGCCCATGCGAATACAACAGGGAAGAGCAGACGATGGACAAACGTACTCAAAGCACGTCGGAGTTAGTGTACAGCGATCATTCTAATCAGAGGACAAATATCCACCCTCAAATCTCAACGAAGAACCTCACAATTACGCACTCAATTTTCCCATAAGACGCGGGCGATACTTTAGAGAAATCGTTGGTCTAATGCGGAAAGTCGCCTAGCTTCCTGGACTTGGAGTGGCCAGGTGTCGCAACTATAAAATGAAACGCTCTGAACCACGGAGTTGTAAACCAATCCCTTAAGGGAGAGATGGGTATAGTGAATGAGTCGTAAGGGCTGCTGGTTAGTGAAAGCTGCTCTGGCTTCCATCATTCATGATTTTATATCCCCAACACCACCTCTAGTTGTAACCAATCTTTCGTGGTACTTAAATTTATCGACTAACTCAAGCTGATCACCAAAGAGAAAGGGTGCAGGCAGAGGCTCCTGCCAGTCTTGCAAAAGTACTTTGCACTTTGAAGGCGCAAAGGATAATTCAGTCACCGAGCGTTCCAAAGAGCGTTCAACTGCCTGGGCACTGTTACTCAGGAAGGCGATATCATCGGCATATTCTGAGTTGAAAACTCTGTTCCCTGGGAGTTCACTCAAAGAACTGACACTATCTCCAACTAAAACGGAGGTTCGGCGTTGAGCATTGCTAGTGCACAATCCAGATATTGTGATCTTCAAATCTACTTCTCCTGAGATGAGTATGAAGAGGGAGCACAGCCAAACTTATTCTCGGCATCATTTCGTTGCATCTCAACAGTGAGAAAATAGATGGCTCTGCTTTTGTAGAAACTAAGAGGCTAACGAGGTACAAGCAATCAAAGTTCAGTCACCAAGGTAGACCAAGGCTGACAGATATTTTCTGGTATGGGATTGGCTGACATTCGTTGATTGTCAACGTCTCCAAAATGTATCGCAAACAGTAGCTCGGGAGTCTTCAGAATGACTGGCTGCGATTGGCCTTGTATGATTTTTTAAATTGATAGTGATGAATCTGCAATGTGCGTCACGTGATTTGCATACCTTCCTGCGTTGACCATATATGGATCCCGCAAATTGGAATGTATAATCTCCCCTTAAATATCGGGCAGTTCGCTGCAATGTTTTTTTGTCAACGTAGGTTTCCCTGTGTCAATACCTTCACTGTGTCTGTGTTTTAGCTGAGACGAGATACTTGCAAGATGACTTTATAGGAACCGGAAGAGAAGTAATCAGTTGTAGCTATTCGTCACGCCATGCACAAACATGAATCAAGTTACTGTGTTTCATCATATTACTTTAGAAGACTGACAACTAGGACCCGAGGTACTCGGGGTACTGTACACAATGATGCATCAGTGATCTGCCGCGGGGGAGAGTAGGAGGGAGTTTTTACGTGTTCTATCTGAAATGACAAAAGCGCACAGAAGAATCCATGAACCGAAAGCTCAATTGGTGTCTTCACTGCTGCCTACGATAAGCTCAGTATTTCTGTGATCTTGTCTTTTCAGATCAAACACGTGCCACCCCCGCTGAATATCATTGGTCCAGCGTACGATCACAAAAGCTCAGAAGCTGCACTCAAACTGGTGATAGTGCTTTGACATACAATCGAAAGCAAGATATGTGAACTTTGGAGTCCGGCTTTTGTTCCAAATGACTTTTATGGAAGTTGCACTAGAGATAGTCAGGTAGAAATTCGTACCAAATTACCAGCTGACAGCTGCTCTGATTGTAACTTTCATGAGTAATGTTTATTCATGTGAGCAAACAGCACGCGTCTACATGTGATTGGCGTTTCCGGGTTACGAGCTGATGACACGAGAATCGGTTATTCGGAGACGGTTCATTTGATGATGTGTGACTGAATGAGCCATAAGCTTGCATTTGTTCCCCCTAATCTCTCCCTCTTCCTTTCCATTCTACCTTTTCGCATCAAAAAAGCATACATTCGTAATTCTTTCTCGCCGGTTTTCGTGGGCTCATATGAGCGCATTACTGAAGATCATTTCAGTTCAATTCGTTCAATCATCAACCACGCACTACTGTGCTCTGGCTTTGGCTGCTGACTTGTAGCGGCATGGTCGTCGTCGTCGTCGTCGTCATCGACTCTTATCGAGAAGCATAACGTGAAAAACAGCGTAAAACAAAGTAATAAACGGAATTCGCGAAGACAAAAATAAGACCAAGAATGTGACTACGTCACCGGCCTTGACACCTTGTCATGTCTCGTGGGCCCCAACCCTGAAGCCTGACACATACCATTTGGGCCAAGTCCACTGGTCCATTACTGCAATGCACAAATTTATGGATTCCCAAACACTGAGTTTCTATTTTTTGCAGAAATTCACCGAGCCGGACTGTGGTCCTAAGGGAAGCAGATGTTCTGGAAGATGCTAGCTGACTGGGTACCAGAATACGAAGACTTTAAAAGAAATAAGACGTCGTTACATCTTCTACGCTCGAAAACGAAATGTTCATGTCATGGTTCGTGGTATTACCGCAAGTAAACAACCATTGTAAACACAATATTAATGCGCTATTCATCCAACGAAAGTATTCGCGCTTGTAGCACATCGAAAGATTGTATAAAAAGTAATCAGCGGTACCGAATTCTAGATGCTTTAATGTACCGTACAATCTCTTTGTAGTATGGAGATTGGTATAACATCACATCCGTTATTTGAGTTTGTGAAGATCATGTCATTCGACTTTGGCTAAATGAGTGGCAAAAAGGCATAAACTTAAATTCAGAAAAAAAAATCTGGAATTCCAAGGAGTGTGTTGAAAAGCTCACGTAAATCGATAGGGATTGGATTTATTGTTGAAGTCTATCGTACTAGTTGTTACTGTCACCGGAGGAATTGGTCGTGGTGACACTTTAGTACAAGGGAAGAGGTATACAAGTCAACCAAGTCATCAGTACCGTATTGCCCTGAGGAATAAGAACTCGCACCTATGCCACCGATAATTCGGCGAGCGAATCACAATAAAGTGATCCTCAGAAGGTCAGGTATGCTGTCCATCTCGAAGGTTGACCGATTTGTTTCAATAAACTAACATTTGTTGTGGAATAAGTAGATTTCAGAAATGGATTTTACGTTGTTCACGAACGGAACTGAGCTACGAAAAGAATGGTCACTGTTTTCTTGACACCATCAACTTGATGTCACCCAAAACTGTACTGGCCAAGGGGATCAGTTTTACCATAAACACGTTACGAGCTATTAGGCAATTGCGGAGATGACTCTCTTATCCAAAGGATACACTTGCTATCTAGGGCCTGTGATCGGAAAATGGAAGCCGAACAAAACAGCGTGATATGGGGCAGTATACAGCGACAAAGGATTTTGTAGAATCCTTGTTGTTGTTATTATCATTCACCGGTTAATACCAAATGATCACCATGAACAAAAGAGGACCGAGAGCCAACAGAGCACCGATACCTTAGGCCGCAGAATACGGCGTCAACCGTTAGATTCCAGAGGCGTACAACTGTCAGGTATTCACAATTCACTGTTTAAAAGTCCTCTGGGGATCACGATGGGCTAGGATTCGATGGTGTCTACAGATATATGGTTAAAAAGGGCAAATACTGATTCGTCCACCAGAAAAATTCCTTAAGATATATGGGTTATCACAAGAGTTCCGAATACACTCGCGTCTGTGAAATGTTACACCCTTCTGGTAGGAGAAAAACTGGTAATTTTTAAACAAATGCTGCATTTCAAAGCTGGGGCATTTTGTAAATTTCAGCTTGTTTTACGTGGGGGGGGGGGGGGGGGGAAGGTCTGCTGCGTGTGTTTTCCTCTTAGCTAGCTACGATTCTGAACCATGAACAACAAAAAACCTACCGGCAAAGCGACCGCATTGATCAAGTCAGTAAGATCGACTGCATCGCAAAATTGGTTCTGACCAGTAGGCAACTTTGGCAGGTCATCACAAAGGCAACCGGAGTCACTCAGGTCGGAATGATCAAGTTTGATAGCAATGTTTGCTGGCCAAGTTGAAATTCTGGACGCAATGGCACGATACAATTCACGCTGTTTTGTGGAATAGTGTGGATCCGTGCTCTGGCGTATGAGCTGGTGCCACTGCTCTTTAAGTTTCATATAGAAACGCCCCCGCGTTCTCGTCACTGGCAAACAAGTGATTGACGAAACTTCAGATCGATACGGTTTTGCGCAGACCAGATTGGTCCTTTGCGTCACCAATTTTTCTTCCGCAGTATCAAAAAGCTCCAATAATACTTGTGTTGTCGAATTCCCGATTGAATATGTTAGTGTCGTTATGTCTGAGGTAGAATCCTCAAAAAGCATAACCAGACGAGTGAAATTCAGTTTGCAAAAATTCAATTTTGGATTATTTGGGCCCCAAAACAGCACGTATTCAGCAGTTGCATCTGACAAGCTATGACTCATTGTACCGTAATCGATTGCTTCCATTGGGATCGGGAACAGATAGAGAGGATAAACAGACGGATTTAACTGTTCATTTCTTTTGCCGCAAGGAAATCGCAGAATGGAAATCACCGGAGTACAGTGATCACAAAATCGGTGACCTGTAGAAGACATGGATTAGTAATAGTATTAATAATAATATTAGTAGCAATAGTAATAATGATGATAATCTGGTTATTTTCTTTGTTTATTACGCAACATTGATACAACAATCCAAGAGTGGGACGCTTTAAATTAGCTTCTGGAACGGAAATTGACACGCTGTGGTAAGATTTGAAGCCGGAACCCCAAAATGTTTAGCTGCCTATGCTGATTGGTTGACCACCGTCATGGCTTTAGGATTTGACCACTAGCAAAAGGATTGTCGCTAGGAGAGAACCACATTCTACAAACTGGCGAAATTGGACAGAACTAGATCAATACGTTTTATGCCAACCGGAGATTTTGTAGCTGTAATTGTTATTCAACGGCTATAAGCGATCAGAACTCGTAGTAGGATCTGGGGGGAGGGAGTGTAAAGCAGAATGCCAATTTTTCGGCCTTCAGGAGGCACTTCACTTTCAGAACAATTCATCTAAGCTCGATGTTATTGATCCGCTCTCTGAATGACGAACAAAGGATTGACGCAGGTTTGTGCTCTATGGTGTTTTCAGCCTGTAATGGTACAAAACAGTGAGATTGCTTGCAAGTTGAACGAAGTGCGTGTGAGGCTGACACAACCGTCACGTGTTTTTTAGCTCATTCATTCACCCCAAATAAGTTGAATGACTGTAACCTGATTTATTATGGGAAGTTAACATCAGCACGAGAGATTTATCGAACGGACGCAGCGTAGTCTCGTCATCGTTACTGTCAATACTTACAACCATCTGCGCACATTAGCAGCAACCAAGTGTTTGCATGGGCTTTAAACTCCTTAGCAAAACGGGAGACAATGTAGCGAGATTACTTAGTTCTGTGTTCTGGTTTCAGAGCTTACCCCGAGGTCGCTGTGGTTAAGCACTGCCGAGGAATAGCTACAGAGTTGTAACAACTACACAAGGGCATTAGAAGAATGCGGCAAAGAGTGATGCGTCGTCCCCGTGAGGTCATCTATCCTAGTATTTAAATCAACCCAACTCAAGTCAGTCAACTCCTCGTCCGTTTGCACTATCAGATACACCCATCATCCAGTGGTATCCACTGACCAAAAACAAAGTGACAGTAAGAATGATTTTTATGGGGTATTGATTATTTCTCAATAGAGACTATACCATATGATTCGCGAATTCTCACAGCGCACGTGAATCTGCATCAGAAATAAAATCGTTTGCTAATCTGTTCAGGTAGTACACTGGAACACGCAGATACCGAATGACACAGTTCGTCCTTCGTCATGTGCGTGGGTACATGCGTGTGCACTCGGCGGACCGTTGTCATGAATACCTTGATCATTTCGGTAGCCGGTTAGCGTAAAAACAAAAACGGAAAGTGGCATGATGCATCACGTGTTCACTGCATAACACCTTGTTATGCAAGCGGATGAGGTCAAACTTTCGAATTTGCATATAGACCCATCTGAAAAGAGTTTTCGTAGGTGACAATACTATTTTAAGACTGAATTAAGAAGTCACCACACTGATTTGCATAAGTATCACATAAATTTGGAAAACTATCAGCGTAATCTGAGGACCGAACGCAACGGTTGGGTTTCGTATTCTTATATTGCTTCTTCTTGGTCAGTTGACCACAAGCCTCTCTGACCGACGATTGGCCGTTGTGACCACCTGTCATCTCACGCTCTTTCCGTGCAGAAATAGCAAGGACCTCAGTAGTGGGATTTGACGCCCTCACCGAGGGATGTCGATCCGGTGGATCAGTGGGGCCGTATGCTCCGAGCGAGACAATCGATTTAGCCCGCCCTATCAATGCAAAATAATGCGTAGATTGAGAACATGCAAATTACTTTAACTTGGGGAATAGCTTGGCACCCCGCCATATTAGTTATCAGCTGGTATTTCCGCTAGATTTTTAAGTCCCAACCAGTATATCTCGAGAGTAATTCCTCACGAAGCGTGTTTAGTATAAGTGTATACGGGTACAGTATATGGTAACAGTATATGATAACATTACCCCATGTACATATATCCTGAGAATCAACAGGAAAGACAATATCCAGATATCCGCAACTTATGGAATCTCACACTGGAATCTGGAAGTCTTCGTATCATCTCGTGTGCAGATGTTTATTTTTAATTCTTAGTAAGTACTGTTCAGCAGATACAATAGATGCCCTCTATATTCTTCATTTTTCCAATAAAAACTGCAGAAAAAAGGGTAGGAAATCTGTAGGGAGCGGTAGAATATTGGTACTGACCTGGAGGTGACTGAGTTTAGATGTGTAAATTCATGAAGAATAATTACTATAGACAAACATGACTAATTATTACTTAGCCCTAGGCATTTTGTATGTTGTTCGATGCCACAGGGCTGTTCGTTGTTTGTCTGCTTTGTGTAAAGACAATTGGTTTCCGCCAATTGAAAAGCACACTGTTGACTGCTCTGATTGCGCACGGTTGAACCTTAACTTCCCTAGCCAGTATCGCGTCCGGTGCCACGCTAAAAAGTAAACGTGTTCGACACTGTTCCAATACAAACTGTCCTTCACCTATCCCACTGACTTTTACCGTCTTTTGGCAACCGTTGGAACCTTTGGATTGTTGCCGATTCCTTAGACAATTTCTCGGGATCTATTTAGTGCCTTGTATCCGCAGTACTCAATATTCTGGGGAAAATGTTGAGGTTTCCGATCATCTTTAGGGGAATATGTGACAACATACCAATTCCTTTTGCAACTGATTACAGTCGAAACTGTTTGGATTAATGAAAATCCAGCCAGATAGGTGAGCTGAAATCTTGATGAAGTATCCAGTTGGTATGGTTGCTTAGTGAATTAGCTTTCAGTTAGGAAACACTGTGTGACTGAATGCACATGGCAGGCTGTTTTCCCATTTAAAGCACGGAGTATCCTTTATTCGATCGGTCAGTACAGAAAGAAAATAAATGCTGCAAGGTATTCCAAAGTTAGATTGTCTTACAATAATGATAATCCTAATCCCAGGCACTACGTATGAGAATGCACACGTTATCCATCCTTTTAGCTATAGACTCGAAGATACTGAGTATGTGAGTTCAATTACTGTGGAAAAGAACCGTACTACCATAGCGTTGTTTCTACCCCAATGAATACTGGTAGAAATACGGAATCCGATCTAAAATATGTCTGTTCGTTCAGTAAAAACAGGAATGAATTCTTTCATTATTGTGCTTTGAGCGGCAGACGCCTTAGTAATTGGCAGCTCTGTGAAATTTATTGCTATTTTATCTTCTATGGAACTGAACTCCACTGGAAGAACTTGCAAGATCAATATTCTAACGAATGGCCAGCTTATCGGTAACCTAATCAGGATGGGTACGATCACAAAGCCGTCAGTCATAAGAAAAATTACCTCGATTCAAATACAGGTGCACAGAGTCAGCAAACTGTGAAGAATTCGTTGGACAGCAGAGCCGAGATTTTTGCGAAAAATTGCAGCATTCCATGAGATTTACTTCAGGGACACTTCGATTAACTCTGCCGGCCTGTTCTTAACGGGGATGAAAACCACTTCGTAGCAATCCTGCGTGACATTAAACAACTGATTATTTCTTAGGTGTTGTTATATAATTCGAAGTTGATATTCGCGATATATATATATATATATATATATATATATATATATATATATATATGCCTGTGGTCAGCTGACCATTGAGACGAACTATACGGATGTGAAAACCAGCCATTGCTTTCGGTTCTCAGATTAAACTGATAGATTCCGAAATCAACTTGACAATTTCTCAAATTAGTGTGATAGTTTCCCAACTGAAATTTAAAAAGGTTCAGTCCACAGCCTCGAGAAAACAAGTACATATTAGGAAGAACCATTTGGTTGCTCTAGTCATATGAAGTAGCTAACTCGTATCCAAATCTTAGCTGCCAGTCTAATATAACAATGTCCCATTACTCTTTCGTGGAGCGGGAAAACGAAATACCCGTCATCGACCATTCGCACGAATTTCATTTCAGTCCAACTCTTTCGAATAAAAACCTCGTACTTCGGCGCTTTGATTTTGTTTACTACTTTACATCATTATCTGTTAGAAAATAAAACAAATCAAACTGTAATTATCAAATAAACAGAAAATCAAGGTATCAAGTGAAAACCATGCAAATAAAAAAAGATTTCAAATACAATTACTCTAGCAAGCACGACACCAAGCCATTTCACCTGCCATCTTCAACCATCCATTGGAACCTGCTGCGGAAGCCGAACGATTGCAAGTAGATCAGGCCCACTGGTTGAAGCTCCCATACTTTCAGTCATGTCACAACTGATGTTGAAACCCCATCCCCAACCACTACTCGCCTTGGAGAACAATGCAAACCGAACAGGCTTCTCTGTTGCTAAAGGTAACACGTGCTGACCAGAAATGGGAAATTGAGTTCCAGTACTCTGCGCGTTCCTCCCCCCCCCACTCCAAAGCTGCTGTTGATACCGTATTCTTATCATATTCAAGGCGTGCTACGAAGAAATCAGTTTTCACAAGTAGACAGTATTCGCTCATCTCCAACCAGCAACGGCCACGTTAGTGAACCGTCTAAGAGGAATAACCTAACTGCTTCAGTGTACCTTTGATGGCTAAATAGCTATTATTTCGACTTCGAGAGTGGCTCAGATTGGGAATGGTTGCGGCAAAAAGAATTTCTCATTGTAGTTTATGAAGTATTGTTAGCGTCTGTAAGTAATCGGTCAGTTCTTGCTTGTTTGAAAGCAAGAGTCGGTTGAACCTTTGAGTCGGTTGATCAACTGCTACATAACATCATTTTCCCGATATTGAACCATCTCTGATTAGAAGCGTACTACTCGGACACACCACAGGTTCATACAATCACCTATTCTGTTGTTGAACTACCGGTAGTCGAGCGATCCAAGTCTCTGTGGATTCTGAGGTAGAAGATTCGAACCCAGACACTACCGGCTAACTTTTATTAGGTTGATAATCTATCGTTGTCATGTGACTTAGTAGCGTATGTGAACTATTGGGGTCTTATATGAATCACTACCACCACAATTCTCAGGCTCATGGATAGGTCGACTCCTATGGTTCTAGTTACACTCAATCCACGGCACCCATGCATAGGCATGCAATGTAAATAGCAACAACACACCAAAAAAACGCTTCGAAAACATGCCGTTTAGTATCCGCTGACAAGAGTGTAGTAGCCAGTGTCGGTAAGTTGGTGACCATGACCTGCACGGGGTCAAACCACTTTTCACGTGGTCTGCAAAAGGCTGTCATACTCCGTAAACGGACTCGGAAATCCATGCCTAGTGATCTTGTGTGATATGCGTTCTCCGAAAAAGTTTGATTACTGTACTCCAGGCAGTCATCGCTAAACAAGCCATTTCGACTATTGGACGAGCCCCAAAGGCTTGTGGTAGTGATATACTGTGTGAGACAAATGTATAGGACCCCATAATTTCTTCGCATATTCCCGTTCTTCTATTCGATCTGGTCAGAAAGACAGAATGCGCGATACGATACGGCATATCCAGTTTCCGAAAGAAACCAAATAACACGTGTCAATTAGAGTAAAGAACACGAAAAACGAGAATGGCTTCCGCAGTTACCAGTTAAAACCGTATGCAACGGCCATTCTGCTTAAGGACCTCGATACATCTTCTCGGTGTACCTCTTGCAAGAGTGGTGATTGTCCGTTGCTCAATGTTCACCTGCTATCGCTTAGGGGCGGTCATTATTCACTCTTCGAATGGTAAGCCATGGAATCTTTGTGCCCCTGGCGAGAAAGTACGCCCTCAAGGTTTTCAGTCGGGTTCAGGTCTGGGAAGCAGGTTGGTCTCTGCAAAACCTGGGTCCCATTAAAAACAGCTAATATTTTGTAGTATGTGATCAGTGAACAGAATCATTATTGTGTTGGAATATGGCGTCATCCTGCAATCCATCAGTCAGTAGAGGAAGCGAAGACTCTTAAAACGAACGAGTATACGCAACGGAATCTTGGATGCCTTCACATATAACTAGATCACTTCGACCGTTGGCTGAGAAGGCTCCTAGAACCATCATTGAACTCCTATCATTGTTTCTTTGACTGAAAATTCTCCTTTTCTGATATCATCCCAGCAAAGATTCCAAGTATCTGATCCGTTGAAATTACTTTCCGTCTTTGAAGTAGACATTTTCCCACTTCATTGTCCTTACTACGTGTGCTTCAGCCCGTGATAAGCACCGTTCTATTTGCAACGGTGAGTGTAATACGTATTTTCGTCGCTTCATATTTCATCCATGGCACAGCTTTGAGCCTTATTGGAACTTCTGTTTCGAAATACTGATTCAGATCAACGGATTCCTCGTTGACAAGCAGCACGTGCTACTGGAAGCTAGACGAATTAATCTGGATTCGCCCGATTGCGTTAGCTTTTGGACGACCCATTCTATTTTTGGCGCACATCGCTCGTAACATTCCAGATGCCGTCGTGCGACGTTTCTTTCCATCTAACATCATCTGACGACTTCGTGCATACTGAATCCCATTTGGTAGAATCCGGATATTTCGCCCAACTCGAAATCTTCCAATTGTGTAGCACCGTAAGGCGCATAAGTGCAACCAACGCGAATGAAGGTCACCGATACTGACTAGACCACTTGGAAGCATCACGTATTCCATTGCATATGACTCACATGATTCGGGTTCTCATGGATTTGCCAGTTGCCAATTCCACAGGCCTAACGAATCAGCCAGGTTTATTGGTCCGTCTGGTTCTGTGAAATTTTCCATACGAAAGTGTCCGTGTATCCTAAATTTTGTGAACTAATTAGCACACAGTTGATAGTTTTCCTCGGAAACTTGATATACCGTATCGCACGTGCTTTCGTCTTTCTGACCAAATTTGGTTCCGTTTTAGGATACACAAGTGGGAATATGGGAAAAAGATGATGAGGTCCTATAATTTTGTCGCGCACTTTAGAGTTGAAGCAACATCATTCGTACAAAGACAGAAAAAAAGCACTATGAAGCACATTACAGACAGTAGTTCATGGTAGTAGATTCATCACACTTGACAGCATCAAGTCTATACCATGAACCAAAAGTATCTCTCCAATGATGAAGTCATGATGTGAATGACATCACTCTTTGTGCTTTTTAAAAATAGCAAAAGACACATTATTTAGACTACTTTAATAGGGCAGACGTTCTCAATTGTTTTACTTGTACTGACCAAGATGAAACGAACCAGTGCTTTCCAACGGTTCTAATGGATTTTTCCGTGGCTGTATTGGGTACTTACACCTGTAGAATAAGATCGCCAATAATCAGTAGCTAGAGTGTTTTAGACACTCAAACAGTTAACTCATCTCCATCAGACCACATTAATTTTACTTGCACGATAAGAATAATTTTCTCAGAGTATTTGTGTGTTCACGTGACCACATAGGTTGATCTGAGTGTATTTGTACTTTCTAGATCGAGATGAACAATCGACGCGGTTCATTTTTTCCGGAATTGAGAATAAAGCTGGTCACACTCATCGGTCAGTTCATCAGTGCGCACAGCTGTCAGGAGTGTTTAATCGATATACCAATGGTCTACTAAAGCAATTCTTATTCGTTAAAATAATGTTTCCGTATTTATTTGAACAAACACAACGGAAATATTTTCCATATGCTATGACTGGCCGCGAACGTACAGCACTGAATTTTAACTATGAAATGGATTGCTAGGACATATGGCATTTGTGTCTATGGCCGTGCATCATTGGCTAAAGCCTTGACAGGCTCAGTCTGGAGCATATACGTTTATGAGAGCACAAGGTAGAGCTCAGGTGACTGGTCGATAACGCCTCTAGCATTCTTAGGCGATCTGGATCAAGGTGATACAGGTTGACGCAGAGCGCGTTGGTTGGACTGACCTTGAAAAGAGAAGTCAGAATCGCAATATTGAATGATTTATGTCCAGAACGATTTAGCTGCATTGCTACACAGTACATAACCCAGTAACACTTAATGTCACAGTTTATATATGATCGAAAGCATGACAACAAAATTACGAACATATGTGCTTCACCAAGGCTAACATAATGTCACATACGGTTCATTCTGTTTGTACAACGTTGGTTCCCACCGTTTAATCACTATCGCTTCGGCCAATCTAAACAGTCCCGTGTTTGCTGTCCTCCTGATCACCGGAAACGCTCTTTCTTTGCCATCCTGGTGTTCATTTATCACTGAACGTTGAGCTATTGACCTTGTGCCCACTCTCGATCAAGGAGCGAACGATAGCCGAAGTGGGTCAACATGTCGCAATCAACGTTTGGGTCTGCTCGTACGGATATTATAGAATTTAGAGGTCATTCATGTAACAAAAGTTGGACTACCTATTTCCTGGTTGAACAGGCAGGCTCACTTGTTGATACTCGGATCCTCAAGCAACATTGATGACCTGAACCGAACGCGTGCATTGAATTAAAACCGTCCTCGCCATCTCGGGCTAAATTTATAAATTTATAAGAACGCATTTTAACCGCAGTATTTTAACTCCCACTGCTATAATCGTCTACCGAGTGTGTCCTTGATATCAGCTAGGATAGGGTAGAAAGTTTTTGATCTTTCTAGGCCTATCGTTGAATTGCACCTACTGCGAGAATCCTGGGCGATATCGGCTAGTAATGAAGAGAACAAATATTCCAAATCAGAATCTTCTGGTGACTAAGCATTTTGCGTTCCAACACGGGTTTGAATCCCAGCGATGCGATTCACGGTCCTCGTAGAAAAAACAGTCCAAAAGTTATCATTACTACCAAACTATTTATTAGGAATCATCAATTTGTCATCTTCGGACCCAAAAGGCTAAAGTTCATTGGCAATTTTTTCAGTTGCTTTAAATATATACTGTTATCAGACCAGCATAGAAATGGACGACCACTAATTAACTTACAAGAATGGGTCAGTCTGGTTCGAACGTTCTGTCCACCCCACCCCCCACCCACCCCCCTTTAACTCCTCACAATGCCGGACCGACGCGCATCCAACAAAGTTGATCAATCCCGTGTCTGCTTTCGTTGAAGAAACTAAAACAGTCGGATGTCAATAAACGGGAGCTCGTGAACTTCCCTGTTGTCTAATTTGTGCATTATGTTTTCATCGTTCAAGAGTAAGTAGAAAATCTGTGTGAATCAATTCGTAGATTTCTCATTTTAACGTTTGGAGGATTATGATTTGAAGAGCTCTGCAGTTTATCCCTTTCTGAATGCACGCTTACTCTAAGTCAACTGGTGACTGGTTATCACGTCATCAAAAGCTCATCGGACATATTCAGAATGTTAACTTCAAATGTACTCACGAACTTTGAGACACAGTACCCACTTTAACCTGCAAAGGCCAAACACGACTTGGAGCGGTAATAATAGTACGATATATTAGGTATGCGGTCGCAGCTAGTTTAGGGCTGCCAACTAGCGAAAGTGACCGGTGGCCGCGTGAGGATTTGAACCCGGGATGGAATGGTCTAAAGCCCTCCGTGATGATCGTTTGATCATCGCCGGTCAAAAAATTCTTTTAGTCTCTTTTTATCGGATATTAACTGGTCCGCCTATCTATCGATCAATGCACTTCAGTAATTGGAATCTGTCACATTGGGGTATAAATCGACTCTCAGGGAGCGTCAGAAGTAACACATAAGTACGATAATACTTCAGAGAATATGCCTTAACTGTAACATTAAATAATTTTGATATCATTAGTAGAAGATTTGATTGATATAATGCCATTTGTCAAACAGTATCAAAGGTTCTGGTCTCACTGACGGGGAGAGGTTGATGGGTGTGCACGGCTGATGACTCCTAACGGTTGGACGAAGCAGCTGATTTTCAACGATAAAATGAGCGTTGATACTGCATGATGGATCATGTTACGTAAAACGATGTGCTCACTAATTTCGCACATGTCGCAGATGAATTCTACTCGTTTCCCTTTGAGATCTGAGCGGCAAATGACAACCAATAAATGATCCCTGTGTTTCAATTGTCTGCTACAGAGTGTTCTTATGCATCACTTGCTGTCCACTGAATAGTTACATGTAATCTGATGACTCACATAAAACCAAATCTTCAAACCGTTCCTTGGTTAAACATCGCATCCAGAGCAAAATTTCGTCAGTAGAAAGACCCAACAGTTTTCGCAGTGAAATCCGAGTACGGATTGGATAAGAACCGTTGCCATCCTTTCTTTGATTCACGTTGATCTCGTGGCGGATTAAATCAGAATTCCGAAGATATTCATACACGATGAATCGATCCGATTGGCAACCAATGGTAATAAAGGGCGACAGCTCATCGTCCGGCCCCCGATTCAATGACAACGGACCAAAGCACTCAGGTATCAGCGGGGATGAACGTGCCGTAATATTGTTGTGGGGTTTTGTCAATGGAACGCGCAGAACAAACCAGATGAAACGGGAATCACCTTGAATCTCGCGTACGTTGTTCGGCTCACCGGAGAGAAACTGTTTAGGGATTAAAACACATTGGGCGTGGTATAGCTACAATGAACTCATCCTGTACACAGCGATTTGGCCATGAATTTGGGTTCTGTGGATTTGAATGTATAAACCCCGTAGATTATTTCTATTGTTGTAAAACCAGCTTGGTTATAGCGCAATACCGCTTTGTAGCCGTTAAAATTGTGCAGTCGCGGACTTGTTGTTCTCTAGAAGATGAACTTGATGTCAAAATAGATTTCTCTGAAACAGAATTTATCACACACTTAGTAAAGCATATCTGAGCAACAGGAGACGGATTTCAATCAGGAAGTGGCTCATCATGCAGGGTATTAACGCGTAAATCCTCGTCCGAAAGCGCGAAACACCCGATTTCATCGGACGTGCTAGGAATCAGCATCATCAACTGCACCGTACATCCACCGAGGCCCCAACCGTTCCTACCCCTATTCTGCCGGGAATTGATAGAAATCGGGGTGTTTGATTGTGATTCACACAAGTTTCCAACGAGTCCGTAATTTTCAATGTTGATTTGAGTGTGCATGCTGTGTGCATACACATGCAAAGAACCTAAGCATCCGAACTAAGAATCAATGAGAACGGTAGTTTCTGATCCGTTTGAGTTCATTAGCTACATAACTCGATTGCAGGGGAAATTTTTTCCATGCTTTTACATACTATTTACTAACAATGTTAGTGTTTTCACATGCAGCCTCGTTGTTCGTTGGGTTAGCAGTGAAGCAGACACGAATAATTAACAGAAATCCTAGTTGTAATTCATTTGTGGACTCTTCAATGAAGAGTATTCATTCACACTCCATACGATTCAGATTAAATCCTAGTGAATATATATATATATATATATATATATATATATATATATATATATATGGTATCTACAAAATGTGACTTGTTGATACATTGTACCAACCAGCTATATTTCATTGTTGAAATCTGAGGGTATTACGATTCCGATTTTGCAATAGTCGGATATTACAAAACTAAGCACTGAGAGGAGTGAAAACTCTAAATGAAGCAGTACTAGAATAGCGAGATACCAAGTAAATCAAAGGTATCCATGTGGGCAAGTATACAATGCCTTGAAAAAGAATACAACATATCTCAGTTTCTCAACGAACTCAGAACAGAATTTCGATGCTAAGAGTTACAATGACTCGTATTCGCAAAACGGCTGGGCTTAGGGCCGACATACTCTGACCGCCAGCGCCCCACTGTAGTTCAATTTAGACCCCGCACTACTTAGGGTAATAACACGAGTAAATACTCAAAATGGTGAACACTTATTACTACGTAGGAGTGGCTCACACAGCGATGAGGTCAAGTGTTTTATAGCTTTCCGGGAGTGTAGCGGTTCGACCTCGGAAATGGACAGTCAGTTAGAAAACCAATCACCGAAGGGGAGAAACGTATAATTTGCCCATACATAAAGGCACAAGAAATTAAAAACCCAAGCTAACAGAAAATTAATGAGTTAAGATTAATCGAAAGGTATCGGATTTTGGGGTAAGTGATGTTCCTGTCGAAATCTGCGCCTTCGAATTGGGGATACTAAATTTATTCCGAGCCCAATGAACAAATAACTTTTTCGAGACTTCATCAGATGTTGCCTATGATTTTCCCGTAGGTGGTAAGAAGCACCATAGTCGCTTCTCGTTTTATTTGGGTGACGTGAGTGAAACCCCAGAAAGGTTCTCTGGAGTTTGTATTATTATCTAACAATATTAGTATTATTTGTATACTTGTGATTCCCCGAAACAATCCTAAACAAGCAAAACAAGTCTACTCTTATTTTACATCCTAGGGTTAGGGTTGCCACTGACAGTAAGACGTGAACCCTAACAAAGTATTCGCACACTAAAAAAGTTCAAAATTTCACTAGCACATCTTACTCACTCCCCCTCACTCACCAATAGCTGCTCATTCATTCCTTGTTTTAATAAGGAAAATTAAAAGACAGATTCAGAAAAGTCTCGGCCCTGTGGTGCATCAACTTCAGTAGAAAAAGTTATCCGTTGACAAGTCAGGAACAGAAAGAAAGAACCGTGGTGAAAGCTGCCTCGTTGATGTAACTACAAAACAGACTCAATACTGAGCGTAACCCCTTTAAAAATCAACTTCATAAAATCAAGTAAGACCCAGGTTGGGTAAAGCTAGAGCTTTATTGTAGAGTGAAACATGCCTTTCTGGGGTGATGCATTTTCCGGCGTATAGACACGTCGAAAAATGTCCCACTGGACTACAGCCGTATCTGTTCTTAGGTAATAAATCTCTCATGAATACTTTGAGGATGACAAGGATTTTCCTCGAGTTAAACAAAAGCCACCACACCAATCATCCAACGGCAGCGAGTGAGCCACAGGTGTCATTGGTAATTGCTAAGAGTAGTCTGTAGGATGTGCAAAAAATCTGTCGCTAGAATAATACTGAAAACCAGAGCAATCCGTTTGATGAAACCCAGTAAAATTCGTGACTGTTTTGGAATTCATTGCTGATTTTTTTCAGAATGAAGTCTACATTGCCTTCAGACGAGATATGAAAAATGAATTCATGCTAGAAACATGGTGGACGTTGTTGTTGTCCTAGACACAATAATCCATTTCTGGGGAGAACACAACATGTTGGGTATTACCGGAATAAGTCCTCCACTTGCTACCTCATTACGTGTTGGTGTCAATATCAACTTTTGTTCGGTCATGCCGTTAATGGCGATTATTTCCAAGAGATCTTAAGCTATTCTAGTTTATTTGTCTCGTAAATGAAGTGACATGGAGACGTTTGTTTCCAACGATGAGCACGAGCTAATCCCACGTTCGTTTGACCGTAATTTCCCATGTCCGATTTAGAGTGACTGATCTAGGCTTTCATACAACAGAAGTGACAAGAAACGGACATTACTGAAACGTTCGGATAAAATTTGGCTTGAAATATGAAGTCACTCAGTGCTGACTGTGCGAGCAGATTTTCACGGGGGGCGGGGGAGGAGAGGGGGGGGGGGTATACTCCAACTTATTCGATGGGGAAGATTTTGATTACTCTTGTGTTGATCTGAATGGTGAAAGTTTTCGGCCACCGCGGGTTCTGAACCGCACCAAGTGTGTGTGCTGGTCGTAAAAGCCTCCCTCAAACGCGGACGCCGTACACTATTCGCCTAGAAAAGCCCCTCCACCCCTGACGTAACTAAAACATTGCACATTATTGAAATCCTTTATTGATATCTAAATGTTTTGTTGTGGGTAGAATAGTGTGATCGTTCATAAACGGTCACCTTCGGATGATATGACAGCATTCACCCGTCAGATCATGCCCACTATCAAGCGTCTGATAATATATAGCACTATACGGTCCCACTACTCCTTCTACGCAGTATTCATCTCCACTGGCCATTTGCACTGTCACTTTTATTTCATTTTCCTTCCTTGTTGATCCCACAAAATGCTCGACTGGATTGAGGTCCAGGGTTCGAGGTGGCCCCGAGAGCGTCCTTGTACCGTGATGCGTTTGAAACTCGTTTACGACCAGAGAACGATGTACGGGCGCTTTGCCGTCCCGGAAAATGGCATGAGCAGTTGTGCTCAACAGAGGCAAGATGTGTCTACTCAGGAATTCTTGGTAAACTTGACCATTGACAATGCCGTCCAGAAATAACGGCTCGCCCCGAACTTCCCACCAGAAAAATTACCCAGACATGCACTGAACCTCCATCGAGCTGCATCGTTGACATCTTCAATATCGCTTTTATTAGTTTCAAGGATTTTTCCAAACATGCCTTCAACAACCACAATTGAATAATGAAAATGCTGAATCATCGATCCAAATGATCAACTGCCATTGCTCGTGCATCCAAACGCACCTCCTCATTGCCCACGCAATTTTCAGTGACTTTCAGTCAATAGAAGAACAAGAATGAGCCTGTGTAATCTAAATCAGTGTTCGCTGAGTCGACTATACACAGTGCGGATAGAAGCTACATAGGGTGATGGGTTATCGATCAGAACTGTTGCACAGGACCGATTAGAACTGAATTCCCCAATGTTGACTGGGCGAATCAACTGTGTCTACCTGGTGCCGACCTATTTACTAGAGAACTCGTTCTGACTCTCCAGAACCTATCTCTGTGTCAGCACGTGACACAACCGACGTGTACTCAAGGGGACCACAGCTTCATTTTGAACATGGTCATATCTCCCAGAAGCTCAGATGTTGAAGAAATCCTGTTCAGACCGTCTCATGGAGGCAGTGACCATTCGGTTCTGGTTATGCACGGGTGACGAGGAGCGCAGGCTGTGCCCGGAGTGGAGGATGCACCTCACTTTTGATGCATGCCGTTTGATGAAATACGCTAGTCCGTGGCATCCGTTCTTCGGTACCCTGGAGGCCGGTATGACACTGACCAGACCTGAGAGCCTATCTGAGATGCGGTACTTCATTTGTGTCATATATTTGCACCTCTTTTCCGGCTTTGTTCACATGCAAATGGACCTCCATGGTTTAACCAGAAGCTCAAAAATCTACTTTAGCGTGGTAATCGAGCTTTCAACTTTTTCATTCAACCGGGGCAGGATATCAGCACTATCGAGACATTCGCAATCAATGTTCCGAACTCAAACGTTCAATGAGGTGTGCATTCGATGAAACGCTTGCAGTTGACTGTGTGTGCTCCAAAACTTTGTTCAGTTACCTGAAACACAGGACAGGAACCACGATTAGCATACCAGCATTGATGAAGAACAATTTTCTGATCGAAGCGAATGATCGAAAAGCGGATAACCTGGAGAGACACGACGAGACTGCGTATGTACCAGAACGTCTACCTCTTTCAGAGGTGCAGAGCAAATCATCTATCATGCCTTTTTCAGAATTCGTCGAGAAGAAGGTAGCTGAAGCGCTACGCTCAGTCAAAACTCATCAGTTTCCAGGACGGACAGTGTTTATCACCTGGTAACAGATGAATTGGCTGAACATTGGTCCCACAAATAACAAGATTCTTTAACTCGTCGGTTTTGGTTGGACGATTACCTAAAGCTTGGAAACAGGTCTTCTCTTCCCTCTTGCTTGAAGCCGGTTCAAAGGCGTTTGCCAGTAACTATCATCCTGTTTTCTTGATACCCGTAGTTGCCAAAAATCTGGAGCTTCTAGCTGCTTTCCACTTCAGCAAATACAATGGGAGTAATCAGCTACTCTGTTCGTAACAACACGGATTTTGGAGGAAGCTTTCATGTTTATCCAACCCGCTGCTTGTTCGTGAAGACTGGTTGGAAGCCAAGGCCGCAAGGCATGACACGGACTCAATTTTTGTTGACTTCAGCACAGCTTTCAACAAAGTACCTCAAGGACGGTTGTTGCAGGAACTCGGGGCTGTGGACTGGAGATTTCCTGAGCGAAAGCACGTTGGCCTTGAGAATCGCGCAGTCGTTATCGCGTCCCTTCAGGGCCTCAAGTGGAGTTCCACAGTGACCAATTTCTGGGCCACTACTTTTCTTGGTGTATAAACAATCTACAACCCGTTTTCCAACCACCTTGCCTCATTTGAGCGGATAACCCTAAAATCTGGATAAATATCCGGTCAGATGTCGATCGCCAGGTTTTTCAGGGCGACTCGGACACACTGGAGCATCGGTCCGAAACTTGAAAACTCCCTATCAATGTAGAAAAGTGTGCATACATGGGTATGGGGAAGGTGGAGAGCGGCATAACCTACAACTTACACGGGACGCCCATCCGAAAATAGGATGGTGAGAAAGATCTTGGGGCAGCAGCGGCGTCAAATCGGAAGACCAAAGCCAACACGGACAAAGGATGTTCCTCAGACTGGGGTATGTACGATAAGTCGGTCTCTTGGACTACTAGCTATGCCCTCCTCCAGAGTGCTGTATGCTTACCATGTACGCCCGCGACAGGAATACGGTGTACCTGACACATTCCCCTGTCCAGCTGTGAAAGTTATGAAGCTATGGAAAGTACAGCTGGCTGCCACTAGCCTCGTTGTTGGATTATGTGGGATTAGTTATGAAGGTCATCTTAAAGCCCCCGGACCGTCCTCAGAGGAATATTATAAAATTCGTGGTGATCTCATCTAAACTAAACGTTCTCCGTGGAGATTTAAGACCAGGGTTGATGACATACTTTCCTTTGATGGCGTACAACCGTACTCGAGGTCATTCGCGGACGCTTATGAAACAGCAGTCAGTGGGTCTGCCGCTGGGGCACCGCCTCTCAAGGAGGGTGACGAGTCTATGGAATGCATTACCAGCAGAAGTTGTCGAAGAGGAAAATGACCACATATTCAAGCGACGCCTGGAACTCTTTCTGAAGAGGTGGTGGTAGGACAGGTACATCTTATTTCATATCCCTAGCGTTGAGATGACAAGGCTCTTACGGGATATTACCCTACTGCCTCTTATTTTGAAGATTGAAGATTGAAGTGTCCGTGATCCCTAGACTCAGCTTTGCGTCGTCTCCCGCTTCCTGTGTGTCGTTGTTAATCACCTGGACTTTTGAACCGATCGATCTATCTGTTCGCTATCCATCTTGGAAGATCAAAATGCTTAGTAATCTTGTAGCGTGACCTTCCTGATAGCCACGTTCCGACTGAGGGCCAGACGATCTTAGCTTTTGTGAGCATCCCATGAACTCGAAGGAACAGATAAACGTGTGAGCCGCTAACTAGAAGATATTCATTGATAAGTGTGTGTTTGACCTTCATGATAAATCTCATGATTTCCGCTCATGCAACGGTAGAATACATCACGCCAAAGTACAACTATATTGGGCTTAGTTGAAATATTTCGAACCGACTGTTTGGAACCTCATGACCACTGTTTATTTAGGTGGGGTGGCGTTCACCATGAACGTGTCACGCCATACCGTTGAACCGACTTGCCTGCCTCAGATTCAACGTGCGATCGGTCTTCCGGGTGCTGCCCACAAATGGGTATGGAGAACTCAGTCAATCTTGTTCGCTGGAATCGCAGAAACTAACTCTACCGAGTAAGGAGGCGACCATAAATATATGTATCACGCGCCTTCTGATCATTAGTGACATTTGGCACGCTGTGTACCAGCGGGTTTTGATTATATACATAAGGAATTGCATAGCAAAGCCGTGTACAGAGGCCAAAAAAACAAATCGTACTTGATAATTGCAAAGCTAAACACACTGCATGTGAGGATATGAGCTGACTCGTAAATAGACAGCCTAATCTCGTTAACAACCAGCACGTCAGCATCTGGGCAAAATCCAGGTCACTTGGTGACTAACCCTGTCACCAATCAACCAATCAGAATAGACTCTCTCCGATGCTGGTTTGGACCAATCAGTCTGTGGTATGATGACTGGTGACAATGACTCTTGCGTACTACATAAATTATATGTATTACTTTAAGGAAATGTAATGCTTCGAAGCCAGAAGAGCCTTCTTAGTAGAGTTAGTGAAAAGTAACAGAACACTGCATAATTCAGATTCTGTCAACGCAAAACAAGCGAGGCTTAGTGAAACCTCACTTTCTCCTAACATTTGTGAGGACGGATTCGAAAATCGCTTAGGATGTCTACTTCTCAGTCATCCTGGAACAAACATCGGTTACCCGGAGCAACAACAATATCAGCACAGAAGATGATCGTTTAACTATTGTCCGAAAAGGAAAGCAGTTGGTGTCAGCCGAATTTCGATCAAAATTACATCTCAGTAGTAAACACATAACTCACCATTCCAGGGTCCGTCAGTAGTGCATACGCGTACCCTTGCTCAACAACGATGATGTTGCTCACTTGGATCGATTGACAAAGTTGATGGAAGTCAGCCCAGTTTGTAGAATCCACCGGGCGATTCAGGCGAATCAGCCGATAGTGAGACGGATAAACCGGTTTGGTTTTGCATGCTCCTCGGAACAACACGCCCAGTTCGTACCAGGCCAAACACAGTTGTTCCCCAAGACAGGCCTCATGAGATTTGGAGTAGTGTAAGTAAAAAGCGACAAGACTATTTGGTTCCGTCATTTGAGAAGCCATACCAGATAGACGGTGAGGGGTGAAAACCTCACGCATTTGCCACTCTGGTGACTGACTCAAACCGAAGCTCCATTTTGACGAGTCAGTTTGTGCAAACTGAATTGAGAGATCAATGGTAGATGTACAGTTGAGCACTGAAAAGGGAATCTTTGTTAGCTCTAGTTTTCGAAATTGAGGTAAGGATGACTGGTGAAAATGAAAGACGAAGCAAAACCACCCATAGTTCCAAAATACGGTAAATTACGAGAACATTAGTGGGCAACACTACTCACACAAATGGACATTACTGTGTACGTGAATGGAACGATCACCCTTATCTGGATATAATTTTCAACGACCAAATATGAGACGCATCGAACAAATACAAACTATTATTCAAAGGTCTCATGTTTGTGGTGAGTGGCACCTCATTCACCTCCCCCCCCCCCCCCTACCTGACAGAGGTGTGGGTCAGCTTCTCAATCGGATTGTTAACACTTGTTAGGAGCTTCATCTTAGTTGCGTAACTGACCACTTTTGATGATCCCTTCTCTGCTACCTTCATCGAATACTTTGAAACTTTATAAGTCTCTCCGAAATGAAAACACAACTGAGCGCTCAATAAAGAAATATTTAAAGCCGCACTCAGACGTAAGAACCCCAGTAAACTTCTTTCCCGGTACAGAACAAGAAACGTCCGGCGAAAGCAGCGTGTACGTTTGCTTTTGATACCATTCTAATAAAGAGTTTTTCCATATCAATGGGTCTCATAAACACTTCACGTGGTTCTCGAAAATCCGTTTGAAGCAATTTCTAATTCAGCTTGTGAAAAAGCTTGTAACACGAACAAACTTCTTCAGACCTGTATATATGTGTGCATAGGCGGCTATAGTCGAGTATAAGAGAATATATACAGCATAGACGGGGGATAACGGCTCGTGTACAGGCGGCTTTAGCTTTGTATAAGGGCATATATGCGTTTATGAACTCCACAAAGAATTGGCGATCGATAGGCCAGCTGCTTGCCTCAAGGGATCTTTCCCACTATTAGCAGCGCGAAATTTTTGTGGCATCCGTGATCAGATGCTGCACCTCATAACCCGCTTTTGATACTACTGTCCATTTGTACGAAATCACTATAACGTCTTCCGCGGTTGTCTTAATCCAAAATTCACTGAATAATCCTATATCATCATGCAGAGAAAACACGAATGGCGAACAAGTTCGTTTTCGGCCACATCATTTTCTTGGCTGATAAAGTTAAATTTGCATGATATGATTCATCATGTAGTATCAATGTTTAATTCACCACTGAAAACCATGAAAACATTGAATAGCTGTTTCAACCTTGGCTGCAAATCATCGGCAGTGCACATCCACTGAGTCCCCATTGGGGCTGCAACCCGGAGTGAAACAATGTGAATCGAACACCTTAATACCTGGCTATCCGGGTTAGCTTACAACTGTTTGTTGAACGTGTACACTACATAGCACCCTTCCACCACTGAATTTGCACGATAATAACGCGTTTCCCGCACAATGATCGACTTCTGTGATGGATTAATACTGTGGGTTTCAGTGGTTAGTTTGGCGTTGATACCGCATGATGAATCATATCATACAAATCGAATTTCCCGCATTCATAGGTTAGATACGCTTAATTTTACGAACTGTCTGTATGTCAGAATATAACTAGGCTGTCAGAAATTAATGTTCCGTAGATAGAACCATTCAGCAGGGCAGTTGTTGTTGTTCCGTGGTTGGGAATAGGCTAGTGAAACAAGGCACATGGGCTTCGGGAATTACTCATTTCCGGTCACGACCAAACCGTCAGCGTTTAGGTTACACTCAGTTCCATGGTCGGTTTCGTACCGTAACACCAATTGTCACGACTACCCAATCTCATTTTGACACAAAAACATAGTTCACAAGTTCATACGCCTCTAACCTGTAAATGTGTTCGTATTAGCCACGACTATCCCCAATTATTGTATTAGTTTACCGCATTATTCGTAAGCTTTTCTGGTAAATTTGGAGAAAAAATCTATTCCCACTTTACCCTCATTGTAACACCGGCCTGATCGGCAATGTGCTGTAATTGAAGCTATCCAACATTATTGTGAATGAGGAAAATTTCGCAGGTTTCTGGTTAATAAGGTCAAGAGAGCACCAGTTTGAATCATGAACCAGAATGATCTTACAAGTTACTCAAACAGGATAATGAAGAGCTTCCATCATACGGACTTCCATAAAAACCCTATATGATCTCGTCTCGCCAGAAATTATCCAGTTGTAGAAACTTACGTACCAACAGTGATTCCGGAGCTGGTTCCTTTGTTACTTTTCAACGAACAGAAATGATAAAATTTATCAAAAAACCTCTTTTCTGGAACTGATATTCGAAATCTCCTGGTTCGTTGGTTTACTCGGCTTGTATAAACTGCATGATAATTATTTTTCTCTTTTGAATTGGGTCACGGAACTAGTCTGTCCCGTGAAATATAAAAAAGGAGCTGATTCGTTGCGTCCGTCGTCTGCTTCACAACTGGTCATTGGTGTGTTGGTGTCTGCAACGATCGAACAACAACCATAAACACTCCATGGTTCAGTCGTCTACTCAAATGGTGACTAGTAGACTAAAGCTGAATGCTAATGATTTAAAGTGTTCGGTTTTCCCGCAGGGTACGATCGGGTCACGAATCACAAGACCTTAATACGACAGAAACAACAAGTAAGCCGCACTGCAAACTGCAGCAGTAAAGGAATCCCTAGCGATTTGTGTGGTAAATAGCAATCATACTCATAAAATGAAACATGTGATTAAATTGCACGCAGTGGAATACTTTTATGCACAGAGTGATTGCTCAACCACCGTCAGCACTCAATCCACGATCAAAAATGCCTGGCAATAATATGCATCTGTTCCATCCTCAATAAGAATCCTTAACAGTGTTTACCTCCTAAGCCGTGACTGGGGCTTGTTACTTGGTTTGATCTAGCTCAGTGGATAATTTATGTAAAGCTTTTTTTGCAAAACGTTTTTATTCAGTCTACCGGTGAATTTTTGAACAAAGGAAGTAAGTAGACCTTTTGAAGGTGCCAAATAGGAACACGTCTTACCGTCAGTTCACACCGTGAATTAAGTTAGAATCAGAAAATTTAAAACACAAAAGTTCCGGTCAGTTTTTTATAGTTTCACGGAACTCTAAAAGCGCTTTACCCTGCCACATACAAACACACACGAGAATGACTTCCATATGAAATTCGTGAAATATGAAATACTGCAACTCTTATTTAATAAGACGCATAACCTAGAACGGCTTTGGAGTATCAGACAGGGATGCGAATAACATTCACTTTTGTGCTGAAGTAGTGAGATGCTTGTATTTTCCCACTGTCACAAACAAAGCAGACATTTTCAGTATTTTTCGTCACATCCGTATGGTCACACGCTTGTAGTCTGTGGTCGGCACTAATATATTTTTTTATACTTACACGATTATTTGGATATGAATGGCAGACAAGTAGACATTTCTGGCTGCACACTGGAATCAAGGAAATGCGACGAATTTGGTCAATCAGATCCACGAAAAGCACATGACTATCCCATCTGCACAGCACTGTGCTAGGTGAATGAAGCTTTTGGAGTATGCTTGTGGTCCACAATAACGGTGGCTCGTAGCCTGATCCACGATGTCCGAGGTCCTCACATTCCAAGTGATAAAGGTACAATAATCCATAGAATGATCGGATGGAAGCCGTCAGTTGATACCAATGCGGATCAGCAAACGTTGAGGAGACGTGAAGCTCTCGCCGCTGGTGAGACTTCGGTACGTTCGTGGTTGACTGCTGGAATAAGTTGTACATCAGCTTTGCCAAATGACCATGATCTGATCCCCAAATATCAGGATCCGGAGGGGACACTGTGATAAACCGACACTGCTCATCGGAAAAATACTTTCGGGGTGAACTGGGTAGAGAAAGAAATTGATAATCCAGATGATCTAAGGAAAAGCAAAGCTCTGTCGTCGATGAACAACGTCTCATCTTTCTTCGAAAATCGTAGCTTCTAAATCAATACACATACAAGTATGCAAAACTGGCTTATGAGAGATTCGACATGGTCAGAAGAGTACAACTCAGTTCTCCTCGAACATGATTGATCAGTTTTGTGTTACGCTCTATCGGATACGAGAAAAGTTCAGGCGATCGGATGTGCCCTTTGTGAATTGGCTTAGTGTAAATCAATTCCATCAAAGAATATTACAACAAACAAATCTGATTTTGGTGGTCGGTCAGTTGCAAACCCACGTTATCTTTAACATGAGCCATAGAATGTGAACAACAAGCGCGGCCGCTTCCAGTTGCAAAGGGGGCGGCAGAAGCAGCAACCATAAATCTTTGGAAGATCAACTGGCTATTACTTTAAGAAATCATCTTACATTTTGATCCATTACATACTTTTTCGTTCAATCATTCCTCCAAGCGACACACTCTAAGTGGCCGTCAGCTAACTCACGAACATTCGGGAAAGATGGTTGAGCAGTCTCGATTCTTACAGTTGCGGAAAAGGAATTTTTGGGCAAACGCAAGGCAGACAACCTGGTCATAGTATAGCAAAGTTATTTAACGGGGTTAATGACTACCCACCACTTGCGGAATAACCAAACTCGTTGCAATAATGACCCTGAGAAAACAGGCGATTCGTCAGCAGCCGTCGGCCGTGTTCTCATCGTTAGAGGTTACTTTTCTGATATGGCCATTGATTCAATGCTTGCCAGATTTTTTAAGGTGCCATGAGAGCCAGCCTAAAACAATGGTTGGAAAACAGGGTGAATCAAGGATCATCAGAGACAGAAGATGCTGAATCAAAGATTATTCCAATCAACAGGAAAAGATTCGGGCACACGATGCCGTGATCCGTTCACCGAATCGTGTCACCACCTACCGTTGGTCCCGAAAAACGTGTTCACTCTCTCCCACTGCCACCAGATATTTGTGATCATGAACGCACGACATAAACAAATGGCGACGGTCTCACCGTAAAGCTAAACCTTCTAAAACGACTTTCTTAGACCGAATTATCACCAACCCTCGACTCACGATTTAAAAACACCTGTTTCAACAAGTGATCACACTCAAAATACCCTCAGACCCTAAATTTATTCACGTTCAGCACACTGTTTACTCGTCTGGACGAATTGAACGAAAGTTACCTCTAGAAACCTGTCACACGCCAACTTTGCGCTTCTTAAAAGATCCCTCTTAATTGTTTCTGCGTGGTTTTCTTTTGAATGCTATCTTTGCTCTCCCGACTTATTAATGAAGACACTGAATGTGGCATATCGTTCGAGTAGTCCTATGGAGACTGTATTTTTCAAAAATGGCAGAATTGCTTTTCCATTTCTGAAGTCTCTGAGGAGACAAAAGGAACACGGCTATAAACTACACGACCAGACTTCTGTGAAACGTCACTCTGCCCTGATCAATTAGGAAATACGGCTTTTGGATACGTCTTTTACCCACCAGTTATTCTGTATCAAAAATAGCAAACTTCTTTGGCATACAAGACGGCTATGTAGACAACAGGCCCGGGCAAGAAACTGCAACAGAGATGTAGTCACACTGGGCGCCGCGTCTACTCATTCTTCCGCGGACTGCCCTCCATCCTATAATTTTACGGTTTCCATAGAAATACAGCCATTTACCTCAGAAGTCTTCAGGTTACTTCGAACCTCGAAAACAGCCTCCACTGCAGGTCCACACTTCCACTCTTCTCAAATTTGGAGCAAGTCCACTATCCAGAATAACGACTTCCACCACCAATAATCCGTTGATACTGGTGCTATTCCTGCCTGCCGGAAACCGGTAACAGTGGTACCTTCTCCAAAATATAATTCTAGTATTTTGTCAAAATGGCTTCGTCCCATCGCCATCACATCTGTGCTCAGGTTGTCCTAGCGCGCTATCCCTTACTAAAGATGGTAAAAGTTTATCGAGTCCAATAATGAACAACCCTAGTATCCTTCAAGATGCCGCCCTTTCACCCATCGGTTTTACCACGTGCATTAGCAACTTATCCACTGCATCACCTGCACAACTCCTTAAGTACGACAATGACATGGTGTTCCGCCAGTCCACATTTAACCAACCAGACTCTACCTCTTTCTTCGACAACCTGTGCAATATTCAGAATTTTTAGTCACATTGCGGCCCAGACCCAAAATTTCCATGTTTTCTGCATCCTGTCCCTTTCTCGTTCCTAGTACTCCCATGAGCAACCGGTTTCCAACACTGTTACCCTTCCCAAAGCTGACTCGATCAAATACTCGGGCGTTGCACTTAGCACCTATTCACAGTGGTCTTCTCGTATTCTTGTGTAAAAAAGGTACGTAGACTCTTGTTGTGTCCCGGAATTCAGTGGGCAGAAGAAAGGCGCACTTGTATGGATAAACGTGTATTCTGTAGCATCGTACGGTATGCGCCAGTACAAGCGAGCAAGTGGAAACGCAAACATGTATGCAAGTGCGTGAGTCAGCGACGCATGCAGTCGGAAGCGTAAGACAGCTGTACAGTCGGATCAAGTCGTGCAACACGTGCTACGATCTGATTGGTCAGTGCTGTCAGAGACGAAACACGACAAACGTCAACCGTGTACGTGTGCACGATTGGCAGGCGTGCGTCCATGAGCCCACGGGGTGTAGATCATGCGTGCGTGCGTGAATATTCGACTGTGCGAGCCAAACCCAGCAGCTCTCTTTTCAAAATCCTAGGCTATGGCAGTTTGGTGCCACACAAGCTACTATTTTTTACCAGTTTTCTCCCAATCTTACTCTACTACTCTCCCATAAACCATCCTAGCCTACTTAAGAGAGATTTACTACAGTACACCGGCGGCATGGATATTACCAGTCGTATCTGGCTGATTCCCTTAGACTTTCTTATCTCCACATTAGGCAATTTGCACATTAAAGCCTGGGAAAAAGTCGTCCTGAAGATTCTTGCAAACACCACACGTTGACTTATCTGCATGCAGTTCAGATCCATCTACACGACCCGCACAAATATCTATCACAACTCCACAGCGCCTTATTCAGCACATGTTCTAATTGACAAGACGAAAGTCACGGAAACTTCATCCGAACCTCGGTGGCCGAATCAGTTTTTCTTGCTCATTTCAAAGCGAAAATAATCAATTTCTTTTCTTTTTGGCCGATATGTGAGTTTGTTCCCTGACTGAAGTCCTAAGTGCAATACAATCTACGAAAATCACGCGAATTCAGAGTTCTTAAATGTCCATAGCGACGATAATCTGATGTCGTTATCAGGATCGAGATTGTTTCATGGTATGGATGTAGTATGGACAGCACACCCCAGAAACGCACTGCACGATCAGGAAGAACCGGGTTGGACAACCGCAAAAGGCCTTACTTGGTCTGACGTGGTAGTGATACGGAAACCATTCTTTGCTTGGCTGCTTCATCTTAACTGCGCGAATTATCTTAGTAGCATGCATGACCCTTGAGATCAGTAAAGATAAAAAACCGACCCCGACCTACCATTCCTGACATTTCATTTAAGTCTTTTACCTTATAAGATAAATATCTGCGTTTTGCAATTTCCTACTTAGCAGATGTCTTAGGCTGCACCTCAAGTGATGAGCGACTTCCGACTTAGTTTTTTTTGTCGCACGCCTGCGCACGAGTGCAACACAAGAGGTACACCCCAGTCCCAGAGGCCCATTGCACTATTACGGGTAACTAGCAACCTGATTTCACTCGGAGACTTGAAGTAGCGAATCACACAAGGCATCAGTAATTCATGTGTAGTAACGAGCCGGACGACAATGGACTACCGTATACTACCTAACTGACCGGTAATCGCGGGATTCGAACCTCTGGCCGGCGAGGCGGTAAGCAAACGCTCTAAACCACTGCTCAGCATTGGCGTCAACTGGACTGGTGTCTCCTCGAAAGGGCGGGAGCTGCAGTATGTAATCCGCGCGCGACCGTGAATACAACAAGTCATGATATTATGCAACGGTTGAAATAGCGGTACGGAACATAACTGTGGTGAAACAAGTACGTGAGCCATTATCATACAGCTAGTAATTTGATTTTTCCTAATGGTTTTGAACATGGGCGTTGTTTGCAGCTTAGATTGATGGCTTTTCCGGGATCCTGATCGCCTAGCTTGGTCGCAAACGTCTCCTCACTACCGGCCAAGGTGACAGCTCACGCGCTCTGATGATGACATGTTTGCACCGTAAACGCCAAGCTCGACGTTCAGGAGCCTATGACAAGCTTGGATTGCGCAAATTCCAGCGACTTCCTTGCCAAATGTCAACATATAGTCCGAAGGGTTATAACTGTTGGCTCACAGCTTTGCATTCAATGACGTACATGTGTAATATTACGCAACGCTTAACGATGTAAACAATTATTCCGATGAAATCAGAGATTTCCAATTCTCTAGTCTGAAAAACGTTAGCACGGAGAACACCTTGAGGTCTTGTTCCCTTCTAAGGTGATTCAGAGAAGACAATCGAGACGTAAAAAGATGCGAGAACACTGTTATCTAACGAGTTTTTTTTATATGCACAGATGATACAATACGCCTGGATTGTAACACCAAGTGGCCAAAATACAGCGGAGAAGATTTGAAGCGAAAAGCAAGCTTCCAAACGACCGAAACCAGTCGAGATTAGTTTACACAGAAAAATCATGCAGTAAATGAAAGTCCAAGGAATTGGTGGGTAGGTGTGCCCCAAATTCGCTCGCATCCGACTGAGCAGATCCGATTGTCCAGATTGACCACACAGTCATCATATTCAAAAAGCGCAATATGAGGACACTGGCTGATGTAAGAGGGGTCCTAGACCCACAGAAACCTGCCCTCTCGTCAGTGTGCTGAAAATCCGGAAACGCCAACTCATGGGAAATGGGAACATTCGAGTGTAACGTTTCCAGAATGCTTCAGTAGTGAAGAGGGCGGAATTAACCTCATCCACCGCTACCACACATTGGAGGTGCACTTGGAGCGCCTGCGGAAGAGAAATTGAGAGAAAAGTGGATGAACAATAGAAAAACACTTAACCTTGAAGCATATGGCAAGTTTTTACTGCATTTTTATCTGATTCAAATACGAAAGGTAAAATCTGAAGATGAGTGTTACTGTGGAGCATCAGCAAGTGTGATGTAGAGGCTTGAAGCCGTGAATCACATCAGGCATCATATCGAGGCTATAAAAATGCGTTCCCATGCGCAGATCTAATGGGAAAACATTTATATTTATTATCTGAAGATTTAACCCTCACAAATAGATGACACATATCATGGATTTTCGTGACTAAATTACTGATGCACTTTCGATAAAGACCAGAAGAAAATTTTGTAACTGGATTATCTAAACATGATATTTTATGTCATAACCATATAGACAGTAAGAAGAACTACAATGATCATTTTCTCAATCATCAGGGAGAACAGAACGAGTAAAGGAGAACTCAACCGTCACTTTGGTTTGAAATACAAAGTAGCCACTTTAGAAACACACCCATAGCTTCTGCTCAGTGAAAGAATGGAGAATACATAAGCCAATCTCCAGTTTTGGCTAGACAACCGGTTATTCCTGTCTAGCACAAATTTCGGACACAACTCGCGTCGCACAACGACATGACGCTCTAACTCTACAGGTACTCTGAGTCAGACTGATCATATCGCAGTAAGCTACCGGTGGCGCAGTTCTGTTCAGGAGTGTAAATCCTATTGGTCCATGTACGTAGAGTCGGACCATGTATTAGTTTTAATGCAATTAACTCTCCAGTTCCATGGTCATCGACGAAAACCGCAAACCCGGTTAGCTGTAAAATGTTTGTCCGATCCAGAAGTTCGCACCCGTTATGAACAGGAGTTATGACGTGAGCTGTAATGGAAATCAGCACTGGGCTCATATCAAACGGGCTATGCACGTGGCATGTAGTCCTGGATTCCATGTCCATCAAGGACACTGGATTTCCCAAAAGTCGATCAGCCTAGTGGAGCAACAATGTCATCTCTCAAACTGTAAGGAGGTGAATAAGATACATAGAAAACCACAAAGGCAAGTTACGAAAAGCCTTAAGAATGATCGTGAAAATTGGTGGGTCAAAGTAGCAAAAAAAATGGGAATAGCAGCTGCTTCAGGTAACAGTCAAAGACTGTTCAAACTCAGTCGCGAACCAGTGGACGGCGGACCCTGGTCTATGAGACAATGTGTGGTAGAAATGATGAACTCATTCAAACTACAAAGACTTGACCATTCAGCTGAACACTACAAGGAGCAGTTTAGCCAGCCACGCGCTAATGTAGTTGCTCCGATGTCAAAAAATGCGGCACCTTGGGGAATATTACTGGAGCTCTCATCAGAAATGGAAGAACAATCAACCATTCGATTACCAAAACGTGGAAAAGCGGCCGGCCCCGAAGGACTTTTCTCGATTCGAACCGAACTGACTGGAGATGCCATGACAAAATTAACTACCACCTTGATCCGTGACATCTGGAACGAGGAGCGTAGTCCGTTATTCTGGGGCGAGTCACTGATTATATCCATCTTCATGAAGGGAATACGCCACGATCGTAGTAGTTGTCGTGGGATCAGCCTAATTCCGGTAGTCATCAATGTGTAAGCCCCGATTTTGCTACGTTGTCTTACACCGGGTCGCCAGAGAAACGCCCACGAACAACACGCCGCAGTCCACCCAAGTCGAATATGTATCGACCAGATATTTACTCTTTGTCAATTACTTGAAATGCGCCACACACACCGTCGACCGACAATAACGGTTTTCTTCGACTTGAAAGGTGCCTTCGATTCAGTTGAACGAACAGCGCTATGTACCGAAAAGGTATGCCACAGAAGCTCGTAAATCTACCGAGGTTACTGTACTCTCGCACTTCTGGCCACTTAATAGTGTACGGTGAACTGTCATGTCCACTCCAAACGACCAGCGGTGTTCGACAAGGATGTCCCATTTTGCTATTCCCGTTCAAATTTGTTATGGACTAGATAAGGGAGAATGCCTTGCAAAATATTCATGATAGTGGAGTCGAACATGCTAATTGGGAAAATCTGTCATCCAGATTACGCAGACGACTTTGTCTGCTTGTTCGAATGTACGGAATATGCGTAACATGCATTAGATAGACTCACAATAGCTGTAGCTTCATTGCGCATGTGATTTGCACCTCCAAAGTGTAAAGTGATATTGCAAGACTGGACGTTAAGGTTTCCAAGATTGATGCTCGACAGGAAGGTGCTAGCAATGTTCGACCGCTTCAGTTACCTTCACAGCAGCGTGACGACGGAGGATAGCACGGTAGTAAAGGCGAACACGCATATATCAAAGGCTCGAGCGGCGTACGCTGGACTGGAGCACTTGTGGCGATGACCTGATATTTCAGTGAAGTTGAAAGGTTGTGTGTACCGTGCCGCGGTGCGTTCCGTTTTGCTGTATAGTTTCGAGACTTGGGGTATGCGTTCAGAAGATATTCGTCGTCTTCAAGTTTTCGACCATCGATGTTTGGGTAGTATCACTAAGATTGGATGGAATGATCGCATGAGCAATGATGAGGTCAGAAATCGAGTACTGGGCACTAATTCAGAGAATGTTCTATTATAGCGTATCCAGTTTAGTAGACTTCGTTGATTGGCGAACACGTCTATCATACCGTGCCCTGTTCTCCGTTCTTCCCGGCGGTGAAAGTAACCAAATGGAGGTCAACAGATGACTTGGCAGCGGAAAATGGGAAAACGTACAGCAAACTTGGAAAACTGTGTGTCTCACGGTTTCGTGGTTGGGGTCCAAAAGATCGCTTAACTAACTGGCTGGGTACATTGAAGGATATGGCAGAGAACCGTGAACAGTGGCGATCGTGTCGTCATTTTTTGTCCAGTCAGAACGGTTGTTCAATGTGCGTTTGTACAGTTAGATTGTGTATTCCGTGTTTTGGCTGCTAAGGCGTTCTTTCCTTTTCCCACACATTGCATTCATTTTTTCTGTTGTTACATGCAACATGATGACAAAGGCAGTGGTCAGTGGGGCTCGCCCTACTGTTTAACACTGTACGATAAGGACTAGCGCCAACGTCGACTTCCTCGCATTCCCATGCTAACCCGAGGTTTGACCATCCCATGCTTTTTCTATTCAGGCATGGGGGACGCGATCAATGTATGATAAGGTAGAAACCATCGACAAGCAAAATCAAAACACTGCAGACGGTGCAGTTTATTTACTATTACCAGAAAGCCGCTCTCCCTACATGACACATCATCCATTATTTGGAACTAATCATTGAGGTGTCGACCGCCAGTTGTAGATATCCGTTGCGCGTCATAAATGCGATGCAATCATGTCTTCCAGAAGCGAATTAAAATATTAAGTAAATACCGCAGTATTGTACGGTGTGCAGTCATTCAGGAATCACTGATAGTGGAAGTAGCAGCAAGTAGTTGAGTTTCTACTGTGTCAGCCGAAAGAAGTCGGCAGATCATACCCTTGAAGTAAAGATCAACGACATCGGTATTTACGAGACACAACTTCATAAGTGCAATCTGTCAACCCGAGGCGATTATAATAAAATACCAACACATTTCGAGGGTCCTGTTAGTGGTATTTCAACGAACATAGGCTCGTTTACTGTGATTAGACTGGATCACCCGAGTCAACTTGCGTATCCGACTGCAAACGTCACTATTAAGTGGAGGACATTTCTATATAACTGTATAAACGGACCACCACTACACGCACACGCAAAAGGTGAATTCGTGTGTTCCAGTCACGGAGTCAGTGCTTACACACACAGGTGTATTTCACAAACATTATATATATATATATATATATATATAATATATATATATATATATATATATATATATATATATATATATATATATATATATATATATATATATATATATATATATATATATATATATATATATATAGGTAGAGCCGATTGTGATTCATCCGAAGATTTACTCAGTAGCAGTACAACCTTCGTGACTTACTTATGGTGTATCACTCCATCGGGTTTTGATATTCATTTATTCGAATTTTCCCCTTATTTACGTTGAGTGTTTGCTGCGCTATGGTTATTTGAATGTGTAAGATCTTGGTTGCCAGAGTAAAAGGCTCTGAGCAAAGTAAGTTAACACGTATCAAGGTGTGGAGATGTAATTCGATTGATTAACGGGATGACATAAATTATCTCAGGTTATATTTAAATTGGATTACTACCTAAGTATTTTGGTAGAAGCTGTTTCTTCTTCGGCCGATAATTTTCATGGTCGTGTCTATATGAGAAGGTCAAGAGAAATTCTTTCATAGTTTGGAAGTTTCACGTTATGTGCTTTAAAATAGTATCTTAACGATATCCGTTAAACATTCCAGAAAGTGTGAATTCCATGTCGCATTAATGTGAGCGTTGGCGTCAAGATCGTTTGAGTGCACCCTATTAATCGATTAAATTGCTATCGCGATAGCAATGAAAAGATCCACTAAAATTGAATTTTCTGGGCATCACTCTGATCAAGATTAAAGTTAAATTGCAGAGGCCTATGATTTGAAATCTTTTGTGCCGTACCTTGCTCAGTGTGTCAACGCGAACAGGGGCATCGATTGCCGGATAAATCACAGAAAAACATCTATAAATACGCAATACCTAGAAAATCAAACGAACAAATTATGTATATTGCGCTAAAAAAACAGTGCCGTACACTGTTTTTAATCCGGCGCAGGTTTATTCCGAGGCGCTCTTTCTCTCCTCGTTGTACATGAGGTCACGGTAAGTTTCACTGCGCTTAGTATCACGAGATATGAAGGCGGCATCGTAAACCCAACAAAGGAGGACCTATATTGATTCCATCAGGGGATTCAAATCACAAGACCTGTCATTTTGATAAGTGTGTGAGTGAGTGCTTGGTATATGGTGATCCGAGGTGGGCTAAGACGTCATTTGGTATGAGTTTTATCCCCAAAATTACCCCAGCGAATGTCGATATATCACACAAACGAAGATTATTGATTTGGATCGGAACAGAATGTTGAGTTGTCGGTGGACTTCAACTAGAGACACCTCAAATGCTAAGGAAATCTCCACCGTTGACTGAAAATGTGTCAGAATCCAACGAAAAGACATCACCTGGGCAGGCAACATATGTGAGACAGGCAAACGATTACGCACTCGCCTACACGAACGCAAACTAGCATTACGAAGCACTGATCCACATTCACGGATTTTGAACCACTGCACGAAGACAGGTCACGAGGTCTAAATCGACAGCGCAAAGAAGAAGGAACAGGGCCTGATCCTCGAAAATCTCCATTCGATCAACTCATTCAATCGACACGCAGAGATCGGCAAGACAGTGCCGGACGATCGAGAAACGGACAGACGGGCAACACACCAAAAACAGCCGTCCCATTCACACATTCATACACTCAAGTTTGACAACGAGTCCTAGTCTGGATCGGTACGTCAAATGAGCTCAGCTGTCGCCCGGTTCACTACCATGCCTGATATGGCTGGCCACTTTGGATTTCAAGATCACGGTTAACGGTTTCATTCATATCATAAATTATGACAGCACACGATGATATACGTACTCGCATTGCTCACTAGCAAAACAAGCATGAACTGATCACCCTCACTAGCATTCGCGGAAGGAACCACAATATGGATTCTGTGCACCAATTTCTGCTATTACCTTCTTTTCCTGTCGAAACACAAATCTTCCATCATCGGACACCGCCCAACTCCAATTTCTTAACAATACATTTCACTACTCTTTTTCACCCAAAGCTGGTGTCTCCATCTTTGTCCACCAGTCAGTCGCCACATCCAGAATTCAAAATCTTGACCTTCCCAGTCGATATGGATGAAGCACCGACCTCCTTATTTTAATCACTAATTTTGTGTTATTTACCGTTCATCCAAAAGTAGCGACTCATCGATCTGTGTTTCATTATCTTAGAACACTGAGAACTTGTTTATGTCAGACCCCAACTGTCATTTCACCATCTTAGGAGAGTTTTATGTTCACAATCGAGATTGGTTAATTCACTCATTGGAAACTTCGGCTCTGAGGCGCGAAGCAGAACATTTCGCCATGGTCAACAACTTGTTGACCTCCTCATGCGTATTCCCGACTGAGCTAGCGACCGTACCTGTACCCTCCAACCTATTCTCACTTTTGTTCCTTATCTTTCCTCAGGCATCTCTGCTCTTCCTCCACTTGGCTCATCTGACCACTGTGTTATTTCCTGTTCCACCAACTTCACTGGCCCAATCCTCCACCTACCTCGAGAAACACATTTTGGCGATACGGTTCAGCCAACTAAGACTGCTTTCGCGGTTTTATGGCCTCCTATTCTTGGAACGATTGTTGCTTTACTTCAGACCTTTCCGTTTCTAACTTCACTGACGTTGTTCTTTAAGGTATGCAACTTTTTGTTCCTCACTTTTCCAAACCCGGCAAACTCGAATCCTCCGGGTGGTCCAACCACGCATGTGATCGTGCAGTACGCTTCAAGCGTTCAATATTTCGCCGCAGACCCACTGCCGACTACCACCGCCGCTTCGTGCAAGCCAAGAACAGATGCTCGTCAACCATACAGAGAGCAAAAGAACACTTCGCCCACTGGAAAGCCGAACGCCTACTCTCATCTGCCACCGCTAGCCGAACATTTTGGTCCATTACCAAAGCACTCTCCTGCAACTTTTGACCCTCCAATTTCCCTTCCACCTGTAATTCCTCTGGTGATCTTGTTTGCGAACCACACGAGAAAGCTAAGGTTTTTGCTTCCTGGTTTGCCTCCAACTCCACCTTACCCACTTATCTTAATCCTTCGGTTTCTGCTGCTCCCTTTGTCTCCCATTTTCAACCTCACATTAGCATTGGATAGGTCCGCCAAGTGCTGCATTCCGTGGAGGTATGCAAACCACCCGGTCCGGACGGTATACCACTCTTTGTCCTTAAAATGTGCCCCTTTTTACGCCACCTTTTCTGTCTCTCCTCAATTTACTTCTTTTTCAAACCCTCGGAAATCCTGATTCTTCCCATTCCCAAACAAGGTGATCTTTCTGACCCGAATAGCTATCGTCCTATTTCCCTCACATCTATTGTTTCGCAACTGTCATATTCGACTAACTGCGCACGTTTCTCGAACACAAAGGAATACTGAGTAACTGTCACTACGGATTACGACCCCGCCGTTCCACCTATGACATCCTGGCTTCTGTCTCACACTCCTGATCGGCTGCACTCGACAACTACGGAGAAACACACATGATATCGCTCGACATCTCTAAGGTCTTTGACCGAGTTTGGCATGAAGGTCTTCTGGCGAAACTGTCCACGTTCGGGATCTCCTCCGCTCTCGTATCATGGACATCAAGTTTCCTCAGTAACCGAACCACCTCCATCAAAGTTGACGGAGTCCCGTCCCAGCCATTTCCTGCGAATGCTGGCGTCCCACAAGGTTCAGTACTTGTGTCCATCCCCTTTCTTTTGTTTATCAATGATCTCTTATTTACTGCCTCCAACCAATCCATTCCGATACCGATGACGACCCCCTTTATTCTTCCATCTCTTAACACACTCCCCGTCATACAAACATCAACATCTATGGCAGCCGCAGTTCAATCAGTGTATCTTTAGACCCCGATCACAAACACATCTCCTCCTGGGGATCCCACGATCATGTTGCATTTAATGCTTACGAAACCTCGTTCTTCTCAATTTTTTGAAACATTATCCATTCTCCTCACATTTATCCTTTGATTCAACTCTACTACATTCTACAGATCCTATCTCCCTTCTTGGTTTATCTATAACTACTTTCCTCCGTGTTGGCCAGCCCTCATATCGCAGCTCTCCTCTCCTGATGCACGCAAAGTTGGTTTCTTGTTTCGCGTCAGACGCTTTTTTACGCCGGGTTGTTGCTTCGTTGTTCTTCTTCTTCCGGTACTATTTTGAGATTGTTCTTCGGAGCTTGCTTCGGCAGTTCGTGCTACTAAAACTTTTTCCTGAACATCACGTACCAAAGCAACTGGTCATCCTTAACAAGTTTTTACACTTGATGTCATTCTTCTATCTTTCAATCTTCTTTTTCCCAGACCGTTAAACTGTGGAACACTCTCCCTCTTCCTGTCTCCCTATCCACTTACAACCTCTCTCTTACTTCAAAAACAGGACCAACAAACTGGTTCTTAAGTGAATTTCCCCCCGCAACCCACTTTTACAGCATGTCTTTTGGTTGTGGGATTTACCCCTTACACTGTAATTCAACTTACGTCACCTTGAAAACGGAGGAGGAATACGACCTGATCCATGTGCCTGACGCTTGAGGGTTTCTAGTTCCTCTCGAATCCTCGCTTCTGTCCGGGGACCGAATGGTATGAGCCACACAGAAAGTATCGGAGTGCTAGATTTAGCAGAAGCGGCCGGTGGCCAACTAAATTGGTAGTGAACGTGTAGTGTCTGGCGGTCTAGTCTACAAGACAGGTTGGTGACTGATGTCTGATCAGCTGACTCACGCGATTCGAACTCCTCGAGTCCCCGAATCACAAACATATTGCAGTGCAGAATAATGCGTGATCGGAATGAAGGTAGGTTGGCCAGTCACAGGGACAATCTAGCGCACTGACGCGTCAACGGTAGCCAGTCGATAAGTTATCGACTTGAGGTCATTTTTGTGTTGAGAAAGGGGACATTAGATAGCGGTACGTCGTCTGGAAAGTTTAAGCTTGCTATAAAAATCTGGTGATCATCACATACATAAGCGGAAATAACGAACAAGCCGCGCGTGCCGTCTCGATGGTGCACGATAAAGCCAACCAATTTATTCGTAGGCGAAGGTGAAGAAAGGTGGGCTCTGTGATGTGATTTATTGTAGCAGTTGTTGAGGAGACGGTTCTAGCGGAAACCTGATAACAACCGGCGCCGATAGTGGGGGGGGGAGGTTCTATGTTGTGAAATGACGTGGTTGGTATATAAAACTGTCGGGGGACAGGTAGGTTCCGAGTGTGGTAAAGGTCAGCATATAAACTTACGATAGCAAAGGAGCGTGAGATGAATGCGGATTTGAGATTCTATAGCTCAGTTTACGGGCGAAGTATTGCTAGATTGCCTGGGCCAAAGCAGGTGGTTTTCTTCGAGGGCACAACCGGCGCCTTTAGCTATCTAGATCTTAACCCGCAAGGTGGAGACGGAGCGCGGGGATCAAAATCCAACGAGGGACGGTGACTAACTACTCACTTCATACGCCCTTCGGATGAGGCCAAATGTTCTGAATGCTCAGCACATCCCTCAACCACACATGCCGGTGAGCAGATTGCTGTACGCTTCGTAACCCGTCCGTGATTTGTTAGAAATCATGGTTTATTCAACTGCCCTAGACGGGATATCATTCAATCCAGTGGAGAGCGCCTGGCATTCACCTTTATCCTCCCACTTTGGTGAAAATACTTCTGCCACGAGAAGGCAGTGAGTAGGACTTCCTCAGCAGAGGCTGTCTGAGACGCACGGTTATTTGTGAGCATTTCAAGATACTTCTAGGACGAGCAGCCATCTTGAAGCCTGAAAATACCCACCCGTAAACAGACTTGCATTTTTCGGATTCGAAGGCCCAACGCCATGAACCACAATCGAACCGGTGACATTCCGCTTACCGAGTAGATGCTCTACCAACTGAACTACTGCGATACGGCTGGTCGGGTACTTACTTACTTTTACTTTTACGCGACTATCTCCTGTGAGAGGATAGGTCGGCTCCATGGATATCATGGACCAGCGATGACCACGCGCGGCGGTCGTAGGCGAGCTCGGTACAGATCCTGACCCAGTTCTTTTTCCATCGCCGGGCGCCATAAACCGACCGAAGGCCTAGAAGCTCTATGTCTCTATTGTACTGGTCCATGTTTTGAGCTGCCCACCAAGGCGACAACGCCAACCAAGGCAGGGAGTGGGGCAGAGTGCTTGCTTGGTTATCTCTGACTCGGGTCGCCGAAGCGTATGGCCGAACCACTGAAGTCGTCGACGTTGGAGGAGGACGGAGAGAGCATCGATATCAGAGCATTGTCTCCTTACCTCGTCGTTGGACACCCTGTCGCGCCACTTGACCTTGAGAATTTGCCGCAGGCACCAGTGGTCGAAAACCTCCAGCGTTCTGGTATCCTCTGCTCGTAATGGCCAGGTTTCGCAGCCACAGATGGGTACCGGCCGGATGGCGACACGGTAAACACGAACTTTGGTTCTTAAGCCGATTTCACTGCGAGTAAACAACGTCCGTCTCAGCTGAAAAAAGGCTCTCCTGGCGCTGTCTATCCGTAATACCACTTCATCTTTTGTCTGGCCGTTCAGAAGCAGAGTTGAGCCCAAGTATTTGAATAAAAGGACGTATTCGACTGGCTGGTCATTGATCGACAGTTGGTGAATTGTCGGGCCCAGATGGGTTGTGAAAGCCTTTGTTTTGGTCGAATTTATTTTGAGTCCGATGGACCTCGCGAAGGAATTGATTCTGTCGAGGATTGGTTGTAGCGTAGCGGCGGAGCTTCCTAGCACGACAATATCATCCGCGAACTCCAGGTCCGAGATGCATATTTCCTGGCTAAGTTGAACGCCAGGGCAGTTGTGTAATGTCTGTCGCATTGTCCAATCAATGACGTAGTTGAACAGCGCCGGTGAGAGGGGACAGCCCTGTCTAACTCCGGTAGTGAGTGCGAACTCGCAGGACTCTTCAACGTACATACAAACCCTAACAAATTATTGACCGCCTTAGTTACCTTGACAGCGGCGTGACGACGGACGGGAGTACTGTAGTAGTCGTCTTCAAGTTTTCGATCACCGATGTTTGGGTAGTATCACTAAGATTGGATGGAATGATCGCATGAGCAATGTTGAGGTCAGAAATCGAGTATTGGGTACTAATTCAGAGAATGTTCTATCATAGCGTATCCAGTTTAGTGGAATTCGCTGCGTATGGCAAACACGTCTACCGTACCGTGCCCTGTTTTCCGTTCCTCCTTGGGAGTGGAAGAAGCCACGTGGAGGTCAACAGATGACTTGGCAACGAGGAATGTGAAAATGTACCACGAACATAAGAAAATTAGGTGTCTTACATCTTCGTGGTTGGGGTCCAAAAGATCCGCTTCATTTCCCTTGACAGCGGCTTGAGGACGGACGGGAGCACTGTATTAGAGGGAAACAAGCTAATCAAGCTCAGTTATGAGGTACATACAAACCCTAGCACCAATTGTCGAGCAGTACCCCTCAACAGCCTTAAAAGCTTATCGGGCATCCCATCGGATTGGATTATGGACCAAAGAGACTCGCGGTTCACAGAATCAAAAGCTGCCCGGAAGTCGATGAAACAAGCTATCGTCGACTGCTGAAACTTATAGCGGTGCTCCAGTATTCGGCGCAGTGTGAAAATTTGATCCACACAGCCTCTACCCCGGCAGAAACCCCCTTGGTTCGGGAGAGTGCGCCGGTCTCTTGCCTCGGAGAAACGGGTTAGTAACAACGCACCAAAAATCTTTGCGGCCACATCGATCAGGCTGATCCCTTGGTAGTTCTCACATGCCGATTTATCACCATTCTTCGGAATGGGCAGCAGAATGGACATTCCCCAGTCGAGTGGAAATGCTTCCTCTCTCCAAATGGAACCAAAAAGTGTACACAACCTGTCAATCAATTACGGCGAACATGCTTTATACACTTCTGGAGGGATACCATCTTCCCCAGCAGCCGTTCTGTTCTTCAGTTTGTTTATCATTTCCGTGATTTCCGCGGTGTTGGGCGGGTCACAGTTGCTTTCGTGCCGGAGTAGAGGGGTTGATAAGGGTTGGTCCGTCCGGTGGTCCGTAGGCCGGTTGAGCAGCTGACCAAAGTGTTCCACCCATCGGTCCATTTTCTTACTCTGTTCGGATATTAAATTTCCTTCCTTGTCACGAAGAAGGGAATTTTGTTTACAAAACCTATTAGAGGTGTTGCGAATAAGGCGGAACAGTTTACCGAAGTCACCAGTTCCGGACGCGGTCTCCATTTTTTCAGCTATTTCTATCCAGTATTTTTTGTGATCAGCCTTGGTGGAGCGTGTGGTCTCTCGTTGCAGTCTGCGGCGTTTGTCATTACCTGCCAGTCGGGCTTCGTGTGCTCTGGTTGACAACTGGAGCGTGTTCTCCGAGATTCAATCTTTTGTCCGCCTTTTTGCTCTCTCGAGTACTGTCCAAGTAGCTCCCCCGATTGTCGTATTCATTCAAGTCCACTGCCCCTCCACAGAAACTTCGTCTGCTTGTGCGTTGGTTAGTCGGGTTGTGATTGCTCGTGAAAACGCTCCTCGCTTCCCTGGATTTTCTAGGGCAGCAACGTTTATCCGGGAGGGTGCACACACTTTAGCACGTGTAGACAGATAAACTTTGAAACACGCGCGTAGGAAGACGTGGTTGGTGCCGTTTTTATTGCCCGCTTTTGCATCTCGGTACGCTCGGCAATCCTCCACAGATGAAGACCAACGGGCTCCCAGGATGTGGTCGAGTCGGTGTGCAGTGTGACCGTCATTGGAGTACCATGTGAGTAGGTGCTTCTTGGGGTGTTGAAATCGAGTGATGCAGACAACCATTCTGTTGATGTCGGCCACCGTTCTCGCAGCGCTAACCAAGACCGAATTTCCCGAGAATATGGCGAGTAGATTCATCGGCCGTACCTGTGCGAGCGTTTCAATTTTCTGCGATGAAAAGTACGTCGCACCTCGAAATCCGGTTGATTACCTCCTGCAAATTATTGTAGAATTCGTCATCAGCTGAATTGGTTGGAGCATAGATCGCAATCATCGTCAAGTCGTGCAGGGAGCCTTTAAAACGTGCCAAGGCAAGTCTGGATGAGACTGGTTCCCAAGAGATCATTGCATCATTAGCTGCTTTGTTCAGTGCAAACGCGACACCGTAGAGACCGGAGTTGTCTTTCGGGCCACTGTGACAGAGCCAATAGGATGTATCCACTCCCGGGACCTTTATCTGTCGACTACCTGGATTGGACAGGCGGACTTCCGAGAGGCAAACGATATCTACGTCATAGTCATGTAGAGTCCGCATTGTGATGTACTGACTGCCGACGTCTAGAAACGTCCTGACATTCCAACAGGCTGTGTTTTTTCCTGCAACGAATAATCCCAGCTTGTTGTCTTATCACCTTGACCGCATGGATACGAGGCGCGTCGCGTACCGGGGATGCCGTAGCATGATGAGCGCTTGAGGTTCCGTGAATAATCATAGAGAGTCGCAGGAGTAGGGTACGAAGCGGTGTCCCCGGCACTGTTCGGCCTTTTTGTTCGAGGTTGCACCTCTAGCCCTTGCACACCCAAGTGCAGACTGCTAGACAGCAGGGTGTTTCCAGACGAGCCGGCGGGCTGCTGTACGGTTCGTTCGCTTCCTCTGGAATGCCGGATCAGGCAGCTGAACAGGTCTCCTTTGTAGCCGTTGGATCAGTAGATCTCGCCCGCCCATTCAGAAGGATCTGTCTTCACATGCCGAACACCGTCTCGCCGAAGTTTTTTTAGACCTCGGTAACCCTCAACCTGGTTTAGCCCGCCTGTCGAGCGGTTTACCGCAGTGTGGCCGCAGATGCATGCTTCAGCTTCGTGGAGCCACAGGTGAGAGCTGGGTGAATGATGGAAACCAAGGAGATGGAGGATGCCCCAAGGGGCACGACAGTCAACCAACTCAGAGATACTACTCCTCTCAGACACCCCAATTGGGTGTGAATAACGCAAGTGATTATTCAATGATGCGCGACCCACTAGTCCAATCATCATCATCATCATCGTACAGCATTAAACAGTAGGGCAAGCCCCACTGACCACTGCCTTTCTCACCATGTTGCACGCTGAATTAGAAAGTATGAATATACAAGATGGAGAGGGACTGGACCTACACGGGTAGCAAAAGGAAAGAATGCCCTAGTAGCCAACACACGGAATACACAGTCTAACTGTACAACCGCACATCGATCAGTCATTCTGATTCGATAGAAAGTGACAACACGATCGCCCCTGTTCACCATATCCTTTAGTGTCTCCAGCCAACTGGTAGACGGATCTTTTGGACCCCAACCACGAAGACGTGAAGAACCTACTTTTCCTAAGTTTGCTGTAGATTTTCTCATTCTTAGCTGCCAAGTCATCTGTTGACCTTCATGTGGTCTCCTCCAGTCCCTAGGAGGAACGGAGAATAGGACACGGTACAGTAGACTTGTGTTTGACATACGTTACACGTGCCCCAACCAACGAAGTCTACTAAATTTGATACGCTGTGACAAAGCGTTCTCCGAATTAGTACCCAATACTCGCTTTCTGACCTCAGCATTGCCTACTCGGCTAATCCACCCGATCTTAGCGATACTACTTAAACATCGATGATCAAAAACCTCAAGACGACGAATATCTTCAGCACACAGACTCCAAGTTTCGCAACCATACAACAAAACTGAACGCACTGCAGCACAGTATACACGGCCTTTCAACTTCAGTGAAATATCACGTCGGCGCCACAAGTGCTCCAGTCCAGCGTACGCCGCTCGATCCTTCGATATACGCGTGTCCACCTCTACTACAGTGCTTTCATCTGTCGTCACGCTGCTGCCGAGGTAGGTGAAACGGTCGACAACTGACAGCACCTCCCCATCGAGCATCAACCCCGGAATCGTTGACGTCCAGTCCTGTAAAATCACCTTACACTTTGAATGTGCAAAGCGCATGCCGAATGGAGCTACAGCCCTCCCAAGTCTATCTAGTGCACGTTGAGCATGTTCCGTGGATTCGAACAAGCAGACAACGTCGTCCGCAGAATCTAGGTCACACAGCGTTCCACTATTTCATAGTTCGACGCCTACATCCTGAAGATTTTGCAACGCACTCTCCATTATTTCGTCCATGACGAAGTTGAACAGGAACATAGGACATCTCTGTCGAACACCACTGGTCGTTTCGAATCGACTGGATAGTTCACCGTAGACTCTTACGCGGCCAGAAGTATGAGAATACAGTGATCATATTAGGTTCACGAACTTCTGGGGCATACCTTTTCGATGATGAGCACTGAAAAGCGCTGTTTGATCAGCTGAATCGAAGGTGCCTTTCAAGTCTAAGAAAACGATTATTTTCGGTCGGCGGTGTGTGTGATGCGTTTCAAGTAGTCGGCGAAGAGCAAAAATTTGGTCGATGCATCCTCGACCTGGGTGGAATCCAGCCTGCTGTTCGCGGACATTCCTGTCGCGAGCCGGTGTAAGATGATGCAGCAAAATCAAGGCTAACACTTTGGTGATTATCGGAATTAAGCTAATCCCACGATGGTTACTGCAGTCATTGCGTATTCCCTTCTTGAAGATGAGAACAATCAATGACTCGCTCCATATTAACGGAATACACTCCTCGTTCCAAATGTCACGGAGCAAGGCGGTAAGTGATTTCATCAACGCGTCACCACCCAGTTTGAAAATATCTGGAGGAAATTGGTCGGGACCTGCCGCTTTCCCCGCCTTAGTAATCGAATACATGACTCAACTTCTACTTCCGATTAGGGCTCAAGTGATACTCCCCAAGGAATCACAGTTGTTGATACAGGAGTAACTACACTAGCGTGCGGCCTGCTAGACTGCTCCTTGAAGTATTCCGCCCAATGGTCAAGCCTTTGCTGTTTGTTATGGATGGGTTCTCCATTTCTATTGCATATCGTTTCACTGACCAGGTTTCACCGTCCACCGGCTCGCGAATAAGTTTGAACAGTCTTTGACTGTTACATGAAGCAGCTGCTATTTCCATTCCTTCGGCTACCTTGACCCACCAATTTTCGCGATCATTCTTAAGGCTTTTCGTAACTTGTCTTCGGAGCTTTCTCCGCATCTTATTCATCTCCTTACTGTTCGAGAGCTGACGCTTTGGCTCCATTATACTTAGCGACTCTTGCGAGATCCAGTGTCTTTGATGGACAACGGACCTAGGACCACAGGCAAAACCTGCTGCAACGTGCATCGCCTGTTTGATATGAGCCCAATGCTCATCTACATTACTGTTCGTCGTAGATCCTAGCTCATGTGCTAACTTCTGCTCATAACGGGTGCGTACTTCTGGATCACACAAACGTTACACGGCTAATCGGGTTTGCGGTTTGCGACGATGACCATGGAGCTGGAGAGATAATCGCAATAAAACTAATGCATGGTCCGACTCCACGTACGTGGACCAGTAAGATCTACAGTTCTGAACAGAACTGCGCCACCGGTAGCTTACGGCGATATGATCAATTTGACCAAAAGTACCTGTAGAGTTAGAGCGCCATGTCGCTGTGTGACGCGAGCTGTGTCGGAATTTTGTGCTAGACAAGAACAGTCCATTGTATGCACAAAACTGGAGAAGCCTATCCCCATTATCCAATGGAACACAACTCTCCTGGTTTTAATCACTAGGTTAGCCTCGCTGGTTATTTCCCAATGGGGCAAACAGCATACAGCTGAACGTGATCCAACTAACTTTGAAATATATTCATGGAATGTATTATCCGCACGAGAAGCCTGAACTTTATGACCTATTGGGACCTTATGTGGTTCTCCATTTCAAGTCTCGAGGTCAGGTTGCCGGTTATTTCTGATAGTGCAATGGGCCTTTGTGGCTACACATCCCTTTCATCACAGTCATGTGCAAGCATGTAATAATAATACTAAAAATAACTAGGCGTTTGAAGGGAACTGTTTAATGGTCTGGTATGAAACAAGTTTATCCCACTATGTTTTTCAACTCGCGATTTGTGGCATGATTAATAAGCGTTCTCAATTTACCTCAATATCCCTTTCATTACAGCTGGAAAAAAAGCATAAAAATATGTGGATACTGGCATTACAACTCTGACAATCAGAAAGCTACAGAGGATGTGCTGGTATATGCAAATTTTAAATATTAAATAACAACTTTCTCTGAAATTTTTGTAATCAAGCAGTTTCCGTTAGCGTGAGTAACCCTCCTCGAAGAAGGGTTACATTCGAGTACACAGAGAAGACAACAAGTAAGCTCATCTAGACCTTCCGGGAGGTAAGCACATTCGCAGTGCGCGAGGAGTGCAGAGTCGCTTTTACGATGGGCAAGTAAAGTATAATGATCACAAGTGATAACTATGGGCATATTTATATACAGTGAAAATACTTGGATAGTTAACTAGTACTGAGTCCACAAAGACTGATGAGCACACGTAATGAGATAGCTGATGGTCAGTTTGTTTTGACGTTGGTTCGGCCACCGACGAGGCGTAGAGTGAAACGCGTGCAGACAAGAGTGTGATCAGGTTTCATCACTGGTGATGGCATCTATTGTCCGACTCATGAATCCCGCGTGATGAGGTAGCAGAGATACCTGAATCTTCCGACTGCATTAGGCTGATCATCACAAAGGATGATGGCGGACGCAGGCTCCTATCAGTTTTGCCAAGTCTCCTTACACTTGGATTCGGCATACTGCATTTTATACAAAACCACACAAAGCAGATCGCACCACGGTGTTTGTGAATTATCAAGCAGTATTGCGTTATGATGATAATTCATCCGATACGACAAAGCTGAGACGAAAGGAGAAAAATGATGAAAAGTTAAGGGTGGAAAAAGCCGCCATGAGCCTTGATCCGGACCAGAGGCGTAGAGAAAACTCAATCGCTGATGGACAGCCTTTTCGTTTTGACTCCGCTAATCGGTTTCCTTTTAGTTGTAATTCGTTCTTTTGAGTGGTTCATTTCAAGTTCAGATCAGTAAGAGACGTTGTGAGTCGGAGAGTGGTTATAAGGTTAGTCGTTGTCAGCGAAAATAAACCCAAGTTAGCTAAAAACAAGCTGTGGATCGGGTAGTGCAAGGCGGTCGAGCAACCGGCAAAAATTGCGAGGCGATCGGTGAATAAGCTGGTTAAAGTTTGAATAATGTCCGTGTTGTGGATGCTCATTCAATGCAATTCAGCTCAAAAACACCTAACCATTCATCTGATGAGACGGTTTTGGTTGCTTTCTTCCCCCCCCCCTCCCCCGCCATCACCGGTTACTTTGGTGATAAACAGTAATCCGCTGTCGCCCGGCTTTTTACCACACTTGATCAACTGGAACCCTATGTAGTTCCCCACTTTAGGTCTCAGAGTCTGGTTGCGGATTATCCTTAATGGTGCAGTGGGTCTTCGTGGCTATGGGGTGTATACTCCTTCTACTATGCTTATGCGCAAGCATGTTGTGTCTGGTTAAAGTCACGCATACTATGCGGACAGTCAATCAATATCCTTTTCAAGCATGGACATGCACTTGCTTGATATTGATCTTTAGTCATGCTTCAGTTCGGACAATACTGCCTAATCAATCTTTCTATGTATTGCATGACCTTACTTGTTAGTACATGAGAGCGCACGTAGCTCGGTACTTTTACTTGCTTGCTTGCCGACTACAGTCGAGTTGCATTTACATTCTCAAGAATAAATGGGGTGTAATAATTACGTGTTCTTCAGACACCGTTTGCGAACATAACATATGTAATAAAAAAAAGTGGCTACCTTATTCGGAAATTTAAAAAATACAGGTCCAAAGAGAGAACTACAAACAACTGCATCAAGTCGATAAAAAAGTGTGTAAATACAATGGGTCACTGATCGCGACACCAAGTCATATCTTCCAGCACATCCAGCCACTAAGGGGGATCTCTTGGACCCCACCTAGGAAGGCTAACACGCCCTACACGGCTCAGTATACTGGCTTCTCATACTTTTCTTTTATGCAGTGTACCCGCCACACGTTTCCATCTTCCAACCGCTAACTTCCAGAACGAATACTGGGGACATGCGCAACACATTCCAAGCACAGCAGCTTGATGCACTTCAGTAATCTGTTTAGGTTGTTTTGTTTGTCGGGCATTGTAACCGATTTCTGTTAACTACCAATCTGATCGACTGCGGCGGGGTCAAATTTTTTAACTCCGAGGCGAAAAACGCTTAAAGCATTCGTCCGTCATCGGTCGGGTTGAAACAGAAACATGCGAAACGTGCACAAAGTAGGACGGTACGACTTTGAGGAAAGAAACGTGCATCTCAGACAATTCACTTTCCAACAAGCAGTTCTGAAGTGCAACGCCGAAAGCTAGACGAATGTACAGACTAACGCATCTACAATTATTCAGGAAGATCATCAGCTGTGATGTTTGACTTCTTTTTTAATTGTTAAAAAAGAACGGTGCAATATTCCAGGAAGGCGGTCGCGACCAACTAGAGGCTGCCGAATGGGAAAGTACCTGCGGCAGTGGGATTTGAATCCGGGACCAGAAGGTCTCAAATTCGCCACCGGAGAACTGCACTCATGTGAAAGAGAAAACCAATACATCATGACCCAATGCATAGTTTGCAGACGATTATGCTGGACTCATTGATTTACGTAAAAAACGGGGCCCGTAAGAATAAAGTCAATGAACCTACCACCGCTTCCATGAATACCCCCAAATCGTCTCCCCGGTGGTCTGGGTGGCCTAAAAAGTCGAAAATATTAGTGGATAAAATAATGTGACATACCCTTGGCCCCATGTACTGCGGTGGTTTGAGTTGGTGTTTCCGGCACGGAACAACTTAATAAATAATGGTAAAGACTAACAAGAATTCAACTTACATCAAGCGGCAACATTGTTCGGAAGCTGGGTAAAAACAGTTAGTTGCAGAAAATAAGATGACTTACAATAAGAAAACTAGATCTAGAAGTCCAGATAGCAGCCTTTTGAGGTAGTTGACACCCCATGGTTGTTTTTCTACAACCTCTCCTGAAACGTAGAAAAAACAGAACAGTAAACCACTTTCCGATATGAGTAGTACGGCATTATATTTGGACGACAAGATGACATTTTCCCGGAAGCATACAATCAATTTCGCGGTTTTTGCTACTCACCAGGTCTGCGTATCCGTTCCTCTTTCGCCCAATCATTCTTACACTTGAGCACTCCACAGCTGATTCTTCCAACTTTGGAAGAATCGCCGTGTAATTCTAAAAATGGACTCTCCGTCCATGCACACACCATTCGATTCAAATGAAATTACAGCTGTAAGTAAACCACTTCTTCGTACAAGGAGGACGCGGAGGAATTTACAAGTAGTAATATAAGTAAAACGTCCAACGACATCTGGGAACGACCTTTAGTACTACTGCCCTTTCAGAAGGAGCTTAATGTGATTCTCCATCGCAATTCCTAGGGTTACGCTGTCAGTTTCTCATCAAAGGAAACACAATAATTGGGCCGGGGCTCTAGCTCGGACGAGATATTCCAGGTGTGGCCTAACTAACGTTATGTAGAAAGGCAACAACACGAGCTTCTCTGGAAGCTACGATGCGCAACAGTTGGTGGAGCGCCCGATTCCCCTTAGTCGCGGCAGCCAGACACTGCAGAGATGGCTGGTAGCGATGGTTCATCAGGACTCCAAGGTCAGTGATGACTGTGATTTTTGTTATTGTTCGTGGGTTATGTGGGTCTAGGTATACTGATTCTCCGCCGATGTCCCGGGTGAGATGCTTACACTTACCTATGTTGAGCGGCGCTTGCCACTGAGTGGTCCAGCAGTGAACCTTATTCAAGTCCTCGTGGGTTGATGCGGTTCCGGGTTCACTCACCAGCTTAAGATAGTCCGCAAACAGATAGCCCGAGTTTTGTATACCATCTACTAGGTTGTTGATGTAGATCCAGTAACCCGTGGGTTCATAAAGTTCGAGCTCGTCAATAACCATTAGTAAATTTTACCTAGTTCTAAAAATAACTAAACGTGATTATCGAGTTTTCCATTCTGTTTCGTATCAACGCAACAAGAATATAAGCAAGAACTAATAAAATCTATTTCAGGTCTAACATCAGTCTAAAACCGTCAATAATTGAACTGACTCACCAGAGCCCGTGACGAATGGCATCCCAGTGGATTTACGCCGACGGAATTAATTTGTGTGCAGTCCAAATTTACCGTAGAGTTAGTTCGCTTCAGTTTGTACAGAGCAAGCAGCGACGGCACCTAGCGCCGCGCCAAGAACTCCTTAGGCGGGATGCATACATCTAAGGTGTCAAACACTTCGTAATCGTTATTGCAACCGATAATATTTACAAATAAAATAGACGAATAAACACCACTTAAGGCTGCTTTCTTGACGAGCCAGTCTTTGTGTTACTTAAGGATTAAGTGGTTCGATAAAATCGTTCCACTTTGTTATTACGTGAGATGAATCGGTCTTGCGGTCAAAACGAATATAATCCCGGAGCTATTCCGGTGGTTCAAAGTAAGCAGTTCTAAAACTGCGCTACGTATATCAGTCTTATTGGCTAAGCGTGATACTGACCAATCAGTGTTGAGTTTCTGTTGGTTCATTCCCGTGCTGCCGCGTCCTGACTCAGCGAAGTGAGTTGGGATGCTGTTGCTGTCTGTGCCAATCCTTTAAAGTCTCATTTGATCTGATTGCTTGTTTTTATGCGTTAGTGAATTAATAATATTTTGAGTGCACGGCACATACAAAGTATTCTAAGTGTGGTGTACGTACATCGATGTTTGGGAAGAATCATATGATTATGATGCATATGCATCATATGGTGTATGATGTCCCAGTCAATTGCTTAGGTACACATCAGTTGGTCCTTATAAATTTAAGTTAATTATAGGTAAATTGTGAATATATCGGAGTCTTTTCGACGATTTACCTCTCATTCGTGAAATGTTCATGGAAAAGTCCACAATGGTCCCAAATTATTCCCGTTTGAAACGCTTGTAAGATCGGTTTAACTTAACCACGACCTTTCCTTAGTTGCACGTGTTCGCTAGTCCTTTCTGCTAGACGTAGGCTACCCGTCTGTCACTGAAGCTTTGCATAACGCCGACGCGATAACCAGAGCATTACCTCTCATGACCCATGAGATGAAGAACACAGTTAATAGAGAAGTGATTAGCGTGTATTACAGGAGCGTGCTCGTGCAAACAAATCAGCAAAGATGAATGTCGCTACACACCAGGAATATTTTCAGGACTATTTTTTTAGCATGCCGAGAATGGAGTGGCTTTTATCACTTATTTTCGGTGATATGTGCCATATTATTTTGCCAGTTTGAGAGAGAGAAAAACGGTTTAGAAATATCTGCTTACGATAATTACGTGGGGTGGTCCATGTACTTTAAGGCACCGACCATTCCTGTAAACTGGTATTTTTTAGGATCCTCCCAAGTTAAATCAGGACCTGCTCTCGTATAGAGTACAAAGCCCCTGGTTCTTGGTTCATGGTACGATAACGATTATACTCAGCTGCACGCGAAGAAGAACGCTGAAGCGGGATAACGTGTGTATTGGAGGAACGCAAGAGCGTGCTGGAAGTGTACACAGGCGAAGCGAGTGGTGCCACTAAGTTCAGTATTGACAACTGTGTTACATCGGTAACACTGCAATTTTACAAAGAAATAATAGTGAACTTTCAGTTTTTATGCAATATTTGAAGTGGCTGGAGGAATTGTCCAACTCATGCCTCAATATGACCGGGGTGGGTGTCAGTCTCCGGGATGACCCATCGCCCTGAATGCCTCGAAATGCACCCAAACGACCGCGTTTGCGAGACAGTCTCAGCCAAGGAAGTCCTACCCACTGCCTTCTCGGAACGGAGGTTTTCCCACCAAAGTGTCTGGACAAAGGCGAATTCTCGGTGTTCTTAATCGATTCTTCATCAGTCTAGGGGAGATGGCCAAACTTTGATCGCGAACCAACCATGGACGACGTACGAAGCATACTCTGCTGCTCATCGGCATCTGGCGTGGACGAGTGTACTGGGCATTAATTGATGTCAAGGGATTCAAGCGTGCGAGCTAAACCCGCCTGTTGTCATTTACGCATGTTGAGCGTGGCTAGTTTGAATGGGCATCGAGGACGAGACAGCGCATCAACCGGTGTTAATGGATTCGGTGAGACTCGGGAGGTAATGAAAGAAGGACAGTAGGGAACATAACCAGGATTTCCACCAGTGGTACTACAGTGGTCGACCGAAAAACTCGTGGGATGTAAAAACGGAAGAGAAAATGGGAAGGGAGTGGAAATAGGAGAACAAATTGTGTACGATATATCAGAGTGTTCGTTCGTACGCATGGAAGAGCAAACAGTCATAGTGCTAGAGTCTGTCATGGCTATGTGGAATGAGAGAACACTCTTGAACATCTGAAGTCAAGCCATTTTAGGATTTATCTCAGTTAAGTCAGGACCTGCTCCCGTATAGAGTCTATAGCCCCTGGTCCTCGGTTTGTGACACGATAACAAATATACTCGGCAGCGCGCAAGGCAGAACTCAAAACGCTGGAGCGGGACAACGTGTGTATTGGAGGAGCGCAACGGCGTGCAGACGACGTACACAGGCGGAGCAAGTGGCGCCACCAAAAACGGTCATTGTTCAAATAAACACATTTGTTAGTCTTTGTCATCGAGTGCTTTATTGGTAGCACTACAGGGGTCTCCCCCTAGAAGGCCGACGCAGTTGGGCTTCGACCCGTGATGGGTACGTCGGATTTTGTGGCGAGAGACGTCCTCCATGCCTCCCGCTGCGGTCGAACACAACGGCGAAGCCAGCACAAGCCGTTCTCCATGACTCACACTGGTCGCTGTGCGTCGATCGCAAAATTGCGTCCTCAAAATGTTATCCGACCGGGGTTGATTCTGTTTGTAACCTGGCAGTGGTGATTGTGTTGTAGGGTTTGTCGTTGTCGGCATATCCCAAAGTTCCGTTTCTCTGCGGTTGTCATTGCCTTCGTAAGCGAGCTAGCGTCCGGCGTCAAATGCGTCCAGTCGCGATCCCGTGAGCCTTGTGTTGGAGCCGTGCGAGATCCTGGAATTCCATATGGTTCTGTCCGACGGGACGAGCTGGAAGGCAAGAAACACAAGGAAGCTGCGCCTCGAGGCGCGGTCGGATATTCGACTGAGGGGGACATACCGGCGCAATACAGGCTGCCGCCACCCTTGTCGTGATCACCACGTTGTCGTGCATTCATACATAATAGGACTATGTACAAGTTGAATATGAAGAGTAAACTTAAATATATACAACTGTTACATATCCAGAAAACCTCGTTGGCTGTCGCAGCTCGCGGCCGCTTCGATTTCTCCTGTTGACCGGTGCAGCTGTGTCTTCCGTGGAGTTTGGTGTTGCAACAGGTAACGAGGGGTCGTTAGTGCGAGTAACAGGGGCCGACTCGGGACGACTAACCGAAGGTTGTGAGCAGGTGGGGACGCTGAGAGGGTTGTTTGAGGTGGGTTTTACCTCGATGAATGCTGGTTTGAGGCGGTCTATGCTGATGGTCTCTTTCCTGCCCTCGACGTCCACCACGTATTTCTTTTCCTTTCGCTGGACGACGCGGAACGGGCCAGAGTAAGCCGCCTGCAGTGGTGATCGCACTGCATCTACTCGAATAAACACATGACTGGTGGTAGCTAAAGCGGTAGGTGTGTAGTTGCTGAGGGTTTGTTCTCGTGGTGGGGTGGGCTTTATCACCCGCATTTGGTGCGACAACCGTTTTGCGTAATCCCCGTAATTAAAACTCATAGGTGGTAATGGAGAAACCAACTCACCTGGAAGTCGTAGTGTGCAACCATAAACCAGTTCAGCCGCCGTAACACCCATGTTGGCTTTAACAGTGTTACGCAGTCCCAAGAGAACGATCGGCAAAACTTCACTCCATAATGGGTTATCACGAGAACGAAGGGCAGCTTTCAGCTGGCGATGGAATTGCTCCACCATGCCATTGGCCTGAGGATGATAGGCCGTCGTCTTGTTGTGTCGGCAACCGAATGCGTTCAGTAGCTCGTGGAAGGCGCCGTCAAAATGAGAACCGCGGTCAGTGGTCACGATAGCAGGGCAACCGAACTGACTCACCCAACCAGTTAGAAATACTTTTGCAGCTTCCTCTGAGGTTGGGCGAGGAATAGGTATGGCCTGTGGCCAGCGAGTGAAACGATCTACGCAAGTGAGGATGTAGACGCAGCCATTGGATGGCGGAAGTGGCCCCACGAGATCCACATGCACATGATGAAAGCGTGCGTCCGGTTCGCAGAATGTGCCTAAAGTAGATTTGGTGTGACGATGTATCTTAACTCGTTGACACTAAAGACAAGCACGGGCCCAAAGACGTACGTCACGTTTGACGCAAGGCCAGACGAATCGCTCGGTGACTAGTTTCACTGAGGCGGTTACCCCAGGGTGCGATAAGTTGTGGAGGCTGGTAAAAACTTGTCGGCGAAAAATGGCAGGAACTAGTGGTCTGGGTCGACCTTGTGACACATCGCAAATGGTAGTTACGTTCGAAGTTGGAAGGGCCACTGGCACTAGGTGCAGGGAGCTGTTGTGTCTGAGTTGCTCTGCAGCAGGATCTGTCGTTTGGGCTGCGGCGATTGCTTCTAGGTCTATGCCCATGGGTAGTGGGTAGTCGATATTGTGGACGCGTGAGAGTGCGTCTGCTACAGGATTGTGAGCCCCAGAGACGTGTCGAATGTCCGTAGTAAACTGCGAAACATAGTCTAAATGGCGAATATCAGTCAGAAGCTGACTGGAGGGCGTACACTGGTGGTTTATGATCTGTGAACACTGTGAACGTTTGGCTCTCGAGTGTGTGCCGGAAGTGTCGGATACCCAAATAGATTGCCAGTAGTTCTCTTCTGAACGTACTATATCGGGATTCCGCAAGCTGGCGACGCTTGGAGAAGAAAGCTATTGGTTGCCATGAATTGTTGACGAATTGCTGCAACACTGCTCCAACAACCGTGTCTGAAGCGTCTGTTCCTAATGCCAGGAGAGCAAAAGGATCGGGATTTGAAAGGAGTGCGATGTTGGCGATAGCTTCCTTGATCAAAGTAAACGCTTCCTGCGCCGTGTCGGGGAAAATGAATTTCCACTTACCTCCACGTAAAAGGTCTGTTAGAGGCTGCATTATTTCGGCGCAGTGTGGGATAAAGCGGCGATAAAAGTTAACCAGGCCAGAAAATTGGCGCAACTGTCGGTAAGAGTGAGGCTCAGGATAGTCGCGAATTGCCGCCACCTTGTCAGGCAGAGGTTGTATGCCTGAGGCTGAGATTTCGTGACCTAGGAACGTGATGGTCGTCCTACCTAATTCGCACTTAGCAGGGTTAATGGTTACACCGTGTTGGCTAAGGCGCTCAAAAAGAGCGCGCAGGTGTGTCATGTGCTCTTCTTTTGAAGAACTTGCCACCAAAATATCGTCTAAGTACACCTAGACATTCTTCAAACCGCGTGTTGCCTCATGCATAAACCTTTGAAAGGTTTGGGCTGCATTGCTGAGCCCAAAAGGCATGCGCAAAAACTCGAATAGTCCGAATGGAGTTGTGACAGCGGTTTTAGGGATGTCAGCCTCTGCTACTGGGATTTGGTGGTAGGCTCTGACGAGGTCGATTCTGCTGAAAACAGAACAACCAGACAGGGTAGAAGTAAGATCTTGAATATGTGGAATGGGGTACCTGTCTGGGATAGTAGCCTGGTTGAGGGCCCTATAGTCACCGCAGGGGCGCCAATCGCCATTAGGTTTAGGAACCATGTGAAGGGGCGAGGCCCAGGGCCTACTGGACGGGCGTATTATGCCTAATTCTAGCATGTGTTCAAACTCAGCCTGTGCTACGCGGAGCTTGTCTAAGGTCAAGCGACGTGGTCGGCTAAATGCTGGGGGTCCTTTAGTGACAATATGGTGGGAAACGTTAGTGGTCACCGCGGGAAGGGGGCCAGATTGTCTTAGCATTGCCGGGTAAGCTGAAAGTAGGTCTGCGTACGGGTGTTCGGCCTGCGGTTCGATGTATAGGGGCGTGATGTGATTCACGGAGGAATACGACCCGGTTACGGAAAGAGAAGTCTGCCGGTCGACAACTCTCCGGCCTCGTGCATCGATCAGGAGGTCGAAATGGTCTAGGAAATCGATGCCTAGTATGAGATAAGGGACGTCTGCTACTATGAACACCCAGCGAAAGGTGCGACGTAGTCCTAAGTTGAGTGTGAGTGACTTACGGCCGTAAGTAGCAAAGGGAGTGCCATTGGCAGCACGAAGTTGTTGGACTGACGGGTTCGTTGCATCACCTGCCTCCTTTGGAATGACACTTACTGCTGCACCGGTGTCAATTAGGAACAGGTTATTGGAAACTAGATCTCGGACGTGCAACAGACGACTGCTATTATGGCTGCCGACCGCGTTCGTCGTCGGAACGCGTCGTGATATTAGTTTCCCTGTTTGGCACCTGGGAAGGTGCAACCGGCTTCGCAGCGCCGGGCCTTCTTTCCAAACCGTTTGTGGTATCGACAGTACGTTGATCAAGATGGGTTAACCAGGCGGTCAGGGGAAGGGCTTCTGAGACGTTCACGTCGGTCAGAGTTGTGATAAGCTTTATGGTTTCTACGGTGAGAACAACCTGGAGAGGAAAAACGTCTGAAAGTCCGCTCGAAAGCAGCTATCAGAGTGTGTTCCTACAGTGGGAGCTGTGGTCTGGGGGCTGCTCGAGTTTGTTACGGCGGTAATTTGTGGATGGTACCGTTCCATAATACCGTCCGCTAGTTTAGCCGCTTCTGTGAGCTCAAGGTGGCTAGAAACCTCGAGCAGTGCTTGAATGTTGGGTGGTAGTCGCTGTACCCACAACTCTTTAAGGACGTTTTCCTCTAAAAGTTGCCCTTCCAGCTGCTGCATTTCTCTCAGTAATGCACAGGGCTTCTTGCTACCCAACTCTGTTTCTTGGGTCAGCCGTTTTAGTCTGGACGATTCTGACGGTAAAAGACAAGAGATTACCGAGTCTTTCACGGCTGTGTAAGAACTGTTATTAAATATTACTTCGCGTATCTGAGTAGCAACGTCACGGGGAAGGCGACCGATAGTCCACAAGTAACGGGCTCGTTCGCTTGTGATTCATCGGTGGTCGAAAACCTCAAGACGACGAATATCTTCAGCACACAGACTCCAAGTTTCGCAACCATACAACAAAACTGAACGCACTGCAGCACAGTATACACGGCCTTTCAACTTCAGTGAAATATCACGTCGGCGCCACAAGTGTTCCAGTCCAGCGTACGCCGCTCGATCCTTCGATATACGCGTGTCCACCTCTACTACAGTGCTTTCATCTGTCGTCACGCTGCTGCCGAGGTAGGTGAAACGGTCGACAACTGACAGCACCTCCCCATCGAGCATCAACCCCGGAATCGTTGACGTCCAGTCCTGTAAAATCACCTTACACTTTGAATGTGCAAAGCGCATGCCGAATGGAGCTACAGCCCTCCCAAGTCTATCTAGTGCACGTTGAGCATGTTCCGTGGATTCGAACAAGCAGACAACGTCGTCCGCAGAATCTAGGTCACACAGCGTTCCACTATTTCATAGTTCGACGCCTACATCCTGAAGATTTTGCAACGCACTCTCCATTATTTCGTCCATGACGAAGTTGAACAGGAACATAGGACATCTCTGTCGAACACCACTGGTCGTTTCGAATCGACTGGATAGTTCACCGTAGACTCTTACGCGGCCAGAAGTATGAGAATACAGTGATCACGAACTTCTGGGGCATACCTTTTCGATGATGAGCACTGAAAAGCGCTGTTTGATCAGCTGAATCGAAGGTGCCTTTCAAGTCTAAGAAAACGATTATTTTCGGTCGGCGGTGTGTGTGATGCGTTTCAAGTAGTCGGCGAAGAGCAAAAATTTGGTCGATGCATCCTCGACCTGGGTGGAATCCAGCCTGCTGTTCGCGGACATTCCTGTCGCGAGCCGGTGTAAGATGATGCAGCAAAATCAAGGCTAACACTTTGGTGATTATCGGAATTAAGCTAATCCCACGATGGTTACTGCAGTCATTGCGTATTCCCTTCTTGAAGATGAGAACAATCAATGACTCGCTCCATATTAACGGAATACACTCCTCGTTCCAAATGTCACGGAGCAAGGCGGTAAGTGATTTCATCAACGCGTCACCACCCAGTTTGAAAATATCTGGAGGAAATTGGTCGGGACCTGCCGCTTTCCCCGCCTTAGTAATCGAATACATGACTCAACTTCTACTTCCGATTAGGGCTCAAGTGATACTCCCCAAGGAATCACAGTTGTTGATACAGGAGTAACTACACTAGCGTGCGGCCTGCTAGACTGCTCCTTGAAGTATTCCGCCCAATGGTCAAGCCTTTGCTGTTTGTTATGGATGGGTTCTCCATTTCTATTGCATATCGTTTCACTGACCAGGTTTCACCGTCCACCGGCTCGCGAATAAGTTTGAACAGTCTTTGACTGTTACATGAAGCAGCTGCTATTTCCATTCCTTCGGCTACCTTGACCCACCAATTTTCGCGATCATTCTTAAGGCTTTTCGTAACTTGTCTTCGGAGCTTTCTCCGCATCTTATTCATCTCCTTACTGTTCGAGAGCTGACGCTTTGGCTCCATTATACTTAGCGACTCTTGCGAGATCCAGTGTCTTTGATGGACAACGGATCTAGGACCACAGGCAAAACCTGCTGCAACGTGCATCGCCTGTTTGATATGAGCCCAATGCTCATCTACATTACTGTTCGTCGTAGATCCTAGCTCATGTGCTAACTTCTGCTCATAACGGGTGCGTACTTCTGGATCACACAAACGTTACACGGCTAATCGGGTTTGCGGTTTGCGACGATGACCATGGAGCTGGAGAGATAATCGCAATAAAACTAATGCATGGTCCGACTCCACGTACGTGGACCAGTAAGATCTACAGTTCTGAACAGAACTGCGCCACCGGTAGCTTACGGCGATATGATCAATTTGACCAAAAGTACCTGTAGAGTTAGAGCGCCATGTCGCTGTGTGACGCGAGCTGTGTCGGAATTTTGTGCTAGACAAGAACAGTCCATTGTATGCACAAAACTGGAGAAGCCTGTCCCCGTTATCTGTACGCTCAGCAGGTAAAGCACAACGCCCACCTAAACAGGCTTCTGACACACTAAGTTTGCCAACTTGTGCATTGAAGTCACCAGCTAGCACTATAATGTCGGAACCTTTACTGCTGCGAACGAGGGTGGCGAGGGCATCATAGAACTCATCTTTCTGCAAGTCTGAGCTGCAGTCCGTTGGGGCGTACGCCGAGATCACAAACAAATTGCGCTTAATACAACTATCCTTTTGAACGTCGACTGATCCTTGGGGTCTCATAGCACATAACCGACTGTTAACAGGGATCCTGTCTAAAAGGGCAGCCTCAGCCTTGTCAGTCAAGACAATTCCTACACCACGTTGACCCACAGCTCTAGCTGCTTCGTCTCCTGAAGTGCGCAGAATTTACCTCGATGAGATACCAGGAGCAGTTAGCTGAATTACACTGGTCGAATCCTGGATACGCGTTTCACTTAAGCAGCAGACATCAATCTTCAGAGAATCTAATGTGAGGGCTAGGCACACCTGCTGACCGGCCTGCATGAGAGTACGCACGTTGAAGGAGCCGAGATTAAGAGGCTCACGAGGCCTGAGAAAATGTGAGTTACCAGACAGAGGATTATTCCCGATACTATTTGACAGTGAGTCGTTGCGAGTATCAACCGTGTTATCAATGGGAGCATTATGGGTGGATAGATGGGGCAAAGAGGGATGGTTAGGGACAGAAGACAACGGTTGAATAAAAAAGAGGGAAGAATGACTAGATAAGCGGATCGAGGTTCTCGTTGAGAGATTGCAGCCAAAGCCACCACACATTGCATGGTTTTTTATTGCATGCTTGGGCATGAGGGCAGTGGTAGATGTACATAATCCATAGCCACAATGGCTCACTGCACTATGAGGGATAACCGGCAACAAGATCTTGGAACTTGGAGTGGAAAACCATATAGGGTCCCCATCGGTCAGGTGTGGTAACGATCCAGCTACAGGGGATTACCGTCCACCGTCAAAATGGTCGATATTATTTTAGACTAAACTACGTTCAGTATATGACAAGCGTGTAAGCTTTGAAAATCCAAACGACTATGAATGGCCGTGTTTGGCTTGTTCAGCTTCCTGAATGATGTCCACTAGTTTCACCCGGATATCAGAAGTAGTAGTGTGTCACAACCAGTGTCGTCTCATTATTTCTTCATGTAACTCACTTCCACTTGTACTTCATTTCTCAGATTTTTCACTTAATTGTTTTTTTTCTGTAGTGCTAGTAGTAAGCCGCCCCGGGATTCAACAGGCACGATAGAAAAAGGACGAAGAAGAATTGCCGTATGGGTTGGGCTTTATTCATCTGAAAATGTTTAGCACGCTGAAACATAGTAAATGTTAGGTGGTTTATCAGACGTGAATATTTTCGAGGCAAAGTTCATGAACCAGAAGTGTTCATAGCAGTTTCCTCAGAATATCATCTTCATTCGTTTATCTGCTGATTCGGATGATAAACCAAATGGATTTGTAGTTGTTCTTTTTTTTATAAACATCAACGATGGTGTTTCAAGATAGACCCGGAATGAGAGATTCAAAAGACATGTTTTTACTGATAAACTACGCTTTCTGTCCCATGGTGGTTTGATTAACATTAACTTTGGTTATTTGCATTCCGCCTCGTTTTTTTTGGTAGTCTATTGGATGTTGACGATTGGGAAAATGCAATGATACAGTCCACTTTTTTCATGAGCACAAACGGGTCAGTTGCATATACTGGGACCAAGTTCAGTAAGTGTACAGTCAGCTGCGGACAAGATCCCATTTTATGCGACCTAACTGGATTCTAAACAGTAGTGACTTACGGTTGATAGTCTCGAGTCAGCAGTCACTTCCGCGTTTCTCACTATACCGAGTGAGACCAAAAAACATTCCTTACGGCCGATGGGGGAATGTTGGCTGTTCTCATACACTTATCATCTTCCTTCCAGATGGATAACGAAAATGGTCGTAACGAATTCGGTGTCCGACCAATGTTTTACACAGGGTATGTGACATTCAACCACGTTAGTCTGCTATCCGTATTTTTATCTTGGTTTACCGAAGTGGCATATATTGTTCCGAAAATTCTCCATGACGAAGGTGGTCTGTTCGAGGAAGTAGAACATCCTAATTGACCTTACTTGTTTTTGGGTCGTTGGGTGTCGCGACATTCGCTCGTGCTGTATTCTATCTTGGAACCCAGTTGGGTTTGTCACTTCAATAGCCATCGCGGAGAACACCGCTTGTCGTTCTGCATGTTCCAGCTTTCTTTCGGTTTGCCGTATATTCTATGATAACTCTTTGTTCTTTCAAAACTGCCTGCTGTTGTGCTAGAATTGTGTACGACAGCGCATTTTTCTTTGGCAGGTTTAACTTCAGTTCGATTGACCAGTTTTATTGTACATCAAGTACTTAAGCGCACCCTTTTACCTTAACATAGCATTCCAACCATAAGGGACCAGAGTTGGATACTTCAAGGTGCTCGCAGAAGAAACTGTCGGATTACTGAGGTGTGATATACCTTGAATTCGGTCGTAGGCTTTCTGTCTACCTCATTCCAGAACCTCATACAAACCTGTGTTGTTCACCGTCGCTGCCATAGTGCTGTCCTCCGGGTTTTTTCTGTCTACGTCATTCATATTCAACATTTGGCTACTACTATATTTTTAAGTAGCCTAAGGCGACATTTGGACGCCTGCGAGTGTAATCAAGGGTACCCTCCAGTATCATGTTGATTCTGTTCGGGTCTTATCTCTGCATTCATCATCATGTGATCCGCGCAAGTATTGTCTCTCATCGTAATCCACCACACTTTTTGAAAACTAAACTGCTCCGTGAAAAGAACAACCATCCGCAGCAGACTAAGTGCAAATTATCATGACAATAAAAACATCCCCTGAACGTCGCTGATTTTGATCTTTATTTTCGTTATAACTATGTAACATGCCACTCGCAACTAACATATGTCAGTTTTTGTTCCTTTAAGATTGGGTGAAAATCACCGACCGACTCCATGGACTAGTGGTGCGATTTCCGCTTTATCCGCTTCCGCAACTGAAACACAGTTAGACAAGGTCATATTTCCTCATCCTGTTGCGGAAGCCTTGTCCAAACGCGGGAAAGGTGCCGATCGTGTGAAACAAATGCGAATCCTTGCGGCTAATGACGGTATTCATGCTCCACTACGGCTGGCCATGGAAGAGCGTATCATGCGACGTATACAACCTCGGTTACCTGGACTGTATTCCCATCATCCATTAGCCGCTCAATTAGACGGTTCTTTGGATGATATTGATGTGACGGACTTCTTGAATCGTAAGTTTCAGGTTGGCTCTTGAATCACACTGTCTTGGTAATATTCATTTCGTTTATAGCACCCGTTTGTTTTATTGGTGACATCTGAAGCGTTCCAGAAAGAATCAGAAATGTGTAATGCAGTCGAAATATGTAGAATTAATTCGCCTCACTCGAATAAACAATCGCGTAGAACAAGCTCTTAGCTAATGGAGGCGTGTGAGTTCGTAAAGCAATGATGACGGCACGAAAGTGCAAAAAATGTACCGTGCGAAATTGCTCACAATCTCCATGATGGTAATTTTTAGAGTGTTCCACGTTTATCAACTGTCTGATGGGTTGTAGACGCTAGTTCACAATCTCGAATTTAATGAATGCAAATTCCGGGTGGTCGGCAGTTTTTTTTTAATCACAACAGCTCGTGCACGTGTAGGCACCAAAAAACTACTCGGTGCAGAACGGGTTTTTTTTTGTCAGTGTTGTATCGTGTATGTGTTCGTACATGTGTAAAGTATTAATATGAATGCTTACAAGAATTTTGATGTACCAAGGGGGAAGAATAAAGAAAAAGAATATATTCACAACTATCACCATCATAGTTAATAACGTTGCATTGCTTCACAACCGGGTCTCTAGCACGAAAGAATGAAAGAGAGAAAACCAAATTGTTTTGGAATCTCTTATCTGTATTCACCTTGTTTGCATCGACTTTCATGCTTTGAAGGCGTACTTCTGAAGCGTCAAGTAGTCTGCTTCGTTGCTTGCACCCCGAAGTATTCTCACCTTTCGTACCAACTATTCATGAATATCGTGTTATTTCAATACATCTGTTGGGCAAATTGGTTGTGAAAATTCTCGCTGTTCTCAGATGTGAATTAATTTTCGGTGAAATGGTCCATCCCCCATCATTTGCGGTCATCCCAAACATATTCCACGGTCTACCATGGCCTGTCGTAGTTACATTGAGTCGGTCCTGATCCATTGAGACCGTATGTGGGTCTCCACTCCAGGTCTGGTTGCCGGCTATCCCCATATAGTGCAGTGGGCCCTGGAGACTATGAGTATACCCTCCCACTGCACCTATGTTCAAATATGTAATAAATGAATAACTTGTTGTGACCACTGCCGTCTGTCACCGGTTCACTGTAGTTCGCGTCTGAATTAGCACAAAATGAGTGAGTCATTGTACAAACATGCTGTATTTGCGTTTAGTCACGTACCGACCTGTGTGATAAGGAATGAATCATCTGAGACGAGAACGAAGCAATAGCCAGCACTTGAAATTCATACATGAAGGTGTGGAAATTTTCGTTTTGTTCATGTTGTCTGCTCGAAAAATAGGCAGGTTGTGTAAATTCCATTTCGAACGTGCTTTTTATAACTAAGCTTTGATGCATATATAGCTTTTAGGCTTCCTTCTCTCGCAAGATAATTCATTCATCCGCTTTGTACATTCCAACCTGTTTTCTTGAATAATTGCATTGACCTGTTATTATTAATACTATCGTTACTTGTCCCCCCTCATTTCTAGCACCCGAAGATGCCGAATATGTGGGGATGCCTCATCTACTGATGGAGAAGAAATTGGGCATCTTGTAGAGGTTTTTCAAGAGATCGTCTGTATCGTGAATCACCATATTCGCTTTCACATCTCATCATTGATCCTGTCGACTGTTTGCCTCTTCTGAAAACGCCGATTGGTGTTTCATTGTGGTTTAAATAAAATCATTCCGTGAAATGCTCTGATTTCGGTCTCTTCGTTACTTTGCGATGTGTCTTACAAGCCCTTCTAAAATGAAATACAACTTGTTTAACATAGTGGAGTACACCATATTACGTAACTGGTTATGTAGTCCGAATGATATCCTGAAAAATCGTTGATAATTGTACAAATAACCGGGTTTTTCGAGTAGTGTGTGTCAATCGGTGCACGACCGGCATGGAAACTCGTTCGTGAAAAAATGACGCACTATCATCTTACTGCCAGTAAGTCTTTGTTAGGTGAAATGGAATATGTTTAGGCGAATCCCGTACGAAGTGGTTAGTATTTGAATGCTACACTCAACGATGTATTTCGTTTTGTCAACTCACTATGTTTTCTTTTATTATACGTAAAGTATAGAGGGTAAACTCCATAATAAACATACATACCATGGAGGTACCTGGTGGGGGGGACATTCACTTTTGAACCAGTTTATTGATCCTGTTCTGGAAGAGAGAAAGGTTGAAAGTGGGTGGGAAGACAGAAAAAGGGAGAGTGTTTCTCAAATTAACAGTCCGGGAAAAAGATTGTAAGATAGAAGAATGACATCTAGTGACAGACACTTGATAAGTATGACTGGCTGTCTAATTCTACGCGTAACATGGTAAGAAAGGCAGTGGTCAGTGGGGCTTGCCCTGTTGTACAAGGGTGACGATGGCTGGTTGTCTGGGTACGTGATGATTGGGAAAAAGTTTTGGTACGAGGCACTGCCAAAGCAAGCTCAGAAGAACAATCTCCAAAATAGTAGAGGTAGAAGAGGGACAACGAGGCACTAACCCGACGATGGGCCAGTGACTGCAGATTGGAGGTCAAAGTAGGGTCGTTGATCAGGTGGATGGCCTTTCATTGAACCCGGTCAAGAAGTTAACAAGTGGACGAAGCTCCAACCCACACGTGCCTGCAGTATTCAAGTGCGGGGTGGATGTGAGCTTTGCATAACAGAAGACGATTTGGTTTGAATAAGCGTCTGGTACGAAGCAGAAAGCGAACTTTGCGTGCATCAGAAGAGGAGAGCTGAAATATGAAACAGGACCAACACAGAATAAGCTATGAATAATCCGAGAACAGACAGAATCTGCGGAATCAACGAATAAATGTGAGATAAGTTGCCCTCGATGACGGAGACCTCGACTGACTACCATCTTTTCGGACAACGCTGTGTTACCGAACAATAAAAGCTTCACTGTAGAATGCTGTAGATGATGTTTCAAAGAAATAAAGAGAGGAGAGGTATTGGAATCATTGAACGGAGATAGGCTCCACGTCAGAGTCTAAAGATACGCTGGTTGCACTGCGGTTGCCATAGATGTTGATGTTTGTATGGCGGGGAGTGTGTTAAGAGATGGAAGAATAAAGGGTGTCGTCATCGGTATGGGAATGAATTGGTTGGAGGCAGTAAATAAGAGATCATTGATAAACAAAAGAAAGGGGATGGACACAAGTACTGAACCTTGTGGGACGCCAGCATTCACAGGAAATGGCTGGGACGGGACTCCGTCAACTTTGATGGAGGTGGTTCGGTTACTGAGGAAACTTGATGTCCATGATACGAGAGCGGAGGAGGTCCCGAACGTGGACAGTTTCGCCAGAAGACCTTCATGCCAAACTCGGTCAAAGACCTTAGAGATGTCGAGCGATATCATGTGTGTTTCTCCGTAGTTGTCGAGTGCAGCCGATCAGGAGTGTGAGACAGAAGCCAGGATGTCATAGGTGGAACGGCGGGGTCGTAATCCGTAGTGGCAGTCACTCAGTGTTCCTTCGCGTTCGAGAAACGTGCGCAGTTAGTCGAATATGACAGTTGCGAAACAATAGATGTGAGGGAAATAGGACGATAGCTATTCGGGTCAGAAAGATCACCTTGTTTGGGAATGGGAAGAATCAGGATTTCCGAGGGTTTGAAAAAGAAGTAAATTGAGGAGAGACAGAAAAGGTGGCGTAAAAAGGGGCACATTTTAAGGACAAAGAGTGGTATACCGTCCGGACCGGGTGGTTTGCATACCTCCACGGAATGCAGCACTTGGCGGACCTATCCAATGCTAATGTGAGGTTGAAAATGGGAGACAAAGGGAGCAGCAGAAACCGAAGGATTAAGATAAGTGGGTAAGGTGGAGTTGGAGGCAAACCAGGAAGCAAAAACCTTAGCTTTCTCGTGTGGTTCGCAAACAAGATCACCAGAGGAATTACAGGTGGAAGGGAAATTGGAGGGTCAAAAGTTGCAGGAGAGTGCTTTGGTAATGGACCAAAATGTTCGGCTAGCGGTGGCAGATGAGAGTAGGCGTTCGGCTTTCCAGTGGGCGAAGTGTTCTTTTGCTCTCTGTATGGTTGACGAGCATCTGTTCTTGGCTTGCACGAAGCGGCGGTGGTAGTCGGCAGTGGGTCTGCGGCGAAATATTGAACGCTTGAAGCGTACTGCACGATCACATGCGTGGTTGGACCACCCGGAGGATTCGAGTTTGCCGGGTTTGGAAAAGTGAGGAACAAAAAGTTGCATACCTTAAAGAACAACGTCAGTGAAGTTAGAAACGGAAAGGTCTGAAGTAAAGCAACAATCGTTCCAAGAATAGGAGGCCATAAAACCGCGAAAGCAGTCTTAGTTGGCTGAACCGTATCGCCAAAATGTGTTTCTCGAGGTAGGTGGAGGATTCGGAGGAGTGAAGTTGGTGGAACAGGAAATAACACAGTGGTCAGATGAGCCAAGTGGAGGAAAAGCAGAGATGCCTGAGGAAAAATAAGGAACAGAAGTGAGAATAGGTTGGAGGGTACAGGTACGGTCGCTAGCTCAGTCGGGAATACGTATGAGGAGGTCAACAAGTTGTTGACCACGGCGATATGTTCTGCTTCGCGCCTCAGAGCCGAAGTTTCCAATGAGTGAATTAACCAATCTCGATTGTGAACATAAAACTCTCCTAAGATGGTGAAATGACAGTTGGGGTCTGACATAAACAAGTTCTCAGTGTTCTAAGATAATGAATCAAAGATCGATGAGTCGCTACTTTTGGATGAACGGTAAATAACACAAAATTAGTGATTAAAATAAGAAGGTCAGTGCTTCATCCATATCGACTGGGAAGGTCAAGATTTTGAATTCTGGATGTGGCGACTAACTGGTGGACAAAGATGGAGACACCAGCTTTGGGTGAAAAAGAGTAGTGAAATGTATAGTTAGGAAATTGGAGGTGAGTGGCAGATGGAAACTGATGCGCTTAGCTGGAACTTCATAGCCCCCTATTCTCACAAACGACGAAGCAAGATATAAGGAGCCATTCAGCGATCTATCCGTTCTGTTTTTCCATTTGACAGAATTAGGCCTTAGGTAATGCACAAACCACCATTCTTTTCTCACATCCCAGTTTACACCTATCCCCCTTATCCTAGACAGATAATTGTCTGTAGACACGAAGATGGTGCGGGTTCATTTGAGCTTTTGTTTTGTGTAGTTTCTCATTCTTTGCCCGGTGGTGTTGTTCAGTCGGATGTGGGCTTTCGGTGATTCTTTGTTTGAGTTATCTGTGCGGTTTGAAAACTATGTGCCCTTCGCTTCTCGTGTTAGTCCTTGTTTTTTGACGATAAGATGAGGATTGTCGTCGGTTCGGAATAGAATCCAACGGTTCAAATGCTAGACATGCTATCCGTCTCCAATAAATACAAAATCAAAAACAGTGAAAAAGTAGCATAACTTCCCACGTTCTTTGTTTGCTGACCGCTTCCGCCACCTCACTGTACCGTATCCCTTCCTTTATTCTCAATGGTGCCGCATTGTCACCAAGCTTGATTTCATGTCTGTGTTGAATATGAATACTTAGATTACGAGAACCGTTTTGCGCTTCGGGCTGTTCATGAATTTTTCGAATAAATTTTCTCTCTCCGGCAGGTACTCTATCAGTTTCATATTTGCCGGCGGCCAGTACTCGTGCTTCGAATGCGTCACCTTGATTGCTGTAGGGAACTTTTCAGTGATCAGTTAAGTGTCTGTGAAGAGCGTCTTAGTCCTCGTATCTCAGGTCTGTTTCGATTATTTTGTAGCGAGGAATGCTGTAGCAGCAGAAGCAGATGAATGTTTGACCGATTGGACAAACCAGTTGATAGCCACAGTCCAAAGAAGAGACGGTGAATATGTCGGAAGCAATCCATGGGTGGGGGCAAAAGGAGGTATCCGGACTCGTAGGCGGGACTCCGCGTGGTCTCAGAAAACCTGCAAAGGTTGCTCGTGTGATGGGTTAACAATTAAACCGTCAACCGGATCTACCTAATGGAAATGGTGGTCAAAAGAATTAACCTAATGGCTGCAGGCGCTGGGTCAGAACGGGCAGCCGGCAGATCGATGTCGCCACCTCCAGGTCTGGAAAAAAATCGTGTAAATAGTTGTACACTCTTTACCGAATTGACTTGACGTGTTTGGCTGGTCAAGTGCAGGTGTGCCTCGCCCCTCCCGTTTTCTTCGTTACAAATGTGACGGGCTTCCTTCACCGTTCTCTATTGGACTACGGCAAGACTGTCCCAGATCGCCGTTTCTCCTCAACTTCATCGCAGAACGTGTACTATGGAAAACCTTGTGTGACCTGTAAAATGTTGTCGTTGAATTCCTCCCAAGGAACCAATTTTCAATACATCTGTGGGATAATTTAACACAATATCCTCTGGAAAACGTGATAGGGTAAACATCGAAGTTCGGTAAGCCATCTGAGTTGCCCAAGTGCATGTTCCTCTACAAGTGCTTGAGTGTACAACTACCACTTGTTGCGAACCGTTGGGACTTATTAATGGAATTGTTTGTCTCGGAACTGCGTCACAACTGATACAGGTACCGTAAAGATCGCATCACAAAACATGAGAGCGACACTGACTTTCGTCATCTAACAACACGTGGTGTCACCAGTCTCATGAGGAGCGGGGGGCGACGTTTTGCGCTGCGGCTACGAGACCTGGTAGCTCCGCTCAGCGGTGTCTTTCCTTAGTTGACGACCGATGTCCCCGGGGTGTTGACCACGTTTGATGGCAATAAAATGTCGGCAACAACAAGGTTCTTCGTCCTTTGGTCAGCCTGGATAGATGTCCTCTAACCGAGGTAATCGTTTTATACCACCGACGGTTCCTGCACGTTTTTCGCCTGCTTGTTCGTCGTTCACCATGAGTATGGCTGGCACAAACGACGTGATGATAACAACAAATTATCGTGTGGATATAAATCAACTAGTGTTTGAGTCGACCTGTATTAGTGTTTTTTTTGAATTCCCGGTCGAAACCCAGAGGTACAATCATCGGGAAGCAAATTTCAGTTCAGAAATTTCCTCTGCTTACTCGTATTGGCAAACTGATCACTCATTTACATGGATATGGGTGAATTCTTGTCTCCACTCTGACATTACTGGGTTAACAATTGCATTTTCCAGATCTGGTGAACAAAATTTTTACAATTTATTCCCCGGGAACTATGAATGGTTCTCACAAGTGTGACAGTTTCGATGCAACCAAATCCAACCGTAATTCTGAGCAAATGCTATGACTGACCGTTGGGAATTGGGGAGAAACTCTTATCTCAAAGGTAAAACGGTAATATTTTCTCTTGAACATCCCGTTTTAATACGCGGTGAAATAAATTCATTTCCGGTTTTCGGTCTCTACCCATTCTACTACCGTGTCGGATAAACCCCAGGTGAAAAAGTTCCATGCATGACCAAAATCTCTTGGGAGCTGATTAGTCGCTTAAGTGTAAAACAATGTCTATAACTCTCGCAGGCGTCGGTGCACGTACGTACACGATTGTCCGTTGGGCCACGAAGGATTGATATGGCCCAGCCACGTTATAAATGTCTGCAAAATCACTACTCCGTCCGCATAGCGGGTTCAATAAGAAAAGCGTGCTGTTGGAGAGAGGTAAACCGGCATACTGAAACACGAGTGTTTTTTGCTAAGTTGCCAACATCTCACACGACTTGGGGCGGGTGAGCAAGATGGAGCGAGTGTGAAAATGATAATGGTGACACAACCACCGACACTAGCATTACTAATACGATTGCCACCATTGCACAGCCCGTCTGCCACACTCCGCGAGAGAGGTTTTTACACAAAGGGCATCTCATTTTATCCTGGTTTCCAGTGGGAGTTATTGGCCCGAAAAATCCCAATCTAACCACCAGGAATGACTCATTCAGCACATAGAATGCTTTCATTTGAACTGGGTCCAATGACGGCCAACAAAACAACGAAGGCGTTGATAGCACACGTGCACACAAACATGGCATGGCTTTTGGGCATCGCATGGTGGTGTAGCGCTGAGGGGTGGGTGAGCCGGGGAGGGCTATGAACTGGGACGCAGTTGCCAATCTTGATAAGATACAAAACCTCGTGTAGCGTATATAGAGCACATCAAAAATGTGGTGAACGGTACAGCAAACAAGCAATTCTGTCTAGCAGACAGACATCAGCGTTCACCTCACTCTGGGCGCAAGATAGATTCCAATGCCTATCGCCCGTCCACATCGCCCCGAACCCAGGTTCTTTTTCGGTGGGGGGTCGAGGTGAACCCAGGTGCGTACAAATAAGCAGTTTGTCGATTTTCATTCAGCCTCAGTCGGGGCTCTGAATGTGTGTGTGTGTGTGTGTGTGTGTGTGTGTGTGTGTGTGCATGGATTAAGGGAATTCCATTTTGTCCCAGTCACACGTATGTTCTTTACCGATCATCGAATTTCCAAAATTTGCAACTGAACCCGAGTGTACCAAGATCATGAGGATTGAGAACTGAGGTTGGTGATCATCGAAAGTAGATTTGACCGCTGATTCGCGCACATGTGTGATTCGGAGTCCATACTGAAGCAGATAGCAGATGGATCTACAATATGTAATTATCCAGTATATCTTTTGCTGGGCGCGGAAGCCTTTGGTCGTATGGCAGGTTGGCATATATGCATGATGATGCACGGTGATACTACGAAATAGAAACCATCAAGGAAAATGAGACCCGGTTCCGATATGTAGAATAGGGAACACGTACGTAGGAAGTTGAGACCCAAATAGCTAGACTGGAAATCGTTAAGAATCAATCACACTAACGGTAACATTGGATAGCAAACTGTCTCCATCTCACTATATCAGAGTGAGTAATTCAGAAGGAATCATTTTTGGTGAAAGGTTGTTGAAACAAGTAAGCACAGATTATGTAGTAATCAAAATACTAGAAAGGTTCTCACGGAATTCTGATCTAAGGTTGCTCAATTATATTTGGTCAAGTGCACACAAGGGTGATCTTTACTAATGACTGGTTTGTTGTCTAATGTTCGTATAAAGAAAATAAATGTTTGCGCTGTTTATTTCGCATGCAAAGAGGAATTTAATAGCAGAACGGTGCTGATCTATGCATTCACCTCATACAAAAGTGGTCTTAGACGCTAGTCTACGGAGTATTCTCCTGTAGCCGCATCAAAGTCAATCACGAGCAATACACAGCAAGAAGCTCGACTTATGAAACAGTGGATAAATTGGGTCAGGAAAAAAACTGTGAAAAATTCAAAAACAGAAACCTTTTTAGTATCCGAATGGTGAACGAGTTTTCGGATAGTGGTTGTGAGTCAATAGAGCTAGGAAAAAACTGTAGACTGGTCTCGTCGGGCACGTCAATAAGTGTCACCAGGACATGTCCACGGATTTGAGGATGAATTGATGAAAACATACTGGAACCTTCCCCGGATACCGTGTTGAGTTCTTACATCCAGGGTACAAGTTGTGGCAATGGTGGAGCCTGGTGTATGTACCAATAATAAGTCCTACCATGGCACGTGAAGCAGCACTACACTAATCTTGTGTGGTGAATAGGATAGCGTTACATGACAAATTAGTCTAGGGGAGCGGCGTGTTTATTCTACTCGACTGAGTAGTCCTTGTCACGTTGATTAAGGTAAAAACCCTCTGTTACTTTTCCTGATCTACTGAAGAGAGATTATAAAATTATCCGTCAGTGTCTATCTATCATCAGTCGGGTATCTTTCATACCCTTAAGTGAACTATCTGCTAAGTTGTACGAGCTACACCCGGCCCCATATGAAAAGTCCAATTGCCAAATCCTTGCAGACAGCATTCACTCTGTACGCAGTGATCTACCCAAATGTAACTCTTGCGCTTCCACGCGTTCCTCCTTCCGGTCCATATCCTTTCTTATTAACATCTACCAAAACTCCACGGTTCGATATCTGGCCCGAATTCCCATAAACCGGGCACGAGTATCGGCCGAATTTCTTGGGAGATTTGATATGTAATCCTTCATTTTTACATCCCAAGATTCAATGAGCAGTCAAGTATAAATCCTTTTGTGATTGAAATGCGGACCTTTGTCTATCCAAAAGTCTGATCAAGTGCAAATACCAACCGTTCACGTGCTGGTTGGTTTTTAGTAGCTCATTGAGGATATATCTTTTGTTTGTACAAAATCTTACCCTCTTGGGAATGTCTCGGATTTAAAAGCCAGGCCAGTGAATTTCACTCCCTTTCCGTGTCATGTGTAACGGGGAACACCTCTCGTAATTCAACTCTCACAGCCGATCTTACCGGAGTTCAACCACAATCTGTGTAAATTTACCGCATTATGGATGATAGAACGTTGTGTGTGCCACTGGAATACCAGAACGGTTTGTTTGTTACTTTTCTATAGCATCAGTTTCCTGTCCTTTTTGGCCGGAAAAAAATTTTCCACTCCGCGGCAGCAGCAGCTGAACATGGCTATTCTTGTATTGGATCCGAAATCAGACCAGAGTGTGTCGAACAAACTGAGCACCGTGTGATACGTTATCCGTAAGCGAAAATTAGATCGGTCACCCAGCGTTGTCGAAAATGATGGTAGTCAGTGGAAATTTAGGTTACCGCAGATAACCGTTCTCAAGACCCGTTCACTATCGAAAGATTTTGGGATAATAATCAAATAACCCCGTCTTCACTGATGAGACGGAAACACATATATACAAATACAAAAGCACCGTTTGACCCCCGGTGACTTTAGATTATTATCCTAAGATTGTTCGATTCTAAACTGGTCCTGGTCTGCCGTAATCGAAACCTTCACTGACTACCGTCATTTCCGATAACGCTGTTACCGAAAATTAAGCGCTCAAGCAGAACAAGATTGTCCCGTTAGATATAGGTACAAATAGGCTAGTTCGGATATCACTGATGTGCTTCTAGTTTTCGTCACAAAATACTTATAAAACGAATGTATAGTTGAAGCTTTTGTACATTGAACGGACTACTGATGGATATCAAATATGTTCATGTATTCCAAAAATCAATGTTATTGGATTCTGATCAATTTTTCTGGACCAATAACTTTTCAGGTTGAATGCTACCAACTGATTGACTCAAAGTATTTTGTTCTTTCATTTGAATAATTGGAGTCAAATATATAGACCCACCTCAATTGTACTACGATGCCACTGATTCATTTGTGTAGCGTACAACTTGCTTCTCGGAGATCGAGCAACTGTTTGCTTACACAGTTTGCACACTGATGATGTTTCATCTGCTGACGATGAAACTTTTGCACACTAAATGCAAAACCGGACAATCAGGTAACGAGAATACGCTTGTCGAAACCGTCGGCTAGTTTTAGAGGTAAATATCAACGAATTGTTGTTTAAATTTTGTCAATCGACCCACTACTTTCATTGATAGCATGGGAAAAACCCACATTACTAATTACGATTGTATATGAAATAAGTAAAAATCAATAACAATTTCACTTTGTCAATCTTTCATTCAAGCGAATGCGTCTCTGCACCACTTTGACAACGTGCACGTGAATACTGCAATAGACCGATGGTGGTCGTGTGGTCTAGAACATTTGGTTATCACATCGGAGGTGAGAGGTTCGAATCACTTTGGTGGTGGACAGTCGACCGGGTCGTTACCACACCTGAACTATTGGGACCTTGTGTTGGTTCTCCACTCAAAGTTTCAAGGTCTGGTTTCCGGTTATCTCCAATAGTGCAGCGGGCCTTTGTAGCTATGAGGTGTAAACCACTTCCGCTGAACTCATGCTCGAACATGCAATAAAAAACTATCCGTGGTGATCAGATTCGAACTCGAGATACCACAGTATTTATTTTGCTGTAACGATCATTTCAGCAGCTCCACAGACTCGCCTGAGTAGGTATGATGGTGTCAAGTAAATGCAAGTACAATAGTCATGTTACTTTATTGTCACATACTGAGCACCACCGAAGCCGTGCTAGTCGATGTGCTATTCTTGACTTGTTTTTCATCATAAGGTTATTATCACAAATAAATTTCAGATTTCATTTAAACAACCAATATTTATACACTCGAGCCTGCTATTCTGGCAGCCATCTTTCAGCAGAAAAACGACACAAAACACCCAGTGTTGCCAACTGTTCATCACTTGAACCCCTTTACCAAATCGGGATGCTTACTGTACTCTTTACGGCTAAGCCTGCCACTTTCTAGTCTCGTCTCTTTTTTATCCACTCCACGAACTTGTTCACCTTAAAGCCTCTACCCAATCCATATCGAGAAGCTCTCTTCGGGTGTGTACTTGTTACTTATCCTAAGCATCAGCCTTTTTGAATTTAGTCTGGTCTAGTGATCTAGCTCGCATACCAAATGCTCCGTACTTATATTCATTATTGCTGATCCGATGATTAAACCGGATCTGAGCAATTTTTCGGAATCGTCCGCGTTCCAGTACAGAAAGTCTCAGCATTCACGTGCACAACTGTCTATCCCATTCAGTTTTCACAAAGCCAGAAGACTGTCTTCCAAGAACGAAAGCAAATAACGACACAATAAACAGATGGAACTTATCTAAAATGACCGGATATCGGTCGCATCGTATGACGTGGATGATAAATATCTACTGCACGCAATACGCCATTCGTTTATCTCCATACATCCAGTGAGAATGGTGACGCGATAATATGACCACTTTACCGTCGTGTCCCATCCATTTCAAAGCTCACGGCTGGAGTAAGCCAAAGTCACATTGATAGCTATCATTCTGTTTGTCCAGATCAGTCATGCAATCGTCATTCATCATTATAAAACAGGGTCACGGGGTGAGGACAAGAAACGTGACAGAACAGGACAAAGCATGTATAGAAGGACGTATTTGACATGCACACTGGTCGTATTAAACCTGGAAGTGGGAGCTCGCCTCTTCCCGGACCCGTCAGAATGCTTGACAAATGACCCATTTGAGTGAATCGGTTTCATTGTGTTTTGATTCCTGTATCTTGGACTTCTGAAGGCCACGTTATCACGTCCTAATTGTTAGATTCCGAGAGGAGGACATAACGAATCACAGATAACCTTGTGCAACGGGATGAAGTCAAAAATGGTTTTCAGTTTCGATATAGATAGCCATATCGTTTCGCTTACCTGGTACTATACACACTGTTCACCCTCTTTAATCGAATGAACAAATCGAATGTTTATGCGCCAGAACATGAATGCAGGAGACTGATGTGTCTCTGAACTCATTGCATTCATGACCAGGAATAGTTAGTTGGCTATAATATAAATCTTTTAGAGGGAAATTGCGAAGCTGTATCACATGACAGCGTAACGTAATGGAAAAGAAGCCAAGTTGGAGGGTGTAGTGCTACTCATTGCACAAGTTTAGCTGAACAATTCATTTGCTGCGTTGATAACCACAAGTTCGTCGATATGCTTACAGACAGCGGTAGGCTGAATACCAGGATAGTAGCTACTTTGGAGGGAACCAACACGATGACGGAAGTAATGCCATACTAAACCGGTAGAGAATAGAGAAACATACACCTATGACAAATAGCTCTGAGGTAATCATGGCATAGTGTCACACGGACTGGGTGGTTTTCATGGTCAACTTCATCGATATACACAGAAACCTGCGGTCAACAAGTCCATGTATTTGTTAACACAATAAATTTGAGTTACAATAGAAGGAGTAAATTTCACTGTCTAAGGACCGATTTCAGGATAGAGGGCTGGTCTGGAGGACGGTTAGGCAAAAATGACGACTTGATAAATCTGCACCTGAAAATTTGTAGATCATAGAAAAGAAAAAATGTGGAAAGGGTGCGGCTTAGTTTCGCGAGCAAGCGAGCGACTTCTGCCGAAGCGATTCTGGTCCCACGATTAAAATGAGAAATGGGGACACGTTTATAGTTTTAGTAACTAGGTTGATAGCTGATAGGATGTCAAGAGAACCAATGTGCGCCAAGTTTTTAGGACTGCTTGGAAACAACAGGCGATGAGCCAAATCAAGTCGGTACCGGGTTGATTGAAACAAACAGACTTCAAACAGTCAGTCGATTGAAGGGATTGAAGCTAACCTGAATTCCTAATTTATCAAAGAGGCTGGCCAACGTTTGATTGACCAGTTATGTCCCCCAATGGTTGAGTGGTGAAAGTCACCCATATGTCATTTATGTCTTCTGAAACGGACCATTTTCTGGGGGTAAGGGCCTTGAAGTACAATTGCGCTTAACTGCAAGCCAATTCATGTGACTATAAAGAATAGTAATTGGAGTTGGGATGTAAAACTACCCATAGCTAGTGACGCCGCGACTGGAAGAGCTACTGAAGAGTGACTATCGTTCTGATAGCAGACCTAACTACAGATGTCTATTTATAAACAAAATGCGTCCAAGCTCTAGGCTTGCAACTGCATTTTAAGTGAGTTTGGTATTTTGGTGTCAGCGGAGAACCGCTACAGGGGGAGATGGTCCTTCCGAATTCCACAGACCTTGTAACGAAACGATAACTGAGACGAACAGCCTGACAGATTGAGACAGACGCTTGAAAGCCGGGGGAATTCCTACCACAGAAGCAAGTTTTTGATCACGGAACTCACGGTAATACCAGTAGAAGAGAGAAGGGCAGCTGCCCGGCGATCAACTGGTGACTGTGAATCGGAAGTTGCTGTGTCGAAGATGGATGGCTTTGCGTTGGATACATTTGAAGAGTAATAATATTAGACCCACATCAGAAACGTGACTGCAGCATTTGGTGGTGGGACAAATCTCTACTTTGGGTATAAAAATAATTTGAACTGGTGTGAAAAACGAATGGTACTGAAGAGAAAAAAAACAGTTTTTTTATACTTTCGAGGCGCGACTAGTTGTGATTGAAGATCAAAAAATGAAAGGGAGAAAGAAAGGCTGACAGAAAGCGGGAAGATGCGGAATTGAAATTGGTGAAGTCGAACGTGAGCGCTGGTCAGTGAAAATCTCGTTGCGAGAAAGTAGGTGGACCGGCTTTCTTTTGCGACATTGAAGAGCATGCGTACGTCTGAGTCTCTCCTCTGGTCACCCCCTTGCACGCTAGTAGTGTGGTCTTTTCCGCAGTCTGTGTCAACTACATATTTTACTTCTGCTGTGTAGCAAACCATGCTTTGTTCACGGCTTACGCAACCGAATCAATTCCTTCATTTTTCATGGACAATCTTCAAAGACGCATATCTCTGTGGTGCTTATTCTGGTAACTGAATCTGCGTCAGATAATGGACAGTAACGGTCGACAAATGTGTATTTGTTCGTATTCCGTCTCTTCGTTCACTCAACCAGGGACAAACCATCTGAATCACAGGATCACAAATTAACGGAAATGTTTCCTCATCGTCTAGACTCATTCTGCGAGTACGTGACCGAGACGGGCTTAATTGCCAATGTGGCCGGACCATCGTAGGCACACATTTTTCACGATCCCACACATACTGAGCCTCAGGTGTTCTGTTGCATGTTTCCCACGTGCTTGTACATTCTTAGCTGGGTGTGCCGTTGCTTGCTTTTCCCACGATCTAACACGTTGTGACCCCCATCACTGACTGCTTGCTCTTTTAGTTCACCTGTACACACACGTTTCATTACACTGGATCAGTTTTTGATTGGTTATTTCTACCATGGTTACGTTGTTCGCATGTGGATGGTGTAGATGTAGTCATGTCGTCTTATCTGATTGCTACACCGAATTGTCCGACTTATTGATTGTGTTACGTGCGTAGTGCGTTCGTGGCACTGTGGTCAGTGCATTGGATCACGGATAGTTCATATTCGGAGCACAATTAACTCGCAATGCAGCGATTACCAAAATACAAATAACCATTCGCTTCATCTGCTGATCGGCTAATGAAATATCAACTGCCGCTCTGCATCCTGATGAGCTGTGCGATGTCGTCCAAGTAATCTGCCACAAAATGAGACGATATTACCCTCACATATCACTTTGAAGGAGACACGGCTTTGGGAAAAGGCTATCTTCAATTCATTTCTAAAGATCCAAATGAAGTGGTTGCACATGTGCCTGGTTCATCTGCAAGAGTTGTCTTTGAATGGTTAGGGAACCAAACTTCTTGCTGAATTTATCGATCAGTTCAGCTTGGTGGATGAACCACTTCGTAGTCGATTAAAATTTTTCTCTCCCACACTTGCACACACATGATAAGATTAGTACATATGTTAGAGTACCAATAAAATACGAACCTCACTTTTTATGGTACTTTGCACAGGATAAACTAAAAAAATGTTCTTATTGGCATTTCGGAGCCTCAAGATAGGTATTCCCGCTACTTCATCCTCTGAACTGATAGGGTAATGTAATAATAACGTGTGGTAAACCAAACTGTCGTACCACATAAGTAAACCTTTACCATATGCATCTAAAACCAATGAACAAATGAATGTTTTCCTTTTGACTGGCTAAATCATAGAATATGTTAAGATACAATTCTCACAGTCAATCACTCACATCTCTTATAATAGATTGATTGAAGGTCTTTCCTGTGCACCAAAAGAAGTCAGTACTTGGTCTCAAAATTGCACCGGAATACAAATCAGGTTGTTGTATCATGTAGTGTATAATTTCAGCGAATTGCTGACGGCCAGCCCGGATAGCCTTGTGGTTGAGGTGTTCGAGTCCTGGTTGTGGCTTGGTGCATATGCATTGCCGATGATTCCTAACAGGGAAGAAACACCTGTACAGTGCTTCTATGGTTTGAACTTTCACAGTGCTTAATGAATTATATTACGTAACAATCTAATAACCTACTGCTCTCACACTACAAATTTGGTCGACTCCATTTCACTGAGACTTAGTCATTAGGAACTGCCGATCGAACTCCTGTTTGTAGGAATACGTGAAGCGTTGTTTTGTACACAAATTTTATCCTGTAGTTTCAGTGAAACTCGTGGTAGTTCACAACAAACGGTGGCCACTGGGGTAATATTCTGTTGCTCTTCTTGTAAATTCGGCGTGTCTCTTTCAATAAGTAGAAAGCAATCCGTGCCGGTTTCCTTAAGACCCCCCCCCACACACACACACACACAGCATGAAACTGAATCTGTGGACGTATGAGGAGCCGGGTGTGCGGTTCGAACTTTTACCGGTAACTCTAGAGTATGCATCCTAAGCGCAAGATCTATTATTTAGGATAAAAAGGGGAAATCCTGTTCTCTGCAACTGAAGACAGACCGAACTATCGTTAAGTACTGAATCAGAAAGAATTAAAAAGAGAATAGTTCAGTTTACACTTGGAGGTTACACAGTTTTCAGCTGATAGATAAAACAATCATCCATAGTTCTTCACAAACTAGTTGATGTTCATGGGTTTGTGATCGCTGAGTTAGGCATTTAGGTTGCCCATGTTTCATCACCACCAGTACAGGTGATGACATCAATTTGCAGATAGCCTTCGTTGTGTTCGTCGATGTTTACGGAAGTCTTCACAACGATCAGCCGCCAACACCCCCGCTACGACCATCAACGGGGAATGTTAGCAGTGAGATGACCGCTGATCCCAATCTTACGAACAATGTTGTCAAATGTGGAGTCTCCACTGGAGGAAGCTGGAAGGAATTTCGAAAGAAATCACATACACACCACACTGAAAACCTATCTTTCCTTTTACCATAGTCATACAAAATTTTGCCCATATTAGTGTTGCACGGACCATTAGTTTCCAGTATGTTGTCAAGAGACCGAATCTGTTACACACTTACACACCCGATGATATCTGTAGTTGTGTATCTACTTTCAGTTGTTCAGTACTATCTACGTAAATACCAGAAGTGATAATTCACTCCCAAAAAATTCCTCTGTGTTAAACGTTTTTCCGTGCTTCGATAGGCATGTTTTCCAGACCTATTTAAGAGAGTGCCCTAATCTACTTACTGTCACTGTCCTCTTCATCCGTCGTAGTATTAGCAGACGTGTCGAAATAAAATTGAATTTAGAAGTTAACGGATATGAATAGAATAATCTACGGGACCTAGTGATTTTCTGAGAAGCGAAAACTCGTACACTCATTTTTCAGGTTTTGAATCGTCCTGAAATTCTTTTTCCATAAATCATAATGGAATTATTGCCTTAGTCACGTGAATCTGCACAGCAACACGGTAGTTATTTTTTGTGGTAGTGGAAAGTCCATAGCTTGCAGATATAATTCACGGAATTTCTCATTTACGCTTATTTGTCTTATTTATGCGGAAAGCATTTTTACACTGAGGTAGTACAAATGGTGATTCTAGCGATTCCATATGCGGCTTACGCGACACCGTAGGAAGCCTCAGTCAGGAAGCCGCATAAAGAAGTACAACAAAACTCATCTGTGACTGGACGACCAGTAACTTACCTACTAGTAAACACGGCCATATATATATATATATATATATATATATATATATATATATATATATATATATATATATATATATATATATATATATATATATAAGTATGTAGTAGTATGTAAGGATCAGTGTATCTCCGCGAGGAGTTGCTTGTGTTCGATCTGAAACAGCAGGAATAGAAAACTCCGTGAGGGCAAAGGCTCAATAGGTGCATCACAAGAATCCTACACTTACATCAGTCGAATTCAAATATGGTTACCTACAGCAAGATCACTACACTGCTCCCCCCCCCCGGCGAGAAAAGCCCTGTCCGTAGTGTCATTTACTCCTTCATCACACACAAACTTGGAGTATTCGGTTCACCGGGACACCTCACTGGGCAGACGGTTTCACAAAACCACTGTCTGTCATAAAACATCGAAATCACTCAATTACAAAACCTCCCATTCTACTTCATCACGTTGGCGAGGTTATCTAATTGTGATAAAACTGCCCCAATAACTATAGCACTGGCATCGGTATCGAAGACAAATCTATCCGCTCTCGATGATACGTTCGGGAGTGTCAAATCGGGGGTAGAAAGTAATTTCGCCCGTTGATTATGGAAGGCTTTGTCTCAAAACTCGGATCTTTCAAACACTCGACCTTTTAATCAGCAGTTAGTGGAGTGGGGCAGCCATGTCGACAAAGTCGGCAACAAATCTCCTGACTCCAACCGTAGGAAACAACGAACTTCATCAACACTACAGGGTGCTGGTCAAGAATTCACCTGTTCGCTCTTTGAGCGGTCTGTGTGAACTCCATCTTTAGAAATCAGGTGACCTAAGCAGGTAATTTCCTTCTGCAGAAATCGGCGTTTCGGTATTTTGAACTTTAGACCATTTTCCTGCACTCAAGGTGATAATGTTTTGGGACATAAATATCATCTCCTTTAGACCATCTTTCTGGCGAACTCTGAGACAACCCGACGGCTTCTTATCTTATCTTTCAATCTTTTCAACTCTGGCTCTGGTCAGACCTTTTCGACCTTGCGCCGTGACTCACGGGCTAACGTTCGAATATCTTAGTCATCATATGGGTGATGGGCATTGAGTTACTGTCTATACGTCATCGATACCCATGGAGAGTCTACCAACCTTCGTAACTTAGCCTCGGAAATCGTTCATCCGATTATGCCAGCGTCTGAGACTTTGTCGAAAGCCTCGTCAACCAACCGCGATAAGACGATGCTTCCTCACCGTTCTGGGGGAAAGTTACCCAGGTAATTCTTTATCTGTTTCTCCCATCTGAATAAATTACTACAAATAGTAGACTTTTCGGGAACGGGTGTTGGGGCTGGAATCACACTTTGTCATAACCACCCGAGTATATAACACCGATAATACTTCGTGAAATATACTGCAGCCAGTATTTCTTTCTTAGTGGCGCAGTAGTTGTTTTCTAACTTGTCTAGACACCGGCTTCCAGTTGTGTCACGTGTTCCTTCGCGAAGGCTTGCTTGTGTTCGACGTGAATAAAAAAATAGAAAACTCCATGAGAGCATATGCTCAGTAAGTGCTACACAGGAATCCTACACTTACATCAGTCGAACACGAATACGGCTGCCAACAGCCTGCTCACTACAGTAAATGTATAATAAATGCGTGTACATATATCCATACCAATGAGTCCCGAATAAACGTAATGCACAAAATACCCCAGTCATGATATTCTCTTTACTTTGGCTTGCATACTCCTGGGTTGGAGCCATTTCAGTATGACCTATCAGGTCGGGTATGACGATTAGCAAAGTAGTTTTTGTAAATTTTCAAAACGACCAGGCTGGCTCACGATAAATATTTGTCCCACTAACCGACATCGGCGAGTTACCGCTGTCAGTGCAAATTGGTTAAGTCTAGACAAAAATGCGATCATTTTAATCGGAGACTTGGAAAATATTCCATTTTCAGTTTTTAGCGTTTTCTCAGAGTCCGAACTTTTGTGTAATCAATAAATGTGTTTGCTCTGGCTTCAGACTTCATAAATATTCCCTTGGATTAATCTCAGTGGTACACAATATCGCTCCGAAGTTTTGTGTGCTACCTGTTGTATTTGGTCTCAATAGTCACGAGATTGAAAAGACAGTTTCGAATACGAAAGCATGCTACGTGGACAGTCGATCGGTATCCTTCTCAAACACGAATACATGCATGCACGGTGTCCACATTTAGTCATGCTTCAGTCCGGACAGCGCTGACTGATCGATATCACTACATATCGATTGGTCTTGACTGGCTTCAGCCGAATGAATTCGTTGTGTGCTCGTGGAAGCGCATTTAACTCCGCTCACTATCTTAGTAGTCGGCCTGCTTACTTGCTGTCTCGCCGGCCACGATCGGGATTGACGTTTGCGTGAATTCAAATAAATAGGGCGTAAAAGTCACTTTTATAATGCTAACTTCGAGAATATCGCTATCCGTCTCAGCATGAGACATCAACCTGCCGAGAATATCATCCCCTCGCTCTTTCTCTAACCCCCAAAAAAAGGTGGAAGATTCAAGCCCAATAGTAGAGAATGGAAGGCTTAGCACCCAACCAGTTGGACTGTTTGCACCTTACCAACCAAGCCAAATTGGGTCCGTTGCTTCAAAACACTGTGATCAGAACGATGAAGCTGAACATTCAATTCATTCTTTGCTAGGCTGAAAGTCCTTTGGACTCCACCTTTCACTTCAGTTTTCTGATGAAACATAGTGACCAATGGACTGCGCAGCAAAGTAAAATCAAAAAACGATTACACCCGAGAGCATTAAGTGGTCACCAAGTCACACGTGCTGATGTCTTAAGGATTCGTCCGTCAGTCACTTGGGAACCCCGTGGAAACTGGACCAGACAAACAGACCAAAACATGACTGGTGTAAGCAGCACAGGAACGGTAGATTTTCAGCTGGCGAAGTGTCTGCAAAATGCACAAACGAATCCAAAAGTTTGAAGGTCATCTATGCAGCCCACATTTGATTATTTTGACGACACATTGCGAGGCACGGTTACTTGCGCACGCCTTCTTCACACGTTTCTAACCGCTACTTGGGTTCATTGGATCAAAAACTTTTGCTCGTTCTTGTCGAATGAATAGAAAGGACCTATCCATTTGCAACGCAAAAGCGATCTTTACAGTTAATTCAGCCTGCCGAAAACATGCAGTGACTACGGATCTTGGTAGCCAAAAAGATGTGGGTAAGCCCTGTTCGGGAAGCTTCTTTCTGACCGGTGGGGGTCAAATGGCCATCATCGTGAACCTGGAGAAAAGGAGTTTGCATTCTCCCTGCGCCCGTCAATACCTAATTCAATGGCCTTCCATCGGTTGTGGTCCTCTCCCAGATATATATATATATATATATATATATATATATATATATATATATATATATATATATATATATATATATATATATAGATATATATATAAGCGGATAGTTCGGAAAAGTGCAACAGAGCAAAATAAACTGATTGGAAAAAGAAAAAAGAGCGGGATAAAAATTAGACCTCCAAATAGTAGAAACGACGTGAATGCTAAATTATGCACCTTTTTATGCATGCTCTCGCCTTCGGAAACTTACTTGTTTTGCATCTGCTTGGTCCAGAATATTAAACTGCCGAGAATGTTGACCAGTTACTATCGGGGACTGCAATCCGGCCGGGATGCGACTTTGTGATTCCCCTACGTAAACCGCGGAACAGTTCAAGCTTAATCATAATCGCTTACCGCATCGTAACACTACATGACAGAACACCCATTGGTTAACGGTTTCCGGTGTTTCCAATCCCGCCTACTCCCAGTATATTGGTGGAGCAGAAAAATCAGTCACCTCTCTTTAGAATAACCTGTCGACCTGGTGGCCTAATACACATTAATTTACTCTCAAATGCGGTGGGAATGCTTGGCTCTGTAGGATTTCTTACTTGTCCAGTTAGATTGTGCAAATGCGCCCATTCTATGGAGTAATGAGCTAACCAACAACTGGTCTCACGAATCAGAAAAAATAAAACCCCTTCACTAAACTGTGGTTTTTCGCTCTTTCGAAGATTAGTCTAGTTCCAACCAGAATCGATACAGTCGGAAATTGTTCAAACTCCCATGCAACTAGATACCTGAATAATCCTCCACACGCAATTCATTCGCAACGGTTCCTCGGTTTGATACGAGTTGTATTTTTTACGGATGTTGTTGTTGTTGAGACTGATAATGAGGATGGTCGTTGATAAATTATACGGTGCCAACAATTCACAGCTTAGTGTGCATCCACATCGCCATAAGACTCGGCGTCAGTTCTCACGCGTCCTGACCTATTCGGTTTGTTTGCCACGTTTCGCTTAAGATGCTGGGTCTCTGTGAGACACTGATACCGGGGCTGGCAACTAGACGGCGCCACCTGTTCCCCGGGTCAATTTGACCACTGAATTGGCGGGAGATGTATCAGAAATCACTGGCCAAGTTTCGTGATCAGGCGCATATTGCGATCCAAATAGAAGTAGTTGGGTACGTTACCGACCGTGTACGGAGGATGGAATATCCTGATAGGTAGCAGCTATGAGTACTTTCAGCTTCTGATATTTTGTCACAATGGTGAGCACAGTCATGATTCTCTAGAGAAGTTCAGTTTCTGTCCATCTAGTTTGAGAAAGGCATAGTCGAACCAGAAAGGACCAAGTCGTTTCTGATTTTAGTCTGGCACTCATGTTTTACGTTTGGTGAACAATAATTGGGTTTTGTCCCACATGTTTGCTTGTTTTCATTGTTGCTGCTGTTAGATTGTATAAGAATTCAGTTATGTGGGATTTCGAACAGCTCTTTCGGTTTCTCGGAAAAAGTGCCAGCACGCAATCTGGAGTTTATTCTGACTAGAACAGAAATTCCGGACACGCGAGAGATGCAAGAAAAATGTTCCGATCACTCAGGCCCAAGATACAGCTCGCCGGATGGACTAAGCTTCTACTCTGTATAATTAAAATAAATGAATACGATAGATGAAAATGTGAACCCCGTACAGATGGATTTACCTCAGGCGGTTCACTATACCCAGGGTATCTTGTATTTTACCTTAAATTGTGATGTTTGATAAATTCGGCAAAATTCTGCAGCTGAATGGCCGACTTATCTGACTGCTTGTAGTCCGCTTCTCTTTGATTCACTTCGAGTGAGGACAGCCTAAGACTCGTGGAATATTAACTCTTCAACTGGGCACATCTGAACTTGCGCACCGCACAGGAATTGGAATCAGGTAAGCCAATAGAGTTCTTGGACATATTGCCGACCCAGTGGAGAGATAACCCAATACAGCTTCTGATGCACAGAAAACCAACATGGAATTTACGGTATATCCACTTCAGTAGCTTCGTGCCATCTAAATACCGAGAATACCATCGGAAAAGGACACCCGAGAGCGCTTAGCGTATTTATTCACAACGAATATTGCAGAAGGACATCAAAACTCCAGGGAGCACAGGGTGGTAGAGAGGAAGTTGATGTCTCTCATTTGCAGGTGATACACTGTCCGAGGTCGTGCACAGATGATTCCCAAAGGTTAGCTGTAAGAAGTTCAACACTGCCAGACTATCAGGTTTGTCCACATCTAGACCAGCAGAGTGTTCGCGGTTAAAAAACAAGGTGCCTGATTCCGAGGCCTCATTTTATTCGCATTCTCTCACTTATTCCTGTGGTATAGTGTACATCAGATGCTTGTCTGAACGCATCCATGAGCTCCACTCAACGTGGTTTAGGATCGGAGCAATCAAGTCGACACGAAAAAATAACACAGCAGTGTAAGGTTGTAAATGGAACAGTGTTACCGGGCTATGTCATCTCTTCAAGTTCTTATCGGGGAACGTTGCAAATTAAGTCAGTTATCAATGTAGTCATTTCCTAACCAGCTGAGACTGACCATACAGCAGGGGTGGCTGAAGCCTTCTAACCCCTAGGTCCGAGGTCGGCTGTGAGGTCCGGGGGGAGATCGCATCTTGGAGATAACGGAAGCCGTTGGGGTCCGTATCAACAACCCTATTTGTGCACGCGGATGCAGTATGCGCATACACTTAGCCTGCCATGCACTCCTCCACCCCACAACCCAACGGCAGAATCTAGACCGTTCGAAACCTAACGCGCGGAGCATTCATTCTCTGGAATAAATTCGTGTCCTAATAATTCGAGTACATTAATCAATAATATTACCTTCTTTGACTGAATCAATTATGAGTCTGTATAGTCATATTCATTTTGTTTCTTTGGTATAATTATCAACTATGTAAAAAGAGATCACTGAACTGTCTGTTTTCCAAATGTAGTTCTTGGGATATTTCAGGCAACCCTACAATCTCGGCTCTAGGCGTGGACTTTAGAAAGTGAAAAATTCAACTGATTTTTCCATTTTCTACATCACTCCGGCTCCTCTTGCCATCAGTAAATTCTCACTATCATAGTTGTAGCACGTCAAAATAATGGTTTCTGAAAGCACTCGTTGTTTATTGTTTCCTTGTTGAAATTTGGCTTTCTCGATTACTTTCTTCCGGAGAAATTCCGATCACTTCCACTCGACTAAGCCCGGGATAGGGAAATACAGCCACTTGGTCAATTAGATATCCCACTGTTAAATTGGAATGGAATAGGATTTTCGATAAGGTTGGACATTTTTGGATCAATCACCCTTCCACGAGCATTACTCAAAAGTTAGGAAGTTCATCTCCCCAAATGCTGTTCTTGTTGTTGATATTGTTGTTGCTATTGCTATCAGTGCTGTTGTTGTAGTCACCGTCATCTGATTTTCTCATCCCATCTTGGGTGCCTCGCAATTCGGTAGTGTACATTGGGTGGCGATAGCGTTTTCCAGTCTGAGTGAATATCACGATTCTTAAAGATGTTCAACAAACTGATGATTTTCTTGGTTAATTGAATATTGGAAAAACGAGTCCGTGATAGTTGGCCAGTTCATTAGCAATGCAACTTCCCTTATAACATTCAATCTATTCTGGCTGGACTGAAAGTTTTCTGGCATTGGATACATTTCAAAAATCCAATTTCGTCCGCTTACTGGTAATGAAAGATATGTGGAAAAAACTCATTTGATAGGGCAAGACGAATAAAAAGCTTGTTCGAAGCTGAGCATGTCGTATTTTCTCCCACCCCCCACACGCATGAATAGATGTAATAAGATTACTGTTTACTCTCTATTATTACGATTTCCGTTGTCGGGCTGTATTGTGTTCTCCCTATGGCTGGTCGTTAGATATTCGTAATTGTTGTGGGCCTGGAGTTGTACGGTGAATCCTCGGTGTGCGTTGCGTGGAACGATCGTGCCTGCGAAAATTAATAACGATAGTCAGTCCAATCGGGTCCTCACTTTACAAATAGTAATAATCCTTTACTTTCTTTAATTGTCATGCAGTAATGCAAGATAGTTCTGGAAAAGGCCTGCGGCCAACCAAACGCAACCGAATGGAGAAGTGGCCGTAAGCAAGGGAGATCGAACCTGGGACGCCAAGGTCCGAACTACAAGAAGATATATATATATATATATATATATATATATATATATATATATATATATATATATATATTACCTGGCTGGTTTAGGGTTGTTTGCCAAGCAAAAACATGGCACAATCGAGGAGGAATGAGTAGGTAGTCAGATTTCATGATTTGTTTGTGGTTGCTCATGCCAAAGCAGGTGGTTTTCTCAGGGATCCACAGCCGGAACCTTTAGTTATCCAAAACTTAACCCGCAAGGCAGAGGAACTAAAAGTGGAGTCCGTAACCCACTGGGGGCCGTTGACTGAACGCTCGGTTCATACGCTCTTCGGATGAGGTCAAACATCCTGGACGCCCATTGCACCACTTCGCCACAAATGCCGGTGAGCATACCGTTGTACACCTCATACGCCACCCATGGTGGGTCTGGAATCAGGGTTTAGCCATCTCCCCTAGACTGACTATTAGTCAGCCAACCCGGTAGAGAGGGCTGGACATTCGCTTTCGTCCTCTCATTTTAGTGGGAATATCGCCATATGAAGGTAGTGAGTAGGACTTCCTCAGCAGAGGTTGTGTTAGATGCACGGTCACTTGGGAGCATTTCGAGAGGTGTTCAGGACGAGTAGTCATCTCGGAGTCTGAGACACCCACCCCGGAACATAATGAGGCATTTGGAGTATAACTGAAGCATAATATTCATTGTAGCTGCAGTGAACACTGGGCAAGGTTGGTTAAACGGTCACCGTCGTGTAGTTTGGACCTTGGCGTCTCAGGTTCGATCTCCCTTGCTTACGGCCACTTCTCCATTCGGTTGCGTTTGGTTGGCCGCAGGCCTTTTCCAGAACTATCTTGCATTACTGCATGACAATTAAAGAAAGTAAAGGATTATTACTATTTGTAAAGTGAGGACCCGATTGGACTGACTATCGTTATTAATTTTCGCAGGCACGATCGTTCCACGCAACACACCCCGTGGATTCACGTGTAACCACGAAGCACTAGACAGGAGAAGTCAGTTGGTCATTCAGTCGTTCAGTCCGTCAGTCAGGTGGCCGTCAGTTAAGTAGGTAATGAGACAGAGAAGAAATTGGATAAATGAGTGAGTGAATAAGTGAGTGATTTGTCCAGTCCGTCTTTTTTCTCCCTCCTGTCTTTCAGTTTGTATATCTGCCTGTAAGCCAATTCATTTCATTTATTTATATCATCCAGCTTTTATTAGGACATGATTTTAGCAAACTTCGGTTTAATGATATTAACAACCTTAATATAAACGAAAAATCCTCCAAAGCGATTGGTGAATAGAGATCTGTTAAAATTTATGTACATTATTATCCGGTTCGTAAACAAACACTGGGATAATTTTTTCCAACATCCTTTTTACTAGTTCATAAACCATTTAACTATCTGGATTCATACAACAACAAAAAACATGAGTTTGCTGTAGAAAAGCACTAAGCAAACTTGGTATGCAGATCTCTGCCCACGGAAGACCACGATACGGTTTTCCTTTGCCTATTCTTAAATAATTATTAGGATGCCTACAAATGCCTGTAAAGCGCTACAGATGTACTACTGTTTGTGTTATCATACGCACTGGGGTCACGCGCTCATGCTCACCTGCCGTTAGTTAATTCATTCTTGCAGTACTTTGAAATACTCTGTATGGTTCATCATTCTGAAGGTGACACCGGTAGCACGTGCCCCAATTAAAAACCGTGTGCCATAGTCCCGGTCTATTTATTCATCGTCCTGTTATTTTGTGTCTCGTTGAACTGGTAGATGTCAAAAGAGATATATTGTAATTATGTGCCCTGAAGTCACAGAAGAACCAAGATGGTGGCATAAATTGCTTCGGATGTGAGCGAAAAATAATCGTGCAACATGAACAACCTGAACGTGATTTTCGTTCAACTATTCACCCTGCACAGACTGCATCTGGGCCAGAAGAGAGAGATCCCATGGGACTCCGCGAACGATGAGGGTAGAGAAGAAAAAATTGACCAAAATAGGTCCACTGGGAACTAGACTCACATCATGAACTGCAATGCAGTGCCGTCAGGCCTGATTATCCAACTAATTTATTAACTGGTGTAACGAATCTGTGAAAGCCATCTGTAAATGTGGTCAGTTGGAATATTGGTCCACTCTCAACCTCCTCTCCCCCCCCCCCCCTATTCCGCCTCCGTCCGTCCCCCGGGGTTCTTCCAACTCTGCAGTGTCTGTCCCTGCTCACCTGCCCGATTCTTGTTCGGATACAGTCTGGATACTGTGACGACCCTGAATGTGCAGTCAACTGTGATTGAGCTTGAATGTCGAGAGCCAGTTTGATACAAAACAGCGCGTGGCTTGGCACGTCGGACAAGGCAAATTGAACCTCTAGGAAAACAGGGAGTGGTGTTTCGTTTGACCACAAAATCACTGCTCCTATTCCCCTGGCTTCGATCAGAATGAAACTGTCTACTGTTTGTACTTTAGAGTTAGCAAAGTAATTGCAAAGTCACTCGTTCCATTTTCTTTGACTGCTGTAGTTTCAGCCATCTTTTCATTTTTTTTCCATACAAATTTAAGTACCGCTTGTATATAATCGAAATGAATGATTCCGGCAAATTATGTTCGGACTTTTCGCTCAATCACTGTTGCACTAACTGGTTCACACCGGATTGTCAAGAAATCAAAAAACATAGGTGGTGCGCATTGGACAACAACTATCCGGTAAGCGAAAAGTCGTCGATTCGATTCCGGTTCGTGGCATGGACACGTGGATGCGAAAAACGAAAGTGGATTTTCCACAATCTAAATGTTGAAGGTCACTCCATATTTATATATATATATATATATATATATATATATATATATATATATATATATATATATATATATATATATATATAATATCATTTACTTCTAGTGGTTGAGAAAAGCAGATCGAAGAATATAAAAACAACTGAAGGACTGTTTTTCTCGAATGTTTCCTTTTAAATATTCAATGACTATCTTCAGACTGAAAATCGATTCACCATCAGATAAAGGATCCACCAAGTATATTTTTAGGTGTGCCATAGCAAGTTGGTACTGTAAACTTTACTAGTATTATGGAAAAAATAGTTGCATCCTTTTTCAGGTGACATGATTAGCGAATAGGCTGTGACCCTTAAACTGGAAATCCGTCAGATTGAGCTTCCAAAACTCGAAAGAACGGCGAGAAGGCCAAAAGTTTGACGTTTTAAGTTTAGGAACTGTCGATAAAGACCAAAAATCAAGTTTCTGTAGTAGGCGGTAGCTGCACAATTTCGAAAACAGGTTTGATGGCAACCTAGAGATGAGTATATTGACCGTTAAACTCTCACTGATAATATGGCCTCAACTGACATTAAAATGTTAGCGACCTAAACGTCAAGCACGGAGATTAAGGCTCATTTTAGAATAAGTTATCTACCTGAGCTACAAACACCACCAGCACTTGAAGCTAACGAGAACACTCTGTAGTGTTTATGTGCAACACGCTGTCCTGAGCGTCATCGAATTGTTTGGAGGTTACCGTTTAGGAGGATTCTTAAATGCTGGGTTTGATTCCTATTTGAGATAGTTCCTAACAAGAATGTGAAAACATTTGTGGTGTTTCCGTGGGTTTCTAATGACGAATTATTTGATCACTAGCACCCCTTGATAAATCAGGCAGTAACGTGATTGTGTATGCTTTCCAGGACATAACAACACAGGTGCTCAGTATCTCCATGCGAGTTTGTGGAGAAAACTCCCGACCTCCAGTCGGATCTAATGACCTAAAGAGAGAGTATACATTTCAGTGGATTTGTCTGAGTAGTATAAGTGGTTACTAGTCTAGTCGAAATCCTTATTTCTACTATACGAATTCGTCTGACTGACACTGGTTTGCCTGTTCAAGTGAGACACTGAAGAATCAGTATTCGAATATTATTGCCTCGGGGTGATTGCAACACACACACTTGCACACACAGGAATATTAGTACGATCTCAAACTTTGTTCCCCCGGGCACAGAAAATGTTGCTGTAATATTCTCAAGACATTATTGACACCCAATAATGAAATAAAACAAGGGAGAATAGATCGGTTAAGTTAATCTGTGCGTCTGTAAAAATGACATCCGAAGAAATCGCAATCTTGCACAACAGATTAAAACAGAACGCTTTTGTATTGATTTTGAAGCTAACAGATAACATTTGGGGATGATAACTTATTGAAATAACCTTAAGACAGCTTGTAGACAAATTTAAAACTGAGTGTCTCCATTTTTCTCAGCACTATTTACCACTGAATGTGTGTTTGTTACCCGTAGAGAAGAGGAAGCCGATAAAGTTTTTCCATTAATAACGAAACTTGTTTCTTCGATTCCAGTTTGAGATCATTTCATTATGGTTGAGAAACAGATTTAGCTGACAAATTTTATCCATTTCGATAGACCATGATGATGTGAGTAAAGCAACTGCAGACTTGTTTCATAGAGGGCTTCATCATACGCAAAACATAGTAATATTACAGAGATGAAAGGACCGGAAAAAGACAGCTGATAATGTAAATTTGCTTCTTTTCATTTTGGAAATGGTTCGATGGAGTTTATGATTTACAGAAATTCCATTGCACTTCGTGCACGGCAAGTACCACGAAACCGCCAAAAGACACCTGCCGACTTTACGTTATTGTTATCGTGTCATCGGTTTGTCAAGATCATTTTTCTACAGAAAGGAGTGTAATGGGCAGATTGTAAGCCACCATGTTGTTGTTCGAGTAAAGTAGGCGTTGGTGCCGTTGACACACTTACTGAGTTTCGGCTCATGGAGTTTTTCCTTCTCTTGTGCTTTTGCAGATCGAACACGCTCAACCCCCCGACGGAAGATCACTGCTACTTGCATGTTACAGGAGACTGAATGAGTCGGTTGGAGTGTGAGAAGGTTTGCCGGCTGTTGGTTACCGATTTGCAGTTCTGGGATTGAAAAATGAATAACTGGTTAGGGTGAACACTTTCGAATTCATTTTGCCGGAATGTATATGATACAGATTCAATACGATCCTCAGTATTTCGATTTCTAAACGACCGAGCTAAAATGGATACAAAGTCTAGACGCAGAAAATCCATTTGAAGTCAGATCTGGAGGATGACAGAAGTTCAAAATGCCCTCCGCCCTCTGACGTAAAATCTACTCTGGTACAACTATTGACTATTTATCGAAAAAGGGAGAAATTTCTGCCGTACAAATAAGCAAATGCTAAAAATTCTGTGATGTTGAAGCCGAGTGTTGTTGATAAAGCTGAACAAATTTCAGTAACACAGGAATATGAAATGTGAGTACAGAAATAATTCAGAAATTCGGTTTGGTCTGTTTTGTTGTATTGTAACGAAACACGTCCGCGTAATCTATTTTTGCTGAAGGCAGAGGTGGCCGGATGATTCCGTCAGTACTCATAAATAACTGATCTGAGTGGTTTGACCCACACTTGTAACTTTGTTGTTGATGAACAGGGTAGCTTCATAGGAGAAAAGATTTTTTCTTCATGCGTATGAAAAGTAAAGCCAGGGCACCTCCATTAGTGGGACAGTTTATTGAACGTTTGAGACAGTTCTGTGATGTTGTCTATAATGAGCTAACTTCAGGTAATAAATTTATGGGGAGTGGGTGTGGGAAAAGTTGAAGAACTAACGACAGTCTGCAGCTTGAAGTTCAATGTTAGTCGAAGCTCATTGACAGTTCCACAAACCACCAGATTCATCCACTCTCTCTGAAACATTGCTTTAATTCGTATGGGTTTTCGTCCTACAATGTCCATTGGACGTTTTTAGTGGACTTGAAAAGCGATGAACCATTCACAGGAAGCCAAATGAGGAGCAGGTAAAGGGATAATCTCTGACGATATTACGAGCAAAATAATAAAAAAATAGGCATCAATTATTGCATTGTTGGTTATAATCCAAGTAACAGGAAACGTCAGACTTCTTACTCAGCTCTGACCTGATCTTCTTTGGGCACCAACGGATTGTGGCAGAAATCAGAAATGAAGGTCAAAATCATTCGAAATATGTCACCTGACCACATCGTACAAGCTGTAGGCCGAGTCACTTTTCTGGAAATTGGAAAGTCCGTCAGACTATTGACTTGCAAAAGGGGAAGAATTGTATCGAACGGGTAAAAGATAGGATTCCTTTTTTACTACATGCTTGTGCATGAGTGCAATGGAAGGGGTATATGCCCCTTGGCCACGAAGACCCACTGTGGTATCCGGGATAACCGAGAACCAGACCCTGAGAGTTGGAGTGAAATAGAACCACATAAGGCCCTAATATGTCAGAACGACTTGAGTAAATACTGATTACAAATGCGCCGCTTATAACCAATGTTCATTCGACACAGGCTTGGACAACACGGTGTAACAGCGGCACCACAGGCTTACGAATGACAGTAAGGCAGAATTACGTTTGCGCGCGCTTCCACAAACGCAAACCTGCAGATGCTGAGCAATCATGTATTACGACTAAAGGAATTTTATATCACTTCTTCGATTATCCTATAAGAATTGACACTTATCCGAGGTATAATGTCAGTAAAATGGCGTTATAGCTGGAAAATTATAAATCAAGGGTTCGGTTTCCGTGGATAACCTTTCTCAAGGCGGTTTTCGATACTCTGGGAACCTCGTTCGGCCCTGACATACTGGTACTTTTATCCTCTGCAAGATGAGGTAGATGAAAAAGAATGTGACAAGTTCGGCTTAGAGATGAATAAAGACTTAGCTTAGTTGCTCGCCAACGCTATTCCTTCACGAATGCAACATCTCCGAAACTTCAATCACTCCAGACATGAAGTGAGTTGGTCTGTTTTTCACTGCTCGGCGAAATGAGCTTAACACACCAAGGGCCTTCCTTTCACCGTTAGTTCAGCAGTAGATCTGATTAGGTTGTGAAGTACGGATGTTGTTTGCACCATATTACGAAACCGGATCTAAAAGGAGATGATATCGAAATACAAAAACAGACGGATTTTCCTCATTCCTTTCCGCTGACTTTTGGAACCGAAAACTACTGCTAAGCAATGAGCATCATAGATAGATTACCCTTGTTTGTTTGTTTGTTTGTTTGTTTGTTTGTGTGTGTGTATGTATGTATGTATGTATGTATGTATGTATGTCTGTTTATCTATCTATCTGTCTATCTATCTATATATATATATATATATATATATATATATATATATATATATGTGTGTGTGTGTGTGTGTGTGTGTGTGTGTGTGTGTGTGTGAGCTTTCGTCGGTTGATTTGCAAGCGCCGTATGTGCTCCGCAGCCGTATTGCTCTTTTTTCGCCCTGATGCACCCGCGTGTCGCGATTCCTCCACTATCGACCACAACCACTTCAGCCGTTAACACTGAGTTGGGGGACTGGCGTTCAACTGTGATCAATGGTTCCCAAGTTTAGTGATTAGCAGCTTTGAAAACACTATCTAAACGTTAGGAATATCAGGGATAGCGAAAGTTTTCATACGCTTCCAGACGTGGTGTTAGTTTTTTATTGCGAATTTTACGGAATGTTGTATTCAGCTAAACAGCGGAGATTCCCAGAAACAAAATTACCGTCGCATTTGGCATAGAATGGTTGCCTAAGATACGAGTAAATGGTTTGAGTACACCGGAATTCAACCTCACCTGAGGGTAGCTTGTTAGTTGTGTACTTATTCGATTTCTGATCAGATGAAAAGCCGTGCAGTATTCCGAAGTACTACGTAATGTTGGACGGAGCCTGATTAGTGATTTATATCGAACTACAGTGCAAATAATTTACTTGTTTTACTGTCTAAATATATGTACTACTGAGTAGCGCCTTGATTCTTGTTATCAGACAGCAACCGTTGACCACTATTGACGGAGGCCCCTGACGAGATCATTATTCACTTGTTCGTTTCGTGATTTTATTCTAACTTTCAAACACGCCCAGATCAAGAGTTTTCAGAGTATATAATAGTTCGTTCCTTTAATTTTATGACCTCACAGTAGCAATGATGGTATTTCCCATTAAAGGCAAAGAATTATCATTGTGCACAGGAAAAGCTGACCTGGTGTAAATCTCCACGGGTCGGTTGGTAACTGTCATCTGAGTGGAAGTAACTGTGGATTCCACTGATTTTGCACCACATGAGGCAGTGATCATAGTGAACAAATTCTAAACGGGAATGTATGCGGTAAGTAGCTAACAAATTTCCGAAATTTGTCCTATATACTTGAACCGGAAAGACCGCCGGTTGGGACACAGTTTTATTTGATCCATCCACTCATTTACCTGTGGCATTATCAGTCATCTATTTGTAGGTCATGAAGTTTTGTTCACGAGACCCGACCACAGTCGCGGAAAATGACTTGGGACATCTTGAAAATGGTTACCTGACCCAAGAGTATCGAGTAAAATTGGACCAACTGCAGCAGTTTTCACGCGTTCACTTAAATTTTCTTCCATAGAAATGTTTACAAAACTCGTGTCACCAATTTGCTAAGCAAGAAATATGGTAAGAATAGTACTTGGACAAAATGATACGATTTCCAACGGAGGAAGAAATTTCCCACTGAACTATTTTAAAAACACAAGTGATATCGAGGCTAATGACAATATGATTGACCGAATAAAAACCAAGATCACAAAAGCAACAAAACTTTTGTTATTTTCTGATTATATTTGATGAACAATGCCCAAAATTCTCTGATTTCCAGGTGGAAAATGTAACTTTTTTCATGATAACAGAAATTGAATCAGTCTTGCACGTGGACTGGTTGTACCGCATTAAAGCATAACTCCAAACTGCTCTAAGTATCCTAAAAGTGGAAAACGTTTTAGCTCATCATCATTAGAAATGAACAACTGACGGTGAGAAATACTAATTTTCCCAAGGGGTGCCTCCTTTTCTGACTGGGAAAGCACTCAGATAACGAAATCTTTTATTCAGGTGATGACTCCCACTAATGAGTATGGGTTGGGAGACATCTGGAAAACATACCATATTCAGGCCTCTGAAATGTGGAAAAGTTTGACGGTAAGGTGACGCCCAGATTTTTCAACCCCAAATCCATCCCCACCCCCCAAAAATAAAATCTGCCTGCTCAATTCACCTTGCCTCAGCTGAGCTGATGTAAGCACCGGTATTTGTGCGATTCGCATGCTGAGCAACGTATTTTCTCTCCAGCACTTTAGCTGAGGAACCTGTTCGATACTAGACACATATCTCCAGATTATATATGTATATGTATCATCAACATCACCATGTTACAATGACATTACAGATCCATCATTTCAACTTCGTTCATTTTCAGAGTCTGCTTTCGCTATCAGTCAGGATTTGGAAAAGGAATGCGTATGAGTCAAAGTGTAATATCCACAGCGGGTTTAGTGTAGTTGGTGGTTCTAAGCTTTGCACAGTCGGACAAGTCAGATGCACGTACGATCTACTAACGAACCATACTGATGTTCAGACTGCAAACTAAATTACAGAACTAACTGTATAAACAAGGAGTTGATAGGGCAACAATATATACAAAAGTTTAAAAAATGACAAGAAGCCATCTGTTACAACATTTGCAGGTCAACACGCTGCTACCCCCGAAAAGTCAATCAAGGGAAAGGGGGCTATGTCATTTAGTGTTTATCTTTAGCAAACTGTTGAGAACCTGTCAGGCTAGTCTGGAGCTTAGGTAATCGATTCACAATCTTCCACCTCGAGCTGGGATCCAAGTGGGGGATCATTAGGTGTACGCACGGCTGATCGCTCCTAACAAGGATGAAATAAGTGTACCGTGCTTCCATCGTCTGCGGTTGCGAAATGAACGTTGATACGGCAAAGTGAAGCACTAGCTAAACGGTAGTTGTTCAATGTGATATTCACGAATCCTAGAGGGGATTCACGACAACAACGGATGGGTGAACGAGATATTCTTACGAATGGAACTTCCTCAAGTGCAAGTCAAGTTCATGTATCTCGAGGGGTTACTTATCGAACACACTTATCACCGTTTCTGTCTAAATGTCAGACCTGTGCACTTGCTACTCTGCAATAGGACAGTTGGAAATCTTGAAACCAAAGAAGTATATCTTAGGATTTTGTTGGTCTGTTGTCGCTTTTTCATATCACCTTTATTTTTTGCAACCACAACACTGCGTTTTTCCTGTCTGAAAAGTGAACGCCCTTCTGATCTTCGGTGGTTGCAGTTTGTTTAAAATAAATAATAATCTTTCGGTGAGCATACGTTCCACCCAGTGCTGAAAATTCTTGAGAGCAGCCGTACGTCATTTGAGGTGCCATTTCGCAAAGTCCTAACAGAGATCCAGAACGAGCGAACTTTTCGTATTCTGACTCGTTCACGATGACCGTGAAGAGTTATTCGGGCTGACCATTACCGGCTTCCCGGTTGGGAATACCATGTGATGTAACTCTTATCCATCGGACGTTATAGAAGTTGACATGTCATCTTTCGCACGATGATGGATATCCTTAGGATTTGTAATTTATTTTTCAATTTTACGGATTCGTGTTGCAAATAAACGTTCAACCTTTCGGTGTAAAAGCAATTTGTTATCATATGAAATTTATTTCACTAGAATCTATTGATCCGTATGTTTATTATTTAAGACAGTCTGTCCCTAACAGAAAATTTTCACTATTTGGCCATCTTGCTTCGGGGTGAGGGAGACAATATGGAGATCAATCGTGAGTGGCGACTTGACTTGTTGTCAGGAGTTTTGTATGTCCCTGTCTACTGGACCAGCGGTCAAACTTGACTGGTAGCAATTCTTTAGGTTGCTAAAAAATGTGCCTGTAACCAGGATATTACGGTATCTTTTGTAATAACCGCCAAAACAACCTCTCCGTATCTCACACGTACTCATTTTCTGAATAACAATGAGCAAGTCATAGATGATTATTGTAGCAGTATTCTTATAAATGACAACAACAAAGTCATTCATGTAATGACGTTCAGCTCGACCTTTCGAACCTACTTATCGAGACGGTAACGAAATCACAGCCAGCAGGCAAACAGCAACAAAGCTACCGCAGTGATAAGCTGTAAGTTTGAACCAATCAGATTGCTCCAACCACTGGGGAATGCAGTCGCTCAAGTCCAAGTCCGCTCATATCTGTATGCCAAGGTTACTGATTTTATTCTGTCTGAACTGAAGAATGCAACTTTGTCCATACTCAGTGACGCTGACTTCCCATCAAATACCAGATTCCAGATTTACTGTTTGGCAAAATCATTTGCAGAAATCGGTCAATCGCATTTAGATTTTCGGCTGTCCAAAACAAAAGTCTGCTGATCGATAAACCGTCAGTAAAATCTACTAGGAATACTGAATAAGATAAGACAAACTAATTTCTACCGTGGTACGAATTGAGAATATTCATCATACCGGACAGATAACTTTGGTTACTAATATCCCGGCGGACATATGGTGAACTGATAGTAGAGAAAATATTGAGTGACAAATCACGTGCAGATCAGAATGGATTTTCGGCAAATACAGAGAGAGAGAGAGATCGAACGCATTAGACATATCAGAACTGAGGGGACTTCACTGAGTCACGCACTGTTTCTGTACACACGCAAACAGAAAGTGAATGTTGCCGCGCATTTGAGTGTGCTTGGAAATGACTGTCAGCTCCGGGGATTTGAACTCCAGTCCCATTCACAAGACATCAAACAGGGGTCGGAGATTTCCTTTCTCGAGATGAAGGAATAGGAGACTGGGGGAGGGGGTGAGGGGGGGGGGGTTAAGGCGGATAAAATGAGTGATGAAAACGGGAATCAGTGGTTTCAGATTAATAAACAGAGGAATTACACAGTGTGTTTATTGCACTTTGAACTGTACTTTCCGAAGGGAGACTCTTTTCACACAAAGGTGCCCTCTCTGTAGGCTTGATATGTATATTGCCCGGGCGGCTTTGTGCTATACGCGGAATCTTCGGTGGCCAAATTGGACTTGTGAATCGGATGATCTTCCGTTCCACTGCAGTCATGGATTTTTTCGGATACGGTTGTGCTTTTCTTGTTTGAATGTAATGCCAATTCACCGGCTTTTGAATTGTACATGCTGTCTCCTTTAGTTGTAGCACGCCTTTTCCCCTTACCTGTGGCCGGTCGGCCCAGTGTGGCCGCACTGGTGAACGATTTATGTTCCGCTTCGGAAGCGGCTTTTGACCTGGTCCAATCGTCCAGCAAGTCTCCGTCGCTCAAGTTCACATCACGTGGTTGAAGTGCCATCGCATGACGCTGTTGCGAGATTGTTTGTGCTTGATGCCCTCCGGTTATCTCATAGTATGTGTGTGTTGTATCTGGGGCGCACAGCATCTCGTTTGTCAACGGGTTAAATAGTAGACCGGGATCTGGGCGACTGACAACTTCTGGGCCAACATAGCTAGTCGAATTTCCATGACCCATAGCATAGGCTGCGTGGTGTGTCGTACGGGGATTTCGATAGCATCCTGTTCGGTTCACGGGTCCCATGCCCGGTCGTGGAACGTGATGCCATATAACATCCAAACTTTGATAGTCAGGTGATGGGGGCTTGTATGACGACTGAGTCAGCAGTTCACTGATTTCTGCATGGAAAAAGTTACCGGTGGCAAAATTATCAAAACAATCCAACGTCTTATTGATTGTCGTACGATTATTCACGATTAATAACAGGGGCGAAATGATCACCTAATATCAAGTGTGTAGTGGGAAGTTGTAAGTTCTTCACAGTAGCATAATTCTTTGTAATCAGAGGCTAGCAAATTATTTGAAGTTTAAAAATTTCCATCGTTACTTTCAACAAAACTCGTATTACAAGGTTAAATATTTGGGTAAGCGTAAGTTATTTCTTGTTCTTTATGAAAATGTATCCGACTCCAAACAACTGAGACTGGGACACCTTTTGTTGTTATTATTACACACAAAAAGAATTACGGTATAACTGGTAAAACCTATCATCAAAAAATGCATGGTAAAAGTGGACTGCCAAGGAACTTTCGCGTAAGAACCAGTTTATTGTTCTTGCTTTTGAAAAGAGAGAGAGAGAGAGAGGTTGTAGGTGGATGGAAATGTAGAAAAATGGGTGTTCTACAGTTTAGCAGTCCGGGGGGAAAAAGACCGAGAAGTAGAAGTATTGCTTTTAATAACAGAAACTTGATAAAGATGACCGGTTACCTGGGTATGTGATGATCGAGAAAAGTTTTGGTAAGAGGAACTGCCGAAGCAAGCTCGGAAGAACAAAATCCAAAATAGTACCGGTAGAAGAGAGACAACAAAGCACTAGCCCGACCATGGGCTAGTGACTGCAGATTGGAGATTGGAAATTAAAGAAAAGTCGTTGATCAGCCGGATGACCTTACGTTGAACCCGATCAAGAAGAGAAAGAGAGAGATAGACTAAGTTCTACCCCACAAATGCCTGTAGTATTCAAGTGCGGGGCGGATTTGAGCTTTGTAAAGCAGAAAGTGAGCTGGTGTGAAGAGGAATCTGGCGTGAAACAGAAAGCCAACTTTGCGCGCAGCACGAGAGGCGAGCTGAGATATAGAAGTGGACCAACACAGAGTAGAATTTATGGATAAGCCAAGAAGAGATACGGGATCTGAGGAAAGCAGCACAGTTGGATCAAAGAAAAAATGTGAGATAGGTTACTCGCGATGACGGAAATGTCGACTGACTATTATCTTTTCGGACAATGCTGTGTTACTAGGCGATAAACACTTATTTTTAGAATGAGCGGGTTTTAAAGAAATTGAGAGGTTTTGGGATCATTAAATGCAAAATGATTGTGGAATCCCCAGGAGGAGATGTGCTTGAGGTAGTAATCTAAAGATACACTAATAGCACCACGGTCACGGTCGATGGTGATGTTGGCCTGGTGGCAAGTGTGCTAAGAGAGGGAAGGATGAAGGGCAGCATCATTGGCAAGGGAATGGATTGACTGGAAGCAGTGAACAGGAGGTCAATAGTAAATAAAAGTGTGTGGGTACAAGTACTGAACCTTTCGGGAAGCCAGCATTCACAAAAAGTGGCTGGGACAGGACTCTGGAGACAGAGGTGGTTCGCTTGCTGAAGAAACTTGATGTCCATAATACAAGAGCTGGGGAGAACTCGAACGTGGGCAGTTTCACCAGAAGACCTTCGTGCCAAACTCGGTCAAAGACCTTAGAGATGTCGAGCGATACCATGTGTGTTTCTCCGTGGTTGTCGAGTGCAGCCGACCAGGTGTGTGTTGACGAAAGCCGTCAGACCCCCGGTGGAACCGTGAGGTCGAAGTCCGTATTGGCGATCACTCAGTATTCCTTCGTGTTTAAGGAATGTGCGCCCTTTGGTTGGAGATTACAGTTTTGAATACTTCCGAAATAACAGGCGAGGGAAATAGGACGATAGTTATTGGGGTCAGTAATATCACCGCATTTGAGAATAGGAAAAATCGTGGAACGTTTCCAGGGGATCGGAAAAGTAGAAAGTTGGAGACAGATAGATAGACAGACAGACAGACAGACAGACAGACAGACAGACAGACAGACAGACAGACAGACAGACAGACAGACAGACAGACAGACAGACAGACAGACAGACAGACAGACAGACAGACAGACAGACAGACAGACAGACAGACAGACAGACAGACAGACAGACAGACAGACAGACAGACAGACAGACAGACAGACAGACAGACAGACAGACAGACAGACAGACAGACAGACAGACAGACAGACAGACAGACAGACAGACAGACAGACAGACAGACAGACAGACAGACAGACAGACAGACAGAAAAGACGACTTAAGAGGAGGGCCAATTCAGGAGCTCACATTTTTAGGACGATGGGTGGCATACCGTCCGGACCGGGTGGTTTGCATACCACCACGGTATGCAGCACTTGACGAAACATCCTAGTGCTAATATGAGGTTGAGAATGGGAGACAGATGGAAGAGAAGGAACCGGAGAAGTAAGATAAGTGGATAAGATGGAGTTGGAGGCAAACCAGGAAGCAAAAACCTCAGCTTTCTCGTGTGGTTCGCAAACAAGATCACCAGAGGAATTACAGATGGGAGGGAAATTGGGAGGTCAAAATTGGTAGATGAGAGTAAGCGTTTGGCTTTCCAGTGGATGAAATGTTTTTTGGCTCTCTGTACCGTTGATGAGCATCTGTTCCTGGTTTGCACGAAGCGGTGATGGGAGTCGGGAGTGGGCTAGCGACGGCAGCGGAGCCAGTGGCGCCAGCGGCGAAATGCTGCGCGCTTCAAGCTCACAGCACCATCACATGCGTGGTTGAAGCACTCACGGGATTCGGGTTCGCCGGATTTGGGGAAGTGAGGTATAAAAAGTTGCATACCTTGAGGAACAATGTCATAGAAATTAGAAGCGGAAACGGAAAGATCTCTCTGTCTCTCTCGCTCTCGCTATCGCCCTCTAAAATGAAGCTGTTTCATTCTGATGGACTCGCTCTGCGGATGCACTCAAACTTTCTGATAAAGGTAAAGTTCTAAACATTCCTGGTGATAAAGAGAGATAGTACGAGCATGCACATAATAACTCACATTAGAATTCCCTTAACTTGGAACTCGTAGCCCATAAACGAGTCAGAAACTGACTGTGTACTGCAACCTCGGCAAAGAGGAAGAAGGTAGCATAGGGCAGACGAATCTGTCTCAGTTCCTAATCGCAGATGTTGTGGATTATGTCACAAGGCCCCATTTCTCACATTTTTCCTGAAAATTATCTTTGAGTAACGAGAAAAAGTAAAGATAAGCTATCAAAGATAACATGAAAGGAGTCTCCGGAATAATTAGCATATTTGGTAAATTACGCGCGGGATTAGACTATGCTTTCAGTGCCCATCCAATCCGAGATCGTTTACCCCAAATTAAACTTTATCCGTACCTGCCGAACCCTAATTTGAAGAGTGCTTAAAATATGCAGATGTGAGACCATTCACCGCGGGACGTTCAAACCTACTATGCCAAATCTGCAACCCAATAAGGTCCGAATTGGAGATCCAGTCACCATCGGTGCTAAATTCGTCAGTCTGATTCTCCACTGAGTACATGCAATATGCGTGTTCACATTCGTCCCATTCGCAGCCGAGAGCTTCCACCGATTGAGCACCAGTCCACCGCCGGTGTGCTGTGGGCAACAAAATGAAGTCCTAGGCCCACGCAATTTCGGAAGTACTGAGAAGAGAAGAGGATCTCAGTGCCCTTAATCCCACAGATTATTTAACATGAAATGGGTTCATTCGTCTGGTCGATTTTTCTCTGTCGCTCTCGTAAACTACAATCACACAAAGAGCTGCCAGCGTGGCCGGTGTGGAATGACGTTGTTGCCAATGCTGAATGCGACCATAAAAGAACGTGAGACAGTCTACACGCATGACTTGTTTGCGTGTGTGTGTGTGTGTGTGTGTGTGTGTGTGTGCTCTTTCTACGTTCATGTATTTCATCATTGCGACCCTCCATCCCTTATTTCTCGCTCTCTACCACAAAATCCATTGTGGATTGTATATGAGAGGCGTGTGGAGTTGGGGGAGGGAAAGCTGAAAAGTGTGTAAACACCTATGAGTGGTGTAGTCGGCTTTCCTAGAGCGATTAACCGAAAACCGGGTCAGTATGAGATTTTGTGCCAGACGGCTGGAGTCGAGGTGAATTTGGATTACCTAGATCATGGCCACATGCACATACGACTTGTGTCAGATCCGCGCCGATGCAAAGCGTGTTACTGACATAAGGTCTCACGACAAAAGGCAGTTGATTATGAAACTCACAACATCAATGTCGCCCACCTACGGACAAAAGAGCCCAACAACAGTCCATTCCATCGATTGTCAACGTGGTCACTTTCGTGTTACAAGGTTAGAAGGGGGTGTCTAAAGTGCTGATCTCGTGCTGTGAGTAAACTTGCGGCTTTTGTTATTCTGAACTGCTCACGACATGGTGAGTAATTCACCGGAGCAATAACACCACCTGCAACCGAGTCCTCAACGTTCTCATGAAACAGGCTGTTTCCGGGAACAAACATTTGTAGTGACAGTTTACAACTCTACTTCATCGCGGATCATTTGGACTGCCGTTGACCCGATGTGGGGTATTTGTATGATAGACAATGTAATTTTTAAAACCTCCTTAGTTTGGTCTGAATGACTGAAGAGCAGAAGGACTATCTGTGCTTGAAGCGAAAAGCTTTAAATATAAGCAATACGTAACGTTTTCACTTTCATTTCTTAATGGTTGTAGGCAGCACAACTACTCCGGTAAGATCACACTGATACACAGCTATTATGCGTGTCTTTTGTTATCAAAAGATATGACACATTGTGGAATTTTCGAATTGACAATGAAAAATGGCTTTTAAAGACACTTTTTTAGATTACAAACTTGTGGCGGATCAAATTACACGCTGATTTTAATCGATTTTCCTGATCACAATCTGAATTTCCAATTGGCGTAAACTTGGCACTTTATCATCTCATCTTCTATGTTGTTCCACCTTTCTGTGAAGTTCTACATACATGTGTACAAGACAACTTTCATTGCTTCTACTATGTCAACAGGCTGATCACTAAGACCAACCTTCTTTTTGGTGCCTTAGGCACAGAATCAGGTTTGTTCATATTTTGAGAAACTGAAAAAGGTGCGTCATGCATAGCCGTAACTTTGTCGGTGTGTATGAGCTGAATGATCTGCTCAATAAGACTGCTTTATTTATTTACGTGAACAGTCACAAGAAAGAATGTTGTGTCAACATATCGCCAGTTAATAAATCCCGAAGTTTTTGCAGGCAGTACTACAGATGGGAGTGTTTGATGAAGTTGTACTGGCACGTCCAATAGAGAGACTCACTTGTGCAATAAATGGGCTATTTAAGGAACAAAGCCCTTTGGTGGGCACGAGGACAACGTGATTGTTAGGAGTTGACCATTTCTGAGGAAATCGTTTGATACGATAGAGTCGGAACATAGGGCGCATAAAGGAAGGCTAAGTTCAGAACAGATCTGAAGGATTACTAACCTCGAAGTAAGCATTGTGATTAGAAGCTAACTAAATAGGGAATTCATATCCAGCGAAATGGGCCACTTAAATAGAGAAAAAATCAGTGCAAACAAATATTTTTCCATTTGCCGATCGTTAGCTATCAGCTCTCGATGGAGATAGCATACAGCCCGGATAATCATTGTGGTCAGGCATCAGAGGCCGGCGGCTTTTTGACGCAGAGCTTACAGCATGTAGTTTGAGAGGCAAACAGACGGACATGTAGTCCCACGGGGCTTGACTACACATGTAACCGTCTGCCAACTAAGGGATATGAGCGTGGGCTGCATTCTTCTGCCGCTTGAACCACATCATGGACAAGGGGCACTCAGTTCTGTCTGTGAATATGAATGTTTAAGATCTTGACATCTTACCGGTCTCGCTCTCAGTTGAACCAGCAAACCGAAAGTACTTTTTCTAACAGTCAAGAAACTTGGGCCAAACGAAATAGCTTGAAGTCATAATTGTCACACACACACACACACACACACACACACACACACACACACACACACAAAACAACAACAAGAAAACACTCGCACACACACTCACACCATCCGTTTTCCATGTCCGTCCCCTAACCGACTTTTTCAATGGGATGAGATACCTGAACTGGCAGATTTTGTAACCAAATGATGCTTGTTTTGATAGCATGTTTTTCTCGAGATTCTAGACAAACCTAACAAGATGTTCCTATCTGTCTGCCGCTCTAACATCATTGCAAATGTTACTGACGTTTGAGTTTATTCACCTAATTCACTGGGCGGTTTAGAGCTAGGCCCACTGTTAGCCCACTGTTACGCACCTCATCGAAAATGTTTTAACTTCTGAATCTCGTAATTTTTTTTTGCTCATTTGGGCTACCTCAAAGACTGTAAAGGAGTTCAGGAAACCCCGTTCCATGCATTAGCATCCATATTACAAACGACATTTATCATTCGTATGAACTATCTTTGCTGGAATTCCGATTGTTTGTTTTATTTCTCTAAATCTTTGTCACAAACCGGACTCCTACCTTTGCCTCGAGCGAGAGTCGCTCAGCTTGAATTTCGTTGTGACTGTATTTGGTAATCTCATCTTCTGTATCTAACCTTTTGCTGTAACCCAGCTGCAGTTGTTGATTTGTTGCCCAATTTGGAGCGAAAGAGCCCAGAAGGAACACTATTGAGGTTTGATTATTGTAAAATTAATTAGTTTGTTGTATATATTACCGTAGCTATTTGGAATCGACTTTGTTTTGAATTGTGTCGAAATTGGTTGCTACGCATCGCTGGAACGTTCCAGTGGCTAGAATATACAAAGACTTTGTATTGAATAAAATTAATGAGAAGCTGCCATGTGACCATGATATTCTCGATTTTCAAGAGCTCAATGTTACTATCCTCGATTAGGTTAGATGTGATTCCGGTGACCACTCGACGGGTAAAATCACCATGCTGAGTCATACGTCAAGTCAAAATAAAGGGTCATCAGAAAAATTTCCAGAAAAATCAATACATTGCTTTGAATAAAATATGCCTAATCGGAGTAAAAATTCAGAACCAAATGTTCGTCTATTCAGCAGTGTTCACCCGGTGGTATACGTATCCGGTGGCAAGCTGTCAACTAAAAAGGTTAACTGTTTACAATTTGAGTGTACCAGAGGTAAAACAACTGTCAAATATCATTGTTCAACACCCCTCTGCTAATTTCGTCATTTGTTTTATCAAGAATTACTTATCACTAATTAGGCCACCCAAGAACCGAGAATTTGTCAACGATTCTCTCTTCTCATGTGACTCCAAGTATGGCGATCTCTCCTAGTATGATACCCTCATTTAGGAATTGTCCGAACAACCCCTAATTATCGCAATGCGAGGAACAACCAAGTCGGAGAGCGGACAGTCTTTTTCAGTGATTGATAATCTTGTTCTTACAAGTCATGTATGGATGATAATTGTGCAGTTAAAGTAGTCTTTGACCCGTCACAATGAGACTGCACCTTGGCGTGGTGTGATGGTTTGCTTGCCTCCATGACCCAAAAAGCTATGCAAGATTGCTTCCTTAAACCGGAGATGCAATCGTGCCTGACAGGCCAATCGGTAGAGGTCAGACGAAGTCCGGTCTCTGGACCAGTTGATGGGCAGCATCTGATTCTAACCACTATGCCCCTGGATAAGACACTCCAGCGAATAAACATAGGAGAAAAACAGTATATTGGTAAAAAAAACCTACTAGATGGACGTAGGAGTGAAGTACCTGGGGTTTCTCTCGACGTTGGGAAAAGTGATCGCATTTCACTGGGCAGCTATCGCCCACCTAAGTTGGACAGCTCCAGGCCCAAAGGATGTTGCCCCATCCATGTTCCGCTTGCTCCACTGGGTGCATGAGGCTAGGGACTGAATTTAACAAGCGGATCGATAAAAAGCACCAGCGAAGACAAGGTAGAATGCGAGTAACAGTCAGGTCTCTCGTGATAGACCGGAAGAATTTCCTTCACGGGTTCTTCGGCCACGTTCCCGTGCTGAGTTAACGCCCCACTGCCTTATGGGTGAGACTTTTGATTGAAAGGCTCCTGTTAGGGTTCCGAGAGGAAAACCCGTTCTGCGGAGTGAGCAGCCGCGAAGTATGATTCACCCGGAAACCTCCAGCATCTTTCCTGTAAATGGCCTTATCAAATTTCCCTCCCTTAATTCAAGATCAGTACAGAACCCCACGGGTTATTGCGGTTCTGAAGAAGTTGGGTATAAATCGAATACACTCATTAGGCCTAGAGGTTCACTTTACTTGCCTGCCTTCAACGTCCGCACTCTATGTCAGATAGAGCTAGAACTCTTGACACTTTTAAAATAGATGAACTTTGTGTCTCCAAAACGCGTACACATGACCTCAGTCATGTTGTCACTCTTCACACCCCAGCTACAACCTCAATCTCTGGCTTTATTCTTCGTGTGTCGGGTGACCTGGTTTCTGGTACCCGTGGTCAGGCTGGCTTTGGGATTGCTGTGTGAGCATGAGAGCTGAGCGTGCACTGTTAGACTGGATTCCAGCCAGCGATCGGTTATGTGTACTTTGGTTGGGCGATTCTGTTCGTGTCAACAATAACAAACTGAATCGCCGATGGTTGTTCGTCGTGTCTTTGGATGCGCCGACTGACTGCAGTTCCTCTTAGGCCAAGAACGAATTCTATCAAAATTTGTCCCAGCTACTTCGAAGCGCATGTTCAGCGGACGTAGTGGTCATTGATAGGGATTTCGATGTCCAAGTTGGCCGTTTGGGAGACTCCGAAAGGCATATAGGATGCGCGTTTACTATCCCAGCCGATCACACTGAAAACGGTGATCGTTTCATCCAGCAGTGCTTCGACCACAGGTTGTTTCTGGCGAGTAAGGAACTCCGCCATAAGAAGCTGCGTAGACTCACATGGCATCCTCCTACGTCTTCACACAGTTGGATTCACGCTGACCATACTGTCATCGGTCATTGCTGGGGTGGATCGATTGCAGATTGTCGTTTATTTTGGTCTGCTCCTGTGGACTCAGATCACGCCTTGATATGTGCTCGCTCCTGTTTACGTTTGGTTCGTGGTTGCACCAACGTAAATGCTACCCGTCTCGCACAGTTGCTTTTGGAGGACAACCGACGACCTGCTTTTCAGGCAGAGCTGTCTACACGGTTATCAGTGCAGCCGGATGTACAAGACCCAGATGAAAGCTGGCAAGAGATCGAGGAAGCCCCGAATGTAGCGTTTATTGCCACGCAGGACTCTGGTTCAGTTAGGCCTTATAAGCGATGGATGTCCTCGACTACAGTTGCCCTGTTGGACGCTCGCAGATCCGTCCTTCCAGATTCCACTTCCAATGAAGTGCGCAAATCCTTGAGACTCTAGCTGACTAGGAGCCAGAGGAAAAACCGTGAGCAGTGGTGGATTGCGAAATGGAATAGGCTGCGTCTATCTGCAATACTCGCAACTTTTACCATTTGATTGGAAGTACCGGTCCACGGAAGCCCGGTGTAAGTGAGTTAATCAAGGCTTCCGACAGCTCACTGATTCGCTCTCAGGGAATTCATCTGGACAGTGGGGCAGGAGCACTTCAAAGAACAGTTCAGTTGGTCCACTTCAACAGTGGACCTTCCAAATATGTCTGCGAGAGAACCGATGCAGATAGATAGCACTGTATTATAAATGGAGGTTATGCGGTTTAGGTTACTAGAAAAGGTATTAAGCCACTGGACCGGATGGGTTGTCTCCATCTTTTTTCAAGAGATAGTGATCAGATTCCTGGGGAATGGTATGAATCGGTGGTTGTGAAAATCACGACGGAATTATCTTTGTGAGTATCGCATCAAAACTTGAACCATTGAATTTTTCCGAATGTATCTTAACTCTTTCATGTGCATTGCTCCCGTTAATGATGGTTCCATTTTTGCAGCCTACTTCATCAAGTGCCTGGGAATGAAAGTATATTGCAACATCGGATGGTCTGCTTTCATTCCCAGGCACTTGATGAAGTAGGCTGCAAAAATGGAACCATCATTAACGGGAGCAATGCACATGAAAGAGTTAAGATACATTCGGAAAAATTCAATGGTTCAAGTGTAAGGTCAGACAGAGTAGAAAACTGTTGACCAGTTAACAAATTCTCCCGAAATTTATTGAAATAATAAAGTAATTGCAGATCGATTGGCACGGAATTACTTTCTTTGCAAGCTTTGAAGACAGTTGTAGGTGAGCTGGTAAGACTAACGGTGATTTGCGTGGGAAGTGAGTGTGAGGAAAGAACGGCACCTCAGTGCAATCTGGGATAGTTCATTGAGGAGGACGGAAAACGTTTACCTAATTTGTCGCAAAACATCCTTTCAATGAAGTAATTAGACAGCCAGACAAGCAAGTGTTGTGGGCATACGAAAGACTCAAGATTGGCGGGTAGCCGTGACCGAGTAAAAGGATCAAAAGTGAAAGAGTGACAATACTGTCTTTCTCAGAGTTCAACGAATTTTCAATTCAGCTGACTTTATTCGAACAAAGTAGGACAAAATAATTCATGTTTTAGTTAATTCCTTCCCAACACAAAGTAGTCAAAATTTACGTATGAATTGGTCCAATTGTTCATGCGGTGCCAAAACTGTTATATAGGCACACAAATATGACTGGACAGGAGAAAGCCAATCAATATTACATTTAATCGCCTGATTTGTCATAAAATGTCGATTGGAAGATAAATGTTAGACTGAGAGAGGGACCAGATCAAACGTTAATTCATTTGTCGGGGCATGAAGAGTCCAATATCAGCACTAGCTTCCTTTTCTAGCTTCCCATCAGGCTAACAAAATTGACAAAAACACAAAAAGAGAACTATGAAGAGACAAAAATATCACTTCCTCGTTTTACTCACCACTCTGTTGCACTTTAAACCTCGCGTTGGTATTTTCACGTTGGCACCTTACTTGATTTCCACCCGGTATATATATATATATAGTTAAGTAAGCGCATTACGAACTTTCCGTCGCAAGCTAAGGCCACTTCATCATGGCAGAGCTGAATGGTGATGAGAATTTGGCATTCGAATGACCCAGCTTGACGAATAAACTTATAAAACATGAGGCTTCTCGCCAAGCCATGTAAGACTACGGAATCTAGAATACCAGAAGGAAAGGACTGCTGAGCTGAATCAGGAGCTACCTCGGCAGTATCGTGGAAATGAAACTTTACTCCTCTAAATTCTGGTCTAGGAACATGAGAGGACAGTTGTTTAGCATGGCACTTCAAATAATCTCCGTTAGGAACAACATTGTGGTGCTTAAATTCCTTCCGATATAAAGAGAATTGTCAGTACTGTATGGTAAGCCACCTAATATAAACGAAAGTGCCGTACCACTTAAACGCTTACGTATTTTACTTTTCGTCTCCAGTTTCAAAAGTTGGACTATCATAGAAGCAGATGTACCAAACCATTATCCATGCCAACCATCCCTAACTGACAGATTTTACGAAAAAATTTCAGAAACAAACTGTACGCTGTCTAACTACAGAAAGTGCAAGAAAATCAGATCTCGTCAGCTATCCAGATTCGTCGGTCACAGCACGATCCATAGGCGTGCAGAATACGGTCCTTGCACTGGGACATTTGTTTAAAATAGTAAACACAATCTGTTCTGATTCGTTCTGCTTATTTATTTATTCTCCTCGATTTTGCACTGCATTGCAAGTACCAGGATGCACTTTTGTGTGAATTACACACAAACTGATCACAAATATATGATCCATTATTTCAATCGTTAAGGCCTAAGTTTGCCCTAAAGATGGATCAAATAGATGAATTGCTTCTGGTTGACTCTCTGTTCCCTATACTTAAAGCAAACAAACTGTCATTTTGATTATTTGATTTTAAAAGCAAAACGTTTTTCTACTCGCAGTCAAGTCTTCGTATATATATAGGGACTTTTGATTTCGTGACTTGATCCCGTAATATCCATATGGAAAGCAGACTGGTACGGGTCATTGCATTCACTTATCCCGTTCACTAATCACGTATATTTTTGCCAGTCAATGGCCTTTTGATCAGGTACCGGAAGATTTCCGGTAATGAGTAACTGCGGTCGGTTTTGAGACCTACCGTCTCTCTCCCACCCCCTATTGCCACAGTGTGCAGTATTGTGCTGAAGAAAATCTGTGTGTTACGGTAACATTGAATATGCCATCCGTTTGAGTGGATGGCAGTCACGGATGAGCACACATCCGCGTACACGGTGAGTGAGGAAACAGACTTTACTTTGTATGAAATTTCCGATGTCCTGGAAAAGCTAAGGGATGGTGAGGGGGGTGAATGAGTTCTCCACTAGTTAACAACACTGGAGTGAATATTTGGTAGATTTTGTTTCAAAAATTGTTTCCAACTGAGTTAGGTTGTACATTTTTAAATCCCCCAAATTAGGGCCATCAATACAACTGTCAACGGTTGAGCTGAAGTCACTTTGTCAGATCCTATCATTTCGATAAGGGGAATTTTAGCTGTTTGTTCACACCGAATATAACTGAAGAAAGCTGAGATAATAGTGACATTTTCATATTCTAGTCCTATCAACTCAGAGCATTCAGAATAGGCAAAAAGTTGCCAACATTCTCGGTGAAAAATACGGCAAAATGTCATTTAATTTATTATTGATTATACTGAGTTTCTTTTGGTGTAATTTCCTATTATACGCACATACGAGAACCGTTTCACATCAGTCAGCAAGTCATTTTCCGTGTCTTATGCGCTTATGTGCCAATACAAGTCAACTATTTTCTGTTACAGATAACCAGAGACAAGTACTAATTGGTTAAGATGGACCTTATAGTCTCTCAGAGACCTATTTTTGCACTATTATTGTCCCGTCACATAGCATAATGAAACCCAAGCTTTTGTGGAGTTCGGTTAAATTTTCCTTGATTCCTTCAGTGCTAGGCGTGTTTTACGGCAACCTGGATAGTTTTCATTCCTGAACAGAAATGCAACAGACAGTGAGTAGGTTCCAGTAGATGTTGGTACATATACATAGATCTAATAATCAAACGAGCTAGTCGTGCATCACCAGCGATCGAATTAAAATTGGTGGTCAAGAATTTGTCAGACTCAAAGAATCCATTACTAACTAGAGCCTGACAACATACTAACTTAATGCATTAGTCTTTGCACTATTCTCGGATGTCCTTAGAACTTCAGTAGAGTTTAACTGAACCCTCTATTCCATCTCTTAATTATCGTCTTGAGCATGGAGTCAACTTTCGAAGTTTTAAAGTCCATGCAATTTTATATAACTATTATTTTATACACCAGTGAAAATTCTTTAAGCTGCAAACGTTCAGACTGATTTAGAATAAAAGATCAAAGTAGTTTGGTTATTTCATCTTTGTCAGCACTTATCAGAAAGATGACTCAAAACTCGAAATGTAGGATTTTGAGTCAGAGTGATAAATGAAAGGATATTTTTAATAGCTGTTAGCAGTTGCAAATACACTACTCATAATTTCCGACGAGATTGCATCAGCTGTACTATTTTTTTGGTGAAGTTTCATTATCGAACGAAGCTACGAAGCTGGATTCTGGTTAACCAACTTTCCGACGGATGGTAGACTTACCGGCACTCGGTTGGCTTCGAGGCATCATCATAGCTCCGTGTCTATCCAAAGCGTTTGTCATGTAATCGGCCGGAGGACTGAGCAACGGACGAAAACGCATCGGAGCCATCTGATTTGTCAGATGCATTGTCTGTCCATCGGTACCTGATCCAGGCACCGCGACAGCAGAGATTAGTTTTGCCGCGTTCGAGTGGGGCAAGTAACCAGTTGTAGAAATCGGGTAAACGGCTCCGTTCATCAAATTCTCTCGACCGAGGTATTTCATATCATTAGGTTGCTATATGTGAAAGGACACGAAAATGATGATGGTGACTGTTTGAATCAGTTCAACACAATATTCCCTAGATGTGAGAAAGCAGACAGGCATACAAAAGAGGCGAGGTATTTTAGAATCTTAACAGAGAGAATTTCGAACTCGGTGCGTACCACCGAGTGAGTTTCATAATTCGATGGTTATTCTACATTCCCCCAGTTCCAATCAAGACGGACTTTTTCAACCTGTAGGTAATTGGGGAGGTGTGACATCCTGGCGACAGTAACCAAGGTAGGCATTCGTCTCCATGATTCTCGGTTCACGGTTAAAATACGGTCACTGGAATCAGTGATGCTTATTCGTTCCCTCTTCCGTAGGACACATCAGATATCCGGTGGTCAGACTAGTTGCACCAATTACACCCACTCTCGGTTCAGAGACAGATCTAGGTTACACGTATGAACCCGGTTCATTTTTCGACCCTTCGAGCCACACCATCTATCCTGTTCTTATACTAATCATACAAAAATGGTGTGCTGGTGTGATTAGGAATCAGTGAAAACGAGCTTAATAGCCAATTTATTGTTTGCCGTGTGTTCTGTTAGACTATTTCGATAGCCCAATAATTGCACTAATCATGCTGTACAATTCAGCGAAGGATGGTTGGCATTCTGCTTATGTCCACTGCACAGCTTGAGGTATTGCGACACATTTTTTCCTTACTTCAACCAAAGTGCAAGAAGAAAGTGGAAATGTTCGGTCATGACGAATTTTTCTACCGCTTTCTTGCCTAAGGGTGGACATATTTTGATTGAGTTGCCTCCGCTCTAGAGCCTTAGTGTTTAACCTCTTTATCAACTCCTCCCTGGAAGCTGAGCCCGTCACCTAGTTACCAAACGTCTAATCACCAACTATCCCGGTGAATCGATCAAAAAGAAGCTTACAGTGGATTTTCTATCCGACCAAAACGCATACAGTCAGATGTGAAAGCAAATGGCAATTCCTTTTGTAAAAGTCCACCTGGATCGTGAATGGCCGAGTACCTTGGAGTACTACTTGATGCTGCATTAACGAATGCCTAGCCTCCTCCGTCCGAAATAAAATATTACTACTTCTATTATCATTACTATTATTCGTGAAGTCTGAAGTATACTGTTCGAACACCATCGCTGCCGTTCATCTTTGGTGGCGGAACTGCAATTTGCACTCTGTCCCGAATCATCATTATCCCGGCTGACCTGTTGGGGCTCCTTATGGCAGAATCATATTTCCTGATTTGTCGTGATAGTACAACAGACCTTTGTGCTTACGAATACGTCCCTCCATCGGCACTCGTGTTTTTAGACGTGGACTGATAACAGTGTTGATATATGCGACGCTTTAGAATTCGGCAGTCTTTTACAAACAATACAGAGCCATTGAACAACCGTAAAACTGATGCAATGGTAGAAGTCTAACCACATTTGAATGTGAGCACTTGGTGGAAGCTGAAATTCCTTTGGAAGTATTCGATTAATCGACGTAGAAAGATAAGGGCTACGGGATATTATCACTTTTTTACGAACTATTAGATCGCCTTAGTAAACAGTTCAGTATTTACGCAGTGTAATGCTAACAGCAACAATGGTCCTTCACAGAACTCTTATTCCGTAGACAATAAAAAACTAATAATTTTCTTTCTGTACCAGTTGATGATGTCAGCAGTTGATACTGAGCACAGAAAACCAGGCATTTTAATCTCATTTGCTTTGCTTCCTCAAATACTAGCAGCTCCTGATTATACCTGTTTTTTTAAACCGTGCTTGAGCTTGAGTGCAGTGGAAGGGCCTAGTACCCTGTAGTTCCAAAGGTTCCACGCTTTAGCGTGGATAACGAGTAACCATGACCTTGAGGCTTGGTGGTGGTGGTGGGGTGCTCGCACGGATCTCTAACAGGTCGCATGTAATACCGAGCCACTCAGTCGATGGCAGATTACTTTCTACCACCAACTTGGCCGGCAGTGGCAGGCTACGAATCGCGCACTTCCGAGATGATAAACAGTTACTCCACTCGATCACCACCGGAAGATGTGACTGATGACACTAACTCGATTAGATGCCTCTTGTGAGACACGCGGTGAGCAGTAAGGTTTTACTTCCTAATAGTAATGTTAGCACGTATTTGGTGATTCATGTTAACATACCCATTTTTTTAGATTTCAGCTTATCGACTCTTTACAGTAGACTGGTGTAAGTTTATCTTCAATCCAGTTGAAAATAAGTATGTACTTCACTGTTAATTTATTCTCAGTATAAAAAACAACAATTTAATTAGTCTTACGTTTTATCAAAAGTCAACTTGGAATTTTTAGTGACTCCCGAATATCTATTTATCAGATCTGCCTCTATTCACCCGATGATGGAAAGAAGCGACGGAAAATAAACGATTGTCAAGATCAAGTGATTCCAGTCTGTTGGAACTGTATCCCCCTGGGATTGCTGAATCGGTCGCTTCTCAAAAGGTACAGTAAAACTGTCTTATGGCACCACTAACACTGAGAAGGAGAGAGAGAGAGAGAGAGACTAATTAATAATGATACAAAATAAAAAAACATGGTATTCCATATCGAACGAGTAGTCAAATAAGTGTTTTGAAGTGAGTCTGATGACAGGCAAGCCGATTAAAGCGGCAGATTCTTATTCGAGAGATCAGATCTGACATGAAATATGCCCATGTTAAAATGAAAATAAGCAAACATGAATCTGCAAACACACACACACACACACTTTCAGACGGAGAAGTAAGCACAGTCGTCGGCGAATCTCTAACATTTATATTATCGTCGGCTTCATGGACATTTTGTGACCCGCTTAGTTTGGTTGTAGGTCTCCAATGGTCCTGTGCTGTGTTCCCAGCTCAGAATCCAACTCTCTCACTCTCTCTCACTCTCTCTCTCTCTCTCTCTCTCTCTCTCTCTCGCGTGCGCGCGCGCTTTTAGTGTGCCCAATGCAACTATAGATTTACCGCTGTCGGCATGGGGTTGATGTGCAAAAGGGTTACGATGAGCAATTGTGAAATATGATAACGATCTACGTCGGCACTGACTTGTTCCCACTATGTCTCTTTAGTGGGGTGAAAGTGAACCGCGCCTCCACTTCGTTTTCATTTTGCGTGATACACGCTGCACACGGTCAGATGCCCGGACTTTCACCCAATTCCAAGTCGTTTATGTTGACAGTCAACACATTTGTGAAAGTCAGCTCCGATAAGCTGACATCGTACGATTGTAGAGGCTCACTCACATGACTCCATATCCACGCGTCAAAACGAACTAATTAGAACAGTCTATGGTTAGTGATACACTCTTGTCGCGGCTTTGTTGAGTGTCTCAGACGGACACAACATGGATTAGTCATGTTTTGCCAACGTTAAAGAGAGATCGGTTCTCGCTGATTACGAGCTTTGCACAGTGCCAATCCAGTTGACTCAATTACGCATAGCACCAGTGATCGTCAGAAGGTAAGAATAAATGCACACAGATCCACATTTGTATCCGTCTAGTGTTGTCTGAACGATCTGAATTTACACTAGTAACTGGGTAAAAAAGATCAGTACGAAGTATGCATGAGTTGTTAGAAATTTATGATGGGAATATTTCTTGCAAATACAAAAATTTCGATTGGAATCAATAAAGAGGAATGAACCGAGAGACAACGAGGAGAAGACAGCATGGGAAAAAGATCGTCTCCACTTGTTTGTTCACATTGGCGGACACCCTAACACTAAGACTATGGGGTAATTATATATTTACTATCTCTGAATTGGTGTAGGAGTTTATCATCACCAGTAAAGCTCATGAAAAGTGTGCACGGTCGACCGAAAGGAGTTGGAAGATTTTCTGAGTACGAAGAGTGACAAAATTCGTGGCCCAGATTGGAACCACGAATCGTTGATACTCAATCGTTCTCATGAACCATATTTGATTTATCAGAATCAGTTGGTAAGAAATTTGCCGGTCGAACGGTGATTGAATGGTTCCGAGCGTTTTCTTACTAACTCGGAGATCAGAAGTTCGTAATTCACCACCGTCCGTCTCTTTGGGTGGTAGACCGTAATCCCCAGTCTCGTCCTATGTCTGTCTCGTTCTATGTGGTTCTCTGCCGATCCAATGCTCGGGGTCCGTTTGGCGACTATCCCTAATAATGCTGTGGGCAGCTACGCGGAGGTATTAAACTTCCACCACGCTCATGAAAATCATGCAACAACAAAAAAATCACCGAAACGAAAGTTACCAGGACTAATGAAAAAAAAACTCAAATTCAGACTTTCTTTCTCAATCTGGATGAAAAACCATGTTCAGAAAACGGCAACCAAATTGAGAGCCCCTCTAAATGCTTGGTTAGATAAACACTTTCGCAAGTTGCTGAATGGTTTTCCAACTAAAGGCAATTAATTTCTTGGAGAAAATAACAAACCCCAGTAATTTCCATGATGTGTGCAGGCCAGTATGGAGTGCAAAAATGTTGCTTCCCATTTGGGAAAACGACTGTTTTGTGAAGCACCACATGTCACTTCAAGTCTCATGAGGGCAGATGATGAAAAATCTGTTGAATATTCTCTCTCTCTCTCTCTCCCTCCCTCTCTCTCTCTCTCTCTCCTCCAGCTACCCCCCCCTGCACCCCTGCACCCCTTACTCTCATCTATTTCTGATGAATTTAGCATATTCCATCTGAAAACACATTCTTCATAACCACTTTCGACTTTGGTCAAAATTGGGGGGGGGGGGGGGGGGGAACGTATAAACTGTCCACCACTGGGCTTTTTAGACACCTTAGTCTTGTTAGATAAATTTACCGACCACTTTGTTTTGTTAGAAAAAATCGGTTCCAAACGGGAGAATATGAGAAATTTAAGCCATTGCATTGTTTGCGCAACCGATTTCTCAATACAGTTATGGAACACTGAATTGATCACCCCATTTTTGTTGATTCTAAGATTTTCCCCTTACGAAGGAACCAACCGGCCATTGAACACGTGCAATTCTGTATGGAATTGGATTGGAAGAAAGTCAACGGATCCGTAGTTCACGTGTATTGTTCGATGCGGTCCCGAGCCGTCTTTTTCGATGATAAAAAAGAATCTTACATGTTAGATTGGTATCTAACAGAAAAAAGCCTCGTTGCCGGTTATTTTAAACTATTATTCATTTAGTAATCTGCTTTGAAAATACCCGATCAAATTATTTTCAATATTGATCTATTGTATTTCAGTTCTAGGGGAATACCAATGCCATGGCGCTTCTGCCTAAAAAATGATGATCACGGTTGTACACGTGTTCTCTTCTGTGCTAGTATGCATTCCCCATATGGATCAATGTTTTACATATTCCACAGGCTAACAATTCTATTTGCAGCTCCGAGGTTTCATTATATTACCCTTGCAACACAACGCTGACGCCACATCCGCCTTCGTTCCCATCACAACCACCAGCACCATCTCCCCCCCCCCCGCTATCCCGCCTCGCCCCACTTTTGCGCAATTGGCGAATTCACGGCGAAGTCCTATCAGTAACTGTTGATCAGACAGGTCGGCTGAATAAACGAAATAAAATCTACCTAATTGGGAAATGTTCTCGGATCCGGAGAAACCCGGTTGTCCAATCTGTCCGACCATTAGTGAGCAAGTTTAAGACAGCCGGACTAGCCAGTTTGCAGGCATCAGCACAAGATGGCCACCTAAAATTAGCTGATAAGACCCTTAGACAATTGTCTATATGCGACCAACATTTATTCGTCTCACGACCTCGCCCACAGTCAGCCTATTGAAGATTGATTACCACGTAGTTGGCATAAATAACCGATCAATACAGAGAGGAGGTTGCCTTTTATTGGCCGGGACCCCTGTCCTGGAATATTGTACTACTGTTATAATATTAAAAAGGAAATAAGTAAAGCAACAGATAAAATATGCACTGGATAATCTCATTTCATTATATATAGAAAGCACGAATATTGAACGAGCTCGTTTTCGGTAACATCATCCTTGTGGCTAATACAGTTACATTTGTGGGTTAGAAATGCCAACCTATTTGTTTGTTTGCTCAAGTTCGGCAAGCCACATAGCCAGAACCACACATCAACTGTCGAGAAGGACCAAAGAGTACAAACCAGCTTGGCTGACAACGAGAAACAGAAAAACCTTTGCCAATGCAATTGTGGAGCCCTGAGGACACTGAACATCTTGTAAACGACTACGCGTTCAAAATAGTCTACAGAGTCCCTACGAACGCGTCGAAAGTCGCTCGAAAACAACATCTAGCAACGGCAGAGGCTGTGGCGATCAGATTACTCAGTCCGTCGCCTTGTTCTCAAAAACGGTTCGTTAAAGCACTCAAACTGCCCTGGCTGCGATCCGAGACCGACTCTGGAACTCAGTGTGACCCAAACGTTGACCCTTTGGATGAAACTGGAAATGACTAACCCGCGAAATCCACCTTCGTTGTTTCACTGGTCCTTTCCCAACCACGGAACAACAACATTTGCCCTCCTATCTTTCCTAACCACGCAACACCAGTTTTGATGACCATGCAATCACACTTTAGCACGCAGACATTGTTCATAATTTATGCATTTCTAAACCATAAATGTAATTGTATTATGGTGGAATTTTATTGCTCAATAACACGGCGTAGTCGAAATCGTTGGTAGGTTGTCGACTTTTCGGTCACCATTGGTAACCTTTTTCAAGACTGGTTTTACAACCGAATGAAACTGGAATAATAGCTTAGAGCAATTGCACTAAGCTTTCACATGACGCATCGATTTTTCGATACACTCCGAGCCGATCTCGGTTCTGACATAGTAATTGTATTAGCCACGAGGATGATGTTACCGAAAATGAGCTTGTTTACCATTCATGTTTTCTAAATAAAATAAAATATGATCATTCGAAGACATTCCACCGATGAGGTAGCTTAGTAAACTATTTCGAAAGAAAATAGTTACCGTCCAAATTAAGTGAATTCAACAGAATGTGGTAATCTTGACATTCATCAGTGACTGTTCGTTCAATACTGGTCTTGACTCAGTTATCCTAAAAGGATAGTGTGTAGTACGAATAAAAGCCAAATTGACGACAATTATCACCGAAATGGCATGCTCATACACATACTTATACAGAAAAACAGTTGTACGGCGCAACCACAATGCACACAGTGTTGTCTTTGAGACAGATACTCCTTTATGATTTTCCCTCACATCTATGAAGTAGCAGGTTCTAAATCACCGAGAGGCTGTCGGTAAATGACCTGATTCGAGACCATCTATAAACCTTATATAGCTAGTCATTTGTCCTCCGCCGGTACTCAAAAGTTTCTAGCAAACTGTGCTCTTCTAGCACACACGGATAAGCAATTCTTAAATGTACAAACAGATAAATTTGAGAAACCGGTGAGCATGGGGAGGGGCTGGGTGCGGATGGCGAAAGTCTGTCTAATAGATACTCACATCGTATTGGGCCGATTTACATGCCTCAAATTTCGTGTCCAAAGCCAAATCTGCTTGATCGTGATGAGAGTCTGGAAAGAAACGGGCAGAGTCGGACAAGGTGGTGTGTGTATACGTGCACTGAATAGAGATCACAGATGGGCTGAAAATGATCACAGAAATTAGGTTGGTTTCTTTATTGAACTTAGACGAATGCTCGACCTACTGGAGATTTGTTTGTCCCCGGCTGAGGTCCCGTGGTGGTCGAGTGGTTTAGAGCCTTTTGATCTCCGTCTCGGAGGTCAGAGGTTCCAATCCCCGCCGTCATCGCCGGTTAATTTGATGGTAGACTGTAATCCACTGTCATCCGCCTCTTTACCACACCCGACCTATTATGACTTTATGTGGTTCTCCACGCCAAGTCTTAGGACCTGGTTAACGGTTGTCCCTAATAGAGCAGTGGGTCTTTGTGGTTGTGGGGTATACTCTTTCCACTACACTCATGCGTAAGCATGTGACAAAAAAAGGAAATATTTAGTAATGAGTGTAGCTGTAAGAAAGCTGTCCGTACTCACATAAAGCTACAGTAATATCAAAGACAATGGGGGACGATTGTTTTGAGACCTGCAACGAAGGAACAGTCAAAGCCAGGAGCGATAAGGATCTGCGTGGACGACAGTAAACAACTATCTATCAATGAAGTCGACCAGCGGCACATGGGGTCCGATTCTTTTATCTCATACTCGGCAGTGAGGGACCGCCAACAGTATTTGTTCTACGGAATGAGTTACTTCATAACAGGCAACTACGGGTGCAGGATCTGTGTGGTTCAATGTCTTCGGAGCCTGCTGAGAGCTATCATACTGCACGTGATCAAATTCACCGGGTTCTCCTGTCATTCGAAATTCACACAGGCTTTCTGTATCCAGCTCTGGAACATATTTTGAGACATATTTTCCTGTAAACATAACACGGAAATAACTTCGGACTGGCTGTGCCACTGAATACACCCATTCATTCGATTGGCGAGCTCCGAAGAGCTCAGCCAGAGGACTCCCGCCACCTTTCAGGGTCGAAAATAGCAGCGTTCAAAAATAGGCACTTGTCTTCTGAGGAACAAGAAACAAGATTTACCCGTTCCAAATTTGAAAACAGATGTCAGGAATACAGAATGTTTCATGTATCTGGGATCGCCTTATGGTATCTTTACACAGTACACTCTGTGGTCAAGGTGATTATTTCTATAGCAGAAGTGACAGACGGGATGTTTAGAAGCAAAGGTGAAATCAAATATCCCCATGAAATCTAACTGCAAGTACCATTTCGAGCGTGAGCACTCAGTCATGCACATTAACAGAAAGGAAAAGTAAATACGTTTTCAGTTGGTTGAACCTAATCCAATGTGTCGTCGGTAGACACTGAACAACAGAGTCACCATGACCGCATTAACAACCGATTTCTTCGTTGCCAGTCAGGAGCCCAGCTTGCTCTATTCGACCATTGGCATCAAAATATTGTGATGTATGGACTGCTTGTCAATCCGTGTACACCACCCTGAACCGTGCAAACAATGCAAACCTGTGATTAATTTATCTTTGCCGTGGTAACTAACTGTGACAACTACTGTGTACTTATCTGACAACGATGTGTGCACGTGTGCGTGCACATCCCGTGCGTCACTTTGGCTACAATATGCACTTTGTAAAGATGCAGTGAAATGATCCAGGATACATAGAGCATTCTGTATTTCTGACATCTGCTTCAAATTTGGAATGGGCTAGTCGCGTTTCTTGTTCTTCAGAAGAGAGGTGCTTATTTTCGGATTCCGCTATTTTTACCCAAATAAACAAGGATAATTACGGTTTGTTGCTTTGAAACGCACGCAATATGTTGAGCTATATGCCTTGGACTTACCAGTACCGCTGCTCACTTTCTAATCCGAATTACTGACCCTGAAGAATTTTTATTCATTCACAATCAACAGCAATTTCGTTGTTATAGCCATCTTCTATTCTTTATGATATTGTCTTTTGAACACATGTGTTTGGAACATCACCACTTGTTTCTGCTTTCGTGTGTGGGTGATTATTTCATCCCAAACATGATCGAATTTCTTTGTGCTAGGAGACCTGAGTGTATGGTTTTTCTAATCTAGGTAGAGTTTCCAATACAATTATTTCTCCTAACCGGTCTTATTGATGTAGACACAACTGGTGTTGCGGCCCCTTCGAACAGGGTAAAAAGGTGAATCTAATCAGGTAACTACAATCCGCAACTCTGTTGCCATGCCTAAACTGACATCTGGTCAATCGACCGCAATCCGTAGATCTGGCGAATGCATAAACCTTATCCTACAGAATCTGCTAAACTTTACACATTGACCTCGGACATTGCAGAATACGGTATGATCATCTATGGAGAAGTTGAGGTCACAGGTAGACACTTAACGTTTTCACAAATGGTATCCTCGACTGCCGAACACGCAATGAAGCCTGTTGGTCTGACCTAATTCATTCCTAAGCTGACCTAGTCAAGTGGGCTGTGCACCCGTAAACAATGGCTAAGCAACCGTGACCGCAGATCAGATGTTATGCGAAACAGTATAGCACAGATGGTAGATGAGATATAGGTAACCAATCAAAATTTTGACAGTGAACCTTCAGATGATTTCTGGGTCAAACCATTGTTGGAAAATGGCAACAGCTCGAAAGATAAAAAAAAAGATAAATACTGCATATTGCTGTTTACTAACCGGTTCGAAAAGTACTCTGTTGCCCCTGATTTCCCCCGGAAAAGGATTCATGCACCTCCTCATAATGTGTAGGTTATTTTGTAGACTTTTGATGATCAGTGAACAACAGTCTACAGCAATTCGATACGCCGGAATGTAAGAAGCCAACAAACCTAATCAGGTCAGATTCGAAGTTTATCTCGTTTTCTTTTTTATCAATAAATACTCTTCTCTGTGTTCACCTCTGAAGTTTAATTCATCTTTTTCCTAAAGCGCAGACAGTCTGGCGCGGTGAACAAGTAGTTATCAGATGAACATGCTGTTCGGCAGAGACTAGCACCGCTTGTTACGATCGACCTTTCATGCCTTTATATATATATATATATATATATATATATATATATATATATATATATATATATATATATTAAAGAATTGGAAGAAGCCAATTCCATTCTTAGTTTTCATTCAATCCATAAAATGAAATGTAGTTTCTAACCCAGCTCGTTAACTGTACACGGACTTTAGTGGACACAGACAAAGCGGTCGTTGGTCTAACAACATCAAAACTGCGAATATTTGTTTCCACTTTAGAACTGAAGTGACAGAACACTGAGTGCAATTCTCTTCTAGACCCAGTGCGTGGTCGAAGACAGAAATGTTGCTTCTTTTTGTAACAAGTATTTTACTATTTATCGAGAGAAAATGCACGGTTTCCTTCCCTAGAAATACGTTTACGTAAGACAAGTTTTTCTCAGTTATAGCCCGGAATAACCCCAAACATTCCTTGAGAAAATCATTTTATTTGTTTGTCTGAGATGTACTTTCGAAGTTGATAATCTAGTTGAATTCCATTTTATCGTCTGGACAACGGAGGCGATGAACATTCGTCGCAAAGGAATTCCACAACGACTTCGAATGCACGGCTTACTACAAATTGCACTGCGTATTTGTAGACTCCTTCAGATTCTCAAAAGGTTCTCGAGCAAGTGAAAAACCGGTTTTGTTTTCTTATTGACAGTCTGGTGTGACTCAATATAACCGTTGATCTTGAATCGATCCAAACGCTGAAAACACCAACCCTGATCGTGCACTAACCCACGCGATTTGATACCGCATGCTTTCGTAACGAAATACATCCATGTGCTGAACTCGTAGATACCTTTTGGTTCCTAGTGAAATACAGTTGACGGAAGATGAATAACAAATCGCTTGTCGTGAATAATCCGTGTTAGTATAATTAAGGCAGGGAAATTCCCAATCCCTTGGTATAGGCTCTTAGCTCAGCTGCTAGAGCACACGTAAAACTATGATGTGAGTAGCTTCCATGCATAGGTTCAAATCCCAACCGCCTCTAGCATTTGGATAAATTCAACCTTTGCCGAGTCTGACAAGATGCATTTTATTACTGCTGACCGATCGGCCGTAATAAGTTTCGCATACTGACAACACTAGATTAGAGCTTCTTGACAGCATGTATACTTACTTTCGTCTAACCACGGCTCCGCGCTCAGACGCCCGGTCATACCTGATTTCGGTGGTGTGCAGTCTTTCCCATAGACGGATGGCACATCCGCACCAGATCCGTTCGATCGACCCATGATCCATGCACGTGCTCCCCGTCTGTGCACTAGGCAAGCCACCAGTACAATGGTGGCCAGAAGGAGTATACTGAATACGACCACCAGACATACTATCACCAACTCGTTTCGACGTCCGGCTTGCAGGGTGGGATTTACACGCTGCACTGCGGCTGTATCCAAATCAAACGGGGGTTCTGCATTGGCTCCGATTCCACCCGACCGGGCCAGATATAGCGGTGAGTCGGCGTTAGGATCGTCTTGATCACTGACTGTGATTCGGATACCGGGTGAAAGGGTGCACTGTCGGGTTGCACCGACTCCGTTATCACATGCTTCAATTACCAGACGATGAGTGATGGAACTGTTCAGTGTTCTGTTTTCGATTAAAATCAATAAGAAACAAGATTAGAGTTTAGAGTATGGTTTGAATTAACTGCCGGGTTACACTGATATCAGGCCTATTTTGAAGTATCATACTCATCGACTGTCTCCAGCAGATGAAATATGTTCCATTGAGTAATGTATTTCGTCGACAAAGAAAAACAAACCACAATGGACAGGTGAAGAGGAGAGGAATATTTTGCGAGATCTTATTTAAGTAGTACACTTTTCCAGATGTTAACTGATGTCTTTGGATAATTTTCACCTCGTAGACTTAACTTTTCAAAGAATTCCTCATCCGAACACTAGAAAAGAAAAAAAATAACTATTGTGTTTTCTGACCAGTTCAGAGAAAACTGAAAAACAGGCAGACCAGTTCAATAAAAAAATTGGAATATGCAATTCAAATAACATTGCTCGTTGTTCCCCGTCTTCACCTCCGCGAGCAAGGGCTTTTTGGAAGTGATGGGACTAGGTTTGACGGGTTCGACCGACAAACGGATTTCGAACCATAGCCCCAAAAATATTTAAAGGCGTGCGCATTTCTTTGTATCACGGTACTTTGTTGTCTTACAATTTCCCCTGCATAATCAATCTAAATATGCTCATTATCTTCGACAATCTTTGTATTAACCACGAATAAGAGAGATAATTGTTAGTCATCTGATAATGTGGCACTTTTTGGTCTAGAATGATACCTTTATTGACTTGGTATGTCCGTGCTGTTCGTGGTTCAGACTGATCGTTTTTACCGTCTCCTCTGATCTTTGACGTCGGCGTTTGTTCCCCTCGTCGAGGTTTTATATTATCGGTCGACCGACTGACCGATCAGAGGACAAATAGATTGTTAGACCTACTGACTGTCCTCTTACCCGTCTCCTTTTCTCATGATAAACAAATGTGATTCCAAAGACCTGAAGATAAGTCATCGAAAGGGCATGTTCGCCTACACTAGGTGTTTTGGTCCAAATCATGAGTCTGTTCACTGCCTGCAGAGAATTTCAACAAGACTTTAACTCAGCACTCGGTCTCAGAATTGCCACGCTTACGATTTATGGGGACTAAACCTTTCGTTCACGTACGCCTAATGCTAAATTTCGAAAACGAACACAATGACGTTTGCATCGTTTGTTTGTCTGTTTTCATTTTAGGAACTTCACTCTTCAGCTCCAAAGAGTCCAGCCCCACAAAGCGTTTGAGATTAGAAACACTTCGTCTTTATTGGTCAACAGTTTATGAAAACTACCATTTGTTCTCGTTGCCGAGTGTGATTATCATAAAGGTTGCATGAATACGAGACAGAAACCCTGCTAAGTGAACACAGCGAGTTGGATCTGTATTCCGGATAACAAAATCATCCTTTTTATGGAGACGGTCTTTTGTACTACTAATTGAAGTCGTATAGTGTGACTAAAAAATACAGCATTTTCACGCTGTCTATGCCAACAAGTGGGATGGACGAATTGACGGACAGACGTTATCTACTACACGGTACTATGTCGTGCGTGAAGCTTTCGCTAAAACAAGTGCGAATGACGCAGTTCACGTTAAGTGTCGGCTGAGCTTACCAAATTTGAAACGGTTTCTGCTGGCGCTAGAATGACGGATCACTTTTTGACCGTTTTCATCTCTACATTATTCTCAGCTAGTATGGAATTGATATCTGACAGAGGATAGAAATTAATTTTTGCTAAGAAATGCTTTAGTACGGAGAAAACGGTTGGTAACCATTTACTCTGAATTGTCAATGTGAATTGTGACCAACTGATAATAACCGGTATGTACAGGCCTCAAAAATAGTCGGGTTTCCATCCGATTGCGATGCTTCCATTTTGATAAGTACAAAATGTACATGCAAAGATTGTCTCCCAGTGCTGGTCGTGGCTGATGACACAGGGACAGAAATGGCACTGGCAATGAAGTCCAGACTATGCGGTGAGGGTAAAAGAAAGCGCTGGTTAAACCAGCTCATACTGGGTTCACAAACTTCTACCTGATTTGTCGAGTGCAAGAATCTATAGGGTACTTCTGAAGGACTGACTGGATTTGATTCATATTTTTTCAGATGGAGTGAGGCTTTCTCCATAATTCTCACTTTATTAGTTCTTCGGTGGGTGAGAAGTACATCTGTCATTTCAGGTGTACGAAATCAGTGGTAGTAATAAAGCTTCTCGTTGTGTGATGTTCTGGCAATTTCGTGCTGTCCCAGATAGACAGAAATTGGGGAAAGCGGTTGTATCTTCACGTTTCTACAACCACAGAAAAGGTCTATCCTTTTTCGCAGTGGCATCATGAAAACCTACTCAAATTTATATTTTCATGGGGCTTGTTGTACGTGGGTGCTACATTTTCGGGAATTGAACTTTGCGCCTAGGTGGGAGCCTCACACGCCAACTGAAATTTTGGAGCTTCCTTAGTTGACCTACCCTTCCAAGTCTTGGGGTTATAATCACCGATTCCTCATGACGATGCAATAATCCTTTGTGACTCTGTGACTGTCCTCCTTTCTATTACCTTCTTCAGAAAATACGGAATGAACAAAAAAAACGACCCGCACAAATGTGAGGGAAAACAAACGGTGACAAACGCGGCCAGCATGCACTGTCCTTCTTGCGTCAATAGGAAATTATTAAATTTGTAAGGCACCCGACCTCAGAAATCTATGACTCGTTCACTGTTCACATTTCAGGTTTCATCAGCACTCTACTCGCTGTCTAACTCCAGTGAAAAGGCTGTTTTACGGCTTTGTAATCTTTAGTAGAAATCATTGTCTCACGGAAACTCAAATCCGGAATGCCTGACTCAAAGATCCTATGCCTATATTCCTGTATTTCTCCTCTAGTTTTACGTCTACCCTTGACTGTGATGGAAAAGCACGACCTATGATAAGTAGAGCCCACAGCCCTATCAGAAACAGGCAGTATTCATGGCATTGACAGCTGGGACAACGAAACCGCACAATAACCAATCAGGTTATCATCGAGTGGTAGTATATCGAACAACAACAGCTGAAACATCTTTCATGCATCTGTGAATTAGACCACCGTTCACATTGCTCCTGAACTAGATAAATTCCATGGGATCAAAACCATTGTATTTTCATCCGACAACTTCTCTAACCCTGGAGTTAGGCCGTTGAAAAACCGCGTTGTTTTCATCTTCAAGAATGATCATTTGATGTAGTCGAGCAAAAAACTTGCTATTCTACTATGCTCATCCATTTCTCCGATTCGCTCAATGAAATTTCTCATAAAAATGAATTTCTCACAAACGGTTCAATTCTACCGACTGATGAAGCTTAAAAGACATGCGTGGTTATGTGAGACTGAAACTGACTTGCAAAGTAATCCAGGCTAACAAGATGCTTGCACGATCTCCATAGAAAATTTAACCCGGTGTTCCTGGAAAAGGGATGGTTATTTTGCTGCGAACGATTGCCTGAATTGGGGTAAAATCAGTACGGTTTACTCCATGGAAATTCTTGATAAGTTTATTTTTCTTCAATAAATGAAGCGAATATGACAAATAAGCAAAATTCCCCGTACTTGAATTTCCATAGGTACTTTATGCACGCACATTAGGTAAACATTATTTCAAACTATCTAAATTTTCCATTCAAAAATCTGATCTATCAACTATTCAATTAAATTCTGGCCGTAGCGAAATACACAACAGCATTTACTTCGGACCTTACTTGGCCAAAAACAGCACACCACTAGATTCATCGATCGCAAAGAATCCGTTACCAGATCCCTCCGGAGGTGGGGGTACCTCGGAACGAATGCGATAGGTGACTCTGGAGTTTTCGCCATCGTCCGCATCCGTAGCTTCAACGATCAGTAACTGACGTCCCAGAGTCTCATGCAGTCTAAGTTGAATAGCTGTCGAAGTGTTTGGGCGTCGAAACACTGGCGCGTTATCGTTTACATCTGTGACCACGATAACCACCGTCGTCGTTGTGGACAAAGACTGCGGCCCAATTTGCGTTCGTATGATGCCTGTGTGATTTCTAGAGTCTATCGTTGGCCCAACGGTTTGATGATGGACCGGAAGAATCGAGACGGGTGGTGCATCTGTGGCGACAATCTCCAACGAGAAGAAGGCAATTGATTCCCGATCTAGTCGTCGTATCAGACGAATTTTTCCAGTCAGACGGTCCACACTGAAATACCCAAGGCTGTTCCGCTCCAAGCTGACCGGAGCGTAGAAAGGACCGAGATCAGAAAAGTCTGCATAACTTTGGTTTGGCTCCGATTTAACCGGAGGTTTTATATTCGAACCGACAGAATCACTAACCGATTCTGTAACATCTGCCACCTGCATTTCATTAATATCATGATTTGAAGATGTAAAATCATCCGGTTTTATTTCTGCTTGCCTATGCTTCCGTGTTTTGTAGGATTCCCGTTGGTATAAGTCCTCCGTATCTCGGTTTCTCCTTGAATTTGGCACCAACTGATAGGTGATTTTGCCCTGACTGTCTGCATCCCGATCCACTGCTTCCACTGCCCCAATTACTTCCTGAATTCTAGCATCTTCCGGAACACTGAAAGTATAGACATCCTTTGTGAACTGTGGAGCCCAATCGTTAACATCTAGAACAAACACTTCCACCGTAGCGGTGCCTGTCATTCGAGGCGATCCGTTGTCAATGGCCAAAACATTCAGCCTATAAACTCCTCCAGGGGGTGCAGCTTCCCGATCAAACACCGTCTTAGCATACAGATTACCGGTTTGTGAATCCAGTTCAAACCAACGGCTAGAGTGACTCTCCAGTGCACCAGATCTATCCACTGCGCTATTGCTGATATCGAACCCGTTCTGTTCCTGCAGCAGCTGATACGTAATCAAAGCATTATCACCCATATCTTTGTCTGTGGCTAAAATACGACCTAACCACAACGGTTTGCCACCGGTAAGTTCTTCATTTTCAGCCAGTTGAAAGGCAAATTGTCCACCGTTGACAAATTCCGGTTCATGATCATTCACGTCGATCAGATTAACATGAATCAACACGTAGGCAGCGTTTCCAACACTATCCGTACACGTGATAGTCACCCGTTGCACGGGGGTCACTTCGCGATCAAGTGGATGGAAGGCATTTGCGTACCCATTCAATCCCGTCTCAGTAACTAGACGAAAATCCTGTCGGTTCAGAGCACTGGATGCTTCTGCCATTGAGTTTGCATAATTCGACTGAGTGGCCAAATGTCCAGACAGTGATGATAAGAATGGCGACGACGATGCTCCAACCGGGTCCAGTTGTAAAGTGAAATTGTCTGTGGGCCCGAGTCGACAGTGCACTTGATCTTGTCCATGGTGGTCCCGGTCGGTAACCTGAATGGGAAATAATACGAGTTCAGAATAGTATTTATAGTTGTGAAATATTTATTATTTCATGCCCTGAACTGCAAACTATTAACAGTTCTTTCGGTAACAATGTCCAAACCAAATAGTGTCTACATTTTACGTAATATGAGTCATTATGCAATGTGGACTTACCTAATACCTTGGTGACCATCCGAAGTAAACTGATCCCATGTTGATTACTACAGTTATTGCTTATTCCATTCTTGAAGTAGGCATAGTAAATGACTCGCCGCGTGGTAACGGAATACTCTCCTCGCTTCAAATGTCACGGAGAGAGTTGGTAAGTGATTTTATCAAGATATCTCAAAGCAGTTTGAAAAGAACTGGGGAAGTTCGCCGGGACCGATCGCTCTTTCATTCTTTAGTTATCAAATGCTCAACTCTAGTTCCACTTTCGATGGGAGCTCCAATGAAGCTCTTCAAAGAGTCGCAGGTGTTGACGTCGGAGGGTGTTTGGGGGTGTCCTTCAAGTCATCTCTTCGTACACATTCGCTTATCCTCTGTGGACTTTCAGCGCTAGTGAAACGGTACAATCCTTTCTTTGTACCGATATTCCTGTTCTCCGTATTGTCGGGTGATGCTGCGTACGGTGCCCGCTAAAGTACGGTGAATATTACCCCAAATGGTCGCGCTGTGATTATTTCATCCGACTGTTTCCGAAGGAAATATCAACCAATAGACAACGACTTTCCTCACGTAAGGGTAAAATGTCACAAACAAGCAGCCCTGTAGGTAAAATCCTTCATGTTACAAAAGGTTTTTCGCTTTGTATTTAAAGTCACTGATAATGAACAAGACTCTATATATTGAAAAAATAAAAGATTCTTTCCTTATACGTTTAGAGAATTGGATAAATTGACAGTCCCAGAATAACACACAGTTGTTGTAAGTACTGCCCGTCAGCCGCCTCACTCTTTTTATGTTGCAACATTCGATGAAATTAGAACAGTCATACCGGTTGGTCCATATGGTTAGACGATGGGGGTGCAATCAATTTGCCGTGCAGCATTTGATAATATTATCTCGGTCATCTGTGCCGAATACGGCCGTCACGCTTTCGCATTTGTTCAGCCAGTTTCGCAACACCAGTCTGAGTAAAAAAATAATAATAAACTGTTCCAAAATTTCTTGATGTCACAGTACCCCGATACTTTTGATCTGACTCGTCTGCAGCTGCTTACCTAAAGGTTGTGCATCAAGACTGAAAGATTGTGGGAATTGTGGATCATAGGTAAACAGTGATTGGTCCAGTCTAAAGGACCGCGGGTCGCGGCCGAAGAATTGCGGGTTTTGGCTAAAGCTTGATGGGAAAAGAGGTAATAAAATATCAGGGAACAAAAATCGTCGTCATCCTTCTCTACAGCGGTCTTTTAGATCAGCAGCATGGTGGCAATATTTGACCTCTCTTGTCCTTGCACCACTTCCTGTCTTGCGCACCCGATATTGATCTTCATTGGTTTGCATACGCTTGTCGTGAATGCCACTCGCTGTTTGTTTTTCCCTGTCCAATGACACAGGCTAAATTACCTATCAAAATGATGCAATCTCCCTTGTCTCCTACTTTAGTGTATTGCTAATCACCCGGCCGATAACTCCTTTGTATTTTGTATTCACTTCGTAAGTATTGCGACCTGACTGAGTGCGCAGAAGAGACGGTCAGTGTCTGTTCTGCCCCACTGTGATTTTCTTGTTCTTCAGCGACAAAAAATTAAGAAAGTAAAAAAGAATAACCAATCCTTTGGAAGTTATTACTCACGACCAATGATTGTGTGGTCTGTCTACGGTAAACCCGAAGACAGTCGAAAGACACTGACTCTTAGCAGCTAGAGAGCACGTGGTACGACAGCGAGAGTGGCATCTCAGCGTGGGTTCGAACCTCATTGCGGCCAGCGAATCGGCATTTGGATCAGTTTGATAGAGGATTTTCTAGTATATCAGTGAAAACTTATCAAAGTAAGCGATTCCTTCTGCATATGCTTGGTATTACGATATTATTGGGTCGTAGGTTGCAGTAAAAATGAAACAGGCGTATTATCGTTTGATTAAGCCAACTCTGACCATTTTTTCCAGGGGAAGGTTTACTTCCTTAGGAATCGTACCTGAACATAGGCTATAATCGATTCCGGTGGGGGATTCTCTTTGATGCTTGTGTGATATTCGCCCATGAACTTGGCCCCTGCGTTGGCTGTGTTTGGGTAGGTGACTGTATTCGCTGATGAGGCCAGAATACTTCGCATCTCGCCCCCAGACGGGGGTCTGAGGAGCATCACGTGGATCATCGGAGCCTCATCGTTCTCATCCGTCAACGTGACCTCGACCAGTGCCGTTCCAGTCAATGTGTACGGTTCCGGGGCACTATCTTTGGCGATTACCTGTCAGGACAGATAAACAAAGGGAAGAAGGGAAGATTGACGACAGATCCCCAACTAGCAACCATTGACAGGGAAATTCCTTTGTGAATTGCAGTGTTAGCTGCAACGTCAGTAAGGTAATAGGGCTGTTTCCCAGTTCATCACTAAATCCGTCAATAAGTATAACTCACAAAATGAAAGTGTTTGCTATGACGTAGAATTCATTTTGCGTCCCTGATTAGTGAGACTATTCAGACCGACATTATTTAGCTCTACGGGTTTTCTCAGTAGGTGGGACAAAAAACAGAATGTGCTATCAGCTTCCCCTTCATCTTGGTGATAGTTCAAGTAAACAGACCCCAGTTCTATTGAATCAACTTTACATTTTGCTTTCATATCACAGTGTTCATGAGCGGGAATGCAATCGGTTGCAAAAACGCATTGAAAATTAGGAGCGGACAGCCTGACTGAGTCAGTACCCTCCTCAAAACTGTGGGATTCAGGTTATGGCAAGCATGTGTGTGAAGGCTAAGCAAAGCCTATCCCAGGAAAACAGAATAGGGATATCATCATTTGAAAAACGTGCAATTGTCTTTCATCTTGGATAAAGACTGACTAGTGTACTTCAGTAGCACCAACGCCTACACAACCACCAAACGTTCATGGAAGCCGAACGGAGCCACGTTTTCATTAGAGAGGGATGCGTCCTAACTAGCATTAGAAACCAGCATATATCGGGTCGGGAGGTTTACATAGTAACCAATAGGCTATCCGGAATGGCTCAGTCTACTTGTTCCATATCCACACCATTTCGCCGCTTATCAGTCACTGGAGATGCACGTTGAAAACTCATCTACACACGGCAATCGACTCTCGATTTGGTCATCTCACTAGGTGTTCAAGGGGAACAAAGATGTTCTGTCTAACCTAAAAGGTTGAATACTCAATCAAAGGGATGGGGTCAGAGTTGACACTCCATATCGTCGAATCTATGACTATCAGATTGAACCTGTGACTAATGCAGTTGGTTTTCGAAGGAAGCTTTTCCAAAGCACTGAACAAATAGCATGTAGAAAGTGCTCCACACTGAGCTATTATTACTACTACTACTACTACTACTACTACTAGTAGTAGTAGTAGTAGTAGTAGTAGTAGTAGTAGTAGTAGTAGTAGTAGTAGTAGTAGTAGTAGTAGTAGTAGTATTGCTAAGTGAGACAAAATGGCTATAAGGGTTGGAATTTTAAGAGTACGGGAGATGATTGTACTCGATTAAGAGATCACAAAAACAGTTGGAGATTTTCCGCAGGCTGATACAATTTACAGCTTTTTCATCAATCATTCAAATCTACCTTACGTGAAAATTACATCTTTCGATCAATTGGTAATCTTTGCGTACTGTCTAAATTGAGACACGGAAAAATTTCAAAGTCGTCCCAAGATCTCACAAATAAACACCGTGCTCCCCAGCACACTTATTTCCATCGCCATTACTGCATACGCAATTCACAGAAAAGAAAACTCCAGTGAATCGGAAATAATTCAGAGAGCCTGCAACAAATAGAATACTGAGAATTTGGATTGTGGATTTCATATTTTCATACGGGCCTTTTTCAAATCCTAACGGCAGTTTAGGAAAATTTGAATTGCTTTCACCGAGCGGTTGATCCATCACGATTTATCAGCAGTACATCTATTGCGTAAAACCGTGGAGCAGCTGCATGGTCCGGATGTCCTTGTTTGGAGCCATCAGCAATGCCAAATAGCGTTTGACGATTAAATCCGAAGTTCTGGTTGGTTGCTACCTCATGCAGTGCTAAATTGAAACAAGTCCTCAGTTGTGGTGTCGGTGGATATGCCCTGCTGACAATTAGTCCAAATTAGAATAAAACGACTAAACAGCCGTATATTTCCCCGGCTGATCAGTTTTGGGCTGTGATGACACTACCTTTTGAACTCTTCCATTATTCTAGTGCCTCAAAGTGGATTACGCCAGGAAAATGGAGGCCTTATTCCGAATCCAAGCGAAAAAGAATAGAATAGATTTGCAAAACAATCTTCATAGTGGTCACTGCCGCTGAAACAAAGCTCTAGCATTTCCGAGCGCTTCATGTCATCTTCATGCCCTATGGCAGTGGAACAGAACTACACCGTGATCTAAAAGACTCATTGCACTGTCATAAAGAACCGTCACTCATGAGTGTGGGACTTGGATTAGGAGATCACTCTCTAAAGAGTCAGGCTTGTTATATAGTTGGATCTTGACTACACGTGACAATCGATAGACAAGGAATTTGCTGGCTACAGTTCGATACAGCGGCAAAAATTTTAGTTTTTACATTTTCAATCTGAAATGATACTGAGAGATAGAAATCACAATATCTGATAAACTCAAGAAAGGTTATTTTGAAACTGTTCTCGTTCAGCGCATGTATGATCAGAAAGTTCTCATCATAACAACAGATTTTGGTTCAGATCCGTTGTCCGTAAAAGTTCTGAAATTCATCCTTATTTTGTGCCCAGATATTCTCTAGAGAACTAGATTTGTGGAGGCCAGTCCTTGCCTACTGCGCAATTTTCTAACCAACTAACTTCACTCCCAATTCACGACTTGAAAAAAGCAGAGAATGTGCTTGTATTTCCATCGAGATATTCCAGTTCCGTAGGCAGTACCTGCGCACTGCGGGATCAACCATTCAAGTTTGGCTGCTTTATCGCGTCTTTATGAAAGGTATTGAATTCATGATAGCATCCGTTTGTTTAGATCAGAGCTAGACAGCAATATGGGCGAAGCTAGTGATTAGGTTTGTCAATCTCTGGTCTCTTCTCAGGACCACTCTGCTTATAAGCCAATTCGCGTAGGGCGAAACAAAGTAAGACGTGTTAGCGTGTTAGTGGTCCATGGTGTTTTGTCAAAACACTCACTGTCGGCCATCCATGGCAGTTGACATATTGCGTATGACAAGCTCCCTCCATTTCGGTGTGCAACATTGGCGCACATCACTGGCCTGCCGCAAAATGACCACTTCACCACCATCAGCAGAGAATCATGTAGTCAGAGGGTCTAATGTGCTCTGGACCGGTGTTTCTTCTTGTGCTGTTGTTCGTGATGATACTGGTGATGTTCTACGGTCTGAATAGGCTCGTCAGCCCGTTGATCATCTCTGTCATTTGTGACACCGTGAAGAACTGGCGGATATTTGCGTAAATGACGCATGGATCCGGTTGCATTTCTGCTGACAATATTGATGTCGGAAGTAGTGCGCAGTGCTTTTCGAATTACACATCAAGACTGCACTTACTTTTGATTCCGTCTGTTTGTGCTGTGTTCTGTTGCACCCAACTGGAGAGAGAACAAGATCGCATTCAGCTTCTTCAACGAAATGCTGTGGCCCGATCAGTGTGATCGAACTAATATGAATCTGTCTGGGTTGTTTACTGTGCAAAATTTGACGTCTGACGTGTGTGTTTGCGTGTGCGTGTGCACGTCACTCTGTCAGAGGAGCAGGGTAACGTGCTAACGTATTCCGTGGTGTAAGCAAAGTGTCTGGCCACTTGAAATCCTCCAAAAACTTGGGCTACGCAAGAGAACAAGGTGGTGACTTATTTTTTCCGTTCCCAGTGTATAGCTACTAGCAGTTGGTGTTCGAGAACAGTTTGAAACTATCAATGGCAAAATCCCTACCCACAATTGGTGCCGAGATAAACAAATGCCTTTGTTCAGGATGTGATAACCGGTTGTTCAGCCCTACGCTCAAACGGGAAGAGTGAAACATAAAGCAAAGTATTCTTGGGAATGGAAGTGTAATGTTCATAGTTAAGGCATAACTAGCTCTTGTTCTGGGCGGTTCTACTGACCGGAATTAGTTTTATTACTTCACAAATGACTGTGTTATCAATTTTGATGTGAATAAAACGGCCCAGATGACCGGTCGATTGAGTGCCTACAGATCTAGAGTTCGCGTCAGGTGATTCCCAGGGGATTCGAGCTTCGGAGTCCATTCGATCGTCTGTTGGGTTAATTTATCAAAATGATCAAAAAGTTGAGGGCAAATGAGCTATGGAATGCAGGATAAGAATGGCCTTCCACTGGACTCGGGCTGAACTCCGATAAAAACTTTTGCCAATATTGAGTTCTGCTTGACTCGCGTGGATTCTGCACAGGAAAATTCCTGATAGTCCCCAGCTAGTTACTGGTTAAAATTCTTGGGAGATAAGTGACACCAATTTTCATACCCATGGTTTTTTCAATCACACTCATGAAATGCCAAGCAGACCATTCTTGGTCGTGGATGTAGATTGATGGCTGAATTGATTATTGTTCTGTTGGTAGACCATAACCAAACTACGAAGACTAGTGTCCAAGGAACCGTTTACAAAAGTAGACAATGCCGTGCAAGAAATCAGCTTCATGGGATTTCGGTGGATCTGTTATATATATATATATATATATATATATATATATATATATATATATATATATATATATATATATATATATATATATATATATATATATATATATATATATATAGGCAATATCGATAACTATCCACTCCAAACACTCCGTCATCTACTAGGCGATTGAACCAATCATAGAACACAGTATTGCTCCGTTAATTTGACTACTATCCACGTTACCTTATTGTTGTGATGGTTTCATTTATTCATGAAGCTAAGTGTGAGAAGATGCTACTCCAATACGAAGTCAACTCTGGTGATCGAACCAAAGGCGTTGTCGAACTGTGTGCACTGATAATGGTCCACATAATTTTCTGCCCCCGGTCTACCGCCACCCCACGATGAGCCTAGGCTGAGGCCAAACGAATCAGTAGATTAGCCGGATAGAAGCCTAATCGAGTCCGATTATGAGATAGCATCCTTCCCGTTCACCCCCTTCCTCAAACATGCACGTTGTGGCTTGGAAAGATCAGATTACTGTCGTGCTTGGTCCAGAGTCCCTACGAATTAGCTGTCTGCGAATGGATGGGACGATTTCGCACCTGAGCCACTCCATCAGCGGTCTGATATACGTGCGTAAGTGGGCGAGAGACCATTTTTTGACCATCGAGCACCTAATTGAGATTCTGTTCACGTGCGACAGTAAGAAGACAGTTCCCAAACTGAATAATGGTTTGGAGCACGCCGAAATGACTCCCAACTTCGTGGACTTGTAATGCAGTCGTAACACAACTGATTTGTGCGTTGAACAAGATTAAGTCAAAATGACAGCAAAAGTTATATTGAAAAATCCACAAACGTAAACATTTAACGGGAACTTGTTTGATATATAAAGAAACAGTTCTTCGATGCAGAAGAAGAAGTCACTTTAAGATTCATCGTAACCTTCATAGAACTAAAGAAAGAGACTGTACCAAATTCCCGTTGTCCCACGTGATAACTAATCGGTCAACTACGGCCTCTAATGACTATGTGCGTGTATACTGGAGAACATAGGAGATTAATAAGCGGTTATTTCTTATTTGATCAGTGTTTTATTACCTAATAATATAGCTACCTGAGTAAATATTCCTACAAAATGATGGATGATATCAAAAGTTCTAGGGCTAAAGTTTGCCTTTTAAATTCTGAATTAGGTAAATCTGAAACTAGCCTGTCCTGATGATCAGTGGTGATTTCATACCATAGTTGCACACCACACATCCCCGTTAAGAATAAACACAGATCGATTGGTTCGGTGGTCTCTCCAATCACGTACCATGTACTACCACAAATTCCCTGCATCACGCGTGTCTGATTCATTCCAATACAAACAGTGCCCGCGTTGTTTGACTACTGATTTGCAGCAATTGAGGATGCCTCACCCGGCAAGCACATGACATCGCAAGTCCACATCTGACTCCATCCCGCTAACTAGCCACCTTGTTTGCTTGCGTATTTTACAATATAAATTTTCTGCCTGAAAATTACCGTATCTCTTACATTAGATAATCAATACCTTTTAATGCCAGTTTGTGCTAGGTCCCATTTTATTTAAAGCGGTTCAATCATTTTATCTGTCATACATGAAGTAAAGCTCCACTTCTCGATGCATTTACACCACACAAGTTGTACCAAATACCAATGGAACGAAGTGAATTGGTCCCCTCTCCCATTCAGAAGCACTAGCCGGGATGGTTGAAGTTGTTTCTTGATGGGGGGTCTCGTATTTTGGGAGAGCAAATAGTCAAAGGCAGAGAATTTTCTTGCACGGAGAAAGTGTTTCTTGCAGGGAAGATATTATACTCAGGGAGGTTTCAGTCTACTGAGTGGGTGGGTGGTCTGCCGTGCATGCTCATCACAGACTATGAGCTGTGAGTAACGTCTGATGTGATGATAACCCGTGCAATGCGTCTTTTTTCGTGTGAACAAAAGAAAACGAAATTTAGAAGAAAGGTCAAAAAATCATTCACTGGCCATAGTTGACTGTGATAAAACTTATGGTGTACAGAGAAGCAGCTGCTTTTTTGCTATAAGTAGTATCTACAAATGGGTGGACAAAGATTCTCTGAAGCACACGACCGATTTTGCAGTTACGGCCGCTCATCAAGTAAGCCTACCCGGTACTCCTCTGTCCATCCACTTGTTCTGTTACTTGTACACTCCGCAGGAGTTTTTTCACGACAGTGAAGACTTGCGACCGCTGTGTCGTCGTTCTTGAGGTTAGCTGCTTCCAACCCACATAGAGCTATCAGCGAACCACCTTTGTGGTTCCACAGTGGACTCTCCAAATAGGAGCTTCCACTTATACTTCTGATACACGAATCAGATAGTTGTAAAAAATACTGTTACACTGTTCAGTTGCACCGTGATTGCAACAAAAATGGCCAACAAATCACGGAAAACTATCTCAGATATCGGGAATTAGAGGGGAGGGGTCTGGTACACTATCACCGTGGAAACAGAACTGTCAGGACTATTGCTTCTGATATTTCCCCATTTCACATTCCGGTTTTCTGCTCAGATCACCGTACTTATCCACTGATTAATTACTCTCTTGTCTCCGCTACACTGACATGCTATTTGTGTTTAGAAAAATGATAAAACTCGCTCCTTTGTCGGTTTATTTGCTGGAGTAGGTTCACCGAAAAGCAGAAGTAGAAAAAAAGGAATCTGGAAAATTTGTTAAAACTCTCATCAATACAATCCCCGAACTATATCGATGAATAGCCTTGTGCCGTTCCGGTTGAACTTTCAGCGAGAAATGTTATTTCACGCAGATTTCATTTCAGCTGTTCTAGACAGGCAAGTAATTAGAAAAACAACAAACGGTTCAGGTGCCCCGTAAAGGCAGTATCCACCAGATCTTTGCATTCTTATGATAAAGATCACGAAAAATATCTTTTGCTGTCACATGATTATTTCTGGGATTGATCTGTGAGTCAGAGTTTATTTGTGGTAAGAAATTATCGGTTCGTTGATAATGTCACAAACTGTTTTGTCCGTTTTGTTTAGGCTGATAATCTATCCGGAGGAACATTTGAAAATCACCGTGTCAACTAAGTGTGATCCTATCCCTCTTGATCTCAGTTAAATAAAACTAAAAAGTTTCGAAAAACAACTCCGGATGGGACTTGTGTCAGTCTCATCGAGATCCCCTGCGAACTGGTCGATGGTGATTGGATTATTGTGACCGTGACTAGGCTCTGGAATAATTTTCCTAAATATGCGCCTGTGGAATTGTGCAGTTGGGGCCGAGGGTGGGGGCGAGGGTGGGGCGAGGGTGGGGGCTAGGGTGGGGGCGAGGGCGGGGGCGAGGGTGGGGGCGAGGGTGAGGGCGAGGGTGGGGGCGAGGGTGTGCACCTCAAAGTCACGAAGGCCCTAGTGTACTATCAAGAAGAATTGTCGTCACAACCCCCCAGGGTGACCAACAGTGGCGAGATTCGAATCCCTTACTTCCAAATCGGTAAAGGTTTACCCGACTCAACCATTACCGACAAAGTTGACTGTAGTGTAACCTGGGTGGCAAGAAGACCATTCCGAAAATAATTCAGTGAAAACCAAAGCCTTTTATTTCGATTTTCTCCCAAAACCTTCAGTAAGTCCTCAAGTTCGGGCATTTGTTCGAAAACATCAAACAACAGAGAATGTTTCAGATGCGAAAAACGACCAACTGATGACTCACGACTGCATTCTGTGCTCTTCTTATCAATCCGCTCTTCATCGTTAGTTCCTTATTTAAGCTAAAAACGAGCAGAACTAAGGTTACTTTACTCCCCGACTGACATTTGTTAAATATCATTGAGGTTCTTAGACTGGGTCAGTGAGAGTAACTGGATTCAACGAGACGTTAGATACACGGTCATATCGATCAATTTATAATTCGAAATTTGACTAAAGGTGTTGGTCGATTGGTTTAGAGAGTCTGCTCACCACTTCGGAGGTCAAGAGATCGAATCACGTCTCCGCTGTTCACTTTGGCTGTAGGCAGTAATCCACGGTAGCTCGGCTCGTTACTATCCCTGATCTATTGAGACCGTATGTGGTTCTGCTCTCCAAGTCTCCTAGGGTCTGGTTGATAGCTGTCTCTAATAGTACAGTTGGCCTTCAGGGCTATGGAGTGTGTGCTTCTTTCACCGTACCTATGCGCAAGCATGTCATATCGTACGATTATGACTCATCATGCGGTATCAACAAAAAATCATCATTGAAAACCATAAATGCACGAGGCACAGCTGTTCCCCTCTTGTCAGAAATCATCAACTTCGAGTCCCAAAGGGATGGTGTGATTATCAGTCACATAGTGCTATACCGGTTGGGTTACTCTCAACGGTCTATTCGCGTCAACAATATATAACAGAAAAAGCCAACATTGTAACTATGTCCTATTCGTGTTCTGGAAGATTTTGCTGCATAGTGCATGGCGCATAGCGCAGGACAAAACATTTAGATTTAGTCCACGGGTGACAAAGATGTGTGTACAATAAAAATCAAAAGAACAAATTACCACGGCACAGTGTTGGCCGAAAAATCTCCCATCCTTCCAAATAAGCTATGGTCCCGAGGCTCTTCGCCGTTAGTTCGGAATATTTATGACAAGCCCAGCACAGCTGAACTTTTAAATTATACAGTCTAGTGTGGCATGAAATTGTTATAAAGGCCAGATGCACACTTGTGTGTGCTTTCCAGTCTGACAGTCCACACGTCTATCCGTTCTTGAGATTTCATGTGATGCTCACAAGAGAGAGACGGTCATCTGGTGTGCAATCGAATGATGAAAATCAGGGAAGTCACGCAACAAGATTAGCAAGTATTTTGGTCTTCCAAGACGGAAAACTAATGGGTGTATGAATTGGCCCAGAAGTACTGTTGATTGTCATTGACTCCCAGGGGATTGGAGACCATGTAAAGGTGACACTAAGGCTCTCTCTAGGGCAGTTGAAGACGTTTGATAGCGAGCATGACTAAACGGGTAACCGCTGTTATATCATTCAAAGGTGGCTGAACCATATACTAATGAGTGGCCGTTTGAGAACAGTCACACTGTTTCACTCATCACAGAAAATTTCGATTTAACGGAAGTATATTCTTATTATTTCGGCGGCGGGTGGACGGGTGGAGGGGGGTGGTCTTTGTGGCAAATAAAGTGCGAACTTTGCAGCATACAGTTCTTTTTGTTGGCACATGGAAAGAAGTGGGAGGGATTCTCAACGATGAATAGCAAGGGCTTCGGTCAGCCTCAGCAGTCTTTTGTTTCGTGCTATTTAGGCAACTCAAAACACTGTGTTCCAGGTCAACTGGGTGTTGCTTCATAAGAAGATGATGAGCCGTGTATGACGACGAGTTTTATTTGGGACTGAAGCGTTTTGTTCTGCCGTATTCGTTCTACTAAAAGGTGGCGAAGTCGTCCCCGGACAGTAGTCGTGTCATTTTGCAGTTTTGATTTCTTTCAAAATTGTCAAGAGAAAAGCGTGCTTCAGTGCGTAATCGAGCCCAGTGGGAGCGTATATGACTTACAATCATGCTCTTCTGCCTGAGTCTTCGTTGAGATTAGGTGGCTACGCGCTCCTACTGATTTCTAACATGGATGCAGCCGTTACGCGACAGTTCCGTGGCTTTTCTTGGGGAGCTTTGATGTTGCATGATGAGTCATTTCAAAACACTGCAAAAGTCGTACTACTCACATCCAGAAAGTGGAATTATGCAGACTGTGAATTGCTTGTTGAGCCATAGAAATTTACTTTCTTTATTACAAGAGAAATCGAACCGAAATTCATTTCGACCGGTAGAAGCTTGTCGTACGTAAACATCTGTCTCTCTTGCATCATGTTGAGCAAGGTATCTTATTTACGCAGCTCGGTTCATCATGCAATGTGAATGTTCAAATCATGGAAACACTGTACTCCTGTTTCATCCTTGTTAGGAATCATCAGCCTTACACACACACACACACACACACACACACACACACACACACATACACACACCGAGCCCCAAAGAGGACTCGAGTCCAGCGTGAACGATTGTGAGTCGAACACCTCAACCACAAGGCACTCCGGGCTAGATGACAACAGTTTATTGGACTTATACACTACCTGAATCAGCACTCTTCTGATGATTCTTAACAAGGAACAATTAGCTCCACCGAGCTTCCATGGCTTGTAATGATTTGAACTTTCACACTGCTTGATGAATCTCATATTACGTAGTAATCAAATCTCCTACTATCCATACTCCGATCTTATTTAAGAAATACGCGTTTTACTGTTACTTATTCAATGAGTCTGATATGCTGTGATTGGACAATGGAATCTGTTTGGCTTACCAACACGTTTCCCTTTGTCAGCTTTCAGAAACATCGTGCTATAAGGAGTGATTCTTTCACAGGTAAGTCGATCATAAGACTGGTCTTTTAAACAGGCAGGAGTCGGCTTGCTTATATTCCTGTTTCTATAGATTACTATTCATTGATACACTTTTGTCACTGCCTCAGACCTAATACCGGCTGGGAATTTTCACTTCGTGTTGTGTTCTGCTGCTGCGGCTGTCCCGGTTTCTGCTGTCACCGCGCGAGTAGTCAGATGATTGCCGAGGCGTGGGGTACGCATTAGCCAACCGGTAGCTTGTGTATCCTGCCTTGTTGGCTTATACCATCATTTTACCCAACACTTCAATTCGACTCTGCCCTCGTACGCACCGAGCCTCAACAACAACAATTATCTCCGTCCAACCGAGCTCACTGTGTTGTTTCGTCCCATTCCGTAAGGCAAACTTTCACACATGATTAATGACCTCGATGTTTTTGTTTTGTTTGTTGTGGTTTCACCGATCGCACTTGTCGGACGAGCGAGAGAGTGCGGGGTGGGTGGGGGATTGGGTGTTGGGGGGGAGGGGGGGGGGGGGGGCTGGGAGCTACGGTTTGGGTTTCCATCGTTGCCTTCAATCCATCCTCACTTGTCATTTGTGCTGCTTTGTTCTAGTGGATTTATTTGTGTATGATTCAGTGAATAAGTGAGTGAACAAAATGAGGAACGGCGGGTGGGCGAATTCGTCCGCTCTGATTTAGGTAAACTCATTGATATTGGACAGTTGGGTTTCAGGTTACAATTTGACTGCCGCACTAATGACTGTTTTCATTGTGTTTCTGTTCGCTACAGAACGAGAGAAACCGATTATCGGTTCCACTTGTCGCACAAAGAATGCCAGTCGAGTTTGAGCAACAAACCAAACTATACGAGACACAGTAACAATTTGAACTACCTGACACAAAGCCATATTTGTGTTCAAATGATCGATTTCGTCTCTAAAGCTGAAATACACGCACCTGCTGAGTTCTGACAATAAACAGACCTCCAAGCAATTTATCCAGGGACAGTAATGTTTCTCGAACTATTTTCAAAGCACCCAGTGTTGGACATATATATATATATATATATATATATATATATATATATATATATATATATAGCAGAGCCCTTATATGCACATTTCATTCTACTATATGACAGCATACTCATAATGTTGTATATTTGCAATAAGTAATAGGCAGTGACAAGGCTTTAGAACAATAACTTGTGGGAGCTGCTTTAAAGTGAGGAGTTACGCTCTTCAAAATTCAGGCGAAAGCCTGTTTTTTCCAACACCGGTGAGCCAAAAAATGACGAGATATGAGCTTCCGATGGAAAATGAAACGAGATTTATTAACACAGGGGTGACTCAAATTTTAATACAAATACACCGTTCATGTACCACAATACTCATTGGGTCTGCCCCTCGTTCTTCAGGACTTATCACAGTTTATCCGTCGCAGAGTCCACCAAGTGAGTTATTAAATTACTTCCAGTCTTATGCTCCATCGCGCGTTCCATTTGTAACACCAATGGCCAGTCTGCGGGTAGCCCGCTAACCATTCTCTTCAGAACATGGAACAAGTTTTCGATAACCTTTAAATCTGGACTATTAGTAATAATTGCATGAACTGATCGGTGAGGTTGTACATAATTCCACAAGCGTAAAAGTGAATGATGAAGAGACAAATGGTATGGGATGATTATATTTACATACCCCTCGGGGCACATGGCCTATGGCATTATCCCAAACAGCTATTACCTCCCAGATAGCACGTTTTCTTTGAATTCGGCAAACGTTTCAGTCAGACCGGTGAAGATTTTCTCACTGTTCGAGGTGCCCTGAATTGAAGTCCACCAACAAACCTAAACATGTTTTATTGCGGCCCAAATCAATAATATTGGTTGGTATGACTATTAAATTTTCGGCGGGATGAATTTTCAGATGAACTTCCTACTACAAATGACTTCTTCTGAGCTTTCCCCCGTTCAGTGTATAACAATCAATCATATGAGAAGCAGACCCATGGCCGAAATGGCAGGCTTCGTGATTTGAATCCTATGTTGAAATCAATACGTTCCCTACTTTGTTGGGCATTCAGTGCATCCTTCATATCACGTGATACTGGCCGCATTAAAATTTACCTCTACCATATGTCCAACGGGGAGTAAGAATGCCCGAGAATATTCCCGCTCTAGATCAACGACGGGGATTTGAGGTACGGTATTTTGGGGGTAATGCGTACTTCATCTGCGGGGATGTAATTTAGAATACAAAAGAAAAGAGCGGGTAAAAATGGGTGCATATCGCAACTCTTGAATCTTTCTGAATTGGAAAGAGGTAAACAGTCTAGTAAAAAAGCTTTTTACGAAAAGCTTTCAACTTGACAATCAGGAATGATGTGCGTTTCTTGTCTTATGCTTTAATCTAGCCTTTTTCGGTTTTTTATATGTTTAAAATGACTACAAGGACAATCGGCAAGTGGAATTTCCGAGGCGGCTTCAGCGGTGAGGAATCAAGACGTTCTAGAGGCAGTTCCAGCATGCAGATGCCGGCAGGTACCTATGCTCTGTGACTGGAAAACACCTTCCACAAGGTGAACGCTTTGGGTAAAACCAAACGATCTGTTTCGCATCTTAGCAATCTCCATGACTAATGTTTATCGTCCCGGTAATGTAGATTCAAATAAAGGGGAAAAAGTTTGACGGCAAACGACCTGCAATCCCTTTAGGTTTGGGTTAAATATGCAACACGGCAACTGATATGGTCGAATATTGATGTTAGAGGTACGCATCTTTCTCGTCTCCGTCACGATATTGTTGCCAGTTATTTCTTGACAAATTTGTCCGCTTCTTTCGGGCAATCAAATGTATCTAGCCGATATGGTCTCGAAAGTATTATGTTAAGTACACAAACTAAACGCAATATTATAAGTGTCACTACTCTTCTTGTGTTTTGACAAAGGTTCCAGTGTTCAAAATGACGAATTCTCCCGTGGCAGTGGTGATCCACCGAATTCCAAGGCCATCCACCGGTTGTCTCCACAACTGACAAGAATCAATGCTGCCGAGCAGTACAGCTTATTGACATGATCTAACTGGAAACGGCTAACGGGATGAATAGAAGCCCAAACAATAAAAAAGTTTTGAATTTCAATAAAGCGTACAAGTCTTCCTGCTAAGGTGACACTGCTTTGCAAGTGTCCACAAGTAACTGCCACATGTCAATTCCGACGAATTTTTCTATAAAAAAGTAAAGCTGAGTGTTTAAAAGACCTTTCGGGAATTTTTTTCAAGCTTACCTAGAAATTTGATAAATTTGAGGTTGTTATTAAATGATGGGACATCCAAGAGTTGAGTACGAATTTCTCCGTTTATGTCTGAGAAAGAAAGATTGGCTTTTCTGGTTCCATCCGTTAGTTAGGGATTTCCCGTATTCATCATTTTCGAGAAATGACAAAAGGTAGGAGAACATTTCTGGAGAAACTAGCCGGTAAGGTTGTAGGAATTGGCAGTGCAGTAACGGTTTTCCCTATCAATACCATGATTTGCTCTATTCAAGTCGGTTTGGAATAATAGTTCCTTAGCGAGTATATAATAGCCGAGATTCAGTAGGTCATCAGTCCACTAAGCGTTTAATAACGAAAAAGAAATGAAACCGTACGGAATTTATGAGTAAAGCAGAGTTTCATTGGATTTACCAATTCCCATCTGAAGATTGGATTCGGTTAAGGATTAGACTGAAAGTCTGAGCAACCATCCAGTTGTACAGGTCCCCTGCAAATTTGCTTGTTCGACGTTTCATGAGAATTGAGCGCTGAGGACGAGGGAAGACCACACTGACTCTTTCTTTATCGTGCAATTTTATGAACAGGTGGGAAGGCTTTTGTTACTCAGCGATATCTTCGCAAGGTACCAGATGTTACCTGCAATCAGACATTTACTGAACTCCTCGTCCGACTTTCTATCGACACAACAATGAACAGAAAACCAGTTAGAGGGATCTTTTGGTTCATGACATAAATGGTTCACATGAAGGTAAGCAAGAGTTCATTAGTCAACAAAACCTGGTGGGCTTTGGTCGCAGGATCTGTCATTTCTTTCCCGATACATATCAAGTCTACTTTATACCATTACTAATCATTTCAAGAATCAAATTTGAGACTACTTTTTCGATGTAAACTAACACGGTTCTTTTGACAACAGGACTAATTTCAGTCATTTTGCATCACTGTGGGAAAAACTATTTGTTTAGAGTTGGTTTTCGCAGATGGTCTGTTATCTTGTGGGAGTTATACCTAGTTGTCCAAATCTGTTTCGTGCTTCAACTCCTTTAAGTCTATTCGATGAATCTGCATGAAGTCACGCGAGGCCCTCCAAACCGCGGTTCATTGAGGCGAAAGAATCGTTGCGGTGAAAATGCAGGCAAATCGAGGTGGATTGGAGTTCCTTTGTCCCACTTCCAGTGCGAATAGCCATTTGCTGTGTACACGGTTCTCTTGATTCCGTCACACGCACAAAATAGTAAACTGCTTCCAATGACTGATTTGAACAGTTGATTCCAAAATATTGTTTCTATATTTTTCTCGAGATAAAGAGCGCGAGATTCGAATGCTGTTTTCCTGAGGAAAACGAAACGTTCGTTTGCTTTAACCTTTTTAATTATCGGACTTTTTGAACAGTTTGTGCAAACATAACACATAAAAACGAAACCTAGGAAACGTGAAGCTAAACACAGATATTTTTTGACTCCACAATTTTATAACAAACTCAATTTCCAGCGCCCTATGTGATGATGCTGAAAAAGATGTCGGACAACACACTATAAACTTTCTAATTTTTTTGAACCATCTGTGAAACGGAGGGATCGGATGTCGAACGAGCAATCTATATTCTCCTGGACGCTACTGATTCACCGTCTTCAGTAATTTTTCGCGTGAAAGCCTGGCAGTTTGTGAATGTTGTGTTCAGACGTAAGCACAACGGCAGTCGACTAGCACAAAAACACAGTATGCAACAACCCCACAGCTGCAGACAAACGGAAAATCTAAACTAACAAGACAACAGGGATGTGCACAGTCAGTACAATCGATACGTGCTCGACTTAAGATGTGATTGGTTGGTTTTATGAGTTGACCTTTGGTCGAGTGCGATGACAGTGCGCATGTACCCGTGGTACGGGCGATGAGGCGGTCGTATGTATTGATCGCATAGACGGAAGTAAGCTGGGACACAACAGTGACATGTGGCCTGTGAGAACAGGGTTGAGTTTTGAACAAAAATAAAAATAACGCTATAGAGAGCAACTAGCACGGAGTTGGCGGCATCGATCAAGTTAATGTGCACTGCAATACCAAAAGTTCCCTTCTTTATTCCTCAGCATTCAGCTGGAAAAGTTCAGGTGGCTGTATACCTTTTGTCTTAGTTGAAAAAAGAAATTATAGTTTAAATTGAATATTAACATACTTATTTTTCTATAATATGATTCATCATGCAGCTCGGACGCTCAACTCACCATTGAAAACCATGGTGAGTTGAGCGTCCAAGCTACATGAGGAATCATATTATACAAATCTAATCTCATACTACTTATTTTTCTATTTATTAAACAGAAGTAGTACAATACTTCAGTAAATAGATCACAGCCAATTAGAAGTCACCGAATGGATAGGTGACCGATATCGACAAGGTCTAAACTCGGGACCTTCAGGTCTGAGGTTCGCTGTGACGACGGCATGACCACTGGTGCTTTCAAAATTCTCCCTTAGTTCGGCAACGGTAACGTTTTCTCCCTCTGTGATGTGTCAGTCAACGGACTCTATGTCGAAGTATACTGCAAATTACCGGATCTTAATTGTTAAACTTTACCCAAGTAAACTTGGAGAACAAAACCCGCTATTCGTGGATCACAAAAAGCTGTTCTGTATGTTCGATCGAACAAGCGTGACTCGCGTCCCAGGTGCAACCCATGATCCAACATTTATAACTGTTGACTCTTAAACCAGCACCACGTTTTGGTCACAACTTCACTGTTATTTGGTCATTATGGCGTCATCGATGTCCAGAACTTCCCAGCTGTAGTTTATCTTCCGGTGCACAGAGGAAGGTGGATACGTGATCTATTTAGTCTGGGACTATCAAAATATATTGACTGACAACAATATTGACCAGACCAAATACAGGACGAAAAGAACGTTTGCGGAATGTTTGTGTGTGTGTGTGAAAAAATCAAAATCGCGTTCATCCATCTCCCAAATGTACATAACGGTGCTAGATGTGCTCTGTTGAACTATTTTGCTCGGTTTTCCGTTGAAATATCGCATAAATATTAGGCTTCAAAGATTATACGGAAACAGAGTGTTAGAGCCCAGCAGGATTCGGAATGTATCGAAAAAGCAATGCAGCGTATGTCACCCTTCTCGAGGCGAATTTATCAGAGTTGATTGTAAATTAGTCTTGGGAAGGGTTACCCGCGGTAACCGAAACTTTCCCGCACATGCAGGAAAAACTGCAAAATACAGAATTGCTCGTTGTAGACATTCTGATTTACATATTGATACTGCTTTTATTTGGTCAACCTTAATGGCTTTCCGGACGGAGGTTATTATTAGTATACTCTAACGAGAACAAAAGGATCAGGTTTTTTCAATAACTAACACAATACAACTAAATTCTTTCTTGTGATACAAGACACATTTTTAACAAACCGTCACCGTCAGAGCAACCGGGAAAGTAAAGCACTCTTTCAAACGCTTGCCAGTCCAAGCTACAGAAAATGGAGTGAAAATGTAATTTTCTTTTTTCAAGGAAATCAACAATAATGAGAAAAGTCACGGTTAATAGTAGAAAAAGGAATGGGGAGAGAAAATTAACTAAGATAGGAAAAGGAAAAAAATACACAAAATTCCCCTTTCAATCACGTATATTGCTGATCCAGTTCTACAGCTAAATTTGGAAAACATCGTGACCTGACACTCATCGCGCGCCAAGATAAGTCGACGATACCGGTAATTACGCTACTCACATGAAGCTTCAGGCTGATCGAAAATTAGCTCACTTTCACCATTTTTCCGTGTTTACAAGGAATCTTAGACATATCAAAAATATAACAGAATAACCATATCTTCGAAAAATCTTTGGAAAACCTCAGTGTTTTTTTATCAAATCATTTTCATCTTTTTAACAGTAAAAATTCCCGTCAGAATCGGTTCATCATTTGATGCGCTGCGCTTCGCACGATGTGGTGTCCCACAATGCGGGCAACTTGCACAAACCTGTCAAGGCACAACTGGCACACACACACACACACACGTGGGGCCCATTGCATCTTCCTTCTACCTGTCTGTTTCGGATGTCACTTTTTACCAAATGCTACTGCTTCCACCGCTTTGGATTCGTAAGTCGTATTCCACCCCCCCCCCTCCCCTCCCCGATACTGACCTCTTCCCACAAGTGAGTCAGCACTCAGTTTGCGAGGATTGTTTTAGGGGCCATTTCGGAATATGCAGTGACCAGAAGCACATAGCCTTTAATTAAGGGTAGCTGTGAAATAAACGATGTGGCCCGGATCTGTATTGGAATTCTAGGGGTTTTCCTTTTGTTTCTGTCCAGTCAATCAAGGACAAAATCTAAATCTCCTCCGATATCTGCCTAATGGCCGTATTCTAGACGAATCCTCGCAACTACAAATTCTTACACTTTGCGGCCCCAGACAGAGAGACGGACAGACAAACCCCATTCGACAGGCAAAATTTTATCGGTGTTCAAACAGCAACACTAGTGCTTATAGACGATGAGCTTTTGTGACGCAATAACTTAATCAATGGAAAATGCATTAAGCTATTTCGCTCTCATAAATTTGCTCTAACAGCCGACAAGGTCGATCAAACTGCTGACTGGGAAACCTTTTTCACAGTTGCCAAATTTAAGTAGTCAAATTCGTCTCTCTACTGACGCTAGTGCATGGAGATCACGTTAGGATGGCGAGACATCAAACAAGGAACTGTGAACTGGAGGTCTTGGTTCGGACACTATTTGATTTACGAGAACGTAATATATTACTGCGGTCCACTTTGGTCAGCCATTTAGGACTTGACCGGCAGCGACCAAATAGCAAATCCTGGAGAAATTTAGTCTCCGTGGTCCCGGGTTCGGAGCATCCCACCGCCGGAGCTACCCCCTTTGGCAGCATCTAACGGGCTGTGACCACCTTCCTGAAATACGGTGTAATTTCTGTGTGGAAACGAAGAGCCAATATCCCAATTTTTCAGCGACTTGCACATGTCAAGGGATTTTTCATCCTACGGTTGTACACACGTGCAATGGATCAAACATACCTAATCACCATAAAGATATACAGAAAAATGCAGCCCTAAGCAGTAGAGAGTAATACCAGGACTATTGATCTGGTATGCTTCCGATGAACCACAGATAAGACAGAACCCTTATCCAACACCTAACTGCTCGAAAAGATGGTACGGAAGAATCGGGAGAATCTGTGTGCATGCTCCCAGTGAGATTTAGTTTTGCATCGGACACAAGATCCATGGGAAATGCAGACGCGAAAACACATCGAGGAAGAAAATCCATTTTCTCATGCTTTCTTAATTCTGACATAATTCACACAAATGATCGTCACATGTTGATGAATATTGTTATAGTGGTTCGCGCATTATCTGTTATTCATTTGCGCTATTCACACCCGGCTAACCTCATGGGGATAGCTCAGCTGCTAGAGCATCTACCAGGTAAGCGGAATGTCGCCGGTTCGATTTCTGCTCACGGCTTTGGACTTTTAACTGTAAAAAAGCAAGCGGAATTCCCCTTTACATAAGATTTGGGTTCCTCGTGCCAATAATAATTTCTTTGAATGCTGTTATTCATCTCCACTTTGTCGTCCACATGGCCGATTTCTACGACAGTTAGCAGATCGATCTAGATGAGATTTCACTTGTTCCACGCTTTTTAGCAGACTGTTTAGGAATGCCTAAAAGTCACAGGTGGACATTTCAAGTAATTGGCAGCTGGGTGAAGACATGCGCATTCGATTGCCAGAATTGGAATTACGCCTATTTTGCAAAAGTTTCCGAGAGACGCTGAACAGTTAGTAATTAAACCAAAACAGCAACCGAAAATCTCTTCTCCTCGGGAGGGGCGGTGGGGTGGGTGATCTTTTAGCTGTGAATGAATGACAGTCACAACAGATCAGTCATATGATCAATCATTTGGGCACTCAAGTGTCGTGTCCAATTATCGTCGTTTGTGGCAGCTCTCTCCAGAACAAATAATGAATAACATCTGATCAAGCGCGTGTGTTTATGAATCATACTCTTGAAACTGAACGTCTATTCGACATTGTCTATCATTGCCGTTTTCAATTTGCCGATCGTATTTTCGGTAAACATATTCACAGACCACTTTAACACCATATACGTCAACGATTTCATTAGACGGTGGTACGGGGTGGGGGTGGGGGTGGGGACCTGGGTAGGGTTAACGAGGGAAAGTGGAATCGGAAATTTAGTTCCGACGTGTTCAGCAATGTTCGGCAAACTGTGTACTACAGGTGAATAGTTTGCCAAACTGCAATGAGGATGAACCGGTCTAAGATGGGGCAAAATTCATCCAACCACTTGTTGGATAATGTATCAAATGTGGTTAAGAGAACTACCTCCCGTTATTTTGTCAGGATAAAAATACACTTCCAATTGTAATACAAATTAATCAGTATTGGTTGGAACCGACTAAGGTCACTGTCTATGTCAAATTTGATATTTCGATTAGTTATCCCAGTTAGTACATCGGTGCCTCCTGGCGGGAAGGTTACCTGATCTGTTGTGAAGGTCTGATTATAAGAATGATGACGATTCGGGCTCCTCGTGTCAACAGCAAATTCTCTGAACAATGACTTTGATGATCGAATTTTATCGATGGTTTTGAATATTGGTGTTTTCATAGATCGGGTTGGTGCGCAATGATGACGTCATCTCGACTGGTGATGAACTATTTGCCACCTAAAGGCCGGGCTTAGCGGTCGTCAACCCACACAAAAATCGACAAATATCGAAGCTGTCACCGGGACGTTTGTGAAAGGCAAACCTCATTGTCGCTGGTGTCCTCTTAAACCATCAACATTTTCAGGTCGAAAGCGAATGCGTTTTGAAAAAATGAAATTTAATTGTAAATCAATATTTACACTGTGACCAGCATTGGCCAATTCGTTTATCAGTAGTGAGAGATAAGATCTCACATAATATGATTCCTCATACCGTATGAACGCGCAATACACCATTAAAAACCGTGGAAGCATTGCACAGCGATTTCCCATGGACTGTTGGGGATCATCGGATACAGTGCACACTTACCAAGACGAACTTCATTGGAGTTGCAAAAGGACAGCAAAAATCGGGGAATAAATCACATTCGATATCGGTGCCTCGGTGTTCCCCGAATTTGATAATAACACGAATTGCCGAACTAATGTGGTGGAAGGAAGTTTGGTTTGTTTTGTTTTGCTCTCAGGTCATGCTATCTCCCTATTTGCAGCATTTTAAAAAGGAGTATTTTACAGTTTTCTTTAAATTGGAAGGCGAATTTTCACCTTCAGCCTTCCGTCAGGCATGACTTTTCAGTATTTGGGGCTCGTAAAGGCGGAATCAATTTAACCGTGAGTCATCGCCGGCCTGTTCTGAGCGTTAAAATCTCCGATTAGAATACTTCCAACAAAAAAGTTTGCTTATTGTATGGCTTAAAGAGTATTCAGTTCGAAATAGCACACATATGACAGTGAATTAGATGATAACTGGCCCGCCATACACGCATTATATATATATATATATATATATATATATATATATATATATATATATATATATATATATATATATATATATATATATATATATATATATATATAATACACCACTGAACAAAAGCAGTTTCCACCTAAGTCCAAACTATTGGAGTGAAATAAAATAGGAGGAGAAATGCGTGCAAAAAGCCAATATCGTCCACTCTGAAAAAACTTTTCGTGCCCCTATTGATGCTGTCTCAATTACCAAAGCCACAGCAGACTGAATAATCACCTTACCAGTCTAATCCATATGATTATCTTCTTTTGTCCGTCAAAAATATTTTGAAGAAATCCATCACAGGAGTTGACCTTCAAACCCAGTGTTGCGTGAGCGCTACGAAAAGTAAAGTGGATGCGACAAAGCCGTTGAAAGTGGCGTAGACGGACGAGTGGTAAAATGTTTTTGTGTGTAACTCACATCAGTGCAACCCGAGTTCGAAACCCCTTTGGGACCACGTGGATTTGCAAAGTAGGTGATGATTTCTCTCAAGGGTTAAGTATTGTGAATTCCTTCCACGGCTATTGGTGGTGAATTGAACGTGACTAGTGAGTGACTAATAATTTGATAGAAAATTCATATTTCCTTCTGATGTTCAGAGTGATTCGATTTCCTTCGTGAATACCATTCTTTGGCCATCTCTTCCATGTGTATGCGTACGGGCTGAAGCCCTTGAAGGTACAGTCGGTATATTACGCTGCATTTGTGCATGCATTTCGTGAGATTCACGCTATCTGGTTTTTGAAAGAGTGAGGCCTCTTGGGTACATTGGAACATGATATCAAGGGTGGTTTTATAGATTTGCCGTCAAGTAAGAATCAACCCGGTAACTCTGCTTGCTACATCGTTCGTTGTGCCTAAAAGCATTTTCGTTTGGGGGAATCAATCTATCCCCAAAGTAAAATGTAACCCCCTGATTAAAACCTTTTTCTCACGTAAACTTACTATTTGGCAACTGGTAAATAGACATTCCGGGTTATCTTTCCTCTCCGCATTATGAATGCGATAAATTTGCCATTTCATAAGGGACGTCGATCCACAAACGCATGAAAAAGCTGAACCACAATAAACCACGACCAAATTTTAATTTATTCACGATTGTAACAAGTGGCCAAATTTGTTGGCTTTGCAATAAGAGCTTTAGATCGGTCGAACGACAAAATGGTTAGCTCCACCCCGTCCGTCTTTGTAATGGTATATTGGATTTTACGGAGAATTCTTCTCTCAGGATATATTTACTTTTCTACAAACGTTCTTTTATTTATTTAAAATAAAAAATTCTTTATCTTAATCTGTAGTGTTCACTGTTTGTACACCACGACTTATCTAAATACCGCATTTTACACTAATAATGTGAAAAAACCTCGATTCACCTATGGAACAGTTCTGAGTAGTATCTACCACAAAACACATGCGCAATGCATTTTTATAACTTCATTTTTTCCTACTTATTAAATTAAGGAAATTTCCCACTCCTCAGTTTTCATTTCCCCGTCATTGTGAAAATAAATTGAATGCCCAACGAAGGACGCTCATGTTTGTAGTATACAAGAGCCAGTGATCTTGCGCCCGCGGGCACGGGGTTGCTCGTGTTCGACTTGAAATTGCAAAAACATGGAAAACTCCATGAGCCCAACACTCAGTGAGCGGATCACTGAGTTCCATACTTACGTTAATCAAACACTATCGCGGCTGACTGTAGCCTGACTACTACACTAGAATGCCCAAGGGTCCAATGTTTAACGAAAGTATTACCCAATTAACCAAGTAATTCATTCAAGTACCCAGTGCAAGTATAGCCAGAATAAATGTCTCTGTTTTCTGCCTGTTCGGATTTTTCTCAGCCCTGAAAGATCGACCGAAAACTGATAAGTGGGCGCGTATCTAACAAATTTATCAAATCTCGGACAAGAAGCAATGTTCAGTGCACGGCAAAATCGTTTCTGTAAAAAAGTCGGCAGTCCGATCTGCGAAGCAAATGGCTAACGGAAGAAAGCAAATCCCAACGTGCATTCACACAGCCAAATCAACAATCGAATTACTTACCCACATGTGAGCCAGGTAAGCCCAATGAGGCACGTTGTATATAAGATCAAAAAGTGTGATCGAAAACCTTAGGGCCTTACGACTGAGCTGGAACCAAATGTTTCGTTGGTGGATCACATTTTCATATTTTTCAAAATATCGCACCAAGTTTACCCTATCTGTATTCTCATTCGGCTCGTGTTGTTTTCAATGTGATCCATGGCGCGTTGTGTTCGGCTGACCTCGAAACGGGTAAGTGAGGCATTCATAACTTCGATCATTTAGAATATTATTAATTGATTCATAGAACTAATGTGCAACAAATTCCATCCAGGCTAATCAACTGTGAGCTCAGAGGCGAATGATACACTCCATTTTCTTTTTCTGGTGTAGGACTGAGGGACAGATCACCGTACGAGAAAAACAAGGAAGATATCTGCGATAAGTAAAATCCCCATAATTCAGCCTCCCGAAAAGCTAACAGTGTAAGCTTAATGGTAAACCCTTCCTCAGATCATCCAATGCAGTCCGTCGAGATTTAGCAAGATTTTCCCCTTTTTTTCTTTTGGATCCCGGAATCGTGGGCACCAGTCGGTTCTATCGTTTGAAAGTTGAGCCAAAACTTCTTTTGTGATGAAAAACCTCAGACTGTAAACACAGATCCCGTTATCTGTGCATGACTTCGTGTAAAGTTATGGTCAGTCTGTCTTTAGTTCAGCTTGAACTACCAAATCTATTCTAGTACAGTAAGCAAAGACCAGTGATCTTCCAACCGGGGGACGGGGTTGCCCTTGTTCGGCTTGAAATCACAAGAACACGGAAACCTCCGTGAGCCCGAATGTCAGTAACCGTCTAATCGGGTCTACACATTCACCTTAATCGAATACTATGGCGTCTGCCTATAGCCTGGCCACTATTTTACCTTGATTTCAAGGTCATGCTTCCCAAATAAACGAATCATTCTTTTTCTCTCGAGCTTACCACCAACCGAAAAATTACTAATGAACCACGAGATCATGCAATATTATCCGAATGCTTTTTCAATGCTCTTGCTTCCTTCTTCTAAACACGAATTTAGTCGACATTTTGGAGAACAAAAAAACTGCACCTGGAATTTATTCATCACTGACCAGAACAACACACGGTACATTTAACCGTCATAGTTTTAAAACTGATTCCTAATTGGCCTTTTATTAGATTCCTTCATGCACTTTCATCACGAAAATAGAGATGACACCATTGGAACTTCCCGGGAAAAGATTACAGAGCGAAAGTGACCAAAATTATGTTCTGTACGACATAAAACAATTAGTTACGAAGAACACATAACGAAGGAAAAAGGATTTCCATTCCAACTTCAGCACTATCTCTGTATGTTAAGCTACCTCGGGTTGTCCCCGGAGAACGAGTTCTTTGTGGTATCACTGAGTCGACTGGGTAGTGGACGACGAGTTCTCGGTTTGTCAACTCGGAATCCCCATTGGTGTGCTAACTGTGCATAAACATATTAGCTCACCAATTTACCGAAAAATTAACCATCACACTAGATCAGGCACAATCACACGCACGATGTACATTCGAAGTAAAAAGCCCTCCAGTTCTCGCCGGAAATTCATCACTCTGAGCCGAGCGATCGAAAGACAAACTGAGCGGCAGTTCACATTTCCGTGCTTATTCGAAGACTTTGGTTGCTTTGGTACATGAGCGCCGATTTGTATTTGATCCCCGGGGGCAGACTTTTGTTTGACGCCTCGTTACATAACCAATTTAACTGGTGTTAGGGGTTTTGCAAATCAGAGGGTGTTCGAAGTCAGACGTAAACTTGATGCTGCACTCTGTGAGAGTACCGTCCAATATTTACCGAGAGACTGGAGCTCCTAACCGCAGTTCTCCGCAATTTGTGACAAATTCACTCAGTTGTTCGAAGGTTTTAAAACTGCATTGGCAAATGTGCGCCATAACCGCAGTAATTTGACACAAATGTGTCGGTTCTTGCCTTCCAGTGTGGCATATTTCGTGACAAGCAACACTTACTTAACTACGTACAAAACTCACAGTATTCGCCGAATTGGATACCATGAGACTAACACATTTTCTCTTTTTTCCGAAGTAAAATTTATTTCACTTCACAGTTACTAACGGTTTTCTGTCTTCATTTTTCTCCTTGACTGGTGAGGTCGCAGGTACAACTAAATAATGTGGGCAGTATTACAATTTACTGGACGAAAATGTATATACATATCGGTCACAAAAGCCCCAGGGCTGTACTGTCTTGAACAATACATTTCATCTGGTGCTAGCCTTGCTTCGATTAATATCATACCTCAGATATGAGATAAGTCCTAGGGAGGAATACAAACCCGCGATAAATTCGGTTCTTGGACAGGCAACTAACAATTTGACGCCCATGTTAAAAATGCCACTTGAAAATGAAGTTTTAAAGAAAATCACCATAATTAATATGTAAAGTTTGACTTCTGTTCTCTGCGTTAGTGGCTGGATTTTGTTATGTGTACTTTTACTTAGAATTCATGGGATGATGGATAAGTGGTGAGAGGGAGCTAGAAGTTGAAAAGAAGAAAAATCACTACACCCTGGCCATTTTAAGTAGAGAATTTTTTGCGAACTGTGTTTATCATACTGCACAGCACGACACTGATTGAGCAGCTCTTTGTTGCTCAATTCTTTCCGTGGTTTCCTATCAATCGTACCCGTCAAACACCGTTTCCCTTCATGGATAACCACACTGCGCTTACTTCGGGGTGGTGCTGTTTTCCCTCCATCGCGCTCCTAACCAAGCCACACCCAAACAAGCCAAATGATAGATAGAGTGATTAGACTAATACGCATCCAGTTGATTGATTGGTGAATTGTTTACGTGATTGGTCTTTTGGTCTGATAACTAATTCCAGAATACGTAAATGGTACTGTAAACAACACACCTGGGTAGATCTTATGTCAACAGTATCATGAATCACAGAGATAACTAAAACTAATTTGATTTATCTCATCAAATATTTATTTATCACACAAGCACACATACAAGTATGTTTTCTATGCTTCGTAGGCCGACCAAATTACCACCAGGTCAACAGTATTCTGATTTTCGGAAATCATTTTCACAGAAAAACTGGATACACACCGAACACAACTTCAAATAGGTTCTACCTGCTATTCGTTGTTGCATGGTTATTATTATTATTATTATTATTATTATTATTATTAGTAGTAGTAGTAGCAGTAGTAGTAGTAGTACTATTAACGTGGACAAGATGCATTTTTCTGCATTTTGTAACATTCTGTACGAAGTAACTATTGATCATAGAAAATGTTTTCCTCCTCGGGATTTTTCCCGGTACCTTGGTGCATCCAGTGGATGAATCTTGGAAACAAAGTTCAGGCCAGACACAGCCTAATACTTTTGTCAATTTTGAACGAAAATGAGGTAACTTTTATGCCGTTTTGAGTCGAAACTCTAGCACTTATTTAGAGCAAGAGGAATAGTATTGGAAGAATTGAAACGGGTCATGGATTTCGCGAGCATTTCCTGATGATGTAAGGCAATACTTGGAACTGATTCTCCAGGATAGGTGATGAGTGCCAAACGCCCCGGATTCACCTGCCATTAACTGGAGACTATACACTTTATGAGGTGAATCGTGAGAAAAAATGGACACCACAAAACCGGGCACAAGGTCTCTTGCTAGCCAGCCATATACAATTTTCTTTGGAAATAAAAATCCGTTTTAACGGAAACGAGAAAATGAGTACCTAGCGGGACATATTTATTCTCGGACCCCAAGCCACCAAAACAGCTTCAACATATAGTTGGGAATGCTACTGTTTTGTTACGCTGATAGGTCCACCATCCTCATCCCTTCTCTAACGGGAACCACAAGAGACCGATCAAATGACTGGCCGTCAAAAAGTTCTACTTCGATAATACACTTTTCAGCGCGGATCTGTGTGCAGAATCACCGGTACTTATCTTGAGTTTGTGATTTTTACTCTCGGCCATGAACATAGCCAGATATGCTGTCTAACTGAAGCCTTTATCTCTGTATATTTTGTAGTTAGTCTGCTATGAAGGCACACACCTGTAAGAGTTAAGGGTTTTTATCTAGTTCACTTAGAAAGACAAGTTTACCAATTGAAATCGAACTTCATTGTTGTGAAACTGAATTTGTATTCGTTATACTTGAGTAAAAAATATTTTTGGCGTTATTGTTGTAATTGTTGTACAAGTGAGATGCATTAATTTCACATAAGATCATGCCATTTGCTAGCTGACATTTTTTCAGATATAATCTGCTAGCTTAGATAGATTAATTCGTTATCGTAAAACAGCGTTCAAATTAACCGACTCCATTAGAATCACCAAAGTTACAAGCTTTCACCTGCACAGGGATATGACAAAATAGGCTCTACTTGGCTCATTATTTCGTCGTGGCACGGTATCCATTGAGACCATAGAGGTCGAGTGATTGTAATTTAAATCTCAACTGATTTATCCAAGTAGAAAAGTAACAGATTCCATTGTGTTGTGTCAATTGAAATGCCCCTCATTTTATTCATACTATCCCAGTGGCAAGAGGTCAAGTGGCTAATTAGTGACTCATCGTGCAATACTCGCCCAGTGCTAGCTCCTTCTTCAATCCTCTCTCTAGACACCATTGACAGCCAGTACAAGCCCCCAGGCAAGCTGCCACTGGGGATAGCAGAAACGGCCAAAATTTCACGTGCTTTCTTAAGGCTAATGATCACCGGGATGGCATCCGGAAGTTCGCTTCAGGTCAACGATACCCTTGTCGCAGGACAAAATTGTTTTGCATGGGAATGATGGAATTCCCGCCGCTTGGCACACATGATATTAACGGAGGTGGCTACTGTTGCGTAATTATTTCGCTTATACGACACAGAACCGAAAATTGCCACTCGAGGATGCGTTTTGCTTCTTCTGATTGGAGTACCTCAACAACCGGCAAGGACGCAAATGAGATTACCAATCCTACATGGTAACTAGAAGTCTTTGACTTGAGCAACTGCATCTCGGATTGTATTAGATTTAAAGGATGTACAGTCGTGTCTTTCGAAGAAGTCACATAAGTCGAACAACGAAACTCCTTCCTGACTGCATCCAAGATTTACGTCCGAAATGACTCAGTCAATGAACGATCAGGAGCGGATCGACCGCTGTTTTTGCCCTACTAGAAAGGGTCAGATCACCGGATCAGTGCCAATGTGTTCTTCCGTTCAGTCTTTATAACCAAAGCAACCGCAACTGTTAATTTAGCGGTGTCTATGATGATACATATATAGAAACCCCATATGAGAGTCACAAAGTACCAGTTCACTGTAACGAGTGCGGTTTACTAACGTAATTTTGATGGTTGCCCTACCTAGATAATCCAATTATGAAGTGTCCGAAGCTCTGGGTATAGCTTTGCAGCTGAGCTAGCAGAACGCACACGGCAATTAGAGCGTGATCTGCAGCTACGTCGAGGCGGGCAACTTTAACCATTTGAATCAATACAATACTTGATCAATATTCATTTGTAGGAGGTTCGAATTGTTCAACATTATAGGGGTTAAATGTTCAGCAGTCAACGAGTTGTAACCTGTGAAAATCCGATGGCTGATAGGCGCTATATTTTGGGATAATCACCTCAGACAATTCGTTGAAAGCCAGCCCGGATAGCCCAGCGTGGTGAGGTGTTCGGCTGTCAAACGTTCATCCAATGTTCTGGTCCCAGTGTTGGCTCGACGATGAATCATTCGATGTTAAAATATTTGTCATAATCTGCCAAACCGCAATCCGAAAAAAAACTGCCCGAATAGAATAAAGTTCACTTTCTGCAGATCGACGAGTGGCAATTCCAAGTAGCCTCAAAAACTACATCCAATGATCTTAAAAGTTTGTGTAGGAACACTGAAACTTTCTTGGCTTTCGACGAAAGACCTGTTGCCGTAAGGCCTCCACTCACATTTATTCACCCGTAGCGACTCAGGCAAGCTAATGTGACACAACAACCTACATCTGTCCACATTGCTTTCAGCAATAATCAGAACTCATTTTGTTGTGATCTCCCATTCTATCTAAATATATGTCTTGTAAATGGTGAGGCGCAGAAAACAAGTTTATTTACTAACTTGCGTTCGGTTATCGAAACGGTCACTTTCAAATATCCTATGATCACTAGCAACATCTTATGAAAAACCGCGTGAACGAACTCAGTCTGATCGCCTGAGGAATTGTCAGCAAATGTCAAAACACCCTCGGGGTTGATATCATCCAGAAAAAAATGTGATCTAAAACGATCAAAATGCACCCAGTTAGCCGGTGATAGGGGTTGGGCAAATCCGATTCAAGTCCGGAGAAATGATGTACTCCGTTTTTGCAACCAGAAACTCTCATCCAGTGCGGGCAGTCAATTAGAGGAAAACACGAAACGCACTTCTTCTGTTGGTCAATTTGTCCGAATTTTCATTTTCGAATGCCCCATTCCTCCTTCTGTTCAATCAGTCCCATTAGGAGACAGAAGTCAATCGGAAGCAGTTTTCCCCCAATTCATCGCATACTTTACATTCAGCAGGTTTATCCCGAGTTCGGTCCTACCGTTCAACCTAACCCCCCCCCCCTCTCCCCCTACATCAGTCTCCGCCCAAAACCTTACTCTTTTCACGGTCTCAGAAACTAAACTACCCAAGTGTATGGCACAGGAACCACAACTGGGTACTAGTCGAAACATCATCAGGCTGACGGGAAGAATAAAGGCGTTAATGGGATTTGCGATGCTGCCAATCTCTCCGGTCGTCCTGAACTGCATACATCTGTTCACTGATAATGTGAGCATGCACGCACGTGAGTGAGTGCTCAATTGCATGCCGGTTTGTAAGGTAATAGAAAAACGTTGAGAGTGAGTATTTCGCTCATATAAATAAATATATATGCTGACATGCACAATCCAGCCAACAGTATTCTAGACCACTTTTTCTGGGGACGTGGAACGCAATTAGATTCATCAGTTCGTTTAGGCAAATTCGTTCTTTTTACGTATGCGTCCGAATGCATGTAAATGGGATGGATGGGCGTGAATTGTTGTGGCTGTGAAATTATACACAGATATACGTATATTGAAGCACACACACACACACACACACAACAAAACGATGTGAAAGGTGAACCAGCAGTTCGTGATTTCAGGTGCGTGCGGATACGTAAAAATGGTCTTGATTACAAGTTCGATGGCAGAACCATTATCTACCGGATAAAAAGCATATGGATAGCTGTAGATTGCTATACGCGCCAGTCAATTCTTCGATGGTACTCACTGGTCAATTTTGATAAAAAGTCTCCCCCATAGGGTGATAAAATCTAAATTTTCCTACTCAGTTAAATAAAGGTAAAAGAATGCAACCCTCTTGGGGAAAAAACTTCTAGTTTTTATCGTCTAAATCAAAACCGGATTGGCATCCTCACCGAGCTACGTGTTGTGTAACCCTATAAGCATATTGAGTTTTTGACCATCAGAAACTCGTGTGCTTGTTTGGCCCACAGCAGTAACGTCATTCACGGAATTCTACGCTCATTGCTGCATACAGTAGCTGTAATCGTGTTACGTTAAGCTGCATCTTCAAGACAAGGCTGTGATAATTTTCCTGTGCTCAGCACCATTGTTCTCCACCAGTTGATGGACAGGCGAAATAATCGGGATGTCAAGTTATTCAGGCTGGTCCAACAATATAAATCGAAATACTATCTACTGAAACATCATCATCAGTCAATCTGTGCAGTTTTACCCCGTTATTCACCATCTCGTGATAGATACACTGGCTGTGATAGACCATAAAGCTGCAGAGAGCGGGAGAACAAATCAGCCCCTTTTAATAGTGCGTGATTAGTTCATCCAAATGTCAAACATCTCGTGGCCATCCAAGGCGATTTCGTTAACTGCGCACGCGTGATTCCACTCCAACTGAGGATGAAATGTTGGCAATCAGGCTGTCCTCAAAATCGTTGATAGGAGCTAAAAACGTTCACACCGTTGTCTCATTAGGACTAGAGCTAAGGAAATTACCTTCGCACGATGCCCCCACAAATTAGAAATTACGTTAACCGAAGCCCTTCATACGTCCCTATATTCTTCCACCTCTAGGAATTGCTTGAATGTATGAACTCGAAACAGTTGTACTGTGGGACAATTTCTGTCTTCGTCGTTCACTGAAATCTTTTGATGGAAAACGTGCAAACTGATAAGTCAGCAAACAGTTAGCTAATAGTGTGCATAAATGTCGGATTTTCCCTGGAAGGACACTACATAGAACCTAAAAAGATGGCTTTCAGCTCCAGTTGCAATAAACACGGATAAAGACAAAACTTCCAGATTCGTTTTGCTGTTGTTCAGCGAAAACACAAAAAGGAGCACATGTTTCTTGGCTGTAAACTCATTTGAATCTTAGAGGGCGTGCACCGATGGAGAGTCCATTTTTAGAATCATGAAACGATTCTGCTTTAGTTGGTTGACAAAACTAAACTTCAGAACAAAGACACAAGGTCCCCAAGATTGAATTTTTGTCGTAAGTAGTACGGCACTGTGAATGGACGATAGGAAAAAAATTTTCTTACGGTTCAAACGAGATTGCAACCACGAACCAACTGTAGAGTTCTCAGGTATAAGAATGGATGAGCAGAATAGTACCGGATACGCATACCCGGTGAGTGGCAAGGACATCGAAATGGACCGTGTGCTTTCGGGAAATTCTGTCGTGTCATGCAGACACCATACCATACTACTCATATCAAAATACCATACTTGAGGCTGTGTGCTCGTTATGAAGGATAACCGTGCAAACCTACCAAGCAGCTTTAGGAGAATCGCCGGGTGATTCTAGAAATGCACTCTTCGTCCGTGCGCGCTCCAAGAAATTCAAATGAAGTTACAGCTGCTTCGACATAAAAACTGCAAAGTGCAGGAATGATTAGATAGGCATCGTATCCCGAAACTTCATTTGTTTTAGTCCATTCACTCTGCTCTGTGACTGGCTGTGGTGAGATTTTCATCGAGCACATCAAAGCGTGATCCGCCCGATGGGCGCAAGAGGTTTTGTAGACCATCAGATGTTTGAGGTTCAGTGGGATTTCGGCTTTTAAATCACATCAGACCAGGTCACCGGGTCTGAGATTTGGGTCAGAGTTTCCTGCTATGCCATCTTCCTCGTCACAGGTGTGGCACGTCGTCAGAAAACCCTGCTTCGATTTCCCTCAGGAACTGGCAGGTTGGTAAAATGGTAGGGGTGCAAATCGCAAAGCTGTTAGTGCAACGGGTTCACCTTTTTCGTCCACATTTGAAGTCATGAGCTTTAAAAGCCTTCCCAGCTACCCTTCATAAACTGTAGCATATAGTTTCAGTTAATATGTGACACTGTTCAACGCACGGTGAAAAAATCCTCCGGAGTCGACTAAGATTAATTCTAGATTTTCGGTTGATTCGAACCTGAGGCTTAGAAATTACCCTAGTTCTAATAAAACATTGTATGGCCAAAGAAGGACAGTTTATAGCATTGTGCATCTTAAGTGTCAGAAACGGTTACGGGGTTCCGAATATGTGATAAAAATATTTTAACTATTGATACTACTAACTGTGGCACGTATTGCACAGATATCAAAGCTTAGTTGTGCTAGTTATGAAAAATGATTCTACGCAATCAAAAGAAGGAACTGAATTCTGTAGTTTATCTGGAACTGTTTTTCAGTATACAAAAAGAGACTGGCGAATAAGCAATTCAGCGGTACTTCTGTTCAAAGACAGTTTTACCTTGTGGTTGAACAATCCCATCGCATTAAAACTCGCGAATAAACCAGTATTTCGCACTCTACCATGTTTTGTGGGGTTTTATTCACTTGCCTTGTATTATATATATATATATATATATATATACATATATATATATGAGCTCTGAAAAGCTTTGAAATTTTAGACAATGGGAAAACAATTTGTAGATGACTCTATTCCATTGACTACAAGCTGGGTGTTGCCATCACGCACCGTCTGTGTTGAGTGAGTGACTTCTATAGATTTATGCCAGACAGCGCTACAGTCATTGAAACATGCGAGAATTAACCAGGGAGTTTCTTCTAAAGAGGTTATTATGCTGCAAGTTAATGCTCATTCTCATGCACTAATAAGACTTCTCTTTGTTTACTACATAGCTATGACCAATTTAATTTGTGAACATTTTCAAAGCCTTGTATTCACAGTCGATTTTATAACATCCCGGATGAGAGTACAGTTGAGAATGTATTCACTAACTTGAAGAGTTAGATATTGAGATAAATAGGGTGCATACTGCTACCTAGAAACACTAATGTTTCTACAACTCACATGTTGGAATTCATACAAGCTGAAAGACAGTAATCAATAATTTCGAAAACAAGGGACCGGCAGATTGTTGTTATCATTAATTCAATGAAAGCATCGATTTCGAGCGTAACATTCCAAGCCTATCCCAGCATGAGAACCGTTCGGTGCTTCGTTCGATGCACACATAGTTTCGTGATTTTAGATCAGTGTCGCACCACTTTAAGGTGTAACTGGGATTTCTTGAATATACATCGCCTCTGCTGGGTAATTACTGGCAAGCGGAGTGGAACAAACGCCGCACTGCGAGCTCGCTCTTTCATTGTTTTCGCCGGAGAGTTGAGTATTGTTACCGTCAACAAGATAAAATCCATTCAAATCTTCTTCTACCACTCGTCGAATGATGGACTTTGTAATTAGTTTTGCGAAAGTTATGTCACCGAGAGAGAGAGAGGGGAGAGCATGGATTGATTTTTTATTTATTTTATTACATGATTGTGCACAAGTACAGTAGAAGGGACATACACGCCGTGGCGTCAAAGACCATTAGACTTGAAATGGTGAACCCCACAAGGTCTCAACATTTCAGGCCTGGTAACGAGCCGGACGTCAGTGAATCACTGTTTGCCACCAAAATGACCGGCCCTGGTGCAATTTGGACCCATGACCTCCGAAGTGGTACACGAAGGCTTTAAGTCATTCAGCCATCGCTAAAAGTGGCATTTGCATCGGTCAGAGCTTTTTCGCAGAAGTGCACATGAGCAAGACAGAGATAGAAATATCCGAAGGAATAATTTTTTATTCAAGTCTTTACAAGAACTCGGCACATGTGTACTTCTTGCATACGCAATATGACAAGAACAGACGTATCCAAAGTACCACTCTGATTTATATTCATTTCCACTCCTTGATTTTAAGCAAACTTTGGATGAATGATTGATCTATAAGTACTGATATGAGGCAATGAGCTGTGAAATCAGATAATAAAGACAAACAAAAGAAAGGATGAAATAAGCTTGCCTCTTCACAGGTGTCATTCTCTGGCCCAATCACGTCATTGTAAGATTCAACCAATTGATATACACAAATATTCTTCGGGCCTTCACTTGCGAAGAAGGTAATTCTCATCAAAACGGTGCAATTCTTTTGACGTATGATCGAACCTCTCTAACGGATAAAAATGCATTTTCATGAACAAGAGTTCGCGACAGTATTTCCTGGTCCAAAGAGCCTTTTGGTAAGGTCACTTGAGGCCAATCATCAAAAATTAATCGACCGAGTTTCTTACAAATTTCAAACTGCCGAAATCCATGGAAGAAAAGAAGCGTAGCGCTCCAAATACGATCCACAGAATAAAATTTTCTACGGGAGTCATTTTGTTGTGCTTCGGTTCCAGTGAGTCTTATGCTGATAACAAAGTTGAAGTTACAAAGCTAACCTATCTATCTGGCCTTCGGTGGCTCCAATTTACACATCACTTTGCACAGTAAATGGTCGAAAAAATGTGATCGATCCGGGAAGATACCAGGATTTGAAGGAATCGGTGTCGCAAAGCCACTGGTCATGCACCGGGCCTGGACCCTGACTAGTTGACATTAAAGGCTAATTGCTCGCTTAAAAGGGCCTTAGTTTTATCTCAATAAAATGGTGGTGTAATTTTAAACGGTAAATTTATCCCATGTTTGTCATTTCCTAAATTTTCTGATTGAAATTCAGTCCAATTTTCTCCACGGAAATTTGCGAGTGCCCCACAAAATCTAGGGTCAGGTTCAGGTGCTGGAAAACAAATAATAAACCTGCGGTACCAATGTTTCGCCAGTAAATGAACGCAGGAATCACTGAAGGACTGTTTTATCGTTACCAGAATTATTCATCTGCACCCACCAGATAAACTGTCACCGACGAGGAGTCCTCCAATTTAGAATGATGATGATCATGTACATCCTCAAAGTTCAGAGATCCGCTGTCCGAGTAGATCCTCAGCGGTGTGATAGCACACTCATTCGTCAGTGATTTAACTGTTAAACGTGAGGGCTCATTGTGGTTCCAAATGTAAAATACAGGACAACAGGCCTAGTTGCTACTGGTTTTACTTGGGAAAGTGCTAAATCCAAGTACTGCAGTGCTACTCTTATGATCAACAAGAGGTGTCCGGGCAATGAGTTGGGTATAGTAGCTATTCGTCAGCTTCTTTGTATATCCCAGTCATTTTCTACTAATTTCTAAGTTAAAGGACGGTAGATTCCGAGTCCAAAATCAACACTTACCGCTGCCTGGAGTCAAAAAGGACTCTGTTCGACCATTTCAGTGGCTAGCTGCTTGTTTGCTCTGAAATGCAATTGTATCAGCGCCCACATTTGAAGTGGCAAATGAAATTCAGTTTGGCTTGGGGATATAACGATTGGTTCAGTGATGAGATTTACATTTAAAGTAGTCTGATGGAAAATAGGGACTTTGTCGACCAAGTAAGGGCTGCCGGCCACGGAGGTGAGACGCTAAATGTTGACCTTACCACCCTTGTAAGGCAGCTTCATGAATGCTGTTCTTTTTCGCACAATGGTGATATTTGTAATTTGCCTGTTCAAATCTTTATAGGGAAATCTCTCTTTTAACTGAACAATTTTTGATTTAATCGATGACTTTCATTTTTGAGACATCGATCTGTTATTGTTGTTCTTTTTGCTCAGCCAGTATGTTTTTATCGGTGGAAAATCTACCATTCACGTCATATAAAATTTGCCCCATCAAACAATTGAACTTATTTAGTTCCCATAATCAAGTCGAAGATAAGTAAATAGCTAGGCCGTACAAAATCCTTATCAGAAGCAGACAAGTCAACCAAGTTACAGGTCATTATATTGAATCCAATAATAAATTAACAAAAATAATCCGCACTTTAGAATGAAATTAGGCAAGAAACCATGGTTTGCTTCACTCGTGGACAAAAATCCCCGAACCTAACCCGAATTTCGCGCTGTGCTTTAAGTTCAATTCCGTCTGTTCATCCTATTTCTCAAAGCCAAACAGATTCTCGCTTGCTTTTATCGTTGAACTCGACTAGATCTCAGAATTGTATGTCTGAGTGATTTCTCACGTGGCAACAGCGGTACCAATTGTTGTTGTAGTTGTATTTATTATTATTATTATTATTATTATTATTATTATTATTATTATTAATATTACTATTGCTGTTGTTTTCATTGTTGTCGTTGTTAATGTTGTTGTTGTTATTGTTTCGGTCACACTACGAACCCCACTTTTTGACTGGAACAGACAAACAATTTGTCACGATGGCTGACTACTAGAATCCGTGAAATCGCAAACATGAAGCTCATCGCGACACCTTGCCTAGCCATGACGTCGAATGTTACAATATGGAACACTCTTTCTATCTCGAGCTAACTTCCTCGTATACTAACCAGACAGCAACTATTTCTTTGTCAGACAGGTCTGGCATGCCACGGAAAATGGCTGCTCAATTAATTTTGTACTTTCCGAATTTTTAAACCCTGCTGTTCCTTTCATTTGTAAAAATATCCGAGTTTTTGCTCTAACCTTTCTTGTCTCTATCCATCTGAAGACACGAATTCGCAAAATTTAGTTTATCCAGAACATTTTATCGGTAAAAGCAACTACGGTCTGAATCCACGAGAGGTAAATAGGTAATTAATCATTTTAAAATTCCATTTGAAATATTCGGACAACAGAGTAAACACATGTTACCACATCTTTACTCAGTGGGTGCATGTTGACAAGAGCACCATAAGAAACGGCTAAATCCCTGAAAGACTGTGCTGTCAAGCCTAACAGTTGACGTGCTACATCTCTGTAAGAAATATCGACCAATCTAAGTAATTATCCTGAAGATTCAATTTATGTGGTGACTTGTTAGATTTCGGTAGGAAGCAGGGCCATAACACGAGAACAGGTAACACCACTGTGTTTTCAATTACCTGATATTCGTTTCCATAAAATATTTTGTGGTATATGCATCCAATCCATGCTCCATCCCTCCGACACAGTCTTCTTCATTTCTACTTAAATCGTGTGCAGAGTCGGATGAATTTTGACGTCCAAATGACATTTCTCATTCTTGACGATGGTACGTTTGTATCATGCCAGAGTGAAGGATCACAAAGCCAAGTAATTCAGGGAATAAGGCGCGGCATCAAGTACGTTCGATGAGGGAGAACAAAAGTGAAAAATTGCATGGGGTAGAATCACGTCTGTGTCAACTGTTGTCATGAGGACTGAAGAAGTTTAGTGAAGAGCATTCACAACAACCCGTCACTTATCAACTTCCCAGTTCGATCGTAAACATCGTCATTCGGCAGATTTCAATAAATGTCATACGTTGAAATGTGGTGTCTGTGAAACTCGTGCGTCTGTTCGTTTTAGATCGAATTCGTTATTATCGTACTAATAATCATTGTCAAGTATCCGAAAAGACTCTTGTCAGTGTCTTGTATGGCGCAGTAACTCGCCTCGAGCTGATCTAGAATCTCTCGGCGAAGAGTTTCAGTTTCACTTTATACAGCCAACAACCTTGCAATTCTGTGATCTGGTTTCGGTTGCTACCTTTCAGGATCGTTCAGTAGAGAGCAAAAAGAATAGAAGTATCAAGCGAGAAACATCTGAGAGTTCTAATGCAATTACGCCACTGACCACGACACCTACCCATATCACTTAATGTCTCCAACCATTTGGTAGGTGGGTCGTGTGGACCCCAACCTAGAAGAAGTGGTCAAATCCACTGGTCAAGGTTTCCGTACCTTTTTGACATGTCATAGACTGATCACCTCGACATACCTTCTAATCACTACCTGCTTCACAGAATGATGTACGCCGAGGAAGTTTATTGGTGAACATGCGCAACACATGTTGCAGCCACCTGAAACTATTTAGATTTAGTACTTGATCCAGAAACTGACCTCTGGTTCCCCACATCCGACGCCTAACCTCAGCATTGCTTATACGGTGTTTCCACCATACTCGGGTCATGCTACAGAGACATCGATGCTCGAACACCGACAGTCTTCGTCTATCTTCTACCTTTAACAGCCATGCTTCTGAGCCCTATCGGAGAAAGGATCTAACCGCCGCATTATACACTCGACCCTCAACAAATAATCGGATGTCATGCCGACGCTTAAAATAGCTCAGATTAGCAAAAGCCAAACGAGCCTTCTGTATACGCGATGAGATTTCGTCTGATATCTGTCCACCTGATGAAATGTAACTTCCCAGGTAACAGGATTCATCCACTTCAGCTAAAGCTTCCCTTCCAAGAAGAGGTTTGGTGTTGAGCCAACCCAGCCACGCAAAAGCATTACACACTTCGAAGGTGCAAAACTTATCCCTAACATTGTTACGCTGTTGTTTGAACTATTTTAAGAAGCTCGTAACCCACCTGGATCTTCATTCAGGAAAAAAATATCATCCGCATGTTTCCAGGCAGACAGTTTACTGCCTGAGTAAAGATCGATGCCAGTATTCTCACGCGAGTATAGGGCTATCTCAAGAACCAATTCAATTACAAAATTGAAGAGGAAGAGTGAAAGGGAGCAACCCTGATGAACACTACTCCCCGTGGTGAACTCGGAATCGCGGAAAGCACAAACTGGCTTCAGCTATTCGCATAAAAGCATTAGAAGGGAGAACTAAATTTCTCTGGTACACCCTTCAATGAAAGGCAGCGCCAGAGTACAGTGTGGTCAACCGAATCGAAAGCAGCTTTCAGATCAAGGAAGATGGAGATTGTGGGCCTACGGTAGATGTGCTTTTGCTCTAAGATTTGAAGAAGAGCAAAGATGTGGTCGATACAACACCGATCGGGTCTGAAACCGGCTTGATTTTCACGCGTACACATTTCGCGGGCGCTGGATGATCGGTGGAGAATAAGCCCGGTGAGCAGTTTGGATGGGATACTTACCAGGCTAATTTCTCTGTGGTTTTCACAAGAGGATCTGTCACCTTTCTTGTAGATCGGCAGAATCACCGACTCATACCATTCCCTGGGAATCTGCTCCCTATCCCATAATACCCAGACGAGTTTTGTTCACTTGGAAACCAAATTTCGCCTCCATCCTTGAAAAAGATGGAGACAACTCATCTGGTTCATCGGCTTTGTACTGTTCCAAGTAACCTATCTCCCGCATAATCTCCATTTCTGATGGACGAGTGATGCCTACCTGCATCGTTTCTCTGGCAGGTATATTTGGAAGGTCCAGTGTTGAAGTGAGCAAACTGAAGTGTTGCTTACGGTGCTCCGCCCAACGATCCAGACGAAGTTCCTGAGAGTGAGTCAGTGAGCCGTCGTATTCCTTAACTAACTCACTTATACCTGGTTTCCGTGGGCCGATGCCCCGAATCAGACGAGAAAGGTTTGCGAGGTTTGCCAGTGGAAGCAGTTTTCTCCGTTTACCTACTTTTCGCAATCCACCACTGTTCACGATCATTTCTCAGGCTCCTAGCTAGTTAGCGTCTCAAGGATTTGAGCACTTCATTGAATGTGGTATCCAGAAAGACGGATCCGCGAGCATCTAAGAGAGCAACTGATGTCGAAGATAGCCATCGTTTATGAAGCCTACTTGAACCACAGTCCTGGATGGCATTTGAACCAGCATACAAGGCTTCCTTGATCTGTTGCCAAAATTCATCTGAGTCTTGCACATAGATAACCGTGTAGACAGCTTCGTCTGGAAAGCAGATCTTCCGTTGTCGTCCAGAAGCCATTGCACGGGAAGGGTGGCATTTACTTTGGTGCACCCACCGACCAAGCGTATACAGGAGTAGACCGAAAAGAACGACAATCTTCAGTTGATCCATGCCAGCAATGACTAATGACAACATGGTCAATGTGAATCCAACTGTGTGAATACGTAGGATGATGCCATGTGAGTGTACGCAACTTCTTACGGCGGAATTTCTTACTCGCCAGAAACAACCTGCGGTCGGAGCACGGCTGAATGAGACGATAGCTGTTATCGGTACGACCGGCAGTGATAGCAAAAGGGCCTCCGATATATCTTTCGGAATCTCCCAAACGGACGTTTTGGGCGTTGAAATCCTTAGCAATGACCACCATGTCTGGTAAACGCACCCTTCGAAGCAACTGGGACAAATCCCGATAGATCTCGTCCTTGGTCTCAGAGGAACTGTTGTCAGTCGGCGCATACACAGACACAACGAGCAAACATCGGCGCTTCAGTCTGTTGTTGTTGACACGACCAAAACCGTCCAACCGAACAGCACACAAACCACTGCTGACTGGAATTCAGTCTAGCAGTGCACGCTCAGCTCTCATGCTCACACAGCAATCCCAATGCCAGCCTGACCACGAGCACTAGATACCAAATAACCCGACATGCGAATGGTGGAGCGACAGACAGATTGTATATGGAGTGTAAAGAGTGATCACATGAGTGTAGTCTTGTGTGCTCGTTTCGGAGACACAGCATTCATCCATTTTAAAAGTGTCAAGAGTTTTAGAGAGGGCAGCTCACTGCCCTATTTGACATAGTGTGCGGACATTGGAGACAGCCAAGTGAAGTGAACATTTAGGCATAAGGAGTGCATTCGATTTATGCCCAACTCCTGAACTACTGCTTTCTTCAGAACCGCAGTAACTTTTGCCATCTTGTATAGATCTTAAACAAAGAGAGAAAAAGTTGGTAAGGCTTTTTACAAGAAAGACGCTGGATGTTCCTGGGTAAGTCATACTTCGCGGCTGCCCACACCGGTGAAGGGATTTTTCTTTGGCAACCTAGCCAGAGCATTTGACTCAAAGGTCTGGTCCACAAGACAGTGGGGTGTCAACCCAACACGTGAAAGTGACCGAAGGACCCGTTAAAGAGCTTCTTCTGCTCTGTCATGTGAGACCCGATTGTTGTACTCACTGAGCCTGGTCTTCGCTGGTGCTTTGTTATCGAGCCTTTTTTCGGTTCCAGTTCTTAGCCCCATGCACCCAATGGAGCAAGCAGGACGTGGACGAAGCAACATCATTTGGGCCAAGAGCTGTCCAGCTTAGGTGGGCAATAACTGCCCAGTGAAGTGCGATCACTTTTCCCAACTTCGAAAGAAACCCAGGTACTCCACTTCTACCTCCGTCTAGTGGAGGTTTTAGACCGGTAAACTATTTCTCCATGTGTTAATTAGGTGGAGAATCCTATCCAAGGGCATAGTGGTTATCACCAGATGCTATCTACCAACTGGTTCAGAGATTGGGCTTCGACTGGTCCCTACCCATTGACCTGTCAGGTATGACTGCATCTCCGGTTTAAGGAAGCGATCCTGCATAGCTCTCTGGATTATGGAGGCGAAGGGTGAGTAATAGGAATAAAATGTGTGACTGAGGATGTGGTTCGCACACAATCCTAGAGGATAATTCTTTCCAAGACTAAGAACCACCCGGATGGGTTAATTTTAAGGTCCTGCTTCTTCCCATAGTCACTAACATGGACAAATTACCTGAAGGTTATCATCCAATCTGTATGACCCCACGAAATTTCTTGATTAGTTTGAAAAAGCTCCACAGGTAAGAGATATTACCGAATCCAGCCATGGCATATCTCTATATTTTTTTAGAAAATTACATCCAGTCACATTTCTTGTTCATTCATGGTTCCTTCATTAAGGTCTAGGAAGAGGCGCGATTTTGAAAAAGTTTCAAACCATTTCATTCGAGATCACAGGACATCTTCAGTGCTTTCCACAAGCTTTTGCTAGATAAACTTGGCGTCCAAGTGTTTCATTGTTCACGAGCCGATGATGGTCTTCCTACTTGCCTCTACTCGCAGGAATCTTCGGGATCCACACACCAAGCTCATAGTGCAGGAATTCATAGCAAACGTTATCCAAAAGTACAAACGCCTTTAATACGCAAAGCTACGGTCAACTTACTGTACATACCCAGATCAGCGGTGTCTCTTTCTCCAAACTAAAAGGAGAAGAATAAACCGGTGCATTTCCTCCCCGGAACTAGTGCACCGACCTTCAAGATGACCGTATGGATTCCGTTTGTGTCACACATGATAAACCTGTTGCGTGAGCTACATTATTTTTCTGAATTCACATTTTTTTCTACACATTTCTTAGTTAAGCTTATAGAGATCTGGAGACGGAGGAAGCCAAGAAACTGGAATCTCTGTGATTCACAAAAGGTCTGCCGCACCACACAGTCAGATACAAAGCAATGCAGATGGGTTAAATGAACGCGACACCCCCGCCCCTCCAACCCCACGCCCCTGGTCATAACTGATGAAAACTATTTGCAACCCAAAAGCTTTTACGCTTGACACAGAACAGAGTCAACTTTTTGCAATTAGCTGTTTTCCTTGAAAGGTTGTCAAAGCTAGCTGTTGCTGGAAGTTGTGCTTCTCGGAAACGGATAATCAATGGCCACTAACGCTCAAACTGACAGGTATACTTTTTATGTTATCACGAACTTCCGGAAGAGCTAGTTGGGTTCGAATGATTATTACAATTAAAAAGGCACGCTCTTTTGATTGTGCCTCGTCACTTTTAAGTAGCTTCAAAAATTGCCCCTCAATCGGAAGTAATTGAATGGCCCTTGAACTGCTACAAAGTGAGGGAAAAGTTGTTGATTGGCTCCACACTAAACTGGATCTCAGCATGTAATCAGGTGGATAAGTCTTATTTATTGATAATGATACTTGCTACTTCCCGCCCACGAGAATAGGAAAGGAAGCTGAACTCACCCTTCGCCGGAAATGTCCGTTACCGCTGGTAACCTCTCTCATGACTGATGTACAATTGCGTTATTCTGAGGCTCTAAACGAAGGCCATTGGGTATCACATAGTACGTTGTTACGCGTTCGTTGTGTGTGTATTGTAGGTGTGGGGTTTGGGCCTCCATTCCTGCTGTCAATATCAGTGGCGGCGCTGCCATTTTTTAGGTCACCAAGCTGTTGCGCACTTGAAACTTTTATTCATTAGTAATGTGAACGCCGAAATCTCTGCCACGTCGATTTGGTGAAGTTATATAGGATGTTCTCTGAGCTTCGGCTCAGTGTAGATGCGGAATCCATTTTGGCAGGTCCTAGTGATATCGTATTCAACGTTGTGTTCCTTTAGGATGTTTTTAGATCAACTAATCTGAATCCAGTCACACTAGTAACTCATAGGTCAGAACTTTTGTATCAGACTGGCGGGGAAATAAATCAATTGGAAATTGGGTACTCTCAAGAATAATTAGTTCCATTACGATTATTAAAGTAGTACCCACGATTCACTAACCATTCTCTATTGAAAACCATCCGACTAATGTGCATGACTAATGTACATGAATGAGGACTCGACATGTTGCCCGTTTGACTACATACGGCACGGACAGTTTTATGAAATTTCCTGCTTTATCACGTCAACTTTACATGATATAAGACCGTTTCCTCAATTGGTTTGGACATCAGCCGCCACCCGTCATTCATACAGTAAAGGAGACCGTTGATGGCACTTCTAATGACTCCAAACAGTGATGTAGAAGCTGCACAGTGTTTTTGCGGCCTGCAGTTGTGAGCTGAGTAAGTTAATACGAAAAAAAATCGAATTCACCCCTAATTAGGCTGATCGAGAATTCGTTTTATTAAGTTGCGTACATATAAGCAGCAGAATAATTTCTGTCAGTTCATGAAGGACGAACATTTGTCACGCATGAAAACACATACACGCACACACGAAATGTCAGGCTTTCTAACCCCAAAATGTGAATGATATTGTAAAATATCTGGGCTCAGGACAATCTTTTAACACCACGTCACGATGTATAACTTAATGCTGAATAACTTGGCACTGCAGTCTAATGATTGCAAAAACAGCCTAGCATATTCCTCCACATGGCACACACTCAAAGCGCTGAACACCACGTGTCTGTTTTTTCTTCTTAAACAAACCAGTATAATTACACCTCCCCCAACTGTTGATGCACATGACTTGTGCTCCCATCGGCAACCGGTTTGGAATGTCCGTATTCGTCTAGTCGGAGTGTAGCTGGCCAACGGTGGCAGTCTCATCGACTTTAGATCTCCTTGGACCCCATTCCATCTCCCTGTCTAAATGTCTGTCTGTCTGCTTGTCTGCCTACCAGTTTATTCGAAATCACCGGAAAATACAGGAATAAAATGCTAACAATTCAGTCTACATATTGGTCGTGATGATTAAGATAAATCAAGGCGCAAAGCTGGTCGTCAAATGTGATTCAGACAAGCTCTGTAAGAGACAGATAGAGGGCACAAAAGATAAGAGCGGAAGATGAGTCCTTTCAGGTTTCGTTATCGTTAGTGCTAGCTAATAGCATGCAACGGTTTCCGAAAGCCTTTTAACTCTTTTGTTCTGTTCAGTCTCGAAACTGGTTTTCCTTCTGTATGGGTGTCGGATGAAGACTCGCAATATTCACCGGGCACAAATTGGTTAAGATTACTCTCTTAGACCTCGCAGGATGTTTTCCAGTAACCTCCTGTTTCGTGCTACTGAATAGGGTCATTTAGTCTATGGGTCAAGATGTTGAATCAATCGATCGTGGTATCGATGCCTCTGCTAGACTTCTGAGCATTTTTAATACACGCTTGTGCATGCTTGTAGTGGGAGAGGCACACCCAATAGTCTCTAGGGCTAACTAACGATTATAACCCCGAGGTTTAGAGTGGAATACCACGGTGGATTCCGTCGAATCAGGCTTGGGAATGACCCGGGTAATTGCGGATGGCAGTCTACCGGCAATGGGGCTGGCAAAGGCTGTGTTCGAATCTCTTATCTCACAGGTGATAGACAGGAATATCAGACTATCACCACCAACCATGTTGTACACTACAAAGTACGGAGAGTCTGAGGCACTTAATCTACAAAAATATTTTGGGTCCAACCAATGAATACTTCAAAGGAGACATTAATCACTTCAAGATAGACTTTGATCGGTTCTCTAGAAAACCGTGTGTTCACTGAACACTGTTTCTGTTAGATCCATATAAAATCTGTATTATTATTACCGTGAAATCCTTTGTCTGAAAGAACTTGCGATTGTTCTTCTAGTGAGACAGCAAATGCGTCCTGTGATCACATCGGATTTTCCAAAACAGGTAGGATCAAAATTTAAGTGCTTTAGATGAAGATAAGCTGGTTACAGAGTTAAGAACAGAATTTTGTGTGATAATAATTACGATCACAACAAAGATTAGCTCTTCTAATAAAAGATGAAGAAATGTTTCATTAGCACCCGTAAGATAAATTGTTTTCTTCAAAACTCGAGTCATGCACTGGTTACACACACAAACTACCAACGGCAACGGAACATCTCAGTGGTATTATCAAAAAAAGGGTGAACTTAATTTGCTTCAATTCACCCCCAGATGAAACGAACAAACATTTACTTAATCAGGGACGCTATTAATCGCCTCTTAAAATGCGCATTTGTTTCGGGAATCTGATTTACCACAAAATGTCCCCTTATCCATAACGAATGCCTGTATTGAATAAACTTTATGAAAATTGTACTGCATTATTTTCTACATTCAATTAAGGATTCCCAACCCAAAACGCGCCAGTCCTTCCCCAGTGTCCCTGTCGGATCAAATCAGGACAGACTTACTTTGAACTGGAACTGCCTTGGTCCTAGATCATAATCTAACGGTTTGATGACACCGATTCTCCCGGTGTCGTGATCCACTCGAAAATATTCCCTGGCCGCGGATCTATCACAAGGACAAAAATCGTAGACCAATTTTGCATGGAGTCCCACATCTTTGTCCGTCGCATTCAACTGAACAATTAGGCTGCCAATAGGCACGGTTTCACGAATGGTCCCCGATGACGGACGATAAACCACAAGTCCTGCATCGGCCCGATTCAAACGACCCAGCCCACCGAGCCCGGTACCGTGTTGATATAGGTCGTTGTGAAACACGGGAGCATGATCGTTGACATCGATCACATGGATCAAAAGAATCACACTACCCGTTTTGGGAGGCAAACCCAGATCCGTAGCCAACAGAGTCAAATTGAACAAACCACCGCGACCGGAAAAATCTTCTGTCTCTCTGTCTAACGGCACAATTGGTCGTATCTGTAAGGGACTTGCGCGCATTTCTGCGGCGGGAGTGTGGGATACATATCCGGGATGTTTGCTCGCCAATTTCACTTCATCCAAGTTCGGCTGAGCGCTGTCATCGAGGCGAAAGTATTCTGCTCCCGGGCCCAAGAGACGGTAGATAATGGTGCTATTCAGACCCAAATCAAGATCGACTGCTCGATCAATGGTTCTTGCATTTTTAGCCGTAGAATCGTCCATGTTATTCGAGCTTGTTCCGAGACCTGATACAACCGCGTTAGATCCTAAAGGGTTCCATGAAAAATCGGCATTTGGGGTTTCTACAAATCCGATCTCTAATGATGATCCTTGAGTCCACATCGGCGCGTTGTCATTGATATCCCGGATCACAAGATGAATGAGAATTCGGGATGTACGGGGAGTTCCATCGATCAGGCCTGTGGATAAACCACTCGGCCCAGTTGCTTCCTTGGTCCGAGGAACTAGGAGAATGTTCAAGGTCTGAACACATTCAATCACGCCTTGGGAATTCTCCAGTTTGGGACTCAGCAGAGTAGCACCTGCAAACAAATCAGGATTTCCTGTGGCCTGAAGCATTGAATTGTGATTCGGATTCGAATTTGCACTGGGACACAAGGATTCACGATCGATACGAGCGCGAACCCGCAGCTGACCAGTGGTAGGATGCAGACTGAGCAGACGAGATACGCCATCTTCACCGAGTAGCTGATACTGTACATCCGCTTCGGATTTTAATTCGTTCAAGAATTCCGCCACTCCATGAATCATAGTTCCAACAGGACTCTCTTCAACCACTTCGGCGTGAAAAGAGCCATCGCCATAAACAAGTAGCTGAAAAATGTAGATGCACAAAGAGATCGAAAAAAGGGATTGCGAGTTGCACATTCCCTTCACCATCAACACCATGATGAACGGATGGAAAGCCAAAAGTGACTAGTCCGGTTGCAAAAAGTAAATTGGAAGGTGGTAATATTATCCTTTAAAAGCGAGTTTTCTCCCCAGTGGATAGGCCTGTTTTATTTAGTAAACTGTCTGCATGCGAGCTGACGTAAGCACTGTATTCTCCAGCGTTAGACTTATCCCCATGATTGAGGTGGGCACGCCGATCCAAGTGACTTTGCGTGGCAAAAATCCCGAACAGGTGATGGCAGGATCGAACCAATCACGGACAGACGATAATCTCATTGGTGCACACCCACGAACGCACGCACACACCAGTCTATGTTGGCAAACGCCGGACAAGCACACCTTTGGACGGAAACGAGGCTGCTGTGTCTATAACATCGAACTGGGCGTTTGCACCAGTTAGTGGTGTGAACAGCCGTCTAAATGACGAGTTTGTTTGTGTGTGCTACAGCACACTCGAAGTAGCTCGACCGGTGGGCAATGTGCAATTTTTGGCGCGGCTCTGGTCCATGCGGTACGTATCACATGATTTTGGCGTACATTCGAATCTCACCCTACCAACACATGTGTGTGTGTGTGAACGGGGCATTTGGTCCCATCAGCTTATCCTCGATCACAATCTAAATTTATTCGGTGACCGAATTCGGTGGTAGTGTCTCAAGTAGGAACAAATCAGTTACTCTGGATTTAACATAATAAACGGTTAACGAAAATATTTCGTTCACAAAAATTTTCTGTCTAGTGGAGCTTGCACCGATCCATCATCAGTGGTGCATGTCTCCCACCACATCCAGGGTTTGAATCCGAGCCTTCTCACCTGGAAGGCGTGTGTGTTGCCTCTTCGCTACCCCGCTCTCGTCTGGGCAGATCCAAATCACCGAGTTCAGTTTGTTCAGATATCGCCTTTTGAATCATTTTCTTCCCATGCTCACCTGAGTTCAAGTATCTTTAACTTTTTACTCGGGTCAAACAAATAAGTTTAACCAGAGATTACTAAAGTGAAGATAATCCTCTTTGAAGCATGTGAATTCCACTGCTTGTTTGATGAATTTATTGTGAAAGGTGAGCTGTAGAAAAAATGAAATGTTTATATATATATATATATATATATATATATATATATATATATATATATATATATATTATAGAGAAGTCAAGGCGTACGCTGAGTTGTAAAACGTTTATTATGACGTTTCGATCCAAACTAGGACTCGTTGTCAAAAGTGAGTGAATGAGTGTGTGAATGGGACGGCTGGTTCCGTGCGTCATGGTGTGTTGCTCGTCTGTCAGTTTCCCGATTTCCGTCATCGGTTTTGCCAGGGTGACGTAATGCTTATCAACCTCGACGTGTCGGTTGAACGAGTTGATCGAAAGGAGGGCTTCGATGACCAGGCGCTCCCCCTTCTTCTTTGCTCGGGCGACTACTCTCGCGCTATCGATTTTGACCTCGTGACCTGTCTCTGTGCAGTGGTAAAAATCTATGAGTGTGGGTCGGAGCGTCGTAATGCTAGTTTGTGTTCCTGTAGGCGAGTACGTAGTTGTTTACCTGTCTCGCCTATGTATTCCTTATCACATCCTAGGCAAGCGATAGTGTAGACCACTCCTGATTGATCGTGCTGGTCCACACGGCATTTTCCGTTGAATAAGGCGGTCCACAGGGTGCTGACGGGTTTGTGGGCAACTTTGATGCCCAACGATTTTAGCATACGATCTACTGCCTCTCATGCTCCTCGTATGTATGGTAGCACGACCATGCTTTCTGGGCTACTTTTCTTTTGGCTTTTTTTGTTATTTCGGATGCAAGAGTTTACGAAGCTTTTTGCGTAACCGTTTGCCATGAACAAATTGAAAAGCCTGATCAGTTCCTTTTTTTCGGAGTTCGGGTGTGCTGCAGTGTGTTTCGGCCAGGTGGAATAGGGTGCGCACACAGCTCTTCAAGTGACATGTTGGGTGGTTGCTTTGGAAGTTCAGTATGCGGTCGGTCGTCGTTGGTTTCCGATAGACCGTTGTTTCTAGATTTCCGTTTGTTTGCCTCATGATCAGAATGTCTAGAAACGGCAGTTTTGCGTCGCATTCTTCTTCCTTTGTGAATTTTATTCCAGGTACGAGCGTGTTCAGATGTTGATGAAATCGATCTAGTTAGACTTTTTTTAGCACCACAAGCGTGTCATCAACGTATCTGATCCACAAACGAGGTCTGATTGTTTCGAATGCCTTGGCTTCGAATTGCTTCATGACTGCATCTGCTAGCAGGCCTGAAAGCGGCGACCCCATCGGTGTGCCTCGTATTTGTTTGTATATTTTTTCATTAAATTGTAAATAGGTTTCCATGCAGAGGTGCACCAGACCCATTAGGTCTCTTGTTGATAACATCGTTCTTTCTTGTAGACTGGAGTCGTTTTCCATCAGGCTTCGGATTCCGTCTAAGGCCATCTGCCTTGGGATGTTTGTGAACAGTGATGTCACATCAAAGGAAACCATTATTTCATCTGTTTTCATTCTGAAGTTTCTTATTTGTTTCAGAAAAGCAATGGAGCTTTTTATGTCGTGGTTGTCTTCTGGAAGAGTCGGGTTCAGGAGTCTGAAAAGATATTTGGCTAGTTGATAGTTCGGGGCCGTAGTGGACGCGACGATTGGTCGTAGTGGCACTTGCGGCTTGTTAACCTTAGGAAGTCCGTAGAGTCGTGGAGTTGGACCTTCCATGGGTTTCATACGTTTGTATAAATCGTCTGTGATCTTCTTGCTTTTTTTGAGTGTGGTTAGTGCTGTGGAAGTTCTGCTTGTTAGTTTTTTGATCGGATTTCCTGTGACTGGTTGATAGGTTTCCTCATCACAGAGTAGCGTTTCTACCTTTTTCTTATAATCCGAGTTGTCGAGTATTGCGATTGCATTGCCTTTGTCTGCAGGGAGAATGACTATTTCTCGATCTTTTTGTGATGTTTTTACAGCCCCCACTTCATGGTTAGGAAGGTTGTATACTCGTCTAGATTGCGCGAGTTGTCGCCAGATCTTAGATCGTATCTGTTGACGTACTTCTTCTGTCACCGGGCATCTTCTTATTCCGGCTTCGGCTGAGGCAACAAAGTTGGCTGGCCTGGCATTGGCGTAGTTGAATGTTAGCCATTTCAACAAAACAGATGTTTCGGTTGGGAGCAGTTGGTGTTTAGAAAAGTTGTGGATTGGTTTGGCGTATTCAGATTCTGCTGGTTTGAGTGCGCTGAGTTTCCTTGTTAGTCATTCTCTGACCTTAGACCAATTTGCGTTCGATGTCAATTCGATGACATTTTTCATTCTCATCATCCAGTGGTCATCAAGTAATTTTGTAGCTTCCATTACTGATCGGTTCTGCTGGGTTTCGTAGGTGCATATATATATATATATATATATATATATATATATATATATATATATATATGAATCAACTCTGGCTGGTCACCACTAAAGGTGAGTGAAGACATGGACTACCACCTGTCCTGTATAAGTGTAATAATCGTAATGAACTGAGCTGACAGGACGTACTGAAATTGCCCCCACCCAGAACTACGTGAACGAAAGTAGCAGGAAGACCAAGGCTGCGAAATAGCACCTCAGTTGTATTTCAGAACAGGTTTGCATAAATATGTTAAATTACAGAACATAATTGGTGGACTCGAAGATGACCAATCACAGGAAGCTTTTTCGGAATTGTCCGCGGCGATCCTGATTGCTTGAGGCTCATCCACGTATGTGACTACGAAGCTGTACCTGGCCGTATCACGTGTGACAACTGCTGAATCACCACATTAAGCCATTTGTATTTCAGAGGTGCAATGCTCACACCATATTTGAGCACCTCAGTCCTCTAATGGTTCAAAACATGTGGCACTGTATATGCTTAATTATCCAGCAAGATGATATCATCACCATAGCCTAAGTCAAAACTTTGTTCACTGGAATGAGTTCAACTTCATCATCTAGAAGATCAGACGAGGCAAAGTTGAAAAATGGGAATATTGGGCAAACCCGGAAGTGCTCCACTCGAGACGGCAAAGGTTGACGAAAGCAGGCCATGGACTCTGACCCGACCTGAGGTAGGACAGGACAACTCTATGAAGACCGAAGCATAATTCTCAGATACTCAATTTTCCAGCAAACAGTTCCAAAGTGCTGCTCAAAACGAAACCATTATTGGGGGGAAAGCGGCTCCGGCTTCGGGAAGCACGTACCTTTATCACACGTAAAGTGACTCACAATAGAGAGATAAACCCCGCAGCCAAAAGAGGCACTGTAAGAAGAAGTTTGGGGAACATTCGTGTCAGAATCAGGTTGTTGACATTGATTTTGAAGGGAGAACGATTGTAAGTGGGGAAGAGGACAGAAAGAGGCAGAGTGTTCCACATTTTGGCAGTCCGTGGAAGAAGGAAGATTTACAGATAGAGGTAAGACAAGTGGGGACAAAATCCTGATAAGGATGACTGGTGGCCTGTGTGCGAGAATGGCGGGTAAAAGTTAGGAAGGGGAACCGCCAATGGAAGCTTCGGAGAACGGAACTTAAAAGAGTAACGGTAGAGAAGAGACAATGAAGCAATCACCCAACTGTGCTCCAGTGACTGCAGAATGAAGGTTAGGGAAGGATCTTCGATCAACCGGATACGTAGAGTTTCACCTCAGTAGAAGCTCGATCAATTTCACACTATGAACACTTTGCTAATCAGTGACTTTTGGCTATTTTTTCCTTACTATGCTTAGCAGATACATACGAACTTCACAAGTCTAGGATAAATACAAGATTTTTAAACTGCACATCAACTGAAAGAGAGCGATCAGCATTATCCATTCCATTACAAAACTTTCGTACACCGAATAGAAAGAAACTATGTAAGTTAGAAAGATGAACTGTAGACGATCTGCAGACCTCATGGGTGGAACTAGGACTTTCATTTGGTTAATCTTTGATGAAAATTCTCTCACATGATTGTCGTAAACCATTCCTTTTGACTTTAATCCAGTATAGTTGGTTACGATTCGCACTGTTTCTCTCGGCTGTATAGAAGTATTTAAACCTGCCAGAACTTAACAGCCAATGTTTGATGTTAACGCCCTTGCGGTAGATACGCTGCCATCTACGCTGCTTCGGCAGAGATCCACATGTAAAGGCTATTGTTTCAGCCAGAGCCTTGTCGGTTTTCATCAGTGTCCTAACTTCGGGGCAGCCGGGTGATTGAAAACTGAGAAACGGAAGTGCATGTCTTACTTTCATTGGGTGTGTGTTGTTTGGTGTTGATATTTGGCACCACTCGTGGGCGAATCACTGGGAGTTGTAGATCTCCTGGGGTTTGAAGTCCGGCCACAGTAACTCGTTAGAACTGTCTATTTGACCATTTGTGAAGACCATGAAACAGACGAAGTACAATGCTTCCAAGGTCTTTCAACGTCCGTGAAAAATGCACTCGTTGACTGTTCACAAGCTCAATTGCCCCGAATCATTAGCGACCGAAAAATAACACCGATCTTCACAGCTACGTCAGCTACTGGCACTCAATAATTTTGCAACAGTGTAGTTAGGTATATCAGAGAAGAATACACCAGTTCTCTGCTACCTGAGAAACTGGACACATTGAGTGGGTCACTTCGTTGTATCCGTTACTTTCTTGTGGTGACGTGTGGGGTTACGAAGTACTTAGGTAACTTATCGATCGAGAAAATGCCAGTGTTGGTTCAAATTTTGAAGAAGATGAACTGCATATCTGACCTTCCTGTTTATTGTTTATTCCCGAATAACCTACCTTTTCGTTGCTCAAGTAAAGTACAATTCATGTCCGATTTGGGATATCAGTGGTTTATTGAGATTAGTCTTCAGAGTCAGCTGACTTTTACTTTGACCTGGATGCATTATGGGATAATTTAATCAATTTCATAGTGTGACCTTGAATAGAATGGAACGACCTACTTAATAGATGAGGTCAACACAAGCGATCTCATCCGGCAGAAAGGCCAAGACTATTTTGAAGGATATGATAGCATATCGTCAGATGTAGCTAAAAGTGGAGGTCACTGGTGCTGAATAACGTCTTTCCTGCGTGGCATTCAGTAATTCACTGTTAGCGATACGAGTTATTCCGTATGAAATGCATGCGGTTTAGTGAGTGGAGTGGTATCCGGAATTTTACATTCATAATTGCAACTATTTCAACCATTACTAATTACAGACTTAGCATGGCAACATCTAGTCTATTAGTCAGTATTCATTAGGTCTACTTGGGGACCAGTTTGAGAGTGTCATAAAAGAATAAGAGTTCAAGCTCACCAAACGGGACGTCAACCGTCGAAGGTCAAAGGTCAAGTTCTTAGAGGCGAAGCCGATAAACAAACGTCGAGGATTGGGCAAAACGTCGTCTACGAAGCTCAAGGTCAGGACTAATGACAAACCCATAAATATAGGAAATCACTACCAACAGCACACATGCACTGACGATGTCACCTCGACGGATGATGAAACGTTTGCTATCTAAACTCCAAGCTCAGCGATCAGAACATCATGGCAACCAACAACCTGAGCTACAACCAACACAAATATTTGAAACCAATGAGAATGAGACCTGAAGGAAAATTACGGGAGTAAAGATGAAGCAGTCAGATCCAGAAGGTTCTATGCAAGTCCTGTTTAAGCTGACTTCCATTACCTACTGTGACAAATGCGATCTGGTCACAGATCTGAGAGTGGCCAATCAACTAGTTGATCAGCTGCTGATTTCAGTATTCCACAATGTTGCGGAAAGTAGAACACAATTTCGGATTAGAACTGAATCGTAGCTGTTGTCACAAAAACCGCCTTCTTTCGGCCCACGAACAACGATTTCTAGTTGGAATTAAAACCTGAAAATCATTCACAAACGCCGTGGGATAAATCACTGAACCAGCGAAACTGTAACCGGTATCAAACACTGACCTATCCATCGGATCTGCGTGACATTTTTTCCTATTCTGTATCCAATATTATCATCAAAGTGCTTGAGTGCAAATTTTCTCTGGTCATATGATACATTTTGTCATCCTTTTTCATGCCCAATTCTTTTAGTTTTACTAGAATGGGAGAGATAATTCGTAGCACACCTGCATGGGTTTTAGCAGAGAAAGGTGCCTCTGAAACATCCAATCTTATTTGAACAGTTAGAGATACAAAAAATTGTTTAAAACCGTTCTGATGCAGTGTTCGTTGTCTTGTTGAAAGACGTCACACTAATACAGCTGATAGACAGTGCCTCAAGTCTACCTATTTCTATGCGAAGAACATTGCAAAATATACGATAAACACTTTGTAAAACGGAGAAATTTCTAATGTGCTGATTGCGGTGATGATTCGGATGACGTTGACGGTAATAACCGTAAGGCGAGCAGATACAATACCACCCCACTTACATCAAAAATCCAAACTTCGGAGCATGTGTCTTCCTGAAGGTTGGCCTCGGTAACCGACGGATCAAATTTGGTAGAACCACAGGGTGATTCTAAAATTGCACTCTTCATCTTTTCACTCTTCTTCCGATTCAAAGTAGATTGAGATGATCAAGCTACTGTGGAGTGCTCAAGTATACGGATGATGGGGAGAGTGAGTGTCGGGTACGCCTACCTGATGAGCGGCGAAAACTGAGAAACCGGTCGTGTGCTTCCAGGGAAATTCTGTCCTGTCATCCAGGTAAGATACCGTACTGCTAACACTGGTTAGGGATATCTTCAACATCCACGACATAACTAGCGTTCCTGGTACAAACATTAATTTACGCGTTCAGCAGTATACTACTATTCAGTGACTTATTTCGATATTCTCAGATCAATTTTGATTATGCCTCAGTAAAATTTCATAACCATCTACAATGAAACTTTGACAAACCACCCTTAAATGAACTCTTTTATTAATCACAGGCAAATGTAATGTTTCGCCAATTACTCCAAAAATCAACTGGGACTCACCTTTGCTGGTAACCAAACGAAAGTGATGGTCTATCTGATGAAATACTTTTACTGAATGTCACTTTTCAATCTGGTTCGTCCTCTCAGTTAACCGAATCGAAGACCTATCAGACCAAAACTCTTTTTCTTCAATATTCAGGCGTGCTTATCGAAAGAAAAAATACATATCAGGATTGGTTCTTGTCCTTAAAAAGAATGTACTCCTGCTAATGGTTCTACTTTATTAAAATCGTAAACCAATTTCCAGAATATGTATTTGCGTACTATCTGCTTTTCTTCTTTCTACGGACGGTTAAACAGAAACCTAGAATGTGATCTTCATTTGATGCAATTGGTCAATTCTTTTACAAACTGCCTTCTTTAGGACCAGTGACGAATAATAAGCTACAAATTAGAGCATGGTGAGCAGCATCCAGACGAATAAGGGTAAACCTCTGACCATGGTAAAAATAGGAACTTAAAAATACACCAAATAAAAAGGCGAATGATGAGTGCTCTTACTATTACTATGGTTGAACAAGTAGTTACACAAAGAGATAGAGAGATTATTTGCTTCGAATGAGAGCCTGGTTAATTAAATCAACAAATTACTAACTTATTGACTAATTGGTTGACTGACCGACTAGTTCCAAATCGATGTGAATAATTTCACATAATTGCGGAAGCGCGTTGAATGGCTTTGCGGTAAATAGTCACCATTTTCCATCTGGTAATTTTGCGTTAGTTCCACGGCCAAGTCCAATTGTTGTATTCTTAAGAGACTAGAATTTTACAACAGTTTTACTGTAGGTGTAAAGACTTATTGAATTTGAACAAAGAAATTCAGCTCGTCGTATCGAGAAACTTCGTTAAGCTGGTTTAGTCCAGGTCTCATGCTCTCTATTTTAATTTTGTCTTGTATTAACCAAACTATTTGATTACTCAGCATGCACTGTCAGCACTAAGTTCCATGCCGACCATACCCCTGGCTTCCTCACTCGCGTAACAATTGTTGTTCGGTCATATTGAGTCACGCAGTTCTTCTCAGTCTTGTTTCTACGACAAGTATCGATTGACCCAATTCTCATGATTCTAATAGCTGTCTTTATCTGTTCGAGGTACTCGATCAAGTAACCTTCTCCCCGGTTTTGGAATGATCCATTTCATAATGGCCTGTGTTACATGAAGAGACACAAACGTTTGGAAGTAATCATTTTTCTCTCTCCATCAGTACGAATGGCTGAACTTAGCCATCTCTCTCCCTATGATCTCGCCCTTTCTCTTAACCACGTTATTCCGCTTGTTCCTCACCCACGCTTGCGTGAGTTTGTTCCCTCGAATCATTAATTCCCTTCTATCCGTTGATTGGCCAAATGCCCCGATAAATAAGGACCTACTTTGTAAACCACCTGACTCGTTTCTGCGTTGCGGCCTCTAACGTTCGCCTTCTAGTGTTGCTTGGGGGTCTTGTAGCCTTTCTTGACTGTATTTATTCTGTGGTCGGTTGGCTCACAATCTGAGGTATGTTATTGCCATTGTTTGACAATCTGTCCTCTAGTACACATAGTAAAGCGACCCTATGTTATCTGCCTTGGGACTTGCGATTCGTCTATCTGCGAGCCACTCAATTACGGGACAAAACCCTGTACAGTAAGCCTGAAGTAAAATGGCTTTTTTTGAGATGTCCGAATGTTGAAAACAAGAATAATGTCGACAGTTATCCAGGAGACGTAAAAGTGATGACTTACTGCATACAACCTGAACTGACCACTTTCAAGTTTTTTTTATCTTTTGTCAGTATTAATTACCATGATGACTCAATACAGTGAAGAATATTCATTTCTCTTGGAGCACAAGCCTTTCGCAATTCTGACATTCCCAGCTGGGCTGCTCTGATCTAAACCTGAGCCGCACACAACCGGGTACTTCTCCAGGTCGTGAATGCAGGCACGGTCACCAAACCGGTGGTTAGCTGTGAATAAAGTGGTCTTAGGCTCAATGAATAAGCGGCCGTGAACGAGCAGCGGCAGTCCTTGAGGACGTGGTGGGTATTCCTGTGTAAATATCACGTAGGTCTGTTGGCTGCACTGCGACGTGCCGCATGCTGCACGCCTCTAAACAAAACCATTCTTTTTCGGCCTTACAGGTTGCAGTTGGATGTGCAAAGGCAAGACGTGCACCTTCAAACAAAGAAGGTCGAACTGGGCTACGGGATATCATAAAAGTCCTGAACGGTGCTGGAGACACGGCTTCGTAACACTGTTTTCCAGACTCTCCACGGATTATTGTGAATTTAAGCACCCTCATCATGCTATGGCGTCCTGGGTAGGCGGCTCGCCTCTTGTTCCCGCGATCGAGGTGAGAAAACAACCTGCTTCGACCCCTTACTGTAGAAAACAGGCACACAGTCTGCTGGAATGTGAGGACGCTACCGGATGTAGGTAGTCAAGGCACCAAAATGCGAACGTTACATGATTACCTCGGGGACATTGTCCGCCTTTCGAAAGTTCGACTACTCTACTCCCGTGTTCGGTGTTTTACGATTCCGGGAGTGGATACAGTTTATTGGCTCTATCGTAGTGGGGGCCTAAGGACAACTTCGGACGCCATGGTGTCGCACTCACCTTGAGCAAAGGGCCAAAAGCACCCTGATTTCATGGGTAACGATTTCTTCGAGGTCGGCCCTAGCAATCTTCAAATGCTCTCCCCAGAATCGGTCGGTGATTGCTATCCATGTACCGACAAATGCCGTTGAAAATGCAACAAAAGGTGACTTTTATGGCTAATTATAAGATGTAATAAGTCGTGTTTCAAGAAGTGACGTACTCTTCGTCGCCACTGACTGAAACGCACGAACAGGCCCCTCGGATGAGTTCACTAACTATGTCCTAGGAAAGTTTGAACCTGTCCAAAGTTGTGAGAATGAAAACCGCGTAGTGAATCTGGCCGATACTAATAGGTTAGACATCTGAAACACTCGCTTACAACACCCTAGAAGACATTAACTAAACTGGTTCTTAAACGATGGTTGCACAGCGCATCAAACTGACCACATTCTGGTGCCATCCCGTTGAATTTTCTCGACGGAAGGCTGTCGAGCGTACCGCGGTGTAGTTCCGGGAAATACTAATGGTACGGACCACTTCTTTGTACAGTCTGTGCAAAATATTCGGCATCATCTCATTTAATCCGAAATGCTGATATACGGTAGAATTCCAGCTTATGTAGGTGATGCTACCCCCTCTCAATGAACAATAGTGTTGACAACATTTTGACTATGGAGAGTAGTACCTGTTGCACAAATTGGAATTCAACCGTATGTCACGATTTCGACCGAATTGAAGTGAGTCCGAACTCTATGGACAGACTGTGCATGCCAGCGTCAAAATGCATCTGTCTGCGCACCTCAAAGTCTCGCCACCGAGCCGAGGTAATGTCACAGCTCTGGAAATACCAGAAAGGCGCAACACTCTCGAAGACTACGGCAGTCCGGCCGATTACTGTAACTAGTATGCAAACTGATGGGTCCTCCGTGGAATAACAGCGGAAGGTGATCAAATCGATGGTCCACAAGGTTGCTTGAAAAGAGCTAAGAGGAACTGAAGAACGTCTAAAAGACTGGATCTCAGAGACCACCTTGCAACTACCAGCCGAGGCCAAGGAAGCCCGAGTAGTGGGAAGCTCTGAACGCCGAAAACTACAGCGATAGGCCTCGTGCTCAACTAGAGCCTATTGTAAGAGGTGCTGGATAGAAGTGGCGGAGAAAATGGAGACCACTGCCGGTACTAGTGACTCCAGTAAATTACTTCGACTCATTCGGAGCGCTTCAAATGAACGATGCAAGCCTTAATCCGTTCTTCTTGATGTAGCTGGCCAGAGTATCCCCAAAATGAGAAGAAAGATCAAACTTTGGGTAGAGTATTTTGACCGACTTTTCGTCGACGTTCCGGTTACTCCGCAAACCCCAATTTTCCCCGAGTGTAGAGATGTACAACGTCAACTGCGAGCCTCCAAGCGTGACAGGATTCTCCAGGGTCATCAACCAGTTGAAAAACAGGAAAACTGCTGGAGAGGATAGCATACCACCAAAAGTGTGTAAGATCTGTTTGTTATCATTGGTAGACATGCTGGTAGTGCCTTTCCGACCTATATGGGAAGGAGAGACTTTCTCTGCGTTCTGGGGTGCCTCTGTTCTGTTACCCTATTCCCAAGAAAGCAGACAAGATAGTGTGCAAGAACTACTGGGAGATCGGTGTAATTGACTTCGCAGCAAAGATTTTATGTACACTACTACTCGGTTGCCTCTCATCTGCAAGGGACTCCTCACTCGACCGAACCAAGGGGGTTTGCGCCGTTGCAGAGGCTGTGTAGGATAAATATTCATATAACGTCAAGAACCGGAACACTGCTACAAATTCCGGCAGCCAATACTAGTCTGCTTCATTGATTTCCGGGCTGCCTTTTACCTAGATAATAGTGAAAGCCTTTGGGGTATGCCAGAATCTGACAGTATTCCTGTCAAACTCTCAAGGATCCTGTGGGCTTACTATGCCTCCACATGCGCACATGTCCGAGTGTATGGCAAAGATTCTTCCGCGTTCGCAATCAATTCCAGAGTTAGACAGGGATGTTCTCTCTCTCACCAATGCTGTCCAACGATCCAGCCGACTGGACAATAAACAAAGTCTTAGCTGATTACTCCGGTGTCCAATTCAGTCCAACGGTGCACATCTCGGACCTGGAGTTTGCCGACGACGTTTTTGTGCCAGGAAATTCTCCCGCCACACTCCAGCCAGTCCTCGACCGACTCGATTGTTTCTCGAGGACTATTGGTCTTGAATTTAGTTCAGCGGAAACAAAGGCTTTGTCGGCTTGTGCTGGGCCTTCAGCTCAGCAGTTGTCCATCAATGGTCAGGCGATCGAGTATATACCATCGTTTAAATACCTGGAGTCAACTCCTCCTCCAAACGGTCAGGCGAAGAACAAAGTACTGACAGGGACTGGAAATGCATAGAAGGCGTTTTCACCAGCTTCGGTGTGTGTCATGGTGTTGAAGTGAAATTAGCCTTCATACGAAGACTCGCGTCTTCTTTCCCGCTATATGGCCCACGCTCACATACGGGTGTGAAATCTGGCCACTGTGAGCTAAGAATACCAGGAACCTGGAAGTTTTCGAACACCGGTATCTTAGTCAAATCCTTCCTACTAACTGGCGGGAAGTGCTATCCAACACAGAAATGCTGTGACATTGGCCAAATCTGAGTTCTTCTTCAACGCAGCCACCTACAGAGGTTCGGCCTTGTACTCCGGCAATCCGACACAGAACTGTCCAGGCAAATACTCTACCCTGCGCCAAGTACGGGGTGATGCTGTTGCCTTATTGATCAACTAAACACGTCCTTGAAGATCGTCGAGGAAGACTTGGAACCCCTCGGACAACATACAGTCTACGGTGTGCGATAATGGAAGTAAAACTGGCTCATGATTTGAACTGAGCTCCCATCCGACCGTCGCTCATGGTCGGCTATGATGCACGATATCCATGGGTCTGACTTATCCTCTGGCATAAGATAGTCGTGTAAAAGTAAAAGTGAAGCAAATCCATCATCTGATGACGGAAAATCTACTTGTATATTTCACACCCGAAAGTTCACGCCGCAAGTCGGAGTCGAACGCCGACCTACCGTTTATCGGGACTTTGTTCGACTGTCTACATCACTGAAGCTCTCATTGTCATCAGTACAACATAGGGAATGCTCAGTAACTTCGAAAACACATCCGGAGATGTGAATCACCATAAAGCTAGTAAAAATATATCAGCTACAAGAAGTTCTTCCTCATTCAAAGGTCTTCAAAAGGATTAAGTGTGAATTTATAATAAGGATCTCTCGGACATGGTCCGCAAAATAACTTTGTCAGCTTGCAGTACTTTAGACAAGAAAGCGAACAGAAAGGGCGGTTCGCGTGACGGCCGCGTCACGAAAGTAATGGAAATGTAATAAAAGAAATGCGGTTCATGCTTTCGGTTTTCGGGCCCCAGTAAGATTCAAGTCGAGTTTTGTCACGTGTACATTTCAAGCTTTCTCTCGTTGAAGAGATTCAACGATCTTAGCTATGAATCATACCGAAACTCCTCGTGCATTATTCTGAATGTTTGGTTGAAAACCGTTTTCTTGGAGTAGTCTGCCTGTTGAGCTATGACTTTCTAGTAACCTCTCTTTCCCGGCAGTGACCGAGTGTCATTAGTCGATTAGTTTCTAAGTCTGAGATACGTGGTTCGAACACCAACTAAAACACCACACGTCAACTCTGACGATACGTGGCGTTTCGTTCTTGTCCCTAGAGTAAACACTCCTTACTTATTGAGATCCAATGTGGTTTGCCATTCTAACTTCCGAGTCACGACTTTCTGTCCCATTTGATAGTTCAGTGATCCTCAGTGTTGGTGGGTATACTCATTACACTGTACTCATGCACATGTCTGAAATATATCTTATTTTTATGACTTACGAGCCGGTGATTTCTGTCCAACCGTCATCACACAGCGTCACCGTGTTCGAGCGGACAGGTCTTCGTGAGCCGTGAAAAACAAACTCATCCTTAAGTGGTTACTTTTTTGTATTTCAAAGGAGAATTTTCCATAGAAACCGACGCATGATAAATTTGGGACTGCAAAATATAGCCCATTACCTTCGTCCAAGGGTCGTTTTTAGTACAAGATGAACCCCTGCAAAGTTTCAAATGATATTTTCGTGTGTGTGTGTGTGTGTGTGTGTGTGTGTGTGTGTGTGAATGTTCAAGATAAGAGGAAATCCGAAATCGTTGATCAGAACCAGAAATGTATTTGGGAAGATTCCGATATGATGTTCCGAAAAGCAAATCTCACTCCTTTTCAGTATATTCAATGCCTAATCAGTATGTGTGACTCTGAAACCCGCGAAATAAAACTAACTATCCAAGGTAAAGCATCTCAATCGAAAAGTCGATCTACCCTGGCTTTCCAGATGCGAATGATTTCAAGGGTGCTACTTTCCTTGTTTTAGTTCAAAAGTCCAAAAGTCCAATAAGCAAACATTGGAAAATTGGGGATCTGAATTTGTATTAATCGGCAAGTAATGACAGTTCAAAGCAAAAGATGACTCTGAAACAAATGCTCTAAGTATGACTCCGAACGAATTTGTGGACGAAACGCCGGATCGAGATCTTTGTTTCTTGGTTGGGGGTGTGAGTTCCTTAGCAAGTAGCTCACCGGTCACCAATCGGTCCTTTGTTCGACTTTGCTTTTGTCCTTTGATCCCCTTTTCTCTGATCCGACAAACCGATTGCGTGATACTTGTATAATCCTTGCATTCTAGCCTCGGATTCTGCTTTTGTTTTCGCTGTGACTTTTTTGTGGTTTTCATTAATGAAATTCACATGAAACGTGCATACACAAAAGCGCTTGCAAAGGGACATACTGGCGCACATGCGAATCCGATTGAGAGTATTTTGTCTACACATGGACTGCCTGTTGTCGCACATGGAACAAACAAAACAAAACTAAAAATACTACCTTCTTCTACTTTACACACACATACACATCACACTGGGGTATATAAAAACAGTGTCCAACAGTTAATTTCGATAAATGCTTTGCTACCCGCCAGCTCCCTCCCTCTCCCAATTTCCTAAGTCTTTGTTCAGTGGCGACGGAATGAATACGCAAATTTCAGACAGTCGGTATTGGGGTCTTTTCCAGTTTCACCATTCGGTTAAAGGAATGTGTGGTTAAGTAATCAATACTGAGCACACCTTTGATTACTTGATTCCGTGCTGTTCTGTTCAGTTTAGCCAAAGGTTTTATCACTAATGAGAATTCTCGGCATGGTGTATCTGACTCACTTTAACTCGAGCAATTACTGAGTTGAATCCAACAAGTATGTTAAGGAGAGGATAAAATCGGGAAAGGCTTATTTGCTTATGGAAGATTTTGTGTCTTACTCACGCGCTGACCTTTATTAACTCCCCGAAGTGATTTATTCTCGCAGTTGTTAGAATTTATCCATCAATTGTACATCTAAAGTTCCCTATTTTGCCACTAGATAGTGCTTTGTATCAACTGATAACACAAAAAAGCGCCACGAAAGAAACATGATGCGAAATTGAACCCCGAATTGGTAATCATAATTAACTATAGATGACCCATAATTGGATAGCAACTAGGTAGTTAAAGTGTTGTTGTTGTTTTCTCTGTTGGCGGAAGTATTGGAGTTGTAAAATAGCTTCCACATCAGTCAGTCAGTCAATTTTCAGCCCGGTACCGTGAAGTAAACAAGCAAATCTATACAGCCTAAAATGCTGCATCCGATCTCCCAGATGGAACTCAAGGGAGCAGCAGCCTTATTGATTTTTGAAATTCCAAAGCAATTCAGAATGACTTGTAATTTCAGAGAATATGCCCATCGACTCATGAAAATGCTTGTAACACGAAGAAATTTCTTTTCGATATCACTTCAGGCATTTGCGTATTTAGTACTGGGTAACTGATAGTACACGTGTGGCTATAGATAGCGGTGGGCGAGAACGCGTGCAACAAATCCGGTAGCTTGACAATATGCTCCAACATGATGAACCTTGTCCGTGATATGAACGGCAATAAGTAGGAAGTGTGTGATCATACCTTCATTGTTCATACCTGACTTTTCACATCACACAGTCATGCATTTCACTGTCGATCACACCACGGACAAGGTTCTTCATGTTGAAGTATGCTGTCAAGGTACCGGACTTATGATTTCTTCTAAATGAACGAGAAGAAGGTGGAAACTCGATTAAAATTATCCCATCTGACATTATTAGTACAACTTTGATCCAGCACAGATAACAATACAAATTATTAAAAAAAAATCACTACTGACTTTCTTTCCGGTTTAAGGGTCCCTCAGGAACAGAAATACAACTGCGTGTGTGTGTGTGTGTCTGTACGGAATTTTTTTTCCCATCAGCATCAAGAAACAGAGGCTTCCAGCTTATCCTCGACCATAATCCAAGTTTATTCGATGCTAGTGCCTCAAGTCGAAATAACTCAATTGCATGTATGTATGTAATTCACCTCCGTTCCGTTTCAGACTGTGTGCCAAACAAAACATGCTACAATCGGGAAGGAACGGGGGGGGGAAGTCCGAGTTTTTGATTTGTTTGTGGGCGCAATACTGCCAGGTTGTCCAGGCCAAAGCAGGTGGTTTTCTCAGGAATCCACAACCGGACCCTTTAGTTACCCAAAGCTGAATTCACAAGGCAGCAGGACGAAACGTGGTGACTGAATGCTCAATTTATCCGCCCTTCGAATAAGGCCAAACATCCTGGATGCCCATTGCACCTCTTCGTCCCAAGTGCCGGTGAGCATACCGTTGTGCACCTCATACGCCACCCACAGTTGGTTTGGAATCAGGGTTTAGCCATCTCCCCTAGACTGACAATTAGTCAGTCAAACCAGTGGAGAGGGCTGGGCACACCCTTTTGTCCTCTCATCTTAGTGGGAATATCGCCATGAGAAGGCAGTGAGTAGGACATCCTCAGCAGAGGTTGTGTTAGACACAAGGTCAATTGGAAGCATGTACATAAATAAATAATAAATACTTTTTTTACTTCCTTGTTTATTTGTTATACAACATTGTACAACAATTCAGAAAGGGAAGTCGCTGCAATAGAAGGCTACCTAATGGGAAAGTGACCGGTGGTGGCGGGAATCGAACCCGAATCGCTATGGTCCAAAGTCCACGATGATAACAGCTTGACCACCGCCGGTCAATGTATGTAGCTCGCAGTTACTCGTGAGTAGTGTGTGGGACTGGTAATACTTTGTTGGCTGACTATCATCTGGACTAACTCTCTCACGCACAAACCTCAGGTCATCCGACCAATCCTGCATTCGGAAGCACAAGACTCGAGTTTTGCTCTTGTTAGAGCTCATCAGTGGTGCATGTCCTCTGCCACATCCAGGGTTTGAATCCGAGCCTTCTCAGCTGGAAGGCATGTGTGTTGCCTCTTCGCTACCCCGCTCTCGTCTGGGCAGATACAAATCACCGAGTTAAATTTGTTCAAATGTTGCCCTCTACGACAGTCGAGAATGCGCGGCAGCTTCGAAAGGAGACACGGTCACTGTCCCGTTAACTCCAAGAGGATGTCTCCCACTAAATCCAATCACACAGGTCGACCACTGATGAGCTCCAACAGGAGAGAAACTTGAGTCTGGTGCCTCCGAGTGCAGCTTTGGTCGGTTGACTTGAGGTTTGTGTGCGAAAGGTGTAGTCTAAAAGACATTCAGCTAACAAAATTATTTGGTACTCTTTCGGCCGGAGGGTGCTACCGCATGCTTCGTGTGCCTTTTTCTAGCTCATCGTGTTCTGGCCATCGAACGTCTTCCTGTTCTTTGTCCGTCCATTGTCCTTGATTGTTTTCGAACAGGGATACCTCGTTTATGTAAGATATGACATACCCAACCATGTTATTATTATTATCATTATTTATACTATTAGTAGTAGTAAAAGTAGCGGTAATAGTAGTAGTAGTGGCAGTAGCGGTAATAGTAGCTATAGTAGTAATATTAGTATTAGCAATGGTATCTGTAGTAGTACTAATTATAAGAGTATTGCTTTTCTCTCCCTTCAAAGATCCACAGCTTAGATCGCTTTGTGCGTTGTTTCTTTAACTAACCCTTCATAGTACGTTGGTTAACCGTGCAACAGTCAGGCAGTCACTGGGAGTGTGAAAAATCTGCAGCTTCAAGATACGACGGTGGGAAAAATCATATGAAGAGCGGTCTACCGTCTCACAAAGAATCGGTTCCGAACTTGCATGTCCACATGCAAGATAGCCATCAAATGACCCATAAACACCAAAACATTGCTGACAGCGTTTCAATGAACTTGGTCAAAACGAGGAGCGCTTGAAAGATGCCTGTATTGTAAATTACACGCTTTACGCAATCACTCACAAAGTAGTAATATCCCTTAGCTCACTATTAGTTGCTGAAGACCGTTATTCAATCATCAAAAATCTGCATCAAAAGCCTCGAAAAACTCTATGTATTTATATATGTATGTATGTATGTATGCATGTATGTATATATGTATGTACCTATGTATGTACATATCAACGTGGACATTCTCAATTCATGCTTGCTCATCCTCCCTATAAAATCAGTACCGGACATCTATCAGACGTTATGAAGATACCATACACTTTATTCTCTTACGAAATTTTATTCATCAAAATAATCAATATTTGAAGTTAGAATCACAAACTCTCATAATTTGCTGGCACATTGATGAGTGGATAAGTATTCTCGGAAGCGCATAACCGGTTGCACTGATATTGTCGCTCAACGGGTATGCATATCCGGTGCTCTGCAATATCTTTGTTCCTGAGGTTAATTGCGACCAACACAGCAAATTATCGGTGAATCACAATTGTGTTTCCTCAGTGGACTACTCTAAGAGGCAAATGCACACACACTCCTAATGCACAAATTAGATTGTTGTGGATAAGCCACGGACTCCGATTTACCAACCACTCAGATGACCAAACTCCTTTGAAACTATTTCTTAGTCAAAGACAAAAACCGGTTCATCATGCGTAAATGCTTAGTAATTACCAAACACAAAGTGGTCGTACTACAAACTGGGAGAATGAAATACTGAATAACCTGAGTTTTTCTCCCACCCCATGCATGTGCATGTCTGGTCACGTCAAGATATACTAATACTTCCTTTCTCCTAATACACAATCTACCAGCTATAGTTACGCAGAATGGTTCGCGAGGGGAGGGATAAATTATGTTTGCATTTACTTAGCTGAAAGTAATTACCAGCGTTTATGAAAGTAAGGGTGGCTGTTAGGCGCACGAGTCAAGTCAAACCAAGTAATTGTGTTATGCACCCCAAGGGTGGTTAGTCATGTTGTATCCACGCCCCACCCATCAGTGAAAAAAGTCAGATTAACTGTTCAGCTGCCTCATCATTGATATAACTTGCCAGTCACTACGGTGCGTAAATGATGAGACTGAAACTCTGCGAGTCAGACCCGACAACATAATGCTTTCTTCATCATGCCGAGGTGAAAACGAAGGGGCCTTCATTGGAAACACAGGTTCATTTCAGTTCAGTTCTACCAATAAATTCTGTGCTACGGTTTTGGTTGCCACCTCGCAACACTGGCCAGCGGAGAGGGAGACGAATAGAAACGCTAACAGGAAATAATGGGAAAAGAAGGTTTTAAGTCGAAGTCATGTAGATGGGGAAACTGTTCGCATGCAACTACGCGACTGATCTCGGTAATTTGCCACGTCAACTAACGTTCCAACCATCCTTCGTGAAGATCACGTGGACCCCGATGCAAAAGCTTGACGCGTCCTGCTCGGTCACCGCTTAAGATTATCATACACTCTTGTTATTTCCATGTACTGGCCAAATCGATCCACCTTCCAACTGCTACCCGTCTTGGAGAACAATGCACATTTAGGAAGTATATCTGCGGCATGCGCAACACGTGCCCCAGCTACATTAATCCATTTGGATAATGTAACGATTTATTGAAATTAGGCACGAAAATTCAAATCGCCATATCAAGAAATGGCATTACATTGTTTTAGTCCAGATATCATACTATCCATCACAAGTCTTTATCCTGTATTTGCCAAAAAGTCCGTTTGTTTCCCATGCACTTCGGTCTCCAGGTTCCACGCGGACCACTACCCCTTCGCCTTCACTCACGCGTGATAGTTGTTCGTTCAATCCCATTGTATCGCGCAGCCATTATCCCTGCTTCTATGACTAGTGTTGATTGACGTTAACCGTTATCTGTCTGGGGTCCATTTGTGAACCCTATCTGTTCGTATCAAACTCTGATTCCTAACAGATTTTATCTCTTACGTAACCTTTCTCTACCCTTGTTGTATCTGTGTGCACTGACCCACTGGTATCCATGACCTGTTCCGTTATGACGCTATGATTGCCTGGGTTGCTTGACGTATTTATCTGTGTAAATGACTGAACTTTGGTCATTCCGTCATGATCAGGCTATTTTCTCATAACCATAGCTACTCTGTATGAGTAGCAGGAGACTAGACTTGCATAATATGATTCATCCTGCAGTTGCAAGGGCCCTTTATCATGTAGTGTAAAAGTTTAACAAACAGTTGAGAGGCAGCCTATGTGGCCATAAGTTCGAGGTGTTCGATTCATAATCGTTCCTCCAGGGTTCGAGTTCCCGTGGGGATCAGTGGGTGTGCTTTGCTGATGATTCCTAACAAGGTTGAGACAGTTACGCAGTGCTTCCACGGTTTTCAATGGTGAGCTCAGCGTTGAAACTGTATGATGAAGCATATTATACATAGCTATCCCGTTGGTCATTCATCCCACTTGTGTGTGTTTCTTCAGGTAATTACTTCTCCTCTGACCACTGATTGGTTAAAATGATTCCCGCAAATAAGGACTTCCTTCGTGAACTACCTAACTCCCTCCTGTATCACCATCTACAGCGTTTCCTGTCTATTGTTGCCTGGGCGTTTTGAAGCTTTTTTTTACTGTCTTGATCCTGAAATCAATTTGCCGACAACTTGGGGTAAGTTATTATTCTTATTTGATGATTTGTCCTACACTACACATAATAAAGCGAGCTTGTGTCCTCTGCCGTGGGACTCGGGGTTTGCTTATATGCGAGCCATTTAATTACAGGAAGACAATCCTGTACGGATAAAGTGCTCGTTCAGGAGACTGGTCTCCGGTTCCCAACACCTTACAAGTGACCTCATCACAGATATTCCCACCACATAAACACATAGAACCAAAGAAAGAGGGCTTTATTTACAAACACCGGAAAATGATAACTCTTATTTACAACGATAAAGTATGCAAAACAAGCGTCGTTTTGTCCGGATCTCGATCACATTCAGTCAATATTGGGAATTTTAACTATTTTCCAGGAGCCGTTATTGGAGCATGAATAGTGATGAGAGGAGCATACAAATAAAGACATCACAACATGCCAACCAAAATGGATATCAGGCACGTAATAGTTGCCAGCCAAGCACACGACTGACAGTCGCACCAGTACGAACGCAAGGAGGAGCAAGACGCGCACCGTGCGATCAAAGACAGATACCGTGGAATTCTCCGTACGAATAATCAACAGGGTTACTAAGTCCCCTGGACCCTTGATTATATGTGTTACGCTCCACTGCTTGCACCTTCTGTCCAAACTTATCCATTAAATTCCAAATTCCCAGACACGAATACCGATAAGATAACCAAGGTCCAATTGCCAACACCTTTAAAACGAAAACTCTCTCCCCTCTCTATTTGTCTGACTAATAAACTCGAACTCTACCTACGTTGATCCGCACTATTGCTGCTTCCGTCACTCGGTTCACTAGTGCCGTCGACTGATTTGGGCTTTATGCTATTAATTAATCCAGGTCTCGTTGGTGGCTCTTCCCCACCCGCTATCCCACATGAGATCTACTCGATCCATTGCACTCACTCGTCGAGCAGTGAATGGAACAATAAAGACAGAACTAAGTAAATTGATTGCACTGGACAAACCCAATAAACCCTGACGTGTACACGTTTGTCGGGACTGCAATAACTTTTATCATAAGAGAATTAACAATTGGACGGTTAATTAGATTAAACATATCTTAGCTCATCCGTGAACGTGAAAGATATTTCATCTCCTGTTAGGTCTGAAACCGCGAACAAGACTGCAGACTTTCTGTGGTGTGACTAGACTGGGTATCCAACAATACAGTCATAATTTCGGGTGATTTGGTCTTTCTTAGGTCAAGCTTTCAAAAGCAATATGTACTGGGTTTAAACCCGAAGCTATATGACTCTACAAAGACCAGTGAAAAATTTCCTTTGGTGCTTTGAGTCATACGATTAAAGATGAAACCAAATTATTGATTAGAACCACTAAGGATATGTCACATAAATTATTTTGGTAATCCTACTATCTTTCCTTTAGTTATTACACGACAAAATACAGTATTACTTCTGAATGGAGGTGGTGACCAGACAAAGAGCACCACAGGGGAGAGAAGCCGATGACGGCAGGAATCGAAAGCGGGACCTCAAGTTTAAAGTTCTCGAGATTGGCCATTTTTCTAGAACCAGTTAACCGGCAAAATTTACAAACTATGCACCAATTTCTCTGCATTTCACCAACTTTTTTCTCATGCCATCTCTAAAAACGTTCTTTCACAGGCTTGATGAGAATTGTAAAACAAAATAGGCCGTGGAGTATAAGCGCAATAGACGAACTGCTTGAAATCTAAATCTGCACGCAGCCAGACCGGTAATGAGGCACCGACGATTTTCGTAAAGGCAATGCAGCGTTTTATTGGCATGAAGTACATGGAATGATGAATAAGCAAAAACCTGCGTCACAAACAGTGTGATTGGCTGAATTCAATTCGCCAAATGCAGTCATGTGATTTGCATGCAATTCGCGGTCGTGTGCACTACGAAACACACCTGGTAAAACTACGCACGCCATAGTGAATTGATTTGGACACGCGAGACGTTATTTGTTATGCACGAGAATGTGTGGGTCATCGTAAGTGTGTATGTGTGAGATGCGTATGTGGATGAGTGTGCGAAAAATGGATTGCGAATTCAGGGAATGATATCTGCTGAATCCCGCGTGGCCATGGAGTAGATGTGCGTCGGTGGACGATGAAGCCTAAAAGTCCATTACCCATGCCTAAGCGTGAGTAGAATGGATGGGGTATACTCCTAATTACAAAGATCTATTGCACCGTTAGAGAGAACTAGTACTTGTGACTGTGAGGCTCGGAGTAGTGGGGTTCAAATCTCTTACCTTGATGACTTGAGGGTTGGATATTTGCGCCACGTGCCCACCGGCACGTGTGACATACTGGATATCGAACATTAGAAATTCAGCTCGTAATGGGTTGCAGAAGCATAAAACAAGTAAAACGACCAACGCGTCAATCGAAATCCGTATTCTTAACTCACTTTTTATGGTCTGAATAACATGTAACAACTAATTAAGGTCATGGTCACATAACATAGTGTGCGAATGACCAGCAGTACAGAGAAAGAATAAGAATCGATAAGTTGATCGTAAACCAATCAAGTGTCCAACAGACCACTTTGAAATTTAAGAAGGTCGCCCTCTATTCTACTCGCCAATGTTTGTTGGACACGATCGATCCCCAATCCTTCTCTGTAATGCCGGCCACCCGCATATAGCATGTCTTGTGACTTCAACCTTCATTGGTTGTTGTGGCTCAATCAGATGGTGTCACTTGACCTTGTTTTCCCCCGGTTACCAGTTCTCTGCACCCAACGCAGATAGATGCACACAGAATTTGCATTTCTGCCTACAATATCGTCATTCTAATTATTGTTTGCTTGTCCATTCGAATACAGATGCAGCAGTGACTGTCACATTAGTGTCTCATGATAAACTGATTGAAGACAATGGTGACGATGATTCGTCCTTCAAACTTGGGGATCGATAGATCATCAGTGTGTGAGTCATAGTTCACTCTGAATTTCAGAATAAAATACTCAAAGTTGGCCAAACGCTATCAAAGCCTTCTTGGAGAGTGTACCGTTATCGGAACTAAAACCGATAAAATATATGTACAGCTATTGAAGTGATTCAAATTCAAAAAGTCGTTCGACTCAATGGGACTGGAACCTGAACACGGATACCATTCATGCTATTGTATCACTGCCAATGTTGGTAAAAGTCCATACCCGGTGTTTCGGATATTTCACACAAGTGAATCATATCATTTGCACGCATACACTACATGGAACGCATAACATAGAACTTTTGGCGTGCATGACTGTGCTCGAACCCCGCGCAGATCGATGGATTTCAATAAGTTTTATCGGGTTCTTTGTGGCGGGGTTTTGAAATCTGTCGTGCTGTGTCGTTAGAATATCAAATAACATTTTTGTGGATTTTTCTATCAGCATTCTTAATTGTACTAATCTGAAGGTCATCAATGCTGTGGTATCTGTGTGCGCTTACAAAATTCCTACGTGTTTTCGCGCACACCGAACATTTTGTGAATTATGGCAATAAAGTTCGAAACAAAACCAAATGCATCATCAGAAAATGTAATAGAAGAGAGTAAAGAAACACCACGCGGGCTGGCAAGTTGTTCTCCGACGATGCAGTACCGGAAAACCTCAGATTCCCGCGATCCTAACGAGCAATATCCGTTCTTTGTTGGGAAATATTGGAGTACAAAAATGAAGAAATCACTGTGTTACGCAAGTCTTGTTTTCACAAGGATACACCTAATGGAACTATACAATTGGATGATTTCCATTCGTACCGAGCCGATCGTCCCACTGGTGTCCACAATCGTGGAGGTGCCATCACTTACAATGACAACAACCGGAGCAAATTAACTAATTTAGTCTTCGCATATTCAAATGTAAAACGTGCACCCCTGAGGAGCTTTGGCCACTGCATCTTGAAATTATATCCGACAGTGTACAGTAAAACCAACCGGTACATTATGCCGAGAGAGCCATCCAGAACAATGAAACAGCGGAATTGTTAACCCGACAATCCGGTCAAGATAACGACCCTGGTTATCTTGACTTATTTCTCGGTGTTTTTAAACTCCAACCACACTGTGAACTCGTCACCGACCACCTTAATTTTTGTTTTAATCATTGTTGCCCATTTGAAAAACTGTCCACGTCCAAATTGGTCGATTTTATTCACCAGTAACTAATTAGCTGTCAAGAAAGAAAGAGTAGGCTTACAAGCATGGGCAGAGAACGCAAACAAAAAGCTCATCAACTTGATCGAATCTGAAGTTAAACGCCTGAACAAGTTGTATACGGATAACATCTTAGAAAACGTCAGTTTTCATAGGATGTGGAAAACCACAATACACCTGTGTGGCGGTTGCTCAGCAAACAAAAAAGAAAAAGTCAGTGGTGAAAAACCCGACTCTGATTTCAGCTCAGCATTGCAGTGTACTTCCGTGTCAGTCTTTAACAACTCATATCAGCTACCAACTATCGAACTCTCCATGGTCTTCCAACAGTTATGCAAGGTGAGGGTAAACAAAGCTCCTGGTCCAGATGAGTTATCACCTGTTGTGCTCAAGAAGTGTGCTGACGCATTTTCGGTCCCACCAGCCAATATATTCAATGATTGGCCAACAACCGGGAATAGTTCTGACATTTGGATACTGGTCAACATAACGCTTGTTCCCAAGAAAGAACGAGAGAAATACTGCCCCATCGCCTGTACTTCTGTAATGCTCAGATTGTTTGGCAGGCTTCTGTTACTGTCGGGTCTGCCGGAGAAGATACGCATCAGTTTGCTTATCGGTCTTCGCGTTCCACACTTGACTTTGTAGCTTACCTAGTCCACTCAACAGATTCGGCTTTAGACAGAGAATGTAACCTCGTCAGAACGGTGTTTTTAGACTACAAAAACTTACTTAGTTTCCTTGATCCATCAATATTGCTCAATTACTCTCACTAAGTGATGTTGACTTAAACGTCTGCAGGCTGATCTCAGACTACTTCGCTGATCGAAGACATTTCACTTGTTTCAGCGGCTAGAAGTCCTCTTCTCTTCCAGTTAACTCTGGTGTATTACAAGGTGCAATTTTCTCCGTTTTCTTTTCTTTGTACGTTGAACAACTTTCAATCTCGTCGACACTCATTGGCTACAAATCCACCGACGATGCAGTTCTAAGCTGTGAACTACCGACAACCGAACGAATTTCACAAATTCAGAACAAACTAAATGATGTTGTAAACTGGTCCTTATCCCGCTCCCTTGCACCAAATGCCATAATGTATTATTTCCCTTACTTTCTGGCGAACCACACTGAGTCCTCACTAACAGGCTTCCTCTCCTATCAACGAATAATGAACCCCATAACATCCCCAACGAATTAATATAATGGTGCTACTCAACCCCATAATCTTTCATGATTCATGCATATTCAACAGACATTTCGTAAAGTTAGAAACTTGTCATTTTTATCTCTTCGTTTAAGACTACTTTCGGTCCGTAATTAGTTTATCTCGAAATTCGTGACTACACATGCCCTCCCCCACTGGTTGTACTGCTCTCCAGTTATTTTCCCTGACCTTTTGAAGAAACACTTCAACTTGATAATAAGATTCATAAAACACTTCTCTAAATGTAGTGGCGTATCCACAAATACACTTATTGATACTATCACTGATAAACACTTCGATGCTTGTAGGCAGTTTGCTCCCAAAATGCTTTCAGACATTCATCATCGGCTACACAACGAACTCTTAAAAGCGGTGTCTACAACATGTACACGCTCAAAAGTTCGAATTTCTGTTTGCTAGCACTTCTGTGTACCGCAGTTCTTTTTAGCGGCTTCACGCTCATCTGCTTGTTGATCCAGTAAAAGTCACTACAGGCATACAAAACCTTTTTTTGGATAAAAAACACCATAATTTGTACGTATTTTCCGACTCCGCATTTCTATGTCAACAGATATGGTGTAACTGCTGAAAATCCACCCAATCGGGTGCACAAAGCTACTACTGACTTGACATGAATGTGACATATGTACGATTTGCAGAACCGAGCTTTTTAGAAACACTGTCCAGATTGCCCGGTGTCAAAAAGCTGTCCAAAAACAGTTTGATTTGACCCATGTCCCGATGGAAGCACTCGAAAAGTAAAACGCAAAAAGGCTTCCAAAGCCAGTCCTGACGCATCACGCCAGTACGAAGATCTCAAAACTGAAACGAACCAGATTCGCCCACAAGAAAATAAACTGGGGGACATTAAAAGCTCTTCCATCCTAATTAGGAATCATTAGCAGCACATTTCCACCAAGCCCCAATGGGGGTTCGAACCCGAGTTGGACGATTGTGAGTCAAAACACAGAACTACCAGGCTTTCAGAACTGGTTTTCAACGGTTCATTGAACGCATACAGCACATGATGTAACACCTTTCCGTCATTGGCTATGCATGCTAGCAGAGAATTTAGCGCACAGCGGTCGACTCCGGTGGTGGACGACTTCTGTGTAGGGGCTAAGTACAACGAAGGCATTCCGTAAAACTACAGGACTGGGCAACTCTGTATGTGTGAGTGGTTCGTCCGGGCATATTATTACAACAAAATGGACGCCAAACAACCAGCAGTGTTTAACTGGTGTAATTCGGTTGACTATCAACGTTCGAAACTGTGATGGTTATGGGTATGGCCCCCACCGCCACTGTACTCTTGCATGAGCACGGAGCAGCAAAAATATATTAGTTGTTCCTTTTTATTTTTGATTATGATTATTATATCATGAAATTAGTTGCGCTGCAGGAGAACACTCAACCGCCCAGTGAAAACCATCAAGGTCATGTACAACTGTCTCATTGTGTTTGTAGGGGCTCGTCAATAGCATCACCCACATCCCAACTGTGACTCGAAACCGGGGTGCACGACTGACAATGACACAGGTTACCACTGTGCCATTTACGCTGGATCCCAACGGCTTGATTTAGGCTAAGATTTTGTTATAATATTAATCCATGACTGGATTTGAACGTTACAAACTCGTGATATACATAGGAAAATTAAAGGTAAGTGCCTTTGATCTTTCTGACAAATGAAATGAAATACGGATATGCAAACACTTCAAGGTTTTTCATAGAACTCCGTCACGTAATCTGATAATGACGATTTGGTTAGTAATGTTTGCTTGGTTTTTAAAGGGAAATCTTTTACCTTCGGCCTCTTCAGCCCGAAAGATTTTCTAGCTTCCGGAGAGTTACAATGATACGCCAAAACTAGGTTGAAATTTTTTAATTTCCCTTAACCTGCGATTCCTTTTTGATTTTGCTCAATCACATCATTACATGCTCAATCGAATAAGATACTTTCGATTATACCAAATGGAACTCTGATAATAGAACGTCTCTAAAGCTGTCCACTTACATGCACAAATCTCTCGAGTGATGTAGGGTGGACATCACATATTGGTTCTCTCGCTATCGGTTCTGTGGGATGGGAAACGGCATGGGAACCATTAGGAATAAACCCCAGCTGATGGAACTGGGTACGCATGCGGTTAGACGCACAAAGGTTTTCCCATGTCATTGTGTGGTACGTGAATCATAATCGAGACTCATCGATCGATCTGGCGCACACAAGGAGACGAAGGAGTACCCCGAGCGTACGTCGCATTGTTCATTTGTGAATCACATGTTTGCTTTCGTGTGCATGTGAAAACTGCATGTGGGCATATGATTCACTGCTAAGGCTGCGTTTAACTTGCTGGTCGAGCGTCGTTGCTATTTTGACCTCCCAGCCATGATTGCAACCCATTAAAGACCATGGATATCAATCACGGATGAAAGTCAACCACTGCATCTGGGTAAACACGGTGCGTTAGTGAGAACTGCTAGCGGGAACAAGAACCTCCATCTATATAATTAATTCCACGTCCTCTCTTCTGGCGAAGCTGATTTCCTAGTGGGTGTGATTAACGGTGATTAGCTTCTAAGCCGAGGGACAAAAGTGAGTTCTGCATGGATTGGTTAACAACTTGGATTAAGTAGTTAATTAATTATTGTCATACTTTTCGGTCCTTATTGTTGAACAAGAAGGAAAAATTGTACGCACACTTTTTGTGGTGCATATCACAGAATGGGAAAATCACGCAGAAACAAAACTGCAGGAACTAAACAATTTTGAAATTAGTGGCAGTAGGTTTCATTTATCCAATTTGGGAGGACAAAAACAAGACATAAAGCTGGATGAAAAGTCGATCTCGGACGTAAAACACACCACCTTATTTATGGTACAGTATGTGAATTATAAGCATGGGGTAGACCGGCTTGAAAGTCCACAATGCGGTTGGGGGGTGGGGATGAGGAGAGATGGAAGGCGTGCTGCGATTAGTTGTGGTAAACAAATATCTCTAGCAAACAATAATTCCCGGAATGCATAAATTACAAAAGATGGATGGGGATAGAATGCCGTAATCGAGGTCTTGCATCAGAATTTCATTATTGTAATTTGCATTTCCTTAATGAAAAACAAGCACCAAACTAACTGATTTAAACGGTGATTGTGTGTTGCAATCATATTTATCAACAAGGCATAGATACTACAACAGAAAGGTAGTTAACCAACATAAAACGGAAAACTTTGCATTTCACCTGCTGCTCAGTATCCCCGTGGGTATGCCAAACTGGACGGAAGAGAGCATCAGAATGAAGAAAAACAATCGGTTTTTTGCTCGCAATATCTTGCAATCGATTAATTCGGTGTCACTATTTCAACACGCGCAGGCCGTTTCGTTTTCTATAACATGCTATTGTACGAGTGCAGGGGAATGAGCATACCCCATAACGTCAAAGGCTTATTGTACCATTAGGGACAGCCGACACCCGGACTGTGAGACTTAGAGTGGAGAACTATGTAAGGTCCGAATAGGTCACGTGTGGTAACAAGCCGGACGACCGTCCACTAGCAAGTTGAAGTGTCGTCATTGTACATCTCATTGGTGAACTAGGATAATTTAAAAAGTAACATTATACGCGTCAAATGCGATTAAGCTTCACTGCTCATCGTTATGTTCCCAAAAACCGGTTCTGAAGTGAATCCAATTACCCTGATCGAGCACCGCCGTTTTTGCATAAACAGGTTGTCACTATTCCGGCGACTAGGTGATGTAGCAGAAAGCGGTCAAATCTGATTGATTTGCTTCCCCACTGCAGAATAATTGCTTTGTTTTCTTCCAAATCACAGCGCGAAATCCCCCCCCCCCATTTCTCTACCACTCGCCGTTAGTAATCCTCCTTCCATTTATCATGTTTTGGCATTGACAGTACTTTTCAATACGCACCCTTACCCCATATATGTAATCGCACTTGCCAGAAGATGAAGTTAACGAAAACAAACTTGTAAGGCGCAGTCTTGTTCTCAATCTGGCTTCCTGGCGATTCTGGAGCGCAGGCCGTTAGAAGATACAACCTCAAGTTCAAAAACGTAGATCAGATGCGGGGATGATACGTCTACCAAGCGTCTCAAAGGCGGATGTTAGGAATTTGCTAGGCACTGTTAACAACGCGCAGTCAGCAGCATGATTTATAACAGAAGTTGTTTCTAGATGCGGTATCGAGAAGAAAAGATAACAGTCACATCGGAAAAGTGTGTTTCGTAGGTGTACGTGGGTAGAACAGCATACACATTTTCTGAGCTTCGTTCCACTGCGTAATAAACCCAATTTATTGAGATACCTAGCCTAAAAAGACCAAGAATACCGGGAGCCTAGACACTGTGGATAGAGAGCTTGCATAGGAAGAACTGTTGCATCTCCACAGATCAAGAAAAGTTATTGCAAAGAGACGATAAACTCGAAACACAAAATAGACACCCTGTCAAATATCTTGACTCCTTATCCCGATCACGCCTTGAACAAGATTACTCAAATGGCGGTAAAGGGGGCGTGCGAAAACCGTAACAAAATTCCCACTGGAATAAAGGAAGACTAAAAATGCGCGCGAATTTTCAACGCTGTGGGGCACCAAGAAAAAGAATGGTCTGGAAGCATTCGGACCGGTTGTTCATATAGTATTTGGAGGGTGGGATGGGAAAACCTTGTAGATCGACGGTAAGTGTAAGGGGAACCTGAAAGCAGCAATCACGAATTAACTGATTATTGTCTGATTGCTGACGGTCATGTCCATTTTGTCCTATTCTACGTCATACTAATGGAGTTGTGTCGAACTTGGAGTCACAGAACTGAGTGTGAACACCGCGAAAGATCATCCTTCGAGTGACGCTACCATTCCGTTTATTGACAGTATTATCAATGGCGTTCCTAATATAATCTCGCTACTTCTTTTGGAGTTCCGATTAGCAGACGCATCAATTCAGTTCAAAAAACAATTGACCATGCACTGGGTGCAGAGGACTTGGTTGCAATCTCTCAACCAGAAATAATGAAGAGAGTAAGAAAAGAACTACAAATAGTACCTCGACCAGGTCTAATCCCAGCTTGATTCTCGCGCGAGCGTTAGACGAGTGCATCTACCACATCCGATGTGAAGGGTTTATGATGCCACTTTTCAGGATAGAATTGAAGGACCCGTGTTGTGGCCCTTCCTACTCGACTGAAACAACAACAATTTTCGGCTTTCGCAATTTCATTCCATGTCAACGCGCAAGAACAAAAAATTTCAGATGGTTCAACTGTGCGGTCACAAAACCGGATTTAAATTTTCGAGATACATAGACGGAACCAAGAGGCAATTAGGTGTGCGCGTCACCAAAAACATCCCGAATTGGTAAGAAAAATAAAACCTGGAGTACGCGAAACCCGCGATCATCAGACATAGGGTCAGCAAACTCGACGCGTCCATCATAGCGCTAAGTCAGACAACATTTTGCAACGCCAAAACAATATCTCCACTCCAAGATGTCGGGCATTTCTGGCTGTCATAGAGGACGACATCTGAACAAGCTTAGCTTGGCGATCCCGACCTTTCCGGACGGGAACAGTGGCGCTATGGTAACACACACGCCTTCGAGATGAAAGGGCCCGGGTGGGGCAGAGGATATGCACCACTGATGTGCTCTAACAAGAGCGAAAATCGAGTCTGGCGCTTCCGAGTGCAGGTTGGTCGGATGACCTCAGGCTGTGTGAGAAAACTGTAGTCCCAAGGACAGTCCGCCAAACAAAGATTCAACAGTCCCACACACTACTCGCAAGTAGCTGCGTGATCTATACAAAACAATGTTGGTAATGATGTTCACCCCGAAACAGCTGGTGACTGAGCTGGTATCAGATTGGTGGTGAACATCACCAGGAACTTGACTGATTATCCTTGCCCCCCCCAGTTCCCGCTTCCCGAATTTCGTATGTAATTCAAAGTAGACTGTTGAACCTTACTTCATTACTGCCCAGCCTACACACCAATTGTCCTATTGTAGCCTCATGCATTTTTCTCCACAGCGTCCTGTGACGCTTCCGCATGTATGGAAAGAATAATGTTTGGTTGACACAATGCCATATTATATTTTTCATACCCGCCTGATTTCAGGCTGTGCCAGATAAAACATGGTACAATCTGGGAGGAAGGGGTAGGTGGAGTCCGATTCCATGATTTCTTTACGGTCGTAATATTGCCAGGTTGTCCAGGCCAGTATGCTAGATTGATCAGGATATGTAGTGTGTGCTAGCACAACAAAATGAAAGCAGGTTTGGTCGAGATGTTCGTCAACCAGACATTTTATATTCTTGTGAGGGTTCGGACTAACAAGTTGTGGATAAACGGCCTAGTACCGTTAGCATATAGCATGTTTTCATCCGACCAAAATCGATGGAAAGGCCGCAGTCAGAAAAGCGGATCAGTCACCAAAACGTGACGAGGTCATCCAATCAGTCAACAAAAGTTATTCTCACCGAACCGAATGGAATCAACCAATCACCGATGAAGAATTGTTTTAACCGAACGGAACGAAATGAACCAATGAACTGACCAGTTGTGTTAACAGAACGGGAAGGAATCCACCAATCGGATACGTAACTAATAGATTCGGTCAGATCTGGCTATGAAAAGCGTTCGGAACAATGTACTTCGTAGAATGTCCTTGACTGCGCTCACTTTGAATCCTATACAAACCGTGTTTTTCTTTAATAAAACGAGATGACTTTGGAATAGAGAAGTTCTCCTACTAGAGTTACTGAAACGAAACAGGACAATTCTCATGATGTTTTTTTTAAATATCTCTTTGTACGAAGACCTTCGTCTTGTGACAACGGTTCGCGTGATGAGTGACTTAATAAGATGGAACAGTCATGTAAAATCCAGGCCAAAAAATCGGCGCGTATTTTTGTTTTACGTAACTGGTCATCCTATTTCTCCGCTATCGGTCTCCACTGACAAGCAAATGTCACTTGGCAGAAATACACATCCTCGTAGGACTACTGTGCAGCATTGTCAGTCTGCCTAGTTCAACTAGACTGAGGGCGACCCGATTTTGTTTCCCGAGTAGAATAGTATAGGTTGAAGTTCAGTCGGATCGGTAGTTCGTTGACCGAACTTGTACATGGCCCTCAGTGAACTCGATATCAGTTGTTGCTGAAATTGTGTGATCCGGTTCGAAATGATATGCATGGAAGATTGAGAAAGCGAATGCACAGTTTACGAATTTATTTCATGTACAACAAATAGCTTACATCAGCATCCGAAAATGGATGATGTAACTGAACCGGCGAACTGGTGTGACAGAACCGGAAGGAGAGAGCGAGGAATGACACGCATCCCAACAAATCTGTTTGTATGCGACAAGCCTCTGTTTTCATACAAGGACTACAATACGAGTGTTAGGCCACGGAATTTGTTTTGCTAGCCTCTTGTGCCTGTTTTTGTTCTTGTTGTAACTTTTTACTCTGAACTCGTTGGACGATGCGTTCTAGCACGCGTCGGGCCTCACAGTCGGGGAAGTTGGACATGTCATAGTATTGCGGAGCTATTCGGACCAACCTGAGGAAGATAAATTAAAATGAGATATCGGTAAAATCGGAATAGTAAGTTTGCCGATTTATTGGAAAACTGATCAATAGATCCAAAAACGGAAGGTACAGTAGTGGAACGCTCATCAGCATTTGTTAGACCCAACTAGTTCGTAAGACATTCACAAGCAACAAAACTGATTTTATTCCCGTTTTGGCACACAACGACAATGATACAATGCATATTTCATGGACAGAACATAAAAAGGTCGAAGCAGAAGGTTGATCGCTGATGACGAGACTCCAGCACGAGAAGAAAATCCCGGTCTTCAATGTCTGACTGTGGCAGCTAAGCTGAGTAAATAACTACCAACCTAATCAATACAGGATTTTTTATAAGGAGTTCAAGTTAGCCATGTTACCGCATAATTAGGCACACAGCACCGGTCACTTTGAAGTATCGAACAGCTGGCCTTGGACTTGTGGTGTAGAGGGACTACTACTACGAGAATTTTACGCCACACGATTGGCCATGAACGGCGCGCCTTATTACCCTAACATCAGATCATTTAGCACCCACCTGAGAGCCTTCCTCTCTGGACGCGTGTGTCGTATACACCGGGAAATTGCAAATCACTAACTAGTCACACAGATCATGTACACGTCCGAACATCTTTGTACACCAGCCAGTACCGATTTGGACTTCCCGCTCTTGCTCCAACAATCTGTTGTGGACTATATCACCCTCATCATAACCATTGTGCAGCGACAAACAGTGAAGTAGACCTCAGAAAACTTTGTCGCGCTCACCACTGACCGAAACAAGTGAAACCCTTCAAGGTGGACAATGCGGGTCCTGATATGAGACAAATGCCAAGTGCAAACCGCACAACCCAGATGATCGAAAATTGTAATATAATTGCATGTACCTCCCTCAGAGCGTCGTAAACTCTCGGAGTGGTGTCATATGTGAGACGAGACAGAAATGAAATGCGAATTTTACCTGCTTTTATAGGTTTCTCAATAACTAAATGGGCTAAGCTGCTTAGTTCTGGACAGGGATGTCAGATGAATAAGACGAAACAAAGTGGTCGTTGCTTTATGAACCTTACTATTTTCAAAACTCCTTTTCATTTATATCAGCGGAATCTGCTTATGCTAGAATTTTCGCCAGCGAAACAATCGGGATGGTGATGACTTTAAGTAGAACTAAAGTAGATGCAGAAAACAAAGAATGTGGTAGCTTTACAAACTATCGAACACGCCACTGAACGTAAAATCGACCAGACAGTCAAAGCAGAGTGGAAAAAAAGCTACAGTTCGACGTAGCAGACTACTGAGATCAGCCACGGAGTTCTCCTCGTAACAGCAAAGACTTACCAATCCGGTTTGACCTCCGTTACAGTGCGGATATAATTTTTCGAGGTTAGCACGAACTCATTGTACAGAACCCACTCCGGTTTGTGGTCGAGTACGGTGGATGGATGCAGCTGGACAACCTGATTGTCTTTTACGGTCAAATAATGACCGGTTCGTTCGAGATGGGCAGCCTTAGAGATGAGATAATATGTATACGTGTAAATGGTGGTGATTAGATTGTATCAGAAATGGGTACAGTACATGGAACAAGAGCAGAACAATACTTTGCTGCTAAATGATATCAGATTGTAGATGGAGGGACAAGCACCAAGTCAGTGGTCACCGATGAAAAAAGGGAAGTCAAGACTAGAAAACAAGCGATCACAGACGGCCAGCGACAGTCCCAATGCTATCACAGGTTTTCGTTGGACAGGCGTTCTCCATAAAATAGTACATGCATTGGTGGCCAGCACCATGGCATGCTGCGTGCGACTCAACACTAACTAGAGGTCTTGTTGTGTTCCGTCTAGCCGACAACGTTTTTCTACCAAGGCGCGCATGAACTACGCTCCCGGTGTCACCGACAATCAGCGGGGGCAGGCTGCTGTTGCGTTGTGCTAAAGCTCACAAACAGACCTTCTAAGGCGCGTTTCTAACTCAATGAGGGCAACCGGCCCACTCATAAGGTATGAACCTAGCTTAATTTCACCTTCAGCATAAAGGAAGTTATTACCCATGCTCTAGGTGAATGGATTCTGAGTGATGCTCCCGTTGGTTAAGCCCAAACGGAGGATTACTCGGATGAAAAAAACACGTCATACACAGCGTTCATAAGCAAATACATTCTCTCTTGTTCTTCTCAAGCTTTAACCGAGGTACCGGTGGTTGCACACTCGTTCGTTTCAAACCTCATCACATTTTGACATCGACTTTGTATTGGAGTTGGGCAGACTCCAGTGGAGAAAGATACGTCTAATTAGTGGCCGAAAATTAACTTCTAACAAATAAATAATCGTGGTTTTTAACCACTGAGACTTTGACGTTTTGGAAATGGCGCACGCAAATCTCAATGGACGCCAGGTATGGGTTACACCGTAGAGGTGTTAATCAATAATCTTGGATCCACCAACCAACGGCACTCCACTTCACGCATTATAGGCTCACGGCAGTCACTCTCATGAATGCTCAACTAGCTATTGACTCCGTCTGTAGCCAATTGGGATTGCCCCAATCAGATGGGGAGCGTTTGATGGTTAATCCAAACTCAATGTCAGACATCAGGTAGAGTGTGGGATCGTTTTGGTCATGCTTCAGAATCACAAGTGGCATCAAGTCAAATCAAGCAAATGCATACAAAATTGTTTATCTCTCTGACTGTTTTCCCGTTCAGCTTTCAGATGGATTATATCCCTAGAGACCCCGGGAATTCCCTAAAACCAAGAAGTAGCACGAAATCTAATGCCACACCTTTATACTGTTTTGAAATATCACTGCGACGCAGAGCGTTCCGAACAGCATTAAACTTTTCACTTCCCGATACGGCATGCGTTTTTCATCCGGATGACAAAGTTTCGAACAATGAGGTGAGTGCATTTGCACACAAATTTAGATGGCCATCCCAGATAGCACATGGACAGTGAATGCGTAACAAAACCGATTTTCGAATCGTTTTTGCTGCGGAAAAAGTAGACTGAATAAATGCGCACCAGTAGAGACTATCAGACACGTTGGAACTGAAGCATTTTGGTGGAGGGGGGGAGTTACTTTCAGGTCACATTTCAATTCAGTTAGTGTGTTTATCAACTAAATGATATGAAACGACTTGCGCAGTTCTCGCTAAACAAGATAACATCAGCGTGCTTTGTGGGATAAACTAATACCAACATAAATCCACTAAACGACTACTGTAGTCGTATAGCTTTATGGATGTTTTAGACCGTGAAAACGCGGTAAAAGCTATTTAGCAAACCCAGAAAGACAAGAATGTACTCTGTTGGTACAAAAGTCATTCATGATATGAAATGACATGAGAAAAAGACAGAAGAGAAGTCGTATGGACGATAAGACCCGTTCTGGTGCCACATACAACAGCCTCTTTTTGAAATCACAAACGTGCAAGCCAGGATGATTAGAGCTGGTGTCGACACACACACACATACATGAAAGGACTTCAGTTTAACAAAACCATCATGACTATCAGAAACGATGGAATCAATCGAGCGGGTAATTACAACAAATAATATAGCCGAACGGGATTACAGGTGAACGACAAGCACACAAAATGTACCTGCATGAAGAAGCCGGATACCAGAGCTTTACGAATATTGAGGTAATAGTCTCGAGAGCTGAAATGTGTGCTCGATCGACGAAGCGAGAAACGATCCATTATCCGTGCCAGTTGAACTCGAACGTTGTCGGCCGATTTCAACGAGCGGAAGTTGATGAAGTTGTCGTAGCACCATTGCGGATCTTCATGATCTAAGAAACCGACCAATTAAGCGAATAATTGAATCAACCAGGAGAGAACATTGCTGTAAACCTGAACAAGTGACGTTCTTCTGATTCCTATCAATCGATGAAATCTGAGGTTCGTGTAATCGATAGACATTTTTGAATTCCACTTTTTAGCATGAATACAGCGGATGGATCACACTGACAAGAGCATCGGCCATTGCACTATCAGAGCGAACAGCTAGCGATGAACCTGGAACTTGAACTGAAGAACCATGAGACCCTCAATACGTTAGGCGTGTTGTTCCGTCAGTCTGAACGCTTAGGAAAGTAGAACGGGAAACAGTAGTGCAAAATCGAAAGCCTAACGAAGACGTTTGAGATCAGAAGGTGATGCGCATTTGACTGGTCACGAATCCCAGATTACGGAACACAGAACAGCATCCTGTCGAATAATCAATAACACCAAAAAGCAATTTTCTAGACTCGCGTTTTCGCGTTGTAGAGATCCGGTTTACGTGAAGTTCAAGCATCCACATGCTCAACTGTGTCACTTAAAACTATCGGGTTTTCAATCAGTTACTCGTTCAGAATGTTTAGTTACCACATCGATTTCTTATACCATTCATATATCACGCATAATCCTTCAGTGTTTCCATGGGGTTCGACAAAGCTCTCAAATCATTCGATTAATCAGACTCAGTAGACAAGTTGCATTTGCCCACACATTTGCTTTATCTGCCTTCTATTCGGCGAACATCCAACAAGAACTTTGTTGCACGGGTTTTGTGGCTTACTTCATCATGGAAATTCGGTGGTGGAAGGGTACGTTTTATGATGCAATGCCAATGCATGCAAAAACTGATGGCGGCTAAAGTGGGAACGTAACAGTCTACACAAAATAATTTCCAGTCCAGTATACTGAGGTCTTAATATATGACTGGTGGTAATATCTGGCAAAAAAAGAAATGCTTCGTACAGTACTTCTAAATCCCATCAATACAGGAGGAACGGTTTATACTGCATGAAAAATACTTGGTTTTACAATTTAAAAAAATACTAATTACGGTAACCGGGCGCAGCTGAACGCCTCGGCTTTTTTTCAACTGTAGAAAACAATCTCACGACAGACGCAAAGAGTAATCAAACAAACCGTGACTGACTAAAGAACCAGAAAAAAAGATTTGGGTAAATTTACTTTGCTTGAATGCGTGATAAACATTTAACATGGTCAAGTGATCGCCATCGATATGAGCAAAGCGCATTTTTGCTTCATCCGCGCTCTTCTTTGAATCAGCCGGCCGCACGAAGCACTGAGGGACTGCAAGTTGTATAAACCAGGAAAAAAAGAGCTATGAATAAGTTATTGAATTTTGAAGTTAACGAGACTGCTGACACACACACACTCTATATATATATATATATATATATATATATATATATATATATATATATCAATTTATTATTTTCCGTTGTGAGTTCCTCTTTCCCAAATTTATAGTGAATTAAGCAAAGGTTGAAAATATAAAAGTCCATATAGCTTAATATGGATTATTGGCTCTGTAGTGATCTGTGAAAAGTTGAAATAGTGTGACTGTGATTCCAACGATAAATTTGTCTGAGGCTGGAAAGTTTGAAATCAGTAAAATTCTGAACGACTAGCATTTAACACCATGAGGGTGAGATTCACCATAAATGGTCTCCTTCACTGATGAATAAACGGGTATCCCATCCGATGCAGTCCTTTTTGTTCTAAAGTGTTGACGATAAGTTTGCTTGGCGGAAAGAAGTGATATCAGCGCAAACACATTTGGAGAATACTGTATGATCCCGTAGCTGCACGGGAAACTCATAATTGATGGCAATTTCGTCGGAGGAAGAAATTACAGCTTATCTTAAATATATATCTTAGACATCAAGGTCGTATGAGCGTGTTTACTAACTGACAAGTAAGTCAGGAAAAATGCGTGAATAGTTACTGACGGGGAAGATGTGAAAACGTGGACAAGTATGAGAATTGGACTTTCACTGCTCGCATAATGCTGGCGTCAATATTTTATTTGATATGACTTCGACTGTAGTTGGGATGTTTGCGTAATGCAAGGCTACTGATCTCAGTGTCACTATCAGCGTTTGAACGCGTGCGTGAGGTCGGTTATATGCTCACTGTCGATCAAGCGCTGTAGAAGAGCCAAAAATGTTTTTGGATGAACGAGATCGGACAGTGATCTATGACATTTTTGTGATGTGTCCGACATACTGCGTACTACAAGTGCAGAACAATTAATACAGAACGAACGACAGGAACTGGAAACATAAATGGTGCCTTGGTTTCGTGAACGATAAACGGTTTGATCTTTAATACAGTTTTGGCATACGCTGACGGACAGCATAAACCAACTGGTGCTGACAGCAGTCATTCCATGATTTATACGGGCTTATCACCTGTGAACGTAATTCCAATCAATACTTCATTCATTTCAATCGAATGTTCTTCGATCTATTTGGCTACCTCGTCACAGTGAGGTTCCAAATGAACCACGCTTTAGTTAAAGCAAATGGTTGGATCGTTTATCCGCAGAGCGAAGTTATCTAAGGGGATACCTTCATCGGTAATATTCGACTTCACGCTGCCCAAATTCGGAGTGAGAACGTTAGTAATAAACGGTTCATTACTGTACTAAGAATGGTCTAATGCCAAGAAAGATTCCTATAGTGCGAGTAAACATGAAATCCGAAAACGAGCGGAGCATAACTGCAAGATTTATCTGTAATGGACACAACCTGCAGTGTTGGTGTGCAAAAAAGTGCTATCTTATTCAAGCACATAATAGTACGAAGATTCATGAAATTGTGCAATAAATGGTTTCAAACAGACTTTCACTTGTGTTTGTCCAATATCTCGGCAAAAGATCGAGACATAAAACGGCCACCCACACAGAATAGGATGAGCAACAAATGGTCTTAAATGACCACCCACCTTCGTAGTATGGTCAAAAAGAAAAAAACGCGCTCCATTAGGTCTTGCACACTAAACAAGATAAAACTGCACCACAGCATAAAATCACTGGGAATTTAATTAAGAACCCACCGGATAGCATGGCTGTGATACTGAGTACCTCGTTTGAACAGTTGAAATCGCAAGAGGCGATGACCATTTTGGCTAGCTGAGGGTCTAGCGGGAATTCGGCCATCATGCTGCCTAAATCCGTGAGATTACCGTCGTCATCTAGAGCAGCCAGATAATTGAGGAGCTCCAGAGCGCGCATCAACGTCTCAGGAGCTGAATAATTTCGACAAGAAAATAATCTTGATAGTGAGATCTACTAAACAGTAAGCGAAAAACCGAATATGCTTATAAACATGCACAATGTGAATAAACGACAGAAGTCGCACGCAATAAAATGATACAGATACAGCGGATTGTTCGAATATTGAGTAGTTTCGATTACTTTGTGATCGTCATACTGACTGCTCTGTTTCACGCCGGAGGGAAAAGCTGAAAACAGCATTCAGGGTCATACTACTGCCTACCAACCAGTAGTTGCACTCTGCTCCAGAATTCAGGGGAACCATTAACAGCGCTTTCTGATCACAGGTGGGCATACCCGCAACACCAACATACGTATATCGAATGGTCTTCAAGTCACATAGTCTTTCAACAGCATGCTTCGATCGACCATCTCCTTACAACCTAATGATTTTAAAATGCAGCAGTACAACAGCTGTTTATTCTAGCTAGAATCAATCGCTCTACAATCAGAGGATGGGTTTAACTAGAAACTCAGAACATCGAGACTGAACACCGATTTTCCAGGCTTACAGGTTACAAGCCCTCTCCGAATAAAACCCCTAATTTTTTTCTTGTTTGTCGATACAAATTTTGTGATCCTCTTTTCAATAATCAGATTATGCAGAAGTAACGTCCACATACTTGGTTCCAACTCACAAGTCCACCGTCAACCATCATTGTGTTCGGAAATTCCTTGAAATGCATGTCCAATAAGCGACTTTATGATAAGAAGAATTATTCATTAACACGTTTGGATAGAAAATTAGTATAACACGAAAAGTTCCAGTAGTAGGTTTGAAACGTTCACTGAACTACTCATGATGCGATATCAACACCCGATTCATCATTGATAACCTGCTAAAGCGTTGGGCAGCTGCTGTTTCAGCCTTGTTATGAATTATTAACAGTTCACTGCTCAAATGAGTATCCAACGCTGAGTTCGGCATTGACAAAGCGTGAGAAATCATTTAAAAATATTATAATCTCGGAGGAATTCAACTCCTCATATTGCACCGTCAGTGTCTGAATGAGACCAAGAATCAGCAAACAAAATTTGAGATGATACGGAGCAACCGTGAACATCTTTCTTGGGAACAGCGTCAACTAGTATGAGAAAGGCGTCCAGCTGGAAAAAATGGAAAACTTGATCGATATTCTTGTCTCGCTGATTTCCGCAGATTTCCTTAACACAGACTTCATCTGCATGGCAAAGCTTAAGACAGGTAATCAACACGAACGTGTAACACTATATCCCACAGGACTGAGGAATAAACCTGACGGGATCACTGTCCAAAACAACACAAGACGGCACAAATCACAAACTTTGGGAAAAAATACAAATACCACCGACGGCAAAACAGAACAAACGAAAGGAAAGAAAAATCGTAGCCTATCTCTAGCTCTCTCATTTCTACCATATACAAACTCGATTTTCCAACGGCAGTCATCATCATCATCATAATCATCTTACTGCGTTAAACACTAGGGCAAACCCCACTAATCACTGCCTTTCTCACCATATTGCAAGCTGAATTAGAGAGAATGAATACACAAGATGGACAGGGAGTGGACCTACACGTGACGTTTGGAAGAAGGAACGTACTCCGGTATTATGGGGCTAGTCATTGATTGCGCCCATCTTCAAGAAGAGAATACACAATGACTGTAGTAACCATCGTGGGATAAGTTCAGTTCCGATAGTCACCAAAGTATTAGCCTCGATTGTGCTGCGTTCTCTTGACATGAACAGTGGCGATCGTGTTGTTACTTTCTGTCAAATCAGAATGACTGATCGATATGCGTTTGTACAGTTAGACTGTGTATTCCGTGTGTTGGCTACTAGGGCATTCTTTCCTTTTGCTACCCGTGTAGGTCCACTTCCTCTCCATCTTGTATATTCATTCTCTCTAATTCAGCATGCAATATGGTGGTAAAGGCAGTGGTCAGTGGGGTTAATCCTACTGTTTAACGCTGTACGATAATGATGTGCAGACATCAGTCCTTAGAGAATCTATTGTGAGGGCCAGGCATGCCCGCTGACCAGCCTGCATTAGAGTACGCACGTTAAAGAAGCGGAGATTCAGCGGCTGAAGAGAATTGAGAAAATGTGAGCTACAAGACAGAGGATTATTCCCGACGCTATTTGCCAATGAACCGACGCGAATATCGGTTGTGTTATCAGTGGTTTCCGTTCAGTTTCTGTTTATACAGCCACTAATCTCGCACTTGTGTGCTCCGGTTTCGGTTGCTACCTTTCAACGACGTCCAGTATAGAGCAAAAAAAATAGAAGTACCAAGTGAAAAACACCTGAGAGTTCGAATGCAATTACGCCATTGACCACGACATCTACCAGTATCGCTTATTATTTCAAACCATTTGGCAAGCGGACCATGTGGACCCCAGCCTAGAAGTCTAACACGTCCTACGTAGTCAAATTCACTAGTCGAGGTTTCCATACCTTTTTGACATGTCATGGACAGATCACCTCAACATATCTTCCAATCACTACCTACTTGGGAAAGCAGCGTATGCCGAGGAAGTCTATTAGTGAGCATGCGTAACACATGTCCCAACCACCTTAACCTGTTAGATTCAGTACTTGATCCAGAGACTGACCTCTGGTTCCCAACATCCGAAGACTAACTTCAGCATTGCTGATACGGTATTTTCATCATGCTCGGGCAATGTTACGGTGCCATCGATGCTCGAATACCGACAGTCTTCGTCTATCTTCTACCCTAAACTGTCATGTTTCTGAACCGTTTAAAAGATTGGGTCTAGCCACCTCAGTGTACACTTTAACTTTAACAGACAATCAGATGCCGTGCCGGTGCCACAGATGACGGAGGTTGGCAAAAGCCAAACGCGCCTTCTGTATACGCGATGACATTTCGTCTGATATCTGTCCACCTGGTGAAATGTAACTGTTCAGGTAACAGAATTCATCCACTTCAGCTAGAGCTCCCCCTGTCAAGAAGAGGTTTGATGTGGCACCAACCTAGTCTTGCAACAGCATTTTACACTTTGAAGGTGCGAAACGCATCCCAAACGTTTCTGCTCTGTTGTTTGGGCTAATGAATCTTGTAACTTACCTGGATCTTCATTCACAAGAACAATATCGTCCGCATATTCCAGGTCAGACAATCTAATGCCTGAGTAGGGATCGATGCCAATATTCTCGCACGAGGATAGGGCTATCACAAGAATCAATTCAACCACGAAATGAAAGAGGGAGGGTGAAAGGGGGTAACCCTGAGGAAAACCACTTCCCGTGATGAAAGATCTCTGAAGGCACGAACTCTGCTTCGGCTGTTTGCATACAAGCATTGGAAGAGAGAAATAAACTTCTCTGGTACACCCTTCAAAGAGAGGTAGCGACAGAGAACTGTGCGGTCGACTGAATCAAGAAAGACACGGACTGTGGGCCTACGGTAGATGTGTCTGTGCTCTAAGGTTTGAAGAAGAGTAAAGATGTGGTCGATACAACCCCGATCGGGTCTGAAACCGGCTTGATTTTCACGCGTACACATTTCGCGGGCGCTGGATAATCAGTAGAGGATGTGCCCAGCGAGCAGTTTGGATGCAATACTTATCAAGCTAACTCCTCTGTGGTTTTCACAAGGACCTGTCACATTGTAAATCGGCAGAATCACCGATTCACACCATTTCTTGGGAATCTGATCACTTTCCCGGAATACCCAGACGAGTTTTTTTTAACTTGGAAACCAAAGCTTCGTTTTCATCCCTGAGAAAAGATGAAGACAATCCATGCGGTTCAGCGGCTTTGTACTGTTCCAAGTAACCTATCTCCCGCATAATCTCCATTTCTGATGGACGAGTGATACCTACCTGCATCGTTTCTCTGGCAGGTATATTTGGAAGGTCCAGTGTTGAAGTGAGCAAACTGAATTGTTCCTCACAGTGCTCCGCCCAACTGTCCAGATGACGTCCATGAGAGTAAGTCAGTGAGCCGTCGGATTCGTTGACTAACTCACTTACGCCGGACACCCGTGGACAGGTGCAACGCATCAAATAGTAAAGGTTGAAACTATTGCCAACAGACGCAACTTTTTTCATTTCCGAGACATTTCACAATCCACCACTGCTCATGGTAGTTTCTCAGGCTCCTAGTCAGTTAAAGTCTCTGGGATTTACGCACTTCACTGAATGTGGCATCCGGAGAGACGCATCTGCGAGCAAACAACAGAGCAACTGATGTCGATGATATCCATCGTTTGTGAGGCCTACTTGAACCAGAGTCCTGTGTGGCATTTGAACCAGCATAGGTTTCCTTGATCTGTTGCCAACGTTAATCTGGGTCTTGCACACCTGGCTGCACAGATAACCGTGCAGACGGCTCCGCCTGGAAAGCAGATAATCGGTTGCCGTTCAGTGGTGGTCAGGTGGTTTAGAGCGTTTCTCTATCATCTCGTGGGTCCGGGGTTCGAACCCCCCCCCATCACCGGCTACTTTGGTGGTAGACGGTAGTCTACTGTCGTCCGGGTTCTTAACACACGTCACTTATTGGTTCCTCGCCGCTCCAAGTCTCAGGGTCCAGTTGCCGGTTATCCCCAATAGTGCAGCGGGCCTTCGTGGCTATGCGGTAAAATGTCCGTTCCACTGCACTCATGCGTAAGCATGTAATGAAAAAAGGAGCGATTGCACAGAACAGGTGGCATTTAGGTTCGTGTGGTCACAGATCAAACGTAAACAGGAGCGAGCACATATCAAGGCGTGATCTGAGTCCACAGGAGTAGACCAAAATAAACGCTAGTCTTCAAGTGATCCGCCCCAGCAATGACCAATCACAACATGATCAATGTGAATCCAACTGTGTGAAGACGTAGGAGAACGCCATGTCAGTTTATGCCGCTTCTTATGGCAGAGGTTCGTACTTGCCAGAAACAATCTGTGGTCAGAGCACAGCTGGATGAGACAATCGCCGTTATCGGTAACAATCAGCAGTGATAGCAAATGGGCCTCCGATGTGCCTTTTGGAGTCGCCCAAACGGCCAACCCGGCCATTGAAATCCCCAGCAATGACCACCACGTCCGCTGAACATGCGCTTCGAAGTAGCTGAGACAAATTCTGGTAGAATTCGTCCTTGGTCTCGAAGGAACTGCAGTCAGTCGGCGCATCCAAAGACACGACGAACAAGCATCGGCGATTCAGTTTGTTATTGTTGACACGAACAGAATCGCCCAACCAAAGTACACATAACCGATCGCTGGCTGGAATCCAGTCTAACAGTGCACGCTCAGCTCTCATGCTCACACAGCAATCTCAAAGCCGGCCTGACCACGGGTACCAGAAACCAGGTCACCCGACACACGAAGAGTAAAGCCAGAGATTGAGGTTGTAGCTGGGGTGTGAAGAGTGACCACATGACTGATGTCTTGTGTGCGCGTTTTGGAGACACAAAGTTCATCTATTTTAAAAGTGTCAAGAGTTCTAGCTCTATCTGACAGAGCGCGGACGTTGAAGGCAGGCAAGTAAAGTGAACTTCTAGGCCTAATGAGTGTATTCGATTTATACCCAACTCCTTCAGAACCGCAATAACCCGTGGGGTTCTGTATCGATCTTGAATTAAGGGAGAAAAATTTGGTAAGGCCATTTACAGGAAAGATGCTGGAGGTTTCCGGGTGAATCATACTTCGCGGCTGCTCACTCCGCAGAACGGGTTTTCCTCTCGGAACCCTAACCGGAGCCTTTCAATCAAAAGTCTCCCACACAAGACAGTGGGGCGTTAACTCAGCGCGCGAACGTGACCAAAGAACCCGTGAATGAACTCCTCCAGAATCCTTTGGGCTGGGGACTGCCTAGCTTAGGCGAGAAATAGCTGCCCAATGAAGTGCGACCACCCCTCAAACCGTCGAGAGAAACCCCAGGTACTCCACTCCTACGTCCATCCAGTGAAGGTCCTTAAAGCGGTAAACTGTTTCTCTCTGTGTTTATTTGCTGGTGTCCTCTCCAGGAGCATGTTGTCCAACAACTGGTTCTGGGACTGGACTTCATTTGGCCTCTACCCATTGACCTGTCAGGCATGACTGCATCTTCGGCTTAAGGAAGCCATCCTACGTAGCTCTTTGGGTCAACGAGGCGCGCAAGCCATTACGCTACGTTAAAGTGCAGTCTCGCTGTGATGGTGCTATCAGTGGGAGCATTATGGATGAATAAAGGGGGCAAAGAGGGTGGTAATGGCAAGTATGGAGTTGGAACCACGGCTTTGTACGCTTCAATCATATGAACCTATTTTAAGAATGCGGACAACCAGTGATTAATCGTTGCGTATATCCCCGGTGGAATAAAGGAGTAATGTTTTCTACTGTACCTAGCCTGAAATTCAGAAGTAGTAGAAAAGACTTATCAAGACCAACAGTTCATCCATAAATCATCGCTCGAATACACTGGTTTCACTAGGTACAAACAGCTTGTCCAGATGAAGTGACTTAGCTAGCTGCAAGCCGGTTGATTTCTGTCCCACGGTACTTAACCATACAACCGTACCCTGTTGAGCACTGGTTGCTTTCCTTCATAGCAGGTGACTCTACTACCCAAATCATCTTGGTCGTGAATGCAACAAATAACTGTAAACAGCCGTCGCGTGTTCCCTCAAGTAGTCGCCGGTGACATAGATGTGAAAAGCAGCGTAGAGTGAAGTTCACGTCACCCTCCAATTATGGGGGCTTTACCAAATGACAGTTAACTACTTCAGACTGATGAAAAAGTCGGAATCTATATCAGTTTAATAATATCGTTTCAAACTAGAAATCCATAGCTCATCGCCAGTGCGTACATATGACGTATTGCCAACGAGTGATGAAACGTCTGTGATACGAACTACAGGTGTGCGGACCATGAAACCATGGAAAAGCATCTACGTGAGTAACAAGTATCGACAATGTTTAAAATAATTGAAAGCGGGAAGAAACAGTTGAAGAAACGGCCTACATTCAGTCCCATTATCAAACGTTACGCACTGTGAAGAAATCCTATGAGCATCGAAATAGAAGCCATAGAGATCTTGACATGGAGTTACGCAACAGCAAAATACACCAAATTTCTACGAAATCACAGTAATTTTTTTTTATTACATGCTCACGCATGCGTGCAGTGGAAGGGGTATATACCTCACAGCCACTAAGGTCCACTGCACTACTGGGAATAACCAGCAACTAGACCCTGAGACTTGAAGTGAAGAACCACATAAGGTCCCAATGGGTCAGGTGTCGTAACAAGCCGGACGACGGTGGATTACTGTCTACCACTGTAGAAAGCTTGTGAACTACTGCAAGTACGGAACGTACCGCCATTCGTAGCTTATTCAATGGGAGAACAGATAAACCTTAGAGGGATCGCGGTAGGAGGATTTTGAACTGCAGGTTTAACCGCCGGTCCGCGAGAACTAACCTGGTGGATCCATAAAATCGAAGTGAACCAGATCGTCGATACCCAGTTTCTTTAATTGAAGTACAACGGTACCTAGGTTAGACCGTAAGATTTCCGGATACGTGTTCTCTTGCATCTCAGTTGCGTAAGCCTTTTCTGTATAGAGACGAAAACATTTGCCCGGTTTTGTCCGGCCGGCACGACCAGCGCGTTGTTGTGCGGACGCTTTGCTAATTGCTGTGACTAGCAATGATTCTACTCGAATGCGTGGATTGTACACTTTTTGTTTGGCGAACCCCGGATCAATCACAAATACCACGCCATCTATGGTGAGCGAGGTCTCGGCAATATTGGTGGATACAACTACCTAGAAAAAAATGGAAAAAAGATGAAACAGTTGAAGTATACCTTCGTAATAACATCGGACTGATGAAGAAATACTTTCGATAGAAGTACATCGATACCAAAACAATTGGTCAGCATGCCTAACACAGGAGCAGGCCGACCTCGTGTACATCGAATGGGAAGGCCAGAAGCTTGGATTTTATACCTTTTTGCACTGTAAATTGGCCGCCCGAGTTGATATGTCTACTGTTTCCGTCCTCGGTGAGTGCATAATAACGGAATGCATCCAATGACCGATTTTAACCAGCATGATTCAAAAGATCTAAGATACATATCCTGACGATCCGATACACCCTGCTCAAAATGAACAGAGCCTGGGTCCATAGATGAGGGATCGATTGTGGATACCATAGCTGATTGCGGTCGGGCGCATTGAATAAGGTGGGCTCACTAAATAAGCGGTCGTGGACGATCGGCAGCAGTGCTCGAGGGCGTTGTGGGATTCCAGTCTGGCTAGCAATCTCCGTTCTAAAACGCCACAAATCCGCTGACAGCATTGTGACGTGGTGAATGTGGCCCGCCACTAAGTGAGGCCATAGGTGCTTTCTGGGTTCCATTTATCCCACAAGGTTTGTCAGAAGAGGCGAACAGACCATACAGTTGGCAACCGGTTCATCTGGACCAACACTACCGCCTTGCAGGACGCGCTTGGCTGCGCAAAGGCTAGAGGTGCATCCTCGAACAAAAGGGCACTATTTGAACTGTTACCAACCAGTTTGACATTGGTCCACCATTCGGTTATTTTTCATACTAATGGTTTTCGTTTTCCCCTTTTTCGGTATGTATAATCGCATTGTTAGGTGATTAGAGTCTCTTTTCAGATTCACCTTCTTCCCAAGTCTATTGCACAATCATTCGAGTTCACAAAAACTTAATCTTCTAGGGATGCATAGATCGCCTATTCCGTACGGAAAGTTTTGAAGCTGATCCACACTCTCCGTCGGCAGCTGAACAGTGAATTCGTCGGCACGAAACATGAAAAAACTTCCTTCTCATCACTGACGTGTCTAATCTCGACAAAAAGAAACTTCGTGTGGATTTCATTTCTCCATTCATCTATCAGCATGTGGTAGATTGTCTCAGTTATGAGGACGTCATATCAATTCTCGGACTGATCTACGCTAAGCCAAAGAATGAATTGCTTTCTCGGCACCTACTAGCAGCAACCAAACAAGAACCCGGCCAGAAAGTAGACCAGTTATTACAGAAGTTACGTCGTCAACTTAAACGCCACTTCTGCTAACAAACGCTGTGATGAGGCTATTTGTGAAGCACTCGTTACAGGGCTGTATTCTAATATCACCCGTCAACGGCTGTTTAGGAAGCAAACGCTGGACCTTCAACACGCTTTCGATGAAGCTGGTATGCTGGAGCATGCTCAGCAGCAACCTCTTCTCTATGATTCGACTACCTGCGGACCATGAGGCGCTACATCAGAGCTGAGAGAAGCCATCGTCTCAGCCCTCTCGCTAGATGCTCATGAGTAGCAACTAGAAATCAAAGAAATGATCGCAACAACAGCTACCAATTGCTTTTCGTGGTAAAAACTGGCACTCGCGTTCAAAACGTACAGCCCAGGAAGTTATTTGCAACTCTTAGGGAAGAAAGGATCAGTTCCATAAGATCTGCCGATCGAATCGCAAAAGCAAGCGCACGATGTCTTCTTTGAACCTTGTCATTTCATCTCTTGTTGCCACATCTTTTACTGGTTTATCTAAATCTACAGATCTTATAATTAGTGGAGCACCGCTGAAGGAACTCATCGACACCGCGGGTTGTGAAGGTTACTTACCAGTAATATCGCTGCACAACACCACTGGTCTGCACTGCCCTCCACGAGTACGATTTCGATGGCTTCAACTTACTTGTACTTTTGCTTTTATGCGGCTAGCTCCTACGAGATGAGCGGGCTTCGTGGATGTCCCAAGTGGCACCTGCGGTGTGCAGAGGAACTGCTTATAGTCTTGGGAATTAGGTACGAAGTGGCGTCCCCAGTTTCACTCAGCTTTCTGTTCGAGGAAACAACTCTAGCCCGTGCACAACCAAGCGTTACCTGTCGGACAACAGCAGGTTTGTGTGTTGGCAGCCGGTGACTGAATGAGCGGTTCATACGCTTGTTGGATAACGGCCCGACAGTCGAGGATGTCCAACGTGACCTAGTGTATCTAACTCCGCCCAGGATAGACGAGTAAGAGCCAAGAGGCAATGGCCTTATTCCGTAGTGTGCCATATACGCGCACGCCACTTTGCTGTCTATTGGCTTCAGTGGGCTTATGTAGAGTTCGCCGCGCCGTCTAACGACGCCACGTTGTCTGGTTCTTTACCCTGGGCTCGTCCGATATTGGTGACCCTGAAGGAGCGCTTTGCGCCCCAATTAACATAGCCCTCGGGGTCATCGTAGCACGCAAACTCCGTCACCACGGTAAGGTAGCAACATCGATCAGGCTTCAACCCGTGTCTTGTTACCGGCGGACATATATATGCTTCCGTTAGATACAAAAACATATTAGGTTGTCTGTGTACTGATTCGATCCGCGGTCTTGCTTTCGAGTCAGCATCAAAATGTGACTATTCCCCTAGAAGGCGATCGAGCACCTTTGTCTGCATGCTAGCTGTTGCTAAAGTCGACATTCCATTCCTACTTAACAATTTGGTTCCTAATTGCAAACGCATTGCCACAAATCCCCGCCATCACTATGTTGCTGACATAAAGCTTATTCAAAGCGAGATCGATCAAGTACTAACTAACATCGCTGAACCCCCAACGCCTCTCTGGTGACCTCAAGCAGAGAACGAAAGACAAGAAACCCATGGCGGTCGACTACAGCCAAACCATTAATCGGTTTATGTACCGTGAATCTTACCCTGTCTCGGAAAGAGGAACTCATACAGAAGACGTCTCAATACGTCGTTTTCAGCCAACTGGATCTTCAGAGGGCCTATCATCAAAGTCCCATAAGCGAGGATGAAAAACCGTACACTGCCTTCGAAGAATATGGGAAGCTATACCAGCTTTGTCTCATTCCATTCGGAGTAATGAACGGAGTGGCTTACTTTCAGCGCTCTATTGATAACAACATAAGTAATGAATCCCTAAGAGGCACATACGACTATGTGGACAACGTTACCGTGTGCGGCCATGACTTGGATAAGAATAATCAAAACCTGTGGAACTTCGTTATTGTCGAAAAGAGGCGTGGTATCATATCCAACGGGAGCAAGTGTAATCGCCGCAATAAAAGTCCGACTGTCCGGTTACGCAATCTAAGAGAACTCTCTCCTCCACGAGATATCTGCTCTCAGAAGAGAACAGTAGGAATGCTAGCGTAGTACGCCCATTAAATTCCACACTCTGATAAGATTCACCTGCTGGTGCACAATGGTATATTTCCAGCTCCTGATAATGTGATGACAGCTTTTAGAAATCTCAAAGACGAAATGATAAGAACCTCAATGTTCGCTATCGACTACAGTCGCCTACGGATTGTAGAAACTGACGCAGCAGATATCGTCACTGCGGCTACACTGAACCAAGACGGTCGTCCTATTGCCTTCTTTTCGCGCACTGCATCCAAGCGAATAAAATTAATCAACAATTGGAAAAGAAGCTTGTGCCATCGTAGAAGACTTAAGAAAATGGAAGCATAATTTGCAGAAGAATCACTTTATTCTCATTACTGACCACCTTTGTTTGACAAGCCATATAGCGGCAAATTAAATAATGACTACTTAGCAATGGAAGTTGGAGCTTTTGTGTTACTGGGAACCGTACTGTGTAAATATTTTAGATCAACGCGCGATACGGCGGAATCACAATTGTCCCGAGTGAACGTATCAGCCGCTTCGTTGTGGATTCCAGAAAGATGTTGAATATCATAATGGTAGCACAAAAGTACCAACTTTCACCGTTGAAAAATCATTCTTTAATTTGTCCCTATGCAGCCGGCTTCCGGACATTTCATCGCCGGGCATTTGCTTTATTGGACATTTGGTCGAATGAGAATTTGGTAGCCGAACATTTGATCGGTGGTTAAGACAAGGCCAGTGATGAATCTTGTTTTGCCTGACGCATGTAATCGTTAAGGCGGGTCTTTTTGTTCACTTACTGAGGCAGTCAAGTGGATCAAGTGTCCATCGCCTCAAAATGGACGAAGGTTTGAATTCCAGATTCATCGGTTACTGTCATGGTAGACGGCACTTTGTTATTTCAGCTAAACTTAGTTTCGAGCACTGGGCTTTAGGAATTCCGGTGTGAAGTTGTTGTGAGATGACAACGGTCAAAACAATTTGACTGTGGCGCATTTGCACTTTGTGTCTTCATAACCGGATCAAACCGCAAAGCACAATAGCAAAACTCAAGCCTTTTCGCATACCGATTAGTGATCTATGTATGCCTTTAGAACTATGGCTTGCCAGGTGCTAGCTATTGATCCCAGAATGGCCAAGGGAGTGGGCTACGACTAATCCACTTTCTGAGGGTACGACATTTGACAGACTTGAGTGAATATAGTGTAATTTAGCTGTCGAAATGTCTGGCGACCAAATGTCCGGACACGACACAATACACTACGTCATCCTGGTATCCCACGCATACTACATTCTGTCCGTTCTAAAAATTTACGGTTCTCTGTTGACGAAATCCAAGCAGTTGTCAATCAACGAAATTTGTGCAGAACTTAAGTCCCGTTTTATCAAACTGTTCGGCAAATTAGTTGAAGTCACTCAACCATTTGAAAGAATCAGTATTGATTTTGAAGACCCATTATCATCTACCTCCCGCAACAAGTAACTTCTGACGATGATCGATGAATATTCTGGATTTCCTTTTGCTTGTACAGACATACCTTTATCTACAGTCATCCACTGCCTTACCCGACTGTATTCCGTTTTGGATGCCCTTCTATATCCACTCCGACCGCAGCACTGCTTTCACGTCAGCTGGAATTCAAAAACTTCTCCATGACAAAGGAGTGACAAACAGAAGCACCATTCCGCACAACCCACGCGCAAATGGTCAGGTGGAGTGGTTGAATGGGACCCTACGGAAAGCCATGACATCAGCACTGAAATCGCAACAATTGGACATTTGTCGCTAGTAATACGTACTCTTGGGTGTCTTGTATCCGCTCCTTACTGTGCAGCGCAAACAACACGACACCCCACGGGCGCCTTTGGAATTCCCATGGCAAGTCTACTAGTAGAATCTCCCTCCCCGCCCGGTTGTCAAATCTTGGGCCTGTCTTATTAAAGGGGACGACTCGGTCTTCGAAATACGACCCCTTGGTAGAAGAGTTGAAGCTTCTTAGCCGCAGTTCGTAACAGACTGACGTTTGCCTCTTAAATGGCAACGAAGACATTGTATTATTGAGACACTTTTTCGTAAAACCAGTCGTCTCATGTGTCACACATCAGGGACAGACGGATAACCATATCTTTCCAGTCGAAGAATCATCTTGTGAACAAGAGTCTGACTGCTCGCATCATGTACCTGGAATTGAAGACGAAGGTCCTCTGTCACCTCAGATTTCTGATCTGTCAGAAAATATTCGGCAAACTACACAAGCGCAACAACAAACAAGACCATATAACCCACGAAGTCGTGAAGACACCTTGTTACACTACACTACCATTTCATTCAACGGGGAAGATTGTTATGAACTAGTTTGAAGTTCGTCCGCCATTCTGTCGTTTTTTCATATTGGCGATTTTTGTTTTTCCCCTTTTCGGTACATGTAATCGTAATGCTAGAAAATTAAAGCCTCTTTTTGGATCCACCTTCTTCCTACTCCTATTGCTCAATCATTCGAGTTCGTAACATGAACCGGGCGACCGAGCAGTAAAACAGCCCACAAAGCATACAACCATGACTAACTGCTACACTGATTTACTTCTCACCTCGCGATTTTTGTAACTGTTGTTGTCGCGTTTGCACCATGCTTGACTTCAAGCCCATGTAATTATATACATACATATCATCGAGCTAGGGCAAAAAGAATAGAAGCTTCAAATGAGGAAGAGCTGAAAACGTGGTAATAAACGGAAATTCTGAAGACAAAGAAAGAGACTGAATGCAACTACGCCACTGACTGCGACACCTAGTCATATCGCTTAATATTTCAAACTATTTGGTAGATGGATCACGTGGACCCCAGCCCGAAAGTCTAACGCACCCTACTTGACCAAGTATACCAGTCGAGATTTCCGTACCTTTTTGACGCCGTGGACTGATCAGTTCGACCCACCTTCCAACCACTACCTACCTCGGATAACAGCGTACGTCGAGGAAGTCTATCGGTGGGCATGTGTCAAACATGTCGCGGCCACCTTAACTCGTTTAAATTCAGTACTTGTTTCAGTGACTGACTAATGGTTCCCATCACAATGCCTAACCTCATCATTGCTGATACGGTGTTCCCACTATGTTTGAGTAATACTTTGGAGACATCAACGCTAAAACACCGAACGATAGTGGACAGAACAGGTGCTCCGGTGCATATAATTTCCCCCGGTTTTTATTTTACTCTCGAGGTTTTGGTACCACTTCCGCCAGCAAACCGATGGAATTCATATACACTTGTATAATTCCCAACATTCCACTTAGCTGGGATATTGTCAGCGTCTGCGATGGGCTTTCAAGATGTGTCGCTTGCGAGCGCAGAACAGTCCCAAACAGCAACAACAAAAATGCCTTCGTCGTCTTTAGTGCGAGATCATTACCTGCCAAATAATACGTACCACGTCCTAAGAACGAAAATGATCGTTTGGATCTAAAATTGAGAATATATCCATGGGACATGATGAAAGTAGCCATTAGAATCAAGATGACCGGTCAAGCACGAACCTCCTAGATGAAGAGTTACGAGTTTTAGATTTCACGGAGATCTTGGTTTTCCGATTCAATAACACACTTCTCTAACATCGTCTCAGACGGATTAAATGAATGAGCTTTATGTGGTTTCCCACTCTAAGTCACAGAGTCAGGTTGCCGGTTATCTATAGTAGTGCATTCAAGGTACACATGCGCAGATACTTAGTAAAAAAGATGCGATGAATCAGCTTCTAATAGATAATAAAGTACTGAGATTAGAAAAGAGCAAATGTAGGACACAAAGAAAGAACAAATTTCTGATGTGGGTCCGATACATTAGCAGTAACTAGGTTAAATGCTTCATTTGCATACAAGGCATGGTCATCGTCAGTGACATTCAGAATAAAACTGAAACCACGTAGGTTTTTAAGCCTATACCGTTTTCTGAAGTGCAAATCAATCCCAAATTACGTGGTTATATATATATATATATATATATATATATATATATATATATATATATATATATATATATATATATATATATATGTAGGCGGTATATTAACCAATACCAGAGACAGAGAGGACAAATCTATCAAACCTATCTACCCAAACGCCAAGCTTAGCGATCAGAATATCATGGCAACCAACAACCTGAGCCACAAACACAAATATTTAAAGCCACTGAGACTTACTTTACGTCCTATCGCTCCGTTCGGTCGTTTTGGTGGTGGTGGATCGAAGATTCTTTGTTGCATATTAGGTGGCAGGGTGGAGTACAGCGGAATACACTTTAATTCGCCTACGTCAGGCCCTAAACCTTCCACCTCGCGCTGAATGCGTTTGCATGCCTCTTCGATCTCCTCCTGACCAGTAAGGAATAAAAGGATATCACCTTCCACTTCTTCGCACATATGTATCTGAATAACAGTCCGAATAGCGGCTTCCAGATAGTCTCTTTCTGGCTCCGGTGTGTAGAATATCTCCACCGGATGCGTGCGCCCCGGTACGGTCATAAGAGGGGCTTTATGGAAGTAGTCCTAAAAATAGGAATAAGACAAAGTTCAGTATATTTTGGTCAAAATTTAGACCATACAACAGTGAAGTGATCACAACTATTCAGGCAGTCGAGCAGGGTAGCAGACTAACTTGAAACTTCCCAGCATCCAGTGTGGCGCTCATTACAACGATCTTTAGATCCGAACGCTGTTTGATCACCTCCTTCAACAGCCCCATAAGGATATCCGTGGCCAAAGTGCGTTCATGAGCTTCGTCCAATAGGATCACCCCGTAGGCTTCCAGTAGCGGATCGGACATACCTTCACGTAGCAACATTCCGTCGGTCATGTACCTAAAAGAAATGTTTGTAAACGGGATAGACGCATACACAAGTTGAATTACTTTAAAAGTGTTCGAGCGGAAGTGCAATCCTCGAAACGAATGCTATAACCGACCTCCTGACCAAGTTCAACATCCATTTCTTCAGATACGCGCTGAGCAACAGACATTGCAGCAACCCGGCGTGGTTGGGTGCAAGCCACTGCTTTTTTAGTGGGATATCGACCAGTTATCCATTCCAAACACCATTGAGGTATCTGAGTGGTCTTTCCAGATCCAGTTTCTCCAACGAGAACAGTGACCTAAAGCCAAACATAACCGGGTTGGAAAATGGAAAACCGAACTTACCTGATTATCAGAGATAACCTTGAAGAATTCTTCCTTATATTCCCATACAGGAAGTTGGATGCGCTTTCTAAATATATCATAATACTTCGCGGAGAAAGCTTTGCCTGCACAAAGAAGAAATTCGATTGATACTCGTAAATACAGTGAAACTAAGTTTGGCAACCATCACTGTAGCTTTCAGAGATGAGGACCTTCGGAATTGTGTTTACAACTTACAGCGGCAGATTTATTTCAACAACCTTGCCACAACTTATCAAAGGGATCTGTTCGGGATGGCCTTATAATCTGTATGTCTATGAATCTAAATACACGGTTTCTCTTCAATAAATCACAATTCCGACTTTCCAAACTTTGGTCCCAAACCCTCGTACTCGAAGTAACTGATACAGCCAGAAGCAACAGAAAAAATGGACCATATTGGTCATTTACAATCTTTTGCCGCTTTATCAAAAAAACTCAGTCTCTTGTGAGATAAAAAGTTGTAGGTATGACAAATGCTGTGCCTCACGTAAAAAGTAAAACGAAATAAGACCAGTATAAACTGAGGATTTCTTGAGTAAACTGAGCGGTCAATCACAAACCCAAATTAACTCCAAGAGATTTTTACGCATCTGAAGCTCTTATTATGTGCATTGGTGTAAAATGGAGCTTTGCTTCGGAATATCGGGTCGAGTAGGTTGGACAATTTTCCTTTGTAACCGTTGGACCGGTAGATCTCGTCCGCCCTTTCAGAAGTATGTCATTGCATACCGAACACCGCCTCATTGAGGTTTTTAGACACTGGCTACCCTCAACCTAATTTAGCCGGCCTATCGAGCGGTTTACCGGAGTGCGGCCGCTGATGCATGCTTCAGCTACGCGGAGACCCGGGTAGGTAATGGAGGCCAAGGAGTTGAAGGATGCTCCAAGGGACACGACAGTCTATCAGTCTCAGGGGTATTATTTCTTTCAGGCACCCGATACATACTTTGGTATCTCTCAATAGCCCTTTAAGACTATCATTTTCATTTTACTGAATCATATCTTTCAATTCTGCCTGACTTCCTTCATCATTGTGCCAAGCAACCACATTTACTTCATGTGTAACGGTAACGGTTGAATCAAATGTACCGAGCTGATTTACGGTCGTTTGAAATGGCCTGCAGCACAGTTAAGCTAGACATTCTTAGCTTTGCTTTATTTACAAGCTAGTTCTCCAAAACATTCATTTTGAGTGAAATACCAGTCGACGACAGAAGTCACTTCATCGGTGATTGTCGGGTGATATGCGCGTTTACCACTTCGGAGGGAAGAAGTTCGAGTCTCATCACCAACAGTCATTTTGGAGCTGGACAGCAATCCGCTGTCGCTCAGCTCGTTGCAACACCTGGCTTACTGACATCTTATCAGTCAGTTCAGTTCATTCAACCGCTAACCTCGCACTTCTGTGCTCTGGCTTTGGTTGCTACCTCGTTGTCTCGTCGACTAAAGGGTAAAAAGAATAGAAGATTAAAGTGAGAAAATTAACTTTAGAAAACCGTTAACCATGCACTGTGTGCGGTGGTTTTGGTTTTTATCTACTAGCGCCAACCTCAAACGAAATAGTGAGAGAAAAGAGTAAGAGGAGAACCACAAATAATAGTGTCAAGTCGATAAGGAAAGTTTTTGGATACAAAAGCGTCAATGGTCGCGCCATCTAGCCATATCGTCCAACGTATCTAACCATAGAGTGGGAGGTTCTCCTCGACCCCACCCAGGAAGTCTAACGCGCCCTATAAGGCCAAATCCATTGATTAGACTTTTCATGCCTTTCTTCCATGTTATGGACTGACCATCCTTGCTCATCTTCCAGCCGTTACCCACCTCAGCAACGACTGCGAGCCCAGGAATCCTGTCCGGGGACGTGCGCAACACATGTCCCAACGATTTTAGCCTGACCAGCTTAAGTGTCTCATCTAGTGGCTTGGTCCACAAGAGGCAGCGCCACAGAACTGTGCGGTCGACTGAGTCGAAAGCAGCTTTAAAATCAAGAAAAACGAAGATAGTGATCCTACCGAAGGTGTGCCTATGTTCTAAAATTTGTCAAAGAGTGAAGACGTGATCAGTACAACCTCGATCAGGTCTAAACCCGGCTTCGTTCTCGCGCGAGAACTGTTCGCGAGCGTCAGATAGGTAGTGGAGAATAATACCAGCGAGCAGTTTAGATGCGATGCTAACCAAACTTATTCCCCTGTGGTTTTCACAGGAGGACCTGTCGCCTTTGTTATAAATCGGTACGATCACCGACTCATACCAGTTCTTCGAAACTCGTTCCTTCTCCCATACGAAGCTGAGGAATTTTGTCAATTTCAGTAAACGTGCTGAGCCACTGTCTTTGAAAATAGTTGGAGACAACCCATCCGGCCCGGAAGCCTGATATCTTTTAGGATAGCTTATCTCACGGAGAGCCTCCGTCTCTGACGGAAAATTGGTATCCACAATTAGAGCAGTAACCATCACACCAGTGAGCAAACCTGTCGAGAACAAAGTTCAACTAAACTGCATCTCGAAATGCTCCGTCCAACGAATTATACGACTCCCTCGAGTCTGAATCAGTGATCCGCTCGCCTTTTTGATCAGTTTGACAACGCCTGGTTTATGTGAACCGGTTTTCCTAATAGGACGGAAAAGGTTGAGACTGTTTCCAGTCGCCACAGCTTTTTCTGTCTCCCTACACTTCGCAGCCCACCGCTGCCCACGGTCGTTTCTCAGGCTACGAATCAGTTGGCGTTTAAGGCATCTCCTCGCATCATCCTATCTGGTGTCCGGAGGAATCGATCTGCGCACATCTAACAGTGAAACCGAGGATGCAAATATTCATTGTTTGTTTGTTTGTTTGTGTGTGTGTGTGTGTGTGTGTGTGTGTGTGGTTGTTGGACCTTAGGCAGCGTCAGCAGCCTGACATAGGGTCTGCTCGACCTCTGTCCATCGCTCTTCTGGATCCTGGGCATTTGACTGCATCGATAACTTCGTTGATGATTCTGACTGGAAAGCAGATCGCTAGGAATAACTCATGGTTGGAACATAGTTCGATGAGTCGGTCACCGTTATCTGTTCGATCAGGTGGAATGCTAAATAGGACTCCTGTATTCCTCTCCGCCTCATCTAGGCTACCAACATGAGCACTGAATCACCAAGAACAACCATGATGTCCGCAGGGCGCAATGCTGGGAGCAGTTGACACAAATCTTGGTAGGATTCGGCTTTAACCTGATGAGACCTACAGTCATTTGAGGGCATACACAGAAACGGCAAACAGTCATTGACGCTTCAGTCTACGGCTATTTACATACACAGAACCATTCGACCAAACCGCACACAGATGATTGCTGATTGGGATCCAGGCGGGTAGTGCACGCTCAGCTTTCATGCTCAGAGCGATCCCCACGCAAGCCTGATCACAAGCAGTAGACACCGAATCGCCCAACATGCGAAGAGGGGGACGAGAAGCCGAGCTTGCACCTGGGTAGCGAAATATTAACACTGAAGTTGGGTCCTGTATATGTGTTTCGGAGGTACAACACATGTTTTATAGGTTTCAAGAATTCAAGCAAAAGCAGCTGTTTCCCCGTTTGAAAAAGTATGCGGGCGCCGAAAGCAACTAGGTGGAGAGAATGCTTAGGACGGATAACGGATTCTCTTATTCCCCGTGTCTCTAAGTTGCTACCCATACCGAGAGCTACGAGTTCACGGTCACAACTCATTGTGGTCTCTCGCATCCGTTTAGAATAAAGATGTGAAGGATGAAGAACAGAAAGATAAGAAGTTTTTCCCGAAGGAACCGCTGAAGATTTCTGAGCAAATCATACTTCGCGGCTGCTCATACCGCAGAAAGGGTTTTTCTTTTGGAACTCTAACCAGAGCCTTCCATTCAAAAGTCTGACCCACAAAACAGTGAGGAGCTAACCCAGCACGGAAACGTGACCGAAAAATCCGTGAATGAACTTCTTCTAGTCTGTCATGTGAGACCCGATTGTTACTCGCATTCTGCCTTGTCTTCCCTGGTGCTTTGTTATCGATCCACTCTTCGGTTTCACTCCTTAGACCCATACACCCAATGGAGCAAGCAAAACGTGGACGTGGCAGCATCCTTTGAGCTGGGGGCCGCCCAGCTTAGGTGGGCAACAGATGTCCGATGAAGTGCGATCACTCCTCATACCGTCGAAAGAAATCCCAGGTACTCTACTCCTACGTCCACCTAGTGTAGGTTTTTAGACCGGTAAACTGTTTCTCTCTGTGTTTATTCGCTGGAATGACCTCTTCAGGGGCATAGTGGTAAGAACCAGATGTTCCCCATTAACTGGTTCAGATATCGGACTCCGTCTGGCCTCTACCCATTGACCTGTCAGGTGGGGCTGCATCTCCAGCTTAAGGAAGCCATCATGCATAACTCTTTGGGTCATGGAGGCACGCAAGCCATCATACCACGTCAAGACGCAATCTCGTTGTGATGAGAAAGAGTTGAAAACATGGTGATAAACGGAAATTGTAAAGAAAAGGAAAGAAATCGAACACAACTACACCACCGTCCGGAACATCTAGCCACATCACTTAGTGTTTCCAACCACTTGATGGGCGGGTCTCGTGGACCCCAATCAGGAAGCCTGGCATATTCTTTTTGACCAAGTTTACTGGTCAAGGTTTTCATACCTTTCCGTCATGTCATGAACTGACCACCTCGACTTACCTCAAAGCCAACACCTGAAACTCAATGTGGAACTCCATTTCAAGTCTCAGGGTCAGATTGCCGGTAACCCTCAAAAGTGCAGTGGACTGCTGAACCTATGGCGGTATACCCTTTCAATTATATTTGAGCTAAATTATGTAACGAAAAAATCAATTTCACTAAATTTCGATGTAAGCGGTAAAATTTAAAAATTTACCAGCATTATCACTTACACACAAATTCGTCCTCATTCTCCTACGAATAATCTTGAGTACCACTGAATGCACCGGCCAGCAACTGAACTTAGTCCATTCGAAGGAGAAATTACGTCTTCACTGTTGGTACGACAGGCTTTTGAGTGGAGTAAAAGTGATCCATTCACGCAGAGGTTAAATACAACACTTCTACTTTTACGCGACTATCTCCTCTAGGTTAAGTCGGCTCCATGAATATTGTGGGTCATAGCTGACCACGCGCGGCAGTTGAAATCGAGTAAGACGCAGATTGCGATCCCGTTTTTCTTCCATTTTCAAGCACCGTAGACCGACCGTAAGCCTAGAAGGCGCCCTACATCCTTTTCAACAGTACTGACCCAAGTTTAGAGCTGGCCACCAAGACAACAGCGCCATACACGGTGGAGTTAGAGACGGATTGTACGTTTGGTTAGTTCCGTCTCAGATCACCGTAAGACCGACGGTAGTCAAACGGTCATCATGGTGGGTTTCCAACCGTTCTGTTCCAGGTTCGAACCCTGCTTCCGTCGCCGGCCACTTTCAGAATATGGCAGCCTCTAATTGGCAGCGACCCCTTGGAATATTGTATCACTATTACACAATACGAAGAATGTAAAAAAAAGATAAAAATATGGCCCAGCCATCGTAGTCGACGGATCGAAGGAAGACGGAAAGTTCGTCCATTTCGCAGCACCGTCTCCTGACTGTCGTTGGGTGCCCTGTCGCGCCAATTTACTACTAAGATACGCCCCAGGAACTAGTGGCCAAACACATCTAACCTGGTATCTTCAGCTCCCAGTGACTAGGCTTTGCAGCCGTACCTGAGTACGGGGCGTACAGCGGTACGGTAGATAAGTACCTCAGTCTAACTGTGTTTACTTCTAGCCCCATGGGCTTCGCGAAAAAATCGATTCGATCAAGGTCCGATTGAAGCGTGGCAGGAGAGTCTCCCGGGACGACAATGTCGTCCGTAAACTCTAGGTTTTGGATGTGCATCTGCTGACTTAGGGTAGTCGATCAGCGCCTCACTCGTTGTCTAATCGATGGCGTAGTTAAACAGCACCTGTGAAAGAGGACAGCCCTGTCGGACTCCGATATTGACGGCAAACTCCGCAGATTTTTCGTCATACATACGGACCCACGTCCCAGTAGATGAACAGTATGCCCTCCAAAGCCTTGCGAGTTTGTCAGGTATCCTGTCGGAAGTCATTGTCGTCCAGAGACACTAGGTGAACCAAGTCAAAAACAACCCGAAATTCGACGAAATAGGTAACAGTTGATTGCTGGAGCTGGTAGCGGTGCCCCAGTGTTTGGTGCAGCGTGAAACGTTGATCCACGCAGTCTTCACCAAGGCGGAAACCCCCTCGATTTGGTTAAGTGAGGCGGTCACTTGCAGTTGAGTAGCAGCAGGCAGGAACTCTTTGCAGCCACGTCGATCACGCTGGCCCCTTTGTTCTCGTACATTGATTTTTCCTATTTCTTGAGAACGGGCAGCAGCATACAAGTGCCCCAATCAGTCGGGAGACTTTATCTCGCCATTTGAATTGAAATGAGGCGTATAGACAGTCGGTCAATGAAGACGGACAGCATTTGCAGACTTCTGGCAGTATGCTACCCTTTGCGGCCGCTTTCCTGTTCTGTGGCTGGTTTATCGTCGTGGCGATTTCCGTTGTACTCAACTGATATCGTACGGCTGTGCAAGAACCGAGATTTATAGGTTTGTCGAGTAGCCTGAATATCGAGTAAGCAACCCATTGGAGTGCCCCATCCATCGCCCTATTTTCTTTTCTGCTCAGGCATGAGCTCACCAGTTGTATCCTGCAGAAGTGACTCATATCCGCAGCGCCTATGCGATGCGTTGCGAATGAGGCAGAATCGCTTACCAAACGCAGGAGTGCCTAACGTGATCTCCATTTTTCAGCTGTCTCTATGCAGTACCACTTAAGATCAGCCCTAGCAGAGCGTGAGGCCACCCATTGCAGTCTACGTCATTCATTACTTCCTGATAGCTGAGCTTCATGTACTTTGGCTGATAACTGTGTACCTTCGGAGATCCTGTTTTTTGACGTCTTTGGTTTTCCATAGTTCTTTCAGAGCAGCTTATCTGCTCGCCAATTTTATCATCTTCCTCTGATTTTCTACTGGAGTCGCATCTGATGGTACGTTGGTTAGGGTGAATAGTCGAGTAGCGATTGCACGTGACAGCACTTAGCATTTCTCTGGAATTTCCAGTGCTGCGAAGTTTATTCGGGTCGGCAGAGATGCCTGGAGAGACGTGGATACATGGAACCCGAAGCTTGTACGCAGGAGGATGTAGTCTACCGCTTGTGTTTTCCGTCGACGCACCGAGGTACGCTCGACAGTCCTCCACAGAAGCCCAACGAGGTCTCGTTAGGATATGGTCGATTTGATGCGAAGTGCAACCGTCGCTCGAGTATCTCGTCAGTAAGTGCCTTCTGGGGAACTGAAAGGGTGTGTTTCAAACGACCAGATCAGAAAGATATGACTAGGTGTGGCGAACAGTGCGCCTCTTGTATCCATATACTTTCCTTGTCTATTTGATACTATTATTTTCAGTTCTGTCCTAATATTTGTCATACTCTTGGTCGTTGCGACCTCCGAGTGAGATCACTGCAGATATAGCAACCAGAATCGACAAACTCAGAGCAAGATTGTTTGTTCGATCTGAACTTGACTAGCTACCGATACGTACGGCCGTATCTAGGACTGCTGGGAAGAACAAAGTCAGGCGGCACAGAGCATCCCGCTATCATCAGAATCGTTAACACGACTGACCCACTGGAGCCTCAGAGTCTAGTGTCCAGCGTTTGTAGGTTATACTTGTCCGCCTTCCTCACAGTACGATGGGATCTGGTTTATGGAATGGGCGTTTTTTAGTAGACGCATGCACAAACATGGTACGAAATATTACCCGATGGAGCACAGCCGCATCCTACCGGGCAAGCCTAGTCTTAATAGGGTGAACAGGGTGGGTACGACCGCGATCAATTGCGGTAGTTTTATGCCGGACAATTTTCTGACATAAAACTCTCCACAGATCCATTGACATCACATTATTCTACGAGGCGGTAAGTCGACGGAGGATGGCTCGGGGTGGTTAGTCCATGACATGAAGAAAATGCTTGAAAATCTTAAGCGTTGACTGAACAGGAAGCGTTCATTTCCGGGTCGGGGTCAACAAGACCCACCTACCAGTCGACTAGGGACCATAGGTAGCATAGTTAAATACCGCGGTAGGTGGCGTAATCACATTGAAACTCTTTCTTCATCTACATGATGTTGAATTACCTTTCTTTTTTGTTTGTTTGCTTTCTATATTTCTATTCGTTTCAACTTACAACGGACGATGTTGTGAGGTGGTAACCAAAATCGGAGAACAGAAAGGCGAGATAAATGGTTGAAAGAACTGAATTGAAATGGAATTTTGTGGCAGAATAATTTGCTGTCAGTAGGATCGTTACCACGTCCGAATCTTTAGAACCTCCAGTTGTTTACCACTCCGAGTATCAGGATCGTGGTTGCCCAAACCATTCTCACCTGACTACTTAGACAAAACTTTGATGTCACAACTTACCATTGTACGGGTTGATCTGAACAGAGAGATTGGTGGGGATGGGCATGTGTGCTTTGGAGTTGCGATCCGGAGAACGTGATCGCTCCTGTCCATTATCATCAGGAACATCGCTAAATCTGTTAGGAAGAAGGAAGATAGAATAGAAGAGAGAGGACCGAAGTGAACCAAAACGGAGTTGGTTATGTGAACTAAAATATGATTCACTAATTACCTGGAGCGGCGAGGTTTAGCATCACCCAAATCAATTCTGTGTCGAGAAGACATCGCGTTTTCGAGGATGTTGCAATGAGGGTAACAAAAACTCAAACCTGAAAAGAAAATTTCACATTCTTCAATGGATACCATATAACCATCCTTGAGTCTAACCAGTTAAACAATGGTAGTGAAGCGTCAGCAAATACCATCGGCGTAATACGCTCACAAAATGATGTCAGTCTTCAAATATGAAAACGTCTTAATACGCTCTCATTTGAATTCTTTTGTAAACAGAACAGAAACAGCTATTATATATATATATATATATATATATATATATATATATATATATATATATATATATATATATATATATATATAATCTTCACTAGGATCTAGTTTGAATCGTCTGGAGTGTCAATGGATACTCTTCATTGAAGAGTCCACAAATGAATCACAACTGTGATTTCTCTGTTTTTGTGTCTGGGTCACTGCTAGACATGAGCGAAGATCATTTGTGAACAGCGACTTTCATGAATTTTTCGAGTGGAACGGGAAACCTACCTCTGGGATTGAACAACATAATGCTCCTGTAGGAAATGCGGTGGTATTACCTTGGGCAACGGCAGATAGGGCAATAAACTATTCTCGCTAGAACTCCAGGAAGATCCAAAACAGATGTATACTGTATCTCCAAAAAGCGCACACAAGACCCCACTTCTGTGATCATTTTTCGCACCCCGTATACAAACTCAGTCTCGTTTTATTCTTCGCGTGTCGAGAGATCCGGTGTTTAGTGCTCGTGGTTAGACTGGCGCTGCGATCACTTTGAGCATTCACTATGGTATGCAGTTCGGTTGGACGGTTCTGTACATGTCAACAACAACAACAGACTGAAGCATCGGTACTTGTTTGCCGTAGCTGCATATGCGCCGTGACTGCAGTTCCTCTGAGGCCAAATATGAACTCCATCAAGATTTGTCTGTTTCTCCGAAACGTGCGTTTATCGGACGCGATAGCCATCACTCGAGATCTCAACGCCCAAGTTGGCTGTTTGAGGGCTTCCGGAAAGCACACTGGAGGTCCGTTAAATTTGTCGGCCGGTGGCACTGATAACGACAATCGTCTTACCCAGCTGTACTCTGACCACAGATTGTTTCTGCTGAGCGATAACTTCTGTCATAAGGAGCAACACAGACTTACATGGTGTCCTCTTAAGTCTTCACGTTAGATTTAGACTAACTATATTACCAATGGTCGCTACTGGCGTGGACCAATCAGAAATCATCGTTTATTTTGACCTACCCCTCTGGACCCAGACCACGTCTTGCTGTGCTCGCTTTTGTTTACGCCACACTTGTGGTCGTGCCAACGTTAGCGTCTCGCACAGCTGCTTCTAGACAATAATCGACAATCTGCTGTCCAGGCAGAACCGCCTATACGGTTCCTGATGCAGCCGGATGTCCGTGAACCAAATCAATGATGGTAACAGCTCGGGGAAGCTTTGCATGCCAATTTCAATGCCGCATAAAACTCGGATTCACATAAGTCTCACAAACGGTGTATATTTCCAACATCAGTTGCGCTTTTAAATACTTGCAGATCCGTCTCGCCTGATGCCCCACTCGATGAGCTGCGCAAAGCCCTGAGACACCAACTGATTACGATTTTCAGAAATGACCGTGAGCAGTGGTGGATTGATAAATGCAGGTTTTTTTATCCAAGCCACTAGCACTGGCGAGAAGACTTTTTTGCTTCTGAACCAACTCTTCTTATTAACATAAAAGAGACAGTTCATATAAGATGCCAGGTATACTCAGTCATGAACACTGTGCAGAGTTAGCTGTTCAAAAATGCCCTCCACAGCCGGGTGTTCTCGCTAACTCTTTTTATTACAAAAAAGATTGGCTGATTTCGTCCCGTTCGGTTGAAATGACTGTTGACAGCAGGTTGGGTGATTTTCCTCGCTCTTGTCAATGACGAGTTGGGCCATCGACTGCTTCGCCGATTCAAGCTTTGTCGTCGATTTTGGACATGCAAAGATGGGCTGTCTGATGACGGAACTGAACCGTCCAGCAGCGATATTTTTCATTACATTCTGGAGCATAAGTGCAGTGGAAGGAGTATACTCCACAGCCACAGAGACCCACAGCACTATTAGAGATAACCGGCCAGCAGGCCCTGAAACTTAGAGTGGATAACTACATAAGGTCCTAGTAGGTCAGGGGTACTGACGAAGAACTACTGTCTGCCACCGCGTCAGCCAATACCCTCACGGAAGGGATATGAAGAAGGCTGCATTTATTGGCAATAATCGCAACCTTCACTGGTTTATTAGAAGTGCCGGTTCACGTAAGCGAGATAATCAAGGAATCCGACGACTCAGTGATTCGCTCTCAAAGAAACTGTCAGGGCCGTTGGGCGGGGCACTTCAAGGAACAGTTCGGTTGGTCCACTTTCACAGTGGACTTTCGAATGTACCTGCATGAGGAACGATGCACGCAGATATCAATTCCCATCAGAAATTGAAGTTATCCAGGAAATATATTATTTGAAAAGGTATAAAGCTGCTGAAGCGGATGAGTTATCTTCAACCCTGAAAAAAGACGGAGGCGAAGCTTAGGTTTTGGAGTCAACGAAACCCCTCGGGAAGAGTGGGGGTTGGGATAGTGAGAAAATTCCCAGGGAATGGTGACTGCATAGATTGGGACTGAAGGTATGAGTAGTGGCATCGATCTTCGCTCAGGCATTAAACTGTCTGACCTGGGATACGCGGAAGATATCGTTTTTCTGAGTGAAGATCCAGGTAAGTTGCAATTTTCTTTTAGATAGTCTAAACAACAGAGCAGCAACGTTTGGGATGCGTTTCGCACCTTCAAAGTGTAAAATTCTGTTGCAAGACTAGGTTGGTGCCACATCAAACCTCTTCTTGACAGGGGGAGCTCTAGCTGAAGTGGATGAATTCTGTTACCTGAACAGTTACATTTCACCAGGTGGACAGATATCAGACGAAATGTCATCGCGTATACAGAAGGCGCGTTTGGCTTTTGCCAACCTCCGTCATCTGTGGCACCGGCACGGCATCTGATTGTCTGTTAAAGTTAAAGTGTACACTGAGGTGGCTAGACCCAATCTTTTAAACGGTTCAGAAACATGACAGTTTAGGGTAGAAGATAGACGAAGACTGTCGGTATTCGAGCATCGATGGCACCGTAACATTGCCCGAGCATGATGAAAATACCGTATCAGCAATGCTGAAGTTAGTCTTCGGATGTTGGGAACCAGAGGTCAGTCTCTGGATCAAGTACTGAATCTAACAGGTTAAGGTGGTTGGGACATGTGTTACGCATGCTCACTAATAGACTTCCTCGGCATACGCTGCTTTCCCAAGTAGGTAGTGATTGGAAGGTATGTCGAGGTGATCTGTCCATGACATGTCAAAAAGGTATGGAAACCTTGAATAGTGGACTTGGCCACGCAGGACGTGTTAGACTTCCAGGGTCCACGAGACCCGCTTGCCAGACGGTTTAAGAGGTTAAGTGACACCACCAGGTGTCGCAGCCAGTGACGTAGTTGCATTCAGTTTCTTTCTTTTATCCGTGATTTCTGCTTAGTACTTTGTTTGTATCATTTTATGCCTCTATTCAGTCTGCCCTTAATTCATAGATGGTGCGAAGCAGCGACTAAAACCAGGGCAAAGAAGTGTGCGGCCTTTTGTCGAGCTAAACTGGAGAAAGAGGAAAATCTGAATTCATCTTAGTACTAAGCTAACTCGAAGGCCTGATACGGTTCGGAACATATCCAAGGCTAGGACAGTGGCCCTGAAACACCGGTATGCTAACGGATACTTTCAGAAAATTCCCGAAGACTTGCGGATCTGGCGTGTTACACGACGATCCATTTAGTCTTAGCTGCATTTTCAGTTTTCAGAACGAAGGCAGTGGGAATTCTCCCGTATAAGTTTTTAGTTTTCATGAGTAGATGCAGTAGGACACTCCCAACTGCTCTGGCCTGTAGGCCTCATGAGAGAGATCCCAGCCAATTCTCATTCAGGTGAGTATCCAGCTTCGACTTGAAACTCTTTTGGTGTTGCTCTTACACTGCGTCAGCTGGCAGTGAGTTCCACAAGACAGCCGCTTTTCTTGATAGACAGCAGACCAACGGTAGTCCTGTCGAATGCAGCTTCCCAAGTGCCAAAAAATGCCTCCTCGTGCGTACGTCATCCCAAGAGGAATTCTGCTTACAGCTCGGGCCCAATCTCGCTCCGGATTATCCACTGGAAGCCGACCAGGTCTCCTCGTACCCCTTGATACGCCTCCGGAAACAACCCTGTTACCCACAACCGTACGTCGCGGCTAGTTCCCCGTAGTCCAACAACGAGCCGGGTAGCTGCCCTCTGAACTCTGTCCAGCTTCTGCAACTCGGTGGCTGTGCACGAGAAAGTAGCAGCTCTATCAGCCTCCAATCGTGGGCAATGTAAAGCATCCTGGAGGCATTGCAGGATACCCTCTTGGATGAACGTCGAGTGGTACCAAGTATGCTCCAGTGTGGTCCCAAGTTTTCAACGACGAAACCACTGTCACGCGTAGGTCGCATTCGCAGGTGGCCATCTGAAGAGTCGACCTCTGGAAAGTATAGACAAAGTTTGGCCTCAGCCTGCCCATCTGCATCTGCGCACACTTCCGGGAGCCGACAGGAAGTGACCAAGATGTGGAACAGATCGAAAGGGGGTCCGGATCCGCCTGTAGTTCATGATGGTCTGCATCGGTCTTAATCACTTGTCAGATATTTAGGTCATTGGCGTATATCAGACAAGAAGACCAAAACCGCAGTGGTAGGTGTAGTACGATCAGGTACGATTGTACAGTTGCAACAAATACGACAATACGAAAAATCGAGAAAAAACGATGTCGAGTGATTCAGGCTTCGTTCATCTGTAGGTCCTTCATACACTAAAATGTGAAAGAACCGTACGTAAGAAGATTTATCTCACACAAAGTTTATTATAATAATTTTCATCCAGTTAGAGAACACATAACACTCCCCGGCCGAGAAAATCCGGGTTGGTTAGTGTCCGAAATCGAGAGGACGGGTGGATATTTTTTCAGTCAGATTTCTCTACTTCGTAAACAATAAGAACGTGTACGTCGTTGTTTGGTGGCGATTTCCTTAACACCAGTTGCTGTTTGTGAATGGAAGTTGTCAATACATGGACTGGTGTCCGTAGTATCTGTAGCAGCTTCTGGTTGTTCATCAATGGGAGGACTAGTGACTTCAGTTTCAGGCTGTGACACTGTGGTACTTGGCAGCGTTAGGTGTCGAAGAGAAACATCATCACCATCAATCAGCGTTAAACAGTAGGGCAAGCGCCGCTGACCACCGCCTTTCTCGCCGTGTTGCCAAGTGACCGTGCGTCCAACACAACCGCTGCTAAGGAAGTCCTACTCATTGTCTTCTCGAGGCGGTGTTTCCACTAAAGTGACAGGACGAAAGCGAATGCCCGGCCCTCTCCACCAGGTTGGCCGACTAATTGTCAGTCTAGGGGAGATGGCTAAACCCTGGTTCCAAACCAACCATAGGTGGCGCATGAGGTGTATGACGGTATGCTCACCGGCATCTGTGACGAAGAGGTGCACTGGGCACCCAAGATGTTTGGCTTCATCCGAAGGGCGGATGAACTGAGCATCCAATCACCAGGCCCCCAGTGGGTTACGGACCCCATGTTTCGTCCCGCTGCCTTGCGGGTTAAGTTTTGAATAACTAAAGGCTCCGGTTGTGGACCCCTAAGAAAACCACCTGCTTTCGCTTGGGCAACCTGGCAGTATTGCGTCCACAAACAAATCATGGAATCGGACTATCTACCTCTTCCCCCTCGACGGTACCATGTTTTGTTTGGCACAGTGTGAAATGAGGCGGGTACGGATATATATATATATATATATATATATATATATATATATATATATAAACTGCATTTGATTTATACTCGACTCCTGAACTACTTTTTCTTCAGAGCCGCAATTACCCGTGGCGTTTTGTACCGATCTTAAGTTGAAGGAGGGATAACTGATAAGGCCCCTTACAGGAAAGATGCTGGAGGCTTCTCGGAAAATCATACTTCGCGGCTGCTCATACCGCAGAAAGGGTTTTTCTTTTGGAACTCTAACCAGAGCCTTCCATTCAAAAGTCTGACCCACAAAACAGTGAGGAGCTAACCCAGCACGGAAACGTGACCGAAAAACCCGTGAATGAACTTCTTCTAGTCTGTCATGTGAGACCCGATTGTTACTCGCATTCTGCCTTGTCTTCCCTGGTGCTTTGTTATCGATCCACTCTTCGGTTTCACTCCTTAGACCCATACACCCAATGGAGCAAGCAAAACGTGGACGTGGCAGCATCCTTTGAGCTGGGGGCCGCCCAGCTTAGGTGGGCAACAGATGTCCGATGAAGTGCGATCACTCCTCATACCGTCGAAAGAAATCCAAGGTACTCTACTCCTACGTCCACCTAGTGTAGGTTTTTAGACCGGTAAACTGTTTCTCTCTGTGTTTATTCGCTGGAATGACCTCTTCAGGGGCATAGTGGTAAGAACCAGATGTTCCCCATTAACTGGTTCAGATATCGGACTCCGTCTGGCCTCTACCCATTGACCTGTCAGGTGGGGCTGCATCTCCAGCTTAAGGAAGCCATCATGCATAACTCTTTGGGTCATGGAGGCACGCAAGCCATCACACCACGCGAAGGTGCAGTCTCAGTCTCAGTCCATCCTAAAAGGGCAGCTTAAGCTTTTCCAGTTAGGACTATTCCTATACCACGTTGAACCGCAGCTTTAGCTGCTTCATCTCCAGAAGTGTGCATGAATTACCTAGATCAGACACCAGTGCCGGTTAGTTGAATCGCACTGCTCGAATCCTGGATACGCTTTTCACTTACGCAGCAGATATCAGTCGCCGGATAATCTATTATGAGTGCTAGGAATGTCTGCTGACCGGCCTGAGTGAGTGTTAAAAGAAAAAAATGTTATCCAAGCTATTATTCTACCTCAAGTGCGCCAGGCCGGAGTGACTAATCAACAGTCAATAATTTATTGGATTGCTCAAGACGAAACCCCTTTTGCCGATCGAGCAGTCATTTACAGTCCGATGCAAATCGGGTCAACGGATCAATAATCAGTCCGGCAAATGTTTTTATCAACTTAATCATCACAACAAAGCCTGATTCTTGCTGGGCGCCCGAGCACGGGAATGTTCGATTTTCGCTTCAAGTATCACACAGTAAGTTCTTTAAAAACACGTTTTAGCGAGTTGTCTTCTGATTTTCCATAGCGGACTGGAACGATTGGAGTCGCAAGCTGAGATCGTGTTCGCATGTTCCCACTAAGGCCGTAGAAAAGAACACGCGGGTCATAACAAGTGTACGCACGTTAGAGCCAAGACTCAGAGACTGACGAGGCTTGAGAAAATGTAAGCTATGAGACTGAGGATTATTTATAACACGATTTGACAATGAACCGTTGCGAGTAATGGGCGTATTATTAGTGGGAGCATTATATGTGGGTATAGGGAGCAAAGAGAGGTGATTGGGGACGAGTTGAATAAAAGAGGGAACTCTGAGCAGTAGCTCACTTATCACTACCCACCCCGCTCGACGCAATGGGCGGCGCGGTCTTGATTATCCTGCGCGACGACCGTTGCAGTATGGGATTCTTTGTGTTCGTGCAGTTCATGAGAGATGTTGGACAGGTACTGCTGCGGTGTCCAACCAATAAGTAGGAGAACGATTAGGGTTCTGAATCAAAGCCTTCAGTTCTAACCTGTCCGCAAGGCAGCGGGGTGGCTGAGTGGAAGCCTATTTGCCTGAATCAATTATTCTTCCACTGATTTTACCAACTGAGTTGCCAGCTCAAATCGACCCCCAACCTGGAGCGATGGTAATCCGCAAACAACGATGAGCAGCGTACAAGTTGCACAAAACCCAACGAGCACAGAACAGCTATGAGGTGGCCAGGAACACAGCGAGTCAAATAGTAGAGCACAGGTCGGTTGCATCTGTCCGTACAAACCCCAAGCGGTTTTGCGCATACGCTCAACTTGAAAGCGTGAGAGAAAGTGCAGCAACTTCGGAAGGAGCACAGGCAAGATTAGCTCCAAGCGATGAAGAGAAGATCAACACGCTCTTATCATTTTTCAAGAGCACATATCGACCAGCAAATAATGTAGAAAAACGAGTGAAAAAGCACAAGCGCCGCCAATACCCGAACTTTGTGTACACGAAGAGGTGTACATGGAACTGTGGCTTTCGAGTAGAAACAAAGCCGCAGGACCAGACGGGATTCAAGCAGCCATCATTCGGCGTGTTTGAGGTCTTAAATACTCCAGTGATGCAGCTGTATGAAACATCACTTGGAGAGGGAAGCGTGCCAGGAGACTGGGGGAAAGGCGACAGCGGTCGCAATATACAGGACGAGACCCCGACAAAAAGGCTGAAAACTACCGGCCTGTTAGCTTAACTTCAGTACTTTGTAAATGCTGGGAGCGAAGAGTGAGGAAAAATTTCAAGGCATTTAGTTCAGTATAACCTCGCATCAGGTGCTCAACATGGGTGTGTGGCAGGACCATCTTATCTAACGAATCTCCTGTTGTTCCTTGAGGTAACCAGGTACCTAGACGAAAGACAGTTGCATGGAGTCCAGCAAGGCGTTTGATTTCGTGAACCACATGTTTCGGGACCCCAAAGTGCAGTCTGTGGGAATTGTTGGCAAGACAAGGCAAAGGGTAAATAGCTTTCTAACTCGGCGAACGTTTAGCATTAGGGTGCGTAATCATACCTCACAATCGGAAAGTGTAACTAGCGGAGTGTCACAGGGCTCGGCCCTCTGCTCTTCTTCATCTTCATCAGCCACCTAGTACACGAGCTTACCAACCCTACTTTTATGTTTGCTGGTGATGTCAAAATACCTGGGGTAGATATAGAATTAGACGTGTTAGCCGTACAAAACTGGTCACGCAAGTGGGACCTTCCGCTAAACCCCACCAAATGCTAACATCTGACCACAAATACAGTGGCCAGTGGGAATGGCATGGGGTCATTGCAAATGGTCTCTCAGCTCTGGATCTGTTCTCCATGTAATGGCGGCGCATTCGCGGGAATTAATAGAAATCTTCAAGGTAATGGAGGGACTTTCAGGTGAAAATTGAGAAGTGCTGTTTTTCGACCCCAGAGAGAGGCACAAGGCGGCATAGCCTTAGACTGCGGAGAGCACTGAAAGCTCCAAATTAGGGCAAAACTACTTAAATAGGATGACGTAAAAACCGGGGACCATAGATACCACAACAGAAAGGGCTCCTGAGGAGGCAGCAGACGGGCGTTAAGGGAGGGGCAGTATTTCCCGAACTATGTTAGGGTCAGAGACAATACACTCATTGCCTTCCCCTTATTCTGCCAGAGCTGATTCTGCACGAAACCTCCGCCTTTCAGAAAAAGAAAAACATCGTGCAATATTAGCAGCCGTGGAAAGGCGCCGACAACACTATCTGGACTCACGGTGGGCTCTAGCCACACAAAGTCCTGCGTAAATTGAGCTGAACTGAGCTCTCGCGCTATAATCCGTCACTAAAGTGTCACGAAGACGTCAGCAGCAAACGTGACAAACATCAGACTAAATTTTATTTAGCAGCCAGATCTTAGGTAGTATTTCTTCAGTTATGCTGCTTGTGTGCTGTTAAGTTCTAAATTTTATACCATTTCCAAGCGCATATTTGTATCACAGTCGCCATTGGGACCGCCGTAAAACTACGCAATACAACACCATTCATATCAATAAAGCTGTTTACTTAAACAACACCTTGCGAAGAATCAATCTGGCATGCTAACATGAAACTGATGACGGAAAACCTAGAGAGTGAAATCCACAATGGGAAGAGTGGCAACAAATGGCACAGGCGCGTAACGGAACACCGAGAGTAAGAACAGTTAAGTTTAGTCCAGTGCAGCTCAGTTTGCACGGGAGAGGTAATGGCCACCGTCAATCGAGCGTCCAGAATTCCTTCGATGGTATGCCCACTAGTTATGCACCCCCCACCGCCGAGTGTATTTCGTCGAGTCCCCACAAAAAAGAGAGGGAAACGGAAAATCTCATCCCACATCAACTGCGAGGGACATTATGCGTCGTGAGCGTTCACTGAGACAGTATGCAATGAGCGAAAAAGTCGATTGAAACCTACTCCAACAGGACCACAGTGCTCCCCGTCATCCACCTAGTTAGCATACTCAAAGCTCTCTGCGAGGAAATATCTCGTGCCACTTGCGGTCTAGGGCACGTTTGAGAGATTGGACGGTCTGCAGATCTATCTTTCCACCAGGCAGACCGTTCCAACTGTTCACTACCCTGTTGCTGAAGAAATGCAATCTAGCCCTCAACCCAGCTCAGGCAACTATCAGCTTCTTTTCATCTCCCCTGGTTCTGGAATCTAAAGCCACTTGGACCAGACTATCCGGTCTAAGGCCAGAAGAGCCCTTCACTACCTTGAACGATTCTATAACATCCCATCGACGTCTCCTCCTTTCCAACGAGAAGAGATTCAGATCACAGAGTCTCCGCTCGTACGTCTTACCTATCTGCCCTTCGTCCGTTCGCGTGGCGAGACGTTGAACTTCTTTTAAGCTGGCAGCTTCTTTTTTGTAGAAGGGGACCAAGTCTGCACTCGACCTTCTAGGTTAGGTCGTACTACAGCCATGCAAATAGGTACGAATATCCCCGGCTACCAGCAAGACAAAACTGATCTCAGTCTAAAGAGCACACCATAAGCCTTTTGTGTAGCAGCGTTGCACTGCTTCGACCATCTGAAGCTACTGTTCATGATGAACCCCAAGGTCATTAACCCTACTGACTGCATCTTTGTGAACAGCCTTTGATCATGGGCTACAGTTGGGCTTTCTGTTGGCCTTGACAACACATGGCCTTTTTCGGCTTTCAGGGCTGAGCCCCATCTGTATGCCCAGTCCGGGACGGTATCCATATCCCTACCCAAGTCCACCCTACCCTAAGATCCAACAACCTTCTCACCATCCGCAAAAATGAAGCTGGGCGATTGAAGAGCGGATTCCAGGTCGTTAATAAGCAACAAGACTAGGACTGGGCCTAGGATGGATCCCTGAGGTACACCACTGGTGACACTCACTAAACTGGAGCACCTATCCCCTACTTTGACGTAAAACTTCCGGTGGGAGAGGAAGTCCACCAGCCACCTAAATACTGGCCCACCTATACCTAAAGTCTCCATCTTGAATAGCAAAAGAAGATGATTAACGGAGTCGAAAGCCTTGCTAAAGTAGAGGTAACATACTTCAACTTGCTTGCTTTCATCCAGTCTTCAAGTTACTTCATCTAAGAAGCACAAGAGATTGGTCAGAAAGATCTACTTTTCAGGAATCCATGCTGGGCCGGACTTCACATGTAGTGCTACAGTGAGTGCTGACAGATGTGGGTACGGATGATCTTCTTGAGGACTTCACATAGGATGCTAGTTAGGCTTACCGGCCTATAGTTATGCATAGCCGACCTAAGTCCGCTCTTATGCATTGCCATGACTGCCGCGATTTTCCGGTCCTGAGGCGGCTTACTCTGGTCCAACGTGGATCTGTACAGCCTGCATACCGATGGAGCTACGATATCCGTCAACGGCTTGATGATAGTTGGGTGGATGCTATTCGGGCCCGCTGGCTTGTGGCTGTTTAATTCCTGTAGGTACTTAAGCACGCTTTCCTCTGAGAGGTTTAGCTCGTTCAACTGGGGAGCAGGATGCACCAGAGCCAGATCTATTCGTACCCCACTATACATCCTATGTACACTACCAAAGTATTCCCCAAGGCGTCTGCTTTGCCTTGGTCATCAGTGACAATACCTTGGTCTCTAGCGGACAGTGAACCTACGGAGTTCTTTATTGAGACTTTCGACTGCACATAGCCGTGGAACTTTTTCGGCTTTTGTCCTACACGTTGGGCAAATTTGAGCTCAAATTCCCGATGGAAGTTCTCAGAAGGCTCACAGTCTCGTTTCTCAGCTTTGTATAGCGATTCTAGGCTAGCTGACTGCCGGAAGCTTTGTAACGGTTCCAGCTGCAGCTTCTACGTTCGATAGCCTTGGCTATTCCAGCCTTCTGCCTCTTGGGTTCGCCTCCCCCCATTCCTTCGTTTCAAGGGTGCGAACTCTTCCTGTAGGGAAATCAGGGATCCCTTTATGACTTGTCACCGCTCCTCGACAGAAGCCCCTCTATCGTGTCCCACGTTAAACCCATCGCCCTATTACGAGGCCTATGTCCACACTACCGAAATGTCTGAACAGCCTTGAGGGTACCTTTGGTTGCCGCATGCATGGGACGATTTTGCCACACAGGTGGTCACTCTTGACCAGAGGTGCACAGCAGTGAGGTCCAGAAACATCTTTGGTAGGTCCAAAAATGATGGAAGGCATACATTTCTGTATCTGGCATTTTCCCTGATATGTTGGTGTAACGCATTGGCTTGCAGCCATTCTAGGTAAGTTTACTCCTCCGATCCCGGCTCGCAGATATCAGCCGTCCAGCCAATGAGCGGAAGGTTGGAGTCACCTAGTATGAGGGTCTTTTGTGCGTCCTTAACTAGTTCAGTCAAAGTCCGCAATGAACAATCATCCTGTTCGCGGTTTGAACTTGGTGCCCTGTAGGCACAGACAACGTTAACCGTCTTGCCTAGAGGGACGAGAGTAAAGGCGCACAGCTGATTATTACGACTGCACATCTTGGTCTGAGACCCAAGGCTGTTTGTACCTGACCTAATGAGGATGTCTACTCTTCCACCAAGGCCACCGTATTCTCTATCCCGCCTACAGACTGCCAAACCGGTACACATTGGTCCTGGTACATGGTCTTCTTTAGAAAGCCACTTTCCTATAACGGCAGCTACTGACACTTTGTGCTCCCCAGCGGTTTTGGGGAGTTCCGTCCACTAGTTTCTCATACTACACGCGTTAGTATATAACACCACCGCCTTTGCTCCGTCCCTTAGGTGTCTCCTATTATTCACTCCTGTCTGTTCCTGAGGTGCAACGTCTGAGATGATGACAAGTGTTTTGCATCGGTTGTCCCCACGGGAGTGCATGATGCCGGCTGACGATCCAGAACTTCAGACGACCGCCGATCCATCTGTAAAGGAGCTGTCGTAACATCCAGGCCAATAAGGGTCAAGCTATCCTCCACCTTCTGACAGTACTACTAGTGTTCATCCTCCTTCCCTTCTTCAGTTACGACTATTCCCGACCCTATGCGCGGTTTCCCTACTACTCTCAGGGCCGGGGCCTGAGAGCCGAGTACGGCATTCTGCTGAACTTGCTGGTCTCTCACCAGGGCCCTGGCTGGTCGAGCCACGTTACCCCCGGAGCTAGACCACCAGACCCTACTCTATGCTCGCCCGGCACAATTTGGTATCTACCCTTGGTGATGAGAGCCACTACTGCTACCCTCACAAGCAGTCTATCCCGGGCGGCCTCATCAGCAAACTCCACAAGTATTGATCTCGCACGATGTTTGCATTTGTTCCAGATGGTGAGTTCCATGTCCCCACTGCGTGCACCCTGCTTAGCGTAGAAGGGTACGGAATACCTGATGTAACACACGATTGAGCAATGCGTAGCCAAATTCACAACGGATCCCGAAATCAAAAAGCGATTATCCGTGATATTCTACAATACTAGATTATTGAATGAACAGTGACACAAAAAAGATGCAAACCTCAATGATGAGATCACAAGGACTCAACAAACGAGAAACCGAATTGCAGAGTGCAAGCAAGGAGCACGTGCGCCACGCAAGTCCAGAACAAGGATATGACAGAGTAGCGCTCTGGGCGCGAACAAACAACAATTGGTCCATAAAAACAAACAGTTCGTAAAGACACTTCAATAGTGTAAGCAAGTGAGTGATGTTAGGGAAAACACTGAATCTAAAAGGTTTTAGGGAGATTTTCCGCGACCGGTCGTTACACCGCCCACCAAAATCCTCCCGAATCCTTAGCAGAGTCAAAGGTTTGGTATAAATGTACTGACTCTTCCTACCTACCTAGGCCCCGCTATCAGTGCGCGCACCTGATGCTTGTCGTCAACGTTCTATTCATGGTCGCACCTAATCCGTTGGCCACATAGACGCGAGGCTATTCTACATCTTCCATTAGAACAACTGACCGATGTCGGGCGTGGAGGGGAAACGTAGATGCTGTCATTGGAAAGGCCTTCCTGCCCCGGCCGTATGTGCTTGCTTGAGTGTGTGTGTATGATGTAATCATATGCATAAGATATTTCAGTAACGTCAACGAAAGCAAATTGCGAACACCATCACAGGTTTTATTGAGGTTGCGTGAAATAGAATGCATCGGGTATGTGTGTATGTGTCTGGATGTACAACGGCATCGCATTTATCTCCGCATATCGGAAAAAATTCCTGTAATGTCAACGGGGGACTGTGAGCACTGTAACGTGTTTGACGGAGACTATGAGGTGTAACTAGCACAACGTACCTGAGTGTGCTTCGGGGTGTATAATGGCTCGATACTTCAGTACGTCGGGATTGCTTCCATATATGGTGTTTCTTTACCCACCCCGATGACTAGTGCGAAACAGTCTACTGGGCCTCGGCGTTATCAGCTTCTCCGACTTCGCTCTCGGGTAGGCTACTACTGCGTATGTCACGAATGAGCACTCCGTTAGCTGCCTTCACCTGCACCGTTCCTATCATTCCGTCAGTGCTTTCGATGGTTTCTATGACTACTCCCAAGGACCACGTGCTGAAATGTGTGCGTTCGTCGGCGATCATAACCACATCCCCAACTTTGAATGGCCTTGTTTTGACCAGCCACTTCTGCCGAGTCTGCAAAGCCGGTAGGTACTCCCACAGCCAGCGCCCCCAGAAAACCTTGGCAAGATAAATCACCTGCTTCCATCCGTGGAGGTAGCTCCCACAAAAGTTTACCGGCCCTTGGAAACCCTCGTTCGACCTTAACGTCAACAAGTCGTGCGGGGTGATCGCCAGGTGGGTGGGGTCGCCGTTCATTACTGGAACCAGGGGGCGGTTGTTCAGAATTCTCTCGGCCTCAGTCATGACGGTGTTCAGCGTCTCGTCGTCGGGCGGCTGTTGCCCCATGATTGACAGCAACATCCGTCTGGCGGACCGGATCATGCGTTCCCATACGCCGCCTCGGTGGCTGGCCTGTGGAGGGTTGAAATGCCATCGTATGCCGTAGGCCCCGGTTCGATCCTGCAGTTCGTCTCTGTTTATGTTCTTGTGCCAACGCTGCAATTCCCGGTGAGCGCCCACAAAGTTCGATCCATTATCTGAGTGTGTGTCGGCCGGTACGCCTCTTCGGTTGGTAAATCTCTGCAAGGAACGAATCGGTCATCATCGAATGTGTGACTTCTGGGTGTACCGTGCGTGACTTAATGCACGTCATGATACACCCATATCGTTTTTCAACTTTCTTCCCCAACTTGATCCACAGAAGCCCGAAATAGTCCAACCTGGTGTCGCTGAACGGCCACCAGCCCGCAGTCACCCTGCATTCTGGTAGCCGGGCCATGTGTTGTTTGCCCGCCGTGTCATTGCGTCTCCTACATTGCACACACTGTCGGATTACGCGTATTACGGTCGCTCTTCCTCTCAGCAACCGAAGGCGCCTTCGGATGACGCTCGTCACGTGACTTTCCCCGGCATGTCCCTCCACGACGTGGACGTGTTGAATCATTAGCTCTACTACACGTTGTCTCGCAGGCAGCAGTATAGGATACTTTGTGTCGAAGCTCAGGTGGGCGTTGGCCAGCCTACCATCCACCCGCAGCAGTCCATCAATGGGTTTGGGGTTTAAATGCTTTAATTCGCCTCTTGGAGATGATATTTCTTCGTTGATTGCTCCCACTTCTTCCACCCTCTCGAGCTCTCGGGCGAAAGCCTCGAGTTGTGTCATTCTGAAAATATCGTATTCTGCAGCTTGTAACTCATCGGGACTTATCGGGCCGACCGGTATCCGGCCTGAATGGCGTAGCCCTTTCACGACTAGTAAATTTCTGTCGAACCTGGCTAACCAAACTAGCGAACGAAGCATCTTCATCCGGGAAGAAAACCTGACCAATCGCGATAGAATGGATGTCGCTTCGACGACGTTGGCCGCTATCACTACGCCTTTGATCTCCAGTTCTACTTTCGTAGGGGTTTTTAATTCGAACGCGGGCCAGACCTGTTTAGGCACTTGCAGGAAGTTTGGACCTCTCGTCCCCGTGTCCAGTTGCCTGAAGTTGGTCGCACTTCGGGAGCACAGATGGGCTGGATTATCGCCAGACCTGACATGATTCCACTGGTTCGTGGCCGATTCATCATGGATAATCGTGAGTCAGTTAGCAACGAAACTACTAGACCGGCTTCGGACTTTAGTAATGTAGTGAAGTACTATCGTTGAGTCCGTCCAAAGGCTAACCGACCAAATGCAGAGGTCAAAACATCTCTTCACCGCTTGCACCGCCCTGACTGCCAACACGGCTGCGCTGAGTCCAAGGCGTGGGGTGGAGACCGACTTCAGTGGAGCAATGCGGGCTTTAGCGAACAGGATCCTCGTAGTATATTGTCCATCTCCTGTGCACCACAGTCCGTACACGACGGCTCCATAACCGACTTCGGATGCATCGGAAAAGGCATGTAGTTCTCCAGTCCGCGTGGTATGGCCAAGAGCCAAACATCGTGGGATCCTTATGTCCCCTAATTTCTTCAAGGTGTTCAAGAATTCTTCCCAGTCCGACAGGTCCCCTCGATCCAGTGACTGATCCCAATCAACTTTCTTACGGCACAGAAGCTGCAGCAAGATCTTTCCGGGTGACAGCCAAGGTGAGACAAAACCGAGTGGGTCGAACAAACTTGAGACGGCATATAGTATGCCACGACGGGTTATTGGCAGCTCGGGAACGGTTAGCTCGAAAACAAAGTCGTCCGTTTCCGCATCTCATTGTATTCCTAAAGTGCTTTCAATGGGAAGTGGAGAGCCGTCCTAATCTCTTACCTTGTCGGCCCTTTCGTGATACGGAATGACATTTAGTACTTCTGAAGCGTTCGACATCCATTTAGTTAGGTGGAAGCCGCCCTATTCCAGCAATCTCGTCAGGCTCCTGAATTGCGCTAGAGCCGATTCCACAACATCGAATGACCCAAGATAGTCGTCGACGTAGAAGTTCCTGCTGACGCCATCTACCATCAACCGATGGACTAGATTTCCATGTTTGTTCGCCGATTCTCGGAGGGCGTAATTCGCACAAAATGGTGACGATATGGCTCCGAAGGGGTGGGCGGTCATCCTATAATTCACCACTGCGTTGTCCCGGTCGCTCTCTTCCCACCACAGGAAGCGCGATGCATCTCGTTCTCCTACTGGAGTTTTCACCTTATGAAACATTTACCTAATGTCGGCAGACAAGGCCACTTTGCCCACTCTGGAACGGCACAAAACTTCGATCAGTGGTGTGGTTCAATCAGGCCCTTGTAGTAAGCGATCGTTTAACGACTTGCCCTGGAACTTGGCCACACATTCGAAAACCACCCGCATTTTTCTGGGTTTCTTGGGGTTGATGACCGGGTGGTGGAGCAGATACCGGATACCCTTTTTGCCTTCGGTGTTGGCAGGCACCTTTTAAACGTAACCGAGGGCCTCGTTTCGCTTCATTAATTCCGCGTATCGTTCCCACAGATTCTGGTCTCGAATGAAGCGTTCTTTCAGTCGTAGTAATCGTTGGAGAACATAATTTCCGTTGTCAATCCATGGGTCGGCAGATATGCGCCATGGGAAAGGAACCTCGAACTGTTTTTGAGGCCTCTAGTGCCTTGCCGCACCGTTTGTAAAGCTAAGCTATCCTCTTGAGACAACGATGGTCTTTCGTCTCCAATGTCACGAAGCTCCTTTTCATACAGCAGCTGCAGATGGTGCGGTCCGTTTCGGCGGATAAGTAATTCACGGAACCACGTCCCCCTACTGGACCGTATAACATCCATCCCAGAGCCGTGCATACGGCATAAGGTGCCTGGCGGTCGTCCACTCTCTGATCAAGCAACCAATGTGCTTCTGGCACGTCACAGCCGATGAGGAGATCCACTCCATCATCTTCTCAGTCTACAACGGTTAAATCCTGCAGGTGGGGCCACCTATTCAAGATTGCGTTGACCGACCTTGATGCTCGCATGGGGAAATCCGCTAACGTGAATGCCTCCGTTGGTTCAATTTCCTCGCTAATGTCTAGAGAGGTGAGTTGCAGCCTCAACCTTCCGGCAGTCGTTACCTGTGTTCCGCCCACCGTGCTCACTGCTAACGACGTCGCACCTTTAGCCAGTTGGTGTCTGTCGGCAAACCGCTGTTTCACTAGAGTAGTGTCGGATCCACTATCAACGAAAGCCAAAGCTTTGACAATCCCCGTTGGGGTCACTACTCCCACGGCCACTACGCCTAAAAGTACCGGTTTACTGGCAGACTGAGACGTTGAACAAATAACACTGGGCTCGGTACTCTTCTCGAGTGAGGTTTCACTAGCCTGGTGCAAAAATCGATGGTGTATGCCCGTACGGCCCTCGTAACCACATCGGTTACTTGTCCTACAAGCTGCCGCTCGATGCGTGGTGTTGAGACAGATAAAGCACACTCCTGCCATCCTCGCCAGTCCCCACCGTTTGTCTATTGTGACCTAGACGAACTCGGGACATTCTGGTAGTCCATGGCAAGCACCACAGGATTTGCAATTTGGTTGCGCCGTGGCATCGCGTGAAATGGCATGGGTGTTGGTCCAAGGTTGGTATTTTGGATGTTCCCGTGCAGGGGTTTGAGCCTGGCTAGTACTGAGCTTGTTTGCCCGGTTGCTGTCCTGGATAAGCCGGCCGAACCTGCTGTCGGCTATCTTGGTTTGCCTGCCCAATTATTCGGTCACATCTTCGAAGTTAGCCTCCCTGTCGCTTCGGTTTATCCGTTCTGCTTCTTCCGCCCACCGACCCTGTAGTTCGGGGAAGAGGTGACGGACTATGTTTTCCGAAGTGTGCATGGCATCGAGTTCGGCCCTGTACCCTAAATGGTCGGGGGCTACTGAGCAATTCTGCATCTTAATCACCAGGTCGGCCATTGAGTAGACGTCGCCCTTGGTTCTCTTTGCCTCTACTATCAAGCCCCCTATTAGGTTACGGGCTGCTTTGAACGGTTGGCCGAACAAGTCCCTTAGAATCTTCCTTGCTCTTGTGTAGCCTTCTTCTGGGTCGAGCATGGTGCACCTGTCGATAGCTTCCCTTGCCCGGCCTCGACAGTAGTGAGTAGGGTAGAGAAGCCTTGGCCCAGGGTCGGTTACCTTATTTTCGACGAACGTCTCGAACTGCTTGACAAACTTGCAGTAGTGTTCTGGTCGCCCTTCGAAAATCGTTGGTTCTACTCTTGGCAAATCGATCATTGGTGTTTTGTAGTCGGCGACCGGCGTAGGGCTCCCTATCTTATTGCACCCTGATCTATCGGAAGTGTCGTAGTCGCTGGTCTCATGCTCACGCCCCTTCTGTATACACTTCTGTTCTGCTTCCTGGGCCTGTTGTCTAGCCGATAACAACTGTCGTTCTAGGTCTACTATTCTCAGTCTATATAGATCAACATCCTTACAATCCATATTGCCCTCATTAACACATGAACTAGCACTGACAGGACTAGGCGATCCAAAATTACCTAAAGAATCAAATGTACCCGAAACCTCCCCAGTGACTTGCCGTCCTATTTCCTGTCCAGAGCCCAATATTCTGGATCCTTTTCCTCGTTCCAAGTTGATCCGTTGAGTATTGGAGCACACGTCTGAGCAATGCGTAGCCAAATTCGCAACGGATCCCGAAATCAAAAAGCGATTATCCGTGATGTTCTACAACACTAGATTATTGAATGAACAATGACACCAAAAAGATACAAACCTCAATGATGAGGTCACAAGGACTCAACAAACGAGAAACCGAATTGCAGAGTGCAAGCAAGGAGCACGTGCGCCACGCAAGTCCAGAACAAGGATATGACAGAGTAGCGCTCTGGGCGCGAACAAACAACAATTGGTCCATAAAAACAAACAGTTCGTAAAGACACTTCAATAGTGTAAGCAAGTGAGTGATGTTAGGAAAAACACTGAATCTAAAAGGTTTTAGGGAGATTTTCCGCGACCGGTCATTACACCTGCAATTCGCAGTTTCGTGGACCCTTTTCTTATCTATGTCCTGCCTGGCTTTCGATTCCCCTATAAAAGGTTAATCCTGGTCTAGGATCAGGAGCCCGTTGCTTGGGACCCTGCCCATCGACAAGATTTGCCTTTACAGATACGTCACTTTGCTTTCCAACACCAGGAGCTCAGGGCCGTCCACCCTAGCCGGCCCATCCCTCGCAATATTACAATCACTCTCCTTTTTGGGCTGCCTTGTCCTTCTAAGCTTCGGCTCAGTCTACTGACCTTCGCCGGTCTGCTTCAAGGGAGTAGAGGCAACGACCGCATAGCAAGCTCTCGGAACTGGCCCGCTCGCTCTAATGACCGTCCTCTCAGGTGTGCCTACTACTTCCGCAAAATACTTCCTGCAACTTAATCGCGGTGTTTTGGAGCTTATGTCTAAGGTGCTACTTGGTGGGCTTTTGTCCTGCCCTTGTGTCTGCATTGTAAAAGCCAGACTGGCCGCCTTCTTGCTAGGGGCACAGACCCACTCAGACCATGGGTTCTGTTTATAAAGGACATAGATGCATTTTGATATTCCTGAACACTTTGGGTGAGCCCAACTTCTGCACACCTAGCACTCTACACCATTTATCACACGTTTTCCGCACTTAGGTGCGAGACACGGGTCAGAAGCGCGTGTCATACCGATAACCACAAAACGAGAGCGAGAACAGCCCAGGTGCTCCTTAACCAAACACAAAATAAACACTCTGACACTAGCAGGTACAGCCGGTTAACACAAAAGAACAAAGAGGAAAACTCAAAGCGAGAAAAGATCGCTTCAAAAAACACCGAACGCCATTCGGCAATACTACAAAGAGAATAAAAATATTCTCCAGGTAAAAAGCACCTTAAATGCGATTCCGATACGCTCAATCGTGTGAACTAAACTGGGTTAATTCACAAAACCATTCAAAAACTCAATTTGAAGGCGAGGGCACCATGAATTCAAACCGCGCGGCACTAACCAGGTTCGTCCGTCATGTAAGAAGACAGAAGTGAAAATCCCGTGTATTCTTGAGTTCTTGAATTGAAGCATAGGTCTGGGGCTTTGAGCTTGACTGCCCTGGTCCTCGATGAAACCTTTGGTCGACTGTCGGATTTGTCGGACTAAAATGTGGGTAAAGCGAAACAGGGCAGCCTCAGTAGCAACAAAAAAATTAATTTACATGAAATCCAGCAATATGTAGGGACCTTAATCGTGCTGAGAAAATGATCTTCCGGACACATTTTCGGATTTATTTCATCTTCGGTCTTTCCGGACGCTAGGTTTCTACCTCATCGTTTTTCTCCGTTGAGTGCGTTCAACTGAACTGACCTTTACGAGGTTTCCGTGGACTTCGATTTTGAACCACTTTGACTCATCGTTTGTCGCCGACTGTAAGCTCATACAATTTGCTTTCTGCCCACCGTAGCGTTCGTTTGCCTTTCCTGTATTTTTCCTAGGAGTACTCTTCCGTGTCAAAATATACAAGACAAACTTCCGGTTCTTCCCACCGAGGCGAGTCTTTTCTATTCGTTTGATAGAGGGATTTTTGCTGGTATTTCGACATGAGGCCAGAGAGAAGACCCAGTACTAAGCCGCCCCTGAGCGGCTCCTAGGCTTATGGCCCCATTTCTTCCTGATAAGTTGCCAACCGGGTGAGTACGCGGCCTCTCCCACTTGAATTCCTTCTTTTGCCTTTGAGCGATGTGCATATTTTACGATATACTGTCGAAAGGTAATCACGTCTGGGGATAAGAACCAGCTTGAAGCAGAAACCACCCTTTCTGCCATTACCCTAGACACATGGCTTTTATCACCCACGATCACGAGGTTTGGTTTGCAGCATCGGAGCCGCGATTCGAGAGGTGCATGATCTTCGGCCAACTCTGAAGATTTTCTTACTCCTCAAAGGCCGTCCGTAGTGATTGCAACTCCCCGGTTAGGGACTTATTCTTAAGTCCTCCACAGGAATAGCCACACGATCGGCTTATTGGGGCCTTTCTCAAGCATTTCCTGCCCCCACGGAGAGAAGCTTGAGTCAGCCACTGGCACGACACCTAATCAATGAAACTAAATCTTGCCGCCATCGAGCTTACCGTCTGTCCCTGGTGGGACCAGCCGATAGCGATTTGGCGACAGTTGATAAACTGTAGTTGGATTCGTTGCCTGTTCATGTCCAGAACTCCTTCGCTGCTCTCTTCGAGGAACGAGCAGTCTCCGTGACTGACAAGGTTGCCACGCTTGTCGGAAGTGGAGCTAACTCCCCCATGACATCGCGCAATCATCAAGGCTTTGGCCTGGATAAGTGGCTGGATAGGCATCGGCACTCTCTATCCATCCATCGCCCACTGTCCTCTAAAGGCAGAGTGAACGTACTTACCCCTCAAAGTGATCCACGAGAGCAAAGAAACGGACGAGCGCGCTCCACTGTCCACATCCGCCGTGGATCAGCCCTACCTGGGTCTGCTACACCGGAAAATCCTACTGGACTTTTTGGTTGGTTCCATGGCATCTTCGGCTTCCATGAAGAAAGTCTTTCGTTTTTGGGCAAAAACGCCTACAATATCTGTAGCTACCCAGGGGTGACTGAGTTTGGATGTCTACCACCAGGACCAGAAACACTAAGGTTAAAATTAACTTGTTAGTAATTAAATCTAGGCAGTCCATTTTGTTTCATGCCACAGGACTCTTCACTGTTTGTCTGGTTGCCGCTGGAGCAACTGGTTTCCGCCCATTGAAAAGAACGCTTTCGACGGCTCCGCTTGTCGACGGTTGGAACTTTAGCTCCCTTGACTGGTATGGCTTCCGGAGTAGCTCTAAAACGGAAAAGTGATCGAGACTGTTTCAATGGAACAAACCCCCACCCGCCTCCCTGAGTTTTGCCGTCTTCTGGCAACCTTTGGAACCTTTGGCCCGTTGACCACTCCTTAGACCACTCTCGGGATCTGGGTGGTACCTGGTATTCAGGGTGTAAAGAAAGAATACTGAAAATCTTTCCAAATGTTCAACGTGCTTTGTGAATTTGACTGTATTTAACATTATCTTGAAAAGCTCGCCCATACACCAAACATTTTCACGTTTGTTTATCCATGTGAGACATTTGAATTTGGCCTTGAACCGTTTGTGACTGTCGTGCTTGAGCCACGGGGCTCTGGACCTTTGGGTTTTACTGTGAAGTCTATTTGGCCGCACACTTGAGGTTTGCATATATTTGTATCCTTTGTGAATTTCAATTTAGTACCGTAGAAACTACGAATCAATCTTGTTCTGGTTTTGGAATTCGTTTGAATTGGCTACGCGTTGCTCGATTTGTGAGATTTGACTTACAGTACTCAAGTGGAACCTGGACAAGAAAACTCATTGGAAATGCCCAGGCGAGGAAAAAGGACCTTTTGAGACAACAGGAAATAACTCGGCATGTCTTTGGGGATTTTTTGGGTGTTATTGATTCTCTAGATAATGCTGAGTTTACTGGTTCTGCCAGTGCCAGGTCATATATCTCTAACCGCGATGAGTTTGACGGTATTAGTACTTATAGAATGAGAGTGATAGAATTAGAAAACGATCTGCGGTTATGTTTTGAGATGATCCAAATGTGAAAAGTCTTTGGCCTCGGCGGGATTCGAACCCACGCATGGTCACCACCCTCGCTTTAGTACCGCGAGCGCTCTACCAGGTGAGCTACGAGGCCACGCCGGAGAACCTTGGACTTTCTGCAAATGGATCACAGTATACCCGCCCAAAAAACAGTAGCACATGGCATCCACCACAGTGAACTAGCTTGTAATTTGACTGCCTATAGCAGGATTTCCCTTTGTACTAACCGGACTCTACCAAAGCCAAAGACTTTTCACATTTGGATCACCTCAAAACATTATCAAAATCTGCCAACCATCAATACGATCTGCGGTTAGCCGGAAAGGAAGCAGAGCCTCTTACACAAGGAACTGGTCTCAGAGAGCCAGCAAAGGGTCCATGTAGTTCACGATGTCAACATCGAAACGGCGCCGTGATCGACGAATATAAACCTTTAAGACAGCCTGAAACTACCGAGGTTTTGGCATTCGACCTACCGAGAGTGGAGCTGTCCCATTTCAACGGGCACCCCGAGAAATACTGTATATTCATGATACAATTTGAAAATTTTGTCGAGTGCAAAGTTGCAGATCCTGGTCAAAGGTTTTTGTATTTATTACATTACTGTCGTGGGAGAGCCAAAAGTGCTATCGAAGGCTGCACGATGCTTGATCCACCAATGGGGTACATTAGAGAACGCGGAATCCTGTAAGGTTTGTTTGGACAACCATCCAAGTTGGCTATAAGCCTGATTGATGGTGTTTTATTGGAGGCAAAAAGGGCTGAGGGCAAGGCTGATTTACTGTCAAATTTGGTGATCAAAATGCAGAACTGCAGTATAGCACTGGAGCACTTAGGATACCAGTCTGATCTGAATGCATTGCACACACAGGAATGCATTGTCCGATGTCTGCCTATTGATTTACAGAGCCGATGGGCAGAGGAATCTGAAAAAATAAATATGCTTGAGCGGGAATCTACGTTCAACGACTTGACGGAGTTCACAGGTGGTCAATCCCGTATCGCCAACAGCCGATTTGGACAAATCGTACGCGAAAGTTGCAGGCCGGCGCGAATGGAGCCAACATTTCCTCAAATTGTAGGGAAGGACTGCAACCGAATCCAGTCTTTGGGTAACATGCACATGATAAGTCAAGAACCCGGGAGGTCAACTGAATGCAAGCTATGCAACTCCCTGCATCGGTTACCAGATTGTCAGACCTTTCATGGGATGAGTGTACCCGATCGGTGGTACGCAGTAAAAAGGATTGGCTCATGCTTTATGATTTTGAACAACTTTCATCGAGCCTCTGAACGCAGCTTATGAGTGAAATGTAACCAGGACGGATGCCTGGGTAATCATCACTCGTTACTGCATGGCCCTCTCAACAATAGGCCTATTCAGCCGGATGAACCCAGAATTGTCTGTTCAACGGGACGTGATGATTTCAAACCGGCAAGATTAGGCATCGTACCTGTCGGCATCGTGACACCTAAAGGACTGAGGAGGGTCAATGCATTTTTGGACACGGTGTCGGATACCTCGCTGATTACTCGCGAGCTTGTGGAAAGCTGTGAACTAGTCGGCAAGCCTACCTCGCTCACTATCAGCACGATTGCAGGGGGTCATGTTAGCAATTTTAAGAGGCTGACCCTGCAATTAACGTCTTTATCTGATGAGGGGACCGCAGAACTTCCGGAAGCTTTTGCAATAGACGGCTTGCCAATGAGACCAGTCGACTCTGATAGATCGATCGCCAAGAGATGGTCTCATCTCGGAGACATAGCGTTCGAAGAAGTGTCTAGCCCCCAAGTCGACATGCTAATTGGATGCAACGTACCAGAGGCTTATTGGGTGCTTGAACAGAGCATAAGCAATCGAAAATAACCATTCGCTACGCGAACGACACTAGGCTGGAAACTTCTCGGACCCCTGATGAGCGAACTTCAACAATCTGCACCAATAAATTGCTTAACTGTTGCTGAGAGAAGTGTCTCTGTAGAACACAATCAGCTTTTCGATATTGAATCCAACGGTCCATCTCAGGAAAGCGAAGTTCACTCAAAAGATCAGTCGGCGCTTTCGATGGCAAATTCAAAGACGGGATGTCACAATAAGCAACATGAAGCTTCTATACCCAAGAGACCACCGTCTAGTCACCCATCAAGAAATGGAGAAGTTGCCCGGAGGCTTTTGAAATATCTCAAAAAAGGACACCAGCAGGTCACCCAAAGCAGCTTGGAATTTGCCGATCCAGTGACAGTGTACGGTACCTGGGTGGAACTGCATGGCCGGCGGCGAAACAAAGTACCCTTTGCCAAAACAAAATTTGCTGAGCTGCAGTCAGTATCCCTAAACGAGCTCAAAATGACTGCGCTGGTATTGGGTTTTAAGGTAGCACCAATGCTAAAAGAGAACTGTACCACCGCCGAACTGAATCTTGCATATTGGACAGATCCTACAGTTGTGCCACATTACAGGAAACGGAAGAAACGAAGAGCTTGTTCGATACACCAGAGAGTTAATCCACTCGTAGCAGGAAACAGCGAGGAAAATGTGGATGATTCGAGCTCGAAACCACGTACAAAAGACAAAGTGGCTTGCAGATCGCCTCGCTCCGAGTTACTCAGCAACACTGTTGGGGCTGACTAGGTTTGGTGTGTGACTTGTTGACGACTAAACATAACATCATAACGGAGATGGAAGTTTTTTGGATACCGTATGTGATAAATATTGGGCCGGATCTTCAGGCGTCTCACGCGGCTCTACTAGACGATAAGGAGAGTGTAACTTGGAAGGGAGAAGCCCGATGAAGGATGAAGCCTTATTAGGTGAGGCCAGAAGGAAGCACTGAGTGAGGTTGGTTCCATTAAATTACGACAACGCTAGGTGGGGTAGGCCATAGTATGATTAGTAAGGGATTGGGAAGAGGGAATATAGAACAAGAAGTAAAAAGCGACCAGTAGTGGGTCAACAGCTGTATTCGGAACAGGTAAATAGTGGTTCGTCTACGAAGTTTGCAGACCAGGGGGTCGGTGGGGCACATTGTTGGTGACCGAAAGACATGTCCGTGGTGTAGAATTACTTGCTTTGGTCATCATTGTTAGGTGGCTATAATAACCAACTCTGCTGTACCCCAGGCTCGGGAATGAACAGCTTATAACAGGCGGTTTGCAGTTGGTATTTGAGATAATCGAAAGTGGGACTGATAGTGTGGGTTGAGTTATGGGAAATCTAAATGGAAGAATTTGCAATGACTGCTGAAGTAGAACACCGTAATACCGGAGCACTTGAATAATACAGTAAAGCAGCAAAGAAAGATGGGTAGGGAAAACACGGGTACTTTCGGAACTTCGTTCTCTGAGTGATAGAAAAATGAAAGCATCCAGGTCAGTTAGTGGCTCAAGGGATGTTGCCCTCGGGGATGCTAACTTATGGGATGAATCAGCTAGAGTGTCTGTCCGCTGCGACCAGCCAGCCTCTTAGTCATCCATGCAAGTGATCGAGATCTGAACATTTAGATCACCCTAGTCTCCTTAATTTAGTGACGCTCCTCGGGTGGCCAATAGTTTGTCCTCACGGACTTTGCACAATTAAGACGGGTTCGATTCCCTCCATCGCCTGTCATTTTTCCATCTGACGGCCCTTCAGCGAAAGTGGCGAACTTCCTGAATCGATGCGCACATTTGTACAAAAAGGTAAGGAGGAAGTAATATACAACAGAAGATGGCAGCTTGCCTTTTTACCCGGAACTCCGCTGAGGGGTTTTATCAAGAGCAACAACTTGGTCTTGGTTGTTCAGTAGAGACACAGCTTGGCATTAAGCACTAAGTTGAAACAGCAGGGACAGCTAAATTGCGGGGCCCTCCTTCGTAGTCCTCAGCCTGAGCAAGCAACTTAGGTCGTGCCGCTGGCGCTTAGTTTAGTCCACTTCAGGTCCGTCGTTGGTATTTGATGGGAAATGCTAAGTGCTGCCAATTTTTGAAGTTTTTCATTCCTATGAAGATCCCGCTGGTTACGAAGTCTACGGGTTTGCCTTCAGGTTTTCAGTCAGTCAAACTACGTTTTAACGGTGGCTCGATTAAGTCAATTCAAAGGGCTCGTTTGGGTGCGATATCGTGGAGTTTGTTAAGTTGTGCCGCAATTTTAGGCAGGCTGGTCTCAAATTTGCCTACTTTCTTATGAGTCACACGAAAACACTGGATGAACCTGCGGAGCGAGGGTTCGGATGAGCCAAATTTGTGCTGGGGGTTCCGTCATTTCATAGAATGTGTGATTGGCACTAGAGGCCTGAATCCTAAATAATGGAAAATCTGCTTGCATTTTTCACATCGAAAGGTCGGGCGCCGCGAGCCGGAATCAAACCGGCAAACTTCGGCATACCAAGCCAATGGTCTACCAGCTGAGCCAGCGAGTTTGGGATAGGAATAAAACCGGGACAGTTGGCGTGTTGCATTGGAATAATGGTTCACGCATTGTTGATTATTCAATTATGTTATTCATGCCCGACTGCTCGGACCACATAAGTCCCTGACCGGTTGGGCCAGCTAAACATTTACTGGTGCAAGAAACTGAACGGCTTCATCTTGCTCGAGCCGTTAATTCTGCTACCTGTCCTTACATGTCGGGAAACAAGACTTTCGATTCCATGAGCCACAGATTCCTAAGAGCCAAACTTTCGTCTGTGAGAATCGTTGGTAAGACCAGGCAACGGAGGAATAGCACTTCGGAGGGGTGAAAGCTCGTGTATAAGGGGGTTAGTCAAGTATAGCAATCAGAAGGGGCAATTTGAGCTGTGCCGTCGGGGTTGGTACCGTTCTCTTTGTCTTTGTCTATCTTTGTCAATCGTCTAGCATATGAACAGGTCAGTTTTACCTTTCTTTTTGCCGATGAACCAAAGATAGCTGAAGTAAATTGAGCCTGGCACGTGAGGCGTAAAACCGGTCGAGGGACCCTCCGTGAGACCTCGAAAAACACCAGTAAGTGGCCGAGAATGCATTGGCCAAGGGATTGGCGGACGGCAGCTACAAATGGTCTCATTTTAAATATCTGGAAGCAGTTCCAAACAGCACCCACGAGCAGTTAGGGCAGTGCGCCATGGCAGAAAATATGGCAGAGGAAATACTCTTTTGAGTCAGATCTGAAGAATTATGCAGGAGGCTAGATGTGTTAATTCCAACTCACAAAGCCACATGTGGACACGGTAAAACAGCCTGGGCACAATGGTAACCGTAAGATTTATATTGTCTGGGAAAGGTGAAAATGTCAGCAGCAGGGATCCCGGTCTATTGACAGACTATAGCTACGCAAAGCTTATTTGCATCCAGAATCTGCTTCTCGTGAGAAGGTGGCGCATGTGAGGGGGTTTTAAAGAAACCTTCAAAACAACCAGGAAATTTTCAGGTACAGATCTAAGTGCGATTTTTTCTCTGGAACCAAAGAGAGTCCCAGTGGGAGGTAAACTAAGACTGCGGCTAGGGCACCTGAGGCTTTAACTTAGAATCTCATCAAGCAGAGCTAAATAGACGAATGAATTGAGGAGGCTATCGACGACTTCAGTCAAGAATCAAATGAAGCCTCACTAGTGGTCAGAAAACCAGCCACGATCCAAAAGGGTGTTTGTGCAAACCTGCAGGGCAAAAGAATACAGAGCTAGGAAATGCCAGGAGGGATACAAAAAAGAGTGTCATATTGGCAGTCGAACCAGTAACGGCCTGGTTCAGATTGATAAAACAAGGTTCATATATGCTGCACCAATGGGGATGAGGCTTTCCAGAAATGCATGCAATGTCACTACACCACGTCGCCCCTAGAAGAAGTAGGGAGACATCATCGAAAGTTGAAATTTCAAAAATGTTCGTTCCTCCTGAAGAAAGATCAACAGAAAAGAAAATTCGGCAATAAGGACGAAAATAAAAGCAGCTATGATGTGGATAACCAACTGTATATCTTGTGTTGGAAGTGGAGGGAAGATTCTATGAATCATACACATGTTTGTCTGCAGGATTTCTTTCTGGCTTGCTAATTTCCCCGATGCTTGATGTAGGTAGATACGTTCACATTCGAACTGGGTGGGCAGAACCATGGCTTTGGGAGGCCCTCAATTTAAAATTTGTCCTTGTTTGCCGGAACGAAAGCTGGGCATGCTAAAGCTCTCACATCCGCACAGGCCGTGGTATCCGAGAGCCTTTTGTCCATCAAAACCACTCCAGGTCATCGCTTTGTCACAGACATGTGGACTGTTGACATAAGGTTTGTTTCTTGAGAAAAGCTCGGGTAGTTAGAAGAAACGAGAAAATGTATGACAGCGGTTGTCCTGAGCGTTGAGGCGTGCATAGTACCCTAACAAAAACTATAAAAATTTATTCTCGTTTTGCTTTTCGGTTCTCAGAAGAAATAAACCTGCCACCTATACTACCTCGATACTTCTTCCTGACTCTGTATGGGGTGATAATCATACCGAATGAGCTGCCCACACCTAGACCGACTTCACCTCCCTCAGTTTGAACCTTATCGGGTTCGCTTTTCCACCTTCGACCAGCTCGTTGACGCCAAAATCCGTTGTCAATACAAGCTTCCTAAAGTTTATCCATGTGAAGTCCGCTAAGATCAAAATCACTCTTGTTGGTACATGGACCGATTACCACCAGCACCCGTTAACGCTCAAGAATGATACGGAAGCTAGATCTCTCTGAAGCCATCCCCTGGATACTTACTGACAGGCTGTTTGCAACCTACCTAGGTCTTCATGCGCCCAGGTCGTTTTTTTAGACCAAATGAAATGTGAGCACGAGCTTTCTACGCGGTAGCCTCAGGTTCCACCCTCCAAACATATAGTTGCACGAGATGTAAAACATCTACATCTCACATATCAAGAATACAAACTACTCCGCCGTGGGCCTTAGATGCTAACGACAGGAGCGAATCTAAGCGATCATCTGCCGCCCACACATAAAAGAAAGCGGGTTCTCCGATAGCCGCAGTATCCAACACAGTCCTCTCAAGACTCTGTATAATTTCATATGTGAGCCTGGCTGTTGTCCTAACTTAAACTTTCTTTTCCACTATGTGCGCAGGTGCGTGACCGGCATAGTCCTAATAATATTTCTCTGAGATTAGAAACCTCGACAAAAAGTACAAATCCAGAGTACATGATACCCGCTATCAGGCACATGTCCGCAGTCAAGTGTTGAATTATGACCGAATAGTCATCATGATCTGAAGAAAGCTCAACTACATCTCTATCGCCTAACGATTACATTACCACCGTTGAAACAAATCCTGTCGCACATGAAGCGCTCCGCCAAACCGTGAATTATCAGCTCGCAGCAGTCTGTATACTACTAAAACCATGGCTTATCCCCATCAACACACTCCCTTCGATCTTCTGCTATCAAAACTTGACTTCAGGGTCCTGTCTGCAGCATAAAGCATGTGCCTCCGGCCGGTAAAATAAAGCCTTGCCGTGAAGATGCGCCTAGCTCATCATATATCGCCTTCATTTGCTTTCATAACCCACAACTGGAACTACTTCAAGATTGCTGATCTCCCAACGTATTCCAGGCCTTGACTACTCCCCCAAAGTTATAACTGTTGGACTTATATTGGTGGGTTAATCATAACCCCCAGGTGGAACATCCTCCAGAAAGCCGCATCTCCGGTCTCCCTTCTGATCGCGACGGATACTTGGGTAGTTATCAATCCACTAGGGGCTGCTCTAGGATTACCGCACGGACTAAATGAATCAAACCGATCGAACTGGACCACTTTCGAAGCTGGACGACCATGATTCAAACTTAAACTCAAGCTGGCCGATGCTATGTGGAGTCTCTTACGCCGCACCTCGCTGCGATTGCAGCAGTTTTACTCGAGTTACAAGCCACCGCAACAGTTTCGTAGGACCACTGGGTGTCTTCCCGGCAGCAAACGACACCACGCACTGGTCCAACAACTAAGTCCAGCACACCCTCCAGTCGGTCGTTGTGGTTCCCAGATCATGACCAAAATCCTACCATCACCGTTGCATCTGCAACCTACTTTCCTCTTTTGCCAATCAACGCCATCTTAATCCATTTTTGCCTGCTGCTTAATCGTTTTCCCCACGAACGGCCAGTCGCATCTAGTAAGCCCACCCGTGCTAAGGCCCGCTGTCAGTGGCAAACATAGACCATGTTAAGTGAAATGCCAGCCACTCCATGTTGGCCAAAACTTGCCTCTATATTTTTTGTTGCTTACACGGAAACGTTTACCATTACATTCAGCATATCCGTTGTCGCCTCTGGTCTGGTCCCTTGCAGACCACTGCCGTAGGATATGCATACAGACATTTCATCTCTTCATCTTTGCTTTGAGACATCTGCTCCATCTTCTCGTTCCATCTGACTGCCTCCTCAACGAACTCTTTTTGAAGTCCGCAGTTAGGCGTCCAACTATCATTCATGCTGCTTCGAGTGCACATTACTTTCCTTGTGAAGTATTTTTCTCCATAACCACTTTGAAGTGTAAAGTTGTACTGTACGCATTACAATAAAATTACCTAAAATATACAACTAAAATAAACTTCTCCGACCTTACGGGCTCACTCCTTCTTTAGGTTTCCATGCCTCTATCCACCGGCCTAGGGACTTGTCCAACTGACAGAAGTGAAAAACCGCCCAGTAAGCCGCTGACGTTGCTGACTGATGACTTGAAGTTGGCTTTACTCTCCATCGTGTCCGGATATTCACTGGTGGGAACCTCCTTCCGGTCTTTCGACGTCGATCCTTCTGGCAACCTTCCTTGCGTCCATGTATTTCTTTCTATTCGTCCCGATTTTTCTTTGATCTCTCGGTAAACCATGGTTTAAACCATTTTTATACATAATATCTCTTCCCTAAATGTTTAATATCGCTTCAACCAGCAGCTGTGCATTTGTTAAACTCTCCACTGCTCCCAGCTGCCGAAGCCAAAACCGCCTTGCACATTCCTCGTTAACCTTTCCAGCTTCAGTTAACTTAAACACTGTCTAGCCCTGTCGTACTGTTAATGCGATATACAAGCCCGACCTTTGAAATCTGTGAATATTTCACACTGCTGTGGTAATCTGTACTCCGTGATCACGTCATGTGCATGTGTCTTGATCCCAGTCGAGAAGTGTACCAATATTATTATTATTATTATTATTATTATTATTATTATTATTATTATTATTATTACCCTGCTCACTATTAGGCACGAAGAAGATTGTCCACGAAGCGTAAGGGCTCCTGCACAATCCGGCGGCGACGGTCTCATCGTGACAGATGTTCGGGGTTTGTGAAATCCGAGCACGTTTGCTGCGTAGGCCCGAGTTCTAGCATGAAACTGGGCGCTGAACACGGTTGGGGTGAACCAAGAAGCTTTTCTAGGCCCAAAATGTCAGTTTCAGTCCTATGGGAACGGTTTCTTGTTTCCTCCTTAATCTTTTGATGTAATACTCCTCTCCATCCTAAAGCTCGACGCTGGCACGAATGAGGAGCCTGAATGGAGTGCCGTGTAATATACGTATGCAAGAAAACTTGTGTGCACCAGGACAGGTTCTTATGTAGGTAAAATGTTGTGCTTTGTCCCCTAGTTGATGCATCTTGCAGGTCAAGCGTAAGCCGAGTTAAGCTTTGGTAAGAGCCGGAATTTCCACACAACTCCGAAGCTTGGAGTGCAAAACGTCCTCCCGGCAATCGAAGGGGACATCCAAACAAAAACTAGTCCGGGGTTCATTGGAGGCAGGCTACCGCCGAACCGTGAATGTCCTACCGGACGAAAGGAAGAGCCTCTCGCCAAGCTGGGTTGATGGGAACCCCAGAGTTGTTTTAAGTTCTCCAAGAGGACATTAGATCAGGCCTTTAGCGACTGGATGGTGAGTCATGGTACTCATTTGTTCGCATCCAGTGAAAGCCAGTGATCCTTTGAAGTGGGCTCCCCGATCTGCGGTCTCAACAGCAGAATACCCCCAATTGGCTATTCATTGCCCCTGAAAATCACGTGCTACTGTTTCGCATAAGGGGTCAATTAGAAATGCTGCTTCAGCCCACCTAGAAAAAATTCGACATACGATGACAAACAGATAAATCCTCTGGAAGGGGGCACAGTGTCTACCGGATCTAGGTGCGCATGATGGAACCGTGCATCTGTGTGGCGGAAGTACCGACGGGACAAGCTGCTTGCCTGTGTACTTTAGGTCGCTGAAGTTCTGAAAAATGTAAACACTCGCTTATATCTCTATTTTTCTTTAAGCGAGTAAAAATCCCGCCACTGGAGTAGCTGAGGATAGTGTGCCGGCGTGTGGCAACCCAGGCAGTCCTAAATGAGCTCTATCGGGGCGCCAATGATACCGGTGAGCAGCTAGTACCTTACGAATGGTGTTACGAAATCATGGCCTCCTATGGAGCCTGTGGCACTGGTTCGAATTGATCAGATCTGCAGTTAAGAGTTTGCCCAACCTCAGAGTCACGCGCTTGCTCTGAGGTGATGCCTGGGGTGATTAAATCAATGTGAGAGATGGTGTTTGCCATAGGGTTAAGCTTACGTGAGATGTGTCGTAAATCCCCTGTGGACATTGATATAATCCAGGTGATGGGACTCTCTTGGCGAGTACCAGTCTGTGGTTGGCAGCAAAGCAAACGGATTAGCTTGTGGACCGTGAAGACGATGAGTTGTCCGCCTCCGAGCCGGTGAAGTAAATGAGGGTTAGCCAAATATACCCCTAGAGTTCTCCTACTGCATGCATCCCACCCCGACTCGGCTGGCTGCAGACTTTTGCAGAATTATGTAGGCCACTATGTGTTTCGTACTAGTTGTAGTACAGTGTCAGAATCCAGGCCTGAGATACCGGACTATGGTGCCAGGGGAGCATTTGGTGGGTGACGTGCAACGACAACCATGCCGGTGATAGCCCGTTTTAGCTCAACAAAAGATGAACGGCCATTCTCCAGGAGTTCGAGCGCTTTGGTCTTGAGGTTTAGTAACTATGTCGGTGGTAGCATCTACTGGGTATAATCAGGAAGAAAGCAAAGGTAATAGTTGACTCTACAGTCAAATCTTCGGAGGGCTTCAGAGGGTAAAGATCCGGGATAATCGAGAAAAGTCAGTACGTTATTTTTTCATGGGTGGAAATCCTGTGGCCTGTATAGAATTATGGAGGTTAGTAATAACTTCTCGATCAAAGGAACATTTTGCACTTTCAATAGTTGCCCCAAGCTGAGAACAAAGTTCAGAGCGTGATCATTAAGGCAAGGAGTGGTCGTCAGAGGTTGCGCTAGCGAATGATATTTCGTCTAATTTTAGCCTCCACTGATCTGACCCGTGAAAAGCTGAAACGTTTACTCCGCATTTTAAAGACCAAATGACATGGGAAGAAACACAAATAGGCCAAACGGTGTAACCACAGCTGTCGTTGGGTTGCCACTCAGATCAATGCAAAAAATCTACCAGACTGAATATCAAATTTGTTGTTAAGTCATGAGCGCCTGGCAATAGGTAACGATCGAGCCTGGTGCTTTGGATTGCAGCGAGGTGATCTTCGCAAGACGGGAACCCCCAACAGACCCCTGTGGTGCCGTATGTAGTGGAAAAGCCCGAGAACTTGGAGGCGGCCTAGTAGTACAGTGCTGAAACTCTGCCCTGGTTATTCTGAGCCTAACGAGAGCTAAGCGCCGGACGCGGTAGTCATCCGGCAGACACGCTATCTTTATATGATGCTGTACTTTGGTTGACACCTTTAGTAACACTTTTGTTAGTTGGAGTAGTGCGGGAAACTGGTGCAGGGGCTCCTGGTAATGAACCGTAGCGGTAAGAGTGGCATGGACCAGAGGGAGCAGATGTCTTTGGCTGAGCTCCACTAGTTGGGACGTCGGTAGTTTCACTAAAATATGAAAGCCGGGGGATCAACCAACAGGTTTAAGAGTCGAATAAAATCGATGCTATTGACTGAGTGGAGAAGGTCAGCAATAATAGATACTCACTAAAGAGTACGGCTCAAACCGAGGTTCGGTGTGAGTGGAAGCCCACGGCAATTCACGAAGCGCGTGTCATTAGCCGCGAAGAATTTGACGTTTTACTGACAAAGATGGCCTTGCGGTGAGGCCGGGCAGAGGTCCACTTTGGGGTCCCTAGCTACGTGCTGGAGGTGTGGTTAGCCACGTGCCTGTACTCCGTCGGTGGCTTCCGCTAATTTATCTAACGTTGGTTTATCTTCAAAAATAGTCATGACAGTTTGAATGTTATCTGCTCGCCTTCACCGGTACTGGAGACCCTCCTCCGGGTAAAAAGCAGAAACCGCATCTGTGGTTGTCCGCTGTTGTGACCGAGCTTGAAGGCAAGCACCAGTAACTTAGGCTGATGTTTTACCGACACTAATTTTTCCAACATCGCCTCTCTCGGCCTACCTGACGGGCGCCCCTCCGGTGAGTTACACTTCACAACCCTTATGATGGAGCCACAGCCGGTGGCAAGTGCCCGGAGAGACCAATAAACTTGGTAGAAAAACTGATAATGCAGATCCTCCTAGACTGGGGTTCTACTTGAACCGGCTCAACCCCAGGTTCGGCCGGTAGCAAATTGAGAATCCTCGTGTGTGTGTTGGATGAGCCGAGTTGTCTTAAGTACCCTGCTTCTTTTAAGTGTGCAGTGGAGCCTCGTGAAATGTAGATTTTTTGAGCAGAGAAACAAGCTAAAGCTGATAAACGTTTGAAGGAGGTTCTTGGACTGTTAGGCTGGATTTTGGAATACTTCCGGCAAAAAATGGTGGATGAATAAGGGGAAATACCATTGCAACACACGGTTGTCAGTAGACAAAAATTCTACCAAAAGTTCAAAAGTGGTGATATCTAGTCGGGCTCACTAGCTTACTGCTCAGGACTCCCGGGGAGAAAGGCATGAGGACGCGGCTGGGAGTACCAGTCGTGAACCAGACGATACCTCACTAGCAGCCAGCAAACCATGGGCCGACCCACACAAGTGAGTCTAGCAGTTCCGCCGGTTATTTTTGGGGTGAGCTGGCTAAGCTGCCACTTGTCCTTGCTAGATCACGCGACTTCATAATTCTGAGCATCTACCAGCAGCAACTGGAGCCACCTCGTGAGGCCAAATCGCTTCTAAGAAGGCAAGAGACCATCAATTTAGTGCCCCTGGACAAAACTGGCTACCTGTGGAAACTGCTTAGTAAAGGGTCCAAATGCACCAATCTCGCCTTGCGCAAATTTTTCATTCAGGTCTAATCAACGGCCAATACTCCAAATGCTACTCCTGAGGCCCCCAGTGATCACTACTCCTCTTCTTCTGTCAAAAGCACTAGTGTCCCTGTTCTTCCTATCCGTTCCAGCACATCCTCCCTCCATTCATCGATTCCCTTCCCCGTTCTAGAGATCGGCAAATTAGACTCCTCTATCAAGCGTTCCTCGAAACCGGGTCCAGGCGGCCTCCCATGCGCTCTTCTCCGTTTAGGCGGTCTCGACCATTTTATGCTACGTAATGTATACACAACCTCCATGCTTCGTAGTTTCCTCGCCACTCAAGGAAAACGTCTGTTACCACTGTGCGCCTGGAAAAGGGCGCGCAACACGACCCGGATAACTATCATCTCAATAACCCTACCCCAGTAGTCCGCAAAATCATGGAAAGAGCTATCAAATACATTGTTCAGTATCTCTTATCTAAAAATCAGCTGAACTCTCGTCATCTTGGTTTTACGAATTCCGGCGGTTGCTCCTCTTGCCAGCTGGGCCTCTTGAATGCCCGCAACTTTTATTTGTCCCGTACCTTGACATGTCTTAGGCTTTTAACCGTGTTCCGCGTATGCTCCTGATGGGCAAAATCCAAGCTCTTGGTATAACGGATCCTCAACTTTTCAGGTTTCCAACATATCTCTCGCATAGATCACAAGCTGTATTGGTTAACGGCCACTTCTGCAAAACCGGTTACTAGTGGCTTCGTCCAAGGCAGTCTTCTAGGCCATTACAATTCCTTATTTATATCAACGACGTCTTCTCTTCTGTTTGTCACTGCATCCCATTCCTCTCTGCCGAGGATATAAAATAGTGTAATCCTTCCAACCTAGTAGCTTATGCACCAACCTGTGTAACAGATCGAGATACTTATCCCCTCTCCAAATCTGGTGCACCTCGTGGTTCATGAAATTCCCTACAGAGAATAGCTTCCTGCTACCCTACAAGTGCGTTGTACTGCCCTGACAAACTAAGCTGGACTGCCTTCCCAGTCCCGCACACCAAGCTGTCATTGACCTTCGCATTCGCTCTTCCTTTTCCCCTAACCCCTCGAAACAGGCATCGCTCCAAATAGCTAGACCCAAGCAAACCCTAGGCCCGACACATCAATGTTTCTTACTACCCTCCAGTCGCCCCCCTATATATCCCCCACATATGAGACCACTCCGGGAATAACTCCGATTACTTCCAGCCACTGGCCACGTTCTTCCGTTATATCTCCTGAGAATGTTCGGCTTGCTTCCACTGAATGCTCTTGGGTTCATCCGTAGCCTTAAAATAACTCCAACGCTGTGAGCTCCTACGAATTGAGCCTCCGAGGATTCCCTACATGGGGCCTAACCTAGTCTCTCCTTAGAGGCTGATTCATGAACATGCCTACACTCTTCACGATATCTCGTTAGCTGTCCTTGATTCTATCTCCATCGTAGCTCTTTTTATCTACCTAGGCTTAGGTTTAATCTCAACCTTAGTCCATGATTCTTCCTGTCAGCCTATTTCAAAAGTGGAATAAGCTCCCCCCGTATGTGTTTTACCTCTACATTGTGCTCTTTTAAGCGTGCACCTCTTCTCTACTGAACGGCCCCCAAAGCTGCAATGCTAGCCGAAGAGGGCATCTCCACCGATGTGGCCTTTTATTGAGGCCTTATTCTGTAGACCAGGAACCTCTGCGCCGCAGGCCAACACCCATACTCCAACTTCAGACCTTGTATTCCCATTAGTACAAAGAATTACGATCATTGCCGTCGCTGATCGGCAGTGGATCCATACCCTGCTTTCGGCGGGGTAACCCTAATCCTGTGCCTCACGGTATATTTATCAATGATTTTTTTTCACGTCCCCCTATTGTAAAGACAACGTTGTGTCACGAACTTTATGCACAGTTTCAAATCGTAATATCTGCCCTTAATTGTTCTCTCTGACCTTCCGTAAACTAATTTCTCTCCTACACTGTTCGCCGTTAAAACTGCTCCATCTTTGCACCATAATCCGTCTCACTTCCCAGTTACCTGCAACGATCACATTATCAAGTCCAATTCTACTCGTTTTCTTCGATTCCCTCCTTCATCTTCCTTTGTTTATGAGCTGCCCCTCATAACCGCCATTACTCCTGTGCTTCCAAAGATGTCCTCCTCTCCCTTGTGCACCAGTCATAAGGAAAATTTATCTTGACCAGCCTAAGGTAATTCTATATCATCTGATCAAACCCTACCTGTCTCTTACAGTCACAGCTATTCCCACGTTCCAGCGCTGCACTGCATAGCTACTTGCACCTATTTCTCTCATATAAATATATATCCTCATAGTAAGTAGTATGCAAGCAGGTGGACAAAATTTCCTCAGAAGCCCTCGACCGGCCTGGCTTTTATTTTTTGCCCATCAGTCTTTCTTACTGGGTACCCCTCTGTCCAGTCATCTTCATACTTGTATCTCTCGGTTTTGCCTTCAATAGGATCTAATTTGAATCGTCCGGAGTGTCATTGGATACTCTTCATTGGAGAGTCCACAAATGAATCACAACTGTGACTTCTCTCAGTTATTCGAGTCTGGGTCTTTGCCAACCCACTGAGCTACGAGACTGCACGTGAAAGAGCTCATAATGACAGCTGGTGGTATGTAAAAATATGGACCAAATTCCTCGAAGTGCTCGACCGATTTCGTGGTTGTTGCTGCTCACCACGCATGAACACCCGGTACCACTCTGCCCAATCCTATTCATGCTCGTACACTGCTATGTTATACCTGTAGCGACCTGGAGATGACTAGACATACGTAACTAATTGGCAATTATCGCAGAGCAGTTGTTTGTTGTTCGAAGCTACAGGGCTGTGCGTTGTTCTTCTGCCTCCTGTAAGGAAAATGGGCTTCGGCCAATCGAAAAACATTTGACTGCTCCTCTTGCCGACGGTTGAACGAGTAGCTCCCTTAGCTAGTATCGCGTCTGGTGTCACTTCCAATCGTAAACGTGAAAGATATTGTTTCAGTATCAAACGTCCTTCACCTATTCCATCGACATTTGCCTTCTTCTGGCACTCGTCGGAACTTTTGGCTCGTTGCCCGTTCCATGAACCATTCTCGAAATCTAGTTAGTACCTGGTATCCGGAGCACTTAACGTCCTCACTTGGACTTAAGTTGAATCGTCCGGGATGTGAATGGTCCTTCTTCACGCACATATGCATATATACATATATATATATATATATATATTCACTCAGCATCCTTCGGTTCTTCGCCGACCATGTCCCTTGGCCTCATCCAGCTGCCTCTCCTGATACGCGTCCGTTCTACCAGTATCTGTGCCTAGCAGCCACCGTTTATCAGACCTTCGAAAAAGTGTTTTCTACCTGACCCGTCCTTTAGGAATCGTATTGCTTGCCATTTGTTCTACGATAAGTTTTGTGTCCTGTTACAGGCTATGTTTTGCAGAGTGGCAACTCTTCATTGCTATCTAGTCCTTTTTCTTGCGATTCCGTTTATTCTTTATCGATCCCTGGTACCGCAACTGCTGGAACCTATTCTTAGTCTTTCTCATGCACAACTCCCAGCTTTCAGCCACATCTCTTAAGCCTACCCCTTAAGTTAGTCACGTTTTCGCACATTTGCACAAAAATCCCTCCATATTACCGATCGTGAAAATTTTGCCAAGTGTCTGGAATGCCTCGGGAGTCTTTGAAGTAAACCAATGTTGTTTTTGTTGCTACATTCTACCCTCAGGGAACACTGAGGGGACTATGAGGTGGAGGTCATTAGGACACCGGTTCTGCATTGATCGAAGGTGACACTGTGGAAACTCGCTGGCTTCCAGTTAAAGATCTCGTCTTGCTGGGAGCTACGGAAATGCGCCCACAGCACGTTTCGGCCAGAGAATGGGGAAAAATGGCACGAAGACACACGCAAATTTACACGAGTTGGAATAAGTTTCAGCTTAACATTGGGTCGAAATGTCTTACAAATCGAGTGGCGAGCTCCTGGAAAAAGCTGCCATCAGTAGCCATCTAGAGTAACACCTTTCTCGATTTCAAGCCAGGTCGGACCAATAGTGGCCTGAACTGTTCTCACGTTATCAAAAACAGGGAATTTGGGCTACGCAGTGACGATTTAGTGCAAATGGTGCAGAGTTCTAGTTCATGTCCTGCTCCCTCGGTAAAAGCTTTATAAAGTTCCCTCTTTTTTAAGCTCTTTAGGCGAAGATCGATCACGGCATCCTCTGGAACTGTTTCAATACTTTCAGCGACACCATCATGTATCAAAACATCAGCTGCTAAGCAGAGAATCCGTGGCTTTACCGTGCGTGAGGCATAAGCAAACGGGAAGAAGCCAGTGAAATATTACAGAATAATACAAACTAATGCGACACTCACAGGCAGAACATCATCGAAATGAAGCAGTAACCCTTTTCTTGATGTGATGTCCCTAAAACAATAAAGAAGAAAGGGCTGAGCTCCGCCATTGGGCCATAAGTACACGCGTCCTAAATGTCCTAAAAAATAAGTAGGCCATGGAGCTTCAACTGCGAAAGCCAACATGAATAAGCACGGTACCTGAGGGCCGAAAAGTTTACGGCTTAAACGAGCCCCGAGGATACTGAAGAACCGCAAAGCCTGAATGACAAAGGCGAAGGAATGTAGAAAATTTGAAGTCAGCTCCTGAGCAAAGGGACGCGGGGAACTGCCCTTATGTAGTCATAAAATAATTCACAACATAAAACTCAAATACACCCTAAGTAATGCGGGTTCTCAACTCAGTGGGACTCACTCTAAGTATGGAAAAACGGTACAGCCTTGCAGATGGTTCCATAGTACGGCCGAAAGCCTTCATAAGTTACCTTTTCATCTGGTCAAAAAGGTCATTTTCGTGGTAGTTACTACTACCATTTAACTTTCTGCTAACTGCCCACTAGTTGGTCTCCCTTAAACAAGATGCTTAAGTGGCGGTTTATGGACGAATATTTTGTTGGGTGTCTCGGCAAACAACCATCGATCGAATGAATGGGGAAGACTCCAGTAGGTAGACAAATGCGGTAAAGCATTACGTATAACGTGGCACAAAAACTGTGCCGTTGCTGGGAACACACGAAAGCAAACAAATGCTAATGTGGGTCAAAAGGCCGAAAGGAAGCGTATAGTGGGTAAAAGATAGCAACTGCTTCAAATGCTAGGTTGGCGGAGCCCCCGCAGAGGTCATTTCACCTGAAAGCACGTAACTGGACAACTTTGTGAGGTCGAGGCCATGCTTTAGAAAAGATCGTAGAGAAAATGAACCCAAGAAGCCTTCTAGGTAGTAGCCATTTTCGCAGCCTGACTAGGGTCGCTACCACAGCCTTAAGCTAGAATGTGTGAAGGGTCTTCGAAAAACTTTAGGGAGGTAAGGGTATACGAAAGGTATTCTTGGGCCTGAAAGCGTGTAAGACACCTGAATGGAGCTTTGCCTTAGGGTGCTGGCGAGGAGATTTCGTGATATGCGGAACTATTGAATAACGGTCAAGCATGGGCCGGGTTCTTTGCGAAAGGCGTGGGTTGAGTGGATGGTCATCTATGTGGGCCACACCAATAACGTCCAGCATGTGCTAACTGTTAACCAGTACGATTTCCCTAAGCCAACTTGGCCAGTGGAAAGGAACGGTACAAATAGGGCCGAACCAAAAGGCGAACTTTCGTGCCAAAATTCTGCGTTTCAGGCAGAATAAGGGGATAGCGCCATATGTCTGGGTACCATGGAGGGAAAATAGTGGGAGTACTGGTGTAACAACCGTAAAAGACGTAACAAGCATGCGGTAGCGACTAGTCGTGCACGTTAAATTGTATCGAAGCTTTAAAAACAGAGGTTTTTGCCGCTGAGTTCAGCGGTAAGGATCATGTTAGCCCCGCCAGAGGTAACTTGCTGGGCGAGCGACATTCCGACCGGAACATGGGACAGCAGCGCCATCCGTGGACGAGTTTATTGGCTTGCGGTGCTGACTTGGACATGAGGCAACAACTTCATTCGAAGCCTTAGCAGTACCAAATGGGAACTGTCCTGAAAGTGAGACTTTGGTTTCATTCGAGGCGGTAGCAGGCGACTTTGGCAACAGAACTCGAAGTAACACGGGGGTGCAATCGCCCGGCAATGCAAAGCTAACATCGGATCTCATGTCACTGGGCGACGCGCTTCCGTCAGCGTGCTCGGCTTTGAGACGACCGGTGCTTAAGGTGTACAAGTGGCCGTGTTGATCAACTTTCAAGGTCCTATCGTGACGAGAAATCACTCGAAGTAAACCCTAGTAAGGATGCCGTAATTGTTTGCTTACCGAATCAACACGAAATGGTACATACGAGCAGGTTTCTGGTTCGTTCCGAACGAAAGCCTGTTGTCGCATCTTCCGAGCCCACGAAGGAGAGATTTCACATGTGAGTCGACAAAAGATGAAAGGAATTCTGTGCGGCAAGTGAATCTGTACTGCTTGGCGTGAAGAACCCCCCTGGCAGTCGTATGTCGTGCAGTGGATAATTCCTGCTGCAGGACATTGCATATCCGCCCCCAAGCAAGTCCCGATATCAAGCAGAACTAATAAAGTTTCGTACCAGTGGGGGTTCTCGTGTGCTTCAATAGCCGCCTTGATTTGACAGAAAAAAGTTCAACTCAACCTTGTGCTTCCGGGTGGTGCGCCATAGTGCGAATGCTCTCCGTACCCAAAAGGTGACTGGATGGAGAAAATAGATGGGACTCAGTTTGTTGCTCTCGACAGGTAGCGGTTGTAGAAAAGCAACCATATAAAGCTCTCAATCGCTCTCTCTGACGTTGAACCACTGATTCGGCCTTGACGGTAGAGATGGGAATAGATTCGGACCACCCCCTAAATCTATCGGCTCAATTTAATAGGTATACACACCCGTGTGACGAGGTCAGTGGGCTCACAATGCGTACGTGGATATAATTAGGCGGGCAAAGGGGGTGGCAAAAATATCGATAGGCGAAGCTACTTGCCCATACATCTCGGTTCATTGACGCTCAGTACCCCGTGTGAGTCAAATCTCGCAAATCGAGCAACGCGTAGCCAATTCAAACGAATTCCAAAACCAGAACAAGATTGATTCGTAGTTTCTACGGTACTAAATTGAAATTCACAAAGGATACAAATATATGCAAACCTCAAGTGTGCGGCCAAATAGACTTCACAGTAAAACCCAAAGGTCCAGAGCCCCGTGGCTCAAGCACGACAGTCACAAACGGTTCAAGGCCAAATTCAAATGTCTCACATGGATAAACAAACGTGAAAATGTTTGGTGTATGGGCGAGCTTTTCAAGATAATGTTAAATACAGTCAAATTCACAAAGCACGTTGAACATTTGGAAGGATTTTCAGGATTCGTTCTTTACACCGCCGGCCAAAGTCCATCCCCAAAAATGGTTGTCTTAGGTCCAGGAAGGAGTCACGATTCTCACCCTATCTACCTATAACTTAGTGTCGGTGCCTGTGGTTACTAACTTCCTGTGTTAGCTGAGCGTGAAACAGGTTTCCGCCGTAATCATCATCACATAATCCATAAGGGATCAATTCCAAATCCCGCTGTACAACTTGAGATTGACATTTTCATCAGGAGACCGGCGCACGCAGTCAGACGCACAATGAAGATGAAGGCTTCGCAGAGTAAAGCGTTTCGCCGCACGAGATAAGTCTACGCATCACAAGCAGTAAACTATTGCAGCAATTGGTTAGACTGATTTTGTTCACAAGCATGAGCGCAGAAGTTGAAGGTACGTGCAAAGCCTAATGAGATATGGCGTAAAATTGGAAGGTCACGAACCAGTGGAATTACATAAAATTAAAGCACCAAATCTTCCGAAAGAAATGAGAACTGGTTTTTGATTATGAATAAATTTCGAAAACAAGTGTACGGAGGACAGTATCGAAATTCACATGAACACGGAAATTGATCGAATACTGGCATCTATCAGAGTATTTCAAAGTTTTTCACTGCATAAAATATGTGACAATCAATATTGTATAAAATGTAAATAAATGTTCTTCTTTAAAGATAATAATAGTTTCACAATGTGCTCACAACTAATAAGCCTCACTTGAACTGTTCAAGTGAAATACTGGTGAATTTCTCCTTTTCGCCTATGTGCACGCTGGATAGAAACTGGAACTAAGTACATTTTGCAACTTTTCAGGAAAATTGGTCCAGTTGAATAGTTGTAGAGCATGAAATGTAATAAAATGCTGAGTAACTCGGAGCGAGGCGATCTGCAAGCCACTTTGTCTTTTGTACGTGGTTTCGAGCTCGAATCATCCACATTTTCCTCGCTGTTTCCTGCTACGAGTGGATTAACTCTCTGGTGTATCGAACAAGCTCTTCGTTTCTTCCGTTTCCTGTAATGTGGCACAACTGTAGGATCTGTCCAATATGCAAGATTCAGTTCGGCGGTGGTACAGTTCTCTTTTAGCATTGGTGCTACCTTAAAACCCAATACCAGCGCAGTCATTTTGAGCTCGTTTAGGGATACTGACTGCAGCTCAGCAAATTTTGTTTTGGCAAAGGGTACTTTGTTTCGCCGCCGGCCATGCAGTTCCACCCAGGTACCGTACACTGTCACTGGATCGGCAAATTCCAAGCTGCTTTGGGTGACCTGCTGGTGTCCTTTTTTGAGATATTTCAAAAGCCTCCGGGCAACTTCTCCATTTCTTGATGGGTGACTAGACGGTGGTCTCTTGGGTATAGAAGCTTCATGTTGCTTATTGTGACATCCCGTCTTTGAATTTGCCATCGAAAGCGCCGACTGATCTTTTGAGTGAACTTCGCTTTCCTGAGATGGACCGTTGGATTCAATATCGAAAAGCTGATTGTGTTCTACAGAGACACTTCTCTCAGCAACAGTTAAGCAATTTATTGGTGCAGATTGTTGAAGTTCGCTCATCAGGGGTCCGAGAAGTTTCCAGCCTAGTGTCGTTCGCGTAGCGAATGGTTATTTTCGATTGCTTATGCTCTGTTCAAGCACCCAATAAGCCTCTGGTACGTTGCATCCAATTAGCATGTCGACTTGGGGGCTAGACACTTCTTCGAACGCTATGTCTCCGAGATGAGACCATCTCTTGGCGATCGATCTATCAGAGTCGACTGGTCTCATTGGCAAGCCGTCTATTGCAAAAGCTTCCGGAAGTTCTGCGGTCCCCTCATCAGATAAAGACGTTAATTGCAGGGTCAGCCTCTTAAAATTGCTAACATGACCCCCTGCAATCGTGCTGATAGTGAGCGAGGTAGGCTTGCCGACTAGTTCACAGCTTTCCACAAGCTCGCGAGTAATCAGCGAGGTATCCGACACCGTGTCCAAAAATGCATTGACCCTCCTCAGTCCTTTAGGTGTCACGATGCCGACAGGTACGATGCCTAATCTTGCCGGTTTGAAATCATCACGTCCCGTTGAACAGACAATTCTGGGTTCATCCGGCTGAATAGGCCTATTGTTGAGAGGGCCATGCAGTAACGAGTGATGATTACCCAGGCATCCGTCCTGGTTACATTTCACTCATAAGCTGCGTTCAGAGGCTCGATGAAAGTTGTTCAAAATCATAAAGCATGAGCCAATCCTTTTTACTGCGTACCACCGATCGGGTACACTCATCCCATGAAAGGTCTGACAATCTGGTAACCGATGCAGGGAGTTGCATAGCTTGCATTCAGTTGACCTCCCGGGTTCTTGACTTATCATGTGCATGTTACCCAAAGACTGGATTCGGTTGCAGTCCTTCCCTACAATTTGAGGAAATGTTGGCTCCATTCGCGCCGGCCTGCAACTTTCGCGTACGATTTGTCCAAATCGGCTGTTGGCGATACGGGATTGACCACCTGTGAACTCCGTCAAGTCGTTGAACGTAGATTCCCGCTCAAGCATATTTATTTTTTCAGATTCCTCTGCCCATCGGCTCTGTAAATCAATAGGCAGACATCGGACAATGCATTCCTGTGTGTGCAATGCATTCAGATCAGACTGGTATCCTAAGTGCTCCAGTGCTATACTGCAATTCTGCATTTTGATCACCAAATTTGACAGTTGATCAGCCTTGCCCTCAGCCCTTTTTGCCTCCAATAAAACACCATCAATCAGGCTTATAGCCAACCTGACACACAACTTGAGATCAAGGTCAAGGCCAAGCCCGCGTGAAATCCAGGTTGTCTCGTTTTCTTTTTTTGCATATACCACTGTTTAGACCTGTAATTGTGTCCACCCTAGTATTCACCACCTTATTACCTGAAACCGTGACCTAGTTGTGTAAACAACTGCGGCACACCACCGTGCAGACGCTAGTACTTATCGCGATTTGGAGTTATAGACTACATTGATCATGCACTGCTCTAATTCCACTTAATTACATTCTACATGGCTTATCTAGCAAATCTACCCTGATTCTTGCCACAGTAGGATCTATCTAGCGTTTTTACATCCCATCGCTATTACCCAACTCCTACCTTATTTTCGCTACGCATCCTCCGGTGCACCTTTTGAAGTTTCTGTCCTACCGTGCCTCCATTCTTTTTTTGTTTGCCATAAGAGCGCACTTTCGTTCCACCCGGTCCACTGACCCCATAATTACAATATACTCTCCCGCAAAACCTGCTGTTGTGACCGAAGCAACATGTTGGGCATGCCCAACGCATCAAAAAAATCGCGAGAAACGGCTTTTAACTTTTCGCCAATTATTCCAATTTCGCCCAATCGCCTAATATCATTAAAGTATTCTCCTTCCTTCCGAGCTTAACCACTAAATTAACCCTTTATATATATGAGCAAAATGACCATTTTATTAAAAAAAGTAGATAAATTTATTGAAAATAAAGTCGGATTTATCTGACAAAAAAGCCGCTTTTCCATCAATCCATTCTCCGCGAGGATGTTCCTGGCTCTTCTTCTTGATGCTCACGGTATCTGGAAAATCAATTCAGGGAAATGCGGATGTTAGTTACATCATTGGCAAATGAAGAAAAAAGCTGTATCGCGAGTTTTAAACGTTAGGCATTTAAAAAACAATAGTTCCGCACTAGATTATATATATATATATGTATATTACTAGACACTTGAAAAAATTTCCATTTAGGAAACTGCTAAGTTACAACGGAGAAACCGGTAATAAATCCCATGTCCAAGTAAGCATATAAAGCAATGTAAACCGTAATGGCAAAACATTTTAACGAAGCAATTTGCAGGAAATAAAATTGTTATGCGACACCACATATAGAAGAATAGCGTACCGTCTTAGCCGTCTTCCTTCGCCTCTATCCCGAGCGTTGATGAACCAGCGCTTTATATGTCTGTCAATGACAGACGTTGGCTCGTTGGAGAATCGCTCCATTCCTTTTATAGCATCTGACGTTTTGTATGATAATAAATGTGAACAACCTACCCTTAACGGCGGCGATCAACTTATGGTCGTTTACGGCCTTCCTTTGAGGGCTCCCTAGCCAACAACAGTGAAGGGCAACTTCGTCGCCGATGGATGCGAAAAGCATGCTACGCACGGTTTCAGCCAAATCGCAATCCGCAAACCGTTTGAGCGTTGCCACCTGAAAAGGTTCAGTTAAAGTGGATATACTTACCATGCTCGCATACACTTCGGGCGAGCTCAGAGTCTCGTGGAGTTTCTGAAATTCCCCCCACGTCTCGGCTCTTCGCGCCTTGGACGGCACAGCTGATGCGTGCGTGGCACCCAACGCGACGGTTAGCCCATCAAGGGCACGTTCGACCTTGCGGAAACGGTCGCTCATGGCGTTCATCGTACCTATAATCATACATGATTATATGTAGTAGTTACTCACGCATAACTTCACGCAAATCCTTGCTGAATCTGTCCATTGGCCCTTCGCTTGTTGCGGAAGCAGTAACGTTACTATATGATTAGTTGTTCATAACATTTGATAATTACGGTTACCCATGGTCTTTCAATGGACTCCGGTGAATAACAGTAACCGGAGGTTCGCGTGCCGCAATTGGGGTTGACGTGATATTGGGCATTGTGTTAGATAAACTAAATGCACAAATGACCGCCCTTCAGCCAGGTGAAAAGTAGTTTCTGGGTTACGCCATAGCATATTAAATGCATATAATCCAACGGGAATGTAGTCACAATGTCGATGGGTAGGGATAGAAACGAGGTGGTGCCTATGTGATGACGATGATATTTCCCGGCGCGAAACTTTTCATCCGTTCTTGAGGTAGTCTCGAAGACGGGAAACGTCATCCTCCCATCAATATGCAAGCCGCGTTGGTTGCATTTATCACAGCCGAAATAACCAGCAGGACTTTTGACTTGACGAACAAAGGCCCTAGCTGGAGTATCACAGATAACGGCCTTCAAGCAACATCGTATGGAAGAATTACGATAGCTTAGGCCATTTTGCAGAAGTTGGTCGAGCTCTCTCACGGTGTGACATAAGTAATCATGCACTGGATATGGTTTTTGAACACCACAATAAATTCCAACAGTGATGATTTGCGCACACATTGGCTGCACTATCCTTGCCAAAATCGGCCACATCTGAACGGAAGATGACCGAAACAACGACAGCCCGTCTATATTCACGTGTAGATCGATAGAACTGGGAATAACATCCATGCTGCTAAGGCACATATTTATACCGTCTGTCAGCCCAACGTGAATATATATTCCACTGCGTAGCTGAATTTTCTCACACGAACGTGGTGTATGAGAAATGGTACGTGGATCGTGCGGGAGACCCGGCACAAACTTGCCCACACAGGAAAGTACGTCTCGCCGCTGTTTCATGCTCAAGTTTGAGCTGACGAACAAATCGGACAGCGACTGTTGCAGCACATCCACGTTAACGGTAATGGATATATTCCTTCCAAGCTGCACATCTTCCGTCGCTTTAAAAAATATGCAATATAGAAACGATAGCATCTTACCCGATGGAACAAACCCCACGGATGTGCACCCAATGGGAAGTGTATCTACACTGATTAGGTCCCCGGGCACTCCTTCTGTTTGTACCTCCGGAGGTCGTGGCTCCGCTTCAACAAATGCACCGGAAGTGCTAGCTGTAACTGCTGTTCAAAAACTCAAATAAATAAATCCATTATAAGAGCATACTCCAAGTTCTTTCTTTGGGACACGAAGTTCTGTGCTCCCACAAACTGGCATCGTGACATATGGGACACAGCATGGAACCCAGTTCCCTCTTTCTCCTCCTATACCTTTGCCATTTGCTCTCTTTCGGCATAACGAAATGTTACCTATGGGTATGAGAAATGATGAAAGGATAGGTTTCAACGGGTAACCATTTTAATAATGAAATTTATTTTCTAGGAAATACTGGTTACCTCCATTATAACAACGTCGAGAGAAACTTCTAATTTTATATGAATAAAGAAATGTTTCAAGCAATTAATACCTACGATACAAGAAAAAGACGACGTAACAGTACCTATACAATCTAACCGATACTTATCCATGATACTTAGACAATTAGACCGCCTACCGCAACTACGCACCGATAAAAACACTCACCTGCCGACGAACAATGAACGAAACTAATGATGGCCACCCGGTCACGGGGGCACGCAGTAAAACAAAAAGTGTGCAAATGTCATAGAAATGTTTGTTACTTATTTGTACGAAATCTATATATACAAACGGCGCCCTGCAGTTCAGGAGGATCTATGCGATTTCTGTTGAAAAGTATCGTCTTCGTGCGCCACCCCAACGCTCCGTTGGGCAGTGCCCAACAGGGTTGGGCAACGTGCTACTTGGGACAGCTAAGTACCTACCGTATCCTGTGGGGTTCAACCTGTGCACACCACACAGCAAAATTCCTTCTATCTCACTATTCCTCATCGTCCCAAGTCTCCTAGGCCTAACAGTATATATAGCGGGTCATATAGCTCACTGCCCGTACCTCATTGCCACATCGGTCTCATCTAGACCTTTGCACACATAGCACACAGGAACACTCCTGGTCTTCTCAGACCTTTGGCTTGTCTCTGTCTAGTTGACCGACTTCCTGCTACCTTTTTACCTCCGTCATATATTTCTACTTATCATGCTATCCCGGCCCCCAACCAGTACTCGGAAAATCCGTATCGCTAAAGCTGGCAAATCCAAACGCACCCAACCCCTCCCAAAAACCAGGCCGTGCTCTGTCACCCTCGTTAACGTCGACGGTGAAGATTCTAATAGTCCTAATGGCCTAAAGCAGAGTTTCGTCGAACTTAGTAACAAGGTCGAGCTGATTGGTGAAATCATTTCAAAGGTTTCACCCCTGGCTACTCTCCTTGACCCTGTAGCCGCTACATCGCCCAAGAACTTGGTTTCGGTGGGACACCTCCTCGACTCCGTGTCTACTGAAATATACCACCGCATTGCCAACTCCAAGAACGCAGTGGTTTTCAATGTTCCAGACCGCTTACCACTTTCCTTGGCGAAACACAACATACTAAGTTCGTGCAACATGGCTCACCATAGATTCCATTGCAGGGGGCTACGTAAAAAGTCCCAGCGACATAGTTGCCCCCTGCTATTCCAATTCACGGACGATCTAACAGCTACAGAGTTCATTAGCAACAAGTCGACAATTGCTGCCCTTTCGCCGTATAAGGACATCAAGATATTCTCTGATAAAACCCCCTCCAACGGGAAATACTTCGTTCGTTGAGAAATAACTCCGCCTTGCCCGTGCAGACTGACCCCACTGTAGCCGACATGAAGGTTACCCAATGCCCCTCTGTCCAGAAGTCAAAGGCGAGCCAAGCGCCTCGCCCTGCCTGCCTGCAAACTGTCGACTTAGATATGTCTAACTCCCCACCCCCGGTTCCGCTTCCACTCAAACGCCCTTTTTTACCATCTCCCCCAGTAGCCTCTACTAGCAGTAGCTCTCGCTCCCCGACCACAGGCCCCAAGCGGCACTCCACTTCAGTATTAAAGCCGCGCTCCCCCGTCATAGTCTCTGAGCCAAAACAAGACCCTGGTACAACCAACAGCCCCCGCCGTACTACTTCCAATCCGTCCTCCGAGCCGTTGACAAGTGTTGTCACCCGCCGCTCTCGCTCTAACGACTCTACAAACTACCCACCAGCTGCTAGCTCAGCCGCGACACTTCGTTTCTATCCTCATAAGTGCCGCTCTAATCCCCCCATAAGCCTACCTGGTACTCCTACCAGGTCCGCACTTGCCCAACTAATCACCTCACCTATTACCCCCCACTCTCAATCGGCTTCTGCCTATAGCATACTCTCGGATCCTCCAGGTGATAACCAACTGGGTCACCATCCGGATCCGTCTAACGCCATCGTCCCTTTGAGTAGGAGTGACCTTCAGGGCCTTGCCAGTGCCACTCACCCTTCCACTGCCTCGCACCCCCTTCCACTGTCTTTCCCTCTCTCTGATCGCATGGGTTACACCAACCCTCCATCTCCGTTGCTACCGTATATCCCTCCCTGCCCCCCAGACACCAACCCTCCATACTGTAGCCCCAGCATGCCTCCGCTGTTCCCCCCTGCTCACCTCCACCAACCCTCATCCAACCATGAAGTACCACGTACATACCCTAGCAGATACTCTAGGTTCGTACCTGTATCCCGCCTCCTCGCCCCACCCCCCCACTTACCGGCTCCCCTGCCCCTCATGAGCCTCCAAACCTTTCCAAATTTCGCCACTCCCTTCCCGCCCCCCACCTCACACTACGTCCTAGTTACTCTCCCACACGCCTTCACCTCCATACTGACCTACCGGCCTTATACTGACTCTGCCCAACAGGTAGGTTACCTGCAGCCAAGATCTCGTTTTTTTCCTGACCGGTGCCCTCCGCACCCGTGGCCATATGGCTAGTCGCCCTATGGACCATATCCATAAACTTTCACAGGCTCATATCACTGTTCGCTCCCCACTCGAGGCCATGCCACTCAGCACCTTACACCACGCACTCCCCCTGTCCACCCCGCTTCGACAGATATTCTTAACCTCTCACTTTGCCATATGGTGCCCCCTCCCTCTGCACCGTGTGACACCCCTCCGGCCCACATCAGCGGTGTGCTGCACACCCACCGTAATGCTAACGCTTCTCCTACTTTCCGTCCCCCACCCAACACTGCCTGCCCTCCCCCTTCTACTGACGCTCTATCCCCACTGAGACCCAACTCCTATGGCCACAGCGATCCCAATAGTCTTGCACCTGGCATCAATGCTTTGCGCACACCGACACTGAACTCATTCCTACTAGTTATTATTAACGCTCGCTCAATAATTAGAAAAATATCGCACCTACGATCTTTGGCATTTACGTCAAACGCTGACATTATACTAATAACTGAATCCTGGCTGTCAGATGATGCTTCGCTTGACCTTGTTCGCATAGCTGGGTATCAATGCTTCTCGAACACCCGCCAGTCCAGGCGTGGAGGGGGTTGTTTAGCCTTTGTCGAATGCACTATCCACGCTAGTGTTATCGACCACCCCCCTCTTCTCATTACTGAGGATTCGTTATGGCTATCCATTCACGCCTCCGGCCAGAACCTCCTCCTTGGCTGCGTCTACGTCCCCCCGGGTCTGGAGCCTGCAAAATTTGACTCTGCCGTGGATGTCTTTAATGCTGCGCTTGACTACCCTGCCAGTGCAAAAATTATTGCGGGTGACTTTAACTTTCCTTCAATTTGCTGGTCCTCCCATACTAGCCCTCCCGCCCTCTCCACCTTCCTTTCTTGTGTCCGTCTTGGTGGATGGACCCAACATGTCTCCTGCCCTACTAGGGGGAACAACATCTTGGACCTAGTATTCTCCATTGATGTTCCTGATATGATCACTCAGGTTACTGATCACTTCCCGGGTAGTGACCACCGTATTGTCAGGTGCAAGTTCAGCTGTTCTCATCCGATGCAATCCTCTCCCCCTGTTCTGACTTCCTACCGTTCCTGTAACTGGCCCCTAGTGCCAATGATAATCCGCTCCCTTAACTAGGACACATTTTTTCTTTCATCCGATCCCCTCACTGTCGTGAACTCTCTCTACTCCAACCTCCTACACTGCCGAAATACCGCCAACCCATGTGTCGACCCACGCCCCGCATCCAGCACCTCACGCCTGTCACTTTTAGAGCGTAAGCTGTCTAAGCTGCAACTTACCTTCGCTAGATCACACGACTTTACAATTCTCCTGCCCATAAACCAGCTACAACTGAGGCTGCGTTTGCATGGTCGATTCGCATCTGAGAAGGCAAGAGGCCATCGCCCTAGCACACCCAAACAAAACTGGCTACCTGTCCAACCTACTTAGTAAAAGGTCCAATCAATCCAATCATATCTCGCCCAAGTTCCTCATCTGCGGCTCATCTACCGCTAATACTCCAGCATCTATTTCTGAAGCCTTCAATGAGCATTTTTCTTCCTCCCTTATAAGCTGTCCTGGTATTCCCCCTCCTACAATGCAGCCCTGCACCTCTGCCTCTCTTTCATCGATTCCCTTCACCCATCTAGAAATTGAAAAATCAGTTTCGTCTATTAAACCTTCCTCGAAACCGGGACCAGATGATCTCCCACCGGCCCTCCTCCGTTTCGGTGGTCCTGACCTCCCATTATTGTTACTTAATATGTATACCACCTCCATGATTCACAGTTTCATCCCCCCTCAATGGAAATCCTCTGTTATAGTTCCACGCTTCAAAAAGGGCGTATTAAACGACCCAGATAACTATCGGCCCATTAATCACACCCCAGTAGTCTGCAAAATTATGGAGAGAATTATCAAAAGACACATTGTCCAGTACCTCTTATCTAACAACCTGCTGAACCCTGGTCAGCATGGTTTCTTGAACTCCCGTTCCTGCTCTTCCTGCCAGCTTGACTTTCTCAATGTCGTATCGTCTGCTGCCGACGCCGGCAACTCTGTAATTGTCCTGTACCTCGACATGTCTAAGGCTTTTGACCGTGTTCCCCATATTCATCTATTGGCCAAAATCCGATCTCTCGGTATTACTGACCCTCTCCTCTCCTGGCTATCCTCCTATCTCCCTAACAGATCACAAGCCGTGCTCGTCGACGGCCACCTATCTTCCGCCAAACCAATTACTAGCGGCGTCATCCAAGGCAGTGCCCTAGGCCCATTACTATTCCTTATTTATATCAATGACATTTTCTCTTCTATTCGACACGGCACTCCTTTCCTCTTTGCCGACGATATAAAAGTAGTGTACTCTTTCCTCCCTAGTGACCTATCCGTGACTCTATGCAACATATCGCATGACTTATTCGTTCTCCAATCTTGGTGCGTCTCGTGGTTCATGAAATTCTCTGCGGAGAAAAGCTTCCTCCTACCATACAAGTGCACGGTACCACCCGGCCAAATTTGTCTGTACGGCCTGCCCATCCCCATGGTTACCGATCTTGGCGTACGCTACTCTTGTTCCTTTAACTTCTCAGAACAGGCATCATTCCAAATCGCTAAGGCTAAGAGAACCCTAGGCCTGATCAATCGGTGTTTCCTAATACCGGCTAGTCGCCTCTCCATGTATCTCTCACACGTGAGACCGCTCCTAGAATATTGCCCCATTACCTCCAGCCTCTGGCCACGTTCCTCCATTGTATCTCTTGAGAAAGTTCAGCGTACCTTCATCAAAAGGCTGTTGGGCGTATCCCCAGCCCTAACATACCGCCAGCGGTGTGAGCTCCTACAAATTGAGCCTCTATGGATTCGTCGCATGAGGCTCAACCTGATTTTCCTCTTTAAGCTAATCCATAACCTGGCTTACACCTCTTGTCCCATCTCATTCGCTGCGCCCTGCTCCTACCCCATCCGGCACCGTGCCTTCTCTCTGTCTGAAGTCCCGATTCTTTCTGTCAGCCTATTCCAAAATCTGGAATAAGCTGCCCCTTAGCTTACGCAGTGCCTCCTCAATGTTCGCTTTTAGGCGCGCACTTTTGTCATACTTAACAGTCCCCGATGCTATATTGCTCACCAATGAGCTCGTCTCCGACGACCTGGCCTTTGAAAGAGGTCTCACACTGTAACTCTACTACCTCTGCGTCACAAGCCACTAGGTACACCCCGCGAACTAAGGCCATTGCCTTCACTGATCCACAGCGAACCTACCGCCTGTCATCATAAGGTAACCCAATTGCTCACTTACGTTCATCTCTTTTTTTTTCTCCTCAATATCCGTTGATTCTCAGCTGGTGCACACCCAGACTGCGCTTCTCTATCCCTTTTCCCTCTCCAGTGATCCCCGCTGACGGCCAACCACTTCGGGCACTGTGCTTACCATCTCCCTGGCAGGTGCACCTGGATAATATTGCTACACGGTCGGCTACCACTTGCTGTTTCCGTTGGCTCTCCTGTCCATGGTCTCACGGCTTGGTCAATTGTTCCTGGTTCACGCACCCCCATCGCGGTCGTTTTTTCCCCTGTACAATTATCCATGATCACTCGTGCCACTCCCAACAGTGCGGGGCGCGGTCAGATCCACCGCTATGGCCGGCGCACATCGGGCGTGCAGGCCGTCTACAACGATGTGCGAGCGCAACTAGACTGGTGGATTACACCTCCTGCGTTCACTTCACAAAGTGTTTTTCAGGTTGGGTGCCCAGCGCACGGCCAGTCCCACCCACTAGCACCGGTTGCGGATGGCACGCCCTTACTTTTCTTGAACTACCGAATCCAATGCTGTCGGTTGAAAATTGCATGCTCCTCATCGTTTTTCCGCCACAACTTGTTCACCTATAGCTCTTATTATCTGTTTCCACTTCCCGTTTTTGTCGCCTTACCACGGTATGCACACCTTCCCGTTTTGTCCTCCCTCCTATTGCCTCTCTCTACATCAACTTTCACTGCTTTGAGTCACTATCGTCCTAACCACTCTTCTCTGTCGACGCTCGCCAATAACTCTTTTCCCACCTGCCGTCATTGCTGGCTTCTATCATCTATGCGCTTGGTGTTACCCTCTGCTCAGAACGCCCATTGATAGCTTCCTTAAACCTGTCGCCTTGTTAATCCCTCCTCGTGCCCCATGCCATGATGCACCAATCGCACCCGCACTCATGCCCAATCCGCATATTAGAAATTGCCGCTCCAAACTTCGCATCCTTTACAATCGTATTTATTATCTAATCACCACCACCATATCTTCCTCACTTGGCCCCGCGATTCCTCTGCGGTTCTTTCCAGTGTCCTGATTAGTATCCACGTGTGCAATTGTCTGCCAGCACACAGCTCTCCAGCTCCATTGCCCCAACTCCGTTGCGCATTCATTTTTTGTGTGGCCTTTTTGCTCTATTACTGGTCCACTTATCTCGGGGCTTCCCGCTTCTCTGTCCGCCTCCTTCGTGTTTCATCTGCAGTAAAATGATCTGATTGGTGATTTCTTACCTGTGTCTCCTCGGTCATTGCTTTCATCCCTTGATCCGTTTATTGCTCGCTACGGGCATTTCTCTGTACCTTCCAGTGTGGTCCGCTTTTCCATGTTCCACCATTGTAATGACAACGTTACGTCGTGACGTTCTTTTACAGTTCCAAATTGTTTGACCTGTCACTACCCGATTCCTCTGGTCCGTCACTACATCTCGCAACTGCATTGATCAAATAATTAGACCCATTCTTACCTGTTTTCCTTGATCCTGTCTTTCATCTTCACTCTTCCATAAACTGCTCCTAACAGTCTTCATCACTTCTGTGCTTCCACATTCTATTTTTCTCTCCGTTGGGCTGCCACGTGCACTTGTCATGAAGTTAATCCACCACGAAATTCCAAAGGTAATCCTACAACCAATTGATCTAACATTACCTACTCTTCCTATTGACTGATAATTTCTTTCTAGGACCCCATTGTTATTGCTCCTGCTTCTCTTATACCTATATATATATATATATATATATATATATATATATATATAAACTTACGCATATATATCTATGTGCACGCGCTCTGCATCTCGCAGTTCCTTACCTGCCATTTCTCTTGCTATCATCCCAACGACCGTCATCATAGGCATCCATCAACTCTACATCTGTGCCTCACATCTAACGTATCCAATCCTTCTAAATCGTTTTTGTCATCTGATCATCCCTCTACGTCTTGCATTGCTCGCTGCCTGTTTTACGGTGAGTTTTGTGTCCTGTCCGCCGACAATTCACTGCAAAGTACCAATGCTTCATTGTCATCTAATCCAATGCAGTGCACCTCATCTTTTTCTCCATCGTTCCTCGCTACTGCAGTTCTTTATACCGATTTCCAGCCTTTCTCATGTTAACCAGTCTGCCTCCATATGTAATTGCCCGGGACCAGCCATTCGGAAGTACGGCTTTAGTCCAGCATGCCCGGTGTACAGCACGCGTCCGTTGATGGGAAACGAAAGCTTAGATGGTATTGACGGCTAAATTGTTATGGTAATTGGCATGAAAATTCGCATATGGTTATTACTCGGTTTGGGGGTGTTTTGTTCAATGAAGGTATTTATGTTTGTATCCTGACAGGTGATTGGTTCATCGGTGATATATAAGCCTGAGCGCACTGGAATTGGCTGTTATTTCGTTGCGTGTTGTGCTCTCGCGTTGCAAATGGAGCGCGTACCAGTGGACGATTCAGTTGTGTTTCGGCGTTTGGTCCGTAGTGTATACCCCGATATCGACGCATTCCAAGCCGATTTTCGGGAGTTTCAAAAAGGAACTTGCGCGTTTTTCTTCGTGTACAGTTCCGAGACGTACGCAATGGCCAAAAAGGGGCATCCATCTGCCAGATGGTGCGCCTTATTATTTCAAAAAGTACTGCTGCGTTCACCGCAAAAGGAAATGTGATAAGTCGTCCAAGTATGTTATCATTTATCGGTAAATAAATCCCTTTCAGGTATCCTAATTTGGAATGCGGGGCTTTCGTCACGCTTCGATTTGCGGGTTCCTGTTACTGTGTCGTCAGTTGGTCGATGAAGCATTCGCATAGTTTTCAAGTAGGGAATGAGGGATTTTATGTACGAAATCGTAGACTGACACCTGAGCAGGATGCTCATGTGTTGCAACTGATAAACACTTTCAGAAAGAAGTCTGAGCTAAAGGAGTATACGTTTAAGTTTGGCGCAGTTTAATGCGTTCACGGATATTTACCCAGAATCTCGTGTGTTATTTTGCCGTTTCCATATCATGCAAGACATGAAACGTAGATGCAGCCGCCTACATGGAATACAATCCTGTGAAAAGCTACGCATCTTTCAGTGGATGCGTAATCTAGTGTTAGCTCAAACTAGGCTTCGTTTTGAGAGGTTTAGGGCAGCAATAGAATGTAGGAGCAATGTGGCGGCTGCATACCTGAGTAACACCTGGATACCACTTAAGCAGTTTTGGGCTGGATATGTGACACGTGATGCATTAGTGATAGGCAATTTTACCACTAACAGAGTAGAAACGGAAAACAGGCATTTGAAAGATGGCCTGTCCAACCGTTCAAACATCCTGTACGTATTCAAAAACGTAGTCAAGCGTGTTCAGTCGTTGACTGAAAAAAGCCGTCATATGGTTGCTAAGGCTCAGATGGCTTGTTATAGGGCACCAGATGAGATGCAATGGTTTCAACCCTTGCTTAAGAGATTGACGAGTTACGCACGCCATTTGTTGCTAGAGCACTTGGGTCGAGAAGTTGTACAATCAATAGAGCAGATCAACAGCGTATGGTGTGTAGTAAATCGCAGGGGTGTCACGCACTACGTTAGTCTAAACGGGGATGTGAATTGTGATTGTTCGTTCAGTCACCAGTGGGCACTCCCCTACAGGCATTTGTTAGCAGTTTGCAAGGAAGCAAACTACCCAGTTGGGGAAGTCTCGTTGGGCCGATGGTCACTCAGCGGAAACATTTCCAGCAGCTTAGTACACCTTCATTCCGTTGAGGTTGATCAACAAAGATCACCGATAACGGCTAAAAGTGATCGGTTATCAGAGTCCGAATTTCTGGCCAAAGATACAGTTGTAGCTTTAAGTATGCTAGGAGAGAAAGATTACAGGTATTATTTGAAACAGTTAGGCTTCCTAAACAAGATTCTGGCTTCATGTCCTGGAACGAAAATTCTGTACCAAGCTCCAAATAGCGAGACGCCGGTTGCAGTTGAGTGTGATGCGGACATATCCAAGATGGCCGCAGCCGCAAAGAGGAAAACAGCAGTTCAAAATGTTGCAGTTGCCAGCACTAGTCACGACCCTAGTGACCAATCTCAAGCTGTCACGTAAGAGGAAGGTAAGTCCGTGCGTCTGTCATCAAAACGGAAATCCGTTTTGACAACAAGGAACATAGCCAATGAAGATCTAGAAATTTCAGGGGACCAACTGCAAGCGTTCATTCAGAGACGCGAGGTCATCAACACTGTCTACGGGGATCCCCCATTGGGACACGATCTTTGACGTCGAATTCGCATTTTGCCTCTGCAATTCGGCGATTTGGCACTTCAACTCCGAAGTATCTTTCTTGATTGAAGCTAAGAAAGCTGGCGTGAGTTAATAAGTAATTAGTGAAGCTGCTATTACACATAATGCTCTCACCGTAATTGGCCTCCTTGCTAAGAGGACTGGGCTTCTCACGAGATTTGGAAGCGGATGGCCTTTCCTCCACCGTACGGCTTGTTGATGCCATGGGACTCACCGTTGGGGTGGAAGTCCAAGGTCTCCCGAAGGATGGACAACTACATGATTTGTGAGAATACAGCTATGGTACTTACGCTATGGTTGCTGGCACATTATGGTTTGGGTCCAGTGACTTCAACGGGGTACGCGGAAGGCAAATTGACTGGTCTTCTAAACAAGGTGGCTCGGGAGACCATAGTTTTTTACTGGCCCGTGCTGACGGCTCCAGATAATCGCTGTCACATTCCGAAAAAAATACGGGTTTACTGCAAGTATATCCCCATTAGCAATTAAACACACACTGTGGTCGTTTCCCATAACGTTCCATGGGCAGCGTCGCATCCGTAGATGGTAAGTCGGACATATCCTCTAGTATTCGCTGCAACTTCACAGCCTGTTGATAGTCATCTACAAAAGGAAACTGAATGAAAGTCACGTTCTCTTACCGACGGCTTTATGGACCTTCACTTTATATGCTTTTGAGTTGACCGGTGGCGGATGACCATCGCGTACTAAGCGCTCAGCACGAGAAGCGCCGACAGAAGGCCACATAGCGTGCTCTGACCCCACCATCCAGAGGTCATTAACAACAGCAACCGCCACTTATCGCTGCACAGTATGTAGGCACAAATCGAGAAGCTGAGAAAGTTGGAGTAGTTCTCAGCAGGCAGCACATCTTTCATAACAACCGGTCCGATGTACAACAAGAATTGCCTGTATTCGGATGCCTTCCAGTACTCTAGCTCATCCAGCGTTCGGCAAACTCGTGGAAACTCACAAGGGATACATTTTTGAACTATCCGAAAATGTTCGTTCAGGCGTGCCAATGACTGAGCCGATAGCAGAGCTCTCCTTGGTTTGCCAAACTGACGCCATACAAGAAGGGTTCGCTTCATTATCCCAAGACATAACATGTGCATGTAGTCCGTTGGGAACGTGTTTATCATATCAATTGACAAACTCTCGAAGGGCGAATCCCCGGTGTGGTGGTCCGGTTGTCTTCGGCAACGGTAGTCAACGTCAGTCCTTGATTTTCCTGGGTGATTTTTGGAAAGGAGGGAACTATTTTCCGCGATTTTCCTAGAACGTTGAGCATGCCCAACCCTAGCCCAATTGGGCAGTGCTGCTTGGGATGTCATGTAAAACAATTTACCTGTGCATATAGCACTGACGCTGTTCTGCTGACTTTTCATAGCGTCACCCGATGGAAAGGAAAACAGCGTTCTCGATTCCAACAGTGAGCCACCGTAAGTCAGGTATATCATTGACACATGATTCAAAAGCATCCTTTTAATATTGCGATCTACAGAATATCCCTAAATGGACCCCACAAAGCACAAGAAAGAATCAGCATAATGACGGCATTACCTCCTTCTTTTATAGCCATATATATATAGTTTTAACTAGTAAAATACCGCCCTAGGTTAGCCATACCCCTCCGACATAAGTTCAAAACACTCTAAATGAAAGTGCAAAGAAATTCAGCATAACAGATGTCATATAATACATAACAAACATATAACAGTGCACATGAAATATATGACATGAATAAAATATTACCATAATGCCTATTGTAATTATAATTACCTTGTATATATATGTACATATATATATATATATATATGTATATATGTATATATATATCAACAGGATGTTCCATTTGAACTCATTTTAGATTACATCAATGGCTAGGATCCTAGCCAGGTGCACGTTTTTGGTTTATAAGGGCAAATTCGAATTTGCCCTTATAAACCAAAAACGTGCACCTGATTACCTACACAGAACTAGACTAATTATGAAAAACAAATTGCCCGCTTGTGACGGACAATAGAAACCACCATAGAAACGGCGGTACTTCAAATTCCAGTGCTGGACTAGTGCCGCCTTACCCAGCCATTCAGTCCACCTGACCTTGAATTTCAAACTCACCGGGCGTCCATTCAAATCCGCTCTTGAGCTCATTCAAACTCCACGCAATCTCTATGGTGTGCATACGTTTATACTATTTTCATCCTACTTTATTCCCCCTTCTGAGCCTTTTTGCCCAATATTTCCATGAGAGTCTCCATATTTCCATGAATTATATCTGTCCATTCCATCACCTGTATCTACATGATCATGCACATGGCATGCTTCGGGCGCTTCCGAAATAAACCATTATTATCAATAATATTATTATTATTATTAGTCTCTTTATTGTACTGGCTCTCTAACACGCAAACCCAGTTCGGAGCTTCTAATATCTTCCACGGAGACAGATGTTGCTCTTATAACAGAAACGCAGCTTTCAGAGCACTTATCAACCGGCTGTGTTACCGCCCCTGGCTATCAAAAGCCCTCAATCTGAGCCCTCTGGACGGGGTCGGATGCGTTGCCTATGTTCGGCAATCCATCCATGTGCTCTCTGTTCCCGATCCTACTGGACTCCGTAGGGCTGCCTTAGATTGGAGTAACAGCAGTTACCTGCTAGGTTCGTCATATCATCCACATGCCACCAGTTGACAGCAAAGGATTTATTTCGGATGATTTTACCTTTGCCCTTGATCACCCCTCCAATGCCAAGCTTATGTCAGGGGACATTATAATTCCACAGATTCACTGGCCATCACAAACAGTCCCGCTTCATCTTATGATTTTCATTTTCGCGTACGCCTGAGAACATGATCCCACGCTGTGGAATCTCCATCAAGAGGCAATCAAACCTCTGACCAGGTTTTCATCCATGGACACACAACAACTGAAAGTAGTGTATTTCACCACCTCTCCCCTCAGCTAGGAGGCGCTTACTGCGCACTCCATACTGTCCCATATCTCAAACTGGAATCCAGTTCTTGAATTATTCTTCCTTTAAATTGAGATGAGTTTTCCGGCAGCTGACCTCCAATATACTCCCAGTTGTCTACGTTCCTTTCTTTTGAGTGCTTATCTTAAATCAACCCAGCCTGTGTCAACCAAAACCAACCTGTAATTAGATATTCGGCAATGTATAACTCACGACTATATCAATGTACAGCATGCACTTAAGGTCTACGGAATATTTTTTCCTTCTTCAGTTGACATCGCTACCCGAGAATTTTCTCCGCTCTAATGAGAGATCGCCTGGTCGGGAAGAACCTGGTGCGCTAAGCCGCAAACTTGAGACCGAAGTCATTTAAGGGCTATCGAGTCCACGGTCCACACAATCCACTCAATGGCCTCAAGCTCATAATGAAGGCAGAAAAACATGCAAACCTCCTCAAATCTGCATCCGAGGCACATAATGCACGATTTGCTTCGTTTATCATACTGTAACGGGGAGTTAGGAGGCAAGGAAACGACTCGAAGATAAGGGCAAACGGATGAGCCAAACAGAGGCCACGGATAAAGGAACAGACGGCAAATATGTTGGGGGCATCCCGAAGCAGACTAAAGGAGGTGTACGGACTACCAGAGGGGAAACAACGAGATCTCCGGCAGCCAACAAGATAGCCCGGGTGAGGGGCTGCCGATAAAGCCGTCAACTGAGACATCTGGACCAACAGGGTAGAAGTGAAGCCTGATAGAAGCAAGCTATCGGCCACGAGCAACTGGCCGGAAAGCAGCCAGAGCACTCAAGCAGCCGCAACAGCAATGTGGGTGTCGAGCAGCCTGGAAAAGGGCCCATAAAAACGGCTGTGTGTTTCACGATCTGACTTGTGCGGCTGTCAGAATACAATTTTCCCACCCGGAGTTGTAGTCTTTGTTAGACTGCCACTGGGTACTTTCACCTCTTTTTCCTTGCAACTCATAACTGATACAATGCTAAGAATCCTTCGCGACTCTAGTCGTATACATGCGACAGCCACCTCGAACAGATCATCTCCACTGGTCCTTATGGGCTCCTTTCGGCTGCTTCGTATTGGCAACCCTAACTTATCCTCCTGCTAAATATTTGTACATTGTCCGTGATCAACGGTCCAACACCCATACAGAGGTAGACATCTATTATAAAATCCCTTCCGAGAAAAGACCTCCACATGGGCCTGCTGACGTCATCACTACCACGCTAGGTGATTCTGTGCTTGATGTAACGGGTTGTCAAGCAACAAGTTCCCAACCATTTGCAAAAGAACTTCTTACTAAACCCCCTCTAACCTGGTTTAGCCAAGATCATCTCTTGCTGCTCCTGACGGTGTGAACTTTGCAGGTACATACTGTTGGGGTAGACAAGAGGAAGACAGGGATTATTACTTTTCTGGACTTTTCGGATTTCGATGTATCTCTCCGTAACCACCTAACACTTAATTTCGCTTTATCGGTCAAACGGAAGTTCTTTCTTTGTTTTTTTCTAGCGTGTCATCTCAATCCCAAGTAGTGTTGGTTGATGATCACTTGTCATAAGCAGAAACTGTAACGAGCAAAGTGGTTTAGGACAGAGTTTCAGACCCACTACTCTTGTGTTCTTAGTGGCAGGCTTGCTGCCGTTCATCACAGCCGATGATGCTGAGATATTTTATGCGTGTGGTACAGACCAGAAGCTGGAGCATAGGAACTAGCTTTTAAATGTTTTATCTGAGTCCGCGTGAGGTAAAAGCTTTTCGGCCCAACTGGCCTTATGTTTTGGACGACCATATCCTTCATCTTCCAGCCCCTTCGAAATCCCTGCACTAATCCGGAATAGCTTTCCAAAGGTGACCTTTCTTTCAGCACACGATTCTGAAAGTTAAATCGAGTGACCCTTGCTCAAACTCAGTCTTTGCTTTCATACCCCCGGGTCTCACAGTTGCAGGCTAATTACAACCTACATCCGATTGTTTTAGGTAAGAATATAAACGTAGCTTATCTATGTACTACCATATATAAATTTACTTTCTCTGCTTTCCTCTCGAGCCCATGCATCAATTGTTTGCTGGCCGAAGTCAGGTGTGATTAGTCTTATCAGGTGTAAGGTAGCTCGTAATGGGTAATATGATTGTTACCGGACGAAGTAACATAATTTCCCGGGAGCACGACTTCTTTGTGGTTGTGGGGGCTCATCAGCCATGCTTACCTTCTCGCTGCCCTGTCATCCATATATAGGTCCATACTAGTTTTGGAAAATCCATAGTTGGGACCGTCTTCGCGTTCGAAAAGTTGACCATGGGAGCCGACGGCGTAACTTCGCAAGAATCACCGTGTGGTTCTAAAAGTGGATTCATTGTCTGTGCTCGCTCCACAACATTCCAGTGAGATAACAGCCGTGTGTTAGATGGCCAGTCCAGTTGAAGTGCCCCGTAACACAACTGTTTCCTGAAGGCTTTAGTTTTCTTTAGAATAAACTTCATCTTTACCTGTTTCCTGAAAGTGGAACTCTAACCCCTTGGTCCCACCGCTTCTACTTTCTAGCGCTTTCCTAAAAACCCGGTGTCACCGGGCCGTTCATTACATCTAACCATCTAACGATTTGCTCTTACTCCGTTATGTAGAGTGATCCCATCTCGCTTAGTTTCCACTACGCATCCGCTATTTTCCCCCGGCTCGTGAAATATTGGCATACCCATATACAAAGAAATCACAGTCTTGTCATAATACCGTGTGTTCGTGCTCTCAATATCATCTACGCCATCTTTAATATCAGTTAGCACGGCGGCCGCACTAATGCTTTCTTTCTCTTTCCAGTTCAGCTGCCCTTGATAACACCTTTCTGAATCTTTGAAATGGCTCCTAGATTTGGGTTAACTGACATTCATTTAAGCAAGTTGGGTTCAAGCATTCGAATACTGCGAGCCCTCACTGAGTCCTTTCATGCTTCAGAAAATTCCCGGCTGGACCGCCCAGTCTAGTTCTTTGAACATGGAAACCCACTTATCCTGGTGTCTAGGCACCATAGTCAATAAGCCGTGCCAAGAAAGCCACCAAATTCGATGATAGAATCCTGCTCTCTGGTTATTTTCTTGATGCTACCTCTCCAAGAATTCATCAAAGCTGTAGGAAAATAATCCGGAAGAAGCATGTAGTTGCCCTGAAATTCATCAAACCTGGGATGTTTCTTCGTGATTCATCACTTTGCTACGTATCGCAAAATGTCCTTGTCCAGTTTCGCCTGTCATTGTGATTCCCGCTTACACACATTTCAAACCCCTTTTGCAATTGTTCTTTCTTGGTGGGCAATGGAGTGACCTCTCAGCAATTTATGTCCCTTGCCGTGCAACCGATCGAGTATCATTCAGCAGCGAAAGCTGGTGCACCTATTATTGAAGGTACTGAGTGATTTTCATGTTGTTCTCTATTACCGACTTTGTTGTCGATAAGAGCAAGTCTGCCACCTTCCGGAATATTAAAAAAATATTTCATTCCCGCCAATTTATGGGAATTCTGGTTGTTTTACCTCTTTTGTTACCTCTTTTCTTATTATTCTTCAGTGCCATCATTATACCCTGGCTCTTTGTGACCGAGCTAGTGGCCTTGTGGTTCAAATGTGCCGAGCAAACCTTCGCTCCGTTCACTTATTTTAACACGAATAAATTTCCGTTTTTATTTCCCAGCAAAAGCAGTCTTGGTGAAATATACTTACAAATGCTTACCGTGAATAACCTGTACTTTCTGACCATGCGAACAATACTGTCCGTTGAAATTACTGAAGCAAATATCTCATTCCTTCATTCGCACACACCTGGTCCTCGCCGAAGGCTAGGTCTACACCGGAGTGTCAGATTTACAGGTTGTGCTTAGATTAAGCCCCAGTGATTGCAGTTTGGACAGGACGGCAATAAGACAAAAGATGGGTGGAGGTGGGCGAGGGCGAACTGGTATATATATATATATGTATACAAATATAACAGCGACGAGCGCTGGCGACTAAAACGGGAAGAAGAGCTGCTCTCATTATTGCCACTCGATGAAGCTGGCTTAGAAACACTCGGGAACCACTCAAGACCAGCGGCGATCCAACTTCCCCATTGTGGTGACCTCAATCACTCCGAAAACTTGAAAGCTTTCCACAAAGAAGTTTGAATTTCTTTTATGTGCCATCTCCTTCAAAACCTGACCTTGACGGCTTTATTATTCTTTGGCTGCTGATGCTTAACAGAACCGACACTCACAAAGTTTCTTCCAACTTCATCTTTTTTCACCACTATTGGCCTTCTGCCTACAAGGATGGTCAACGTTTGCGGACTGTATTTATCAAACTTTCCAAAACTCTTGATTGATCCCTACGAGTTCTTTTTCTTCATGAGCTGCGATCTTGCGATTCACAGGCTTCACACCACACTTTCTGCAGCTTTCTCACTGACTGTATCCCAGTGTTTAGGGCGAGACGTGTTTTGTAACAGCGTCCCCTATTCTCAACTGGTACCCCACAAGGATTGTTCGAAGCCCCTCTTCTATTCTCGGTTTTCAGGGGTGACCTTCCACGAAACTTCCGGGTAAACCTATCCACGTGTTTTGGCACTGAAACCCTCCGGAGTCCAAGCTTTGCACACTTTAGAATTGCAGCTAATGAAAAATGTTTAGTCATAGGAATGAAACCCCCAAACAAGGACGACAAATGTGAGCACGTCAATGGGCAGAGCAACGGGCCAAGCATTTTCCAGTAAATGACCGGATGCACTTTGCGTGGTTGACTAGAGCGTGGTTCTTGGTTTCTGATTAGATTGCAATCTATCCTTCTGCCGTCATCAACAGAAAGCATACAAGCGCTTCCTTCGTTTCCCCAATATGATTCGCAGTCACATCCCGTAAGCCTCTAGGGGTGGTTTCTCCATAACATTAGGCACTTGAATCCGCCCTTTGTTAAAGCCCGGTGGGCCTACAGTGCATTGCGACCTTCTATTAAGTCGTATTACATAAAAATATCCCAAAGGCTCCTATAAAGTTTATTTGGTGTCCGAAACACCTACCTCGTCTCTTTTGCCTCCCAAGCATCAGCCTCTACCATCTTGACTTAGGACACTCAAGAGATCATTCGCTTTTGAAGTTTGACCTATTTGAATTAGATCAAAACAAAAGCTTCTTTTGCTTCTGTTCGTCCCCTTCTATCTAAAGAGGTTTATGAACCAAAATATCGTGCCTCCCAGCAAGCCAAAATTTTCATTCACAAGGTGCCAGCGGAATGCTTCTCCCGGAGACGTTGTTTTTTCGCAGAACGGATTCTTTTCGAGAAGAATTTGCATCTGTACTTTGATCTATACAGGTCTTCAGGATTTAAAATTGGAGGTGGTTTAGGTTTCCTTTTTTCCGAACTTGCCCTCAGTTATATGTTTGTAAATGTCTCATCTGCTCTCATGATAGGGCACCGTCCACGGTAAGACACCGTCTATTGTCATGCTTACTTGATTTCATTTGCTGCAACTCCCGCCGCCTTTACTCTGGCTTCAGCTGGCAGCTCCGTTCCATCAGCATGGAACCTTCGAGGACCAAGACAACTGTGTTCAAAGCCTCGAACCTGTGTGATATTTCGGGGCTTATTGACACCAGTGTAACTGATCCGAAGGTGCCTCCATCCTGGCTGAACCACTGGATAATTTGCTCAGGGCACGACTAGACCAGGGGCAGTTCCCTAAAGACTGGCCTGTATCTACAGTCACATTCAATCATAATGGAGAAAACAGGGGCACAAGCCTGTCAGGCCAAGCAACATGATATCGAGGGTGCCTGAAAATCTCGAGTGAGTACTATGAGGTGTAATATTAGGTCATTTAGAGAGGAACAAGATGATAGCGACCAACGGACCTGAGTTCCGGTCCAGGGGTTCTAGCCATTTTAATCTCCGGTGAGACCGCCAGTTCAGCGGATCGAGGAAAATAAATAAAAATTTGGCATCTGGATTCGTGGGAAGTCTTCAAATCGGTTAACTACGGATTGCTCAGACCGACGTGAAGTAGTTCCAGCTTACGGAAGAAAGTGCAATTCTGGAGGGCTATCACGTTAGGCTGATATACTTCTAACTTACATCGGTCCCAGCCTAGCTAGTTCAGAGATCTTTGACCAAGTGCTGATTTTTCCCACCTACCTACGGCCTACCGTCAGTGCTTGCAGTTATGGAGGCTGGAATAAGTTCAGCTGTACACCAGAAGTAAACAGGTTGTTCCCTATTGAAGAGCAGAATGGCTATTTCACAACCATCTGGAATCCCCTTCTAGTCGAATGTTTACAGTTATCGCAAACCTTAAAATTGGTCTAGAGATGTAAGTTCAAGGGGCAGACCTGCCCAGGGAGCCAGAATACACTGGAAATTTCAAACAAGATGCATTTGAGTGCACTAGCATGCATGTGAATGAACCAGTTAGCGAGAGCGCTGAGAAGCAACCGCAGTGCATACACTGGTACTTGTAAACGTCAGACAAGATCAGTAGAACCATAAAATAACCGTGGCGTGGTGGCATTGGTCACTGAAATTAGAGATCGAATAAAAGGAGAGCCAACAGCTTCAAGCTGGCATGGGCGTTTTCCTCCAAAGGCCGGAGTAGCTTCACAACAAGGTTCCGAATGATAGAACCCTTTCCGACAGCTGAAGAGAAATTTTAAGATTATCTTTTATGCTTTTCCTTAAGTGTCACAGTGGATATACTTTCTTCATTGGTCAAAAAGAATATGTCGACCGGAAATAGTTCAAAGGAAGTAATAGGAAGTGGAATCAATTAACAGGGGAAGCTAGCAGTCTCCTTCATTAGTTTCCTTTTTGTTCGCTCAAATTTAAACACGCCTAAGATGTAGTGGTCTCCCTAGCACACTCTTTGGTCACCCAATGGGTGACTAATTACGCCCATGCTATGTATTCTGTAAGCTGGCTGTAGACATAAACAACCGTTTAATGTCATACTTTCCTATGGCAGCCTCAGAGAACGAATGTATAATCAGAAAATACTTCAAGGGCAGATGGAGATTATGTCTTAAAGCCCTCAAAACGGGTATGGATTAGGGGGTAGTCAGTAAACCTCGGCATCGACCATGATCTCCCACCGGTCAGAATGTCTATACGCTATGTCCAGGTGTGGAAGATGAGTTATTGCGCACGCGTTATATCACAATTTTGAGTACCAGGAGATTGAGAAGTCTTTATGTATCATATAACACTTCCACTCATAGCACACAGGGGAAAATGGACCGATTGGTTATGAGAGCAAGTTTTACCCAGCTAAATTCCAGAGAATAGAGAAGCGTACGGAAGAGACTTCAGGGGGCTCTAAAGAAACCTAATGAGAAACATGAATGAGCAGAATGGCTTAAGACCCATAAGACAAATGTGGAACAGGAAGAAACAATGCATTTCGGTTGATTCCAAATCTTGGTAACGGGGCAAGTCTCGCGACCCACTTTTCTCTAGGTTCGATAATTGCTTTGGATGCCGCTACTTTCTCTGTCCCCTTTGTTTACTTTATATCTGGCTCTGAGAAATTTAATTGTTGGCAGCTTCGTACCTCGCGACCATCCATGTCGGGATCACTTTCACTCCGCCACAGGATCATGGTGCAATTTTACCTTGCAGAGCATAATCACTTCTTGTCGGCTTCTGAATTTTCGCTGCGCAATCGAAAACCATCTGGAGTCTGTCCGACCTTGATAAATTCATCGGTAGGAGGTATGCCACGTGGCACCTGCGCTTTGTGATCCGAGGCCTACCTGCGCAGTGTGTTACACGTCAGCACCTACACGATATTCCTAACATATCCCCTTCTAGGTGATAAGCCGTCTTGCCGTTGTTTTTTAGATGGTCTGACACTTCTTGAGCCACTCCATGGTTGTTTGATGATTGGTCTATCTGAACCTGTCGGTTACACTTCTCTTATGTCGGTCGTCGTTTAAGATCACCCTTAGAAAAGTAGCCAATAAAATGTGCGCGTCTTATGAGACCTTTCCAAGGCCATTACCTACTTCTTCAACCCATAATCACCCATGAGTTTCCGCTAGGCTTCAGAATCAACAAAGTTTCCGTTCAGGGACATCCCGGAGGCCGGCCTCTGAATCTCACCACGTACTGTGTCACTAAGCGCCCATTTCATAGTGGCGCAAGTCGCGTATGAATCAGCGGCTTACAGTCTTTAGTCCAAATACCCAGTGCACCTCAGACAGGCCACAGACAGTGCATTTGCCGACCTGTACACTAGTCACCTCCGCAAATGGGATCCTCCTCAGATGAGGCGTGATTGACTTTTGCCATATCTGAGTTTATTGGTTGCCTTGGCAAACTTTCAGTGGGAATGCCTGTGGCAAGTCACTTCTTTTCTGAATTCATCAGGGATACTAGTTGCAATTTTACCATTCTCGATTTAGCTGTGCCCTTACGATTGACGGTGCCGACCCCTACCAACACTTTTTCGCACTCCAGGCCTGGCTGTTCCACAAATTCGCTGGTCACAAAAGTCATATCCGACCCAGAATACGGAAATGCTTCAGCTCTTATAGATCCTTTGCGAGTCATGACTCCTACCGATGAAAACCCAGACTAACTGGTTTATCTGGGCTGCTCGTGAAGGGGCACACCTCTTGCAGTCCGCAAAACCCGAAGTTTCCAAAACTTTACTGGTACGTGACAGGTAGTGATGGTTGTCTCTGCAGCCTTCAAAAGGATACTTTATTTCACTAAGGCAGTCAGAAGCACGAAGTGATACTCTCAGGTGAATGAGGTGAGCACCATTCTTCTTGGCAATAGGCTGTCAATCAGCAGTACCCTTGGCCAGAAAACACGGACGGTAAAAAATGTTGAGACTCCCCGCGGAGGTCACAGTCCACCAGTTTTGTGTTCTTGGGACAGCATGTGCACTTGCCCATGGTTCGGATAATTGAAGCACCTCCTGACCTATTGGTGGGGCACTTGTGCCCGGTCCGTTCATTTATACTACGGGTGAGTGGACCAAACCTAACATCCACCATTCTCACCATCCCCCCTAAGTATTCATTTGGGTCCTCAAATGTGGCTTAACTAACGCTTTAGCTTAAGCGCTGTACTTCCACCGCCCAGCGACCCTGTATCTTTGGCATTGGGCAAAGAATTCTCACTCCACAGGTGTCAATCACATTCGACTCACATCTGCTGTCTTAGTGGCCAAAGGCTATTGTATAATTTTTGCTTTCTAACGAACAGGTCGGAAATAGCTTAATAGTCACTCTTAGATTGGTCAGCCTTGGACACCTCACTGTCAATCAGACTGCGGCCTATGTCGAACTGCTGACCCGTGAAGCCCTTTGGAATCTTCCTCGCACTTGCAAAGCCTTGATCTGGGCCGGGAGTGGAACAACCTTCAATAGTTTCGGTAGTTCTCCCTCGGCCACGGTTGACTAGGTACGGCGGCCTCTACCTAAAGCGATCACACACGTTGAAAGAGGTATAACACTGTTTTATAAAATGTCATGAGGTTCTGATTGCCAAGCTTGGCATTTAGATCGCACTCTTTTCATCAGCTGTCGACGTGACATCGTCGGCTCAAGTACGCTGCTGGCAAGTGTCTCTGGTATCTATAGGTTTGTCGTTACTGCTGAACGTTAGCCTCAAAGCTCGACCCTTTTTGTCCTTCCAGGCTTGGTTTTAAAAACCCGGAAAGTTGTTCTAGAAATCCATCAAGGGGGGTCAGCTCCATTCTAGGAGAATTGAATAATGGTCACTTTGGGACAGGTTGCTCAAGGGCCGGAGTGGGACTTTTTTTCCAGATGAGTCGGTTATTTGTAGATAATATTTACAGTTGCTCATTGTTCCACCTCTAAATGTCTAATTCTATCCCCTGTCTTCTGAGCCTGTCACCTCGCTGACAGCAACTGTTGTTCCGGTTCTAATATTCGCAGCTTCACCACACCAAAGTGTTTATACTTGGGAACACTCAGTAATACTAGAGCTTGTACCGAGAGAGCCATAAAATTAGACAGTATCTTAAGAACCGAAAGAACCCGACCACCCACTAACTACCAGCCACGCAATTTTCCACCACGCGACTGGCTGTTTTGATATTCGTGGTACATTTATGTAGTCTCTCAGTCCAAATTATTCAACTTATGAAATGTGAAACACCTTCATGCAGGCGCGGGCAAAAGCAAATCCAATCTTCGAAACAAGGTACATTCTATGTTTCCACCCTACTGAATTATGGAATGAACAAATTTAAATTCTACGCAAGCCTAAATATGGGATCATGAGTACTGAGAAACTTGCTCCAGGTAACCAAAATGGTAAGACGAGCACTTTGGTTAAGCAAGACGGAAGTGAGTTGCGCCAAAGCGTTAACGAGGAGATGACGCCAATAGACAAGCTTGATGCATTAATTTGGGAGATGAGACGAAATAAGTGGGATGTAATCAACACAGTACCAGCAGCTTGCCTATGCATGAAGCCACTGCCCCTTCATATGAAAGCGAACCGGTTTTCGGGGTTTTTCTTCTGAAGTGGACTTTGATCCCGTTCCCACATATGAGGTGCACGAGGCATAGTCGGACCTGCTGCCGAAATAGTGACAAATAAGTGTTACCGGGTGTTGCTGATTCCTGGTTTGTAAAACAATTTCGGGTTATATGGAGTCTAACTTCAAAGGTAGTTTTCAGTTATTCAGTCAAGCAAGTCAGCACAACAATGCTGCAGTCTCCATCAAGAATTTGCTCTACCCGGGTATTTGGCCGAATTTTAGAAGGTCGTCCTAAAGTCAGAACTAGCCAGACCATTTGTAGCACTGTACTGCTTAATTCACGGTCCATAAATACTCGAAACTTAACCTCAGTAGTGATCTCTTAGGTACAACGGTCCTAGAACCGCAGGGTAAAATAAGGCAGTGTCGATGAGCAAAAGTCACGCTTCACCCGTCAAAGTCAGGCAACTGTAAACAGTGTAAAACAGTAAAACAATTATCGAATTGGCGAGAAAGATTGCGGGCAAAGATGACAACGGAGAGGTTTTGAAACTGCTATCATCAACCCTCCGGCCAATAACCGCAATTTAATTCAACACTCAGCATTAAGCTTATTTCAAGGCATTTTTCGCATTTGGTTGTTGCACCGACCAGAGAAGGAACCTGGGTATTCAGGAATTGCAATACGAGGACGTCAAAAAAACTGACCTCGCGAATCACCCCGTTGAACTCGCGAACTTCCAGCGACCTCAAGTGCTTCCCCCAGGGTTTTTAAAACTGCCACTCTGCTTCCGTCTATAGTCTTGGTACCTCGGCTGACACGGCTGCCTTTCTTTTACCCAGCGGCCGGGGCCCGTGAAAACCCGGGCTCGACCACATGGCAAGTGCACATAAAGAGCCAGTATGGAAAACGAGTAGTCAAAACTCGGTGCTCATGTATTGGGTGTTGACGGAATAGAAGTCAATTGGACCTGGGTCCAACCAGTACGGAAGTTGAGAGATTCCCACAAACAAGCAGTTGCCGAGAATTTCCATGAGATAGAATCCTTCGGCACAAGCTACAGTAGGCCTATATTCCAGCCAATGGGGCCTCAGGCTTTCGGCCAAACACCGTTTGTTGCCAATGAGGTCGTGTGCTATCAGCCCGTCTAGGAAAAATATCGGGTAGGCAAGGCTAGTCACGGGTAAGACTTTTGAAGTTAAGATGGAGAGTAGCACATCCTAGGAGGGTTGTCTACCAAACAGCGTATGTCAGAGCTTAGTCCTCTGGCCGATGTTGTTCATCCTATCCATATACGGTTTGATCATGGACGAGGAAATCCCATATATTGAGTTTTCGGACGATACAAATTTATCTGGCTTCGTAGTAGCAGGTTCACTGCCTCGGGATATGGACACGATGCTTCACCAGTCATCGGTCTGTGACCGAAAATGAATGCCAGTGAGTGCATTTACCTAGCAGATAGTAGGAAATTTCGACTGACTAGGTGGCCTGGAGGGGGCACGGACATCACGAGTGACAGCCACAAATGACTTTGCGGCAGCCGTATCGGGCCACCTTCTACCTGGAGGGCAATGCTGCTTGACCACCCAAAAGGCCAATGGTAAATTTTATCGGCCAAATTGAACAGTCGTATCATAAAGCCGGGAGCTGTATGGCCGCTTCACAGAAAGTTCCTTCGATGGCACCACGAACACTGAGTTCAAACCCTACCGCCTTTCTTGACTTCCTTTCTCTACTACTTTGCTTCTTGATTTTTTCTGCTGCTTTACCATTCGCCCTGATTTTTATTTCCGTCGGCTTTCTTGCCAAACGCTAATTCACTTTTCTTGATTATCCCGCTCCAAAAACTCTTATCAAAAACACTTACCTTCCAATGGCTGCCATTAAGCTGGGTTTCCCAATCTCAGTTTCTTATAAGACCAGTAGTCTCCATCGCCTTGAATTATGAATCAGTCGCCCGCCTACTACTCCTAACTTGCCTCATGTCTTTATCATAACATCTCCCAAAACTCAGGTAACTCTACTAACATTAGCTGACCTGGGATGTCCCCTGATAGTCTTAGACCCTGTCCGGTATTGCACAAGACGGATGGACATACTTGAGCCTGAGTTATGCAATTCTTGTTGTCCTGCTTCGTGCCTTTGGTTAGCCCTTCTCTGAATCACACAGCCCGTGCTAGCGGAGGCCCTGCGTCAGCGGCACCCTCATCGTAGCTTCGCACGGATTTGAGGAAAATGGATCACCTCCAGCGGTTGTTAAAAAAGCAGGAAACCACCGTCGGGCGGAGGGGATGTGGAAACTTCCTACACTGGACCAACCACTACAGCTTTATAAAACATAGGAACCAAGTAAAACCCACCAGCATGAGCCCCATCTCCTAATTTCACTGAAGTCGGGCCGCGAAGGAAAGAGGCAGCCTTCACCTATAAGTGTGTCTCACGCCAAACCCCGCATCGTTATTGTTCTTCCAACATAATTAGGGTTATTACTCGCGAGACAGACTGGGGTGGAAGAGCGCTGGGCCCTCCGGATATGGCTATTCATTCTGCCGAAGGTTCAATCATGCACACTGACCTCCGGAACACCTGACATAAGTGTTGGCGTCAGATATAACCGCACCGTGGCCTTGGATTTTATCCCACTACTCTGGAGAACATATCGAGACGCCAGGCGATAAAAATCTCTCCCAGTATGCTCCAAAATATGAAAGGCTGGGAAAAAGCCGCTAGTATTTTCAACTTGGACATGTTTATCTTATTTTTTAGTAGAAAATGGCTTATGTTGTGTCTCAGCTCTTAGCCTACTCTCCAGTTTATAACCCGACCTAACAGCAACCTTCGAACCAAAATTTAACACCAGCCAGCAGCCTAAGACCTGTGAACACCCCAGAGCTGCGTATGTCACGTATCTTTTAGACCAGTGATATATACTCGCGGTACGGCTCCTAGTGCACCCTAGTTGCTTCCTGGTCTAGATCCTAGCCCTTGGTATCCCCAGTGTACCCCCACGGCCTTATTAGCCCCCAGAGACAATACTTGCAGAAATGACAATCCATAGCTGGGCTTCGTAGTTCAAATGCTTCTAGCCCCTACCAACACAGATTTGTGGTATTCAGGAATCGACATACAGCAAACCGCTAACGAACTTACTTCAAACTCCGTCGGTAATCTGACCCAGTAGGCTGATACAAACCCTGGTGACTTCTCATCCTTATCAGTCCCACTAAATGTTACTGTAACTGCTCTCTGTCATATCCCTGGGACTGTTGTACCTCCTTTTCCACTTTCGTACTCTCCCCGGCTGAAACTTCCTCCGGCTGCCACTTTTATTTACTTTTCCAATTTCTGAATCATCCGATCGCCTCACGGCTTCGCTGTAACGAATTATGAATGATGCTTATCTAGTTGATTTCCTTTTTCACCCGTTTCTAACCTCGCCTAAGGCAGGTTATCAGGAATACAATCTGGTGACTGGGTTTCACCAATATGCGAACTCGCGGTGGCACAACGTGTTTTGCTGAGGGCCATCGGGAACTTACTGCTGCAAGGTCGTTCCCATACCGAGCCGATGCCAACTAGGGCCAAAGACCATAATTATCCCGCAGCACTTAAATGCTCCTGTCGGCATGGTTCCACTGTTTGTCTTGCTCTATCGACCGTGGACCTCAGTTGTGGTTTTCACGCAAAAGTCAAGCTGTTCGTCGACAGTGCAGCACACGTCAATACCCTCGCGGTGAAACACTGACTCAGCCATCCACATACGACCATCTCCTTTACCTATCCCCCTCAACATCGGCAACCTTTTGGTCGGGTTATTTTCTCGGGAACTGCTAACCTCTCCAATCAGGATAAAAGAGGTCACAGCCAATCTTCCGTGAGCATTTTCTGACTTTCCGTACGTCATATGTTCCATCATGATCACTGATCCCTCCAGTGATGACCTGGACTCATCCCAAGGGCTTTTGCTATTGATTCGCTCTTTATCGACTATTTTGTTCTCCGTTCTCCTAAACCCTACACCTGGAAATCCATTATGGCTATCCTTTATCAGCTTTCCTGAAGGTGGTCAAAGCTTCTGATTTTTCGATTTGTTCTGAGCCTCCTATAATTTGCTTCCTTTGATCCTTCCGGCGCGCGTAATTCACGCATATTGGGCCCCTGCCATTTTCAAAAAGTATCCTGTTCTGGGCACCCCCCAGCCTTGACCTCCTGCAGAACTTTCAGTCGCCTACTCCAGGGTTCCACTCTGGAAAGTTTGGCTTTTTGTCCAACACGGTTGGTAACTTATTTTGTGTTTCTCGATAACCCCGGACACCAGAGCGTGTCACTACCGCTGGACACTGAGGCCTGATGATAGTCAGCATTTTACCCCCCTGGAGTGGTGGAGGTTCCTTCATTCTGTAAATATTGCTGTACTTATTGGTTGTGCACTGTGCGTGCCTCCTAATCCGCTCGGCAAATACACCGGTACTTTTAAACAGGAGAGAAAGTTGATAGGACAGGTACAAAAAGCATCACTACGTGGCTTACTTATCCGAGAGGTTTCGCCTAACGGCAGAGACTGGAAGCCTCGAATTTTGCTCTACCCTGACCGCAGGAGGCGTGGTAGGGACTCAATAGACATCTCCTATACCGGAAAAGGGGTATGCTGATCTGCAGAGGTTGACTCAACAGCTGTTGAACCTTGAGCGACCTCATGATAATCAGAAGGCATCCACAGAAATTGACGGTGAAGAGAGCTCCAAGTCGCTTGCAAGGAATTCCTTTTGCCGTAATAGTTGTAAACGATTAGAACCGGCCTTCGGCAGAGGCGATAACCGCCGGAACAATTAATAAATTCAAGCACCAGATGGACAGCGGCTGAGACAGTGCTCGCCGAAACCGTCAGATCGGCAATCACCCTACCTATTATTTTTATTTTACTTTCTGATTCTTGTTACCAATGTTGCGGTTTCAGCTCCTCAACCAACCGTTCGCTTGGGACTTTTCTTTTATATACCCCCTTTTTCCATCCTCAAATTTATTTAACGACCCTTCCTTTTTCTGTGCCCGTTGGCCACCCGTCCATAAACACTCCCCACGATTCCCTCCAATACGCCTGGCTTTCACAAGATTGAGAATTGTGCCGTCGAGGTAGACTGGGCGCTGGCCGGGACTTGGCTGGAGACAGTGATTCTGTGAGGCTCCTCAGACTGAGGCACAGCGGCGAAAGGTTCCCTCTTCCTTTCAGCCTCACCAAACCTCAGAAGACTCCAGTTTTCAATTTGCAATGGCACTGGTCGATCCGGGGAGCTGGCGGTACGTGAATCTAGACCGACTTGGCAAGTAGCTCTCTACGTGTTGTTAGCCGGATTATCAGTAATAATAGTGGTGCATTTATCGACTGTAGTCTGGATGCACGCATAGAAGCATGGTCAAGGTGTACTACACCATCAAGGAAGTTAAAGAACTACAAATTTTCAAAGGTGGTATCTTGCTTGTCAGGCATGGTTAGAACTGGCTGGACTCAGTTTTCACGAAGTAAAGAAAACACCTCTCTGCGGCTTATAAGGACCGCTTCTAAAGTGATATATTTAATACAGTGAAGAAGCCGCCACACGAAAAATAACGCAAACTTTAGATCGAGAGGCGGGCAACACAATATTTACAAGGATAACGTAGGCGCTTGTGGTGGTTGCTTATGAGCATTCAGTGGACGAAGCAAAAGGTGGAGTCTAAAAGGTCAGATGATCGGGCCAAAAAAGAAAACAACACGTAGGGGACCATTAAGAAGTGAAATTATGCTGTGCAAAAGTCACTTCTAGGAGCGCTGTATTTAGCAGACTATTTTTACTAATAATGATATCTTTCTGCAGTGTGGTCGAGAAGCCAGTGTATAGCACGGTCAGCGTGTGAGGTGGATTCATCATAAAACAACAGACACGCGTGCATGGACATGAAGCTGGAAAGGCAATGCTCACAGTTTTCCTAGATGTTTTAAGAAATATGGAGACACTAGAATGGGGGAAAAGGGGTTTTGGGGTATGCATGCAGCAGTTTTTCCTCCATGACTGAGACAACTTCTATGTAAACTTGTGAACAGTAAAGAGAGATAAATTTCCTCCCAGCACTGATACGCTTCCTTGTGGCATGGATTTTTCACATCGGATTACGATGAACCATTAGCCGTAAAGCTCGAGAAAGTGCCACCGTGTTTATCATGCGTGGGATTGACCTACCTGTAGGAATAAATACTTGTGTCCACTTGAGGTCAGCCTATTCTGAGTTCCTCTTACGGTATCAGGCTGCTTCGGTGTATCACAGATTTGGATTTGGCAGAAGTCACTGCCGTCGGCTTGTTTTCACAGCTGTAGTTTGCGATGATAATATACGACCACATGTTTTAAATTTCGCTATTATATAAGAGAGGGTAGAATAACGCCAGACAATAAACTTTGCTTATTTGATGTTTGACAGGCAAAGATTTTTGAAGATGCGACGAATTGTCAAGTATCTGTGCGTGCAAAAGAGCTGACGAAGTGTTCTTGAAAAAGAAAGTGCAACAAAACAGGAGTGCGATGGCACTTTGGTGTTTCTGAGGGCTTGTTTGGATACCGGGTTCAAACAAGGACCTGTTTGCCTTGGGAGCAACTTTCAATCTTGCTCCGATAGTCGGCTGCTGGAGGCATCGCTGTAGTGGTTCATATTCTTGGTTTAGACGAGGGACCATTTATACCCCGTGCTTGCTGGAGAAATTCGGATGGCGATTTCGGCTACTGAGAAGTGAAATGCCCATGTTTATGTCTCATGTGAGTACCTAGTTTGAAACATAGGTGCCTAAGAAACTAGTCAATGGTAAATAGGATCCGATTTCTGCAGTAAAAAAAACCCCATTGTGGACCAAGTCACCTCAATGAATAAGGGCATCAACAACATCCTCCGTGGCGTTCTAACAAGGAATAAGCACTGTAGTAAAGGTGAACGCAGACCATGGTATTCAATATTCATAATGTGTGGGCTCAGGACTTTGAGATGGGGCTAAGTTGCTAATGAAGCGAATTTATAGTTTAAAAGGTCCCGGACCTAATGATGCTCACACATGTTTCACCCCTCCGTGAAAACAATGAGAAAATAGTTTATGACCCAGAAGCTCATTCGTTTCATTTTCACCATCTGAGGCTGCAAGGCGGTTTCAATTTTTACCACTGAGCATTTTCTTTGGAAAAAGCCGGCACGGAGGTCTGTCTCGTATCTAGTTCTATATCCTTGAATACTAAGGCCCGTACAACTCGGTATTCGGTCCAACATAGTCAAATGTTCTTTATCAAACCGACCACATACAGCAGGTATGTGGCTTGACTCACGTTGTTTGCGCGCTGCATGTAGTGCTTCATCCTTCTTGTGGACTGGTGTTTCACTAAGCATGAACCCCGTCGAACAATCTCGGGTTGTATTGGACACTACCTCTCTATGCTTTTGCCTCATGTAAATTGCCTGCTTCTTCCCACCTCACGAATATGGCGACTGCTTCCTCGTCAAATTCGTGGATATTTGTGGCCGTGGTTTTCTCCCTGCAAACATTTGACCACCTATGAGAAGATATCAACACCAAAAATAGAGAGCTTGGTTTAAAAGAGCGAGAAAATAACGTCACACTGTTACTGTCTTCCAAGAGAACCTGCCTTGTCACTAGCAAACCATGTCTAAGGGCGGCAGCAATGCTTCTGAACGGCTGGAGTTGTTAATCTATCTTTTTTGTTGCTTGTCGCATGCTGCCGCGTTTCTGTCGAGGCGTGAGAACTCTGGCCTCCCACCAGAAGGGGTTCTGCCTTCTATGATGGCCAAATACCTGAATGTGATATAGATATAAAAACTAAAAAAACTCTAAAATTGTGTGGCTCGTCCTTTGCGCACCACTTCCAGGAGGTCAGTGGATGAGCTTCGTGAGGCCTCAGCCTGAATCGGGCTCCGATGCCATCTACAGTTAGCGTCGAACGTGGACAGTTGGAACTTTATTCTTCGACGAAAATTCAGCCGAATCATGTCGCCACCGCTCATTGTTTCCTAACCGGCTCTCATACAAGCTTCGCTCTGCTTTGCGGTATGCTAGCTACGGTATGAGTACCCTACTAATCGTGCAGAGACAAATCGTGACAGTGTCTTTTATGCTTTCGCGTATAATTCCAGTATACTGGCACCTTCGAGTCGGAGTACAGTTGACCCCATGTCTGTGTTTCTGTGCATGATTCCAGTTTGCTTCGATGAACCACCGCCGACGTCTTTAGTAGTTACCATCAATTTGCTCTAATGCTCAGCACACTTTATCATGTATTAGGAAAACGCCGTGCCAAAGGCAATGGTAACAAATACAATGTCGCGCTTGCCTGAAACCAGCCTTATTCGTGCGCAAACGATTATCCCAAACCTATCTCGCTGCTCCGCAGCCGGCCGCTACTTCGCAAAAGCCAACTGTATTAGATGATGCCTCTTCCAGTTCTTCATAAGTGCGAGACATTGGGTCGTCAGGCATTCGGGCGCTTGCGAGCCAAAGTAACCTTGGGTTAAAACAACTTTTAGATAAGTGTTACCCTATCTTTTCTATTCCACGGTATGCATTGAGGGTCAAAAAGTACTAGTGTTTTCTTTGGAGTGCCTATTTTTGTCACCAGAAGATGTTTCCATACTGCTAGTGCTGTTCCGCGCCTAAGATGTACGGTCGGAAGGTACTCCGTAACATAGCTTTTGTTATCTAGCGGAAACCCATGGGTAATTATCGAAATGTGAGCTGCCTGTTGCTAAGATCTAGGATAAAGCTCTTGTTCCGATGGCTCTACTTTGTATTGCAGAAATTCGAACCTCCACCCCCAAACTTGCTCGTTCCGTACCTAACTCAGTGATGCACAAGGAGCACTTCTATGCCCTATGTTGCGCTCTTTCATTATAGCCCACGAGCAAATGATAAATATGCTTGAGTGCATACAGAGTGCCTACCGCGTGTCCACGACTCTGCCACTTTGCAGCAGTATGGCACAATCCCCATCAATGAATCGCCCTTCAAGTCCCAGTCATTTAGAGTTATGAACTAAAACCCTGATTGGTGTTCAAAACTTTACCACTAAATTTATAGATTTAACTCTACCCCTGCCGCTTTTCTGCAAATTCGACCGTTTCAGTATACACGGCCGCCTCTGATTATCGTAACCGGTAGACGAAATCGCGTCTAAACTGCAAACGCCCCTCATTCATTCCAGGTACCCAGTTCTTTGTAGTCACCCACTGGGCAGACTGAACTAATTTAAAGCTGGAGCCTCGAATTGATCTATCCTAGACTGATTCATGGATACTTTGTACCGTGATGGCCTCCACCCTTAGAACTCAACTACCGTGGATCCCCGCTACCTCTCACTACCCGCTGAAAATGGAGCGTCTATCACGGGCCCTGGCTATTTTCCTTAGCAAAACCATAGGTTCTATGAACTGATGGATTGGGCCATCTCACTCTCCACGCTGGATGACCAGGGATTACTTTCTGACCCGTGCCACCTGAGGCCTGACTGGAGCCGCTCATATTGTCCTTGAATGCAGTCATTCCACTTGAAGTAAAATATTTTCAGCAGCTTGACAGACGATTAATCAGCATCTTCTGATGCAGCTCTTCTCTATCGATATTACTATTTGTTTCTACGCAAAAGGAAATTCACAGCCCACCTGTTGCTATACCAGAAACAAAAATTCAACCGTTTCACCAAATTCGGCTTGCTTACAAACATACACTTAACCCAGCCGGATGGTCCACACCAGCGGGATAGTGCGTAGCACCAATGTGAGTCGCTCCCAAAGTACTCCTGGATCCTGTTTGGAAAAACCCGGTACATCCTCCAAAACACGAAACACAAAAAGTTTCTTCATTGATAGAATTCCAATACACCCTCCAAAAGCAGCCTCAATCATACTCCCCATCTCTGAATCCCTGCAGTGACGCGGAAAGACTGACTCAGTGAGATGACACAATTTAGCTTGCCGACTTATTAGGACCTGGGTCTTTGCAAAGATTCTTCACCCTCCCACCTACTGAGGGATTTTGTTTTTCCTTCAAGATTTGTCCTGGTTAGGAATTATTGCCACGCAGATCCGGTATCTATCCTCCTTACACCAATTGTGTATATTATTATAGTGCAAGATACTGGTAATCACCTCATCTTTTTATAGAATACCTTTCCTTTTTCATTCATCAAAGTTCCTCTGGGCGCTTCTATGAAATTCTCCTCTGTCTACCTGTTTTACAGATTTCTATGTTGATTGAATCCCAGTAAGTTGCCGTCATTTATGGCCTGCTTCATCTTCAAATACGGAGCATCCTTAGCAATTTGTGCGTACGCTGCCTTCAATATTTCCATGTGTTTTCATCGATGAATTTAAATACAAAATCGTCTCATGTTTACTGTGCAAGACATCAGTATTTGATTCGTGCAATATCTCGTTCGTTTTCTGTTCTTCTGCTAAAATTTTCGACTCCTACTTTTACTATTTGTGCATATTCTATCTCACCGAATAATATTGTACACGGCGACCCTGCGCCTACGCATGCATCAAGGCCGTAACCGAGAAACCTACTTGGGTAGCAGAATGTTGATTTAAGCTTACCTGGGCAGCCTAGAACAAATCGGTTGTGCGCGGTCACGTTAAGATTAACCAACTTCACAGATTCTTTTGCGTGGTCAGTTGTTGGTGATAAGAGGTTCGCGTTTCAATGAATATCAATGAATACTGGCGGAATTCACGTGCCTAAACCTTAGAAATCTTACGGAGACAGTAAAGTGGGGTATGCGCGAGCTCGTCTTCAATGGCATAGGGAGTTCGGGGACTAAAACAGAGGGGTGGGACGTGTTTACTTTCAGGAAGCCCGATCGGCAAGCTGTCACTCTACGCAGACTCCGGCAGTAGAACTGAGGGCTGAGCACACGAGCTATTTTGTTAGAGGCCTCCAATGCGCACCGCCAAATGGAGGCCGTGCAGGAGAACTTAACCGCTATCGACGGTATGTAGTGAAAGTCCAGTACCCCCGAGGCTACTTATTCTCGCCGTTTCATTTTGTGAAGCGGGAGGACAAGCTCACCCCTTGAGGTGCTCTCTCCACTTCCTTTGCACCCACCATTTTTTACTCGTGCTGCATGAGATCCGACAATCCTAGAATCGGCCGTTTTTCCTATTGTTGTAGGATCGCCACAGATTACGTTTTGTTCCACTTCGACAAAGTTGCTGCCCTGAGTTATGGAAGAGGAAACGTTGGAAGCAAACACATGGAAATATTCAAACCCTGGTGAAATGCTTACCCCTCCACCAAAAGTGATCAAACGATCATCCCGGTTGACCATTTACTTTAGGTTCCGCGAGTGCCTGAACCCCAAACTCAAGTAACCACACCCTTCTCCTGCATGGAGCAATGTGCGGCATCTGTAATTAGGCCATGAGGAAATATACGTAGCCTCTTCTCTTTGTTCACCCCAACCAGCGCGATCATGAAGACTGTGCCTTCATATACGCTAGCTCCTGACAAAGATGAAGTTTCGGCGTCTTTAATTTTATAAATCAGCCGCTTTTCTTCGGCTTAACTTATTAATGATGCTGAACTCAAACACACGAAGGGATGCAGCATTGACAACAAAATGTCAAAGACCTTGTAGGGCCTGATCGAACAACACTGGGGTGTTGACGGTGATGGAATTCTGTAGAGACTGACACCAGGGAATTATGGCGAGAATTAGATAGTTGACTTAGTGATTCCAGCAGTTGGGACGAGCTGTTACTGCCTGAATAGTCAGAGTTATACCAACGGGGAAGAGAAACGGGGAACTTGAGACCAGGTGCAGGGTGGTGTGGGGGTGTTTTGTATCAGCATCCGTGCAGCCGGCGGTGCTTTGTGCATCCAAGGACAATTCCAGTAATACTGTTCTCAGTCGATGTAGAAACAGTCAGACTTAAGCATACCGACGGGTACATTGGTAATCAGGTAAGGGCACGTGCAACAGTCTAGGGATGGCTGGTGGGGTAAAGTCAAATAGATTTCAGGAAACCGGACCAAAATCCAAAGCTTTCCTTGTGGGCTCCAATAATAGCCATGAATAAAACCCGAACGAACTTTATTTGTGTAGTCCAAGTAGCTTCTTAGTAAGTCGCAGCTGACATTTTCAGATAGCAGCGCAGTCAGCTTTGTGCACCTTTGAGGGATGTGAACAAACATACCTGAAAAGGGTATTCGTAGAGCTGGCGGAAGGAAAACTACGTAAGATCATACGAATGTGGTGTGAGTAAAGATGGGCTGAGTTAAATCTCAAATGCAATCAAAGGAATTTAAGCCATGGTTTATGGTTACATACAAACAAATGAAAATTCGGATCCATCTTCACAGACCCTAGCTTCACTGAGTTATAGGTAAACAAGCTGGATGGGGCTTTCATGCTAGTGCGCTCAGTTAGGTGGGCTTTAACCGCCGTTTTAGGCTCATGCTTCCAATGACCAGAGTATTTTACGAGGTAAGATTTGGATCTCAAAGCTGCTTTGGTGAAAAACGAAAGCCGTGTTACCCCTAAATATTAAAAACAACTTAAGCCCCTTTGAGCTTCTGGCCCGAGGAGCTGACTCTAGTATCTCACTTTTTACAGCACGGAGGAAAAAGACAAAATTCATCCCAAACTATCTCGACCAAGGGGGTTCTTGAGAAATATTGCTGACAGTAGGCTTGGATTGACCGGGGTCGAACACGCGTGAGATTTAGATGCCTTCGTCGTGCACATGTGGGGAAAAGCGGTGGAACAACCCTGAAGGCAGCACTGATGTCTCCACCAGCCGTGAGTTTTGGCTGTTTCACTTATATTGACCATTCAGAGGTAGTAAGAGAGGTGTGAAGATGACCAGCTTAAAAGCGGATCAATGATACTGGGGAGTTTCACTCGTAAGAGCACACGGGACTGCATGACCCAATCGGAAGACTTTCTCATCGATCATCAAATGAGTCATGGCTTTTCCACCACCAGTGATTTCCGTAGCTGAGTTCAAATGTGAGCCCGGCAGGTGGAGCATCAAAGAAGTTTCCAGAAGCCATTCTGACCGCCAGTTAGAAAGTTGTTTGTTCGGAGATAGGCCGCGGTTTTACTTTTATTGATCATCTCCATGATTTTGGAAATATTCGGGCCACTGCTACCATGCATCACAGTAGAGACAAAATACTCTTTGAGGGCCTTCTCTGTATCTGAGGGTTTTTTATATGCCCTCCTCCGTAGGTGAGGGAAGGCGAATTCTTTCGATATTTCGTGTTTTTAGTTTTCGCCCACTTACCAAGAAGCTCAGTCAATTTGTGAAGGCGCAGTACCTTTGCTTCCAGTTAAATGCGCATTTGATCCTTTTGCTGCTTATTGAATCGCAATAATTGTTACGGCTGAAGGAATATGGATTGGTCTTCATCTTTGCTTGCAGGTCGATTTAGTCTGGAGAGCAGCTTTGAGACGTGAGAGTCATTTTGTCCCCGTGATGATATTTCAACCATGAAGTAGAATATAACGCTTAGCAAATAACAGTCGAGGGTCACCGGATAGGAAAAATATATCCCGAATTTCCACAAAACAATTTGTAGTAGACCACTCAAGTAGGCTCAGCGAAATGGTCTGAAAACTGGGTCTGGTTTAGTTGCAGCTGTCAGCATGGAGAACCAGCCGCTAATTTCCTGGTGGTCCACCGGAGAAGGTTTTTTCAAGGTGAGTTGACCACGCCGACAGTACCCTCAGTAGACATGAAGTCCCTCGTGTTTTTACCTCTAGCAGGGTCAACCTGCTAATACTGTTACAGGCAACCTGTTCCAAAAGCGCCTTAGGACTTAACCACATAGCCTACATGCACCTGGAATACTGCGGTCAGCATCTACAGGCTCGCAGCCAACATGGAGGGTAGAGAAAACGATAGAAGCATTGGTAATCGAAAAAATGTTTTCTGCTGCAGCTTCTGGGGGCATTAAGCGTACCATAGCCTGGGTCCTTGTGTCCGTAGCTTGATAACTAAATAGACTGAGTCCTATAGGGGGTCCGGAAAGTGAGGCCATCTTGGAGAGACCAGCGGAACTTCACTGGCGCGTAAGACACCTTCGACACTTCAGTGATGTATCATAGTGTAGCTGAAAGCTCTGTGAAATTTATGGCCGCTCTGCTCGCGGAGATCCCAGAGGAGAACCAGACTCCCGTGATAAAAGTGATATCATAGTCGCTAGTAAGAACCCCTGAGCGAAGCACTTAAGTTTTTCTGGTAACGATCGTATTTTGAGCGCTAAAGTGATCATATGTGCCTTGTTCTCCTGAGTATACAGAAAGGGAAGCTGCGTCCACTTAAACCCGAGTGGGGGCATAGAAAATAAAATAACAACTTTACCTCCACGAGGGATTACATGTTGCTTGAAACCAGTGGCCAGTCTAACAAGGACATTTCTAGTTGCCTAAGGTAGAGAAATCACCAAGAGGCTCTGCACGAAGGCAGCTCCTCGAGAGTCCTAGTTCGGGGTCACCAACGAAAGCTTCATTGGAAGAGTCGACAGAAGGGCTTGAAAAAATGGTGGGTGGTTGGGTGAAGAGAATGCACGTGTTGGGATTGAAAATGTGGGTCAAGTTACAGGTTTCCACTCGAAAACAGACAGCGACTGAATCGGTGGCAGCACTGAAGTGGGGAGCTGGTAAAGCTGACCGTTAGGGATGCGAGCGGAGTCACAACGTGCTTGAAAAAACGATGGCCTTATTCACCGTGCCTTTGTTATACAGGTTGAGATGATTTGTCCATGGTGGAAAGACTCTAGGCAATTGTGGGGGCGCGTAATACATAGTTGGGAGTTTATATGGAGAGAGTTTATAAGACATGCGCTGGAATGTAAAGGAGGGTGAAGGTCGCTTGATGGGGGCCGGATGTCCAGCTAAGCGAATCCCACGCGAGGTGACTCTGTCTTGACTGTGGGACCAGAGACTCACCCAAACTCCATGACTTGCCTCAAAATAGGAAGGTTTGCAAAGTGACGTGATGTCCCGGTGGTTGACTTGAGGAAAAGATTATAGTCATTGCTGATAGCTAGGGGGGTCTGGTTGGTTGCGTGCCCGGTGACTGGCTCTGGTTGAGTATTGTTGCAATAGTTCCGGATCTATGCAGTGGCTGCAATATCGGGGTCGTGTCAAGAAGCTAGCGAGCGGGTGGACTAATTAGTATAGATAATGTCGTTGGCAGATTGGTTGGCAGATCACTTGGCGAAGAAGAGCCGCTAGACACATTTTCAGGCCGCTTCAAAATGGTAGGACTATATGTTCTATCATTTAATTTTTCTTTGTTTATGTCAGAGGACGTATATTTTGGGAAAACACGGTGCCAACGACTTCTCCGAGGTTAAGTTGGTGGCTCATGGGATAACATGTGTCGGTCTACGGCGGTAAAGGGCGCCAAGTGCGCCGATGGTGATGCAGATGCATATTTTATCAAAGCCTTATCCATCTTATTTATTGCGGCAGCCAACTTGCTGAAGGGACCATTCTGGGAAGATTCCTCAGATCCGTTGGTCGAAGAATGAGCCGCGAGCTGAGATTCATCGAAAAGAATTTGTGTGGGACCATGAGGGCTGAACCGATCACAGTTTACCGACGCCAAAAGGGCCAAGCAGTCATAGGCGCTTAAAGTGAATACACTTTTATACGTCTACTGGTCATTTCACCTGCGGGTGTTGTTAGCTGAGGGTCAGCGGAAGTGTGGATTTGTTTTTCCATCTAAGGGACGCCTTTCTTCGCAGAAGGGACTTATCATTTTGCATTTATTTGTTTTCAGACGGCATAGATCCAGCAATGGTTTGACAGTCTCCGATGAACTCGATGTTTGATAGTTCTTCAGAAAAGATGAAGAGCTGGCGGTCTCAAATATTTGGTGACCCTTTGCATGGTCCAACGCATTGTCGCATATCGTGAGCCGTTTTTCATTGGTTCCGTGTGATGGCCATAAGAGTTCGGTTGGGTAGTCTGCCCGGAACATTAGAGACTGCAGCGCTGCTGGCCTTCTTTATTCCTCTATGAGGATGGGAGGTGACTGCATCTATAAAGCTGCAGGCTTTCGATAGGCTTTCGGAGTAATTTTGACTAAATGGTTCATCAGCGACCTCCAGTAGAGGAATCTTTTATAATGCGCCTTGAATCGATTTCCATCCACTACATAAGTTGTTGAACTATCCAAGATCAAGAACCATTTTTGACCCCACGGTGTACGTCGACGAGTGATATGAAAAATGTACTGAAAGCCCCTGTCAGGCCGGCTTCCGTTTCTTCCACCTGAAAAGCTTTGGTGGTTTATTTTGAGGCCGGTAAAAAAGTGAATGAATTGAAGTCAATACAACTGTGCTACTCCGCGATGTAAACCTGCCTGAAGGCCGGAAGCTAAAACAAAAGCATTTTCTAAGTGTTGGAATCATTCAGGGTTCCTATTTCCCACATTCTTCCTCCTTCACCTGTGAGGGCTGCGAAACCACCGACGGGAAAACGGCAACAAGTCTGTAGTCGTCTTATTATACAGGGAGAAAACGGCCCACCACAGCAGCGGCGGACTCCATGGGTCACGCGTAAGGAACAGCAGACGGAAGTGAAATGGTGAGTACGCTCCATAGGTTAAGCATGCTCTTCCGCTCTCCTGAAAAAGACAAAAGTAAATAAAACTACTTCCGGCTGCGAAGTTATCTGATTCGTGCTCTACGCCCCTTCGTTTTCACACTGCCCACAGATAGTTTTATTCTGATCTCGTTGCGCCCCTGGACCCCTCCTCATTTTTACCCCCCCAGATATATTTATTATACAGCTCTGCCAGTGTCATCACCGAAGGCCCCGTGTCAAAATGGTCATAAAGTTGTAAGCTTACCGTCCACCTGCAATAACGGCAGAATTGTATGCTGTTCCTCCGAGCGATCACTTTTCACAGCATCCAAGGTTGTTTCATCACACAATCACCACCTTTATGCTGATATTTCATTATCCACCCGCTATACAGTATAGGCTGGTGAATGCTTCCCCTTCCTCCGTCGGCCCTTCTTTCAGCACTATGACAGTCTCTCTCCCCTACAGTACGTGCCACTCGTTTAATTTGTTTGATTTGTTTCATCGGATTTGACACGTGCACAGCTCCGTATGTAACCAGCATTCAGACTCCACCACCGTCTCCGAAGCTTGATTATTTTCACTCTGTGGCTGTAGTTGCGCCCTAGCCTTTTCGGCCAGTTGCCGAGCAGCTTTGGTCGCATATCTTAATGACATGGTACACCCATTGCAATGTCCAATAAAAGGTGTGTACCTACCATCCCTCCACTCTATCATCTCCTCGACGAAATATCCATCTTTGTGATCGTTGTACACTTGCATACCCACTATTGATTTATATTTTATTTCCACATTGTTATTTCTTGATCGACACAAAGTACGCAAACAAATCTCGTCCTTTAACTTGTAATCCTTCGGCCTTCCTTTCATCATTACTTCTGTTGTCCCCTTCCAGGGTTTTCGCTCATTCGCTACACAACTGATTCCACCAACATCGTAACTCCAATTTCTACCGCCAAAACCGCCGACATTTTCCTTCCTATTCCAAGTCCTGTGTTCCGATCCCTTTCTTTACGTCGAATCCACTGGTTCCGTAGCTTCCTCCACCGGCGCCGCGAGATCCGTTAGTCAGAACTGTCAGCCGAACACTTGTCAACTCTCCACTCCATTACCACCTGTGCAAGCTATCCACCTCCTCAATCACACTGCAAATGGACTCATAACCACGGTTTCATCTTTTTGGTACTTCGTGACACGCACGTAATATTGGTAATAATCCACCCAATGCTCACCTGGCTGTTTCCCCTATCACAGCCCTTGAAGTCGCACTCTCTCCCATTCGGATCTGTTGTACATTGATCTTGTGGTTGCCTCTGCTCGCACCTAGCCAAAAAGTTTCCACCACCATATGGCCGCATGAATCATTACAATTTTTCTCTAAAGATCCATTCTTGTGTATCTTAAGGCTCTCTATCCATATAATTTTATACACTGCAGGGTGCGAATAACTCTTAAAACTTACTTTGATAAACTGTTCGTTTCAGAAAATCGGCGAAAATCTCTCGATTTCGTTAGAATTCCTAGTTGTTGCGTTCGCTTCTATTATTATTTATGTAGACACTCTACCCTCTGAACCACTTTTGGCAGGCAGAAGCTGAAATGATCGTTTGACTCTGACCTTCAAATTTGCCGGGACTTATCCTCACTTTGGTCCACGTGAACAATCTCCCTCAACCCTCTGTGTACTGTGCTATACTATCTTGAGAATTCCTGTTCTGACACCACCTGGATCATCTGATCATTCACTGTGGCATGCTTCGAGCTCGTACAGAATAATTTATTATTATTATTATTATTATTATTATTATTATTATTATCATTATTATTATTAACACATGAAGTCATCCCTACGGCTACGACCCAACCCTGCTTATGAGATGCCGCTCAAAATAAATGAACCCACAAGCTAAGCCCTCGGTACTTCGACCTAACCCTGGGTGGAATGATAGCCTGTCGAATGAGCGCCCCTTATAAAACCGACCTGAAGCCTTTCAGCTTGGACTCAGTCGTGTTCACTACTCCATTTCCGACCAGCTCACTGCTGTTAAATTGCGATGTTCACACACGTTTTCCAAAGCTTAATCATGTAAACTAAGCTATATTCATAATCCTTCCTGTCGATACTTGGACCAGCTTCCACCTGCGCTCGTTTGCGCTCAAGAGCAATATATAAACTGACTCCTGTCCCACTTCGGTGGACAACAAGTCGATACATGAGAAGACAAACAAGTCCAATCATAACACTAAATATACATTTGTAAGTATGAATGTGCTTATAAACACATGTATGGGAACACGGGGAAAATCATCCGTACTTTTAGCTCATACCTATCTACGTTCCCTCTTTTTCGTAAGAAAGCGGTGCTCCCTATGTCCTTGAACCCAACCCGTTCTCCAGTTTACAGCCCAACCTAGCAGTAACCTTCCGTAAGCCAAGGCTTAACACCAAACAACAGCAATAAACCTGTAAATACCCCGTGACAGGACCTCATATTTTTCCCCCGGACCTATTAAACAAACTTGCCGTTTAGGTTTTTACTGATGGGCAGCTGCTTCTTCGCTACCTGTAACTACCCCAAAGTAGGGTTTGTCATATATCCACTGGACCTAAAAAACAAACCTGCCATCTAGGTTCTTAGTGTTTCCAAGCTGCCTCCTGGCGTAGCTCCCAGATTCAGCAGCCCCAATGCACATCCACGGCTTCAGTAACCCGGAATGCCAAACTTTCCCGGTACACCGACAAATTGGTATTTAACAACCAGGCCGGATACTGCAAGCGCAGTTAGCCCTTACGAATACCGACTTACAATACCTATGACCTCCCATTTTACTAAGACCACTGAGCCCCATTTGCAACCTCGGTACCCTTATCTGTAATTTTGCTCACGCTAACCCTCAGCTAGAACAACTTCCAGACCGCAGTCCCCTACGTCGTCAAGTTGCTTGGCTGTAATATATCGGGCGGACGGCTCGCCTTCCTCTCTGTACGTCTACAGCCGCGCTCAAAGCTGGCTTCCGTGAATACTATCTGGCTACCATGTTTCACCCAAAAGAAGTGCTGACATGGCTGTATAAACTCCGCTGAGGCCCACTGGGAGCGTCTTACTGCAAGACTCTTTCAACTACAAAGGTATTTCAGTCACCTTGCAAGGGTTCCTAACTGAACTACAAACAAATTTGGTGATGCCCTCCTGCTTCCTACAATGAGAAGGCGAACAAAAACCGTGGACAGGCCCAGCCCAAAAAGCCCAGAACAGTAATAGAAAAGCTATAGGAAAGTCAACAAAATAATATATTTGTCATTTCGCCAGTGCAACCAGGACCACGGCAATTGTTCTCGCCCCCTCCCTTGATTTAGTTTGTTCCTCGTGGACACGGTATTCTGCTTGCTGAGTATACCTCCTTATACTTCCATATCTGCTCCTTCGGTGGCGATTTTCCGGAATTAGATGATGCGTACTACTTCTCGTGAAAAATATCTCTCCTTTCCACGTGCTACTGTTCGCTTTCATATCCACAAATCTACAAAAATTAGCACTCCTCTGAGCACCTCTGTGAACTTATTAGCTGTTTTTTGCCCTATCATCAGTTACCTTTATAGAAGAATTTGAGTATGCTTCACTGACCATTTTCTAGCATCATCCTTCTGAACATTATATTTTCTGCTTCCCAAGACACTGTTTCTCTCAACATTCTCACACCCGGCTGATTCCCGTCTGTTGCCCCCACGGATCCAAAACTAAATCGTACATACCATGTGCTTTTTAGTCACTCTACCCTATTTAAACTCCTTCTAGCTTTATTCCTCTATTGCGGTGGTGTGCGACTCCCTCTTTAAAATTTGTGAATATTTTATCTCATTGAGTGATACCGTAAACTCTGCCATGCCTTCACACGCGTCTCCCGACTAAGGTCGAGGAATATACCACCTTTACCATTATTTTTATTATCACAAAAAGTGAGGTCGGATAACAATTATTGTCCACTACACTCCGTGAAGAATCCACGTCTGTAAATTTTCTCGGATCATTGGCTCGTCGGCAGTCACCAGTCATGTCGGGGCCAACTGAAAGTCGCAATCATATTGTCCCATATTTATGTCTTTAAACATCTTTTGGACTTATTATTACAGTTTCTGTAACCAGATGCGCTACACCACCGCGAGAGCGCTGTGCGGTGAGCAGGTTGTTGGCAACCGTGTCGGTGTTTGACTAATGTAGGTGCTGGATCCTGTGGATAACCTAACTGAGTCCTGTGCTCGTGGAGTTCTCCTTTCCTTGTACCTTGGGGTCCACACACGGGCGGGTCATCGGAAGGTGGGCAATCACCAGGGCTATAAATATACGCAAATGAGTAGTGGAAGATTAGATTTGTATAATGTGATTCTTCAAGCAGCTTCAAACCTCAGCTAATCACTGAAAGCCGCGAAAGCACTGTACAGCTGTTTTATCCTTGTTGGGGAGGGTGCTATATCACGTAGCGTGGATGTTCAAGGAGCCTTGGAGAGCAAACTTGGATAGCCTTGTGGTTAAGTTGTTCCATTCAAACTCATTCACTCCGGGTTCAAGGCCCAATGGGGGCTCGGTGGATGTATACTGCTGATGATTTCCAGCAAAGATGAAACAGCTGTACAGTGCCTTAGTGGTTTTCAGTGGTCCGTTGAGCGTTGAAGCTGCACGAAGGATCACTTCTTACTATATATATATATATATATACAGCAGAGGAAGGATCAAAGCTAGCCCGATAAAATAAAGTGTACTTAGATCACAAAGGAGACGCAAAAGCAGTGACTGCCGCAAAATGTAGCTGGTTCGGACCTCGTATTTGCAAAGAAGTTAAACCCAAGGTAACCTGGTCACCAAAGGCCACACTTATACGGTGAGCCCATGTATATCTTTCCCGTTATCTTCATCGCTTGAGTCCATCCGGCGTGAGTACCATTTCTCCCCCCGTCTGAACCTAATGACTCGCTCATCTTCAATTTTGATTACTTCATGTATAGTGCCCTGATGTTCCGAGCTTGGATTCCTCTGAACAACAAAGAGTTCATATTCAGAAGAACTGCCAGTGTCCATGTGCTCCATTGTATAATGCGGCTAACAATTAAAAGTACGAAATATATTGCAGTATACACGATAGATGGAACCTTTGTAGGTGCAGTGAGCTCTCTGGCAGTAACCTAAACCGATATGCAGAGTACACAGACCTGCAGTGGGACTGTGCTGCCCGTATGGATGTCTGCAGGTCGCCGCCACAGGGGTGTCTAAAAAAGGGAGCATCGTGCCAGCTACGATAAAACGAGCCATTTATTCTGGGGTGATACCGGGGTATGTTTGAACACAGGACCGAATAGTGCAATTAGGGCCACCATGGCTTGCGTCAGGAAAATTATTGAGTGAATATTAATCATGCTGAGCGCACAAGTTAAGGGGTAGAATGAAAATGCCTGGCAAAGGTGAAGGTAGAGGGCTGATGGTCGGGTCAACCAGAACTAAGTAAAGGTGACTAAAATGTAGGAATTCTTACGTGAATCAGACAAAATAGGTAGAGCCAGTGGAGACTCGAATGAAAACAAGGGATATTTTTGGAGGAATAAAAGTCGCCATTGACAATATAGAGGGACAATAAGACGTTACAGTGGATTCATTGGATTCCAGTGGAAGTCGAGCGAGAAACAAAGGCCAAGAGTCGGCGGCGAAACAATTTAAATAGTTCAGCATACTGATTGCCAATAATTGATGGACGGAAGTGAAAAATGCATTGCTACGCAAGGCTGCGGGTTGTAGTCATATCTGGGGGATGTTTGATCAGCTTCAACTGGAAAATGAAAGATAACCACACATAGCCTTTGATTCAAGCTCATCTAACTGCCGCAAAACTGGAGCTTCTTCTTTCGTTCAGAGACCCACCTTCCAGGTCACAGATTGTAAAGAACAAGCTGAATGTCCTTCCGAATTTTCTATGTGCTTTGTGAATTTGAATGTATTTGTCATAGCTTTGAAAAGACCGCCCATACAACACTCCTTTTGCACTTTTCTTTATTTGTGTGAGACATTTGAACTTGGCCTAAAACCGTTTCTTACTGTTGCGCTTGGGCAACGGGGCTTTGAACCTTTAGGCTCTGCTTTTGAGTCTATTTAGCTGCTCACTTGAGGCTTGTACAGATGTGTACTTTTTGCGGACTTCACCAAAGTGCAGCAGCAACTACGAACCAGTCTTGTTCTGGTTCTGGGATTCCTTAGAATTGGCTACGCGTTGCTGGAATTGCAATTATTGTGAATGACGGCACTGAAGTGGAACTTCGACAAGAAATGGCATCGAAAATGCCGAATCGAGGAGTCTAGGACCCCATGAGACAGTAGGACTTAACTTGATATGCCTCCGGGGATGGTTCGGGCGTTATTTATTCTCTGGATAAGCCTAAGTCTATTAATTCTATCAGTACATAGTCATAGTATATTAAGGCGATGAGTTTGAGGGTGTTATTATTTATAGGATGGGAGTGATGGAATTAGATAATCAGCTGTGGTTAGCTAGAAAGGAAACAGATCTTCCTAAACGAGGAACTGACCTCAGCAGTCCAGCGGGAGAGCCATGCAGTTCACCATATCAACTCAGAGGCGGAGACATCTTCGACGAACATCAACCCTTGAGACGTCTTGAAACCACCGAGTTTTCAGCATTCCACCTGCAGAGAATCCTTTTGCGGGGCACCCTGAGCGGTTCCGTATATTCGTGAAGCAATTTGGAAACTTTGTTGTGTTCATAGTTGCAGATACTGGGCAAACGTTATTGGGTTCAATGTATTACCGTCGTGGAAAATCCAAGGGTGCTATCGGAGGCCGAGCAATGCTTGATAAACCTATGGGTTACATCGAGGCATGCAGAACCCTGAAAGATTTGTTTGGACAACATTCAAGGTAGCCGGAAGCCTGATTGAGGCCTTTCGTCCGAGGCAGAAAGGACTAACGGCAAAGCTGAATTATTGACTAGTTTGACGATAAAGGTGCAAAACTTTAGTTTACCACTGGAACATCCAGAAGGCCAGTCCAATCCGAATGCGTTGCACTCACAGAAATTCATTGTCCGTTGTCTACCTGCTGATTTACTGAGCCGATTGGCAGAGGAAGCTGAGGAAATAAGTATGCCTGAGTAGTAATCTACGTTCTAATATTTGACGGGGTTCATAAGTCGTCCATCCCGCATTGCCAACAGCCTATTTGGACAAATGGTACGCGTGACGTGCAGGCTGGCGAGAACGGCACCACATCGGCTCAAATAGTAGGGAACGACGGTAACCGAATCCGGTCTTTGGCTAACATGCACACGATAAGTCAAGAGCCCGACAAGCCAAAGGAATGCAAGCTATGCAACTCATTTCATTGGTTACCAGATTACCATACCTTTCATGGGATGAGTTCACCCGATCGGTGGTCCGCACTGAAAAGGATCGGCTAGTATTTTATGCGTTCAAACAACTCTCATCGAGCCTCTGGATGCTGCTTTGGAGTGAAGTATGACCAGGCCGGATGCGTGGGTAATAATAGCCCGCTGCTGCACTGCCTTTGAAACAATAGGCCTGCTGCACCGGGTGAACCCGCGATGGTCTGTTCAACAGGACATGATGATTTCAAACTGGCGAGGTGAGTTATTGTACCTGTAGGCATCGTCACGCCCAAAAGATTAGGGAGGGTCATAGCCTTTTGGACACTGGATCGGATACTTGGCTGATTACTCGCCAGCTTATAGAAAGCTGTGAACTAGTCGGGGAGCCTACTTCTCTCACGAACAGCACGATTGTGTGGGGGGGGGCACTTTAGCAATTCGATGAGGCTGACCCCGCAGTTACGGTTCTTAGCTGATGGGCCGGCCGTAGATATCCTGAAAGCCTTTACAGTAGACAGCTTACCAATGAGACCAGTCGACCCTATTAGATCATTCGCCAAGAGAGGATCTCATCTCAAAGACAGTGTTAGAAGAAGTGTCTAGGCCCCAAGTTGATGTGCTAATTTGGAGCAATAGACCAGAGGCTCATTGTGTGCCTGAACAGAGCATGGGCGATCGAAAGGAACTGTTCTTTGCTTGAAAGATACGTGGGTGGACACTCTTCGGACCCCTGACAAAAGAGGTTCAGCAATCGGTATCAGAAAATTGTCCAGCCGTTGTCGAGAGGAGTGCCTACGTAGAAGGCAGCCAAATTTTTGATGTTGAATCTAGTTGCTTATTTCGGGAAAGCAAAAGTCGCTCAAAAGCGATCAGCCGGTGCTTTCAAAGGTGAGGTCAAAGACAAAAAATCATGATGTGTAACACGAAGTTGCTCCACCCAAGCGACCATCGTCAAATCACCTATCAAGAAATGGGGAAAGGGCCCGAAGGCTTTTGACATACATCAAAATAGACCTTTTCGGGAAGCCCAGTTAAAAGATGGATAACGGCAGGTCAAGCAACGCCGTTTAAAACTAGCCGGCCTAGAGGCAATGTACGCTACCTGGATGGAACTGCATGGGAGGCGGTCAAACAAAATATCTTCTGCCAAAGCAAAAATTACTGAGCTGAAGTCAGTATCCATAACTGAACTCGAAATGACTGTACTATTATAGGGTTTTAAAGTGGTGACAAAACTAACGGATAAATTTACTACCTTCGAACTGGGCTTTGCACCTTGGACAGACTTTACAATTGTGTTGTATAACAGGGAATGGAGGAAAAGAAGGGGCAACAGGAATGAAAAGGCGTATGATTCGAGTTTGAAACTGCATACAAAGGACAAAATAGTTTGCACACCGCCTTGCACCACTAATCTTCCGTGAACTAGTGCAAAGCGCACTAATTTACAGCTTTCTATAAAACCTGCACAGTGGTGGGTAGAACAAAATCACCAAGGTTTCACTTGGACAGTTCAAGTGAGGCTTATTGGCCGAAATCACTTTGCGAAACTATTCCGACCATCAGCGGACATTTGTTCATGTTTTATAGAGTTTTGTTCGTCACTCATTTTGTACGCAGAAAACTCCGAACTACTCAAGTGGGTGTCAGTATTCGATCAATCTCCGTGTTCATGTGTTTCTAATACTCTCCATCGTGCACTCGTTTTCAAAGCTAATTTACATTCAGGAACCGACTTTCAGTTCTTTCAGAAATTTCCGTGTGTTTATTTTATGTAACTCCACTGTTTCCTGATATTCCAACTTTGCGCGATACCTCATTGTCACCTAAACTTCACATCTAAGTTCAACTTCTGCGAGCAAGTTTGAGACGAATTGAGTTGAACCCGCTGCTGCAGTAGTTTACTGCTTTACATGCGTAGACTAATCTTGTGCAACGGAATGTTTTTCTATGGAACGTCTTCAGTTTGGTCATGCTTCTAACTGTGTGCGTCGGTCTTCTGATGAATATGCCAATCTCAAGCTGTGCGGCGGGATTTGGGATTGATTCCTTATGGATTTTGCCAATGATGACTACGACGGAAACCCGTTTTACGCATAACCAATACTGGAAGTCAGTATCCGCAGGCACTAGCCTTAAGTCAAAGGTAAGTAGAGTGAGAACCCTGACCCCATCCCGAAATCTCAGACAGGTATTTTTGAGGAAGGGGCTCGGAAGGCTTTGAAGTGGAACGAACTTAAAATCCCTCCAAGTTCGCTATGTGCCTCGTAGAAGTGACTACATCTGACATTATTTTGAAAGGCTCTTTTTTACGACACGTTTTGCGCGTTTGTTTATTCATGTGGGACACTTCCGTTTGGCCTTGAACCTTTTCTGACTATCGGGTATCCCCAGATATTTCCACCCAAAACGTTTTTGAAACTGCCCTCCCCTCCTTAGTGGCTCGCCATTCTTCAAAATGGTGAGTTGGTTTACCAGTTTTATACCGAAATGTTGTCGTACAAGTGGTGTATCTTGCATTGTGCATTTAAATGCGTAAATCATTTTAGAGTTTCGAGTCCAAGAAATTAAGCCTGTTTTGAGTTCCGTGTAACAACAAAGTTAACGTCAAATCTGTAGGGGGCTGAAAATGTGAACATGAAGTGCGCAGTCACTTGTGAATGTTGGGTTATATATTTATGTCCACGAAATTTTAGCCTCGGTGCAACATGCTTGGGGGTATTCCTTTAGGCTTATTATTGGGCTTAATAGTTTTAACTTACTAAATAAAAGTTCCAGTTGGAGTTCCAACCGAAACTTTTATCCGCTGATAGTGGCTTTGTGCACAAAAAGTGTGCCCTGCACTGTTGTCTGATGCGTATAATGAATATTCTTATTAGTAATTTTTACCGAATGGGCTTGGAATGACCTGATAGTGAAGCCAGAAGCTTCTTCCTTTCTACCACAGGTGTAATCGAATTCCTTCGAACATCCGCCAGTTCTCATTGTAGAGCAGTTATCTCGAACAAAGGTGGTATACATCCTTTGTGAGCACTATGGATGCCTTTGAAGGACGTTCTCAAAATAGTGCATATTTGCATACACATGCATACGTGGTATAATACGTACGGAGAATTACGCGGGCAGCAGTATTGTGGCTACGATTTACGTAAACCCTGATACCTGTGCATCGTCATGTTCGTGAATGTGACGCTGAAATTACCGCATGCCGTAGGATTATAACCGGAAGACATCCCTCAGCGGACTGAAGATATACATGTCAAAATACACATTTACAGGTCTGCAACATTGTAATATATATGTATATAATATTGCGTAGTATATATCATCAGGGACTTTTCTGACGATAATCCTTCCTCATTACGAGGCTCACTCTCAGCTCCGTCACAGATGTGCTCGCCGATGCTTAACTACCGAATCTACCCGGGCCACGATTGAAAGCCGACGGTTTAAATGCTCTCTGTTTGTAGCTAGGCTTGCATCCGGTAAATTCATCGTATAAAGTTACATGTGCGACCAACAGTAGGAGCATTGGAGCCATAGGTTAGCATGGTAGAATAAGGCACGGCATACCTTCATATATATGCATTGGGTATGCCTTACAAGCATCTCCCGCCAGCTACTAATGTTACTCACAAGTACTCCATTGTTGTTCACTAAAATTGTGGCTAAAGTACGGAGGTGGTTGCGCACTGCGGGGTATCAATACATATTCATAAGTACATGTATGTGCCTTGTGTATAAATGGACATCTGTAGGTAGGTGTGATACTGGAACAGTATGCGCAACTCATGGGCTAAGGCTTTTCAGGTATCAACTCTTACACTTTCAGTAGGTATTTAATTTGACACACCATCATCAGGAGCTCGTAGCTCTGATGTTTATTTCCGGTCATTGGTATTCGCACGTCCAATATATATATATATATATATATATATATATATATATACATTTATAGACTTCAATTACGCGCATAAAATCCACAGATTTCTTAGTGAAAACTGAGGGTTGCACTACCAAACATATATTTATATGCATATGTACCGGTCCCAAGTGTATTCCGTAATTTTGTTTCTATTCTCTGGTGCTCAAGCCCGTCCGTAACAAGCGAGCTTGTATTAACAATGTAAACTCGGCTGCTCCATTTGATGCTGCGAGTTTCCTAATCCCACTTATTACGTATGTGGGTTAACTGATAATACGCTGCATACGGCAGGGTACAGAGACAACTAACTCCACCTGAAACCGGGAAAGTCCACAACCTGCTATATGCTGGTAACTGCCCCACTCAAGCACTGATGATTATAAAGATAATGATAATGATAATGGTTTATTTCGAATAACCTCAAGGCATGCTGTAAAGCAAGATCAAACGGTACAATTGGACGTAGATTCCGAATTCCAAAAGGATGATTAAGGTATGTGCACTCGATATTGTACAGGCCCCGGTCTCTGGCTGACGGAACATCTAACAGCCAATTCTACTGGACAGACAGTAAAAGCTCACGATGCATAATGCTTCCTGCAGTTGATGTGAGATCAGGTTTTTCATTTACCGCTCATTTTTAGCGGGGATTCGGCGGAAAACACGGTGCCGTGGTGGATGCGTAGCTGGTATCCATACCGTCAAAAGACTTCTGGACTCTCGATCAACCGTGTCCGTTACCTATCCCGCGCAAACAGAACTAAGCCGCTGAGGCCCCATGGGAATAATTAGTACGACCAACCTAGTGGCCTCTGCTTCACAGACGGTTCACCCCACCACCCGCTATAAAAGTGAACTAGCCATTTTGACTGCGTCCATCAGCCGTCACACTACAGCGGCCCGCTGTTGCGCACGCGAAAGAAGACTCACGTACCAACTTTTCCAGAGAAAGGAAATGAAAGCTCTTGGAAGAAGACAAAACGTTCTCGTACTAACCATCAGTTACAGGCCCACTGAGGCCGGTTTCACATTCTCCCATCGACGGTCGTCCATCACCAGGTCGGAGATTGCACACACATGTGGAGCCCCCAAATTCGCACTGCAAGTGTGCCATACGCTTAGAAAAACGGCATTTGATGGACTAGTATTCCGGCTAACTCGTTGGTCCATAAATTGCAAATGTGGAAACCCGACCCTTTTGCGAAAACCTGGGTACCTTTGGCCGAACCTCGGCTTAGTGGACCATGAGATTATGGACAACGCAACGACCGTACTGCGCAGGCCACGCTGAGATGGTGAACTGCGGCGGCTGTGCATCCATTTCTATATGACAGCTGCGACAATCGTGTAACGAGCGGGTCGGCCAGTGACTAGAGAGAAACTTACCAACATTTGATCTATATAAACATTTTTTACCTAGTGTTCAATAACTTCACAGTCATGAGTGGTAGGAAAATCCTGATGCAGCTAAGGACCTGAAGAGCCATAGAGGGATTAAAGAAAAATCCATCGGTAGTTGGGGACTGCTTTAGCCAAATGCAGGTAAGAACGGTCCGCACTTATTCACTGCCGTGCTTGAGCAACGGGGATTTGAACCTTTGGATTTTAATTTTGAATCAATTAAGCCGCGTACTTGAGGCTTGTACATATTCGTACTTTTTGTGAATTTCAATAAAGTACAACAGCAACTACGAACCAATATTGTTCTGGTTTCGGGATTCGTTGGAATTGACCATGCTTTGCGCGATTTGCGGGAAATCATTAACACCGATATTACTGAAAGCGAATTGCAGTCGGATCTATCATCTTGAAACCTTCCTGTTTCCCAGCATTCATCTTTCAACCTACTGGCTATGTCCAGGTAACGGAAATATTTTATCTTTAGTCTAGCACCCGTGTATTACTTCGAAATTTCGAGACATCACGCACGAGTCAGGAGGTTAGAACAGTTGTGACACTGAAATTCGCTGATGGGAACATCGGGCGTGGAGCATTTGACTTCTTTAGATGACTACTGAGAAATAGAGCTGACGGGTTAAATAGACTCTTTTTGCATAGAATAACAAATTCAGTGGACAGTGTTGTTCGAAGTAGATGATAATAGAAATTTCCGGAGGCAAGGGGCGAAGGTGAGCCGGATATTGTTCTCTTTTACCGGTTGATCAGGGGAAATCAGCGGAGGACGGAAGCCGCTAAAAAACTCACTCTGTGATGAGAGAAAATGGAAATGGCAAGGTAACTTGCAAGAAAACGGCAGAACAACAAAAAATCTTAATGGGAATGATCAGTTTAAAGTTTTACGGAGCGGCTGTTCACAAACAAACCGAAAAGATTTTCAAACGGCGAATTCTTTTGGAGTCCGTATTACTGCAGTGCACGAAGACAGTAACAGTGATGATGAAGGCTACAACGGCTGGTGCCGTGGAGCCATTTTTGAATAAAGGAGCGCCGGAAGGGACGGGTGAGTGATACAACATAGAGTTCATGGATAGTTATGTAAACGGACATGGCCAAAGAACAGCATCAAAAATATATACGACGTGATCCTACTGCTTTAGGTAGAAAAATACCCGAAGATGACAGCCGTGAAAACGGCAGTAGAAATAAACAGAGTTTTAGTTTGACGGGGATAGGAACAAGTGATTATAGCTATAATGACGTGTAATGTAAAGAAGCAGGACAGAAATCAACGATGCTGTCGATTAGAGAATGTTATGGGATTCGGCAAGAATTACCACGGCAGATATCCACTGGTTAGTATCAAGAGCGATTGTGGGGGTCGGAGCCGTAAGATATCGTCAACCCAGTTCCAAAGTGGTTCGTGGTGAGTCACAAAAAATGCTCACTAACCCATGAGTGCCAAAAGATGGAGCTAGGCTTGAGGGCCCAGAGCAGTCCTTTGGGGACGAGATATCTCTCCTGCAGGACACGGTTCAAAGTAGATATCGTGAAACTAAAACCTCAGGAGAGCCAAAGGTCACCGTGTCGAAAGCCTGTTGAGGTTTAAGAACAAGGCTGAATTTGCCACAGGAAGACGGGGGAACTTTGTTATCAAGGCCGGTGTCTGAGCTAATCTTGCCTCAACTGAAGGGCAATTCAGGGGCACGGCACGACAAGTTCTCAACCTACTGAGGCTGACTTGTGTGTCTCAGAGCAAGCCATTCTCAAGGCATTTTCAGCAGGGCACTGACTAACATACCCTAGGGGAATCGAGGCCCATGAACTGTAGGTGGAATCTGGGAACCCGATTTCAGAGAATGATTGTTTGCAGCGTCGGACCAAACTGCTAGGCACATGAGTGCAGTGAAGCAAGTGAAACTCGATCAATCGAAGAAATGCTACAGAAGAAAGTCTAGTAGAAACCTCACCCACGACGGAACCAGATCTACCTCCTGATGAATACAAGACAAAAAGAAGCCGGTAATATGTTGCTACTGCTAATAGCCCTGGTGGCCGGGCAACCCAAAGCAGGGCAGGATCATCACAGGGAGGAAAGCATAAGCAGTGGCAGTCCAGCTTTATCATCCATGCACCTTATTTTAGTAGAGAAAAGGAGACCTGTTGAGCGACTAGTCCGAAAGTTGATTTCAAAGGCAGGTCAGAAAGCCCAACAGGTGGGCAATACAGAACCTTTCCCGGTGTAGATCTGGGTGGTATCCATCGACACTTGTAGCACGGGACAGAAGCTGAGAAAATTTGAAGGTGAAACGACTAGAAGTGACTGCCCGATATAAAGGCAACGGAAGAAGCCAACTAGCATCGGAGAAAGGCGCAGACTTGGAAGGACTTACAGGAATGTGTGAACAGGCCTTACATTGGGAGACGGCACAATACTACATCGAGCCAGGAGATTTCTACCGTAAGAGGACTCGCCATTAGCAACAGCGAAGCTGAAATGGAGCCGAGCGGGCTATGCAGCAATTAAGCTTTGAGACCGGATGATGTTTATCCCGCCATTCTGAGATCCCTGGCCAACACAGCAGCTGTACCGCTAACACAGCTGGTCAAAGCACCCCTAGACACGATGGGACCACCGGCATACTGGAGGGTTTCTCAAGCTGCCCACTCCCCAGAAGGAGGCAACGGAAGAAGTCCACATAATACTGTCCCGTGGGTGCACTACGAAGCCTAATCAGAATAGTGGAGGCCCGGTTCAGAGATTGACCAACCGAGTACCTACTGAATCACCAACTGACCACCGGCCAGCAAACACTGGCTCATTGAAAGAGAGTATTGCCTAACTAACTCGCTTTCATTTTTCGACTAGTAAAATAGTAGGCTAGACAAACAGAAGCGAATGAAGTTTTGTAACATGGCCTTCCTGAAAGTCTTTGACCCGGTAAACCACCACTATCTTCTGGACAAAGTAAGGGCAGTTACAGAGGTTCTTCGAGTTGTGACACTGATCTAGGGTTACGTTTTAAGTAGGGCTTTCCCCGTACAGCTCGAGGGCACCAGGTCTGCACTGGCCCAAGCAAGCAGTGGCATACAGCAGGGCTCTATGCTGGGAATATTTCTGTTCGTAGAATATGTAAATGACCCGGTAACCGCACTTGGCTGCCCCGGGTTTCTATTAACGGATGACATTCAATTAGAAGGAGAGCCAAACTTTAGCCATTCACAAACCGGCTTAGGCAAAATTAGCGCATGGGAGAGTCGTGGGAGTTTCCGACGGATGTGGCCGAATGTAAGCACCAGCAGTCAAGCAAAGGAGACAGCCACAACGTTTACAGGATCGTTCGCCCCATCAAGGCTCATTCCGCTACCATTGAAAGAGACTTAGGTAAGCTTTTGCACGAGAGCCTCAAACCAGCCTAGCAGTGTACGACGCAAGAGGTTAAGGTAGACAGGGTAATGTTTGGTTTGAAATGGAGGACGGAATCTAGGGGAGCAAACCTAATTCCTTTCACATATAAAGCCTCGGTAAGGCCGCCTTTAGAGATTTTTTAAAGACTTGGGCGCTTAATCTTGTGGATGAAAAAGGCATAAGAATGCTTCCAAGAAAGCTTCTGCCAAAAGATCTGCGGGAAGCACGGGAAGTCGCACCAGATTTAATTGTGATTGGGAATTGGATTGAGGCAGAGACAAATGAAGGGGCCCCATGACCAAACACGATCTGTCCGAATATTGTAGTGTACCAGAATAACAAGGTATAAACGCATAAAAGATGTACAAACCTTAATTGTGTGGCGAAAATGTTAGCAAGTGAGAACGAAGGTTCAATGACGATCAAATCCGAAAGCAGACACTGCCGCAGAGTCATAGGTCAAGTACAAACTGTCATCATCGAAATTCTTTGACATAAACAAGTGTCCAGATGCATCGATTGAGGTTTGTCGTAGAACGTGGGGTCCTCATTGGAGAATGAAACTTCTTCGGCCGAAGGCAAGCATATGAGAGCATTCGCTTGAGATTTTCTGCGCGGGTCGCACCCGGCAAGGCTAAACGCTCTAAATCTGTTCTTCCCTGGATGTCGTTTTCTAAGAAGAGAAGTGATCAACAGTCGAAAACTATAAGGGAAGTATCACAACAGATGGACCAATACTGACCCGTAGTCAGTACGATGCACTTCCGGGGCATGAATCTTTATTCGATAAACCCGGGGTGAACAACGGAAAAAGTGCTTTTTTACTCCAGGAATAAAAGACAGGCAGTGCAGTTAGCCTCCACAAGTGGTGATACCGAATTCAGTCACTGTTTTCAAGCACAAGCTGATCGCCTTCTGGGTAAGCGCATTTCTAGATTGCTGGACTATCCTGGGCGACCGAATTGTTTTGTTTATCTTTTGGCCCTTATAAACTGAAGGTACTTTTTACCACACTGCTCCCTCCTCACTGTTCCTATATCTGCTCACAGCCTACATGCCAAATTATTCATCAGTATCCTGTAGTCACGTGTTTGTATCACTCAGGCACAAAGGAAAGTGCCCTACCAGGGGGCAGCTGTGGGTTTTAGTGCTGAACCCGAGCTGTTGTGTGATCTTGGTTCCCAATAGCTAGCAAGCTTCGTTTTCTTCACTCAGAGGCTAGGGACAAATCAAACTGCTCCGAATACCTGGAAGGTGCAGCACGGTGAGAACTGCTAGAGCTCGCAACCCAAGGAACCTGAAGTTTACAACCCCAAGCCGTGGGTCCTGTGACCTGACCTGACCCAGGCTGAATTGGGCCTTTCTATCCGATTCTGCGAGCTTGACTCACCTTGGGGGCTACGGAAACATACTAAAAACACGACTGTTTCGACAAGTCGTAGGCTCCGACTAAACAGGCTTCCTTGAAAACAGCCCAAAAGTTGGGCTGAATTGAACTTGAACTAAGTTGAACCCAAATTAAAGTTCATATCTCCGTGGTTTGCTCAAACGTCTGTTGTGTGATGCATTTCTAAATGCACGCTATCCTTTTTACCCTTTGCATTCCACGTTTTGATGCCACCCACGAGGAAGGACCGCCGTGTGTGGCAAGCTTCCCACCATTCTCTTCCAACAAAAAATTACTTTGGTCCAGACCTGGAGAACTTGTTGGGCTACCCAATGTACTCCGTCGAATGACAGTATCTCCGGTTTTGATATGTTTTTTATTACACGTAGAGTAGGTTAAAGTCTAAGAGGTAAAATTTGTAGTCAGGAGACTTACAGTAAAAGTGGGCCGAGGGGGAAATTTCAGGTTACAACCAGTTCCTTGATTCCGCTTTTGAAGTGGAAAAGGTTGTAACCTGGTGGGAAGACAGAAATAAGATGATTGTTCCAAAAATTAACGGTATGCGGAAAGAAAGGTGATTGAAAAGTAGAACCGCGACGTCTAGCGACATAAACTTGATAAAGATGAATAATTGCCTGGATAAGTGTTGGTGGGAAAGGGGTTTTGGGAAAAGGGACTGCTGAAGAAAGCTCGGAAGAACAAAATCCAAAATTGTATCAGTAAAACGGAGACAAAGAAGCAAAAGCCTGACTATTGGCTAGTAACTGCAGATTGGAGGTTAAAAAGGGGTCGTCGATCAGCCGGATGACCTTTTGTTGAACCCGACCGAGAAGAGAAAGGGAGGTAGACGAAGCTGTACCCCACACGCGACCGCAACACAAAGAGGAAGTCACATGTAAGACGAGAAGAGAGGTGAAATCTGTGGAAGACAGTACCGTTGAATCAAAGGATAAATGGAGGGAGATTTATTCGTTTCAATAAAAACAAGAGAAGATAAGCTTTGGAAGCAGTAAATTCAACGTGGCTGTGGGATACTTAGGAGAAGATGTGTTTGAGATAGGACTCTAAAGCTGCGCTGATAGCACTGCGGTCATGATCGATGTCAATGTTGGCATAGCGGGAGTGCTGCAAGAAAAGAGAGAATGAAGGGTGGCGTCATTGGCAAAGGAATGGGTTGGGCTGGAAGTAATGGATGAAAGATCATTTTTAAGTAGAAGAAACAGAGTGGGGCAAGTGCTGGACCTTGGGGAACGCCAGCATTCACAGAAAATGGCCGGGACAGAACCCCGTAAACTCGGACGGAGATGGTTCGCTCAATGTGGAAGCTCGATGTCCACGATACGAGTACGGAGGAGAACCCGAAAGACGGCAGTTCCCCCAGAAGACCCTCGTGCTAAACTCGGTCAAAGGCCTAAGAGTTGCCGAGCGACACCAAAGGTACTTCTCCGCGATTGTTGAGCACGGCCGACCGACGGTGTGAGACAAGTGCCAGGATATCACCGATGGAACGGTGGGGTCGGAACCCATATTGGCGATCACTCAGTAGTCTTTCGCTTTCGAGAAGCCTGCGCAGTTGATCGGAGATGACAGTTTCAAATACCTTTGAAAAACCCTGCACGATGTAAATAAAACTGTAGTTATTCGGGTCAGAAGGATCACCGCGTTCGATAGTAGGAAAAATCACGGCGTGTTTTCGGAGAATCGGAAAGTGGAATGCTGGAGCGAGAGACAGGAAAGATGACGTAAGAGAAGGGCCAGTTCAGGGGCACACATTTTAAGGACGATAGGTGGTATACCGTCCGGACAGGGTGGTTGGTTTATATCCAGAGAATGCAGCTCTTGGCTGATCTTCTATGTGCCCAAATGAGGTCGAAAACGGAAGATGGGAGGACAAAAAGGAACCAGAGCGGTAGGATAAGCGGAAAAGGTAGAAATAAAGGCAAACCGGGATGCAAATCCTCGGCTTTCTCGAATGGTTCACAAACAAGTTTACCAAAGGAAATACAGATGGAAGATAAATTGGGAGGGCAAAAATCGCAGGAGAGTGCTTTGGCAATGGACAAAATGTTTCGCTACCTATGGTAAATGAGAGTGAGCATTCGGATTTCCAGCGGACGAAGAGTTTTTTGGCTCTCTGCGTGGTTGAGGAGCATCTGATTTTGGCTTTCACGAAGCAATGGTGGCAGTCGGGAGTGGGCGAGCGATATCGGCGGCGAAAAGTTGCAAGCTCGAGGGTCGATGGATCGATGCTGTTGGGCGAACGATAGACAACACAAAAGTAGTGAATAAAACAAAAAATAAGAGATCCAGCCAAACCAACTGATATTCACGACTGGAAAACTCAAGGTTCTGGATTCCGGATATGGCGACTGACTGGTGGACAATGACAGAGACGCTACCTTCGGTTGACAAAGAGCAGTAAAAGGTTTGGTTGGGGAGTTGGAGGTGGGTGGTGTCTCACGAAGAGGAAGTTTGGGTTTCGGTCAAAGATAAGGCAAATAGAGAGAAAAACTGGAGAAATTGGTGCGCACATTCGGCATTATGGCCCATTCCACGAATGTTAGTAACAGTGATGAGTTCGTGCTTGTATTTCTAATAAGCAAAGCGAGCAAAACAGCTGGTGTGTGCGTCGAAGTGTATTTTAATGGTTTGGGGTGTGAAGACAGTCGGCAACCATAATCCGGAGGCTAAAAGCGGTAATCACATAGGGCTTCATATGCCGACTACTGTTCTTCCTCGTACTGATGAAAGTTCACTTGCTCTCGACTTTTTTCTTCCGGCTACGCAGACCTCGTGCCGTGACCGACTGTGGCGACAAGTGAATCAATTTTTAGACCAATGAACTTTGCTCTGCGTCACAAAATTGAGGGTGGTAGAGGGAGAAAAATTATGCTTGACCACGAGGGATAGTTGGACCTTCAGTATTCATTGAGTCGCCGTGATGCCCAACTGAAGTCGACGGACCTACGCGACAAAGCCGGATACAGTTTGCATGGGCTCTTTGAATCTGTCTGTCATCATGCAGTTGAACTCCAAAGTTGGAGGGAAGGCTCTCAAAGATTTCTACCAACCGGTGTAAGACGAGCTGATTCTGCTCTAGTTCATTGGTGGCATAAGCTCTATCTGTGTGACAACTGGTAGTGGGAACACCATAGTACTGTGGGTTCGTGAAAGTGCTGGCGAACACACAATATTCGTGTGTCTTGTACAATTCACACACTTTTGCACCGATCTCTTTCTGTTCGCACTCAAGGCTTCATTTTATCATGACTGTTTGGATGTCTGTGACTCATGTGCTAGCTTTCTCATGCCGTGAACTTGGCTTTAGGTTTGAGTCCTTGTGGTTTCACATTTCAGGTCTATATATATTTGTTAACTTGTTCATTACGTAATTTAGTAAGGTGGAAACTACCTATTATTCCTTATTTGCTTTAGAATTCTTGTAGACTGGCTAAGCTTCTCTCGAAAGTGAATTACTGCCGGTGTCAGGAAGACATTTCACATCGAACCACCATGCAATTTACCAGAAGCGATCAAGCGTGCCACAACCTAGGGAATTGACGCATGGGTTGGAAAGCCAAAATGGCCCTAATTCAGTTTGAGAATAAAGACACTGGCAGGACCCACCATCCATTTAGCGGCGAGACTACTGTTTCGATCAAAAGTGAGGCGAAAGACGAGGCCAAGCTCGAAGAAAAGACCCGGTTGGGGAGGCATGATGTTACAAAAAAGACAGGGACGAGGAAACCACTGAACCACCCAGTTATGCGTCATGTACTAGCCGTTCGGTTGGGAATATTAACACGGTGGTGGATGAGTTCATTATTGAGATGGTACCTGTCTGGTACTCTCATCTTCTATACCTCCTTGAAGTGAACAGTCAAGAGATCCTTGCTCTAGGCTTGGTATAGCCAACGTACTAACAAGCCTTTTGGATGTATGCCGAGATTTATTAGCGGTTCGTTGATTATCATGAAATGACATTCACAGCACAGAGGTTGTGGCCGGAAAAAACGCTTTTCAGGTCTAAAAACTAGGCTACCAAGCTCGGGAGAGAAAACAATTTCATGTCGGAAGTCGTCGGCCAAGCACATCCTAGCCGAAATTCAGTTGTGCTCAGCGATTAAAGCCAAAATCCTCGTTCCGAAAGAAACGACCAACTTGGTTGTCATGTGAAACTGCCGTTAGCGATGAGAGCTGACGGTTTCTAGAACGGCCTAAGTGTAATCAGGATGCCTCTGCATGGTATAAAATGCGGCTTTGCAGAGCAAAAACTTGCAACTCTGAATCAACACAGGCGACTCAGCCCCAAGTAAACAGAGACTATACGGATTTTTGTAAGCTACGGATCCGAAGTTGAATCATTGACAAAAGAGCTACTGCAGAACCAAGTGATTAAGATGTTCAAAATGCCTTGAGGTTCACCGGTCTTGATCACACAGAAAACGAATGCCACATTACGTCGTTATGCTGACCGTCGCTCGGCTCAACACAGTATAAAAAAGATTCATTTCCGGTACCCCACACCGACCAGACCTTGAAAGCCATAGCCTGTGTTCAGTACCTCACCAAGTAGAACCTGTTGTCGGGATATTGACAATTCGAGGCCCGGCCTGGCGGCTGGGAAAAGAGAGAGTTAACGGCACATTCCGGGCTACTTGAAACTGTGGCCGCGCCCTTTATGATGGCGAAAACTTCGACTAACCTTCGAAGCTTATTGCGCATTGCTTTGGATGAATTGGTTCCTGGATGATATAACCGCACGCAGTTGTTTGTATTGACAGTGCATAGGGAGCATGCAGCCACAGTTCCAGCGGCTCATACAGACGGGTCTGAGGTTAAAACCACCGGAACCTTACTTGTTGTGTCCCAAGACGAAATATTTAGTTCGTTACTAGCAAAAGAGGGGGAAAGATGGATGACGAAAGAGTCACAAAAGTTCATAATTGGTCAGATCCAAACACTGTGAAGGCCGCACGGCTCTTCTTTGAACGGGGGTCCTATCATCGATAACCTGTGTACATTTTCGGTGTAATCAATGCCTTCTTCACAAAACAGCTGGAAGACATAATTTTGAGTGAAAGGAAAAACCTGAGAAAGCTTCATCTATCCTCCCATTTAGGCTCCGTGGACGAGGGCGGATGATGCCGAACCTTTCATTCCGGACACAGATGCAAGTAAACAGAGGATGTTTGTCGTGCTTCCCTAGAAGCGAAATAGAGCGAAAACAGACACTGGCTATGCCATCCGTTTTATAAGAAACGTGAAAGGAAATATTACCGCGCACGAGGAGAACTGCTATATTTATTTCATCGCTTCATCTAATTCGAACGTCACTTCCCTGGAAGGGAGCTCATAGTGAGAACTGATCACCGAAAGCTGCTATGAGAGCAATCGTTCAGGGACTCTTCAAGATAGAAAGCACGGTGGAAGGACAAACTGCGGGCCGTGACTTTTTGTACATATATCAGGCCCTCGCTTGCCAACAGTGTATGGGTTTGATGAACCCCCGTTTGGCTGGCTGCCCTTTAGGCTAGACCTTTCACACACGAACCTTAGGCCACCGGACTAACCTGCTTCCGAGTGCAGGTTGGTCAAGAGACCTGGGATTTTTGCGTGAAAGGTGAAGTTTAAAGGACAGTCACTCAAACGAATGTAGTTTTAGTCAAACCATTGAAAGGAAATTTGCCACTAGATTGCTGGTGTGCTAAGTGGAGGTCCTGTAAACCACCAGGAGAGTGCCCAAAGTGTTTTTTGAAACCGAACTTTTTCACTATCTATCGCATCAGTTCTCAAGTCAACCTGAAACTGAACCTGCTGACTGCTAACGAGAAAAGTAGAGACATGTACGAGCTGCACAAGAAGTAAACATCAAGGAAACGGAGTGCACTTTCCCTTTCCAAAACCCTGGGCCGTTCCATGATGGAGTACACGGTGCAAGCCTAGAACCCGCGTTTGCCCTCTTTCTGAATAACATTCGGAGAAAATTCATTAGGGCAGTAAGAAATCACTTCTAAATTCTCTGCCTTTGAAGCTAACATCTTTGACAGGCGGCACTTTTCGTGGATCTCTTTCGAAAACCACAGAACCTTCTCCTCAAGAACGTCCGTGGTAAATGTCGAATGATGTAGCCTGTTCTGTGGCCCTTTATCCCGGGGTACTGTCCAGTCTTCTTAGTTCTTAGCAGCAGAACACTTAGGCATTTTTCAACTACTCACTTTGCAGTGGGTTGAAATGGTCGGGTGTAACTCTGAAGCAGGCCAAGCGTGTCATCCATTCCGTATGTGACGCTTTAAAGGACTCTTCTTTCGGGCCGTAAACAGGCCACATAAGTGAAGCGTGACGAAAAAATATGCTACGTGTTAAGCTGCAATCAGTAGCTGTTTTACCTTGTGTGGCTGACGGTAACTAGGCCACGAACAAAATGGGCTTTTGTTGAGAGCTTTCTGTGAGGGTGTACAAGGCAGAAATGGTAGTGAAGTACAGCTTGGTTCAATATCCATTTTCACGAGTCATTCGATTCTACGAAACTTCGTAGGCATATTAGTAGATAACAAACTAATTCACATGTGCTCCATTAACGAGGTTACCGATGAACAAACCTCCAAACTTGTCTTATGCAATGGAACGTTCTAGAAACCTCGCGTTTGTGATACTGGAGACCACGTGGGACCTGGAACTGGCGGGTTCTTGATTTGTGGATATCGCGGGATGAAGTCTGTAATTCATGCGGTCTGTGATCAGAATGCAGTGGACAGATGAATGCGGGATTTCCAGCGATCAGCGAATGTAAGGAGATTGAAGTGATTTGTGGAGTGGGTAAATATTTTGCTACTGTTGATAGAGCCAAGGCAAGACGGTTCACCCAGTTTGACAGCTAACGGGAGGTCAATAGGCAAAAATTAGTATTCACCGATTTCCTGTTGCCAGAGTATAAGCGCGAACACAGGAAACCCAAAGATTAAAAAGTAGGATGAGCACCTTACAACAGGTATTATGGGTACGCATGATTATTAGACAATCTCAAGATAATTGTTTGATAATGCACCCTGAGATGCGGCAGTGCCGCAAGTTTTCCAGGAATTCTGAGGCCACAAAACTCCTTGGACGTAGGGTGACCAGGGAGCAGTCCATTTCTGAAGATATCAATTATTATTAAATTATGCAAAGGCTAATGTTATATTCTATGAAATAAATCGGCAAAACATCACCGTATCCACAAATAGTCCGATTAAGTTTACGAAAATAAAAGCTATAACCTTTTACCATATGAACAGTTGATTGAAAACTCATCGGCAACTACTTATAGTTCGCACATCAGAGATATCGAGATATTTGGATTACCCAAAAGCAACTCTGTAATATTCATGCACGCTGACCTCACTGGCGCCCATGAGAAGGCTACCTAATGTTTCGTGGAAAGATGCCACTAGCGGGTCTAGCATCGCACGCTGTCTACCTACAAAATAAAGGTCTGTATTTAGATTTATACCCACGCCCGGTTTCGTTCCCCCACAAACTCCTCTTTCTATTACCCCCCAGTAGCTTCCACCCCCAGCAGCTTTAGCCCTCCGACCACACACCCCAAACGGCAAGCTGCATGAATATCAAACACACACTCCTCTATCTTACACCTAAGGTCAAAGCCGAACCCTAGTACAACCACCGACTTCCGCCGTACTACGTCCCACCAGTTCTCTGAGCCGGTGACACCTGTTATGAACCACCGTTCTCTCTCTGACGACGCTGCAAACAACCCACCTCATGCGCGCTGAGACTAGCAACATTTTAGTGCTCCTCAAAAGTGCTACTCTCAACTTTCAACGAGACTTCACGTTCCTCCACCCAGGTCTGCAGCTGTTCAACTGGTCACTCTACCCAAAAGCTCTCACTCCCCATCGATCCTCGCTGAAAGCGAAACCCAAATTCCGTTGGAGGCATTCAGCTGGTCTATCATTCATTTTCCACCGATGCCATCGATCCTATGTGTAGGGGTAACCACCAGAGCCTTTCCGGCGCCATGAGCCCCCCACCGCCCAGCCAATACCTCCACTACTCTCCCTCCTCTTGATCGAACCGGACGCACTAACCCTTTATCTCTTTCACTGGCCTGTTTCTTCCTGCCCCCTGACACCAACCCCACCCCATATTACAGTCTTGGAATGCGCCCGCCGCTCTTCCCCGCCCCTACCAGTCAGTCTCCGCCTAATCCCGGAATACCACTTACATCTACTAGCAAATACTTCGGAATTTCACCTGCATCTCGCTTCCCCGCTCTACTTACTGGCCCCATAACCCTCATGATCCTCAAAATCTTCCCAAATCTTGCCACTTCCCCTCCATCCCCACCTCACATTACCTCCCGGCTACTCACACATAACCCTCCGCCCCCAAGCATACCCGTCGGCCTTTTGCTGACCCTGCCCAACCAGTAATTTATTCGCGATCAAGAAATCATCTTCCTGACCGGTACCCCCAACATCCTTTGCCCTATCGCTAGTCGCCCTATGGACCACACCAATTGCCTCACGTAAAAGCTACGTTATTGATCCCCACATCCAGCGGCAAGGCCGCGCACGGCGTCCGGTTCAAAAATCTCGCTGGTTGATGGTTGACAGATTTCCCATGGCGGATTCTTTCGTGCCAATCAGGCTGAGTGGATAGCCGCAAAGCTGAACGATCTCCCATTTTCTAGCGATCTGTCTTCCAGATAGCCAGCAATCCAAGACGCAAGGTGCAGTCAAAACTAGTGTCCCAAACCGTTTCACAATGTCAAGCGGTCCATCTTCCAGTTCGCCGGTAATACCAGACGCAAGACACTGTTAAGATGTGTTTTGAGCCTATACCAATCTTCCCATTGTCCCCTTCTCTGGTGAACTATCTTCCAGCTCACTGGTGACATTCAAAAAGCAAGTTGATCACAAGATCCGGGAACATTTAGGCTTTAGCTCCATACCCGTATACTACTTCAAGACTTCAAGACAACGATCACCCCTTAGCAGTGTCTCATCTGTTCAGCTTCGTTGGTCAGTGCTTGCTCAGGCTCAAACCTCCAGATATATAACCACACAAATGGGTCTTCTGGAGCAATTCTCGGCTCAGCCCAGGACCCCCAAGTTGACCATGACCGATATCCACCTTCGGTGCCACAACGTCAGTTGTCGCCTCATGGCCTTCCCAAATGGTCCAATAACTCCTCTACATTATTCAGCCCAAGCACCCACCTCCACACAAGCAGGTTATCCTTGATCCTTTATAGTTCTCCTTCTATTTTAAATAACTCTCAACACCTAAAACAAACTGTTATAACATTAGGTCCTGATATCATCCTCGGCACCGAAACCTTGATCACGAAACGCAGTCCCATAATTGAGATTCCGTTTCGGAGATATAAGGCTTTTAGAGCAAATAGGATTGACAGAGGTGGAGATGGGAGCCTGATGTACGTACAGGACGCCCTTTTGGAGTCCCCCATTAGACATGCCGTACTAAACTCAGTCCCGGCGCCTCCATGACCTACAATTCAGCTGTCATCTATCATCATGCACTTTGCTAATACTGACTTATCTTTCTTCACAGTGGCCTTTGATTAATTTTCACTACTTCCCTCGGCAACCAAAACCATAGCCGGTCTTTTTATCTAGCTCAAAATATCCTGGAATAAACTCACGGCACCTCTTGACCTAATAGACTTTGTCTCCCATACTCCAATCGGGAGTGGGGTGCAACACAACAAAACCCCTACTAAAATCGCTAACAATTTAGATCCTTTATTCGCTCGTGGGGTTTCCACCTTTCCGGTTTCAGATCTGCATAACTTTTCAGGCGGCAACTAAAAGCTAGTAGCCGGTAGGCTTTCATTCCGCCCTTACCCATCGAGTTTTCTGGCCCTGGCCAACAATTCTTTCCGTTTATATTGGAACCCTTTGCCCAACCCCATCCGTAACCAGGATTAAAACAGCTTTTCCAACGGATGTCCCCAAGCGGTCGGCTGATAACTTGTGTTTTCCCGTGGGAAACTACCTTCCAAAGCTCAATGCCACCATCTAAAACTCCTCTTGGAAGTCCTGACTCGCGTTCCTCCAACAAAAGTATCTTACGATGCAAAGACTACCTCCAAACCCAAGACCTCTCCCTCCTCACCAGAATGACCTTTCTCTCCGATATTATCCGGGATCTCAAAGAAATTCAGCCTCGCAGCGAAGAAGCTAAAGCTCTGGTCTATCCCAACAAAGCACTCCAACTCTCCCTTGCACATGAACCTAGAGAACTGAAGGCAGTACGATGTGTTACCGAAAACATCTTCTGTCACTTCTCCTTCTGATATCGCTGAAGCGTTTACCGTTTACTTCACTAATTCCATTGTCCCTACCATAGACTTAGTCCCCCCAAATCTTCTCGTTACCATAAGTTCTTTTCTATCTACCCTAAATTTGATGTAAACAAGATTGAAAAGCTAATTTCACGCTATAAAGATGTGTCCGTCCTGGACCAGATAGATTACCTCCAGCCGCGACCATAAACTGTGGACCGGACCTTCCACTTCCATTACTAAAGTTATTTACTTTGTCGTTCAACTCCAGCTTGGTATCGTCGAACTGGACGCGTTCAGTTATTGTTCCATGACAACAAATGACCCTTTCGGAACTCGCTAATCACCGTCCCAATAACCACACTCCTGTCATTTACAGAATACTGGAAACGATGGTTTAAGACGGCGTTACTGCCCATCTTGTCCTTTCAAATCTTCTCGACATTGGGTAGCACGGGCTTCTAAAATCACAATCATGCTCCACGCGCCAGTTCAATTTCCTCAACCTAGCCACTAGGGCTGTTCATATCGGACAGGCATTAGTCATTTTATATCTTGATCTGCCGGGGGCTCTCGGTCATGTTCCGCAACCCCGCCCCATAGCTTAACTGCGCTATTTTGGCAGTATTGACCGACTACTTTCCTGGATGCAACCTTACCTCACTCACCGTTTCCAAGTGGTCCTCACCAACGGCTATACCGTCAACCCGAGGTCCATTACAAGTGGCGTTATACGGGGCAGTGTTCTGGGACCTCTTCTATTTCCAACGTTTATCAATGTCGCGCAGGATCTGGTGCGCCACGGCACGCCGTTCTTGCTTGCTGCTGATATATATATAAGAGAAGCAATGGGATGTGAACCTTTGCTATGCGGCAGCATGATTGCGACGAGAGTGGCTTAGAGGCGGATAGAAAATATAGTTAATGAAGGATCGTACTAGCGGGGACCATCAGCGGATAAGGAGAACCAGGAAGTTAAACTGAACTACAGGCAAGGATACACCGGTAGTAACGTAGAACGCAGTGAGATTTAAATTGGTGTATAAATGATCAGACTGTACAGTAACGGCATGTCCTATTGTTTGGAACTGTTTGGGAAATTCATGATGCAACTATTTCCCTATAACAGGTGGATGGCACGAAAAAGATGTCCTCAGCAAGAAACAAGTAACGCTGAAGATGATGAAACTGGCCAAAGAGAAACGGGTAAGTGTTGGCCTGCTAGATCATTTAGAGCCGGTGAAGCTGGAAGCACGTCGAGGACAAAGGAGGCTTCAGGAAAAGAAAACCTTTGATAGAATGGCAGTGAAAAGGAATATACCCGTAGAGAAGTTTGGACGATGAAGCTGGAGTGCTTTATTCCTGTGGGCTGTTGCACAGATGAAGCGGACCAAAAGAAGTCAATGGAAATACTTGCAGAATGAAAGATCATAAAGGATTCGTAAAGCCGAGCAAGAATAATAGGGCGTGACTAATCGAAAATGAGTGCGGCCTTGAGAGATGTCCGGGTTGAACTGCGAGTTCTAGCATAGGGACTAGGCACGGGTATTAATGGAGCTGATGAATAGAAGATGAATGTGCAGAAAAATGGATTGATGTGAGAATGGCGGATGAACGAAAATTGTGGTGGTGGGGACGAAGTGGCTGAGTGTGCTTACGAGAAGCGATAACAGAACGGAGACTGTGGTCAGGATGTGATATGATCAGGAAACATTTTTATTGGACGCTGCAGGGCTGTTACAGTAGGAGCATGAATTCCGCAATGGTTGCTAATGGATATGACTGACTGTTCGCTGGACACAACCTGGAAAATGCTTCATGAATTGAATCCAGGAGCTGTGATCTCCCTGATTATTTGCACCCGCACATGGTTGCAGACGGCTCGCACGTCCGATGTGGGCCAGCCGAGCTGGTGAATCCGGCCGCGCCGTGCACAGCAGGGACTGGCACAGGTGGTCCTTGATGAATAAGCATGTGGACTGTATTCCAAAACTTAAGATGCTTGATCCACCGGCAACCCGGTTGCCGAAGGTCTCGGGAGTCGGAACCCGTGGGGCCGGAGGTTGTCAAGCAACCACACAGCAGTGTTACCCAGGTGCATTCATAATGTGAACGGCTGCCAGTGTGCCGCGGCTGTTGACGAAAGATGAGAGTAAAAAGTGCATGAGCGGAAAAATGGAAGGGGAAATCAGACAGGGTAAGGCAATCTGAGCGTGCATCTGCCGTGGATCGAAGGCCAATGGAGGCAAATAAGACCAAAGAAGAACGAAGCGTAAGGGTGTCTAGGACTACGGGAGAATGGAAAGCAGTGTAGGAAAGTAATTATATTTCACTTGCGTTTATTTAGTACCGGAACGACCATCGGTAGTCTGGTACCTAGAATTATTTCAGAAAGGCGAGGCTGTTTGTCGTTGATTGTGTCCGAGATTGGCTGGTGCGGGATTTCCGAGGTAGTTGGCCAGACTTGGAATTTGAGGCCCCTCTCGTTTGCAGTATCTCCAGATATGTACGTATTAGATAACTGAAGTGCTCGGGCAAAGTGTAGATGTAGAATGAGTACCGATAGGAATTTTGGACTTGGTCTGAGAACCTTGAACGACGATGGACAACATATTCCAGAACCTAGAGCAGAAGGGAAGGGAGAAGTGTGATAGTATGGCCGATTTATTTATGATAAAAGAGGTAGTATTGATCCCAGCCGAAGTGGTATTGGTTCTCACACAAGAAGCCTAATCGATAAGAGGAAAAAACCTGTTATGTAGCTGATAATGCAAGTTAAGTTTGGTCCCAAGCTGCAGACCAAGAGTGGGTCAAGTTTCATATGTTGGCATCGACCTCCACAACTTAACGATGTGAACCAACCAACTAATTGTTCGGCAAAACACATCTGTATGCCTTCCAGCGCAAATCTGTCGGACTTCGGCGAGTTTGCAACAATTTCTGGGCAATATCGAAGAAAAGGCTTGATGTAGGAGCTGTAGTTGCTAGTGTCACTGTCCCGGAGAAGAATAACAGCGGGAATGAGGGGCCAAGCTTCCTCCTGTCTTGGCCTCCTTGAAGAGAGCTTGCTCGAAGAACTTGAGAGGGCTATGGCGGTGGAGGCCCAAGTCAAGGTTGTCAGGTCGCTAGGCAATAAAATACTTACCTAGAGTTGGGAATCAAGTGGGTTAGTGGGGTTTGTATGTTGGAACCGCGCAATAACGAAAGAAAAAGAACACCGTCCAGAAGTGACACCAACGGCTAAGTGCAGAAAGGTCCGCGGAAATGTTGTGGAGTGTAGACATGGCATTGCTAGACACGGAAGAGTAGACTTATTATGTATCAGCTGCAAGCAAGAACGGCGTGCCGTGGCGCACCAGATCCTGCGCGACATTGATAAACGTTGGAAATAGAAGAGGTCCCAGAACACTGCCCCGTATAACGCCACTTGTAATGGACCTCGGGTTGACGGTATAGCCGTTGGTGAGGACCACTTGGAAACGGTGAGTGAGGTAAGGTTGCATCCAGGAAAGTAGTCGGTCAATACTGCCAAAATAGCGCAGTTAAGCTATGGGGCGGGGTTGCGGAACATGACCGAGAGCCCCCGGCAGATCAAGATATAAAATGACTAATGCCTGTCCGATATGAACAGCCCTAGTGGCTAGGTTGAGGAAATTGAACTGGCGCGTGGAGCATGATTGTGATTTTAGAAGCCCGTGCTACCCAATGTCGAGAAGATTTGAAAGGACAAGATGGGCAGTAACGCCGTCTTGAACCATCGTTTCCAGTATTCTGTAAATGACAGGAGTGTGGTTATTGGGACGGTGATTAGCGAGTTCCGAAAGGGTCATTTGTTGTCATGGAACAATAACTGAACGCGTCCAGTTCGACGATACCAAACTGGAGTTGAACGACAAAGTAAATAACTTTAGTAATGGAAGTGGAAGGTCCGGTCCACAGTTTATGGTCGCGGCTGGAGGTAATCTATCTGGTCCAGGACGGACACATCTTTATAGCGTGAAATTAGCTTTTCAATCTTGTTTACATCAAATTTAGGGTAGATAGAAAAGAACTTATGGTAACGAGAAGATTTGGGGGGACTAAGTCTATGGTAGGGACAATGGAATTAGTGAAGTAAACGGTAAACGCTTCAGCGATATCAGAAGGAGAAGTGACAGAAGATGTTTTCGGTAACACATCGTACTGCCTTCAGTTCTCTAGGTTCATGTGCAAGGGAGAGTTGGAGTGCTTTGTTGGGATAGACCAGAGCTTTAGCTTCTTCGCTGCGAGGCTGAATTTCTTTGAGATCCCGGATAATATCGGAGAGAAAGGTCATTCTGGTGAGGAGGGAGAGGTCTTGGGTTTGGAGGTAGTCTTTGCATCGTAAGATACTTTTGTTGGAGGAACGCGAGTCAGGACTTCCAAGAGGAGTTTTAGATGGTGGCATTGAGCTTTGGAAGGTAGTTTCCCACGGGAAAACACAAGTTATCAGCCGACCGCTTGGGGACATCCGTTGGAAAAGCTGTTTTAATCCTGGTTACGGATGGGGTTGGGCAAAGGGTTCCAATATAAACGGAAAGAATTGTTGGCCAGGGCCAGAAAACTCGATGGGTAAGGGCGGAATGAAAGCCTACCGGCTACTAGCTTTTAGTTGCCGCCTGAAAAGTTATGCAGATCTGAAACCGGAAAGGTGGAAACCCCACGAGCGAATAAAGGATCTAAATTGTTAGCGATTTTAGTAGGGGTTTTGTTGTGTTGCACCCCACTCCCGATTGGAGTATGGGAGACAAAGTCTATTAGGTCAAGAGGTGCCGTGAGTTTATTCCAGGATATTTTGAGCTAGATAAAAAGACCGGCTATGGTTTTGGTTGCCGAGGGAAGTAGTGAAAATTAATCAAAGGCCACTGTGAAGAAAGATAAGTCAGTATTAGCAAAGTGCATGATGATAGATGACAGCTGAATTGTAGGTCATGGAGGCGCCGGGACTGAGTTTAGTACGGCATGTCTAATGGGGGACTCCAAAAGGGCGTCCTGTACGTACATCAGGCTCCCATCTCCACCTCTGTCAATCCTATTTGCTCTAAAAGCCTTATATCTCCGAAACGGAATCTCAATTATGGGACTGCGTTTCGTGATCAAGGTTTCGGTGCCGAGGATGATATCAGGACCTAATGTTATAACAGTTTGTTTTAGGTGTTGAGAGTTATTTAAAATAGAAGGAGAACTATAAAGGATCAAGGATAACCTGCTTGTGTGGAGGTGGGTGCTTGGGCTGAATAATGTAGAGGAGTTATTGGACCATTTGGGAAGGCCATGAGGCGACAACTGACGTTGTGGCACCGAAGGTGGATATCGGTCATGGTCAACTTGGGGGTCCTGGGCTGAGCCGAGAATTGCTCCAGAAGACCCATTTGTGTGGTTATATATCTGGAGGTTTGAGCCTGAGCAAGCACTGACCAACGAAGCTGAACAGATGAGACACTGCTAAGGGGTGATCGTTGTCTTGAAGTCTTGAAGTAGTATACGGGTATGGAGCTAAAGCCTAAATGTTCCCGGATCTTGTGATCAACTTGCTTTTTGAATGTCACCAGTGAGCTGGAAGATAGTTCACCAGAGAAGGGGACAATGGGAAGATTGGTATAGGCTCAAAACACATCTTAACAGTGTCTTGCGTCTGGTATTACCGGCGAACTGGAAGATGGACCGCTTGACATTGTGAAACGGTTTGGGACACTAGTTTTGACTGCACCTTGCGTCTTGGATTGCTGGCTATCTGGAAGACAGATCGCTAGAAAATGGGAGATCGTTCAGCTTTGCGGCTATCCACTCAGCCTGATTGGCACGAAAGAATCCGCCATGGGAAATCTGTCAACCATCAACCAGCGAGATTTTTGAACCGGACGCCGTGCGCGGCCTTGCCGCTGGATGTGGGGATCAATAACGTAGCTTTTACGTGAGGCAATTGGTGTGGTCCATAGGGCGACTAGCGATAGGGCAAAGGATGTTGGGGGTACCGGTCAGGAAGATGATTTCTTGATCGCGAATAAATTACTGGTTGGGCAGGGTCAGCAAAAGGCCGACGGGTATGCTTGGGGGCGGAGGGTTATGTGTGAGTAGCCGGGAGGTAATGTGAGGTGGGGATGGAGGGGAAGTGGCAAGATTTGGGAAGATTTTGAGGATCATGAGGGTTATGGGGCCAGTAAGTAGAGCGGGGAAGCGAGATGCAGGTGAAATTCCGAAGTATTTGCTAGTAGATGTAAGTGGTATTCCGGGATTAGGCGGAGACTGACTGGTAGGGGCGGGGAAGAGCGGCGGGCGCATTCCAAGACTGTAATATGGGGTGGGGTTGGTGTCAGGGGGCAGGAAGAAACAAGCCAGTGAAAGAGATAAAGGGTTAGTGCGTCCGGTTCGATCAAGAGGAGGGAGAGTAGTGGAGGTATTGGCTGGGCGGTGGGGGGCTCATGGCGCCGGAAAGGCTCTGGTGGTTACCCCTACACATAGGATCGATGGCATCGGTGGAAAATGAATGATAGACCAGCTGAATGCCTCCAACGGAATTTGGGTTTCGCTTTCAGCGAGGATCGATGGGGAGTGAGAGCTTTTGGGTAGAGTGACCAGTTGAACAGCTGCTGTTACGAACGTTTGAGCAATGCGTAGCCAAATTCGCAACGGATCCCGAAATCAGAAGGCGATTATCCGTGATAATTCTACGATACTAGATTATTAAAATAAACAATGACGTAAAAAATATACAAACCTCAATAATACGATCACAAAGTCTCAACAACGAGAAACCGAATAGCAGCGTGTGAGCAGACAGCACGTGCGTCACGCAGGTCCTGAACAAGGATGTGCCAAAATAGCGCTCTGGGCGCGAACAAACAACAATTGGTCCAGAAAAACAACCAGTTCGTAAAGACAAGTCAATAGTGTATGGAAATGAGTGATGTTGGGAAAAAACACTGAATCGCGAGGGAAAAAGGGGGATTTTCCACGACCGGCTGTTACACCGCCCACCAAAATCCTCCTGGATCCTTAGCAGAGTCAAAGGTTCGGTATAAAGGTACTGATTCTTCCTACCTGCCTAGGCCCTGCTGTCAGTGCGCGCGTCTAATGCTCGTCGTCAACGTTCTACTACTGGTCGCACCTAATCCACTGGATACATAGACGTGAGGCTAGTCTACATCTTCCACAAGGCCAGATGACCGATGGCGGGCGTGAATGGTCACATAGACGTTGTCCTCGTAAGGGGCCGTCCGGTCCTGGATGTACGCGCTTGAGTGTGTGTGTGTGTGTGCGTGCGTGTGTGTGTGTGCCGGGGTTACAATGAAATCACAGTTATGACTACACATCAAAGGAGGACTTTCTGCAATGTCAACAAAAGACCGCGTGGCAAGAAAACGAGTAAATGTAGCATGCATGTGTGACCTGAGCTCCACTACTTCCACATGTGCAAGGGGCATTCGGTAGCGTCAACAAAAGGCGAACAAAGAACACTGTCGCATGTATGATGGGTTTACGGGATGTAGAGTGCGTCGTGCATGCGCGTATGTATCGGGATGTATAATGGAATCGCACTCATCACCACATATCGGAAAGAACCTTCTGTAATGTCAACGAAGGGACCGCGAGCACCTTAACGTGTTTGACGGAGATCGTGTGGTATATATGGTGTTTCTTTATCCACCTCGATTACTGGTGTGAAAAAGGTTTACTAGGCCACAGGGTTATCATCTCCTCCGTCTTCGCTCTCGAGTAGGTTAATACTGCGTATGTCACGAATGAGCACTCCGTTAGCTGTCTTCACCTTCACCGTTCTTATCATTTCGTCGGTGCTTTTGATGGTTTCCGTAACTACTCCCAAAGACCAAGCGCTGAAATGTGCGCGTTCGTCGGCGATCATAACCACGTCCCCAACTTTGAATGGTCTTGTTTTGGCCATCCACTTCTGTCGAGTCTGCAAAGCCGGTAGGTACTCCCGTAGCCATCGCCTCCAGAAGACCTTGGCCAGATAGTTCGCTTGCTTCCACCCATGGAGGTAGCTCCCACGAAGGTTTACCGGCCCTTGGAAACCCTCGTTCGACCTTAGCGTCAATAAGTCGTTTGGGGTGAGCGCCAGGTGGGTGGGGTCGCCGCTCAATACTGGAACCAGGGGGCGGTTGTTCAGGATTCGCTCCACCTCAGTCATGACGGTGTTCAGCGTCTCGTCGTCGGGCGGCTGCTGCTCCATGATTGACAGCAATATCCGTCTGGCGGACCGGATCATGCGTTCCCATATGCCGCCTCGGTGACTGGCCTGTGGGGGGTTGAAATGCCAGCGTATGCCGTAGGCCACGGTTCGATTCTGCAGTTCGTCCCTGTTTATGTTCTTGTGCCAACGCTGCAATTCCCGTTGAGCGCCCACAAAGTTCGATCCATTATCTGAGTATATGTCGGCCGGTACGCCTCTTCGGTTGATAAATCTTTGCAAGGCCCGTAGAAACGAATCGGTCGTCATCGAATGTGCGACTTCTAGGTGCACCGCACGTGATTTCATGCACGTCATGATACATCCGTATCGCTTTTCTAATCTTTTCCCGCACTTGATCCACAAGGGCCCGAAATAGTCCAACCCGGTGTCACTGAACGGCCACCAGCCCGTAGTTACCCTGCATTCTGGTAGTGGGGCCATGAGTTGTTTGCCTGCTGTGGCATTGCGTCTCCTGCATTGCACCCACCGTCGGATTACGCGTTTTACAGTCTCTCGTCCTCTCAACAACCAAAGACGCTTTCGGATGACGCTCGTCACGTGACTTTCCCCGGCATGTCCCTCTACGGCGTGGACGTGTTGAATCATTAGCTCTACTACAGGTTGTCTCTCAGGCAGCAGTATAGGATACTTTGTGTCGAAGTTCAGGTGGGCGTTGGTCAGCCTACCATCCACCCGCAGCAGTCCGTTGATGATTTTGGGGTTTAAACGCTTCAGCTCGCCTCTTGGAGATGGCATGTCTTTATTGGTCAGCCCCACTTCTTCCGCCCTCTTGAGTTCTCGGGCGAAAGCCTCGCGTTGTATCATTCTGAAAATATCGTACTCTGCCGCTTGTAGCTCATCGGGACCTATCGGGCCGACCGGTATCCGACCTGAGGGCCGTAGCCCTTTCATGACTAGTAAACTTATCTTGAACCTGGTTAACCAAACTAGCGAACGAAGCGTCTTCATCCAGGAAGAAAACCTGACCAGTCGCGATAAAATGGGCGACGCTTCGACGACGTTGGTTGCTATCACTACGCCTTTGATCTCCAGTTCCAATTCCGTAGGGGGTTTTAATTCGAACACGGGCCAGTCCTGTTTGGGCAATTGCAGGAAGTTCGGCCCTCTCGTCCACGTGTCCAGTTGCCTGAAGTTGTTCGCACCTCGAGAGCACAGGTCGGCCGGATTATCGCCAGACCTGACATGACTCCACTGGTGCGTGGCCGATTCATCGTGGATAATCGTGAGCCGGTTAGCAACGAAAGTACTAAACCGGCTCCGTACGTTGTTAATGTAGTAAAGTACTATCGTTGAATCCGTCCAGAAGCTCACCGACCAAATGTAGAGATCGAAACATCTCTTCACAGCTTGCACCACCCTGACTGCCAACAAGGCTGCGCTGAGTTCGAGGCGTGGGATTGAGACCGACTTCAGTGGGGCAACGCGGGCTTTGGCGAACAGGATCCTCGTGGTATATTGTCCATCTCCTGCGCACCATCGTCCGTACACCACAGCTCCATAACCGACTTCGGATGCATCGGAAAAAGCATGTAGTTCTCCAGTCCGTGTCGTATGGCCAGGGGTCAAACATCGTGGGATTCTTATGTCCCCTAATTTCTTCAAGGTGTTTAGAAATTCTTCCCAGTCCAGCCGGTCCCCTCGGTCCAGTGACTGGTCCCAATCAACTTTCTTACGGCACAGCCGCTGCAGCAAGATCTTTCCGGGTAGCAGCCATGGTGAGACGAAACCGAGCGGGTCGAACAAACTTGAGACGGCAGATAGTATGCCACGACGGGTTATTGGCAGCTCGGGAACGTTCAGTTCGAAAACAAAATCGTCCGTTTCCGCGTCCCATTGTATCCCTAAAGTGCGCTCGATAGGAAGTGGAGAGCCGTCCAAATCTCTTACCCTTTCGACCTTTTCGTGATACGGGATGACCTTCAGCACTTCCGAAGCGTTCGACATCCATTTAGTTAGATGGAAGCCACCCTCTTCCAGCAATCTCGTCAGACCCCTGAACTGCTCTAGAGCTGATTCCACATCATCGAATGACCCAAGGTAGTCGTCGACGTAGAAGTTCCTGCTGACGCTTTCTACCACCGTCCGATGTACTAGATCGCCATGTTTGTTCGCTGATTCTCGGAGGGCGTAATTGGCACAAAATGGTGACGATATGGCTCCGAAGGGGTGGACGGTCATTCTATAATTCACCACTGCGTTGTCCCGGTCGCTCCCTTCCCACCACAGGAAACGCAAAGCATCTCGTTCTCCTACCGGAATCTTCACCTGATGGAACATTTCCCTAATGTCGGCAGACAAAGCCACTTTACCCACTCTGAAACGGCACAGAACATCGATCAGTGGTGTGGTCCAGTCAGGCCCCTGTAGTAGGCGATCGTTTAACGACTTGCCCTGGAACTTGGCCGCACAGTCGAAAACCACGCGCAGTTTATTGGGTTTTTTGGGGTTGATAACCGGATGGTGAGGCAGATACCAGATACCCCTTTTGCTGTCGGTGTTAACAGGTACCTTTTCAACGTAACCGAGGACCTCGTTTCGCTTCATCAAATCCGCGTATCGTTCCCACAGATTCTGGTCTCGAATGAAGCGTTCTTTTAGTCGTAGTAATCGTTGGAGAACATAATTTCTGTTGTCAGTCCACGGGTCGACCGGTGTGCGCCATGAGAGGGGAACCTCGAACTGTTTTTTGAGGCCTCTAGAGCCTTGCCGCACCGTTTGTAGAGCGAAGTGATCCTCTTGAGACAACGTCGGTCTTTCGTCCCCAATGTCATGAAACTCCTTTTCATAAAGCCGTTGCAGATGATACTCTATGCGGTCCGTTTCGGCGGATAAGTAATTCACGGAACCGCGTACCCCTACTGGACCGTATAACATCCATCCCAGAGCCGTGTGTACGGCATAAGGTGCCTGGCGGTCGCCCACTCTTTGGTCAAGCACCCAATGCGCCTCTGGCACGTCGCATCCGATGAGGAGATCCACCTCATCATCTTCCCAGTCTACGACGGTTACATCCTGCAGGTGGGGCTATCGAGTCAAGATTGCGTTCACCGACCTTGGTGCTCGCATGGGAAGATCCGCTAACGTGAATGCCTCCGTTGGTTCAATTTCCTCGTTAGTGTCTAGAGAGATGAGTTGCAGCCTTAATCTACCGGCAGTCATTACCTGTGTTCCGCCCACCGTGCTCACTGCTAACGACGTCGCACCTTTAGCCAGTTGGTGTTTGTCGGCAAACCGCTCTTTCACTAAAGTGGTGTCGGATCCACTATCGACGAAAGCCAACGCCTTGACTATCCCAGTCGGAGTCACTACTCCCACGGCCACTACGCCTAAACGTACCGGTTTACTGGCAGATTGTGAAGTTGAACAAATCACGCTGGGCTTGGCACTCGCCTCGGATATGGTTATTCTCGCCTGATGCAGCAGCCGATGGTGTCTGCCCGTGCAGCCCTCGTAACCACATCGATTCCTTGTTCTACAGGCTGCTGCCCGGTGCGTGGTGTTCAGACAGATGAAACATGCTCCTGCCATCCTCGCCATTCCCCACCGTTCGTCTATTGTGGCATTGCCGAACTTGGGGCATTCTGGTAGGCCATGGCTAGTACCACAGGATCTGCAATTTGGTTTCGCCGTAGCATCTCGTGAAATGACGTGTGTGTTGGTCCAAGGCTGGTACTTTGGATGTTCCCGTACAGGGGTTTGGACTTGGCTAGTACCGGGCTTGTTTGCTCGGTTGCTGTCCCGGATGAGTCGGCCGAATCTGCTGTCAGCTATCTTCGTTTGCCTGTCTAAGTATTCAGTCAGGTCTTCGAAGTTGGCTTCTCTGTCGCCTCGGCTTATCCGTTCAGCTTCTTCCGCCCACCGACCCTGTAGTTCGGGAGAGAGGTGACGGACTATGCCTTCCAAAGTGTGCATGGCGTCTAGATCAGCTCTGTAACCTAAATGGTCGAGGGCTATTGAGCAGTTCTGCATCTTGATCACCAGGTCGGCCATGGTGTAGACGTCGCCCTTGGTTCTCTTTGCCTCTGCCATCACGCCCTCTATTAGGTTACGGGCTACTTTGAAAGGTTGGCCAAACAAGTCCCTCAGAATCTTTCTTGCCCTTGTGTAGCCTTGTTCTGGATCGAGCATGGTGCACCCGTCGATAGCTTCTCGCGCTCGGCCTCGGCAGTAGTGAGTAAGGTAAAGAAGCCTTTGCCCAGGGTCGGTTACCTTGTTTTCAACGAACGTCTCGAACTGTTTGACAAACTTGCAATATTGCTCAGCTCGCCCTTCGAAAACCGTTAACTCCACTCTAGGCAGATCGATCGATGGTGGTTTGTAGTCGGCGACCTGCGTGGGGTTCCCTACCTTATTGCACTCTAACCTATCGGAAGTGTCGAAGTCACTGGTCCTATACTCTCGCTGTTTCTGTGTACACTTCTCTGCTTCATGCGCCTGTAGTCTAGCCGAAAGTAACTGTTGCTCTAGTTCTATTATTCTCAACTTATATAAATCAACGTCCTTACGATCAATATTGCTTTCAATAACACATGAGCTAGCACTGAGAGGACTAGGCGATCTAGCATTAACTAAAGAATCATAAGTACCCAAAACCTCCCCAGAGACTTGCCGTATTACTTCCTGTCCGGGTTAAACTGCCTTTGATCCTTTCCTTGGCATTTTGCGTGAATTTTCCTCGTTCCAAATAAATCTATTGAGTATTGTTACGAACGTTTGAGCAATGCGTAGCCAAATTCGCAACGGATCCCGAAATCAGAAGGCGATTATCCGTGATAATTCTACGATACTAGATTATTAAAATAAACAATGACGTAAACAATATACAAACCTCAATAATACGATCACAAAGTCTCAACAACGAGAAACCGAATAGCAGCGTGTGAGCAGACAGCACGTGCGTCACGCAGGTCCTGAACAAGGATGTGCCAAAATAGCGCTCTGGGCGCGAACAAACAACAATTGGTCCAGAAAAACACCAGTTCGTAAAGACAAGTCAATAGTGTATGGAAATGAGTGATGTTGGGAAAAAACACTGAATCGCGAGGGAAAAAGGGGGATTTTCCACGACCGGCTGTTACAGCTGCAGACCTGGGTGGAGGAACGTGAAGGCTCGTTGAAAGTTGAGAGTAGCACTTTTGAGGAGCACTAAAATGTTGCTAGTCTCAGCGCGCATGAGGTGGGTTGTTTGCAGCGTCGTCAGAGAGAGAACGGTGGTTCATAACAGGTGTCACCGGCTCAGAGAACTGGTGGGACGTAGTACGGCGGAAGTCGGTGGTTGTACTAGGGTTCGGCTTTGACCTTAGGTGTAAGATAGAGGAGTGTGTGTTTGATATTCATGCAGCTTGCCGTTTGGGGTGTGTGGTCGGAGGGCTAAAGCTGCTGGGGGTGGAAGCTACTGGGGGGTAATAGAAAGAGGAGTTTGTGGGGGAACGAAACCGGGCGTGGGTATAAATCTAAATATAGACCTTTAGTTTGTAGATAGACAGCGTGCGATGCTAGACCCGCTAGTGGCATCTTTCCACGAAACATTAGGTAGCCTTCTCATGGGCGCCAGTGAGGTCAGCGTGCATGAATATTACAGAGTTGCTTTTGGGTAATCCAAATATCTCGATATCTCTGATGTGCGAACTATAAGTAGTTGCCGATGAGTTTTCAATCAACTGTTCATATGGTAAAAGGTTATAGCTTTTATTTTCGTAAACTTAATCGGTGTAAAATGGCACGGTCTAATGAGGGAGGAGAGAATTGAGTGGGGCATACCCAAGGTATATATATATATATATATATATATATATATATATATGTATATATATATAGGTGGGTGCGATCACTAGACGTGTCATGGGAAAGCTGTCGAACGCAAAAGACCGTTGCACGTTGTGATGTAATAATCAACGCAGTCTTCATATGCTTGGTCCATGTTAATGTAATCACGTGTCATGCTAATTACAGAAGTTGCGTCTAGGATTTTGTATGGTGCTCCTTTAAATTGTGTTGGCGCGCGGCGCGATCGCAGTGAGTCAGGAAGCTTATTCCAGAGGCTGGAGTAGATAACCAAGAAATATCTAGATCTGATTGAGAGTCTAGATTGGGGGTTGTAATGGTGAATTGCCTATGACGGGGGGAGTAGGGAGTCTCTCTAGAGAAACAGAGTGGGTTATCAGATGAGTGGACTTTTGAATCCAGGAGGTTGAAGAGAAATGAGAGATTGAGCTTCATACGACGTAGCCATACTGGCTCAATCCTGAGTCGTTCGCACCTGGCTCTGTATTTAAGGTTGGGAGAGGTGGCAAGTAATTTTTTTGGTGAGGGAGCGTTGCACTTTCTCTATGTTGACCCGGTCGGCCTTTCGCATCAGGGCAAAGACCAGGGGGCAGTATTTCAGCAGCGGCCTGGCGTGTGTCTTGAATATCAGGAGCTTACTGTCCTGAGTACGGTATGTCCTGAGGATAAGCGCAATCATCCTTCTTGCCTTGCCAACTTGGGTCAGTGCTTGTTCATGGAAGTTGGAAGAAACATGAATAATGCAGGCCCAGATCTCTTACCACATGAGTAGTGGGTATCGGCAGACCATTTATTTTAAGGAAGCCAGGTGGAACGTGGCATTTGTAAGACAGAGGGGAGCTCTTAGCTGCCGAAAACGTCATCAGCCACCGAGTAAACCATTCGTCAAGAGACTTCAAGTCCGACAGAATATCAGGGACGGCTGATTGCATGGCGTTCGCCTCAAAAGTAAAGACTGATTTTATGTCGTCAGAAAAGAGGAATGTCGTGCTATGACGCACTACTTGGAAGACGTCAAATATGTACACAAGAAATAAGAGAGGACCTAGAAAGCCACACTGTACGACCCCGCTAGTAATTCGTTTGGGCCGAGAGGATGTTCCATTTACGATGACGGTTTGAAAACGTTCAGAGAGGTAAGATGGTAGCCAGGACAGAAGGGGGTCAGCGACTCCGCAGGATTTAATTTTTGGCGGTATGCGGGCATGAGGTACATGGTCGAACGCTTCAGTCATGTCGAGAAAGATGACGATGATTGACTTGTTGCCGTCAGCTTTGGAAATGATTAAATTGAGGAAGTCCATCTGACACGTGGGGCACGAACGGGACTTCAGGAACCCATGCTGAGCTGGGTTGATTAGATTTCGAGAAGTCAGGAAATTTGCGAGCTGGTCCTTTACTATCCTCTCCATGAGCCTCGAGACAATCGAAGTGTGGTTTATGGAGCGATAGTTCCCCGGATCATGCAAAGGCCGATTTTTGTGTTTTAGAATTATACACGACGCTTTCCATTGAGATGGGTAGATTTCAGACGATACAGATAATGTAAAGAGGTTCAGCAATAGGAGCACTAAGTCAGGTCCTCCAAATCGAAGTAGGACAGGTGGAAGGTCATCAGGCCCTAGGTGGTAAAGGGGTCTTGTGTTGGCCAGGAATTTCCTGATGTTGGCCATGGTAAATATTATGGTTGATATCGCGTCCTATGTGAGCTTCGGGTAGCAGAATGGTGGAGGGTTATTGTCCGTAATAAGAGCTGAGGCGAAATAGCAGTCGAAAGCCTCAGCCATATCTTCTGTCAAGACAAGGCGGGTGCCATTTTGGATAAGGAATGGGATATTTTTTTATTTCTGCGCGAGTTGCGAGATTTTAGCAGTCTTGAGAGAAGCTTCACACTGTGAGGCTGTTGTAGGGCAGTCAACTCTTGCTTTTTGAGTTTATTCTCGATTGCTTCATAGAGATCACGACAGAGTCGGCTTATTTTGAGTGTCAGACGTAAGTCTCGATTCCTGTGGAATGAGTTCTGGAGCTTACAAATTTTTCGTCGAAGTCTGTCAATTCTGAAAGCCTTGTCTCTAAGATGTCTAACGGTTGAGGTAAGGCAATTTATGGAGGAAAGCAATTTGATATAGAACACATCGGCTGCTTTTTGCGGATCAGATATGAGAAAGAAGTCAGACCAGTCAGTGCCCCGGAGGGAGGTAGCCAACTGGGCTCATTTAGTCAGTCTGTAGGTGTTTTGGTTTTTGATTTCGACAACTTCAGGTAGGCCTGGTTTTTGTGTAACGGTGAAGTGACATATGACCATTTTGTGGTTACTACCGGGGAGGTTTTGTGTGACGGAGACGTTAACGTCACAGAGGCCATGAGCGAACACCAAATCAAGGATATTGTTATGCCTTGTTGGTGTGGAGACATGCTGAGTCTATTCTGCAGCGTAGGTGTCCAGAAGGAAATCGGATAAATGGGAGGGGGCAGTCATTGCATTCCAACAAATAACCGGAGTGTTAAAGTCTCCTGCTATGATCTTCGGACCTAGGGATAGAGTAGAAATGTGCTCGAAAGCTCTAATGATATGCGGGAAATCAGAGTAGCTAGAGGTAGGTGCTCGGTAGACGCACCCAGTGTGCAACACACGTCCAGGAATTAAGAAGGAGAGCCAAAGAGATTCAGGAATACATTAAAGCACTGGGTGGTGGGGGAGAGTGGTAGTAGATTTATGTTTAATGTATGCGAGACAACCACCGCCTCGGCGGTCCACTCTGCTTACTCGAAAGGAGTTGTAGCCTACCAAAGAGACAACTTCTGTTAAGGTGTGATCGGCTAACCATGTTTCTGTAACTAGGACAACGTCAAAGCTAGAAGCAAGTACATGTTTCCTCAAGTGGCTAATTTTGTTCAGCAGCGAGCGGGAATTCAACAATAGGAGGGAAACTCTGCCTGTATCTTTGAGATAACAGGGCACTGGTGCTCCACCTGAGGGTAGCGGAATACTATTAAGGCCGAGTAAGCTTCCGGCAGCCGGGTTGTCAACCAGGAGGGTGTCACCAAGGGGAGTGGTAACTGGGCTGGTGGGATTAGCAGGTGAGTTACATGGTAGTTGTTTGTAGGGTACGGTATGGTCGCTTATATAGGACGCCTGATTGAGGGGTGTCAAGTCTGTGGGGACATCAGGAGGAGTGGCTATGTGAAGAAGGGGTGAAGCTGGGTTGATGAGGTGCTGTCAAGGAAGAATTGGCCGTTTGCGGAGATGGGGTTTCCGGGGTGGTTGGAGTAGCCCGGTGGGGGGTTGGATGCTGAGGTAATGGGTAAGGAAAAGTGAGATGGTAGAGAATGGTGGTGACTGGGTCCAACGGGATACGCAGAGGGTGGGTAGTTATCGCTCGACCAGGACCAACGAAATAACTGTAGTTGGTTGGGCTGCCCATCCCGTGTTCAGAAAAGGGCGTGGAGCTTGAAAATCGAGGCCGCTGGTTATAATCCAACCGGGGGATACTCATTTGTATCATTGGAGGAGAGAGAAATAGGTTACAGAGGTTCGGCGGGAGGTGCTGGCGCTCATCCAGAAGACTGGGAAACTGTTTCGGGATATTTGGGGAATATGGTACGTTTGTTCCCGATGCATAATGATGCGTTACTCGGTGGCCGTTTTCGCCTGTATTGTAAGGTGGAGTTTGGAGGACCTTGTCGATTAGCCGAGGTACCAAGCTAGCACAGCGAGGCTGGATTAGCTGCTTTAGGATGATGCAGGGTTGTGTCCTGCTAGCCAACAGGAACGGACTATTTGGGATTTACTTGGAGCGCTTGGTCGGGGTTCTAATAGGGGCTCTGAGAACACTTACGGGGGGGGGGATAACGGGAGTAGCCGGAGTAGCTGAAAGCTGTGGGGGACACAGAATTCTGTCGGCAGATGGGACGATTGGCTATATAGTAGGCCTTGGCTTTTATGAAATATGTGTCCGCAAGACGGTGGGACATGAGTAAGGGCAGGACGGGCTGTTGACAGCAGACTTCCCCTGAGTCTTTTTCGGTGGTGAGACGGCGGGCAGTTGGTTGACATTAGCAGCGGCAGTCTTGGATGCACGGGACTTTGGTGTCCCTGGGCTAATAGTGGGTTTGGCATGGATATCGTTGCCGTTTGAAGAAGCGGAGGTTGATGGTAGAAGGCAGGGCCGTTTACTAGGGGGATGTGCTGGAGATGGGGTGGTGGTCAGGTCTGGGTCAACTAGAGTATTGCAGGCAACTGAGGGCCTTTGTGTTACAGGATGGCCCGACAGACAGCGAGAGGACGCGGCGACTGGCATTTCAGCCACAGGTTGCTCTGGTGAAGCTAAGGTACTTCTTAGTGATCGAAAAACTTCCCTTTGGGGGGGGGCGTTTTATCCGGTAGTATTCTGATTCTTTTGAATGGGGTGGCGTTAGCAATGATTTGCCATCTGTTTATGAACTCTCTAGCTGTTACTTCGTCAGCAAAGGAACTTCAGAGGACAGTCGTTGCGTTGTGATTTTTTGCGCAGCCGAGTGCAATAGCACCTGTGGTGAGCCATGTTGCAAGCCTTCAGTATGGCGATTCTGGTTGACGGCAGGGGCAGTCGGTCAGGGATGTTGAACACTATCGCGTTCTTGGCGTTGGCTATACGCTTATGAACTTCGGTTGCGACTGAGTCCAAGAAAAGGCCCGCCATGGCTAGGATTTGGCGATTAGCTATAGGGGTGGGTTCCATTGTGCTAGATATAGGGGATATCTTCGGCAGAATATCATCGATGGACTGGATCTGGTTATGCGGGTCCGCCACTTTTTGATCTACTTCAATAACCTTCTTGTTGACTAAGTCATAGATATCATCGAGAGCTACTGAGCATGGACTGAGTGCAGACTGAGGTCCAGTGTCCCTGGTTTTTCTGATCCTGATAGTAGGAATTGCTTGATTTGCGCCCGGGACCTTGGCATGTTTGCGGAGGACCTTTGGAGCTTCCATAGGTGGTTCAGGAGGTAATAAGAATAAGGCGAAAAGATCATGGGTCAGTAATTTGAACTTTTTGAGTGTGCAAAGCTGCGCGAAAAACTCTGGGTATTTATTCTAAATTTTTCTAGCTAAATCGCAGATGGCTATAAGCTTTATAAACACAGAAACGAAAAATAATCTAGGGAAGACAGAGGCCCGGTGTAGCGCAGCTTAATATCTGAATGCCACCAGTGAGCTGGAAGATAGTTCACCAGAGAAGGGGACAATGGGAAGATTGGTATAGGCTCAAAACACATCTTAACAGTGTCTTGCGTCTGGTATTACCGGCGAACTGGAAGATGGACCGCTTGACATTGTGAAACGGTTTGGGACACTAGTTTTGACTGCACCTTGCGTCTTGGATTGCTGGCTATCTGGAAGACAGATCGCTAGAAAATGGGAGATCGTTCAGCTTTGCGGCTATCCACTCAGCCTGATTGGCACGAAAGAATCCGCCATGGGAAATCTGTCAACCATCAACCAGCGAGATTTTTGAACCGGACGCCGTGCGCGGCCTTGCCGCTGGATGTGGGGATCAATAACGTAGCTTTTACGTGAGGCAATTGGTGTGGTCCATAGGGCGACTAGCGATAGGGCAAAGGATGTTGGGGGTACCGGTCAGGAAGATGATTTCTTGATCGCGAATAAATTACTGGTTGGGCAGGGTCAGCAAAAGGCCGACGGGTATGCTTGGGGGCGGAGGGTTATGTGTGAGTAGCCGGGAGGTAATGTGAGGTGGGGATGGAGGGGAAGTGGCAAGATTTGGGAAGATTTTGAGGATCATGAGGGTTATGGGGCCAGTAAGTAGAGCGGGGAAGCGAGATGCAGGTGAAATTCCGAAATATTTGCTAGTAGATGTAAGTGGTATTCCGGGATTAGGCGGAGACTGACTGGTAGGGGCGGGGAAGAGCGGCGGGCGCATTCCAAGACTGTAATATGGGGTGGGGTTGGTGTCAGGGGGCAGGAAGAAACAAGCCAGTGAAAGAGATAAAGGGTTAGTGCGTCCGGTTCGATCAAGAGGAGGGAGAGTAGTGGAGGTATTGGCTGGGCGGTGGGGGGCTCATGGCGCCGGAAAGGCTCTGGTGGTTACCCCTACACATAGGATCGATGGCATCGGTGGAAAATGAATGATAGACCAGCTGAATGCCTCCAACGGAATTTGGGTTTCGCTTTCAGCGAGGATCGATGGGGAGTGAGAGCTTTTGGGTAGAGTGACCAGTTGAACAGCTGCTGTTACGAACGTTTGAGCAATGCGTAGCCAAATTCGCAACGGATCCCGAAATCAGAAGGCGATTATCCGTGATAATTCTACGATACTAGATTATTAAAATAAACAATGACGTAAAAAATATACAAACCTCAATAATACGATCACAAAGTCTCAACAACGAGAAACCGAATAGCAGCGTGTGAGCAGACAGCACGTGCGTCACGCAGGTCCTGAACAAGGATGTGCCAAAATAGCGCTCTGGGCGCGAACAAACATCAATTGGTCCAGAAAAACAACCAGTTCGTAAAGACAAGTCAATAGTGTATGGAAATGAGTGGTGTTGGGAAAAACACTGAATCGCGAGGGAAAAAGGGGGATTTTCCACGACCGGCTGTTACAGCTGCAGACCTGGGTGGAGGAACGTGAAGGCTCGTTGAAAGTTGAGAGTAGCACTTTTGAGGAGCAATAAAATGTTGCTAGTCTCAGCGCGCATGTGGTGGGTTGTTTGCAGCGTCGTCAGAGAGAGAACGGTGGTTCATAACAGGTGTCACCGGCTCAGAGAACTGGTGGGACGTAGTACGGCGGAAGTCGGTGGTTGTACTAGGGTTCGGCTTTGACCTTAGGTGTAAGATAGAGGAGTGTGTGTTTGATATTCATGCAGCTTGCCGTTTGGGGTGTGTGGTCGGAGGGCTAAAGCTGCTGGGGGTGGAAGCTACTGGGGGGTAATAGAAAGAGGAGTTTGTGGGGGAACGAAACCGGGCGTGGGTATAAATCTAAATATAGACCTTTAGTTTGTAGATAGACAGCGTGCGATGCTAGACCCGCTAGTGGCATCTTTCCACGAAACATTAGGTAGCCTTCTCATGGGCGCCAGTGAGGTCAGCGTGCATGAATATTACAGAGTTGCTTTTGGGTAATCCAAATATCCCGATATCTCTGAAAGACGAACTATAAATATTGGTCGATCTGTTTACATTGAACTCTCCATCCGATGAAGCCTCGGTGAACTGGAATGACGGTGAACAGCTGTGTTTTTAGTACTTTGGTTTAGTGTTATACAATTCCGTCTATGTTGAGCTAAGGCGCACTAAATTTGTGCTGCTTGTTTAGCTGTGGATGGCTGTGTGATGTTCGAAACTTCAGAATCGGTGGCTTTCTTGGAGCTACCATTGATGTGCTACATTTTTGCCTCCTCGTTGTCGAGGATTTTTCCCGCCCGAACTGGGCTTCGGGGGACGAAGAGGCCGCGGTGAAAGTGGGGTAGCGAAATGAGAATACTTCGAAAGTATTCCGTAGATAACCTTGATATTCTTTTGCCGTTCGACGAAACCCCGTCTGAGATCATTTGAACTACTGGGTCAACCTAGCATTTTCGTACAGGAAGCAATGGTAGTTTGAAGGAGAAATCATTCAAGTGTTAAAGATGAACAAAACCAAAAACAATAGAGGGAATGGTTGTACCAGCCGTAGGCACCTATAATGAATACGCCGAAACTCTAAAAGACGAAGGACTTAAGCGGGACCATTTTTCTAACGGAAGATTTAATTCCAACCCAGATTCAAACATTCTTGGCCGGTGGTTCGTTTTGTTTGCCTCGGTTTCATAAAAGTGGCCTCCAGTACTCAGCTGAGCTAATTTGCTATAAACATTTTTAAATGGTTGTCGCAAGTACCAATAGCAACGGCCTGGTCGTCATAATCTGATATCTAGGCGTCTCACGACTCTTCCGTGGGCCCGTCGGATAACACAATGCCCTCACTCTCACAACTGGGATTAATGTTTAGTACACACCAATACGGTTCCATGAAAATTATGATGCTGAGGTTCTGAATAGATCCACCCGATTGAGCTTCCCTCCAATACATAAGTCGTCCCGCTCCTCCCTTTCGAAGTCTTCAGTTTTGTCAGCTGCATAGTTTTATCGCCATTACACCTCCAGCTGGTGCCTATAGACTACACAAGAGAGCAGGTCATGACTGAATTTACGAGATTCCCGAGCATTTTATCAAAACTTTCTTGAAATTTGCTTAGTACTGATAGTTGCAGGCTGTTCATAATGTTTATCATGTATCCTTTGTTGGCAGGCCCCCTTATGTGCATCTTGCAGTTTATGAGCGATTTTTGAAAATTTCGACTGTTTGCCATTTCGACCGCATGGAGTGCTTACGAGATTCTGTGTTTGTTATACCTATCGAAAAGCGAAAACACATCTGACGAATTTCATAAGATAATAATTCGACCTGGATATCCCAGGTGAAATTTGTTCCCGCTGCTCGTCCATGCTGTATTTCAGCCGCCCACTGCCAGCACGGTATAGGCGTTACGGTGACGGAGGCACCGTAGTGAAAACTTACGAGCTTTGAATTAGAACCCGTCAGAAAGAATTGAAAGATAGCCGCCTTCGCCCTCCCTTCTACGCTTTTCAACTGCTTTGCTTAACCCCCCTTTTCCTTACCTGGTCGAGGGCCTTCATTCTTCTTCCTGTTTGCTCAGATTCAGCACTTGCTGCTTTTTTGTTCTAGGAGTCCCCGGCTCCGTTGAGCGTGAACATCAGCTTTTCGCTTCATCATGTCCTTACTTTAGCTTGAGACAAGCTTCACTCAAGTGGGAAATTTTATTGTGATTTATACTTACACGTTAATTAATAAGTTGCGACACTAACAACATAAACTTTTCTCTGCTTATCCCCGATTCAGTTTTCCCATTCTCTAGTAGGCTTGCCCTGAAATGTGCAATAAATGGAATTGTGATTGATTTTGCTCTCATCTGGACAACTGAATCTGGGCTGGCCCACTCATTTGTGATCACCCTTCAGTGGACCGGCAATACAATTTAGAAATCAAACATCGCCAATGTCTGTCAGATGTTGAATCCAAAAAGGGTCATAAGTAACATGTAGGTGTGGTGAACAAAACTGAGAAGTAAGAATACGCAATCATTGTCTATCACCAGCCGCAGCCCGCAATGCTCGTCCATTAGGAAACCTGTGAGAGCGAATGGGCAAAGGAACCTTCGAGTCACCTGAAGAAACGTTTTACTATACCTAAGCTTTGTCATCTTTCTAGTAATAAGGCTTTACTCCCTCGAGAGTTATCGATTCCCGCTGTACTTGAGGGTTCGCTTAACAGAACAAATCTTTTCATGCTCGGCCTAGTTGTGCGCGGCTATGTTCCCCATCACTGCATGGGTCACCTTCACGTTTCTGAACCATATTCCCGTTACATACCAAAATAGCCCCCCTTCTCCATGTTATGAACATCTACTACATTTTTTGTATTTCTCCACGACTACGTCCATTCAATGAAGTTTGCGTCCTGGCTTTGGTTAGGAGAGTGGAACAATCATCCACCGATCCATCGCTAAATGGGTGAATGATCTGCCGTCCTATTTAGACAACTGTCAGTTACCTGCAACACTTCCTAACCCCCAATTTTTCGGCTTTTCCTAAACGTGCTATATATAGTAGATCGGCAAAAACCAATTTAACTAGTTCCGCGTTGTTCAGACGTTTCATTCTTTTATTAGATTTTATCCGTCTTAGTGGAAAAAGTGTTCATTATGATAGGCTCTCGTCCACATATTCTCCGTTCGAAGTGGTTATTTTCGCACCACTTCATTCTAATGAGCATTTTTTAACGTGCTAAGCACGGCTGACTGTTATTATTACCACATTCAGATTGATGAGGACGATGCTTGTTGGGGGAAAAACTCATGGCAGGCTGAGCTCAGAGGATGCAAAGCCGTTTCAGGATGATATATCAAAGGATGGCTAATCATGAAACAAGTGGTCTGTTATTGCCATTCCGTGCGTGTGAACAAGCATACATTGGTGTGCTCACCACAAAGTTGCTTGCACGAGGAGAAAAGCGGGCCCTTTAATTAGCCCTTACTAATAGAAAACAGTGCAACTGATATCGTGATCTGACCGGAATATGGAAAGATATATTTTCTGGCAACTGAGTAGACAGCTGCCTCGCGGTGTCCGACAGTCGTAGTGGTGATGAGATATACACAGGAAAGGTACCCTCTGCCTATGTGAGGACTAGTGAATTATTTGATTTTGGATAAGTTCCCTTATTATCTACCGGAATTTTGTCAATATAAAAAAACCTTGCATGCAATAATTACTCCACACAAACCGTGATAACCCTGAACACCAGCTTAACATTGACACATTTTGTTTTCTACCCGAGACATATTCTAAGCTGTAACAAACAGCCAAACAAGCTTATCACCGTGATTTAAAGTGTCCATTTAACCAACCGACTTGCAATTGAGATAGTTAATGGTAACGCCGCACATGAGTCCAGAGGTGGTCGTTAGCCACGAGAATGGTTGCTCAAATTTCGCACAGACCGTCGTTGGGGAATTGTTTGTTCCCCGGAAGGCCGGCCACCCAACAGGCCTCAACCTACCCTGGGAAGCGGGCCTGCCTCTGCAGCCATGCTCGCAGTAACACTGACCGTCTTAAACAAGTTCCTCTACCCGAAAGGAGTTGACGGTACTAGGCAAACGAACTCTGAGTCTTTTATGCGCATCAGCCAAAAAATTGCCTTATTCAGTGAGTGTCAATCCAGAGCCATTATGCCACGTCTAAATCCAGCGGCTTTAAAAAAGATCTTCGGTCGACCAAGGAGGCTTAGTAACGTAACTGCACCATGATAGATCCGGAAAGGTATTCAAGTCGGCAGGCTACAGGTAGGTGCGTTTTATTTCGGTGTGAATCTTGTCCACTCAGTAACTAGCATCGCAGCAATTAAAATAGTACGGTTCCGGATTATTTTGACAATGGATATGAAATAAGGATGGCGCGTAGGAAGTTGGTTCTTATTGAGTGGGATCCTGTTTGCAAGAAGGTTTCGGCAGCATATTTCTTCATCATTACAAGACTAAAGTACGAGGTAAAAGCAAGTCAGCAAGCAGATATCAATTAAAGTATAATGTGAGTTCTAGACAGAGTCGGAAGTTAAAACGACAGTGAACTGTTAATTTATTTTGACGACAGAAGTCTGCTATAGAAGACTAAGGGAAGGTGGGTGATTAACGAACCCATTCTATGGTTAAAAACGTGAAACTGCATTCGTTCTCTTAAAAAGCTTTACACCAGCAAAGCTTGATAATCGTTACAAGCTGAAATTGGCTGCAAGTAGACAAGCGGAGCCTGCAGTCTTGAGCTTACTCGTGTTTCTGTTTATGGTACTGTCTAGGAGAAGGAAGGAAACGTAATAATATATCTTGTGTAAACTTCTGGAACCTCAGCTAGGTAATTGGTAAAACAGATTTCTAAGAAGGGCCAATTTTGGAATCCAAGCTTATTGAATTGATAACCAAATTTAGGAGTGGAATGTGCATAATCCACCAAGCAATAGTAACTGCATTGCAAGAGCACCCGAACTTCATCTGGGGTTTATGTGCTTGGTATTGGTTTATCCAAAAGCATGCAGCCAATCCACCCGCGTAACGACCTTATATCACCAACCAGTTCTCCAGCTATTTCACCGTTTAAGCTCAAATGTTTTATGGCTGATTATTCGTGCTCCTCTGAACAGGTTGGATGAAGCTTACCAAGCAGTTTCCTTTTGTCCCCTTTCGCTAGTCCTTCCTACTACGTATGGAGCACCTGTCTCTGACAGTGGTACTCCGCGATGCATCACCACGATCACCACAGCAATATTTCCCATGACCCATAGGAAAATCTCTACAGGCAGAGACAGAGTGGTTAGTGTACATTATAACACCGATCGTTGGTATATTTCTCGACCGGGATGAACATACAAGCACAGCATGATCGCGGATTATCGCGTTATACAGTAGTATGAAATATTCACAAATATGAAAAGTTGAATTTGCACTTTTCAGAAATAGTGCGATAGGGCTAAGCACTGTCCAAATTAACTAAAGTTGGAATAGTTAATTTGTAAAATGCGAAGCGGTTTCGATTTCAGGGGTGGAGGGTTGTTGAGATAAGGCCACACGCAAAGCTGCTGGTATCAGCTATTCAAAGTGTGCAGAAGATATAGCGTAAACGAAAATGGTTTAAACAATGGCTTTTGGAGAGATCAAAGAAAAATCGGGACGTATAAGAGACACGTGGAGGCGCCTGCTGGGCTTCTGAAGGATCCATTGGAAAAACGTGCGTGTGGAGTGCACGGGCGAAGGTCATGTGACCAAGGCTCTTGGGGGAGTAAGTTCTGAATAACAGTGACTTATGTTGAACAAATCATCAAAGCTGAATGTCACCAGTCTCGATGAAGCGGGAGTAACTCTCGTTTAGCCGCAATCCTCAGCTTCCCTTCGCGTTTGGCACTGGATCATCACAGAGCTCAGACATCTTTGACCGTTTCATGCCGGGAATGTTCATTAAACACGAGCAGAACACCCTCAGACGGGGTGTACATGTAGAAGCTATAGAAGCCCCAACTCACATGCTGTTTGTGTCATTACTATCCTTTAGCGCCTGTTAGATGTGCGGCCATCCTCCGATGAGAGTGAAACACTACAATACTCCATTTAATAGGAATATGAAGAACAATCTCCCCCGTTTTTCCAGTGGGTGGTTTAGCTCTAGCAAAATATCTTTTTACGAAAGCATCAAGCAACAAGCGCGTAGTGTTTTTTTTCATTTGTTCTACAGGACAAAACATGAATAGTGCCGTAGAACACCTTCTTTAGAAGATCAGCACAATGAAGACCACTTTTGTAACCGGAAGCCTGTCGGAATGGTCATCCGTGAGATGCCGGATGGGCAAGCGAAAATAACCATACATTTCACCCATAACTTGTAGATAGCACATGCAACATATAACTGCGGGTAATCGAAAATGGGTAACTGGTGGACTGAATCATTCTCAAGCTCCTATTTCAGATTAATTTTTGAAGGCTTTCTCTAACGGTATAACTACGTGATAAACTCCTAAGTTGCCCGCGGTGTGCTGAAACTTCTTCCACACTGAAAAACGGAATCGAATCGAATCACTGATAGTCTGGAGTGGAAGCACGAACAAGTTTAAAAATAAATGAGCATTTGTTAAATGGTCATACTTGGTATATACTTTCCCAGTGGACAGATTCGTGCGCATCGCATGATTTCACATAAAAGTCTGCAAAAGAAATGATAGGTGGGCCCTGTGAAAGTAAAGTCAGCACTAGAGCGTTGACATTCACACATGACGTACGAACCCAGAAATGTTTGCTCCCTAACTAATAAGCAACTATTCCGATAACCTGGACTTTCAGTCTAGCAGAAACGCAGTCTCACAAGCTACTTCTATGATATAGGTTGTATGCGAATACGGGTAACAAATAAATTCTATTTGAGTAAGGGTATTTTTCGTAATTTTGTGGTTTCCTACTATATAGTGTGCATGGAAACAGTAAAACAAATTTTCCAAATCCTAGTCAGCAGCCAAGAGTAACAGCACAGAAAGTTACCTGATGAATCAGTACAGCATATTCACAACCGGTCTGTTCACCAGGAGCTCGAAGAAACTGTCGCGATGCCGTCACGGTGCAGACAAAAAACCAAACTACCTTTTAGCTGACACGGAATGATTGTTCTAGTCATAAACGAGAAGATAACCCGAGATTATGATAAGCAAATTAGTTACCAGAGTCAAAGTCAAAGACGACAGGAGACACGCTTCTCCGTTAATTAATAAATATTGCTATGGGTCCTTCCTGCAGGCTATGTGTTCGACATGGGAACGGTACAGTGCGCTGGTAGCAGGGCCGAGCTTGAGACATCAAGTCTTCAGTGAGCAGTTTCTGGGCATGGGTGAAACTTTCAGTGGGTTTTCCATACCATGGAAACGTGCACCCACAGAAAGCCAGAGTCAGGAAGTTCACCAAAACGTTAGTGGAATATGCACAGTGGATTGTATCCAAGCTTTAGAAACGGAGAAATAAGGCCACGGATGCTTGAGGTTTATAAGATATGTTTACTCTACCCGTGAGCAGGGTAAGTAAAAAATCAACGCGACGGAAGTTACAAGGAGGTGATTTACACTTACTTTGTAGTTATTCGGCCTCGTATTATTTTGAGATAATCGAAAAGCCAAATAGTGCTCTCATCAACCGTTTCGCCAACACCGAATAAGTTGATAAGAGCGAATCATCTCGTGTTTCTAAACATAAATTAAAAACAGATCAATTCCCATGAGGAAAGTTTTATTCAGGTTCTTGGCGTCCAAAAATGCAACCTGTGGCTTTGCACCATGGCTCAAAACCGCATTCAAAATTCAGGAATAACTGGGCCCCAAGCACTCTAATTGTCCTCCGTATTAAACAAAGCTGGAGCGGGTTCCCGTGGAATGGTTTACCGTTAGTGGGAGGGTGATAGAAAACGAGAAAATAAACTCATCCAGTGAGCCGACTTGGATTTTGGAACCTGAAGCGAAATATCTTTTCGTGGGTTCATCTTTGGTAGCAGAACCCAACAGTTTGATCATTGTTTTATAATGTAAACTTCATTGTTTAGACTCTCCGGCTATGTTTCTCTTCAACAGACACTCTTGCGGATATCACAGAGAAATGGTAGTGGTTAACTTAAAGAAACCACCTTTGTCGCACTCCGTCGCAGGTATGGACAATTTGCTTTACCATGAATATATTATCCACTCCTATGTTCAAATTAACGGTTTTCGACCACTAGTGGTTACTGTTCCACGAGCTTACAACGCTGAAATTTCCTAAGCACATTCAAAATGCTGTTCTCCTTTGCTACTTAGACAGCCATCACATGAAACATCGTTTTCAGATGCGGTAATATCTTGATGTAGCCTATGATTCTGTATAATTTTCGAAAATCGGCTGCTTCACTGAATCGTATCACTCCATTACGGTAGCCCACATCAACCGGGCCTATGATATATCACTGCCTCTGGTGCAAGCGGCGAGGGTGCTCTTTAAAAACCAAAGCCTTAATTTATTGGTTTTTGGTTCGCATGAAAATCTGAACAACCAAACAGTTTGCGCAAAAGTGCAACACAGCAGGTTATGGGTTTTGCACCCGGAGCTTAACCTCCAGGTAAAATTCCTATACTTCAGCCATCATTCAATCCTGACCCGTAACCCACTAATCACTGGTGGGTAACAGAAAACAGGATCAGATGTGAGAACATAGGTCCGTTTCAGGAGCCCCTTGTGAAAGCCCTTTTACTGGCAGGATAAAGCCCTCCTCCAAACAGTTACTGATTTCCGTGGATTCCTCACCGCTGCATCTGAGCTAACGTGTGGATTTCTTGACTTTTGCACGAAAGATTGACTTGCTGATTGTAGATTCTTTACTCTATGAGACGTTTGTTCCTCATTGCTCTTTCGGACTGCGATCTCGATATGCGTTTTGCTTTTCCGCTGGCGAGAGCAAAAAGATTCCATGGAGTGGAAGGGCAGCAAGACTCGGGGGCTCATGGGTTAGAGGAGATGGATTGTTTTCAACGCCAGCCTGCAGTTTTACATCTTGATCTGATTTGAGCATGGATTTATCGCACCAATGCCAAGGGCGCTGTCAAAACCTGTTGCAAGATTCCCAACAAATAGCCGCTTGAGCCGTTCAAAGTAGACAAGATTTAGGCACGGAACAGGTGCTCCAAAACCCATGCCAGAGTGTACATTTGGAAAGACTGGCACCCGTTTAGGTTGCAAAAATTTAATATCGGGAAATATGGAAACCGGCTACTGCACAACCGTCTGGAAACATGACTGGCCTTAGCCGTACAATGTCCAGTGCACATAGGCTCAAAAACCTGAAATGAACTGGAATAACACCAACAACGTTGCCAAACGTGCGACCGCGGCTGAAAAAAGCAATCGAGGTTTTGCTCGAGAGCGACAGCGTGAGAAAATTACACAAGAGAGGAAAGAAAGAAAAGAGTAAAAAAAGAACAAAATATAAGTTTGATAGAAGAAGATAGAGTTAACGTTAAAAGAAAAGAGGTCGGGACGAGTGAGAAATATTCAGTTCTCTGCCTCCAATAAGCCAAATGACAGTCACTTGAAATGGTGCTTCCTGCTTCTAAGTGTAGATACCGAAGTTTGAGGAGGAACAATCGGCGCCCCAGCACAGATACAAGGCGGACTTAAATAAAGAAAATAATACATGAAAGCTACATAGTATGGAGCGGAATTCTAATCAATTCAGATAATCGCGCGGAACCCCAAAGATCAGGTGCGTATTGGAGGTAGGCTTGAGGTCGTCGTGAACTTCAGATGCTATCCTGCTCAAAAGTAGGTCTTACCAAGCTCTGAACCAACTTCTAGCAGCGGAAGATTAAGGTATTCCCTTTTCTAACTTTTCATCGCTGGGCCAATTTGATTCATTTATTACCCCCTGACCAGGTGCTGGAAAGGTCAAGCTGACAACCGACTTGCTGGAGAGCCCCAGACTTTGCAGAATTGGTAACGATGGCATAAGCTGTGATGTGCGTAGCACCTGGTTTCACCAGGAAAGCGGTAAATTAACGGTGAAAGAGTTCCACGTTTGCGCTGGGCACAAGTATCTTTCGTAGGCACGTAAAAGCTGAAAAAAATAAGGATAATAAAAACCTAAATATCCAATGAAGCAAAAGCCTACATTGCCGTTGACCAGCCATGCGACACTCAAAGGTATGAGACGACGACCTTTAGTAAAAGACGGTCTCCCCAAAATGCCTCCAGGAAGTAAAAATCCTGAGAAACGATGGTTCGCCTTTGCATCAGCTAAATGCGTTTATTGCATCAGACCTAATTCCAGGACTGTCGGCACTTCCTGTCGCGTGACCGGCAGCCATGCAAATGCTTCTCTCTATGGTGAATGCCAGAACTCTACTTCGTACATTCTGGCAGGGTCACCCAAATTAGTCGATAGATCCTCGAATTTTGTTCAGATCACCACGTCAATGCCAAAATTGTCCATAGGCAGCGGTGAATACGTCCACTTTGGGCTGGACGAACGTTTACAGCATGCAATGGATTCCAGTGCAGTGCACGCAGCAGATGAAATAGCTATTCAGCCGCATGTAGATGGCTTGACTTTGTTGCGTGAGTCATCTTTACAGCTATGGCCTATTCTAGGCCGTGTGTGTAATCCATTATCACAGGTATTATTGGTGGGTCTCCACTACAGGATGGCAAAATCTACAGATATGATGGAATACTTGGATGACTGCTTTCGGGAGCCGAAACCTCTGCTCGTTCAAGGCATTTGTGATCGACGGGAATGCATACTCTTCCGCATAGTTATGTCTAGCCTTATGGCTGAGACCCCATCAAAAGCTATGACAAACAAAATGAAGCATCACGGTGGTTACTTTGACTGCCCACGGTGCACACAAAGAGGTGGCAGCATTGGTAGACCACTGATGTTCTTAGGAAACCCAGGAGAAGCAAGGACTGATGCTGACTGTCTTTCTCGAAAAACAGCGGGACGATGACGCATGGGATTCGCTTTTCGAGAGCTTGCCAGATAATGAGATAAATACCCGCTCCGGCAGACTACATGCACACGTTTTCCGGGGATAAATAAGTGAACCCTTCTTTTACCGCATCCATTTTGCCAGGGCAGATTTCTTCTAACGAAATTCGTGGGCGCTCACCGGGAACTGAAGCGTTTGCACGAAAACATGAACAGAGAAGAACTGCAAAATCGAACCGTGACAGTCGATTGAGTATACTTCATCAGAAATTCACCCGCTGGCCATCACCACTGAACCAACGGATCAAGCCGACCCCGAAATCTTATCCAAAACCGGCCTTTATATGGATGCAATCGTCCCGGAAGATTACAGAAGCACACAGAAGGCTAGCAACGCCATGGTGTTAAGGGTCCAAGGCAGAGTACCCATAAAGTCCGTGAAAGCTACCATGCTGAAAGCCTGTAACGCCTCATCACGAGTCATTTTATCAGGCTGTAGAAAGGGTCACCATTATAACCCCGCCCTCTGTTTTTTCCATTTTTCCAGCCAATTATCAGCCGCTGAATTCACTCGTCACTGTCAAGAAATTGCTGGATCTACGTCCGGTAAAAAAGTCAAAATACAAGCTGTAAGTTTCCTTTACAAAGAGAAGTGTTCCGCCTGCAGGAAATTAAACCCGCTCCTTCCACTGACCCTGATCCAACAGGACCAGTATACACATCACCCCATACTTCCATGAACAGGACTTCAGCAAGAATGCCTACTACCTCTGTAGACTCGATGGCTTCAGCAGACCTCCATCAGTCTGGTCCTCAGTATCCCACGCAAATTTCGGGCAATCTATCCTGGGTTTTGCCACAGTCTTCTGCCAAGACACCTGGGAGGCCCTCACAAAATGGCCCTACCAAACCCATTGGGCGCAGGTTGACTGAAGCAGGAACCCAGAACTGTAAATCAGTGATATAAGGGCATCGACACTACCATCGTTGCATATGGTACCGTCAGCCACCGCAGACTTGGATAAACCACGGTACGCGTCACCGACTCAACCTCCAGGATAACGTCGGCGCTTTACCTCTCCATCGACTACACCTGCCTAAATAAATAACAAAAACTGCATCAAACCCACAGTCTCACATTTTCGTGGTCCTCCACAAACTTGCCCAGCAATTTCTCTTCCCAGTTTAGCCAACGATCAAATGATCCACCGACGCAGTCAGCCTTTCAAATCGCTCTTAGGTTTTCTCAATAAAAGTAAACCTTCCCTAGTTCAAACCGGTTATAAGCTGTGTTACACTGAGTAGCATCCTTGGCCCTCTGCCGCTCCTCATGTATATAAATGACATATCTCTCGCACTGAGTAGTGGCATTCCTTTTCTTCGTGCTGATGACGTCGAGTTTGTCCATTCTTTCAAGCCCGACTGTCTCGTCTCGGTCTTTCTAAGCATCTTCGAAGTCATATCTGCACCTGATAGATAGTGTTCAACTTGGCCGATGTTTTTTTCCGCTAACAAGTGTGAGCTACTCACATGTAAAGGCAATCTGACCCCAGGATCCCTATTCGCTCGTGACTCATCCATTGCTAGCAGACAAATTGTTCGGAGTCCCGGCTTATGCTATTCCTACACATTTACTTTCCTCGCACATTCGACCCCCCCAAGTTGCTATGGCCGGGAAGTGCTTAGGTCTAGTACTACGCTCATCCCGATTTCGAGGTTGCATCCTCTCCTAACATTATTCATGTGCCAGGCCCCTATCAGAAAGCCGTCTGCCAATCGTTTCTAGTGTGCGCAAATCAGACAGAATTGATGTCGAACTGTCCAGCGAAGTTTTAAAAAGCAGCTGACTGAATAAAGCTCGCTCTTCACTCGCTTATTAGGAGCGATGCTCAGTTTTAAAACTAGACCGTTGGTGGCCTCGTCTCATGAAAATGAACCGTATTATTCTGTACAATGTATTTCACTCCCGGTCATGCACTTGCTATCCGTTGCTCTTCGTGCTTGCTTTTAGCCACCCACCGCGTTCTAGGGTCCTTACCCTCTGGACCTCCGCTAGCAACACCAGCTTGCGCTCACACTTCTTCATCACAGTGTACTTCAACTCATGGACTCAACTACCGTTGGACGTATGCAGATCCACCTCCAGCCGTCGGTTTAAGAATATATTAGGTGAGCTTATCACGGTTACCCAAACCTTACCCTCCTCGAAGTAGACACACCCGATTACCAAGCCAATAAGAAAGCTCCAGACTTTTGAATCACAGAAACACCGGCAGTTTATGACAGATAAAACTGAATAACGATTCCTGGTCTACTTTAGCTTTCTACAACCAAAACACAAGTCCCAGAGATTCACTGTCCATCAACGCCTCTTCTTATATCAATCCCCTTTTATCCACAGTCGAGGGCATTCCAGACAGCGTTTCTCTACTTTTTCTTCATTTCCAACCCTTTATTCCTGCCCTTATTCTTCTTGATGGCTTTTAGTACCCTGGGATAGCACTAGTCACGAACCTGGCCTTTGCCTCCCATGCCGATCGGATATTCACAGGTTACCCATATGATGCTCTCCTGACTACTTTCCGGGATCCCCTAGTGCCTGGTAGCCCAGTCTTGGGCTCCCTGATATTTACAGACATAAGGCGTTACCAAGAAAACTTGTATCGATCTCAACAGTTCGGGGCGCGGTCGAATCCACCGCCTCGACCGGCGCAGATCAGGAGCACAGGAAGTCTGCAGTGATGTGCGGGCGCAACCAGGCTGGCGGATCGCTCCTCCTGTCACCAGAAGCGGCTTTCAGGTTGAGAGTCTAGCGTCCGGCCAGCTTCACCCGCTGGCACCAGTTGCGGATTAAGAAAAGCCACTCCCTGCATCTTCTGCTGACCTGGTTGCCTTACCCAAGGCTCTCGAACGAGATCTACTAAACATCAGATCACTTTTCACGTTGATATATGCGCGTGTTTTCGCTTAGCTCGGAAAAGTACCCTACTAGTTTCTACTACCGACTTTTATCTCCACAAACTCGCCTTTGATCTATCTTAATTGGTCCCGTCTTTACCTTCATTCTACCCCGTCCAGTTATCGGGTTCTGCACTCCGAAACAGGAAACGGCCTCACAGTTCAGATATCCTTATCATAAACATTATTGTTCCTGATAAACTCTTGGGAAGATCATCCATCGGCTGGGTAACTTGTTTGACCACCTCATCCATCTAAACGAAGCCATCATTTAGGCATCAATTCTCTCACCTGCCAAAAATATCACAAAACAGGAAGTGGTTCTGCTCTTGGAGATTCATCTGCATGATACCAGCCCTCGGTTCTCTCGTATCCTCCCTGGCTTCTCCAGTTATTCAGTAGTTTGCATTTCCTGACAGTCGCATTGTTGATGAACTATCCACCATTCAGGATATCGATCGTTCGATAGCTTCCTCAGTGTCCCATGTCAGACTTTCTTCAGCATATTTGTCTGTGCAATCACCTGAAATCTCTGACAGTTTTCCATATGAACCACTCGTATATGACTCTATCAGTCCACTGTTTTTTTCAGCTCCCGCATCCACATTTGATGCTCCCACGTTATTCACCAATAAACCCAGGCAAATTCGTAAGTGTCAAATTTCACTTTTCTATTCAACCCTGCCTCTGTTTTACGAAATTTTTCGTCGTCGGACACCTGCATCACAATCCATTGAGGGCTTTTTCCACTTATTCGGCTGGGAATCCACCACCCATAGTTCAGGTCGCCGATAATCTTTTTGTCTCCCTAAAATCTCAGGTTGGTTGGTCCTCGAAGCAACCAGACACTGAATCATCTGCGCTATTTGACAGTTCCAGTGAAGCCTTACCTCTGGATGACTTCATAGGATATCCAGCACACACCATTATGACTCACACTTCGTTGTAACCAAGTATTCCTCATACTGTAGTGCTACCAACGTGATACACAGTTACAGAGACTGAGACATTTAGTTACCTGAACAATTACCAAATCTGGTGGTATCGCCAGCTCCACCCGTGTAGGCCGTCAGCTCGTAGCTGCTTTCCTCGTATACAGAGGTTATCGCGTCCCATCGTTTCCAGTGCTGCTCCCTTGCGAGCTGCGGGGTATAATTGCAACTAACCGAAGACCGAGGGCTGTAGACTTTATATAGCATCAGGTTTCGACTTTACCTAAGAGAAACTAAAACCAGTGAGCCCCAGCAGCACGTTCATATTACCAAAGACAGCATTAAGTCCTCGAATCACATTTATCCGTCCATACATATGCGTTTTCTGACAAGCAGAGGGATGGTCTCGATTACTACTAGGATACCTGTTTTCTATCTTTCCTAGAGCAGTATCATAAGTGCCGGTTCACTTCGCTCAGTTGACCTGTTGTATCCCCTTACGTCTGAAATACCGGCGCACTTGTGGCTGGCAGCGACCGCAAGTCTGATCCGGAACCACTCCTCTTGGTTGTCTCCCCAGCCGCCTCGGAGATTTTAATGGTGACCCTCATACCTGGTTCCGTATATTAGGGCATAGTATGGGAGGCAGGATCACAAGCCACAGTACCCCTTACTTGTGGACTACTGGTCGTCGTCCTGGTAAAGCTGGTGTCCAAAAGGGTTACGTAATTTTCAATGACAATTCTTACACAGCCGTGAAAGAAGCGGTAATATCTAGTCTTTTGCTACGAGAATCTTCAAGACTGCAGTAGCTGACACAAGGGACTGGGTCAGGTAGTAAGGAACCCCCGCCATTACTGAGAAAAAAGCAGCAGCTGGCGGAAAAACGTCTGGAGGAAGAAGTCCCCGAAGAGTTGTATTGCAGCGACTACCAAGCAGAATTATTCAGGCACTACCCGAGGTTTCTGGTCATCTTCACCTCACTGAGGGGGCAAACCTTGCGGAAGGTATTATGGAACGGCACTGTCCACAAATTGCTGCAGTAGCAAACTCGAGCGGCCCCCGGACCACGGCCCTCAGCTTGGGAAAACACCCCACGCACATCCTGATGGCTGCTTCGGGCAGGGCTTCCAGACTTTTCCCACTCCCAGCTGTTCTCATTGTGGAGACCAGGAACCTTATAACAACGTCGACTGACGTGAACGCCTCAGAAGCCCTTTCCTGATCGCCCTCAGTTCATTCTAACCAGGGTACTGTCGATATCATAACCGGTTCGTGGAGGAGGCCCGATGCTGCCATGCCTGTTGCGCCTACCCAGATGCCAAACAGGGAAAATAATATCCTGACGCTTTCCGACGGCTAACGCTGTCGGTGGCCACAGTAGCGGTCTTCTGTTGCATGTCAGAAATCTGGTTTCCAATAACCTGCTCCCAATGGACACCTAGGGGTCAACCAATTTCATCCCAAGGAAAGCAGGTGGTGCAACGATTCTATCAATCCAACAACTTTGTGCTGCCAAAGGCGACTATAGGGCCCTCAACCAAGCTACTATACCAGGCATGTACCCATCCCTCACATTCGGGATCTAAATTCTTCCTTATCAGCTTGGTATGTTTCCAGCCGAATCGACCCCGTTAAAGCCTACTACCAAATCCCAGTAGCTGAGGCTGACGTCCCTCAAACCGCTGTCACAACTCCATTTCGACTACTCGAGTTTGGGCTCAGCAATGCGGCCAATACCTTTCAAGGGCTTAGGCATGAAGCAATATCCGGCTTGAAGAATGTCTACGTGTACCTGGATGATACTTCAATGGCAAGTTCTTCAGATAAAGAGCACATGGCACACTTGCGCTTTTTGAGGCCTTAGCCTACACTGTATGACGATAAACCCCACCGAGGCGAACTAGGTAGGTCCACCATTGCATTCCTAGGTCAAGGAATCCCAGCCTCGGGCATGCAGCCCCTGCCAGGCAAGGTGGCGACAATTCTCGACCATCCCGAACTTCACTATTGCTGACATTTGGTCAGCTTTTATGCCGGTTCATCCCCCACTGCGTCGAAATTAGGCAGCCTCTAATAACTCTGTTATGTGGAGGTGAGCGGAAATTTTATACTTCCCTGCACGGCACAGGCAGCATTTAATTCGATCAAAGGATGCACCACCAACACGGTACTCCTTTCACACCCCGATCCTTTCGCTCCTCTGGCACTGGGGACAGAGGCGTCAGATGCGGCTGTTGAAGCAGTATTGCGACAATTCGTCAGTAAAACATGGCAACCAATAGCTTTCTTCTTTAGGCGTTTCCAACCTGCGGAATCCGATAAAGCACTTTCAGCAGAGAACTACTAGCAATTCATTTGGGTATCGGACACTTTCGACTCATATTTAAGGCTCATACTTTCCTCGTGTTCACAGATCATAAACCACCAGTGTACGCTCTCCAGTCAGTTTCTGGCCGGCATTCACCAAGCAAGATTCGCCACTTAGAATGATTTGCTGTTTAGTAAGGACATTCGACACGTGTCTGGGGCGCACAGTCCCTCGGCGGAGGCACTCTCACGTGTCCACAATATCCGCGACACATTGTTCATAGGCAGAGATCTAGAAGCAATCGCCTGAGCTTGAACGACAGATTCCGAGGTCGGGCAGCTCAGAAACAGCAGCTCCCTGCGCCTAGTAACCATTATTTGTGATGTGTCACGAGGTCAACCCCGACCACCAGTTCCTGCCAGTTTTTGCCAACGAATTTCTATCAGCCTCCACAACTCATCGCATCGTAAAGTAACTACCTTACTGAAACTAATCACCGAGCAATTTGTTTGACCTTGCGTCAAAAGTAACGTACGTCGTCGGCCCCCCTCGTCTTCACAGCCAATGAGGTAAAATACACTGTCACTCTAGATCTATATTAGGCACATTCTCTGAGACAGGTGCACTTCTCCTTCACGTGCATATAGATCCCGTGTGGCTAGGCCCACCTCCTCACTTTTTTAGACAGTTTCACTTGCTAGCCACAGGTCACACCTATTCCCTGTCTCCCGCAGTAAATGTCCTTAAAGCATTTCTACCTGGTTGGTTAAGTCAGTTCCGTTGCCCTTCTATCGTGACCCCCAACAGCGGTTCCAACGTTGATGGTTCCTTCCTCGAGCTACTGAGCACATTCGGTTGCAGACTCACGAAGACGACGGTATATCATCCCCAGGCCAGTGGTATGGCTGAGCAATTCCATCGCCAACTGGGAGCTGCCCTTCGCGCCCGCGAAAACCCCTTATGGAGTGAAGTTTTACCGATGGTTCTCTCTGGGCGGAATAGCACCGTTAAGGCCGACATGGGTGTTACTTCGGCTGAACTGGTTTATAGTTGCATACTACGACTTTCATTTGAGTTCGTTCCTCCGTTACCATCGGTGAGCTTTAATCACAAGAATTACAAAATCGGTTGTCATGCCAAATGCGGGTGCTAAAATCCACCCCACCAAGGGGAAAACTCCCAGCGCCTACATACCTACCAATCTAGCGACCGCCAGCCATTTGATCATTCAAGTGGAGGCAATGCGGTCACCACTACAAGAGGCTCACTCCGGCGCATCCCACGTCGTCCAGCGAAAGGGAAAGGAATACGTGGCAGAAGTCCAAGCCAGGAAAGAGACCGGCAATATAGACCGCCTTAAACCAGCCTGCGTGGAGGTATAACCCACCCCGAAAAACTGACCCGCGGCCTCTGCCTGCTCACGATCTTCGTCTGTTGTCCTGGGTCGGCACCTGTTAGTCCCTTGTAACCACTCCACTCTGGTCTTGCCTTGTGCATGTGCATTGACCACGGTCAAGAAATATACTATCTACTATCTACTATCTACCGGTTGCAACATGAAATCCCATGGAAGGTACAGCTGCACCCGTCATCAGGAGAAGTCGACTCTGTCGCGAGCTGTGACGGCAAACGAGGTTCCCTGGATTAGTTACAGTTGTACGTATTCAGGTTCGCATTTCACATTTCACTTGTACATAGTTTAGTTATACATAACTGCGGGACCGCTGAGTATCACGACAGAAGTATTGGCAGCCTGCTCTGCTCCGGTGTCTCCTCAGTAGAATATCCGTCTGCGCTCCGAAGCGCACCTATCCTGTGTTTCTCGCCTTCCAGGTCATCCTTTCGGGCAAAACCGCATGGTCCACAGTGATCTCGCATGGCATAAAACAAAGCCTACAGGATCGCGAGTGAACTTATTTGACGCCTGAAGCTGGCTCGTTTACGAAGGCAGTAACAACCACGAGCAAAGGGGACTTTGGGATAAGCCGACAACGACATTCCCGGAATCGCCCCAGATAAACCAAAAATTGGACACCACTGCACTCCCATTTTAAACATGGCCACGTTTTCCATCCCCTATGAAAGGTTGGGCACCTACGCCGAGTAACACTCCGAAAGCAATGTTTCTAACCCTTTGCTGGAAACGAGCTATATGTATGCCGGGTTACGGACCTTCCAGTTGTTACCCTTACGCCCCACGTCGGACTCATATCATTACGTCCCGTTAAGCGATCATCTACGTGTCTTCGAAGTAACACTTATGTACTCCCCCTATGGGGCTTCATGAGATCACCGTTTATCAATTCCTCCGTCCACTTTGTTACCAACTTGTGTCTGTTATTTAACCTTAAACAAAAGCTTTATTTGAATAGCATTTTACTTCCCCTTCAGCCTCCACCATTCTGCTTCACCGAATTTTCATTTTAGGGAGTCATTATAAATCCCACTGAGTGCGTCTTCCACAATTTCCTGCTGGATATTAGGTGTTTAAGCCGTGGTAAATCTCACATTTTGTTCCATTTGCGCAATTCCTCCCCTCGAGAAACACCTCGCAACTCCCTCGAATTTACTTTCCTGCTATTCTTCGGGTCATGCGGACTACCGGTTCAGGAGCGTATCCGCCATCACCAATAATTTTCCCAATTTTTTGTCAGGACTTTTCCAAAACGTTTTCTGTCAATCTGCTCTCCCTCGCGACATTATACCCATACCATCCAAATTCTTGCGCATTTTTCTTCTGCCCCTGCATTACTTAGTTACGAATTCTAACCATGAAGCCCGTTTCACTACTGGGCCACGAATCAATCAGACCTTCAAAGTCAATTTTGCGGAGCTTTCTTCCAAGCAAGCACTAAATCTTCTACACCCCTTCGGCCCGCATATACCCGACTGGACATCCAAGAATCCCCTTTATGACCTCACTCGTACCACATGGTCGCGCAACAAAGCACGCTTCGGATGTCTCCGAAGTAAGCCACCGTCATTATTATTATTATTACATGGGCCAGCCGGGCGCAAACTGGATCATTCGCCATGTCTTTTAGACTTGATGTCCACAAAATACCTGACTGACACTGAGAACTTGAGCTGCTCGCCGCCTCTTAGTAGGAGTGCCCACCGGGTGCTACTTTTCAGCTTCAAGGCAGCCATGGGCGGGGCACCGAATCCATGATATGGGGAGGGGTAGCAGGACCGACCGTAAACATTTCACCAGAGCCGCGGCTCCCCTACGCTGGAGGCGAACACTATTCCCGGTGGAAGAGAGGTGAACATCTTTTAAGTGGAGTCAACCCTAGGAGGCACAGTGTGGTGAGGTCCAACCTTGCTTATCTGTTTGCCACACGTAGGTGTTTATCTGAGCTTGCTGCATCAAACGCCGTGACCTTTTGGCCACTGCCCGTGCAAGCTACAAGCACGCCTTTCCAATATGATTTAATGACTCCCTTCCTACCTATAGTGTTCTCCCTGTCGTGGGTTTTGGCAAGCACTACCACGGCGGTCTTGGTGTTTTATTGCAGAGTACCACTGTAAAAGGCCGGCGGTCCATGAGCAATGGGAAGGACTAGCGAAAGCACGTAATAAGTGCACAGCTTGGTAAGGTTTAGCCAACAATGTAAGACCACCCTGGTGGAAAGGGCGGGCCACCGACACCAGGAAGCGCTAAAATAAAGAGATGAGGAGAGTCAAGCAAACCTCGGGTTTCCGCCGCCTCCTGCATTTTGGATGGGTTAGTGGGATTGCCACAGAGATGCATATCCACCCCCGGGTAGAACATGAGCGAGGGGCAACCAAGGAGGCTAGCGTTTGCCACGAAGGATTCTACTACTTTGCACAATCAAAGGGCGAGGTGAGAAAGGCTGCACCAGCCCTAGCGGAGCAGGACGGAAGGCATAACCTGACGTCCGTAAAAAGCCCAACTTTTGAGTAAATTCCTCAAATAACACACTTGGTTGAATCCAGTGAAGGCCCCAAGGTAACAAGATATTCATTTACCAGCACATTGTGTGACGATGTAATCCATGGTGATAAAAGTGCAAGTTCCCGTAAGGGGCCGAACAGAGGAGAAGCTTTTGGATCAGATGGCATCCACACGGCCATCTCAAGTTTATTGGCCAGTTTATTGCAGGTTTGCCGAAAAATCCGTTTAAACGGATCTACTTCCGAAGACCTGAGGCTGGCAGTGGTCATTCTAGCCGACGAGAGGGACCAAGAGGAACCTGGGAAACTATAGGACTGTTTGTGTCCTACGCATAAAGCCGAGGGTCCTTCGATGGAAGGTTGGTAAGGGTGTGCCCAGCCTCCTGGCGGAGAGTCAGCTCATCACCCGCAGGCAACATGGTTTTCTCGAAAATCTCTCTTGCCTATCAAGTCCAGTTCAAGTCCGGACTGAAGGACCTCTGGACCAGATAGTCAGGAAGGTCCTCGGGCATGATATTCGGGCTTCCAGAAATCCTCCGGTTCCGTGAGTCATCGCGTACTGCTATTGAAGCCTGAAGGGTCGGACGGTGTTTCCAGAGTGACATCTCAGGGGGGGAGGAGGGGGAAGTTTTCTAAGTGGCTGGCCATCTATCTTCCGAGTGGGGGATGCAAAGTCGAGTCTAGCTGCGACGAGAAGTGGGGGTTCCACAAGGCCCCGACCTGTGGCAGCAGTTTTCCTGTCTCGTTTAAAAAACCGGACCAATCACATATGCTGCCCGCCCTTCTCCTTGGCAGAGAAGTAAAACCGGAAGGGAGCCTCTCTCGGGGAGAGGGATGGAAATCTACTCCGTTTCCACCAGTCGATGGCTAGGCGGCACCTGCCATCCGACAAGTTGAAGTGCAGGAAACAGATAATTGGCTCCAGTCGGGTCCGTCCATCACCAACTAATCCAGAAGATTCTGACTCCCAGCAGACCCTCATCAAGCTGATCGACCTCAAAATTTGCACTACAGACTCCGCAAACTCTCCGATCAAAGCCCGGCGGCAGCCAAGGCTTGCCGAAAGTTGTACTAACCCTCGCACATGGTCAGATACAGGGACTCGTAGATGCTGTTGCTTCTATGCTCGTCTACCCTGAACCCTCACAAGCTCAGTATCTTCCAGGCCTGGGCACCCTTTGCAACACCATCATCATAAAAAGCCGAGCTTGGGTCCTCCACCATCACCGGGCTTCGGGCACATGCCATAAATAGACAGGTTAGACTATTTGAATCTATTCTCGTCGAAGCAGAGAAGGGCGACTTAGTCGAAGCTTTCAGGCAAAAAAGGTCTGTCAGTACCGGCTCAAAAAAAGCTACCCATGGTCAAAATTTACATATCCCGAGGGAACAACCATGAGCTCGTGGGGCCCAGTGCCCGTCAGAGAACGAAGGCAAACTCACTTGGCTGCCGGGAGGTATCCGAGCGGAACCGTCACTCATCGACTCACCTACCGCGATATGGTTCAAGGCACATCCAAAAGAGTAGGCTCCCCTTTTATTGTAACAAACTTAGGCCGGATATTCTGCATTTGCTCACTTACTGCCCCCCCCCAATTCTTGTACCTTCTCGTTTCTTTTCTACCACGTATCCGAATGTTTCATCTAGGCCATCTCTTTCTAATGCTATTCCAGTAAATCCGAGCTTCAGTTGGACCCGTTTCCCGTTTACTCCTGTTTATTATTGTAATCACTCTTTGCATCCAGGTTTTTCAGTCCCACCCACTTGCCCCTCTCTGGGTGAGCATGAGCAACCACAAACGAGGGGAAAGGTGGGGAAACTGTGAACACATGGACCTGAGACTACCGCTCTTTCCGATAGCGAAACTGATTGGCACCCCTGACACTTCACGTGATTGTCATACGGAGCCACTATAAAAGAACAGGTTACAGACGGTCGCAGAAGTGAGAGACTCACCAGGAATCCCATAGCAGCAATAAAACCGACCTGACCCCCAGGCTGAAGCCTCAGGCCCTGTGACCTGACCTGAGATACATGGGCTCCCTATTACTGTGAACAATATTCGGAAATAATGAAGCGACTTGCCAACTATAATGACCACCGGCCAGTGGATGAATATTAAGTCCGGCGTCTAAAGGATCTTAATCATTTCTTCTGATCATCTCTCGGAGGCCGGAGTGATTGAATGGAGGAATTCGAGTTTATAAAGGGTCTGTTGGGTGTGAACATGGCTGACGTGTTCTATTCTGCCCCTAGGCGAGGCACCGGTGGAGGTGTATTTGGGCTAAAATGGGCATATTCAAGGCCAGACTTACGGGCTAGAATTTTAACGAGTGGGTCTATACCATTGTGGGATAGACTGTCAGAGGACTTCGTCAGTTAGAGCAAAGAACCAACTTTTCGAGAAAGCCTAAGACTTACGCCGGAACATAACCTTCCAGGAACTAGCCCTACGAAAGATAGTGTTGGGCTAGTGAGCCTTCGATGTTTTTGCCAATGAACCTATGTCTGTGAGGATGATATTGCTCTGAAAGTTCATCAGCTCTAACCAAAAATTCAAAGCGCTGTGTTTGGAACCAAGGCAACTCACCTATAACAATGCAGTCTGGAAGCGCTATTGGTCTCGACCAATTCCTTCCCGAGCAAAATGAACCGAAGTGAACTGAAAAGCTGAGCTACCTGGGGCTCAGCGAGTCCTTTGTTATCTGGGTGCCACTGTATCAGGGTTTTCGAACATTCCAAGTTCTAGTGAACGGGTTTCTCTAGGCGAATTTTATGACCAGAGCAAAAAGCCACTAGACTGCCCACTAACTTCACGAACGATCTTTCACTGCCGGTAGATCCCCACTTCTTGTTATTAGCCTAAGGTTTCAAAATCCCCCTTGAGATCCACCCCATACTGGACAAAGATGCTCTGCAGGCAGGCTTGGACAGCTTGCTCTGATGCTTTGTCATGATCCGCCTCTACTTTAACACGGGCTATTGCCGTGGTACATAGCGAGGTAAGCCAGATCAACGAGAAAAGGCTGGGAGTTGGCATATTACAGGGAGCCATATAAGGCAGAGGTCTAGCCTCAGCAGCTTTAGGCTGTCTATCCCAGATGACTAATCGTAAAACCTTGGCTCGCAGGGCGATGTCCAGACTAAACCACCTCGGTTGGCTTCTGGATAGGTCCAATCCCGGGTCCATCCCCACGGTTCTTTCCACGCCCATCGGGCCGCACCTGAGGATAAACATTCAGGCTTTGTTGCCAGTATTGAGACTACGTGAGAACACAATCTAGGTCCAAAGGAGTGCAGTAAAAAACCTACGGAGCCAGAGGAGCGTAACCTGCCAAGACAAACTTCGCTCCTTGAATTTATACTTTTCGAACTACAGGCTGTCAGGAAATGGTTCTCATACTCCTGAGGGATATCTCAACCATACAGGGTATCCGAATGAGCAACCTTTCACAGCGGAGCGCAGTGGATGCCTGTGCTGTCCGTCACAAAATCTTTATTGAAGCCTCCGTGACTGAGAGCTAGGAAATACTGTTTGTTGGTACGTGTCTACCACCGATAGAACGTGTTATCAGCGCCAATAACCTGAGCAACTTTCACGTGGTCGTTCAAAGGTAACTTGACAAGCATGTAGTCGAGCGGTACCCAGGTGTCCCACTCAGAACCCCAAATACACTTTTCGGACTGATGCCATCCGTACTTCATTGAGGTGGTGATTGGGAGCTTGGGCTGGCCTGGTGAGTGCATGGATGAGGTTTTTGTGAAGCATGTTTGAAAGCCGGATGCTGTTCGGTCATGGTGTATTATTGGATTGGTGCGGCCAGGTGTCCCATATTTCCTTTTCTTTTCCCAGTGACCTCAGATATGGTGTTTTATGGTGCACATTAGGCGGGGGAGCAGAAGAAAGGGACATCAGAGGACTCTGCAGAGAGGCATCACCCATCAGGCTTCAAACTCATAGGAGAAAGTCAGCTGGACACTATCCTTCTTGCCTTTGGTGCAACCTGTTTGACCGGACCAGAGGAGAGCGGCCTAAAAGAGGATTCTGCATGGAAGGCTCCAAAAGTGTGGACGCGGAGAAATAACAACGAGCGGAAAAGAGAAAATGAGGGAGAGAATTGTGAAAAGAAATGAAGAGAAAAAAATATTGGAAAAAATGCAAAATGATGAGAGGGAGGAAAAAATGATAATGGTAAGAATCAACGGCAGGATATGGGTAAACAAAAAATAGCAACGAGATGGAAAAGGGTGGGGTCCGTGGAGGTTGGAAGGAAAGGAGAAAACAGGAGGATCACGTAAATGAGAAGGGAGAAGAAAAAAGGGAAAGGAGCTTTAACCTTATAAACCAGCTGAGAAGCTGAACGGAAAAACGAAGAGACTTCGGGTCAACATGATGTCATGGGTCACTGGGCGTGGGGATCCTGCCTCCCCTGCATCTTTCGGAGAGATTCCACCCTCACATACCAGCACACAATAAAACTCAGCACCATACCATGCCACTGGTTGCCAACCTGGTTGTTGAAAGCAGGTTGCGTAGTTGAAGTCAAGTTGTGTGACGCCGTTCGAGTAGGATACTCCATCGTCCCCCTTCTTCGAGTGGCCTCCATAGGCGTCTTGCATGTTAAGGGAGAGTGGGCTGCTTGCACGAAAAGAACGAAATTCTGGGTCAATCATAAGACGCGTATTGGTGAGGCAGACCTACTGGGAGACAGAGGGATTTACAACGGCCATTGAACGTGCCTTTGTTTAGCTTCCCCACTCATGGTGGAGGTAAAGCTGGGTGGTTCCATCCCTTCTTGAAAACTGTAAGCAGTAGTTCAGTAACTCACTTGAGCATCCTCAGCCCAACTCTGGCAGCTTGCACTCAGTCGTACTTGCCCCGCCATCACCTCTTCGGAGGGGAGTCCAGGCTCCGCTGGCGTATGTAGTCATTTTCCTCTTCCATCACTTCTGCCGGAAGTGTATTTCGTAGACTCGTCACCCCCCTTGAAAGAAGGTACATCGGCAGCAGGCCTCTGGTGCTTCGTAAAAGTCAGCGAATAACTAGTGTAGGGTTGTTAGCCCACAAGGGAAAGTGAATCGGTAGCTACGGCCCCAAATCTCGACGGAGAATGCTCCTGGTGTACATGAAGCCACCGCTAATTCTACGATATTCCACTGGGAACAGGTCGGTGGATTGAAGAAGTCCTTAGTTACCGATGCCGCGTAATCGGACGACGAGGCAAGCAGCAGCCCGCTGTACTCGTTCTAGCTTTGCTAAACTTTCTAAGCTGTGCAGTGGAGTGTGGAAGTCTACCGTATTCTGGTAACAGTAGTACGTGGAAGGCATACAGCACTTTGAAGGATGGCGTGGATAGTTGTCCAAAACGCCGAAGTATCACCATGTACATGCTCTCGCCTAAGGCTCATGTCCTGCCCGGGTTGGCTTCCGTCTTCAGACAAGACGCCTCTGCTGACCAACAGTCTAGAATGCGGATGAGCTTTCCGTGCAATTTGTAGGATTTGCCGCTCTCCAACCTCCCAAGATTCATGTATGCGAGTTTTTCTACACTGATGGAGGAGTAGCCCATTCTCGGACAAGTGCTCCCGTTCATCCAAGTTATCCTCAAAAACATGACGATGGATATCTGATTGGATCCTCCTCTAGGTTTTAAGGTTATTAGCGCAAACGAGGGGAGGGGGTTGAAAAATGGATGGTAGATCGTTTGTATACACCAAGAGAAGTAGTGGCCCCAAAAATCTTAACCTTTTGGGACTACTCTGGAGGCACTTTAGGGCAGCGACAGTGACTGTGCAACTCTCACGGCAAACATTCTTTCGTTCAGTAAATCTCCAATCCAGTGAATCGGTGGAGCCTTGACGTTATGGTGATGGGGCCATCATTTGAGCTAGTTCGTTTGTCACCAGGGGATGAGCACTAACCTCACCTAGAGGCTGTTTCGTTTTAACTGAACGTGTTTTTTCAGCTACCTTCCTCTCGATAGATTTGAGAAACACATGATAGGGGCGCCGTTTTGCACTTCTGTATGGGGAGTAATTTCCTGTAATTACATAGGTTTGTAGTGCCTTGCCAGGACATACGCCTTGAGACCACCCAGTTCTATCCGCGAAAAGTTCTCCATTGCTACTAGGATGTCAATCGTTGTCGTTTTTCTGCTACTCGGATAAGCAACCAAACCTTTTGGGGCACATATAGAGCCAATAGGAATTGCTCCCTACAAGGCACACCGCTTTGAAAGTTTGAGTTCGAAGCACCAGCTGCAACGGTCTCGGTAGTGCTGATATCTTGCCCCGGCTGCACGAAAGAAATGTTAGACTCGATTTCCGGGCCAACGTCGACACCCTAGCTCCAGGACAAACAACGGAGGTCCCTTTGGGTGTGGGTGGTGCCTGGAAAGTGCTAGCTTTGACAATACGAATTACCACATCTTGGATAGGTTTTTAGGCCTGTCCAACATCATACTGGCCACCAAGTACCAAAGAAACGATGCTGCGGACTACGTCTTTATCAGACGGAATAAGCCATCTTACTCTGGGCTGGGCCCGCACTCCTCGTCTCCCCTGTGTAACCAGAACGGCACAGATAATGAACAAGACCTCTACAATGTCACAGCTTTTGGGAGATATTATCAAGTCCAAAATGGAGCTATGGTCTTGTTAATTAAGCCTCAGTTAAGTCACAGTGTGGCAAGGAGGTAGGTCCTGGGGAGTCAGAAGGGGTTTTAGAGTAAGAAGGTCGACAACACGTAGTTCTCTTTTATTCTACCAGCAGAAGTTAAGGCAACTTAAGCCGCCAAGATTGAGGCAGTGGCAGTCCGCCTCCCGTTTGCCTGTTAATATTAGTACGCTTGGTAAGCCCTATATTGGTGCCTAATAGATGACATCCGCCGATACATACCTGCCCGTATCCAACTTCAGAGGAAACTAAAGGGATCAGCCATAGCTTTCTGAGACTGGACAAGAATCCAGTATTAATTATAGTACATCTGACCTTCGAACAGAATCAATCAACTTCGCCTCTGGTTTGGTTCCTGTCCACACAGTGTAAGGCATAGTACACAATGGCTGCCTCCTTATCTAAGGCTTCATCGGTGGGCCGAGAATCTGTCAGGCAGCCAGCGCTGGTGTATTGTACAACACCCAACACCTCAACTGGTCTCGCTTCCGCGGAAGACCCGGACTCTCGACGGCGGGATATTGGCACTTCTACTTCTTTCCGGGGCTCGCATGCCAGCAGCTATTGGGGGTTTGGCAATGGGGGCAACTGTCAAGTTGCAGTTAGCGACTGCTGCCAGATCTGCAGTCTTCTCTGCTGAACCAGAAAATCTGTGTAAGTTCGCTTCTCCAGTCGTACGGCGTTACCGAAGCTCACCGGTTAACATCCTTGTCTTATTCCTAGCCTCGAGATCTAAGTTATATAGCAGTCCTATCTCCTCACCTTTTGACCAGTGTAACCGTTGGAATACCAGGTAGGTCTCCTTGGTAAAAGTCAAGGTTTAACTTCGGTGGTCTGGGTAGGCCGTCTTGGTTTATTTTTCCCGGCCTGAATACCGCCCTGACTCGCACGATTTTAGTCATTTCCTCCTTGTCTTGAGTGAATAGTTTTCAAAGCTTTCCACGTGAAAGAGCCAAAACCGGATTTGGGCTTTCGTGTGCAGCAAGCTCGTCGGAAGCCGGGATATTCACCGCCAATGAGCATGGTGCTCTTGATGGAGGAATATTTTGCCATCACTGAAGTGTCCCGTTTGCCCATAAATTGGGCAACAGCAGATGAGCTGGGGCTGAGTTGCAAATTATCATTGACGGTAGCAGCCTCACGGCTTACCACGAGAAGGTGACAAGTTACTTTTGTCGCGTCGATGGAAAGGGGAGAGTAGTGGAAACCTTCCTACGGTCTTATAGCTGTCTGGTAAACTCCTGGGTATCAGGGGCATACTTGTCTTCCGCACACGTCGCGGCCCCAGAGGAGCCTTGATCGGGGGCAGTGGAAGCCTCCTTAGGGGGTGGTGTACCCCGGGAAGTGGCATTCATAATAAGATAAGGTCAGGGTCAACCGAACATCGAAATCAGGCGGTCTCGTTTTTAGCCCTATTTCCTTTGTCTAGAAGTAGTACTGTGCCTACCGTAGTAAATATTATCCCACTACCCGATACGATGACCTCCTAGTGTAAGCAGCTGGGCAACACTACGGAAAAAGTATTATTTATTGTAGCTTATTGCAGCTACACACTATTTTAGTGACTCTCAGTCCTAAACTTACTAGAAAATATCCCCTGCTACGAATTATACTCAGCACTTCCTGTTTCCCATTGGGGTCTCACTTGGCCAGTGGCCATGCTTCCCCATTTACTTGATGGCTCACTTATCGTTTAGTACTCCATTATTACTGGCTTACCGACCCACCTCAACACACCCACTTGCTAATTTTGCCATACCTCTTGCATTATACTGCCACGGCAGTCCCTTACCAACGCTGGGAACGCACGAAATGCTCAAATTAGAAAACCCAAGCCTGCCCAACCCCACCCGGGTGCCGATTCCCGCTCGGTTCCCCTCATCGACGTAGCCATCTGTTCATCTAATAAATCAAGCGTCCTGGGAAGGAGCTTTGCAGAAATCAACAACGAGCTTCAACTCGTTGGTGATACTGTACTACGGATTTTTCTTCTGGCAACTCTGTTCGAACCCGGGGCGACCACTTCTTGTCGTAAACCAGTGCCAGCAGGGCACTTTCTCGAACCCGTTACAAGCGTAACCTGCCGCACCATTTCCGACCTCAAAAGTACTGCGGCCTTTAAAGTCCCTGACCGCTCACACTAGCCACTAGTCAAACACAGCATACCCAGTGTATGCAGTATGGCTCATCATAGACGCTTTTGCACCAGGCTGCGAGAAACTTCCCAGCGGTCCAGCCGCTCCATGCCATTTCAGTTTATGGGCCACCCGACAGCCAGAGAGTCCTAAACCAATGAACTGTTGATTGCTGCCCGTTTGCTTCATAAGAAAATCAAGAAATATCCCGGGCGAATCACCCCTTCAAAGAACAGTACCTCGTTAGCTTAAAAGTAACACCGCTTTACCCATCCGCACTGGCCCATTCAGCTTGGGTGTAAAACCCGCTACATACCTCATAGGCATGATGGCACCGACAGGTCGACACCCTCTGCTCTCTGCCCCCAATATTGGTGAGCTGGACTTGGCTAACTAGCCACCATCTGAACCACCTCGGCCCAAACCCCCCTTTAAAACATCCCCGTTAGAAGCCTCCACCCCTAGCTGTTTCATTCCTCAGACAGCTCTCGCCAAACGACACGTCACCCCAGCGCTGACCCATCACTCCCCGTGGGTAGCTCCAAAGGCAAAGCTGTTATTGACTCAACTCCCAAACTCTGCGGTTCCTATCTTCATTTGTCCACCCAGCCTCTGCGACGTGTTATTACCCGTCGCTGTCCATCTAACGACTCCGCCCGCTACCCACCATGTACACACTCTGACCTGCCAACTCCCAACCTCTTCGAAGTATACCGTGAGTATGTCGGGAGCCTCACCCAGGTCTGCCTCCGGCCAACTACTCGCTTCACTATTCATCTTCGTTCCCCACTGAAACTCCTAGAAATCTTGCCCCCTAACTTAGAGGGGATACGCAGTTGCACTATCCCATAACTAAGTGTGACGCCATCTAACCCGACTACCTCAGTGGCAGAGCAACCTGTTCTCGTGCCTTTAGCCTCTCCACTTTCCTTTACTTACCCCTGCTCACTCACCCTCCTTTCAGACAATATTCAGCACTCGAACAGCCCATCTGCCCTGCCAACATACAACCCGGTTTCCCACCTTATCACAGTCCCGTATTTAGGGGACTCAGTGAGCCCTAGCTACCTCTCCCAACTGTTCACCGATTCACTCTCCCTCACAGAACCACCATATAAACATTCTGCCAAAATTTCCAGGTCCGGGCCTGTCCGCCGCTTCTACTTCGCGTAAGCCCGCCCTTCACATAAAGGCCCCTATACCCATCATGAGTCCCAGGCATTTTCCGCATATAGCCACTCATATCCCAGCCCTCAACTCCCACCACTCTGATTTATCTCGTCTACTTTCTCACCCATTTTCTCTCCTAGTCCCCTCCCAACAGGTCCTGCTTGACGGACACAATAACCGTTGTTTACCAACCATTTTTTCTTGGGCGGTGCCCACTACACCCTTCGGTCCACTTCAGTAGTCTTCCCCATACCCTTATTACTGATGACCCACAACAATCGGTTGCGCCAAATACTAAGTCTCTGCCCTTCCAAGACCGCAAACTCACCAGCTTCTGAAGACGCTTCATCCCCGTTTAGACCCAGTTCCTATCGTCACATCTATCCCAATAGTCATGAGCCTGGCATCAGCTCGTTGCTCCCTTTGATACCTAATTCTTCTCCGCTAGACATTACAAGCGTTCGATCACGTTTTAGAAGAAAGTCGCACCTGCAATTCTCGGCACTTACCTCAAACCCTGACGTAATAATAGTAACTTTATCCTGGCTTTCCGATGAAACCTCTCTCGAGCATGTTCGCTTAGCTAGGTATCAGTGCTTCTCCAACACTCGCCTGTCCAAGGGTGGAGATGGCTGCTTAGCCTTTGCAGAATGCTTTATGCACTCTATTATTGCCGACTACTCCTCTGTTTTCCTTGTTGAAGATTCACCACGGCTATCTGTTCACGCCTCCGGCCAGAACCTCCGCGTCGTCTGCGTCATCCACCTCTTTGGGCCTTAAGATCTCTAAAATAGACTCTGTCGTGGACTTTTTTAATGACGCACTCAACTGTCCTGCCTGTGCAAAAGTCATTGCTGTTGACTCGAACCCTGCTCCAGTCTGCCGGTAGTCTTACACTAGCTCCCCAGCCCTCCACGCCTTCCCTTTCTGCGTCCTTCCGGGTGGATGGGGTCAACATGTCTTCTGCCCCACGAGGGGAACAAATTCTTGAATCTAGTAGTCTCCATCGATATTCCCGACATCACTACTCAGACTACTGACCACTTCCCAGGCAGTGGTTACTGTACTGCCTCGTGTAAATTTAGTTGCTTCAACCGTCCCCACTCGAATCCATCCCCTCCTTCTATTCCAGCTTCCTGCTGTTCATGCAACTGACCTTCCGCACTAACCATAATCCAACCCCTTAACTAAGACACCCTTTTTCCCCCTATCCTTTCACTGCTGTCAACTCTCTCCGCTCCAGCATCCTACAACGTACAAACGCTGCTAATCCATGTGTTGGCCCACATCTCCAAGTCCCGCAGTTCCCCCTGTCACTCTTAGAGCGTGAGCTGGATAAGCTTCAACTTATCTTGTTAGGCCACATGATTTCATGCTCCTGCTCATCAACCAGCAGCAACTGAAGCTGTGTGGCTGTACTCTTCAAAGCTTGCGCTTCTCACCTGCCTACCTGTTCCCAGCACCGCGACGATAGCCAGCGAGTGCAACTCCGCCGACCTGGCCTTTGAATGAGGACTTACAATGTAACCTGGCCACCTTTGCACCACAAGCTTATACCTATGTACCATGCTCAGCCCCCAAATTCCCCTCGGTATCACGAGCTATGGTCATTACCACCCCAGATCCACAGTAGATTTATCTTCTGCCTCTGGCTGGACAACCGTACTCCTAACCTACATTAGTCCGCGTTTTTATCCTAACTCCTTCTGTCTCTCTGCCGCTTGAGCCGTTAACTTGACCCTATCACAGTTTCACAAGACCTATACTCATGCTCGTACGACGGATAGCAGCCATTCACACCTCTTACCATCTCCCAATCTGACCTGGCGACCCGCTGACACTGTCCCGCCTTATCTAAACCTTTTCTCTCCGTTAACCGCTAGTCCACAGCTGGGGCTTACCAAGACTGCGTTTTTCTACTTCAATCCCCTTTCCAGTCATCCCCACTGGCGGTCAACCACTTCGGGCACTGCGCTTATTATTTTCCTGACAGGTGCATCTGGATGATAATGCTACATAGTCGCCTACCAGTCTCTGTCCCTGTTAGCTGTGCTGTCCAAGGCCCCGCACAACCTGGACTATCGATCCCGTATCATGTACTCTTATTGTGGTTACTCTCCCCAACTGCATAGCCACCAGTGATCACCCGTGCCAATCGCAACGCTGTGAGGAGAGGTCAGACCCATTGCCTTGGCCGGCCCATTTCGGGCGCGAAGGCCTCTGCAAAGATACGCGGGCGCAGTTAGGCCGGTGGATCATGCCTCCTGTGTTCTCTTCATGAAGCGTTTTCAAGTTGGGTCTTCAACTTACTTTCGGCTATATCCACTAGCACTGGTTGCAGATAGCACGCTCCGACTCTGCTCTCTCTGCCACGTCCAGTACTGTCGGGAGCAGGGAGCATGCTCCCACCATCCTTATCCTGTCGGTGTAAACCCACCCATTGTTCTTGTCATCACTCTTACCACCTACAATTTCTGTCCTTCTGCCACTGTGCGCAAGCCAACCTATTTTGCTCTTGCTCCTGTAGTTCCTGACTGCGACGGCTCTCACAGCATGATATCGCCATCACCCCGTACACTTCACTTCCCCAAAGCCCGCCAGCATTTTCTTCTCCATCCATGTTTCCCTTTTCGGCTCCCAGTCTCTATTCGCTTGCCACCACCTTATGTCCATACAGCCCATTGGTCGCGTTCTTATACCTCATTGCCTACCGCTTTTTCAAATCCTTCTTTGTCCTGTCTTCACATGCTTCATGTCATTATGCACCAGCCGAACCCGTACCAGCAACCGATCCCCGCGATAAAATTTACCGCTTCCTCCTTTGCATCGTTTACAGCCACAATTATTATCTAATCTCCACCACAGCACATCTCTTGCTTCACTTTGCAAGTCTGCTGCGGACCTTTCTATCAGACAGCGTCTTGATTGGCGTTTTTCGGCTTAGTCTAATTGTGCAACTGCTTTCAGGCACGCAGCTGTCCAGCTACACAGTTCCAACTCCGCTGAGTATATATTTCCCGTGCCTACTGTTCCATCACATGTTTACTAGTCCCGGTGCTTACTTTTTCTCGGCTTTTATCTTTTTTAACACCGTCTCATTGGTCACCTCTTGCCTGCTCCTTTTCGATATGTGCTCTCATCTCCTGTCTTACATACTGCTCGCCACAGGTATATTTTGTGTGCTCAGATTGCTTTACTTTTTCACGTCCCCCCTAATGTAAACACAACATTGTGTCATGAACTTCACGCGCAGTTTCAAATCGTAATATCGGCCCTTAATTGTTCTCTCTGACCTTCCATAAACTAATTTCTCTCCTACACTGTTCGCCATTAAAACTGCTCTATCTTTGCACCATAATCCGTCTCACTTCCCAGTTACCTTTCACCGCAATTGTTTACCACTACTTCCATTACTTTGTAGCTATATTCGCTCCGCTTCCCTCTAGCAATTTCCATCGTCAGCATTTTCCTGCTGCATAATTCACGTCCATTTTTTAACGCCTCTCCCATTTTCAACCGTCATCAAGTGATGCGCCTGCATTGACCACATTATCAGGTCCATCCTTACTTGTTTTCTTCGATCTCTTCCCTCATTTGTGAACTGCTCCTCCCAGCAGTCATCACGTTTGTGCCTTCAAATTTGCTCTTCTCACTCTAATAATCCGCCATATTCACCAGTCACAGAGAAAACTTATCGTGATCTTCCCTAGATAATTCTATATCATCCTTTCTAACCCTTTCTGCCTCCTCCGATCACCGCTGTTTCCATGTTTCAGCAATGCCCTGCACTGCTGCCTGCATCCGCTTCTCCCATATATATACATATTTGCTCTTCCTTCTTCAGCTCTTTGCCGGCCAATTCCCTCTCCCTCCTCCGGCTGCCCCTTACAGTATGCGTCCAGTCCAGCAATGCCAGTGCCTCTTAGCCACCGCATATGAAACCTTCTGAAGCATTTTTCCTATTCGACCCGTGTCTTAGGATTGGCATTGCACACTAACTCTTCCACGACGAGTTTTGTGCACCGTCAGCCATCAATTTTTGCAGTGTAACAATGCCTCATTGCTGACTAATCCTTTTCCATGCAGTTCAATTAGTTCTTCTTGGTCTATCGTTATCACAAATTCTTAAACTGGTTTAAAGTCTTTCTCATGTAAAACTTCTAGTGTGAAGAACAAATAAATAACTTCCTTCCAAATGTTCTACCTGCCTTGCGAATGTGACTATACCTGACATTACTTTGAAACGCTCGTCCATACTGCACACTTTGCACGTTTTGATTATTCGTGTGAGACGTCTGAATTTGGTGTTGAACCGTTTCTGGCTGTCATACTCGAGCCACAGGGTTTTGAACCTTTGGGTTCTACTGCTAAGTCTATTTAGCCGCATACTTGAAGCTCCGACTTATTTGTACTTTTTGTGAATTCCAATTTGGTACAGCAGCAACTACGAATGGATCTTGTCCCGGTTTTGGGATTCATTAGAATTAGCTAATCCTTGATCGATTTGCCATTATTCCGACTTTCACTCAGCTTTCAGCTGTCTCCGTTTGGGGCACTCAGATTCTTAATTTGAACTCGACTTTCATATCCACCGGGCATCCGTTTAAATCCATTCACGGGTTCAGTTAAACTCCCCGTATTATTCTTTGCCGCGCCTTCATTTGTCATACATTTATCTCGCTTTCATCCCTCTTAAGTCTGCCTATCCAGAATTTATCATGTACTTTCTAAATTTTCACAAAATATCAGTCCATATTAACGCCTGCGACAATCTGATCGTGTGTCTGGCATGCCCCGGGCTTCCATGAAGTGAAGTTATCATTATTACTAGGATTATATCCAGAGGTTTAACCTGTGCTATATCGACAGAGGTCACATCGGGTGTATCCTGAGGCAGCACAAAATGTGCGGCCTTTGGAGGGGCATACGTGTTACAGGATAACTGTAGAAATTTGGAAGAAAACTCCACTAAGAAGGCATATAATTCCTCATTCATAGCGGTGCATCTAGGGTGCATACAACCTAAACGATGGTCACTTTCTAGGGTTTTATGTCGACTGCTCACAGGCTCGGAGCAAACCAAGCAGAGCTTCTTGCACCGGCAGCTTTGGGGGAGCCATAATGGTTTATAGATCCACTGGAGGCACGCAAATACCGCAAATCAACCCCGTGCTTGCACAGTGGAGCCTCAATTCACAACACTGAGCATGTCGTGCTCCTTATTAGCAAGAGGAGTTCTAGCTACTTTCCCAACCCCCCTTCTTCTATGGATTTCTACGAACAGAACAGAAAATATACAAGCGACAGCCAAATCTAGATGTTAAATCGCATCAAAATGGCTCTGGAAATCAAACTTATACACCAACCTTCGAGGACTCCTATCCAAAGATGAACAGCAAACACAAAGACAGAACCCGGGTCTCTTAAAACAAGGTTTACAGGGCCCGTAATTTCTACTGAATCCTCGTTAAGGCCCTAGAAAACAAAAAAATGGCTCGTCTTATGCAAAGTCGCCTGTTATCGAGCGGATAGAGTGGTTTTATTTAGGACCAACTGTGCCCGTTAAACCTGCCCTCCCTCCAGAACGAAGAAGTGCGGCGCCTAGACAGGGGTGAGTATGTCAATGTTTGCTATCTGGACCTACAGAGGGCCTCCGAACCTATCAATACCCGGCCTCTGCTACTCAGATTAGGGGATGTAGGCGTGGCCTTCAAAGTAGCGGGGTGGTTAGGGGATTACCTGGGTGATAGGTTGTTCTGCTTTCGTGTGGGGAAGATTAACTGAAACCGGCTAAACCTAAAGTGAATTGGCACAGGGACCACTGCTACTTCTTGTTCACAGGAACAACTTAATTAGGCAAATTACGAGCCCCGGATTTCGGTTCGCCGACGAGATAAAACGTTTTTGAAATCTTCCGCACTGGAGAATACAGCGTAACCTTCTACGCACCCAGAAGGGGGAGAAAAAGTGGCCTAGCATCCACACAGAGGAAGGCGACGGGTGTAAAAATGCCCGCCCAAAGCATAAATCTCTTCCTTGGTGATAAAAGTGCTTGGCAAACAGCAGTGGCACGCCCAGTTCTAATCCACCATAACCTTTGTCTTTCCTTTATTTCAAGAAGCCAAAGTGCGAGCATGAACGACGACGTCCTGCAGTACTAGCCACATTTAGGTGGGAAGAACGATCTGCGCATCGCCGAATGCAGCAGCTAATTCATCCAATGGTTGCGAACGTTATAGGCGTTTGTGTATGTAATTCAGAAGAGCCCGTAAGCTAGCAGTCTCATTCTCAGGACCCCTGCTGGCACTCTTTAAGCCCCTCAACCCCAAAACTTAACAGGTTACCCCGTTTTTTCGTTTCACTGACCCCATTGTCCCTAACATTGTTCACAAGGTTCTTGGGAGAGACTTTTCCGCCCTCCTCAAACATCCAAACTTGGCCCGCCTTATTGCCAGTTTTGGAGATTTTAGAGTAAAAGACGTCACATTAGCTTTCAAGACCGCGCGGGTAGTAATAATGGTATATTTCTTGGCCATGTTGAAGACACACGCGTATCAGCATGATCATGGTGTGCAAAGTTGCTCAATGAGACGAAATATTCATATATTTTAGGAATGAGACTCAAAGTGTCGGCGATAGATAAACATGGCCAGCGATAGTTTGAATGGATCATTCTAACATTGTTTAGCTGTTTTTTTATTTGGACCCCACCTTTCACGTACAAACCTCAGGTCATCTAGCCGACTTGCACTCGGAAGCACCAGGCCCGAGTTTCTTCCACGTTACAGCGTGGAACGTAGAGTCCAAGGGGCAGTCAGCTAGAAGAATATTCATCAACCGCACAACTTGTTTGCAAGCGTTTGCGTGATATACTTTCTAATAATGGTTTGCACGGCAACCTTAAGCCGGCTTCGAGTTATGGTTGGGCGGTGGTGTACCGTGGGGATACCAAAAAAGTCGTTTATACATAGTGCTAAAGAAGCATTACAAAGGAGAATAATGCAAGCCATGAAAAACAGAGGCCTGCTGAGGTTCTGCGAACGGTGTACGTTCTGGACATGAAGAAGTGGAAGAAAAAGAAAAAAATGTACGAAATTACATATGGAAAAGTCGATGAATGCAAAGCGAATAGCAATCCATGGTGATGATGCAAACCCCGAATGACGGATCTGCCGGGGTCCAACAAACGGAATGAGTTATGAAACATTGAGAAATGAAACCAATTTCAGTAAGTACACTTGGGAACACTGGTGAGTTCGAGAGGAACAGCGGCCCGTAAAAACAAGCTTACTTCTAACCCAGCCAGCAGAAAATACCTCCTTCCATGTGGTAGATTCACCACATCAATACCACATCTGTTTTTCTCGAGAATGAGTGTTTTTCGCTCAAAATGGCCAAATTGATTCTCTACATAGCATAAGAACCCGTCGTTTTGCAAAGAAATTTCGATAAGAAGAGTATTACAAAAACTAGTGGACTTTGATTTGTTTTAGTGTGCTACGAGTTTTTGGAGCGTGCCTGCAAGTCCGCCCTGTTGAGTGATCAGGTATGGTTTGCGCCAATTTCTCGTTCGTGACTTAGTCCTCGGGTGACGAGGTTTTCTCCAAGTTCAGGACAGACCTCCAAATTTGATTTTTGTAATATAAATCACTTTATTTCGGACCTTTTTTCAATGTAGTACTTGGATTAGTGAGCTTTTGTCTCAGGGCAGCGATCTATTCGTTCGGTTTCATAATATTGTTGAAAACCATAAAACAAAGGACAGTTTGTTGATTGTCGTCTCCTTTCAGCCTCTCTTCTTAAATTATGCAGATTTAACTATTTTAATAATGCCTGGAAGAACATTTTCCCATCCTGGTTCGTCCAAATCCGCTAAGAAACGAGGAACGCGTCAACTGCTTCGAGCATCAGACGGGTCAACGGCAGAAGCGTCTACATCGGATTCAGCCGAGACGTCTGTCTGTCTGAGTCCGGCTGGTAAGGCTTGGTTACCTACAGTGTTCACTTATATCTTAGACAATGCAGAACACGTGAATACTTCTACATTTGGCAGCTATATTTTTGCTTCGGAATTCAGGAGTGTGACTGATGAGAACACATGGATAAGCACCGGAAAAATGTTGGATGATATCCGTCTTTTGTTCAGCCAATGCAACATGTGACTAACGGATTTACGACGATGGTTACAAATGTAAAGTTCTCATTTTATCCAAGTACCTCGGGATCCACGGACGATTCTTGGTACGCCTCGCACATGAGAATCATGTGTCATTCCCGGTGGTTTTCATGTGCATTTGGGCTTACATGCAGCAATATTTCGTGAAGCTGTTCATATGGATCCCATTCCTACCTGCATCTCCATTCAGCTACATTTCGATGGCATGTGCTGCTTCAAGGGCTCCACAAAACATCTGTGACCCACACAATTCCGTGTCGTGAAACCAGTTCTCACGTGCTCCTTTGTCGTTGGGGTTTTCTATGGTGACAGCAAACCGTTGGACGTAGTTGAATATTCAACGGACTTGATTTCGGAATTAAAGCCCGTTATAAGTAATGGAATTGCTATTCCCGGATAGCCTTCTAAAACTGACGTCAATCTGCAAGCCGTATTGTGTGAAGCCCCTGCCCGATCTTTTATAAAACAGATCAAAAGACATGCTGGATACCACGGATGTGATAGGTGTGTTTGCAAAGGTGTTAATGTCGCGGGTCGCGTGACATTTCCCAATCCGTGCAGTTCCGTTCCCACAGACGCTTCATTTCGCATGTGTTTGGATCCGGGTCACCACCAATCGACGCGCTCACCTTTTGAAGAAATGCCTATTGATATGATAGCTGCATTTCCTTGTGAACCTATGCATCTGATATTCCTAGGTGTAGTTCGCAAGATCATGTTGCTGCTGAAGAATGATATAAACTATAAAATGCGACTTTGTGATGCAGATCACCTATAGGATCTAATCATGAAATGCGGGAAATGGACTCCATGTGACTTTGCGCGAAAATGTAGGTTGCTATGTCATCTGGAAAGGTGGAAAGTCACCGAACTACGGCTGTTTTTACTTTATATGGGTCCAGCTTACTTGCAGCGTGTTTTATGCAGATTACCATATCTGAACTTTCTAACCTTGTTCATTATTTTGTACATATTTTCTAGTGATTATTTCTCTGCACATTTTCCATTAACTGATAACCTGTTAAAAAATTTATTTCTCAACCACAGTATCTGTATTCACCACCACAATTATCATACAATGTCAACACATTGGCGCACTTAGGGTTAGATGTCAAACGGTTTGGGAATGTAAACCCTATTTTCAGCCTTTGCCTATGAGTCATTCATGTCAAAATTAAGGCAGATCATCAAGCTCTAATGAATCGGATAACTCGCCTAAAATGGAGGACTGCCGAAAACGTTCTGAAGAAGAAAACGTTCCATCAATGTTTCAGTCTTATCCGACACCGCCAAGCACACAGGAACTGAGGTATGAGCATATTTTCGTGTGCATTGCGCTCAGAGAAGAAATTCCATCAACATCAATGACACCAAGAAGAGTACCTATGAGGAAAATGTCCAACTCGAAGGATTGCTTTCGCGTGGAACCGATTGGTTCCTATTTTTACGGTCCACCAAGGGCTTCAAATGATGCAGTGGAGCAACGGCTTCAGAAGATGCAACACGACATTGAAAGTATGAAGGTTAAGTCTTCAGTCATTACTTAAATGTTCTCTGTAGAAGATCTAGTTCAATTTCGGGAAATGTGTTGCAGAATTTTGGCCGCAAATCAGCAAAAAGAGATCCACATTTCGACGGTGGACACAGCTGGATTTATGGCTAAGGAGGATTTTCATCTGCCACTGAAAATTGTTGATGATCTTATGAAGATTGAGCAGAAGTCGACCAACAAACACAGCCGAAAAAGCTTGGTAGGTTCATGTATTTGAAGTAATTTATTTTTCAGTCCAACCTACTGTCCTCCATAGGTGGGCGAACATTTGGTGGGACCGTTCGGACCCTACTGCTGAAAGTGTTGCATATCAACCTTGTGAAAGAATGCAGCCTCCCAGGAAAAACTAAAAAATTGCGTTTGATGACAGACTGTTATTTGGAGTGATGCAAGGTACTTCCTTTCAAATACCTATGAGTCTGTGATATTCATCAAGCCAGCTAAGCGCTTCTCTATAATTTCATACCTATTTTCACCCTATTTTCCAGGTGCTGCCAAACCACACACTGTTTTCGCGAACCATTTGGGTTCAAAGTTCCGATTTCATTTTCGCATGTGGCTGCACAACACGAGGTCTCGGAAATGCATTAGGTCAAACCAGGATTGCCAAGTGGACTCGTTAGGTTTTCAGATTGCGCCGCACCTGGAATCCAAGGAGCCGGAGAGTGCTACTTGAGCCGGTAGAAAGTCATAGTATATTGTTCCATTTATTATTTGTTTTTTCATCAAGCCTCACTGTGGATATAGTGCTAAGAAGAAATGTTAGATACTTTCTGGGTACCCGCGGTAACAATTAAGATCAGGTCGTTAATGTACTTATTATCGGTCTGTTAATGAATTATTGCTAACACTGCAGCGCTAGAACTCCTCTATTCAGTGGCTTATGTTTACCACTTAATGTGAAGGCTATATAGAAGCCGGAGCAGTGTCTGAGTAAAAAGGGTATTGTTGCTTTCTATCGACAAGTGTTTTATGTGGTATTTAGGTAGTATTATTAAGGGTTACTTAAGTGGCATTTAAGTGATACTACTAAGTGGTATTTGAGCGATATTATCGGGGTCACTGAGCACCTAAGAAACACTTTTTGAAGTGGTAAAAACATGTTAAAAACATGTCTTCACCACGTTTTGTGCTGGCCGGGGAGTTCAGTAACCTATATCATTCAGTTTACCTGCCGGTAGCATTATCCGGCTTCACAGAGACCCGACCTTCTGTAATGGTTATTCTGATCATGAGTAACAAGTAGCCAAACTAACGAATCCCAAAGTCAGAACAAGATTGATTTGCTGACCATACGGCACTAAAATAACAAATTATACGCATATAAATCATGTACGAACCTCCACTGTATGGTCACAGTGCTCGACGACGAGAACCAAAGTTCTTCAAGGGTCACCGTCAGATACGTCCTTTCATTGCAGCCCGAGTTCGAATCAAAGGGATGCCACAACACGTGGGCAAAATATGAACGTGTTCAAAAGTAGTGGCTGACATGCGCTCTGTTTGTTGGAGGATGAATAATATAAATGGCATAGTCTTAACAATACAGGTATTTGAAAACGATTGGGCAGGATTTCCACACACGTACATCATACCGTCTGAGAGCCTCTCATCTACTCCGATGCAGCCAGCGCCCTGTCTCTGAGACCGACGCCTCTTAGTCAGTTCACTATATGATATCTCATGGCCATGATTCTTATTCTGTTCTTTTTCAGGCGTGGTCCCAGGATTTCGTGAATCGCCACCTTCCTTTTCCTCCCCTTGGCTACTTCACTGGTCATTTTTAGGTTTCCAATATGTTGACAGAATTTCTCCTTGTCTTCATGTAAGCCTCTTCTAATTTACCAAGATTCCTTCGTTTCGTGGCTACTTCCAGAAGCAGCTCCTTATTGCTTGCAGGTTGAGCCACCTAATTGTCTCGCATGATGGACCCGTATTTGCTACTGGCTAGTTCCCTAGTCCGCTTTAGTTCCTTTCCTTTGTTCACTCTGCTTCATCCAATCCAATTTCGCTTTTTTTCTACAATAGATGATCTTTCTTATTCATTTTTTCCTCCGGAATTGTGCACTCCTTTTCCGTATGTGTTTGCGAGTCTTTTTCACCGGTTTTCACATCCCCGACCGCCCTCAAAACACCTAAGCCAATTTGGATTATTGTGGATTAGTACTCCGCTCTAAACTACCCCAGGTACGTGTGTTTCACGTGAATTTCGTGTTCTCTTAGCTGTTTCATAACACACCTTGTGGTAAAATCGTTTGCAGGCTTCATAATGTATATCTTCGTCCCCTACATCCTCCCTAAAGTTCTCGTTTTCGTATGACGCCTCAGTTTTCACTCGGCAATTTTTGTCCTGCCCAGCCGTCTTTATGACATCAAGCACTATTTCAATTTATGTTGACAAGCTACCCTGCGGTCACCACAGCTGTGGAAAGTAATGCAGCGCAACAGAAACAGCCAAAACCCACACGGAACGCAAATAAATATTCACGAGGCCAAACTGCTACACGAAAAAGGAAACATAACCTGTGCGAACTAAAAAAGCAAACGTTATCGAGACCACCTGGATTCCACAGCAAGATGACTTCCATCATTCCGAGGCAGGTTTACAATGTGATAGAAGCAGTGGCATGGTACCACCGGCGCCGCACTGCCCTGGCTACGAAAAACTATGAGATGCTCAGGGAGCACGGACCTTTGAAATGGATGTATATGTACTGTCGCTCTGGCAGAGGAACGCTCCCACATACTACGGGGATTGCCTGATAGAAAAGACGGGGCCACCACAGAAAGCTTAATGAAAGTCATCAAAGAGCCCGGTACTAGCCACTCGCTGTCACTAGGACAGACGAACAGAAATCAGAGAAGCGTGAACCTTGTAATAACAATGCACAAAGTAAACCCAGGGAAGCGGTAGAGCTGGGGGCAGTAGACAGAGGACGGAGAGATTTGAAGACAAGCTCAAGTAGTGAGGGTCATCACCGAGGGAGTTGTTGGAAAGAGCAGGCCTTTTCTCCCGCATAATTGTGCAGAACCGATGATCAAAGAGGTGCCTGTAAGAAGGGAGGTCGAACATTGGTACGTTAGAGTTGTCCTCAGAATGAAGGGTATACCCACCACCTTAGAGTGCCCAAAGAGCCTTGAAGTGGGGCTTTGGCAGGGAAAAATCGGGCCAAAACTGAGGTCCGTGTTTATCGTCTCCACCAGAACATAACGAGGAGCTCGCAATAGGCCGGCATCTGGAGATAAGCACTCTATGGAAGGACACATAGGGATCACACGGGACACTCCCCTGAGTTCAAAGTTGACAGCGCTACAAAATCTGCCGCATCCGTCAAAACCGGAACTCAAGCAGCTGGTCCTAATTACGGCGACAGCTGACGACGCACCCATGGACAAATCTGTGCCTAAGGCTGCAATCATTAGCTGTAGCCGGGCTAGACAGCAAATGCTTACCATAGCAGAGAACAGAGGCGGGGCGGATTGGGCAGCAGGTAAAAAGGGCACACGGGGGGTATAAAGCAGGTGGACATTCAGCGACCGCTCACCCTCAAGAGATGGGTACGACTGAAGTGGAAGCTGGAGTGGTGGCGACGCCAGACCGGTTAAGTAGGAGAGTCAGTATTACAGGTGAAAGCCGGGCAACAGTCTTCGCCTTGACATCGAATGACGAATAGGAGCAGGTCTTTGACACCCTTAAGAGAGGGCAGAGGGACAAGTCAAGAGACCGAGGAGGCTTCGGTTGTTTCCCTTCGACCTCATCGCAATGACTGATCCAGATGTGGTCTGGAAGGTTCAAGAAAATATCATCCAAGTGACTGTTAGCGGGAAAACCGGGGTGTCCCCTAGGAAATTGGCCCGAAGGCACTACGGCCTAAAAATGTATATTCAAAGCCGAAGACCTGGAAAGAGGGGTCGCCTTATGGTACACAAGTGCCTGTGGCTTAATAAGTAAGTGGGGGAAAGGCCGGCTGGAGCGGAAGAATCAGGGCTTATGACAATCACGGAAACATGGCTGAAAATGGATCATAGAGCCATGCGAATTCTTGAATACACCGCCTACAGACGGGATGGAAGCGGTAGTGGGCAGCAAGGAGGGGTGCTTCATCAAATAAGGCGTAATCGTAATCAGCGAGAGGCTCCGTTTTTAGGACAATTTTGACCAAGGCCAAGCCAAATTCGCAACGGATCCCAAAATCAGAAAGCTATTGTCCGTAAATTTCTCGATACTAGATTACCAAATGAACAATGACACGAAACGGATACCAACCTCAGTTATGCGATCAGAGGGACTCAGAAAACGAGAGCCTGGTTGGGGCGCGCGAGAAAGAAACACGTGCGTCAGCAGGTCCAGAATAAGGATATGAAAGAGCATCGCGCTGAATGCGGACAAACAAGTGTTGATTCATAGAAGTATACAGTGTATAGAACAAGCCAATAGTGTAAATAAGTAAGTGATGTTAGAGAAACATGAAATTGTTGTGTTTCTGGGGGGATTTTCCACAACCGGTCGTTACACTGTCCAACAAAATCCTCCCAAATCTTGGCAGAGTCAAAGATTTGGAATCAGGGTACTGATTCTCCCTACCTAGACCCTGCTCTCAGTGCGCGTAACTAATACTTCTGACGTCAGCATTCTACTCGTGGTAGCACTCGATCTTGTGGCTAACCGATGCGATGTTGCTCCGCATCGTCCATGAAAACGGCTGATCGATGGCGGGCGTGAAGGAGCAGCATAGGTGATGTCCTCGGGAGAGCCGTCATACCTCGGCTGCGTGTGCTTGTGTGAGTGTGTGTGTGCCTGTGGGTGTCATGGATGAGGTCGCACTCTGGTATGTGGGCAAATATTGACGACTACCACCCACGGGAGGTATCTTCAATAATGCCAATGATAAACGAAAAACGGGGATAACTGTGGCAGCTTGTCGGAATTTATGGAGCAGGAACGTGTTTTGCGCATGTGTGTATGAATAAGTGCGAGTGTGTTCCGGTGCACTAGTAAATCATAACTACTGCCACATACGGGAAACTTCCTCTTTAAAGGCAATGGCAAAAGAGGAACGGTAGACGCAGTGATGAGTGTTGTTTCGCATTGTGGAGCAGGAAACTGTCTCATATGCGTGTGACTGGGTGTGAGTGTATTTGAATACGCAAGTGTGTCATAAAACTATCAAACACGAGAAGCGCATTTAACCACGTAAACAAAGAATGGAAGGCGGTCCATTGGGGTTCTGGGGCGTCGGCTGCTCCGTCTTTAATCTCGAGAAGGTTAGTACCACGTACGTCCCGGGTAGGCATTCCGTGGGCGGTCTTCACCACGACAATTCTAATCAGCCCATCAGAGCTTCTGATAATTTCCGAGACCACGCCCAAAGGCCAGGTGCTAAAATGAGCGTTGTAAATTCCAGGTTGTAAGCTACCGTATTGTTGGTCGAGCTACTGCTCATGGAGTTTTCCCTCCTTGTGCTTTGCAGATCGAACAAGCTCAACCTCCCTGCGGAAATTCACTGCTACTTGCATGTTACTGCGTGTTTGCCGGCGGTCATCACTACATCCTCAACCTTGAATGGTCTTGCCATGATCAGCCACTTCTGTCGAGCATGCGGAGCCAGTAGGCACTCCCGCAGCCGTCGTCTCCAAAAAACCTCGGCGAGATAGTTTGCCTGCCTCCGTCCATGGAGGTAGCTCCCACGAAACATTGTCGGTCCTTGAAAACTCACGTTTGACCCTAACATCGGTGAGTCTTTCGGTGTGAGTGCCATATGAGTGGGATGCTCGTTGGTTCCTGGAGTTATGGGGCTGTTGTTTAGAATCCTGTCGACCTGAGTCTTGACAATGCTGAACGTTTGGTTGTCGGGCGGCTGTTGCTCAATGATCGACAGAAATATTCATCTGGTGGATCCGACCAGGCGTTCTTATGCGCTACCGTCAGCAATAATAAGGCAGACCGTAAGAGATTCTTCTCTAGTTACGGTCCAAGTAGAAAAGGCTTGACAGCTCAGGTAATTTGGAGATGCCCGAGAAAGGCAGTTCTCTCGATTGTAAAGACAGGGCGGAAACATCACTTGCGTCCCTTGGGAGAGTGTACTGTCAGGGCCAGATGTTTAATGCAGCAGGATCAGACATAAGGAGAAAGCCAGTGCTTCTGGAGCTTACCATAAGTGGGGACGACGTGCTCTACTGACTCAATTTTTTTGCAAACACAAAGCGACTGGATCGGATACAATAAATCCGGTGGTTGTTTAGCCCCTTTCCGATATTCTATCAAGGGCTATTAACCAGTTGTAAAAGGCCTCTCCAGGGGAGATCTAGGTGCCAGAGAACTGGAGTAAGGCCACCATTGTAGCAATGCATAATACAGGACCGAGGCAGAAGGCGGAGAATTAAGGGGTGGTCAGCTTGACATCGGCGTTGTGTAAGAGCTTTAAGGTACAACCAGAATTTAGTAGTGCTGACATACGCTTGATGACAATCTGCTGACACCTACACGACATAGGCTCGGTAAAACAATCTCGTTCCACAAGCCCACTGATTTTCATGGACGAGACCACAAGACCAACGGATCGGGGCCTTAAGGTGTGGGTCATCGCCTGCTGGACTATAAATCGCAAACCTTTGAGATAATCAGAAGGCAAGTGATCTTGCATTGCAGCATGCCTCGGAGTTACCGGAAATAAACCATTATCATTGTCATTATGATTAGACAGCACACTTCCTCGGAGCTGTATTTTCTGTGTCAAGGTGATTGGTTATCTGTGGAGGTTGGAGAAGGTTACCCATGGCGTGCCTTTTGGTTCAGTACTGGAACCTTTGCTCTTCCTCCTGCACATAAATGACCAATAGAAAGAACTGAGCATTCCGTGTTCCATCTTTGAAGATGATGTGAAGATAGAGTGGAATGGTCTGATACAGGATACCGATAACGCTCTCAAACGGGCAGATCGATGGGATTTACAACTGAATTTCCCCAAATGCAAACCCGGACTATCAACACAGAAGGAAAGAGGATTTCCGTTCCATAGTGTCTGAGGCGAAACACCCAGGAGTGATAGTTATACAGGACTAAAGGCCCTCAAAACGGTGCCAGAGAGCTGCAAATGTATCCGGAGAGGTATCACCTAGGGAGTGCAATACTGTCATCCAGGGACCCAGAAGTCTAATCTTAAGGATAAGGAGTACCTGGTAGGGTTGCCACCACTTGCAGCTATAGTGGTTGCCGGCCAGAGAGGGGATCTTGGGCTCAGCTTCTGAAAGGTCCTAATTTTCACTCTATTGTGCGTGGTACGAGCAGCGGTGATCTAATAGGAGCCCTCCAGATGATGAAGGGTCTGTCGGGTATAGACACGGGTGATTTGTCCGTTTCCATTACCAACGCAGCACCAGGGGACATAGTCTTAAGCCCCAAGTGGCACCCTGAAGGCTGTAAGTAAGGGCTGTTTTACAAATAGAGTTACACTAAAAGGGAGCGGACTCTCCCAAGATGGTGCTAGAAGCAGCATTGTACCATCCCTCCAGAAGGCCCTAAGTTCACCCTGGAACACAGCATCCCAGAACTAGGCGCATGAACGACGGCTGAGATAACGCCTTCCTGGTGATTTGCATATGAGCTTATGTTTGTGAAGGTAATATTGCCTCTCAAATCCTGCCTTTCAGACAAAACGTTCAATTCGCAGGGTTGCGAGCCAAGGCAACTCGCCAACAGCACAGTGGTGCGGAGGCGTGATTGGTCTCGACCACTTCCGTCCCGCTTTGGCTGAACTTAACTGAGCTGACTTGAGCTGCTCCGATGACCCAACCGAAAACGGCAGCTGTATAGTCTCCCCGAGCTTTTTCGAGCGGCTCCTGCCGCCCCTTCCCGTGATCCATTTTTACACATACAAGGTCTCCCCGCAGGGTCACGTCACGGTATACCCCTGATCCATTTTGCCATTGCTGCTTTGCCAATCTTTTTACCCACTCGACGTTAGCAAGGTCATCTTCCCGGGGACACACTAGAGGGTAATGACCACGCAAGCAAGTAGTGAGACTGTTACTTCTGCCGACTGCAAGCCCGATTCATGGCTCTGTTGCTACAGGTCGACAACTTGCCAAACCACACCATCATTACAGAAGTACTCGTGGTGGCGGCACGGTTGATTCACCTAGGGATCTTAGATGCAGGAACCTGAACTTATTAATTCCTGTGACCTGACCTGACCTAACCCGAGGAGCTGAACCTTGAGGGTTCTGTGCCCTATATATTATTGCATGAAAAAGGAGACCACACTGTGTTGGGAGCTACGGAGAAGTGCCAACAGCGCAACTATCCAGGAACACGGATGGCTCTAGCCACACGAAGTCTTATGCAAACCAAGGTGTAAGTGAATGGTAGACTGCAGCTGCGTAAACTAGGTGGGACGAACGTGGCTACAGAAGCGTTGGGCTGGCTACAAGCCTACATATGGGATCAAAGGTTCTAAGTCAAGGTTGAGGATGGTAACTTCACAATGGCGACAGTACCGCAAGGATCAGCTTTTGGGACCAGTACTTTTCCTGGAATACGTGAACGGCCTAAAGAGTGTCCCTCGATCAGCAAAATTTATGTTCGCGGACGACGTGAAAGAACATCGGATCTCCTGAATCCACCCGAGTTCTTGAGGGCCCAGATGCTATCCATGGCTGGATAGCCTGTCACCCACCCTTGAATTCAGATAAATGTACAGGACAGCTGGCAAGCATATCCGCGGGGGCCTGCTACCTGAACTCGGACGGCAGGGAACCAATGGCTCAGAAGACAGAGATCCGGGGCTTATGGGTAATTTTGCCAAGATACCCTAAGCTGTCGGCGCAGTGTCTGTCAGCGGCCAACAAGGCGAACAGAGTCATGCACCAACTGAGAAGAACGGAGACGTCAAGTGATCCCAAATTCATGCTACCACTTTACGCTGCACCAGTGTGACTCCACCTAGAATGGGCTGTCCAGGCCTGTGCTCCACAGTTAGTTGGAGGGAGTTCAGGGGACGTTCGCAAGAAAAATCTTTGGTCTAAGGTTATTATGGCACGAGGACAGAATAGCTTCTTTAGATATGTTCTCGCCCAGGCACAGACTTGCACGGGGAGACCAGAGATAAACAATGAAGGAAACAACAGGTTTGCCGAGAAAGAACAAGCCATTATTCGCTCGTCACAGAAACTCCACCCTCCGATGGCATGAGCTGAAGCTCGCTAAGCCAGGGGCCAACAGTAATATTTTAGCTCAGTTCACCTTATGCAGAGCAATAAGCGACCGGAATAAAAAGTCTGCAGGCATTTTGCCAGCAGATCTGTCGTCGACTTCGAAAGGAGTCTGAACTTCGAGTAGACGCAAATATTCCCAGTGCCAGTGGAACAGTGGATGGTACTGAACGAACTTGCATCCCGACTTCTTTCCTCTATACTAATACTAATACAAATAATAATATTCCTCTATTTTTTCTTTCTGACTGTCCTTTCATCTACACCTATTTGATGCTTCCTAGACCTTTTATTTTTCCTTTCTTACAAGGGACCTGAGATTCGAGTGACTAGACTACTGTGAGGCGATTGAATGTCTGGTTGCGAAGGCTTTGCTCGAAAAAAATGTTGCACTTGCTGCCCTCTCTGAGGATGACCTGATAAATGTTTCGTTACCCGAATTTCCATCCGCCAACAGACAAGGATTCCAAGAAGTCGAAGCTCTGTGAGAAGCGAGGGCTCATAAGAGCAAGAAACTGAACCGCCACATGCATGGGCCACCATTCCTTTGCTCTGATTTGACTTGACTAGGGGCTCATGTACTGCTTTCACATTACAACATAATGGTCAGGACATGCCTCGGATATCGTGTTCAAGGGTGGGATCCTGCTCTGGTGTGAGACTCTGCAGTGCTGGCAGACTTTCAGCTTCAGTCCACAAGGGTAGTAGGTGGATTGAGTGGCAAGACATATAGACTCACGGGGCTGAACCCCTTTCTCCTCAAGGCGTAGAAGACCAACAGATGAATTCATAGAAGCCTTCAAAGAGATCAGTGGACTACTCAGACCAAAGTAGCCGACTGCAGAAATAGCCACAGAATCCCAGTTTCGGAGCCATGAGTACAAACTGGTAAAACCAGGATAGTTGAGGTCACTCATGGCAAAATATCTTGCTCGCCCGGTCATCTATGCGTGGAACGGTCTACCGGCTGAAATGGTAGCTGCAGACAAGTTGGTTCAGTTTAAACCCCTTTTGGAATGTTGCTGGTTGGTGGCATTCCCCAGGGGCAACTAATCCATCGTGCACAGGGCGAATTGGGATGCAGCTTTCTTCTTATCTCTTCATCTACCGTTTTCCCGATACCCGTCACTCTCCATCAAAACTTCTGCACTCTAGTCCCACATTTACAGCCCACCTCCATTCAAGGTCCCGCCTATTCCCCACTCGCGCCTGACCTTCAAACATTAGCTCTTAAGCAAAAAGCTGCCGTGTGACCCCATTGACTGGGGGAAGACCTGGGCAAGGACCCAGTTCGTAACCGTGGGTTCACTGCTCTCCTGAGAGCAGAATGAGTCCTTAATTTGTGCCTCCAGAGATTCGGGACTAAAGGGGGGCGATAAAGATGACAAAAGGAAAAAGAATTCGTAGATCGGCTGGAACCAACCGACTCTCGTTTGTGCAAGAATCTGGACTGATCCATTGGCCCGAGCCTTGGGCGGCAGTTCAAATATCTCGCTGTTCAGTTCCTGACTGAGTTCCCACGACGGAGTCCTAAGAGTTACTCAAGCTGGACGGAGGGCCGCAAAGACGAACTTTCCCCAACTATCCAGCGATCTATCCTGCGGGTCACCGGCCCTACAAGGCGCAAGAGGCACTCAAGACTGGTGACCTGAACCCTTTCGCAATGTCCAGCGGTCTATCTTCTCGTTGGTTGGCAAAGCCAGATGCAAAACACCGTCAAGATTTGTACTCCGAGACCTTCCCCTTTTTTACATTAACTCATCGTTCAGTGAACTACCTTCCAGCCTACTGGTGAAATCGTGATAGCAAGATGACCACAAGATCAGGAAAAATGTTGGCTTTACCCTCGAGCCCGTGCAATATCTCATGGTTTTAAGGCTTCATGTCCCGTTTTAAGACACCTGTGAGCAATACGTGGCCAAATTCGAAACGGATCCCAAAATCAGAAAGCTATTGTCCGTAAATTTCTCGATACTAGATTACCAAATGAACAATGACACGAAACGGATACCAACCTCAGTTATGCGATCAGAGGGACTCAGAAAACGAGAGCCTGGTTGGGGCGCGCGAGAAAGAAACACGTGCGTCAGCAGGTCCAGAATAAGGATATGAAAGAGCATCGCGCTGAATGCGGACAAACAAGTGTTGATTCATAGAAGTATACAGTGTATAGAACAAGCCAATAGTGTAAATAAGTAAGTGATGTTAGAGAAACATGAAATTGTTGTGTTTCTGGGGGGATTTTCCACAACCGGTCGTTACACTTTCCAACAAAATCCTCCCAAATCTTGGCAGAGTCAAAGATTTGGAATCAGGGTACTGATTCTCCCTACCTAGACCCTGCTCTCAGTGCGCGTAACTAATACTTCTGACGTCAGCATTCTACTCGTGGTAGCACTCGATCTTGTGGCTAACCGATGCGATGTTGCTCCGCATCGTCCATGAAAACGGCTGATCGATGGCGGGCGTGAAGGAGCAGCATAGGTGATGTCCTCGGGAGAGCCGTCATACCTCGGCTGCGTGTGCTTGTGTGAGTGTGTGTGTGCCTGTGGGTGTCATGGATGAGGTCGCACTCTGGTATGTGGGCAAATATTAACGACTACCACCCACGGGAGGTATCTTCAATAATGTCAATGATAAACGAGGAACAATCATCCCTGAGGAGTGTTTCAGAGGAGGTCATGAAGCATGAACGTGTACAATTCAAGTGTGATTTGTGTCTGTCTGGGTGTACGGTAGAATCACAGCTATTAGCAACATGGAAAAACCTTCCGTAACTTCAACAAACAACAGTGGCACCGCAACGTGTTTGATGGAGGTCATGAAGTGTAAAAGTGTGTTTTGTAAGTGTGCATGTGTAAGGGTGTATGATAGTTCAATACGTCACTACGTCGTAAATGCCCCCTTGCATGGGAGATTCCTTCAACCACTTCAAAGACGAATGAGAAATAGTCCACTGGGTTTCTGTGGTATCAGCTTCCCCGTCTCCACTCTCGCGGAGGCTGATACTGCGTACGTCGAGGATTAGCGTTCCGTTGGCGGTCTTCACCTTCACAGTTCTTATCATTCCGTCAGGGCTTTTGATGGTTTTTATAACCACGCCCAAAAGCCAGGTGCTGAAATACGCGTTTTCGTCTGCGATCGTGACTACATCCCCAACCTTGAATGGTCTTGCTTTGATCAACCACTTCTGTCAAGCTTGCAGAGCCGGTAGGTACCCCCACAGCCATCGCCTCCGAAAAACCTTGGCGAGCGAGTTTGCCTGCTTCCATCCATGGAGGCTGCTCCCACGAAAAATTGTCGGACCTTGGAAACCCTCATTCGACCTTAACATCAATAAGTCGTTCGGGGTGAGCGCCAGATGGGTAGGGTCTTCGTTGGTTACTGGAACCATTGGGTGGTTGTTCAGGGTTCTCTCGACCTCAGCCATGACAATGCCCAACGTTTGGTCGTCGGGCGGCTGTTGCTCAATGGTCGACGCAATATCCGCCTGGTAGACCCAATCAGGCGTTCCCATACGCCGCTGCGGTGGATGGCCTGCGGGAGGTTGAGGTGCCATTGGGTATCACAGGTCACGGTTCGATTTTGCAGTTCTTCTCTGTTCATTTTTTCTTGTAGACGCTGCAGTTCCCGGTCAACGCCCACGAATTTGGACCCATTGTCGTGGTATATATCTGCCGGTATACCTCTTCGGTTGATAAAGCGCCGCAAGGCCCGTAGGAAGATTCGGTTGTCATCGAATGCGCAACTTCTAAGTGCACCGAGCGTGACTTCGAGCACGTCATGATACACCGGTGTCGTCTTTCCAACCTTCTCCCACACTTGATCCGCAAAGGTTCGAAATAGTCCAGCCGTGTGTCACTGAACGGCCACCAGCCCGGAATCACTCTGCATTCTGGCAGCGGGGCCACGAGTTGATTGCCCGCTGCGGCCTTGAGTCTCCTACAATGTACACAAAGTCGGGTTACGCGTTTTGCAGTCGCTCTTCCCCTCCGCAACCAAAGGCGCTTTTGGTTGGCTCCCGCAAGGTGACTTCACCGGCATGTCTGTCCGCGGAGTGGATGTGTTGAATCATTAGGTCTATCAAAGGTTGTCGAGCGGGTAGCAATATGGGGCATTCCGTGGCAAAGCTCATGTGGGAGTTGGCCAGCCTACCATCTACCAGTAGTATTCCAATAATGCGTTTGGGGTTTAAATTCTTCAGGTCGCCTCTCGAGGATGATTTTCTTTTGTCGTTTGGTCCCATTTCTTCCGTCCTCTCGAGTTCTTAGACGAAAGCTTCCCGTTGCATCATCCTGAATATATCGCTTTCTGCCGCTCGTAGTCCATCGGGGCCTACCTGACCCACTCGCATACGTCTGGAGGGGCGAATCCCTTTCATTACTAGCTAACGTCCCTTGGACCTGGCCAATCAAATTATTGAACAAGGTGTCTTCATCCAGGAGGAAAGCCTGACCAGTCGTGACAAAAAGGACGCCGCATCAAAGGCCGTGGCCATCACCACTACGACTTTGATCTCCAGCTCCAATTCCGGATGGGGCTTTAGTTCGTACACAGGCCAGTCCTGTTTAGGCATTTGCGGGGATCTCGGTCCTTCCGTCCACGTGTCGTGTTGCCGGAAGTTGGTCGCACTTCGGGAGCACGGATTAGCTGAGTTATCGTCAGACTTGACGTGTTTCCCCTGGTTTATGGTCGTTTCGTGGTGGGTGGTCGTGAGTCGGCTAGCAACGAAAGTACTGAACCGGCTCCTGACGTTGTTAATACAGTGCACTACTATCTCCGAGTCCGCTCGAAAACTAGTCGACCAAATTAAGAGGTCGAGACATCTTTTCACCGCTTGTATCTGCCCTGCCTGCTAGCACGGCTGCGATGAGTTCAAGGGGCGGGATCTAGACCGACTTCGGTGGGGCGACGCGAGCTTTAGAGAACAGTATCCTCGTAGTATGTCATCCATCTCCCGCGCACCATCTTCCGTAAACCAAGGCTCCGTAACCGACTTCGGATGCGTCAGAAAAGGCGTGTAGTTCTCCCGTCCGTGTTGTATGACCAGGGGGAAAACGTCGTGGGATCCGTATGTCCTCTAGTTTCTTTAAGGTGTTCAGAAATTCCTCTCAATACAAACGGGCTTCTCGGTCCAGTGGATAGTCCCAATAAACTTCCTTACGGCAGAACTGCAGCAGCAGGATCTTTCCGGGCAAAAGCCAGGGAGAGACGAAACCGAGCAGATCGAACAAGCTAGAGAGAGCAGATAGTGTACCATGACAGGTTACCTGCAACTCGGGAAAGTCCGGCTCGAAAACGAAGTCTTCCACTTCTGCTTTCTATTATAGTCCTAGAAGACATTCGGTAGGGAATGGAGAGCCGGCCGAATCTACAACCCTTTCAGCCCTTTCGTAGTACGGAACGACTCCGAGCTCTTTCGAAGCGTTCGACATTAATTTCGTTGGATGGAATCTGCCCTCTTCTAGCAATCTTGTCAGTCTTCTGAACTGCGCTAGGGCCGAGTCTACATCGTCAAATAACCCAAAGTAGCCGACGGTGTAGGAGGTTCTGCTGACGCTATCTACTACCTACCGGTGGGCCAAAGCTCCCTGTTTATTCGCTGATTCCCGAGGGGCGTAGTTCGCTCAAAAAGGTGATGATATCGCTCCGAATGGGTGGTCGGTCATCCTTTAATTCATGACTTCTTTGTTCAGGTTGTTCTCTTTCCACCACAGGAAACGTAATGCATCTCGTCCCCCTACCGGTATTTCCACCTGGTAATACATTCCCTTGATGTAGGCACACGAAACCACTCTATTCACCCTGAAACGGCACAAAACTTCAATCAACGGCGTGGTCCAGCCAGGCCGTTGTAGTAGGCGATCGTTTAACGACTTGCCCTGGAATTCGGCTGCACAGTCGAAAACCCCCAGCAGACTTTCGGGTTTCTTGTGGTCAAGAATCTGGTCGTGAGGCAGATACCAGATCCCCTTCAGACTGTCGGTGGTTGCGGGCAACCTTTCAACGTAGCCGAGAGCTTCGTTTCGCTTCACCACCTAAGCGTATCGCTCCCACAGATCCTGGTCCCGAACGAAGTGTTCTTTCAGTCGTAGCCTCTTTTTGGAGCGCAGTTCCTGTTATCAACCAAAGGGTCAGCTGGTGTGCGCCATGAAAGAGGAACCTTGAACTGTTTTTAGAGCCTCCGGTTCCTTATCGAACTGTTTGCAGAGCGAAATGGTCCTCTTGAGACAATGATAGTCCTTCTTCCTCAATGACTTGAAACCCCTTTCCATACGACCGCTGCAATTTATACTCGATGTCGTCCGCTTCTGCTGATACGTAAGTTGCCGAACCACGCCCCCCAGCTGGACCGTATAACATCCATCCCAGAGCCGTGCGTACGGCATAAGGTGCCTGGCGGTCGTCCACTCTCTGGTCAAGTACCTAATGCGCCTCTGGCACGTCGCAGCCGATGAGAAGATCCACTACGTCGTCTTCCCAGTCTACAACGGTGACCTCCTGCAGGTGGGGCCACTCAGTCAAGATTGCGTTGACCGACTTTAGTGCTCGCATGGGAAGATCAGCTAATGTGAATGCTTCCGTTGGTTCGATTTGCTCGTTAGTGTCTAGAGAGATGGGTTGGAACATCAACCGGCAGGCAGTCATTACTTGTGCTCTGCTCACCGTGCTCACTGCAAACAACGTCGAACCTTTGGGGGGCCGATGTTTTTCGGCAAACCTCTCCTTCACTAGGGTAGTGTTCGGTCCACTGTCGACGAAGGCCAACGCTTTGACCACCCCAGTTGGGGTCATCGCTGTCACGGCAACTACTCCCAAACCTACTGTTGTCCTACGAAATATCTTTCCAGCGACAATGCACCGGCCGGGGACACAACAACTCAACGCTTGCTTACTTGATCCAAAAGGAAAGCCCAAGGGTGTGGTCAGAGAGCGGTGAATACTCTCACCCTCATATACATGCATCCAGGAGAGTCTCGCCGTAAAACTTGAAGGCTTTCTGCACCATTAGGCAGCAGCAGTTGTGGATAAAGTCTACGTAGTTATAACGCCACGTTTAGCTGCATGATGTGTATGCGCAAACCGGATAGCTAAGTAAGTCGAGGTGGTTCTCAACAGTTGGGACATCTTTCACAGCCGCCAGTCCGATATTCGAAGCCAACTGTCTGTTGTAGGACGCCTACCAGTACCTGAGCTCTTCCGACGTTCGACAAACACTGGGCAATACACAAGGGACACATCTAATTATCAAAAAATGTTCTTCTACGCTTAACAAGGAGTGAGCTGATAGCAGATCTCTCCTTGATTCGCAAAACAAATGCCGTAAAAGGAGGGCTTGCTTATTTATCCCCAGAAAACGCGTGCATGTAGTCTGCCGGAGCGGGTATTTATCTCATTATCTGACAAGCTTCTGAAAAGCGAATCCCATACGTCATCGTCCCGCTGTTTTTCGGGAAAGGCAGTCAGCATCAGTCCTTGCTTCTCCTGGGTTTCCTAAGAACATCAGTGGTCTACCAATACTGCCACCTCTTTGTGTGCACCGTGGGCAGTCAAAGTAACCACCGTGATGCTTCATTTTGTTTGTCATAACTTTTGATGGGGTCTCAGCCATTAGGCTAGACATAACTATGCGGAAGAGTATGCATTCCCGTCGATCACAAATGCCTTGAACAAGCAGAGGTTTCGGTTCCCGAAAGCAATCATCCAAGTATTCCATCATATCTGTAGATTTTGTCATCCTGTAGTGGAGACCCACCAATAATACCTGTGATAATGGATTACACACACGGCCTAGAATAGGCCGTAGCTGTAAAGATGACTCACGCAACAAAGTCAAGCCATCTACATGCGGCTGAATAGCTATTTCATCTGCTGCGTGCACTGCACTGGAATCCATTGCATGCTGTAAACGTTCGTCCAGCCCAAAGTGGACGTATTCACCGCTGCCTATGGACAATTTTGGCATTGACGTGGTGATCTGAACAAAATTCGAGGATCTATCGACTAATTTGGATGACCCTGCCAGAATGTACGAAGTAGAGTTCTGGCATTCACCATAGAGAGAAGCATTTGCATGGCTGCCGGTCACGCGACAGGAAGTGCCGACAGTCCTGGAATTAGGTCTGATGCAATAAACGCATTTAGCTGATGCAAAGGCGAACCATCGTTTCTCAGGATTTTTACTTCCTGGAGGGATTTTGGGGAGACCGTCTTTTACTAAAGGTCGTCGTCTCATACCTTCGATTTACCTGAGGCGTGAGCGGTAGGTGCAAACCGCGGCTCTTCTTCTTTACTGTTCGCGTAACAGAGTTGTAAATTTTGTGTATCATCCCCAACTTTCCCCTATACCTTACTCATGATGATTTAATGAATGGCCCGTGGGAGATTGTGGAAATATCTGGTGCTTGGACATCCGTCGGCGGATGGAAGCATCAAGCACATCTTCGCTGTCCGCATTTCCTTATTTTGGTGATGACCCCTTTTCCAAACTATATGATTTATGTAGCAATATAAAGTTCGGAAGGAGCAGAAAATATTACCATTTGCAGCGTTTACTCAGTTGTTGGTATCCGAAGCATTCAAAGATTCCACGTCGGCATGGGTGGCAAAGAGTTAATAGTATATCATGATTAGTTATAAAAGTCTGCCAACTGCGAGAAAACCTTAGCTTCTTCCACCAAACATGGTTAGGAATGGATTCACTCTGTTGCTAAGCCAATGTGGGTCTGATAACCAATACACTGGCACTGCAGTAGACAGTGAATATATATCCGATATTTAGTAAATCAAATAACCACCTAAAAGTGATATAAGCTTTCGTCATTGGCCCAAGAGGAGACCCGTTACAAGACGACTTAGGGTTAGCTTGCAATCTTTAACGAATCTCGTGACAGAAAGGCGCACCTTAGTAAAACGAAAGAGGACAATGAGTGTCGGAGACGGTGTTTCTTGAAGAAGTTCTGGAAAAACGCAGGGCACTCATTTTATAGTGATGAATTGAGGAGCATTTTGGTAGTAAAATCACAGCAACCACCTGGGAATGATAAAAGTCGGGGGAAAAATAAAATGCGTATTTCTCTAAGATCATGGCATTCATGAAGATGAAATTTCATAATTGGCCATCTTCGGCCTAGCTAGTAACGTTACCGAACTTTCCCTATTGTTTCTTTGATGAATTACAGTTCTCAATAGTACCGTTTGGGGACTTTTTACTTCTTCGCGCTGACTCGGAGAAGTCTGGTACGATTTCCGGAGTCAGAAATAACTCAATGAGTTTTTCTGATTACTTGGGCTAAGTTTCACCACAGAATTGCCAAATCAAGCAGTGGCTAGCCTATAATGCCAGGGAGATAACAACTGGCACTGAGGTACGGGCAGATACTTAAATGATGTGAGCCAGCTAATAGTCAATAAAAGCTCCATAAACAGGGTCGCGGAAGGTGATTTCAGGTGAGCCCGGACCGGAAATTCTTGGAGAAGGCACATGTTGATACTTCGTGATAATAATATTACAGATTCACAGCCAAACGGCGTAGTTTCATTGTGAATAGCCATTCCTGCCGGGAATGGCACAAAACCGGGCCTAAATTATGAAAAAACCAAAAAACGAGACTTTCTGATTTTCACGTCTAGACGACCCTGACCTCAGTTTTGCATGTTGCAGTAGAAGTTGGTTGCATACAAATTTGATAGGGCTTGCGGGAGTCTTCTCGCCTGGGGTTCGAACATAGTCCCAGTCTATATCCGGAAAGTGGAATCCCTCAGCATTGACGGCTTTCCCATAAGCCGACATAACGGTCTGTGGGCAGCAAAGAAGCCAGACTTCCTTCACCTTTGATCAAAATGGACTCCATTAGTGGACTAATGTTAATCTGTCAGGTCTCATATTCAGTTTGCGTGATGCTGTTTGGATGTTGGCCGGCATAAAGCCCACACTTGTTTCTTGCTCATAACTATATGCAACAAAAACCAGAGTTTTACTCCTTCTTACTTCTGTTTTATCCGCAGTGTCTATGTTGCACACTACAGGAACATGAATGGCTACTTTAACACGTGGTTTTAGCAGAGCTCCCAATATGTTCAATGTGAACTGCTTCCACTACAGCCTCCTCTCATTTGTTCCAGATGTTGCACGCACTGGCACTTAACACGGTAGGCCCTACTACCTGATTTGGGTTGCGCGAATTTCACTAGGGGCTCAGCCTCAAGCGCTCATTAAATTGTTTGAGGTTTCTTCGTGGTACACTGGAAATGACGCCCAGAAGTGTACTTGAAGATTTAGGCGTTATTGTACTAGTTTGAGCGGTGACTGTCACGATACCACAGTTTTAGTTGATCAGAATCAAGTTAAAGGCATATGGCTCAACGGGCTTCCTTCGGCACATCCGGTCGGGAAGCTTTTGCTCTCTATTTGGATAGATCCCGCCTCACGCTGATTCTTCCTGCTTGCCCTTTTTGCTTCCTTCTGCTGCCGTGGGAATGAAGTCCCATACCCTGACACTTCTAAGCTCCACCAGGATAAGTCGCGTCCTCTGTTGTTTGTCAGTCAATGCTTTCTGCCTGCGCGGTCTGAAGGCCCTCCTAAATGACCCAGGATCCGGGTACCCTGCTAACTTTCTCAACTCGCAATTTTCACTTGTATTTCTCGGTCTCTTAGCTTCGGCACCCTATACACATGCTGACGGATTCCCCTGGTTATATAAACATAGTACATGTCCAACTAAAAGTTTCAAGCTATATTTCTCTTCGTCTAGAGATTTTGTCTATGTGCTTACCCTCCATTCTATGACCTTAAGTTCTACCTCATCCAGTTGTAGCTGGTTGGACATTTCTGTCAGGGCTTCAATACCTACGGGACGCTCGGCAATCGTGCTTACCCTTTAGTAGCTCTTCTTCAACTGGCTTGCTAGATCACAACTACTGCTGTGTCGCATGGCTGGTCAACGGCAGTGTAGGCTTTTGCATCATTGGATATTTAGGTTTTTATTATCCTTATTTGTTTTCAGCTTTTACGTGCCTACGAAAGATACTTGTGCCCAGCGCAAACGTGGAACTCTTTCACCGTTAATTTACCGCTTTCCTGGTGAAACCAGGTGCTACGCACATCACAGCTTATGCCATCGTTACCAATTCTGCAAAGTCTGGGGCTCTCCAGCAAGTCGGTTGTCAGCTTGACCTTTCCAGCACCTGGTCAGGGGGTAATAAATGAATCAAATTGGCCCAGCGATGAAAAGTTAGAAAAGGGAATACCTTAATCTTCCGCTGCTAGAAGTTGGTTCAGAGCTTGGTAAGACCTACTTTTGAGCAGGAGAGCATCTGAAGTTCACGACGACCTCAAGCCTACCTCCAATACGCACCTGATCTTTGGGGTTCCGCGCGATTATCTGAATTGATTAGAATTCCGCTCCATACTATGTAGCTTTCATGTATTATTTTCTTTATTTAAGTCCGCCTTGTATCTGTGCTGGGGCGCCGATTGTTCCTCCTCAAACTTCGGTATCTACACTTAGAAGCAGGAAGCACCATTTGACGTGACGGACATTTGGCCTATTGGAGGCATAGAACGGACCAATTCTTAATCGGCTCTTTGGTTCAACGCGATCTAGACGCGGTATACCAGTGGTCAGTGGCATAGGATATTGCACCCAATGTGAGCAAATGCCAACTTTGGATCAGGGGGAAGGACCACGGCCCACACGATATATGGGGCCACCAGACAATCGGGAGGCGCTGGCTCAGACCATAGAAGCCCGTGACCTAGGGGTGATGGTAAGAGCTGATCTTAAGCCAAGTCGACAGTGCCTGAAAGTAATACCGAAAGCACATAGAGCCCTGCACACAGTTGAGAAGGGCGGTCAGCTCTAGGAAACTGAGGGTCTTATTGCCGTTGTACAAGGCTTTTTTGAGATCTCGTCTATGAAACTGTGCCCAAGCGTGAGGGCCATATTTGACGAGGGATATCAAGGCTATCGAGCAGCTACAACGACGAACCACGCGAGGGTGCGGAGAATACTGGCACTTGTCCTACGAACAGAGGTTGGAGCAACTAGGGTTATCTTCTCTAGAAAGAAGACGGGGTGAGTTCATAGTGTTCTTCAAAATACCAAAAGGATTTACAGATGCACGAGTTCGCACAGGGGCCTTATTTGGACTGCAAGGGAATAGCTGCCTCAGAGGTCATGTATTGACAATTAGGAATGAGAGATACTTGACTCCCCTCAGAAGTCAGTCTTTGCAGTTGGGGTCTCTAATGAATGGAATAGGCTGCTATTGGATGTGGTAAGCATCACCACAGTGTCTGAGTTCAAAAGGAGATTAGATAAGGTGTGGATGACTGTATTAGAAGAAATACGACCAGGAGTCTACTACCGATTTTTGTAGACTTTAACCCTCGTGGAACCCTTATCTGGTACTTACTACCCCTCACTATACTATCTTTACTACCGGGGAGATTAACCGCAAGGTGTGTGTGTGACTAATGGCTGTGATCCGAAAGGTTGTTGAAGGGAAACCGGGTTGGAGACCTAACCTGAACCCTAATTCACTGTAGCTAAGTATTGAAGAAGAGTCATCTCCCTCAATTGTTGAAGCACCGGGGGATCCAAGGAGCCCACTCGTGCAAGAATCTGCACATTCAAGCATCCCACCGTCAAGTCCGGAGACCGAATTTGAATGAATTGAACGTAAAACCTCATCGCACGTCAACTGCAAGGGACATTGTGCATCGTGAGCTTTTACCGAGAAGGTATGCAACAAACGAAAACGTCAATTACAAAAACCTCAGACGGACCACCGTGCTACCCCTCATCCATCGACTGAACACACTTAAAACTCACAACCAGGGAATATCTCGTACCACCTGCCATCTGGGGCATCGTTGAAGGACTAAACTCTCCGCAGATCTGTCATTCCACCAGGCAGACCGTTTCAGCTGTTCACCACCCTGTTGCCGAAGGAGTTTGTTCTAGTAAGCAACCTGGCTCGAACACTCCTCAGCTTCTTTTCGTGTTCCCCCCTTCTGGAATCTAAGACCATTTTGAATAGACTATCCGGCCTGAGACCAAAACAACCATTCATTTCCCAGAACATTTCTGAGATGCCCTCGTATTTCCCTCCTTTCCAACAAGAAAAGATTGAGATCACAGGGTCTCTGTGTAAGTCTCATCCATCTGCTCTTCAACCGTCCGTGTAGCGAGACGTTGAACTTCCTCTAAGCAGGCGGCGTCCTTTTTGTAGAACGGTGTCCAAACCTGCATGCTACTCTCTAATTGACAGCGGGCTCAAGCCATGTACATAGTTACGAATATTCCCGGCTGCCGGTAAGACTGTGCTGATCGCAGTCGGAAGGGCACACCGCTGGCCTTTTGTGCGGCAGCTATGCATTGCTCCGACCGTTTAAAGTTACTGCTGATGACGAGCCCGAGGTCTTTAAAATTAATGACTACTTCAGTGGTGAACAGCCCTTGGCCATGAACGACAACTAGGCTTTCTGTTGACCCTGACAGCAAAAGGCATTTTTTCAGCGTCCATCAGTAAGTTCCACCTGTGCGCCCAGTCCAGGACCGTTCCCATATCCCTGCCTAAGCCGACCCCACCCTCAGATCGGACAACCTTCAAGTCATCGGCGAAAGTGAAACGAGAAGACTAAGGGGAGGGTGCCAGTTCGCCAATAAACAACAGGAATAGCACCGGGCCTATGAGGGATCTCTGGGGTGCACCATTGGTGACATTCACCAAACTGGGACACTTGTACCCTACCTTGACGTAAGACGTCTTGCAAGAGAGGAAGCCCGCCAACTACTCGTTTACGGGTCCACCCATACCGAAGGTCTCCATCTTCCACAGCAAATGACAATGATTGACGGAGTCGAATTTCTTGAGAAAGTCAACGTAATATTCCCCAACTTGCTCCCGTTCCTTAGGTCACTTCATTCAAAAAGCACAGGAGATTGGTCAGACAAGATCTATTTTTTAAGAACCCATGCTGGGCTTAGCTTAGCATGGAGTACTCCAGTAAATGCTGATAGATGTGGTCGCGGATTATCTTCCTAGGAACTTTACACAGGATGCAAGTTAGGCTCACCGACCTACAGTTACGCATAGCCAACCTACGTCCGTTCTAATGTATTGCCACTGCGGCCGTGGTTTTTCAGGTCACGTCAGGCCACAGGTGTAACGACCGGTAGCAGAAAATCCCCCGAAAACACATCGATTTCGTGTTTCTTAACATTACTCACTTATTTACACTATTGGCTTGTTTTGTGCACTGTATGTTTTTAGGAACCAAGGTTTGTTTGTTCGCGTCCAACGCGCCACTTCATCACATCCTTATTCTGGGCCTGCGTGTTGAACTTGCCCGTTTCTCGCGCTCCACAATTTGGTTCTCGTTTTCTGAGTCCGTGTGATCGCATAATTGACCCTGGTATCCGCTTTGTGTCATTGTTCATCAGATAATCTTTTATCGTAGAATTTACGGATAATGGTGTCCTGATTTCGGAATCCGTTGCAAATTCGTCTACGCATTGCTCGAGGCTGTCTGACAATACTCAGATAATTAGCTTGGAACGAGAAAATACGCAACATGCCAAGAAAAGGATCGAGGCAATTGGAATCCGCACAAGAAATTACACGGCATGTAACTGGGGAGGTTTTGGGTACCTTTGATTCTTTAGTTAATGCTAGGTCGCCTAGTCCTGTCAGTGCTAGCTCATGTATTACTGAGGGTTATACGGATGACAAGAATGTCGATCCATTTAAGTTAAGGATATTAGACTTAGAACCACAACTAGTATCGGCTAGGCAACAGGCCCAGGAAGCAGAAGAGTAGTGTAGACAGAACGAGCGCGGGCAAAAGTCCAACGACTACGACCTATCCGACAGATCGGGATAAATAAAAATACGAAGCTGTGCGCCGGTCTTCGAATATAAAACATCGACGCCACCAACAGTTTTCGAAGGGGGATCTGAACACTGCAGCAAGTTTGTCAGGCAGTCCTAAACTTTCGCCGAAAACAAGATAACCGACCCTGGGCAAAAGCTCCTCTACCTGACTCACTACGGTCGAGGCCGAGAAAGAGAAGCTATCGATGGGTGCACCATGCTCGAACCGGAACAGGGCAAAACACAAGCAAGGAGGATTTTAAGGGACTTGTTTGGCTAATCATTCAGGGTAGCCCGTAATCTAATAGAGTGCTTGATGGTAGAGGCCAAAAGAACCGAGGGCAACGTCAATGAAATGGTCGACCTAGTGGTCAAAATGCCCTCGACTATTTGGGGTACAGGGCTGACCTAGATGCAATGCACACTTTAGAAGGCATAGTCCCTCACCTCTCTCCCGAACTACAGGATCGGTGGGCGGAAGAAGCAGAACGGATAAGCCGAAGAGACCGGGAGGCTAACTTCGAAGACCTGACCGAATACTTGGACAGGCAAACCAAGATAGCCGACAGCAGGTTCGGCCGACTTATCCGGGACAGCAACCGGGCAAACAAGACCAGTACTAGCCAGGCTCAGACCCCTGCACGGGAACATCCAAAATACCAACATTGGGCCAATGCACACGCCACTTCAAGTGAGGCTATAGGGCATCCAGATTTCAGGTCCTGTGACGCTAGCCATGGGTTACTAGAATGCCCGAAGTTCATCAAAGCCGCAATGGACGAACGTTGGGGGACGACGAGGGCGACAAGAGCTTGCTTTGTATGCTTCAGGCGTCCATGGCATTTCTCTGTAGACCGTCCTCGCGGAGCAGGGAATAGGCCAAAATAGTCAACACCGACCTTGTGGAACGGACACTATCCAGCATCAACTGGCATCGGCGGCAAGGATGCCATTTGTTGGGCACTATGATCTGAGCTCTTTCTACGACAGCTGGTGCAGGAACGAATTACCCTTTTGACTGTTGTACCGCCTTGAACAATCCAGTATCTTTGCCGTGTTGCGGCCAAAACTTGAGAGGTAGCGCGATGCCCTTCCATTGCATTGTAATGACGAGTGATTAAATCCGTTACCGGATGTCTCTCCGGCAGGATTGCAGGATGTTTAGAGCTCGGCTCGTGACTGAAGTAATCCAGCTGCCCGCCGACACGCAATTTTATCAATTATTACAGGACATAAGGTCTTCAAGTGTCCTGATTCTGAATGCCGGGATTCCCAAGGTTTCGAATTATAAGACACAAGTCGATTTTGGTCATCGGCAAAGCCACTCCTTTGCACTTCGCGCACGATGTCGTGTTCGGCCTTACGAATTTCATCGAGTGTTATTCGCCGTACTGGTACTTCAATGCGAGTCTTCCTACCCATGCGGTACAGCAGATAACCTTGAAACCGAACTAGCCAGGACACAACATTCCACCGTTTCGTCCGGCTGAAAAACTTGACAGATAACGGATTTGGCCCTCGGCTTAATAAACTGACATCTGCTGTCGGTCTTTTGAACTCAGTCTCTGTTATTATGTCCGCATTTGGCAAACTAATCGGGCACCATACACGTGGAAGCACCAAACATTCCGGGCCAGAGATCCACTGTTTTGATTCTACTAGTGTATATGATCCTCTCGAAGCTGCATCTTCTGGGTTGCTCTGCTATGGCACATGTCATCACTAGTCAGGTGATGACAGCGCGTGGATAGCACTTAGCCTGCTTGCCACGAAAATACTGAAGCAAGTAGTAGTTTTGTTAATGTAAAAGAAGGACGATCGATGAATCCGCCCGGAAGAACGTTTCGGCAGATTGCCATCGTACGAACGATTTTACTTCATGCACCACGCAGGCGGCTAACTTGGCGGCGGCCAACTTGAGCCGGGGTATGGTAACGATCTTCAATAGCGCCACTCTGGATTTAGCCACCAAAATAGAGCAACTAACCGAAGCAACGTCAGCGCAAAAACGAGCATATACTACGGCCCCAAAGTCCGTCTCGGAAGCGTCACAAGAAACATGTAGCTGGGGATGATCGTCCTTCTCTCCCTCAACTCTAACGCGTCTTGGAATCTTGGAGCTGGGTAACTCAGTCATGAAGTTAGGCCAGGAATTCCACGACTTCAAATGTTTTTCTCCAATCCTATCATCCCAAGCAAAGCCTTCTCGGAACAGATTTTGAGGCAACACCTTGGCTGGCAGAATGGCAGGACCTATTACTCCTAGAGAATCGTAAAGAGCAGAAATGGCGGATAACATCCTTCTTCTCGGAGGCGTATTACCAATTATGTTCAAGCGAAAACAGAACGTATCCCCTTGGGTGTCCCATTCCAGACCAAGAGTCCTTTGTGCTGGAGTTGGTTTTACACTGATATCGGCCGTCGGTGCAGCAGTGTCATGCTCAGGTATGGCCCGCAACATCTCCTCTATGTTTGATACCCATTTTTTTCAAATAGAATCCTCCTCTTCCTAGCATCTCTCTAGCTTGACCTGCGAAGGTCTTCACGAACTCAATGGATGCAAATGATATTAAGCAGTCGTCCACACAAAAGTTCTCCGACACTGAGTTGATAACGAAGGGTTCATAGGCTAGATTCCCCATGGCTGTTTGTTTTAACGCAAAGTTCGCACAAAAAGATGTTACTCCGAAGGGGTGAGCTGTCATCTGGTATTCACATTGCTGCTGTTTTGGGTCATCATTGTCCCACTGCAGGATTCTTAGGGCGCCACGGTCCCGCGGGTCCACTCGAACTTGCATAAACATTTCTTCTACATCTGCTACAATGGCTACCTTCTCCTCTTGTAACTGCAGCAGAACGCTAACCAGGTCGTTGGTAACCGGTCGTTTGAGGATACTTCTCTGAACATTGCGGTGCAATCTATAACCATCCTTAGTTTTTCTGGTTTCTAAGGGTTGACGACAGCGTGGCATGGCGAATACCATCTCGGTGAAAACTTTGGTGCCAGCTGTTCGGCGGGGACGGGGGTCATATATCCCTTGTCTCTGTTTCTTTGCATGACCATTTTATACCTTTCACAGAAAACTCTCTCACTCTGAAACCTTCGACCAAGAAAGTAAAACCTCCGGGCGGCTACTTCAAAGTTGTTGGGCATAGGTTCAGCGATTTTTTCCATGGGAGGGCCAACTGATAACGCCCATCAACTAGTTTCATGGACCGTTCTGCAACCGATGGCACCTTCTGGTCCTCCAGTGATGGTGCTTGCTTGGTAGGTTCATTGTCAGAGAAGTCTGCATCACACAGCCTTCAAAGCTGTTCTGAGATGGTGACTTGTTCCTTCATCAGGTTGTTCACGGTGGACTCCCGGTTTTTGGTTGGCCCTAGAGGTCCGAGGATCATCCGCCTAAAATGAGATTTTACTGCGTAAGGTTCACTTCTGTTTCCAATCCGCTGCTCTAAAACCCAGTGAGCCTCTGTCACGTCAGGACCTATCAGTATTTCTAACTTAACAACTCCAGCACATTCCACGGGAACATCGCTAAGATGCGGCCATCGACCCTTGACCGACCGCAAGTCCATACGCGGAGATCTAGAGAACAGCCGGTTGACACAAAGGGCATGCTCCACTGAAACGTTGGCTGAATCACCCGGAGATACCACACAAAGATTCACGACCCCCGATTCTATCTTGGAGCGTCCACTCACTGTTCCGATAGTCATACAGGACGGCACCTGAGACAGGCCAACCTGTTCCACCAGACCCTTCTCTATCAGACCCTCTTCGGAATCATCATCTATGAGCGCGTATGTTAGCACGGTCCCTTTGGGTCCACTGGTTTCCACTGAGATAATGCCAAGTGCTACTCCGTAACCAGTGGTGCGATGGGCTGCACACTGATACTTTTCTGGGAAAGCTACACTCAGTTTGTCGCGATGCAGTAATTCGTGGTGCCTGGCACTACACCCGAACTTCCTATATGCCGTGGCCAGGATACAATCCGCTGCACGAAGTCCTTCCTGCAGGCATACGAAACAGCCACCATTTTGTCGAAGCGAATTCCATCTGTCGCTAACTTCTATTGCTGCTAACTTTGGGCAGCTATCTGAGTTGTGTCCCTCCTTGCATACAATAAATGTTTGTTCTTTTCCACCTATAGATTTCGAACGAGTAAAGTTTGCTTGAAGGTCACTCCTGTAAGCTGAGTTACAAGGCAGGGCTGATTATTTCGCCGTAGCTGACAGAACTATCCGCCCAAATCGACTTCGGGCTATTCGAGCTTTTCTGCTACGGATTTCCTCAGTTGTTTGGCATTCGGCACACCTGACGCATCGGATGTTTCGTCTACGAGTCGTGCCCATCGATGTTGCGGCGGCCGAGATAGCATACGAACGACCCCTCTCTAAGGTGACCACTGAGTTAAGATCCGCATCGTATTCAAGCCGAGATAGGGCAATTTCGCAGCCCTGTCATTCTATCGCAAATTTTGTCAGTGGATTGGCATTGCCCGCGTTAGACATGACGGCTGACAACAGACTGTTCAACGGGGATCGTGCAACGACATGCGTCTGACCAGACAGATCCTTGGGGATTTCACAAGCTTTTCGATATCCCTGGTTCGGGGGTAACATAATGCATTCTTCTGTTGCCCCTTTAGCTTTTCCCTTGCAGTAGCACAGAGGAAACAGCTATCTATGGCCTTCATCACTGATTCTACTCTCGATATAATATTCAAATTATTTCGCAAACCTAAAATATCATGTTGCGTCATCATCGAACTCAGCTAGTTCTACCTTATGTAGCTGCATTTTGCATAAGGCATCTCGCGTTTTCTCTTGTAGTGGAAAGTGGGGTTCACGGGGTAGATTGTGATCCTGTTTCTCACAGTCGCTGAGGAACCTTTCGACCTCCTCTGACTGATCAACTGCATCCGCTCTAACAGGATCAAAACTTCATCTTACTCTGAGAGTTCGAAAGTCAGTCGTGCCATCTGAAGCTCATTTCTTGCCTTCAAGAGACGGTGCTAATACTTTGATCGATTTTTTTCGATTAGCTGTTTTTCCTTCAGCTAAGCTAGTAGAAGCACATTTCTCGCAGAATTTAAACTAGGTGGCGTTTTTGACTTACAACTAACCCGTGAGCCAGGCCAAGAAACCTCATCAAAAGCGTGGGACCAATGGGGTTGGACTTGCTTCTTATCCTCGGGTACAATTATATGCGATCGGTTAGTGACGGGCATTCTTATGGCCGGCTTCCTGATTTCAAGCTCTTTGAGAACTGTGACGAACTCCTAGCAGTCGATGAGATACACGTAACACAATCCGAAAAGCGCCAGGCGTCCAACTGTGATTTTTCAATACGGTTCTTTATAAAACAATCATGAATATGACGAAAACTGCACAAACCTCAACGGTAACCGCTCAGTGAATCAGAGTCAGCTAAATGCGAGCGAATTCAGGTTCGCTTGAAGTTCAAGCGGTCAAGCCAACGAAATTTCTATGGAGACTGTGGGTCAAAAGTCCTAAAACGAACCAAAGCACGCATCGGTCAGAGGTCAATTGAGGTCAAAGTCCAGTGTGTAGTTTGCCGGATGAGCAAGTGTGGCGCAAAAAGTTATTGAAAAACATATGTTGGAGTGAGGGTAGGGGGTTAGATCGACCCTGAGCAATAGCCTCGAATTCGATTGTTCTATCGATTACAGGTAGCACTGTGGTCCGTCTGAGGTTTTGTAATTGACGTTTTCGTTTGTTGCATACCTTCTCGGTAAAAGCTCACGATGCACAATGTCCCTTGCAGTTGACGTGCTATGAGGTTTTACGTTCAATTCATTCAAATTCGGTCTCCGGACTTGACGGTGGGATGCTTGAATGTGCAGATTCTTGCACGAGTGGGCTCCTTGGATCCCCCGGTGCCTCAACAATTGAGGGAGATGACTCTTCTTCAATACTTAGCTACAGTGAATTAGGGTTCAGGTTAGGTCTCCAACCCGGTTTCCCTTCAACAACCTTTCGGATCACAGCCATTAGTCACACACACACCTTGCGGTTAATCTCCCCGGTAGTAAAGATAGTATAGTGAGTGGTGTAACACAGGTCCGTGCAATGCGTAGCCAAATTCACAACGGATCCCGAAATCAAAAGGCGATTATCCGTGATATTCTACGATACTAGATTATTGAATGAACAATGACACCAAAAAGATACAAACCTCAATAATGAGATTACAAGGACTCAACAAGCGAGAAACCGAATTGCGGCGTGCGGGGCATAGCGTGCATCGGGTATGTGCGTGTTTGTTTGGATGTATAATGGAATCACATGTGCTGCCACACATCAAAGAAGGACTTACTGCAACGGCAACGAAAGACTGTGAGCACCTTACCGTGTTTGACGGAGACCATGTGATATAACGGGTACAATTCAGGTGAGTGTGCGTCAGGGTGTATGATGGTTCGATACGTGATTGTGTCGGGATTGCTTCCATATATGGTGTTTCTTTACCCACCTCGATGACTAGTGCGAAACAGTCTACTGGGCCTCGGCGTTATCAGATTCTCCGCCTTCGCTCTCGAGTAGGCTAATACTGAGTATGTCACGAATAAGCACTCCGTTAGCTGCCTTCACCTGCACCGTTCCTATCATTCCGTCAGTGCTTTCGATGGTTTCTATAACTACTCCAAAGACCACGTGCTGAAATGTGTGCGTTCGTCTGCGATCATCACCACATCCCCAACCTTGAATGGTCTGGATTTTACCAGCCACTTCTGTCGAGTCTGAAAAGCCGGTAGGTACTCCCACAGCCAGCGCCTCCAGAAAACCTTGGCAAGATAAATCGCCTGCTTCCATCCGTGGAGGTAGCTCCCACGAAGGTTTACCGGACCTTGGAAACCCTCGTTCGACCTGAACGTCAACAAGTCGTGCGGGCTAAGCGCCAGGTTGGTGGGGTCGCCGTTCATTACTGGAACCAGGGGGCGGTTGTTCAGAATTCTCTCGGCCTCAGTCATGACGGTGTTCAGCGTCTCATCGTCGGGCGGTTGTTGCCCCATGATTGACAGCAACATCCGTCTGGTGGACCGGATCATGCGTTCCCATACGCCGCCTCGGTGGCTGGCCTGTGGAGGGTTGAAATACCATCGTATGCCGTAGGCCCCGGTTCGATCCTGCAGTTCGTCTCTGTTTATGTTCTTGTGCCAACGCTGCAATTCCCGGTGGGCGCCCACATAGTTCGACCCATTATCTGAGTATATATCGGCCGGTACGCCTCTTCGGTTGATAAATCTGTGCAAGGGACGAATCGGTCATCATCGAATGTGTGACTTCTAGGTGTACCGCGCGTGACTTAATGCACGTCATGATACACCCATATCGTTTTTCAACTTTCTTCCCCAACTTGATCCACAGAAGCCCGAAATAGTCCAACCTGGTGTCGCTGAACGGCCACCAGCCCGCAGTCACCCTGCATTCTGGTAGCGGGGCCATGTGTTGTTTGCCCGCCGTGGCATTGCGTCTCCTACATTGCACACACCGTCGGATTACGCGTTTTACAGTCGCTCTACATCTCAGCAACCGAAGGCGCCTTCGGATGACGCTCGTCACGTGACTTTCCCCGGCATGTCCCTCCACGACGTGGACGTGTTGAATCATTAGCTCTACTACACGTTGTCTCGCAGGCAGCAGTATGGGATACTTTGTGTCGAAGCTCAGGTGGGCGTTGGCCAGCCTACCATCCACCCGCAGCAGTCCATCAATGGGTTTGGGGTTTAAATGCTTTAATTCGCCTCTTGGAGATGATATTTCTTCGTTGATTGCTCCCACTTCTTCCACCCTCTCGAGCTCTCGGGCGAAAGCCTCGAGTTGTGTCATTCTGAAAATATCGTATTCTGCAGCTTGTAACTCATCGGGACTTATCGGGCCGACCGTTATCCGGCCTGAATGGCGTAGCCCTTTCACGACTAGTAAATTTCTGTCGAACCTGGCTAACCAAACTAGCAAACGAAGCATCTTCATCCGGGAAGAAAACCTGACCAATCGCGATAGAATGGATGTCGCTTCGACGACGTTGGCCGCTATCTCTACGCCTTTGATCTCCAGTTCTACTTTCGAAGGGGGTTTTAATTCGAACGCGGGCCAGACCTGTTTAGGCACTTGCAGGAATTTCGGTCCTCCCGTCCACTTGCCTAGTTGCCTGAAGTTGGTTGCACCTCGGGGGCACAGATGGGCTGGGTTATGGTCAGACCTGACACGCTTACACTGGTTCATGGCTGATTCATCGTGGATAATCTTGAGTCGGTTAGCAACGAAATTACTAAACCGGCTTCGGACGTTGTGGATGCAGTAAAGTACTACCGTTGAGTCCGTGCAAAAGCTAGCCAACCAAATGTAGAAGTCAAAACATCTCTTCACCGCTTGTACCGCCCTGACTGCCAACACGGCTGCACTGAGTTCAAGGCGTGGGATCGAGACCGACTTCAGCGGAACGACGCGGGCTTTGATGAACAAGATCTTCGTAGTACATCGTCCATCTCCTGTGCACCATCGTCCGTGCACCACAGCCCCATAACCGACTTCGGATGCATCGGAAAAGGCATGCAGTTCTCCCGTTCGCGTTGTATGGCCAGGAGTCCAACATCGTGGAATCCTTATGTCCCCTAACTTCTTCAAGATGTTTAAAAATTCTTCCCAGTCCAGCCGGTCCTCTTGGTGCAGTGACTGGTCCCAATCAACTCTCTTACGGCACAGCAGCTGCAGCAAGATCTTTCCGGGTAGCAGCCAGGGAGGGACGAAACCGAGCGGGTCGAACAGACTAGGGACAGCGGATAGTATGCCACGGCGGGTTACAGACAACTCGGGAACGGTTAGCTCGAAAACAAAGTCGTCCGCTTCCGCGTCCCCTTGTATTCCTAAAGTGCGTTCGGTAGGTAGTGAAGGGCCGTCCCATTCTCTAGCCCTTTCGGCCTTCTCGTGGTACTGAATAACCTCGAGCACTTCTGGAGCATTCGACATCCATTTTGTTAGATGGAAGCCGCTCTCTTCTAGCAATCTTGTCAGGCCTCTGAACTGCGCTAGGGCTGATTCTATATCATCAAATCACCCCAGATAGTCGTTGACCTAGAAATTCCTGCTGACGCTATCTACCACCGACCGATGGACCAGACCTCCATGTTTGTTCGCAGCTTCCCGAAGGGCGTAGTTAGCACAACACGGTGATGATATGGCTCAGACGGGGTTGAATGTTATCCTATAATTTACCAATGCGTTGTCCCGGTCGCTCTCTTCCCACCACAGGAAACGCAACGCATCTCTTTCCCCTACCGATATTTTTACCTTACGGAACATTTCCCTAATGTCGGAGGACAAAGCCACTTTATCCACCCTGAAAGGGCATGAAACTTCGATCAGTGGTGTGGTCCAGTCAGGTCCTTATAGTAGGCGACCGTTTAACGACTAGCCCCGGAACTTGGCCGCATAGACGAAAGCCACCCGCAGTTTTTCGGGTTTCTTGGGGTTGATAATTGGGTGTTGAAGTAGGTGTGACGACCAAAACGCTCAAGTCCTGGTCCGGGTGAAGCTTGACCAACGATTCAATTATCGGTTCACCGACTAATAAGCTTCACTCGTTCTGGATAGCCCCTTGAAGCCTCAAAGCAACGCGTAGCCCAAATCGATGCAGAACCCAAATCAAGAACACGATTGCTCTGCAAATTCTGCGGTACTACTAACGAGTGAAAATATAAGTACAAACGCGATCATACCTTTGACGGTGAGCCTCAGTCACTATCCAGCCAAAAAGTTAGTCAGAAATGGGACAAAATCCTGTCAAAAGGCAAACAGTTGGCCGAAAAGAGTAAATAATAAATACTTGTCCTGAAGTCCAAACAAATAGAACAAGTTCTCCACGCTTAATCAGGCTCAAAGAATAATTTCCTGAGCGTGGCAGCCAAAAATCAGCGTAAACGAGCTGAACGTCTACGGTCAGTCGACGTGAGCGAGAAAGTAAAACCGAGGAGTAATAAAACAAAACTGTGTTGAATCAGTGCATCTCACTACCGCACCAATTGTCCTCAAAGTAATCTCAGTAAGAAAGCACAACCATGAAAAGAAAAAGTAAGTGCACCAAGCGTAGAATAATTGTCGATCACAAAACAGTGTCAGCATGAATTAGGCTGGAGAAGGCAGTCCAAAATTGGTCATAAAGTATAGGAATGTGAGCAGAAGAGGGATTTTTCAATCAACGTGGACATTACAGTAGATACCAGATCCTTTTTCGGCCGTCGGTGTTGGCAGGCACCTGTTCAACGTAGCCGACAGCTTCTTTTCGCCTCATTAATTCTGCGTATCATTCTCACAGATTCTGGTCTCGAATGAGGCTTTCTTTCAGTCGTAGTAGACGTTGGAGAACATAGTTCGGGTTATCAGTCCGCGGGTCAGCAGATGTGCTCCATGAGAGTGGAACCTCGATCTGTTTTTAGGGCCTCTAGTGCCTTGCCGCACCGTTTGTAAAGCCAAGTGATCCTCGTGAAACAATGATGATTTTTCATCTCCGATGTCATGAAACTCCTTTTCATACAGCAGCTGCAGGTGATATTCTGTGCGTTCCTTTTCGGGGGATAAATAATTCACGGAACCACGTCCCCCTACTGGACCGTATAACATCCATCCCAGAGCCGTGCATACGGCATAAGGTGCCTGGCGGTCGTCCACTCTCTGATCAAGCAACCAATGTGCCTCTGGCACGTCACAGCCGATGAGGAGATCCACTTCATCATCTTCTCAGTCTACAACGGTTCAATCCTGCAGGTGGGGCCACTCAGTCAAGATTGCGTTGACCGACCTTGGTGCTCGCATGGGGAAATCCGCCAACGTGAATGCCTCCGTTGGTTCAATTTCCTCGCTAATGTCTAGAGAGGTGAGTTGCAGCCTCAACCTTCCGGCAGACGTTACCTGTGTTCCGCCCACCGTGCTCACTGCCAACGACTTCGCGCCTTTAGCGAGCTGGTGTTTGTCGGCAAACCGCTCGTTCACTAGGGTAGTGTCCGATCCACTGTCGACGAGGGCCAAAGCTTTGACCACCCCAGTTGGGGTCACTACTCCCACGGCAACAACTCCTGAAAGTGCCGGTTTAATGGCAGAACGCGACGTTGAACAAATAACACTGGGCTTGGCACTCGCCTCGGGCAAAGTTACTCTCGTCTGGTGCAGCTATCGATGATGTCTGCCCGTGCTGCCTCGTAACCACGTCTGTTCTTTGTCCTACAAGCTGCCGCTCGATGCGTGGTGTTGAGACAAATAAAGCACGCTCCTGCCATCCTCGCCATTCCCCATCGTTTGTCTATTGTGGCGTTGACGAACATGAGGCATTCTGGTAGTCAGTGGCTAGCATCACAGGACCTGCAACTTGGTTGCGCCGTGGCATCGCGTGAAATGGCGTGTGCATTGGCCCAATGTTGGTATTTTGGATGTTCCCGTGCAGGGGTCTGAGCCTGGCTAGTACTGGTCTTGTTTGCCCGGTTGCTGTCCCGGATAAGTCGGCCGAACCTGCTGTCGGCTATCTTGGTTTGCCTGTCCAAGTATTCGGTCAGGTCTTCAAAGTTAGCCTCCCGGTCTCTTCGGCTTATCCGTTCTGCTTCTTCCGCCCACCGATCCTGTAGTTCGGGAGAGAGGTGAGGGACTATGCCTTCTAAAGTGTGCATTGCATCTAGGTCAGCCCTGTAACCTAAAAGGTCCAGGGCTATCGAACAGTACTGCATCTTGATCACCAGATCGGCCATTGTGTAGACATCGCCCTTGGTTCTCTTTGCCTCTACTATCAAGCCCCTTATTTTGTTACGGGCTACTCTGAAAGGTTGACCAAACAAGTCCCTTAAAATCCTCCTTGTTCGAGTGTAGCCTTGTTCCTGGTCGAGCATGGCACACACGTAGAAAGCTTCCCTTACTCGGCTTCGACAGTAATGAGTCAGATAGAGAAGTCTTTGCCCGGGGTGGGTTACGTTATTTTCGAAGAAGGTTCCGAACTGCTTGACAAACTTGCAGTAGTGTTCAGAGAGCCCGTCGAAAACCGTCGGTTCTACACTTGGCAAATAGATCTTTGATGTGTTATAGTCGGCGACCGGCGTGGAGTTTTCTATTTTGCTGTGCTCTGATCTATCGGAAGTGGCGTAGTTGCTTGTCTCATGCTCACGCTCTTCCTGTCTACACTTCTTATCTGCTTCGTGAGCCTGTTGTCTAGCCGATAACAGTTGTTTTTTCAGGTCTAATATCCTCAGTCTATATAGATCGACATCCGCACAATCCATATTGCCCTCAGTAACACATGACCTAGCACTGACAGGATTAGGCGATCCAACATTACCTAAAGAATCAAATGTACCCAAAACCTCCCCAGTGACTTGCCGTGTTACTTCATGTCCAGAGTCCAATGCCTTCGATACTTTCCTTGGCATTTAGCGTGTTTTTCCCGTTCCAAATTGATCTATTAAGTATTGTTACACAAGTCTGAGCAATGCGTAGCCAAATTCACAACGGATCCCGAAATCAAAAGGCGATTATCCGTGATATTCTACGATACTAGATTATTCAGTGAACAATGACACCAAAAAGATACAAACCTCAATAATGAGATTACAAGGACTCAACAAGCGAGAAACCGAATTGCGGCATGCGAGCAAGGAGCACGTGCTTTATGCAGATCCAGAACAAGGATATGACAAAGTAGCGTTCTGGACGCGAACAAACAACAGTTAGTCGTTAGAGACTCCAACTGCAAGGACTGACTTCTGAGGGGAGTCAAGTATCTCTCATTCCTAATTGTCAATACATGACCTCTGAGGCAGCTATTCCCTTGCAGTCCAAATAAGGCCCCTGTGCGAACTCGTGCATCTGTAAATCCTTTTGGTATTTTGAAGAACACTATGAACTCACCCCGTCTTCTTTCTAGAGAAGATAACCCTAGTTGCTCCAACCTCTGTTCGTAGGACAAGTGCCAGTATTCTCCGCACCCTCGCGTGGTTCGTCGTTGTAGCTGCTCGATAGCCTTGATATCCCTCGTCAAATATGGCCCTCACGCTTGGGCACAGTTTCATAGACGAGATCTCAAAAAAGCCTTGTACAACGGCAATAAGACCCTCAGTTTCCTAGAGCTGACCGCCCTTCTCAACTGTGTGCAGGGCTCTATGTGCTTTCGGTATTACTTTCAGGCACTGTCGACTTGGCTTAAGATCAGCTCTTACCATCACCCCTAGGTCACAGGCTTCTATGGTCTGAGCCAGCGCCTCCCGATTGTCTGGTGGCCCCATATATCGTGTGGGCCGTGGTCCTTCCCCCTGATCCAAAGTTGGCATTTGCTCACATTGGGTGCAATATCCTATGCCACTGACCACTGGTATACCGCGTCTAGATCACGTTGAATCGCCTCATCAGCTGGAGCTTTCACCACCTTCAATCCTGCGCGAACTGGATGCTCTTGTCTTCCAGCCCGTCCGTCAGATCGTTGGTGGGCATCAGGAGCAACAGCGGTCCTTTGGTCCACCATCGAGCAGAGTCGCTATGCCCTCTCCCGTTGTCCGACACGCAGCCTTCGACTCTCACTCGTGGAATTCTTTTTTTAATAATTGCACAATCCACCTGTGTAATTTCGCCGTATGTTCAAACTATTCCACACGTGCTTCCAGCAGTCTGCGGTCAACCTTTTGGAAATCCAAATAGCAGACTTCCACCCGTTCTCCCCGATCCACTCGACCGGTAACCTCATCCACTAACGTTTTCAGGTTGGAGAGACAAGAGTGCCTGTGCCAGAACCCATGCTGTTTGGCAGTCACCAGCTTGTTCTTTTCTAGACGCCTCACTGTTCTGTTTCGTAGTATTCTCTCGAGAATTCCAAGCACCACTGACGTTAAGTTAATCGGCCTGTAACTGGCAATTGTGTCTCTGTCTCCACCTTTGTAAACGGGTGTGACGATCGATGCAAGCCAGTCTTTGGGTAGTACATTCTAGTCTAGTGATGTGCCGAACAGCTTAGCTAGTGGTTCATCCAGGATGGACGCTAGTAGCTTCAGCATTGCTGGGTGGTTGTCACCCGGCCCACCACGTTGGATACGTCTAGCTGCTTCAGGCTGTTCAACGCCTCTCCTGCTTTGACTTCTCCGTCCTCATTTCCGAGACTTCATTACCCTTGGTCCCAGGTAGCCCCTGGGCACCTTGGTCCTGTCTACACACCTGCAGAAAGAATTCCAGTAGAGTCTCTGCTTTTCCTGCCTGCTTATGGCTCGTCATCCCTGTGAGTTCTTGACTCCGCCCACGGTTTTCCTCAGCGCTGCCTTAGACTGAACGTAGTAGAAGTATGTTTTCGGATTGCTCTCGACGTTTCGAGCAATACTTTTCTTGTAGTTTTTCTCGCACCGTTTCTGTATCTGAGATAGTCTCTCTCTGCTTTGAACTGTAGCAGAGCCCGGTAGCCGCTAGTGCTTCTCTACTTTTTTAATGCCGTTCTTTTCAGTTTTAGGGACATTCTCTCTCGGCTCGTCTACCGCGGTGGTGATCCATTTCGTTTGGCGCTTCTGAGAGCCTCGCGGACTCTGTTATTTCCAACAGTCTGCTCTTGATCCAACTCCATTGATGTTCTACATTATAGTCATCGCTCACCATGTCCCAGTCTATCCGGAGGCCCAGTTTTCCAAGCTATTCCCGTCTATCTTTGAGAAGTTCCCCCTGAATTTGTCAGGCCCATTTATTCCCTAAAGGTTCACCCTGAACTTGAATACGCCATGATCACTCTTTCCAGTGGGTTCCTCGACTTCTAAGTGATCTAAGTCATTTGGGGCTCTGGCCATTACCAGGTCAAGGATAGACGGTGACTGGCCAAACATCCATCCTTTCACTTGAATAATGTTTTGGACAGGAGCTTTCCTGTGGTTTGGGTGGAGTAATCTGCCCCAAATATGCATTCCGAAGCGGTTTCCGAGGTCCAATCCACTTCGGAGGCGCATTCAAACCACCCCCTTAATAAGTAACTTCAGTCCGGTGTTGGCCACCGTGGTGAGGAAGTCAAGCAGATCGCTGCCCCCAGCACCTTCCGCTCCTGGGCTCCGATACGTGCAAACAACCGGCGCTTTCGGTCCGCCCTTAGCCGTGACAAAGTCTACCGCTTGTACACTCGGGGTAACAAGTCGACTGCTCTCACAGCCGTCATACTGCTCCGCTAGAAGGACGATCACGGCTCGACCAACCAGCCTATCCACCCTAAAGCCTGAGTAGAAGTTTGTGACCAGCCCGCCGTCGCTTTCGCCTGCTCGTAGCCACGTTCCAGTGACTGCTACTATATCTGCCCCTTGTGTCCTAGCTATGAGCTCTGGCCACTTGTCACTCACACCTGTAGCTCTGGAGTAGGCCACGAGCTTCACAACACCTTCCTCTATTTTCTTGCATTTCTCAGAAGGGGACGGCAGGTGCTCGGGACCTGAATCCAAGAGCCCGGACTGTTTTTCGTATCACCTTTGGGTTTCTAGTGCTACTGTCGATTATTACCCTGCCAACCTCCTGGGTTGCTCTGTACTCCGCCTTCCTTGGGGTATCGGTGAGGGTCAGTTGTCTTGACTCTCCTCTCTCGAAGTTGCGACGTGACTGGGTAACTCTTTCACTGCCCTGGCCGTGGGCTCATTGGTGCTTATCTCCTTTATCTTGCTTTCTTCCACTCTCTGAGACTTTTGGAAGGCCGTGTTAAAACCCGGCTTCCCGGTTTCTTTCACCCTTCCCTGACTGAATACGGCTGCCTTTCCATCGGGCACCACATATATTTCTCCCTTTGAGATCTGCTTAATGTGCCCGAGTGCAGCTAAGAAGGCGTCAGTGTGGCGAGGGTTGGCGAACTCGACATGCACAGGTCTCGGTTCGCACTCGTTAGAATCAGCCTCTCATAACTCTTCACGGCTACTTGCCCGGGGTTTTGCACTGCTCGGTGCAAGTTGACCAGATGGTATCTAATTGTTCTATTCCTCTGCTTTCTAACTTTCATGAACGCCTCCGGGATTCCGTGAACTACAAAATTCCGGTTCCTTCCCAGGGCAATACAGCTGTTTTTCCTCAACACAGTCAGAACTTTAGTGATATTACCCGTGTCTTGTTCTAACTTAATTACCCGTTCGTTTAGGACTTCTAATCCCTATATTGTGTCGCGAGCTGGCAGAGGAGCGGCTGTTTGCTGTCCCGGCCTTGCCTCAGTGCTTAAGGTGTACGGGCGTCGCCTCGTGTACATTGCTGTCCCTAAGGGTTTATATGTTTCCGTTTCTTTCCTGGCGATCTCCGCCTCCCTGGTGGCTTAATTATCTGACATAATTAGCTTTCTGCATCTCGGGCACATCCAACTAAGTCTATCATATTCACAGTATAGCTGATAGTACCTCTCGCTTAATCTCGAGCACTTCGTGTAAAACAATTTTCGACGGGTGTAACACTGAATTCCCGCGGTGCCTGCCGACATACTCCCCTCAGAACACCGAGGCCTTCCACACTGTTCATCTACGCCGTCTGTTCAGCCTGGTTTCCTACAAGCCACGGGTTTTTATCCGTCAGCTTTCCCATGTTGCTAGCCCAACGGAAATAGAGGGTCACTATGAGCCGTATAGCTAAGCTGGGGGATATCCAGTAAGACTGATTTCAGGTCGACGACAAGCGGGCTCAACATATCGAGCTTTTGTCGCTGGACACAGTCGTTTCAGTTCAGTTCAGTTCGGTTTGCACAGGACAGGTAGTGGCCACGGCCAATCGAGCGTCCAGAATTCCTTCGATGGTATGCACACCAGTTATGCACCCACCACTGCCGAGTGTATTTCGTCGAATCCCATTTAAAACTGAGAGGGAAACGGAAAACCTCATCGCACATCAACTGCGAGAGACATTAAGCATTGTGAGCGTTCACTGAGACAGTATGCAATGTTCATTGTTAACTGCTAAGTACTTCGTTTACTTGGTGTTACTTTCTACCTGTCTGGTGGTTCATTTTCTGCCTCTGTCGAGTTAGTATGCTTTTTCCCTCCCCCCGCCTTCCAAGCAGCCCAAAGTCGCACAGCAGAGCAGTTCAGCCTCACGAAGTCATCCTCTCATTTTTAGCGAGAACTCGTCGAAATACACCATGCAGTGGTGGGCGCATAACCGGCATGCATACCATCGAAAGAATTCTGGACGCTCGATGGGCCGTGGCCACTATCTTTCCTGTGCCAATTGAACTGTACTGAACTGACCTGAGCTGAGGCGGGAAGAGGAATCCGTGCGGAGCGTTCGGCCTTCGGCTGTTAGCGTGATGAGTACGCTTGTGTCAAGTGCTCTTTCTTGTGTTTTTAAGCAATACCGAGTAACTGGACGAGTACCGATACGTAAGATAAGTTAAAAAGCTAATCGATGGACTAGTTTCCGCCGGTATACGAAGATTAAACGGCACGGATCATCTGATAATTGCCCCCTGCTCAACTTGCAATGCTCGATTTGGACCTACAAGCGAAATACAACCGGGAAAATTAACAATTCTCGAGGGAATACCGGACGATCTAAGATGTCGAAGATCAGGTATGGATGTGAATTGTCTCAAGGCAGATACCATTCATGAGCTTTTCACAAAATTTCACAACGAACAGTTTACTCTTGTAGCATCGATCCCGTTCGTAGCATCGGTTTTCGGTTGGTTTGTTTACTAGCCATTTTACATGGACCAGCAATGAATCGACACGAAGGAAATCGACGACCGGAGTAATGTGGAATGCTCAGTTGGCGTTTTGCTCAAATATATTGGTTTAATTCATCGAAATGCCCTGAAGTACCTCGGTATAGATCACGCTATTTCATTCCCTCGAAATAGAGAATATAAGGACAGTTAGTGGGAAAATAATAAGTTGGGAGTTAGAAGTGAGCATCGTAAGGGATAATTTGGAAAAAGTGACAGAATTTAACGAAGTTCATCACGTAAATAATTTGATTGGCGGAAACCGTTCAGCAATCGGCCAAAACCCGCTTCAAAACCGATCGGTTTTTGGTCAGTTTTCGAGCGGTTTGTACTACTACGCCGATCGGTTTTCGAGCGGTTTCTGAGTGGTCTCTAGACGGTTTCCGAGCAGTTTGTGCCAACCGTGATATGCTCCGTTAGTTTCATTCTTCATTCATTCATTCTTCATAATAGAGGCAGAGGGTATCTCTCCCGTGTAAGCCTCCTCACCACAGCTCAGTGATGTAGACTCATGTGTGTCTCCCACCACCTCTTTAGAAATACGTCCAGAAGTCGCTTGAACAATGTGTCGTTGGGCTCTTCCACCACTTCGGCTGGCAGCGAGTTCCATAGATTAGTCACCCTCCGAGATAGACGGTACACCAGAGGGAGGCCCACCGAGTGCAGTTTCTTTAGAGTTAGCGGGTGTCCCCTCGTACGGCCATGTCCGCGGAGAGGGAGCTCTGCACGTAGTTCTGGACCGAAGTCGCCTCTGATGACACGCCTGGTGAAGATCAGGTCTCCCCGGACTCTTCGGTAGGCCACTGGAAACAGCCCTGTGATCTTCAGCCGCTCTTCGTAACTGACCCCACGTAGCCCTCCGATATGGCGGGTTGCGCCTCTCTGTACTCTTTCCAACTTTGCCACCTCTGCCAACGTACAAGGGAAAACTGCTGGCCCCCCGTATTCCAACCTGGGACGCACGTGGGTTGCATACAGCACCTTGAAGGCGTTGAGTGAGAGATGGCCGAATGAACGAGTAATCGGCCCCAGGATACTCCACGCTGAAGAACAGACTCTATCAGTATTGTTTCGTTTTTAGTGACGAGGCCACCATCACTCCCAGATCTTTTTCGCAGACAGAGCGTCGGAGGGGTGCCCCGTGTATATTGTACATCCCACTGCTGGACGGTGCTCCTACTCGCATATGCGCACACTTGTCCGTGTTGACTGGTAGTGACCACAGATCTGACCATCTCTCAAGGGCTCTGATGTCCTCCTGAAGAACGAGCTCGTCAGCGTATGACGTAATTGTGCGCCAGATCTTTAGGTCGTCTGCGTTTCGGTCATCTTTTCTAAATTACCATTTACGATGCTCATTTCTATCTCCCAACTTATTATTTTCCGATTAATTGTCCTTATCTTGCCCATTTCGAGGGAATGAAATAGCGTGATCTATACCGAGGTACTTCAGGGCATTTCGATGAATTAAACCAATATATTTGAGCAAAACGCCAACTGAGCATTCCACATTACTCCGGTCGTCGATTTCCTTCGTGTCGATTCATTGCTGGTCCGTGTAAAATGGCTAATAAACAAACCGACCGAAAACCGATCGGCGTAACAGTAAAAACTGGCCGAAAACCGATCGGTTTCTGTGCGGTTTTGCTGCAAGGATAAACTTTGTTGTTAGAAGGACCCCTGATGTATGTATTCGGGATGTTGGTTTCTGGACAACTAGTCAGATTTTTGCTGTGACTGTTGTTACTTCCATGGATATCTAGCTCTGCTCATTTATTGTTCAATAACTGCTCGTATTTTGTTTGTTTTGTCTTCGCGAGGCGTTGTAGGGACCCAGTGTCGTCTAAGTCGTAAAATTCAATTCAGATCAGGTTGCACGAGACTGGTAGTTGCCGGAGCAAGCTGATATTCGAGATTTCCAATGGGACGTGAAAAGATCGGCATCCACTGCTACGACTATTTCAATTCTTTCGTTATGTGCTGCACGAAAAGTTTTCCGTTTTTCCAATTTTTGTAGAAGCGAAGGGAGTAGAACACCCTTCTCACCCTCAGAATGAAAGACAACCATGATGTATGGTTAAATGACTAAAATCATGGTACGTTCAAACATTTTGAGCGCCCAAGGTAGGGCTAAGCCAGCTGATCGATAGCGCTTCTACTATTCTTAGGTGCTATTTCAAAGAAATGTTGTTCAGATCTGTCTACATATCATTCGTTACAAGCAAGATGTCTCAGTCTTGTCTAGCATCCGTAGTTTTTTTCCTCCATACCTCAGGTCAGGTCAGGGCTTCCTTTTGCTGTCCCCAGTGAAGTATGGCAAGGCTGCCTTATATCGCGGTTTCTTTCCGACGTTGCTGTAAAAGATGCCCGACAGAACGCTTCGTCTGGTCGTACAAATGATGGGGTTGAACTCCTTAGGAACAGAGTTTTTGACTTGGAGTACGCCGATGCTATCGTCTTGCTGAGCGACAGTGCACAGGCAATATAACGCATTGGACCGCTTAGCGATTGAGGTGTCGCGATATGATGTGCTTTGCGCCTTCAAAATTCAAGGTACTTCTTCAAGGCTGACAAGCCTGTCTGCACTCACCCTTAGTCGTGATCAGTTAGAGGTAGGCAATAGCTTGATCACAATTGATGGCGGCGTTGGCGAGGACATCACATCACGAACTGTGAGAGCCAGAGCAACTTTCGCGTGTCTGCGCAATCTGTGGCGCTGCCATGACATCCGACTTTCTCTCAAGGGAGGAGTGCACAGTGCCACAGTTCCTAGTATTCTTTACGGTTGCGAGACCTGGCCCCTCCGCGTTGAGGACGCTCGGCGGTTTTCTGTATTCGACCACCCATGTCTCCAGAGCATTGCTCTTGTCTGGTGGGAACTTCCGGTGAGCAGTGACGAGGTCCGTCATTGTATTCGGTGCAGATAGTCGCCCTCTGGTTGAGATACTCACTCTACACGCCTCCGATAGCTCGGGCACGTTTTGCGTATGCCCACCCATCGTGTACCCTTTCGTGCTCCTTTTATATGTGCTCGGAAAGGCTAGAAGAAGCGACGCGGCGGTCAGACTACGAATTCGCGCAGTGGCATGAAGAAGCTGGTATCGGCTTTGACTTAGGTTGGTGCTTCCCGCTTTCCTGGTTGAAGCCCAAGGAATGAGGATTGCCGCTGCTTGAAGATGCTGAGAGATATGGCTCGGAACCAAATCCAGTGGCGCGAACGTTGTATGACCTGTCTGTTGACTCCCTATTCCCCGTGAAAAAATCGAAAAAATGAAAAGGTTTACAAAAAATGTTCTGTGAAAATATCCTAAAGAAGTTGCTGTAACTAGTAACCTTAATGTCGACTCTCATTCCCCCTCAACTTTGTGATTTTTCTGTTGCTATGTTGGCGCCGTGCTTGTGTTTCAAGCGGGTGATATATATATATATATATATATATATATATATATATATATATATATATATATATATATATATATATCGTAACGTGATGCGTCCTCAGGTCCTCCAGGTTTCGGGTCCATCTTCACATACTTTTCAAATAGCACTACAGGTAGGAGTCTTGCGGACAAAGATCCGGAGACCTAGGAAGCCGTTCAACTGGTTCACTCTTCCTGTCCAGTGCTCCTCAGAAAGACTGTCTTCATATTGCCGAACACGTCTTCTAATGTACGGAAGCTCCCTCTTGTTAACACCGAAGACTACACTGTACGACTAGTGTCATTGCCTTCAAAATATGAGCAAGAAAACTCTGGAGCATATCCGAATACAACCTTTCGTGTGACAGTGAGTGAAGTAAAATCTGCTTATAACTGTTAATTTTCCGTCGAAAAATGAGGATTGATTGGTTTGCTTTCCAGGATTCCTGTCCAAACCGTCACTTTGGTATTAAACTGACGTCAGTCGATGAGAAATTAGCTTGAATCCTCTTATGATCAATGAAGTTATCTGATTTGGATTCAACATAGATAAAACAACTTCGTCGTCAGACAGGGTGCATCGTACAACATCGTGCTGTGCTTATTCTCGATAAAGAAACAAACCGTATGAATCGTCTCATTCTTGCAAAACGTTCGTGCGATTGTGAACAGCTCATTTTCTTCTCCTCACACACACGCGGACGATATTGTTCTGATTGAAGGTCTTCATAAGTTGCAAGTTTTAAAAGATTGTCCAAACAACATGTTAACGATGTTTGGGAGGCGTTTGGCATTTTCAAAGTGTAAAATACTGCTGCGGGATTAGGCTGACGCCACACCAAACCTGGTCTTGTCAGAGAACGTGGTTTCTAAAGCAGATAAGTTTTGTTACCCGGACTGTTACATTTATCAGTGGTCAGATAAAAGATGAGACGTCTCTTATACAGAAGGCGCGATTGACTTTTGTCTGCTTCAACCATGTGTCACCGGCTTGACATTCGGCTGTCTATCAGGGGTCGAGTGTGTCCTGCGGCAGTCATCGGTTCTTCTATAGGGATCGGCAGTATGTCCGTTAAGGTTGAAAAATAGGCCGAGACTGTCTTCGTTTGAACATCGATGTCTCCGTAGGATTGCTTGAATATGGCACGAACATCATATCAGCAGTGCTGAGGTTAGGCGTGAGGTGTTGGGAACTAGAGGGCAGTCACTAGAACAAGTACTGAAACTAAACAGGTGAAGTTGGCTGGGACATGTGGCACTCATGCCCGATAGACTCCTTCGTAGTACGCTGTTATCCGAGGTGCCAGTGGTTAGATGGGCCGAGGTTGTCAGTCCATGACATGACGGAAGGTATAAAAATCTGAACCAACGGATTTGGCCAAGTTGGACGTGTGAGACAGTGAGAGAGACCATAAAACATCATTAGACAGCTATCAACTGCCAAACCTTGGCAGCCCCCAGCCCAAACGATTCTGCCCCATCCACGTGGGGGTCAGAGAATAAATCCGAAAAGCAAATCGATATTTGAAGCACCAATGAACACCCAGTGGGGAAAAAACAACAACCAGGTCTTCTGTGACAGACCAAAAGAAATTCCTCCGCGAGTTGACACGTAAACTAGCAGCAAAATCGGCAGTATCAGTATGATGGAAAAGACAGAGTCGGAGTGAGGAATGCTTTACTTGTCTGATAAATGGAGTACATCAGTAGTAATGTAGAAAGAAAATCACTTATGAAATGTTGCGTGAAACGAAACGAATAAACGTGCGAACATTTCTGCAACATCCAACCCCACCAGAAAAGAATGCCATGCCGTGCTGTTTTTTAAGGGGGAGGAGTGGTAGTGAACGAGGTCATCATCATCGTACAGCGTTAAACAGCAGCGTGAGCCTCACTGACCACTGCCTTTCTCACCATGTTGAATTAGAAAGTATGAATATACAAGATGGACAGGGAGTGGACCTACAGGGGTGGGAAAGGGAAACAACGCCGTACTAACCAACACACAGAATACACAGTCTAACTGTACAAATGCGCATCGATCAGTCATTCTGATGCGATAGAAAGTGACAACACGATCGCCGCAGTTCACGGTTCGCTGCCATATCCTTCAGTGTCTCCAGCCAACTGGTGGACGGATCTTTTGGACCCCAACCAGGAAGACGTGATGCATCTACTTTTCCTAAGTTTGCTGTACATTTTCTAATTTCTCGGTGCCACGTCATTAGTTGACCTACACGTGTTTTTTTCCACTCCTGAGGAGGAACAGAGAATAGAACACGGTACGGTAGACGTGTTTGCCATCCGTAACACGTGTCCCAACCAACGAAGTCTACTGAGCCGGATACGCTGTGACAGAACGTTCCCTGATTTAGTACCCAATACTCGCTTTCTGACCTCATCGTTGCTTACTCGGCTATTCCACCCAATCACAGCGATACTACGTAAACATCGATGGTCAAAAACCTCAAGACGACGAATATCTTCAGCGCGCAGACTCCAAGTTTCGCAACCATACAACAAAACTGTACACACTGCAGCACAGTATACACGACCTTTAAACTTCAGTGAAATATCAGGTCGGCGCCACAAGTGCTTCAGTCCAGCGTACGCCGCTCGAGCCTTGGATACACGCGTGCTCACCTCTACTACTGTGCTCCCATCCGTCGTCACGCAGCTACCGAGGTAAGTAAAGTTGTCGGTACTTGCCTGCACCTCCCCATCGAGCATCAAGCTCGAAATCGTTGACGTCCAGTCTTACAGCATGTTACACTTTGAAGGTGCAAAGCGCATGCCGAATGGAGCTACAGCTCTTGCAAGTCTATCTAGTGCACGCTATGCGTCTTCCATGCACTCGAACAAACAGACAACGTCGTCGGCCTAATCAAGGTCACATAGCTTTCCACTATTTCCTAGTTCGGCGCCCACATCCTGCAGATTTCACAAGGCATCCTCCATTATCTCGTCTAAGAATGGAGAAACGGGACATCTTCGTCGAACACCGTTTATGGTTTCGGATGGACTGGATAGTTCACCGGTAATGTAAGCGGCCATAAGTGTGAGAGCACAATAATCTCAGTAGATGCACGAACTTCTGGGGCATACTTTTTCGCTGAAGAGCACTGAACAGCGCTATTCGGCAAACGGAATCAAAGACATTTTTTTCATGTCGAGGAAACCATTATTGTCGATCGACGTTGTATCTGACGGGTTTCAAGTCATTTCTTATAACATGCTCACGCATGATTGCATTGGAAGGGCTACGTACGCCATAGCCACAAAGGCTCACTGCACTGTTGAATATAACCGACAACCAAACTTTGAAACTTGAAGTGATGGAGAACCGCATAAGGTCCTAACAGGTCAGGCGTGGCAACAAGCCGGAGGACAGTGGATTTCTGTTTATTGGCGAGGGGTAAAAATCTGGTCGATGCATCCTCGACCTGGGCGGAATCCGGCCTGTTGTCCGCGGGCGTTTCTTTCGCAAGCAGTTGTAAAACGGTGCAGCAAAATCAAGGCTAATACCTTGGTGACTATCGGGATTAAACTTATCCCACGATGATTATTACTATCAGTGTCTGTTCCTTTCTTGAAGGTGGGTATAATCAACGACTCGCCCCATAATACCGGAATACACTCCTCGTTCCAGATGTCACGAAACGAGGCAGTAATTGGGTGAAGTAAGTCTGGAAGGATCAATTGCCATTGAGAAGTTGGGAGGTTTCTTGTTTTTATGGTCAGATACTATTTAAACGTTCCACCTGATCCCTAGTTGGAGGATTGTATGCCGTCTTATGACCAGCTACCACCCCCTTATCTCGTAGAAACTATTAGTTCCAATACACAAAAGCTGGCCTTCGGTCAGATTGTATGAAGGCGGGTTTACCGAATCAAACCAACAGTTTGGCACAGACACAATCACCGGGATGGCCGATACACCCGGGCAAACAAATGTAAAGAGAAAACGAGATTACTCAACAATAACAGTTTTAAGATAGCAATTGCGGGTATTGGACGGCAGTAAACCTTTAAATTCAATACTTAGCCGCCCGAACGGTTGTGCAACGTTGACTAAGCAACCCCCGGGCGTTTTGTAAAACCGCGGTTTTAGTTCTGCACAGACAGGGCACTTGGAAATCACATTTTTAACTTCATCCACAGAGTAAGACGAATTTTCGGTATGCACAAAGTGAAGCACGTGAGTTATCCCAGGATGAAAAAGAATCATGCAATTATTTCAACAGGGTTCCATTAATGTGAAAAGTTATAATGGTAATAACACAGTGTTTCGGTTACCGTGGGCAACCTTTCTCAAGGCAATTTTACGATCAAATCATTAAAGCTAGAAACACACATGCCGCGAGAAACTGAATCAGCTACATGATTATCTTTACGGACCCGGTAGGTTTTTCATGATGATACGCTGATAGCTCAAGCCGCCATCTCCGGATCTTATCGCTCTTTATCTTACTTGATTGCTTTCCTTCATGAAGACAACGAATATTTGTTCGGTAATTAACTTAAGATGGGACCATTTTCGGACGGCTTCGACAATCGCACAGGTTTCATTCTCAACAGCCGAATAATACTTTTCGATAGGAGTCAAAGTGCAAAAGAATAAAACTACCGGTCGATTATTTTGGCTCAGTGAAGCATCAAAGTCTGCATCTGAAGCGTCCGTCTCGACTACTAGTGTAATATCATAATCCGCTGTCACGCTCCAAGTCTAGCTTGAGGCGTTAAAATACCTCTCGCGCAGGTAAAGAAAGCGGAAATGTATTCCGAACGAGCTGGTCAATTTATTGGAGAATGAGGGTACCCACCAAGAATAATAAGCGAACGTGCCAACCACCCGCCGTTGGGACTTCGGATCACTAGGTGGTGGTACCTCGTGTAATGGTTTCATGTGGTCATGGTCAGGTTTGATGATGCCCCGAGGTACATAATAGCTGAGAAGTTTGATTTCCTTTCTGACAGTTGTAGTTTTTGAAGCACTTAGCGTTGTTACATATTTCGCTGAGGTTTTCAGAAATCGTTGAAGATCGTGATTATGATCATCCACGGTCATACCACCTGCGGTGACATTATCGACATAAGCGAAGGTATCCTTCAAGTTCTCGGCCTTCAAACTGCGTTGAAAGCAAGTTACACCATTGATAATTATGGATAGTATCGGATGGATCTGTAAGAATTACCACCGGCCTCGACAGCGATATTTTTGATCGTAGGCCGTAGGCCGACAGTCTCTGTCTTCCTCGATCTGAAAGCGGCATTCAACTCAGTCAGCCGCACGGTTATCTGGCGTTGCCTCTCTTTGAAGGGTGTGCTGGAGAAATTTTATCTTTTCCAATCTTTGCATACAAACAGCCAAGTCCGAGTTCGTGCTTACGGCGGTCTTTCACGAGAGTTCACGAAAAGTGGTGTTCATCAGGGTTGTCCTCTTTCGCTCTTCCTTTTCACTTTTGTAAGTGAAATGATTCTTGAGACAGCCCTATTCTGGTAGGAGAACAGTGGCGTTGATCTGTGCTCCAAAAGTAAACTATCTGACTTTGAATACGCGGACGATATTGTTCTAAATAAAGATCTAGGTAGGTTACACTTTTTCCTAGGTAGTCTAAACCATGGTGTAACAATGTTTGGAATACGTTTTGCACCTTTGAAGTGTGAAATGCTGCTGTGAAATGGGGCTGACCACACACCAAAGCTTGTTCTCAAACCGTTACACCCCTCCAGGTGGTCTAATATTGCATGAAATTTCGTCGCGGATACAGAATGTGCTGCTGGCTTTTGCCAGTCTCAGTCATCTGTGGCACCGGCGTGACATCTGATTGTCTTTGAGGGGCTGGGTGTACACTGCGGTAGTTAGGTCCGTTCTTTTTTACGGCTCAGGAACATGGGCGGTAGGGGTAGACTATTGGCGGAGACTGTCGATATTTGACTATCGATGTCTCCTTAGCATTGCCCGAATATGATGGGCCCATAGCATCAGGAATGCTGACGTTAGACATGGTGTTTGGAACCAATGATCAGACACTGGAACTAGTACTGAATGTCAACAGGATAAGGTGGCTGGGACATGTATTATGCATGCTCATCGACAGACATCCTTGGCGAATGCTGTCCTTTGAGGCAGGTAGTGGTTGGAAGGTAGGTCGAGGTTGTCAGTCTGTAACATGGCAGGTGGGTGCGAAAACCTTGACCAGTGTACGTGGCCCAAGTGGGACTTGTGTGACGTCCATTTTGGGGTCCGTGAGACAGGCCTACTAAATGGTGGGAAACATTAAGTGATATGTCTAGGTTGTCATATAATCGAACTAATCAAAAGCAGGAAGAAGGAGAATGGGGGCCGTTTAGTAGGCTTCATTCAACAAACGATTGACACATCAGAGCCGAAAATAGAACAAACCGAATAACGGTTAGAAGTAATACCAAAAGTGTTGTACCATAGTACATTCGCCCTCACTTATTTTGATTGGACTCGGAAAGTATGAGTGAGATTGCGTTTCTCTGTTACGCAGGTTATATGGTCGTGTTCTCTGTTGCTGGATGTAAAGAGATGATGGGTCTGAGTACAAGGGATATCTGTTTTTGTTGTGTGGTCGTCATTTCATGTGCAACAATGTGAATCAGTCATACTGTCTGTGGGTGGAGTCTGCGCATTATCAGCAGAGTCCTCGTCTTGATGAGGTGATAATTGACTCTGACCCACCGGTACCAGGTTATGGAGTGATACTGTCTTCCCTTCCGTCGGCGAAACGAACAGCTGCGTATTGAGGGTAGCACTCCACCAACTGTACTTCGTCGACCAATGGGTCGAATTTTGTTTACCTCACATTGCAACGGAGAAGTACGAGATCCGGTGTAGTAAGCCAGTCGAATAGTGATACACCTGAAGTTGACTTCCGGTTACAGGAAAATAGTCGCCCTCGGAGAGTGGCATTCATGGCAGTACACAATAAAGAGCGAACCAAGTGATGACTGTCTTACAAAACACTTCTCCACTGAGAAACGGGCAGATCCTTGGACTTCAGGAGGAAACTAGATGCCTTCCAGATAACCCCGTTCATTCTTTCTACTTGTCCGTTACCTCGAGGATTGTAGGGAGTTTTTCTGCTAACCGAGATGCCTATACCATTGAGAAACAGTCGCAGTCCCTGTGACATGAAGGACGAACCTCGATCGGCGTGCAAATAAAGCAGGATTCCAATGATTCCGAAGAGTCGACAAAACAGTCGATTGCGGTATCAGAAGTCATGTCTGTACGTGGAAATGCGAACGGAAACCGAGAATATTCATCCACAATAGTCAGCAGGTATTTTTTGTTTGACACAGACGGTAAGACCCTTTGAAATCCACGTTTAACCTCAAATGGATGCGTGGCTTTGGTAAGCATTCCTAACAGTTGGTAAAATCTAGGTTTCACTTCAGCGGATATATTGCGGCGACACGTCATTGGTTGTGCTTCCTCTACCGAAAAAGGTAAATTCCGAGAACGAATGAATCGAAGCATTCTGGTAACTCCCGGGGGGGGGGGGGAGCCACAAGGAATCATGAAGTTCCCGAATATTCAACGCGTTGGACGACATTGTGCATCAGGTGCGGGATAGCGCGTCGGCAGCTATTTCGTCTTTTCCTTGTCTGTATACCTCGTCGAAACTGCAACACGACAGTCCGATATGCAACCGCTAAATCTTATTCTTTGTTCTGCTTTTGTGATTAAGTTCGAACATGAATGCAACAGACCTCGGATAAGTGATGATCGTAAAACAAGGACCGATAAAATAGTGGCGCCACTTCCGGACTGATTGACTGATGGCATGTGTTTCCTTTTCAACGGTTGAATAACACTGTTCGCTGGGAGTAGGTGTTCGTGAGAAGAAAGCCATTGGTCATCCATTATGAATAAGCGTCGCAGCGATAGCAACATCTGAGACGTCGGTTTCTAGGACTGAGGAAGTACGACAAAAGGCTGCTCGATTTCCTTTCTGTTATTTCCGAATGACTCGCAAACTTCAGGCGGGAAAAGGAAAACACCGGTTATGAACGATTGAGTGGATCTTATCAAAGGAATCGAAGATCCACGACGAGTAGTAGGCAAACAGCCCCACAATTCGCTGCTGAGATTTCAAATTTGTGGTCAAAGGCAAGTTCCTTGATGGTTGGAGTCGATCAAGGTCGGGTCGGATAGTCTTGTGGGAGATCTCGAACCCAAGTAGTATTATTGTTCGTAGGCGAATTTCACTCTTCGGTTTGTTGAACGTCAAACGGTGCTTTTGAACGACCTCGTATATTTTTTCTAAGTTTGCGTCGTACTCTGCTTCGGTGGTTCCACGCACAATTATGTTGTCGACGTACGCGAAGATTGTATCCAGGTTTTCATCCTGTATTATCTTATCACTTATTCTCTGAAAACAAACAAATCCATTAATTACCCCAAACGGTATTCGGCAGAGCTAATACAGGCTACCACGGGCTTCGAAGGCTGTAAATTTCTGGTCGCTTGCTGTGATAGTAGTAGGCGCTCTTCAGGCCTAAAGTGCTGTACACAGTGTACCGTGAGATTTTTCCAATGATGTCGTCTGTCCTAAGAAGAAGGTAGACATCCAGATGTGTGTACTGATTTGTGGTCTGACTGTAGTCTACGAACATGCGACGTTTGTGGCTTTTGTTTGTGGTCACCAGCACCTGAGCTCGCCAAAGTAAAACAGACGGTTCAATTATACCGTCCTATAGCAATCTATAGACTTCCGATCGAATGGATTTTTTTAAATCTGATTCTGAGTGTCGCCTTGATCTCTTAGAAATTGGCGTGAAGCTCTGCGTCATTTTCGAACAGTTACGGTGGCTCAACATCGGCAGCTAGCAACTGACATAGGGGAAATAGAGGGTGATCACCTTGAAACGGAATCTCAACAGATTGATGGAGCTTTAGGAAGTCATGTCCTAAAATCACATCGAACAAAAGTCAGGGAGAATCGAAAGCGTGGTGTGAGGGCATTGACGGTCTTTGTAACGTAGAGTAACGAAACAGTGGCTGTCTATGAAGTTCGCCAAATGTGTCGCAGCCATTGAGATTCTGTGGCGTGATCCTGTGATATGCCGATCATGCTTCTTGATGACCGATGCCGAGATGTAGCTATCAGAGCTCTCCGTATCCACAAGCGTCTTCAACCCACGCCATTAATGAAGACTTCTGTGGTCGCCTGTGAAAGACTACTAGGTGCCGCCCCGACGGTCACTGACGACAAGCAAGCGATGTTTTGAGGATCGGCACTTTCCGGTAATGTCCCTTCTTGTCACATCCTTTACCAACAGCCTCTCGTGCGGGACATACAGATCGGTAGTGTTCATTAAACCCGCAAAAATTACGTTTATTACTTCGCGTTGCAGCAGAAGCGTACGGAACATTCAGTGAGAACGTGAATTTTGCTAGGAGTCATTTAGGCTCGAGCGTTGGTTGTAGAAGCTCTGTATGCGTTTTCCTACTGAAAAAGTTGCAAATGACAGTAGGCTATTTCTAGGGGTCTCGCTTGTTTGAAGGCTGTGCGTAAGTCAAGTGGAATATTCTGTAACAGACGTTAACGTATGACTTGGAAACGAAGTCCATTTATGGAAGCGCCCCTAATAGCTTCTTCTCGGCCGTTACGGGTTTAAAGTTGAAATCTTGGACCAGTGATTTCAGCTTCTGTAAAGACTGATCTAGGCTCATCAGTCTGTTGCCGACTGGTTGCCAGTCAGTGACGAGCAAAAATGGCATTCTTCGGTCTCGTGTAAAGATTTCTGAGGTTCTCGATGGTTGATTCATAACTGCAGCATTCTTTGTTATACTCATTAGACATATGGGGCGCATAATTAGCAAGCATTCGAATTTTATCGAGGTGAAGGAATTCCATACTATTCAAATAGTAGCTGAATGTGTCGAACCAATGAGTCCACTGTTCTGCCGCGTTTGGACAGTTGGAATCGTCATCAAAACATTCTGGTCGCAGTATTCAATCCCTTGTTTATTGAATAAATTATCATAGAATCGAAAAAACCATCAGTATGAAGAAAAAGAACGTAGGCCGTTCAGTAGGCTTTATTCAACAAACAATTGACGAATGGGAGCTGAAAATAGAATAAGCAGAATGATAGTTAGGAATAATACAAAAGTGTTGTCCAACACCATATAGATATCGCGGCCAATGGGGTAGTTGCATTTAAACTTCCCTTTTCTTGATGATTTCCGATTGTTACATTGTCTTTGGCGCCTTCTCACTTTTTAATTGCATTCATTTTGTCCTTGACCCGATGGTGCGAGAAAGCAACCAAAACTACAACACAGAAGTACGAGGTTAATGGTTGAATGAACTGGACTGAACTGATAAGGTTTTTCGTGTCCAGCCATGGGTATCTGGTGGTATGCGCTTTTGAGATCAGAAGTGCTGTAGACGGCATGGTGAGAGATTCTCTATCGTTTGGTCGATCCTCGGGAGTGGATAGGCGTTCACTTTCGTGAAATGACTGATTGTCTGGCTGTTATCGATAACCATTGTTTTTACGGTTGAAACTTTTATTAATCAGAACGTGAACCCTCCAAGAAAGGCTTGAAGGTTCGATAATTTCGCCACTTATAAGCTGTCTTATCTCCTATTTAATGAAGTTCTCATTTTCGATGGAGTGTTGGCGAGATTTTGTTGCCACTGGTTTACAATCTGGCGAACTGGGAAACACAGCTTTCGGAACTCCCAGTGTCCATCATGCTGGATTACCGCTCCACGACTTTCTGTTACATGCCTCCTCACGAATGCAATAAAAAGATTGCACCCATAGCCCCAAAGACCCACTACATTATTAAGGATAGCCGGCAACTAGACACTGGGACTTAATGGTAGAGAACCACATAAGGTTCCAGTTGGTCAAGTGTGGTAACGAGCCGGACGACAGTGGATTACTGCCAACCGCCTTATTGGTCAGACCGTTGAATCGAAAGCTCCGGTTAGTATTCCTAAATAAAATCCATTCTGCGGTGTATTAATTGCCGAGAAACCTCCAACATCTTTTCTTTGAAATGCTTTACCACTTTCCTCTCTAACACGATGCCACTGATTATTGCGGTCTAGGATGTATGCTAACCAGTAATGATAGTTCAGAAATAGGACATAGATCAAACATTATATATATATATATATATATATATATATATATATATATATATATATATATATATATATATATATACTGACGCATCGATGTCTGTTTATCGTGTTTTTTATGCATCCACAAACTGAGGTCAAAAGATAATTCTATCGTAATTTGTCTCAACAGCTCCGAAGCATGGATTCGGTATGTGTTGGGGATATTTCTAACGATCTTGGCACTCAAGTTATCTGTCTTTAGGATGCCAAAAGACATTAGAAGCCCACTTGCTGTTCCAGCCGATCAAACTGACAATGCTAATTACCTTATCCCGCTTTGTTCCGACCATAGACTGCTTCTGTCGAGCATTCATCTTCGTACGCTTTCACAGCTTTAGCTACATATTGACCATATCGTCAATGACCACCACTGTCGTTTCCTATTGTAGCCTTATGTGGGACACCACTCCAATTTCCAGGGTTAGGTTGCCGGTTTCACAAAAAACTCGTGAAATCCACAACCTATCGCTCATGTTTACTCAGCATTCACAACAAGAAAGAATTCTAGCTCTCTTTAACATTCACGATTTAAACCACAATATTGTTTCTGTGCCTCATTTTCTTCAATGTTCTAGTCCCCTCGCCTCATTCCTGATTGAAACACAAATCTCTCCCACATCGGATACTACCTATCTCCACCTTCCGATCTACTTTTTGCATGCCTCATTTTTATCTAAAGCTGGTATCTGTGCCTACATCCACCAGTCATTCGCTATCTCCCGTATCCCACACTTGGACTTTGCCAACCTCGAGTTCCAGCTGATGTGGCTTTAGCTCTGATTCCCTTCTTCTGACCATTACTTCTGTACTGTTTATTGCTCTCCCAACAGTAATGATCGCTCAATATTCGATTTATTGTCTTCTGGCGTTAAGAACTTGATCGTATCAGACTCCAAGTGCCAAGTTATTATTGTTGGTGACTTTACTATCCACAGTAAGAACTGGCTTTTGCACTCCTTTGACACTACAGCTGTGAGACGTGAAGCCGAAGCTTTTGCTTTGGTCAACAATGGGAGTCAACTTGTTGACTTCCTCACCTGCATTCGTGATCGGGCTTGCGATCGTGCTCATATTCTCAATCTTATCACCTCCTTCTTCTCCTTATTCTCTGATATTACCCTCCTTCCCCCCACTTGGCTCATCGTACTACTGTCCTATCCCCTTCTCCACCTTTTCTCGCCCTATGTACAACTCCAGACGCACCTTTTGGCGTTATGATTCAGCCAACTTGGATGGTTTTCGTGATTTTCTGGCATTCTATCTCTGGGGTGATTATTGCCTTACTTCTGATGTTTCTTCTTTTGTTTCAAACTTTACTGAGACTGCTCTCCAAGACATGCTTCTTTTTGTCCCACACTTTTCCGAATCCAGCAAACTACGTTCTCCTGGGTGGCTAACTCACGCCTGCAATCGCGCTGTGCGTTTAAAGAACTTACCATTCAGACGATAGTGCCGCTCCGGTACTGCCAAATCTCCTAGTCTCTCCGTGCAGGTTACAAATAAATGTTCAATTTTCATTCAAAAAATACGGATCCTTTCATCCGCTACAAAGATGAACTTCTAGCTTCTTCCGCTACTGGTAGCCGATCGTCTCAGTCTCGTAAAAGCCGTTTCCCATAATTTTTGCCCCTCCAACTTCTCCCCCACCTCTAGCGCCTTTGGCTCTTTAGTCTGTGAACCTCATGGGAAGGCCGGGGTTTTTACTTCTCAATTTGCTTCTAATTTCACCTGACCGAATTCTTCCATTCTTCCCACTCCAACAGCTCTTACTGGCCGCCATTTTATTCGCCTTATCACAACCAGAAAGGTTCCCCAGACCCTACAGTCGACCGACCAGAACAAACCACCTGGTCCGGACGGTATTCCGCCCATCATCCTGAAAATGTGTGCCTCAGGGTTAGCACCAATTTTACGTCGTCTTTTTTGCTCTCCTCTCCAGTCGGGTAAGTTTCCCGCCCCATGGAAGGAAGCCGTAAATTTTTCTATTCTCAAACACAACGACTCCGACCGGAACAACAACCGTCCTACTTTCCTAACTCCTGTAATTTCGAAGGTCATGGAAACCATAATTTCCGACCTGTTGTGACCGTCCCTCGAACGCGAGGGACTGCTAAGCGATCCTCAATACTGGTTCCGACCCCGTCGTTCTGCTGGTGATCTACTAGCTATGAGCTCGCACTCCTAGTCAGCGGCACTCGATAACCATGGAAAAACTTACTTGGTCTCACTAGACATATCGAAGGCTTTTGACCGTGTCCGGCACAAAGGTTTAGTGTTTAATTTGACCACCTTTGGATTACTTCCAGCCTTTGTCCTGTAGACGTAGAGTTATCTCAGTAACAGTACCATCTCCGTTCGTGTCGACGAACACAACCACAATGTTTTACCGTGAATAGTGGTGTTACCCAAGGTTCCGTACTTTCACCCACCCTTTTTCTGTTTTTGAATAATGATATCTTATCCACCACTTCCAACCCCATCCACGCTTTTGTCGACGACGCCACCCTTCACTAGTCTCTTTCGTATCCCACTTCCCATCGTGCCACTGTCAACATCGACTGGGACCGTTGTGCCTTTGTAACATCGCTCATTTCGGACCCTGAACAGATCTCTTGAAGCTCTCGAAAATCGTGTTCTCTTCACTGCTTCCAGAATATCTCTTCTTCCGATTTCTCTTAAACACCACTCCTTTTCTCCTCACTTAAATTTTGGTTCGGTTCTCCTTTTTTCCTCCAACTGGATGCCTTTTCTGAGTCTCCCGATCATCTCCTCGCTATCTTGGCCTTCATACTTGTGTCGCTTGCTTCTCATGCTGCGCGCAAGATTGGTTTTCTGTTCCGCGTCAGACGTTTCTTCAAACCACTCCGCTTCTTACTATACAAGACTCAAATTCATCCCACACTTGAATACTGCTGGTACGTGTAGGGTAGGGCCTTGGCTTCTTTATCTTTTCTCGACCAGGTCCAACGTAAAGCCATTCGCCCGGTAGATAGCCCAGTTTTATCATCCAACATGCAGTCGTTTGCCCATCGCTGGGCAGTTGCTTCTTTGTCCCCATTGTACCGCTATTATTTCGGCTTCTGTTCCTCCGAGCTTGTCTAGGCTGTTCCTGTTTCCGTTACTTGTCAATGCCAACCCCGAGCAGAGGCAACTAGTCACCCTCATCAGGTTTCTGTCGCTCGATCTCGGACCTCGACCTTTCAGTCTTTTTTTCCCCTGAGACGATCAAGTTATGGAACACCCTTCCCTCCCTGTCTTTCCACCTACCTACAACCTTTCTCTTTTCAAAAGCATAATCAGCAAAATGGTTTTGACGTGAATGTTCCCCATAGATTCCTGCTACAGTATGTTTTCGATCTATGGGGTTTACCTCTTTTACTGTGATCCACTTCGTGTGTCATAAAAAAGTCGAAAATTATCGTTCATTCTGGTCCTTACCCATGAAATCAAATCACGCCTTGGTCTATGCTCACTTCTGCTTGCAAATTCCATCCCTCACAGCTACTTAGAGACACTTTTATTTCATGCTTTTGCGTGTGTGCAGAAGGCGTATACCCATGGCTTCAGAGACTCACTGCACTTCAGGGGATAACCAACAATCAGACCCTAGACTTGGAGCGGAGAACCATTTAGGGTCACCATAGACCCGTTGTGGTAATGAGCCTATTGACAGCGAGTTACTGTGTTCTACCGAAGTGACCGGCGGCGGCGGGGTTCAAACGTCTGACCTCTGAAGTGGGATGCAAATGCTCTGAGCAACTCGATCACCATCGATGTGCTTTCTACGTGGTCATCGTTGGAACCAAATGCCCAGAATCCAGGTGATTTATAGTAAAAAAGATACGAGAAGCATTATGCACTTCTGCCAACGCGATACACGACTCCGATCCAGGCCAACTTTGCAAATTATATATATCTTTAACATGTGTTGCTGTGTTACACGTTCACAGATTCATCTTTCCAACTGCCATATTCAGTAAAGCGCACAAATCTCTGAGGCATCGACTGACTCGGAGTTTGGGAAATGATCACGAGCTGTGGTAAGTTGCAAGATAGATGAAAATGGAGATGGATGAGACTTTTGGTAATAGTCGTTTCCCTTACCGTTTGATTCGAAGTATTGGTTCACAGCAGCCTGATGTAAGTGAGGTAATTAGGCAAACGAACGGCTCTGACTCACGACGAGACTGCACCTTGACGTAGTGTGATGGCTTGCGTGCCTCTATGACCCAAAGAGCTATACAGGATGGTTTCTTTAAGCCAGAGATGCAATCATACCTGACAGGTCAATGGGTAGAGGTCAGACAAAGTCCAGTCTCCTGGCCCTCCAGGTTGGGGGTTGATTTGAGCTGGCAACGCAATCGGCAAAATCAGTGTAAGAATAATTAATCCAAGCAAATGGGCTTCCACTAAGCCATCCCGCTGCCTTGCGCATAGGTTCACCTTAGAACTAAAGGCTTTGGATGAGGACCCCAATCGTTCTTCCGTTTTGTGGCTGGACACCCTACCCGTCCAACATCTCCCATGAACTGCACGAATAGAAATAATTCCATACTGCATCGATCGTCGCGCACGACAATCAGAACCGCGCTGCCCATTGCATCGAGCGGGGTGGGTAGTGATAAGTGAACTACTGCTCAGAGTTCCCTCTCTTTTATTCAACCGTTGTCTTCTGTCCCTAACCATCCCTCTTTGCCCCATCTATCCACCCATAATACTCTCATTAATAACACGGTCGATACTCGCAACGATTCATTGTCAAATAGGGTCGGGAATACTCCTCTGTCTGGTAGCTCACATTTTCTCAAGCCTCGTCAGCCTCTTAATCTCGGCTCCTTCAACGTGCGTACACTCATGCAGGCCGGTCAGCAGGCGTGCCTAGCCCTCACAATAAATTCTCTGAAGATTGATGTTTGCTGCTTAAGTGAAACGCGTATCCAGGATTCGAGCAGTGTAATTCAACTAACTGCTCCTGGTATCTCATCGAGGTATATTCTGCGCACCTCAGGAGACGAAGCAGCTAGAGTTGTGGGTCAACGTGGTGTAGGAATAGTCTTGAGTGACAAGGCTGAGGCTGCCCTTTTAGACTGGATTCCTGTTAACAGTCGTTTATGTGCTGTGAGACTCCAAGGGGTCAGTTGGCGTTCGAAAGGATAGTTGTGTTAAGCGCAATTTGTTTGTGATCTCGGCGTACGCCCCAACGGACTGCAGCTCAGACTTGCAGAAAGATGAGTTCTATGATGCCCTCGCCACTTTCGTTCGCAGCAGTAAAGGTTCCGACATTGTAGTGCTAGCTGGTGACTTCAATGCACAAGTTGGCAAACTTAGTGTGTCAGAAGCCTGTTTAGGTGGGTGTTGTGCTTTACCCGCTGAGCGTACAGATAACGAGGATAGGCTTCTCCAGTTTTGTGCATACAATGGACTGTTCTTGTCTAGCACAAATTTCCGACACAGCTCGCGTCGCACAGTGACATGGCGCTCTAACTCTACAGGTACTTTTAGTCAAATTGATCATATCGCCTTAAGCTACCGGTGGCGCAGTTCTGTTTAGAACTGTAGATCTTACTGGTCCACGTACGTAGAGTCGGACCATGCATTAGTTCTAATGCGTTTATCTCTCCAGCTTCATGGTCATCGTCGCAAACCGCAAACCAGATTAGCCGTGCAACTTGAAAGGCGCTTCGATTCAGTTGATCGAGCAGCGCTTTTCAGTGTTCTTCATCGAAAGGGTATGCCCAAGAAGTTCGTGAACCTAATGAGATCATTGTATTCTCATACTTCTGGCCGCGTTAGGGTTTACGGTGAACTATCCGGTCGGTTCGAAACGACCATTGATGTTCGACAGGGATGTCCTTTGTCTCCATTCCTGTTCAACTTCGTCATGGATGAAATAATGGAGAGTGCGCTGCAAACTCTTCAGGATGTAAGCGTCGAACTAGGACATAGTAAAAAGCTGTGTGACCTAGATTACGCGGACGACGTTGTCTGCTTGTTCGAATCCATGGAACATGCTCAGCGTGCACTAGATAGACTTGCAAGAGCTGTAGCTCCATTCGGCATGCGCTTTGCACCTTCAAAGTGTAAAGTGATGTTACACGACTGGACGTCAACGATTTCGAGCTTGATGCTCGATGGGGAGGTGCAGGCAAGTACCGACAACTTTACTTACCTCGGTAGCTGCGTGACGACGGATGGGAGCACAGTAGTAGAGGTGAGCACGCGTGTATCCAAGGCTCGAGCGGCGTACGCTGGACTGAAGCACTTGTGGCGCCGACCTGATATTTCACTGAAGTTTAAAGGTCGTGTATACTGTGCTGCAGTGTGTACAGTTTTGTTGTATGGTTGCGAAACTTGGAGTCTGCGCGCTGAAGATATTCGTCGTCTTGAGGTTTTTGACCATCGATGTTTACGTAGTATCGCTGTGATTGGGTGAAATAGCCGAGTAAGCAACGATGAGGTCAGAAAGCGAGTATTGGGTACTAAATCAGGGAACGTTCTGTCACAGCGTATCCGGCTTAGTAGACTTCGTTGGTTGGGACACGTGTTACGTATGGCAAACACACGTCTACCATATTGTGTCCTATTCTCCGCCCCTCCTAGGGAGCGGAAGAGACCACGTGGAGGTCAACAGATGACGTGGCAAAGAGGAAAGAGAAAATGTACAGCAAACTTAGGAAAAGTAGATGCATCACGTCTTCCTGGTTGGGGTCCAAAAGATCCGTCTACCTGTTGGCTGGAGACACTGAAGGATATGGCAGCGAACCGTGAACTGCGGCGATCATGTTGTCACTTTCTATCGCATCAGAATGACTGATCGATGCGCATTTGTACAGTTAGACTGTGTATTCTGTGTGTTGGTTAGTACGGCGTTGTTTCCCTTTCCCACCCCTGTAGGTCCACTCCCTGTCCATCTTGTAAATTCATACTTTCTAATTCAGCGTGCAACATGGTGAGAAAGGCAGTGGTCAGTGGGGCTTGCCCCACTGTTTAACGCTGTACGATGACGATGATGATCTGACTTACTCGAGAAGCCGCCGTTTGGACCGATAGGCGGAGCACTTTCAGGTACAGCTCCATTGGCTCATTCCTTCAGTGAACCTTCCAAATATACCTGCAGGAGGGACGACGCAGGTGGAAATCACCGGTGCATTAGAAACAAAGTTTGTCCAAGAGGTAGCTTATCTCAGAATTTAAAGCTGCTGGATCAGATGGATTGTCTTTATTCGTTATCAAGGACGTAAGCGAAGCCTTAATATTGAAGTTACAAAACTCTTTTGGGTAAGCTAAACTAAACTAAAGCAGATCCCCGGGAGTAAGGCTGATTGGCGGTTTTATCCATTTACAAGTGAAAGGTTCTTTTGTGAAAACAATAATGGATTTGGCTAGGTAAGGATGGCATGCAAACTGCTCACCGGCGTTGTGCTCCGCCGAACATCCGGCTCTCGTTAAAGGTGGTTTCAGATCCGGTTGTGGTTGCATCGACCAAATCTTTGTCTTACGACAAATTTGAAGGCATATGCCCACCTTCCCTGGACTGATAATATCAGTCTTCCTTCATATGAAAGTCAGTTAACTGCACAATTATCCGATAACGCCCCTTATTGAAGAGTGTGCCGGAGAAATTCTCTCCCAGTTCCTGCTCATGAACAGTCGAAACTGAGTTCGTCTTTATGACGATTCTTCATCCAAGTTCACCCGGAGAAGGGGTATGCGTGAGGGTTGCCCTGTCATTGTTGCTTCTCAACTTCGTAATTGAAATGACTCAGTAGATAGCCCTATCCTTGTGTGAGATTAATAGCATTGATCTGTGCTAACACAGTAAGCTGTCTTATTTAGAATACACGAACGTTGCATGGTTATAGGTGAAGATTCAGATGAGTTGAACTTTTTCCTAGGTAGTTTAAACCATAGTGATTGTATAATTGCCTTAAGAAAGGTTAGTCGCGGCAACCGGAACGTTGGCGAATTACATCTACCAACAACGCTGTGTGTCATTTCCTGTGAGTACTGGTGTTCCCCAAGGTTCAGTACTTGAGCCCACCCTATCTCCTTTATTAATTATTGATTTTTTATCCACTACTTCCAACCCAATCCATTTCTTTTTCGATGACGCCACACCTCACTCTTCCCTTTCGTGCCACACTCCTCGCCATGTCAACACCAACCATGATTGTAACTGCAGTGCAATCAGTGTATCTTTGGATTCCGATCTCGAACACATATCCTCCTTGGGATCCCACAATCATGCTGCATTTAATGCTTCAGAAACTTCTCTTCTCTCAGTTTCCTTGAAACATCATTCATTCTCCCCTCATTTATCCTTTGATTCAAACGTGCTGCATTCCAAAGATTTTGTCTCTCTTGGCTTATCTCTAACTTCTTCTCTATGTTGGTCCGCTTTTACATCTCAGCTTGTCTTTCGTGCTGTGCGCAAAGTTGGTTTTCTGCCTCGTGCCAGACGATTCTCCACACGAGTTCATCCGCTGTACAGAGCTCAAATCCGCCAAGCACTTGAATACGGCAGTCACGTGTGGGGCGAGGCTTCGTCCGTTTCTCTTTTTCTTTTTGACTGGGTTCAATGAAAGGCCATCTGAGTGATCGACGACCCTTCTTTAACCTCCAATCTGTAGTCACTAGCCGATCGTCGAATGGCTGCTCCTTTGTTCTTTTGCTATGGGTACTACTTTGGATTTTGCTCTTCTGAGTTTGCTTCGTCAGTTCCTCTCCGTATAACTTTTCCCCATCACCACGTATCCAGGCAACTACTCATCCTTATCAAGTTTCTCTCACTAGATTTGTGCATTTATCTCTCAGTCTTTTTTATTTCTTGGACCGTTAAACTGTGGAACACTCTGTCTTCCTTTCGGTCTTCCCACCGACCTGCAACCTCTCAATTATGAAGCAGGATCAATAAACTGGTTCTAACGTAAATGTTCCCCCACAACCCACTTTCACAGTATGTCTTCTAATTATGGAGTTTACCCCTTATGCTGTAATTCACTTCATGTGTAGTAAAAGGATTATAACTATCACACAGTATACAAATTTTTGGGATGTGTTTTGCATCTTTAAAATGTAAAATGCTGCTGCGAGATGGGGTTGACCACACACCAAAGCTTGTTCTGTCAGAAAAATCCGTGTCTGAAGTAGATACGTTTTGTTATCTGAGCTGTTACATCTCACCAGGAAGAAGTGTCGTCTGGTACGTGAAACGCGTGTCAGACTTTTCCTATTTCGTACTACATGTGGCACCGGCGTGACATCTCACTGTTTATCATAGCTCAGAAGCATGGCCATTACTTGAAGAACGTACACCAAGACTGACCGTGCTTGAACATCAACGTGTTCTCAGTAATGCTCAGATGTGACGGACACGTGGCATCAACACTGATGAGTCCAACTGCAGAATGTTGGGAACCAAAAGTGAGTCACTGGAAGAACTTCTTAATCTGAACAGGCCAAGGTAAATGAGACGTGTTACGCGTGTCCACAGATAAACTTCCCCGATGTGCATTGCTTTCCGAGGCAGACAGTCGCTGAAGTATTGGTTGAGGTGATCAGTACATGTCCTGAAAACATAAAAATCCTAACCAGTGATCAAGCAGGACGCGCCTCATTTCCGGATCAAGATCCACGAAGTATTCCCATCTGATGGTTAGAGACAATAGGTGACATGATTGAGTGCTGCGGTCGGTACTTTTTAGTTTAATGCGGCTAGCTCCTGAGAGAGGATTAGCCGGCTTCATGCATGTCCCGAATGGCACCTTCCCATGAACGGTGATCGGATACGAGACCCGAGCACAGGGAAATCCAATTCTGCTCCCAGTTGCGAACGTCATGGACAAACTAGAGTCCTAATTCGTCAAAATCCGATTTAACAATACTGATTCATGTTTTCAGGTGTACTCCGAGGCGATAGCGCCATCCTAGACATGGGACAGGATAGAAGCACTGTTATAAGATTTCTGTGTCCGAACGTTGCACGACATGTCCAAAACACTGCCAGCGTCGGTGTTGACAGCTTTTTGATGTTGAGGCACCGTCGTCTTATTGTCTCGTTTGAAAGTTTTTCGTGCCAATTCACTCTCAGTACCCGCCGCAAACACCAGCGATCAAACAGTTCTCACTTTCTGATGTCCTTGACGCGTAGTGGCCACGTCTCGCAACCGTAGGTAAGAATTGGACGGCTTGCGATCCGGAAGACGCAGACTTTGGTCTAGAGACTAATTTCGTTGTGCGCTCAGAGTACATTGCAAAGCTGGAGAAATGCAATCCTGGTACTGTCAAAGCGCGACTTGACTTCGTCTTTGGCTTGACCATTTGGGAGAATCGTGGAGCCCAGATATTTGAACTCCGGGACGTGCTCAGTTTGTTCGCCGTTTAAGTATATCGATAAAATGGACTGCGTAGTGAATGTCGAAAGGATCCTGGTTGTCCACTTATTGGTCTCTAGTCCTATGAATTTTGTGAAGGATTCTGCGCGGTTGAGAACCGGTCTTAAGGCAGTTGTGTTATCTCTAAGGATGACGATGTCGTCTGCGAATTCTAGATAGACGAGAAAAGCATCGGTACCCAGCTGAATACCAGGATAATCAGTGAGTGCCTGACATATTATGCAGTCTGTGGTGTAGTTGAACAACACTGGCGACAGGCGACAGCCTTGTCTAACACCGGGCTTAGTGGATAATTCACTGCACTCCCCTCCGTATATGCGTATTTGCATAGGACCACCTTGTGAGACAGAAGCTTGTGGGACATTCCATCGCCCTGCAGAATAGTTCATAACGATCTTCTGTCAGATGAGTCAAAAGCAACCCGAAAATCGATAAAACAAGCTGAAGTCGATTGCGCAAACTTGTATCATTTTTCTAGTGCTCGGCGGAGGGTGAATATTTGGTCCAAGTACCCTCTACCGCGGCGGACGCCTCCTTGATTAGGGCGTATGCACCCGTCCGGCCTCGCTAAGAAGCGGTTCAACAAGAGCACGGAGAACATTATCTATGTGATTCCGACTTATCTTTCTTTCTTTTTCGTTTGTTTTGTTTTGTTTCTGTTGGTCCCAATCTCCACTGGATGATGTTACGAGGTGGTAGCCAAGTTGAAAGTGAAGTCAGTGGCGGGTAGAACTGAACTAATTTTTATTCACGATTAGTGCCCGCCTGGAAATGAGACGTGATTTTGTTTCAGTAGAGCTTCTGCCAAGTTTATCCTCACTGCTCCGTGTATTCTTCTTTGTCGATCTTGAAGCAGCCCTAGACTTAATAATTTACAATTTTTTAAGATAATCGGTCGTTTAAAGGTGTTCTTTAACAAATCCTGGTACATGAATAGTGCAAGTGATTTCGGGCCTTCGATGGTATTTCACGCAGGTTTACTAAGACGAGTGTTGTATGCTACTATTTTTCCTGTACTGGTTCAGTACAGACAGCCATTACCATGCACTGGGTGCGGTGGCTTTAGTTGCCATTGTTGTATTCCAAATCTAGTGAGTAGAAGGAAGGAGCACTTGTGCGAGTAAACGTGTATTCTGTAGCAACGTACAGTAAGCGGCAGTACACGCGAGCAACTGAAAACGCAAAAACGTGTACAACTCCGTGAGTCAGCGATGTATGCGATCGAAAGTGCAAGGCAATTGTCTAATCGGATTAAGCTGCCCAAGGTCGTGCAACACGTGATACAAAATGATTGGATGAAACACGATAAACGTCAACTGTGTACGTGTGTGCACGATTGCATACGTGCATCCATGATTGCACAGGGTGTAGATCAAGTGTGCGTGTGTGAGCACATGGCTGCGCAAGCGAAGCACAACGGCTATCTCCGAACGGCAGCCTCAATAGAAGATAATGAAAAAGAGCGAGGATATGAAAGGAATAATAGGAAGAATACAATTATTGGTATCAAGTCGATAAAGACAGTTTTTGGATACAAGAGCTCCACTAATCATGACACCTAGCTATGTCCTCCAATGCGTCTAGCCATATGGTGGTAGAGTCTTTTGGACTCCCGAGGAAGCCTAACACGACCTACTTAGCTAAGTCCACTGGTCAAGCTTTTCATATTTTTCTTCCATGTTATGGACTGACCCCCCTACTCATCTTCCGACCGTTACCTGCCTCTGGGAACATTGCGGGCAGAGAAATTCTGTCAGGCGACATGCATGTCCCAACCATGTTGAGTGTTGCATCTGACACATTGGTTCGTGGACCTAAGACTCTCCGCCGAACCTTAGCATTGCTTATATGGTGGTTCCACCATATCCGAGCAATGCTACGGAGACGTCCGTGTGCAAGTACCAACAGTTTTCGTATATCCTCCTGCCTTAATGGCCATGTCTCCAAACCATACAGAAGCACTGGCCTGACTGCTGCAGCGTACCGACCCTTGACAGATAAACGGATTTCTTGTCGACGCCACAGATGACTCAGATTGGCAAGTGCCAAGCGAGCCTTCTGTATACGCAGAGACATCTCATCCGATATTCGAACTCCGGGTGAGATGCAGCTCCCCAGATAACAACTAGTCTACTACGTTCATAGTCTCCCCAGACACTGAAAGGTTTGGCGTTGGACCAACCCAGTCCTGCAAAAGCATCTTGCATTTTGAATGTGCAAAACGCATACCGAACGTTACTACGCAACCTGTCAAGCTGTCTAGAAAAGCTTGCAACTGACCTGGATCTTCGCTTAGAACTTCGTCGTCCGCATACTCAAGGTCTGATACGATACCTTTCCACCCAGGAAAAGTTCAATGCCACTATTCTCACCTGACAAAAGCGTGGTCTCCAGGACCATATCAATCACCAACCTAAATAGGAAAGAAGAGAGGGGAAACCCCGACGTACGCCACTTTTTGTGATGAACTTAGGTGAAAGGTCGCCGTATGCCCGAACTGGACTTCGGCTACTAATTTAAAGGGATTTTATGATAGAAATGAATTTCCCTGGTACACCCTTCAATAGGAGGCAGCGCCAGAGAACTGTGTGGTCGACTGATTCGGAGGCCGTTTTGAGATCAAGAAAAACGGAGGTAGTGGTCCTACGGAGGTGTCTGTGTTCTAAAATTTGTCGAAGAGTGAAGATGTGATCAATACACCCTCGACCAGGTCTAGACCCAGCCTGATTCTCGCGCGAGCACTGTTCGCGAACGTTAGATAAGCGGTGGAGAATGATATCAGCAAGCAGTTTGGATGCGATGCTAACCAGACCTATTCACCTGTGGTTTTCACAGGAGAACTGTCGCCTTTCTTATTAATCGATACGATCACCGATTCACACCAACTCTTCGGAACTTGTTCCTTCTCCCATATCAAACCGAGGAGTTTTGTCAACTCCAGTAAACGTGCTGGGCCACCGTCCTTGAGAAGATAGAGGCAACCCATCCGCTCGGGAGCCTTATATCGTTTAAGATAGCTTATCTCACGAAGAACCTCCGCCACTGACGGAGGATTGATATCTACAACTACAGAAGTAACCATCACGCCAATGAGCAGACCTGTCGAGGATAAAGACCAATTAAATTGCTTCTCAAAATGCTCCGTCCAGCGAATTATACGACTCCCATGAGTTTGAATCAGTGAGCCGTTCACTTCCTTGATCAACTCGCTAACGCCTGGTTTACGTGAATCATTTTGTCTAATCAGACGTAAAAGGTTGCGGCTGTTGCCAATCGTCGCAGCTTTTTCTATCTCCCTACACTTCGCCATCCACTACTGCTCACGGTCATTTCTCAGGCTCCGAAATCAGTTGGCGTTTAAGGCATCTTCGTGCCTCACCGTATCTGGAGTCCAGAGGAATCGTTCTGCACACGTCTAACAGTGCAGCTGACAATGCTGATGTTTATCGTTTCTGTGTATGCGTATGTGTGTCTGGTTGTTGGACCTTGGGTAGCATCAGCAGCCGCACGTAGAGCCTGTTTGATCTCTGCCCATCGCTCTTCTGGATCCTGGGCATTTGATTACATCGATAACTTGGTGGCTAATTCTTTTTGGAAAGCAGGTCGATGGTTATCGTCCTGTGGCAGCTGCAGTGGACGGTTTGCTTTGGCGTTACTTCGACCATCAACGCGGCGTATGCTGAAACGCGCGCGGATAAGAGCGTGATCAGCGCGTACATACGTAGACCAAAGTGATCGACACTTGAATCAATCCGCGCTAGCATTAACCGATAGCAGTGTGGTCAATCTGAGTCCGACACTGTGAAGGCGCAGTAGAACGCGGGGTTAGTCGGTGCCGCTTTTTGTGCGAGAAATCTGTACTAATAATGAATAATTCACGGTCGGAACATAGTTTAATGAGTCGGTTACCGTTATCTGTTCGATCGGGTGGAATGTTAAATGGACCTCCTACATTCCTCTCCGTCTAATCCAGGCTTCCAGCTTGAGCATTGAAATTACCGGCAATAGTCATGATGTCCGTAGGGCGAACGCTGCGGAGCAGTTGAGACATCCTGGTAGAATTCGTCTTTAGTCTCATGAGAGCTACAGTCATTTGAGGGCATACACAGGAACGGAAAACAGTCATCGACGCTTTAGTCTACGGCTATTTACATGCACAGAACCATTCAACCAAACCGCACACAGATGATTGCTGATTAGGATCCACGTGCGTAGTGCACGCTCAGCTTTCATGCTCAGAACGATTCCCACGCCAGCCTGACCACGAGCAGTAGATACCGAATCGCCCAACATGCGAAGAGGAGGACTAGAAGCCGAGCTTGCACCTGGGTAGCGAAATGTTACCACTGAAGTTGGGTCTTGTATATGTGTTTCGGAGATACAACTCATCTTTTTTGGAGGTCTCAGGAATTCTAGCTGGAGCCATAAAGCTGAACGACCAACCTCATCCGCTACCTTCAGCCGATCTTTCTGGTCTTTTGCAAAGGCGGTTTCCCAGATATCTGCCCTTCCAAATTTCCTCGCATTTGCAATACCTCTGATTCTCTGGTCTTTGAATCTCTCGATAAGGCCGAGGATTTTGCCTCCTCTTTCGCCTCAGATCACACCCTCCCTGTCAGCCTTGCTTCTCTGCGTTCCTCTCACGTTCCCGGCCACATTCTCATTGTAGTAACTATCAGAAAGGTTCGTCTCGTTCGGCGTAGTCGGATTGTTTCCAAACCACCCGGTCCGGACGTTATTCCGCTCATTGTCCTGAAAGTGTGCCTCGGAGTTAGCCCCCGTTTTACGTCGTCTATTTCATTCCTACCCTCAATCAATTTTTCCCTCTTCGTGAGAAAACGCCAGTATTTTTTCCATCACCAAACACAGTGACCCTTCGATTCCGACAGCTGTTGTCCCGTCACCCTCACTTCTCTGCGTTCGAAAGTTTGTGAAACCGTTATCTCCGACCGACTGCGTCCGTTCCTTGGATATGAGGATTTGTGTGACTGTCAATATGGATTCCGTCCGCGTCGTTCTGCGGGCAGTCTACTAGCGGTCATCTCACACTCTTGATCCGCTGCACTCGATAACCACGGAGAAACTCGCTCGGTTTCGCTGGTCATCTCAAAAGCCTACGATCGAGCTTGGCATGGTGTACCGTCGAAATTATCTTTCGGGTTTCATCCCGCTGTCGTATCGTGGATGTCATGTTACCTCAGGAAGCACACCGTCCCTGTCCAAGTCGATGAGGCTCTATCTCAGCCGTTCCCTGTGAATGCTGGTGTTCCTCAAGGTGCGATAATTGCGTCCATCCTCTTCTGTTTATTAGTGATCTCCTAACGTTAACCTCCAACCCACTTCACTGTTTTGCCGATGATGCCGCTTTCCATTGCTCCCTTTCTCATCTTTTCACTCGCCAGGCCACCACCAACATCGGTCGCGATTGTTCTGTTCCTAATGCATCTTTTGCTTCTGATCTAGGACAAATCTCAGCTTGAGGTTCCACTAACAGTGTCTGTTCCAATGCCTCAAAAACTTCTCTCCTTTCTGTTTCATATAAACGTCTCCCTTACTATCCTCATCTGAATTTTGACTTGACTCCCTTCCGCTTCACAGGGTGGTTTTCCTTACTAGGCTTATCCATAAATTCATCTCTTTGTTAGTCTCCTTCTGTGTCTTACGTTTGTTTCCCGCGCTGCGCACATGGTTGGTTTTCTATTTCTCGCCAGACGATTTTCTACACCCACCGACCTTCTTTACGAGCCTCAAATCCGCCCGACTGTTGAACATTGCAATCGTGTGTGGGATGGAGCGTCGTCCACTACTCTTTTTCTTGATCTAGTTAAAAAAAGGCCGTCCGAATAGTCGGTGTTCGCCACCCTGACCTCCATTTTGCGGCCATTTGCCCACCGCCGGAAAGTTGCTTCACGGTCTTTTTTCTGCCGTTATTATTTTGGTTTTTGTTCATAAGAACTCGCTTCGGCAGTTCCCCTTCCCATGACTTTCTATCGCTATCTGGTATGCAGACAACCAGTTACCCGTAGCGGGTCTCTGTCCCTTGTTGTCGAACTTCTTTATTTCCGTACCGCAAAGCTTTGGAACACTTCCTCTTTCTGTATTTCGAACCACTTACAACCTTTCTGTTTTCAAAAGCAGAGTCAACAAACTGAATCTTGAATGTTCTCCACCCACATTCCCTTTACAGTATGCGTTTTGACTATGGAGTTTACTCCTTTTACTGTGAATCTCTTTGTGTAATAAAAAAGGCAGCCTATTACCCCCTTTGGCAAAGTGGGCAGACGGTAACAGCTGTAAAGTGAAGAGAATGCTTAGGTCTGAGAAGCAGTTCTCTGTTTTCCCCTGTCTTCCATTAATTGTCCTTGCGAAGAGCTGCGAGTTCTCGAACACGACTCACTGTGGCTACTCGTGTTCATTTGGAATTGGGATTTAGGGGCTGAAGAGCAAAGAGGGATCGCTGGAGATTTTTGCAAATCATACTTCGCGACTGTCCACACCGCAGAAGGGGTTTTTCTTTGGAAACCCTAACCGGAGCCTTTGACCCGAAAGTCTGATCCACAAGACAGTGAAGTGTTAACCCAGCACACGAACGTGACCGGAACACTTGTGAACGAACTTTTTTTAGTGTGTCACACGAGACCTGGTTGTTGCAAGTATGCTGTCTTATCTTCTCTGGTGCTTTGTTATCGATCTGCTTGTTGGATTCAGTCATTAGCCCCATGCACTGAATAGAGAAAGCGGATCATGAACGGGGCGGCATCTTTGGGACCGGAGTTGTCCAACTTAAGTGGATGATAGCTGCCCAATGAATTGCGATGACTTTTCTCACCGTTGAGAGAAACCCTAGGTACTTCACTTCCACGTCCGTCTAGTATAGGTTTTAAGACCGATAAACTGACCTCCACGTGGTTTTTTCCACTTCCGCCTAGGGAGTGGAAAAAATCACGTGGGGGTCAACAGATGACGTGGCAACGAGGAATCATAGAAGGCATAGCGAAATTAGAAAAAGTAGGCGCTTCAAGTTTTCTTGGTTGGGGTCAAGAAGATCCGTTCACCAGTTGATTGGAGACACTGAAGGATATGGCAGCGAACCGTGAACAGTGGCGAACGTGTTGTCACTTTCTGTCGAATCAGAATGGTCGACGAATATGCATTTGTGCTGCTAGACTGTATTCCGTGTGTTAGCTGTTAGGGCGTTGTTTCCTTTTCCCACCCCTGTAGGTCCAATCCCTCTCTATATTGTCTATTCATACTTTCTAATTCAACGTGCAAGATGGTGAGAAAGGCAGTGGTCAGTGGGGCTTGCCCTACTGTTTAACGCTGTACGATGATGATGATAATGACGACTTTTCCTCTCCGTGTTTATTCGCTGGATTGTTCTCATCAGAGACATAGTGGTTAGAACCAGATGTTGTCCATCAACTGGTTCTGAGACCGGATGTCGTCTGGCCTCTACCCAATGACCTGTGAAGTATAATTGCATCTCTGGCTTAAGGGAGACATCCTCCATAGCTCTTTGGGTCATGGAGGCACGCAAGCCAATCATGTCACGTCAAGGTGCAGTCTCGTCGTGATGGCTGAGAAGTTTTGCGAGTGCACCAGGTATCCCATCGGATTCCACTATCTCCCAGAGACACACTCGGTTAACCGAGTCGAAAACGATCCGAAAATCGATGAAAGAGGCACCAATTGTCTGCGGTAACTTGTGGCGGTGCTCTAGTGTTTGACGTACTGTGAAGTTCTGCTCTGCGCCACGGCGGAAATTTCTTTGATTCGGTCGTATGCGGCGATCTCGCAGCGGTAAGTGCGGTTGGATACAAGGACGCAGAAAGTCTTTGCAGCTACGTTGATCATGCTGATTTCTCGATAGCTTTCACACGCTGGTTGGTCCCTTCTCTAGGGGATGGGCATCAGAATAGACGTGCCCCAGTCAGCCGAGAAGTCTCTGGCTTGCCATGTAAAGCGAAATAGGATGGACAATGTTGATTACTTAGAGTGAATAGCACTTGTAGACTTCCGGCGGTATGATATCTTCTCCATTGGCTTTCTGTAGATAGTTGTGGACCAGTGGCACTTTCCGTTGTACTCGGCGGATCACAATTAGCATTATACGGCTCTGCAAGGGTGAGGGTAATAGATTCGTCGAGTTGTCTGAAGATCGGTTGGGCAACCGGTCAGAATGCTCTACATATCGTTCTATTTTTATTTTCTGCTCAGGTATGTGCTGATTGGCTACGTCGCGCGGAAGCGATCATCCTTTTTTTAATTACATGCTTGCGCATGGGTGCAGTCGGAGGGGCAATCATCCCATAGCCACGAAGGCCTGCTGAACTATTGGAGATAGCCGAAAATCAGGCCTTGAGACTTGGAGTGTCGAAAAGTCACGTAAGGCCCCAATAGGTCAGATGTGGGAACGATCCGGACGACAGTGGATTATTGCTCATCAGCAGCGCCAATCCGATACTTTACGAATGATGCACGACTGCTTGCCGAAGTCACCAAAACCTGACGCGATCTTTATTTTTTCAACTATTTGCTTCCAGAACCGCTCACGACCGGCCTTAGCAGAGCGTGAGGCCTCCCGTCGCAGTCTGTGGCGTTTGCTATTTCTTGATAACCGATCTTCAAGTGCTTTAGCTGACGGCTGGAGTGTGCCCTCAGAGATCCAGTCCTATAGACGTCGTTTTGTCTTTCCCAGTTGTTTCAAAGCACCTCTAACCGCCGATTTGAATATAGTCCATTGTCTTTCTACTGAAGTTGCATCTAGTGTTGCGTTGGTCAGGGTGGGTAGTCGGGTTGCGACTGCGCGTGACAGCGCCTGGCACTTTCCAGTGCTGCGACGTTTATTTGGGTCGATTGACAGGCCTTGAATTGCGTGGAAATACAGATTCTAAAGCGTACACTTGGGAGCGCGTTATGTGTCCCGTTTTTTCCCGTCGAGGCACCTCGGTACGCTCGATAGTCTTCCACCGAGGTCCAACGAAACCTCGCTAAAACATGGTGGGTTTGATGCGAAGTGTGACGGTCGTTTGAGTACCGTGTCAGTAAGTGCTTTTTGAGGTGCTCAAGGCGTGTATTGCAAACAATCACTCTGTTGGAGTCTTCCAAGCGGTCATCATTATCGCAACGTTTACCGAGGCTAGATTTTTACAGGCCCTGCTGCGTTGACTCATCCGACAGACCCGTGCAAGCGTTGCAGTCTCCGGCGATGAATAGAATGTCACGTCGTTGGGTGTGGCTGATAAATTGTTGAAGATTTTCGTAGAATTCTACTGCCTCGTTGTCCGCCGCATTGATCGGGTTGTAGATCGCAAGCACCGTCAAGTTCTTCGAGGGGCTTTTGAAATGTCTCAAAGCAAGTCTTACGTAAATTGACTCCCAAGCCATTATCGCGGGGTAGGCTTTATTGTGGTGGGTGAATGCGACACCAGGGAGTCTGAAATTGTCTGTAGAGCCGTTATGATAAAGGTCAAGGTGGTTGGGACATGTGTTACGCATGTCCACCGATAGGGTGCCTCGACGTACGATGTTCTCTGAGGCAGGTACTGATTAGAAAATAGGTCGAGGTGGTCAGTCTACGATATGGAAAAAAAGATATGAAAACTTTGACCAGTGGACTTGGCCACGTAGGACATGTTAGCATTCTAGGTTGTGGTCCACGTAATCCACCTACCAAATGGTTAGAGACAGTAAGTGATATAGCTAGGTTTGACGCTCTGCTCGGCGACGCTGGAAGGTGGCAACCGAAAACAGAGCACAGAAGTGCGAGGGTGATGGTTGAATAAACTGAAACTAAAACTATGATAAAGCCAGTAACCTATCTGTTCTCCAGGACTTTCACGAGCCGCACCAGGGTCAGGTAGGGGGACATCTGAGAGGCAAGCTAGGTCAATGTTTGGCCGTGGAATGTCGTCTAACATTGTCCTCCTATTTCAGTATGCCTTATGTGCATGCTTCCTACAGTCGAGTATTCCATCTCGTTGTTTTGACACTTCGACCGCGCGTCGCGTGCCGGGAATGCCGTGGCATCGTAAGAGCGCTTGTTTCTGGAATTAATCATGAAGGTTCTCGAGAATATTGTACTGGACGATGTCCCTAGCGCCGTTCAGGACTGCTGTGTTGCCCGGTCGCCCAGTCTGGCGTAGGAAATAAGTTGACGGTACCTCAACCTGCCTTTTTTGTCCGACGATGCGCCACTACGTTTTACACATTCAAGTGCAGCCTGCAAAGATGCAGAATTATTCCAAACAAGATGGCGGTCTATTGTGTAGCTCATTTGACTCTTCGGGGTAGACGGATCACGACAACGGGGTATGGCCATATTCAGTGGTGGGTTATGTTCGCCACATCAAAATGCTGTCCACAGGTTTAAACGGTGTTTTATTGTGCAGAACGCTCGCCAAGCGAAAAACAAACGCATCCTCACGCACTGGCGTTGCTCGTCCACGTTCGCTTATTTAGTAACCCTGGGTTCACCTTATTCAAGGCTAACCACCATGCCCGGGGCCGACCTCCTACTCGCTACCTGGGACGCACCCGGTAGCAAACGGCTCTGCTGTTATCCCGGTTTCTACACTATCTTGTCATCCGCTTGATACTTTCACTCGTGGTTCTCCTTGTGCTGTGTCCTTTAGTTTCGGTTGGTTTTCGTTGTTCGATTGCAACAAAAACCACTTAGGCTTGTGTTAGATAATTCTTCATCCTACACTGTTAGGAAACTTCAAAGCACTCTCTGTTGAGACAGATTCATCAGTGAAGCAGAACAGAAGTGAAATAGTTTCTGGTTCAGAAGTCCCTGTGTTCTGTTGTTATGAGACCCAGGTCTTATAGTGTTACAACCTGTTTTTCCTGCGTTCATTGCTACCAATAAAGTCCGTCCTTTGTTTGGGGGTATGTGCTGACTCATGGTCGATAGCCAGCCGTGTCCCGTCAGCCATCAGCATGTCAGCTCCTGTCCAGAATCCAGGTCAGTGCTTGTGTTTGCGGCTGCGCAGGTGGCAAAGTGGATCGATGAGACGTGAGCGGGCTCCGGTCAAGTAGTAGCTGGCCATGTGACCAATCAAAATGCAGGATACTTGATGGAATTAGGAACCAGCTGTTTTGTGTTGCAACTTTTGGTATTAGTGGCTGTTTCTTCCTATAAGGTCAAGTTATTTTGTGCTAACATAAACTGAGATGATTCGTAGGCGAAATAGACTTCTCACTAGAGTTAGTGGACGGTATGAAATATCTTGCTCCTAAAAAGCGCTAGATCTTTGTTCTGAAGCACAAACGTACTGTTTTCCAACTCAAAGAGCGCGAAATATGTTTATCTTCATGCTTAGAATATGAAGAAAGTTGCTTCAGGAAATTCTAGTGAATGACTTATTCAAACCATTGCCACTAACCAATGTGCCAACAAACGCTATGGTATGTACTTCGAAGTCCAAGCAGTGTATTTCAAGTTGCCATCTCATTAAGTTCTGCTGGCGAATGATGATCAGACTGAGCTGGAAAAACATGTTATATCCATTTTCGCAACCGGCTGCATCCTTTATTTTGCTGTCATTAACCGCCGTTTGTTGGCCGCAATTATTTTGTCTCTAGGAAAACCCCCTTCTCATCCTGGATCGAACGATGGTGAGACGATTGGTCCCCCTTTTCAGAGCACTATCGAATATGGCGATCCTTCCGAGGAGAAATTTGGTGGTGGTAATGGCTCAGGAGGCGGGGGATCATTTGTGAAATGCAGTAAATGTGGCGGACCTTTGAGGGCTATAGAACCTTCCAGTTCGTGTAAGCTCCTTTTGACTTTTGATTAAGAATATTGTTGTTATGGGAAAATAACGGGTATCAGGAGCCCACAGTTTGTTCAATTTTATAACCGCTTTGTTAAGATCTTGAACACTGAGATTTGTGCAGCCTGATACTTCTACTTTACGTTCCTATCTACTTTTTTGCTTACGCTACTTTGCGGATAGCTGTACCAGGCATCGGTAAGCTTGTTTCTGGATTTCGTTGAAACGCTTCGGGTACATAAGTCACTTTCTTTCAACTGCTGAATTTCGTTCATCCGGCATGTGTTCTCTGCCTGCTTTGTCTACTCTTTCACAGACGTTTCGCGTTTTATGAAGTGTGATACGTGCCAACAGTTATACACACTGATCGATAAATCAGCTCTCAAGATTTTCGGTACCACAGAAGAAGCACGATCTTCTCCTCCACCCATTCCAAAACAAGTGAGTCCTTATTCAGTAGGTTAATCGATACAGCCTCAAACTTCAGCTCATTCGTTCATTTATTCCTGAATCTCTATCTTTCCGGTTTCCAATTTTATGCTCGCACTTGCTAGCGCACCTCAAATACATCAAATGAAGTTTCTGAAAATAATGCTCGGAATTCCTACAAGTTCAAAAAGCATTACTACCATCACTGGTTATTTTGATGGTAGTCAGTAGTCCATTTTCGTCCGGCTCGTTACAAATCTAAGCTGTTGTGACTTTTTGTGATTCTTCATTCCAAGTATCAGGATCTGCTTGTCGGATATCCCTGATAGTGCAGTGAGTCCTTGTGGCTGTGACTTATAACCTTTCCGTCACTCACTCTCCCCTCATCTATCCTTTGATTCAACAGTGCTGTATTTCAACTTTGAGTTTATCCAACCATTGACCTCGCAATTCTGTGCTCTGGTTTCGGTTGCTTCCTTCCGGCATCGTCCAATAAAGGGCAAGAAGAATAGATGCGTAAAGTGAGTAAGACCCAAAAAGTCAGAGTATCAAGTGAAAAGCAAAAGGACAAGGAAAGAATCCGAATGCAACTACGTCACTGGCCGCGACGCCTACCCATATCAGTTATTGTTTCCAACCATTTGGTAGGTGGATCACGTGGACCACAACCTAGAAGTCTAACAAGTCCTACTTGACCAAGTCCACTGGTCAAAGTTTTCATACCTTTTTTCCATATCGTAGACTGACCGCCTCGACCTACCTTCTAATCAGTACCTGCCTCAGAGAACAGCGTACGTCGAGGCACCCTATCGGTGGACATGCGCAACACATGTCCCAACCACCTCAACCTGTTTAGATTCAGCATTTGATCCAGAGAAACCTCTGGTTCCCAACACTTTACGCCTAAGCTCATCTGATACGATGTTCCCACCATACTCGGACAATGCTACGGAGCCACCGGTGCTGGAACACCGACAGTCTTCACCCATCCTATACCCTCAACAGCTACGTTTCTGAACCGTTTAAAGGAACGGACCTAAACATCGCATTGTACACTCTGCCCTAACAGACAATCGGATGTCGCGCCGGCGCCACAGTTGACGGATGTTGGGGAAAAGTCAAACGCGCCCTCTGAATGCACGATGACATTTCATCTGATATCCTTCCACCTGGTGAGATGTAACGACCCAGGTAACAAAACGTGTCCACTTCAGCTAAAGCTTCCCGTGTCAAGAAGATTTTTGATGTTGAGCCAATCCAGTCCCTGCATCAGCATTTTACACTTTGAAGGTGTAAAACCCATCCCAAACATTGCTAAGCTGCTGTTAAGGCTATCTGAGAAAGCTTGCAACTTATCTGGATCTTCACTCAGAACAGCAGTATCGTCCGCTTAATCCAAATCAGACAGTTTACTGCCTAAACAAAGATCGGCGCCACCATTCTCACACGAGGATAGGACACTCTCAAGAATCAATGAAATGACAAAATTGAAGAGGAAAGGTGAAAGATGGCAATCCTGACGAACACCAGTTTATGTGATGAACTCGGGTGAAAGGTCGTCGTAAGCACGAACTCGGCTTTGGCTGTTTGCATACAAGCATTGGGAAAGAGAAATAAACTTCTCTGGCACATCGTTCAATGAGAGGCGGCGCCAGAGAACTGCGCGGTCAACTGAAACGAACGCCGCTTTTACATCAAGAAAGACAAAGATAGTGGGCCTACGGTAGATACGTTTGTGCTCTTAGGTTTTCCGAAGAGTAAAGATGTGGTCGATACTACCACGATCGGGTCTGAAATGAGCTTGATTCTCTCGCGCACACATTTCGCGGGTACCGGATGATTGGTGGCGAATAAGCCCGGTGAGTAGTTTGGACGTGGTACTTACCAAGCTAATTCCTCTGTGGTTTTCACAAGAGGACCTGTCACCTTATAAATCGGCACCATCACCGGTTCACACTATTCCCTCGGAATCTGTCGACTATCCCAAATAATACGGAGGAGTTTTGTTAAATCCGAAACCAAAGCTTCGCTGCTATTCTTGAAAAAAGATGGAGACAACCCATCCAGTCCAATAGTTTTGTGCCTTTTCAAGTAATTTATCTCCCGCATAATCTCCATCTCTGATGGCAGAGCGATATCCGCCTGCATCTTTCCTTATGCAGGTATATTTGGACGGTCCACTGTGGTAGTGTGGCCAACTAAATTATTCCTTTAAGTACTCCAGACGACGCCCTTGAGAGTGAATCAGTGAGCCGTCGGATTCCTTAATTAACTTACACACACCGGGTTTTTTCTAATCAAACGGAAAAGGTTGCGAGCATTGCCAATGGACTCAGCCTTTTCCATTTCCTCACATTTCGCAATCCACCACTGGTCACGGTCATTTCTCAGGCTCCTAGTCAGTTGGCGTCTCAATTATTTACCCACTTCATTTAATGTAGCATCCAGGGGGACGGATTTGCGAGCATCCAACTGAACAACTGATGTCGAAGTCATACATCGTTTTTGAGACCGACTTAAACCAGAGTCCTGGGTGGCATTCGAAGCGGCACAGAAGGCTTCCTTACTCCATTGTCAACGTTCATTTGGGTCCTGAACGTCTGGCTGCATCGATAATTGCGTAGACAGCTCCGTCTGGAAGTCATATTGCCGATTATCGTCCTGAAGGAACTGTGCGGGATGGGTCGGATTTACGTTGGTGCGACCATGGACGAGACGTAAACGGAAGTGAGCACGTACCAAGACGTGTTCTGAGTCCATAAGCGTAGACCAAAATGAACGACAATATTCAATTCATCCACCCCAGCAGTGACCAATCACAGTATGGTCAGTCTGAGTCCAGCGTTGTGAAGACGAAGGAAGACACCATGTCAGTTTATGCCGCTTCTTATGGCAGAAGTTTGTACTTGCCAGAACCAATCTGTGGTCTAAAGATAGCTGAATAAGACGCTCGCCGTTATCGGTACGATCGGCTGTGATAACAAATGGGCCTCCGATATGTCTTTCGGAATCTCCCAAACGGCCATTTTGGGCGTTGAAATCCCCAGCAATGACCACCACGTCTGTTAAACGGACACTTCGAAGCAGGTGAGAGAAATCCTGGTAGAATTCGTTCTTGGTCTCAGAGAAACTGCAGTCAGTCGGTGCATACACGGACACGACGAACAAACATCGACGCATATAAACGATTAATGACTGGAATCCAGTCTAGCAGTGCACACTCAGCTTCCATGCTCAAAGCAATCCCAACGCCAGCCTGACCATGTGTTCTAGATGTCGAATCAACCGACACACGAAGAGTGAAGCGTAAGAGTGAGATTGTATCTGGAGTGCGAGGTGGTATCGTGGAAGTGGGGTCTTGTATGCGTGTTTCGGAGACACAGCGTACATCTATTTTGAAAGTGTCAAGAGTTTTAGCGAGGGTAGCTTGTTGCCCTATCTGACAGTGTGCGAACGTTAAAGCCAGCCGAGTAGAGTGGACATTTAGGCTTGAGAAGTGCATTTGATTTACACCCAACTCCTGAACTACTGTTTTCTTCAGAGCCGCAATTACCCGTGGCGTTTTGCATTGAACCTAAATTAAAAGAAGGAAATTAGGTAAGGCTTTTACAGCAGAGATATTGGATGCTTATGGGCTAATCATACTCCGCTGCTGCCCACACCGCAGAAGGAGGTTTTCTTTGGAAACCCTAACCGGAGCATTTGGCTCAAAGGTCTGACCCACAAGACAGTGGGGTGTTAACCCAGCACAAGAACGTGACCGGAGCACTTGTGAACGAACTTTTTTTAGTGTGTCACACGAGACCTGGTTGTTGCAAGTATGCTGTCTTATATTCTCTGGTGCTTTGTTATCGATCTGCTTGTCGGATTCAGTCCTTAGCCCCATGCACTGAATAGAGCAAGCGGATCATGAACGGGGCGGCATCCTTTGGGCCGGGGCTGTCCCATGAAGTGCGATGACTTTTCTCACCGTTGAGAGAAACCCTAGGTTCTCCACTTCCACGTCCATCTAGTAGAAGTTTTTAGACCGATAAACTGTTTCTCTCCGTGTTTATTTACTGAAGTGTTCTCACCAGGGGCATAGTGGATAGAACCAGATGTTGACCACCGACTGTTTCAGAAATTGGACGTCGTCTGGCCTCTACCCAATGACCTGTGAAGTATGATTGCGACTCCGGCTTAAGGAAGCCATCCTGCATAGCTCTTTGGGTCATGGAGGCACGCAAGCCATCATATCACGTCAAGGTACAGGCTCGTCCTGATGGCATCGGATTGAGGGTGGTGTGGAGGAGAACTGAGATGGTCAGTTTGCATGTCACGACAAAACCACTAAGGGTTGGCGCTGGAAATTTCTAGCCATTGTCGAACACAATGATGTGTAGTAACTCGTGTTGGGAAAGCTCGCCGTAGGCAATTCAGAGTGTGTTCCGTCGCTGGTGATTGCGTAGGATAAACCTCAGGCCAACCCGAGTACGCATGTACTTGAACTAGGTACTAGGTTCCATCGATTGGTCCAGCGTAATCAATATGTAGTCTGAGCCAAGTGCCTCGAGGTGCAGGCCAGGGAATAGGATTCTCTCGACTGGAGAATTTAACTGCATCCTGGAAGCCGGAACATTGTCAGGCCATGCGCCCAATATCAGAATCCGTAAATGGCTGACGCGGAACTGCGCGCCAGTGCTTTCATTCAGTCCATGCCCCGGGTGACCTGTGTGAAATTGTTGTAGGATTGTTTGTCCGAAGGACCCTGGGTTCACAACTCTGTCTGAACACATCAGACAAGAATCGCCAACTGACAGTGATTTGTGTCTGGAATAATTGGTTCAGTTTACCCGTCGGAGCACTGTTTAGCCATTTAGTGCGTGTCCATTTTCTCCTGGCCGATCACAGGATCTTCTATGGAATTATGTCAGACTTTATCCACCGTGACAGGGATCCTTCGTAAGGGCTTACTAAGGACTCAGCAAGTATCGTTCTCAGCACTGGTTGCTGCAACCAGTATTTCTTCCGGAGACATGTAGTAAGGTTTGGGTGGTCGTGAGAGGTCGTCTGCCTGACTGAAATTCCGTTTCTGGCGATACTCTCCTGTAGCTCTCCCGAAACACTTCCAGTGGTCCGTTTCGACAGATCCACATACCGAGGCGGAGGTCCAAAAGCCTAAGAACGTCGCAAATTGCCGGGCTCCGATGGCATTCCCCTAGCCCTATTTAAAAATGTTGGAGTGCAGCTCGTTAGAGAACTTTGTGATTTGTTCTCAAAAGTTTGGATTTCTGAGCAGGTTCCGTCCTTGTGGGGGGGGGGGATCGATTGTTGTTCCCATCTTTAAGAGAGGCTCGAGCAGTGACTGTCCTACACATAGGGGTGTAGGCCTTATCCCAGTAACATTGAAGCTGCTTGCGTCTGTCGTAATTCGCGGGTTGCACCAGACGCGTGAAGAGCAGACTCGCTAGGTTTTGTGCTGTTCGTGGATGTATCAGTCGAATTTTTCTCTCTTCGAGTGATGGTAGAGCACCGTCACACCTTGAAAAGACCGACAGTCATCATGTTCCTGGACATTCGTGCGGCCCTTGATTCCCTCGGTAGGACTGTACTATGGAATTGCTTTTTGAGAAATGGGGTACCTGAGAAGTATGTTTCAGTCGTCAAAGAGTGCATCGTCACACCTCAAGTCGGGTGAGGGCCAACAGCCAACTATCGCCCCGTTTTGTTGTCTCCAGCGGAGTTCGACAGAGTTGCCAATATGCCCATTAATCTTCGAATTTGCCGTAGAGGATGTTCTACTGATTGCCTTATCTGGTATTCCGAACGGTGGAGTTGAACCCCTCCCAGAAAACAGTTTCGGGTTTGGAATAGATTAATGATATCGCCTTGCTGAGTGATAACGCACAGTGAAGCATGCTTTGGACCGCTTGGCGATTGAGGTATCTAGGTATGAAGAGTCGAAAGTACTTTTGCAAGATTGGCAGGAGCCTGTGCCTGCCCTCACCCTTTGTGTTGATCAGCTAGAGTAAGTCGACAACTTTAAATGCCTTGAGAACTTGATAACAGCTGGAGGTGGTGTTGAGAAGGAGATCAGTTCAGGCATAGCGAGCGTTAGAGCACCTTCCGCAAACCTACGACACCTATGGTGTCGTCGTGACATCCGGCTCTCTCTTAAATGAAAGATGTACGTCGCCGCAATTCGCAGTGTTCTACTCTACGGTTTCGAGACCTGGCCACTCCGCGTTGGGGACGTTCGGCGTCTTTCCGTGTTCAAAAACAGATGTCCGCGAAGCGTTGCTCGCTTCTAGTGGGAACATCGAGTGATTGATGCTGAGGTGCACCATCGTGTGTTAGGCATGGATAGCTGCCCTCTTAGCAAAGTGTTTGTTCTACATCGCCTCCAATGGCTCCGTCATGTTTTATGAATGCCTACTCGTCGTCTACCTTTCCATGCTCCATTCGCACGGGCTGAGGAAGGCTGGAAGAAGCGACGCGTTGGTTAAGCCATAATTTGGCGTAGAAGTATGAAAAATCTGGCATCAGCACTAGCTTCGGTTAGATCTTCCCGTCTCCCGTTTTAGGCCTCAGGGGATGAGGATTGTCATTGATTAGTGACGTTGAGGGACGTGGCCCAGAATAGAAGTGACGTCGATACTGTGGTCTGTCTGTCGAACTCTTGTGCCCCGTAACCACAGAAAGGTCATTCCGACAGACAAAATGACAAAAACCATCGAAAAAGTGTACGGTGAAAGCCCCTCAAGAAATCGGCATTCTTTTTTTTTCTCTCTCTCTCTCTCTCACACACATACACACACACACACACACACACACACACACACACACCAACTGTCTGTTTTACTGTATTGTACGCCCGTTCCCCTGTTTTGTGATTGTTGTTGTTGCGTTGGCACCTTAGTTGATCTCAAGCCGGTATAAATACGTATATATCATCGGCAAAGTAGTGGATTGGGTTATAATTAGTGGATAGATTATTTATAAACATAAGAGGGTGGGTGCAGTTACTGAACTTTGGGGAACGCCAGCATTCGCGGGAGACGACTGCGACAGAACCCAGTCCACTCGGACGGAGATGGTTCGCTTACTGCGAAAACTTGATATCCACGACTTGAGATGGGAGGAAAACTCGAACATGAACAGTTTCGCCAGAAGACCTTCGTGCCAAACTCGGTCAGAGACTTTAGAGCTGTCGAATGAGACCGTGTGTGTTTTTCCGTGGTTGTCGAGTGCAGCCGGCCAGGAGTTTGAGACGAGATCCACGAGATGGCCGATGGAACGACGAGGTCGCAATCTGTATTGACGATTTTTAAGTGGTCCTTCGCGTTCGAGAAATGTGTGCAGTTTTTTGGAGATGACAGTTTCAAATACTTTCGGATTAATAGGTGTAAGGAAGATTGGACGATAGTTATTCGGGTCAGGAAGATCGCCACGTTTGAGGATGGGGAAATCACGGCATGTTTCTAGGGAATTGGAAAAGTAGAAAGTTAGAGAAAGAGAGAGAGGTGATGTAAAGGAGGATCCAATTGAGAGGCATACATTTTAAGGACAGTGGGCAGTATACCGTTCGGACCGGGCGATTTGCAAATGTTCAAAGAAACGCAGTACTTGGTGGATCTTCCCAGTCCTAACGTGAGGTACGAAACGGAAGACGCAGAACCGAAGGAACGAGAGGAGTAGGATAAGGAAGCAGTGTGGTATAGAAGGTATATTAGGAAGCATAAACCACAAACTAGGTCACCAGAGAGATGACAGATGGGAGGATAAGAATTGCGGGAGACTGTTTTGGCAAGGGATCAAAATGTTCGGCTAACGGTGGCAGTGCTAACCCATGTCTTCAGTAGACCACCAAGGCCAGTGATGGCAGCAGGCTCCTCTTTGTGGGTTCCGTTTCTGGTCGTTGAAGGGCATAACCGAACCACTCCAAGCGACGTCGTTAGAAGAAAGATGAAACTCGTTCTGTATTCGCACACTGTTGACGCACGACGAAGTTTTTATGCGATCATACCACTTTGTTTAGCAGAGGCACTAGTGGTTAAAGATCTCCAGCTTTATCGTGTCGTTTACTCTCAACAACCAAGTTTCGCATGCGTACGTTAGAACTGGGCGGCCGGCAGCGCGGTATATGCGCCGCTCCGTGTGGAGGCTTATTTCGCTGCTAGACCACAATGATTTGTGAAGTTGTAGAAACGCTCCCTTTGCGCTGTCTACGCGAAGCTTAACCTCGTCCCTGACATGGCCGTTTGGCTGGTACTTGAAGTGGTGCATGTGTTCCAGATTTTCGCCGTTGACACGTATAAGGTGTGTTAAGCCTTGCGAGGTCGTGAAGAATTCCGTTTTTGTATTGTTTATCTCCAGACCAATAGCCTTAGCTTCATATACAGTACGGTCGAGAACCGGCTGCAGAGTTCCAGAATCCTCTTCTAGAATAACTGTCGTCGGTGGATTCGAGGTCTGTAACCCCATAGTTGTGGCTAAGTTGTGTTACTCGAAAGTTGTTGGGGCCCCGATGCAATAACCAGTCTAGAGCGTAGTTAAATATGACTGCTGATAGAGGACATCCTTGGCGGACGCCGGAGTCGATTGATAAATCCAGAGACTTCGCCGTAGGTGCCGATGCGCACCTGTGTTGCCGAGTAATACGATCCTATTAACCTGATGTACTTTTCGGGTTTCTCGTCAATTCGAAGTACGCTCCAGCTTGACTGTCTATCAATGGAATCGAATGCTGCCCGAAAGTCAACGAAGCACGCTCTGGTGGGTTGTTGGGATCTATAGCGATGTTCTAGAATCCGCCGTAGTATGAAGAAGAGTCGTTTTCTCGTGATTTATTTTGTGGAAAGATCGTCATCCTACAGTTTTGAACAGTAGGGCAAGCCCCACTGACCATTGCCTTTCCCACCATGCTGCCCGCGGAAATAGAAAGAATGAATATACGAGATGGACAGGAAGTGGACCTATAGAGGTGGGGAAAGGAAAGAGCACTCTGGTAGCCAACACACGGAATTCACAATCTAAATGTATAAACGCACATTGATCAGTCATTCTGATTCGACGTAAAGTGACAACACGACGGCCACTGTTCACGGTTCCCTGCCATATCCTTGAGTGTCTCCAGCCAACTGGTAGATGAATCTTTTGGACCCCAACCACGAAGACGTGAGGTACCTACTTTTCCTAAGTTCGCTGTACATTTTGGAAGAATAGGGAAAGATCGCCGTAAGCACGAACTCGGATTCGGTTGTTCACATGCAGGGATTGAAATACGAAATTGAATTCCTCCGGAATACCATTCGGTGGGAGTCAACGCCAGAGAACTGTGCGATAGACTGAGTTGAATGCCGCCTTCAGATCAAGGAAGACGAGGATTGTGGGTCTGGAAGGTATGCCTGTTCTTAAAAGTTTGTCGAAGGGCAAAGAAACGGTCGATACAATCTCGACCAGCTGACCACCACAATGGGTGAGTGCAATTAGAAGGCGCGAAGTTCATGCCGTATCTTTGAGGGCTCACATATGCTCATCATGTACTCCGTTTATCAACGAACAGTTCCACAATGCATTACTATCGACAGAGTTGAGGGCGATGCTAATGTCCGGAAACAGGTCGATCTTGTCTCTGAAAGTTATGACAGCTCTGTAACAGCTCTCAGGTTAAAGCTTCGCTCGATGCATTCGTGATCGGTGCTAAACCCAGCATGCTCCTCGCGAGTCTGCTGTTGGTGCGTTTGGCACAACCTGCGAATTGCGGCAGATAGCAGTAGCTTTTACGCTATTGGGATAAGGCTTTCATCCCGGTTGTTAGCACGGTCACTACGCGAGCCCTTCTTAAAGGTAAGGATAAAAATGGATTCCCCTACAAGACGGAGACCTGCTCAGAATTCCAGACCTCGGTGAACAAAATATGGAGTTCCCTAGCCAGCTGTACTACACCATCTTCTAAATGGGCTTGGGCAAGACCATCGGAGTTTCCTACTTTGTGACGTCCTAAGGCTTACATTTCCCGTTGGATCCCCGCCTCAGCCACAGGCGTTCAGCGAAATTGTCTGGGAGCGCTCTACCCAGCGTTTGAGACGCCGCTGATGATTGTGAACCGGCTAGTCGTCAGGGTCACAGATCGTTTCACTCGCATCTGACAGATTTCCTACCGGTGAACCGTATGGGATGTAATATGTTGAGATAATTCCCCATGGCGACAGCTCGCCGCATCTCTGGTACTCGTTGTGACCACCAGATTCCAAGATCTTTGTGTAGACTTGCGTTCGGTGCACGTCTCGTAACCGGTTATGTTTCGTTGTGCTCGCTTCCAGTCGAGATCGAATTTCGTGCGCCGAGAGGCTACAACGATTCAGTAGAATTCCAGGATTCAACAAAACCACGTGACAGGGCGCTTCTCACTAGCCATTGGAATGCAAAGTATTCTTGATAAACGATCAGTGCGGGTTGATTTATGAGGCGAGACTACATCTAGCTTTTCTGCTAGCGCTTTTTGGAAGACAGACAGGCGATTTGGTTGGGACAGCTGGTCGCAGTCTAACAGTTGTAGCGTATGTTTTGAATGCCCATCAAAGGATGTGGACAGCTCAATGGAAACTAGTTCGTGATCAGAGTCAGCAGGAGTGCTCCGGTACGATCGCAGTCTTGTATACCTTCCCGCAGTTTGTGGTTTATTGCAATGTGGACAATCTGGGTCCATTGCTGACTCGAAGAGAGCGCCCGTCACGTGCGTCTTAAGTTCGTATTGGCGAAGAACAGGTGATGATCAGATCACAGAAGACAGACACCGTTCCTTGTTTTCCAGACGTTAGGAATCTAGTCCAAAAGGATCTCCTTGATGCCCCTCAGTCGATGATAACCAGCCAACTTTAGCATTCATATCATGCCAAAATTACGATCTCAACGCGGCTGGCTTTGAGTAAGAGGTTGTTTAGATTTCGGTAGAAGTTATCGTTTGGTTGCATTTGGGATCGAATCGGTAGCACGTAAGCCGAAATGACAAGCAAGTTTAGTCTGTCGGGACGGTCACTGCTCAGTTTGCACAAATTTTCAAGTCTCACTGGGCGCAGCCGACTGTCTGCATGGATCCAGTCTAACATCGCGGTTTCAGCCCTTTTGCTAAGATTCAGACCAGCGCAAGCAATACCAAAAACTACAGTCTTAGGGTCCCCCAAAAGGCCCAACTGAAACTTCGCAGAAGCATTAGATGGGGCGTGAATAAAATGATGAAACTGGAGTCTTGAGTACAGGTCTCTTGAACGCAACACATTGATGGCAAGGGTTTCAAGCGTACGAGCTAAATCTGTCTGTCCGTCCTGTATGTTATAGGGTTTTCATTTTGAACCTGGTTAGTTCGAATGGGCATCAAGGATGGAGGAAAGAATCAGCTGGCGGTAGCGGGTCGGGTGGTATTCGGATGCTTGTCGAGGATGGACACAGGCAAACGTGACCAGGAATTCCATCGGTGGAGCAATCGATCGAAGTTCCCGTCGGAAGTGATAAAATATAGGAAGAGAGCGAAAACAAGGGGTTGGAGAAACTATTTGTACTGTTTTCTGGCTGCAACACTGCAGTGTCACAAAGCAGAACGACCTCCCCGGGTTGCACGGCGTAGAATCATTTGATCTATCAGATGTGCCGATCAGGGTTGTTCGCAACCACGTGATTTACCCTAGTTAGCCTGCGGATTGCCCCACCGATTTTCGTCAGCCTTATACTGTTACTCGCTTTATATAAAACCACCAGTAACGATAGGTAAATACTGTTTCGGCTGAACTGTTCCACCAATGCACGGGTGCCTTACGGGTTGTCTGCTGTCGATGTCCGATGTACTGTTCGACAAGATCCAGTTTCGCCAATTCAATGAATAAATCCAAATATGCTTGCGTTCTGTTGGCCCTGTTGACAAACCCCGTCTAATGTGCGTCGCGCTCCAATATCTTCTTTCGATGCTCACCTCTTTTTCGTAGAACATGTCGCATTTTTATCATCTTTTCAATCCACAGTATTCTACCAGCTTCATTCAGCCCACCCCGGCATTAGTAGGATGAAGTCAACTGCAAGCGGTTTTGTGTAATTTATTGACATTGCCAGTGAAGTCAGTGATTCGCGCACAGCTGTTCTCGACGGCAAAAACTGCGTGAATGCTGACTCACCCACCTTCAGTATCTTGAGAAGAAAGCGAAGCCTGCTTTCAAGTATGCATCAGTCTTACTGACTCATTTGAGGTAGTTTCATGGTTTGTTTTGGTTGACGGTTCTTCACAGTGGCTTCAGATCTTTCCTCTGACTACTATAGCCTCCTGTTACTTCCGCCGTTCTAAGTATTTTTTAATTGTTTCCAGTGGTACATAGTTTCCAGAAATCTCGATTGTGCTTATGTGTGCGTCGCGTGACTTTACCATGGTCAGGAATTGAAAGAAATTACCCGTGGAATGATTGTTCGGAGAGAATTAATGATGTTTCCCCGGGAATATAATGAGTTTGTGACCATCAGCACTTGGGTACGCGTGCAGACCACCGTGACTGTTGTCGTGGATGAGGCTGGATTGTTGTGAATCGCGGTATGTAGTCAATGTGGTTTGGTCGCCAGGTTCATGACGTGGCAGAGGAATATGCTGACTTTGACCGGCTGAACTGAACTTCATGCAAGGCATTTCAGACTTTCGGTACGAGATCCGAACTAAGTAAGGAATTACATGAAGCCAGACAATGTGGTGGCCAATAGTGTGCTTGTATTTGAGCTCTTATTTTTTAGACATGTTCTTTCGATTGTGGTTTTCATCATCTTCCATTTTCTGTTTGTTTCGGATGATGTTGTATTCGAACGGACCTAACTGCGAAGTAACACAAAACGAGGGCGCTATGGTGCGAGGTTGATTTTCGTTGGACTTGAAGAGGGATGCACGAGACGAAGTTGTTCCTACCTGTTTTTCATTACGGACGCTACTGGCACTCTTCTCCGTCTCGTTATTTCCGTTCAGATGTTACTTTAAGTGTTTATTATTTTGTGTGAAAGTCATTGCACCATACGGCTGTCACTTGGTCCAATTTCATCGATTCAGTTCACACTTTTTCAAACCTATTTTAGCGCCCGACCCTTCTGTACACGTACCAGTGTATTTTTACTGCTCATTCATCTTTCACTGTTCATACTACCGAATAACATCTGAATGCATTCTTGCTCACTGGTCCCTGAAGTTGTGATTGTCAGCAACAGAAGCATTGGAATTTTGTCCCCGATAGGAAATCGTACTCTCTAATTTATTCACTACCTTGTCAGTATGCTTTCATTCAGTAAATATATAGAAGATAAAGTTCTCATTTATTATGCGTTACTTCCGCCAACCCCATTTGGTCGCTACAAGATTCACGCTTATTTGGACCGGTACGTAGTCGGACAGGACAAAGCAAAACGTGTCCTTGCCGTTCAAGTTTATGCTCATTACAATCGTATCCATCACAACCAAACAATGAATGGCTCTAACGGTGATGTCGCGTCGGCTAGTGCCCAGGTAACCAACAGCGGATCAGGTGGAAGTTCATCACGTTACGGGACATATATGCCAGGTATTCCCGGCGTTCCACTAGGTGGTAATCCATCATCTAGTCAGTCTCCAGGATCCGGGCCCCCATCGACGGAGAGCTCACGACCATCTGGTGTAGGCCATTTGAACCACTTTCCTTCGGGGGTAGTCGGAGCCACCCCGTCCCCGTCAGTGACAGGTGAGTGGCAGACTAGTTTTTCTCAATATTTTTTATTACATGCAAGTCGACTTACAGTATAATGGATGAATCCCATAATCCAAAGATACTGTATAAGTGGGTTGTGGGGGAACATTTACGTTAGAACCAGTTTATTGATCCTGCTTCATAATTGAGAGGTTGCAGGTCGGTGGGAAGACCGAAAGGAAGACAGAGTGTTCCACAGTTTAACGGTCCAAGAAATAAAGAAGACTGAGAGATAAATGCACAAATCTAGTGAGAGAAACTTGATAAGGATGAGTAGTTGCCTGGATACGTGGTGATGGGGAAAAGTTATACGGAGAGGAACTGACGAAGCAAACTCAGAAGAGCAAAATCCAAACTAGTATTGGTGTAGTATGCAATGACCAGCGCTCTTCGGGAAGGGGTGGCGCATGATCAATCTGAAAAAGCCTAAGAAAGAAAAAAACCTCCATGAGTCGAGGCTCAGTAAGCGCATCAAGACGATCCCACGCTTACATTAGGTGAACATTGTGGCTGTCTACAGCCTGCTCGTTACACCGGTAGAAGAGGCACAACGAAGCAACCGCTCAACAATCGGCTAGTGACTACAGATTGGAGGTTAAAGAAGGGTCGTCGATCATTCGGATGACTTAACGTTGAACTCGATTAAGAAGAGGAGAGGTAGAGGAACCTCCACCCAACACGTGACTGCGGTATTGATGACTTTCCAGTGGTCCTTCGGGTTCGAGAAATGTGTGCAGTTTTTTGGAGATGACAGTTTCAAATACTTTTGGAATAATAGGTGTAAGGAAGATTGGACGATAGTTATTCGGGTCAGGAAGATCGCCACGTTTGAGGATGGGGAAATCACGGCATGTTTCTAGGGAATTGGAAAAGTAGAAAGTTAGAGAAAGAGAGAGAGGTGATGTAAAGGAGGATCCAATTGAGAGGCATACATTTTAAGGACAGGGGGCAGTATACCGTTCGGACCGGGCGATTTGCAAATGTTCAAAGAAACGCAGTACTTGGTGGATTTTCCCAGTGCTAACATGAGTTAGAATGTGGGGGACAGAGCGTACATACCGATCACATGCGCGGGTTAATCACGCGGGGGATTCTGGTTTGACCGTTTTGGTTAAGCGGAAAAGGAAACGTACGAAATAAAGTATCATTTGTTCCAAAGATGGGAAACTAGGAAGTCGCGACATTCTTTCCAGTTATCTGAACTGTAGCGGCAAATCGTGTGTTTATAGGTGGTTGGAGGACCGGGACCAGTGAAATTGATGAATCAGGAAACAATGCACTGGTCCGATGAACCTTGTGGCGGAAGAGTTGAGATGCCTGGGAAGAAAGAAAGAACCGAGGTGCGAATATTATCATGGGAATATTTCATCTCTATCGGGGTTACATGTGGGGATATCAACTAGGTGGCGCAGGTTGTTCACGACGGCGAAGTGTTCGGCTTCGCGCCTCGGAGCCGAGATGTTCGACATGTGATTCAATCACTCTCGATTGAGAACTATAAAATCTACGGAGATAGTGGTATGGCAATTGGGATGTGTCACAAACGAGTCGCCAGGGTTCGAAAAAGAGAAATCGAAGGTGGATGAGTGACCACTGTTTGGTGGACTATAAATAACAAGAGCTAATCGGAGCCGCAGCCATATCAACTAAAATTCATGATTGAAAAGGTCAAGACAGACTGGTTGGCAATAGTCCGGACTCCAGCTAGCAGTAAAAAAGAGGAGTGAGGAGTATGGTTGAAGAATCGGTGGTGGATGGTGTCTGATAGGGGTTAATTTTTAGTTTCGGTCAAAAATGGGGCAAAAGGAGAAGATTGAAGAAATCAGTATATTTTCCAGTCTGTGAATGTAAATGAGGATGATCAGTCCTTAGTTGTTTGACAAGTGAGCGGAGTCAGAGCTTGTATGATTTGGCATTATCATGGTTTATAACGTAATTAGGAAACCGGCTACCATGGTCCTGAGATTCAAAAGTGACGGACCACATATGCTCCCAGTAGATCAAGCGTGTTAATGAGGCGGACGACAGCAGAGCGATCTACCACCATACACACATTCCAAGCTTTGGGTTTGGCGAGGTTGATGATTGTATGAATTTCTCAATATAAGACGTGCAGTCCTTTTCCGTTGCTTAGGCGGTCGATTAGAGCAGGATGCACTGTGGCGGTAGTTATTGTTTTTCTGCTTCATTTGGTGCTTGCGGTTTTCCAGATATGCTATTGCATGTGTCTCGTAAGTGAATTGATGGAATTCTACCCGTGTAACCGCTAAGTATGATGTGGTGTCCGCAAACTCAGTAAATGACTAAGTTTTAACCCCCAAGGTGACCACTGACTTCCAACTTGAATCTTTGTGGGTTTTATGCAAACCTTGTTAGCTCATTGTTTTAAATTCCTGAGGTGAACTAGTCCACAAGAGCAAAAGATTCACCAATGCACAGCATCAGTTTCACAGTCTAGCCCACTCGTGTTTTCACTTCAGTGGTCGTCTGCCTATACCTCGGGTAACTCTTCACACATCAGCGTTTATGTCAAAGGTCGTTTCACTGCCACAATGCAGTTCCGAACGTAATCATCAGTTACTCCCAAAGGGATGCTTAATGGTGTGCACTCATCTATAACTGACCACATGATGTTGACATTGGGTGATAGGCGAATGTGCAAGGCTGCTGCGTGACTCGACCAGCGTATATTCAACTGAAACAGTTGTGTACTTTAAAAAACCTCTGTGAAGCGCACCATATTGTGCGGCTGCAATGAAGCACGTGGAGCCGATCTTGTCGTGACCGGAGCTAAGGACGTTAGTAACTACCCTGTGACTGCACTAAGTATTCGCGCGTCGACCAATAACACGATCGGTAATCAGAAGCAGTCGAACAGATATCAAAATGTATAGGCCTGTAGATGCAGTTATTATGAGCGTGATTTTCTGGTTTTTTTGTTACAAACAGTATGTTGACAAAAGCGTTATCCGCTGCCCTCTGAAGAAATGGTTTTTTGTGGCTGATTCCGATCGGTATGTAACCTGGGGCCTGGGGAACCGAATCAAGGTGTCCATATGCCAAGCACATGATTCAACCGAGCGTGCTCAATGTTGGGACGCACAGGACTTCAGACCAATCGGGTGGCGCTTTCGAATGCTTTTGAAGCAACCGAAATGAATGTGGGACGTGGTATGATGTTCCCGGATGTTGAAATCATGTCTCGCAATAGTTTGATTTGATCGCTGCATGATAACCACTATATATATATATATATATATATATATATATATATATATATATATATATATATATATATATATATATATATATATATATATATATATATATATATATATATATATATATATATATAATGTCACTGGTTTCCGGTTTCCGCTCGTTTTGCTACCAGAGATAACCAGAATCCCAAATAACCATGTCCTCCTCCGATGGAACACTTGTTTGACCCCTTAAACGAGTTTGATTCACGAAGCGCTCGTTGATTTTTAATTTTATATGCCACAGATTTTGTACATCAAATGAATCCAGTTTTCCAGTGTTGCAAGACTAAGGTGTAAGTAGTTCGTGAAAATTTTAAACGGAAGTGCTGGCAATATGTTAGTACAGAAAACAATACATTAGCCAGAGTACAACGCACGGTACTCGATAGGATCTTAGAAAAGTCGGTCATTCAAATGGATTATTGATCTGATACGTAGTCGGCTTTATTTGCAGAATAATGGAATCTGCTCATATGACCACACGAACTCAACATTACGTTCCGGTATCTTCTAGCCTATTCACATTATGTTTTCTGCAGAACTGTGATTATGCCTTAGGTAATAACTGTCCGTGAGGGCACTGCATTCATGTACCTCCGGCGCAGGGTTTTGATGGTTTTTGCTTCGAACATTGAACCGTTTGCATGACAACTACTTACAGGATTTTCATCACTTCGGTCGAATCTTTAATTCTAGGTTCGATCCAATCTCAATGATTAAGGAGAACTGAAAGTCATTGGGCACTAAATGTACGGTTTTCCTATCCTGTTGATTGGCAGACCAACTCCGACAGTACGCTTATATACTACTGTTTCCTGCTTCCCTTGTTTCTTGTCAATACGGTGTCTTTATCGATTTCATTAGCACCGGACCAGTGCTTTGTCGACTGTGTTGGTCAGATGCATGCGTTGGTTGCGAATCACCGTGACTCGCCACTCCCATTATCCTCACCCAAACCTGTGCCTGTCGATCCGCCGGTGGTTACTTCTTGGTCTAAATTAAAAATGCAAATCAGGCAGCGACTCATGCGTGAGCTCTGTTCAGTTTCCCACTTTCCTTCAGTTCAGTTTGTATCATTTCGTCAGGCTAAAACCTTGTCTCCCCGCGCTACACCCTCTCACACTTCGTACCGCTGCAAAAAATGTCAATAGCAGGCGAGAGGTCACGGTTTCACTTCAGTTGACTCTGATCACCTGAGATGTTGTAGTTCCACTTCGTCGTTCGTCCTTTCACATTTCGTCGTTCGTTTTCGTTTCTGTTTCGGTGCGATGTGGTTATTGTTGGATCAGACTTTTGGGGGTCGTTTTGTGAGACTTTGTGGTTTTGCCCTTGTCTCGATACTTTGTATATTAAACCAGAAAGTATGACACATCATCACCTTGGGTGAGCGTTTCAGATAGTGAGCGCTAACTCGTTAGTAAACCAGCTTTTTACTCCGTTTTCAGTTGGTGTTGAACAGATATTAATGACGAACTCGGTTTAGTAACTTTATTGCTATCTCAACAAACTCCAGTCAGAAGTTGATTGAGTACAGAAACAGCAATAGGAAATAACCTGTAGAAATATCCGATGAACGAAAAAGTATGTGTCTGGTAACGCTGTTGTTCCTCACACCCGATTGTGTCATCAGTTGTCAGTCGGTCGTTTTGCACCAGGTAGTGTCGGGGTTACAGTGTCTGGGTTTCATCACTAGCCTTTTGATTTAGTTCATTCCATGGTGACTAGTATTACTGCCAGTTGCATTTCCGTACCCTGTGATCTGTACCATCTATGTGTATAGAAAAACCAAGCCGTCGGTTGAGGCCACGTTGGTTTTTCTGTTCTCATTTCCTGTTGCGTATACTACGATGTTTGTGAAATACCTTAGCTACATTCCCACAAACCCTTGGGGATTCATACTGTACTGTATCATTCTTAACGACACCGACGCCCAAAGAAGACATCAGCAAATTGTGAAATTCTGTAGATACTGTTTAGAATGTCATCATGGTCCCCCGGGTAAAAATTACTACAGCAGAATTGAGGTTACTTCACATCAGACTCCATCCTGGCCAGAAAGTTATTAAAGAAACGGGTTTTTACTGTTCAAGAGGTCAGTAATGGTCAGGCCCTTTACCATATGGTGATGTTGAAACAAACCGTTGAGAGCCAGCCTTGTCGTTCACTCTGGGTTCGAGACCCAGTGGAGGCTCGATGGATTTGCACTGCACAGGCGAAACAGTTGCGCAGTGCCTTTGAGGTTTACAGTGATGAATTGAGCGTTAACACCACTTGATGAACCAGCTGAAAATAGTTCTTGTTTTCATGATGGTCTACAGCTCTGTTGGTTCTTTGAAATAGGATAAAATGCCATCGCCGGTGCGGAGGGTGTATTTGGGTTCTGACACCTTGTCGTGCGATGTTCTCGTGGCACTCGTGTGCCCGTCAAGTGCCAGTTCTCACTGTACAGTTCCGAAAATAGTTTGTTGCGGGTAGCACAAAACATTTTGGTTTGTAATCATGTTCATCAGTTTTTGGTATATCATTGTTCGGGCAACTGCACCGACAGTATTGAGGTCAATTTTTTAGTGTGAGGTAATCAAGATCAGTCGATGTAAACAAGTTGCATTCAGTCGGAGTTTTCTTTAATTTTAAAGTGTTCCGGCTTTCTTGTGCATCTCAGCGTAATTCTGTTGTGAATGACATGAATCAAAATTTTACGAGAGAGAGAGAAAGAGTAACCGGGAAAAAAAGTAGGCAATGGAGTAAATCTGTCGACCGGACGGGAAACCCTAACTCCCGCACGAATGTGCTAGGGAGGTATAAAAAGTTGTATCATTTGGACGAGTTAGGCTCCTTGATCAGAATCTGCATTTGGATAGTAGGAAAACCCGGACGATTTGTCGCCCACAGCAGCACGATAGTTGATAACCCTACTGTCGCCCGGTTCGTTACCGTGCCTGTTATGCTCTGACGTTATCACGCTCCTAGTCTCGGTGTTGTGTAAGCTTATTTTCTGTGATAGAGTATTAGTAACTGCTTGTGACTCTGAGGTACGCTTTTTTACGACGGAATTTGTATACAAGCCTGGAATAAAAGAACCTGAATCGTTCTTAATATCATTACCTGCCCACCCGCAGTGTTCATTTTTGTCAGCGGTTTATTTGTGACTTGAATCGTGTCATTTCTCACTGAATTATACGGAGGAATAGCAAGAGAAACCGGAATACTAAGACCAATGATTACAGGCGAATAAATATATCATAAATAGTCTTTCACTTCTTTTGTTTATTTAGCCTCAGCAAAGGTACAGTATATCTGGAAGAAGTTTGTGGGCGGTTAGATGGGAAGCAAACAGCGACGAAAGGTCTCCAACCCGGGACCATGAGCACCGAACTCCCCACGTGATGACTGTTTGAACATCACCGGTTCATTCTTTAGGCAAACCATCAATACGCTCAGTCGAGATCGTTTTTGCGTATGATTGTTCCATCCGAGTTAGCCGTGATTTTCTTTGAAAGTTTCGTAAAATTAAAATGCAATGAGAGTTTCGCATTTCGAATAAAGGCCAACTCCGTGTAAAAAAACCCTACCTGTAGGTCTAGACCTGAGACATTCGGAATACCCCATCCGAGATGTATTCAATTCCTGAACTAAAAGTAATGGACATGCGTAGTTTTGGACCGAACTACTCTGACTCTTTTTCTCTTCACTTAGTTCCATCCCAAGTCGCAAGATCCCATGGTTAATGAAAGCTATTTGTCGAAACCGGTAGCTTGTCGCTAAACTTCGCTCATTCCGTCGAATGTGTAAATAGTCCGAGGCTCCATGCGTACATTATGATCAATACTGTGAAACGGTAAACTCTCACAGTTGTCTCGGGCGTGGTTTTATGGCTGTTTGTTTCAGACCACAGGATCGATATCCCGTGTACAGTTTTCTATTTCAACTTTATTTTGATGTTGAGGAGTATCGATTGTGCTGTCTGGATTCCATTAAGAGGACCGATACGCCTAGTTTGTGACTTGTCCATCCGGTTTAGGCCGAAGCGCATGTGTTTCGGGAATCATGGCTTTTTAATCAGTTCATTTCATGGGCATTGTATAAAGATGCAATCATTTCGATTGTGTGGCAGAATGGTCAGTTGTCCATTGATCCAGGGATGTGTTTCTCCATCGCCTACATCCGAAATCATCCGCTGTTTTATTCATGATCGAGTTCCAGGGCTCGAGAACCCTTCATTTGCGACTGCGAGGAATAAATTTTCATCAGCTTTTTCACTTTTTTTTCACTTAGTCGAAATACCCATCGATCCTTGGAGAGAAATAATAAAGTGACTTTAGGATACACGGAAGTAACGTACTGTTGTTTGCTAGATAAACAGGAAAAGAGAATAACATTGAAGCAAAAGGACTCACTCCCAGTATTACGTTTCTCAACGCAAAAATCCATTCTGAAGCTTTGCTCTACTAAATGTCGAAAAAATGGATTCATAGGGCGCCACTTAAGTTTATGATTTGGTTACTTTGAGCCAGGAGCAAATACCAATGCTTCTATTCAGTCAGATTGCCGAATCTCCCATTTTTTTCTCAAAGGGTCAACGAACGATTCCATTCTCTTTACCGATATTTAGATGAGTGATATTCGCTACACTATTCTTTTAAGGGAACGAAATCGATGTACCTTGTCCTTACGTTATTCACACGATGTCAAAGCCTCGGTGTGACCTTAAACGTACTTGCTAGGTAATTATTGATTGATTTCATCTCCAATCGATTTCGTTCGATTGCAGGTTGGGTAGCAATGTTTCGTGTTTCGCATGTTGTGAACACCTCCCCCGCTTGTTAATCGTCCTGCCCACCCAGATTATTGCATCTCTTGCGAGTAAATATCAGTGCTCTTAAATACTTGGTTAATCTGATACAGCTTTTCAGTTCACAACAAAAGGTCGTTTTTTCACTTCTAACTAGTGTTAATAAATGCGGCAAAATGATTCCAGAACTTTACTGTTTCGTTTCTGAAATGCATTTTCCTCTGCATTTGCGAAAACAGCGATTCGTAGATAAATACGAGAATATCAGTCAAAAGAAGTTCTCTGAAAATTAGCGTAACTGGTGGCGAGAACACAGTTAATAGTTAACAATCACGTTTCTTATTATTTCGTAGTTGCATTCCAGTTCTTGGTTTTCACTTTTTCTACGTTCTCGTTCTCGTTTCCATTACGCACTGCCACTTATGGTATTCTGTATACGTTCTTTTACAGAGCTGTTCAATCTCTTGCGTAATAGTGCTAAAAATTCACCCAACGCAACATCTAGCGGAAGTACCGGCACCGGTGGAAGTGGATCACTTTCGTTCCCGTTCATCACTGATCCCTCTCAGGAACAGACTAACGAGACGGAGAAAAAGCAACGCGGATCACGTCTGCTGTCGGATGATACCTTGGAACAACAAGTAAAATTAGAGAAAAGTAACATCGTAATGCTCGGTCCTACGGGTTCGGGTGAGTGTGTTTCTGGAAGAATAATCTTTTGCAACCAATCATACATTTTTGTTTGTGGGTGCAGATTTTGGCCCCAGTTTGCCAGTAACAACTGCTATACGATATGGCTGAGTTTTTTGGGAAAAATAAACTCATCACAGTTTTGTAGCACTTTGTAAATGTTGTTTTGCCGTGTAACATCTCCTTGCTTAAGCTCAAAATGCGAGTTCTGATGAACTGTTGGACTTCCAGTTTAGATAGTCATTTACTGTGCACTGGGTGCAGTGGCTCTGGTTGCCATCTGGCGACAGCCTCAATCGGATAGGTACACATGACTTCGCAATCGCTGGTGCTTATGTGTTTGAGATTAGGCGTGACTGCACATTTCTGATGAAAATTCACTGGGCCTTTTATGCACGGATATTAGGGATCAAATGCTTTATTCCAACGGCTTCGGTGATGAATAACTGGCGCAGCCGAACTTATTTCGAACCATTTCGGTCTCGATGACGTGAGCACATTTCCCAAAACAATTTCTCCCACGGCTTTCTGTTTCATATTCGAGTTACATCTCGAAAGCTACTATTGTTCGTTTTTTTTTACATAATCTGATCGTCTTGTTGCGAACACTATCCCACGGTCAGCTGAGATGAACTCGCTACTGCGTGTACCCAGTAAATGCTTCGGTTACTTCATAAGCGGACCCAGCGCGCCCCATTTCCCGGACATTTCAACCAGTTTGATGTGGTTTGCATGCCTGTTTGTTTCCGTTTTGTGTGCATGTGCTTGACCTTCGTGTGTCGGTTGTTAGTTGGATGTTGTCCTTCTGTTTGATTCTGGCGTTTTTTGGTGCCGTAGAAGTTAAACACAAATCAAATTGCACTAAGTTGTACGATGTATTCTGGAGTATATCGCTGCTCAATGCCGGCTTCGAATCCGCCTCGGAGCTGACGATGAAGCATGATTTTCCTTCATGTATGTTCACAACGCCGTAAAGCAACTTTACGGGAAAATCTCACTCTACAGTTATAATGCTGCTTCGATGTATCAGTTTTGATCACTGAAGGTCATACTCTTGGTTGGTGTATTTTCTTAATCATCCGGCAAACAGAAACTGTGGTAGCTCGAACGAGTATTGACGTGTACTCGTCTACACGGACCTCTGAGTTGCGAATGGTCACCATATCTAACTTCATCATTACCCTACACGTTGGTTGTGACTAGGGCTCTACTTTTTACCCCAACTCTGCTACACTGCAATTAAAAGACTAGCCCGTCGTGTGCAGTCAAGCCACTAGCCAATCTTATCGTTTTGAATGTTTCGAGTAGTAGGTGATGCATTTGGTCTAATAACCGTTGCTCTACACGGTGCAGATAGAATGGTAGAGCACAGAGTCAGTACGAGTGTTGAATCGCCACGAAAAAAGCTTTGAAGACACCAAACCTCTTTCGTTTCAACGGCACAAAGTCAGTCGGATAGTTTTACGCGTAGGTGATCTGATCAATCGAACTGAGCAGAATATAAAGACAGACCTCACCCCCACTAGACTTTTGTCATACTTTGGTGGTACAGTACCGTTGACTCACCAACAGAATTGTTTATATAATTCCGACTACAATATATGGGTTGAACTTTCTAATTTCAGTATGACACATCGAGCGACCGATTCAATGAAACAGACTCCTTTAGTTTTGTCAGGTGGATGCGTTTTATTGAGGTTCCTGAAGTGCCGATCAGAATAACTCGGCAGGCTCATAGGTAGGCAGTCGCGAATATTGCTTATTTATGCTGTTGACCGATTAGTATTCGATTCTGTCGCAATATCGCAATCTGAAAGCATGACAGAATGGATGTGATCCGTTTGCGAAATTTCCTAAACCCTTGGTTCAGGCTACGATAGTTTTTCACCCGAGTTTACCACGAAAAATGGTGTACGTCAGAGTTTCCCCAAATCTTAACTTCTCTTCTACTTTGAGATCGATATGGTCCCACGGACTGTGTTTGTCATGTGAGGATAACCGTATTGAACTTTTCCCAAGTAGAAAAATGTCATAGTGTGATTATGCCAGATAAGGTCGTTCTCCTAAGTGAAGATCCAGGTTAACTGCAAGCTTTTCTAGACATCTTGAACAATTGTGTACCAGTGTTCGGTATGCTTTTTACGCCGAAGTCGGAGGTGCTGTTTCAGGACTGGTTTGGTTCAACACCAAATCTTTTGGTGTTTGGGAAGACTATTATTCTGTTAAAAAGGTGTTATCTAACTGGCTAAATTCCACCCGGAGATCGGATATGGGATGAACTGTCTTCGTGTACACAGAAGGCGTGTAGATTTATTGAAATTAAACGTGGTAATTCAGCTCGCCATATCGAGAAACTCCTTTAGGTTTGTTTGGACCAGATCCCGTGCTGTCTGTCACGATTTGTCTTGTATTTATCAAACAGTTCATTTCTTACCCACGCGCTTAGGCTACTAGTTTCCACGCCGACTCCCACCCCCTCGCCTCCACGCCCGCGTGTTAATTTGTTTGTTTAATCCCTTTTAGCCACGCAATTTTAGCTTCTTTTCAATGACAGGTGTCAATTGACCTTAATTGTAATTTGTCTAATTGTTGGTCTTATCTGTTCATTTTGAACTCGGATTCTTAACAGATTTTATCGTTTACGTAACCTTTCACCTTCGTTTTGGAATCCATATGCACTGACCCACTGATATACATGACCCTTTTGTTACGTCATAATTATCTGGGTTACGTGACAAGACTCAAAGGTTTAGACGTGATTATCTTTTTTTTCCTACCTCACCTGGGTGAATGTCTGAACTTTGGCTATGTCGTCATGATCATGTCACTTTCTCATAACCATGCTATTCCGTTTGTTCTTCACCAAGCTTGTGTGTTCCCTCAAGCAGTTACTTCTCTTCCGACCGTTGATTGGTCACAATACCCCCCATAAATAAAGCCTTTCTCTGTAAACGAATTGACTCGGTCTTGCAGAGCCGTCTCGAGCGTTTCCTGTCTATTGTTGCATGGGCGTTTTGAAACCTTTGTCGACTGTTTTATTTCTGTGGTCGGTTGACCCACAGTTTGAGGCACGTTATTGGCATTGTTTGATAATTTGTCGTATAGTACTTGTAGTAAAGCGAGCTTCTGTTCTCTGCTTTAGGACTTGGGGTTCGTTTATCTGAGAGCCAGTCAATTACGAGACAATCCTGTACAAGATGCGTCTGACTTTTGCCAACCTGAGTCATCTGTGGCGTTGATATAACGTCCGTTTATCTATCAACGGTCGAGTTTACGCTTTAGCAGCCAGGCCAGTTCTTCTGTATGGTTCAGAAACTTGGCGACTGCGCGTGGAGCATGAACTGAGGACGTTGTTATTCGAACACCGATGTCTTCGTAGCATTGCTTGAACCTGGTGGGACCACCTTATCAGCAATGCTGGAGTTCGACATTGAGTCTAAAAGACGCAAACCGACTTAGATGAAACACTAAAGGCTACCAGGCTAAGGTGGTGGGGACATGTGTTGCGCATGTCTCCGGAAAGGATTCCTTCCCGGGTATTGTCCTCGGAGGCGGGTAGTGGTTGGAAGATGGGCAAGGATGGTCAGTTTATGATGTGGAAGAAAAGTGTGAAAAGCCTAACGAGTGGATATAGGATGTGTTAGGCTTCCTAGGTGGAGTCCAAGAGGTCCCCACAATCAAGATTTAAAAAGATTAGATGATGTGGCTCGATGTCACAATCAGTGGCGCTCCTGTATTTACAAACGTTCTTTATCGGTTTGATGGTATCACTTGTGTTTCTCCTCTTGCTCTGCATACTGTTTCTTTGTTTATCTCCGATTGAGGCTCTCGCACCCCCTTACATGATCAACCAATCGCGTGTACGCACTTTGCACTCACGAATGCTCTAGATTATGTTTCCGTTTGCCAAATCAATCCTTTAATCATATTGATCAATTCAATTTCAGGCAAGACACTGCTCGCACAAACCTTAGCCCAATGCCTCGATGTGCCTTTCGCCATCTGTGATTGTACCACACTGACCCAGGCCGGCTATGTGGGTGAAGATATTGAATCGGTCATAGCCAAGCTTTTACAAGATGCGAATTTCAATGTGGAACGGGCACAACAGGGTATCGTGTTCCTGGATGAAGTGGATAAAATCAGCAGTAAAGCCGGTTTTCTTCATTCTATTCGAGATGTGGGCGGAGAAGGTGTTCAGCAGGTTAGTGCTCATCCTTTTCCAATTTTGAACTTCTCCGGAAACCGACCCTCTTCTGCTGTTACAGTTTTCAAACAAAATATCGTTAATAATGCATCACAGCCCTACATCATCAAACTTACCCACCGCGCGGCCAAGGAACAGCAACAGTCTCGCAATTTGATTTGCTTTCCAATTGATGGCTAGGCTCCTAGACGATATATGATGGTCACATTGCCGTGATTTCGAGCTTTTCCTTCTCTGGCTGTCTAACTGGGACGCAATTGCTACACTTTAGACTGACGTGATAGATAGCGTGATCATAAGTTCTCTGTAGCAGCGTTTTTACCTTGTGATGAGGGAGTACACCACGAGACACGTATGACTAGTCTCGTTGGTATCAGTGCAGTTTCTGACCCCAAGCATCAGGAATTGACGGAACACGTATGGAATTTATATTTACGCTCGTTACTTTTTCCCTGAATCAAGGTAAACGTGGTCGACCGCACTTTTAGTGGTTTACGTACTCAACTTGTAGGTAGATACTTGTTCTAATCTTAATGTTAACCCAAAATTTGTATCCCTTTTCCGGCGTTGTTGTGTTAGTACCCTGCTTGTTCTCAAGCGTATATATATATATATATATATATATATATATATATAATGTAATTTATGCTCAACAATAGTGTCTATAAGTGTTCGTCCCTACTTAATCTGGGTAAAACTGCAAATTCATCCACGGGTATATCTCGTTCCCCAGTCGTTTATAGTTTACGGCTTCAGTGACCAACAGTCCACCTCACATTTCTTCTTAGGGCTCTTTCCGGATTAATTCGGTTACTTTGCACGATGTGCTCCACTCGTTTCGTCTTTGTTTGACAAGATGCATAGTGACACCAAGCCCTGTCCCTATCCACGAAATACTTAGGGCAGATTCCATGCTAGCATACGTGCTCATCGTTTCAGACTCGTTACAACTCTTGTGTTCGAGGTCCCGTTCCGTTTGACCCTAATGCAATTTACTTTTTTTAGTGACTTCGTTCAGTTTGCTTTTTGCAACAGCCCATTGATAAGGTAGTCCTCTTTAAGTGGGAATGCAAATAATTTGTGTAGACCGTTCGATTCAGAATAACCCCTCTGTTAATCCTCCATTAATGAAGCTATTAAGCTAATATTGAAGCTGAACACAACTCTGGCTTAAAATCAACAACAATAATGATAATAATGGCGTTGATGCGAATTGTTCTCTGCTTGGCTAGCATCTCGACTGGAGGTCCTCGCACTTCACACTCAAGGAACTAATGTGCACACGGATCAGTCAGTTGGTTTCAGTTTCGATTTCGGTCTGCAGTCCCAGTTAACCTCTCCGCATCGAGCCGCGTGGTCTTGATACTTATCCCGCGGTATCCAAAACAGGGGTACAGCACAAAATAGAAGTGGGAAAGGTCCTAAATTTAAGCAAAATTCTGGCAGGCAATTTCTTGTTAAGAGCTCAGTGCTGAAGGCTCGAATTGTTCTCAACATCAAACAGAATTGATAAGTAAAAAAGTGCCAGAAATAAACTGAAAAAATTTTCTCCGAATAATAATCACTTTAGCGGGCTGAACTCTACGGGTTTCTGTTTGAAGGGAGTTTCTTGCATACATCCTGCTGTGGAAGATAGAACCAGACAACGGGGCGATTGTTTCATTGCTGAGAAATACATAAGTTTTTGACCGTGTTCCGAAATTGGGCGTAAGTCGACAGTTAAGCTGCTACTCCCTTAATTTGCATATGTATTCGAAAAATCCTTGACAAGGCTAGTTTCGTTCTCACATGCTCCGTGTGCGATTAACCTGAATAGATCGCAGACACCTACCTGACGAACAGTTTCAATCCGACGCTGATGCTTGTTTGTTTCACGAAGTAGTCTGTCACCTGTCATTCACTATTCAACGGCCTGACCTCGGTTGTGTATTTGCGTCAGAATGGATAACTTCTTCCGTAGATTCACATAATATTTAGCTCACAACCAAAGCTTCAAGCTTAGGATATGCACAGAAAATAAAACGCTGACTTTCAATCACCCAAAAGGCATTTAATTCGTTATCCATCTCGACCACCAGCTACAAGGGAATCACCAAGTTTTGCTCGCAGCCATGCATTTATCTAACATTTAACCTGATAGGATCAAAAAGACTTAGAGAAATAATGAACGACTTAAGAAAGGCAATTATATCACTAGTGATAAACGAACTAGTGTGCTCTAGTGATTTCTGGTGGCGCGTACAAAGACAGCTGGTCGAAACCGAACTACGAGCTGGTTGGGTCTTTCAGCGTTTTTGTGGTAATACTGTTTTTGCTTCAGTCTCCGGTGAGTTTCCCCAACAGCGATCAAATCTGTCGAACAGGTCAACCTCGAGCTGCCTAACCAAAACCACAATAACTGATATTTTCCACCCTGTTCGCATTTCGGACTGTGCTGATCTTCATCTTTGTGCGTCTTTGGGTTGTTCAGATGAGATCAACTTAACAATGTCCTTTTTATGCGTGCGTAATTTGTTTGACCGTACTTGGATGTGTGCCCAGATTATGCGCCACGTATTTATTTCTAGTTGGCTAACCGTTATACTGACCTACCGCCATACCGCACATAACCATAGAGCTCCATATTGGGTTCCACCGCGGTACCCTAATCGAGACCTTGCCCGCAGGAACATCATGTTTTTAATTTGCGTTGGATCAGATAATTTGATTGTCATTAAAATAAAACATTCCCTCGCCCGGTCACAACTGCCCGTGCCCTACAATTGTTTCCCTAAATGCTTGTTTGCAATCAGTCGACGTCTTTCAGCCACTTCCGCATGACTGTTGTTAATGTTAACGTTGAACGAATGGTTTTTGCACATTCTAATGGTGCTATTCGTCACGTTTCATCAATTCTGGATGTTCATTTTCGTATACTCTATTCAGGGTATGTTGAAACTGCTCGAAGGTTCCATTGTCAATGTGCCGGACGGCAAGAGTTCGCGGAAACTGCGTGGCGAAACAGTTCAGGTGGATACATCTAATATTCTGTTTATTGCATCCGGTGCGTTCAATGGTCTGGACAAAATAATCGGGCGAAGAAAACACAAGAAAGTAAGTGTCTATATATATATATATATATATATATATATATATATATATATATATATATATATATATATATATATATATATATATATATATATATATATATATATATATATATATATAATGTGTGTGTATCATTGCTGGATACTGTACTGTACAGTCTGTCCCAAATGTTCGGAGTCATTTCGAATTCCAGTTTATACTACTGATAGTACTCTCTCTCACTAAAAGTGTATATTGTATATTTTTGGCTACTGAGAGTAGTATCAGTGTTCCAACTGGAATTTGCCTGTATTTCAGGATTTCGACTGAATTGAGATGATCCCAATTTTTTTGAGACAGACTGTACATGGATAAATCCTGATGTAGTCAGTCAAATTACAAGCTAGTTCGCTGTGGCGGATGCCAATTGCTACCGTAATTTGGGCGAGGAAACTGTGATCCCTGTGCGAAAAATTAAAAATCCTTCGTCGTGGCCTCGTAGCTCAGCACACGCGGTGCTGGAACGTGGATGGCGATCGTGCGTGGAATCGAATCCCATCGGAGTCATTGACATTCAGCGCTTGGATCGTTCCAAAAAGTCTTGTTTTCGGTTTCACTCGGTCCCTGTGTGTAAGAAACACGACCACACACTTTACCCTACAGTTAATCCACACTAAGAAAAATCTCGAAGTTGTCAGTGTTACATTTCTGGTCATTTTATGTTCAGGACAGTTCCCCGTAGTCGGGCATATCCGCGATTTCTGATTTGTTTGAATAAAGCCGGACGCTTCCACTAGAATGGTCGAAAGAAGATCGACCGGAAAAATGCCTAACAGTCGATCAGTATAATGGGACTTACTTTTACTCTTACTTTTATGCGACTGTCTGCTGCATGGATATCACGGACCATTGCTGACCACGCGCGGCGGTCGGAGGCGAGCTCTGTACAGATCTTCATCCAGTCCTTTTTCCATCGCCGGGCTCCGTAGACTGACCAGAGGCCTAGAAGCTCTACGTCTTTCTCGATTGTACTGGTCCACGTTTTGAGCTGCCCACCAGGGCAGGGAGTGGGGCAGAGTGTTTGCTTGGTTATCTCTGACTCGGGTCGCCGAAGCGTATGGCCGAACCACTGAAGTCGTCGACGTTGGAGGAGGACGGGGAGAGCATCGATATCACAGCATCGTCTCCTTACCTCGTCGTTGGACACCCTGTCGTGCCATTTGATTTTGAGGATTTGCGGCAGGCACCAGTGGTCGAAAACCTCCAGCCTTCTGGTATCCTCAGCTCGTAGTGGCCAGGTTTCGCAGCCATAGACGAGTACGGGCCGGATGGCGGCACGGTAAACACGAACTTTGGTTCTTAAGCCGATTTCACTGCGAGTAAACAACGTCCGTCTCAGCTGAAGGAAGGCTCTCCTGGCGCTGTCTATCCGTAATACCACTTCATCTTTTGTCTGGCCGTTCAGAAGCAGAGTTGAGCCCAGGTATTTGAATAGAGGGACGTATTCGACTGGTTGGTCATTGATCGACAGTTGGTGAATTGTCGGACCCAGATGGGTTGTAAAAGCCTGTGTTTTGGTCGAATTTATTTTGAGTCCGATGGACTTCGCGAAGGAATTGATTCGGTCGAAAATTGGTTGTAGCGTAGCGGTGGGGCCTCCTAGCACGACAATATCATCCGCGAACTCCAGGTCCGAGATGTATATTTCCTGGCTAAGCTGAACGCCAGGGTAGTTGTGTAATGCCTGTCGCATTGTCCAATTAATGGCGTAGTTGAACAGCACCGGTGAGAGGGGACAGCCCTGTCTAACTCCGGTAGTGAGTGTGAACTCGCGGGACTCCTTACCGTACATACGAACCCTAGCACCAACTGTCGAGCAGTACCCCTCAACAGCCTTAAAAGCTTATCGGGCATCCCATCGGATTGGATTATGGACCAAATAGACTCGCGGTTCACCGAATCAAAAGCTGCCCGGAAGTCGATGAAACAAACTATCGTCGGCTGCTGAGGCTTATAGCGGTGCTCCAGTATTCGGCGCAGTGTGAAAATTTGATCCACACAGCCTCTTCCACGGCAGAAACCCCCTTGGTTCGGGAGAGTGCGCCGGTCTCTTGCCTCGGAGAAACGGGTTAGTAACAACTCATCAAAGATCTTTGCGGCCACATCGATCAGGCTGATCCCTTGGTAGTTCTCACATGCCGATTTATCACCATTCTTCGGAATGGGCAGCAGAATGGACATTCCCCAGTCGAGTGGAAATGCTTCCTCTCTCCAAATGGAACCAAAAAGTGTACACAACCTGTCAATCAGTTACGGCGAACATGCTTTATACACTTCTGGAGGGATATCATCTTCCCCAGCAGCCGTTCTGTTCTTCAGTTTGTTTATCATTTCCGTGATTTCCGTGGTGTTGGGCGGGTCACAGTTGCTTTCGTGCTGGAGTAGAGGGGTTGATAAGGATTGGTTCGTCCGGTGGTCCGTAGGCCGGTTGAGAAGTTGACCAAAGTGTTCCACCCATCGGTCCATTTTCTTACTCTGTTCGGATATTAAGTTTCCTTCCTTGTCACGAAGAAGGGAATTTTGTTTATAAAACCTATAAGAGGCGTTGCGAATAAGGCGGAACAGTTTACCGAAGTCGCCAATTCCGGACGGGGTCTCCATTTTTTCGGCTATTTCTATCCAGTATCTTTTGCGATCAGCCTTGGCGGAGCGTGTGGTCTCTCGTTGCAGTCTGCGGCGTTTGTCATTACCTGCCAGTCGGGCTTCGTGTGCTCTGGTTGACAACTGGAGCGTGTTCTCCGAGATTCAATCTTTTGTCCGCCTTTTTGTTCTCTCGAGTACTGTCCAAGTAGCTTCCTCGATTGTCGTCTTCATTCAAGTCCACTGCCCTTCCACAAAAACTTCGTCTGCTTATGCGTTGGTTGCGATGGTTAGTCGGGTTGTGATTGCTCGTGAAAACGCTTCTCGCTTCTCTGGATTTTCTAGGGCAGCAACGTTTATCCGGGAGGGTGCACACACTTTAGCACGTGTAGAAAGATAAACTTTGAAACACGCGCGTAGGAAGACGTGGTCGGTGCCGTTTTTATTGCCCGCTTTTGCACCTCGGTACGCTCGACAATCCTCCACAGATGAAGACCAACGGGCTCTCACCAGGATGTGGTCAAATTGGTGTGCAGTGCGACCATCATTGGAGTGCCATGTGAGTAGATGCTTCTTGGGGTGTTGAAATCGAGTGCTGCAGACAACCATTCTGTTGATGTCGGCTAAACCAATCAGTCGGCCACCGTTCTCGCAGCGTTGACCAAGGCCGAATCTCCCGAGAATATGGCGAGTAGATTCATCGGCCGTACCTGTGCGAGCGTTCCAATCTCCTGTGATGAAAAGTACATCGCGCCTCCAAACTCGGTTGATTACTTCCTGCAAATTAGTGTAGAATTCGTCTTTGGTTTCGTCATCAGCTGAATTGGTTGGAGCATAGATCGCGATCACCGTCAAGTCGTGCAGGGAGCCTTTAAAACGTGCCAAGGCGAGTCTGGATGAGACTGGTTCCCAAGAGATCATTGCATCATTAGCTGCTTTGTTCAGAGGAAACGCGACACCGTAGAGACCGGAGTTGTCTTTCGGGCCACTGTGATAGAGCCGATGGGATGTATTCGCACCCTTGATCTTTATTTGTCGGCTACCTGAGTTGGGCAGGCGGACTTCCGAGAGGCAAGCAATATCTACGTCATAGTCATGTAGAGTCCGCATTGTGATGCACTGACTTCCGACGTCTAGAAACGTCCTGACATTCCAACAGGCTGTGTGTGTTCTTTTCCTGCAACGAATAATCCCAGCTTGTTGTCTTATCACCTCGACCGCCGGGACACGAGGCGCGTCGCTTACCGGGGACACCGTAGCATGATGAGCGCTTGAGGTTCCGTGAATAATCATAGAGAGTCACGGGAGTAGGGTACGAAGCAGTGTCCCCGACACTGTTCGGCATTTTTGTCCGAGGTTGTACCTCTAGCCCTTGCACACCCAAGTGCAGACTGCTAGACAGCAGGGTGTTTCCAGAGGAGCCGGCGGGCTGCTGTACGGTTCGTTCGCTTCCTCTGGAATGCCGGATCAGGCATTTGAACAGATCTCCTTTGTGGCCGTTGGATCAGTAGATCTCGTCCGCCCATTCAGAAGGATCTGTCTTCACATGCCGAACACCGTCTTGCCGAAGTTTTTTTTTAGACCTCGGTAACCATCAACCTGGTTTAGCCCGCCTGTCGAGCGGTTTACCGGGGTGTGGCCGCAGATGCATGCTTCAGCTTCGTGGAGCCACAGGTGAGAGCTGGGTGAATGATGGAGACCAAAGAGATGGAGGATGCCCCAAGGGACACGACAGTCAACCAACTCAGAGGTGCTACTCCTCTCAGACACCCCATACATAATGGGAAATGAATAATAACTCTCCAGCAAAGAACAACATGACTGTTTTTAATTGTGAATGATTGTGGTCGACCAGTCTCATGGACAATGACTTAGAAGGTACGCTGTGAACTGCTCGAATTGTGTGGTGATACTCCCGACACGTGATTGCCGTCCCACTGTCAACAGTTCCACATTGGTTGCCAGTTACTCGCGATTTGGCATTGAATTGATCATGAGAATGCTCATATAGACAGCTTAACCGTCACTAGATGTAAGCTTACTACGGCCGATTTTTATCAGCTGTACGATTTGTCCTGTGATGAAGAATAAGGTGATCGTGTGGAACATTTAAATTTTGTAATTCAGTGTGTTATATTGATTTTCAAGTTCAGTGAATTCAACTTCTATGTGTTTCTTCAGTTCCACTTCTGACGGGAACCATTTCAAGTTTTCATTAGTTAGTTACTTCCTAATGGAACTTCGTCATCACTCGTTCAAATCACCAATAGGTTGGGTTCAAATGGGTTTTTTGTGGCGCTTGTGTAACTCCAAATCACTAATTGGTTGGGTTCAAATGGGTTTTTGTGGCGCTTGTGTAACTCCAAATCACCAATAGGTTGGGTTCAAATGGGTTTTTTGTGGCGCTTGTGTAACTCTTGTGAAGCTGAGTATGTTGGTCCACGCCCTTGGAGATGGTGGTATCACGCTCATATTGTATACCTACCTGTACTGAAAATGGCATTCAAAAAGAGTTCGGGTGGCCGTTGACTGACCATTCGGAAGCAACGGTCTCCGATCGATGGAACTCGATTCAGTTCGGTTTTTCAATTGCCATCCTCACAGTATCAGCCAAAAATTGCGAAGATCGAGTACCCCGCTGACCATCATTAGTGGTTTTATATACTAGTGTCTCCAACCCTTAGATCGGTGGACGTCACTGACTGCAGACCATAAACTAAATACACTTTACGTGACTAAGTTCACTGGTTAGGTTTATATTACTTTCTTGCCACCCCCACCTGTATCCTTCAGCCGCTACCTGCCTCGGAAATAAGTATAAAGCAAAAGAGTCTGTTCGACAACATTGTCACACAATTCGAAATTTTACTGCAAAAGAGCAAATGAAGTGATGAGCCAAACTTACAAACGCATACCAAAGCCGCAGAGCCCAAAGAGGCAGCCAAATAAGCGGAGTGTATACGGGTTACAAAGAAATATCTCTTTTCCTAAAATTACTTCTTACTTGCCGGACAACTGGATTCAAGGATCAGTTGCATTTCCCTCATCGATAAACAAATACCACATGCTTGGTTTTTATGTTACTGTACGAGCACAATTCTGTTTCACCTCATTGATCTTCAATATTAGTTGTCAGTTCAGTCTTTCTGACATCTTTTTCATGACCTAATTCCCTCGGTACAGACGGTCGGCTTTGCCGATTTGAGCACATTGCCAAGTATGGAAAGTGCAACGGCCTCAAACACCCACTGCGAGCCGTTTGACATGTTTGATGTGAATCAGTTGCAAACTGCGTTCGAGACATCGGCTTACGAAGAGAATGAGGAACGCGACCGATTGCTGCACGAAGTGGAAGCCCGAGATTTGATCGACTACGGTATTATTCCAGAATTCGTGGGCCGATTCCCAATCATCACGGTTCTACACTCGTTGGATGAGGAGATGCTTGTTCGTATTCTAACGGAACCGCGTAACGCGTTACTGCGCCAGTATCAACTTTTGTTCAGGATCGATCAGGTTCGTGAAATTTCATTTCTGGACTGAGTAATTTTAACTTTAGTTAGATTGATGACTGATCCAGAAGCTCCACGTCCATAATCGTTATCCACGTTTTTAGATTGAATATCATCTCAGTACGTATGAATCATCGCAGAATCCTGTTACTTTGCCGAATGACAGATAGACGTTTATTATACACCAACAAAAGTTCTGCCTTAGAAGCGTTGACCATATTCAACTGAAAAATAACCACAATTATGTGTGGAATGCCCGTCAGTCACTGAAAAGGCAGTTTAAGTGATGAGTGCTTTACGTATTCACTTTCAAACTCCTACATCCATATGTTTTCGATGAATGATGATTCGGAAAGCTGATTTCACTGTTGGGATAGAGAAGAAGGAAGAGGGATTATCCTATTCGTCCCTCGTTTTTCCTTATTGATGTTGAAGCTCTAAAATGAATGAGAATCAAAGCAATTCTTTTTCGTTTCATCACCTATCCTCTCAGTAGCAACAGGCCGGAAACAACGTATGCTCTGGTTCACCTGCCATTTGGATTTTGTCGTAATTTTGTCAGAGTCAGTGGTACGTCTGTTTGAACCCCGTTCAAGAAACCGAGAGAAGAGTTATCGTTTTATAGATACTCCTGTGGACCAGCTAGGTAGCTTCGTGTGTTTCTGTTAATCAAGAACTTTTAGAATCCCGGACGGACTTATTCCCTCCTCTGTGGTGGCACTTTCTTCAGTGAATCATTTCTAGCACATTCAATGATGTTATCCCACTGTTTCCGATGAGTAGGGCATCTGAAGAAGTATGCATCCCAATCTTGAGGGTCCAGTGCACAGTGAGGAAGCAGCAACTTGTCTCGTGAGATGTGGAAGAGAGAACACATGCGCTATGACGATCCGAACAACAAAACTATGAAAATTGACCGGTATTAGTTGGTTTCCTATCTTAGACTTTCTATTCTGTTCGTAGTTCCACGTTGCTACCACTGGTGTTGCCTTCCGGGAAATAGAAGGTCCTTTGCTCGATGTTTGACTAATTAACAGTTTCGTATGCTTTTTGGATAATATGGTGCCGATTCAGTACGTTCAAACTCCCTTATGGAAGAGGGTAAAGAGCGGTATTTGTTTGGTGCACCCATCCTACTCAGTCAGGTGATTTGTATACTTATGGTCGTATTCTAATGGATGGTCACTTTGTATCAAGATTTTATAGCCGTTTTCTGATGGAAGTTCATTTGCGAAACTACGAGTCCCATTCCCGAGTAACTGCTAGTCATCTGAGAGCACTTGCCCAATGATTTATTGTCAGCTTATCCATCGGGTGATAAGTTTGGGATATGCAGTCCATATTGTATGCGCGACTCGGCAACGCAACCCTCGATACTCAATCTTACAGTCCTCATTGTATTATGCGACCATCGTTGGGGCCATTTTAACGGTAGTTGTAGCAATTTTTGAGTTTCGTTGGAGTATATTGTCGTGATTCAACTATCAGCCAACAAAAGAAAGCAAAAGACGAGGCCGTTTTATAGGTTTTAATCCACTGATTAACTGGGCAAACAGCTAGATAATAAGTTAACAGCGTGTTATTGTTTCTGAAAATAGGAGTTCTGGGAACACCGAACGGTGATATGTGAACGTTTTAGAGTCTATAGCATGTCACATATAGAACAGCGAGCGCCTCATTTTGTATTCCTCTCGACCTGCCGTTTCCCCTCGTCTTTTTGCTACTTTAGTGTGAATTGAAAGTAACTCCGGATGCATTAAAGGCGATAGCAAGAAAAGCACTTTCTCAACGCACTGGAGCTCGGGGTTTGCGTGCGATTCTGGTGAGTCAATCAGAACAATGTTTGTTGCCTTAATTACAATTTACTCGCTGATTTTCCACATTGCTTTTATGGAATCATTTTTCATTTTATCTCTCAAGCAACCTCCTTTGATGCGCAGTTTTTGTCATCGATTTGTAACTCCGTTCACCAAATAATTGTGATTAGCTTTCGAAGACCCCGTGAGTTATTGCCTAACATAATCAAATTTCTTCGATCAGACTACAGGTTGTCCCGTCCTTTGTTTGATAGTTGATGTGACCAACAGCGCAACGATTATTAAGAATCTTACGCAGGTGCCACGCGATTCAACTGTTGTTGACCACACAACCAACTTCATTAGTAATAGTGATGGACTAAATGTCCAACCTCCACGAAGAACTCGTTCTGACTGGCTTCCACTTCCTCCCATGACCGGTCATCATCTCACTTTGACGATCGATCAGTCGGTGTTCGTTTTTCTGTGTCTGCATCTCGAGCCCTTTCGACCACCTGACTATACACGCATCAACGCGGATCTCCACGAGTCTTCTAGTCTGAACGCTTGGTATTACACACTACCCAATACTGGTAGTTCGCTATTTTGATCATATGTTCTACCATTTCAAAATCGTAAGTCAGAGCCGTTTGGATATCATGCAGTTACTTTTCCACAGCTTGTGTTCTGTCACGGTTTGATTTCATCGAGTCGATCAACATCTTTGTGCAAAATCAACGCTGCCACTCTGAAGCCAATGAAGACTTTTCTCAATCTAAAAATAATGGCATTCTGTTCTCCGCAACCGATATTTATGAAAACTGGCGACGCTGTGTGAGTAACGACGTCGTTTATCGTCGTTTGTTGGACGTAACTGGCTGCCATATTATTAAAGTCACCGTACTCTTACCGCTTCCGGAGGCGTGTACCTACACATTATCAAATACAGTGAACTCAGTAGAGACCATTGTACTCTCATACTTATGGCCGCGTACATTAACAGTGAACTATCCAGCCCATTCGAAACGACCAGCGGTGTTCGAAGAGATGTCCCATTTCTCCATTCCTGTTCAACTTCGTGGTGGACGAGGTAATAGGAAATGCCTTGTGAAATCTGCAGGATATGAGCGTCCAACCGGCAAATAGTGAGGGTTATGTGATTATTGTGATTACGTCGACGACCTTGTCTGTTTGTTCGAGTGCACGGAAGACGCGCAGCGTGCACTAGATAGACTCTCAAGAGCTGTAGCTCCATTCGGCATGAGGTTTGCACTTTCAAAGTGTAAAATGATGTTGAAAGGTTGGACGTCAAGGGTTCCGAACTTGATGCTCGATGGGCAAGTGCAGGCAAGTACCGACCACTTTACTTACCTCGGCAGCAGTGGGGCGACGGATGGATGCGCATGATAGTAGAGGTGGGCACGCATATATCCAAGGCTCGGGATGCGTACGCTGGACCGAAGCGTTTGTGGCGGCGACCTGATTTTTCACTGAAGTTGAAATGTCGTGTGTACTGTGCCGCGGTGCGTTCAGTTTTGTTGTATAGTTACGAGATTTTAGGTTCTGTGTGCAGAAGATATTCGTCTGTGTTTGCGTAGTATCGCTAACATTAGATTGAATGACCAAGTAAGCAATACAGAGGTCAGAAATCGAGTATTAAGTACTGGTTCAGAGAATGTTTTATCACAGCGTATCCAGATTAGTAGACTTCGTCGGTCAGGGCACGTTTTACGTATGGCAAACACACGTCAACCGTACCGTATCCTGTTTTCCGTTCCTCCCCTGGAATGGAGGAAGCGACGTGCTGGTCAGCAGGTGCCATGGCAGTGGTGGATGAGAAAATGGATAGCGAACTTAGGAAAAGTAGGTGCCTTATATCTTCGTTGTTGTGGTCCAAAAGATCCCTGAACCAGTTGACTGGAGACACTGAAGGATATGGCAGGGAACCGTGAACAGTGGCGATCATTTTATCACTTTCTGTGGAATCAGAAAGATTCCGTGTGTTGGCTATTAGGGCGTGGTTTCCTTTTCCCACTCCCTGTCCATCACGTATATTCGTTCTTTCTAATTCTGCCTGCATATATTCGGAATAATAATTACAATGTCAACGTATGATTAGTTGATCAGTGTTGTTGATTTCCTGTGGTTCGGAAAACGAGGAAGTTTGTTGTTCGTGCTTGGGGTAGTTCGGCGAACAAAGTAAATTTGGGACGGGTTGGCCGCCTTCTGTCGACGTCACCATGATTTTGTCTACAATTTTTTCCGATCGCGGCCAGGGTAGCTGAGGTGATTTAACAAATCGTTTTTATGAACAAAACGATGGGGTTAACAGCCTGCTTTCGCCGTTCCCGTATTGATTTGGCTAGCAGCCCTCGACGAATTCACGGGTACTTTGTAGATTACCTTGAAAGCTGCGTCGTTCATCTGGTGGCCTGTGTCAGCAAAGTGTGCCATGATTGCACTAGGCGCGGTTCTTCTGATCCCTGTTCTCGATCAAGCCGGTTTGTGTTCTTTGATTCTTTGAGACCTCTGCCGTGTCGTTTGTCTACATAGCTTGCCGAACGTTAGCAAACAGATGAATAAGTTATTATGGAAGAGAGATGAAGAGGCAGTTTGTCTTTGAGAGTCTTCGAGGTCATTGGCCGGCGAGTGAAGTGGGTGCGTAGAGTGTCATCGAGAAATGTATAGATGAATGCATTGCTTAGGCACCGAACTGCTAGCTCACTTTTAACGTCTTCCTTGAGGTGGGAGGGGTTGCGTGTGTAAGTCTTTTTTCTTTATTGGTGATCGTTTAGGTACTTCTGAGATAATCTTTTGAGCGAGACGTTTCGGGTACCCGTTGTTTAATATTGTTTGTCCCATGTAATCTAATACGAAGTGGACAGACTGGAAGACACTATGAACGTGACAGAACCACGGACCAATCTCCCAACAAATCCAGAGTGGTATGTGCACAACTTTTCTCGTTTAGTTATGGATGCAACACTTCTGGAAGGGTTATCACAAGCCAGCATGGATAGGCCAATACAAACATTGTGCCAGATATGTGTCTCTAAAACGCTAACAGAATCTGATCCAGTCCCTCGCGTCTTGTATACGAATGATCTGTCCCGAGGAAACAGCGCCACTGCAGAGTGCACCAACAGTCGGTTCGTTAGAGAGCATGACAGAAAATCCCAAACGCCTCACGCGGAACGCAAAGAAGTTCCTTCTTTAAAATTTGATGATCTTTTTGGTAGCTGCTTGTAATACAACGCTATCATATCCATCCTGAAAATATTGCAACCGACGTATCCATGAGCCAAAGCCGGTAATCCCACTCGAAAATCGTTCACTGCATCATGCGGTACTCCCAAAATTTCACCGGAGATCTAAAAAGTGACATACGTGAGGATTGGATGTCACATATGTGATACCAAGAGGGAAACCAATCTTTGAACGTCTTGAAGTCATCAAGATGCAGCTACTGTGCTATCTGTATGGCCTTCTTGCAAACGATGTTCTTTACAATCGGAAATTAGCCATGCTTTTCCGTCATAGTGCTGAACTATGCAAAAGTCGCTTCATTTACTGCTCGGGATTGTTAATTGGTTTTAAAATGGCATCTTTCTGGAAAAGCACCGGTGTTGAGAAAATCTTTGGCAACCTTTTGTTTGGACATAACATTGCAAACAGTCTTCCTTGAAACGCTAAGTGACTTAACCACCGAGCTCTGCTTTGCACAAGGTTGATTAGGCATATCCAGCACATTCTTCTCTGCAGTGGACAATCGCTTGATCATTGTCTCCTCAAATGCCACCGAATCTCACTCTCGTTATCCGAGTGTGGTCATCACAAGTGTTGTTCAGTCAGCGAACGGCACCATGTGCGTCGTATTGATTGAGACGTCATTGACTGAATGCGACATTGCATGTCCGTTGGTCCATGGCCAAGTCATAAATCGATAAACAACAGGGTGAGTAAGTTATAGTAGATGCAACATACTGCCGGGAGGACATTAAATATGCATCTCTTACGATGTTACCCGTATGGTTGGTTTGCGTTAGCTGAAAATTGGGAAGATATCGGAAAATGTGACTTTCTTTACGCGGTACACAGCAGGTATTCCATTTCTCAGTAAACAGTTACATAGTGCAACGCTATCGACAGAGTCGGAGGCCGTGTGAATGTCTAGAAACACCAGGATCGTTGATCTTTGGAAGGTCTACACACAGAGCGGACCAGATCGGAAATCCAAACCTTGAAGAACAAAACTTGAAGTTCTCTAACGAGCTGCACTTCAACATCCTTGAAGAAAGCTAGGGGAAGGCTGTCGGAGTCCGGCGCTTTGTGACGTCCCGAAGCTCGGATTTTCTTGTGGATCCCCGCCTGGGCAGGTGGATCTGTCGAAACAGACCACTAGACGTCTGTCGGACGAGCTATTGGAGAGGCTGACACTGAGGTCACGTAAACTGTGTCTGAAAGTGCTCCGTCCAGCGTTCGAGACGCTGCTGTTGATTGTGAATCGGCGAACCGTCAGCTTCACACGTAGTGGTTTCCTTACGCTGACTTAAATGAGATAAAATAGCTTGTTTGAATTTCTCATGACAGCAGGACGCCCCACCTCTGGTGCCCATTGCGACCACTAGATTTCGCATTCCCCACGAAGATTCGCGTTAAGTGCACGTCTCGTCACTAGTCGTGCTTCGTTATACTCGCTTTCAGCTGGTACGATTGGCACTCCTGTGTGCAACCCCGTTCTCCTCTGTTGCATAGCACGATGGAAACAACCTAGGTCCATTGCTGATTCAAAGAGGGCGGACGCCACGTTATGTACCGGAGATTAGATCGTCTGAAGTCCGTACTGGCATGGAATAGGTGGTGGCCGGTTTCAAAATCCGTTTCCCGTTTTCCGAGCGACAGAAGTCTAGCTCAAAATGGCCTCTTTGATGTCCCCCAGTCGATGACAGCCAGCTAACTGCAGCATTCGCCCCTCTTTCACAGATCGACCGAAGTTCCCGTCGGAAGTGGTAAAATGTGGCAAGAAGGGAGAGGAATCGAGTGATTGGCGAAACAAGGTGCTGCGTACGGTGTAAGAGAGCTTGCGTTCGACCGAAAAGCGTATTTGTACATACAGATGCACTCAGTTGTGATAATATTTGTCATTGCTGTTTGCGTTTTGCCACATTGTACTACTCGGTCTCCCGGTCCGAAATAGGACGTTTTATTCGGGAATGCACGTCCAGCCTTTGCGCAATCGTGCACGAATAGAAGATGAACGGTATACGACCTCTAACAAACTACCATCGGTCGAATAAACAGAGAAGACTTGAGTCGATAGGCAGATGTGTAAGTGTATTGTATATATCGTGGTACCAGTACGCGTAGTACACATGAGCCAAACCAAGCACAATGGCAGAATGAAAGTAAACCGTGTACGGAGAGACGGCGAAGATGAAAAATATGTGAAAGCAAAGTCGACAGAAACTTCGTACTTCTTTCGTTCACTGGAGAAAAATAGCGTAGTCAGAGTCAGGCGTCGGAGAAGATCGCGTAGAAGGGAAATCCCAAATCATGTCTGAAAAATATTCACGTTGGAACGATCGTGATCACTACTGCAGCTTCTCGCTAGAGCAAGTGGAAAGCTCTCGACCAATGTTGGGGAGGTAGGGGCACACGTCTGTGAATGCAGCTGCGCTTCAGGATACTGGCGGGTAAAATCAGTAATATGCAGGAACCATGGAATGTTGACCTGGGTGGGAACTTCATTGGCGGACGGGTTTATAGGCGTGCTCTGCTGACTTGACTCCAGTCGTCGCCTAATTCGGAAGTCGATGAAAAAAGCTCTGTGGTACGAGCTCCATGCAACGTGTACCCCAAAAGACGGCTTCATAGCTCAACCAAATTTTTCACTCGCCACCATATGACGCTACCGGAATTCAGTTTCGACCCTAGCTCAGACTTGGGTACGTTTTTTGTCAGCCCAAGCCAAGTGCTAACCGAGCTGAAAGAACTCAAGATCAGGAAGGCTGCGGGACCCGACGAACTTCAACCAGCCGTATTTAAGGAGTGTGCTCCGTACTTAGTCGAACCTTTAGCGGCGCTCTTTCGCAAATGTATCGAAGGAAATACCATCACTAACCGCGGGAGACCAGTCCGTATCAACCCAATACCAGGAAAGAAAATTGGTACATTTTGTCCAGTTGCATTCACTTCTGTTCCTCTAAAAGTACTCGAAAAACTTGTTCTTACGCGCATTAAGTCGTACATCGAAATTGAAGATGACTACCAGTTCGCTTACTGAAGCAAACGTTCCACAGTAGGCGCCCTAGAATATTTAGTTAACTCCATTTTATTATCTCTTGATCACACCAGAAAGCTTTTTCATATGCGTTTTCTTGAGAACAGCAATTCATTCATTTGTGTTGATAGGCCTCTCTGTTTTCAGAGGTACAAAATGCAAGTATATCCGCACCTCTGTTGTCACTGACTCAAGACTGTTACACCATTGAACTCAGTTTACAACTCTCAAAGGCAACATCCGTCAGTACAAGAGTGCTTGAGGGCTCCATTTTGTATTCCTTCCTTTTTTCGTTTTACATTTGTAACTTGCCCAACGCTTCTGATAATCTGATTAAGTATGCTGATGCTGTTGCCATTGGGTTTAACTCTGATGATAACTTTCAATTTTTCTTAACTTAGGGATTCCTTATCTTCTGTCATTCAGTGGTCCACGCGGTCACATTTATCTCAACGTATCCAAATGTAATGGCATTCTGTTTTCACTTGCCAAGCGAGGACGTTTATCTCCCATCGAAAGTAGTTGTTCTCTGTATGTGGACAACAAGGTAATACCCAAAGTTCAGTCAGCAGAATGTCTTGGAGTAACCATCTCTCAAGGGGTCCCCAGATTTCGCCACAATGCGTACACAAAGATTCGACGATTATCATCTTATGTTCTACGCCCGAGATCCTTACACGTTCCACAAAACCCTAATAAATATTTTGTACTTTCTCGCGTGATACCGCATCTCAGTTACTATTCCTTGTCATCTTTGCTGGTCTTCGGAAGAGAATTTCTCATTTTGCGAAGGTCTGCCAAAGTTTTATCACTATATGGTGGTGGTATCTCTCACCTTGTTGTAACCAGTTTCCTTACAGAAAAGCACTTTTCTTCGTGCAAAAAACTTCGCACTAATATCTTATTAGACTCAGCTCATCCATTGCATATTCATTAAACTGGGTGCGTTTCTCACACGACAGGTGTGAATACAACACGTCAAATCTCTGGCAACTTTTCACCATTTATTTGACCTGCTTTGTCTTGCGAGGTACCTCAACAACCCATCACTAGTGTCTGGTAAACTCAAAAACGCTTTGTTTTAACTCATCTGGCTATCACCGTTTATTACCGTTGCCTATTTGAATTCACAATGGATAATATAGCGATGAGCATAATGCTGAAAATCCATTCCTTGGGATGAATAAAACCACATTTTGATTTGAGATCATGGACGTGAACAAATTTCAGGTTTCGTCTATTGTTGTCGATAAAACTAGAATACCTGAGCAGCATTTCACAACCCAAATTGCATACGTAGAAACTCAAACAGACCAAGAGTGGTACTGACAACAGGTTTCTCGACTTCTTCGGTGGCTACTGGGATTTGATGATATGCTCGTATCAAATTGATCTTAGATTATACAGTCGTGTCGTGAAGTGATGTCGTGGTTAAGGGAATTGGATGTTTGTCGTAACTAGTAACCTAGTTAGGTGCATCATAGTTGCTACTTGATCGTCAGCTTATCCCGTCTCTAAAAAAACGTGTCAATTTAGGACCCATGAGCTGTGACAAGGGACGTTCTATACATTTAGAAAGTAACCTGTCAAACTCCCGTTTGGTGAAAGCCAGTTTGTTTGGTGCCACTCAGCGGGGTCCTGCATTGACTGGTGGTCCGTTGGTGACAATGTCGTGCGCCACACAATCAGCCGTTGCATCTATCTATTGGAATGGTTTAGGCAAAATGGAGAATTTGATAAATCCATTCGGTGTGCATCTGTTCGAGCTTCGAGATAGCAGATTAGATGAGACCTGCGTCGAGCTGTATATATTTTCAGACGTTAAGTTGCGATGATATGTCGTGCAATGAGAAGGTGACGAAAAACGTAGGCTCACCGGATTAATGAATCGCTCAAGAAGAATCAGTGTAGTAGACGAATTCTCTCGGAACCATCGAGGTCACTGCACATGTCTTGCAAGGCAGCAGCATTGATGCAGATGAACCAGTAACCAATTATATTGTTGATTCGCTTCTCGTGCAAAACCCTGTCGGCAAAATCGAACGCCAGGTGTCTGTTACCATATTTAGTGGCGGGTCACATTCACCTCGTCGCAGTGCTGTCCGCAGATTTGCGGCGCTTTACGACGGATAACGCTAGCCACACACAAAACCCACCACAGCCTCGAGCACTGCCGCTGATCGTCTCTGAACACTTATTTGGTGAGCCCATTTTGATGACAATTATCCGCTAGACTGGCCATTCTCCTGTCTGCGACATGGCGACGCACCCGGTGAAGGAAGCTTGGCTCAGTCAATAACAGTTGTGCAGTAAGGTTATTGGTTTCCCGCTACCACTGTGGAGGATGTTCCGCGGTATTCTGTATTTGACCACGTATGTCTCCGAAGTATTGCTGGTGTCCGGTGCGAACATCCGATGTGCAATAACCAGGTTCGTCGTCGTATGTTTGGTGCAGATAGTCGCCCTTTAACCGAGATAGTCACTACGCCGCCCCCAATGGCTCGTACATGTTTTGTGTATGCCTGTCCATCGTTTACCTTTTCGTGCCCGGCAACGCTGGAAGAAGCGACGCGGCGGTCAGGCTATGACTTGGTGCAGGGGAACGAAGAAGTTAACTTCGGTTTGTACTTCCCGCCTTCCTTGTTGGGACCCTAGAAGTGAAGATTGTTGTCGGATGCTGAGAGATGTGGCTCGGAACCGAATTCAGTGGCGCGAATGCTGTATGGCCTGTCTGTTGACTTTTCGTTCTCCGTGAATAGTTCAAAAACACAATTTGCCAAGCGTGTACGGTGAAAATATTTTTTTTTGCTTTTCCTTGTTGTGAGTTTGATATTGACTCTTGGTTTCCATATATATATATATATATATATATATATATATATATATATATATATATATATATATATATATATATATATATATATATATATATATATATATATGATCTGTGTAGTTGAGTCACTCAAGTTGGTCTACGTGATTACCACGAAATCCTCGGTTTGGGATCAAATTAAATACTGTTGCTCGTGAATGATTTGTCATCTAGACATTCGTTTCACTTGGTCCTCCTGTGAATTCCAATACGCCCGTCACAGTATATGTGATTGACCACGTTCATCTATCTCATTCAAACTTTTGTAGGAGGAACTTCTGCTCCAGTCTCGCTATGAAGTACCCGGCTCAGACATTTCATCTGTCGTCATCACTGAGGACGTCGTTTTTGGCCGTGAACAACCAGAATATCAGTATCGATCGCGATCGCCCTCGGCTTCTAGACTGTGATTTGGCGACTCCACCACACACCCGACTAATCCCTAATAAACAAACTTCTGTCATTCTTTTTCAGTGAAATCTATCTCTGTTGCTCTTCAGTTTTATCCACGTGGCAGTTATGGTGCAGTATAGGGTGCATCTGCGTCCACTACCCGTTACACGGCGATCTGTTGTCTCTGTGTACCTCCTGCCTTTCATTGGGACTGTCCCATCACTATGTTTCCATCTTGTACCCATTTTCTTCGTGAACAGGAATAACTTTTTTCAGGACATTCAAGTGGTGAGGCTCTGAGATTGCCAACTAGTCGGGACAAATCCTTCCTCCTTTTCTCTCCATTGCCGCTCTCTTTTTCTGAGCTACCCACTTTCTTCCCCTTGGTTTTTTTTAAACAATGCCGTTCTTCATACTTTTCACACAAACAAAAACAGAAACCCACATCTCAGCGTCTTTGTGATCCCAGTCTGAGATTAGGGTAATTATTCATCACTGACTGCACATGCTGTCAGTCCGTGTCCCATCATTTCTGGGAGATACGAATTCCATCGCTTATCATCGAATTGACCAACACTTACTCTCTTCATTTATTATGTCATGTGCATCCATCTACGAGACTTTTCCTGTCCTGTTTTGTTTGTAGATATGTGTACATGGACATCGAAGCTCAAAAAATGTTGAAACTGAAAGAGTTCGGCCGGGTGATATTTAGGTGCCCGACGCTCTTCACATTGTCTCGGTCCTTTTTCGTTATTTTCCTTTGAAATTAAATTGTGCATTGTCTTCCTGCGCTTCTTGAGGGTCATCAGTTATTTCCTCATTCTCAAAACAGTGAGGTCTGAGTTCTTTGACGTTGCATTTATCGGTTCTGTTTGAACTTGAAGTTCTCCCAACATTCCTAGCGCTGTTGTATGCACGAATCAACGAGACATCTCCGCTGTATGGATCGGTACAATCTTCCCATAGGGAACAGACGAACTGTTTGTTCAACAGATGCGATGAAGTTTTTTCGAAGGATATCTTCGTGCTGTTCATCCGGTCATTACAACTAGATTTACGTAGTTTTTGAATGTCTGGTGAAGTTCAATCGTGCCGAACGAAATTGGTCTGGTTGTTTCTACGCTGGTCTTCGAACCATATCTAAACTGATCCCAATGCCGAAACTGGCTACGAAATTAGATGAATAGACGACAAAGATTATCGGCTCGTAATTCGTTTGCATTTCTCTGTCCAGCCATCAGGGAATTATGGTTTGCATGATAAAGACTGACAGTGGGGTTGAGTGATCCGTACGGTCTCAGCCGATGAACATGTAGACCAGGTGCAATATTTCCGTTGAACGCACCAGTCGCCTTCAAAGTTAGGACGAGATCCATACTCCAGTTTGCATGTTGTGAACCAGGATGAGTGCTTGCTTATGTTAACGAATCAAATAAGGTGTGCACGATTTTCATTTACGTAAGATCAGGCAGCTCGAATTTTCCTTCGTCATGATTCATTTGTTCGCACATTCTGGTCGCATTTTGTTTTTGTCGATTAGAACTACACGCTTTGACTAATCATCTCTCAGATGGGCCATAGTTGGCTTCCTCAGTCAGCACTACTTGGTTGCTCTACCTCGTCCACCTTATAGTGATCAGCCGATCACCCTCCATCCACCACTTGTCTAACTGCACGTTTCGCTCATGCGGCAGCCGCTAGCGCTACTCCACACACTCCGTTGACTCAAGCCAGCGTGCGGTCTTTGTACTAAGGCCCACAGACAATACATGCGGTTGGCACTCCACGGTCTTTCCTCGTTGATTTCCTTGATGAACGCCATCGTGGAAGGTGAGGGAGTGTGCTCTTCTATAACGTGAACGATACTGTCCGGATGATCCAACTGAACCCTGTATTAATTACTCGGTCGTGGTTTACATATAGACAATTTCCTGGAAATAAAGGTTGTTAAAAGACGACGCGATGAATTCCTTTCAGTGCGCTGTGAGTAGCTGATGCACCGTCACACTGAGACAACCAGTGATGGTAACAGAATCACGGTTTCAGCGTGAGCTGACAAGGCCCGAATTCGGAACTAACTGCTCCACCAGTAATTATCACCAACCATGCCGAACTTTTTCACTTACAACTGAAAACTCGTGACTCAACGAGTGATCATGCTCTCATCATCAGCAAACCCTGAATCTATTCCCGTTGAGTGCACTGTTCATTCGTTGACACAAAACAACAGACCATTCGTCTCGCTGGCTTTACGCGCTGAGCCTGTCACCCACCAACATAACCCTTCTCCGTGGTTTTCTCTCGATTGCTCTTTTTGCCCGCAAGACTTATTTACAAAGATAGCGAGTGCGGTGTTTGATTTGTGCTGTCCTATAGCGACTATGTTTTAACAACGAGAGAATAAATGCACTGCTGAAATCTATGGGAAGACAAAAGGAGCATGCCCCGAAAATACAAGACCTATATATATATATATATATATATATATATATATATATATATATATATAGTGACCGGAAATCTCCAGCGGTCAATCGGGGAACATTCTTTATCCCTCTACTCTCCATTCTTAAGTGCGTACGAGTAGCCACAATGAGCCGTGAACTGTGAACTTCTAGCTCTCGGAAAGGGTAGCAAATTAAAGATAGGGGAGGAAAGAGAATCCGTTCTCCGACCGAAGCATTCTCTTCACTTAGCCGCTTTCAACGTCTGCACACTTTGTCAAACGGGGCAACAGACTGCCCTAGCTAGAACTCTTGAAACCTTTAACATAGGTGTGTGTTATGTCTCCGAAACGCACATACAAGACCCAACTTCAGTGTTAATACTTCACTCCCCAGATACAAGCTCGGCTTTCCGTCTCACCCATCGCGTATCGGGTGATTCGGTATCTGGTGCTCGTGGTCAGGCTGGCGTTGGCGTCACTCTGAGCTTGTACTGCTTGACTGGATCCCAGTCAGCAGCCGTCTGTGTGCAGTTCGGTTGAATGGTTCTGTGCATGTCAACAGCCCTAGACTGAAGCACCGATGCCTGTTTGTCGTTTCTGTCTACGACCCAACTGGCTATAGCTCTCATGAGGCTAAAGACGAATTCCACGTCATGGTTGTTGCTGGTGATTTCAATGCTCAAGTCGAAAGCCTAGACGAGACAGAGAGGAATATGGGAAGTCGATATTGCGTTCCAGCTGATCGAACTGATAACGGTGATCGACTCGTTGGACTATGTTCCGACCATGGACTATTCCTAGAGAGTACGAATTTCTCGCACAGAAAGCGACACCGGCTAGCCTAGCGTCCTGCGACTTCACAGCGTTGGACTTAGATCGGCCATAGTGCTGTCGGTTACCGCTGGTGCGGATCAATTCAAGACTGTCGATCATTTTGGTTCACGTCAGTAGACACTGATCACGCTCTTGTCTGCGCGCGCTTCAGCTTGCATCTCGTTGGTGGCCGAAACAACGCCAAAGCAAACCGTCCCCCGCAGCTGCTACTGGACGATAACCGACGATCTGCTTTCCGAACAGGATTATCCACCAGGTTATCGATGTAATCAAATGCCCAGGATCCAGAAGAGCGATGGGCAGAGATCAAACAGGCTCTACGTGCGGCTGCTGATGCTACCCGAGGTCCAACAATCAGACACACACAGAAACGATGGAGATCTGCATCCTCAGTTGCACTGTTAGACGTGTGCAAAACGATTCCTCTGGACTCCAGATACGATGAGGCACGAAGATGCCTTAAACGCCAACTGATTCGGAGCCTGAGAAATGACCGTGAGCAGTGATGGATGACGAAGTGTAGGGAGATAGAAAAAGCTGCGACGATTGGCAACAGCCGCAATCTTATACGTCTGATTAGACAAAATGATTCACGTAAACCAGGCATTAGCGAGTTGATCAAGGAAGTGAACGGCTCACTGATTCAAACTCAGGGGAGTCGTGTAATTCGCTGGACGGAGCATTTCGAGAAGCAATTTAATTGGTCTTTATCCTCGACAGGTTTGATCACTAGAGCAATGGGTACAGCTGTTGTTGTAGATACCAATCCTCCGTCAGAAACGGAGGTTTTTTCGCGAGGTAAGCTATGTTAAACGATATAAGGCTGCCGGACCGGATGGGTTGCCTCCGTTTATTTTCAGAGACGGTGGCCCAGCACTTTTACTGGAGTTGACAAAACTCCTCGGTTTGATATGGGAGAAGGAACAAGTTCCGAAGAGTTTGCGTGAATCGGTGATCGTATCGATTAATAAGAAAGGCGACAGATCCTCCTGTGAAAACCACAAACTGCTCGCTGGTATCATTCTGCACCGCTTATCTAACGTTCGCGAACAGTGCTCGCGCGAGAATCAGGCTGGGTCTAGACCTGGTCGAGGTTGTATTGATCACATTCTCACTCTCCGACAAATTTTAGAACATAGACACACTTTCCGTAGGACCACTATCTCCGTTTTTCTTGATCTTAAAGCGGCCTTCGACTCGGTTGATCGCACAGTTCTCTGGCGCTGCCTCTTACTGAGGGGTGTACCAGAGAAATTCATCCCCATCGTAAAATCCCTTCAAATTAGTAGCCGAAGCCGAGTTCGGACTTACGGTGATCTCTTACCCAAGTTCGCCACGAGAATTGGTGTGCGCCAGGGTTTCCCCCTCCCCTTTTCTCTTGAACTCTGTGATTGAGATGATCCTCGAGACCGCACTTTTGTCAGGTGAGGATAGCGGCATTGAACTTTTCCTGGGTGGAAAGGTATCAGACCTTGAGTATGCGTACGACGAAGTTCTAAGCGAAGATCCAGGTCAGTTGCAAACTTTTCTAGACAGCTTGACAGGTTGCGTAGTAATGTTCGGTATGCGTTTTGCACATTCAAAATGCAAGATGCTTTTGCAGGACTGGGTTGGTCCAACACCAAACCTTTCAGTGTCTGGGGAGACTATGAACGTGGTAGACTAGCTTTTTTATTTAGGGAGCTGCATCTCACCCGGAGTTCGAATATCGGATGAGATGTCTTTGCGTAAATAGAAGGCTTGTTTGGCGTTTGCCGATCTGAGTCATCTGTGGCGTCTACGTTACGTCCGTTTACCTATCAACGGTCGAGTGTACGCTGCAGCAGTCAGGCCAGTGCTTCTGTATGGTTCGGAGACGTGGTCACTGCGGGTGGAGGACATACGAAAATTGTCAGTGTTTGAACACCGATATCTTTGTAGTGTTGCTCGAATCTGATGGGAACATCGTGTGAGGAATGCTGAGGTTCGGCGGAAAGTTTTAGGTTGAAGGATCAAATCAGTAGATGGAACACTTAAGCTGACCAGGCTAAGATGGTTGGGACATGTGTTACGCATGTCCCCTGACAGGATCCCATGACGTGCTGTATTTGCTGAGGCGGGTACTGGTTGGAAGATGATTGAGGGTGGTCAGTCCCTGACATGAAGGAAAGGTATAAAATACCTAACTAGTGGACTTGGCCATGTGCGGCGTGTTAGACTTCCTGGGTGGGGTCCTAGAGACTCTCCCACTCAATGGCTAGATACGTTGTAGGATATGGATAGATGCCGCCATCAGTGGCGCTCTTGCATTCACAAACTTTCTTCATCGACTTAATTCCGGTAATGTGGTTCTCCTCTTACTCCTTTCATGCTCCCTTCTCGTTCATTATTTCCTTTTGAGGTTTCCGCCAGGAGATAGCAACCAAAGCCATCGCACCCAGTGCATGGTTAATGGTTGTATGAACTGAACCGAGCCACGTCTGTCAGCATCTCTAACGAACGACAATCCTCTGTGCTAAGTCATAGCCTGACCGCCGCGCCTTCCTTCCAGCGTTGCCGGGCAGGAAAAGGTAAACGATGGACAGGCATACGCAAAACATGTACGAGCCATCAGAGGCGGTATAGAGGCTTCTACGAAACGACCTTTCATTCTGATCAAGCAGGAGATACAGCGGCTCCCGGAATTTTCGTCGCCGATCACTTAGTCGAATGGACATTTGACCGCCGGACATTTGGTCGTCAGACTTTAAGATGATTGAATTACGCTATGTTGTCTTAAGTCCGTCAGATGTCACATTCTCAGAAAATAGCAAAAACCCAGTCTTAAACCTTGTTTCCGTTAGTTTTCAACCGTGAAATATAGTACTGCCAAAATTTCACAGTCTATAATGTTTTCATTGTCGCCTGAACCAATCTCAGTCCCTCAAAAGTAGCACCCGATTGGTTAGTACCAGGCCAGTGATGAATCCTGTTTTGCCGGCCGCATATAATCGTTAAGGTGAGTCATTTTGTTCACGTTCTGAGGTAGTCAAGTGGATCGAGTGTTAATCACCTCAAAAAGGACAAAGGTTTGAATCCCAGATTCACCGGTAACTGTCACGGTAGATGGCACTTTGCTATTTCAGCTGACCTTTATTTCAAGCCTTCGGCTTCAGGAATACCAGCGCGAAGCTGTTGTGAGATCACAACGGTCAGGGGGACTTGACTGTGATGTATTTGCCTTTTCGCTTACCGATTCGTGATCAATGTGTGCCTCTATAACTCTGGATTACCAGGTGTTAACTATAAATCTCCAGAATGGCCAAGGTGACGGGCTACGCCTAATCCACTTTCTGAGGATGTGATATCTGGCAGACTCAAGAGAATATAGCTTTATTCAATTACCCAAATGTCCATTCGACCAAATGCCCAGACACGGATACAACAGCTGAGTGCGACATTTTCCCACCATTCCCTCTGTATCACTAACAGCAAACTTCTTTGACATGGAATGCGGCTTCTATGTGGACAACGGGCTCGGTCAGAAAACTGCGAAATAAATGGTGACAGTCCAAACGACGCGTTAGTTCACCCTCCATCCGATACTCTTTCGGTTCCGTCGGATATAGATCCATTTTCCCCGAGGAGTCTTCAAGTTACTCTGAACCAAGAAATTAGCTTCTACTTTGTGTTATAGGAGGGCACATCCCCTCACCTTCCACGATGGCGTTCATCAAGGAGATCAACAAGGAAAGACCGTAGAGTGCCAACCGCATGTATTCTCTGTGGGCCTTAGTACAAAAACCGCACGCTGGCTTGAGCCGACGGAGTGTGGAGTAGCGCTAGCGGCTGCCGCATGAGCGAAACGTGCAGTTAGACAAGTGGTGGATGGAGGGTGATTGGCTTATCACTATAGGGTCCAGACGGCTCATCTCCCACTGTTCTCAAATTTGGGGCAGGCCAACGATCCGGAATTATGACCTCTCTCATGAGTAAATTTGATGCTGGTGCAATTTCTACCTCCTTGAAACCCGTGACAGTAGTCCAACGTTCTGTCAGAACGTTTCCGTCCCCTTCCAATTACCCCTTATGCTTTCAAGTTGACCGAGCGCACCATGCTAAGTCGATTGCGTTTCTCTTTCATTTGCATACAAACTCAACCATGCACTCTGGATGCAGCTGCTTCTGTTTGCTTTTTCATCTCAAAAATCTTGATAATCCCCGGTGAAATCCGTTCGTAGTATTCGGGTCTATTATTCCGCTTTTGATTCGGTTCCTCGTTCCCTACTTCTTCAAAAGCTAGAGTCTTTTGGATGTCCCACTTATTTACTCTTATGGTTGAAAGACTAATTTTCCAATAGAACTCAATGTACAGGTTTATCGAGTCACTTACCCAAGTTCTTCAAGATGCCGTTCTCTCCCCGTCTCTTCACCACATGTATCAGTGACTTGATCACTGCACGACTTTTCAAACACGACGATGACGTGGCGCCTGTCAGCCTATCCTCAACCTGCCGGACTCTAATGCTTTTCCCATGAACTTACACAACATCCAGAATTTTTCGTCCCGTTCTGGACTACATTCTCTAATACTTCCAGATGTTTTGAGTGTAGTTTCTCCGTTTCTCGTTCCTCCGATCCAATGAACGATCATTTATCGACAATGTCTCCGCTTTCAGAGCTGACGCGATCAAAAACCTAGACGTTACAACCAGCACCAGTTTACAGTGGTCTCCTCATACTATTGATTGTGATGGAAAACTACTTAGGTTGTATTTTGAAATTCGTAGACCAATACAGGTTGGTGCCACACAAGCTGTCACTTTTCCTTTGTCTGTCAACGTATAACACTGATCTTTCTCTACTGCTCTCCCGTAACCTTTCCTGGTCTACTCTAGAAAGATTTTATTACACAACACCGCGGCCTAGCAACTATCAGTCAAGTTTCTTTGATTTTCATAGGCTCTTTTATTTCCAAAGTTTGCGATTGGCACATTATAGCCTGTGAAAAATTCGCCAAGAAGATTCTTGCAGACCCCACCCATTCCCTGTACCACGAATTATGTACATGCCTTTCGCATTCCTCCACGCGTCCCGTATTTAGACTTATCGTATCCCGTACATCTGTCTCAGCTCTACAGTGCCTTGTTTAGCACGTGTTCTGGTTGACAAGCTGAAAGTCACAGAGGAACATCGCACGGACCTCGGTGGTTGAACCAGTTTTTTCTCAGCAGTATTTAATTTTGTGCTTACTTCAGAGTGAAAATGATCAGTTTCCTTCCATTTGGTTGAAATATGAGTTCGTTAACTTGCTAAAGTCTTCAATACAATACAACGGCGTTGAACCAATTGATGATACTGTGGGGGGGAATAAACTTCGTTTATTTTTCTAACATTGTTCATCTGAACTCTCGCTGTCGAGCACGGTTGCCATTTGACCGTTGCACGCGCACGCTACCCGTACACTATCGCAAAACACGGCAATCACTTCCTGCCTGTTAACCGAGATATCCATCCCATAGGTTGTGGGAGGCAATGCTCTGGTTATCGTGTCGGCGTTATGCAAAGCACCACAGTGACGAACGGGTGGTTCGTGCATAGTAGGGAAGGCTAATGAACGCGTGTAACCAAGCAAACAGCATGGTAAGGTTTAACCGATCTTACGATACCATGTGCGCTTTTACTTCCTATTGATTCAAGAGGTTCCTACTTTAGTCGAACTTGCTCCTGTATATTATCCATTATCCTCGTTCCTTGGTTGGTAACCAGAAATCAGCAGCACGTACACGAAAAGAACTCAAAACGATGGAGCAGGGTAACGTGTGTTTAAGGAAAGCAAGGGCGTGTGGAAAGTGTACACAGGCGGAAAATATCGCCAAAGAATCCGGTCACTTTTCACTTAAACAAACTTACCTGTGTGTTTGGCTGTCGTTACAGTAGTACTGAAAATGCCTAATGTTTACCTCATCTGCGACTCAGTAAGACGGAACTCGTCTAGTTATTTCGACAGATACTAAGGGCACCTCAATGGCTGTGCCGCTGGTACGGCAGTTGAACTATTACTTCTTTCTCTATGTGAAATGAGGGCGTCATCTAATGTTACTAACCCATCTTAACTGCCCGTTTCCCAGTCTGTTTGCACATTATCCATCCTTTCGATCGAAACCACTAGTTTACCACTGATAGAAAACACTGTTTCAGAAAATCAGTGACTTCATTATTAAAATGGTGTGCTAGAAACTCGTACAAGTTCGCAATTCGAGGAATGCTCCATTCAGGATTTTCGGGAGATGCTCTTCGTCCTTGTGCTACGTGGTCACCGGATCTGAAATATCAAGTCGTTGAAGATTGAGACGGTCGCACTCAGGGAAAAACATTGGACCACAAAACATTTTTCCATGCGGATTTGAAAGATAGTTTGAGTGAAATTTGTTCTCATCAAAACAGATCACTAATTGATAATTTATGCATCAAAACAACAATTATCGATGAAATAGGAAAATATCAAATGAACCATGAACCAAATCTGAGGGGCATTTTCCCGGACGTAGTTATAAAACACTTCCGGTTTTTCCGCCGCCCCAGCGATGCTCATCTCACATGTTAATTTTTTCTAACTCTTGTTCCACTACCTACTTGTTTATTCTTTTGTACTGGATGTCCATCATTTCCCTGAAATGGTCGCCACGCTTGGTGTTTACCCATCAAAGCCCGGGTTGTATTGCTTTTCCTCCACGGCGGTAAGCCTCTTCTCCGAACTCTGCATAGCGAAGCCACTTCCTCTGTCACGTGGTAAGTTGCTCCTATTAACCCCCCCCCCACACACACACACACATTTCTCCCACGCTGCCCTCCGTATCCCAAACTGGGATCTGTACCACCGCTATCAGACGCCTTTCATCCAGTCTCCTGAAAAACTGGGATGACTGCCCATAATGCAGTTATTCATTATCACGCTTTTGTATCACTACAGACACATATCTCCGACCTTGGATTGTATAAATAATTAACGGTGATTCATACTGCAAACCGTTGTGTTCTGCTGTTCATCCAGACTTGGGATAATTGCTACTATTTAGTACTCCGCACACCAGGTACTAACTAGATCCCGAGAATGGCCTGTGGAAGGGGCAACAAGCCAAAAGTGCCGACGCGTGCCAAAAGACGGTAAAAGTCGGTGGAATAGGTGACGAAACAATGTCGCTCACCTTTACGTTTGGGGCGACACCAGGCGCGATACTAGCTAAGAGAGCTAAACGTTCAACCGTCCGCAAGCAGAGCAGCCAGAAAATGTTTTCCAATTAACAGAAACCATTTTTCCTTACTGCAAGCAGGCAAACAACGCACTGCCTTGTGGCATCGAACAACATACAAACTGCTTAAAGCTAAGTGCTAATTGGTTATGTTTGTCTAGAGCAATTTTTGGTCATGAATTCACACATTCAAATTTGATCATCTCCAGGTCGCTACAACAACTCCCCACCCCCTAGAAGGAAACTGTCGAAGTGACTCTTCAGTGTAATTGAGGGCTTACCGCGCACAAGTCTCCATTAGCATCACACGTCCCATGTGTCATCGGTTGTCTAGGGGACCATTTTACCATGCCACAGTCCGCTCGTGCCGCCGGTGGAGAATCACCAAAATGCGCACGGGCTTAGTGGTCATCTACGAAGCCCTCACACAGGTGTCGTAGAAAATATATGTGTACCGTATAAAACAACCCAACACGACTTTCCTGGGGTTCCTCCGTTCACCACGCCCGTACATGCAATGGAAGAGGAAAATGAAATACGTGAACAAATGGCGATGAGCAAGAACGAAACGAAAGGAACTTACGCCGATCTGCCGGTACAATACGCGGATTTTAAAATGTTTGAAATGTTTTCTGGTTTTTAAAATGATTTTACAAAACATCAAACAGTAAAAACAACGTTAAGTATGATTGAAAAAATGAATGCCATTTACGAGACGCTTTGGCCAATGTACATGCGGCCAGATCGCGTCGTTCGCTGCGGCTCCACGGTTTCGAGCTGCGCTGGTTGAGGCTCGGAGGTGGCCTCTGTGATGGGTGAAAGAACTATTGGAGGACTGTCGTTGAGCGGTTTCCTTTTCTAGACCACCGTCAAGGTGCGCACCCTTAAGACGGTCGACCGATATAGTTTCATGTCACACATTATCGAGCCCGAGGAAGTGGCTAAAGGAAACTCCGAAGGTTTGAGTGATGCGACCTGGATTGGATCTGTGAAATCCAATTCCGAACCTTGGGCTGCAACCAAAGCTTCGAGGTCTATGACCCGTGGCTGACTAGAAATAGCGTCTACTCGAGAAAGAGCATCAGCCACAACATTGTCGGCGCCAGAGAGGTGACGAACATCACTGGAAAGCTGTGCCACGAAGTCTAAATGACGCAACTCACGTGGTGAGTGTTTACCGGTTCGACTGTGAAACGCATACGTCAATGGTTTGTGATCGGTAAAGACGACGAACTGTCTGCGTTCGAGAACATGTCGCAAGTGTCTAACAGTACTGTTAACAGCAAGTATTTCCCGACTAAAAGTAGAATACTTAGCTTCAGCCGATAGGAGACGACGAGAGAAAAAGGTTAGTGGTCTCCATGGCGATGTAGACCACTGCTGTAGCATGCCGCCCATGGCTTTGCCAGAGGTGGCTATACTCGATTGAGATTCGGTGTCGAAATGGACCAGCAAAGTAGCAGAAGTTAAAGCATCATCGACTGTATCGAAGGCAGTTTTAGCATCCTCGGGCAATTCTATGGGACCATCCTTAACGCCTCGAAGTAAATCTGTCAACGGCTGCATTAAGCGAGAGTGGGGTAAGTTCCGACCTGGCTTAGCGTAATGCAGGCCTCAAACAGCTGACGGATTAACTTTTGCAAGGAAAGTGAATAAAAACACCGTAAAAGTGTGCTTTATAGAGAAGAACTTTGTGAAAGTTCATTGTTAATTTTTGTTGAAACTTGTTTCTCTTGGTCAAATCTCGGTAATTAGCTCTCCCGTTATTGGCTTAGCCGTTGCAGCTTGTTGATTGGGTTATTGGTCATATATAATCCGTAACCCTAGGCTTGATGTTCATTTGCCATTTCTTCCTCGCACTGTCCGGTTCTCTGTAGGGAGCGAAACATCGCTGATGGTTCTGCCCAGTTCTGTGCAAAGGTTAAGATGTACCCGAATTTGGATGCATTTAGATCTGATTTTCGGGACTTCCAATTAACCGCTTGTTCGAGTTTTTACGTATACGACTCCCGAACAAGGGAAATGGCAAGTAAACGTGGTATAATGTTACCACCTGGCACGCAGTACTATTTCATCAAATATTGCTGCGTCCATCGGAGAAGAAGTAACTGCTCTGGAAGAAGGTAATTTGTTTTCTCACTTGTTCCTAATGGAAACAAGACAAGAGGATCAGCTAGTTAGTTAAGTGAAACTTTGCTGCTAGATACATGGAAGAGAGCTCGTACAGTGGGACATATATATATATATATATAACAACCGTCATGTTGCACTTATCTTAGGTCAGCTAAGTACCGTTTCGGAGTAAGCGGTATATATATATATATATATATATATATATATAACTACGGTCATATATATATATATATGCGTATAATTATGCATATATATATATATATATATATATATATATATATATATATATATATAATCCTTCGGTTACCGGTGGACGCGAAACAAAGCCGGCTCTGCTTCCACCCATCACTTACGTAACTCATTACGCCAATAGTGTACACGCAGCTAAAAAAAACAGTTCCCGTGTTCTGGCAGTTATTCTTTTAGCCAAACTTCACTGGGTCAGATCACATCGCCCAGTGGTCTTTCGGAAACCGCACCACCACTAGGGGCACGTTTTTTACACAAAATTGTGATTTTGGGACAACGATAAGTGAGGACCACTTTTTCAATTAATAATTAGGAAACAGTCCAACGTTTTCGAAATATTTCACACATTTTTTGCCATTGCCAGATACGAATCGACACCCCAGTTAAATTTTAGAGTCCGCTATACAACAATGATGACCACTTCGTTGATCAGGATGTTTTTACCAAGGAAAAATCGCATATTTTTTTCTCTTCATAAATATACCAAGTAAGTCACTTAAAACCAAGCAAGTAACTCGTATTTCAAAATAAGCTTGGCAGATCAATTTTGTGTAACAGGCAGGGGCAATGCTCTTCCGACGAGGGTAGCACGTGTGATCTGCAAAAGCACAAAAGGGAAAAACTTCATGAGCCGAGGCCCAGTAAGTGTATCAACGGCACCAACACTTACATTAAACGAACAACAAGATGGCGGCCTCCAATCTGGCCGTTACACTGCTCCCCCCACAAAAGAACACTGCCCCCAGTGTTCCGTATTCCAACACATTACAGGAGCCTTAGCTCTCCGGGAACCACACCTTGGGTAGGCCATACCACAAGACCTCTCCTGGGCCACACCAAATCTACGCCTCAGATCACTTCACAATTATCTCCTCGGCCCATATCAGGTCTATCTTCAAGGCCTCCCACTCCCCTCAATGCGGTCCCGCCGTGGGTGCCAAAAATGTAACAGGCAGGGGCAATGCTCTTCCGACGAGGGTAGCACGTGTGATCTGCAAAAGCACAAAAGGGAAAAACTTCATGAGCCGAGGCCCAGTAAGTGTATCAACGGCACCAACACTTACATTAAACGAACAACAAGATGGCGGCCTCCAATCTGGCCGTTACATTTGTGCGTTTCAAAATTGGCGCCCCAGAAATCCAGGTTTGCGCGCCAATTCGAAAATATCCAGGTCGGAACTTACCCCTCTATCGCATTAAGCGAGCACAGCTTTGAATGAAACGCCGAAAATAGCTTACTATCCCGTTGAAACAACGAACGGCAGCTAGTGGAGTAGGTAGCGGAAAGTCACGAACGGCTTGTACCTTTTCTTCCAAAGCCCGAATATCACGTTCATCGATCATGTAGCCTAAAATCTCAACTGAATTTTGGCCAAAGACACTTTTGTTCGCATTGACGATTATATCATGTGCGGCCAAACGCTTGAACAATTGATGTAGGTGTTGCTTGTGTGCATCCTCAGCATCACAAATTACTAGAAGATCGTCTACGTAGGTGAACACAAAATCTAAACCCCTAGTACCTGGTCAATGAAACGCTGCAAGGCTTGTGCAGCGTTGCGTAAACCAACTAGCATTCGTAGGAATTCGAAGAGACCAAAGGGTTGTTACCGCTGTCTTGGGTACATCCTCATCTGCGATAGGAATCTGGTGATAAGCACGCGCCAGATCTATTTCGCAGAATGTGCGAGCATCTCTGAGGTTGGCCGCGATATCTTGAATATGTGGGATGGGATACCTATCTGGAACAGTGGCATTATTGAGGGCTCTATAGTCTTCACATGGTCGCCAATCACCTGAGTTTTAGGAACCGTATTAAGTGGAGAAGCGCAGGGACTGTTTGATGCACGAATATTACCCAATTCAAGCATGTGCTCGAACTAAGCTCGAGCGATTGTAGGCTTGTCGGGTGCAAGCGGACGTGCCCTAGCAAAAACTGGAGGACCTGATGTGCTAATGTGATGGCCCACCGAGCTGGTTACGCAGGTAGTACGGACGGTGGGTGCAACACTTTTGGGTATGCATTCATTGCGTCACCGAACAAGTGCGAACCAATCGTTTTAAGTAGAACAGGACTGATCGGGTTAGAATCAACCAAAATCCCATTCACAGATAGATTATTTGCACGATCCACAAGACGTTTGCGGCGAGAATCAGACAAGAGGTCGAAGTGATGCAGGAAATCAATACCCAGAATGGCGTTTTGAACCTCTACAATCAAGAAAACCCAACGGAAAGTGCGACGAAGTCCAAAATCTAATGTCCTCAAAATTTTCCCATAAGTCTCTATGGAATTACCATTAGCGGCACGTAAGTTGGAGAAGAGGCACCTATCTAGAGTTTGACCTGAATGTGGGAGCACACTAACTTCAGCACCTGCGTTTACCAAGTAACGTGTCCCTGAATTTTACAGATTATGTAGAGTGGGCGACTACACTGGCCAGTAGCGTCCGTCACAGCTACGCACTAGCGTCCTCGTTTACCTGACTGACTGAGGCCATGGCACAAGGCGGAGTGCAATAACGCGCCTTTGAACGATACCACTGATGATACCAATAAAGAGCGTCAGTTGATGTTGGCTGAACCGGAATTCGAATACGGCTTCTATTGGGAGATCTGATTTGGCGACTGCTTCTGTTAGATGATGCCTGGGTTGGACGTCCAACTGACGACACACGGAGTGCCTCGACCTTTTTGACAAGATCATGCACATTGGCTATTAAAGAGGCAATGATAGACTCAGTTTGTGAGGAAATCGCCTGACTGACCTTTGGCTCGTGGGTTTCCCCATTTTTGTCGGCCGTCTCGGCGAGCTTTTCAAGACGTTCTTCTGTGGTCACACAAAGAACCTTCTGCAAATCGCTGGGAAGACGTTGGAGCCAAATCTCTTTCAGGAGACTATTATCGATCCTAGTAGTTCCTGAAAGAGTCTGCATGTTCCGAAGCAACTGCAAGGGTTTGCGATCTCCGAGCTCGGTGTCTGCAAACAAACGGACCATTCGCTGTTTGTCAAACATAACAATCCGGGTAATGACCGCAGCTTTGTAGGGGTTGGGTTCTTCTGATTCCAACACATCTTGCACTTTGTCGACGATGCGTGGAGGAAGAACTGCGGCCACGTAGTGAAACCTACTACTTTCGGTAGTCACATTGAGCAGAGTAAACGTTGATTCTAACTGTGCGAACCAAGCACTAGGGTTCCTTTCCCTGAACGGTGTGAAACGAAAGGCAAGCGCATTTACCTCAGCGTCAAAAAACTTAGGGTCTCTCATACTGCAAATGATATAATGAGTTGAAATTATTCAAAAACTGAAAAAACCGATGTATTGGGAAAAAGGCAAAAAAATAGTTAGAAATACTCAGTTGCCACCGGCTAAAAGCAAGAAAATGATACACTGGTACTCGAAGAGCTCACCAATTCAGTAGTCCGGACACCAGGTACTAACTAGATCCCGAGAATGACCTATCCAAAGCAGCACGGCCCAACGTTTGCTCAATTGGTCTAGGGTTGGGCAAACGTTGGGCTTGCCTACCACAACGTTGGGCTTACCCAACACAACTTTGGGCAACTCTATTGAAGTGCGTTGGGCAGCACCACCAGCGCCAAATTATGCTAGGGTTGGGCGTGCCCAACGTTCTAAAAAATCTCGGAAAACAGTTCTCTCCTTTCCTAAAATTATCCGAATTTGTTTCACTGCTTAATCGGCTATTACAATTGTAAACTTGGTATACCAAGTTTGTCAGGCACGACCTGCTTTTCCAAAATCCATGTTGTTGTCGACAAATTAGGTTGTACACCCCAATATGGTCCCGGATTCGCGTTGCCAGCGGGCGCTCCATAACCTTTCCTACCACCGGTGTTAGACTGACAGGCCGGTAGTTGACAGCCTCAGCCTTCGCCCCACCTTTGTATAGTGGCAGGACGACCGCTTTCTTCCATTCTTGGGAGAGCTTTCCCGCTGCTAAAGACGCGTTGAACAGTCGCGTGACCGATTAAGTTAACACATCGGCCAATTCCTTTACTACCAACGGATGAACACCATCAGGTCCGGGGGATTGGTTGACTCTAATGGTGTGCATGGTTGCCGCCACTTCTTCATCGATGAGTTCTTGACACGACATTTGAGGGGCACCCACGGCAATGTGTGAGGGACGATTGTGCCTCTGTTCAGGAGCATAAACTGACAAGTAGTGTCTCGCCAGTATCTCTGCCTTGTGTTCATCTGTAACTCCCGGCCAGTGTCCGTCCTGTAGGGCTGGGATTGCAGTTGTGGTTCGCGTTCTCCGTCGCAGATATGCGAACAGTCGTTTGGGTGCTCGAATCGAGTCCATTGCTAACGTCTCCTCGAAGATACGTCGCTTTTCTCGTTTCAGAGCGGTTTTTGCGAATCGTTTGAAACACGTGATAGGCTTCGTTAATTTCTTCCAACAACCCAAATTACCTACTTCGATGCTCTTTCCTGTCTAATAATTTATGATTTTCCGAATAACTTTCCTTGTTTCACCCGTTTTGAGGGGATAAAATAGAGCGATCTATACTGAGGTTTTCCGGAGATTTCGATGAATTAAACCAGTACATTTAAGTAAAACGCCAACCGGGCATTGCACATTACTCCGGTCTTCAATTTCCTCCGCATCAATTCATTGTTCATCCGTGTAAAATGGCTACTAAACAAACTGACCAAAAACCGATGTTACGAACGGGCTGGGTGTGTGGTGCTACCAATAAAGCACTCGATGACAAAGACTAACAAATTTGTTTAGTTGAACAATGACCGTTTTTGGTGGCGCCACTTGCTCCGCCTGTGTACGCGTACACAGACGACGAGTCGTCTGCACGCCGTTGCGCTCCCCCAATACACACGTTGTCCCGCTCCAGCGTTTCGAGTTCTGCTTTGCGCGCTGCCGAGTATATTCGCTATCGTGTCACAAACCGAGGACCAGGGGCTATAGACTCTATACGGGAGCAGGTCCTGACTGAACTGAGATAAAACCTAAACTGGTGAGCCCGAACAACAAATTAATTCTCGAAGGACATTCGTAAGTCCCTCAATCACATTTATTCGTTTACATATACACTTTTTTCGATATATAAACGGTAAATTCCTGATTTCAGTTACAATATCCCTTATATATTTTCTCATATCCATATTATAAGTGTTTCACGTTTGCTGCAACGACCTCTTTATATCATTTTACATTTGATATACCATTGCAACTATGGCTAGCAACGACCGTAAACCTGACCCGGAACGGTCCGTTTCGACAGTCTCCCTAGCCGTCCCTCAGTTTTTTATTGATGACCCTCAACTCTGGTTTCATATGTTGGAGGCAGAGTTTGAATCACATATAATTACAAGCGAACGAACCCGTTACTTGTGGACTATTGGTCGCCTTCCCCGTGACGTTGCTACTCAGATACGCGACGTAATACTTAATAACAGTTCTTACACAGCCGTGAAAGACGCGGTAATCTCTTGTCTTTTACCATCAGAATCGTCCAGACTAAAAAGGCTGACCCAAGGGACAGAGTTAGGTAGCAAGAAGCCCTCTGCATTACTGAGAGAAATGCAGCAGCTAGCAGGGCAACTTTTAGAGGAAAACGTCCTTAAAGAGTTGTGGGTACAGCGACTACCACCCAACATTCAAGCACTGCTCGAGGTTTCTAGCCACCTTAAGCTCACAGAAGCGGCTAAACTAGCGGACGGTATTATGGAACGGTACCATCCACAAATAACCGTCGTAACAAACTCCAGCAGCCCCCAGAACACAGCTCCCACTGTGGGAACACACTCCGAGGACACTCTGATGGCTGCTTTCGACCGGGCTTTCAGACTTTTTTCCTCTCCTGGTTGTTCTCACTGTAGAAACCATAAATCTTATCACAACTCTGACCGACGTGAACGTCTCAGAAGCCCTCCCCCTGACCGCCTGGTTAACCCATCTCGATCAACGTACTGTCGATACCACAAACGGTTTGGGGAAAAGGCCCGGCGCTGCGAAGCCGGTTGCACCTTCCCAGGTGCCAAACAGGGAAACTAATATCCCGAAGCGTTCCGACGACTAACGCGGTCGGCAGCCATAATCGCAGTCGTCTGTTGCATGTCCGAGATTTAGTTTCCAATAACCTGTTCCTAATTGACACCGGTGCAGCAGTAAGTGTCATTCCAAAGGAGGCAGGTGATGCAACGAACCCGTCAGTCCAACAACTCCGTGCTGCCAATGGCACTCCCATTGCTACTTACAGCCGTAAGTCACTCACACTCAACTTGGGACTACGTCGCACCTTCCGCTGGGTGTTCATAGTAGCAGACGTCCCTTATCCCACACTAGGCATCGATTTCCTAGACCATTTAGACCTCCTGATCGATGCACGAGGCCGGAGAGTTGTCGACCGGCAGACCTCTCTTTCCGTAACCGGGTCGTATTCCTCCGTGAATCACATCACGCCCCTATTCATCGAACCGCAGGCCGAACACCCGTACGCAGACCTACTTTCAGCTTACCCGGCAATGCTAAGATAATCTGGCCCCCTTCCCGCGGTGACCACTAACGTTACCCAACATATTGTCACTAAAGGACCCCCAGCATTCAGCCGACCACGTCGCTTGACCCTAGACAAGCTCCGCGTAGCACAGGCTGAGTTTGAACACATGCTAGAATTAGGCATAATACGCCCGTCCAGTAGCCCTTGGGCCTCGCCCCTTCACATGGTTCCTAAACGTAATGGCGATTGGCGCCCCTGCGGTGACTATAGGGCCCTCAACCAGGCTACTATCCCAGACCGGTACCCCATTCCACATATTCAAGATCTTACTTCTACCCTGTCTGGTTGTTCTGTTTTCAGCAGAATCGACCTCGTCAGAGTCTACCACCAAATCCCAGTAGCAGAGGCTGACATCCCTAAAACTGCTGTCACAACTCCATTCGGACTATTCGAGTTTTTGCGCATGCCTTTTAGGCTCAGCAATGCAGCCCAAACCTTTCAAAGGTTTATGCATGAGGCAACACGCGGTTTGAAAAATGTCTACGTGTACTTAGACGATCCTCTGGTGGCAAGTTCTTCAGAACAAGAGCATATGGCACACCTTCGCGCTCTTTTTGAGCGCCTTAGCCAACACGGTGTGACCATTAACCCTGCTAAGTGCGAATTAGGTAGGACGACCATCACGTTCCTAGGTCACGAAATCTCAGCCTCAGGCGTACAGTCCCTGCCTGACAAGGTGGCGGCAATTCGCGACTAACCTGAGCCTCACTCTTCCCGGCAATTGCGCCAATTTTCTGGCTTGGCCAACTTTTATCGCCGCTTTATCCCACACTGCGCCGAAATAATGCAGCCTCTAGCAGACCTTTGACGTGGAGGTAAGCGGAAATTCATTTTCCCCGACACGGCGCAGGCAGCGTTTACTTTGATCAAGGAAGCTATCGCCAACATCGCACTCCTTTCACATCCCGATCCTTCTGCTCTCCTGGCATTAGGAACAGACGCTTCAGACACGGTTGTTGGAGCAGTGTTGCAGCAATTCGTCAAAAATTCATGGCAGCCAATAGCTTTCTTCTCCAAGCGTCGCCAGCTTGCGGAATCCCGATATAGTACGTTCAACGACACTTCCGGCGCACACTCGAGGGCCAAACGTTCACAGAGTTCACAGATCATAAACCACCAGTGTACGCCCTCCAGTCAGCTTCTGATCGATATTCACCATTTAGACTATGTTTCGCAGTTTACTACGGACATTCGACACGTCCCTGGGGCACATAATCCCGTAGCAGACGCACTCTCACGCGTCCACAATATCGACGACCCACGGGCATAGACCTAGAAGCAATCGCCGCAGCCCAAACAGAGATCCTGAGATAGAGCAACTCAGAAATAGCATCTCCCTGCATCTAGTGCCAGTGGCCCTTCCAACTTCGGACGTAACTATCACTTGCGATGTGTCACAGGGTCGACCCAGACCACTAGTCCCTGCCAGTTTTCGCTGACAAGTTTTCATCAGCCTCCACAACTTATCGCACCCTGGTGTAACCACCTCAGTGAAACCAGTCACCGAACGATTCGTCTGGCCTTGCGTCAAACGTGACGTACGTCTTTGGGCCCGCGCTTGTCTCCAATGCCAACGCGTTAAAATACATCGTCACACCAAATCTACGTTAGGCACATTCTGCGAACCGGACGCACGCTTCCATCTTGCATGTGGATCTCGTGGGGCCCCTTCCGCCATCCAATGGCTGCGTCTACATCCTCACTTGCGTAGATCGTTTCACTCGCTGGCCACAGGCCATACCTATTCCTTGCTCAACCTCAGAGGAAGCTGCAAAAGCATTTCTAACTGGTTGGGTGAGTCAGTTCGGTTGCCCTGCTATCGTGACCACTGACCGCGGTTCTCATTTTCACGGCGCCTTCCACGAGCTACCGAACGCATTTGGTTGCAGACACAACAAGACGACGGCCTATCATCCTCAGGCCAATGGCATGGTGGAGCGATTCCATCGCCAGCTGAAAGCTGCCCTTCGTGCTCGTGATAACCCATTATGGAGTGAAGTTTCGCCGATCGTTCTCTTGGGACTGCGTAACACCGTTACGGCGGCTGAACTGGTTTATGGTTGCACACTACGACTTCCAGGTGAGTTGGTTTCTCCATCACCACCTATGAGTTTTAATTACGAGGATTACGCAAAACGGTTGTCGCACCAAATGCGGGTGATAAAGCCCACCCCACCACGAGAACAAACCCTCAGCAACTACATACCTACCACTCTAGCTACCACCAGCCATGTAGTAGATGCGGTGCGATCACTACTACAAGCGGCTTACTCTGGCCCGTTCCGCGTCGTCCAGCGAAAGGGAAAGAAATACGTGTGAACGTCGAGGGCAGGAAAGAGACCATCAACATAGACCGCCTCAAAACAGCCTTCGTCGAGGCAGAATCCACCTCGAACAACCCTCTCAGTGTCTCCACCTGCTCACAACCGTCGGTTAGTCGTCCCGAGTCGGCCCCTGTTACTCCCACTAACGACCCCTCGTTACCTGTTGCAGCACCAAACTCCACGGAAGACACAGCTGCACCCATCAACAGGAGAAATCGACACGGCCGCGAGCTGCGACAGCCAACGAGGTTTTCTGAATATGTAACAGTTGTATATATTTAAGTTTACTCCTCATATTCAACTTGTACATAGTCCTATTATGCATGAATGCACGACAACGTGGTGATCACGACAAGGGTGGCGGCATCCTGTATTGCGCCGGTATGTCCCCCTCAGTCGAATATCCGATCGCGCCTCGAGGCGCAGCTTCCTTGTGTTTCTTGCCCTCCAGCTCGTCCCGTCGGACAGAACCATATGGAGTTCCAGGATCTCGCATGGCTCCAACACAACGCTCATTGGATCGCGACTGGACCCATTTGACACCGGACGCTGGCTCGCTTACGAAGGCAATGACAACCACAGGAACAAGGATCTTTGGGATATGCCGACAACGACAAACCCTACAACACAATCACCACTGCCAGGTCACAAAAAGGATCTACCCCGGTCGGATAACATTTTGAGGAGGACGCAATTTTGCGATCGACGCACAGCGACCAGTGTGAGTCATGGAGAACGGCTTGTGCTGGCTTCGCTGTTGTGTTCGACCGCGGCGGGAGGCATGGAAAACGTCTCTAGCCACCGAATCCGACGTACCCATCTCGGGTCGAAGCCCAACTGCGTCGGCCTTCTAGGGGGAGACCCCTGTAGTGCTACTGTAGCGGCTTCGCAGACACCAAATTCAATAAAAATACAATCGCGAACTCAGAGCTTAGGCGCGCCTTGTTTAAGTCCACCGGCGTAAAAACAAGAACACTTTTAAAAAAAGAAGAGCCTTCGTCACACTACGTCAAAACGGCAAGGCGCGCTCCAGCTCATCAGCTCTGGTGATTAGCTCGATCAGCCTCCCTTCTCCTGTACTTCATACAGGGCAATCAATACAAGTACAAAAAACCATCAATCGCTGTCGTTCTGCGTCTTTATTCGCTGGACGGGAATTGAGTCCACAAGTCGTGCGTTCGACTAAATTGGTGAGCCCCTTCCAAGTTATTAATAATTTTTATTTATTTGTTATATCGTCCGTGCCCTTCAGCGTTCCTTTTGTTTTCGTTGTGCACATACGTATTGAGCCCTTTTTGGTGTTGATTTCGATCAGCCATCGTATATTTATTTTGCTGTCTATTTGATATGGATGACGCTAAGTTAACTATGTTTGACCCTGCGGTGCCTGAAACGCTCTCTATTGCGCGCCCAGTGAAAGCGTTACCTTTCATTCCGGGTAATCCCTCTCTTTGGCTGACTCATCTGGAAGCACAGTTTTCTGTTTCCAGAATCACCTCCCAGCAACAGAAGTATGTGCATCTCACTGCCGAACTTCCTTTAAATATTCTTGAAGCTGTCGAGGATATCATCTCCAACCCACCCACGGACAAGCCTTATGATATGCTTCGCCAGGCTATCTTAGAACGCACCGGGGTCTCCGACTCAAACCGTCTTCGTCAGCTGCTTAGTGGCATTTCCCTCGGTGACCAGAAGCCTTCACAGCTTCTGCGTCGTATGCGACAGCTGGCCAAGGGCATCCAAGTTGGTGACATGATGTTGCAAGAATTGTGGATGCAGCAGCTACCCCAACAAGCGCAATGCACTCTGGCCCTTCTCGCAGATGAAGTCTCACTAGACAGACTGGCTTTGGCAGCGGACCGCTTTATGGAAACCGCCTCCGCCCAAATTAGTCAGTGTGTTCGTTCGTCCACAACCACTACGGAGGCGACTCTCACAGATTTAGCTGCACAACTCAGTGCCCTTCGGGCGGACGTGACCGCTATTCAGTCTTCACGTTCGGCACGTCGTAGCCGTTCCCCAACTCGCACCCGTCGGCCTATTGCCGCTCGCAGTCCTCCTAGGCCAGCCTCTCCCGATGCACACACTTGGACATGGTGTTGGTACCACCGCCAGTATCGTTCCAGCGCCAGGAAGTGTACACCCCCGTGCACGTTCCACGACTACCAGGGAAACTCGTCAGCCAACGTGTAGGTACGGCAGCGCTCGTTGGCCTCCCTACACCCTGCCGTCTTCTATTTATCAAGGACCTCATCTCCCACCGTCAGTTTTTGATTGACACTGGCGCACAGATCAGTGTCGTTCCCCCTAACCCTTCTGATCGTCAGCACCGGCACACTTTAGAGCTTCAGGCCGCCAATGGGTCTCGTATATCCACTTTTGGTACTAGGCGCCTCAAGTTAGATCTGGGGTTGGGTCGTTTTTTTCAGTGGACTTTTGTCATTGCTGACGTTTCCCAACCCATCTTAGGAGTTGATTTTCTGCATCATTTCAACCTTTCGTTACATCCCGCTTCTCGTAAGTTAACCAACCCTGTGACTCATCGTGCTGTTGTTGGATCTGTCTGCTTGGTCAACGTTGTTCGACCGTCCGTAGCTCCTATCGCCAACGATACCTTCGCCAAAATTTTAGCTGAGTTTCCGTCCCTAACCGGACCGGCAAACCGCTTACCCGTGGTGCGCTCGGCTGTTGTACATCACATCAGTACCGCTGGACCTACTGTTTTTGCCCGTCCGCGTCGCCTAGCCCCAGACAAACTGGCCGTCGCTTGTCTTGAATTCCAGAAAATGCTGGACCTAGGCATCATCCGTCCTTCGAACAGCCCGTGGGCCTCTCCATTGCACATGGTGCCGAAGAGAACTTCGGGCGACTGGCGTCCGTGTGGTGACTATCGTCGCCTCAATCAGGTCACAACACCAGATCGATATCCTGTGCCTCACATTCATGATATCACGTCTGCTCTGGCTGGATCCACCATCTTCAGCAAAATCGACCTGGTCCGGTTCTATCATCAAATTCCGGTCGCCGACGAGGACGTTGCAAAAACCGCCGTTACCACTCCGTTTGGTCTGTTTGAGTTTCTCCGTATGCCATTTGGCTTGCGCAACGCGTCCCAAACGTTCCAGCGGTTTATTGACGGTGTTACCCGCGGGCTGCCCTTCGTTCACTCTTACATCGATGATATTCTTGTCGCTAGCCCCAGCGTTGACGAACATCAGCTTCATCTTCGACAGCTCTTTCAGCGGTTAACAGAGCACGGTGTTACCATCAATGCCGCCAAGACTGAATTAGGGAAGCCGTCATTGCTCTTCCTCGGCCACATCATCGACGCCAACGGCATTCGTCCGGCTGAAACCAAGGTCAGTGATATTGCTGAATTTCCACTTCCACAGTCCTTCAAACAGCTCAAACGTTTTAACGGCTTTGTCAATTATTACCGCCGGTTCATTCCACATTGCGCCACCCTGATGCAACCGCTCACTGATCTTTTGCGGGGCAAACAACGAACCCTCATCTGGACCGATCAAGCCCAGGAGGCCTTTTCTCAGCTCAAACAGGCCTTGTCGTCTGCGGTTCTTCTCCGTCATCCGGATCCTCATGCTCCCGTCAGTATCGCTGTTGATGCTTCCGATGTCGCACTTGGCTGCGTTCTCCAGCAGGCCGTGGGCGGCGCCTGGGAGCCTTTGGCTTTTCACTCACGCCGCCTGTCTTCCGCAGAATCCAAATACAGTGCGTTTTGTCGTGAGTTACTTGCCGTCTACACCGCCATGCGTCACTTTCGCCACGCGCTGGAAGGACGGGAATTCATCATTTTCACAGATCACAAGCCACTACTGTATGCTTTTTGCAACGCGTCTGATCGTCATTCTCCACGAGAAATTCGCCAGCTGGATTTCATATCACAATTTTCTACTGACATTCGTCATATCTCCGGGTCAGCTAATGTGGCTGCAGATACTCTTTCCAGGATCCACAGTCTCGGGTCGCCCGCTGCTCTCGGTATCAATCTCGAGGACCTGGCACGAAGCCAGCAGGATCCTGAGTTTCAACAAACCATTCACGATACAAGTCTCCGAGTGCGGGTTTTGCCTCTTCCGTCATCTGCTGGCACTATCCTCTGCGACACCACCTGGGATCACCCAAAGCCAATCGTACCACTTTCACATCGCCGTCCAATTTTCGATGTGTTGCACGGTCTATCCCATCCGGGTATCAAGGCCACATGCAAACTAGTCCGTGCCCGATTTGTTTGGCCAAACATGGATCGCGACGTTCGTCAGTGGGCACGTAACTGCATTGCTTGTCAGCGAGCCAAAATTCAGCGACATACCACCAGTCCAGTCGGAAATTTCGAGACTCCAGACGCCCGTTTCGCCCACGTGCACGTCGACATTGTGGGACCCTTGCCACCATCCCGAGGTATGATCTACCTACTCACTTGTATTGATCGTTTCACTCGTTGGCCCGAGGCCATACCCATTCCGGATGTTTCCAGTGAAACTGTCGCCCGTGCGTTCATGGAACACTGGATTTCCCGCTTTGGTTGTCCTACCACAGTAACCACCGATCGAGGAGCTCAGTTTGAATCTGCCACTTTCGACAATCTCCTCCAACTGACTGGCACTAAGCGTATTCGCACCACAGCTTATCATCCCCAGGCAAATGGCTTGGTCGAATGTTTACACCGGCACCTCAAAACTTCGCTCAGTGCTCACAACAATCCTCAGTGGACGGACGTCTTACCACTGGTTTTATTGGGCATTCGCAATACGTTGCGCAGCGACACTCCCTGCACACCTGCGTCCATGACATTCGGCACCACCGCTCGTCTCCCTGGTGAATTTGTCGCACCCAAGGTGAGCGCACCTTTCCCCAACCTTGGAGACTACACTCAACGTCTCATGATCTACATGCGTCAGAAGATTGGTATTCCTGTCCGTTCGACAGATCGGCCGTCGTTTATTCCCAGTCACCTACATACGTGCACGCACGTTTTTCTGCGTACGCCGAGCCGCCGCCCGTTGACTCCAGCTTATTCTGGCCCGCACAAAGTCATTCGGCGTTTAGAAAAAACGTTCATCATCGATCTCAATGGTCGGCAAGAAACCGTCAGCATCGACCGCCTTAAGCCAGCGTTCGTCGACTCGGAAACCCAGCCTACGCCATTGCCCGTCGATGGTAAAAACACAGACGTTTGCTCGACCCCAACAACATCTAGCTCCAGCACGCGTGAGTCACAGGTCGACCCCCCATCACGTTCCACCAGGTCTGGTAGGCATGTTCGTTTCCCTGCACGATTCGTTGACTTTGTTGTTCTTACATAGATTTCCCTTTTTGATTGCATACTGTATCCAGTTTTTCTTATCTCTTCTAGGGTCAGTCGTTGTTTACCTAGGAAGGATATGGCACACCACTAACAATGGACATGTGTCACTATATGAACATTACCATTTTTTGTTGTTGTTGTTGCCTACGTGCCTTGTACATGGTTTGGCACGTCCCTGTCCCCACTTAAGGTTTCTAGATAGAGAGCACGGGGAGAGGATACCCCACCAGTTCACGCGTGAGTAACCTTCTCTGCGGCTATATATGGCCCAGAGGTCCTTAGATCACCTTAGAGGTGCTGAGCACAAACCTTTTCCAGCTGGAACTATTCAGCTGGTTTTTGGCTCAATTCACGACGCTCTCTTAGGTCGAAGTTCTCCTACTCGGTCGTCCTTCTGGAGGGGGACTGATGTAGCGGCTTCGCAGACACCACATTCAATAAAAATACAATCGCGAGCTTAGAGCTTAGGCGCGCCTTGTTTAAGTCCACCGGTGTAAGAACAAGAACACGTTTAAAAAAAGAAGAGCCTTCGTCACACTACGTCAAAACGGCAAGGCGCGCTCCAGCTCATCAGCTCTGGTGATTAGCTCGATCAGCCTCCCTTCTCCTGTACTTCATACAGGGCAATCAATACAAGTACAAAAAACCATCAGTCGCTGTAGTTCTGCGTCTTTATTCGCTGGACGGGAATTGAGACCACAAGTCGTGCGTTCGACTAAGCTACCAATAAAGCACTCGATGACAAAGACTAACAAATTTGTTTATTTGAACAATGACCGTTTTTGGTGGCGCCACTTGCTCCGCCTGTGCACGCGTACACAGACGGCGCGTCGTCTGCACGCCGTTGCGCTCCCCCAATACACACGTTGTCCCGCTCCAGCGTTTCGAGTTCTGCTTTGCGCGCCGCCGAGTATATTCGCTATCGTGTCACAAACCGAGGAGCAGGGGCTATAGACTGTAAACGGGAGCAAGTCCTGACTTAACTGGGATAAATACTAAATGTGCCACAAGGGACAATTCTCTCACGTTTTCAGCTTAACCACTAAGTTTGCCGATAAGTATATATATATATATATAAATATTATATATATATTATATATGTATATATACATGAAACTGCCACTTGTGCAAGAGTAAAAATAGTTGTATTGTATAAAAGGCAGTAAAAGTTTACATATAATTCCGCCACTCGTTGTCGGCCACTCTTGTATTCCACAGAATCTTGTTGAGTCTGCTCGATGTTCACGGGATCCGCAAAATAAAAATGTGGGACGTGATAGTGTCTTGTGGTCCAACCATGATGTTCATGAGACTGGCGTTAAGCGAGCAAACTAGAGAAAAAGGTTGGGAGTTATGAAGTTCTATAGGCGGAAAATAAGAATGGTGTCCTGTTTCATTGCGAAAATTTGTTTTAATTCACCAATATTTAGTATATGAATGAGTTCGCCGGCGTAGCATTCACTGGCCGCTGTGACTGGTCTCGTTGGCGGTGGTCCTTCCGATGGTCGGTGGACCGCAGATGATTCGATGTGGAAAATCCCGTAGCTGTCGGGAATTATGTTTGGAATGAGCTAAGTGGATTGTACAGCGTGAGGAGATTCATAATAAACAGCGCAGTATTTGAAAATTTGGCGTCAATTTGATTGGGTGCGCGATAACTGGGTCGCAACTTGCGGAAAAGTACAGCCATTCGCACAAAGATACGGCCCACGGTAACCAACACGCCAGTTTGGGACTTGCACAGCAAAGTAGGGAACTTTACAGCAAAATGTATCGTATGCAAGAAGAAGCGCAAATTCCATTTATGTACCTAAGTTATGATGCAGATAGGTATGGTTCATGTAAATGCATATATATATATATATATATATATGTATACACATGTACATACGTATATAACCAAAGTGATACTCACATATGTATACGGAATACTTTTCTAGAATTAGTCCATCCCCTCCAGCCAGAACGATTTTCTGTTTCCGTGACCGCAACATTGTAAGATTTCACGCATCTAAGCCAACCATTGGTTACGCGAGCTGAAGTCTACGCTGATGAGGAAGCACAAGGCCCATTAGGTGCACTTGCCTACACAACGTACCAACATCGTAATACTTTGCACCTAAGGGATGGACCCATTCCATAACGAATGCAAAATGGAGGACTAAATGAATAGTGAGAAGTGCATTGGAAGATGGTGGTTCAGTGGTACAAAATGATTCTTTGATGCATACCTCCGTGCCGAAGTTCTTAGGTCATAACGATGGATCAAACCGCGTCCAGCACCCTCGATGTTGTAAGGTTTTGCCGTGTTCTGTGTGTAAACTACAAATGGAAACAGATATTACCTGCGTGTACTTTGTACAAGACAAAAAGAAAATCGTAATTGTAACTCATTTATCTTTCATCAGCCAGACAATGGACGCAATCATAGTTCTGTAGTGACCTCGATCGTTTTGAGAAAATGACTGTTTTCTGGACATCATTTTGAATCTATTTTCTCTACGATCTTTTCTGACGTTTGACATCGACCTCATAGTGTTCTCCGGTTGCGTACGTTTTACTGGACTTACTTTTCCGAGGTTTCCGTCGACCTCGTTTTAAATGACTTTCACTTTCGGTCGCTCATCGATTGGACACGCTCGCGGTTCGCTTTCTGCATAGCCTTTGCGTTTCGTTTCGTTTTCCGTTCGGTGTATCTCTCGTATCGGTACTGCTTCGGTGCGACGATATATAGAATATACCTTGCATCTGTAAACCGACTTGCGTCTCCTCTATTCGTCCGATGGAGGAGATATCGTTGGTATTTCGCTGCTAGACCCAATAGGAGACACGTTCACCAGCCGCTCTCGAACGTCTTCTATATTGGTGTGCCCGAAACTTCCAGACCTTCCTGGATTATTCGCCGCCCCGTGAGTTTGTGATATTTTGCTGTTTCAAGTCCTCTTTCTGTTGCAAGATATATATTTTTTACGACATATTATCGCAACGTAACCATGTCAGAGAATAAGATGCTGCTCGACACAGATCTCACTTTGTCCGCGGTTGCTTTTAAACTTGTGGCGTTTATCCCACATGATCCTGAGGTTTGGTTTGCAGCCTTAGAGCTGCAATTTGGAACACTTAGGATTATCGGCCAACGCAAACGATTTTCCTGTGCCTTAGAGGGAATCCTGGGCGACTTTATCGCCTCAGTGAGGGATTAAGTAATAAATCCTCCTCAAGATCAGCAGTACGATCGGCTTAAGGAGGCGATACTGCAACATTTCCTTTCTTCTCGGGGGAACGGTTACGTCAGCTACTGGCACGGCACCCCACAGGGCATACGAAACCCAGCCACCACCTAGCTCACATCCGGTCCTTGGCAGGGCCCGCAGATAAGGATTCGGAGATAGTTAAGGAACTGTGGCTGGACTCTTTACCCTTCCATGTTCAGACCACCGTAACTGCTCTCCTCGAGGACCCGTCCTTGAAACGAGCAGCCGCCGTGGCTGACAAGATTGTCGCACGTGTCGGCAGTGGGGTTAATCCCCTCATCGCCACGATATCGCGCGATCCTCGGGGTGTTGACCTGGATGAATCACCGGAGAGACCTCGGCACTCTCGATCCATCCAGCGCCGCCTGTCCTTCAAGGACGGAGTTGAAATATCGACTCCTCGCAGTAGCCCACGTAAACAGCGGCACGGACGGGCGCCCTCCACTGCCCACGTCCGTTATGAACCCACCTCACCCACCTCGTCCAAACCAGATCATCCTACCAGCGGTTTTTGTTGGTTCCACCGCGTTTTCGGACCATCAACCTGTAGGTGCAGACAGCCGTGTTCATACGCGGCGGGAAACGCCACTGCCGGCAAGTAGAAGCGGCCGTACTCGCCGGCAATCAGTCTCAGGTTGGCCGTTTATTTTATGTGCATGATTCGTGCACTAACTCTAGGTTCCTATTCGATACTGGGGCCCAAGTTTCTGTCTTGCCGGTCGGTAAACACAAGCCACAAGCTTCTTTGCTTCGGCTGTCAGCGGCAAATGTTTGCTCCATTCCTACCTACGGCCCGAGACAGCTTACGGTCAAACTGGGACCACGACGACAGTATCTGTGTACGTTCATTCTTGCGGATGTTCCCACAGGCATATTGGGAATCGATTTCCTGCAGCACTATGAATTGCTTGTTGATTCACGTAGGCTGCAGCTTATCGATCCCTCGTCGAACACTAAATGTATGGGTCTTGCAGCTCAAACAGATGCATACCTAATCACAGGATTTTTTTTTAACATTCCGCACGTTTTTCAGTCCTAATTTATTAAATTCCCCATATTGACTAAACCATTTGAAGAGATAGAGACAGTGACTGATCGTGTGGCACACCACATTGTCACTAACGGACCACCAGTCACGGCACGACCTCGCCGACTGGCACCGGACGAATTGGCTTTCGCCAAACTTGAGTTTGACACTTTACCTTCTAAAGGTATTGTTCGTCCTTCTCACAGTCCATGGGCCTCACCTGTGCACATGGTTGTTAAGAAAGATGGCATTAGCTGACGAGCATGTGGCGACTATCGCGCACTAAATTCGGTTACCCGTCACGATAGTTATCCGATACCCCACATACACGACATCACGGCATCACTTCACGGCACTACTGTATTTTATAAGATCGATTTGGTGCGAGCCTATCACCAGATCCCGGTCGCCGCTGAAGATGTCGAGAAAACCGCTGTCACGACCCCTTTTGGGTTGTTTGAGTTCCTACGTATGCCTTTTGGTTTTCGAAATGCTGCTCAGACATTCCAGAGTTTTATCGATAGCATTACGCGAGACTTGGAATTTGTTCACGTCTATATCGATGACATGCTAATCGCATCGTCCAGCGTAGACGAACGTTTCCAACATCTGAAGCTACTATTTCAACGTTTGTCCGAACATCGAATAGTAGTCAATCCTGATAAATGTGAACTTGACAAACAGGAACTTGTGTTCCTCGGTCACAAGATCACTCGAGAGGTTATTAGGCCTTGCGAGGATAAAGTGTGCTCTATTCTAGATTACGCCATACCATCCTCAATTAAGGAGCTCGAGGCACTTTTGGGGTTGGTTAACTTTTATCGTCATTTCATACCCCATGCTGCTGAACGTTTGCTTCCATTGACTGACCTACTTCGTTGCAATCCACGTAAGTTGTCGCTTACAGATGCCACACGAGTAGCGTCCTCGGAGATTAAAGCGACATTGGCTCGGACCACGCTCCTAATGCACCCAGTTCCGTCAGCCACGCTAAGCATAGCGGTGGATGCATCCGGCTTTGCCATCGGAGCGGTCCTGCAACAGTCTGTTTCTGGGATCTGACAGCCATTAGAGTTTTTCTCCTGATGCCTAAGTCCCACGGAAACCAAAGATAGTGCTTTTGGTCGCTAACTGCTGGCTGCATATAATGCCGTTAAACACTTCCGCCATGCAGTCGAGGGTCGATATTTCATCCTCTATACCGACCATGAGCCTTTGACTTATGCATTGCATACTAAGTCTAACCGGTACTCCCCAAGAGAAGTCAGACATTTAGACCATATTTCTCAGTTCACGATTGACCTACGACACGTTAAAGGTGGGTCGAACTGCTTTTTAGATGCTTTGTCGCGTATTCCGCTTAATGCCATTAAATCTCCGGTTTTAGACACCCCTGCCATGGCAGCAGCACAGGCACTGTATTCTTCATATATGGAAGCCGCTCAGTCATCATCGCTACAGTGTCAGTCCGTACCTCTGGCCACCGGTGCTGGGACTATACTCTGCGACATGTCTACTGGCATACCTCGACCAGTCGTACCCTCTACATGTCGACGTCTCGTGTTCGATACCCTACATGGACTCTCACATCCAGGCATCGCAGCCAGTCTCCGATTAGCAGCTGCACGATACGTCTGGCCGCCCATGAATAAAGATGTTCGTATGTGGGCAAAACAGTGTCTACAATGTCAACGATCTAAAGTGCATAGGCACGTAGATTCACCTATCGGTACTTTTGCTACGCCTGATGCTCGCTTCGATCACATCCACGTAGACATTGTGGGTCCATTGACCCCATCACACGGGTATACCTATTTACTAACGTCCATCGATAGATCTACGAGGTGGCCCGAGGCTGTTCCCGTCTCTGTCGTCACGGCCGAATCAGTGGCTCGACATCTGATAAAACGATGAATAGCTTCATATGGTTGTCCTTCCACAATCACTACCGATCGAGGGCAACAATTTGAGTCCGAACTATTCTCTTCATTAACTCACATGCTGGGTACGGAACGCATTCGCTTGACCGCGAACCATCCGGCATCGAATGGTTTAGTCGAGCGTTTTCATCGCCAACTCAAAGCGGCTCTTAGAGCACACGAGAGCCCCGACTGGTACGAAACGTTACCGCTAGTTCTGCTTGGTATCAGGACCTGCATAAAGGCAGATATCCAATGTTCCGCCGCAGACCTTGCCTACGGCACGACATTACGACTCTCTGGGGAATTATTTACGCCACGGAGTACAGATTCACTTGCCGTAAAGACTTATGTTCGCCATTTGTCTACGTACATGCAGAATCTCGCTCCGGCACAGACTCGAATGCAACGGCGACAGGTTTTTGTTCCGATCGAACTCGAAACTTGTTCGCATGTATTCATTCGTGTTGATTTGGTACGGAAACTATTACAACAGCCTTACGAAGGTCCATTTCGCATGATTTCTCGTCACGATAAGACCCTTAAGGTTGATCTACAAGGTCGCGTCGATATCATTGGCATCGATTGTTTCAAAGCCGCGTACGTTGATGATAGCGTGTCGCCCGCTGACATGAGATTCGATGTTAACCCTGCACTATCTGTTGACGACACTTCCGTGTCACGTCAAAGTCTGCAGTTGGTGCTGCCTGCTACGGCTTCGGATGAGGCTATCCTCTCACGTTCAGGACAGCACCCAGTTGGTACTGCCACGACTTCGAATGAGGCTATCATCTCACTTTCAGGTCAGCAGTCCGTTGGCCCTGCTACGTCCTCGAATGGGAATACTGTCTCGCGTTCAAGTCAGCAGAGCATGCCCACGCACCTGTCCGTGAATGAGGCTCCCTTCTCACGTTCCTGTAGGAAGATCGTTTGCCCAGCACGTTTTCGCGACTAGGTCAAACACGATCTGAACCATTGCACTTCGCAGAAATAACTTTCGTGTTTATCGTTTCGACACAATTTAACATACCTCATTAGTTATTACTGTATTCTAGTCAAGTACGTTGCGGTTGCTACACCAGTTTTTCGTTCCTTTTCGTTTCATGGAGCCTCGCCACACGGTAGTCTTCGCTGGTATCACGAAATCTGGAGAGTTTTTGCACCACCGTTTGCATTCTGGATCGGCCCTGTCGCTCTCGTTCCTTGCCATTTACGAACCTACCTATTTGGCCTCCGGATATCATACTGGTTAACGGTTACCCGACGCTGGACGTTATTGGTGTGGCACACCTGGATGACGATTCACGCAACCGATGTCATTGGCAAAGAATCCGGTTTATGCTCGACCATCATCCTACGGTTCCTGCATACCACGGATTCTGCCCGTCAGCATCCTACAGCACAGCTACATTCACGTATTTTGCACGCATTCACGCCCACGAATATCGTTTGTATGCCTTCTCTTTGACATTTTTCGAAAGCTTTCCGTGCTTTCTAGCGGGGCGGCTGCTGTACTGACCTCGATCATCTTGAGAAAATGACTGTTTTCTGGACATCATTTTGAATCTATTTTCTCTACGATCTTTTCTGACGTTTGACATCGACCTCATAGTGTTCTCCGGTTGCGTACGTTTTACTGGACTTACTTTTCCGAGGTTTCCGTCGACCTCGTTTTAAATGACTTTCACTTTCGTTCGCTCATCGATTGGACACGCTCGCGGTTCGCTTTCTGCATAGCCTTTGCGTTTCGTTTCGTTTTCCGTTCGGTGTATCTCTCGTATCGGTACTGCTTCGGTGCGACGATATATAGAATATACCTTGCATCTGTAAACCGACTTGCGTCTCCTCTATTCGTCCGATGGAGGGGATATCGTTGGTATTTCGCTGCTAGACCCAATAGGAGACACGTTCACCAGCCGCTCTCGAACGTCTTCTATATTGGTGTGCCCGAAACTTCCAGACCTTCCTGGATTATTCGCCGCCCCGTGAGTTTGTGATATTTTGCTGTTTCAAGTCCTCTTTCTGTTGCAAGATATATATTTTTTACGACATATTATCGCAACGTAACCATGTCAGAGAATAAGATGCTGCTCGACACAGATCTCACTTTGTCCGCGGTTGCTTTTAAACTTGTGGCGTTTATCCCACATGATCCTGAGGTTTGGTTTGCAGCCTTAGAGCTGCAATTTGGAACACTTAGGATTATCGGCCAACGCAAACGATTTTCCTGTGCCTTAGAGGGAATCCTGGGCGACTTTATCGCCTCAGTGAGGGATTAAGTAATAAATCCTCCTCAAGATCAGCAGTACGATCGGCTTAAGGAGGCGATACTGCAACATTTCCTTTCTTCTCGGGGGAACGGTTACGTCAGCTACTGGCACGGCACCCCACAGGGCATACGAAACCCAGCCACCACCTAGCTCACATCCGGTCCTTGGCAGGGCCCGCAGATAAGGATTCGGAGATAGTTAAGGAACTGTGGCTGGACTCTTTACCCTTCCATGTTCAGACCACCGTAACTGCTCTCCTCGAGGACCCGTCCTTGAAACGAGCAGCCGCCGTGGCTGACAAGATTGTCGCACGTGTCGGCAGTGGGGTTAATCCCCTCATCGCCACGATATCGCGCGATCCTCGGGGTGTTGACCTGAATGAATCACCGGAGAGACCTCGGCACTCTCGATCCATCCAGCGCCGCCTGTCCTTCAAGGACGGAGTTGAAATATCGACTCCTCGCAGTAGCCCACGTAAACAGCGGCACGGACGGGCGCCCTCCACTGCCCACGTCCGTTATGAACCCACCTCACCCACCTCGTCCAAACCAGATCATCCTACCAGCGGTTTTTGTTGGTTCCACCGCGTTTTCGGACCATCAACCTGTAGGTGCAGACAGCCGTGTTCATACGCGGCGGGAAACGCCACTGCCGGCAAGTAGAAGCGGCCGTACTCGCCGGCAATCAGTCTCAGGTTGGCCGTTTATTTTATGTGCATGATTCGTGCACTAACTCTAGGTTCCTATTCGATACTGGGGCCCAAGTTTCTGTCTTGCCGGTCGGTAAACACAAGCCACAAGCTTCTTTGCTTCGGCTGTCAGCGGCAAATGTTTGCTCCATTCCTACCTACGGCCCGAGACAGCTTACGGTTAAACTGGGACCACGACGACAGTATCTGTGTACGTTCATTCTTGCGGATGTTCCCACAGGCATATTGGGAATCGATTTCCTGCAGCACTATGAATTGCTTGTTGATTCACGTAGGCTGCAGCTTATCGATCCCTCGTCGAACACTAAATGTATGGGTCTTGCAGCTCAAACAGATGCATACCTAATCACAGGATTTTTTTTTAACATTCCGCACGTTTTTCAGTCCTAATTTATTAAATTCCCCATATTGACTAAACCATTTGAAGAGATAGAGACAGTGACTGATCGTGTGGCACACCACATTGTCACTAACGGACCACCAGTCACGGCACGACCTCGCCGACTGGCACCGGACGAATTGGCTTTCGCCAAACTTGAGTTTGACACTTTACCTTCTAAAGGTATTGTTCGTCCTTCTCACAGTCCATGGGCCTCACCTGTGCACATGGTTGTTAAGAAAGATGGCATTAGCTGACGAGCATGTGGCGACTATCGCGCACTAAATTCGGTTACCCGTCACGATAGTTATCCGATACCCCACATACACGACATCACGGCATCACTTCACGGCACTACTGTATTTTATAAGATCGATTTGGTGCGAGCCTATCACCAGATCCCGGTCGCCGCTGAAGATGTCGAGAAAACCGCTGTCACGACCCCTTTTGGGTTGTTTGAGTTCCTACGTATGCCTTTTGGTTTTCGAAATGCTGCTCAGACATTCCAGAGTTTTATCGATAGCATTACGCGAGACTTGGAATTTGTTCACGTCTATATCGATGACATGCTAATCGCATCGTCCAGCGTAGACGAACGTTTCCAACATCTGAAGCTACTATTTCAACGTTTGTCCGAACATCGAATAGTAGTCAATCCTGATAAATGTGAACTTGACAAACAGGAACTTGTGTTCCTCGGTCACAAGATCACTCGAGAGGTTATTAGGCCTTGCGAGGATAAAGTGTGCTCTATTCTAGATTACGCCATACCATCCTCAATTAAGGAGCTCGAGGCACTTTTGGGGTTGGTTAACTTTTATCGTCATTTCATACCCCATGCTGCTGAACGTTTGCTTCCATTGACTGACCTACTTCGTTGCAATCCACGTAAGTTGTCGCTTACAGATGCCACACGAGTAGCGTCCTCGGAGATTAAAGCGACATTGGCTCGGACCACGCTCCTAATGCACCCAGTTCCGTCAGCCACGCTAAGCATAGCGGTGGATGCATCCGGCTTTGCCATCGGAGCGGTCCTGCAACAGTCTGTTTCTGGGATCTGACAGCCATTAGAGTTTTTCTCCTGATGCCTAAGTCCCACGGAAACCAAAGATAGTGCTTTTGGTCGCTAACTGCTGGCTGCATATAATGCCGTTAAACACTTCCGCCATGCAGTCGAGGGTCGATATTTCATCCTCTATACCGACCATGAGCCTTTGACTTATGCATTGCATACTAAGTCTAACCGGTACTCCCCAAGAGAAGTCAGACATTTAGACCATATTTCTCAGTTCACGATTGACCTACGACACGTTAAAGGTGGGTCGAACTGCTTTTTAGATGCTTTGTCGCGTATTCCGCTTAATGCCATTAAATCTCCGGTTTTAGACACCCCTGCCATGGCAGCAGCACAGGCACTGTATTCTTCATATATGGAAGCCGCTCAGTCATCATCGCTACAGTGTCAGTCCGTACCTCTGGCCACCGGTGCTGGGACTATACTCTGCGACATGTCTACTGGCATACCTCGACCAGTCGTACCCTCTACATGTCGACGTCTCGTGTTCGATACCCTACATGGACTCTCACATCCAGGCATCGCAGCCAGTCTCCGATTAGCAGCTGCACGATACGTCTGGCCGCCCATGAATAAAGATGTTCGTATGTGGGCAAAACAGTGTCTACAATGTCAACGATCTAAAGTGCATAGGCACGTAGATTCACCTATCGGTACTTTTGCTACGCCTGATGCTCGCTTCGATCACATCCACGTAGACATTGTGGGTCCATTGACCCCATCACACGGGTATACCTATTTACTAACGTCCATCGATAGATCTACGAGGTGGCCCGAGGCTGTTCCCGTCTCTGTCGTCACGGCCGAATCAGTGGCTCGACATCTGATAAAACGATGAATAGCTTCATATGGTTGTCCTTCCACAATCACTACCGATCGAGGGCAACAATTTGAGTCCGAACTATTCTCTTCATTAACTCACATGCTGGGTACGGAACGCATTCGCTTGACCGCGAACCATCCGGCATCGAATGGTTTAGTCGAGCGTTTTCATCGCCAACTCAAAGCGGCTCTTAGAGCACACGAGAGCCCCGACTGGTACGAAACGTTACCGCTAGTTCTGCTTGGTATCAGGACCTGCATAAAGGCAGATATCCAATGTTCCGCCGCAGACCTTGCCTACGGCACGACATTACGACTCTCTGGGGAATTATTTACGCCACGGAGTACAGACTCACTTGCCGTAAAGACTTATGTTCGCCATTTGTCTACGTACATGCAGAATCTCGCTCCGGCACAGACTCGAATGCAACGGCGACAGGTTTTTGTTCCGATCGAACTCGAAACTTGTTCGCATGTATTCATTCGTGTTGATTTGGTACGGAAACTATTACAACAGCCTTACGAAGGTCCATTTCGCATGATTTCTCGTCACGATAAGACCCTTAAGGTTGATCTACAAGGTCGCGTCGATATCATTGGCATCGATTGTTTCAAAGCCGCGTACGTTGATGATAGCGTGTCGCCCGCTGACATGAGATTCGATGTTAACCCTGCACTATCTGTTGACGACACTTCCGTGTCACGTCAAAGTCTGCAGTTGGTGCTGCCTGCTACGGCTTCGGATGAGGCTATCCTCTCACGTTCAGGACAGCACCCAGTTGGTACTGCCACGACTTCGAATGAGGCTATCATCTCACTTTCAGGTCAGCAGTCCGTTGGCCCTGCTACGTCCTCGAATGGGAATACTGTCTCGCGTTCAAGTCAGCAGAGCATGCCCACGCACCTGTCCGTGAATGAGGCTCCCTTCTCACGTTCCTGTAGGAAGATCGTTTGCCCAGCACGTTTTCGCGACTAGGTCAAACACGATCTGAACCATTGCACTTCGCAGAAATAACTTTCGTGTTTATCGTTTCGACACAATTTAACATACCTCATTAGTTATTACTGTATTCTAGTCAAGTACGTTGCGGTTGCTACACCAGTTTTTCGTTCCTTTTCGTTTCATGGAGCCTCGCCACACGGTAGTCTTCGCTGGTATCACGAAATCTGGAGAGTTTTTGCACCACCGTTTGCATTCTGGATCGGCCCTGTCGCTCTCGTTCCTTGCCATTTACGAACCTACCTATTTGGCCTCCGGATATCATACTGGTTAACGGTTACCCGACGCTGGACGTTATTGGTGTGGCACACCTGGATGACGATTCACGCAACCGATGTCATTGGCAAAGAATCCGGTTTATGCTCGACCATCATCCTACGGTTCCTGCATACCACGGATTCTGCCCGTCAGCATCCTACAGCACAGCTACATTCACGTATTTTGCACGCATTCACGCCCACGAATATCGTTTGTATGCCTTCTCTTTGACATTTTTCGAAAGCTTTCCGTGCTTTCTAGCGGGGCGGCTGCTGTACTGACCTCGATCATCTTGAGAAAATGACTGTTTTCTGGACATCATTTTGAATCTATTTTCTCTACGATCTTTTCTGACGTTTGACATCGACCTCATAGTGTTCTCCGGTTGCGTACGTTTTACTGGACTTACTTTTCCGAGGTTTCCGTCGACCTCGTTTTAAATGACTTTCACTTTCGTTCGCTCATCGATTGGACACGCTCGCGGTTCGCTTTCTGCATAGCCTTTGCGTTTCGTTTCGTTTTCCGTTCGGTGTATCTCTCGTATCGGTACTGTTTCGGTGCGACGATATATAGAATATACCTTGCATCTGTAAACCGACTTGCGTCTCCTCTATTCGTCCGATGGAGGGGATATCGTTGGTATTTCGCTGCTAGACCCAATAGGAGACACGTTCACCAGCCGCTCTCAAAATTCTTCTATAGGTCTCGTCTTTTCCGAATTTTGCACAATGGTAGTGCCTCCAACGCGAGCAGCTGTTAATGACCCATTCTGACAGTCATTTTACCTGACCGATGGCACATGAGCAACCATCTGCCGCTAGTAGGAACAATGCTCGTAACCTGATGCAAAAGCATGTGCTTCCCAAGTAGTACACGAGCGATAGTACTAGACCAGGTAAAAAAACCTGAGCATTTATCCATTCTAACGGACGATAGCAACGGACCAACTAACTGCTTACTTAGTCTACGGCGCCTGGCTTAATCTAAATCCTCCGTTCGTCTTAAAATTTTGGTGATAACATCTACTAAAGACGATCTGACAGATAGCCTTTCTTTATTTGGCCATTCTCAACCTCGACCCTGTTGGTAGTAAGCGTGCCGAAGGTTTCCATATTCAGGACACTATAACCCGCCCACGTTGCTTTGTATGGTAACCAAGTGCGGTTCAAGCGGTTCATGCCTTCTGCATTGCGGCCAAGAATGGCGGCCTTAAATCTATCAAAAATCACCTTATCGGAGGCGTAAGCCAAATTGTGCTTCCACCGAAGGATGCTTTGTTTGTCACCTAATGACAAGTCATGCAAGCGGTTACAATGTCGCTTCATATCCCTGAGAACATGGAACCGACGAAAAACGTAATGCTGCTGGGATAACCGAAAGTCTTCCTCGAACCTCGAGAACAATTTATAAGTATCTTTTACTTGTCTTGAGAAACTCTCAGAGTCTTCAAGGAGAACACGTGCAACGGCCATGACAGTCAACAGGTCTGAGTAGTAACAGCCTTGCCAACCTTTATATACTACGTAGTGGCTAACTTAAACAAAAGTCGCCGCAAAAGTAAGAACGTCATTCCTGTTTTCCGCGAAAGTGACTTCATCGACTCGAACAATTATTTTCAATATTCACGAATAACGCCAATTTAGCCATGATTAAGTTTGGACCACATGACACTATCACGCAATAATTGTTCGAAAAATATGGAATAAAGTAATTTGCAAGTTTGTCTCTGAAACGTACATACTGCATGCGAAATTGTGCGTATGCTGTTTTTCAGCTTTATACGAAGCATTGCTCACTTGTAACATGAAATCTTACCACCACTTCATAAGTAAGTACGCATATTGGTGGATGAAATTTCGCATCACAATTCTAAAATGAGGAAATTGTTACGCAGAAACCCTAAGTGGATGCACACAAAAGATAAGGACGACGTACCGGCGTAGCCGTTTTCCTTCGCCTCGATACCGAGCGTTGATAAACCTGCCCTAAAGGTGTCTCCCTATAATGGACATCGGTTCATCTGCGAACCTTTCCGCCCCACTCATTGCGTCTGTTGTTCCGTGTTAATAATTATGTCGGCTTGCCCATTGCGGCAGCGACCAACTTATGATCGTGAACGTGTTTCCTTTGCGGGCTCCCTGGCCAACAGCAATTCATAGCAACCTCTTCCCCAAGGCTCGACGTCAGCATATTCCGCACCGTTTCAGACAGATTGGTACAGGTGAACCGTTTGAGCGTGGCAACCTATTAGTTTTAGTTTCAAAGGCAAAAGATTACCGTGCTGGCATATGCGCTTGGTGAAGCAAGTGTCGTTTGGGGTTTCATAGGCCCCCAAGATATAAGAGGAAAGGCGGAACTCCGTTGCCTTCCAGCGTTCAATGTCACGTGTGTGGCTGCATTTACGCTGAAAGTCACACGAAAGGGAAGTCTGTGTTCCTAAGATTCGATCCCCTAGTTCTTCAGCAACCGCGCGACTTAGACGGTAACATGATGAAAGGCTACCCTTCAGCCAGGCAGTAAGCAGTCGTCGGGTAACCCCGAGACACACTCAATGCATGTGGTCCGACGGGAACGTATTTACCATATGGATGGATAAGGACAGAGGTGGACTGTCACCGACGTGGTGGCGACGATAATTCCTAGCTCGAAAAGTTTCATCCGTATGTGCACTGGCTTCAGTGATGGGAAACGTCATCCATCCATCAATATACACTCCGCGTCGATTACATTTATCACAGCAAAAACAACCCGTAGGGCCTTTTACTTGACAAGCAAAGGCCTTAGAAGGTGTATCACAGAAAATGGCCAACAAGCGATATGGTATGGAGGCATTACGATAGCTGAGGCCATTTAGTAATATTTCGTTCAACCCTTTCATAGTAAGGTGCATGTATTCGTACAGGTTTTGTGGTTTTTTCGAGCCGCTATAAATCCCCAAATTCACGTACTTGTTGGCGTACTTGTTGGCCGCACTGCCCGTGCAAAAATTGGCCACAGCTGGATTGCAGATGACCGATAAATCGACATTCCATCTTTATTCAGCTGAATATCCACATAATCCGGTACGGCAGCCATGCTTCTTATGCATACATTCAAACCGTTTTTCAATCCAAGATTGATGCACACTGGATCTTTTGAACTAAACGTGGTGAATGACTAATGGTCCGTGGATCGCACGGTATGCCGGGAACATATCCACTTACAAATGAGAGCAAGCCGCGTCGCTGTTTCAAAGTCAAATTGTACTTCACCAACAAATCAGACACAGATCGCAGCGTTGCGTTCTTGTTTACGGTAACTGATATCATTTCTCCACGTTCCACTTGTTGTTCCATTGCTACTTTCAAAGTGTGGACCCCGATGAGTATAGGAATATAGGTAGGTTTCACCCGTACGACTGAATCCCACCCAGTCGAGGCGTGCTGAATTTGGGAGACTCATTGAAGGTTCCAGTTCCGCTGATCTGCTGATAATCCTTGAATTCCCTGTTTTCTCCAGGGTTTATCAGTAGATTCCGATGTAGGGCTTTGGATCTAGCTGGCTTTGAAACAACTGTCAGTGCAACTAACGAAGCAGAACCTCTGGACTCGATCCAATTCGGCAAATGTAGCGGCTTCGCAGATACCAAACACACTAAAAAGCAACTGCAAGCTTAGGGATAAGGCGGGCCTCGTTTGTGAATAGGTATTCGCAATTAGGTTTACTTGGGAATGACAGCTGCTCCCCGGAGCAGCCAATTCCGATGCCAGGCCCTCCTCTAGCTATAGGCAAAACTTCCTTTCGAATCTTTATTCTCAGTCACATAAAGTGGCTTGTAGTCAGGACAATTTTACTTCAAAGTGCTTGGACATATCCAGACCCAATTCAGCCGGTGCGGTACCATAATATTCTTCGGTCGGACACATGGGCCTATCTTGGAAGTCCCACAGGACATTTGGGTGACTGTCATCAGTCATTCATTGAGGTATGCAACTGGTCAAGCAAACGTTGGCCAGGCTCTCCGATAGATCAAGAATTCGGCTTGGCCTCGGTTCCTTTAGCCGACCGGCTGTTTGCTTGAGCCCGCCGGGTACCGGCAGAGTCAGCAGCACAGCCATCTTACATCATGCAACTCAGGCGACAAAGCGCATTGTAGCTCGTCAGCTCTGGCCATTAACTCGTTCAGTCTTCCATCTCCTGTGAATTATACAGGATAACTAATACAGCTACTAAAACCCATCAATTGCTGTCTTTCTGCGTCTCCATTCGTTGGACGGGAATGGAGTCCACACAAATGGTGCGAGCTTCCAAACTGTCGCTTAGGAGAAGCAAGACTCGGATTTATGCGGTTCGCAGTCGCCATTCCGATAGTTGCAGTCTGTCCGTGGTTTCAGCTTATATAGAAACAGTCGTCTTCGTCAATGATTTCGGCACTCTATTGCTTAATTGAATGCCGAATCACAAGCTCGATAGCCATTTGATCGTCATTCTTGAACTCTACTCGTGCACACCGTTGGTCGCGCCCTGCGTGAGAGTTCACGAAACCCCGTTCCGCTTTCCAACGTTCATTTTGAAAAGCATTACTTTTTCATTTTTGTAGAATGCTTTACCGGAATTCCGATTTTTTGTTCTACGGCACCAAATCTTTGGCCGGAATCGGACCCTCAATGTTGGCTCGGTCAGGAAAAGCTGAGCTTGTACTCTGCTGTGACTGTATTTGATAGTCTCATTCTGTGTTTCTAACCTCTGGCTGTTATTCACCTGCAGTTGTTGATTCACCATTCAGTTTTGGGGTCTAGAAGTCCAGAAGAAACACTATCGACGTTTGGCTGTTGGAATGTTGCTTAATCTGCTATATATAGTACGGTAGCGGTTTGGAATCGACCTTGGTTCAAATGGTGACAAAATTTGTCGCTACTCGTTGCTCAAGCCAACGGATTTCATTTCCCGACTGATAATTCTGACCACCTTCTCGTTCTCACGGAAGGTAGAGAATACCTCGCCGGGTAACGTTCTTATTGTGCAGAAAATTAGAGTGACGCTCGGGTGGTCCAAGTGGCACTAAGTACTGACAAACACGCTTATTAAGAAAACTGACAGAAATGGTCTAGGGAAATAACAACTCATCAGCCCTTAGAGACCCCGGGGCCAGGTGAGCTTCCTTGATTTTACAGGTCAAGTTTTCTTCTGTGTATAATTTCCGGTGTTTTATTATTTCCTCCTGTTGACATTTTTGTTCATTTTTTCAGACCTTTTTCTTTCTTCCACTGTTTGGTGTCCACTTTGCTGTGATTGTTTTTAGATTGCATTGCCTCCAAGGTTGTTCGATTTTTCATTGATATTTTTTCCGTTTATCGATGAGTCAATAATCAAGCTACGTCTACTGAGCGGCAACTTTCTCCACACCTCAAATGTTAAGGCGACCGAGCCGCATATACCGGCATTTGGGCCTGCTGATCCAGAGCTCTGGATCAAGCATGTCGAAATGGAATTAGAGAACTGACATGTAACCAGTGCGGCCAGGCTTTACAGGTGGATAGCAGGCCGTCTCCGCACCGCAGGAGGCAGCAGAGCCTAGGAAAGTATTGAGTTTCTCCCGGAGCCGCAGGGTTTTGGAAGGTACAGTATTCTCCGGCAGGGCCCCAAAGCAGGACCGAAGCGTGAACAACTGCGGGGAGATGAGATTAAAGGTAGGAGGCCTTTTAAACTGCGGCCCGAAATGCAGCATTTTAGGAAGCTGAAGGTAGATGAGGAACCAGTCTTGTGAAAAAGTGCATGGGGCCACTATCCCACAAAATTCCAGCCTTACTGAGAGCCACGCGTAGATGCTTGCTAGAGAAAAACTGTATCTACAGCAGAAGACCATTTATCACGGAAACACCTCACTGTCGCTGAAGTAGCCAGGCCATCCGTCGCTACAGTGCCTGCTCATCAACATCTGACAGTGTCGCTTCAGGTTTTTTCTGTAGTGGATTCCAGCCTGGAACATATTTTTTGAATTTCTAGAAGCGTACAAAATCGATCACGACTCGCTTTATAGCAAATCCTGAAGCAAATCGACCTGAGAATCAGAGCAACCATTGAACGGTGGTTAAGAAATCGTTTACGTTGCTATTTCGGTATCTAACTAAACAAGGCGTAAGTACAAAAACAGCGCAAGTTCCACTTGACTGAATTTCATCTCAGGCCAATGTGAAGAGAGAATCTAAGGGGTGCGCAAAGTTCAAGCTCAACCGGGCCATAGATGTTCAATAACAGTTGCACAGTGCTTGCTCAACCCAAACAAACCGAAAGTAAACCTCGTCGGCCTCGATCAGGTCAGAACACTAGGCGAATAAGTAAAACGAATGAGGAGCAACAAAAAGTAGAACTCACCGGCCTTTGAGCTTGTCCGGCGGGTTTCATTTCGGAAGGCGAGAGTTTTGTTACGGTGTTCCAGTGGTTTTAACAGAGGACCACGTGGGCGGTGTCGCGCTTGCTTACTTAAGCTTTATAGGCCTTCACTACGGTGGCTTTTTATCCCTCAGAAGAAGAGTATCGTATATTCCACAATTGCTTTGGTTGGGAGGCCAAGCGGCACGGACTAGAATGTAGGTTTACTAGTGCTAATCGGAGAAACTGAGCCCCAACCCGTGGTTGTGACCCACGAATACAAGTATCAGGCCAACATTCGCCTTCTGGAAGCAAGGGGCATCATTTCAAATTTATATTCCCTGAATACGGCCAAGATGCGAACGAAGGTATTTTTTGCCGAAAACTCGAAGAACGCCTACCCAAATAAAGCCGGTCCAACACCGTTTTTGGCACATCTGAATGCGAAATTTGGCTGGATGTCACTGGACTATGTGCATTTCTAAGTCTTATTTGCAATAGATTCCTGAGGTGCGGTAAAATGGGAAGGTTTTTGGCCCCGTGCTCTGTAGTAGTTCGGACGTCTGTACACGCAGTCCAGTACGCTTTGTCCCTGTTTCCAGCACTCGTCTATGCAGATGAAGTGAAACATCAACGAACAGGTCATATAGATGCCGTGGAATCACTATGTGACTGGTTAGTACGTTACACATCAAAAAAGGCGTATCTCATCCAGTAAATGAATGAAGACTTAAGTACCAAGTGCAACCGAATACGTTCTCGGTCTCCTAGTCTGGTCTTGTCTCCCAGTAAGCGTGGTCCAGGCACGTGCCGTTCCATTACGTACTGTTTCTCCAGTACATGGAATTTGCACATTTAACCTCGCGTCACGGAGTTACCATGCACGAAAAACCTTAACTTGCGCAATAACCCATACCAGATAGAAGAATGTGTTGGAAACTTAGGGCTGTAATGCAGGGATTGTGAGAAAGCTGGGCAAAATTCACTCGGCCTTGTTTATCAGTTGATATCTGTGTATTTCTATACCATGGTCAAGGCACACGCATAAGACAATATCAGAGAATAACGCAATGTATAACATTGTGAGTGCTCACAATTGTGGAATTAATAAATCGCACAGTAACCAAAACAAAACAGTAACGCTGTGTATTGTTTGAGAGAACCAAAGTGGAGATGGATAATGCGGGAAATATGAAACGATTTTGAATTCGGAGAAGGCGTTTTGGACCGCTGGACAAAGGTGGGCTTGCTGCTATAAGCGATACTGGAGAATATTAAAAGGTGCAATGACCGCAAAGACCATTATAGCAACAGGTTTCGGACGTCAATACAAGGACCGCAAGTTGAGGCAATGTTGTTACAAAATGGGCAGTGCTGGCACCGAAAAATGGCTGCTACGTGTCGGAGAGTCCACAGCAGGATGCGGAGGTGTATCAGCTGGATGTTTGGACGATCACTAACGAGCAACCGGGTGGGTAAGTTACCAAAAGACACGGTGAAGGTCAAGTCCGCATGGGGTTATCAATGTTAAGCCAGAGATGCCAGCGGAATATAGAAGATTGATCCTACATTGGCTAACTGATTGACAGGGGAGCCTGCGAAATAAATGCAAATGCGTCAGATGTGATAATACGATAGTCTTTTTTGTGTAGATGATTTCGGTGTCCTATAGAAATTCACATGCACGCATAAGGCTTCACTAGGAGAGCGGTGAACTTTTGAATAGCATGAGTGGTGTACGGACGCAGAACGGACTTTCAAAGAGGGGCCGTCGAAGAAGCGAACTATTGGAGACAGGCGCCGCTGATGCGGCCCAGAAGAGGTTGGAAGGATGTCAAGACAATATTTTCTGTATACGCGATAAACGAATTATTGACCATATACTGGTTGACTGCGGATGGCTGGTATTTCGTTTCATAAATGCCTTGGTTGAAGTTGATGGCAGGTAGAACTTTGAGGATAGCAGGCAAAATGGGTCTGGTTTGACGACCTGGGCAGAGTTTGTTGGGAACTCAGCGGCAAGTGCTAGATTCCGGTCATTGATTTCCTGCTGCAAAGCAGAATGAATTGAAATGTTAGCACTGAGTAAGGGTAGTGGGAGCTGAGGGGGTGTGTTATGATGACAATTGTCAGGAATCCATTTTGCAATCCGGTGAGAACATTAAGGAGTTCATTACTCCAGTTATAGGATCGTGATCACTGGTCAGTTACTTATAGTGTCCCGTATAAAGTCAGCGGGCGTGTGTATGTGTCCAAACAATTGGGTCCGATTGGTCAAATCGTTTAGTCCATACCTTAATCCAGGCGTAACGTCAAGTTGACCGATGGCTACCCAAGTATTCGGTGCGATCTGAAAGAAATCAGGAGTGCTGCAGTCCGGAGAGTGTTCCAGCAGTTGGTCACGGTTATTTTTTAATAGAAATCAAACAATGACCATTTTGTTATCTGACGTTCAGTGGGCCGATTTATGGGTTGGGGGTCAGCTGACGGAGACCGGTAGTTACCTAGGGTAGTTGGGTGACAGTAGAGGTATATGGAGATGTCAAGCGCAGGCTTAGCCGGAGGGCAAAATAATTTATTCGGCACTTGGTGGATGAGGAGAGGGAACCCATTTGGGAACCAGGAATAAAACGATGGAATAGGGTGGGATCAGGAAGAGGAATGGGAAAAAAGGAATACAGCAATGTGATGGTTGCACTGACTTTGGGTGAGAATGGCAAACTTAGTGAAAAGGAAAGAAAATCCTTCGAGTTAAGGCGAGGCTTCTTCATGTGATTGCAAACGTGCTGGCACTCCGTGAGGTCATGGGAAATCAGAAGTATACGGAGTTTTGGGGGAACTGCTTCCTAGCCTTCCATGAACATATACTCAGATCAGTGAGTCTTGGTTACCGAAGAATAGTAATCTGCTTGGCAAGACTGCAGTATACGAGGAAAGTGCTAGAAAAGCAAGTTGAGGCCGCTGAGTCCTAGCCTGAGGCAGGATAATTAAGTGAAGGTGTGCACCTATCACTGAGGGACAAAACGGTTTTTTAAGGGAGCTAGTGTCAGTAGACATTTTGATTGGGTAATTGGGTCAGCAATATAATGCATAAGTCATCTCTGACTTCGGCCACCACTACTATGGCGTGGGACCGAGGAGGACATAGAAAAGATGAATTTGCTGACGGCAAACTATAAAAGTGCGATGGTTACGTTCCTCATTCCGTCAACCAATACGGGCGAGGTTTAGCCGACAGCTGTTTACCGTAGGCCTTTCATCACTGGCGTATCTTCAGAGCAGAGGTCGCATAGCATAACTATTCCAACCGTGTGGTGGCTACTAAGTTGGACATCGGCAAGCTGCTTAGGGGTTCTGCAGGGAACCCAAAAAGGTTGAATATGAGGAAAGTGGGGTTGGCTAGTACATTCGGAGAGCTCGGGCTGCGTACTGTCATCCTGCACTGGTTCAGACAAAAAGAACTGAAAGGTACTCCAGAAGTCTGGGGTTTTCCATGTGCGGGGTCGGGTCTAGGCTGTTATCAGACGGGGGCGTAGAGCATTAGACCGAGATTCTCCCAGCCAGGGGTGTTTTTTGTTTTTTCTATTTTATACTGAGGGGTGGTGGAGCAACTTTACACAGTAGAGTGATCTGCCCATTTCTCCTTGACCAGCCTTTCTTTACCCGTGGCCCACTGGGTCCGAGACTGGTAGGGATGGCTGTCTCTCCTTACTGCGAGATTGCCACAGACTAGATGCAAAATCCTCCCGGGTTGTAGCTGCTACTAGCTGTGGAAGGAAAGGATAGAGGATGGAACAAATACTCAGATAATCGCAACATTCGTGGGACCGTCACTTGACTGCTTCCTTCTGCCAATAACAGAGTCGGAGGGGCTCCGGTACATACGCGAGCCATCTAGTGACTTCATCTCCGACTATGGTATGCTTGGTAACTTCACGGGCATGAAAAGGTTGGTCAAAAGGTATCACCGCTGGCTTCGCGGAGGCTGGCCGCTAACCAACGCTGAAGCATTGGGTGATAGGCACAGATAACCAACTGGGCTCCAGCCAAAAGTCGCACACTGAAGTTGAGAACTGAATAGCTGTAAGGATCTAGGATTCAGCAAACCGATAACTGGTAGGTGAACGAGACGACTGTTTGGGCAGAAATTCAGTTTTAGGTTACTGTGAATCAACTTGACCAGTTGCCGGTGAGTTTTATACAGGAATGGAGCGCTGTATGAAGAACCGAGTGAAGGTGAAGAACTGTTTCAAGCCTACGAGCCTCAGGCATAATAATGGGTCAAAGCCAGGTGACGTCTACCGGATAGGAATTGTTTTACCGACGTTATGAACTGGAATTTTTATTTCGGGCTAAGTATATGTGTGCAAACTAGAGTTTTAAATGAAGCTGCCCGATGGGGAGAAGGAGAAAAGTGAGTGAAGCATAAACTAGGGAGCATATGTTTATGGGCGGGATTATAAGATAGGCCATGGGGCGGGGGTCGGACGCAAAAGACTGTGACTCAATAGAGTATAATAATCAAGACAGTCCTCATATGTTTCATCTACGTTTATGCTAGTGCAGGTCATGCCGATTATAGGAGTTGTGTCACGGATTCTGCTTATCACACCTTTAAATTGTTTTGGCGCGCGAAGCGACCGCACAGAGTCGGGAAGCTTATTCCAGAGGCCAAGATAGATAACTGAGAAATATCTGGATCTGACTGAGAGCCTGGATTGAGGGGGGGGGCTGTAATGTTGAGTGGTCTGTGACGGAGGGAGTAGGGAGGCTCGCCGGAGGAACCGAGCTGGTTATCGGAAGTGTGAGCTTTTGAGTGCAGAAGATTGAAGGGAAGTGAAACATTTAGTTTGATGAGACGTAACCATAGAGGTTCAAGCAGAAGTAGTTCGCACCTAGCTCTGCAGTTAGGTTTGGAAGGGGGCCAGGTATTTTTTAGTGAAGTAGCGTTGCACTTTCTCTACATTGACCTAGTCACCCTCTCGTATCAAGGTAAAGACCAAAGGGCAGTTTCCCAACAGCTGCCTACCGTATGTCCTGAATATTAGGGTCTTGCTCTCCTGACTACGGTTTGTTCTGAGGATGAGTGCGATCATCCTTCTTGCTTCGCCAACCTCGCTCAATGCTTGTTCATGGAAGGTAAAGGAGCGGGACTAATGCATGAGCTGGTCTCTTACCACGTGGGTAGAGCGAATTGGCAGATCATTCATTGTGAGAGAGCCAGGTGGAAAGTGGTGCTTACAGGACAGAAGAGAGCTCTTAGCTTCCGAAGTCTTCGTCAGCCGCTGAGTACACCAATTATCAAAGGACTTCAAGTCTGACAGAATATCACTTACCGCTGAGTGCAGGGCGTTCACCTCAAAACTATAGACAAGCTTTAAGTCGCCAGCAAAGAGGAATGTCATGCATGACGAACCACCTGGAAGACGTCATTTATGTACGTGAGAAATAAGAGAGGGCCTGGAACTCCTCCCTGTACGACCCCTCTGGTAATTTGTCTGGGCTGAGAGGATGTCCCACTGACAATGACGGTTTGGGAACGTTCGGAAAGATAAGATCATAGTCAGGAGGGAGGGAGGTCAACGACTCCGTGGGACTTAATTTTCGACAGTAAGCGAGTATGGGATACGCGGTCGATATCTCTAGTCATACCCAGAAAGATTACCATGATTGGCTTGTTGCTGTGGGCTTCGGAAGTGATTAAGTTGAGGAAGTTCATCTGACATCTGAGGCACGAACGGAACTTTAGGAGCCTATGCTGAGCTAGGTTGATAAAACTTCACGAAGTCAGGAAATTTGCAAGCAGGCCCCTTACAATCCTCTCCATGAGCCTGGAAGTAATCGATTTGTGGTTTATGGGGAACTAGGTCCCCAGGTCATGCAAAGAACTTTTTTGTGTTGTGGAATTACATATCTAGCATACAGCCCATTCCGTGGGCTGGGCTCGGAAAGGGTATGGGACGGGCTCGTTAGTCAGTAATTTTAATAGCAGAAAATTGTAAAGATCGTGGTAATTTTTTCCAAGAGAACTCAAAAATATAAATATTTTGCAATTTGGCCGTCACAGATTGAGTTACAACATCAAAGGGGTTCATCTAAACCGACGGTTGGCTTTCATTGGGTTGGTCTGCCCTACAAGGCGACAGTCTGTATATTTCTAACAATATCTGAATAATCGTTCACAGTGAGTCACATTATCCAGAAGATAAACAAGTTGCTTCATGTCAAATTTTATTTTGGGCGAGGTATGGGCTTCGTTTTAGGTTGGTACGGCATTAATTTACCAGCCGGGTTCGGAGTGGGCTTGGGTTGGGCTAGGAAAGTGTTCCGGCTTTGTCCTGTTACGAGAGATATCGGATCAAAAGGAAGATATTTTCGGATGTGAAATGTCCTGCTTGTTTAAATGTCACTCTCTGGTAACGTTGTAAAGGATGTCCAGTATTGGTGAACCCAGTGCTAATCGCAATTTATGGGATTACGTTTATCTAATGCTAAGGACGAAGGTGCATCACAAAATGCGAAGATCCATTCCAGCTATAATAGGTAAACCCTATTATTTATTTATTGCTCCGTGAATGCTATCGCTTCCTCGCAGGGAAAATGGAACCAACCATTGTGCGAAATAGACGGGCACGTTAAGCGTTGGTTCGCAAATGCAAGGGATCGCAGGGAACCCGGGAAGCACAGAAGGTAAGTTTCGCAGACGAAGTACGTCTTTATCACTTGTTTTATACACGTACGTATTTCCTTCTCATTACTTCTCCGATTTCTGACTGACATACAGCATACAAAACAGTATATACACCAATTTGTAAATCTTGCTCTTTTACTGTTTTGCGGCTGGCAAATTCGTGGTAAAAGAAGGTTGGTATGGCCGATATCAATTTTATTTTCTTCATGCATTGCAGTTCGGTTTCCACATTGCTCTTCAATCTGAGGTGACTGATAGCACATTTTATACCTTTCCCGATCAACTACCAATTGGTTAGGCGTATAATTATTTCACTCTACTCTTTCAGGACTAATAAGATTTGAGAGAAATAACATGAAAAAGCACATGTAAACTGTGGACACGGAATCAAACCTGTGGGTTGAATTTCGTGTAAGTAAAGCGGGCGTCATTTTTGACGGCTTCTTCAATTTTTGTTATGGAATGGGAAGTAAGCTTGGCCTAGGACTAGATGTTAACTGAAATCGTTGGGTTGGGATTTGTTTGGCGCAGTGTAGCGGACGAAGGTAGCACACCTGACTAACATATAAACCAGTCTAGCCGGGGTTCTTCCCTGGTCCGGCCAAAGCCCGGCGGCTTTACGGCCGGTTTACGGCTGGGTTACCCGGTCGAAACCCGGCCGGGCACCTGTCGCGAACCCAGCCCTAGTCCGCCCGCTCCAAGCCCGGCTCAAGACCGTTCGGAGCTCGGCCGGGGCCCAGCCGGGAACTGGCTGGGTTCGCTACTTCGGATGATGTTAAGAGGTTCAGCTATAGGAGCACTAGGTCAGGACCCTCAAACCGAGGTAGGGCAGGTGGAAGGTCATCAGGCCCCGGATTATAGGAGGGTTTAGTGTTGACTAGGAATTTCCTGGTGTTTGCCATGGTAAATGTTATGGTTGATATCGCGTCCTGTGTGAGCATCGGGTAGAAGAATGGCGGTGAGTTAGTGCCCGTAATAAGAGCTGAGGCAAAATAACAGTTGAATGCCTCGGCCATATCTTCTGGCGAGTCAAGGTGGGTGCCATTTTGGATAAGGAATGGAATATTGTTGTCACTGCTGCGCGAGTTGTGAGACTTTAGCAGACTAGAGAGAAGCTTTAAACTATGAGGCTGTTGTGGTGCAGTCCATTCTGGCTTTTTGAGTTTATTTTCTGTTGCCGTATAGAGGCCACGGGGAGTCGGCTTATTCTGAATGCCAGAGAAAAGTCTCGATTCCTGAGGAGTAAGTTCTGGAGCTTACAAACCTTTTGTCGAAGTCTATCAATTTTGGTAGCCTTGGCTCTGATATGCCTAACGGTTGAAGTAATGCTATTTATGGAGGAAAGCAACTTGACGTAGAAAACATCAGCCGCTTTTTGGCGGATCAAACATGAGGAAGAAGTCATACCAGTCAACGCCCCGGAGAGAGGTAGGCAACTGGGCCCAGTTAGTCAGTCTGTAGATGTTTTGGTTCTGGATTTCGACAACTTCATGTAGGCATTATTCTTGTGTAACAGTGAAGTGACATATGACCATTTTGTGGTCACTACCGGGAAGGCTTCGTGTGAGGAAGACGCTCACGTCAAGGGAGCCATGAGCGAAGCCTAAGTCAAGCATATTGTTATGCCTTGTTGGAGTGGAGGCATGCTGTGTCCATCCCACAGTGTAGGTGTCCACGGGGAAATCGGATAAGTGAGGGGGAAAGTCGTTATACTCCATTAAAATTAAAGTCTCCTGCTGCGATCTTTGGACCTAAAGATAGGGTAGAAATATACTCTAAAGACCTTATAATACATAGAAATTCATAGAAACTGGAAGTGGGGGTTGGATAGAAGCGCTCAGTGTGGATCACAGGAACTTGAACGGAGAGCCAAAGAGGGTCGGGTATACAGTAGATCACTGGGCGGTGGAGGAGGGCGGTAGTAAATTCTTGTTTGGTGTACGCGAGCCAACCACCGCCTCGCAGCTTCATCCTGCTTACTCGAAAGGATTTATAGCCTACCAACAAGACAACGTCAGTTAGGATATGACCGGCTAACCGTGATTCTGTCATCAGAACAATGACAAAGCTAGAAGCAAGTACATGTTTCCTTTAGTCAATAATTTTCTCCAACGGCCAATGAAAATTCAGCAGAAGGGAAATCCTGCTTGCATTTTTGAGGTTACGGGGCGCTACGGCTCCACGGGGGGGGGGGGGGGGGGCAGCGGGTGACTACTGGAGCCGAGTGAGCTTCTGGCAGCCGAGTTGCCAGCCAGGAGAGTACTACCAAGTGGGGTGGTAACTGGGCCGGGGAAATTAGCAGATGGGTTTCGTGGTCGTGGACGGTAGCGTACGGAGTGGTCGCTTTTATGGGAAGCTTGATTGTAGGGTGTCACGTTTATGGAGACACCAGAAGGGCGATTGCCGTAGGATGCATGTTGGGTGAGACAATCTGGAAGACTAATGGGAAGCAGCATGGGATGCAGCGGCGGGTGAGAAGCACCGGATAAACGATCAATAAGTAAAAATGCGGTGTCTAATGGAGCCTTTGAAGGGGAAAAATGATAAAATCGGGGGAATGTTATTAGAGGTGACAGTGGGTCGTTATGGGGCGGAAGGTCTCAGTAGAAATACATTTGGTAACGGGTAAACGCTCATGAAATCTAGTAGAGATTATTACTGGACGGTAAGGTGATTTGGTAACGCGGGATAATAGATCTGGAGGAGGGCAAGGTGACTCCAGGCGGGGCCTTTGGGGCAAATCAAGTATAAATTGGGGGGGGGGTAGTAAATACGCTGGGGGATCAGTATAGAGGTGGAGGGCAGAGGTGGAGGAGCAACCATGGCTTATATAGCAGCCTAGTGAGGAGGATGATGAATGGCAAGGTAAGTGGGATTGTAGTGAGACGGGTACAACTTTATGGATAGAGTTTTTGAAGCGGCAGGCATCTCACATGGCTTCGCGGAATGAGCTTGAGGAGGTGAGGTAATAGCAAAAGTGTTGCCTGGGAGAGGTCTTTGGTAAGAGGGGTCATTTGGTATAGTGTGTGGCGGGGTCAGAGCGGAATACGGTGATGTTGGGTGGTGAGGAGGCAGAGGATGTTGGAGTTGAGGAGGGGTAAAATTGGGCATACCACGGGGAAGAAAAGGGTCAGGTGAGGGCCATATGTAGTGGTACCTGTTAGCAACCATGCTGGTAACTCGAAATGTGTGGTTTGGGTTTGGTGGGGCTAAAGATGGAGGCGGTACACCGGGTGGAAATTTTTTGACATGGCACTGCCCCTGTAGGCGTGGTGACGGTGGCATCTGAGTTGATGGATGTAGTACGTAGCAGTTGTGTACGCGGATCTCCGGGAGACCAAATAGACGCCCTAACGGGCTAGCTCCAGGGTGAACGACGTGAGTTCGTAAGTACTGCCGCGGTGGAGAATGCGGATGGGTAATAAGCCGTTTGGCTGGAGAGCAAGAGGTCATAAGTCGGCTGCCGATTGAAGCTGGGAGAGTGACGATGTCAGTGTACAGGAGGTCATGGCCATCAGGAGCATTAGGTGACAGGAGTGAAGTTGTGACCGAAGCAGCAGGGCACAAAGTTGTGGCTATCTGGTCGGTGCGGGGTGGCGCGTTGAAGTCTGGCGATTTGTTGGCTCGTTTGGCGGATAGACCAGAGCGTGAATGGCTGCTCGCTTTGAGGAGGGGCTGTATTGCTCGGCTAGGGTAGACAGTGGCGGAGACTGGGATGCAGCATGGAGCCTATCAGAGGGACTTTGAGGTGTTGGAGAGGAACGGGAAAAATTTAGGTTCATATTCTACGCTAATGCGCTGGTCAGCAGGAGTGGTGGCTAGTTATTGAGAGTGAGAGTTTGCTCAGGGGGTTGGGTGGTGCTGGACCAGAGGGTGGTGAAAGTGCTTGGTTGCCGGCAGTCAACCAAAGGACCTCTCTCTTCGGCAAAGTTTGGTCAGGGGTAATTTTTATATTTTCAAATGAAGTGGAATTTGCAACGGACTCCCTCTTTCGAAAGAATTCTACTGCATCGCTCTCTTTTAGGAATTAAAACAGTAGCGGGCACGCATTTTGATGTGGCCTTTTTCGGAGTCTCTTGCAGTAGCACTCGTGGTGTGACTTACTACATGCCGTGAGAAATGTCTGTTTGACTGAGGAACAGGGCAAACGATATGGAACAATAAAGACTAGGGCAGTTTGGTACTTTTTATCCTCCTACGGACTTCGGACGCAACTGAGTCCAGGAAAAGGCTGGCTGATAGGAGACTTTCGGATTTTGGATGTTTTAAGGGATTGGCAATATATGCAAGTGGCAACAGCACGGTCGGCGCATCATCCGTGGATCGTATTCATCTCTGTAACGACAATAGGCTTTGCTCAAGCGCATTATATTTGTTACCGGCTTCACTCTCTATACCAATCAGTGGTGTTGAACAGAATACCAAGGAGGTAGGACGTCGAGGTCGTTTGGTGCTTCCAGGCTGAACCCGGTTTGCCACTCGGTGAAAAAGGCGATCGTAGATGGCTCAGGTGTGATATCTCAAAGAAGTTTGATAAAAGTGCAGTTGTAACTCTGTTGAAAATTTCGGATTTTGTCGTTCAGAAAAACCCTGAATTGCCATGATGTTCTGATCGCTGAGCTTGGCTTTTAGATCGCAAACGTTTCATCACCAGTCGAGGTGACATCGTCAGTGCATGTGCGCCGTTGGTAATGATCTCTTATATTTACAGGTTTGTCATTAGTCCTGACCCTGAGCTTCGTAGACGACGTTGTGCCCAAGGCTCGACGTTTGTTTTTCGGCTTCGCCTCTAAGAGCTTGACCTTTGACTTTTGACGGTTGACTTCCCATTCGGTGAGCTCGAATTCTTTTCGCTTTGTGCTGTTATTTTCATTTTTTATATTTGAATTCTCGGTGAGTCAGTTCTGAAGGTGTATGTGCGTAAAAAACGCATATTCAATAATACGGGTTGAATGATTTTGGTCCACTAATTCCGTTTCTGGCATTCTTGATTAGTTCAATTGTCTGCTTTTCATCCGATTGTACACGTAATCCAACTCAATAGATCTATTGATTGAGTTGTTCAAAGAGTACCAGGCTCCTACAAACTCCCTTGCGTGCCTCGTGGCTGCTTGATCCAAAACCTCAACGTTGTCCAGATTGAACTTGTGTCCTTCTCGATCCTCGTGGACAAGTATGCGAGAGAATGGGTCATGTCTCTTCGTGGCCAGTTTATGTTCGCGCCTTCAAGTGGCAACTTTTCTCCCGGTTTGACCGATGTGGCATTTGTCGCAGTCCATACACCTGACTTTGTATATAACGTTTCTTCTTTCTTCGGTTTTGAGTTGTTTTTTTGGTTTTGATATGAGTTTTCTCATGGTTTTGGTTGGTCTGTGGGCAACAGTTGTGTCTTGGGATTGAAGAAATCTTGCAGTTGTTTCAAAGAAATTTTTGATGTATGGTAGTTTGGTCCTTCTGCTTGGTTTTGTACCTTGATTTATTTTCCAACTCGTCCCATACACGGTTCTTCTTATGAAGTTTCTTGGATATCCCTTTCGCTGGAACATTATGAAGAGGTAGTTTTATTCTTGCGTTCTCAGTTCAGTCGTGCCGCGGTGGGTTTTAGCTCTCGTGAATTGTGTCCGAATGCATGACTTTTTATGGTGATTTGGGTGATTGCTGTGAAAGCTTAATATATGATCAGCGTGTGTTAGTTTTCGATACACAGATGTCTCCAGTGTACCGTTGGCATTTCTTTTCACGAGCACATCCAAAAGTGCCAATTCTCCATTGTTCTCCGATTCCATGGTGAACTTAATGTCGTTGAAGACGTTATTAGTTGTTTTTTGTGTGTTTTCAATATCCGGGCTTTTTATGATGACGAAAGTGTCATCCACATATCTGACCCAAAGTTCCGGCCAGATCCTTGGTAGTGCAATGTTTTCCAGGGCCTGCATTATAGCTCCAGCGAGGAATCCGGATATTGGTGAACCCATTAGTGTTCCTTTGATTTGTTCGTACACTTTACCATCAAATTTGGAATAGGTGTATGGGCACATTTCCAACAGTTCTTAAGTTGTTTGTGCTTCTGGTGGTTTGTCTGGGTAGTGGTCTTTCGGGAGTTCTTTGGTTACTTTCTTTGCCAAGTTCAAATCAACCGAAGTAAAAAGTGCAGCGACATCAAATGAAATCATCACTTCGTCTTCTTCTTTGGTTACGTTTTTTATTCGTTCCAAAAACTGCTGCTCGTTGGTTACGGAGTTATTTGATCTGCATATCAGTGGTTTCAAACCTCTCCATAGTTCTTTGATAGAGTTATATGTTGAAGATCCATGGGCGAGAAGATGGGTCTGGGTGGAATATTTCTTTGTGTGCCTTCGGTAATCCGTAGAATCGTGCGTCGTTTGAGGCCTCAACTCTCATTCTCCAACATTCCTCTTCAGCAATTCTTTGCATGTCCTGTAACTTCTTCAGGGTTTTGCTGATTTTCTTTTCAAGTATTTCGGTTGGATCAGCGTCCAGCAGAAAGGACTCGCCGAGAATTCAAATATAAAAAATGAAAAAAACAGCACAAAGCGAAAAGAATTCGAGCTCACCGAATGGGAAGTCAACCGTCAAAAGTCAAAGGTCAAGCTCTTAGAGGCGAAGCCGAAAAACAAACGTCGAGCCTTGGGCACAACGTCGTCTACGAAGCTCAGGGTCAGGACTAATGACAAACCTGTAAATATAAGAGATCATTACCAACGGCGCACATGCACTGACGATGTCACCTCGACTGGTGATGAAACGTTTGCGATCTAAAAGCCAAGCTCAGCGATCAGAACATCATGGCAACCAAAAACCTGAGCTGCATCCAACAGAAATACTTAACATTATTGAGTCCCTGAAGTATTCTATATTTTGGCCATATCTTGAGGGGATTGATTCAAGTTTTTACCTAGGTAACTTAGGGGAAACTGAACCAACAACAGCAGGGTTAACGACATGGTGTAAAGCAGTCAAGTAGAGGAGCCATCAGCTATATTTCACGGAAAATCCTCACTGTCGCTGAAGTAGCCAGGCCATCCGTCGCTACAGTGCCTGCTCATCAACATCTGACAGTGTCGCTTCAGGTTTTTTCTGTAGTGGATTCCAGCCTGGAACATATTTTTTGAATTTCTAGAAGCGTACAAAATCGATCACGACTCGCTTTATAGCAAATCCTGAAGCAAATCGACCTGAGAATCAGAGCAACCATTGAACGGTGGTTAAGAAATCGTTTACGTTGCTATTTCGGTATCTAACTAAACAAGGCGTAAGTACAAAAACAGCGCAAGTTCCACTTGACTGAATTTCATCTCAGGCCAATGTGAAGAGAGAATCTAAGGGGTGCGCAAAGTTCAAGCTCAACCGGGCCATAGATGTTCAATAACAGTTGCACAGTGCTTGCTCAACCCAAACAAACCGAAAGTAAACCTCGTCGGCCTCGATCAGGTCAGAACACTAGGCGAATAAGTAAAACGAATGAGGAGCAACAAAAAGTAGAACTCACCGGCCTTTGAGCTTGTCCGGCGGGTTTCATTTCGGAAGGCGAGAGTTTTGTTACGGTGTTCCAGTGGTTTTAACAGAGGACCACGTGGGCGGTGTCGCGCTTGCTTACTTAAGCTTTATAGGCCTTCACTACGGTGGCTTTTTATCCCTCAGAAGAAGAGTATCGTATATTCCACAATTGCTTTGGTTGGGAGGCCAAGCGGCACGGACTAGAATGTAGGTTTACTAGTGCTAATCGGAGAAACTGAGCCCCAACCCGTGGTTGTGACCCACGAATACAAGTATCAGGCCAACATTCGCCTTCTGGAAGCAAGGGGCATCATTTCAAATTTATATTCCCTGAATACGGCCAAGATGCGAACGAAGGTATTTTTTGCCGAAAACTCGAAGAACGCCTACCCAAATAAAGCCGGTCCAACACCGTTTTTGGCACATCTGAATGCGAAATTTGGCTGGATGTCACTGGACTATGTGCATTTCTAAGTCTTATTTGCAATAGATTCCTGAGGTGCGGTAAAATGGGAAGGTTTTTGGCCCCGTGCTCTGTAGTAGTTCGGACGTCTGTACACGCAGTCCAGTACGCTTTGTCCCTGTTTCCAGCACTCATCTATGCAGATGAAGTGAAACATCAACGAACAGGTCATATAGATGCCGTGGAATCACTATGTGACTGGTTAGTACGTTACACATCAAAAAAGGCGTATCTCATCCAGTAAATGAATGAAGACTTAAGTACCAAGTGCAACCGAATACGTTCTCGGTCTCCTAGTCTGGTCTTGTCTCCCAGTAAGCGTGGTCCAGGCACGTGCCGTTCCATTACGTACTGTTTCTCCAGTACATGGAATTTGCACATTTAACCTCGCGTCACGGAGTTACCATGCACGAAAAACCTTAACTTGCGCAATAACCCATACCAGATAGAAGAATGTGTTGGAAACTTAGGACTGTAATGCAGGGATTGTAAGGAAGCTGGGCAAAGTCATTCGGTTTATTTTGGGTTTGCGCGAGACTGTGTGTTGTCTTCTTCCTCGAAGAACTTTGGGTGACCTCACTCACCCTCAAAGCTACGCTTGCAAAGATTGGTGGAGCATGTACTAAACCAGATCGTGCTGGGAAAGAGACACTTTTCCGTGATGAATCTTGGAGTTAATATCTCTGCCGTCCCTTCTGGAGCTTGGTTTTGATCCCATCATTTGGCTCGCTTGTGTACGTTTAAATGAATTGGTCTTTCGGGGGATTTTGTCGATCTCGTTTTTGGACAGTATTCCTTTCTGTTTCCTCGCCGGCTGTGCTTGCACTCGGCTTGAATTTTGCTTTGCCGTGATCTTCGTTTGCCTTTGCGTATTTCTGTTGCTAGTATTGCCCCAGCACTACCATAAGTAAAATACACTCTTACATCTGACCTCCTACACAAATTCTTTCTGTCTATTTAATGGAGGGGTCTTAGTTGGTAAATCGCTCTGAAACCTCAAGGAAGACGTCCGAAGGCCGCAGTCGAAAACTTATTTCATTGGCGGGACCCTTTCCATCTTGACGATTCATCCTTCGGACGAGTTTTTGGTTTTTGTCTTGTTTAGCCCTCTCATTCTCTTGCACAATGTATTGACTTAGATGCATTATAGCACCGTAGTCATCCTTGAGCGCATGTATATATTCACCGGCTTCAGATCAAGCAAGGTGTCAAAGCAACAACAACAATAAGAAATTGGAGAAGTGTACAACACAGTGAACAGACCGTCAGTGATAGAAAAATGCCGATTTTTCAGGGGGCTTTTCACTGTAAATCTTTTGATGTTTTTTGTCTGACTGTTTGCCGGAAAGACATTTTTGTGCTCATCGGGCACAAGAGCTTAAGATATGGAATGCTTTATATTCTCGCCACCGACTTCTTATCCCAGCAATGTCCCTTAACTTTTCTAACCCTAGATGATCCTCATCCCCTGAGCCCCAGCAGCGGAAGCGGGAAGCTCCAAAAGAAGCCACTGCCGATGCCAGGTTTTTAAAACCTCCAGGCCAAGTCACGGCCTGGCCGCCGCATCGCTTCTTCTAGCCTTGCCGAGAAGGTGCAGGTAGAGCACGGAGAGGTAGACGATGGGCAGGTATTTGGTAAACTTAACCTAGCCACCGGAAGGGGTGTGGAGCGATTCCTCTGTTGAGAAGGCAGGTATTCACGCATAACACAGGACGGCATATTTCGTCATTTCTCAGTCGATGCTTCCACCGTAGGCCGGCAATGCTTCGTAGAGTTAGGTTATAAAACACAGAAGGGCGCCCAGCATCCTCAAAGCCATATGGCCAGGTCTCGCAAACGTAGACCAAAATATTGCTAACCGTCTCCCAGGAGCGGACCAGATATCACGACGGAGCCGCAGATGTTGTAGGTTTGCAAGGCCTGCTCTAGCTCCCTGTGATCGTGAGCTAAACTCTTCCGTAACACCTCCCTCTGCTGTTATCAAGCCCCGAGGCACCTTAAGTTGTCGACCAACTCAAGCTACTCATTGCGATGGGCGAGGGCGGGCATAGGCTCCTGCCAACCTCGAAAAATCACTTTCGACTTGGAAGACGCGAAGAGCATTCTGTATCTGGATACCGCAATCGTCAAGCGGTCCAAAACATGTGGCTTTGCCAGTGCATCGTCATTAAGCAAGGCAACACTATCGGCATATGCCTTGTGGAAAACTCTGCTCCCTGGGAGTGGTTCATCTCCACCGTTCCGGGTACCAGACGAAGCATCCTGTAAAAAGTCCTGTATGGAAATAATGGAGAGAAATGGGATACACGGCCACCCTGTCGAATTCCACTGGAGACGAAAAATTGGGACTAAAGCTGGCCTTGGGCCCTTACCGGACTTTGGGCGCAACGAAACTACTCTTTGAGCACTGACATGCTTCTGAGGTGCTCCAAATCTCAACCGACATTTCCACAGAGCAGTCCTGTCAATGGAGCCGAAGGCCGCCCGAATGTACAGGAACACAACTACTGTCTGTCTTTGGAAAAAGTGACGGTGCTCTAGCCTTTGTCGGAAAGTGAAGATTTGATCGATACATCCACGATGGGAGCAAGACCCAGCCTGCTCCTAGCGATTCTACTTTTCAAGTGTTTGGCACAACCTGCGAGGTACGGCAGAAACGAGCGGTTTCGACTTTACTGGGATAAAGCTTACACCAATATGTTTAGCACAGTCCCCTCAAGAGGAGTTCAATAATCGACAAACCCTCCAGGCTGGGGCCTGCGCAGAATTCTAAACTTCCGGAAATGGAACCCAAAGTCCCCTAACTGGCCGCACCGCACCGTCTTTGGATAAGGCTGGGGGAACGCCATAGGGGCCCGACAATTAGTATAGTATAGTATAGTATAGTATATCTCTTGACCGTGGTCAATACACATGCACAAGGCAAGATCAGAGTGTACAGCAGTACATGTCAATGCGAGGTGTTCACAAATTCTAAATTTATAAATCACACAGCAACCGAAATACACCAGTAAAGTCATGTGGTGTTTGAGTGAACAAAAGTGGTGATGGTTGAGGCGGGAATTCCGAATCGTTTTCGAAATCCCTGGGGGCGGTGTTGATAGCTGGGCAGTAGTGGGATTGCTGATATAAGCGACAATTGGACGGTCACTAACGAGTAATCGGGCGGAGGAGATGCCAAAAAACATTGTTAGAAATAAAGCAAGCGTGGGGCTTTCAAAGTGCAGTCAGAGATAACAGCGGAATATTGGACGCTGATCCAGCATTGGGTAACTAATTGTGGAGGAAGCATGTGAAATAAAGGCAAGTGATTCAAAGGTGATAATAAAACGGACCTTTTGTGCAGGTGATTACAGTGTCATATGGAAATTCAAATGAAAGCGAAAAGCTTCACAGGGACTTCAGTGAACTATTGAAGAGCATTAATGGTGTATGGACATATAACGGACTTTTAAAGAAAAGAAAAGCCGTCAATGAAACGGATTAGTGGAGACAAACGTCAATGGTTCGGCTAGGCAGGAGTTGGCAGAGTGTAAAATGTTTTTTTTGTATTTGATAGAAAATTGTTAACCAAATTATGGTTGGCTGCAGATGGCCGGTATTATGTTCCGTAAAGACCTTGGTTGCAGATGGTGGCAGGTAGAATGTTGAGGGAAGCAGATAAAAAGGGGCTGGGTTCCGGTCATTGGTTTCGTACTGCAACGCGGGAAGAACTGAACTGTTGGGTTGGATTATTTGGGAATAGACGTTGAGCGGATGTGTTGATGGTTGGTGTCAGGAATCATCTCTGCGATCCGGTGAGACTTTCATGAGGTTTTGCTAATCCGTGTACGGTGGCTTCCTGAGCCCTGGATCTCCTCTCAGATCTCCGTCGAGGAAGATGGATCTGTCTGGACTTGTGCTAAAGGAGCTGCAGGGGAAGTAGAACCTAGAGCCAGCCGAAATGAACCTAAAAGTGATCCACCCAGCTATCGTGACTTCGATTCCGGCTGTGAATATGCAAACCATCAGCCACGCAGGTATTTCATTTGGACCTGGTGGCTTCCTCCCAAAGACTCAAATGAAGTGGAACAGCTTGCAGGCATTTCCCATGCCCGCAGCACGTTCCATTTCCGAGGCGCCTAGCAATCACCAAATTTCGCGGTCCCCCGGGAAACTCGTGTTCAGAGCATATCTCGTTTCGGGACGTGCTGCATCACACATGCTGCCAGCCGGAACCAACTGGCTTGCGTCGGCAAAGCTCAGAGATTCAGCAGGAACCCAGGGTCACGAGGCTCACCCAGACAGACCTTAGCCCAATATATCGGCAAAATTCAAAGCATTCTTGACGGGTTAGCGGTGCGGGTTTATATCATCGCGTGGGGCTACTTCTAGCTTTTAAGCTCGCAGCATCTGAAATACGGGTAAGCGAGACTCACCGCAGAGCTTATTGCTATCTGACAGCTGTGGTAGCGAGCTTTCTGGGGGCCCACTTAAACACATAGACAGCTTAGTGCAAGCTAATGCGTAATCGGAATCAAGGAGGGTGACCCAGTAGCAGCTACAACCTAGAGCAAAAATCCGCCAGTTATAGCCTATGGCGGCCCCAGTGAACCTCGGCCCACTGTTGACTCGAAGAGGACGAACCATAAGTGGCTTACCGGAGACCAGAAAGTCTGAAGTTCGTACTGAGGAGGAATAGGCTGTGTTCTCAGAACACGGCCAGGAAATGTTCCTTGTTTTCCAAGCCACGGGAATTTAGTCCAATAGAACTTTCCAGATGAGCTCCGTTCGACGACAGCCAACCCAACCTGATATTCAGATCTCCTGCCAAAATCGCGATATCAGCCAGGCTTGCCTCACGTAAGGGGCAGTATAACTTGTGGACAGAGATCTTCTTTGATTGCATCTGGGCTACAGTAGGTTGGTTCATGCGCCAAAATAATGAACTGTTCGCGCCTATCACGGCGGCGACTGCTCACTAAACGCAAACCCCTGGGTCTGATTGCGCACAAAGGGCTGTCTGCCGGGATAGAGTCTAGCAGTACAGCTTCAGCTCTTTCACTGAAAACAGTGCCAAGGCCGGAAAAACCAGAAGCCACAGCCTCAGCTTCTCCAGAAAAACTTCGGGAAAAGGTCACAGAACGATTGGAGGGGGGGGGGGGGGGGGGCAAGCGAATGATGGAAGTGTATTTTCGGATGTGAGTATATCGAATGCAAAGTACATTTATGTCAAGGGATTCAAGCGTACGAGCTAAACCCACCCGTTGTTCTATGCGCTCCAGGGTTTTAAAGCTTAACGTATCTAGTTTGAATGGCTATCAGGAACAAAGTAGGTGTCTGTTGGTGTTAGCTGGTTTGATGAGACTCGGAAGCTAATCGAAGATAGACAAGAAGGAGCACAAAAAGTATTTTCTTCAGTAGCACTACAGCAGACACGGTCGACCGAAGAAGCCGTGGGATGTGAAAACGGGGCAGAAAGTGGAAATAAAAAACAAGTTGACTATGGCGTACGAGAGCTTTTGTTCGCGTTCACGAAAGAGTGTGTAATCAGAGTGATAAGGGTCTATCGTGAGTGGTAGCGCTGAAAGCTAATGTACTACCCGGTCTCTCAGTCCAGAGTAGACATTTTGTTTGAGGCTGCATCCCCAGCCGGTGCGCACGCAAGGGCTTTCTACGAGGCAGCAGAGCTGTTCCATATGAGCCGGTGACCAATGGTATGGTTCATTTGCCTCTTCTGGTAACCATTAGAAGCCACTAAATGGAGGCTTTGTTCATTCGCCCTCCACTTGAGGTCAAGCATCCTGAGTGCCCAGTAACCTCAGCCGCCACAGACGCCCGTAAAAGAAGCGTTGTATGCCTCGCGCCGAATCAAGGTCAGGCCGTTTTTCCTAGACTGACTCTAAGTCTACCAATCCGGCATTCTTTTTCATCTTATCACTTTGATGGGTGCACCATCAAGAGAAGACTTTGAGTACGGCTTTCGAAATAGGGGCTGCCTCAGAAGCACGATCACTTGGGAGCATTCCGAGAGGTGCTAAGGATGGGCAGTCAACTCGGAGCTTGCAAGGCCCACCCCCTTCCATATGAGGTCTTCAGAGGCATTAGAGGAGGGCATATAGCACCAGGAAGATCTCACTTTACCTAGAGTAGCTTTCAAACCAGAGGCCTTTATCACCAGCAAACCTGACGTTCTATTCTCAGCACTGGAGCTATGGTTCGGGGGCGTAAGATACTCCACCAAAGCCGGAGGTTATCCTACTCATCACGGGCATTCTTTGGTGGAGATGTCGCAACAGCTTTGATCTTAATCTCAAACCCTCCCCGGAAACGGCCTTATGATTAGCCTAAGAAGACTGTTTTCCACATCCCTGGGGGAACAGTTGAGTCGCCCGCTGGCAAGGCACCACATTGGTGGGACCAAGCCCGGCAGCTGTCGAGCAATGCCTGGCCAACTAGCACAAACCCAAGACCAAAACAAGACTCATTCGTGGTTTCAATGACACTGGATCACGGAGTGGGAAACTTCACAAAAATATATACGAACCCCATACGCTCGACCACAAAGAACCCTAACGGAGCCTAGTTCACGGGGCGAGAAAAAGAGCATTTGAGCCACACTAGTCCGGCAAGTTACGACAAAATCGCTTCTTGGACGAGAATACGCAAATATTGGTGCACAAGTATATGGGTCTCACAAAACACAGAAACCACGCACATACTCGGGTTTTTTTAAGAACCCGAAATATTCTGATATTCTTAGAGGATTTTCCGCGTTTATTCGTTATACCGCCCATCAAAGTCAGTCCGGAGTCGGCAAAGTCAAATGTCTGGAATTTGGGCACTGATTCTCTCTACCTGCCTAGGCCATATTGTCAGTGCGCTTTAAGACCGCCGCTCCCATCTGGAATCTGCTCACACATGTGTAAGCCATCGCACACATTTCTGCAGTTACTTCAGCAAGTCGTTACTCCGCAGCAGTTGTATTCTGTTCTCGTCTGCCGTTATTCACCGGCGTAGTTTGTAGGACTTAGTGCATGTTTGCGAAAGCAAATGGCAAACGTGGACAGGGGTTCCTAGTTCACGTGCCTTGTTTGAGGAAACAGATATATCTGCGCAAGTGCATATAAGTGAATGAGCTTGCCTGCGTAAAAATAACGATAATTACATCCTGTGGAATCCTTCGCGTTATTGTCAGCAATAAGCTGGAACCCATGAGACAGTATCATACTCTATTGGAAGTGATGGGCAAACTGCCGATTATGTGTGCGTATGGGTAGGTGGGAGAGCGGGCCTGAAAGCAGCAACTACACTTCACGGATCTGTTCTTGCAAAGGGCGAACAATAATTGGGGACCCACTTCATCATTACTGCTCAGTGGAAGTCAGAAACAAAAAAAGCAGGTCGTTAGCAGCCTGTATCCAATAACCAGTGTGAATGCGTGTTAAGTGTGAAAAAGATTGTTGTTACGGCTGGGCGTGCAGCAGTAAAGTTAGGTGTGTATATTTCCCCGCTTTAAGACTCACAGTTGCAAATGTTCACTCGACTGAGTTTGCTGCTTCGGGTGATCCCTATTTTCACGCGAGAACGTTAGCGCTACGCACATCGCGAGTCAATGTTTCCTTGGTGGTCTTAAACTCAGTCTTTCTTAACAACCCTTCGGAACTCATAATGATTTTTCCGGGAATCCTTGGAGGCCGTGAACTGAACTGAACCTGTTGGTCAGAGGTAACTGCTACCAGCCCTGAACGTTCCGCCCATGGTTGGGCACTTTAGGCAGGCCGGTATAAACGACTTTGGAGCTGTGCCACTTAATATATCTTCTATCCGGTCTCAGCAAAATACCAACAAAGTCCCATCTATCAAACCAAAAGGGAAAAAGCGAATCGTTGAACGGATGCGAAAGTGTATTCTCAATAAGGTAGAACCGAAAAAATTCCAATACTAGAAATACAAGGAAAGAAAACGGAAGCAACTGCAAATAAGACAGAAGACCGCGACTTTTCACTGTGGACGGCTAACCAAGGCAAAAAGGATTCAAAAATGACGTCGAAGGAAACCACGGAAAGGTCAACCCAGTTAGACCTGCGCAATCAAAAAAACGATCGGTTCAAAATTAAGCTTAAGAAAAGAGCGCAAGGAAAAAACATTTAACGGGGTTTCACAAATGGGCCGTTTCCTCATAACGGTGGGGATCAGTGCACCCGCAAAATCGAAAAATGTTCAAGCAGCCATCGATTCAAAAAAATCCTGGCCAGATAACTCGCTCGATTCCGCTGCCATATGTGTCTACCCCGGAGAGTCACTGGCCCCTAAAATGTAGAATTTGATCTGAGTGCCAAAAAACCGTTTGGAACAAATGCTAGATAAGTGAGGTCGCCGAATGATACCGGAATCACAAGGAGATTATCCAAGATTCTCTCTACCTCCGTCATCACAACGTTCACTGTTTCATTGTCCGGTGGTTGTTGTTTGACTAGGGACACCAACACTCTTCTAGCGGACCTGATTGAGCGATCACGTACTCCACCGCGGTGGTTGGCCTGTGGGGTGTTGAGGTGCAACTGGATGTTGTGTGTGGCTGTAGCTGATCCCCATTTAGACCACGATTCCAACGCAGTAGCCCCCATTAGACACTAGCAAAATTTGACCCGTTGTCGGAGAGGATGTCCACCGGCGCAGTCCTGTTTGTGAGGCCTTGCAGTGCTCGGAAGATAGAGTCAGCTAGCACCGAGTGCGCCACTTCCGGATGTACAGCTAGGGACTGCACCAATGTTGTGGTACACCCGTTGCTCTTCTCTATTTTTCTCGTATCTGGCCCACAGAGTTCTGAAACAGTCAAGCCGAGTGTCGCTAAATGGCCATCATCCTTGGTTCACCCTGATGTTCAGTAGTAGAGCGACATGCTGCTTATCCGCGGCCGCCGTACGTCTTCTACATGGCACAAAAAGTCTAATTGCACGTTTGACGTTCGCTCCTCCCTTAACAATCAATACCGCCCCCGGATAGCGGGGTCGTCCACAACTTCAATGGGTAGGTCTATCACGGGCTTCCGTGCAGGTAGTATTACGGTGGGTTTCACGTCAGAGCTTGGGCGAGGGATTTTAGTCTTTCACCTGCCCTTAACAACTCATCGGCGATTTCCTCATTTAGGGCTATTAAACTGCTGTTTGTTAGTAGAGGCCTTAGTTACTCATTCCCAACTGTCCAAGACTCTGAATCTCTTGGACAAGCGCGTCGCATTGTATCATCCCAATGGAGTCATACTGCGCGGAGTGCAACTGATCAAATGTAACGGAACCTGCGCGCCCACTGCTAAACAGGTCGAGACCATTTACGGAAGGTAAATGCCTCTCAAACCTGGTCAGCCATGCTAGAGAGCTATGCAACCTTGTCCAAGGGGAAATTTAGTCAACCATGACAGGCGAGTTGTCGGTTCGGCGGCGACTACCGTCATCACAGTGCCTTTGATTTCGATCTCTGAAACAGAGGTGCTCCCAATTCGAAAAACAGGTCAGCCCTGTTAGGGCACATGCAGGAATTCGGGCTCGCCGGTAGACGTGTCCAGCCACCGGAAATACGTCACACCTTTGGAACATGAGTCTGTCGGGTTTCCAGTGGACTCTACCATGTTGACAGACATACAGTGGTTTCGTCATGTATGACCGTGAGCCTGTTGACTACGAACGTGCTGACGCCGCTCCTGACGTTCTTGATGTGGTGCAGCACAATGGTCGCTTCTGTCCAAAACCTGGCTTGCTCAACACCCCGGTCCGCGCACTACAGTCTGGAAGCCAACTTCAGCGCCTATCAGGAGACAAGCAAGTCAACCGTTTGATCTATACCACTTGAAGGTATGAAGTGGGAGGCTTGTATGTTCCCTAGATTCGTAATCCTGATCGTCAACTCTCTAATCTAGTTCGTCTTCTGAGCCCAGTGGCTGCTCCTCCTCGACTTTTTTCCTGCATAGGCGCCGCGGTAGACATTTTCCGGTCGGCTTTCACTGGAAAACGAGATCGAGGGGGTCACAGAGACTGGTGACAGCTGAGAACATTCTCCTGGGCCTACTGTCTCCTTGGAATCGGCCGTTCCAAAAACGAACACACCAGTCAGCTTTCCACCGTAGTCCGGGTGTGAGCTTCGCTGTAAGTGATGATCCATCTAACCCTCGAACTCTTCCCGCTTTCTCGTTGCCCTAAATGGCACCCAAAGCCCAAGGTGCTTTTGGAGCCCATTCTGTAGTCCAGCATCAATCGTTCCTGAGTAATTCCGTCAGGGGATGCAGGTGCATTACAGCCGTGTCAATCTCGTCAAAAGGCCTGAGGCATTCGCCGAGGAAGAAGTTGTGGCACACGCCACGCCGGATGACCGATTCTGTGTACCTAGCTGCAGTCCTCCGTACAGCGTAGCTTGCAATGAAGGGAAATTATGTTACCTCGAATGGATGAGTGGTCGTCCGACATTCCAGCACAGAGATGTTCATATGGTTCCCCGCCCATCACGTGAATCGTGGCGCATCTCTGTTCCCCGCTGATTCCATCACTTGCAAGATTATTCCCCTATATCGGCTAAAGCTGCTACTCTGCTGTCCCTGAAGGGACACTAGACCTCAATTAGTGGGGTTGTTCAGCCTGTCCAGCCAGTCATTCAGTGACTTCCTCCGAAAAGTTGCAAAGCAGTCAAAGAGAACGCGGAGCTTTCCGGGCTCTCTGGGGCTGAAAAATGGATGATGCGGCAAGTACCATATCCCCTCTCTAAACTTCAGGGTGGCAGTTACTTTTTCTTTGTGACCAAGTGTTTCAGTGGGCATCAAGGGGTCTAAGTACAGTTCACAAAGGTGTTCATCGCGGCCTAGCTTCTTCGTCAGTAGAAACAATATGCCAAGAACGTAGCTCCTGCTATCTACAGGGCGACCGGCCTGCGGACTTCATGATCGAGGCAATTTGAAGTGATTCTACAGGCCCCTCATCACCTCGGATACTATTTCCAGTGCAAGTCAATTCTCTCGAGGTGTCGATAAATGATTATCTTCGAATTCGTGGAACCGACGATCGTAAAGGAGATCAACTGTTTATCTAATTCATCTTTTTCCGCAGTCAATATACCAAGCCAAGTTGACCCATGGGTCCGTACATTATCCAAGCTAATGTCATGCGCACTGCATAGAGCTCCCGACTGCTTGTTACTGTGTCGTCCAGCACCCATTGGGCTTCTGGCTCGTCGCAAGCAAGTAGGAGATCCACTCTATCCTTCTCACACTTTACTATTGTCACGAACTAAAGACGGGGCTACCTGGATAAAATGAAATCTACCGACTTCGGCGCTCACATCAAAAAATCACTCAGCGTGAATGCTTCCTTGGCCTGGTTATGTTCACTGTTGTCAAGATAGATCAGTTGCAGCCTTTTGCAGCCTGCAGCAGTGATTTGGGTCTCAGAAACGGTGCTCATTGCTAGTGATGTGGTGCTTCCTCACGAAAAGGTCCTTTACCAGTGTCGTATCGCTTCCGCAGCCCGCAAAGGCTGGGGTTCTGGCCACTTCATTGAAGGTCACCACTGCTTCACCCATTAGGCTCAAATGAGATGGTTTCTTAGTAGACCGAGATATTGAGCTGATTAGGCTCGGCTTCGAATTTTCCTTCGACGGGGTTGACGCCAGCTGGTGTGGCCCTTGATGATGTCTTCCCGAACAATCTTCCTGGTCGGATCTCGCTTTACCACGGCAACCAACTGCTGGGCTTGAGTTAATGAGGTATATGACTGACGCCCCTGCCGCCTTAGCCGTTTTCCAAAGTCCATTTATTGTAGCCCCGGGGAACCTTGAGTAAACTGTAATTCTCTGTTTGAATACTACTAGTACTAGTAACAACGGTATAGTTCCCGGCCGCGGCCGGGTCCCATACATGAGCCCATGATAAGGGTATACAATGTTTCCCAGCGAGTGAGGACGTTACAAGTCCTAAGAGAAGGGGTAGCCCACCTTAGCAATAGGAGAATACAATTGGGTAGAGTTATTCGAGGTACAGTGGCATCGGTATGCACCTTAAGTAAGAGCCAGCTTCCATATAATTAGGGCAGCTTGCTGCGGTCCATAGAGCGTTATTCAAAATTTCACGGTCACTTCAGGAAGTTTCGCGATGACTTATACTCTTGTAGATGAATCGCACAGCGAAATGATCAACGATATATCTTACACTGAATTGTTCTGAAGCTGAACAATATTTCACTCATGTGATAGTTATCCCGTATACGTGCATAGATGCATTCCTAAAACCACTTTCTTAGTTCTCCAACCATTTTGGGACAGAAAAGGCAGGTAAAGGCAAAATGCGTCTCGGCGAGTAAAAAGCGTAATAACTGAAAACTTATAAATTTATGGTCTGAAGCCTAATTTAATTACTTAACTGGTGATTTTCAACTTACACTTGCTCTCAAGCTACTCGTGGTCTCCGTCATCTGTGGTGGAAATGCCTGTTGCTGGCGGCAAAAACGTTCCCTCCACAGAAAATCTTGTAGCAATGGCTTTTGCCTTAGAACCCACCTGTTGCATAATGTGTTGCCGTTCCTGAAGTCAAGTCCATAATTATAGCAAGAGCTCTCGAGATGAGACACGCCAAAGGATCCCGCCACCCAGCTTTTGCTTACTTTTAAGAACATTAGTGCCGTTATTCTGACAGTTTCTCCTGGTTCAGACGGGCTCGCCATAAACTCTCTCATGCCTAACAATCCAGTCCTCTTATTTTGATTATAATTCCCTACAGTTATGGAATTCTCCATCCTTCATTTATCTACAAACCACCGAACAACCACAGTGGCACCTTCCGCGACATCAGCCAAGGAGGTCAAGATAAGCAACGGTGACGAACATATATATGCACTGAATAATTTTGAATTGATACAATTCACCACAAAACTTGGGATATCATTCTTACCTTCCGCATGTAAAATTTCTTCACGTTCAATCACTCTCCCCAATTTGCATGCCTAAAGCCAGTCTGACGAACATCAATGTTGGACCACTAGACATTATCATATAAATACTGGCGATAGCAAAGACCCAGCAGGGCGTGAAATTGGTAAAACTAACGTTGTCTCAGGATGAGGAGAACACTAAACCGGCAGGAGAGAGGAAGGAGTGACCGAGGATGCTTTTTCGGGTTCACTGGGGCAACACACACAACGGGTAAAACTGCACAACGGTAAGTAATAGAACATTTATGAATAAAGAGGGGACCGAGATCCCGCAAACTATACGAGATGATCACCAGGAATATTGGGTTTCATCCAGTGATTAGAATCCAAAGCTGGTGGAAGAAGGATGGGGTCCCATTATAGGAAGAGTGGATTGCTTAGCGGAATATCATAGATGACGAATGCTATATTGAAAGGGAGAAGACGGTAGGAGAGTTTGCCTGGACTTAGGTACAACTGCTCTATCAAAATGATAAATATATTATTTTACCGAGTTTTCCAAGGCTTTTGGGCTTCCCTCCCGAGCTTATAGGTGAGAATGGCTTGCACTATCCTGGCTCCGCGTGTCCACCATTTTGAGACACTCTGGGAGGAATGGCTTCGCCGACCCTTTATTGAGATTGATTCCTCTGCGTGGTTGCTGTTCTCTAGAAGTTGGTGAAGTTAGGTTCGGACCAGGCGTAACATAGCAGTGGGTGATTTGTCAGTAATAATCAATAACCAATAATGGTTTATTTCGGGTTACCCCGAGGAATGCTGTAACGCCAGATCAAACGGTACGATTGGACGTAGAGTCCAAATTCCAAGAGGGTGATTCAGGTATATGCACCAGACATTGTACAGGAGAAAGTAATTAATTTACTCTTTAAGGCGGCGCCCGGCAAATTTGAACCCAAGGTTGGGTGGCCAACCCGGCCAAGTCAGGGTCGAGTTGGTCCGAGGTAGTAGACTCTTCCTGAAATAGTACAAAATGGGGGGCTATGCAACGAGAGAATCAAACAGAATTGACGGAAGTTTTGTTCACCTTGAGGAAAAAGAAGTTTCCAAGGGGGACATGAACAAGCTATAGCGCTCCACGGAGTATGGCACGACTTTGGATTGAAATCAGACGATAAAAAGAATGAATTTGCAGACAAACAACAATCAAAATCTTTCGAAGATTTGCCTTGTAACGTTCAGCGACCAAATATCGGCTGAGTCCGTTAAATCGTTGCGCACATTGTTTACTTTCATAAAAGTGGAATGTGATGCACCAAAACGGAAATGGGAACTGGGCAACAAATCAATTTGGGATGCGTCGCCGTGATAGTCGCAGATACACGGTTTTCACAGATGAGTATTTTAATGACAAGTAAGTACTTACCTTTGATTATCGTTATCTAAGGGCCGAACGTGATGACCAGAGAGAAACGCGAGGATCAAAACTGTCTAAGAGGATTTACCAAGATAGAATAACGGATATGAAAAAGCATCAAACAACCGATAAATACAGTTGCGAAGTTGGGCGGTGGATCAGTTGACAGGTGAAATACAACCTGCTGGTATTCTTTATAAGAGATGGATCCTAAGATGGCGAAAGATCAAAATGCTGCGATACGGATGTCTCTCAGATATATGGGGAGGGCATGAATCTTTGCAAGGTGAAAATATTGCAATGCTAAAGCCATGTGGGCAAACAGAAGGACTGATAGAGAGAGCGAACTATCACAGTATCGCCGACCGCTGGGATGCTCTGGAGACGAATGTTCCTCAGTGAAATGTACTGTTTGAACCTTGTGAGACGGAAGTGTATGGCAACATTAAATGTGACTTTTTGTAAATATATCAACAACTGTGATAAAATAAGAGCAATATTTATCTCGGGGACTGGTTAAGTTTGCGAACGGGACAAGCAGGTGGTTTGGCACGAATCATCGGGAGAAAGGATCGTGAAAGGTAAGCCGAGTACGGAAACGGTCTTTTAACCCCACGATAATTATGGTCTAGGGAATGTTAATTTTTCCGGGCGTAAGAAGTGATAAGGTAAGGTGGGGAAGATGGAGACAAGTACAAAGAAAAATAGGCGATAACTGGTGGAGATAGTTCCATATTTGCAGCATTTCGGGTGAATAAATGTTTTTTTTTTTGCCGCAACCGGTGCTGGTGGGTGGGGCTGAACATGCTCTGGACACCCATACTGGAAACCATTTTTGTTGACAGGAGGTGTGATCCGCTATCCTAGCTTCGCCCGCACATCGTTGCAGACTTCCTGCACGCCTGATGTGCGCCGGCCAAAGCGGTGGATCTGACCGCGCCCCGCACCGACGGGCTTCGCATGAGTGATATTGGCGTTGTCACATAGAGGTCGAATGGTCCAGGAGCTTGCGACCAGGTTACGAGAGGTCCCGGAGAGCAAGGCCGATTTGGTAGTAACGAAATGACGGACAGGTATCGAATTTTCAGCGGGAAAAGTGGGCCAGGTATTACGCCGAGCCTTCGAAGGGAAGGCACCATCAGTGGTTGTCTAGAAAGGCAAAAACAGAAAAACACAGTCTGGGGTGCTCCCAGCTGAGGATCAACGGTCAGTTATAAGGAAAAAACCTCTAGTATCTAGAAATTGGAACTACTTGGTGGATGGCTCGACTTTGCAAAACACAAGGTTGTACACGAAAGATCAACAAACCTTGAGTGGTATATACGGCGACTTGTGTGGTACGTAGGTCTCGTGGCCCCTGACCCAGACCCACGTGTCAGTAACCAAAAACCAACTTCGTACGCTCGCTCCTCCAAAGTGTATGGATCATTGTTTGATACGAGTGTCAGGACACCAAGCCGTTTGTTTAATTCCTCTTTAAATCTTGGCAAGTGGCCTATTGCACGGGCACTCGGTGGAAGTTTATTCCACATTTGTGAATATTTACCAATAAAGAAATTGGACCGTAGGCTGGTTCTCGAGGACGGCACAGTGACCGAATGACTACCGTGTCGTAACGAATACCTTAGGCTTAATGGGTCTCGTACCACAGACGTGGCTTTGCAGGATCTATATTTTAATAGTGAGTGGAAAAAAGACTAGTTGTTCTTTGTCCGTCGGAGCCAAAGGGTTTGAGGTGAGGCGGGTCACAGCGCTGTTTATGGTTGAGAACAGACGAATATCCAACTATTTGTTTAGTAAAGGTGCGCTGAACATTTTAAATGGCGATCCTATGAATCTGGCGCATGTTGGAGCCAACTATTGAACCATACTCTAGCAATGGTCTAACGTGTGTTGTATAGGCACTGAGCTTACTTTCACGCAAGCGGAATGTTTTGTGGACAAGTCCTTTTAACCTGCGGGATCTAGCAATCTGAATGTCTGTTTGCTCCGAGAAGTTGAACGGACAGGAGTAGTATATGCTCAGGTCGCGTACTGATGATTAGTTGGGGATCAGGTGACCACCTATACTAAACTTTTCGAGAGGGACATGACAACTGTATGTAAGAGTGCAGCTTTTGTCCGACGAGAACTTCATTACCCAATCGGTACACCACGAACTGAGCATTGTCTGTGATAATTCGTATTACCGCGTGATTACAGCCCTCCGTCGGCGCAGGGGATATATCATTAAGGTGGTAGGATTAGCAATCACTTGGTGAAATGGACAGCGGAATGTGACGAGCCGTGTCGGTTGAAAACGATAGACATTGGTAGCTAGTACGGTAAGAGTTGGTGTAGGGTCTGTGGTTGCTCGGGCTCAGATCAAAACACAAGTGGCAGAAAACTACCGGAAACCCTAATCGGTCCAAAGTAAAGCTATCAAATGTATTTTATGCCTGTTGGTCAGATTGTGATTCAGTTAACCGGTAAATGAAGGGCTCTAGTAAAGCCTCAGACGATATCAGTCAGTCCATGCTCTTTGGCCGTTAACCATGAAAAGTGACGACGGAACCGGCCGGCTCATGGAAAACGTGCAGCCTTAAAGGTTTATACCCAGGTGTTGTTAAAGATAAAGCTGTGCCGAACAAGGTCTGAAATAGATGGGAGGAAAGCGCTGCTGTCTGGAAGACGTTCTAGAATATGGATGATATTTTGCCAACAGATGTGCGCTGCCTTTCTGGTCACGTGGGCTGATTGGCCTAAAGGCTTTTAGGGCTGGCGAGAGGTATCGATAAATTTAGTGTGCGGGGTTCCTAAGCAGCTGGCTCGTAAGAATGTGTGGATGTATCAGCTGAGATAAGCGAGGCTATTCTTACAAGTGGCCAGTGCGGAGGGATGCCCTCTTACTGGACTAACGAAGGAAATTGCACGGACCGGGACAAATGGCCTAAGGAGGATTGGGTAGGAGAGAATCAGTGAAAGTGACGTCAGGGGAGATAAATTGAAAATATAAATAGAAATATGCAGCTTAAACGTAGAACCAGTAAGAAATGCCAAGAGCTACCCTCGATCACGCACGAAAGGTGGGCTATTGCATAAACTTGTGTTTCAATCAGAGTTTATTAGGCCGCGGTGTAAACTTAGCCTTTTAGAGAAGACTGAAGATTAAGCATCAGATCAGTGGTTTGTCGTACCGGTACTGAGTGTGGAAAACAGCCTATACCTATAAGACAGCAGAAGGCTGCCCAAGTTTTCGGGACGATACTTTTTCCACCGAATTATTCAGCGCCGTAATACTCGGAGTATTTCACTTCGCCGAGATGCCTTTTGAGTGGATATCTAGACCGTCATAGGGGGTACCGAGGTACTCAGGATTTTAACATGGTGTTTGCTACTGACGCAATTGGAATTGCGATACTCAGTAAAAGGTAGCCGAAGAAGCAAGGATATAGCAATACGGAATTACCCGGAAGTAAGCAGAATGTCTTTCAAGATCCTTGGACTAGGAACGTTAGAAAAGTGCCGGAAGGCCTTTGCTTTTTATTCTGTTCTCCCTCCTGAAATACCGTCGGATGTTGAGCCTTCATGGCCGGGCATCACACGATAGCAAGAATAGGTAGGTTTTTGCTGGTGGCGTCAGCTAGCAGATTAATAGGTTTGCAGGTGGGAAGTGGTACCAGGGAGGAAAAGGCTTGGTCGGCGCAAATACTTGGAAATCTCCGCATGTTGTCCCCTCACCTAAGCGCAAGCAGATGAATCGTTGGCGTATCTGGCTAACGGAGATTAGACAATATTGTGGGGTATCTCCATTCAGAAACTCGGGTCCAGGCTGGAGGCTGATGGTGTCCCTTTCCTTCACTGCTTGCTTCAAGAAGAGTGTATTCTAGGGATAAGATGTCCAACTCGCACTACTTTCTCCCAGGAGAACGGCTGAGAGCACTTTGTAACTTTCCGTAAATCCCTCAACTGCTATACTTCTGTTTGTCTGCATACGGTGCTCGAAGCCGCCAGGAATGGCTAGTGTAAAGACCAGTTGTGAGAAATCCTTCTGAAAAACTACTCCACACTAATTTCGTAAAACAACTCAGCTGTATGCCTTGAAGTCCTAAAGTTTGCACCGGTACGAGGCTTAAGTTCAAATTTTCTCGTATATTGGGATCATCTTGTTACCTGAATGTCCCCAGAAAGCTGGGAGACAGTCCACCTGATAATGAGGAATGAAAAATGGGAAAGGGTTCGAAATACAAATCGCGGCAGTGTCTTGCATCTGGTATTGCCGGCGTACTGGAAGATAGAACTTTGGATAGTGTGAGAAAGTTCAGTTTTTCGACAGTTCGTTTAGCTAGATTGGTACGAAAAATTCCATCGTAAGAGACCTGTCAGGCATCAAACAGCGAGATTTTAGGACAGCGGGCCGCGCATGGCTCCGCCGCGATCCAAGTTGTTTGCGTGTCTAGCACCGTTTACCATTTTGTAAACTGAACTTTGTTTATTCCCCTCCAGCGCGCGACTCTGTCATAGCCTCACTGAACCCGTGCTACTCAGGCTCTCATCTGTCTTAGTTCGCGAACTCAGCTGTCTTCTTGAGTCTTTGTGATCGGATATTTGAGGTTTGTATATATTTTATTGGAGTGTACGTTTAATGACTGAGTATCGTAGAAGACGCGGATAAATCTTGTTCTGATTTCGGAAATCTTAAAATTTTGGCCGTGTGTTGCTCAAAAGTGTGTTGCGGTAGTCAAATAAATCAGTTTCAAACAAGGGAACATGAGGTATGCCCAGAAGAGGAACTGAACAGTCAAAACCCGGACGGGAGGTTACTCTGCAAGTCCCTGGGGAGGGTTCGGGTACTTTTGAATCTTCAGATAATGTTTGATCTCCTGGTCATGCCAGTGCAAGTATATGTATTACTTACGGTGACATTTATCCTGAAGATGCTGAGTTTTTCAAGCTGAAGATAGTTCAGCTAGAACAAATGTTATTACCTGATGAGCAGCAGGCTCACTGTACACAGGACAAACTTAGACTGCTAGCTAGAGCAAAATGCCAGTAAAACTGACCCCTACTACAAATCAAGAAGGCTAGAAACGAGAAGCTTTCATCGGCTGCCAAGCAGTTTTCGCCGACGCAACAATCAATCGGCCCACCGAAAACTGAGCTGACAGTCTGTGACGGACGACCATAACAATACTGCAAGTGTGTCAAAGAACTCGAAGCCTTTTTTGAGGTCAAGGTGACCGACCCGGGCAGAGACTGCTGCTTATGACTCGTTATTGTCCAGGACGGGCTAAGGAAGCCACTTGTGTCTGTGACTTGCTCAACCCAGGTCATAGCAGCTCGCGAGCGGGGAAACCTTCGGGGACTTGTTTGGTCAGCCATTTAGATTTTCCCGCATTTTGATCGAGGGAGCGATGTCTGAAACGAAGAGAACAAAGGGCTGTCTGACCTAGTGACTAAGATGCATAACCCTTTCATAGCCCTTGATCACTTGGGTTACAGAGCTGAACTCGACGCAACGCACACCTCGGGGGGGGGGTGGTGGATATTTCGTTGTCTGTCGTCGGAGCTGCGGGGATTCCGGGCCGAAGAAGCAGAAAGCTCAAGAGAGGAATAACTGCGAGGCCATTTTCGTGGACCTAAATGAACACTTAGACGGACAGGTAAGAATAGCCAAATGCAGATTCGGCCGACCTCATCAGAATAGCAACAAAACTAACAGACACAGACCCTGTCAAGCCAAAAATACTGCACGGGAACACTTCAACCAATCGCCTTGGACAGGCGTGCGCCTCATTTCGCGAAGAGTGCAACTGCCCCAGGCTGCTAGGATTTCGGTGCTAACGACTGGTTGACAGAATGTCAAACATTTCTCAGAGCCTCTGTAAATAAGCGACGAGAAACGCCAAAAAGGATAACAGCTGGTTTCATAAATCTCAGCAGCTCACGCCGGATGGTGTCTTGCCGAATGAATGCTAGGTGGGACCAAGAAGGTTGCACGGGGAGGCTTCGGCGATCGTTACTTTAGGTGTAGGCAGCCCCACCCAACAAAAATCTGAAGCCGAGCTTACCCTGCTCAGTATCTCAACCTACTCGAAAACTGAATCGTTTGGTTGCAGTCTCCTTAGAGGCAGTAACCCCTAGAGGGGTGACCAGGTTCCTAATGTTTCTGGATAGCTGGTCTGACACGATTTTGGCGAAGAACTGTTTGGCGAGGAAGCACCAACTTGAGGGAACCTCACACCTCTGGAGGTGGGCGCGGTTTGTGGGACTCAGGTCATGGATCCATTCCGCAAAGGAAAGCAACCCTTCTCCCTCAACAACAATGAGCACTTTGAGGTTACGGAGGCTTTCAGGCCAAACTACTTGACGACTAAGGCCTAGAAGTCTATCGATCTGACTCAATCCAAATGGTTTCTCCTTCATGGCGTGACAATAGTAAAACACGAGGGGGATGAAATAAATCCTCAGCTTGGGTGTGACGCACATGAAGCCCGCCGTGTGTTGAGCCGAAGGGTGAGGAACCGACATGTGTCATTTGCAGTACGCACGACATTGGGCTGGATATTACATGGACCTACGAGGCCGCGCGGCTTAGTAAATTGCATGCATGCGGAGAAGGTCACGGATGGGCAATGGCGCCGCCTGTACGGTCACGAGTTCCGCGGCCTCGGAGGTGATAGTTCATAGCTACCGCGACAGGAATGACTAGGGGAGGAGGTAGTACGGAAGGGGACGGGAAACCTGTAAAATAATTTCTCGTCCCCTTGGGGCATACAGAAGGATCGCCCCGTGTGCAACAAAAACTACCCTCGCCGTTGATTACTGATGTTGAATAAGCGGTTTTTGCAAGACAACCGGCTTTGGAAGCTATAATGATATGCAGCTATATGCAAGGAAACCCTTGAATATATAAAACGATGACAACCGCCTCCAAAACCGATGGAAAGATATGGTCCTTGCCGCATCATCCATTTTTCAACCCCACAAAGCCGAAAAGATCTGGGTTGTCTTTGAATGTGTGGCTTAGTCCCGAGGAAGGTTACTCGGCTGCAGTTTGTTGAAAGGACCAGATTGGACAACCTCATTGATCGAGGTTCTGTGTCGGTTCCGACCTGGTGAAGTAACCATGTTGGCCGACACACGGGAAGTTTTCTACAGGTGGATGTACCGGTAGGAGGCAGGGTTGAATCACGGTGTTTGTAGTGGGACGGGAACGATATGGAATACGGGATGGCTGTCCATCCAGTCTGGCTGGTATCATCACCATCGGGTGCAAAATGCCCAACAGGAGACTGCAGCCAAGAACGGGGCATGAGTCAGCCAGGTGTAAGTCACAACGCCCATGTTGACGATTACCTTCAGTAGTTTGGCGACCTGACCACAGCCGTAACCCATCTGGAGCGACTGACGGGGTCGCTAAAGAAGGTTGGATTTCAGCACACGAAATTGATACCAAAAACTGGGGGCAATGAATTTTACTTCAGGCAACGATAAAGCGGAAAGGCTTCGAGGAGTGAATGGCTCACCATTACCAACGGAAGACACCCCGGAAGCACAATGAGACGCGGTAGAGGATGAGTTCCCCTGCGAACAGAAAGTTCCCGGCCAAAATGTTTTGCACCTAGGAAAATTGCCTGCCATTTCCAGTCAGTCTCTTTTCCCGGCGGTTGCTACCAGTAAAAGCTCTGCTGCAGCCGCTCGGTGGGAAAGAAGTTGAACAGGGCCGACCGCTTGACCAAGAAGGCAAGCCGGACCGGGTGAGGTTCACAGTCACACTGAGAAAACTTGGGGACTTACGGATGCCTCGTCGACTGCCTTCCAATAGAAAAACAAATAAGGAGAGGTGCGCCTTTTCTGATGCGCTTGAGTTCGGCTACGGGATTCTGGGTTACGAGCTTTGGTGTCGAAGTAATGGACTATATACCTCAAGGATTCCTTTTGCCAAAGCCCGCGTTACTCCTTTCAAGCCGATCTTTACCCGCCATCTTGAGAGTAGAGCAGCCCTGCTGATTGTTGAGGGGGCTCAACCAATAAAGTAATGCTCAAGCACAATAGCTAGATAGCCAGGTTTTGAACAGAAGCGACCATTGTGCTGCACCACATCAAGAACGTCAGGAGCGGCGTCAGCACGTTCGTAGTCAACAGGCTCACGGTCATACATGACGAAACCACTGTATGTCTGTCAACATGGTAGAGTCCACTGGAAACCCGACAGACTCATGTTCCAAAGGTGTGACGTATTTCCGGTGGCTGGACACGTCTACCGGCGAGCCCGAATTCCTGCATGTGCCCTAACAGGGCTGACCTGTTTTTCGAATTGGGAGCACCTCTGTTTCAGAGATCGAAATCAAAGGCACTGTGATGACGGTAGTCGCCGCCGAACCGACAACTCGCCTGTCATGGTTGACTAAATTTCCCCTTGGACAAGGTTGCATAGCTCTCTAGCATGGCTGACCAGGTTTGAGAGGCATTTACCTTCCGTAAATGGTCTCGACCTGTTTAGCAGTGGGCGCGCAGGTTCCGTTACATTTGATCAGTTGCACTCCGCGCAGTATGACTCCATTGGGATGATACAATGCGACGCGCTTGTCCAAGAGATTCAGAGTCTTGGACAGTTGGGAATGAGTAACTAAGGCCTCTACTAACAAACAGCAGTTTAATAGCCCTAAATGAGGAAATCGCCGATGAGTTGTTAAGGGCAGGTGAAAGACTAAAATCCCTCGCCCAAGCTCTGACGTGAAACCCACCGTAATACTACCTGCACGGAAGCCCGTGATAGACCTACCCATTGAAGTTGTGGACGACCCCGCTATCCGGGGGCGGTATTGATTGTTAAGGGAGGAGCGAACGTCAAACGTGCAATTAGACTTTTTGTGCCATGTAGAAGACGTACGGCGGCCGCGGATAAGCAGCATGTCGCTCTACTACTGAACATCAGGGTGAACCAAGGATGATGGCCATTTAGCGACACTCGGCTTGACTGTTTCAGAACTCTGTGGGCCAGATACGAGAAAAATAGAGAAGAGCAACGGGTGTACCACAACATTGGTGCAGTCCCTAGCTGTACATCCGGAAGTGGCGCACTCGGTGCTAGCTGACTCTATCTTCCGAGCACTGCAAGGCCTCACAAACAGGACTGCGCCGGTGGACATCCTCTCCGACAACGGGTCAAATTTTGCTAGTGTCTAATGGGGGCTACTGCGTTGGAATCGTGGTCTAAATGGGGATCAGCTACAGCCACACACAACATCCAGTTGCACCTCAACACCCCACAGGCCAACCACCGCGGTGGAGTACGTGATCGCTCAATCAGGTCTGCTAGAAGAGTGTTGGTGTCCCTAGTCAAACAACAACCACCGGACAATGAAACAGTGAACGTTGTGATGACGGAGGTAGAGAGAATCTTGGATAATCTCCTTGTGATTCCGGTATCATTCGGCGACCTCACTTATCTAGCATTTGTTCCAAACGGTTTTTTGGCACTCAGATCAAATTCTACATTTTAGGGGCCAGTGACTCTCCGGGGTAGACACATATGGCAGCGGAATCGAGCGAGTTATCTGGCCAGGATATTTTTGAATCGATGGCTGCTTAGGTACCCTTTGACCCTAGAAACCATACAGCTGTGTCTTACCACGGAACATCCCTTGGAAAAGGTGATGTATATTGATATCCGACGAGCAAGGGCTCTTCTGTACATGGACCTTTTATGTATTCAATGAAGCCAGTACACCTTCCGACTGGCTAGTCACGACCATGGATTTAAAGAACACCATGTGAAGGCTGACTAGCTTCGTGAGTAGAGTCAGTCTCCCTCTTTAGAGAGTTTGGATTTTGCCAGTTGAAATTTTTAAATGACGTAGTTTTGGCAGGTCTTTGACAATTTCTGATGAGCTTGGCAGTTGGTATTCCATTAGGAATTGGTTAGAGCGTACGTCATGGATGAAGTGGTGACCCTGTCCACAGCCCAATGCAATGGCGCATGTAATGAGCTAAGATCCAAACGTTTGATATGGTGGCCTAACTGACCGTATGGAAAGTACGTCCTGAGCACTTAAGACTACAGCATTGCTGGTTTTCCTCATTCATCTACGAGTTTCAGAATCGCGGCATCTACGTAGAGGCAGGTTTTGAAAAGGCCTTCTTGGTAACTGGGCTAGTCAGTTCTGCAACTGTTATTAATAGGGAAATCCTTAGCCGTGGACCCTCAGTCAATCACCGTTTATCGATTATGTCGTTTTTCTTCTGTTCCAGGTCACTGGCTATACCTTCGTCTCCATCGTGTAGTTGGCGGTGGTAGCAAACACATATCAGAGCTGCTGTCACTTCGGCGTTTTCTTCATTCCGGAAGCCCCAGTGGTTCGTTTTTGGGACAGTAACTTTGAGACTGGGTCTAGAATGTAACTAAGGCATCCAGAACAGGAACAACTGTGCTTAGGGAAAGACGCGCAGTTTATTTATAAGCCATGTGCACATTTAATAACAGTGCATTATTTTTGGAATTTGCGCAGACAGATCCATAGAGGTAGTTACTTGGATCAACAGAGTTTCTTTCTGTTTGACGACTCCGTTTGTAATGATGTTGACCGAGGGCTAAAAGCACGTGTTTCGCAGTTGGCTGCAATGTCAAAGATTGATTTGGCAATAGTTTCGTCGAAATTTGAGCATCGGAAACAATTATCAGGTTATTTGGTCAAATCAAGGCTTGCCGTTACCATATAAACGCGAAAAAGAACTGGAAAATTCAATGTACCGAAGAGATGACAGCTCAAATTACTGAAAGATATTTGGGGACCGGACTGCCAACAGCATCAGCAAGCTGCTGCTGATCAGTGTGCATGGATTACTGAGGGCAAGGCCAAGTTTCCTTCCTTTTTTCGTCAATATTGCTCTAGTCCGCTTTGTTTCTTTTCTTCCAGGTTTTTAGCTTATCAGGCCCAGCTAACCCATTTGAAATCCCAGCCTAGCTTGGCTTCGCGCTGTAGCCATATTTTTCGTTGCGAGCACAGAACATGAGACTGATCATGAACCGGAGTGCCGTGCAAGGCCTGTAAAAATGCTGGACTTGGGACCTCAAGTTCCGGTGGTTATCATCGCATCTACGGAGTCTTGCCTCTTTTAGGCTGGTGAATATAGCCAACGATCTAGATAAAATAAACCGCTTACGGCAGTCCTAGCCAAAATTGTTCCACTACTCATGGGCTTCGCTATGAACTCTCCGGAGCACAACCCATACGATACACCACAAAAGGTTCTCATTATGCACGCAAAGACATCGAAAAAGGAATAAAAGCAGCACTTCCCCTCCGGAACCCAGCTGAGAGATATGACGTCCTCACCGTTGCTACGGAAAAAGCATTCATTAATACGTACGACGTCCATCAACGGCGCAGTTGTGCCTCAGCTGTAGATGCAGCAACTCCAACAGTATGCTTGGAGCGTAGTAGTCTTCCTGTTATAAACCGAGAGCTTGGATGGGCGGCAGAGGCTACGGACTAATTCCCCGAGCTGACAAGCTCTTTTGCCCCATAATCCTACACATTCAACGAATTCAATTCTACTCCGCTAAATGCTTTCGTTGACCCTGCCTCACAGACTGCTCACAACAGTTGGCCCAGTGGCAGCTCTGAAGTCCATACTCTGTGCCACAAGAGTTCGTGTTGATGCAGGCATTTGGGCGGCAAGCCCTTACCCTCATATCGTTCACCAACGGAGCCTCACTAGCCGAATTTCCACGAACTGCGTCCCCATGACCAATTCCCGGTCGGGCAAGTCTAAGTTCAACCGCCGTCTCTGCCTTCAAGCTGGCAAATGTCTAATGCCCCGTAGTTTCTTCTCTAACCAGGCAATGACGTCAAGATCTACCGGCATCCCGCTTCCTAGCCGCCCGATTCACTTGAAAAATGAGACTACCGGTAGGCTTTTCTTAGTCGGCAAGGGAGCGCAGGTTAGCATAATGCCAGTTTCAAAACGGTCCACCGCCTCTTCTACAGCCATGACGCTAAGGGCCACCAATAACTCTAAAATCTTCACGTAAGGCTTTCCTTTTCCAACCCTGAATCGTGATTTGTGAGTTCCTTTCCCGCAGGATTCCGACCTCGTCCAGGTGCTTTGGCCACTCTTGAACTTGGATTCCCAGATAAGCATGGCTTAGCCGTCGACCTCCGTAATTGGCAGCTCATAAATTTGGCTGCATTGACCCCCGTTTATTGCTTCGACTTAAGCTCATTCCCCGTCAATCCTCATGTTAATTCTTAAGTCCAAACCAGAACTTCGCTGTCTGTTCAGCGAGTGCCTTGCACCTGTCTGCCCAAACAACAGACCGCCTTCAACCAACATTGAAGTGGCCCGCCGCATCTTGGAGGAAGCACCTCCGGTCTATTCTGAGCCTCGTAGGTTAGACCGAGGCAAGCCCCTTGTAGCCCACTAAGGTTTTCAACTTTCTCGCCCTGGGAATTATCCGGCCTTCTAACAGTCCATAGGCATCACTCCTACACATGTTCCCAAGGAAGCTGCCTGACGACTGGAGGCCGTGCGAGGAACATCGTTCACTCAGCCGAGTGACCACGCCGGACCAGTATCCTGTTCCGCACTTTACGTACCTCACAGCTGGTTACTTGGTAAGATACTTTTCGGTCGAATAGATTTAGAGTGGGCATACAACCAAACACCAGTAATGGAAGCGGATACCTTCAAGGTGGCACTAACCGCTCCTTTCTTTCTTTTCGGGAGAGAGTACTTCGAAATTCTGGCAGCCTTCTAAACTGTGCCCCCCATAAAGCAGGACAACTGGCATCATTTAAATATACTGCAAAAGCGGTGAGGCTCAGCAAGTACTTCTTAAAGGCACTGAAATCACTTTTTCGATTACAGAGAAGATAGGCGTATCTATGACCTTGCTAACACACCTTACAGCTATTCAGCCAAAATGGATCTCGGAACTCTGGTTTGTGATCTCTTTCCTAGATTCAGTCGACCCTTTTAACACAATTATCTGTCGTAAACCGGGGAAACTTTCTCAAAACTGCCTCTTTGATGTAAACCAAAATGAAGTCACTCAGACTTCGTGGTTGCTCCAGTGCATCTGCGCGACTGGTCAACTTGTTACTATAAAACAACAACGTGTCCGGAGTTTGGACAACTTCAATACTCCTAGTCCGGCTGTTACGTCCGGCGTGAAAGGTACGATACGGTGTTCCTGATTAGAACATTTTATCAACATGCATCTCCCCCGCAGATAAGCTCAACCAGCAAGATAGAGCAAACAAATCCAAATAGTCCTTTTCTTTTTCCCTTCACGGAAGTTGAACGAATGATATAAATGATGACCATCTTCCTGCTTTCGGCCCTCGATCTGACTCCCAAGTTTTCAGAAGAACCGAGCATACACTGAAGATAAACCACCGAGCTCAAGAAGTTCGCTTTTGGGAATATCTAAGCTTGTTAATTACCTGGTCGTACCTGTCAACCTAAACTGTCGTCACCGCAGCTCCCACTCACCTTTGAAAAGTTGGTATCTAGGGTGGATAATCGAGTGTGGGTATCACCATGAATCCCCATCAAAGCTGACGACTGCCCCAAGACAATCTTACCTCTGTCATTCAAGCGCTTTTCCCGCCCAAAGCGCAGCCTCAGCCAATTCCACCTCTAGTTGACAACTTTCCAAATTTAGTTTTACTTCTTGGCAAACTTCTGACGAATCGAAACCAATACCAGAAGCAGGAGACTTGCTGACAGGCCACCTCAAAATCTGACCCACATTCGAGACCAGTCTCACCATCTGATTCCACCGGTGTCTGCAGAAGGCTAAAGACAAACAAACCAATAACCCGAAACTGCATGAAAGAGTTGGAATGAAAAATGCTCACAGTGGCAGATGCAAATGCACGGGAGGGATTTCAGGGCTGGTCCAACTTGGGCCGTCAACATTTTTCAACTTCCAATAGCCACAGACGGACAGACCGAAATCGTCAGAGGAGTGAGAAATTTCGTAAACGCAGTGGCCAAGTGCTGTACGACAGAGCAGAACAATAGCCTTTACGCAAAATGAACAACGGATTTTTGCAACTTCCGAACCCTAAACCACCAAAATCCAACGATTCCAACCCACTACGGAAAGAAGCTCTTATGACAACTCACCCTCAGTAAATTTTGGACAGTGATTTCTCAGGGCGGTAAAAGTCGTAAATGGGTGTGCGCGTTTCAATAATGAGATAGGAGTGGAGCAGAGCGTATGTTACCCGGACGACGGAGAAGCAAAGTGTTCAGTCAGTTCGTTCAGACCTAGGAAAACGGAAGCAGCTTACCAAAAGGTGAGGACGAAAAAGTGATGGCTACCATCGACAAGACAAACTGAAGTCGATCAGATTTTTTCATACCGAATCCGCTACCACTCATCCGCAGCCGTGATATCCATTGTTTTTATTTGATTCCCCTCTGGTTACTTTCGCTTTTCCTGAGTCTTGTTCGCCTTTCGGCTTCCAACCTACCTCCAACTTACTCTCATGTGCTCAGCAGCCTCACTTTGAGTTTTGACTTTGTCAGGTCGCTATTATCAGTTCAGTTAACTGTGCCTCATTTTGCCCCTGCTCTCTGAATACCATGTATTCACCTACTTTTTTAAAGTAAACCATATTGGCTTTTAGTTTACTACTTTATCTTGCATTCAAATATGCCTTCGGCTCAACATGAAGTAAAATACCATTATCACATATGACAGTATTCACATAAATAAAAAGAGCAGGTAAACATCGTGGAAATTCATACACAAAAGTCCAATGTCCAGAAAGATCAGTTTTTGCACAAATAAGTGATATTTCGCCACCTATTTTGGAGTGGTTATATTTTGGATACCAAGAGTGTTAAGCCCAGTCATTCTGAAGAAGGCCATGAAGTTTGTTTGAATCAAGGCAACCCCAAGTCCCATTGACTTACTCATCTAGGGAGTGTCCAGTCACTATCTAAAGCTGCTGATTACAACGAAGCTAATGATACAATCCAAGCAGCACACAAGGGTCGGGACTTACCTTCTTATTTCGGTTGACGGTACTTCTATTCTGGGAAGGAAATCAGTACTAGCTCTGAGTTACTCGTTTTCATTCCAAGCCGATTCAGCCTTTTTCACTAAGCCTATGGTCCGCGAACAACGGGCAGTGTCGGATATGACTAGTCCTCTAAAATCAATGATGTTTCCTGATTGGTCAGAAAGCGACTTTTTGTCTCGCACTCTGTAAATCGAGCCATCTGATTAGTGCACGAGGTACAGTAAACCAACGAAGATTTTACAATGATTGAGATATAAGTTTTGTATGGTTTGCTGATATACTGACTGCTTTTCTGGAAGAACGGAAGTTCAAGGTGGAGGCAGTGAAAGCTTATGTGAAAATATAAATTTCGGAGACAAGACAGCACAACAGCCTGTGGATCCACCTTGCAGCGCACTTTAGGATGGAAAACACAAGTCGATCTGCTGAAAGCACAAAGCTGCGGGGAGTGCAGTATGAAGATTTTCGGATGCTGTCGGCAACGCAACAAGAATCAAAGTCTTTCCGGCTCGCGTTATTTCACCGTATTATTGGACCCGCCGCACTTCGCATCATCACTGGCTCTTCATTTGATTTTGGTGAGGACGGCTGTGACCGGACGACAGTCATGCCTAAACTCGAAAGATACCTTAGTGATAGCAACGAAAAGTAGGAGTGGCTTGTTCCCAACCAAAGGGCATGTAAGCTCGATAATTTTTCTTGCTCTGTTGTATTATCTTTAAGTTCATTGGCACTACTATGCAATTTAGGTTCCTCTCTAGAAAAGTCCTATGAGGTCGGATGTTGACTGAATAAGCCTATTCAAATGTGATCACACGATTACCGAAAATTCTGAAATTATCCCTTTACCAGTGCATCGACGTCTGCCTGGATGAGGAGGCGGCCGAAAACCCCTGAACAAGTTGAGCGCGTCGGACTTTCGTGGTCTGTACAGAACAACATCAGAGACACTCGCGGTACCAAAGACAGATAGTCCGCTTTTTGCTGGAACACAGTTCGCAGAGTGAGACAACTTTATGGCCTAAAAGGGAAAACTGATAACTGAAGGGGTGAAGAACTTTTGCATCAAACTTCTTTTCAAGAAATCTGTGAACAGAGAACTGAAGGGCCACAACTCCAAGCAAGTGTGTGTGGTGCAAATCCTGGCAAAGCAAAGGGCATTCCCACTGAAACCTTGGTGAACAGGAGATAGGTAGACTTCCGGTTTACCACGATGGCATCGTCGCACACCTTAACTATGAAAGCTCTGTCCAGTAATGCTTCAAAGTTAGCACAGAAGAGGCCCTTTGTAGGAAAAAAAGACAGGGTTCAACCAAGAATTAAGGCAGGGCTGAAGTCAGTCAATCTCAAGAATGAACATTATTCACCTATAAAATTCACTATGTTGGATCAGAGCTATGCTCCCGTTCTCCGACGTGAATCTTTCGCAAGTTTGTGCCCGATATCATTATGCGATGGTTTATTCGGCAGGCACCTGATAATATCAAATATTACCTGGAAAAATACGCCCCTGTTCTTGATGAGAAATTGAGTGGGTTTCCAGGAGGTGAGGAACCACACCTATGTAGGTCAGTGAGAGCCGCAGCACTACCCTCGAGGCCTGATTTTACGCAGTCAGAGAACAACATTGGCACAGGTTTGGCCTTATCTTATCAGAAGGAACCTTAGCCAAAGTGGGTAAACAGAGATGGGATAAGCCAAAATGCGACGGTGATGAAATTACCAGAATAGCTTCGCATCTAAACTTATCCCGAACAATTTAGCCAAAAGCCCAGGCAAGAAGGTCTTTCGTTACCGGCTTTTGATGACGTTCTTACTGAGTTATCAAACTCGCCTTGCTCTGCAGGACTGGACCTGGCCTAGGAGTTTTGGCATTTAAAATCTGTCGAGGCTTCCACTTATCGAACCACTTTTGGCGTGCTGTGTGGTTGTTACCTTTGAAAGCCAATACTTTTCGGCCAGAAAGTATTGGGCGAAACATTCTAGATTCTTTGGGCGGTGGACGAAACACCTGGAGTCTTCTGAGTGGAAAATAGTATTCCAATTTTTGGAAAAGTTATTCAGAAACACAACGAAGGGTTCAATTATTTTCCGCCGCAATGCCTTTGCGACTGAACCGGATGACGTTTTATCAAAAATTAGTCAAGTCCCATGGCCACACTCCCACAAGCAAAGGTATCGAACGGGATACGGAGACAGCAAGAGCTAATGCAGATATGCCGGCGCCAACTGATATTAAAGGCCTCTAGAAAGTTCGCGAGATGACCGACTACCCGGCCGAAGTTAGGCAAAGTTAGCTAAATGGATGAGACCGGTCCGCCGATTGGCATGTAGAAGATAAACCTGGATAGGTGCGTATGAACTGCAATCACCATTTGATTACATAAAATCACTTATATTGAAGCAATCATTTCTGGCATGTTGGGATCATTTCTCACCTCTATGCCTACTCCGTGACAGTAGTCAGTAACTTTTTGTTGTCGCCCTTTTAAGAATTGGCCGCGATAGGATCCCCGAAAGTTACGAACAGGTACATGCGCCAACCAGAAGGGGACGGTGGAAATTGTGTAAGCTCTGAAAAAGTTCAACGACTGTACATTTGGCCGACTTGGGCGCATATATTCACACCACAAGCCATCGGTCATGGCCATGGATAAGCCTCTGCTTCGAGCACCAGGAAGACTTCAGTCGACCCTAACACACTTACACGGTGTGACTGTAACCTACACTGACAGAACAGAAGGCAAACTTCTGTGGACCACGCAACATCACTAGCTGCTTGGCAGAAAGTGAAGGACGAACGAAGAAAGGAAACTAAGAATATTGCTTTGGCAGTTACGGAATCTGAACAGTGCCGAATTCGGAGTGCCAAAATAGCGGGCCCTTGTCTGTTATCTCTGAGGGAATTGTTCACTCAGCAATGGCCAGAAGATAAAAGGGTTCTATTGCAGAACAGATGTTTTTCAAATTTTGTAATAGGCTTAAAACAGGGGATGAACTGACTTTAAGGGGGGGGGGGCATTTGGCCGTCCCGGAAGCTTTTTGCAGAGGTGCTTTGAGTCGATTGCACCCCTCACACAGGCAACGGATTCAGCGAATCATGTCACCGGCTAGGCATGATGGGAACTGCTGAGTGTGTCGTGGCAAATTTTGAACATTGCAGACTCAATACCTGACCGGCCTTGGTAAACCAGGGCATTGCATACATTTTACCATAGAAAGGACTGTGACCCGGTGAAAGACGATGACTGAAGTGATTTCTCAGAGGTCGACTTTCTGAAAACAGATCTAACTAAAGAAGCTATCAACCAGCTGCGAGTCAAATTTGCACGGCATGGAACCCCGATATGAGTGACTTCCAGTGGTGGTCCTCAGTTTTACAGCGCGGAATTTCACCACTCCTCGGGGGAGTGGAATTTCAGCCGTCATACCACCAGTCCCTACCACAGGCATTCCGACCGTGAATTAGACAGTGCTGTCAAACAGGCAAGGAGGATACTGAACGAAAGCTAGGCTTAAGGTACCCTCTTGCTTATCACCCCGCCTGGGCATTGAAATTTGCCTTTTCAATAGCGAGAACGAGGCCGACGAAACTCCTATTTGGGAGGCTCGCGCGCACAACCCCACAGTTTTTGCTAGGTTGCTGGACAGAGATACTGTGCTGCCTTTATTGATCCAGTTGGAGCCTAATAAGCGAATGGCGGTGCAAAAATATTTTGCTGCCAAGGCAGCAAACCACGACGTTGTTCAATCCAGGTGAATAAATCTTGATTGGACCACTAGAACCGACAAAAATTCTGGGCGAAAGGAGAGTTGCTATTGCGCACTGCAAGGCAACCACTCTTGATACGCCATGTAGGCTTTCAGATAGGGCGAAAATTGCAGGAAGTTGATGATGAGGAGAAAAATAGTGGAGAAGCATCATATATGGAGAGGAGAAAGCCAGAAAAAGTGGCTGAAGCAATTGCACTTTACAACAACCGGTGGGCGAGGAGCAATCACGGCCTAGAATTCAAGGTGAGCAAATATGTCAACAGGTATTCAATTGGAAGCTTCCCAGAATATGAAAGGTGTGTTGAATAGGCCTTTGTTTCGCCACATCAGTAGCGATTAGTGATTTGCCACAAAGAAACCTTATGTTTTGTGCATTTTAAACCGAGCAATTCCATCGATGCAAAAGGTTTCATGAGCCACCGAACAATTAGGAGTGATTGAGGTCTACTTGCTGCAAGCAGTCCGACATGCTGAATGGTTTTCTTGAAGAACTGACATTAACAACTGGTAGTAAACCGTCTAAACAATTCTGGTAAGTGTGGTGGCACGGCCACTGAAGTTAGAAGTCGATGGTGGTACGTGGTTGATCAAACAAATAAGCTTCCTAATAGACGAAGCAAGGGCTTTCTGAAATCACCGGAGCAAGTGAAGCAGAATGTTATGGTTTTTCCAATTAAAGTTTTTTCTTGGGCGTATCCTGATAGTTTTGACCATAAAAAGAAATAAGAAAGCACCACGTTTCTGTGGGGCTACCGACTAACTTTGAATCCGCGGCAACAAAAACGCAATACCACTAATACTGAACCGGAAAATACTATGATATCCGTGCCCGGAAGTTGGCACTTTTGGGATCTTTGGCTAACTACTACTCACGAATTTCGCCGCTCCCAGAATTGAGGTCAATCACCACCAACAACCCCCTTTGGGCCATATTTCACTTAAAACTTTCACCATTTGAGTTACACGAATAATCGAGAATTTTTCAGGTGGCCATCGACAAAGCTGTTAAAAGCTTGGTCGGAGAGGTGGCATATCAAGAAGACGACATTTCTTGCAGCACTGAATGATTGGCGTAATCTTTAGTTGACTCAGACCACAGAGAAGTTCGTAGACATGAATGTTCTAATCCACCATTTCAAGAGCAAGTTAGGTGTCAGGAATTCGACTTTCCCTGCTTCTACCGCAAAAGCCATTGGGTTACAGCTGGGCCATCACCGTTTCAAACCTTTATCCGAAATGGATTCGCCGAGGAAGCAGTTTTGTGAGATCGATCCTTGGCGATTTGCAATACTGTTCCAGGTTCATCACTTATTTCGCAATGAGAGCTTAGCCTTTGTTCCTCGCCCAGTCAACAAGTATTTGCCAGCGCGATAACCAACGTAGGATTTCATCAGAAACTAGCTGGGTTTCCAACTTTAGCTTCATTCTTATCACCCAAGTAAGCTGTGCTGACCACGGATACTTCTGAGATCGGAACTGGTACAGTGACTGGAAGAGATGGATATCGGACCATCTGCTTTTCTCGACTTCCTAATGCTACTGAGGCGGGATACCTAGCGACACTGCAAAAGAGCAGTCGTTGTTCGGAACTGTAGGACAACCCCATCAATAGGTGTTTGGGCTAAAGTTCGCAGTTGTCACAGATCATAAAGCCCAAAAATTTCTATTCCACCCAAAATAAGGTAGTGGCGAAGTTTCCACCGACCGTGAAACCACTCGAAGTGTTGCTCCTGGTGGGCACAATCACGTCATAGAGGAACTCCCTAATAAACTTATGCATGGTGATTTTCTTTCAAACCACTCATGAGTAGTTACGGTTAATAGATGCAATTTCATGCCACCAGCCACTGCTTTATGGAAGAGGAGATACCAAAACACTCTAAAAGATAACCCTAGTCGGCGATTTTTACCCCCTGGAAGCAGTGACAGCCAGAAGTTTAGCGAAAGTAGCTGCAGCTTGGCCATGATGGAGAGTAATTTTGTGTGAAACCTGACAGAGCGCTGTGTCGTGGATGGTGGTCAGTCATACCTCTCCTTGCTTTAAGCTGTTCTGGTAGATCTACACAGACAACGCCCGGGCGTGAAGCAGGCGAAGCCTCTGGCTCTCCGAAAGTGTTGGTGACCTGGAGTGGATGCGGCCCTGTGTACAATGTGGACAAGAATTCTGAGTACGCTAACAAGATCTAACTTTGCACCCTAAATGCTTTTCACTGGACAAAAGAGATGTGAAATCCGGGGAGCTGAGAGTAAAGCCAGACACACTTTGTACTCATTTCACCAGTAAAAATGCCGCTGAAGTTGAGAGCTACTGATGCAAACTGGAAGACAACTGAAGTGTTACCCAGACCGAAAGCTCTACCTCTCACAAGACCAGTTAAAATACAGCATAAGGGTTTGCTGATGTAACGACATCCAGCTGTGCCCATTTGCGCGGCATATTATGGTTCAGTTGAAATCTTTCTGCCAGGAACGACGGCCATTTGACCACTGACCAAGCAGGCTACAAGCAAGATTTCGCGGAATAAGCTAACCACTCTCTCCCACTAGTAGCTTCCGTCCTATTATGAGCTTTGGGAAACTGCTGTGGTGATCTTAGTGGTTTAGTTTGAATTTGCTCAGACGGGAGGCCCAATGTAGGAGGGACAGGCCAACACATGTAACGAGGAACCAGCTCCTTTAAGTTTACCCAACCTTAAGCTCATAAGTGACTTGCTTTTTCGAAGCATAAAGGTAGCTAACCACGTGTAAATGTTATGAAAGCGGGGGTCCAAATGATTTTCAACGAGGGTACCAGCACAATCTGTTCTTGCATGATTTTTATTGAAGCCTAGTTTATTTCATTACTTTTCGGTTCATAAAATGTAACGGGCGGGGGATGATCATGTTATCCGTGAAGTGGGCCGCAAGTCGTTCCGGGTTTCCGTGGCCATCCAGCTGCTGCCTCGTAATTTAAGCGCATTTCTCAGTGCGTGCCTCATTTTCGAAGGTCATCACTTGAAGCAACTGGATTGAATAATTTAATAGGTTTGCTGTTGCCTACTTGACCTGGTCACTTCCTTTGTCTTCCTCCCTTTATGGACTGCCTACCTCACTTTTCATGACCTCTATGACTCCAGCGTTGTTCTTCCTTTTGCTGGTCCTCCATGTTCCACCTGCCGTAAAGAAAAGAATACTTAATGATTTTCCTAAGGAGTTCTAAACCCTCTGACCTGAGCCTACTTTCGGCTTCTGACCATAGCTTAGGCCGTTTTCTAGTGCATCACAGTTCTACTCTCAAGCCTCACTTCTCCGCTGACTTTTCAAGTTTCACCTTTATGGAGCATATATTCTTTCTTCTTTCTTCAGTTCTTTGCCAGTCACTTCCCTAGCCACCATCCGTTTTACATCCTGTTTTGTACCATGGCAGCGACACTTCACTGGAGTATTGTAGTGCTACCAATAAAGTACTCGTTGACAAGGACTAACAAATTTGTTTATTTGAACAATGACCGTTTTTGGTGGTGCCACTTGCTCCGCCTGTGTACGTCGTCTGCACGACGTTGCGCTCCTTCAATACACACGTTGCCCCGCTCCAGCGTTTTGAGTTCTGCTTTGCGCACTGTCGAGTATATTCGCTATCGTGTCACAGACCGAAGACCAGGGGCTTTAGAGTCTATACGGGGGCACGTCCTGTCTTAACTGTGATAAATCCTAAAGTGTAGCGGTGGTTTATTTTCCTGTCATTGTAATCCATCTATTTCCTGCGTTGTCTCAGTCGTTTCAAGGCATTTTTCGTCTCTCTCATATAAGTCCCCTGGCTTTCAACCACGTCCAATTGGATCAATCAGGCCTTGACCCTGACTTTTAAATATGTCGGAAGTGCACTTGAATCCGTCAATATATTTATTTAAACGACCTTCATTACTCCTCTACGTGCACACTTTTGGCACTCCTAAAACCTCTTATTTTATGTTCTTACATAATCACGAGATATCTGTCCACATATTCATTTGTAACCTCTTATCATGCACCCGGCTTGCTGCAGGCTGCTCCGAAATAAACCATTATTCTCATCACACGAGCACATTTATATTAATAAATCCTACAGGTACCTAGAGTCGAATTTTGTATAAGCGACCCAGCAGGTGAGCTATTTCTGCAAACTATTTTCCGATCATCAACCGGCTTTCCCTAAATGAATAGGTCTCTAGGTATGATTCGGGGTCGAGAAGCTGGGATCATCTGCTCTGTGGCTTAGGGTAGTGAAAATACTGCCCAGCCCTCTGTAGCAGCAGACCGTTGCTCCATTGCACTAATTACCACATTGCGTCAAAACGATAAAGAGACCATAACAATAGAGAAAACTAGTTAGAGCCCCAAGACTTCCTGACTCGGTTGATCGGACTTCTACAAGAACAGGCTCATCAAAGAAATGGAGCTGACCGACCGCCCTACTACAAAATCTGAGCACAGTCGGCTACTTCATCTGTTGGGTTGTCCATGAAATCTTTGGTGGCTCCAAAAGAGCCAGAAAAACCAACACCTTTGGCTTTCCATCTTGTGCTTTTATTGCTCATACCAGAGATTTTTCCCCGTATGCCATTGACGTGGAAAATGTTCCGTGCACTTGCGTGATGCTACTTTGGAAAACATGGAGGAACCCATGTCCGATCTCACTTAAATTTCTAGGTGAAACCATCACTGAGGACCTTCTATTAAGCATCATGTCAAAGTATCGGTTTCTTGCTATACAAGAACAAAGTGGCCGAGGCCATACCCCGCACTGCAAGAAGACTTTCAGGTCTCCACCAAAAAAATCTACTCAAACATATCATCCGTAGCCCTCCGACATCCTAAACTAACCTTTCAGTCATTCTCTGTTTAAAATACAAATTTATTGGTGTGGGGAGTGAAGTGGTCGATGTAGGCTTAGGAAATAGTTAACCTCTCTCACTTTAACCTCCGGTGAAGGACCCCCATTTTGGGCACAACAACCACTTTAAGCCCCAAGCATTCCTTCAGTTTCCCTTTTCAATGCCATAAACCTCAATCCGCTGTATTGACAAGTAGTCAGGCCAAATATTTTCCTGATTAGCCCCATTTGTCCTCTGATGACTCCTAAGATCTTCAGCTTTCCTATCGCCGAAGGCTGGGCGACTCATACCTTTGTGCATATAAGCGAAGCATTCGAAACACGACAGAACATTATTAATAATAATATTGGTATATTTCTCGGCCATGGTCAAGACGCACGAGCTAGCGCATGATCACGGTATAACACGTTACTCAATGAGATGGAATATTTACAAATTCTAAGTATGAATGTCAAGAGTATCAGCGATAGAAAAACATATCCAGAAACAGTTTGAATGGATCATTTTATTAATGGTTTGCGCGGCAGTTTCGAACAAGTTTCAAATTCTGGCTGGGTGATGGAGATATCAGAAAATTGTTGACGCAGTGCCAAGGACGAGTTATGAACGAGAGTGATGCAAGCTGAGGAAGACGGAGGCCTACTGGTGTTCTGCAGATGGAGTAAATTTTGAACAAGAAAAGGAAGAAAAAAAATTGTAAAGTGTTCTTGGGAAATTCGATGCATGCGAAGAGGATAGTAATCCATAAAGACGATGCAAAGTCTGAATGACGGATTCGCCGGAGTTCAGTAAACAGAAAGAGTTTCGAAACAGGCGACGAGACCAATTTCGTGAAAGTCGACACTGGTGGATGTGGAAGAAACAGCCGTTTATAAAAAGGTGAGTTTAGATTCAGGATAAGTAACATGGACCATTCAGAAATGAGAAAGCCCAACTGGAGGGTCCTCAAGAAGTGGAGAGTCACCTTCCAGCCGGCTACGATTCGGGGGAAAGATAAACTGTGGTAATGGATAATAAAGTGGGAAATCTCCGTATGAACTTGAGAGTTATTGCGCTGTTTCACTGACAAATATATATGTATTTGTTGACTCATTTGCCTTCAGTGTTATTCAGTTTCATTTCTGGTAACGTGCGACATGGTATAGGTATGTTTCGTCAGACAGAGCAAAGTACGTGTCGGTCAATCGGCCGAGTGTGGCGGTATATTAGCAGCATGCTCGTGAATTGGAATTCTTGTTGGTAGCGTTTGAAAACGCTGAACGATCTGATAAGCAGTTAGGAGTATTTCCTGTCGGGTGGTTTGATTTCGGTCCCAGTTGCTATGGTAGGTTCTACTTGAGTCTCTGTCAGTACAAGTCCGTAGCATCCCTGGCTATTCGGTTTGGCGACTGGGATAGTGGGAGACAGCGAACCTGAAATGAGGGGGGGGGGCTGCAGTTTGGATGTGGTTCCAGCTGTAGGTTATGATGATATATGAAGACAAATAATAAACTGGTTGGGTCTGTGTGAGTGGGGCATGGATGAAGTATCTTTTGAGCAGTCAGTGGCTCCTAATCCACATTCTAGGTAAAATAGGCTCGCAGTGGATTCGCGCTATACTGCTGCAGGCTAACAAAGTTGCGTACGTTGGTTTGGTAACTGTGTATGCATCCCAAAGGATTTATGATTTGCACGTTGGCACGACATCGCTCGGATACTAATAAAAGACATGGGGCTTCACAGTTTAGAGCAGTTAGAAATGATAACCCTTAATACCGTTTGCTTACGCAGAACGCAGTTTGGCAACGAGGCGATAAGATAGGTTTGAGATAACAGACTGTGAGCGAATGGGACTGGCACACTCTCAGCGTAGAGCTATGCTGTTACTGTCTCTACCGGTATAGTGGTTATTCTATACGGTAGTTTCTGAGGAGCCTTAAAGTAGAAGAAACTATTGAGGTGACAGTGGTGATACGTTAGAGGCAATCGGTCACGTGCCCTGGAACGTTAACGTGAGCTCATCTATGCTCTTACTCGATGGTGCTATCTTACTGAGATTTTACCCGAGTGTGAGCAAGGAAATCTGATGTAGATATGATTGCATGGTTATCGTGGTGTCTTTTTCGTCTTTATCGTATTGCGAGGCAGGAGAACACCAATGTGAGGGCTGGTTTTGGAGAGCCGTGGGAAATGGGAATGAAATGGGTCCGAATTTTCGCCAGGGAAGCAAACTCTAACGGTCTACTTTCGGTGCTTTTGGTGGGCTGCACAAGGGCCTGCTTCAGGTAGGGAGGTAGAACAATACACAACCATCGGCATCCAGCACGTGGCGCTCCAAGAATGATCCACACAGTTTTTAGATGTTTTTGTTATTTTTTTATGGTTTTATCACTGTGAGGTATCTGGCTGTCAGAGAAGGCGGAGCTGCTTTTGGTGGGTGACCACAGCTACCACGCCCCGGCAGAAACATGGACCGCATGTAACAAGCCGCGTTGGAAATAGGCCAACCAAACCAGTCAATCCGTAGAAACACTGCAACCCGGAGACATGAGCCAAGTGTGACAAGGCTGATATGCCTGGAAGACAAAACGGAGGGGTACTTTTTCTCACATTTTGTGCCAATCTCTTACTTTTTGGTGGTCGTGTCTTGCTGGTGGTCAACTCTGTGCAGGGAGGCCATCACGGCCAGGATTGTTTGTAGAAGTGCCGCGCTAACACTCGCCTTATCCGTGAAGTCAGAGCCCCCATGCCATTTACATCGGACAAAAATGCAGTGGGAGTTAGAGCCAACCACAGCCTACGATTATTCAATGGTGTTTATGTTCAAGAAAAAAAAACAATCTGCTCGAAGATGGGGTGCAACTTGCAGCACTAACAACATGATTCATCGGGACGATCTACGGATGGTTTGTAGTTTTGCTGGCTAAGTATCAGATGTTATATAGGCCAATCATGGAATATGCTAGAGTTCTGTGATAGGGACGGAAGTTGAGCTGTGAGTGGCCAATGGTGACCACTAGATGGAGGTTGAGAAGTCTGACAGGTGCTGCGTCTTAGGTTAGAGACAAAGGCAAGGAATAAATAAAAAACAGCACTGGGAATGTTGGAAGACTATCATTCATACTTCCAGTGGTATTTCATATAATCAAATACAACTTCTGAGGCACTGGACTCAGTCAAGAGAGTTACTGTTGCGACCTTCTTGATGCCTAGGGCCGTGAATCTCACAGTAAATTAGTTTCACCAGTTACACGCACAATATGGGCAGAACACGATTACGGGCAGCAGAACAAATTCCAATCGAATAACCGTGTTTATCGATGATTTGTGGTTCTAAATAATACAATAAGCATAAATATACAGCAAATAAAAGGCTTACGGCCAGATGAGAAACCAAGAACAATGGGCAGTAAGCTCCCGAAAATTGGGACAGCGCAGAAAATAAAAACGGTCCACTCAGCAGGCAGCTGAACGAAACTGTAGCGCAGTTCGGTTGTGGTACAATCAGTAAATCAGGAATGTTTATCGTCGAAGATCAATAAATCAAACACAAACGCGTGAACTGGGTTGTAGTTGCAATGGTAAAGGTGTCGTTAACAAATAAGTACAAATAAGCTAAGTCTGTGGAGTAAACGAGAGTACGTGTCAACATGAATGGGCGAATCCGTCAATATATCTGTTAATGCCGTTGACGTGTGACGGCCAATGGTGCAGTGTACTGGCAGAACGCTAAGACTGGGAGTTCGAGACTCCGCTCGGCAGTACAAATGAAACACTCAGAAGGATTATATAACAGTAGAAGTGTAGACCCTCGGGAAAAAGGTTATGAACAAATACGTGAATTGTTCATGTAATAAGCACCGTGAAACTCAAGTATAAACTGATGTGATGCCATAGAAACAAGGAAAATACATTACGAATGTCCAGGGTTCACGATGCATGAACTCACTACTAATAAGTAACTAAACAGAAGGCAGGAGGACAAACTCTCATTACGATTAGTAATTAACAGTTACTATTATTGGGCATTGTAACCTGGTAGGTTTACACTTAAGTGATGGCAACTACGATGTATGGTGTAGCACATCCAAAGATTATCAAGGTTTCTGGTTAGCATCCAAAGCTTTCCTCTTAAGCTCTATCAAAAGTCATGTAAGCATTTATAAGAACAAACAATTTTTGGATGTCCGGCGCTACGTGCAGTCTAGACTTAAACCTAATTGGGGAATCTAGGGAACAGATATCAGCTAGGAGTTTATACCACAAAGTTGCATATTTCAGGAGGAAGAAGTTTTGCCTTAAGGATTTCCGAGAAGTGGGGATCATTATTCGGCGGTCCCTATTGCGCAGCTGATGTGTCGAGTTTAAACTGAACTGAACTTGGCTAGAGGATACAGCTTGTTTGTGGAGCAAAGTAAACAAACGTACGAGGTTGAGTTTTATTCTCCTAATCCACAGAGGATCAAGCTGCAGGAGTGTACACCGCTGTCTGTAGGTCAGGGTCATAGAAGGCCCAAACAGTTTTTTGGTGAATCGACGCTGTACATTCTCCATGTCGATAATGTCACGTTTATGCATATCTGAGAACTCAAGTGTACAGTACTCTAGGGTTTGGCGGAAAGGAGTTTTGCATGTCTCAAACTCACTGTTCGTGTGAAGAAAATTTCTCAGCAACAAGCCAAGGGACTTGTTTGCCCGTTCTGTTATGTAGAAAGTGTGTTCAGAGAAATTGAAGTGTGGGAATATCGCAGTCCAATGTCTCTTATTATAGGGGAATATGGGAGTGAGACACCACCAATCTTAAGCGTATCATAAGGAACATTGCAGTTAAGCATGAGATAACTGCTTTTGTTCACTGAAAATTCCATTTTCCAGCGGTTAAACCAGGAAGATAAGGGCTTTACGTCGACGGTGGTGTTATTCAGTGCTACAGGTAGGTTTCCTCGCTCGAATTCGTAGACTATCTTCATATCGTCGGCAAAGAAGAAAATGTAGCCATAGGTGATGACATTTCAAATATCATTTATATATAGTAAAAACAACCGTGTTCCTTGAACACCACCTTGGATAACCCGGCAGTTTACTGGGTGGGGGTCTGACCTTTGGCCTTCGATGCAGGTAACTTGGTGACGCACTTGTAGGTAGGATTTAAACCAACTGAGTAGGGGGTGTTCAACCCCGTATCCTTTAATCTTGTTGAGCAATTGCAGATGTGGCGCTCTTTCGAAGGCTTTTGTCATATCAAGATGGATGATGACGAGTGCTCTGCCTTTGTCGGCAGCTAATGTTACCAAATTCAGAAAGTCAAACTGGCAGGCTGAACACGACCGCGATCTAAGAAATCCGTGCTGCCTTGGGCTGATGAGCTTATGTGCAGAAAGGCAGTCGATCAGGTAGTGTTTCACAACTTTTTCTAGCAGCCTCGAGATCACTGGCTTATGAATAATGCGGTTGTAATTGCCAATGTCATGCACTGCTTCTTTCTTATGCCCGGGGATAATAATGGATTTCTCCCGTTGGCTAGAGAGGGTTCTTGTTTGCAGAGATAAATTGTGTAGGTTTAGAACTAGGAGGGGAATATCCGGGCAGCCGAGAGCGAATATTGCTGATGGTAGGCCCTCAGGTCCGGGGTAATAGGTCGGTTAGAAAGTGTGAAGGTATCTATTTATATCCGTAGTGGTAACCGTGATAGAACTGAGTGAGGAATTTGTGACAGATGAAGTAACAAGCCGGGTACACGCTGGACTGAGAGACACGGTGGTTGTGAGGAAAGTATTGAATGTGTCAGCTATCTTTCGAGGTGAGGTTATGGGATTTTTCAAATGGATGATCTGTTTTATGCGTCGAGTTGATTGTGGGGCACGAGCCGTGTGCAGCCGGGCTAGCGATTGAGCTTTGTTTGGGTAGTGTAGCGCCTTGGTTTCCTGCCTTAGTCGTAGGCCACGGGCCTTGCGGTGGATTTCGTGATAAGGGCGTTCACTTCTGAATACTGTGGAAAAGTCTCTATTTTGTTGATAGAGCCGTCGAAGCTCGTCGTTTTTCTGCTTTAGCCTGGTTATATGGTAACCGGATGGTCTGGATGGATAGTAGGGGCGTGACATGTTTTCGACGCATGAGTGCAAACTTGGGTAGAGAAGGTCAGCGGCGTACTGGGGATTTGCTGTCAAGAAGAACTCGTCCCAATTTCTGGAGCGAGTTTGAAAGGGGATATGGTCCCATTTAAAGTGACGGAAGGAGGGACCGTTACATGGTAGGTTATCAATACGTGGCTTGACTTCAAATCTGCAACTGACGATTTTATGGTCGCTGCCTGTAAAGTCGTTTAGTACTGAGGCAGAGACGTTTGTGAGACTCAGTGTCAATATCAGTTCAAGGATGTTATTCTTCCTGGTGGGCTGTTTCACATGTTGGGCCCACTGGCCCAGGCGAATGCGTGAGGCAAATTGCAAATATTCGTAGGGGGCAGTAAGGGAGGACCAGTTTTCGCCCGGGACATTGAAATTGCCTGCTATGAATTTGCCTCCAAATGGCAGGTCAACGATGTAATTAAATGCATCAGTGATGGGATTAAATTTGGAAGTGCCGTTTCTGGGGGGTCGATATATACAACCTAAAACTGTGGTCACCTGGGATAAAGAAATTGTAAACCATATAGAATCTTTAACATTTTCCGGCATGGTATTTTCCAGTAGGGTGGCAGATAGGCTGCTATTGACATACCCCATGCAACCTCGACCGCGGCGGTGGATTCGTTGAGTCGTAAGGGTTTGATAACCGATCAGTGATATTTCATCAAAAGGTATGTGCTCCGTGAGCCAAGTCTCAGTGATCAGGATAACCTCAAAGTCGTGGACGAATGCCAGTTTTTTTAAAACGGAAAGCTTGTTCAAGATGGAACCGGAGTTGAATAGCGCTATGGTAAGCTTTTCTGTGAGAGGCTTCGAGTCGTCAGTGGATTTGGTAGCCAGAGTGTGCGTGGCAGGGTGGTGATAAATAGGCAGGTCACCCATGCAGGAGGACTGGATGTGAGTTTCTGTTTCCATTTGGACTGCTCTATCTTTATCGCAGCAGATTGTACACTGGGCCGAACACTCATGATGTTCAGTAGAAATTAACATTGGATGCGGAGGTCTTATTGTAACGCGGGCTAATAGATCTGGAGGGGGGTGTAGTGGCTCTAGGTGGGACCTTTGGGGCAAAACACGTATAATTCGGGGGAGAGTTAACGAGGATGCCAGGGTATCAGTATGAGGGCGGAGAGCAGTAGGGGAGGGGCAGTCATGGTTTTGATAGAGGCCTTGTGAGGAGAATGACGAAAGACAGGGTAAGTGGAATTTGAATGAGACAGGTATGATATTTTGGACAGAGTTCGTTGAAGCGGCAGGCATCTCACAAGGCTCCACGGATAGAGTGTGAGGGGGTGGAGTAGTAGCGAAAGGGCTGCGGAAGGAAGAGGCCTTGGTATGAAGAGTCAATTGGCAAAGTGTGCAGCGGGGTCAGAGTAAAATACGGCGATGTTGGGTGGTGAGATAGCAGAGGATGCTGAAGTTGCGGTGGGGTCAGATGGGGCACACCACGGGGCGGAAAATGGTCGGGCGCGGGCTACATTTTGTGGTACCAGTTTGCAACCATGCTGGTAACTGCATGGTTCGAGTTTGGTAGAGCTAATGCGGGAGGCAGTATATTAAGTGGAAAATTTGTGATGTGGTGTTGCATCTGTGGACTTGATGACGGCCGTGTCTGAGTTTGTGGGTGTGGGATTTAGCAGTTGGGTACTTGGATCTCCGGAGAACCAAATGAATGCGCTGGTGGGCTAGAGCTAGGGCGAGCAACGAGATTCCGTATGTGCGGCCGTGGTGGAGGACGTGGGTGGGTAATAGGCCAGTTAGCTGGAGCGCGAAAGGTTATACGTCGACTGTCGCTTGAAGATGGGAGAGTGACGATGTCAGTGCAGAGAAGGTCTTGGCCATTGGGAGCAACAGGTGACGAGGGCGACCTTGTGGCCGAGGCACTGGGTGACAACGTTGCAGTTGGCTGGTCGGTTTGTTGGCTCCTTTGGCAGACAGACCGGAGCGTGAATGGCTGCTGGCAGAGAGGGGGGTTGTAATGTTCGGCTGCGGGTAGGGAGACTTGGAGACTGGAGAGCAACTTGGAGCCTTTTTCAGGGACTTTGAGGCGTTGAACGTGAACGGGACGAATCCAGGTCCACATTTTGCGCTGGTGCACTGGTCAACGGGAGTGGCGACGAGTTGTTTACCGTGGAAAATATCTCAGGGGAGTTTGGTGGCACTGGGTCAGAGGTTGGTGGGAGTGCTTGGTGGCCGGCATTCGATCTAAAGACCTCCTTCTGCAGAGGAGTTTTGTCAGGAGCAATTTTTATACTTTTAAATGAAGTGGATTTTGCGATGGAGTCTCTCTTTATAACGAGTTCCACGACAGAGCTCTCTTCTAGAAATTGAAACAGTAGCGGGCACATGTTTTGGTGTGGCTTTTTTCTGAGTCTTTTGCAGTAGCACTCGTGGTGTAACATACCACAAGACTGATTGACCAAGGAAAGGGGCAAACGATCTGCCACAATAATAACTACGGCATTTTTAGAATTATTTATCCTTCTATGGACTTCAGATGCAACTGAGTCCAGGAAGTGGCTGGCTGATAGGAGACTTACAGCGTTCGAATGTTTTAATGGATCAACAATATATGCGAGTGGCAGCAGCGTGGTCAGCGAATCACCCATAGATCGTAACTGTTTCTCTGAGGACGATAAGTTATGCTGAAGCACATTATTTTTGTTACTGGCTTTACTATCTATATCGACCAGTGGTAATGAACAAGGCACTGAGGAAGCAGAAAGTCGGGGACGTTTAGTGCTTGTACACGGAAATCGATTCGCCACTCGGTGAATGAGGCGAATTGAAGTCGATCTAGGCATGATATTTGAAAGAACTTTGATAGAATTGGATCCGTAGGTCAAATACTAACCTCAGATATTATTGTTCAGAAAAAAACTGATTTATTTTGGCCAATGGAAACGTCTTGCAAAGCTGTTTGTGAGCTATTTCCCTAGATATCTCAGTGGAAACTATACCAATGATAGCACGCCTGGTGACATGGTGTAGCGCAGTTTAACTCAGTCGCCTCCACTTCACTACACCGGTCACAGATCAATGTGAACTTCTTTTTTCTGGTATCAAGCTTGATCACCCGGGACCCTTTTAAGGATTACGAAACTTGATCTCCCTCAGTTGAGAGCTCATGTCTTTTGGTCATCAATTTTCATGCTATGAAAGCCTCGGTCATTCAGATTCATTCGCTTACTCCTACTTACACCATGAGCACTGTTCTACCAAGCTTTGAACACGGACAGATTTTCGGCTGAAGAACATCCCGTAGCGGTGAAGTCGGAACCAACGCTATTGGCCTCTGATTCTCCCTTCCGTAAACGCAAGCATTAACACTAAAGCAGCTCTTATTGTGATTTACTTTACCAGTAATCAGTTACGCCGAAGAGAACATTCATCACCGCATATGGTCAGGCCTTCACGGCTCTAGACTGAACCGAGCACAACACATCTGAATGAACACGTAACTTCTACCTGGGTTACAAATTCTTAGTGCTATAATCTTTGGCCACAATTTCGCTGGCATGAGCAAAGTCTTTGGCAGTTTTCGAACCTCACAGAGCGCAAACTAAGGCACGTCACGGGTATGGGTTGAATACAGCGGCTTACCTCCAGTGCTGGAAAGCCCTATACTGTGTACTTCTGTGCACTGTACATGACGGTGACTTGGTCCACTCAGTAAGTCATGGTTAGCCAGCAGTGCTACGGGCGTGCAAGTGCAATCCAGTTTCTTGACACACGCCACCGGTTGTTTTCACCTGAAAAACAAGGTAGCACGGACAACCAGTTCACAAGTTCGCGTGCTTTGTTCCCTTGTGTGCCTGTGGCACATGTACCTTAGAAATAATCTACTCATCAGCTTGCACTTGACTCAACTTCTCCAGCTAAGTTGGTGACGGGAGGCTTCAGCTTACAGTTTTTGGTGGTTTTCTCCCTTGAAAGTGTAGTCGCTAAATATGTACCCACGGGTGTGTGAATGAGGGTACTCGCTGGCTATGACAAACACATAAAGACTAGATGATGCTGGTGATAGCCGAATAGACCCGGTCTGTGGGAGATTTATGCATCGAAAAGTGCGAGCAAGAGTGCCCAGAAAGCCCGCTACACTTAAATTTGAAGGCGAGCACTGGACGGGGTCAACAAGTGAGTGGTACACGAAGCGCCAAAAAAGCAAGAGTTTTTGTGGTACTTATGTGATTCAGTATTGTTGGAAGGATCTTAGGACGTCTTTTGGTACTGATCCCTGGGGTAAAGGCTAGAAACTGACATACCGGTCTCCATGGGGCAGCAGAGTTGAGGCACAGCATCACGCCAGGATAAAAGCAGTTAGAGTGCGCTTCCATCTCCAACCACGAAGGAACATAGTGATAACCACCGGCCGTTATGACCAACACCCAAAATCTCGGTAGCTGATGGCCCAGGAACATCTGCGGGGGATTTTTGGAGCGCTTGATGGAGTGCTTTCATACATTTGCGTGTAAATACAGCTTGAAATAAGACGGTGACCGCATATTGACATACAGTGGTGACACCTGTGACCTATTTTTAATTTACGTCGTCTGTTGATCCAATAATAAGAGGGGATATTATCAAATATTTTTAGCACTGGGGTCAGCGCAGCACCATAGAGACCTCAGGAGTGTCTGCCATTTCAGCAAGGATCACTCTCCATAACAGAAAGCACGGCGTGAATTTTGGTCTAAAATGATGTGTCAGTACCTCCCAGAACCGGACAAATATCGGGTGGCATTTGTGAAGACCCATACGGCGTGGTCAACCGCTATACCATCCAGGATGTTTTATTTCCACCTGTGGTCCTTCTCTTCTAGTGAGGCTAAGGACAAATTCATACTCTATATATGAAATATACGTATAGCCTAAACAGATTAACTTCCCAGCCAAAGATACTTCCTCGCCTGATGGACCTCTCCTAACGGTTTTCGTATCCCGTGGAGCCAGTCATATGCAGGAAGCTCAACCCATTATTTCTTACTTTTATCTATCTCCAGTAAAGCAAATAAGCCATTTACTACAGCACATTGACGGCACTGCATTTAACACAGCAAACACGTTTGCTTACACCCCTTTTTCTCCTTGACTGTGGCTCACTTTGAGTAGACCTCGAACACCGTCGCCGTTTGGCTACAATATTGTCCAGCTCCGTTTCTCTTGTGGCGGTTATTTTGGGGGGGCAAAATTAAAGCTTGCATGCATTCTTATATTTGTACTTTGTTAAACTAGCGCCTTGCAATATTCAGAAAATCCTGTTCCGCTTTGGAATTTGTTCATTTGTCTATGCTGCAGTCTAACTTGGAATAACATTTATAATGCTCAACCTAAATTTGCTTTCCCTCTCCTCCATAGAAAAGACGAAACAATACACGTCTGGCTGGGAAGGTCTTGGGCTAATACTCTCTGTCCCCTTTTATTACCGATGGATCTCTGATAAATGCCTAGGCTCGACCCTGCATATCGGAAACTCCACGATTTCGAGTTACCCTGCAGTTCCTTTTGTCTAAAACCGTGCGGGGTGACAGCACGCCCTTTGATCTCTCCATACTTGCTTGCCGACCCTGCCTTACTCAGCTTCAACCCTTTTGGGTTCCCTGCAAAATCCCTGACCAGTGTGCTGATGTTGAATGCAGTAGTCGATACACAATCTGAATAGTTACATCATGCGACCCCTGCTCTGGCGACACCCCGGCAATGATACTCCTACGCTTAAAAGCTATGGGCAAAACCTCGCCTATCCGGTCACTTCTTTCACCATGACTTTGGCAACCGCAGTCTAGATGTGTAGTCCATTTGGTTTATCACACACACTCCGCCCGTATCCGGCTGCCAAACTTTGCAAACCTATTCATCGGTTGTTCTGTGTACTTCCTTTCCCATGTTCCATTCCAATAGATCGTCCCAGACACTTCCGATGCTTGATACACTCTTCTCACCATGTGAAGTCTTTGCTGAGAATTATCAGTATGTAAATACTTACCTTTCATTCAACCGGCCATCTCTCTTGCAAGCCACGTTTCTGCCACTATCGTAGCTACGCTCCACATGTCGATTTCTTTGCCAGTTATCAGTTTCTTTCTGATGCATTACATTCCTTTTTTCTGAAAGCAAAACAATCCACTCAAAGTCCATACGTTTCATCTGGTCACTCTTTTCGCCATCAATCTGACACCCATAGTCCAGTGTTTTGTCTGTTTTGTTTTACAACTGGCTCAACCGATATACGGTCACTGAACCCCAAAATTGTTATCCTCGACCGATTTTCTTGTTCTTTACGTGTTATGCCACAATTTTTTATCGTCTTATTTTACATCGCCGCTCTTCATACATTGCAAAGCTCTATTGCTCGAATACGTCCCCTTCAGGAATGTTTCTTCTTCACGATATCCACGTATCCGTCGATCTACTTTAGTTCTCCGACAGGACAGCCTTTCTTCTGTAGGATGTGTGTGATTTTGTACCATTCCGCACCCACCCCACATTATGGCAGAATAACTACACCTACCTCCAGCCGGATCGACCACTTGACCTTGAGTTTAAATTCACCGGGCGGTACCGCAACAATCTACTTTAATGCTTTCACTTGTATTCGATCACGTTCGCATAATTGTACAATCCTTCTGTAACTTTCATTCGGCTTTAAACTGTATTGTTTGATCTTGCTTTGCGGCATGCTTCGGGGTTGTTCGAAATAAACTATTATTATATTATTATATTATATATGGGTTGTCGGAACGAGGAACGTAATCATCGCACTTTTATAGTTTGCCATTTACAAGTTCACTTCTTTCGTGTTCCCCTCGAGCCCAAGCACTAATGATGTTGTCCAAAGTCAGAGATGATTTGTCTGCTACCATGTTAACTAAGCTACAAAACCAAAATTCTTACTGACTCTAATTCCCCTAATAAACTGGTAATACTTTATTGAAAGATGCTCACCTTCACTTAGTTCTCTTGTTCCAGGCTTAAACTCCGTGGTCTCATCGCCCTTTTTACACTTTTCCGTTAACCCGATTCCTATCACGCAAATTGCTGTCCTTTATTGGCCAATACTCATCGATCAGCGTATTTTATCATGGTATGTTAGGACCCCATTCCCCCTAGCAAGAGTACGCGCCCGAATAATCATGACCCCACAGAAAACCAGCACTTTCGCATTCACACAAGGAGGCCGCACCCTAGCTCTGAGCATTTCCTTTCCTTTTTATAGTTTCTCCACCTTTACCTACAGCCAGGTCAACAGCCTGACTGCTCTCTTCCCCTTTTACCATTACTATTTCTGACCACACCCTCTTCTGTTTTACCTTTGGTCCTCAACTGGGCCCCTTTACTCTTCTACCTCCTACCAGCCTAACCATTTGGCACTCTGGGTAAGCCTGCGCCTAATATCTCCGTCATCAATCAACTGCCCTAAAAAACTATCAGTCTCCGCCCGTTAATCCCTCATAGATAGGCCCACCTGCCGTCAAGTAGCATTATTACTTTAATTTTCTTTAAGCTTTTGATCATAACCCCCAGCTGGAACATTCTCCAGACTGCCACATTTCTCCTCTCTTTTAAAACGCACTGGTTACCTGGCTAGCCCAGCAACCTTATCGACGTTATCCATGGAATACCTAACGGACTAAACGATTTGGTCGATCGGGTTGATCATGGTGAAACCTATACACATACCCGATGACACTTTACATAGAGCACCTTACACGGCTGACCAGTGATCACAATCCGATAACCAGGGTTACAATCAGTCATGATAGTCTCACTGGACCGACGGACGGATTCCTTGCATCACCCATCACCTCACATCCCATCAGCATCCATTTCCCGTATTCCACACAAACAGTTCAATTCATTCTGCTTTGCGGTACCGAAAAAAGTGACCGGAATCTGGCCCTCGCCGTTGCCTCCCGTACTTACTCTCCCTATTTTGTCAGTCTAGTTCCTTTTGACTGCTACCCTCATCATGCACTACCTGCCATCAACAACAACCAATGTCTTTAGAAAAAAATACCAACCGCCCGGTTATTCATTCTTTTACCATGTATGCAGAAAATCTCACTTTTACATTCTTTTAGCTTCCTCCGTTCACTTGGATCTGGCCCCTCCCAGTCACCGCTGTCTTCCTTCCTCTTCACCACCTGTACATATTTGCCTGGTTGTATCAGCACCGTTTATCTCCAACAGAGTCTTTTCTCAACGGCTTCTCGTTGAGCTTCCCCGTTCTGTGTCCATTCACCATCCACGCTCCTTAAAAGCGCACTGTGTAAAGAACAAATACTGAAAATCCTTCCAAATGTTCTACGTGCTTTGTGAATTTGACTATATTTAACATCACCTTGAAAAGCTCGCTCATATACCACAATTTTTCACGCTTGTTTATCCATGTGAGACATTTGAATTTGTCTTTGACCGTTTCTGACCGTCGTTTTTGAGCCACGGAGCTTCGAAACTTTGGATTTTACTGTGAAGTCCATTTGGCCGCATACTAGAGGTTTGTATATACTTGTACCCTATGTGAATGTTAATTTAGTACCGTAGAAACTACGAATCAATCTTGTTCTGATTTTGGGATTCATTTGAATTGGCCCCTCGTTGCTCGATTTGCGAGAATTGACCTACACACTGCAGTCCTGGTGGGGGTTCCTGGCTCCATATTATTTTCCATATAATATCGGAATTATTATACAGCAAGGCCAATCTGATTATCCCATTCGACTCACTTGCATTTGTATCACGGGCTCCCTCTACACTGAGTTATCCAGTGGAGGATCAATCTTCTCCTTTTCCGCAGGCTTTTCCGACTGCACTTTTACAACACCACGTTTACCCTACTTTTAATTTTCTTTTGGTAACACTCTCAACCAGTTTCTCGATGCTGATTCCTCAAATATCCAGCGCATGCCACACCCCATCTCCTTCTACACTTTCCGACTCTTGTTTGAATCTCTTTCACACCACCGCTCTCTCCGTCTATCATCATCGACTACACACCGAATTCCGTAGATCGCCGTGACTCATTCTGGACTACCGGGTGCGTTGTAGACAATTATCGGCGACCAAAAAGGCAAGTTGTATATTATTCCCGCCTCCACTCTCTGTTTATGTTGTGACGTCCGACCCCAGTTGCCTTATGGGTTCTTGCAAACGCCGCACTTTTACTCTTTCTCAGAATCCCTTTACCTGCATTCCCACGTCGATCCGACTTACCATACCGCCCCCATCCGGAATTTGAAACCGATTCACAATAGCCGTGCAGACCCTCTCCGCTTTAGTTCACTTAAACACCGTCCAGACTTATTGTTTTATTACTGTAATTGTGTGAACCTTGAAATTCAAAAGTGTGACTACCCCACACTGCAGTGAATTGCAGTATTCTCTGATCATGCCTTGAGCATGTGTCTTGACCATGATCAAGAAATATACCATTAATAAATCAGGAGAGACAACCAACTGAATGCATCCGGAAATTGTGTCATGTAAGAAAACTGATCTGTGGAGTCCGAGTATCTGAACCGAAAAATCAACTTACTTACTCCAGGGGGCTGGTGTATATGGTTCTCGTACAACCCAGCCACCGGCACATTACCAACGACACTCCAGGGAATCAATAGGGGGAGGCGCCATGCTGGACCAGGAATTAGTGAAGACTTGCAGATGGGGGCAAGCTGCGCTGAGGGCAATGTTTGCTCCCTGTCATACATAGCGATACAAATGCAAAACTGTAAATCAGCGCCGGACTACCTGAATTACCGTTTGGATCTGAACGAGCTGCACAAGCTTCATTCTATCTTTCGTTGTCTGCCTGTAGAAATGCAGAGTCGCTGAACCAAGAAAGCATAAATGATCTACAGAAGCTGACTTGAATGATTTGCTGAGCAATTTGGCCGGCTACCACGCACTGTGTACAGTAAGATTTGGCAAGTATTTTGGGGGAATCAAAAAGCTTATGGATCGAGCAAGAGCGAGCCACCAATAAGGGCAAATAAGTTTACCAGAAGGAAAACATGGGCACGTGCCAATGACTTCTTCCACGTGAGTACGGTGCCAGTGAATCGTTAGTCCTTCCAAGAGGCTCATCTTTTTTCGCTGTAGTGCCCGAGATTTCCGGAATCGAGCATGCTGATCGACGGACTACTGCTTAGATGATCGGCGCTTGGTTCATGCATGAATGTGCAAGCCCTGATGTCTATTGCTGTAACACAAAACAAATTATGCTTTCAGTGAAGCAATCATGGTACTCCAAAGCGTGCAAATGAGGCTTCAAGGAATCCGGACCAAAAGACCCCTCGGCCAAATGTTGCCGTGACGAGTAGTGACCAACTTCGACACAATTCAAAACTTTCTCCCCATTTTGTGCTAGTTTCGTGTTACGTCGCATCGCGGACGATTAGAGAGGACAGTGTGAGAATTGTGTTTGCAGAGCCTTGTATGATAACTTCCTTGCATATGACTGTCTTGTTTTCATTGCTCACAACGGAGAATACAAGAAATTTTACGGTCCAGATGGGTGAATTACTGTCCTTTGGTGGATTCCGATTTCATAAGTTGGTGCGTGTTCTTAAAGTGATGCTGGAAGTTGCGCCAAAAACTGAGCTGGCTTACCCCAGTTGGGAGATCGATGGCTGCTCGCCAGCCCGGGAGAAGACGTTGGGATAGGATTGAAACGTCACGGAAGAAATATTTCAGCATTTTTTACAATACACGAAAAACCTCAAACAAGACGTGGAGTCTTGTCTATGGGGCCGTCGGTGTTCGACCCACTAGGATTATTTTAACCTTTCATTCTGTCATGTAAGCTATTGTTGCAATCACTGTTTCGCCTAAAGCTTGGTTGGGACCACCCAACTGGAGCAAGCCGCTGCACCACCAGAATGAGTGGTTGAGGGGTATGGAACAAATTTGCAAATTAAAAAATATAGCATTGTGTTTTTAGAGATGACTTACTGAGCAAAAGTGCACAGCTTCATAAGATTTTGAAGCTTCTGAATTTAACTACAGAACTGTGGCGTGCTTTGGAAACTTTTCAAAGGACATAGCCTCTTATCGTAATCCACCATCCCCCAAACCAATGATAACTCCTCTGAAGGTCGTGGTCATTCCTCGATTGGAGTGAGCCGCAGCGAGGCTGGCTGTTGAAGTCTCTCGGACACCTATAGAAGGAATGCAAATCAAATTTTATAAGGCTTACTTTTGGACGGAATCAGCCTAAGTCTTGCACTATACAATCAATACCAAAACGGAGTTTAGTACTTACTTTGAGAATTTTTCAGCTGAAATCCGCCAGTGGTCTGAACCCCGGCAGTAGCGTCATGTACGATCGGAAGCTAATGCGGCAGAATTGCCTTTAAGGGAAACAACATCATCGAGTGATATCATTTCCCCGTTCGGGAATCTTAACTCCTCGATGAACGATGGGATTTTTTTGGTCTACCAGTCCCAAGGTTTCTGCAACGCCTATTCTCTCAATGCCGCAGGATACATGGGCGGACTCACTTCTGGCCGGGTGCTCCAGTTGTTTTCACCTGCTGAAATTTATAGAGCGGATAACTGGTTTCGAAACGTGTACTGCAGTTATGAGAGGCTGTTGCGCAGATCCGGAAGTGACAACTGGGCCGGTGAAATTGCGCGATTCCGTCAAAGAGGACAAAAGTGTCGCTCTCACTGTGCAAGTCAAAACTCACAATGAAGAGTTAAAGTGATTACGTGACAGGAATGATAAACTATACTCTAACAGATTTTGGATGAAGAAGGAGCTGTTGGAATTGCATCCAATTTTACCAGATAGACTGATTTGTCACCCAGGACAAAATGAATACTCCAATCGGCTTCAGGGGGTGAAACAGCCGGTGATACAATCCTAGGCTTACCCAGTTACGGACTCAATAATCCGATGGTATCGCACAATGTTAAGGCAAGCAGGACCATCTCAGTTACTAGCAGCATTTTGCGGATATTCTGGATTCTGCGGGGTTGGGCAGCCGCCAAGCATATAACTAGTGGAAGTTGGAAGTGTCGAAACGATTGGACAGTGGCGGGCAAACAGATGATGACTACTCTACCTGTTTTAAGGGTCCAACAAGGTGGGTTTCCTCTCAGTTGTGTCGCAGTAGGTTGTTTTGTTCCATTTTCGGGTAAGTATGGCCGGAGCTTTGAAAAACTTTATGGAAGCAAGCTCACTTGCTCCTGGGCAAAGATTCATTTGGGAAGCATGCGTTTTATGTCAAGAATAGGTGCGCAGTCTGAGTCCTTTGGTTCCAAATGTACATGCTTTTTCAGGGCGTAAAGAGAACTAAAAAACCTAATAGGGAACGGGTTCAGCGATAAGATAGCCGATGGCCTATGGCAGCGGGGTTTGCTGTGGCACGTCAATCCCACCTCCAAGTCTAGTCACCGTGGAGGCATGCGAGAGATCATGACGTGTTCGGTTAGAACACTTTTTTCTGTTAATTACGAGCAGCCGATGACTGAGGAAACATTATCCACATTTCTTATGGAAAGTTGACTGATAGTGAACGGAGGAACTCTAGCACCCGTAAACGTGGACTGTCGTGATCCACCAGTGCTCATGCCCAATAACCTACCTACGCTGAAGATAAACTCACGAGATATCCCAACGAATTCGTTGCGAGATGGAATGATTCGTCGATGGAGGTGAACAAATTACCTTGAATTGACGTTTTTCGGGGGAGGGGTGGACGAGGGAGTTTCCTATAGTTTAGAATGACAGCCGAAATGGACCACGAGAGAAGGCAAATTTAGATGAAGCGAGGCAGTGCTACTAGTTTCCAGGGCTTTGCAGCATGGCCAGTGGCTAATCGGATTTATCGAAAATAAGGCAGCTTCGGACGACGGCTTTGTGCAAATGGTAGCGGCGCGGACTAACAAGAGATTAGTACCCCATGAGGTCAGATAGATTCCTTTTATTGGAGATGAGCCAAAAGCGCGTGGTACAAATGCAACAGCCAACTCCCCACGAAAGGAAGGCAAGTCTCCGAATTGCCGATCCAGGAGGGACCACCAAGAGTGGACCAGCCTGTCCAAATGGAAGCCGCTACTGATGGCAATCAGTTTCAGGTATTAGGAAACTGTAGGACTAGCCGGGGTACGAGGCCGACCACACCTAGCAGTTGACGAGAAAAAATCCGGGTAGGGTTTCGAGAGCCGGTGCAAAGGAGTTCAGGATACCCTGTTCCGTCCATCAACGTCCACATTACATACAAAATTATTTCATTTGTGTGGACTACCTTTACCGGAATTCCGATTGTTCGTTTTATTGCTCCAAAGTTCTGCCACAAATGAGATCCTCACCGTTGCTCCAAGCGTAAATCGCTCAGCTTGAACTTCTTTTTGACTGTATTCGGCAATCTCATCTTCTGTTTCTAGTCTTCAGTTCTAATTCAAAATCCAGCTAATTTCTCATTTTTCACTTAGGAGTATAAGAGCCCACAAGGAAAGCTGATGAGGTTTGGTTATTGCAAAATTGCCTAATGTGTTGTATGTAACGCTGTAGATACTTGGAATAAACTTTGTTGTGAATTGCATCGACTCTGGTTGCAACGTATTTCTGGAACTTCTCAAGCTGGCGACAAATGAACAACTGCATCTGAATAAGAGTAAAAAACCAGGATCAGAAGACGAGATTACCGGATAGGGTGACAAAAAAGCTCAAACTGAGCGACCTACGCTCGACGCAACGGGGAGAGTCCGGTTTGTGACGAGGATTTAGAGCAATTAAACATGCAATCAGAATTCCGGTCAGATGAAACTAGGTTACAAATATCGTCTTTATTGAAAGCAGAAATATTTGTTATTCCAAAGGCCCTCTCCAGCAGTATTTTGAGGCTGAGAAGAGCAGAACCCATTAAAGCAGTAGCAAACAAATGGCATCGCCCTCGGGGCATAATGTTCCGGGGAAAAACGGACTTTCAAATCACCCGAAGTACACTGGGTACTAAAACAGAGGCTCGGAATACGCAGAGACGTATACCTTTGGAGCCATGTACAGAGGGCCATTCTGGGGGAGACTTACTGCAGAAATTCGAAACGCCTGTGTTGGCTTCCTATTATACAGGCCAGCCAAGAGGACAGAAGGGAGAGTTCAGCAGTTCAAAAGGCTGAAAATATGATACAACATAATTTAAGTCACAATGCAATTATAAGCGAAAACAGAAGCAGCTTTTATCAATAGCTCCACTTTCGTTTAAATCCCCAGTCCCTCAAGCTCTTGTAAAGCTTGCTTTGATTTTCACCCCTCCTTTTCGAGGTTCATCGGCTTCAAATTTTTCTGATCCCGGCTACACCTTCCTCTCTCTTGTCCGTCGTGTGCCTAAAGATCTGCGGTCAGCTCACTCTAATGATTCACTCAAGCGCACGTAGGGTCCTTTCGTGCATTGCTTTGCTCATGCACATTCGGAATAAACAAGTTTGCAGTCACAACGCGTCGGCTTTTTCACTACAAAAATATTTGAGTCTGCTTTTCTGCTTCCGGGTATTATGCTTCCCATCCATCATTCACAAACCACTCCACCATATTCTGTGCGCTATTCTTATTCGACATGGATTCTAATGGTACCGAAACCAATCAAGAGGCCTTAGAAGCCTCAGACTTTGTGAAAATACCCCCATTTTGTATTCCGAATCCCCGCTTGCAATTTGCACAGATAAATGCAATTTTTCGCATCTGTCGTGTTTGTTGTAAGAGTACAACTTTCTCGTACGTTATCTGGGGTCTTCCAGCAGAAATTGCGGAAGAAGTGTGTGTTAGTATTTACGAAACCCCACCAAACAATCCATATAACAAAATCAAGCAAGCAATTTTCCAACCCACTGCATTGTGTGATCATCATCTCATCGGGACTTTGGCCAGTGGCCTTCCCCCGGCGACTTTATGTTTCCTCAACTTCTACGATAGATGAAGCCTTTTTTGGGGTCACAATAGATGATCCTCTTTTAATACATCTGTGGTTGAAACAAAGTCCTCCGTCAATCAGGCAAATTCTTGCATCTCTCAAACCAGAGGTTTTGACTGAGGAACTAACAATCACAGCTTACATAATCTTCGAAGCAAACCTCACAAATATTATGGCGGCTAAGACTTCGCAGACATAAGTTTCTCATTGTATCTCCGACCCATGGATCAAAATACCAACCTTGCCTCCCGGATGAACGCTGTTCGCTAGCTTGTCACAACCACTGTGCCTCCTCGTCTCGATTATCGTGCTGCTGGTGCTACCGACGTTTTTGGTAGCAAGCCCATCGTTATCGGTCACCTTGTTTCCCATGCAACAGCTTCGGGAAACCAAACATGCAGTCAGTAATGGCAACTGCTTCCAATGACCCTGAACCTGGTCCTTTTTTCTGCATTTTTGACTGGTCTACGGGAAAGCAGTTTAAGTTGAATACAGGTGCTAAGATCGGTGTCGTCCCCATTCTCTCTGGTGAGCACATTCTGCAACCTACTACTCTCACTTTGCAAGCAGCCAACAGCTCTCCGATAAAGACGTATTGTTGGAAGCTACTGACACTTGACCTAGATTCACTCTGACAGTCCCCTTGAATCTTCGTAATAGCCAAGGGTAAATACCCAATTCTCGGAGTTGGTTTCCTTTCCGCTTTCCCTCTTGCGGTTGATGTGAGACACTATGTTCGGCAGTACGCCGGTTAAAAAACCCGCACCTTTTCCTCCATGAACTATCCCCGGATACGCCCCATGACGGCTTGTTCTCCGTTACCCCCCCATTTTGAACGACTTTCCGGCAGTCACCCAAACACAAAGATCCCACCTCACAAGTACCACATGACATCCAAAGTCACACTGTCACCAGAAGACCACTAACCTTAGCGCTTCCTCGTCGGTTAATACCTGAGTGCTGATTGGTATCGAAAGTAGAATTCGAACAAACACCGAACTTGGGGGTAATTCGTCCGTCAAGTAGACTTGGGTCCCCCACTCCATACTGTTCCGAAGGTCAAAGGTGACTAGCGCCACTGTGGTAAGTGCCGCCCCCTTGACAACACTACGTCACAGGATCGGTACCCAATCTCTCAAATTCACGAACTTAACAGTTTGCATGACAAACACTATCCCTCCAAACTTGATCTCGTGGAGGTTTTCTACCACATTCTCGTCGCTCCCGAAGAGGTTCCCAAGGCTGCAGTCACGACGCCATTTGCGCTGTACGAATTCTTGCGTATGCCTTTTGGTGTGTGCAAAGCCGCTCAAACATTCCAGCTGTTCATGTGCCAGGTTCTCGGTGGTTGTGATTTTGCTTTCTTTATGTTGACTACGTCCTGGTCCCTAGTTTGGATGAAAACCAACATAGCGAAAGTTCGCCCTAGGTACTCCAAAGCCCTCAAGATTATGGCATCTCAGTCAGTACCTCTAAAAATATCCTTGGTGCCAAACCTGTTGAGTTCCTTGGTTATCATGTTGACCGTGAAGGTATTCAACGGCTCAAAAACAAAGTGGATACTATCTGGGACCATCCGGAACCTTAATGGTTCAAGAGTCTCCGTCTCTTCCTAGGCATTGTCAACTACCTTTTGCTGATTCATACGAAACTGTTCTTAGGTCCTGCAACCACTTACTGAAATTTTGAAGAAAGGGCTGCCCCCGTTCTCATTGAACTGCGAGGCCAAATCAGCACTTCAAAGTTCCCACGCTGGCACACTTGAGCAGTGATGACAAATCTATTCTCGTACTGCGGACCAAAGTCTCCAGAATATCTATTGGCGCCAAACTGCTACAGATTGTTAACGGGATCAGACAGCAAGTGATATTCTTCTCTCACAAACTGCAATCGCCACAGACTCGTTACGGCACCTTTGGAAGTTAACCGCTTGCAGTCTACCTTGCAATAAATCACTTTCGACACACTTTAGAAGGCAGGTGCTTTATTATCTGCCCTGATTATAACCCCTTGACTTATGCGCTGGCTTCAAGCAGTGATCGTTATTTGTCCGGGGAAATTACACATCGTGACCACGTTTCCCAATATGCCGCCGATATGAGGTATATACTGGGATCCGGCAATATTGTGACTGTCGCCCTCTTTCGCCCAGGTATCTGTAAAAGACTTTCGACAGCGGCTAGTGAACGTGCCTACTATTTGGTCTAGAAGCGACTTACCAACGATATCCCCTCCATGGGACGAATAGAGAGGACACGAGTCGGTTCACAGATGCAAGGTGTAATCTACATATCGTGGCACCGAAACAGTACCGATATGAGAGATACACCGAACGGAAAACGAAACAAAACGCAAATGCTATGCAGAAAGCGAACCGCGAGCGTGTCCAATCGACGAGCGACCGAAAGTAAAAGTCATTTAAAACGAGTTCGACGGAAACCTCGAAAAAGTAAGTCCGGTAAAACGTGCGCAACCGGACAACACTGAGGTCGATGTCAAACGTCAGAAAAGATCGTGGAGAAAATAAATCCAGAATAATGTCCAGAAAACAGTCGTTTTCTCAAAATGATCGAGGCCACTACATATCCATCCACTAACCGGTCCAGAGGCATTCACTTGATCCAAAATAACACGGACTCAAAGGAGTGACATAGGACCACGGAGCTACTCCTCGTAGTAATCCCTGATATTGAAAAGCTCACTCCTACCTACCGGAAATAATACAATAGTTTGTGATGTTTCCACTCGCAAGCCCTGCCGTTTTGTTCCCTGTTCCCTTCGTCGCATTACTTTCACGCGTTTGCAATCCATATTCCATAGTGAGATGCTGGCCTCAGTTGGACAATTTCCCGATCGTTTTGTCTGGCCGAATATGAAAAGAGAAGTTTGCTTTTGGTCTGGAGCTTGTATACGCTATCATCGAAGCAAGATCCACCCATTGACCCATGGCCGTTCTTGTACATGACAGCTCGAATGTAACAATTTCCAAAATATTCATACGCAACTGAATTTCCATGTTTGGAGTTTCATCTACCATCACCGCGGATAGAGGTGCACAATTTCAGTCCAAACTCTTCCGTGGCCCAACTTCTGCCCTTGGATTCTAACATATTCGTACAAACTGATGTAACCCGTCATCCAACAGATTAGCGGAGCGCTTCCATAGAAAACTAAACGGTTCTCTTGCCTCCATTTCCCTTACTGAAGACTGGAAGGACGCCCTTTTGTTAACCGTGTTTTGCATAAGCACTAACCTTCAGGAACATGTTGGGTTTTGTCCCGCTAATCTGGCGTTTGGCGCACCGCTATAACTGCCCTGTGAGTCTTTCCGACAGAGTCCTGATCTTGCTGAACCCTCCCATTTAGTCCAGCAATTACAGCTGTTCATGAAATCCCTCTCTCCGTTTCCAACTCGGTCATTCAACGGTTCCGCTTGCACTCCGAAAGACTCAGTTACGTGCTCTCATGTTTTGCTCCCTTGTGATACCGGTGAACTCCAGATGCGTCATCCATATTTGTGCCCGTTTTGAGTCGTTTCCTTTAACAAAACTTTTTGTCTTTGATAAGACTGGTCGGCCGGACACTAATTATTGATTGCCTCAAGGTAGCGTAACTTGATTCGGACTATATGACTTCATTTTTCTTCATAAAACCTCTAATTCTGTTTTCAATGGTTTCCTAACCTCATGTTTCTTCCTTGTTGCGCTACACCAGGTCGTTTTGCATGCTGTTATCGATATAGTTTCATTCATCTGTCTTGGGAAATACTAAAAATTATATTTTCTTAGAGTATTCCGTTAACCCATAGAAATTCAGGTATTTTTTTCTCAGTGGTAAATTCTAACCCAGCTCTAGTTCTCGTCACTTTTTCACCTCATTCACAGCATCTTTTTGATATTTCAAAATGCCACGTGTAGCAAAGAAGACTTCCAATACTACCCCGTCCACTCATACCCCGGTCACTAGGAAAAATAGGCTTCTTCAAACTCCCGTGGCCTTAGAACAGTGTTCGGTTGACCTCTGTGACTTTGTAGGCTTGGCGACGGAAAGAACAGCTGTTCTAGACCGACGTATTTCAGATATAAAGTCTCGGCTTCTGAATTTGGAAGATACGATATCTAAACTCGCCCCCTTACTGTGCATCACTGAACGCATTGAAAATTCCACCTTACAAAACCTGACAGCTGCGGGCCGCTTTATCGACTCTGTTGCATCCGAAGTTCTCATAAAAGTGAGGAACTCTCGTAATGCAGTCGTGTTTAATGTCCCAGAGAGAATACCTCTAGAGCATGTCAAGCACACACTGTTGAATGCATGTGGTATGGCCCACCCTCCTTGTCAAATAACAAGGCTGCGTAAGCGCGTTCAGCGCTTCAACTGTCCAATCCTTATGCGATTTGCAGATGATCTGTCTGCCAAAGAGTTCATAAAAATGCGTTCCACTATAGCTTCTAATTCTCCTTGTAAAAACATAAAAATAGCCGAAGATAAAACCCCACTTCAAAGGGAGATTACCAGATCTCCTTCGACTTTCCCCACTAGAACGACGCCTGATAGTTCTGAGCCTTCAACACAGAGGGCTGGTCGCTCCACAGCTCCTTCTCAAGTCTACACTGCTTTATCTTTACACGCGTCTCCCGCCTTTTCACAACCGCCCACTGCCTCCTCATCTGCTCCCGTACTGTTTTCTTTAAAATCTAATCCCATTACTGTTGATCTTGACATTTCCGCTTCTCCCCTTTTACTGCCACCCAGTAAGAGACGCCAATTATTGCCTCGCTCTCCCACCTCATCGCCTGTTGGATACACCCCGAACTCTAACTCGCCGTCTGTTCCCTCCGGTGATAAACTACTCGCCGTCCAGAGGAATAGGTCTAACAGTCTTCTCATTCTTCTCACAAGCCCCTCCCTCATTTAACTGTCTCTTCTTAAATCAACTCGCTTTAACTCACCGAATAAGGTTTCGACCTTAGAAAATACCCCTCGCTCCAATGCATCGGTGATCCCTACAAATTCACCGTGTTCACTGCCTGTCAATACCAAAATACGGCCTCCACATGCCGTCCAATCTGCCACACGTCCTACTTCTCACCTAAAAACTATCTCCACTGCTCCAGCTTCTAACTGCTCCATATTTGGTGTTCCACCCAACTTGAGTTACCCCTACCACAATGTGCAGCTTAACCTACCACCCTACACCTCTATTCCTCACACATTTTCAACCCTGCCCTCTGCACCCCCCCCCTCAGCCAATACTCGATTCCGACTGGCCGGTATTTTTCGACAGCTCCTGATCACCCCTGTCTGATATCGACCCGCCAAACCCCACAGATTTTTCCCTTTGCTCCGATGTTTCCCCCTCCGTTGATGCCCAGTCTCTCTACTCCTCAGCAGTCCCTCTCACTGCAACATTTAATCCAGCTTGGCTGGAAGCCACCCCATCTGAACCTCCACTAGCCCCAACATCAACATATTCCCTTTGACCCTAACCTCCGCTCCTTCCAATCGCGATAGCCTGCCTCCTTCCAAATTACACCACCCCTCTGATGTGCCTATACCACCTCCCACAAATGGTATATCTCTAGCCTTATTCAACTGGCGTTCTATTCTTGACAAACTCCCGCACCTTAAAAAACTTGTCTTTACAAATAATTACGACATTAGCTTAATAACGGAATCCTGGCTTTCTGAGAGCACTTCCAATGATCAAGTATCTTTGGTAGAGTACTGTCTTCTAAGGACCGATAGACAAAACCGGCGTGGTGGTGGGTGCCTAGCCTACGTCAAGGAAGTCTACACCACGACCCCTCTTTTACATACGGCACTCGATTCTATTCCCGATTCTCTCTGGTTCACTATGAACCTCCAAACCACTGTTCTTCACATTGGCTGCGTGTATCGATCACCGAATTCCCCCAGTTCATTGTTTCCACTTCTCATTAGGTCTTTCGAATACCTCTCTTTGCTTCCTTCTGGAACCAAGCTTATTGCGGGTGACTTTAATCTCCCTCACATCTGTTGGCCCACCCTCTCGGCTCCTCCCAATCTTATGGATCTGATCACTAGCATTCATCTTGGCGGCTGGACACAACATTTTGTCGAACCTACCAGAAATGGGAACATACTAGATCTGGTATTTACTCATAACATGCCTCTCGTCGACGTGACCGTAACACGAAATTTCCCCGGTAGTGACCATAAAATGGTTATCTGCCATCTGCCCCTTAGTGGCCCATCTAGTCCCGCACACCCCTCCAACAATACATTCCTATGCAGAAATTGGGCTTTGCTAGTCACGCTTCTTCGGCAGAAAGACTGGGGTGATTATTTCCTCACCCAGGACCCTCAGCATGCTGCGGACATTTTTTACTCCTTCCTTCCCGATTGTCTGGAAAAATTGTCCAATACTGCCCAGGCTGTACCTAAAAAGAGGTCGTCTGTCTCGCCACTCCATAAGAAGTACCATAAACTTCTCAAACAGCTACATAATTCCAACGACTTTTCACTTTTTATTCGTCTAAACCGCCTCTCCACACTTATTCAACGACAAGATAATACGCGACTTCGTGAACAAGAAGCTAAGGCTTTGAGTCATCCTAACAAGTCGCAACTTCTTTCTATGTTGCATAAGTCTAGAAACGCTGATGTTGAGGCCGACTTCCAACTTCTAATTCTGGATAATAACTCATCTATCACCTCCCCACCTTGTATAGCCGAAGCCTTTAATGCATTCTTTGCTTCAGCCATGGCTCCAGCTACTGTAACTGCCCCGCCTTCATCTTCACCACTTACCGATTCTGTCCTTTCTACGATACCCTTCGATGCCAGGAGTATTTCCAAGCTACTATCCAATAGCAAACCCTCTCCTCGATTAGGCCCCGATGGCTTACCACCAACTGCACTCGTCAATGGTGGACCGGATCTCCCCTGTTGTTGCTGAACCTTTTTCACTTTTCCACTTAATGGTAGCACCGTACCTGCTAATTGGAAGCGCTCGGTAATCGTTCCCATTCATAAAAAAGGACCTTTACATGAGGTATCCAATTATTGCCCTATAAACCATACCCCCATCTTATTCAGAATAATGGAAAAAATAGTTAAAGATAATATTATTAACTATTTATTAAGCCTCAGTCTTATTAATCAAAACCAACATGGATTCCTCCGTTCACGGTCCTGCATGACTTGTCAGTATGATTTTCTGAATCTCGTCACCGACTCTGCTGAAAGTGGGAAATCTCTTGTTGTTCTTTATCTTGATTTATCCAAGGCATTTGATCGTGTCCCTCACCCCCAACTTTTAACAAAGCTGCCGTCATTTGGGATTGCCGATCCACTTCTTTCTTGGTTCTCGTCTTACTTATCTCATCGTTCACAGGTTGTCTTAATTAACGGGCACACCTCTAATCCTAAGCCTGTTACTCGCGGTGTTATTCAGGGCAGTGTTTTGGGCCCCCTGCTTTTCTTCCTATATATGAATGATGTTTCCGACAATACTTACTGGCACGCCGTTTTTGTTCGCGGACGACATTAAGATAGTCTACAATTTCTCGCCTGGCAACCTCAGTACTACTATCCCTAAAATCTCTGCTGATTTAGCCGCTCTTGATGAATGGTGCTCAACCTGGGCGATGAAACTCTCCGCCGACAAGTGTATTTTCCTTACTTACAAATGCCAGGTTCCTCCTGGTTCTTTATGCATTGGCGGTTCACCCATCGACAGCCAGCCCTTGGTAAGAGACCTTGTCTTAAGTTATTCTTGCTCTTTCAACTTCTCGGAACATGCTGTCCTCCAAACGGCGAAGGCTAAAAAGTGTCTTGGTCTTCTGTTCAGATCCTTTCAGCTTAGGCAGAGCATTCTCTACAAGTACAAAGTACATGCCAGGCCCCTTCTCGAATATTGTCCCCTAATCTTCACTAGCATGAGAAAATCCGACAGGATTATTATCGAATGTGTTCAAAGAAGATTCACAAAACAGCTTATCGGTTGGTCGTCCAACTTAAACTACGGGGAACGATGCTTATCTCTCAAAATCGAACCACTATGGCTTCGTCGCATCAAGTTAAATTTGATATTTCTGTATAAGCTATTGACTAAGCAGTCCTATTCCTCCAACCAGTTGTGCTTCTCCCCGGATACTGGATATTCACTCCGGAATAGACAGTATACTATTACCACACCCTCCGCGAGGACTGTTCTACGCTCTAACTTCTTTCTCTTCGCGTACTCCAGAACTTGGAATAAACTTCCCTTGCACATCAGATCTTCTCGGTCAAAGTATGCATTCGTGCATGCTACTGATAAATTCCTTACTGTCCCAACTGTTCTGCGCCTATTCAAAGTTCACGTAACCGAACGTCAAGCTTACGAGATAGGCCTTGACTTTTAAGCCATTGCTCTGCTTTCTTCCTTTACCTTACCTTCCAAAATAACCTCACCGCTTTAAAAATAATGACTGCTTTGTTTGACCGCTTCTCCTAGCCTTCTCCATCGACATATGTAAGCATGTCTGCGTCCACTAACTGTTTTTCCATACCAACTTATAGGATCCTGCTAATTCAACTTTGAAATAAATCCTTTCAGATGCGCTCGCATTTGTAGAGACCACCGTATTACTCCCCACAGGTTGTCAATACCTCTCACCCGCTCCACGATTTATTAACTTTATTTAGTTATATTGCGTCTGCGGCCCTGAAACTAACCTCAACATTGCCATAAAAACTGCTTCAGTATGCAGCCCCTGGTTGGATTTATATTTATGTATATATATATATAATATTTGCATATACAAATATATATATATGTACATGTATATATAAATATATATATTTATATATATATATATATATACTCACTACTGTCCTATAATTATTAACACAATCATGGTGAGTAACTCAACGCTCCTTGATATCTCTTAGCTTGCAATGCCTCTCTTCCGCACCAGGTCCCACCACTCATACTTCCCTCACCACCTCTGCGATTTCGAACTGGAAAATCCAGTCTGATTCATCGCAGTTAGCGTGACTCACTAACTGAACTCAACACCCAGTTATGACGTTACCATTTCTGCTCCCACCCTATCCCCCAGCTAAGGTTCTTCTGTAATTTCATGCAGAACTTGGTCTTTACTCCCGCTCAATGACCACTCTAGGCGAAATACTAACTTTCCCATTGAAAGTTCTAGCCACACTTAGGCGTTTCCCCTTTAGTCTCACGTTTCATGGCCTCAATGTGCCTTTAGGATCCGCCGCACCGATGAGCCCGTGCTTAACTTTTGTTCTTCTTTCCGTTAACCGTTGATCCTCGGCTGCGCCACTCTATCTCACTTTCCTTGCCATAGTCTTTTGCGTCCGATCGCTTTCGCATGACCCGTCCGATGATCGCACCCACGTATACATCAATATATATATATACCTTGGGTATGCTCCACTCACTTGTCCCGCTTCCTAACTAGATTGTGCCATTTTACTACACACAATTTGCGTATATATAAATAAAACCGTTCCGTCCTTTAGCGAAAGGTGCTCCCTCTCACTTAATTCCTGGCTCAGGCTAGAACTCAGCCGTCCCATCCTGCTTTTTTGCGCCTTTCTCGTACACTGAAGCCTTGCCACACGGATTACCATTCTTTAGTAACTAGGCTTCACTTCTCTACGCATATGCTCATGGTAAGTTAAGACCCCATTCCAACCGGAATCCGTATGCCCCTGCCGAATACCAGCACGTTTGCCCCCACATGAAAAACCCTCATTTTAACACTCAGTGTTTTCCCCCCTTTTTACTGTTTGCCGTCCTCGACCACAGCTGGTGAACTGACCAGACTATTATCTTCCTATTTTCTCATTCTTCTTCCAGACCATACCATCTACTATTGTTTTATTCCTGGTTCCCAAACGGACACCCCCTCCTCATCCACCGCCTACCTAATATCGCCCCAAATCTCTACTATCACCCAACTACCCTAGAAAGCTACCAGTCTCCGTCTAGGGATCCTAATAGACCGGTCAACTAGCCAAACGATAACTAATTGCTCGCATAACAAAATGTTCATTTTCTTGCTTCTATAAAAACGATAATCATAACCCACAGCTGGAACACTCTCCAGACTGCCGCACTCCTGATCTCTTCCAGATTGCACTGGTTACTTGGGTAGCCATCGGCCAAATCGACGTTTATTCCGGATTACCGTAAGGATGTAGGGTTGGTTAGACCTTACTTTGCGGTTTCCTTAGTAAACGCGTGCTTCGGTCCTTTGTGCTGCGTGGACCACCTGCACGTTACTCTAATGCTCGGCACTGTACGAATATGTTAACCAGAACAGTATTCTCCGCGCCCCGTGAGAACGAGAAGGCGATTGGGAGAGATAGTGGTTAGCGTATATTTCAGGAGTGTGCGTGAGAGCGTGCGCAAGAGCAACGGCCAAATGGCATCCGCGCTTGGCAGTCAGCGTTCAGTTAAACAATAAACGTGGTAAAAGTATGAACGAAGATGGCAACCGCTACAGGGGCCTCCTCCTAGAAGTCCGACGGAGTTGGGCTTCGATCCTGATGGTGAGCCGGAATTATTGGTTGTCCAGGAACTCCTCATAGCTTGTCCGTTGTATTGTTGGTGACGTCGAACGACTGATGGGGAGTTTAAAGGTGCATGCTCTCTCGAGGTCCGATGCGCGTAGGTCCAACTGTGTTTTGGAGCCCACGGGACTCATACGAATGCGAGCCGGAAAATGCCTCGTCAGGTCCATCCAAAATAGCGTCCAGTTGCCGTCACCAGTGCCAGGCTGACCAATCGTCCCGTTGTCCAGTGAGCGGTTGGCTCCTTGAACGTGCACGGGAGTCAGCCAGGCTATGGATGAAGCCGATGTGACTGTGTAGATCCGTCTGAGAGAGGGCAAGGTAAACTGGAACAAAATAGCGCCTGAGGGCGCCGGCGGATGTTGGACCGTAATAACAACACACAAACGATGTTCGGCGTTGTTGGAGTCGCTAGGAGACCAGAAGAAAATGAAATCCTAACTACCGATTTTAATTTCACGGGTCTGTTGTTTGGTAAATCCATGGCGAACTTCCCAACTTACTGCTAAAAGTCGGTTGTAAAAATCGTCACGAAACCGGCGAAGCGGACGGGATTTCGTAGTTGGCTACCGCGACGGCTACTTCGCGTTGCGGGTACGGTTGGAGAATCTGATGGACTAGCTGCCGAGTCCTCACTAGGCGTAATTGGGGGTGGTTTGAGTGGTCACTCGCTCGATGCAGGTGACTGAGCGGCTTGAGTAGGTGTAAATTGGCCGAGCGGCTCGCACTCCATGACGGCAGGCTTGAGACGATCGATAGATACGGTGTCGTGTCGTCCGCTGATATCTATGACAAATGTCTTTGCCCTACGTTTTATCACCCGAAACGGGCCAGTGTATGGCGCTTGTAGTGGTGATCGAACGCCATCAACGCGAAGGAATACGTGAGTAGCGGTTCCTAACGCAGTTGGGACATAACTTGTAGACTGTTGTTCACGCGGCGGACTGGCCTTGAGCACTCGCATGTGCTGCGTAAGGCGCTGGGCATAGTCACCGTGGTCGAAAGTCACGGTTGGTGAGGGGGCTAACAACTCCCCAGGCAGACGAAGTGTACAGCCATATACCAGTACGGCCGGTGTTGTGTGTAACTCCTCCTTAACGGTACTACGCAGGCTTAAGAGTGCTAATGGTAGTGTTTCACTCCAAAGGGGGTTACCGTTTGCTCGAAGGGCGGCTTTTAATTGCCGGTGGAAACGCTCGACCATACCATTGGCCTGAGGGTGGTAAGCTGTCGTCTTAACGTGTTGGCAACCGAGCATAGCAAGTAGGCTGCCGAAAGTGCCGTCAAAGTGTGGACGGCGATCGGTGGTCACTATTGCCGGGCAACCGAAATGACTAACCCAACCGGTCGGAAAAGCTTTCGCGGCCTCTTCCGACGTGGGACGAGGGATAGGGATGGCCTGCGGCCAGCGAGTAAAACGATCCACGCATGTGAGTATGTAAACGTACCCAAGCGAAGGTGGGAGTGGTCCTACGAGGTCGACGTGCACATGATGAAAACGCGTTTCAGGTTCTGGAAACCTGGCTAACGCCGCCTTAGTGTGCCTATGGGTCTTAACACGTTGACACTGCAGACAAGCACGAGCCCATTGACGGACATCTCGTTTGATATTGTGCCAAACAAAACGCTCAGTTATCAGTTTCACCGAGGCAGACACACCCGGATGAGCCAGATTATGGAGTGTCAGGAACGTAGGATAACGGTGGGCAGCAGGAACTACTGGCCTAGGGCGACCTTGCGACACATCGCACACGATAGTATTCTGGGAAGTTGGGATAGGTACTGTGGTTAAACGCAAAGAACCGTTTTGTCGAAGTTGTTCGATGTCAGGGTCCATAGTTTGAGCCTGTGCCATTGCGTCCAAGTTGATGTTAGGCGTTTGTGACAGACTTAGTTGATGTATGTGTGATAAGGCGTCTGCGACGGGATTAAGTACCCCAGAGACGTGTCGTATGTCCACAGTAAACTGTGAGACAAAGTCTAAGTGGCGAATCTCGCGTGGTGAGTATCGATCCGAAGCTGACTTCAGTGCGTAAACCAAAGGCTTGTGGTCTGTAAACACCGTGAACGAACGGCCTTCGAGTGCATGTCGAAAATGACGAATTCCCAAGTAGATGGCTAATAACTCTCTACCGAACGTGCTGTACCTTGATTCCGCGGGTTGTAGGCGCTTGAAGAAGAATGCTAAAGGTTGCCAAGAGTCATCTACGAACTGTTGCAGTACTGCTCCAACCGCTGTGTCCGATGAATCCGTCACTATCGAAATAGGAGCCAAAGGGTCGGGGTGTGTAAGGAGTGCTGTGTTGGCGACAGCATCTCTGACCAAGGCGAATGCGGCTTGTGCCGTGTCGAGAAACACGAACTTCCGCTTACCTCCGCGCAACAGGTCGCTGAGGGGTTGCATCATTTCCGCACAGTGAGGAATAAATCGGCGGTAGAAATTCACCAGGCCGGCAAACTGACGCAACTGACGAAAAGATTGGGGTTCAGGGTAGTCGCGAATAGCGGAAACTTTATCTGACAGAGGGCGGATACCCGAGGATGAAGTAGAATGTCCTATGAAGGTGATATCAGCCCGGCCTAATTCGCATTTCGCGATATTGATCGTAACGCCGTGCTGGCTAAGGCGTTCGAAAAGTGCTCGTAAGTGTGTAGCGTGCTCTTGCTCTGAAGAACTCGCCACCAAAATATCATCCAGGTATACGTGGACATTTTCCAAACCACGAGTTGCCTCGTGCATGAACCGTTGAAAGGTCTGGGCTGCATTGCTGAGTCCAAACGGCATTCTCAGAAACTTGAACAGCCCGAGAGGCGTAGTGACGGCAGTTTTAGGGATATCGGCCTCTGCTACCGGGATCTGGTTGTACGCACGAACTAAATCGATACGGCTGAAGACGGATCAACCTGATAAAGACGAAGTAAGGTCCTGTATATGGGGAATCGGGTATTGGTCAGGGACGGTGACTTTGTTAAGCGCTCTGTAATCACCACAGGGTCGCCAGTCGCCACTAGACTTAGGGACCATATGAAGAGGGGAAGCCCAAGGGCTCCTAGAAGGGCTTATTATACCCAGTTCTAGCATATGTTCGAATTCAGCCTGTGCAATACGAAGCTTGTCTGGTGCTAACCGACGCGGCCTACTGAACACTGGGGGTCTCTTAGTATCGATATGGTGAGTGACACTGGTGGTCACTGCTGGGAGAGGCCCGGCCTGCCGGAACATCGCTGGGTAGGCGGCGATGAGTTCGCTATAAGGTTCGTGTGCCGGTGGTTGGACGTAAAAGGGCGTGACGTGGTTCACTCGCGAATTACAACCCGCAACTGCGAGAGTGGTCTGACGGTCCACTACTCTGCGGCGCCGTGCATCAACTAGCAAGTCAAAATGCTGCAGGGAGTCAGTGCTTAGAATTGGGTACGGGACATCGGCGATGATGAATACCCAACGAAAATCACGCTTCAAACCTAAGTTTAAGGTGAGCGACCGCTGGCCAAACGTTGGGATGGCCGTGCCATTGGCAGCGCGTAGTGTTTGGGCCTGCGGAGTGCTATTGTCGTCTTTCGCTCGGGGAAGGACCCTCACTTCGGCACCGGTATCTACAAGGAATAGGTTATTTGAAATGATGTCCCTCACGTTCAAAATACGACTGTTGGTCTGATACCCAGCTTCGTGGGTCGCCACCACGGGCCGGGGGTTGTTTCCCTGATGAGCACCGGGAAACGTACACCCTCGTTCGCATCGTTTGGCTCCCTCACCAAAACGACTGTGGTATTTACAATACCCCTCTTTTGAAGAGCCGAAAGGTCGTCGCAATGACGGACTATGGCGCCTAGGTGAGCCTGCGCGGTGCAGCTCCTGTGACCCACTTCTTACTGCTAAGCGTTGCAGGCTCGCGTCAATTCTAGACAAAACTGACGCGAGGTCGTTAGATGTTGGCGGGGCAGGCACCGTTGTGCCGGAGGACCTGGTTACTCCAGCTACAACGGGGTTGTATCGTGACATAATGTCATCAGCTATTGCTGCAGTTTCCTCCAGTGAACACTTGCGCGTGGCACTTAGTAAAACTGGGATGTTGTGCGGCAAACGCTGCAGCCAAAGTTCCCTTAAGAGCGGGTCCTCGCCTACCGTCGGTCCTCTCAAGCGCTGCATCTCACGCAGCAGTTCGGAGGGCTTCCTACTTCCAAGCTCAACGTTTTGAAGTTGTTGCATACGTTGGTCCTGTGTTGGGGTCGTGCGGGCAACGACAGCCTCCTTTAAGGCCTCATAGCTTCGGGAAGAGATTATTACGTCCCTTACTTGCAGCGTGACCTCCGGCGGGAGGCGGCCTGCTACCCACCTGAAACGGCTGGCGTCACTGGTTATGTGGCAGTTTTCGAATTCTAACTCAACCAGCGTGAACCAGAGTTCTGGATCAGCAGGCGTGAATGCCGGTATGTGCAGCGTGATCGCCCCAACGGTGGGGTCTGAGCAGGATTTCCGTTCGTCAGGCATAGCGATTACTTTATGGAATACAGACGGGAAAAGAAATCAACGACCAATGGGGCACTATAGTCTTCGCGAAAAAAAAAAAATTACGACGAATTAGACACAAAATATGTATGGACGAAAAAAAATTATTTGGTAAACCAACCAAAAAAATCAATATAGGGAAACAATAAAACACACGAAAACGTACGCAGACGGGACCTTGAACGGTAGAAAACAAGGAAACTCACGTGACCTGGGGATCACGTCGGGCTCACCAATTTGTAAGGTTGGTTAGACCTTACTTTGCGGTTTCCTTAGTAAACGCGTGTTTCGGTCCTTTGTGCTGCGTGGACTACCTGCACGTTACTCTAATGCTGGGCACTGTACGAATATGTTAACCAGAACAGTATTCTCCGCGCCCCGTGAGAACGAGAAGGCGATTGGGAGAGATAGTGGTTAGCGTATATTTCAGGAGTGTGCGTGAGAGCGTGCGCAAGAGCAACGGTCAAATGGCATCCGCGCTTGGCAGTCAGCGTTCAGTTAAACAATAAACGTGGTAAAAGTATGAACGAAGATGGCAACCGCTACAAGGACTGGACGATTTGATCAATGGTTTAAACCTATACTCTCGCCTGCTGACGTTACATGGGGCACCGTACATGGATTAACAGAACCTCATGAAAGTCTCACCGTATCGCAGAGGTGATTCCTGACACCAACCATCAACACATCCGCTCAACGTCTATTCCCAAATAATCCAACCCAACAGTTCAGTTCTTCCCGCGTTGCAGTACGAAACCAATGACCGGAACCCAGCCCCTTTTTACCTGCTTCCCTCAACATTCTACCTGCCACCATCTGCAACCAAGGTCTTTACGGAACATAATACCGGCCATCTGCAGCCAACCATAATTTGGTTAACAATTTTCTATCAAATACAAAAAAAACATTTTACACTCTGCCAACTCCTGCCTAGCCGAACCATTGACGTTTGTCTCCACTAATCCGTTTCATTGACGGCTTTTCTTTTCTTTAAAAGTCCGTTATATGTCCATACACCATTAATGCTCTTTAAAAGTTCACTGAAGTCCCTGTGAAGCTTTTCGCTTTCATTTGAATTTCCATATGACACTGTAATCACCTGCACAAAAGGTCCGTTTTATTATCACCTTTGAATCACTTGCCTTTATTTCACATGCTTCCTCCACAATTAGTTACCCAATGCTGGATCAGCGTCCAATATTCCGCTGTTATCTCTGACTGCACTTTGAAAGCCCCACGCTTGCTTTACTTCTAACAATGTTTTTTGGCATCTCTTCCGCCCGGTTACTTGTTAATGACCGTCCATTTGTCGCTTATGTCAGCAATCCCACGACTGTCCAGCTATCCACACCGCTCCCAGCGATTTCGAAACCGATTTGGAATTCCCGCCTCAGCCATTACCACTTTTGTTTACCCAAACACTACATGACTTTACTGGTGTATTTCGGTTGCTGTGATTTATAAATTTAGAATTTGTGAATACCTCACATTGACATGTACTGCTGTATACTCTGATCTTGCCTTGTGCATGTGCATTAACCACGGTCAAGAAATATACTGTACTATACTATACTAAAGATCCTGGTAGACTGCTGGAGACTGACAGCGTTCCTTCTCTAGTAACCCGTTCTGGCCCCAAGACCGTTAAGCCTGTACTTTTCCAACTCCCATTTCTCTACAAGCGTCTAACTAAGTTTTCCGGCACTCTGAGAGTGAGATGCCGTAGGGCCTGTTTTGACTTTACCACCTCTTTCCTCAGGTTTACCGGTTTTAATTTTTCCCCTACCCGGCTGTGCTCTCAATTTTCGTTTGCTTCGTATACCTAACGATCCGCGGCTGACTCTACTGATGCATGCAATCTTACTTACGATCCTTTTGTGTATTGGTTTGGTCACGCAGTTTTGAAATAAACGCTTCTGCGGTCACATCACGTCAGCCTTCTCATTGCAATTCCTCCGGTTCACAGCCCGCTTGTTGAACGTTTATGTGGGGAGAGGTGCAATAGTATGATTGTCGGGAATCCTAGCGGCTCCCGGAATTCTCCGTAACAGTTGATAAAGGATCTTTGTTGAAAATCTACCCAATTTTCCGGCGTGCTTCTTGAACTGGATATTACCTGGCATTACTTTGCTGAGCACTTCTAAGTATATCGACTTTGCATTTTTGTTTGTCCATATAAGATGTTTGAATTTCGTCTAGACCCATTTCTCATTGTCGCGTTAGATCTGCTCGGCCGTAAGCTTGAGGTTTGTACATAATCGTACTTTTGTGATCCTCAGTTTAGTGCCTTAGAATATACAAGTCATTCTTCATCTGTTTTCGGGATTGGTATGAATTTGCTACGCTCCGCTCAAACTGAGATTATTTCGACTTACAATACTTCAGGGGAATCTTGATAAGAAAACTTATTGGGAAAGCACAAAAGAAGGACGATTGACCTAATAAAACATTAGAAACTAACCCAACGTTACTTTAAGAATGCTTTCAGCATCACATATTCTCTAAATAATGTCTAATTTTCCAGTCCTGTCATTACACAGACACGTAATAACAATTGGCCCCCACCAAGGTCAAGGTCAAGCCCGCGTGAAATCCAGGTTGTCTCGTTTTCTTTTTTTTGCATATACCACTGTTTAGACTTGTAATTGTGTCCACCCTAGTACACACCACCTAATTACCTGAAACCGTGACCTAGCTGTGTAAACAACTGCGGCACACCACCGTGCAGACGCTAGTACTTATCGCGAGTTAGAGTTATAGACTACATTGATTATGCACTGCTCTAACTCCACTTAATTACATTCTACATGGCTTATCTAGCAAATCTCCCCTGATTCTCGCCACAGTAAGATCTATCTAGCGTTTTTACATCCCATCGCTATATCCCAACTCCTACATTATTTTCGCTACGCATCCTCCGGTGCACCTTTTGAAGTTTCTGCCCCACTGTGCCTCCATTCACTTTTTTGTTTGCCATAAGAGCGCACTTTCGTTCCACCCGGTCCACTGACCCCATACTTACAATATACTCTCCCGCAAAACCTGCTGTTGTGACCCAAGCAACAGCTAAGTACCTACCGTATTCTGTGGGGCTCAACCTGTGCACACCACACAGCAAAATTCCTTCTATCTCACTATCCCTCATCGTCCCAAGTCTCTTAGGCCTAACAGTATATATAGCGGGTCATATAGCTCACTGCCCGTACCTCATTGCCACATTGGTCTCATCTAGACCTTTGCACACATAGCACCCAGGAACACTCCTGGTCTGCTCAGACCTCTGGCCTGTCTCTGTCTAGTTGACTGACCTCCTGCTACCTTTTTACCTCCGCCATATATTTCTACTTATCATGCTATCCCGGCCCCCAACCAGTACTCGGAAAATCCGAATCGCTAAAGCTGGCAAATCCAAACGCACCCAACCCCTCCCAAAAACCAGGCCGTGCTCTGTCACCCTCGTTAACGTCGACGGTGAAGCTTATAATAGTCCTAATGGCCTAAAGCAGAGTTTCGTCGAACTCAGTAACAAGGTCGAGCTGATTGGTGAAATCCTTTCAAAGGTTTCACCCCTGGCTACTCTCCTTGACCCTGTAGCCGCTACATCGCCTAAGAACTTGGTTTCGGTGGGACACCTCCTCGACTCCGTGTCTACTGAAATATACCACCGCATTGCCAACTCCAAGAACGCAGTGGTTTTTAATGTTCCAGACCGCTTACCACTTTCCTTGGCGAAACACAACATACTAAGTTCGTGCAACATGGCTCACTATAGATGCCATTGCAGGAGGCTACGTAAAAAGTCCCAGCGACATAGTTGCCCCCTGCTATTCCAATTCACGGACGATCTAACAGCTACAGAGTTCATTAGCAACAAGTCGAAGATTGCTGCCCTTTCGCCATATAAGGATATCAAGATATTCTCTGATAAAACCCCCCTCCAACGGGAGATACTTCGTTCGTTGAGAAATAACTCCGCCTTGCCCACGCAGACTGACCCCACTGTAACCGACATGGTTGCCCAATGCCCCTCTGTCAAGAAGTCAAAGGCGAGCCCAGCGCCTCGCCCTGCCTGCCTGCAAACTGTCGACTTAGATATGTCTAACTCCCCACCCCCGGTTCCGCTTCCACTCAAACGCCCTTTTTTACCATCTCCCCCAGTAGCCTCTACTAGCAGTAGCTCTCGCTCCCCGACCACAGGCCCCAAGCGGCACTCCACTTCAGTATTAAAGCCGCGCTCCCCCGTCATAGTCTCTGAGCCAAAACAAGACCCTGGTACAACCAACAGCCCCCGCCGTACTACTTCCAATCCGTCCTCCGAGCCGTTGACAAGTGTTGTCACCCAGCGCTCTCGCTCTTACGACTCTACAAACTACCCACCATCTGCTAGCTCAGCCGCGACACTTCGTTTCTATCCTCATAAGTGCCGCTCTAATCCCCCCATAAGCATACCTGGTACTCCTACCAGGTCCGCACTTGCCCAACTAATCACCTCACCTATTACCCCCCACTCTCAATCGGCTTCTGCCTATAGCGTACTCTCGGTTCCTCCAGGTGATAACCAACTGGGCTACCATCCGGATCCGTCTAACGCCATCGTCCCTTTGAGTAGGAGTGACCTTCAGGGCCTTGCCAGTGCCACTCACCCTTCCACTGCCTCGCACCCCCTTCCACTGTCTTTCCCTCTCTCTGATCGCATGGGTTACACCAACCCTCCATCTCCGTTGCTACCGTATATCCCTCCCTGCGCCCCAGACACCAACCCTCCATACTATAGCCCCAGCATGCTTCCGCTGTTCCCCCCTGCTCACCTCCACCAACCCTCTTCTAACCCTGAAGTACCACGTACATACCCTAGCAGATACTCTAGGTTCGTACCTGTATCCCGCCTCCTCGCCCCACCCCCCCACTTACCGGCTCCCCTGCCCCTCATGAGCCTCCAAACCTTTCCAAATTTCGCCACTCCCTTCCCGCCCCCCACCTCACACTACGTCCCAGTTACTCTCCCACATACCTTCACCCCCATACCGATCTACCGGCCTTATACTGACTCTGCCCAGCAGGTAGGTTACCTGCAGCCAAGATCGCGTTTTTTTCCTGACCGGTGCCCTCCGCACCCGTGGCCATATGGCTAGTCGCCCTATGGACCATATCCATAAACTTTCACAGGCTCATATCACTGTTCGCTCCCCACTCGAGGCCATGCCACTCAGCACCTTACACCACGCACTCCCCCCTGTCCACCCCGCTTCGACAGATATCCTTAACCTCTCACTTTGTCATATGGTGCCACCTCCCTCTGCACCGTGTGACACCCCTCCGGCCCACATCAGCGGTGTGCTGCACACACACCGTATTGATCACCCACAGCGATCGGCTGCGCCTAATGCTAACGCTTCTCCTACTTTCCGTCCCCCACCCAACACTGCCTGCCCTCCCCCTTCTACTGACGCTCTATCCCCACTGAGACCCAACTCCTATCGCCACAGCGATCCCAATAGTCTTGCACCTGGCATCCATGCTTTGCGCACACCGACACTGAACTCATTCCTACTAATTCTTATTAACGCTCGCTCAATAATTAGAAAAATATCGCACCTGCGATCTCTGGCATTTACGTCAAACGCTGACATTATACTAATAACTGAATCCTGGCTGTCAGATGATGCTTCGCTTGACCTTGTTCGCATACCTGGGTATCAATGCTTCTCGAACACCCGCCAGTCCAGGCGGGGAGGGGGCTGTTTAGCCTTTGTCAAATGCACTATCCACGCTAGTGTTATCGACCACCCCCCTCTTCTCCTTATTGAGGATTCGTTATGGCTATCCATTCACGCCTCCGGCCAGAACCTCCTCCTTGGCTGCGTCTACGTCCCCCCGGGTCTGGAGCCTGCAAAAATTGACTCTGCCGTGGATGTCTTCAATGCTGCGCTTGACTACCCTGCCAGTGCAAAAATTATTGCAGGTGACTTTAACTTTCCTTCAATTTGCTGGTCCTCCCATACTAGCCCTCCCGCCCTCTCCACCTTTCTTTCCTGTGTCCGTCTTGGTGGATGGACCCAACATGTCTCCTGCCCTACTAGGGGGAACAACATCTTGGACCTAGTATTCTCCATTGATGTTCCTGATATGATCACCCAGATTACTGATCACTTCCCGGGTAGTGACCACCGTATTGTCAGGTGCAAGTTCAGCTGCTTCAGCTGTTCTCATCCGATGCAATCCTCTCCCCCTGTTCTGACTTCCTACCGTTCCTGTAACTGGCCCCTAGTTCCAATGATAATCCGCTCCCTTAACTGGGACACATTTTTTCTTTCATCCGATCCCCTCACTGTCGTGAACTCTCTTTACTCCAACCTCCTACACTGCCTAAATACCGCCAACCCATGTGTCGACCCACGCCCCAATTCCAGCACCTCACGCCTGTCACTTTTAGAGCGTAAGCTGTCTAAGCTGCAACTTACCTTCGCTAGATCACACGACTTTACACTTCTCCTGCGCATAAACCAGCTACAACTGAGGCTGCGTTGCATGGTCGATTCGCATCTGAGAAGGCAAGAGGCCATCGCCCTGGCACACCCAAACAAAACTGGCTACCTGTCCAACCTGCTTAGTAAAAGGTCCAAGCAATCCAATCATATCTCGCCCAAGTTCCTCATCTGCGGCTCATCTACCGCTAATACTCCTGCATCTATTTCTGACGCCTTCAATGAGCATTTTTCTTCCTCCCTTATAAGCTGTCCTGGTATTCCCCCTCCTACAATCCAGCCCTGCTCCCCTGCCTCACTTTCATCGATTCCCTTCACCCATCTAGAAATTGAAAAATCAGTTTCGTCTATTAAACCTTCCTCGAAACCGGGACCAGATGATCTCCCACCGGCCCTCCTCCGTTTCGGTGGTCCTGACCTCCCTTTATTGTTACTTAATATGTATACCACCTCCATGATTCACAGTTTCGTCCCCCCTCAATGGAAATCCTCTGTTATAGTTCCGCGCTTCAAAAAGGGCGTATTACACGACCCAGATAACTATCGGCCCATCAATCACACCCCAGTAGTCTGCAAAATTATGGAGAGAATTATCAAAAGACACATTGTCCAGTACCTGTTATCTAACAACCTGCTGAACCCTGGTCAGCATGGTTTCTTGAACTCCCGTTCCTGCTCTTCCTGCCAGCTTGACTTTCTCAATGTCCTATCGTCTGCTGCCGACGCCGGCAACTCTGTAATTGTCCTGTACCTCGACATGTCTAAGGCTTTTGACCGTGTTCCCCATATTCATCTGTTGGCCAAAATCCGATCTCTCGGTATTACTGACCCTCTCCTCTCCTGGCTATCCTCCTATCTCTCTAACAGATCACAAGCCGTGCTCGTCGACGGCCACCTATCTTCCGCCAAACCAATTACTAGCGGCGTCATCCAAGGCAGTGTCCTAGGCCCATTACTATTCCTTATTTATATCAATGACATTTTCTCTTCTATTCGACACGGCACTCCTTTCCTCTTTGCCGACGATATAAAAATAGTGTACTCTTTCCTCCCCAGTGACCTTTCCGTGACTCTATGCAACATATCGCAGGACTTGCTCGTTCTCCAAACTTGGTGCGTCTCGTGGTTCATGAAATTCTCTGCGGAGAAAAGCTTCCTCCTACCGTACAAGTGCACGGTACCACCCGGCCAAATTTGTCTGGACGGTCTGCCCATCCCCATACACCCCATGGTTACCGATCTTGGCGTGCGCTACTCTTGTTCCTTTAACTTCTCAGAACAGGCATCATTCCAAATCGCTAAGGCTAAGAGAACCCTAGGCCTGATCAATCGGTGTTTCCTAATACCGGCCAGTCGCCTCTCCATGTATCTCTCACACGTGAGACCGCTCCTAGAATATTGTCCCATTACCTCCAGTCTCTGGCCACGTTCCTCCATTGTATCTCTTGAGAACGTTCAGCGTACCTTCACCAAAAGGCTGTTGGGCGTATCCCTAGCTCTAACATACCGCCAGCGCTGTGAGCTCCTACAAATTGAGCCTCTATGGATTCGTCGCATGAGGCTCAACCTGATTTTCCTCTTTAAGCTAATCCATAACCTGGCCTACACCTCTTATCCCATCTCATTCGTTGCGCCCTGCTCCTACCCCATCCGGCACCGTGCCTTCTCTCTCACTGTCCCTCATTCTAATCTCTGTCTGAAGTCCCGATTCTTTCTGTCAGCCTATTCCAAAATCTGGAATAAGCTGCCCCTTAGCTTACGCAGTGCCTCCTCAATGTTCGCTTTTAGGCGCGCACTTTTGTCATACTTAACAGTCCCCAATGCTATATTGCTCACCAATGAGCTCGTCTCCGCCGACCTGGCCTTTGAAAGAGGTCTCACACTGTAACTCTACTACCTCTGCGTCACAAGCCACTAGGTACACCCCGCGAACTAAGGCCACTGCCGTCAATGATCCATAGCGAACCTACCTCCTGCCATCATAAAATAACCCTATTGCTCACCTAAGTTCATATCTTATCCATCATATTCACTTTTTTCTCCTCAGTATCCGTTGATTCTCAGCTGGGGCACACCCAGACTGCGCTTCTCCATCTTTTTTCCCTCTCCAGTGATCCCCGCTGACGGCCAACCACTTCGGGCACCGTAATTACCATGTCCCTGGCAGGTGCATCTGGATAATATTGCTACACGGTCGTCTACCACTTGCTGTTTCCGTTGGCTCTCCTGTCCATGGTCTCACGGCTTGGTCAATTGTTCCTGGTTCACGCAACCCCATCGCGGTCGTTTTGTCCCCTGTACAATTATCCATGATCACTCGTGCCACTCCCAACAGTGCGGGGCGCGGTCAGATCCACCGCTATGGCCGGCGCACATCGGGCGTGCAGGCCGTCTGCAACGATGTGCGAGCGCAACTAGACTGGTGGATCACACCTCCTGCGTTCACTTCACGAAGTGTTTTTCAGGTTGGGTGCCCAGCGCACGGCCAGTCCCACCCACTAGCACCGGTTGCGGGTGGCACGCCCTAACTTTTCTTGAACTACCGAATCCAATGCTGTCGGTTGAAAATTGCATGCTCCTCATCGTTTTTCCGCCACAGCTTGTTCACCTAGAGCTCTTATCATCTGTTTCCACTTTCCGTCTTTGTCGCCCTACCACGGTATGCACACCTTCCCGTTTTGTCCTCCCTCCTATTACCTCTCTTTACATCAACTTTCACTGCTTTGAGTCACTATCGTCCTAACCACTCTTCTCTGTCGACGCTCGCCAATAACTCTTTTCCCACCTGCCGTCATTGCTGGCTTCTATCATCTATGCGCTTGGTGTTACCCTCTGCTCAGAACGCCCATTGATAGCTTCCTTAAAACCTGTCGCCCTGTTAATCCCTCCTCGTGCCCCATGCCATGATGCACCAACCGCACCCTCACCCATGCCCAATCCGCATATTAGAACTTGCCGCTCCAAACTTCGCATCCCTTACAGTTGTATTTATTATCTAATCACCACCACCATATCTTCCTCACTTGGCCCCGCGATTCCTCTGCGGTTCTTTCCAGTGTCCTGATTAATATCCACCTGTTCAATTGTCTGCCGGCACTCAGCTCTCCAGTTCCATTGCCCCAATTCCTTTGCGCGTTCGTTTTTTTGTGGCCTTTTTGCTCTATTACTGGTCCACTTATCTCAGGGCTTCCCGATTCCTTGTCCGCCTCCTTCGTGTTTCATCTGCAGTAAAATGATCTGATTGGTGATTTCTTACCTGTGTCTCCTCGGTCGTTGCTTTCATCCCTTGATCCGTTTATTGCTCGCTACAGGCATTTTTCTGTACCTACCAGTGTGGTCCGTTTTTCCATGTTCCACCATTGTAATGACAATGTTACGTCGTGACGTTTTTTTTACAGTTCCAAATTGTTTGACCTGTCACTACCCGATTCCTCTGGTCCGTCACTACATCTCGCACCTGCATTGATCAAATAATTAGACCCATTCTTACCTGTTTTCCTTGATCCTGTCTTTCATCTTCACTCTTCCATGAACTGCTCCTAACAGTCTTCATCACTTCTGTGCTTCCACATTCTATTTTTCTCTCCGTTGGGCTGCCACGTGCACTTGTCATGAAGTTAATCCACCACGAAATTCCAAAGTTAATCCTACGACAAATTGATCTAACATTACCTACTCCTCCTATTGACTGATAATTTCTTTCTAGGACCCCGTTGTTATTGCTCCTGCTTCTCTTTAACCTATACATATATATACAATTAATCTATATATATATATAAACTTACGCATATATATCTATGTGCATGCGCTCTGCATCTTGCAGTTCCTCACCTGCCATTTCTCTTGCTATCATCCCAACGACCGTCATCATAGGCATCCATCAACTCTACATCTGTGCCTCACATCTACCGTATCCAATCCTTCTAAATCGTTTTTGTCATCTGATCATCCCTCTACGTCCTGCATTGCTCGCTGCCTGTTTTACGGTGAGTTTTGTGTCCTGTCCGCCGACAATTCACTGAAAAGTACCAATGCTTCTTGTCATCTAATCCACTGCAATGCACCTCACCTTTTTCTCCATCGTTCCTCGCTACTGCAATTCTTTATACCGATTTCCAGCTTTTCTCATGTTTACCAGTCTGCCTCCATATGTAATTGCCCGGGACCAGCCAATCAGTCCACCTGACCTTGAATTTCAAATTCACCGGGCGTCCATTCAAATCCGCTCTTGAGCTCATTTAAACTATACACAATCTCTATGGTGTGCATACGTTTATACTATTTTCATCCTACCTTATTCACCCTTCTGAGCCTTTTTACCCAACATTTTAATGAGAGTCTCCATATTTCCATGAATTATATCTGTCCATTCCATCACCTGTATCTACATGATCATGCACATGGCATGCTTCGGGCGCTTCCGAAATAAACCATTATTATTATTATTATTATTACTGTACTATACTATACTAAAGATCCTGGTAGACTGCTGGAGACTGACAGCGTTCCTTCTCTAGTAACCCGTTCTGGCCCCAAGACCGTTAAGCCTGTACTTTTCCAACTCCCATTTCTCTACAAGCGTCTAACTAAGTTTTCCGGCACTCTGAGAGTGAGATGCCGTAGGGCCTGTTTTGACTTTACCACCTCTTTCCTCAGGTTTACCGGTTTTAATTTTTCCCCTACCCGGCTGTGCTCTCAATTTTCGTTTGCTTCGTATACCTAACGATCCGCGGCTGACTCTACTGATGCATGCAATCTTACTTACGATCCTTTTGTGTATTGGTTTGGTCACGCAGTTTTGAAATAAACGCTTCTGCGGTCACATCACGTCAGCCTTCTCATTGCAATTCCTCCGGTTCACAGCCCGCTTGTTGAACGTTTATGTGGGGAGAGGTGCAATAGTATGATTGTCGGGAATCCTAGCGGCTCCCGGAATTCTCCGTAACAGTTGATAAAGGATCTTTGTTGAAAATCTACCCAATTTTCCGGCGTGCTTCTTGAACTGGATATTACCTGGCATTACTTTGCTGAGCACTTCTAAGTATATCGACTTTGCATTTTTGTTTGTCCATATAAGATGTTTGAATTTCGTCTAGACCCATTTCTCATTGTCGCGTTAGATCTGCTCGGCCGTAAGCTTGAGGTTTGTACATAATCGTACTTTTGTGATCCTCAGTTTAGTGCCTTAGAATATACAAGTCATTCTTCATCTGTTTTCGGGATTGGTATGAATTTGCTACGCTCCGCTCAAACTGAGATTATTTCGACTTACAATACTTCAGGGGAATCTTGATAAGAAAACTTATTGGGAAAGCACAAAAGAAGGACGATTGACCTAATAAAACATTAGAAACTAACCCAACGTTACTTTAAGAATGCTTTCAGCATCACATATTCTCTAAATAATGTCTAATTTTCCAGTCCTGTCATTACACAGACACGTAATAATAATAATAGTTTATATCGGGGACGCCAAAAGCATGCCTCACGCATGATCACAATTTTTACGAGCGGCAAAGTTGACCGGCAAAATTCACGAAAATTCACTAGCATGCAAGACCAAGGAGAGTCAGGAAGAACTAGAGGAAAGATGAGAGGGAGATAAATGTATGCAGTGCAGTCTCGAAGGCACATTGTAGATGTCTGTGGCAAGCGAGATACAAAGCAGATGAGGGTACTGACTGAAGAAAACCAGGTAAGAGATGGCCAGTCAGGTCGTTTTACTGCATATGAAACTGGATGAGGACTGAGTAGAAGAAAAGCACCCAGACGGGAAAACCTGCCATGGAACAAAAATGCACCAGAAATAGATGGGTGTCGGAGTTAGGATGATGGAACTAGGAAGCTGCATGCTTGCTGGCTTTTACACAAATGGATTGAGCCAGAAGTTACTAATCAGGACACTGCCTAAAAGGAAGATCCACTGAAGAATTGTGGATTCATACATGGAAAATATGGTAGTGGTGAAAAGATTATAAATTTGGTAACAATAAAATGCAAAGGTACTCCTAGTCATGGTCAGTATGAAGATGTCGGTATTTATAGAATGAAAAGAGGAGGTTAAAAGGATCAGTCTTAGTTAGCTAGAAAGGGAAAAGGGCCTTTTAAACGGGGAATTTACTTCAGCAAGCCAACAGGAAAACCATGTGTTCCATTTTAACAACATCTATACGCCAACTTTATCGACGAATGCAAATCCATCAGACAGCTTGAAACTATCGGTATTTCGGCACTTCAGCTGCCGAGGCTGAAGCTTACCAACTTCGTTGGGAAATCCGAAAAACACTATATATTAGCAGAAAATTCAAAACGGCTACTGAATGCAAGTTTACAGATCCGGGGCAAAATTTTTGTGTCCAATGCACTACTACCGTGAGGGGGGGCCAAAGATGCAATCGAAGATTGAGTTTCACTTGATCTGATGGTGGGGCAAACCGGGACAGGCAGGATATCCAGAGATATGTTTGTATAACCATTCAAGATAGCTAAAAGCTTGATTGACTGTGTTTTGTTGGAGGCGAAAAGAGCAAAAGGCATCGGTGAATTATTATCAGGCCTGATGATAAATTTTGCAGAGTTGCAAAACCCCACTGGAGCATTTAGAGAACCAGTCTGATGTGAGGGTGTTACATACACTAAGATGCATTGTCTGACGTCTAACTATCGATTTGAGGAGCCGATGAGTAGGAGAAGCCGGAAAAAATGCTCGGGCCAAAAATTGCTTTCGATGATTTCACGGAGTTCATAGGCCGTCAATCCCGTATCGTCAACAGCCAATTTCCGTAAATTGTACTCGAGGGTTGCGGGCCTCGCTGGTGGCTTCCCAATCCCCGTAAATAAAAAGGAAAGGCTATAACCGGAATCAGTTCCAGGCTTGCTAGCAAACACTGAGTCGAGACCCCGTGAGCTTAATCCAGTGCAAGCCAAGCAGCTTGCTGCATCGTTTGTCGAATTGTCCGACGCTTCGTAGGATAAGTGTGGCCCGTCGGAAGTCCATAGCAAAGGGGATCGGCGCACGCTGTGTATAGACTGACTAGCGTGGGGCCTCAGAATGAGGCTCAAGAGTGAGCTGTGACCAGAATTGACGCCGGGGTATAACTCATATTTTAATAGAAGACTATCAAAACACTAGACCTGCAGATCCGGGTGAAGTAAGGACTATCATTTCAGCGGGACTTGATGATAGTAAACAGGTAGTGTTATGCAACTCCCCCTTCGGCATCGCGTAGGAAGTCATAGCCTTATTTTACACGGTGTCCAAAACTTTGCTGAATCCTCGCGAGTGGTCTGACGGTCGTCACAGTGAGCTTGGACCATTTTTGTCTCGTGTTCTAATCTCCAAGCTGCCGCCGGTCACTCCACAAAAGGCAGCCTTGAGGTAGCCACAACTCCCTCCTGAAATATTGTACTGCTATCATGCAATAAAATTAATTAAATAGAAAGAAAAGGGAGAACTTCTGAACTATGTGGCGTGCCTACCTCTCTCACAGTCAGCTCAGTTGCAGGGAGTCATGTTAACATTTCGATGGGGCTGGCCCTACAGATAGCACCGCTAACTGACGGAGAAACCCCGGACATATGGGAGGCTTCCAAAGCTGACAGCTCACCAATAAGATCAGTTGACTCCACTGGGCCAGTTTCCGAGAGGTGGTCGCATCTCAAAGACATCTTTCCAAGAAGTATCTAGCCACCATGTTGATACATTGATCGGGTGCAATGTACCACGGACTCACTAGGCGTTTTAATAGAGTACAGTCAGCCAGAAGGAACCATTCAGTGCGCAAACGATATTAGGCTGGATATCTCTCGGAACCCTTACGAATGAAGCTTAACAACGGGGTCATTAACCTGCTCAGTGGTTGTTAGGAAAAGTGTTTACGAGGAACACGATCAATCTTTCGATGGTGAACTTAATAGCCCGTTTCAGGAAACGGAGGCCTACTGAAAAAATTCAGTTGATGCCCTCACTGGTTAACTGAGGAACATAACATCGCGACAGGCTACTCGCGGTTGTTCGATCAAAGCTGCCACTGTCCAATAACCTATCAAGAATCCGAGAAATGGCGTGAAAGCTCCCGAGATATCTCAAGAGTAAACAGTCTCGTGTAACCTTATAGATGCACAAATATCAGAGGGCCATGCAACGCAACTTAGAACTGGTCCGCACAGTGGCTGCACACGGCACCTGGAGCAAACTGGATGGCCAGCCGCTTACCAAGTTACCTTTTGTCAAAAAGCCTGCTACATCTCTGGAGTCGGTGTCCACCTATAGACTCAGAGTGACAATATTAATATTGGTTCTTCAGGTGGCAACAGGCCTGAGAGAGTACTTTGCCACAGTCGAATGGAGCCTTGCGTATTGGAGATATCCCGCGGTTGTGTCAAAATACGGGAAGCGGATGAAAAGGAAAACTTGTTCGAAACGCCAAAGAGCTCTTTTTACTATTTGTGAGCAACAGTAATGACAACTTTAATGATTCAAACTAAAACATGAAAAAGTTTATGGACCGCCTCTATCTGGGGGATTCAGCTCTTTGTACCACTTCAGCCCCCACACGTATTCAGGTTGACGACTTCTATTAAACGATAGAGAAAGCTTACTGAGCTTCAACTTTCCTTGCAACCTGCACAAATGTATAAAAAAAATTCATCAAAACCTCACTCAGACGACTCAGAAGCGGCTCATTCGCCGAAAACATGCTGTGACGTTTCTCAGAACTATGGAAGGTAATATTCACTTAAAACTTGAGTTTTCTTTGTAGCAATTTTCACAGAAGAAGCTGAAACATTATTTTATGTTGGTGCTTGATCCATTTTCGTGTTGAAAAAATCTTGAAAGTTTTCCGTCCTTAACTCATTTTGAAGACTATCTGTGATCAGAAATTGGTTTCAATTTTCTTCGGAAAATTTGGTGTGCTAATTTTACACAGTTACTCTGTTTTTCAACCCTTCAGTGTGTTGCGTTATCTTAATAATGCCCACAAAGAGTGTCAGATACAGAGTCCTTCGTAAGGGTTGCACCTGCACAATCTGCAAAGACAGAAAAAGCTCGGTGGGCCGGAGGCAAGTGACCGCACAAGCAGGCATCTACACTTACTCCGATGAGGTTGGGCGTGGCAACTCGCCCGAGCGCGTTGCATCTTCCATGTCGCATTTACGTCAAACTTTTCCGTGGAGATTGCAAGCAAGAATGCTTTGGCCTGTGGTTGAAGTAATTGGCTTCCTGCTTGGGATACCTGGCTTAAGCTTTGACAACAAAGTGCTTCATCCTGGGATGTCTACTTTCTGGTGGTCCACCTGAGTGCATGCGTCGACCAGATCGGTTCATATCACTTCGCAGAACTTGAGGCTTCCGCTTGACTACTAAGTTCAGTTTCTTCATTCAACAGGCTTCAGATAAATCTTGTTGCGCTGCGACAGCGAGCACTCAGGTAGTGATCGTGTTGTTTGATAAATGGTTCACCTTTAGCAGCGGAGTGCAAAATCGGGCTTTTTGTCGGCGCAAATGACAGCCCTACTACTTTTGCCAAGCAGTGTCACTGGCTTCCGAGGAATCCTTATTGAATGTTTTTCCTACGTGCTCATTCCTCAATAACATGAAGCCTCCGTTGAATGTCGCACGTTTAACAGCGCACTTACTGCAGTTTGCTTTGAACACGCTCGTTTATGTCGCACTTTCCTTTTGGCTGTTAGTAGGGTTTAATTTATCTTGTGAACTGTTGGTGGTGTTTGCTTTTGTTATTGAACATTGCTGGACTTCCACTTTCTTTTAGCGACCGTTTTGACCGCATGTTTTGGAAATATGTTCGGAGCTCTTATACTATGCCAATCTAGTACCGCAGAATATTCTGATCAGTCTTATTTTCCTTTGTAATCCACTTATTTGGCTGCGCTTTACGGTAACGCAGAACAACTACCTACAATACTCAATTGGATTCTGTGCACGAGTAGGTCCAGAAATGTGCCTAGAAGAGTGACAATACATACTAACTGTGAACAGGAGGTAATTCGGGTGTGAGTGCTGCTGATTTTTCAGGCATTGCTGGGTCCATTAGTTCTGTCAGTGCCATCTCATTCGCCTCACCATATAATTTGGAGTGTAAAAAGATTGATGCGTGCAGACTTCGAAAAGCTGAATTAGAAGACAAGTTAAAATTGTTCAGATAACAGGGGAACATGGCTCACGTAAAGCCGTCTGGCCTGACTTTTGACGAAATTTCCGTGGGGTCAGAGCAGGCTAATAAATAGCTTGCTAGCTATGACTTCGAGGAGTCAGTGTCAGGAAAATCATCAGTGGCAGATCTCCCCAGACTGAAACTGAGGACTATCGACCGACATCCGGGGTGGTACCGTAAACTCATTAGCACAACATCTTTGTCGGGTGTGTGGTTGCGGATCCGGGACAAAAGTCGCTCTACCTCATGTACTATCCCAGCGGGCTCGCCCAAGAGGCGACAGAATATGAGCAATGTTGGATCGAGAAATAAGCTACTAGAGAGCTTGTGATATTCCAAGGGAGCTTTTTGGACAGTCGTCCAGCTCAAAGCACGAACTTGCCGACTAGGTTTAGCTAAAGGCTAGAAGCTCAAAGGGTGATGAGCCTTTGTTAGTTTACCCAGTGATAAAAATTCAGGGTTGCAGCATCGCCCCAAACCGCCTGAACAGCTGCTGGATGTCAGTGAGCCGCTCACACTGGAATCGGTCTTTCGCTGTTTACTCTTTGAACAACAGATTCTTTGGCTCGGAGAAAAAGAAAATACAATTCGATACGGATGTGAGGCCATGCTCGAAGCCTTGACTGAATATATCGACCGGCAAGTGATAGGTTCACAACAGCAGATTTGGACTGATCGTACGCGAGAGAAGCGCAACTAGGCCAAGTGCACACATTCCACCATTGGGGCAGAAATGCTACCCAAGAAAAAAACCGTGGGCACATTCCCATGCTACCTTGCACAAAAAAGCACCTCACAAGCTACTAACCATGTGGGGACATTGATCGACTACCGGAAAGCCCTCTTTTCCCGGAATTGGGCTTTCCTGACAGGCTGAAGGCGGCTGAAAAACGGTGCCCCTTTCACGTGTCTGAAAGTAGTAAAGAAGCTGTGCCACCATCAAAGATGCATGCAAAATCACCACCCACTATCACACACAGTTAGAAAGGGTGATCCCAGACCCCTGACCGAATTTGAAAACCTCCCTACGTTAACTGGCAATCCGTAAGAAAGTGCAAGTTAGGTCTTGATCCCATTAAAGCTTCTGGAGCACACAGGAATCTTCAAGGCCGTAGCTATTTTGACTTAGGATCGGACTCATCACAAAGAGCTAGTGGGTTCGTGCAATGGCATGGCCTCAAAGGTGAGTCCATATTACTAATCATCGGCAACTCTGGAGGTAAGAGTGCTACTCGGTTGGACAAAATCTACTTACAACTATCGTCAGTGGTGGATACAGATATGGTCCATGGGCCACAGGCTTTCCCTTTTATTGGCTTGCCAATGGAACCCACAGAGTCCAATAAAACTATTGCAGATCGGTGACCCCACCTGAGGGGTGTATCATTCGAGGAAGCTGTGGCGTCAAAACTCGACATAATAATCGGATATGACGTGCCAGTAACTTACTTGGTATCAGACCAAGGGCTTGGAAAGCTCAGGGACAAACACCATTTACTGCATCTTCGGATGGACATTATGCCGACCACTCACCGCAAGTAGGCAAGAGCTCACAGAGAACTTCCTAGTTCTAGCTGAAAATGGCATCTAGGAAGTGCTTCATTCGTTAACCTACGAGAAATCTTCGGACACATCTAACGAAAGAGGGAAAACTTCGGTAGAGGAAAAAATAGATTTGTCAATAGGAAACGTCGCGAAGTGGCACATAGATTGACAGTTTTAAGTGCGTGTCCTCTGGAGACTTGGAGAAAGCCACCTGTCAAAAAATCGAGAAGCGGTTCCAAACTGATTGACGTACCTAAAGAGACATCTGAATCGAGACTCACATTTGAAAAGGGGGTATTTAAAGGCCTTGAATTACCATCCAGAATTGGGCCTTGTAACGAGAGCAGTCCATGAAGACTTTATCTACATTACTTGGTACTTGTCACACCGTTCTGTAATAAACCCCACGAAACCCGAAAGGTTGGGAATATTTTTCGACTGTGCCGCAAAGTACCGATGAGTTTCACCGATCCACGGCATTCCGCGAGGCCCGGATTAAGCTACCCCTCTGACTGAGTTATTGCCCCTTTTCAAAAAAGGCAGAATGGAAGCATCTGCCGAAGTAAGTCAACTGTTTCTTCAGGTCAACATCCCTGTTTAGCGTGGCGAAGCATTCCTTCGACTATGGTGGCTGAATGGAGATACCAACCAACTGCTCAATGAATACTGCCTGATGGCGTGTCCTTTTTTCGGAGGATTCCTAATAATCCTGCCCAAAACTTTACCCCAAGAGGAACGACTGAAGGACACGGATCTTGAGGTTACTCCTCGGCGCAGGCTAATTTGATTGGAAAACTTTACGTTGGGGACGCTCTCGGCTCATTTATGACAAACAATCGGTGAAGCAACCGTTGGTCCAACCAAGGACGACGCCGGAAAAAGACGGCTTCCGTCCAAAGAAACTAACGTAGAACTGCGGGTAAGTGCTTGGAACTATACCGAGGCAGGCAGAACAGGTAGAGTCCGAGAATTTCACCTGAAGTTTTATCCTGCTAAACGCACCCTGGGACTGCAACGAGACACCGAAGCTGACGAGACCGGCCACAACTAGAGAACTATTTTCATCTGCCCCAAGGCTGTGCAATCCACCTGGATTCTTGTCACCGTGGCTTTTTTCGAAAAAGACCTTACTTCAACAAGTGTGCAGCGAAAACTTAGAACTGAACGAATCACGAAAGGTTTAGCCTCGAAAACAGCAGTTTGACTGGTTAAAAAACTGGTTAGTCTACGGCAGACAAAAATTTCCAGGAGCTAAACGTTTGATATGTCAATGAAAGACGCCTACATATGTCTGCCTTTAGCTGCACTCAAGAAGGGTTACGGAGAGGTGGCTTATGGAAGTCGGATGGAAGTGGACGGGTATAGAAGAACCGGGTTGTTGTTCATGAAAGCCAGGGTCAATCCGCTATGATTGGACGTGACTGTTCTATCTGTATGATTGGCGACCATGTCGAGACAGTGCACTGTAGGAGTAACCAGGGATGTATTTTTTCGGAGAGATCCCTATATGGTTCTTCAGTACATCCACAGTACGAGCAGCTGGTTAAAGGCCTTTGTGGCAAATCGACTGGCAGTTACTCGAGAATCGACTAGGGCTGATGGGTGGCATTAAGTGCAGTCTTCTGGCAATCCTGCCGTTTCCAGCTCTTCTGGCCTTTCGGAGTTGGACAAGATGCCTAACTGTTTGAACAGGCCAGAGGTTTTGAGCCTCGTGAATCAGTGGCCTTTATTGTCGCTACTCAAAGTGTGTGAGTAGAGCTTAGACACAAAACACGCCTTACTAACCATTAACTCCAGCAACGGCGACGTCTTACTAAACTGTGCCATTTCTCTGCGTGCACTAATGGGCTCAGGACCTTTGCTTGTTGGACAAGATACAGACGGCAGATGCTGATAATGACCCGTATCAGACCAGAAATTAGCTTGAGTATCGGCCTCACACTCCCTGCTGATCTCAAGCAGGAGAAGGCCGAGGTAGTGAGTCACATAAACGCAAGCTTGTTTCAAGCAATGTGCACCATCAAGTGAAAAGACCCAGGGAAAAAGGCCGGACGTCTTCAATGTCCGTAGGGGGGATTCCGCGTCATTATGACCGATGCGTTAGTGAAAATCGGTGGCAGACTGACACCGAACACCCAATACTATTACCCGGCAAACATCGTACAACTGCCTCGCCGATCCGACACTACCGTGCCCTCGAGGGACCCTATGGAGAAGCCAACCTGCCGGACAGCAGCTGTCAGTGGTGTTGGATGGTGGCCGGAAAAGCCGCTAAAATGGAGGTCCTAGCTGACTGCATCTGAAATCGGCTGCAAGATCGCCGTGGTAGCAAAGCAGTGGCTATCACCGCTGCCAATAGCCAAAGTGGCATAAGGTTAGTGTCTGTTCTCGAAGACGTGTACTGATTATTTTGGTCTACTTTTAGCTACCTTTCGTAAGACTAAAGAAAGAGATGCAGTTGCCCGATGAAGGGGCCTATAGACAAGGATGGTTCATCTAAAGATGGCACACACGACGAACACCGGGTCGATTTTGATGGCTTTTCAAAGTTTCGTTGGCGGAATTGGTGTGCAATTAAACATTTATTCAGAGGGTGGATCTAATTTTGTCTGAGCCCTGAAGGCGCCTAATAACTGACGGCGGCTCCTGAACAAGCCTCATATTCAGAACAGAACTAGCAATAAGGGAGTCTGCCGGCAACTCAGTCTATCTCCGGGGGGGGGTTGTTGGAAAGGTTATTACACTCCACAAGGAGAACACTCAGGGCGCTGATAGGTAACTAGCCTTTGGAAGACGGAATGCTGAGTACTTTGCTTGCTGGAGTATGGAGTATTTTAAAAATAGGCTTTTGGTATCTGTTACTTCCAGCAACGCGGATAAATTCGCTCTAACCTCAGGTGATTTATCAATGAGAAGAACTAAAGAAGGCGGCGAATTTCCGTTGACGTCAAGGCACACAATGATTCAAGATTGGGAACAAGTAAATTACCCTGCACTGTAGTTTCGGGGGCGGTGGGCAAAGGAATATCTGCCGAAGGCAGCCTATTGTGGGCGGGCGCAAAGCCTCATGGAAGCCATGTCGTGGCTTGGCTTCAGAAGACTGAGCTTAGTTGGAGTTCAACCGCTTAAAAGCCCCCCTTTCCGGCTAGAACAGGTTCAAAAGCCACACTTTGGGTGAATACGGCGGCTCCTTCGGCCCCCAAAAAAATCTGTCAAAACAGCTGCTGCTTCTTTTTTTAGTACTCGCCTGTCACACACCAGTGGCAGTGACCAAGTTTTGAAGCAGTTCTCTAAGTGTGGTCAAACTATTCTCCTCTAGAGTGGAAACGGTAAGGATGGGTCCCTAGAACTGACGCTCCCGGATAGTCCGTAGTGTGCAGAGGAAGCTGTTGTTTTGGCAGAAATCCACGGTGGACCAGAATTACAGACTATCTGTGCCTTTGTTTCCAGGTTCGCTGTCAGCTTCGCCGTCTGAATCGTGCTGGCCAGTAACCTCTTTATCTCTTGGCCCTAGTTATGTGGCTGATGGTAACAAGTACTTTCATCTCATCTCATTGAACTATACCTACCATTTGTTCATCCACTTATTATTGCGCGTTATATTCCCTTGGAAGCTCCAGTCTGAGGGATTTCCGTCAAGTTTCATTCGTTGGGGGAAGAAAGCTGAGGCTCGTATTTCTGGATTGAATCGTATGCGTACGCATAGACTGCAACGGTCCCAGCACCAACCCCTGTCGTCCCAAACTGCGGGCCATAGCCCGGCTCCATTCGTGATTCTCCCACCAACAGTAGAAAGACCCGGTAGTCAGGTAGGCTTCTATATACTCCATCACTTTGGGGGCTCTGCCCATGTCCTCTAGCTTGAATGACAATGGTCGTTGCCTCAAGGAGCCGAATGGCTTTTAAATTTTCAGAAAGCAAGCCTCAACCGGCCCAGTCCTGTTCAGACATGTGGCCACCTCTACCAGGAAAGGAAGCACGTTTGGCAAACAGGATCAATTTTTCCCGGAACCATGCAGTGTACTTGGTTGCGGGCCAGCTTCCACTAGATGAGCCATAGGCTTATTTCTCAGGATCTTTTCTAAGACCTTAAGCGCATACGGTAAGGTGGATTTCGCCATCAGATACCCCTCATCTTCCGTTGACTCGCCCTTATGAATGGTTATAACCTCGGCTGCTTCAAAGGAAGTGTCGGACGATCAAGTTGAAGGTTCATCTACATTTGTTCCTTCTGGCTTAATGATGGCACGATGCAAGCCATCCGATCCCGCCGTCCAACCGGTGCTCAGTGTTTTAGTCTCCGCAATTTGATCCGTGTATAGCACGAAGTTCTCCATTTTTGTAGTTGCCTGATTCGGAATACCATTGGTAAAATCCCTTGAGTTTATCACACGTATCCCTGTGAGTGATACTTCTGTACTTCCGCATTGCAGTCACTCGTTGTGGTATGCCGCCCGTCCCCCCATCCATGTATCCTACAGCAACTTCCGTGGCTGACTTGGACTGAACTGATTTGTGGCACGCTGAAAGTTTATGCCTTGAATGGAAGGTTTCCTTTTGTTTGGGCCAAGTTTTAGCCTTAATTAGGCGCAGATTTAGTGGCCCGAACATGCCTTTATTTTGGTTTTTGTGCTTGCCCTGCCTGATGCTATCACAAGGGTGGTTTAAAGTATGTCCTAAAAGTGCGCTCGCGGTGTGACAAACCTATGAGTTATTTACATTCGCAAGTGATTCATTCCAGTCCCATTGGCCTAGCTTCCATTTGCACGATGCCCGTCTGTCTCACGCTCTGCTTTGTTCCACTTTTCCCCTCACAAGCCTTAAAGTGCAGGTGTGGCTGACACCGATCCTTTGTTCACGTTCACTTGACATATTATCATGCTTGCACTTGCAGTCAGACGATGCACTTGCTTTTTCATCTGTCCACTTAAGTTTGTTTTACCGACATTCTGTTAAGGGGATCTGTTGCGTACTGTGCTCCCTAAATTCTGAAAGCATTCGTTACCCAGTCACGCCTTGGGAATCATCTCCGTGCCTCAAGTAACTTCCCACGCCCGGAAGACTTGCCCACTTCTCTTGGTCCAGTAGTGTTACCCAACCGTGGTCGCTTTTTTCCCTACCGGCCCCCTGCAACAAATTTCACCGCATTCAAAATACTCGTCCAACCATCACCCACCCCCCTTCGTCCTTCTTTGCCTGTCCGCCCCCGGGCTTTGCCTTACCGAGTCCTTGGAACAACTGAGGTTCCTCTCCCATCCCTGCTGTATTTATCACTAGAATCACCGCCTTCGTCATCGCTAAGAAACACCCTGTCTTCTCCACCAAAATCAAAATCATCTCTTTTGTTCACACTCATAGATGCCCATTCACAACTGAACAAATTTAAAACCGTCCGTAGCTCTGCTCAGACCTCCGACCTCGATATTTTATTTTTAACTGAAACTTAGTTAAAGGATTCCATCCCATCAGATCAGATCTTTCTAGTTGGTTACCAGATGTCCCGAAGGAACAGGCCTCGCCGTGGTTGAGGCTGTTTAATCTGCGTCAAAGACGCCCTGCCGGCTACTTGAACCTTGCCCCCAACTCTAAACGCAATTCAGGATTATTCGTGGTTAACGGATCCCCAACCTGACTCCTATCTTCACACTGGTTGCTTCTGTCAGCCACCTGATTTCAACGCTATTGATCTAACTGAGATTATTCACGCATTCAACTATCTTTCATAGCTGGCCTGTTCCTCCAAACGCATTTCTGGGGGCTTCAGTGCACCGGGAACTTGTTGGAAAACCCTATCAGCCTTAAACAACTTATTAGACTTTATGTCATGCTTCCGGGTAGGGCTCTGGGCCAAACACGTAAATGTCTCAACCGGGGGAAACAACGTACTTGATTCATTGTTCTCTCTTTTTATTACACATTAAGTGACCTAGAGTATAAGAAGTAAGCCCCATAATCAGAAGACAGGCTATAAAAGTGGGCCGCGAGGAAAAGTTCACTTTAGCACCAGTTTATTGAGCTAGCTTTTACAGAGGGAAAGTTTGTAAATGGATGGGACGACGGAAAGTGGAAGAGTGTTTCATAATCGATCGGTCCGGGGAAAGAGGAACGGGACATAAAAGCGGGACATCTAGCGACAGAAACTTGGTATGGTTGACGAGCTTCTGTTCCTGGCTTGCACAAAGCGGTGGTAGGAGTGGGGAGTGGGCGAGCGGCACCACAGGGAAAATGTTACACACTTCAGAAGCACAGCACGGTAACATGCATGATCGAATCGCTCGCGGGATTGTGTTTTGTCGGGTTTGAAAAAGTGAAGAATAAAAGGTTGCATACCTTGAAGGACAGTACCACTGAAGTAAAAAACAGAAACGAAGCAGCAATCATTCCAAGGATAGGAAGCTAGAAAATAGCGAAAAGCATCCCAGTTGGCCGAAAGGTCCCGCCATAATTTATACCTTGAGATAGTTGGAGGATCGGGCCAAGTAAAACTGATGTGGCAGGAAGTAACGCAGTGGTCAGATTAGCCAAGTGGACGGAAAGCAGCGAAACCTGAGGAAAAAGAAAGAACAGAATTGAGGATGAGATCAGGGGCATGGGCACGATCGCCAGCCCGGTCGGGAATACGTGTGGAGAGGTCAACAAGATGGCACTGGCTGCCGACCACGGCGAAACGTTCGGCTTTGTGTCCCAAAGCCGAAGTGTCCGAAGAGTGAGTCAACCAATCTCGATTTTGAACATTGAGATCTCCTAGGATGATGATATGGCATTTGGGATCCGTAACAAACAAGCGCTCAATGTTCTGAAATGAAACAATGATCGATCGCTACTGTTAGGTGAACGGTAAAGGAAACAAAAGTAGTGATTAAAATAAGGAAGTCGGAGTTTCAGCCATATCAACTGAAAATCATGATTGGAGAAGTCAAGATTCTGGATTCTGGATGTGGCAACTGACTGGTGAACAAAGGCTTTGACGTAGCCTTTGAGTGAGAAAGAGGAGTGTAAGATTTATTTGGGACACTGGGAGTGGGTGGTGTCTGACTGGGGGGAGATTTGAGTTTCCATCAAAAATGGGGCAAGAGGAGAGAAAGATTGGAAGAAGTGGTGCACAGAATCAATATTACGGCTCATTCCACGAGTTTTGGTAAGGTGATGAGTTTGTGCTTGTTTTTCGAATGAGCAGGGCCAGCAAAGCGGCTAGTGCATGTATTATAGCATTTTCATGATTTGTAGTGTAAAGAAAACCGGCAACTATGATCCTGAGGCTTGAAGTGGTGACCTCATAAGGCCACGATAAATCAGGAGTGGAAGTAAGCCGGGCGACCGCAGAGCCGTCTACCGCCAATGTTTATATGATGTTCCATCTAGTACGCTCGACCTCTTCCCAGGAAATGACCACAGAATGGTATCATGCATCTTCGCGGCACCGAAAGCTTTTGATACCTCGTCAAAGTTGGCCAGCCCACTGCAGAACAAAAATCAGCACGAGCCTGCTGGTATCCCCCCCCCCTAATTTTAGCAAGCAACGGGTACATCACCTCACCTGTGGCGATAGCCTAATCACTTTATTCCTACTTTGCTGCATTCATGACTAAGGACCCCCTCAGTTTACTCCCATGCCTAGACGCGGTCACCGAGCACATACTGTATGACTGTGAACTTACTCTAAATAAGGCGACCAACCAGCTTCCCCTTGTCCGGAAGTCCTCCCCCCGTAGCCATGACGGTGCTCCACCAACACTTCTACGTCCTGGGGGGATCGACGTCGCAACCCCACCATTGAAAATCTATTATCTATCTATCAAACTTGGTATATTGCCCTCACATTGGAAGACCACGATCATCCTCCCTATTCTAAGAAGAGACCAATACATGACACCTCAAACTACTGCTCTAACAACCACATCTCAACTGATTCTAGCCAGATGGAAGGCCTCATTAAACAACGGAAGTCTGACTTTCTATTGTTTCATAACATTATCCATAGTGGGTAGCACGTATTCTTAAAGTCGAGTTCATGCGCCACCTGCCAGTACGACAATTTAACCCCACAACGGCGGTCGCCGACAACGGTAAATCTATCATCATTATGTGCGATGAAATGACTAGGGCGTTTGACCGTGTCCCTCACTATTCATTACTAAACAATCTCAAAGCTCATGGCTTTTGCGGTCCCCTTTTGTCGTTGCTAACATCACACATAGAACAGCTTTCAAGTGGTTTCAACTAATAGGGGTTTCTCACAACCAGCTCCAGTTACAAGTGGGGCTATAAAAGGCAATGTACTCGGTCCTGTACTTTTCCTTATTTACGTAATCAATACAATTCCAATTTCGTATTATGGTACCCCATTCCTCCTAGCTGACGACATTGGGATTGTGTATGAGTTTCCTCGTCAAAACCTCAACACCAAACTGGATGAAATTTCGAGAGCTCTAAGGCGACTAGAGGGCAGGTGACTTTCTTGGGGTACGAACTTCTCAACCTCGAAGAGCTGCTACACAGCCTTCCGATGTCAAGTGGCTACCGGATCCCTGCTTATCCACGACCTGTTCATTTCGTAAGGCCCGTTAGTTCGAGGTCTTAGTCTACATTTCTTGCGTAGCTTTAGGTTTTCTGATTATGTTCCACTCCAGGTTGCCAAGATGAGAAGAACGGCAGGTCTCATCTCAAGAACTATTTTGCTAAACTATAGCAAACTGCCCTCTTTTACAATTCTCACGCCGAGCCTCTCATTGAACACCATCTCATCTTCACCAAAAAGACGAAATCTGAAAGTATTTCTCTGGGGTGCGTGCAGCGCCAATTCGCTAAACAATTGGTGGGGTTTTCCTTCAGTCCGTGTTACAGGGATCGACGCATCCTACCTAATCTTGACCCTCTGTGGCTGGACCGCATGAAGCTAGGTTTGTGCTTCCTCTCTAAGCTATGCCGCTGGATGGCCTTCCCATGTGCTGAACTCCATTTGTCTCACTCCCTCCACGAACCTTGCCCCAAGCCATCGCTCACTGCAGCTCTTTATTCCTAGATTAAAGTTAGACTTCAGATCCAACTTTTCCCTTATGGAACAGACCCCCGATAAACATCCGCGACAGTCTCCCTATCTCTCAGTTCTGAGTCTTACTGGATCACTTCTTGACTGTCCTCTTTTTATCTTTCTTACCGGCTAAAGCGTCACCAAACAGCTGGCCTACAACAACGGGTTTGATTACTAGGATTATGGCAACATATCCTAGAAATTCCGTCACTCGCCTAATGACAAGCGCCAGGTCGACTATTTTTACGTGGTACTGCACGTAGTCTGTATTACACTAGTCCCAGTTTGTCTCTTTTTGTAACCATACCTATTTAGTGCTTTTCGGTTCTCCTAATTTTGGACTACATTTATTTTCTGCGGCCAACCAACCTCAGGTTCTTAGCCTTTGATGTTTCCGGCAAATAAATCTGTGGCTTTGGGTCCAAGGACACTAAGTTCCGCCATTCACCGCTTCACTCGATCTTTTCACTCCTTTCCCATTCATTTTGGCTACCACTACCCCAGTGAGCTTTATGTCCGACCTCATTTCCCTTTTCTTAATGATCTCATTCCAGGATCTCTTACCCAAATGCCCGCTTTCTAATAACTCTTTGTTAGCATGTCTTCTCATCTTATAACCGAATCTACCATCTACCAACTACGATAATCCTCCCTCTCATGCACCATACTATTTCCCGTCAGCACAACTAATTTCACTTACACCAGCTAGCCCGGGATGGCCTCTGATGGTCTCAGGCACGGTCTGGCGCTGTATCAAACTGATACACTTTTGCTGGTCAACGCTTTACAGCATTCGTTGTCCAACTCCGTGTGTTTGCCTGGTCCGACTCTGCCTTTTTCTAGCCCATGCTTCCAAGCCCCTGATGTCAACGGCACCCATAACATAGAGTCCTCCGGAAGTAGGGAAAACGAGCTACCCCCAGCGGTTGCGAAAAAAGACAGGCACTCATAAAATTACGATCGAACTGAAAGTCTATGGTAAGTTATTATACGAGCTCAACCACCCCTCGGTTAGGAAACAGAAAAACTGAAAAGGGGAATTGGAAAACAAAACTACCTGGTGGGATCGATTCGACCTCCAAATACCACTAATGTCGGGCTGGGAAGGAAATAGGCAACCTCTATTTATGTGTGTGTCTCCCATCAGCTCAGACCTGATCCCGAGAAAGGGGAAACCCCGCATCGCCTTTGTTCACTAGACATGATTTTGGTTTTTGCACACAAGATTGAATGGGGTGATAGCTAACTGGACTCTCCAGGTAAGCTTGTCCACCTCCCACCCCGAGTTTCAACCACCCCTCACCCCCACTGCACAACTAGCGTGCATGTCGGCGTCGAATACAATCGCTGGTATAGACTCGATTTTCATCTTATTGATCCGGACTGCGTGTAGAAGCACGTGACGCTTAACAGCAACTTTAGTAAAGCCCGAGAAAGGAAAGTAGAACGTGGTGGAAACCGATCATCTTTTTCGTTCATACTCTTCTCTCTTCCGTCACCCCTATTAGAATGCGACCCTCTCGATGTCCTAGCATCTGAGCCAGGCTCAGGTTTACAATCCCACCTGAATGCAATCAGCTCCGACACCAGCAAGAAAATTCAGACCCGTAAATACCCCACGGCTGCATGTGTCAAATATTCCTCAGACCAGATATACAAACCGCTATTTGGGTTTCTAGTACATCTTAGTTGCCAACAGCCAACTACAATCACCGTAGTAGCCTAGACCTTTAGCTAACTGGTCTGGATAGCACGTCGAGTCATCAGATGGCCGAAACCTGCCTCATTAAAGTCCACAGAAGACAAACCTGAAGAACCTTTCACATCTCATATTCATAACGACGTAAATGCCTAACTTATTCTTAACCTGCAAACACCAGTCAGTAGCATTCAACCAGTATAAGCCCCAAGGCCGCTCTCCCGGTTCAAAGATTATGCCTTTGTTTCCTCTGGTCTTGCATAAGTCGGATTAAAGCTTACCGGTTTTCCACATACTCATGCCAACCAAGCGTTTTCCTCTCAATTGTCATATCTCACGTCTGCTAATCGACGGTTGAAAGGTTTGTAATAATTACCCACAGGAACCTCTTCCAGACTGCGGCGCTTTCTCTCTATCTATTCCGGATCCCGCTGGGTACTGTTTTGCCCATCACAATACCCGGAAGAAACCACACGTGATAGCATGGAGTCGCGTGCTGGCTGATCCTACCATGCCATCCTTCGTACGCAATGGCCAAGTAGTATAGCCCGACTCGTGTCGGCTGAGCCTTTACAGGGGCCATTTACTCGCTGGCCATCTTGATGGCAGTCTAATCAAAAGACATGAAACTCTTCCGACAGCTTCCTATTGGACTGACAGAAGTCACTAACAGCTACTTCCCCGTTGATGTCTCAATCCGAGCCTACGCATCTACAGGCCGCATACCAACTACTACTGCACTAGCAACCAGTAGTCATCGTTTTCGACCGAAGTGGCTCCTTGGTTTCCGCTGTTCACTTCTTCCAATGAAGGATAACCCTTCTGCCTTAACGTCATAACCCTTAAGCAGAGGGAGGACCATACTCACAGATTAATACGCATTGATTATGACTGTTACCCGCTGATATATTATAGCTAGCGAAGACCTCACTTTGCCAACATCGACTGATTAACAACCATGCAACGGAACCTATCTCAATAAAGGGATCATCCGAAATACTCTAAGCCATTCTCATTCATAGTGAGCAGCTCGAAGGCAGAAATGCCACAGAAGACTCGGCAAAATATATATATTTATCGCCTTAGAAGTAGTCATGCCTAGTCCGGATAAAAACCTTTATCGTTTTCTCTCTTCCAATATTTTGCTCTTCCTTAACGGCATTCCCCTTCGTAATTCCTTCCTCTTTTCGTGGAACTACATCCTTCTTCCGCCAACCGCGGATTCACATTGCTGGATGGTACCCTTTATTCTTGGCAATCTCCTCTCCCTGTTCACAGTGTCCTGACGCTTTTCTTGTTCATAGATATCCTCTTGAGCAACATCTAGCAGTTTCTGCCTGTTCACGTCATCCAGTGAGCTTGAAGACGCATCCTACGTCAATTATGCATCATCCCTGCATATGTTGTATCTTCCACATCGTGCAACAACTTTCGTTTTAACAATTTCACGTCCTGTCTGTTCCTCGCCACTGCTGATGATCAAATCGAAACTGACCCCTAATTGCCGGGTAAACCATTGTCATTATAGCCCATTTCAACTCGGTCCAGTTTTAACCTCTTGTTTTGCTAAAGCTGCTAGGTCCTCCCTTAAAATGTGTAATTTGCTGATACTTTGAGCGACATTGTACATCTTGATCATGCTTCAGTGGGTGCATCTCGGTCGAGGTCGAGAAATATACCATTATTACTCATTGGTTAATAAATAACTAACAACTTAACCTGCCTCCATTATTTGTGCTTACAGCCAGGCACCGGAGACCACCGGTTTTCGTTTTATCCCTTGAGCAAAAGCAGTAAAGACCTGCTGCTAAGTAGATTTTGTTGAAAACAAATATCACACATCAGTCGAATTTCATGGCAGAACAAATTTTCGAGGCCGTACCATGGCCTGCAGATCTCTATTTTTCCCTGCTTTTGCTCTGGCATTCCTAAAGTTCATCCTCCAATAAAATGAAGCTGAATAGCTTGCTGCCTTCTTTTCATACGTGCATCCATTCGTAAGTCTACGGCTCGTGCATATATATTTTTATGCGGCAGCTGCCTGGTAGCCTGTGCTCCGTCACTGTATGCAGACTCTGGCTGTTACCGCTATTACAGTTACCGCAAGTGCCGCAGTTGCTCCCACATATACGGCTGCCGCTGGTACTATTGCAACCCCCACCTCAACTGTGACTACTTTCAGTACTACTGTGGCAGCTACTATCATTTCCTTCCTCCACTACACTGGAATCGGAGAACCATCTTCTCTTTGTCAGACTATAACTGGCGTCAGCGTCAATACAGCCACTCTTGTTACTACTGCTCCCGCAGTTGCGATTTACATACGTGTAACTCACAGTAGTGGAAATCCTTCCTGCCCATTGTCACATGGTTGTACTGCTCAGACTACATGATTTATTGTTGTTGATTCTCGGGCAAGCAGTACAAATTAGCCCCCACAAAGGAACACCTTTTGTGTTTCGCCCCTGTGCCTTGGAGTTCTTTTGGCCTTCCTAATGAATTACGACAGTCTTATGTGACAGTGACCCCCACTGGATTTTGGTTCTCCTTGCTTCGCTTTACGGTCGTACAGTTGATCTTTATATATAGTTTTCACGCGTATAATCTCTTAACTCATCACGGCACAATCAGCGAATCAGTCCTTTTTTGACTCTGGTATCCGTTAGTTTTGCCAGTCTTCACCCACAGTCGGAATAGCGTTACAATTGGCGCCAACACTACTATGAGTACCTTTCCTTCTAATGCAACTTGCAACACTACGGCCACCACCAATGCTACCGCGCTACTATAGATGAGACCGCCGCTGTGACAGCACTATCGTCACTGCCCCTGCTGCTACCTTGATTTCTCCTACGGCTACAGTGAGCTCTTGCACTGCGATTTCTTTTTTTCAACTACTAGTGCTATTTTGGTGGTTGCAAAAGAGTTGCCACTAGGGCAATGACTGCTAACAATAATGCTAATGCTGGTAACTCTGACGCTGCCAAGACCACGTCCTGCACTACTACAAATGCTGCAACTGCCGGGGCTACCAGTGCTATAACGGCGACCGATGCTCCGGCTACTACCACTGCCGGAGACGGTGCCACTGCCGCTACTACTAATACTTCAGTTGATGTTGGTACTTCAAATACCACAACAATTGCGACACCCGTTGTGCAGCATGGATTTTCTTCTACGAAAAAGGGGAGGTGATGCTCTGTAGTCACTCCAAGTGTTATTGGCTTTCTCGCTTGACTTCTTCCGGCCCACTTGCTCAACATTCACGTGCGCGATGCCCGTCTGTCTCACGCCCTACTTTGTTCCACTTCTCCCTTCACAAGCTGGCAATTGCACGTGGCTGAAACTGATTCCTTGTTCGCGTCCACCAGACACCATCGTGCTTCTATTTGCAAGTCTCTGGCACACCGGCTTTCTTGCCTTTCAGTCCACTAGTGTGTTTACTGATGCCCTACTGGAGGGATCCGTTGAGCACTGCTCTTTCCGGATTCCGAATACAGTAGCTTTAACAAGCAAAAGCCAAATTTAGATCAACAACTGTTTCCTATTATATCACACTTGCCATCACACTCTGACTCGTGGTCAGCTATGGCCAGCATCTGGATGTCAATTTTTGTAAAAATCCGTATTTCCTCTTCGAAAACGGCTGTTGAATTGGTCCTAATGGTAGGCCTAAGTTTGCCTTGATCGCCGTTGTTCAATAGAACGGTCAGTCATATTATCTGAATTCTTCGGGTAGATTACTGTTTCCAGTAGGCTTGGAGTTTGCCCCGGTGTCCACCTAGTTGGATACCTTACATGCTGTATCACGTATCGGTTAGAGACGAGGCCCATTTAACGGGCTGGGAATCCTTCCCCCGGAGCCACCGGTGCTCTCCGGTTTATCGCGGGACAGATTGAACCAACAACCGCCAATACCGTTTCCTTCCTGACTGTTCATCCTTGCAGATACTCGGGATGCATATTGCTCTCATAGTTTTTAGCTGATAGGCTTTGTGAAAGCGGAGTAGCTTTAGACGATGAAGGACTAGAATAGTTGCACACTAAACTCCTCAAGTATTGCCTTCTGCGAGGGCTTTATCTGCCCTTTTCTCGTGGTTTTGTACAATGAGTATCAATAAAACTCCCCCTAACCCACCAGCCCTGTATGTTCAACTGGAGCTAAAGAGGGGGGGGTACCACTTGAACTAATTCGTCTAGATGAGACAGCCAGGTTTTTCGACAGCTTTGCTATTTCTGTCATCCGCCTTAGATGGAAGCTCATTCGAATTGTTCAGAAGGCTACGACCGGTAGCGCAGACCTAACGTGTCAGACAGAAGCGGGTCAGGACAAAATTCGAACATCTCGCGCAAACTAACAAAAATACGCGGGAGTTGTGCGTAGAAGTTCTCATCAGAATCTTTCCAAGTACAATCAATTTCATGAAGCATGTAGTAAATATGAGTTGTTCAACATACTTCCTCTACCCATTTTGCTACCAATTGTTGTCTTTTCCGGCATGCTTGAGGTGCACTTGGTGGTCAGTATCGAATGTCCAACACTAGTTCACCCCAGAAAAACGACACCCCAAAATGCATTATGAGACAGGTTTTCGGGGCTGACAGTTTCTAACAATGTTTTATTCGGCGGTCTTTTCTGGAGATCTTCACTTTTAGTTCCCTTTGAACTCGGTCTGTATCTATGGCTGTGAGCTGGTCGCCTAAAATTTGGCTTTGCACGGAAAGTCGGTTTCAACCAGCAGCTTGCCCCAAATTCTCCGGCTGACTTCTGCAGATGCTGCCAAGAATTTATCCCCGAGCTTTAAGTGAATGAATTCAAAGAGTACTGGCCTCGGAATTCCTAGTCCAACTACCGAATCCCTTCCTTCGCTCGGTATAAGAACACATTTAATCCTCGCTGTCCCTGACGACCAAGCTGCACTCAATAGGTCACAATTTCTTTTTTTTCTCTCTTGTAGCGAGTTTTGGTCCTTCTGCACACAGATTCGAAAATGTTCTTGGTAGTTACGTTTTTATGTCGCCTTACCAAAGTGCCTGAAGTAGCCGTTTAGCTTGATTACAGGGCCCGCTATTATATCCCTTTTGGCGCTCTCAATGGCAAGTTCCATTTTTCTTACTTTCAACTTCAACAAACCTTACCCCAACAGGTTATTATTTGGTGAAACTAGGGGACTGCCTCCAGTCTTATGCGATTTTGAAGAACCTGATATTCTCCCTTTATAGGAGCGATCGTCTTCAGATGATCAGATTCCATCTCTTTGTCCCGTCTTATTTTTGAGTGTTTTCTTTTCTGCCTCACACAGCTGGCCCTTTCACTTGAGACATTCAGTTTCATTTTATGAACTAAGAATCGCGTTTGATAGTTTGCCACTCTTTTGATCGTAACATTTACAACAGATATTGCACATGGCGTTTGCGTCTACTGATTCTGCACACCGTGGGAGTCCGCACCCGTACAACCCCCGATGGAGATTGGTATTTAATGTACAATATAATTGTATATTTCTCGGCTATGGTCGAGACACAGGCGCAGGCGCACAATCATGGTGTACAGCAGTACTCAGTTGAATGAAATATTCACAAACTTCAGGTATAAAAGTCAAAAGTGCAAACTGTAGAAAGACAGCCAGCGATAGTTTATATGGATCACTCCAATAATAGTTTCCGCGCCAACTTTGAACCGGTTTCGGTTTCGCTCTGGGCGGTGGCGCACAGCGGGGATATCAAATAGGTCGGTCATTCGTACTGCTGGAGGTGCATCATCAACGAAATTGACGTAAGCCATGAAAAACGGCGGTTTGCAGGATATCTGCGAACAGCGAAGTTTCAAATAGGAAGAAAATGAGTTTGTATGGAAGAGAATTTGATGCATACGAAGAGAATAGCAAACCATAAAGCTGTTGAAGACCCCGAATGTCGGTTTTACCGGGGTTCAAGAAAAGGAATGAGTTATGAAACAAGAAGACATGAAACCAATTTTATGAATGTACATTTTTGTACTTTGGTGAATGTGGAAGTAACAAAGGTCCATATGAGGGTGGGTTAAATTTAAGGATCAGTAACCTGCACCATTCAGAAATGTAAAAAGTGCAACTGGAGGACCCTGGAAAAGTAGAGGATCAATTTCCAGCCGGACGCGAATCGAGGGAAAAGCGGGCTGTTGCAACAGATACTAAAGTGGAAAATCACCGCCTTGACTTTGGCAATATTATGCTGTTTCACTGACAAATATATATACATATATATGTGCATCGACGCATAGAGCCTCAGTGTTATTCGGCGTCATTACTGGTATTGTTTTATATTCTATGGGTATAGTTCGTCTGGCTGGGTGAAGGATATGAGTCTGTCAATCAGTCCAGTGTGGCGAGATATGGCAGATGTAAATGACGACTAGTACATTAGCAGGTTGCGATTGAACCGTTACTTGTGTTGGCTGTAATATTAATATCAGCAGGAGTGGTTTTGTGTTAGAAAACCTTAGTTAGTACGATAGGCAGTTTGGGGTATTTTCTGCCGTGTGGCTTGCTTGCATTCCCAGATGATATGAAAGGTCCAACTTGGGTTCCCGTCGGTACGAGTCATAGTGACATCTTTGGTTATCCAGTTTGGCGAGTGAGATAGCGGGAGGAGACGAACCTGAAATAAATAGAGACTGCAGTCTGGACGTAGTTCCAGCTGTGGGTTAGGATAATATATGATGACAACAGTAATGAACTGGTTAGGTTTATGTGAATGGGGCAAAGATAAAGTTCATTTAAGCGGTCAATGGCAGCTACTCCACGTTCTGGGTGGAGTAGGCTTGCCGGGGACTGAGCTATATGCTGCAGGCCAGCAGAGTTACGTCCAACGGTTGGGCCATTTTGTATGCATTCTAAAGGATTATTGGTTCGCAAGTTGGTGTGGCAGTGTTGGGATGCTAAGGAAAATCTAGAGCTTTAAGGTTAAAAGGATCTAGAAATGGCAACCCTTGATCTAGTTTGCTTACGCAGTCTGCAGTTCAGCACCGAGGCGGTAAGGTGGATTTGAAGGAACAATGAGAGTTAATGGGACTAATACCCTGCTAGCATAGCACTATATTTGTTACGGTCTCTTCCAGTATAGTGGGTACTCTATACTGAATGGTTCCTGAGGGACCACAAAGTGGAAAATACTATGATGGTGCCGGTGATGGCGCACTAAATGAATTTGGTCTCGTGCCGAGAAACATAGCCGTAAGTTCGTCTATGCACATAATCGATGGTGCTAGTGTGCTGAGATTATACTTGATTAGGAGCAAGGATATCCGATATAGTGGTATTTGTATGGTTACCGTGACATCTTTCTCGTCGTTAGCATATTGCAAAACAGGAAAACACCTATGTGAGAACTGGTTTGGAGAGCCGTGAGAGGTGGGAACGGGATGGGGCCAAATTTCCGTCAAAGAAGCTAACTCTAACGGTCTACATTCAGTGCCAATTTTTCAGCTTGGGAAGGAGCTCACTTCAAATCCCGCCGATTAATTTATGAAATAAGGAGAGAAATGTTGAGAAAGTACATGTTATGCTGGTCCGTTCTTAGTAAAAGGTATCAACTCACTTGATGCAGCTGGTTTCTGAAAGTCAATAAAACCTTGGGCTTACCATCCCTCTTCCCCGGATTGTTGAGCTTGCTTCCGTATGTTTTACCACTAACGACACTTAGACTTAGCCTATAGTGACCCTGTTCAGCTTGTCGGTGTTTGCCTAATCGCAGAATGGTATTGTCCCTTTTTACCGCTTACGATGGCTTGCTGTTTCCTGTTATGGCCAACCTGATTGGCTTTCTTCCTTTGGTGACACCCAATTCTTTCCGTCCTAATCTTGAAAACCTGCCAAAAATTCCCCCAAAGGTTTCGAACGCTGCTCCACATCAGGGTTTAGTGAAGTTCAAAATGGACTTTCTGATGGATAAGCCAAAGGCAAATTTTGCGGCGGAATTAAGAGTTTGTTCATTACAAATATTAGAAAGGCTGAGTGCAATGGCTTTACGACCCACCGCGGTTTCAAACTACGCCTAAAGGCACAAACAGCGGACGCTGACATTGGGTTAGGGGACAGGGGTTGTTTCAAAACTCTCTTTGTTTGTTGAGCCCTGGTAGATCGGTCATTCATGGGTTGCAACGTCTACATGGGTTGTTGTTCTTTGCCCGATCATCAGGCTTCCCGAGTTTACTTTCATGAAAAAATTTTATATCTGCCTTTTCATAGCTTACCGCGTTTATAGAACTTCGGTAATTCACCGTCGTTCGTTGCTTGCATCCTTTTGTTATATAATGCACATTTATCATTAGCTTCAACCGCTTTTTTCAATATCCACAAGGGGTGTCATTACCCAACTCGAACTCGAAGCAAGTATTTGCTGCGCAAATCACGATCAATTTGATTCATTCGAACTGCTGCTTCCTAGGTTGTCCCACTTCTAAACTTGTCTTGACAAAGACCTTAAAACTCGTGTATACTTAATCGTACCGAGTAACGTTGTGCACCGTTTCCGTGCGCTTGCGAATGCTCCTTGACCATGATGGAGGAACTTTTCACCATTATGACTATAATTGATACTCGTAACCCCATCCTGAACCTCAGACAGCTTTCTTTGCCCAGGGATTTAGTTTGATGGTGTAATGAATATGCACTAAAAATCCTCCCATGATTTCAGCGTGCTTCGTAAATTTGATTGTGCTCGACATTAATCTGCTGAGCACTTCCACGCACAAAGCCTGCTCATTTTCGTTTGTTAGTACGCGATGTTTGAACTTAGCCCTAGCCCGTTTCTACCTGCGGTGCTTGGACCAGGGGTCGTTGAAATTCTCGGTGTTACCTTTAGGTCTTCATGGCCGTAAACCTGAGGTTTATATATACTTGTGCTCTTAAGATCTTCATTTCAGTGCCGTAGAAACTACAAGTCAATCTTGCTCTGGTTTCGAGATTCGCGTGAATTTGCTACGCGATGCCCGACTCATAATTACTCTGACTTACCCACCTTTACTTATCCCAAAGTTCTCCCTCCCCAGAGACATAGCCGTTGTTTCTACCGCTGGTGTGTCAGGTTCTAACTGCGTAGTCGGCATTGAACTTTCGCTTTCGGCAGTGTATTTCTACCGGTGCAGTTGGTGTTTCGAGCTATGCGCTCCAAGGATGTATGGCTGTTCAGGGTCACAACGAACGACGGACCGATGCTGGTCCCCAAATCTTTCCGCAATACACAGCTTGCTCCCACTTTATGATTTCCAGAGCGAAAGTTACCCTCCCAATACTCATTAGGTTTTGCATGCATCTCCTCGGCAGGTACTGAGATAAGAAGCCACGAGCTATATTTTGGTTGTATCGGAAGACAAAACGCTAGCCTGTCATATCACACACTTGTTGTTTCTGCACCACCTGGAAACATTCTCGAGTAAGGCCTGTACCCTCCGTTTTTGAGATAAGGGGCCTGTTGACCTACTCAATAAGGGTGGCGTCTTGGTTTCCATCTGTGGGTTATCCTACTTCTGGTGGAAGCCAAATTTCTCTTCTCATCCAAAGGAAGCTCGATGCCTGTTTGGTCGGTGCTTGCTTCACGCCATAAATGGTGTCCTTATCTGTTCCATGTTCGCTGGAGGCTTTAAGGAGAGGGGTGTTCCGATACTGTTCTAGATCGGACCATCTCCAGGCTGATAGAATAAGGTGAAGCATATCTCGCCGGTTTCAAGAAATGGGTTTATTTCTAGTATGGCAGTGACCTCGAAATTTGTACTTTTATTAGGCCGGTTGGCCCCGTCCTCTTCTCTGAAACAATCAGCGCTCATGGGTCAATTCCGTCACATTTTTGGCATCCATAGAACTCAGGAGCACAGCATGACTCCACTTGATGAAGCAGTCGACAACAACCAGTAGGCATTTATTACCAAGGTATGCAGCTTGTGGCGGCCCTACTACGTCCAAACCAACGAGTTCATGTTAAACAATAAATGCTACCACCTAAGGCGGAGCACACGATAAGGTCCTCGTGTTCTTAAGACTGCCACAAATTTCACAGGCTCTGCAGAAGCTCAGCATACATTTAATTTTGTAAGGCTGCCAGAACCGAGTCCCTGCCGAAAGCTTTACTTTGGTGACATCAGAAAGGCCCAGCTTGGCGTGCAGCGCGGTTAGAACACGTTTACCGCAGAATGAGGAAACAGCTTTATTTTTGGATGATTGATACGAAATTGGAAAACCTGAAAATTATACCGTTATGAAGCCACCCCTCCTCCCATGATGACTCGTCCACAGTCCGAACACTGCTCTCTCGCTGACAGTAAGCTTCTAAGCCCCTGTATTATGTAGCTCAAGGAGTAGGTCATCATCACCATGGCTAGGTTGGATAAAGCCTCACTCCTCCCTAGTGTCTTCACGTGGAGTGAGTTGTGCCGCACTGCTGACAATGAAGGAAGGCCAATCTCGGCGAATTCTGGACAAGCTACGCACCGGTATTCGAATTAATACTACCCACCAGATGCTCAGCCACACAGTCAAACCCTTGTAACGGTTCCTGCCCCCGAGCTTTCTGCCCTTAGGGGAGCTTGAAGTTTTGCAACCAGAAGGGAGCATGATGATCAGCGAGAACTCAAAACCAGTGCCCGAATTGGTACTGCCTAGATATTTGAGCAAAAAAGGCTACATCTTGCCTCCCTGAGCTATGACATGCTCTATTCTGTCCTAATCGACTAGCGATATTACTGCTTTATTGACCCCATCACCTGAATCTGTGTCCATTAGAGAATCACCGGCTTCCCCAAAAAGGTCTAGTAAAGCCATCACAGGGACAGAACCAAAAGCTGTAAAGTAACATGCAGAGGATCATTTGCTTCGTTTGTCCCAATCAAAGCTATGGTCTTTGTGAAAGAGTGCGTTCAGTCTCGCTGTCCGTCCGACAAATACCTGGATAAAGCGGCGGCAGTAGAAACTCAACTTCGGGAAGCACCCTAGTTCAGCGAAGTTGCTAAGAGTGAGCCAGTATGTGTCCAAAATTCAGCAAGACCTATTTTCTGACTGGTATTCCACCTGTCACTATTAGAGGCTGCTTCGCAGCGAAGCAGTATCATTCTAGATTCAATACTGGTATGCTTCTGGTAGCTCTCTTTTCTTCCTTCCTCCAGAGCAACATCGAGCGAGGCCCCGTTTAAAGTTCCTGTCGCTCCAATATCAGCCATACCAAGAAAAGCAACTCCGGTAACTTTTACCCAGACACATGGATTCAAAACAAGACGAACATCGAAACAAAAACTGCTTTCGTGCTTGCTGGTTGGTTCAGTATAAGAACAGGCAGTTTTAGGCTGGCTGCAACGGCTTTGGTGCGAAAGTTCTGCCACTGCTCTCAGCAAGCTGCTGGTTGACTTTTTCCTTGGCTGCTGTAGTGAAAGCGGTGACGTGCACCGGCACAGTTACCTCTGTAGCAGCTTCTCCAAAGTACAGGAGTGAAAATTGGTCTTTAGACCTTTGGCCGCTACTGGCAAGGACAGCAAATTCCCTTCCAACTGACTCTTGCAGCTGCCCTCTGTCAGAGCTTGTGCCAAGTTCTTCGACATTCCCCGCAAAAATGTGTCTTGCGCAGCTGAATTTGAAACCTCTTCCATCGGCAGTAAAAGTGTCCGATGGTCGGGTCTTTTTTTGCTTGCGCTGGGCAGACTGCATGGCTCAGTTTCAATGGATTCCGACAAAAAGTCTCTACTTCCTCATCCGGCTGTTGCTTCCCTCATGAAATCCTTGTCGGTGCCAGAGGAGATGTTTGGGTGCTTCTGGTATCTTCTGAAACCGTTTAAGAAAAGAATTAAAGCCGCAGCTTTCATAGAAGTCAGGCCCTCTGACAACTATGTAGGACCCCCTGGCCTGCAGGCCCATAACAAAGTCATTTCGCTGCTCTTCCGCGCCCCATCTGATTTGGGGCAGTAATCGACTCTCCTACCTGTTATAATTTCCGCCGAGGCCAAACACCTCAGGAGCATCAAGAGTGGGTCGGTGCTTTACCTGTTATCCTGCCCCTCCTTATACGCGAGGAAGTTTGAGAATAGAGGAACTCATCTGGCCACTCTTCTACGACCAGCCGTTTGCAATCTCTTCCAGGATAACAAGTCCACCTTGCGTTTTTGGCAATCTTTGTCCCGGGTTGTGGCAATAATCTGTAACGGTTATCCAACAAGAGAGGAACGATTATAGCGCTGCAAAGATCCTTCTAGAAACGTCGCAAAGTGTCTTTGAAATGACTGTACACAAGCTAACATCATAGATGGGTCTCCTTAAGCAGTTCCAAAGTAATTCAAAGCCCTAGTTTCTCAAGTTTCCTCCGGTTCAACGTCCACTTTTGGAAGGTTTATATAGAGAGGTGAAACGAAGTGAAAAATTCACTACTGTGATTAGCCTCACTCAAAGTAGCTTCCGAAAGCTTCAATTACACCCAATCTCTTCGTTAGGGACACAGAAGTTGCACTCCATATATTGCACGAATTTGCATTTTCGTGCATATCTTGTGAAAGTAAAAACTCATTACATGATGACACACCCGTTCTAATAGCAAATGCCACAACTCAGTGAGCAAGTGGACAATTGGAAGGGCCCGTTCCATGGAGACCTGTAATGAACCGTCCACCAGGCAATCGAGAAATGGATCTAAAATATTTGTTCAGCTGACCGCCCTTTGGACTCCACCTTTCCAGCATAAACCACAGGTCATCCGACCAACCTGCACTCGCAAGCACCAAATTCAAGCTTCCCTCTCGCTAGAGCTCATCAGTGGCAGAGCATATGCACCACTGATGAGCTCTAACAAGAGGGAAGCTCGAGCCTGGTGCTTGCGAGTGCAGGTTGGTCTGATAACCTGAGGTTTGTGCGCGAAAGGTGGAATCCAAAGGAAAATCGGTTAAACAAATATTCACCAATCCCGCACACTACTCGCGAGTAATTGTGTGATATATATGGACTTAAAAAAATGGATGCTCTTTAGAATGCTTTGGAGTAGAAATCCACGCCAAAAATGATATTTGGAAGCTGTGCACCGTAGCCTCAAACTGGTTTGCGTAGCAGGAACAGTTTGCGCTGATCCTACTGAAAGGGCATATCATGTGTCAAGTTATCCCGTGGTAAACCCCAAAATTCCTCAGAGGTGGAAGTAGTCCTCGACGGCCTTGCGGAATACCGCGAGTCTCATTGATCCGTCACATCCAACAAGGCCTCTGCCTGTCTCCTCCCCTGGTTGAAGTCTTGTATTGGTTCAACGTGAGTAGGATAGCCCTATTTCCAGGCACATGGAAAAAGCTTTTTCAGATTAACGTCTCTGTTCAGCTTAAAGATGCATTTCGTCTGCTCTGATGGCCCATAGGCAAAGCCAAACAATAGCTGAAGAAATTGCTCTTGGCAGAGTAGATCCTTCACCCTTCTGCTGAAACTTTGTCCAGAGAGGAACGATTGTAGAACGCAGAATTTTAGACTATCCAGCATTACAGGCTAATAGCTATAAAACTTTTCATTGATGAAGTCCCCGGATGGGTTCATGAGGCTCAAGCGGCTATGCGGCAGGTGGCCGAAAAAGATTTCGGAACAAGGTGGTTTTCGTTCGACGCTATGAACGCTGAACGGCGGGCGAGTACCCGGAACCCTATCCGAAGTAGAAACAGCCGGTAGATACCCGGAAGTTAGCGGTCACAATCTATCCATTGACCATAACTTCTGACTGGAGAGGGACGGTGAAAATAGTGGGTTTATATTCCAGCTGAGGGTTGCAGTAACACCGATCTCGAAATGTGGCTGCTGTCAACGGTCGCAGGCCTACGTGATCCACTTGGGCCCCTGTCACTATGGCTCCCTCTGGGTGAGCTGGTACTTAACCGACTATTCACAAACAAGATGGAACGAAACGGATCATCTGCGACGATTCTTAAAAACGGTAGCTTGACTGGTTAGCTGGCCTCGCTAGTTGGGGAACGAAAATATCCAGCAATTTGGCGTTTACCAAATCTTTTCATACCACCCGAGTAGACTTGTTCTTTGAGGATTCTGGCTTGGAATACGGAGTGTAAGCATTTGGTATTCGGATAGAAGCGAATGAACACTGAAAAACTAGGTTATTGTTAGCCAAGTCCTGAGGTCACTTCAACAAAGTTGGTGTCTGTCCCGGAGTAGGAATTGAGTGCTTCGGTGCTATTCGCAAAAGTGGCCAACGTGTGCATCTGATGCTTGGCAGGAGTGATCTGTGCGTTTTAATCCTCTATTGAATCCTTCCCTTTGCTCCGCTCCATCTTTGGTACCAGCACCCGCTTTGACGCTTTGACGCACTTTGACGAGTCGACAGTGGCAGACCAGTGGCATTAAGTGTGGTCACCTAGCAACTCAGCGGACTTAAGCCCACGAGGCCTCAAGAACTTTTGTAACTTGTCCAACTGGCTGAAAGGTCTAAAAGTCCTCACCCCGTCCAGAAAGTATTGGTTCCTCTATTCCCCATATCCGAGGTGTGAAATGGGGAGTTAGACATAAAACAAGTCGAATCGACCACCAATGCCATCAACAACACTATTTTGCTGACCTGGTTGTGCCTCTTCTCCGGACGGACTAAGGTTTCCAAAAACATGGTGTGACGGTTAAGAAACAAAAAGTAGATGACGGTATAGACAAGCATCAGTCCAAAATTTAGCTTGGATATAGGCCCGATGCTCCCTATTTAACTCAGGCTTGTGGAGGAAGAGGTGACGGGTCCAACAAATGAGTGCATTCGTCTTGGAATAAGCAAAGCTATGTGACCAAAACTCGTAGAAAAGAGAAACGCTGAGGAAACAGTCCCAATTTGCCCGATGGGCAAATAATAATGGATGTTACACTGAGCAACCTGCACATGAGTTTCGACTCTAAACAGCCGAAGCTATTACCTCGTGGACACTAAGCAACAGCCATTTATTTACGCATTATCATCCTGCAAAGGGGCACGCTGAGGAACATCCGCTTACTGAACTGCATCCGCCAATGGTGTTGGACGAGAACCAGAAGAGTCGCAATAAGCAGGATCTTCGCTAACTGTATCTGATCCCGGATACAAAGAGCAGTGGTGAGAAAGCAGCTAATGTAGCTGTCGCTGGTAGTCACAGAAGCAGAAGCATAATGTCCGCTCCCGGAGGTGGGTATGGGTAGTTTTGACCTCCTAATAGTAACAAGGAGTAAAACTACCAAAAGCGGTACGGTCGACTAATAACCTTCATTTGGACAAGGGAGTTTCATGTAACGGTGGAGCACACAAAGAACACCAAATCCTCCCTTATGAAGTTTCATTTTCTCGTTGGCAGGAGGAGCACCAACCACTGTTTATTCAGACGGTAGACCAAACTCTGACGGAGCACAGGAGGAGCTCAAGAATCCATGGCGATGTCTAGATACGTTTCCCTTGCATAAAAGAAGTACCACTGGAAGAATGTCCTGCCCCCTCATCTTAATAATCACTGGCGGAACAGGGGAGTCTAATAGGTTCCACAAGAAAATGATTAACAGAAGCCAGAGCCACTGAAATTCACTAAAACACTTTGGATTTCTCTCATTTTTGCATTCAGCATATTCATTTCTTTGTCCCAGCAAGATACTGGTGCACTGACGGTTAACTTTTAAACTTCTCTTCCAGAATGACTTATCGATTCTGAAAACGACCAAGATGGTACGTGGCTTACTTTTTACCCCCCATCTCAGTCGTCTGATATCACTAATTTCCACCCGCTTGAGACATGCTGTACAAAGGGACACAACTTTCTGTTGTGCGATCTATTCTCATCGGGCTCAATGGATCAGTTTTTCACTCGTCCGAACTGGAAGACCCTGCGAGGGCGAGATGATACTCTCCAAACCCGTCCAAGTACCTGCATTAGATATCACTTCTTTGCGTCTCGAATAATATATCCGGGAAATAGTCTTCCACAGGAGATAGTGAATTCCTCTCTTAAAGGGGCATTTAGGGCCATATTAGACAACTGGTTAGGACTACGGCCAGGTCCAGCCAACCATCCGATGGCCCTCGCGTAGATTATTCTCACTCACACTTTTACGTCTCGTCTTCAGTCCTATATACTTGTAAGCGTAAGCAAGCATAAATAAATCCATTCCCTTCCCTCTTATAAAAGTATATGTGAGGCACTATTACGTGTAAACTTTCAAACAATAAAACTAGCCGTGATGCACTGATATATCCATAATTATGTTGTCCGGCTCACGTTGTATATGGGAAACATTTATTTTTATTCCAACGACGTGTTTGCAAAAATGGTTGCCCCCTTGTCGTCGAGCTTTGCCATTCCAGCTCGGTGCAAGGGAGGAAAGATGGTGCATACAAGAACCGGGAACATTTGGGCTCAAGCCTGGCACGGGCGAACTACTTCAAAGCCTCAGAACAACAAAGAACGTTTTCAAGCAAAAGTTGGAATTACACGTGAGGCTTTCGTCTAAACTATGGCCAGACTCCTGGCCAGAATAATACGCTTAGTGTTAATACTATAGTTTGTGTGGTTACTAACGGTATATTTCTCGACTGGGATTAAGACACACAAGGCATGATCAAGGAGTACAGCTTTTTTGAACAGTACGAAGTATCCACACATTTCAAAGGTCAGATATGTACATCTGAGTAACAGTACGATAAGACTAGACGGTGTTCTAATTACCAAAAGTGAGAACGGTTAATGCGAAGCTGTTTCGATCTGGGGGGCATAACACTGAGGAGTCTGCCAAGCGCAAAACTGGTGGTCAAAGCCTTATTAAATTTTGAGGAAGATGTGGTAAATACAGGAATGATTTAAACAATGGTTCCTCGAGAGATCAGAGAAAAATGGGGGAGCACAGAAGGGAATACTTGGACGCGGGCCGGTTTCCCGAAAGGTCCGTGTAGAAACGCCCGGGGGAGATTCACTATAATGAGTATCCGGAAAAGGTGGACATTAGGCCGACGTCAATCCCTTAATCAGTAATGTCAGCGGCCTATTGAGTGGTATTTCGCTGATGTAATTTGGACAAACCCCTAGGCCGGTGGACAGCGGTAGGTAAACCTAAAGGAGGGAGCCTGTGAGGTAAGATAGGCTTATTTAAGTCATCCTTTTTTGGTTAATTCCGCTGTAATATAGAGAAAACGACGTTTCATTTGAAAGCAAGCATGGAGAGGGATATTTCACAAGGAAAGTAATGTGCGGTCGAAGAAGCGTGAATGGTGGCTGGAGGCTCAGCTTGGTATTTTAAGACGAGTTCATTGAGGGGCAATCAGCTGGAACGAGAAGATGGAGTGGATGCGTCAGAGCAAAGAAGAAGAGAAGAAATGTCGGTACGCGTGTCCTTTGGCAGTGACCTGCAGAGGACCAGACCCGAGGCGACAACGGATATTGATGGGTGTGGGGATAAACTCTTCTGTTTACACGACAAAACAATACAGAGACAAGTTTTGGCCAACAGCGAGTGACTGGTATTTTATTTCACAGAGTTCATGCTTGCCGCTGACGGCGGGCCAGGAACTTAGGCACGGGCACGGGTGGGCTCACCAGAAGCGGCTGGCTGTTCATGAAAATGATGATTAGGTGGCAGGTAAAAGCAGACTAAGATGGCGTCGGATGGCGAAACAGGGAAAGTGGGTTGAAAATGCAACGGTGACGGTAGGATTTCGGTCATGACCTGGGAACTACAACGACCGACTACAGGGTGTACTAGGATTAATTGTTAGACCAGTGCTAGGTGTCGTTTGCTGCCAGGAATACGCCTGGTGGTCCTATGAAACTGCTACGGTGGCTTGTAACTCGAGTAAAACAACTGAAATCGCAGTGACGTGCCATGTAAGTGGCACCACATAGCATCGGCTAGCGTGAGTTTAAATTTTAACCATGGCCGTCCAGCGGGGAAAGTGGTCCAGTTCCATCGGTTTGATTTATTTAGTCCTTGCCGTAATCCTAAAGTAGCCCCTAGTGGATCGATGGCTACCCAAGTATCCGACATGATCTGAGGGGAGACCGGAGATATGGGGGTCCGGAGGATGTTCCAGCTGGGGTTATGAATAACCTTTCAATAGAAATCCAGCGATTATACTCTTGGGAGAGTAACCAAGGCCTAGAATAAATGGTGGGGACCGGCGACCTTGAAGAAGCTTTAGCTGTGGGTTATGATAGCAAATGAAGGCAATATACGATAAACTAGGTGCGATAATACTGCAGGGGTTCATTTTGCCGGTCGATGGCACATTCATTATGCAGTGGACAGGACTTTGAAGCCGAGTGTTGATAGCAGAAGATCGAAAAGGGGGTGGTGTTGACGGGGATAAGCTATGGTTTTGGCGGCGTACAAACGTTTACAGGCTGCAAAGGTCTTGGTGTGGTGGAGCGCCTTAAGAATGACAGGGTTTCTTTCAACTGGAGGTGGATGAGCAAATGTTTGGTGTAATATCAGGGTGATAGGAAAATAGATAAGTTTTCCCTAGATCATGGTGACCATTCGGTCATAATTCAACAGTTGACTGCGGGCATGTGCTTGCTGGTGAACATAGTGTTATGGGGTACTTTCGATTTGTACTCTTTGTCGAAATTTCTAATTTCAGAGTAATAACATCGAGGCGGTGGCAAGTCACGCACCCGCACAACTGGCGGGACAGACAGTTTTAGTAGGGACGACGGCTAGGTTTAGATATGAGATTACATAGAGTATAAGGAGGACGGTGTTGGATACTGCGGCTATCGGAGAACCTGCCTTCCTCTATGTGTGGGTGATAGATGATCGCTTAGTTTCATTCCGGTTGTCAGCGGCTAAGGTCCACGGCGGGATAGTTTGCCTTTTTGATGGGTGAATTGTGGATGTTTTACGCCTCGCGCAACTATATGTTTGGAGGATGGAACCTGAGGCTACCACGTAGAAAGCTTGTGCTCACACTTTATTTGGTCCAAAAGAACGACGTGGGCAAGTGGAAACCTAGGTAGGTTGCAAACAGCCTATCAGTAAGTATCCATGGATTGGCTTCAGAGAGATTCGGCTTTCATATTGTTTTTGAGAGTTAACGGGTGCTGGTGGTAGTCTGTCCGTGCATCAACAAAAATGATTTTGAACATAGTTGACTTCACGCAGATAAGTTTTGGAAAGCTTGTGTGAACGACGGGGTTTGGCTACAACGAGCTGGTCGGAGAGGGAACAAAGAAACCAAATGGTTTAAACCGAGGGAAGTGAGGTCGACCTATGTGCGGATAGCTCATTCGGCACACTCATCACTCCTCACAGGGTATGGCGGAAGTACTGAGGGCTTAGCTCGCGCGCATTTTTTCCTTCGGGGCATCCCCTGCGCAGGGTAGGGTCTGGCTGCAGCGGGGAATCCATCCTTTGTTGGAGGGGTGTAGACCATGAATTCGATGCCTTCGCGGCGGGAAGCACTTTTGGTACCTTGTTTTTGATTCAAGGAAGCTGGCAGGCATGCTGTCCATGTGGTGAGCATTCCAATTCCCTCTCTACTCGCCATCTTTCATGAACGACACACGAAGTCCACCAGTGCTTCCATTGGCTGTCTTTGCCTTCATTAAAGGACAATTACGGAAGAAAGTTGGACTGGTCTGCCTGACAACCGAGGTAGAACCTACCATTCTGCAATGGCTTGTCCTATTGTCTACGTTTTGTTACGGACCTCTTTGCCGAATGTAGCGTTCGGAATTATTGAAAGTCCCTCACCTTCTATCTTTACGTACTTTTTAAGCGCATTTTAACCACTGTTTTCAAAGTTGTTCTTGCTGGCACAGCTTAACGATCATCACTCGCCCCCTATTTGATGAGCTTTCTTTTGCTTTTTATGTTCGTGCCCCTTGTGTGATAACTTTGTGGACTTTTGGAGCAACGATGAGTCGCACTGAATCAAAGCACCTAGTTTTGTTATCGGTTGGTTTCACTTTCTTACCTGTGTTGATAAACAGTAGACTTTTTATTTGTTTACGTTGGTTTTTGGCTACCACGCATGCGAACAGATGGGGAGCCTCGGCCCGTCGGAAAAAGGTAGATAGAGTCAGCAAGGATTTTTATGTTCAGGCTTGTTTTGGGTCATTCGATGGCATTAAACGGCCAAAATGCGCCGAAACATTCTGTCAAAATTCACACAGAAGGGCGGATCACACTTCAGAGAATAAATATCAGATGCTCCTGAGGTTCTTCAAGTCACTCTGCGACGACAAGTTGGAAGTGGCTCCACAGCTGGACGACACACCTCACCTTTTGAAAAACACCCTAGAGATGCAGTGGAGTGCTGACAAATGAGTTTGTTTCCTAGCTGAATTTTATTGATTATCTAGTTGTATGCAACGCGATTCTGTCATCTCTCTCCAGTTTGCACAGTCCTCTCTGATCACTTTTTCCTTGGCTGCTTCCCGGGAAAACTCTACCGCAACAGCCTCGTCGAATGAAGGTTAACTAGGACAAACTCCGTGTCCCGGCTGACAAAACGGACCGGGTGGATTTCATGATTAGTCTCGAAGAATTGGGGGTCGCATGAACCTCTCAAGGATTACTTACTGAAGGTACGAACCAAAGGGGAGAGTTGCATGCTTTTACGGCTGAGTCTGAATTCGGTTGAGGGACAGTGGTGTATGGATCGTGGTGGAGGAGGGACCGAACAGTAAAGCAGGGCATCCGGTGGCACTCTGACCGCTCGTTGACCAGTCTCCTTTGTCAGGTTCGTGGACGGAAGATCAGGTCCGACAGAAAAGCATCAATATCCCTGGTCGAACAACAACTGACGGAAAATGACTCACCAAACTCCATGCTGAAAGAGGTCCGGTGAATCCTCAAAAGTCGTCCGGTGATGTCAGTCCCCTACTTTGAACCCACTGAGCTGGCAATGACCCCAAATAACTTGTTTTTGAGGTCACGAGTTTGACCTTAAGGTCCGTTGAGTCTCCGGGGTGGTTACCTACAAGGAGACAAACAGACGAAGTGCCTGACGGCAGCGAGTAACTGAGGACATCGCAAACCAGAGAAAAGTGGCTTATCAAGGAAGGACACTTCATGGCCAGCGAAGTGCAACTGATCTCCGAAGAAGGTATCGTTTTAATTCACAGCCTTCCGGTGTTGTCAGAGAAATCTTTAAGAGTTCTGAAGGGGCCTGTGAGAATGATAACGTTTAGGACCAAAAAGGAAGCACTGGCTTGTGATGTGGGCTTTGTCAGCCTACTCAACGGAGAAGGCGGATGGCCCAATAACATATACTCAGAAAGCTAAACAAATGCTAAATCGAGTTTCAAAACAAGGGAAATGTACACTCGTACTTGTCACAGCCAGTTCTAGTACATACTTGTGTCAGGCAAGTTGCCCGGTCCCCCATTTCGCGTTTGCCTCGAATGGTCTTTGTGATTCCCACCTCCATAATGCCTAAGCCCTTTGACATCATCATTTCACACACACCTGACTCTACCGTTCCACTCCAGTGCATACTAACATCGTCCTCCAAACTAGGCAAGCACATATATATTGGTCGATTGATGCGCGCCATAAACGACTCGTATTCTTGTTAATGAATTTATTTGGGTCATATTGGTGTCATGTGAATTCCCACTTATGGTTTGGCGTTCACTAAAGCGATTCCGCGGGTGGGGGTCATTGTTTTCACGCACACCCCTCCACCCACTCACATAAGCTTGCCCATGAGAGTTTGGTGGTTCAGACTCTTCTGTGATTAGCAAGGCCTGTAAAAGTACATCATTTACACCAGCGATCAAGAACCAGCCTTTGTGAACTACATCAAGAACAACGGTCGACTGCAGGAAGATTGTTTATCGAAGTAAAAGAACTATTCGCAGACCTTGCTGCTTAATTGTGTGTGATCGTGTCTAGTGTACGTCTGAGCAGATTACGTGTGCCGTCGGTGAAAGATACACGCACAGGTAACAGAGCTTATATAAGCGGGGAGAACCAGAACCTTGATTCCAAACCTGTGGTGCTGCTAAGATCCGACAGGTTTTTTTGAGCGGTATAGATACCAGATGTTAAATACTTCTGAAGACCGTCATGAGACTTTCGGTATATCCTTCGGTGGCTCTGTGGATCAACCCTTCTGAATTAGCAGAACTTCGCCAGTTCAGAAGGTAGACCAACACCAGATTGTAAGTTTCTGGCTGATTAGCGACCTCTGTTCCCCGTCACCTATACTGAGGACTAGCGAGGCTGACCTCCAAGTTTTAAACCTTATAAAAAAGACGTTATCCGTCTATCCAGGGGAGAATTTTGAAATGCTTACGGCTCCTGTGTTCCACCAGCCTCAGAATATGGCAGCCAAATTGGACCCACGGGTCCCGTCAGTAACCATAACCATCTCGACAGCTTTCAGAGAAACGCCATAGAAGCTACGCGGAGGCTGACCAACATTATCCCCTAAGGTCGGCTGCACTCAATCTCTAAGTCCTGGATCCGAAGCACATAAGAGGAGATAATTTCCCAACATTCAACCTTCTCTTCCGGACTGATTTATCGATTCTTCGCTCGATCACGCCTAGACATTCTGAGATGATATACTATGAAACCATCTAAACACCCCCCACGGACATGCATATAGCAACTCCCTTCCACGTCAAGGGTGATTCCCGTTTGAAACAACCTCCGGTAGGATATGGTGGGCTCCTCAAAGAAAAGGGTTTCAAGTGGAACTTAGAAGTCTACGCAGAGCTTTCGCTTATTCTGTCGCCAAACTTAACCAGAATATTATGCCGACTGCTGGTGTTATCGTTTGTGCGGTTACTCATTCAATTTAATTTCACGCAATCTACTCCATTCAACAATCTCTCCATAACGAGTCCTGAGAGTCCCCACTGTCCAGCAGTTTCCTTTTCAGAACACAAGGCACTATCTGGGGCCCAGGGTCTATTGCGCTTGAGCCTGAAACTCGTGCGCTACTTCAACAACTTCAGGAAAATTCCGGACTTGTCATATTATTAGTTTATTATATTTTTTGTTTGTCCCACCCCTACGTCGCTACGCTGACAGTTGAACGATCGCATCAACGCGCTACTACCTTTTGAACGTGGCTTGTTTTGGTCTGCCGTGGCTTACGCGTTTGTCTTGCCCCATCGTGACTCTGGCTATCATTTTTCAGTCCCTGTGATCTTATACTCCGACCTTTTCATGCTCCTGAACTTCAACACCTCGTGATCTGGTATCGTAAAAATAACGAATTGATCTTGTCGCGAATTTAGGATTAGCAGCTGGTTGAGTAGCCCATATTTGCCGCACCTGTATTGCCGATAGCATTGATAGAACAGCAGCTAATAATGATGGTACGCTGAAGGCTTTGCTCGTAGAAGCAAATGGAGTCTCAAGCTTAAAGCTGCTGCCATCCATTAGTTCCAAAGACACATTTAGACCATTCCGACTCCAAAGTTTCGGGGATCCAATGAATGTGCTCAACCGCCAGAGATGCTAAGGAGCTCATACATTCACGGCTAAAAACAAGCAAACAACCTGGCACAAGTACCTCGGGGACAACCGCCTCCGTGGTATATGAAATGGATCATCAATGTGGCCCTTTACGCCGGGGATAGTTGCACTCCTGGCTGAATGACGAACTCAGCGCGAGAGATGGAGCTCTGATATTACCAAAGAATGCAGTGCCGACTCTGACTCGTGCTTACCATGGTAGTGAAAACTGGGGACCAAGAGTATATTCGTGAAATCCAAAGGGTGCTTCTGCCTGAGGAATACGGCGGCGATGTTGAGAACAAAACAAAGAAAAATTGCCTAAAGATTACCCTGACCCGTGGTCACCCATTTACGATGCAATTATCTCATTACGGTCACTTCAGTCCCGAGAGACTTGAATCACGTACACAAACTTCGAAGTGCTTTTTTTATCTAATTTCCAAAAACATGAGCACGAGCAAAAATAGGGGAATCTGCAGAGACATCGAAGGGGTCCAGGATTTGAAACTGGCTTTTGAAAGAGCTGGCAAACCGTAACAGTCATTGGCTACAAGTAGAAAACCGCGTCTGAAGTTCTCCACTATTTATTAGTACCAAGCAAATCTTGTTTGTGCTACACTGTGTAATACGCACCATCTACAGAAGTGATTCTGTTAAGTAAAAACTTCCTAATGTCCAAGCCCTTTGGAATCATTTCCACTCCCCTTCAAAATCTTCAGTTTCTACTTTGGGCTTTTTGTCCCTGTAAAAAGGACGTACGCCTGCAGGTGCTTCTGTACATCGATGTAAATCTTATCACCCCCTGAGGAAATATGGCCAATTATTGTCTGCCAGGGACTGGCAAAAGAAAAGTGCCCCTGATAAACCAGAAAAGGGCGCGGACATGGGCTGCGCACGATTGTAGGCACTGACAGTAGGACCAGATAGATAAGGTGAGAATCATGACCCCTCCCAAGCCTAAGGCATCGACGACAACGGGAGAGTTCTGGTGGGCAGTTTATCGCGCAGGTACTCGCACGTAGGAAAGCCCTACCAGATAATATACATTATACCTATATGTATGTTGTACGTATCGTATATTATATATTCCCTTTACCAATAACATGAGCTCGCCATTTAAAATCGCATATTTACCAACGCTCCGTTCAAGGCATCTGAACAAGCACTCTTATACTGCGCTATCTTCTTGACTGTTATACTTGATGCGCTCAAAATCCTTTTTTAGGCACAGCTCTCTCATTTTCACATGTAAATCTGGTCATCTTAAAGCTCGGGTGTTGGTAGAACATACCTGCCCGTTTATATAACACATCCCCCTATATTTGAACTCCATTTTGGTCGACCTGACAACATTCTCACAGGCTCTCCGCACTGGAATTTGGCTCTCGAGTTGAGTCGTTTTGATTCAAATTAAGGGTTCATATATGAGGTAATTTTCTACTTTTTATAACTCAGTACTGTATGCTTTGGGAATAAATAATGTTCTGAACCTGGATCCGTCTGATCAGGCTACTGGTTGATCGAAATACGATTTTTTTGACTTGCAACATAGACTCATTTTGAATTGGCCGGGAGTAGTGAAAATTGATGCTCTCAGATCAAGGCCCTTTTCCTTTACATTCAATTACCTTCCTATTCCTATGTCTTTCCCTCTTTTTCCTTCCAGGCCAGAATGCCGAACAATCCATCCAGCAAGACTCACCAACCCAGAATAAAATCCAAGGACCTTTCCTTCCTGATTAAACAACTACCTTTCCTTTGGGTTTGCCTTCTTCCCTGGTGATAAATGACGTTGGCCTACTTCACGCTGCTTCCCCGCCTCTGTCTTTTTGGCGTCTCCGGACGTCTAGTATACAGCTGGCTGGTGGTTGGCCCGGAGTTTGTTTTTCGGATTCCAACACCGAGTTTGTTTCGAACTTATTTCAGACCCTCTATTGCAGCGACCATCCACCCAGATATACTAAAATATCGACAGTACGGGGGGACTCTCCATTATCAGGAAAATCAGAAACGGATAAACAGATGGAAGATTCTCCGGTGATTCAAAGACGACTGCAGCATACATAGCCACTCTTTCGACGGCGGCTCAGAGAAAGACAGGCCCGCTGTTTGGAGTTCCCTATGAAATACCCCTACGTGAATCAAAAGTTCCCTAATATTTGAGGCGAGTTACAAATTACCAAAAGAGTAAATACGTTTTGGATCGACAAAGCGACCACCTTCATAAGCTGGGCTTAAGAGAAGGAGCTGACGAGAGGGCAACACAACCCATCATTTAGAAAACTGCAGAAGAGTTGTTTTCGCCCACACCAGATGTCACCACAGAGCAAGCCGGTCCTGAAAGCAAAGCGCCCTCTTAAATAAAGGTCTGGCTGACTGTGCTACAACTGCTCATTGCTCTTACCTGATGTGCTCCGTCAGATTCCTCCGACCACCTTTCGAACGAATGGTGGTCCCCTGGTTTGGCAGCACATCCCTTAATCCACCAGAGGACCACACCCAGTGGATGATATGCATTACCGACAAAGGTTCCCATGTGATTTATTCTGGATCTTTATGGCAATAACCCGATATCTTAACGCCGACGGAGTAAGCAAAGTGAATACCTATCTCGCTGGAACCCCACTCTGACAACTTTGAGTGATCAAATTTCATACGAAGACGTCTACTCCGATAACGAAGCCTCATGGTTCAGTGATATTTTTATGCTTCCCCAAGGATCTTAGCTTGTTGGGCAAGTGAACCCAAAACATTTTGAGCCCTTTCCGTTAATTATGTCTAATACGATTGCAGAAGAACCTCAGGAGACTGAAAGAAACTGTGTTTTTCGTTTTACCAATGTACTCAGTCCTCAGCCCAAGAAAACACTTTTCACCTTCATCTCCATTACTATGTTTTGCTCCTAGTTGAAAAGGTATTCTGCTTGGAAATAGTTCCTTAATTCGTGGGATCTTTCTTCCTTCCACCAGCTGCGGATTCTCATCATTGGATGATGCTTACCACTTATTTTGTAATTATCTTACCATTTTGTGGGATACTGTTTCTTCTCTCATTTACGGATTTTTCAGGAGTTACTTTCTAAAACTGATACCCATCTAGTCGCTTTGTGGCCACCCGCTCGTTCCACCGAACCTGAGTAATTTGAGCATTTAAGAAATTTTAATACGCAAGAGGCTCAACTAACTCAATAAATGAAAAACGAATAAATGGGACCCTAATCCTGCCGACCCATAGCCGCGGAACCCGATTATTCGCGGGAACAAGTCAACCCAAGAAGACTAGATTAACCAACAATATAAGCGAAAAAAATTGAAAATGAAAAGAAAACAACACAAAAAGTACAAAAATGTACAAAACCTAAGAAATATAAGTATTTGCATATTTGTGTTTATATAAATATACGGATGTATCAGGGTAGGTTCCAAGAGGTCGAATTGGCTGGTTCAGAAGCGGGTGCTAAAGGGCAAGTGACTAAATTTATAAATTTGTCCTGAAAGGTCAAAAGAACAACTTTCTATATTTAGTAACTCGCTGCTATCAAGGTCATCCCAGGGGTCAGGTTCGGACAAGGAGATGGCCCCCTATTTATAAACAGAAGTGCACGCGGATCGCCACTTGGGCGCTGAGGATGTCACCCCTACTGGTGTTGAAGAGTGTGTGACCTAAACGTCAAGCTCAGCTATCAGAAGTCACTGAACAACACCGACCTGAGCTACCATCAATACCAAGTTTTCAAAACGATTGAGAACTGTATTCTCCGCCCATTAAGGCGACTTTCTCCCCAGTCACCTAATGGTTGGCCGCTTCTTTACTACTGCCTGCAGGTAGCTGGAAAGTGAATACTATCTACCATTGAACCGTTGTCATTATGCTTCATGCAAACCTCGTCTGGTCGTGACCATATTGGCCAAAACAAGCCATCCCACTCGCCGCAGCTTATGGGTGTGTTATCCTACCGAAGAATATGGTACCCTCCCATCATGCCTTCATGTGAGCTTCTGGACCACAGTAGCGAAATATACCACTATTAGTACGATTATTAATTAACTACTCTCTTTTGTATCTACTGGATTTTGACACCAGGTCCTCATGGTTCCATATGCGCCATGTCTGAAGCTTTTCATCGTAGAAATTCAGAACCACGAAGCCAGAGCACAATTACAGCAAAAGCCGCCAGATTCCCTGGAGCAATCAGTTCGAGTTGCCGCCAAATTCACCTCCAATGCGGGAAAAGGGGCTCGGCACTACCGATCACTCAAAAATTGACTTCTGTTAGGATAAACCAGATCAGATGAGACAACAAGCCGAGGACAGAACCCCGAAAGCCATCCAGCACTGCCACGTGATTACGTTCCCATAGTTCGCTTCTCTAAAACAGCAGATCTACAACTATATCTAATGAAATTCAAAATATGGGGTTATGTATAGCTTATTCTATCTCAGGGTCTATGACCGAAGCAGAAATATGCATGCAGTGCCTAGAGTTTCGACGGTTTATCTAGTTCTTGTCAGAATATGCCATTCCCTTCAAATTACCCTACAAGTGAGCTAAGCTTTCGGTGGTCGTGTCATTAGACATAACACGGTAATTAATCTTCGGGCACGGTTTCCCGCACAAAACTAGTCGATGTCTGGACTTTTGCCGTGGCACGCTATTTGAAGATCGACAATTTGTTCACAAATCCCAGGTCATATGTGGCAACCCAACGATGACGACAAGAATTGTGGAGCAAACGGGGTTTTCAGGTCTGTATCTGGAACCTGTTACGGAAGACAGACAAGAAGACAGAGACTGGGCTCGCCAAGAGTCCATGAAAGCGGCAGGGGCACCAGATGGTGCGACTGCTCATCACCAACTATACAATGTTTACCCGTGGTCACTGGAGTGGGATCTTCCCCCGGATCTGAACAATCGTCAGCATCTCGTCAAGGAGGAAGAACCACGGCCCATCCGGTACATGCCTTCACCAGACAATCGGAAGGCACTGACTTAGGCGAAACAAGAACTGGGCCTATTGCTGATGGTAAGCCCTATGCTTCAACCGAGTCCCCAGAGTCAGAGGTTAATTCACAAAGCACGCAGAGCCCTTCACCAATCAAGCAGAGCGGTCGGGAGAAGAAACCGTGGATTTTGTTGCTACTGTTCAAGGCGTTCCTGAGTTCCCATCTAGAAAACTGCCTTAGGTTTATGTCCACATTTGGAGAAGGATAACAAGGCTCTCGAGCAGACACGGCGGCGGTTTACGCAAAGGTCTGCAGGATGTAGGCATCTCTGCTGCCACCGGAGGTTGCAGCAGCTAGGGTTATTTAATTTAGAAAGAAGAGGGAAAAGTCTCTTCGTAGTGAGTTCAAAATACTGGAAGAGCTCTCTGAACCGCGAGGTCGGAGAGCTGCCCCGCTGAAGTTGCAAGAGAGTGCCATTTTAAGAAGGCATGCACTGACAATCGAGATAGATTGGACTGGGAACCGATTCAGGGATCGGTTTTTCGTAGCTAGGGTCACCAGCTCCTGGAATAGGCTCAGAGGTGGGATAACCGGAGCACAGTGGGTAAGTTCAAAAGGAGGCCGTACGAGTTCCGTGTAATTTTATCCCGATAGTGAGTAACGGGTAGCCAAAATGACGGGTCCCAAAATCAGGACCAGGTTCTTTAGCAACTTCTACGGTAAGGGTTTACCAAATCGTACAAATGCCAATTTAGCTCAAACCTCAACTTTACGGACACAAGGGACAAAAAGAGTGCCAAAGTTCAGCGAAATCCACAGCCGAATACAACCCTCACGACAGTTAGGGGTCAGGTCAAGAGGGTGCCATGGCAAGATGCAACAAGCAAGAGTTCAAACTTAGTCGTCGATATGCACTTTGCTTGGGGATCAACTAGAAAAATCACATATTATAGACCGTGCCAGTGTGTGACAAGGAATGGGGGGGGGATTTCTACAAATGTACTTTGTAGTGTGGGGAACTGCACTTGAAGAATGATGACAAGGAACCTCCACTATCAACTCCGTTAGACAACTGACTCGCGCGTTTCACTTCACTCCCCCCTGGGGCCCCCACCTACTACCCAACACCCTTACCACGTTTTCCCTACTGTTGAGGAGGGGGGCCGTTTGGAGTGTGTGACTAACGGCTGTGGCCCGAAATGTCGTCGCAGAGAACAGAGACCACAGGTTCAACCGAACATTCCCCGAATCTACCCATATATCCAAGAAGACCTTCTTTGCTCTAGAGGCTAACGGGGGGTGGCTCAAAGATGCCATAGATAACTACAGCCATGGGTAAAATGGGGTTGCGCTAGCGACAAAACACTAAGTACAGCCACAGAGATGTTCGTGCAAACCCACAGGGCGAAGAGTACGCAGGGAGAAACGATCGGGGCGGACTCAGAAGAGCGCGTGCCATATTGGCTGTCGGACCAGGAGCGGCCTATTTCGGATTGATAAAACAAAGTTTATACACCGAGTTGTAATAAACATAACGACTGTCAGAGATGAATGCAATGTCACGACAAAACCTCCCACACCTAAAAGACTCCCGGAGATCCCTAAAAATGTTTTTTAGCAGTTCTTGCTTCTCCCGAAGAAGGTGTCATGATTCAAAAGAAAGATCCGAGAACGACATCAAAAGGAGGATGCGGTCAACCAGTAGTTTGTGGTGCATCGGAGATAAAAAGATAGATTCGGAAAGCCACATTTCAACATCTGCAGGATTGCCCCATGACTCGAAAATCGCCAGATATTTAGGGTAAGTTATTATCTTTTTTCTTGAATTTTGTGTTCTGAGCCGTCGCAGCTGGATGCCTGCGGGTGGAATAACCGGTCCGGGTTGCCAGAAAAAGGGCCAGGAGTGACACGACCTTCACATGGGTGCAAAAGATGGGACAATAGTGGTCCCTCTTTTCCACACAGCCGTTCTTGTCGCACGTAGATGGATTGCAGACAGAAGAATCCTTATCCGCAAGAGACACCCAAGGGGCGAGAGAAAAGAAACGAAAAGAAGTGCGTCAGCAGTCGCCCTAAGCGATTCTAGGTACACAAGGAACTAAAACAAACTGTAAAGATGTTTGGTTTTTTGATTCGTTTCCTTTTTCAGGAAACATGATGACGACAATCGTAATTGAAACTTTGTCCGGTGATTGATCTACTCGTAGGGCTCGAACCCGAAACCCAAAAAGGAAAAAAGGGAGTCGGTAATCCGCGTGTAATTCGGGGAATAATCATCACAATAACAAACAGCCTACCGTGATTTTGAGGGGCAATTCAGTCACAAGGGTCCGGGACTCGACATCAAATCGCCCGAGGGGTCTGGTGATTAGAGTATGCTTGGTGAAACGGGACCGGGTCGTCAGAACAGGACGGAACTCGGCTTTGATAACAAGAAAAATCGGCCAATCAGAGAGGGGATGGGAAGCGTACATTAGACGCGTGGACGGAGATATGACCATGAAATGAATTCATATGATGACTGAAAGGATTGGAAGCATGCTTCACCTGAACCCCGAAGCAGATGCGGAGTGATCTTTAGCTAGGGAGGTAAGTCCAAAAGGTCACTCGGGCGGTAGACGGAAGGGGGCAAGCTAACCGACCTGACCATTTGAAAAGAAGGGGAAGACATATGGGTCGAAGTACTTGGAAGAGGCCGGGTAAAGCGCCGACCAAGTTCAATAGAGTGAGAAAGCGGAACCTCTTGGGACCTTCACAAAAAAGTGAAATGCCGCCACAACAACAATAAAACCTTATTCACGTGTAGGTGTACAAAGGTGTCCGCTAGGCGTACACGTGTTTTCAACAGCTTACTGGGACGGTCGTGTGAAACCTAGGTTTCGTGATCCGTCAGACCCGTGTTTGTTGGTGCCGCAGACCCCAGTGCAGGTAAAACAGTCGACGCCAAATATGGTTTGCTCTAATCCAGTGGTATCCGTGCTTCCATAGAAGGTGATTTTATTTTATCTATGGAAACCTTTCCACGTTTACCCTAAGTTCGGTGATAAAGCGCTTTTCTTTCAGCTCCGGAACTCAAATCAGGCCTGAATAAGGAGCCAGAATTGAGTGCCGTGCACTGTCACCACTCAAGAAGGCGTGGGTGCTCGTGCACAGCTCCTTAGACGAGTAGACTGGTATGATCTGTTCGTTAGCCAATGCTGCTTGCAGCTCTGTCGTGTGCTGAACTAAACGTTGAGTCTGGTCGGAACAGTTAAAAGGCTGCGAATTTTGTGGGGCAACCAGATCCCCTGGCAACCGAAGAAGACACTCAAGCAATAACTCCGCCGGCGTTGAATCCAAGTTGGCTTCCGCGGAACTGCGAAGATCTGAGAAGACGAAAGGAAAGTCCTGTATCATGCGGGGTTTGTATGAGCTCTTGAAGTGTCTTTGAGCTGTCTATGATAACTCTCTATCAAGCCGTTTGCGGCTGGATGGTGAGTGGTAGTTCTCACCTGATAGCATCCCAATAAGTTCCTCAGGGAAGCAAGCGAATCTTGGAAATGGGTTCCTTGATTGGTGGTTACAATGACGGCGCATTCAAACGGGAGTACCTATCGTTCTAGGGAAGCACGTGCTGTTGCTTCTGATGAGCGGTGACCCACAGGTGTCGCCTCATCCGGACCGGAAAAAACTGCAGATACAGGTTAACAGGTAGAGGCATCCCCCAGGATGGAGGAAGATGACCCGCTAGATCGATGCGCACATGACGGAAGAAGGCATCTGGTGCTGCAAACACGCCAAGGAGGCTTGTGTGTGCCTGTGTACTTTGGATCGCTGACAATCTAGATAACTGCATGCTCATTCACCTGGACCCTTTTTCATTTTTTGCCACAAGATACTCTGGGTCAAGAGGTTTGGCAGAGGCTCGTATGCCGGGGTGTATAAATCCGTGCAGTGTCCTAAAGATGCTGTTCCTCAACGCAAATGGCACCTGTGGGCGGGGAGCGCCTTGCGGCACTTCGCACAAGGTCGTGCTCTCCGACGATGTAAGTGACACTGGTTCGGGATTGGAGAAAACCACTGTGATAAAACTGCTCGGCTTCTGGGTCGTGTACTTACGCTGAGGCAGCGGCTACTAGGTCAATACCACCGGTTCGTGTAATGAGGCAGATGCGAGAAAGAGCATCTGGCCGTCGGACAAGAAACAGCTTGTTTCGGGGTGACAAAACAAAGCTCATACGTGGAGTTGTAATGAACTAAATCTCCGTTGTAGAAAATTCATTATCACCTTACCGGCCTCTTCTAGTTGTGAAAACACTGGGTTGTCCGGTGACCCAATAAGAGCAAGAAAGTGGGCATTTAAATATTCCCCAGTCAATTCCTGGAGCAGAACTAACATTGAAGTGGTCACCAGATACGTGAATTTGGCTGATTTGCTGATTGTATGGAACTATCCAAACTGTGCCTCTACTTGTCCAAGCTAAAACTCTGGGCCCGCGAACGAGAACCTGGGAATCCTCATGTTTATTGGGGATATGCTAAGCTGTACTAGGTCGTTTTCACTTTAAATCATAGTCAGCAGCTAAATAATCTGAGGAAGATATGAGGCTTGATAAAATTCAGGGGTTATTCAGTGAGATTCTGAAATACCTTTACGAAGGAAGGGTTCATAAAAAAGAAAAAAACAGCAGAAAAAGGCTGACGTTGTTAGTGGGTAGTTTTAAGGCAGAGAAAAAGGTCCCAATGTGCTGAGCTCAAGCCGGGCTGATTGATTTAGGGCGCAGGGCTAACGAGACGAATGGCTTACGGGCGCGATTGGTTACTGCATTCAGCAGTCAAACAATGCCTAGTTAGAAGTCAGAAAATCAAAGCCGCAAACGACAGATGTGTTGACTGAAACCTGAAGAGGAACGAGCGCGGAGCGAGTAACGGTCATGGAGGATACAAGATTGTATGATACTGGCGGTCGAACCACGAATAACTTTGTTCGAGGTGAAAAGACAAACTTCATTCATGGGATGGCGAGGAAAATGACGAATGTCCGAAATGAATGAAATTTCAGTTCACTACTGAACCGCAATTGTTTAAACTGTGGAGGAAAACTACGTTACTATAGTTCACTCTGTTATGTTTTAACTTAGGAGGCTGTTGCGGCGATAATTGAGCTGAGGCATGGGTTCAGCGTTGATATTCTGTTTGTGATTATATAATCATCCTCTTTTCTTTCACCCATGTTTCTGACGTAAAAACCGTCATCGTTGATGCTAAAAGACACCCGGATGCCTTTCTCTGCCTTCGCACCGCGACGGCGCGCGTGCGACGTTTGGTCTAACTAGAAATGCCAAACAAAATCTTGACGCAGCAGGCGCTCAAAAATCGTTCCAATGTCTGTATCTGGATAGGTCGGTATCTGCTTCCGTCTCGAACACGCAGTGTTGGGGACTACAGAAACGCGCAGGCAACATAACTATCTGGACACACGATTGGCTCCAGCCACTCATAGTCCTGTGCAAAATGAATTGAATTGAATGGAATTGAATTCCCCTTGTCTGTTGCCTGGCTGTTCCTTCGCTTGGGATGGTAATTACCATCAAGTCAATTAATTGACTTGTGCGGATTATACCATACGATCGCAATTGACACGTGTACATGTACACCGCATCGCCGAACACAACGCTGGGCTAGTATTAGCTAATACTGTGCAGAATGGGCAGACGGTGGGCTGTGATTGGATAACGCTGGACAAAATGGGCTTCAAAAAACACCAGTGTCTCCCTAACCGTCACATGACAGTACCGCTGAGTGACTTCCAGTGAAACAAAAATGACTCCATTTTTATGTCTTCTGAGTTTCGACACTCATGGGACTGTCAGCGTGTATCGACCTGGTAGATGACCGCTAGGCCCGTGCGCATTTTAGTTAACGTCCACCGGCGGCACGAGCGGATTTTGGCGTCAAAATATGGTCACCTAGACGACTGAGAACACATGAAACCCGTGAGATTGATGGAAACCTGCGCTGGGTGCGCCCGCAATCAGATCGACTTGTCACTTCGGCAGTTCCCTTCTAGGGGGGGGGGGGGAGTTGTTGTAGCAACCTAGAGATGATTGAGTTTGAATGTGTGAATTCGTGACTAAATTATGCTATATGTATATATGTAGTATTATATACATAAATATATACATACAATATTGTACTGGTGTTTTTCGAAGCTCATTTTGTCCAGCGTTAGCCAATCACAGCCTACCGTCTGCCCATTCCATATATATATATATATATATATATATATATATATATATATATATATATATATATATATATATATATATGCCGGCTTGAGATCAAGCAAGGTGCCAACGCGACAGCAACAATTACAAAATGGGAGGAGGGGCATGCGACACAGAAAAGCAGACAGTGAGAGAGGAAATGCCGTTTTTTTAGTTTTTATGTTTTTCTGACGTTTTGTTCGTTAGAATGACATGTTTGTATTCACGGGACACGAGGGTTCAAAAACAGGCCGCACAGCTTTCACGCCACCGATTTCTATTTTGAGCAATGCCTTTCGACGTCCCTAACCAGCAACGATCCTCATCCCTTGGGCCCCAAACAGGGAGGCGGGAAGCTTCAACCGAAGCCAATGTCGATGCTAGGATTCTCACCTCTACGCCAAGCAACGACCTGACCATCGCGTTGCTTATTCCAGCCTTGCCCAGCACGTGCGAATAGATCACGGAAAGGTGGGTGATGGGTAGGCGTTCGAAAAAGTTGACGGAGCCACCGGAGGCGGTATAGAGCGATTCCTTCGTTAATAGCGTGGCTATCCATGCCTAACATGATGGCGCATCTCGTCATTACCTACTCGATATTCCCGCTAGACGCGAGCAATGCTTCGGAAACATCGGTTGTCGAACACGGAAAGACGCTGTGCGCCCTAAACGCGAAGTGGCTGGGTTTCACAGCCGTAGAGCAAAACACTGCGGACCGCTGCGACGTACACCAGTTCCTTAAGAGAGAGCCGGGTGTTATGGCGACGCCGCAGGTGTCGCAGTTTTGCGAGGGCTGCTCTAGCTCTCCCTGTGCGTGAACTGATCTCCTCCTCAACAACTTCATTTGTTATCAAGCTCCGAAGGTGCTTCAAATTGTCGACTTACTCAAGCTGCTGACTACAAAGAGCGAGGGGAGGCACAGGCTCCTGCCAATCTTGCAAAAGCACTTGGCACTTGGAAGGCGCCGAGTCCATTTCATATATAGATACCTCAATCGCCATGCGGTCCAGGGCATGTTATATTGCCTGTGCATTATCACTCAGCAAGGCGATATCCTCGGCCTATACCAAATCGAAAGTCGTTCCCTGGAAGGGGTTCAACTCAGTCGTTTGGAATACCAGACAAGGCATTCCGTAGAACACTTTGTATGGCAAAGTAGAAGAGAAATGGGTAGATAGGGCACCGTTGTTGAACTCTACTGGAGACGAAAAAAGGGAACGAAAGCTGGCCGTAAGCCCTCGCCCGACTTGAGATGCGACGGAACATTTCTCTGAGGACTGGTACATATTTCTGAGGTACTTTATTTCTCAACAAGCAGTTCCATAGTGCAGTCTTATCGATGGAGCCGAAGGCCACGTGAATGTCTAGGAATATGATGACTGTCGTTCTTTGGAAAATGTGACGGTGCTCTAGCAGTTGTCGGAGGGTGAATGTTTGGTCGATATATCCACGGCCGGCACGAAACCCGGCTTGCTGCTCGTGAGTCTGCTCTTCACACGTTTGGTACAACCTGCCAGCTAAACTGTCTGAAAGTGCTCCGCCCAGTGTTCAAGACGCCGCTTCTGGTTGTGAATTTGCTAACCGTCAGCCTCACGGATTGTTTCACTCACACCTAATAGCTTCCTACCGGTGATTCGAATGAAATAGAACAGCTTGCGGGAATTTCCCATGACAGCAGCACGTTCCATTTCTGATGCGCTTTGCAATCACCAGGTTTCACGCTTCAAACCAATGCTCGCGTTAATTGCACGTCTCGTTTCGTTATACTCGCCTCCAGCCGGAATCGACTGGCGTGCGTCGACAAGGCGCAGAGATTCAGCAGATTCCCAAGGTCTTGCAGCACGACGAGGCAGGACGCAACTTACTAGGCTAATAGAATGCAAAGCATTCTTGATAAGCGACCGGTGCTGGTTTATGTCGTCAGGTGGAGCTACAGCTAGTGCGTTTTAGAGGAGGGATAAGCGAGATGGATCGAAGAGCTTATCGCAACCTAACCGTTGTTGTAGCATGTGTTTGAAGCGCCCACCAGAGCACGCGGACAGTTTAGTGCAAACTAACTGCTTTGCTTTCGGACGGTTGGACCTTTAGCTCCTTCAGCTGTTATAGCGGCTGGTACAACTATATCACGCAAAAGTGGTCGACATTGTTTCAATGCAAACCGTCCTTCACCTATTCCACTGATTTTTACCGTATTTCGGCAGCCGTCGGAACTTTTGGCTTGCTGCCCGTTACTTAGGCCATCCTCGGGATCTAGTTGGCACCTGATATCCGGAGTACTAAAAGTGAATCACTATAAGGACACACCCGTAAGTAAGGAAATAAATGAGTTTTTAAAGCAGTCTCGGCTGTGTTGAGCTTGGGCTCCTCAGTTTTTATAATGTCCATCCTAGAATGTGCATACATACAGTATATTTTATCATGCACTGCGTACTCAAAAAATAGGTAGCCGCAATATTAGCCAAACCGTGGAAGAACTTTAATGGGATAGGATTATTGAGGTGCCCTATAAGTACAGTTATACATACTTTTGACTACATGTAAATACGCGGGTAAACTGCGGGAAAGCTGTGGGTACTAACTTTTCGATGTTTGGGTAGCGCTGCCGGAGCCCAAATATGCATGTCCACAGTTAGGAAAAAACGCGAAGGAAATTAGTATCCTCTTTACGGGTTTAAGATGGAACTATCCATGGTTTTACTAAAATTATCGTATACAAATCTCCCTGTTCTGTCCTTCTTAACCACTCAATTGTTAGTTATGTTCAAAAAGAACAATTTGGTAGAAAATGCACATATGCAGGTTTACGAATTTCGCTCATTAACAGCACTGAGCAATCCCAACGCTGGCCCACGGCAGGTGGGGGCAATGTGCTGCTTGGGTAGTTCCAGTATACTTACTTTTACTTTAACTTTACTATCTTCTGCCAGAGGATAAGGCGGCTCCATGGGTATCGCGGATCGTAGCCAACCATGCTCGGCGGTTGGCTGCGAGCTCAGCGCAAATCGTCACCCGGTTTTTCTTCTAGTATCGCAGGCCGTAGATCGTATGTTGTACGAGGCGCTGCACGTCGTTCTCGACGGTGTTCAACCACGTTTTCACTTGACAACGAAGGCGAAAGTGCCGTCCCGTACATGGCGCTGGGCAGTGTTTGTCTGGACAGTTCTGTGTCGGATGGCCAGAGTATGTGACCAAACCACTGTAGGCGGCGGCGTTGAAGTAGGACGAAGAGTTGGTCAATGTTGGAGTATCGCCTCCTAATTTCATCGTTTGACATCATTCCCTGCCAGTTTGTGCGAAGAATTCGGTGCAGAAACCAGCGGTCGAACACCTCCAGCGTCCTGGTATCACCTGGTAGTTCCCAGGCTTCACACCCATATGTGAACACGGGTCGGATAGCGGCTCAGAAGACGTGGATCTTCGTTCGAAGGCTAATTTCGCTTCAAAACCATAACACGATGAAGCTGGAAAAATGCTTTACATGCATTGTCAGTCCTCGTCAGTGCTTCGTTCTTCGTCTGACCATTCGGAAGCGGAGTTGACCCCAAATGTCCGAATGACGATACATACTCGATCGCCGGACCATTGATGGACAACTGCTGAGCTGACGGCCCAGGGAAAGTCAACAAGGCCTTTGTTTCCGCTGAATTGACTTCGAAATCAGCAGTCTTCAATGAGCAATCGAGTCGGTCGAGAACTGGCTGAACTGTGGCGTGAGAATCTAGCACGACAACTTCGTCTGCAAACTCCAGGTCCGAGATGTACACCGTTGGACTCAACTGGACACCAGGGTAATCCGCCAAGGTTTTGTTCATTGTCCAGTCGATTGCATAGTTGAACAACACTGGTGAGGAAGGGAAACTCGTCTGACTCCGGAATTGATTGCGAACGCCGAAGATTCTCCGCCTCACACTCGGACACGTGCGCTAGCAAAGACATAGTAAGTCCTTGGGATCCTTGAGAGGTTGATAGGAATACCGTCAGATTCTGGTTTACCCTAAAGACATTCACGATAATCTGGGTAAAAGATAACCCGGAAATGAATGATGCAGGCTACTGTTGGCTGCGGGAACTTGTAGTGGTGTTCCAGTACTCGACACAATGTGGAGATTTGGTCCACACAACCTTTGCCAGGGTGGAAACCGCCTTGGTTCGGTCGATTTCGGAAGTCTATCGCAACTGAGAAGCGATTGAGTAGCAGTACGCAAAGAATCTTTGCAGCAACGTCAGTTAAACTGATCCCCTGGTAGTTCTCGCATACTGTCTTGTCTCCTTGCTTGGGAATGGGTAACAGAATGGAGGCACCCCAGCCCGTTGGAACTGTCTCTCCTTCCCATACAGATCGGAGCAGTACGTGGAGCCTGGCTATCAGTGATGACAAACACATCTTACACACTTCTGGTGGTATGTTATCATCTTCAGCAGCTTCCCTGTTTTTCAACTGGTTGACAACCATGGCGATTTCCATCATACCCGGTGGCTCGCAGTTGACGTCGTACACCTCTACACTCGGGGAGGATAGAAGGTCCGCGGTGTGGTGGGAAGGTCGGTTGAGAAGTCGGTCAAAATACTCTACCCAACGTTCGATGTTTCTTCTCTGTTCGGGGATAATCTGACCTGCTGCTTCCTGTAAGACGGATTCAGGCTTGCATCGCCTACTCGAAGCACTCCGAATAAGTCGAAATCATTTACCGAAGTCACCATCACTGGAAGCAGTCTCCATCTTCTCTGCCACTTCGATCCAGTACCTCTTGCGATCGGCTCTAGTTGAGCGCGAGGCCTCTTGCTGTAGTCTTCGGCGTTCAGTGCTTCCCACTGCTCGGGCTTCCTTGGCCTTGGCTGATAGTTGCAAGGTGGTCTCTGAGATCCTGTCATTCAAACTTTTTCCATTTCCCTCTAGCTCCTTCCAGGCAACCTCGTGGACTACCGACTTGATCACTTCCCACTGTTCATTCGCGGAGGACCCGTCAGTTTGCACGCTAGTTACAGTAGCCAGCCGGGCTGTGAAAGTGTTTGAGAGCGTTGCGCCTTTCTGGTTTTTTCAGGGCTCCGACATTGATTCGGCTCGGTGTTGAGATTTTCAGGTGCGCAGACAGATGGATTTTGAGGTACGCACGTACAAGGACATGGTCTGTACGCTCGGCAGCCCTCTAGTGACGAGGCCCAACTGAATCGCACCAAAATATGATCTGTTTGATGCTCTGTACGACCATCGTTTGAGTGCTAGGGTAATAAATGTCTGCTGAGGTGTTGGAACCCGGTGTTGCAGATGACTAACCTGTTAACATTTGCTAGATTCACTAGGCGGTTTCCATTTTCAGCGTTGACTAAGTCCGAACTTTCCTAGGACATGGCGATTGGACTCGCTTGAAGGGCTTGCTCGTGCGTTCCAGTCACCGGCGATGAAGAGTCTATCACTGATACGTACGGTTCGCAACAATCGGTGATAGCTTTATCAGAGAAAAGGAGATTCGGTGACAGGGATGTTACACTCTACTTGACTAATAATGAAGATACGTGATCTGAAATAGGAATCGGTACGATGTAAGATACGTAAAAAACAGGGTAAACAAACAAGGAAAATTACACGACATTCACCCCAGCCGGAAAATTGGGGTTTACAATAAGTTTTTTTTTTGTAGTAAGATTTGAAATGCTTATTAAATTGTTTGTCCAGGCCTCTCAATTTCGTGAGTAGTATAGACGTGTTCTCTGTTGTCGTTCTGACAGTTCTGTGGGGTTATTAGGCAACGGGGTGGTGGGTGATGGGGCACTGTCTGTATTGTGTATGACGGTGTTGTCGGTCTCTGATACTAACGAATGATCTACATGTGGCGTGTCTCCGCTGACTGTTATGGGTGAGTGAGTTTCGGGTGTCAATGCTGACGAGGAATAGAAACGTTATCCTCTCTGCCATCAGGCAGTTTTACAAAAGCGTAGTATGGATTGAAGCTGATAAGGTCTACTTCATCCGCCGAAGGGTCAGTCGATCAGTCATTCTGATTGTATAGAAAGTGACAACACGATCGCCACCGTTCGCGGTTCGCAGCCATATCCTTCAGTGTCTCCAGCCAACTGGTAGACGGATCTTTTGGACCCCAACCACGAAGACGTGAAGCACCTACTTTTCCTAAGTCTGCTGTACATTTTCTCATTCCTCGCTGCCACGTCATCTGTTGACCTCCACGTGGTTTCTTCCACTCCCAAGGAGGGGCGGAGAATAGGACACGGTACGGTAGACGTGTGTTTGCCATACGTAACACGTGCCCAAACCAGCGAAGTCTACTAAGTTGGATACGCTGTGACAAAACTTTCTCCGAATTAGTACCCAGCGCTCGATTTCTGACCTCGGCATTGCCTACTCAGCTACTCCACCCAATTCTAGCGATACTACACAAGCATCGGTCGTCGAATGGCTCAAGACGACGAATATCTTCAGCACGCAGACTCCAAGTTTCGCAACCATACAACAAAACTGAACGCACTGCGGCACAGTATACACGACCTTTCAACTTCAGTGAAGTATCAGGTCGGCGCCACAAGTGCTCCAGTCCAGCGTACGCCACTCGAGCCTTGGATATCCGCGTGCTCACCTCTACTACAGTGCTCCCGTCCGTCGTCAAACTGCTGCTGAGGTAGGTGAAGTGGTCGAAAACTGACAGCACCTCCCCATCGAGCGTTAAGCTCGGAATCGTTGTCGTCCAGTCTTGTAACATCACCTTGCACTTTGAAGGTGCAAAACGCATGCCGAATGGAGCTACAGCTCTTGCGAGATTATCTAGTGCACGCTGAGCATGTTCCGTGGATTCGAACAAGCAGACAACGTCGTCTGAGTAATCTAGGTCACACAGCTTTCCACCGCAAACTCTAACGCGGCCAGAAGTATGAGAATACAATGATCTCAGTAGGTTCACGAACTTCTGGGGCATACCTTTTCGATGAAGGACACTGAAAAGCGCTGTTCGATCATCTGAATCGAAGGCGCCTTTCAAGTCTAAGAAAATCATTATTGTCGGTCGGCGGTGCGTGTGACGCGTTTCAAGTAGTCGGCGAAGAGTAAAAATCTGGTCGATGCATCCTCGATTAGGGCGAAATCCAGCGTTCTGTTCGCGGGCATTCCTCTCGCGAGCGGGTGTAAGACGGTGCAGTAGAATTGAGGCTAACACTTTGGTGACTGTCGGAATTAAGCTAATCCCACGATGATTACTGCAGTCATTCCGTATTCCCTTCTTGAAGATGGGAACAATCAACGACTCACTCCATATTAACGGAATACGCTCCGTGTTCCAAATGTCACGGAGCAAAGCGGTAACTGGTTTTATCAAAACATTTCCACCCAGTTTGAAAAGAACTGGAGGAAGTTCGTCTGGACGTGCCGCTTTCCCTCGCTTTAGTGGTCGAATGCATGACTCTACTTTTGCTTCCGATGGGGGCTCAAGTGATACCACCCAAGGAGTCGCAGTTGTTGATACAGGAGTAACTACACTAGCGTGCGGCCAGCTAAACTGTTCCTTGAAGTAATCGGCCCAACGGTCAAGCCTTTGCTGCTTGCTATGGATGGGTTCCTCATTTCCAGCGCAAATCGTTTCACTGACCTGGATGCGCCTTCCACCTGTGTCACGAATAAGTTTGAACAGTCTCTGACTGTTACCTGAAGCAGCTGCTATTTCCATTTCTTCGGTTATCTTGACCCACCAATTTTCGCGATCCTTCTTAGGGCTTTTCGTAACTTGCCTTTGTAGCTTTCTCCGCATCTTATTCATCTCCTTACGGTTCGAGAGCTGACGCTTTTGCTCCATTATACTCAGCGACTCTTGCGACATCCAGCGTCTTTGATGGACAACGGATCTAGGACCATGGGCAAAACCCGCTGCAACGTGCATCGCCTGTTTGATATGAGCCCAATGCTCATCTACATTACTGTTTGTCGTAGATCCTAGCTCATGTGCTAACTTCTACTCGTAACGGGTGCGTACTTCTAGATCACACACACGTTGCACGGTTAACCGGGTTTGTGGTTTGCGACGATGACCATGGAGCTGGAGAAATAATCGCATTAAAACTAATGCATGGTCCGACTCTACGTATGTGGACCAGTAAGATCTACAGTTCTGAACAGAACTGCGCCATCGGTAGCTTACGGCGAAATGGTCAATTTGACTCAGAGTACCTGTAGAGTTAGAGCACCATGTCGCTGTGCGACGCGAGCTGTGTAGGAAATTGGTGCTAGACAAGAATAATCGATTGTCTGCACAAAACTGGAATTGACTGTCCTCTTTGGTGACACTATGGCGACGGTCGAGTGTCCCCTTGTGCTGCCTGGGCTAGCGCTGGACAGAACACTTTGTTGTGCTTATTGGGAAAAACCTACGTGGGCTTCCGTGACATTTTCAGATTACTATAGGTATATGCGCCTCCTAGTAATATAGGGCACGCTAAGTTAAAATTGTTAAAACGCCCTGTTTTGTCCCGTCCCACTAATTCTAGTGAGAACTTAATCCTGCCTGCGAACTGCTTTCGTTTTATTTGTAAAAAAAAACAAAGAATATATTGGTAGTCAATCCATGTACGCACGCATTGCACACAGCTCATTTGTCCGACTTGTGTGGGAAACCACGCCTTGAGGCTTAAATGTCGTTGGCTGGATTCGTTCCGCATCTGTAGATTCACACCATCGGTCGGCTGTCCTGTCGATTATGATTTCGTGGGCTCGGTTGGGGCCGGTGCTGACGCATTCTATGCAGTGACACTAAACCAACTATCGAGCGAAGTGTCAGACCATACCCTCACGCGCCCCTTGTTGCAAAAACGCTTTGAAGTCGATCAGTTTGCAGTCTTGCTCTGATCGGTTTTCGAGTGATTTCCGAGCTGTTTATACTGGTCGTGTGAAACACGTGATATGCCTCGATAATTTCTCTCACTTTTCCGAGATTTTGTTGTATTGTATTGAAGACTTCGGCTAGTCAATAAACTCATTTCATCCAAATGGAGGGAAACTGATCATTGCTACTTTGAAATAAACATAACAAATAAATACTGCAGAAATAAAACTGGTTCAGCCATCGAGGTTCAAGCGGAATTCCTCTGTGACTTTCATGTTATAAATCAGAACGCATGCTCTGCAAGGCACTAAAGCGTGGAGATAAATATTTATGTGGGAGCCCGGTCAACACAGGGCATTTTTTTAGGATTCTCCTCAGTCAAGTCGACCTGCTCCCGTATAGATCCTATAGCCCCTGGTCCTCGGTTTATGACATGATGGCGAATATATTCGGCAGCACGCAAAGCAGAACTTAAAACGCTGGAGCGGAACAACGTGTGTATTGGAGGAGCGCAACGGCGTGCAGACGACGTACACAGGCGGAGCAAGTAGCACCACCAAAAACGGTAATAGTTCAAATAAACAAATTCGTTGGTCTTTGTCATCAAGTGTTGTATCGGTAGCACTACAGGGGTCTCCCCCTAGAAGGCCGACGCAGTTGGGCTTCGACTCGTGATGGGTACGTCGGCTTCGGTGGCGAGAGATGTTTTCCATGCCTTCCGCCGCGGTCGAACACAACAACGAGGCCAGCACAAGCCGTTCTCCATGACTCACACTGGTCGCTGTGCGTCGATCGCAAAACTGCGTCCTCCTTAACATTTCATCCCACCGGGGTAGATCCTGCTTATGACTTGGCAGTGGTTATTGTGTTGTAGGGTCTGTCGTTGTCGGCATATCCCAAAGTTCCGTTTGCCTGTGGTTGTTATTGCCTTCGTAAACGAGCCAGCGTCCGGTGTCAAATGAGTCCAGTCGCGATCCAATGAGCGTTGTGTTGGAGCCTTGCGAGATCCTGGAATTCCTTATGGTTCTGTCCTACGGGACGAGCTGGAAGGCAAGAAACACAAGAAAGCTGCGCCTCGGGGCGCGATCGGATATTCGACTGAGGGGGACATACCGGTGCAATACAAGCTGCCGCTACCCTTGTCGTGATCACCACGTGGTCGTGCATTCAAACATAATAGGGCTATGTACAAGTTGAACATGAAGAGTAAACTTAAATATATGCAGCTGTTCCATATTCAGAAAACCGTTGGCTGTCGCAGCTCGCGGCCACGTCGATTTCTCCTGTTGACGGGTGCAGCTGTGTCTTCCGTGGAGTTTGGTGTTGCAACAGGTAACGAGAGGTCGTTAATGGGAGTAACAGGGACCTACTCGGGACGACTAACCGAAGGTTGTGAGCAGGTGGGGACACTGGGAGGGTTGTTCGGGGTGGGTTCTACCTCGATGAAGGCTGGTTTGAGGCGGACTATGCTGATGGTCTCTTTCCTGCCCTCGACGTCCACACGTATTTCTTTTCCTTTCGCTGGACGACGCGGAACGGGCCAGAGTAAGCCGCTTGTAGTAGTGATCGCACTGCATCTACTCGAATAAACACATGGCTGGCGGTCGCTAGAGTGGTAGGTATGTAATTGCTGAGGGTTTGTTCTCGTGGTTGGGTGGGCTTTATCACCCGCATTTGGTGTGACAACCGTTTTGCGTAATCCTCGTAATTAAAACTCATAGGTGGTGATGGAGAAACCAACTCACCTGGAAGTCGTAGTGTGCAACCGTAAACCAGTTCAGCCGCCGTAACACCCATATCGGCTTTAACGGTGTTACGCAGTCCCAAGAGAACGATCGGCAAAACTTCACTCCATAATGGGTTATCACGAGCACGAAAGGCAGCTTTCAGCTGGCGATGGAATCGCTCCACCATGCCATTGGCCTGAGGATGATAGGCCGTCGTCTTGTGTCTGCAACCAAATGCGTTCGGTAGCTCGTGGAAGGCGCCGTGAAAATGAGAACCGCGGTCAGTGGTCACGATAGCAGGGCAACCGAACTGACTCACCCAACCAGTTAGAAATGCTTTTGCAGCTTCCTCTGAGGTTGAACGGGGAATAGGTATGGCCTGTGGCCAACGTGTGGAACGATCTACGCAAGTGAGGATGTAGACGCAGCCATTGGATGGCGGAAGGGGCCCCACGAGATCCACATGCAAGATGGAAGCGTGCGTCCGGTTCGCAGAATGTGCCTAACGTAGATTTGGTGTGACGATGTATTTTAACGCGTTGGCATTGGAGACAAGCGCGGGCCCAAAGACGTACGTCACGTTTGACGCAAGGCCAGACGAATCGTTCGGTGACTGGTTTCACTGAGGTGGTTACACCAGGGTGCGATAAGTTGTGGAGGCTGATGAAAACTTGTCAGCGAAAACTGGCAGGGACTAGTGGTCTGGGTCGACCCTGTGACACATCGCAAGTGATAGTTACGTCCGAAGTTGGAAGGGCCACTGGCACTAGATGCAGGGAGATGCTATTTCTGAGTTGCTCTATCTCAGGATCTCTGTTTGGGCTGCGGCGATTGCTTCTAGGTCTATGCCCGTGGGTCGTCGATATTGTGGACGCGTGAGAGTGCGTCTGCTACGGGATTGTGTGCCCCAGGGACGTGTCGAATGTCCGTAGTAAACTGCGAAACATAGTCTAAATGGTGAATATCGATCAGAAGCTGACTGGAGGGCGTACACTGGTGGTTTATGATCTGTGAACTCTGTGAACGTTTGGCCCTCGAGTGTGCGCCGGAAGTGTCGTTGAACGTACTATATCGGGATTCCGCAAGCTGGCGACGCTTGGAGAAGAAAGCTATTGGCTGCCATGAATTTTTGACGAATTGCTGCAACACTGCTCCAACAACCGTGTCTGAAGCGTCTGTTCCTAATGCCAGGAGAGCAGAAGGATCGGGATGTGAAAGGAGTGCGATGTTGGCGATAGCTTCCTTGATCAAAGTAAACGCTGCCTGCGCCGTGTCGGGGAAAATGAATTTCCGCTTACCTCCACGTCAAAGGTCTGCTAGAGGCTGCATTATTTCGGCGCAGTGTGGGATAAAGCGGCGACAAAAGTTGGCCAAGCCAGAAAATTGGCGCAATTGCCGGGAAGAGTGAGGCTCAGGATAGTCGCGAATTGCCGCCACCTTGTCAGGCAGGGGCTATATGCCCGAGGCTGAGATTTCGTGACCTAGGAACGTGATGGTCGTCTTACCTAATTCGCACTTGATAGGGCTAATAGTTACGCCGTGTTGGCTAAGGCGCTCAAAAAGAGCGCGCAGGTGTGCCATATGCTCTTGTTCTGAAGAACTTGCCACCAGAGGATCGTCTAAGTACACGTAGACATTCTTCAAACCGCGTGTTGCTTCATGCATAAACCTTTGAAGGGTTTGGACTGCATTGCTGAGCCCAAAAGGCATGCGCAAAAATTCGAATAGTCCGAATGGAGTTGTGACAGCAGTTTTAGGGATGTCAGCCTCTGCTACTGGGATTTGGTGGTGGACTCTGACGAGGTCGATTCTGCTGAAAACAGAACAACCAGACAGGGTAGAAGTAAGATCTTGAATATGTGGAATGGGGTACCTGTCTGGGATAGTAGCCTGGTTGAGGGCCCTATAGTCACCGCGGATCCTCGGTCATAATGTATACAGGCGGGTATGCCGAATAAAGCAAGTGATTGACGCAGGAGCCTAGTCACCGTGGTTGCCGGTACATCTGGGCAAGCGAATGCAAAGGGGGAACGAGAGTACTCATCAATAAAAGTTAAAAGGTAGCGATTGTGGGTATTATAAGGCAGTGGACCCTTGAGGTCAGTGCTCGGTCGCCCAAGCGATTGCGTAGCTTTGGTTGGGCGACACTCGGGGGCGGGGGGGGGGGAACTTTTGGTACTGAGAACTTGAGCTCCCTAAGGGGGGTTCGAAGGTTCAACAGTACCGTCTTTTAGAAGCTGTTTTACCTTCGATGTGGTGAATTTCTTATCTTCGACAGGGTGTCGGCGAGATTTTCTGGCGATTGGTTCACAATGTGGCGACAAATGGGCGAATAATGGAGGTGCTTGAGTTTAAACAGCCGTAAGCCCACATAACAGGAACGTGTCACGTGTACCGACAAATGGTATTTCCACTTTGTTATGAAGTCCGAGGAAGTCATGCCCCAAAAGGACATCCGAGCATGAATTTCTCACCGCTGGCAGTTTAACGCTGTTACAGGAAATGTCCCGATAGTGAATCGATACATTGCAGTAGTCTGTAATATCACAAGTCAATGATGTCAAGACCATGGTGATTTCCGAATCGCGCGGATGAACTGGTCAACGATAAGTATCAACGGCTAATAGGGACACAGCTTTCGGAACTCAGTGTCCGCCTGGGTTTGTAGTTCCACTCCATTTACAAGAACCTTGATGGTCGCTCAAGGCAAACATACAGGACCAGCAACAGTAAAAACCTGCGATGTTATGGGACTGAGAATAGAAGGGACTGATGAGCCAACTGGTTTAGAACTGCATGAACGTTTGGAATATGCAGTATTCTAACAAGCCCACAAGTAGTTTCCCTGTCGGGGCATTTCGTGTGGGGATGTTTGGAATAGCCACAGAAATAACGTTTCTTTAGAGATGGCAGGCCTAATTAGTTCAGATTCAGATTTTGGGACCAGTGAAGAAGTTACATGTGGGGTCACAGTGGGTGCTGCAGCACACGGAATACTGTCAACTCCGTAGGACTGCGATTGTTTTTGTGCGGCTTCTAAAGATCTAATCATATCGTCAGCAGCCTGGAAATTCAGATTTGGTTGTTCTAGACGCCTCGTTTTGATGTCATTTCACTGTAATCCAGTTATCAGGACGTCGCGCAAGTCATCATCACGATACTCTACAGCGGTCACCGGACGAAAGCCGCAATCCTTCGCTGATGTCGTGATGTTTTACACGAATTGGTCTATGTTTTGTGCACAATCCTGTTTACAGGTGGCGAGGTGTCAGGCAAAAATCCCCCGTTTGGGGCGTACATACATAGACTGAAGGAGTGAAATGGCATTTCCAAAGTTTTACAGTCAGATGCGTACTCGTAAATAGAAGGTGAAAGGAAGTTAATGGGCATTTCCAAGTTAGTAGAGTCATCTGATTGCACGCGTTTAAAAAAAGCGTTAAAGGTCCGGAGTCAATAGGTCCACTGCTTGCAGGCGTCCAGGGAATTGAGGTCTGTCAAATTTGTCAGGACAAAGATGCCGATCCAGGATTTATTAGATGAGTAAATCGAAACATAGAGTAGCAACAGAATCGGCAAGACCAGTATGGTTGGTAGACGGAGTCGAAATAAGAAACGCTTTATTCGTCCAATAAATGGAGTACATTAGCTAACACGTAAGAAGAGAACCGTTCGTGGAGTGTTATGTAAGACGAAACGAGTAAACGTACGAAAATTTATACAACACCCAGACTCGTGTTCACACTTAGCAGCGCTAATTAATAGGGACTATGGATCAGGCGATCGTCCAGGGGCCTTGATTTCCTCATGAAAAAAGTTAGTCTGAGTTTGATGTGACCATACACCAGATCTTAAGATCGTCCGCATACATGAGACGTGGTGCTTGGAGATTTGCCGGTAGATCATTAATACAAGCAAGGAGGAGCAGTGGGTATGGAACCGATTCTTGTGTGACACCACTGGTAGTCACCTGTCATGCCGCCATTAATTGTGCTAATCGTACTGCCGTCTCTGTCTCTTGTCTTTTCATTTACTTTCTTTTTTATTTAACAGTGGTACACAATTTCAGGAAGCGGTACGCGGCTTATTTAAAGCTGCGAATTGGGTAAAATGATCCCACGGCAGAAGCAGGATTCTAATCCGGGGCAAAACCGCTGGAAGTCCATTATGATGGTCATTTGATCACAGCCGTCCATAGAAACAACGAGTCTACAGCACTTACTCGTCGATCATTCGGGACTCTCAAAAGTCTTGTTATATTTCGCAAGGATTACGTTCGTATGGTTTCCCTCAGTCTTGGCGTTCGTTCACTGTTCCCATGCTAGTAACAGGTTAGGCACGACCTACTTTTCCAGAAGCTGTGTTGTTGCCCGCATAGCAGGTTGTTTTTACCGATATGGTTCCGGAATCTAGTGGGCAGTAGGCGTTACGCAATCTTTCCGCCCACGGATGTTATACTGCTAGGTCTAAAGTTGACAGCCTTGGCCTTTATCCCATTTTTGTATAAAGGAAAAATAACAGCTTTTTCCACTCCTGGGACAGTTTCTCCGACGATAGCGAGGCGCTGAACGGTCTTGTTGCTGGCTGTGGTAATATGCCAGACAGCTCATTTACCACTAAGGGATACACATAATCTGATCCTGCGGTTGGTTGATTTTGGTGGTACGCAGGTTGGTAACCACACCTCTCTCAGTAATCGCCTCGTACGACATAGACAAAACGGCTACTGCAATCTATAGAGGGTGATAATCCCTCAGCTCAAAAACAAACTGCCAAGTATTACCTCATCAGAAGGTCTGCTTTGGGTTCATCTTTCACCATCAGGGAGTTGCCATCCTGCAGGAATGAAGTAGCAGTTGTGGCTCTGGTCCTTCGCTTCCGATAGGCGAACAAACGTTTTGGTGCGCGAACTGAGACCACTGCCAGCATCTCCTCGAATGTACCTCGCTTGTCTCGCTTGGTTTAGGTGCACTGACTTCGGATAATGCGATAGTGGTCGCATCCCTCTCCGATTGTGTTGTTATGTAGTCCCCATGAACAACGCTTTAAAAGCTGCCTGAGTCACGAGTCAAATCGAGGACGACCGTTTGCATACGGTCGCTGTTTGGGTGGAAAAGAAAGATGTGACATCGTTGAAGGATTCCGTCACGATTTACTTCACAAGCCGTATCTATATCATATGGGCCTTGCGGATATCACGACGAGACTGCACCTTGACGTGGTGTGATGGCTTGCGCGCCTCTATGACCCAAAGAGCTATACAGGATGGCTTCCTTAAGCCGGAGATACAATCATACCTGACAGGTCAATGGGTAGAGGTCAGACAAAGTCCAGTCTCCTGGTCCTCCAGGTTGGGGGTTGATTTGAGCTGGCAACTCAGTCGGAAAAACCAGTGGAAGAATAATTGATCCAAGCAAATGGGCTTCCACTAAGCCATCCCGCTGCCTTGCGGATAGGTTCTTGCCAGAACTAAAGGCTTTGGATGAGGACCCTAATCGTTCTCCTGCTTTGTGGCTGGACACCCTAGCAGTACCCGTCCAACATCTCCCATGAACTGCACGAATACAAAGAATTCCATACTGCATCGGTCGTCGCGCAGGCTAATCAGGACCGCGCTGCCCATTGCATCGAGCGGGGTGGGTAGTGATAAGTGTGCTACTGCTCAGAGTTCCCTCTCTGTTATTCAACCTTTGTCTTCTGTCCCTAACCATCCCTCTTTGCCCCATCTATCCACCCATAATGCTCTCATTAATAACACGGTCGATACTCGCAACGATTCACTGTCAAACAGTGTCGGGAATAATCCTCTGTCTGGTAACTCACATTTTCTCAAGCCTCGCCAGCCTCTGAATCTCGGCTCCTTCAACGTGCGTACATTCATGCAGGCCGGTCAGCAGGCGTGCCTAGCCCTCACAATGAACTCTCTGAAGATTGATGTTTGCTGCTTAAGCGAAACGCGTATCCAGGATTCGAGCAGTGTAATTCAACTAACTGCTCCTGGTATCTCATCGAGGTATATTCTGCGCACCTCAGGAGACGAAGCAGCTAGAGCTGTGGGTCAACGTGGTGTAGGAATTGTCTTGACTGACAAGGCTGAGGCTGCCCTATTAGACTGGATCCCTGTTAACAGTCGTTTATGTGCTGTGAGACTCCAAGGGTCAGTCGGCGTTCGAAAGGATAGTTGCGTTAAACGCAATTTGTTCGTGATCTCGGCGTACGCCCCAACGGATTGCAGCTCAGACTTGCAGAAAGATGAGTTTTATGATGAACTCGCCACTCTCGTTCGCAGCAGTAAAAGTTCCGACATTGTAATGCTAGCTGGTGACTTCAATGCACAAGTTGGCAAACTTAGTGTGTCAGAAGCCTGTTTAGGTGGGCGTTGTGCTTTACCCGCTGAGCGCACAGATAACGGGGATAGGCTTCTCCAATTTTGTGCAGACAATCGATTGTTCTTGTCTAGCACAAATTTCCGACACAGCTCGCGTCGCACAGCGACATGGCGCTCTAACTCTACAGGTACTTTGAGTCAAATTGACCATATCGCCGTAAGCTACGGATGGCGCAGTTCTGTTCAGAACTGTAGATCTTACTGGTCCACATACGTAGAGTCGGACCATGCCTTAGTTTTAATGCGATTATCTCTCCAGCTCCATGGCCATCGTCGCAAACCGCAAACCGGATTAGCCGTGCAACGTTTGTGTGATCCAGACGTTTGCACCCGGTATGAGCAGAAGTTAGCACATGAGCTAGGATCCACGGAGAACAGTGATGTAGACGAGCATTGGGCTCATATCAAACAAGCGATGCACTTTGCAGCAGGTTTCGCCTGTGGTCCTCGATCCGTTGTCCATCAAAGACGCTGGATGTCGCAAGAGTCGCTGAGTATAATGGAGCAAAAGCGTCAGCTTTCGAACCGTAAGGAGATGAATAAGATGCGAAGAAAGCTGCAAAGACAAGTTACGCGAAGCCTTAAGAAGGATCGCGAAAATTGGTGGGTCAATGTAGCCGAAGAAATGGAAATAGCAGCTGCTTCAGGTAACAGTCAAAGACTGTTCAAACTTATTCGTGACACAGGTGGAAGGCGCATCCAGGTCAGTGAAACGATTTGCGCTGGAAATGAGGAACCCATCCATAGCAAGCAGCAAAGGCTTGACCGTTGGGCCGATTACTTCAAGGAACAGTTTAGCTGGCCGCACGCTAGTGTAGTTACTCCTGTATCAACAACTGCGACTCCTTGGGTGGTATCACTTGAGCCCCCATCGGAAGCAAAAGTAGAGTCATGCATTCGACCACTAAAGCGAGGGAAAGCGGCACGTCCAGACGAACTTCCTCCAGTTCTTTTCAAACTGGGTGGAAATGTTTTGATAAAACCAGTTACCGCTTTGCTCCGTGACATTTGGAACACGGAGCGTATTCCGTTAATATGGAGTGAGTCGTTGATTGTTCCCATCTTCAAGAAGGGAATACGGAATGACTGCAGTAATCATCGTGGGATTAGCTTAATTCAGACAGTCACCAAAGTGTTAGCCTCAATTCTACTGCACCGTCTTACACCCGCTCGCGAGAGGAATGCCCGCGAACAGAACGCTGGATTTCGCCCTGATCGAGGATGCATCGACCAGATTTTTACTCTTCGCCGACTACTTGAAACGCGTCACACGCACCGCCGACCGACAATAATGATTTTCTTAGACTTGAAAGGCGCCTTCGATTCAGATGATCGAACAGCGCTTTTCAGTGTCCTTCATCGAAAAGGTATGCCCCAGAAGTTCGTGAACCTACTGAGATCATTGTATTCTCATACTTCTGGCCGCGTAAGGGTTTACGGTGAACTATCCGGTCGGTTCGAAACGACCAGTGGTGTTCGACAGGGATGCCCTTTGGCTCCATTCCTGTTCAACATCGTCATGGACGAAATAATGGACAGTGCGCAGCAAAATCTTCAGAATGTTGGCGTCGAACTAGGAGATAGTGAAAAGCTATGTGACCTAGATTACGCAGACGACGTTGTCTGCTTGTTCGAATCCACGGAACATGCTCAGCGTGCACTAGATAATCTCGCAAGTGCTGTAGCTCCATTCGGCATGCGTTTTGCACCTTCAAAGTGCAAGGTGATGTTACAAGACTGGACGTTAACGATTCCGAGCTTGATGCTCGATGGGGAGGTGCTGGCAGTTGTCGATCACTCCACCTACCTCGGTAGCTGCGTGACGACGGATGGGAGCACAGTAGTAGAGGTGAGTACGCGGATATCCAAAGCTCGAGTGGCGTACGCTGGACTGGAGCACTTGTGGCGCCGACCTGATACTTCACTGAAGTTGAAAGGTCGTGTATACTGTGCCACTGTGCGTTCAGTTTTGTTGTATGGTTGCGAAACTTGGAGTCTGCGTGCTGAAGATATTCGTCGTCTTGAGGTTTTCGACCATCGATGTTTACGTAGTATCGCTAGGATTGGGTGGAATAGCCGAGTAAGCAACGATGAGGTAAGAAAGCGAGTTTTGGGTACTAATTCAGAGAACGTTTTGTCACAGCGTATCCAACTTAGTAGACTTCGTTGGTTGGGACACGTGTTACGTATGGCAAACACACGTCGACCGTACCGTGTCCTATTCTCCGCCCCTCCCAGAGAGTCGAGGAGACCACGTGGAGGTCAACAGATGACGTGGCAGCGAGGAATGAGAAAATGTACAGCAGACTTAGGAAAAGTAGGTGCTTCACGTCTTCGTGGTTGGGGTCCAAAAGATCCGTCTACCAGTTGGCTGGAGACACTGAAGGATATGGCTGCGAACCGCGAACGGTGGCGATCGTGTTGTCACTTTCTATCGAATCAGAATGTTTGATCGGTGTACGTTTGTACAGTTAGACTGTGTATTCCGTGTGTTGGCTACTAGGGCATTCTTTTCTTTTCCCACCCATATAGGTCCACTCCCTGTCCATCTTGTATATTCATACTTTTTAATTCAACGTGCAACATGATGAGAAAGGCAGTGGTCAGTGGGGCTTGCCCTACTGTTTAACGCTGTACGATGATGATGATGATGATGATATCACGACGCTGAGGATGCTGCCTCCGTGACTTGTTGAAACGACATTCGCTAAAGGTTGAGTCCGCTTTGTGTTCTGATCAATACTGTGGGGTCAATTCTGTCAATTGGAGGTAAATACTCCATCTCCTGTACATCGGAACGGCCGAGAGATATGACCAAGTGCATATTCGGGAGAAATGTTGGTAGAAAGTGCTAAAATGTCCGTTTACGTTGAATTTATTGTGATGAGACTCAGAGTGTCAAGCCATGCCCTTTGAAACCAGATTGATGTTCAAAGTTATACGGAGTGGTCTGTAAACGGCACAACTGTTTTTCTTTTATGTTCTTAAACTAGGGCAACACAAGCGATGGTCAATAAATTGTGAGGCTCCGATTGTTCCAGAAACTAATATTTTTAGACTGAATTGTCATTACACTGTACAACACACCGAAATGATTTACTTTGATACAGTATAGTTCAGGACTGAGTTTAACGAATCCTCCATGTCATTGTGTTTTCCAGTTGTTTATTTCAGGGTGCACAACCCTCAGCTAAGCGGTGAAATCAACACGAAATTTATATTTTTTCAGATGATGAATACAGCCGTATCCTGATAGTGTGGACTCAAATATTTACCATCGAATGTCTTTCATATTAGAGTCCTTACAGTGGGATGAGTCCACGAGAACGCGGCTGCTTAGTCAATCATTGGGGAAAACTCGGTGTGCCTTGTCTACAGCATTCTCTCAGCGTCAGTTGTGCTCAGGATTCTGTGGTGGCAAACATTGTATCTATTGTCATCCATATCTTTCGCCCAGTATGCGCGAAACAGCTATCCCCGGACTGCGAGCCACTTGGCAAGTTTATGCATTTGATAACCTTATCTTTCTGAATTTGTGTTCATTAATCAACGCAGGATCACAACAAATATATTAGCTACGTCTCGTCCCAGTTCAGGCTCCATCAAACGTTTTGATATTATTCAACATTTTCGCAAGTTGGTTCCTCCGTCTCACTGCTAACAAAAATTCTGACCAATAAGAAATTCAATTGTGGCTGTTTTCAATTTGCAAGAAGCCTTTGAACACGATGCCTGCGGGGATGGTGTTGGTGATTCCGGATTTTCGTATGATCCGTATGAGTTTATGCAGCAGAATAGTAAGTTGGATTAGTGCGTCCCAAACTGCTCGATCTCTTCGGATAAACGAATTTCAAATGTAGTTTACTTTTATAATTTCAGATGGTTGGTTTATCTGTTTGTTTTGATGCGTCTGTAGGCCAGATTACGGTTGTGGATCGGTAGAAATGATTTTGGACGCCGTCGCAGTAATGCAATCCAGTCTTATGCACGGTAAAGTCGCAGTTCATTGTCACGCTGGTTTGGGTTAGTTTTGATCACAGTTGGCTGATTTTCACAGGTCGAACAGGAGCTCTTATTGCTTGCTATCTAGTTTATAATAATCGATTATCAGCTCATGAGGCCATCCAGTACGTCAGATACAAGCGGTATGCATTTCGTTTTTACCGGCTTCTAATATTTTTTTTCACTGTTTTAGTCCGGGATCTATTCAGACTCTTTTGCAGGTTCAAAGTTGTCAGCAGTTCGAACAATTTATTGCCCCTTTTTATGTGATATTTGATGTAAAGTATGTTTCCGGTTGAAAACACATTCGAATGACTTGCAATTAATTGCAAACGTTGCTGTTTATCGAGCTGAACATTTTTATTCAACTTTGTCAGGTCAAATCCGTTCACCCTAACCGCTTTTCTCAGGCGACAGCACAATCTGTTGCACGGTATTGAGCGTAAAAGGTTACGCAACATTCCTCGAGTAAGTCTACCTTTTATAAATATAGCACTACACTCTGTAGCTTTCCCACATAAAAAAAATATGATTACTTACCTGAAACCAAGGCCATTTACCAGGTTTGGGGCCTCTCGTATCTTCTATGATATTAGATAGTTACGATTCATTTTGAATAACTGGATCAAACTGCGACGATACCAAATGAGATACTCCATAATCTCGTCTGATCGTTGGTGTTAAAATCGTTCAGGCCTGTTCATACTCGCACGAGTGGACTGACTGGCAGTATCTAATAGTCCACCCGTTCACGAATGACTGGTTTGGTCGGGCGCCGGAGCATAGAAATATTCGTCCAGGTTTTCGATCTTATCTTCAATGACCAGATTTCTTTTTCAGCCACATCCTCATTCTAGAACAGTTGTACAGTATTTACATAATAAATGAGAAGTCGGAAAATGTTTTTCGATTAGGGTAAGTCAGATCCAGATAGTCATCAGCAATGATTAACATAACCGTCAGTTTGAGTGGTTTCCAGTGGTGTGGATCTTAATAGGCTCCGCGTTCGTGGCGTTCTCTCCAACGCTTAGAAAATGCCATTGACTGTTCACCCGCAAACCTCTGACTTATTTTCCGGTTTACTACGAGGTCTGCCCTGCGATTTTCCGCTCCAGTTTCATGATCTTCGCCACCGATATTTTCCCGCAAGCCCTTTTGCGCACGAATTATGCACACGTACGCAATCGTGCTTGCAACTAAAGTTATTAGACCTCTCAAGTTGACACCTATCTATCACTAAAGTCAGTGTTTGCAATCTATGCACATTATGATAGCTAGTGTTTAAATAACTATCAGGATAGTGTTGTTGAGTTCCAATCCAAGACGCGCGGTGGTCAAACGCTCTCACCATTATAGATTTCAGACCCTGCTGTCCTCGGTTTGAATCTTACTATCCCCACCTGTCACTCCCCACTTAGCGGCCTCTAACTGATCGTGAACCCTTCCCGAAATATTGTACCTTGATTATACAATATATTACAAAGTCTGTGGTTAGGCTGGGATTAATGGGCACATGAAACAATCATTAGGTGCAGCACTCACGGTCATCAGGCTAAGGCAATTGGAGGGGAGTAATGATTGGGAGCTAATTAGGGACGACCAGTTCATGACATGGAAGAAAGCTACGGAATGCCCAACGGGCGGACCTTGCTGTGTAGGGCGTGCTAGGTCTCCTGGGTAGGGTCCGAGAGATCCCCAACTCATTGGTTACATACACTGGAGGATGTGATTGGGGGTCGCAACCAGTGGCAATCTTATATTCACTAACTTTATTGACTTTATACTAATATCTCTCATTATTTCCGATTGAGATACCATCTAAAAGATAGAAACCAAAACCAGCGCCCCCGATACATGGCTAATGATTGTTTGAGCTAAACCGAGTCCACCATCTGTCGTTTTGTACTGCTTGAAGCACTCGTTAGTCAACCAAACTGTATATAAAACCAGATAGTCGTGTACATTTTATACGATTTTCCCTTATGGATTTTTTATTCATACTTTTCACCCCGCGTGTTGAGTAAGTGTACCGCGAATTAATGGGACCAGAAATACTAATGAACAATGCTTCTAATCATGAATCCAGTAATCGGCACCTCTGCGCCCAAACGACGGAACGGAATCAAGAACACGCGAACGCCAGATGACACTCGGCAAGGCATGTGTATTGACAACAGCGTGCACGTATTTACAAGGCAAGTGTGACAGGAATGAACAACGAAAAAACAGTGGAGTGGATTGGATTGTATTTGCATGTGCGTGCATACCAGTCTGCCTACAAATACACAAAACTGAGTCATCCGCAGCCACACAGTTGGTTGAATCTTGCGAATTGGGAGCCGTCGTGTACCCAGATTCGATTGTCCAAACAAGCGGAAACCTGGCGCCGTATGTACGAGATAACAGGAACCGTGAAACAAATTCAAATCGGCAACCACCCGGCTGCATTGGTAGTCGCGCCCGTCACAACAACCTAAGCTGATGGTTGATGTTTATTCCATGTCCACCCGCATGATCTTTTGTCTAGTGTCTTCCGTGTAATTTGTAAACCAACTGTGGACTGCTCAAGTATAAGGATGATTGGGCGAAAGAATGCCGGGTACGCATACCTGATGAGCGGGAACAACCGCGAAGCCGGTCGTGTGCTTCCGGTAGAATTTTGTCCTGTCATCCGGATACCATACCATACTACTCATTACCGAAAACTAACTACTGCCATTGCCATCAGTAGCCAAAATGGAAATTCCTGCGGTAGACCTGAAATTATTGAATATATATATATATATATATATATATATATATATATATATATATATATATATATATATATATATAAAATATTATATTCACCGGTGACCCGGTACGGATTCACAAGGGAAATCTGTCTGAAGTTAGAACAATTTTCGACAACACAGCCATCACCGAACACGACTTCGAGCTGACACTTCGATAGATACGGAGCCGCGTCATGGCTTGGTCTGCACGCTGTCATTTTCATTCCAAGCAAGCATATGGGCTGAACACTACCCGGTTGCCCAGACCGAAGTAGGGGGTTGACTTAAGAGCATGCACCCCGAGCCTTTGACCAGAACGTCTAACCTACAACGCAGTAGGACGATATGAGAGTCTAATAGCCCTTTGGGAGCCGGTGACTGATTGCTCAGTTCATACCCCCTTCGGATGAGGCCAGACATCCTGGGTGTTCGGTATACTGCGCCACAGATGCAGGTGAGTGTAGTGTTGGACGCCTTGTACGCCACCCGTGTTTGGTTTGGAATCAGGGTTTATCCATCTCCCCTAGACTATCTCTCAGTCAATCAACCCGGCGGAGAGTGCCGAGTATTCGCCTTCGTCCTCTCACTTTGGTGAAAACACTACCACCATGAAAAGGCAGTTAGTAGGACTTTCTCAACAGAGGCTGTGGTAGACGCACGGTCATTTGGAATAGGATTGAGAGGCGTTCAGGACAAGTAGCCATCTCGTAGCCTGGGTCGCCCACCTCCGACCGTACTGAGACGTTTGGAGGCCTCAAGGTACTTACCCACATCCAGGACAGATAGATCCGTTTCAGAAGCCGTAAGTGACATGGGTGACTCTCATCAGTCATACTTGAAGGTGTATAACTGGTCAATCAAACACTGACCAGTCTCTTTGCTAAGTTAAAGATCCAGGTTAGCTTCAATCCCTTTAATCGACTGGTTGCCCTCAGCTTGTTTTATTTAAGCCATCGTGCATTGGCTCATCGTCATTTCTCCAAGCGGTTCTGGAAACTTGGCACACCTTGTCTTGTGGGCCCCAGCTATTAGCTCTCCTGGCCTCCCATCTGTCAATCTAACAGGAGCATCAATATAACCACCAAATTTACCAACGTTTTTCGTCTCTTCTCATTTCACTCGTGGACGGGAATTTTACCAGCAGAAGTCGCTCGCGAATGGGAACCAGTATTGCTAACATCAGTGAAGATGAGCATCGACTTGATGATACATCCGAGTCACACTAATCATATTCATTTCTTCTACATCAATTGTACACAATTTTTGGCTGGGAACTACGATTAGTTATAGACTGCGAGAACGGTTGACTGACTGGATTCAAACCCGGGACCCGTAGTTCATTAGTTTTCTCCGATGTCCCGTTTTACCACCTATAGTCGGTACACCCACTGCGTTTTAAGAAGAACCATGGGACAATTTTTTACTCCACGTAGTTCATATTTGATCAATAGAATGTGTGATGTTTGTCCGTGTGACGTATTTCACGTCATGATTGCATCATTTTGCTTCCGATCTACAGATACTGTACTTTTGCTACAAACGCTTACTTGCACTGGCAACCGGTGATTTACCTTGTTGTTCGAACAGAAGACAGCTTATGATAATCTCACAAGAGTTGGAAAACTCAAAGTGAGTTTTCTTCTCAGGTGTTATTGCTCACAACTAAGTTTAAAATGTTCGGGCAAGTGCGCTCGCATGGTGCTTTATAATCGGGTCAAACCAAGTCAATAAACTCATTTTTACACTTGATATAAGATGAATTTTCAGCAGCACATGATTCACAGTGGAATCCAAAAAATGTCCAAGGGCTAATTGAAGCATAAACAGGAAGATGTGAAAGCGAAGTGAGACAAAAAATACATTTAGTTTAGTGACGAAAATGAGCAATGTGATCAACGATTACTTGGCTGAGCTCTACAGGTGGGCGGACAAGGAAAGAAGTGAGGCTATTTATGTATGTAGACTTACGTGAAAAAAGTATACTGAATTTCGAGCGAGTGGAGGAGAGAGAGAGACAGCCTCAGAGAGTGTGAAGTGAAGACAATGATTGGTATTCGGTAATAACCTATTCGTGAATTTGTCGCAGACATCAAAACGATTGCTAATGATGAAGTCAGTGAGAATATGTTGTTGCAACAATAAGGCAATTTTTGAATCTGTTACTTTTAAATTGGAAAGAATTACAGGGAGCCGTAAAGTCACTGAGGTAAAATGCACGAGGTTACAAAGTCAAGTACGAGATAATGAAGCACTCGAATTTTTCCTAGTCTGAACGATAAAAAGGAAACCTTCATGACTTTAGTGAATATAGTTTCAACATGACTATCCCGACAAAGGCTGTGAGTTAAAGTAACTTCTAGGTAACGGACGGAAGAAGCTTTACGAAGATGTTGGTTATCAGTGTTATAAAATTAAAATAGTTCGTTAGCTAGATCCACACCAAAGACTGAAGGGCACGCTAATGCACTTTAGGACGTTAAAGAAAGTGAACCGGTAACGATTTTCACTGAAAATGTTTTGTAAAAAATCAAACTTTTTTCCGTTATTGGGACGTTCACGTACAACATCACCGGCATATTTGCAGCCAGGAAACAGGAGCTTGCTAATGTACATGGAGGTAAAATGGCGCCCTAAAAGCACCAGCGGTAGCTTGAAGAGTGCTTGCGACCACAAGAAATAAACTGTGAGCGATTAGAAAAATAGTCACGAAGTGTGTTTAGAGTACAGCAGTCATCTCCATTATCATGTAGAATATACAAAAGAGCACTGCGATGAAGAGAACCAAACGCTTTGACACTGCCAAACAAAATTAGCCTTACAGTACGGCCTTCTTGATCAAGAGCAGATGCAATAGAGTTAAAAATGAAGCCACCGGCATCAAGGGTTTGTAAGCAAATTTTGTCGGGTCGAGAGAGTAATTTAAGGAATTTATGGAGTAGAGGAGTACGTTCTCAAATATTTCCAGCATAACGGATGTGCAAGCTGTCGGACGATATTTAGTTCTTTCTTGGGTACAGGTCTGAATAGGTCTACATATTTTTCACTCTTCGTAGTTATTATTTGTTGCGAAACACTAGACGCTCATTATCCTCTGTTTCTCCAGTATAGAGTGGAGAGGAGCACGTGATGGCATCTAAACAGAACCAATCCAATTCTATCACTCAAGACTTTATTAGAAAGCGGTTATCTAGAGCTCCTCACCTCGAGGAAAGCAGTGATATAAAGATTATATAAATGGAGCTCGCTGTGGTCACTGATTACTGTTGCAATAAATCCGTTTATCATGGAGACCTTTGCGTTCCTCCTTCTTGTCCAGAATCATTAATTTATTCTCGTCGAATTTAGATACTGAGTATCAGATTTGAAGCCTTATTTCGTCGAGATGTAATTGATAAGAGAACACAAAGTCGCAAGATCGCATGATGCATTTCTAGAAGAATTTCACTGTATCACAGCTATATCCTGCCTGCCGCGGACTGATGATCGTATATGGTTTCATATTTGTAGAGAGTGCACAGACAACGATATGCAATTCAAGCTGAATTACTAAACCATAATATGAAATAGAGGTGCTTTTATTTGCATACTGTGGGTTGCTATCTGTTGATCTGTATCGCCTCCGCAGAATTTGCGTATCGAAGTTGAATGCAATTGATTTAGGCCTTTTGGCTTTGGTCTCCTGGGCGAAGTAGTCTTGTATGTGAAATTGTATCTAGCTGTTCATTTGTCTTCCAGGTTCATTGGTATATTCTTGATGCTTCCCTTACCTGCTGGATTTCCCTGTTGGATGCACATATTCTGTTACTTCTAATTTGGTAGTGGTAAACACAAATTGCCTTTGTATATCTGCTGCTCACTACTTTTTTCAACCCTGCTGATCAAACCGCTTCTCTTTATACTATGCTACTTGCAAATGAAAAATCCATTACGCTGGACTGAAATTTTCTGAACGTTGAAACAGATCCACAGTGGAGTCCGGTGATTTGCGAACAAATCCATGTTTCGAATCGTTGAATAACCGATTTCTGCTAATAGGTGAGCTCATTATTTTGATAACAGAACCGTAGCAGACAAACTTGTTTTTCGGCAGCTGAATCTTCAGGCCAACGTATTTTACACATGTATGGTAATAATGCACATTTAGGACAGATATTACCAATGCATAAACATTATACGTAGGAGAGGGACGCTTAGCAATGAGCGGTCGTGAAGGGGTAAGAATATCACGTTGCGGCTTGAAGGAAAACAAAGTAATTATTGCGCATTAGTGGTCAAATCAAGTAACAATCAGATTTGACCACTTCTGGTTACGTCACAGTCACGTGAGAGATGACACCGTTTCTGATCAAGCGACGATGTGCGACCAGAGTACTTGGGGTGACTTCACAAATCACGTTTGTGAGTGAAGCGATGAATTTGGAAGTCCTGGCGAAGAATATTGTGCTTCCAGATGATAACAGTTTGAGAAACGCAACATTCTCAAAAGGTTTCCAACTCCCGTGGTAAACAGTGCTTCACTGTCTCACGGGTTGCAACGAGGCCTGACCTATTGAGATTTCACGAGGTTCCATATTTGAAGACTTCGCGTGGCATTCGGTTCTCCCTAATATTTCACCGTGTCTCTGTCGTTATAAGGATGCGTTATAGGTGAATCCGTTCGCTGCTCTAGTGTATAAACTCCTACGAAACGACTGTTACTGCAGACACCGTTGGAGCAATTGATCTTTTCAGGATGGCGCGACAACGTCCAAATCTCGACTTGTTTTATGAAACGCTTGCTCATCAGTTCAACGGAAGATTCGTTGCATTATTAGGGGTAACCGGACATCTAACTTTGAGACTTGGAGTAGAAAATCACTTAAGGTCCCAGTAGGTCAAGCGCGGTTAAAAACCGAGCGACACTGAAATACTGTCTACGACCGAACTGAGCAGCGGTGGCACGGTTCGAACCTATGAACTCCAGCATGGAAAATAAACGCTCTAAATCATTCGATCATCATCATCAGTCACGCATTTTAAGGTATCAAACCAGGCGGTGCATCACCGAGGTTTCGACACTTCTTCAGTGTACGTAAACTGGTAAGAGCTATGCGAGAATGTTTGAATGAAAACGCACACCTCTCTGGCTAATTTGGTGAATTGCATGTTCTTTGAACAATAGGACCTAATGGTGTTGACGAGCTGAAAAAATTGACACCAGAAGCGGCGAAAGTAATCACTGCTGTACTGACAACGCAGTACTCCAAACACACTGACAGCATTGCAGAAAGATGGAAAGTAAGTTATCCCACTAGTTTGTATTGTCATTTTCCACATTGCGATAGAATCTAAGATAATATTTGCATGCAAATTTCTTCCGGTATTTGTAACGTATTCTGAATCTCAGTCGTTTCGCAGCGTCAAAGCTTCCCTGCGATTGACCGAAGAAGAATGTTTTTTTGCCACATGAACACTCGACTGATCCGATAAGTGCTAGGGGCTTTTTAAGTCTTTGAATGTCCGATATCGAAGGGGATTTGTGTTGCACTTAGTGATAATACAACGCTTGATTTTTCTAGAGAACCAACCTTTAAAAATTTCCATTTAGAAGCGCACTGAGTCAAACCACTTCCAAAGTTCACAATACCCTGGAACTTCCGCTTATGATTGGTTCTAACAACGTTGGGGCTAACGGAAGCCGACGTTTGCATGTTGTAATTTGACAAATGCTCATTCCGTCCTGGCGGTTCATGGTTTAGAATGTCCTGTATTCAAAATAAACTGTCAAAGGTGAAAAGAACCTGGCAAAATTACGTTCACCTGTTGTGTTTATTCTATGAGCGATTCCACAATGAGTGGTAAACGCTCGGAAGCTTATCATGGTAGACAACCGTGAAGGATTGGAATAGACAGGGTGATCGTATCGCATCAGTATTGAAGATTGAGCGCCTCACCATTTGGCGGAGTCAAAATTCACACAACTGCAGACCAAATTCTTACTTGGTCGCGAAACTCGATATCTGTGACGTTCAAAGCATAAGTGGTCCAACAGGTCATTGGATAGTTCTCAGTTTTTTAGAATATTTGGTTAAATCTCTACACACGTGCAACCTACATCCGATAGCAGATCAGAAACCGCTTTGAGTCGCGTGACACGCTGGCATTGCTCGACTCAAGAAGAAGATAAGGACGCTCGGAAGTAATAGAGGTGAAACGCTAGCCGGTGACTGACGGGCGGCGTCAGAAAGAACAAGCAACACAGACAAGCTAGATATATGTAAAACCAACCAAGCTTATGAGTGCATTCAAACAAAATACCTTGAATGAGCTAACTTTTTACCTTCAAACTGGTGTCGTTTGGACCGCGAGATGTGTTCTTTCAACAGTAAGTAAACGAAATCTGAATAGATCTCGACAAACACCAGGTCTTATTCACATAATTCCCTGGTAGGACTTCCGTTACTTTCGTTCTGTGTGCGCCTTGTAGACAACACTGAACAACCGTCCAGAGGGCTGGGATCTCTTGGATCGCGAAGAACACGATGCACCAGTAATCTCAAAACTCTTGTTTGATTGGTTAGCTCATTTGAAGGTATGTGTTTTTTCCTGCAGATTGTATGAGTTTTTTGTTTAGAAGGTTAGTTTTCCTACTTCATTTGCGGTAATTTAGCTCCGTTACTGCCCTCAATATCTAAATGCAATAAGGAAACCATAAAAGTCCTTAAACATGCTGCTGTGCCACAGGTTTTATGTCCAGTTTCATGTGTTGTAACTAATCACATGAGTAGTTGGTGTTAAATAAAAAAACAGTTTTATTTGTAACTCTCAAGTTCAACTTTCTGTGTCTAGGCTGGTCGTGTAGGTAGCCACGTGTGTGTAACAACTTTATAACGTTAATCTGTCAAACTTATCGAAGTATATGCCCACTCACATGGTGGTCATGTGACGGTTCACAGGGTACTTATCTGCCAACAGGGTCAGTTTTTGAAGTCTATTATTATTTGGTAATTACGGGTCGAGAACCTTCTGCTGGAGCTAAGCCAGTCCTGACATCGTGCTCAAAACCTTACCTGTGATAGTACATGAAACATGAAAGCTGTCGACCCGGCTGCCGATATCTTCGCAGTTTCGTAAAAGTTCGATGAACACGCCAGACCAATAGTGTCCGAGTAGGACATGATGGGCAGCAGGGGTAAGTCAAAAGATTCAGTGCTATATCTGGGACAGTTATCTTTTTTTAGTACCACTTACGCATGAGTGCAATAGGAGGGAGGCATATCCCACAGTCACAAAGTCCCACTGCATTGTCGTGAACGTCCGGCAGGCATGTCGCAGAGACCTGGAATGAAGAAGCACGCAGTATGCGTACCCAATTAAGTTATAAAAGCCTACAATAATCGACCGCTAGCAGTTGAAATCACTATATACCTCCCTAAATGTGCTTTGTCTATGTGTGTGTGTGTGGTTCTCTTGGGCGAATAGAGTCAGTAGTAATGACTGGCTTACGAGAACCCATGGACAGTTACAGATCAGGGGCACAATATCATGGTTACCTACCGGTTGCCCTATTCCGTTTATTCACTCCTTCACTTGGGTTCAACGGACAAAAGCAAATAAAACTTCCACTCCTCAAAACATGGATGTGTACCATGAAGTAAATATATGTGCAATTACTTAAGAATTACGTTGCTTCTGATGGAATGACAGTAAAATGTCACTCGTATGTGTGTATTTTTCCACTTTTTGTCTGTCCCTTTCAGTTAGTTGTGAACTACAGACGGCTTGTTTTGATCTAGTACTCTTCTATTCTAAAATTAAACGAACAGATGCATGGCAAATTCCCTACTCGATTACAATTTCTGAAACTGTTGACAAACGACTATCATTCGAGTGCGCTTGAACAGAAAAACCAAAGGGATTCGCCCTATTTGATCATACCGGGGTTCCGTATTTTATCGTCTTGTACTGAGTTGAGAGGTTAAACCATCATCCAGGTTCACCTTGATCTGCTCTTTAATATGACAATTTTTTATTATTGTTTCAGTCTCCCGTCATACGTGCACAAGATTTTCATACGATTGATATTTCTACTACCTCAGGCGTAATCAAAGCTATGGAACCCCTAGAAACGGTATGTTTACTTAAATTCAATGACTGTGGGACAGGAAATAATGAGCAACATCAACGGTTTCCTTTTTGAAAATGAACTAATAAGTCATCCTTCTCCTCAAGAAATATATTTCAGCATTCAATTTATAATACAAAATGCGGTTTATTGGATTATTTATTGAGCAAACTGTCAATCCACTTTGGGTGGTTTAGTGCACTAGGCTTAGGACGCATATGGTGGTGGCGGTTGATAACTACAATCACGGATTGGCCAACGCTTTAAGACAAAACAGTTCGGAGTCTTGGGGCCCGGAGACATTTATGGGGACCTGCAGAGCAGAGTAATAACAATCAAGAGAAGTCCATAAAGGCAAGTGATTTATTGGCGGTGTACTAGAACAAGGTTCACACGGTGCTGACGCAAAGTTGGTGTTTACGAGGAATGGATGTAATGTTACTGTAGCAGCTGTTTCATCGGGCGGTGTATGTGCGTATATCCGACTAGCGCCATTTGCGTTTGGTCATTCTCATTCTGAATGCAAAGGATTTTCGTTCATAATGGTGTTTGCGTTTATGACTTGTAATACATTTTGGTTTGTAAGTGATATACATTATATATTCATCACCATCTTGAAATCAAGCTTGGTGCAAACACGTTAACATTACCAGAAAAACAACAAAACATGGAACGGATGAGGTTAACCGGATGGGAAGACGGTTAATAAGTAGAAACCGGAATGCTATTTTTGTTTCCATCGTACATAATTTGATGTTTTGCGTTTACGGGGAACGAAAGTGCAACAGACAAGCTGTACAGCATTCACGCCACTAACTCCTATTCTGAGAAGCGGGAAGCACCAACCGAAGCCAATGCTGATGCCATTTCCTTCATTTCCTTACGTAAGGTCATGGCCTGACCACAGTGCCACTTCTTCCTGCCTTAGTAAACGGTGAGCAGGCATTCGCAAAACATGCCTAAGCCATCGGAGGCGTTGTAGATCGATCACTTCAGCCGGAGGGCAACTATCCATACTCAACATACGACGGGGAACCTTGTCATTGCTCACCCGATCTTTTCACCATACGCGTGCAGCGTTTCGCAAACATCGGTGTCAAACATAGAAAGCCGCCGAGCATCCTCAGCACGAAGTAGCCAGAGCTTGCAACCGAGGAGTAAACACAACGCACTGCGGCGAATTTCACGCGTCCCTTAAAGGAGAGTCGGATGTCACAACAGCGCCGTGTTGGACGTTCGCGAAAGCTGTCCTAACCCTTGCTATCCGTGAGGTGATCTCCTCAACACTACCTCCAGCTATAACCAACCCCCCGAAACTGGCAGTTATTAAAGAATACTAGCTGAACACCACGAGGGTGAGTTCACACACATAATCTTCCCAGTCTCGTAAAAGCACTTTGAAAACCAAGAGCGCAAAGTGCAAACCATACCTGGATATAGTCACCATCACTGCACAGCGTTAAACAGCAGGGCAGCCCCACTGACTACTGCCTATCTCACCATCTTGCACGTGGAAATAGAATGAATACACAGGATGGACAGGGAGTGGACCTACACGCGAGAAAAAAGGAAAGAAAGCCCTAATAGCCAACACACAGAATACACAGTCTAATTGTTCAACGCACACCGATCAACCACTCTCATTCGACAGAAAGTGACAACACGATCACCACTGTTCACGGTTTGCTGCCATATTCTTCAGCGTCTATAACCAACTGATTGACGAATCCTGTGGACCCCAACCACAAAGACGAGAGGCACCTACTTTTCCTAAGTTCCCCGAACATTTTCTCATTCCCAGTTGCCACGTCATCTGTTGGCCTTCAGGTGGTTTCTTCCTAGTCCGAGGGGGAACGGAGAACAGGGCACGTTAAGGTAGACTTGTGTTTGTCATACGTAACACGTGCCCTAACCAACGAAGTCTACTATGCCTTGTACACCGTGATAGAACATTCTCTTAACTAGTGCCCAATACTCGATTTCTGACCTCAGCATTACTCACCCGGTTGTTCCATCCAATCTTAGCGATTCTACGCAAGCATCGATGGTCGGAAACCTCAAGATGACGAACATCTTCCGCATACAGACTCCCTGTCTCGCAATCATACAACAGAACTGTGCACACCGCAGCACAGTAAACACAACATTTCACCTCCAACGAAAAGCCAGGTCAGCACGACAGGTGCTTCAGTTGAGCGTACGCCACTCGACGCCTTGGATATCCGCGTGCTCACCTCTACTACCGTGCTCCTATCCGTCGTCACGCTGGTGCCGAGGCAAGTGAAGCGGTTGACAATCTCTAGCACCTCCCTATCGAGCATCAAGCTGGCAACCGTTGACGTCCAAGCTTGCAACATCACTTTACACCTTGAAAGTGCAAAGCGCATGCCGAATGGAGCTACAGCTCTTGCGAGTCTGTCCGGTGCACGTTGCGCATGCTCTGTGCATTCAAACAAGCAGACAAGGTCGTCCGCATAATCTAGGTCATACAGCTCTTCAGTGTTTGCCAGTTCGACGCCCACATCCCAAGGATGTCACAAGGCATTCTCCATTATCTCGTCCGCGGCCAGAAGTATGAGAGTACAATGATCTCAGTAGGTTCACGAACTTCTGTGGCAAACCTTTCCGGTGAAGAGCACTGAACAGCGTCGCCCGATCAACTGAATCAAAAGTGACCTTGAAGTCGAGCCTAATCAATAATGTCGATCGACGGTGTGTGTGTGTGCAACGCGTTTCAGTTGATTGGCAAAGAATAAAAATCAGGACGGGCCGCCTTCCCTCGCTTCAGTCATCGGACGCTAGACTCCTCATCCACTTTCGATGGGAGCTCAAGTGATACTCTCGGAAGAATCACAGTTGTTGACACGTGAGCACTGACGATAGTGCGCGGCCAGCTATACTGCTCCCTGAAGTATTCGGCCCGACGGTCCACCCTTTCCTCTTTTCTATGAATAGGCCATCGATTTATGTCCCAAATCGTGTCGCTGATCGCGTTTCTCCGTCCACCGGTGTCACGAATGAGTCTAAACAGGCTTCCACTGGTACCTGAAGTAGCTGCTGCTACATTGATCCACCAATTTTCGCAACCCTTCCGAAAGCTTTTTGTAACTTGCTTTTGCAGCTTTCTCCGCATCTTCATCTCCTTACCGTTGGAGAGATGCCGTTTTTGCTCTGTGAGAGTGATCGACTCTTGCGAAATCCGTTGTCTTTGATGGACATCGGATCTAGGACCGCAGGCGAAACCTGCTGCCTCGTGTATTGCCTGCTGGATATGACCCCAATTCTCACCTACATTACTGTTCGCCGTAGATCCTAGCTGCTGTCTTAATTTCCGTTCAAAGCTGATGCGAACTTCTGGATCAGACAAACGTTATGGGACTGGGGATTACTTACAAAACTATTTGACAACAAACCGTCTCGAGTATCGGGCGTGTTATCAATGGGAGCATTGTGGGTGAATAGAAGCGGTTGGTGACAGAAGACAACGGTTGAATAAAACAGAGGGAACTTTGAGCAGTAGCTCACCTATCACTACCCACCCCGCTCGATGCCATAGGCAGCGCGGCTCGGATTTTCCCTCGCGACGACCGATGCAGTATGGAATCCTTTGTATTCGTGCAATTCACGGATGAGTACTTCTACGGTGTCCATCAAGAAAGCGGAGGAACCACTAGGATTCAGAACCAAAGCCTTTAGTCCTAACAAGAACCTATCAACAAGACAGTGGTGTGGCTGGATCCATCATTCTTCCACTGATTTAACTGACTGAGTTGCTAGCTGAATTCGGCCCTCAACCTGAAGATCCAAGTGACTGCTTCGTTAGTCCTTTACTTATTGACCTTCCAAGTATGATTGAATCTTTGACTTGACGTAAGCCATCCTGTATAGAACTTACGATTATAGAGGCACGCAAGCCATCACACCACGTCAAGATACAGTCTGATCGGGATGGTGTCCAGACACCTCAATCGCCAGGTAGTGGAAAACGTGTCGCATTGCCTGTGCATTGTCACTCAGCAAGCAGATTTTATCGGCGCATTTCAAATCTAAAATTCTGCACTGTGGAAGGACTTCAACCCCAACTTCTAGTAGACCAGGAGAGTCATTCCATAGAACATCCTCTGTGGTAAAGTTGATGAAAAATGGGGATATGGAGCAACCTTGACGTATTCCAGTGGGAACAACATAGATTAATAAAAGCTGGCCGTAGACCATAACCCAACATGAGCTCTAGCGGTACAGCTCTTTGAAGACCGACACATACTCCCCAGGTACTCCATTTCTCGACAAACCGTTTCACAGTGCAGCCCTGTCAAAGAAGTCAAAGGCCGTACGAAAGTCAGGGGACACGGAGATCCCTGGTCTGCGGGAGGTATAACGGCGCCTTAGCAACTGTCGGAGGTTCCGGATTTAATTCATGCATCCACGACCATTGCGGAACTCAGCCTGCTGTTCGCGACCACCAGATGTCGCAATATCAGCGTAGACGGGTTTTGAGTTCATTTATCCTTACAAGCCGTGCTTCATTATACTCGCTTCCAGTCAGAGATCGGCTGCCATGCGCCAAAAGGATTTTGTGCGTCACGGCACGACATGACAGAGCACAACTCAAGAGACCAGCGGAATACAATGCAGTCTTGATAAGCGACCTGTGCTGACTGACTTAATCAGGAAGCAGGAATTCTGGCTTATCCAGCTAGCGTGTTTTGGAAGACGGATAAACAAGCTGGTTGGAACAATTGATCACAGTCTAACCGTCGCTGCAGCGTGCATTTAGAGCGCCCACCGAAGCACATGGACAGCTCAGTTCAGTTTATTCAACCATTACTCTCGTCCTTCCGTGCTCTGGTTTCGGTTGCTACCTTCCAGCATCGTCGAGTCCAGGGCAAAAAGCAAAGAAGCATAAAGTGAAAAAGAACCCAAAAAACCAAAGTAATATACGGAAACCAAGAGGAAAAAGAAAGAGTCCCAATGCAACTAAACCTATGGCCGCGATGCCTAGCGATATCACCTAATGTCTCCAACCATTTGATAGGACCCCAACCTGGAAGTCTAACACGTCCTACGTGGCCAAGTCCACTGGTCAAAGTTTTCATAGCTTTCTGCCATGTCATGGACTAACCACCTCGACCTACCTTCCAGTCACTACCTGCCCCAGAGAACAGCGTACGCCGAGGAGGTCTATCGGTCGACATGCGTAACACATGTCCCAACCATCTTAACCTGGTTAGATCCAGTACTTCATCCACAGACTGACCTCTGGTCCCTAACACCTTACGTCTAATCTCAGCATTGCTGATAGTGTTTCCACCATACTCGGACAGTGCTGCGGAGACATCGATGCTTGTACACCCACAGTCTTTGCTTATCTTCTACCCTCAACGGCCATGTTTCTGAACCGTATAAGAGGTCGGACCTAACTACCGCATCGTACACTGTACCCTCAAAGGTCAGTCGGATATCACTCCGGCACCACAGTTGACAGAGGTTGGCAAAAGCCAAACATGCCTTCTGTATGAGCGATAACACTCCATCTGATATCTGTCGACCTGATGGAATGCAGCTTCCCACGTAAAACAAACCCATTCAGTTTTTAACGTCGACTAGGATAGCATTACATCGTGTACACCTCGCTGTCCCTCCTACGGTGCCGACTGCGTAACAGACAATATGTCATTGGTCACTCATCACAAATGACGGGATTGTAATACAAGACCACCGATCGTGCTGGAGCATTCCTACTTGCACTAAAAACAGCTTGGTGCGAGGGGCAGCAAAGTGTACACGGTGTAATGCTATGCTTATCGACTTAAAAAACGAAGAGTGAAGTTTTGAAGTAGAACAGATTTGGATCTTTGTGGTAAACAATAGGAATATCATTTTGTCCACCAGATAAACTGACTCCGTCGGTGTGAACATTTGGCACTCCGGATATCAGGTGTTGACTGGATCCCGAGAACGGCTCAAGTAACGGGCAACAAGCCAACAGTTCCGACGGTTACCAAAAGACGGTTAAAGTCAGCGGAATAGGTGAAGGACGGTTTGTATTGTAGCAATCTCGATCACTTTTACGTTCTAGAGCGACATCGGATGCGATTCTAGCTAAGGGAGCTGAAGGTTCAACCGTGTGCACGCAGAGCAGTCAAAACTGTTTTCCTGTTGGCGGAAACCAAATGTCGCTACAAAAAGCAGACAGACAATGTACAGCCCCGTGGCATCGAACAATAACAAACTGCCCAGATCTAAGTGCTAATTAGTCATGTTTTTCTGTGGTAATTTTTGGTCACGAATTTAAGCAGTCAGACTCATTCACCTCCAGGTCGCTGCAATTATACGGATGCCGGAAATTGGTTTGATAGACTGAAGCAAAATTTTTTATGTCCGTGGTTCACTGCCCCGTCCGTCACAAAAAAGCAAAAAACAGCTACATCGTTCTAAGTTACAGAACTCCGCGTTTGAGGCGAAAATCGATAAACTGTAAAGGCATTAAAAACAGTAAAATGTCTGACCGATCTATAAAAAAATTCATCATAAACATCATACCCCATACAATGTGTTGTTCATAACTGATACAGAGTGAAGTGGGACGAGATACTATAACAATTACATCGACTATGATGAATGGCCCGACTTTGTTTGGTGTACTGATCTCGCGATGGAGACATAGGCATATAACCACGTTCCGAAACAGAAAAAATGTTGCGACCTAGTCTGACGACAGTCTCCACGCATGACCGGCCGTGTGTTGAATCCAGGTTCTCAAACATGGCGCACACCGGTTGACTCAATGACTCGCTGAAGCATGTCGAGTCGCGTAAGGCGCTATCAAAACCAAGGTTTGAATTCCGCCACCAACGGCCACATTACTAGCAAACACCAATATGCTGCTGCCGTCTTGCTCATGGCCACGCTCGACCGAGTGGGTTTCCATCGGAAGTCTCAGAGCTTATTGTGTTGATTATCCTTGATAGCACAGTAAGCCTTTGAGGTAGTGGGATATAACCCCTTGCACGGCACACGTGCCGATGAATTGAGGTGCAACCCTTGTTTCAGGAGATTTTCAAGATACCTTGAAACCGGACAGTAGATGCCACTATCAGTGTATAAAGTTTCACTTAGAATAAAAATGAAGCATTGTGCCCCTATTCAAATTAGATCGTGCTGAGTGAGCAAAATACGGTGATCGAGCTCTGTCAGTAGTGTTTTCCCTCCATTATGTAAACGGCAAAAACTAGTTATGTTAAGTTGTCCGACTATAAAAATGTGGCCCTTCGGTCAGATGTTTCCATATAAGGAAACAGTCTCGCTGAGGAGCCTATTCATACATCTCATATTTGTCATGCACCACGTTCGAAACACCATACAGTCTCGATTTTTTGTTGCCATATTCTACCGTCTACTCCCTACAGGCAGTTGCATGTGTTCTCATCCTATCTGCGCGATTCATGGTTGGCCTGGGGGCCAGATCAGATATCGTTATGATGGCACTGATCAAGCGGTTCGTGTACGCCTTCTGTCAAATAGACCATAAATTTGAACCGGGAGTTCAACTAGTTGCTTCCATGCCCTGCATTCCCCGAGTGTCCCCAATATCACACGACTGCTCTAATGCGGCTGTGAAACTGATGTCAATATTGATAGATTTCATTCGTGCAAAACAATACCTGTCATAAAACTTATCGAGTGGGACCAACAAACACCGAGAACTTTTGCATAGTCTTATCATTCCACCCCAAATTCGTTTGTGATCTTGTCTCCAGTTGACCTGGAATAAACACTACTTTTTAGTGCTTCATTTTTATGTCCGGTCGAATAAAGGGAAAATTATGCGCGTGCACGCTAAAAATAATCACGGAACACGTAAAACGAACCACCTTCGCCATTGGGTTAGAAAAGACTATAGATTTAGATGGGGTGGTCAGGTTTATCGAACAGCAAAATGAGAGGAAAGAACGCAGAAAGTTCACCAAAGCGAAAACCAGTCAAAAGTTATTTAATCTGTGCTTCTTTCCGCCACTGATTAATCAGATGCGGCCAAAAAAGATTCTCATTTAAACACCCAGGACAGGTGCCCGTTAAAGGCACCAAGTAACGACCTGAGTGGTTTGTGCTAGAATGTCTGTATTCTTGTCGCAGCATATGCCGTGCCAGGCACGTGAGATGCCACTGGCCAGATGGACAGGAATTAGGACAAACCAGAGGAATGTCTTCAAATGGAGAACCAGTGGGCTGAAAACAAGGAATGAGGTAAAAGCACAGGTTACCAAATATTATCGGTAAGTTCACGCGGTGGCTTGTTTTTGTGTCTATCAAAAAATGGGCCAACTGCACGAGATTCTAAATATGAAAACAATCATATCAAATGGAAGAAGGATGAACACCAAACAAAAAAGAAATACCTTCTGAGGGCCACTGTAGATTACTGAGCAAACCATACTTTGTCGTCTACATCACGGAAGAGCTGTCCGTAGGGAATCCGACCGGAGCCTTTGACTCAATAGTCTGACCCACAGCGCAGTAGGGTGCTAACCCGCACCGACATTGTAGAATCTAGTCCATCTGTGCATACTAACGGAAATGGCATTCCCCAGGCTACATCGGCGAAGTATCTCGGCCTAATTCCAACACGAAATATGATATGGTCTGACCATATTTCCACCGCTTTGTAACAGTCAGGAAGCCAACTTTTTATGTGTTACGTCCTAACACAATTCCCTACAACACTGTTTAATTCGACGTTTGGTGCACACCTGTATCCTGCCACATTGGCTTTATGGATCCCCTGTAATCTTTCCCAGACTGCCTGCATAGGACTTCAAACTTATCTCCAGGTCGCTGAAGCATATTCTCAGACGCAGCGGCATACCGAATGCACCCTTCTCAGTATTTGGTATCCCATTATTGCGACGCTTGACAAAAACTGTAGAAAAGTATTGGCTGAAGCCACACATTCACTTGTTTGTGATCCTGTCAAATGCGTTTCCTATCCTTACAAACACTTATTTGCTTGTACAAAAGTTCACCAATTTCCCGTTCTCCTATATCTTGCGTGATTTCTTGGCAAGCCTGATTAAACTATTTTTGAGCTGGAGACCACGCTTCCTTGATTTTTTTATATCCTCTATCACAAAATACTTGCAATTACGTGACAGCTGAATATTCATCTCTCGGGCAACAAAGCATTTACTTGACTAGAACCCAGTACGAAAAGGTGACCGAAGTACCAGTGAGGAAACTTCTTATGGTCTGTCAGGTGAGACCGGATTGCTGCTTTGTGTTTGCTGGTGCTCAATTATCGATCCAATTTTCGAATTCAGACCTTAGCTCCATACATCCAGTAAGCAAGCAGAACATGGACGGGGCAGTATCTTTTTGGCTGAGGGCTGCCCAGTTTTAGCGGGCGATAATCGCTCAGAGAAGTGCGATGTCTTCTCCCACCGTCGAGAAAAACAGCAGGTACCCCACTCCTACGTACACTCAGTGGAGGTTTTTAGACCGGGTTACTGTTTCTCTCCGTGTTCATTCGCTAATGCCCAGGGGCATAGTGATTATATTCAGATGCTGCTCAACAACAGATTCAGATCTACTGAATTTCGTCTGGTCTATTGACTTTTCGGCTTGAGGAAGTCATCCTGTTTGGGTCATGTAGGCACGAAAGCCGCTACATTACATCAAGTTACAGTCCAATAGTGATGGGAAGTCGAATTTAATCAGGCTCAAAAACTACCATCGCTTCGAAGTGCACACGATGAATAACTACGGTTATCAATACATCGCTGAAATTAAGGACAGTGCATCTTGAACATGGGTAAAAACGAGAGAAATTCGTTGTTTTGTTATTTTGGTACGCTTTTTTATTGCTTGAAAACCTTCAAACTTCTCCAATATTGGTTTGTCATGAAGAATTTATAACTCTATTCAATACTTAAGTTCAGAATTCGGAACATACTACTGTGGTGTTTGTCAATATACGATTCCGTGTGAAAAACCGCACGGGTTAAGAATGCGCGGGTGCATAACATGATCTCATTGCGCAAATACTCGCACATTTCCCGTTAGTAAACGTTCCCGCGAGCCCTGAAAGTTAGTTAGGCAAATTAGTGGACCTTCATCTCTTAATAAATAATCTTTCGAAAAACCATCGAGATTCCATCTAGACCAACGGCTCTACAACCGGTGAATATTCTAACCACGACTGCATAATGATATTCCCGTGAGTGACTGACTCGTTGGTATTTCATAAGCTCATCAAACGTATACGGAATATTAGCCATCAGACGACCTCATGACACTGCTTGTAATGTTGGGTGTATTCGATTTGGTCTGCAATTGCCGGTAAAGGTACTCTTGACTCTATGTAAAGAGTATTGAGAAAGCAAATAATCGTTGATCGTTTAGAAATCATATTGAACACACAGACCTGAATTTTGTTTGACGAAACGAGGGACGCACTACATAGACCGTGATAACCTCTCAACCATGGTCTATGTGGAATGATCCAACAGGCAATGTGAACGTTCAAACCATTGAAAACCAAGGAAGCACTGTGCATCTGCTACATCCTTGTTGGGAATCGATCATTGCACATCCGCCGAGCCCAAACTAGGACTCGAAGCCGGGATAAACAATCGAGAATCGAACACCACTGAAGTGCGTGCCCTCACGCAGACCGGTCCACAGGCGTGCCTAGCGCTCACAATAGATTAACTGGCGATCGATGTCTGCTGCATAAGTGAAACGCGTATCCAGGATTCCAACAGTGTGATTCAACTAACTGCTCCTGGTATCTCATCGAGGCATTTCCTACGCACTTCAGGAGACGAAGCAGCTAAAGTTGCTGGTCAACGTGGTGTAGTGATAGTCTTGATTGACAAGAATGAGGCTGTCCTTTTAGACTGGATACCGGTTAACAGTCGTTTATGTACTGTAAGACTGCATGGATCAGTTGGCGTTCAAAGGGATAGCTATGCTAAGTGCAGTTAGTTTATCATCACGGGATACGCCGCAACAGGCTGGAGCTCGCCACTTTCGTTCGCAGAAGCAAAGGCTCTGACATTGTAGTGCTAGCTGGTGATTTTATTGCACGAGTTGAAAAACTTAGTGCGTCAGAAGCTTGTTTAGATGGGCGTTGTGCTTTGTCGACTCAGTGCATAGATAACCGGAATAGGCTTCTCCAGTTTTGTGCATACAACCGGTTATTCCTGTCTAGCACCAATTTCCTACACAGCTCGCGTCGCACAGCAACATGGCGCTCTAACGCTACAGGTATTCTGAGTTAGATCGATCATATCACAGTAAGCTACCGGTGGCGCAGTTCTGTTCAGAACCGTAGACCTCATTGGTCTATGTATGTAGGGTCGGACCATGCACTAGTTTTAGTCTGATATATGCTCCAGCAGCGTATTCCGTTATCATGGGGCTAGTCATCGAATGTACTCATCTACAAGAAGGGAATACGCAATGACTGTAGTAACCATGATGGGACTGACTTAATTCAGATAGTCACCAAGGTATTAGCCTCGACTTGGCTGCACCATCTTACACCAGCTCAAGACAGGAACGCCCGCGAAAACACAGGCTGGATTCCGCCTATGCCGAGGATGCATCGGCCAAATTTTTATTCTTCGCCAATCAACTGAAACGCGTTACACACACACACACCGTCGATCGACATTATTGATTAAGCTCGACTTCAAAGTCACTTTTGATTCAGTTGATCGGGCGACGCTGTTCAGTGCTCTTCACCGGAAAGGTTTGCCACAGAAGTTCGTGAACCTACTGAGATCATTGTACTCTCATACTTCTGGCCGCGGACGAGATAATGGAGAATGCCTTGTGACATCCTTGGGATGTGGGCGTCGAACTGGCAAACACTGAAGAGCTGTATGACCTAGATTATGCGGACGACCTTGTCTGCTTGTTTGAATGCACAGAGCATGCGCAACGTGCACCGGACAGACTCGCAAGAGCTGTAGCTCCATTCGGCATGCGCTTTGCACTTTCAAGGTGTAAAGTGATGTTGCAAGCTTGGACGTCAACGGTTGCCAGCTTGATGCTCGATAGGGAGGTGCTAGAGATTGTCAACCGCTTCACTTGCCTCGGCACCAGCGTGACGACGGATAGGAGCACGGTAGTAGAGGTGAGCACGCGGATATCCAAGGCGTCGAGTGGCGTACGCTCAACTGAAGCACCTGTCGTGCTGACCTGGCTTTTCGTTGGAGGTGAAATGTTGTGTTTACTGTGCTGCGGTGTGCACAGTTCTGTTGTATGATTGCGAGACAGGGAGTCTGTATGCGGAAGATGTTCGTCATCTTGAGGTTTCCGACCATCGATGCTTGCGTAGAATCGCTAAGATTGGATGGAACAACCGGGTGAGTAATGCTGAGGTCAGAAATCGAGTATTGGGCACTAGTTAAGAGAATGTTCTATCACGGTGTACAAGGCATAGTAGACTTCGTTGGTTAGGGCACGTGTTACGTATGACAAACACAAGTCTACCTTAACGTGCCCTGTTCTCCGTTCCCCCTCGGACCAGGAAGAAACCACCTGAAGGCCAACAGATGACGTGGCAACTGGGAATGAGAAAATGTTCGGGGAACTTAGGAAAAGTAGGTGCCTCTCGTCTTTGTGGTTGGGGTCCACAGGATTCGTCAATCAGTTGGTTATAGACGCTGAAGAATATGGCAGCAAACCGTGAACAGTGGTGATCGTGTTGTCACTTTCTGTCGAATCAGAATAATCGATCAATATGCGTTTGTATAGTTGAACTGTGTATTTCGTGTGCTGGCTAGGACGGCTTTCTTTCCCTTCCCCATCCATGTAGGTGCACTCCTTGTCCATCCTGTGTATTCATTCTTTCTATTCCTACATGCAGCGTGGTGAGGAAGGCAGCGGTTAGTGGAGCTCGTTCTGCTATTGAACGTTGTAAGGCGATGACGATATAATTTACACCTTTTTTCGCCGGCTATTTTCTCCTGATGTTTTGGTTTGTTTTTGTCTCCATTAAATGACGTTTCAAGGTGGTAACAAAAAGGAGCAAAGACGTGTAAGCTTTAAGGTTGAAAGATAATGAACTGCCCTGTACTTATACTTGGGATTCTGACTGAAAGGTTTGACGTTCCAGACAGCGAACCATTACAACAAAGCGGGAGCGTGACGGAAGTACTCCAGTCCTCTTCATTTTCTCTCTGCTGTTTTCGCTAGCGCACCGACTAGAAAGACGATTTCGCACTTATTGTTTAACCGGATGCTCCTAATGGAATTTGCACAACGCGGACAGGATAGCATTTTTTGAGCTGGAGTCAGTCAAGCATTGGTAGAAGATAGGTGCTCAACAAGTAGTGACGACCTCTGCCACAATGCAGGGAAACACCGAGTAACTTACTTAGCTTGGCCCGTACCAACTGACCGTTCACGCATGACTACATCAACGGGTCAGGAAATCTGTCCCGCGTGGGTATTTGGGCCACAGAGGTTCACAATCCATCAAGTCATGTCAAAGTACAATCGCTTTGTGATGAACCTTCGGATTTACGGAGACCTTATATGGTTCGACTCTAATCCTCAGACTCAGGGTTGTCGGTTCTCTCTAGATAGTGCAGCGGGGCCCGAAAGCTATGGGCTCCTAATCTTCTATACTGGTCATAAGTAGTGATAGACTAAAACAGAGAAAACAGCTAATAAAAATTATTAACACCTACGTTAGACGTACCGTAACCGATTTGGAACACAGACCACAACGAGAAAATGATAACGGAGTTGTGGGTTGTGTCGAACTGTTCTTCTCCGGAATCAATGGTCCAAATGCAATTGGCATGTGAAATGGTGGTGCGAGACTTGTATCAAACTGTCGTACATAGTTCTGATTGATCCAGCGAATGGTCAGTCCTAAACGATTCCATGGCCCAGTGCGTAGCATCAGACTCAGGATTCGAAATCGATAGTCAAAAGGCGTTTCTTTCGGTCGATGACACACACCTCGTTGGCTCAGTCGGCGCGAAAGTTCAGGATTCTGCCATGCCCATTCAAACTTAAATTGTGTTCAACTAGCGATGAAACTTTACAGAAGGAGAAGCTTACGCGTAGAGCGCATATTTCATTAGGGAACCCATGAACAATCAAGACCATATCCCTGTGATGGAACAATCAAATCTGAAAACGGTAAACTGACCATGGGCCTCGACCAGAAGTGTACTTCGCACCACCTTTACAGCGGCCCCCGTTATGCTGACGAATTCTTCTATTTGGGTCCACCGTGAAACCAATGTAGGTTTTCCCCCGATACCTAGCATTCTGTGAAACTAGGAGATAACATCCGAAGAAGTTTTCTTGAATCGTATCTAATTTAGTGGAAGCGTCGTCATCAAAGCACTCCAAACCACTCATCCGGATTTTGAATATGCAGTCTGGAAATGAAACGAGGTGTGCCTGCAGACCGTTTTCTAACGAAGCTAACCATTAAATATCTGGAAATATAAGACTATTTCATTGAACAACTGCAGTGAATTGCACTTTTTCATACTAGTTTTAAAAAAGGAAAAAAGAAAACAACAAGTCATGTCAACTCGACAAAGTTTGTGAATACAAGAGTGCCCCTGGTCACGAAAACCATCCACATACTCCAATGTATCTAACCACTGAGTGGGGGATCCCGGACCTCAAACAGGTAGCCTAACACACGCCACATGGCCAAGGTCACCGGTCAGGCTTTCTATATCTTTTCTTCGTATTACATACCGACTAACTTCTTTGTTAAAAAATGTAGTGATTTACAGTAAAAAAAGGTAAACCCCATAGTTAAAAGACAATGCAAAGGGGATGTGTGTGGACAACATTCAAGTTAGATCCAGTCTGTTGACCCTATTTCTGAAAACAGAAATATACTACGAGGTTGGAAATACGGAGTGTTCCAAAGCTTTGCAGTACGGGGGATAAAGACCGAAATGACGAAGTTCGACATCTAGGAGCAGACATGATATCGGTGACCAGCCGCCTGCATACGAGATAAAAAAAGAGAAAGCCGTGGGAGGGGGAACCGCCGAAGCAAGTTCCAATGTGCAAAAACCAAAAAAATAACAACAGGAAAGAGATAGTGAGACAACTTCCTGCCGATGGATAAGTGGCTGCAGAGTGGTTAACAAAGATCCCTGGCTAACCGAACAGCTTTTCTCTGAACCCCATCAAGAAGAGAAAGAGCGGTAAACGAAGCTCCACCACATGCATGACTGTAGTACCCAAGGGTCAGGTGGATTGGAGCTTTGTAGAAAAGGTGAACCGGTGCACTGCAGCACAAGAGAAAACCAACTTTGCGCGTAGCACGAGGCACGCGTAGTCACAAAAGGAGACCAACAAAGAGAAGTCATGAATAAGCACAGTAAGGGAAGTGACTCTGTGGTGCGAAGGAAAGTAAAGCCAAAATTCAGTTGCGGAGAATAAGCGAGATGTTTGAACGAAACAGGAAGCGAAGCTTTTGAAGCATGGAAACAGGCATGGCTGGTGGAAGCCCACGCAGAGATTTTTTCTAGATCGGAAGCAAGTGATGCATTAAGATCGATGCTGCCGGTGGTGGTGTAAGTGGTGATTTAAGAAAGGGAGCAGTGCACGGTGTCATCATCGACAAAACAGGTGGGCACAAGTATGGGACCTTAGGGAACACCAACATTCATAGGAAACGACTGAGATAGAGCGCCATCGACTCGGATGGAGATCGTTTCCTTGCTGAAGAAGCACGACATCCACGACACGACAGCCGGATGGAACCCGAACGAAGACAATTTCGACAGCAGACCTTCGTGCCAAACTCGGTCGAAGGCCTTTGAGGGGTCGAGCGAGACCAGGTGAGTTTCTCCGTGGTTATGGAGTGCGGCTAACCAGGAGTGTGAGATGACCGCTAGTAAGTCACCCGTAGGTCGACGCCAGAGGAATTCACATTGACGGTCACTCAGCTAACCTTCACGTTAAATGAACGAACGAACGCAGCTGATCGGAGATAACGGGTTCAAAAACCTTCGAAAAGAGGGTGATGAGACGATAGTTGTTGGGATCAGATGGGTCATCATTCGGGACAGGAAAAATCATTGTCAATTCGGTGAAAATGGTGTGCCGAAGGATCCTACCTGGGGACATGCGCAACGTGTACCAACCACCTTAGCCTGGTGGGTTTGAATGTTCCATCTAACAATTTGGTTCGTCTGCCTCACGTCAGCATTGTTGATACGGTCTTCCCACCAAATTCGAGCAATGCAGCCGACAACCTTCGCATATCCTTGAGTCGCAGAAGTAAAATTTCGGAGTCGTAAAGAACTGGTTTGACTGCTGAAACGTTAACTTGACTCCCGATAGATAAACGGATGCCACGTCGACGCCACAGATGATTGAGGCTGACAAAATTCAACCGCACCTTCTGTAAACTTGAAGACAGGTCATCCGACATCTGAGTGAAATGCAGCTACCCAGATAAAAGAAATAATGTGTTTGGTCTATAGCGCTCTCACATACCAGAAGGTTTGGTATTGGAACAGTCTAGTTCGGAAACAGCATCCTGCACGTTGAAAGTGAAGAAGGCATATTGAACACTGCTACAGAGCTGTTCGAGCTTTCCAGAAACGCTTCAAAACTACCTGAACCTCGACTGGGAACTACATCGTCTACATATGTTAAGTCTGACACTTTTCCGCCTGGGAAAAGTCCAACATTGCTACCATCACACAACAAATGGAGTCTCCAGGACCACGGCAATTATTAAGGTTAAGATAAAAGGAAAGATAGGGCAACCGTGATGTCCATGACTTCTCGTAGTAACCTCGGGTGAAAGATCGCCGTACGCCTGGATTTCATTTTGGCTATTCAAGTATATGTTCTTTGGTGCACCTATCAGCAAGAGGTAATGCCAGAGAACTGTGTGGTCGAGTAAATTGAATGCTGTGTTCATAATGAGAAAAACATAGGCAAACGGTGGTGTAATACGACTGGATTCGTTTTTCTCATTTTTTTTTTCTTACATGCTTGCGCATGAGAGCAGTGGAAAGGGCATCCTCCCCATAGCCACGAAGGCCCGCTGCACTACTGGATATAACCGGTAGCCAGACCCACAGACTTGGAGTGGCGAAGAACCACATAAGGTCCCAATAGGTCGGCTGCAGCAGATAGCACAATACAAGAACACGGGAAAGCGCGATGCTGCATGATTAAGATAATATTCGTCGGGAAATCTCACGTACACTAATGTAAAAGAAACGGAAATACACCAAGCACCAACGAGATTATTATAGTCAGGCTACCAAAAATTTTCCCCGGTCAGAAAAAACCGAGTTAACTAGCGGTGAGTGAACAGAATACCTTCGTGGACTAATATATTTCACTTCGTGAACAATATGGACGTGTATGCTGTCCTCTGGTGCTAATTAGCTGAGCATTTTTATTTTCCAAGGAACATTACAAATAAACTGATCAGTGTCCACTCTTTGTAGCAACTTCTAGTAGTTCATCAATAGGCAAAGCAGATATATCAGTTACCAGCTATGACATCATCTTATTTGGTGATCCCGACACGTTTTCCACCACAGCCAAAATGGATTTTGGCGCTGCGTGACAGCTTGCGTGCTTCCGCGATCTAAATGCTTACCCAGGATGGCTTTCTTAAGCCGGAGATGCGATCATGCCTGACAGGTCGATGGGTAGAGGCCGGACGAAGTCCAGTCTGAGAACTAGGTTTTCTGCAACACCTGGTTCTAATCACTATGATCATGGAGGGGGCACTGCAGCGAATAAACATGGAGAGAAATAGTTTGCCGGTCTATAAACCTCCACTAAATGGACACAGGAGTGGAGCACCCGAAGTTTCTCTAGACGGTGGGAGAAGTCGTCGCACTTCATTGAATAGCTATCGCCCGCCTAACCTGGGCAACCCCCAGCCCAAAGGATGCTGCCTAGTTCACGTGCCGCTTGCTTCACTGGGTACATGGGGCTAAGTAGTGAATCCGAAAGGCGGATCAATAACAGCACTAGCAAAGACAGGTCAAAGATAAGATCAACTATCACGCCTCATGTAACAAACCAGAAGAATTTCCTCCACGATTCTCCGGTCAGGTTCTCGTGTTTGTTTAACGCTCCACTGCCTTGTGGGTCAGACTTTTGAGTCACAGGCTCTGGTTAGGGTTTCCAAAGAAAAACCATTTTTCGGTTTCAGCAGCTGCGAAGTACGATTTGCCAAGAAATGTTCAGCCTCCCTGTGCACGGCTTTACTCTCTCCTTTTATTCAGGCCTGATCAGTTTTCAGTTTATTCGGTCATTATTCTCGTCCTTCTGTGCTCTGGTTTCGGTTGCTGCTTTCCAGCATCGTCTCTTAAAGGGCAGAAAGCTCAAAAGCATCAAGTGAGAAAGATCCAAAAGATAAAAGTAATGAGCGGTAATCAGGAAGACAAAGACAGAGTCCGAATGAAACTGCGCCACTCACTGCGACACCTAACCATATCGTTTATTGTTTCTAACCAGGTCGGTCACACTCAGTGATTTCTTAACGAGGACTTGAATTTGCGCAGAAACCTACAGCACCTTCGCTGTAAAGGGCCTTACCAACTTTTCCTCTTTAAACTGAAGATAAATATAAAAGGCCACGGGTATTTATGGCTCTGATGCAACAATAGTTCAGGAGTCAAGTATAAATTGAATGCACTCCTTGAGCCTAAATGTTCATTCCACTTGGCTGCCTTTAACGTCCGCATACCTTTTCAGATAGGACAACAGGTTGCTTTCCATAAGACTCTTGACACTGTTAAAATAGATATATGCTGTTTCTCCGAAACACGCATACAAGACCCCATTTCTGTGACCACTCTTTACACTCCAGATTCAACCTCAGTCTCTCGCTCTACTCCACATGTCGGGTGATCCGGTTTTTAGTGCTCGTGGTCAGGCTGGCGTTGGGATTGCTTTGAGCTTGAAAGCTGAGCGTGCACTGCTAGACTGGATTCCAGTCAGCAGTCGGTTGTGTGCAGCTCGGTTGGACAGTTCTGTTCGTGTCTGTGTATGCGCCAACTGACTGCAGTTCCTCCGAAACTAAGGACGAATTCTATCAGGATTTGTCTCAGCTACTTCGAAGCGCACGTTCAACGGACATGGTGGTTATTGCTGGGGATTTCAACGTCCAAGTTGGCTGTTTGGAAGATTCCGAGAGGCCATACGTACCGATAACGGTGACCGTCTCATCCAGCTGTGTTCCGACCACATATTGTTTCTGTCAAGTACGAACTTCTGCTATAAGAAGCGGCATGGACTCACATGGCGTCCTCCTACGTCTTCACACCGTTTAACTCATACTGACCATTTGTGACTGATCACCGCTGACGTGAACCAATTGAAGACTCGTTCATTTTGTTCTACGCCTGTGGACTCAGATCTCGCTTTGATACATGCTCACTTCCGTTTACATCTCGTCCGTGGTCGCACCAACGTAAATACCACCCGTCCCGCTTAGTTGCTTCAGGACGATAATCGGCGATATGACGGAGCTGTATATGCAGTTATCGACGCAGCCGGATTTCCAGGACCCAGATGAACGCTGGCAACAGATCAAGGAAGCTTTGTACGGGGCTTCGCCTGTCACCCAAGAATCTGGTACAAGTAGGCCTCACAAACGATGGATATCTTCGCTCTGTGAGATGCTTGCAAATCCGTCCCTCCAGATACCACATTCAATGAAGTGCGCAAAATCCTGAGACGCCAACTGATTAGGAGCCTGAAGAATGACCGCCAGCAGTGGTGGATTGCGAAATGTAGGGAAATTGAAAAGGTTGAGTCCATTGGCAATACTCGCAACCTTCACCCGAAACCCGGTGTAAGTGAGTTAATTAATGAATCCGACGGCTCACTCATTCACTCTCACGGACGTCGTCCCGATCTTTGAGCGAAGCAGTTGAGAGAACCGTTCAGTTGGCCATAGCAATATCGTTCAGTTTGGACCCTGAACAGATCTCCATTTGGGGCTTTCAAAATCGTGTTCTCTTCACTGCTTCAAAAAGAACTCTTCTTTCAACTTCTCTCAAACATCACCCCTTTTCTCCCCAATTAAATTTTGATTTGGTTCCTCTTTGCTCCTCCAAATGGGTGCCTTTTCTGGGTCTTTCGACCATCTCCTCTCTATCTTGATCTTCATACGTATGTTTACTTGCTTCTCGTGCAGCGCGCAAAATTGGTTTTCTGTTCCGCGTCAGATGTCCCTTCAAAAAATTCTACCTCCTCTTACTGTACAAAGCTCAAATTCGTCCCACACTGCTGCCACGTGTGAGGTGGAGCTGTCTTCACCTTTTCTCGACCGGGTCCAACGTAAAGCAATTCGCCTGGTAGATGACCCAGTTTAAACATCCAATTCGCAGTCGCTTGCCCATCGCTGGGTAATTGCTTCGTTATTCTACCGCTATTATTTTGGGTTTTGATCCTCCAAGCTTCCCTCGGCTGTTTCTATTCCCATTGCTTTTCAACACCGATCCCCAGGACATGCACCTAGTGACCCCTATCAGGTATCTGTCCTCGATCTCGGGACCTCGACCTTTCAGTCCTCTTTTTCCCCCGGACGGTTAACTTATGGAACACACTTCCCCTCTCTGTCTTTTCACTTATCTACAACCTTTCTCTTCTTAGAAGCGGAATCAACAAAACTGGTTTTGACGTGAATGTTCCCTACAGACTCTTCTTCCGGTATGGGGTTCACCCCTTTTACCATAGTTCACTTCGTGTGTAGTAAAAAAGTACTCATCCCAATCAAGGAGGATGCCGCCGCGAAGGTGATGTGTGGACTATATACTTACTCTCCGCCGAGTATTAGAACATCGACACAAGCTTCGAAAACTGATACCAGCCTGTTTTGTTGATGTTTCCATAGCATTCGACTCAACTGGCAGATATGCTCTGTGGACAGTTCTGCACGCTCAATCGGAAATACCGTCGGTCCCGCGCAGTTGATTCTAGACGATAACCAGCGATACAATTTCCAGACGAAGCTGTCTACGCAGTTATCGATGCAGCCGGATGTTCAGGACCCAAATGAACGCTGGCAACAGGTCAAGGAAGTTTTGTATGCCGCTTCGAATGCCACCCCGGACTCTGGTTCAAGTCGGTCTCACAAACAATGGATATCTTCGACATCAGTTGCTCTGTTGGACGTTCGCAGATCCGTCCATCCGGGTGCCATGTTCAATGAAGTGCGTAAATCCCTGAGACGCCAACTGACTAGGAGCCTGAAGAATGACCGTGAGCAGGAAATGGAAAAGGCTGAGTCCATTGGCAATGCTCGCAACCTTTTCCGTTTGATTAGAGGTGCCGGTCCACGGAAACCTGGTGTAAGTGAGTTAATTAAGGAATCCGACGGCTCACTGATTCACTCCCAGGGACGTCGTCTGGAGCGCTGGGCGGAGCACTTTAGGGAACAACTCAGTTGGCCCACTTCAACGGTGGACCTTCCAAATATACCGGTCAGAAAAACAATGCAGCTGGATATCAGTCCTCCATCAGAGATGGAGATAAGGCGGGAGATCGGTTATTTGAAGAGGTATAAAGCCACTGGACCGGATGGGTTGTTTCCATCTTTCTTCAAGGATGGAGGCGAAGCTTTCGTTTTGGAGTTAACAAAACTCCTCCAAGCTATTTGGGGTAGTGAGCAGATTCCCAGGGAATGGTGTGAATCGGTGATTGTGCCGATTTTACAAGAAAGGTGATAGATCCTCTAGTGAAAAGCACAGAGGAATTAACTTGGTGAGTATCGCGTCTAAACTGCTCATTGGGCTTATTCACCACCGACTATCCAATGCACGCGAAATGTGTACGCGTGAGAATCAAGTAGGTTTCAGACCCGGTCGGGGTTGTATCGACCACATCTTTACTCTTCGGCAAACCTTAGAGCACAGGCACGTCTTTCGTAGGCCCACAATCTGTGCCTTCCTTGATCTAAAAGCGGCGTTAGATTCATTCGACCGCACAGTTCTCTTGGGCTGCCTCTGTAGGTGTGTCAGAGAAGTTTGTTTCTCTTTTCCAATGCTTGTATGCGAACAGCCGAAGCCGAGTTAGTGCTTACGGCGATCTTTCCCCCGAGTTCATCACATAAAGTGGTGTTCGTCAGGGTTACCCTCTTTCGCTCTTCTTCTTCAATTTTGTAGTTGAACTGATTCTTGAGATAGCCCTATCCTCGTGTGAGAATAGCGGCATCGATCTTTCCTCAGGCAGTAAACTGTGACTTGGAATATGCGGGTGATATTATTCTTCTGAGTGAAGATCCAGATAAGTGGCAAGCTTTCTCGGATAGCCTGAACAACAGCGTAGCGATGTTTGGGATGCGTTTTGCATATGGAAAGTGTAAAATGCTGCTGCGGCACTGAGTTGGCGCTACACTAAACCTCTTTTTGGCAGGAGGAGCTCTAGATGAAGTGGATGACTTCTGTTACCTGGGCAGGTACATTTCACCAGGTGGACAGATAAAGGATGAAGTGTTATCGCTCATACAGAAGGCATGTTTGGCTTTTGCCAACCTCTGTCAACTGTGGTGCCGGAGTGATATCCGACTGACCTTTGAGGGTACAGTGTACGATGCGGTAGTTAGGTCCGACCTCTTATACGGTTCAGAAACATGGCCGTTGAGGGTAGAAGATAAGCAAAGACTGTGGGTGTACAAGCATCGATGTCTCCGCAGCACTGTCCGAGTATGGTGGAAACACTATCAGCAATGCTGAGATTAGACGTAAGGTGTTAGGGACCAGAGGTCAGTCTGTGGATGAAGTACTGGATCTAACCAGGTTAAGATGGTTGGGACATGTGTTACGCATGTCGACCGATAGACCTCCTCGGCGTACGCTGTTCTCTGGGGCAGGTAGTGACTGGAAGGTAGGTCGAGATGGTTAGTCCATGACATGGCAGAAAGCTATGAAAACTTTGACCAGTGGACTTGGCCACGTAGGACGTGTTAGACTTCCAGGTTGGGGTCCTATCAAATGGTTGGAGACATTAGGTGATATCGCTAGGCATCGCGGCCATAGGTTTAGTTGCATTGGGACTCTTTCTTTTTCCTCTTGGTTTCCGTATATTACTTTGGTTTTTTGGGTTCTTTTTCACTTTATGCTTCTTCGCTTTTTGCCCTGGACTCGACGATGCTGGAAGGTAGCAACCGAAACCAGAGCACGGAAGGACGAGAGTAATGGTTGAATAAACTGAACTGAGCTGTCCATGTGCTTCGGTGGGCGCTCTAAATGCACGCTGCAGCGACGGTTAGACTGTGATCAATTGTTCCAACCAGCTTGTTTATCCGTCTTCCAAAACACGCTAGCTAGATAAGCCAGAATGCCTGCTTCCTGATTAAGTCAGTCAGCACAGGTCGCTTATCAAGACTGCATTGTATTCCGCTGGTCTCTTGAGTTGTGCTCTGTCATGTCGTGACGCACAAAATCCTTTTGGCGCATGGCAGCCGATCTTTGACTGGAAGCGAGTATAATGAAGCACGGCTTGTAAGGATAAGTGAACTCAAAACCCGTCTACGCCGATACCGCGACATCTGGTGGTCGCTAAGTGGGTCAGAGAGACGGTGCTACCGCCGTGTGAAATTCCTTTGAGCTCTTCTCTCTCATTCAAGTCCTCGTTAAGAAATCACTGAGTGTGACCGACCTGGTTAGAAACAATAAACGATATGGTTAGGTGTCGCAGTGAGTGGCGCAGTTTCATTCGGACTCTGTCTTTGTCTTCCTGATTACCGCTCATTACTTTTATCTTTTGGATCTTTCTCACTTGATGCTTTTGAGCTTTCTGCCCTTTAAGAGACGATGCTGGAAAGCAGCAACCGAAACCAGAGCACAGAAGGACGAGAATAATGACCGAATAAACTGAAAACTGATCAGGCCTGAATAAAAGGAGAGAGTAAAGCCGTGCACAGGGAGGCTGAACATTTCTTGGCAAATCGTACTTCGCAGCTGCTGAAACCGAAAAATGGTTTTTCTTTGGAAACCCTAACCAGAGCCTGTGACTCAAAAGTCTGACCCACAAGGCAGTGGAGCGTTAAACGAACACGAGAACCTGACCGGAGAATCGTGGAGGAAATTCTTCTGGTTTGTTACATGAGGCGTGATAGTTGATCTTATCTTTGACCTGTCTTTGCTAGTGCTGTTATTGATCCGCCTTTCGGATTCACTACTTAGCCCCATGTACCCAGTGAAGCAAGCGGCACGTGAACTAGGCAGCATCCTTTGGGCTGGGGGTTGCCCAGGTTAGGCGGGCGATAGCTATTCAATGAAGTGCGACGACTTCTCCCACCGTCTAGAGAAACTTCGGGTGCTCCACTCCTGTGTCCATTTAGTGGAGGTTTATAGACCGGCAAACTATTTCTCTCCATGTTTATTCGCTGCAGTGCCCCCTCCATGATCATAGTGATTAGAACCAGGTGTTGCAGAAAACCTAGTTCTCAGACTGGACTTCGTCCGGCCTCTACCCATTGACCTGTCAGGCATGATCGCATCTCCGGCTTAAGTAAGCGATCCTGCATAGCTGTTTCGATCATGGAGGCACGCAATCACACCACACCAAGGTGCAATCTCGTCGTGATGGATTTAAGATCGCTGGAACACGCCACGGGTTACTGTTGCTCCGAAGAAACCAGTAGTTTAGGAGGACATAAACCAAGTGCACTGCTTCGGGCTACATGTTCACTTCACTTGACTGTCTTCAACGTCCGCACACTACATCCGATAGGGTAACAGGATGCTCCCATTATAACTCGTGAAACCTCCAAAAGAAATGTATAGTATGTCGCCGAACCACGCATACAAGACCCAACACCAGCGATCAGTCTTCGCACTCAGATAAAACCTACGTGTCGCCTCATTCTTCGTGTGTTTAGGCTGGTGCTGGGATCGCTGAGAACGAGAGTTGAGTGTGCGCTGCCAGACTGGATTCCAGTCAGCAGCTGATTGTCTGCAGTTTGGTTGGGCGGTTCTGTACGTGTCAACAGCAAAAGACCGAAGCGTCGATGCTTGTTCGCCATATTTGGGTATGTCCTCACTGACTGGAGTTTCTGCAGAACCTACAGTCTATTTGAAGAGGCTCACACAAGAAGAGTGAGGGCTGAGTGACAACATAGGTCCATATCGTATATTGCATAGATTAAGAAAGTACCTTCATTGACAAGTACGTTGTTTATTCTTATCAAAGACCACAATAAAAGGCATATAATTACATTTCTCCTGGAACTTAACAATTATCTGCTATTACTTACGGATTACACATCACAGATTTCTGTCGTCAACTGCCACAGTATTGTGAGCAATGCCCACACTTACCCGCATCACTGTGAGGAATGCGGCACTGAGATCATCTACCACCGGTAAAAAGATGGTTCGGTGAAAATAGACGTTTTCATCGACCTTCAGCAGAAGCATTCAATTTTAAATTTACGGGGTAATTGAAAAAATAAGAGAAATAAAGAAGTGAAGTAATTATAATCGACCGGCGATAGCCAAACGGTTGTCACCGTGGACTCTGGACAATAACGACCCGGGTTTGATTGTCACCACCACCGGTCCTTTTCCCACTTGGTAGCCTCTCACTGGCCGCAGTCCCCCCTGAAATGTCGTACACTGTTGTATAATAAATAAGAAAGAAGGTGAAGAATGTCCTTCTTTGAATAACTGAAAGGCTTGTAACACGGGGGCGAACGCGACCACGACACGACGGTGTAGTGGCTCTTCGCTGACACCAAAATATCAAACTCAGATTAAAATGTAACTGCCAGTCCAGAGCTTGGGTGTGCCTTGTCCATGAATAGATATCTGTACCTAAGTCTGCTATCGGAATGATAGTTACTCTTCAGTTTATTCGGTTCCGGCATCAGGTTTTCAACGAACTACATCGCGATCCGAATTACGAGGATGTATAGTTATAGATATCTTACAACCAGACACAAGGTACTTAATTGCATCAGTATGGTTTAGGGTGGACGTCTCAGGCTTCGAGATGGCCAGTCGCCCTGAGCGCCTCCCGAAATGCCCCGAAAGGACCCTGCGTCTCCCACAGCCTCTGTTGAGAAAGTCCTGCACACTGCCTTGTCGTGGTGGAGGTGTTTCGATAGAAGTCTGGGGACGAAGGCGAACTCTTGGCGCTCTCCATCGGGTTGGCTGACTGATAGTCAGTCTAGGGGAGATGGCTAAACCCTGATTCCAAACCAACCACAGACGGCGTACGAAATATATAGCAATGTGCTCACTGACATCTGTGGCAGAGAGTATAATGGGAAACTAGGATGTCTGACCTCATCCGAAGGGCGTATGAACTGAGCAATCAGTCAGTGGGTTAAGGACCTCGCGCTTCGTCCAGCTGCCTTGACGGTTAAACATTGGATAACTAAAGGCTCCGTTTGTGAACTCCTAAGAAAACCACCTGCTTTGGCTTGGGCAACCCGGCAGTATTGCGCCCACAAACAAAACAAATCATCGATTTTTTATTGGCTGACTGTCCTTTGGACTTCACCTTTCACGCAAAAACCTCAGGCCGTTGGACCAACCTGCACTCTGAAGCACCAGACTTCTGTTTCGCTCTTGTTAGAGCTCATCAGTGGTGCATATCCTCTGCCACACCCAAGGTTTGAACCCGGGCTCTTTCACATTAAAGGTGTGTGTTACCACTGCGACACCCCGCATATATATCACGCAGTTACTTGGGCGTAGTGTGTGGGATTGATGATACTTTGTTGACTGACTGAACAGGTTTAACTTGGCGATTCGGATCAACCCGGAAGGGAGAGAGGTGGCGCAGTGGTAACACACACCTTCGAAGTGACGTGCACGGCTTCAAGCCCGCGGTGGATTCCGCGCGAAGAAGAACGCGATAACAGTTTGTCCCTTCTAGATATTCTATTAACCAGGCGTCAGGATAGGACTCTACAGCGCAGAACCCATCGAAAAGCAACGTGGGGCGGACGTTATGTACAATTCTCCAGCTTCACCCCAGAGGCTTACAAACGTGGATTGGTCAAAACTCTCTTAAACAGAGCCCAGAAAATCTGTACAGAAAATCAAATACAAAACGAAGAGGAGTTTATAAAAAGAACGCTGCTGGCCAACGGTTATCCGGAGAACTTTATAAGACAACATCAGAGGCCGAGACTTGTGCGCGCGAAAAAAATGAACGTGGAGAAGAAGCGAGTTTTTATCATTTTGCCTTTTAAAGGAGATCATTTATTCAATCAAATAAATTGTAATCTCAAGTCAGCTCTGAGGCACACATACACAGCGGCGCAATTGCGTTTTCTGCAGACGACCAAAAGGTTATGTTTTCAAAATCACTCAAACAGTCTTTCTGATCCCAATGTCTCACATATTGTCTATCAGTTCACTTGCAGTTGCGGTGACGCATACATTGGCAGGACGGATCGTTGTCTGACTCAACGAGTGTCAGGACACACATCCAAATGGCTGTCAAACTTGATGACGCAACCTGCTAAGACAATACACAACGACGTGAAACCGCCAGCTTCCTCGATTGCAAGACACCTGATTGCATCAGGTCACAAAGTTGACCTGACCCAGTGTTTCAAAGCATTGTTGCGCAATCCAACACCGAAACTATTAGCGTTCAGTGAAGCTATTTTAATCATGATGCATCAGCCAGCACTCTGTACACAAAAACGATTGACTCAAAATGTTTGTTTATCCTGGCGTTAACACGACAGACTTCACTCTCCCCAACGTACGTACTGTAAGAGCTTTCGATCGTGCCTACTTTACTGTTGCACTTACCCCCCTACCGTACCATGTATATATACTGACACGTTTTACGTCCGCAGTTGACAAGAGTAAACGAAATGTTTGCATCTCGCGACTTATGTCTTCTCTTAAATAGTTGACGTAAAATTACCGAGAACATCTGTAATTAAGGATAGAGAACCGGAGTGGAATGACTTACCGGTGGTTCAATAACGTTCATCAGAGGTTTAGTTCGGATCCCTCAATTTGTTTGTTTGTCGCCATCATCCCGGATGATAAAGTCTCCCTCTCCACTGATGGTCTGAGCTTTCTCTCGTTGGTTGGTCATCGTGAAGGTCATCAACGCCGGGCATGCTTTTTGGGTACTTCAGGGGTCACTCAAACTTTGTTTTATTATGCCACTTTCATGCATACAGTCTAAAAATGGCTTTAGTCTATAAATTAATCGACGGATGTAGTGAAAGCCACTTTCGACGTTCTAGAACACTGGACTCATTTTTTCATGTCAGTAAAAGCTTAATTCAGACAAAACGCATTGTATCCACACTAAAAAATTTCATTACCAAATAAAAAAGCTACTTCGTCGATTAGCAAATTTACACAACTTCGACTTCTTTTTGACCGAAATTTTTAACTGCCCTGCTAGCACAAACTGTGTTCGTGCACACTTTTTCTGCAAAAGAAAAATGTGCGCGATGTGCGTTTTTAGTCACTGTTGACAACCGCCATGCACAGAGTTGGTGACCAATCAGCGTGCTTGCCTGTAGACCAACAGGTGTGAACGATTTTCGTACTTTCAACCCCGGGGTGGGAATTAAAATGCCTCCTCAGCGAATCACACGCGCGTAACGCATCTCTATGCGACTAATCAGCGTCATTCCCCAACCCACCCCCAACCGTACCCTATGAAGGCGAATCTAACGTACCTTTCATTTAATTCGTTCGCAATTTAATGATACCGGCCAAACACACGGAAACTAATCTGTCACCCTTAGGCGATTTTTCCAACCGTGGAAGTTGGCAGTCGCTAACTATTTTTATCCCAATAATTCCTTCCCTTGCATAACCGAACAGTAGCGCTGACGCGAATGCATTTACTTCAGTTAGCCCACAATCGGAATTGGAAATACAACGCCGTGTGAAATATGCATTAAAAACATTTATTATTACAGTTGATTGGTACAAAGTTAGCGTAGTGAACTAAGTGGCATCCAAGTCCACGTCGAGATTGACCACTTGTGTTATTTCGTTGTTGGTTTCCTGTCACGGAAATAACTATTGAATTACCGGTTGGCGGGCTCCCAGTGAGTGCTCACGTAACGGTTGCTTTTTGTGTTCACCAAACTTCACCTCCCGCAGATCCTTAAATGTGGTTAGTGTCTCACTTTTCTAACCCAATACTTTCAAGCTATTAGTTTCTTCATGTTTTATTGTTTCATATAAAAGTTTAACTTTGACTTGACGCATTAGCAATGAGTTTAGACGAAAATAAACCACATGAGTTTTCGAAAACTAATACATTAGGACGCATCGCAGTGGAAGAGGCAATCAGTTGCAAAAAAAATTGGGGTTATGGGCTGAGCCCATCTGGACCCGGTAGCGGCGCTCATCTTTTTTAATGGAACCGTCATCATGCCTAACATTTGCCCATCCGGGGCCCTACTGAGCGTTCTGCTTGGGTCAGGGACCAACGTCCATTGGAGGTATTTATAAAGTTCAGGGACGGGTCAGTGTCCATCTCAAGAGGATGACTCGCACTTGCTTCGTCAGTGTTTCCTCTTGCGGGCGTGGCCGAAATGGCATCTGAAAGTGAAAGCTGCGCGCGCATGCCCGGGTAGAAAATCTGGCTGCGTGAATTTCGCTAAACGAGACGCCTCAAAATTTAAGCCTCCTCTATTGTCTAGTGATCTACCTTCCAGTTCACCGGCAATAACAGAAACTAAGTACTACCAAGATTTGTACCCTATACCTTCTCCATTTGTCAGTTCAGTTCAGTCTGCACAGGATTAAAGTAGCCAAGACCAATCGTGCGTCCAAATCCTTTTGTCGGCGAGTTCCCTTGGCTCCCAACACTGCGCGTTGAATTTTTTGCCTGAAAGGCAAAATTTGAGAGGCAGTATCACCTTCACAGAAATAAGTCCACTGAAAAAAATACCAGGGGCCCATTACCTTACCCTCGTTCACACAGCTAGCTCTGGGAACGCTGTGTTCCAGCGTGAATCTAGGGCATTCTTGAAAGTTGGCACACTGCTGCATCCAACAGCATCCTCTGACAGTCTATTCCACATAGGTACAACCCTATGTGTAAAAAATTTAGCCTGTATGTCCAGCTTCCAGTAGGCCCTCTGTAGCTTAAGACTATGTCCCCTGGTGCCGCACTCACGGGCAGAAACGAACAAATCACCCATGTCTATACCAGAGAGACCCTTTATGATCTTGAACGCTTCTAATGGGTCAACTCGGCCTCTACGCCGCTCTGAAGAGAATATATTACCATCCTCTAGACGCTGGGCGTAAGATTTTTCCCTCTGACCGGTGATCATTTTAGTTGCGAGTCGCCACACCTCCTCCAAGTACTCCTTATCCTTGCGATAATAGGGAGCCCATGCCCGCATAAAATACTCCAGAAGAGGTCGCACCAAAACCTTGTAAAACGGAAGACTTCTGGATTTTGCATGTGATAGCATTGCATACCCTAGTTAGTACCCCTCTGGCCATATTGGCAGCTCTCTCGCACTGCTTTGAAGGCTTGAAGTCCTGTGTGACTATCACACCTAGGTCTTTTATCTCCGACACTCTTTGAAACGGAGTACTGTTCGCCTCGTCTATGTTGGTGGTCAGGACTTGGCATTTTAAGATATTCAGTGGTAAATCCCATCGTTCTGCCCATCTGAGCACCGCATTTATATCCTGTGCTAAATCGCTTCCCACTGTCTTCACATTATCTGCAAAGATGAAACAGGGGTTGCTCAATCCTTCTACCGGGTCATTTATATACAGGAGGTAGAGCAAATGTCCCAGTACTGAACTCTTTGGCACACCAGTGTTAACTTTCTTCGGCCTCCATAGATAATCGCCCACCTTCACACAGAAACTACGATTCCTTAGAAAGTGTTCTACCCAATCACTTACTTCCTCGATTATCCCAAAGGTTTGCAATTCGTGGTCCAGCAGGCGACGACTCACGGAGTCGAAAGCCTTATTGAAATCCAAATAACAAACCCCCACTGTCGTATTTTAATCTATTCGTCTCGTGGTCTCGTCTAGGAACATCAGTAGGTTTGTCAAACAATCTTTTTAGCAAACCCATGTTGTGTAAGCGTCAGTAGGTTGTTACTGACCAGATGCAGGCACAACTGTTTTCTGGTTATACGTCACAAGCACTTGCACCACACTGATGTTAGGCTGACCGGTCTATAATTCTCCGCCTTCTGCCTGGATCCTGTCTTATGTATTGCTACGACGATGGCTTTACGCCAGTCCTCCGGCACCTCACTCTCCCTCAGAGACGCTTCGTACAGCTGGGTAACAGCCCCTGACAAGATATCGGAAAGAGGCTGAACAATCGCTGGGTGGATTGTATCCGGTCCACCTGCTTTGTGCTTGCACAAAGATTTGAGTTCTTGGAGCACATTGTCCTCACTTACGGTAAATTCCTGAAATACTGGCGTACTCCCTATATCTGATCCCGCCGCGCTAATCATCTGGTCCTGTCAATACACGCTCTTAAACAACGCAAGCAAGGTTTCTGCCTTGTCTTTACCGTCGAGAGCAATGCTTCCGTCTGGCATTCCCACTGAACTACCTTCCGGACCGCCGGTAAAACTCAGATAACGAGATAAATACAAGACCCAGGGCTTTTCTGGCTTCAGACCAGATAGTCTGTTCCAAGTGGCTTTAGATTCCAGAACAAGGGGACATGAAAGGAAGCTGATACAAGTCCGAGCTAGGGTGATGACTAGATTGCACTTCTTCATCAACAGGGTAGTGAACAGTTGGAATGGTCTGTCTGGTGGAATGACAGATCTTCAGACCGTCAAATCCTTCAAAGGAGCCTTAGATCGCAAGTGGAACGAGATATTTCCTCGTAGTGAGCCTTGAGTATATCAACTAGATGGGTGACGGAGAGCACTACGGTCCTTCTGGAGTATGTTTTAATAGACTTTTTGCTCATTGCATACTGTCTCAGTGAACGCTCACGATGCACATTGTCTCTCGCAGCTGTTGTGCGAAGAGGTTTTCCTTTTCCCTCTCAGTCTTAGTTGGGATTCAACGAAATAAACTCAGTAGTGGTGGGTGCATAACTGGTGCCTACCATCGAAGGAATTCTGGAGGCTCGATTGGCCGTGGCCATTACCTGTTCTGTGCAAACTGAACTGAAGTGAACCGAACTATTTGGGCTTGATCCTCGTATCCGCACGTGTGAGTAATGTATTTTACTACAAGACGACAATCGATCACACTTTTGTAACACGATAACGAACGCGCCCACGGCACAACGGAAACGACGACGACAACAACGAAAACGACGGCGGTTCGACACGAACACAGACGAGCAGGGCCGACGGATGTGCTCAAAGCAGCGCTTTTCCATGAAGGTGGCATGCACACGATCTGCAAAGGCATAGAAAAAGTGGAAAGTCGATGGGGCGAAGCCCATTTAGTGTATTAGCAGGTAACAACACTTAGATTAGAGAAAATGGGAATGGCGGTCTCTGCCGATGTGTTACACTTTCCGGCAGGATGATGGGACCGCGTACCCGCACAACCCGTTCGTACATAGCGCACTTCGCGTGACACTGTGCTATCGCGTCCAGCTCAGTTAATTTGTCTTGAAGTCTTGAATCACGAGACGGGCTCGAGGCTATGAGCCTGAATGTACTGGCTCTCGAGGGAATCTTCGACCGTCTGTCGGATTCACCGACCTGGAACTAGAGTAAGGGAAAGCAGTTCAGTTTGCACAGAACAGGTAATGGCCACGGCCAATCGAGCCTCCAGAATTCCTTCGATGGTAGGCACCAGTTATGCACCCACCACTACTGAGTTTATTTCGTTGAATCCCAACTAAGACTGAGAGGGAAAAGGAAAACCTCTTCACACAACAGCTGCGAGAGACAATGTGCATCGTGAGCGTTCACTGAGACAGTATGCAATGAGCAAAAAGTCTATTAAAACATACTCCAGAAGGACCGTAGTGCTCTCCGTCACCCATCTAGTTGATATACTCAAGGCTCACTACGAGGAAATATCTCGTTCCACTTGCGATCTAAGGCTCCTTTGAAGGATTTGACGGTCTGAAGATCTGTCATTCCACCAGACAGACCATTCCAACTGTTCACTACCCTGTTGATGAAGAAGTGCAATCTAGTCATCACCCTAGCTCGGACTTGTATCAGCTTCCTTTCATGTCCCCTTGTTCTGGAATCCAAAGCCACTTGGAACAGACTATCTGGTCTAAGACGAGAAAAACCCTCCATTACATTGGACGTTTCTATTAGATCCCCTTGACTTCTCTTCCCTTCGAACGAGAAAAGATTTGGATCACTGAGTCTCCGCTCGTACATCTTACCCCTCTGCTCTTCAACCACTGACGTGACGAGACGTCGAACGTTCTCTAGGCAAGCGGCGTCCTTTGTAAAATGTTGACCAATTCTGCAAGCTACCATCTAGGTGAGGTCGTACTATAGCCTTGTAGATAGGTACGAATATTTCCGGCTGCAGGCAAGTAAAAGCCAGTCGCAATCTAAAGAGCAGATTGCGGGGGCGGGGACGGCAACCAGAACAAAATATGCGTAACATCAAACAGGTTCTTATTATGGACAGTGCACTAAGAGGCATGAGAATACGACGATCATAAACTTGGCGCATTGGTAATGCAATAAAAGACATCTATTTCCTTTTTTATTTTTATTTTATTTGGTTTTTTACGGACAAGGAATTGCTGAGAGAGACAAAAGTGGAGGCCTACGTTTTTCTTGAGGATCTTTTTTCTGCAAAAGTACAATTCCTTCCGGAAGAGCTGTCCACCGTGTAACAACACCGTAGCTAGAAGACTTAATTCATTGGAAAGTACGTGGTCTCGGCTTAAAAAACCTTTCCGCTGTGGTCCCGGGGCAAGGAGGCTGGACAAATGGAGAAGAGGCAATGGCCCTTAACTGATTCAGACAGGTGTAACATCGAAAACCGATCACCTCTTACACCTCGCAAGTAAAGGGGATAGAGATTGAGTCAGAGGTGGACGGGATAACGTAGGTGAGACAGGCCACTAATGCTTTGATGGAAGACCTCTCAAAGTTTTTGGATCTCACGATCCCGGACAGGACCAGAGTGCACTATCTGAATACCCTTCTCCAGCGGAGGACTGACGTACATACCGAAAATTATGGGGTAACCCTACCCAGAGATGCGCGGTAAGGACCTTAGAATCATTCTTAGGTCTCGAAAGGTAGACTTGCTCGCAAGTTGGCGATGGGAGAAGGACAGGTTGCAATTCACCCAGAAGCCGGACACTTTGTGTTGGTCAACCCTAAGCGGTTTGGTTGCTCCGGTAATGGAGAAATTGTGACCAGTCTCTCTACCGAAAGACATCACGCATTTGTCATTATTAGCTAGGAGTTACCAAACCTCGGACCGGTGTTTTGTTTTGTCATCTGCGACATTCATGTATTCAGCGCTTGAACTGCATAAGGATACATCGTCTGCATACATGGCGTTGTTCACAGGACGAGCTGTAGGTAGGTCATCAGTGTAGATCAATAACAGAATAGGACCCAAGACTGATCCCCGTGGGACCCCGGTTGTTACTGGGGAACGTTGAGACAAAATATTCCCCGCCTTAACCACAAAAGTGCAGTCAGTAAGAAAGCTACGTAGGATGCCCAAAATGAAGCCTGTGATCCAGTATATTTGCAGCTCATAGAGAAGAGAGGCATGGGGGACTTCATCGAAGGCCCCAGCAAAATCGATGCAAATGGCGAGTGAGGCTTTTGTCAGACTACCCGTGGCCGCAAACATATTGTTGATGCATGGCCTGCCAGGAATGAACCCTTGTTGGGGTATGGGGAGGGCCTTCATTGTACGCAGATGGGAAGGAATCACACTGTTGAGCACTCGCTCGAAAATTTTGCTGGTGATGCTAGTCAGACATATGGCTATGTGACGAGAAGCAAAATGTCTAATACCCTTCTTATAGCTGAGTGCGATGGCTGCTTTCTTCAGCTGCTGGGAAAAAATTTACCTTCAACACATCGCCGAAAAAGAGAGACTTGAGGAGCTGCTAAAGTGTCCACCTTTTTCTTGAGAAAGCTGGGGTGGATTAACTCAGGACCCATGGGACAATGTTGGTCTAGCCAACGGAAACCTTGGGCAGCTGCAAAAATGGGAAAAGCGATGTGGCTAAGGGTAGTGACCAAAGATATCGGGTGCATGGTGAGGTGGCATCGGAGCTACGCCCCTTAGAAGGGGCATTGACTGAAAGAAAAATGTCATATTTGTCCGTGCTCGAGCAAGCACAAGTCGTTGGACTGCGTTCTGATGGGTCCTATTTCCGTCTTGCATTTGTTACGGGGAATCCTGAAGATTCCTGCGCCGCCGAAAAGACCAGTGCCCTTACATCTAGTGAAAAGACGTGCACGTTTGTCTAGAACGATTCTGATAGGGCTAGAAGGGGGGGGGGCGTTTACCGGTGTGAAGAAGACGAATTCATGGGACAAATAGCCCATCTGCCAAGGAGACAAACTGTATGAGATTTTCTGCGACTTCACCAACAGAGTTACCTAGGATAGCTGTGTTTAGCTAGTGTAGGTACCTGTACATTTCCGACTTTTTCCATGATTTTCAACGTCCCTTGGTGCGACACTCCTTTGTTGTACCGACGTTTTAATGTAAAACACACACACCTTTTGGTCGTCAACACCGCGCAATACAAAAAGGCTGTAAATAAATCCTTCATTCTAGCACGGTCTCATCTTCTGGTTTGGAGTGTCTTGGAACCATATCGGTCGGAACTAACTGAGTGAAACAAACATTCTAGAAGCTTCAACGGCGTTTCTTGGCACTTCGCTCGATACCATCCTGTTCTGTTCAACGGATGGCTGTCAGACCGAACTGAACGGAAGACATTGGCGGATATTGACTCTTCGGCACTCATCTCCTGATCACAAGAACATTGAACAATTGTGAGTTTGAGTCACACCTTTTGTTTCATTTGGATTCTTAATGTACATACCCTTTTGGCCTTTTTATCACCGCACGCTCCTCCGCCTATCTTAGTTTGCTAGTGTCGTCTTAGATGTTGTTGACAATAATTTAGTGTACCACATAGACAGAGTAGTACGCTACAAAATAGGTGAGCCCAGTTTGTTTTTCCATCCTTTGACACTAGCTTGATTCTTTTGGTCCAAGTTCCCCACCGTTCACCATATCTGACAGCGAATCTATTGACATCCACGCGGCTGCCCTCAAACTGCCCGCTTTTGCCCCGACCAACCCTCGAGTGTGGTTTCGACAAATAGAAGCCGTATTTGCCACTGGACGTATAACCAGCTAGCGCGTGAAATACTCCCACGTTGTCCAAGCACTTCCCTTTGACATCGCTGTTGACGTGGAAGATCTCCTCGATCATATTCCACCAGAAGCTCCTTACACGAAGCTTAAGGAAGCAGTCATTCAGCATACAGGAAAATCAGCCGGAAAAATGCTTCGGGAGCTGTTCACGTCGGTGGAGCTCGGAGACCAAACTCCGTCCCACCTTATGCGCCACATGCGGTCGCTTCTGGCTGGACGGCAAATGGACGACGCCATTTTCAGGGAGATATTGGTTGATAAACTATCTCTTCCGGTGCAGCAGGTCCTGTCAATGCTGGAACCCACTACTCCACTTGACAAGGTTGCACAACACGCCGACAGAATAATGGAATGCTACTCGGCTGCTAGACCTTGTGTTCGCATGACATCACCCGCCGAAACCACTCCGGCACACGAATCCTCTATGGCACTACCAGCACCTGCCCCAGATCGCCGTGGTGACGTTTCTCGCAGTCCTGATTCCCCATCCCATCACTCGCATATCGATAAGGACATTACGGACCTAAAAGAAACCGTTCGCATTTTGTGCAATCAGGTCAGTGCAATGTGCAACGCATTTACTACTCATCGATCTGTGTCCGCTGAAGTACCTCATCGACCTAGATCACGGTCCAGAAACCGCCGGTTACAAACCTGGTGTTGGTACCGCCGCACATTCGGCTCCCAGGCACGCCGCTGTGATCCTCCATGTTCATTCCGCACTTCCATCCCACAGTCAAACGACCAGGCCAGCCAGTAACGGCGACGACTTCGGCTGGCCCTCCACGTAAAAGTCGCCTATTTTATATCGTTGACCGATCCAGTGGCCTTCGATTCCTCATTGATACCGGCGCCGAGATCAGTGTAACCTCCCCCCACCCAAACATCACAGCCTCAAACCATTTCACTTCACTCTGCAAGCAGCAAACACAACAACTATTGCCTTATTCGGCCAACGGTCCATCACTCTTGATTTAGGCCTCCGACGCTCTTTTCAATGGGTTTTCATCCAGGCAGATGTTCAGATTCCCTTTATTGGCGCGGATTTCCTCTCGCACTTTGGCCTAACTGTGGACCTCAAAAATCGCCAGCTGGTAGAAACCACAACCAAGCTTTTTGCAGTCGGCATTGGTAAATGCACCAACTCCCTGGGTATTCGGCTGGCGATCCCGCATTCGCCGTTTGCTGACATTTTGAAGGAGTTTCCATCCCTCACTAAACCGTGTCAGTTCACCGACCCAGTCTCGCATGCTGTGCATCACCACATCACTACAAAAGACCAACCTGTCCATTTTAAACCACGACAACTCAACGCCGACAAACTCCGTATTGCACGCCTTGAATTCGAACATGTGATGAATCTTGGCATCATTCGACCGTCTTCAAGCCCATGGGCCTCGCCTTTGCACATGGTTCCAAAATCATCTGGTGATTGGAGACCCTGTGGAGACTACCGTGCTCTCAACAACGTCACCGGCCCCGACAGGTACCCGATCCCGCACATTCATGATTTTGCACAGAATCCCTCTGGGAAGACAATCTTTTCCAAGGTTGACCTCGTAAAGGCATATCACCAAATCCCCGTGGCCAAAGAAGACATTCCCAAGACAGCTATCACCACTTCTTTTGGCCTGTTCGAGTTCATTCGCATGCCATTTGGATTGAGAAACGCTGCCCAGACGTTCCAACGATTCGTCGATGAAGTGCTTCGAGATCTGACCTTCGCGTTTGGCTACATCGACGACATCTTAATTTCCAGCGCCTCTCCATCAGAGCATACCATTCACCTGCTTCAACTCTTTCAGCTTTTCCAGCAATACGGACTTCAACTGAACCCCAGTAAATGCGTGTTCGGTGTTCCGTCCCTCGACTTTCTCGAGCACCATATCGATCAAAACGGTTTGACACCCCTCCAGGATAAGGTGCGCAGCATCCTGTCATTTCCTGCACCTCAAACGATCACCCAGTTACGACATTTCTTGGGAATTTTGAACTACTACCGTCGCTTCATTCCCCATTGTGCGACCATCGTTTCACCTTTGACCGATCTTCTCAAGTCCAAAGTCAAGACGATCGATTTCATTCCCGAGGCCGAGACAGCTTTCGCAGAAGCCAAAAAAGCTCTCGCGCATGCCACCATGCTGCACCATCCACATTCGGATCCAAATACCGAGTTAGTCCTAACGACTGATGCATCAAATACTGCAGTCGGTGCAGTGCTTCACCAAATAGTGGACAACCAATTACAGCCCTTAGCGTTCTTCTCGCAAAAACTTCAGGCGGCACAGTCAAGATACAGCACATTTTCTCGTGAACTCCTGGCCATTTACTTGTCCATCCGTCATTTCCGTCATCTTTTGGAAGGACGACAATTTCGTGTGCACACTGACCACAAACCCCTGACACACGCACTTCATGCCAAGCCTGACCGACATTCACCCAGAGATATCCGCTATTTGGACTATATTTCTCAGTTCACAACAGACATCCGCTACGTGCGTGGAGTTGATAATGTTGTGGCTGATGCATTATCCAGACCTGACATCAACACGGTGCAGACTAAATTTGATCTTACGGAACTGGCAAACCTCCAGCGTGATGATCCATCTTTGATCGAACTGCGCACATCCTCCAAACTCCAGCTCAAGGATTCTCCCCTACCTTCAGCCGATGGCACAGTCCTACGTGACTGGTCTACAGGTAACCCTCGTCCTATCGTTCCAACTTCCTACAGGAAGATCGTTTTCGATCATTTTCATTCTCGTTCCCATCCTGGTATCCGTGCATCTCGCAAACTCATTTCTGCCAGATTTGTTAGGCCCAGTATGAATTCTGACATTGCATTATGGACTAAACAGTGTTTACAATGTCAGAGAAACAAAGTCCACCTCCACACTTTTTCTCCTCCCAGTGCATTCACCGTTCCCGACGTCCGTTTCACACATATTCACGTTGATCTTGTTGGTCCACTACCACCATCAAATGGACATGCCCACTTATTAACCGTTGTTGATCGTTTCACACGCTGGCCGGTGGCAGTACCCATTTCCGACACCTCGGCAGACAATATTGCGAAAGTACTACTCCAACACTGGATTGCTACATTTGGTGTACCGTCTACCGTCGCCACAGACCGTGGCAGCCAATTCCAGTCGACTCTGTTTCGTGAGTTCACCAAACTGCTTGGCTGTAAACACATCACAACAACTGCATACCATCCTTCGTCCAATGGCATGGTAGAGCGCCTACACCGTCAACTCAAAGCAGCGCTGATATCACAGCCAAACCCCAATAACTGGAGCGACAACCTGCCACTAGTTATCTTGGGTCTGCGGTCATCAGTCAAGACGACCTCCACAGCACGTCGGCTGAGCTCGTTCTCGGTACCACCATATGCCTTCCAGGTGAGTATGTTCAACCCAGCACCGATGCCAGTCCTAACCCATCCCAATTTGTCCAACAACTCAAAGACCGTATGTCAAACCTTCGTCCAACCCCCACTCTCTTGTCAACCACACACGTTTTTGTACATAATGATCTATATACGTCACCTTTCGTTTGTATTCGTAACGATGCTGTTCGAAAACCAATCACACCACCGTATGACGGTCCATTTAGGTGCTTAGTCGCACAGACAAGTATTTCATGGTTCAAAAAGCCGATAAGCCAGACACAGTTACCATTGACAGACTAAAACCCGCGCATTTTGATACACCTCCATCACCAGCAACACCGACACCATCAACATCCACAGACACACCACCAACAATTCCCGTTGATGAGCCACACTCTATCATCAAACCAGACACTTCACCACACTTGCCAGCACCACCGCAGCAACAACCTTCCCTGGTAACCCGCCGTTCCGGCAGAAACGTTCGATATTCTGTCAGATTTCAAGACTTTGTTAGTTGACGTTTTCTTTCGCTAACCGTTTCCTCTTTCTGTTTTTCTATCGAGCATTTATTTTGTACAACAAACGCTCTAGCGGGGGAGTTGTGTAGGTACCTGTACGTTTCCGACTTTTTCCATGATTTTCAACGTCCCTTGGTGCGACACTCCTTTGTTGTACCGACGTTTTAATGTAAAACACACACACCTTTTGGTCGTCAACACCGCGCAATACAAAAAGGCTGTAAATAAATCCTTCATTCTAGCACGGTCTCATCTTCTGGTTTGGAGTGTCTTGGAACCATATCGGTCGGAACTAACTGAGTGAAACAAACATTCTAGAAGCTTCAACGGCGTCTCTTGGCACTTCGCTCGATACCATCCTGTTTTGTTCAACGGATGGCTGTCAGACCGAACTGAACGGAAGACATTGGCGGATATTGACTCTTCGGCACTCATCTCCTGATCACAAGAACATTGAACAATTGTGAGTTTGAGTCACACCTTTTGTTTCATTTGGATTCTTAATGTACATACCCTTTTGGCCTTTTTATCACCGCACGCTCCTCCGCCTATCTTAGTTTGCTAGTGTCGTCTTAGATGTTGTTGACAATAATTTAGTGTACCACATAGACAGAGTAGTACGCTTAACTAGGAAAGGAGGGAATACACTGACTTGGTCAAAATTGGTCCTTTCGAGGGATCTCAAAAGTTTGATTCTTCAGGGCTGAGGAGGCTACTTTACATAGTAATTGAACCATTCGTTGGTGATGGCCAGATCTAGTAGGAAAGGAAGAAATACGAAACCACAAGACATCACTGATTCGGGTGTACAGTTTCTTTTCACCTCTTTTTCTTGATAAATATCAGCAAGATATTCAGTCGGCCTTGCTTTTGGTCTGGATTCGGGAAAGCCACCGCTTTTACTATGGAAATCGGTACAGTAAAGCAATAGAGTGGTGGGACGGTGCGCCTTCAGAAGTCTCGTTTGGTTGGCCGATGAACATTGGAAAACCCACCCGCGGGGGCGGTCAGGTCGAGGGCCTGCTTGTTAAGCGCAGCAGGTGCGAAATAGTTCGCCATGGCCAAGTATGAGTTTTCGTATCCTTTTTTGGCAATCAGGAAAGTGTACTGTACATCCCACGAAGTGTTTTGTTCTTGAAGACGTGAAACGAATGTGTGAGGGATTTTGTTGCGCGCCACTGCAAGACGGATTACGTATGTGTCGGTGGATGCGTATTCTTGCACTCACTAGGACAAGTCGAGAATATTAGATGTTCCTAAGAGCCATAGAGAATGAAAAGGCACAGACTTTGTCTGATCTGAGAAAAACGTGGTTACCTTGTAAGCTTTGTTGGGCCGGATATTGTTAGCGTAAACCCTTGAGGTTAGACAACTTCGCAGCTCATCGCGTACGGACAGACAACAGGCTTATAAAAAGGGTTTCATCCTCGCGTTCTGCGGCCTATATTCTGTTTAAAAGGGCTCCAAAACGAATGAGGTCCCTGTCCAGAACTAGTAATCGTAGAATCTGTATGAAGGAAGTGCTATCTGTTAAATGCCCCAACCGTTTGCAGGGGTTGGAACAGCTGTTTGCGCGTTTGTTGTTGTTGTTTGCTCGTAGGATTCTCGCCCAGCATATTTACCCCAAATTTCTCCTTTCTCGTGAGGTCTTCAGAGGCTCTGGGATGTTAACTATGGGCATGGGCAAACAGCACATGTGGAAGTTGAAGGGCGTGTCACCTGTGACTGTCCTTTTCTGCTTCAGAGTAATCTGCCTCACTAGCACCTCTTTCTGGTCTTGAAGTAAACAGACCTACCTGCTGAGGCTGTGCATTTAACTCCAGTTAAAGATTTACTGTCTACCCCACTGAGAGCTGCCAAAGATCCGTGAGACTAAAAAGGGCGCCTTAACCCGTTGTATAACTAAAAACGACATAATGGCATTGCGTGAATAGACAGCACAAATCTATTCGTATATAATGAAAGAAAGGAAACGCGTAAATAAATGGCTACAAAGTAGAGTCGGCAAAAACAGTTCCATGTCGCCAATTAGTAATAAGCTGACAGAATACTAACCAACCGAAGTAAGTGGAAAAATTTCTTCACAGTATTTATTGTTTTTCTTTGTACCAAACACGTAGTAAAATGTCATAACACTCTCATGAGTGTGACTGATTATCAATAGGATAAAAGGATCATTTGACAGTTAAAGTGAGCCTTGGTTTCATTATTGAGAAACTGTAGGGGCCCTTGTAGCAACAAGCCCCGTTCGTAATATCGGTTTTCGGTCGATTTATTTAGTAGCCACTTTAAAAGAATCAACAATAAATGAGTACGAAGGAGGTCGACTACTGGAGTACCTTGACCATTTATTCCATCTTTTTCCGTCGAACTCATTTGTGACCATAAGAACATGAACAACCTTTTCAGGCCAACTTGCCAACGTACTTACAATACTTTGGAAAGAAAATAAAACAGAAAACTGTATCCAATTATTAAGTTCATCAATGGGTCTAGGTCCCAGGCTGACAAATTATCTCGTTGGAGAACAATGGAAAGTTTTGGGCCATGTCCATAAGTTATGGGCCAGTGTTAGTTTCACGAGTGAGTAAAACCAGCAGGAGAGCGAGCACATCTGTGATTGTGTGCTAATTTTCTTCTTTATCATCATCAACTCAGTCGTCAAACGATAGGTGGTAGATGAGGGTATGCGAAGTATACTTCGTTTAGCACCTGGCAGAAATAATGCTATAGCCCACAGAAGTGACTGCGTATTAGCAATAGCTAATACACATAGAGTGTTTCACCACGCTTCGCATGCTTAGTAGGCATGCATAAATACATGGATACACATTCATATGGTTGTATGTACACTGTTGCCCCTGAATATGTCATCATTCAGTTTCCCAAACAAATACACCAAGAATTTCAGAGATCCATAAAGACCCCACGAAGCTTCACCATGTTCCACAGATGGATTAAATGTGGCTTATTCACAATACCAATTACTACCTGAATAATGAGGTCTATTTTTTTGACTAAGTATACGTCCCAGGAGCAAAACCAACGGTTTACGGAGGCATCATTTGGAAAGGGAATAACGCGCTCAACTCCACTGACACCTCATCGACCCTAAGTGAAGGGTCTCTCCTTATTCACAGAGGCAGAAATAATAAGCTACTAGTGCACCAGTGCATGCACTGTACGGTGCAGTCCAGTGAATGTTGGCGTATTTATGCATATTGGACCGCAGAACGCTACCATCCTCCAAAACGGAAATTTCAAAAATCCCACATAGACTTACGAAGGTCTAATTAAGCCTCAAAAACCCTACTAACACCGCATCTACGGCCCCGCGTAGCAACGGCGGCCACTGAATTGAGCATCTAAGATCCATTCGCCCCTACCCTCAGCGAAAGAAACATTACGGCTCCGGTGGCTTCACGAGGTTCAGTTCAGCTTTCACAGGACGGATAATGGCCAGAGCCAACCGGACGTCCAGGATTCCTTCGGTGACGTGCACACCAGGTAGTCACCTAAAGTAATACACAGGATGGTCCGTCAGTTTGAAAAATATAACCATGCAGATTCAAGCAATCAATCACAACTCGAGATTGATCGCAACAGAAGACGGAGCTGGTGAATCAATGAGACTGTATTGGTACAGTTTGGCACAAAGTCAAACTGGGATCCACAGAGGAAGTCAGGATTTAATGTCCCCTGGGGGTATTTTTACTGCTCAGGGAGGTGTCACGGCCACAGTCCCAGGGGGTGGATAATTCTTTATTCGTCAGTGTCCTCCCTTGCGGGTGTGACCGAAAGGGCATCGAGGTTGAAGCAGAAAAGGGGGAGCGACTTACAGAGCGACAACACGTCATCATACCCTCCACTGCACAAAGTATTTTTTCGAGTCTCTGCCTACAATAGGGAGAGAAAAAGTAAAACCGCATCGCGAATCAACTGCGAGGGGTATTAGGCATCGTGAGCACTCAACGAGTCATCATACAGCAAATGAAAATGTTTATTAATCAAACGCTTCATATCCGTCTCTCCAGTTACATGCTCAAAACCCATTGTCGGAAGTGATCGCATTCCGCTTACGATCTAGGGCTCTTTGAGTACCCGGAGAGTCCTCAGTTCCATTTGTTCTTCTGGCCATCCATTCCAGTAGTTCACCACCCTACTCATAAAGAAGTAAAACTTGGATATCAACCTGGATGGAAATTTCTCCAGCTTCTTCCCGTGACCCCTTGGCCTGCAACCTGCTGCCATATAGAAGGGACACCTCGGTAGAAACCCAAAAAGGCCTTTTACTAGCTTAAATGTCGTTACGAGATTTCCTTGAAGTCTCCCCCCTTCCAGAGAGAAACTTGGGGCCCCAAAGTCTCTGATCTTACCTCTTGCCCCTCTGACCCTCAACTTTGTGCACAGTAAGACGTTGTACTTTCCTCCAACAGGTGGCTTTCTTTCGGTATAGGGGTGACCATGCCTGAACACAGTTTTCTGAAAGACCTCTAAATATGGGTGTGTACACGGGCATAAAACCTTTTGGCTGTCTGCAAAAAAAGCTAGCCTCAAACTGAAGAGTTCACCACGTGCAATTTTGCAGCTGTTGCTCACTGATCTGACCACTTAGGGCCAGAAGTCACCAAAATCCCAAGGTACCTAACCCTGTTTACTGCCCCTGCAGTAAAACTACCCTGGCAAGTGCAACCGTCAGGCTTGTCAAGTGGCTTTTCACAGCATTGTGAGGTAAGTCCCATTTCTGTACCCAGCTAAAAATGGCAAATATGTTTTTACTCAGTCCCGCTTTCTCCTGAGCCCCTCCCCCTTTAATATCATCTTATCTAAGCTCAAGAAACTTGGTGACCCTGGGACTAAGGCCAAATCAATATTAAACAGAAGAACCAGTGCTGAGCCTAGTGCGGAACCCCGCTTTACTCAACTGGTTACTTTCTCTGGTTTAGAGTTTTTGTCACCAACTCTAGCGTAGAAGTTTCTACCGGAAAGGAAGTTCCCTAACCACTCTTGAATTTGAGGTTTGTACCAGATGACCTCAACTTGAATAGATGAAGCCGGTGGTTAACTGAGTCAACTAACTTGCTAAGGTCTAGGTGACATACTTCTACCTGTTTACCTTCAACCATACTTCGACTGACTCCTAGGAAGCTCAAGAGGTTGATCAAGCACGACCCGTTTTTGTGAGTCCACACAGAGCTGGGCAAAGCATAGGATTCTCTGGTGGATGCTTGCAGACAAGCTCCAAGGATGGCCGCGGCAAACTGAGCCTCCAGTATTCCTTCGGTGAGGAACTTCCCCCTTATACTACCCATGGCCATCGGTCCTTGGCTTGTAGCACGATAACTTCAGCACCCAGCAGCAAGCAAATAAGAACCGGAAAAGCTGGAGCCAGATAAATTGTGTATCGAAGAAAAACAGGAAAGTGCTGATAGTGCACACACGGAACAAATGGAGGCTCCGAATTCAGCAGTCACCCGGAGGTACGAATTTATTGCCGTCACTTGAGCAGAACTAAAGAGGTCTGTCTACAGAGGGCCGACGCGTTCCGTTCTTGGTGACAACAGAAGCTTTCCGTGCATCCTGCCACGACCCAGCGAAATAGCGAGCCAATTATAATCCATTCTTCATGATTCCTACTGGCGGCTGCGTGTCAATTAACAACCGCTCCCACCCTGACAGCTAACCCGGTGTGTACAGATAATTTTGCAATTTTTCATTGTAGGAGTGGTGACCGTGCTGTCAGGTTAGTGCCGTTCGCGCGGTGGCCATTGTCTTCGTGAGAGAATCAGCACACAACGTCAGCCCAGTCCAGCGGCCATCCAATGAGCGTTGTCTCGAGCCCAATAAGGTCCCAGTAGTCCACGATGTTCTGTCCAGCAGGACGAAATGAAAGGCAAGAAAAGCAAAAATGGTGATCTTTGGGGAGCAGACCCACATCCTGACATACCAACGCAATCCACGTTCTTGCTGCTGCTGTCGGGACAAGTTACTCGTGGTTGTGCAGTCACATACTGTTAGACCTATAACGTCGGAGTATGAAAAGTAGACCTAGATGAGCAAAATTGCTACAAATTCTACAGATCTAGCTGGTTGTCGCTGTACGCTGCGGCATCAACTTCTGCTGCCTATGAGCACAGTTGCTCCCGGAGCCCGTATAAACCTCAGCTCTTTGAAGGTTTTCCCTGTGGGAAAGTAATCCAACATACCAACCAAAAAACTGGATGAAGCCACCTTTCCTTCTTTTCGTAAACTGTCGTTCTTACGTCCGCCGTTCACTGCTTCCAGCTCTAAACTTCACTCCTCTTTGAAGTCCCCTATTGTCACCCTTACGTCCAACCCTCAGCTGTCGGTTTCTTGCTCCAAACACCATTGTGCGAGCGACCCCGCTGGGTGGAGGGTAGACCGGGACAGGGATGCAGCCCTTAGCGGTGGAGATTCTGTGCTCTTGACAGCGAGAAGGATGTTACCCTCGTGCCCCATTGCTTTGCAAAACTAAAGCGAATTCTGCGCCCAGAAGCGGTAGCCGGGTGGAAGTTAGCACGACAATCACTTGGGCTATCTGGATTGGTTCTTTGGCTCTAGCCTCAGGTCCGAGTACCTGACCAGGCCTGAACTGATCCTCCGAGGCGTTTGGTATCGCAACCGCTGATGAGTGGCTGGAAGCTGGCGTATCAGAAGCCCGCCAGGGGGAGGGGAGGGGGACTGACCAGGGGTTGTTGGCACTTCAAAGCATTAAGGGAGCTTCCAGGTGGGGCTTTGTCTCAATGAAATCTGATTTAGGGTGATCCGTACCGATGGTTTGTCTCTTAACTTCGACCTCCAGTACTTTTTATCTCTTTTCGCTGAACAATGCGGCACGAACCACGAAGGGCCATTTGCAGTAGTGATCATACTGCATTTAATCTGGTGGATGCGCGACGGAAGCTAGATGGAGTGGTGGGTATGTGGCTGCCGAGAGTTCCTTCACATGAAGGGGGAAAATTTAAAACTATCAAATGATGTGAAGGATATTTTGCACACTATTAGAAATTAATTTACGCGACCCATAACAAAGGAACCAGCTGACTTGGGAACCACAAAGTGCTGCCGGAAAATAGTTTAGCCGGGGTAAAATGCATCGCCTCCTCAGCTGCTTGGCGCACGTATAGTACATTTTTAGAAATCTTTCCTAGTCAGGGTCACACATTCCACTCTCTGGACTATGCGGCTCTTTTTCGTTAACCCTCGCATAGGTACAGCAAAAATCTTCCACTACATTTGAACAGTCGTCTATATCTCACTCACGTGCGATTTGTGCAACACGCTTGGAGCAAAGAGTAACCAAATTCACATAAATCTCGAAACCAAAACAAAATCGATCCGTAGCCACTGTGATAAAGAATTATTGAATAAACTACGTCATAAAATATATACAGACCTGTAATGTGAGGTCAAAAAGACTCGAAAACGAGAACCGAGTTCACGGTGCACGACAGACAAACATGCGAGTCATGTAGGTCCAAGACAGTTCATGGCGAATCAGCGCGATGAACGCTGGTGAACAACGGTTGGTTCATTGAAGAGCAGTTTGCAAAAAACATGCATATAATGTATATAGGTTAGCATTTTCGCTAGATCACGATACTATATTGCCTTCGAAGGGTTTTCCGCAACCGATCGTTGCACCATGACGTCGTTTGATTTGACCTTTGCCCGCAGTTACGGTCGTGCTTAGCCGTAAGCTTTACCGAACAGTGGTTTCCATTGTTAATCGTTGTGGTCGTAAAGTTCTGGTTGGTATATAATTTGCATATATAGAGTTCATCATTCTGGCGCCGTGAAACTTGAGAATCAATCTTGTGCTGGCCTCGAGATTCAACATGTTGGAGAGCTCCATCAGTGGTCTTAAAAGCAGCGCGATGGAACCGACTTACCCATCTGGTTGTGAAAGCTCTCGCAGCCACTTTAAGTTAGGACGGGGAGTGAGAATGTTCTACCGCCAGTGGGCAAAAGGATCTACACAAGTGTATCTCCTGGAGATAGATGAGTTTGAAATTTCAAATTCATTTCTAAAATCTGCTCCAGACACAAACAACCGGTAGGCACCTAGCCCTGAGCATTGTTCATGTTTTTAGATTCCACAGGATTGTGCTTTGTTTGTATACTTGCTGTAAGCAGTATTGGCTTCGCCCGACTGAAGAACACGATTTTGGCTGCTCCTCTCGCAGGCGACTGAACCTTCAGCTTCATAGGCTAGCATCGTGTCCGGCCTCGCTTTGAAACGTAAAAGTGATCCAGATTGTTTCAATACAAACCGTCCTTCACCTATTCCACCGACTTTAACCGTCTTTCGGTAACCGTCGGAATTGTTGGCTTGTCGCTTGTTCCATAGGTCATCCTCTGAACCTAGATGGCACCTGGTATTCGGAGAACTAAACAAGTAAGGATTAAGATGTACCCTTGGATGCTGGTGGGAATCCCGCTTAATCAAATTTTGCATGATGAAAGAGTGCTTCAGGATCAGAGAATTTGCCTAATACTAGTCGGGTAATGCAGTGGACTTTGAAGTAACGACGTTGATAGCAAGCACGGGCCGAAAACTTACGTTGCGCTTACAGCAAAGCCAAAAAGAAAGCTCGTTGATTGGTTTCGCCAAAGTTGGCCGGTGGTGTAGCAGGTTCTGTAGGCCACCCAAACATCCAGGAGAAAAGTAGGACCAGCTTTCGTGGTCTGGAAACTTCAGCAACAATGGAAGTAAAGCTCTTCGTTTTAGGCTTTCCAATCTCAGGATCTGTTGCTTGGGCTGCCTGTGGGTACGAGGTAATGAATATTGTGGATGTGTGGGAGTGAGTCAGCTACGGGATTGCGTACCCCAGAAATGTGACAGTTTTCCGTATGTAACCGTGAAACAGTTAGAGGGGGGGGGACTTTCCGTGGTGAGTATGGATCGGAAGCAATTGGACAGTGTGCACTAAGAGCTTACTATCTGTAAACACAGTGGAAGTTTACTCTTTGAGCCTGTGTGACAACAGCCAGATTCCCGAGTAAGTTACAGATAGTTTCCCGTTTGATATACTGTGCGGGTTTTCGGCTTGTTGGTGACTCTTGGAGAATATGGCTCCGGTTTCTATGAGCAGTTGACCGATCGCTGCAGTACTCTATGACAGCCGTGTCCGCAGCATCTGTCTCCAGACTTAGAAGGGCGGAGTAGTCGGAGTGTGCAATGAGTGCTATGCTTACCATGGCTTCTTTATGAAAAGTGAGTGCTGATTGCACAGCATGGGGAAGTGTGAACAGTAACAATAAAAGTGTATTTAAAGAAAGGACGGGGTCAAGCTTGTTAGCAGGATCAGTTGGCAAAATTGACGTGAACGTCGGCTCCTTTTCAGGAAACAGCTGAGTGCGGTAAATCGGAGCCCGAGTTGAAGATAAGGTACGTTGAACTGGAAGAACTGGGCTTTAATCTATCCACATGTAAACTATCGAACCGCTGCCTTACTTCTGTGCCTGATAGGGGAGCCCCTGGTAGAACTTAAACAAGCCAGCCAAAAGGCCAACCTTCCCATAAGGGTGAGGCTAAGGATAATCGCGAGTTGACACTGTGTTGCCCAGATTGTGGGTTGCCTCATTAGTCTTTGACTAATGTAAGCGTGAGTGTCTCTCGACTCAACTGTTGTGAGGCACTTTCGGGTTATGCTTAGCCGATCCATTCGAACCCCAAACCAGAACATGAATGAATAGCTGTTTCCACTGTACTGGGTTACGAAACAACGAACATGGCAGATATGTACGAAACTCATGTGTGCTGTCGATAAGAGGCAAAACGAGAACGAAGATCACGGAGTGAAAAAGATGGTCACGCGAGCCACGCAGGTTCGAGTAAGATGTGATCATATCGCGTTGGATGCGAATAACCAAACATTGGGGCACAAAATATGGGTGGCACGAAACACGCAAAGAATGTATATAATCCGGTAGTTGCGCGAATTAAAGTTATCACGATGCTCTCGGGGGATTTTCTTTGTCAGGCAGTTACACCTAATGAGCTCCAGCTCACGTAGTTTCCCTGGCTCTTTTGCAGATTGAGCAAGAGCAAGCCGGCGGCGGAAGACCGCTAGTCTTTGTACGTGATACTTCTACCTAGCCTGACTGTAATATTTCCCAAAAAGCTGAAATTTCCCGGCCTAGGAATGCCATGGATTTAAAAAGTTTGTATCTGATAGGGATTATGGTTGAACCGCTTGGCTGAGGTGCAGGATAATTGCATATAGGTGCCATGGGCCACTTCGAATAAACTGCAGTGAAAAAGTCGCTCATTTACACAATTATTTATTGAACTACCTGTTGCTAGATGAGTAAATATTTTAAAGGTTCAAGCTGCAATGGTGAGCCAGAGCGGTGCTTAAAACAATTCGAGTAGTTCGACTGGAGATATGGCAGCCGTCTTAGAGATGTCAGTCTTGATTGCCGAGGTTTTTTGATAGTTTCTTGCTGGATCAGTGTGATGGATGACTAACTAAACAGAAAGAGGAGAAGCTAAGTCTTGAATATATGCAATGGAATACCTTTCTGGCGTAGTGGCCCTGTTGAAGGCCATTTTGGTCACCATGGCAACGTCAGTCACCACTCGGTTTAGGGAACGTCTGAAAAACCCAGGCTCAGATTCTACCAAAACTGTACATTGTGTTCCATTCCATCGTGCGCTTAAATTCGTCGGGAGCCATTCCGGATAAAAGTTGGGGGTGCGCTAGTAACGATGTGAGGAATGACAGGTATGCTTCACGGGGAAGGGACCGGACTGCCTAAGCTACTGTGGATGGGCTATAAAGAGTTCTGCGTATGAGCCCTAGGTCTGTGGTTTGGTGCTTGGGGGTGTGATACTAACGGTGGAGAAACAAGAACCGGCTATGGGAGGAGAAGTCTGTAGTTTGAAAACATTCTGGTGTCACGCGTGACCCGATAGGTCGAAGTGGTCAACAAGATCGATGCGTGGTATGGGATAGGTGGTATGATTTTCTGTAACCACTCAGTGGAAAGAGCGACCCAGGCGTAAGCCGAGGGCTGAAGAACAGCGGCTGTAAGTAAAACTAGGAGCGTCGTTATTGGTACGTGGTTGTTAGGTCGATAGAATAGTAGTATCAACTGCTTTTTTGAAAGATACTAACTACTGCCCCGATGTAGCTGGCAACAGGTCACTGGAGACTGAATCTCGAGAAAACGACTGTTAGTACGGAGGCTGACAGCCTTATTCGCAAGAAAGATTTGGGGTATTGGTTGCCTTGTTTTTCACCTGTGGAGGTTCAACCGGCTTCGCTGCACCGAGCCTTCTCCTCGAACCATTCGGGATACCAACGGTACACCGATCGAGATGGACCAGACAAGCGATTAGACGGGGAGCCATTTTGACGCTGACTTCAGTAAGCATCCTCTTGAAAGTAATGATATCCTCTACAGCGAGAAGTGCTGGGGGTAGATAAACATCGGTAAGCCAGTTAGAAAGCAGCCTTCAGGGCCACTATAGATTGTTTCTCGCGTGGAAGAAGTGTTAAGGAGGCCTACTCAAATTTCTGCCGGCAGGAACCTGCGATTGTAACGACCATAATGCACTCTGGTGGTTTAGCACTGCTGCAGGCATAAAACGACTGAGAACCTCGTGTAGCTTTTAAAAGCTTGGTCGTAGTCTCCGTGTTCCTAACTCCGTGATGTTCAGCATTAACGAGAAGAAAAGCTTACGGAGGGGCTTGATAACTAAAAATGCGAATGGAAAACATTTTGCCAGTGCTCAAAAACCAAAGCCGCGCGTCACATAGGTGTCCAGACGAAACGTTTGTGCAAAATACATAACCGGTGAAATTCGTCTCGTAATCGGAGGAGCCTATTCTATATTGGAGGTTGAACCAAGAACAGCTCTGTTCGAAGTGACTCAATAGGGTTTGTATGTGGGGCTACAAGGAAGATGGTTGTCAAAAGTGAGCGCGGTGTCACTACTCTACTATCTTCTTCAGGAGCTTGGAGAACTCAGAGAAGTTCAGCCGTGATAACAATCTCTACCCTCGAAGAAAACACCCAATTTACTGTTCCCAAAGACTAAAGAAATTGTCCCGGGGGAGCGGAACGGTAATATGGAATTGAGGGAGCGTATTGGTTCGTTTCTGAGAATCCCGAGTCATGAGGCCCTGCGTGATTAGACGATACAGGTGGCGAAATTCCGTGGAGCCGATATAGAGTTGTGTATATGAAACAGTAAGAAGAAGGTTAGGATTGTTTAAAATTATAGTGACAACCGGAAAAATTGTAACTCAAGGTTAGATGATCAGGTCGGCTTGTGGCGTATGATATCACGTGGAAACGTGAATGGTGTGCAACAGTGCCATCGAAAATGATCATGGTGGCTAGAAAATGCATAAAGAAAAAGTTATTTCGATTATCTCGATTCGGTTTCAAAGAAGATTGTCACAAACGAGAGGTATGGAGAGTTATTAACAGGCTGCAAAGAATGATAGGGATATGGACAGAGAATCCAGTGATGGACGGGGATATAATTGAAGAAATAGACTGAAACGATATAGTGGGGTATTGCACCGGTAAAATCCAACGACTGTTTGCTAACGGAGCTGGTCACATAAAAGATAGCAAACACACCCGTTGAAGAGAGAGTGCCACAGTAGTGGCGATGGAAGTGACCAGATGAATACAGGTTTTCACTCCATGAAAGGATAGCTTTATAATCGATTTCACTCCCCTGGGCATATCACGACGTCTTCGCCGGTCACCCTAGCAACTTTGTTGCAAAACCATTCGAAATCATGTTTTGGTTCCTATTTTCTCATAATCGTTACCATTTTAGGCTCTCCGCATGAACGCTAGAGGCGATCTTTCTACTTCCAGTGCCATGATGGTCGGAACCAATGTCACGCGATTTCCAGATTGCTTTGTTCTAGAAAAACCTCCTCTTCCGAGGCCTTGGCCTGGTCATTCCGGGTTTTCTGTTGGAATCCTTATCTACTGATTCATGCATGTTTCACTCTTTCAACCTTTCATCCTATTTTCTGTCTCCTACCTTATAGCGACAGAGTGGGCGTTATCTCGAAGGTTTTCGGTATCCTTTTATTTACCTTGCCTCCTTTCCACATCGGATCCCGCCAAGTGGGCTCTCATCAATTTCTAAGAGATTTTGACCGAAGAATTCAATCCAATTTCTCTCACTTGGCGTGATGCAATAAGTAAACTCTACGTCCAGTTACGACGTCACTCAATCTGCTCCCACACTATCCTCAAGCTTATTTTCTCCCGTAATTCTTCGGTAAATTTCCTTTTCTCTTCTTCAAATTGGTGAATTTACGCCAGGTTTTAACTTCATCACTGAACCTTTTAGCTCCCACTTATCCAAAATTCATTGCTTCCCTTTTACTTCTTACACCCCGTGGTTTTCATTTGTCTTAGGGACCCGCTCCATCGACGAGCCCTCGCTTCGCTCTTGTTGCTCTTCCCGTTAACCTTTGATTCTCAGCTGGGCCGTATCCAGGCTGCTTTTCTATATCTTATTTATGATTCCGTTAATCCTCAGACCCACCGAGCATCCACTTGAGTCCGTCATTTGGTTCAATCAAACTCCCTCCATTAATGTTTGTTGTGCACATATTTATATTCCTCCCATTTTACCCCGAAGTCTACCTGTCCTGGGTTGGTCATGCGTATTTATAAATGTTCACCAATTTCGTCTGTCCATTTCTTCGTTTGTAAAAATTTGATAATGCACCCGACTTGTATCGGTGGTCTACAAAATAAATTACTATTATTATATAAAAATGATGCTACTCGTAATTTCCGTTCCTCACCTGATGGATGCCTCGATCCTATATATTCCTCACTTTCTGTTGTAGTTTATAACTTTGTGAAACAAGTGCTTTCCATCAAGGCGGAAGCACCTCCCCCATAAGATTGAAGCAGTTTTATTCTGTGGTAGTTTCAAGGTGAACACCAACAATAATTTCCAAGTTCAGTCATTCTCTTTCTGCGGTTGTGATTACTTTGTGGAACAATAAAGTGGCTCTAATAGAAATGAGCCCATATGTAAGTTGCGAGGTAGCTTCTCAGGCTAAATTGGTGATTTCCCCTGCGAACATCCATATTTGTGGCGTCAAAGAGGTTGGTCACAGATGATAAAGACTTGACCCAGCAGAAATTTCGGTTTCCGGGCTCCGTCGAGCATTTCATCATTAGACTGACGGCTAATTGGTCAGGCTTTGGAAATATTGCTTTAAAATGACTTACTGATGGGCCTGATCGGAACTTGTGCCGTGATGTCTATCCAAAAAAAGAAACTCCTCATAGTTGGCTTCAGTCAGAGCATGTTCAGCAGAATAGTTACGCTTCATAGAACCTACGCCGGCCCTTGATATGCCAAAATAAAAATAATTTTGAATCTTGTGTTGACTGCAAGTGGAGCCAAATCGCACCTTGGTATGAGCCCTTACCTCTTCTGTATTTCAATTTATTCAGCATGATTTTAGGACTAAAGGCAAAAATAGTCTTGTCAGTAAAAAACCCCCGGTTAGTTTTTCTAACATTCAGAGTGAAACGAGACTACTCATAGAGCATTCCATAGAGTTGCAGCCAACTCTGAGGTACGCGCTATCTGGCTACTAATCACTATCATTACAAATAGACGAATGTCAAGTATATCCACCTCTGTCGCCCTTAGCAACTTCCATGATTGCCAGAAATACCTTGTGACCCGTCCAGGCCTTGTAGTTTCCACAATGTGGCCGCCAAATATAACCTTTGCACAGCTCATATACAAGTTGTATATCGTTCCACGAGCAGGGTTGCTCCTGATTTTGACTTAACAATTACATACAAGTCCTTATCTGGAAGTCGTTATCCGCCTGCCCTGAAACAAACCGACTGAGCACTGGAAATGAGACAAGCACAAAAGCCGATTTAGTAGCTGCTGCGATTTATTGTTCAGCGCTACTCCTCAATAGATTTGATGGAGCCGAAAATGGAGTCAGTAGTCTTGGGCAGAAAATAGACCGTTATTACAGTAAATGGCAATCGGATAGGAGTAAAATGATAAAAATTCCCCCCAAATGGAAACCAGCACCGAGCTAGCCAGCCATACTGACAGAAGGAGACTTGAACAACGGCCTGGAAGGGTGGCCTCCGTTTGCAACGAAAAAGAACTTTCCAATCTCAGACCCCAGAAAACGAAGTTTATGAAGTCTAACTCATCAAGAAAAGGAAAGCTTATAGTAACTGATGTGGCATCTGAATATCGAGAAATATGGCGCGAGAATTTCAACAATCATGCTTGGTTGTGCTCGTTCCCACAATGATCATAAGAATGAAACAGAATCAATGTTACCAGGCAATCAAGAAGCATAATTTCTGAATAGTTCATGAAGACTCAGCAAAACTGAAGAAGGTGAACAAAGAGCAAAAATGAAGAAAAAGTAGCCAATCCGGGAGGAGTTGACTATATCCCACGAGCTTTTTCACATGCACTCCGCGATGACATTCCCCCGAGAAAGTTCTTCGACTTTTATTCGGCTTAAAGTGTTCGATTAGACTTGTCAGCGAAGTTTATTTCGCATTCTACACAATTTACATCCAAAGCAACGATAGACTGGCGTGCAACTAAATTCATTGGTGAGAATAAAGTCCAGGTTCATTGTCAGTTCTTTTCAGTTTTTTCACCCAGCGGAGGCTGTCATTCAAAAAGCCCACAGTACTCCAGTGCCAAACTACGTCTGGGTCGAAGTGAAACAGCAACAAACATGAAGTGTGGGAATTAACTGTCGACAAACAAACAGCTGTTTGACTGGGCAAAGTGGAAAGATTATAGTTGGATTACAGTACCTTTCCGATGTCCAGACCTCTAAGTAATATTATTCTTGATTGACTTGGTCAGCTCCCCAGCCTACTATCTTTGACCAAAACACAAAAAACCAAATGGAAGCAAACACGATGACGATTACGGATACATCCCACAGTTTGTGTCATCATTTCTTTTCAAACGTTGCCATCAGAGGTGAAGCTCGAATGGGCAATTTTCCCCCAACGAATAATAGCTCGTACACAAGCCGGACCTTGGGTGTTGCCGATAGGTGAGCGGCCAGACCTTTCAGAGGACGACCTAGACATTGGCCACCTCACGGATGAGCTAAGAAGGACAAACTTTACTATACCTCATATGGTCCCCCATCCGCCCAGAGATATGCAGCGCAAGTGGCTGTCCATATGGGACCAAAGAAATAACAAAAGCCTCATCGACCCAATTTTGTTCAGCAGCCAGCACAAAAAGTTCTTCAGTACCTCTCGAACAGTAACGTCTGATGATCGCACCCACGTATACAACAGTCATTATATATATAGGTATATATATGTATATATATACCTTGGGTATGCTCCACTCACTTTTCTCCTCCTCCCTAACTAGTTTGCGCCATTTTACAACACAATTTGCATACATATAAATAAAACCGTTCCGTCCTTTAGCGATAAGTGCTCGCTTTCACTTAATTCCTGTCTCATGCTAGAACTCAGCTGTCCCATCCCGTTTTCTTGCGCCTTTTTTCGTACACGGAAGCCTTGCCACACGGATTACCATTCCTTAGTAACTAGGCTCCACTTCTCTGCGCATATGCTCATGGTAAGTTAAGACCCCATTCCAACCGGAATCCGTATACCTCTGATTTATCTTGACCCTGCGGAATACCAGCACGTTTGCTCCCACATGAAAAATCCTCATTTGAACACCCAGTATTTTTCTCCCTTTTCACTGTTTGCCGTCCTTTACCACAGCTGGTGAACTGACCAGACTGTTATCTTCCTATTTTCTCATTCTTCTTCCAGACCATACCCTCTACTATGGTTTTATTCCTGGTTCCCAAACGGACACCCTCTCCTCATCCACCACCTACCTAATATCGCTCTAAATCTCTACTATCACCCAAATATCCTAGAAAGCTACCAGTCTCCGTCTAGGGATCCCTAATAGACCGGTCCACTAGCCAAACGATAACTAATTGTTCGGATAACAAAATGTTCATTTTCTTGCTTCCATCAAAACGATAATCCTAACCCACAGCTGGAACACTCGCCAGACTGCCGCACTCCTGATCTCTTCCAGATTGCATTGGTTACTTGGGTAGCCATCGGCCAAATCGAAGTTTATTCCGGATAACCGTACGAACTGGACGATTTGATCAATGGTTCAAACCTATACTCTCGCCTGCTGACGCTACTTGGTGCACCGTACACGGATTAACAAAACCCCGTTAAAGTCTCACCGGATCGCAGAGGTGATTCCTGACACCAACCATCAACCCACATCCACTCAACGTCTATTCCCAAATAATCCAACCCAACAGTTCAATTCTTTCCGCGTTGCAGTACGAAACCAATGACCGGAACCCAGCCCTCGCAGCTGTCAACTTCGTCAAACCGGCCCCTTTTTACCTGTTTCCCTCAACATTCTACCTGCCACCACCTGCAACTAAGGTCTTTACAGAACAGAATACCAGCCATCTGCAGCCAACCATAATTTGGTTAACAATTTTCTATCACATACAAAAAAAGAAATTTACACTCTTCCAACCCCTGCCTAGCCGAACCATTGACGTTTGTCTCCACTAATCAGTTTCATTGACGGCTTTTCTTTAAAAGTTCGTTATACGTCCATGCACCGTTCACGCTCTTCAAAAGTTCACTGAAGTCCCTGCGAAGCTTTTCGCCTTCATTTGAACTTCCACATGACACTGCAATCCCCTGCACAAAAGGTCCGTTTTATTATCATCATTGACTCACTTGCCTTTATTTCACATGCTTCCTCCACAATTAGTTACCCAATGCGAAATTAGTTTCCAATATTCCGCTGGTATCTCTGACTGCACGTTGGAAGCCCCATACTTGCTTTACTTCCAACGATGCTCTTTGGCATCTCTTCCGCCCGGTTACTCGTTAGTGACCGTCCATTAACAGCTTTTATCAGCAGTCCCACGTTTGTCCAGCTACCCACACCGCCCCCAGCGATTTCGAAACCGATTCGCCAATCCCGCTTCAACCATTACCACTTTGGTTCACTCAAACACTACATGACTTTACTGGTGTATTTCGGTTGCTGTGTGATTTATAAATTTAGAATTTGTGAATACCTCACATTGACATGTACTGCTGTATACTCTGATCTTGCCTTGTGCATGTGTATTGACCACGGTCAAGAAATATACTATGCTATACTATACATCATCTTAACTAGACGTCAACTGCTTCATGTTGAGCAGAACAGACAAACGAGCGCCACAGTGGCAAACTTTGGCAATGAGACAAGCCGTACTACAAGCAGATGAACTAACCACTATCGCTCTCCGTCGAAAACCCACGTACTTCAAGCCACAAAACCCCGTGAGCTTTGTGAATCAGATCCTCTCTAACAAGTCGTCCAAGACATAAATTTGCCAACAACCCCAGTACCAACTGGTTTTTATAAATACCGCTCGCGGAGGGAAGAAAATTCCCCTGTTTTGGACCTTTTTTCTCATCAGCCAATTTTGCTTCTCCTTCAACACACCACTCTCTTCTAACTTTTCCAAAATTGATTCGTCATCTACCGCGACTTTCCGGAGTGTCTGGTGTAGTTATCGGAAAAGCCCTGGCAGTCACACTTCCTTTCCGTGAATTGTCGGAAGCTTTCACTCAGTCCGTACTTCAAGATATTTGCAGTCATCTGTCACTGGCACGAGGGAGAGATCTTTGAGGACCCATTTTTCTTCTGCCCAGAATGTCACCAGGCTTTCGTCGGTCACATGACAACCAAGTTCAAGTAAACAAAGCACACCCAACACCGAAAGTATCACGCGTTCACAAACTCCGCCCCAGTGGCTAGCTCCCGGTTGTCCCGTCCTCCATTGGGCACCGACGCTTGATGGGAGCGACTTAGTCTATCTTGCGACAACTCTTGAAAAATCTCGAATTGCTGAACAAGCCCCCTTAAAATTGCTCCTATTACAATTGAAAAGATTTTGTGGTTCACCCCTTCTGGCAGTGAAGCTTTCTCGGGCCAGTGACAAGAAATCCGTAGACAACGAGTGCCCAACTTTGGTTCACTCCGCTTTCCCATTTAAACATGTGAATAAGCAGCGGTATGGTTCCACTTCATTTCTGCTGCTCTACACAGTACGACTTAAAATACTTTGTTTTCACCCATGGGAAAAACCAACACTGACATCTATCAAAAGTCCGAGTGACGGGAGACCCATTTGTTGTGAACACGGACAAATTGACTTTCGGCGACAATGTAGGCCTTTTCCGAAGACAGATCGAACAGCCGCGTTCTCGCTCAAAATCCAGAGTCTCCGGAGAATACATGACAAAACTTGGGATCTTTAGTTTCGAAATATAGTTTAAAGAATGACTCAGTGACTTTATGCTCTTTTGACAGGATAACGGGGCGCTAAGCTTCCCCCCGAAAAAGTGGCCCAAAAGGATCGTCCTCTCATGCAGAACGGCTCGTCAATTATTATTGGACTCATTTTTCATTAAGAGCCGTGTGTAATGTGGTCCTGTGAGCTATTGTCTCGGCCCACGGGGCCAATCTCGGTGCAAAAACGTTCCAGTTGTAACAATCCTACACTCACCTCCGACTGATTAGCATCCCCAGAACTGTTAGAAACCCACTTACAAGAGCTTATAGTCTTGTTCCTTGGAGGTAACGAGAAGACCTTGATTGTATCACGATTGCCACGTAATACCCCCTACTGCGGAAGTCCATGACAAACAGCATTTGGATAATGACTGAGAAGAAGTATAGTTTACTGCTCCAGCCAACATACTTACCTTAATCTTTAACAGTCCAGGCCGCACTCCGATAGGCTTTTCATCTTTGGATGTAGTAATTTCCGGGGACCACAGAACTTCGGGCCATAGCGTCATAGTTAGCTGTCCTTATCCCCTAATCAAACCCCCACAGGACAAGTCTACCGGATTCTCTTTTTTTGACGCGTGTCCCTATTTTATATGAAGTGACCAAGCACTTATCCTGGACGTTTTGTTTGCGACAAACACAGAGCAGCATCTTTGCCGCTCTTGAGACAATGAAGAATCACGACGGAATCGATCAAAAAATAAACGGCACGTAGCTTCAGATCAATTTCTCTCGTAATCATTTATTTTTTCTTACGTAAGCTGTAGCTGCAATTAACTTAAACCATGGCATGGGGACAGTCATCAGAGATGTCGCACAACTCCAAGTGAGCACATCTACACATCTTGACTTCTAATTGTAGAACACAAAACTGAAGTGGGACTGTGTGTCGTCATCTAGAGTTGGAGCAACGCGTGGTCAAATAAAGTAACCCTAAGGCAAGTCAAGAATGGTCAGATAATTCTACTATTCCAGGGTAGCAAAGTATAAACATGCAAAGCGTATACAAATACCTATTACGCAGTCAGAACACCACCAAACTGGAGCTGAGGTTCAAGATTTTCATTAACCATTGGCGATCACCACGAAAAGGTTTTGAAGCCAAGTCAAGCTGAGTCACGGTCAAGGTAAAGATGCTACTTGAAAAAGCTTTTTCAAGATGTGCTGAATTGTGTGTTGGTAAATTTGCGGAATTCAGTAAAGAACTCACGTTACTGGGGGCTCGGTGTGCATGAGAAATATTTGGTGGGAATTTCGTGCATGCAAGTGACAGTGTCTATACAAGGACAATGTTCCATAGCCGGGTTCCGACTCATCACTTGATAGAAGTAGTTCAAAGTCCAAATCTGCATTAGCAATCCCATGTACATACCATCCTTTCACTTTAATCAAATGGGCCTCGCGACTTTCACCTTTTCCTCTCAGTTTCCTCCTCAGTCACGCTCAGTGATCCATCTCAAACAATTTTCTTCCTGCAAAGGTTTGGAACGGTTTTTTCACGAGTAAAATCCATTACCAGCCCAGTCTAATAGATCGTTGATCGTGCCAGCCGAACCAACAACGCATTTCTCGTAGCTGACCTATCCTAGATGTCAGTATGGTGCGTGGATGAGTCAAGGTGTAAGGTCAAAGCCTTACTCTTTGGATCAGCCTTCGGCATGAATCAGTGAGTATACAGCCTCGTCGACTTCAGCAACCGGGGTATCATTTTCAACACTTCGCTTACCACCTGGTTACTCCATAACTACCGAGGCTTAATAGGCCACTCGGTCCTTCTACTTAAAACCACATCTGTGGTATTATTACCGGACGCTAGATAATAAGTGCAGCAAAATCCTCCAAAACCACCTACTATTGATGACGACCTGCTTCCTAGTGAGCCCGAAGCATGCAAGGTATATGGTCAAATGTTAAAAACGAAAAGGTGGACAGATTTTTAGTGTCCAAACAGGTGAGCGCAAAGACAAACTTGAGGTAGGTTTGTTTGTGAGAGATGAATGCAGACAACGGAGGGCCCACTTGAACTTTCCACATAAAAAAGTCGAAGGCCGCTAGCCGGAATTGCCTGTTCGGTCCTGGCTTGCCACGTTTGATCTTTCAAAGGTAAAGAGCCGACTGGATTTTCCGTTACGTAGGATTCAGGTTCATAGTGCCAATAATAAATCATATAAAAATAAAAGTATGCACACCAAAGTATAGTTGAGTGAGTTCAGTAAACCCGTTGATCAATTCGACTAGTCGCCCGATGTAAGTCGCAATGGTCGCCAACCGAACAGCGCATAGCCAATTCAAACAAATCCTCAAACCAGAACTGGACTGATTCGTAGTTTCTGCCGCACCGAGTCAATATTCACAGAATGTATAAAAATATGCAAACCTCAAATATGCAGCCAAATAGACTCAGCTAGAAAACCCAAAGGCTCAAAAGTCCCGTCGCCATAGCACTACTGTCAGAAAAGTTTCAAAGCCAAATTAAAATGTGTCACAAAAACAGGCTTATCGAAATACAGTCAAATATTGTCACACTAACGATGCACGTAGAATATTCTGAAGGATTTTCTATATTTGTCTTTTGCACCCAGCAAACTTGGGAGCCAAGTCGAATGTCGGAGTCGGATTGATCCAAGTGTACATGGATAAAAATTGGGAGCTTTATGTGAGAGAGACCAAAAGCACCTTGGAGAAACTTGGGTAAAGGATGGCGATGAAGCGTAAATTAGTTTTCTTGGAAAATAGAAATTGATGAAGACGTCTCAAGGCATTTCTACACTGAGATGAAAGTTTTGTGTGAGGGCACAAAACTCGATGTAAAACTAGGGTGAGCCGGACTGGCCGTGAAAGGGGAACCGACTAGCATGAGCGTTGGGAGATTCTGATACTTAATGGCTTTGTGGTACAGACGTTTCTGGGAAATGACCCGTATCAGAAGAGAGAGCAGGATGATAGCGAGGAAAATGACTGGTGTAAAAATAAAGGAAGCAGAAGAAATACGTGCTCTATACTGACAACGGAAAGTGGACTAAGCGCAGAGGAGGAGCTGAAGCTTAGAAAGGAGTGGATTGATTGAAAGCGGGAATGGTGATGATGAATAATGTAAGGGTAAAACTTAGCAGTGATCGGGAGAGAGGGATGGAGTCAGATAAGACGGTCTGGAATTACTTTGAAAAATCTTGATGTCGCGGTTTTCTCATTTCAAGGGGAATGTGATATACTGAAAAAGAGAACAACAAGGACGGGGTCTTTGAGAGCACAGAGATAAAGACAGCTGTGGCTGGCTGTAGATAAAGAAGAGAAGATGGAGAAAGAGCTCAAAGAAAACGGGCAAGCACAGACTGAATACACTTTCCAATACAGTCGGATCAGGTTATGACGGCTGAAAAGGAGAGGCATCGGGAAAGTAACGTACCTTACAGGAGAGGCAGCAAGATGTTGACGGCGGAAGTTTCCGAGGAAAGCACAGCGCGTATTTTTGCGTTGGTCAGAGTAGTGTAGACTATCTGCGGAGAAGGGGAAGTAGAAAATGAAAGGGAAGTTAGTGCAGAGGTACAACAATTGTAACGGAAGACAACGCAAGAAATAAGTGATGCTAAAGGAAACCGGAGAATTCATGCAAGGACGCATCATATGGTTTAGGATTTCACGTGGAGTTGGTGTAGCGTAGTTTTTATGGCCAATGGAACATGAATATTGGGTGTAGAAAAGACAGAAGAAAATAAGTCCTGGGAAGGACAGAATTGATGATTGTTGTGGTAGGCTGTTCAAAAGGAAGGCAAGGTTAGGGAAACGATCGTGGAAAAAGGAGAGGTTAGATCGATCAAACTAGTCAAATGCATCAGCTAATGAAGGCTGAATAAGAGAGGGGTCGGGAAGAGAAGTTTCGTATGTGCCAGGCAGCAGTATACTGAAGGTGGGAATTCATGGTAAGAGTTAAGCGGATATAGGTTCAAAATACTGAATGGAGTGCGAGCTATCCGCTTAAAAAGGAACTCAGAGTTAAAATGGCCTGGGATGCAAAAGTAGGGCTAACGTAATGGCGAATAATGTAGTAAATAAATAAGTGTGAGGGATTGGAGAACTTAGACGAGAGCGGATTTTACGGTCAAGGATTCCGCAGGGTAGTCATAGAGCTTCGCTTTCTCTTTTGAAAGATTGAACCCGGGGAAGCTGCTAAAGGAATAGAGGTGTAGAGCAGCCTTGAGAGAGCAATAAGGGACGCCTGTGGAGAAAAATGTATGGAAGGGAAGATGAGAGAATTGATCAAGGGAATCTGACAAGTGATGACAGGTTGGACCATTTTACTACGGATGAGACTCAATGAAGGCCGAGAAGAAAGGAAGCATCAGGACAAGTGAATCTGTGACGGAGGGGTAGGCACGAGAAGCATACGCGTAGCGGAGCTATGACGACGGAGGTGGAGAGCTACATGTCTGCGGGGTGCTGTGGTAGCTGAGTGAGTCGAATGGTATCAATCGGAGCACTGGCCGATGGAAAGATCCCGGAGGATGTGCGGAGCCAATGAAGGAATATACTTTGGTGGTGAATCGATAATAAACGTGGCTGTAAATTATACCGTGGCGAGGATTGCGAGTTCCAACACGAGGACTGACCGTGGGCACGGATGAGGCAGGGGCATGAGGCTTGAGGCGTGAGTAGGGATAACAAGAGGGTATATGACAAAATCATAGGGGGTAGATTATGGGGAAACGATCGATTAGTAGCATGAGAAAAGGGTGGTGGTGGGAGACTAGGAACTTGAAAAATGCTAGGGAGAAGTGAGTCGAACATTAAATACTGTCAAGCTTGGACTGAGTAAGTGAATGGGGCGATGGCGAAAACGTTTTTTGAGAACCGTCTTGATGAGACACAATCCGCAACCGGCTGCTTTGGATGCTGCACAGCAACGAAAATTGAGGTGAGCGACTAACAACCAGCGCAAGTGGGTGGGATTGACTGAGCAATGAATGACCAACCTGGAAGGAGTTCCGTAGATTGGGAACAAGTGTCATCCATGAGCCCAATTGCGTCCGCACATCTTTGCAGACGGCCAGCAAGCCCAATATGCCCCGCCAAGGCGATAGATCCAACCGCACCCCGCACTGTCGGAGTTGGCACTAGTGACTTTAGTCGAATATACGGACCCGTTGCCATTGCAGTGGGTCCACAAAACAAGTTCAGAGTTAGCTGGAGGTTAAAACGGCTGCAGCATGTCGGATTAGCTTGGGTATAGACAGCGAGAATCGTGATAGGATCGAAGCAAAAGTAAGAAAGTAGGTGATAGATGGAGCTAGGATGGATAACAGATGAAAATGAGTTGACAGTAGGGCTATGGCAATGAAAACAGGAGACAGACCCACAACAGAACAGGGATTGCAATTATCACATTTCGAGATACTTGGATGACAGAACGGGTTTACCGCGGGATAAGGGTGTTGGCTCAAATCGGAATCGATTTGAGGCATAGAGGAGAAAAACGCAAGATGACAAAGGAGACCAAAGCAGGAGGCTGCGAATGAGATATGTTAAGGGGATTAAGCTTGGTCATAGACTAGCTTACCGAGAAAGAAGTTGAGCCCCGTGCCAAGAATCCGCAGATGCTGAATATATAAGAGCTCCAAGATCTGGCGTCATGTTATGACTACGGATACCACATCAGCTTTTTGATGAAAGCGCGCTGGAAGCTTGCGATTTATGTAACAGAGGGGCTCTGCCAGTTGGTGGAAGTAATAGAATGGTGGTCCGGTGGTGCCGCAGAAACCGTAGGACTGGCCGGCCATAAAGTTACATCGTTTGTCAAGAAGTTAGGACCTTTAAACCAGCAGCTGATATCACTTAGTGATGTTGTGCCTCTTGATGCTGAGTCTGCAGGGTTAGCCTCCGATCTGATACGACGCCACCACCAGGGTTCCGAACACTGATGGATTTCAGCCAAACGGTTCTCAGCGCACGTACTTAATCTCGTCTTGGTGTTGTTCACGTAGTGCAAAACTATGGCAAAGTTTGTTCAGTGGAAAGTCTTACCAAATTTGTTTCCAGTTTCTTCCTCAAGAATCCGAGAGACTCGAACGGCCAGTCTTGCTGTGGCTAACTACAATCGGGGGATCGTTGCGGTCTTTAGAGGAGCTACCCTTGATTTGGAGAACAGCAGGGCACAATAGGGGACTATGTCCTTTGAAACCACTCTGGAATACGCCACCACTCCGTAGCAAACTTCGGATGCGTCTAAAAACATGAAGCTGTGCACTTTCGTTCAGTAAGTCACCTCCACTAACAGAACGCTGAATTTTGATTGCGCGAAGTTGTTCCATACTTCTTGACCACTCATTCCGGCATCGTAGGGATTTTCTTCAATTGGGTCGTACCAGCCAAGCTTCAAGCGACACAGTGATTGCAATAACAGCTTGTCTGGCAGAATGAAGAGTGAAACCAAATCTGGTGGGTCGAAAACTGACGATACCATGGACAACAAGCTACGCCTTGTTTGAGGTTTTCTGCGTATGGTGAATGAAAACCGGAAAGTGTCCCCTACTGCGTTCCATTTCAATCCCAACGTCTTCTCCGGCACTGGCAAGCAATCATCGATTTTCAGAGTGGGATAGGCCAGCTCAGATTTCGGTAAAATATCCAGCACCTCCTTGCGATTACACATTTACTTATGAAGCCAGAACCCGCCTCGTGATAGTAACTCACTCACCTGGTTAGCAAAAACTCTTGCATTCTCCGTTGTGGGCAAAGAAACAAGACAGTCGTCTACATAGAAGTTGTTATACACGGCCCTGGAGACGTAATCCCCATACCGTCCTCCCTAATCTTCTGCAGTGCGACGTAACGCGAAATTCGCACAAAATGAGGAGAAAATGGCACCAAATGGGTGGGCATTCATTTCATATTCAACAAGGTTAACACCTAGGTGCTAGTTTTCCCACCAAAGGAACCTCAGTGCTCCTTTGTCCCTCATCGGCACCGGAAACCTGCAGAAACATTTTTTCAATATCCGCAGCCAAAGCGACAGATTCCTCTTGAAAACGAAGCAACACTGTAGCTAAGATTACTATCGTGTCCGGTCCCTGTGGCAAGTAATCACTTAAGGAGCATCCCTGGATTGCAGCCACACAGTCAAACACCACCCTCAACTTGCTAGGGTTTCTGGGGTTTGTAGCAGCGTGATGTGGTAAATACCACTTTGGCTCAAAACCCATCTCCACCCGCACACTGGACGCTAACTGGGTGTGGCCCTCGCCCACAAAATCCCCCAGTACTGCAGAGTGTTTATGAAAGAAATCAGGATCAAGCGCAAATCTTTTCCTCAAGCCGTTGAGCCTCTCTTTGGTCACAATATAACTTTGGAAGTCTCACTAGAGGATGCCCCCAAGAAAGTGCAGCTCCATAGTGTCCGTTCAACCAGGCTATTGCATTGGAAACCATATCAATAGACTGTTTGTCTTCTAATGAAGGAGAGTTTTTTAATGCATACCCATCACAGGAACTGTTGTTGTATAGTCGATCGATCTGTTCTGCTGAGGGATCGATTCCCCTCTCAATTTGGTTTACTTTCCTCACAAAGCTTGGTTCCTGGATTATCGGACCAAGTACAATCCATCCTAAAGCCGTTCGCATGAAATAGGGCTGTTTTTCTTGATCGCATCTTTGCTCTAATGCCCAATGTGCCTCTGGGACGTCGGCATCTATCAGAATTCGCACTCTCCAATCTTTCAGGTTCTGCCTTTGGAGGAAAAGTAGGTGAGGTTAGGATAGGATATCCATATCTGTGCGGCACTGGAGGGCTTGGATTTGCAGCCTATCAACACGGACGGCTCTCTCTATATTTACGAAATCATTCTCTGACAATGAGTTCAGTGGCAGCTCCGTTACTCACGAATTCTAAGTGACGGTCCCATTTACGGTAGAACTCCAAGGTGAGGTCGGGGATGCCTCCAGACCCACCAGCTCCATAAGGTCTTTTTTAATAAAGTCACATCGGACCAGCTGTCCAGCAGAGCGTAGCTCTCCAAAGAGCCCCCGGTTCGTCTACTTGTACTGGTTGTAACGACCGGCAGCAAAAAATCCCCCTGGAACCATTGCAGTTCCATGTTTTCTTAACATCACTCACTTGCCTACACTACTGACGTGTCTTTACGCACTGTTTGTTTTTATGGACCAATTTTTGTTTGTTCGCCTCCAGAGCGCTACTTTGTCATGTCCTTGTTCTGGACCTGCCTGACGTACGTGTTCCTTGCTCTCTCGCCGGATTTCGGTTCTCATTTTTGAGTCCTTGTGATCTTATAATTGAGGCTTGTATTTGTTTGGTGTCACTGTTCATTCAATAATCTAGTATGGTAGAATCTCACGGATAATGGCCTTTTGATTTCGGGATCCGTTGTAAATCTGGCTACGCATTGCTCATGCGTGTGTTACACTGGTAGTTCACCTAAACTGACCCGACATTCTGGCCTGGGAGTGGCCGCACAGTTATCGGTCCACTGCCCAGGCCTTTTTGCATTGTCCGTGCCCAGCTTATCCAGCCGCAGCCCTTGTGTTGTATCCTGCGTGATTCGATCGGTACATTGCCTCTTTGCAACATGCAGTGGAGGGTGGTACGGTTGTTGACAACTTGGTGTTGAACATGGTTTGGAAAAAGGACAGTTGCTAGACAGGTGTCCACACTTTAGACACTAAAAACAAGCCTTGACTTCCTTAACCAATGCCCGACGACCGGGTATATCACGAGACAGGAATGGCTGACATTCCTCATATGCGTGTATTCCACTGCATACTGAGCACCTATTTGTTTGCGACCAACAAAGTACTCCCCTGTTTTGGTGGGAACCGTGTCGCTTCTGGATGCGGGTTTTGCGCATAATTCCTCCAACTGGATGACCGCAGTACGCCTGAGCCTCGCTATCGGCAGCCAGTTTGCCAAACCTATTTCGAACAGTCCGTGCCTCAAGGGACACTAAGTGCTGCAGATCTTGGCACCTGGGTTCATCTGCTCTTCTCAAGGTATCGTCAACTGTCCCAGCCCGCAAATCCTGGGGACCCACTGGTAGCACTCGAGTAATCCGTTCCATGGTCTGCTGTGAAATGAGGCCCGAGGTGCAATTTATCTGTGTGAGGGCAACTTCACAGTTGAGCATTTTCAAAGGCAACTTGGTCAGGGCATCCGAATCTCCCACCAGAGGCTACAAACCTTGCATTAAGCCGTCAATCAGTGAACGAGCCACTACACAATCTTGTCCATACAGATCCTTTAAGATTTCCCTAGCCCTACTGCGTGCCAGTGTTAAAGGCAACATAATGCATTAGGCAGTCGCATCCCTTGCTTGTCCCTTGCAGTAAAGTATCAAATAAAGCGAGCGCTTGCCGTGGTCTAGAACTCGACCTTCGACGTAATATTCAAACTGTTTCACAAACCCATATTACGTTGACGAGCAGCCATCAAATGACTCCACTTCCACTCTGGGTAAATCCGAACGATAATCCACCGCAGGCTCCGCCTCTGGAACCACGCTTGTTGTTCGTGGTGCTTTGTTCTGCACGTGGCAATCATCTAGTAGCCAGAAGGATGTTCTCTGGCCATTACTTTACCTTTGACTCCATTTCTGTTGACTAGGTTTTCTTCTTCTTCAGCGGGTGCCAAAAGCAGTTTAGCCATTGCCGTCTCGTTTCTCACCTCGAGCAACCTACTTTGCTTATCAGACTCTAATTTTTATTCCATCTGCTTCTCCTTCAACTCAGCAAACAACAGATCCGCTCTAGCTTTATGGGAAACCGAGCCAACCATAGAACAACCTGATATACTAGAGCCTTAGCAAGAAACATGACCAACACCTGCGGGCAGAAGTGTTTGGTTCACCTGCATGGTATTGCTTTATGATTCGGAAAGGTTTGCCGAATTGCTGCGTAATTTTACGTCTCAGCTTTGCCAAGGATATTGAGTGCTGTAAAGTCCAGCTGCCAGAACGTTCGAGCGACGCGTATCAACCAATTTCGACACAATTCAAAACAAAGTCGATTCCAAATAGCTACGGTACTATATCAACAAATTAGTTAATTTTATAATAATCAAACCTCGATAGTGTTCCTTCTGGGCTCTTACGCTCCAAATCGAAATAACAAATCAACAACTACAGCTGAACTACAGCAGAAGATTAGATACAGATGAGACAACCGAATAAGATCACAACGAAGTTCAAGCTGAGCGACTCGCGCTCGAGGCAACGGTGGGAGTCCGGTTTGAGACAAAGATTTAGAGCAACAAAACAAACAATCGGAATTCCGGCAAAGATGGTTCACACGAATGCAGGATGTCGTTTGTAACGTGGATGCTAATGCACGGAGCGGGGTATCCGGAACTCCTTTGCAGGTGTTCTGCAGTTCACGAGTAAGAAGCTGGGATGGACCAAGAACCCAGGTGGCAATTTCGTACGATAGATCCAGAGGAAATATGACCAACCCTATCGTAGGCTATCCACAAGTCTAATGCTGCAGGTTGCTGTTAGGTTAGGCTGTAAACTGGAGAGTGGGCTGGATTCTAGGAAAAGAGGAACGCCGCTTTCTTGCGAAAAAGAAGAAAAATAGATAAGTGGTCGAAAAATTCGGGCGCTTTTCTCTACATTAATATTATTGTGTGTGTTTGTATATATAATAATTTCTTCATGTATATAATTAGTGCCTTGTTGAGAGGTGTATGTCGTCTGATGTATCTACTTGTTGTCCAGAGCCACGGTGGTTTTGAAGCTGACGTCAACGAACATGCCAGGCGTGCATGGGAGCGTACTAGATGGTTGAAATTTGGGGCGGGAAGTGTATAGGCATATGAGGAGAGACCAGCTCGCTATCACCCCGGTCAGCCTCGTGCGTGGGAACCAAAACATGTCAAGCGGACAAGGGCAGTGTGGTTAGCTTCGACAGTCATCCCCACGCAACGGAGTTGGTAGGGGTAGATTTTAAAACAACAGTCCACGGAGCCTTACCACCGTCACGTGGAATGTCGTGGAGAGGATAATGCCGGTCGGCATAGCGTTGCACCTAAAACAGCACAGTTTCTTCCAGAAATTCCTGCACTGTTTCGCACGGGAAAGTTCGGTTCTGCCAGACCTCCTTTGATGTTTGGGTGAAGTGGCCTGGAGAATGGGCTTTGGCGAACAAGGCGGGATCTTTAATTTGGACTTCCGAAGGGCTTTTGGCTCATCTAACCACCATATGCCCATGAAGAAACCATGAGGGTTTGGACAGTCGTCCAAGGCGATGACATGCATTAGGGGTTGTACATTTGGCAGGAATTTTCAAGTGAGTATAAGAGAAGGCCTATCTCCGGCTGGGCACTTGCAGAATGGGGTAACCCAAGGGTAGGGCCCCGGACCCCTGCTGCTCCTCCTGCAAGTTTGGACTGAGAACATGGTCCGGGAAGCTTTCGTATCAAGTTTTTCGGCGATGTGAAAGTAGCAGAAGTCGCCCATGAGTCAGTTCAAAGGTATACGGAAGAAGTTTTGGAATGAGCTAGTAATGGGAATTACCACCGGACATACACGAATGTATGCACCTGGTTGCCGAGATGTTGCCTCATGTACCGAATGGTACCGCGAACGGAGCGGACGATAGCAACAATACCGGTAAAAGGTGTGGCTCAGGCTTTCGGGACCATGGGTAGGGTCGGTGTCAAACCCCAAACCCAGCTTGAAAGGGCGGCAAATATCGCTTTTAGGGCATTCTATCAGCTCGGTCAAGCAAACAGCCCTAGAAGACCATTGGTGCTGCTTCCAATACACAGTATTGTCTGGCGGCCCCACTAGGAAAACTGTCTCCGGTCCTGGCCTCCATATCTGGTTCGGGATGCGCAATTACCAGAAGAGATCCGGAGAGCATCCGCCATATTTTTTCCACTATTAAGAGGAGAAACTTATCAAGAAAGCTTCGAGCACTTCAGCTTATTCTCCGTAGAAAGAAAAAAGCGGCGGAAACTCACAGTAGGGTACAAGAGCCAAACGGGCCGAATCTCCTTGGGAACTAGCGTGCATACTCTCCTGCCGCAGGAGAAATCCACAACTTGAAGGGCTACTCTTCCAGAGTGAGGAACGGGTAGCGGACACGACTTCGGTCCCATTTCTCCATGCAGTTTGAGGTTAAAGACTAGAACAAACTGCCAAAGGCTGTGGTCCAGGCAACCACGGTGGCTGAGTTAAGGCGTCTCCTGGACGGGGTGTGGGCTCGAGTGTAGCATGATGGGCCAATAAGACCGACAGCGTAGCGTTGCAAGGATTGGTGACGGTTCGTTGGATCTTGTGCTTCAAAGGTTTCCGCTGTCAACTTTTTGAACTTCCTCGTAGCATTTCACCCTGTCCCCTCAACACTTTTTTTCCTTTCAATTTACCCATTCATTGCTCCCCACCTCTTGCCAGTTCACTATTCAAACGCGGTTTACCTTTCACCCACTAAATCTTCACTCGCCTCTCACGCATCATAACCTTCGCTCTTATCTATTACTCCACCTTCTAGTCTACCATCTCCGCCTCCTTTAGTTAAACCAAAAATGACGATTCTGTTCGCGTGGTGGTCCGCCGTTACCATCTGTGAACCTTATGATTGTATTGTATTGATGGTATTGTATTATACCAAAGACGTCACCAAGTTAGCAAACCCAGATCCCAACCAAATAGAGGGGAAATGATTATAGACGATTTAAAATAGGCATAAAAGGAGCACCGCGCAAATAAAACCGGTTCGGCCAACGAAGTTAGTTCGAATTTCCTCCGAGTCTTCCATCTTGTCAACCAGAACACGAACTAGGCAAGGCGTCGTGGAGTAACGATAAACAATGGTACTGGAGGGGATAGACCTAAATGCGGAATGCGTGGAGGAATGCGAACGGCGTGCGGATAAGTCCTGGTTCAGCGAATGGATGGGGTCTGCGCGAATCTTCTTGTCGAAGTTAGCACGGGCTAGAATGCGCAAATGGCCAACTTTGGAGGTAAGGGGGCCCTCGGAACTCAGATGGGTGTGACTGACAGTGGCTAGACCGCGGTTCAGTGTGATAAGCTTTTCCTTAGTGGACCAGGGAAGATAACACTCGAGCTGTACGGCGAGACTGGGAGGAAACACCAGTGGGCAAAAAGGCAGCTTGTGTTCCGCCAAACTGCCTGAGCCTAAGGCCTTGAAAAGAAGGCCTGGGTAGTTTTTCAACACAATCAAGTATGCGACGAGACAGCTGAAGTCAAAGCTGGTTTTACCACCGGAGTGCTTGACCGGGCCAGCTCTGAAAAGTGGGATACAGCTGATGATCGATTTCCCACTAAGGTAAAGGGAGCAAGAAAGAGAGAAAGTACTTTCGAGCCTTTGAGTAGTGTTGAGATTTAGTCCAGAAAAGAACAACAAACTGAATAATGTGTTCTCTGGAACGAGTTGGTCTTCCTGGAAGGAAGACTGAACGATGAAGCACGACAATGTGAGCGTGCTTAGAAAGCTTTGCGGACGGTGAAGTGGCCAATACACTGACATAGGTGGAGAAGAGAAATGGGTGGAGAACGGCACCGAAAAGGTCAGCTGAGCTGGTAACTAAAGGACTGGATGAACTCGTGAAAACCTCAGTACCTCGGGTTCTGTTGGAAGAGTAATCTTTCAGCTGCGCGAGTAAAGCAGAGAGAAAATTCGAAGGACTAGCTATTGAGGAAGTAGAGGACGGGTTACCTAATCGAAGCCGGAGGAATAGTCGAGAAAAATAGAAACATTTCATAGGGCAGTGCAGGTTCTTTGAAGTAAAGTTGCAAGCTAAAGCAACTACTTCCGGAGTGCATCTGCTGAGTTTGTGCGCAAACCGATGGAGGTCATTTGGAACAAAAAGAGGGGAACACACTCGACTAAGAATAGCGCGCTCGGTCAACTGGAGCACGCAAAATTAGAGGCGATGTGATGAAGGCTTTTTGACAAAATGTTGATGGTGGGGTCTGGGAATAGTAACGGCTGTCATGGGTTTCCTGGAGGCAACAGTAGCACCAGCATCAGCTGATTCATAGATGAAGGGGGTCATGATTCCGGAAAGCTGAGGTGCCCCAGATCCGAAGAACTTGGAGGATGTACAGTCTGAAAGCACAGGAGAAGCTGAATTTGAGGTTTGAATAGACCTGAAGGTTTCCTGTGACGAAAACGGTTCTATACCTGGGGAAAAAGAAATGAGGTCAGACGATGGGGTATCCAATGAAGGACGAACAAATGAGACATTTAGGCTTTTAGCATCTACGTTGTAGTTTTTTGACGGGGTCCGCTGTCCACACAGGGGCCGGATTTCTTGCAAGAGAAGTTCATTATTGATAGTACAAGAGAACTGGTAGGCAAATATAATGTTCAGCCTTCATATCTCCTGTCCAATCAGGATGGATTGCCGTTTCACCGAAGCCTTGTCGTGTAGCTTGTAGGCATGTTATTTTTATCCATTCATAGAACTCGGCTATGAAGAAGCCTTTCTGCAGTCATTAAAAATAGAGTCTCTGTAGGACAACACAAATCATATCTCACTCAGTATCTTCGTAAATGTCTAGCCGGCGAAAAGATTAATTGGAAGAAAACCACTAGGTGACACTGCAAGTGGACCTCTGAAGAAGGGTACTTTTGCTGGGTGACAGATTTCTAGAGATTACATTTATTTCTAATGCTCTGACGAGAAAACAGTGCACTGAGCGTATAGAAATTTTGAGTCCGATGATAGGGGAGCTCGATCGTTGGTTGAAATAGGAGCCTAGGTCAGTAGGCAAAAAGGACTGGGATGGTAGGCGATAAATTAGTGTAAAACGGCATTCCCTGTGTTTGGGATAACCGAGAGGTTTTTTGATTAAGAACAAGTAAGAAATACTTAGGAGCGTGAAGAAAATCGCCAAGAAAGAGGAAAAAGGAGATAAAATGTAGTGGAATCTTGACGAGTATGAAAGCATCAAAGATTTGATAGGTATCCCCTGGGGACAGAAGAAAGCTATGCCCGGGTTACTGATCGTAGCAACTCAAAAAGCTAAAACTTTAGTCCCACATTTAACATCAATAAAGATAGCATCATTATAGGAGAAAGTAAAGATAGCTTCAGGCCTGTAGGCAATCACACCACCACCTGCTTTCCAGCAACATTTTCTGTCCTAACGAAGGCTTCCAGAGTTCTCATGGAAAACGATTTCGACAATAATACTTTTATTCAACCAAGACTCTAGGATACATATTACGCGGGTATTCTTGTTCATCCGAGAAATGACGACACCGGTTAAGGGAGAAGTCTTTCCAAAAAGAGACCGAAAGTAGGCACGGACCAGTGCGGGAGCTGTCATCTTCCCTGATGTTGGGCTAATAAGAACAGTTTGCAAATGGGCACTGTTGCTTCGCCTAGTCCAACTTGACCTTCGCTAGCTTTCGTAGTGAGAGCGAATACAGAAACGCAAGATATCTTGTCTCTTAATCGAGCGGATAACTCTTCAGAGTAGCGAAGCCTGGGTGACATGAGTTGATATCGGGAGTAATTCCAAAGTGACTATGATCGGGCTCACAACAAAATAAAGTGCAGCCAGTCGTGGGGCGAACTATGTAACGTGGGTGTTATGCGGGCGGATACAGTAAGTGGAGCTCATAAAATTTGTTCTTCCTGTTGTCGCAGCACAGGGAGATCCATGGAGATCATCCGTGCAAAAAACTGGACGTTTTAGACTATCTGCCGGGAGCACCTGGGATCAACCCAGACCTGAACACGATCGCTTCCTTCGTTATCATTCTGGCACTCTCTCTCCACTGGGTGCGTTTGCTATCTTTTATATGACCAGCTCCGTTAGCAAACAGTCGTTGGATTTTACCGGTGCAATACCCCACTATATCGTTTCAGTCTATTTCTTCAATTATATCCCCGTCCATCACTGGATTCTCTGTCCATATCCCTATCATTCTTTGCAGCCTGTTAATAACTCTCCATACCTCTCGTTTGTGACAATCTTCTTTGAAACCGAATCGAGTTAATCGAAATAACTTTTTATTTATGCATTTTCTAGCCACCATGATCATTTTCGATGGCACTGTTGCACACCATTCACGTTTCCACGTGATATCATACGCCACAAGCCGACCTGATCATCTAACCTTGAGTTACAATTTTTCCGGTTGTCACTATAATTTTAAACAATCCTAACCTTCTTCTTACTGTTTCATATACACAACTCTATATCGGCTCCACGGAATTTCGTCATCTTATCATTTAATCGTGCAGGGCCTCATGGCTCGGGATTCTCCGAAACAAACCGGTATCATTAACATTACCCCATTTATAGATTGGAAATATTAGCGCCAGAGCACCAGCTTAGTCTGATGAAGGACGAATCTAAGTTAGCTAGGAAGGGGCGACCCAAAATACAGGATTTAGGTGATCCCGGAAACCACATAGCGTGTGATCGCCTAGCCTAATAGCTTCATGGGTCCATGGAAACAGAGCTGTGCAAGAGGAATGCATCATATTGACCCAAGAATGAACAGTCCCTTTTTGAATGCAGCGCAGACCAGTATTTCTCGTTCGTCACACAATACAGAAGTTTTTGAAAGGAAGTGTATCCAGTCCAGGACAGAGGTTCTTGTATCTGCCGCATAAATGCCTTGGAGGAGCCAGGAAGGCGACTGAAGCGTGCTGGCTGCTAGATCACGATGAAAGCTGCATCCGGGCACGTGAACTCTCCATGGACCGGCCTGTATAACCGTTTAAGGTCTCCAGCAATTCTTCCGTTGGAGGGCTTTCAGAGGCAAAGCCTTCCTGGTGTGGGTCTAGTTTCTTAGTCAGCCTGGAGAGTAAGGTGCAGAACTTCAGTCTCACTCTGGATTACCTAGACTATCCTTCATGCCCAATGCACCGCGCGTCGAAAGGTATAGTAAGCAGTTCATCCGCGGAACCATGAAGTAAATGGGCCTAGGATGCTCGGAATGTCGGCAGGCTTGAGGGAGAAACTACCCTTGAAGAGCTGAAGCATTTTATGGGCTGCTATTCGCGAATAGCAAACAATCGTCTCGGTCTATTTGCAAGTAAAGCCAGCAAGCTATTGCCGGCTACGACACTGTCGCGCAGGTAGACTAGAGATTTCAGTTGAGGTCAGAAATGGGTAAACGCACTTTGTATCCTTTGAAGGGTAAAATTCGCTGGTAAGTGAGATACGCCGAGCGCTATATCGCCCGGCAGACCGTTCTGGTCTCTAAAACGTGGACGTCGACGGAAGCTGAAGGGTGGCTGTGCTTGGGGGCGCGCTTTATCTGTACCAGTGATTCACTTCGATCAATGATGTGTCGAAAAAGTAAGCTGAAATCAAGGTGGATATCATGATGATCTCCAAAACATATCGCTCGAAGCCAGAAAGTGGGAAGCCAACGAAACCTTGAAACCAGCTCTGGTTTGGTCAAAGTTCCTAGTTAGCAATAAACCCATTCGACTAGGAGTAATAACAGCCAGTCCAGAAAGCCTATTTTTGGATGACAAGGGTGTTGAAATTTGTAGATGGTGGCTCTTCCACCGCTTCCTGGGGAAGGGGGAAACTTGCATAGAGACGTGAAGCCAAAAAGATCCAGTCTTCATTTTCAGTGAACAAGCAGGTCATTTGGTCAACCAAACTGCACGTATTACTCATCTCCTTGGACGGAAAAGGTAAAGCAGACAGCCTGGAAGCTCTCACATTTGGGGATTTACCTACGGATGCCCCTCAGTCACTGCGCTCGATTCTGAGTCGGTGGCTGCTTCTGAAAGGCATCGCAGTCAAAGGATGCCAGAGCTACAAAACGGTCCTGCTGATCGGTTCAGATGTGCCACAAGCACACTGGGTTTGGTGTCAGGGAACGAGGGCCGAAAAGAACTATATACCGTGCACACGACCCTTGGTTGGACCTTGTATGGTAGCCTGAAAGGAAGAAGCGGCTCGAAGATCCAAGGCCACTGCAGCTCAGTGAAATGATGTACATTGGACAGATTTTCCGAAACCTACATAACGGCGAATTTACTGATATGGACCCTTATAGAGACCCCCCTTCCCAAGAGGATAGATTAGCCCTGAGAGCGATGGCGGAGTACGTCAGGTATGTAATCGATCGTTTGGAGGTACGCGAGCCACGAAGACATAACTGCAAACGAAGGCGAACAGTAGAGTAGCCTCAAGATGGTCATGTTTCCTTAGAAGCAGGATAATTTGAGAACCACAACTGGAGATATGATATATTCGAACCGTGCGACATAACACAGATTTACGCTCTGTAGAGCGAGCAGGGGAGGCAGTAAGTGAGTCAAATTCTTTGACCTGTCTACCTCATCATCCTGTCATGAATATAAAGAAACCAGGTGAGGTCAGAGTGGTCCCTGACTGTGCTGCTAAATGTTATATGGTCCCGATCGACGACCATATAACATGGGGCTTAGATTTGACGAAACCTCTAGTCAAAGTCGTGTACTTCTTTCGGCTATGGAAAGCCAGCCTTTTGTGTGGTTTTTCATGAAGTATTTCTTCAATTTTAGACGATTCACTAAAGACAGAGAAGCTTTCCATCTACTCTAAGGGCTTAAAAGCAGCTTGTGTCAGAAGCCTGATGAGTACACACCAAGCATCGTTTCCTTTGGAACAGTATTATCGCCCTTCTGCGCCAACTTCCCTCTCGGGAAACTCTCAGGATTTTTGAAGACATCATTTGTCTACTAAGAGGGGTATTGAAACATTTCGAGGTGGATGATTTCCAAGGTTCTTTTGGAGACTAGCATTCTGCCATTCTATATATGACGAGGCTAACTACCCTCCGAATACAGGTCACGGGGGTTTTAGGAACTTCAAAGTGAATTTCTAAGAGTTGTGAAGGGCTAAACTTTATCCTTGAGTCGGAGAAGACCGAAATCGTGTGGCAGCGACCTTGGGTTCCTCGCCACAACTGGCAAGTGCCCCCCGAGTTCGATGGAATAACCAAAGCGGTGGGTTCTTATTCTACAATGACCGTCCCCAAATGGCCATTTACACGAAAGGGATTCTGTGTTCGGTCCCAGGTATCTACGACCCTTTGGGATTCATTTTACTGTCGATGCCGCCAGGATTGAACTTGCTTCTTCCACTGAGTCAAAGGTGCCGGGTCGTGACCAACTTAAACGGGAGGGCGATGATAAGCTGTGACGTGACTAGTTGTCAGCCTAAGTCAACTCGGCCAGATCAGGATATCAAGCTGTCTGGCAACAATGAGTGAGTATTTGCAATTGAGTAGTAGGAGATTAGATTTGTATATAATATGATTCATCATGCAGCTTGAACGCTCAACTCACCATTGAAAACCATGGAAGCACTGTACAGCTGTTTCATCCCTGTCGAGAATCATCAGCAATGCACATCCACCGAGCCCCCACGAGGACTCGAACCCGGGGTGAACGGCTGCGAATCGAACACCTTAACCACAAGTCTATCCGGGTTGGCTCTCAACGGTTTGTTCAACATCCACACTACATGATATAGCACCCTTCCTTCACTGGCTTTGAACAGTCGAGCGTTGAAGCTGCAAGATGAATCATATTATACAAATCTAATCTCCTACTACTCAATTGCAAGTAGTAACCAAGCTCTGTAGGTTGTTCATAACGGAATGCCTTCGTTGTACCTAGGCCCCAACAGAGAAGTCATCCATCATAGGAGTCGATCGCTCTGTGGGAAGCGGGTTGTTACCGTTCGAGAGCCAGTGACGGAAGGGTGCTATATCATGTAGTGTAGATGTTGAACAAACCGTTGAGAGCCAACCCGGATAGCCTTGCGGTTAAGGTGTTTGATTCACAATCGTTCACCCCGGGTTCGAGTCCTCGTGGGGGCTCGGTGGATGTGCACTGCTGATGATTCTCGACAAGGATGAAACAGCTGTACAGTGCTTCCACGGTTTTCAGTGATGAGTTGAGTGTTGAAGCTGCATGGTGAATCGTATTATAAGTGAGTATAGAAAGTGCAAGTCCATTTATCCCGAGACGCACCACAAGCTGAATATAAGGTAGCGGATCACGGTTGCTGGGCTGATTAATTTGGCGGGCTGCAAAACCAGATGGTATTCTCGAAGGCAACAGTAGTCCCACTGAAGATTATATCCGTTCCGAGGCTAGAATGGACTGCAGCCGCGCTGGCTGTGAGAGCAGCCGTGTGGATTCGAAAGGGTTTATACGGAAAGGACTGGAAATTAAACCTTTGGACGAATCCATCCGCTTTGTCGCACACCGTGAACAAAGGTAACACTTGTTTCTACACCTTGTTACCAAAAAACTCAGTGATTCATGGGTCCACCGAGGACGACCACTGGCCCTACGTGCAATCCGCCAGCAACTTCGCAGAAGTCCGTTCGAGGTGGCTGATAAAACTGGAATTTGCACATGTGTACCGTGGGCTAGAAGTCCTAGCTTCATCTAAGGAGCAGTGGCCGGAGTTACCAAGAATCAAGGGTATAAATGAGGATGGTGAAGCGAAAAAAGTAATACTGATCACATATACTAAGGAATCTAGCGGCCTACTAGAGAATCTGTTTTATTTACCAGACTGGACCAAATTGTGGATCGCCGTGGTCTGGCAGGCGAGGCGCAAGGAACTATTGACGATCAGTAAGGGCAAACGACCAAAAACCAGGTTGAATGTTGAAACAGTGCTTCCAGGCTAGATAAACCAAGCTTCACTGGATTGTCTGCGTCTGCTGCAAACAGATGCCTCCCTACATGGGGCAAATGATCCGTCTCGGGTTGATCTTACCAACAAGAGAGGCAGGCCTTTACCTAATACTATCCAAAAACTGAGCCATGTGATAACCAATGTGCTACTGGGAGTCGGGGAGAGGTTGGTGAATTCAAGCCCAGAGTGCGAAACAAACCATTTTATATTAGTCCCCGACAAGTTACACGATGAGATGTCTGATTGATAAGTTACACAGAGAAGGAGGACAAAAAGGTTTCATTCACTCGTCGAACAACATTCTCCCACAAGTTTGGGTGAAGAAGAAACCGGCAACAGTTAAGCGAATCATCGGCACATGTCTAGTATGTAGCCGCCAAAAAGTGGTATTAGGCGAACAAATGATGGCACCCTTCCAGTCGTGGGTGTTCAGTGGGGATGACGCCCTTTCGTAGTGGTCGACGTCGATTATTTAGGCCCGCTATTTGCGCTGTACCAGAGTAGAATATGGAACAGGTATGGTGGCTTGGTAAAGTTTATAATCCAGAGTAATCCATCTCGAGATAGAGTATATAATGACCGCCGGCTCCTTCCTAAAGGAATTCTGAAGTGTCTCCGCCGGGCAAGGCTTTCCGCGAATCATACATTTAGGCGGCGGTTCAAATTTTATTGGAACAAGAAGGGGTTTTAGGGAAGATGGATCCTCCTACTACAAGCTAAAATACGAGGTGAAGCCGCGGCTGAAGGGGTAAAGAGACACTTCAGTACACCCTTTGACTATCATCGCGGTGGCGGTTGGAAAGTGACGATACTATCGGCCAGAAATATACTGGCTACTCTGACCTCAGAACAAGTCCTCGATAATGAGGCGCTGGATACCCACTAAAAGAAGTACAAAGCAAACTGTACAACGGAACTCTAGCTCCGACTGCCCTGGATTCTGAAGCTAAAACGAGCCCTCACTCCCAAATATCTGTTGTGCTTACTGTTGAGTGAAGAAACGGCCCGTCTAAAAGCTATAAGTAGGACGTATACCGTAGGATAGAGTCAAGTCAGTCACTCAGCGCAAGCTTTCTGGAACCTTTCGACGAGGCGGCATTTACCGGTACTTCAGCTTCGACAAAAGTGTACCCCCATAGAAAGAACCTTTAGACTCGAAGAAGTCATCCTGGCGGAGGGCCAAAAATGATACTGGCCCATTGGAAGTGGAAAAGGCCGGACACCGATGGCTTTGTAAGCTCGGCGGTGGTAGAAGCGACTGTAGGATACGTACAGGGAGGTGGCCGTGAATTGTATTTACTCGAGGGGGAAGTGCGGAGGACAGCCTCGAGGAAAGAGGCCAAGCTAACGGCAAGGTTAAGGGAATATGCTTTCGAGCACATGAAGCCGCTGGAAGCAGGAGGTATCTCATTTTTCTCCCATGTATCTCTCAAGATGCCTGACCATCGCACAGTCTCTGAAGTGCCTTTACATCAAACTTGGTGGGATGTTTACAATTAACAACGGATTTCATACCTAGAAACACCAAAACATCACAGGATTTGAAATTGTTATTGAAACAGCCGGAGCCTTGGAACAATCAAATATTGAAGTTTTAAAGAGGGTTAATTACTTCTGAGCCTTCCGGCTACTTTTCATTCTCCACATGTTTTTCTTACCCACACATCCTGGAAGTGATTACGTCACAGCAACCAAGCTCTTTGACCTTCAGAAACCTCGCAATTATTTCCGTCCTTCGTCGAGAATTCTCAGTATTGTATTTGTCCTTTTATTTGCTCATGATCAGTAGGCTTTTTGCCGTTGGTATTCTCCAAAATCCTTTACATTGTGGCTGTACTGAAGCATGTATCCCCATGGGTCTCTAGGAATGTTGTCGAAACCCCAAAGCTGGATGTTTGAGGCGGAGTCTCAAGTAAATTCCGGAGGTGTGCTCGTGCCAAATAAACAGTGGACGTAACCCTCGCTCAGCGACTTGCACGCTGACTTCAGCATCTAGGTGGGTAAAGACGAATCAGTACCCCTGTCTGTCTCTTGAAACCGACCATTTTGTGGAAGGATTTGACGGTCGGTGCTGGGTAAATTTCAGGAATCCTCCCTAGTGGCTGTCATACACTCACGCTGTTTCGATAATGCTACTTATTCTTGTTGACTCCAGCAAAAGTATGGCACACATCAACCACCACATTTGAACAATTGTTTATATCTTGCTCGTGTGTGCAGTGAAATCTTTGAAATTGACCTCTGCCTGCCCTGACGGTCATATCTGGCCGTGAATTTCGCCGAACTTCAGTTCCCGTTGTTAATTAATCTGGCCGTTAAATGGGGCTTCTAAATGATTAACATTTGCGTAATTTAGTAGTCAGGTACAGTAGAACTTACTAATCAACCTTGTTCTGGCCTTGAGGTTCGTCATTTTGGCTACTCTTCGCCCTCCACCGAAATAATAGCACAAACCAAGCCTGCGGTTTGCTAAGCTTTGGCGATTTGGAAATATGTCTATTCCGATAGGTCAAGGTAAATGAACTAATGTATGCCAAGGTCATTTACGATATAGACGACGGGAGTAAGTTTGCGATCCGGACTAATTTGTCCGGAAGTACGGAGCATTTGTAAGGCAAGGGCAGCTATTCTCTTCAGATGATTCCAATAACCAAGATATTCTCCATTTTTGGGGGCAGGATAGGTCACCAGATAAATTGCACGGAGTTATAGATAGTTTCCGTGGAAATAGTGTACTTTGACGTCGTCAGCAAAGAGGAATCGGATGCGGCTGCAAACGGAAGAGAATATCGTCGACAACCTTCATCTTTACTCTGAAGGTTTGTTCTCCTTCTGCAGATTTATCACTAGTCTGCTCGTCCACCTCTATCGGCATGAAACCACCAACAGCCATCACGTTCTTCGTCGAATAAGTCAGTTTATTCTATATCCGCCGCCCGTACTGTTTCCTCCTCATAGATTCTCCGGTTCTGAGTCCCGTTCTTGTGATGTCACAGCACGTTCCACTTATACAACGGTCACTATAAACCTTTCATTATCCTCCGACATACTTCACTGCCACTTTTGCACGCCGATGACTCTGTAACTACCGTAGATCCGCGTCTTAGGTTGACCTTTCACCACTTCTTTTTGGCGCACCTTGGTTCATTCATATGCTGAGTCCATTGCTGTCTGGCTTTCCCCTCGGCAACGCTTTTCTTCTGTTCCCTAATGGTCTCCCTCCCCATCCTCAGAAGTGTAACCCGTTTGATATATCTCTGATTTCTTCTAATTATACACAAAGAAAACATTCTGATCCGTCCTTCGGTCCATTTTGACTTATATCTGCATGAGGGTCCCATCTGAGCTCCTTGTCCTAGGTCAGCCTCTAGCATCCTTGCTGCTGATTGATGTCACGTGATCAATTCATGGAAGCTTCATTGCATCCAAATGTTTAATACCGGATATAAACCTACATTATTTGGGCTTTATATGCTCTACTATCACTACTACATTGCTTTTGATCTCCATATTTGCCTTGGTTGCCCGCTCATGACTGATTCATCACCGCATTCCTGTCTACTTGTTGTCACTTCATGTCTGTCCTATCACGCATTAATCCACCCACTGACAGAACAAAGTTTTTGGCCACTTCCATGGACTTCGCTCTGGCACTTTTTCCCACCGGTTGCGTAGGCTATCTATCATGTGTCCAATGCCGTCGGTGCTGCTATTTGAACTCCTACCGGTATTTATACCCTTATTGGTACGACATCCTACCGCCCATTGTGTTCTACTACTAATTTTCAATCACCTTTCATTTATGAGATCCCTATTCATGCTCCTATCACTCATTTCAACCCGCTACAAACTCTTTCCGTCTCCCGTAATGTTTCAGTCTTCCCTTTTTTACAGTAAGCCAAAAAATCAAAGTATCTCTTAATAATAATAATAATAATAATAATAATAGTTCATTTCGGATAACCCCGAGGCATGCTGCAATGCAAGATCAAACAGTGCAGTTGAAAGCTGAATGAAAGTTACAGTAGGATTGTACAATTTTGCGAACGCGATTGAATATAAGAGATGGCATTCAAGTCAATTGTTGCGACACCGCCCGGTGAATTTAAACTCAAGGTCAAGTGGTCGATCCGGCTGAAGGTAGGTGTAGTTATTCTGCCATAGTGTGGGGTGGGTGCGGAATGGTACAAAATCACACAAATCCTACAGGAGGAAGACTGTCCTGTCGGAGAACTAAACTAGATCGACGGATACGTGGATATCGTGAAGAAACATTCCTGAAGGGGACGTATTCGAGCAATAGAGCTTTGCAAAGTATGAGAGGAGTGGCGATGTAAAATAAGACGATAAAAAATTGTGGCATAACACGTAAAGAACAAGAAAATCGGTCGAGGATAACAATTTTGGGGTTCAGTGACCGTATGTCGGTTGAGCCAGTTGTAAAACAAAACAGACAACACACTGGACTGTGGGTGTCAAATTGATGGTGAAAGGAGTGACCGGATGGAGCATATGGACTTTGAGTGGATTGTTTTGCTTTCAGAAAAAAAGGAATGTAATGCATCAGCAAGAAACTGGTGACCGGCAAAGAAATCGACATGTGGAGCGTAGCTACGATAGTGGCAGAAACGTGGCTTGCAAGAGGGATGACCGGTTAAATGAAAGGTAAGTATTTACATACTGATAATTCTCAGCAAAGACTTCACATGGTAAGAAGAGTGTATCAAGCATCGGAAGTGTCTGGGGCGACCTATCGGAATGGAGCATGGGAAAGGAAATACACAGAACAACCGATGAATAGGTTTGCAAAGTTCGGCAGCCCGATATGGGCGGAGTGTGTGTGATAGACCAGATGGACTACACGTCTGGACCGTGGTTGCCAAAGTGATGGTGAAAGGAGTGACCGGATGGAGCATATGGACTTTGAGTGGATTGTTTTGCTTTCAGAAAAAAGGAATGTAATGCATCAGCATGAACTAGGAATTATCGAAAAAATCGTTGCATGGTGCTCAACTACAACAATAGGATGGACATGGCTGGCAAAAACGATGAGGTGATGGGCAGAAGACTATCAGTTTATGTTTGATACAAAACATGGACCACTTTGTGGCGACAGAACAAAACTCTGCGGCATAAGAGCTTATCAGATGTGCCTATGTGGGACACGATACCTTGCAAGATGAGGACATTGCAATGCAACAGCCCCAAGTGGGCAAGCAGCGGAGCTGGCAGAGAAAGCAAGCAAACACTGAGTCGTCGATTATTGGGAATCTCTAGAGATAAACTTCGCAGTGTCATATACTGTCTGGAAATTGTGGTACGGAAGTTAGTGACAGCAAAAAATGCGTTATTTCTCGAGTATATCGGTAAAAGTAGCAATAAAGGATGGGCTTTATCTTAGAGAGCGGTTAAGTTTGCAAATAAGACTGGTGAACAGTTTGGCATGAAACCGTGGGAAGTGGACCGGGAATAATGAGCCAGAAGTGTTGATGGGTTTTTAAGTATGCAATAATTGTGCACCAAAGAAAGCAAATTTTGCCGGACGAAAAAAGCATTAGGTTATGGAGGCAAATTTGAAGCGAGCACAATGTAGAGTCAATGTTAGCTGGAGGAGACAGCAACATTTTGAGTATTTGAACGGTATTCCTTTTGTTCTGTTTTGTTATTTTTTTCAATCCGCAACCGGTGCTAGTGGGTGGGGCTGACCGTGCTCTGGACACCCAACCTGAAAACCATTTCTGGAGGCAGGAGGTGCGATCCACCTAGTTGCGCCCACACATCGTTGCAGACTTCCTGCATGCCCGATGTGCACCGGCCAAAACGGGGGATCTGTCCGCGCCCCGCGCCGGCGGGATTTGCACAGGTGATTTTGGTCGAGATCATACAGACGTAGAGATGGCGTAGTCTAGGAGATTGAGGGAGATCCAGATTTAAAGCCGAACGTGTGGGCCAGATATTTCTCTGGTGTTATCTCCGGATCATTCCAAGATATCAAAAGGGAGATGCGCGCCGGTTGGTCTCTGGAAGCATAAGAGTAGAGAGACGCAGTCTGGGATGCTCCCAGCTGAGGATCAACGGTCAATGGTGAAAAGAGAAATATAGTAATGTAGACACAGACTACTTTGGGAGGAATGAGGACTGTGAGCAATTGGGGGTGAATGGGAATACAAAAACAATGACCAAAACTAGGAATAAGAATGATGATTTGGAGGGTAAGTGGTGATCACTAGAACTGGATTAAGTGTTGGGACGCTAAGGCAAAATAGAGGAGGGGAATGGGATCAGTTCGGACAGAGTAAAGCGAATTAAGTATGATGGAGATAATAGATAGGGGACGTTGGAGCGCTTGAATTGGTGTAGAATCTAACAGGAGCAGTGTCAGTGGTGTAAGTCATTCTAAGGGGTACTAATATGCTGGCGATGGAGAAGGCATGTGGGGTAGGTGATGACGACGTTGCAAAGGATGTTAACCGGGTCGTGCTTTCTTTCTCTACTCAAAAATCTGGGTTACCCTCATAAGCTTGTTCCAACTTGGTGCACATATAGGTTAGTTGTAGTACTTTGGCGACATCTAAATATTTTGTAAAGACAACTTTGAGACGGTCTATCTATTATTTCCCTGCTACCACATATATCTCCGATAACTTTCTGCATATATCCTGCTCCTCTGGGCAGCCGCATGCATTCACCTGTCTTCCTCACCTGACCTCGCCTTTCGAATAAGCCAAACGTCGTTATACTCAATATTTTTATCGAACAACAATTCTTCATCTGCGCCCTTTCATTTTTCATGTTGGCATTTCATTCTTTTACTGATTTATCGCAACTGTATCATCAACTCATGCTCTACAGCCTGTCTGGTGATTTTCCGAAATAAACCAATATTACAGCAAACGGCCTGAGACTGCCCTGGATGACGCAGTTGGTGATGGTTTCTGCTGAAGGTAGGTGGTCGTCTACCAGCACTTCTTGTGGTACGAAGGAGAGGTATGAGGATAGCCAGGAGGTAGTGGTTCAAAGTAATAAAAGATCGGATCTTGGCTATCAGGTTCATGTGAAGGAAGTCTCAAGAAGCATGAAAATCACAGGGCAGCTGGCTTTAATTTTAGATGATAGGACAATAAAGAAGTACAGCCGGCAGCAGAAGTAAGAGCAAGATTTCGGTAAGCCATTGTGATTGGGGTTTGGTAGGCTTTTACATGGGAGATATGAAACCACATGATTTTGACAACCCTTTCCATGACTTAGCAGAAAACGTTGTTGTGGTCAGTAGTATGATAATTATCGGGCCCTGTTTCCGGCCATTTTGGGAGTGTGTTTTGATAAAGGAAGTTTTTCATTGAGAAGGACAATGCTGGGCATCAAGCAGACTGTGAGCACATCAAGCGACATCAAAGAAAGGTCAGGACTGCCAAAAGGAGGGGGCCAAAGAGAGGGCTTCGGGGCCCGGTTTCGGAGATTGTTCAGTGGAGAACCGTACGCTATTGACATCAAGACTTATGGGCGGAATCGATGAAAGATAGACTGAGGTGGATATCATTCGGAGGGACACCAAGGCGGGTGGCTATAGAGGATAAAAATAACCATCGGCGGCCAAACTTAGACGCTTCAGTATGAGCGGCAGACAAGCCGTGGATGAAGAATTCGGGCAGGGGGCGGTTGGCACCTTTGGACCTTTTACTAAGCAGGTTGAACAGGTAGCATGTTTTGTTGAGGCTGTCCGAACTGATGGCCACTCATCTTCACGGACACGTTTCGGCTCTTCAACGAAGCTCCAGGTTCAACCAGCTGACGTGCAAGAGAATGATGAAATCAAGTAATCTAGTGAAACTGGGTTGCGGTTTGGTCAGCCTGCAATCTGAAACAAACAGTGGGAAAGGTGTTATCTTTGGTGTATATCGAAACTAAAGTTAGCAACATTTTAGATGCGCGGGGTTTGGATTAAAGGGAGTTAACAACAACGTGAGGACCAGGAGAAAGGAAGAAGCTCTCCTAACTGAACAAAAGGAGTATCGTCCGTGTGAAGAGCCCGTGGCACAAACGGTAAGAAGTCGGAACTGCGAAAGGGGACTGGTTGGGATGGGGTGACAGAGACGGCTCAATTTACGAGAAACAATAGGGGCAGTGGTGAGTGACCTGCCATTTGTATCAGGACTATTGACGAAGAACGCTAGGACTGAGGTTTTTGCCTATCCTGTTAGGGCTGGTAACATGTTGGGTTCACCCATCAAAACTGACAGAGGAAAGCAAGATAACTAGGGCGGGAGGGCTGGTGACACATTTACATTATTGTAAATAACTTGTTGAACCTTAAGGCTTACCTCTGGCTACCTCTTCTTCCAAAGATCCTGAAATCCCCCCCCCCTCTTTCCATCCGATTTTTCGTCCTCCCTCCTTTTCATTGCCTCCATGGACACCTAGTTATCACTTTTTACCACCCTTTGGCTGCTGACCCATTGTACATGGTCTCTAATGACCCATTCCTGTACATCATCGAGTTTGCCGTCTATAAACTTTCAACTTTGCGTCTTGCCAATGACTCTGAATTTCCTTTCATAAACGTTTCTTAGGCCGGTTTAACAAATAATCTTTGATTTTGCTCGAATTTCTCAAGCTTGAGGTCATTCCCCACACAGTCTACGGACACTCCCTCCCTGTTTTAGCCGACGCCAACCACGGTCAGCCAGACTGACCTCTTGACCTCGGTCTTAAAACATGCTGGGCTTTATTATAGTCTCGGTCCATTTTAACATTCTGCTCCAGATCTTTGTTTACACAAGTTCTTCCCCTATGAAAGTCGTGATCCCGACATTAGTTGAATCATCTGATTATGCACTATACAGCGCTTTGGGCTCATTCAAAATGAAGCATTATTATTATTGGTACGGGATCAGCTGCCTGGCGGAGGGTTAACTTCGTTCGTGATAATCTATGCACCGGCAAGATAGTCTAGGAGACTACGGAAAATCATCCATGATGGGGCTTTTGTTGTAGGGGTTCAGATCCGATGGGACGCATACGCAGCCGAGGGGGAGGTTCTGGTCAGAGATGTGAAAGAATAAGCCTAATGAACATTCTTCGGCCACAAGAAAGGGGTGTTTAGTGACGCAGGCATGGATAGCGCATTTTAGAAGAACTAAGCAGCTACCATCATGCCCGGGCTGGCAAGCGCTGGAGAAAAATTAACACTCAGCTTAGCGAACAACTCCCAGTAAGGTATTTTTATTGAACCACAAGAATATCAGCTAACCGGGATACCGGGACGTATCAACATTGCCGCCAGAATTAGAGGACATCCAGCACCTCCTGAGGGCTCTTGTCCATCACTGAACAATAAAACTAACGACAGAATCCGAGCCACCGGGACAACTGCTTTTATCTGGCCCCTTTTTCCTCATCATTTCTTTCAGGTTTCTCCACTATGTTCGGGAACTCTTGTGCTCCTGCCTCAAACCCGGATACCACTCTACGACCTCAAGACTCAGGATAACACTGGTATCGTACGTGCACATCTAGGGAGCCCCGCCCTGTACCAGCAAATGCAGACAACCCACCGAGCGCATTCCCCGTGTCGACTTGATGGATCTTGGGGACGGAGACCCCAGGGTGGGTTTAGAAATAATAGATACTGTAAAAATTATGGGATATTTATGGCTGAGTTTCTGACCCCAGAGGCAATGCCAGGGGGCCGCAAATAGGGGTAAAAATACCCCTTCAAAACCAGTGAGAAATGAAACACGCTCCCGAGCAACAAGCAGTTGAATTCGAACAAATCCCAAAATCAAAGCGCGATTGATTTGTAAATTCTACAACGCCGGATTATTGAATGAACACCAGCAAAACATACGAATCTCAATTATGCGATGGCACCGACTCAGAAAGGGAGAATCAAGTAGGGGCGTGCGAGAGACAAGCAGGTGCTTTACGCAGGCCTAAGATAGAGCGTGATGGGGTAGCGCGTTGAACATGAACAAACAAAGGTTGGTTCATGCAAATTAAGTGTACGAAAACAAGCAAATAATGTACGTAAGCGAGTGACATCAGGGAAACACGAAATCGTAGTGTTCTTGGAGGATTTTTGACAGCCGATTTTTACACTTCCCGCCAAGATCCTCCCGAATCCTAGCAGAGTCAAAGGTTTGGAATAAGGGTACCGAATCTCCCTACCTACATAGGCCCTGCTGTCAGTGCGAGCAACTAATAAGTATGACTTTAGCACTTTACTCACGGTAGCACTTGATCCGGTGGCCGGGCCAAAGTGACGTTACCCTGCATCGTCCAATAGAACTGCAGCTCGACTGTGAGTGTAAAGAGGATGAGTAGGTTCTCACACCTATGTGCTGTCTTCATGAGAGCTGTCGCGAATAGATGCGTGAGTTTGTGTGCTTGCTTGTTTTCTTGCGCGTGCGTGACACGACTGAAGTTGTACGTGAATCTATAAGTAAGTCACAATTGCTACAACATACGGGAAATCTCCTTCATAATTTCAGCGACAGACAGGGAACGGCGAACGATAAGGCATTTAAAGTCCGGGGTTCCAGGGCAGACGTCGAAGGCAGTAATCACCGGTCGTAGAATTGTTCCGAAGCGGTGGTACTCTATGGTTGGGCATTCTGCGATTTTAAATGGTCTACCTGGGTTACGTGGCGTTGGCTGGTTCGTGTATACCCTCAAGGGGGCTGATACTGCGCACGTCGTTGGTCGGCATTCCTTTGGTTGTCTTCACCTTGACGGTTAATAATAATAACAATAATGGTATATTTCTGGACCGTGGTTGAGAGGCACACATGTAAGAATGATCAGAGTTTACAATATCACTGAATGAGATGGAAAACTCACAAATTTCAAAGAGAGATTTGCACATCAAAGCAACTAGGGAATAAGGCTGAGGAGAGTTCAAATGAATCAAAATGACCAAAGAATACACGGCAAGTACGAACTGATTTCGAGTCAACTGCGGCAATGGTAATGAATCGGTCGGGTGTAGTAATGTTCAGACGGACGTTGTCTTAGGACGCAGGAAATACAATATTCACAAGAATGATGTAAGGGGATGGTCAGTAATGCATATTCGTGTCCACTGAAAAAGGTAATCGGCGTTGAGACAAAGAGGGCGGGGAAGAATTTCATGTAGGTTCGCAGAGGAATACTAATTTTCATAGATTTGAGGATATGAAAATGAATAGTACCCCTCAAAAAGGTGAGAAAATCTCCATGAGAATTAGTGTGTGTCATCCGGTGTCGGCAGTTCGCCCCTGGGGGAAGATGGATGAAGTTCCAGGAAGGAATAATCAGTAACCGGAATGCCGTGTCCACGAAGAACAAAATAAGGCAAGACAAGGATGAAAACCTTTGCAACAGATCAGGCTCTGCTGGTAAATTGGCGAATATATCATTTTGTTGAGTTTCTTGTGGCTTTTCTGTGTTCGTGTTGGGCTTTTTGGTCAAGGGTTGGCTGCGGTTTTTGTTCTCTGTTTCATCACTAGAAGAAAGCGGACATTGCCGAATCTGGACCGATCATTATTTAATTAGGAGTCCTCGCACGGTGGCTTCGACATCGGGAGGGTCTTGTGGTGATAACTCCCCAGTAGGCCTCAGAGGGGCTTATGCAGCAATACCAGAACTTCTTTTGGGTGAAACCCAGTGGCTAGATCGTATTCGCGGTAGCCGGCCTTTCGTGCAGTTGTAGACGGGCAAAGAAAATGATAAGCTGTCCGCACGATATATTACTACCAGGCAACGCGGTGGCCGGGTGTTTCTGAAATTGGAAAAGAGAGGATCACAATCTGGGAGATGTTCCAGCTGAGGGTTAGAGTGAGCAAAATGACAGATAAGTGTGCCTAGGTTGGAAATGAGGCACAATAGTCTTGGTGGAATGAGAAGTCGTTGGTATTGTGATTCGGTTTTCGTGAGGGCTAGCTGGGCCTACACTACTAGGCAAAGTTATTGAGTACCGACTCGGCCGTTCACCGGGAAGTCATAACTTTGGGAGTTATTAAAGCCGTGAAGGTTCATTTGGACTAGGGTCTGAGGGCTATATGAGAAAACGGCTGGGCAGCACGAAGCACCTTGAAAAGCAAGCTTGCATACCAGGTCTAGGGGCTATATGACAAATCCCACAGTGGTTTTTTACAGGTCACAAGGAAGCAGCTGGGACACAGTAAGAATCCAAATGGCAAGTTTGTATGATATATCCAGAGGATGTATGACAAATCCTATCGTGGGGCATCTACAGGTCTAATGCTACAGGTTGCTGTTAGGTAAGGCTGTAAACTGGAGAGTAGGCTGGATTCTAGGACAAGAGGAAAGCCGCTTTCCTACGAAAAGGAGGAAAAACAGATACGTTGGCGAAAAATACGAGTGCTTTTCTCGAAGTTCTTACATGTATGTTTACATATACAATATTATCTACATGGATATAATCAGCGCTTTGATGAGGCTTGTCTGTCGTTTGATGTATCTACTTGTTGTCCAGGGCCACGGTGGTTTTGTAGCTGAAGTCAACGAACATGCCAGGTGCGCATGGGAGGGTACTGGGTGATTGAAAATTAGAGCTGGAAGTGGGTACGCATATGCCTATGTTGCACCCTGCCCACCGAAACATTCCGGTTACATGCCGGTAACAGGTGGGCAGAGAAATAGTGGACAATTTATAAAAATAGTCACATAATTAGTCTTCAAATAGCCTTGTGAGTAATAATATGCGATTTGTACCCATAGTAATGTCCCTGAATTGCGGTGCAATCGTGGGTCTTTGTTTTAGTCAAGTGAAGGCCAAATTTAAATCTCAAAGCGGTTCTGCCCTGCTGCACGCGTCACGTGCTTCTATTCGTGATTGTGAATCGTTGGGTACATTTTCAAAAACTGCTTCATATTATTCAGTTGCAATGGCTTAAATAAATGAGTGGAAGAGATATCGTATGAAGAAGAAAGAAATCAGCTCTGTGAAGTGTGCTGTTTGTGGAGAAGCCACACCGTGGGAGCATCGCGTGCGTCGCCCAAAGTTGGATTTGCCAGGTGAGAGTAATCGTTGTCTTGTTACCTTCATTCTAGGGACTTCGCTGATTAATGCGGCCGCTGAATGCGGCGCTACGATTCCAAGGAACGAGCCGTTCGGCCGACAACGTGAGGCGTGCTTGCAAGAGGACACTATTTAGACGGCTTCCTCAAAGCAGCCAGCAGTTATGAGTAATTTAATCGTTTGAATACCAATATTGACTCATTTGTTTGTAACAATTGAAGCTCCCACTAAAGAAGCCGTCATCTCTAAAGGACAGTCACGAATAACAGGTCTTGGTTTCTTTTCTGTGACACTAACTTCCGTTAATAGTTATTTCTTTGCACTGCTTACGACGTGCACCACAGTCTGCTGACGATGGAAGTTCACTTTTCAACTCCTTGGGAAAGGCTTTTGTTCGTTTTCGACCATCTTTGGTCCAACAAAAAGGAATCTTGAAAGCAATCAGTGAACATATGCGGAATTTTTGCCGGGACCCAAGAACATTTTTGGGCACACCAAGGGAGTGTCCTATCATGAATTTCGATAACAGGCTTCACATTCACGTGGGACGGAATAACCTTCTGACGAGACAGCTAAGGAACGTTACCACAATCCCTGACGAGATCAACATTTAGGTGAATTGTGATGGTACTTCGGTTTATCGTTCATCAAATACGCAGCTGTGGCCAATACTAGTGAGAGTAATCACGCCTGTCTGTTTTCCAGTTGTCAGCGTCGGTTTTTATTGTGGTGTGGGAAAACCGTCCAAAGTATCAACTTTCCTGGGTGAATGCGTGACGGAGTTAAGCAAAGCGTTAACCGAAGGAACACCGTTTAGTGACAGAGGCATTAAGTGCCGACTGTCGTCAGTGATCTGTCATACTCCGGCCCGAAGTTTCATTAAACAACTGAAAGGTCCAACCGGTTACTTTGGCTGTGATAAATGTATCCAAAGCGGCTTCCACTTTGAAAAAAGAATGACTTTCCCCTAAGTTAAATGCAAGCTTCGTGACGACCAGGCATTTCGTACCATGCGGCATCGGAATCATCACATCGGCATGAGTCCCTTTGTTTCCCCCCCCCACTGACATGGTTCCAGGGCTCCCATTAGACTATATGCACCTTATCTGTTTGGGCGTGATGAATACACTTCTCGATATCTGGTTGCATGGTCCTCGCAATTCATTTGGTCGCTTGTATGAAGTTTCCTGTGAGGACTTTGGCCATTGGATACTCCATTCGCATGCCGCCATTCCGTATGATTTCCAGCGGCTTTGTCGCCATGTCCGTAATATTGACGGGCAGAAAGTCACGCAATCCCGCACATTTTTATTGTACTTGGGACCAGTTTTCTAAAGAGCTTGTTGAGCGGAGATGCGTATGAGCATTTCTTGCTGCTTTGGGTTGCTATTTATATTTCGTGCCATCCAGTTTTGTACATATCATGCGATGGTTTTGCGGAATCTATCTTGGGAACATTTGTTCAAAAATTCTCTTCTTTGCACGGTGTCTCAAATATAACGTACAACGTCCTCCCATTAATTCACCTACCCAAAGATGTCCTTAATCACGGGAAGCTGGACAAGTTTTCCTGTTTCCCATTTGAATCTTATCTAAGCAACTTGAAATTTAGCATTCATGGTCCCAGGAATCCTGTCCAGCAGTTGTATCGCCGTCTGTGCTGGCGTATTACTTCGGACAACCTGGATTCTACTGTCCACGATCAAGATGACCTCGGGCTACCAACTCACCGGTTCCGTGGATGCAAAAATGCAGTCGTAGTGAACCACATTATCCTTCCCCCCAGCCCACTAAACAACGTCGCCATCGCCGATGGTAAACCGGTTGAAATTGTCGACATATGTGAGGCATCAGTTAGTGTGAAGTATTTTAAAAACCCGTGTCAATTTTTCAGCAAACCCATGCATTCTAACCACCTGTATATATATTCCGTTGACTATTTGCACGATTATTTTGTAACGCTTTCTGTAAGTAGCATTGTGTGTAAGCGCTTTCCCAGAACTGTTGGCAGTCTTCATGTAATCGTACCCATAATACACACTTTTAACTATTGATATTTCACTTTTTGATATGTATCTGGATGGATAATAACACCGCGGATTGCCAACTGCTAACTTTTCTAGATGTACTTAGTGGTTGTTTTCTTGTGTGATAAATCTGTGGCCGTCATCCACGGTAACTGGCTGGTTGATGGCAAAAGAGTACGTTGGCCCAAGTCGTCCACCTTCCAGGTTTATCAGAGATTGCCGTTGGGAGGTTCAAAATTGGCGAATAGTGTTCCAGATTACGAATTTCATCAGGTATATCACTCAGGTAAATTCGGAGTATACTGTTATGCTGTCAGATAACCTGGAGGATGCAATGGATTTCGAGAGGAAGTTTATCGGTGAAACCGTCAGGTCAGCTTCTTTGGATGACACATTACCGATGACGCCCTTTGCCGAGCGCTACTCCGTTCGCCGCAGGTGAGATATCACTTCATTCCCTATTGTTCAAGGGTACTCATTGCTTTCACATCAGATGAGAGTTCTGAGGAAATCCCTATATAACAATGATGATAATAATAATAATCATCATAATAATAATAATAATGGTATATTTCTCGGCCATGGTCGAGACGCACGCGCTGGCGCATGATCAGCGAGTTCATATGGAATCTCCCGTACAACCGTCAATGTCTCCAGGACCAGTTTTGGACTTAACCCACTCCTCGCCAAGATAAATTAAATGCAGCTTTCCTCATCGCGCCTCTACGTAGTCCACCAAAGTTGACAAATAAGGGGAACCGCGGAAGTACGGAGACAGAAGCTGCATTCAACACTCCGAGGTTAGTGGTTTTGTAGACCAGGCGATAAGAACATTTCGTATAGCTCGTTTCATCCACTAACCACCAGTCATTCGGTCGGTCAAATGCAGGATTTCCTGCAAAGATGGCAAGGTTTTTGGTCTATCAACCCCACTCATGATATTCTGACTATATGGAAAGTATTCTCTCCTGCTTGAATAGTCTGCAAATCGACCACTCTTTGCTATAGGGGGAAAATGGACGATTTCCTCAGCCGTGGTGAGGGAGCTGTGGCCTCCACCTACGAGCCGTTCCAGGCTAACGATGAAGCTCAACTGAATAAATTGGAAAACGACCTTGGAATAAACAGTAATTTTAGCTGCACCGTGAGCTGCATAGTTGGTTAGGCATACAAATGAAGGTGAACGCCCTACAGCGCCACGCTGGCACCGATCTGGGATCAACTGTGCGAAGAACTTTGTCTTCTCCAGTTGGAGAAGATCTGGAGCCTCGGTGTAGTTGGACCGGAACGCGCGGAAAATTACCATTCGGAAATTACCGACTTCTCTAAGCTGTGATAGGTAAAGCTGTTTCATCTATACCACAATTAACTTCACAGAAGCCGTCAAAAGGACGACCCGGTTTCAAGAGGTACCACTTTTGGATATCGAGCGCATCATGAAAAGGTGGTTTACGGATGACCGGGATCGGGGGTTTCTGTCGTCGTATTGCCAGGTAAACTCAAACTCCCCTGTGAAATACAGCTAAAAAAGTTGTACTTCAGTTATGTACCACAATTCAATAATTTCACGTTCTTCGTTTACGTTGCAAGGTATGCGAAGTTTATATATATATATATATATATATATATATATATATATATATAAATTGCCATCGTTCACATCGCCAAACCATTGTTTCATTTGCATTTTCCCTTCCAGATCTCGCCGGCACACAACATGAAGTTGGGAGAATATGTTCAACCTTCTCTTGTACAGTGTTTTTCATAAACATTTATCACTTACAGTTGCTTCTGCATTTTTGCTCATTGGTGCTTTTAAATGAGTTTGCTTCCGATCGCGATGGGGCACTTTAAGAACCACTTATACATGAGAGGTTGTTAATGTAAATGGACCCTCGATAAAACCGTTATTAGGAAAACAGGAAATTTAATGCTTTTAACTAGCGTAGTTTCTTGGCAGTGATTGTGAGCACTCGTGGATAGCATCTAACGAAGCGTTATTATCCTAGGAATGGGGTTTGGAATCTGGAGGTACGTGGAGATGGACTATGGGTCAGAGCACGTCGATTACCGGAAGATCCGGAGGATCACCGGCATGTTACCGGGAAATCACCAGAACTCTACCGGCATCTTACCGGAACCGGTCCGTTGCCGGTCCGGATCCAGTGTGCTATTAGGGTGTGGAGAGACCAATTCACTATTATCCCAGTCAGTCTCGTGTGTAGGAACCAAAAGCATGTCAAGCGGATGAGGGCGGTATGGGATTTTCCCGCTCGCAGGGTCAGGTCTGAGCAGATGGGAGACACCCATGATTCGAGTTTGCCCATTTCCTTCACAGCCCGACATTATTAAACATATAGATCAAATCGATCCCACTAGGTTTTTTTGTTCCCCACGTATTCTTTCTTTAGCTCTTTTTTCTAACAGAGGGCTGGCTGAGCCCATACAGGAACTTTCCATAGCCCCTCCGCCCGACTGTAATTTTCCGCGTAAATGTCATTTTTTAACTGCTGTGGGTGGTCTGTTTCCCACACATCCGGACGCAGCTGTGGTGAAGGTGTCGTTGACATCAGAGGTTTTGCTTGCATGGGCTGAGAAAATACGGAATGGAGCTAAGCAAACACATGAAGTAGGACAACGAGTGTTGTAATGTACGCGGCTGCATATGTTTCAGTCTCGTACAGCGCCAGGCCGTGCCTAAAACTGCCAGAGGCCGTTCTGGTATGGTTGAGTTAGGCTGCGCCAGTAGATGTTATTGCACACACGGAGAGGGGATGACAGTCTAAGTTAGGTGATGGATTTAGTAATCCTGGCGATGCAGACAAGCTTTAATGTAGGGAAATATGAAAGGGGGAAATTGAGGCCAACAGGTAGCTATTGGAAGGTGGATGTTTGGAATGAAAGATTTTTAGCCGGGATGTTTAGGGAGAGCAAATTACTGCCGGGCAAGGAAGCTGAGAGGAGCGGAAGCTAGAATAAATAAGAGAAGAGTCGAAGGATCTAGGAGTGAAGTAGTGGGTGGTGGGACTTAATGTCCTAGGATCCAGCACCACTGAACCATTTGGTGCTAGGAGAAAACGTCATTGGCTATAAACCTTCGGCTATAGGAAAGTTGTTTTACATGGCTGCCCTAGTAATATATAGCGAGGGAGGCAGTAATTGTTCAGACATAATTGTGAGGACCGACCAGTGAATTAGATAAAGCAGAGTCGTATGGGGGTTAGGTGATAGTAGGTGAACGTGGTTGAGTAGCGAGAACCGGCAGGCATCTAGCTAGTTGTGGTTGTAAACGACAGAAACTGTATCATTCTGCAATGTGGGTTATGTGCGGCATACGTAAAACAGTGATGACAAATGGTAAGCCTAGCGTCTGTCGTTAGACAGGAAATGGTAGGTTTTGGATATGGTGCCATGATCCTAGTAGTGGAACACGTTTTCGAGGGCCGGCTTGACCGATAGCAGAGAGCGGGAGGGGAGACGAAAGCTGAGGTTCTAAATTTCGATGCCTTCTTCATAGGCTCGATCCTCAGATATGCTGGCGCTAGTCAAAGATAACATATGGCTAACGGCAAGTTGTGATTTTAGGGACTGGCTAAACCGGATTATTGACGCACATTTACGAATAGCCAGGGGTAGCTTATTCCAAAGCTTTGAATATTTAATGAGAAAGAAGTTGGATCTTATTGCCAGCCTGGACTGTGGGATGTTCAGACTGAAGTCTCTGTGGCGCAGAAGGTAAGATGAGGGTAGCGAAAACTGTATAGAGTTGGTAGAAGTGAATGCAGAGCGGAGAATAATTCTATATAGAAAACACAAGTTAAGCCTGACATGCCTAAGCCATACGGGGTCAAGTTTTAGTAGAGTGCATCGCTCTTTATAGGTCAGTGGGGAAAAATATCCTATTTGCTACTTGGTGAAGGTGAGCTGGACTTTCTCCAGGCGTATTCTATCCGATTTAGACTTTCCAGAGAAGACTATAGGGCAATATTCGAGGTGGGGTCTAGCACGGGAATGGTATGTAAGGAGAATACTATGTTTTACTTTAAATGATCTGAGAACTGGGCATATTATCTCTCTGGCCCTGGCCGTCTGAAATGAGACGTGTTCCGAGAATTGTAGATTGTGAGTGTATCGAAGCCCAAGATCCTTCACTGATGAGCCTGGGGCGATGGGTACTTCGTTCAATGACAGAGTTCCAAGAGGGGCTTGACGTCTGTAGGTTGTGTAGAAGCTTTTTGATGTCTGGAAGCACATCTGCCATGAAGTGCGGCATTGATCAAGTTTCTCACCATCATTATCTATTTCGGACAGCGCTGTGCTCAAATCTTGATGGCTGAACTCAAAAAGGATTTTGACTTCGTCGGCAAAGAAGAAAGGTGTGCCGGGTTGCACAATCAAAAAAATGTCGTCAATATAGAGCAAGAAAAATAGCGGACCAAGTACTCTTCCTTGTATGACCCCATTAGTGACAGGCGCCGGCTGCGATAGATGACCATTAGCATATACAACCTGTGTTCGGTCCGACAGGTAGGAAATGGTCCATGATAAAAGCGGGTCATGGATGCGGTAGGCCAGGAGTTTTATTAACAACCGGGAGTGAGGAACTCGGTCAAATGCCTTGGTCATATCGAGGTAGACGGTAATCGTAGATTTTCCGTCGTCAGCTGCCGTGGCCAGTAGGTTGAAGGAATCAAACTGGCATGTGGTACAAGAAAGTGACTTGAGGAGGCCATGTTGACCGCTGTGAATGAGGTTACGGGAAATGAGGTAATCGGACGTCCGCTGTTCAGTCAAAAGCTCCATTATTCTGGCAGCTAAAGAAGTATGGTTATTAGGACGATAATTTGAAGGGTCATGCACTGGACGTTTTTTGTGGATAGGAATAATGGCTGAAGTTTTCCACTGGAATGGAAAAAAGCCATGTTCAAGGGATAAGTTATAGAGATTCATAATGATAGCAGCGACGTCAGTTCCACCAAGATGAGAGAGTGCTGGTGGGATGCCGTCATAGCCAGGGCGGGAGGAGGGTCTAACACGCAGCAGTAGGTGGGCTACATTGTTCAAACTGAATTCCATGTCAGAGGAAACTTGCTCGGTGATGAGAGGTACAGGTGGCGGATTTGGAGTGGCGTCAGTGGTCATGGATTCTGAAAATAAGGTAGTGAGCTCCTTAGCGATTTCGGCTGCAGATTTATTCCCTAGTTGTTTCCCAAAATTATATAGAGTATCCCTGAAGACTCTCTCTGATTTCTGCTCTTCAGCATTAGGGACAATCGGTACGATCTGTCGAAGGATTTCAAGGCCGAAAGCTCCTGCTTTCTCAGCAGTTCATTTGTCCGAAGACTGATGGTTGCAGAGAGAGAGTGGAGTTGCAATAGTATGGAGAAGTCTTTTGTTTTATCATAGATCTTCTGCAGTTTTGCATGTTTAGTCTGCAGTATTGTTTGGTAAGAGCTGCGGGCTTGAGAGCGGTTGGTCCCGATGGTGGTGATTGCTGACAATCAGCTATGTAGCTTATAGTAGAGTACGTCACTGGTGAGCTGATGGTCGTGCTGTAGGAAGTAGCCATTCCAGCTTAGGAATCGAAGCATGGGCTTGAGTTTTATCCAGTTGATAGTGTGCAGGGGCTGTTGAGATGAGCTACATATGGGGTCCATGGGTCCAGCTGTGAATCTGCAAGATACCATTCTATGGTCACTGCCTGGGAAAAGGTTGAGGGCGGTAGTTATCACATCCGATAGGCCAATGGTAAATATCAGATCAGGTATGCTAATCCCTCTGGTTGGTGTCATTACGTGCTGGACTCAGCGCCCTGCGCGTATGGTCAAAACGAAGCCCGTGAAGTATTGGGGTGATAACCTGGTGTCCCAGCAGATATTATGTGCATTGAAATCGCCAGCAATGAGTTTTGACGAAGAGGGTAATAGTGCAAGGTGGTCAAAGGCGTTGACTACGCGGGCGAGGTCCGTGATATTTGAATTGGGTGGTCGATATACGCAGCCGATATGGAGTGGAGAGTTGACCAGAAGAGCTGTTACCCATATTGAGTCCTGAACTGAGTCCTGTGTTGGATCAGAGAGAGGAATGGTAGGCATGCTGTTTTTAAAGTGGATTAGACAGCGCCCTCTACGGAGACGGCGATTTTTCATGAATGTTTGATAACCAGCAATAGAAATTTGGTCCGATGGGACAGAATCATTTAGCCAGGTTTCGTCTGTGACAATGATGTTGAAGTCGAAAGATGGTACTATATTATGGAGAGTATGGGTTTTATTCAGTAATGAGCGAGCGTTAATGAGGAGCAAGGTAAGCGCAGCCGTATCGTCATGGCGTGGAATAGGAACAACCATCGGCCGGTGCTGGTGGCTAACACTACCGAGGTGGTAAACATAATTAGGTGGACTCGTAGCGTCAGGATTGTCATTTATAGAAGCGACGGAGTCTAAACAGGAGTTAAAAGTGGGGAGCCGGCTGTGTGAAGAAGGGTTGAGGCTGGGTTGGGTGGGGTGCCGTCAAGAATAAATTGGTCGTTTGCGGAGGTGGGATTTCCGGGGTGGTTGGAGTATCCAGGTGGGGGGTTAGATGCTGAGGCAATGGGTAACGGCAAGTGAGATGGTAGAAAGTAGCAGTGACTGGGTTCAACGGGATAGCAGGGGGCGGGTAATTATCGCTCGACCAGGACCGACGAAATAAATGTAGTTGGTTGAGCTGGCCCACCCTGTGTTCAGGAAAGGGCGTGGAGCTTGACAATCGAGGACGTTGGTTATAATTCAACCGGGGGTTACTTATTTGTATCATTGGAGGATAAAGAAATTGGTTACAGAGGTTCGGCGGGAGCTGCTGGCGCTCAGCCAGTGACCGGGAAACTGTTCCGGGATACCTGGAGAATATGGTATGTTTGATCCCGATGCATGATGATGCGTTACTCGGTGGCCGTTTTTGCCTGCATTGTAAAGTGGAGTTGGGAGGACCTTGTCGATTAGCCGAGGTACCAATCTAACACAGCGAGGCTGGGTTAGCTGCTTTAGGACGATGCAGGGTTGCGTCCTGCTAGCCAACAGGCATGGATTATTTGGGATTTACTTGAAGCGCTTGGTCGGGGTTCTAATAGGTGCCCTGAGAACACTTACTGGGGGGATAACGGGAGTAGCCGGAGTAGCTGAAAGCTGTGGGGGACACAGAATTCTGTCGGCAGATGAGACGATTGGCTATATAGTAGATCATGGCTTTTTTGAAATATGTGTGTCCGCAAGACGGTGGGACATGAGTTAGGGCAGGATGGGCCGTTGGCAACAGACTTCCCCGGAGTCTTTTTCGGTGGTGAGTCGGTGGGCAGTAGGTTGACATTAACAATAGCAGTCTTGGATGCACTGGGCTTTGGTGGCCCTGGGCTGATAGTGGATTTGGCATGGATATCTTTGCCGTTTGTGGGAGCGGAGGCTGATGGCAGAAGGCAGGGCCGTTTGCTGGGGGATATGCTGGAGATGGGGTGGTGGCCAGGTCTAGGTCAACTAGAGTAGTGCAGGGAACTGGGGGCTTTTGTGTTACGGGATGGCTCGACAGGCAGCAAGGGGACGCGGCGACTGGTATTTCAGCCACAGGTTGCGTTGGTGAAGCCAAGGTGCCTTTTAGTGATCGAAAAACCCTTCTTTGGAGGGGCGTTTTATCCGGTAATATTCTGATTCTTTTGAATGGGGTGGTGTTAGCAATCATTTGCCAACTGGCTATGAATTCCCCAGCTGTCACTTTGTTAGAAAATTGGAACTTCAAAGGACAGTCGTTGCGTTGTGATTTTTTGCGCAGCCGAGTGCATTAGCACCTGTGGTGTGCCATGTTGCAAGGATTCAGTCTGGCGTGTTTGGCTGACAGCAGGGGCAGTCGGTCAAGGATGTTGAAAACTATCGCGTTTTTGGCTTTGGCTATACGCTTATGAACTTCGGTCGCAACTGAGTCCAAGAAACGGCCCGCCGTGGCCAGGCTTTGGAGATTAGCTATAGGTGTGGGTTCCATTATGCTAGATATAGGGGATATCTTCAATAAAATATCATCGATGGACTGGATCTGGTTATGCAGGTCCGCCACTCTTTGGTCTACTTCTTCAACTTCATGTTGACCAAGTCATAAACATCAACGAAAGCTACTGAGCGTGGACTGAGTGCAGACTGAGGTTGAGTGTTCCTGGTTTTTCTGAGCCTGAATGCACGAATTGTCTGATTTGCGCCCGGGACCTTGACATGTTTGCGGAGGACCTTTGGAGCTTCCATAAGTAGTTCAGGAGATAATGTGAAGAAATCGGAAGAATTATGCGTCAGTAAGTTGAAATTTTCGAGAGCGTAAAGCTACGTAGAAAATTTTCGGTATTTTCCCTAAGCCTTTCTAGCTAAATGACAGACGATTAAAGGCTTTATCAACACAAAAACCAAACATAACCTAGGGAAAATAGAGGCCCGGTGTAGCGCAGCCGACTGATTCAAGCGAGTTCTTACCAACTCGTCAGAGCTGCTAATAATTTCCATGACAAGGCCCAGAGGCCAGGCGCTGAAATTAGAGTGTTCGTGGGTGATCAGCATTACGTCACCAACTTTGAATGATCTTGCTTTGATTGGCCACCTCTGTCGAGTTTGCAGAGCCTGTAGGTATTCTTGCAGCCGTTGGCTACAAAAAGCCTTGGCAGGATAATTTGCCTACTTTCATCCCTGTAGGTAGCTGCCAAGGAGGTTTTTGGCCCCTGGGAACCTACTTTCGACCCTAATTTTAGTAGGTCGTTCCTGGGGGAGAGCCAGATTCGTGGGGTAGCCGTTGGCCACTGGAACTAGGGGCAATTGTTCAGAATTCTTTCCATCTTGGTTGTGACGGTGCCCGGCGTTTCATCGTCGAGCTGCTGTTGCTTGATTATTGACAGCAATATTCGCCTGGTTGACCTGATCAGGCATCCCAAAACGCCCCATCGTTGACGGACCTGCGCGAGTTTAGGTGAATATCTAAACCACATGATATAGCACCTTCCGTCACTGGCATTTCAACGGTAATAACTCGCTTCCCACAGAGCAGTTAGGGTGTTCGATTCACAATCGTTCACCCCGGGTTCGAGTCCTCGTGGGGGCTCGGTGGATGTGCACTGCTGATGATTCCCAGCAAGGATGAAACAGCTGTACAGTGCTTCCATGGTTTCAGTGGTGAGTTGAGCGTTCAAGCTGCATGATGAATCATATTATATACAAATCTAATCTCCTACTGCTCAATTGCAAATAGTAACCAGGCTCTGTAGGTTGTTCATAACGGAATGCCTTCGTTGTACCTAGGCCCCAACAGAGAAGTCATCCATCATAGGAGTCGATCGCTCTGTGGGAAGCGGGTTGTTACCGTTCGAGAGCCAGTGACGGAAGGGTGCTATATCATGTGGTGTAGATGTTGAACAAACCGTTGAGAGCCAACCCGGATAGCCTTGCGGTTAAGGTGTTTGATTCACAATCGTTCACCCCGGGTTCGAGTCCTCGTGGGGCTCGGTGGATGTGCACTGCTGATGATTCTCGACAAGGATGAAACAGCTGTACAGTGCTTCCATGGTTTTCAGTGGTGAGTTGAGCGTTCAAGCTGCATGATGAATCATATTATATACAAATCTAATCTCCTACTACTCAATTGCAGACCGTCCATCGTTGATGGTGTCCTCAATTGGAGGGAGCGGATTCCGCGAAGAATTCGGCCTTAGAAGCGGAGGCCTTGCTCGTATGCTATATCTTCAGCTATGCACATAGTAGATAACTGAAAAGCACGTATAGCGTTGAAATATGGAATGCTTGCTGATAGAAATCGAGGCTTGGTTGTGAAGCTCGAATGGTAATGAGCAACTTATTCCAGAACTTGGAGCAGACAAAAAGGGAAACATTTAGCCGTATGGCTGATTTAGCTATGCTAGAAGCGACAGCAAAAAGCCCATGCCGAAGCGAGTATGGGGTTTCATAGGAGAAGCCTGTTTGGTGTCAAGAACACACACTGAAGATTATTCCAAAAGTTCTGCGTGCTTTGATAATTCGACTTTATTTGACATTACTTTGAAAAGCTCGTCCATACATCACACTTTTGCACTTTTGTTTATCGAGGTAAGGTTTCCGAATTTAGCATACATCCGTTTCTGACTGTCGCGAAGTCTATTTGGCCGCATACCTGAGGTTTGTATATATTTGTATCTTTTGTGAATTTCAATTTGGTACCGTAGAAACTAAGAATCAATCTCGTTCTTGTTTTGGGATTGTTTTGAGTTGGCTGCGCGTCGCTCGATTTACGAGGATTGACTTACACTGGGTTAAAGGAAAAAGACCTGCTATGGAGCAGGTTATATAAGATGACTACGTTTGGTCTCGAGCTTTGGAGCCAAATTAGGTCAAGATTCGGATGTTGGTCTCATTCTCTGTGGTTTAAAGATGCAGAAAAACCAAGTAGTTTTTTGGTTAAATGCCTCTGCATGTTTTCTGGCACAAATCCTTTAAATTTTTCATGTTAGAAAATACTGTTGGACAGTATTTAAGTGAAGGCATGATGGAGGATTCGTGGACGCTGATGATACAATTCCTTAGGCGGAAGGAGTGGAAGGGAAGAGCCACTCTTCTTCTATCCTTGTCCGTTTCGATGGCTGCATGCACAGAGATGTTGGAGGAGCTAGAATAATGATACCCAAATCGCAGGCAGTAGGTCGACTGGCTATCGGGGACCCAAGAACGGTTAAAGACACAGGTGACAACTGGAATTCCTAAGGTAGGACCTCGATCTTATCAGTGGAAAACTCATCAAGAGTCAAGTGCAAAGAGCCCCGGGGAAATGTTGCAAAGAATAGAGGTAGAATCATTAGCATTGGAAGCATAAACTATTTTCATATCAGCTGGAAAATGGGAAAAGCGTGCCGTGGTGTACCAGACCCAGTGTTTCATTAACGTACATTGGAAATAGTAGGGGATCCAGTACACTGCCCTGTATAAGGCCACTTGTAGCTGGTTTCGGTCAGAAGTATGTCCTTCGTTGAGGACCACTTGAGAACAGTGAGTAAGATAAGGTTGCAGCCAAGAAAGCCTTGGGTCTTTAGTGCAAACGAAAGCAATCTCGTGATGAAATGGTGGTGTAGAACACGGTCAAAAGCCTCCGACAGATCTATGAAGAAAATGACCAGCCTTATTGACTAGTTTGAGGAGGTCAAACTGACTCGTGATGCATGATCGCAATTTGAGTGACCCCGTGCTGCCTATTGCTAAGATCTGGAGCGAGAAGTTGGGTAGCAATGCCGTCACTGATAATTGCTTCCATTTTTCTGGAAAAGATAGGGGTGTGGTTAATGGGATGGTCATTACCGAGTTCGTGAATGGGTCTTTTCTTTTGCCGTAGAATGATGTTTGAACGCTTCCAGTTCGACGGTACCAAACTGGATTCGAGTACTGAAGTAAATGGGTTGCGTAATCAAAGTGGAAGTTCCGATCCACTGTTAAGAATTGCAGCTGGGGCAAGGCATCTGATCCAAGATGCGCAGATGATTTATAGCATTAAATGAGCCTGGAAATAATGTTTTCTTCAAATTTCAGGGTAGATAGAGAAAATCTGGTAATAGCAAGAGAATTTGAGGGGGGGGGCTACTTCTGAGGCGGAGTCTTTGGATCGGTGAAGTAAAGGTTAACGACCTCAGTGATATCAGAAGGGGAGGTGGCCGAAGTTGTATCCGGCACCACAACGTATTGGATAGTATTATCTGTTGTCAAATTCCTAGAGTTGTGTGGAAGTGAGAGTTACAATGCTTCATTGGGATGCCTCAGAGCTGTAGATTTTTAAATGCGAAGCTGGTCTTCCTTTAGGTTCCGTATAATATCAGTAAGACGTGTTAGTCCCATGAAGAGAGAGAAGTAAGGGTCTTGGAGGTAAAGTCTCTACATCTCAGGGTACTTTTGTTGGAAGGAGGTCAGTTTGGATTTCCTAGGGGAGGAGTTTTGGGCTGTTGAACTTAGCTTCAATAAGCAGTTCCTCATGTTGAGATAAAGGTGATCAGCCTCCTGTTGGGGGTCAGCCGTCAGAAAAAACTGATCCAATCTTGGTTGTGGATGAAACTGGGCAGAGGGTTTCAACTTAAACGGGGAGAATTGTTGACCGGGGTCAGATAGCCTTATGGATAGGGATGGAATAAACGATTACCAGCCATTATCCTATGGTCGCTGCCCGGAAATTTATGCATAACGGAAACCGGAAAGTTGGAAAAGCTGTGAGTGAATAAGAAATCTGGGATGGTGGCTTTTCTAGTAGGGGTTTTAACGTGTTGCACCCAGTCCTCAATGTGAGTATGGGAGACAAAGTCTATTAAGTTGATAGGTGCTGTGAGGTTCGTCCAGGATACTTTAAACCAGTTCAAATCGCTGGCTACTATTTCCGTTGCCGAAGGTAGTAGTGAAAGATGACCAAAAGCTTAGTTTGAAGGAGACTGGTCTGTAGCAGTAGAGGAGGGCGGGCAAAAGATACAACCAGTGTGCGTGACTAAAGTTGATAACCGAACTAAGAGCCGTAGAAATACCGAAATTGAGTCGAGTATGGCAAGTCTAATAGGGGCTACTGAAATGGAATGCACTGCGTACGCTGGGCACCCACCTTCGCGTCTGTCAATCCCTTTTACTCTAAAAACCTTGTATCCCTTAGGAGGGATTCCTCTTGTAGGAATGTGTTCAGTGAGCCAGGTTTCAGTAATGAGGATGGTATCAGGACTTTATGCTATGAAGGTATTTTAAGTTATGAAGTTTTTGGAATAGGCCAGGATTTAAATAAGATCAATGGTAACCCATTCGTGTGGAAGTGAGTGTACGGGCCAAGCAAGTTAGTGGAGTTGTTGAACGGAGAAAGTACACAAGGAGGAGGGTGACCTGAAGCTATTGCAGAAGAGAAAGAGTGAGCCTTGAACAACTCAGCAATTGCTTCAGAGGATTCAGCCGCGAAGGGCCCGGGAATAGTTACTTTCTGGGTACTATGAAGTAAACGAGAACACCTGTGACTAAGTAGCCTTGCTACTTGTCCTGATTCGTTGGGATCGCTTGAAGCTCAAGAGTGATGACAGAATATGGGGCTGTGGAACATACTGGCTTTCCCACCTGGCAACCTTGGTAGCGGTTGGAGTTCTGCTGTAAGAGCAGATCTCAAGGGATAGGAACTAGGAGAGCTTAGGTGGGCTTCGCTGCTTGCCGATGCTGCTTTCTCGGGGGGGGAGTAGGAATCGGCGGTTGGTAGAGGAATATGTGGAGGTTATTTTGGAAGGAGGTAGTGGTGATACACAATGTTGCGTAGTTGGCCTGCGAAGTTCGGTGTGCTATTGAGGGTGTAAAACACTGGCAAGGTGATAGTACTGGAAAGTGGTTCATCAGGGCTAAAAGAAAGGAGGGAATGTGGAATCAAATGCCACAGGGTGGCGGAATCTTACAGGGAGAAGTTAGTGAATGCACCCAGCGGATAAAAGGACTAGTGGGGTGGGCTATGGTGGGGTAAAAGGAAACGTTTGGTATGGTAATGGAATCCATGAAATGAAAGGTGGAGGCACGTAAAGGTTAGGAAATGATGAGTTAGGCATACGCAGCGTTGGATAATGGCTGTGGGGTGGGTTGCGGGTATCGTCCGTATGAAAAAGCATGGAGCTGGGATTTTGCAGGGAGAAAATGCCGTTTGAGAAACTATCCACGGTGTTAGGGACATCCTACCGGGGCATCTGTCCTCTTCTGATTTTTGCATAACCATCGGAGTGTGGACCGGCGATATGAGGAGATTGCTGCCTGGTGAGCCAGACTTTGAGGCTTTTAGTAGAGATGCGGGGTGGGTTGCAGAACTTTGGATTTGCTGCCATGGGTTCCCGTTGGTACCTACAATCTGAACTGGGGCTGAGAGCAAATCGTTACCAACTTTCGGCCCATGGATGATAAGTCAGGTCGCAGCGACAAGAGTTTGTCCTTAGAGATGCTACTTATTGGGAGTTTGTTCGCGGGGTTTTGCCCTGAGGGCTGACGAGTCTCATTCGTGCGAGAATGACTTGACAGTGTTATGTTGCGGTCCATTAGATATGTTTAACTCACAGCTAGAGGGTGGGGACAGGAACGAAAATAAGGTGGTTTATGTGTCTTAGGAGGGTGAGGCAGTGTTGTTAGGTAATGGAGGCCATGCGATTTGTGTAGCTTTTCTATGCACAGGGCTGAGCTGTCTGACTGGACTCGGTGGACTCGAGCCCCAGGCATCTACGACATTACTGACGAGTCAAGGGAGCTTGCAGCTTGATTGATTTGGGGGAGGTCTAGTGGCTGCCCCATGGTATCATCGGGCAGTTTTTGGCTGGCAGATTTTTGGTTGCATAGAGTAAGGTAAGGGGATACAGGGGAAGGTGTCTTTTTGGTGGATTCCTGCTCTGGATGTTTGAGAGAGCTTAACTTTTTCAGCACTTCTCCTTGCAAGAGCTTTTTGTCAAATGCTGTTCCAATGTTTCTGTATGGTGGGTTAACAGCAATAAAGCTTTGTTTATGAAAAAACTCAGTGGCTGTCGGCGAGTTCGCAAACTGGAAAGACAAGGGTATTGGTTTCGTTGTGTTCGTTTTGGTAGTCTGCTGCTATGGCATACCACCCATGCCGCGTCAGCGGCCCTTGGCAAGATACCGCTAAATATGTTGAGTTGGGTCCCATCAGCAGTGTTGAAAACAAGGGCCTGATGAGAATTTCGTAGTCATTTCGAAACCTCTGGAGATATGCTGTCAATAAAGTTACACGTGGAAACTAAGTTACAGTCCGTGGTTACCGTAGAGGGCTCGGGAAGTTGAGCCAGCGACGTTAGAATTCTGGTGGCTCTGTCAATGGATTCAATTCTTGATTCGGGTGAGCTGATACGTACACGGCGTGGTGGCTAGCCCACTGACAGATGGTTGTTTGCGTGTGCAGACCTGTAGACTACACACCTAGTTCATGACTACACTGCCTTTGTTGTGTGCCTCCGAAAATGGCTATACATCCTCTTCGCTCGTCATGACATGGACTTTCAGTAAGCACTGATCGCATTTGAGTGAACAGTTATAGAAAATAATAACCAGTGATAACTAATAAATCCTAAGCTGTATCTGGCAGATTGAAGGGAAACGGAATTATTGGCTTCAGGCAGAATTTTTGGATGAAATTGCATCCTAATGAACGCTGTTTCCACTGAGGCAAATGATGCCAGACCGCAAATCTACTACTAGGGTGGAACATTTTACCAATAAAAAAAGATTTGAGTCTGTTACTGCGATAATGCTCTAAGAAATAATGCATTGTTTATTGCAAGGTAACAGATCTAAATTAGCACTTCAGGAACATTGTCAGCAGCTCCGTGTGGCTGTTTTAAAGTGATAATTCTAAAGAAAGACAGTTAAAAGTGTCATGTTTTACCAATCAACTGAACTGTAAGAAGAATAGGACGGAGACTAGGAGAATATACGAGCTTTATCACAATGGGCCAGTGAACATGCGATGTATTACTAATTTAGTGGTTGACAATTACAGGCGAAGTTCAATGTTCATCATTTTCATTTAATAAAGTGTCAGCTAATAGCCTGTATCTGTTTCATGCATGTAGTGTTACAGCTTTCCCCGTTTATCACGTCGGCCGTTTGTTATTTCAGCTGAAGTAACCGAAAGTTATTAGGAAATGTTTTTCAGCTAGTCCTTTCACTGAGGCACTTCAAAGTCGAGCACATTTAGGGGTAACCGACTGATTCCACTGTGGATTCAAATTTCTCCTCCTAGCTCTGAAAGAAATTCGGAGTTTCAAAACGAAGTAATAAATTTTGAATGAGAGTCTGTTATGTGATTTCCTAAAAGACAGCTAGTTTGAGTAGTGAGGGATAAAAATGGATGAATGTAACGCATTTATGCTGTTCGGTGAATACACCGGTTTCATTGATAGTACTGGAACACGCGCAGTCGACTACAACACTTTACCCAAAAAAGACTAATAGTCTAACTTTAGAAGTGTACCCAGTCAACAATATTCGCAGTTTGGGCATCATGATCAGAGTTTACCATATAACTATGTCAAATTACATTCAAATTAGAAGTGTATTGTGATTTTAGGAATAATATATGTGGCGTTACACGTGATCTGAAAGCTAGAAAGTGGGGGAGTAAACAGCCATACCATATGATGGTAAATGTTCGACGGTGAATGAACCCTAGTTTGTTGTTATAGCCACTGCTATATAGAAAATAAGTCTGTTTTTGATTGACGAACAGACAACGCAGTTTGGGCTGGAAATATATAACAAGTAGTTGACATGAAAACTGGGAACAATAAATTTGTGATACCGTATGCATCAACCATAGACACAGACTATTAGCTGGCTCTCTAGTACCAGAAATCGATGAACATTTACCCCTGAAGTCGAAATAAACGTGGGACTTATGTCGGTAAATAACCCTTCAGTGCATTAGTCCATTATGTACATATATTTATGATAATGCATTAACGACAATGTTGGCCAAACGGTCGTATAATACAGCGTTTTATCATGATTATGAACGGACGCAACCGCGTGTTACAGTAGGGTCTTTGATATCACGTGAAGAAGAATACAACTCCGCGTTTGTTTTTCTTTTACGGGGAGTTTTTGCTGATGAACCATTTAGACAGAACAACACTCTAAGTATAAACCAGTATTTCGAGATGGATTTAGGGGAAATGACTAATTATTTATTGAGTGACTGAATAATGTATCTGTTTGGTCATTTCATCCGTTTCCTCACAATCTAATAAATGGATTTTCCATCATTTCTCTAAGCAAGTTATAATATTCTCTAGCGTTATTTTTTCACCTACAAGATCCTCATCCGTATTCTACCTATTTTCATGTTAAATACTTGCAGGGCCGTTTGGCTAAGGTGATCAGCAATCATCCGTAACAGCTTTTTTTATTCACAAAGTTTTCGGAAGTTAGCTAATAGGCCGGCTACGGTAGATCGGCAGAAACAGATTTAATTCGTTATTTACTGATAAAATGTTCCACTCTCTCACTGAACTAGTGGTCTGGCACCATTTGTCGCAGTGAAAACAGTGTTCATTGGGATCAGGTTTCATTCGCGTAATTTCTCTGAAGCCCTTAATTCCATAACACTTCAACCAGTCAGACATCACTAGGGATTTGTTGCACATTGCCAGTCGTTATCCTCTCTAACCCTTCATTGCGCAGGGGATAAATATCCACTTTCGGAGTCACATAACAAAGGCAGAGTAATCACGAGCTAAGAGGTGTGTCAGCTGCCACTTAGCACACGTGAACAGCCATCTGCTGGTGGGCTCACCATCAACCATTTGCATGAGAAGAAAGTGAACCCACGAACCGGTTCACGTGAGAAAACAGCCGGGCCACTCAGACGGGCCTAATCAAAATTTGCGCACTGGTTGATATCATCAAGTACTGCGTCTGGTTCCCGGACTGCAACATTAAGTGGGCCATGAGGCTGTGAAAGGCGTGTTACTGCTATCATGACTGCTACCTAGATGACCCACAGATGTAATTCCATCCCAAATAAAGTGGTGAAAAGTTTGAGAATGATTTGGCTGGCGATGCCTAACATCTGAAGTGGAACCAAGTGGCAAACGTCAACTCCTAAACATGCGCATGGCTTAAGGAAGTGGGGACGAAATAGGTGTGACTGAACCGAGCTACTGACTGACTTCCGTTCATGGAGAACGAGATAACATGTAGGTACATAAAACGATGTGCAACTTTCAACGACCGGTCTAACAAACAAACCCAGCCTTATACACTAGCATTCAATCCTGTATTTATCTTTTTTAAGTAATACGTAGTTCAAGTTTCGGGTGCTTCCTTGAGATACTATGGAAGAGGTTATAAAATACAGACTTGTTTGTCAACGCAGCAATGTCTACAGTATAAAAACGGAATTATATATAGAAACACGAATAGTGAAGAAGCTCGTTTTCGCTAACATCATCCTCGTGGCTAATACAGTTACATTTATAGGTTAGAAATGCATAAATTATAAACAACGTCTGCGTGCTAAAGTGTGATTGGGTGGTCATCAAAGTTGGTGTTGCGTAGTTAGGAAAGAATAGGAGGGGAATGTTGTTGTTTCGTGGTTGGGAAAGGGGCCAGTGAAACAATGAACAAGGGTTTCTGGGATTATCCATTTCCGGTTTCAACCAAAGGGTCAACGTATGGGTCACAACGAGCTCCAGGGTCGGTCTCAGATCGCGGCCAGGGTAGTTTGGGTTCCTTAACGAAACGTTTCTGAGAACAAAGCGATGGATTGAATAATCTGATCGCCACGGCATCTGTCGTTGCTAGATATTGTTTTTGAGCGTCATTCCGAGCGTTCGTAAGGACTCTGTAGATTATTTTGAACGCGTCGTCTTTTATGTGATGTCCAGTGTCCGCAAGGTGCGCCACAGTCGCACTGGTGATGGATTTTCTGTTTCCCGTCGACAGCCAAGTTGGTCTGTGCTCTTTGATCCTTTGTGATAGTTGCCGTGTCGTTCTACCTATACAGCTTGCCGAACATGAGCAAACAAACGAATAGGTTAGCATGGAAGAGGTGAGGACAGGTTACTTGTCTTTTAGGTTGGTCGAGATCACTGGTCTACTGGAGAAGTGGGCACACAGTGTGGCAGCGGGAAAGGTGGGAGCCATCGCCTTTTCCAAGCGTCTTATTAGTAACTCGCTTTTGTCATCCCCTTTGAAAGGGAGATGGATGTATAAATCTTTCTTCTTCACGGTCACTAACGCTCGTCTCGCAATTCATTCACAGTTGAACATTTATTATCACAGGGTTAGGTGTTTAACCCCCTATATTCTAGTCTTCAGATTACTTGTACCACAATGTACATAATCCCCCAAAAGACAGTGTACCACCACTTGGAATTAAAGCCTACATGTCAGCTTAGTTTAATCCTTGGGAACTCGGATGTGGCGTTTGGATTCAATATTAAACGTGAAATACGGCGTAAGAAACGGATGCAAGTGGATAACATGCCGTCCTTAAGGATAAAGAAAATCTTTTCGGCAGCTGGCGAGGTTTTCGAGCCTCTTCGTTTAACTGTAAACGTGGTTGAAAAACTTACACGAGAGAGATGCTCTCCGCCTCTGCAAAGAATAAACCATATCATTCGGATCAAATTCATTATCACTTGTCGAAATGCGACCCAAATACAAACAGGTTGCTTGTAATCTTTACTTCCGGGGGTGCTGTGGTAAACACTGAACTCTAATTTTACTACAGAGCATTTTTTCTTGTTGCCTCCTATTTCGAATTGTAACAGGCAGCTTTACACTTGCGTTACTATGGAAAAGTTCGGTCATATGACCTGAGTGAGCTACTTGTCGCTTAATCTGCTCGCGGATGAAAGCTGGAATTAATATTTGTCTTCTCATATGCCACAGCAAATTTCAATACCGTACGTTATTCCTCTCACGCAAGCTTCAGAGGACGCATAGCGTGTTTAAGATTTTACCCGCTAATTAGACCATGGCAACTTTAGCACTACTCCATTTGTCCTATTCGTTGTTTGGTGTAATTCGCATATTCCAAAGTTCAGAAACCGGTTTAATCCATTCCAAGTTTACTTCATGATATCAGCCCAATGATACAGACAAAAGCAAATAATTTAATAGCTAGTAGATAAAATTACAGCCTATTTTTACAATACCGCTGGCTTGTCGAAAAGTTCTTCATTACCGGGAGCTCATACTCCTAGGTCAAATACGTGGTTTGAAGATGACAACAGAAAGGTATTTGGCGCGATAGCCGTGCAATTTGAAACAAAGAAAAGAGATCAGTATTTTACATAGGAAGGTGCATTCACAGCGAACATTTCACTATACAATGAAAGCTAAGCGACTCAGTTGTTTTCGACGATGTTCAATATTTTCTTGGCACCAGCTATTTACAAAAAGACGGCCGCCGAATATAATACTTCACCAGCTGACAGCACTGTATTTCAGTGCTTCACTACCTGAAACAGTTCCGTCGTTCATCTGTTTACAACTCATTCATTCCATTCATTAGGCTTTCTGGGCACAAGTCCTTTTTACTGTTTATTTTAACACCAATATAATAGCACGTTCGTAAATAGAACAACTGGCCTGACCGTGAGGTTATGGGAACAGTTACGCCTAAATCAACGGTGCAGTTACCCAGAGCTCGGCGTTGACTACCGTGCCACCTACTCGTGCAGAGTTGGTTTGCTGAAGCGCAACTCAACAGCGAGTTGCTAATGTGCGGCAATCATTTGTGTCTCTTGTGCAACACGTAATTGGTCGTAATTGCTGTCAACAGGTCAGCATGTGTCCTCCTCACAACTCAACAACCAATCGGGTTGCAGTATGGTCCATTCAGATATAGCTCCTGCGCTTACTCGAATTAACTTGTGTCATTTACCCTCTTTGAGCTGACAGGGGTAGTTAAAGTCCGTCAGTCATGCTACGTGCGTCACCACGGATGTTATTGATGAGATGGAGCACGGCATGGTGACTGAGAGACGTACGACTACCAGTAGCAAAATCTTACTCGCAGGTCTGCTTCCTCTAAATTGGTGCATCCTAAAGGTAGGCTTCGGATAACCAATTAGTTTTGTTGGTCACTCAGTGATGGCTAAAATCCTACGTAAGAAACGAAGATGAACCCCTATAGAAACTTTCCTAGGGTGATTACAAACAGGGTTGGTTGGGTGCTCTCACTGTATGGACGAAGGGGGATAAGCTTCTTAGCCAATGAGATGATAACTAGGAAAGCTGATTTAGTCAACAATCGCCAAGTGTTATGTGATCGGACTGGCGAAGGGTTATCCGTAGTAGGTTCAGTTCAGTTCATTTTCCACAAGACGAAAGTTCAGGATTCTTCTTACTTAGGTCAAGACCTGCTCCCGTATAGTGTTTATCCCTCCTGGTCCTGGGTTCGTGACATGTTAGAGAATGTGCGCAAAAGAGCGCAAAAGAGTAGAACTAGAGACGCTGGAGAAAATGAGCATACGGGAGGAAAGCAACGGCCTTCAGAATGTGTAGACAGGTGGATCACTTGGCGCTGTAGCGGTGGCCAACTTCGTTCATACTTTTATGACGTTTATTGTTTAACTGAACGCTAACTGCCAAGCGCGGTTGCCATTTGACCGTTGCTCTTGCGCACGCTCCCACGCATGCTCCCAAATACACGCTAACCACTATCTCTCCCAATCGCCTCCTCGTTCTCACGGATCGTGGAGAATGCTGTTCTGGTTAACATATTCGTACAGTGCCGAGCATTAGAGTGACGTGCAGGTGGTCCACGCAGTACAAAGGACCGAAGCGCGCGTTTACTAAGTAAGCCGCGAAGTAAGGTCTAACCAATCTTACAACTGGTGAGCCCGACGTGATCCCCAGGTCACGTGAGTCTCCTTGTTTTGTACCTTTCAAGGCCCCATTTGCGTACGTTTCTGTGTGTTTTATTGTTTCCCTATCTGTTGATTCTTTTGGTGGGTTTACCAAGTAATTTTTTTGTCCATACATATTTTTGATGTCTAGTTTGCCGTGATTTTTTTCACACGAAGATTATAGTGCCCCATTGGTCGTTTATTTCTTTTCCCGTCTGTATTCGATAAAGTAATCGCTATGTCTGCTGAACGGAAACCATGCTCAGACCCCACCGTCAGGGTAATCGCGCTACACATACCGGCATTCACGCATACCGATCTAGAACTCTGGTTTACGCTGGTCGAGCTGGAGTTCGAAAACTGCTGTATAACCAGTGGCGCCGGCCGTTTCAGGTGGGTAGCAGACCGCCTCCCGCCGGAGGTCACAATGCAAGTAAAGGACGTAATAATCTCTTTCCGAAGCCCCGAGGCGTTGAAGGAGGCCGTCATTGCTCGCACGACCCCAAAGCAGGACCAAGGTATGCAACAACTTCAAACCATCGAGCTTGGAAGCAGGAAGCCCTCCGAACTGCTGGGTGGGATGCAGCTCTTGGGAGGACCAACGGCAGGTGAGGACCCGCTCCTAAGAGAACTTTGGCTGCAGCGTTTGCCGCACAACATCCCAGTTTTACTAAGTGCCACGCGCAAGTGTTCACCGGAGGAAACTGCAGCAAAAGCTGGCGAAATTATGTCACGATACAACCCCGTTGTAACTGGAGTAACCAGGTCCTCCGTCACAACGGTGCCTGATTTGCCAACATATAACGACCTCGCGTCAGTTTTGTCTAGAATTGACGCGAACCTGCAACGCCTAGCAGTAAGGAGTGGGTCACAGGAGGGGCACCGCGCAGACTCACCTAGGCTCCATAGACCGTCACTGCGACGACGTTTTGGCTCTTCAAAAGAAGGGCGTCGTAAATATCACAGTCGCTCCGGTTAGGGAGCCAAACGATGCGAACCAGGGTGTACTTTTTCCGGTACTCATCAGGGAAACAACCCCCGGCCCGTGGTGGCGGCCCACGAAGCCGGGTATCAGGCCAATAGTCGTCCTTTGAAAGTAAGGGACATCATTTCAAGTAGCCTACTCTTTGTGGATACTGGTGCCGAAGTGAGCGCCCTCTCCCGACCGAAAGGCGACAGTAGCCTACAGCAGACACAAACACTACGTGCTGCTAATGGCACGGCCATCTCAAAGTTTGGCCAGCGGTCGCTCACTTTGAACTTAGGTTTAAGGCGTAATGTTCGTTGGATATTCATCATCGCCGACGTCCCGTACCCAGTTCTACGCATTGACTTCCTGCAACACTTTGACTTGTTAGTTGATGCTCGGCTCCGCAAAGTGGTGAATCGTCGGACCACTCTCGCTGTTGCGGGTTATAATTGATAATTGATAATTGTACATTTCTTAACCGTGGTCAATACACATGCGCGAGGAAAGATCAGAGAATACAGCAGTATATGTCAACGTGAGGTATTTACAATTTCTAAATTTATCAATCACACAGCAACCGAAATACAACAGTAAATTCTTGTAGTGTTTGAGTGAACCAAAGTAATAGTGGTTGAAGCGGGTGAACCATGTCACGCCTTTTTACGTCCAACCACCGGCACACCAACCTTATGGCGAACTCATCGCCGCCTACCCGGCCATGTTTCGGCAGGCCGGGCCTCTCCCAGCAGTGACGACCTGTGTCACTCACCATATCGATACTAAGGGACCCCCAGTGTTCAGTAGGCTGCGTCAGTTAGCACCAGACAAGCTTCGTGTGGCACAGGCTGAACTCGAACACACGCCAGAACTGGGTATAATACGCCCTTCTAGTAGCTCTTGGGCTTCTCCTCTTTATATGGTCCCCAAGTTTAGCAGCGACTGGCGACCTTGTGGTGATTACAGGGCATTTGCCAAGGTCATCGTTCTTGACCGATACCCAATTCCTCATATGCAGGATCTTACTTCGTCTTTGTCAGGTTGATCCGTCTCCAGCCGTATCGATTAGGTTCGGGCGTACAACCAGATCCCGGTACCAGAGGCCGATATACCTAAAACTGCCGTCACTACAACTTTCGGGCTGTTCGAGTTCCCGCAAATGCCGTTTGGACTCAGAAATGCAGTCCAGACCTTTCAACGGTTCATACACGAGGCAACTCGTGGTTTGGAAAATGTCTACTTATACCTGGATGATATTTTTGTGGCTAGCTCTTCAGAACAAGAGCGCGCAACACACTTACGAGCACTTTTCGAACGCCTTAGCCAGCACGGCGTTACGATCAATACCGCGAAATGCGAATTAGGCCGGTCTGATATCACCTTCATAGGACATTCTATTTCATCCACCCTCTTTCAGATTAAGTTTCCGCTATTCGCGACTACCCTGAACCCCAATCTTTTCGCCAGTTGCGTCAGTTTGCCGGCCTGGTGAATTTCTACCGCCGATTTATTCCTCAATGTGCGGAAACGATGCAACCCCTCAGCGACCTGTTGCGCGGAGGTAAGTGGAAGTTCGTGTTTCCCGAAAAGGCACAAGTCGCATTTGCCTTGGTCAAAGATGCTGTCGCCAAAACAGCACTCCTTACCCATTGCGACCCTTTGGCTACTATTTCGGTGGCGACGGATGCATCGGACACAGCGACTGCAGCAGTACTGTAACAGTTCGTAGACGATTCTTGGCAACCTTTAGTATTCTTCTCCAAGCGTCTACAACCCTCCGAATCTAGGTACAGCACATTCGGTAGGGAGTTATTAGCCATCTACTTGGGAATCAGTCATTTTCGACATGCGCTCGAAGGCCGTTCGTTTACTGTGTTTACGGACCACAAGCCTTTGTTTTACGCACCAAAGTCAGCTCCCGATCGATACTCTCCATGCGAGATTTGTCACTTAGACTCTGTCTCACAGTTTACTGTGGACATACGACACGTCTCTGGGGTACTTAATCCCGTCGCCGACGCCTTATCACACATACATCAACTAAGTCTGTTACCGACGCCTAACATCAACTTGGACGCAATGGCGCAGGCCCAAACTATAGACCCTGACATCGAACAACTACGCCAAAACGGTTCTTTGAGCTTAACCACAGTAAATATCCCAACTTTCCAGAATACCATCGTGTGCGATGTGTCAAAGGCTGCCCTAGGCCTGTGGTTTTGCTGTCCGCCGTTATCCTACTTTCCTGACACCCCACAATCTAGCCCACCCGGGTGTGACAGACTCGGTGAGACTGATAAATGAGCGTTTTGTTTGGCACAATGTCAAACGAGATGTCCATCAATGGGCTTGTGCTTGCCTGCAGTGCCAACGTGTTAAGACCCATAGGCACACTAATGCGGCGTTAGCCAGGTTCCCAGAACCTGAAGCACGTTTTCATCATGTGCACGTCGACCTCGTAGGACCACTTCCACCTTCGTTTGGGTACGTTTATGTACTCACATGCGTGGATTGTTTTACTCGCTAGCCGCTGGCCATACCTATCCCTCGTCCCACCTCGGAAGAGGCTGCGAAAGCTTTTCTGACCGATTGGCCAACTAAGAAATCCCGTCCGCTTCGCCGATTTCGTGACGAATTTTACAACCGACTGTTGTCAATAAGTTGGGAAGTTCACCATGGATTTACCAACCAACAATCGGTAGTTATGATTTCATTTTCTTCCGGTCTCCTCGCGACTCTAACAACACCTAACATCGTTTGCGTGTTGTTATTACGGTCCAACATCCGCCGGCGCCCTCAGGTGCTATTTTGTTCCAGTTTACCTTTCTCTCTCAGACGGATCTACACAGTCACATTGGCTTCATCCGTGGCCTCGCTGACTCCCTTGCACGTTCGAGGAGACAACCACCCACTGGACAACGGGACGGCTGGTCAGCCTGGTACTGGAGACGACAACTGGGTGCCCTTTTGGATGGACTTGACGCGGCATCTTCAGGCTCGCATGCGTATGAGACCCGTGGGCACCAAAACACAGATGGAACTATGCACATAGGACCTCGAGAGTGCATGCACCTTCAAACTCCCCATCAGTCGTTCGACGTCACCAACAGTATAACGGGCAAGCTACAAGGAGTTTTTAGGAAATCAATACCCCCGGCCTACAGCCACGATCAAAGTCCAACTCTGTCGGGCTTCTAGGAAAAAGGCAACTTCATTCACTCTTTTATGACGTTTATTGTTTAACTGAACGCTAACTGCCAAGCGCGGTTGCCATTTGACCGTTGCTCTTGCGCACGCTCCCACGCATGCTCCCAAGTACACGCTAACCACTATCTCTCCCAATCGCCTCCTCGTTCTCACGGATCGTGGAGAATGCTGTTCTGGTTAACATATTCGTACAGTGCCGAGCATTAGAGTGACGTGCAGGTGGTCCACGCAGTACAAAGGACCGAAGCGCGCGTTTACTAAGTAAGCCGCGAAGTAAGGTCTAACCAACCTTACAGCGTCACCAAATTCGGTAATTGTTCAAGTAGACAAATATGTTGGCCTTCGTAATATTGTTGTATCGGTAGCACTAAAAAAGGGGCGGAGACCAACCTAGCATCCAGGTCGTGTTGTCGACGAGTCCTCCTGGCTCCCAACACTGCGCGTTGAACTTTTTCCTGAAAGTCAATATTTGCGAGGCAATGTCATCTTCACAAGAATAAGCTCACTGACAAAAATACCAGGGGCTCAGTACCTCATCCCTCATTCGCACAGCTAGCTCTGGGATCCCCTACTTCCAGAGTGAACCTAGGGCCTTCTTGAAATTGGGTACGTTGCTGCATCTAACAGCATCCTCTGACAGTCTATTCGGTATAGGTAAGACCCTATTTATAAAACTTTTTCCAGTGTTTCCAGCCTTCAGTATGCTCTCCGTAGTTTAGGACCGTGTCCCCTGATGCCGTGCTACATGAACAGAGACGAACAATTCACCCATGTCTATACCCGACAGACCCTTTATGATCTTGAAAGTTTATATTAGGTCACCTCGGTCTCTACTGCTTTCCAAAAGGAAGAGATTAGTATCCTCTAGATTCTGGGCCTAAGGTTTCTCCCACTGGCCGGTGATCATTCTAGTATTGGAGGGCACATTCCCCTAGCTTCTGCAATCTCTTTTGCTGGGGAAGTCAATGAGAAAAGACCATGGAGTGCCATCCGCGTGTATCCTAACAGGGCCTGAGTACAGAGGCTGCATGCTGGGGTATGCTGAGTAAGTGTGTCAGAAGTAGCGCTTGCGGTGGCCGCGAGCGCGAAACGTAGTTAGGCGGGTGATTGACAGGATGCCGTCGGCTGATAACTATGGAAGCCCCTTCCTAAAAGACCGCCAGCAAGAAGGGCATCGATTTTAGTGTCTGGCCAGCGAATGGGTATGTCGCCTGTGATAACGTCAGTGAAACAAATAAATTTTTCCATCCTTTGTTGCTTTGAGACGGTTCGTGGGTTCCGACTGCAGCTCCAAAGTCCTCGGATCCCGTAGTATTGCCTGCGTTTGAATTCCGGCCACCCGACGGGCAGAGAAAACATGACAACGATAGAAAGTTATGGGATTACTCCGAACTGAATGGAGCATTTTTAGAATTAAAAATTAAAAAATGATTGAAACCATTTTGTTTGGCTTAAAAACGAATTGACAACATAAGTCACCCTAGGCGGAAAATGGAAAAAGACAAAGGGGAGAGCCGAAAGTTACATGCCTTAGATTTGAGTTATTGAAGCACCTCGTGCTCACTTACTTAAAGCTCCCTATATCAGATCCTGCAGCACTAAGCACCTGACGATACACGCTCTTAAAGCACGCAAGTACGGTTTTCGCCTTTTTTATCATCGAAAGCAATGCTTCCTTCGGACATCTTTACGGTGCCGAGGCTCTCACACTTTATTTTCTTGAAATGCACATGGGCAAGGAGCTTCTTTGGGTCTACCTTCACACCGTTTGCTAGTTTCTTCTCGTACTCAAATTGCTTCGCGTTTCACAGCTTGTGCCCTGTTTCTGGCTGCCTAGTAAGCGGTCCATGCTTAGTGCGTTCTATGAAGTTTGTAACGAGCCCATGGCCTTCTACGATCAGTTAATGCTCTCGCAATCTTGTACTTCCATCAAGGCGGCTGGCCACTACCTCTCCGTTGTGTCAACGGGTCAAACTCGTCTGTCAAGCTTATTAGCCTGGCTCTTACTGCCACCAGTCTATCCTCCACAGATGGCTCCGGGACTTCCGGGTACCAACATGTGCTTTGTGCCGTTACCCTCATTGGGGACCTTTCCACTCTAGCACAGTTCCGAACCAAACTAGATCTCAGTTTGATGTGCCTTATTGTGAACATCGCACAAGGACCCCACGATCTCTCTTCCTCACTGGCTCACCTATCACCAAAGAGATGACTTCGGGTCAATACCTGGTTAGCAGCGGATTCAGTGTACATGAAAGATGTCCTTCGCGTAAGCGCGTTGCCACTCTCACATATTGTGTGAAGGCGTAGTTGTAAGGCCACATCACCAGGGTATTTTCTGTGGTCCTCCTGAAGGTACTGATTATTATCAGCCCTCAAGAGAAGTAGTACCCTTTCACCCAACCCACCCTCTATTCTGTCTTGTCTGTAGGCGGTGAAGCCACGAATTTTCATGGCACTCTGGTCCTTTTTCAGCCATGTCTCGTGATAGCCATAACCACTGATCCGTTCATCCTAGTCAGTAGCCTCAGCTGCTTACATCAAGCTACAGATATTTGTGTGCCATATGACGGCACCTTCTCCCAGGTCATCTGCTTTCATGATTCCTTTTTGGGCCGTTGTACCTTCGGGCGAGACCCTCGAGAGGGCACCCAGTTTTTTGCATTACCGGCAACTAGGCCCGTATTTTTCTGAACGTTTAAGACCACGCCGTGCATAGTAATTGTAGTTCTGCCGAAGGAGACACCTGAGGCTTCCCTTGGTCCACGACTTGGCCTTTTGTTGCCCCTCCAGGGCGTCAGGGACCTAGTCTTACCAAACGGAGCGGGTGTTCGTGCAACGACTGTTTCCCAGCTTCCATCCGTATTGGTGACATTCCATCCGATCTGGGTTGGCCTCGCCGCCGCTTTCGTTTCCATTTCGGTCACACACCCTCTCTTAGTGGTATGCAGTCGCTGAGCATCTACTTGCCTTATACCCAATGTGTGTACTTTTAACCTTCCTCCCAGCTCGCCTCGATTTTAGCTGGCAACTTCACTGTTGACTGTCCAGCTTGGCTACTGCTAATGACTGCGGCTTCGGGCGTAGATTTACTTGGAGGTGTGACGTCGGCTTTAGCCATCATGAGAACTGGTTGCATGAGTTCCGGTTTTATTGGATGCGGCGGATTTTGTGCAGGTGCCACCTTTCCACTGAAGGGAGTGTCCGGCATGACTACTGTGTACCCCCCGTGGCGTACTCAACTCTTGGTGCCCGGCCGAGTCGTAGGTCTCTGATGCATGTGCTAGCAAAGATGATTCGTAGGGACTTCGGCTTTGGCGCGTTGTGTGACTTCTAAAGCTTCACTCCAAGGCGCTTTGCGTACTTCAAGCCAGTGGGTAGCCCGCCATCCTCAGAACATTTTCTACATGCCCGTGTCCGGCTTCCCTTCTGACCCGCGCGGCTTTAGTCACCGGATCTGCACAGATATGCGGAAGAAGAGGCTTGCTCTTTCCAACAACTCCCTCGATGATGGCCCTCGTTTTTTAAACTCTTCTCCAAGTCTCTCTATCCTCTGTTTAAGCGCCTCTATCTCCACCACTTCCATCCGCTTGTTGCTTCTTTCCATTGTTCGGCTTGTTTTTCTTTTCCTGATGCTCGTTCCTCCTAGTAACTGTGGGCTCTGCTATCACCAGGCCTCGATGTAGCCCCTTCCCTAAGCTTCCTGCTGTAGCCCCGTTTTTCCTATCTAGCTATCCTAGTAGTATACGTGAGCATTCCTCTGCCAGAGCAACACGGCGAAGACACATCCATTTCAAAGGTTTGTGTTCTGTGGGCAGCTCATATCTTTTTCCTGAACAGGGCACAGCAGCTCAAGCAGTACCACTCACTGCACCTATCACACCGCACACGTGTCGCAACATACTCTTCGAAACCACTAACCCCACGTGAGTTTTCGTTGCAAATGGTCGTTATTCAATCGGAGGGACCAAACACCTGTTGACCTGGAAGAAAGGTAGGAGTGTATACCAAACCACCAGGCGGTTGCTATAAGCGTGTGAATAATCACAACTATCAAGCGCACGACGAATAATCTCTCTGCCAAAAAGACAGCACTTCACCAAAAATGAGCCTGTTGGAGTAACGAATTACCCAAACAACAGCGTAGTTCAGTAAAACTGCAGTACGTTGTTCTTGTGAAATAGCTATCGGTACCTCACCATCAGGGCAAACAAAGGAGGACATAGTAGAGCACTTCGAAAGTTCAAGCCCAGCCGCAACTCATAGTCCAGCCCGGTATAGCGCTCGGTTTTCCAGTGGAGGGTTTCGTTGATTTTCGTGGTAATGAATTACGGAGGTACAGTGGTGTGTCGCAGTTAATGCGACGGAAAATTCGACGCTTGTGTGAATAACTCTCACGACTAGGAGCTGCACCAAAACAAGCCTGAACGATGGCAAAAGGAAATAAATGCGGTAACCTGATTTATGTATCAAGTTCGTAAACGGGTCAGTCCTGTTGAGGCATTCGCAGGGATGTCGGCCCTCCCGTCCACGTGTTCAGGTGCTGGAAGTTAGTTGCACCTTGGGAACATAAATTGGCTGGGTTGTCGACAGAAGCGACCTGTTTCCACTGGTTCACGGCAGTTTCGCCGTGGATGATCGTGAGACGGTTAGCCGTGAAAGTATTAAAACGACTCCTAACGTTGGTAATGTGGTACAACACCGTTGTCGAGTCCATTAAAAATCTAGCTGGCCAACTATAGAAGATGGAACATCCCCTTGGCGCTTGTACCGCCTTTACGGCTAACACGGCCGCAATGGGCTCGAGGCGAAGGATCGAAGTCGACTTCATTGGGGCAACGCGAACTTCGGCGAGCAGGATCCTCCTAGCATGTTGTCCATCACTCGTGCACGATCTTCCGTACTCCAGGGCTCGGTATCCGAATTCGGACGCATCAGAAAAAGCGTGTAGTCCTGCCATCTGTGTTCTATAATCATAGGGCAAGCACCGTGGAATCCGTGTGTCTCCTAGTTCCTCTAAAGTGACCATAATTTCTTCCCATTACAGCAAATCCTCCCGGTTCATTGGCTGGTTCCATTCGACTTGCTTACGACGGAGCCGCTGCAGCAGGACCTCTCCGGGCAACTGCCAGGGGGAGACAAAACCAAGCGGACCGAACAAGCTTCGGACGTCAGGTAGTATACTATGACGAGTTACCGGTTGGTCGGTGGCTTTTAGCACGAAAATGAGGTTGTCCGTTTCCTCATTTCATTGTATTCACAACGTGAGTTCAGTGGGGAGTGGAAAGCCGTCCCGATCTCGAACCTTTTCAGTCCCCTCATAGTACGGAATGACTTTGAATACTTCGGAAGCCTCTGTCATCTATTTCGTGAGATTAGAAAGGCTCTCCTCTAGCAATCTTTGTAAGGTACCTGAATTTTGCTAGGGCCGAGTCGGTGTGATCGAAAGATCCAAGGTAGTAGTCGACACGGAAATTTCTGCTGACACTATCTACTACAGACCTGTGGACCGGAGCTCCATGTTTGCTCGCTGTTTCTCGGGGAGCTTGGTTCGCACAAAATGGTGAAGAAATCGCCGCGAAGGGGTGGACTGTCATCCTATAATTAGTCACCGATTAGTTTACGTCGTTCTCGTCCCACCATAGGGCTCGTAAAGCATCTCGCTCTCCTGCCGATATTTTCACCTGGAGAAACATTTCCCTAATATCGGCCAGCAAGACCACTCTGCCCACCCCGAAACAGCAAAAGAATTCGATCGTTGTCATGGTTTAGTCCGGTTCCTGTAGCAGAGGATCATTTAACGATTTGCCCTGGAAGTTGGCTGCACAATCGAAAACCATCCGCAGTTTTTCGGGTTTCTTGTAGTGAAGAACCGGATGTTGAGATAGATGACAGATCCCTTCCGGTCGTCGGTGTTTGCAGGCACTTTTTAAACTTAGCCAAGCTCTCCGTTTCGCACCATTACTTCTGCGTCCCTTTTCCAGACATCCTGGTCCAGACCGAGGAGTTCTTTCAAAAGCAGTAGAATTTGAAGGGCATAAATTCTGTTAACAACCAAAGGGTCGGCTTGTGTAGACCACTAAAGGGGAACCTCGAACTGTTTTTTAAAGCATCTTGTTCCTTGTCGCACTATGTGCAATCCGAGGTGGTCCTCTTCAGACAAAGACAATAGTTCACCTCAGATGTCATGAAACTCATTTTCGTGTAGGCACTGCAACTAGTTCTCTATGTGGTCCGTTTCCGTTGATACGTAATTTACGGAGCCACTTTTCGCGGCTGGGCTATATGGTATCCACTCCAGTGCTGTGCGTACAGCAAAGGGTGCCTGACGGTAGCCTACTCTCTGGTCCAGCACCCGATGAGCCTCTGGTACATCGCAGCCAATGATAAGAGCCACCTTTTCTTCCTCCCAGTCCACGACTGTTACATCCTGCATGCGGGGCCACCTAGTTAAAATTGCGTTCACCGACCCTGGTGCTTGCATGGAGAGTTCGGCCAGCGTGAAAGCCTTCCCCGATTTGATTTGCTGGTTGATACCTACGGCAGATGAGCTGCAACCTCAACCGGCCTCCTGTCATTACTTGGGTTCCACGCACGGTCCTCACCGCTAATGATTTCGTGCTTTCAGCGAGCTGGCGTTTAGCGGCAAACCGCTCCTTTACCAGGGTGTTGTCTGGTTCGCTTTCGAAGCAAGCCAAATCTCTGGCCATCCCGTTACCTGTCATCATTCCTACAGCATTTACTTCTAGCCTCATTGGTCTACCTGCGGACCACTACGCCGAACAAATCACTCTGAGCTCGGTGTTCGTCTCTGGTGTAGTTTCTCTCTCCTGATGTAACAATCGGTGGTGTCGGTCCGCACAACCTTCGTGGCCACATTTGGTTCTTGCTCGGCAAGCTGCCCCCAGTGTGTGGTGTTAAGGCAGGTGAAGCAAGCTCCTGTCGTCCTTGCCATTCTAAAAATTCGTCCATTGTGGCCTTGATGAACTTCGAACATTCTGGTAGCCCATGGCTGGCGCTGCATGACCTGCAACTTGGATGGGCTATAGCATCGCGGGCAATGGCGTGTGTATTTGTCCTAGGCTGATATTTCGGTTGCTGCGTACAGCGTTTTGAGCCTTGCTGGTGCTAGGTCTGGTTACCTGGTTGCCTGATGAGTCGACCGAATCTGCTGTCGGCTATCGTGGTTTGCCTTGTTAGGCCCTCAGTTGGATCCTCGAAGTCGGCCCCGCAGTCGCACCTCGTCATGCTTTCCGCTTCTTCCGCCCACCGACCCTGCTGCCCGGAATAGAGGCAGCGGACTATACCCTCCAGCGTGTGCACTGCATCACGGTCAGCCCTTAACCCTAGATGATGGAGGGCTATCGAACAGTTCTGCATCTTGGTTACCGGGTCGCCCATCGCGTAGACATCGCCCTTTCTTATGTTAGACTCTGATATCACCCCTTCCATTAGATTACGAGCCACCTTGAATGGCTGGTGGAACAAGTCCTCCAAGATTTTCCGTGGCCGCGCGTAGCCTTGCTCCGGGTCCAGCGTGGTGGAGCCATCGATAGGTTCTATGGCTTGGCCCCGAAATTAATGGGTCAAATACATAAGCTTTTGTCCGGAGTCGGTTATCTCAGTTCCGACGAAAGTTTCGAACTGTCTGATGAACTTGCAATAGTGTTCGGATCTTCCGTCGGGAACCTTCAGTCCTACCCTTGGCAAACCGACTGTTGGTTGTGTTTGCGTCTTATGTTCGACCGCCGGCGTAGAGTTTCCCGCCTTTATTTGCCCCGATCTGGCGGATGGATCGTTGTGGCCAGCTTTCTGCTCACGCTCGCTCAGTCTACTCTTTTCTCCTGCCCCCCGGACTAGCTGCCTAGCTGATAACAATAGCTGTTCTGGGTCCGATATAGTCATCCTAAATAAATCAACATTCTTGAAGTCGACAGTACTCCCGGTAACACATGAACTAGCACAGACAGGGAGAGTTGATCTAACACTAACCTTAGAACCAAAGGTAACCAAACCCTCCCCAGTGACTTGCCGCATTACCTCCTATCCAGATTCCAGTTGGTTCGATCCTTTTTTAGACATGATGAATGTTTCCTCGTTCACGGTTGATCAACTGAGTATTGCGACGCGCTTCCGAGCAATACGTAGCCGAATTCGAACGAATTCCGTAATCAAAACGCAATTGACCCGTGAATTCCACGTTAATGAATCATTAAATGAACGGTAACATAAAACACATAAGAACCTCAATTATGCGATCACACTGGCTCAGAAAATAAGAATCAGGTTGCGGCATGCTAGAGACAAGCATGTGAGTCAAGCAGGTCCAAGATAGAATATGATAGGGTGATGCTCTGGACGTGAACAAACAAAGGTTGGTTCATACAAAATAAGTGTACAAAAAACACGCAAATAGTTTATGTGAGCGAATGATATCAAGAAAACACGAAATTGTGGTGTCTTTGGAGGATTTTTCACGGTCGATCGCCACAGGAAGTGCTGCCTAACGCAAGCCATTGATAATGCTGCTCTTCTGCACAACTCACTTGAAGCCACCTCATCCAAGCTTAGCATATTTAACTTACCGAGGACAGACAACTACTTTAACAGGTGCAAAGGTGATTCGCACATATGTTTACTAAACTTGAAAGCCGACCCTATGACACGGCTCCCAAAGAACTAAATCTGTTCCCTCTGGAGCGGAGGTGGATCAAGGGATTTCACTGAAGCCTTCAGGATTACGACAGTCCTCCCCGAATTCGGGGATTTCGGTAGCTTCCAGGAAACACAGACGAAAGGTCCAGAGGACTAGAGACGAAGCTTGTGAGAAGCTTTTGCAATACGGTAGTTAGGGTAAGTTTTTTCGGTCAAAGAGTACTATTTGAATGGAGCAAACTTTCGTCCCCGGTGGAGGAGGCGCAGAGGGTAGTTGATTTCAAGAGAATGTTAGATGCCCATCAAGACAGCTCGTATGGAGGCCTAGGGTAGAATGGCAAACCACCTCATGAACTTCTAAGTAACCGGACAAGTAGAGCTTAAAAAGCAGGAGTGTTTCTCCAGTCAGTAAGACAGCAAGTCCGTGCAGTGGGGCTCGGGTGCTAAAGATACTGAATTCCAACTTCTCGCTCGCCATCCTGAAAAAGTAAAATGAAACCGCGGCTGATAGATAATCTAGGAAAAATCGAATCCACATACCTTCACACCTGTTTTCCACAGTTTGCCCGAGGCTTTTACGGATTTAAGCGCCTATGGCGGCGCACACTGCCTAATCACTGAGACGTGGGACACAACCATAAAGAAAGACTACGTTTCAAGTTCTATAGACCTGAAGTTATCCGTATCTTATGCGAAAGAATCCAAATGGATTCCATCCCCCCCCTAGAAGTTTTGATCACAAGGCATCTGGAGGGCACACTGCAAAAGGCTACTCACATAAAAGAGACATGGATTGGATGCTATATGCGGTTTATAGTTTTGCCCCAGTTGCTTACAAACGTGGTTTGGTCAGAACATTATCCCACAGGACCCGAAACATTCTTGCCCCAATCAACTGCAAGAGGAAGAAAATTTCATCAGGGAAGCCCCCTTGGCTAGTGGTTATCCAGAAGCATTCTCTGAGCATCACCGATAACCAAGATACAAAATGAAGCCTATTTTAACAGCTGAATGAAAGCAAATCATTTTATCTATTCTTTCTGACGGCGATCACATTTTTATTCATTTACGGCATAACTTAGGCTCCAATCCAGGCCGAACATATATGGCAGCCCAATTACGCACAGTGGCGACCACCAGAGGGTTAAGGTCAAAAGATCACTCTGAGAGTCATATTACCCTAATGCCTCACAGATGTGTACCAGTTCACTTGCCGTTGCCGTGACAGGTAAGTTGGCAGAACATGACGATGCTTCGTTTAAACAGCGGATGAACATATTCCGAAATGGTTTTGCACTCAAAGACTCAGCTGGACTGCACAAGACAGGTCCCGGCAAGAAATCCAGCGTCGGATATCCCAAGGCATCTACTTTCAACAGGTCACCAAGTTGGTCTAACCCCGCCATTCGAAGTACGACTACGCGACCAAAAAGCAAAATTTGCCGACCGTAAGCTAATCTATGCCGATGAGGGCAGAACCCTCCTTCTCCGTTCACAGAAAAGACCATAGCAGACAGTCTGCCTTCCCTTGAGCTAACCACAAACCCCAAACGAGTTGCTATATTCTCAGTGATAAAAGCTCTCCACACTTTTTCACTGCGTCCTACGTGCAGTGTCGTGTAAAAACTAATATTTTTCACGAACGCGATCGAATAGGTCGAACGAAATGCTGGCAACTCACAATATACGCAGTCTTTCCGTTCTTATCATATGGGAAGAGACTGGTACCAGTCGAAACGAAAAGAAACTAAACTCTACTCCTTTTGCCAAAGAGTTACCACACCAGAGCAGTGATCCTTGGCCTGGTGCGAAATTCCTACGGAGCTGAAAAACAAGGGCCGACGTATTTTGCCCCCCTTTTTGGCCCATATGTTAGCCAATTGCGGCCAGAATATAAAGTAACAAAGGTAGCCATCTGGCCCCGGCCAAGGAAACCCATAGAAAAGTGAGCTACGACACTGGAACGCCTAGAATATATATGTTCTAAAAGGTTCCCGGAGGATTTTGAGGAAGCCTAACGCCTGGAACGCGAAGTTCAGGGGAAAAGTGGGGTGTGGGTCTGGGCAGAATGGCTGAGGGATCCATCTCCCTGGAATCCCACTACAAGCCGCAAAATGTTACCCACAATCACCCAAAGCACAAGGGGACCTCAACCTGTTTTGGAATCGAACTGAGTAGTGGCAGAGATAGGTTTGTGTTGCGATGCAGGTGGAGTCCTGGTACGGCGAAGTGTCCTTTCTGACGCATTAGGTTTGCACAGTTTCACTCTCTCTGAGGCTATCACCGCTATCACTTCTAAACAGTTTCACAATCTGTGAATTTCTCTTCATCGATTCCCTCCTGGTCCATCTATTATTATCTAGTTCCTTCTCGTCATTGGAGTTCTCTGCCACATCCCACAATCGTGTCTCCAAAAGCACCGGGAAAACGGAAGGATACTAGTATCATGCTAACTCCGGCCCAGCTTGGGTTCCTTAAAGGTAGGTCTTGTCTGACCGATCTCATGTGATTCTTAGATGAAATAACTCAACGACTGGATGAAGGTAAGCAGGTTGAAGTAGGCTACCTCGGCTTTAGCAAGGCTTTCGACTTCGTTAATCATCGTCTTTTGCTATGCAAGATGGAGACTTTCGGTATAGGTGGGCCAGTATATAGGTTGCTGGCGGCCTTCCACTCCCACAGGACTTTTTACGTCAAAGTAGGGGACAGGTGCCCCAGTTTGCTGTACATCACCAGTGGTGTGCCTCAGGGATCCGTCTCAAGCCCGGTCCTATTCTTGCTGTTTATTAACCACCTGGCATCCACTCTTCAGTCGCCCAGCTTTAATTTTGCGGATGATCTGAAGATTGTTGGATCTGAGGGTAGGGTGGACTTGGGCAGGGATATGGGTGCTGCCCTGGACTGGGCTTACAAATGGGACTCGCCCCTGAACGCTGAAAAATGCCATGTGTTGTCGAGGTCAACATAAAGCCCTACTGTAGCTCATGGTCAAGGGATGTTCACCATAGAAGCAGTCAGTAGGGTTAAAGACCTTGGGGTCATCATGAACAGTGACTTCACATGGTCGGGCCAGTGCAAAGCTGCTGCGCAAAAGGCTCATGGTGAGCTCTTTAGACTGCGGTCAGCTTTGTCTTGCCGGCAGCCGGAAATATTCGTACCTTTTTACATGGCTATATTACGACCTCAGTTAGAAAGTAGCATGCAGGCTTGGTCACCCTTCTACAAAAAGGACGCTGCCTGCCTTGAGGAAGTCCAACGTCTCGCCACGCGAATGGTTAAAGTGCAGAGGGGTAGGACATGCGAGCAGAGACTCTGTGGTTTGAATCTGCTATAGTTGGAAGAGAGGGGACGTCGAGGGGATCTCATAGAATCGTCCAAGGTAATGAAGGGCCTTTCTGGTCATAGACCAAATAGTTTATTCCAAGTGGCTTTAGATTCCAGAACAAGGGGATATGGAAAGAAGCTGATAAAAGCCCGAGCTAGGTTGTCGGCTGGATCGCACTTCTTCAGCAATAGGGTTGTGAACAGTTGGAACGGTCTGCCTGGTGGAGTGATAGATCTTCAGACCGTCAAATCCTTCAAAGGAGCCCTAGATCGCAAGTGGCACGAGATATTTCCTCGTAGTGAGCTTTGAGTATGTTAACTAGATGGATGACGGGTGGCACTGTGGTCCTTCTGGAGTACGTTTTATCAGACTTTTTTCGCTCACAGCATACAGTCTCAGTGAACGCTCACGATGCATAATGTCTCTGGCATTTGATGTGCGATGAGGTTTTCCGTTTCCCTCTCATTTCTAGTGGGGATTCGACGAAATGCACTCGGCACTGGTGGGTGCATAACTGGTTTGCATACCATCGGATGAATTCTGGAAGCTCGATTGGCCGTGGCCATTACCTGTCCTGTGAAAACTGAAGTGAACTGGACTAAAATCTAAGATGACACTACGAAGTCAGTTTGAGGGGAAACCGAAAAAATTAAGCATCTAGATCTCACCTCCGACACCGACTGTTGATCCTGCTACCATACCCCATTGTTCTGTGGGGTATGAGGTTGTTTTTACTTCTTCCGTGAGTCTCTCGTTTCGGGTGAAAGGGAATGGATGGTCAGACGACTATCAATCTACGGCACTGACGATTCTCTGCCCTGTATATAGGTGCACGCTGGGATCTGACAAGTTACGCCGTGCAGAGGTGGGTGCATAACTGGTGTGCATACCTTCGAAAGAATTATGGACGCATGACTATCCCCGGCAATTATCTCCCAGTGCTAACTGAACTGAACTAATAGATGTGGTGCATTACTTGCCGCCCCTCGTCAAAAGTGATCACATTCTCATTGGATTCGATTATATCGTGAAATGGCCTCCTCTTCCCTCAGAAGCCAAATTTTGAGATCCTTCAAAAGGACCAATTTTGACCAAGTCTGTGCATTTATTCGCTCCCAGCTGAATTCAACTAACCCAGGTAACTCTGCTGATGAATTGGCAGAGAACCTCAGAGAGTTAATCTCTTTAGCTGATAGGCTACTTGTCCGCGTCACTATTCTCACTGGTGCAGTCGCACGAGGTTTCCGACAGCTCAACCAATATTGTTCCATAGGTCCTGACCTAATCCACCCCCGCATTCTCAAGGAAGCCGCGGACAAATTAGCCGATCCTTATGTCTAGCTTTTTCGGCGATGTGTTGAAGATGGAGTTTTCCCCAGTGGCTGGAAAAAAGCAGTTATCGCACCTATCTATGGGAAGGGTAGTGGACATCTTGCTTCTAGTTACAGACCCATAAGCCTCACTAGCACCACCAGCAAAGTTTTTGAGGGAATTCTTAAGAATGAGGTTGTTTCCCATCTGCATAGAAAGAAGATCCTCTCCCCGTCCCAACATGGGTTTCTTCCTGGCAGATCATGCATCACCAATAGGCTTACTGTCATGGATAGTCTAACGAAAGCCTATGATGATGGCCAGCTCTCACACGCTGTATTTATCCATTTTGCTAAGGCCTCCAGTAAGACCCCTCATGCCCCTCTGCTTTATAAGCTGCAGATATACGGGCAGATATACAGGCTCCATATTGGCCATCCTACGTAGCTTCCTTACTGACCGCACCTTTGTGGTTAAAGTCGGGAATGTTTTGTCTGAACCCTCCCCAGTAGCAACTGGGGTCCCCCAAGGGTCGGTCTTAGGTCTTCTTTTCTTGATCTATACAAACGATCTTCCGACAGCCCTTCCTGCAAACATTGCCATGTACGCAGACGATGTAACCCTATGGAGTTCAAGCGTTGAAGACCTGCAAATTGCAGTATATGAAACGAAACGCTGGTCCGACGACTGGAACCTCCCAGTTAATGATGACAACTGCGTGAGCATGAGTTTCGGTAGAGACTGGTCATACCTTTTCCATTAACGGAGCAACCACGCTGTTAAGGGTTGACCGACACAAAGTGCTCAGTTTCTGGTTGGATTGTAACTTGTCCTTCTCTTATCATCACCAACTTGTGAGCAAGTCTGCCTTTCGAGTCCTGAATATGATTCGTAGGTCTTTCCCGAGCATATCTACGAATGATTTCCCCATAATTTTCGGCACATATATCCAACCTCTGCTGGAGTACGGTAGTCAGATAGTGCACTCTGGTCTTGTCCGAGACCGTGAGATCCTAGAAAGAGTTCAGCGGGCCTCCGCCAAGGCAGTAAGGGGTCTATCCCACCTACCTTATCCCGTCCGCCTCTCACTCCTCAACCTCTATCCCCTTGATGCAAGAAGCGTATGAGGTGATCTGTTTTTGATGTTCCACCTTTTGAATCAGGTTGTAATGTTGATTAGACCTTACTTCGCGGTTTCCTTAGTAAACGCGTGCTTCGGTCCTTCGTACTGCGTGGACCACCTGCACGTTACTCTAATGTGCGGCACTGCACAAATATGTTAACCAGAACAGTATTCTCCACGACCCGTGAGAACGAGAAGACGACTGGGAGAGATAGTGGTTAGCGTGTATTTGGGAGCGTGCGTGGGAGCGTGCGCAAGAGCAACGGTCAAATGGCAACCGCGCTTGGCAGTCAGCGTTCAGTTAAACAATAAACGTGGTAAAAGTATGAACGAAGATGGCAACCGCTACAAGCTCAAAGCGATTACTTCTTCTCCGTCTGTTCAGCCTCTTCTCTCCGTGGTCACGGCAGAAAGGTTTCCAAACCAAGGCCAAGCACTTCACCAAGGATTAACTTTTTTAGCTATGGGGTTATTACTCTGTGGAATGAACTTCCGGAAGATATTGTTCTCTCGCAGAACAAAACTACCCTCAAGAAAAAGCTAGACCTCTACCTGGGTCTCTCCCAATGATTCCTTGCCAAAAAAACAAAATGGATGTCTTTTATTGCATATATGTTCATGAATGTCGCACCCCCACTCCGCTTAAGGCACTGTCCACAGTGAGACACTGCATGATGTTATGTGTATCTTGTTTTCGCTGCCACCCCAGACCCCCCTCCCGCTTCTTTTTACTCTCGTTTCAGCTAAATGAATCTGACAGACGACCAAAGATTTCCTCAAGAACCGGGACAATTAGGCTCAGAGCCTCGAACCCGTGTAGTACTTCAAGACTTCAAGACAACTGAACTGACCACTGGAACGAATGCCACGAATCGTTTTTCTGTTTCAGCACGTGAGGATCTTTGGAGCCTCGAGTGCAATAAACTGGATACAAATTTGGCTCAAGCCTCTATATCCTGTGACCTGACCCGATTTGATCCAATGTGATCTGATTTGATCTGATCTGAACCGAACTGAGCACGATAGCACAACGTTGTGCGAAATGCGCACCGTAGGAAGTTATTGGTCGGATACGGGGTGTCCGTTGCCTTCTTTTGGGTGCTACGGTCATTTGCAGCTGAACATTTCATCCAGTTCTCGCTCCTTCCCGACGCCAAAGCCTCGATAGAAAAGTGAATAAAGTGAAGCACAACGGTTTTATGGGATACTATATCGCCTTGATAAAGTCTCCGCAGCTTGGAATCCCTAAGATTTAGGTGGCAGGGAGCCCAATGCAGTACATAATAAGCAAAAGGAGGCTGGTGCTGGCACACCGATTAAAACTCCTGGTTTTATCAAAGCCTTCTTAAAACGCCCCTAGACTTAGCGCGAGTAGAATGGAGGGGAAAAATTCCAAACAGACATTGGTCAAGGTACAGAAATTATTGCCCAGCTCCATTATCAAAGGACTAGACTGTCGTAACTCTGGGAGTAGAGAATTAATTGCAGTGGTCCCCCAACGAAATGCGTTAGTTCAGTTCACTCCAACTCCCAAGACTTAACAGCGGTCTGTTAGATCATCCAGTTTCTTGCACTAGTGAGCTCGTTGATCTGCAGGTGCTTCGACGTTGTGAAAGGTCGTCTTTCCTTCGTAGACGTCTGGGAACGACAGGACAAGAATTTCGGATTAGACTTGGCGCAGTGCTCCGTTTCGGGCTGACTCTGGGGGCAAGCTGTTAGTCACGAGCTCTGCTAAACAATCGCCTCATAGGGAAAAAGATTAAAGACAGATACAAGGAGAAAAATAGAGGAGCGGCAGAGGGAGTTTCAATCGCTACTCTCACCAAACAGTCTCTCCCAGGCCTTATTCAGTCGATTCTTGAAGGTATCCAACGAATTTCCTTCAATTATCTCACCCGTTAGTTTATTTCTCTCGCTGACAGGCCTCACAACGAACTACTAGCCCCTAGTCCCTGTTCGTACGCGGTCTTTCGCAAGCTGAACCATGTACCCTCGCAGTCTGTCATCGCCCCAAAGTCTAAACAGAGACTCTCCAGGTCCAGCTAATGTGTCTATTCCTTCAGCAGTTTTGAACACTTCAATTAAGTCCCCTATTAATCTCCTTCCCAACGAGAGTAGGTTTGTATTGTCTAACCTTTGTTTGTAGCTTAGTCCCCGGCAACATGCAAGCTACCTAGTGAGTCGCCGCTGTACTTTCTCCAGGGTTTTTTAATCCCCCAGGACAGACTCCAGGCCTGGACGCAGTATTCTATTTGGGGTCTCACAGTGGCCTTGCATACTTTTATAAAGCAACCCCGGAAGGAGAAAGAGCAATAATCGATAGTAGCGCTGGAAAATCGACCGTAATACGGAAAAACGATACAGGTGCTCGGATCTAGGACTCGAACCATGAAGCATGGCTAAGGCCAGACGAATGCGACGCTGGACTGATACCAAACTCCTGCTCAGTCTTTAGGGCGGTGTATTGGTTCTCTTAGCGAAACAGTATGACAGGTTTGAGAGCACTGGACTTGTCACACCCAGTATACAAGAGGTAGGAGTTGTAGCTACGGATGGATCGAAGGCGTCAGTCGTTTGCGCATATCGGAGCCCAGGAGCGGGAGCTGATGAGGACAGCTATCTGCTTGCATTCATCAATATGGGTGCCAACGCAGGACGGAAGTTATTCATTTTGGGTGAATCCAGGGCACCGAAATAGACTATTTCAAAAACACTTCCAGGGAGTACGTTTGGGGAGAGACTGATCAACCGAATCCACAAGAGGACTCTTGTTCAACACTTAAATCAAGTGATGAGATGAAGATTCGGTCAGTTACCATTAGTCCTTGATTTGGTGGGGACAAGAGCCCCAAAGGACACAAAGTACCTAGAGGATAGGGGAACCCACAGGTAAGAGAGACCATGGTGTAATCCAGTTTAGACTGAACCTCCAGGGAAAAGTGCCCCTGATAAGTTTAGAAAAAACCTCTCAAAGATAGACAAGAGCTAGGTCTTCGAATAGATTGGGAAATGGCTAGCGATAGCTACAACATAAAACAGCGATATAACTTGCGTTGAAAGCTAACTATGGGCTTCACGTCTTCGTGGTTTGGGTCCAAAAGATCCGTCTACCAGTTGGCTGGAGACACTGAAGGATATGGCAGCAAACCGCGAGCAGTGGCGATCGTGTTGTCACTTTTTATCGAATCAGAATGACTAATCGATGTGCGTTTGTACAGTTAGACTGTGTATTCCGTGTGTTGGCTACTAGGGCATTCTTTCCTTTTGCTACCCGTGTAGGTCCACTCCCTGTCCATCTTGTATATTCATACTTTCTAATTCAACGTGCAACATGGTGAGAAAGGCAGTGGTCAGTGGTGCTTGCCCTACTGTTTAACGCTGTACGATGATGATGATGGGAAATGACAGACACCGTCGCACCGCTTAGGGGGGTCAAATGAGACGGATTACAACCGTAGTGGACAAGCCGAGTGAAAAAGGCCTTGAAGCAAAACCAAAGAGCATTCAAAAAGTACAGAAGCACCAGTGGCTACCGGCCTTCCAACAGTTCAGAGCAGCGGGAACTAGACTATCTCAAATATAAAGACAGGAACGTTTTGTACGGGACGCCAAAAGCAGTCCCAAAGCACACTACAGCTACGTTCAGTCTAAGGTGGCACCGAGAAAAGCTGTGGGTGGTGTCAGGGACATACAGATAGTGCGGGCAACATGCAGTCAGGATAAAACAGGGAACTTGTTGACATTCTTCGAGCAGGTATTGGGACAAGATCGGGATGCTTATGGGTTACCTATTGCCAGTGACAGTGAAGTCTCGGAAATGCAGGGCGAATAAATGACCGCAAGGGGAGGGGATATCAGGCAGCCTGAAACAACGAAACGTATCTAAGGCAGCAGTGCCGGATGACATCCACCCAGCAATACTGAAGTCACTAGCGTCCATCTTAACAGAACCACTGGCTAATTTGTTGGACGCACCACTAGACATGGGTGAACTACCTAAAGACTGGTCTGCATCGACAGTCCCACCCGTTCATAAAGGCAAAGAAAGAGACATGTGGCAGGTACAGACCGGTTAACCTGTCGTCAATGGTGCTTAAAATCAGAGGGTACCACGAGATAGAATAATGAGTCATTTAGAGAGGAACAAGCCAGTAACCATCAGCCGGCGTGGGTTCTGACACAAATGTTCTCGTCCGTCCAACACAAGTTTCATGGGTGAGATAGCCGGTCGAATGGACCGAGGAGAGTGGGTGGAAGTCCGTTATCTGGGTTTGCAGAAAGCATTTGGTTCGGTTAACCGCAGACTGCTCGATCCAAAGGTGGAATTGCTCCAGCTCATAGCGAAAATACAAAGGTGGATTGTATAAAGCTTAAGGAACAGGGTTTTCCGAGTGAGAGTAAAAGGCTGCTCCTCGGATAGTGGAGGATTGCGTGATGGTGTTCCGCAAGGGTCAGTCCTGAGATCCCTGCTGTTCGTCATGTACATTGGAAATCTTGCAGACGCTTAGGAAAACCCGTCCCCCTCGTTTGCAGACGATGTCAGTGTGGTAGGAACACCGGGTGATGCGGCTGTTCCATGTGGTTTATATAAGGTCTGCCGATGGTCGGTGGCGTGAGATCTTCCTCTCAATCTGGGCAGATGTCAGCATCTCGCCAAAGAAGAACTGCGACCCGTTCGATGTGTGAGTCCATCAGACAATTGGGAAGCACTGACCCAGACCATAGAAGCCCCGGGGTCTAGGGGTGGTGGTAAGCGCTGACTTTAAATCAAACCTTCAGTGTCGGAAACCACTACAGAAGGCATGCTGAGCCCTGCACCGCTGGTGGTCGAGTGGTCTAGAGTTTTTAATTACCACCCCGTTTTCCGGAAATTTGAACCTCCACCACCACCGATCACTTTGACAGAGTAACCTCCACTGTCGTCGGCTCGTTAGCTCACCTGATTTATTGAGGGCGCTCCAACTTTCAGTTTGGTTTCCGGTTACCCCTGATAGTGCAGTTAACCATTGTGGTTGTGGAACGTACCCCTTTCGTTGCCTTCATGCCCAACCATATAGTACAAAGAGAGGGCGTTCAGCCCCACAAAACCACGGATCTTGTTGCTACTACACAAGGCATTTGTCAGATCCCCTTTAGAAAACCGTATCTAGGCGTGGAGGCCATATTTAGTGAGGGACATCAAGGCTCTCGGGCAGCCACAGCTGTGATTCACGCCATGATTCGCAAGACACAGGAATCAGTACTACAAACAGAGGGTGAAGAAAACGGTTTTTTTTTAGAAAGAAGGAGAGGTGACCTCATAATGAATTTTAAAATACTAAAAGGGCTCAAAAGCACGAGGGCACAGAGGGGCCCACTTTGAGCTGCGAGGAGATGATTGCTTAAGAAAACATGCACTGAAAATCAAGGAAAAGCGAACGGAGACTCGAATCAGGAGCCAGTCTTTGGCAGTTATAATCGTAAACGATCGGACTAAGCTCCCAGGAGATACTATAATCGCGAGCACAGTGGCCGAGTTCAGAGGGAGCCTAGATGAGGTGTGGGAGACTTTATTAGGGGAAAGATGACCAGGAGCTTGTACCACCGATTTTGTCCAGCTCAGTTCGAATCAGTTTATTCAACCATTACCCTCACAATTCTGTGCTCTGGTTTCGGTTCCCACCTTCCAGCATCATCGAGTCCAGGACAAAAATAATAAAAGCATCAAGTGAAAAAGATCCAAAAGATCATGGTAATAAGTGGAAATCACGGAGATAAAGAAAGAGTCCAAATGCAACTACGCCACTGACCGCGACACCTAGCCATATCACTTAATGTCTCCAAGCATTTGATAGGTGGGTCACTTGGACCCTAACTTGGAAGCCTAACACATCCTACTTGGCCAAGTCTACTTGTCAAGGTTTTCATACCTTCTTGCCATGTCATTGACTGACCACCTCGACCTACCTCCCAATCACTACCTGCTTCAAAGAACAGCGTATGCCGAGGAAGTCTATTGGTGGGCATGCGTAACACATGTCCCAGTCACCTTGATTTGTTTAAATTCAGCACTTGATCCATAGACTGACCTCTGGTTCCCAACGCTTTACGTCTAATCTCAGCATTGCTGAAACGGTGTTCCCACCATACTCGAACAGTGCTACGGAGACATCGATGCTCGAACACCGATAGTCTCCGCCTATCTTCTACTCCTGATGGCCATGTTTCTGAACCATATAAAAGAACGGACCTAACTGCCGCATTGTACACTCTGTCCTTGACAAACATTCAGATGTCACTCCGGATGACATACCCTTCAATGAGAGGCAGCGTCAGAGAACTGTGCGGTCGACTGAGTCGAATAACGTCTTCACATCAAGAAAGAAAAAGATTATGGTCCTACGGAAGATGTGTCTAAGGTTTGCCGAACAGTAAAGATGTTGGCGATACAACCTTGACCGGGTCTGAAACCGGTTTAATTCTCACGCGTACATATTTCACGGGCACTAGGTAATCGGTGGGGAATAAACCGAGTGAGCATTTTGGACGCGATACTTACTAAGCTATTTCCTGTGTGGATTTCACGAGAGGACCTGCCATCTTCCTTGTAAATCGGCACGATCACCGATTCACACCATTCCCTGGGAATCTGTTCACTATCCCAGATTACGCGGAGGAGTTTTCGTAACTCCGAAACCAAAGTTTCGCCCCCATCCTTGAAAAAAGATGGAGACAACCCATCCGGTCCAGCGGCTTTGTACCTTTTCGAATACCTATCTTTTATATAACCTCCATTTCTGATGGGGGAGTGATGTCGACCTGTATCGTTCCTCTGGCAGATATATGCAAAAGGTCCATTGTAGAAATGGGCCACCTGACTTGTTCCTTAAAGTGCTCCGCCCAACGGTCCAGACGATGTCCCTAAGAGTGAATCAAAAGGCCTTGGGATTCCTTGGTTAACTCGATTACACCGGGTTTCCGTTTTTTACATGCTTACGTATGAGTGCGATGGGAGGGGTTATCAACGCCATGGCCACGAAGGCCCACTGCACTACTAAGGATAACCGGCAACCAGACCCTGAGACTTGGAGTGGCGAAGAGCCACGTAAGGTCCCAATACGTCAGGTGTGGTAACGATCCGGCGACACTGGATTACTGTCTATCGCCAAAGTGTATCAAAGTAACCGGTGATGGCGGGGCTTCGAACCTCAGACCTCTGAGATCGTAAGCAAACGCTCTAAACCACTCGACCACCACGGGCGGACCGGCACCTCTAATCAAGCGGTAAAGGTTGCCACTATTGCCAATGGACGCAGCCTTTTCGATCTCCCTACATTTCGCAATCTACCACTGTTCACGGCCATTTCTTAGGCTCCTAGTCAGTTGGCGTCTCAGGATTTTGCGTACTCCATTGAATGTAGCATCCGGAGGGACGGATCTACGAGCATCCAACAGGGTAACTGATGTAGAAGATATCCATCGCTTGTGAGGTCTACTGGGACCAGAGTCTTGGGTGGCATTCGAGGCCCCGTACAAGGCTTCTTTGATCTGTTGCCAGCGTTCATCTGGGTCCTGGACATCCGGCTGTATCGATAACTGCGTAGACAGCTCCGTCATATCGCCGATTATTGTCCGGAAGCATTTACGCGGGACGATTGGCCTTTGCGTTGGTGCGACCACAGACGAGAAGTAAACGGAAGTGAGCACGTATCAAATCGTGATCTGAGTTCACAGGCGTAGACCAAAATGAACGACAGTCTTCGGTTGACCCACGCCAGCGGTGACCAGTCACAATATGGTTACTCTGAGTCCAACGCTGTGAAGACGTGGCGGGACGCCATGTGATTCTATGCCGCTTCTTATGGAAGAAATTCGTATTTGCCAGAAACAATCTGTGGTCAAAGCACAGCGGAATCAGGTGATCGCCGTTGTCAGTATGGTTTTCTGGGATACCCAAAGGGCCTCCAACATGCCTTTCGGAATCTCCCAAACGGCCAACTTGGACGTTGAAATCCCCAGCAATAACCACCACGTCCGTTGAACGTGCGCTTCGAAGTAGCTGAGACAAATCCTGATAGAATTCGTCCTTAGTTTCGGAGGAACTGCAGTCAGTTGGCGCATACACAGACACGACGAACAAGCATCGACGCTTCAGTCTGTTGTTGTTGTTGACACGAACAGAACTTTCCAACCGAGCTGCACACAACCGACTGCTGACTGGAATCCAGTCTAGCAGTGCACGCTCAGCTCTCATGCTCAAAACAATCATAACACCAGCCTGACCACAAGCACTAGAAACTGGATCACCCGACATGTGGAGTAAAGCGAAAGACTGAGGTTGAATCTGGAGTGTAAAGAGTGATCACAGAAATGGGGTCTTGTGTGCGTGTTTCGGAAACACAGCATACATCTATTTTAAAAGTGTCAAGTGTTTTAGCGAGGGCAGCCTGTTGCCCTGTTTGGCAAAGTGTGCGGACGTTGAAAACAGCCAAGTGAAATGAACATTTAGGCTTAAGGAGTTCATTCGATTTATACCCAACCCCTGAACTATTGCTTTCTTCAGAGCCGCAGTCACTCGTGGCGTTTTATATTTATCTTGAATTGAAGGAGAACAAGTTGGTAAGGCTCTTTACAGGGAAGATGCTGGAGGTTTCGGGGGGCATTGTACTTCGTGGCTGCCCGCATCGCAGAAAGTGCTTTTCTTTGGTGAACCTAACCGGAGCCTTTGGCTCATAAGTCTGACCCACAAGGCAGTGGGGCTTTAACCCAGCGTGGGAACATGACCGAAGAACCCGTGAAGGAACTTCTGGTCTGTCACGTGAGGCCTGATTGTTGAAAGCATGCTGTCTTGTCTTCGCTGGTGCTTTGTTATCGATCCGCCTTTCGGATTCACTCCTTAGCCCCATGCACCCAGTGGAGCAGGCGGAACATGGACGGGGCACCATCCTTTGGGCTGGGGGCTGCCCAGCTTAGGCGAGTGATAGCTGCCCACCGTCGAGAGAAACCCCAGATACTCCACTCCTACGTTCATCTAGTGGAGGTTTTTAGACTGTCTCAGGTACCTCGCTCCTAGGCTGGCCGGTGCATGTCGATCATGAATTGTACAGACGGCACAATCGACCATCCAAGTATGGCCCCTTGGTTAATGAAGTTCGGTTGGTTGAACGTAATCCGAATTGCGCTCGCGTAATTCTCCCCCTCAGGTAAGAAGAGGCAGTATGGGTTCGTCATCTTGATCCCATGCCAAATCAAGGTGCTGCACAGTTAAATCACGTTTCACACCCTGGAATTACACCTGACCAACAGCCACCCACACAAACATATAATCACCTGCTGGAATCTAATCCCTCAAGTCCAGTTGACCCGTATGTCACCCCGAACTCTGTCGAGACTGATGCTGAAACAGTAACGAGTCTACCCATACTCATTGAGAAACAGAAATGTGATTTTGTGTGTACCCACACCATCATCCTCTGTACTCGACAATCTTCGCTCACTAACTTCCGCATACGCACGTACTGAATTTCAAAAATGAGTCACTTACTTCACCCATTAGAATCCTTCACTCGTTACGTACTCTCCGCAAAGTCAGTGTATTACTGATGTGGATAAATGTTGAATTTTGAACTTCGATCGATCTGCTAGTTTCCGTATTACTCGCCATTTGGTGTATCATTTGTATTCGAATCTATCTTCTGTTTTGTTGTAGCACTATACTCCATTCATCTGTTAAGTGAAACCTCTGATTCGGCCTACTCCTTTTATATCCAAAACATCTGATTGGTTTTTGACCTACCACATGTTAGCAGTCACAAAGTATGATTCACCTAGAAACCTCCAGCATCCGTCTTGTAAAAAAAGGCTTGTAATTTCTTTGTGCGAAATACCACGGGTTACCGTAACTCAGGAAAACGGCAATTCAAAAGGACAAATCAAACACACTTCTCAAACCTACATGTTCGCTTCACTTGGCTGCATTCAAATTTCGACCACGATATCAGATGGGTCGACAGACTGGTCTCCCTAGAACTCTCCGAAATGCACACACAAGACCCCGCCTGTACAATCTGTCACTCGCTTCATTCATCGCGTGTCGGGGGATTCGGTGTCTCATCATCGTCCTTATCGTACAGCGTTAAGCAGAAGGGTAAGCCCCACTGACCACTGCCTTTATCACTGTTGCACGTAGAAGTAGAATGAATGAATATACAAGATGGACAGGGAGTGGACCTACAAGAGTGCGATAAGGAAGCAACGCCCTAGTAGCCAACAAGCGGAATACACAGCCCAGCTGTACAAATGCATATAGATCAGTCATTCTGACTCGACAAAAAGTGACAACACCATCGCCACTGTTCACCGTTAGCTACCATATCCTTCAGTGTCTCCAGTCAACTGGTTGAGGGATCTTTTGGACCCCAACCTCAAAGACGAGAGGCACCCACTTTTCCCAGGTTCGCTGTGTATTTTCCCACTCCTCGTTGCCATGTCATTTGTTGACCCCCAGGTGGCTTCTTCCACTCCCGTTCTCATTCCTCGTTGCCACGTCGTCTGTTGACCTCCACGTAGCTTTTTCCACTCCCTAGGAGGAACGGAGAATAGGACGCGATATGATTGATTTGTGTTTGACATACGTAACCCGCGCCCCAACCAACGAAGTCTACTAAGCTGGATACGCTGTGACAGAACATTCTCTGAATTAGTACCCGATAATCGATTTCTGACCTCAGCATTACTCACTTAGTTATTCCATCCAATCTTAGCGATACTACGCAAACATCGATGGTCGAAAACCTCAAGATGACGACTATCTTCAGCAAGCAGACCCCGAATCTCACAACTGTATAACAAAACTGAGCGTACCGCGGCGCAGTATACACGACCTTTCAACTTCAGCGAAATATCAAGTCGGCGCCACAAGTGCTTCAGTCCAGCGTACGCCACTCGAGCCTTGGATATACGCGTGCTTACCTTTACTACGGTGCTCTCAACCGTCGTCACACTGCTGCCGAGGTAGGTGAAGTGGTCTAAAACTGACCGCACCTCCCCATCGAGCATTAAGCTCGGAATCGTTGACGTCCAGTCTTGTAACATCACCTTGCACTTTGAAAGTGTAAAGCGCATGTCAAATGGAGTTACAGCTCTCCCAAGTCTATCTAGTGCACGTTGAGCATGTTCCGTGGATTCGAACAAGCAGACAACGTCGTCCGCGTAATCTAGGTCACATAGCTTCCCACGATTTCTTAGTTCGACGCCTACATTCTGAAGATTTTGCAGCGCACTCTCCATTATTTCGTCCATGACGAAGTTGAACAGGAATGGAGACATGGGACATCCCTGTCGAACACCGCTGGTCGTTTTAAACCGACCGGATAGTTTACCGCAAACTCTAACGCGGCCAGAAGTATGAGAATACAATGATCTCAGTAGGTTCACGAACTTCTGGGGCATACCTTTTCGATGAAGAACACTGAAAAATGCTGTTCGATCAACTGAATGGAAGACGCCTTTCAGGTCTAAGAAAATCATTATTGTTGGTCGGCGGTGCGTGTGACGCGTTTCAAGTAGTCGGCGAAGAGTAAAAATCTGGTCGATGCATTCTCGACCTGGACGGAATCCAGCGTTCTGTTCGCGGGCATTCCTCTCGCGAGCGGGTGTAAGACGGTGCAGTATAATCGAGGCTAATATTTTGGTGATTATCGGAATTAAGCTTATCCCACGATGTTTACTACAGTCATTGCATATTCCCTTCTCGAAGATGGGAACAATCAACGACTCACTCCATAATAACGGAATACGCTCCTCGTTGCAAGTATCACGGATCAAGACGGTAAGTGATTTTATCAACGCCCCACCATCCAGTTTGAAAAGAACTGGAAGGAGTTCGTCGGGACGTGCCGCTTTCCCCCGCCTTAGTAATCGAATACATGACTCTACTTCTACTTACGATGGGGGCTCAAGTGATACCACCCAAGGAGTCGCAGTTGTTGATACAGAAGTAGCTCCACTAACGTGCGGCCAGCTAAACTGTTCCTTGAAGTATTCCGCTCAACGGTCAAGCCTAGGGTGTTTGCTATGGATGGGTTCTCCATTTCTAGCGCAAATCGTTTCACTGACCTGGGTTCGCCGTCCACCTGTGTCACGAATAATTTTGAACAGTCTTTGACTGTTACTTGAAGCAGCTGCTATTTCCATTTCTTCGGTTACCTTTTCGCGATCATTCTTAAGGTTTTTCGTAACTTGCCTTTGTAGCTTTCTCCGCATCTTATTCATCTCCTTACTGTTCGAAAGCTGACGCTTTTGCTCCATTATACTCAGCGACCCTTGCGAAATCCAGTGTCTTTGATGGACAACGGATCTAGGACCACAGGCAAAACCCGCTGCAAAGTGCATCGCCTGTTTGATATGAGCCCGATGCTCATCTACATCACTGTTCGTCGTAGATCCTAGCTCATGTGCTAACTTCTGCTCGTAACGGGTGCGTACTTCTAGATCACACAAACGTTGCACGGTTAACCGGGTTTGTGGTTTGCGACGATGACCATGGAGCTGGAGAAATAATCGCATTAAAACTAATGCATGGTCTGACTCTACGTACGTGGATCAGTAAGATCTACAGTTCTGAACAGAACTGCGCCACCGGTAGCTTACGGCGATATGATCAATTTGACTCAAAGTACCTGTAGAGTTGGAGCGCCATGTCGCTGTGCGACGCCAGTTGGGAAGTCTATCCCCGTTATCTGTACACTCAGCGGGTAAAGCACAACGCCTACCTAAACAGGCTACTGACACACTGAGTTTACCAACTTGTGCATTGATGAGATACCAGGAGCAGTTAGTTGAATTACACTGCTCGAATCCTGTATACGCGTTTCACTTAAGCAGCAGACATCAATCTTCAAAGAATCTAATGTGAGGGCTAGGCACGCCTGCTGACCGGGCTGCATGAGTGTATGCACGTTGAAGGAGCCGAGATTCAGAGGCTGACGAGGCTTGAGAAAATGTGAGTTACCAGACAGAGGAGTATTCCCGACACTATTTGACAGTGAATCGTTGCGAGTATTGACCGTGTTATCAGTGGGAGCATTATGGGTGGATAGATGGGGCAAAGAGGGGGGGGGGGTTAGGGACAGAAGGCAAAGGTTGAATAAAAGAGAGGAAACTCTGAGCAGTAGCACACTTATCACTACCCACCCCGCTCGATGCAATGGGCAGCGCGGTCCTGATTATCCTGCGGGACGACCGATGCAGTATGGAATTCTTTCTATTCGTGCAGTTCATGAGAGATGTTGGACGGGCACTGCTAGGGTGTCCAGCCACAAAGCAGGAGAACGATTAGGGTCCTCATCCAAGGCCTTTAGTTCGAACAAGAACCTATCCGCAAGGCAGCGGGATGGCTTAGTGGAAGCCCATTTGCTTGGATCAATTATTCTTCCACTGATTTTGCCGATTGAGTTGCCAGCTCAGATCGACCCCTAACCTGGAGGACCAGGAGACAGGACTTTGTTTGACCTCTACCCCTTGACCTGTCAGGTGTGATTGCATCTTCGGATAAATAATCCATCCTGTATAGCTCTTTGGGTCACAGAGACGCGCAAGCCATCATAGCACGTCAAGGTGCAGTCTCGTCGTGATGGTTCGCTCCATACCACGCCTTATCTACTGAGGCCTTATGTGGTTCACCACTTTCAGTCTCAGGTTCACAGCTGCCGGTTTCCTTCGCACTATGAATCACGAAAATGCAGAACTACACACGTGCTCGCTCTCTTGCTCGCTCTGCTCATTCGAAAAACAAGCAAGAACTCATCACCCTCAGTAACATTCGCGAAACGAACCATAATATCGATTCTGTGCACCAATCTTTCTCTCCTCTTGTCCTATTTTTGACTGAAACTCAAATCTACCCCTTATTGGACATCACCCACATCCAATTTCCCAACTATACTCTTCACTCTTCTTTTTCACTGGAGGCTGGTGTCTGTGCCTTTGTCCACCAGTCAGTCGCCACTTCCAGAATCCAGAATCTTGATTTTTCCAGTCGTGAATTTCAGTTGATGTGGCTGAAGCTCCGACTTCCTCATTTTAAACACTACTTTTGTGTTGTCTACCGTTCACCCAACAGTAACGACTCATCGGTCTTTGATTTCTTATCTTCAAACATTGAGCACTTGTTTTTTACGGATCTCAACCGCCATATCACCATCTTAGGACATTTAAAGGTTCACAATCGAGATTCGTTGATTCACTCATCGGAGACTTCGGCTCTGGGGCGCGAAGCTGAACTTTTCGCTGTGGCCAACAACCTGTGCCAACTTGTTGACCTCCCCACACGTATTCCCGATCGAACTGCTGATTTTATTCTCACTTCTGCCCCTTCTCTCTTTTCACGCATGTCTGCTGTTCCTCCACTTGGTTCATTTGACCACTGTATTGTTTCTTGTTCCATCAATTTTACTTGCCCCGATCCTACACCTACCTCGAGACACACATTTTGGTGGTGCAGTTCAATCAACTGGGATGGTTTTCGCGATTTTTTAGCTTCCTATCCTTCGGATGATAGCTGCTTTACTTCAGACGTTTCCGTTTCCATTTCTAACTTCACTGACATTTTTCTTCAAGGTATGCAACTTTTTATTCCTCACTTTTCCAAACCCGGCAAACCCGAACCCCCCGAGTGGTTCAACCCCGCATGTGATCATGCTGTACGCTTGAAGCGTGCAACATTTCTCCGCCGGTGCCGCTCGCCCACTCCCGACTCCTACCGCGGCTTCGTGCAAGCCAGGAACAGATGCTCGTCAACCATACAGACAACCTAAGAACGCTTCGTCCGCTGGAAAACCGAACGCTTACTCTCACCCGCCACTGGCGGCCAAACATTTTGGTCCCTTACCAAAGCAGTCTCCCTCAATTTTTGCCCTTCTAATTTCTCCTATCTGTAATTTCTCTGGTGATTTTATTTGTGAACCACACAAGAAAGCCGAGATTTTTGCCTCTAACTCCACCTTAATCACCTGTCCTACTCCCCCGGTTCCATTTCTTTCTATCTGTCTCCCGTGTTCAACTTCATATTAGCACTAAGAAGATCCATCAAGCGACGCGTTCTCTGGAGGTATGCGAACAACCCGGTCCGGACGGTATACCACCCATCGTTAAAATGTGCGCCCCTGAATTGGCCCCTTTCTTAGGTCGTCTTTTCTGTCTCCCTCTTCATCCTTCTACTTTTCCGATTTCCTGGAAACACGCCGTGATTTTTCTATTCCCAAATGCGATGATCTTTCTGACCCGAATAATTATCGCCTTATTTCCATCACATCAATTATTTTGAAAGTATTCGAAACTGTCATCTCCGACCAACTGTATGCGTTTCTCGAATGCGAAGGACTACTGAGCGATCGCCAAAACGGATTCCGACCTCACCGTTCCACCGGTGATATCCTGGCTATTGCCTCACACTCCTGGTCGGCTGCACTCAACAATCACGAAGAAACACACTTGGTGTCGCTCGACATCTCTAAGGCCTTTGACCGAGTTTGGCACGAAGGTCTATTTCCTTTATTTATTAACGATTTTCTGTCCACTACTTCCAACCCAATCCATTCTTTTTCCGACGATGCCACTCTTCATTCTTCCCTTTCGTACCGCACTCCCCGCCATGCCAACACTAACATCGATCATGACCATAGTGCAGTCAGTTCATCTTTAGAGTCCAACCTCGACCACATCTCATGGGGCTCCCACAATCACGTTGCATTTAATGCTTCCAAAACTTCCGTTCTCTCGATTTCTCTGGGACATCATTCATTCTTCCCTCAATATCCTTTGATTCAACTGGTCTGCCTACCACAGATTCTTTCTCTTTTCTTGGCTTATCTAGAACTCCTCTATGTTGGTATGCTTTCATATCTCAGCTCGTATCTCGTGCTGCGTGCAAAGTTGGTTTCTCTGTTTCGCGCTAGACGCTTCTTCAAACCAGCTCATCTTCGTCTGCTGTACAAAGCTTAAATCCGCTCCACACTTGAATACTGCAGTCACGTGTGGGCTGGAGCTTCGTCTACCTCTTTTTCTCTTCTCGATCCGGTTCAGTGTATGGTTATCCGGCTGATCGACGATCCTTCTTTAACCTCGAGTCTGCAGTCATTAGTTCATCGTCTGGCTGTTGCTTCGTTGTCTCTTCTACCGGTACTAATTTGGATTTTGTTTTTCTGAGCTTGCTTCGGCAGTTCCTCTTTCCATAACTTTTTCCCGACCATCACGTACCCGGGCAACTAGTCATCCTTATCAGGTTTCTGTCACTAGATATCGCACTTCTACTTTTTCAGTCTTCTTTCTTTCCCCGGACCGTTAGATTATGGAACACTATCCCTCTTTTTTCCCCACTCACTTATTACCTTTCTCTCTTCAAAAGCAAGGTCAATAAACAGGTTCTCACCTAAATGTTCTCCACAACCCACTTTTGCAGTATGTCTTTTGATCATAGATTTTACCCCTCGAGTTGTAATTCATTTTGTGATAAAAAAATTTTGAACATCTCGAAACGCGCAGTTTGCTTAATAAACTGGTTTGTGCTGGCGAACGGGTATGCGTCAAGATACGTGAATTGATTTAGAGTTCGACTATACTGCACATCCATGCGTTTTTGTCTTTCATTGGAGTTTAACAGGACCTATTCTCGCCAGTCGGACCTAAACATTTCGATAATAGCGGTATGTACTATGCTCTGGACTTCAGGCCATATAGATCGTTCCTCTGATATTGAATGGTGTCGAGGTCTTGTTGCTACAGGCTGACATTCCGGTGACAGGTTATCAAACAGATTGTGGTTCTATAAAAGCCGCAGGAAGCCCGCACGCGAAGGTAAGCCTGTTCATGCAGTTGAAAAGAGCCGTGGCCTAATAGTACGTCTGCACATAAGCTTATCATCACCGATAGTCTGACGCGTTCATAGTTCGAGCCTTTGTATTCTATGGAAACAACGCGATGTCCTCATGTGACGCTTGGCAGGGCCGTCGATGTCATCGTAATCCGGCTGTATGAAGGTATAACATTCCGATGATGCTTTTGAACAACAGCCTTAGAGACTACTTTTAGAGCTTCCTGCATCGTTGAGTATCTGTAGCAATATACCATTGACTGATAGTCGTGTAACTGCTTTTGACAAACGATAAAGAAGAGCGGCAGCTGTTACTGAAGATAGAAGAGATCCAACGGTAGACAAAGCTCGTTTTGTGGATTGTGAAGCTCGAAAAACACGTTGATAATGTTCTTTCTTTCCATAAGCTTTATAGACGACAACTCGAGCGGGACATTTTGGTTGTGGGGGGGGCGATCAAATCCACAAAAATAACAATGAGAGCTGCCGACACCTGTCACTAGTACCGTCGCGCATTCTTAGCTGCATGTTTCTTTTGCCAATAGAACGAATTAGGTGAATAAGGAACACGAGAAGCTGGTACTTGGGTTTCGGTACGATATAATTTGTTTTTGTGCCGTGTCCAGTTGTTGGGCCAGGTCGACGGCTCTTTGGAGGTTCAGAGTTTGTTTCCCGAGTAGTCGTTGGCTTATGTGACTAGATTGTATGCCACGAATAAGCGCGTCTCCGACCCGTTCCCCTCCTTCACTGGAACAGGTCTATATCCACAGCTTTCGACAGGACCCGTCAGCAGTTCAAGAAACTGGTCCAGAATCTGACCGTTTTGCAGCAAAGTCGCAGATAAAACGCGCCGTGCAAAGACCTCGCTTTTTGTTTTATTTATCGCTTTTCTTGCACTCGTATTGTATTGTTGAGGGTTTTACAATCTCCGATATTTTTCTGGATAAAAAAACAACATAGTTTGCGAGTGTATTCAGTTTACCAGGATTGCGTGAGCCGATGGTGGCAATAAATGTTAGGAAAGTGCGGGACCAGTGAATTCAGTGCTCTCCTGCGTCAGATGAATGAGGATCACTGTCGGATCTCTCCGGTCGGAGGTATTTATAGGTTGTAGAGAAATCAGCTGGTTAAATTGTGATAGATCAACAACCAGTCATGCTTTGGATATTAAAGGAGTAAGCCGAATCAGAGTTTTCAATCGGTAAATGAGTGGAGTATAGTGCTACAACGAAAGAGAAGATAGATTTGAATACAAATGATACATCAAATGGCGAGTGATACGGAAACTAGCAAATCGATCAAAGTTGAAGTTCATAACACCACCCCGAAGAACGGGTTTTTCTTTGAGAATCATAACGACGTCCTTTGACTCAGGAGTCTAACCCACTAGCCCAGTGAGGCGTTAACCCAGCACGGAAACGTGACCAGAGCACTCGTGTGAGAAATTCTTCTAGTCTCTCGCGCGAGACCTGATTGCTATTTCTGATGCTTTCCCATTCGTAAGAATCAGCGGTGGGTCGTTTCCGAACCACAATCGGTACGTACTTTCACACACACTTGCGCTCGACGTTACCTGTGCTGTGCCAGCCCACTTGTCATATCGATCCGCCAGTGACTACTTCCGATCGGTTCTGTGCTTCTGTCCTCATTCTCTGTTAATCCGCAGTTCGTATTTGTTCGCTTCTCCATCTTGGTTGCTTAAAAATACTCGTCCGATCTTTGTTTCATTGGCGTGTCTCTGTTGTCCCGTCTGATTCTATTTTGTCTTGGCTCGGTGAGCCACGTGTCATTAATTCGCGCTGAATGCGTTCACCATACCGCCGATTAGTGGGGCTTGCCCTTCTGTTTCACGCTGTACGATGATTGTGGTGATACCCTTCAATAAACTTCCCTATCTGTTTCCGATTTGTTGCCTCTAAACTCTGTTGGGTCCATCGGGAAGCGAGTGTCCTGTAGAATTACGGAATCGTAGTTTCTTTTCTGTTTTGTCTTTGCTGGTGCTTCATAGTCGATCCGCGTTTCTGATTCATCCCTCAGCTTCGTGCACTCAATGGAGTAGGCGAAACGTAAACAGAGCAGTATCTTTTGGGCTGGGGGCGGCTGAACTAAGGTGGTCAATTTGCCGTCCAATAAATTGTGAATACTTCACCCAACGTCGGGAGAAATACCAGGTACCCCACTCTTACGTCCATCTAGCGGAGGTTTTTAGACCGGTAAACTTCTGTCCGTGTTTACTCATTGGAGCGTTCCTCTCCAGGGGCGCAGTGGCTAGAAACAAATGTTGTCCATCAACTGGTTTAGAGAGATGAAATTATTTGATTGATAGTCATTTTACGCGTTTGTCACATTACATACAAACTTTCTATGTAAATGCCACACCGTGCTTTCCTTTACAGCTTTCTCGTAAATAATGGCTACGCGCTAATACCAGTGTCAACCCAACTACCCATTGTAAATCGTGAAAACGCACATGTTTGACCTTTGTTTCGATTCTCGAACACTACACCAATAATCTTGTTTCGGTTACTTTGACCTTCGCGAAATGCTTAGAGAAAACGAAGCCTTTTCGTTTGATCTGAAGGTATTTTCCTCCGAATCCATACCGAATTTTGTCGAAGATTTTATCGAAAGACATTGAGGAACGGAATTTCGAGATGATTCGTGCAGAACATTGGCACAAACATCAACGCCCCGCCGAAGACCTCGCTTTTGACGCTTTGGTTTCACTTGTTACTGATCCATATGAAGTGTGTTTTGAAATGATTCATATGGTACATTATGTAAATAAAAGTAAGTCCGTTGGACTGCGTGTGGAAACTTTCTAGGGGTTCATCAGACTGTTTTCGAAGCTTGGGATCCACCTTATTTGTTCGCAGAATTTTGGATTCAAAAGCAATCTCAGGTACTTTGTCAACAATTATCATCTTCCACACTGCCTCTCATAGCTTGCAGCTATAACGAACAAACCTCGGGACGAAAGGTATTGTTTTAAAATACACATTCAAAGACATTTTTAGTCTTTCGTGGGTTGCTTTTACTGAATAACGACAAGGGAGTTTTCTGTCTTTCAATCTTTTAATCGTATTTCCGTTTTTTGAGGCCAGGTTGCGTAAAACGAATTTCTTCAACCATGTAGCATTTGTTTCAAAAACGAATATGTAATAATATAGAAATTTCGCTTCTTTCTTTGCAGCAACAATCCAATTGGTGCGATTTGTGAATGCATTAATCCAACACTGACCATTAGTTCTAATAACTCTTTTGACTCGATTTTTTTAGTGACAAGCGTCATTCCCTAGTTCATTGCGGCATTTGTCGGCGCCCGTCTGTTCTCTCGTCTCCGATTGCCGGATCTCCCGCTTTGGAATCCTTCTATTCGGCGCATAATTCAAAAGGGGAGTTGTTATGGCCCATCCATCTAGTAATAAGCATAAACCGTCCGTGTCTGACACTACTCCCGGACCTCTAGATATCGGGATTTCTCACTAGTTATGAGGGCTGGGGTTGGTGACTATCCCCGATGGCGTAGCGTACCGTCGGCGATAGAGTGCGACCCTGTCCTCAAAAGTCAGGGAAAGCAACGATATGAATTTTACAACTTCAGCCGCAGCTGTAGGCGTGACATTGTGCGACGCGAGCATTGGAACACAAATAATCCTTTTGGATACTTCGGCACATCAAGTTGGAGTAAATCAGTCACGTTTTCGAAGGCTTACCCTGCATACGGTAAAATTGGTAAACGGAGCTCATTAGTTGAATCGGCGAATACCCTTGAAATCCAGCATGACCTATGTCGTATCGCGCTAAAGGGCAACCGTGGTGCTGTTTCGAACCGCCATTTGGAACCACAAGGATACGATCATACCGTTGTCTCTTTTTCGTGAACAGTGTTGTAAGGTGGGCAGATAGAACCACTCGGTCACTGTCGACTAATGAAGAAATCACTCATCACCCTTCAGTTGCTAATGCATGCAAGCCACCTCACTTCGATATGAACAAATTTCCAATGGGTATTTGATTTTGTCGCTTGTCCATCAAAACCACGACTCACATAGTGACGATTTTTGTTTTTACTTCATACTTGCGCAAAAATTCAGTCGTACTCCTTAGCCACATAGACCTACTGTGCTGTGTCAACATGAACTGGTAACCGCGACTTTGAGCTGTAGGCGAAGAACTGAATAAAAATGCAGTACATCGAGTGAGTCATTGTATCGCGCGCTATTAACCATTGGGAGTGACTGATATTGCCGGGCCTTGAATCTGCACATTCGGGAAGATCAATCAGTACTAAGAGGCAATCGCTCTTCGCTTGTTCGCCTTGGGCATTGTTGGGACACTCGTGGTCATCAATATTTCGTGGCAAAGTTTTTTAGACTCAACATTAAATCTTGGCTACGTCACTTAGGATTAGCTCCATGAAGCATATGTGGTGGCAGTTGTTATCTAGTATTAAGTTGAAATTCTAGCCTATTTCGAATCAACCTATCCGCAAATGCCATTATTGTGGATCATTTTTCGTACTCATACAGATTTTATTACATCCAACCAGTATCAAATATTTGCAAATCTTTCTAGGTCTGTTGTTTTGGCGCTCCTCTGAAAACAGTTTGGTCATTGGATCATCCAAGAATAAATTGGAATAATATAACATTGTATCTGATCACTGACATCTTGCTCGAGTTCACATGTTATCATCGTTATATATTTACTGCTTGATCTCAGTTCATGTTCGTTTTGGAATATGGGCAACACACTGACTAGCGTAGTACTCTACAAATTTCTCTCACTTCCTCTTGTCCAAGGCCCGCGAAGCCTTCTGTTGGTTATCGTCACCAGTCTACGCAAGTTGATCTAGTTGAACCGGTTGTTCGTCAATCAGCTCCTGTGAGTCATGAAAAAAAACTTGTGGAAAGCTCACCGGTGGTGGATGTACATCATCGCGCGATCCCCGGTTTCCGAAGCATTCTACAATGCGGTGCGAACACATTGTATGGAGATTCCGCCTTTCTGGGGGTGACAGTAAGTTTTATAATCACTATTGAGAAGTTCATTTTACCCTCAGTGGTATAGGGGCGTGAAGAAATCGATATCGATACTGGCTTCAGTCGATGTATGCTGACTTCCCGGTTGTGACCCGAGGCATTTAAATGATTGCTGGGTAGAAACATAGAACGATGTGTCTCAAAATCGGAGCCAGTGACGCGATTGGTGTGCGTACTGCTGAGGACACTTCCGGGCTCCATAAATGTCATATGCAGCTTGAGAAATAACATCAAATGATGGCTGTAGTGAAATAACCACAAGGAAGCCCTACCATGTTTCATTCGCACGTCTGTAACCCGTCTTGTGTACTTTGTGGTATTAGCACTATGCATTATATATATATATATATATATACATATACATTGGGTTGCTAGAATCGTTGAGAGTTCACTTCCGTTACAAAAATGAAAACGGCTTTAATTTTTCTACAACCGTTTCAGACAGCTGCCTCTACCGCAGTCACTCCAACAACGGCTCGAATCAACCAATTATTCCAGGGGAATACTGCCGGGTAAGTGATTATACATTGCGAACTCTGGGTATTTGCATCATATGATTCATTACGTATGAAATGCTCGGAAAATCTGCACACATCCAAAAAATATGCAACTGTATGTTTATACGAGCAGGTGGCACTTGCGGTGTGTATGCCCCGTCGCAGCAGCTTTTTGACCACAATGGCATAAAAACAGCTGTGTTGACACTACATAATGATAAAAAATAGGGTAAGGTCCACGTTTTTCATCTTCTTGCATGTTGAAGACTGTCGTATAGCCCTGTCACCCAGTCCCAGACAAGGAGAAAACTGATCTCTCCCAGCAAATTTGTCCCAATATGTAACGCTAGCCATTGTATAACCCTTAGGTGGTAGAGTTCCGTAATGTAAGGGTTCCAATATTTCATGGTGGCATCGTCTTTATGGTTGTTGGGACTTGATAACTCTCTCCCGCCTACTTCGCCGAACTCGTTTACTCGAGAAAATCTGCGCGACTGAGATCTACCTGATTTGGCATACCCGTCGGTATGACAGCTTTTTGGATTCACCGAAGAGCCGAGTGCCAGGGGAAAATCAAGGATAGTTTTCCCACGACAAGACACGACAACCCATCAGTCAGAAATGCTGCTCCTGTCCGACACCCATTTATCCCGAGAGCAAAATCAAAGTCACCGCATCGTCCACCTAATGCTCGGTCGATTTTAAAAGGGAATTTGAGACAAATTATGAAAGTCCATTTTATTTCACTTGTTCGGTTGCCGTTTCTTTTATTGCACTTGGTTCATATGCGAATGCGGGTATCGTGAAACATTAGTGAAACTAGATCTGCGAGTTGCGAGCATAGAGTCATAGTCTGATTAGATCAACTTTTTTCCACCGGGAAAATACTACTAATAGTTCACTATACCATGGTTGGATACCTTACTATACCGTATTGCAATTTCCTAATTACAGTGATAATTTGCAGTGAAAAAAGCGGTGATCTTGCAACACTTTCATTCGGAGATGTCCTTATTTTTCATCATCACTGTGGAGACGGTTTCAGAGATCAACTACGAAGCAGTCTGTGGGACAGTTTTCAGCGTCTGGTTGCATTTTGTGAAATTTTTGAATTGAATTTGTCTCACTCAGAATAATCCTCTCGATCACTTACCTTCTCGTAAAAAGAACTTACTGTGAGTTGGTTTCAACCTTCTCGTTTGTTATTCACAGGTTTACGCGATATCATATACCGGAATCGCCGGCCACAACCGAGGTAATCTGTTGTGATGATTGTGCATCATTCCCTGTGCTTCCTCATCCTTTAGCCATCTTAGTGGAATATATTTACTCAAACGAATAACCAAATGCTGTTTATGACACATAGGTACTTTCCCACATGGCTTTGTCTAGGTTCAAATTGATATATTTTCTTTGTGGTAGAAGCAGAAACAATTGATCAGTACCAGTTTAAGCGACTCGCATATGGGATGAATTTTCATCACGAATACAAAAGACTTGTTCGGATCCTGTCACCCTCAGCTACCTACTCACGAGGGAACCTGTTCAAAAAGTCCGAAAACACTACGGGGATGGAATCGTCAAGTTGACTGCGGTAATACTGCTTGGTAGGCAAATTAGTACTGACGAACCGGCATTTTGAACACACTGTGCTTCACGGTAGTCACAGTAGTTCCTGATGTGGCTAAAAACCGTCGTTGTGAGTTAAAGCGAGGATATAAGTAATTGTGCATATCGGAGCGTTGGGAACATTGCTCAAATCTGATGGGAATTCCGCAACACTAAGGTTGGACGAAGAGTTCTGAGTACACGGAGTAAGTTGTCGGGCTGAACATTGATTCTGACTGTAACGTGTCATGCATATCCTCGGACAGAATTTCTCAACTTGATGAGTTCATGAAGGCGGATATTAATTGAGACAGCCCTATCCAGTTAATTAGACGAAAGAAAAATATGAAAAAATGACTTTTATGCTGTTTCGCATATAACCAGCTCCGTAAGGTTTACATAGCAATTTGTTACCGATACGATAAAGCACCATGGCAAGCGGTGCTCTTGCAATCTAAGTGGGTCTTCTGCTTTTCTCTGTTATTTATGAGTGTGATTATCCCTTTTTGTTTACCTACAGTTGCTAGCATGTTTGTTATGCATAGTACGCTGGCGCTAAACCTAGTGCATTTTTCGTGATTAACCAAATCGTAATTGGAACTATATATTCCGTTGGCCATTGACCGCGTCGCACTGCGTCCCATATCTTGTCTCATTGTACGGGGTCCTGTGAGGACCAGCTTGAAGTTGTTATGATGTGCAGATGGGATTTTGAAGAATTTCATGATCCAAGGAATCCAGTCCGTTGAGAACACATTTATTGTCTACTCAGACTATGTGCATCGATTCGCTTGCCATACCTATTTCCGTTGACCTCAGCAGCACGGGTTTGTTTTTCTTCCCCATTTCGTAGGATGAGCCTAGGTTTTTAATAGTCTGCCGACCTATGCTTAGGTCATAAACCGGGTGTTGGGTACTAATTCAGAGAATGTTCTATCACAACGTATCCAGCTTAGTAGACTCTGTTGGCTGGGGCGCGGGTTACGTTTGACAAACACACGTCTACCATACCGTGCCCTGTTTTCCGTTGCTTCTCGGGAGTGGAAGAAGCCACCTGGGGGTCAACAAATGACATGGCAACGGGGAGTGGGAAAATACACAGCGAACCTGGGAAAAGTGGGTGCCTCTCGTCTTTGAGGTTGGGGTCCAAAAGATCCCTCAACCAGTTGACTGGAGACACTGAAGGATATGGTAGCTAACGGTGAACAGTGGCGATGGTGTTGTCACTTTTTGTCGAGTCAGAATGACTGATCTATATGCATTTGTACAGCTGGGCTGTGTATTCCGCTTGTTGGCTACTAGGGCGTTGCTTCCTTATCGCACTCTTGTAGGTCCACTCCCTGTCCATCTTGTATATTCATTCATTCTACTTCTACGTGCAACAGTGATAAAGGCAGTGGTCAGTAAGGCTTACCCTTCTGCTTAACGCTGTACGATGATTGTGCCAGGATTAACGAGTTGGTAGTAAGATTGAAATTAAAAATCTTTGTCTTCCGACTGCAGGCGGTCGTATCCTTGTTAGATGTGATAACTGTTTCCCTTCACTGCTTGTCGTTGGAAATGCAAGTGAATGTACCTGTGGAAGAGGTAGATCATGTGTGCAGTGATCAACTATCCGCGGTTGTCTCCATCCAAAGTGAATGATAGATTTGAAATTGTACTATCAATTCTGAACTACAGTGTTCTTACAAATTGTATTTTTTCAAGGTGACTATCTCCAGATCTGTTTCAGTGGAGAACACATCGGTAGCTGAACGGATTCACCGCATGTTTCAAGAGATCTCAACAACCGACAGAAAGTGAGTTCCCATTAACCGTTTCCCCCACGTCGTTATGGAATATTTTACCTCGAAAAAGCGGAACGTGTGCCATAAACCCTAAAAATGGCGAAACAATTAAGGAATGTGCAACAATACCCAGACCAGTGAATGGAATTGTAAAGGCTCGGTCTCAATAAGGTACACTTTCTAGTTGAAGGGAAGTATGCATTATGTTTATAGATAGTTCACGTCTGCCTGTATGGCATACACAACGTGGTACGACCGGGAAGCAAAGGGTAGATGGAGCCAGGTTCCATGATTTATTTGCGGGCGCAGTACTGCCAAGTTGCCCAGGCTAAAGCAGGTGGTTCTCTTAGGGGTCTACAAACGGAGCCTTTAGCTATCCAAAGCTTAGCCCCCAAGGCAGCGGGACGAAACGTGGGGTCCGTAACCCACTGGGGGTCGTTGACTGATTCCCCGGTTCATTCGCCCTTCGGATGAGGCCAAACATCCTGAGTGCCAAGTGCAATTCCCCGCCAGAGATGCCGTTGAGCATACCGTTGTACGCTTCATACGTCATCCATGGTTGGTTCGGAATCAGGGTTTAGCCATCTCCCCTAGACTGACTATCAGTCAGCCAACCCGGCGGAGAGCGCCGGGCGTTGGCCTTCGTTCTCACCACCACGAGAAGGCACTATGCAGAACATCCTAAGCAGAGGCTGTTTGAGACGACCGGCCATTTATGATCATTTCAAGAGTCGTTCAGGGAGAGTAGTCATCGCGGAAACTCAGACATCCATCCCCGACCATACTGAGGCATTTGGAGGCTTGAGGGGAAGGGTGAAAACTATTGGGTCTTACTTTGGATTACAACATGTACTAACGTAAGATTAGTCACGGTGCCAACACCACAACCTGAGTAAAAGCATGAGAAAAAATTTAAGTCTCATAGAACAGAAGAGTACAGTGTTTGGAGGTCGAAATTCGCATCTCACTACTTCAGTGCTTGCTAGTGACCAAATAGTGTTTCCGTCACTGGTTAGCCGCACTCGATCAGGTTTCTTGATTCACCACACACGCCCACGCATTTCATCGTCACGTTACGCGTGAACCTGGGCAACTGATTGGACTGATGGTTCACATGGTGTCATGAAGTGCGTAAGTGTTTCCACTGTTCGGGACAGGGAATTGAGAAATCAACAATGTAACGCTGGTCTAGATCAAGTCTGTGGATTTCTTGATCCTTCAGCTGAAGCCTGAAGTCCGAGAATGGAGGGATTGCAATTTGGAACCAAGAAGCTAACGTCAACGAAGTGGGAACGATCACAGCCTCTCAGGTGACATTCACCCTAACCGTAATTCGTATCTCGTAAAGTCGTGCTGTTTAGCGTTTGTGGAACACAAGGTGCCATCGCAAGCGACCGGGCAAAAAACATGAACAAACAATTGGCTCACTTTTACCATTATCAACGATGAACTTCTCCCGTTTACCAGAGGCGAACTTCCGTATGACAGTGAATCACGGAGCAGTTGCTCATAAATTCGAACTGTAGGTAGGCAGGAAATTATTGCACCGTCGCCCTCCATCTTGAACCAAATGAATTTTTTCCCGTACAGACCTTGATATGAGCCTTTTTATCACAAGTGAGACAGATAGCAGTGCAAAAACAACAACTTAGTCGTGAATGCAACAGCGCAGGACAAGCATCAATTCAGGCTCCGTGACATAAAACTGAGTTTTGGATGCGCGTCTGCCTTCGGTTGGAATTCCGCTCGTTGTTCAGTGTGCTTCGTACTTCGGGACTCTTGGAAATGCACAACGAATTGTTCTGCTGTAGCCGCGGTGATGTCAGCAGATTGTTCGGGTCTCCGCGAACACAAGATCAGTTTTTAACATGTCTCCTTCATGGTATACAAATAGATGGCTACATTCACCTTATCGGGAAGAGACGTGGCCAACCCTGTCATAAACCGTGGATATCGCACTATACTTTTACATCACCCTGCCCATCACTTTCAAAGGCTTGTTTTGTGTCAGCTCTTGTCGTGTTGTTAGCTTTTAGTGCTATACAAGCGGAATGTCGATGCTTCGGCGAATAGTTTGCCATCGCATAACGTTGGTTGGATTAAGAGTATGAAGGAATCAATCGCAAAATTCTGTCCTTTGAGCGTAGTCTCCCTGAAACGGTTTTGATCGGATCAGATTTATAGTTCTTAACGCCTTTTTTCCTCAGAGTATTGGCAATAGACCGCGAGGAAATTCCCAGTTTGCTAGAGGCTGCTCGAAGTGAAGCGTCTGGTTCCATAGCCAATAGGTCTAAACATCAAACCACACCGATAAAAACCAACCATTGGGTCAGCTGAAGAGTAATCTCCATGGTCAAGTCATCTAGGTGAGCGTTGCATCACTAGCTTCTCAATTCACCGTCCTGAGTGGTGAACACTCACGCATTCCATAACCTCATGTGACCCATCAACTCAATTAGCCGCCCCAATTTTGTTTGCTCGCCGTTGACGCCGATGTCTCCATTTGATTATCTTCGCAAATGTGTGCGTCATGTGACACGAAGTGTATGCGTGCGTGGGCACGCTACATTAGATGGTGAATTAAGAAACCTAATCAAGTACAGCTGACTAGTGAAGAAAGCATGACATTTCGGCCACTTAGTATGGTTCAGTTCAACCACCAATCTAGCACTTCTGTGCTCTGGTTTTGATTGCTACCTTCCAGCATCGTCGAGCTGAGGGCAGAATGAATAGAAGCATATGACGAAAAAGAGCCGAAAAAAGTAATAGTCGGAAATCACGAAGAACAAGAAAAAGTTCGAATGCAACTACGACACTGGCCGCGACACTGAGCCGTATCGCTTAATGTATCCAGCCACCTGGCACGCGTATCCCAACCCAGAAATTTCACACGTCCTCCTTGGCTAAGGCTTTCATACCTTTCTGCTATACCGTGGACTGACCACCTCGATCTACCTTCCAACCACTATTTGACTCGGGGAAAAGCTTACGTCTGTTATTGGACATGGGGTACACATCTCAGCCACCGTAACTCGTTTAGCTTCTGTGACCGTTGTATATTTCCCAACACCCTACGCCTTACCTCAGGAATGATGATGCAGCGTTCCCACCATATTCGAGCGACTCTCAAGCACCACCAGTCTTTGCCCATCTACACGTAATAGTCATGTTTCTGAGTCGTGTAAAAGAACCGGTCTAACTACCGCAGTGCACAGTCTGTCCAAAAAACTTGGAACCATCTCAAATCGTTCGAACTCCTGACAAACGGTCGAATTCCAGTCTATACTACTGATAATGATCTCTCCCGGTAAACAATACTGTCTGTAACATTTTCGGCTACTGAGTGTAGTATCAGTTTGTATAAGCTGCATTTCAGGATTTCGACCCAATTGAGGTGATCCAGGATTTTTTGGACAGACTGTACATTCGAGCCTTTACAGACAGTTGGATATCACGCCGGTGACATACAGTGTTTAGATTGACAAAGGCCAGTCGAGCCTTCTGTGCACGCGATGACACTTCATCTGATGTCTGTCCACCCGGTGAAATGTAACTACCCAGGTAACAAATTTTATCCCCTTTAGCTAGAGCTTCCCCTACAAAGAAGAGGCTTGGTGTAGCGCCAACCCAGTCCTGCAGCATCATTTTACACTTTGAAGGTGCAAAACGCATCCCAAACATTGCTACGCTGTTGTTTGGGCCATCCAAGAGAGCTTACAGTTTACCTTGATCTTCACTCAAAAGAACAATATCGTCCGCTTATTCTAAGTCAGACAGTTTACTGCCTGAGCAAAGATCGATGCCGCTATTCTCACACGAGGATAGGGCTATCTCAAAGATCAATTCAATCACAGAATTATAGAGGAAAGAGGGTAATCCTGACGAACATCACTCTCCGTGGTAAACTCGAGTGAAAGATCACCGTAAGCACGAACTCGGCTTCCGCTGTTCACATATAAGCATTGGAAAAGATGAATAAACTTCTCTGACACACTCTTCAATGAGAGTCCTGTGTGGCATTGAAAGCAGTGTGCAAGGCTCCCTTGATATGTTTGGCGGTGTTCATTTGGGCTCTGGACATCCGGCTGCATCGACAAACCATGTAGACAGTTCAGTTCAGCTCAGACAATCATTAACCGTGCACTGGGTGCAGTGGCTTTGATTGCTATTTCCTAGAGACAGCCTCAGTAGAAAATAATGGAAAAGAATAAAAGTAGGAAAGGAGTAGTAGAACTATAAATATTGGTATCAAGTCATTAAGGAAAGTTTGTGGACACAGGTGCGCAACTGACTGCGATACCCAGCCATGCCCTCCAGTGTTGGGAACCAACAACGACAGGTGGAAGGGCGGTTATTATCGTCCCATGTATTCAATCACCGGGATTCAATCTAGAGATGTCAAGGCTAAATTATTATTTACAGCGAAGGCAATAGCGATCCGATTAAAAAACCTCACATTCTTTGCGTAAAGACAGTTCAGTGATTTTTGCATGTGAAAACCAGTGAAAGTTACACCGAGGTATTTCACATAGCTCACATGTGGAAGAGGAGGAGAGTCAATAATGATGCTGTATTCTACAAAATGCGATCGCAAAGTAGAAAAATGCATTCCTGACATTTAGCATTATTTAAGGGAAGACTGGACTGCTTTCGAAAATCTTCGGATATGTGCAGTATTTTCATAAAACCCATCTAAGTCGGACTGCCGGGAGACAGACTGAGACTGAACAACGTCATCGGTATACTTGACTAGACAGGCTGAGTGGGATGCAGTTAAGTCGCTGACGTAAGTAGTGAATAAGTATAGGAGAAGAACAGCTCCTTGAAGAACATCAGCACTGATTAGGAGATGTTTAGGGGCTTTTCTCCCAATTTTGGTACCCCGGGTTCTATCTGAGAAGTAGTCCTTCAGTTAGTAAAGTATGTGGGGCAACTGAAAAATTCCAATTTTCTGAAAAGCAAGGATCGTGGTACACCGTCAATATAAATATATATATATATATATTTCACACTTGTCTGGTTTCAGACTGTGTGCCAAATAAAACATGGTACAATCGGGGATGGGGTGAGGTAGATAGTCTGAGTCCATGATTTGTTTGTGGGCGCGATACTGCCAGGTTTCCCAAGCCAAAGCAAGTGGTTTTCTTAGGGATCCACAAACGGAGCATTTCGCAATCCAAAGCTTAGCCCCCAAGGCAGCGGGACGAAACGTGGGGTCCGTAACCCACTGGGGGTCGTTGACTGATTCCCCGGTTCATTCGCCCTTCGGATGAGGCCAAACATCCTGAGTGCCAAGTGCAATTCCCCGCCAGAGATGCCGTTGAGCATACCGTTGTACGCTTCATACGTCATCCATGGTTGGTTCGGAATCAGGGTTTAGCCATCTCCCCTAGACTGACTATCAGTCAGCCAACCCGGCGGAGAGCGCCGGGCATTCGCTTTCGTCCTGTCACTTTAGTGGGAACACCGCCACGAGAAGGCAGTGAGTAGGACCTCCTCAGCAGAGGCTGTGTTAGACGCACGGTCACTTGGGAGCACTTCGAGAGGCGTTCAGGACGAGTAGCCATCTCGGAGCCTGAGACACCCACCCCCGACCATACTGAGGCATTTGGTACAGCGTCAGACGCTGGTTTGTAATCAACAAAGGTACACCCTACTGATTTGCACGAATCATTGATGGATTTAGCAACGTAATGGACTATGTGCGTTACTGCATCAATCGTGCAACGCCGGGTTTATACGCAAATTGGTATTCGTCACTGGGACTTCTGACTGCGTTTTGAAGGCACTGAAGTACATCACGTCTAACTAGCTTCAATGCTGACGAGGAAAGTGCAGTTGGGCGGAATTTCTTGATTCCCGTTTGACTACTCGACCCTTTTAGTATGGGGGTTATCGTGACAGGACGCCGGCAGTCGGAAATAGAGAACGATTCAGGTGAATGGTTGATAACGGCAGTCATCAGTTCAGCCCCGTGTTTGAGTACTTCCAAGGCTAGGCCCTCTGGTTAACTTGATGGACTTGAGCTTGAAAACTTCTCTGCTGGAGAATTCTTTAATTCCAGAATTGTTGGTCTGATGGAAAACTGGGAGTGGGTCATTCGAGGAACGAATGAACCAAGAATTCAGAAGGTCAACACCCGCGTCGTCAGAAGGGGGTTTTTTCTTCCGACCTCAGAGTAGTTTGATCCCCTGCCGTCTATTTTTTATGTCCCTAGAGTGCAGACGTTGTATCTCTTTGTTGGTTTAGCTTGATAGTCCATTGACCTCAGATGGGTTGCGCGTTTCGTAGGCTAACTCCTTCCTGCGTAACCGTTTTGGACAAAGTGAGGCCACTCCTCTTGGATGGAAGTAAACCGTTTCGGTGAGACAGCAAATGTTAAAGATGTGATTTTTAATTTTGGTCGTAAAATGTACCAAAAGGGAATGACTAAAACTGTGTCGTAACCAGGAGGCGGCGAGGAAGAAAGAACGGTAGAAGAGTGAGGTTTTCTTTAGATAATCTCCGGTGAGAAAAAGGGATTTGTTTAGCCTGAATATAGGATAAGTGACCATGTTTCGAGTATATTTTTAGACGAAGATGTAATATACTATGAACACTGATATTGAGGTGCGCATTGTCCGCTGGAAATGAGTTCTGGATGATTTCTTAGGATACAATCCAACTGAGTCACAACCGGTCGGGGCGAGACACATCATTAAGATTAAAAGATGAGAGTGGATGCAATGGTACGAAGCTTGTCATCTGTTAACGGTACAAGGAAAGATGGGAATGAATCAGAAAGAGCTAACCGAGCCTTATGAACCTCGTGGTGCTATGCAAACATTCGTGGTGATAATATGGTCAAAACGGAAATCTGCGACGAACTAAGACAGATACATGGCCAGTCCCATGAGAGTAGAAAAAAATGACGTCATTTGGAATTGATGTGCCAACGCCACCTCATTCCTTCGTGGAATTCCGTTTTCCCTGACGAGAGCATGAATAATCTTCGTTTCGACCACAGAATCATCCATGTCAGCATTCAGTCAGGTGTCCTAAAGGCATAACACGTATTTTGAAGGTCACAAGCCATAGAAAGCTTGTTGAATAACGAACGCACGTTGTCACATAAAATTCTGGGAACTGTCATATAATCCGGTGGTGTGCGACTAAAGCCTAACTGCCATCTGGTTCTTTTGCGTTTTCTCACATGTTGGCACCGATTCACGTTATCGTTATTTGGTAGCAGACGACCCGAGACCTGTCGACACGGCTTTTATTGGTAACAAATTGTTTTGAACATTTTCGCGAGGACGAGATCGCGATAAAGGACTGTGTTAACAAAATAATTGCAACGGAAACGGACCAGAGTTGTAGTGCAGCCGTGGCCCCGCGTTCGAACTACTCCTACTAGCCCACGTGCCGATCGGAACTTACACTCCGCAAAGAGTTATCACAAATTACGCGCTCAGTGTTCGGACATTCACAACCACACTCTCCACCCTAGTCCACGTACTTTAAAGCACGTTTTCTTTGGCATAACCAACCAATATTCCCATCTCCCTTCATTGTTCCCTGAGTTATATGGTATGCTTTAATCGGCCAGTCGATGAAGGAAGCACTGTGAGCAATATTGATTGCCAAATCAATTTTCTTCCAATTAACCTATCGGAATTATCTATTCAACTGATGCAATTCTTGTGATTAAAATTCGTCCTGTCATTTCGGTTTTTTATCTCCATTTGTCAAGTATGCTTCGCTCCGATGACGCGGAGAACGAGCCCCCACGCACTGTCCAGGATCAGCAGAAAGATGATATCGAACAAAACTCGGAGAGCGGCCCCGCAGTCACTCAGCATGATAAATGGGGCCCTGAACCGGACGTGAGTCTAATGACCTACAGTCATTTATATATGCATACATATCCGTCATGTTTAACACAGTAACGAATACTATTCACCCCGTGTCCGAAAATGCACTGCAGTGATCAAAAGTAAACAGTAGCGTCGTACGGTACCATGTTATATTCCGCCAACTGACGTTATTGCGCAGTGTTCTACTTCTGGTGGCTGATCCAATTGCATAATTACAGCAGAAAATAAGATCGACGTAATTTGTTGGAATCTGAAATCATTCATTAGTCCGTCTGGAATAATTTTTTAGGTATTTTTGCTGGGTTGAACCGGCTGCACACAGTTCACTGAAATGACTGTGGTAACAGAACGTTCTACCTATCTTGGAACAATTGGCAACCCTTTCACTGTGTGTCGAGAGTCGTGCACAAGTATTCAGCGTTACCGCAACATTAAGCTTAACGTGACCAACAGCAACAGGATGCAATCGATTGTCATAAGCGGTTCAAAATAAAGACTATCCAACAGAAAAGCAATGTTGATTACTTGTTTCGTCAACTGGGTAGACGTCGCGCAGATGGAGAGCGAGCACAGAAAGGGATCTGTTTCCACTGTGAACAGGCAGATTAGGGCCATTTTGAGTGAAGAGAAATGGTTCATCAAAACGACATTATTGCAAAAGCAGTTATATGTCAGAAAATCTTAAATCCACAATATTCTGACTAAACAGAATAAAATTGTGAGCCCCTGTAACAGCAAACCTGTTGGTAAGAGATTTCCGTCTACCGCCTAATGGTGTCTTACTATGATGCAGTTGTCTGCTGCGAAGAGTCAGCAATGGTTCAAACGTAGAAGGACAACAGTCGTGATGACCTAGACAACCAACTCTGAAAGGTTGAGGCCTTCAGTTTAATCCTTAACAAGGCAATCCAGTTTGCGGAAGCTAATTATATATATATATATATATATATATATATATATATATATATATATATATATATATATATATATATATAAACTCGTCTTGAGCTGAAAATGTACCTCAGCCATCTCATCACATCAACCTACAATCTCGCTGTGCACAGCTTCGAACTTGCAGCACAAGACTCACGGGCAAATATTGCAGCAGTCCTAGCAAGTGATTCGGTGCCACAGGTTTGACGAAGTTGAACAGAACCCCATTCATCTGTGTGACGTTCATGGTTTCATCTTCAGTTAAAGCTTGCACCTACTTTTGATGATAACGCGTTCGCCTGCATGCCGTTGGGACTGTTTTACTGTGTCAGTATAACAAAAAATGTTTGTAAAATTCGCACAATCCGCATTGAGTTTATTTTCTCTGGAACCTTTATCCTCAAAGGACAACCGATATTTACTGTGTTCGACCAGCATTGAGTATAAACGGAGCTTTTGTCTTTTGACATCAATGTACTGATCATGGTAATGTTACCGTCGTACAGTTACCTTAAGAATGAACGTATCTGGAAGTTTTCTCCAATGGGCTATGAACCAAATTTGTCTGTATCACCGAAGGACGATTGTGGCTCATTCTGTAGTTGCCCATTGAGTAAATTCCTGACTGCCATAGCTGCCATATCATTCCAATGTTTGGAAAACTCATTTTTTATGATCTACTTCCTGACTCAGGTTCTGGTCGCGAAAGGAGCACCTCAGACTTCATCGCGTTTTTCAATCTTCTATGATCCACTTGGTTTGGAGACGAGCGTACAGGTTCCGGTGACCACCGAATCTTCGTCGTCGTCAGTGACCGAACCCCATCCCAGTGTTTCACACAGTTCGATTTCGGCGGTAGTCCAGCCATCATCACGGGCCCAACTGATCCCCCGACCAATCGAAGTGCAAATCTCATCACGCGATCCACGTCTGCGTGCCAAACAGGCACTGGCGGTGACAAGTGCTGCCCTCAGTCCTGCTCCACAACCGGCACCACTACCCAGCGGCATAGGCTTATTCGACTGGTTTGAAGGGAATCGCATAATCGCAGATCAGGACGAGTCAGTTGTTGCGGCTCGGAACTCTTTCGCCTGTAGTTCTCCGACTTCATTCTTCCACCGGCTTGCAGGTCGATATTTGGATCGTCCTTCAAAGTGAACCTGGTCACTGAAATATCTGTTTGAACCCACCATTGATTTTCGTGCTTACATGCTGACGAACCATCGTCTTAACTCACGTGGATATTCTTTGTACCGAGACCGATGTTTGTTCATCACAGTCTGAAAAATTAATGGGCACATCCTAATCGACTTTGCTGGTCCTGTAAGCCAAATCTGTCGATTTTTATTTTTATGCGGCTAGCTCCTACGAGAGGATGAGTTGGCTTCATGGATGTTCCGAATGGCACCTGTCCGTGAGCGGTGTGTAGAGGAACTGCTCATGAAGAATTTTGAGAATAAGTTACGAAGTGGCGTCCCGAGCACAACAGGAAGTTTGTGTTGGAGCTGGTCTGCCAGTCGAGGATGCTAAACGTGTCTTAGTACATCTTGCTCCACTCAAGAGGGCTAAGTAGGAGGCAAGAGGCAGTGGCCTTGTTTAGTGGCAGACCATATTGGCGCACGTCATGTTGCTGCCTATGGGTTTCTGTGGTTCTTATGTAGAGAGCTTGCTGCCAGGCGAGAAATCCCACGCGTTGTCTGTGTCTGGCTACTCGACTTGTCCGATATGGTCACCCATGAAGAAGCGCTTTGCGCCCCAATCGGCATTGCCCTCGGGGTCATCGTAGCACGCAAACCGAGTCACCACGGTAAGACAGCAACATTGACCTTTCGACTAAAGAACACCAAACAACATCAATTTGGTTACTTAAAGGAAGTTGGTATTTGTAAGCTTACAAACATCGCTCGAGTGGTCTTTCGCAGTTGTGACCGATGAGGCGTTCAGTGATTAGGAAACGAGATGAGTGAGTAAAAATCTAGTGAAGTTCATCCAAACTACACTCCTCCCAGAAAGCTGTTTAATCTCAATAATTCTGTAAAAGATAGTTGAAGTTAGAACAATTGCCACAGAACCAACTTGTAGAACAGCTCTAGGTAAGTGAAGGAACTCAAAGGTCATTTCACGGCCTGATCGTCCTTGAGAATGTGGGAATATATAGTCAGACACCTGTTGTGTGGCTGGCCTGTGTTTGAAACGAAAATCAAATTACTGAGGGTGACTGTCAGGATGAGTGCATGCTTTGGCTACAATGACCAACGGTGAACGTCTATCCCAAGCAGTTTCAAAGTCTCTCGGATATTAAGCAGAACTGATCGAAGTACAGAAGACTAATTAGGACCTTTCAGTTGGATATACGCTGCACAAGCGTTCAGTATGGGTGAATTTGCTTCTTTTAAGGTTACCATGATTAGTCATACGGCCTCCCATGTGTATGAAGAGATTCGCAATGACCAGGCCCTCATCGTACAGGGCTAACAAAGGAGTAACCGCATCGCGATCTTAAAGCAATGGGCCGTATGCCAAGCGCGTTCGCAACACTTGTGGAAATGCAGAGAGCGTACTGGACATGACCGTAAAAACAGTATTGTTAGCCAGTTTAATTATTGTCCGTTGATCGATGGTGTAACTTTAGGCGAGCAGTCCTGATTTCACTTTGCCGATTTATCAGTCGAGATTGCAGAATGTGTTCATCGGTTCATGAAGGGTGCTTATAACACGGATAGATCTGTTTTCAGGCATTCACGTATAGGGTAGTGAGTATGTGGGAATATATACATAGCACAAATGAGTTGATTGCTTAATGGACTGAACTGATACACGGAGCTGCAGACAGTAGTGGGTAAATCAGTGTTCAACAAACATTGACAAAATACCGGAACAAACAAGATTTACGCCTGCAGTATGTGAATTAGCAACTGTTAACGCAAGCGCGCCGCTGGTCTGAACAGATGCAAGAGCTGACATTGGATGCTCTCTGTGCTAGCACAAGCCGAAAGGAGGAACTCACAAAAAAATCGCAAACGCATTTTAATCGCAGCTCTCAAAATAGAACTTAGATTACGCCAGCGCAGTATCTAAATGTAATCCGCATACTGTCACAGGTTCAAATTCCACCGAAAGAAAATAGCACGGTCGAATTATCAAGACAATTAAGTAAGCGAATAGTTGTATGTGCCACCGACAGTCAGGGCTCAGAATATTTTGAGCATGAGCGCCGCCCACCTAACACTGTCAGTAAAGCGAGAACATGAATTAGAGAAATGACCAGTCTAGTTTTTGGCCATACATTGCAGTATCATGAATTTCATTCGAATGGAGTATCAAAACCCTTTTCTTAATACTTCTCCCCGACTCCTAAGGACGTTTTGAAACTTGTCGTTATTAACTTTCGAAAGCAAAAGGCAGAAAATATCGCAAATATTATTCTTGTACAACACAGCTATAACAGGGCTACCGCACACCAACCTCTAATGGCTCAGCGGAAATGTTCAAAATCCGTAGCACAGCCACATTGTCTTGGAACACTGAAAGTTACCATGGTTGTGAAAAATGAAGCGTGAACTGTAATAGGACATACCTCGCATCTTCCTATGTCTCCGTCTTCGGTGAAACTGGAACCATAGATGTGGATGTTCTAGGGTTTTTTCGACGACCATGGCCTCGACATAAGCTATTCGTTTATCGAGTATGGGCCTCCCGATTAGAGTGAAATCCTTTGATCCTAGTAAGAGGACTTTTTCTAGGCGCAAATGATCTCCGACTTCCGCGCCGAAAAGAGGCGTTTTCACCATAACAAGGTCGTCTGTAGTAACTTTGAATTGTTTTCCGGCGAGGTGGATGACGGCAAAGTTTCGAGAATCGTTTGACAGGATTGCAGTATTCACTAAATTGTAAGTTTCTATGCATAGCAGAAAATCCAAGAGTATGTATTTGTAAAGGTACGAGATCTGATTAAATCTAAAAGGAGGCACGGTTGCATAAAAAAATTCACTTCCGATCTGAAGGGACATTGAAATGTTGATAACGAAGCCTATGTACATATACATTATACAGAAGTGCTCACACACTATATATATATATATATTGTGTGTGTGTGTGTGTGAGCACTTCTGTCATAAGCCAGCTATTCACACCAGACACAACAAAGAAGCTCGTCATTGATTTACACGGTGTTCCCACTAAGGGCGAGCAATGCTGCGCAGATTTCGGTGGCGACAATCTTGATCCATCTAAACTTACGTCGTCACATGATAAAAAAAGATTATCACCATGTTATTTGGAAAGTGGGATGAATGCATCACTATAGAGATTTCACGAGTGTCCGTGTGGGCACGGTACAGGATGGAGGTTCAGCAATGGCCACTTACTGTAACAGAAAACACGGTGTAGCTCCGCACCATTCGCTTCTACTAGCGAGACTGAGGACATTCATTATCTACCTACGAAACATACGCAGTGCCAAAACACTATCTTCTCTGCCAGTAACATATCCCTCCTCATAGATCTCTCACAACTATTGCTTCACGGTTCTCTCTCATCCATTAGTTATTCTTTAGTAGTACTAGTCTTCTAGCTAGCACCCTGACGGCAACTTGTCACCTCTGTTTTATTTCAGAAACTTTTCTGCATCCAATGGCAGATCAGACTCACCTTATCGTAAGTCTATGTTTAAGCTCGAGGAGTGGATTACAAATTCCATGATACTGGCGTAAACAATCAGTCAGATTTATTGGACGTCGTGGATAATGTATATTTTGTCACGTTCCTTCAAGGCGTGAAGAGAAACACGCCTTGCGGTGTGGTCTACGTCCGCGACCAGCTTAGATTCATATTTATTGCAACTTACATGTAACTGTTTATGAAAAAGCTTGTAACACGAAGAAATTTCTTTTCGATATATCACTTCAGGCATTCACATTTATAGTACTTGGTAAAGGAAATTATCATCTCCAAGAAGTCAGCCGCAGTAAGTAGGGTAGTGGTCGGAAGATAAATCGAAGTGGTCAGTCTATGAAGTGTCAAAGAAGGTATGAAAACCTTGTGCAGTGGACTTGGCCAGATAGTGAGTGTAAGATTTCCGGGTTGGGACCCGCGAGATCCGCCTACCGGGTGTCTGGAGATATCGATTAAAATGCTAGGCGTGGCGGCCAGTGGCTTAGTTGCATTCGGTCTGTCTTTTTTCTTCGTAATTCCCGCGTATTACCTCTTTTTTGTCTCTTCACCATATTCTTCTATTCATTTTGCCCTCAACTCAACTATGCTGGGAGGTAACAACCAAAACCAATTAACAGAAGTGCTAGGTTGATAGTTGAACTGAACTGAACGTGCAGTCGAGATGAGCGATGTCGTCGCTTTACCAAGTAGTATATACGTAACTGCCTGAAGTGATATATCGAAAAGAAATTTCTTCGTGTTACAAGCTTTTTCATGAATCGATGGGCATGTTCTATGATTTGTAACTGTTTTTATTTGATCTCACAGTTTACTCAAATCCTAACAGACAAAGAAAATGGCGAGAATAATGCAGGTTGCAAAACCAGTGCAATTGCTAGGTTTGAGTGAGAAAAGGAAAAAGCTATGGGGAAAAACAGAGCGATAGTGATGAAAGTACATAGCATAGCAGTGCTCTAAGCCTTTGTGTTGTGTGCAAGGAGATCGTTGGTTACTATGCCAAATGTCCTCGGGTGGTGATTGCGACGGATTCGCTCATCTCGACTGCACGTTCAGTTCAGTTCAACTATCAACCTAGCACTTCTGTTAATTGGTTTTGGTTGTTACCTCCCAGCATAGTTGAGTTGAGGGCAAAATGAATAGAAGAATATGGTGAAGAGACAAAAAGGAGGTAATACGCGGGAATTACGAAGAAAAAAGACAGACCGAATGCAACTAAGCCACTGGCCGCCACGCCTAGCATTTTAATCGATATCTCCAGACACCCGGTAGGCGGATCTCGCGGGTCCCAACCCGGAAATCTTACACTCACTATCTGGCCAAGTCCACTGCACAAGGTTTTCATACCTTCTTTGACACTTCATAGACTGACCACTTCGATTTATCTTCCGACCACTACCCTACTTACTGCGGCTGACTTCTTGGAGAGGATAATCCGGCTTCATGAATGTCCCTGATCGCTGCTGTCCATGCTTGGCGGTTGGCAACAAGGTTCTCACATATGTCTATCCAGCTCAAAATCCATTAGCGAGTGCCGCACACCATACGAAGGCCAAGTTGGTTTGTCTTCGAAAACAGTATTCAGCTTAGTTTTTAATTGTCCTTGTCGGCGACGCCAGTCTGGGCATAAAGATGGTGCCAGGACAATGCTGATTAGGATGTGGCCAAACCACTGCAGCCGGCGGAGTTGTGTGCGCGTTGAAAGACAGACGGTGTGGCAGCGCCTTTGAATGTTTTAGTTCGATATACGGTCACTTCATCTTTTAAGACAGATCCAAGGCACCGGTGATCATCATCATCATCATCGTACAGCGTTAAACCGGTGATCGAAAACTTTTAGTCGCCTAATATCCTCAGCTTGTAATGGTCAGCTTTCGTAATCGTATAGTAAGATCGGTTGGACTGCAGCACAACACCCTGAGCTTGATCCTAAGGCCAATTTCATTCCGTCGCCACAGAGTCTCGGAGCTGTAGAAATTCCATTCGGGTCGCGTCAATACGCCGCCCGATATCATCTGCGGCTTGTCTGTTTGTCAGGATGGTGGGGCCAAAACACCCAAGATCCGAGACAATTCTTATTGACTGGCTATTCACTTGTAGTCTCGGTTTGCATGATTAACGAACATCTTCATTTTGGTGGTACTGATCTCAAGACCAATCTCTGATCACTAACCGCTTGTAAGGTGATCAGGTCCCAACCGAGCGCCATCACGTCGTCTGCAAATTCAAGGTCGATAATACTTCAGCCCGTGGAAACTTGGATGCCCTGATAACCCTCCATTGAGCGTTGCACTACCCAATCTACAGCAAAGTGGAACAACACCGGAGATAACGGGCACCTTTCTTGTACTCCAGACTCCAACTAGAATGGACAACACTATTCGCCGTAGACTCCAGCATAATACGACTCTATCAGACTGACCAGTTTCAATGGTACGCCGTCTGCGAGTATAATCTTTCACAGTGTTTAGCGATCTATTGAGTCAAGCGGCACGGGAGTCTATGAAGCATGCAGTAATAGGGCGTTAGAATTTGTAAGTGTTCAAGAACCCTCAGGAGGATGAATGTTCACTCAAGGCATCGGCTGCCTGTGAGCAAGCCTCCCAGAACAGCGCACGCCAAGCAAGCCTATCGGTGGGCATGTGTACCATGTCTTAACCACTTTAGGCTATTTGAATCCAGCATCTACTCCCGGGACTGGTTCCCAAAACCCTACGCCTTGCCTCAACACTGCTGACACGGTGTTCCCACCATATTTAAACAGTGCTAGGGAGACATCGATGCTCAAACAGCGACAGTTTTCGCTTGGCCTCTACTGTTAACGGCCATGCTTTTGAGCCTTATGAAAGAACCGACCTGACTGTTGCAGTGTACACTCGACTCTTAACAGACAGTCGTATGTCACAGTGGCACCACAAATTGCTGAGGGTAGCAAAAGTCAAACGCGCCCTCTGTATGCGCGATAGCATCTCTTCGGATGGTGGTAGACAGCTCTGCTGTCACCCGGCTCCATACCACGCCTTATCTACTGAGGCCTTATGTGGTTCACCACTTTCAGTCTCAGGTTCACAGCTGCCGGTTTCCTTCGCACTATGAATCACGAAAATGCAGAACTACACACGTGCTCGCTCTCTTGCTCGCTCTGCTCATTCGAAAAACAAGCAAGAACTCATCACCCTCAGTAACATTCGCGAAACGAACCATAATATCGATTCTGTGCACCAATCTTTCTCTCCTCTTGTCCTATTTTTGACTGAAACTCAAATCTACCCCTTATTGGACATCACCCACATCCAATTTCCCAACTATACTCTTCACTCTTCTTTTTCACTGGAGGCTGGTGTCTGTGCCTTTGTCCACCAGTCAGTCGCCACTTCCAGAATCCAGAATCTTGATTTTTCCAGTCGTGAATTTCAGTTGATGTGGCTGAAGCTCCGACTTCCTCATTTTAAACACTACTTTTGTGTTGTCTACCGTTCACCCAACAGTAACGACTAATCGGCCTTTGATTTCTTATCTTCAAACATTGAGCACTTGTTTTTTACGGATCTCAACCGCCATATCACCATCTTAGGACATTTAAAGGTTCACAATCGAGATTCGCTGATTCACTCATCGGAGACTTCGGCTCTGGGGCGCGAAGCTGAACATTTCGCTGTGGCCAACAACCTGTGCCAACTTGTTGACCTCCCCACACGTATTCCCGATCGAACTGCTGATTTTATTCTCACTTCTGCCCCTTCTCTCTTTTCACGCATGTCTGCTGTTCCTCCACTTGGTTCATTTGACCACTGTATTGTTTCTTGTTCCATCAATTTTACTTGCCCCGATCCTACACCTACCTCGAGACACACATTTTGGTGGTGCAGTTCAATCAACTGGGATGGTTTTCGCGATTTTTTAGCTTCCTATCCTTCGGATGATAGCTGCTTTACTTCAGACGTTTCCGTTTCCATTTCTAACTTCACTGACATTTTTCTTCAAGGTATGCAACTTTTTATTCCTCACTTTTCCAAACCCGGCAAACCCGAACCCCCCGAGTGGTTCAACCCCGCATGTGATCATGCTGTACGCTTGAAGCGTGCAACATTTCTCCGCCGGTGCCGCTCGCCCACTCCCGACTCCTACCGCGGCTTCGTGCAAGCCAGGAACAGATGCTCGTCAACCATACAGACAACCTAAGAACGCTTCGTCCGCTGGAAAACCGAACGCTTACTCTCACCCGCCACTGGCGGCCAAACATTTTGGTCCCTTACCAAAGCAGTCTCCCTCAATTTTTGCTCTTCTAATTTCTCCTATCTGTAATTTCTCTGGTGATTTTATTTGTGAACCACACAAGAAAGCCGAGATTTTTGCCTCTAACTCCACCTTACTCACCTGTCCTACTCCCTCGGTTCCATTTCTTTCTATCTGTCTCCCGTGTTCAACTTCATATTAGCACTAAGAAGATCCATCAAGCGACGCGTTCTCTGGAGGTATGCGAACAACCCGGTCCGGACGGTATACCACCCATCGTCGTTAAAATGTGCGCCCCTGAATTGGCCCCTTTCTTAGGTCGTCTTTTCTGTCTCCCTCTTCATCCTTCTACTTTTCCGATTTCCTGGAAACACGCCGTGATTTTTCTATTCCCAAATGCGGTGATCTATTTGACCCGAAGTAAATGAATTACGCTATAGCTACCATTATACTCACTCGTTTACCGTCTTGTAATCGCAACCGCATTATTTGGATAAAAGTGTCTCGGATGTACCACCATTAGCTAGATATTATCCAATCCTGCAATCAGTACGAATGCACAGCATTGCTACTTCAATCTAATCCACTTGAACTATCACCTTCTCGTCAATGGTATCGATACTTCTCACAAACGATGAATCCCCAGCAGACTACCGTTAATTTTGCGCCTCTCCACTTTCAGTTTATCAGGCCTGAACCACGGCTTATCCTCTGGACCACAGTTCGGCTGAAATACTATACTGAACAGATCACACATTGTGCATTCAGCAAACTAAACACGCGATGGTTCTCCCTTCCAACTGCTCTAGAATGACTACGTCGAAAAATAATAGAAGTTGGTAAACAATAGTGCTTCAGTTCACGTTTCGATGAGACGATAGACTGTCCAAATGTTGGCACTTCTATGAAGCACAACTTTTCGGTCGTCATTTTCATCTTTTTATGGCGTTTTTCTTGTTCATGGTGAACTTGTCTAGATAGATTGTTTCTCCTTGGGCTGTCCTAATCGGACGCAGTGAACCCGTCGGTACCGTAGTCGTAGGCACGCTGAAATTCGATCAACCGGACTATCCTAGTTCACATAACCAGAGAAGAGACTTCGCATCACTATCACAAACGTGCACTTGACACTGAACCCTGTTCAAAGTGCTGGCCTTCGCGGCGTTAGTCGACCTCGTCCATGCGTGGTGTATGTGGACGCACACACACTGACCGTTGCGAAAACCGCACTTAAGTGGTGATGTACTGGGTAGCGTAAATTGATGTCTTAGACAATTAAAAAATGCACTTTATTTGATCTTCGCATGAGATGCATTATATCAGTGTGCGTATTGCTGATTATCATATTCGCATACCATGGTCGAATAAAGCTGAGCTCACGTTAAACGTGCGAAGAATTTCACCGGTGACCGCACAGACGCGCGCACACTTGCGAAGTCTCAATTCTGGTTATGTGAACTAGGATAGTCCGGTTGATCGAATTTCAGCGTGCCTACGACTTCGGTACCGACCGGTTCACTGCGTCCGATTAGGACAGCCCAAAGAGAAACAATCTATCTAGACAAGTTCACCATGAACAAGAAAAACGCCATAAAAAGATGAAAATGACGACCGAAAAGTTGTGCTTTATAGAAGTGTCAACATTTGGACAGTCTATCGTCTCATCGAAACGTGAACTGAAGCACTATTGTTTACCAACTTCTATTATTTTTCGACGTAGTCATTCTAGAGCAGTTGGAAGGGAGAACCATCGCGTGTTTAGTTTGCTGAATGCATAATGTATGATCTGTCTAATCTAGATAGAGCGACAAGTAAAAGGCCGATCTAAGCGAAACACCCGTGATAGGTGTCAAACTAGTTGATTATGTAGATCACTCTGGATATTTTGAAGAGATATTAGACGGTCGTATGTGCCGAAAATGCTGCCGATGAGAAAATATTTTCTCCGGATAATAGACAGATCAGCAGTGTATCAGCTGGACATTTCGAACGATCGTTTTGTATATAAGACACGACGGAGGCGTCTGTGTTTGCAGTGGTGCACTTTGTAAACCGCTCAGAATGAAAGATAATCCACGAAGGAAACAGTTAAAAGCGGACTGAACTGTTTGCTGTGGAACGTTATTACAGAGATATTCGCACAACCGGTTATCAAACATTGCTTTCGTATCATCCTGCTTTATATGACTCTTGCTCAGCCGGCGTTTGTTCGACAGATCAATATCGCCTAACTTGTTGTTTTGATTGGTCTTCAGTTTGTCAGTCACACTCGTTCATGTTGATCAGTGCCGTTGCTGTTCTGATTTGTCAGTTATCGGCTTTAACAAACGTTTTGTTTGCAGAAGAAGTAACAGGCAGTCTGGACCACAACGACGTGTTTTAAAGCAGTTAGTTGCTTCCCCCCTGGCTGAGGATGGGATAGCGATCATCGCTGGAGTATGTAGTAAGTTCCCCTGCTACAACGACTGGATTCGTCAGCTTACTATTGAACAAACTGTTATGATCGGAACTAGCACGGTAAAAATCGTTTGTTTTGAATAGCGAAGACCGAGGTTATTGAGCAACGCGTATCCCGGCAAAACAGATCTAAATTAATAACAGATTGATCCGAAATTGGCTTACGGTACTATTTAGTAAAAATCAACTTTACAAGGAAAACATATGTATAACAACGAACTTCAGTCACTAACCAACCAATGTACAAATGGAAACTTTTACCGCAAATGGGCCTATGAGGTAAATTCGGCCTGCATCCTTCATTTGAACGGTCAGACAAGCTTCTCAGCGTAACAGCTTGAAGTTTCACTGCGTGAGCGCTGATACACAGAATGGTTCATACCAGGGATCTTTTGCAATATGATATTACACATCTTCAAGGTAATTTATATGCATTATACAGATCATATTTTTCGTTCTTTCAATAGCGCGACAAACCCAACTTTTTAATTTTCCGATATATTCACACGGATTGGGTATTGACAACATTAACTTTTTACCGCATGCAATAAGGCTGTCAGAAAGCAATCTGGACCATTAACTTCGTACCCTTTAAACTAGATCAACCCCTTGTAGACTTTCAGGGAACCGACTACATACTGATATTTATCCGTCGATAATGATTTCACGGCAACTTTTACTGGCGAGAATTATGCCAGTATGCGAAAAATAAGGTCTGTGCGATTAGGCCGGGCGCGCGGTCTGAGTGGAGTTTTCGATAATTTGCCTACTAATAAGCATAAACTTAGTTCGGTGCAGAATGCAGTTTAACTGGGCTTGGACAAGTCACTAGAATTTGTTTCAAGACTTACAAAAGATCACATATTTTTCATGGTGCTCCTATAGTTCCGTAAGGTTTTGCTGTTATTTCTGACGCGACTCCAAATTGAGGTCTTCAAGCAGTCTATCCTAGTGTGAGAATAGTTGCATAGATCTTAGATCGAGAAGCATGCTCCCAAATTTGGAAATTCGCTGACGATATTGTTCTGAGTGAAGATTCTGGTTAGTTGCATGTTCATTTAGATAGTCTAGCCAATGAAGTGGAAACACTTGGTTAGCGTTCTGCACCTTCAAAGTGTGGAGTGCTCCTGTAGGACTGGGTTGGTGCCACATTAAACCTTGTTTCGGCAGGGGAAGCTCTAGCTGAAGTAGATAAGTTTTCATCATGCAGCTTGAACGCTCAACTCACCATTGAAAACCATGGAAGCACTGTACAGCTGTTTCATCCTTGTTGGGAATCATCAGCAGTGCACATCCACCGAGCCCCCACGGGGACTCGAACCCGGGGTGAACGATTATGAATCGAACACCTTAACCGCAAGGCTATCCGGGCTGGCTCTCAACGGTTTGTTGAACATCTACACTACATGATATAGCACCCTTCCGTCACTGGCTTTTGAACGGTAACAACCCGCTTCCCACACAGCGATCGACTCCTATGATGGATGACTTCTCTGTAGGGGCCTAAGTACAACGAAGGCATTCCGTTATGAACAACCTACAGAGCTTGGTTACTATTTGCAAGTGAGTAGTAGGAGATTAGATTTGTATATAATATGATTCATCATGCAGCTTGAACGCTCAACTCACCATTGAAAACCATGGAAGCACTGTACAGCTGTTTCATCCTTGTTGGGAATCATCAGCAGTGCACATCCACCGAGCCCCCACGGGGACTCGAACCCGGGGTGAACGATTATGAATCGAACACCTTAACCGCAAGGCTATCCGGGCTGGCTCTCAACGGTTTGTTGAACATCTACACTACATGATATAGCACCCTTCCGTCACTGGCTTTTGAACGGTAACAACCCGCTTCCCACACAGCGATCGACTCCTATGATGGATGACTTCTCTGTAGGGGCCTAAGTACAACGAAGGCATTCCGTTATGAACAACCTACAGAGCTTGGTTACTATTTGCAAGTGAGTAGTAGGAGATTAGATTTGTATATAATATGATTCATCATGCAGCTTGAACGCTCAACTCACCATTGAAAACCATGGAAGCACTGTACAGCTGTTTCATCCTTGTTGGGAATCATCAGCAGTGCACATCCACCGAGCCCCCACGGGGACTCGAACCCGGGGTGAACGATTATGAATCGAACACCTTAACCGCAAGGCTATCCGGGCTGGCTCTCAACGGTTTGTTGAACATCTACACTACATGATATAGCACCCTTCCGTCACTGGCTTTTGAACGGTAACAACCCGCTTCCCACACAGCGATCGACTCCTATGATGGATGACTTCTCTGTAGGGGCCTAAGTACAACGAAGGCATTCCGTTATGAACAACCTACAGAGCTTGGTTACTATTTGCAAGTGAGTAGTAGGAGATTAGATTTGTATATAATATGATTCATCATGCAGCTTGAACGCTCAACTCACCATTGAAAACCATGGAAGCACTGTACAGCTGTTTCATCCTTGTTGGGAATCATCAGCAGTGCACATCCACCGAGCCCCCACGGGGACTCGAACCCGGGGTGAACGATTATGAATCGAACACCTTAACCGCAAGGCTATCCGGGCTGGCTCTCAACGGTTTGTTGAACATCTACACTACATGATATAGCACCCTTCCGTCACTGGCTTTTGAACGGTAACAACCCGCTTCCCACACAGCGATCGACTCCTATGATGGATGACTTCTCTGTAGGGGCCTAAGTACAACGAAGGCATTCCGTTATGAACAACCTACAGAGCTTGGTTACTATTTGCAAGTGAGTAGTAGGAGATTAGATTTGTATATAATATGATTCATCATGCAGCTTGAACGCTCAACTCACCATTGAAAACCATGGAAGCACTGTACAGCTGTTTCATCCTTGTTGGGAATCATCAGCAGTGCACATCCACCGAGCCCCCACGGGGACTCGAACCCGGGGTGAACGATTATGAATCGAACACCTTAACCGCAAGGCTATCCGGGCTGGCTCTCAACGGTTTGTTGAACATCTACACTACATGATATAGCACCCTTCCGTCACTGGCTTTTGAACGGTAACAACCCGCTTCCCACACAGCGATCGACTCCTATGATGGATGACTTCTCTGTAGGGGCCTAAGTACAACGAAGGCATTCCGTTATGAACAACCTACAGAGCTTGGTTACTATTTGCAAGTGAGTAGTAGGAGATTAGATTTGTATATAATATGATTCATCATGCAGCTTGAACGCTCAACTCACCATTGAAAACCATGGAAGCACTGTACAGCTGTTTCATCCTTGTTGGGAATCATCAGCAGTGCACATCCACCGAGCCCCCACGGGGACTCGAACCCGGGGTGAACGATTATGAATCGAACACCTTAACCGCAAGGCTATCCGGGCTGGCTCTCAACGGTTTGTTGAACATCTACACTACATGATATAGCACCCTTCCGTCACTGGCTTTTGAACGGTAACAACCCGCTTCCCACACAGCGATCGACTCCTATGATGGATGACTTCTCTGTAGGGGCCTAAGTACAACGAAGGCATTCCGTTATGAACAACCTACAGAGCTTGGTTACTATTTGCAAGTGAGTAGTAGGAGATTAGATTTGTATATAATATGATTCATCATGCAGCTTGAACGCTCAACTCACCATTGAAAACCATGGAAGCACTGTACAGCTGTTTCATCCTTGTTGGGAATCATCAGCAGTGCACATCCACCGAGCCCCCACGGGGACTCGAACCCGGGGTGAACGATTATGAATCGAACACCTTAACCGCAAGGCTATCCGGGCTGGCTCTCAACGGTTTGTTGAACATCTACACTACATGATATAGCACCCTTCCGTCACTGGCTTTTGAACGGTAACAACCCGCTTCCCACACAGCGATCGACTCCTATGATGGATGACTTCTCTGTAGGGGCCTAAGTACAACGAAGGCATTCCGTTATGAACAACCTACAGAGCTTGGTTACTATTTGCAAGTGAGTAGTAGGAGATTAGATTTGTATATAATATGATTCATCATGCAGCTTGAACGCTCAACTCACCATTGAAAACCATGGAAGCACTGTACAGCTGTTTCATCCTTGTTGGGAATCATCAGCAGTGCACATCCACCGAGCCCCCACGGGGACTCGAACCCGGGGTGAACGATTATGAATCGAACACCTTAACCGCAAGGCTATCCGGGCTGGCTCTCAACGGTTTGTTGAACATCTACACTACATGATATAGCACCCTTCCGTCACTGGCTTTTGAACGGTAACAACCCGCTTCCCACACAGCGATCGACTCCTATGATGGATGACTTCTCTGTAGGGGCCTAAGTACAACGAAGGCATTCCGTTATGAACAACCTACAGAGCTTGGTTACTATTTGCAAGTGAGTAGTAGGAGATTAGATTTGTATATAATATGATTCATCATGCAGCTTGAACGCTCAACTCACCATTGAAAACCATGGAAGCACTGTACAGCTGTTTCATCCTTGTTGGGAATCATCAGCAGTGCACATCCACCGAGCCCCCACGGGGACTCGAACCCGGGGTGAACGATTATGAATCGAACACCTTAACCGCAAGGCTATCCGGGCTGGCTCTCAACGGTTTGTTGAACATCTACACTACATGATATAGCACCCTTCCGTCACTGGCTTTTGAACGGTAACAACCCGCTTCCCACACAGCGATCGACTCCTATGATGGATGACTTCTCTGTAGGGGCCTAAGTACAACGAAGGCATTCCGTTATGAACAACCTACAGAGCTTGGTTACTATTTGCAAGTGAGTAGTAGGAGATTAGATTTGTATATAATATGATTCATCATGCAGCTTGAACGCTCAACTCACCATTGAAAACCATGGAAGCACTGTACAGCTGTTTCATCCTTGTTGGGAATCATCAGCAGTGCACATCCACCGAGCCCCCACGGGGACTCGAACCCGGGGTGAACGATTATGAATCGAACACCTTAACCGCAAGGCTATCCGGGCTGGCTCTCAACGGTTTGTTGAACATCTACACTACATGATATAGCACCCTTCCGTCACTGGCTTTTGAACGGTAACAACCCGCTTCCCACACAGCGATCGACTCCTATGATGGATGACTTCTCTGTAGGGGCCTAAGTACAACGAAGGCATTCCGTTATGAACAACCTACAGAGCTTGGTTACTATTTGCAAGTGAGTAGTAGGAGATTAGATTTGTATATAATATGATTCATCATGCAGCTTGAACGCTCAACTCACCATTGAAAACCATGGAAGCACTGTACAGCTGTTTCATCCTTGTTGGGAATCATCAGCAGTGCACATCCACCGAGCCCCCACGGGGACTCGAACCCGGGGTGAACGATTATGAATCGAACACCTTAACCGCAAGGCTATCCGGGCTGGCTCTCAACGGTTTGTTGAACATCTACACTACATGATATAGCACCCTTCCGTCACTGGCTTTTGAACGGTAACAACCCGCTTCCCACACAGCGATCGACTCCTATGATGGATGACTTCTCTGTAGGGGCCTAAGTACAACGAAGGCATTCCGTTATGAACAACCTACAGAGCTTGGTTACTATTTGCAAGTGAGTAGTAGGAGATTAGATTTGTATATAATATGATTCATCATGCAGCTTGAACGCTCAACTCACCATTGAAAACCATGGAAGCACTGTACAGCTGTTTCATCCTTGTTGGGAATCATCAGCAGTGCACATCCACCGAGCCCCCACGGGGACTCGAACCCGGGGTGAACGATTATGAATCGAACACCTTAACCGCAAGGCTATCCGGGCTGGCTCTCAACGGTTTGTTGAACATCTACACTACATGATATAGCACCCTTCCGTCACTGGCTTTTGAACGGTAACAACCCGCTTCCCACACAGCGATCGACTCCTATGATGGATGACTTCTCTGTAGGGGCCTAAGTACAACGAAGGCATTCCGTTATGAACAACCTACAGAGCTTGGTTACTATTTGCAAGTGAGTAGTAGGAGATTAGATTTGTATATAATATGATTCATCATGCAGCTTGAACGCTCAACTCACCATTGAAAACCATGGAAGCACTGTACAGCTGTTTCATCCTTGTTGGGAATCATCAGCAGTGCACATCCACCGAGCCCCCACGGGGACTCGAACCCGGGGTGAACGATTATGAATCGAACACCTTAACCGCAAGGCTATCCGGGCTGGCTCTCAACGGTTTGTTGAACATCTACACTACATGATATAGCACCCTTCCGTCACTGGCTTTTGAACGGTAACAACCCGCTTCCCACACAGCGATCGACTCCTATGATGGATGACTTCTCTGTAGGGGCCTAAGTACAACGAAGGCATTCCGTTATGAACAACCTACAGAGCTTGGTTACTATTTGCAAGTGAGTAGTAGGAGATTAGATTTGTATATAATATGATTCATCATGCAGCTTGAACGCTCAACTCACCATTGAAAACCATGGAAGCACTGTACAGCTGTTTCATCCTTGTTGGGAATCATCAGCAGTGCACATCCACCGAGCCCCCACGGGGACTCGAACCCGGGGTGAACGATTATGAATCGAACACCTTAACCGCAAGGCTATCCGGGCTGGCTCTCAACGGTTTGTTGAACATCTACACTACATGATATAGCACCCTTCCGTCACTGGCTTTTGAACGGTAACAACCCGCTTCCCACACAGCGATCGACTCCTATGATGGATGACTTCTCTGTAGGGGCCTAAGTACAACGAAGGCATTCCGTTATGAACAACCTACAGAGCTTGGTTACTATTTGCAAGTGAGTAGTAGGAGATTAGATTTGTATATAATATGATTCATCATGCAGCTTGAACGCTCAACTCACCATTGAAAACCATGGAAGCACTGTACAGCTGTTTCATCCTTGTTGGGAATCATCAGCAGTGCACATCCACCGAGCCCCCACGGGGACTCGAACCCGGGGTGAACGATTATGAATCGAACACCTTAACCGCAAGGCTATCCGGGCTGGCTCTCAACGGTTTGTTGAACATCTACACTACATGATATAGCACCCTTCCGTCACTGGCTTTTGAACGGTAACAACCCGCTTCCCACACAGCGATCGACTCCTATGATGGATGACTTCTCTGTAGGGGCCTAAGTACAACGAAGGCATTCCGTTATGAACAACCTACAGAGCTTGGTTACTATTTGCAAGTGAGTAGTAGGAGATTAGATTTGTATATAATATGATTCATCATGCAGCTTGAACGCTCAACTCACCATTGAAAACCATGGAAGCACTGTACAGCTGTTTCATCCTTGTTGGGAATCATCAGCAGTGCACATCCACCGAGCCCCCACGGGGACTCGAACCCGGGGTGAACGATTATGAATCGAACACCTTAACCGCAAGGCTATCCGGGCTGGCTCTCAACGGTTTGTTGAACATCTACACTACATGATATAGCACCCTTCCGTCACTGGCTTTTGAACGGTAACAACCCGCTTCCCACACAGCGATCGACTCCTATGATGGATGACTTCTCTGTAGGGGCCTAAGTACAACGAAGGCATTCCGTTATGAACAACCTACAGAGCTTGGTTACTATTTGCAAGTGAGTAGTAGGAGATTAGATTTGTATATAATATGATTCATCATGCAGCTTGAACGCTCAACTCACCATTGAAAACCATGGAAGCACTGTACAGCTGTTTCATCCTTGTTGGGAATCATCAGCAGTGCACATCCACCGAGCCCCCACGGGGACTCGAACCCGGGGTGAACGATTATGAATCGAACACCTTAACCGCAAGGCTATCCGGGCTGGCTCTCAACGGTTTGTTGAACATCTACACTACATGATATAGCACCCTTCCGTCACTGGCTTTTGAACGGTAACAACCCGCTTCCCACACAGCGATCGACTCCTATGATGGATGACTTCTCTGTAGGGGCCTAAGTACAACGAAGGCATTCCGTTATGAACAACCTACAGAGCTTGGTTACTATTTGCAAGTGAGTAGTAGGAGATTAGATTTGTATATAATATGATTCATCATGCAGCTTGAACGCTCAACTCACCATTGAAAACCATGGAAGCACTGTACAGCTGTTTCATCCTTGTTGGGAATCATCAGCAGTGCACATCCACCGAGCCCCCACGGGGACTCGAACCCGGGGTGAACGATTATGAATCGAACACCTTAACCGCAAGGCTATCCGGGCTGGCTCTCAACGGTTTGTTGAACATCTACACTACATGATATAGCACCCTTCCGTCACTGGCTTTTGAACGGTAACAACCCGCTTCCCACACAGCGATCGACTCCTATGATGGATGACTTCTCTGTAGGGGCCTAAGTACAACGAAGGCATTCCGTTATGAACAACCTACAGAGCTTGGTTACTATTTGCAAGTGAGTAGTAGGAGATTAGATTTGTATATAATATGATTCATCATGCAGCTTGAACGCTCAACTCACCATTGAAAACCATGGAAGCACTGTACAGCTGTTTCATCCTTGTTGGGAATCATCAGCAGTGCACATCCACCGAGCCCCCACGGGGACTCGAACCCGGGGTGAACGATTATGAATCGAACACCTTAACCGCAAGGCTATCCGGGCTGGCTCTCAACGGTTTGTTGAACATCTACACTACATGATATAGCACCCTTCCGTCACTGGCTTTTGAACGGTAACAACCCGCTTCCCACACAGCGATCGACTCCTATGATGGATGACTTCTCTGTAGGGGCCTAAGTACAACGAAGGCATTCCGTTATGAACAACCTACAGAGCTTGGTTACTATTTGCAAGTGAGTAGTAGGAGATTAGATTTGTATATAATATGATTCATCATGCAGCTTGAACGCTCAACTCACCATTGAAAACCATGGAAGCACTGTACAGCTGTTTCATCCTTGTTGGGAATCATCAGCAGTGCACATCCACCGAGCCCCCACGGGGACTCGAACCCGGGGTGAACGATTATGAATCGAACACCTTAACCGCAAGGCTATCCGGGCTGGCTCTCAACGGTTTGTTGAACATCTACACTACATGATATAGCACCCTTCCGTCACTGGCTTTTGAACGGTAACAACCCGCTTCCCACACAGCGATCGACTCCTATGATGGATGACTTCTCTGTAGGGGCCTAAGTACAACGAAGGCATTCCGTTATGAACAACCTACAGAGCTTGGTTACTATTTGCAAGTGAGTAGTAGGAGATTAGATTTGTATATAATATGATTCATCATGCAGCTTGAACGCTCAACTCACCATTGAAAACCATGGAAGCACTGTACAGCTGTTTCATCCTTGTTGGGAATCATCAGCAGTGCACATCCACCGAGCCCCCACGGGGACTCGAACCCGGGGTGAACGATTATGAATCGAACACCTTAACCGCAAGGCTATCCGGGCTGGCTCTCAACGGTTTGTTGAACATCTACACTACATGATATAGCACCCTTCCGTCACTGGCTTTTGAACGGTAACAACCCGCTTCCCACACAGCGATCGACTCCTATGATGGATGACTTCTCTGTAGGGGCCTAAGTACAACGAAGGCATTCCGTTATGAACAACCTACAGAGCTTGGTTACTATTTGCAAGTGAGTAGTAGGAGATTAGATTTGTATATAATATGATTCATCATGCAGCTTGAACGCTCAACTCACCATTGAAAACCATGGAAGCACTGTACAGCTGTTTCATCCTTGTTGGGAATCATCAGCAGTGCACATCCACCGAGCCCCCACGGGGACTCGAACCCGGGGTGAACGATTATGAATCGAACACCTTAACCGCAAGGCTATCCGGGCTGGCTCTCAACGGTTTGTTGAACATCTACACTACATGATATAGCACCCTTCCGTCACTGGCTTTTGAACGGTAACAACCCGCTTCCCACACAGCGATCGACTCCTATGATGGATGACTTCTCTGTAGGGGCCTAAGTACAACGAAGGCATTCCGTTATGAACAACCTACAGAGCTTGGTTACTATTTGCAAGTGAGTAGTAGGAGATTAGATTTGTATATAATATGATTCATCATGCAGCTTGAACGCTCAACTCACCATTGAAAACCATGGAAGCACTGTACAGCTGTTTCATCCTTGTTGGGAATCATCAGCAGTGCACATCCACCGAGCCCCCACGGGGACTCGAACCCGGGGTGAACGATTATGAATCGAACACCTTAACCGCAAGGCTATCCGGGCTGGCTCTCAACGGTTTGTTGAACATCTACACTACATGATATAGCACCCTTCCGTCACTGGCTTTTGAACGGTAACAACCCGCTTCCCACACAGCGATCGACTCCTATGATGGATGACTTCTCTGTAGGGGCCTAAGTACAACGAAGGCATTCCGTTATGAACAACCTACAGAGCTTGGTTACTATTTGCAAGTGAGTAGTAGGAGATTAGATTTGTATATAATATGATTCATCATGCAGCTTGAACGCTCAACTCACCATTGAAAACCATGGAAGCACTGTACAGCTGTTTCATCCTTGTTGGGAATCATCAGCAGTGCACATCCACCGAGCCCCCACGGGGACTCGAACCCGGGGTGAACGATTATGAATCGAACACCTTAACCGCAAGGCTATCCGGGCTGGCTCTCAACGGTTTGTTGAACATCTACACTACATGATATAGCACCCTTCCGTCACTGGCTTTTGAACGGTAACAACCCGCTTCCCACACAGCGATCGACTCCTATGATGGATGACTTCTCTGTAGGGGCCTAAGTACAACGAAGGCATTCCGTTATGAACAACCTACAGAGCTTGGTTACTATTTGCAAGTGAGTAGTAGGAGATTAGATTTGTATATAATATGATTCATCATGCAGCTTGAACGCTCAACTCACCATTGAAAACCATGGAAGCACTGTACAGCTGTTTCATCCTTGTTGGGAATCATCAGCAGTGCACATCCACCGAGCCCCCACGGGGACTCGAACCCGGGGTGAACGATTATGAATCGAACACCTTAACCGCAAGGCTATCCGGGCTGGCTCTCAACGGTTTGTTGAACATCTACACTACATGATATAGCACCCTTCCGTCACTGGCTTTTGAACGGTAACAACCCGCTTCCCACACAGCGATCGACTCCTATGATGGATGACTTCTCTGTAGGGGCCTAAGTGCAACGAAGGCATTCCGTTATGAACAACCTACAGAGCTTGGTTACTATTTGCAAGTGAGTAGTAGGAGATTAGATTTGTATATAATATGATTCATCATGCAGCTTGAACGCTCAACTCACCATTGAAAACCATGGAAGCACTGTACAGCTGTTTCATCCTTGTTGGGAATCATCAGCAGTGCACATCCACCGAGCCCCCACGGGGACTCGAACCCGGGGTGAACGATTATGAATCGAACACCTTAACCGCAAGGCTATCCGGGCTGGCTCTCAACGGTTTGTTGAACATCTACACTACATGATATAGCACCCTTCCGTCACTGGCTTTTGAACGGTAACAACCCGCTTCCCACACAGCGATCGACTCCTATGATGGATGACTTCTCTGTAGGGGCCTAAGTACAACGAAGGCATTCCGTTATGAACAACCTACAGAGCTTGGTTACTATTTGCAAGTGAGTAGTAGGAGATTAGATTTGTATATAATATGATTCATCATGCAGCTTGAACGCTCAACTCACCATTGAAAACCATGGAAGCACTGTACAGCTGTTTCATCCTTGTTGGGAATCATCAGCAGTGCACATCCACCGAGCCCCCACGGGGACTCGAACCCGGGGTGAACGATTATGAATCGAACACCTTAACCGCAAGGCTATCCGGGCTGGCTCTCAACGGTTTGTTGAACATCTACACTACATGATATAGCACCCTTCCGTCACTGGCTTTTGAACGGTAACAACCCGCTTCCCACACAGCGATCGACTCCTATGATGGATGACTTCTCTGTAGGGGCCTAAGTACAACGAAGGCATTCCGTTATGAACAACCTACAGAGCTTGGTTACTATTTGCAAGTGAGTAGTAGGAGATTAGATTTGTATATAATATGATTCATCATGCAGCTTGAACGCTCAACTCACCATTGAAAACCATGGAAGCACTGTACAGCTGTTTCATCCTTGTTGGGAATCATCAGCAGTGCACATCCACCGAGCCCCCACGGGGACTCGAACCCGGGGTGAACGATTATGAATCGAACACCTTAACCGCAAGGCTATCCGGGCTGGCTCTCAACGGTTTGTTGAACATCTACACTACATGATATAGCACCCTTCCGTCACTGGCTTTTGAACGGTAACAACCCGCTTCCCACACAGCGATCGACTCCTATGATGGATGACTTCTCTGTAGGGGCCTAAGTACAACGAAGGCATTCCGTTATGAACAACCTACAGAGCTTGGTTACTATTTGCAAGTGAGTAGTAGGAGATTAGATTTGTATATAATATGATTCATCATGCAGCTTGAACGCTCAACTCACCATTGAAAACCATGGAAGCACTGTACAGCTGTTTCATCCTTGTTGGGAATCATCAGCAGTGCACATCCACCGAGCCCCCACGGGGACTCGAACCCGGGGTGAACGATTATGAATCGAACACCTTAACCGCAAGGCTATCCGGGCTGGCTCTCAACGGTTTGTTGAACATCTACACTACATGATATAGCACCCTTCCGTCACTGGCTTTTGAACGGTAACAACCCGCTTCCCACACAGCGATCGACTCCTATGATGGATGACTTCTCTGTAGGGGCCTAAGTACAACGAAGGCATTCCGTTATGAACAACCTACAGAGCTTGGTTACTATTTGCAAGTGAGTAGTAGGAGATTAGATTTGTATATAATATGATTCATCATGCAGCTTGAACGCTCAACTCACCATTGAAAACCATGGAAGCACTGTACAGCTGTTTCATCCTTGTTGGGAATCATCAGCAGTGCACATCCACCGAGCCCCCACGGGGACTCGAACCCGGGGTGAACGATTATGAATCGAACACCTTAACCGCAAGGCTATCCGGGCTGGCTCTCAACGGTTTGTTGAACATCTACACTACATGATATAGCACCCTTCCGTCACTGGCTTTTGAACGGTAACAACCCGCTTCCCACACAGCGATCGACTCCTATGATGGATGACTTCTCTGTAGGGGCCTAAGTACAACGAAGGCATTCCGTTATGAACAACCTACAGAGCTTGGTTACTATTTGCAAGTGAGTAGTAGGAGATTAGATTTGTATATAATATGATTCATCATGCAGCTTGAACGCTCAACTCACCATTGAAAACCATGGAAGCACTGTACAGCTGTTTCATCCTTGTTGGGAATCATCAGCAGTGCACATCCACCGAGCCCCCACGGGGACTCGAACCCGGGGTGAACGATTATGAATCGAACACCTTAACCGCAAGGCTATCCGGGCTGGCTCTCAACGGTTTGTTGAACATCTACACTACATGATATAGCACCCTTCCGTCACTGGCTTTTGAACGGTAACAACCCGCTTCCCACACAGCGATCGACTCCTATGATGGATGACTTCTCTGTAGGGGCCTAAGTACAACGAAGGCATTCCGTTATGAACAACCTACAGAGCTTGGTTACTATTTGCAAGTGAGTAGTAGGAGATTAGATTTGTATATAATATGATTCATCATGCAGCTTGAACGCTCAACTCACCATTGAAAACCATGGAAGCACTGTACAGCTGTTTCATCCTTGTTGGGAATCATCAGCAGTGCACATCCACCGAGCCCCCACGGGGACTCGAACCCGGGGTGAACGATTATGAATCGAACACCTTAACCGCAAGGCTATCCGGGCTGGCTCTCAACGGTTTGTTGAACATCTACACTACATGATATAGCACCCTTCCGTCACTGGCTTTTGAACGGTAACAACCCGCTTCCCACACAGCGATCGACTCCTATGATGGATGACTTCTCTGTAGGGGCCTAAGTACAACGAAGGCATTCCGTTATGAACAACCTACAGAGCTTGGTTACTATTTGCAAGTGAGTAGTAGGAGATTAGATTTGTATATAATATGATTCATCATGCAGCTTGAACGCTCAACTCACCATTGAAAACCATGGAAGCACTGTACAGCTGTTTCATCCTTGTTGGGAATCATCAGCAGTGCACATCCACCGAGCCCCCACGGGGACTCGAACCCGGGGTGAACGATTATGAATCGAACACCTTAACCGCAAGGCTATCCGGGCTGGCTCTCAACGGTTTGTTGAACATCTACACTACATGATATAGCACCCTTCCGTCACTGGCTTTTGAACGGTAACAACCCGCTTCCCACACAGCGATCGACTCCTATGATGGATGACTTCTCTGTAGGGGCCTAAGTAGCAACGAAGGCATTCCGTTATGAACAACCTACAGAGCTTGGTTACTATTTGCAAGTGAGTAGTAGGAGATTAGATTTGTATATAATATGATTCATCATGCAGCTTGAACGCTCAACTCACCATTGAAAACCATGGAAGCACTGTACAGCTGTTTCATCCTTGTTGGGAATCATCAGCAGTGCACATCCACCGAGCCCCCACGGGGACTCGAACCCGGGGTGAACGATTATGAATCGAACACCTTAACCGCAAGGCTATCCGGGCTGGCTCTCAACGGTTTGTTGAACATCTACACTACATGATATAGCACCCTTCCGTCACTGGCTTTTGAACGGTAACAACCCGCTTCCCACACAGCGATCGACTCCTATGATGGATGACTTCTCTGTAGGGGCCTAAGTACAACGAAGGCATTCCGTTATGAACAACCTACAGAGCTTGGTTACTATTTGCAAGTGAGTAGTAGGAGATTAGATTTGTATATAATATGATTCATCATGCAGCTTGAACGCTCAACTCACCATTGAAAACCATGGAAGCACTGTACAGCTGTTTCATCCTTGTTGGGAATCATCAGCAGTGCACATCCACCGAGCCCCCACGGGGACTCGAACCCGGGGTGAACGATTATGAATCGAACACCTTAACCGCAAGGCTATCCGGGCTGGCTCTCAACGGTTTGTTGAACATCTACACTACATGATATAGCACCCTTCCGTCACTGGCTTTTGAACGGTAACAACCCGCTTCCCACACAGCGATCGACTCCTATGATGGATGACTTCTCTGTAGGGGCCTAAGTACAACGAAGGCATTCCGTTATGAACAACCTACAGAGCTTGGTTACTATTTGCAAGTGAGTAGTAGGAGATTAGATTTGTATATAATATGATTCATCATGCAGCTTGAACGCTCAACTCACCATTGAAAACCATGGAAGCACTGTACAGCTGTTTCATCCTTGTTGGGAATCATCAGCAGTGCACATCCACCGAGCCCCCACGGGGACTCGAACCCGGGGTGAACGATTATGAATCGAACACCTTAACCGCAAGGCTATCCGGGCTGGCTCTCAACGGTTTGTTGAACATCTACACTACATGATATAGCACCCTTCCGTCACTGGCTTTTGAACGGTAACAACCCGCTTCCCACACAGCGATCGACTCCTATGATGGATGACTTCTCTGTAGGGGCCTAAGTACAACGAAGGCATTCCGTTATGAACAACCTACAGAGCTTGGTTACTATTTGCAAGTGAGTAGTAGGAGATTAGATTTGTATATAATATGATTCATCATGCAGCTTGAACGCTCAACTCACCATTGAAAACCATGGAAGCACTGTACAGCTGTTTCATCCTTGTTGGGAATCATCAGCAGTGCACATCCACCGAGCCCCCACGGGGACTCGAACCCGGGGTGAACGATTATGAATCGAACACCTTAACCGCAAGGCTATCCGGGCTGGCTCTCAACGGTTTGTTGAACATCTACACTACATGATATAGCACCCTTCCGTCACTGGCTTTTGAACGGTAACAACCCGCTTCCCACACAGCGATCGACTCCTATGATGGATGACTTCTCTGTAGGGGCCTAAGTACAACGAAGGCATTCCGTTATGAACAACCTACAGAGCTTGGTTACTATTTGCAAGTGAGTAGTAGGAGATTAGATTTGTATATAATATGATTCATCATGCAGCTTGAACGCTCAACTCACCATTGAAAACCATGGAAGCACTGTACAGCTGTTTCATCCTTGTTGGGAATCATCAGCAGTGCACATCCACCGAGCCCCCACGGGGACTCGAACCCGGGGTGAACGATTATGAATCGAACACCTTAACCGCAAGGCTATCCGGGCTGGCTCTCAACGGTTTGTTGAACATCTACACTACATGATATAGCACCCTTCCGTCACTGGCTTTTGAACGGTAACAACCCGCTTCCCACACAGCGATCGACTCCTATGATGGATGACTTCTCTGTAGGGGCCTAAGTACAACGAAGGCATTCCGTTATGAACAACCTACAGAGCTTGGTTACTATTTGCAAGTGAGTAGTAGGAGATTAGATTTGTATATAATATGATTCATCATGCAGCTTGAACGCTCAACTCACCATTGAAAACCATGGAAGCACTGTACAGCTGTTTCATCCTTGTTGGGAATCATCAGCAGTGCACATCCACCGAGCCCCCACGGGGACTCGAACCCGGGGTGAACGATTATGAATCGAACACCTTAACCGCAAGGCTATCCGGGCTGGCTCTCAACGGTTTGTTGAACATCTACACTACATGATATAGCACCCTTCCGTCACTGGCTTTTGAACGGTAACAACCCGCTTCCCACACAGCGATCGACTCCTATGATGGATGACTTCTCTGTAGGGGCCTAAGTACAACGAAGGCATTCCGTTATGAACAACCTACAGAGCTTGGTTACTATTTGCAAGTGAGTAGTAGGAGATTAGATTTGTATATAATATGATTCATCATGCAGCTTGAACGCTCAACTCACCATTGAAAACCATGGAAGCACTGTACAGCTGTTTCATCCTTGTTGGGAATCATCAGCAGTGCACATCCACCGAGCCCCCACGGGGACTCGAACCCGGGGTGAACGATTATGAATCGAACACCTTAACCGCAAGGCTATCCGGGCTGGCTCTCAACGGTTTGTTGAACATCTACACTACATGATATAGCACCCTTCCGTCACTGGCTTTTGAACGGTAACAACCCGCTTCCCACACAGCGATCGACTCCTATGATGGATGACTTCTCTGTAGGGGCCTAAGTACAACGAAGGCATTCCGTTATGAACAACCTACAGAGCTTGGTTACTATTTGCAAGTGAGTAGTAGGAGATTAGATTTGTATATAATATGATTCATCATGCAGCTTGAACGCTCAACTCACCATTGAAAACCATGGAAGCACTGTACAGCTGTTTCATCCTTGTTGGGAATCATCAGCAGTGCACATCCACCGAGCCCCCACGGGGACTCGAACCCGGGGTGAACGATTATGAATCGAACACCTTAACCGCAAGGCTATCCGGGCTGGCTCTCAACGGTTTGTTGAACATCTACACTACATGATATAGCACCCTTCCGTCACTGGCTTTTGAACGGTAACAACCCGCTTCCCACACAGCGATCGACTCCTATGATGGATGACTTCTCTGTAGGGGCCTAAGTACAACGAAGGCATTCCGTTATGAACAACCTACAGAGCTTGGTTACTATTTGCAAGTGAGTAGTAGGAGATTAGATTTGTATATAATATGATTCATCATGCAGCTTGAACGCTCAACTCACCATTGAAAACCATGGAAGCACTGTACAGCTGTTTCATCCTTGTTGGGAATCATCAGCAGTGCACATCCACCGAGCCCCCACGGGGACTCGAACCCGGGGTGAACGATTATGAATCGAACACCTTAACCGCAAGGCTATCCGGGCTGGCTCTCAACGGTTTGTTGAACATCTACACTACATGATATAGCACCCTTCCGTCACTGGCTTTTGAACGGTAACAACCCGCTTCCCACACAGCGATCGACTCCTATGATGGATGACTTCTCTGTAGGGGCCTAAGTACAACGAAGGCATTCCGTTATGAACAACCTACAGAGCTTGGTTACTATTTGCAAGTGAGTAGTAGGAGATTAGATTTGTATATAATATGATTCATCATGCAGCTTGAACGCTCAACTCACCATTGAAAACCATGGAAGCACTGTACAGCTGTTTCATCCTTGTTGGGAATCATCAGCAGTGCACATCCACCGAGCCCCCACGGGGACTCGAACCCGGGGTGAACGATTATGAATCGAACACCTTAACCGCAAGGCTATCCGGGCTGGCTCTCAACGGTTTGTTGAACATCTACACTACATGATATAGCACCCTTCCGTCACTGGCTTTTGAACGGTAACAACCCGCTTCCCACACAGCGATCGACTCCTATGATGGATGACTTCTCTGTAGGGGCCTAAGTACAACGAAGGCATTCCGTTATGAACAACCTACAGAGCTTGGTTACTATTCGCTGTGTGGGAAGCGGGTTGTTACCGTTCAAAAGCCAGTGACGGAAGGGTGCTATATCATGTAGTGTAGATGTTCAACAAACCGTTGAGAGCCAGCCCGGATAGCCTTGCGGTTAAGGTGTTCGATTCATAATCGTTCACCCCGGGTTCGAGTCCCCGTGGGGGCTCGGTGGATGTGCACTGCTGATGATTCCCAACAAGGATGAAACAGCTGTACAGTGCTTCCATGGTTTTCAATGGTGAGTTGAGCGTTCAAGCTGCATGATGAATCATATTATATACAAATCTAATCTCCTACTACTCACTTGCAAATAGTAACCAAGCTCTGTAGGTTGTTCATAACGGAATGCCTTCGTTGTACTTAGGCCCCTACAGAGAAGTCATCCATCATAGGAGTCGATCGCTGTGTGGGAAGCGGGTTGTTACCGTTCAAAAGCCAGTGACGGAAGGGTGCTATATCATGTAGTGTAGATGTTCAACAAACCGTTGAGAGCCAGCCCGGATAGCCTTGCGGTTAAGGTGTTCGATTCATAATCGTTCACCCCGGGTTCGAGTCCCCGTGGGGGCTCGGTGGATGTGCACTGCTGATGATCCCCAACAAGGATGAAACAGCTGTACAGTGCTTCCATGGTTTTCAATGGTGAGTTGAGCGTTCAAGCTGCATGATGAATCATATTATATACAAATCTAATCTCCTACTACTCACTTGCAAATAGTAACCAAGCTCTGTAGGTTGTTCATAACGGAATGCCTTCGTTGTACTTAGGCCCCTACAGAGAAGTCATCCATCATAGGAGTCGATCGCTGTGTGGGAAGCGGGTTGTTACCGTTCAAAAGCCAGTGACGGAAGGGTGTTATATCATGTAGTGTAGATGTTCAACAAACCGTTGAGAGCCAGCCCGGATAGCCTTGCGGTTAAGGTGTTCGATTCATAATCGTTCACCCCGGGTTCGAGTCCCCGTGGGGGCTCGGTGGATGTGCACTGCTGATGATTCCCAACAAGGATGAAACAGCTGTACAGTGCTTCCATGGTTTTCAATGGTGAGTTGAGCGTTCAAGCTGCATGATGAATCATATTATATACAAATCTAATCTCCTACTACTCACTTGCAAATAGTAACCAAGCTCTGTAGGTTGTTCATAACGGAATGCCTTCGTTGTACTTAGGCCCCTACAGAGAAGTCATCCATCATAGGAGTCGATCGCTGTGTGGGAAGCGGGTTGTTACCGTTCAAAAGCCAGTGACGGAAGGGTGCTATATCATGTAGTGTAGATGTTCAACAAACCGTTGAGAGCCAGCCCGGATAGCCTTGCGGTTAAGGTGTTCGATTCATAATCGTTCACCCCGGGTTCGAGTCCCCGTGGGGGCTCGGTGGATGTGCACTGCTGATGATTCCCAACAAGGATGAAACAGCTGTACAGTGCTTCCATGGTTTTCAATGGTGAGTTGAGCGTTCAAGCTGCATGATGAATCATATTATATACAAATCTAATCTCCTACTACTCACTTGCAAATAGTAACCAAGCTCTGTAGGTTGTTCATAACGGAATGCCTTCGTTGTACTTAGGCCCCTACAGAGAAGTCATCCATCATAGGAGTCGATCGCTGTGTGGGAAGCGGGTTGTTACCGTTCAAAAGCCAGTGACGGAAGGGTGCTATATCATGTAGTGTAGATGTTCAACAAACCGTTGAGAGCCAGCCCGGATAGCCTTGCGGTTAAGGTGTTCGATTCATAATCGTTCACCCCGGGTTCGAGTCCCCGTGGGGGCTCGGTGGATGTGCACTGCTGATGATTCCCAACAAGGATGAAACAGCTGTACAGTGCTTCCATGGTTTTCAATGGTGAGTTGAGCGTTCAAGCTGCATGATGAATCATATTATATACAAATCTAATCTCCTACTACTCACTTGCAAATAGTAACCAAGCTCTGTAGGTTGTTCATAACGGAATGCCTTCGTTGTACTTAGGCCCCTACAGAGAAGTCATCCATCATAGGAGTCGATCGCTGTGTGGGAAGCGGGTTGTTACCGTTCAAAAGCCAGTGACGGAAGGGTGCTATATCATGTAGTGTAGATGTTCAACAAACCGTTGAGAGCCAGCCCGGATAGCCTTGCGGTTAAGGTGTTCGATTCATAATCGTTCACCCCGGGTTCGAGTCCCCGTGGGGGCTCGGTGGATGTGCACTGCTGATGATTCCCAACAAGGATGAAACAGCTGTACAGTGCTTCCATGGTTTTCAATGGTGAGTTGAGCGTTCAAGCTGCATGATGAATCATATTATATACAAATCTAATCTCCTACTACTCACTTGCAAATAGTAACCAAGCTCTGTAGGTTGTTCATAACGGAATGCCTTCGTTGTACTTAGGCCCCTACAGAGAAGTCATCCATCATAGGAGTCGATCGCTGTGTGGGAAGCGGGTTGTTACCGTTCAAAAGCCAGTGACGGAAGGGTGCTATATCATGTAGTGTAGATGTTCAACAAACCGTTGAGAGCCAGCCCGGATAGCCTTGCGGTTAAGGTGTTCGATTCATAATCGTTCACCCCGGGTTCGAGTCCCCGTGGGGGCTCGGTGGATGTGCACTGCTGATGATTCCCAACAAGGATGAAACAGCTGTACAGTGCTTCCATGGTTTTCAATGGTGAGTTGAGCGTTCAAGCTGCATGATGAATCATATTATATACAAATCTAATCTCCTACTACTCACTTGCAAATAGTAACCAAGCTCTGTAGGTTGTTCATAACGGAATGCCTTCGTTGTACTTAGGCCCCTACAGAGAAGTCATCCATCATAGGAGTCGATCGCTGTGTGGGAAGCGGGTTGTTACCGTTCAAAAGCCAGTGACGGAAGGGTGCTATATCATGTAGTGTAGATGTTCAACAAACCGTTGAGAGCCAGCCCGGATAGCCTTGCGGTTAAGGTGTTCGATTCATAATCGTTCACCCCGGGTTCGAGTCCCCGTGGGGGCTCGGTGGATGTGCACTGCTGATGATTCCCAACAAGGATGAAACAGCTGTACAGTGCTTCCATGGTTTTCAATGGTGAGTTGAGCGTTCAAGCTGCATGATGAATCATATTATATACAAATCTAATCTCCTACTACTCACTTGCAAATAGTAACCAAGCTCTGTAGGTTGTTCATAACGGAATGCCTTCGTTGTACTTAGGCCCCTACAGAGAAGTCATCCATCATAGGAGTCGATCGCTGTGTGGGAAGCGGGTTGTTACCGTTCAAAAGCCAGTGACGGAAGGGTGCTATATCATGTAGTGTAGATGTTCAACAAACCGTTGAGAGCCAGCCCGGATAGCCTTGCGGTTAAGGTGTTCGATTCATAATCGTTCACCCCGGGTTCGAGTCCCCGTGGGGGCTCGGTGGATGTGCACTGCTGATGATTCCCAACAAGGATGAAACAGCTGTACAGTGCTTCCATGGTTTTCAATGGTGAGTTGAGCGTTCAAGCTGCATGATGAATCATATTATATACAAATCTAATCTCCTACTACTCACTTGCAAATAGTAACCAAGCTCTGTAGGTTGTTCATAACGGAATGCCTTCGTTGTACTTAGGCCCCTACAGAGAAGTCATCCATCATAGGAGTCGATCGCTGTGTGGGAAGCGGGTTGTTACCGTTCAAAAGCCAGTGACGGAAGGGTGCTATATCATGTAGTGTAGATGTTCAACAAACCGTTGAGAGCCAGCCCGGATAGCCTTGCGGTTAAGGTGTTCGATTCATAATCGTTCACCCCGGGTTCGAGTCCCCGTGGGGGCTCGGTGGATGTGCACTGCTGATGATTCCCAACAAGGATGAAACAGCTGTACAGTGCTTCCATGGTTTTCAATGGTGAGTTGAGCGTTCAAGCTGCATGATGAATCATATTATATACAAATCTAATCTCCTACTACTCACTTGCAAATAGTAACCAAGCTCTGTAGGTTGTTCATAACGGAATGCCTTCGTTGTACTTAGGCCCCTACAGAGAAGTCATCCATCATAGGAGTCGATCGCTGTGTGGGAAGCGGGTTGTTACCGTTCAAAAGCCAGTGACGGAAGGGTGCTATATCATGTAGTGTAGATGTTCAACAAACCGTTGAGAGCCAGCCCGGATAGCCTTGCGGTTAAGGTGTTCGATTCATAATCGTTCACCCCGGGTTCGAGTCCCCGTGGGGGCTCGGTGGATGTGCACTGCTGATGATTCCCAACAAGGATGAAACAGCTGTACAGTGCTTCCATGGTTTTCAATGGTGAGTTGAGCGTTCAAGCTGCATGATGAATCATATTATATACAAATCTAATCTCCTACTACTCACTTGCAAATAGTAACCAAGCTCTGTAGGTTGTTCATAACGGAATGCCTTCGTTGTACTTAGGCCCCTACAGAGAAGTCATCCATCATAGGAGTCGATCGCTGTGTGGGAAGCGGGTTGTTACCGTTCAAAAGCCAGTGACGGAAGGGTGCTATATCATGTAGTGTAGATGTTCAACAAACCGTTGAGAGCCAGCCCGGATAGCCTTGCGGTTAAGGTGTTCGATTCATAATCGTTCACCCCGGGTTCGAGTCCCCGTGGGGGCTCGGTGGATGTGCACTGCTGATGATTCCCAACAAGGATGAAACAGCTGTACAGTGCTTCCATGGTTTTCAATGGTGAGTTGAGCGTTCAAGCTGCATGATGAATCATATTATATACAAATCTAATCTCCTACTACTCACTTGCAAATAGTAACCAAGCTCTGTAGGTTGTTCATAACGGAATGCCTTCGTTGTACTTAGGCCCCTACAGAGAAGTCATCCATCATAGGAGTCGATCGCTGTGTGGGAAGCGGGTTGTTACCGTTCAAAAGCCAGTGACGGAAGGGTGCTATATCATGTAGTGTAGATGTTCAACAAACCGTTGAGAGCCAGCCCGGATAGCCTTGCGGTTAAGGTGTTCGATTCATAATCGTTCACCCCGGGTTCGAGTCCCCGTGGGGGCTCGGTGGATGTGCACTGCTGATGATTCCCAACAAGGATGAAACAGCTGTACAGTGCTTCCATGGTTTTCAATGGTGAGTTGAGCGTTCAAGCTGCATGATGAATCATATTATATACAAATCTAATCTCCTACTACTCACTTGCAAATAGTAACCAAGCTCTGTAGGTTGTTCATAACGGAATGCCTTCGTTGTACTTAGGCCCCTACAGAGAAGTCATCCATCATAGGAGTCGATCGCTGTGTGGGAAGCGGGTTGTTACCGTTCAAAAGCCAGTGACGGAAGGGTGCTATATCATGTAGTGTAGATGTTCAACAAACCGTTGAGAGCCAGCCCGGATAGCCTTGCGGTTAAGGTGTTCGATTCATAATCGTTCACCCCGGGTTCGAGTCCCCGTGGGGGCTCGGTGGATGTGCACTGCTGATGATTCCCAACAAGGATGAAACAGCTGTACAGTGCTTCCATGGTTTTCAATGGTGAGTTGAGCGTTCAAGCTGCATGATGAATCATATTATATACAAATCTAATCTCCTACTACTCACTTGCAAATAGTAACCAAGCTCTGTAGGTTGTTCATAACGGAATGCCTTCGTTGTACTTAGGCCCCTACAGAGAAGTCATCCATCATAGGAGTCGATCGCTGTGTGGGAAGCGGGTTGTTACCGTTCAAAAGCCAGTGACGGAAGGGTGCTATATCATGTAGTGTAGATGTTCAACAAACCGTTGAGAGCCAGCCCGGATAGCCTTGCGGTTAAGGTGTTCGATTCATAATCGTTCACCCCGGGTTCGAGTCCCCGTGGGGGCTCGGTGGATGTGCACTGCTGATGATTCCCAACAAGGATGAAACAGCTGTACAGTGCTTCCATGGTTTTCAATGGTGAGTTGAGCGTTCAAGCTGCATGATGAATCATATTATATACAAATCTAATCTCCTACTACTCACTTGCAAATAGTAACCAAGCTCTGTAGGTTGTTCATAACGGAATGCCTTCGTTGTACTTAGGCCCCTACAGAGAAGTCATCCATCATAGGAGTCGATCGCTGTGTGGGAAGCGGGTTGTTACCGTTCAAAAGCCAGTGACGGAAGGGTGCTATATCATGTAGTGTAGATGTTCAACAAACCGTTGAGAGCCAGCCCGGATAGCCTTGCGGTTAAGGTGTTCGATTCATAATCGTTCACCCCGGGTTCGAGTCCCCGTGGGGGCTCGGTGGATGTGCACTGCTGATGATTCCCAACAAGGATGAAACAGCTGTACAGTGCTTCCATGGTTTTCAATGGTGAGTTGAGCGTTCAAGCTGCATGATGAATCATATTATATACAAATCTAATCTCCTACTACTCACTTGCAAATAGTAACCAAGCTCTGTAGGTTGTTCATAACGGAATGCCTTCGTTGTACTTAGGCCCCTACAGAGAAGTCATCCATCATAGGAGTCGATCGCTGTGTGGGAAGCGGGTTGTTACCGTTCAAAAGCCAGTGACGGAAGGGTGCTATATCATGTAGTGTAGATGTTCAACAAACCGTTGAGAGCCAGCCCGGATAGCCTTGCGGTTAAGGTGTTCGATTCATAATCGTTCACCCCGGGTTCGAGTCCCCGTGGGGGCTCGGTGGATGTGCACTGCTGATGATTCCCAACAAGGATGAAACAGCTGTACAGTGCTTCCATGGTTTTCAATGGTGAGTTGAGCGTTCAAGCTGCATGATGAATCATATTATATACAAATCTAATCTCCTACTACTCACTTGCAAATAGTAACCAAGCTCTGTAGGTTGTTCATAACGGAATGCCTTCGTTGTACTTAGGCCCCTACAGAGAAGTCATCCATCATAGGAGTCGATCGCTGTGTGGGAAGCGGGTTGTTACCGTTCAAAAGCCAGTGACGGAAGGGTGCTATATCATGTAGTGTAGATGTTCAACAAACCGTTGAGAGCCAGCCCGGATAGCCTTGCGGTTAAGGTGTTCGATTCATAATCGTTCACCCCGGGTTCGAGTCCCCGTGGGGGCTCGGTGGATGTGCACTGCTGATGATTCCCAACAAGGATGAAACAGCTGTACAGTGCTTCCATGGTTTTCAATGGTGAGTTGAGCGTTCAAGCTGCATGATGAATCATATTATATACAAATCTAATCTCCTACTACTCACTTGCAAATAGTAACCAAGCTCTGTAGGTTGTTCATAACGGAATGCCTTCGTTGTACTTAGGCCCCTACAGAGAAGTCATCCATCATAGGAGTCGATCGCTGTGTGGGAAGCGGGTTGTTACCGTTCAAAAGCCAGTGACGGAAGGGTGCTATATCATGTAGTGTAGATGTTCAACAAACCGTTGAGAGCCAGCCCGGATAGCCTTGCGGTTAAGGTGTTCGATTCATAATCGTTCACCCCGGGTTCGAGTCCCCGTGGGGGCTCGGTGGATGTGCACTGCTGATGATTCCCAACAAGGATGAAACAGCTGTACAGTGCTTCCATGGTTTTCAATGGTGAGTTGAGCGTTCAAGCTGCATGATGAATCATATTATATACAAATCTAATCTCCTACTACTCACTTGCAAATAGTAACCAAGCTCTGTAGGTTGTTCATAACGGAATGCCTTCGTTGTACTTAGGCCCCTACAGAGAAGTCATCCATCATAGGAGTCGATCGCTGTGTGGGAAGCGGGTTGTTACCGTTCAAAAGCCAGTGACGGAAGGGTGCTATATCATGTAGTGTAGATGTTCAACAAACCGTTGAGAGCCAGCCCGGATAGCCTTGCGGTTAAGGTGTTCGATTCATAATCGTTCACCCCGGGTTCGAGTCCCCGTGGGGGCTCGGTGGATGTGCACTGCTGATGATTCCCAACAAGGATGAAACAGCTGTACAGTGCTTCCATGGTTTTCAATGGTGAGTTGAGCGTTCAAGCTGCATGATGAATCATATTATATACAAATCTAATCTCCTACTACTCACTTGCAAATAGATAAGTTTTATTACCTGTGGAGTTACATCTCACCAGTTGGACAGACATTTGATGAAATGTCATCGCGCATGCAGAGGGTGCAATGTACTTTTGTTACCCTCAGCCATTTGTGGTGCCACTGTGACATACGACTGTCTGTTAAGAGTCGAGTGTACACTGCAGCAGTCAGGTCGGTTCTTTCATAAGGCTCAAAAGCATGGCCGTTAACAGTAGAAGGCAAGCGAAAACTGTCGCTGTTTGAGCATCGACGTCTCCGTAGCACTGACCGAATATGGTGGGAACACCGCATCGGCAATCCTGAGGTTAGGCATAGAATGCTGGGAAATGTAAAACAGTAACTAAATATAAACGAGTTGTGGTGGATGGGACGTGTTCTACATGCCCACTGTCACACACAGGTTGTTTTCCGAGGAAAGTAGTGGTTGAAAGGTAGGTTGATCAGTCCATGGCACGGCAAAAATGTATGAAAACTTTGACCAGTGGACTTGGCCAAGTAGGATGTGTTGGACTTCCAGGTTGGGGTCCACGAGGCCCATCTACCAGATGGTTAGAGACATTAGGAGACATGGTTAGGTGTCACCCAGTGGCGTAGTAACATTCGAACTCTTCATGTCTTCGTGATTCCCGATTATTACTCTCCGTCTCTTATTTCACTTTTCGCTCCTATTCGTTTTGTCCTTAAGTCGGCGATGCAGCAACCGAGACCAGAGCAGAAAAGTGTGAGGTTAACAGCTGGTTAAAGTGAACTGAATTGAACTCTAGTCGATGAACGGTGTTTGCGAGAATGATACGTTTCCTTGTTCCCAACTGTGTAGCCAGTGCTGTCGGTTACGTACCGCGGCGCGTGAGCGCGATCATTTTACCGAACTGTCTTTATAAATCCATCACGACGAAACTGCACCTTGGCGTGGTTTGATAGCTTGCGTGTCTCCATGACCCAAAGAGCTATACAGGATGGCTTCCTTAATCCGAAGATCCAATCATGCCCGACAGGTCGATGGGTAGAGGCCAGAAGTCCAGTGTCAGAACCAGTTGATGGCCAACATCTGGTTCTAACCACCATGCCCCTGGTGAGGACCCTCCAGTGAATAAACACAGAGAGAAACAGTTTACTGGTCTAAAAACCTCCACTAGACGGACACAGGAGTGTAGAACCTGGGGTTTCTCTCGATGGTGAGAGAAGCCATCACACGTCATTGAGCAGCTATCGCCCACCTGATCTGGGCAGCCCCTGGCCCTAAGAATGCTGCTCCGTCCACGTGCCGCTTGCTTCATTGGGTGCATGGGGCTAAGGAGTGAATCCGAAAGGCGGGTCGATAACAAGGCACCAGCATGCAGTAATCAGGTCTCACGTGACAGACCAGAAGTTCCTTTACGAGTGCTTCGTTCACATTCCCGTGCTGGGTTAACGCCCCTTTGTCTTGTGGGTCAGACTATTAAGTCAAAGGCTCCGGTTAGGGCTCCCAAAGAAAACCACCTCTGCGGTGTGGGCAACCGCAAAGTATGATGTGCCCAGAAATCTCCAGCGACCAATCGGGAAACATTCCTTAACTCTCTGCTCTTCATCCCTTACGTTCCAATTCTAAATGCGTACAAGTAGCCACAGTAAGTCGTGACTGTGAACCTGTAGCTCTCGGAAAAAGTAGCAAATTAGAGACGGGGCATAAGAGAGAATCCATTCTCCGACCTGAGCATACTTTTCACTTAGCTGCTTTCAACGTCCACACACTTTGCCAAACGGGGCGGCAGGCTGCCCTAGCTAGGACTCTTGAAACCCTTAACACTGACGTGTGTTGTGTCTCCGAAACACGCATACAAGACCCAAATTCAGTGTTAATACTTCATTCCCCTGATACAAGCTCGGCTTCTTGTTTCACTCTTCGCGTGTCGGATGATTCGGTGTCTAATGTCCGTAGTCAGGCTGGCGTTGGAATCGCTCTGAGCATGAAAGCTGAGCGTGGACTGCTCGACTGGATCCCAGTCAGCAGCCGTCTGTGTACAGTTCGGTTGAATGGTTCTGTGCATGTCAACAACACTAGACTAAAGCGCCGATGCCTTTTTGTCGTTTCTGTGTATGTCCCAACTGGCTGTAGCTCTCCTGAGGCTAAAGACGAATTCTAGGAGGATTTGTCTCAACTGCTCCGCAGCGTGCGCTCTACGAACATCATGGTTGTTGCTGATTTCAATGCTCAATTCGGAAGCCTAGACGAGATGGAGAGGAATATGGGAGGCCGATATTGCGTCGCAGCCGATCGAACTGATAACTGTGATCGACTCTCTCGACTATGTTCCGATCATGGACTATTCCTAGCGAGTACGAATTTCTCGCACAGAAAGCGACATCGGCTAACCTGGCGTCCTCTTGCACCTTCACAGCGCTGGACTCAGATCGACCATATTGCTGTCGGCTATCAAGACGAGACTGCACCTTGACGTGGTGTGATGGATTGCGCGTCTCTGTGACCCAAAGAGCTATACAGGATGGTTTATTTATCCGAAGATGCAATCACACCTGACAGGTCAAGGGGTAGAGGTCAAACAAAGTCCAGTCTCCTGGTCCTCCAGGTTAGGGGGCGATCTGAGCTGGCAACTCAATCGGCAAAATCAGTGGAAGAATAATTGATCCAAGCAAATGGGCTTCCACTAAGCCATCCCGCTGCCTTGCGGATAGGTTCTTGTTAGAACTAAAGGCCTTGGATGAGGACCCTAATCGTTCTCCTGCTTTGTGGCTGGACACCCTAGCAGTGCCCGTCCAACATCTCTCATGAACTGCACGAATAGAAAGAATTCCATACTGCATCGGTCGTCGCGCAGGATAATCAGGACCGCGCTGCCCATTGCATCGAGCAGGGTGGGTAGTGATAAGTGGGCTACCGCTCAGAGTTCCCTCTTTTATTCAACATTTGTCTTCTGTCCCTAACCCCCCCCCCCCTCTTTGCCCCATCTATCCACCCATAATACTCTCATTAATAACACGGTCGATACTCGCAACGATTCATTGTCAAATAGGGTCGGGAATACTCCTCTGTCTGGTAGCTCACATTTTCTCAAGCCTCGTCAGCCTCTGAATCTCGGCTCCTTCAACGTGCATACACTCATGCAGCCCGGTCAGCAGGCGTGCCTAGCCCTCACATTAGATTCTCTGAAGATTGATGCCTGCTGCTTAAGTGAAACGCGTATACAGGATTCGAGCAGTGTAATTCAACTAACTGCTCCTGGTATCTCATCAAGGTATTTACTGCGCACCTCAGAAGACGAAACAGCTAGAGCTTCGGGTCAACGTGGTGTAGGAATAGTCTTGACTGACAAGGCTGAGGCTGTCCTTTTAGACTGGATCCCCATTAACAGTCGTTTATGTGCTGTGAGACTCCAGAGGGTCAATTGCCGTTCGAAAGGATAGTTGTGTTAAGCGCAATTTGTTTGTGATCTCGGCGTACGCCCCAACGGACTGCAGCTCTGACATGCAGAAGGATGAATTCTATGATGCACTCGCCACCCTCGTTCGCAGCAGTAAAGGTTCTGACATTGTAGTGCTAACTGGTGACTTCAATGCACAAGTTGGTAAACTCAGTGTGTCAGAAGCCTGTTTAGGTGGGTGTTGTGCTTTACCCGCTGAGCGTACAGATAACGGGGATAGACTTCCCCAGTTTTGTGCAGACAACCGACTGTTCTTGTCTAGCACCAATTTCCAACACAACTGGCATCGCACAGCAACATGGCGCTCTAACTCTACAGGTACTTTGAGTCAAATTGATCATATCGCCGTAAGCTACCGGTGGCGCAGTTCTGTTCAGAACTGTAGATCTTACCGCTCCACGTACGTAGAGTCGGACCATGCATTAGTTTTAATGCGATTATCGCTCCAGCTCTCAAGAAGCTGCAGTCGGTCGGCCTACAACTGGCGTATCGTTTACCTTGGGCGGTGACTAACCTATGGAACTCGCTACCAGCTGAAGTGATAAAAGAGCTTAACGACATATTTTCCAAGCGATTTCTGGACGCATTTCTGAAGAGGCGGTGGCTTGAGACTCACGCCTGAGTCTACGTCGCTGAGCTGTGGTGAGGAGGCTTACACATGAGAGACACCTACTGCCTCTATTATGAAAAATTCACAGTGAATTAGTGGTACACGTGTTTTAAGTACCAGCATGTAAAACATTAAGGACCAATAACCTTGAAAAACGTTCAACTTATACTGACCTCACTACATCGACAAGCAGTGTGTTTCAATTATATTCGGAACCTCTTCTATCAACATAAGTTACCATGAAATTTATTACATTATGAACCACTTTTACTGAGCCACACACCCCTTCTGACTGCCTGTTCCGACGTGGTGAAAGTGTAACAATCAATTACTTCGACAGCATACGATAGCGAACTCACTTTCAACTGAAGCTTCTTCTTCAGGGGTAGAGTGGTACTCCGGGAAATTTGTCTCAATGCTGCAATGTAGATTATGAACGAGGGGTCACTTACTATTCTTCTTCAAGAATAGTGTGCGGTTTTGGAATTTTGTACATGGTAGGCTTCCGAGGTGTATTGCGGCGTATCCAGTCGTTCAATAATGAGCCAGCGTGCAAATGTCGAGGTAAACCAGGACCACAGGTCTTTAAAAAAGTTACACTAGTCATAAGAGATACACCGCGGTTAATGAAAAGCTGAAATCGGCCGAAAACCATGATGACATAGCCTTGCGTCCGGAATGTGCTTCGCCGCTTCAGTTCACTTCAGTTCAGTTCAGTTCAGTTTGCACAGGACTTGGTGGGGCTAGAGCCAATCGTGTGTCCAGATAGTTGTGTTGTCGGCGCGTTTCCGTAGCTCCCAACACTGCGTGATGTTCTTTCTCTGAAAGGCAGAAATTTTGTGCAGTATCAGCTCTGGCAGAGTAAGGTGGAAACAATAAGTAAATTGCATCTGACCCTAAAAGCCGCTTAACATAACTCGGGGTATGCTGCCACCCAACATAAGTCTACTGCTTTCTTAAAAGCCTTCACAGTTGTTGCATTTATGACCTCCTCTGGGAGCTTATTCTATTCGAGAAGTACTTCGCCCTAATTTGGAGCCTCGAATGCTTCCTTTGTAATCCTAGACTATGCCCCCTTGTGCCTCTCTCGGGGATCAGAGAGAAGAGTTCTTCTCGTCTTATTCCCGACAGTCCCCTCATTACCTTAAAGGCTTCTATCAAGTCCCCGCGGATGCGCCGTCCTTCCATCGAGAACAGGTCTAGGGCACGGAGACGCTCTGTGCGCTAAACCCCCTTTGCCCAGCCACCATTCTAGTGGCTAGCCCTTGCACTTTCTCCAGATAGTCTATATCTTTCTGGTAGTACAGTGCTCAGGCCTGCACGCAGCACAAGTCCAGGTAGCAGACAGCAATCGATTGGCCTCTGTCCAGACGCTTGGTTACCTCATCGGGGAACAGCAGAAGATTCGTCAGACAGGATCGTCCTGCCACAAACCCATGCTGAGCATTTGACATGAGGTTGTGATGAACCAAATGCCTGGAGATCTGTTTCCTGACTATTCGCTCCAGGCACTTACCCAGTACTGAAGTCAAGCTAACCGGCCGGTAATTTTCGGCCTTTTGCCGGGGTCCACTCTTGTAAATTCCTACCACTGTTGCTCTCCTCCAGTCTCCCGGCACAATTCCCTCTCTAAGTGAAGTTTCGTGCAGCTTCTTCACCTGAGCCTTCAGGATCTCGCCCAGAGGCTGGATGATTGCTGGAAGAATCCCGTCTGCACTTGCTGCTTTATTTCTATTCAACCTTTGCAACTCCGCTTACACTTCTTCTCCTACAGTAAGTTCGGGTATTGAAGGCGCCTGGGGGCCCTCCGTTCTTCCCTTCAAACTATTTTCTGGTCGATATATGCTCTTGGAGAATGCCAAGAGCATGTCAGCCTTGTCCCCGTCGTTTAGAGCTAGTCGTCCCTGTACTCCTTCCAAAGTTGCTACACTTTCTCTCATACGTTTGTGAGATTGCACTTAGGCAAAGAATCGCTTTGGGTTTGTGCGGACCGACGCAGCTAACCGACGCTCGAGGGCATATTTCTCCACTCTTTGTATCTCTTGAGCTCTGTTTCTAGCCATCTTATAGCTATTCCATGCCCCCTGAGTTTTGTACAACTTGTACGCCGTCCATCGTTGCCTACGAATAACTTTAGCCTTGCGGACTTTTGACTTCCACCATCGGGGTAGATTTCTACTGCTAGCCGCCCTCAAGGGTGCAAACTCCTGTAAGTTTGAGTAGCCCCATCTTGATGGCCTCCCATCGGCCCTCTACGGAGGCGTTTGTGTGTCTCGGTGTCCACTGAATTTCCTCAGCCGCCCTCTTGAGTTCACCTATATTGATTCCCCATAGCGTCGACGTAACACGATTTCCTTCGGCGCCTTGCTTAGTCTTAGTGTGACCCTTAGGATTACATGATCACTTTTTCCAAGTGGCTCTTCCCACTTAATTTCTTTAACGTCCTGATGGTGCTGCGTCATGATCAAGTCAAGGAGAGACGGGTGCTGTCCACCTCTGCGTCTAGTGGCCTGTGTCACATGCTGCATAAGTGTACGTAACTGGACCCACAGCAGAAACTTGTCGCCCGTTGATCCCCTTGGCGCGATCCCGCTTTCCCAGTTAATTTCGGGTAGGTTGAGATCCCCTAATGAGATGAACTCCTTTGTCTGTGCCAGCACCGCATCCATCGTTTGCAAGAGCTCAACGTCTTCCTCATCTCTCGCTAGCGGTGCCCTGTAGATACAGATAATGCATACTGCACGCCCCTCGATCCTGATAAAGCAGGATCTGACCTGTACATTACTGGAGACCAAGTCGAACGGAGCCTCCCAATGGCCTATGTCGGTCCGTATTAGCAGTGCCACTCCGCCCCCCTGCCTTCCATCTGTTCTATCCTGTCTGTAGGCAGCTTATCCCTGAGAGCGCATGCCAGTATATGGCTTTATCCAAGTTTCCGTCAACGCAACATCAGACTCTGCGATCCTAGTCGTCAACTCCCCTCTTTTTTCTGGGAGACTGCAGGTGTTGGTGTACCATATTGACGGTTCTCCGGTTCTCGTTACTGACTTCATTGCTAATTTTATGGCTAGGGTACCCTCGGGCGCAATCTCCGAGGTGATGCCCCGTTTTTTGCCTCTAAAGGTGTCAGCGGTGCTGCATCTTGGATACCAAGTGACACTCTGAGTTTTGTGGCTTTTTCTTTTCCACCAGTCGATCCGGTGTCGGGCTCAACCTGCACAAAAGGGGTTACCCCCTTTTGAGTCGCATTACCGATGGCCAGGGATGGTCTCGCGACCACCTCAGCCCAACTGTTTTCCTCGGCTTTTCCCTCCGACTTCTCCAACTTCGCTGGTTGCACCAGAGAGAACTTTTTGGGAGTCTCCTTTAGAATCGAGCTGGCTGGCTGCACGTTCTCGACACCAACCGGAATGAATGCCCTGCGAATCCCCTTCTTTTTGGTCTTTCGAACTTCCTGAACTTTGGCTTTTTGTTTACCGGCACCTGAAGCCACCTTTGGTACCTGAATTACTCCTTGGGCCTTAGGTGTTGACTTCCCAAGAGCGGTCATCTCCAGTTTCGCTATATGTAGCTTCGGCCTCTTAAGATCACGTGTGCCCGTTCTCAGCGAGACTATGGCATTACCCGGTTTGACAAAAGCTGGGCTGTCAGGTGTAACCCTAACTATTCCCTGCGTGCTGCCCTCAACTGCTCCCGCCCTGGACAGCAGCATATCCCTCCAGTAGACACTGTGGAACACAACAACCGAGGGTCGTGGCGGCGCTGGTTGTGTTCCATGCCATGGCACTTGACTATTGGTGTCGTAGGACTTAGGCCAGCCATCCTAAGAACCTCAGTCACATGCCGGCGGTTTTCCTCCTTCCTGATTCTACCGTCTTTTACGATGTTCTCCCTAAGGTTATGAAGTAGCAGTCTTCTACTTCTGCCTGCCATGAACTCAGAGTCACGCTTCGTGCGTTGCACTTCAGCCTCTAGGCGTTTGACCTGCTCCTTGAGGGATTCTACTTCCATCAAGAGGATTTTTTCCACATCAGTGAATCCTGGTACCTCTCTGCTTTCTTTACCCTTTGGCTTGGGTTGTCTTTTTTATTTTTCTGCTCTGGCATCCGGTTTTCCTTTTTGTCTAAGCTATGGATCGAACTCGCTCTCTAGTCTTCGTTCCAGCTTCAGGTTATTGTACATTTTCCCTAGTTCGCCTCGAATTATGCGCGAGCACTCGCTTGCAAACGCGAAGCAGTGGGCGCATATCCACTGGAGCGATGCTTACTTGATGTGCTGCTCGAAGTCTTTCTCTTCCAGCTTGGAGCACTTTTGATGATACCAAATGCAACACTGGTCGCACTGAATTCCCTCATCTTGCACCAGGTCAGTGCATTCCTTGTTCTCACAGCTCACTGCCTGACCGATGGGATCAACCTCTGTTCCGTTCATTTCAGCAGTGATGGTCGAGTTAGTTTGAAAATACCGTCTCGAACACCGGTGGGAAAATAACACAACCTTTTAAACAGACACAAACGGTACACTAAGGCAAGTGCAGCAACCCCGTGCACTACAAAAGTTCCACAAAAACGGTAAACTAGAAAAAAGCGCCACAAAAGATGTAATCCGGTATCAGTTGCACTGACACCAAAGAAAAACACCAAAGAAAAACACCAAAAAGGACATTAAAAAGTATACACAGTTTTTGAAGAGAATAAACTCTTCTGAAGAAAGTAAACTCTTCAAAAAGTACGCGTACCGAAATACTAATTACGATACTTTAGTTTGGGCAAAATAACGTGTGTTATTCTACCAAACAATGCAAAAATGCTTATCGATGAGAGCAATTCGAAATATCAAACCACGCGGCAACTCACAAGGTCAGTTCAGTTCAGCTTACACAGGGCAGGTAATGGCAACCGCCAATCGAGCGTCCAGAATTCTTTCGATGGTATGCAAACCAGTTATGCACCCACCACCGCCGAGTGCATTTCGTCGAATCCCCACAAAAAATGAGAGGGAAACGGAAAACCTCATCGCACATCAAATGCCAGAGACATTATGCATCGTGAGCGTTCACTGAGACTGTATGCTGTGAGCGAAAAAAGTCTGATAAAACGTACTCCAGAAGGACCACAGTGCCACCCGTCATCCATCTAGTTAACATACTCAAAGCTCACTACGAGGAAATATCTCGTGCCACTTGCAATCCAAGGCACCCTTGAAGGATTGGACGGTCTGCAGATCTATCATTCCACCAGGCAGACCATTCCAACTGTTCACTACCCTGTTGCTGAAGAAGTGCGATCTGGCCGACAACCTAGCTCGGGCTTTTATCAACTTCCTTTCATGTCCCCTCGTTCTGGAATCTAAAGCCACTTGGAATAGGCTATTTGGTCTAGGGCCGGAAAAGCCCTTCATTACCTTGGAAGTTTCTATGAGATCCCTTCGGCTTCTCCTTCCCAACGGGAAGAAATTCAGACCACAGAGTCTCTTCTTGTACGTCTCACCCCTCTGCCCTTCAACCATTCGCGTGGCGAGACGCTGGACTCTCTGTCTTAGCAGGCGGCGTCCTTTTTTATAAGGATGACCAAGCCTGCACGCTAGCTTCTAAGTTATGCCGTGCTATAGCCATGTAAATGGGTACAAATACCTCCGGCTACCGGCAAGACAAAGCTGATCGCAGTCTAGAGAGCTCCCCACGAGCCTTTTGCGCAGCAGCGTTGCACTGGCCCGACCATTTGAAGTCACTGTTCATGATGACCCCAAAGATCTTAATCCTACTCACTGCTTCTATGGTGAACATTCCTTGATCATGAGCTACAGTAGGGCTTTATGTTGACCTCGAAAACACGGCCTTTTTCAGCGTTCAGGGGTGAGCCTTATTTGTATGCTCAGTCCAGGACGGTACCCATATCCCTGCCCAAGTCCACCCTACCCTCAGATCCAACAATCTTCAGTTCATCCGCAAAATTAAAGCTGGGCGACTGAAGAGTGGATGACAGGTGGTTAATACACAGCAAGAATGGGACCGGGCTTGGGACGGATCCTGAGGTACACCACTGGTGTTATACAGCAAACTGGGGCACCTGTCCTCCGCTTTGACGTAAAATGCCCTGTGGAAGAGGAAGTCTGCCGGCCATTTTTACACTGACCCATCTATACCGAACATCTTCGTCTCCCATAGCAGTTTGCATAGAAAGAAAGTGGTCGGGACCAATCGTTTGTCCAGTTTGTTGTGTTGTCAGCGAGCTTGTAGCGACCTAGAGATGACTGATTTTGAATAGGTAAGTTCATGACCAAGTATACTCGTAAACAAACAACCAATTACACTTAGCTCTAAGTAGTTGGTATGCTGATCGGCGCCCCAGCGCCCTAATTTTCTAGTCCGCTTTCTTTGGGGAGGTTTGGCTTCCGCCAATCGAAAAACACATCTTTTCCTGCCCTGCTCGCGGAAGTTTGAACCTTTGGCTCCCTCAGCCAGTATCACTTCCGGTGTTGCTCGTAAACGCAAAAAGTGAACAACATTGCTTCAGTACAAAAGGTCCTTCTACTTTTCCGCCGACTTTCACCGTCTCCTGATACGAATCGAAACGTTCGGCTTGTTGCCAGTTCCGTATGCCAGAGTACCTGGTGTTCAGAGTAATACAAGTTTCGTTGGCCCCCGAAATCGCTTTTTAAAGGCTTTGCACAAAATGCAGAAGTTTAGAGGCAGTGCCATCTATACAGACACAAGTTCATCGACAAAAATACCGAGTGCTCAATACCTCGCCCCTCAATCAAGTCAATTCAATTCAGTTTGGTTCCGGGATTTGAAGACAGGATGTCTGAATGTCCAGATTCTTGCACTGGTGAGCCCCTTGGATCCCCCGGTGTTGCGACGATTGAAAGAGGGGACTCGTTTTCAATACGTGACTGTATTCAGGGAGAGTTCGGGTTAGAATTCAATCACGTTTCTCCTCCACAACGTTTCGGGTCACAGCCGTTAGTTACATATCTCACGGTCAATCTCTCCGGTACTAAGGATAGTATGGTAAGGGGTAGTTTGTACCAGATATAGGTTCCACAAGGGTTGAAGCGAAAGGAACTTGGCAGCTATATATAAAAACGGTATCAGAGTCCTAATCGTATTTCTCCAAGTACAAGCACCCACACCTTATAATAATAACGATAATAATAATGGTTTCTTTCGGGGACACCCGAAGCATGCTTGATTTCATGATCATATGATACAAGTGAGGTCACAGAACGGTTCCCTGGATATTTATTTGGGTAAGTGCAGTACAAAGTGTATAGGTTTTAGTGGTCGCACGAATGAATGCCCGGCAAATTTGAGTTTGAAGGTCAGGTGGACGCACCCCCACGAAGTGAGTGAAATGAGCTCCACGGTTGAGATACGTGATGAAGCAAAGCTTGGATGAAGTAAAAGCGCGCGGTATTTCGGATGGCTCCGATGTAAAGTTGCAGGGGTGAGTAAATTGACAAAAAACCTTTGAAAAAGTACTAACGAAAAATTGGAGAATTTTTGGTGGTGAAAAACATGAACTTGAACCAGTAGCCCAGATGACCCGGAAAATAGCTGAGGTATAATACCGAAGAATTTGTGGTGTCTTTTGAGGGGGGAACTTGCGTAAATGAAACAGTCCGTTTTACCACTGAATTAGTACTTTCTATTCATCAAGAGATTGTGGAGGACGCCCTCATAAAGAGGTGGATGTAGATGCCCCAGCCTGGAAATTTTAATGAAGAAGAGTGGCAAAGGTTGACAGGTGAGTGAAACAGGATTCGAATAAAGGGTTCGTTTCAGGTTAATTAGTGAACACAGGTTGACAACAGGGTGGACAGAGGAGTTGATATACGATGATCTTATGAAGTCGTATGGGAGTGATGCATAAACGATACTGTCAAAACATGTGAAGAATCGCTCAACGGGATGCGCCGGTAAGAGTCTGGCATGGGGCATTTGGGAAACAACCGGAAGGTCAGTAACTTGGCATACGTATAGTTCATTTCCAGCAAAAGTTTGGAGAAATTGCTTTCGCAGTGTTCTTTGGCGTAGATGCCCAATCGTGGAGGACTGATGAAAAATGGCAATAGGTAGTAGGTGGGTGAAACGGTGCTCAACTATTGGTTTATCGGGAGTTGCTCCAAGACTGACAGATGAGGAACACAAATTTACAACGAAGTGGCATAATAGTGGCTTATATGTTTATTATCTGACGGGATAAACTGGAGCCTGCAGAAAGCGCAGATAATCATGTGACTGGATACGTTGAGGAAAGTCCAACCTGAGACTTTGAAAGGGAGGGGGACAAACAGAATAACGAAGCTAAAGGAACTTGGCAGTCGTATATAAAAGCGGTATCGGAGTCCTAGTCGTATTTCTCCAAGTACAGGCACCCACACCTTATGTAAACTCATTTTGAGCTGAGCCTCTTTACTCAAGCTTATCACATCTCCTAGCGGCCTAGTACCGTAATTAGCCACCTTGGCTTCGAAAAACTGACTATTGATACCAGTAGGCATTCCCTCTTTCTTGATTATCAGCGCACGCCTTCTTAGGCGGTCATTCCCCTGCAGCTCAAAAAGGGCCCTCTGTGACCTCGTGTTTCAGTGAATCCCTCTAGTATTTTCGAAGCTTCTATGAGATCACCTCGTCTTCTTCTTTCTAGAGGAAACCACCCCATTTGCTCCAACTTCTGTTCGTGGTGCAAATGTATGTATTCTGCGAACCACCACGACATATTTCCCATCTTGCACCATGGTACCCCATTCCTTTTCGCTGTTGACGTTAAGATTGTCTATGAGTTTCCTCGTCAAAACCTCAACATCATGCTGGATGATATCTCTAGCGACCTAAAGCGACTCGGGGATTGGTGCAATTTATGGAATATGGACTTTTCGACCTCGAAGAGCTGCTTCACAACATTCAGATGTCAAGTGACCCCCGGAACCCTGCTTATCCACGACCTACCCATTTCTTACAGCCCTTTAGTTCGAGACCTTGGTCTCCATTATTCTTGTAGCTTTAGGTTTTCTGAGTATGTTCCACTCCAGATTGCAAAGACCAGAAGAAACACTGGTCTCATCTCCAGAACTTTTCGGCTAAATGATTGCAAACTGCTCATTTACAAGTCTCACGCCAGGCCTCTCCTTGAATACTGTCCCATTATCTTCACCAACATGACGAAATCCGACCGCATTTCTCTGGAGTCCGTGCAACGCCAATTCACCAAACAATTAGTAGGCTTTTCCTCCAGTCTGTGTTACAAGGATCGATGCATCCTACTCAATCTTGACCCTCTATGGTTGCGTCGCATGAAGCTCAATTTGTGCTTCCTGTTTAAGCTGTACCACCGTACGGCCTTTTCGTGTACCGAACCCATTCGTCTCACTCCCTCCACGAATTATGCTCTACGCCATCGGTCATTGCAGCTCTCTATTCCTAGATCAAAACTAGCGTTGAGATCTAACTTTTTCCTTATAAAATACTCAAAGTTATGGAATAAACTCCCGCTAAACATCCGCGAGAGTCTCTCAATTTCTCAGTTCAGAGGCTCGCTGGATCAGTTCTTGACTGTTCCCAATGTGATCCTTCTTACCGGCCTGACCGTCACCGAAGAGGTGGCCTACGAAAACGGGTTTGATTACTAGGATTACTGCACTAGAACTTTCATTTCTCACCCGATGACAAACGCCAGGGCAACTATTCTCTTTTACGTTATATTGCTTACAATCTATACTACTGTAGCCACAGTTTGCTGACTTTTATAACTATACCTAGTTTAATGCTTGCCGGTTCTCCTAATTTTAGACAATGTTCCTGTTCCATTGCCAACCAGTCTAAGTTTCTTAGTCTTAGATGTCTCCACAGCAAATAAGTACGTGGCTTCGGACCCTAGGACACTGAGTTCCGCCGTCTACCACTTTACTCGATCCTTTCACTCCTCTCCCGTTCATCTTGGCTACCACCACTCACCTGGGTTTTATGCCCGGCCTCAATTCGCCTTTCTTAATCACCTCATTCCAGAATCTATTATTCCAGAAGCCCACCTGCTAGTACTTACTTGGTGGCTTTTCCTCTCGTCTCACCTCTGTATCTACCATCCACCAACCACTATCATATTCTCTCTTATGCACCACACCATTTCCCATCAGCAGAGCTAAACTCATCTGCACCAGCTAGCCCGGAATGGACTCTGATGGTCTTAGGCATGGCCTGGCGCTGTACGAGACTGACACACGTATGCTAGCTTGTGCTTTACAACGTTCGTTGTCCTACTCCGTGTGTTGCATAATCCCATCCTGCATTTTCCCAGCCCATGCTAGCGAAACCCCTGATGTCAACGGCACCCATACCATTGCGTCGTTGGAACGTGGGGAAAACAGACCACCCCCAGCAGTTGCGAAAAAAGACAAATACGCATAAAATTACGATCGGGCGGAGGGGCTATGGAAAGTTCCTATATGGGCTCAACCACCCCTCTGTTAGGAAACAAAAAAATAATAATAATAATAAAACTGAAAAAAGGGAACAGTGGAAACGAAAAAGACCTCGTGGGATCGATTCGATCTCCAAATACCACTGACATCGGGCTGTGAAGGAATTGGGCAACCTTCATCTATGGGAAAGTATCCCATCAGCTCAGACCTGATCCTGCGAAAGGGGAAACCCCACATCGCCCTTGTTCGCTGGACAAGCTTTGGTCTTCACGCTCGAGACTGACTGGGGTGACAGCGCACTGGACTCTCCACATACGCTTTCCCACCCCCCCGCTCTAAGTTTCAACCACCCCATACCCACCATAAGCGCACCTAGCATGCACGTCGACGTCAAATACAATCGCTACCACAGCCCTGACCTTCAACCCATTGACCTGGACAGAGTATCGACGTACCTGACGAATAACGGCAACCTCGATGAAGCCCGAAAAAAAAGGAGATAAGAACATAGTGGAAACCAGTCACCTTTTCCTTCTATACCCTTCTATCTTCCGTCATCTTTTTTAGAAAGCGGTCTTCTCGATGTCCTAGCATCCAAGCCACGCTTAGGTTTACAACCCTACCTAACAGTAACCACTGCCTCCTGCCAACTACAATCACTACCGCAGCCTGCTCACAATTAAGTTAAATCTCTGAAATGCAGACGCAGCATACCACCGGGTTTACGCTATTTTTGCTAGCCTGTAGTAGTACTTATCAACCCCTTGTAACCCTACGTTACTTAAGCTCTCTAATTAAAACCCAGATCAAAGTACGAAATGTAACACTGACAGCCCACATAAACCCAGCCAGTTCTTTATTAATTGTCGCTATTTATTATCATAACCAACAGCTGGAACCACGTCCAGACTGCTATCACCATTTATTTCAGGTTTGTCGTCGCCCACTCTCTCGGGCACCACTTTCGGTGACCAATGTCCACACTTTGACCTGTACCGACAGAGACCTTAATGGCATATTTTATACCAAACGGGATTGCAATCGGGCCACACGACCTAAAACACCCCCAAATGCTTACAAGCAGATTGATAGACGTCTCCTAACGCAACACCTCTACTACTGATGTCACTGTTGGAGGCTTCAGAAATAACAGTTCGCAAGCAACCTTCTATTGATTGATTGGCACGTCCCTTACCCCGCCTGATGAACCATACCCACGGGATGCTGCACATCACCTTGGTCTCATGTGAAACAATCCAATAACAGAGCCAGAATACGCAACACAGGAATTTTTTCTCATTAAAATTCGATACGTTATCCGAACGCGAGTCCACTTGTCCCTCACATCCTCGGTTCCCAACAATGATGCCGAAGATCACTGAGAATCAATAAGTCAATATATTTGTCAGCATAACAGAACAATAAGGCGCAAGCCTACAAAGAGATTTTTCGCTCCGTTTTCTCTTCCAAGATTTCATTTTTCTTTCGATCGGTATCCAGCTTGAAATTGACTCTTCACCAGTTAAAGGCCTTCAAGTTGCGCTGCCTTTTTTTTCTGAATGATAAGGGTTATTGATCCCGAACCTAAACTCACCGTATATATGGATTGCTGTTTCCTCCACATTCATCAACGTTGCCTGTCCATTTCCACAAAGTTTCCTCATGTCCCCTCGTTTCATGAACTCCCTCTATTAGAATCGGGAATATCCATCATTCCGGGCCAACTTCATCTCCATGGAGAGCCGCTCTCTTCATATTCACCAAAGTTCACGGTTGTACTCCCATTCATTTCTTTAACCTCTCCATGTCCATAACTTACTCCGTGCATAGAACCAGCAATAGGCCTCAGTTACCCACATCTTGCATTATTATGACGTATAACGCATTCCTAGCGCTATATTTTCACGATATATTTTGTATTTTCACGGACCACCACCAACCAGTCGAATCCGAAACCAAACCGTATTTGCCGCGCAAACCTTTATAATTTCAGTCGACTCAAACTATCTCTTGCTATATTGTTTTGCTTCTGACGACTCCACTCGCTTTCTTGAAATTCGTGTATAGTTCATTGTTTTGAGTAACGTTGTACACCATGATCATGCGCTTGCGCATGCGTCTCGACCATGGTCGAGAAATATACCATTATCATTATTATTATTATTAATAGCCGTTGTACCTTCTCGGGAGACTTGTGGATGCCTGCACATCTCGGACTTTTTCCGGGATCCCCAGAATCCCTTGGAGCAACGCTCCTTTGTTGTGCTGAATTGTTGTGAAACAAGCACACACACCTTTTGAACATAACCACCGAGCAATACAAGAGAGCTGTCAGTGAATCTTTCATCCTGGCATGGTCTTATCTTCCGATATGTAATGTCCTGGAGTTATATCAACCAGGGCAGACAGTGGGAAAACATTTTAGAAGCTTCCGTTTGGCACCCATCTCAACTCCATCGTGATAGGTGCGACAAATGGTTGTCATTCTGAACTGAACTGAAGATGTTGGCGGATATTGGCTCCTTAGTCCTCACACTCCGAAAAAATCAACGTTGGACAACCGTCAGTTTGGGTCATACCCTTTGTGTCATATATGGCTTCCACTTTTAGACAAGGTTTTCCAGATGACATCTCACGTAAGCCATGTACGACGGCAATACGACCCTCGGTTTTCTAGAGCTGACAGCCCTCCTCAGCTGGTGCAGGACCCTACACGCTTTCCTCATTACTTTCTGGCAAAGGCGACTTAACATAATGTCGGCCCTTAGAGTCATCCTAGGTCCCGGGCTTTTGCGGTCCCAGCTAGCTCCTCTCGTTTGTCTGTTGGGCCCATGTGTCGGGTGGGTTCCTGTCCTCTATCTTTGATGAGATGTTGACATCTGCTCAGCCTGAGGGGAAGATCTCGATCCACTGACCAGTAGTATACCTTGTCGAGATCACGCTGGACTGCAACATCATTTTGAGCTCCTACCGCCTTGAAGTCCTCCGCGAACGAGAAGAACGGGTTTTCCAACCCATTTGCCAGACCCTAATTTTAATTCAAAAACAACAAGCTGAATGCCACCATGCAGCCTCTCATTGTCCTACAAGCGGCCTTCTACTCTCACTCGGAAAACCCTCTCCTCTGGGTTCTGTGCTATACACTTCTGTATTTTGGCCGTTAGTTGAAACGATTCCACCTTAGCTTTTAGCAGTCTATGGTGAACCAAATCAAATGCCTTTGGTAAAACTAGAAAGCGGACACCTACCTCTCTGCTCGGTTCCCTCCACTAGTTACCTCATCCAAGAAAAGCATTAGGTTGGATAGACAAGAGCGCCTGTGCAAGAGCCCATGCTGGCCGGCATTCACCACCTTGTTCCCCTTTAACCGACTCAATATTCTGTCTCTTAGTACTCTCGAGAGTTTCAAACGCCACTGACGTCAAGTTAATCGGCCCGTAACTGATACATGTTTCTCTACCTCCACCTCTATAAACGGCCGTGACGATAGACACACATCAGTCTTTAGGTAGTGCACTCATGTCCAATGATGCGTTTGAAGAGCTTAGCCAGTGGTTCAGCCGGGATGCACTCCAGCGGCTTCAGTAGTGCTGGGCGGATGCCATCCGACCCACCTTGCTGGGATACGCCCAGCCGCCTCAGGCTGTTCAGCAACTCTCTTGCTCTGACTTCGTCGTCTTTTATTTCTGAGGCTTGGCTGCCCCTGGTCGCAGGCGGCCCCTGAGAGCCCTGGTCTTGTCCTTATACCTGCTGAAAGAACCCCAATACCATCTGTGCTTTTTCCAGCCTGCTTATTGCCCGTTATCCCTGTGAGTTCCTGACTCCGCTGCGCTTTCCTTAGAGCTGCCTTAGACTGAAATTAGTAGTAGTGTGCTCCAGGATTGCCGTGGCTTTCCGCGCAACGTCTTCTTCATAGTTACCCCTGCACTGTTTCTGTATCTGAGATAGTGTAGTTCTCTCCTCTTTGGGCTGTAGGAAGGCCCAGTAGCCACAGATGCTCTAGTACTTCCTGAATGCTCTTCGCTTCGGTTTTTGAGCCTTTCTCACTCGGATCTTCCATCACGGTGGTAATCTTTTTTGTGTCAATCTTCCAAGTGGTGCGATGGCCTCTGTCATTGCCAGTAGCCTGCTCTTGATCCGACTCAGTTGATGTTCCACATTGCGGCCATCGCTAGTCATCTCCCAATCTGCCCGGAAGCGTAGTTCTACCAAGATATTTCCGTTTATCTTTCAGAAATTCCTTCTGGATTAATCAAGCTCGTTTATTCCCCGAAGGTTTAGTCTAAAATGGGGTACTCTGTGATCACTCTCACCTGTTCATTCCTCGACTTCTGGGAGTTCTGGGCCAAATGAGACCCTGGTCATTACCTGGTCAAGGAGCGACGGTGATTTACCATCTTGTCATAAAATTAGCTAGTTGGACGAGAGCCTTCCCGTGGATTATGTGGAGCAATCTCTCCCCTAATGTGCCTTCAGAAGCGGTTTTCGAGGTCAAATCTACTTTGGGCTCGTTGATGTCACCCGTAATAAGTACCTTCCACCTCAAGTTGGCAGCCGTAGCAACGGAATCAAGCAGGTCGCCGTCTTCAGCACCTTCCGCTCCTGGGCTTACATACGTGCAAACAAGTGAAGCTTTCAATCTACCCGTAGCCATTCCAACCTCTACGGCTTGTACTTTTGAAGTAACAAGTCGACTGCTGCCGAAGCCGTCATACATCCCTGCAAGGAGGTCCATTATACTACCTGTGGTTCGACCGTCCAGTATATCTACTCTAGAGCCTGAGCAGAAAAGCTATGTTCCGGCTTGAATCCAGGGTCCTCAGGAAAGTCGGCACACAGCTGCCTCCAACAGTATCCTCTGACAGTCTATTCCACACAGGTACAACCCTCGGTACCAGTCAACCACCTCGGACAGTATTCTGATTATCCTCCTCTCTAATGCACCTGGATGATCATGTCACATGGCCCTCTTTCGATGGCTGCTTCTGCTGGATCCGCTATCCAATTTCTCTCAACCTGGCCAATGGATCGTGGATCATATACGTTCATCGTAACTGCTCTGCGTCCGGTAAGATCTTCAATGTCCGCTCAAGCCAATCCCAGCAGCGCCGAGAGTGTTCGGAGGCCCCAATTTGGCTGGCGTTCGTCGGTCGTGCGGGCAGTCTGCAACCACTTGCGTGCTCAAATGGGCTGGCGGATTACACTTCTTGTGTTCACTCCACCTCGTGTTATCAGGTTGAGTGTCCAGCAGGCTGCCAGCCGCACCTACTAGCACTAGTTGCAAATGGCTTGCTGCAACTCTCCTCGCCCTGCCGCATCCTTCATCTTTGGTTCAGACCGCATGCTTCTACCTTTCCTGTTCAACCACGATTTGCCCGTCTACTGTTCTAGTAGGCACTCTTATCACCTCTTTTTTGTGTCGTTCTCACTCAGTGTAAGACACGTTTGAGCGATGCGTAGCCAAATTAGCAACGGATCCCGAAATCAGAAAGCGATTATCCGTAAAGTTCTACGATACTAGATTGTCAGGTGAACAATGACGCGGAACAGATAAAAACCTCAATAGTGCAATCACAAAGACTCAACAAACGAAAACCGAATTGCGGCTTGCGAGAAAGGGACACTTTAGTCCTGCAGGTCCGGAACAATGATATGAAAAGGCAACACGCTGGGCGCGAACGAACAACATTTTGTCCTCTAAAAACAGTGCATGAAACAAGTCTACAGGATAAATGAGTGAGTGATGTTATGGAAACATGGAAACTGCAGTGGTTTTGGGGGGATTTTCCACTACCGGTCGTTACACTCTGTATGCACACCCACCCATTCTATCCTTGATCCTATGGTTTTCCCTCTCGAAACCTATCACCGCATGATGTCACCGTCACTTTATCCACCTTACTCTGCCCAAGACCGACAATATTACCTTTCCCAAGCAGGTCACCCTTGCCGGCTCCTGATCATTATTTGCCTGGCACCTCCCTACGCTCATAAAGCTCATTGGTCGCACTCTTATACCTCAGTAGCTAACATTATTTCATGTCCTTTTTCCTCCTCCCGCATTCAGGCACCAAACCCGCCCGTAACCGTGTCCAGTCACCATACAACAACTCGCTGTTCCAGCCTTTGCATCATTTACGGCCCCGTTTATCATCTTTTCAACACTACCATATATTCCCTGCTTGGCTCCGCAATTTTTCTGCGGATCTTCTTTATTGCCATTACCTCGACTGGCAAATTCTAGCTCAATCCATTTGTAAAATCGCCTACAGGCACGCAGCTCTCCAGTTCCATTCTGCCAACTCCGGCGAGCAAATGCTTCTCGTGCCCTTTGCTCCGTCACTTGTTTACCTGTCTGCGTACTTCTTTGCATGTTTTCCCCCACTTCTCCACCTTCATCATGTTTCCCCAGCGGTAAAACGATCCAATTGTTTATCTCTCACCGGTTTCTTCCCGGTCATAACTCGCATCTGTTTCGTGCATTGCTCGCCAAGGTCGTCTTTAGTGTGCGTATAAGACCGAGCCGCTTTTCCGCTTTCCACCAAATGTAGAGGCATCGTTAAGTCATTATTTTCAGCTAATGATAATAATAATGGTACATTTTTCGACCGCGGTCAAGACACATGAACAAGGCAACATTATGCGGTATTCACAACTTTCAATTTTAGGAATTACACAGCAGCAAAAATGAAACCTTAAAGCTGAGTGAAGTTTGAATGAACTAAAGTGGAGACGGTCAACATGGGAATTGCAAACCAGCTTCGAATTCGGGCAGGGCGTTGTGGATAGCTGGACGAACTTGGGAAAGCTGATATAAGTGATACTGGAGAGTGTTAGAAAGTGCAGTGATCGCAATGACCAGTAAAGCAACAGGCGTCGGACAGCACAACATGGACAACAAGTTGAGGCAGGAATAATACACAACGAGCCTTATGGGTGTCGAAAATGGCTGCCACGGGTCGGGGCGTCCGGAGCAGGATGCAAGTGTGTACAAACTGAATAGCTGGACGATCAATAACTAGTAACCTGGCGGGAGAGTTACCAGAAGACACGGTTAAGAATAAAATCCGAAAGGGGTTATCAAATTGCAGTCAGAGACATCGGTGGAACATAGAAGATTGATCCAACAGTGTAATAGTAATGGTTTACTTTGGAGACCCTTGAGGCATGCCAGGTACATGATCAACTGTTTAAAAGTGATAAAATGGACAGACAGAACCCTTGAAAGTGTAGGAATTTACATGGGAGGAACAAGGCAAAAGTGACTTAGAAGGGGAGTCACATATGATGAAAGTATGGCAAATGTATGCACACCAAAGAAAATGTAGCGAGTTTAAATGGACCCATGGGCGGATTCAACTAGACGCCCGGTGGGTTTGAAAGTCAAGGTCAGGTGGAGGATCCGGCTGGTCCGTGTGGAGACATCTGAAAGCAGAGTGATATGCATGAGAAAGAAATCGGCACAAGGAAATGTGTTAGCGGGAGACGATGGAGAAAAAGTGAGATTCACTGCAAAGGATTAGATAGCAACGAGGTATTGGTACTCTGCAATAGATGGCCGGCGAACAGGGCACAAAACTCATTTTAAAACATGGAGGAAGCAAAGAAAGACCTTAGGGGTGGATCAGATAAAAAACTAGTTCGTAAGAACTTGACACAGTAGGTGTGAGACACGGATGTGGAAGAAGTGGATGCATAGCATGGCGGTCAGCGGGATGATAGCAATAGAGATGGCCTGTTAGGAACGGCAGGATGCAGAGCGAAAGCATATATACATATGTGCTCATGTCTATATATATATACATATATGTATGTATATATATATATATAAGAAGAGCCGGAGCAATAACAGTGGATTCCTAGAGAGAAATTACCATTTATTAGAAGGGATAAGCTAGGTTAGGTCGAATATTCGTAGAACTATCTTTGGAATACTGTGGTGAATTATCTCCATGACAGGTGAACTTGGGGAATCAGCAGAGAGAGTAGACAATGCAGAAGCAGAGAAAAGACCGCGGCTGAGGAGCAGTTCAAAAAAGGGGGATGAAGGAAAGTATCGAAGGGAACGGGTAAGAATGTATCAAATATTCTGATTGCTGAAGGTGAGACATGTGGTGTCGGTCAAGAATGGGAGGAGCAATAATGGATGGGCTTGCAATATTCGGCGGGAGGATGATGGCGATCGAGATGGCTGAGCAGCGCAGAGCGATTTTGCACACAAGGTGAAGAAAGTTGCCTGGGAGGTGAAACTGTCCGTGGTGCAAGATGCAGCGGCTGTAACGGCAAACAGTGTGGGAGACGAATGAGAAAAAGGGGTGCCACAGGGTAATGGCAGATCAAACGGGCTGAAGCTGTGAATGAGAACCATGACGAAACAGTGAGTTTACATTAGGTGGCAAGTGAAAAAGCAGAACGGTCCAAAAGGTACGCATAAAATGCTTGTGGCAAACAAAAGACGCAACGGTAGATGGGAGCAAGGGCCGCAAAAGACAGGTGAAACATAACCAGTACGATCATCTTATTGCAGGTGGAACACGAAAAAGTCTGAGAAGAAGCACCGGAACAGGTAAACCGGTGGACGAACATAACGCATGAACAATGGATGTGCGTCGGAGTCGGGGACATGGAAATTGGAAGCTGCGTGCATGCTGGCAATTGTACAAGTGGGTGTAAATGGACGATACTAATCAGAGCACTGCCAAGTGGAAGGATCCACAGGAGAACTGAGGAGCCAGGCAAGGGAAATAGTGTTAGTGACTGGATAATAAATGTGGCTGTGAGAGATGCAGAGTTTGGAGTGGCAGTTCTAATATGAGAATTGGTCATGTGAGCGGGTTGGGCTGGTGTGTAATGGTATGAGGCATAAGAAGGGAGAACGAGGGAGGGTTTGGCAGAACGGTAGGCAGTGAGGCGTAAGCATGCGATTAATGAGCTCCATAGGCCTAGGGTGATACCAAATGAATAGGTACTACAAGCCGGCAACGCCGACATTGATGAAGAAATAAAATACTAGCGGTCGTCGGCAGTGTAAATTGGTTAGTACGATAGTGACGTGCAATGAGAGGTGACACAGTGAGAGTCGATAGGAGCAAGGACATAATGGGTAGGTGTGCATACCATAAGGGAACGAAAAAATGGACGCGATAGGAGCGATAGGTGGGCGTACAGTGGCGAACAAGGACGGTTGGAGCAAGCGATGTGCAGCCGACAGCATTAGAGAGTGCTATCCGCAACCGGTGCTATTGGGTGGGACTGGCCGTGCGCTGGACACCCAACCTGAAAAACACTTCGCGAAGTGAACACGGGAGGCGTGATGCACCAGCCCTATTGAGCTCGCCTATCGTTGCAGACGGCCTGCACGCCCGATGTGCGCCGGCTAAAGCGATGGATCAAACCGCGCCTCGCACCGTTGGGAATAGCACTAATGCTCATTGATGGTTATGCATGCGGGGCGTAGTTCAACTCTGAAAGTATAGGATATAAAATCCGCGGTCGGATGGCCGGGTTGCAAGGGGTTCCAGAGAACGGGGCCAGCGGTTAGTAATCGACCAAACAGCGATGTTATCCAGGCGCGTATACCAACGTTGAGGGTGAAGTGCACGTAAGGAGAGAACTGGAAAAGGAGAGCAGATAAAAAAGAGCAGTCAGGATAGGCCCCTGCTGTGGATCAACGGTTAATGGGGGCACATAAAAACAAGTAAAGGACGAAGCATAAGAGTGACAGAAACAACGGGGGAAGGTGAAAGCAAGGTGGTTGAAATTAGTGGCATTTCAATTTGTTTGATTTATTGAGGAAATGTACATAGGTGGTCCAACGTTGAGAACTCAGTCAGATAGATGAAACTGTCTATCGTTGATTGTGTCCTTAATTGAAGGGAGAAGGGTTGGCGAAGGAGTTGGTCTTAGAAGTCGAGGCCCCTCTCGTAAGCTATATCTTCTGCCATGCTCATATTTGATAACTGGAGTGCGTGGGTGAAGCCGAGATATGGGATGAGTGCCGACAGAAGTAGGGGCTTGGTTTGTGAAGCTCGAAGGGTGATGGGCAACTTGTTCCAGACTTTGGAGTAGACAAGAAGGAAAAAACGTGACAGTATGGCCGGTTTAGCTATACTGGAAGGGACAGTGAAAGGCCTGTGCCGAAGTGAGTAGGGGGTTTTCTCGGGAGAAGCTTACTGGGTTTAAAGGAAAAAGACCGGTTATGGAGCAAGTTATACAAGAAGACTAAGTTTGGTCTTAAGCAGCGGAGCCAGAGTGAGTCGAGATTCAGATTTTGGCATCGTTCTCTATAGCTTAAAGACGTGGACCAACCGAGTAGTTGTTTGGTGAAACGCCTTTGTATGCTTTCAATCGCAACCCTGTCGAATTTTGTCGTCAGAAAGTATTATTGGGCAGTATTCAAGCAAAGGCCTGATGTGGGATTTGTAGATGTTGACGATACTGTACCGGAGACAAAAGGAGCGGGGGAGGAAGGCCACACTTCTTCTAGCCTTGTCCGCTTGGATGGCGGCGTGCTCAGAAAAGTTGAGGGAGCAGGAATAGTTGAGGCGCAAATGGCGGATGGTAGGTCGACTGGCTATTGGGTACCCATCAAGATTTAAGGATTCAGGGGGAAATTGGTGCTTGTAGGTTAGGGCCTCGCACTGATCACTGAGAAAGCTCATCATCCAGGAGTGGCACCAGCGGTCAAGTGCAGCGAGGTCAGCGGAAATGTTGCAAAGATTAGGGGTATCATCATTAGAAGTGAGAGAATGGACCATTTTTATAACGTCTGCAAATAAGAATGGCTTTCTATGGTGTACCGGATCCAGTGTGTCATTACCGTTCATCAAAAATAGGAGAGGACCCAGTACGCTGCCCTTTATAACGCCGCTTGTAACAGGTTTCGGTTTAGAAGTATGTCTGTTAGCGAGGACCACTTGCAAACGATGAGCGAGATCAGATTTCAGCCAAGAAAGCAGCGGGTCTGCGATACCGAATGAACGCAATTTTGAGATAAAATGCGGGTGTGGAACACAGTCGAAAGCCATCGGCAGATCTAGGTATTTGAATGCCAGTGCCTACCAGCTATCAACAGCCTTAGTGACTAAGTTGAGGAAATCAAACTGACATGTGGAACATGATCGCGATTTGAGAAAACCGTGCTGCCTTTTGCTAAGAAGGTTTGAAGCGAGAAGATGGGTAGTGATTTTATCTTTGATAATCACTTCCATTACTCTAGAAATGATGGGTTTATGGTTGATAGGACGATAATTACCGAGTTTTTGGACAGGTCCTTTTTTGTGTCGTGGAATAATGACTGAAGGCTTCCAGTTCAAAGGTGCTAAACTAAGTTTGAGTGACAATGTGAGTAGATTTAGTAATAAAGGTGGAAGGTCCAATCCACCGTTAATGACTGCAGCTGGTGGCAACCCATCTGGTTCAGGATGGGCAGACAATTTGTAGCTTGAAGTGAGCCGGGAAATAACGTTTGCTTCAAAGGTCAGGGTAGATAGAGGAGAGCTGGTAATAGCCAGAGTATTTAGGGGTGGTTTCAGTGTCATAAAGAAATTGACATGAAGGCAAAAAGCTTCACGAGAAATGCAGTGAACGTTTGAAGTGCATGAGTGGTGAATAGATGCAGAACCGACTTTCAAAGAGGAGCTGTCGAAAAAGCAGATTATTGGAGACAAACGCCAATGATGTGGCTAGGCAGAAGTTTGAAGGGTTTCAACATAATATTTTCTGTATACGTGATAAAAGAAATAATATCCAAGCTCCAGTTGGCTACGGGTCACTGGCACTTTGTTTAGTAAAGGCCTTGGTTGCAGGTGGTGGCATGTACAGTGGTGAGGGTAGCAGACAAAAAGGGGCTAGGATTACCAATTGGACGAAGTGGGTTGGGAATGTTTCAGCGAGGGCTAGATTCCGGTCATTGATTTTGTACTGCAACGCAGAATGAATTGAAATGGTTTTATGGAGTGTGGGTAATAGATATTGAGTGGGTGTTGGGTGATGATTGGTGTCAGGAATCCACTCTGCGATCCGGCGAGACTCGCATGAGGGATTGCTACTCCGGTTATCGGATCATGTACACTGGTAAGCCATGTACTGTGCCCCATATAACGTCAGCAGGTGTGAGTGTAGGTGTGAACCATTGCCGATCCGATTGATAAAATCGCTCGGTCCGTACGGTAATCCGGGAGCAGGCAGAGCAGGCTGACGGCCACTCAAGTCACCAGTGTGATCTGAGAGACCAGGAGTGCTGCAGTCTGGAGAGTGTTCCAGCTGTGGGTTATGGTTATCGTTCCAATAGAAACCATACAGAGAACATTTTGTTATCTGATGGCCAGTGGGCCGGTCTATGGGGGAACAACGGACGGAGACTATAGTTCTCCAGGGCAGTTGGGTGATGGTAGAGATATGGGAAGATATCAAGAGCAGACTTAGCCGGATTGCAAAGTAATTTAGTAGCTAAGCGTTGGATGACGAGAGAGGGCCCATTTGAGAACCCGGAGTAAAAATAGAAGAGGGCGGGATCAGGGAGAGGAATGGGAAAAAAGGAAGACAGCAATCCGGTATTTGTACTAGCCGTTGCTGAGGAAGGCAAACAAAGTGAAGAGAGAAGAAAATACTCAGAGTTAAGGTGAGGCATTTTCGTGTGAATGCAAACGTGCCTGTATTCCGTGGGGTCGAGAAATCAGAAGTATACGGATTCCGGGTGGAATGGGGTTTCAACTTGCCATGAGCATGTGCTCAGATCAGTGAATCTTGGTTGTTGAGGAATAATAATCTGCGTGGCAAGACTCCAATGTACGACAATATTGCAAGAAAAGCTCGATGCGACCGCTGGGTTTTAGCCTGTGACAGGAGAACTAAGTGAAGGTGGGCACTATCAGCAAAGGACAAAACGGTTCATTAAGGGAGATAGTGTCAGTAAGCATTTTGGTTGGGTGAGTAATTCGGCAAGGCAGCAGGCAAATAATCACAAATTTTTGACATCAATAATTTTGCGCGAGTTCAAGGAGACAGTAAAAAGTGAAGCTGCGGATGGTAAACTATAAAAGTGCGATGATTACGTTCCTCATCCCAGCAACTAATACAGGTGAGGTTCAGCCGATAGCTCTGTACTGTGGGCTTATCAATACCGGGGTGTCGTCAGAACAGAGGTCACGTAGTATAACCATCCCAACCGTGTACTGAGTACTGCATTAGAAATTGGCAAGCTGGCTAAGGGTTTTGCAGGGAACAAAAAATGTTTGAAACTGAGAAAGGCTGGGTTGGCAAGTATATGTGGAGGGCTCGGGTGACGTGATATCACTATGCACTGGTTCAGACAAAAAGAACTGGAGGTTACCCCAGAAGCTTGAGGTTTCCGGCATGCAGGTTCGGGTCTAAGCCGTAATCGGAACGGAGCAGAGAGCATTAGACCAAGTCCTTCCCAACCGAGAGTGTCTTTTTATTTTTCATTTTATTTTTATTTTTTTTACAAAGGAGTGGAAAGGAAACTTTACACCGTAGGGTGACCTTCCCTCTTCCATTTGACCCGCCTTTCTTTACACGTGGCCCATTGGGTCCAAGACTGATAGGGATGGCTGTTTCCCAAAATTCGCAAACCGAAGATTGGAACTGAATAGTTGTAAAGATCTAGGACTCAGTAAATCGATAGTTGGTAGATGAATGAGATGATGGTTTGGGCAGAAATTCCGTTAGAGGTCACTGTGCTACAGCTTGACCAGTTGCGGGTGTGTTGTGTGGAGAAATGAAGCGCTGTATAAAGAACCGAGTGAAGGTAAAGGACCGGTTCAAACCCACGGGCATCAGGCATAATGGTGAGTCAAATTCGGGTGACGTATACCGGATAGGAACTGTTTTAACGAGGTCTCGAACTGGTTCTTCAATCGCTGGCTAAGTATACGTATGCAAACTAGAGTTTTTAACGGCACAGTCTGATGGGAGGAGAAGAAAAGTGGGTGGAGCATAAAAAAGGCATATATATGGGCGGGATTATCAGACGAGTCACGGGACGGGGGTCGGACGTTGAAGACGGTAACCCAATGGAGTGTAACAATCAAGACAGTCTTCATATGTTTCATCTATTTTGATGCTATTGCGGGTCATGCTGATTACAGAAGATGCGTCAAAGATTTTGCTTGTTTTGGCGCTCAACACGATCACAGCGGGTCAAAAAACTGATTCTAGGGGCCAGGATGAATAACCAAGAAATATCTAGATCTGACTAGAAGCCTAGATTTAGGGGGGAGGCTGTAGTGCCGAACTGTCTGTGACGGAGGGAGTAGGGATTCTCACTGGAGAAACCAAGTGGGTTATCAGATGAGTGGACGTTTGAATGCAGAAAGTTGCAGAGAAATGAAAGATTGAGTTTGATGAAAATTAACCATAGAGGTTCTAGCCGAAGTAGTTCGCACCAGCTTTGTAGTTAAGGTTGGAAGAGGTGCCAAGTAATTTTTTGTGAAAGAGCGTTGCACTTTATCTATATTGACCCGGTCGGCTTTCCGCATCAAGGTAAGGACCAAGGGGCAGTATTTCAACAGTGACCTGGAGTGTGTCCTGAATATCGAGAGCTTACTACCCTGAGTATGGTATGTTCTAGGGATAAGTGCAATCATCCTTCTCGCCTTGCCAATTTGGGTCAAAGCTTGTTCATGGAAGTTAGGAGAATATGAATAATGCTGGCCCGGATCTCTTACCACGTGAGTAGTGGGAATCGACAGACCATTGAGAGTGGGAAAGCCAGGTGGAACGTGGCTTTTGTAAGACAGAAGAGAGCTCTTGGCTGCCGAAAACTTCATGGGGTTTTGAGCACACCATTCGTCGAGGGACTTCAAGTCTGACAGAATATTACTGAGAGCTGAGTGCAGGGCTTTTGCCTCAAGAGCATAGACTAGCTTTGCGTCTTCAGCAAGGAGGAGCGCCATGCCATGATGCACTACCTGGAAGACGTCACTTATGTACATGAAAAATAAGAGAATGCCTGTAAGGCCGCCCTGTACGAACCCACCCGTAATTTGTTTGGGCTGAGAGGATGTCCCACTGGCATTGACGGTTTTGGGGCGTTCGGAGAGATAAGATCATAGCCAGGAGAGAAGGGGGTCAGCGACTCCGTAGGATTGAATTTTGGACAGTAAGCGAGTGTGAGATACGCGATCGAACGCTAGAGTCATATCGAGGATGACGACGATGGTTGACTCGTTGCTGTCGGCTTTGGAAGTGATTAACTTAAGGAGGTCCATCTGGCACGTGAGATACGAACGGGACTTTAGGAGCCCATGCTGAGCTGGGTTGATAAGGTTTCGAGGAGTCAGGAAATTTACAAACTAGTCCTTTACCATCCTTTCCATGGGCTTGGAAACAATCGAAGTGTGGTTTATGGGGCGATAGTTCTCTGGATCATGCGAAGGGCCATTTTCATGGTGTGGAATTATACAGGACCCTTTCCTTTGAGCCGGGTAGACTCTGAACGACATCGATAAAGTAAAGGTTTTCAGCAATAGGACTACTGAGCCAGGTCTCTCAAGCCGAAATAGGACAGACGGAAGGTCATCAGGCCCTGGATTGTAGAAGGATTTAGTGTTGGCTAGGAATTTCCTGGTGCTGGCAGTGGTAAATGTTATGGCTGATATCGCGTCCTGTGTGAGCATCGGGTAGCACAATGGCGGGGGGTTAGGGTCCTTAATGAAAGCTGAGACGAAATAGCAGTTAAAAGCCTCAGCCACATCTTTTGGCAAATCAAGATGGGTGCCATTTTAGATGAGGACTGGGGTATTGTTTTCAGTGCTGCGTGAGTTGCGAGACTTCAGCAATCTTGGGAGGGGCCTCACACTATGAGGTTGTTGTCGTGCAGCCACTTCTTGCTTTGTGAGTTTATTCTCGGTTGCCGCATAGAGGTCGCGGCGGGGTCGGCTTATTTTGGGTGTCAGAGAGAAATCTCGATTTCTGGGGAATGAAATCTGGGATTTTGGTAGTCTTGGCTCTGATATGCCTAATGGCTGGGGTGAGGCGGTTTATGGAGGAGAGCAACTTCGTATAGAAGGCGTCAGCTGCTCTTTGCGGATCAGATGTTAGGAAGAAGTCGGACCAGTCAGTGCCCCGGAGGGAAGTAGGCAACTGGGCCCAGTTAGTCATCACGTAGGCGTTTTGGTTTTGGACTTCACCAACCTCAGATAGGTGTGATTCTTGCCTAAAAGTGAGGTGACATGGCCATTTTGTGGTCGCTTACGGGAAGGTTTTTTGTGACGAAGACGCTCGCGTCAGGGTGATCATGAGTGAAGGCTAAGTCAGGGATATTGTTATGCCTTGTTGGAGTGGAGACCTGCCGTGTCCATCCCGAAGTGTAGGCGCCCAGGAGGAAATCGGATAAATGAGGGGGGCAGTCATTGTACTCCAACAAAGTTAAAGTCCCCTGCTATGATATTTAGACTTAAAGATAGAATAGAAATGTACTCGAAAGCCCTTATAATACGCTGAAATTCGTTGAAACTAGAGGCGGGTGCTTTATGGACGCACCCAATGTGCAACACGTTCCCAGGAATTTGAACGGAGAGCCAAAGAGATTCGAGGATACAGTCGAGCACTGGGTGGTAGAGTAGGGCCGTAGTAAATTTTCGTTTATTGTATGCAAGACAACCACCGCTTCGGCGGCCCACTCTGCCTACTCGAAAGGATTTATAGCCTACCAACGAGACAACGTCAGTTGGTATGTGATCGGCTAACCATGTTCGTGTCTTCAAAACAATGTCAAAGCTAGAAGCAAGTACATATTTTCTTTAGTCATTAATTTTCCTCAACAGCAAATGGGATTTCAGCAGCAGAAGGGAAATTCTGCCCGCATTTTTGAGGTTACGGGGCGCTACCGCTCCACGTGGGAGCAGTCTATGACTACTGGGGCCGAGTGAGCTTCTGGCACTCGGGTAGCCAGCCTGGAGGGTACCACCAGGTGGAGTAGTAACTGAACTTGGCAGGTTAGCAGGTGGGTTTCTTGGTAGTGGTTTGTAGTGTTCGGTGTAGTCGTCTTTATGGGGAGCCCGGTTGTGGGGTGTCACGTCTATGGAGACATCAGAAGGGCGATTGCCGTAGACTGCACGTTGGGTGAGACACTCTGGAAGACTTATGGGAAGCAGCATTGGATGCAGCGGCGGGTGAGTAGCACCGGATAGACGATCAAGAGGTACGAAGGCAGGGTCTAACGGAGCCTTTGGAGGGAAACCATGATAAAATGGGGGGAATTGTATTAGGGGCGATAGTGTTTCGGTACGGGGGAGAAATGTTTTGTTAGGAATGCGGTCGGTGACAGCCAAACACTCATGAAATCTAGTGGAGAATAACACCGGATGCTTATATGAGTTGGCAAAGCCGGATAATAGATCTGGGGGGAAGCATGGTGATTGTAGGTGGGACCTTCAAATCAAATCACCTGTAAGTCGAGGAAGAGTTATTAGGGATGCTAAGGGGTCGGTTTGGGGGTGGAGGGCAGTGGTGGAGGGGCAGCTGTGGTTTTGATAGGGGCCTTGTGTGGAGGGCGACGAATGGCATGGTAAGTGGGATTGGCTTGAGACGGGTGTAACGTTATGGATAGAGTTTGTTGAATCTGCAGACATCTCACAGTGCTCCATGGGATGAGTGTGAAAGGGTGGGGTAGTGGCGAAAGAGCTGCTGATGAAAGAGGCTTTGGTATGGAGGGTCAGTTGGCATAGTGTGCAGCGGGGTCAGGATGGAGTACTGCGATGTTGGGTGATGAGGAGCAGAGGATGTTGAGGTTGCGGAGGGGTAAAATGGGATATACTATAGAGCGGGAGAAGGTCAGGCGCAGGCCACGTGCTGTGGTACCGGTTGACAACCCTACTGGTAACTCGAACTGCGTATTTCGGGTTTGGTAGAGCTAACTGTGGAGGCAGTACATTTAGTGGAAAATGTGTGATATGGTACTGCTTCTGTAGACTTCATGACGGCGGCTTCTGAGTTGGTGGATGTGGTGTGTAGCAGTTGGGTACGCGGATCTCAGCCGACCAAGTAGACGCGCTGGCGGGCTTGGGACAGGGTGAGCGACGCTATTTCGCAAGTCCGGCAGTGGTAGTGGAAGCGGATGGGCAATAAGCCGGTTGGCCGGAGTGCTGGAGGTCAAAGATCAACTGATGATTGGAACTGGGAGCGTGGCGACTTCAGAGAAGGGGAGTTCTTGGCCACCAGGAGCAACAGGTGGCAGGGGTGACGTCGTGACCGAAGTAGTAGGACACAACGTTGTGGCTATCTGATCGGTGCGGGGTGGCGCGTTGTTGTCTGGCGACTTGTTGGCTCCTTTGGCGGATGAGCCAGGGCGTGAACGGCTGCTTGCTGAGAGGAGGAGTCGTGTTGCTCGGCCGTGGGTAGACAGTGGTGGAGACTGGGGTGCAACATGGAGCCTCTTAGAAGGGGGTTGTGGTGTTGAGGGCAAAAGGGACAAATCTAGATTCATATTTTGCTCTGATGCACTAGTCAGCTGGAATGGTGACAAGTTACGGATGGCGGGAAATTGTTCAGAGGGATTAGGTGGCACGGGATCAGAGGGTAGGGGAGTGCTTGGTTACCGGCCATTGGTCTAAGGACATCCCGCCGCCGCGGGGCTTTATTGGGCGTAATTTTTATATTTTTAAATGAAGTGGACTTCACGATAGACTCTCTCTCTGCAACGAATTTCAGGGCAGGGCTTCCATCTGGGATTTGAAATAGTAGCGGGCATGGGTTTCGATGTGACCGTTTTTTGAGTCCTTTGTCGTAGCCCTCGTGGTGTGACATACCACAAGCCATCAGCAGTGACTGCTTTTGATCGATGAAAAGAACAGACGACCTGCAGCATCAAAGACTACCGCATTTTCGGAATCTTTTGTCCTGCTATGGACTTCGGAAGCAACTGATTCAATGAAGCAGCTAGCTGGCAGGAGACTTTCAGTGTTCGGATGTTTTGAGGGCTCGACTATGCATGCGAGTGACGACAGCGTGGCCAGGGCATCATCCACCGATCGTACTTATCTTTCTAAGGACAATAATTTTTGCTGAACCGCCTTATGTTTGATACTGGCTTCACTGTATATATCAGCCAGTGGTACTGGACAAGCTACCGAGGAGGTAGAGAGTTGAGGTCGCTTAGTGCTTCTAGGTTAAACCTGGTTTGCTGCTCGGTGAATGAGGCTATTCGTAGACCATTCAGACATGATATCTCAAAGAATTTTGCTAGAAATGGACCTGTAAGTCTGTTGCTAACAACAGATTATATTGTTCAGAAAAAACTCAGTTATTTTAGGTTTTGAGAATATCTTGAGAAGCTGTTTGTAAGTGATTTCCCTAGATACCTTGGTGGAAACTACCAATAAAAGCACGCCTAACGACGTGGTTCAACGCAGGTTTCAAACCATATGGTCCATCCTTGCCTGATTTTTCTGATCCTCCGCTTTCTAACTTCTCTCCTACTTTATTCGTTGTTACAACTGCTGCATCTTTGAACAATTCGCCTCACTTAAACGTTACCTTTCTCCACCGGTAATTCACGCTAATCCAACCACTATGTATTTTTATTTGCTCGGTCTTTTCTGGCCATTTTCACAGCCGTCATCGTCTTTCTGCATAAAGAACTATTTAATAGCGCTTCGCCCATTTCCTACCTTCAACGTGTGCCACACCTGCTCCAATCACATTGTTAGCTTGATTCTTACCTGTTTTCTTCAATCCTTTCCTTCATATTCCCTAGTTTATCGACTTCTACTTGCAGCCATCATCACTTTCGTGCCAAAAAGGTCATTTCTCCCTCTTTATTTATCTCCATGTTCACCTGTCATAGAAAAATTCATCGGGAATCATCCAGGTTAATTCTGTATCATTGGATCTTACCTTACTTGATGGCGCCAAGCACGGCTACTTCCGTGTTCTATCACTTGATTGTTCTTTCCTCCAGCTTTCATGGATGTATATACACATAAATGCACAAGCATATACATTTGCATACTTCCTCTGCATCTTCCAGTTCTTTGCCAGCCAGTTCTCTTCCTATCATCCCGCCGCTCTCCATGATATGCGTCCATTTTTTCTATACCTGTGACTCACATTTACTGTATCTCAATCCTTCCAAACCATTGTTGCCAACGGACCCTTTATTCATGTTTTGCCCTGCTTGCTCCTTGCTTTTAAATCGATAGAGTTATTTTATTGAATTGTGGCATAATTCTCGGCTATCTAACCCCTTACCATACAACTCAGTTCTCCTCTGTTTTTCTTTTATTTATATTTCCCGTTTTTCCTTATTTTTCTCTCGTTTCCATATTTTATCATGCCCATCGTCAGTCCTCCTCGTGTAAAACGCCCCGGTTTCAATTTTCTCCACTTGGCTCAAACAGTTCCTCCGTTTGACCTTGAGTTTCAAATTCACCGGGCACATATTTGAGTTCATCATTTGGTTCACCTTAAAGCCGTCTGTTGTTCCTTGGTGTGCGTACGTCTATTCACCTCTCATTTTCCCTCTAAGTCCACATACCCCACGTCTCTCATGTATATTTCTGAATTCTTTGCAATTTTTGTCTCTCCATTTTGTTGCTCGTAAAAATTTGATCATGCTTCTAGCATACTTCCTTCGTCTCCAAAATAAGCTATTGTTAATATCATTAGTAATAATATCTAATAGCATCCTCTGATGGTTTATTCCACATAGTTACTAACTTGTCTAAGAAAGCTGGTATGTTCGGCCTTGGGCCTGCTCTCTGTAACTTAGTTCTGTGTCCCCTGGTGTCATGAGTTCAGTTTTAGTTCAGTCTCCAGTCTTCAGGAGTAGGGGCAGAGGGAAGCCTCCCGCACCAACCACATAATGATTGCTCTTGGTCGTGGTCTCAGGGAAGAGAATCACACCAGGTGTCAGTCGGGATATCTTTCAGTTTTCACTTGGAGGTTAAGCCATGCGCCGTTTTTGTCACTTACACTGGGAACGGGTTCCAGCCGTTGGTGACTCTTCGGGTCAGGCAGCATATCAGCTCCAAACGAAAAATTTCCAGCTTCAAGAGTGTCGACATGCTTATCCAGGTACTAAAAGGTCCTCGTAGTCGAAAGCTCGCTTTTATTTCTGGGCAGAGGTCAACTCGTATAACTCGGTGGACTCAAATTAGGTCGCCCCTTGTCCTCCAATTGGCTTCTGGGAACAGTTTGGTTGCTTGTGGGCAACCCTCGCAGCTATTTCCACGATGACCTACTATGAGACAAATAACTTCTTCCTGAACTGTTTCCAGTTTGGTCGATTTGGCAGAGGTGCGAGGGTACGAGGCAGCGGCACCACACTCCAACCGAGATCTAACAAGTGTAGCGTAAAACAGACAGTTTTTCGAAGGAAGTACGAAATGATCCATCTGTACGACCTCTCATTCTTATGTTGCCCGATAGCGCCCCCTGCAGGTCCTTCTTGCGGGCTGTCCTTCTCAGCGGAGTTTCAGAGAATGTCACCTGACTTAAGCGCTTTTGTGCGGACTTCTCCAAGTTTTCCATCATGGCCCATGTATTGGCCCAACACATCAGCCCGTCGAAACTTCCTTATGGATTGTTCTTCCCAGTCAGAACGGGGCACGCACCACATTTTCAGAAAGTCAGCGTAGAGCAAAGGCTGAAACATCACACAGGTCAGGAGATTATTGATATGGACCAGAACAAAAGTGCACCGAATACCGAACCTTGGGTAACACAGCTGGAGGCTAAGCATCAGGTAGGTAGTGTCCCCGAAAACTTACTCTCGACTTTCAGTCTTCTCAGGAAGTTCTCCATCCAGTGCTGTCGCTGGTCTACTATTGCCAACATCTTGGGCTTCTAAGAGCGTCGGTCTTGTGGTACTTTTTCAAATGCTTAACTGAAGTCGACGTAAACGACATTTGCTTTATATCTTTCAGCCTTTGCTCCTGGCCAGTTTTCTTGAGCCATCAGAAGGCCGAAAATGCGTGAAAGTGGTGTGCAAGATCCATGCTGTGCAGAACCGGGCTGGTTGTGATGATCAGTTTCCTCAACGCACGGGGCCGCAAGCCCCTTCATCTCTTTGCAGAGGCCCAGGTAAGGCTCACCGGTTGGAAGCTGACAGCAACCGCTTTTTCCACACCCCTCAAAGTCGGCAAAACAATGGCTTGTTTTCATTCGTTAGGGGGTTTTCCGGTTGCTATTGAGGAGTTCAGCAACTTGGCGGTAATGCTTGCTAGAATCCCGGCCAGCTCTGATAGCCCCAGTGGGTGAATTTCATCTGGTTTGGGTGATTTGAGTGGCCTAAGAGATCCTAGAATTGTCATAAACTTATCCACTTCAATATAGCCAAATGCGATTTCAGGCTGGGAAACCGGAGATAGAGGTGACCAAAGTTTGCCGCATGTAAATACCCATGCATAGTGGCATCCCAGAGAATTTTCTCTGGCTACATTGGATTTAGTCTGACTCTCGTCTACCATAAGTGCAGATATGCCCGTTTTCGCTCTTGCCTTCCCCCACAGACGAGCTAATAGTCCTTTTGTTGCATGCTCGCATTTCGCTGATGGTCTCCACTCGAACCTGCATCCTTTTGCCAACCTCACGGAGAAGCATTGGGTTTGTAGTTGTTTGTACTCCAAGTAACCCGCTCCCGTTGCCCGATACTGTCACCAAGCCCCGATTCCTCTGCGGAGTATGCATTGGAGCCTTTTGTCTAACTGTGGAAGGCCTTGGGCATGGGGCGCTAACCGGAATGGGTGAGCAAGCCTCCGTACCAGCTGGTCGATTACATCTAGGATGAGACTAAAGGCCAGATTCACACCATTTGGACCCTACTTCTCCCAAGTCATTTTCTTCAGCTGTTACCCCCACATTGTCAAGGAGTATGAGCTAGAAGATCGGTTCACTGTTCAATTGGCACACAACAGGTAATAGCCACGACCAGTGGAGCGTCCAGAAGCATTTGATGGTATGCCTGTAACACCACACAGTCTATCTCGTTGAGTCCTCGGTTAAAATAAGAGGGAAACAAAAAACCTCATTGCAAGTCAACGGCAGGGGATATTACGCATCGTGAGCATTCTCTGGACAGCATGCAACGGAGGAAAATGTCAGTTACCATACTCCCTGGGTGGTTCACCGTGTCGCCCCCGTTTATCTAGTGGCTATAGTGAAAGCCCATTATGAAGAATAATTTCGTACAGCTTACGATCTAGGGCCCTCCTGAAGAACTGGAAAGAGTTCAGGTCTACCATTCCACCAGGCAGAAAGTTTCAATTTTTCACTGCCCTGTTGCTGCAGAATTGCGACCCGGTTATCAACCCAGCTGGAACTCTCGTCAGCCTCTTCTTACACCCCCTGCCCGGGAACCTGAAGCCATTTGGAGTGGATTGTCCAGACGGACCAGAAAAACCCTTCAATATCTTGAAATTTTCTACGGGATCCCCCAGGAGTCTCCTCCTTCCTAGGGGCAAAGTTCAAGACCAAGGTCTCTTTTCATACGTCTGACTCCTCGGCCGTTCATTCGTTCGCTTCGCGAGACACTGAACGTCCCTAAAGCAGGCGGCTACCTTTCAGTAGAAGGGTGACCAAGCCTGCGCACTGTCCTTTGAGTGAGGTCGTGCTGCGGTCATGTAAACGGGCACGAGTACTGTCGGCTATCGGCAAGACAGTGGGGATCGCAGTCGAAGGAGCTTACTTCGAGCCTTTTCTGCAACGGCAATGCACCATGTCAGCCGTCCAAAATTGTTGCTTATGATAAACCCCAAGTCTTTCACCCCACTAACTGCTTCTTTGGCGAACAGCCCATGATCGTGAGCGACGGTAGGGATTCCTATGGGCCCTGAAAACAAACGACTTTTTCCAGGGTTAGAGGTAAGTACGCGTTGCGTGCCCTGTCCAGATCGGCTCCTTAATTCTCGCTTAGATCCTCCTTACCCTCAGATCCTACAACTTTCAAATCATCCGCAAAAATAAAACAGAGCAAATGCAGAGCGGGTGCAGGGCGGTCAATAAACAACAAGAATGGTATTCAGCCTAGGATGGGCTCTTGGTCGAGGCCAATGATGACTTTTGCCTGACTAGAGCCCAAGCTCCCTGCTTTGAACTATAGGGTCTCGAGGAAAGGGAGTCCACCAGCTATCTAGTTTAGTTCGGTTTGATTTTCGCTTGGACGAAATCGGTCGGGACAAAAAGTGCGTCCAGTTCTCTGAGTTGTAGACGAGCTTCCATGGCATTCGATATTGCGCATTGAGTGCTTGGCTGAAAAGGCAAATTCGCGAGGCAGTATCGCCTTCACGGATAACATTTATTGATAAAAATACCAGGGGATCATTACCTAGCCACTCATCTGTACAGCTAGTTCTGGAAAGATTTTGTTTCAGCATGAATCTGTGACTTTCCTGAAAGTTGGAGCATTGCTGCCTCGAACAGCATTCTCTGACACTCTGGGGGTAAAGCTTACCCATCTGACCGGTGATCACTCTGGCTGCAAGTCGCTTCACTCCATCCAATCTTTCCTTAACTTTTCTGTAACAAGGAGCCCATGCAGCATATGATAATCTATGAGGAATTGCGCCAGGGCTCAGTATTATTAACAGTGGCTTACTTCGAGAAAACACGGAGTGTGCTAGGTTGAGTGATCACATGGTACAGGAGAGGTCGCAAAAAGGATTCCTGGATATTCAACTGGGTATATACATTACAAAGGAATGCAGAAGTTTTAGCGGTCACATAAAAAAACGCCCGGCACGACTGCATTTGAGGGTCAGTTGGTCAAATGGCCCAGGGCAAGACGGAATCTGTCCTGCACTGGTATGGTGATTAAGCAGCTGTCAAAAGTGATTCGGCCAGGTACAGCTTCGTAACCATGCAAACGGATAAGCCTAAACCCATGAACATCGCTGCGGACAATTCCGACAAAAGCCCTTTGGGATTGATCATCTTCAAGTCTACCATTTATGGTATCTAATTTAACATATTATTACAAACCCAAGCTGCAATACGGCTAAGGTGCTATTTCGCGGCCTTGGTCTTCTTGCTACTTTCATTCGATTAGTTCTGGGTGGAAAATTCGATACGGACTATCAGTTCAGTTCATTGCGATTATCACAACCGGGTTTGAAGTACCGCCTTTTATGTAGTGTTTTCTATTGTCTGCCAAAGGCCAGCGATTTTTTGGGAATTAGCCCAGTAAAGCGGAACTAAACTGGTCCGTGCTTCCAGGCGATAAACATAAACTACCGTTTATTGATGTAATCTAATTCAACTTTAATTCGAATGTCCTACTTAATAATTATGGTAATTTTACTAAACATTGGTACTATGTTATTCACCCTATATATTTGATAGGCACCGGGATACTACCGTTATACGTATTATACGACATATTACTTACACATAATATATATATGTATATATATATATATATGTATATTGATTTTTATGCTGAATTCTGCCTCAAATTCCTTTGAAACGTTTCCAATGCACTTCGGGGAAATTAGTTTTACAGCCTGCCATTTTACTAGTTAAAAGAAGTTATATTGTTCAGTGAAGGGAAAAAGCCAAAATGGTCATATGTATGCAATGAAATATTTGCTGCTACTGAAACGACTTCGACGATCGTTATCCAATAATTGCCTTTAAATAGGCACCACGCAGCACGAAGGCGGGTCAACAAAATGATCACGCACTGCCACACATGTATATTCCAGCTAACAACCCTGAGAAGTTTTCAATAATAACATGGTTCTCGCAAAAATTCACGGTGAATTATATGGCTAATGTAACTGTATCACACAATGAAGTTGTACAAAAATAAGTCATATCCGTCCATACATGAAAGTGGCTCATGAGGATCCTTATCAGCCATGTCGTCGGTCATTATTCCATCTTTTTCCAGTCTATCAATTGTGATGTATGTAAGAATACCAACTGAAAACGTCGATAGAGCCCTAATTACCAGCCTTAGGTGTATTATGTACTGCCATCACCCTTGAATCTGATGAAGATGGGAAGGTTGCTCTTATTTTTAACTAGCACAACAGTTGGACTAATTTGAGTGTTTCATTTCCTATGAAAACGGCATCCGCTAGGACGTAGCTTTGACGGTTCCCACAGAGGGCAACATCATTACCTGCCTGCGGGCTACAATCAGCACGTAATATGAACCATTGTCATGCGGTGCAACACTGTAAGCGGTATCAAACTGGAGAACGATCTCACAGTTGTGGAGAATTTTAAGGGTAAAATAAGTGATAAATGAAGCCAGTAACTTCTGTATGTCAAAATCACGGGCGAGCACTTTCAAATGCCAACTACGCGGAGACCTCGGGTCAAGGGTAATCCTAAACAGCACTGGCCAGAGCTTGCCCAGTGGGGTCGGGGCTGGACAAACCTCCGGCCAGCCTATCGCGCAAGATGAATAAATGAATCCCTGTTGCACCGGTTCGAAGCTAAGTTCATAACAGTTAAAGAAGGCAAACTGACTTCGGCCATCCTTGCAGGTGTACATCACCAAAATTGATTATGTGGGAACAACCTCGATCGCAAGGGGAGAATGCTTTGCAGTAGCCAAGTCCGTCGAAGCCGGTGAAAGAGCTTTGTGAACAAAACCCTGGTAATGAGCAAGTGCAACAAGCAGCCGACTCAAACCGAGCCCAATTTTTGCCATGCGCACAAATACCACCTTATTCAACGTAATTATGGCAGGTTAACCGGAAGCAATGCAGTCCCATCCCAGAGTTGATCACAAAGGAAGGCTCAAGTGCCAACTGCTTAGGTTTGCCTGCGAAGAAGGCGGCATCGAAAATAATAATGTGAATGGCACAACGCTGAAAAGAGCCTTAATTTCTTTCCAAGTTCTGCGGCCGCAAAGCCGGCGGGCCATACATTGTACGCAAAGGTAGTTCTCCTTGTTATGAAGTTTTGCTCACCGGAAATGTGTCTATCTCCAGCAGGTTCCACATCGGGCCCACTGAAATTCCTCGTCCAAGTCCAAGCTTGGTTCGTTGTCTTTGCAGACACTGCTGACATCCTACCAAATGGGCCAGTAGTCCACTTGCAGCGGCCGCCTTTTAGAATGTCTTTATGTTGCCGTGGTTGTACTTTTGAACCTCGCGAACCTCACCGAGTGCACCTGCCGAATCATCATTGGCTATGTCTCTGGTTGTCCAAGCCGGTTCCCTCTCTGACGAGTGACCCATGGATTTGACTTCCTCATACGTGATGGCTCGCGGTTGGTCACAATGTTTGTGGAGGGTACTGACAAGTGGAGAGTTTTGGAATGCTCTTTTCTCTTTTGAGGCTGCGGATGTCTTGAATACGTCCCCGTCAGACCCTACTGCAGCTGGCTTTTCACTATCTAGCGTTTGGCACCGCAGCCTTTCCCCGGGGTAATAAGACAGAATCTTGGTTAGAAGGCCTAACTGTTTCCTGCAATACCCGGCACCATTTGTCCCTAGCATACTAGAAGCTTCAGCTATATCTTCGGCAAAAGATTCCGACTGTGACAACAGATCACTTTTAGGAACTGTCCGAGGCTTTGGTTGATAAAACCCAATGTAATGAGGCTGCTCTACGCTGCTGGAAATTACTCTGCTGATTGATAATCTACTCATTGCGATTTCCTCAGCTGCACTGTTTGCTTTCCTACGAAGTGCTAACAGAAGTGTACAAGGGAGTGCCCACCGGCGACTGAATCGATAGTCAAAATCTGCATCTTCGTTGAAACTAGCTTGATGCGCTACACCTCTGTGACTTATTACACACCACGAGCTATTGATCTGCTCCACTGATTGAACAAATTCTCGACTCAGGTGTTCCAGAAACACTTCGCGTGAATGCCTGGTCAATCGCACGAGCAATGATAACAACCATAGAATCCCATGGGGTACCCAATTACGAGCCACCTGATCTTTGGCAACTCCAAAACTGCTTTTTCATTCGAAGAATGAACTCGTCTAATGGCGCTCGTGAATAAATCCACGACGTTGTGAAGGTTCGAAAGTCCATCTTTTAAATTCTTGTCTTCCGTTTCTACTTTGTTATAGTAAGCCTTTCCAAAACCGACGCTGGACAGGTCATATATTTGGTCCAAAACTGCTTGAGTTGCATCCAGGTAATATTTAGGTGTGAAGTAGCCTCAGTGCTAATGAGCTATATTGCTGATCCAAAACTCTCAAAATGAAGCTTAGGTTCAGCCAACGCTAGTTTATGTATCCAATGATAGACTCTTGGCTTTTCACTAGGTTGTGATTGGTGTAGGCGGCTGCATCTGCTGTCAATTTCTTGCATAACAAGAGGACTACAGAATAACACGAGATTCTGGGTAGACGACTGTGAAAGCAATAAAATGTGCCAAACTCCTGTCACCTGTGATAGTCTTACAATGTCCGGTCTAGGGGAGCATCATTCCCATCAGGGAAACAGCAGTTTGATGGCAGTCACCATTCTAATTTGAAAGAGTGGCATAGAACGGACTGCAACCACACACCATCACGTCATCTATCATTATGCTCCGCAGACTGCATCTACCATGAATGAGAAAGTGAGCAGCATATGCAAAAATGACTCCGCTAGGTCTAGAACGGAACTATCTGCTTACTGACGGGACCAAGAAGATAAACTATAGAGGGCGTATCTAACCGACCAATCGTCGTAGCGAAGTAATTCTGAGACTGGTTACGCGCACTGGAAGAACTACAAGACCAGACAATAGCGGCGGGAATGTATTCTGTTACACTGAGTCGGTGCTTAGTCGTTTGTATACAGAGAAACACACGTATTTTTTGGCAGATAAAATCCTGACAAACCACAAGGTGACTTTGCCGATCTATACGATCTAACCCTTACGGCCCGGCTTAAGGCGACCCGCTGGACACTACGAATGAAGCTAAAGCGCACCGGACTGCTTATGGAGACACTCGAACTACTACGACCCTCCTCCCTCAGAAGCTCCTCATCCATTCGTTTTCCTTGACGCACGGGTTTTCGGTCTGGCGCAGTGGGCTGTAGTTGCATTTCATCGACTGTTTGGTCTTCTCTGTTTGGAGCTGAAAGAACGTTATTCTCCGTTACGGTTTATGCTGCGCAGTCGGGGGGGGGGGGGGGGGTTATCTGAAGCGAAGTTGACTAAGGTGGTGTCGGTGCACGGTTGATTCTTTAAGACAAGTGAGTTGAACCATGGATTGATAAACTGTCTTGTGTTTATCCCATGGGCTGGTTGGAGATTGTTGTCTCCAAAGTATGATACATTGCCGGAGTCCGAGCATCTTAGTGATGGTCTGAGACTTCTGATTTGAAAAACACCACCAGAGTTTCTTTCGTCGTGGAATACACTACTTCCCGCTGTTGCAATAGAAAATAGTCCAGAAATGTCTCCCATTCCGGCTAAGTCTTCTCATTGGCAGGGGCAAAAGCTCTCTTTACAGCACGTGCCAGATATTCCTCGGCACCGTTGGAAAACGGGCCGCCAGTTGCCTTCCGAAGTTGTCGACGGCCAGCGATATCCAACGAACATTTCAACTCAGGTACACAGAGCTGAGAACTGTTATCAATGACGAGCTCTTGTGGGACGCGTTCCCAGCGGAAGCCCTTCCGTATAGCTCGGAGTACAAGCAACTTGTTCGGCGTTCATGTTCAAAATACTTCAAGCCATTTTGAGTATAAATCAATCAGTACGAGGGCACGGTACTTGTTCAGGAACGGACCGAAGAAATCGGCCCGTATACTATATGTGGAATGTGGCTTTCGGACCACGGGCCCCAGTTGTTCCGGCTCTATTTTGCTTTATGTAGACGTGCATCACGGTTCTTGACTGTTGTAAATATGTTCCCATGTATTTCAGAACAACAGCACACTTGCCAAGCCAGAGACTTATTCTTTCCTCCCCCCCCGGGTGACCTTTATACAGACCTTGTAGAACCGTTCTGCGTAGGCAGCAGGTATGACTAACCGATCACCACGGCACAGCACTTCGTCGGGTTTTACGCACATCTCCTCTTGGTTCACGAAAAACTGTGGATACCTTCTTTTCACCTCCGGTTGCTTGCCCTTCTTGATAGCAAAAGTTAACGATCAGTAATGCCTTCCAGTGTACTTGTGTAACTCCCCTCTTGACACTGGAAAGGCAGATGACATGAAACAACACTGTTCAGCTAAGGCGAATCACGAGAATCTTGGTAGAAAACCAGCTTGCTGAATTGTTTTACCGGGTCGACGTGGGATATCGTAATCATATGCAGCCAGGGAGACACTCCACCGTTGCACCAGGGCGGCTGTGAACTTGGAAGCGGACTTGTTCGGGTCGAATAGAAAATGTAGCTCTTGGTGGCCCGCGGCAAAACGTAAACTTTAAACCAAAAGGGTATTTATGAAGACCGCCCAGAATACTGCCGGTGCTTCTTTCGGTATTTGCAAGTATTCCCTCTCGGCAGCATTCAGGAGTTGGGAGGTGCGGACGGTCGGGCGTCCATTTTGCTCAGGCTCTGCACCGATTCCGACCTCAGATTCATCAGCGGCTAGCGCTGCATGTTTGGATGTTGCGAACAGGGATGGCCTCCGACCTTCCACTATGCTGTTAATGAGACCTCGCGGGAGTCTCTCGCACTGATCCTTCAACTGCCACTTATTGGATGACCGGGCGAGGGACAAGGGCGGCGCCTTCGCGGAGAAGTTCGGTATGAACCTGGAATAGTATTGCAGACAACCAAGGATCGACCTAAAGAGTGCTTAATCCTTTGGTGACTCTACTTCAGAAATAGATTTTAAGCCATCAGGGCCCGTCTAATATCACTTGGTGTTTACCGTTAGCCCGAGAAAACGTGATTCCCGGACACCTCGCATTTTTAAGGCTTGAGCAAAACATTCTTGGTTACAAGTCGTTCCGGGGTCTGCCTCAACCGATGATCATGCTCCTCTTTTGAAGCACCAAAGAAAATCACATCATCTTGATATGGCAAAAAAGCCGGTCAAACATTATAGGACTCGGTCGACAGCAGCCTGAAAAGTACCGGGCAAAATGTGCAACCTACAAGTTAGAAAGCTGCACTGGAAAATGCCCATGGGGTGTTGATGGTGATAAGCCGTCCCAGTTCTCGGAGCAGCGGAATTTGTAGGTATGCGACAGCTAGATCAATCTTCGAAAAAATGCACCGCCGAGCATGGATTCCATAAATTATCGGGTTCCATTGTAGTCGCCGCACATCTGCGTAGTCACGGATACAAAGTGAGTTTGTAGTCCCGGCGAATACTTGGCTATTTACTATCGCTCTCTTTGCTACTACTTTCGGAGTTTCCTAGGATGCCGAACTGACTGAAATGATCAAACCCTTTTGCTTCATTTCCTTTAGTGCTTTCAAAACATCTCTCTGACCGTACGGTAGCACTTGTAACTTGACGAGCACCGGATCCTCATCGACTTACTTCACCGGCCGCACCTACATTCCGCCACGATGGTTGAAGCGCTGTACCACTAGCTGTTGGGGAACTACAAGATCAACGAGAGTGGCTGACGCCAGGTGAAATGAAAGTGAGTGGCTCATGGCTTGTATTGCACTCAGTCCCAGGATAGACAGACTATCAGCCGAAATCAAGAGGCGGACCGTAATGTACGTTTGTTGCTTAGACTGTACCGTCAAGGACTTTTCATCCAACTGTGTGACGTGGTGACCGATTATACCTTGAATGCATATATCTGTAGGATTTATGGTTGTCCTGGGAGAAATCGTATCCAGCACCTTCTCAATAAAGCTGGTTTCAAAGCTTTCCGTATCTGCAATGAACTCGCATCAAAATCCGCATTCAAATGACACCGGTTTGTGCAGGAATCGGCCGTTCTGACAGGAGGTCTCCAATGTATAGTTAGGTCCGGTATCCCTGAGTATGTTTGTTCCGGTCACCCCCATCATTTTTGCCACATGCACAGCACACGGCTTGACAGAACTAACACGTTGGAAGTAAATGGAAGTCTCTGCATCACATACACTCGTTCACCCGTTTGTGAGACACAGCAACACTGAAATGGAGTGAGTGGCTGGCGTATGCTTGGTGGTTACGGTGCGGATGCTTTGGCTTGGACATCTTCTGTTGAAACGAAACTGTGGTTGTGAGTGCGGCGGCGGATTGCAAGTCTTAAAATTGCCCACACATTCTGAGAGCCTGAGAAAAGTTCGAGCTCTTCTGTTCCAATAAGAGCCGCTGTAGCATGATGTTGCTGATTCCTGCAATTAGTCAATCACAAAGCAGCTCCGCCAATCCATCACCATAATGGCAGCAGACAGCCCGCTGATTCACTTGTACAATGAACTCACGACAAGTCAAGCTTCTTTTTCGCATCAGTGAGTAGAATGTTGCGCTTTTGGTGACCGGAAAAATGACTGGCCTAGCATGGTTCATCAGAAGTTACTTCAGTTATTCAAACGGTAATTTTGCGGGGGCATTGGGGTATGCCATGTAGTTGAACACCAATAACGGCCACCCGAAATGACGAATAAAGCCAACTGGTCCCGACTAGCTCCTTTCCAACCGCCGCTTGGGAATTTGAATCGTTCGATTCATTTTTTGACATAGGACGGATCACTGTGCAGGTTCAAGTGTTCAAGGAATAATAATAATCATAGTACTAATGATTTATTTCGAATAACCCCGAAGCATGCTGCAAAGCAAGATCGAGGGGTACAACTGGAAGCGGAATCCGAACTCTACGAGGGTGATTCAAGTATTTGCACTCGATATAGTATAGGATAAAGTATTTAATTTACTATTTATGCTGGCGCCCTGCAAATTTGAACTCGAGGCCGGGTGGAGCTGGTTGGAAGTAGTAGGCTTTTACCCAGATATTACAAGAAAGGGGACCGCGCAACGACAGAGTCAAACAGAAGTGGGCAAAACTTTGTTCACCCTGGGGAAATCAAAGTTTCCAAGGGAGACCCAAACCAGACATAGCGCTCTGTGGCGTGTGGAATGGCCAAGGACTGGAAATCGGACGACGAAAGGAGTGAAATTGCGGACACAGAGCAAGAAATATCCTTCGAAGATTACATTGATAACGTTTAGTGACCAAATATCGGTTGAGTCAGTTAAATACGCAGTGGAGGACTCATCTGTAGAAGGACTGTCCAGGTGGTGGTGGAAGACGTGGCCAGATGTAAACGGTTAAAGGATGAGCAGGTTGTTCACTTTCAGAAAAGTGGAATATGATGCACCAGAATGGAAATGAGAACTGAGCGACAGATCAAAGTGTGATGCCTAGCCATGATGTTCGCGGAGACACGGTTTGCGAAGGAGGTGAATATTTAAATGACAAGTAAGCATTTGAGTATTGGTTATCGTTATCTAAGCGCTACAAACGATGACCAGAGGGTTGAGAGGACAAAAACTGTCTGACAGGGTTTACCAAGACAGAATACCGGATATGAAAAACACCAAGCAGCCGATGAATACAGTTGCGACTTCGGGCGAAGTACTCAACAGGCAATATACTATCTATCGATGTTTTCCGTAAAAATGTGGGTCACTTGATGGCGACAAATCAAAATGCTGCTATACAGGTGTCTCTCAGGTGTGAAATGTGGAAATGGCATAGTTCTCTGCAAGGTGAGGATATTGCAATGCCACAGCCGTGTGTGTGCGAACAGTAGGACGGATAGTGAGAGCGAACTTTCTCAATATCGTCGACGGTGGGATGCTCTGGAGACAAATATTCTTTAGTGAAAAATATTGTTTGGACATTGTGGAACAAAAGCTTACGGCAAATTAAACGTGATCTTTTTCAAATATATCGGTAAATGTGATAAAAAGGGTGAGTTTTGCCTTTGGGATTGGTTAAGTTTGCGAATGGGACAGGTGAATGGATTGGCACGAATCCTCGGGAAAATGGTCATGGGCGGTAGGCTGGGTATGGTGACGGTCTTTTAAATAAGCGATAATTATGCGCCAAGGAAGATCAGCTTTGTAGGACCTGAGAAGCGGTAGGCTAAGATGGCAAAGATGAAGGCAAGTACGATACAAAATGGGTGATAAGTGGAGGAGATAGCATCATATTTGCAGCATTTCGGGCGTATATGCAGTGTTTTTTCCGCAACCGGTGCTGGTCGGTGAGGCTGACCGTGGGCTGGACACCAAACATGGAAATCATTTTTGGTGACAGGAGGTGCGGTTCGCCATCCCATCTGCACCCGTACATCGTTGCGGACTTCCTGCACGCCCGATGTGCGCAGGCCAAAGCGGTGGACCTGACGGCGCCCCGCCCCCGCGCGGTTTGCACGAGTGATATTAACGTTGTCATATAGCTGTGGAGATCGAATAGTCCAGGAGATTGCGACCAGGTTGCGAAGGATTCTGGAGAGCAGGGCCAGTGGGGTAATGGGGAATGGCGGGCAGGTATCAAACCTTCAGCCGGAAATGTGGGTCAGATATTTTGCCGAGTCATCAAAGGGAAGATACACGTCACTGGTTTTCTGGAAAAATTTAAATAGAAAAAAGCAGTCTGGGATGCTCCTAGCTGGGGGTCAACGGTCAGGGATAAATAGAAACTTCTGGTATCTAGAAATTGGAAATACTTTTAAAGGATGCGGGCTACGAGCGGATGAGACAGGACAGGAATGCGAAAAATGGCGGAGACAATGAGGAAGGATAAAGATGACGTGGTAATTTTGGTCATCGCCGGAGCTGAATTCTGGGTTGAAATGTCAGGGCAAACTAGGGGAAGGGGAATGAGACCAGTTTGGACCGAGTAAAGTGAATTTATTATGACACAGACAGGGGATAGAAATTGGGGCTGAGCTTCCTCCAACGGAGAACCCAGAGCATGGAGCGAACAAGAAGAGGGCTGTAGGCCTGGGGGATATAATTGTCATAATAAGTGAATGTTATCTAGGCGGAAGATTGTCACATAAATTAATGGAATAAATAAACTCAAATGATGGCCAATTAGTGAGCTACTTACAATTACTCTGAGGCTATGGCAGGTAAGAGGGAAGAATTGGACGATGAAACTTTGGAGAGTTGAGAGCTACGGGATTCAGAGATGAGGTTGAAGCTGGACTTGGAGTAACCACTCTGCGGACAAATTTCTGCGTGAAAACATCGAACAACTTTGGCCGTAGGGAAGTGTATTAGGAACAGAATGAGTGGCAACATAACTGTAGGCTGAACTCAATTAATGAGCCACTTCGTGAGTTATCTGCTGGATCCGAGATTTCTCTCTGAGAACTTCTAACTCCTCTCTAGTGAACCGCGTGTGATGCTCTGATTCTGTCACCTTATTCCTGAAGAATGAACAACAAGATATTTTTGGCTAGAAAAACATGTTTTGGCACTGACAGAACCAGCAGATTTAGCATTAAACAGAGGATCAATAACTTCCACACCTATCTCACAGATTTGCCGAGTTGATTTTTGTTGTTGCACAAGGTACTTGTTTCCCCTCTTGAACATATAGTTACCTGTACATTTCCGATTGACTCCACGATTCACAACGGCCCTTGGTGCAACACTCGTTTGTCGTACCGACGTTTTTCTGTAAAACGAACACACACCTTGCTAAACATCATCATCCTGCGATACAAGCAGGCCGTCAATAAATATTTCGTTCAGGCACGGTCTCATATTCTGACTTGGAGTGTCTTGGAGCTACAACTACCGGAACTAACTATGAGAAACAAAACATTTTAGAAGCTTCCACGGGGTCGCTTGGCAACAGTCTCAATACCATCCTGTTCTGTTCAACGAATGGTTGTCAGATTGAGCTGAATTGAAGATAATGGCAGACACTGACTCTTTGGAGCTGGCTCCTAATCACAGTATCAGCGGACAACTGTGAGTTTGTGTCGTACCATCTGTTACGTTTCATTTTATAATGTACCTTCCCTCTTGGCCTTCTGTCTCAACACGCTTCTCCGCCCATCGTCTTTTTCCAGTGTCGTCTTGGATATTGTTGACAACAACTTAGTTAACCATAAAGACTGAGTGGCACGCTACAAAATCAGTGAGCCCAGATTTTTTCCATTCTTTGACCCCAGTTTTCATTCTTTCGTTCCAAGTTCCACACCGTTCACTGTGTCTAACGTCGAATAATAATAATAATATTGGTATATTTCTCGGCCATGGTCGAGACGCACGCGTTGAAGCATGATCATGGTGTACACGTTACTCAATAAGATGAAATGTTCACATATTCTAAGTATGAAAGTCGAGAGTATTTGAGATGAAAAAACAATGACAGGAAAAGTTTCAATGGACCATTCTGATAATGGTTTGCGCGGCAGTTTTAAACCGGTTTCGAATCCGAATCAGGCAGTGGTGCGCGGTGGAGATATCGAGAAAATCGTTAGCGCAGTGCTAAGGAGGCATTATTAACAAGAATGATGCAAGCCCGGGAAACCAGAGGCCAACTGAGGTTCTGCAGATGGAATACATTTTGAACAAGAAAAAAAGGGTGGAAAATCGACGCATGCGAAGAGGATAGCGATCCATGAAGACAATGCAGACCCTGAATGACGGATTTACCGGAGTTCTGTAAACGGAATGAGATTTGAAGCAGGAGGACCTGAGGCCAGTTTCGTGAAAGTGAACACCGGTGGATGTGGGAGAAACAGCAGTCCATAAAAAGGTGAGTTTAGATTCAGGGCCAGTAACATGTACTATTCAGAAATGAGAAGGCACAACTGGAGGGTCTTCGAGAAATGGAGAGTCAAATTCCAGCCGGCTACGGTTCGGAGAAAAGATAACCTGTGTTAACGGATAATAAAGTGGGAAAATCTCCGCATGGACTTCAGCGTTATGCTGCTTCAATGACAAATATATATGTATGTGATGACGCATTTGCCTTCAGTGTTATTCTGGTAACGTACTACATCGAATGCGTAAGTTTCATCTGGCAGGGCAAAGTATGTGTCAGTCAATCAGCCGAGTGTGGCTGTATGTTAGCGGCATGCGCGTGAGCTGGAATTCGTGTTGGTTGCGTTAGAGAATGTTGAACGATCTGATAAGCGATTGAGGGTATCTCCTGTTGTGTGGTTGGATTTCTGTCCCAGTTGCCATGGTAGGTTCCACTTGAGTCTCTGTCCGTACGAGTCAAAGCGGCCTCCTTGGTTAGCCAATTTGGCGACTGAGATAGTGGGAGACAACGACCTGAAATAAAGGGAGATTGCAGTCTGGACGTGGTTCCAGCTGTGGGTTATGATAATATGTGAAGACAATAAACAATGGATTGGTTAGGTCTATGTGAGTGGGGCATGGGTAAAATAGGCTCGCAGTGGATTTGAGCTATACTGCTGCAGGCTGATGAAGTTGCGTACACAGGCTTGGTAGCTGTATGCATTTCAAATGATTTATGATTTGCCCGTTGTTAGTAATGATAACCTTCAATACCGTTTGCTTACGCAGAACGCAGTTTGGCACGAGGCGATAAGATAGGTTTGAAATAACAGACAGAGCGAGTAGGACTATCATACTGTTTGCGTGGCGCTACGCTGTTACTGTCTCTTTCGGTATAGTGGTTGTTCTATACTGAGTAGTTTCTGAGGAGTCCAAGTAGAAGGAACTATTGGGGTGACAGTGGTTATAGATTAGAGGTAATTATTCTGTTTAGGCATTGTAAACTGTTAGGTTTACACTTAGGTGATGGCGACGGCGGCGTATGGTGTGGCACATCCTAGATTCTCAAGGGTTCAGGTTAGTATCCAGCGTTTTCCTCATAAGCTCTATCAAAAGACATATAAGGATTCGTAAGAGCGATCAGTTTTTGGATGTCCAGAGCTACGTGTAGTCCAGACTTAAACATAATTAGGGAATCTACGGGACGGACTTCAGCTGGGAGTTTATTCCACAGGGTTGCATATTTCAGGAGGAAGAAGTTGATGGTAAAAAGTTGGGACTGTTTTGCTGTCCTAGATCGTATGGATGAACCGCTGAGTTCCGTAATTGCTGCAGCGGTGGGGCCAACCCTATGCGGGTCTAGTTGAGCCTAGGTTGCTCAGAGCGGTTATTCGACTTATTAGTACCCTATACCTACCTCAAAGGCCTGAGCCCTTGAAATATACGGATTGTATAACCTAGTCAGCGTGTCCACCGTTAGGGCTATGCTTATTTCCTGTTTGAAAGCCACCGATGTCGGTGATAACGCCCGAATTCGTTGTGGTAGCTTATTCCACAATGAAGCGTACTTGTTAATGAAGAAGTTTGACCGAAGAGCAAGCTTCGGCAAATGGACAGACACCAAGAACTCATTGTTACGTAAGGGATACGTAGAAAGGGTTCTTACCTGCGGTGCTGAACTACATGATCTATTCTTCAGGATATTGTGAAAGAATAGCAGGTTATTTCTTATGCGGCGTAGCCATAAGGGATCGATTTTCAGCCGCTCACAACGTTCCATGTAATTAGAGGGCGAAGAAAAACCTATGAGCTGTTTCGTGAATGCCCGTTGTACATTCTCAAACGCTATGCGGTCCCTTTGTCGCATGTTGGAACAAATGATTGAGCCGTATTCCAGAAGAGGTCTAACATGGGACTTAAAAATGTTTAATTTTCTTTCTGGCAAAATAAATGTTTGATGTATTAGCCCGATCGTACGGCGTGCTTTAGCCACCTGGATGGCTGCGTGTTCCGAAAAGTCAAACGTACATGAGTATTGTAGACCCAAGTCACGTACCTGAGAGTTATTGGGGATGAATTTGCCGTTTATACTAAATCTTCCAGTGGGGACGTGACATTTATACGTAATAATATTACTTTTTTCGGCGGAAAAACTCATTTTCCAATCATTACTCCAGGAGCTGAGAGCGAGCAGTTCCCTTGTAATGTCATCTACGGTAGAGGCTAACGCCGCGGGCTCAAAAGTGTACACGATTTTGATATCATCTGCAAACAGGAAGGGAACTCCCCGTTGGAAAATGGTATCGTTAACGTACATTAGGAACAGTAATGGGCCCAGTACACTACCTTGTATCACCCCACTGGTTACGGGACGGGGTTCGGACAAATTTCCACCTATACTTACAACCTGGTCTCGGGATGTTAAATAGGACGCAAACCAAGCGAGCATTGGGTCCACGATTCCATAAGTTTTAATCTTCTGTAGTAACCGGACGTGGGATACCCGGTCAAACGCCTTGGTCATGTCCAAAAAGATCACGATTGCCGATTTACCAATATTGACAGCCTCTGTGACCAGATTGAGGAAATTGGTCATGCATGTCGCACATGATCTGTTTTTAAGAAAACCATGCTGACCAGCGTTGATTAGATTATTGTTAAGAAGGTGACGTGTCAGCCTTTCCTTGATCATTCTCTCCATGATCCTGGACACGACCGGGGTGTGGTTCACCGGCCGATAGTTAACTGGATCTAGACGTGATCCTTTTTTGTGCATCGGTATGATAGTTGAAGTTTTCCATTGGGAAGGGAAAACACTGCACCTGAGTGACAAATTGAATATGTTTGTCAGCAACATTGGAACATCTTCGCCACCTCGACTAAAAATGGCCGGTGGTAATGCATCTGGACCTGGCCTGCAGGACGGTCTTGTTCTTGCAACATGGACTGAAACCTCCTCAGGGTAGAACACTACCGTCGAGAAAGTTACTGATGTCACCGGATCTAGAACGGGGAAGGATGTGGCGTCATCCGTCGTTAAAGAGGAGGCAAAATAGATGCTGAAAGCCTCCGTAATCAAAAGAGGGTCACGCAAGAATTTATTATTATAGTTCAAATATGGGATGTCTTGGTTAGGTTGCTTGTTTCTGACCTTCATTAGCCTGGCCAGTGCTTCCACCTTGTTTGGGTGGCTTAAGGCATCTCGTTCCTGTTTCTTCTTAGAAGAATCCAAGCGCAATTTAATCGTACGGGATATACGTATTATTTGAAGATACGACGAGAAGTCCCTCGTCTTAGTGAATCTTCGTTGGAGTTTGGCTAGGTTACCGTTAAGACGATCTAGAGAGTTCCGCTGTTTGCGTATGATAGGCCCCGAGGCTGGATTGATTTTGTCGAGGCAGTAGTGAAGATTAGTATACAGTTGGGCAGCTGCTATCTCTAGGTCATTAGATAAAAACGATTCGTTCCAGTTTAAGGAACGGATAAAGGAGGGTAGACTATTCCAGCAAGCTTTATGGTATTGCTTATTGGTGGTCGGAAGGTGTGTTTCTGCTGACTTATCAGTGTGAGGCCAAGGTGCAGTAAAAACACAGGATACCATCTTATGGTCACTACCGGTGAAGCGACTTAAGATTTGGGTATCTAAATTCTTGATACCAATAGAGAAGATAAGGTCTAATGTATTTCTCCCTCGAGTGGGGGATAAAACATGCTGTACCCAATTACCCACATGGATACACGAAAGGAAATCATGGAGTTTTGGGGGTGATGTCATGGAATGCCAGCATATTTCCGGCACGTTGAAATCACCAGCTAGAATTTTAGCAGTTACGGGGAGGTTAGAGACATAGTTGAATGCGTCAATTATTGCTGTCAACTCGTGCCTGCCCTGGTTTGGAGGACGGTAGATACATCCTACGAGAAGTGGTTGTTGATCTTCTTTGATAGTGAGCCAGACCGAGTCTGGAATGTTGTCTAGAATAGGATGATGGAACCTACTCGCCGTGAATATGTGTTTGGTGTAAATGATGCAGCCGCCTCCTCTTTGGTCAGATCTACTGTTGGCAGTGGCCTGATAGCCGGGTATGGATACGTGGTTTAATGGGGTGTGATCCGTCAGCCACGTCTCGGTAACTAGTAAGATGTCAGGGTGTAGGTCTAATGCAAGCTCTCTAAGCAGGGGCAATTTTGGGAGGAGAGAGCGGACGTTAAGTAGTAAGAGAGACAAGGTGTTTTTGGATAGGTTCTCAGTAGATAGAGCCGTAATTTCGTTGTGGTGAGGTGATGAAGGATCGTCAAATAAGGCGTGGCTTACGATGGGCAGTCGAAGCTCGACCCATTTTAACCGCGTTTCAGATGAAGAGTTTGTGCCTGTGACTAAATGCGCCGCTGGGCTTTTAAATTGGGCGTAATTTGAAGAGCGGTTGGGGGGTTCTAATTGAAACGGCCGAATCCTGGAGGGGGTAAATGAGGCGCGGAAGGAGCTAGGGGGGATAGAGGTGGTAAGGACTTATGGACATTTGGTGCATTAGCCCGGGGCTTGATGCTATACGTGGATTGTGGTTGAGTGAGGGATAAGGACGAAAAAACGGGAGCGGTCCGGGGGCGGGGTGGAAGTTGAAGCTTGTGCCAAGGTTGCGGACTGCACTGAGGTAGTCCACTGAAGGAGGAAATGGGAGTATAGGAATATTCGACAGGGAGGGTTGAACCTGGTGGTGATATGGGTCTTGGAGGACCCCCGGAGAGGTAGAATCGAATACCCCGTTTCGAGAGGTATAGGGCACGGAAGCGAAGGCATGTTGGGCCAGTGGTGGAAAGAAAGGTCCGCCCGGCATCATATTTGGTATCGGGGCAAACTGTATTATCCGTGGAGGCATACGTGATGGTGTTGAACACGGGTCGAGAGCCGGCCACTTGGTCTCTGGGAAGGCTTTATATTGAGTGGGATTGTGCGTGGGTCGGACCCCATTGTGAGTTGTCTGACAATTCGAGCGCAGCTCGAGTGGGCTGGATGCTTGTATCTTTGAGCTAGTGCCCTCTGTAGGCCTAGAGTCTGCACGGTTAGGTTCAGGTTTGTGGGTGGATCGGTGCGGTCGCCTCCGAGAGCCCACAAATATTTGACAACTGCTTTCCGGTTTTACTTCAGATTGCATGGTAGGATGGCCCTGGCAGTGAGGCCCCACTCTATCTGTTTGTGCGTGATGATGGGCCGGAATGGGCCTCGCGCTTGCACGTTTTGTTGGTCCGGAAAGGTTCGTGGAGGAATTGAGAGATCTAGTAAGGGCAGGAGGGACAGGCGGATGGGCCCAACCGGATGGAGTAGTGGGAGTAGAGGTAGCCTGCATCCTACGACCCCGCTTACTTGGTGGAGGGATGGCCGGTGATGGAGAGGCCCCTAATGCCCGATCAACCGTGCCGTTGTTAGGGGCAGGTGATGTAAATACGCTGCGGGTAGAGGTCGAAGCTGCTTCTAGAAGTACCTGTCGTCAACTGGATGTTACCTGGGGGTCCGACAAGGGTGAGCTGTCAAGGTCGACCGGCACCTTATTTGGTACGGAGCGTGCCGGGTTGAGGGGAGGTGATCGCACGGCTGAGGCTAGCCTCAGCCGAGGGCCGGTTTGTGAGGTACTAGTGGGAGTTACTGCTGTCCTTGACGCCTCTCTTTGGAGAGGAGTCTTGTCTGCCGTAATCCTGACCGATTTATAAGCTGTGTTGAGGGCAAGTGACGATTGCCTTTTGAAAAATTCTCTTGCTATTTGATCGGAAGGGAATTGGAAAAGGATAGGACATGTGTGGCGTGGTGAACGTTTGTGTAACCTTGTGCACGTGCATGGATGGTGTTCCATGCCAGCTGCCCTGAGCAGGGTGGATTTCAGTTGTGATACTGGGGCATTGTCCGGGAGATTGAAGGCTATCGCATTTTTGCTATTTGATATGCGCTTAAAGATCTCGGTAGAAACAGAGTTAAGGAAGTCCGTGGCTGATTTAAGCTGCTGTTGTGTATAGCTTGCCGCGAGGTCCATTAGGCACAGTAGCGGAGCAAGCTTGGCGATATTGTCAGCCAGAATCGAGAGTCTTGTTGAGATATTCTCAACCTCTTGGTGACTACGAGCACTGAAGATAGCGTCGTTCGCGAGGTCCACCAATGGTATAGAGCATTGTTTCAGTTGTGTTAGCGGTTTCTTAACTCTAATCTTGGGTCGAAGTTTTTGAGTAACAGGCATGATAAAAATATTGGAAAAAAATCTTTAGAATTCTTGTATTGTTTTGGGATGATTTGTCTCTAAATAACTAGCTAAGTTCCTAGAAACCTATATAACTAGCGAGAGATAACGAAGAACACCCCGTGGCGGTGTAATCTATTGACATCCACGCAGTTGCTCTTTAATTGCCCGTTTTTGCCTTGACCAACCCTCGAGTGTGGCTTCGACAAATAGAAGCGGCGTTTACTAATCAACGTACAGCCAGCGAGCGCAAAAATATTCTCACATTGTCCAAGCTCTTTCCTTTGCCATAGCAGTGGGCGTGGAAGGTTTTCTCTATCCTATTTCATCAAAAGCCTCTTATACAAGATCTAAAGGGCAGGCTTTCAGCGCACCGGAAAATCAACCGGAAAAGTACCCCATGAGCTGTTCACGTAGGTGGAGCTCGAAGACCAAAGTCGTCCCAGCTTATGTGCCACGCGCGGTCGCTACTGGCAGGAGGTCAAACGGACGACGCCATTTTTCGGGAGATATGGGCCACTTAACTACCTCTCCCGATGCAGCAGGTCTAGTCAGTGCTGGAGACCACTTCTCTTCTGGGCGAAGTTGATCAACAAGCCGCTAGTACAATGGAATTCTACCCAGCTGGTAGACCCTCTGTTCGCATGACATCGTCCGCCGAAACCACTCCGACACACGAATCCTCTATGAAACTACAAGCTTTTGCCCCAGATCGCCGCAGCGGTGGTCCTCGCAGTCCTGATCCTTCATACCTTCATTAATATGTCCATAAGGACATTGCGGACCTGAAAAAATCCGTTAGCAGGTTGTGCAATCAGGTCGGCGCAATGTGCAACGCAATAACTACTCATTGACCTGTGTCAGCTGAAACACCTCATCGACCTAGATCATGGTCCAGAAATCGCTGGTCACGAACCTGGTGTTGATACCACCGCATGGTCGACTTCAAAGCACGCCGCGGTGATCCCGCATGCTCATTTCGCACTTCCGCCTCACAGTCAAAAGACCTGTCCAGCAGGCAACGGCTACGACTCCTGCTGGCCCTCTAAACGAAAGTCGCTCATTTCGTATCGTTGACCGATCCAGCGGCCTTCGATTCCTCATCGATACCGTCACCGAGATCCGTGTAAGCCCTCGGCCCAAAAGTCCTTGCCTAAAACTACCTCAGTTCAAACTACAAGCAGCAAATACAACAACTAATGCAACATCCGGCCAACGGTCAGTCACTTTTGACGTAGGCCGCCGCCAATCTTTCTAATGAATTTTCATCCAGGCAGATGTTCAGACTCTTAATATCGGTGCGGGTTTTCTCTCACACTTTGGCCTAACTGTGAACCCCACAAATCGCAAGCTGGTAGACGCCACAATCAAGCGTCGCGCAATTGACATTGGCAAATGCACCAACTCCAAGGGTTTTCGGCCGGCGATTCAACAACCGCCGTTTTCTGACAATTTCAAGGGGTTTCCATCCCTCACTAAACCATGTCAGTTCACCAACCCAGTGTCTTATGTCTTGCATCACCATATTACTACCCAAGTTCAACGGGTCCACTCTCATCCACGCCGATTCAGTGCCGACGAACTCCGAATTGCAGGCCTAAAATTGGAACACATGATGAATCTTGGCACCATTCGACCATCTTCAAGCCCATGGGCTTCTGCTTCGCACAAGGTTCCAAATCCATCTAGTGGCTGGAGATCCTCTAGAGACTACAGTACTCTCAACAATGTGACCGTCTTCGAAGAGTACCCGATCTCGCACATCCATGATTTTGCACAGAATTTCCGGGAAGGCGACTTTTTCCAAGATCGACCTCATGAAGGCATATCACCTAATCCCCGTGGCCGAAGAAGACATTCCCAAGATGGACGTCACCAAGCCTTTTGGCCTGTTCGTGTCTACATGCATGACATTTGCATTGGGAAGAGCCGCCCAGAATGTCCGACGACTTGTCGATGAAGTGCTTTGCGACATTCTATTCGCGTTTGGCTACGTTGACGGCATCTTAATTGCCAGCGCCCCTCCATCGGAGCACGCCAATCGTCTGCGTCAAATCTTTCAGCCTTTTCTACAATACAGAATTCAACTAAACCCTGATGATTGCGTGTTCGGAGTCCCGTCGCTCGACTTCCTCGGGCAGCGTGTCGATCAAAATTGTTTGACATCCCTCCCAGACGAACTGAGCAGCTTCCTCCAATTTCTTGCACCTAAGACAACCAAACAGTTACGCCGTTTCTTGAAGGTTTTGAACTACTTCCGCTGTTTCATTCCCCATTGTGCGACCATCGTTTCGCCCCTAACCGATTCACTCAAGTCCAACGTCGAGAAGATCGGTTTCACCCTTAAAGCTAAGATAGCTTCTGCAGAAGCCAAGAAAACTCTCGCAGATGCCGCCAGGCTGTATCATCCACATCCGGGTCCGAACACCGAGTTAATCCTAACAACCAAAGCATCCAATACTGCGGTTGGCGCAGCGCTCCAGCAAGTCGTGGTCAATAAGATACAACCTTTAGCTTCTTTTCATGAAAACTCCAGGCTGCGCAGACAAGACAGCACTTATTCTCGTGAATTCCTGGCTATTTACTCGTCCATCCGTTATTGCCGCCGCCTTTCGGAAGGACGAAATTTCGTGTGCACACTGACCACAAACCCCTGAGGCGCACTTCATGTCAAGCCTGACAGGCATTCACCCAGAGACATCCGTCATTTGGACTATATTTCTCAGTTCGCAATATATATCCGCTACGTGGGTGGAGTTGATAACGTTGTGACTGATGCTTTATCCAGATCTGGCGTCAACAGGGTGCAAATAAAATCCGATTATACAATACTGGCAGGCCCCCAGGGTGATGATCCATCCTCACCGGAACTGCGCACATCCTCCACACTCCGGCTGAAGGATTCTTTCCTACCTTCAGCTGATGGCACAGTCCCATGTGACTGGTCTACGAGTAACCCTCGTCCTGCCATTCCAACTTACTTTAGGAAATTTCTTTTCCATTATTTCCATTCTCTTCCCCACCCTGGCATTAGTGCATCTTCAAAACTCATTTTTTTCCAGAGAAGTTTGACCCAGTATGAACTCTCACATAGCGTTGTAGACTAAACAGTGTTCGCAAAGTCAGAAAAACAAATTCCACGGTCATACATTTTCTCCTCACAGCACATTCACCGTTCCCGACTTCCGTGTCGCACATATTCACGTCGATCTCTTTGATTCACTACCACCGTCAAATGGACATACCCACATGTTAACTTTGTTGCCCTTTTCACAGGCTGGCCAGTGGCAGTACCTGTTTCCGATACATCAGGAGGAATATTGCGGAGGTACTACCCCAACACTAAACTACTATATTTGGTGTAACGTCTATCGTCACCACAGACGGTGGCAGCCAATTCCAGTCGACTTTGTTTCGCGAGTTCACTAAACTGCCTGGCTGTAAACACATCACAGCAACTGCACACCATCCCTCGTCCGATGGTGTGGTAGAGCGCCTACACCGTCAGCTCAAAGCAGCAATCATATCACAGCCAAACCATCAATTGTTAGAGCGACAATCTGCCACTAGTTATTTTGGGTCTCCGAGCATCAGCCAAAGATGACCTCCACAGCGTGTCGGCTGAACTAGTTCTCGGTACCACTATTTGCCCTCCAGGTGAGTGTGCTCAACCCAGCATTGCTGACAGTCCCAACCCATCTCAGTTTGTTCAACGACTTAAAGACCATTCCTCATATTTACTTCCAACACCCACTAGCTCATCATCCACACTCGTTTCTGTACATGATGATCTATACACGCCACCTCTCGATTTCATTGGTAAGGAAGCTGTACGCAAACCAATCACATCACAGTAAGACGGTCCTTTTAAGGTACGAAGTCGAGCAAAAAATTATATTTTGTGGTTCAGAATGCTGATAAATAAGACATCGTTTCAATTGACAAAGAGGTATGCAAGGTAGGTTAAACTCTCTTCGCGGTTCCCCTAAAAAACGCGTTATTCGGTTTTTGTACTTCATGAACCACCTGCACGGTGCTCCGATGCTCGGTGCTGTGCGAGCATACTAACCGGAGTGGTATTCTGTGCCACCCATGAGAACGAGGAGGCGACTGGAAGAAGAAATGGTTGGCGTATATTTGGGAGCGTGCTTGAGGGCGTGCGCGACAGCGATGGTCAAAAGGCAACCGCGCTCGGGTGTCCGCGTTCAGTTAAACAATAAACATGTTAAAAGCATAAACGAAGATGGCGTTCGCCACAAGTACAAATGTACAAACATTTCAAGTACGCGGCCCAATAGACTCAACGGTAAAACCCAAAGGTTCAAAGCACTGTGGTCAGGGCGTGAAGGCCAGAAAATGTTCAGGGCCAAATTCAAATGTCTCACACAAACAAGCAAACTTGCCATAATATTGTGAGTGGACGAGCTTGACAAAGTACTCTCATATATAGTCACATCCACACGCCTTGTAGAAATTTTGGAAAGGTTTTTGCTACACATCCTTCACACCCTCTCAAGAGGCTGAAACTGAGAAATGCACAGACTGCGACAAAAGTGTAAGGGAAATGGGGTGTAGATGTTTGATTAGAGGATGTCAGCACGGGAAAGAAAACGGTAATGGGCATTTCCGGTGACGGCAAATTAAGAAGACCCTGTCAATACTTTGAAAGGAGCCCGAACGGTGGACAGTAGCAGGAAAGTAGTTGCCCATTGGGCAAAGAGTTCAGTGGCCAGAGGTTCGATCTTGGCCGTTTGGGGAAAGACTGAGCACTGTTCATTAAGTCAGTAGACTATGGCACCGGTATCCACTGTGGACTAACAAGTTGACCTGGGGAGGTCGCGGAACTTTGCTTTATGTCTCAAGGTGAAGAATCCGGCCGAAGAACTTGGCACTAGAAAGCTCAGCCTATTGTCTTCCACCGAGGTGCCTTTTTAATGTATAGGCAAGCCTTCCTAGTGCTTGCGGTGCCAATAACAGTTTTGACAATATGGGCTGCTGCCGATGTAAGCAGAGATGCCAGACTCAGCGACTGTTTGTCAGCAAAGCAACATTGCGTGAATGCGGAGTGGTCGCGAGAGTAACAGAAAAATCGTTTATTATTCTTGGACGGAAGAACTGAGGAAAGGGTGGGTAGCATTCTATCTTGTGTTTCATTATACTTTTCGACGTAGAGCCCCGATCACCCGTAAGTATAGAACCGTAACATCACACTGACGTTTGCAGTTCATAGAGCACTTATGTGAGATATGAAAACTGAGAGAGGAAAGGGCTTGATCTGCAGGAGTATGTGGAAAGCTCAGTGTGCCACTACTCTATTTAGGCCCCGACAGAACCAGCTGCTTATCCAACAAACTTATGTTAGGCATCATTTTAGGGTTTTCCTACTCTCTTTTGGAGTGTGTTAGAGGTGAAAGATCTGGGTTTGATGGTCAAAAAGGAGTTCAGCCCTTATGATAACGCCAGAGAGCTGTAAACATGGCCAGAGAAGCTCTCTGCAGGTTGAGTAATACTGTCATATGCGAAAACAGGAGACTTCGCTCTATTTTAAAAGGTTTTCGTGTGACTTATTATAGATTATCGTATGGGACGCGGGGTCTTTGTTATGGTAAGGAAAAGGGATGGCTGGGATAGGTCAAGTAACTTGCAGCTAGTGCGATTACCACTTAGTAGGGCCAGTCTTACCCCCAGCATAAAAAGTATTCCATTTTTCCTCTTTTGCAAGTCGTAGAGGCCGCAGTGACTCAACAGAAGAGTTGAAATTTCCAAAGGGTCTGTCGAGCATAGAGATGGTAAGGTGTTCGTTTCTTCCAAATAAAGCATCAGGGAATCAAGCTTGGGCAACGAAAGCACAGAGAAAGCTTGACTTACGAGCTGTGGTTCTGCAGACGAATTCGTTCTCTTGTGGACTAGACTTTCAGACGACGCTGTTGGCTACAGCGACTTACCAACGCCCATGAACACGCTAGATCCAAGAAGGATAACAGCGTTCCTAAGGTCAGCTGCATGAAACATAGGGATGAGGTGAAAAGCTTGCTATTTTTGCCTACAAACGTGTCTGTATCAGTAGAAAATGACCCATTTTGTAACCGTTGGGCCACTACGCCCTTCTTACGATGAAATGAGTCCAAACCGTGCCATCTACATTTTAGGCGGAGAACCTGTAAGGCAACCACAAAATTCGGTGCAAGTTGGGTTCATCTCAACGCCAGAAGGTGTAAAAAGTCGGGCCGCCTCGCTGGCTTCAGCCTCAGGCCTCACGACCTGACCTGACCTGCTTGACACTGCCTCGTAAACTCGGCCTTCCGGATCGAATGTTCAACGTGCAGTGTTAGGAGACAAAGAAACTCGAAAGATCTTGTAAACACTCCTGTGTTGTCTCCTTAGTCGCACCTGTTTTGTGGGTATTTTCCGTTACCTCCGGGGACAGCGGGGACGGCCCGGAAGACCTTGAGAAGACGTTTTGGGCTTGGGAATCAGAAAGGTCATCCAAGCAGCAGGAATTACCCTGCCAAGGAGTTCAGGTTTTCCCGTTCGTTCCTCTCTTGTCGTTCACATGGGTTGGTTTTCCGCTTTTGTGCCGCTGTTAGATTTAGTGGACATTTTTCTGTGTGCTATATCAATGTTTTGTTGTTTCTATAGTGCCCCATAACTTTCCGCAACCAGTGACAAATGTCCGCATTACCAGAGATGATTTGGAAGGACTGAGGTGGCTAATTAGAAAGTAAGACATCACGCGGGAACAAGAGCTATATGTATGCTGAGGATGGAGGTATATGTTGCGAAGCCCGCAAACGGAAGTACCATAGGGCAAGCATTGAGACTGCTAAGGTGGCATATGATATTCATGTGAAACACAAGTACCTGAAGTGGTTCAGAGCGGTCCTTCAGTCCACGTTAGCCAAAATTGATTCGGACGCTACAAGTGCGGTCACAGGTGCTGAAACTGGCAACAAAGACTCAGGAGCGAGGGCTCGAGTCCACTGGCAGGAATGGATAAGGGAAGCCACAAAATGAAGGACAAAGCAGAAAGAGGACTAGATGAAGTCAAGACGAACAAAGAGGTGACATTAAATCAGTCTGGAAAAATTAAAAGGGGACAGTTACTGGCCAATCGTGCGAGATACCGTGGAACTTTACCTGCAAGCAGTGAAAGGGTGCCTCCAATAATCTCCACCAAACTAGGGTAGCTTGGTAAATTAATAAAGAGCCCACTCAAAGACGAATGAAAAGTTTTATCAGCCAGTTGGAAACTTGAAAATGACAAATGAAGTAACCACGGGAATGTATAAAAATGTTAGGATTTGCGGAATTCTTGAGCCGCTTAAAGTAGAACAGAATGAAGACCGGAACCATAGGGTAGCATACTGCAAAATGGCCAAGGCACTTTGGGCTGTCTGGCCAGGCCTAGATGAGAAGAAACCTGCGGTTAGGAAAATGGAAAGCTGAAATACCTGGAAGTGACGGAAGACTAAGACCCACCCAGGGGAATTAAACAAACCCCGGACAGAGAGGCAGGGTTGTTTTTGCCTCAGAATAACTGAGAAAACTCGGACGGCAGGGTCTTCATGGACCCGGATGACACGACTGGCGAGTATACAACTTGTAAATCTTTGAATTCAGGTATACAGTCTACTTGTCTGATATCCCCGAAGACGGAAAAAAGTCGAGCTACTGTGTTCACGGAGAGGGTTATGGAGGACAGCAATGCTCCAACCCGAAAAATAAGAGAAATTGTGCTGGAAGTGTGATGCTGGATGGGAGCACATAACTTTGAGTAGCCAATCTCGTAAACAGCGTTCGGGAGAATGAGGTCGGTGGAGCGAAGAGAGCAGGAGCTGCCCTTGAGCCTACAGTTCAGGAGCCTAAAGAATCGTAGTGATCACCCTGAGAAGAAAAGTTTGCTAATTCCCTGGAGCACGCTTATCATATGCTCGGAAGCCTGTGGCATTCGAGACAACTGGGATGAATTAGTAGTCATCATGGGAGATGCACAGATCGTTAAGCCCGCCAAAGCTCGGCCAACTCCATAGGGCTTTGTCAAGCATGCTGAGTGCGGGCTTTGTGCAGTATGGGAAAGGCAGAGACCAAGTCAGATGAAGAGGAGGCATGCTGTTGCTGGCTGCCTAGCCTTTAGGTGAGCAAGGGGTAGGAATGGGACCACCAAATGTTCGGCGCGTAAGCTGTGTGATTGGGAAACAAAAAGACTCCTTCAATCTGCACTCACCGAAGCTCACCTTCTGCCAAAATGAGGGATACTTAAATACTGGGGGTAATTGGCACCGCAAGAAAAATGAAACGGTGAAACTAACTGGGAACTGGAAGACTCACCATTGGCGTCTTTCAGAGATGCACTTTGCAAGTCGTATAAGGAGGAGATCCAGCCCACATATGCAGCAGGAAAAGCGCTGGCGGATCTGTCGGAACTTATCGACGTAGTGACTACGAAGCACGAAACAGATTTAAGCCCAGAGGTCATGGTGTGATCGCCCGGAATGTTAACCTGTGGGTGCGATGAACAACAAATTTTTGCCAACTCCCAACCCGTAATTACTGAAATCGAACAAGCCACATCTACCAAGAAAAAACCTTCATTTTATTTACCGAGGTACTCTAATAAGGAATAATAAAAAGTCGAAACTCTGAACGTGGTGCTCCACTGTTCACGGTTTCAGGCTGCTCGTTAGAATGGAGCAGAATTGGGCGTTGCTGAACGACCAAAATCAGGTGTCCGAAGGGTTATTTAAGACAAAGATAACTAGAGCAAGCGAAACTAAGAGTGAAAAAGGGAAGAAATAGGCCCTTCCACTGAACTAACAAAATTCGGTGAACCTTTTCCCAAATGCCATCCGCTAAGACGCTTCAGCCTCCATGACGGTCATCACAGCTCCCCTAGGGATGAGCAATCACGTGGTGACAAGCACCGAGCTGGTGGCAAGTGGAAGCTTACCGCCGGAAACGCATGCCGTATGCTGGGTGTGGTCAAGACCCCGGCGCCACTGGAAGCAGCGGCGGAACTAAATTAGGAAACCATCCACGGTAACTTGGTGCTAGAATGGAACCTATCAAGAGAAACCTTAGGGCCCTTCCGGATGCTCTTTCACCGCTGGTGGAAGTCCGGGGCTCGAAAAGCGCGGATTAGAGAACAGAACCTGGTGCCAATGCAGGGAGAGGGGGAGCCATGAGAAAATACTGAAACAAATTACGGCTTACCGAAGGGCTGTGCGATTTCAATCGGGCGTGGACACCAGTACGAGGAGGGACTAGCGAGGGGGTGAATTGTAACCCAAGGATATACTTTAACTTAGTCCAGTCAAAGTCAACCCAAAGGTTTGCTTTCAGTAATGTTATGGACTCGAAGGGCAAAGGCATTAAAACTAATGAAGGCAAGCCCAGTGAATCGTTTCACTCTTATAAGGAAGCGCAAAACAAAGAACGTCGCAGGAGGACACTAGGTCTCCCAATGTTCTGCGACACAGGAATGCCACCTGTCCAAATTGAGAAAGGAGATGCTAGACGGGGGTAAGAATGATTAAAACCAGGTGAGACCTGGATGGTCAGTGCCCCGCCCTGTTGGAACCATCAGCTGGTCTGCTGCTCATACCTCATTTACAGTCATTCATCCAATCCCTTTGTGGCTGCCGGCGGCTAAGCAGCCGGAAGCTGGCGCGAAACGGGCCATTCCTCGGGGACATGAGTGCAGTAGAGACCCTTAGATGTGGTTCGGTAAGCCTGACATCTGCAGTTTTGGAGGCCTTAGAAAGGATTCGACCAAAGTAAGTTTTTTTCTTCTATCTGGGAGTGAATAAGTTAGTGCATACCAACATGGCCTAATGGCATGAAGAACCTCCTGTGTATCTTGGAATGAATTACAAGGAGGCCTGACAATGAGGAGGAGGTAGAAGCTTATCGCCCAGATTTTAGGAAAGCCTTGGACGCAGAAAGTCATAGGCTGCTAGTACAAAAGATTCAAGTTGTGAGATACGTCCGTCGCTGGGTGACTGAATAGCCTGGGTTTTGAGGAAAGGAAATTCTTGAAAGATTTAGAGGGACACAGGCCCAGCATGGTCAGGGTATCCAGCGGAGTCCAAAAAGAGTAGGTGTGCGAAGCACTTCGCTTTCTGTAGCACAAGCGACTGTGCTCATGAGCTGGACTGCCCACATTACGTGTTCACCGACGACTTCAAAATGTTGAGAGGCCCCAGGGAAAGTTACCAGCACGGCGAAGGTGGTAAGGTGTGTCGTTGATGCGCTGAGTAGGAATTCCCGCTCGAAGCGAAAAATGCAGTAAACCCACAGAGGTCTTTCTCAAGGTTGGTTTTAGCAAACTTGGGGATAGAGATAACAGAATGCGCTTGGATAGGACAGATATTACCAAAAGTCTGGGGATGGTAATGAATGATGATTTCATACTCCCAAAGCAGTGCTTGGGAGCCGCTAAGAGAGGTTATACTGTCCTCATGAACAATCAGAACTGTTGCCCGTTGTAAACAAAAGGTGCTGTTGCAGTTCTACACAACCCATGCACGGCCGCTTCTGCATTATGCAGCCTGGTGTTGGTATTCCAATCCCATCAGTGACGGGAAACTACTTGATATTGTAAGGGGGAGATCCGCACGAATGTTTACTGCAATCCGAAGCCGCCTTTTTGAAGTGAGGTTTAAAGAATTGAAGCTATTTTCTCTGGAACGAACGAGGTTGAGAGGGATCTCACTGTGGTGTTCAGGACTATTAGAGACTACTCTGATTTAGGGGAACTCAGTTTCTCTCGGGGAAATCAGACGAAAGGCTCAGAGGATACGAGAATAACCCTGTGAAAAACCGTTGCAGTGCGGTAATGGGAGCAAGTTTCTTCCTCAAATGAGTTGTAAACCGATGAACTAAACTTCCATCATCGGCTGGGGAGGCTCAGACGGTCGTGGAGTCCAAAAAAGCTAGAAACTCGTTAGGACAGCCTGTTCAAAGTCCTGGCTCAGAGCGGCAGACTGCATCACGACCCAATGAGTGACCGAACAAAGTGCTCGAAAGTAGAAAAAGGCTTCACTAATCAATTAGCGAGCTAAGCTGTTGGGTCTGGCTGATGCAACATTCCGACTTTGCTCGCAGCCCTAAAATAATTAACTGTAAACAGTTTGGTAGAAAATTTGGCTGAAATCGAGTCCACATATCTTCTCATCTGCTCTCCCTACTCTTTCTTGATGCTACTACGTAAGTGAACATCTACGGCTGCAAGCACGGCCCAGTAGCTGCTATATGTGGGGCACAACCACATGAGTAGAGGCGGCTATGAAAAGAAGTGGAGGGCAACTAAACACTACTGTCGTTGCATAGAATACTGCCAAACTGGAACTGTGATTCATGGCCCGGCGGAAGGGCCCAACAAGGCCGAAAAACAGAGAAGGATGTTTTATGCTCTCCGGCTGGCCCTATCTTGGTCAGACGCAGTCAGAACGCGATGTGATAAAGGGGGCTAATGAGGTCATGCCGCGGAAACCGACAAAAAGGCAAGGTATTGCGCTGGAGTGCAAAAAACATTGTGTGGTTTAAACGACTTCCGGAATGCACTGAAGAAGCCTAAGGCCTGAAAACCGATGATCAGAAAACAGCAAGGTGAGCTCCTGGGCAAAGTGGTGCAATGGTCCGCCTCTCAGGCTTCACATAACACGCCGCAATATATTACCTACAATAGCCCAAAGCACAACCGGCTTTTGAACCTGTTCCGTGATCAGACTGAGAATCTACCGGAAATTGGTTTGCTTGAAGCTCTTGCACATTGGGTCCCTCTACAATGAAATGTCCCAAATCTAACATCTTAAGTTGGCACATTTTGCTTTTGTTGAAGCCGTCATTTCTGCCGCTTTTAACCATTTTACAAATGAATGAGGTTTTTTTCCTCGTTTTATTTCTTTCCCGCTTGTTTTTGTTTTCATTCCCTCTAATCTTTTAAGCCCTATTCTACACCCCGCAGCCTTGCCTGTGAATGCAGTGAAAGTACGGAGAGCCTTAAGTGTCACCCACACAAGCATGCCCATGACACTTAAGGGTTCTCCTTAGTTTATTCAAGGCATGCTAATGTATCGGATCTATAACCCCCGGTCCTCAGTTCGTGACACAATACCGACCATACTCAGCAACTGGCAAAGGAAGCAAAGCTAAAAAGGCTGGAGCGTAATAACGTGTGTATTGGAGGGATGCAACGGCGTGCTGACAGTTTACAATTAAAGCAAACACGGAACCGGACGAACTACTGCCTTTGACTAACAATATCACGTTGAGCCGCTGACATCTACACAGCTTTCAGCGATTACATTTCACCCAAACGACTTAACAATACAGCTAATTAAAATTAGGCCGTCATACCACCCCGGGCCAGATGCTGTACCACCGGCTACTTTTAGTCTAGGTGGAACTGATATCCCATTCTTGTTGTTAAATGTTTTTAATTTATCTATGGGCAGTAGCGTTTTTCCCCTCCCATTGAAAAACATCAGTTATTATCCCAATTCCTAAGAAAGGTTCACGCAGGGACCTAACCAACTATCGACCAGTGAACCACACACCTATAGATTCCCGGATTATGGAAAGACTGATAAAAAATAAACTGACAACTCATCTCCTGAACAATAACCTCATTAACAATAAACAGCACGGTTTTCTTTAAAAACGATCGTGTGCCACCTGTATGAGTGACTTCCTTCACCTAATAACTACGGCCACTAACAGTGGTAAATCAGTGACCGTAATCCTCCTTGACATGAATAAAGCTTTCGATTAAGCATCGCACAATAGGCTAATGGCTAAGATGAAAACCTATGGAATTGTTGACCCGATCCTGAGTTGGTTTTCATCATATGTAACATCCCGAAGGCAGGTGTTGGAAGTTGATGGCAGTTTATCATCACCTCGACCAGTAACTAGTGGAGTCATTCAGGGTAATGTACTAGGTCCCTTACTTTTTCTTATATATGTTAATGCTATTTTTAACGTCGTCAGACATGGGCTGCGTTCCTTTTTGCAGACGACATAAAAACTACGTACTCCTTTGAGTCTGACGCCTTAGCTTCTACCATTGCTAGCATAACGAGCGATTTACTATCACTAGACTCATGGAGCAGCCAATGGTTGATGAAATTCTCCGCTGTCAAAAGTTGTATCCTTATGTATAAGTGTCAGGTTCGCGCAGGAAAGTTTAAAATTATTGATCAGTTCATCCCCAACAGTCCGGAGGTAAGGGACTTGGGATTACAATATTCTTGTACATTCAATTTCTTCGAACATTCGGCCGTGCAGGTAGCTAAAGCTAGACGGCTAATTGGTCTGATCAATAGAACCTTCGGTCTTCCGGAGAGCAAGCTAAGCATTTTTAAAACTCATGTCAGACCACTTCTGGAATATTGCACTGTCGTCTTTTCTGACATGTGGCAGATTGACAGATTTGCAGTTGAGAATGTACAACGTAGATTTACCACACAGCTACTAGGATATTCCTCGCCTTTAAATTATATGGAAAGATGTGAAATATTGCACCTAGAGCCCCTATGGCTGCGCCGTCTACGAATGAACCCGTCTCTCTTTTGCAATATTGTAAAACGTACATCTTGCAATTCGGCCCCCCTAGGTGAAAACTCCCTCCAACTACTCTTTACGACATAGGGACTCTATGGTCTTGATTCCAGTATCCGGGACTGTGAAGCGGTCAAACTTCTTTATTATTTAATATTCTTCACTCTGGAACAAACTCTCACCTTAACTTAGGTCAGTGTCTTCGGCATGCCCGCTGCGCTACACCAGGTCGTGTTGCGCGCTGTTATCGGTATAGTTTACATTCATCTGTCTTAGGAAATACTAAAAATCACAGTTTCTTAGGGCAATCACTTAACCCATAGAAATTCAGGGAATGTTTTCTCAGCGGTAAATTCTAACTCGGCTTTAGTCTGCCATTACTTTCCCGCCTCACTCAGCATCTTTTTGATATTTCAAAATGCCTCGTGTAGCAAAGAAGACTTCCAATACTACCCCGTCCACTCATACGCCCGTTACTAGAAAAAATAGGCTTATTCAAACTCCTGTGGCCTTAAAACAATGCTCTGTCGACCTCTATGACTTTGTGGGCTTGGCGACGGAAATAACAGCTATTTTTGACCGAAGTATCTCAGATATAAAGTCTCAGCTTCTGAAGTTGGAAGATACGGTATCTAAACTCGCCCCTCTTCTGTGCACCACTGAACGCGTCGAACATTCTACCTTACAAAACCTGACGGCGGCTGGCCGCTTTGTCGACTCTGCTGCATCCGAAGTTCTCATAAGAGTGAGGAACTCTCGTAATGCAGTCGTGTTTAATGCCCCAGAGAGAATACACCTCGAACATCTCAAACATACACTGTTGAATGCACGTGGTATGGCCCACCTTCCTTGTCAAACAACGAGGCTGCGTAAGCGCATTCAGCGTTTCAACTGTCCAATCCTTATGCGATCTGCAGATGATCGATCTGCCAAAAAATTCATTAAAATGCGTAACAATATAGATTCTAATTCCCCATATGAAAACGAAAATAGCCGAAGATAAAGTCCCTCTTCAAACGGAAATTACTAGATCTCCCTCGAGTTTCCCCACTAGAAATACGCCTGATAGCCCCGAGCCTTCAACACAGACGGATGGTCGCTCCATCGCTTCTTCCCAAGCACCCACTGCTTTATCACCACACGAGCCTCCTGCTGTAAGGTTGGTTAGACCTTACATGCTGTTTCCTTACTACCTACGTTCGCTGGTCCTTCCCAACACGCTTTGACCACCTGCTCGTTTCAGTGGTACTCTGCAATATACTATCACGATCACCGCGACATTGTTTCCCACAACCCATGAGAAGGAGAACACCATAGGTAGGGAGAGAGTGGTCAGTGTATACTGGAGAAGCGTGCGTGTAGCGTGCACTGGCAACGTTCAAGTGGGCACCGCGCCTGGTGGCGCGAGTTCACATAAACCCTGATGTGTGTTAAACAAATAATCAGGGTTGAATGCCAATACACAGCCTCTTCACAACCGCCCACAGCCTCCTCATCTGCTCCCGCACTGAACTCTTTAAAATCTGATCCCATTACTGTTGATCCAGACATTTTCGCTTCTCCCCTCTTACTGCCACTCAGTAAAAGGCGCCAACTTTTGCCTCGCCTTCCCATCTCATCGCCTGTCGGGTACACCCCGAACTCTAATTCACCCTCTGTTCCTTCGGTGATAAACTACTCTCCGTCCAGAGGAATAGGTCTAATAGTCTTCCCGCCCTTCTCACAAACCCCTCCTTCATTCAATTATCTCCCCTTAAATCAACTCGCCTTAACTCACCAAATAAGGTTTCGACCTTAGAAAATACTCCTTGCTCCAATGCATCGGGGATCCCTACAATTCACCGTGCTCACTGCCTGTCAATACAAAAATACAGCCTCCACGAGGCCGTCCACTCTGCCTCACGTCGAACTTCTCACCTGACAACTATCTCTACTGCTCCGGCTACTAACTGCTCCATATTTGGTGTTCCACCCAACTTGAGTTACCCCTCCCACAATGTGCAGCTTAATCTACCACCCAACACCCGTATTCCTCACACATTTTCAACCCTGCGCTCTGTTCCCCCTTCAGCCAATACTCAATTCCGACGGGCCAGTATTTCTCGACAGCTCCTAATCACCCCTGTCTGATATCGACCTGCCAAACCCCACAGGTTTTTCCCTTTGCTCCGACATTTCCCCCTCCGTTGATACCCAGTTTCTCTACCCCTCAGCAGTCCCTCTCACTGCAGCGTTTACTCCAGCTTGGCTGGAAGCCATCCCATCTGAGCCCTCACTAGCCTCAACATCAACATATTCCACTTCGACCCTGATCTCCGCCCCCTCCAATTGCGATAGCCTGCTCCTTTCAACTTACACTATCCCCCTGATGTGCCTATACCACCGCCCACAAACGGTATATCTTTAGCCTTATTCAATTCGCGTTCTATTCTTGACAAACCCCCGCACCTAAAAAAACTTGTCCTCACAAATAATTACGATATTATCTTAATAACGGACTTTTGGCTGTCTGAGGGCTCTCTCAATGATCAAGTATCTTTGGTAGGGTACCGTCTTCTAACGACCGACAGACCGAACCGGCGTGGTGGTAGGCGCCTAGCCTACGTCAAGGAAGTCTACGCCACGACCCCTCTTTTACATACGGGGCTCAATTCTATTCCCGATTCTTTCTGGTTCACTGTCAACCTCTAAAGCACTGTTCTTCACATTGGCTGCATGTATCGCTCGCCAAATTCTCCCAGTTCCTTGTTTCCACTTCTCATTAGGTCCTTCGAATACCTCTCTTTCCTTCCTTCTGGAGCCAAGCTTATTGCGGGTGAATTTAATCTCCCACACATGTGTTGGCCTGCCCTCTCGGTCCCTCCCAATCTTATGGACCTGATCACTAGCATTCATCTTGGTGGCTGGACACAACATTTTGTCGAACCTACCAGAAATGGGAACATACTAGACCTGGTATTTACTCATAACATGCCTTTTATCGACATGTCCGTGACACGAAATCTCCCCGGCAGTGGCCATAAAATGGTTATCTGCCATCTGCCCCTTAGTGGCTCACCTAATCCCGCACACCCTCCCAACAATATGTTCCCATGCAGAAATTGGGCCTTGCTAGCCACGCTTATTCGCCAGAAAGACTGGGGTGAGTATTTACCCACCCATGACCCTCAGCTTGCTGCGGATATTTTCTACTCCTTCTTTTCCGACTGTCTGAAAAAATTGTAGAAAACCTCCCAGGCTGCAACTAAAAAGAGGTCGGCTGTCTCGCCACTCCATAAGAAGTATCATAAACTTCCCAAACAGCTACATAATTCCAATGACTTTTCAATTTTCATTCGTCTAAACCGCCTCTCTACACTTATTCAACGACAAGATAATACTCGACTTCGTGACCAAGAAACCAAGGCGTTGAGTCATCCCAACAAGTTGTAACTTCTTTCTATGTTGTATAAGTCTAGAAACGCTTATGTTAGGGCCGACTTCCAACTTCTAATTCTGGGTAACAACTCATCAATCACCTCCCCACCTTGTATAGCCGAAGTTTTCAATGCATTCTTTGCTTCAACCATGACTCCAGCTACTGTCATTGCTCCTCCCCAATCTTCACCACTTACCGACTCTGTCCCTTCCACGATACCCTTTGATGCCAGGAGTATTTCTAAGCTACTACCCAATAGCAAACCCTCCCTTCGATTAGGCCCCGATGGCTTACCACCAGTTGCACTTGTCAGTGGTGGACCGGACCTCCCCCTGTTGTTGCTTAACCTTTTCACTCTTTCACTTAATGGTAGCACCGTACTTGCTAACTGAATGCGCTCGGAAATCGTTTTCATTCATAAAAAAGGACCTTTACATGAGGTATCCAATTATTGCCCCATATTCCATGCCCCCATCTTATCCAGAATAATGGAAAAATGGTTAAAGATCACATAAATAACTATTTATTAAGCCTCAGTTTTATTAATCTCAAACAACATGGATTCCTCCGCTCACGGTCCTGCATGACTTGTCAGTATGATTTTCTGAATCTCGTCACCAACTCTGCTGAAAGTGGGAAATCTTTTGTTGTTCTTTATCTTGACTTATCCAAGGCATTTGATCGTGTACCTCACCGCCACCTTTTAACAAAGCTACGGTCATTTGACATTGTCGATCCATTTCTTTCTTGGTTCTCATCTTACTTATCGCATCGTTCACAGGTTGTCTTAATTAACGGGCACACCTCTAATCCTAAGTCTGTTACTAGCGGTGTTATTCAGGGCAGTGTTTTAGGCCCCCTGTTTTTCCTCCTATATATAACTGATATGTTTCCGACAGTACTTGTTGGAACGCCGTTTTTGTTTGCGGATGACATTGAGATAGTTTACACTTTCGCCTGGCAACCTCAGTACTACTATCTCTAAAATGTCTGCTGATTTAGCCGCTCCCGATGAATGGTGCTCAACCTGGGAAATGAAATTCTTCGCCGATAAGTGTGTTTTCCTTACTCACAATTTCCAGGTTCCTCCTGGTTCTTTATGCATAGGCGGTTCACCCATCGACAGCCAGCCCTTAGTAAGAGACCTTGGCTTAAGTTATTCTTGCTCTTTCAACTTCTCGGAACATGCCGTCTTCCAAACGGCGAAGGCTAACAAGTGTCTTGGCCTTCTGTTCAGATCCTTTCAGCTTAGAGAGAGCATTCTTTACATGTACAAAGTACATGCCAGGCCCCTTCTCGAATATTGTTCCCTTATCTTCACTAGCATGAGGAAATCCGACAGGACTACTATCGAATTTATTTAAAGAAGATCCACAAAGCAGCTTATCGGCTGGTCGTCCAACTTAAACTACAGGGAGCGATGTTTATCTCTCAAAATCGAACCACTGTGGCTCCGTCGCATCAAGCTAAATTTGGTATTTTTGTATAACTTACTGACCAAGCAATCCTATTCCTCCAACCAGTTGTGCCTCTCCCCGAATACAGCATATTCACTCCGTAATAGACAGTATACTATTACCACACCCTCCGCGAGGACTGTTCTACGCTCTAAGTTCTTTCTCTTCACGTACTCCAGAATCTGGAATAAGCTTCCTTTGCACATCAGATCTTCTCAGTCAAAGTATGCATTCGTGCATGCCATTGATAAATTCCTATCTGTCCCATTAGTTTTGCGCTTATTCAACGTTCACATAATCGAAAGTCAAGCTTACGAGAAAGGCCTCGACTTTCAAGCCAATTCCTTGCTTTCTCGCTTTACCTTACCTTCCTAAATTACTTCACAGCTTTTAAAATTCTGATTGCTTTGTTTAACCGCTTCTCCTTAGACTTCTCCATTGACATATGTGAAGCATGTCTGCATCCACTAACTGTTTTTCCATACCAACTTATAAGATCCTGCCAACTTAACTTTGAAATAAATCCTTCCAGATGCTTTCGTATCTGTAGAAACCACCGTAACACTCCCCATAGATTGTCAATATGCCTCATCCGCTCCACGAATTATTACCCTTATCTACTTATATCGCATCCCCGGCCCTGAAACCGACCTCAATAACGCTATAAGAACTGCATCAGCAACCAACCCCTGGTTGGCTATATATATATGCATGTATATATACTCATCACTGTCCTGTAGTTATCAACATAGGCATGGTGAGTAAATCAACACTCCTCGATATCTCTTAGCTTACAGTGCCTCTTTTCCGCAACAGGTCTCACCACATATACTTCCCTCACCACCTCTGCGGTTTCTAACTGCAAAATCCAGTGTCATTCATCTCACTTGGCGTGGCTCACTAACTGAACTCAAAACCCAGTTATGACGTCACCAATTCTGTCTCCACCTCATCCTCCAGCTAAGTTCCTTCCGTAATTTCATGCAGAACTTAGTCTTTTCTTCTGCTGAATGACTACTCTAGGTGAAATACTAACTTTCTCATTGAAAGTCTTAGTCACGTTTATGCCTTTCCTTCGTTGGTCTCACGTTTCATGGCCTCAATTTTTCTTAGGGATCCGCTGCATCCATGAGCTCGTGCTTCACTTTTGTTCTTCTTTCCGTTAACCGTAGATCCTCAGCTGGGCTATACCCAGACTGTTCCTCTCTATCTCATTTCCCTTGCCAGTCTTTTGCGTCCGACTGATTACGCATGACCCGTCTGATGATCGCATCTACGTATACAGCTATATAATATATATATATATATATATATATATATATATATATACATGTATATATGTGTACCCATTACTTTTCTGTAATTATTAACACAGGCACGGTGAGTAACTCCACACTCCTCGATATCTCTTAGCTTACACTGCCTTTTTCCGCACCAGGTCTCACCACATATACTTCTCTCACCTGCGTCGTTTATCTCACGTAGCTTTGCTCACTAACTGAACTCAACACCCAGTTATGACGCCACCAATTCTGTCCCTACCTTATACATATATAAACACATATATGTATATGTATACACACACATATATATATACATGTATATATATACCTTGTGTATGATCCACTCACTTTTATCCTCCTTCCTTACTAGATCGTGCCATTTTACACCATAATTTGCACACATAATAAATAAAATATAAAAGGTCCCTCCTTTAGTGATAGGTGCTCGCTTTCACCTCATTATAATTAGACCCCAATCTGCCACAGTCTTCTGCGTCCGACCGCTTTCCCATGCCCCGTCCGATGACCACACCCACGTATACAGCTATATATATATATATATACGTTGGTTATGCCCCGCTCACTTTTCTCCTCCCTCCTAACTAGATCGTCCAATTAAACAAGATAATTTGCTCACATATATATGTAAATAATAATAACATGAATAAAACCGTTTCGTCCTTTAGTGATGGGTGCTCTTCTTTGCCTAATTCCTGTCTCAGGTTAGAAAAAGCCGTCCCATCCTGTTTTCTTGCGCCTTTCTCGTATAGCGAAGTCTTGCCACACAGACTATCATACCTTAGTAAGTAGGCCTCACTGCTTTGCGCATATCCTCATGGTAGGTTAAGACCCCATTCCACCCGTATCCGTATACCTCTGATTTCTCATGACCCCGCGGAATACCAGCACGTTGGCTCCCACATGGAAAATCTTCAACTTAACACCCAGTGTTTTCCCTCCTTTTCACTGTTTGCCGTCCTTGATCGCAGCTGGTGAACCGACCAGACCGCTATCTCCCTATTTTCTCATTCTTCTTCCTTATCATACCCTCTACTATTGTTTTATTCCTGGTTCCCAAATGGACACCCTCTCCTCATCCACCACCCACCCGATATCACCCAACTACCCTAGAGAGCTACCAGTCTCCATCTAGGGATCCCTAATAGACCGACCCACTAGCCGAAGGATAAATAATTGTTCAGATAACAAACGTTTATTTCCTGGTTTCCATTTAAATGATATTCATAACAGACAGCTGGAACACTCTCCAGACTGCCGCACTCCTGATCTTTTTCAGATCGCATTGGTTACTTGTGCAGCCATCGGCCAACTTGACCTTAGTCAAGGATTGCCGTAAGGACTAGTCGATTTGATCAATGGTTAAAACCCATACTCTCGCCTGCTGACGTTATATGGGGAACCATACACGGAGTAACAATCTCTCATGAAAGTCTCACCGGACGGCAGAGTACGAAACCAATGACTGGAACCCTGCCCTCACCGCAGTCCACTTTGCCAAACCAGCCCCTTTTTACCCGCTGCCCTCAACATACTGCCTGCCTCACCTGCAACCAAGGTCTTTATGAAACAGAACACCTGCCATCTGCAGCCAACCAGGATTTGGCTAATAGTATTTTATCACATATACAGAAACATTTTTTCTCCACACTCTTCCCAATTCTGCCTATCCGCACCGGTAGCGTTTGTCTCCACTAATCCGTTTCTCTGACGGTTCTTCTTTGAAAGTTTGTTATACGTCCATATACCGTTCACGCTCCTCAAAAGTTCACTGCAATCCTTGTGAAGCTTCTCGCCTTCATGTGAATTTCCATATGACACTGAAATCACCTGCACAAAAATTCCGTTTTATTATCATCTTTGACTCAATTGCATTCATTTCACACGCTTCCCCCACAATTAGCTACCCAATTCCGGATCAGTGTTCTATATTTCGCTGGCATCTCTGACTGCAAGTTGATAGCCCCATACGTACTTTACTTTCAATATTGTTCTTTGGCATTTTTCCGCCAGGTTACTCGTTAGTGACCAACCAATTATCGCTTACATCAACAATCGCACCCTCGTCCAACTATCCACACCGCCCTCACCGAATCCGAAACCGATTCACAATTCCCGCTTCGACCACTACCACTTGAGTTCACTCAAACGCTACATGATCCTACTACAGTATTTCGGTTGCTGTGTGATTTATAAATTTATAAATTGTAAATACCTCACATTGACATGTACTGCTGTATTCTTTGACCTTGCTTTGTGCATGTGTATTGACCACGGTCAAGAAATATACAAAATTCAATATTCAAAAAAGAAATAAATAAACATCTAACTGTCCAAAAACTCATCCAAATGCATGATCCCTACATGACTATTACCCGAGCCTACGAACTGGGCCTGGGATACTAACCAAAAGCTTAACAACTTTGTTCAGTAAACAGTTATTACCGACAGATGGTAAGGAGCAGGTGGACTCATTCTGTATTATAGTTAGCAAATAAAAGCAGTCCAGCCCATGCTCCATGACTGTCGACAACACACTCCACGTGTTTGTCTGGCCACTTCCTATTTTCAAGGCTCCTGACCACGACCCCCTACTGGCCACCGTTACTCCGATGATTCTTTTTTCACGCTGTCAGATTTTGCCATAGCTGGTTAGGTCCTTTTTATTAGCAGCTGCCGCCAGGTATAAGAGCATTTATAATGCTAGAAAATACATAGTAGCATATTTAATATTGTCCTCAAGGTACCAGTCTCATCCATGCTTCAACTATTTACTCGTTGATACCCTATTTCAACACACGAGATTCCAGGCCTCGTTCTGATGAACGAACCGCCACAATCCATGTGGTCTTCCATATACCATTCATTGAACTACACATAAGTATTTGCTCCCGGTGCCGCTCATTCTCGCCTCCTTGCTTTGTTGGTAATTTTCACTAAGCCTCACGATAATTAGTCGCTAGTACTGGTCTTCTTTGCTTTCCGTATGTGGTTTAGTCCAAAAAACCAGACCTTAATGTCGAGACCACCCACTTCTGTTACTGGCATGATTTTGGTGTTCTGTCTTTCCCCCCTAACCCACAGCTGGTAGAATTGCCAGACTGCAGCCTTCTCCGTTTTGTTTTCAGAACCTACCTCCTAAGGACAGAACAAATGAGATTTACACACAACTCCATTTTTGCCCGTCTCACGATCGCTTTCCCCAAGATTCCCACCATCAGACTACTTGGACCTGGACTACTCGATCTCACTGCATTCATACAATTCATTTTAATCTCATATGTCATTATGCCAGTTCCGTGTTAGGACCCGCTAATACTGTTCAATCACTGGCACTTTTATTGTCAATGTTCATTACCTCAACGGTCACCAACAAAAACGTCCGGCACTGACATATCTTTCGGCAGTCTTCCAGTGGGCAGCGAAGTAGTCAGTAGCTACCTGCACTCTTCATCGGTCCATTCGATCGCATCCGCAATGCTGTTGCATCGAGTGTTCGGGTTTTGCGGATCACCACATTCCCTCCGTGATTGAACGTTTCCGATAAACTTCCCATGCAGCATCGCCGCTCCTTTCCCATCATCTGTTACACCTGTCAAGTTGGTTATTAGAAATGTAACGCTCACCGTCTACTTACTATACCATGACCGTTATTGCAATCTTTAATCTTCCAGATGTTGCATGCGTGTTATATTACATAACTGACCTTGTATCCATCCTCTAAATCACACCACTATCTGCACCGGCTGATACATTTTATTTCTATATTCGTTGATCCACTGCCGCTATCCGCGATATACCTGGGCAGTTTTACGGATCTGTCATTTTCGCATGGTACACACCACATAGCGTTCATCTATTGACGTACACTTATCTGTGGATTACTCTACCATCCCTCTTGCAAAAGAGAACACCTGTATAATGCCTGTGACCGCACAGTCAATATTGATTTGTCTTCCACTTCCGCTTTGACATTTCATACCAACCCTACATAAAGTTAACAATTTGCTGCACGCTCACCTGTTTTCCCCCGGCCGTCCCCTACCACCAGCCCTCTGGTTGTCTCTCTCCCAAGAAATACGCAATCGTTTGCCACATATATGTTTCCTCCAGTATACATCCGCCACTTTATATACTACCACCTTTGCAGACCGATATATTTCTATGTAAATACTTCTTGACATACCTGCCATAAAGTGAATAATTCACCGAACGTTTCGACGAGATTTCTATCCATCTGCCTCTTATATTCTGCAGCCCACCAACAAGATATCCTTCGAATATGTTCGAATTTCCCGCAGTGGTAATTATTTCCTATACCACTTATGCATGAACTCCAGACATTCAGCTGACATCATTCTACCCTGACCTTCAAATTCGCCGGGCATTACTATCGTTTTAGTCCACTGTAACACTCTCCTTGATACTCTGCATACACGTTTTGTACCCTTTTGTAAATTCTCATTCCAGTATCACTATAATCATCTGATCATGCATTCTAGCATGCGTCGGGGGCGTCCGAGATATACAATTATTATTATTATTATTATTATTATTATTATACAATTGTTTCACAGAAGTACACGCCGTTAGTTCACCTCCGACTTCAAACTCACTGCGACCACGGATATAAAACGGCCAGCCACAGGAAGAGCATTGCTCTATCCAACAATGGTAGTTGCAAAGGTAAATCCTAGGTACGAGTGAATCTATCTCCCGCAAATTTTTCAATCTGGCCCCCGACTCCCTTCATCAAGATCGTGTTCACATGTCACCTGCAAAGTGTCTTCCGCCTTTCCCACATCTATTGTTCTGAGAAGCCCTCTACATGGAACAACGACGTAATTTATCAGCAACCGGTTGAGGTTATTCGGTCATCAACGTTTTAATGCCGTCACGTATCCGAGCGAAGCAAGTGGCACCTCCAGATTCGAAGATCCTCAGGATAAACAAATCAGATGGTTTTTGTAATTTTGTCTCATCGGTAGAACTACAGGGGTCCTCCCAAGAAGGCCGAAGCAGTTAAACTTTGAAATGTAATGGGTACGTACCCTTAGTGGTGAGAGACTTTTTCCTTTCCCCCGCCGCAGTCGACCACAACGTCAAAGCCAGCACAAGCCCTTCTGCATGACCCACACTGGTTGCTGTGCGTTGATCCCGAAACTGCGTCCTCCTCAGAGATGATACCGACCTGGGTAGATCCAGCTTAGAACTTCACAGTGACGATTGTATTTTGAGTCTCATCCATTTCGGCATATCCCGAAACCTTCTGCCTGTTTTCGTTATTGCTCTCGTAGACAAGCCAGCCTCCGGCGTCAATTAAGCATAGTGTTTGGGCCATAAAATATCCTGGAAGCTCATGCTGCCCCGTCCGGAGGGAGGGCCTGGAAAGCAAGAGGGGCAAACAAGAAAGGTGCGCCTCGGGGCGCGGAAGGATATTTGACTGAGGGAGAATTACCGGCGCAATGCAGGCCGCCGCTTCTCCTATCGTGATAAACTACTTGGTCCGGCAGGCACACCTTACTAATTTATGTACAAGCGGAATTTAAGCAGCAAGAAATTCAAAAAACCTAGCTCGCAGCCGCAGCTCGCGGCCGGGCCGATTTCTCTTGTTGACGGAAGCTGCTGTATCTACCGTGGAGTTTGGTTCAGCTCAGTTCAGTTCACAGGATGTTTATTGTTGGGCGCCAAAAGTTGTTCAGTTCATAGCGCCGCGAGCTCCTTGGATCTTTGGGAATGCAGCAGGTGGAATATCCAGGCCTTTACCCCAATGGTAGTGGAAAACCTGGTTACCGCCGGCAATCCCAAGTATGTACATGGTTCTATTGGTAGCTGCTAGAAGCTGGTGGCCAGTCCTCCATGGGGCCATGAGTAGCGAGAAGATAGTCAAGGCCAACGGCTCGAAGGTGGTAGGGCAAACAAAACGATGAAATAGATGGCGATGGACGGGTACGGCTAGAGAGGGGAGTGAAGAGGGAGGCAGAACTTTGAAGAAATAGTGTCAATCAGTAGGCCCTTTCGTAAAACACACAGCTCCATTTTCCATCAAGCAGTTTCTTAAAATCTTTTACCAGTGGTCTATTGTGATTGTTTACTACCCCAAAGAAGAAGAAACCTTGGCTCTCAGATGAGTCCTTACTCGTTCCTTCAGTAACTGAAAAGCATGTTGCTGGTGGACACCAAAAACGACCTCATCCCCTTACCAACGTCAAATACCACTTTCAATACTTTGAAGGTTTCCATGAGGCGATCTCGGCAGCTTCTCCGTCCCGGCACATGTGAGTTCCGCCTCATGAGACAACGCTCATAACCGAGCCCCGCAAGCGATCAATACATCTCGTGAAACATCTCCGCACCAGCTTCGTTGTCTCAATCTCCTCTGTCATATGCTGCCTCCAGGCCTAGGGACGGTTTTCCATATGGATACACGCAAACGTTTTCTGCAGTCACAAAGAAACCTTCGGTTTTTTCCTTGCCACTACTCTTTTCAGCTGCAAAGGGCCCCAGAAGCTTTCTGGGAGACGATGCGACTTTCGTCATTTGGTTCGAAATCGCCACTGATTACGACCTCCAAGTCTTTTAGTTACCTACCTGCGGGATCTTCATCTCTTGTCCCCGTGGTCCCAACTGCATCAACGGGCGTATCCATCTGTAGTTCGCTGAGAGTAGGCACTTGTTAACACTCAGTGGCAGACCCCAATCTACAGACCGCTGGCTTACCTTGTTTGGGTTCCGCTGAGTTGAATCGTCTTTTATGGACAGGGCTACTTTAACGTCACCAGCAAATACAAATTTTTGTCCCCACAAGCCCACAGCAAGGTCGTTTGTGAACATAAAATGTGGAATTCCAGTCGCTGTACCCTGGGGCGTCCCGCTGCGCAAGAAGTATACTCGCAAAGAACCAGCCTCTACTCCAACATAGAAGCTTCCACCTGGTACAGAGCTCCTGATCTAAGCTGCATTTTGCGGGATTAAACCATAAGCTTCGGGTTTGCTAAGTGAGAGCTTATGGTTTACTGAGTCGAATGCTCTTTCTCAGTCGAGATAACATTTCCACCTTGTCCTCCTGCCTATTCTACCGGTTATCTCGTCAACGAAGTTTAACAGGTTGATCAGGCATGAAAGAAGTCTTACCAAACCATGTTACCTAATTACCGTTGGATGATTTGTTGGCAATGGGGAGTCTTTAGTGAGAATAGCAGGTGCTGATTCAGAAAAGCCAGCTAAGGGTTGTGAGAAGATCAGAGAAGTTGGTGGGTTGTCCGGGGTTGGTTCTACCCCAATGAAGATCGGCCTAAGGCGGCTTCAACCAGTGGTTCCTATTCTGTCTCTTACCTCTACCTCGTATTTTCCTTCTTTTCGGGGGACGACGTGGAAGGCGCCAGGATAAGCTGGTGGTAGCGGTAATGGAATCGAGTCCATTCGAATAAACACGTTGCTTGCGGTAGCCAGTGTGGTAGGTATGTAGCGGCTAAGGATTTGCCCCCGCGGCAGGGTGGGCTTTAGCACCCGCATCTGGTGCAACCAAAAACAAGTTCAGCCGGCGTAACACGCACATCGGCCATAAGTGTTTTGCTCAATACAAAAAGAACTATCGGTATTATTTTACGGCCAAAAGAACTAACACTAGCTAACAGTTGCCGATGGAATCGATCTACGGTGCCGTTGAACTGGGGGATACTAGGCCATCTTCTTGATGTGTTAGCGACTCAAGGTATTTAGAAGCTCGTGGGAAGCACATTCAAGATGAGAACCACGGTAGGCAGTTGAGACAGCGGGGAAACCGAACTGACTTGCCTAGACAGTTGGATCTGCTCTCGTGGTTCCCTTCGAGTTAGAACGGGGAAAAGGTATGGCCCGTGGCCAGCAAGCGGAGAGGTCTACACATATAAGGATGTAGACGCAACTACCGGGTGGTGAGAGAGGCCCTACGAGATCCCTGTGCAAGAGAGTAAAAAGAGAGTCAGACCCATAGAAAGAACCTTAAGCAGATCCATTGTGGCGGTGATTTAGGGCGGTAAAACTGAAAAACGCACAGGCCATAGGGACTTATCTTAGCCTCCCGGAAATGATTAAGCTTGAATATAAAAATTTCATGGCCATGGACAAACTATCAGTTAGCATCAAGCTCTAAGCAGTTTGCTTGTTCCTCGGTGCCTCAGAGCTGTGGGCTGTCTGTCCGACTTCTGTAAGGGTGATTGGTTTCCGCCAACTGAGAAACATACTTTTGACTAATCCGCTCGCGGACGATTGAAAGTTTAGCTCCGTTAGCTAGTAGTGCCTCAGGTGTTGGTCTGAAAAGTAAACGTGACAGGCTTTTTTCAATTAAGACAGTACTTTACCCATCATACTGGCTTGTATCACCTTCCTGCAATAATCGAAACATTCATCGTGCTATCGGTTTCCTAGACCATTCCCAGGTTATAATTAGTACCCGGTCAGGAATGCTTAGTTGGTAGGCCTTTCGTCTTTTTTGATTATTTCGTACTCCCTTTGGTACCGGTTAAAAGTTTTATCAGTTTGGACCTTTTATAGCTCACTTTTTGACCAGTCTTTTGCACTTTTCTCACTGCGTTGTTTGTTTTACCTTCTTGAATCATTTCAAATTATTTCACCTTTAGTGGCATAAGCAAATGAATTCTTCTCAATGATGAGATAAATGCCTTTGCCTTCCCCTTTGCACCACTCAGGGAAAGTAACCTGGGGTTCGGTTCACGCAGTTAGAATAACATTTGCTCTGCACAATGTAACTACGGAAAGTAGGTACCTTCACTAGGTGGTCACGGTTCTCTCTAGACACGGCTCTTACGAGGCACGAGATGTACTGGAGCCAAAAGACATCAACCCTTGCAACCGCATAACAGCATTGGTCATTAGCCGGATTAACTAGTATGGAAAACAGTGAAATTGTCCACGTGTTTCCAGGCACTGAGCTCGGAGTTCGCAAAATCTTGCAGCTGTTTCGGCACGTGAACATTCTTTTGGGACCTTTCGGGATCGCAAACGGTCTAATGAAATAGATATAGTTCCGAAGCCTTTGCAGCAATATGCAGATTTTTGCATATCCACAGAGAAGGGTCTCGAAATATTTGCCGAAAAGACCAAAAAATAAGGGAGGACTATGAGCCAAAGGACAACCAGGGACTTTCTCACAAAAAAAAACTGTCTTTGCCTCTTTAGCCACCACTGGGCACGATCCCTTTGAAAAAATTAGGGCTGTCACTGTGCCGTCATTTGGACGCCCAAACCAAAACCACTTAGCAAATAGTTCCGTCTAAACAAATCTCTCGGCAGCATCAGCGTAGTAATCCCGGTTCGGCCATCATCAATGGACGCTCTTTGCTGGTACTGTCAAGATTTTCTTCCTAAGGAGGGTTAACTTACTCTGTTCTGCTGCTTGGCCCCAAACAGTTACGGAAACGGCGCCGCAGCTGCGCATCTGCGACGGACGCTGTTGGCCAGAGTATTCGAATATTATACATCATGGATCGTAATTAGAGACATATTACTCGGTAGACACAGGTGATGATACCAGAGTGCCTCCATTTCCCGGTGAAGATTTAGATGGCTGCTTCACCTATAAAGCACGTGCCGCTAACGGTACTTCTATGAAGACTTATGAAGAAATTGAGAAGGCGCTATAATTTAGTCTGTACCATAATTTCAGTTGGGTTTAAAGATTGCAGAAGTTAAAAGCGGGGCACATTGTTTCACAGCTTTCCATACATAGAACCCTAAATGTGCACAAGCAAGCTTCAATATATCGAAACTCCAATCGAAATCGCTCGGCAAAACAAGAAGCGTCAATTGAACGAAGACTGATAGATCGACTGTGTTCCAAACTGTGCGGTTCCCATAATCATCATTAAGAAATGAGAAAATATGTACACAAATCTCACTTAACCATGCTCCGTCTCAGGTGTGCCGCAAAGGCTAATCTTCGAAGATGGCCAAAAGGACTGTTTCAAACAAGCTGTAAACCAACGGAAAATAATGAAGCGATCAACCTCGTGCTCAACGGATCAAAACTGAACGCTGTGGTGACCGACCCCGACCGGAGTTTTCATGTGAGTAGATAGATAGAACAAGAACAAAGATAAAGAAATGATTGTGGGTGTCGCTCACGATGGATATCTTCCAGCTAACTTATGTCCTACAAGGCTCATTTATTGCGGCACTTCAGCAGCCGTATCACTGGTGTATTTCTGGGCCAAGGGTACCGCTGAGCTGTGGGCCGGGGGCGTCAAATCTCTGTGTGGGTGTCACCTGGTCATTCTACCACGTGCAAGTTCGGTCTTCTAAGGGCTTTTTATGCATCAAAAAGGGAGATTAAAGCTGGCCGCATTGTCAGTGGTCGGATGAGAGGCTCGAAAGCAGGGCCCAGTCCACGATCGTTTTGACACATCGTCTCGAGGTGCTTCCTGAGCGTTTCGGCCTGAGTCCTATCCTCTAAAGCATGACTGCTGTCATCATCCACGATGCGACCTGCAGCTACATGCAGGGAATCTTTTGACTGAGTGCACTTGTAGTAGGCATTTGGGCATCGTTTGACCCTTCCAGCCTGTGTGACCTCGTGCGGCAATCTACACTGCTTTTGAACCCTACTGGCTGATTCTGGTGCCCTCTTGTAACAGGGATGCCTCCTGCAGCCTCCAGTCTGTTGGTAGTGGGCTCATGTCCTCTACTTCCAGCTTTGTGCCCTGGTGGTTCTGTGGGTCCACTATGCCGCCTTCTCATTTCCGTTTATTGGGTGTACGGGAGCAAATTGCTCAGTGAGCTGCATCTGCTTTTCCCTAGGTGCTATCCATTCTTCCCCTACTTTTTCACACTGGGCGTCCCATGTAAGTGTTCGGGCTGCAACAACATGACCTTGTACTTCAAGGTTCTTAAAGCGCCTCCCCACTTCGTGAGGTACTATATCCCTAACTGCCCACTGCCTACAACAGAACTTCCCGTGGTCACTTCTGCCTAGAGGCACCGAGACCCGCAGCTCTTCACTCGTATTGAAATGCTTCCTTATGACCGGGTCCAGTTGCCCTGGGCTCTGTCCTTCCTTCCATCTTGTTGGTTGAAGTACGTGTTCGATAATGTTTCCTTCCGATACTAAATCTAGTAACTGTACATGGAATCCACCTCCAGGAGCTCACGGACTTATTCAACCAACTTCAGGGGAACTGAAGTCCCCAAAGACCGTGACTTCATTTGCTCCGGCTGAGGAACCGCGAAGGTAGGCAAGCAGTACCTGGTCCCCTGGATAGTGAGAAGAAAAAATGGGGTAGACGTTTGGCCGGCCCATTCTTCAACGGCAACGGAAGGCCCGCGCGATTGGTGTCGATACGCTCCCTCCAACTATCTGCTTCACTTAATCCGAGATTATGAGCATCGCACCACCATCATCCCTGCCACCCGCTCTCAGCCCGATGTATGCAGTAAATGGCAGGAGAAAGTACACAGATTTCGTGACTTCCCTTTAGCCGTGTTCCAGTGACAGCGCTGCAGTCAAGCTTGGCGGTCACTGCTGCCAGTTCATGCCGTTTGTCTCTAATGATGCATGCATTAGTGTAGGTCACATCGTGGGATATGGAGGCTTCAGACAAATTTGTACTCAGTTTCTTACACCGGATTCTCTAAGGCCCTCACAAGCTGAATCAGAAAAACGAAACAGCATTCGTTCTGCTGGCCACGACAATGCAGTATATTTTTAGTGTCTGACCACACCGTTCCTCTTTCCCAAAACAGGAGACTCTCGGATGTAGTACAGCCAACCTCAGACCCAACCGAGCAATGGGACGTGGCGGAATGACTAGCAGCCTGCGTCGACGGCGAGTTCCCGACGATTGCACCCTTCCGTCTTCTCTCCAGATCTGTAGGGATTTCCATGTGACGCACAATTAAAAAGACTAACCGATTTGTTTGACTGAACGATTACCGAATCAGGCGGCGCCACTTACTCCGCCCGTTTACACCATCAGCAAGCCATTGCCTTCCTCCAATACAGATGTAATCCTGCTCCGGCGCTTTGAGCTCTGCTAACTTGCACGCCGCCGAGTACATTCGTTATCATGTCACGAACCAAGAGCCAGGGGCTGTAGACACTATACAGCAGCAGACCTCGACTTAAATTGGAAGAATCCCATATAGTGAGTTCGAACAACAGATTCATTTCGCCAAGCATCTTCGTAAGTCCTCGGATCACATCAGTTTTTTGGCATAAAGAGATTTCCTGCTACTTCAAAGTCCAATCCTCATTATTGTTACAATACTTTCGTGTCAGTATTGCAAGTGTCGTTTCAGGTTGCTCAGTTCTTCTATGTGTACACTTTTACATTATATGTAAGGTTGTACCTATGGCTAGCAACCACCGTGAGCCTGACCCGAAACCGTCCGTTTTGACAGCCTCCCTATCCGTCCCTGAATATCGTAACTGAACGCTCACTCCAATCCCAATGGTGTGGGGCGCGGTCAGACCCCCCGCCTTGGCCAGCGCACATCGGGCGTGCAAGCCGTCTGCAACGATGTGCGAGCGCAATTAGGCTGGTGGATCACACCCTGTGTTCACTTCAAGAAGTGTTTTTCAAGTTGGGTGTCCAGCGCAAGGTCAGCCCCACCCACTGGCACCGGTTGTGGATTACACGTTCCAACTCTCCTCGCCCCACCGCATTCTTCACTGTCCGTTGCGGACCGCATGCTCCTACCATTCTTCCGCCACTACTAGCTCACCTATCGTTCCTGTCAGCACTCTTATCACTTCCCTTTTGTGTCGTTCTACCTCTGTATGCACACCTATCCTTTCTGATTTCGTTCCTATCGTTTTTCACAATGACAACCCTTACTGTATGATGTCACTCTCGCCCTATCCATTTTACTCCGCCCAAGTCCGAAATATGTTCTTTTCCACCCATTTTGCCCCTGTCGGCTCTTAATCAGTATTCACTTGGTACCTCCATATACTTATTAAGCTCATTAATCGCATACCTCACTAGCTACCATTTTATGGTTCCCTATTTCGCCCGTCTTATACTTCCCACCATTATGCACCAGACGCACCCGTAACCATGACCAATCACCACATAATAACATGCCGTCCCAACCTTCGCATGTTTTACGACCAAATTTATTATCTATTCACCACTTCCTTATTCTCCATGTCTGAATCCGCAATTCTTCCGTGGATCTTCCTCTTAGACAGTGTACCGATTAGCAATTTCTGCCTCAATCCATTTGTGTGGTGGCCTGCAAGCACGCAACTCTCCAGTTTCATTCTCCCAACCCCGACGCACAACTACTTCTCATGCATTTTTGTTTCGTTACAGGCCTTCCCGTCCGGGTACTTTTCTTCTTCTCGGTCTTTATCCCGTGTCATCTGCAGCGAAACGACCTGGATGGCTTTCTCCTACCTGGGTTTCCCTGGTCAACACTTTCCTCTGCCTCGTACATTGCCCGTCACAGGCATCTTCAGTGTGCTTCTTCTGATGCGCTGCTTTTCCGCGTTCCACCCAGCGTAAAGTCATCGTAACGTCATTATTCTCACCTACAGTTTCAAACCGTGTGATCTGCCATTACTTAATTCTTCCGACTCTCCACTTCCTCATTTTCTTCCCATGGTAGTTGCTGTCACAACTAATGCATCTTTGCGCCACAGTTCTTCTAACCTCCAAGTTACCCTCCCCCACTGACCTTTTACACTTCACCACTCCGTACTTCCATTCGCTCGGCGTTCTCGGGCCATTCCCACGGCCATCTTCTTGCCGCATAATGTACGTCCATTTATTAACGCTTCATTCATTTTCGACCGTCGCCACATGTCCCAACTGCAATAATCAAACCGTTAGATTTGCTCTTACCTGTGCTCGTCGATCCTTCTTTTCATATTCCCCCGTTTATCAACGTCAGCTCACAGCCATTACTTCTGTGCTTCTAAAATTGGTTCTCTTTTCGCCATTGATCTCCCAAGTTCACTTGTCATAAACAAAGTCATCAGGGTTTACCCAAGTTAATTCCGTACCACTTGACCCAACCCTACCTGTCCCTTCCAAGCGCTGTTATTTCCGTGTTCCGTCTCTTCACTGCTATTTGCTCCTGCTTTGATATATGTATATATATCTACATATTCCCTCCGCCTCCCCCAGTTCCTCGCCGGCCAGCTCTCTTGCCATCAAGCCGCCGCCTTACATGAAATACGTCCACTTTGTTTACATCTGTGCCCCATATTTACCGTATCCCGATCCTTCCGCGGCATTGCTGCCATCTGACTCACTCTTTACGTCTTGCATTGCTAGCTCCCTGTTTTCAAATTGGCACCGTCCGTTTACTGCAATAACGCACAGCTCATGGCTGCCCAGTACCCGGCCATAGAAATCAATTTTTTGTTCTGTCCTTCTCCCATTCTTTTTCCCCTTTTTCCTCATCGTTTCTCGTAACGATAGTTTCTCACGCCGATTTTCAGTCCTTCCCATGTAAAAAACCCAGGTTCCGTTCTCCTCTACTTGTCTCAGCCAGCTGCCCTATCTGACCTTGACTTCTGAATTTGCTGGGCACATATTTGAAGCCATATCTGGGCTCAATAACCCCCCTCTATTACTCCTTGGTGTGCATAAATCTCCCTCTCATCTCCCTTCCATTTCTTCCTACCCCTCCTTGGTCTTGTGCATTTCTAAATATTCCATGAATTTCGCCTGTCAGTTTTGTTACTGGTAAAACTTTTGATCATGCCTAAGGCACGCTTTAAGCGTCTCCGAGATAAGCTATTGTAATTAACGATATTATTACTATTATCATCGTCATCATTATATCTGACGACCCTCAACTCCAGTTTTGTTTGTTGGAAGCAGGATTTTGGACACAGGATCACAAGCGAGCGTACCCACTACATGTGGACTACTGGATGCCATCCCTGTGACGTTGCTGCCTAGATGCGCGACGTAATATTCGATGACTAATCTCACACAGTCGTGAAGAAGCGTTAATCTCCATTCTTTCGCCGCCTGGATCGTCGAGGCTGAAATAGCCGATCCAGGGGACGAAGCCAGGTAGTAAGACGCCTTCCGCAGTGATGAGAGGCATGCAGCAGCTAGCATGGCAGTTTTTGGAGGGAAATCCCTAAAGAGTTGTGGGCACAGCAATTACCAACCGATATTCAAGCACTACTCAGGGTTTTTAGTCATCTCAACCTCACAGAAGTGGCGAAACTAGCGGACGGTATTGTGAACTGGTGCTGTCCACAAATTGCTTCCGTAACAGACGCCAGTTGCTCCCAGATCACCGCTCCTACCGTAGAGACACACTCTGCTGACACCCTGACAGCTAAGTTCGAGCGGGTTTTCCGAGGTTTCCCACTCCTAGCTGTTCCTATTGTGGGGGCCAGAAACCTCATCACAACTCTGGCTGACGTAAACGCTTCAAGAGCTTTGCTCCCGATAGCCCCCTCTAGTCCGTCTCTATCGGGACATTGTCGATATCACAAGCGGTTCCGGGGTGAAGCCCGGCGCTGCCAAGCCAGTACACCTTTTCAGGTGCCAAACGGAGAAACTAATGTCCCACCACGTTCAGACGTTTAACGCGGTCGGAGCCGTCCCGGTAGTAGTCTGTTGCATGTTCGAAATTTAATTTTCACTGGCCTATTCCCTACTGACACCGGTGCAGCAACGAGTGCCATTTTAAAAGGACAGGTGATGCAGCTATTCCATCAATTCATTCATAAACGCCCCCCTCATTTTCGAACTTCATCAGATGGTGCACCTGCATTGGTTAAGTTAGCAGTTGCACTCTCATCTGTTTTCTTCATCTTCCCTAATTTCTGAACTGCTCCTTACGGCTGTCACCACATCTGCGCTCCCAAGGTCGTTTCGCTCTATATGCTGATCCACCACGTCCACTTGTCATAAAAGGTTTTCAATGACTTCCCTAAGGTAATTCCATATCATCTGATCTAACCCTAACTGTCCCGCCCGATCACTGCTATGCTCGTGCTCTAGCGCTCGGCTGCTCTTCGCTCTTGCTTCTCATAGTTATACATCTGTATACTCACTCTGCACCTTCCAGTTATTCATTGGCCACCTCCCTCGCAACCTTTCCGCTGCCCCTCCGGATACGCGTCCGCTCTGTCCAGCCCGCCTATGTCCGTGCCTCACATCCTCCGTACGTCCAAACTTCGGAACAATTTTTGCCATCCGGTCAACCCTTACGAGCTTGCTTTGCTCTTTACCTGTTCCACAATGAGTTTTGTACCCTGCCACCGACCATTCATCACAGTGAAGCAATGCTTCGTTGCAATCTAATCCTTTGTCATGAAACTCAGTTTGCTTTTCATCGTCTCTCGTTACCACAGTTGCTTAGACCGAATTGTAGTCCTTCCCAATTAAAACTCTTAGCCTTTGGCTGTCTCAACTTGGATGGACAAGATCATCCATTTGATTTCTACTTCGAAATTCCCGGGGCATCTGTTCGAAATCGTCTTTGGGCTCTTTCGCACTCCCTCCATTGTCTTCGTCTCCCTCTTGAGTCTACTCACTCCACATTTGTCATGATTTTTCAACACTCTCACGGACTACATGGCCACCTAATCACTTGCAAAAATTTTGACCATGCGCCCGGCATGCTTTCAGCGTCTCCAAAATGAGTAGATATTATTATAATGAAATACGTGCCACCAGTGACACTGCTATTGCCACTTACGGCCGTAGGTCACTTATGCCCAGCTTAGGCATACGTTGTACATTCCACCGGGTGTTTGTAGCATCAGATTACTTCTGTCTCTTACTAATTTTTGACTTCCTCGACCATTTCTACCCCTCCGTTGACGCACGATGCCCGAGAGGCTCGTCGAGCGGCAGATTTCTCTTTCCGCGATCGGTTTACGCTCCTCCTCCCCTCATACGCCAAACCTCAAGCCGAGCATACCTACACAGACCTCGCTTCAGGTTTCCCGTAGAAGCCAAGGCAGTCCAGACCGCTTCCGGTAGTGACCAAAAACGTCACCCGCCATGTAGCCATTGGGCGGCTCCCGGCTATTAGCCGACCCCGCCGCCCGGCACGAGGAAAGCTCCGAGTAGCACAGGCTGAGTTCAAACACGTCTAGTGGAACGTGCCACCAACCTGGTTAACTTTTGCTGCTGATTTGTTCCTGTAAGTTACAAGTGTGGAAATCCTCCCCATTCGTTGTCACATACTTGTATTGTTGAGACCATGTTATTTTTCTTGCCGACCCTCGAACAAGCACCGCACGCATCAACCACTACAACTGAACATTTGTTCATTTTTTACTCTTGCTTTGGCATTGGTTTGGTTTGAACTCGGACTGCCGTGGCGGCCTTATCCAGCACCGACTTTTGCTGAACTGTGGTCGTCGTTGTCGAAAGCTGTGGCTGTACAGTTGAGGTTCGTACTTAATTTTATGTGCATAATTTCTTAAAATTCACTACCGCAGAATCAACAAATCGATTCTATTCTGACTTTGAGATTCGCTCATTAGGCTATGGACTACTCACGATTTCAATAACCGTTACTTTGCCCAGCTTGGAATCTTTTCGGGGAAGTCAGTCAAAAATGCCAAGGAGAGGACACTGCAACTCGAACCTGGAGACGAAGTAGCCCGGCATATTTTCGGGTGATGCTGATTCTTCAGAGATTGCTGAGTGCACTACTCCCGTGCATTTCTACCAGCGTTATAGAATTTAAACGTGGTTATATTTATACAGTGAGGGCAGTAGAACCAGAAAACCAGCTTGGGCATTCTAAGAAAGAGGCTGGGTCAGCCGGGCATGAAAAACTTTGAAGACGGGAGCTACGGAGGATCTTAGAAACCAGGAAGCATGTAACCATTCAGCCTATCAACTCCATGCATAGATTGAAACCGACTTGTCCCAGCAAACGCACGCAGCTAACCCACGAAAAGTGAAATTGTCCCTGTTTTGTGGAGGCGCCGAACAGTTCTGCAAATTCAAAAAACTATACGAGGACTTAGTAAGTAGCGTATCTGGTCCGGGACAGAAATTCTTGTATTTGCCACATTACTGCCTCGGAAGGGCAAGGGCAGTTATCAACGAGTGCTGGATGCTGGATTCCGATAAGGGTCACACCCGAGAACGAGAAATTTTGAATGACCTGTTTGGGCAACTATTTAGGTCAATCGGGACTTGATCGATGGAGTACTATCAAGTAAAAGAGGTTTCAAATGCGATTCGGGTTCTTTATTCAGTTTGGTGACAAAAATGCCGGGCTGCAGCATAGCGCCAAATCACCTTGTTAACAATAATGATAATAATGGTAATAATAATGGTTTATTTTGGAGATGCCCGAGGCATGCTAGATGCATGTTTAACTGCTTACAAGTGATGGAATAAACAGACAAAACCCCTGAAAAAGTAGAAATTTACATGACAGGAGTTGAAAAACGGGCTAAGAATGGGGAGTGATGTAGGATGAAAGTAGGAAAGTGTATGCACACCAAAGAAAATGTACCTGGTTTAAATGGACCCATGGACGGATTCAAATGGACGCCCGGTCAGTTTGAAAAGTCAGGGTCAGGTGGGGGATTTGGCTGGTCGGTATAGGGGCATCTGAAGGCTGACTGATATAAATGAGAAAGTCTGGAAATCAGCATAAGAAGCTGTAGTGGCGGGAGACGATGAGTAAAATGTGAGATTCACTGCAGGGATTAGGTAGCAACGAAGATTTGGTACTCTTCAGTAGATGGTCGGCGAACAGTGCACAAAACGGTACCGTCCAATCACTCGAGAGGTGCCGGTGTAAAGCATCACTCAGCTGTTGTGAAATGAATGGGGGAATGATGAATGTCACGGTATAATGCCATTAAGATAGGAATTGATAACTCTCTCTCTCATCGTAAAAAGCTGACCGGTTTTACTTCTTTCCTATGTTTTTGATTAGTCCTGCTATTTATGTTGTTTTGGTGAGTTTTGATCCGCCCATCGGGCATATATAGATGTTTGTGAGCCGTAGTTCCGTCAGTCGGTTGCCGCGTGCTGTGCAGCGCGCTGGGTGGCCGGCGGTGGAGTATGCGAAAAGAAGTCGTCGAGTGTCTAAGACAAGGATATTTGATGGGTCCAGTGTGCGACTTGTTAACAAAGGATGTGTTTCCATTGGGCGGCTAGTTGATGGGACTTTTTTAGTGGCAATTTAGTGGGTACAGTCGGAAAGATCGCCAATGCTGTACCGGTGTTTTGTGCGACTGGATAAGTTGGAGTTATCGGCGTGTTATGCATTTTTTTCAATATACATTTTGACATAAGGACAATGAGTGAAATATTTTACTCATTCTAAAGGCGTAAATTAGAGCTGTCTATAGCTATTTATGTATATGTAATCTATCAAGTATTTCCTTTCCTAATGGACGAAAAGACTATTTTTACATGCTTCCTTCAGTTTCTTAAACTACAAGTCAAAGCAACACAGCCCCAAAAAGGGAACGGCCATTGAAGAAAGGAAAAACCAATAACCTTAATCAATCTTCCTTTACCAAAAGACCCAGTAGTTTAATTCCACCTTACTAATATAATTATTAAATCGACGGCCCATGGCATGCACAGCAACCAGCTCAGAAACCGAGGTTGCTCAAAGTTTTTTGGACCAATTGGACGCTACCTCACAAAACTCGTTTTAAAACAGGGAGCGAACAAAGTAAGACGTAAAAGGTGAATCAGATAAAAAAATAGTTCGTAGGAACTGAGCACATTAGATGTGGGTTATAGACGTAGAAGGAATGGATGCATACCATGACGGTCAGCAGGATGATAGAAAGAGAGATGGCCTGTGAGGAACTACAGGATACAGAGCGAATGCATATATACATATGTGCGGTTGTTTATATATATGCATATATATATATATAAGAGAAGCTGGATCAATGATAATGGAGTCCTAGAGAGAAATTATCAGTCATTAGGAGAGGCAGGTTAGGTTAGGTCGAATGTTTGTAGAATTAACTTTGGAATGTCGTGGTGAATTATCTCCATGACAGATGAACTTGGCGGATCAACAGCGAGAGTGGAGAATGCGGAAGCACAGAAAAGACGACGACTGAGAAGCAGTTCAAAAGAAAGGGAGATGAAGAAAAGTACCGAAAAGAACAGGTAAGAATGGATCAAATAACTTGATTTATATAGGTGAGACATGTGGTGTCGGTCAAGAATGGGAGGAGCAATAATAGATGGGCTTGCAATATTCGGCGGGAGGATGATGGCGATCGAGATGGCTGAGCAGCGCAGAGCGATTTTGCACACAAGGTGAAGAAAGTTGCCTGGGAGGTGAAACTGTCCGTGGTGCAAGATGCAGCGGCTGTAACGGCAAACAGTGTGGGAGACGAATGAGAAAAAGGGGTGCCACAGGGTAATGGCAGATCAAACGGGCTGAAGCTGTGAATGAGAACCATGACGAAACAGTGAGTTTACATTAGGTGGCAAGTGAAAAAGCAGAACGGTCCAAAAGGTACGCATAAAATGCTTGTGGCAAACAAAAGACGCAACGGTAGATGGGAGCAAGGGCCGCAAAAGACAGGTGAGACATAACCAGTAGGATCATCTTATTGCAGGTGGAACACGAAAAAGTCTGAGAAGAAGCACCGGAACAGGTAAACCGGTGGACGAACATAACGCATGAACAATGGATGTGCGTCGGAGTCGGGGACATGGAAATTGGAAGCTGCGTGCATGCTGGCAATTGTACAAGTGGGTGTAAATGGACGATACTAATCAGAGCACTGCCAAGTGGAAGGATCCACAGGAGAACTGAGGAGCCAGGCAAGGGAAATAGTGTTAGTGACTGGATAATAAATGTGGCTGTGAGAGATGCAGAGTTTGGAGTGGCAGTTCTAATATGAGAATTGGTCATGTGAGCGGGTGGGGCTGGTGTGTAATGGTATGAGGCATAAGAAGGGAGAACGAGGGAGGGTTTGGCAGAACGGTAGGCAGTGAGGCGTAAGCATGCGATTAATGAGCTCCATAGGCCTAGGGTGATACCAAATGAATAGGTACTACAAGCCGGCAACGCCGACATTGATGAAGAAATAAAATACTAGCGGTCGTCGGCAGTGTAAATTGGTTAGTACGATAGTGACGTGCAATGAGAGGTGACACAGTGAGAGTCGATAGGAGCAAGGACATAATGGGTAGGTGTGCATACCATAAGGGAACGAAAAAATGGACGCGATAGGAGCGATAGGTAGGCGTACAGTGGCGAACAAGGACGGTTGGAGCAAGCGATGTGCAGCCGACAGCATTAGAGAGTGCTATCCGCAACCGGTGCTATTGGGTGGGACTGGCCGTGCGCTGGACACCCAACCTGTAAAACACTTCGCGAAGTGAACACGGGAGGCGTGATGCACCAGCCCTATGGCGCTCGCCTATCGTTGCAGACGGCCTGCACGCCCGATGTGCGCCGGCTAAAGCGATGGATCAAACCGCGCCTCGCACCGTTGGGAATAGCACTAATGCTCATTGGTGGTTATGCATGCGGGGCGTAGTTCAACTCTGAAAGTATAGGATATAAAATCCGCGGTCGGATGGCCGGGTTGCAAGGGGTTCCAGAGAACGGAGCCAGCGGTTAGTAATCGACCAAACAGCGATGTTATCCAGGCGCGTATACCAACGTTGAGGGTGAAGTGCACGTAAGGAGAGAACTGGAAAAGGAGAGCAGATAAAAAAGAGCAGTCAGGATAGGCCCCTGCTGTGGATCAACGGTTAATGGGGGCACATAAAAACAAGTAAAGGACGAAGCATAAGAGTGACAGAAACAACGGGGGAAGGTGAAAGCAAGGTGGTTGAAATTAGTGGCATTTCAATTTGTTTGATTTATTGAGGAAATGTACATAGGTGGTCCAACGTTGAGAACTCAGTCAGATAGATGAAACTGTCTATCGTTGATTGTGTCCTTAATTGAAGGGAGAAGGGTTGGCGAAGGAGTTGGTCTTAGAAGTCGAGGCCCCTCTCGTAAGCTATATCTTCTGCCATGCTCATATTTGATAACTGGAGTGCGCGGGTGAAGCCGAGATATGGGATGAGTGCCGACAGAAGTAGGGGCTTGGTTTGTGAAGCTCGAAGGGTGATGGGCAACTTGTTCCAGACTTTGGAGTAGACAAGAAGGAAAAAACGTGACAGTATGGCCGGTTTAGCTATACTGGAAGGGACAGTGAAAGGCCTGTGCCGAAGTGAGTAGGGGGTTTTCTCGGGAGAAGCTTACTGAGTTTAAAGGAAAAAGACCGGTTATGGAGCAAGTTATACAAGAAGACTAAGTTTGGTCTTAAGCAGCGGAGCCAGAGTGAGTCGAGATTCAGATTTTGGCATCGTTCTCTATAGCTTAAAGACGTGGACCAACCGAGTAGTTGTTTGGTGAAACGCCTTTGTATGCTTTCAATCGCAACCCTGTCGAATTTTGTCGTCAGAAAGTATTATTGGGCAGTATTCAAGCAAAGGCCTGATGTGGGATTTGTAGATGTTGACGATACTGTACCGGAGACAAAAGGAGCGGGGGAGGAAGGCCACACTTCTTCTAGCCGTGTCCGCTAGGATGGCGGCGTGCTCAGAAAAGTTGAGGGAGCAGGAATAGTTGAGGCGCAAATGGCGGATGGTAGGTCGACTGGCTATTGGGTACCCATCAAGGTTTAAGGATTCAGGGTCAACTGGAACTTGTAGGTTAGGACTTTTCACCGATCAGTGGAAAAGCTCATCCTCCAGGTGTGGTACCAGCGGTCAAGTGCAGCGAGGTCAGCGGAAATGTTGCAAAGGTTAGGGATAGCATCATTAGAATTGAAATAATAAACTATTTTTATATCGTCTGCAAATAAGAATGGCGTGCCTTGGTGTACTAGATCCAATGCGTCGGTAATGTACATCAGAAATAGGAGAGAACCCATTAGGTTTCCCTGTATAACGCCGCTTGTAACAGGTTTTGGTTTAGAAGTATGTCCATTGGTAAGGACCACTTGCGAACGATGAGCGAGATAAGATTTCAGCCAAGAAAGCAGCGGGTCTGCGATACCGAATGAACGCAATTTGGAAATAAGATGCAGGTGTGGAACACGGTTGAAAGCCTTCGACAGATCTAGGTAGACAATTACTAATGCCCGCCCGCTATCAACAGCCTTAATGACTAGGTTGAGGAAGTCAAACTGACATGTGGAACATGATCGCGATTTGAGAAACCCGTGCTGCCTATCGCTAAGAAGGTTTTAAGCGAGAAGATGGGTGGTAATGCCATCTTTGATAATCGTTTCCATTATTCTGGAAATGATAGGAGTATGGTTGATGGGACGGTAATTAGCAAGTTCGTGGACAGGCCCCTTTTTGTCGTGGAACGATGATTGAACGCTTTCAGCTCGACGGTACCAAACTAAATTTGAGTGACAAGGTGAATAAATTCAGTAATAGATGTGGAAGGTCTGATCCACCGTTAATGATTGCAGCTTGTGGCAACCCGTCCGATCCAGGATGCGCAGATGCTTTATAGCGTGGAATGAGCCTGGAAATAACGTTTACTTCAAAGGTGAAGGTAGATAGGGAAGAGCTGGTAACAGCCAGAGGATTTGAGGGTGCTGTATCTGAGGCGGGGGCCATGGAATTGGCGAAGTAATGGTCGAAGGCCTCAGCGATATCAGAAGGGGAGGTGGCCGAAGTTTTATTCGGTAACACAACGTATTGGATCATAGTATCTGTTGCCGAATTCCTAGATTTGTGTAGGAGTGAGAGTTTCAATGCTCCATTGGAAGCCTTAAAGTTTTGGCTTCTTCGTAGCTGAGCTGTCTTTCCTGTAGGTCCCGTATAATATCAGTAAGACGCGTTAGTCTCGTGAGAAGAGAGGAGTCGTGGTTTTGGAGGTAAAGTCTTTGCATCTTAGGGTACTTTCGTTGGAGGGAGGCAAGTTTGGATCTCCTAAGGGAGGAGTTTTGGGATATTAGGCTGAGTTTCAGGAAGCAGTTTCCCATGTTAAGGTAAAAGTAATCAGCCGCTTGTTGGGGGTCAGCCGTTAGAAAACAACTGCTCCAATCTTGGTCACGGATGAGATTGGGAAAAGTGTTCCAATTCAAACGGACGGGATTGATGACTGGGGTCAGATAGTCTGATGAATAAGAATGGAATGAAAGATTACCAGCCACTATCTTATGGCCGCTACCCGGAAATTTATTCAGAACGGAAACCGAAACGTTGAAAACGCTGTAAGTGAATATAAGGTCCAGGATGTCAGATTTCCTAGTAGGGGTTTTACCGCGTTGCTCCCAGCCCCCAGTGTGAGTATGGGACACAAAGTCGATTAAGTTGGGAGGCGCCATGAGGTTTCGCGAGGATATTTTAGGCCAGTTAAAATCAACGGCTTTGATTTTTGCTGCCGAAGGTAGTAGTGAAAGGTAATCAAAGGCTTCAATTAAGGGAGCTAAGTCTGCAATAGTAGATGAGGGTGGGCGATAGACACAACCAATGTGCATGACTACAGTTGAGAACCGCATTGTGAGCCATAGAGAATCCGGAATTGAGTCGAGTGTGGCATGTCTAACGGGGATTACTGAAAGGGCTTGCTGTACGTACACAAGGCACCCACCTCCGCGTCCGTCAATCCTATTTGCCCTAAAAACCTTTTACCCTTCAAGCATAATTTCGTTTATGCTGGGCTGTCCGGTGTGCCAGGTTTCAGTAATAAAGATGATGTCAGGACTGGATGTTATGACATGATTTTTTAAGTAATGAAGCTTATTTATGATGGACCGCGAGTTAAAAAAGATGAATGATAACCCACTCATGCGGAAGTGAGTGTCAGGGTTAGGTAACTTATGGCAGTTGTTGGTCGGAGGAAGTACATGGTGATGGGCGTGAGTTGGAGCTATTACAGAAGAGGAGGAATGGCGAGCTTTGGTTGCTACCTCGATGGTTTCTGAAGAATCTGCCACGGAAGAACTGGAAATAATCAATTTTGGGTTATTACGAGGTGAAAGAGAAGACCTTAGACGAAGTAGTCCTGCTACTTGTCCTGATTCGTTGGGATCGTTCGATGCTCCAATGCAGTGACAGAATGCGGGATTGTGGAGGGTACTCGCTTCCCCACGTGACGACCTTGCTATTGGTTGGTGTTGTGTGGTAGGAGCAGGCCCCAAAGGATAGGGACTGGGACAGTGTGGGGTGTCTCCGCCTCCTATCGATGCGGCTAGCCCGGGTGGGGAAGAATAGTAATCGGTGGTTGGTAGATGGGGTACATAAAGGTTATTTTGGAAGGTAGTGGTAATACGCAGAGGAGTTCGGTGTGCTACCGAGGGTATGAACGACTGGTAGGGTGCCGGTATTGGAAAGTGATTCATTGGGGCTAGAAGAGATGAAAGAGTGTGGGGTTGTATGCCACAGGGTGGAGAAAATTTACTCGAAGGGGTTCGTGGATGTATCCTGCGCGTAAAGCGACTGTGGTGGGGCAGAAAAAATTTTTGGTATGGTAAAGGAACTAACGGGATGAACGGCGGAGGCACGGAAAAGTTAGGAGGTGATGAGCTAGGAAGATGCAGCTTTGAGTAATAGCTGTGAGGTGCTTTGCGAGCATGGTCCGTATAAATGCGCGTAGAGCTGGGGTTTTACTGGGAGGAATTACGGTTTGAGAAACTATCTATTTTGGGAACAGAAACTGTATGTACCGGCAATAGTGACATCTTACTAGGGTATCTGTTCGCTTCTAATCTATGCATGACCTTCGGGGTGTAGCCTAGTGATATAAGGCGGCCGTTGCCTAATGAACTAAATGTTGAGGCCTTCAGTAGGGATGGAGTGTGGGTTGCCGAATTCTGGATTTGCGGCCATATGTTACCACTGGTATCGACACTCTGCATTGGGGCTGAGTGTAGATTGTTACCAACTTTCGGCCCATGGGTGACAAGTAAGATTGCAACAGTAAGGTTGTGTCCTAAGGTACGCTACTTTTTGGCAGCTTGTTTACGGGAGTATGCCCTGAAGACTGACGGGTTTGATTTGAGCGACAATGACCTGGTAATGGCATGATGCGGTCCGGCGGATGGCTTTTAGTCGTGGCTATATGGTGTGGACAGTAACAACCACACTTAGATTTATGTGTCGCCTTGGGAAAGTGATGCAAAGTTTTTACGTCAGGGAGGCTACGCGATTTGGGTAGCTGCTTCTGATGCACAGAGCTAAGCTGTCTGGCATGACTCGGTGGATTCGAGTCCCAAGCATCTGTGACACTATTGAAGAGCCTAGAGCGCTTGGATACTGGTGGATTTGGAGGCCCAGGCGTTGCTTCAAGGTCTGCACCAGACAGTAGTTGGCTGATAGACTTTGGTTGCATGGGGTAGGTTAGGGGAATGACGGGGTTAGGTGTCTCTTGGGCGGATTCCTGCTCTGGATGTTTGCGAGAGTTCGACTTTCTCAGCACTTCTCTTTGTAGTGGCGTTTCGTCGGGTGCTATTCGAATGTTCTTGCACGACGAATTAATAACAATAACCGTTTGTTTATGAACAAACTCACTTGCTGTCAATGAGTCCAAAAATTGGAAAAGTAGAGGGCACTGGTGTCGTTGTGTTTGTTTACGTAGTCTGCTGCTACGGCATATCACACGTTCCATGTCAGCGGCCTTCAGCAAGGTACTGCTGACCATGTTGAGTGGGGCCCTATCGGGAATGTTAAATACAATGGCGTGATTCGAGTTTCGTATTCGTTTTTAAACCTCTGCGGATATGCTGTCAATGAAGTTATACGTGGCAACTAAGTTACAGTCCGTAGTTAACATAGAGGGCTCCATGAGTTGAGCCAGTGGTGTCAGAATTCTGGTGGCTCTGTCAACAGCTTCAACCCGCGATTCGAGTGAACTGACGTGTCGTAAGAGGCTGTCAATCTTGCTATTTGCGTCATCATGGATGTTTGGTAATGAGACGGAGCATAGCGTAGTGATTGGGAGACGCACAGCTACGAGTGGCAAAATCTTACTGGCCGGTCTGCATCTTTTGGAATTGCGCATGATGACTGCGGGCTTCGGATAACCAATTAGTTTCATTGAAAATTTAGCGACTGCAAAAAGCCTAGATACGGAGCGGAGCTGGAATTCTATAGGAAGTCACCTAGGATGTTTGCAACTAGGGTTAACCAGGTGGTTTCACTGTTTGGATGAACGAGGGTTAGAGCTTTAGCCAAGCAGGAAAAGATGACTAAAAGGGTTGATTTAGCAAACAATCGCTAGGTATGTTATAGATGGGCTCACAAGGGGTGATTTGTGGCAGGTATAGATCTAGATTTCCTAGTGAAAGTCTATGTTGATTTTTCGCGGCAATAATTTATGGACCCACAGTGGTGTGTCGCAGTTATTGCCACGGACGATTTGAAGCTTCAAAGTAGATAACTATTACTACTATGTGCTAAGTAAAAACAGGCCCAAACGATGGAACAAGGAAAAAACGAGACAACCTGATATATGTGTCAAGTTGACCTTGACCTGAATGCATTTCACACTTTGGAGATTAAATTGTGCAGTTCACCCACGGAACTGCAGAGTGGATGGGCCGAGAAAGTTGAAAGGGTCAGTAGATTTGGGCAAGAACTTACCTTTAAGGACCCGACTCGGTTTATGGATCTTCATGCCCGAGTAACAAAAAGTCGTTTCGTTCAGCTTATGCAAGAGATGGGCAAGCCACGTAGGACAGCGACAAGACAAAGCTAAACCAAGGATCTAGGTGGAGACCAATCATATGCAAAAACACGCACTATCCCGCGAAGGTGGAATTTTTCCGGTAAGTAAGGTTAGTGGAGCTCTACATCGCCCACCGGAACCTCCTCGCTTCCGTAATGTATACTTCAACGGGCAATGGGAAGAGGCCAGGAGACTGGGCGCGTGCCTTATTTGTTTCGAGGACTCTCATAGAGAAGCAGTGCGCCGAATGAAAACACGTTGTAGTCAAAATAGTCGCCACGAGAAACTCCATTACCTACTGCACAAACCCAAGAACTTGAATGCCGGAGATATTCTGAGACCAAGTGCCATCTGCTCGTCGTCTCACTCTATTATTAGGTCCATTTGCCTTGCAGTAATGGCAGTCGGAAGACAAACCCAGGCTGGGATGATAAGAGCCTTGGCCTTCATAAATAGGGGCTCGGATACCAGTTCCATGAAGAAGGAATTTGCAGGGAGATAAGGGATCATAGGGGATCAGTCCTCGTCAGCAGTGACCACAGTGAGTGGCATCCAGGTCAATCATCCAACCAAACTGCACCTACAATTTGTTTCCTTAGTGAATGACAATAGAGCAGAAGGCCTAGAAGCATTCACCATGAGAGATCCGCCCATGGGAGCATCTCAGTTGGTACACCCGATTCTGGGTCAGTAGCTGCATCTCTGCGGGATCCTAATCAGTGAATGGCAGAATAACAAAATAGTTCTGTTGTTAGGTTGTGAAGTACCGGAAGCACACCGGGTTTTGGATCAAAGGGCAAGAGGCCGCAAAGCACGATGTACAGTGGACGCAATACCTCACTGGACTTTATAAAGTAGTACAACTGCAAGATACTTCAAACAGATCCCAAATCAACCGCACTTCCATGGAAACTGCGGACGCTGAACAGGCAATCCGACAGCTGTATAAAGCCAAATTGACCGAAGTGACCGTTGTAACGAACATTTGAGCAATGCGTAGCCAAATTCGCAACGGATCCCGAAATCAAAAGATGATTATCCGTGATATTCTACGATACTAGATTATTACATGAACAATGACATAAAAAATATACAAACCTCAATAATACGATCACAAGGACTCAACAACGAGAAACCGAATAGCAGCGTGTGAGCAAACAGCACGTGCGTCACGCAGGTCCTGAACAAGGATGTGCCGAGCAGCGCTCTGGGAGCGAACAAACAACAATTGGTCCATAAAAAAACCAGTTCGTAAGGACGAGTCAACAGTGTAGGCAAATGAGTGATGTTGGGAAAAACACTGAATCGCGAGGGAAATAGGGGGTTTTTCCACGACCGGCTGTTACACCGTCCACCAAAATCCTCCTGGATCCTTAGCAGAGTCAAAGGTTCGGTATAAAGGTACTGATTCTTTCTACCTACCTAGGCCCTGCTGTCAGTGCGCGCGTCTAATGCTCGTCGTCAACGTTCTACTACTGGTCGCACCTAACCCATTGGCTACATAGACGTGAGGCTAGTCCACATCTTCCACGAGACCAAATAACCGATGGCGGGCGTGAAGGATCACATAGATGTTGTCCTCTTAAAGGGCCGTCCGGTCCTGGATGTATGTGCTTGAGTGTGTGTGAATGTGTGTGTGTGTGCCGAGGTGTACAATGAAATCACAGGTATGACTACACATCAAAGGAGGACTTTCTGCAATGTCAAAAAAAGACAGTGTGGCAAGAAAGCGAGTAAAATGTAGCATGTGTGTGTGACCTGAGCTCTGCTACTTCCACATATGCGAGGGGCATTCGGTAGCGTCAACAAAAAGCAAAACAACGAACACTGTCACATGTTTGATGGGTTTACGGGATGTAGAGTGCGCCGTGCATGCGTGTAGGTATCGGGATGTACAATGGGATCGCATTCATCACCACATATCGGAAAGAACCTTCTGTAATGTCAACGAAAGACCGCGAGCACTGTAACGTGTTTGACGGAGATCGTGTGGTATATATGGTGTTTCTTTATCCACCTCGATGACTGGTGTGAAAAGGTTTACTAGGCCTCAGGGTTATCAGCTCCTCCGTCTTCACTCTCGAGTAGGTTATTACTGCGTATGTGACGAATGAGCACTCCGTTAGCTGTCTTTACCTTCACCGTTCTTATCATTCTGTCAGTGCTTTTGATCGTTTCCGTAACTACTCCCAAAGACCACGTGCTGAAATGTGCGCGTTCGTCGGCGATCATAACCACGTCCCCAACTTTGAATGGTCTTGTTTTGGCCAGCCACTTCTGTCGAGTCTGCAAAGCCGGTAGGTACTCCCGCAGCTATCGCCTCCAGAAGACCTTGGCCAGATAGTTCGCTTGCTTTCATCCGTGGAGGTAGCTCCCACGAAGGTTTACCGGCCCCTAGAAAACCTCGTTCGACCTTAACGTCAATAAGTCGTTCGGGGTGAGCGCCAGGTGGGCGGGGTCGCCGTTCATTACTGGAACCAGGGGGCGGTTGTTCAGGATTCTCTCCACTTCAGTCATGACGGTGTTCAGCGTCTCGTCGTCAGGCGGCTGCTGCTCCATGATTGACAGCAATATCCGTCTGGGGTTTAAACGCTTCAGCTCGCCTCTTGGAGATGGCATGTCTTTATTGGTCGGCCCCACTTCTTCCGCCCTTTTGAGTTCTCGGGCGAAAGCCTCGCGCTGTATCATTCTGAAAATATCGTTCTCTTCAGCTTTTGGCTCATCGGGACCTACCGACTTTTGTCATGTTAATTTCCACATTTTCAAGGGTTTTGTCTGTTTATTCCATCACTTGTAAACAGCTGATTATGCACTTGGCCGGACTCGGACGTCTCCGAAATAAACCATTATTATTCATTATTACATTATCATAACCCACAACTGGAAACACGTCCAGACTGCAATACCCCTTTATTTCAGGTTCGTTGTCTCCCACTGTCTCAGTCGCAAAACTGGCTAACCAAGGATGCCACTTTGACTCGTACGGACAGAGACTCAAGTGGAACCTACCATAGCAATTGGGACCGAAATCAAACCATACAACAGGAAATACTTCTAATTGCTTATCAGATCGTTCAACGTTTTCAAACGCAACCAACACGAGTTCCAGTTCACGCGCGTGCCGCTACTATACAGACACACTCGACTGATCGACCGACACATACATTGTCCTGCCAGACGAACCTTACGCACTTGATGCCGTACGTTACCAGAAACGACGCAGAATAACACTGAAGGCAAATGTGTCAGCACATACATATATATTTGTCAGTGAAACAGCATAATAACTCTTAAGTCCATGCGGAGATTTCCCACTTTATCATCCGTTAACACTTTATCTTTCTTACGACCCGTAGCCGGCTGGAAATTGACTCTCCACTTCTCGAAGACCCTCCAGTTGCGCTTTCTTATTTCAGAATGGTACATGTTACTGATCCTGAATCTAAACACACCTTTTTATGGTCTGCTGTTTCTCCCATATCCACCAGTGTTCACTCCCACAAAATTGGTCTCATGCCCCCCTGCTTCAAAACTCATTCCGTTTATTGAACTCCGATAAATCCGTCATTTAGGGTTTGCATTGTCTTCATGATCGCTATCCTCTTCGCATGCGTTGATTTTCCCGAACATACTTCTTTACAATTTTCCCCCCTTTTCCTCTTGCTCAAAAATTTACTCCATCTGCATAACCTCGGTGGGCCTCCGGTTTCCTTGGCTTGCATCATTCTCGTTCATAATGCGTCCTTGGCACTGCGTTAATGATTTTTCGATATCTCCACCGTGAACCAGTGCCCAGGCCGGAATCGAAACCGGTTCAAAAGTGTCGCGCGAAAAATTATCAGAATGATCCCTTCAAACTGTTGCTGGCTTTGTTTTTCCATCTTTGATACTCTCGACTTTCATATTCCGAATTTGTGAATATTCCATCTTATTGAGTAACGTGTTACACCATGATCATGCGCTACAGCGTGCATCTCGCCCATGGCCGAGAAATATACCAGTATTATTATTATTATGTTGGGAAAAACACTGAATCGCGAGGGAAACAGGGGGATTTTCCACGACCGGCTGTTACAACCGTTGATGGAGATGCCCCATCTCGGGAATATAGGTCAGCCCTAAAAATTAGCCAAGAGCGCTAAGTATGTGGTGGATAGCTTCAGGGTTCCTGTACCGGGGAGACCGAACATGAAGCCAATGCCGAACAGCCGCGGAATGGCCCTGAAAGGACTATGACTCCTTAGAAACAGGCTAATTCGAAAATCGCAGTAAAGGATAGAATATATGCAAGCCACGCAGCGTAACAAAGAATTTTGGGTTGAATAGAAAGAACAGATACAGTGGTAATCAGTGCAAATTTGAGGTGGTATCTACCTCTTCACCTGGTGGTGAATCCAAGGAAACCTTATAAAATCAGGGTGGTCTTCCACGGTGCCGCGAAATATCAGGGTGTGTCTCTCAGCCGCCATATACTATAGAGCCCGGAATAGACGATACCACTACTTGAGGGTTTTTGTCTTTTTCTTCTAGGGAACGTGGTTGTCTCCGCCAAAGCACGTAACATGTTGCTACTGACGAAGATGCCCGGTACAGCTAAGAATGCCTCCCGTCTTCTCTGGTGGCCTGAAAGCGACGTAGTTTGTACGCCAAACGAGTACAGGCCGACGGTTCATCTCTTTGATTAGGCGTTGGCTCCTTTCTGCGCTAACTTTGCCTTCCTGGAAACTCTCAAGCTTTTTGGCGGGATCAGCAATCTGTTATGAAGGGCAGTGGACCTTTCCCACATGGACCGTTTTCTACTTTCCTTTGACGAACCAGGTGCCTCCATTGTGCACGAAACCGAACCGACCGCCACCCTAAATGCAGGAGGCCTCATCCTTACAGAATGGACTTCAAACAGTCCGAAAATTTTCAGTTTTACTTCAGAGTCCGGGAAAATCAAGAGTGCGAGAGCTTTTGGGATCCTCTTTACAGATGGAACTTACGTTTAGGGTCTAATATAACCCCGAAGGTGACGAACGACTAGTCACTCTGGACCCACTCGAACTACCCGCCACACGGAGAGCAATCCTCTCATCAGTCTCAAACCTCGGTGATCCTTTTGGTTCCATTTTGCCCTGGCTGCTACCAGGAAGGTGCTTGCTGCCGTTCCTGAGCCAAGGAGAGATGGGTCTGGACGAACCCTTCCAGGACGATGACAAACGATGGGGTGACTGTTTACACAGCCTGGGCCTAATTGGTGAGGTCAAGATACCAAGATGCTTGACAGGGATTAGGTGCACTTGCAACGCCCAGCTCCACTTTTTTTCAGGTACACCTGAAGTAGGCTACGGAATGTTGACTAATAACTGTTGAGTAGGCGAAAATGATGGGCGGCATGGACAGGTAGTATTCGCGAAGGCCAGACTAGATCCACTGATGACAGTGGGTTCCGAAGCTGGAAGTGGCTGCAGTAGTACTGGCTGTGAAAGCAGCAACGTCGATTGAGAGGTGCTTTGATCAGATAAACTGGGAATCAAACTTCCGGGCTGACTCAGCCAAAGCTCTGCATTACGCAAACAACACTAGCACACGTTTTAGCACCTTCCTGGCCAACAGACTGACTGTGATCCCTGGGTCGATTGAGACTAATCACTGGCAATTTGCGCAACCCCCCAGTAAACCGGCCGACTTCTGAAGGAGTCTACGGACACTAGAAAGACTGCAGATGTGGACAACGGGGCCGGATCCCTCAAGTGCTTCCAAAGAGGTGTGACCAACATTATCATAGCTCAAACCTGAAGAAGGCGATATTGAAACGAAACTAGGGATGCAGGCTACGAACTCCAAAGAAAGCGCAAGCCCAGTAGAAAAGTTGTGCCCTTTTTCCTACTTGAATCAAATGCTGACAGCCGTGGTCTGTTGGACGGCTTACCGAATACCGTTAAAGACCTTGAAAGTAACAGTCACAAAACAGGTCAATCTGGTAACGCAAATTCCCAGACGAGTTGAACCAAGCCGAGTTCTATGTTCTATCCCTACTAAAACTATACGCCTTCCCGTTCGAGACCATCGAGGTGTCTAGGATAGACGATAACACCGACAGAAGCGAGCTTTTAACAGCGGTGTCCGAAGATGAGACCCTATGCGAGCCAACTGGCTACTGAGAGTCGGAGGGTGGTGGATGATTCCCAATATAGAGTACAAAACAAAACATTCCACAACAGTTCCCGGTCACCACCACGTCACTAGATGTTTGATAGATCATGCACATCGAGAAGAGTGATTTGCAGCTTTAAACCACTCTCTGAGTGATACCCGCCGACGGTTTTGTGCGACCAAGGGGCCAGCCAAAGTCAGGTGAGCCATCGGCGGTTGCATTGCTTGTCGTAGCCGAAATGCGGTGGCAAGCCAACAAATGGGGACCCCCTCCCATCTGTAGCGGTTTGACCGGGTTTGTACCCCTTTCGTGGAAGTCGGCTTCTATTATTTTGGTTCCCGAGCGGTCCATCTTTGAGTAGTACAAAACAGGGCCACTGATTCATTCCCACTGACCTTCCAAAGGTTGTTAACGAGGCTGGAAGTTAAAAAATGTATACTAATACAATGGCTTGATTTTTGGAGGAGCTCGTTAGGAGTTAGAGTGATGTTGGAACCTCCTTGACCACGCCAAAATACGGGAGAGGACCGCTGCAAAGGGAATAGAATGAAGCATTCACCCATACTGTGCCAGTCAACGAGGTAGCATTTGGGAAAGACCGGTACGATCAACCGGAGGAGCACTCAAGGCCCTAATCTCAAAGCAAACCCTCGATGACGAGACGCTGATTGCCTCAATAAATGAAGTAGAACGCATAGAGAAAAACAGACCACTAATGCCTATCTTCCCAGATCCGGAAGACAAGTCGGCTCTCACTCTCAGTGGTCTGCTCTCATTGCTGCCAAGGAAAGACCATTCACGCCCGAAATTCTGCGTGGAACTTACGTCATGGGACGAAAACCAGCAAACCACCTAACATAGACTTTCTGGAAGGGTTGGACGAGGGATTACTTACCGATCCCGCAGCTTCGGCATAAGTGGATCTCCAAGGAGAGTTCATGTGGACGTAGCTCTGCCGTCATCATTGTGGAGGGCCACTTACGTAAAGACGAATGGACTGTTAGAGTGATCAGGGACTGTCGTACAGAAATATATGGCCTCGTAGCACAAAGAAGATACAAGCAAACAAAGGAGACGTACTGCAAGATGTCCGTTAAATGTTTGCCTGAAGGGGAAGGCGGAGAGTTGGATGTGTATGCGACAGACCGAGCTCGTTGCAAGTCCGCTGGTGCCGATCGAGGCTAAATTTACTTATCTATCTCTCATGTATTTTCCTGCGGTGCCAATCCCTCACAGTCTTCAAAGTACACTTACGTCTAGTCTGATTCGGCATTCACGATTTACAGCGGAGTCAGCTTGTCGAAATCCCAACTTAGCCCACAACACGGAATTGTTCGCGAGGTGGTGGAAACATTAAAACAGACACTTTAAAGACTTGTTGGGGAAAATCCCCTAAAAACGCTACAGTTTCATGTTTCCTTGACATCACACGCTCACACACACTTTTTACGTGTCTATATATTCTGTATGATTTCATGAACCATCTTTTGTTTGTCCGCGTCCAACGCGCTATTGCGTCATATCCTATTCTGGACGTGCGTGACGCACGTGCTCCCTTCTTGCACGCCGCAACTTGGTTCTCGTTTTCTGCGTCCCTCTGATTGCACAATTAAGGTTCATATTTGTTTTATGTCATTGTTCATTTATGAGTCTGGGATCGTAGAATTCACGGGTAATCGAGTTATGGTTTATGGATCCGTTTTGAATTGGGCTTTTTGTTGATCGATAATGACGCGTTATCTTAGATGAAGCACGAAGTTGCGGATGTATGGGGCATAACCTGATGAAAAAACTGTAAGAGTGCTTGAGGCTAGCCAAAAATAAACGAAGCCCACGGCGACCTACCTACGCCCCGCCTTTAGGGTCTGGGTAGGTTAGGGTGAATCGGTACCCATGTCTGCTCCTTGGTTGTTTACCGTTTCATGGGAGGATTTGGCGGGCAGTGTAAAGTACATGTGTAGAAATCCTCCCCAGTCGTCTTCATATTCTTGTATTGTTGAGACTATGTTATTGTTCTTGCCGACCCTCGAACAAGCACAGCACGCATCAATCACTACAACTGAACATTTGTTTATTTTTCACTCGTGTTTTGGCATTGGTTTGATTTGAACTCGGACTGCCGTGACGGCCGTATCCAGCACCGACTTTTGCCGAACTGCGGTCGTCGTTGTCAAAAGCTGTGGCTGTACAGTTGAGGTTCGTACATAACTTTATATGTGCATAATTTCTTAAAATTCACTGCCGCAGAATCAACAAATTGATTCTATTCTGACTCTGAGATTCGCTTATCAAGCTACGCGTTGGCCACGATCGGAGTAACTGTCACGGTCCCCGTCTGAACCGAAGCCTTACAGCCCTTCGTGGACTTTTCACGTGGGTGTAGGCGGAAATTCATATTTCTCGGCAAGGCGTGGGCGGAGTTTACCTTGTTCAAGGAAGCCGTCGTCAGTAGGACTCTCCTCATATGCCCCTACTCTTTTTCTCTCTTCTTGTATCACGGACGAAAGCTTTGGACGAAGCTGCTGCAGCCGTAGTGTAACAATTCGTTAGTAACTCATGGCAGCCAGTGGCTTTCTTTTTTGAGCATCTCTGGCCTGCTGAATCCTCATAAAATCAGTTCAGCGAACAACTACCACGAATTTCCCTGGACGTGTAGGGCACTCACTCGGAGGTCGAAAGTTCGCAATTTCCGTAGATCCTGAACCGCTGGTAAAAGTTTTCCAGCCAAATTCCGATCGATATTCTGCACGCAAGACGGAGCTCAACAGCGAAGCCTTGCGGGGCAACTATTCGTGATCCTGGGACTTCTATATATTCCTTCGCATCAAACTACCGTCAGGTTATTTTGAGCATTCTGATGAACCACAACTCTTCCAGCCAGACAAAGCCGCCCTCAGCCATTTATTGATGACTGAGGGCCTGTCATTATTGTTGGTAAACTTACGGTCCAGGCTTAATTCATGCAATGGCTCCAAAGAAATAATATACAACACAGACCTTCCAACTCACCCGAAGCTCTATCTGAAACACTTGATGGTCATTCAGCCTCCCCTCCGCTGCCCCGCGGTAGTTTCCCTGCCCATTGTCACTGATAAATGAAACTACTCCGTGTGGCACTTCTGCAGACGCTGCGCGTATCCGTAAGATATCCGCCTTGAATAAGTCATTTTCTGGACCTGGCTCTGATGAACTTTCTTTTATGCGCTTTCGAGCGATACCTATCCGAATCTGCACGATTACCGAAATCAGAACAAGGTTGATCCGCTTTTTCTACTACACTGAATTATAAGATGACCAACCCAGGGAAGTTTATACAGGCCCAAAATATGCGATTACCAAGACTCGGGACGAGAGTCAAGCTCACGATGTGAGACAGAAGAGCCCGCGTGTCGAATAGGCCCAACCAGGCATGGCAGTCGCTCTTTGTAAGCGAACAAAAAAGGTCAATCTTCAAAAAGGTGAATGATGCAAAACACACAAACAACTTGTATGCCTGAGAGTACTCAAAAATCAGGGTAAAATAGCGTTCCAGAAGGATTTCCGACAAATGGTGACTGCATTTTTCCCCAATCCGTTTCTGGACCTGATGTCTCTTTTCCCTTCCTCAACACACATTCTTTGTCCATAAATAGTAGTTTTGTTTCACAACAGTGGAAGGCTTCCATCGTCACACCCACTTTCCGGGGGAGGATCTCCACTTTACCCTGATTTCTACCGCCCTCGAAAACTACACTCCTGTCATGTGCAAGATGACGGAACGGATCACTGATGAGCAAGTTCTCTGAAAAACAGCAGTTGATTGAAACCCTCGAAGGAAGTCTTCATTAAGTTTAGATCGTGCACTTGCTGTCAGTTTCAACTGCCTCACACCGTCACCACTTCAGTGAACAATAAGAAAGTAGTTGTTACCCTTCTTCTGGAAATGATGGAGGCCTTTGTCAGGGTCTCAGATACCCACCTGCTATCTGGAATTCGCTTCCTCTGCAATACTGACCCCATTCCGTTCAGGCTATTTTCTCATCTGTCTTCCCGCCTTCAAGCGGTCTTGGTAGATGATCATCTGTCACCATCCAAGTATATAACAAGAGGATTGATTCAGGGAATTATCCTAGGTCCCCTACTTTTCCTTATATACGTAAGGGACGTCTTTGCCGCAGTCCATCGTGACATTCCTTATCTGTTGGCCGACCAAGTTAAGATTAGGTATATATTTGACCCACGCAACCTGCCAGCTACACTAGCTAACCCACCAAATGAGCCAACTTCCCTTGACCAATGTTGCCACAGGTGGCACACGTGGTTCTCGGAGTCCTAACTTTCACAGCCTATCTGTAAATATACTTTAGGAGCTGCATTCACCTTGTTTAGTGGCCACCAAATCACCAATTCTCATTTGGTAGGAGGCTTTGATCTACACCACCCGTCTACTTTCACCTTCTACGAGCAAGCATTCTTCCAAATGTCTGAAGCAAAGCGGCTCATCGGTCTGATGTTTGGCTGCTGTGAGCTGAAGGACAGCCGCCTTACAGTATACCGCTCCCATGTCAGGCCACTTCTCGGATACTTCTCTCTTACTGGTTCTAATATGATATGAACAAATTCTACTGCGATTGGAGAAGTCCAAAGCTTCCTCATTAAAAGCTTATTTAAACTAAAGTCACCTCTGTCCCACCGTGAATGGTATTACCAACTCAAACTCGAGTCTATTTGGCCGCACAGCCTGAGGTTTAGAGTCGTTCTGTTGCATAAACTTGTACACGGGCAATCTTTCTTACTATTCGTACACATTTTGTGAATCACAATGTATGCTTGCTGCCGACCCGTGTTCCACTTTTGCCCCTACCGCCCTCAAACCTAAGGGTCAAGTCAGATTCCTTCAAGATCTGTTAAAGTACATTATGGAATAAGCCCCCAGGTAATACGAGTATATACGCAATTTTCCTCCTGACAAGTGAGCGCTGAAAGTGTATATCATTGTTCTGAATGCCGCTCCTAGTAACCTCTCAGCGTTGCTTTGGATTTCGCTCCAGGTTCCTTGTATCATTGCTCTGCTTGTCTAAGTCACACTTTCAACCCATGATGGGAAGCTGATACTCTTTATATCCCTGCAAAATCTCTATACACCCATCTGCTCGCGAACCCTGTGAATACACAGGGAGCTGAGTCCATAATTTGTGGGGAAAGCAGTTTGCGTGCAGCTAATCAAAGGCAAAAGCTGCACTAAATCTAGGCTTGACCAGTCCGACCAATTTTATTTCCTTTGCGTAGCTGTTCTTTGCCTCCCGTCTTTAGCGTCCACTAATCGCTAGTCTAGTGGCTGCTAATAAATGGCTCGACCTAGAGCCATGAACATTCTGTAGTTGCAGCTAACGGCCTACAGCTATCACACTTGCGTCCCATCTGGATGTGTGCTCGTCTTCTTTTTTAGCCTGTTATGCCTAAGACGGTAACACCACTAAGATCTACGGCACTCAGACCGCGGCTTCTTTCGAATGTGATGAAAGCAGTCCGTTTTTAGCAGTCTCCAGCGCCGTGCTCCCACTTGTAAAATTGTGACTAGAGGGGGGGCCGTGGAAATTTCTTTCATGGGCCCACCCACTCTCCTGGAAAAAATAATAAAATAACCTGGAAGAGTAAATATCTCGCCTTTCTAATTTATCTTCCACTAACAGGACCGTGGAGGAAGTGGGTACCTTCATCCGCCTGCCTGGACTCAATCTTGCTTATGGGGAGCCCCACTATTCAGCCTACCACCTGTTTGCTCGATATGCCGCTGATTTGCCCGCCCTCGTTTATATGGGGTGGCAGGGTATCGAGCCGGCCATCTTTACTTGCTTACCCTGCTATTTAATTTCGCGCTTATGTCCCTAACAAGCACCTAACGTACGGCAACCCAACTCCACCTGTGACTGAGGACATATTCTCATGAATGTTAGCACCCAGGCCAACTTCGCTCAAGCTTGGCTCACTGGTGATACCTAGATACCGAAAGCTACGGACTTTCTCCTGGATTCCAGTCCCCCAGGTCTTCTTACTAGTCAGAATCCTCTACTTCTTCTTTCTTGGCCACCCTGCAGCACTAAAAGCCCTAAGTAAAGGCAGCCAAAAACTAAGTGCCGTGCCAGATATTAGTCCTGGTAGTAATAATCTGCATATAACATTGAAGAATGGCCCTCTTGGTTACGTATCTGAAAAGATGCCTCGCGTAATCAGGTGCCCCATTGTCCCTCCAATTGTTTGCCAACCAGATTCCGTTCTTCTACCCCTGGCATCCAACTTCAAGGGCATTCTTGGCTTGTCCAACTCTGGCCACGCTGTACATATCCATCCCCTTCTCTACTCATCACCAAAGGGGAGACAATTGTCAAACCATACTTGGGATTTCGGTTTTAAATCAACCCCTCTTCTATTCCCTGTCTTCAAATGGGCCCCCTTCTCTTCTACCGCCCACCAACTTCATTATTTTCACTCCGACTAAGTCCGCGCATATTTACGTCATCCCTGCCAAACTGTCTCAGCGCGACAATCCATAATAGATCTGTCCACTGCCGCCATTTAGCAAAGGTATTTAGCAGAAGGAATATTGTCTGGCTTCAAATAAAGTGGAAATCATAACCTCCAGGTGAAAAATCCTCCCGCCTGCCACGCTCCCGATCTCCTCAAGGTCACGCTGGTTTCTTGGGCAGCCATTTGCCAGTTGGCCTTTACCCCCGGGTTACTTTACGGATTTAACGATTTTACCTATCAGGTGGCCGTGGTTCGAACCTGTACTCATGCTGATCGACCCCTTACCCTTCTGGCTACCCTGATCACGATCCTATTGCATCGGTTACAGTCTATCATGATTGCCTCACCGGACTGCAAGGTGGGTTCCCGAAACCAAAGAACACCGCACACGGCCTCAAAATCTACTTCCCGTACTCTAACCAAACGGCTTGGCTCATTCTTCGTAGCAGTATGGAAAACAATGGTCAAAATCTGGCCCTGGCTTTCACACTTCCGACCCACTCCCCCCATTTCGTCTACTAAGGTCAACCCAGCCGCTTTTCGCCTGCTGCCCTAATCATTCGCTGCCTGATATCAGTGGCGACCAAGGCCACTGAGGAGTGAAATACCAACTATCTGTAGCCAATCGGAAGTTAGTTGTTTATTCCTCTATCACGCACAAAGAAAGTTTGTTCTTACATCCATCTAATATCCGTTGTCAATTCGGTCGTAGCCTCTCCAAATCACTGCTGTTCTCTTCCCTCTTCATCTATGCATATTCGCCTGGTAGCATCGGTAGCATATTCTGTATCCCACAGACTGCTCCTCCATAGACCCCCTTTGAAATTCTCCGCCGAGTCCATATACCATTCATGCTCTTCAGCGGCACAGTGCATTCCTAATAAATTTTATACCCTCGTGTTCACCTTCCGGTGCAACTTGATATCGCTCTTGAAACTGTCTATAAAAAAGGGGCAAAAATGTTGGCACATCTGACTCACTTGGATTCACGTCGGGGGCTTCTTCCACAGTTGGGTACCAAAAGTAGGAAATAATCTTCTGTATATGCCGCCGACTTCACCGATTACACTGCGGTAATCCTATGCTGACTTTGTTTTCGACCTTGTCCTGTGATAACAATCTCCCCTGGGTTTCTCGATGCTGATCCGTCAGATATCCAGTAGGTGCACACACGCACCCCTTTCTACACGTCTCGACACTTTCCTCTGGATTTCACTTTAGCTCCTCCACTCTCTCTGCCTTCGTACTAACGTGGTGAGTGTATATACTACTCAGTAAGTAGTCGATTGCTTAAAACGGAACTGTGAACAGTTGTGGATTTCCAAGACCACCATGCCCAAGAGACTAACCGCAATGATGTGAACGACAACGAGCAAACCACACGACTGCTCCTCAGTCGGATAGTGACTGTCTTCAAGTTGGCAGGAGAGCGACTTTGCAAGGTAGCATATTTGTGACTTTCGGTTTATTTTGTCGACGTTCGAACGAGCTGTTTTAATAAGCAACCTTCCTACCTGGCGCATCTTTTGAACTATAACAACTGGTACCGTGACCAGGACGAAGATGCCGTGGCCTCAGCCTTTCAAAAACGAGGACGTACGGAGCCTCCCGGGGGAGTTTGAGGACCTGATGAAGCTTTCGGAGATATGGTCGGACCGGGATAAGTTGGCAGCTTTTCAAGAGCTTCTCAGGGGCCGGGCGCCAGCGGTGCTGGATGAGGCGAGAAGAGGCCCGGCGAAGATGGAGTAGGCCTCCGCCAAGAATGCACCGATTGCCGGATTCGACACCCCGGCCGACCGTCAGGAGGCGAAGCAGCAATTGAAGGCGGCCCAGTTTGGAGTTAGCTCGAACCCCTTGGTGCGTGCCGTCTCTATCCGGTTAGTCTTGGACCGCGCGTTGCCCACACTGGACAGAGAAGCACGTGCTCAAATGACGGTGGACCGCTTTGTGGACAGCTTAATCGAGCCCATGCAAGACCGAATACGTATCTTCTGCGTCGGGCGTAAGATGGACATTTTACAGTCAGCGGAGGCCGCCCGTGAATTATTCAATGCCGACGCGATCGTGGAAAGTGTGTCAAATGCAGAAGACCCAAGAATGAAGAATGAGTGTATTGGGGAAATATCACTGAGGGTCTCTCAAAAGAAGTTGAGACCGGCAACTGCAGGCAAACGAAATCAAGCCTGGTATTTCCAATACGGAAAAGTGGGGCACTTTTGGCATCATTGAGGCAAACGCCGGCAGCATGAGGCAAGAAATCGAGATTTGAACTCACTTAACGTGTTTTCAAAATGAGGTAGCTGTCTGGATGTTAGATCGAGGGGCTACACGAGCTCAGTTCGATATTAGTGGGCGTAATGAAGTCTGTTGGATAGATACGGGGACGGCGGTTCCGTTGACCAGGAGTTTGCCGGCGAAGAAGGTGCAGTCATGTGCCATGGAAGTCAGGACGGCGGGAAGACATACTCCGAATATAGACGGAACGGCCCAAAAGATGGTTTGAATACACGATAAAACCCCAAGGCATGCGTTCATAGCCTCATGCGTTACCAACGAAACAGTACTACAAGCCGATCTGTTGCGGACACTGAATGTGGTGATTGATCTAAAAGGATATCGGTTGAACACTGGGTTTGGCCCAATACAAATTGTCAGTCAACCACCCAAAAAGATATGCGGGTCCCTTGCAAACCTGATATGCAGCGGTGGGAAGCCGGCTCCTCAACCGGTAATGCTAGAATTATCGGAGCTTTTTACTACAGATGAAGACCCGCAAGGGTTTTGAGACTGGGGGAAACACGAAGCACCTACAAAGCCCGAGGCTTTCCGGCTACATGGACCTCATCGTATTTCCGACCATCTGAGGGACGAGGTAAAGCAACAAGTGGACAAAATTCTAGAAAAGGGAATCATCGACGAAGCTCGGAGCACGTATAACTTACGTGTGCTACTCGTTATAAAGCGCAATGGGAACTTCCAATTTTGTGTCGGTTTTCAAAGGGTAAACGAAGTAACCATGCACAAGCCGGTGCCGGTGCCTTCGGCATCAGAGGTAATGGATGGATTTCAAGCAGCCACAATATTTTTGGTGATCTACCTGCAGTAATGATAATGGCAAGTTTCAGTGAAGAAGGGAAATCAAGACAAAGCAGCGCTCACGGTCGGAGACAAGCAACACCGTTTTCTGAGGACGCCGTTTGGTCTATCGAGGGCACAGCTTACCTTTCACCTTCAATGCTCAAGTTGTTAGCAGGACCAACAAACGTCGCTGTCTAAGGAGATGATATTGTGATCAACAGTCAGACGGTAAACGAACGTGTAGTATATTTCGAAAACTTGATGAGGCGCTTGAAGGGAGCGGGACTGAGAATAAAAGGAACAAATTCTAAGATAGGAAGTCCGATGGTCACTTTTCTGGGCCACAAGGTGGGCAACGGAGAACTACCACCTCTTCTCGAAAAATTCTCAAACTGAAGGAATTTTCATTATTGACCCCCAAAAGATCGTTGTGACGGTTCCTGGGTTGCGCTGCACACTACAGTGTATTTGTGAAACATTTCTCATCTCTCGTGGTGCTTTTTTACGCTCTCCGCAAAAGGGGGCACAAATTTAGGTGGAGCCCGGAGGCGAATCGGGCTTTTTACCAAACCTAACGTACCACATCGAACGAAGATCTCACGTTACAGCTGCCGGTCATAGGTAAGCCTTCCAGGACTAGTCCAGATGACAGCTACGTAGGTGTCAGAGCAGTGCGAAAGCAGATGAGTGGTGTGGTGGAATGAGCAAGCAGAGCGCCTAAGTCAGCTGGGAGAAAATACTCTACTACTGGAAAGGAATGTTTGGCTATCTTGTGGGATTTTTGAAAAAATGGCGACTGTAACTGCTAGGTCAAAGGTTTCATACTGAGAGTGATCACGAACCGTTTGAGTGGATCAAGACAACAAAGGATCCTTGAGGCAAACTGCCCCGACGGACACTCCGTCTCCAGGAATTTGGTTTCACCATTGATCATGATGCGGGCACAGACAACCACAAGGCCGATGTTCAGTCCCGTCATGAAGGAACACATCCTGATAATAAAACTCTTACTGCAGCAAACGTGCTGCAACTGGGGCAAGATCCTCAGAGACTGGTAGATCAACAACGACGGGATCGGCATCTAATGAAAGTAATGCAGGCGGTGGCTATTAGTGAGACGCTCCTGACAAACGATGAACAGAGCTTGCGGCTACCAACCTGGAGGCAGCTCCATCTTAGGGCCGCAGGTGTGCTCATGAAGCGGCGGTCAGGGTCGAAAGGGTCGGTGGTCTTCGGGCCTGAAAACATGCACAACCAACTATTCAAAGAGTGCCACAAGCCGGCCTACACCGGCCACAGTCGAACATATGACTTACAGCTGCAAAGAAGATAATGTCTAAGTAGGCGGAACGATGTGATGGACCAGGTCTTGGCCCGGGAGTGATGCCAACTTTTCAAGTCCGATTCGCGCGCAGCTCAGTGTCCGATAAAGCCGATTCCAGTTCCAGAGATGGAAGCATTGTGGTCCATTGACCTGATTGGGCCACTTCCGAAGTCTCATTGAAGCAGTCAAAGCATAGTGGCTATGACCGAACATTTCATGCTCTGGATCGAGGCCTTCGGCATTCCTGATCAACGGGCCAGTACTTTCATTGCGGTCGTGATGGAACGTATCGTAGCCAGTCATGGGGCTTCGCAAACGATCATCACCGACCGAGGTCCGTGTTATGAGAGCGACGAATTTTAAACATGTCTGAAGGAACTTGACATCCGAAGGATTAGCACAATCCCGTGTTATCCACAAACCGATGGTCTTACTGAACAGAACAATCGCACCTTCAAGAAAGGGTTTGCAACGAAATGGCGGACTGAGAGCAGGCACTTCTGTTATTGTTGCTAATACATCGTGCTTCCGGGCAATCCAGCACGAAATGTTCCCCATTTCAATTGATTCATGGCACGATAGCGAGGTTGCCCGCTGATCTCGAAGTTGGCTTATGGCCACCGCTTCAGAAAGGACCGAACAAACAAATCAAGCAAGAAAAGAGGCCCAGCATGACCTGAAGGAAACTCAAGAGCGCTCAAGTCAAGCCTCTCATACGCAACTTATCCCTGAACAGGAGTCGTTTGCGGTGGGCGATCTGGAACAGTAAAAACAGCGCTTCTGGAGACTCAATAGTGGCCCCGGATCACGGAAGCTTCTTCCTAAGTGCAGAGGTCCGTACTCAATCCTGGAAGCCCGCCATTCACTCTATAAGACAGGGAGCGCCCACGAAGAGCGGTAAGTGCCCCGGTGTTAGCTACAACGTTGGCTTGAAGACCCCTAAAATGCACGCCACGGAGAGTGTTTGCCCTCATGAGGAAAAACCCACGGAGCAGATTAGAGAAGGGAATAACGGAGTGCAGGAGGATCTGGAAAGAACCCACAGAAAGTAGATCGTTTTTTGTTTTTCAGAGGGGAGGAGTGGGGTGAGTGTATATACTACTCAGTAAGTAGTCGATTGCTTAAAACGGAACTGTGAACAGTTGTGGATTTCCAAGACCACCATGCCCAAGAGACTAACCGCAATGATGTGAACGACAACGAGCAAACCACACGACTGCTCCTCAGTCGGATAGTGACTGTCTTCAAGTTGGCAGGAGAGCGACTTTGCAAGGTAGCATATTTGTGACTTTCGGTTTATTTTGTCGACGTTCAAACGAGCTGTTTCAATATGTAACTTTCCTCCCTAGCACATCTTTTGGATTATAACTCTGAACGGCTCTACACCAAATTCCGCCTATCGGCACGGTCCTTCCTCGACCACCGGCTCCGTCGCGACCAATTTCCAGCACCCTATAGGGCACTTTGTGCATTATTCCTGCCTTCCCTTTCTGTTCATGCCATGATGTCTGTTGCGGTGGCTTCACGGGTTTCTATAGACACTGCACCGATGGCTTTCTTTAATATCGCCTTTATATGCATTTCCCGGTTTGGCCATCCATGCTCAACTTTCTGTTCCCGAATTCAAGACTGGTTCATAATTGCTGCCCTAACCATCACCATTTTAGTTCGCTCAAATACTGCCCAGGTTTATGGTACAGATCTTACATTTCAAGTCTGTGAATATCTCACACTGCTGTGTACTGTTTTATTCTATGGTCATGCCTCGTTTGTGCTTCTTGACCACCGTCAACACATATGCCACTTACATTATCATTATCAGGTCCGCCACTTGGACTACTTTTAGCAGCCATCTACGGTCATGTGACCTGTCTCTGGGGAGCAATCCCGAGGGAAAAGCACTGTTGGTGACGCACCACCCATAGGCACAAATCTAGAAGCTACCACCGCAGCCCAAACAACAGGTTCTGAGATCGAGCAGCTCAGAGGCCACAATTTCCGGCCTCTAATGCAAGTGTCCTTTCCAATTTCGGAAGTAACCATCATTTGCGCTCTATCCCAGAATTGACCATGGCCACTGGTTCTCACAAGTTTCAGCCGACAAGTTTTATCAGCAGCCACAACTTATCGCGCCCCGGTGTGACAGCCCCGGTGAAACTACCCCTACCCCGGAGGTTCGTTTGGCCTCGGGTAAAATTAGACATGCTTCATTACTCCGGATACCAGGTAGCAGTATGAGCCTGTGAACGGTCTAAGAAACCGGCAAAAAGCTAACCGTTTCGACGGTAGTAAAAGGATGACAAAAGTTGGTGCAGCAGATACAGGAAGGTCCTAATTGAAAAAGTCTATCACGTTTACTTTTCAGACCGACACCTGACGCACTACTAGCTAACGGGGCCAAAAGTTCAGTCTTCCGCTAGCAGATTAGTCAAAAGTGCGTTTATCAGTTGGCGGAAACGGATTACCCCTACAGACATCGGACGGACAGCCAGCAACCCTGAGGCATCGAGCAACATAAAAATTGCTTGGAGCTGGGTGCTAGTTGATTGTTTATCCATGGTCGTGAATCTGTATATTCAAACTCAGTCATCTCCAGGCAGCTACGCCAACTCCCCTTCCCCCGAAAGGGAACTTTAGAAGTTACCTTTCGATCTAATTGAGGGCATGCAACGTGAGAGTCTGCATGGGCCTCACGAGTTTTGCGTGGCGTCAGCCCCTTGGGGGAACATATTTCGATGCTAAGATCCACTCTTGCCGCCGGATGGGGGTCACGAAGAAGAGTACGGGCCCATCGGTCACCTACGAAGCCTTCACCTGGATGTCGGGGGGGGGGGAATACAAAAAACAAACGAGCAAACAGCGATGAACAAGAAGAAATGAAGGGAACTTACCCCGGTCAGTCGGCGCAATATGTAAACTTTAAAACGAGAACTATCTTGCGTCCTGGTTTTCAAAATAGCTGTATAAGACCTCCCACGGCGAAGAGTTATGTTGATCAGGGTTGAAAATATAAGCTTTGCCTATGGGACCTTTTGGTCTCTAAACACAACGGCTAAACCGCGTCTTTCGCTGCAGCCCCACGGTTTCAGGGTGCGCTGTTTCCAGGCACAGGGGTGGCTTCAGGGATGGGCTACGGAGCTATTGGGTATTGTTGTTCAGCAGTGTCCTCCTTTCAAGACTATCATCCAGTTGAGCACCCTTGAGAAGGTCGACAGACTTTTTCATACTTAAATTTTCGGTCAATGAGGTAAACTCAGTCGCGTCGCTCGAGCACCTTATATGGACCTTTATAAGACAGCTGTAGAAATTTTCTAACTCTATCCACTTTTGTGAAGACTAAGCTCGGGTAGACAGCTCAGGCGGAATGTAGTTTCATGGAGTCTGTGAGGGCGGGAAATGCACTTGCAAACGGCGCATCTGTGCAGCCAACTGTTGAGCATATGTAGCACAACCGTCATCGTTTACACGATCTACGGTAAAGTAGTCCCCTGGTATACGAAGGGTCTGGCCGAAACCTAATTACGGCTGACGCAGTAAGATCGGGTTACTAAGCAGAAGGCAGGCCTAAGAGGAAGAGTGAAGGCATTCGTAGCCAATTAGAGCTGTCAGCGGCGATGAGCAAGGCTTTGAGCTGTCCATGGAAGGGCCGAACCATACCTTTGGCTGCTGGGTGATACTCCGTCACACGAGGGCTGTGACAGCCCAAAATAAGCAATGTCTCCTCAGACAGGTGTGACTTAAACAGCGCGCTACTACCGTTAGTTACCTTTACAATGCAATCATATGGTGAAGTCCAACCTTCAGTAAAAGCGGCTGTTACGGTTTATGTCTCTGCACTGGCAGTGAAGACAAGCTCCGGCGAACGGGTGAAGCTGTCGAAAACGTGGGGACACAACTGGGAGGAAGCCCAATGGAGCCTTTGTATGTTTGCTTGTCTTTGACCACTTGCACCGGAAGATAGAACGGGCCCAATTACGACCACCCCTTTGCATGCCGTGCCTGACTTGGTTATACGCAACTAGCTTGGTGGTGGCTCGGATACCAGAATGGGACAAATTACGTAGAACATCCAAGTTTGTGCGGTGCCGAGACGTGGGTACGATAGGATCTGGGTGAGACAAGGTTGCCACAATCCTTCGAGCCCGAGGAAGGGACTAAAGGAGACTCCGAAGGTTTAGGCACTGATATCTGCTTTCTATCTGTAGGATCCGATTTCGAACTTCAAGCCGCAGCCAGGGCCCCGAGGCCCATGGCCCGTGGCTCTCTGGGAATGAAGTCTACTCGGGAGAGAATATCAGCCACAGGGTTGTCGGTGAGACACTTGGCAAACTTCACTGAAGAACGGGACTACGAAGTCTAAATGACGCAACTCACGCGCTGATTGTTTATCGGTTCCTCCGTGAAAAGCTTACCTCAGCCACTCGCGATCGGCAAACACGCTAAACATCTGCCTTTTCGGACGCGCTGAAAGTGTCTCACAGTACCATAAACCGCGAGTAGTTCTTGAATAAATGTGAAACACTTAGTTTTACCTGGCACGAGAAGATGAAAGAAAAAGGCCAGTGGTTTCGACTTTGAGGTATACCACTGCTGTGGCGAGCCGCCTATGGCCCTGTCGGAGGCATCAGTGGCTACAATCGACTTGGCTTCAACAGGGTAGCTGAAGCCAGTGCGCCATCAACTTCGAAGAAGGCAGCCTTAACATCCTCGGCTAATTACACTGGACCATCTTCAGCAACTCGAACCAAATCCGCTATCGGCTGAATCAAGTGAGCACAGCATGGAACGAAAAGTTGATAGTAGCCCACAGCCCTGGTAAAACGACAAACAGCCTCTAGTGAATTAGGTAGCCAAAAGCCACAAAACGCTTATATCGTTTCTTCCAGAGGTCCAAAGTGGCGTTTTAACAATTAAGCGGCCCAGAGCTCAACTGAAATTGGCCAAGGGTTACTTCGTTGTCATTGACCGTTGCACCATGTGCGGCCAAAAGCTCGAACAACTGCTGTAGATGCTTTTTATGTGCGGCTTTAGGTTCCTTATCAATAATAAGCCGTCCATTTAGGCGAAAACAAAATCCAGACCCCTGGCGACCTGGCCAGTAAAAAGTTGGAAGATTTGTGCAGAGCTGCGTAAACCAAGTGGCATCTGTAGATATCTGAAGGGTCCGAAAATGTTGGTACCTTTGTCTTAGGTGGTTCCTTGTCTGCAGTGGGAATCTGGTGATAGGTTCGAACCAGATCTGTATATGTGGTAGCAAGAGAACCGTTGGGGTTGGCATCGATATCTGAATTATGCGAGATGGGAGACCCATCTGAACAGATGAAGTTACCGAGGGCCCTACAATCTCCACATGGTTGATAATCTCCCGACCTCTTAGAAACCAGGTGAAGTAGTGAATCCGAAGGACTGGTTCATGCTCGAATGAAGCCTAGTTCAAGCATGCGCTCGAACCCGGCTCGCGCTATTTTAAATTTGTTGGGTGTAACCTAGAGCGCCCTAGCAGGAGGTGGAAGGTCTAATGCGCCAACTTGGTGACTTACCAAACTGGGTACGGCAGGTAATACGACCGGCCCGAGCAGCATTTCTGGGTATGTACCTACTGCGTCGAAGAACAAACGGGAATCGGCCGTTCTAAGCAGAACAGGACTGATAAGTTGGAATCAGAGGTTAATAACAATGTCGATAAGAGGTGTTCGAACTCAGCCTGTGCTACTCGGAGCTTTCCTCGTGCCGGGCGGCGGGGTCGGCTAATAGCCGGGAGCCGCCCAATGGCTACATGGCGAGTGACGTTTTTGGTCACCACCGGAAGCGGTCTGGACTGCCTTGGATTCTACGGGAAACCTGAAGCGAGGTCTGTGTAGGTATGCTCGGCTTGAGGTTTGGCGTATAAGGGGAGGAAGAGCGTAAACCGATCGCGGAAAGAGAAATCTGCCGCTCGACGAGCCTCCCGGGCATCGTGCGTCAACGGAGGGGTGGAAGTGGTCGAGGAAGTCAAAAATTAGTAGGAGACAGAGGTAATCTGATGCTACAAACACCCGGTGGAATGTACGACGTATGCCTAAGCTGGGCATAAGTGACCTACGGCCGTAAGTGGCAATAGCAGTGTCACTGGCGGCACGTATTTCATTATAATAATATCTACTCATTTTGGAGACGCTAAAAGCATGCCGTGCGCATGATCAAAAGTTTTGCAAATGATTAGGTGGCCATGTAGTCCGTGAGAGTGTTGAAAAATCATGACAAATGTGGGGTGGGTAGGCTCAAGAGGGAGACGAAGACAATGGAGGGAGTGCGAAAGAGCCCAAAGACGATTTCGAACAGATGCCCCGGGAATTTCGAAGTAGAAATCGAATGGATGATCTTGTCCATCCAAGTTGAGACAGCCAAAGGCTAAGAGTTTTAATTGGGAAGGACTACAATTCGGTCTAAGCAACTGTGGTAACGAGAGACGATGAAAAGCAAACTGAGTTTCATGACAAAGGATTAGATTGCAACGAAGCATTGCTTCACTGTGATGAATGGTCGGTGGCAGGGTACAAAACTCATTGTGGAACAGGTAAAGAGCAAAGCAAGCTCGTAAGGGTTGACCGGATGGCAAAAATTGTTCCGAAGTTTGGACGTACGGAGGATGTGAGGCACGGACATAGGCGGGCTGGACAGAGCGGACGCGTATCCGGAGGGCAGCGGAAAGGTTGCGAGGGAGGTGGCCAATGAATAACTGGAAGGTGCAGAGTGAGTATACAGATGTATAACTATGAGAAGCAAGAGCGAAGAGCAGCCGAGCGCTAGAGCACGAGCATAGCAGTGATCGGGCGGGACAGTTAGGGTTAGATCAGATGATATGGAATTACCTTAGGGAAGTCATGGAAAACCTTTTATGACAAAGGGACGTGGTGGATCAGCATATAGAGCGAAACGACCTTGGGAGCGCAGATGTGGTGACAGCCGTAAGGAGCAGTTCAGAAATTAGGGAAGATGAAGAAAACAGATGAGAGTGCAACTGCTAACTTAACCAATGCAGGTGCACCATCTGATGAAGTTCGAAAATGAGGGGGGCGTTTATGAATGAATTGATGGAATAGCTGCATCACCTGTCCTTTTAAAATGGCACTCGTTGCTGCACCGGTGTCAGTAGGGAATAGGCCAGTGAAAATTAAATTTCGAACATGCAACAGACTACTACCGGGACGGCTCCGACCGCGTTAAACGTCTGAACGTGGTGGGACATTAGTTTCTCCGTTTGGCACCTGAAAAGGTGTACTGGCTTGGCAGCGCCGGGCTTCACCCCGGAACCGCTTGTGATATCGACAATGTCCCGATAGAGACGGACTAGAGGGGGCTATCGGGAGCAAAGCTCTTGAAGCGTTTACGTCAGCCAGAGTTGTGATGAGGTTTCTGGCCCCCACAATAGGAACAGCTAGGAGTGGGAAACCTCGGAAAACCCGCTCGAACTTAGCTGTCAGGGTGTCAGCAGAGTGTGTCTCTACGGTAGGAGCGGTGATCTGGGAGCAACTGGCGTCTGTTACGGAAGCAATTTGTGGACAGCACCAGTTCACAATACCGTCCGCTAGTTTCGCCACTTCTGTGAGGTTGAGATGACTAAAAACCCTGAGTAGTGCTTGAATATCGGTTGGTAATTGCTGTGCCCACAACTCTTTAGGGATTTCCCTCCAAAAACTGCCATGCTAGCTGCTGCATGCCTCTCATCACTGCGGAAGGCGTCTTACTACCTGGCTTCGTCCCCTGGATCGGCTATTTCAGCCTCGACGATCCAGGCGGCGAAAGAATGGAGATTAACGCTTCTTCACGACTGTGTGAGATTAGTCATCGAATATTACGTCGCGCATCTAGGCAGCAACGTCACAGGGATGGCATCCAGTAGTCCACATGTAGTGGGTACGCTCGCTTGTGATCCTGTGTCCAAAATCCTGCTTCCAACAAACAAAACTGGAGTTGAGGGTCGTCAGATATAATGATGACGATGATAATAGTAATAATATCGTTAATTACAATAGCTTATCTCGGAGACGCTCAAAGCGTGCCTTAGGCATGATCAAAAGTTTTACCAGTAACAAAACTGACAGGCGAAATTCATGGAATATTTAGAAATGCACAAGACCAAGGAGGGGTAGGAAGAAATGGAAGGGAGATGAGAGGGAGATTTATGCACACCAAGGAGTAATAGAGGGGGGTTATTGAGCCCAGATATGGCTTCAAATATGTGCCCAGCAAATTCAGAAGTCAAGGTCAGATAGGGCAGCTGGCTGAGACAAGTAGAGGAGAACGGAACCTGGGTTTTTTACATGGGAAGGACTGAAAATCGGCGTGAGAAACTATCGTTACGAGAAACGATGAGGAAAAAGGGGAAAAAGAATGGGAGAAGGACAGAACAAAAAATTGATTTCTATGGCCGGGTACTGGGCAGCCATGAGCTGTGCGTTATTGCAGTAAACGGACGGTGCCAATTTGAAAACAGGGAGCTAGCAATGCAAGACGTAAAGAGTGAGTCAGATGGCAGCAATGCCGCGGAAGGATCGGGATACGGTAAATATGGGGCACAGATGTAAACAAAGTGGACGTATTTCGTGTAAGGCGGCGGCTTGATGGCAAGAGAGCTGGCCGGCGAGGAACTGGGGGAGGCGGAGGGAATATGTAGATATATATACATATATCAAAGCAGGAGCAAATAGCAGTGAAGAGACGGAACACGGAAATAACAGCGCTTGGAAGGGACAGGTAGGGTTGGGTCAAGTGGTACGGAATTAACTTGGGTAAACCCTGATGACTTTGTTTATGACAAGTGAACTTGGGAGATCAATGGCGAAAAGAGAACCAATTTTAGAAGCACAGAAGTAATGGCTGTGAGCTGACGTTGATAAACGGGGGAATATGAAAAGAAGGATCGACGAGCACAGGTAAGAGCAAACCTAACGGTTTGATTATTGCAGTTGGGACATGTGGCGACGGTCGAAAATGAATGAAGCGTTAATAAATGGACGTACATTATGCGGCAAGAAGATGGCCGTGGGAATGGCCCGAGAACGCCGAGCGAATGGAAGTACGGAGTGGTGAAGTGTAAAAGGTCAGTGGGGGAGGGTAACTTGGAGGTTAGAAGAACTGTGGCGCAAAGATGCATTAGTTGTGACAGCAACTACCATGGGAAGAAAATGAGGAAGTGGAGAGTCGGAAGAATTAAGTAATGGCAGATCACACGGTTTGAAACTGTAGGTGAGAATAATGACGTTACGATGACTTTACGCTGGGTGGAACGCGGAAAAGCAGCGCATCAGAAGAAGCACACTGAAGATGCCTGTGACGGGCAATGTACGAGGCAGAGGAAAGTGTTGACCAGGGAAACCCAGGTAGGAGAAAGCCATCCAGGTCGTTTCGCTGCAGATGACACGGGATAAAGACCGAGAAGAAGAAAAGTACCCGGACGGGAAGGCCTGTAACGAAACAAAAATGCATGAGAAGTAGTTGTGCGTCGGGGTTGGGAGAATGAAACTGGAGAGTTGCGTGCTTGCAGGCCACCACACAAATGGATTGAGGCAGAAATTGCTAATCGGTACACTGTCTAAGAGGAAGATCCACGGAAGAATTGCGGATTCAGACATGGAGAATAAGGAAGTGGTGAATAGATAATAAATTTGGTCGTAAAACATGCGAAGGTTGGGACGGCATGTTATTATGTGGTGATTGGTCATGGTTACGGGTGCGTCTGGTGCATAATGGTGGGAAGTATAAGACGGGCGAAATAGGGAACCATAAAATGGTAGCTAGTGAGGTATGCGATTAATGAGCTTAATAAGTATATGGAGGTACCAAGTGAATACTGATTAAGAGCCGACAGGGGCAAAATGGGTGGAAAAGAACATATTTCGGACTTGGGCGGAGTAAAATGGATAGGGCGAGAGTGACATCATACAGTAAGGGTTGTCATTGTGAAAAACGATAGGAACGAAATCAGAAAGGATAGGTGTGCATACAGAGGTAGAACGACACAAAAGGGAAGTGATAAGAGTGCTGACAGGAACGATAGGTGAGCTAGTAGTGGCGGAAGAATGGTAGGAGCATGCGGTCCGCAACGGACAGTGAAGAATGCGGTGGGGCGAGGAGAGTTGGAACGTGTAATCCACAACCGGTGCCAGTGGGTGGGGCTGACCTTGCGCTGGACACCCAACTTGAAAAACACTTCTTGAAGTGAACACAGGGTGTGATCCACCAGCCTAATTGCGCTCGCACATCGTTGCAGACGGCTTGCACGCCCGATGTGCGCTGGCCAAGGCGGGGGGTCTGACCGCGCCCCACACCATTGGGATTGGAGTGAGCGTTCAGTTACGATATTCAGGGACGGATAGGGAGGCTGTCAAAACGGACGGTTTCGGGTCAGGCTCACGGTGGTTGCTAGCCATAGGTACAACCTTACATATAATGTAAAAGTGTACACATAGAAGAACTGAGCAACCTGAAACGACACTTGCAATACTGACACGAAAGTATTGTAACAATAATGAGGATTGGACTTTGAAGTAGCAGGAAATCTCTTTATGCCAAAAACTGATGTGATCCGAGGACTTACGAAGATGCTTGGCGAAATGAATCTGTTGTTCGAACTCACTATATGGGATTCTTCCAATTTAAGTCGAGGTCTGCTGCTGTATAGTGTCTACAGCCCCTGGCTCTTGGTTCGTGACATGATAACGAATGTACTCGGCGGCGTGCAAGTTAGCAGAGCTCAAAGCGCCGGAGCAGGATTACATCTGTATTGGAGGAAGGCAATGGCTTGCTGATGGTGTAAACGGGCGGAGTAAGTGGCGCCGCCTGATTCGGTAATCGTTCAGTCAAACAAATCGGTTAGTCTTTTTAATTGTGCGTCACATCGAAATCTCTACAGATCTGGAGAGAAGACGGAAGGGTGCAATCGTCGGGAACTCGCCGTCGACGCAGGCTGCTAGTCATTCCGCCACGTCCCATTGCTCGGTTGGGTCTGAGGTTGGCTGTACTACATCCGAGAGTCTCCTGTTTTGGGAAAGAGGAACGGTGTGGTCAGACACTAAAAATATACTGCATTGTCGTGGCCAGCAGAACGAATGCTGTTTCGTTTTTCTGATTCAGCTTGTGAGGGCCTTAGAGAATCCGGTGTAAGAAACTGAGTACAAATTTGTCTGAAGCCTCCATATCCCACAATGTGACCCACACTAATGCATGCAGCATTAGAGACAAACGGCATGAACTGGCAGCAGTGACCGCCAAGCTTGACTGCAGCGCTGTCACTGGAACACGGCTAAAGGGAAGTCACGAAATCTGTGTACTTTCTCCTGCCATTTACTGCATACATCGGGCTGAGAGCGGGTGGCAGGGATGATGGTGGTGCGATGCCCATAATCTCGGATTAAATGAAGCAGATAGTTGGAGGGAGCGTATCGACACCAATCGCGCGGGCCTTCCGTTGTGGTTGAAGAATGGGCCGGCCACACGTCTACCCCACTTTTTCTTCTCACTATCCAGGGGACCAGGTACTGCTTGCCTACCTTCGCGGTTCCTCAGCCGGAGCAAATGAAGTCACGGTCTTTGGGGACTTCAGTTCCCCTGAAGTTGGTTGAATAAGTCCGTGAGCTCCTGGAGGTGGATTCCATGTACAGTTACTAGATTTAGTATCGGAAGGAAACATTATCGAACACGTACTTCAACCAAAAAGATGGAAGGAAGGACAGAGCCCAGGGCTACTGGACTCGGTCATAAGGAAGCATTTCAATACGAGTGAAGAGCTGCGGGTCTCGGTGCCTCTAGGCAGAAGTGACCACGGGAAGTTCTGTTGTAGGCAGTGGGCAGTTAGGGATATAGTACCTCACGAAGTGGGGGGGCGCTTTAAGAACCTTGAAGTACAAGGTCATGTTGTTGCAGCCCGAACACTTACATGGGACGCCCAGTGTGAAAAAGTAGGGGAAGAATGGATAGCACCTAGGGAAAAGCAGATGCAGCTCACTGAGCAATTTGCTCCCGTACACCCAATAAACGGAAATGAGAAGGCGGCATAGTGGACCCACAGAACCACCAGGGCACAAAGCTGGAAGTAGAGGACATGAGCCCACTACCAACAGACTGGAGGCTGCAGGAGGCATCCCTGTTACAAGAGGGCACCAGAATCAGCCAGTAGGGTTCAAAAGCAGTGTAGATTGCCGCACGAGGTCACACAGGCTGGAAGGGTCAAACGATGCCCAAATGCCTACTACAAGTGCACTCAGTCAAAAGATTCCCTGCATGTAGCTGCAGGTCGCATCGTGGATGATGACAGCAGTCATGCTTTAGAGGATAGGACTCAGGCCGAAACGCTCAGGAAGCACCTCGAGACGATGTGTCAAAACGATCGTGGACTGGGCCCTGCTTTCGAGCCTCTCATCCGACCACTGACAATGCGGCCAGCTTCAATCTCCCTTTTTGATACATAAAAAGCCCTTAGAAGACCAAACTTGCACGTGGTAGAATGACCAGGTGACACCCACACAGAGATTTGACGCCCCCGGCCCACAGCTCAGCGGTACCCTTGGCCCAGAAATACACCAGTGATACGGCTGCTGAAGTGCTGTAATAAATGAGCCTTGTAGGACATAAGTTAGCCGGAAGATATCCATCGTGAGCGACACCCACAATCATTTCTTTATCTTTGTTCTTGTTCTATCTATCTACTCACATGAAAACTCCGGTCGGGGTCGGTCACCACAACGTTCAGTTTTGATCCGTTGAGCACGAGGTTGATCGCTTCATTATTTTCCGTTGGTTTACAGCTTGTTTGAAACAGTCCTTTTGGCCATCTTCGAAGATTAGCCTTTGCGGCACACCTGAGACGGAGCATGGTTAAGTGAGATTTGTGTACATATTTTCTCATTTCTTAATGATGATTATGGGAACCGCACAGTTTGGAACACAGTCGATCTATCAGTCTTCGTTCAATTGACGCTTCTTGTTTTGCCGAGCGATTTCGATTGGAGTTTCGATATATTGAAGCTTGCTTGTGCACATTTAGGGTTCTATGTATGGAAAGCTGTGAAACAATGTGCCCCGCTTTTAACTTCTGCAATCTTTAAACCCAACTGAAATTATGGTACAGACTAAATTATAGCGCCTTCTCAATTTCTTCATAAGTCTTCATAGAAGTACCGTTAGCGGCACGTGCTTTATAGGTGAAGCAGCCATCTAAATCTTCACCGGGAAATGGAGGCACTCTGGTATCATCACCTGTGTCTACCGAGTAATATGTCTCTAATTACGATCCATGATGTATAATATTCGAATACTCTGGCCAACAGCGTCCGTCGCAGATGCGCAGCTGCGGCGCCGTTTCCGTAACTGTTTGGGGCCAAGCAGCAGAACAGAGTAAGTTAACCCTCCTTAGGAAGAAAATCTTGACAGTACCAGCAAAGAGCGTCCATTGATGATGGCCGAACCGGGATTACTACGCTGATGCTGCCGAGAGATTTGTTTAGACGGAACTATTTGCTAAGTGGTTTTGGTTTGGGCGTCCAAATGACGGCACAGTGACAGCCCTAATTTTTTCAAAGGGATCGTGCCCAGTGGTGGCTAAAGAGGCAAAGACAGTTTTTTTTTGTGAGAAAGTCCCTGGTTGTCCTTTGGCTCATAGTCCTCCCTTATTTTTTGGTCTTTTCGGCAAATATTTCGAGACCCTTCTCTGTGGATATGCAAAAATCTGCATATTGCTGCAAAGGCTTCGGAACTATATCTATTTCATTAGACCGTTTGCGATCCCGAAAGGTCCCAAAAGAATGTTCACGTGCCGAAACAGCTGCAAGATTTTGCGAACTCCGAGCTCAGTGCCTGGAAACACGTGGACAATTTCACTGTTTTCCATACTAGTTAATCCGGCTAATGACCAATGCTGTTATGCGGTTGCAAGGGTTGATGTCTTTTGGCTCCAGTACATCTCGTGCCTCGTAAGAGCCGTGTCTAGAGAGAACCGTGACCACCTAGTGAAGGTACCTACTTTCCGTAGTTACATTGTGCAGAGCGAAATTGCCTGTACTTGGAAAGGTTCTTATCATGATACAAAATGCGAGAGTCGGTGGCATGAATTCTTGCAGTTCAAACAGAACCTTTTTATTCCCGTGAGAGAGCGGTCTGTAAAGGCAATGCCTTCGGGTTCCCTGACTGCGCCGGAGATCAAGGACAGTCGTACAGAGGTGCTTAAACGGGGTTCAGCGAGAAGCACTCCCGGTGTACCACGAGAGTGTACCTGGCATCAGCAATTCTAAGGAACGTAAGGTAGGGTGGCAGTTTGGCTCACCTGCCGTAATTTACTCGTAAGGCCTCTGGAGGAGTTTGATACGGTCGGTTTGGAGGATAATACGAGCAACAGCCCATAGTCAGATCATGACGGACGAGACCCTTTCGGTGTTCTCTGCCGGAGCCGAAAGGACAAATACCGATCGGCCGTTGCTTCCTTCGACACAGGATGTCAAAAATTCACGGGTATAAACACCCAGTAAGATTCTCTCACTGAGAGACAATGGGAAGCAGGCAGGTCACGTGGCTTTTCCTCAGTCGTGTGCGATGCTATGGCCGAGAGTTAGCCCGTTAACGGACATCTTTTGGAAACGATGGAAGGCGGAATACATCTCCTCGCTACGGGAAGGACATATGGCCTACTGTAATGATGAACCTGAAGCAAGGTGATTTTTTGTTGATAGTAATGGATGGCTTTCATTGGAATCGGTGGACGTCGGGAGTCATCTGCGAGGTAAATCCCATTAGAGATGACTTGATTTGCAGGGCACTGGTACAAACCTCATGCGGGAATGTGGGACGAGAAGTTTTGAAGTTATGTTTGTCGGAATGAGTGGTCAGTCAGACGGAATACACTTTTAGTTTCCATATTATGTATATATATGTATCAAAAGTGTATCGATCACTCGTGTGATTAAGTCACCATTTTATAATTTGTCTTGATTTATTCATCTAGGATTCATGAGCTGTCCGCAGTACAACGTTAGCGGTGGCATTATTGTCGCGGGATTTGCTGCTGGACCAATATTAGTTTTGAGATGAAATCGGTTGTCACGGTTGACTAATGCAAAGAGCAAACCTCTTCCACACTCCAGTAGGTGCATCAGGTCGCACCGGACGGATGTCCGAATCTATGTTGACGACACGATAAACCAGTTCCATATTTCAGATCATATTTGGTTTCGTGCTCTTCCTCAGGAAGTAAGACCTTAGAAAGGCAAAGAAGCGCCGTTGTTTATTAGTCTCACCTGCGTTGTCACTTTCTGTCTATGTCTTGGTCCAGTTTTGGTGCAGCTTGATGGCAGAAGTGGCCAATATAACTCGGCGCCGCAATCACACGCGGCCCATGGTTAGTCGCGACCTGAGATTGTTTTGCTCACCCAACAGCGTTATCCACAAGAACCAGAACAAAAGAGGTCTTCGGGCGACCTGGAAGTGGCATGCGCCTAATGCAAGTGAATGCCTCACCCATGGTTATCGGCACAACTACTGCCTTCACTGGTCATTGACGGAGTAGGTGAAGGATTGGCTGTCATGACAATGCACCACAAGGTCGGTTCGTCTTACAGTGACAGATGGAAGCATCACCATCTTTGAGTAATTCATAACAGATTGGGCTCTAGTTCGGCCGCCGACTTTGGAAAGCGTTGCGAAGCTTGGTGTGGCTCGTCTGACTGGGAAGTTCGTCATAGGTAAACGACTACGGCTATCAAATTTATGAACCGCATATAGAACGGGTTTTAATTAAGCACGTGTGCCAACCGACGGGGATTGTTACGGCTGCTGAAGTGCTGTAATAAATGAGCCTTGTAGGACATAAGTTAGCCGGAAGATATCCATCGTGAGCGACACCCACAATCATTTCTTTATCTTTGTTCTTGTTCTATCTATCTACTCACATGAAAACTCCGGTCGAGGTCGGTCACCACAACGTTCAGTTTTGATCCGTTGAGCACGAGGTTGATCGCTTCATTATTTTCCGTTGGTTTACAGCTTGTTTGAAACAGTCCTTTTGGCCATCTTCGAAGATTAGCCTTTGCGGCACACCTGAGACGGAGCATGGTTAAGTGAGATTTGTGTACATATTTTCTCATTTCTTAATGATGATTATGGGAACCGCACAGTTTGGAACACAGTCGATCTATCAGTCTTCGTTCAATTGACGCTTCTTGTTTTGCTGAGCGATTTCGATTGGAGTTTCGATATAACGAAGCTTGTTTCTACACGTGTAGACCAACAAGATTGGGAATCCGTACTAACCAAGTTGCTATCCGATGCACTACTAACAGGATAAATGCTGATAGCGGAAGTCTTTCTCTTACGCAAAGGTAGCAACAAGCAAAATGTGCAGGAATGCTGGCCGGTCAGCTTCCTACCAAAGCCCAGTAAAATGCTGGGAGGTTTGGTCGATGACTGAGTGGCCAGTCACCTAGCCGAATATGGGGCCATCTTAAATATACAACGTGGACTTTTCAAAAACAAACCAAGTCTGTCTGACCCCCTTCATCGTTGGACGAAGTGATGGATAGAATGGATGGAGGAGTGGTGGTCGAAGTCTGCTACTTGAGCTTCCAAGAGGCCCTCCGCCATCGGCTGCTGCTCCGCAAATGGGAGGCCCTCGGGACCGCATCTCAGGTCCCGGGGAAGGAACTTGACATGCTGTCTCCACAGGAAGTACTACTTGAGCGTAGGGGGCAGCAGATCCACGAGGGCAGAGGCTGACATTGGGATCCCACAGGGTTCGGTATCGAGTCAACTTGTATTCGTAATTTATGCAGGCTACCTAAGGGATGTTGTGCAAAACCCGGCTTACCTATTTGAAGAAGACATAAAAGTGCTAGGAGGAGCAGTCATCTCACGCGTTTAAGAGGACCTAAAAAGGGTTCACGCCTGGACCACCCGGTGGCAATTTCCACTCACTGTGAGGAAGTGTAGACACCTGACCCAGGGGGCTGATGGGGGCTTAAAATATATACAGACCCGAACGATCCACAAATGTCAACGTGGGCCGCAATTATCACAGACCTTGAAGTTTGGATAGCTGACTGCTTTCAACCATCTGAGCAGTGCATAGCCTACGAGGCCAAGACAAAACATGCGCTCCTCCAACCACTGTGCTCATATGCATCAAGAGAGGTTCATGTACCGCTACCAGACTACAGAACTACAGTCGGACCACACCTCGAATATCCTGTCTAGGCGTGGGCACCCTTCTTGGTGCGAGAATCTGCGGTAGTGGAGGGCCCTCAGCATCAGTTCGGAGGGTGGCAGATAGATCGAGGAACAAGCCATACAGGGAGAGACGCACGGCACTGAACCTGTTCTACTTGAGGCGTAGAAGACTTAGGGGTGAACTCATATGAGCCTCCGAAGAGATCAGGATGACGTCCATCCCAACAAAGCCGATCGTAGAAATAACGGCGGGTTTCCTACTTGGGGGCCATGAGCACAAGCTAGTAAAACCAGGAGCACTGATGACAGTTAGAGCACACTTATTTGCTCACCGGGTCATCAATTCATGGAACGGCCCCCCGGCCGAGGTGATGGCTGTGGACAAGGCGGTCCAGTTTAAAGCCCGTCTGGGCCTTTCCTGGCTGGCTGTATTTCCTGACAGCAGTTAATCTAACACGCCGAGCAAATTTGAATGCAGATCCCTTTCTAGCTTTCATCTACCGCTCCCCTCACACCCGTAACTTTTCACCCCCACATCTACACTCCATTCCCCTCCAAGGCTCTCCCTGTTTCCCTCTCACACCTGACCTCCCCATATTAGCCCTTATTCTGAGGCTGCTATAAGAATGACCCTCCTGGTTGGAGGGTTGACCTGGGAGAGGACTCAGTTCGTATCCTCGAGGTTGCTGCACTCCTGACAGTGAACCGAGTCCTAACCTTTTTCCTCCACCGATCCTGGACTGAAAAGCAACAAAGAAGAACAAAAAGGAAACAGAGGAGACGTAGTCGGGTGAGAATCAACTGGCTCCCGCTGGTGCAAGAATTCGGACCGATCTACTGGCCTGAGCCTGAAGTCACGTGACTTGACCTAACCTGACCTGTTCGTGGTTTGTGGGTCCACAGATCTAGCGACTGATGCAAACAACTTCATAGCAATCAGAAGTTTGTGCAAATCTAGGATCTGTCAACATGTTCATTGCCAGCGAAGAGATTTCCTTCCTCGAGCGCGAAGAGTTACGTCCTTTCTTCAGCAACACCTTGGGCGAGCCCAGCTGACCTCACGTTCCCACCTTGCCCTACAGCTACCGGATGGTTCTCCGTCCACTTTTCCAGTACTAGCGCCAGAAGCCTTTGGGTCTTACTTCAGCTCCATCTTCAACGCTTTTTCCAGGGTTGTGCTTCCAAGAATTCGAACCTCGTGGTTGGCTCACCACTGGAACACAATGAAAACTCTCTTTCACCGATGTATACAAAAAGCTATGTCTTCCTAATCCTTATGGTTCCATGGGTCCGGACATGATCCGTCCCCAAATTCTTCAGGAAACAGCAGAGGCAACGTCCGCTCCCTATACTCCGCTTTTCTATGGTGTTTACACATGGGTGTCCTCCCCAAGAGCTGGAAAAAAGGAGCGATGATTTTTGCACTCAAAAAACGAAGCTGTCATCCTCCAGGTAGTTACAGACCATTTAGTATTAATAATAAAAATAACTATTATTATAATTATATTTGTAATGGCAGTAATAATAATTATAGTATATTTCTCGGCTATGGTCGGGAGGCACGAGCAAGAGCATTATCATGGAGTAAGACATTACTTGGTAAGATGAAATATTCAAAACATTTAAAAATAAAAGTCAAAAGTGTCAGCGATAGAAAAACATAGCCGGCAATAGTTTGAATGGATCACCCTAGCAGTAGTCTGCCTGGCAATTTGAAATCGGTTTCAAGCCTGAGCTGGGTGGTGGAGCACCTTGGGGATGCCGAGAAAATCGTTAACAAAGTGCTGACGATGCATTATAAAGGGGAATGATGCAAGCCAAGGAAAACGGAGGCTTACTGGGGTTCTCTGGACGGAGTATGTTCCGAACAAGAAGAAAAGAAACTGCGTGGGAGTGTAATGGGGAAAATCGATGCATGCTAGGAGAATGGCAATCCCTGAAGATGACGCAAGCCCTGAATGACGGATTTACCGGGGTTCAATAAACGGGATAGGTTTTCAAAAAAGGGGACACGAAACAAATTTTATGAAAGTGGACTTGGGAACATTGGTGGATGTGGAAGGAACAGCAGTCCATAGAATGGTGAGTTCAATTTCAGGATCAGTAATCTGTACCCTTCAGAAATGGGAAAGTGCAACTGGAGGGCCCTGGAAAATAAGGGTGTCAATTTCCAGCTGGATACCGCTCGAGAGAAAAATGAGCTGCTGCAAAAGATGCTAAAGTGAAAAATCTCCACATGGACTTGAGCTTCATTATGCTGTTTCGCTGATGAATATATGCATGTATAGATATTGACTCGTTTGGCCTCAGAGTTACTCAGCACCATTACTGGTAATGTGCAACTTCCTATGGGCATGGTTTGCCTGGAGGGTTGTAGGATGTGTCAGTCAATCAACCAGGTATGGCGAGATATGGCGGATTAAACCAATGACTGGTATTGACCGGCACATTAGCAGGGTGCGAGTGAACTGTTATTTGTTTTGGCTGCCGTGGCAATACCAGCAGGACAGGCTTTGCGTTAGAAAAAGCCAAACAAACTGATGAGCATTCGGGGGCATTTTCTGTCGGTTGGCTTGATTACTGTCCCAGTTGCTATAAGAGGTTCCACTTGGGTCTCCGGTGGTATGGGTCGAAGTGGCTTCCTTGGTTATCCAGTTTGTCGACTGCGATTGTGGGAGACGACGGACCCGAAATAAATGAGGACTGCATTCTATACGCGGTTCCAGCTGTGGGTTATGGTAGTATATGAAGAAAATTGCCATGAACCCGTTAGGTTTATGTGAATGGGGCAAGGGTGAAGTTTTGACGAAGCAGTCAGCGGCACCTACTGCACATTCTGAGTGAAGTAGGCTCGGAGGGGGTTGCGCCATACTGCTACAGACCAGCAAAGTTGCGTACATCTTTTGGGCAACTGAGCATGCATTCCAAATGATGTATTGTTTTCAAGCTGGCGCAGCAGTGCTCGGAAGCCAATAAATCTGAGGCCTTACGGTTAAGAGGAACTAGAAATGGTAACCCTTAATACCGTTTGATTATGCAAAACGCACTTTGACACCGTAGCGGTAAGATAGGTTTGAAAGAACAGTATGTGAGTGAAAGGGGCTGGCACACTGCTAGCACAGCACTATTTTTGTCACTCTCTTCTGGTATAGTGGCTATTCTAAAATGAATAGTTTCTGAGAAGCCTGAAAGTGTAATAAACTACCAGGGAGTCGGTGGTGAAGCTTTAAAGTGAGTCGTTCACGTGCCAAGAAGAGTAAACGTGAGTTCCTCTGTGCTCCTACTCGATGACACTAGCGTGCGTTAATTATACTCGAGTGTGAGCATGAAAACCCGATGTAGTGGTGACTGCAAGGTCACCTTGGTATCTTTGCGTCGTTATCGTATTACAAAGCGGGACAAAACTGATGTGAGGACTGACCTGGAGAACCGTGAGAGGTGGGAACGGGATTTGGCAGAATTTCCGTCAAGGAAGCGAACTCTAACGGGCTACGTTCAGTGCGCACGGTAGGCTGCACTAGAGCCTGCTTCAGGTAGGAAGGTAGCGCGGTAAACATCCATTGACATTCAGTTCGTGCTCCAAGAGTGATTCACACTTTTTAGACGTTCATATTATTTTTATAGTTTCATCGCGGTGAGATATCTGGCTGTCAGAGAAGGCGGAGCCTCTTTTGGGGGGTGACCGCAGCTCCCACCCCCTGGAAGAAACAGGGACCGCAAGTGACAAGCCGTGCTGGGAATAGATCAACCACACCATTATCACTGACATACCCTGCAAAGTATTTGAAAGCATTCTGAAAACTGCCATTCTAGTTCATCTTAAATAGCACGAGCTATTGCACGCTTGAGCAGTAGGTAGCCGAATTCGTAAGAGTCCCGAAACCAAAACAATACTGATCCGTGACTTCTGCTATACTGAATTATTGAATGAGCAGCATCATAAAGTATACAAACCCCAAAAGTGTGATCACAAATACTCAAAAGGAAAAATCAGGTTCACGGCGTGTGACAGAAAAGCACGACAGTCAGGCAGGTTCAAGATAGAATGACAAGGTAGGCTTTGGAAGTGAATAAACAGGGGCTAGTTCACTGAAACGTAAGTTGTACGAAACACGCATATAATATATTTTAGTGAGTAATTTCACAAAATCACGATGTAATAGTGTTTCCAAAGGATTTTCTGCAACGTATCTAAACATGGACTACTAGCCCCTTCCCGGCACGGTTTCCCATCCCATAGATCTTGCATCATCCATGTGCTGACTGCGATAGGCAGCACAACACAAGCATTTCGTGATGAACTGGTATCTCACGCTATCTTCGTCGAATTCGCCTGAGCCTTTGATGGAGCGCCTCATGATTTCCTCTTGGTAAAATTAAAAAGGCATGACACTTTGGGCCAGCTGCACTTGGTTATCAGCAGCCTCCTTACAGACCCGTCTTTCACGGTCAGAACAAGGCCGTCTTACTCCTCTCCCTCCCCGGTCTCTATCAGAGTGCGTCAGAGATCAGTGCTTGGTCCCCTTCTTTTCTTATCTATACAACTGGCCTAGCTGGAGTCATCAACGTAGCGATGTATTTGGACGACGTGACAATAAGAGGATCTGATCCAACAGAAGTGCATGCAGCTGTGGTTGCAGTAAGACGCTGGTCTTCCAAATGGGGCCCGTCAATCAATGATGACAAGTGTGTTTCAATGACATTTGGCGAAACCCCCGAGCATTCTTTCTGTATCAATAGTAGTACTTAAATCTGAGAAGCGGACCAACATAAGTTACCTTCTAAATAAAGAAATCCAGCAAGCCTGGTTTCAGAATTATCTATTTGGTTGAGCTTTCCTTTCCTCGCATATCAAAAGGAAACTTCTATCTCCTCTATGGAAAGTACGTCAATTCTGTGCTAGAATATGGTAGACATGTGGTAAAAACCGGCATTAGTAAGGATCCGGTCCTGCTGGAAACAGTCCACAGAAAGGCAACGAAGATGGCGCGCGGCTTGTAACACAATTCTTAACTAGCTAGTTTGGCTAAACTGAATCCCTTTCCTTTAGAAGTAAGACGTATACGAGGAGGTCTCTTCCTTGTATACAACTTATTCTGTGCAGGTTCAGTGGATCAACCTTTTACGAGTCCAGGCCTAAAACCCTTACTTCGGCATAGTAGGAAACTGTTCAAGCCCCGTCCCCACATATTTTTACTCCCAAACTTCACCTTCAAGATTATCTCCATGGAATAACCTTCCACAAAAAGCAATAGAAGCATTATCCAAAGCCATCTTGAAGGCGCTTTTGGATGGCCACTTGGGGGTACTTCCTGGCTTGCCCCCGAAAAATCCGCCACCCACATCTGCCATGCTTTCGGGTTGCCTTTTCTTTTCCTTCCCTTCTACGGGTCATAGAAGGAAAAAAATGTTAAATCTTTAAAAATGAATTATTAAATGAAAAATTAAAAGATCATTATATCAATCGATGAGCCGAATAAAGAAATAAACCGGTACTACTTATAACATATGAGAGGCCATATTATATTCCTCATTTCTCTTAGGGCCGTGGTGTCCCCATCCATTTCCAAGTTTTTCTCTCTCTTCTATCTCTCCTCCTCAAAGTATCCTTAAGAAAAACTAATCCACTTACACATGCATAAATCAGTCATAAATAAACGTATATTTACTTGTTTGTCTACTTTCTAATCAATGGCTCCTCGTTCGTGCGCTCGTATATTATCTCGCGTTGTCCAGTTTCTTATAGTACTGCACCCCAAGGAAACGAAGATAAATACATGACCCGGGGATACTTGGGCTCAAGCTTTGTGCGCGCGAATTGCTTCGAGACTTTAAAACGAGACTTCATGACCTAAGCCTCCCAATAAGTTACGACAAATGCGCAAAAATGTCATTCGGTAATGCCCCAGCTCACCTCTCCAAGATAAGTGGTGTACAGCGCTTCCACGGTTTTCATTGGTGGGTTGGGGGTTCAAGCTGCATGCTGAATCAATTTATACAAATCCAGTCTCCTACTACCCAACAGCCTAAGTGGAAACACAAATCCAAATAATGGATCAGCACAAGATCCTTGGTTTCTGGCTACGCAGTAATCCCTTGTTCTCTTCCCACCAGCAGAAAGCCAGTACAACTGCATTTCTACTTCAGAACCTTGTTAGGCAAACCGTTCAAATGACCTCTAAAGAGAACTTCCGTCCTCAAGCCAATTCGCAGTGCCAGAAAGTGGTGCAAAAAGCAGGTAGAGCCCTGCATCAGCTACGGAGGGCCGTCAGCTTTAGGAAACCGAGGATCTTATTGCCATTGTACAGGGCCTCCTTGAGATCTCATCCAGAAAAGTGTGCAAGAGTGAGGGACATCAAAACTCTCGAGCAGTTACAACGGCGATTTACGTGATGGTTCGCAGACTACAGACATTTGTATCACGAACAGAAGTTGGAGCAACTGGGGTTATTTTATCTATAAAGAAGACGAAATGACCTCTTACTGGCCTTCAAAATACTGAAAGGGTCCACAGGGGCACGGGGTCACAGAAAGCCGCTTTTGAGTTGCGAGAGAATGGTTGTCCAAGAGTGCACGTGCTGACAATTAGGAAAGAGAGAAATTTGGCTAAAATGGGAAGTCGGTTCTTTGCATGTTGGGCAGCTGCTCACTGGAATAGACCTCCATGGGGCGAGATAAGCACGAGTACGGTGGCAGAGTTCAAAATGATTCTGATGACTGTGTTCGGATAAACACGACAAGGAATCCACTACCGCTTTTGGTGACAACTTACTGATTCCTTTCACCTCGACCCTCGTGGAACCCTTATCGAGTATCTGCCATCCTCCACTCTACCATCCTTGTTACCATAGAGAGTGACCTTAAAGTGTGTGCAGCTAACGGCCGTGAACCGAAAGGCTGCTGAATAGGACGGGATTGAGGGTCCAACCTGGATCCTCCCTGATTACAACCAAGTATTGAAGAGGAGTCGTGTCTTCCAATGGTCGAAGCACCAGGGGATCCAGGAGCCCACCAATGCAAGAATCTGGACTATCGGACATTCCGCCTTCAAGCCCTAAAATCGAGTTAAAATGAATTGAATGGAATCTTCCATATGGAAGCAATATTCCACCTCTTTCAGAATATGGCAGCCAGACTGTGCACTCTTGCTTCATCGGAGTTGGGAACATTTCGGAGCGGTTTCAACGGAAAGAAACCAGATGGCACACGGCTTACGATTTACCGCCTACCCAGTTCGGCGAACATCACTTAACCTCTACCCACTTGAGGCACGCCAAAATGGGGGAGAGCCATTCCTGATGCTGATCTATTCTCAGCGGGCCTAGTGGATAGCCCGAACTTGGAGACCCTGGGTTGACACTCGAGGAGACCTTTCAGGCCACTCCACGTACCTTCATTGAACAACATTTCTTCACGTCTCAGTTAATATCTCTATGGAGTAGCCCTCAAAAGGAGTTGATGAATACCTTGTCAAAAGAATCATTTAGGACCAGGCCAGACAGCTGGTTAGGACTAAGGCCAAGCCCAGCCAATTCTCCGATCTCTGTTGCGTAGATACTCTCCCATATTTTCACGTCTCGTCTTTAGTCCTGCGTGTATGTACGTGCAAGCTGTTATACGTAGATCCATTCTCCTCCCTCTTACGGAAGTGCAAGCAGATCACTCTTCTGCGTAAAGTAAAAGACAACAAAAAGGTTGGTAATATACTGAAGCATCCATATCCATTTTTTCGGACCCACGTGCTTCATGGAAAACATTTATTCCTATAATAATGTTGCTTTGAGAAAAGGGTTGCCCCCTAGTGGTCGAGTTTTGCCACCCCAGCTCTGTGGCACCGGAGAAAAGAAGAAACGTACAAGAACCGGGAACATTTAGGCACAAGGCTCACACCCATGGACCATTTCAAGACTTCAAGACACCTGACAGCTCAAGGCCAGTCGGGATTCCGAAAGGATTCTGGAGGCTCCATCAGCAGTGGCCAATATTTGTCCCGTGCAAATTGAACCGAACTGAACTGAACGGAATTGACTGCCAGGCCTAAACTAGAGGAAGCAGAGGTCACCTCACAGGCAGCTTCAAAGATCCTGGAGGGAAAAAGCCCACATAAAGCAGCGGGGTCGGAAGAAATTCACGCAGCCATGATGGAACTCATAGCAAAAGTAGTATTTCACCCAATTCAAATGCTGTTTGTTGCCTCCATCTGTTTAGGCAGGGTCCCAAAGGTTTGAAAAAAGCCTTAGTTGTAGCCGCTCACAGGGTTAGCCTCCGAACCGACGCAGAAAACTATGGACAGGCCATCCTGACCAGGGTAATTGACAAGAGCTTGGAGAGGCTGATTAGGGATCTCATTACTGCACATGTCACTGAAAAAGGCATGCTGAATGATGCACAACATTGTACTATGAGAGACTGCTCCTGCCTCACAAACCTTATAAGCTTCCTAGGCGGTGTCGCCCGCCATCCTGACAAAGGACCAGAGATCGAATTCTACTGCATAGACTTCAGCGAAGCCTCCGATGCTGTACACCTTACGGCTAGCAGCAAAACTTTCCGACTTTGGTCTTAGTGTCCCGCTGAAAAGTTGAAAATCTGGCTTCGTTGAAGGCAAAACATTTCGAGCTAAGGTTCGTGACGACCTATCCAGCCCGGAAGAGGTGGTCATTGGAGCTCCACAGGGACCCTTTCTAGTCTCACTTCTGTTTCTGCTGCTAATCAGTGATCTCACAAACCATCCACAGAATCCGTGTTACCTATTCGGGGACGGATTTGAACTGAGAGGAAAGGGAAACAGAAACGAAGTGGCAGCTGATATCCATGCAGTGATGCACTGGACCACCAAATGGGACCTCCCACTAAAAGTCTCAAAATGCAACTGTCGACAACCTCATCGGTCCCGCTTTCAACTGACACACCTCACTATTCACTAGAAGTTAGGCCAGCGAAGGTGGAGAGAGATTTTGGGACAAATACCCCCCCCACGATTTTACGCCAATTGCCCAGTGCCTGAAGGCAACTGGAGCCGCGCATATAAACTTCCTTCAGCTCAGACGAGTTCTGACATCTTCCAGGCACCAAATATGCTCCACTATAGGCAGCGATGATACGACCCTGCATGCAGGGACTTGTTCAAGCTCGGTCACCATATATGCAGAGGGGAAATTGTGTAGGAGTGCAACGTATTGCCACCATAATGGCGGAATGCAAATGATGTAGGTCATATGAGAAAAAAATGGTCTACCTCAGTCTATTCTCCGTGAAAAGCGAAAGGCTGCTGGGTAACCACGTTGAAACGTTTGAGTATATGAGGGGCGTCAACGGGGTCAAACTCCGTGCAATTTTTCACCCCGCGCCCATGGATGGCCTGAGAGGTCATGAATTTAAGCTAAGGAAATAAAGATTCAGACTAGAAGTAAGATCAAAAGCCTTTATAAATCGGGCAGAACACCCTTGGAACGAGCGGCCGTCGATGGTCATCTCCTGTAACACAACTCATGATTTCAAGCGCATTCTGGACCATGCGTGGCCAGAACTGTTCCCAGAGTGTCATTAAAACGGGTGGCAGTTCAGAGCGGATGATTTGAGTTAAGACTTCTGCCCGCCCCCTTCGGTAAAAATATTCGAAAACTCACTCCTTCTAAGACTTTCCGCATAAAATTTGATCTCTGCGCGTTAAACCATCCCAGTGTTTTTGACGACACCACAGTGATATCACATCGTCTATGGCTACACACTGAACAGAGCCCTTTCAAACCACATGAGGCTTGATCCTAAATGAAGAAACCAGTGCCGGGTTTCACAATAAGGCTAAGAGATACCACCCTTATGCCAAAAGGCAAAAATGCAGTAATGGCTATTGGCCTAGCTCAGGGTTCCTAAAAACCAGAAAAAGAAAGGCTAAAGTGTAGTGAGCTCCGGCAGGCCCCCATACATATGCAGCGAAAATGCTTCAAAAAATAATAGTGTCTCCAAGCCCCGACCGCGAAAGCCGACGAAAAGCGAGGTAAGATGCCAGGCTGCCAAAACTTATAAAGTTAAAAGGATCCCGGAGGACATTAAGGAAACCAAGCGCCCCAATCAAAAAGGCAAAAAAGAGGAAGAGAGGAGAAAAAATATGAATACTGCTCCTGGGCAAAAGGGTTCAGTGAACATGCCTCCCCGTTTTTATACAGTACATCATTACGTGAAATTCACAAGTGCCCGCCGTAACACCGGTTCTCAACCTGGTTGGATTCACTCCAAAAATGTAACAACGGTTGGTTTTTGTTTCGCGCTGCAGGTGATGCCATAGCGCGGTGAAATGTATTTCCAACCAACTTTCCTTTAAACCAAACAAGCAACTTTCATTGTCTTTTCTACTTCTGTTCCACCTTCCACTCTATAACCGACTAATTTTTGTGTTTTCTTCCTTTTCTGCGTTCACACTCTTGTTTTTTCCCTCAATTTCATCACTTCAGCGTTCCTTCCAGCAAATGCACTAGGGAACTAGAAAACCTCAGATATCTTCCACACGAAAACCATCACGGCAACCTTGAAGGGGAACAAAAGAAAAGTGCTGACTACTAGACGCTCAACAAACCAGCGGCACCGACACCTGAGGCCACATCATCCCAGCACAACACCGGTAAACAACCATTCATTTTGCCTGCCTGCACATGATGAAGCGTAGGGTAATTTGTTACCCAGTTATTCTTTTTTCCCTTGGAACATGGGAAAAGTTTTCTTTTGCTAAGCAAGCTGGTACAAACTATATCAAACCTGAAGTTGCGGCTTGGGGGGAGTTCCCAAAACCCTGCCGATGCAAGCATCTGGATGCACGTTAGGCTCGCAACTGCTCCTGTCGTAGAACTGTCCTGTCCTGCCAGGTCTTGCCCTGTCCTGTCCACATCATTAGCTGTGAGCAGCCGCGCGGTCTGAATTTCTGAAGTGCTCTGCAGGCATGAGCCGAACATACGGTGTGCGAAAACGCTACTCTTGCCGGATCTATCAAACATGGGCCATAACTGATTCGCATTCTGGTGAATTATACAACCAATGGTAACTACACTATCAAAAATATGGAAAAAAGTCAAAGTTTCCCTTTGAAAACCGTGAAATTATTTTTAAAATCTGCAAAATTCCTTTACGTATCGCGAACTAAGCGAGAAAGTTTCCCACAACCATCAACCGCAGATACGCCCGCAGCACTAACAGCCACCATGGTCAACGAAGGCTACAACTTTGATCACAAAGCTCATATACCCCTGTGGCAATCACTCAAGCAAAAGTAGCACGAAAGCATTTCACTCTGATGTTGTTTTCTGCGGGCACCATTTTATCAGTTCTAACTGTTTCACATATTATGGTACCATAAATTCAGTCAGGCTACACTTAAGCCCGCATGTTCTAACTCCATCTGCTCTGCTTTGTCCTAATTATTTTGCCCTGATAGTGGAGTAACAATAGTTATTTCACAGAAGCTACGTACTGCAGTTTTACCAAGGCAAGCTTTTTATTCAGAGAATATTTTACTCCGGTCGGTTCGACTTTGATAAAGTGCTCTCCTTTTGGCAAAGAGCTTATTCGTTGTGCTCTTGCTAATCGAGTTTATTCGCACACTTATCACAACCGCCTTGTGTTTTGGGTTTACGCCGGTCGCGTTTTTGGTCCCCCTGAGAGCATGACGACCATTTGCAGCGAAGATTCGTGTGAGGTTATCGGTTGAAAAGAGTACGTTGGAACATGTATACAGTGTGACAGGTACAATGAGAGGTACCACTTGAGCTGCTCTGCCCTGTCCAAGAAAAACTATGGGCTGCTCAGGGAAAACAAACGTTTGAAATGAAAATGTGTACACTGTGATACTCTGACAGAGGAATGCTCACGTATACTACGAGGACCGCTGAAAAGGAAAAACGGGGCTAAATTAGGAAGCTTAGAGAAGGGGCTACAACAGAACCTGGTGATAGCAGCGCGCACAGTTACTAAGTGGAAAGAGAAACAGGCAAAGAAAGACGAGCCGCACAGTGGAAAGACACAACAGGCAAAGAGAAGCGGTGGGGGTGGAGGTGATTGAACATAGGATGGAGAGACCTGGAGAAGAGTTCAAAAATCGAGGACCATCACCGAGGGAGTTGTTGGTGTAATAGAAACTTCGGGAAGGTCGTACGAGTATGGTGAATTGAAGTAATGGATTTTCTCTCCCGTTTCTGTTGGTCATATCAACCTTGCGCAAGCAAAGGGAAAACTGGAAGAAGGCGAAGAAACCACCAATCTGGAAGACGGGGCAATAATCCAAGAGGACTGATTAGTAATGTGTTCATATTTGTATTTTTACATTGTTGACAGTGTGCCACATATTTTAGATAAATCCTTACATTGCTGAAGTTCCTCTTTTCGCCCTTGGCTGACTGTTACAAGTTTGGTGCTGCGACCCGGTATCGAGGATGCCAAAGAAGCAAGCCAAATCGGATAATCGACAAGAGGAGACAGCTCGCTCGCCACCCAAGGACCAGCCTGGGAGTCCATGTGTCCAAGAATTTTCACATGCGTTGACTGAGTGTAGAATAATCAGAACTCAGCAGATTCCTACCCCGGGAGCCCCTGAGAAATTTCACATTAATGGAAACTTTAATCGATGGGAGAGCCAAGTGCGGCGTTACCTTCGATGGTTCGCTGAAGAGAGACAAGAGGATATTATCATGGGTCTGCTGGGTGGAGAAGCCTATGATATTGTCAATGAAGCAGACGGTTTTTGCAGTGGTGACTTGGATTCTGCCTTCAAGCAGATTCGAAGACTTTTGGACGGCCCCGAGCACCCTTCACAATACCGGCAGGAGTTCCACGCGAGAAGGCAGCGATCGGATGAAGACGTACGATCCTTCGGTCGCGTACTGCAATTGCTGAGTCAGCGGGCTTACCCCGACGAGACCAAGGAACAGCGGGAACGACGGGTGCTATAACAGTTAATTGACGGCTTCTCGAACCCAGCTGTGAAGCGGGCGCTTTTGCGAGGGAAGTTCGGGAATCTGGCACAGGCGTTGTCTGTAGGGGAAGCAGAGGAGCGCGTAGAACGGGCAGTCGCGGGGGCGGCAGTTGGAGACGAGTGCTGCGTCTTACGGGAGTGGCCACCGAGGACTCAACATCCAAGCCGTAATCACCCTAATTGGAGACGAAGTTGGTGTCGAGGCAAGCACGTTGGAGCACATCGACCGCCTTATAACAAGATCCAAGGATTCAGCTCCAACCGGTGGTATGCGGGTCCCCACAACAGCTCTCCCGGTACTTCGTACTCACGGCCAGTGGAAAGCGGTCTACCCTTGTTCGGAACGAGGACACAAACTCAGAAACAAAGTAGGTCCATCGTTGTTGCTGTTTCAATATGTTCCGCTTGATTGAATCTCTATCTGCTCGAGTAAAGGTTAATGGAATCGTTTTGTGTGGGCTGGTTGATACGGGGGTCACGTGCATCAGTGCAAAACTGATGGCGAAAGTCGAGAGCGTTGAGTCAGCCTCGTGCAGTATAGTCTTAACGGCAGTGAACGGGGAGAAGTTAGACGTCAGAGGGATCATCAAGCCGAGGTTGGAACTGGGCGGCGTCGTTAAGAAGCAGCCCCTAATAGTAGTCGGGGGGGGGGATTCCCTACGACGTGATCATTGGAAAAGATGTCCTGGTGAATTTCGGTTGCGTGATTGACATTCCACAGAAGAAGTTATACCTGAGGAACGGAAACAGTGAAGCCCTCGGCCGGAACGGGATCAGCAGACACAGCTGTGCAACGATACCGGCAACGAAAGACCACGTAACACGGTTTGACGCGCTCCTAGATGCTAATGACACAGCCAAAAGTAATAAACCGTTGTTGAATCTCCTTGAGAAATTCTCCGATACGTTCTTGTGGGGAGACGAGAGATTGGGCCGGGCGGATTTAGTTAAACACCGAATTGACACGGGAGACGCAAAACCCACGAAAATAGCCCCCAGACGGATTCCAATTCATTATCAAGCAGAAGTACAGCATACAATCGAGAAAATGCTGAAGAACGACGTTATTCAACCATCTCACTCCCCTTGGTCGTCTCCGGTGGTGTTAGTTAAGAAGAAAGATGAAAAACTTCGTCTGTGCGCAGACTACAGGAAACTCAGTGCCATCACCAAAAGGGATTCATTCCCACTGCCTGTCATGGAACACTTGCTCGACGCCTTAGGAGGTAGCCGGTACTTCAGCACCCTAGACTTGGCGTCTGGGTATTGGCTGGTTGAACTTGCAGCGGGAGACCGGGAGAAGTCCGCGTTCGCGATTCCATCCGGGCTTTATGAGTTTCAGACTATGCCTTTTTGGCTAACCAACGTACCTTCTACGTTCCAACGCTCAATGAATCACATTTTGCAGGGTCTGATTCCTTCGAGATGCATTGTATACATCGATGATGTACTGATTCATGGGAGAACGAAAGAGGAACATTTAGAGAACCTGGAGCTAATGTTGGGAAGAATTAGAGACGAGGGACTTAAACTAAAGCCATTCAAATGCAAATTTCTGTCCAAAGAAGTGAATTTCTTGGACCACATTGTTTCGGACCAAGGAATAAGAACTGACCCAGAAAAAGTCGAACAACTCTTAAATTGGCCGACGCCCAACAACGTGACGGAAGTAAGGAGTTTCCTAGGATTGGCTTCGTTTTACCGTTGCTTCATCAAAGGTTATGCAGAACGGGCGGCACCATTGAATGCTCTCCTGCTCAAAGACGACGGCTTTAGTTGGGACGAACGATGTGAGCAGCCCTTCTGAGACTTACGTTCGGCTCTTTGCGCGGCACCCGTGCTAGCACTGCCCTATCTCGCGGAAGGAGCTAGTGAGTTTATCCTAGATACAGACGCGAGTGACGGGGCCATTGGAGGTGTGTTATCACAGATCGGGAGAGATGGATTAGAGCACGTCAGCGCCTATGGCAGTAAAACGTTATGTAAACGGGAGAAAAACTACTGTACGACACGAAAAGAAATGCTAGCCCTGATCACATTCGTAAAAAGTTTAGACAGTACCTAATCGGTCGACGATTTCGAATTCGTACAGACCATCAGGCCCTTCTGTGGGTACAAAACTTTAAAGAACCCCAGGGACGGACAGCCCGGTGGCAGGAACAGTTGCAGGAGTTTGATTTCGTGATTAAACACCGTCAAGGTAGCCGGCATTCGAATGCGGACGCATTATCGAGGAGGCCAATCCGAAACCACGGAGATTGCCCGTCCTGCCCCGTCGGTTATGTGGCACAGGTCAGTCTACAGGAGGATACGGCGGAACCGTGGGGCTCGATCCAGTCCAGCGATAGCAAAATTGAAGGCAGGAGGTGAGAAACCTAGTCAGTGTGAGATGGCGGGGGGTAGTTTATGGACCAAGCATCTCTGGAGCCTCTGGGATCACTTGAGCATTGTGGATAACGTTTTAGTTTTCCAGTTTGGTCCCAATTATCCAACGAAAGTCGTCGTCCCTCGGTCCATGGTACAAAAGGTCCTTACGACATTGCACACTGAGCTGGGCCATGCGGGTGCCAACAAACTAGAGCATGTGACAAGGACTCGGTTTTGGTGGCCCTACCAACGAAGAGATGTATTGGATTTCTGTAGGACGTGCAAACGTTGTGGCCGCTTTAAGAATCCCAGAACTGCACCGTGTGCTCCGTTACAACCCATAGTAGCGGGGTTTCCAAATGAAATAGTCGGTATGGATTTAATCGGACCCCTGCCACTTACGCAACATGGAAATAAATACTTACTGGTGCTCGTCGACTATTTTACTAAATGGTGCGAAGCGATACCGTTGAACTTCGGAGATGCCAAAACCGTTGCAGATGCGATCCTTAAGCACTGGATTTGCCAGTAGGGTGCACGGAGCCAACTACACTCGGATAAGGGTACGAATTTCGAAAGCTGTCTCATACAGGAGCCATGTAGATCTCTTGGTATCGACAAAACGCGCACTATTTCCTACCACCCACAAGGGGATGGATTAGTTGAGCGTACTAATCGGACACTTATCAACCTTCTCAAAGCCTTCGTCGAGCACGGTACGGATTGGGACACGAAAATACGCTTCTGCTTGCCAGCGTATCGCGGTTCAGTGCATGCGTCAACAAATCAGACTCCAAGCTTTCTTTGGACAGGAAGAGAAATCCGGCTTCCGTCAGATTTGCGACTACCCACAATTAGCAATCAAAACACTACGGTAGTGGAATACGTCAGCAAACTGCGGGACATAATAAGAAGTAGTGAAGACCTTGCTAGAGCCCATCTTCGGACAGCACAGATGGGGCAAAAAGAGTATTATGACAGAAAGGCGTTTGGCGCCCCATTACAAGCCGGTGATCTTGTGTGGCTTCATACGTCAGTACCCACCGGGGAGGGGGCACCAACTAAGTTTTCCGGGGGCTGGAAGGGACCCTTTCGTGTTGAAAGGGTTGTGTCAGATGCAACCTGTGTCATTCGGAAAGCGTCGCCGAACAGTAGTAACCCATCATTCGTTGTTCATTTCAATAAGCTGGAGCCCTTCGAGCAAGTAGCTCAGGGAATCAACCCAACCAGTGGGATTTCGCCGACCAAAGACCAAGGCGCAGTGCCACCAGTACAGCTAAAGCTAGAGGTGCCGATAGAAGAGGGAAGAGCTGTGGCCCCGGGGACGGAGCCTTCTAGAGGGGAGAGCTGTGTAATAGAAACTTCGGGAAGGTCGTACGAGTATGGTGAATTGAAGTAATGGATTTTCTCTCCCGTTTCTGTTGGTCATATCAACCTTGCGCAAGCAAAGGGAAAACTGGAAGAAGGCGAAGAAACCACCAACCTGGAAGACGGGGCAATAATCCAAGAGGACTGATTAGTAATGTGTTCATATTTGTATTTTTACATTGTTGACAGTGTGCCACATATTTTAGATAAATCCTTACAATGCTGAAGTTCGTCTTTTCGCTCTTGGTTGACTGTTACGTTGGAAAGAGCAAGCGTCTTCTTCTGCACAATTGTAAGGAACCGGTGATTAAAGGGGCACGGATCAGAAGGAAAGCCGAACACGGGCACGTAGAAAATGTACTCAGAACGGCGTGGCTACCCTTTGGCTTGAAGTACGCACACAGCCGTGGAGTGCCACTTTAGAAGGCAAAGTACGCGCTAAAGCCGAAGTCCCTGCTCATCGTCTTTGCCAGCGTGTACAGCGGGGAACTACGACTAAACCGGGCACCGAGAGTTGAGTACTTCACAGAGGGTACATATGGATCACCCCGGATACTCCCTTCAGTGGAAAGGTGGCGCCTGCACAAAATCCGCCGCATCTAATAAAACCGGAACTCTAGCAACCGGTTCTCATGTTAGCTAAAGCCGACGTCACACCTCCAAGTAAATCTACGCCCGAAGCCGCAATCATTAGCAGTAGCCAAGCTGGACAGCCAACAGTGAACCTGCCAGCTAAAAAACGAGGCGAGTGGAGAAGTAGGTAAAAAGTAAACACATTGGGTATAAAACAAGTGGACGCTCAGATACTGCGTACCATCAAGAGAGGGGGTGTGACCGAAATGGAAACGGAAGCGGCGGCGATGCCAATCCAGATCGGACGGAGTGTCACCAATACGGATGGAAGCTGGACGACGTTCGTTGCACGAACACCCGCACCGCTGAGTAGGAGAAGGTCCCGGATTCCCTCGAGGGGCAACGAAGGGCCAAGTGGTGGAACAAGGGAAGCCTCAGGAGTTTCTTTCGACAGAATTTCAATTACGGTGTGACTTTGAAGGTTCGGGAAAATACGGCCTAGTTGCTGGCTATAAGATAATTGAGTGTCCCCTCAGAACTTGCGCCCGGTGGTACAACGGCCCGAAAAGGAATAATGAAAGCGGATGACCTGGAAGAAGGTGCCGCCATATGGTACACAAAGTCCTGCAGCTCAGGAGGTAGGTGGGACGAATTACTGACTATAACGAATTGGTCGGTGATCATAGTTATCACGGAGACATGGCTTAAAAGGCACCAGAGTGCCGAGCAACGTAGTGGCTACACCGCCTACAGACAAGACAGAATAGACGGTGGGCTAAGTGTAGGGGTACTACTTCTCTTGAGGGCTGATTATAATCAGTGGGAGGTCCTGTTTGCATTTGTTACACCCAATATACAAGCTACTGCATGCTGCGTTCGCCTAGGCAGGTGGCCGGTGGCCGGTAGGGCTAGTCTGTGTCTATAGAGCCCTGCAAGCTGATGGGGAAGTAGACCTTGAGTTATTCCAGCTCCTACAGATGGTGCTGAGTAGGTCACAGAGCTTCATTTTGTTGGGAGACACGAACCCCCAGAAATCACTTGATACGATGAATATGCCCCCAGGAAGACCACCGGAAATGCTCTGGTGAGGCGACTTCGCAACCACGCTCTCGCACATCATGTAAGAAGAGCGACGGGCTTCCGCCACGGACATCCTCCATCTACACTGGATCTGCTGGCAACCAGGTATCGATCTGAGGTCACCTCTTTGATGATGAAGAAGCCATTGTGGGAGAGAGATCATTAAGTCCTGCTTGCGATGTCCAGTGCGAGGCACGTAAAACTACGACCTGGATTGTTCCGTTACTACGCTGGGGTGGATGAGGATCAACCGAGGGCAGGGGCACAAATCATGTGTTTGCACCCGGGAGTCGAGGAGCCGTCGGTGAGGGATAGATAGAGGGACTTAACAGCCGGGTTAGTAAGCTTGACAGACGAGCTGGCTCAGTTGACACAACAAAGAAATGGGAGCCGCCCCCTTGGTGGAAGCCCGGGATTGCCACAGCAGTAGCTGTTCGTGAAAGGCGATGGACTCATTACAAACTTCATGGCACGTACTACTCACGGGTTGCTTACACGACAGCCAGAAACGGGACACAAGCCCCGAAACGGGAAGATTATGAAAGGAAACTAGCAAACAATGTGAAGGCAGACTCAAAGTACTTTGCTAATGTGCAGTCCAAGAAAACGACGCGAAAGAGAGTAGGTACCCTAGATATGTCCGAAAGAAGCCCCGCTCCTAAAGATTAAGACTAGGAAGAAACCTTAATTGGGTGCTTTAAGAGCGTGTATCGTCAGGACCAGATGTTTAGTGTGGCGGGATCAGGTACAGAGAGCACGCCATTGCCTCAGGAGCTTACCGTAAGTGGGGACGAGGTGCTCCAAGAACTCAAATCTTTGTGCAAGCACAAAGCAGCCTGACCAGATACAATCCATCCGGCGATTGTTCAGCTTATTTTCTATTTCTTTTCAGGGGCTATTACCCAGCTGTGCGAGGAGTCTTTGAGGGAGAGTGAGGTGCCAGAGGATTTGCGTAGAGCCTCTGTCGTAGTAATATATAAAACAAGGTCTAGGAAGAAGGCGGAGGGTTACAGGCCGGTCAGCCTAACATCAGTGTTATGCAAGTGCTTGGAACATGTATTCAGAAAGCAACTGTTCCCGCATCTGGTCAGTAACGACCTACTGACGCCTGCACAACATGGGCTTGTTAAAAAGATCGTGCTTGAAAAAACCTACTGATGTTCTTAGAAGAGACCACGAGACGAATAGATTAAAACACGACAGTGCAGGTTTGTTATTTGGATTTCAGTAAGGCTTTCGACTCCGTAAGTCATCGCCTGCTGGACTATAAATTGAGGACCTTTGGGACAAGCGGGAAAGCAAGAGATTGGGCAGCGCACTTTCCAAGGAATCGTAGTTTCTGTGTCAAGGTGGGCGATTATACATCGAGGCCGGAGAAGGTTACCAGTGTTGCGCCACGGGGATCAGCACTGGAGCCTTTGCTCTTCCTCTTGTGTAAAACTGACTTAGCGGAAGGATTGAGCAACCCGTGTTTCATCTTTGCAGATAATGCGAAAACAGTGAGAAGCGATTTGGTACAGGATATAAATGCGGTGCTCAGATGGGCAGAACGATGGGATTTACCACTGAATATCTTAAAATGTCAAGTACTGACCACTAACATAGACGAGACGAACAGTACTCCGTTTCAAAGAGTGTCGGAGGTAAAAGATCTAGGTGTGATAGCCACACAGTCACAAACATGCCTTCAAGACAGTGCCAGAGAGCTGCCAATATGGCTAGGGGGTAATAACTAGGGTGTGCAATACTATCACATGCAAAATCCAGAAGTCTTCCTCCCGTTTTACAAGGTTTTGGTGTGACCTCTTCTGGAGTATTTTATGCGGGCATTGGCTCTCCATTATCGCAAGGATAAGGAGTACTTGAAGGAGGTGTAGCGACTCGCAACTAGAATGATCGCCGGTCAGAGGGAAAAATCTTACACCCAGCGTCCAGAGGATGGTAATATATCCTCTTCAGAGCGGCGTAGAGGCCGAGTTGACCTAAAAGAAGCATTCAAGATCATAAAGGGTCCCTCTGGTATAAACATGGGTGATTTGTTCGTTTCTGCCCGTGAGTGCGGCACCAGGAGACATAATCTTGAACTACAGAGGGCCTACTGAAAGCTGGACATACAGGCTGAATTTTTTACACATAGGGTTGTACCTATGTGGAATAGACTGTCGGAGGATGCTATTGGATGCAGCAATGTACCAACTTTCAAGAATGCCCTAGATTCACGCTGGAAAACAGCGTTCCCAGAGCTAGCTGTGTGAACGAGGGTAACGTAATGGGCCCCTTACATTCTTTTTCAATGGACTCATGTTTGTGAAGTTGCTACTGCGTCGTAACTTTTGCCTTTCAGACAAAAGATTCAATGTGCGGTGTTGGCAGCAAAGAAAACTCGCCGGCAACACAACTACCTGTACCCTCTTTTGGTCTCCGTCACATTCTCCCTGTGGAAACTGCACTGAACTGTAGCAACTTTGGGGGGTGAAGCAACTTTGGAAGATGCACGGGGACGGCTAGATCTAATCGACGAAGACAAGGCAGGCATGCTCTTGGCATTCTTCAAGGGCATATATCGACCAGCAAATAATTTAGAAGAAAGAACGGAAGGACCATAGGCGCCTCCAGTAACCGAACTTACTTTAGGAGAAGAAGGGGTGTACGCGGAGCTGCAAACCTTGAATAAAAGTTATTCTACAGGACCAGATGGGATTCATCCAACAATCGTTCACACTCTGGCCGAGGTCCCGGAGGCCACGGTGAAGATGTTGTACAATACGTCACTTAGAGGGGTAATAGTGCCGGGAGGCTAGAGGAGGGCAACAGTGGTAGGAATTTGCAAGAGCGGACCCCGGAAAAAGGCCGAAAATTACCAGCCGGTTAGCTCAGCTTCAGTACTGTCTAAGTGCCCGGAGCGAATGGTCAGGAAGCTGATCTCTGGGCACCTGGTTCACCATAACCCCATGTCAAACGTTCAGCATGGGTTTGTGGCAGGACGATCTTGTTTGAAGAACCTCTTGCTGTTCCTCGATGGGTAACCAATCTCCTGGACGAATTACAGCCGATTGCTCTCTGTTGCTTGGGCTTCAGCAGAGAACTTGATTCTGTGAACCACAGATATCTGGGTGTCAAACTTCAGTCTATGGGAATCACTAGAAAGGCAAGGCAGTGGGTAAATAATTTTTTAGCAGGGCGAACTTTTAGCTCTAATGTAGGTAGTCATGTCTCAAAACCGTAAGGTGTAACCGGTGGGGTGCCACAGGGCTTGTAACGAACGAATACTGAAAATCCTTCTTAATGTTCAACGTGCTTTGTGAATTTGACTATATTTAACATTATCTTGGAAAGCTCGCTCATACACCACACATTTTCACGTTTGTTTATCCATGTGAGACATTTGAATTTGGCCTTGAACCGTTTCTGACTGTCGTGCTTGAGCCACGGGGCTTTGGACCTTTGGGTTTTACTGTGAAGTCTATTTGGCCGCATACTTGAGGTTCGTGTATATTTGTATCCTTTGTGCATTTCAATTTAGTACCGTAGAAACTACGAATCAATCTTGTTCTGGTTTTGGGATTCGTTTGAATTGGCTACGCGTTGCTCGATTTGCGAGATTCGACTTACAGTACTCAAGTGGAACCTGGACAAGAAAACTCATTGGAAATGCCCAGACGAGGAAGCAAGGACATTTTGAGACAACAGGAAATAACTCGGCAAGTCTCTGGGGATGGTTCGGGTGTTATTGATTCTCTAGATAATACTAAGTTTACTAGCTCTGTCAGTGCCAGGTCATATATTTCTAACCGCGATGCGTTTGACGATATTAGTACTTATAGAATGAGAGTAATAGAATTAGAAAACGAGCTGCGGTTAGCCAGAAAGGAAGCAGAGCCCCTTACACAAGGAACTGGTCTCAGAGAGCCAGCAAAGAGTCCACGTAGTTCACAATGTCAACATCGAAAAGGCACTGTGATCGACGAATATAAACCCTTGAGACAGCCTGAAACTACCGAGGTTTTGGCTCTTGACCTGCCGAGAGTGGAGCTGTCCCACTTCGACGGGCACCCCGAGCAATACTGTATATTCATGAAACAGTTCGAAAATTTTGTTGAGTGCAAAGTTGCAGATCCTGGTCAAAGGTTTTTGTATTTATTACATTACTGTCGTGGGAGAGCCAAAAGTGCTATCGAAGGCTGCGCGATGCTTGATCCACCGATGGGGTACATCAGGGCGCGCAGAATCCTGAAAGATTTGTTTGGACAACCATTCAAGGTGGCAAGAAGCCTAATTGATAGTGTTTTATTGGAGGCGAAAAGGACTGAGGGCAAGGCTGAATCACTGTCGAGTTTGGTGATAAAAATGCAGAATTGCAGTATAGCACTGGAGCACTTAGGATACCAGTCTGATCTGAATGCATTGCACACACAGGAATGCATTGTCCGATGTCTATCTATTGATTTACAGAGCCGATGGGCAGAGGAAGCTGAAAAAATAAATATGCTTGAGCGGGAATCTACGTTCAACGATTTGACGGAGTTCATTGGTCGTCAATCCCGTATCGCCAACAGTCGATTTGGACAAATCGTACGCGAAAGTTGCAGACTGGCGCGAAGGGAACCAACATCTCGAATTGTGGAGAAGGACTGTAACCAAACCCAGTCTTTGGCTAACATGCACATGATAAGTCAAGAACCCGAGAGGTCAGCTGAATGCAAGCTATGCAACTCCATGCATCGGTTACCAGATTGTCCGACCTTTCATGGGATGAGTGTACCCGATCGGTGGTGCGCGGTAAAAAGGATTGGCTCATGCTTTATGTGTTTGAACAACTCTCATCGAGCCTCTGAATGCAGCTTAAGAGTGAAATGCAACCAAGACGGATGCTTGGGTAATCATCACTCGTTACTGCATGGCCTTCTCAACAATAGAACTATTCAGCCAGATGAACCCAAAATTGTCTGTTCGACGGGACATGATGATTTCAAACCGGCAAGATTAGGCATCGTACCTGTCGGTATCGTGACACCTAAAGGACTGAGGAGGGTCAATGCATTTTTGGACACGGGGTCGGATACCTCGCTGATTACTCGCGAGCTTGTAGAAAGCTGTGAACTAGTAGGCGAGCCTACCTCGCTCACTATCAGCACGATTGCAGGGGGTCATGTTAGCAATTCTAAGAGGCTGACCCTGCAGTTAACGTCTTTATCTGATGAGGGGACCGTAGAAATTCCGGAAGCTTTTGCAATAGACAGCTTGCCAATGAGACCAGTCGACTCTGTTAGATCGATCGCCAAGAGATGGTCTCATCTCAGGGACATAGAGTTCGAAGAAGTTTCTAGCCCCCACGTCGACATACTAATTGGATGCAATGTATCAGAGGCTCACTGGGTGCTTGAACAGAGCATAAGCAATCGAAAAGAACCATTCGCTACGCGAACGATACTAGGCTGGACACTTCTCGGACCCCTGACGAGCGAACTTCAACAATCGGCATCAATAAATTGCTCAAATGTTGCTGAGAGAAGTGCCTCTGTAGAACACGATCAGCCTTTCGATATTGAATCCAACGGTCCATCTCAGGAAAGCGAAGTTCACTCGAAGGATCAGTCGGCGCTTTCGATGGCGAATTCAAAGACGGGACTTCACAGTGGGCAACATGAAGTTGCTATACCCGAGGGACCACCGTCAAGTCACTTATTGAGAAAAGGAGAAGTTGCCCGGAGGCTTTTGAAATATCTCAAAAAAGGACACCAGCAGGTCACCCAAAGCAGCTTGAAATTTGCCGACCCAGTGACAGTGTACGGTACCTCGGTGGAACTGCATGGCCGGCGGCGAAACAAAGTACCCTTTGCCAAAACAAAAATTGCTGAGCTGAAGTCAGTATCCCTAAACGAGCTCAAAACGACTGCACCGGTATTGGGTTTTAAGGTAGCACGAATGCTAAAAGAGAACTGCACCACCGCCGAACTGAGCCTTGCCTATTGGACAGATCCTACAGTTGTGTTACATTACAGGAAACGGAAGAAACGAAGAACGTGTTCGAGACATCAGAGAGTTAATCCACTCGTAGCAGGAAACAGCGAGGAAAATGTTGATGATTCGAGCTCGAAACCACATACAAAAGACAAAGTAGCTCGCAGATCGCCTCGCTCCGAGTTACTCAGCACTTTATTGCATTTCATGCCCTACAACTAAACAACTGGACCCATTTTTTCTGAAAGGTTGCAAATGTACTTAGTTCCAGTTTCTATCTAGCGTGCACATAGGTGAAGAGGAGAAATTCACCAGTATTTCACTTGAACAGTTCAGGTGAGGCATACTAGCTGCGAGCACATTGTGAAACTATTATTATCTTTAAAGAAGAACATTTATTTACATTTTATACAATATTGATTGTCACATATTTTGTGCACAGAAAAACTTTGAAATACTCTGATAGATGCCAGTATTCGATCAATCTCCGTGTTCATGTGTATTTCGATACTGTCCGCCGTACACTTGTTTTCGAAATTTATTCATAATCAGAAACCGGTTTTCATTTCTTTCGGAAGATTTGGTGCGTTAATTTTATGTAATTCCACTGGGTCGTGACCTGTCAATTTTACGCGATATCTCATTAGGCGTTGCACCTGCGTTCAACTTCTGCGCTCAAGCTTGTAAACAAATTTAGTCTAACCAGTTGCTGCAATGGGTTACTGCTTGTGATGCTTAGACTTATTTCGTGCGGCGAAACACTTCACTCTGCGAAGCCTTCATCTTCATCGTGCGTCTGACTATATGCGCCGGTTTCCTGATGAATATGTCAATCTCAAGTTGTGCAGCGGGATTTGGAATTGATTCCTTATGGATTGTGCGATGATGACTACGGCAAAAACCTGTTTCACGTTCAGGTAACACAGGAAGTTAGTATCCACAGGCACTGACAATAAGTTAAAGGTAGATAGGGTGAGAATCATGACCCCTTCCTGAACCTTAGACAACCATTTTCGCGGAAGGATTTTGGCCGGCGGTGTAACGAACGAATACTGAAAATCCTTCTTAATGTTCAACGTGCTTTGTGAATTTGACTATATTTAACATTATCTTGGAAAGCTCGCTCATACACCACACATTTTCACGTTTGTTTATCCATGTGAGACATTTGAATTTGGCCTTGAACCGTTTCTGACTGTCGTGCTTGAGCCACGGGGCTTTGGACCTTTGGGTTTTACTGTGAAGTCTATTTGGCCGCATACTTGAGGTTCGTGTATATTTGTATCCTTTGTGCATTTCAATTTAGTACCGTAGAAACTACGAATCAATCTTGTTCTGGTTTTGGGATTCGTTTGAATTGGCTACGCGTTGCTCGATTTGCGAGATTCGACTTACAGGGCTCAATGCTTGGCCCTCTGCTCCTCCTCATCTTCATTAACGACCTAACATGTGAGCTTACAAACCCCACCTTTATGTTTGCCGATGACGTCAAGATAACTGGACTAGATGTAGAACTTGACGTGTGTTAGCAGTACAAAAGTGGTCACGCAAATAGGACCCTCCGCTAACCTCACCAAGTGTCGATGCCCGACCACAAATAAAAGGGCTAGTTGGAGTGGTATGGGTTCGGTGCAAGTGGTATCTTAGGTCAAGGACTTGTGCTTTGTAAAGGACAACAGCTTCAGGCTGTCGAAGCAGTGCACCGCAGCAGCCAATATGGCCAGGAGAGAACTCTTTCGAGTGAGATTCACTATGTCATGTAGACAGCCGGGGATTTTCGTTCCCATAAACCAAGCCATAGTCAGGCCACCCATGGAGTGCTGCGTGCAAGCCTGGGTACCATACTGCCAGAAAGATTCAGAAAGTCTGGAGGATGTGCAAGGGCCAGCCACTAGAATGGTGACTGGACAAGGGGGTTTAGCTACACGGAGCGTCTCAGTGCCCAGGATCAGTTCTCGATGAAAAGGTGGAGCGTTCGCGATGATTTGATAGAAACCTTTACGGCTATGAAGGACCTGTCGGGTATAAATCGAGAAGACCCTTTCTTCCGGACCTCCGAGGAAGGTACAAGGGGGCATAGCCTTAGATCACAAGGAAAGCACTCTAAGGCTCCAACTACGGGCGAATTAATTCTCAAATAGAGTGATGCCCTGTTGGAATAGGCACTCGGAGGAGGTCTTAAATAACAAAACGGTGAAGGTATCTAGGAAAGCAGTAGGTCGGTGGTGGGTGGCAGTATATCCCGAATTACGTTAGGCAGTTTTTAGGGTTAGACGCTATTTACTTATTGCTTCCACCTTTCTTTGCCAGGGCTGATAATGTACAAAACTTCCATATTGTTGGGAGCTGCTGAAAAGTGTAGACAACACGACCATCTGGACACAAAATTGGCTCTAGCTACACCAATTCCTGTGCAAACTTAACTGAACTGCGGTACACCAGCGTTGCGGTCGCCTCCTTCGTTGAATGCAGTTGTTTTTGAAATTTTTAGAACACACAGCTTCCCCCCCCCCCATTTAAGTTCATCTTAACCCGTACTGACTGGACCCTGAATAATGTCAGTGCCCCCACCACTGATATAACCACTTGCTCAGACAAGGCTACCTTCCCCATGAGGTAATGTGATCCCCCCTCTGTGGCCAATGTTGCATTCCTCAATCCGGACGAGACGGTCCTTCATAATGCGCTGGCAACGGATGCGCCAAAATGTGCAGTCCAAAGTCAGGCCGCAGAAAGAGCTGAGCTAAAGGCGACTGTCCGCACCCTTGAGGATGAGTTGACCAGCCTGAGGAGCTTGGTTATCAAAACCCTCCTGGTGTCCCAGGCAACCAATCAGGTATGTAGAGTTTCGGAGCAGCAAATTCTTGATGCAGTCAAGATTTTACAAAACACAGAGAATATCTCTAAGCGTATCATCCTCTGGGGTCGCTTTCTCAGCTCGGATCACCCTCGTGACACCTACGCCCAGGTGTTTACCCGCTTTAAGCTCCCTTTCTCACTTGAAGGTCGGTCCACTTGGTTGGCAACCAAACGCACCGACCGGGTACACGGTATTCTCATTAAAATGGGCTCCGCAGAGGCAACCAAACGAACTGTTTCCTCGGCCGCGAAGCTCAAGGAGGAAGTTAAAGGGCTCGAGGGAGTATCCATTGACAAGACACTTCATCTAAGGCTACACAGTGAGAAGGCTAAACCAGCAATTCCACAAAAAGCCAATCCTAAGCACAGACTGCTGCCAGTAGTCCAGGTAACTCGCCTCGAGGATTGAGCTGCATGCCCACCATCCGTCGCTTCCTTACCCACTCCATCTCCCGTCGCGGAGAGTACTCCCAGTAGTAGGCCTAGTGCCGCTAAACATTTGACGCCTACGAAAAGTATCCCAGACACTAACATAGCTAATAGGACTATATCAGCAGACGAGACTCGCCCATCCTTGAGCCCAGACATAAACATGCAACCTGTTTCTTCTGAAAGCTACAGTAAGGAGGTTAATGCATCAGGAAATATATCTGGTGCTGTCATGCAAAACAAGATCACCAACAAGAAAAGTCAGAGCAGGGTATCACGCAGTGCGCAGAAAGGCAGACCACAAAAAGCAGCCCACCTTTTTCGGAGACTGAAGGATGTAGACCGTCCCCCTGGTATGATACCCTCCAGGTTGCTAGAAGTCAAAACTTACCGGTCACCCAAACAGCCTGCTTACTCTTTGGCCCCCCAATATCTTCAGCCCCCGACTCCCCCAGGACCTACTTCCCACCCCCAAATACCCCTCTTTCCCACTCCTGAAACCCAAAATCAGTTGTCGCTGGCGATTCTGCAAAAACTCCTAAGCATGTGCTCAAGTTTTTTCACAGCAATTGCCTGAGTGTGTCGAACAAGGTCCCGGAGCTTCGGCAGCTTGCAGTGGATAAGAAGCTTCAGATCATAGCCCTCATAGAAGCCTGGCTCACCCCTGATATACTTGACGCCGAAATATCCATTCGTGGATACCTCACAGTAGAGCGGGACTCCAGGAGAAGTCGTGCCGGCGGGGTCATCATATGCTACGATAATTCGATCCCTCCTCCCATTATACAGACAACCCCTACCTTTTCATGTATTGGTTGTTTGTTGGCTATGTTTACCCTCTCTAGAACAGACACCCTACTGCCTGGTGTTGTCTATCGTCCTCCCGTATGCAATCCAACTGATAGCCTAGGTCTCATAGACTTGCTAGGCTCCCTAAAATGCAACAGAGGCTTCACCCATCTGTTAGTCACTGGTGACTTCAACTCACCCAGTACCGACTGGCAAAGAGCTGACGCCTCCGATATCACCTTTGGTAAACCCCTCCTAGATCTCGTACCCAAGAACTCATGGGTGCAGAATGCAACAGATCCGGCCAGACATCGTACAGGACATGACCAGTTTCTACTAGACCTGGTCATCACCAATGATTGGTTCCAAATAGATGTGGTGCTCTAATTGCCGACCCTCGGCAAAAGTGATCAAATTCTCGTTGGATTCGATTATATCGTGAAATGGCCTCCCCTTCCCTAGGAAACCAAAATTTAGAGATCCTTTAAAAGGACCAATTTTGACCAAGTTTGTGCATTTATTCGCTCCCAGCTAAATTCAACTAACCCAGGAAACTCTGCTGATGGAGTGGCAGAGAGCCTCAGGGAATTTATCTCTTTTGCTGATAGGCTATTTGTCCCCAGAATAAATCGTCCACAGACCGCTAAGCGACCCCTCCCTCGACCCATTAGGCGCATTCTAGACGAAGGCCCGCGCGTCTTAGTTAAATAGGAAGCCACAGGCCTTGTCCGTGATGCAGATTTCAGGATCATACGGAAAATATGCAAAGACAAGATTAGATCCTATCAGAATGTAGTCCAACAATCTGTACTTGATCGAGCACGGGACAATAAGACATTTTGCTTTCAGTACGTGCTCCGTCTAAGGGGCACACCTCTGACGCCATTAGCTCTCAAAGATAGTGCCGGATCTCTAGTTACTTCCCCTAGACAAGTAGCCGAGACACTCAGCTCCTACTTTCGTACAATTTTTAGCTTCATACCCATATCATCCCACCCTACCATGCATCCAATATCTCTGGCCACTACCATTAACCGCGTCACTATTCCCATTGGTGCAGTCTCACAGGGTTTCCGACGGCCCAACCAATATTGCTCCATGGGTCCTGACCTAATCCACCCCCGTATTCTCAAGGAAGCTGCGGACAAATAGGCTGCTCCTCATGCCTCGCTTTTACAGCGACGTGTTTGTAAAGGTTATTCCGACTGTGAGTAACGCGTAGCCAATTCGAAACGAATCCCAAAACCAGAACAAGATTGATTCGTAGTTTCTATGGTACTGGATTAACAAGGTATACGCATATAAATACGTACAAACCTCAACTGTACGGCCACAACGTCTAACAACGAGGACCAGAGTTCAACAAAGACCAATATCAGGTACCACCGTCACGACAGTCCAAGTTTGAATCAAAATTACGCCACCTCACGTGAGCAAAATATAAACGAATGTCGAAGTGTAGTGATTGATGCATGTTGTACTAGCTCGAGGGTCAATAAAATGAAGAGCATAGTCTCAACAATACAAGTATACGACAACGGCTAGGGAGGACTTCCACGCATGTACGTTACACTGCCCATCAAATCCTTCCATGAAACGGCCAACATCCAAGGAGTAAATAGGGGTACTGATTCGCCCTATCCTACCTAGGTTTAAAGTCAGTGCATACGCAGGTCGCTATGGGCTTCGTCTATCGTCGGCCAGTCGCAGACAAGCTTGCCGGTTTCTTGAGGTTATGCTTCATCTCTCGACATCTTAGAGTTTCTTCTGAGAATGATACGACAATATCCGTACACAAAAAGTGCCTCGAAGTGATCGGGATGCGTAGACAGATTACGGAATGTGGAGGAAAAGGCTGCCAGAACAAGAGCGAAGTACCTTGCAAGATGAAGACTGAGCATTTGTGAAGAAAAATAGAGATGGCTACAGGGTACTCGAGCATCAGGGGCTCAACGTGTGGTGTTATCACATTAGAAGTATGTTAGACTCACAGCTTATATCCACTTGGACACAGGTTGAATAATAATACAGAAAGGTCTTGGAAAAAGAGATATTCTTACGGACTGTCAGCAACTGCTTGTTCAAGAGTTTCCGCTACTTTACAAACAAAGTCGTGTCGTGTGATAAACTAAGGTTTCGACAACTAACTCCATAGTAAATCGTGAACACCGTATGAAATTAGACACAAATATGCTTCAAGGACTGTGTGAAGATTTGGGTCCTACGGGAGAATGCATGATGAATAAACCAATGAATTCAGCTTCATTTGGTGCCAGCAAACTTGGTTTTATCTTGGTCTGTAAAAACGACCTCGCCCTCGCTATTGTCACCTGCAAGCAGACATATGTTACGGATATCTCGCAATACGTCTCACTTGTTCGTTCTCAACACCACCGTGCGCACGGGGCCATCGATTTCTGTGCGGCAGTCCTTGATCACTCCAACCGGTCAAACGTATTCATGTAGTTGGCTCTCCACGAGGATGACCACATCGCCGCGTCTGAACGACCTCTCTTTGGAGATCCACTTTTGCCGAGGCAGCAGTGACGGTAAGCACTTCCTCGTCCGAAGTTTCCAAAAGGCCTGTGCCAGGTGGTTCACTCGTTTCCATCCAAAAATATACGTTACACGTAGGTTTTTCGGTGTGATTACTCCTACGTTTGACCGCAGTAATAACGGGTCGTTGGGGTGAGAGCCGGTTCGCCTTCCGGGTCTGGGACGACCGGCATCAGGGGGCTGTTGTTCAGTATGCTTTCCACTCCCGTTAGTAAAGTAGTCAACGTCCCGTCATCAAGGTTTTGTTGCGAGGTCAGGGCTGCGAGCATTTTCTTAGTCAATCGTATCAGCCTTTCCTAAGCGCCACAGCGATGACTGGCATAAGGTGGGTTGAAGTGCCTTTCTATCCCCTTTGCTACGGTCTTGTTTTGTATTTTGGTGTGGTCCAGACGGTTCCACCATTTCTCTAACTCCTTATGAGCTCCAACGAAGTTCGAGCCATTGTCTGAGTATACGTTCTTGGGGATGCCCCGCCTCGCGATGAACCTTTGAAAGGCCATTAGAAATGAATCGGTGGTCATATTATGCACTACTTCCAGATGGACTGCTGTGGATTGTAAACATGTTATCGGGCAGCCATACCCCCTTTGCTTTCTCCCTTGCTGTCGTACAAGTAACAAACCAAAGCAGTCAACGCCAATTTTCACGAACGGGCACCATCCCGGTTGAACTCTTACGGCTGGAAGGATGGCCATCATCTGTTGGCCTGCTATCGCTCTCCGGCGACGACAAGTGATGCAGTTGCCTATGACTCGCTTGACCGTTGCCGGTCCCTTTGTCACCCAAAATCGTCGGCTTATATTGTCCAACAAGTGGTTTGAACCTGCGTGTCCCTCTTCTCGATGTACATGGTCTACCAGACTTCTTGTTATGTAGTGGTCAACAGGGACTATTATGGGGTATTTTGTTTCGTACCCTGGGTTTGAATTCGTCAGCCGCCCTCCAACTCTCAGTATTCGGCTGGTTGGCATAGGGTTTAGACTTTGGATACTGCTGTAAAACAGCCTGCTTTCTTTGGTGTTATCATCCATCCTAGCTAGCTCGCGGGCCTCGAACGGGAAAGCGTCTAACCGTAGTGGGCGTAGAACATCGAGTTTGGCTTGGTTCAGCTCGCCAGGTAGTATCGTCCCCACATTTATTATGTTCTGTGGTCGTGCTCCTTCCATATTTGATAGGAGTACTTTGTATCATGTCCACCAGACCACGGCTCTTAACACCTTTATCCAGGCGAGAAGTGGCACAGTTTTTCTATCAGGCTTACGCTTCCTGTGAAGTTTGTAGCCAGTAGCAGTCTTCTGGTCTCGATATCGCCATCATCAGGCTTAGGCATTAGCAGAGTTGGCCACATCTCTTTAGCTGCAGTTAGGAAGTCCGGTCCCATAGTCCACTTCCGCAACCTCTCTAGTGTTTTCAGGCCCCTTGAGCAGAAGTCGGCCGGGTTACTGGCGGACTGTACACAGTGCCATTTATCGGTCTTAGTCGACTCAGGGATTATAGTGAGTCTGTTGGCCAAGAAGGTGTTAAAGCGAGTGGTATTGTTGTTTACGTAATGAAGCACCGTGGTTGAGTCCTTCCAAAGTTTGGTTCCCAGTTTACCCGATCGAGGCATCTCCCAATCAGCGTCGTGGCTTTCACGGCCAGTATAGCTGCCGTCAGTTCCAGCATCGGAATGGACACCGTCTTCAGTGGAGCCACTGTCGCCTTTGCGAATAATATCTGACTGTGCCGCCCACCTTTTTCGTCCACCAAACAGCCTAAGGCTGCTATCCCGTAGCCTACTTCTGATGAATCAGAAAATAAATGGAGTTGAGCATCGTTTGTGCACTTGATTACTGGCAAGCATCTTTGTATTTTGATCTCACCAAATGGATTCAGACTGTGCAGTCAGTCGCGCCATCGCTTATCGTCGTCATCCTGGAGAGGTTCGTCCCAACCCGTCCCTCTCTGGCACAGCGATTGCAGCAAGCACTTTCCCGGTAACAAACATGGCGAAACGAATCGTAGGGGATCATAGAGGCTTGTGACTGATGATAGGATTCTTCTCAGTGTGAATGGTAGTTTGGGTGGGTCCAGAGTGAATAAGAATTCGTCACCCCTGGGTTGCCATTGAAGACCAAGAGTGCGCTCCGTTCGTGAACAGAATGCCAAAAGCTCTCTAGTACACTCCGTTTTCTCGGACTTCGGGATAACATTGAGCACCTCCCGGCTGTTTGAAGTCCATTTAGTGAGGTTAAATCCCCCGGCCTTTAGAGTGGCGATCGGTTTGGTCATATATAGAATATCAGTATTTGGGTCGTCCAAGGAACACAAAAAATCGTCCGCGTAGAAGTGGTCCATTGCTCTTCCTAACAAATTGCTGGCTCCGCCGAAACGCTTGAGAGTTTCCCGGAGGGCAAAATTAGTCCCAAATGGATGCACGGTCAGCCTGTACTCGTCTGGTGCGCTATTTGCGTCGCTTTAGGGCCACCAGAGAAGATGAAAGGCGTCCCTATCTTCAACAGGCATCTTCACTTGTAGAAATATTTCACGTATGTCCGTAAAGATGGCCACTTTTCCTAGCCGAAAACGACATAAATCCTCGAATAGTGGTGTTGTCCAGACTGGGCCCTGTACTATACGGTCGTTGAGTGACACACCCTGACATTTCGCGCCACAGTCGAAAACCACCCCGACCTTCCCCGGTTTCTTTGGGTTCACGACCGGCTGATGGGGTAGGTACCACCCTAAATTTGCACCGGTTACCGATGTATCAACTCCTTAAATATAACCCAAGTCTATTTTGTGTTGCGTGGCTCACATGTATCCTATCCCGAATTGTGGTTCTCAAATTAGCCTGGTTTTGAGGAAGCATAATCTCTTCAGAGCCATTTCTCGGCTGTTTGGCATAGGTTTCTTTTTGGGTCCCCACGGGACAGGAACCTCGGAACAATCTATTACATACTTAGCGTTCTCGGCTACCATTTTCAAATCCAACCTATCTTCTCGTGATAGGGCATCTCTATCAATGGCCAGGTAGGCAAATTCGGCGTTAAGACCTGTCGGGATGCCTCCTCAAAGTTCGCCGTTTTCACCAAAGTGCAGTTGATTTGGATTTGTTTGCTGCATCTTCCATCTGCACTACCATATAAAGTCCAGCCAAATATACTGCGTACTGCATAGGGTGCTTTGCGCCTTTCTATTCTCTGATCCAGGGCCCAGTGTGCTTCAGGCGCATCACAACCGACCAGCAGATCAATTCCGTTATTCTGCCACTCCTCGATCGTAACCCCGTTGAGATGCGGCCATTGAGTCAGAGTCAATTGCACTGACTGACGTGCTCCCATCGGCAGATTCTTCATGTTGAATGCTTCTAGAGTTTCTGCTTTATCGTTGTTGACCAAGGAAACGGGTTGTAGGTGCAGTTTGGTCGACTGGATGACCTGGGTGCCACTCACCGTGCTCACCATTAATGAAGGTTGATTCCCTCTGATCTCACATCTCTCTGCAAACTTCTTCCTTACTAGTGTGGTACCCGAGCCACTATCGACGAGGGCCAAAGCTCTTATAACCCCAACTGGGGTTTTCACGCCAACTGCTATTACCCCTAGGCGAATCGGCTTTTTAGTGGAGCGAGACCCTCAGCAGACCACACTTGGCTTCGGGGTTTCTTTGGCATTTAAAATCTGGCTCTTGTGTAGTGGGTAATGGTGTTTCCCATGGCATCCATCCTGATTACAACTGGGTTTCGTTCTGCAAAACGCTGCTTCCTGTAAATTGTTGGGACAGACGAAGCACGCGCCCAGTCTCTTAGCCATTTCCCTTCGTTCGTCGAAGTCTACGTTGCGGAAGCGTGGGTATTCCGCTAGGCGATGAGGCGCCCCAAAAACTTTACAGACCAACAAGTTTTCACCTTCGCGAGATAATGCGTGTGTTTGCCCATGGTTGGCTTCTACTTGGTTCTTTGGTCCACCTTTGCGTCGTCGTAATCCTAGGTAATTTGCTTGTCTCGAGCACAAGTTGACCAAAACGACTGTTTGCTGCAAGGGGCATGACAATCTATAAACTGCTTCAGGCCTTCGGTGTGGTTTCTCGCCCAAATTTACTGATCCCTTCGGCTTCCTCGGCTCACCTACCCTGTAGTTCTGCGAGTAAACTGCGCACTATGGTCTCCAATGTGTGCAGTGCGTTCAGGTCCAATCGGTCATCTAGATGATTCGATGCGATGCTGCAGTTCTGCATTTTTATCGCCAGGCGGGCTAGAGAGCCCGACTCGCCTTTGGAGCTTTTTTGTCTCTGACAGTACACCATTGATCGATTCCGGGCGACTTTAAATGGTTGTCCAAACGGGCCTTCTAGGATCTCACGTGCCCGGGTGTAACCTTCTTCGGGATCCAGCATCGAGCACCCGTCAATTGCACCTCTGGCCCTTCCACGACAGCGTTGCAGCAAATACAAGAATCTCTGTCGTGAATCGGATACTCTCCACAAAGTTCTATTAATGTTTAACGAACTTACAGTACTGTTCTGCACTCCAGTCGAATGGGGACAATTCCACTCTTGGTAAGTCAGTAGAGTGGGTTACACTGGCACAAGTCGACTTTAATCGTTCCACGGAACTGCTGGGCTAAGCTGCAGTATGCTCCGTGGTCTCCAAGGTCACCTCTAGCTCCCGCCTCTGGAGTTGATCTTTCCTGGCAGATTCCGCTTCTTCCTCAACCGGCCTAAGCTAGGTTTCCAATTCAACTGTTCTCAGTCGGTAGATATCATCAACTTTAAACTTTATACCATTAGCTGAAATACATGAAGTTGCAATGACAAGAATAGTAGACCTAGCAATGTCTGAGGAGTCAGTATCACCCAAAAATACCCCAAGGACTTGCCGGGTTACTTCCTGTCCGGCTTCAGTTTGTCTTTTTCCACTTCTTGGCATTTCTGATTGATTTCCTCCTGGTGGTTCCTAGTTGAGTACTGTAACGGTTATTCCGACTGTGAGTAACGCGTAGCCAATTCGAAACGAATCCCAAAACCAGAACAAGATTGATTCGTAGTTTCCATGGTACTGGATTAACAAGGTGCAGAATGCAACAGATCCGGCCAGACATCGTACAGGACATGACCAGTTTCTACTAGACCTGGTCATCACCAATGATTGGTTCCAAATAGATGTGGTGCTCTAATTGCCGACCCTCGGCAAAAGTGATCAAATTCTCGTTGGATTCGATTATATCGTGAAATGGCCTCCCCTTCCCTAGGAAACCAAAATTTAGAGATCCTTTAAAAGGACCAATTTTGACCAAGTTTGTGCATTTATTCGCTCCCAGCTAAATTCAACTAACCCAGGAAACTCTGCTGATGGAGTGGCAGAGAGCCTCAGGGAATTTATCTCTTTTGCTGATAGGCTATTTGTCCCCAGAATAAATCGTCCACAGACCGCTAAGCGACCCCTCCCTCGACCCATTAGGCGCATTCTAGACGAAGGCCCGCGCGTCTTAGTTAAATAGGAAGCCACAGGCCTTGTCCGTGATGCAGATTTCAGGATCATACGGAAAATATGCAAAGACAAGATTAGATCCTATCAGAATGTAGTCCAACAATCTGTACTTGATCGAGCACGGGACAATAAGACATTTTGCTTTCAGTACGTGCTCCGTCTAAGGGGCACACCTCTGACGCCATTAGCTCTCAAAGATAGTGCCGGATCTCTAGTTACTTCCCCTAGACAAGTAGCCGAGACACTCAGCTCCTACTTTCGTACAATTTTTAGCTTCATACCCATATCATCCCACCCTACCATGCATCCAATATCTCTGGCCACTACCATTAACCGCGTCACTATTCCCATTGGTGCAGTCTCACAGGGTTTCCGACGGCCCAACCAATATTGCTCCATGGGTCCTGACCTAATCCACCCCCGTATTCTCAAGGAAGCTGCGGACAAATAGGCTGCTCCTCATGCCTCGCTTTTACAGCGACGTGTTTGTAAAGGTTATTCCGACTGTGAGTAACGCGTAGCCAATTCGAAACGAATCCCAAAACCAGAACAAGATTGATTCGTAGTTTCTATGGTACTGGATTAACAAGGTATACGCATATAAATACGTACAAACCTCAACTGTACGGCCACAACGTCTAACAACGAGGACCAGAGTTCAACAAAGACCAATATCAGGTACCACCGTCACGACAGTCCAAGTTTGAATCAAAATTACGCCACCTCACGTGAGCAAAATATAAACGAATGTCGAAGTGTAGTGATTGATGCATGTTGTACTAGCTCGAGGGTCAATAAAATGAAGAGCATAGTCTCAACAATACAAGTATACGACAACGGCTAGGGAGGATTTCTGCTCATGTACTTAACAGAGTTGGCGATGGAGTTCTCCCCGATAGCTGGAAAAAAGCAGTTAACACACCCATCTATAAGAAAGGTAGTAGACATCTTGCTTCTAGTTACAGACCCACAAGCCTCACTAGCGTCATCAGCAAAATTTTCGAGGGAATTCTTAAGAGTGAGGTTCTTTCCCATCTGCATAGAAATAGGATCCTCTCCCCGTCCCAACATTGGTTTCTTCCTGGCAGATCATGCATCACCAATATGCTTACTGTCATGGATAGGCTAACGAAAGCCTATGATGATAGCCAGCTCTCACACGCTGCATTCATTTATTTCACTAAGGCCTTCGATAAGGTCCCCCATGCCCCGTTCTTTATAAGCTGCAAACATACGGGATCACATTCTCCATGTTGGCCATCCTATGCAGCCTCCTTACCGACCGCACCTTTGTGGGTAAAGTCGGGAATGTTCTGTCTCAACCCTCCCCAGTAATAACTGGGGCCCCCAAAGGTCGGTCTTAGGTCCCGTTCCTTTCTTGATCTACATGAACGATCTTCCGACAGCCCTTCCTGCGAACATTGCCATGTTCGCAGACGACGTAACCCTCTTATTTTCAAGCGTTGAAGATCTGCAAATTGCATCTGACGAAACAAAACGCTGGTCCGAGGATTGGAACCTGCCAGTTATTGATGACAAATGCGTGAGCATGTCTTTCGGTAGAGACTGGTCACAAGTCTTTCATTAACGGAGTAACCACACTTCCTAGGGTTGATCGACACAAGGTGCTCGGTTTCAGGTTAGATGGTAACTTGTCCTTATTTTATCATTACCAACTTGCGAGCAAGTCTGCCTTCCGAGTTCCAAACATGATTCGAAGGTCCTTCCCGCGCATACCTAAGGGTGATGTCCCCATAATTTTCGACACGTATATCCGACCCCTGCTGTCATACGGGAGTCAGATAGTGCACTCTGGTCTTGTCCGAAACCGTGAGATCCTAAAATGAGTTCGGATGGCCTCCACCAAAGCCGTGGGGGGTTTATCCCACCTGCTTTATCCCGTCCGCCTCTCACTCCTCAGTCTCCATCCCATGGACCTAAGAAGGGTAAGAGGTGATCTGTTTTTGATGTTCCCCTTTTTCAATGATGTCAAAGCCATTTCTCCTTCTCCGTCTGTCCGGCCCATCTTCTCCCCGTGGTCACAACAGAAAAGTTTTCAAACCCAAGCCAAGCGCTTTACTAGGGAATAACGTTTTTAGCTATGGGGCTATTATTCCATGAAACGCACTTCCGGAAGATATTGTTCTCTCGCTGAACAAAACTATCTTCAAGAAAAAGCCAGACCTCTACCTGGGTCTCTCTCAATAATTTCTCGTCAAAAAAACAAAACAGATGTCTTTTATTGCATATATGTTCATGAATGTCGCACCCCCACTCCGCCTAAGGCACTGTCCACAGTGAGACACTGCATGATGTTATGTGTATCTTATTTTCCCTGCCACCCCAGAACCCCCCCCCCGCTTCTTTTCACTCTCGTTTCAGCTAAATGAATACGACAGACGATCAAAGATTTCCTCAAGAACCGGGACAATTAAGCTCAGAGCCTCGAACCCGTGTGGTACATCAAGACGTCCGGGAGCCGGAGGTATTCGTACCTATTTGCATGGCTATTGTACAACCTTAATTAGAAGGTAGCGTGCAGGCTTGGTCACACTTCTACAAAAAGGACGCCGCCTGCCTCGAGAAAGCCCAACGTCTCGCCACGCGAATGGTTGAAGGGCAGAGGAGTAAGACTTACGAGCAGAGACTCTGTGACCTGAATCTTTTCTCGTTGAAAAGGAGGAGACGTCGAGGGGATCTCATAGAAACATTCAAGGTAATGTAGGGCATTTCTGGCCTTAGACCAGATAGTCTATGCCAAGTGGCCGTAGATTCCAGAACAAAGGGACATGAAAAGAAGTTGATAAAAGCCCGAGCTAGGTTGATGGCTAGATCGCACTTCTTCAGCAACAGGGTTGTGAACGGTTGTAACGGTCTGCCTGGTGGAATGGTAGATCTGCAGACCGTCCAATCCTTCAAAGGTGCCCTAGATCGCAAGTGGTACGAGATACTTCCTCGTAGTGAGCCTTGAGTATATCAACTAGATGGATGACGGGTAGCACAGTAGTACTTCTGGAGTATGTTTTACTTGACTTCTTCGCTCATTGCATACTGTCTCGGTGAACGCTCACGATGCATAATGTCTCTCGCAGTTGCTGTGCGATGAGGTTTTCAGTTTCCCTCTCATTTTTAGTGGGGATTTGACGAAATACCCTCGGCAGTGGTGGGCGTATAATTGGTTTGCATACCATCGAAGGAATTCTGGAGGCTCGATTGGCCGTGGCCATTACCTGTCCTGTGCAAACTGAACTGAACTGAACTGAACTTGTAGTATTGCCGAGTAGTGTTCGGTGTTTTTTGAGGCGATCTTTCCTCGCTTCTAGTCTTTCTTTTTGTTTTTGTTTTTTGTGTTAGCGAGATTTACCTGCTAGTGTCAGAGTGCGCATTTTGTGTTTGTGTAAAGAGCACTTGAGTTGTTTTCGCCCTCGTTTTTTCGGTATGACACGCGTTTCCGACCCGTGTCTAGCACCCAAGTGCGGAAAACGTGTGGTTAAGGGTATAGAGAGCGAGATATGCAAGAGATAGGCTCACCCAAGTTGTTCAGGGATAGCAAAGGACATCTTTGTCCTTCATAAACAGAACCCATTGGCTGAATGGCTCTGTGCCCCTTGCAAGGAGGCGGCCAGTCTGGCCTTTAAACTGCAGGCCCAAGGGCAGGACCAAAGCCCACCAAGTAGTACCTCAGTTGTAAGCCCCAAACCACCGCAAGCAGGTTGTAGTAAGTCGTTTGCGGAAGTAGTATCAACACCCGAGAGGACAATCATCAGAGCGAATGGACCAGTTCCGGGAGCTTGCCAGGCAGTCGTTGCCTCAACTCCTTTCAAGCAGACCGACGAGGGCCAGTGGACGGAGCAGAAACCGAGAAGGGCAAGGCAGGTCAAAAAGAAGAGCGACTGTAATAGAGCGAAATATGGGTTGGCTAGGGTGGATAACCCTGCTTTTCTGGTATTGGAAAACAAGGTGAAGGACCTGCAGAGGCAGATCTTGTCGATGGGCAGGGTCTCAAGCCACAGGCTTTTGATCCTAAACCAGGAAGAACCCTTTATAAGGGAATCGAAAGCCAGGAGGGATATAGACAGGAAAAGGGTCTGCGACATACTGCGAATCGCAGGTGTTCCGTACCCTCCTACTCTAAAAAGGGTGCACAGAGTGGGGACATGGAAATCACCACTGGGGAACAAAGGCGAACTTCGTGCGAGACCAACCCTAGTGGAGTTCGCTGATGAGGCTACCCGGGATAGACTACTGGCGAGGGCAGAAATAGTGGTTCAGATTACCAAGGGCAGATACCACATTGTGCCGGACGAGCATAGGGTAAGGCCTGGTGGTCTAGCCCCGGGAGGTAACCTTGCTCGACCAGCCAGGGCGCTGGTGAGAAACCTAAAAGTTCAGCGGAATGCCGAACTCGGCTCCCAGGCCCCGACCCCGACAATAGTAAAAAAGCCACGAGCGGGGTCGGAAATAGTTGTAATTGAAGATGCGCTGGAAGACGAGAATTGGCAGTACTGCCCGAAGGTAGATGACAGCGCGACCCCTGCCAGTCTGGATGTTGTCGCGACTCCTATAGAGATGGATTGGGAGTCGTTGGAAATTCTGGACCATCAGCCGGCTTCATGCACCCCAGTGGGGACATCCGAAGCAAAAAACGTGTCATCATCTCAGGCGTTGCGCCTGAGAAACAGCAGGAGTGAGTAGCAAGAGACACCTAGGCGACGGAGCAAACGCGGTGGTGTTATATACTAATGCGTGTAGTATTAGAAACAAATGGGCGGAACTCGCCAAAACCGCTGACGAGCAGAAAGCGTCAATAGTTGCCGTCACGGAAACGTGGCTTTCTGAAGAAGACCATGTGCCAGGCCTAATAAGTAACGGTTTTGCAGTCTACAGTCAGGATCGGGAACAGGATCGCCTTGGTGGTGGAGTAGCCATCCTCGTTAGGTCAGGTGCAAACCACCTTGAGTCCCAGACCAAGATGTGCACTCGCAATTACCAGCTATGCGCCGTTACGATCATCCCTCCATGCAGAAGGGTTAACGTCGTCTGTGTCTACAGGGCACCAAGCACTAACCACGAAGAGGACGTTTGTTTGCTGCGGAATTTGACTGAACTAGTTAAGGACGCACAAAAGACCCTCATAGTGGGTGACTTCAATCTCCCACACATCGACTGGGTGGCTGAGGTCTGCGTGCCGGGATCGGAGGAGCAAACCTACTTAGAATGGCTGCATGATAATGCGTTTCATCGGCATATTAGGGAGAATACCAGATATAGGACTGGATGCGTTCCATCCTTGGTGGATCTAGCTATAACGAACTTCCCCAACGATGTGGCTGGACTGCATTATTGTGCACCGCTGGGAAAGAGTGACCACGTGTGTGTCAAAATAGTCCTATGCACGCCGCAACCGAAGGTACCCTCGAGGCTGATTAGGAATTTCGGTAGTATGGACATAGATAGGCTTCGTAATAGGGCGATGGGTTTGACCTGGGACACGCCAGAGGAGGCTACTGTCGGAAGCGCTGGCAGGCCATAAAGGGATCCCTGACTGCCCTACAGGAAGAGTTCGCACCCTTAAAACGAAGGAGTGGGGAGGGCAAACCCATGTGGTGGAAGGCTGAAATAGCCAAGGCCAGCAGACGTAGAAACCGCTCTTGGAACCAGTACAAAGCTTCCGGCAGTCAGCTAGCCTGGAACCGCTATTCGAGACTGAGAAACGAGACCGTAAGCCTTTTGAGAACTTCCAAGCGGGAATTTGAGCTCAAATTGTCCCAGTCTGTAAGACAACAGCCGAAGAAGTTCTACAGCTATGTACAGTCTAAAGGCTCAACAAGAAATGCCGTAGGTCCGCTATCCACTAGAGACTACTATACTGTCACTGATGACCAGGGCAAAGCAGACGCTCTGGGGGAAACTTTGGTAGTGTACATAGGAAAGATAGTGGGGTACGAGTAGATCTGGCTCTGGTGCATCCTCCTCAGTTAAACTAGCTAGATCTCTCAGAGGAATGCGTGCGTAAGTACATACAGGAATTGAACAGCCACAATTCAGCGGGCCCAGATGGCATTCATCCAGCTATCATCAAGCCGTTGGCGGATATCATAGCTCCATCGGTATGCAGACTGTACAGATCCACGTTGGACCAGGGTAAGCTGCCTCAGGACTGGAAAGTCGCGGCAGTCGTGGCAATACATAAGAGTGGGCCTTAGTCGGATGTTCAGAACTACAGGCCGGTAAGCCTAACTAGCATTCTATGTAAAGTCCTGGGGAAGATCATCCGTGCCCATATCTGCCAGCACTTACTGCAGCACTCCATGCTAAGCCCGGCACAGCATGGATTCCTGGAAAATAGATCTTGCCTGACCAATCTCCTGTGCTTCTTAGATGAAGTAACTCGACGACTGGACGAAGGTAAGCAAGTTGAGGTATGCTACCTCGACTTTAGCAAGGCGTTCGACTCCGTTAATCATCGTCTTTTGCTATGCAAGATGGAGACTTTCGGTGTAGGTGGGCCAGTATATAGGTGGCTGGAGGACTTCCTCTCCCGCAGGACGTTTTACGTCAAAGTGGAGGACAGGTGCTCCAGTTTGGTGAACGTCACCAGTGAGGTACCTCAGGGATCCGTCCTAGGCCCGGTCCTATTCTTGTTATTTATTAATGACCTAGCATCCACTCTCCAATCGCCCAGCTTTATTTTTGCGGATGATGTGAAGATTGTTGGATCTAAGGGTAGGGCGGACTTGGGCAGGGAAATAGGTACCGTCCTGAACTGGGCATACAAGTGGGACTTACCTCTGAACGCTCAAAAAAGCCATTTGTTGTCAAGAGCAACAGAGAGCCCAACTGTCGCTCATGATCAAGGGCTGTTCACCGTAGAGGCAGCCAGTAGGGTTGAAGACCTGGGGATCATCATGAAAAGTGACTTCAAATGGTCGGAGCAGTGCAACGCTGCTGCGCATAAGGCAGTGGTGGGTGTATAATTGGTTTGCATACCATCGAAGGAATTCTGGAGGCTCGATTGGCGGTGGCCATTACCTGTCCTGTGCAAACTGAACTGAACCGAACTGGACTGGCGCTCTTTTAAATCGGGGGTGCGGCCAACAGTTGTCGGGCATCTGGCTGGTGTTGTAACGCGATAACGAAAGCATCCACGGCACAACGGAAACGACGACAACGACAACGAAATTGAACGCGGTTCGACACAAGAACAAACGGGCAGGGCCGCTGGATCTGCTGGATGTAGCGCTCTTCCGCGGGGGTTTCACGTACATGATCTGCAAAGACATAGAAAGGATGGAAACCTGATAGGCCGAAGCCCAGTAAGTTTATACGCAGGTACCAACAATTACATCTCCTCTGAAGTTAGTGTTGGTACCTGCTTACACACTCACTGGGCTTCGGCTCACCAGGTTTTCATTCTTTCTATCCCTTCACAGGTCGTGTATGTGAAACCTTCACGGAAGAGCACTGCATCCAGCACATCCGGCGGCCCTGCGTGTCTGTGTCCATGTCAAATCGCCGTCATTGTCGTCGTTTTCGTTGTGTCGTGGGCGCATTCGTAGTCGAGTTACGGGTGTTGTCTTGAGGACTATCCTTCCCAACGGAGCCGTTGCTGGTACTGCCACGGGATCCCACACTCAGTGGACACAAGTTCAAGCTCTCTAAACCGAAAGCATTGAAAAACATAAGAGAAAATTTCTTTGCGTGCTGCGTTGTCAATCCATGGTAAGCACTTCCGCCTGAGGTGGTGTCTGCCACGTCGGTGGCAGGCAAGGTTGGACCCTTGCTGGCCTGATGTGTTCCCTGAGTGCATTCAAGTCTACATCATTCAGTGAAAACACTGAACGCAGCGCCCTTCCATCTTCTGTCACCTTTTCCCACCAGTATTGCACCTACCTCTGACTCTCCACCCCTTCTCCACCATACCCCATCTTGTTCTCCTTATTCCCCAGCGTACCGCTAGTAACACTTTATAAAAGCACTGCCTGTATTTGTGACGCTCTTTGAGGGAACCAGACTTGTAAAAAGACCCAGTTCATAACCGTGGGACTGCTACATTCTCCCGACAGCGAATTGACTTTGAACCCTTTTTTATCTACCGAGTAAGCAACAGAAACAACGCAAACAAGTCGCAGCCCGGTGGGATTCATCTCGACGCTCAGTGGTGCAAAAATCTGGTGTTTTATTGGCTTCAGCCTCAAGTCCTGTGACCTGATCTGAGGTCTTAAAGTCTTGAAGTAGTGCACGGGTATAAGGCTGAAGCCCAAAAGTTTCCGGATCTTATGATTATCTTGCTCTCTGAATGTCACCGGTGGGCTGTAAGATAGTTCACTGGACAATAGGGCAATGGGAGAAAGGAGGGGGGTTCATACTACAAATCTTTACAGTGTCTTACATCTGGTATTGCCGGCGAACTGGACCATAGACCACTGGACAATGCGAAAGGGTTCGAGATACTAGTCGTGACCGCATTTTGCTTCTCGTATTGCCGGTGATCCGGAAAACGAATCACTGGACAGTGGGAGGGGGCATTCCGTTCAGCTTAAATGGCGCAAACGAGCGGAGCGCACGGTTCAAAAGCCCCACTGTTTGATGTCCAGATTTTCCATGCGGAATCGTTTATGCTACTCAAGCTGAAAGGACTGCCACGAAACTGAACCCTATTCCACTATCCAGCGATCTATCCTTCAGACAACCGGCAATACAGGACGCATAATGCTGTCAAAACCAGTGTCCTGAACCCTTCCGCCTTATCCAGTGGTTTATCTTCCAGTTCGGCGGTAATACTGTATGCAGGGCACCGTCAGGATTTGTACTTTGAGCTTTCCCTCTTTTTGATTGCTTTATTATCTAGTTAACTATCTTCCAGCTCACTGATGACATTCAGATAGCAAGATAATTACAAGATCCGGGAGCATTTGGGCTTCAACGTCGTACCCGTGTACTGCTTCGAGACTCTGCATCCAGCACACCCGACGACCCTGCTTGTCTGTGTCCGTGCTGAACCGCCACCGTTGTTGTTGTCGTCGTTTCCGTTGTGTTTCGGGCGCGTTCATTGCCGTGTTGCAGGGTTGTAAAAGTTCTGGAGTGCCCAGGGTCTAATTAGGTTCAGTTGTACGTAGATGCTCTGAACCAGCGGCACGTAGCATTGGACTTTCTCCTGAACCTGGCCAGATGCTCACGTCTGATAGACAAAGAATCCAGCGGAACACGTGATTTGAATCCGGACAACTGCATATTGTAGCAGCAAGTAGCATCGTCATGTTTAAACGACGGCTGAATGACTACTGAAATGAGGTTTACCTAAATTACGACTAACCAAATGAACATTCCCTCATCTTGTCCTGTATAACCCCTCCTCTCCATTCCTTTCTTTCTTTTCTATGACACAATGGATGGTTTCCCGTCACAGCAAAATAGAGCATACCACACCCTTATTCATTCAGTTATACGCACGGGGGATTCTCTGACGTAAGGATGACAGCTAGTTGGGTCAATGAGCCTGTCTGTCCAGCGCGACTACGGGTTCTTCGGGAGCGAAAATGCCTTTCATTCTCTCCCTTGCAGCCCATCATTGAAAAATAAACATTTAGATCACCTGGCTGTCGAAGTACAGCGGTAACTTTGCAGCCCCCGAGTGCAAGAATCTGAACGTACACTGGCCAAAGCCGCAAGCCCTGTGACCTGACCTGATCTGATCTGAACCCGGAACTAGTGTCCCGGAAATTCGAGGTCGGGGACTTCGGTGTGATCGTTACAAGCAATTTTGAACCCTCAGCTCAACGTCTGCAGGCTACTAACAAGACAAATAAGGCCATGTACCAGCTACGCATAACTTTAACATCAAGGATACTGCTGCCGTTGTACAGTTCAGTTCAGTTCAGTTTGCACAAGACTTTCTGTGGCTAGAGCCGGTCGTGTGCCCAGATGGTTTTGTTGTCTGTGCGTTTCCGTAGCTCCCAACAGGGCGTGTTTTTCGTCTTTTTCCGAAAAGCAGAATTCCTGTGCAGTACCGATTTCAGTAGAGAAAAGAGGAGAAACAATGAGCGTATTATCTCTGGCCCTAAGTCTGCCTAGTATGCTTCGAGGTAGTACTGCCTCCCAACACTCGCCCACTGCTTTTTTGAAAGTATTTATTTTTGTTGTATTTACAACTTTCTGGGTGCTTATTCCAAAGGAGTATCACCCTTTGTTGTACACAACCCGCTTGTAAGATCGGTTCGCGACCGTTTCCCGTACACTCTTTGATGTTTTTTTATTTTATTTGTCGAAATGACATTTTTCGTAATTATGGGGCACGAGAGTTCGACAAACAGATCGCACAGCATTCGCGTCACTGACTTATTTTCTGGGCCATTTCGTTCAACGTCTCAGCAATCGTCGTCACTGGGGCCTCAGCCAGGGAAGCGGGAAGCCAGTGCTGATGCTAGTTTCTTTATACCCACACGCCAAATCATAGCCTGACCGCCAAGTCGCTTCTTTCAGCCTCGCCCGGTATATGAGAATAGATCACGAAAAGTTAGACGGTGGAAAGCATTCGAAGAGCGTGACCGGACCACCGGAGGCGGTGTAAGGTGATCATTTCGTTAAGAGGGCAGCTCTCTGTGCCTAACACAACGGTGCGAATCTTCATTACTCACACGACGTTCCCATCAGACACATGCAATGCCTCGGAGATATCGGTTGTCGAGCACAGAAAGGTGCCGAGTATCCTCAGCGCGAAGTGCCCAGATCTCGCAGCCGTAGAGTGAAACACCACGAACCGCAGCGATGTACACCCGTCCCTTAAGATAAAGCCGGGTGTCACGGCGATGCCACAGGTGTCGCAGTTTTGCGGAAGCTGCTCTGGTTCTCGCCATTCGTGAACCGATATCCCCCCCAACATCACCTTCAGCTGTTATCAAGCTCTCCAGGTTTTTTTTTATTACATGCCTACGCATGAGTGCAGTGGAAAGGGCATTTAACCCATAGCTACCAAGGCCCAATGCACTATAGGGGACAACCCGCAACCACCCTCTGAGACTTGGAGTGGCGGAGAACCACGTAAGGTCCCAATAGGTCAGGTGTGGTAACGATCCGGACGACAGTGGATTACTGTCTACCACCAAAAGTTGTCGACTAACCCAAGCTGATCACCACAAAGGGTGAATGCAGGCACAGGCTCCCTCCAGTCTCGCAAAGTACTTTCCGCTTGGAAGGGGCAAAGTGTATTCCATATCTGGATACCTCAGTCACCATGCGGTCCAAGGCGTGTTGTATTGCCTGTGCTTTGTCACTCAGCAAGGCGATATCATCGGCACATTCCAAGGTAAAGACTATTCCCTGGGAGGAATTCAACTCCACCCTTCGTAGAAGACCAGACAAGGCATTCCGTAGAACATGCTGTATGGGAAAATTGAAGAGAAACGGGGATACAGGGCAACCTTGTCGCACTCCAGTAGAGACAACAAAGCGAGGTGGAAGCTGGCCATGTGCCTTAACATGGCTTGAGGTGTGACGATACAATTGCTTGAGGATTGGTACCTACTTCTCAGGTAGTGCGTTTCCCCATTTGAGAGGAGTAGCACCTATGAGTTGGTAAACTGTCGTACCCCTTGGGGTATCTTCCATCTCCTTGGTCTCCATCACCTGCCTAACTCTCACCTGTGGCTCCACAAAGCTGAGGCATGCGTCAGCGGCCACACCCCGGCAAACCGCTCGACAGGCGGGCCAAACCAGGTTGAGGGTAACCGAGGCCTAAAAATCTCGGTGAGACGACGCCGAGCATGCGAAGGGGGATACTCCTGCATAGACGGAAGAGATCTGTTGGATCCAACGGCTACCAAGGAAATACGTTCAATCAACAGGGTTGCATGGACCCCTGAGTCTAGGTTACTCCTACCGAATGGCTAACGAACCCCTAGAGAGCCACCGGCAACCATGCACCAAGATCACTAGGACGCCTTGGGCATCCCGGATTGGTGGACCACCATCCAAAAGGCGTATGAATCGCTCCCTCGATCACCGGCTCCCAACACAAAAACCTCCTGTTACCCGACAGGTAGCACTTCATTGTGCACGGATTAGAGTTGCTACCTCGAACGAAAGGCCGAGTGGCGCTGGGGACGCCACTTTGTATCAAACTCCCAAAACTATTCATGAAAAGTTCCCTCACACACATCGCTCATGCTACGGCGTCCTCGGTAAACGACGCGCCCCGTGTTTTCTCCGCGGTCGTGGTGACAAGTATGCTAGCTGGGGGCCTTAAGACGCGAAATCACATCTAAATCGCCTGCTGAAATGTGAGAACACTCCTGGACGTCGGAAGCCAAGCCACCACTGCACGAACGCTACATGACTACCTCATCGAAATAGCATTTCTCTCCGAAGTTCGGCTGCCGAATTCTGCAACCCGGTGTATAAAGATTCTTGGAGTAGACGACAGTTACCACCTCTATCATAGTGGACCCACGGACAGCTCTGGTATCCATAGCGCCGCGATAACTGTCAGCAACAAGGCCAACAAAACACTGCTTTCATGGAACCCCACATCCCCTCGGATCACCCTAGCTCGTTTTCGCGCCCCACCCTTGAACGTATCGGTTGTTGCGGTCTATGCCCCGACAGTTGCAGCCAAAGAAGCTGCGAAGGACGAGTTCTACAATAGGCTACAAGAGGTGATAAACAGCGTCCCGAAACGCGACATTCTCCTGATTCCGGCAGACTGGAACTCCCGCACTGGTCCCTCCACCCAAGCAACTAAACACATTTTGGCGAAATATGGTATCGGACAGCAGTGCAGCAGTGGTGAACGCCTCGTCAACTTTGCAGACTTTAACAGCCTAGCCGTCATCAATGCCCGCTTCCAACATCCCAAGAATCACTTGCTGACGTGGTACTCCAACGGCGGCCACAGCGCATCAGATCGACTACATCCTCGTGCGATCACGCTGATCATCTTCGATTGAAGATTGTCGGTCCTACCGAGGCGCGGAGACGGGCAAGAAGAATGGTACCGACCACAGCCTCGTCCGTGCACGCTTCAAGATCCACTCAGCTAATCGCCTCAAAAACTGTACCCCGAGGCGGATTAACAGCGGCGTTAGGATCACCGAGAAAGCGCCAAGCGGTCTCAGACTCTATTGCCTCTCATCTAGCCACCAAATTCATAGGTGGAGGAAAAGTACACGTGGAAGATTGGTGAACTTCACTAAAGGCGTCGGTCCAACAATCCGCTTTAGACAAACTGGGATTTACGCGACGACGACAGGAAGACTGGATCTCAGGGGCTACTCTCCAATTAACCGAAAGGGCCAGAGATGCCCGCCTAAATGGTCACAAAGACTTCCGTGATATCGGACGAAAAGCCACCCGCTCGGCCAGAAGCCACCGCAACAACTACTGGACCGAAATCACGGAAACCATGGAGACTGCGCTCGACTGCGGGGACTTCTCAAAGCTCTTCCGTCTAATCCACACTGCATCCGGTAAGCGACAGTTGACATAGCTCCTCCTTCGCGATGCTACCGGGCTGCTCTTTCTGAACGGGCCAAAAAAGATGCAGAGATGGGCCGAACTTTTCGAATGTCTGTTGGACCGTCCCGCATCAAGCTCTGCTTACCAAATCCCAGCAATCCAGAGCGAAGGCTATGACGGTAATAACAACCCACGGAGCTGAGACGAAATCACCGATGTAATACTCAAGCTGAAGAGCCGGAAATCCCCTGGAGAAGATGGCATCACACCGGAGATATATAAATCATGCTTTTTTACATTACTCGAGCCACTCCACACCCTGCTTTGTTCAATCTGGGAAAAGAACAATTCCCAACGGACTTCGGGACCTCAGTTCTACTTCCTGTTCCAAAGAAAGGCGACAGGACCGTGTGCGAAAACTACCGTGGCATCAGTTTAATCGACGTGACCGCCAAAATATTCTCCGTACTTTTGTTGAACGGCTTCTCGACGGTGCGGGACGCTCGCACGCGCCCTAATCAAGGAGGCTTCCGCCGTAGCAGAGGATGCGTGGACCAAGTATTCACCCTCCGCCGAGTATTGGAACATCGGTATAAGTTTCAGCAACCGACTGCAGCTTGTTTTATTGATTTTCAGGCTGCCTTTGACTCAGTTGGCAGAGAATCGTTGTGGACTACACTGCAAGCGGATGGAATGCCCCAGAATCTTCTCAGTCTCATGAGGTCGTACTACACAAATACCCGCGTGAGAATACGCATCTAAGGAAGGGAGTCCAGCGAGTTCTCCCTCAATTCCGGTGTTAGACAAGGCTGTCCCCTGTCGCCAGTGCTGTTCAACTACGCCATAGACTGGATAATGCGTCAGGCGTTCACTGATTAACCTGGTATTCAGCTGAGCACCGATGTTTTACTCACCGATCTAGAATTCGCAGACGACATCATCATCCTTGGATATAGCCCAACTACCTTACAGCTGGTTCTCAGTCGCGTAGAATCTTTCGCGAAATCCATGGGACTAGAAATCAATAGGTCAAAGACCAAGATCCTTTCGACTTGCCCTGGACAATCCGCTCTCCCGATATACTTGAACGGCAAACATATTGAGCACGTCCCGGCGTTCAAATATCTGGGCTCTACGATTCTCCCAAACGGCCAAGCCAAAGATGAAATCAAGTTGCTCATTGACAAGGCCAGGTCTGCGTTTCTTCAGCTTCGCAATGTACTCTGGGCGCGAAAAGAAATCAGCCTCCGGACCAAAATTCGCGTCTTCCGGGTCGCTATCCGCCCAATACTGATCTACGGCTGCAAGACGTGGCCACTACGCGTGGAAGACATCAGAAAGCTGGAATTGTTTGACCATTGGTGTCTGCGACGGATACTGAAAGTGGTGTGGCACGAAAAGCTTTCAAACGAGATAATAAGACAACGGCGCTTTGACATCGAAAAGCTGTCAGTGTTCCTCCAACGCCGACGATTGAGGTGGTTTGGACATGTCCTGCGACGTCCGGACCCAGAGATGTCAAGACAGTACCTCGCTCCTGTTCCATGCCCAGGACAGCGCTCTCGCTTCGGAGGACAGTTGAAGACATGGGTCAGTACCACCAAATCGGACGTTGAGAGATTAGGACTTCATGAAGCCGGCTCATCCTCTCGCAGGAGCTGGCCACATAAAAGTAAAAGTAAGTAGTTCGTTTCCCAACAAGCAATCCTATAGTGAAGTCCTATCGATGGAGTCGAAGGCCGCGCGAATGTCCAGGAGTTTTATGATCACCGGTCTTTGGAGAGTGTGACGATGCTCTTGCGCATAGATTCAGCAGAAATCCAGGGTCTCGCGGCACGACGAGACAGGCGACAACTTACTAGGTTAGCGGAATGCAAAGTATTCTTGACAAGCGGCCAGTGGTGGTTTGTTATCAGGTTGGGTTATATCTAGCTCTTTAGCCAGCGCGTTTTTGAAGACGAAGTGGTTCGGAAAACGTATCGCAGTCTGACCGTCACATCCCCGTGGTGGTTTTTCCACCAGTGTGAGGACAAAGGCGAACGCCCGGCGCTGTCCATCGGTCTGGCTGATATTCAGTCTAGAGATGGCTGAACCCTGATTCCGAACCAACCATAGACGTCGTACGAGGCATACAGCACCTTGGTCACCGGTGTCTGTGGCGAAGGGTCTATTGGGCACCCAGGATGTTTGGCCTCATCTGAACTAAAAAAAATCAGTCGCCGGCCCGCAGTGGCTTACGAACCCCACACTTCGTCCCGCTGCCTTACAGGCTGAGCTCTGGACAGCTAAACGCTCCGTTTTTGGACCCCTAAGAAAACCATCTTTCTGGCCTGGGCAACCTGGCAGTATTGTGGCCGCAAACAAATAATGGAGTCAGACTCCATCTACCCCTTCCTCCCTGCTTGTACCATGTTTTGTTTGGCACACAGCCTCCAGGTTCTCTAATGCACTTATTGAAATGACTGGGGAGTGTGGCAGGGAGTCTGAAGGCAAAGAGGAAAAACGGAAAAAAGTAAAACGATTTTGAAGTGGACTAGAAGTAACAGTGATAATAGCTTCAATGAAAGGGAAACAGTCAAATGAAGCAGCCAGTTGAAAAGATACTTCACCGTGCTAGGACTCCATCCACAACGCCACACACGAACCAACCTTTGCTACAGATTCAGCCTGAATCCAGAATAGGTTGATAACTAGTTATGTTGGATGAATGTAGGCAAATTGTTGTGACGTGCGTGGAAGGCAGGTCCCTGCACTCTTTTGCGAAGAATGTCACTCGTACTGAAGCACCCTCTTCCCTTAATTGCAGGCACGCATTAGTTTGTACTAAGTTGTCTATGTGCTTCGACGGGCGCTCCAAACGCATGATATAATGACGGCTATATATATATATATATATATATATATATATATATATATATATATATATATATATATATAGCCGTCATTACATCATGCGTTTGGAGCGCCCGTCGAAGCACATAGACAACTTAGTACAAACTAATGCGTGCCTGCAATTAAGGGAAGAGGGTGCTTCAGTACGAGTGACATTCTTGTATTTAACCCCGCCGTTTTTGGCTTTTGGCGATGTGGTCGATCTTAGTCCCGAGCTGAATCGAAGAGGGCGGACGCTACATGACCTATCGGCGACCTCAGCGCCTGAAGTTCGTATAAGCCAGGAACAGGCGATGGTCTGAGAACAGAACCAAAATTCAATTCCCTTTTTCCGGGCGACAGGAATCTAGCCCAAAAGTGTCTCCCAAATGCGCCTCGTTCGATGACAGCCGACCAGTTCTAGCAATCGGACCTCCTGCCGGAATCAATATCGACCCGGCTTACTTTATGTGAGAGGTCTTGAAGCTTTCGGTTAAAGTTATCTTTGATTGCATTTGGACTACAGTCGGTGAATGCGTACGCCGAAACGACAAACAGATTATGTTTATCGGAGCGGCGACTGATTACTTTACCCGAACTCTTGAGTCTTAGTGCGCATAAACGACTGTCGACTGGAGTCCAGTCTAGCAGCACCGCTTCAACTCTTTCGTCGAGAGCAGTGCCAACACCAACAAGACTAGAGGCCGCAGCCTCAATGTCTCCAGAAAGGCGTAAGTGAAACTTCGCGAAGGGATTAAGTTTGGGCGTCAATCGTATGATGGGACTGGAGTCTTGAATGCGACGCACATCGATGGCAAGGGATTCAAGCGTACGAGCTAAGTCTACCTGTTGTTCTACACGCATCAGGGTTCGCACGTTGAACGTCGTTAGGTTAAGTGAGCATTGAGGACGAAGGAGGACATCAGCTGGTGGTAGCGGGTTCGGCGAGGCTAGGAACTTAGTTGAAGAAGAAGGAGATAGAGAACATAGCCCAGATTCCCACCAGTGGCACTGCAGCAGATACGGCCGACTGATGGTGATAAAAGATCGAGGAAGGGGAGTTGAGATTAGAAAGTAAGCTTTTATGTACGGTGTGAGAGCGATCTGGACTGCTGTACCACTTGGTTGCCCAGTTTATGGTAGGCACTTTTATTCCGTGATGCATTTCTAGTCTTTGCGCAGCCAAGCGCGTCTTGCAAGGCGGCAGCGTTGGTTCAGCGGAGCCAATGACTAATGGTATGGTTGTTGCCTCATCTGGTAATCTCTGGGAGCCAGTGATTGGTTGCTCAGTTCATTTGCCCTTCGAATGGAGCTAGACATCCCGGGAGCCCCGTCCGCCAGATGCCGGTGAGCAGTGTTGTACACCTCATACGCCACCCGTGGCTGGTTTGGAATCAGGGTTTACCCCCCCCCCCCCCCCCTAGAATAACGATCAGTCAGCCAACCCGGTGTAGATCGCCAAGCGTTCGCTTTCATCCTTTTACTTTGGTGGAGACACCTCCGCCACGAAAAGGCGGCTAATGGGGCTTCCTCAACAGAGGCTGCTTGAGACGCGCGGTCATTTGAAAGCACTTGGAGAGGTGTTCAGGACGGAGGTTGAGCACCCAACCATACTGAGGTACTGTGTTAGGAACTATGATGCCCTCGCCACTCTCGTTCGCAGCAGTAAAGGTTCCGACATTGTAGTGCTAGCTGGTGACTTCAATGCACAAGTTGGCAAACTCAGTGTGTCAGAAGCCTGTTTAGGTGGGCGTTGTGCTTTACCCGCTGAGCGCACAGATAACGGGGATAGACTTCTCCAGTTTTGTGCAGACAATCGATTGTTCTTGTCTAGCACAAATTTCCGACACAGCTCGCGTCGCACAGCGACATGGCGCTCTAACTCTACAGGTACTTTTAGTCAAATTGACCATATCGCCGTAAGCTACCGGTGGCGCAGTTCTGTTCAGAACTGTAGATCTTACTGGTCCACGTACGTAGAGTCGGACCATGCCGTAGTTTTAATGCGATTATCTCTCCAGCTCCATGGCCATCGTCGCAAACCGCAAACCCGATTAGCCGTGCAACGTTTGTGTGATCCAGACGTTTGCACCCGTTATGAGCAGAAGTTAGCACATGAGCTAGGATCCACGGAGAACAGTAATGTAGATGAGCATTGGTCTCATATCAAACAGGCGATGCACGTTGCAGCAGGTTTTGCCTGTGGTCCTGGATCCGTTGTCCATCAAAGACACTGGATCTCGCAAGAGTCGCTGAGTATAATGGAGCAAAAGCGTCAGCTTTCGAACCGTAAGGAGATGAATAAGATGCGGAGAAAGCTGCAAAGACAAGTTACGCGAAGCCTTAAGAAGGATCGCGAAAATTGGTGGGTGAAGGTAGCCGAAGAAATGGAAGTGGCAGCTGCTTCAGGTAACAGTCAAAGACTGTTCAAACTTATTCGTGACACCAGTGGACGGCGAACTCAGGTCAGTGAAGCGATTTGCAGTAGGAATGGAGAACCCATCCATAACAAACAGCAAAGGCTTGACCGATGGGCCGAGTACTTCAAGGAACAGTTTAGCTGGCCGCACGCTAGTGTAGTTACTCCCGTGTCAACAACTGTGACTTCTTGGGTGGTATCACTTGAGCCCCCATCAGAAGTAGAAGTAGAGTCATGTATTCGGTTACTAAGGCGGGGGAAAGCGGCAGGTCCCGACGAACTTCCTCCAGTTCTTTTCAAACTGGGTGGTGAGGCGTTGATAAAATCACTTACCGCCTTGCTCCGTGACATTTGGAACGCGGAGCGTATTCCGTTAATATGGAGCGAGTCATTGATTGTTCCCATCTTCAAGAAGGGAATACGCAATGACTGCAGTAATCATCGTGGGATTAGCTTAATCCCGATAGTCACCAAAGTATTAGCTTCGATTTTGCTGCACCGTCTTACACCGGCTCGTGAGAGGAATGTCCGCGAACAGCAGGCTGGATTCCGCCCAGGTCGAGGATGCATCGACCAGATTTTTACTCTTCGCCGACTACTCGAAACGCGTCACACGCACCGCCGACCAACAATAATGATTTTCTTAGACCTGAAAGGCGCCTTCGATTCAGTTGATCGAACATCGCTTTTCAGTACTCTTCATCGAAAAGGTATGCCCCAGAAGTTCGTGAACCTAATGAGATCATTGTATTCTCATACTTCTGGCCGCGTAAGGGTTTACGGTGAACTATCCGGTCGGTTCGAAACGACCAGTGGTGTTCGGCAGGGATGCCCTTTGTCTCCATTCCTTTTTACCTTCGTCATGGACGAAATAATGGAGAGTGCGCTGCAAAATCTTCAGGATGTAGGCGTCGAACTAGGAGATAGTGAAAAGCTATGTGACCTGGATTACGCAGACGACGTTGTCTGCTTGTTCGAATCCACGGAACATGCTCAGCGTGCACTAGATAATCTCGCAAGAGCTGTAGCTCCATTCGGCATGCGTTTTGCACCTTCAAAGTGCAAGATGATGTTACAAGACTGGACGTCAACGATTCCGAGCTTGATGCTCGACGGGGAGGTGCTGGCAGTTGTCGATCACTTCACCTACCTCGGTAGCTGCGTGACGACGGATGGGAGCACAGTAGTAGAGGTGAGTACGCGGATATCCAAAGCTCGAGCGGCGTACGCTGGACTGAAGCACTTGTGGCGCCGATCCGATATTTCACTGAAGTTGAAAGGTCGTGTATACTGTGCCACTGTGCGTTCAGTTTTGTTGTATGGTTGCGAAACTCGGAGTCTGCGTGCAGAAGATATTCGTCGTCTTGAGGTTTTCGACCATCGATGTTTACGTAGTATCGCTAGGATTGGGTGGAATAGCCGAGTAAGCAACGATGAGGTAAGAAAGCGAGTATTGGGTACTAATTCGAAGAACGTTTTGTCACAGCGTATCCAACTTAGTAGACTTCGTTGGTTGGGACACGTGTTACGTATGGCAAACACACGTCTACCGTACCGTGTCCTATTCTCCGCCCCTCCTAGGGAGTGGAAGAGATCACGTGGAGGTCAACAGATGACGTGGCAGCGAGGAATGAAAAAATGTACAGCAGACTTAGGAAAAGTAGGTGCTTCACGTCTTCGTGGTTGGGGTCCAAAAGATCCGTCCACCAGTTGGCTGGAGACACTGAAGGATATGGCTGCGAACCGCGAACAGTGGAGATCGTGTTGTCACTTTCTATCGAATCAGAATGTTTGATCGGTGTACGTTTGTACAGTTAGACTGTGTATTCCGTGTGTTGGCTACTAGGGCATTCTTTTCTTTTCCCACCCATATAGGTCCACTCCCTGTCCATCTTGTATATTCATACTTTTTAATTCAACGTGCAACATGGTGAGAAAGGCAGTGGTCAGTGGGGCTTGCCCTACTGTTTAACGCTGTACGATGATGATGATGATGATGATGTTAGGAACTAGCTGTCAGACACTGGGGCAAGTACGGAATTTAAACAGGTTAAGGTGGTTAAGACGTGTTGCGCATGCCCACCGATAGGTGTCCTCGGCTTACGCTGTTTCCGAGGCAAATAGTGGTTGGAAGGTAGGTCGAGGTGGTCAGTCCATAACATGGCAGAAACGTATGAAAACCTAGACCAGTAGACTTGGCCAAGTAAGGCGTGTGAGACTTCCAGGTTGGAGACATTGAGTGATATGGCTAGATGTCGCGGCCAGTGACATAGTTACATTCGGTCTCTTTCTGTCCTAATAGTTTGTTTATTGCTTTCGCTTACTCTTTTTTTCGCTTTATGCTTCTATTCATTCTGCTCTCAGCTGGTCGATGCTACGAGGTAATAGCTAAAACCAAAGCACAGAAACGTGAGGTTGATGGTTGAGCTGAAGTAGACTCGTCCGCTTGAACATTTCCAAAAACTGAAGGCGTATATAGAGACGCATGTTGACCTTTCTTATCGGGTGCTTGCAACCGAAATCGAGATTGATGGTTCGATGAACTGAGTGGAACTATAAGTTTGTCTTATCCTGGTGTAATTTTCCTCCTGAATCCAGCACTTAGGTCTAACTTGTGGCTGTAAGGAATTCCTGCTGGTGGCAACGTCGATACACCTTTAAACCGCTAGTCAATCAGACCCAATTTGACCGGGGCTAACTGGGACCCTCGGACGAGCTTTTTTATTGCACTTGAAGTGAATGACAGCCTAACGGATAAACTCCATAATTATAAGACACTGTAAGAGTGGGTTGTGGGGGAGAATTCACGTTAGAACCAATCTGTTGATCTTGCTTTTGAAGAGAGAAGGGTTGTAAGTAGGTGGGAAGACAGAAAGAGGGAGAGTGTTTCATGATATCACGGCCCGGGGAAAGAAAGATTAAAAGATAGCGGTGCGACATCCAGTGACAGAAACTTGATAAGGATGACTAGTTGCCTGGGTACGTGGCGGTCGGGAAAAAAGTTTTGGGAAGCGAAACTGCCGAAGCAAGCTCAGAAGAACAAGATCCGAAATAGTGCCGATAGAAGAGAGATAACGAAGCCATAGCCCGACGATGAACTAGTGAATGCAGACTCGAGGTTAAAGAAGGGTCGTTTATCAGCCGGATGGCCTTTCGTTGAACCCGATCAAGAAGAGAAAAAGAGGTAGACAAAGTTCCATCCCACACGTGACTGCAGTATTTAAGTGACGGACGGATTTGAGTTTTGTGTAACAGAAGATGAACTAGTTTGAAGAAGCGTCTGGCGCGAAACAGAAAACCAACTTTGCACGCGGCACGAGATACGAGCTGAGATATTGTAGAGAAGTTGTAGATAAACAAATAAAAGAAGTAGAACCTGTGGTAGGCTCCACAGTTGGATCAAGGGATAAACGAGAGGAGAATGAATGGTGTTTCAAGAAAATTGGGAGGGCAGAATTTTTGGAAGCAATTAATGCAACATGATTGTAAGATCCCCAGGAGGAGATGTGTTCGAGGTCGGACTCTAAAGATACACTGCGGTCACGGTCGATGTTAGTGTTGGCATGGCGAGGAGTGCGGTGATAAAAGGAAGAATGAAGGATGGCGTCATCGGCAAAGAAATGGATTGGGTAGGAAGTAGTGGATAGAAAATCATTAATAAATAAAAGAAGTGGGGTGTTCCCAATTACTGAACCTTGGGGAACATCAGCATTCACAGTACAGTCTTTCTCGATTCCTGCTTCGATTCAATAGACAGAGAATCTTAATGCCGTGAAGCGGAAACTCCCAATCTTGTTTTTCGTTATATTGCGGTGCCAGGTTGCACCAGCTGAGAAGTCAGTCATGGTATTCCGGTGCACTTAAGGGCACCTCGTTACAATTCATAGTTCGTCCTTCTGCTTACCCTCTGTTTACGAATCAGCTGCTCTGTTCAACCAATCACAAAAACCCTGGACCTGAATAGTCTACTCGATGCCTCAAAAATAAGTTGGAGCACCTTCCCGAATTTGTTGTCTCGATGTAGCTTACACTTGTAACTGTTTCTACCCGTTACCGATGGCGGTCAGCTTCGACTTTAGTTTACTGTCATTGGTTGCTCATAACCGTGAACGTTATTTTTCCTTTATAGCTTTCGTTACTGCTTTGTCACACTCGCCATGTTTTACAGTCTTGACCTGCTATCTGCTCATCGTGGTAAATTCGGTCTTATCTGGTGAGTTCGACGTCCGATCGTGTTTCGATTACAGGTTGGCGGCCACACGTGTTCGTAAGAATCTCACACGACGCGAACTGAATTCAGTGGATATCGTTTCAGCTTGGTACGACTGTTCATTCATACTGCTTAATCTACAGCACTGAGATTACATCTTGTATCCTAGGCAAACTGCGTATCCGGTTCTCTTTATACTTGGCATCGCAGCTGACTTTTGGGATCTGTATCATCTACCGAGAGAAGACCAAAATTGTACTACGTAAGTGGGTTCGAATCCCGCCGAGGCCAAAGACTTTTCATATTTGGATCACCTCAAAACATTATCAAAATCTGCCAACCACCAATACATTGTAAACATGCCCAATGCACTTAACTGGTGGAGTCCGGTTAGTACAAAGGGAAATCCTGCTGTAGGCAGTCAAATTACAAGCTAGTTCACTGTGGCGGATGCCATGTGCTACTGTAATTTGGGCGGGTATACTGTGATCCATATGCAGAAAGTCGAAGGTCCTCCGGCTTGGCCTCGTAACTCTGCTGGCAGAGCACTCGCGGTACTAAAGCGAGGGTGGCGACCATGCGTGGGTTCGAATCCTGCCGAGGCCAAAGACTTTTCACATTTGGATCACCTCAAAACTACGTAAGTTTGACTGAACTTTGCCTGTTACGCGTTTGACCACCCGCCCCCCCCCCTCACCCCCACCTCGTATCACTCAGCAACACGTAGTTCGATCAACCGTTTGTTGTGACCCCTTCTTTATCGGCCGGTTAGTTGATGTCCTCAAGGCGAAGGCGCTTGTTGGTGCCTTCTAAGATTAACAACTCCAGTTCCGTTGTTTGCCGGAAGACGTAGAAACAAAGCAAAGACAACATGTGAACAAGTTGGGAAAAGTAAGTACCACGTCCTTTTCGTTGGGGTACGGAGAATTGCGCCATTGGTTGACTGTGAAAAATAAACATTGCAATCATTTTGCAACTATCAGGTGACTCTTTTTTGAGATGACATGCATTCTCGTGGTTAGAGTGAGATTTTCTGGCCTCTTCACATGTGATTTTTTGTGGTCCGCACCTTTCACGCTCAATATCGGTCTGAATAATTGACAAACAAAGCAGCATTCAGAGGAGCGGCATTTTTCCCGCTCACTTGCTTTTTCTGTGTATAATAATAGTGGTGACAGAATATCAACACATGTAGGACTGCTGTTCTCGAAGAAAATATCGGAACCGGTAAAGAATAGTGTAATCTTATTCACCCTTCATGAGAAATATTAGAAAAACGAAGGGATTCAGGAGTAATTCCAGTGAATATTCCTTTTAGCAATAAACTCAGGAATGTATTCCGTTGACACTCGCTCTGCTTACATGTAGTGATTCAGTGTAAGAGAACATGGCCACCGGCGCGCGTGATAGAACCGCGCGCTTGACAAAGTAAAAGCCACTTTCCAGTGGAGGAAGCTAATATATTTGCCCACTTCCCTGGATTAAATGAAGTTTGAAGTTGTGATCGTTGCAGTATATGTTCTTGTTTTACTCACTTGTACTATATGGAGCTTTAGTTTGTCAATTTGCGTAACTTGGTTTAAAAAATTCAGATATTGTAATGTCTTTTGCTTGGTTTTAAAGCCCGAATATGTATGTGTAGCTTTGGTCGCTTTGTAACGGTCTAATTTCTAAATTAACTTTTGCACCCACGCTTCATAGGGGATCTACAGGAGCTTTATGCACGCTCCTCTGTCGTTTTTCAGTCTTACACGGTTGACCTTCCTGTCACCTGGTAACGCGAGTTTCGTTCCATTCTTGCGTTCTGTTGGTTTGCCCGTCAACATTTTCACCGTATGCTGCTCTTCATTGTTTTATTGCTTCTTGTTGATATTCTGTTCCGTTTACTGGATAGGAAACGTGGTTTTAACACCTGTGTCATCACTTGATGTCGGCATTGTTGATCCCGCTTCTCTTCTCTTTGGATTATTGGCATTCTGCGATACATCGCCGTACTTATTTCTTAAGTGTGTGGAGTAGAGGGCTGCATCACCTACTGACCACGTTTGTTTCATGGTTTTCGATTTGCCTGTAGATCGTTCGTTTACTGTTTCCATCCACACAGTAGCTTCCGAGTGCGCTTTTGCATGAGGAGTTCATAGCTGTAGTAGTGGAAAAAACTGTTGGTATTTTTCATCTAAATGTTTGCTGAAAAACTATGAATCATTTGACTAGCCACACACATCACCCCACAGTCCGGCTGCAGTTGACCATCTGCTTTTGAAGATGTTAGGGCCGAGGTAGACAGCATTATTGACCACGACCTACTTGCATTATTGTGCTCGCCTCACGTGTCATGTGATCAGGGAAATGACTCACATAGCCTAGTCATTAGATCATGCATGGGTCTGAAGTATGGGCGGTCTCTGTTCTTTCTCTCGCTCTCGGCGATCTGTGAACAACTTATCAGATATCATCCCTTTGTTATCCAAGTCGAGAACGAGGATCGTCTGAGCTCACATCTCACAACGCGTAGTTTCTCACGGACTGTGGAATATTAAAGAGATTGGTCATTTCATTCTCTGAAGTGAGATTAAACGGAACCTCTTGGGTCACTATTAATCTGCACGTCTCTACGGTTGTTAGTTTCGTTGTTATGACTATCATATACCTTAGATGAAGTATACCCTCAAAAGCCTGCATGCTAAACGCCGATCCGTATCTCAGGATATTATTATTATTATCATTATTGTTAAAATGTTATTATTGCATTCTTGCGCATGATTTTATGTGGAATACTCCATCGTCTCAAAGACCCACAATATTATTTGGAACAGCAGGCAACCATAACTTTGAAACTTGGAGCAGAATACCCCACAAGATCCCAATAAATCAGGCACAGCAACGAGCCGAGTGGCAACAAATCACCGTCTGCCGCCAACAATAATTTTGGATCGCTTGTATCAACGTATCTGAAAATTCTGATTATGTTCACTTTCCTAATGTCGTAACCGCTCAAATAAGAATGTCCGGCAACCATACCCTGAGACTTGAAGTGGGGTACCGCATACAGTCCCAATAGGTCAGATGTAGTAGCGTGCCGAACGACAGTAGATTACTGTTTACAACCAAAGTGACCGACAATGGTGGTATTTGAACTTCTGACGGCCAATGTGGTAAGCAAACACGCTCGGAGCCGCTCGACCACCGCTTACATGGGTCTCCGCTCCAGGTCTCGGTTCAGGTTCCTGGTAAAGGAGTGGGTCTGTTGTCTCCTGGGATGTGGAATCATAGACTGTAGTGAAGAGAGCTTCAATGACAACGCATTTTTGACTCTCTGTTTCCTCATAGAACTGTCTGAAATTTTTCAGTTATCTGGGGATCTGCACTCTATAATCACTCACTGACACCGTGCAGTCGCTTGCACTGGTCATATTTCTTAAAAAGAAAATCACCATCATCTGTTGGCTTCGCATTCACGGGCCGAAATGTTATTATCATTTACTCACGTAGATGTGGATGAATGAACTGATCACTTTGACTTGACTGTAAGACATTGTTCAACTATTGGGATATCGCCTCTGCGTGTTAAGAATCGAGCGGTATCCTCAGCTTCTAATGTAGCTTTACTTCATGGCTTCTTAAAATCCGCCCCGTTCGCATCAGACGAAACCAACGTTGTCGGAACTCATGTGCAAATTACTTCATCGCCCGAACACTGTTGTCTTTTGCTGTGCAATTCACACTCATTCATTTTGACTGGTTTGCACATATTTGGCTCATAATTTCCCAACCCCCCTTCAGTTGGGGGACTGACGTGGGTTAATGTTGCATGCGGTCCCTTCAATTTTTTTCACTATATTTTTCGCTTAGTCCCAAACCTCGTTCAAAGAAGAGAAAGCGAGATGACATTGTCATTGCAGACCCACCGGAAATCCCCGTGGCCGACCCGTTTGGCGAGACGACGGATTTTGGGAATTTGCAAATTCCCGATTTGCTCTCCTTTCCCACAATCAATCCCGATTTGGTGAGTACGTGCACGTATCGTAAGAGGGAGTCAGATGTACTCCATCGTTTTGCACAGAATCATTGATATGTTGTTTACTGATACTGTGAGATCGGCGTCCAAAGGAGATATGCGACAAATTACAATACCTTTCTGCCCTAGGACTTCTTGGACACACAAAACTCATTGTATCAGGCTCGGGTGGAAGATATTACCATGCTTGAAGACAACCTGAATTTGGTGAGTTTTATTGCACGTATCATTTCACTAATGCGCTGTTGCATTCGGCAGTGGAGCTGAAAACCAGTAAACTCTTTAGAGCTGTTGTTGTTATTCCGAGTTAAAGTGTTCGGTTTTCGGTACATGTGAAGACGTTTCACTCACCATCCGCTAAGATGTACCTACGGAGATAACGGAACTTGTCTTCACTTGTTGTTCCTCATGCTAAGATACTTTTGTGTAGGATTGACCCAGTCGTTTAGCGATATTGTGCACTTAGTTAATGCAAAACATTGCTCTACAATGGTTCAATCAGTTTGAAAAATACCCCATTGTATCATATGAAAGTCCAATTTGGCGAAACAACTGTTTTTCAGTAATTCATTCTAAAGCGATTTGCAAACTACATGGGAGACAATAAACAAAAAATCATGCGGATAGACATGAAATAAACACCAGTCATTGGCAAGGGTTTGTCTACAGTCAAATTGTCCTCGTCATGTGAGTGGTTTTTTCCTAATTTATGCTCTCGGGATGACAGGACGACAGACTCATTCGGCCTCGACCGATTCTAGGTCATGGAATTTGAAGTTCCTGGACCAAACTCTTTTGGGTGCAAAGGTCGGGGGTCAGCTTCCTGATTCCAGTTGCCTCAACTATCACTAGAGTGCGTAACTGCACACCCTTGCATTTGCTCGGGAGGACTCGATACGCAACTTTGAACGCCGTGTTTGGATTCACCTGATGTCCGGTGTCAGCTAGGTGTGCTATGATTGCGCCGTTTATCAATCCAGTCTGCCCCGGGCTTAACCAGCGTGGGTGATGCTCTTTGATCCGAGTGAATAGCTGTCGTGCCGTTCGACTTACATACGAAGCGTCACAAACACATCTGAAAGAGTACACAACCATTGATAAGGTCAACATCGGTAGTTTATCCTTGTTCTGAATCTGGATTAGAGCAGCACCTCGAGGCACACAATGTAAGATGACGGCATCGAACGTGTTTTGAATTTCTCTTCTGAGTCGTCCGTTTAGGATTTCACTCACCGTATTACCCTTAAAAGATAAACTAATAAATAGGTCTCTTTTTTGTTTAAAGTCTCCCATGTTACTTTGTAAATCGCTTGAGAATGAATTACTGAAAAACAACTGTTTCGCCAAATTGGACTTCTATAATCTGAAGAAGGTTGAAACGTACTTCAGTGCTTACTTCGGTACGTATTTGCCGTAGAACAGTTTGAGAAATCATTTTGGAACAAGTATACTCTCAGACGTAATATGCTTAGTACATTCCAGTTCCGGAGCGCAGAATGCTTCTTATTTTCGTGGTAATTATCTGTCTCGTTTCGTTCGCACCACAGGCTTCCGCACAAAATCTGACTTTCGGCGAAGATTTTGCCCCGTCTGCTATCGAGCTTTTTCAAGAGCACACTGTGCTCCCAGTTGAAACTGTTCAAATAGTCAATGAGCCCAGTTCCACGCAGGTGCCTACCGAGGACTCTTGCAAGGTTCCAGTGGATGTTATGTCCGAAGTCACTGAGCGACCGACAAAACGACCGAGAATAGAAGAAACGGAGTACGTTGTCACTCGTTACTTTTTCCGCCGTTTTGTCTCTTGGTAAACTGCTGGGACGTGGATAGTTGTCAGACGAGCTTGAATAACTCCACAACTTTGTGTTTCTAGTTGAAATAACTACCTCTCCCCCCAGAGTCAGTTCACGTGGTAGGGTGCTATTTAACTCCACCTTCCACTTCTCACTTTTTGACTTGCTCTTGACCTCAAATTCTGCTCACGCTAGCCTACTGTGCTGTTCGCTAGGTTGGTTTTCGACACATATTTAAGGGCACACAAAACTGAGTTGTTGTGCAATCCTTCATAATTTTTAGCGATGGGAACCTACCCTCATATATCCGTCTTCATCTACATGACTTCCTATTAGCTGCCAACACGAAACCGGAAAATAACCACGGCGCGGTTTCGCATAAACAGCCCAATTTATTTAGACCTAATAACAACAACCAGTCGACGCATTCAGTGATCTTTCATTCGAGCTGGTAATGTTGCCGAGCCATGTTGTGGTGGTCTAAATAGTTGATACCATTGTCGCGGATGTTATACCACACGTGATCTACTGGGGCCCTCTGTGGTTCTGCGCCACTCCAAGCCTCAGGGTCTGGTTGCCGTTTATCTCCAATAATGCTGTGGGCCTTCGTGGCTATGGGGTACAAACCCCTTCCACTGCACTCATGCCCAAGCATGCAATGGAAGAAAACCGATTCACCCGATTCCACAGAATGAACCAAAAGAAACGTCCTGGGTTCAGCTTACAAATTAGTACAACGGAAGGAGTATAACACATGACCACAAGAGACCCTACTGGACTAACGGTGCGAACAGGAAACCGTGACCCTGAGAATTGGAGTATATAGACAGTTAAGGCCTCAATGGGTCACCGGTGTGGAAATGATCCGGGCGATAGTGCCCGGCTATCTAACACCAAAACTGATCGACACAAACGGGGTTCGTACCTCCCCTCCCCTCCCCTCCTAACCATACTTGGAAGTCTGCAGTTTATACCGCTCAGCCACGAAGAATATCACCAGAAGATCGCATGGACACGGTGGGTTGCATGAGCAAACTGCGTTAAACGCGCAAAGCGAGTAAATACGTCGAACCAATGTCTGGCGATTGTACCCCCTAATGAAGGAACTCAAACCGGACCGGATCCTAGTATAGCTATCATCATGGTCATCGTTGCGATTATTGTACAGCGAGCGAGGCTGCTAAGCGTACCTCGTTGAATGTGGTAGTGTTTATTGTTGATTTAAACAGGGGATAGCTTCATAAGGTAGATAAGGTTGAGAAGCAAAAACAATATTGCTAATCCGGCCACCACACGGACTACATTGTCTGACTGTACACGCATACGCGAATTGTTAAACAGTGTGATCTCATGGAACATGACAACAAGATCATCACATCTCTCAGTGTCACCAACCAAAAGGCGATGAAATGTTTTAGGTCCTAACCACTAAGGCAAAAGGCATCTATTCTGATTTATCTGTCAGTGTACTTTCACATGCTTCTTCTACACATATGGTTGTTGGGTGTGTTTGTGAAACCAGCTATCCTTGCTTTATCTTGTTGGATGTTGTTATATGGTTTGCTCTCGATTGTCAAGTGTGATTGGAGTGACATTTTTTGGTAGGATATCATTCAGTCGCTTTTTCCGCATTGTTCCAACTCTGTGATGAACCAAGAGTGCATCTGATATGGGCTGTCGCAGGGAAATGGATGAACAGATTAGGTCGTCATTATCATCATCCTATCTGATGGTGGTAGTGGCGTGCTCTCTGTTCTCCACTCCGGTCAGCTTTATGACAGACATTCTGTATCTGAGAGTTGGACCTATTGTGGCCCCGCGCGTTTCTGTTCTGCGATTCGTCTACGTACGGATCTGTGTAATCGATCCGCGTTTCAACGCTTATCGTACCAGCTGGCAAACACAGATCAGAAGACGACAGTACAACACGTCAGATGACAGTCCATCGGGGTGAAAGAAAGACGTACCATTCAAGGGGAACATAGAATTATCTCGAACGCGCCCGTCCACTGGGATTGTTGCCTTGCCGAGCCTAGTTGATTGTGTTCTCTTTTCTGTAATTAGGTCGGATCCTTTTCTCTCCAATGTTCACACGGCTGGTTCAACCACGTGCGTGAGTGGAGATGTGGTGACCTGACCGATTGCTGAAATCATTTTCTCTTTGTTCAGGAGGACCTTATTGTGGTTGCCCAACAGAACCAATGCAAACGACGAATAGAGCACCGTTATTGTGTTAAGTGGAGGATCAGTTCTCGGTGGACGATGAATTATTGTGTGGTGTTCTTTCCTTTGTGATATAGGCCGGAAAAGTGTACGATCCTTCTAACGGGAACTTTTTGATCTAAATATGACTGATTCGTTTGTTTCACTTGACTTGCAATCATATGGCAAAATTGTGCGTTGTTCCGCTGTTCAGTGAAGCACCAACAACGTGGTCGCTCTTCAACTTGCCCTCTAAGTTTGACAATCAGTTCCGTAGTCAATCGTGCAGTTTTGTGTGCATGGCTGTCTCCAACAGATGCCATGTGGCCCCCTAGTCAGTTGGTGACCAGCACCGAACAACGGTAAGAGTGTGCTCTTTCGACTTTGTCCAGCCCGTGTCTGTCTTCAACCATTTTCATTCATTCACTCTCTCGCTCTCTGCCGCAACATTGTACGTTCTCTGCTGTTTCACAACGACTCACGATCACGTTCCCAGTTTTGCATCCAGGTCTCACTACGTGGTTGATCAGATGGTCAGTGTGAGTCACATGTAGGATTTACTGAGAACAAATCCGAATATTCCAGTTCCTTGTGAAATCAAGAGCCGCTACTGTGGTTTAGGTTCCCGTTTAGAATGACGTGCCCGCGAATCGTCCGTTCCCAGTCAGAAAAGGACGTTCCTTCATAATTCTTACTTCAGGTTGTAAGCTCTCGGACTCGGGATTTCCACACAAATCAAACGGTTTGTTGACTAAATATTTCTTAAGCATGCCGTTCGTTCAATTTTAACCTTATATTCAATGCTCATGTGTGTGAGATTTTAATTACCATTTTTTACCTGGTTGTTCAAAGATGTTGCGTAACCCAGTGCCTTCTTTTCCGCACATGCAATGCTCGCCGTGCTGTTAACTCGGTAGACCTACTGAAAGTGTCCTTGTCCTTCCGGATGCCAACCCTACTGAAGCACAGCAAGCACAACAACTCGTCGAGCCGGAGCTATGTCAGGTCGTAGAACAGAACGCGGTTGCGTAAGTGGCGTTCATTCGTTGACTTCCTTGCTTATGGTATCCCCACCCCCCACATGTCTGCCTAATGGTTTCCTCACGATTCGTATTTGAGGTGACGAGCAGTCGTTTTCTGAGCCTAATCACGAAGCATGTAGTCGTTCGATCAACCATATTGATGAACGCAATCATTTTGGCGTTTCCAGTCTCTTCGTGTTACCGTCGTGATGAGTCACATCCCAGTTATGGACCAACGTTAATTCCAACCCACATTGGTTAGACGGAAATGACATCGCTTTCGAGGACAAAGTAGTGCATTTTAAAACCCATTTTCATGTTATTTTTTCATCATTATTGTTCACTAAACATTTCATACCGATGTGAGTGAGGCAAACGTGTTGCCAACCTCCCCCCCCCAAAAAAAAAATGGTACTAAGGTAAGTAAATAGGACCAGTGAATCACATTTGCGGTCTGTTTGTGTTGCTCCATTCAACGAATCTCGTTGGGCATGTTGGACGAGGCTTTACCCGTTCATTTTGCGCTCTCCAAATCGCACAGTCTTCTTGGTTGCTTTTGTTAGGATTGTCATTCAGTGGTTCCCTATCGTAACGCAACTCTTCTAACCATTATTTAGACACGTGCTCTTCCTTATTGCTTAGTCTTTGAACAGCAAGGTAATTTCGATAAATATCGTCAACGAGTTATACAGTTGGAGAAATAGGTCACATTACGATGTTCACTCTAATACCATTTGATCTATCCTGATCGTCTCGTGTGGCTTCTATTTAGGATATCTGGTTCCCTATACGCCGAGCAAAAATTTCCCCTAACCGAACTTGAAACTTGACTGTGTGGTTCATTTTTGCGTTCTAGTTACTCGCAGTTAGTCGTGCTCCCAATACATCCTCGTGCACGTGCAGTTGGATGGGTGATAAATGTGACTCAAGTGAGGCCGAATGAAATGGCTTTTGGTCTGACGGACGTAAGTGGAACGAGACCACCGAACTGATAACGCGATTGTTCGAGTACTGACCCAATTTGTGGACATTGGTCCAACTACGGCGTACCACTTCGCACCGTGGTCAGTACAATCAAATTAGACAATATCTTACAAGCCAGATCCCAGATAGTTTGAATTTCCGACAAACCGATCGTTTTTTTTTTCAATCGATCACCGCGTCCATTTAATTTCCCTGACTCATCCGCGTCGTACGCCACTCCGAATACCGTCACATTGATCGTTGAATTTGTTTGAATATGAGATCCGGTGACTCATGCCTGTTTGGATCCCCACCACCCTCCCATTTTGTCGTTTGCACTGCATTACGGCCCCCGTGAAATGTGTCCGATTGTCTGATTTCACACTTGGTCCTTCCAACTGGAGTTCGGATGAGGCGTATGGACTGGTGGTGTTTTGCTCGAGACGAGTTGTTCGCGTTTGTAAATTAGCGGATCAGATTTCGACGGTCGCATGGGTGCACTACCCTGGTCCGATCGTTGGAACATGCTGATAACGCTAATCAAGCTTACAAATGCGACTGTTGTGTTACGACGTGCGTCATCAACCGTATAACAAATGTAATTCCTTTCGTATACTCTCACCAGTTAACTGGTTGAGCAGTCTGGAAAATCCGAACACTAAGCTGAAGTAGAAACACTGTTCTCCCCCCTCATTTCTAAATGGTTTCTTTCACATTTGGTCAAAAGCTGCGTACTCAATGCAATGCGGCAGCATTAAAACCATAATCCACGTTCATCGATTCCGACGAAACTCTTAAAAAATCCTAATTTATTAATCAGTACCCGTTGGTAGGGAAACTAGAAGTCCACTTTGGAGACGAATTGGTCATCAAAGCCGAGTAATGCACGCAAAGCAAATCGTAACCGGGTTAATTTGCTTTATCACATCCGGGGTGGGAAGGGATTGTATCCCGTGCTGTCAGCTCGACAACCGCGCGTTTCTCTCTTCATGTTCTCTAGACACCAGTAATCTGAAGACTACATTAGATTTAAGTTAGAATACCTGCAAAGTTGATGGTACACTTATTCGCAATCAGCACTGGATCTTCATAAGCTGGTTGGATCACTCGGAGAAACAACTGAGCTGCTCCCGATGCCGGCTTCTTTCACAACTAGATTAGAAAGAAAGGCCTCTTAATTTGTCCCAACAGAGTTGGGGCGAAGATGCACAAAAAAATCTAGTCAACACGACATCATAAGAGTTTACGTGCTAACAGAATCAACCGTGGTGAATTAGGCTAGCCCCATTAGCAACCAGTCTGTTCGTGCTTATCAAGCTCTGCAGAATGTGACACACGTAAAGGATGGAAAGTTTCATACTGGCCGTCGATGCATCGATCGAATCCTCATCCTCCAACGATCACTTGGTTGGGCAATATCATATCCCCAAGGTACTTACTTTTCGACTCTGTCAATAGCATCTTAATGTAGAATTGCTTGTTGAGAACTGGAAGGCCTCTTAAACCTTACCATAAAGGATGTGTTACGAATCGCAAACAGGCGTTGAACTGTTCCCCGGGGAAGAGAATACGTTGATTTGATTGGCTTGGAGCCGATAATGCTTGAGCAACGAATACAACGCGCCGTAGACCGCTTGTAAACTTCACAATCGACCGGTGCTGCGGCAATGCTGAGAGACAGATCCTGTCACGAATAGTAAAGTTCAGGACAACTTCCGTCGGCCCGTAATGCTTATGGCGCCACCACACAATGCTTCTGTAGGAGCGTGTGAGACCTGTCCATTCCTCATGGAAGACACCCGATTCCTTTTTGCATCTAACAGCTGACCTATCCCAAGTAATCATCGCATCTGTTCGCTAAATCGAATAAACAATTGAGTGGTTCGTCATTGTACGTTTTGATGCAGATGACCGCGGCCGATGCTGCACATTGCTTGTTTGATTTGTGAACATGTGCTCATTTTAGCTGTTTTTACACGGACAAATTCCCTTACTGTCTCCGTTTTCGCAGCTCGTATTGTACCAGAACTCTGCCAAAAACCACGACGAGCCGGTGACAAAGAGGGACCTAGTATACTCGGTATTTAAGGCGTAGAGGGAATTCTCAAAAGGTACTCACGCATATGTCCAGTTAAGTCTCGTCGTTTCCGGGCTAAGGCGCCACATTATCTGATTTGTTAGTACTTGCCCGATTTCGTGAGCTCTCAATGCACTTGGCCGGAGCTAACGTGTTTCTCGGTGACAAATCAGTTAGAAGATCGGTTCTGACACTTCCTTCTCACCAAATTCGTTATCTGCGGGAAGATTTCACAATCCAGTGACATTGACTGTCCGTTGGCTGATTGGTAGAATGCCAAATCTATGAGGACAATCAGGGTGCCAGTTTCATCCAGTCTATCTGCCTTGCCGATGAAAAGCTAGGTTGAAAGATAGGTCGAGGTGGTCAGTCTATAACATCACAGAAAGGTATGAAAGCCTTGACCAATGGACTTGGGCCAAGTAGAACGTATTAGATTTCCGGGTTGGGGTCCACACGTGATCCGCCTACCAGATGGCTTAGTTGCCTTCGTGATTTCCGCTTCCTACTTTGTTTTTGTATCTTTTTCACTTTATGCTCCTATTCTTTTTGTCCTTGAATCGACGGTGTAGCACATCGAAGATGTTACCTCGACTAGTGATGAGACGTTTACAAACTAAGCACTAAGCTCAGTTATCAAAGGCTACTGAAAACTAACAACGTGAGCTACGATCATCCATCAATTTTTAAAAGCACTAAGATGCTGGGAGGTAGCAACCGAAACCAGAGCACAGAAGTGCGAGGTTAACGATTGAATGAACCGACCTGAACTGCTAAGCGAAAAAGTACTCCAGATTATGGCACGGTTAATAAGAATGAACCTGTCTGTCATAACGATATTTGTGATCCTTGATGCTGTTTCCTTCGAAGTTTCCTGATTTCGTGATGTCAGTAGTCGGAAGGTATGAGATAAAGGTTTAAGAGATAAAGAGATAAAGGTATGAGATAAAACAGGTTCAGCTATCCAAAATATTTAATGTGTTTCAAATTCTTTCGTTCTCAACCTGCTTTATGACAGCCATTGATTATCTGAAAAGTGCATCATTACGAACAATAGATCGTAAGACCGACGATAGAATTTTCGTTTGCAAAATTTGGCCAATCTTTTTGACTAACTATCAGTAACGATAGTGGACTTCTTATTTTTTATCCTCAGAACCTTGCTTCCTCCAGAGACTGTTCAAGAAATCCCAGTTGTGAACCAAGTCATGCCGGAGCCCTACACTGTCCCCTTAGAAGAGTTAAATCAGGTGTTACCCAATGGTAGAGAAACTGTGCGTCGGATTCGACGTGGTGTACGTTCAAAGCTCGTTGTGGATCAAGAGCTACGTCTGACAGTGGACCAATTGCGTTATAATATGGAACACGGTGAAGAGACCATGGTATCGTTAGATTCACGTCTGGCCGAGCCGGCGAGTCGATTGCAGACGCGTTATCTGCTCTCGAATTGTGTGCCACGATTGTTGGCAGTGCCGGCAAATCTGGAGACCGCGTTGAGTGCGAATTTGTGCGAGGTTAGTCTGACTCCATGGAGTACGCTATCTGATGCCTACTATCTGTTGCATATGGATGTTCCTCATTCCTGCTTCGGAAAGTCGCTTCAAGCCTAGGAGATTTCGCATACAAAAGAACAAACCAAAGGCGAAGACAACGAGTTATTTAGTGTATCATACTGTGCGATGGGTAGTTGGACGGTGAGTGTATCGAAACAGTCATTCATGTGAGGTGCTATTGGTCGCGGTGCACGAGAGTGATCTCGGCGAATGGAGGGAGTCCAGTGGAGCTGATTAACAATGTGTGGATGGAGGACCTCTGGGTTTTAGTGTGAGGTATGTGATCTCCTACAAGGTGCTGTTGAGACGTTCAATTTGTGCAACAGATTATGGATTAGGAGTTGTTGTGTGGCTCACCGCTATTCTTTTGTCATGTGAAAAATCGTGAATTCTATGGATACGAAATTTGTGCCGTGGTTGGAATGAATGAATGCAAGAGTACCAGAAAGTGGAAAACAGTTTATGATGGCGGATGTGAACATGTTTGAGCAGGAAAAACGGGTGTATTCGTCGACAACTGTTAACAGATGCCGATTGCATGGTAAGCTAAGGGGCCCTCAGATTAGATACTCAATCTCAAACGAATGCTTGGCTCCTGGTAATCGTCCTAGGGGATTGTTACAAAATTTTGGTTTAAGCTCAGAATAGACTTGGCAAGTGGAGATAACGGGCCCAACATACTCGACAGAAAATAGTAGATTTTTTATCGAATGACGCGGACCACCCTTGTAATACTTGGGTGACCCAACCAGCTATGAAATTCTCGCAACTTCCCGGTGTACGTGATTGTTGCACAGATGGGACGCGAAAGGATGTCAGTCATTGTTATTGATACCAGGTCTGTAGATTACGTGGTTGTCCCTAGCAGTGCAGTGAGCTTAGGAGATTATGGGGTACGTACTCCTTGCATTGCAGTCATGCGAAAGCATGCGTTAAAAATCGTTGATGTGGTAATAGCAATGTCATAGGCATCCGTTCCAACTACTAGTGGTGAGTCATTTTCTTCTACGATAGCTAGCGTCCTGGATGTCCTTAAGGGTTTCTAACGCCACCGAAAAATATCTTGGGATTGGAAGCGTGTTGTTTTTCGCCAACGGATTTATCTTATCGTATAAAGAGATTCCATTGTGAGTAGTAGGTAAGCATTTCCACCACTCGTTATTGTGCTTTTGCATCACGCGAAGGTGGCAATTCTTGTACGGGCCGTGTTCTTTCGGGATCCGGTTTAATTACCTCGTTACGGGCTGGGAATTCTAGGAGACAGATTTCTTTTGATGAAGTAGCGGTTTTGGTTTGGTTGGGCGTAAATCCATACCACTTGGCCGTTTGGAGAAAGATATTAGGATTATGGTCTCGTTCATCTAGGGTTTTCTCGCAGGTTGTAACGTCATTTATGTAAGCGAATATTTCGGGGGTATTTCCGTCTTTGATTATTTAGTCGATTGTGCGTTGGAAACCAGCGTTCGTTACACCGAAGGAGATTCGTCAGAATTGGAAGAGATTGGCGCAAGCTTCAAACGTTATATTCAGTTTGTCTGTCTCGGCTACTGGAATTTGGTGGTAGGTGCTCTTAAGATCGGGAGTGCTGTATAGCTCGTGGCGTGAAATACTTTCGACCATCTTATCCAGTCGTGGTAAAGGTTACGTACCGAGGTAGGTGAGACGGTTATTAGTTGGACTATAATTGTCGTCTTTGGTTAGCGTTCCTTGTCATGGGAACTCGGGCTCTCCAATGGGGAGGTCGACGATTCGATAATACCATCTCTCAGTGAGCGATTGACTTCAAGGCGCATAAGCTGTTCGTCTTCTGGGATTTGGCCATGTGATTTGGTTACAACTGCTCTGAAATCCGAGGTAACATTGGACGAGAACAGTTGTGATTCTGTTTTAGCGGCAGATAATCCGCAAAGAAAAACTGCATCGTTGACCACCAAAAGGAATCTCGACTTTCTCCTGGAAGCTAAGGAAATCATGCCGTAGTAGTACATTGGCGCACAGATTTGGTACTGTTCGTACAGTATATACTTATATTGGACAGACAACAGTAGTCCGTTTTGGAGAACGACAGTGAGGTCAACTGCACAGTAATAGTGGGCTGGAGTTCCCAGTTATTAGTGCGAACAACAGTAGGGGGAATGTAGCTGCCAGAACTATGAGTATCGATCAGTGCATGGTGAGGTATTCCCTTATCCGGGAATACTGGTGACTGTGCGTGATCACTAGTTCGGGGCTGCGGCTACAAACATGCTGGATAGTAACGGGTCGAGGACGGAATTCACGTGGTGTTTTGCGGGCTCTGATTTACAAATACTTTGGAAATGATCCGATTTGCAACGTTTTACAAGTTGCTTCTCGGGATGCACATTTAGAACGGGAGTTTCTGTTGCACCCACAAAGTAGCATGTTTGGTAAGTGGCTGCCACAATAGGTGTGCTGTAAGGAGTAGCGGTAGATGACAGGTATGCATTAACTGAGGGAAGGGGAGTCGAATAGCAGGAGAGTGATTGATTATTTGTGTGTGATTGTGACTGTGTGTGATTCAGTTTGAGGGACCTGGCGAGTTAATATGCCTCATCGAGATTTAATTCATGCTAAGCGAGAAGCTTTTCTGGGGCTGTTGAAGACTGCATACCGGGGATCAGTGCCTCGCAAGTGGATTCGTTTGTGTCTTGCAATATGGTAACCGCTTTGAAATTACAGTCCGTTTCTAAAGATTTAAGTTTCTGCAAGAACTGGTGAACATCCTGTCCGTTTTCTTGTTTACAGGTTGCCAGAAGATGTCTAGTTTGTACCACGTTTTTAAGTCGGAGGTAGATTTTCTTGAGTATCTCGATGGCTGACTCATACTCAGTACATTCCGAGATGTGATCGTGAACAAGTAGATCGACAAAGTGTATGAGTGTTCAATTTATCAGGATTAGCGGCTGCTATGTCTTTGTGATAGATGTTCAAAGTACGAAACTGGGGATTCCATCGAGTATATGCATCTGGTGCGTTGGGATCGACATCAGGGCACTTGGGTCGGATCATCGAAAGATCTAGGTGAATATTATCGTGACCGTGTTGACCTTGTGTTTATTTCCGAGCGGAACGTTTGTCTGTTGGATTGAGCCAGTTACGGTCATGGTGATGCTCACTCGCCTCGCTTCCACGTTCACCCTTTTTCTGTCCTCTTTTCGCAGCTTTGGTGCCGATATCGTCGCATGGGAGAGAAGTCCAGCTGGAACCAGATGGAACCAGAAGTAGAGGTGACTCGCGAAGTGGATCCGAATTCATCCCGTCTGCCTCGGTCAGAGACGCGCATCACCGAGGAGTTAATGGAGACCTCGATTGAGCAGCAAAGAGGCGGTCAAACCACAATGTCATTGCACCAGTCAGTTTCGTTGCTGGGGGGAACAGGTGATATAGTTATGGATGTCACAGTCAATCAGGCTGGTTCACAGTGTCAGGTGCGTGTAATTATCATCGTTGCTTGTTCCATAATCCATTGTGGCAAAATATTTCTTACGCACTTTGAAAATGTCCAGGTTACATTTGCTTATTGATAGGGTTCAAAACGAGTTTGATTGAGGGGATAGGAAATGTGATCTAGTGCCCTAAACGGGGCAGTTTGTTCTCCAGTGGCCTATTGAATCATGAAACTCGGAGATTCCTTAGTTCAAAGGTCCCTTACCCTAATGCTGGCTCATCTTCGTGTTTCGTGATGTAAATTCTACAACACCACCTGTAACTACGGAGCAGCTTTCCCAGTGCTTGATGTCATCTTTATATATATATATATATATATATATATATATATATTGCCGATGGTAGCAACTTTGATGCGATCGAGATCAAGCTTATCCTTCGATGACTGGAACAGATGTTTTTATCCCCTTTCTTGTAAATAGGGATGATGGATGCACAGTTTCAACTCTCTGGGACACAGTTGTAGAGAAAAATCTCGGAGAAGAGGCTAGTGAGCGCCTTGAGAAGATGTACACCACTATCTTTGAAGAGGGTCGGAGGGGGTTCGTCAAGGCCGGGAGCTTTATTGCGTTTCAGGAGGTGGAGCGCACGGTCGACTTCTTCTGTGGGTGGGGTAGTGCAGACAATCCATGGAGCATGAACTGGTTCAAACGGACTACTGAGTGGGGCGCTGCCGCTGAAGGCCAGTTAAACTGCTCTTCAAAGTGCTCTGCCCATCGTTCCATGCGCCGTGAAAGCTGATGGATTGGTTGCCCGTTTATCTCACAGATCACTTCGCTCACTCCAGGCTTCTTGGTCCCAGTAGATCGGATGTGTTGGAAAAGTCTCCGAGCATTGCCAGTGGCAGCAGTTTGTTCCACTTCGGCCGTGCGTTCGAACCACCAATTCTCTCGGTCTCTGGGCAAGCTTCTAATCAAATCTCTTCGTGGTTGGCGTGGGCATTATGGTTTTCGCTTCTAGCAGGGATATTCTGGTGGCTGTCTAGCAATTCCAGAGAACCCGATGCGATCTAGTACGTGACTGCATGCCGTGTAATTAATGCACAAGATGTGGTACTCAATACTTTTGTATTGTCTTGAATGTGTTGTCAGCACCCTGACAAGTCATCGTGTGTGTGGCTACTTAGCTGGGCAGCAAGCTCATTCTGATATCTCTCCCGGACCGACGTCCGGCAAAGTTGTTCTACGTTTACCCGTTGGCGGTAGACTTTGGACTTGATGGAAAACCGTACTATGAACTCAGCAAACACTAGGGTGTGATCTGAATCTAGATGTGTGCTCCAGTACGACCTTCAGGACTTGATTGAGCCACGCCAGTGGTAGCTTAAGGTTATGTGGTCTATTTGTGTCCAAGACTGATTAGCAGATGGCGGTCGTCATGTGACTGTGCGACGAAAGTTGCACCGGAAGTTCGTACTCGACAAGAATAGGCGATGGTCTGCGCACAGATGGAGTAATCGATCGCCACTATCCGTGCGTTGATGGCTGGCGCCGCTTTGACCTCCAAGCATTCGCTCGTCTGGAGCTAGGTGGCCAATCTGGGCTTTCAGATCTCCAGCCAGTACCAATACATCTCTATGAGACGCCTTTCCAAGAAGTCCGTGAAGCTGCTGGTAAAATATATCTTTGAGTGTATCCGGACTGCAGTCAGTAGGGACGTAGGCAGCGGCAACATACAACGATTGTTGTCGCGGCCTTTGTTAGCTTTGAACGAACCCTCTAGGTAAATCGCACATAATCTGCTGTTGACTGGGATCCCGTCTCGTAGCGCAGACTTAACCTTAGTACTCAAAGCGATTCCTACTCCTGCATGACCAGATGCAGAAGCCTCGGTGTCTTTGGATAGGCGCAGAGTAAGAGCATGTCCTAATGGCGACTTCAGACGAACTATGATGGCGGGGTCCTGGATGCGGGTCCGGGATAAGCAGCAGACATCAATGAGCAGTGTCTCGAGTGTGCGTGGTAAAGCTGTTTGTTGGCCTATATGCATGAGAGTGTGTACATTGAAGGCTGAAAGCTTCAGTGACACATGTGGCCTCAGTAATGGTTCTGATGAACTGCACACAACTGAAGGAGGAATCTCATTTGCATGTCCAGCATCTTTATCGATGGCAACCCGAGAAGTACATTGAATAGTAATAATGTTGTTGTGTGTAAAAGAGTGGGTGAAAATGAGTGGTGTGGTAATAGGTAGTTGGTTTTGTCCGGCCACCAGCACCTCGGTCATAACTTGTGTAGCTTGAGTGAGTGAATAAAGTCGAGCGCGAGAACGAATGGTCATATATGTGGAGATTTCATGTAAGCATGTGAGTTGGATACTACCCGGTTAGCCAGACCGAAGTAGAGGCTTTACTTAGGGGGCCCCACCCCGAACCTTTAACCAGGACACCTAACGTACGATATGAAGGTATCGTAGCCAACTGGGGGCCGGTGACTGATTGCTCAGTTCATACGCCCTACGGATGAGGCCAAACATCCGGGATGCCCAGTACATCCCTCCCCCACAGATGCCGGTGAGCATACCGTTGTACGCCCCATACGCCACCCGTAGTTGGTTTGGAATCAGGGTTTAGCCATCTCCCCTAGACTGACTTTCAGTCAGTCAACGTGGTGGAGAGCGCCTGGCATTCGCTTTCGTTTTCTCACTTCAGTTGGAACACCTCTGCCACAAGAAGGGAGTGGGTAGGGCTTCCTCATCAGAGGCTGTAGAAAACGCACGATCATCTGGCAGCATTTCGAGAGGTGTTCAGTACGAGTGACCGTCTCGGAGCCTGAAACACCCACCCTCGACCATACTGAGACATTTGGAGGCCATCTGTTGATTTTTACTGACTACCACAAATGTTGATCTCAGGCAGTATTGTGCAAGTACTCAATAGTTGACTGAAGGGCAGTGCATACCGTACCATACTTCGATACCTCGTTCATCAAGTGATCTGTAACGAGTTTTGCCGTCCATACAATATCACACAACAAGATAACGCCATAAGTGTATCCTGTTCCTCAGGAGCACTATAACTTCACCGCCTGTTAAACAACATGAATGGCTTCGTGTGGTATCCCTGTCGAAATTCATGGTGAGCTATGATGTAGTGCAGTACTGTCATATCCCACCGGAAATTGTAACTAATAGCGAAAGTTGGTCAAATGTCCATTTCGATCTAAGGTTTGACAATGCAACTCTTTGCGGATTCAAATATACTAACTCGGTTTCACATTGCGAGGCCGTTGTCAGAATCGAAGGCCGCGCAATTGTTCAGAAACTTTTGGATTATAGTCGATGCATCCACAGCCTACTTTTCACGCGTGTGTCACATTCAGCTGAGTTTAATAAGCTATTAACAGCTTGCTCGCTGTTGGAATTAATCTGATCTGTTGTCGTTTGACGTAGTCATTACTCAAATCCTAAGATATGATGTAACACGTACTCAGTTTTGCGCGGCTGTATCTTGGTTATAAGGCTAGATAAACTTCCGAAATGAAAACCACTTATAATATTACTATTATTCTCAGTTAGGTTGCTTTCTGTACCAGTGGGTGATTCCGAGTACAGCTAGTGGTTCTACCCGATACTAGTGAGAGTTTAAATTCTGGTCTCTTGGGCAACAGTTCCAGCTTAAATGCCTGTAGTCTGCCGGTTCGGCTGATAGTGAAAGCGATAAACACGACCGGACGCCTACTTGAGATCAAATGAATACCATCAGAGTATACATTTTCTGTTCAAATATCAAACTATAGGCCGATTCAGTCGCTTCACTGATCACCCCAGCCCCGGAACGTCAAGCATCACCGCCACGCGGTCTCGTGTCGGAGTCTGGCATTCATCGTCTGTCAGTGTCAGATAATCGTCCTCTGACCGTGGACGCAGCTCCAGCAGCACCGAACCCCATGGAGACGATGACAATTCAGGCGGACATGACGACGCTTTATCCGCTTCCAGATGAAAGAGAAGAAAATCGAGCGGTTTACCAAGGCAAGTAGACGCGCTTCCATCCTCTTCTTTTTCTCATGTTAGTTATTGTTTCTCCCTTCTGTGCTTCTTTTCACACCCCAATATCAAGTGACACTACTGTGCTGTATCTTGTTGCACGATTCGTCTCATAGGTCAGGTTTCCCGGATATGGAAATAATTACTAGGTTTCAGTTAGCAATGGGAAAATTAAACGGCCAATTTCACAAATTTTCAGACATTCATAGTGGACGAGTAGGCCGGGTTCCCGTAGATAGCAAGTGGGAGCTTTGGAGGTCGCGGCTGCAATAGGGCATGCAAATACGGTCTAAAAGCAATGGTTGCAAAACAGAATCTTATGAAGAGTCTTTCTCAAGTCAGTAGTAATTTTATACGCCTTTATACCTCTTCCATTAGGTCAACATGCAGACGAGCAGGATACGGCAAAACAGAATCGCGATATGCAGAAGTGCGAGCACGTATGTGATGCAGACGCATCTTTTGAAAGTTCGTTGTGTACAGGATGGTGTATATATCTGAAAACATTTTTGAAGTAAGCTGGCCACAGACATGGGAGTGTTTATCAGTCACAGTATCAGCAACTGTATTTCAGCATGTGCCACTGCACTTATAAATGTAATTTATTATCAAGTTAAAATCATCCTTCAATAGGCCGGGGAAAATAACGAGAGTAGTACAACCAGTGTGACAGGGGACATGCAGTTACAAATCTAAAAATTAACTGATTTGTGGCGAAAAGTAATCTTAGACGGAGAGAGAAAAATGACTAATTTCTAACTACGAAATGTCTGTTAAGCATGCATGTACCATGAAAGATTATGGGATAGTGTGATAGTAGTGATGTTTGACCGCTGGTGGTATTGGCATGGGTTCATTGTTCACAGATGGGAGAGGAAACCCGTTAGTGAGGGCTCTATGCGGTTCATCGGAAAGTAAGGGAGATAGAACATCCCGGCATTTAGAAGCATCTAGTACAAAGGAGTGGGATGAGGACCAGTTATCAACTTCGTTTGGTTTGATCTGAATTTGTGAAGGTCCTTTGGGTGTGGGTAATTCACAACCTACAACTACATCGTCGGTGTGTTTCTAGCCAGTGAATGTCGATGGGATTGAAAGTTGTTTATTGCACAAAGAAAATAAAAAGGAGGAAAGATTGCACCTTAAAATACATCAGAGTCAACTGGAAGAGAAGAGGACTTTTGGCCGTTGAAACAAGTGAAATGTCTTCGATCAGTGAAGTAGTCTGAAATGAGCCTGCAGACATTTGAGTCAACACCACTTACAGAGAGCATACTGAGCAATAGTGATCGATCAAGGCAGCCTTAATCTGAAAGCTATTCTGAATATTCCTGCACTTCCTGTTTAATATCGAAGCTATCGAGTGGACTTGGCAGGCCACGTCGTCAAGTGTGGAGCGCGGAGACTGATAACCAAACTGGTGTGTATCTTCACCAGTAGACCCCATGGTAATCCACTGTAATAAAAGCCTCTCAAACAATTTGAGCACCACCGAAGTGCAGCCGATGAGGCGGTATTTCCCGGGTTCTTTTCTGGGGACAGGCCTCATCCTGGCCAGTCTCCATGTACCGGTTTCTTCGTTTATCAATGGACGGTTCCCGACGCTGTTGGCTTTCTGTTACGGTTTTTCACGAAGACCCCTTGCAGTTTCCACTGCACTGCTGCATAACGAATAAGCAAATTAGATTGACCCTGTCAGCATTGACTTAGGTCGCTGGCACAATTTGCCGATTTACATCCGAGGGATCTTTTGCAGTTACTTTCCTAATTATTGTACTAACACGCACGCGCTCACCCAACGAGCTTTGCATGTCGTCACAGTTCAGCACCACCAAACAACTGTCTCAGAACCAAATGGTTTTTTGACACCAGTGTTTTTCATTTGCAGTCTTTAAAAATTATTCCTTTCCAATAAACTGGTTGGCGTTCGACAGTTTCACTTCGACTGTTCCACTGGTTAGCGTTTTGGGGAGAAGGCAAAATGTGAAAGATAGTAGTACTATACAAGTCAGACAGTTCAAAGTAACAAAACAGATGCGATCATCTGAGTAGTCCGTTCTGGAGCCCACACTTCACCAAAGTCGATCTTTATGTTACCCAAGCATTTAGGACAAATGTCTGTGGACGCTTGGATTTTATTCTTCTGTGCGCCATTTTTGCTGTGTCGTGTTGAACTAAAGCTCTCAATCTCGTCCATATTTGTTCGCCTACGGGGCTTTGCTGCGATCCGTTTGTGCTCAGTGATCTGCTCTGGTAATAATGCACCTGTGGCTGCTTATCGGTTAACATGATTAAGTCCGCAACCGCTTGTTTCTGTTGCCGTAAAAATCTCCACCAAGGCATGCCACTCACGAGACGGTAGCGACTTCCGCTGGGTCAGTGTAGACATCTGATTGTTGTCCCCACGTGTAAGTACTTTTCACTTACTTAAGATCCTGTTTCTACCATGATGCCTTTTTTCTTTCTGCTTCCACTCTTTCTCTGTTCGAGACCATCACAACGAATTGTCCCTTTCTTCGCACAGATTTGACCAATAGTGTCATGGTTCCTGAAACGAATGCTGCAGACTATGCCAATTCCGATGAGGTGTGGAGGTAAGCCCGTGTTCCACCTAGAGTGATATTTGTTGCTTCCCCGCCCCGTCTACCTCTCCATTAGTGCACTGCAGACCCATCTTAATACGGAACCAAATGGCGTCTACCTGGACCGTATTTGTCCTACACGGTCGACTCGTCGTGTGGCAGCTTTGACGTTTTCAACCGTTCTCCGTAAGTCTGTCTCCATCCCTCTCTCTCTCTCTCTGGTTGGTAAATGTTTTTGATTGTTGGACATTTGTCTCTGTCCGTTGGGCACCGCTGATGTACATTGATCAGCGGCTTGCTCATTTCGATCCATGTCCATCCACCTTGATCACGCTTTTGGTCGTGCACGTTTTTGTCCTCACCTCCATGAAGGACGAAGTATACCAGCCCACGCATCTGCTCCACTGGATGATACACAATAATCTGTTTGTAAAAAATATTTAGCCACTTGGATCGAGATAAACGTTGAACTCAGCTCAACGGGCGACCTTCATTGTGCACACTGTTACTGCGCGACTGGCGTGGTCCAAAACCAAAGCTCATCGTTTTCGGGGAAACAGTAAACAGCGTAAATGAGTTTTGCTATCCCGTAGGCTGCAATTCATCCGTAGATTGGACACCAGATCGAGTGTTGTCACCACATGTACGGGAGACCCGTTTTTCTTTTGTCAACCCCAATCATTTACGACGTGTGCGTGATACCCGTTTGTCTACCAAGAGTCGAGTGTAAGTCGCAATAGTTAGGATAGATCTTCTCTACGCCTATGGAAACTTGCCTCTAGAAGTGGAAGAAGCACGAAGATTGTTGTTAGTCTAGCATCGATGCTTTCGAACTATAGTACTTGCCACTGGTGGCGTTTGTTTGTGTGATTTACACAGAAAGGTATTCTTTTGTCCACCAATTGACAGTCGTAGATGATACTATGACTACCATTATTCCCTATACAATTTGGCTCATCTTGCAGCATGAATGATATTTTTATGGAAAGTCGGATCATCACATGGACTGTCATCACTGATGGTGGTTCAGTCATTTGGAGCATTTGATTACGACCTCGGATATCAGAGGTTCAAATCCCACCACCGCGGGTCACTTCGATGGACGACGGTGATCCGCGGCTTGTTACACGGCTTGTAACCGCGCTTGGCCTATTGGGACTTTATGTGGTTCTATACTCCAAGTCTCAGTATCAAGTTGTTGGTTATCCCTAATAGTGTAGTGCGCCTGCGAGGCTATGAGGTATACCCTTTCCACTGCATTCATACGAAAACATGAAATAAAACGTAGTTTGGGTCAGAAGTCTCCGTGTTCGCTGGTCCGATAAGTTCTCATATCTCATTTTTCTTCCATTTTATTTGGCAATTTTCCCGCCTTCATTCTCTCATGATTTTGCACTTGCAGAACTGTTAAAGAAGCAGCGAATTCGTGTGACTCAGTCCGAACCCTTCGGACCAATACACATTCAGCTGGCAGCCTAAAAGATGAACACATCCTCATTGTGTCTGCCTGCTTGCCTCACACATTTGCCAAATTCCCCATCAAAAGTGGTTTGTTTGCACAGAACATTATTTTTTATACTTCCATCGTTTCTTGTTTCATCTTTTTAGTTCAACCCCCGTTACTTTTATACTGTGAAACTGGCGTTTGAAACATTTTTAACCCACACATTTTTCACTGTTTATTGTTCTCCTTGTTGCTAGCCCTATTCATTTGGAACCTATGCAGCTTCATCTGACTTGCTTACTTATTGCCCTCAGCCAGGTACACGGGTCAGTTCTGGGTAATGGGTTTTGCGGAATTGGGTTACTATCTCCAATGCTACTCTGTAATAAGTAAATTGATCTGAAACACTAATATGGACGGTCGTTCTGCCCCGTGACGATTAGTATCGAACGTGTTTCGTGGCATAAAATAATGGATGTCAGGTTGATATGCAATGTACATCTGAGCAGTCCAGAGGAAGTTTTTCACATGGGGTTTCTAACTAAACTGGGCTCAAAAACACGGTGCCGAACAAACCGCTGGTAAATGTAATTTTCTATCGACCGCAGACTGTAATTTTTGCTTCTATTGGCACGGGCTATACGGACGAGGTTCTAAACCTCTCAGTCGATATCTACACACTTGACTCTATTCTAAATGGGAGAGAAATAATGCAACGTGCGGATTGGTTTTCACAAGTAGTGCTTGGTTTCTGTTGCCACTTGCTTTCACAAGTTCTGAAGCAAGTTCCCCAAACAAGGCGTTACGCTTATCCTCGAAGATAAACCAAAAGTAAGACCGGTTACGAAAAGAAGCCTGATTCATGAGCCCAACATTTCTATTTTAGTACGACCTACTGGAATAAGGCCTAGTAGTTAAGCTTCGAATCATGTATGGGAACCATGGTTGTCTCTGTGTTCCCTTTAGCGGCACTAATTCTCAGTTAGCAGTAGTGAGGTGCATGGAATACGAGAACACAACAGCATCGCATTTGGTGTATGATTATTGGTTGTCTAAACGGATGGGGTATGACATTGAACGAATCACCCAAGCGAAAGAACTCGTGCAGATAGTGGATGACTGTTTGCAGTGGTACGATTGGCACAATCTTTGGTCGGGCGGAATTGGAAGTTACCCCTGTCTAACTCAGTATTTGTTTTCCAATGCAAATGAGTGCCTCTCAGGATGGACAAGGGGCAGCCGCTCTGTTACAACAACCGATACACACTTTTAGAACCCCGACTATGATGAGACCGAAATGTGTACTGAAATATTGCTTCCAAACCCGAATGTAGCACAGATGTCCAGTTCGTTTACATGTTTTTGAGTTGTGCTGTATACGATCACCTTGGAACGTTTTCGAAGTAGCCGACAGATTGTGGTAAAATAAATGACTTAGCATCTGGTAATCGGCGACATGAACGCAAGAAGGACGTGCGTTCCTGGTCGGTCCTTGGTTCCTCTTCTGGAAACTAAAGAACCATTGAGCTAACGTGCTCCTTCCGGCCCGAATTTTTACATATGACGTAGGTTCTTTGGAACTGATCGTCAAATGGTCCCGTATAACGGCAATATGTCTACTTTCTGTCTGGTGAGGTCATTGCCTTCTCGGAACCAGAAAATTCCGCAATGACAATTTTGCTGGGAATAATGCATTGGTTATAAACTATCAAACTATTCAAATCGTGTCGAGAAGTTCGCATTGTATTGCGCCATCTGCTTCTAGAAGAATAAATTAGCACACGTATAAGAGACGAACAACTGTTTTACGTGATTCAGTCGCTGTCCCGTACAAATGATTTTGGAAATGGGTGCTCTGAAAGGGGTAAGTCTCATTCGGTCTAGACAAAAGGGAGTGGGATGAGATTAAATCGACGTGATGGTCTGCACGACTAGATTATATAATTTGGATCTGTCATTGGTCGAATAGCAAGACAACTATCCCTAAAGATTGAGGAACATTGTCCACGGTGACTCCAATACGGAGTAACAGAAATCATAGGGAGTACGATTGTCGAGTACCTGACGAACTCAGGTCACCAAGTAGATGCAGACTGAGCATTCCAAATCGTGAATCGAGTGCCTCCCAATCCCCACAAAAATCCGTTCACACACACACACACACAGTGGCCACCACAGAGATGATCAACATCTCTCTCTTCGCATCTGCCCTGTGCATACAGGAGAAATTGACCGAGGTCCTCCAATGGCCCTGGCCGTGAATAGACAACTCTACTCTAATGACAGGTGCGAACTATGTAACTCTCACGACCTAGGCGCGCAGATCAATACGTTGATCAAATCTCGTCCACAAACTTCTATCCAATTTGAATGACCCTTTCAGCGAACTCATTCCCAAAATGATTTGTACGGACTAGAGAATGAATCACGGAAAACAGTCGTTCGCCAACTGCAAGTGGGAATGAAGAAGTTTGAAAGCAAACCAGTTGAAAACGCAATATATTCTTGGAAGGGAAATTCTCTAGTATTGGGTCGAAGTTTCCTAGCCGAACCCTGTGGGCCTCTCTGTATCACCAGAATTCGGCTGCAAGGGGTGACCAACTGTTCGCGCAGCTTGTAGGTGTCAGTTAGGTCGCAAATGCCATATTGTGCAGCAATTCGCCCGCTAGTGGTTTGATGCCTGTTATCAGTTGAGTTGAGGTGATGAAGCTCAACACAGACCGAGCCGATAAGACTTGGCCACTGGTATCTTTCCGGCCGACCGTTTCTTCGTTCAGAATAGTAGGAGGTTTTGTTGGAATGTAGAAATGTTCTTCATGTGAAAGAACAAGTTTAGGGAAGTGAAGCACTTAGGTGACAGTCGAAAGTCGCTAAATTGTGCCGGGTTATACTGCTTACCTCTCAGAAAAACCGATTGGTGAATTCTTAACATTTACAGTGAAACGTCAGCTACTACGAACGTTTTAAGTAGGCAAACTAAAATTCGAAAGTTCTTCAGCAGGCCCGAGGTTGCTGTGCCCACTACAGGGTTCTCGACATTTTTTGGTACGCGGTACCACGGGGAGAAACGTAGAGTCCGATTCCGTGGTTTCTTTCCGGGTGCAATGCTGCGAGGCTGCCAAGGTCAAAGCGGATGGTTTTCTTAGGGATCAACAAAAGCAGCCTTTAGCCATCCAGAGCTCAGTCTGCATGGCAGCGGGACGGAGCGTGGGGTCCGTAACCCATTGGGGACCGGTGAATGATAGCTCAGTTCATACGCTCTTCAGCTGAGGCCGGACATCCGGAATGCCCAGTACACCTCTCCGCCACAGGTGCCAGTGAGCGTAGCGCTGCATGTTTCGTACGCCGTCTACGGTTGCTTCGGAATCAGGGTTTAGCCATCTCCCCTAGACCGACTACCAGTCAGTCAACCTGGTGGAGAACACCGGGCATTCACCTTCGTCCTCTCACTTCAGTGGGAACACTTCAGCCATGAGAAGGCAGTGAGCAGAACTTCCTCAACAGAGGCTATGGCAGACACGGTCATTTGGGAGCGTTTCGAGAGGCGTTCAGGATGGGTAGCCACCTCGGAGCCTGAGACACTCAACTCCGACCATACTGAGGCATTCGGAGGCTGCTTAGACATCTTTTATCGACCTGATTTTGTTCGTTTCATAGAGAAATGTAGGAGGTAAAAGACGAATGTGTCCGGAAGTAAGCAGAAAGGCAGTATAATAGTACGTTTATTGTGTGCTGTGCATGCAGAATTCACAGCAGCATGTCAACGTAATGTCTATACTATCAAGTGAACGGGGTAGTGTAGGTTAACATTCGACTAGTGTCGGGGCAGTGATGTGATTTGTTAGTTTGCACGGTGACCTTTGATTGCGCACCACTGGTGACTGCGTGCTTGAGACACGAACGATCAGGCAATCGTATGCTTTGACTGTGAAAGAACGAACAATGAACTAGGATAAAACAATTATTTGTTTATTCACCGCGTTCTACAGTTGCCACATTCCTACGCTACCTAATGTGCCTTAGATGACATTTGACATAGAAGACTGTGGCCGTCCCACCCAGCCGTCAACGTTCTTATTACAACAAGTTAGATACTGATGTTGTTCGTATTGAATGTTTCCGCTGTCCGCTTAACAGTAAATCGACCGAGTTAGCGAATCAGCTCAAACTACTTACTTTTGATTTTGAATGGAAATTTTTGGAAGCAGTGCATATGTAGTATGCCATCGAACTTGCCGAGAATCATCGGCGATACGTATACGTCCAACGAATCCTGTGATACAGTGGGCCCCGTGCGTTCAGTCTGTTGGAGTTGGGTCTTGAGAGCTTGTTTCGTCAACCAATACTTAGTCAGGAACCAGTCTCAGTAATATTGTGCCACTGTTGTATAATAAATAAAAATTAATAGTAGTTTCACAGATTAGATCGTTACAAAGGCTGACAACCGTTTCATCTTGTCAGGTGTCGTCGTCGGAGCATTCCCACCTAGACCCAACTGAGGCCCGAACCCCGGGTGTTGTGTGGTCCTACCGTTGGTCAGTCTACTGACTGCGTCACAACAGTGCTGGCAAAATTATTGGTCGGACATTCGATTCACGCATGCACACACGTAGGCACATCACCGTGACCTCACCTATGCCACGATCGACTTTCTCCGGCCAATCAGACTTTGTCCCTGAGACATACGTGTTTGTGGATTCGTTGTGCTCAGCGGCCCTGCTTGACTGTACTCGATCACATGTACTGCTTGCGCTTGCCTATCGATGAATCACCTGCTTGCATGCTTGCCCACTTACGTGCTTACTGATGCATTAATAAACAGATTTTTTACATACTGTGTTCTCCGTTAATTGCGATAGCAACAAGAGGGTGCATTGTTATCTGTTTACCGTGGATAGCTTGTGCGATCGACAATACGCTTGGACGTGTAGTTCCTTTCTACCCATTAGCTCAAACACTCACTGCATTGTGTTTATTACTTCCTCGAGGTTATGGACTTCGCTATGTGAAAGTTGAATTATAACACCTTGGGGTGCATAAAGTACTTATTTGACTTGATTCGCAACAGAGGACACATTTACCTAAAGAGTGACGGTAGTTGACTTGGTAATTTTATTAGAGGAGTGGGAGGTGACATAACGTTGAAATCAACGATTCACTTGTAACGTATAATGGAAAGAGTTGATGTTTGACTGTTTATTATAATTGTACTTGTAAAGCAGGCAAATCTCAGGAAAATCTAAACAGCCAAAGCTTCAGTACAATTCGAAGAGTAATAAGATATAACAGTAGAACTTCTGTCCCAAAATGAACTGACGTAGATCACCATTCCGCCTCCATATTTCTAATACAGAAGCAGTGCAGGGTTTTTCCGGGCATCAGGGTGCATAAAACCCCCATCGAACTATTCGGCGAAGTTTCATTTGCACCTTTCTCGAGACCATGAGACTGTAGTTTATGGTCTTTCTAGACTTAGCATAGCGCTCATTGAGAAAGCTGAAGCCACGCTATTGGACCAGATAGCAGTTGACAGTCAGTTAGGCCCAGTGAGACAGAGGGTCGTGCAAAGTAAATGGTCGCCGTCATGATAAACGCAGTTTGGTCGTCATCTTTGCATATGCAACGACCAATCGAAATCCATGTTCAGTCAAAAATAACCCCTAAAGAGATACTCAAACACCGGAGTAAAGTCAATTTGGTCAATATTACGATGCGAGAAAAGGTCAACCTTTATCGAACGAGGCACACTCGGGAAACCAGTTTTGGCTAGTTCGTGTCGTCTATAAAAATGGGAGTGGCTTTTGACTCCGTGCTCTGGTCATTGCCTTTTCCTCACCAGTGCAAAATTCAGACGTTCTTGTCGTCGGTACGCTACAAGGCGACCACCATCTATGAGTTGCCAACGGACCCAGATCAATTCGAAAGATGTCGGGTAGCATATAACGCTTCCAACCTCATTTGGGCACCTGCGTTGACTGCGATCGTGTACTTGTTTGCACCAGGCTGTCCATATACTTTGGAGGTGGGTGCTCTTGACATGAATCAAAGAGAATGTTAGATTGAGTTTGTTGTTTCCCTTAAGCGGTAGACAAAACGTAAGCATGACCATGCGGGTGAACGTGTATTTAGCAAAGGCTCACGGCAAATACGAATGCAAGCGTGTCAGCAGAGATATAATCAGATGAGTTCGTGAATCAGAGTCACGTGTCAGTGAAAACGCAAGCCAAGCGTACAATTGGATCGGACCACACAAGGTCGTAAGACACATGACAACGTGATTGGTCAATTTAGTGGGGGATGGAGTATGGTTAGAGCCAATCCTGTATGTGTGCTTTTGCATTAGTCCTTGTGTGGAATATGGATCAAAGGTTCGCAGTGTGTGTGCGCGCGTGACTGTCCGACTGCGCAAGTGACTGCTTAAACCGAACACAACAGAGACGAGGTTTTCCGACCAGCTCAATAATCCGTCCTCCGAAAAGTGTCTGCTAGAAATCTTTGAAGTAATCTAACCTCTTAAGATCTACCGGCATTGGACATTCATATGTATTTGTATTTGATCAGACGTTTGCGCAGACAGGCGTCCGAATTTGAGCCAAAAACGATTTACACTTGACAACTGTTCGAAGGAGGGGGAAGAGAAAATAACGACTACATATCAAAAGTGTCAAGAAATTAGGCTGATACTGGCACCCGGTTTGTGAGGATTAGGGCTAGATACGGATCACCAGAGTTATTGTCCATGGTAATGCGAGAGGGCGTGGATCAAAAAGAGCAACGAGTAAAGAATCGCGAGAGTTACACTTGGATAAATCACTGTATAAAGGGTGAGTGCTGTCTTCAAGGATTTTATGAGCAAACTTTCACATGCGGTCAGGTGTGATACTTACGACTTTGTGGATAGTTCAGTTAAGGGTGTGAAAGATACCCGACTGATAAAAGATAAACCTAGACGAAGAATCTCAAAATCTTTTTCAGCAGGCTAGCATAAATAACAGAAGAACAGTAGAGGAGAACAGGAGAAGCACTGATAAACGAAAAGGGAAACAGTACTCGGTTTGGCGTTAAAAGGCTTAAGCTTTCGGACTTGCCAAGATAAACGGCGTAGTTTCTTCACATAGCTTGAAACGTGTGTTGGCCACCTCAAATTTGCATTGATGATGATTCCTAAGTATATGATAGGACCTACTCCAGTTAGCGGTTCTGTGGAAATGGCAGATGGATTACAAGGATAAGCCGATTGAGCAAGGACGAACATGCATTCAAAGCGTTTGGACGAAGTTAGAGATAAACCGGATCGAACAGAGAAATCGTAACTATGAGATGGATTGGTGGAAAAGTCAGTCAAATCCTGGGTTACAGAAACAGCTTGACAGAGAGACATGATCATCGGGATATTTACATAAATGTGCAGAGAATCGGATGGAAAGTCGCTTATGTAGGTGGAAAACAAATAGGGGAAAGGGACAGTTCCATGAGGTACTCCTGAATTATTCATCAAAGGTTTTGGGTGTTTTAAAACCTAGTCCTGTGCACTGAGTTCTTTTCATAAAATACTCAGGCAGTCATGCCAATAAAGGCATGGGACAACCACCAGATGCCCGTGCTCTCCATATGTAATTTTTCACTTAGTGCCGGATAATATCTCTGCTACCGATGTGTCTGCCGTTGATCCAGTTACTTGGATCACATGGATTGATCTGAACCAGATCCACCTTGATCCCCGTGTACCAATTTACTCGTCCACACTTTGGGTTGCATGTTTTCTAGTCCTTGTTTCTATGTCACCTATTTCTTTAACCCGTATATGTGCTCGGTCCGCATGTTGGTCTTATCTAATCGTATCATCCATCGACGAACCCCGGTTCCTAATTGCTGTTATCGTCTACTTAACCCTCCTTTGTTGTTGGGCCATTTTCCCCCGCGCAGTTTCCACGTCCGTTTAGTACACATAATTATCTATCAACGTCTTTGGTTTGCTGACCACTGATTCCCGGTGTTCAACATACGCAATCATTATTTTGTTTTACCGTGCTCATGTCTGTCTAATCGAACCCACTTATTCACCTGTTTCCATGACCGTCTGCGAGTCACTCAACCACTGGACAGCACAACTTAACAATGCACATGTATCCTTCTTGATCCTTGTGAACGGATATTATGATGAAATGATCATATCGTCCTGAAGCTAGATCGTACTTATGTATTCGTGGGGCAACCTTTTTCCCAAACATTGCAGTTCACCTTGTATGTGCCGTTTCTACATTCTTCTGTTTTGAGATGATCTTTCGGTCTTCTTATGATTCTTCTCAGGGTTTCGATTGGTTTATGAACAAATGTGATGCCTGTAATTGGAGGAGTCTTGTGGTTATTTGGGATATGATTTCGATGTATGGCAATCCTATCCTTCTGTTAGATTGTGTTCCTTGGCCGGTTTCGGTTTTGGTTTCCAGTATGGTCCTACACATGTAGTTCCTTTGGTACCCATTTGGTTGAAGTATCATAAATATATGGTCCACTTCTTGTTTTCTCAGTTCCTCTGGGCTGCAATGTGCTTTAGCTCTGTGAAACAGAATTCTTTTGCAAGATATCTCGTGATTATCTGGATGATTACTGTGAAAGCTCAATATTTTGTCCGTATGTGTTCGTAAAACTATCCTTCCTTCCAACCACCTCATTTTATTTACCCATATCATACTGTTTATATTGGATGAAAACGTCCACGTCACCAATCATAGCACCACAAACTAATTGGTCCCAAATGGGCATCGGTTAGTATCTATTCTGATTTGTCGATTGGTGATGCGGTCAGTCACCGCTTGTTGGGAATTCTTTCTCGTCTCATCGATCCGCTGTCCCATCGTTCGCTATTCCGTTAGAGGAAACCACGATGGGGATTTTGGACATGCGCTGATGGGCTGTCCGCTGGCAACGTTATCCATACCTCCACATCCTCGAATGGTGTATTCACACCTACGCATACAATTACCTAATTTCAGCAAAAGCCATTAGCATGGAACGAACATTCTAACTGGTTCTGTCTGGTAAACGCATTGCCGATATAGTTTTCTTGATTAACGCTACCCTGCATTCAGCGTGATATTTCTGTGAATGGTTTGCTGACTATCCCAAAGCTCGTTCGACTTCTTTCGTAGAAGACCTTCCAAAGAATCTTTTGAGGTGTGCTCGTTCATGCAAGAAATTTCATGAATCTTCTTGAATAGTGAAAAGAGTACCGGGCGACAGCCACGATGGGACGCAAGAAGCTACGGTTCAACGCACGTCCACATCACGAGTGACTAAGGGAACAAACAAAGACACAGAAACACACACGTATTGTGCCGAACACTGTTTCGCTTTCCGTCGAATAAGATGTTTCGTGTATTGTTCACAGTCATTGCCGGTTTGTTTCGTGTTCAATTCGCTGCCCAGTTTGATCGAAATCTGAAGGAAAAAAGGTAGAGACATTATTTACGCGATCATTCCAAACTCCTCGACGCATTTTCATTTGCAATCGTTAGACTGTAAACCACCATAGTTTAGTTTAATTAATGTGACTAGTTGGACCCTACGAGACACTTACTGGGATATAGGCTCATGGATTTTCTCAGAATCTGTCGTTTCACCTCGAAACACAAGCAACTCCCACGGAAGATCGCCGACCCAGTGCACAACACACCTCCATTACATTGAGACGCAGATTTTGGCGTGGCTGTAGTAGTACAACGTTTCTGTGACAACCGTCAGTAATTGAAATGAAGAATAATCCGAATAAACTGGCAATGTAGTAGCCAGGTGGGCGAATGACATAGGAGTTGAACTCACGTTACAAGGTGTTGCCTTCGGGATGATGAATTAGATGTCACAGTAATGCAAGGCGTAGATCATCTGAAATGCTTAACAGTGTTAGTATGACACACAACTTATTATAGTATCCTCGCGGCACAAAGTATTGTATCGCACACACACACACACACACACACACACACACACAAAACACGCACGTGCATCCTCGGTACGTGTCACGCAGTAGAAGGCGGAGTCAGCGGGTAACGTGTATGGAATGAGTGCGTGGACATGTGTCAGGTTACACCAAGTGCCGTGCAACTCGAGAGGAAACGGGTGTTTCATTCGAACAACAATGACAGTCAGTTATAGCCAGACGGGGTTGTATCTTGAAGTTCATTCAAATTGCTCAGTTCGTTCCAAGTGTTCACGTTTGGGAAGTGAAGAGGGAGAGAGCAAGAGAGGAGTACAGAGATTCGGGGCAGACAATTTAAATATCCGACTTTCACTATAGTTATGTAGCTATGTCACGTTGCTTATCTTATATGGCTTAGAAAATTCCCCAAAGGAGGGCACACACAAAATCAAAAGCGTACACCCACACAGGAAGTCTGACACACATACAGACGTATATAAATACACATAAATAATTCAGGATGGCACTGTGCTGAGTGAAACAAATATTACATGAAATTGTACAAAATTTCCAACTGAACTAGTGTCTCCCTCGTCAGAAATACTATGACATTCTTGGATAACAAATAGACTAAATATTAGGAATTACCACTATAACAACCAATGTCCCGTTTTCCAAATCACTCTGAAAACCTAATATTAGAGTTAGTAGGTGGACTGACTCACGTGACTAGCTGATGAAAATTGAAATTCGAAATCCGAACTGGTTGTGAAAAGCATGATGAGGCTGCTACCAAATGAACAAGGCTTCTGTGGTATCTATGGTTTCGGAATTAAGTCCAAGTTTGAAGAATGACCACGAAATATGTATCAAATAGGTTTACCAGAGTTGTTTAGTAACTTACGGTTAGAAACGGCCAGATATGATACATGACAATATTCTATTCGACCGGTGCTCCAATTGCATGCGCAAGTGAAATTCATTCACCCAAAGGTAAATGTACACGTTCGGTCGTCTGTTAGGTAAAACCAAATCACTCATTTATAAACGATACCCCCGGGAGAAGTGGTCTAACGTAGCGAAATTCACAAGTAATGATAATGTCGACTAGAAAAGATGGCCCACAGAAAAGCAGTTCGCTTTGTCCAATAAAATGCTACAATTTCGACTGGACCTAATGAGGCAGTCCAAAACAAAATGAGGTAATGCGATAATATCGTTCCTCATTCACTTACATATTGGAAGATAAATGACTCAAAATTAATACGTTTCGTGGGGGAAGAATAACGGAACCGAGGAAAAAATACAGAGTTAATTTAGAGGTTAGTGAACGAGAACGACAGTAGCAGAGTCTGTGGCACCAGTTGGGCGAAAATGGAATTCACTTAATTGCGGATGAGGTATGAAGCTGCCATACATCGGATTATCTGGCGCTCATGTTCAGCGCAGTCTGAAACCAATTGAATTAATTGAGTACACGCATTCACAAACACAACTAGCCACTACGACAGTATTGTTATCTCAGCACACTTGTCTGTCCATTTTGAAACATATCTATGGCACCCAAAAGTATTGAAATAAAAATGACATTTCGGATTCTCCGATCCTGAGTACGCCTCATTGGAGATTTGCTCTTATCCATGGCGGTAACTGAATGTTTTTTCAGTGGGCAAAATTGCACTCTTCCAGCAGTGACGTTTCTCGCTACATTTGTACCCGACTGTCCATATCTACGGACACCTCGAAGTGGTCTCAACTTCGAAGAAAAACGAGTCCAATCACAACTACTTAACTATCTCCGAGTCCTTATCCGCCGGTCCTGCCACGGATCAGGGCAGACCTAGGTGTCGACTGGCATTCGTGTCGCCGATGGGGTACCGAGCCAGTAGCTGACGAAAGAGCTGCTCACAAGTGGGCAGGAAATACTGAAAATGGCTTCCTTAAGCGGCCTATACAACTCCTTCTGGGGATGATCTACGATTAGGTCCCTTACCGAGGTGATACTTCCTCCGGAGAAGGTATAAGAGGCATAAAAGAATCTTTGGCGTTGTTTGCGGATTCTAGGTGCCTCTGATCTAAGGCTACAAACCAAATCTGTCGGTGAATGGGAATGAATGCCACTAGTCTAAACGTAATAGCACATAACGTGAGATCTGTGTCGAACTGTATGTTATCTTTAGACGCATCTGAGTTTCGATAATATATCATACAACGGAAAGAGGACTCGAAACACGGGGAAAGTCATGTGGTGCAAAAAAGAACGGGCTCATCAAAACAGAAGACACTCGGATAACTATCTCGGAAGGTATTTTCTATCGGATCTCGAAGTGAACTACAGATATAATCCCGTTGGTAAAATAAGAAGAGAAGACCCCGGTCGGCAGAGAAATCCAGAAGTGTATTCTTCTGCACCACATAAATATAATAATTGATGCATCTCAGACAGATATTAGTGCCGTTCTTTAACAATGTGGCCGTCCAGTCCACTCCATTTTGCACAAGCTCGCGAATTAGGATATAACTGGTTCTCAGAACCAAAGGGAAGCATTGGCTGTCTATCGGGGAGTCATGACTGCACACATGTTTGTCTAATAATAAGTTCACCGTAATTGCTGATCACGATGGGTTGAAGCTTCATTATCGCACTGTAAATTCCGTAGTAAAGTCATCAACGGGGAATGATAAACGATGGAGCATCCCACTGGGCTCCTACGAAAAAAGGTATTATTCATCAAAACAATAATTATATCAACTATGTATAATTGTGATGTATGTAAGTTCCCTTGTCCAAACAATCCTACACTGCAGATTGCTCATAAGTATAACCGCTTCCTTTGCAGGAGGACGAGTTCATTCACAGTATACACAACTGTTTCACACCTGTCAATCCGGTGTTGCGTCGTAGATGGACTAACAACGGAAAACATCAATTTGTAATCTTCTCTTCTCACAGCGGGAGCTTTTCAGTCACCTTGGATCGTAGGCCACGCTCTGTTCATTATGTTTTCAATTCTCCGATGCTTCAAATACCCACACTTTATTATTTGACAAAATTAAGTCTTCTCCATGGTCATCAGGCTTGTGGACTGAATAGAATACCGGTATCATTGGTACTACTTTTGGGTGTGAAATGTACCTACACAGTCTACATACCCGAGACCAGGAAATGGACATCGTGCAAACTATGATAACTCATGTATAACAATCATGGTGGTCTTTTTAGACAAATACAATGCAGTGGTGGTCATTGTTTCATTCTTAGGCTGACCATCTGCATTTTTGACACCTTTGCAGAAATCAAAGTTCACACAAACTGAATTGTCTAAGACATTCATAAGTGAAACAATGTCACTAGCATTGGCTACTGGATCTTGATTCTTTGCTTGAACGGTTGAAAGGCCTAGATTGCCGTCGCTTGTGAACTGCGGCATACTATCCCCTGAGGGATGGAATTTCTGAGAAATGTTTGCGTATCCTTATTAGTACATTAGTGCATTCAATAAATCCCCAGTCCTTTGTCAAACAGAAGCTGGTTTTTGGTTATTGCTTGTTACTATGCTCGAATGCATGTGATAACACGAGTTGACAGTGCTATGATGAGTGTTCAGTTGACTTACCAAAATCTGACCAGTTCAGGTCACTTTATTACTATCCCAATTTACACAACAAATTACCGAGAATCTATGAAAAATATGAAAAACAAGCAAAATTCCCCACAAAACAACTCTCCAATATCTTTCATCGATCAGAATCATTTTCCGACGACGATCTAGAACTATGTATTTTATTGTGTAGGATATGAGTTGACCAAATTTGGTGGTATCACAAATTACAGATAACCGTAACCCATTCCAAAATTATATGCTGCAGTTTGCAAAAGTTTGTTCAGCGATTTTCTCGCTGACAGCTGTTGTGTTGAATTGGCTATCATGGCTGCCATCTTCGGTAAGAAAACATTGACGACTAGTGGTTGCACATACTACTTGTAAACGATTTTCATTCATGGTGCACAAGGTAACCAAGATCCCCTTGAGCTCATACTTGACAACATCGTTTATTGTAAATGATTTGATTGCTTGATTCATTTATAAAATCTACATTTGGCTGCCGTTGTGTGGTCACGCACTGAAATGAGCGAAACGCACAACGAAGTCGGCGCACCATCTTCAATGAACCATTATTTGGTGACGTAGAAAGGCCTTTCGTGAGAAATTGGTGGGTTTTTGATGTGATAATATTTGTGAGACTGTGGAAGACCTCGATTACATTTTTGCAATCGAGAATCTGTTTTGTATGCCTGTTTTGTTATGAATATATACTTATCAGATATTTGCATAAGCTCATAACCATTTTGATTTGCAGCAAAATAAAAGTAAGCGGGTGTCCTGTCATTTGTGGTTTCGTGGGCTCGATACTGGTCCGATGCTGACACACTGTCTGTCAGTGAGACTAATCCGTCTCTCGAAGTTTGTGTCAGACCATACCCTCGCAGAACCTAAGAGGCAAAGCGTTGTCAGAATTGGTTTACCTTAGCAATCGATTCCGTTCCATCGCGTAGACCATCATATTGTCAAGAGAAGAAGGATATTTCTGAGCTAACCGACAGTACTGTGGAACTGGTCACATTTGATCTTACAGTATATTTTGTGACTTTGTGTCTACATGATTGCTGGCCGTATCACGGAACCGTACGGTAGGAGATTGCATCTAGTTTATACGATGAAACAGTTACGTAAGTCGTATTACTGGTGAATGTGATTTCAGCATGTGAAACGGACTGTGGACATCCACACCGATACTCCCGTATTGTGCCTGTGTAAAATTGTATGCTGTTCAATGATTGATGTCGCAAATAATAATATCTTTTCCGTTTGATTACTGCCTGCGTCTAACTGGGAAACTCCTTCACACGGTAAAGAATGAGCCCACGAAACAACGGAAATGCCCACGACAACATCAAGGACAGCGAGGGCTACAGCGACGGTGACGGTGATTCGACCGGGGCACAGAGACAAGCAGGGTCGTTGAATGTGCTAAATGCAGAGCTATTCCCCTGGGGTTGCACGTGCACGGTTTACAAAGGCCTACAAATAATGAAAACCCGATGAGCCAAAACCTAGTGACTGTATAAACAGGTACCAACACTTATGTCAGAGAGTACGGGAATGGCAATCTGTGCCAATGCGTTACATTGTGTAGTTAGCAGTAATGAATGATGTCAAATTACACGAGTATTGTCCAGATTCCATAAATACCAGGGTTCGTGGAATTAATCTATCTCCCGTATGCGGCTTCTCATACAAGTACACCATTTTAAGTAACTCATAGAACGTGTAAAACATGACGAATAAACTCTCAGTTCATTAACCTAGGGACTAATAAGAGAAAATTTCGAAAATCGAGGACGAATATTGTTCATGGAATGTTTTCATTGAAACGAGGAGCCTGAATTCTATATAATGGAAAGTCTACTTGCATTTTTCACATTCAAAATCCCAACGCCACGAGCCGGAATCGAACCAGCGACACTCCACTTAACGGTCAGATGTTCTACCAGCTAAGTTTTCACGGTACGGCCAGTTGGGTGTGAATAACACAAATGAATGTCCAATGATACGCAAAAAACACATTCAGGTGTGTGCTGTTCGTCCCATTGGGAAGTGACTGACGAGGTTAGCACAGTGATTAGAACCACGACGGTTGCTGAGTATCACTGGACTAGTGTTTTGCACATCATAGAATATTCACTTGTGTTGTTCACATCCGACTGATCGGACCGCGGTAGCTTAGCTCGTACAGCATCTTCCCGGTAAGTGAAATGTCACTGGGTTGATTCCAGCTCGTGACGTTAGGCTTTTGGCTGTGAGAAATGAAAATGGGTTTTCTACTAGTATTGTTCATGCATCATCTATTGTAAACGTTCATAGCATATGGATAGATATGTACACGTCTTTGGGCTACACAACCCCAAATAAAATAGGACATTTGGCATTATTAAGCAGGAAAATAGATCTACCAGAGGAAATTGTGGTCTGAAAAACTAAAAACTCTAATTATTTGACCCGGTAAAACCACAAACTCTTTCGAACTGATCTGTCTCACATAACTAGCTTGACTTTACCAAATCTCTCTCACGCTCCTCACATGTGGATTTGTCAAATTCTGTCGGTGGGTTCACTGTGTACTGTTTGTAAGCTATCAATGCAAGCACATAGTGAGCAGTAAATAAAGGTGGAGCACCTTGAAATTGCGTGCAATTATTTGTGCAAAGTCGATAGGACGACCAGTCCCAATATCCACGTCTGTCCAGTGCTGACAGAGACGGAGGACACGGGAGATTACATTCCCTTGTCGGATAATCAATCAAAACCAGCACTGATGTGTGGGTGTGTGTGATATTTGACACCTCTCTGACTCCATACAGCTTAGCGAGAAATCTTTAGAGAATTAAACAACTCTGACATAAAATAGAATTGGGTTTGTGAAAATGTTTTTAAAAATATCAGTCAAATCATTCATGACGTGCATATATTGAGTAACTGTCAGTTTAGAAAGTGTCCACGTTTGCGTTGTCAAACGGTTGTCGATAGAGAATGTCAGGATTTCTATCTGTGGGATTGCCTGTTTTCTTTCGTTGCTGATATTGCACTTTCAATAAGCTGACATTAGTTTAAATTTGATCTAATGTTGACCTAGGTGTGCATTGTTGTGCTTATTGACTTGTGCGTAAAGAGCAATTGGCTTACAGAAAATTCTACCACGTAATACAACTATCGTATCAGAATAAATACATACAAGCCCACACAAATCAAAACGAATCTTGCAAGTGAAACGTGTACGAATGACACGCAACTCAGCTGTGTATATAAACATTATCAATGTAACTAGCCACCAGATGCGAAGAGTCATGCGACATAGAGTTCATTTCCCATTTTCGGTCCTGTTGTCCGTGTTCCTTTGTGGACTGCAAATTGCACAGTGTGATAGTAAGAAATTTCTCGTTGTTACATCTCGGAATGCCATATTTTTCATTTGTAATAATAATTACAAGATATAAATTACCAGTAATAATTACTACTAATAGGAAAGAAAACCATTTTTCTTGCAGTCTGGGATAAATATGATCCGGAGGGAAATAGACGTATATTTACAGTTTGGAGTGGAGCACAAGAATGGAACGACTATAAATTGAACACTGCCCGCACTCTACCAGAAGGAGAATTCGCATCTGTTAGTGGCACTTTGGATGCTGTGTACAACATCAGTTTAATCCAAATTACTCTCGAATCAAACGGCAAGTCCAAGTGAATGACAACTATTTTCATTTAATATCTCTCGTATATCGCTTATTTGTGAACGCGCAACCTCATCATACATTTCAAAACCCGTTCTTATTTCGAATATCAACTTTCATCAAACAATCATGAGAATCAGTCCACATACTCGATCTAATATCAGGCTCGTTAGAATGACTTAGAAAACGGGACATAAGTTGTTATTGTGATAATTCCGTGAATTACTTTATTTATCACCCAAGAATGTTATAGTATTTTTCGACGAGGGTAGACATTAGTTGAACTGGAAATTTTGTATGATGTCACTTAATATTTCCTTTATTCCGAATGACGTCATTCTGAATTGTATATGTGTAGTTATTTACGTCTGTATGTGTATCAGATGTTATATTTATATGCACTCTGGTATGTGTGCGTGTGTTTCAGTCTGTGTGTGCGTGTGTTTCAGTCTATGTGTGCGCGTCTCTATGTGTATGCGTGTGTGTGTACTTGCGTGGTGGATTCAAGGCAAGGGATCCGTGCGTCTTTGGCATTCTACATCCTGGTGTCGCGTACTATATGTATTGCCTTTTTGAAGTCACAGAAGATAAACAACGTCGCTTTCATCGGTCATCGTCAATATCGTAAAATTGGAAGAGAAACATTTACCATTTATATTCACGTACTACAAAACAATAGTGACAACCGAAATTTCCTATGTAACCGAAATGAGTAACGGAGTGTGATCGAGGGAAATGAACTGTTATTTCAATCACTTGTCAATGAAAATCCAATCAGTCAGATTGATTGTACTCATTTTTCCGATTTTCAGATGCATCCCTGTTCAGTAAACCGTTCAATATCTACACATATCCCAGACACATAAATCCCTGCCTTATTGAACAGCATAGGGTATGGAACCTGTGCACAAAGGACGCGATGCTTACCAAAAGTGGCGAAGTTGTCAGATACAAATGCGCACCCGAAGCGGTCACAGCACAATACGTGATGATTTCTCATGGATCATCCAATTCTACGCAACGCCAACTGGGGCCAACTATTTCGGAGATCACAATATATGGTGCGTATGTTGACGATGCCACGATGAGTCCTGAACCCGAACAAGGAGAACTCAACCGCTACCACGTGAGTACCGGTGATGAATACTGAACTATAAGACACATCCTTAAGCTAGACATCATCATCCGAAACATCGTCATCGTCATTTCTACCATTATCACATTCAACATAGAAAGCATCATCCGAATAATCGTTATCGTCATCATCATGGTCATCATGATCATGATCACCATCATCATCATTATCCAAATCATCATCATCATCATCTTTCGGATCATCATCGTATTCTTCATCATGGAGTCGAAGATGTCCTTTATTCGACCAAAAAGTGCAAGTATTCAGTGAAAGGTGACCAGTTACGTACTTTTGCATTGGTAATAAGACTATGATGGAGAAAAGAAAAACTGTGACTACCCAATCAGCCCGTCATGAATGCCAGTGCGGAGCCAGGTGAAAAACGGGAAAATCGTGATTAGGTAAGCTTTTCTGGCAAGTTGATCATAAAGTATTCTTTCGAAACAGTTTGATGGTTCGGTTGCGATGAGTACTTACGACTAACTCAAAACTGTACTTCTACACGTGTTGGGATTAAGTGGTGAACTGATGGAATTGGACCCTCCCTTCAAAGACTGTTGTATTGTATTGACATTATTACTGTACCAAGATTCAGAACCAACCCGAATATGGTTGACATGTTTGAAGGTAAAGAATGACGTAGTAGTCCATGTAGCTGGCAAATAAGTCTGGTGATATAAAAGCACCTTGCAATACCTCGGTGTGGAGGATCTATGGCCAGTAAAGTATGTTAATTGCAACCAGTTAGTGATATTGTCTCTCAAACCAGTTGGAAATCATTGCTGATCTAGAAGAAATAGTAGACCTTCTCTTTGATGAGAGAACTGAAAGCACTTTTTAGTTCAGGAAATTGATGTGAACGAGTTTGCTTTTCTGAGCAATCAGTGATGCGACTGAAAGGGCACGACTGCTAACGATGCCCAGAGTAGGGCGCTGTTCCCGGCAGGCTAATTGGTTTCCGTCCGAAATATCATTAGCGGACTTAATATCGTCAATTATTATCAGCTCGAAAGTCTTCATCATGACTGACTTGGATGAGATGGGACTGAATTTACCTTTTTCCTTCTTTGTTATCGGAGTGCTACGAACTTGACGCCAGGAGTCAGCGAGTTTGTCTTCAAACAAATATCGAGTGAATAGGGATGGGAATACCGAAGTGAAGTCGGTAGAACAAATTTTCAGAATGACAGGACTTAGGCCATCAGGTCTGGAAGCTTTACCAATATTGATCGGCTTACACTGGCTGTAAACTCATTCCGGATGAAGGCACTGAGAACCCACTAGTTCGCCCAGGATTCCAAGTAATCTGTGAAATAAACTGAATGAATTAAATCCTGATACGGAAGACTTGCTATGTTTCTCAAAATCATGCTTTATGTAATTTTCTTGAGGCACGCGACCACATTGTATATTTAGTCCAGTCCATCACTAGCAAGAAGAGTTTTCTTTGATTAAGGTACACACGTAAAATGGGTCAGGATAATCAGTTTCTTCCTAGAAGTACAGGTTTTATAAATTTCGCTGCACACTTATCCGGCAAGCAGTATGCTCTTTCTTTTATCCAGGACAATTTATTAGCTTCTCCGAATCTAAGCGCTCCATACGCATGATCATTTTCGTTCGTGTACAATATGTTTCATAAAAGAAGTTGAAACAGCTCCTAATATTATCACAATGTATAGAAACTCCAGGGTCGTAAAATATATCCAAGTTGAAAGAGACCACCGTGCTTTCCAGTAAATTATTCTTGCGCCCCCTTGCTGTGTTTAATGAATATTTTAGCAAGAACCTTGGCATCACGGTGATCGGTTTTTCCCACGGGGATACACCATGCAGCGTGGAAGAAAGATGGCTCAGTCACGAAGAAGCAATTAGGACAAAAAGCCTACTCTGGTGGTGGGATCATCAATGTAACGGGGAGAGACATTAGATTGTGAAATGTCGAAACAGGGTTGTGGAAGTCGCAAGCCACAATAGAGTACGAGCTGCTAATTCGATTTATCAGTGTCGAATAGAATAATCGGGGGAGTTGGCTAGCTCCGTGGGACTGTAGTCCAGTGTAACGTAAATATCAGATATAACAGAAGAAGAAAGTCAAAAAGTTCCAACGTCATCTGAATCATCATAACCATCAACCAGATCATGGTCACTGTCATTCGAATCATCATCATCATCACCATCGTCATTATCATCTTTTTTTTCACCATCATCATCTTCATCATCCGGATCATCTGAATCATCACCATCATCATCATCAACATCAACAGAGTCATCATCATCATCATCATCATCATCATCATCATCATCATCATCATCATCATCATCATCATCATCATCATCATCATCATCATCCGAATCATCATCATCATCCGAATCATCATCATCATCATCCGAATCATCATCATCCGAATCATCATCCGAATCATCATCATCATCATCATCATCATCATCATCATCATCATCATCATCATCATCATCATCATCATCATCATCATCATCATCCGAATTATCATCATCATCCGAATCATCATCATCATCATCATCATCATCAGCAGCAGCAGCAGCAGCAGCAGCAGCAGCAGCAGCAGCAGCAGCAGCATCCTCTTCATCATTACCGTAATCATCTGCGAAGTGGCTATTAACGGTGACACCTGCATCACAATCAAATTGTATGACAGTTTCCAATGAAAATACATCAATTCTGAATCATCATAATCGCGTTTCACGATACACTTCTAGTGAATAGACGATATTTCTTGCTTTTGCAAATATTTCTTTCAATGTTTTGATGTTTGGCAGATTTTGACAATGTTTAGAGGTGATAAAAATGTGAAAAGTCCTGCCGGGGCCGAGGACTTTTCACATTTGGATCACCTCTAAATATTTCTTTCTTTTTGTAAGCGTCGTCTTATCTCACAACTTCAAGTCATTCACTCAATCCACTTTTTTTTCTAACTTCCCCTCCACAGGAACCACGCAAGAATGCTTTTGCCGGTGTGACCAAATGGCCATATGAGCCTTCTTACGCACAGTTAGTGTTTGACTGGAATTCGCTTGATGTTGTCATGGCCTGGGATGACAAAAGAAGAATTGCCGCCATGTATTACCCACGTGGGAAAGGACATGTCTTAGTCATGATTGGCAGGAAATGGATGGATGAAATGCTCACTCCACCATACAATTCGAATTTCGCATTGAACTTGAAACATAGACTGGCTGAAAATGAGTGCAATATGATGGTGAAAGCAAACGAGACGTATTTGGATGGTGACGTCCTTCTGGTAAGCCGTGATATGAGCTTCGATGTGCTCAAAATCCAGAACTCTATTCAGTCTGGTAAAAATTTGGTCGTAATCTCGTTTCTGGGCAGTGCTGAGAAAAACCCGAACGACAATACGTGGGAGCTTCTCAAGAAATTGAAAATCACTGTCAAACTGGATGATGTGGTACAAGATGTGAAAGTGCTGGACCCCAATAGTCTCATCAATTCATTGGCTTTCATCCCCAACGAGTACGACGTGAAATGGAGAGTGAGTAGCTGGAATGGCCTATGTTCACGGCCACCTCGTATACATTGCGTAAATATTGACAAAGGTAACAGGGCTGTTGCAACTTCACCTGAATTCCAAAAAGACGTCAGGGATATATTGGAAAGGTATAGAACATATTTCGAGGATCGTGCACCGTGCAACAAAAATCCGGCCAAGCCTAGTGAAGAAACAAAGCAATGCTGGATAAATTACAATTTATACGCGCTGTGTCAACTGACATCGAATCCAATAGCATTGTATGGAACAGATATTTTTCCCGGTCGGGTTTCTACTAATGAACGACCAGTAACACATCGTGTGAAATACACCCCACGGTTCGGTGGCTACTATCAACCATTAGGAGTGTATGTCAACCCTGGTGATGCATTCTCGTGGAAAATTCTAAATTCTACCACAAGTCCAGATAATTTCCGTTTCACCTTCAGTTGTTTCAAGGATGGGTTACAAAAATTGAGCTCATGGAAACGTTGGCCTTATCATCAACATGGATTGGAACTAACATCGACTGGGAGTTATGCCACACCAATGGGTGGTGTTCTGTTCCTTCGTATGCTTAAAGATACGGAGAACATAACAATAGAACTGAATAACGTGTATCGACATCCGTGGTTTGATTTGCTTGATGAGTCGTCCATCAACGGTTGGGAAGAAGAACGGAAACGTTACTCCGGTGTGCCGTGGATGGCCCTAGCTGGTGACAATTTCCATGCGTGTCTGGAAACAAAGTATGTGACACAACTAAGCAAAGATGACATATCGTATTCGTCAACTTATTTTGACAACACGATCAAGATGATGCATAATATACGTGGATCTTCTTGGGAAGGAATTGGCGCTGAAGTGTTTGCCACCGATATACAACTGTCTGTGGGTTGGGGACATTCAGGGATTCCCGTAATGGGGCATCTGCCTTGGGTGACTGGGTTCACTGATGTACCGAACATAAAGAAGCAAAGTGCAATCGGAATGACGCACGAGTTCGGGCATAACATTCAAAATGGAGCAGCCACATTTAGTGGTGGTACTGAGGTGACAAACAATGTGTACCATTTCTTTGTTCGCGGACATCTATGTAATCTGACTGCTTACGTATTTGGAGTGCAGTGGGCATTTTCATGGGGTGACGTTGATGGTATTATCCAAGCATGGAAAGGTACAACTTTTGGAGGGATAAATCTGGGCTATTATAACTGGTTGGGATTAACATTTGGAGAAGGATTACTGGGCAACTTGTGGCGAGCTATGACCGAAAATTCACAAGAAGCGAAATCAATGGAAGGAAAAGCTAGTGTCTGGTTAAGGACAATGTGCAGTGAGACGCAGTATAACATCTTACCGTGGCACGAGTTGTTCCATTTCCCTATCAACGATGCGGCACGCACCGAATGTCAAAAGTACAAATGTTTCTTCCCCGACGATGCCCTGACACAAAAAATACCGCAATTTGTGGAACACGTTATTGCCAACGTGACAGGTGGTTGTGATCGGATACCGAAGAAACAGGTCGAAAGTAAATATGACATATTCTATGGACTGTTTACAAAGCGTTCCCAGTGGATATACTTTGTATAATGTGGTTTCCCTATTGTGAAAGCAAATACAATACACCTATTATTCCATGCTAGCTATCTTGCACCATTGTTTTCCTTGGAAACCAATAAGACTGGAAAAGGCGAAATAAGATGAGACAAAACGAGTATATGGGTAAAATTGGTAAAATATTGGAGTCGAATGAGCAGCCCTATCTAATCTGAATGAGTAGTCCTATTGTTGATTTGCGTCTCGTTATCTCCGCTGGAGTTTGTTCATAAAATTCGTGCGATACATTCCGCTCCACCAACGAAATTCCATACAGAAATATTCCCAGAGCAATTCCGGTATAAGGCGTGTAAGTTTAAGTACACGTACCAAGGGCGTGATCAGAAGTTGAGCGCATGGGACAGGTGATTTTAATCGAATAAGTTCTATGGGATGAGCAGATTATAACGAATCCGCAATTATGGACGAAAAAGAAGTTGAATTAGTATGATTACGGATATGACTAGTATCGTATCTTAAAGGCTGTGCTCGTCGAATTATCTCCTTCTGGTTTGATCTCTTTAATTGCACATTGTACGGCCGATTTACCGCGATAATTTAGACACCGTGTAAAAATTACGAACAATGGGATGGGGTTACCTGAAATCCACGCACGCAAAGTTAACGGGGTCTGGGGAAACCAAGTTTCTATCGTCACAAAGAGACAGTTTGCAATGATTTGCTCAACAGGGGCTCACGTAAAGCCATCAGGTCGTTCTATTCCGTTGGAGGGAATAACAACCTTGGGCAGTTGCACTACACATTTGCGCGTGTTAGATTTACACGTATACCATTTCCTGAGCATCCACTAAAAGAGCAGCTGACTATCTGTGCGGTCTTATAGCGCATCAGCATGATGTCTTGTCGTTTCATCACTTGAGAAAGTGCCGAGTAATCTGCGCTCCTCTAGAATTCCATAATAATCACTTCAGAACTGGAGCTTTTTCCTGAATGGACACGTCGGCCGAAATTTCTGTTAGAGATCATCGTTTAAATGGCCAATTTTTATTTCCGTCTTTCATGACTGAAGGTCAGCTTCTTTAGTCCTGCAAAACAGCACCCGAAATTTAGTACGTTTCAGCATATGAACTTAGATTGAGTAACTCTTCTCCACGTTGTAGTGTAACTGTTCAACTCTAGAGACAATGAAGTTTGAACAGTGAATACCCCCCTACTTGAACCATCTCTGACCCTGAGTATAGAAACACCATGGGTATGACTCACCTGATTCTGGAGTAGTCTTGATTGAATATAAAGGTAAGATGACTTCCGAGATGACATGACAGCTAGGCCTATTGCGAATACGCACCATGTATGACTATGAAGCTGGAGGCACATGGTTGGAACCCCGGTCAACTTTAAAGGAGACGGTGCTGTACTCTCTCCCAGCTAGTTATCCCACCAGAAATACTGATGTCTTTTGTGGCTTTCGGGTATCAGATCCCAGATTCTCTGTCAGCGTGTTGAGATTCATCTACTAGCATGAAATAAGTGAATAGCACGTTGATAATGAGGAACAATACCATTCTGTGCCAATATGGTTACGGAAGTCAATCATCTAGAATCCATCCACACAGCGATATCGTGTCCTGATACTGCTATAAGAATGAACATATTTCGTAGCATATTTATGAATAAAAACAAATGCTCACAGGTCTAAATTATTGGTGAATGTAAGCACAAAATTACAAACAAAACACTTTCTTCTTGGTATCTATCAGCTTCAATCAATCGGGTAAAGAATGACACGAAAGCGAATATCCTATTCTGCTCTCTCTTTCCTGGAGTCTTCCTTACTGCGATAACATTTATTCCATCCGAGCGTAGCCCGGGGTAAACACAATATCCTAATACCCATCCAGATAAAGTTCGACAAACAGTTCAGTCTCACTGACAGACAGTGTGTCAGCATCGGACCAGTATCGAGCCCACGAAACCGCAAATGACAGGACACCCGCTTACTTTTATTTTGCTGCAAATCAAAATGGTTATGAGCTTATGCAAATATCTGATAAGTATATATTCATAACAAAACAGGCATACAAAACAGATTCTCGATTGCAAAAATGTAATCGAGGTCTTCCACAGTCTCACAAATATTATCACATCAAAAACCCACCAATTTCTCACGAAAGGCCTTTCTACGTCACCAAATAATGGTTCATTGAAGATGGTGCACCGACTTCGTTGTGCGTTTCGCTCATTTCAGTGCGTGACCACACAACGGCAGCCAAATGTAGATTTTATAAATGAATCAAGCAATCAAATCATTTACAATTAACGATGTTGTCAAGTATGAGCTCAAGGGGATCTTGGTTACCTTGTGCACCATGAATGAAAATCGTTTACAAGTAGTATGTGCAACCACTAGTCGTCAATGTTTTCTTACCGAAGATGGCAGCCATGATAGCCAATTCAACACAACAGCTGTCAGCGAGAAAATCGCTGAACAAACTTTTGCAAACTGCAGCATATAATTTTGGAATGGGTTACGGTTATCTGTAATTTGTGATACCACCAAATTTGGTCAACTCATATCATACACAATAAAATACATAGTTCTAGATCGTCGTCGGAAAATGATTCTGATCGATGAAAGATATTGGAGAGTTGTTTTGTGGGGAATTTTGCTTGATTTTCATATTTTTCATAGATTCTCGGTAATTTGTTGTGTAAATTGGGATAGTAATAAAGTGACCTGAACTGGTCAGATTTTGGTAAGTCAACTGAACACTCATCATAGTGTAACAGGCAGGGGCAATGCTCTTCCGACGAGGGTAGCACGTGTGATCTGCAAAAGCACAAAAGGGAAAAACTCAATGAGCCGAGGCCCAGTAAGTGTATCAACGGCACCAACACTTACATTAAGCGAACAACAAGATGGCGGCCTCCAATCTGGCCGTTACACTGCTCCCCCCACAAAAGAACACTGCCCCCAGTGTTCCATACTCCAACACACTACAGGAGCATTAACTCTCCGGGAACCACACCTTGGGTAGGCCATACCACAAGACCTCTACTGGGCCACACCAAATCTACGCCTCAGATCAATTCACAATTATCTCCTCGGCCCATATCAGGTCTATCTCCAAGGCCTCCCACTCCCCTCAATGCGGTCCCGCCGTGGGTGCCAAAAATGTAACAGGCAGGGGCAATGCTCTTCCGACGAGGGTAGCACGTGTGATCTGCAAAAGCACAAAAGGGAAAAACTCAATGAGCCGAGGCCCAGTAAGTGTATCAACGGCACCAACACTTACATTAAGCGAACAACAAGATGGCGGCCTCCAATCTGGCCGTTACAATAGCACTGTCAACTCGTGTTATCACATGCATTCGAGCATAGTAACAAGCAATAACCAAAAACCAGCTTCTGTTTGACAAAGGACTGGGGATTTATTGAATGTACTAATGTACTAATAAGGATACGCAGACATTTCTCAGAAATTCCATCCCACAGGGGATAGTATGCTGCAGTTCACAATTGACGGCACTCTAGGCCTTTCAACCGTTCAAGCAAAGAATCAAGACCCAGTAGCCAATGCTAGTGACATTGTTTCACTTATGAATGTCTTAGACAATTCAGTTTGTGTGAACTTTGATTTCTGCAAAGGTATCACAAATGCAGATGGTCAGCCTAAGAATGCAACAATGACCACCACTGCATTGTATTTGTCCAAAAAGACCACCATGATTGTTATACATGAGTTATCATAGTTTGCACGGAGATGTCCATTTCTTTATACTACTTGATGTGACTATGCGCACTTTTCTTCCAAGGAAATGTACCTTAACCCAAACCACGAAAAAAGTGCTGTTTAGGTAATCAGATATTTAACTGGATTACTTAGGCATTTACACTTGCTAAAATCAATTTCAACTGGCAACACACACTGTGCTTTATCGTCTCTTAAACAGTTAGGAAAGTGTGTGTGTGTGTGTGTGTGTGTGTGTGTGTGTGTGTGTGTGTGTGTTGTGTTGTGTTGGCTTCACTGGCAAAGGAAAGGCTTGCACACTTTTGTTACCACAGCGGACAGCAAAATTTGCCTGTCCCATTTCTGGTGTGTCAAAATAGTGAACTGTCAATTGAATATCTTTCTGTCATTTCAAAACCCAAGAGACTAACCATTGCTCGTTTGCTTTTGCTTCGTTATGTCGGTTGCACGGAGTTGGATACCAGTGACGGCGAAACTTTGATTAGAAGCACACTTTTTCGTGACTTCACAAATTGATCTGAAACAGGTGTTTCGGAGTACATGACTGAACATTGATTCATCTATCAACGAGGAATATATTGGAGATGCAAATGGATTTATTTTCACATGGACTCTAGCATATATGCAAATGAACAAAGAAGATTAAAGAAAATTGAGATTTCTGCGAGCTATTGGTATGTTTTTTTATTACAGACTTTCCCGCAAAGAACGTTTCGCGATGACCAGCAACTTGACTGTGAGACTTGGAGTGAAAGAGAATCACATAAAGTCCCACCTGGTCAGGAGTGATAAAGAATCGGACTAAAGTGGTCCAGTATCCATCACCGAATTGCCCGGCTATGGCACAATTCGAACCTCTGACGTCCGAGATGAAAGGCGAACGATCTAAGTGATTGGACCAAATAATGGCATAGTTAGAAACTGGCAAAATAGCTCAACAGCAACATGATTCGAAAACTTAGATTATTAAGTAACCAAAATATCCACCTGAATAAAATTTGGGAAGGATACATCAAATCTGTTCACGCTTCAGATTTACTTTTATTAATCAACTTCGTCCATTTTGTAACACGGAGAAATTTCTTTTCCATAAATTTCAGGCATTTACATATATGGTATTGGGTAAAAGAGAGTATATGTGCAACAATGGAATCACCACTGGGACTCCTTTCGGGCGGATATATTCTTAGCAAAGCTCGAAAATGGACCACTACGCAGCACCATCAACAGTCTGTTTATGTATACCAGATATGTAGACGACACTTTCATAATTTGCTACTCAGCAAAAGACATTACCGAACTACTGCGGACATTCAACGATGCCCACGCAATGACCAAATTTACCGTGGAGATAGAAACGGACAATTTCCTCGCTTTTCTTGATGTGGGTTTACGTAGAATGGAGGACAGACATACAGAAAGGAAAGTATATCGGAAATGTACATGGTTGGGGCAATACACACATTTCCTAAGTTTTGTCCCTTTACGATACAAAGGAAACCTAGTGAGCTGTCTGACCTACAGAACAAGAAACATCTGTAGTTTTGATACGAATGCCCAAGAACTTGAACACATACGTGACACGTCATTAAAAAAGGCTTTCCAGAGCCGTTTATTCGTCAACACGTGGGTGAGAGGAAACATAAAATGAAAGTGCAAATGGCCAAGAAAAATGATATTTTTCTTACTGTCCTATTCAAGGGTGACAAAACCTTAGGAATACTAGAGCTACGCATATCTAGGGCCCTCGGGAATTCCTTTCCCGCTGCACATGTCCGAATCTTAACAAATACCAAGACTTTCATTTTTCAACAAACCAAGGACAGGTTGCCTCATCAGTCTCAATCTTTCTTTCTATATCAGTTTACGTGCTCTTGTAGTGAACAGTATATTGGACATACGACGAGACGCTTGTCGAAGAGGATATCAGAACACGTCTCGGCTTCTTTACGCAAAGGAACAGTTCGAACTATCAATAACGAAATCCTGCAACATCTGGAGGATAGCGGACATCAAATCGACACAGTGACAGCTTTCAAACCAGTCCTGACAACTCCCAGAGTTCACGCGAAAGGATTACGCAGGCGGTTGCTGATGACGTCAGAAGCCGGAATTGTGTAAGCAACTTAACCTCGTGCAACGGTTGTTGTTGTCGTAGCTGTAAAAAGTGATTCTCTTATGGTTTCCATGTACAAATTCTCCCCAGCCCCACACCTCTCTTTTCAATTTTTCGTTTGCTACACCTGCCTTTTCACGCCATTTGGTTACATATTTCACACTTATTGTCGTTCACTCAACGGACAAGATTCATCAAGTTGAAGCATGTTGTCGAGTTACCGGATTTGTTGCACACTTACTCACTCTGTGCTATCTATAACTGCACAAATACTCTCATTTAACCAGTTCTATATATGTAAGTGCCTGAAGAGATATATCGAAAAGAAATTTCTTCGTGGTGCAAGCTTTTTCATGAATCGATGGACATATTATATGATAAGTTTATTTTCACAAATAGGATAGTTTGCAGATAAATCCCGGTCATTTTTTGTGGACAGTGATCCTGTGCCATTCAGTTCATTTCCACACACGACCTGTTGGCACCTAAAGTGACTCTCCACTACAAGTCTCACGGCTGGGTTTCCGAATTTGCCTAATAGCTCAGTACACCTTTGAGGTTATTAAGTATATCACTGCCGCTGCATTTATGATCCATCATATAAATATCTGCCAAAAAATATTTAGCACTGGAAGGCTCAGTGTGTACATTTTTCCGGATAACTGATTGAATTGGGGGAATCGGCTCGCTATGGCTGCGGTACACCTTTATGCACAAGCAGAAATACTTCAAATCAGAAAGACTATTAGATTTTCTGAGTTGGCTGGCAGGCTACCCTTTATTGCACCCCTGCAGCAAAGATGTCCGTCTCGTAACTGATCAGTACCAGCCTAGATTGTCTGTTCACTAAAATATCGGATCTTGCCCTTGTTCTTCACTTTTGCATTCAAGTTCATAATTCTTTGATTTGCTTACAAAAAATCCGGCTAAAACCATGTGTTGCGTATTTACTCGTGTCGATGAATGGCTTCAAACTGTACCGGGAGGACAGGAATTTCATCAACAAAAGGACTAGAGATGGCATGGAGAGTTCGTTCTGGTGTGGCAAATCTGAAGTCATGTATGTAAAACCAGGGAATGCCATTGATTGTTCAATCGTGCAGTGCTATCTCAAATTTCCTTGTCCTAGGAACACCATCAAAACAAACGTATACAAAAATCCGTTTTCCCAAAGAAATCTTATTTGTTTTTACGTGACTCCTATTCACTTTTATCGTTTCTTTGTTAGATGACAATATGCACATCCTGGTAGAAGATTCTGGCCGAGCTTCAATTCAGTCCCTCAGTGCGTTTGATCTAACCTATCTTTGTTTTTTACAACTAGAGGAAACTCTGTTCTGTTCCTGTCTCAACCAGTGACCATTGTCTACTTCTCCTGAGACTTAAGAAATACCACAGGTCTACTTTGCTTCCATTCAACAAAGCAAGCAAATCAAAATCCTCTTCCGAAATTTCTCTCGTGATAATAATCTTCTTTTTCCTATGCATCTTCCGGAATTTCCTTTGAATCGTCACTAGGTAGCAGTGTCACACTTTTTGTCGAGACAGTCAATTTAGTTGTCTGCATTTAGTGCCCACTAGAGATTGTCTTCCTCTGTAACTGTGTAACGATTGAGAATGATGCTTGAGTGCCTGGACTGTTCTCAATGAACCCAAAATAGCTTCTGCCTGAAAGAGCACACAATCGAACTTGTAATCTGCGCAATCACAATGTTCATTAAGATGCAGATTTACTAAAACAACATGAAGTACTGTCAATAACAATCACCGAAAATTTCTCATATTTCCGTCGAGGAAGATAGGAGGAATATTTCTGACAAACTCGGGTTCATTCAAGAGTAGAATACATTTCTCTTTTATTCAAGAAAGGAATAGAACGCACTGACACCCTTTATGCCAGTCCACTCCTATACACTGCCAACACCAACCGTTTATGGTATGGAATTCGGCCTCTGTGCGGAAAGAAAACGAAACGATTGCACTGTGCTGCGGTTGTTGACTGTATTATCAGACAACTTTCCAATTTAATTCGTCTCAGAGGATGTCGCGCACACAACTCCGTTCTCTAGAGAAGACGATTTAAAACTTCTGCGTATGTCTAAAATAACTTCAGGCGTTGGTTCTAATGAGCTATCTCAGATTTTGTCACACGGTACTGATGCTCTGACTGACGCATTTGTTGCTCTTTCATACAAATCTTTATTCTTGTATTCTAGTCGCTACTGCAGGAGACCAATCACTATAGCTCCCATAACCAGTTTCTGTAATTCTGTTTTTTAGCTGAAAGCTCTCGCCCCTCTGTTCTAACTTCATTTGATCTGAAAATGATTGAGAGTGACATTCTTAAAGGCTGGAATTCTTCTATAAATGCTCCCGAAAAACTGTGAGCATGTGCTGACTCATAATCGGTAGTCGGCCACGTCTTGTTACCAACCTGCATGCCATCACGTGTCCAAAATCCAGGACAAAGCAGATACAAAATCGACAAGGCAGCGGATCGATAAGATGCGAACGAATTTCCGTCAAGTGGTGGCTAGTCATATCACCAACCAACCAATCAGAAGACATTCTATTGGATGCATGTATGAACCCGTTAGTTTGAGTTGCAATGATTGATGAGAGTGACTGTTTCTTCCTAAATAAGCAACGTGTTCCGCACTAATAAACTAAGAAGATTCGAGGGCAGGACGGTCTTATCGCTAGATTTGATGGATAAGTTAGGAGCAAAACCCATCTCAGTTCGCCTATTAAACGATCAGATTCACTGTTCACGCCAAGCTTCTCTAATCCATCACATAACCAAATCCTTGGACGCATCAGCGACGTCTGTACGATATGTCTTCCTGGACTACTCATCCCTTTTTGATTTTGTTCTGCGATCTATCCCCCCTCGTAAACTGGAATCTAGTGGTTGTCCCAACAAAGGAGGGTTATGTAGGCGATAACAGCAATTAGGAACCGGGGTTCGTCGATGGACGACACGATTAGATAAGACCAACATGCGGACCGAGCACATATACGGGTTAAAGAAATAGGTGACATAGAAACAAGGACTGGAAAACATGCAACCCAAAGTGTGGACGAGTAAATTGGTACACGGGGATCAAGGTGGATCTGGTTCAGATCAATCCATGTGATCCAAGTAACTGGATCAACGGCAGACACATCGGTAGCAGAGATATTATCCGGCACTAAGTGAAAAATTACATATGGAGAGCACGGGCATCTGGTGGTTGTCCCATGCCCTTATTAGCATGATTGTCTGAGTATTTTATGAAAAGAACTCAGTGCACAGGACCAAAACCTTTGATGAATAATTCAGGAGGGCTTCAGGGAGTTGTCACTTCCCCCTATTTATTTTCCATCTACACTAGTGACCTTTCATCCAGCTCTTCCGCAGATTCATGTAAACATCCCGATGATGATGTGCTCTTTGTCAGGCTGTTTCTGTAACCCAGAACTTCACTGACTTTTCTATTAATCTGTCCCTTGTTTAAGACTTCTCTGTTCGAACCGGTTTAACTCTAAATTCGTCCAAACGCTTTGAGTGCATGTTCGTCCTTTCTCAATCGGCTTATCCTAGTAATCCATCTACCATTTCCACAGAACCGCTAACTGGAGTAGGTTCTATCAAATACTTAGGAATCATCATCAATGCAAATGTGAGGTGACCAACTCACGTTTCAAGCTGTGTGAAGAAACTACACCGGTTATCTTGGCAAATCCGAAAGCTTAGGCCTTTTAACGCTAAACCGAGTACTGTTTCCCTTTTCGTTTATCAGTGCTTCTCCTGTTCTCCTCTACTGTCCTTCTGTTATTTATGCTAGCCTGCTGAAACAGATTTTGGGATTCTTTGTCTAGGTTTATCTATTATCAGTCGGGTATCTTTCATACCCTTAACTGAACTATCGACAAAGTCGTAAGTATCACACCTGACCGCATGTGAAAGTTTGCTTACAAAATCATTGAAGACAGCACTCACCCTTTATACAATGATTTATCCAAGTGTAACTCTCGCGATTCTTTACTCGTTGCTCTTTTTGATCCACACCCTCTCGCATTACCATGCACAATAACTCTGGTGATCTTTATCTAGCCCTAATCCTCACAAACCGGGTGCCAGTATCAGCCTAATTTCTTGACACTTTTGATATGTAATCGTTATTTTCTCTTCCCCTTCCTTCGAACAGTTGTCAAGTGTAAATCGTTTTTGGCTCAAGTTCGGACGCCTGTCTGCGCAAACGTCTGATCAAACACAAATACATATGAATGTCCAATGCCGGTAGATCTTAAGAGGTTAGATTACTTCAAACATTTCTAGCAAACACTTTTCTGAGGACGGATTATTGAGCTGGTCGGAAAACCTCGTCTCTGTTGTGTTCGGTTTAAGCAGTCACTTGCGCAGTCGGACAGTCACGCACGCACACACACTGCGAACCTTTGATCCATATTCCACACAAGGACTAATGCAAAAGCACACATACAGGGTTGGCTCTAACCATACTCCATCCCCCACTACATTGACCAATCACGTTGTCATGTGTCTTACGACCTTGTGTGGTCCGATCCAATTGTACGCTTGGCTTGCGTTTTCACTGACACGTGACTCTGATTCACGAACTCATCTGATTGTATTTCTGCTGACACGCTTGCATTCATATATTTACCGTACGCCTTTGCTAAATACACGTTCACCCGCATGGCCATGCTTACGTTTTGTCTACCGCTTAAGGGAAACAACAAACTCAATCTAACATTCTCTTTGATTCATATCAAGAGCACCCACCTCCAAAGTATATGGACAGCCTGGTGCAAACAAGTGCACGATCGCAGTCAACGCAGGTGCCCAAATGAGGTTGGAAGCGTTATATGCTACTCGACATCTTTCGAATTGGTTGATCTGGGTCCGTTGGCAACTCATAGATGGTGGTCGCCTTGTAGCGTACCGACGACAAGAACGTCTGAATTTTGCACTGGTGAGGAAAAGGCAATGACCAGAGCACGGAGTCAAAAGTCACTCCCCTTTTTATAGACGACACGAACTAGCCAAAACTGGTTTCCCGAATGCGTCTCGTTCGATAAAGGTTGACCTTTTCTCGCATCGTAATATTGACCAAATTGACTTTACTCCGGTGTTTGAGTATCTCTTTAGGGGTTATTTTTGACTGAACATGGATTTCGATTGGTCGTTGCATATGCCAAGATGACGACCAAACTGCGTTTATCATGACGGCGACCATTTACTTTGCACGAACCTCTGTCTCACTGGGCCTAACTGACTGTCAACTGCTATCTGGTCCAATAGCGTGGCTTCAGCCCTGAAACTCCGCCGAATAATTCGATGCGGGCTTTGATGGGATGATAAAATTGAAGTCTTAAGAGCAAGTATTTTGGAAGCGGCACACGGATGACTAGGGAATCAGGCGCATGGTCTATACTCGCCGGTTGTGCTATACGCATCACGGTTTGCACTTTGATTGTGGCACGGATGAATGAGCAAAGAAAATGAAGGAGGCAAATTCACTGAAACATGTATGTTAGTCAGGGATGGCATGCAAGAGAAATTGGTCAGAATTTATAGTAGAATTTTATTTCTAGATAGCATAGCGCGGTCAGAATGGTTGGTAGGTTGTCAACATTTCGGTCACCACAGGTAACCATTTTCAAGACTGGCTTTATAAGCGAAAGATTTCACATAACACGTCGAGTTTTCGACACTCTCCGAACCGATCCCGGTTCTGACACGTTAATGGTTAGAATTCACCCCGGAGGCACTACGGGTATAGCTGACAATCAAAGTTCCTGGTGGATGTGTAAAAAAGGAGAAAAAGTAAGATAGAGGTTGTGGAAAGGAGAAAGAGAATGGAAGCATGATGGTTTTGGAAACGCATTTTTGTGCACGGTGTAAGAGAGCCTTCGATTGCACGCATGAGAGAATAGTCAGTGGTATCAGCAGTATTTTCTCTCCCTGTTGCTTGCGGTATGATCCGTTGTATTACTCTGTAGCCCGATCTAGAGTCTGAGATAACCCTTTTACATCAGGATGCACCTCTAGTTATTGGGCAGCTAAGTGCGCCCTACAGGTTGCAGTTTTGCTCTGGGCGAGCCGATGATCCGTTGTATAGTTCATTTGGTTCCTCTGCAAAGCCCTGTCGGGTATATGGAACACGATAAGAAGAAGCGGCCTTATTTAGTATCTAGTCACATCCATCAAAACTCTTTGCTGTTCACGTATTTGCTTTGAATTTTATGGTGGAGAACAATAATATTGCTGCTGTCCGTCCGCGGTCACTTATTTATTCGACCGAAGGCGACCTCATTCACGACTAGTCGCATTTGTTACCCTATCTGTGACCTAGAGACGTAAACAGTAGCAAACTGATGAGCTCTTACTAGATGATCACATAGGCATTTCACTGTTCAGCATTTATTTATCAATAGGTTATGATCCATGTACTAAACAGCTTTGAAAGATAGTTAATTCAATAATTTGATTCACGGATTCTGCCCGCATTCAAACCACATCCATCAATAAATCCCACTGGAAATAACATTAGCCAGGGCTTTTGAGTACCGAAGAAGATGAACAATGTGAATTCTTTTGTTTAGAAATCACTATACTCTATCATAAACGCAACAAGATCACCCCTTCGAGGCTTTTGTCAAACCAAATCAAAAGCTATTGTACTTCATTGATCTTTTGTTATGTCTTTTGCCCCCAGACCTTGTCGGTCATCAGCATTGATCGTCAACCCATAATGAATTCCATCCCTTGTACTGAAATCACCATGGGTTTCAGCTTTCATTGATCATCCTAGAGTCAGTGTAAAAACCAGCTGGCCTTTCAAATCTACAAGAGAAGACAGTTTTGGGCTAAAAATTGTAACGTTCTTTTCACCTCCGAAAGCATTAAGCCCATGTACTGGGTACAATCGGATAGTTTTCCAACTAAGTCGCGAAGCTCTTTGGTGCTAACTATTGCTCAATGGTGTGCCGTCACTCGGTGTTAAAGTTAGAGAAACTGTTAAGAGCTAGCCGGGGTAGTTTATTAAGGCAAGGTGTTCAACTCAGAGTCGTGATCTACTGATTTTTTCGAACAAGAATGAAACAGCTGTACCGTGCTACCACGGTATTTATTGGTGAGTTAAGCTTTACTACTGCATGAGGAGTTATTTTTCAAACAAATTATATCGCAATTTATTTGGCTAAATAATGTAAACTCACAATGTGCTGGGGCATGAGGAATGAGGAACAAGATTGTAAGACGAAGCCTACTTGTCATAGAAGAGAACGTCCGTCACCTGGAGCCCAATATATGACTGGTAGCCAGTAATTGGTATCCGTGTTTCTAACTTTGTGTGTTCAAATAACAATGAATTCAATACAAAAGTGATGCTTTTAATAGATTTTAATAATTTTGGACAAAACTATAGTGAGTTTAAAAAAAATCTACAACAACCAAAACATTTTTGTGCTTCCGAGAAACTTTGTCCACTCGTCTGTGGATACTACTTGCATAAAAAATAAATAATATTTGCAGTAAAGTACTTGGGTGTTTTGTTTAAAGAAAAATAACCTATATTATTGATATCTGAACCCCGGTGATGAAAGAAGAGCAGAAAATCTTGAGATAATTGAAACTGAACATGAGTCACTGAAGTCTGTCTGATTGGAAAATATTCACATGAGTCGCTTCGTGTCTAATCGAAATGTACAGTTTCGTGCAATCTCTCCTCAACGTTCTACAATTTCCGCTAATCGAAAGACGGGCTTTTTCTAGGAAATTGATTGTGAAAATGACAAATGAGACGATAGACAGTTTAGTCCTACTAATGCAATAACCAAGCCTTTGCACCAGTGATATCAATCCATTTCAGGGACCAGCGAAATCCAATTACTTTCCTGTAGCAATCCTTGTTGAGAACGCGCCTCACTATTCTGTTGATTGGAGGCAACCGGAATTGATGGCTGAACCTCGGTTTGGCTTTTGGCAAAAATGGTTTACAGTGGTGAGCAAAAACGTCGTACACAGGGAAGTCAGCCTCTGTCCGGGTGACAGGTTGTACCGTTGGAAAACCAGTGACAAAAAGACTATATATCATGTGACGCTGATATTTGGCAAAACTTTGTGAGCCAGCCGGGATATTTCTGTACGGTTATTCGTTTGACTTGCAGTTGTTAACCCCGAGTTCGAGCCCCTTTTGGTGTCTCTGCAGATGGGGCATGGCAACCGAAGACTGGTTGGTTTTCTTGGTGAAGTTTAGATACCTTTATTGGATTGATAATACTATGGATTCTTTTGGCCTGTAGTCTCTATTCATAAATGTTCCTTTAGGAGTGACAAAAGCTTCTGGTTGTCATTAACTGAACAAACTGAAACCATTATTGGCAATTCTTTGACAGTGGTAAAATGAATAATTCCAAGATGCAAAAGAAACCTGTGGTTCATTACATCTGGAAGTAGAACCATGAAGAGGCTGACGATCACACTCGAAGATATTATGTTAACCACCGTCGACAGCCGAATTGTGCTGTACTCGATATCAATTTCCGAATACGGAAGCCAGAACTATGAACTCTGTATAACTTCCTAACCTCCGTCTGATTGATATGGCCGTAAAATGTGGTCCATGCACAAGCTGGCTTGGGTAAATTCTATTTTGTACGTTGTGTCTGGTCAAGCTGTCCTCATCTCGTAATGGCTTCTAATTTGGACATGACCACCTACATCATGAGCCACGTTTGTGGCTTCGAGGTCAAGATACCACGTCGAATGCACCCTCCCTAATCCGGTACTTTAACACTCAAAACATTGGTCACTAGTAATCCCTGATTCACTTTCATAAGCATATACGTAAAGCCTCAGGCCAAAAACAAATCTCCCCCTTTACAAGCTTTTTTGAATGTGATTCTATCTCTTTCGTCCGTCAACTGAGCACTGTTTGGACATTTATGCAGTTTATCTGATATTTTTCTTGGTTGTTATGAGTGCATTTCTGTTCCCTCTTTTTTCCCCTTTTGACCTCCCTCTGTTCCGCCTCACGTTAGCTATGGCGGACCAACGGTAACACACCTTGTGTTCCTACTTACCGTTTAGCTCTGATCAAATTATCTAGATATTGCATTTAGCACGTGCTTACAATCGTATTCTCTCGTGGATTGTATGGTTAGAAAGCCGCTTCCACCATCGAATCTATTGACTGAGATCGTGTAGAGTTAGACATTTTGTAGTGGGTTGAACAAGAATAGTGCAGCGTCAACAACAGGACATTGTCTCTGGTAGAAATGTTTTTAGCGACGACTCGGATACTGTGAGTAGTCTTCCACAAGCACGTGAACTTCTGTGGCCGACTTTTCCTGGAAGTTGCGCTTCTGTGAGCGCCTCGTTGTTTCTCTTTCCAAACTGCAATTTCTTCGCTACCTCGATATTCGTTTTTTTGTTGTTATAGAAGTCTATTGCGAATGATAATACCACAACAGAATGCACTACAATGTGCGCGTGCCAGCTTTGTGCCATAACTACGCACTGTTGGCCGTCGACCCCCATCAGTCAAGACTGAGAACATCGAGTTTTTTGGTACTTTATTTGCCGACGAACTCAATGAGAAGAATATTTCAAAGATTTTCTTACTTCAAATAGTGAATGAAATAACTAGTAGCGTTCTCTAATGTTGGCTGGTTGATGAAATTCAGAACGGCAAGCACGAAGATAAAAGACCACCAAAACTATCAGCTTTCGAGAGATGAACCTGCTGCAAGCTGAAAATTCATGTAAATTACTTTACTTCCATTGTTAGCTTATTCAGTAGTCTGCTCACACTTGCTTTCAAGCTCTATCGATGAGTCACACTTTGGCTTTCACAGAATAATTTTGTATTTGCAGTTTGCTTGTATTACTTGGCTAGTGAGAATATCTAGGTAGATAAAAAATATGTACTGGAATAAAATTGTGATCGGCCATTCATTTGTTCACATTCTTCGGATCCACTAAAATATATGCTCTCGTTGAAGACTAGTTGGTGTTGTTGCAACGGTTGTTCAAATCACCAAAAGAACTCCTGTCCAAGCACAGATAGTTGAATTTATTTTACCAGTCGACTTTGCAGTTTGACTACAAGGTCTATCTATGAAGCCATGACTCGTATTCGAAATGCTGAATTCAGTCCTCTGATTGAAATGGACACTCAATTTAGCCTCTTAGTTGTGCTTTGTAAAATCGAATTAATAAACGTTGTTTCCATCACATCATTCACTTCACATCTGCATTGTTCTGAGGAAAAAGTCGACTCGAAACTACCCCTTCTCAACAGGTCTTCTGGCAGTCTGGCGCACCTGTCAACGATAATCCAGTTGAACTGTGGTTATGGGAACTTTTCAGTTCGGAAGCGTAATCGGTGGTGAGATTTCGTGCACAGGTGACTCGTACGAAGTAAATTACCCAGGAAAGTGAGAATGGTTCCTTCCGGTAATAGTGCATGGGACTCACTTGAAATTACTCAACATCTACTGTGTTCTAACAACCTCACAACCACAAATATTTGAAGGTCACTTTCTACCAGCGATGTTTGCATTTCTTCACGGTGGGCTCCGCGAAAGCGTATACGCCTCAGGAGGTTCGGATCTATGTGTATGCTACTGGCAAAGCTAACAGTAGTTAGTTCATTTGCGGACAAATGGCCGCCACAGGAAACAAAAGACATCGAGGTCTCCAAATCAAATCCCCCCAGTGCCTGTCTAATTCAGTTTGAAAGCATCTTCTTTCACAAAAGCCACATCGTTGGTGGGATTATTCTTGATTATTATTCCTATTCCTACTGTTGTAATCAGTGCAATCATCAACGGATCCCTGGAGAAGACTTCCTTATTAGCCAATGAACCAGGTTCGTCCAACTATGATATGTCGTGTTTTATTGAAAGTGATCGATTGATTTACTCACATAAGGAAGTCACCTCCGCTGACAACGAAACAACTGCGATCTAAAAGTCAAGCTCAGGGATTATAACCCAGTGAAAGTTCGGTCCAAACAATCTGTTGAATCTTCACAATGCGAATCAACGGTGGGTCGTTTCCTAACTGCTGACCACGGCGTTAACGAAAGTACGCACAATCAATTCTAAACGTACCTGCCCTGTTCCAAACCTTTGGCCTTTTTGATCCGCTAATAATTACATTCGAATAAATGTGTGTGTCTGTCTTCGTTTCTGTTAACTCCACTGTTCACATATGTTTGCTTATCCATCTTCGTTGCTCTCGCATACTCGTTCAGTATTGAGTTGGATTGATGCCTTTCTGTGGACCCGTGTGACCTTCGGTATGACTGACTTATTTCCGCTCGACTGTGTCGGCCATACTCGCGAGTTTGTTATTGGTTCTGTTTAGATGTGCTCATTATTCTGATCTTAGTTACACAGATTGACTGTCCCATCGTTTTGTCTCTGACTGGCTTAGACACATTTTCTGGTGTCGATTGTTTCTGCTGTCTGTAATCTGCCGGGGTAACTCAGACGATATTTTTTCGGATTCCTGTATTTCCTGGTTGTTATATATATATATATATATATATATATATATATATATATATATATATATATATATATATATATATATATATATATATATATATATATATATATATATATAAATAGACCGGAAAGCAACGTACAATCAACAACTGGGAAGAAGGGGTAATCAGACTGCGTCCGTAGTCTTTTGCCCCCAGACCTTGTCGGTCATCAGCATTGATCGTCAACCCATAATGAATTCCATCCCTTATACTGAAATCACCATGGGTTTCAGCTTTCATTGATCATCCTAGAGTCAGTGTAAAAACCAGCTGGCCTTTCAAATCTACAAGAGAAGACAGTTTTGGGCTAAAAATTGTAACGTTCTTTTCACCTCCGAAGGCATTAAGCCCATGTACTGGGTACAATCGGATAGTTTTCCAACTAAGTCGCGAAGCTCTTTGGTGCTAACTATTGCTCAGTGGTGTGCCGGAGAAATTCCTTCCGTTATAAATTCCCTGTGCATGAATAGCCAAAGCCGAGCCGAGGCTGACGATGATCTTTCCTCCGAGTTCACTACGGTAAATAATGTACTTCAAGGTTACCCTTATCTCCTTTTCTGTTCAACTTTGTGGTTGATATGGTTGTAGAAACCGCCATTTTGTCGAGGAAAGATAGCTGTTTGAAACTTTTACCAATTGAAAAGTTGTTTTTCTAAGTGAACTTCGAGGTAAGTTACAAGCTGTTATGAGCCACCACTCAGTCCTGCTTTGAATGCATTTTGTAGATTAGAAGTGGATAATGGTGTTTCAGGACAGGACTGGCTCAATACTGAATAGTTCGGTCTCTAGGGGACAGTAGGTCAGGTAGGTAAGTTCTGCTCTCTAGGCTGCTACACTTTAATCGGAAGTTGGATGTCGGATCAAGTGTTTTCGGGTATACATAAGGCAAGCCTGGCTTTTATTAACCTAAGACATGTTTGACATTGACGAGACATCTGTTTGTCTATCAAGTTCCGAGTGTACAAAACAGCTGTCGGGCCAGTACTATTTTGCGGCTCAGCATCTCCACCACTTTAGATGGAGAACACTCAAAGATTGTTGATACTCAAACACAGATGTGTTCGCAGCACTGTTCAACTGTGGTAGCATCAGCAATGTTGAGGTTAGGCGCAGAATCTTAAGCACGTGGAAACAATGACACTCACTAGGCTAAGGTGATTGGGGCATGTATTGCGCGTATCCCCGGATGGGATTTCTCGGCGAGAAGTGTTCTCTGAGGGGGTTAGTATTTGGTCTGTGAGTAAGGGTTGCCAACCCATAGCATAGAAGAAAGTTATGAAAATTCTTATCCATGAACTTGGTCGAGCAGTGCGTGTTAGCTACCTTGGGTTGGGCCCAAAGTATCTCCCACTCAGTGGTTAGGTATACTGGCGGATACAGCCAAGTGTCCAAGTCAGCGGCGCTATTGCATCCAATTACCTCTTTTGTCTCACCTCAAACCTTGTATTTACAGTTCTCGTCTTTATCTTCATATTCACTTGTTCAATCATTATTTCCCCTTTGAAATTTCCGGTAAAAGATAGCGACCAATACCACCGCATACAGTGTACGGTTACTGATTGTGTAGCATTCCGTAATTCCACAAAACAAGTGACTCTCGATCACGCGCAATTCCGAATGACTCAAAGCAGCCCAGAAACAACAGAGCAGGAACGGCGAAAGCATTTTACTGCTCCGTAGACAGAACCGAATCAATCAGAGCTGGCTATGCATATGTGACAGATAAGTAGACCGGAAAGCAACGTACAATCAACAATTGGGAACAAGGGGTAATCAGACTGCGTCTGTAGTAAGTCAGTGGAGCTAAACAGGCAGATTAAATGAATAAACATCGGGTGAAATAAACAACCAGGAAATACAGGAATCCGAAAAAAACATCGTCCGAGTTACTCCGGCAGATTACAGACAGCAGAAACAATCGACACCAGAAAATGTGTCTAAGCCAGTCAGAGACAAAACGATGGGACAGTCAATCTGTGTAACTAAGATCAGAATAATGAGCACATCTAAACAGAACCAATAACAAACTCGCGAGTATGGCCGACACAGTCGAGCGGAAATAAGTCAGTCATACCGAAGGTCACACGGGTCCACAGAAAGGCATCAATCCAACTCAATACTGAACGAGTATGCGAGAGCAACGAAGATGGATAAGCAAACATATGTGAACAGTGGGGTTAACAGAAACGAAGACAGACACATACATTTATTCGGATGTAATTATTAGAAGATCAAAAAGGCCAAAGGTTTGAAACAGGGCATGTGCATTTAGAATTGGGTGTGCGTACTCTCGTTAATGCGGTGGTCAATAGTTAGGAAACGACCCACCGTTGATTCGCATTGTGAAGATTCAACGGATTGTTTGGACCGAACCGAAATGAAGTGAACTTTCACTGGGTTATAACCCCCGAACTTGACTTTTAGATCGCATCTGTTTCGTTTTCAGCGGAGGTGACATCCTTATATGAGTAAGTCAGTCGATCACTTTCAATAAAACGCGACACATCATAGTTGGACGAACCTGACTCATTAGCTAATAAGGAAGTCTTCTCCGGGGATCCGTTGATGATTGCACTGAATACAACAGTAGGAATGGGAATAATAATCAAAAATAATCCCACCAACGATGTGGCTTTTCTGAAAGAAGATGCTTTCAAACTGAATTAGACAGGCTTTGGGGAGACTTGATTTGGAGACCTCGATGTCTTTTGTTTCCTGTGGCGTCCATTTGTCCGCAAATGAACTAACTACTGCTAGTTTGCCAGTAGCATACATATAGATCCGAACCTCCGGAGGTGGATACGCTTTCGCAGAGCCCACCGTGAAGAAATGCAAACATCGCTGGTAGAAAGTGATCTTCAAATATTTATGGTTGTGAGGTTGTTAGAACACAGCAGATGTTGAGTAATTTCAAGTGAGTCACATGCACTATTACCGGAAAGAATCATTCTCACCTTTCTGGGTAATTTACTTCGTACGAGTCACCTGTGCACGAAATCTCACCACCGATTACGCTTCCAGACTGAAATGTCCCCATAACCACAGTTCCACTGGATTATCGTTGACAGGTGCGCCAGTCTGCCAGAAGACCTGTTGAGAAGGGGTAGTTTCGAGCCGAAGTTTTCCTCAGAACAATGCAGATGTGAAGTGAGTGATGTGATGGAAACGACGTTTAATAATTCGATTTTACAAAGCGCAACTAAGAGGCTAAACTGAGAGTCCATTTCAATCAGAGGACTGAATTCAGCATTTCGAATACGGGTCAAGGCTTCATAGATAGACTTTGTAGTCAAACTGCACAATCGACTGGTAAAATAAATTCAACTATCTGTGCTTGGACAGGAGTTCTTTTGGTGATTTGAACAACCGTTGCAACAACACCAACTAGTCTTCAACGAGAGCATATATTTTAGTGGATCCGAAGAATGTGAACAAATGAATGGCCGATCACAATTTTATTCCAGTACATATTTTTTATCTACCTAGTTATTCTCACTAGCCAAGTAATACAAGCAAACTGCAAATACAAAATTATTCTGTGAAAGCCAAAGTGTGACTCATCGATTGAGCTTGAAAGCAAGTATGAGCAGATTACTGAATAAGCTAACAATGGAAGTAAAGTAATTTACATGAATTTTCAGCTTGCAGCAGGTTCATCTCTCGAAAGCTGATAGTTTTGGTGGTCTTTTATCTTCGTGCTTGCCGTTCTGAATTTCATCAACCAGCCAACATTAGAGAACGCTACTAGTTATTTCATTCACTATTTGAAGTAAGAAAATCTTTGAAATATTCTTCTCATTGAGTTCGTCGGCAAATAAAGTACCAAAAAACTCGATGTTCTCAGTCTTGACTGATGGGGGTCGACGGCCAACAGTGCGTAGTTATGGCACAAAGCTGGCACGCGCACATTGTAGTGCATTCTGTTGTGGTATTATCATTCGCAATAGACTTCTATAACAACAAAAAAACGAATATCGAGGTAGCGAAGAAATTGCAGTTTGGAAAGAGAAACAACGAGGCGCTCACAGAAGCGCAACTTCCAGGAAAAGTCGGCCACAGAAGTTCACGTGCTTGTGGAAGACTACTCACAGTATCCGAGTCGTCGCTAAAAACATTTCTACCAGAGACAATGTCCTGTTGTTGACGCTGCACTATTCTTGTTCAACCCACTACAAAATGTCTAACTCTACACGATCTCAGTCAATAGATTCGATGGTGGAAGCGGCTTTCTAACCATACAATCCACGAGAGAATACGATTGTAAGCACGTGCTAAATGCAATATCTAGATAATTTGATCAGAGCTAAACGGTAAGTAGGAACACAAGGTGTGTTACCGTTGGTCCGCCATAGCTAACGTGAGGCGGAACAGAGGGAGGTCAAAAGGGGAAAAAAGAGGGAACAGAAATGCACTCATAACAACCAAGAAAAATATCAGATAAACTGCATAAATGTCCAAACAGTGCTCAGTTGACGGGCGAAAGAGATAGAATCACATTCAAAAAAGCTTGTAAAGGGGGAGATTTGTTTTTGGCCTGAGGCTTTACGTATATGCTTATGAAAGTGAATCAGGGATTACTAGTGACCAATGTTTTGAGTGTTAAAGTACCGGATTAGGGAGGGTGCATTCGACGTGGTATCTTGACCTCGAAGCCACAAACGTGGCTCATGATGTAGGTGGTCATGTCCAAATTAGAAGCCATTACGAGATGAGGACAGCTTGACCAGACACAACGTACAAAATAGAATTTACCCAAGCCAGCTTGTGCATGGACCACATTTTACGGCCATATCAATCAGACGGAGGTTAGGAAGTTATACAGAGTTCATAGTTCTGGCTTCCGTATTCGGAAATTGATATCGAGTACAGCACAATTCGGCTGTCGACGGTGGTTAACATAATATCTTCGAGTGTGATCGTCAGCCTCTTCATGGTTCTACTTCCAGATGTAATGAACCACAGGTTTCTTTTGCATCTTGGAATTATTCATTTTACCACTGTCAAAGAATTGCCAATAATGGTTTCAGTTTGTTCAGTTAATGACAACCAGAAGCTTTTGTCACTCCTAAAGGAACATTTATGAATAGAGACTACAGGCCAAAAGAATCCATAGTATTATCAATCCAATAAAGGTATCTAAACTTCACCAAGAAAACCAACCAGTCTTCGGTTGCCATGCCCCATCTGCAGAGACACCAAAAGGGGCTCGAACTCGGGGTTAACAACTGCAAGTCAAACGAATAACCGTACAGAAATATCCCGGCTGGCTCACAAAGTTTTGCCAAATATCAGCGTCACATGATATATAGTCTTTTTGTCACTGGTTTTCCAACGGTACAACCTGTCACCCGGACAGAGGCTGACTTCCCTGTGTACGACGTTTTTGCTCACCACTGTAAACCATTTTTGCCAAAAGCCAAACCGAGGTTCAGCCATCAATTCCGGTTGCCTCCAATCAACAGAATAGTGAGGCGCGTTCTAAACAAGGATTGCTACAGGAAAGTAATTGGATTGCGCTGGTCCCTGAAATGGATTGATATCACTGGTGCAAAGGCTTGGTTATTGCATTAGTAGGACTAAACTGTCTATCGTCTCATTTGTCATTTTCACAATCAATTTCCTAGAAAAAGCCCGTCTTTCGATTAGCGGAAATTGTAGAACGTTGAGGAGAGATTGCACGAAACTGTACATTTTGATTAGACACGAAGCGACTCATGTGAATATTTTCCAATCAGACAGACTTCAGTGACTCATGTTCAGTTTCAATTATCTCAAGATTTTCTGCTCTTCTTTCATCACCGGGGTTCAGATATCAATAATATAGGTTATTTATCTTTGAAAAAAACACCCAAGTACTTTATTGCAAATATTATTTATTTTTTATGCAAGTAGTATCCACAGACGAGTGGACAAAGTTTCTCGGAAGCACAAAAATGTTTTGGTTGTTGTAGATTTTTTTTAACTCACTATAGTTTTGTCCAAAATTATTAAAATCTAATAAAAGCATCACTTTTGTATTGAATTCATTGTTATTTGAACACACAAAGTTAGAAACACGGATACCAGTTACTAGCTACCAGTCATATATTGGGCTCCAGGTGACGGACTTTCTCTTCTATGACAAGTAGGCTTCGTCTTACAATCTTGTTCCTCATTCCTCATGCCCCAGCACATTGTGAGTTTGCTTTATTTAGCCAAATAAATTGCGATATAATTTGTTTGAAAAATAACTCCTCATGCAGTAGTAAAGCTTAACTCACCAATAAATACCGTGGTAGCACGGTACAGCTGTTTCATTATTGTTCGAAAAAATCAGTAGAGCACGACTCTGAGTTGAACACCTTGCCTTAATAAACTACCCCGGCTAGCTCTTAACAGTTTCTCTAACTTTAACACCGAGGGACGTGACGCCATTCTGTCTCGAGCTTTTCAAGGGTGTCAACCCCTCGACCGCACAGCGACCGACTCCCGTTATGGACGAATTCGCCGTAGGATGCCCAAGAGACAACAAAGGCTTGAAGTTCGAAACAACCCACCGAGCTTAGCTCCTCGATCATGACGAGCTGTTTGTTAATCAAATCGAATTCCCCGCTAGTGAAATTATTTCATTTAGTTGCAAATCTTGTGTATGAAGTGATTTATTATGCATTATTGATGTGTATGCCAAAACTGAGAATCCTCGGGATCCCAAAACCGCGGCTATTCAATCTTGCTTCTTGGGAATCCACATTTGTTATACTGCTCAACATGGAGCCAGGCAATCTGGATCTGTCCAAATCCGGGTTGCAACATCGAAAGTCTGACTCGCCAACAACCACTGGGTCTGTCAGTTGGGTTTGAAAAGCAACATACAGTTTCGCTGCTTCACCACTTGATTTGAACTCGAATACGCATATTGCGTTTCCTTCCGACCCGTTTTGGTTCTTCCATCCAACATCAGATGTGGAATCAACTTTACGATCGGATACTTGCAGCGACATTTCGGAAACCATTACTTCAGCGTTTTCGGTATTTGTGAAGATGTACCATAAATCACCCAGCAACGTGCTACTTACGATCTCCAATATTTAACTACCTTTTGTTAAAACAATAAAATACTAATACATAAACTGAACATAGGTACCTATAAGGGGAATGCTTAAAACGGGATAAATTATTCCAATTTAGGTAACGAGACATTCTGGGCTCAACACCAATCGTGTATGCTCTTCAAACCAATCTACCGTGATTTGGCCTAGGTAGACCACTACCAGTAAGGGACCCACAATCAGACGATGGGGTTTCAACCAGGGCTTGGACTCGATATATATATATATATATATATATATATATATATATATATAGGAGGGAAAATACAGCAGTAGAGCAGACTGGACTGAATGCTGCTACGCTGCGAAAGGATCGCTGCTTGACTATACGATAGTCAGAGGATATACCCAATTGTTTGCCAAAACTGATGATATAAACCGCTGGGGGCACGCAAACTAATGTTAAAATCCTGGTTTCTGTGACTGCTTCAAATCAAAAAGTTGGCCTGACCCAGTCACCCACACTACTGTTTTGTCGTTCAATACCCTAGGCATTGGTGTTCGGTGAAGGGCTTTGCTGACAAAACACCTATGGCACCTAACTCACTGCATGGGCTTTCAATCTAACCGCGTCTACTGTGGTGTTTTTCCCTTCCCTGTACCATGTACAGACTGAAATGTTTCCCGTTTGAGATCGACCAGACTAAACGAAATAGGACGTGGCTGTTATTCAGCGACGGAAAGTGGAAGGAACTGTAGTGATGGCTCGGCACAGGATGCAGCTCGGCCAGGGCTCGCCAACTGTCGGATATACACAGATGACACTAACTCAAGCTTAGATTTATTTGGTGAAAATACTTTTCCCTCTCTCATAAGAATAACCATTTACTACATTGTTTCTACGCAACTAATAAGTAAGGTGTAATGAAAGCCTAAAAAGTTGGCGCTATTGAAAAATAGTTTTGAAGAAGGTTAATTATCGTAAACATGAGGTTTCTACTGTATCCCAGGACTGTGAAGTTCCGCATTTATTGTCAAGTACGTTTTTTTCACTAACGTTTTCAGCAATTTTATAAGTCCAAAATGTTTCGATCACTTGTTTTATGGGCGATCGAACTTTGTTATCGATCAACGGAAAAGCTTTTGATTTGCTAGTTCAGGTCTCTGGGTCATGAATAAAGGTTCCACATGGTGGTTTACCTTGAATTTGTGGTTGTTAGTTATAAAAACAAGGAACACAAAGTTACATTGATATTCATTTCTACGACTCATCACGTTCGAAATCCATTCATTCCAATTGTTCAAATAATTTGTGGACAAATCTCAAACATTTTAACTGAACTCACTATCGTTCACCAGTTAAATTCCTGTAGTCTGTCAATAAAATTATCCTTAACCGCAGAAAAAGCTATCCAACCCCCTAACATTGACAATGAAATCCGCTACCCACCTCAGTCAGTGCCATTCACGGGAATTTCGTTTCTTTTCTAAGGTTAATCCGATCAAATGCCAATCTCACTGGGTCAGAATAGAGGATAATGGCAAACAGATAATGCTCTCGTCATTTTAAGAACACTTCAGACTTTGCTGAGTCGGAATAGATATCTTAATGCAGTTGCCAAAATTTCTAAGGCGTGTTGTGTCGCCCTGGTATGGGCATTTAGTCATCCTAACTCATATGCCGGTATCAAGACAATCACTGAGATTTTCTTGTCAAAAATTCAATTTTTCTGGACAAAAAGGTACTTTGTAGTTCATGTTTTGGAAAAGAAGAAGCCCAAAGAATTTCACTTTGAGTACTGCTTGAAATACGAGGCATGTGTTGCACTGGCCCAATCATTTCTTGTGGTTCTGTCTTTCTAGTGACAGTTTTTACTAACGATTCAGTGAGAGAACGCCGCCGGAAAATTGCGAACAACGAAGAAGTCCTACCCAAAATCAACTGCATGATTGTTGACTGATCTATCGACCCCATGACGAGACGAAGAAATCAAAATTTTCCAGTACTTTCTATTGATTTGATTCTGTATGATGAAAAAATCAAGACAAGCATGCAGGCAGAGATACAAGGTGATAAAATAAATTGCTGACCTGTGTTGCCAGTGTTAATGAATTAGCCACCAGCTGTCATCCAAGCCGATTAACTGATCACTGTTAGTTTGATTCCAATATGTAACTACATTTTCTGCAAAAGAATATTGCAGATTCATAAGATGGTGTTCAGTCAATACATGGAAACATGACTAATGTGTTCGCGTATTGCAGATTATCAATCGGAGATGGGAGTTTTGTTTTATTCACCTACTTTTCATCATATAAACGGAGTGCTGTATTTCTGGAAGGAAGTTGCTGCCAGTTAACGGCCGCCTATTTGGCTGTGACCGGAGCCTGCTGTGCGAGAGGATTCGAACCCCCCGGGGGTGTCGAACGGTCCGAGATCGGCTGTGACGACCGTGTTTGACCACTATTGAAAGAACTGTCTGACAGTTCACCAAAAACCAAACGAATAAGTCGAGCGACTCCCGTTCTTTAAATTACACAAATAAAGAGAATTCATTCTCTTATCAACGGTGACCATGACAATCAGAATGTACTCATACTTCGACGTTCATTTTGGTTTAGATATAATCTTGAAAGTCGTAATAGACGAAAATGTATTATCATGTATGCCGTGCATTTCCGCAGATGCTTTGAGCTTACTTAATTCATACTGATAGATTGGCTACTACGCTCAGTTTCAGTAGCTTCATTTCAAATTTTCGTATTGTATGATTGCGGGAGATTGTGGTAGAGGACAAATCAAATCCCACCGGGGAAGCAAACAAATACAAACAGAAGACTACGGGAGTGGGGACAGATTTGCTGCACAAACAAGAAAATTTTGAATATGAACTACCACATAAAGTTACGAGAGTTTGCTGGAGGCCACAAGTTAGTTTTCTGAAAGAGATCGTATGACGTGATTTGATTTCAAGAAACGATCAAAACTTCGCATTCACGGGGCGACTGGGAGCCGTCCTGTCCCACTGGAAGCAATAACTGCCTCAGGGTGATGCGGACCCCCAAGTAAAGCATCCAAAGTAAAGCACTTTCCAATCCTCCATCTTCAAAGTGGTTGATTATCTCAGTAGAGTGTGTCAACATTACGTGGTGCTTGCCAACGATAATACTTGCTGTTCTATTGAATATGTGATTACATGCTCTTTTATGCCCCCTGGGATTATCCAGAGTGGGCGGAAGAACGAAGACCTTCTGCGTGTTAGACCAGTGTATGTTCAAGTGATTAGGCCGTGTGCGTCGCACACTCGACCACTTGATATGTGAAGCGCGACTAAAGAGGTAAGCTGCTCAAGATTGGTCAAACTGTCTGCTCCTGTTCTGTTTGGGCCGGCCCCTAAAATCACCCTCCCTAATAATCTAAACTTCATGAGATTTTAATCGAGGGTTAATATGGAATGGTTGCGTGAAAAGCCCGCTTTGACGTGGATATCTCCTCATTGTTAGCTGATCTGTATGCGAAGCACCTGAATTTAATATATACTGGTGTCTCCTCGTATACTCTTATCCGTTGCGCACGTATAACATCCAGGAAAACATAAGGGTGTCCAATATGTCCAATGTGTCCAAAAGTGTGTGACCTTCACCCTTAAGATACAGTCCCTTTCACCAATCATGTGCAGTCACACAAATGCGCACACAGGCACACACACATAGCGTCAAACCACACACAACTGATTTAATTAATCACTTCTCCATATTGTATTTGTCTTTATTGCTGGTTGTCATACTGACTCGATGGGATTTCATCTCACGGCGTTTGTCTTCTGAACTGCTTATTCCAATTCATCACGAGACCTAATTGTTTTAAGTATGACTGTACCGGTTATGTTCGTGTTCTGTGTGCTGGAAAGTTACCTAACCGAATGCAAGGCTGGCCATCGGGGATGATTTCATCATATTATTCTCGGCTGTAGTTTCTTCTGAGCTGATTAACGCACTGGATGCACGGTTCTGATCCGACCTGCAACTCATGAAATACTGATTCCCATTCTCCGGTTATTTTTCCTGAAGTTCATGGTCGACGTCGTCCTGCGAAATCTTCGTTGTCATACCCGGTTTACGTGGCTGTAGTTTAACTTCCGGTTTGGCAATATGTCCATCACCTACAGATAATTCAGGAGGGATAATTTCGTATTTCGCCATTATTTTTCCATCCCGACAAGGATTTACTAGTTGATCTATTGTCCACAAAGGATCTGATTTCTAGTAGTCCTATAGTTAAGCTAAAACGGGTCAATATTGTTGTGTATCTGTTTCACTACTGGTCGTCTAGGTATGGAACATTTTTACATAGCCACAAAACTATTCAACCTGATAGTTGGAATTTGATGTCCATAAGCCCACGGATGGACCATAGTGGACGAGTAATAAAATAACCACGCCCGGAGAAGTTGAAACCAAACACCAAGTCCATAAGTAGGCCGTCGGATTTGTTGGCCAAGGTGCGACACAGCACCACGTTCAAGACCTTTAACAAACTCTGCAGAATAGGCATGACTCATCACCGACCGTGATATGGACATGTTTGATAGGCAGAACAATATAGTTGTTATTTTTTTTATCCATGTGCCTGTGTCTGTACTTGTAATGAAGTAAGATAAACCAGTACAACAAGACAGACGCATCATATTCTCTGCCTGTTTGGATGCGACATATATATATTGTCCTTGTCCACTGAACCGTGACTGGTACAAAAAATCGGCCGATTAGTCATTCAAGGTATGCGGGGAAAACACTACCGGCTTGTGAATGACTTTTTGCTCAAATGTCGTAAAATGATGAATTTTCTTAGGTACTTGATTGTCTGACGAACCGACCGACTGAATTAATTAATTAGCTAAGTATAGAGTGTTGCAAAGAATCAATACGTGCAAAGATGGACGGGTGATTCGACGAAAAAAAATGATAGAATGAACAACTGACTAAGTGAACAGTGGTATCCGTCGAAGGCAAAACCACACCCAGCATCCTACAAGATTGACCGCGCACTATCCCTTGCCAGTAGGATGAACTCAAACAGTCGCTCTCGAAGCAGCGCAAGCAGTCGCAGATGAAACACACCAACGTTGAGAAACAGCTGCACGGGAAACTACCCCAACTATTCTTTCCGTGATCTTAAACAGCGTTGTGTTGTGATATCTCAAAAGTGTGCAAGCTATATGGGACGTATTTGGGCAGAGATGAGCAAGTTTCGCTCCGAACGGACTGGAATGCATTCGGGAGGAAAAATATAGGGCAGATGAGAATAGTGCAGGATAAAGTGGAGATGTTTCCTTACGAATGAAAAGCACAATTAGAAGTTCAATGCAACTGCTTTATATTGATCAAATCTGGAAATTTGATCAAACAAGGCTACGAAAAGGTTAACGAGCACAGCTAAAACAGACTAAGAAGCACCTGTGGATTTTATATTGTCACCACTGCGCTAGCGCTATCCCAGATAGCTCTGGACAGTGTCACACCGACCAAAAAACGATACGCCAACTCGTTGTCACCGGGTCTAGACGTTACAAATTCGTCACCAGCACGGAAATCGATCCCGAATGTGATTGTGCTCATAAAAGGGGCTTGAGTACAGCAAAAGCTACGCGAAAAATCTACGTAGCATCTGTACATGGATGATGCTGGGGTTATTATTCAAGAAACTGTTTAATAACCTGCGTGATAAGTAAAGTAGGAATAGTGTTCATTTTGTCGCTCGGAACGAAGTTTAAGCATACGACCACAAAACCACAAATCCCCCCCCCCCCCAAAAAAAAGAAAAAAATACAGAATATAGGACCAAATATGTTCTCGTCAACGATTCGTAAAATATGGTGGCATGTGATTATTTGCAGGTATACTTGCTACGTTTTTCAAGCCAATTAGTTTTGATGCTCTTGATTGTTATTACTTTGCATCATTCACATCTAGAATATATTGGCTGATCATGAGTAGAGCTGTTTTCCTTGTAGGATTTGATATGTATACCATCTTGAGATCAACTCGTAGACTGTGAGCTTTTGGGCAGTTTAGATGCTTAGGCGGACCTCTCTAAATATGGCAAGGTGATCTTAATATTTTTCAAAATATATTTTTTATTTATTTACTTTTACTATATACTAATGGTCCACTATTCCACAACGAACGTCACAGCCAACCACAGGCTTCGAATTGGGGAGTGGCCCGTGGTGGAAGCAGGATTCGAACTAGGAACACAATAGTGTGAGTATCGTCACGAAGACCGTTTGACCATAGCCGCTCAATTCACCTAAGAAAACAGAAACTAATATTGCCCTATTGTGGAAATAATTCTACTACAATTTCAGTGGAGTCAGATGTGTCGGATCCTGACGAAAACGTTTTGGGTTCCGAAGAACTAACCACAAATGAACAAAATATTTACGATTTTGATTCCTAAATCCAGTTATTCAAAAACAACTGCTTCACACGATTTACATTGTGACTTGAATGAGATAACGTTTTTCCTTGACAATTAGTGGATATCACTGTTCAGTACCTTACCCAGGCTGGCGACATTTTTCAAACAGGGTGATTCAGCTTACTACTTATTTACAATCGGTAAAGCATCTCTGATAATACTCAAAATGAAGGCTACAAATGGGAGATCGCACATTCTAATAGTATAACGATTATCATCGTGGACTTTGGATAATAAGGACACGGGTTCGATTCCTGCAAGCGCTGGTCACTTCCCCAATTGGCATCTTATCACTGGCAGCGGTCCCTTTCCTGAATTGTTGTATTTTGTTGCGTAACAAACAAAAAGGAAGTAAAAAGGCGTTTTTTAATTGTCATACTAATTTGACCAAAAGGCAAACTCCTAAATAAATGAATAAAATTAGAAGTTGAATAATCTGTGAAAAAGCTTTCCTCCCACTTATTAGTTTACGGAATGCAAATAAAAGGCCATTTCAGCGTTTTGCATAAAATCTTATTGTCACCAAAAACACGCGCTGACACCTTATGGCAAACCACCCAACTACTGGTAATCAGGCAGAGATCACAAAACGTTCACATAGAATCAAGGTAATCCGAGTTATGGACTCCTCCGAATCATCAGATTTTGCATAACAGAAAAACCCGGTTAAAAGTCCTACGTAAGTTATCATCGAGCATTGAGTATTTTCCGATAGATTCTCAGACTTGGAAGATGACGTTTTGGGCTTGATTCATGAACCATGTGGTATATGCCAGTCAGTCTGATGTGCTAGTATCATCAAAATAATGAAAAAGTGACATCTCAGTAGTTTAGCACGGAATGCACGCGCGATCCCGCTTCAAACGGACAATCGGGCAATACTTGCACCGATGAGATTTATGCTGAAGCAATCTGAATCATAAAGTGTATAAGTTCAATAAACTATTGAGGGCCACCCCGGATAGCCTTGTGGTTAACCTGCATGACTCGCAAGCATTCGTCCAGGGTTTGGGGCTTGGTCGGGGCCCCGTGGATGTGCACTGTTGAGGATTCCTAACAAGGATGAAACAGTTGCACCGCGGTTTCATGGTTTTCAAGGATTTGAAAGTTCGCACTGCACGATGAGTCATATTACGTAATCCAAATGCGTCCATCTATCATATTCGATGGGATTTAAAGCCATGTCTCGACGTCAACCATATCTCGCAATGGTGTGCACACATTTCGCCATTCGATGAGGATATAAACTAAATATACGGGAAATTTGGGTTTACGTTTTGGTTAACGAGTTTTCTGGCGATCTATCCGAGCAATCCGAATTAGTTACTGAATCACTCGTCAACAGACCGCAACACCATAGATTCAATTGCACGACGGTATTTTTTTTTGAACCTTATGTAGTGCTACGTAACTCGAGTTGGCAAATGCCCCAGACCGCATAAAATCAATGGTCAGTGCTGGTTCTCAGCCCGTCGTACTGTGTCGTCATAATAGAAAGAAGTTTCCGATATCAGAAACGATTTGTTCGAACAAGTGTGAAATACCTCCATACTTCGTTAAGAAGGATTAATCTCTCCGCACTCAGTGACTTTTACGCATCGTGTTAACAGGACTGCCTCACTACTTTCCTGGACTTTGTGATATCTTCAAAACAAACCAAACCAGGAGGAAGAAAATACCCAAGATTGCCAAGGCTTTTAGGCGAGTAACGAAGTGATGTTTGTTTTTGTGTGTTGGGTTGAAATCGCTTTTGCTGGGAAATTTTTTGCGGCTCCACGGGATAATTTTGATCACTAAACCTAGCTACTGCGAAACAACGAATGCAATTGCTAAACCAGCTGACCGTTGATGGGAGATCCAGTTGTTTTTCTAACTCATCCCTCCCGGGTATTTTACCCCGTCATTAAGCAAGACTGCGCCCGGAATTTTACTTATTTCTATCCGATCCATTATCTGACGTGCTGAATTGAGATAAACAAAAAGGTTACACAGGAAGAATGTGAACTGTCATGAAGTAAGAAGTCGACACTTCAGAAGTGCAAATGCTTGTTCTTTGCTGGAAAGCTCAACAGAGTAGAACAAAAGAGATCTGGTGATGGATATTTGTGAACCGGTCACAGCGAAACTAATGAACATCCAAACTGCGGTTGTGAACTCGTAAGCGCGGGTGATCAGTCCCCAGTAGAATATCTCTCGAAGAGCGCAAGCTGATACACACCTGAAGCAACTAAAGTGATGGTAGAGCACAGCGATGGCCTAATGGTTCGTTTGAATTTGGTCTGCCAGCTCAAGGCTCGTACATGACCGGACAAACTTTCTGGTCCAGCCAGATAAAATGGGAAGAATAAATAAGAGCCACGAATGGATTTTTGATCAACGTTTACTGAATCTAATATGATTCATCATGCAGCTTGAATGCTCAACTCACCATTGAAAACCATGGAAGCACTGTACAGCTGTTTCATCCTTGTTGGGAATCATCAGCAGTGCACATCCACCGAGCCTGAATCAAAGTTCATTTGAGTGTAAACGGATACTAGCCGGTGAAGAGTCCAAGTTAGAGTGAAAACTGTAAAGGATGAGTGCAATTTATGGGTTAACCAGGGAACAACGTGAATACGGTTAGAAGCTCTTAAAATGATAGTAAGTATCGCGTTGGGAAGCACGTACCGGGTACGAAAACTTGATGAGTGTCCATAACCTTAAAACCTGTCGTGTCCTCTCCGGGGAACTTTGTCCACCCATCAATATACTACTTACTGTCAGAGTATGTATTACCCAAACGAACAAATGGCTGGGAAGCTCATGCTCACTGCCAACGAAGTCACGATGAGTTTTACCAGCTAAGTATAAATTATGGAAAATGCTGTTGCATATAATCCTATCAAGTAACGGTGCGTTATCAAACATGAAAAAAGCATTTGATTCGACCTAAATAAACTCGAGGACAGGTGTGAAAAATTGTTTTGCAAACACTTCAAAATCATTTACCATAGACTTATTACTCAAAACTCCATGAAAAATCATTAGAAACGGAAATCTTGCCTCTTGAATTGGAATCCACCACAAAACATGCTAAGCAGATTTGTTAAACAGTTTCCTATCGGCAATAATATTGTTTATTTTTGAATATGGAAAATTTGCTTTGCATTGTTTCACAAATGATAGTCCACTCCACGAGCTGGACTTGAATCGACAACCATAGGCTTGCAGAGCACTTGTTCTACCAGTTGAACGATTGTGGTACGGTCAGCTGAGCGCGACTGACATAGACGAATATTGAACAACAGTTCTCAGTAAATTAATGAGCAAATGCTGTTTTGTGGTGATTCGAAAGCTTTCGCAAGTGGCCTAATACACTATAGCTTCATTTCCAGGATCCAACCAATTAGCACATTCATTGGAGTCGTTTTGTGACTGGCCAATTCCTTATGTGCCAATAGTTGAGTGCATTTTCTGATGTATAACAGTGCACTAATCACGTCTGATGGAAAACATCCTTTCAATTCCCAAATGATATTGGTGGGCTTAGTCTGGGTATGAGCTACTCCATCACCTGAAGATGGCCTGGAGAGCAGACTCTCAGAGTTTTCCACTTCGATCAACTCCTAACGACTAGCACAAAAATGTCCATGGAAATGTATAGATCGTTATCGATCGCATTCTGGCAACTAATATCTTTTTTCCACAATGTGTAAAACTGACGACTGGAAAATAGAAAGCTCACAAAGCGGTCAAAAGTAACTGGAAGTTAAGGCGGTTAACCAAAAACCGTTTTCTGAAATTGAGAAGTTATCTTGTAGATGAGTTGGTGAATAATATGCTTGTTTTGTACCACCTGCTATTTCGAGGAATTTTTGAAGCTGTTGACAACCATAAAGTGGTAAAAATAAGTAATAAAAAGATTAGATTTCTGCACTCACAGAGGATAATACCATCACTCCGTTGTGCTTACGAACAGTTAACACAATCCTGTGGTCATAAATGTGTACCATTCCAATTTTTGATGGAAAATTTAGACAACAGAGTGTGGTGCACTCTGTGAGCCATTCTATTTCCTATTTTATTTATATCGTGAGATAACTTTCTGCCCTAGTATTTCGGTATCGTTCCTTTGCGAGTGAGAGCAGTGCCATGCGAGAACTGTCTTGCGTAGGCAACGTAGTTTCTAAAATTGGTTATTGCCTTGCACAGTCCTTTACGAAAACCATAATCATTCCACTTACTAAACAGTTGGAAGCGCGGGCATTTGTTTACAGCAAACTTTTCGATAATTTCCATTTTTGTACCCAACAAAATCATGAAATAGTGAGATTTTCCATTCGGTTTAACAAGGGTCGATTGAGAGCTTACAAGTTGGATAAAAATTACCAATGGAGCTGGTGTGAGATAATCATGGATATAGCTGGATTAGATCGACGTTAAAAGCGGTCAGAACTAGCTGAGGGTTAACAAAACTCACTTTAGTAATAGGTAAGATTCAAACCGTATTATTATTATTATTATTATTATTATTATTGTTATTATAATGGGCCAGGAGTCTAAGAATTTGGTGACTGCAAAATACATCTGCTGATTTCAGTCAGTTCGTATGCCACAGCTACCGCAAGCTCCGTTCATGGATTTGCAATAGTGTCCGCATTCACTGATACCAAAAATGGTGAATCATTGCAATATACGCATATTTCCTTGCTGTTGTATTCATAATTAGTGAAGTGGACCTGAGTTTATGGTTCCGAACGAAAACATTGTGCTCTTTTGCAATGATTTCAAGATTTTTTGGGACTCCAGTGTACAAATATCTTTTGACTGAAAATAGTCGACGCATTCGATGTCTTTTAAATTCGCTGCTCCGAATGCAGTCAGGCATATTCTGTCTGGACCACCTAATCGCCACAGTTCACCGATCGCGAGCAGTTACAGCTCAGATCTGTTGCGTCATTTGAGAGCTCTGTTGCATTCGATCGAAGGTAAACCGGGAGCCCGGCCAAATTAGCACTTCATGTAAAACATTCATAAATCCTTGTTCTGTTGGCTTATGGCACAGAAAATCATATCACTGTATTTTTCCGACCACTTCGTCAGCCAAGAAAGTGTACACTAACCTTTATCGGTTGATCATGACCGGGACACCGCTTAAATTTGTGAACGGTTCCTAAAATACGTATATTCTTCTGGGTCAATCCTACTTTTCATAAGGAGTGTAAAGCCCACTAAAGCTTGAAAAAGTTCATTGCGCTATAATCACATGATCGTTTTGGTTCGTATCTCGAAAAATCAGGACTAGAGACCGATAGTGAATTCGACTTTCAGGTCAACACTGATGACATGGTTGAATGAAAATGATCAACTGTTTACGTGACAAAAAGACCACAGGAAACGCCAATCCATAGAAGCCATGAATTGTCATGGTTATCAATCTCACTATCATGATTATCCTCATCATCATCCTCATATAGTATCTGACCTTGTTCTGTCAGATCGGTTGAAATTTTTGACATTTCAAAACACTGACTTGTTGGAAGAAAACCGCCATCCATCAATCTGTGTAAAATTACATAAACAGAGATGACGAGTGGTCCTTGTTTGACCGAAATGCACTATTCAGCAAGGGACTGGTTTGGTATCCTTGCAATTTATCAACAGAGATACGAAAAAGACCGAAGAATTACATCGGACCGAAAAATATGAGTAAGCATACGATCTTGCTGATTTCAGTAACACTGAAAACCATGTAAGTACTGTACAGTTGTGTTCGTCCTTGTTAGGAATCATCAGTAGCGCACATCCACCGAGCCTCAACTGGCTTTCGAACCCGGGGTGAACGACTGAGTCGGACACGTGACTACCAGTCTATGCGGAATGGGTTTCGAAGGTTTATCGAACTTATTAGCCTCATTCTGATTCCCAACAAGGATGCATGACGAATCATATTGTGTAAAATCTAATCTCCCACTTCTCATATACGTATGCACTTATATATTACATATATATGTGTATATATGTGGAGAAAGTGAGATCGATAGAGAGAGTGAGAGATAGAATGGATAGAACGATCATTCAGTCGGTCAGTCATTTGATGTCAGTCAAGGCCGTCAACCTCGACTGACTGACTGAATGACTGACCACATATTTTCCCCCCACTGAACTGTATTTATATCCGTACGAATATAATGATTTTTGGATTAAATTATCAAAGATTAATGCCTGCCTATACTAATCTATTTGCGCCATGCATCGGTAAGCTTCCTTGAGTGGTAGCTCACTTACTTATATGCGCTATGGTTATATAACAATCAACATCATATCACCGAGGGTTTACTATGATTGAATTAAGAAAGTGGTTTTGCAGAATAGCAATCGGAAATCCAAAAAGCAACCTATATAAAATGATCACTTTTCCGGTATCTGACGAGTTCAGGATAAGTATTTTGCACTATTACATGCTCTGTTCAAGTCCCAGAGCCGAGGGGTAGGAGTGACTAAGAATGGACGAGAAAAAACATTTCCAGTTCCATTTTGTTCTTCTTCGCAATTTGGAAATCACTTCTTTCCCTAGGTTTCCAATGTGCATTGTCATGGGGAGAATTTTTCCTATTTCATTCCCAGTCAACGTACACTAAACACAGTTACATTTCCACACAACAAGTTGAGGAAATAAACGACAAGCAGTAGATCGATTGCTTATTGACACACTGATTTTGTCGAATACACAAAAAATATTTTTGAGGAATATTTACTGCTGGTAAACCAAATGCAACATTAGGCCGACGGGTGGGCTTTGGGCGATTTGTTTATCTTAGACACCCGTTGCTTCAGGCCTTCACACCAGCTTGATTTATTGAGTTTCTAGCAACGTTGACTTGTGGCAATCACTTTCAGCCTGACTGAGATGTGGAGTTTGTAATTACCTTCGCGAGAACCATATTTGATCAGACTGTCCTATTTTTGTCGTTCCCCTATTAAGGTTAGACTATCTGGACCAGGATTTTCCCCTAGGATGAAGTCATCACTATAATATCAATTAATTTTTAGTCAAAAACTGACATTTACTTCCCTCATAGTTAGCCTACTAGCAACGAGAACAGGTCTCGGTTGCCAAGCCTTTCGATTACACTGTGCTACACCGGTATCTTCGCTAGGTTATAGGCTGATATTGAAGAAATTAAAGAAACCAACGAAAAAGATGACCCGTGAAACTAAAGTCGATCAAAAAGACGCTCACTTACTTTCAAGCGTGGCTCCCATACGAATATTCATTACTCTCTCGAGAAAATCGGATTAGGCTCAGAAGTGGCCTCTGCAAGGATTGGGGTCAGCCCGGAAGGAACATAATTCATCTTTGCTTACACTCAGACGATCAAAACTGGTCTAAAAGTTCTTGTCAAATACCAGCCAACTGTCACTAGGGATAAGCGAACCATTCAGACACTCACTAGTGTACATATTCTCTGCTTGAGGGTTTAGTCAAATAAGGAATGCAGCACAAAACACGTGAACCTGAGGGTGAGGGTACAAAGCATTCAAGGACATCGTTCGCCTGATTCCCAAACCTGCCGACCTGTTTATTGTAAATGGGCTTGATCGAAACCACAGGTGTCATCCGTATTCCGTTTTCTTACTCTCTCTCTCTCTCTCTCTCTCTCTCTCTCTCTCTCTCTCTCTACAGTGAACTTTTCTCTCTTCTATTTTCACACTGCTTAACCAACAAAACTGACAACTGCAATATTATGCGTAGCTTGGTTTTTCTTCACTCTAGCACGGTGTTGATTTGTAAACAATCGGATTTTTGTGAACGTTGGGACCACAACTAGCTTTTCTAAAGATTGGAAAATCAAAAGCACTCGAATGTCGAAAGATGGATCGACAACCAAGAAATTCGACCAGTTTAGGAGATTCTGAAAAATTTCTGCAAATCCACCGGATACACACTTCTGTGAAACATATTGTCAGGAATTGTTCCGAGAACAGATAGACGTTTTTTCGCATCGTTCAACGAACATATGGTATCAGAATAAGATGCCTTCTGGGGAATCGATACATTCAAATTGGATAAAACTATTATCTATTTTTGATCAAAATGTATAATCCCGAGATAGTATCACGCCTACCCCGCGAGGATTTTCGATAATTTCCCACACTGCATCACAAATAGCGGGTGAAGCCAAGCAAAGCAAGCTGCGTCCGCTTTCGAACGATCTGAAGTCTACATGAGGCAACGGCTTTCAGATAGCTTTGCAAACCATTTTTATCATTCATTGGCATTTATTGGCATGTATCATCATTTATTTTCATTTACTTATTACCATTTAATAACTATAAAGTTCAAAAGAACATAACCCATGACGAGGAATTCTCAAAGCATTTCTTTCCAATAACCTCGTGTACACAAAGCGCATTGAGCTGACTGATACGAGCTGCAGTAAGTCATGGCCATTCTTTTTGTGAGAACCTTATCATCGATATCCTAACTAATATGAAATGCATCGGTCTTAGACAATAAACATTATCAGTATGTCAGACGAGTTCCTTTTGAGACGACTGCATTGCTGCGGTATTTCTCATGTCCCACAAGAGGTTGCAAACTTGACGACGGCGGATACGGCGGTCCATTTTTTAGGCGATTTTATTTCAGCGAAACCATAAGCAATTTTCAGGTTGATTTTTTACAATTTCTTTCTGAAAAGCGTAGATTAGATTGCAACCAAGATTTTGCTCTCAGCTCCCAACAAATACATTATTTTACTTTTTATGCTTAATGCCTAGAAGCCATAGATTCAAACCAGTATGAACGCGATGGACCGCTTCCGAAGAGTGCTTGGACGATAATCTACAATAGTCACTTAGGAACAGGGAAGAAATATGTATAAATTCTAGCCAGTGGAGTTGGCCACCGGGAATATTAGGGTTTTGCATGGGATCAACGAGTTCAAACCACTTGGCAGTTGAAAACTGCGGAAAATATGGTTGTTTGTCCCAACCAAAGACATTCTCTGACAGATCAGTTTCTCATCTACTTCATATCATCATTTTTGGTTCTTCACCTTAAAGTACTATACTTGTAATCTTTGAGTTCCGCGTTCGTGGTTTCCGTTGAAAGATATCAACCAGAACATTCGCAGGCTGACCAGAGGCAAGGCTCGTTCAATCCGAACTGAACTCACTTGACATGAGCCGACAGCGGTCAGCCAAAATGACAGACTTGGCACTTACTATCGGGAGGCATGCAGTCACGGTCTCAGTGTGTGCTTACTGTGAGACCCTGTCGATTATGTTCTCTATCAACACTTCCATCACTGTGAGAACTGAAATCAGGAGGTCATCAAAATATCACAGAATTCGTGAACACACCCAAGACCTGCACGTTGTGATCCAGTCTACGGGCATAACACATGTACACATGTGCTGGGAAAAAGAACCGAATTGTGAAATGATTTCGGACGAAATGGTCCTGTCACAGTGCGTACGTCATTCACCCGTATCCGGCCACTAAGCATTCACACGCGGTGGAAAAACCCCTTGTCCTGCTGACGGGGGCTAACACAGTTTTACGACAGTGATCAGATTCTATCAGACTTAGAATTTACGCTGAAAGCCGGAGTAACTAACAATCTTTCCGTTGTATTCATATTTTTTTTAAAATAATTTTTAAAGTAAACGTACACAAAATGGACCTTCGAAAAACCCTTGGGTTTGTTAGAATTAATAAATGTCGAAATTTTCAAAATTAGTTCTAATGGATAGTCAATCGATAGTCCAATCTAATGGCAGGTGAAGATTAGCTGAACTTGAGTTTTACAAAGAAATGACTTGTGTCTCTGAATGATTCCGGTCAGTTCGTACCACGTTTTCACTTGTGTACATTTTTCTAAATCATAAGCCAAAATGTTTCGAACAAAAGAATATTTCACCGTCTTAAATAAGGATCAGCCTTCGCTTCACAGTTTCATTTACCAAGATTTGACTCATACTTTCCTCGTAATGGGAAATGCTAAACTTGTGCCTCATGATCGTGATCACGTGACCATTGATTTTACGTAGTACGTAGATTGGCACGGTTCGTAACACACACGAATCCAACCGTTCAGAAGCTAAATCACGTTCAACAATCATCTCTAGTTTGGGTGAGAAATCTTGAAGAACATTAAAAGATACAGTGCTGAAACAATCAAGGCGGAAGTCTCACGGATTGGCACCTTTTTATTCTCCTCGTGTCATCTGGTTACGGGTACTCTAACCTCATGGACACAGAAGTGACACGAAGTCTCCCGGTGAAACAAGATCCAGTGGATGAAGAGGAAAATGCATTTGTGAAAGGTCGTTCGTCCTTCGCCGTCGTTTTCAAAAACGAAACTCGGTGTTGTAGTATGCGGGATACCCTTGTCTTCCGTGGGGGTTACACGTGCACGATCTGCAAAAACAAAATGAAAACTCGGGCGAGCCGGAGCTCAGCAAGTGTATGAGCAAACACCAGCTCTTTCGCCGATAAAGATGGTTGTAGTGAGCTGTCTGAGCGCGTTACAGTCATCAAACATTTTGTTTCGCCCAATTTGTTCTTTCTTGTGCTCGTATATAGGCGGTTGTCAACATGTTGTATCCTGAAGCAAATAAGGTATTTGCCCCGCTCCCATTTCGTATGGGCTCGCATCCAATCCCACGTGGACAGGTAAATGTGATGGGCCACGCACAGGTTACCGTCTCCTTTCAACTAAATCCTTTAGGACAACGCGATGTTAGCTTAACTATTCACGCTATTTGGGTCCCAGTTAGAAACTCAACCAAATTCTGAACAACCAAGGCAGCATATTTATTCCACTTTGGAAGTATCACCACGGTCAACACTTCTCTACTTCGAACTTTTGGATTCCTTTATTGGCAGAATGGACAAGTCAGTCCCGTGCGAACAGGAATATGCACCGTGGCACAACACATCCAGCTGATTTACACAAATTTTCTTGCATGAGTTGAAAATCAGGAAGACTTTTTATTCTAGGGAGTATGTCATCATGGTAGCATCAACCTACAAAGGAACAGAAGATGGAATCACAGATTTAACCCTTGGTTGAAATCTACTTTTCAAGCTATGTAAATTCTCATGTTATCAGAAATAGATTTCCACTTTTCTGGATCTGCAACTCAAAAGACGATTTAGTAACGCTTTCGTGTGAAACCCTAACAGACGTTTAAAGCACGTGATCGTGCCACGTAGAATGCGTTTTGTTCGCTGTCAGTTAATAAGGTTATGTACGGTAAGTATCAAATCAGTTGCAATGCAAAATCTACTGAATAACACAGTTTTATTCGGTGAACTTCTATTAATACATAATTACATCGTTTGGGAGGGTTGAAATTACCACCGGCACTATTCCGGTGCTTTGTGATTCTAGTCTCAGCTGAAAGTGTCTGATCATCAAAATATGTACTTGGGACATTTCCGATTGTTTATTTTTAACCTGAAGAGTCTCTACGAAAGAGTTGGTTGCTCGTACTGAGTCGAGAGAGACACTTCTGCCGGTGATGCAGTTTTCTACCTATGAAAGAGTTAGGCATGCTCCCTTCATATGAACAGACTGCGGGCATATCTTTGTTGAGAAGTAACTGTCTGGCCGTTAGATTTCTGGCAAAATTTAAAATACCAACAACGGGGCACATCTGTTAGTATTAGAACTTCAGTGGCATGAAAATCATAATGTAGTGTTCCGTTTTACATCCACGTTATTTGTTTCTAGTGAGAGCACACTCATATCAACTACGTAATGTCTCACATTTTGGTGTTGAGGAAGAAATAACGCGGTACAGTTGTATTCACCCACCCTTCCAAATATTCGGTTTTAAAAGATGCCCAAGAATATACTGTACACACATACAGACATCCTTTGTTACACGTGCCAAGGGAAATAATCCGTCGAAAAGGTTCCTGGAAACACGAAACTGAAATAGTATCAAGTTCTTCCAGATACTTTATTCATCCATGAAAAGTAAAGAATGTTTGAAATATTGGAATTTTTTCCAGAACATCCGGGAAAAAGTCAGACCGAAGTTTTTCGCATTTTAGTTGCCGCTGAATGGCCAACAAACATGAATTGACCAGTCCATTCCTGGGCATATCCGCTCTGGCGTACGTTTGGTCGGTGCGGGATTTGAAAATGTGAATGGAGACGGTTTTCTTTGAGGACCCTTGTCAAATCTTGCAATATATGTGTGACAAATCAACATGTTCTTCAAGTTTTGTGATTTAGACAGCAATGAAACAAGAATTGCTCGGTATCGGGGACCGCACTAGGCTGTGAAACAAGTGAACCGAGCGAGGGATGTCTCGTGGATCTGTTTTTCTAAATCAGTAAGGTAATCAATCAAGATCGATGAACAAGATACTTATTTACTCATGGATGCAAATGCAGTTTTTGTATACTATGGGTTCTGAAACACACAGATCATCCTTAAAATCACTAATAAGTAACAACTTGCTAACAGAATCTCTGTGATTCTGAAGCATATCTCTTATTTGTACAGAAGTGTCGATACTTACTTTAAGGCTCATCAAAATCCGAGTTACATAAGGATGTAACCGATGTCCGCGCGCATTTGGCTTGGTTCTCGTAGCTCTCTGAACTGGTGAAATCTCCTAAAAATCGAATCGGTTCGGATGCTATTATTCACCTGTTATTTTTCTCACCATTCATTACCGATAGCAATGAACTCAACGCAAGCTGGCTTTTACTTAGTACGATAAACACTGATGCACTACTACCTAATTTCAGCCCTCGTGAAAATTACGTATATCAGAAAAGAAGTTAATTTACGAAACTTTCCGATTTGTTTGGTCCAGTTTACGGTCTATTTTGAACTTCGGTGAGCACGAAGGATTCAAGATGATCCGCCAAGAGGAATTCACGGGTTTCCCTAGTCAGATTGATCAGAGTTTCCAAAAATAGCGCTCGGTAATGTGGTTTGCTCTGAATGCGTTGGACAACTAACGTTAGTAGTAGCTAAATTTGAAGGTTTTCATCAAATTGTCATTGCACTGAAATCGTCAGTGCGCAACTCAGGGTCCCCGTACTCGTTTGTTCATGCAGGGATCGTGCCTCCAAGTTTGGCTTCAGCCTCTCAGGTGACCTCAACCTCAGGAAGATACTAATTATAGAAACTAAACCTTTGACCTCCTGGCACATACCCTCGAATTAAGTAACTTGGTCTCTGACTTTTGCAAAACCCTTCAAATTCGGGAACTCAGCCTTTCGATATTCACGCTGTCACAGCTATTTTGCAGAGTATTGGCTCGCTGAATCTTCAGGGAGTAAGTTAATTTGGTATATTTGCACGAAGAACTGAGTTTCTTGGCTAGGGGTCCGCCGGATTGGGGATCCAGTCGATCAGTTTTACAATTGTCGAATTAGTTTAACTTCCTCCGCAACAGGTAATTGTAAATGCGATAAAATTCATTGTGTGTTGTTGGTTGAATCTTTGAACAGTGCTAAACTTCCAAGAATTCCCTCGAACATCTGGTAGTTTCTTGGTCCAGAATTTGAGCTTCATCCAGATTGGACATGTGTCCTTCTTGATCCTTGTAGATCGATATTAGGGAGAGTCTATCTTGTCCTCTTGTGGTGAGTTTGTTTCCACGCATTCGTGCGGAAACCTTTCTCTCAGTTTGACCGACGTGGCTTTCGTCATAGTCTTCACATTTCACCTTGTACATAACGTTTATTCTTTCTTCAGTTTTCAGTTCTTCTTTCTGTCTTCATGTGATTCTTCTTAGGGTTTTGGTTGGTCAGTGTGCAAGTGTGTTACCTTCTGGAAGAAGGAGCCTAGTGGTCATTTCTGATAGATTCTTCATCTAGGGCATGGCTATCCTTCGGTTGGGTTCCGTTTGCTGGACAGTTTCTTTTCTGGTCCCGTGAAGAGTTTGTCTGACGAAATTTCTCAAATATCCGTCCGGTGGAAACATCTTGCAAAGATAGTTTTCGTGTTTTCAGCTCCATTTTGGTGCACTAGGTTTCAGCTCTGTTGAACAGAGTTCGACTGCACGACTTCTTAAAGTCACTTGGGTGAGTACTGTTGAAGTTCAATATTTGATCCGATAAACCGATATTTTCAACCTCTTAATGCCGCTTCTTCTTATCAACAGGTCTAGATATGGTAGTTACCCGTTGTACCACGTCCCCACCTTGCAGTTGATGTCACTGGAAACCTTTTTAGTTGTTGACTCAGCTCTATCAACGCCAGGGCTTCTAATTATAACAAAAGTATCGTTCACGTATCTGACTCGAAGTTCTGGTTGAATCATCGGTAACGAAATTCTCTCGAGGACTTTCATCAAAATTTCTGTAATAATTCCGGATATAGGTGATTCTATCGGCTTGTCTTGTATTTGCAGGTAGAGATCAAAGTTTAAATTACTTAATTCGGTAGTATGTGCCAGGAGGTCAAAAGTTTAGTTTCCATATTTAGTATTGAGGTCACCTGAGAGGTCAAGATCAAACCTGGGGACCTTATTCTTACGTAATCGAACGAGTACGGGGACCCTGAGCTGTGCACTGATGATGTCCTCGCCACGGGTGATAAGTCGTTTGTGAACTGAACGCGAAGCTCGGTGATCACAAGTTGCTGAAAATATGCCTTGTCTTTGGAATACTGATCCAGTCTTTTAAATAATTGGATATATCCAGCCTAATCTGTTCAACGCAATTTCGCCATACTTCGAGTGATGGAAAACCGATGGGGTCGGTACAGACAAGTACGAATAAATATGACCATTATTTTCTCTTCAAGTAATTAATGTAGTCTTCTTTTGTGGAAGAAATACTGAATCCCATTTTTGAATGTCGTACCCATCCGAGATTCATATCTATCAAGACTCCGGTGCTATTACAGCAGGTGAATAAAGAATCATTCACACCATGATTCTGCGTGTCAACAAGTGTCCATTCGTGCCTCTGCGCTTTGTTTCCTGTTCAAATACGTAATAGGACCAAGCCTAATGTGACCCGTACAATTTTCGTGTGCGCAGTCTTGGATCGGCCACCCTTATGAACAGGAGATTCCAAAGGACTGGATTTTGTAAATTGTCAAATAGCTTGCGTTGTGGATAGTTCGCAAACTCCCTCACCTCCAAACCTGATGCAATTTCCCTTGTGTTTCGCAATAGTAGTACGGAGTGAAGATACAAATAAAACATCCGACTGGGCGGAAAACACACTTACTCAGTACCCATTGATTTTCCAGTAATTTCATCATTTAGTAGTAGAAATCAGTTTGAGTTTTTCGCATCCTGGAAGTCCACAACGCGAGCCGGAATTGGGCCAGCAATCTTTCGTCTAGCGGCAGTTGCTCCATCAGCTGAGCAATCTGGGCACGGTCAGTCGGGCACGGACAGTGCACCTGGTTATCCAATGAGGCACAAAGGGGAGTGGGTTTCGGTTTCAACCACTGGACCAGCCTCATCGGTCAATTTCCAGTAGGAAAAAACGGTATACGGGCGAACAGAAATTCAGTGAACATGGATATGGATATACGTGGAATGAATAAGGTCCTTCACGTCAGCAGTCAGTTCTACTGAGTTTCATTTTTGTTTCAAGTGGATGTATGCAGCTCTGGTGTAACGTGTGTATGCTTTAGTTACCTCCCAAGAAGCTAGTGAATACGATGTCTCTTGATGGAGTACAGTTGGAAATCCAACTATCAAAAAATGAAAACAATTTTGATATCGTGAAAAAGGTGAAGTAAATATTCGACTTCAGCCTGGATAAGTCATCGCTCGAATATCTACTGACAGGTCTAATAAAGTGTATTGAAATGTGCTTTATTTGTCCATACAGGAATAACGGCAGGGTAAGTGGAAAATATCAAAAGGGGTTTCGAAACATAAGAAAATGGGCACTAAAAGTGCCCTTGTTGAAAAAGCATGATAGACCACTTTGTTCTCACTATACTAACTAGCTGGAGAACTTACAAAGCTAGATACTTATCAGGTTAGTAGTTCACATCGACCTATGTTTATTTTCCAGTGTACAACTGTCCATAGTTATTCTCTTGGGACAATAGACGGTGACACGCACGGTACGTTTAATGGGGCAAAACTGCAAACTGGTCCTTGTTATTTGTACCGTGCTTTCGGCGCAAAGGATAAGGAGATTGGGAACTCAGACCTCGGTGTCACGCACGTCCACCAGTGGCCCAGAACCACCGAACTGATACCCGTTTACTATCTAGTTGTGTTTTCGCAAGCTTTTCTCGAGCAAATTCATACACACAGATGCAAATGTACGTATCACACACCATGAACGGAAAAACGTGTGTAACAAACGGGAAAACGCGTGACACTAGTTGAAAGGCTGTACTTAAGAACACAGATTTTAGTTACCACGTATCGATTGTCGAGAAGTCAAGTTTTTCTTGTCATTACTAACCATCCAAACCACCCACTGTGGAGTATCTTACGTTTTAGGGTCAAGCTGAGACACAAAATTGCAAAAAGCATATATTACTTCTCGGAACGCCTAGACTGAGCTGGCTTTTACGCAACTGATCAATAAAGCGATAGTAAAGTCAAGCTATCCGTTCGTCCATCCATCCATCTTCCCATCTATCTGTGTTTCCCCCCCCCCTCCCCCCCCCACCCCCTCCCCCCATAAAATCAGTTAGCATTATAATTCTGTGCATTGTGAGACTGGTGAATGACGCCAAATATTCTGAATTGTCAGTTTCAGATTAACTGCACATCGTCCATTCCTGTTGCATCCTAACCAGAGAGTTCTATCGAACTTCCCTATGTCTGTGGTTATTAATGTAAATAGAACAATTTTCTACAGCTCAATGGTCATCAAGAGAAGGACTTGTCGTGAGTGGAAATGATTCTCTTTTTGTTGCACTGAGTTCCAAAAAGAAACTCACTTGGCTGTATCTTTTCAACGCTGAATCAATTACTGTTCGACATTTGGCATCATTAATTTTAATATCAGTACAGTCTTTAAGGTAAGCGGTGGTGACTCTTCATCTTATCCCCAGGACTGCTGATCCTCAACATACTACTGATAATCGATTATGTTCTCGTGAGAGAACTATTTCATGACTTTCAATCTCAAACTGGAACTTTGGGTCAGTGACGTATTGGCTATGCCTTTTTAGGTTCCAAAGAACACTTAAATCTGTAATTATCCTTACTCTGGTATATAGAACGCAGCCGCAGCGCGTAAACCGATGAACCCTTTCAAAGATATTTTGTGTAACGCATTTACCGACTTCTTATTTGCCCAACGGATTTTTTAACGTCATTATACGTAGCCAAAAGAGCCAAGTAATCAACTATTACTGTCTTCTTGTAGAACTATAGAACCCAGAAGACGGTTGTTGTCTTTATTATTAATGCATCAGAGAGAGAACTTATTTAGGGGATGTTTTCCAGCCACCGAGAAAAACAAAAAAGAGATTTCAGAAGCCAAAAGGAATCAGTAGTTCAAGTTAAACATCATCCTTGTTTTGTTGAAAAAACAAGATAGAACCGGAACTTAAGAAGTTCCCCTCAGGGATAATTTTAATGGAAGTAGTCGAAAAATTAGGCTGGTCAGCGGATCGAACTTTAAAAAATTGGGGTCCCAATATAATGAGTGGGACGAATTAGTGGTACAGTTTTCTGCGAATGCAACGGAAGATTGTATATGCTTTTAAAGTAATTGTGATTTGAGGGCTTTCATGGATATACTGGGAACGAGAATGAAGCGTGAACCAGGTCTGATTCAGTAGACCAGAGAAAATCAAGGTTCGTCGACAGAGAAATATGGGAGATAAATACTCGTGCACGAGGGAAGAAATAACTAAAGGCAAAACACGTAAATGTTGAAATCCACAAATTTCAATGGCAATAGAAGCGAGTTCGAATGATAAATTAACCAGTAAGGATAAAAAAAGATATCCGATAAAATGAATCGACGAATTACACATTAATTACCCATCTAAGAGCAGTAGACTAGCCAGTGGTGGTGTCAATGATGAAACGAAATGCAATAACAAATAGACAGAAATGAATCATCGCATGATTTCAGAAAAGCACTCTTCGTCCATTCACGCTACTTCCGATACAAATGAGATTAAGGTGATCAACCTACTGTGGAAGACCCACGTATGGGAAGATAGGGCATGTGAGTACCGGGTACGCACGCCTGACGAACGATATAAACCGCGAAATCGTTTGTGAGCTTGCGAGGATATTTTGTCCCAGTACCATGCTATTTATATAAAAATTCCCAACTTCAACCCAAGTGTCCTCGATCTGACTGGTGGCCTTTTTAACCAACGAAAAAACACTCAGGTTCCTTCCGAACGAGATGAGAATAAGGCTGTGAACCTAAAGTAGATTTCTCAAGTATAGTGAAGATTGGGCAAGTGATTACTGGGTGCGTCTGCCTGATGAGCGATGAAAATCTAGAAGCCATTCGAGTGATTCCGGGAAAATTCATCCCGTCGTCCGTGTACAGTACCATAATACTTAAATCAAGATTCCAAACTTCCGCCCATGTGTCCTTGTTATGATCTTTATTCTTCTACGAAGACAAAATAATTTTAAAGAGTCAACGATTTATTCTAAAATGCACGCATCTTGCGTTCACTACCATTGCGATTCCTAAGCAGAACATTGTCAGTAATATTTGACCCTTGTTTAACAACGTAAAGCAATGGGTCTCGTTAATCCAATTCATGATTAACGAAAGAAGAAGTCAGTCGCGAGATGCAAGCTTTTCGTTTACAACAACGTCAATCTCGGTAGAATTGCGAATGCTCATATAGAAGCATCTCGAGAGAAGTGGTGCAAATGCTTTGAAACACAACAACGTTTCCAAGCTCTCCCCAGCTCGTTATCGTTAGTTTGTCGAATAAAGTTTGAGAACTTTTTGAGAGAAGTAGGACGAAAAACCGAGTCGAAAACAATAGAAAGCCTTGAGGGAAGCAAAATGCAAAATGCACGAAAGGTCACATTCCCCACAGACACATGTGCATACATTCACAATCATTCTGGTCCCCAGCTGACCACAGCGCAACAGAGTTGTTCCGCCATCCCAAATCGAACCTGCTAGCATTCAGTGAGGCGATGCTTATCATGACGCATCAGCCGGCGCTTCGCGCACAAAAACGGTCGAAACAAAATGTTTATTTGCCCTGACACTAAACCGAACAGACTTCTTCCTCCCTCCAGCGAAAGCACTGTCATAGTTTTCAATCAAGCCCTTCCCACTGTATTGTTTTTCTCGCTGTATGATATATAAACTAAAATGTTTTACGAAAGCGGTAGACAAGAGTAAGCGAAATGCTTGCATCTCACGACTTATTTCCTCAATCTGTTCTCAAGATTTTTTTTAACAATATTCGCTATTGATACACGCCGTACAACTGCAGGTTTTGCAAAGACATTTGTTTACCTAACTCTCTTAGTTTTTGCAAAACTGAACTTTTAAAGACATCCGAGATATTAGTTTGCCGGTTTTTTCGTCTAGGATTTCGTAGTTTCAGAGCTTGGTCATTCGCATAACTATGAATTTTTACTAAATCCGCTTGAATGGAAAATTCGTATTTATTTTTCAACTTTCGTATCCGCTCCGCAAAATGTCAAGACACATTAATGCTGGCATACATCACCTGGTTACTGACATCAGATACGATGAGTTTCAGTGAGTCAGCATTGTTTCCTTTTACATGCCAGGCCTCGGGGAATTACGTGCATTTTTTCTTTGTTTGGCTCGTCAGTTTTACTATAGCTACACTTGCAGACGGCAGCTAGGGCTTCTATCAGCACCCGAGTCACTTCTGTGCTTTAAAATACTCAAAGGCATCAAGGTTGCATCTTTGGTCACTCAAACATGAACTCTCGAGCTGGAAGCAATATACGAGATTGACTTGAAAACCACTGACAGCGTAAACGGATAAAATCTTTCCAGAAATAAATATTCGGGGCAAAAGGAGGCTGTTCCGGGGAATTTCCAATCTACTAAACTGTAAAGATTTCTTGGCCAGGTTTTGCGCTTGTTGATCTGCGAGAATAAGGGTTTATAGGCAGAAAACTATCTTCGGGTTGGGTGGACAACCTAACGTCACAGGAAATGTCTGACATGATATCTTCCTCCGTCTGAACTGATTTCAATTGATCCAGTCCAAAATAGAATCTTTGGGACAAAGAAACATTTAGAAAGACCGTGGAATAAGAAGGGGTTTTTGTGCGCAAACATGTCTCTGTGCTGAGTTTAAGAGATTTTCAATGCTTGCAGTTCGTTTCCACTACAAAACTTTGGTACTGCCAAATGCGCGGTTGTCATAAGATGTAAACTGTGAAAGAAAAAGAGTTCAGTTTCTGCCTGTAAACCGATCCGTAACTACCGTAGACTGACAGAATCTGCTGGTACTTTGTGTACCCGCTTGGATTCAGCATGACCCGGTCAATGTTATTCGTTATCGGTGAAACAGTACCTCGTCAACTGTAGTTGCTAATGGGTTACTATGTGTGCGTGATTTTTCTTCCTATTCTGACTTCTAAAACGCATCCTCTACGCCCAAAGATTATTTGCTGAATCCCATTTAGAACTGATGATCAGCGTGGGTGATTGTGGGTCTTCTAGATTAACAGTCGGGATATCTGAACCGAATTTCAATCGCTAACCCATTACAGGTCTCAGGGAAATAACCGTTTTTCTCTGAGATAAAATCATTCACTCGTCTGAGAGGTTATTTTCCATCTACTGGAACTTTTGTTTGATTCCAAACCGAGTGTTGGTATCACGGTGGTTTGTCCCACTCGCTAGGGTAATGCGAGCTTGATGATATGGTATATGATTCAGCAATTCAATTCAAGTATTGATCAGTAATAAAACAATATGTAACGGTCTTGAGTGACTATCGTTTTCTGAAACAGTCTATGTTAAATTATTATTCATGTATGCGTGAAGATCAGCCAACCAAATGGCACGTGTGGTGACGTGATAACAAATGGTGGTTCTTAATCAGTACAGATAGAAGACATAAATTGTGCGATGCAAGCATTTCTCAATCGAGTACGTAAAACATTCAGATCTGTGTTAGAATAGGGCACGAAGCAACACAATAGGAATAGATATTATCAAACAAATTGGAAACGGTTCGGTAAATCTGACTGGCTAACACTAAGGCAAACACATTGTATGTCTACCGCTTCGGCACGCGTAGTGGAGATCTAAGTCTACTTATCAATACAGCCTCACAAAAGGCTCCGAGTTTCCCGTTCCGATGGCGCACAATCCCTCAGAACACTTGACCCAGATCAATCGGAAGACGAAAGGTCACAAGGTGATTCGCGATTGATGAAGCCGTAGTCATTTGCTATCCGGGCGAAGAATGCCTCATCCACTGCACCAGCCACTTCGGTACACGTTTTTTCGTTCTCTGACTGGGATACCGAACCGTTATGCGTATGTTCTGCCTACGTAGGTGCCACCGCAACCGCAAGCTAACTGATTAATGACGTGAGAGGCATTCGGGTCCGTGAACCTCTTTCGATGGGATTGGGGGTCTGGTCCTTTGATGGTGTGCAAAGCCTGCTATTCCGCAGCGAAACCAGTGCGCTTTAGCGCCCATTTCAGATTTCGGGTAATCCAGTTGAATAGCTGATCGCCTTTAAGAAGTAGCACTAAGGTAACTCGTTTTTCCTAGACCGTGTCGGATTTTTGGGTGTTAGACCTTTCCGTTTTTAGGATCTCAGTGAACTTAACGGGTAGCCATTTAGCTCAGATGGTTTGCGTTATGAACTCTCGCTCATTTTGCAAATGGTCTGCACTGCACGTTTTACATGTTCGGGAGAAAAGTGTTTTGACTAAACCCAGCTTGTAAGCCACCTACTTGAAATCGGAAAAAACTGAATGTATTGTTCATCGCGTGTTGCCTTACGATGAATGGTCATTCGAATTGTTCCATCTGCACGTCTGATCATCACCAATTCCAAAAAGCGAGGCAGTTGTCACTTTCTGCATCAGAGATTACTGACAAGCTGGGACGTGTTGTGTTAAGTAGATCAAAGAACGTGACGGAATGATCTTGTAATTGGTAAACTGTTCCTCTTCCGCAAAAAATTCAAAGTATCATCGGCGTAACGCTTCTACAGGATAAATTAAATGATATTCTGATGCGCTTATTTTCTCAATCACTCACAAAAGATATCTATCAGTATGGGTCCAAGAGATTTACTTATTACAACACCACGAAACAGTTTGTAAGATTTTTCTTCAAAACCAAATCGTATAATTTGCATGCATTATGGAATGAGGTTCCTGACAGCAGTAGACCAGGCAGGATTGAGTGTCGAATCTACGTCGGATAAATAATCCGCCTGGACCCGTAGAGGTGCACCGGTGGAAGGGGATCAAGGTGAACAACAAAAATATCTTCGGCGGGCTCATGGACATTTGCTCCAGGGTATTTAATAGCCCGGATGAGTCCCCTGAACAGTGCGGTGCCAAACCGTCCGTTCAGTGGTTTGGAAACGCTGAAGATTCACTGTGACAAAATGCCAGCTTCTTAGAGAAATGGAAAGTCTGGCAAACGGGGTAATGATTTGGATAATACTGAACGACACCTTATCCAGATAATAGTTATTCTGAGCAGACTGCCGGAGTAGAAGCAAGTTCTAATCAGCGGTTCGAATTTAACCCCATCCTTATTTTTTGGTTGCCATATCATTCTATCACAGTGAATGGGGTTAAGTTTATGCCTGTCCATTATCCTGTGTTCCTTTGAATCAATTCAGGTGGGCCACTGACGGATACAGAGTGGTTGCTTCGATTCACTTGTCCACCCATCCAAAGTTAAGATCCAATGATAGCCAATAATTGATACATTGATGTTCACTCACATCGACATTACTTGTCATTGATATTTTCAGTTGAGATCAATCCAAAAATAACAGACTTTAGAACCTGGACAGCAATGAGGGATTCCATTTTTGAAATATTTGCCTACATGGCCCCTGTAGTTTTAGAAATCAAAATGTTCTCACGAACAGCACATGTCATCAGATGAACTGAGAACAACCTTCTGATGATAACTAGGCAATCATCTTCTAGATGATTTCATTCAATGAGATTTTCTGTGTTTTTGTATGTAAATGTGATGCATATCTACTCCTTTTGTGGGACTCGACTGAGAAATATGGGCAAAACCGAAATCTGTATCATGAACCATCATTTGTAATTTCCCAAGCGCACTCGACAAATCCACCGATGGTTCAGTCTAATTAAATGAAACGAAGTTTTCGACATTGTGTGGTTTACATGGAACAAATGGACCCAGTGACATTTACAATTTTTGGTTCGCATAGCTTTCTCAGCGATCCTGGAGTGTTTTTTATTGATCGGTGATGACTGAGGGATTTTGAGCTTTTGCTTACCACTTCCGACGTCAGATGTTCGAATCCCGAGGCCGTGGGTCACATGGATAGGAGATAGTTATCTTTTGTAATCTGACTCGTTACCGCACCTGAACTACTAGGATCTTGTGTGATTTGCTACTTCAATTAACAGACTCTGGTTGTTGGCGATACGTGATGGTGCAGTGATCCGTTAAGACTATCATTTGTACTCTTTCCGCTGCATTCATGCGCAACCATGTAGAGCAAAGTGGCAAAACTGCCGCATCATTGAGATCGTAACCAAGGCATTGACGCCATCCATGCTTTAGAGCTACTTACGCTGAAGACAGGCGGATTCACGAGAGCACATTTCAGTGGTAAAAATTTTTCTGCTGGACGCCGGTTGATATCAGTGGAAAATCTTTCCCGGCCGTAGTCCCACTACAAGTTCACTGTAGTGGATACAAATATACCAGTACAATTTTGGCTGAATCCAGTAAGATCCATCAATGAAGTTTGAGGAGAAATACAATGAGAATATGAAAGGTTTAGTAAAAGGATATCGATCGCACGCCCACCTTTATACTCTGTGACTGGTGCATCTTAACATCAGCCAGTATAGCTTGCCTCTAACAATCAAACGGAATTCCTCTATTGCATGTGAAAAAGTTGTTTAAAGCAATGAATTCATATGCTGAAGCAGCTAGGTGGGAATTTATCTCATGGGTTGGGTAACGAAAAAAGAAGCAGCATTACGCAGATGAAAAAAGCAAGTGAAGTGAGAAAAGGACTCTATGTCTAAAACGTGGAAAGTGGATGCCATGAGTTCGGGGAATGGCAGGATGGAGCCCTGAACTTGGATGCAATAAACGCGACCAAGCAAAAACTGGATCTCGCACAACCAGATTTTGATAGTGAAAAAGCATTTGTCACTGTTCTCTTTGCAAAACTTTGTCAAATGAGTTAAATCTGCAACCTGTTTCATGGAGCTTACGTAAACCAGACTCGAGTCTCCTGACTATTTTGGGAAGTGTTCCGCGACGAGCATTTGTGGAACTTCTAAAACGCCCCCTGCTACAGTTCACAGGGTATCGAAGAGTGTGCGGAACAAATGCATGGGATTGGATCCAACCATGACCGACGATTTTTATCTTTCGGGTCGATTCAACCCCGGTCAGGCACACCGGAGAACTATTCATGACCGGCAAGATTCGTGGAGTACAAGGTGCAAATACCTTTGATGAGGAGTCAAAGTCCGCAAATCAAATGTTTCGTAATTGAAATTTCACAAAATTTCAACTTCGAGAAAATAAGACACAAACACACACACAGGACTTCACTGATAAAAGTAGAGTCAGATTAAATGCGAGTCCACCGAAATAATAAACAGACCAACGAGCTCCAAAAACCACTTCTGTCATCTGTTGTTTAAACAAGAACAAAAGACTAATTGGTTTGTTGACGATGAGGTGAGTGTAAAAATCAAATCTCTATTGATTTTCTGTGAGATGAAATTCTTGCTATCAGCCTGGATCAGTCCAGAATGTTTGTCACAGTGACCAAACAAATTCCGTGTCGATTTGGACTGGGTAGATCAGCAATATGAGGGATGATTAGTTTCGTACTTTGCTAGGATGCCCAACTTTCGCAATGAGCCCAAAAATATTGACGAACTGATTCTCATCTTTTTTACTAATGATTCTTAACGTGTGCCTTCTCCGATTTGATCGACATAATTTCTCGGACATAGTCTCAACGAAAACAGATAAAGTATCGTTATCGTTCAAAGTCCGGGGCAAGCAACAAAGATTAGTCAAATGTTGCATCTTAGCCACAGTCTAAGCCATGAGTATTCGTCTCTACGATCTTCCCTGTTTACTCAGAAACAGCTTGTTCAATCACATCAACTCCCATGGCCCACTTCTTGTTCCCGAACACGTGTGCAACCACTCGAACATTCTTTACTGTGATCAATTTCACAAGCACACACACTCGTGCACGGACAGATTTAGATGATCGTTTCCCTTCACAACTTTAAAAGTCATATTTAATGCTAACAATGATATGAGTACCAATAACTGAAAAGGGCTTCTTCGCCAGGCTGTTTTGTTCCCAATATGTTCCGTTGGATTTTCCCTATATATTATCGTTCAGCTTAGTTGGGAAAGAAGGGATGTGAAGATCTGTTCACAAAATGTTGGCTTTTTTAACAATTTGTCTCTTGTTGTTGAACATTACTGATCATAATCAAACTTGGATTGTCACATTTGGGAAATTTTCAGTTGTAATAAAACAGCTTAAGTCGCTGTTTTCGTCGGGATACAAAGCTTTGCTTGGACTTCACGTATGCCTTGTCATCTTAGGGGGCACATCCGGAGGCCTTTAGTGTTTTAAAAATGGATGACAGCGGTTATCTTGTTCTATTATTTCTGAAATGTCTCCTACCCCATGCAGGTTTGACTCCAATTCCTTTTTTCGTTACATGCATGTGAATGAGAGCGATGGAAGGAATATACCTCGTAGCCACAAAGGCCCGCTTCACTATTAGGGATAACCGCCAACCCAACCCTGAAACTTGGAGTGGAGAACCGTACAGTTTCCCCATAGGTCAGGTATGGTAACGGGCCGGACGATAGTCGATTACGGTCCACCACTAAAGTAACCGGTAACGGAGGGGATTCGAACACTGGTAATCCGAGGTGGTAGTCAAGCGCCGTAAACTATTCGGACACCACTGGGACAATGTGATGTATCTGACCAGTTGTGGAACACCTTCAAGTGAATTTTCAAGTTGATTCAAGCATGAAAATCCCATAGCCTGTGTTGAACAACGAGACGTGAAAAGCAGCCACTGTACTTATCTTCTCAGCCATGATTAGGTGGCGGGGGTGGGGGTTGGGGGGGGGGGGTTGGGGAGGAGAAGAAGGTGGAAACTGAGTCAAAAATTCGTCTGTTCATCAGCATTTTTCTCTCACATAATCACCAAACAGAATGCGATACTAAAAATATTAAAAAAAAATTGGAATTTTGTATTCTACGACCAACGCGTATGGATGTACAAATCGAGCTGGGGTGTACATTTCCTCTCGAAAATAGTTTCCGTGTTTAACTCTTTGGAAGTCACAGGGGTGTTTGTGTTTCTCTTGATTTGTTACTTTATATATCTGTAATCAAGAGATGTATTCACCGATGAAGGCAATCACTAATCACGTGTTTAAAAGTGCTGAAGGAAAGAAGTCAGCTTTGTCTAACATACGTTGTACTTTAAACCAGCAAGCAAAAGGCTATAAAAGTTTGAGAAAGAGCTATTCTCTTCAAATTAGTTATATCACGAAAGATTTTACTTGCTTATCTTCACTTTTCCGAAGTCTACTTCGGCCTTAAAGCAAAGAACACTATGGTAACCACTACAGCCACTATTAACACAAATATAGTAGTTCCCATACACTGAAAGTGTCTATAACCCTATGGATTTGCATTAAACTTCCTTTGTGTGACCAAAACTATTATCTAAACCAGATGATGTTAGGAACTATGAGATCATTGGTAGCAACGAAAGCATATTCGATACCACAACACCCGGTTTCTCAGATCGTTTCGGGTCTTTTATTTTCATGTTTGACCACGATGGACAATGCGATTGGGCGAATTATTTGACTGAGAATTTGAACCTAGTGTGTTTTTTCAACAACAACAACTGTTCTCTAATAAACTGGAGGGGAAAACTGCAACACTGATCCATTGTTAACCGCTTTTAAATAGCATTTGTTTAGAAGTGCATGTTGTTGCGCTTTCAGTATTTCCAAAGTGAGTATATGAACAAATACTTTTATGGCTGACAATAATAATAATGATAATAATAATAATAATAATGTTTTAGTTTTCTCTAACGGAAATGGTGCCATATTGCAACACGGGGTTGAGGTTGATCAGGGGCTTCCAATGGATGGTGATCAGAGATTGACAGTGGCAGGATCTGAATCCGGGATCACAAGGTCTGAAGCTCGTTCGCGGTAAAAGAAGCTATTTAGATTTACCGTTTATAAATCGATTAGAGGAGCGGTATTGTGCTGACTGGTTCATGTATGATCCATTAAGCTTTGTAAATAATCAACCTACTATTTTTATTCCGTAGATTCATCGCAAAGATTAGGCAGCTGGTAGAATGTGAAAAGTCCTTCAATGAATTCAAGGATCAAGTTCAATAAAGCAGTACTTGCGTCACCCGAGATCTCACGTAACCAACATCTGTAAACTTTAATGAACGAATGAACGAACGAACGAATGAGTGAATGAGCGAAGGAACCACCACATTCATATAAACATTCGGGGAGAGTTCCATTTTGACAAATTGTCAATCATAGCGGATGTATCACGGACAATTTATCTTCAATTTATCATTCAGAATCACAATGTGGGATGATGACCAGATTGGTGTTATCTTCGTAACCGATCGCTGATACCGCGCACATAGTCCTATCTGTCACAACTCCCTAGTGTTGTAAACCGGAAATCCGATATGACCTGATCGCCTGATCATCGGGAGTGTTTTAGTCAGGCCTTTGTGGTTGTGAATTTAATACAGAGAACCATGCGTGCATCGTCCCCATGAGGCATAAGGCAGTAGAGAGAAAGACTGGCCGAGTCAAGATTTGACACTTCAGGATATTCTGCTTCCAGATGAGACAGTCTTACGCGTAGCGGTGTGCGTGGGCAGGTGGAAAACACTAAGGAAATCAAGTTCGTTTTTACCATTTTCTGTGTGCGGCCGATGGGTTAACGGTGACATCAGTGTGTGTGTGTGTGTGTGTGTGTGTGTGTGTGTTGGTGTGTGTGCAGATTTTGCGGATGTGTTAGTGCACGTATGTGTGCTTACAGTACAGACAGATAGGAAGACTTGTCCCGGTCCTTCACCAGTCAATCGGTTTGCAAGTGGATTGGCCTGATTGTTAGATGAGTGAGCGCACCAACAAGGTAAAGCCTTCTGCCTCAAAAGCTGAATGAAAGCTGTCGCGCGTAATGGATGCCAATGTTTTTCACGGTTTATGCAATAGTTGTAGTATGCGCACCGCACGGCGCACGCACACAAAGAGTGTCACATACACTTACATACGAGCAGACAGGTACCAACATTAATCCACGACTGGCGTGCATCTGGCCATTCCTCGGTTCATTCATCCATGTGTTCAAGCACTCATTCATAGGTTTGTCAGAAGAATGCGTGATTGGAGTCTCGGACAGTAGTATTGTGAGACGCGTCCACCAGTCCACGCACACACACACACACACACACACACACACACACACACACACACAACAAAGCACGCCCACTCCTACACACTGCACGTGAACACACGTACGTACGCAGGACAGACCGTCGAACAAGTACAGACACCGTTTTGATAAACAGATTGTCCAGTTTCCGGACTCGTTACATCATCTCATAAATTGGAAGCACCAAGCAGACGGTGCACGAGTATGAGGAGACAATTACTATGTGAGTGTGAAATATGCGCCCACTTTTCCCCATCTACTCTGCTTTTATGAGACTATTTTGCGTTGACAGTGACGTTTACGTTTTCTCTTTGTGTTGCTCCAACCGGTTCATTTTCATTTCAAGTGGTGTGTAGTCTATGGCTTGATATCGTAGTAGGAACCGATGTAGATAGAGTGAGTAATACATTGTATTGCTGATCCAAACTATCTCTTGATTCAAGCTCCCTTAATTCGTCTTTCTTATCTTATCTCTGAATGAAATTGAACAGTCCCAGGATGTTTCACTTCTTCAATTTGATTGGCCCAAGCTGATTAAGCATACGAGGACTCAAAAGTAGAATCAAAAATCTATTTGCTAATTATCCATGTTAGCCTAGAATTTGGTACACGTATCTGAGTTGCACTGGCTACCTCTGGTGGAACAGACACTCAGTGTATAAGAGGCTTGCATTTCATTGAAAACATTTTCAAGAGTAACTCTAACACAGGCGTATACGTTTTCATCTTATTCATTGCTATTAGATAGCAGCTTCAAACAAGTTTCCCAAGTCCGGCCATTTCAATTCCGTATTGCTTTTCTGCTAATAATGAAATTAACGACTGTAAGAATGTGTCATCATATTACGTTTTGAAAAAATAATTTCATGGGGATGCTACTGAATGTCATGAAGTAAATAGTGAATATACAACAGCTTGAACCACTCGAAGATTTTTGGCTCCGAGAACAATGAACAGAATCAATGACTAATTAGGATTGAATAAGTATAACTTCAGATGAGGCTAAACATCCCGGGTGCCCAGTTCACCTCTCCCCCGCAGATGCCGGTGAGCATATCGTTGTACGTCTCATACGCTATCCATGGTTGGTTTGGAATCAGGGTTTAGCCATCTCCCCTAGACTGATTATTAGTCAGTCAACCTGGTGGAGAGAGTCAGGCATTGGATTTCGTCCTAACGCTTTAGGGGGAACACCTCCGCCACGAGAAGGCAGTAAGTGGAACTTCCTCAGCAGAGGCTGTGTAAGACACACGATCATTTGGGAGCATCTTGGGAGGCTTTCAGGGTGGGAAGCCATTTCGGAGCCTGAGACACTAACTCCCAACCATACTGAGGCATTTGGAGACAATGAAACAGTACAAACCAAAAATGATAGGCGAATTTTGCACTTAGACTCCGCTCGGCAGGTAATTATGTCTATCAGTACTTTCTTACAGGATTGAGAAGTCACGTCCGCCATGCAGAAGAAGGCCAGAAAAACTGATAAATCAGTCCCTGTCGGCCAGATTACTCCACCGTTGGCTATCCATATCAATAAAAAGGCTTTACTCTTAACCGAGAAGATCCTTTATCGGTTCTTTTACACGCACTAATATTTTCCCGTTAAACTGTGAAACCGTTTTGGATCAATTTTATAGATTCAAGTAAATTTTGCAAAACTTAAATAGTAAGTTCTCGTTGATGCTCCCTATTTTTGGTTCTTGACAAAGTCGTCTTTGGTTAATGTCACCTCCGGTTTGGTTTATCTGAATTATCCGGCAAAAGTTCCATCTCTGAGGGTAAAAGCAGTAAGAATTCGCGGTTTTATGTGCGTTGGCTGGTGAAATATTCATTCATAAACATAATTTTAATTTGACGGTTGCTGATCCTTCATTTTTGCCAGAGTGTGACACAACTACGAATGATAAAATGATGACTAACGAGATTACGAGCAATGTCCGTATGTCAAAATGTGGTTGGGTAGTCGTGAAAATCGGTGTTGCTCAGTTAGGAAAGATAGGAGGGGAAATTTTATTGTTCCGTGGCTGGGATAAGGACCATTCACGCAATGAACATGGGTTTCCGGGATTATCCCATTCCCGGTTTCAATCGAAAGATTAGCGTTTCGGTCATACTGAGCTCCGGGGTCTGTCTTGGATCTAGACCAGGGCAGTTTGAGTGCTTTAAAGAAACGCACTTGAGAATGAGACGATAGATTGAGTATTCCGATCGCTACGGCCTCTACCTTTGCCAGATGTTGTTTTCGAAAGACTTTCGGCGCGTTCGTAGGAACTTCGTAGTCTATTTTGAAAACTTCGTCGTCTGCACCATGTCCAGTGTTAGAAAAAGATGCGCGTCAGTCGCACTGATAATCAATTTTCAGGAAAAACGAGCTTGTTCACTATTCATGTCTCCTATATTTATATTGATATGGGATTATTCAGTGGACTAAAACCATACTTATATTTTCAGAGGTAAAAAGACGCTTCTTCACCGTGTGATTCTAAAAATGGACTCCCCGTCCATGCACGCTCCATTCGATTCAAATGAGATAACAGCTGTAAACCAATTGTGGATTGCTCAAGTATAAGGATGATTGGGCGGAAGAGTACCGGGTATGCATACCTGATGAGCGGCAATAACCGCGAAACCGGTCATGTGCTTCCTGGGAAATTTTGTCCTATCATCCAGATACAATATCATATTACTCATATTGAAACGACACTTCTCTTAGAATAAATATTTGGTTTCAAAAGGTGATTTTTCCCGTCATGTAAGTCACGTAGCACAGGCATTTGACAAATTGTAAATTTGAGTAGGACGACCGGAATTATAGGTTTACACAAAGGGGCTTGGACCATTTTGCAGTGTCTGTACATGTGCATGGTGCAATCACCGTGATTTGTATTTAGTCATTGAAATAACCAACGAAACTGAGACCATGTTGAAAAGATTGATGAGTTATGCAAGTGAACTAGAACGGGAGGGAGACCAAATGTCAGGGCACCGGAAAAAGGGTTGAAAAATTGTACCTGGTCGACTAGATAGTTGGGAATGCTCTTGTTGAAACACAAGCGAAAAACCGTGTTTGACGATATTCATCGACAGTTTTTCTCGTGAGATGCATCCAAAAACCGATAACTCAGTACCTGAACAATTAGGCAATTTTATCCGACTAAAGAAATGAAACAGAACTAAAGGTCTGAGGTTTTTGCACATTGATAAGTTTCTAGGGTGCACAAACACCTTCCCCGATAGGTGCGATATCTCTGCACTGGTAACTGTTCGAATACTGAAGTTTTAAAATAACAAAGAACCGTATCTAATAATACACGTCTTAAATCAAAATACAAAATAATGCAACGGATAAGCTAAGAGTACAGGAGCTGATGGTGTTTCACGTAAGTATTACTATGAGCGGAAATGAATATTTGAGGAGGAGTGTTTGACTCTGGTACTTCAACAAAGGACCTGATGGAAAACATCCTGCCTGATATGACAGAGGAAATAGTTTGAAGGTTGAATTTTTTTCAATTGAAAATCGACACTTACGGATAGGTATTTCAATGCTCTCACACGGCATCAGCTATATAACTTATACAGGGCATTCTCATGGAAAGAAACCACACTGAAAGGGGTGTATGTCATTGGGAAAATTACGGTGCTTTAGAATTGATTCTAACCATGAACTGTATAGCACTTATGAATATCTCAAGACACCATTGTCAATGCTCGGAAATGAAGGCGGTAATAAAAACAAACTCTTTCGTAGGAGACTAAACTTGGTAAAATCAGACCCGCTACCATTCTGATCACACTAGTTTACAAATATGGACACAGAAGAGTTTCTGCCTGCATCTGTTCGAATACCATCGACTATATGATACTGGTTCACAATCCCGTACCATAGTCCGACAGTTTTCACGGGGTTCCTGGCCATTGAGCCTTGGGCTTAGCGCACAACCTCTTCATCACCAAACGGAGTTGGCGTCGTAAGTGCTCGGATCACGATGTCACGTCGATGGATGATGAAATGTTTGCCATCTTAGCTCAGGACTCAGCTATCAGAAGCATACAAAAATCGGTAACCTCAGCTACGAGAACAACACCAAGGTTTTGACCCAGTAGGTTCAACTATTTACTCTACTCTCTTTTTTGTGTTTCGAAAGCTGAAAATTCACAAAGCCGTCTATCAATGGTTTACAAGTAATACAATGAAAACTCATGAACTGAAGATAAAAATTCATGAAAGGTCAACTTCGTTGCTCGGTAATTATGCTGTTTATTCAACAGCAGGCCAGATGATCCGGGCTCAGCCTTCAGTAATAATTGAAATAACCGCCTCTTCCTCGAATGATTATAAAACTTGGTAATTTGAAAATGTACAGCCTGTATATTGTCAATAATTGTAGGTGATAAACGATAGCCTGTGCGCGTCCACACGTGCACAATTAGGCAGGAAATGTGGAAATTCGTGTGATAACGAAGAAAAAAAGAGACTAACGATCACCAAATTTTTATGGCCCATGAAGTTGGATACTAGGAAAAGCTGAAAACTCAGTCCGTGATTGTTTCCGTTCGATTTCTCCTTTTCCTTCTATTTATATCGTGTGCTAACTCCGGTCACGGGTTGAAATCAAACTCCGAATTCCTTCCATGAAGATTTGGGCAATGCTGCCTGCTATTTAATATGAACTGTATGGTTCATATGGATCGTACGAACCTTGGTGAAGTGTTCATCACAGCCTAGTGCTTTGTGGATAAATCTAGGACGAATAGCAGTATGGTCAAACGTTAGTCACTATTCTTTATATCTAGCTCGAATCACCACTGTCAGAAGTCCCCTACGATTCAACCAACGTCTTGGCCACCTTCTTACAACGGCAACTCAACGGGTCTCAGCGGGACACTTCATTATGACAGGACCAAACGCATTTCTTAGACCACCCATGCGCATTTTATCATGGAAAAGTCGGAAATAATGTGAGAAGTGGATTGTTTCTTCGACTAACTTGGAGCAGTCAAAAATGCTTGGACTCCGAACTAGTTTCAGTCTTAGACAACAATCTAACACGATAATGATAGCGTTCACCGCAACGTAATATAATGGCTGCAGTCAAGAATTTTCGCGGGCTGCGTACACATGTACCACTTTCACTACTAGCCCATATATTCGAATAATTAAACGAGTTCTGGGACTAGAATCTGATGACCGACGGGTTAATACTCTCAAAAGAATGCATATTCACACACTTACGCTAGCCTTACATGATAAATATCAACACTTGATAATCTTATGGTCACCAGTGCAACATTCACGTGGATGAAAGTTCTAATGGAACTTACAGAAAAGCTTGTACTCACCCTATTCTAGGAACGTTAGACCACGTTTCCTAAAGTCAGTTAAAATGCTGGTAATTTGTCATTGTCACTTTGTCAGTTCGTGCAATGTGACACTTAAGGTCGTGAAAGATAATGACAGTACACGAGGACAATACTCATGAAAGCTACCTAAAGTCCGGTATCACGTGAGATCTACCAGTTGAGATACAAGGGCATACCCAAGGACTTACAAAAGTATTATATTAGTTACTGATACAAGTTTCATTGACACTGGTATCAGCCAGGAAGCTTAGAGTATGACTGAGTCAAGGAAGTCACCATTTCATTCAGATGTCAACGGTTGTTGATTAGCTTAATCTTTTTTCAACTTGGGGGTGATGGGTTTGAACCCATCTCCACCGGCAGAGGTCATTTTAGTAGTAGACAGAAATTCATCGTCATCCGTATCGCTACAAAGTCTAACTTATCAGGTCTTTGTATGGTTATCCTACACTCCGATGTTCCCAGATTGTCAGTTATGGCAGACAGTGAACTAAAAGTTTGATTCTATGAGGTATGCCCAGCTACTACACAGTTTCGGAAATAAAAATGGGGAAGAATATGCCGAAAGAAAGTATGGGTTGTAAGACAGATCTGAAACGATTCCAGAAGTCAAAATTCGTCCAAATAAATGAAGCCAGCTCGTAGTAATTCCTGTTTTGTGTTATGGCTCATGATTTGCATCATGTTGCAATGTAATTCAACGCGAGACTGGTCCCGACTTCAGTTATTGCTCCCCAGTTTCTGATGTTCAACTGTCGGCGCATATGTGGGGTGATTTTGACCGAACTTTTACAAATTTCCTATGCAATTCTGCAGAACACCGTTTTTTAATCTACTTTATTGATTAGACGAGTATTTTTGTCACATCGGGATGGTGTCTTCCACGATACCTTATGCAATCAGCAAAATAATGGAGTAGGCTACAGTCCTTTTATCCTCTAACTTTATTATTTACTTCCTACTTACTGTGTACCTATGGTACAATATTTCTGGACGAGGGTCATGGCCAATTTGAGGCTGTCCTTTAGGGAACGTGACCAGCGGTGGAGCAAGTATTCGAACCCAGGACAGAATGGTCTAAAGTTCACCAATGATGGCAGTTGAATAGCCGCCCGTTGTTGTATTCTGAAGAAGATTGAAAAATGGCTAAAACGATGATTCGAGTGGATCCCTTGGCTTCTAAAAATTTGAAGACTGTCAGATGGAGTTTGTGTAAGCAAAAAAAAAATGAATTTTCCACTAGGTACTTTGAATGTCTAGTCCCCCAGCCCTGTTAAATATAGAAAAGCGTCACCTACGAAACATCCTTACAAGACCGCAGTTCCTATTCTCTGACTGGCTACCGAAACACACAATCGGATATCTAGGCTATGCAAGATTGTGTATTGCTTTGTCCACTTTTTCATTTGTCTTAGTTTGGACGCCTTCGAGTGAAGGACTAGATGGAAGATGGGAACCATAAAACCAGACTGTATTGGAGTCCATCGTTATGTATCTGAGTAATTGGTAGCATCTAGACCTGATGACGGCAGTGCGACATGAACCAAGCCGTGAAGAATCAAACTGAATATGTAAATAGTTATCATTTGTGTCTCGCAGTCCTTCGGGAAATATCAACCATCTGTCATCGACAGATCACCACTCACACACGATGAACTCTGATTTTTCTTCCATGTTAGTTAAATTTGTTTTGTTTCAAGTCGTACCTGAAGTGATGGGCTAATGACCTACGAGGGGATTTCTTATCAAGACTGTTATGTTCCGATCAAAACGAAAAACGTTCGAAAAATTTCCCTTTCTGCATCATCTCTATTGTCAGAAGGGCGTAATGCTACCTATCATGGCCATTCTGTCTATCTAAACCCGAATAGATAGGCAACCAAAATCCTTCGTAAGGGTCGCTCCAACTACGAAGTTAGTCATGAGGTTCAGCCCACACTAACCGAACCAGTTAACAGCATGTGCAAAATGACGTCATCCGGAGTATCGCCCACCCGCTTGGTATGGATGGCACACACTGTTTCACGACACACTAACTATTGTTAACGTCATCATCACCACGAACAACAGGTACAGGAGAATGTATAAACAGTGAAACTGTTCACACCGCACACGTACGCTCCACACGAGAAACGCCATCCTCTCGCTAGCTAAATGTTCAGCTGGTGGTATTTGTTCAGTGTCGTCCGGCTCAACAAACAGGTTTACGATTTGAACAAAAAGTTAAGATTATTTAATTCCAAGATGTTAACCTCGGTGTGACTTTTTGTACTAAGATCCACGGAGTGATCTAAATTGAATAACTCGCGCCGGACCGGGAGACTAAGAATCAGGAAATATTTCCAGGTATACGGATCAACTTGTCCCAATCTCTGATAAATGAAAAACCGATGGGCATCATCTCCAGTGTTATTGTGTACTCACGACCAAGTGGTCACGCCAACACAATACGTTGGCACAAGAATCAATGTTGTTCCACGAACCGAACAATATTCGCATTTTCGGCAGTTTTCCCGAGCTGAATCTGTTAAAAACACGTAAGAAGAAGGTTTTCTATAGAGTAGAAAAAAAATAATGTCGTTTGTGTGCGCTTAATTTTTCTGTTTTTTTTATGGTAGTATGGGCTTGACTGAACACATCAAATCAATCGCATGATTGATGAGCATTTTTCAAACACATTCAGAGAGAATAATTCACAAAAAGACCTCGCCCTTGATGGGCTCATTCATAAATCCATAATAACCAGTTTATTCCCATATCCCACTGAATCACGTGTGAATGCATCCTGTTTCTTCTTTTTTATGGGAATCAGTCATTGTTTCCACGAGAAAGATAAACTTCCCCAAGTGATCGGGATATGCAGTAAAATTCAATGATCTTATTCAGCATTTAATTTCGCACGTTTCTAAATCACGATGTCCGATCAGGTTCGAACTTTTGCAAACCACTTCATCACGTTTCTTATGCAGCCAATCAAAATTCATAGAAATATATCATGTATGATTAGACGGTATTTGAACACTTATCAGATGTGTCATAAAATCAATAAACAAACTCGAAAACGTCTGATAATAAGTATCGAAGAGGATGATTTTGCATATCACGTGAATTTGTAGGTTATTTGTTTTTTTTTTAGTGATAGTTCAGTAAACGCTATTACTTTAAACATGAAAATCGATATTTTAAAAACTGAAAACACGTAATTTGAAAGTTACAGACCGTTTCTTTTGAAAGAGTAGTCTAAATGTGGTGGATGCTAATAAACAAGTGTTTATTAAAACTATTTTGTTACTGCAGGTTAGAAAACGTCTGCAGATTTTCCACCTTAACTACCCTGACTGACTTGCGCTATAATTCAGCAGGTCAACGAATGACTGAAAGCTACTGTTTGGTCAAAGCTGGAATCTGTATTCAATACGTTGTAAAATCTAGGAAGTACATTAGTTGGGAACAATAATTCACACTCCTGCTCTTTAAATCCCATATATATATATATATATATATATATATATATATATATATATATATATATATATATATATATATATATATATATATATATATATATATATATATATATATATATAGTAAGTAGTATGTTAACGTGCGGACAAAATTTCTCCGGAAGCACACGACCGGTTTCGCGGTTGTTGCCGCTCATCAGGTATGCGTACCCGGTACTCCTCTGCCCAATCGTCCTCATACTTGTACACTCCGATGTTATATGTTCACTAGGATCTTATTTGAATCGTCTGGAGTGTGAATGGATATTCTTCATTGAAGAGCCCACAAATGAATCACAACTGTGATATCTCATAGTTATTCGTGTCTGGGTCACTGTTAACCGAACGAACAACGAGGCTGCATGTGCAAGCGCTCATATATATATCTAAATGATATTTTTTTGCTTTGTGACGTCTTTACGAACAACCGTGGGCATGTGGTTCGTATTGGAATACGGATAAAACCCATGCCTGTAACAGCGGCAAAATGAGTCCTTTACTTCATAGTTCCGTGTACTTCAATCTGAACTGCTCGTTTTCTCGGGCTATGCGACCAAAGTTCTCTGTTTGACTATCGCTTGACAATGGGAACATTCACTGGAATGTCCTTTCCAACTATGTTTTGGACAAACTTTCAGAGTTTGCTGGGTATGTACGATGACTTGTTAATATGAAAATTTAAAATGTGACAGTGAAATTACAGTGCACGACAATGAAACCTCAATTCCGGGTAAATTTTTTGTCGGAAACCAAAGTAACCAAAGAGATAGATCATAATTCAGCTATTTCAAAGAGCTCTTGGATAATCTAGCCACAGCAGATGAGATGAGATACCTAATGTCTGTGGGGACACCGTTTCCATCTACTGACAACCGCATGCCAAATTAGGGCGTTTCTTCTATCAGGCGCACTGCATACCAAAAGATAATGCTTTTGCTAAGAGATCCTGGTACAGCTTTCCGTTCCCCATGGCTGTGGAAAATCTGTGTTTGTGGGGAGGAAGGTAACTGAATTATCTCCCGCACCAATCTTTACTAATTTCCAGAAGATAAACAGACTGATTATTTTCTCCAATGCGGTTAATGACCACCGTAATAATCAGCCCATAAAGCACATGAAGCACGTTATCACTTTTAGGGTACAATATTTAAGCAATCAATCAGAAATGGTTTAAAATCTGTTCTAGATTCTTTTCTTTCTGATTATTCTTCTTGTGAAACCTCATGCTGACCACTTAACATTACAAGCTGTATATCAAAGCTTCAAACCACCCAGTTTTACTTATAAATTACTAGGAACGCATCATAATCTTGAAACAAGCTAGTTCCTCTTACGAATAGTTACTCTCCCGTTTCTTGGTAGTTTCACTGTGACTGATGATTGTGGAGTGGTTAGAGCTATTATTGTTACAATCCTGAAAGACGTGCTAGACGTGATAGTTCAATTATTGTGAATTAAACTTACTAACAACAACAGAGTCAATAGGACGAAACAGAGCATCTCATTTGCATCACATGCGTATAGTAATCATCATCGTGTCCTGTCCATGTGCCCTCATTACACTGATATTCACTCCAGTATTCATAATTCCTTCTGATGAAGCATCTACTCATGAGTAGAATGTTACGTACCCCGCTGCACTATCATTGCCGAGGTACGAAGTTCGAATCTCAGCGCTGCCAACCACAATGACCATAGACAGTAATCCAGTGTCACCTAACTGAGCCTAACCTAACGAGACACCAGTGTAACTCTCCGACCTATCCATGTCCTAGTACCATGGTTATCCGTCATCCCTGATGACCAAGTCAAGTCAAGCTAAGTCAGGAGTTGCTTCATGCACCCAAAACGGTGGATTTTGAGTATTTATGTGGACAAAATAATGGAATGTACACAAAGTTCGAACTAATGAAAAAAAGGTAAACGTTAACCTTTTAAAGTTCGATATTCAAGCCTTTTCTTATTTCTCAGAGGACTTGTTTGCGACCAACAAGTCGGCCAGCGAGATACGGCAAAACAGAATTATGATATACAGGAGTGCGGGTAAACAGGATTTTAAAGTTCAACGGTGTGGAGAATGTAGATACAGCCCTTGTAAGGGGATGATGGGAATCAAAAGGAATTGTGGAAGTAAAACCGTCACAAGCACAGAAGTGTTTGTGTACGATGATGTCAACAAGAGTAACTCTAACTATACAACTACATATAGAGATGTGTTTTATGAATATTACGATCAAATAAAAGCACTTTTCCTACAAAACGGCAAAAGGTTACTAGGAAGCAGCAAATCCAGTGGAGAGTATTTCAAAAGAGAGCAAATTTCGAAATACATTTTTGAGGTACTGAGAGCATGAGTAGTCTGAGAGATGCAAAGGATAATTATCTATCTTTGTAAGATAACTCACTAACTTGCATGGATCACGAAAGATCCTGGGTAAATGAAACTTCGAGGCTTTTGACTATGAACACTAAGGGAATATTTTCGTCGATTTGATCCCCTGGATGATAAATAAGTTGGTATATCATGACATATGGATGCATTTAAATTCACAGAAAAAGAGGAGGACCAATTTACAATATCACCTAGTGTGTTCTGGATTATAGGAGATACCTCTGGTCTAGAATGCCCACAACCAAAAACGACGTTGTCTGCATGTTTCCGTGAAATACACAAAGATGGAATAGGTAACTGTTTTCCGTACAAGAAACAGAAATAGGGTGAAAAATTAGAGCCCAGTAAGACATCATTACCGACAGTAATTGGAGAAGACGTCATTCCAATAAAGGAGGTGAACCGAATGCAATCAGTGAAATGGTCACGAAACGGTCTGCATAAGCTCCAAACAGCTCTTGGCTCGGATAGTAGATTAGGTAACAGAGAACTATCTAGACTCACGAAAAAATCTTTATAGTCCAGAAATAGCGTCCTAACAATTAACACTTCTCATCTAAAGCAGCCGCAACAGAGTCTACTAAGTAGCCTATGGCATCAAGGGTGGATCGGGACGATCTATGTACAAACTGGTAGAAGTGTTCCGCAACATTCTCGGTGACAGTGTGCGGGAGCTAAATTGCTTTTACGGTAGAAAAACTGCGGAAATTTCAAAGGTTCATTTACGACAACTGACCCATAGAAGCCCTGATTTAGTTATAATGGTTTGTTTTAAATGTTTGCGAAATAATTTCAAGCACTTTCTTCAAACTGATGTAAAATGTTTGTATCAGGTTGTAACGTTTCATGCTGAGGACATATTCAATCGAAAAACTAAACCATCACTCGAAATCCAGCAATACTTGTAGAAGTTCTGATATCGAGTTGGAGCATGTTACACGTGGCTTGCTCCGGTGCAAGGTCAGCCAAAGTGAACAAGGATCACATCAAAATCCCGGGCCACTAGTGACCATTCCACCAATACAGCGTGATCAGAGGTCATGTCTGTTATCTGCCACATATGACTCTAGCATACTACTACAAAACTGGTGATTAATTGCGGCTTCCGAATAGCTTGATTTAACAAGTTTAGTCCAGCATCACGATCATCGCAGATAGCCTTACATTTTGGTCCTACCCACTTTCAAAGACGCATTTTTGTCACATTACTAGAAAAGGACTCGATGAAATTACTTCAACTGGAAGACAGTTCAAATTGAATTTTGTTTCACACAGCTTGAATTTCTCCCTCGAGCTTCGTCGAACCGTCTGTTCACTAACAGATCTCTCCAAGATTCCAGTCAACCTTATCGAATTTGGGGTAGTGCACCAGACTCCTTTTTGGGGGCCGGGATATTCGCTTTGCAACGGCTTTGGATAATGTGCCTACCGCGGTAACCACTAGCCCACGTGGAGTAAAGAAGGCAGACACGATGCACCTAGGAATAAATATAATCATACCCAGGTGATTTTCAGCGTGGAGCTCATGCTCCTGTCACTCACCCAATGGAATAATGAAACGAACTAGCTTTTTTGTGTCCACTTTGTTGACACCGTGCAGATATTACCTGACACTAAAATAAGATTGATGTCACCAAGGTGACCGAGGCGCGGTTTTATCTACACCACAGGGAGTGAGTACGAGGGCGTCGCTTAGTGTGGGCTCTCACACTACCAAAGGCTTAGGATTTGAAAGCAAAAGTTTGTAGATTTATTCCAACCGAAGAGGTGAAGAATTTGTTTGGAGGTTGGCTTATCACGTGGAACATCAGAAAAAGCGAGAGGAAGAAAGCACGCGCCACAGTCTGTCCTCCGTTATCACAAAATTAAGATGAAGACAGATGGTATGAAAATCTAAAAACGAATCGTTTCTGCTTTAGAAATAAAACATTGAGAGCGTTGAAGTAAAACAGAGAAATTCCTAAAATTGGAAAATTCTGGAAATATTCATTGGATGTTGCAGTCACCCCTGCCTATGATTTTACTATTTCACTAATCACTATCAATATAAAATACAGGCAAAAGAGCACCGTTTATATGGTCCACTGAACTTTATAAATAAATGGTTTAGGGGTACTGTGACGGGAAAGTAAAGTTTATTGATTTCACGCTTGAAGCGAGAAACGTAATGAGGTGTGAAAATGGCTGTAGATGTCGCAACATGATGTGTCTCTGCGAAACAATTCTGATTCAGGCCAAGTCACTGAATTATGCATTTAGAAATAACTGCTGAGGACGAATGAACTGGTGTGAACAGTGTCCACAAGGAAATAAAGTCGGATCACGAACTGGATAAGCTAATTACAAATAACAACAATGGGGGATTGCATTAGCCCGACTGAGGCTGAAAACTCAAAATTCAGCCCGAAAGGAGATTTGGTTTGATGCTATTCCCGTCGAATCCATTCCAGACGAGATAATAGGGAGGGTGTGAGTCCCATCACATGTCACCTCAGTTCAGTTCCGACAACCATTAACCGTGCTCTGAGTGCGGTATCATTGGTTGCTATCCGCTAGAGGCAACCTCAATGGCAATTAGTGAAAAAGAGTATGAAAGGAGTAATAGCAGAATTACAGATATTAGTATGAAGTCGATAGGGTAAGTTTGTGGTTACAAGAACCTCACTGATAGCAACACATATACACACATAGTCCAGTGTATCTAACCGTAGAGTGGGAGGGTCTCTTGGACCCCAATCAGGAAGTCTGACATTCACTCAATAGCCAAGTCCATTGGTTAGGCTTTCCACAACTTTCTTCCATGTGATGGACTGGTCATCCTTACTCGTCTTCCAACTGCTACTTACCTCAGGGAACATTGCGCACAACTCATGTCCCAAACACCTTACCCTATTGACCCTTAGTGTTTTATCTAACAATTTGATTCGTGTGCCTAATACTCCGCGTGTAAGTCCAGCTTTGCTGATACCGTGTTCCCACCAAATTCAAGCAAATCAGCGAATACATCGGTGTTCAAATAATGACAATCTTCGTCCATCCTCCAATCGCAGTGGTCATGTCTCCCAAACATACAAAAACAATGAACTGACTAGTGCAGTATCTGCTCGACCATTGATAGTTAAACGGATGTCGTGTAGACACCACAGATAACTCAGGTTGCCAAATACCAAACGAGCCTTCCGTATACGCAAAGACACTTCAGTTGACATCACATCTCCGAATAAAATGCAGTTGTGTAGATAATAGATTTTGAATACCTTGTCTATAGTCTTCCAAAACACTGAAATGTTTGATGTTGGACCAACCCAGTCCTGCAACAGCATCTTGAAGTTTGTAGGCGCAAAATGCATACCCAACATAACTGCGCACTGATTCGAGGTATCCAGATGAACTCACAATTTATCTAGATCTTCACTCAGAAGAATTATTGTGTTGAACACATTTGAGGTCTGAAAATTTTCTACTGCGAAAAAATTCACTGTCACTCTACTCAGCTGTCAAAAGCGCGGTTTTCAGTATCATATCAATCACAAAGTTAAATAGAAAAGTAGAAAGGGACAACTTGACCTACACCAAATTTTGTGTTGAACTCGGGTTTCGAGATCATCAAAATCCCAAACTCGACTCCGGCGGTTCATGTAAAGTAGCTTTATGACGAAAGTGAATTTTTCTGGTACACCGTTCAACAAGAGGCAGTGTCAGAGAACTTTGTGGTCGACCAATTCCAAGGTGGCCCCAATTATTACACATTACCATTGTCTCAAATCAAAAAGCTTCTCAGTTCAAGATGTAGCCATTCGTTTGACTTGCCTTGAGCGGATCTGATTCGCTTTCGTATGGGTAAACGATTGCTCTCATGCTGGAATATGCGATAAGTAAACGACTGAGTTCGGCTTATGAGGGTGTGAGGAACAGACAGCCAAAAGCAACTTCGTTCGCAGCACCGAAGATTATATCACGGGGAGTGAATGTGTCTAGAAAGTTTGGAAGTTTACCCAATGTAGCAAGGGCTACAGAAACACAGAAAGATAACGGAAAGAATAACGCAGAATAGGAGTGAGAGAGCCGCTAATCAATAAATGAAACAGAAATTTATTTTAATGTTTTCATAGCACATATTTTGATGTTCCTTCGTTGTTGCTGGTTTTCTATTTGTGCTTACGGGGACGGGAGGACAACAGGCAGCCAGTACAGCACTTGCGACACTGGCTTTTCATTTTGAGCTGTGTGCCTCAAAGTCACCATCTAACGACCATTCTTATCTCTTTGGACTCAACCAGGAAGGTGAGAAGCACGAAACCAAACTGTTGCTGAGGCTAGCTCTACGCCAGCTCATAGCCTGGCCACCTTGAGGCTTCGTCTGGCGTTCCGCAGCACGTGTGATGAAAGCACAAAAAGAAAGACAGCGACCAGCAGCTCGCAAAATTTATCCAAACCGTCGGATGCCGTGTAGAGCCGACTTCAGTCAGGGGATGACTATGTGTACCTAACGAGAAGAGGTGTTTTAAAAGTGTTTAGTTCTCTGTGGGGTTAGAAACCGCACTCTACTACCCTGTGTAGTGTTCACCAACTGAACCACTGGGCCGGACATGAGTTGCGAAAATTTGTGATTGAATCAAATGGCTTCCCACCAAAAGAGCGATAGCAATATATTCGATTAGTTTGATGGTGATTCAGCAGCATGCTGTAGTGCGTTTCGAATCGTTGATAAGTACATGAGCCAGGCTAGATTGGAAAATTTAGTCTAAAAATGTACAACAAACAGACTGATATTCCTTCGTCATATATCTTTCCAACTTGTGCAATACGTTTTTCCTGTATACGTCGACAGCCCCTGAGTATTTGAGTGCGTTCATCTTTCATACGGAATAGTGTAACAAGGACGACAAGACCGTCTAGGACACTTGTATTCCAACGGCCAAACAAGTCAAGTCCATGCAACACATGCAATCGTTCATATAGTCCTTTTTCCAGACGGCACGACACCAACATTGCTCTTGCAGCTGCTTGAGCATTTCTGCTGCTTTCTGGTCAGTTGCCAGTGGCCGGTAGCTTGCTTCTGTTGAGCCTCATTTCTATTCGGCTAGTTCGATGATCCCGGTTGACAGCTTGATAGGCAGGCCCTCATCTGGGCTATCTTGCTGGTTGCTCGAGATCCTGCTGCCTCCCCTTGGCTAGTCCATATTGTCTCCTTTTGTCTGCTTCGGGAAGCCTCCGACATATTCGCCGTCTGTTCTCTCGTCTGTGGCCCCCGTTTGGTTGGTTCGTTCGACTTGGTATTCAAGTCGTCCTCTTGCTCCAGCATTCCCCGCTACAGTAGCGTGGCCGTGAGGTTTTTTATTAGGTGTCCATAATGGTCGGCCTTAGGACTACACTTTTCTCATGTATAGATGTACGAACCAAATTGCGTCATCCATTTTTCAAGAATACTCCAAATGGGACAACACAGATGTTCGTGATGACCACGGACTAAACGACGCGAGTTCTCACGGGAAGTAGTCTGACCGGGGTAGTTTTTGCGTACGGGTGCGCATTAGAGCATAGCTTGTGAGCGAAGTATTGCAAAGGAAATGGCCACCATAGCTATTTTGCCTAAGGTTAAAAACTAGGCATTCAGCTGTGCCATTAGTGTCCCAACGTTTACGCTCCATCAGTTTAATCCACGCTTTGGCAGGAGTGCAGCTAAAAACACATAGACCCCAAGGGTCTCTGATGCATAAGGCACAGTATCAGGAGAACTCACTAATCCTCGTGACTTGAAGTGAAAAACCACATGAGGGTTCTTATATGTCAAGCCTGGTAATATGTCAGACGGCAACAGATGACTGTGATCCGCTATCACACCGGTGGTGGGTGATTAAAACCTCATTCCTTGAAGGTGATAGTCAATTTTGTCACTCGTCCAAAGTCGACCGGAACAAGGATGAAGACCAAATTCCTAGAGCTGCATACTCTGATACAAGTATAATCGAGACACATTCATAAGGACCTCCGATAAGCACGTCTTGTTCTCATGCAACAGCTTTCACTCAGAAATATACAAATTTATATCTGTAGTCACTTGACAGCAGTGCTGAGCTTCTAGGACGAGAAATACGGGTCGAGCAGATTTAAACAGTCTTAGCGCTGTATGGAATCCGATTACTTCAGTTGAAGGTTTGAGTAAATTCATGTCATTCCATAATGCTTCCTTTAAGTCACAAAACTCAAAATATTTATGGAGAAAAATTTTCCATTGCATTTTCCGAAGTGGCTAGTGCGGTGGACGACTCACCCCCGCCCGGACAACAAATGACCACGAGAAACCCGGCTTTATCGATCGCGAAACACCTTGTGACCTTTCGTCATCAGATTGATCCGGGGCAAGCTGCCCGAGTGATGGCACGGAATCGGAACCCAAAGCTTCTAGCTTTTTGAGAGGCTGTGTTGATAAGCAGACTTAGGCCTCCACTGTGTGCACAGAAACTTTTGACCCTCACAAATTGTGCTTGTCGTGGCGGCAGCCAGTCAGGTTTACCGGATCGTTTCCTTATTTCGTTCGACACTATCTATTTCATTATGCTGCTCTGTGCCCCGTTCGAACACGAATCCGCTAGTTTTACGTACTCCATTGAGAAGATTAAAATAAATTCTTGGATCTCACAATTTATGTCTGCTGTCTGTTCTGATGAAATGAATCAAGGGGACCCAATGTTTCACATTGCTTCACAATCGACTTTGCCTGCAGAACCAATACCCACAATCGGTAAACACCGCTAATTTCATTCCATTCGCTAATCCTATTTGATGAACAGAAATAATAGGAACTGTAGTTGGTTCTTAGAAATGTATTTGGTAAACTATTCTCATCCCGTATATAATAAGTTCCCAGTTGCTCAGCTTCGATTCGTTGGTCACAAATATTGCTGCTTCGGACGACGGGACGCAATTACCCGTGCATATTTGTGACTTATACGGCAAGCTCATTGAATAAAAACAGTTAACGAAAGACATAAATCTTACCTACAAACGAAACAAGCTCTATAGTCATTGATTGGTGTGAAGAATTTCACCGACAAAAGTGGAATTGGTAAGGGGTTATTACACGAAGAAAAAGGTAATACCCAGGTGCTTCTAAGCGCCGTGAACTTGTATCCATAGCATTTTATTCTGTTGCCATAGAGGGTTTTTGAGCACCTTTTTGTTTTTTGGAGGAAATGGATTAGTTGTTCTTTTTGCCGTATCAGAGGTAACCTCGTGAACGAATTGGTGTGGATTTCACAAAAGAGGCTGTATTACAAAATGTGTTTCTTTTTCCTAATGAAAATCAGATTTTCGAAGAAAAATTAATTGGGTATGAAAGCTCGAAGAGTGAAAACATTTTATCGAACAAACAGATGTGTTCGGTATACGGAGGATTTACTAAGGATAATGGGGACATACTCTGTGTATTTTCGATTGATTTTTATCCGATTCCCCCACACCAAAGACCACGGATATATTGCGAGGAAATCGTTGTGATGTTCAATGAAATGCCGATGGCCATTTCTGAATGTGAGCCGCTGTTTCATCTTGAGCTCGGACAGACCCATTCGATGATAACTCTGCGATAGGTTACCAAAAACAGCAAAAAAGACACACAAACACTTGGATATATTTTCCCAGTCCATTTCTTAAATACTAAGGAGATAGCTGGTAATCTATATAGGCATGGGCATTTCAATCCGTCCGGTAGTCATGCTAGACAGGTGGAAAATAAGCAGCTCAGTGGTCATTAGCATGATAGTAAGTGCGAGAAAAGAGATGCTCAGAAGGAAAAGCGACTCTCAGTGCCCATGAAAGCCGACAAAAGTTGAACGTTATTGTGCTTATTTATTTCATGGAACTGGTGTAAGCCTCGTCGAGGTGATATTGTGGGTCACTGATGGTAGACGGCTATCCGCTGTGGCCTGAACCGTCACCAGCCCTGACCTGTCGAAACCTTGCGTTATTCTTCATTTTAAGTCTCATTTTTAGGTTGCAGGCCCGCCCTGGTAACACAGTAGAGCTTTGCTGCTCTGAGGATTGCCGTGTTTCACTGCACTCACGCGTACGCCCCCCCCCCCTCCTTTGTTTCTAACCCCGAAGGTAAACACTTTGACCCATTTCCCTTTAGAGCATGAGTCTGAGGCAGATACGTCAAATTCCTTAGGAGTCTTGAACACAGTAGTACAAATGAATGCTAGATTCCAGTGAAACTGTCAGGTTGTTTTACCGAGGAACCGAATGCTTCTTCAGACCCATGTAAGGGACTCAACGCATCTGAAGTTTGGGAATTGGTAATGAATAGTACGTTATCCAGGCCGGCTACTCTTAGTGAGTCAAACCGTTTTCCGCCCGCTTTTAAGATAATCCAGAAATAGGGAAATTTGGACAATATGTTTACCAGTCGGGGTTATTTGATCCTGTTACCTAAAGCTGTTTGAGTCATCTCTATATGTGGTATAAAATATACCGGGGGACGAAAGTGCGTAACGAAAGGACAATAAACCGTTAAAAGAAATACAAAATCCCTGGAGATAAAGACACCGCAGACTTCATTCATATATAAGAGGCTTTTTTCACACTGAAACAGTATACGCTAAATGGTATTTTTGTGCGCTCACACATGTATAGAGTCTCAAAGAGTGTGAGATAATTTCTAGAAAAGACAAGACGTTCGTGTTTTATTCACAACAATCCCCTTTGTGTACCGGCTATGTATATCTGATGAGCGTCAATAACCAGGAAAGTGGTCATGTGCTTCTGAGAACATTTTTTCACCCATCTGTAGACTACTTCAGAACTCCCTGTCTTATATCACTCGTTTATACTGACTATGTTTCAAGAGGTTCACGTGTGGGGTGCGTTCACATAATGAAACTCGGAGGTGATTGCATATTGGTTCCTTTATTTTATTTGAATCGGGATCAGTGTGGTTTAAATACGCTCTCTCGCGGGTACGTCCAAATCATGGTCACAGTTCCACAGTATATGAGTTCAACATTCACGGAAATGTTTACGTCCTTCAATGGGTTGTTGGCTTTTATTGACGGAATCTGATCGAGCGACGTATTTGGCCAATATTTCATGATTCAGACAAGTGTGGAATGTAGTGTTATCAACAATATTATTATTTAAGTATGGGTAGTAGGAGACTGGAGTTTTACGTGGTATGATTCATATTGCAGTGTGAATGTTTAAACCACTGAAAACCACAAAACTACCATACAGTTGTGCTCATCCTTGTTAGGAATCATCAGCTGTGCATATCCACCGGGCCTCAAGTGGGACTCGAACCCGTCACGAAGGACTATGAGTGGAACCCCTCAGCCGTCACGCTATCGGGCCTGGCTCTCAACGGTCTATTGAATTCATACACCACAGGTTACAGCCCCCTTACAAAAGTGCGTTTAGATGTTAGCCACGGGCATTTCTCGCAAAACGAGCTACTCCTATGCTGGACGTCTTCTCTGTAGAGGCCCAAGTGCAACAAACGCATTCCGTTAAACTGCCTACAGAGCTTCGTTATCATCATTCCATTGACTTGCAAAGATTTTTATGGTGCTTTATACCCGCAGAGATTAAATGGGGACAACATCCCACAAGCCAGAACAGACTAGCAGTTCACACAAAACAGCATCCTTGCTTGCGAAAGCGCGATCAATGAACGGAAATACGGAGGTTCTGTGCGGCAACTATTTCGAAGCAGGAAGTCGACAACTGGCGGGACTGGCCAGGAGAAAGATCATAATTCAGTGGGTGTTAGTAGTCTGTGATGATCTTTTTCTCAGCAAAAGTAACGGACGCTGTCATTGTACTTATCACATATGCCTCCTCATAGGGCCTCTTAGGACCAAACCAGAAACAAGGCTGACGATAAGCAGAAATCCCCAAAGATTACAGTAAGTCATTTTAAGTAAATCAAAGAAAATTTACAGCAGAATGATATAAAATTACTCGAAGTATATACTGGCGTATGATGAAAGAAATAACAGACTGCGAAGCAATGAACTGTCGGATTTTAGTAACCTGAAAGGACAATCAACGCAACTTCCCATCATTCATTTCAATAAGTGTAGAAAAGTGCAAGTTCTCTTGTAAAGTTTCACCGAGATATTTTCGATGATTAGTATGGCACTGTATGTGGACGATAGGACAGAATTTCCTCGGGAATCACACGACCGGTTTCGCGGTTGTTGTTGCTCATCAGGTATGCTTGCCCGGTACTCTACCGCATCTGCAGTTGGTTTACAGCTGTGATCTCATTCGAATCAAACGGAGCAGGCATGGACGGGGAGTCCATTTTTGGAATAAAAGGGTGATTCTTCCACCGAGTGATTCTAAAAATGGGCTCTTCGTGCGTGCGCACTCCATTCAACTCAAATGAGACTACAATTGTTTCACGGAGATATTTCACATAAGAACAAAACCAACGGTGACCGTCAATTTCTCCTGCTCACAATCAGGCACCAGCTCCCAAGTGACAATGTAATTCACAGCGACCAGTAAACAGATCAACTATCCTAAGTGCGTGGTTCATGGCACAACCTTGTTTGACACAAAAAAGACCGCACGCGCTAGAATCATCCACATTTTTTTAAAGTAGGCGCATTCTCAACTTATTCGTCATCTGCTTCCCTAATGTGTTCGTAGTTGTGTTCTCTAGTTCAACAAAAAATCGAAAATTAGGACTGTTTGATTATCATAACTGACCGCATGAAAAAAACACGCGTGATTATTTTTCCAAAGTGAATTCTGACCACGTGACTTTGCCCATTTAGTTTACAGGAATCCAGACAGGGGAGTGTTCCGTATAGATATCCATCGTGCCTAGTACGCAGGTTAGTCGTGAACACACTTGCCCGAACATTTGATATGACCTCGGAAAACGGCCGACTGATAATCGAAGCTTTCATAAATGTAAATTATTTGCACAGAATCCTTTTGAATACGGTTATATTGCACAACACAAGCAGTGGTTGTTTCAAATTTCCTGAAGTTCAATCCCACAAAACTGGATCATTTTACAATGTGGGCAGTTTGAATTCATCCCGGAACTTTTCCCGGAAGTTGTAGGCCTTTTCCGATTAATTTAAGAAGTCAGAATATGTTCGATAAAAGGAACGTTTTGGATCATTGGGATTTTGGCAGTGAAGGACCACTAAAAATATTTATTTCAGTACTGTCTCAGTTAGACTGAACTCTTTGCTAGAGAAGCTTTGAATTTCATGAGTTAACCGATCCACCTTGAATCAGTGTACAAATTCTTATGTGGCAAATCTCTACGCAAACAAAAATGCACACAAAACATGTGAAAACATACGAGATAACCCCCATAACAGACACTTTGTCTGTCGCATAAACGTGGTCCATGTGTGTCCTGTGGTTACAGCCACAGGAGCATTTAACTGCATTCATGTGTTTCTTCTTTGGCATATGAATATCTCTTAATAGCAAAGGAGGGCCGGATCTTTGAAGATCAATTTTTTGATATTTTTCAATGCACTACTTGTTCTTATTACTCATGGTACGAAGTGATAATCATCGGTTTATTTGTGCGTGGATTCTTCTGTCGAAATCGAACGTATATGAGGCTTACAGTAGCCCACCCCCATAGCCTAACAATTAGAATCATGACCAGAGATTCGCAATAACCCCAAAGGTTAAAAGGAGACGGCTTATATTCCTTCTTTTAACTAGCGAGAAACTGAATGATCCTTGAAGTTAATACCTTTTTGGAAACGCAACAGATGACAGTGAACCAGTTATTTTGCACAACGTATTCCTCCGGCAACGAAAATCAAGATACTTTCCTTGTCCATTCTCTTCTCTGAACAGGTCCGATGTTGCTTTTCCAATTCCTAGTGGTCTGTCTCTACCTGGATTCGTTTGTTCTTACCAACCCCATTAGTAGAGATGAAAAACCGCACTCTATTTTTCGAAATGGAAGTGCTTCTATCGATCATGGAAAGCCCCCCGATTTTCGCGGAATCAGAATCAGACGGGACACAGAAGAGGTTGATTTCACTCCCGATAACTCAGAAGAGCAAAGAAGTGCAACTGGAAAGAATAACTCTCCTTTAGCAAGCACGGAAGAAGATTCCGATATCCCATCTGAACAGCAGGAAGTTCCTCTGGTAGTGCGGAATAATGAGCCGCCGGACAACTCAGATGCTTCTGACGAGCATACAGTTGATGATGATGAAAACCAATCGGTACCAGGTAAAGTGGATACTGTGATAACAGCAAGTAATGAAGAATCCACTGCATCACCATCATATTCTGGTGAAATGGTAGATGAAGGCAATCAGTTGTCCGAGAAATCGAACGAACAAGATTCAACAAATTTCCAAGATGACCAAGATGCTGCTCACAGCACCAATACTGTTTCAGCCAGCCAGAATGATCTTTCTTCTGACTACGTAAATGCTGGAGATTTCCCTGCAAACCAAGCTGGTAATCTGTTACTCAAACAGAGCGAAATTTCACTGGACTTAACAGAAAGTCCAGTAGATGATTTCCAGTCAACATCTGAAGGAGATTCGTCCGCTCCCAGTCTGGATGAATTTGAAATCAATGAGTTAACCGAGGAAAGAAGTACTGATGCCGACGAAAGCTCTCCGCAGTTAAATGAGATCACTGATGCTGATGAGTCTACAGTGGAAGGTGAAAACCAAACAGACAACGATGAAGCTTCAAACGAAAATACTCCAATGAATTCTATCACCTTAACGAGCAATGAACTAGAATACGAAACAGGGGACAACACTGCTGGCAATGTGGACAGCACAGACTCTGAACAAGTTCAGTCCGAAACAAATCCAGATTCTGCTGCTCTGGACCTCATTGAAAAGGAAAGTCAACTAGGTGATGCTTTGCCTAACACCGAAGAGCTGGTGGATCAACCGGTAGCAGAACAACAAAGCAATGAGAATGAACATCAAGAACTGGACCGTCAATCTGACGGCGGCAATGAAAGACCGGGATCGTCATTCTCAGAGCCTCAAGGATCACTCGAAGAGGGTGAAAATCCAGGCGCTGTTTCAAATGGGCATACTGGGGAACAGATTACAGATGCGTCTGAAATTGATTCAAGTTCTTTATCTGAGGAACACAACGAACAGCGGACTGATGTTATAGAAGAAATGGAAAGTAGTGATCAACAACCACTCCAAGAGGAACCCCATCAACAAAAACAACAAGGAACAAACGAACAACACCTAAACGAAGCACAGAATGGAGACGATAGTCAAGAACATGAACAACTACCTGAAACATCGTCTGAGGACCCCAACAGTGAGAACCTAGAGGGCAAAACCAAACGCGAACAAGAATCAGATTCTTACAATCACCAGACTTCTTCGAATGGCGAATATGAACCTAATCATGGTGAGCTTGAAGTTGAAGCTGAACCAGAAACACTTCCAGAATCGAGCAGCCACGAAAATTTATCAAATATAATAAGCTCCTCAAGCGAAGAAGTACCCGATGATCAACAAACTGATCTGACACAAGAAACAGCGGAGACTGGTCAAGAAGAATCACATGATGATTCACAACACGGTCAGCAACAAGAAGAAGAGGAACAACAACAACAACAACAACAACAACAACAAACGGCAGGGGAGCAAGATCGAATCGAATCACAGACGACGAGCACAGATCAGGAACAGCTCCAACCTGGAACATTACCTGAGGAATCAGCTGATGTCGATGCACACAACACACCTCAGCAAGAACATGACCTTGGTTCCAGTAGATCTGAGTTAGTATCAGATACGAACGAACAACCTGAACCTAATCATAGTGAGCTTGAAGTTGAAGCTGAACCAGAAACACTTCCAGAATCGAGCAGCCACGAAAATTTATCAAATATAATAAGCTCCTCAAGCGAAGAAGTACCCGATGATCAACAAACTGATCTGACACAAGAAACAGCGGAGACTGGTCAAGAAGAATCACATGATGATTCACAACACGGTCAGCAACAAGAAGAAGAGGAACAACAACAACAACAACAACAACAACAAACGGCAGGGGAGCAAGATCGAATCGAATCACAGACGACGAGCACAGATCAGGAACAGCTCCAACCTGGAACATTACCTGAGGAATCAGCTGATGTCGATGCACACAACACACCTCAGCAAGAACATGACCTTGATTCCAGTAGATCTGAGTTAGTATCAGATACGAACGAACAACCTGAACCTAATCATAGTGAGCTTGAAGTTGAAGCTGAACCAGAAACACTTCCAGAATCGAGCAGCCACGAAAATTTATCAAATATAATAAGCTCCTCAAGCGAAGAAGTACCCGATGATCAACAAACTGATCTGACACAAGAAACAGCGGAGACTGGTCAAGAAGAATCACATGATGATTCACAACACGGTCAGCAACAAGAAGAAGAGGAACAACAACAACAACAACAACAAACGGCAGGGGAGCAAGATCGAATCGAATCACAGACGACGAGCACAGATCAGGAACAGCTCCAACCTGGAACATTACCTGAGGAATCAGCTGATGTCGATGCACACAACACACCTCAGCAAGAACATGACCTTGATTCCAGTAGATCTGAGTTAGTATCAGATACGAACGAACAGCCTGAACCTAATCATAGTGAGCTTGAAGTTGAAGCTGAACCAGAAACACTTCCAGAATCGAGCAGCCACGAAAATTTACCAAATATAATAAGCTCCTCAAGCGAAGAAGTACCCGATGATCAACAAACTGATCTGACACAAGAAACAGCGGAGACTGGTCAAGAAGAATCACATGATGATTCACAACACGGTCAGCAACAAGAAGAAGAGGAACAACAACAACAACAACAACAACAACAAACGGCAGGGGAGCAAGATCGAATCGAATCACAGACGACGAGCACAGATCAGGAACAGCTCCAACCTGGAACATTACCTGAGGAATCAGCTGATGTCGATGCACACAACACACCTCAGCAAGAACATGACCTTGGTTCCAGTAGATCTGAGTTAGTATCAGATACGAACGAACAACCTGAACCTAATCATAGTGAGCTTGAAGTTGAAGCTGAACCAGAAACACTTCCAGAATCGAGCAGCCACGAAAATTTATCAAATATAATAAGCTCCTCAAGCGAAGAAGTACCCGATGATCAACAAACTGATCTGACACAAGAAACAGCGGAGACTGGTCAAGAAGAATCACATGATGATTCACAACACGGTCAGCAACAAGAAGAAGAGGAACAACAACAACAACAACAACAACAAACGGCAGGGGAGCAAGATCGAATCGAATCGCAGACGACGAGCACAGATCAGGAACAGCTCCAACCTGGAACATTACCTGAGGAATCAGCTGATGTCGATGCACACAACACATCTCAGCAAGAACAAGTATCAGATACGAACGAACAGCCTGAACCTAATCATAGTGAGCTTGAAGTTGAAGCTGAACCAGAAACACGTTCTAACTGGAACCGTCTAGATCAGGAATCAACTGTCTTGGACACCAATTCATCATTCTCATCGGAAGAAACGGGCGTACAAGACAGTCCAACATTCGAAGGACACACGGATGGTTTTCAATCAGCTCAAAAGGAATACCAGCAGCGACTTACGGAGGAAGAACAACAAAGTGAATCTGAAACCAAAATCACAGAGAAAGAACAAGAAAAGCCGACAACGCAAGAACCAGTATCGTCAGAGTTAGATACCGAATTCACAGATCTTGGAGGGCAACCAGAATCCGAGAGCGACTTTTCACGTTTGAACTACTATACAGAAAATTCGCCAGAACAAAATGCTCCAGAGCAGACATTGCATATTTCAGACACTGACTCTGAAACTAGCTCTAGTGTACAAGGATCACAGGAAATGTTCTCCGATAAATCTCACGAGGCTTCGTACGAGACAGATCCTGTGGAACCACTTCCCGCAAACAGCAACAAAAACAACATACCAATTAAAAAATTGACTGAAAAAGAACCGGAAGCGTTCAACCCCTATTCCATCGATTCGATGGATCAGTCCAATCAGAAAGTGGACAACGAAGAACAGCAAGAACATCTAGTAGGTGAAGATCCCGAACAAGTGGATGATTCAACCCTAGTAACGCCTGGTGGCTCCGAGAACATCGACGAGTCTACAGGAGCACGTGACACTGGGGAGACACATTCATCACATGACGGAGGTTCTCAAGGAAATCACATTAAACAAGCCGAGGAAACTGTAAACCTCATTCAAAATCCATCGACCGATCAAGGTGTAACACCTCCTTCTACTTACAACACGCATGAGTCATTCGTTCCTCAGCCACCGCAATGGGTTGACCCAAGTCAAGTGCAAAGCAATGAGCATGGCCGGACAGATGTGAAACCGATCAATCCACACGGGAATGAATCGAGTGAAGAGCCGAATAGTACACAAAACCAGACTATCCCTAGCTGGAGTGAAATTAATTCCCGTGGTGAAGAACAGCCTGAGGCAGAGGTTACTAGCCAAGAGCAGTTACAAAAGGCACGTGACACGAAAACAGTTCACAATTCGGACCAGACGGAAGATCCTGATCAAGATGAGAGCAAAAACCGGGCGGAAAGTAGTAAGTTTATTCCAGACATAGTCCATCATATGAACATGTGCATTTTCTGATGCAATAGATTTTCCCCGCAAGAAACACCAGTCGGGATGGCTGAAGATGTCTTTTACTGTGAGATATGGCATCAGAGAGGGGGGGGAGGTGCAAATGATCGAAAAAGAAAAACTCGTATATGAATGGAATCATTTTAAAAGTGGTATTAGCTACAAAAAACGCATGCTTCTCATCCGTTCAATAGGGTGGACTTAATCGAGAAGGGAATTCAGTGTTCGGCATTCTTATCTTCAACCACTGGAAAACATTTCCAGGAATAAAAATGACAACATCTACTCAGTGAATGATTCAAAGAAAGGTTGAATAACACCCCAAAATTATCCTGGTTTTCTTTTATTGCAAAAAAGTAGATACAGCAGCTTCCGCGAAAAAGCTTCACCTCTTAAACGAAACGGCATCATACTTACATAAAGATCAGATGCTATGAAGAGAACCAGAATGTGGCTAAGATATAGTTCCGAATGCGCATTGTAATCATCCGTCAATAGGAGAATGTTGCATTCCTTGACAGCTAATGTATTCGCTCAGATCTCAGCCACTCCTCAAGTACGTTCTATGCCATTCAAACCTTACGGTTGTTCTCATGATCAAATCCAATTAACCGTCGAGTTTTTGAACACCTTGGATTGTCACTTTTACCAGTGACTGGGGGTTTTACCTTTTCACTGGATGGACTGTCAATCAGTCTTTGCTTTTTATATACCAGAAAAGTTTTCATGTAATTGCGCAGGGTTTCCGCTTTGTACGTTTCAAAACAACCAACCTGTTTCACTAAAACTGGATGTGTTGCGCAACCCTTGATGTTGCAATACGCATTCTCAAATTTCATCATAATTCGATACGAAAACAGGTTACCCGTATCGTGATAGGTGTTCACGTCATCAGAGTCTGAAACGTTTTGATGGGAGACCCATACCGAGGTCTTATCATTGTTACTGACCGATGAGATAAAACTTGGTCACCGTGGTCAGAACTCACTAAACCCAGTAGCCTAAAGATTCTAGCTATAACATAACCCTAGACGAAAGTGTATCATCGGTTTTGACCCGAAAATGAATAATTTCTGAATATCTTTTACCTGGAGATGTTTGGAGGACATGTTTCTTGATAGATTCTGGTAATTTATTGCATGAATTGAGGCTTTCTATCGCGAAGCGTTTCTTGCAAATCAGAAGTGTTTTTTGCGGAAAGGTTATTCCAATCTGAGGAAGAGGGGGATTACTTTCCCTAAAATGCTACCGAAATTTGGGTGCAAATGTTAATTGGCCGCGATATATCAGAAAGTATTGTTTGATGGTGTGAGCTGGATCGATTCACTTTGAACGGAGCGGAAAATGTGAATGAACGGGAGAGGAGAATGGAACGGAATAGAATCAGCCCAATATGACGCAGAAAGAAAATGTGGATTCTAATCCCCTTGTACGGTTTTAGGCCCGGTCAAACTGTCAATAAATTATGGACAAAAAAACAAAGTTTACCCACAAAACTGCTCATTATTTTGATTATCATACAAATTACTTTCTTCTGATGGATGCTATTATGAATAACAACCGGTTCAACATTCAAAATGTTGTCCGCAAATTTTACCGCGTACTCAGGACATCCTTGCCTGAAAGAAGGCACCAGTGACTTCAGAAGAGCGAGACCGCAATCGCGTCTACGGAATCACTATTGTCCGTTTATTTATTTCACGTGAACGGCCGAAATAAGGCTAAATTTGTATGTGGCTGCAATCTGGTTTGGATGGTAAGGATCGGGTATGGTAGAATAGGGCTTTTTTGGAATCAATCGGTTACTCTTCCAAAGTTATTTTGTCGGGTAACAAGGCAGTACTATGACCTATGGTCTGATGTTTGGATTTTTGATGTAAGTAGAATGGTGCTGTATCCGGATGAGAGGGGAAAATCTCCCCGGAAGTACACGGCCGTATAATTTGAGGATATTTCGTGCTTTTAATTTGTTAATTTTTTTATCCCTCTCGTACGTTCATCCAACTTACAATGATTGTCTAATATTCCATGAAAATAGGTTAGGTGGATCAGAAGCTGCTGGATCTTAGGGTGACTATGAAAGACGTTGAGATTCGAACCCAGCATCCTATGTCTACTCTTAACGGCCGATTGATTCTAACTGGTCAGTTATGATTCACTTTAAGTCGGTTCAGTAGTAGCAAGATGCACCCGAATGGGCGAGTTTTCTACATCTGAGCCATATGCGCGAATATGAATGTATGGAATCAATAAATGTGTGGAAAAAATATTCCCCAATCTCATCACTATTCATCCAAACAAACAGTTAAGTAGTTAGAGTTTAGATGTTCACATGATATTATTTGTCATACCCTGTAAACGCTCAACACCTTAGCCACAAAACTAGCGGGGATGGCTCTCATCGTTTTATTGAACCTATACACTTCATGATATAGCATTCTTTCCACAGTGTTTTTGAATGTTACCAGAGCACTTCCCACACAGGGAGTGACTCCTGTGAGCTGTTTACCGGAATGCCTTCGTTGTACTTGGGCCCCCTCCGAGAAGTTGTCCAGTTTGGGAGTCACTGGCAGTGGTGGCCGGGTTTGAACCCGGAACGGATAGATTCGATTTCCAACATGATGACCATTTGGCCACCACAGAGTACTATCAGTGGTTTAGAAAATCCCATAATTACAGAATCGGTACTGAATTCCATAGGACTCCATCGTCTATGATTGAATGTGCAGCAAGAGCAATGAGTTAGAAAGGAAAAGTTGGAGGGCCTTTTTATTGAGTAAGCAGCACACGCACGGTGTGAACAGCAGGAGAGTTTGTCGAAACCGATTGATACCAGACAGTATCTATGATCAGAGAGCCATGAGAATCGGAGATGGGTAGGTGTTAAGCTAGGGGGCTTATGAGTATGCACGGAATGCTGACGAGACGAGACGAGTGAGACACGTAAAAAATCAATCCATACAAAACGAGTCACGCCAAAACAGGAACATGGAAATTTAAATAGACTATAAAGTAGGGCTATTCATAACTCCATGGTTTATCACAGTTCAGATCGCAATCTTTCAACAAAATTAGGCAGTGTGATTATATGAACTGGCTCCTTGTTTGTTGTAAAGTGCCCAAGCGTATAAGCATTTAACCAGTCTGTTTTTGTGTCGCAATACTCAGAACTATTTTATGAACGGAAAGGGTAATATAAGCGTTCATTCAGTGGCCAATGATTAAGAACCGGTGAAATTGGCGACGGGAGTCAGTTTTGTTTCTGCGCCGGTTGTTATTCTGTTCACGCGAATCAGGGAACATGGCGCTTTGTACTCTTCATATTCTCCACTGATCTGCCCGGTTTCGATTAACACTAATTCCTTTCTGTCCGTTTTTTGTTTCAGAATCCGCTATAATAACTATTTCATGTACATGGATCTCAGTCTCGTTGATCACTGTCTCTCTGACCAACTCGATACTTTCGTAAAAGCGAGTGCTCGGAGACCAGATCGACGACCACCAAGAGAAGAACAAGAAAAAGGCAGAAACTTTTCACCAGCACTTTCAATCTGCATCCCAGTGGATATTTGCGAATCTCGTTCCTTCAGTAACAGAGCTTATTCATCTGACCTCTGGCTTCCCATCTTCAAGATAACATAAACAGATTCCACAGCTTCAGCTTCGCGATTCCACAAATAATGTGTGAGATGGTTTCCTTTTGACTCAACTCATCATCATCATCAACATCATCATCATCATCAACATCATCATCATCATCATCATCATCATCATCATCATCATCATCATCATCATCATCATCATCATCATCATCATCATCATCATCATCATCATCATCATCAACATCATCATAGCCATCATCAACGAAAAGAGGAACATCACCAGTATCAGCCCTTCCTCGTATTCCGAAGCAATTTGCTCACTACTCCCCATCAATCTCCTTCAGCTCAAATTTGCCCCAAACAAACTTGCATACACTGGGAATATGAAAATCATTGCCATTCATTCGGGGACAACAAAATTTGGGCCGATCATAGACACGGTGTCATTGTGACTGATTAGAATCGACCTATTCGTTTCACTTATTCCATTTTTTCTCTGTCTCCTTTGTTTGCTTGTTTGTATTGTCATTGTTTATTCATTCCATTACATTTCTTGAGCTCGTGTTGATGAGATTACAGTCCATCCCACCCGACCCCTCCCCTTGTTCCCAATTCTCATAAACTCTACCGAGCGTGGCTTGGGGCAAAATCAATACTTGGTATGCGTGTAACCTTGAGCCCTCTCCCGATGTAGTTTATACCTGTGGCTATTTTGTTGCAAGAAATGGTAATAAACGATTTTTGTCTGGACTAGGGACACGCAGTGTCAGTTGCTTTACTTTGGAAGCCTACTGGGAAGAACATTTATGATTCACAATGGGTCTTTGAGGTTGGAAGGGCAAGATTTCACTTACTTATCCATCAAATGAGAAAAAAGAGGGTAAAATCAGTAAAACGTTTGAAGTACTATTTCAGAAGACTGAAGACCAAATACAACCCACCCAGTATGATGCCATTATACTTACTCCAAATGTTCCACCTCTAACAAGAAATCAAACAGTCTCATTCTATTCCACAGTACCAAACGACAGTCGGTATTTTATATGCATAAAAACAAATAAGCTCATCTAGACATACGGCTTATTCTAACCTCTACGCATTTGCTCCAAAAATGGTACTTAGCTGATCGGGTAGTGAATGGAACAGAAATAGAACAGAAATCACGTGACTCGTTGTCATCCCCAATGGCCTTGAAGAAGTCCTACCTTATTGTAACGGAAAGGATCAACTGGTTTTGGGAGAAGAGGATATAGTTGTTTTATTAGGCACCACAGTCAGTATGCAATTACCACGAAGTGCATCAGCCTGGAAAGGGGATTTATAAACTGCAGTACCAAGCTGCCGAGACATCCAACATTGTTCTCGGATGCAGGTCTAGCCTCCGAAAGAAAACAATCTTTGTGGCAGGAGTGAAAAGCTGCCCCCGGGCCAAGCTTTTTAACTTGAACTACAAAAGGGACCCTCATATCCATACTGTAGATTAAGTACAAAAAATAATGGAGAAGTCCGTTCTCGTTCAGCTGCATATATAAAACAGATTAGGTTAAACGGAAACTCCTGAAAAATAGAAAGACCAAGGGAATTGTGTTAATATTATCGATATGAGGTTTTACGTCCATATAATATTTGGCCCGACTTGTGCGTGCGATTCCGATTTCCCTATCCTACAGAATGTCATCATTCGAATCCCAAAATGGTCCTATGGTCATAACTTACGTCTTAACCCAATTAATTATGGTGACATGGTGTTGTCTCTGTTGAATCCTGACAAGTGCTAGAATTTTCAAAAAGATTGCACTTCCATTACAATAACTGGGAAACAGACAAATCATCTTTATCAAGTCAAGTAAGGAAGAGTGGTACGCGATTCTGATTTTACTTGGTCTAAACATGTTGGTTCCATCCTTGTGAAAATAAGACGATTGAACTCCTATGTTCTACGCCTTAAATTTCACTCCTTGCCCGCTCTCCTTGTCAAGAGTCCAAAACTCACTGGCGGTGTGTTTCACCTTTAGCTGGCTTTGAAGCTTATTGCCAGAAGCTCTAAGTTCTTATTATCTTTCATTGGCATCTTCCGTAAAAATGTCACTCTTGTTATAGCATTCCAACAAAGTGAAACTTGTCGAAAGCTATCCAGATAAATTCTTACCACCTCTGCTCGCCCGCTTCGAAAGATCTTACGAAATGCACGACCACTTCCTTCACACATTCTCAATTCAAACATTTTTATGCGTGCACTCGGGGACAAGGCAATTGCACTATATTCTACCTAACACGGATTCTGTACGAATCCGTTTCTGTACTATCACGACAAACACAATATTTGGAATAGCGCAGCCTTTTACTGCTCACTGCCGTCCCCCCACCCCACCCCAACCCACCGGATTTCCGTAGTTGCATTTTAGTATTTGTTTTTTCTGAAGACGGGAGTTTGGCTGTGACAAGGCTGAATACTCACCCCTCGGGATGCATAAAAGCATCTACTTGACTTGATTTGACTTCAGTTTTCAGATATCTCAACACGAGAGTGCAATCATTCACAAAACATTTTTGCCCAAAAGCTAATGCTCTTTCTGTAGGGTCAAGTTCATGGTGTTTTCTACTTGCATCCAGGAACTCAACGCAATTAAAAATGGCACGCGCAAAAAGTTGTATCGAAGTCTTTGAAACAGAATAGTAAAACTAGCGATTTTAAGGAAATCTGAATTGTCTAATTGAGGGGAAATTTTCCGTTTCATTCGATTCGCACCAATTTCATGAAAAACCAGGGCGAGTCAGTTTTTTACCCGGTCACAATAAGCAATGAGATTTTTTCGTGTATAAGGGCCCGTACGGGAAGATTTCAGGAACTCGTGGCTTACATAATTGTTCGTTTCTGCGCCAATCAGTTGGATTTTTTGCGCATGCAGTTAGCGAGAGACTGTACCGTTTATGCCTATTTTTGTTTCTCTGTAAGTCCCCAGCTGACTGTAGCTCTCCTGAGGCTAAAGATGAATTCGACAGTGATTAGTCTTATCTGCTCAGCAGTGTGCGATCTAGGGACATCATGGCTGTAGCTGGTGTTTTTAGTACTAAAGTTACAAGCCTAGACGAGACGGAACGGCACAAACGAGACCGACTGAGTTATCCCAGTATGTTCCTACTATAGATTAGTCCTGAAGAGAAAATGTTTCCCTCACAAAAAGCGGCACTGACTGACCTGCGATTTCACAGAGTTAGAATTAGATTCATCACATTACCATTGGCTACCGTAGGCGCCGATCAGTTCAAGACTGTCAAATGCAGACACTGACCACGTTTTTGTCCGCATGCGTTTCAGCCTACGGTTCGTCACTGGCCGAAACAACGTCAAAGCCAACCGTCCACGCAACTGCTATCGGACGATAACCATCGATCTGTTTTCCAGACATAACTATTTTCCAGGTTGTCTATGGATTCAAGTACCAAGGATCTAGAACAGCGACCGACTGAGATCAATAGGGCCCTATTAGAGGCTGCTAATACAGCCCAAGGTTCAACAGCCAGACATACACTGAAACGATGGATATTTGCATCCTCAGATGTACTGTTGGATGCGAGTAGATCGATTCCTCCGGATTCCAGACAAATGAGGCCCGGAGATGTCTTGAAAACCAACTAATTCGAAGCCTGAAAAACGACGGTGAACAGCCGTAAATTATGAAGTCAAGGGAGACAGAAAAAGCTGTGGTGATTAGCAAAAGCCACAAACTCTCCCGTCTAATTAGAAATACCGGCCACCGAAACAAAGGTGCAAGCGAATTAATCAGAGACGAGTATCTCACTCATGTGCACCTAGGAGCGTCCTCTAGATCCCTGGGTGAGTCATTTTGAGCAAATATTTAACCGACCTTTATCTACAACAGGCGAACTGAGTGAAATGATGGTTGGAGTTCTGTATTTAGATAAAAGTCATCCGTCCGCAGCCGAGGTTCTCTGTGAGATAAGCTACAGTAAACGATATAAGGCTGCTGAATAGCGTGGCTTAAATCCAACCATTATCAAAGACAGAGCTTGCCATTATCGTTGGAACTGACAAAATGCTTCGGTTCTACAGGTCAGAGAACAAGTTCCAAAGAGTTGGCGTGAATAGGTGATCGTGCCGATGTTCAAGAAAGGCTACAGGTTAGCATCGCATCTAAACTGCTCGTTATTATTATCTAGCGCTAGCGAAAAGTACATTCGCGAGAATACAGCTAGATTCGAACTCGGCCACATCAAGGCACATTTCCACTCTTCGACAAGACTAAGAACATCGACATATCTTCCGTAGACCTACCATCTCCGTTTTTTCTAGGTCCAAAAGTGGGGTTTGACTCAGACGATCACAAAGTTCTCTGACACTGCCTCTTGTTGAACGGGGTGCCACAAAAATTCACTTTCATCACAGGGTCCCTTTACATGAACCGCCGGAGTCGAGTTTGGGCTTTTGATGATCTCGAAACCCAAGTTCAACACAAAATTTGGTGTAGGTCAAGTTGTCTCTTTCTACTTTTCTATTTAATTTTGTGATTGATATGATACTGAAAACCGCGCTTTTGACAGCTGAGTAGAGTGACAGTGAATTTTTCCCCAGTAGAAAATTTTCAGACCTCAAATGTGTTCAACACAATAATTCTTCTGAGTGAAGATCTAGATAAATTGTGAGTTTATCTGGATACCTAGAATCAGTGCGCAGTTATGTTGGGTATGCATTTTGCGCCTACAAACTTCAAGATGCTGTTGCAGGACTGGGTTAGTCCAACATCAAACATTTCAGTGTTTTGGAAGACTATAGACAAGGTATTCAAAATCTATTATCTACACAACTGCATTTTATTCGGAGATGTGATGTCAACTGAGGTGTCTTTGCGTATACGGAAGGCTCGTTTGGTATTTGGCAACCTGAAATATCTGTGGTGTCTACACGACATCCGTTTAACTATCAATGGTCGAGCAGATACTGCACTAGTCAGTTCATTGTTTTTGTATGTTTGGGAGACATGACCACTGCGATTGGAGGATGGACGAAGATTGTCATTATTTGAACACCGATGTATTCGCTGATTTGCTTGAATTTGGTGGGAACACGGTATCAGCAAAGCTGAACTTACACGCGGAGTATTAGGCACACGAATCAAATTGTTAGATAAAACACTAAGGGTCAATAGAGTAAGGTGTTTGGGACATGAGTTGTGCGCAATGTTCCCTGAGGTAAGTAGCAGTTGGAAGACGAGTAGGGTGGCCAGTCTATAGCATAGAGCCAAGGTATGAAAAGGAGTTTTAGTTTCTCTGAGTGGAATCCAATTGTTTCGCCCACTCAGTGGTCTGAAACGTTGGAGGACAAGGCTCGGTGTCCCCATCAGTGCAGCTGGGATAACAAAGGAAGCCACCGCATTCAGTACATGGTTAAAGGTTGTTTAAACTACTTAATCAGCTTTCAAACCTGAAAAACTTTGATGCTTCTCCTTTGGCGTCTGCGCAAATGTGATATGGTCATTTTCTTGCAAATACACATACACACACACGTATACAAACAGAGTGAGAGAGCAGTCCTAGGCAGGCCAAGGCTCGGCGATTTTCGGCTTCCAGTTCACTGTTGAATTCTGACATTAAGCGGTGTGAACGCTAATTCTCATCACAATTTTAATTTATTTTTGTTTCGTTACCATCCACGGGAATCACCAAAAACTTGCTTGTTTGTCAGTACATTTTTATTTAAGTTACCACAGGTAATCAAAAGTTCGACCGTATACAAACAGTTTCCACAATGCTGAGTAGCTAAATACCATGGCGACCCAAACCGCGAAACCGGTCTTGTGCCTCCGGGGAACTTTTGTTCTATCATCCACAAGCAATACCACACTAGTTGCATCGAAAATCCAAACCTCGGGTCATATGTCCCCGTCCTGAAGTTTAACCTTTTTAACCGACGAAAAAACTGTGGAAGAATCACCTTGGGATTCCAAAAATGCACTCTTCTTTCATGCGAGCTTCTACTGGTTCAAATGAGAAGAAAGTGACAAACCTACAGCAAAGGTGTACTAAGATCGGACACAGAATTCCACCTCACTATAACAAGAAACTCCTTTACAGTGGATTAGTTCAGATTCCGTGGTTTCTGTCTTGCATTTATCGAACAATTCCTTTGTTTCTCGTACGTTTTAGACCACCGGACTAAGGTGACCATCAGTCCATTGACTCTTCGCCCGGGTGATAACTTATTCGTCCACTCTCGTTGCATCAAACAATTTTAGCCTTATTTCCATGACAAGTTTTGATTGATATTATCTTTGTATCGTCGACTCGTATCTGTCTTGGGTCCATTCGTTAGTTTTATCTGTTCGTATTCAACCCTCATCCCTAATAGCTTTTGCGGCCTACGTAATATTTCTTCCTCACTGTGTCCCAATGTGCTCTGACCCACTGGTTTCCACGACTACTTTGTCACCGTTGGTGTTTCTGCACACTCCTCTCCACTAGTGTTGGATCTTACCCGACCCATTCTGTTATCGCCTCGTGACCACCTGGATTATTTACTGGGCCCCACGGCCTAGGAGTAATTCTCTCTGTTGCTCTCTCTCTCTCTCTCTCTTCTTTGTCTGTGTGAGCTACTGAACTTTGGCCTTCTGGTTTTGATTAATTCATTTTTTTTGTAGCCATGCTATTGCGAATGACACTGACCATATTAGTGTATGTGTTCCCTCGGGCAATTACCTCTCTTCTGACCGCAAATTGGTCAAAATGCTTTCCAAAAGTGATATTCTTCGTAAACCACTTGACCCTCTCCTTTATCGCCGTTTTGTGCATTTCCCGTCCATTAATGCTTGGGTGTTTCGAAACCTTTTTGACTGTCTTGATTCTGTGGTTGGATTGCTCATAATCTGAGGTAAGTTATTGTTATTTTTTGATAATTTGTCCTACAGTACACGTAGTAAAACGAGCCCGTGTTCTCCGCCGCGGGATCCGAGGTTCTTTTATCTGTGAGTCACGAAATAACTGGATGACGATTCTGTGCATTTACTGCAGAGTGCTCTAGTGTAAGGATAACTGGGTCGGACATTACCGGGTACGCATATCTGATTGATGGCAACAACCGCGAAACCGGTTGTGTGTTCCCCGGGGAAACGTTTGGTCCTGTCATCCAGTTACAATACTATACTACATACTTTAGATAGTTCTTATAAATCCACTTGAATCCTGTAGATATTCTAAGCCTGTCTACGTGTTTCTCATGACCAGAAAACACTCAAAGCAGATACAGACAAGTATAAAGCACACTGAAAGAATTGCAATTCAAAATAAATGAAGCCAGCAATTCCAGTTTAGAGGCTCGAGGTACCAATCAAATCACTTCATCAGGGAAGCAGTGACACCAGTGTCTCCAACCTAAGATTAATCCAGCAAATCGTTTTTGTGATTCGTAAGAAGATGAACAGTTTTTTAGCCAGTTATACACCGGTTGAATCTCACGTGAATAATCTAGGGAGGTACTATTCTGAACCACAAAATCTCCACAGATGTGAACCACTGTGTTTGCTTTGTTCATCTACGACCGATACGTTTTCAGCGTAACCAGTTCCGTTCTTTGAGAAAGTAGTTAAATAGTGCACTTTCCTCCTTTGGCTGTTAGTATACCGCAATTTGTCCAGGCAGAACGTTGTATAATCCACTGTGCTTTTGAATAGCTTCATACGTCTTAGGGAACAGTGAAGTTGGACTGTATGGACAAAAAGGTCACGATGTATGGAATGTCCTTTGTACTCTCTGAGTACATACAACTGTCACTGAAGGACGGAGTTCGTCAATGAAGTTACTAATTAATCCGGGTTGATCTTGTGTAGAAGTATTCTGCCTTTCGTCAATAAAACGTAACCTTGAAAAATGTGCTAGGAGTCGTCACTATTTTGAGTACTTGAATTTCGATCGACCTTCGACGGTACTGGCTTTGTGTTGATTCTCGGGTTAGTCAGTGTGAAAGTTAACCTGGCTTTTGATCAGTGATTACGAAGGCACTGGTATGGGTCGTACTTAAACGTACAATCAGATATTTGACGTACCTAGAAAGACAGGTAGGTGCTGAACACGGAGTCAATCCAAAATCAACCTCCAAGCTACGCCGACTGGATAGGTACTGTCGTCCGTTTATTTGAATTCCACTTTATAGTTGGATAACGAATCGGATGCCACCACGAACTCGGAAAGTGCACTGGGCGTACGGCCAAGCGGAATCACCTTTAAATTCAACGGAGTATAAACTGGGTCCTCAAAAGACAGTTGGGAAGCGCAAAAGTGAGGCCGGTTTGCGGTAGAGTTTCTCAATCAAGCCGTTGCAAGTACGATGTATTTGGACAATATATTGATGGTTGGCAGATTTCGGATAATGTTTTGAGGTGATCCAAATGTGAAAAGTCTTTGGCCTCGGCGGGATACGAACCCACGCATGGTCACCACCCTCGCTTTAGTACCGCGAGTTCTCTATCAGCTGAGCTACGAGGCAGCGCCGGAGGACCTTCGACTTTCTGCATATGGATCACAGTATACCCGCCCAAATTACAGTAGCACATGCGGCGAGTGGGCTAATGGGATGCGTGGTATTCGAGGTCACTTGCAGCATCGAGTTTTTTGTCGTGATAAAGTATGCCTGTTGAAATAAGTTGCACATTCCTTGTGAGTGAGTTAGCCGTGCGCGGTATATTGAGCCAGCAGCCTTGGAGAGGGATGTTTGGAGATATTGCTCAATAACTGTTAAAGTGGATACTTTCACATCACTAAACCGGCTTTGTTTACTAATCGAATTGGCTGTTGCAATTTTTGGCATGGTAGCTGACGGCCGAGAGAGAGAGAGGGGGAGATGGGCATGCCCATGTGCTTTCATCTATTAGCCAGCAGCCCAGTCACCGTGCTTGTGGCTTTATAGGGGTCCTGCACATCGGTAGCACCCTCTCTTCCTAAGTTTCTCCGTTCGCGTCAGCCTCAATAAAAATACAGCTACTAGATATGTTCACGTGTTGACCTCCGTCGCTCGAGGGTAAACCACACGTGGGTGTCATCTCGACACTGTCGGCATCGATTTGACCGTGCAACTTCGATGCATACAAAAGTACATCCGTTTAGCACCGGCTTGAGCTAGGGCGTAAACCAGACACCTACAGGGCATATTGATGTGCAACTCCCGTGGGCACGTTCCCAAACTCAGATCCCTCCGCTTCTTCTGATTATGCAGCCTAGATGTTGTGACAATTCGGTGGCTTGAATTCATCGCAATCAAGGGGTACACGCACGAAAAGAACCCGTCGATTCTCATGTGGGCAAATGAACTGAATCCGGTTGTGACTAGAAGTTGATACAGGTGAAGATATTACCTCCTGACATAACTCTTTGGGAATTTACATGTATATATATATATATATATATATATATATATATATATATATATATATATATATATAATCATCATCAACAGCTCAGCTGATAGGCTGTAGCTATTAGCGCGTCATATATGCTGGTGTTGAAAGAAAAGCTAACCACGTAAGCTCAGCAAGTCAAAGGAGTTGATTACTGGAGAAATACATGTCCAAAAAAGCTAACGTCAGAGATAGGACATAGAAGTAAATGAATTTTCTTTGCATGAGGTTGAGTGAGGGAGTTCGCCTCTCATGAACAAGGTAACGATAAGGCTGGTAGGATGTTGGGCTGTTTACATTTCTCAGACATCGGGGTTTTAACCGCTGTGACTTTTCAAGTGCCTTGGTAAGTCGTATATGCTCAAAAGTTCGGTCGCTGTCAAGAGCCTCAGGAACGCAGCTGCGCGGGGTACAGCTTGTTCATTGTTGACCAAATGTTACCGGATAGAGCCAGGGATATTTATGACGGTATATTTACCAGGGGAGGTATAACAATGTTCTGCTATTCTCGAACTCTTGATTTATGTATCCAAAATACATTTTGGAGTGCAATTTATTTTTATTGTCGTATTTACTTCCTTTTTTGCAAAATAGTAGTACATTATTTAAGAAAGGGGGTCACTATCGACTCATGACTGTCAATCACTGTAGTCACTTTGTTAAATCACGCCTCTTCCTAAGAAGCAAGCGTTTGCCGGAACCCGGTTTTTTAAAATTTTCTGTTAACTTCACCTCTTGAGGGGATTTATTGGTTTCACTGTGCAAACCCCTTCCGAACACTGGTGGAATGAAAGTGCCCGTACCAGTGTCCACACACTTACCTATCAGATTTCCCCTTACGTCCCAAAATGTTGCATTCTAACACCGCTGTCAAACTCGTTTTTAATGTTCTTCACGTACAATAATCTTATGAAAATTGACGCCAGGCATCATTTCTGCTCCAGTCAACTTATCGGTTTTTAAAACTTTGGACGTGGTTGTAATTCAACAGGACTGCTAACACCAGGAAAAGATCATACCCAACGGGATAAATTACCCTGAACTTTTGTGCTAGTATTCATGACTTCGCTTTTCATCAAAGCTTGACGAACACAAAGCAAATAATAGATCCCATTAGCCACAAAACAATGAAAATTTATAGAAAACCGACAAATTCACTCACGTCACACAGAGTACTGACTCACGTAAAACGCGGATAGATCATGTCTGACAGAGACAGGGATATTTGTGACCGCATTTAACCCTAAAGGTGTTGCTCGGTGATGGAGTTTGGACACTGTTCGTTAGATAAACCGTCAACTACTTGTATCACTCGGTCCTGTGATTTAGGAATGAGAAAGGAACATCTCCGGTGCAGATAACACCGATGTACTGGAAAAGCTACGGTGGACAGACAACCATGTATTGATCAATCCAGTGAAGTCGGACAACAGGACAATTGAGACCGTGTAATTGCTTCATCAGAATTAGCTTTCGAGGTGTGTGTGTGCATTCTGTCTCCCATTGTTGTCATATCCCTGCAGGCGATGAACTTGTTCTTCTTTGTTATCATCTTCCTTTGCCCTTTGCGTTCTTGTTTGATCAGAGTTATCTGAGAGGCGTCTCATTCTAATGTGGTCTAAGTCTGGACCAATTTGCTGTTTGCCGGGGTTTTGGTATAATCGAATTATTTCTAACAAGGCTCATTTTCTCCCCCCCCCCTCTCTCTCTCTCTGTAGACAATTACTCTGGATGAGTGGTCAACTTCTCTTTGATCTACAACTTTTATTTGTTGATTTGATTCATTTCGAACTCGCTTCATTTGGTTGTCGCGTCATTCACTACTACAAAATACATTCTGTACTACCACCATTAATAGCATTAGTCTTGGCATTCGATAAAAGTACGCGTGTTATACTTCGGTCGTTATCATGATGAATGTTCGCTTTGCTCGCGCGAATGTTCTCCATTCGGAAAAGCTTTTGGAAGAAACTTTTGCAATCCAGAAGGGACGACAACATAGAATGGGATAAAATTTCGTGATGTTTCTTGAAACAAAAAGTTCTCTGTCAAAATTCGTTGTTTATGATGTGGGACACTTTTTTGGTGCACTTTATCTTCCCACGTGACCAGACAACCCAGAACTGAATATTTACTCATGTTAAAGGCACCCTGTGAAACTTCCTTGCTGCCGGATGGTACACCTGCTTGATGCAACCATCTTCCATATTATGTAATAACCAAAAGCTAGCCCAAATTTGTGACCAAAACTTGTTTTCATTGGAGCCTAGTCCTGCCAGAGAATCACACTCAATATAATTACCATTTTCAGACGGAAGCCGGAAACTTGATTCCGGGATGAACTTGGTAGATGACGTGTAATTCTCATCCATTTCCAACACACTCAAATTCATCAAATGAATAATTGGCACAAGGTGCTTGAATCTTACCTAAATGAAAATCCATTTGCATTTTTTCATGTCGAGAAGTTCAAATCGGCCAGTCGGAGTCGAACTGGCGACACTCTGCTTACCGGGTAGATGCTCTACTAAATGAGCTATCGCGGTACGACCAGTCGTGTGTGAATAACGCAATTGAATAGTCGTTTATGGTTGGGTGGGTATTTAAGTGACCAAGAAACTCTTCTTATTGCTCTTGACCATTACTTCTAAACTAGTGGGTTGAGCGTCTACGTCATTCATCCAGTGTTTATTCTTAGAGTGGTGTGATCTCCCAGCTCTCGTAATAACTCTGATTGCTTCGGTACTCCGTCCATCCCGAATTTGATCACCGATACTTTCAGATGAATGCGTAGTCGAACATAAAGTGCATATTCACAAAAAATGGTCGATGAATATGCTGATATTGTTCCCCCTAATCACAGGTATACTACTGGTCTACATGGTAAAAATTTGTTGAGATTCGCCACCTAGGGATTGTTCTATTTACCGATATCAGTAGCCTACGATTCACAGTGTCTGTTTGGATATTTTCTTTGAACTACAAATAGCCTTAGACGGACTTCTGGCTAGTTATATTCTTTGGCTTTTATCCACGATTCTGCATTAACCTATAAGTGAAGAGCACAGAGTAGAGGGTTTTCTTCTAGAAACCTTTGTGCAACAAATGAAGTTTGGCTCCCTCTGTACTCTATTTTGAAGCAGCCTATTCTGTCAATCAAATAATGAGGCTTTTATCTCCCTCCAAGGTGACTTGTTCAGAAATACATCAATGCCTCATGCATCCTTGGTGACCGAATGAACCATCCGCATGGCAAATCAAGCCCACTTCCAAATAGACCAGGCTGTTCGTAGCCTCTTCTATAGTTAACTGGATATTTCTATGCACTATGTGACCAAATTTGCCAAATACTTTATATCAGCAGTGGCATCTGAATTATGCGTACTAATTTTACGCACATCAAAAGCGCTTGTTGTTCAAAGTGTGTCCAACCAAGTTTTTGAGCAATTTCGATACAGGTGCTTGCAACGAACAAGGAAACATTCTTCTTACAATCGGAAGGGAAGTTGTGGGAAAAAATCACATGCACTAACCCAAAAACAAACAATCTAAAAAGTCGAGACACGCGCAGTTGTTTAAACAATCCGATCTGAAACCCACTATTCCCTCCAGATTGATTCGTTCGCTATTTTCATCGTGAACCTCCTTTTTGGCCACGCGCTCCCGCACAACTTTCTTTTGCGCTGTTGACCAGACTGTTGGGAGCAAGGTCTTGGCCTCGAATCCTTAGGATTGTCCCTCTCCCTGTCCTCTAGAGGTCTACCTGTTTTTCCGTCCCGTCCAATTTATTTCTCTGGAACTACATTTAACGTAGTTATGTCTCTTGTTTGTGGTTATTCGTTAGTTGGAACGGAAAGACTCTAAACTCACCCGTTTTGTTTTCATAACAGTCTCTACCACAACTCGTTGCGTATTCTCTCGGAGCCGTTCATAAACATAATTTTTATCACGATCAGCAGTTTTCTATCTGAGGTACTTTGAACTAAAATAAGCGAATAAGTCATTATTCTTATTTCGGTTCTCATTACTAGTTACCGCGAGATTGTTTCGTTCTTATCACAGACAAGAAAACTACTGTGTGCCTACTTACCCATAGCACAAATTCGCGCATGACTGCCACAGGGTAATACGGACTATCTCAAAAACCAATTTACTAGCCAGCCATATTGGCGTTTCAGTTCGGCCATGGCCTTACAGTCACATGTGCCGATATACTGAACTGCCTCAGTAGTACAACAAACGTCCTCCGTTCTGGTAATGATCCACTTGAACATCCGGTCAGTCCTCGGTTTCGTGCCCTACTTACTGTCACCAAAATCGTATTGTTAGACATAAAGTGTACACGTTTAAACCAGAACAGTCTTTTTAGATAACATCGTTTAAGGGTTGATGTAAGGGGCCTTTTTACGAGGACTTAACGACTGATGAATTAGTCTCACAAACTAAAGGAATTTCGTATCATCTTGGCCACCAGGGTAAAGTGATTCTTCTTTTAAAAATTGGTTGCAGAAAGAAGTGAAAATGCCGAGCAAACCTTAAACATTAACAGTTGAAAACTGAAGAATTTAAAGCCGATACTCTGTTCTTATAAGGTAGCAAATTTTCCAAATGGATCTCGTAGCGACACAGTCCTTATCAGATATGCTCAGACCAGAAATAAATAAATACTCCTTTTACTTCCTTTTTAATTCCTTTATACAACAATGTACAATGCATAACGACTTGGGAAGGGGGCCGCGGCCAGTGAAAGGCCACCAAATGAGAAAGTGACTGGCGGTGGAAGGAATCGAACCCGGGTTGGGACTGTCCAAAATCTCCGATGATAATCGTCTGACTACCTCCGGCCAACCACCGATTGGACTAAAACACCGAAAAGAAATGAAAATATGAATTGTTAGCAAATCACTACCCACAGAGCACCCATCTTACAGTCTAGGTATGTTTTCACACAACTAAATGACCGAACAAATCCCTTTTTGGCTTGGAATGAAGCAGTGTAGGAGAGTTTCAAACCGAGTGGTAGCCAAACGATAGCAGGTTCTTCGATTTACCCATTATCTTTGGGCAACGAAGCACAGTCCAAGGCTGGATCATTGCTTTCTTGGGGTGATTTTGAAGAAAAAGAACTGAAAAGATTCTGATATTGCGAGATTTAGTTAAACATTCCGTAAGTAAATCCCTCTATTCAGCTTTTTCGCGAAAAGCTTAGACGTGCAGCATTTCCAATGTGTAAATGTCTTATCTGGTTACCTAACTTACTTAGTTTTGCTAAGATAAGAATCTAAGTTAAAACATTGAACTCTTCCTACTCGTTTGTTAATTTTGAGTAAATAAATCATATTTCAATTTTCCTGTCTTTGTACAATGAGTGGCAAATGTTTGGAAGGAGGTCGACCCTGTTCGGAGTGGACCAAACGTGGGAGATAAGAACAAAAAAACATATCCGAATTCATAAGGTCTGATGTTAACCATGACAACGGTTTTACCGTTTGTTTAAGTTCACAGTCACTCAATGGTATACAAGAGGTCAGATTAAATGCACTCTTGAGCATTAGTTACGAGTCAGTAGTGTACCCCGGAATATATCGTTAAAATTAGCATTTTTTTGCGAATTCGTTGTTTGAACCTGTCTGAAAATGTTGATTTGAAAATCTTCTACGTTCATCTATCATTTAAGAAACAAAAGTCCAGAAAAGAATGACGTCAGGCTTGCTAGACATTTTACCGTTCAACTAAAATCAGTGCACCATTTGTCTCAACCGTCTTTAGATAGACAGGTTTTATGATCCGAACATCAACTATTCCTGCGTCGGATCCACGAATGAACAGGACCGTTAACAGTTCTTTTACTTGTCAGGACAGACAGACCGTAGGGTGAGACAGACAGAGAGAGCGAGAGAGGGAGACGGCAAAGGAACGAAGAGAAAAACGAAGAGTTTTGTTTACTATGCAGCGTAAAATTAGAAACATCCGGAAAGGAGTGTGATCAGCAAGCACTTTCGTTTCTCGTTTTATGGTCCCGTCGAAATTTTGTGTGAAATGAGTTGTCAATCCACTATTTGTTTTGGAAATTCCCACGGGATCTCAGCTTATTCAGCTAGGTCAAACGGCTAACAACAACTCTGAGTGTAAGAATAAAGTTCTCACGTAGCATCCGAAACCCAAGGTGTAGACAAACACGTTTTGGGGTGATTTTATTCTCAGACCAATAAAACAAATTTTATTTACCAAAAATCAAGGAACACAGGTAGTCACCTATGACGTCCGCCTGAGAATCCGTTTATTGCCGACATTTTAATGGTGCAGCTGGAAACCCGTGAGCTGAATGCAACATTGAACAGTACAGGTTACTGTGATGGTTATATAGATCATATATTTTGCATTGGAGGGTGAACATGAAATGAATACTAAAAAGTGTCCAGTGTTGCACACCCTGCCGCATCTTCTTCGGTTGGGGCAGGAACCAATAATGATCTTCGCATCTTTTCCATGGAACAACGAAAGGTTCACAGGCCGGGCAAAATACGTATGCTTCAGTGGGCCTGCTCCAATTGGTTAGAAACGAAACTCAGTGAGGTGTGTATTGTTCAGACCTCGGGAAATACTCTCGAAGCTGAGTGAATAACGATAGTCTAGTTGTAGTCAAAAAACAGCCATCCAGACAAATTTATCGAAAGTAGTATAAAAGACGGAAAGAACATTTCAGGTGGAAAATAAAACTATATTCTTTAAAATATCTTCCAAGAGGACGCAACAGCTGACGTAATTACCAGGGTTTTATCTGCCGTATGCAAAGCCACACTCAGAACCGTATAGATCATATGCTTATTCTCGAGCGAGAGTAATAATGAATTGTTTTTGTTGACCTTTACAGTGATCGATTATCAATTCAAGTACAACTGTGGTCCCATTTGTGCGGATCGAAAGACAATACATCTATCAAAACGTGTCACAGATCATCCGCCACTTTGACTTACGTTATGCAAGGAGGGAAACAGTATCCAGTTCTACGGTGGCCTACCGCTAGTGACGGACGGCAGTCAGCCGGTTGTCATCGTGTAAAAGTCGGTGACGAAATAGTGCTAAAATTAGGCAAATCATTAGGAGCCAGCCCGCAAAGCTTGGTGGTTGGATGATCAAATTGCGACCATACACTGTGGGTTGAAATTCCGGTGGAGGCTACTTTAGAGTGCACTGCTGGTGATTACTATCAAGTAGAAAACAGCTGTACATGTACCATGATATTCTACGGTGAGGTGAGCTTTTCTACTGCACAAATGACTATTTCTAATCAAATCCTATCCCACGCTACCCAAGTTAACTATTTATCGGTAAATGGCAGTAGAACTTCGAAAAGTTCGTTAGGTCGCTTAGTGTTATCCATATCAGCCTGAGCAGTGTTTCACTGGGCGTCACCTCTAAGCACACAAAGGTAAGCATTTTTTGCGTTTGGTAAAAAGCATCAGAACATTGAAATCAGTAAGAGATGGTTGAGATATTCCAGAGAATCCTCTTTTTCCTTCTGAGATGTTAACACTAGAGCAAGTTTAACGTGAACGGAAGAACAGTTTTGAATGGAACACACTTAAGAATCACGAAAACGAATGGTACTTGTGTGTTCAACTTGCAGCGACAAACCGGAAGTTTGGTTCTGACGAAAGGAGATTAGTCTCGGTTTGTGCATGAGTGCCTTTCAAGTGTTGCCCAAATTCGGCTGGAATAAAAACCTATAGTATGGTTGTTCGACAAAGAGTATTTGGTACACGAGGCTAGTTGATGCATCGCATACATAAACGGAACAGTCTGTGTCAGGTAGAAAGAATGCTTTGCCTACTCTTTCAATCGTTATAGTCGGTATGCAACATGCTAGGAAGGTAATGACTGGAAGATAGGTAGAGGTAGTTAACCTACGAAATAGCAGCTATCTGTTCCAACAGTGTCTGACAGTTGATAAATGGGAGAATGAGGGCAGATTTTCCGTGGGGCTGTTTCTATACCATGACGGTTTATTAACTTTGAGAGTTCCTCTAAAGATTACGGCTGCCCGTCCGATGACTATTCGACAACGTAGGCCGATCAGTTGAAGGCGCCATTTGATATGAAACAGCAAAACAGTCTACTCGACTGGCTGACTGTCCACCATAACCTGTGGTCTGACTTTGTTCTCCGAACAGAAATCCGCGTTGTATTGTTAGTCAGATTCATATGTCGGACGTTCAGTGGCCATCGGATTAGGTAGACGGGCAAAAGCACATGAATGTACATTAGTTCCGTCTGAAGGATTTGATGTAGATATTTCTCTAAACTAGTGGAGTGAACGAATCCAAGCAAGACAATAGAATTAGAGCTGTTATGGACACGCGGCACTCATGCACCACTCCAGTGACTGACAATCACGGAAAAAGTGAGTGATGGGAAAACCAAATGCGTCTGCCATCAGTAAATGTATATGTTCACGTTATATATATATATATATATATATATATATATATATATATATATATATTGTCCACACGTTTACATACTACTTACTATCAATATGAGAGCTTGCACATGCAGCCTCGTTGTTCGTTGGGCTAGCAGTGACCGAGACATGAATAATTACGAGAAATCACAGTTGTGATTCATTTGTGGGCTCTTCAATGAAGAGTATCCATTCACACTCCAGAAGATTCAAATTAGATTCTAGTGAATATATATATATATATATATATATATATATATATATATATATATATATATATAATGTCATGGTGATACTCGAACGCTCGGATTACAAGAAAAAATGGGACTACTAATCTCTGACGAGAAAACCTACCAATCACTGACAGGAAACCCTACCAAAAACCTAACAGAATTTTCACACCACTAACCGCACTTGAAAAAAGTAAGATCACAGACGACCTATACAAGCGGGGGAAACCCACGACATTACCAACTGCCCAAGGTTTACAAACAGCAGGTGCCACTACGACCAGTCGTGGCGTCGACTACTGCCCGAACTATCAGTTAGTCAACTATCTTTTCCGCCTCATGCGTCTATCCCTGCCAGAGGACAGCAACGAAACAAAAATCCCTGTGGCTTCCGTGAAACAAATAAAAATCTTCAGAATAAAACCTGATGAAACGATGGTTTTCCTCAATGTGACGTCGACGTTCATGAACATGGCATGGCAGACGGCCCTAGATGGAATAAGAAGCCTGAAAGAAAACAACTTCAGTCTGCGAGGGAGAACGGTGCTGTCACAGAGGGACCTAATAGGTCCGGTATATTTCTGCTTGGAAACCTATTTCCAGCTCAGTGAAAATACATACAAACAAATACATGATACTTCGATGAGGGCACCAAGTTTCTGACCTGCTAGCGGACACGGTCATGAAACAGTTTGAAGCCATAGCATTCGAAACAATCAGACCTCGTTTGTGGATCAGATACATGGATGATACATTTATCACTTTCGATAAGTCTCAACTAGATCTATTTAATCAACATCTGAAAACGATGATGCCCACAGTAAAATTCACAAAGGAAGAAGAATGCCAAGCTAAACTACCTTCTCTTGACATTCTGATTATGAGCAAACAGATAGATACCAAGGAACAACAGTCTATCGGAAACCGACGACAACCGACGGCATATTACATTTCCAAAGCAGTCACTCAACAGGTCACTTGAAGAGCTGTGCTCGAACCCTAATCCACCGGATCGATGCGCACTGCAGCATACCCGAATTCCGGAAAAAGATCTAGTTCGACTTTTCAAGTTGTTCGCGGAAAATGGCTACCGAAAGAGCTTTGTAGACTCCTGTATTTGAGGTAATAGAAAATGCCAAAAGAAGAAGAGCCGAGAAAGCACAGACGTGCTACCACATGTACGAGAAGGATCAGAGGACGTAGATGGTATGCTAAAATTGTTGGGTATCAAAGTTGCCCACAAACACGTCTGCACTCTGCTGACCGCCCATTCAACTGAGAGGGCCGTGTAGATCAGGAGCGGTCTGGGCTATCCCTTGCCTAGGATGTGATACGGAATAAGTAGATGAGACAGGTAAACAATTACGCCCTGGTCTACATGAACACAAACTAGCATTACAACGCGTCGATCCACACATTCACGGATTTGGAACCGTTGCACACAGATAGGTCCCGAGGTCAAAATCGATAGCTCAAGGGTGGTAGGCCGAGTAAAAATGCAGGGCGAATGCCGGGTCCTCAAAGCCCCACTTTCAATCAACTAGTTCAGCCGATAAGTCAGGGTCGATACACATTACGTCACTCTGGCAAGACCAGTGATGAAAGATCCCGAAATGGACAGGCGGGTAAAACAGAAATATGAGGAACCAGCCATCCCATTCACACACTCGTTCAATCACGTTTGACAACGAGCCCTAGATTGGATTGAAGAGTCAAAATAAGCCTTGACATCGCTGTAACATATACACGTATCTGGTAAAATGATATTTTTTGCAGTCCCGTCTCTCAACACATCATATGACCGTTAATTTATCGAGAATGCTGAGGCACACAGAATTTCTTGACTTTGGTGAGGTACATGATTTGACGCCCACTTAGTAGTCACTTTGCACGGTTTCGCTGATGCACGTGTTGATCAAATGGAGAAATTTGCGAAGCCACTCACTCACATGGTAGAGGACTAGCGGTACCAGGAAGTTTGTTTTATCTGGGCCCCATTTCGAATTCAAGGGATTTCGAGCACTGCTGTTCACACGATCATCATCATCATCATTTTCGTGTTTCCTCTTTCGCTACTTGGTTCTTCTTCAACTAAAACTTCTAACATACCTTTATTTAACTAGTCACACGCTATCGGGACTTGGAGTATTTTCGTATACACGAAAACAAAAGTTTAGATTTTCTTCAAACCAATCTGAATGAACTTGGTCATCGGTCTATTTCCCTTTCTCGTCCCCCCAACCCCCTATTATACGTTCACTTACCCTCCAATCTCCAATCCGGATCACGCAACCAAACTGTTTCTAATCACATCCCATATCTCTCCATTGATAACCAACATATATCTAAAACTTCTCCCTTCCACTACCTAGGAATTACTCCAACTCACAACCTTTGCTTGATTAGTCACTTTGAAACAATCTTCACTACAATCAGAAAGTTCTCTTTCCTGTCACTCAGATTAAAAAATCTTAGACCATCTTACAATCTCGTACTCAAATTTGTAACCTATTACTTTCTCCTTCGTTGGGCTCACCACTCCCATATAGTTTTCCTTGGTTTACAGGAAGACATTTTGATCTTATCAACAAATCCATCAAATTCCTCTCTCGCCGTACCAACATTATTGAAAATATTCTCATTGACTTCATTATTAGCAAATATTTTGATGTTTGTGACAAACTGGAAAATGGGTTATAATTTAACCCCAATCATCACATTCACTCCACACTTTCCAAAACTGTCTCATTCTCTTCCACCCTCTCGGAATTCTAAATACTCCATTCACGCTCATCTACATTGAGAAATAGCCTCATCCCCTAACATGTCCACCTACTCATAGGTCGTGACCGATTAATCAATGATCTTGTCGTTCACGTTCGTTGTCAACCCAAGTGTGTTCACTACCCCCGTTTTTTGTTTCCACAGTGCCCTCTCCCCATTCGAACTAGCCCCTTCATACTATGTCCATTTGTACATTCCACTGTAAACCACGTATGTGTTGAACATTTACCCCAAGTCGGGTGCATAAAATCGTTGTTTCCGGCTTGACTTCAGAAATTCCACGGATATTTTATTTTCCAATCGAAAATCTCTTTCTAAGAATGTTTGTTAATAGTGAAGCAGGATGGTGGCGATAATATTCGGACAAAAGATTTAGTAAAATTGCATGGAAAACCAATTTTACAATAATCCAGACCAGAGTAGTCAGCCTGACAATGATGAAGCCCTATTCGGGGAGTAACAATATTGTCCATAAATTCTGTCCTATGAGATATAGTGACACGGGTGTTTTAACGCGTACATTTCAGATTATGCTATAGTGAGGTTTATAAATCTGCACTTTTGAGAAGCAACGAGAATAGAAAATCGCATAGACAGCTTTTCTATGGGATAATCATTGCGATGCACACCAGATTCCTGAAAAATCTGTTTTTGGTAATCCCAACGGGAAGTTGGTTGTGGCAATTTTTCACATCGCATTTATCTATCACGCGCATTTTTGTAGTTGTTATCAGAATATGTTAATAAATTTCATCTGAGAGAAGAAATTACCTTTCATTTTGTGATAGCAACAATATATATCCCATTTATATGCCATATTGAATGGTAATTTTGTCATTTAAGTGAAACTTCTCGACTTATTCTAATAGTTACTATAAATTTCTGGAAAATACCCATCGCACAAGAGAACATTTTAATTTTGCAAAACAACCCTTTGTCGCATATCATTCTCAAGCCCTTTACATGGGAGACTTCAGACAAAACATCATGGGGATAGACATAGAATAAACACCAATCACGGGCGGGGGTTCGTCAAAGCCAAATTATCCTTGTCGTGTGGTTGGTTGATCTGGCCTACTCGTCCTGAGTGGGAGGACGATAAATTCAGTCGGCCTCGTTCAATCCTAGGCCACGAAATTTGGAGGGCCTGAACAGAAAGCTTTTGGGCACAAAAACCAGCGGTCAGCTTTTTTATTCTGTTTTTCAAAACTGACAAATGACAATATGATGATGCTCTGGTATCGTATACGGTACACTTCTTCGATAAATATCAGTCCTGGACTCAAGGACCGTCAATTCATTGTAGAAGTGATATGGACGTGGATTTTCGCCAGCCTCTGAGTGACAATCAAACCCACGCGTAGACACACCAAACGCGCTGTGTTACTGCGCGCTCCATACTTCAATCGAACCACCTGGCTGCACCAGGGCCTTCCGCAAGCTCTGCCTAACTTCTCAAGTTACTCTGACATTCAGGCATTCACTAGTTAGCTGGTTTGGCTCCCTATAGAAGAAGGGTTAGCCGATGAATCAATTGGATTCCATCGGTTGGACGAAAGGACGGGACCCGTTTCACGTTGTATAAAGTTGCACATTGAAAACAAACATTTTTCTTGCGGGTTCTTGGAAATTCCGAAACATGCAAACAATAACAGTAATCATAACGATAATAACATTACTAGTGGTTATGGTCTTTTTCTCTACCCAGAGATTTATTTGAGATTAGTGGTTGCCTTTAGGAAATGTTAGTTAAAACTAAATAACGATGATAATTTGAGAGTTGTTTACAGCCGTAAATAATTTGTATCCAGCATAGAAAAAACGCAATGATTCATGTCTATCATCACAATCCCTTGTGAAACGGAAACCTGTGCGGTTACGGATATTTGTGCGTGATCGTGAGAAAAAGTTACGAAATATTACCTAAGTCCGCATAAGATCGTTTTTGGTTACCTACATTCATGACATGACCTCCTGTGATAAATATATGAAAGAATACACCAAGACGTAAAAGTTCTCGGTTCGCAACAAACGACATAAAAAATTCCACATTCCCGGTGAAATATTACTACAGCTTATAACAATAGTAATATTAATTATAATAATGGCAGTAATAATAGTGAGGATAATAGAATACCTTAAAATTGCCTTTCAAATGCAGAACAAAAAGATAATGAGAAGAAATCAGCGGCTGCTTCTGCCACACAAAAGTCAATGGAAAGCCCATCCCATATACCAAGTATGGTTTATCGTGCTTTTTGCTTGGTTACAATTTGTCGATGGGTATACATGTAACCAATTCAAAAATAACTAATTGGAAGTTCAATCCACGGAACTATGTGATATAGTGGTAGTATTTTGAGTGCGATTGAAAATGTAGGCAAAAATGTTCGATTAGTGACTAACGTTGGCACTTCAAAAAATCGGACATTCAAGCCGTTCATCATGGATAACACTACTACAGTTCAGAGAATACATTCGTTAAGAACAAAGTAACGGGTTTTCTTCTGCACAAAATTAACTGTGCTTTGGAAAATCAAACTCAAGTATACTTTGTAAATGAAAAATGGTTTGAAAAGCTCTTCACAGAATATTACTTGCATCATTTCTACACCGAGGAGCAAACAATTTTAGCCACACTGAAGAACTTCTTCATACTAGAGACTAATGTCAAATTATATCCCAGGGTCTATTGGAAAATAGCATTTTCAATTAGAGTTTAAAGGAACTAATGAACGGCACAGTTTCTGCAGCCAGTATTCCGCGAGAGGAATAGTTGAAACGGAGAGAGAAGAGATTGGTAGATATATCGAATAAAGACATCTGTGAATACAGAAGGTAATTTCTCATACATTATCAATGCTGAGCCTCACCATTGGAAGCACACTGAACAACCTTTCCATCCAACCTGTTAGAAATCATCAGCAGTGCACACCCGCCAAGCTCCAAAAGGACTAGAACCCGAGGTAAACGAATATGAGTTGAACATTCAACCACCAGTCCACCTGAGCTGGTTCCGAATTGATGGCTGAAAGCTTATTATGAAACAAGGCAATTTACTACTCCAATACATCTATGTATTGCTTAGGATATACGGGAATCGCGTGCCCAAACTTCACATAAACGGGATAAACATGTTTTCCATAGAATAAAGAAGTCTGTCCAATATTTAGCTGTTTGTGTTTCACGGCCTGTAAATCTTTTTCCAAAGCTACTGGAAAGGTCAAAACGGAACTAACAAAAGCTGAATCGGACGATGGATGGTGAAGTAAAAGTAGAAAAGTCTATCAGTTGTAATCAAAATTCTTTTTGATTGGTGGGAGAACTGGATTCTTCCAAAAAATGATTTATCGTGTTCATCTATTCGTCTTGTGGGATTGATGTGGGGTATACTGTGGAGACTCAGCCCGGATGGCAAGATGGAAATCTGGGAAATGATTCCATAGAATTTCAAGGTCAGTGCAACGCTGATACTCTCATTGGTCGTAATTATTGGCGTTACTCGTGGCTTGAGTTAATGGTTTGACAGGATTCTCAGAGCTTGATGCTTGGATCACAAACGTTTCCTCGCCAACCCAAGTGTGTGCGCACCGAAGATGATGTCACCGCGGTTGATGCGACGAAACGTTTCTGATCAAGACGCTTTACTCGATGATCAAAATCCGATAAAAAGTAGTGACTCTGAGAGGAGCATCCATCGGCACACCCGATGCACAGATTAAATTTTGTAAACAAAAACATACGGGGTATACTAGTATGAGGACCGATGGATAGAAGATTGCCGGAGATGCACGCCTGATGAGTGACAACTGCTGCGAAACCGGTCGGGAGTTTCCGAGAGCCTTTGTCTTTCCATCTACAGATATTTTTTTATATCAAATACATTTGTGAATTACTGGATAGGTAAACTTCAGAAAGTGAATAAAAACAATCCAAGTAAGATAACATAGTACTAGTATCAGAAATCAAAACTAAGGATCACGTGCCCTCATTCTAAAGGTTGACTCTGACTAATCAACTAAATAAATTTCAAAGAATCACCTAGTGGTTCTAAAAATGGACTCTCCCCCCATGCACACTCCTCTTGATTCAAATGAGACGATGAATTCTTCTTTCATTGCAATAAATACCTGACGAATTTTTTCGCACGAACTCCTGTCGTCCCCAAACCAAATAAACTGCCCTTTTTGTTCTCTTGTTGCACTTGCCTTACAGCAGATTTGGACCATTCAGCTTTTTTCCAGGAATTTACGGTTGTAAACTTCGCACGGAGGAGTGCTGTCGAACAAGGATACCGTCCTACTTTACAAAGCATTATTCGCGTGATTAACGAAATTCACAATTAATTTTTGCTGTGAAACCTTCCTGAAGAGAAGAATAGTTGTTGTGCAGAGACCAAACTGTAGTCGATTTAAAAGAAATCCACATATGGGAATTACTTAGACAATTACTTATCGAAAATGTTGGAAGCACATTAGCACAACAGTAGTAGAATTACTATTTTTTAAACTTGTTTGCAGAATTTTGTTAAAATCATGATTTAAGGCCATCATTATTGCCCTAATTTCTTCATTATTCGGGGAACAGTGGTAAGATATTTGTGAAGTGATTCACCACGCCATATCACCACTTAGTAAATCAATGATATCCGTAAGAGATGGTAAACAGTTCGACCCCGTATGATAAGAATCATCATCCTCACCCGAGTCATCAACATCCGAATAATCGTCATCATGATCATCATCACAATGATCATGATCATCTGACTCATCACCCTCATTATCATCATCGTCATCATCGTCATCATCATCTAGATTATTGTCATGATCATTGCCATCATCCGAATCATCATCATCGTAACGGACTTCTGATAGTCATTAAGGTATGCATAACACAATTCAAAAGACGCCAAACATCCAACTATGGTTTCCAATGCATTTCTTTATGAACTACCACAAATACTACACAGTATTGTGTCGGTCCAAGTAGTCATGCGTGCAGTCAGAGAGTCTCACACGCGCGCACCGTTATTGACTATCTATTGATTGATGCCTGTTCGCTGCCACGACTAGTCACGCAGGCATGCACACACGTACACACATCACTGTGGCTTTACCCATGCCACGAATGCCTTGCTCTAACCAATGAGACTTTGGCACTGAGCCATTTTCGCTTGTCGATTCGTCACTGCTGAGTGACCCTGCCTGACCGCACTCGATGGCATGTATAGCTTGAGCTGGCCAATAGATGATTCACCTGCCTGGTAGCCTCCTTACGTACGTGTCTACTGATGTACTAATAAACGGATTTGTTGCGTACTGTGTTCGCCATTAATTGTGAACACAACACACAGAAACTGTATGAACCTCAACCGTGACCTCTCCAGGAATTACAGTCGCCCAAATGCAAGCAAATTCAGGATCGCTTGAGGTTTAGCCGTTCAAGTCAATGAAAAGTCTGTGGAAAATGTGGGTCAAATGTCATGGGACAAAATAAATGCACGCATCAGTTAGCGGTTGCGTAAGGTCATTGTCCAATTTGTGGTTCAACGAACGAGCAGGTGCGGCGTAAAAAATTAATGGAAAACAAATTTGGGGTGAGCGGGGGGGGGGGTGGCAGATAGATATTGAGCTAGAGCCTAGAGATCGGTTGTTTTGTCCATTACAATGCCCGACAAATCTGCCTTGGATTTCCCTAGTCGAGATGTTCGAATCAGAATCGAGTCCTGGCTGCCCCTATTCGCCTACGATTCAAAGCCCTCCAACTTCCCTTGGGGTGTCAAGATTTACAGCAGCACACCTGCACACCCCGTAGCTTAAGGTAACATCGCTTCTGCCTCAGCGCAGCACAAACGGTACTAATTACTCTTGCCACAAGTACCAAAATGCAAACAGGGCGACAGCACCCATTCCAAAAAACACACCTTACGTATATTACGACCGATGGGTCCATCTTTTGTTTGAACTGACTCCAGAAGTACGGCGCCACCAAGTGAATGGATGCATTCTACGACGACACTCAGGGATATGCCTTCTCTGGGCCAATATTGGATGCAATAATTACCAAGTCACACACCTTTTATTTACGATCCTTTGATATCCACTTTTGTCTTTTCAGTAGCAGGGTAAAGTGGAAACAAAAAACGGGGGTAGTGAACACACTTGGGTTGACAACGAACGTGAACGACAAGATCATTGATTAATCGGTCACGACCTATGAGTAGGTGGACATGTTAGGGGATGAGGCTATTTCTCAATGTAGATGAGCGTGAATGGAGTATTTAGAATTCCGAGAGGGTGGAAGAGAATGAGACAGTTTTGGAAAGTGTGGAGTGAATGTGATGATTGGGGTTAAATTATAACCCATTTTCCAGTTTGTCACAAACATCAAAATATTTGCTAATAATGAAGTCAATGAGAATATTTTCAATAATGTTGGTACGGCGAGAGAGGAATTTGATGGATTTGTTGATAAGATCAAAATGTCTTCCTGTAAACCAAGGAAAACTATATGGGAGTGGTGAGCCCAACGAAGGAGAAAGTAATAGGTTACAAATTTGAGTACGAGATTGTAAGATGGTCTAAGATTTTTTAATCTGAGTGACAGGAAAGAGAACTTTCTGATTGTAGTGAAGATTGTTTCAAAGTGACTAATCAAGCAAAGGTTGTGAGTTGGAGTAATTCCTAGGTAGTGGAAGGGAGAAGTTTTAGATATATGTTGGTTATCGATGGAGAGATATGGGATGTGATTAGAAACAGTTTGGTTGCGTGATCCGGATTGGAGATTGGAGGGTAAGTGAACGTATAATAGGGGGTTGGGGGGACGAGAAAGGGGAATAGACCGATGACCAAGTTCATTCAGATTGGTTTGAAGAAAATCCATACTCCTATTCCCCTTTTAGAGAAATCCAAGTAGAACTTCATCGGCATATTTGCAACAAATGAGATTTAGTAAAATGCTGAGCTTGCTGACATATAATGAGAAAAGATATGGGGATATCATTGACGCTCTGTAAAGCACCGGTGTTGACTGGAAAAGATACTGACTGGTTAATACCACTGGTAGTGAACTGTGTGTGATCAGAAAAACAGTCCTGAAATGTGTTCAAATTATAATGGGTAACTCCATTTGCTTGCGGAATTCCTATCAAAAATTAGCCATGCATTACGGCTGCAGAGATCAAGAGTAGAAGCAATAGAGTCAGCAACGTTGGCGACGGCGTCAATTTTATAGGCATACTTGTTAATGTCGGGAAAGTGAACTGGGTGAATAGTGTGGAGAAGTAAATTCTCAAATACTTTCAGCGAAGTATATGAACAGGCTATGGGACGACACTTGTTGGAATCTTTCTGCGGTACAGTCGTGATCCGTACGGATCGCCAGCAATCGGGAATCACCTCGGAATCAATGCAGAAGCTGAGTAAATCAGTCAAAGGAGATGTGGGTTGGAAAGAGCAGGCTTTTAGTTGCAATGATGATAACACTTCTGGGCCACCAGACTCATAGCTTTTGGCCTGCCTTAGGACAGTAAGGACAGAACCAGGTGTGGCGTGGTTGTGTTCATAGGATTCCGTATAGGAAGGGGAAAGTGAGTCTCCGTTAAAGGTGAGCTGGTGATTCAGCTATTCAACGTTTTTTTTCATCTGGGGCCTCGCATAGTGCAACTGTTCCAGGGCTTTCCACATCTACCAACAGTCCTTATTTACCAGCACTTTGTCAACATACGGATTATTCAGATGTACTTTAGTCTTGCTGAGTGAGAGGGTAGTCTTTTTGCAGCATGAGACCAGCCCGATTTGTACACGTTTTCCTCCATTCCAAGCAGCCTCTTCCAGTGAGAGGAGAAGAATCGACCGAGTCGAACATAATTGGTTTCCATGGAGCAACACTGGCCTTAACATAATTTGAGGTAATCACCTCTGGGTTCACGGTACGAGGAAGCATCGTGAATAGGAAAAATAGGTAAGTCAATGGAGCCAAATAATGCTCTGATCTGATCAAGATTCACAGGGATGAAAGCTTGCTTACAAAAAGTGAGCGAGAAGGGCAGGGGACTGCTCAAAGCTTGGCTTTTGCAAGGGAGTTTAGGATGAAGAAGCAAAGCACCATAATCAAAGCAGCTCATGAGGGCATGTCCATATACAATAGAGATATCTGGATAAGTAACTAATAGGGAATCCAAAGGGGATCATAACCCATTTGAAAAAGCACGAGATTTATAAAACCCAAAGTTGTCACGCTGGACGGGTCAATTCTATTGAAATCACCTGGTAATATGCACAAACACTGGCCGAGTCTCGCAAAGGGGTTGGTTAGAAAGGCAATCGACGAACAGTCTGATAACAGCAATGCGAGAAACTGGTGCAACATGCGTTGACGCGGACAAGACATCGAAATGAGCTTGGAACAGGTGGCTCACAACGAAGGGCAATGCAGCTGATCTCCTGTGTGTGGAATTGAAATGAGGTTCGAAGACATTCGTCATTTGCGATGGATAAAAATGACCACCCCACCTGCACGGCTTCTTGGGTTTGCCGGCCGATCACCTCTAAAATCTTCATACCCATCATATGTGTAGTATCATCATCAACTTCCTTGTACAGCCAATTTTCCTGAAGGAGAATGGCCCCGGAGTTTCTCGATTCTTTACTCAGCTTGATACTGGAAGCCTCACCGAGTTTCCCAAAATACGAAAGAAAATATGGGGATAACGCTAATGGTATCGGCATTTTGGAAACCATATGATATCTTAGAGCACATTTCCAGCCTGCTCGATGCTCTCTTGAATGTCCATAGGCCTTCTGGAACAAACAATTTACACAATTTCTGATTGCCTTTGAAAATGCTTGAAAATCCTTTCCAAGCTTGAGGAAAAGTAGGGGATTTAAAAAAGATGAAGTTGTAAGATGACACTTGACCTTTCAAATTAGTTCAGTTGTTAGATGAGGAAAAGGAACATGAGATTACCCGATGAATCACCAAACATAACACAATGATAGTCAAAACAAGACAGATATTCCAAGGTCCCGTAATATAAGCCGTGAAAAACACCCCAAAACTCGTTTCAAGATCCTCACTTGCATGAGTAACTCCATAAAGTTATCACTGAGTGAATACAAATTAGCGAGGCAGAGTGGTTAGTGCAGTTTAAAAGGAAATGAAGAGAAGAAAGCAATTTAACCAAGTGAATTTGCAGTCTTCTTCTGAGTTTCGTTCTCCACGTGCTATTGTCACTGTCTATGAGGAAACGTTTTTTTTGCGTGGAAAGCTTTCCAGTAAGTAGAAAGCTATTGACATCTGTTGTTGGTAAACACCAGTTTATTTTTCCAATCAGTCTTGTCTGTTCCGCAATTTCTGGGAAATTTACGCGATGGTAGTTGATAAAACACACAAGGCGGAAAATTTCACAAAGTATACAATCAACGCAATTAGACGTTTGTCTTTTGCATGAAATTCATAACCTTGGATTTTCTGATGACAAGGCGCCGAAATCATTTGCCAAGCGTTGTTCAACAGTGAATGTGACCGCGAAATATCTGAAGAACGGAAAATCCGGTCAGGTGCTTTGTCTCTAGCCAAGATTTAATTTCTGAAAATGTATTTGGCAAAACAAATAAGAGTCACATCTCACAGAGGATCTAATAACAAGATTCGAAAAAACTGCACGGATAAAATTTACGGCCAATTTGTGCATGATCTCCACCACAAACATTGATCATTATTAGGAAGGTCGAAAAATCGAGCTTTGTACTACAAACACTTTGGGACTGTTTTTCTCTCACACAAAAAAATTCCCATCGTTCTCCGTTTGCAAGTCTTGTGTTGTCCAATAAGCAGTTTGTATAATTTGGACTTTAAGATCAGTTCAAGCGTATTGGAATCCAAAAAGCCAAAGAAATTGGTGATGTCACCAGTAAAAAGAACCCTGACATGAAATTTTATTCCAATCTTGTAAAAAAAATAAAACAATCAATTCGCCTATCCTTTTCTTATAAAAGAAAACTCATTCGAATTTTCGCATTTCCTCACTGGTGACAATTTGAAGATCAAGAGTTTAAGTGGCGAACCCTAACACATCCTTGAGATGGGGCAAACAAACAATCGATGGAATTCTGTTTCAATGACGACTGTAATCAAGAGGGTAATCGTATGCAAATCACTAATCTCACATTGTATCGGTGTTTTCGGGTGGAGTGCGAGGCTGACAGAATCTTCGCGTTTGATAACGGGATTGCGAGGGGAAAGGCGATAGCTTCCCGGATTATTTCCTCATCCGAATCAAACCAATCAAACTGGACGGCTAAGTCACCCGCTTGATCCTATCTACCCGGTGATGGTAGAACTTATCCGTGGCATATGAGAACTACCCCTGGTAAATGAGGCGTAGCCAATCCATTTTAGGGGCGTATATATTTCGGATTTTATACGATTATGATAATACGAGCCTAACTGATTTCTCCAAATTACGTGAAACGACAAACACTAGTGGAGTTACGGTACATGTGATAGTAAAAAGGAAAAACATTGTTGCCTAATGTTGGAATGTTTCTTTATTAGGTGCTATTTTTGAAATTTTAACTCGGAGAATATATTTTTCTCTATATCTGTATATGCTTGTGATACACTAAACAATTTTTAATGGTTTCTCAAAGAGGGTCATTTTCCTATTATAAATGACTTTGACCACTTCGGTACACAATAAAGATTACCGAAATGGTAAATTTATGTCTTATTAACACCTGATGTGTGCACGAAATTCACCAGTCTGAAGTAAATATATACGATATATTGACAATTATATCCGGTAATCAAAGAACTAACATTTGGTAGGTATCACTTTTGGCTAAATTGCTAACTGTTATGAGAGATAGAACTGTTTTAAAATGAGAAAATATAATAAATAATCGTTTAAATAATTAAAAACCAACTGAAGTTACTTTGTTCTCATCCTTTTTGTACCTCTTTCCAATTGGGCATAGCTTATCCGAAAGCAACTCGAATGTAAGCAGGCAGAGGGCTTCGGGAGATTTCCTGATACTTCTGCAGACGGTTTTCATTGTTTTACTGAACTTGTTCCTATCACTGTTCAGGATTTTCAAATTCTTATCGGAAATGACTTTGGAGTTCTGATCACAAACACTTCAACATCGATCGAGGGGTGCACTGATGATTGCACCCAGGATGGTGCTGGGAACGACTGTGACCGAGAAAGCAGAGTAGGAGCCTAGGGGTAAAACGTTTACCGACACATTCTGACACAAAGTATGCCAAATGAACTACTAATTAGAACCAAAAGAGAAGCAAAGGCGTTTTCTTCAACAAGAAGCAAATGAATAGCAACAAGCTTTTTGTCGAAAGTCAAATCAAAATGAGCCTTCCTAAAAGCTTGTTATTTTTGGTCCGCTTGATTCAAACCATATATATAACCGCATGCCATGGACTTGCTGAAGGGATCCATTATTCGGAACTAGAGGATAAGTGGGATTCATGCAACATAAGTCTAATCTGTAATATTTATCTGTTCGTTTTCTTTTCAGAAGAGTAGTCGAGTGCTAAGATCACATCACAAACTGCGCAAAGTTAATACGATCTTAAACGTACTCTAAGGGAACACATTCCAATTGCGTAGTCATAAAGGAATGTATAGCATGTGTTCGAAGCCTAAAAGTTGTTGAAAAGCTGGAGTTCTTACACTTCTTACTCGAATCAATAACTTAGAAAAATACAATGTCACTTAAGTTTCACTCCTTTCATTCAATCTTTTTTTCGTAATGAAAAGAACTCATTGTTGCCTAATAGTGCAGCCAATTCCCACGCTTACTTGTGCTCGATTTTCGTGAATGCAGTAAATTACTCTCCCCCAAAAAAACTGAGTCACAAAGTAGTTGAAGCTAAGGGAGATCAACGATCTGCTTGCGAATCCTCTCTTTATTTTATAAAACGTTATGAAAATTTGCAATGCTTTCTATAGCCTTCATAGAACAATATGTTTGCTTTGGAGAGGGAACAAATTTTCAAGCTTAAACTGGCTTCTGATAAATGAATTGTGATTTCCAGAAATGCCTGCAAATCAAACAGAACCTTGTTTATTTTGTTTGAAGTGGGAATTGTGCATCTTCTACAAAAAACGTTTCGCCCATCGAACAATGAAACATTCAAAAACCCAGTGCTAACACACGTACACAACAAGCTAAAACAAACGAACTCAACTGGTTTCCTGGTGGCTTGATGCAGCCCTTTTATGATATCTGAACTTATTAGGAAACAGTCAGTCGTCCATTTTCTCTCATTATTGAAATATATCATTTGACTGGTCATCTCCCCGAATGGCGTTTACACTGGATACATACCGGATTGCGTACTGATTTCATCATCGAAGGTGTCACAATTATTCCAATAGATATGGAGATTCGAATTAAGAAAATCAAGAGTAATTTCAATGTTTCATTTTTTTTAATTGAATTTGAAACCTTTCTCAAAGAAGAATTTCGACAGTTGTATCTTATTCACTTTGTGTTAGTGACATACATCGAAAAAAAACGTTTTTTAAGAAAGGATGTTGAAGTACTAAGGAGAAAGTTGTGTTCTTCAATGAATACTAGTGAATTCTTTCTCGAAAAAGGAATTCCTCGTACGACAAAACCCCCATTACGATCTCCTGATAAAAACAAAGCACCGGAATAAAGTTAAATTGAAGCACCTTTATTCTAAGAAGGACTATGTTTATTCGATATGGTCGAATATATCGAATGAGGATAACAGTTTAAAAGTCACTCATTTTTGTGGTGCAATTGTTTCCACAGGGATTAATCTATTGAAACACTGTTTGTTTCCTTCTGGTCGGTAATCAGAAATCCAATTTGAAAACTGGGAAGACCAGACAAAATCTGACAAGCCCAATAGGCAATACCACAAATGAAATTAGACGGTAAAACGCGTAATAATACAGTTATTAGGATTCATCGGCAGTACACACACACCCACCGAGCGCCCGCTGAGACCACGGGGAGTGGAACACCTGACCACAAGTCTATCCGGACGGGACATCGACGACTTGTTGCTGGTGCTCCGATTTTCGACTCAGGGTCATTCGCAGTGTGAGCTCGGTGGATTTGTGCACTGCTGATGGTTCCTACCAATAGCGAGTTTAGCATTGATAGTGAAAGATGAATTATACTGTTGCGAACCTCAGCTCTTACTACTGACATGGGGGTAATTTTGTTTTCAGTCAAAGGTTGTTCTTGAATAAATGAAATAACAGGAAATGTTGCTGTCCACCAAATGGAGGGAATCCTTTTTTGATTTCCAGGGTTAACGCAGTAGACAGACGATGGTAATTGTTTTAGTGGGTCCGAAACATAAAAGATAGAAAATTCTACTTGGTTTAAGCAAACATTGTGCAATTTTACCCAATCTAAATGTTTTGGAAGTTGGAAAACTTTAAAATGTGTGTTCTCGCAAATGAAGATTCAGTAACGTAAATCCATCTTAGTGGTTGACTGAAGTACACTACGGAATCTCTTTTCAAAAAGCAAATGTCATACAGATGACCGAGCTATTTTACCTCTATCCCATTGGTCACAAAACCTTTTTGTTGGATCACCTGTACAAGCAAGTGCTTTACAATCTAATGAACACATAATGAACCCATTATAATTCTGTCATCAAAAGTATCAAGTAAAATCATGAAAACTCCATTTAGTCATCAAATGAAGGTTTTGTTTGATAACTGGTAAAATTATATAAATAAACCGAACAAACTTCTCCAATTCGAATAGTTTATTCGTCTGCGTTAAACTCATTTCGGAGGTTTGCGGTTTATGGATGATATGGTTGTCAGTCTAGTAGTAAACAAACAACCGAGCGTCAAAGTAATGGGGAAAACCGTTTCAGAGAAAAGACTACTGATCTTTCGTTTGGTTGACTGTCTTTTGGACTCCACCTTTCAAGGACAAACCCTGCACTCGGAAGCACACATTCGAGGTGAAGTGACCTGGGTTCAAACCCTCGATGCGGCGGTGGATACACACCACTAAAGAGCTTTAACAAAAGCGAAACTCGAGCCTGGTGCTTCCGGGGCACGTTGGTGAGATAGCCTGAGGTTCGTGCGTGAAAAGTGGATTCCATAAAGGACATCCAGCCACCAAAGTATCACCAATCACACACACTACTCGCAAGTAACTGTGTGGTATGTAAAACTACTGGTCTGTTACTTTAGTTTTGCTGGATTTTCGTATCCGTAGAGGCATGGTCACTCGCTCCCTTGACTTGACTACGGAATATTTGTCGGCTTTTGTGTACACTTATTGGAAGTCACACTGATCCTTTGCTAAATTTCGATCTGTTCCGATGTTTATGAGAGTTCTTGAAGAAACTGTATTTCCCTTGTCTAGTTTAAAAATATTATTATATATTTTTGGAATGTCAGTTTCTAAACATTTCCGAAAACTGTTGCTTGGCACGCCCCGTATTCGTCAATTCTCACATGAATTACTGACCCTAGAAACATAACCTGAAACAGCTTACCGATACATCCTGTGGTCACTTATTTCGTCCTCATTTTCAATAATATGTATTATGAAACTGCCTCTATGTTTTGATCTGGTATCTCATCCCTTATATTCGCTTGACTCCAGGAGACCCTTCACATTGGCAACTGTTCCTAACAACCATCAGATGGGTACATTGAGGTGAATTACTTACCCTCATGTTGGCTACACTCTAACCTCAAAGGAATTCTACGCTAACTGCCAATCAAAAGACCGAGTGCAATCGAACATCAGTTCTAACTGAATATGGTGATCTGATGAACTGACTGTGTGTGACGTTAATTTGCAAGCGTCTGAAATGAGAGAGTAGACCAATGTTACATAGTTCGTCATACCTAATACGGTTTACCCATAAGGCGTTGTGACCTTTCATAAGCTTTGTACTTCTGCCCATGTGGAGCTTCCACTTCTCCGGTCGCCCTCCACATGGTATCTTTCCCCCCAAGACAAGAACAGCAGACTAAGCTCCATCTAACAAGACACGTTCTGTCATGCATGCAACACATGTGGCAAAGTGTCTCACTGCAAAGTTTATCTACTCCGAATATTTCCCTACCATCAAAGCTTTATCGCTGTACGAGGGAAAAATTCAACATTGTTAGTCAAATTCCGTCATAATTTCTCAACAGCATGTAATAACACGGCAAACAAAGGATGCCGTTATGCTTACTTTGTTTTCCACAACCTAGATTTGATTTGCCGTTCTTCAGCCGCTCTGAATTTATTAACTAAAAATGTAATCAGAGTCTCTACATGAGGAAATCTAGCTGCATTATGGGTAGCTTTCACGTAATTTGTTTATCAAAACTAGATAAGCGGTGCTGAAGCTGATGAAAGACACATATCCCGTTTATGTTGTGGACAAAATCCAGTCCCATCTGTCTCGAAGCAGATGATAAAAACTGATTACTGAGGTGAGACGCCGATGCTACGCCAAAGTAAATCAAAGATGTTCACGAAGAAGGACGATTCGCTATCTTGTTGTGGTGTAACTGAGTCTTCTATGCCCATGACTAGTGACTTAATCAAGCTATTCACTGTGAAGTTAAACGCGGAAGCTTGTGAGAGTTTACTTTGGTTTTCCGCTCACCTTGATGTAAATATCAAATTGTTCTACGTGCATAATTGTGAATGCAAACGAAATTTTACCATCGAATTGAATTATTGACATCTATGAAACACAAATGACTCTTTTGACAAATACTGTGTAGACTGAAGTGGAAAATTGATGTGTGCATCGACGGGACTCGAATGTATGCGAGGATGCCATCCCCGCATCGGTGCGGCGCTTGCTTCACAAGCTGGGCTACGAGTTTGAGCTCATGTCTCCGTCCAGGTTACGTTAGTACTCTACATTCATTACAGTAAGATTGTAATCTTATTGCATGCGACAGAAAAGAAACTTTTATTTGGCCATTACTGATGTAAATAGCACGTTACTGTGCCCAAATGACAGGACAAAATTAGTCTTTTAGTTTGTGAAACACGGACAAACCAGTGCAATGAACTCAGGATCCAAAAATCACGCGCATGCATAGTTGCAAGCAATATGTCTGGGAACGAACGAAGTAAAACCGTATCACTTAGCAAAGGTGTACCAATAGTAAACAGAGAACAAAGCAGCCGGCAGTCATCACCCTGTTTTGCTACGTCAAATACCCTATCTGGCCTACGGTTATTAGCAATTATTAGACGAAGGTACGATTGGGCTACAGATTGGTCTCCACTACCGGAAAAACGAGAGCAAGTCTACATCACACGAAGTTCACTTACTCCGACCATTGAGGACCAATATTTCATGACACAGTCTCCTAATTTGGGCAACTTTTCAGTATCAAAAATTGCAAATCAAAGTGGAAAATGCAGACCTTTTCAATGGATGTAGTGTCATTTTCGCTACTCGATAATCTAAGCTACAGTCCTTTGATTCTACTCTGTGATCAATGACATTGGTTAATTTCGTACGACCAAAAACAGACAGGATTATCGCAGAACAGATCGAACTCACCTTGAATCGCATACACCCTTACTAACTCCGTGTTGGTAGTCTGATTTAGAATGAGCGATTACTGTTGAAAAAAATCAAACATTACGTTACCACACACATGCCTTCTGTGGAAAAGAGAATGCAAAGTAGTTCAGTTCACCCCCACCCCAACTCAGTCATGCAAACTGTTCTCCTTCAACTGAGATTTCCAAAGGCGACCAGGTGTATGAAAAGACCACTTTATGACTTGCCTAGTGAAAGAAATGACAGTCGCTTCTAGAACTCTTCAAGTTTTTTCGTGATCAGAAGTACGATTCAACGAAAATACACTGGTGATGTGGAAATAAAAATATTGATTTGTATAATCGATGCAAATCGACTCGGAGGAGGTCATGAATAAACTCAGTCTGTTTGCCAACTGTAGCCCAAAGGGTTTCAGAAACAATCACCTCACCAAGATGGCTTTTATTCATAATCAAGGAAAGCCGAACGGTTTTATTTATTTTTTTTTTCGGGGGGGGGGGGCACTTGAACACACAAAGTCAACGCGGCGGTTCGAGACTGTCCAGCTTAATGTTTGCATGAACTCACTGGTGCAAGCTCTGGTTTCTTGTTAGTTCTTGGACTGGGTGTTGTCCTCAAGGGACACGGGATCACGGACTCAACTACACGTGTTGTCGTAATTTGCAAATCGCGATTTTTCCTCCTGCCTCATACCTCCTTCCTGAACTTTTCGTAGTTTATCAAAACCAAGGGCTGAAATATGGAATTCTGCAGAACTTGGTGTCAGTCACGTTTGTTCTGCCGCGATCCGTGGACGACTGAAAGTGTAAGATCTTGATCAACATGATAAACTGGTCCCAACTTCAGTAGTTCGAAATGAGTTTGATGATAAATGTGGCCTAGGGGCAAACCGATGAAGATAAAATTCGCTATAAGGGGTTTTTTCAACTTAGAAACAACTGATGAGGCATTTCTATTTTCTGAATTGTCTACCGTGTTTCTGCCTATCAGAAGGGAGCAAAAATGAAGCTAACTTATATGGGAAATACTATGTTGTCCAACAGTTGAACAGTCATCTCACTGGGAACGGTAACCTCACCGAAGGAAAACTTCGGTCCATTTCGAATGCGCGACCTGGATTTCAGGGTCGATTGGGCGCGGCCCGTTAAATATCCATTTCTTTTTCGAGAAGGTAAAGAAATATTTACCGAGAACCAGAGAGAGGGATGACAGTTTGCGATTTCATGAATCAAATATCCCCGTGATAAACGTATTTCCTTAACTTCCAGTGAATTACAGTTTGCAGGTGCTTATTATTCACGTAAAACGTGGTGTCATACCAAGATATGGTGTGTAGGAAACGAAATAGTCTCACGTGTCTAATGATATAAGCTGCATAGGGATAAAAATAACAGCCAGAGAGTGATAAGCATTAAATATGGGAGATTTTGTTAAAAAAAAACTCCCATGCGACTTTGCAAACAAGGGTTGGGCAAAGCTAATTGTTTCAGCCTTCCGCCTATCGAAAGCCAGTACTGTACGACCAGCAGTGGTGGTGAAGCGTTGCAACTACGACAGCTTTTCGATTGCATCGTATGTCGTTTTCACCATCGTTCATATTTGGACGAACAGTGACGAGAATTAGGTGGCTCGCGAATATGTCCGGTGTAAAAAGAGAATTTTGAAGAAGCAAAAGTTAGTGACTTTGAGGTAGCCAAGCCCACCACGCCGGTTGACATGGGTTGCAAATAATCACAGTCAACCTTTCCGATGAGGCATCGATAAAGATGCCTTGAACAATGCATGTTATTCACCTTGCTCAAAATATGAAAGTTTCCTGTCTATCAGACCAGAAGTTATTCTGAAAACACTGTCTCATTGTAGAAGGATGCTCCAGCTCATGTTTCACACTAGGATGTACATCCTATAGACCTGGACAAATCTATCAGTTTCTTATATAAATTTACAGTAGTAAGGCCGCTGGAAAATTTACTTCTTTAAATTTTCTTATTTTCTAATAAAAGTCACTATTTAAATAAGATTAATAATTTATTCCGTGCATGCACGGGATAAATAAAAGCAAGCATCCTAATGTGACAACATTTTGCGAGAATGTAATCTTGCATGTTTGAGATTATTTCAAAAAACTCTGATGTCTAAAGGGATTTCAACAATACCCGTATTTATGAATTGATTCATGGACAGCCTGCCAGAATCCCTACAAACAAAAGTTTGCACCGCCTGTGTTGATCTTAATATCGACTTTGCTCAGCTGGCAGGAGCGGCCTGTGAAGTGGACAGTACTGACGTACTATGGTAAACACTGAGGATGAAGAAGACTTAAGTATAGACAAAGAACGTTTGGTGAAGTTACCTTGGCTTAAGATTTCAACCAGGAGAGATAGAGCCGTAGATCAGGGAAAACCTAACGAAGCCCGTTTTTTAACATGCAAGGGTGTGGAAAATTTTTGGAGTGATTTCCCTCAGCAACAGAAGAATTAAAAACGTGTCTTCTGGTGTAGTCATTACTTGGGTGGTACACAGCGGGGCCATCAAGACACAAGTTGAAAGTACGGGCCTGAAGGAATTTCTTCGGGTAAATATGGGTGCACCTGTTTTATCGGCCAAGTTACTGTCAAATGAAAAAATCCAGCCCTAATTCATTCGGGTGAAGATTGCCGGTAAACATGTTTTGGAATACATTAAGTGCTCCGACTATGATCAATACCCTGTGTCCAAAGCCATTTGAGGAAGGGATACTCTAAAGGACTTTGAGGGCATGACGAAAACCTCGGGGATTTTTCGGACCGGAGTAAGTCGGAGGTCCTTCAAGTGCTGCCCAAGAGCAGAGAGCAAGTGGTTGTACTTGCTGCACAAAAGCGCCTGGAAAACGTTCACTGGGCTCTGTCAAGTTTTCTTCCAGTGAGACGTCCTAACCTTCTCATTTCACAAGATGGACCTGTGAACTTGAAAACTGTGGACCACCATAATGCAACACTGATTGGCCAAGCGAAGTGTCGTAAGCTTGATCTCGAACAGTTTTTTGTGAAAATGAATAAATGCTGTTTAGAATTTTACGGCCCACAGCAGGATTTCCCGAAGTAATAACCCACCCCCACCAGTTCAATACTTTACTTGTTTGGTTATGCAGTGGAACTTGATAGAGCTAACAAATTTTTGAAATAATTCAACTGGCAAACGTCACTGACCCTGGCAGGTTTTGAACCGAAGCATGGTTGCCACCCAAGCAAGCCACGAAGTCATGCCGAAGAGCTATTAGATTTTCACCTGTGCTTCACAGACACAAACCAAAGCGTGGGCAGCAGCTATACTTGGGTTCAAATCTTGCTGGGCTCAGACACTTTTACCAAGTGAACTTTTTCAAAAATTTGACAAGTCTGCAAAAAGCTGGTTATGTCGTTTTCTGCTTTATGGTGAAATATCAATCAAATTTTAACCATTCTGAATGCTCTGAATGCGTTTTGAATCCCCTCCGTTTATCCATTTTTTCAACCGCCAAAGGTGAACACTGACCGTGTGCACAGAATGAACACCAGCGAGTACAATGGGATCAATTTCGATGCCGTATTCCACTGGCTCTAACCTCACACAATGGTTTGCATCGGTAAACTGAAATATCTGTCTTTGCAAACAGTTTCGAGTCAAATAAACTGTACATTCAACCCTAGTCTCTCATCACTTCTTCTCCATTTACCCTTATATCACCTAGTAGCTTAGATTTTGAACAGTGACATCCAAACATCCAGCGATGAACTTACAATTATCAGTCACGGCTGTGTGCCATCCCCGCCCCCCACCCCTAGATGACTTAATCATCCGACTTTCGGCGAATTTCGTTCGCTTGTTAGTAGAAGGTCTTCACCATAAACTCTACACATGGCTTATTCAGTGAATTATCTTCATCTGGTTCCCTGTTTATCCCTAAACTAACGTAACCAAGATGGCTCTGTGTTTCCCGAACTGGCTTGCTAAACTACAAACAAATGAGTAGGAGCGGTCGATTATCTCATGGATTTCTCATCATCATCATCATAATCGTACAGCGTTAAACAGTAGGACAAGCCCCACTGACCACTGTCTTTCTCACCATGTTGCACGTTGAATTAGAAAGTATGAATATACAAGATGGACAGGGAGTGGACCTACACGGGTGGGAAAAGGAAAGAATGCCCTAGTAGCCAACACACGGAATACACAGTCTAACTACACAAACGCACATCGATCAGTCATTCCGATTCGACAGAAAGTGACAACACGATCGCCACTGTTCGCGGTTCGCTGCCATATCCTTCAGTGTCTCCAGCCAACCGGTAGACGGATCTTTAGGATCCCAACCACGAAGACGTGAAGAACCTACTTTTCCTAAGTCTGCTGTACATTTTCTCATTCCTCGCTGCCACGTCATCTGTTGACCTCCACGTGGTTTCTTCCACTCCCTAGGAGGGGCGGAGAATAGGACACGGTATGGTAGACGTGTGCTTGACATACGTAACACGTGTCCCAACCAACGTAGTCTACTAAGCTGGATACGCTGTGACAGAACGTTCTCTGATTTAGTACCCAATATTCGCTTTCTGACCTCATCGTTGCTTACTCGGCTATTCCACCCAATCCTAACGATACTACGTAAACATCGGTGGTCGAAAACTTCAAGACGACGAATATCTTCAGCACACAGACTCCAAGTCTCGCAACCATACAACAAAACTGAACGCACTGCGGCACAGTATACACGACCTTTCAACTTCAGTGAAATATCAGGTCGGCGCCACAAGTGCTTCAGTCCAGCGTACGCCGCTCGAGCCTTGGATATCTGCGTACTCACTTCTACTACTATGCTCTTATCCGTCGTCACGCAGCTACCGAGGTAGGTGAAGTGGTCGACAACTACCAGCACCTCCCCATCGAGCATCAAGCTCGGAATTGTTGACGTCCAGTCTTGTAACATCACCTTGCACTTTGAAGGTGCAAAGCGCATGCCTAATGGAGCTACAGCTCTTGCGAGATTATATGGTGCACGCCACGCATGTTTCGTGCATTCGAACAAGCAGACAACGTCGTCTGCGTAATCTAGGTCACATAGCTTTTTACTTTTTCCTAGTTCGACGCCTGCATCCTGAAGAGTTTGTAGCGCACTCTCCATTATTTCGTCCATGACGAAGTTGAACAGGAATGGAGACAAAGGGCATCCCTGTCGAACACCACTGGTCGTTTCGAACCGACCGGATATCTCACCGTAAACCGTAACGCGGCCAGAAGTATGAGAATACAATGACCTCATTAGGTTCACGAACTTCTGGGGCATACCTTATCGATGAAGAACACTGAGAAGCGATGTTCGATCAACTGAATCGAAGGCGCCTTTCAGGTCTAAGAAAATCATTATTGTCGGTCGGCTGTGCGTGTGACGCGTTTCAAGTAGTCGGCGAAGAGTAAAAATCTGATCGATGCATCCTTGACCTGGGAGGAATCCAGCCTGCTGTTCGCGGACATTCCCCTCGCGATGCAGCAAAATCGAAGCTAATACTTTGGTGACTATCGGGATTAAGCTAATCCCACGATGATTACTGCAGTCATTGCGTATTCCCTTCTTGAAGATGGGAACAATCAATGATTCGCTCCATATTAACGGAATACGCTCCGCGTTCCAGACGTCACGGAGCAAGGTCGTAAGTGATTTTATCAACGCCTCACCACCCAGTTTGAAAAGAACTGGAGGAAGTTCGTCGGGACCTGCCGCTTTTCTCCGCCTTAGTAATCGAATACATGACTCTACTTCTACTTCTGATGGGGGCTCAAGTGATACCACCCAAGGAGTCACAGTTGTTGATTTCGAGGTAGAACTCATGAACTTTCATTGACTTGTTCAATGAACTAATGAATGTAAAAAATGTTGACCGTAGTAAAAGTGCTTATTCGCAAAACTCATAGGAAACAAGGATCATAATAACAACAATTCCTCTTCCCGCGCATCTGATAAACAGCAAAATAAGGTTTTTGTTTGGATTGTAGATCTTTGTTACGGTCTTCGTAGTTTGCAAAATTGGTGGATCCGAATTTGAGTTTGATCTTTTTCATCAACTGGTAATGGCCGAGGTCGGTGCTTGGGTCACAAAAATACCATCATCATCATCATCGCTACCATAATCCGAACCATCACTAACATTATCATCAGCCAAAGTGAGAAGAGATCAATTTCAGGCGCCCAACACTCGGATATGACCGCCGCTGAGAGTCACTTACTCGCAGACAAGATTCAGTTTACGAACAGTGATTCCTTCTCCATGAATACCATTTGTGCACAAACGATGTCACGTAGGCTGAGGATAAAAGCTTGTGATCTAAAGGCCAAACTCGATGATCATGAGCTGAGGTAAACCTTTGTAACAGGGTTTTGAATAAGACAAAATGAGATAAAATTTGTTGTAACCTTTATTGCAAATACTAAATTATTCTGAATGTATAAATGTTTTTCGGCCATAGATCTATTTTTTGCAGAATATTCTAGGACGTGGATGTTTCATGAACTTCACAAAACTTAGTGTTATTATCGTGAAATTCGGTAATATCAGATATGGTTAGCATCGAGTGTGTTGGGGAAATCACGGTTTTTCACATCTGAGAAATTAGTCCCGCAGTAGGTTCAAACCAAAAAGTGTAATTTGTTCAGCCAATAATTTATCTGGTTGTATGTACCCCAACAGTTAACGTCACATCAAAGTCTCATGCTGTTTCTACGGGTTCACTATTATCGCATCAGACATCACAGTTTTTTTATTAAACGGCATTGTTCCACTCTCACGCGTGAGTCGATTAGACGCTATGGGACAGAATACATTGGTAAACTTTGACCAAATATGTGGTTCTCATAAACACGCATTTGTTCTGCAAGTTCCTTAGCAGCAAATACTGGGATCCCGGGAAGAACTGCACAGCGGAAAAGCTGTTCAGCATAAAATTCATCAAGGCAGCCGGAACCAATCGGTTATTGGTAAAGACAGTGGCGCCAGAATGCCGTAATTCACTATCACTGAGGATGTTTGCTGTTCAGCTGAGACAACGAATGAGTCTGTTGAAAATTGAGTACAATTGTCAATATAAAGACGTGTTTTATAACCTTCCTAACGGGTTTTCTCACTACAGATAAAGGTCAGATTATCGAAGTAGATAGCCTCGTTGTTTGGTTTCCAGTGAATTGGCTCCCTTGGGGCAAATTACTTTGGTCGTATCACCAGACACCAGGCCGATCGGATGGGAGAAATCCACCCAAATTTACCCAGTCGATGACCAATATTAGTGGATGGGAGCGTGATTGCCATCCACCTGACCGAAATTAAACGTTGACATAGACCAAAAGATTTTGAAAGACAAATTAGTCTCCGGGTATCTCAACCAATCTGCCCAAGCTTGGCCGGGCATAAATGATACGGGAAACCATTGAGAACGAATTAGAATGAGTTTATTCAAAAGCAGATAGAAACAAATCTGTTACTAGTGTGTTCTTCGTTCGGTTCACATATATACACCTAGAACTGATGCAAATATTCTTCAAACCATTATCTTTGCACATCACTGCTCTGGTCTCGGTTACCAACTTGCAACACTGTGTAATCGGGAGCAAAACGATTGGAAGTTGGATGAACAAGCTGACAGAAGAAAAAGTTATAAATGGAAATGATAAAGATTAAGAAAGAACTTCAATGCTATTAGGCCAGGGATCGCGACGCCTAGCAGTGTCAACTAACGTGTCCAGTCATTCAGTGGGCGAATCTTGTGCACCTCAATACATACTTTTTTCCACGTCAGGGACCAACCACCTCGAAGTACCCTTTGAGCAAAACCTACTTCGAAATACAACCTACATCAAAGGAGCCTAAGGGTGGACATCTAAACTCGTTCAGAATGAGGGCTTGCTCAATTGAACGATCTTTGGATCCCAACAACCTACAATTCATCTCATCCTCGTTAGTACGATGTTCCCATCATAGTTGAGAAATACTGCGAAGACATTCGAGCTCAAACACCTACCGTCCTCTTGCGTTTTCTACCCATAACCATCATGAATCTGAGCCGAGTAAAATTTACGCACATACTTTCAGTACCCAAAGAAACGAATATTGTGGTTAATCAACTCAGAGTGAGCTGGCTTCAACCATCATAGTTTTCAAATTCAGTACTGTTTTGCATGTGGATTCACAGGATCCTGACAGATTTCGGTACGACATGAAGTAAAACATAGCCAACATTGTCCATGCATATCTGAAAAAGCTCTGTGTAAAGTTCTTCCTTATAAAATGTGACTGAATTTATTCGGAATCAAATTTGTGGTCCCCGATGTTTTAAAAATCATTATGCGAACAAAATACAAGGAGATTCAAGAAATGTGCCCAGCAGTAGTTAATTCATGTCAATACATTTTAAAATTATCCAGCATGATGCTTCCCTGATAGAAAGAGTTGGTGAAACAACGTGGAATTCTGTTTGATCAAAGTAAAATTTTTTAGGACATTTATCAAGTATATATACTATTTGGAATTCCCGAATTCGGATATATTCATTCAATTACAGGGTTTAATTAGTCCAACTGTTAAATATGGTCGATCCCATACGCTTCCGATCTACGGGCGTTTGCTCTGTCCACACCTTAGTATAGCGATTGTTCTACCAGGCGAGTTATGAAGCCACGCGATAACACTCGCACAGTATTAGGGCGGAGTTGGTATTTATGCGCTGGTTCCAATCGCGTCTTTAAAAGGGCCTTTATTAGTTGGACCGAATCGATATTTATCAAATCAAGCTATGATCATTGGGTGTTCTAAATTATTGGATAACGTTGAAAAATGTCGAAACAGTCATGCACTCCCCGTGTACTCCCGAATATTCTCGTGCTGTCATACTGTTGACGTAGTTTGGTTGGACATATTTTGACAAATGTGAGGTTCGTACCGGCGTGCGGACGCGTCCCACACTTTTGCTGTTTGTTCGACCATCTAACAGCCAAACGTCTTCCCGTGGAGAAGGGAGGGGCTTCAAATAAACTGGAAATGTGTTTATTCCCCATCGGAGGTGGTGAATTTAATTTTTGCCAACGTTCCGTTTGACTCATTTGGAGAAGCCGCTGATGTGATCCCGAGGCTGGGCCAGTCGATTACGCAAGACAACAAACTGCATTTTGATTTTTCCACTTCGACTTATTTGCGTGAACCCAATTGAAACTGTCGTAATGTTGGGACCACATTCAAATAAACCAATATCACTTCCCTTCAGAAATATCTAACTAGGTAAGTAGAGAACTGACAGCCTAGTCGCTTTTTAGGATTCCGTCAGTGCGCTCGGGTCACATATATGACGAGTACGGCTTCCGCAACGAGTCGGTTCTATTACTATCAAGAACTAAATAAATCCAGTCCAAACAAAAGATGGATTTGGAACAGATGTGCACTATTACTGAAGTAAACATGCTGGAGAAATAAAAGTGCAAACCCCCCACCGGGTTTATCGATCTCGGAGTCAACCCGAGGGGTGATCCAGTCGGTCGACAATCGTTCGATTTCACGTCAGGTGGCACTAGACGTGAGTGAGACAAGCCTAGAGTGGAGGTTACATTGAATTTATTCAACAGACAATCACTCTGCTTTGTTCAAAAATAGAAAAAACCAGTTTGGACAGAGTTCTGGATCCAAAGTAGAGTAATGATTAGATAATTTATGTAAAACAATTTCAGTTTAGTCCTTGCATCTGGTACGTGGATCCCGTGGACCCCTTACCAAAAGCCCATCACGTCATACCCGGGTAAGTCCGCTAGTCGAGGTACTCACGCCTTTCTGTCACGTCAGAGACTGATTACATCGACCTAAGCACAAAGCACCACCCGCCTTGGACAGCAAGGTACACCAAATGAGTTCATGGACGGATATGAGTAACAAATTTCCAAACTTCAGCACTTGCTTGGTTGAAAGACGTTCGGATCCGAACATCCTACGCTAAATTTCAGCATCGCTGACATAACATTCCAAATGGTAGGGGATGAATCTTCGATTGTACGTCCATTTTAGGAAACGAACGTTTTTATGGGTAGAGGGTACAAAACCGATGGATACTTGGTTGATTCCCTGGTACGTCGAAGAAACCAAAGTGCTCGTTGAGAAAATATTCTGCCATTATATACTGATTATAACTTATCTTTACTAATTGTAGGTATATTAAAAATTAGTGGAGAAATTTATCCTAAGTTGTCGCTTTCATGAAATTGAATGGAGAGACTCAGTGGAAGCATGGAACAGACGAGTACATGCAGTTATTGCGACAGTAATTAATTTGCTCGACAAATAGGTTTTGTGAATGAAGAAAAACCGCGTATCGAAATAACGAACAAGACGAATTCATCAGCTGACAGGAACTCCAGCGGGACGAGTCTGATCAGGTCTTTGGTTAAGCTGGACACCGGTACATCTCTTCCAGGAGCCGGTTTTACGCACACACAACTTACCGTATTCGTTGCTTAATTTTCATGAATTAAGGGTTTGTTCGGTAGATAAGGCAAATAGAATGTAAGCAGTAGTGTAGTTGTTTTGAAATGATCAGCTCCGTGATCCCGTGGGACAGTAGTGGTAGTCTTTTCTCCCTGTGTACATTACCAACATACCTAAACCTTATCGATACGAAGACAGGAAAGAGAAAAATCAGTGGAACTTGGTAGTAAGTATGAACATTCAGATACGATGCGTCAGCTTTAACATGTAGAGATTATTCTGGTAAAAATGTTTACAGATCTGTAGCGATAAATTCAGTATTGTTCACGAACACTGCATCCTCCCTTGTGCTCTCGTATGCGCATCGGAAATCGTGTTATGCTTGGAGGTTGGTCAACACTTGTTTCCTATCCGTTTCATTTGAAAAAGTACTTTTTCTACGCGAATGGTGAATTGTAACACATTGGGCAGTATTTGCAGTGCTTATGGCAAAAGTAGTAGTGGAAGTATGATTAGTAATATTGGTCGTCATACCAATAGTGAAAGTACTAGTACTATTGGCAGTAGTGATAATAGTAGTAGTGGAAGGAATAGTGGTTGGGGCAGCAAAAGTAGTAGTAGTAGTAGTAGTAGTAGTAGTAGTAGTAGTAGTAGTAGTAGTAGTAGTGGTAGTAGTAGTAGTAGTAGTAGTAGAAGTAGTAGTAGTAGTAGTAGTAGTGGTAGTAGAAGTAGTAGTAGTAGTAGAAGTAGTAGTAGTAGTAGTAGTAGTAGAAGTAGTAGTAGTAGTAGTAGTGGTAGTAGTAGTAGTGATAGTGGTAGTAGTAGTAGTAATAGTAGTAGTAGTAGTAGTAGTAGTAGTAGTAGTAGTAGTAGTAGTGGTAGTAGTAGTAGTAGTAGTAGTAGTGGTAGTAGCGGTAATGGAAAGGCTGGCAGTCCTTATAGAGATAGAGGTAGTGGTGGTAGTAGTATAGTAGTGATATACGTAGTAAAACTAACATTATTAGTGGCAGTAGGGGTTGTAGTAGAAATAGTAGTAGTAGCCGTTGTTGCTGCTGAGGCAATGGTATAATTGGTAGTAGTATTAGTGGTGGCAATGGTAGTATTAGTATTATTAGCAGTAGCAGTGGCAGTAATAATAGTTTAGTGGTTATTATATTGGTTATGGCGGTAATATTAATCGTTGTAGTGGAGATAGTAGTAGTACTGATATTAATAGTATTGGTCATAGTAAAGTTGTAGTAATATTAGCTTCATTATCAGTAGTACTATTGGTAACAGTGATAGCAGTGGCAGTGGTATTATAGGTAGTATTATTATTGGTATTGATTGTAGTGGAGATAGTAATGTTGGTAGTGGTAGTACTAGTTCTTGTAGTAGTAACAGCAGTAATGGCAGTGATACTAGTAACAATGGTGTTAGTAGTAGTAGTAGTAGCAGCAGCAGCAGCAGTAGTAATAGTAGTAATAGTAGTAGTAGTGATAGTGGTTGTAGTAGTTGCAGTAATATTAGTGTTAGTTGCAGTAGTGGTAGTGGTAATAGTAGTAGTTGTTGGTGTAATCGACAAAATATCTGAATTAGAGGCTCCAGCGGAAGATCGACTGAACCCCCCTATCCTCACCCCAAATCTGTGTTTTTCGTCAACGTTTTGCGCCATACCTTCTGGCTCGTTGAACCACACATTGCACACTGACCTTAAGCAACCGCTGACTAGTGCGTGCATTGATTTTGTCCCATAATCTTTTACCCATATTATCCACGGACATTTCGTTGACTTGAACGGATGAACTTTAAGTGATCCTTGATTTGTCTGCATTTGGCTGACTCAAATTCACGCAGCGGTTACTGTTGAGAATATCAAAGTTTCTGTGTAATATTTATGACTGATCATAAAGAACGGCGTTGGAAACCGCCGTTGGATGTATATATATATATATATATATATATATATATATATATATATATATATATATATATATATATATATATATATATATATATTCTTAGATATCTCTGAAATCCAGCAGGCTGCTTTTTTTAATTCTTCTCTCCACTAAATGGCAATTTCCGTCTGCCACAATAGTTTTCCTGTTTATATCTACCACTGCATGACCAGTAAATACAAAAGTATGCCAAACAGTCTACCACATTAACGAGAGGAATGCAGGATGATAAATCCGTCAAATTCATCAGTATGCAGAGGACATTCACAGCAAACTCAAATAATGTAAAACTCCAAATGCACTGAGCAAAAAAATTACAGAACCTCCCTCTTTCTTTCAGCATATTTTCTCTTATGTAATCTCCAACGTAACCATATTTGGTCAGAATGACCAAATTTCCATTGCAACGAAGAATATAAAATTTTAAAACGAAATAACTTATCGCAAACTGATGCTGTCAGTGGGGGAGGACAAAACCAAATAGAACCCCCTCATCTCGGTCGGCTAAGGTACAACTTGAAACTGTGTACAACCGCCATTCTGTTCAATGACCTCCATACGTCTTCACCACACAGTTTTTACAAGACCTGTGATTGTCTATTGGTCAGTATTCACACATTCTCGCTTAAGGGCGGTTATCAATTCATTTTCTGTTCGGTAAACCAGGGTATCCTTGTAAATCTAGCTATCAGGTAGGCGCTTTAGGTTCTCAGTCGGGTTTAGGTCTGGGCAGCAGGCTGGCCACTGCAGTCCCCAGCCAGCCTTTGGTAGTATATGAGCGATGACGATGCATTATCGTGTTGGAATGTGGCGTCATCTTGTAATCTGCTCGTAATTAGGGACAGCAACGCTGCGCCAACGAACGAATAGCACCAAGGGAATCGTGTTTATCCCCAAGTATAATTTGCTTACTTTCGCTGTTGGCTGAGGAGGCTCCCCAAATCATCATCTTGTTGTTGTTCCTTTGGGTAAAAATATTCTCTTCATTTCTGTTCTGAGCTTGTTTCTAAGCTCAGTGGTTAGTGGAGTTTTGCGTAATTCTCCATGGGTTGGGGTACCCGATAAGGGTTCAATCCCTTTGTCACCCTTATTTTCTGCCCCTGTTAGCACATAGTGCACATTTTTGTTCTGAAATTTGGTGTGCCGTATTGCACCGTACATTGAGTCGTTTTGACCAGACATGGATGCCTCAGCGAATACAGATCCGGAAAAATGTGGAAAAATCAAGGAGGCCCTGTACTTTTAGGACTCTGTGTTGGAGTATTTGCTGATATGAAAACTAATACCGTAATTTTCGAAGTATACACTGTCTTTCGATTGTTAACATTTTGGCTTCCCTCAATTCTCAATGGCTCACTTAAACCTTTTGGACAAATAATTCACCATCCTAGGTAATCCGTGCGTTGGACTTTCGATTTGCTCACGATCAATGCATCTATCAGAATTCATTCACTGTACCACCGGACATCCGGAAGTCGTTGTATCCTGTGACCATGATTCTCTTCTGTTGTTACATCCTAAAGTGAACGGCAAGGGCGATGTAGTTCCGAAAGAGTTGCACATATTCAGCCTGCAAAAGCACAAGGAGAAATAGCTACTCCGCGAGCCGAAGCTCAGTAAGTGTGTCAAGGGACATTGACAGTTACATTAAATGAACTCCAAAATGGCAGCTTCCATTCTGGTTGTTAGGCTGCTCTCTCAACGAAAGAGCACTCTCCCGTGTTCCGTACTCATCCGTCACACATGCGTATTCAGTTCCAGCGACCACATCGGGCAGGCGAATCCACGAGACCTCTGCCGGGCTACATCCAAACCGTGTCACAATTCACTGAACAGTTACCTCCACAGGCCACATCAAGTCTATCACCAAGACACCCCATTCCATCAGGATCCCACCTTGGCACCTGACCCTATAGACAATCAGAATGAAATAACACTGATAAATGGTTACTGGTTCGAAGCTTGGCCCTTGATATCATGGTGGGGGTTTACCTCCTGGCAGCAATTCAGAGTTTATTTGACCTAAGCAGAAACGTCTCACATACATCACAAAGTGTAGTCTCATTTCTGACCAAAAAAGGCAGGAAATATTGACTCGTATCACTTGAAGTATCAGTTACAAAAAGACATTAATTCTAATAATGGTCTAATGAAACGTTCAGATGCTCCTAAACCGATGACCGAAAAACTGTGAGGCGCAAAATCTGTTGTATATATGGTAATTATGGAATATTTGTTTTTGGAAAATCCACTTGCATTTTTCACATCGAAAAGTCGGAAGCCGCGAGCCGGAATGGAATAGTTTGAATTACTGATTTGGTTGACACATGTACGTGTGTCAGTCATCTAATCTCTCTGCCTGTTACACAATCGGCCCCCTTTACTGCAGAGGAACATTCCGAACAACTGTCAAACAGCTCACCCGTAATGGCCATTATTCCGTTCTAACTGTTTATTACATCGACCCATTTATTATAGAGTGCCGTTTCCAAGCGGACTTCTGGTTTCATATTAAACTAATTAGACCATGCCACCGTTGACCTTGTTTCCTATTGATTATTACTTGTCTGCATCGATCTCAGTCAGATGCGTAAAGAACTCAGATCGACACGTATGATGCGTTTGTTCCACTCGTTGCTCGCATGCGGGTTTGATTGCCAATACAACATCGTGCTCAATTCCGCCGCCCAAGGAAACTGTGGAAGAAGCACATTAACTTCTTTCTTCAACACCGAAAACAGGATCCTGATCGCGATCAAAATTGAGCTGCTAGGGTAAACTCTGAGAATAGAATAAATCAAGTGTCTATAATGCTGCGATTATGAAAGCTTATAAAGATTAATGTACGTGCCCACCGCTACAAGTTACCCATTCTTTTGCGGAGCATGACATGGCCCCTTCACAGCACAGCAAATTAATCTTTACAGAAAGATATCTTGTCTGGCAGAATGGAAATGCTTATCTTCTGAGTTTATTTATTATGCTAGGTTCACGGTGTGTTTCATAAGATTCCCATGCCGGGGCTGACCGTGAACCATTTCAACGGATATCAACCGGCGTAATAAGTAATGCTGTAACAGACTGGCGTAGACCACCATTCCTGTACTCTGCACTAAGTGTTGGTACTTGTCTATGCACTTACTGGGCTTCGGCTTTTCAGGTTTGCTTTCTTTCTGTGCCTCTGTAGACCGTGCATTTCCAACCCCTACGGAAGTGCGCTGCATCCGGCACATATCCGACGACCTTGTTTGTCTCTGTGTCCGGTTTGAACCGCTGTCGTCGTCGATATCACCGTCGCCTTTTCCGTCGTGTCGTGGTCGCGTTCGTCATCAAATTACACGGCAGCCTAACAGTCATTGGAATAAGATTCATTGGGAATTTGATATCAAGAGACAAGTTTTCTTGAGCCTTGTTAGTCCCACCATGGATAATACAGAGTAAATCCATAAGCAAAACGAATTGCTATACGATTTTAATACAGTCCCAATTGGAACTCTAAGACACTCAGTACCGGATTAGCTGGGCCTAAAGACAATGAGGCCTATGTTGCTTCGTCCTTCTCTACAGTAGAATATGGAAATTTACTGGAAAATATTCTGCCTTGATAAATTAGTAGTCATAGTATGAGGTTCATCATGCAGTGTGAATGCTCAAATCCTTAAAATCCATCCTTGTTGGAATCATCAGCAGTACACACCCACCGAGCCCCACACTGGGACTCGAACCCCGGGGCGAAGGAATGTGAAACGAACACATTAACCACAAAGCCATCCAGGCTGGCTCTCAACGGTTTATTGAACTTATACTCCACATGATACAGCTTCCTTCGTTGCAATTTGGCTCCCACAGAGAAACGGTCCAGTATAGGATCCGCTATTTGTGCGGGAAAGGCTCTGCTAACTTTCAAAGCCAGATTCGAAAGGGCGCTAGACAAGCTCGGTCGGCCATCACAACTTTATGTCTCCTATTTAGGAAGGTAAAAAGGAAGTTTCTGCTTTTGAATAAGTCATTTCATTTCTTCGCGGATAAAAGGATCTCAGCGGACTTCTCTAGTAAATACAGGAAAAAGTATCCGCAATGATCACTAGGCCCCTACAGTCACTAGGCATCGCAGTTGCCCATTAACCAATCAAGACCCTGAGAAGTATCATATCAAGATTGAAAGAGTCCACCAGAACCGAAGAAAGAAGAAACGTTGTATGCAAGGTAAACGCAAGGACCGTGACAAGTGCTAAGTCGGTCAAACTGGGAGAAAAGTTGCCCCGCGAATGCGCGAACGAGAACTAGGTACAAGAAATCACCATCCATTCCCCCTGGTATCCGTCCAGGAGGATTAAAAAAGACATTTAATCAGGATTGCGTTAACGTTTTAAACCAAGCAATCATGGGATACTCAGGGGAGTTTTTGGAAGCTTGGCATTCTTCAAGAAATCCAATCAACAAACACATTGAATTCGATAGCATTTCCAATCACCTGATGAGCAAGAAATTCAACTAATTCGGAAAATAGAAAGCCAATTAACCGCGTCTCTCATCCTACCGACTCATAAACATGAAACCCAATATTTTTTGCATAAGCACTTCAATCGGACTTATTTTCTAAAGATTCAGTGGACCAGTGTCCTACGAAAGTAGCACCGGGAGCGTACAAGTAGAAGGGTCAAATTTCTGAATTTACAAGATATTGCCAAAGATTACAGGTCAAGTCATTAAATTAAGAAGTATTGTAGTGTTCAGACTGTGAGCAACCACATTGGTGCTCGCATTGGACAAGTGTGAGTTTCCCGTTGATGCACTTACCGAGGTTTGCGTACATGAGACTTTCTGTTTTTTTTTCGCTTTGCAAATCGAACACTTGCAACTGCCCGCGGGATGAAGGTCACTGGTCCTCGCGTACCACGGTAAGCATCGAGAGATCAAACGGTTAGATTTTCATAATTACTAGCCTAAGATCTTGGTCAAGTACGAGGCCAAGGTCAGCTCTGGGCTACACTAATTCTAATTGGCAAAAGTATGATTACAATACGGATGAGTCCATTAACCTTCATTTGCGCACTGACAGTTACTCAATGACTAAGCTAAGTATCTATTTATCCCCGGTTTGTTATCAAGCTGGATGCCAATTGGACCAAATTAACACTTACTCAACCACAACAAAAGCCGTAGAGATAAATCACAAAGGGAAGAAGGAGGATGACTGATAAAAAGAATGATCGGATTTTTTCGTTTTTCCACCGTACTCATTAGAATATTTTTTGGTTTGTATTTACGAGAATAAAACCAAAACTTCTTTCAAAGTGGAATGAAGTACACTTTCTCGGGAACGGGACTGATTTCAGTCAATGACCACAGAAAAGAGAAGTGGCAAACGGTCGCAAGAATTAAATCCATGACGTCAAGCCCTGAAGCCCGCGATGATAACGAAATCTTTCGAATTTCATAATACCTCTACTTCCCATCAGTTCCCAAAACACGTAGAACAGCATTATGTGTGAATTGATCACAAAATGGGTGATAAGCTGTGAACGCCCAAAACAGGTGACGGATGGGCGATCCGTCACTTACAGCTGAGGTAAAGCGAACGGTCAACCAGGATGATCAAACGATAGACCTGCTTACCTCGCAACCCTGCTTGTCAAATTCCGGCCCCATTTGGGCCTCGATGGTTGCACCCAATGCGTGTGATGACCGAGAAGTCCGTACACTTTAAACGGTGAGTTGATTGGTAATATCACATTGCGAATCACGGCACATACGATTTAGTTTTGTGGTGGCCTATGCCATATGCTACTTGAGAGTAGCATGCGTGATCGGTAACAATGGTGGACGACGGAGTGGCAAGGGATGAGACTACGTTACATGGACAGAACGAAGCATTTTGAACCAAGGCATACAAAACTTGACGGACCGAATCCTGAATTTTCGTGAACAGTGTTTTTCAATGCAAACGATGTGTCCAGTTGTGGTCTGGTCCTTTGAGTGGGGTCACAAAACATGAGTCACAAAAGGAGAACTCTAGTCCAACATGACTTCTGGTTTACTACACATCCTATTATACGGACTTACATGCTTTTCTACCAAATACAAGCCCTTAGACCAAAACTGATATCACTTTTTGCCTTTAGCCTTACTAAGGAAATACGTTTCACTGAAATTTCCCGGGGGTGAATCAAACTTTCGTTTTAGGTTTAACCTAAGCGATACCCTCCAAAAATATCGATTTTTATCTACCTGAATGACAGCTGACAAGCGAACATATTAGTGCCGTTTTGTCAGTTACCATGATATAATATTCGGATACAATGGAATATTTTCAAGTGCAAGTTTCATTTCATTCCAACAGATTAATTGTAAAATATCCATTAGACAAGAGCGGAAATTTCATCCCACGCAGAAAACATTTGCTCATATTCCGCGAATCGGTCGGCCGTCATAAAAGTGTCATGAATTATTCGTGACTGTGGAAGAAGAAAAAAGCTGTCCTCGTTAAAGCTGCAACCTACGAGTTAATGCTCTCACTACTTGTGACTGGTGAATGGGACATAAAATCCAAAACAAAGTGACTCGTGGAGAGTAACTTTAAAAGAGATTTATTCATTTTTTTCGACTATTGCTACCTGATTTGACTTGTATTGATGTAAACAAACGAGAATTTCATTGGTCCCCGTTCGTGTGTACTCCACCAGATGAGGACACAGTTGACTAAGCTTACGATACCAGTAGATGGCATGCATTTCTCTCGTGGAGTAAAAATGTGACCAGCTTGGAAGTGGATTGAAATTCGTTCTACCACTGATTGCAAAGTGGAAAAGTTTACATCCACGTCAGCAGGTGAAGTCTATCTTGCACATAACCTTGAATATGATCGGTTAATTCTAAAGGCATTTCATACTGAAAGAGTTCAGTCAATCTGAGATTTGACTGATGATGTAACGTTCTAGTTGATGGAAAGGTTCATAAGCATACATTTTAGACCTGTAGTTTTGGTGTAAATAGTTTCATCAAAACAATTATTGTCTCCTAAGTTCAGAATTCACAAGCATAGATAATATATGTTGTATACAATACAATATAGTATCTACACATATAAAGTAATAATAAAGTGTCATTTTTCAATATTCACTGATTTCGTGTCATGCTAGTTCTTCAATTTTACTCCGTTTTGGTAATAAATTAATCAAGTTGCCTTAATGATCAAAAATTGGCACATCATATGGGGTTAGAACTGACACTAGCTTCTTCACATCTGTAAACCAAGTCATGATCTGATTCTTCCTTGCTTTCTTCCGGTTTTGACCACAGGGAGTTTACGGATGACTACTATATGATGTACGAGCGGAGATGAAGTTGGTTCTAGCCATTGGAGAACGTTTATCTGCGTTCAACCTATGATCACGAACCTCGTCTCTGCTCATTTGACTTCAGTAAAACAACTGAGCAAAGTTTCAACGGTGACGATGGCTGATTCCGGAAAACCGTCGCAGTGATTAGGACTCATAGCACCAGAACTCACAATGAAGGTTCCATGCAATAAATGCATCTCAAATGGTAAATTCCCCCGGAGATTATTCGTTTCGCCATTTCTTATGGGATTACTTGTGACTTAGAAACATTCTATTTTAGATTTGATGTATAACAGACCACTGAGAGATTCGATATATTTTAGTTAACTTCTGTTAATTCACTTATCAGCCTCACATTTCTGTGTTTTGGCTTCCACTGCTACCTCGCAGCATCCTCCAGTTGAGGGCAAAAAGAATAGGAACATAAAGTGAGACAGGGCCGAAAGCAAGGTGAGGAGTGGAAGTCACGAAGGCAAAGATAGAGTCCGAATGCAACTACGCCACTGACCGCGACATCCAGCTGTGCCACTTAACGTCTCCAACCCTTTGGTTGTGGGATCGCGCAAACCCCAAACCGGAAGTCTAACAAGTCCACTTGACCAGGTCCATAGGTCAAAGTTCTCATATCTTTTTGCCGTTTCGTGGGTTGATCATTTCGACCCACCTTCTTATCAATACCTGCCTCGGAGAATAGTGTACGCCGAGGAAGTTTATCGGTGGACATGCGTAACACGTGTCCCAGCCTCCTTAACCCTACACCCAACATCAGGATAACATTGTAAAATTCAGTGCACTAAGACACAAGCCAATATTCCGAGATCTGTTATGATTTTATAGCTCACCCCTAGTCTACGAAAAGAACTTTATTTTGAAAATGATGCAAAAGTTTAAAGCGAGACTCGAACCCACGGGTGATTGGGACCCACGCTTTAGTACCGCGTGTGTTTGACCAGATGAACTACAAGGCCACACCGGAGGGATTTGGGATTTTTGCATGTGGATGGAACAATTTACTCTGCAAAATTACGGTAGCACACAGCAGCTGCCACAATGAGCTAGCTTTTAATTTGACCACCTACAGTAAGATATCCCTGTGGATATCCAAGTGCCAACCAATTGAATAAAAGGGGGTTTTGGGTAATGAGATGAGGTTTGGCAGATCCCGTAAAAACTGAAATGATCCAAGTGGTAAGATTCAATCAAAATATCATTGTTTTGTCCAGTGCCTGCTTGTTGACCCTTTGGTGACTTTGACTGTCCTATCGGGACTGAATAACAAGGAAATGTATCGGAAATGAGCAAAATCACTGACGATACGTGTAAATTGGGCATAATATTTCTCCACTTAGCCTTAAACAATTCATTTGCTACGTGCGTTGCTAATCAAACTATTTTCCTACGTCCTAGTCACCCTCTTAGCTGCACCATGTTACACGAGAGAGTGAAACATACCACACAGCTGCACTGACCGAGCCAGACAATTCTAAATGATAAGAGAAAATCGCGACGGTTTAAATTAGCCCTTTTCATGTCCTCACTCCACTGCGATCAAACATCATTCAACTGACTCATTTCTTCTCTCTTAGATTATGTGACGGCTGAAGTTTAGTTTATCCTTCTGAGCATGTTCCTCATCATTTTGGCCCTACTTTTCGACGATTTCCGACGAAATCAAAAATGTTCAGACTGTATCCCAAAACAGCCTGAATATGGTAACATTACATTCAACTTCCAAGAAGATCTATCGGCTGATTATTTGATTAGTCAGTGGTAGGTGATTTGTGCTGATCATCCATTGGTCTCTCATGCCGTCTCGAAACACAGTTGATCATTTGTTTTCTACCTGATAAAACTAATCCGTAGAGGACGTCCCCCGAGCCCCGACTAATGGCTAATCTCTTTGAAGAACAACCAGTTGGAAATTCATCACAGCTATTCAGCCGGTAAACCCAAAATAACAGAGCAATGTTCATGCTTGTCATAAATCATTATCAGTACTCGGTCGCCAGCCCACACAGAGAAGCAAACCCGAGGTGAGTGATTCTTAATTGAACACCCCGCCACAGGGCTATCCTGTTTGGCTCTTTCTCAAATGGCCAATCACCGTGCGAACGACGGGATTTGCCCTTGAAAATCAGTGACCAAAGTGCTCTGCTTCGTATAAGGGTGACATTAAACGGACTGTTCGGGACCTGTTCTGGCAGTAAGATTCTGAACTGGCAATAGTTTATTCAGGGGTTCGAATTCCAACGCGGATTCGGAAAATGTGCACAGCTGATGAACGCTGACGAGCACGTGCATTACTCTACTCTTCTGGGTTTACGGGTTGGATTGTTGTGCTGTAGTATGCAAGGACTAGTAATCCTCCTCCAAATGGGTGCAAGTTTTTGATAAGCAAAGCAAAAAACGGAAAACTTCATGATCCCAAAGCTCAGCAGGTATCTCAACAGGAACCCATACTTATTCGAACACCTTTACGGCTACCAAAGGCTTGCTCACTACAGAGCTGAATTTTGAAGTCGCGCTAGTTTCTCGAGATCAGTCAGTAATTTAGTCTGGGAACCAGAAGGTGAACAGTATTTGAGCAAGAAACGCTATTCGACAAAACATTTGGGTGTTCAATAATTGAGAAAAGAAAGCCATGTGCAGGAGAGCAATACCTCAAATTCGACACAGAATAGTACGGTGAAATCTCATCACACCATCCAGTTCTTCATAAAAATGACATTGCTGCACACTGTGTTGAACTTTATCATTAAAACTTTCAATCCTAAGAACTCGGCGAAAGCATGCACTTACAAATTTAACTGTTCATCTCTGCTATAATGGGAAGCGTAACCAGTGCTCCGATGGCCGACCACCGTATAGCCTTACAAATTCCCAGTACTTTGTACGTTAAAAACATGCCCGTTTCACTAGTCCAATAAAAAGCTGATGACTATTCAGTTCGAATTATAAGTATTTATGAAAGAGTTTATTACAAAACACCCAGTAGACCCAATCAACTACATGAACATATTTGCAATTACTCCAGTTCTAATCATCTAAATAGTCCCATTATGAGGCTATTGACACAAACTCATTCAACTGAAGACGTAAGTTCAAAGCCAGTCCTCAAGGGGACCCTGTCGGGACTATTTTGAATCCCCTTGTGCTGGATGGGGTTCCTCTTCAGCGCGCGGTTCACTCATTACAGTTTTGCTGACTGACCGTCGGTGATGCTTCCTGTTTAAACCCATTCCACACTTTGTTTAGCCACGTTTCTCGACCGGTTCAGCCACACTGATCATCATTCCAGTTCAGTGGCTATATATTCGATGTTGTTTGATGTGTCCAGCCAGCTGCTCGACACTAACCCTTACCTCACGAGAATGGCGCAATTCTTGAAAAGATCAAGAGACGAGAGATCATCTCTTACAGAGTAACTCATTGTTGGTACGCCAGTGTACTAGCCAAGGCATGGCTCATTTGGGCTCTGGTCTCTACACCTAACCATGTCCTACGACCTCTCTAAACAAGGAACGGGTGAGCATTTTAGACCTCTAGGTACCTGTACATTCCCGATTTTTTCCATGATTCTCAACGTCTGTTGGTGCAACACTCCTTTGTTGTACCGACTTTTTAGTGTAAAACAAACACACACCTTTTTGAACATCACCACCGAGCAATACAAAAGGGCAGTCAGTAGATCTTCCATTCTGGCACGACCTCATCTTCCGATTTGGTGTCATGAAATTACATCGGTCGGAACTAACTGTGAGAAACAAAACATTTTAGAATCTTCCACGGCGTCACTTGGCACTTCGCTCAACACCATCCTGTTATGTTCAACGAATGGTTGTCAAACCGAACTGAATTGAAGATATTGGCGGACATCGGCTCTTTGGCGCTCAATTCCTAATCACAAGGATGGCGAATAACTGTGAGTTTGTGTCGTACCTTAAGTTTCATTTTAATTTCCAATGTGTATTCCCTTTTGGCCTTTTATCTCAACATGCTCCTCCGCCTATCTTAATTTGATAGTGTCGTCTTAGATATGGTTGAAATTAATTTAGTGTACCATACAGACTGAGTATTACGCTACAAAATTGGTGACACTAGCTTTCATTCTTTTGGTCCAAATTCCACACCATTCACCATGTCTGACTCGGAATCTGTTGACATCCACGCGGTTGCTCTCAAACTGCCCGTTTTCTCCCCGACCAACCCTCGAGTGTGGTTTCGACAAATAGAAGCCGTATTTACCACTGGACGTATAACCATCGAGCGTGTTAAATACTCTCACGTTGTCCACGCGCTTCCCTTTGACATCGCCGTCGACGTGGAAGATCTCCTCGATCCCATTCCATCAGAAGTTCCTTTCACGAAGCTTAAGGAGGCAGTCATTCAGCGTACCGGAAAATTAGCCGGAAAAATGCTCCTTTAGCTGTTCCTGTCGGTGGAGCTTGGAGACCAAACCCCGTCCCAGCTTATGCGCCACATGCGGTCGCTACTGGCTGGACGTCAAATGGACAACGCCATTTTCCGGGGTATATGGGTCGATAAACTACCTCTCCCGATGCAGCAGGCCTTGTCAATGCTGGAGGACACTATTCCTCTTGACAAAGTTGCGCAACGCGCCGATAGAATAATGGAACGCTACCCGCCTGGTAGACCCCCTGTTCACATGACATCGTCTGCCGACACCAATCCGACACACAAATCCGCTATGACATTACCAGCACCCGTCCCAGATCGCCGTGGCGATGGTTCTCGCAGTCCTGATTCCCCGTCTCATCACTCTCATATCGATAAGGACATTACGGACCTGAAAGAAACCGTTCGCATGCTGTGCAATCAGGTTGGCGCAGTGTGCAACGCATTAACTACTCGTTGACCTGTGTCAGCCGAAACACCTCGTCGACCTAGATCACGGTCCAGAAATAGTCAGTTACAAACCTGGTGTTAGTACAACCACTCATTCGGCTCCCAGGCATGCAGCTGTGTTCCCCCATGTTCATTCCACACTTTCACTTCACAGTCGAACGACCAGGCCAGCCAGTAACGGCGACGACTACGGCTGGCTCTCCACATGAAAGTTGCCTATATTATATCGTTGACCGATCCAGCGAACTTCGATTCCTCATCGATACTGGCTCCGATATCAGTGTAATCCCCTCACCCAAACATCATCGCCTCAAACCATCTCAGTTCACACAGCAAGCAGCAAATACAACAACTATTGCCACATTCGGCCAACGGTCCATCACTTTTGATTTAGGCCTCCGACGATCTTTTCAATGGGTTTTCATCCAGGCAGATGGCCAGACTCCCATTATCGGTAGTACTCTATAGACCCCACCAAACAATATGTAGAGTAAAAAACAATAATAAATTTGAACTTTAACATTTTACTCAAGAACACCATTTGATATTTATTGATCAGTTTGTCTAAAAAATTTTATTCATGCACCCATTTACGAATTCACCTAAAACACTCAGGAATAATCGATCGACTTGCTTAGGGAAAATTACTGTTTACCTCAAATACTGTGTCCGTGAAATTCTTCTGAATAAATTATTCCACTTGTAAAAGGCAGCAAGTCTATTTGGCTTTTTTTGTCACAGATATGTGACATGATCAAGAAGCTGTGTCGCCGAGAGAGGAATCACTTACTTCGATCGGTTTTCTCCTTTGTTCCACACTTAATCCCTGTTTTGCCGCCTCGTCTTGTCTGGCCAAAGATTCTAAATGATTACGGTATTTGGTCAAAGCATATCGAAAATGAGCCAACTGTATAATGGGATCTCGAAGGGTAGCCATATTTTTGTAAATGGCACGGTCAAACTTCCGGGTAAATAGCAACAGTTGAGCCAGTCGGTCATCCAACGCAAATGGATCTGGATTGACGTTCACAACTGTGTTAGGTCGCATTGGAACGGCATCCATGGCGTTTGACGCTGTTCTCAGTCTTCTTCTGACGGATGGTAAATGATAATAATAAATCCAAAATTGAAATCCAGTCATCAAAATGATCACGTATGAAATGAGGTCCCGAAAATTCAACAAACTACGAAGCTCACACAAAAATACCCCAGGAATCTTGTTTCCTCTCGGCCGATATAGATATAAAGTGATTAACAGGCAACTGATCGCACGGATCGAGAGTAAGCCACACATCATCGAAGAGTTGATCAGAACAAGACGACTCGTGCGTAGCATACAGCGCATCACTTCGCATACTTCATCAACTGACGCAGCTAACTGATTATTCGGTTGTAAACTGGTATATATGTGTTTTATAGAATTTTTCAAAATTTTCTGCTTACTGACAAGGATTCGGATAGCATAAAATGTGAAAAATATTTGCACTAACCCATGTCCGAATAAAGCCCGATGAATTTCTGATATCATTATGATTGTTTTGGGATACGTGGCCGATGTTCCACAATAAAGTTGACCTTCCACGAGAAATAGACCGTTGACGTACAAATCGGGCAAAGCAAATGCCATAGCCAGTACGAACAATACAAAAACCAGTCCGACTGAAGCTGTTGGGGGAATTTGGCCGGAAAATTTCAGATATAACGCTTGGTTCATGGCTTCCATGCAGAAAACGTTTGTCATAAAACTGATGACCCAAGTGCTGATGAATTGTGTGGCTCGACAACTCCAAAAGTTATACGTGTGTGTACAATATCCATGTAAACTGTGCCAGGGCAATCCGATACACAAGCCCAAATATTGTATTCCAATCAGTGCGAGAAACATGAAATTGGCCACAATTGTTGTTATGCCATAAATAGTCTGTCTTGCATGCCTAACAATACCGTAAATCAGAAGGACAAATAGTACGACTTCAGAAGTGATTACCAATGCAGCAGTAGGATAGAATAGCACTCCGTTAACAAACCCCATAAAACCGAGAAAACGGCAGTGAGTAATTACACCCGGTCGATATAGTGCATATAAGTCACAATCAGAATACATTTCATCATTATCTAATGCAATAGGTTTGGACATGAGAACCACGGAGTGAATAGAAAGGTGAGTGAGATTTTCAAACAAGATCCTCAATTCAATCAATCACGGTTGATCGTTCGAAAGCCCCGTGACACCAGTCCAGGAATAAATAAGTTTTTAAAACTGACAAATGTGCTGGTCTTGTGTAATGCAGCTCTAAATTAACTGAATATGAGTAATTTATTAAATATGGTCCTAAAGCGACTAGGCTTTCTCGGTGAGCGGCAGCCATGAGTGATATTCGGTTCTTCCAAAAAATCGTCTTCCTTGAAACCGGGGGAAATATTCTATGTGGTACATTTTCTTACATGGACAACTTTTCACAAATTAGATGTCCATTATAGATCCCCATTAATCATAAATGGTTCTCTTGTGATATTGTGAACAAACAAAACGATTTGTTTATTTAAATATTTATTCACGTTTCTTTCTATCATCAGTAGCCTATGCTTTTGTCGTTGTCTTCTTTGGTCTGATAAAAGTCAACACGAAGAAACATTCCAGTTGTTTTCCCAATCCAGTTCCGTTCAGCTCAACAATTAACCTCGCACTCCTTTGCCATAGTTTCGGTTGCCGTCTAGTGGCATTGTCCAAGTGAGGGCAAAAAGAATCTTTTCCCGTGTCATGGACTAGCAACCTCAACCAACCTTTCGAATGTTACCTGCTTCGGAGAACAGAATATGCCGACGAAGTCTGTCAGTAGGCATGTGTAACACATGTTCCAGACATCTTAACCCGCCTTGATTCATAGCTGGTGTACGCGTCTGCTCACCGGTCCCAATGATCTTACACCTAACCACAGTATAGCTGACACTTTGCTCCCACCATATCGGAGCAATGATACGGAGAGTTCGATGCTCAAAAGCTGATGGTCTTCGCCTATCTTCTACCCTAAGTGGTCACCTTTAGCAGCCTCGTAGAAGAACAGGACCTAACCGCCGTAGTGTACACTTTATCCTTGACGGAAAATCGGATATCACGCCGACGCCGCAAACGGCTGGGATTGGCAAAAGTCAAACGTGCCTTCTGTATGGGCGACAACAATTCATTCGATATCAGTCCACATGATGAGATGATACTGCCCAGACGAGGTTTGGTGTAGCCCCAACCCAGTCCCGCGGTAGCATTCTACACTTTAAAGGTGCAAAACGCAAACCAATCATTAAAGACTGCAGCTAACTGCGGGGATGCCTCAAAGCTATTCCGTCTAATCCGTACCGCATCCGGCAACCCTCCTTCGAGATCCTACCGAGCTGCTCATTCCTCAGGAGGCCAAACAGACGAACAGTTGGCCGTACACATGGACTGTCTACCGGACCGTCCCATGGCATGCTCTGTGAACCCAATCCCAAAAATCCAAAGCGAGGTCTATGACGGTCACAACAACCCACCAAATTTAGATGATACCGTCGATGTAATATTCAAACGAAAGAACTGGATTTCCTCTAGGGAAGATTATATTGCTCCGGAGATACACAAATCACGTTTCTCGACACTGCTTGAGCCAATGAACACCCTGTTTTGCTCAATCTGGGAAAAGGAACTATTCCCAGCTGGCTGGGGGACTTCAATTTGGCTCCCTCTTCCAAAGAAAGGTGGTAGGACCATGTGCGCAAACTACCGTGGCATCATTTTGTTCGACTTGGCCTCCAAAATATTTTCCGTGCTTCTGTTGAACCGCTTCTCAGCTGTGCGGGACGAGCGAACACGCCCTAATCAAAGAGGTTTCTGCCGTGGTAGAAGGTGCGCGAACTAAATATTCACCCTCCACCGAGTATTAGAACCTCGATACAAGTCTCAACCGACTGCAGTTTGTTTTATAGATTTTTGGGCTGCCTTTGACTGAGTTGACAGAGAATCATTATGGACTACACTACAAGTGGATGGAATGCCCCAGAAGCTTCTCAGTCTCATGAAATCGTACTACACAAATACCCGCGCGAGAATACGCATCTAAGGAGGGGAATCCAGCTAGTTCTCCCTCAATTCCGGTGTTAGACAAGGCTGTCCCCTGTCGCCAGTGATGTTCAACTGCACCATCGATGGGACGACGCTTCAGGCACCCACCGACTACCTTGGTATTCAGCTGAGCACCGACGCTTATATCGCTGATCTAGAATTCGCAGACGATATCGAAAGTCTTGAAGACAGCCCAGAGGCCTTACAGCCCGTTCTGAATCGCGTAGAATCCTTTACAAAACACATGCGGTGACAGATTAAAGCTTGGAAGATCAAGATTCTTTCGACATGCTCTGCACAGACTATTATCCCGATATACAGGTAGTGTCGACTGCGATGTATACAGGTGTCCGATATGCACATTTTTTTGCCCGTTCACGACAGCACTACCGCGGAACCATATAACATAAAGCTCATCATAACTATCAAATAGTGGTGACTTTTTGTGACAATTACCCTTGTGTTCTGCTTACATGCGGTGCATAGCTACGCTCAAAATTCAGAAAAACCAAATTCTTGTTACTACCAGGCGGTCACAAATATGACGAAATATGAGCCTCTGAGGAAAATTGGGGCAACATTATTTTACATTGAATTAGGCCAAACGGTATTCAGAACACGGCATTAAACATGTGATCTATCTTTATTCTTCCGGACTTTTCAGTCTTATCGGCAAAGAGCTCACCAAGTATGTGACGAAGTAATTCTTTATCCTAAGCACCATCGCATTTTGCACTTTCGACTCCAGTGGCCAGTGTGTAGGTAATAATCTGACCCTTCTCTTTAGAATTGGTAAATTTTTACGGCTACTTTTAAATCTGCGCCATTAGAGAGCAGTTGCATGAACTGGACTCTGAAGTTGCGCACACATTTACAAGACTTGCAGTGAATAATTAACAGACCAATCAATCCGCACGACTTTATTCACAAACCTCTCGTGAACCAGAGAATGAAGCCTTATCCTGAAAAATTATTACCTACCCAGGTAACTTCCTTCTGTTGAATTCCGGGACCATTTTAGTCACAACGGTGAAGATTTCTCCAACATTCGAGGCCACTCATATTGAAGTCCACCAGCAAAGCTAAATGTGTTTTATTCCGATCTTAATCCATAATGGTGGTTTATGTGATAAGTCAGCTTTTGGTGGGATAACTTTTCTGGGATATTCGTACACCGAACGACGTTTTTCTGAGCCTTCTATAGCTCATCATATACCAGACACTCGTACGATAAACGAACCCGCCGCCAAAAATGACAGGCCTCGTGATTTGAATCCTCTTATGAAATTTATACGTGCCCTCACTTGTTGATCTTGTATTGCAGCCTTCATGTTGGGTGATACAAATCGCATTGAAAATAATCGCTACCTTATACCCAACAGGCATGAAAGAGACTGGGGATATTCTTGCTATGGGCTAGCGACAGAAATTGCCGGCATTGTCTTTTTGATCGTAATGCACACAATTTGGTCGCATTCATTCGATTTCCTAGTTCTTCTACGCCTGAAAAGTGCTCTTGGGGGTGGTTTTTCTTTGATTTATCTGATAATTGATGCTCCTGTTCGCAATAAAATACTGATCAAGATACAGTAAGAATGATTCAGAATTATAGATCTTTGCAATTCATCTTTGATCCTCTTCAAGGAGATGTCGCGTGGATTCAGTTCCAGTGGATCTTTTCATTGCTGTCGCGGTCACAATGTAGGTAACTGACGAAGTGCGCTCAGATGACCTTGAAGAAAAAGCTCAAACTGATACGAACTGGAATTTTCTTTTTCCAGTAAGTTTGGCTTTCATGATTAAAAAAGCATGTTGAGAACACATATGTCGTGAAATCTCCAGCTAATAAAATAATCCGTTTTAACTTTATAATATAGGCACAACCATCAAAAATATATTGGCCTAAAATAGGCTTCTACCAAATTATTCAGCTAGTGTCCCTATTTACATATTGCCTAGGTTAGTTAATGTCGTCCTGTTGATCAGTTTAATTATATTTCCATATCTTGCTAATAGTTAGCTTACCTTGATCACAGCGTTCTATTCGGACCATCAAAGCCACACGCATTTAACTACTGACAGAGCAGCGAAGAACCAACGTAAATGAGAGGAAACCTTGAATAAACTAATATCATTACCCCATGGCCCGTTATATCTTAATTAAGTCACGAAGCTCAAAATATAGACTGATTTATTGGTCACTGTGTACACCATCTGTACGTGAACTGCGGGTAAATCGAGCACACCTCGGCGTTCAAATTTCTGCGCTCCACGATTCTCCAAAACTTATAGGCCAAAGACGAAGTCAAGTTGCGCATTGAAAGTGCCAGGATTGTCTAGCTTCAGCTTCGTAATGCACTCTGAGCGAGCAGCGAAATCCACCTCCGGACCAAAGCCCGCTTCTTCTAGATCGTTATCCTTCCCATACTGACCTGCGGTTGCGAGACGTGGTCACTACGCATCGAGGACATCAGAAAGCTAGAAGTGTTTGACCACTGGTATCAGCAACGGATACTGAAAGTGACTTGGCGCAACATGCTTTCAAACGAGCCAATAAGACAACGGGGCTTTGATATCGAAAAGTTGTTAGTGTTCCTCGAAAGCCGATGATTGAAATGGTTTGGACATGTCCTACAACATCCGAACACCGAGGTCCGAAGACAGTGCCTCGCTCCTGTTCCATCTGTAGAATAGCGCCGTCACTCTCGAGGACAGCTAAGTCATGGGCCAACAACAACGTCAAGTCGGACGCTGGGCGATTAGGATTCCGGTCTGTCTACGGTGTTCGCGACTGAAAGCAGAAATGGATCGCTCTGTGCTCATGTTTCGTATCCAGTCGTCGCTCATAGGCAGGTGCCATTCGGGACATCCATGATGCCGGCTCATCCTCTCGCAGCAGCTAGCCGCATAAAAGTAAGGTTAGAAAAGGCGTTGTTCTGTACTGTTTTATATCATGTCATAGAATGTACTTTCCTCACGGTGATCAGTTGTATCTTGATAAACAATAAAAAAGGCAAGCGAATGATTCAAACATTGTAACTCACAACGAGCTCTGTTATGAAAGCAAATAAAAAGCAGAAAAGTTGTTGTACAAATAGAATCCAGAAGATTTTAGTCAAGATTGAATCGAGGGCCTTGACTTGAATGAACAATGGAAAAAGTACCCAAAAAATCTAATATCATGGGTCTTAAAAAATCGTGTTTGCTAACCTATTCCATGCTCGTAAGTTGCCGAACGAAGGAATGAGAGAAACTTTAGTGATAATGAGGAGTCATTTAGGGGGTAAAATATGGCAAATTTGGATTAAACGTCATGGGTGACCAACTTAAAATGATGATCTTTAGTTTGGGTCACAGAATAGTCTAGTTTCTCTGATTTGAAAAAAGAATAGGTTAGATTTATTTATCGTTGATCGAAAATGGAAAAACTATTTTTGAGACCCGTGACAGCAGTGACTGCAGACGGTTTGATGGAGTTTATTCTGACCAGCGGCGTATTGATTCTGATCACCACCGGGTCAAAGCGGGGGTGGGGGTGGGGGGAGGCAGAAAATAGAGGATATTGAAGAACCAATTCAGTACTTCAACAAAGGTTTAGAGTAGAGTCTAACTTAATGGGAAAACTGTACACAGTGCACGATTTGTAGGGGAAACTTTCGAAAACCAAGTGGATCAGAAACAACATGTAGAACCCCATTACCTAAGTACTTAAAACGATAACCTGGACGAAAATTCCCTAGTTTATGTCCAAAAAGAAGAAAGGCAAATTATTGACGCCCCGTGAAATGAAATTATCTATCCGGATTATTGAAGACTTGGTACCTAGGCAAGTGTGTTGAAGTTCAAGTTCAAGTTATCAGTGGCTTTACTGCCCCCGACTGGGTGGATTTTCAGCATTTATACCATATCTGTGGGCATAAAAAATAAAAAGTCGGGAACTACGTACAAGTTATGGTAATTTTTACTCAAACAAACAGTTCCGTAATTCCTTGTTGACCTCCATTGGATCATGAAGCGGACGAGCATGAAACGGCAAAGCAGAATTGTGGCACGCAGAAATGCGAGCAAACGAAAATTTGAACTTTGGGCACGTACGTGATGTAGACAGAGATTTTGAAATTTCGTCGTCGTGGTGTCCGTCTTAGACAGTCACGGGGTCGGTCGATCGATTCCCATTCAAATTCTACGTATCCTAGCTCCCGTACAGTTTTCTGTTTACGGTCAATAGTACAGTGCTATCCCATTGCCAGTCTGCTCATCATAGAACACCACAGCTGTGTAGAGAATGACGTGCATCTGAAAGTATGTTAGAAGCAAACTGACCGCAAACATTGAAGGGTCAATCATTGACACTATCAGCTGGTGTATCTATGGGTATGCACAGCATTTAGAAATGTGTTTTATGGATCTTATTATCAAGTTAACATCCTCCTTCAATAGGCCGGGGAAAATAACGAGAGTAGTACAACCAGTGTGACAGGGGACATGCAGTTACAAATCTAAAAATTAACTGATTTGTGGCGAAAAGTAATCTTAGACGGAGAGAGAAAAATGACGAATTTCTAACTTTACGAAATGTCTGTTAAGCATGCATGGACCATGAAAGATTATGGGATAGTGTGATAGTAGTGATGTTTGACCGCTGGTGGTATTGGCATGGATTCATTGTTCACAGACGGGAGAGGAAACCCGTTAGTGAGGGCTCTATGCGGTTCATCGGAAAGTAAGGGAGATAGAACATCCCAGCATTTAGAAGCATCTAGTACAAAGGAGTGGGATGAGGACCAGTTATCAACTTCGTTTGGTTTGATCTGAATTTGTGAAGTTCCTTTGGGTGTGGGTAATTCACAACCTACAACTACATCGTCGGTGTGTTTCTAGCCAGTGAATGTCGATGGGATTGGAAGTTGTTTAATGTACAAAGAAAATAAAAAGGAGGAAAGATTGCACCTTAAAATACATCAGAGTCAACTGGAAGAGAAGAGGACTTTTGGCCGTTGAAACAAGTGAAATGTCTTCGATCAGTGAAGTAGTCTGAAATCAGCCTGCAGACATTTGAGTCAACACCACTTACAGAGAGCATACTGAGCAATAGTGATCGATCAAGGCAGCCTTAATCTGAAAGCTATTCTGAATATTCCTGCACTTCCTGTTTAATATCGAAGCTATCGAGTGGACTTGGCAGGCCAAGTCGTCAAGTGTGAAGCGCGGAGACTGATAACCAAACTGGTGTGTATCTTCACCAGTAGACCCCATGGTAATCCACTGTAATAAAAGCCTCTCAAACAATGTGAGCATCTTTAATGTCTGAAAAATACCCATTGCGTCATACAGAAGTCCAAATCGGCGAAACAATTGTTTTTCAGTAGTTCATGCTCAAGCCATTTACTGATTACATAGTAGACATTAGACAAAAGATCATGAACATAGACATGGAATTAACACCAATCATGGGCAGAGGTTCGTCAGTCAAATTATCCTTATCATGTGATTGGTTTATCTAGTTGATGCCCTCTATGTAAGTCGAACGGCACGACAGCTATCAACTCGGATTAAAGAGCATCATTCGCGCTGGCTGAGTCGAGGACAAAGTGGACCGATAAATAGCGCATACTTAGCGCATTTGGTTGACACTGGACATCAGGTGAATCCGGACGCTGCTTTCAAAGTTCTTTATCGTGTTCTCCCAAACAAATACAAAGGTGTTCAGTTGCGCACTCTAGCGATAGCCCAGGCAATCGGAATAAGGAAGTTGACCCCCGACCTGTGCGCCCAAATGCGTTTGGTCCGAGCACTCCAACTCCCGTGGCCCAAGAATGACCAAGGCCGCATGAATCTACCGTCCAGTTACTTAGAGGGAGTCAGCTAGATAAACCAATCACATGATAAGGATAATTTGACTGACAAACTCTGCCCATGATTGGTGTTAATTCCATGTCTATGTTCATGATCTTTTGTCTAATGTCTACTGTGTAATCTGTAAATGGCTTGAGCATGAACTACTGAAAAACAATTGTTTCGCCCATTTGAACTTCTAATTTGAGCATCACCGGGTTCTTTTCTGGGGACAGGTCTTATCCTGGCGAGTCTCCAAATGTGAAGGATTTTTTTCCGCATACTGAAGATATTGGTTAGTGGAACCGAAATGGCGTCAGCATACTCGTTGTGTACAACAGGGGATAGTTCATTTGGACCAGGAGCTTTGTTTATCTCCACTTTGCACAGTTGTTGGAGGGCCATGGAGGGTTCGATAGTTAGTGGCTGATATGAGTTGTTAAAGACGGGTACAGAGGTACACTGAGACGCAAAGCTACAATCAGAGTTGAGTTTTTCAACAGCATCGTTTTCTTTTTTGTTTCGTGAGCTACTGTCACATAGGTGTTTTATGGCTTTCCACGTGCTACAACAACTGACGTTTTCTAAGATGGTATCCACGTTAAACTTATTCAGGCGTTTAACTTCAGATTTGATCAAGTTGAGGATTTTTTTCACTTATGTTGTCTGACCATGTTTGTAAGCATGTTCTATCTTTCTTCGCAACTGTTTAGGTGCTGGTGAATAATATCAATCAGTTTGGACGTAGACAATTTCAAATGGACAATAATGATTGGAGCAAAATTTACGGTGATGAATGACTCGTTCACAGAAGACGGAATGGTTGGGGGGTTGAAAACGAGGAAAAATTGGTTGAGGTAACCAGGGTCCTTAATTTGACCAGTTTGTCGAGAGAACAACTTCACAGATTCACTGTTCTGAATGGTCTTCTTAACGTAGTGTACCGGTTGGTCCTACCATACAATGTCGGGCATATTTTCAAGACACACTAATTAGAGCTGATCAGGGGTGCACTTTTTCGAACACTGAGCAACAGGGATCTGTTTTTCAAAACTAAATCTAGTTGTGCGGCTTGTATGATGCGAAGACATACTAAATTTATCAAGCCGCACTTGGGGAGAAAAGTAGCTTCGAGCTTGGTAAAGTTATTGAAAAATATACAAAGCGATTCACTCTTTTGTGTACTTATGGAGGTTTGGTTCTACCCAATAGGAAATCTATGGTCCACCCGTTACAGTTGCGGAGAATCAGAAGAATTTTTAGGGGGCAAAGTACGCGTAACAACGACGGGGTTCGAAGACTTAGCAGTTGTTCCGCAGCCAACCACTAACCCCGGTGAGAAGACTTTCCAGGATAGAAACCACCTCAATTTAACAGCAAAAGCAGAACAGAATGATACCTGACTCAAAGAGTGACTGAACACATTCCCAAATGGCTTTTGTACTCGGTGACTCATTTGGACCCCACAAAACAAATTTCGGCAAGAAACCCAACATCGGCTATCGCCAGGCATCTACTTTCAACAGGTCATCGAGATGACCTGACCGGGTCATTCAAAGTACGATTACGCAACAGAAATGCAAGACTGCTGGCGTTCAGCGAAGCTACGTTGATCGAGACAGAAAACACCCCTCTTTGTGCGCAGAAACAATCATTGCAGACAACTTGTCTTCCCTGGCGTTGGCCACAAACACAAAACGAATGGCCATATTCTTTCTAATAAACACTTTTCTCATTTTCCCTCTGTGTATCCCATGTACCCTATCATATATAAACTGAAATGTTTCACGTACGCGATCGACAAGGGTGAACGAAAAGCTTGCATCTCGTAATACCTGTACTCTTTCCGTTCTTATTAAAAAGCAGATGGTTTATATGGGATACAAGGGTTAGTGTTATCAGCCATCGCACCACAAACTAATTGGTTCAAGCTGGCATTGGATAGGGTTTATTCTGATTGGTTAATTGTTGACACGGCCAGCCACCACTTGCAGGGGAATCCTTTCTCTCTCTCCGTTATCCTGTCTTTCGTGGTTCCGTTCGCCCAAACCTTGACCTGGATTTTGGACAGGTGTTGACGTGCTGACTGCTTACGAGAGTTGGAAAACTCTGACCGACGAGTCAACTCCGTCCATCTTAGCCATAGACCAGGAAAATTCAGGAGACATGTATACCGGAGAGATGATTCCAGACATGGAACATCAATAGAAACAAGTATATCCGATAGTGCTATCACCGATTTTCTCCTGGCATTGTTCCGCATATTCCAGATAACAGTTGAACTTTTTATTTATTATCTTCCAGTTTTCAAATTGCTGTTTTTGTCCCAATTTCGCACCGAATGAAATCGCGTATGGCCTGCAGGTTTCTAATGAGGGAGGAAAATACGAGGTTGGGCTGTTAAAGAGAACCGAAAAAGGAAAACATACAGTAGGAATGAAAAATTCGTTTCCAAACACAAGACGCACAATATTCCACATGGAACCACCGGAATGTTCATCCCTTTAATTTGATACGTAATTGTTCACGAACAACTTGTCGTGTCATACAGTGTTCTCTTTACCTGCAAATATTACCAAAATTTACCGATTTCGTAGTAGTTAAAAACAACCTACTCATGATCAACCGAATCATCATCATCATCATCGTCACCAACAGAATTAACCTTGGCGTGAATCGATGGCTTGCGAGCTTCTATGACCCAGAAAGCTATACAGGATGGCTTCCTTGAGCCGGAAATGCAATTCTGCTTGATAGGTCAACGTATTGAAGCTCGACGAAGTCCATTCTCTTGGCCCTCCAGGTTGGGGGTCGATTTGAGCTGCCAACCCAGTCGGTAAAATCAGTGGAAAAATAATTGATCCAAGCAAATGAGCTTCCACTAAGCAATCCCGCTGCCTTGTGGATAGGTTCTTGTTAGAACTAAAGGCTTTGGATGAGGACCCTAATCGTTCTCCTACTTTGCAGCTGCACATTCTAGCAGTACCCGTCCAGTATCTCCGATAAACTGCACGAATAGAAAGAATTCCATACTGCATCGGTCGTCGCGCGGGATAATCGGGGCCGCCCTGCCCATTGCATCGAGCAGGGTGGGTAGTGATAAGTGGGCTACTGCTTAGAGTTCCCTTTCTTCCATTCAACCTTTGTCTTCTGTCCCTAACCATCCCTCTTTGCCCCCTCTATTCACTCACAAAGCTCCCACTGGCAACACGTTGGATACTCGCAACGATTCACTGTCAAATGGTGTCGGGAATAATCTTCTATCTTGTAACTCACATTTTCTCAAGCCTCGTCAGCCTCTGAATCTTGGCTCCTTCAACGTGCGTACACTCATGCAGGCCAGTCAGCAGGCGTGCCTAGTCCTCACAATAGATTCTTCGAAGATTGATGTATGCTGCTTAAGTGGAACGTTTATCCAGGATTCGAGCAGTGTGATTCAGCTAACTTCTCCTGGCATCTCATCTAGGTATTTTCTGGTCACTTCAGGAGATGAAGCAGCTAGAGTTGTGGGTCAACGTGGTGTGGGAATAGTCTTGACTGGCAGTGCCTTGGCTATCTTTTTAGACTGGTTACCGGTTAAAAGTCGTTCATGTGTTGTATGACTCCACGGATCAGTTGGCATTCGGAAGGATAGTTGTGTTAAGCGCAATTTGTTTGTAATCACCGCATACGCCCCAAAGGACTGCTGTTCTGACATGCAGAAGGATGAGGTCTATGATGAACTCATCATTCTCGTTTGTAGGAGCATAGACTCTGATATTGTAGTGCTAGCCGGTGTTTTTAATGCACAAGAGCATCAGAAGCTTGTTTAGATGGATGTTGTGCCTTATCCGCTGAGCGTACAGATAACGGGGATAGGCTTCTCCAGTTTTTGCAGGCGGTCGGTTATTCTTGTCTAGTAGCTCGCGTAGCACAGCGACCTGGCGCTCTAACTCTAAAGGTACTCTAAGCCAGATTGATCATATTGTCGTAAGCTACCGGTGGCGTAGTTCTGTTCACGACTGTAGATCTCACTGGTCCACCTACGTGGAGTCGGACCCTACATTAGTTTTAATCCGACTATCTCTTCATCTCCGTGGTCATCGACGCAAACCAAATACCCGATTTGCAGGACAATGTTTGTCTGATCCACTAGTTTGCACCTCTTATGAACAGAAATTAGCACGCGAGCTAGGATCTACGACGAAAGGTAATGTAGATGAGCACTGGGCCCATATCGAGGGGCCAATGCTCACGGCACCTGTGGTCCTACATCTGAAGTCCATCAAAAATACTGGATCTCTCAAGAGTCACTGAGTCTAGTGGAAAAAAAAACATCAGCTCTCGAACAGTAAGGAGATGAATAAGATACGAAGAATTCTGCAAAATCAATTTACGAAAGGCCTTAAGAATGATGGCGAACATTGGTGGGTCAAAGTAGACGAAAAAATGGAAGTAGCAGCCGCTTCAAGTAACAGTCAAAAACTGTTCAAAATTATTCGTGACACCAGTGGACGGCGAATCCCGGTCAGTGAAACGATATTCAACAGATGTGGAGAGCCTATTCATGGCCAAGGGCAGTGCTGGACGGTAGAGACGAATATTTCAAGGAGCAGTTCAGCTGGCCTTGCACTAATGTAGTTACTCCGACGTTCACAGTTGCGGTCCCTTGCGGAGTATTACTTGAGTCTCCGTTGTAAATAGAATTGGAGTCATGTATTCGATTACTGAGGAGATTCAAAGCGACCGGTCCCGACGAACTTCTTCCAGTTCTTTTTCAAAATGGGTGGAGGTGAAATGATGAAATCACTTGCCATGTAGATCAGTGTCGTTTGGATAGGGGACTGTATTCCACTGTCATGGAGTGAGTCATTGATTGTACCCATCCTCAAGAAGGGAATACGCAATGACAGTAGCAATCATAGTGGGATTAGCCTTATTTCAATAGTCACCAAAGTGTTACTCTCCATTTCGCTGCGCCTTCTGAGACCAGCTCGCGAGAGGAACACTCGTGAATATCAGGCCGGATTCCGCCCAGGTCGAGGATGCATTGACCGCATTTTTACTCTTTGCCAATTAAATGGGAAGCTTCAATCGCACCGTGGAGCTGTAATAATGGTTTTCCTCTACTTGAACGAAGCCTTCGATTCAATTGACTGAACAGCGTTATTCCGTGCTTGTTCGGAGGCACGCAACACAAGCAACATGCACTAGATAAACTCGCGAGCGCTGTAACTCCTTTCGGAATGCGCTTTGCACCTCGTGAGTGTAAAGTGACGTTGTAAGATTGAACGTCAACAGTTCCGAGGTTGATGCTCGAAGGCAAGGTTTTACCAATTTTCGGCCTCTTCACTTACCTCAGCAGCAGCTTGACGACGGATGGAAGCAAGGTAATAGAAATGAGTATGCGTACACCCTAGGCACGAGTGGCGAACGCTGGACTGAAGTACGTGTGATGCCGACTTGATATTGCACTGAAGTTGGAAGGTCGTGTATACTGTGCCGCGGTACATTCAGTTTTGTTGTATGGTTGCGAAACTTGGAGTCTGCGTGCTGAAGATATTCGTCGTCTTGAGGTTTTCGACCACTGATGTTTGCGTAGTATCGCTAGGATTGGCTGGAATAGCCGAGTGAGCAATGCTGAAGTCAGAAATCGAGTATTGGGTACTAGTTCAGAGAATATTCCATCACAGAATGTCCTGTCTAGTAGACTTCGTTGGTTAGGGCACGTGTTACGAGCCGAGCCAAGCCGAGCTACAACCAGCAGCTCCAGTCCGAAGATCAGTACGACAGGCGAGCCAAATTGACGAGAAACTCTTGAAGGAGGAAGGTTGTGGTGATTCAGCATCTGTTACACTCGATACGACCTTGTACAGCTTCGTAACCACGTGCACGGATGAGCCTCAACCAGTCAGGATCACCGCAGACGATTCCGACAAAAGCACCCTGTGACTGATCATCTTTGAGTCTACCAATTAAATTCCCTAATTAAACATATTTATACAAACCCACTCTGCAATACAACTAACGTGCTACTTCGCGGCCTTGATCTTCTTGCTACTTCCGTTCGCGTAGTTCTGGGTGGGGGCAATTTCAATACGAACTATCAATGCAGTTCATTACGATTATTACAATTGGCGTCGCGTCATGGAGCTGCCCAGTATTGAACAGCTGAACCTGAATGATAGTGCATCTGGAATTGAAGACTGGATTGAGCTTTTCGAGTTATGGTATGCCATACGAAAGGATATTAAGAAGGAGAACCAGACTGCATTCTTCTTGAGAGCTGGCGGCCGTTCATTGCACTCGCTGATGAAAAACTTTGCATATCCGAAAGCCCCTGCTGCAGTTCCGTCCGACGAGTTGAAGGCTCTACTGCTAGGCGACGTGGTTCCGGTCAATTTTCAGGCTACCAAATGTGCCAAATTTCATTCTCTGGTTCGTGGTCCCAACATAAAGTTCCGTGAATTCATCCTAACACTTCAGGCACAGGCTGCTATGTGTAATTTTGGTGATCAGTTGGAGATCCAGTTGCGTGACCGCCTCATTGCCAGCATAGATCATCCGCAGTTGCAAAAAAAGTTAGTGCTGAAGCCCGACCTTACGTTCTCCGAAGCTCGGTCAACCTGCGAACAATTCGATGACGTAGCCGATGCGACGGTTGTACGTTCCGTAGTGCACTACCAACACGTTCTTCCATGTAAACCCGTCTTCACAAAGAAGACGCCTCAACCGAAGCCTGCTAACAAAATGATTCCTGAACGCGAACCAGTACAGTCGAATCGTTGCTTTTCGTATGACGACTTTCACCTATGTTCCACCTGCCGCGTTCCTAATGGGATATGCCATTCTTGTGAAAATCTTGGTCACATTCGCAAGATACGCCGTCAATCCAAGTGCAGCTTGGCAAGAGCAACCCGTGAAGATCCGAAAACTGATGATAGTCCGGTATACACGCTGAAGATTTCGAGTGTTTCAAACCAATTCCTGTACAAATCAGTCTAGTTCCAATGCGGCTTGAGACATCAGTTCATTGTAGATACCGGGAGCTGTGAATCCATTATTCCGAAATCAGTGTTTGATTTGATTCAGCCCAGTGTACCCACGCACCCCACTGCTGTGCGCATTCACGGTTTTGCTGGAGATAAACTTCGACTGCTGGGTGAGACTACACTATTGGTTGGGTTGGAGAGTGACTATATTCTGGTACGATTCTTGTTTTCCGTAGACAGTCTATCGATTCTGGGCTTAAAGGCCCTGCGTGCCTTGGAGGAATCGGTAACCCTGAAGACGACATCCGACAATCCGGTGAATCAGCTTGTTATTCCGCAGTTGATTGCACAATGCTCGAACAACAAAGGTGGCATGGAGGTCGAGCCCGCGAAGTTGGAAGCGGATGGTGATCCGGTATTCCTGAAACGTCGAATGTTGCCGCAAAGCCAGAGGGAGGGAGTTCTGAAGGAGCTTACCATAATGGAGTATAACGGTGTCACAGTGCGTGTGACTTCATCCGTTTGGGCCACCCCAACTGTGGTGGCAATGAAGAATGACAGACAGACACCTCGCATTTGTGGTGATTACCGATAGACCCTGAATCCTCGACTATCGAAATGAGCGGCGGCTACGGTGGAACCTGAGGACTTCATGAAATACATGCTCGGTAGCAAGTTATTCTCAAAAATCGATCTGGCTGATGCGTACTTGCAAATTCCGCTGCTCGTGGAGTCCAAACCACTGACGACTATTAACACTCCATGGGGCATGTTCCAACACAACTTCTTGCCGTTTGGTCTGCACTTGTCGTCCGGAATATTCCAAGCCGCAATAGACGAGGTGACCCATGATATCGAGGGATGATGGCATATCAAAGTGATGTGCTCATTTTCGGATCCACGAAGGATAAACATGACCACAGGCTGCTGGAGAGGTTCGTGGAAAGAAGTGTATCTACCAAAGCTCTTAAGTGCAGATTCGGCGTCACCGAATTAGATTTCCTCCGTTTCACTGTCAATGCAAACGGATACCGACCCAATCCAGATCATTTCAAACCCCTGGTTGGCATCGAGTCACTGAAGAATCAGGCGCACTTACGATCAGTTCTTAGGTGCCTGCAATACTACTCCAGGTTCATTCCGAACTTTGCAACAAAAGCCCAACCATTGTTTCTAGCTCAGTCATCCCATGTGTGGCAGTGGAAAGAACAGTGTGAACAGATACTGCACAGTCTTATTCAAAATATCATCTACCGACCGATACTAGTCCCATTTGCACCATCTAAGCGGACCATGCTGATAGCTGAAGCCTCCGAAGTCGGGATGGGAGCAGTTCTGGAACAAGATGGATGTCCAATCATCTGCACCTCGCGTCTTCTCAATACTGTAGAGGTGGGTTATTCCCAGACGCAGAAGGAAGCTTCAGTCGTTTCCTGGGCCGTACGCCGACTACACAAGTACCTTTTTGGAGTGAATTTCACAATTGTCACCGACCACCAGGCCCTTCATTTCCTGTATAACCCGGATAAATCCGTCACCAAATCCACGGCTGCTATGATTCAGCTTTGGAACATTGCTCTGGCAGCCTACAATCATGACATCCTGCATCGACCGACAAGACAATCCCGCCGGCGGACTTCCTGTCCCGATACTCACGATTACCAGCAGCGGACCAATGCCATTTAATTTCGCCGGCTGCGCCTGTGTCGAGGGAAGAACTGAACAAGCAGACAAAAAAATACTACTCCTCTGTGATTTCGGCGATCACAAAGGGATGGCAGCCAGAGAAGTAGCGGAAGTTTCCTCAGTTCTTCGCACTGCGAGAGGAATTCACTATCCAACCCGACGGTATACTTTGTCGAGGTGACCGTCTTGTCATCCCACCTACATTGCGCAAGTCAGTTTTGGATGAACTGCACAAAGACCACTTGGGTGCGGATAAAATGACGTCGCTGGCTTGACAGATGTATTGGTGGCTGGAAGTGGATGCGGATATTTGCACTACGGCAAAGAACTGTGATGCGTATCTGCATAAAGTCCAGTCGAGGCCAAACAACTTGAATCCATGGCCCGAAAGCTACATTCCATGGCAGAGAGTTCATGTGAACTTCTGTGGCCCACTCTCGAACCGGTATCACGCCCTTGTACTGATCGACTCCTACTCTAAATGGCCAGAAGTGTTCCTGACGAGCTCACCAACCCCCTTGTTCGTAATCCAGGTGTTACGGAAGTGCTTCAGCCGAGAATCCCACAGGTATCAGTCACCTATAACGGATCACAATTCGGTGCTGCAGAGCTGATATACTGGCTTGACAGAGACGGGTGTCGGCATCTACGTACGGCACCACGCCTCCCAGACGAACAAAGGTACCATTCCTAATCTTTTCCCTCTATTGTGATTTTTTGTCGTTTTTTTAATCGTGACACTTTCTTCGGAAGAAACGAACACTGGCACAAGCTATCATTTCTAAGAGATCTCCCTTAGTCTTCTCGGTGAGAGGTTGTGCAGTAAAGCCGCATTCATTTTTGGTAATCACGATGTTTATTGCCATCTCATGTATAAACTTTGTTTTATCACTCCGATCCAAGCTGTACCTGGTCCTCCCCGATCGTTTCTCGTTCTGCACTCTTCGCCGTGCAGGTTCGTGCAAACATATCTGTGGTTCGGTTTTGATTTTTCTGACTGCTAGCGAAGCATCATTCGATTCGTGAGTGTAGTTATCTGCCGAGTCCGTACGCCATTCGCCCCGTTAGCACTGAGCGCTATATCGTCGTCGACCGAATTATCATCGTGTTCGGAATCATCGTGATAACCTTTATCATCATCCTATCAAGAGTTATAGAATAATGTCAGAAAAAAGCAGTGCGTTATTTACCGAGCATACAAATGAATGGAGGACTAATTATCCCATACGAGCAGAGATCAGATTGACCTGTGAATAGAACAAAACAGACCTTTTACCCAGCTGTTTTACGGTGCCGGAATTATTTTATCCGAAGTATTTGTATTGTTTTATTTTTCTTATCTCTAGGATAAAATCCTACCTTTTAAACAGAATCAAAATAGAACATTCAGGTGTTTGATTAAATTAATTTCGCCGGAAAAACCTCCTGCATTTCACCTAATCATTATTGAATTGTTCAATGTGATGACTTTCCCTTATCTCCTATTGAAGAAATAAATGAGGTGACGGGTACTTAAATAAAGCAGAGAAGCACGAACAAAACTAGTGTTTCAAAACAATTTTTGTTTGAGAAATTAAAAATAGAACTAAGTTGTGCTTTCGAACGGATTGACTCCCTCCTCGCCCCTGGTCATCTCAGCTGAGATTTTCAACTGGTTGGCAAACTGAATTAGGCAGCACTGTGGCAAAACGACAAAGTCAGATCTGAACGTTTCTTCTCAATCGCTCAATAGCAACCGTCCAGTATACTCTGTTAGTTGAGTGTGCATTGAACATTGTGTTTGGGACTGAAAAACTGCTCCATTTAATTCAGCAGTAATCTATTATGTTGAATGATAGGCTATTTTTCGTTCGAAACTTTCCAGTGAATTTAAATACAACCTACATCCGGCAATATAGAATACCATTCCGGCTGAATTCTAGCCAGTGGATTTGAGCTTGGCTCTGTGCTCCTTCGTGTGGAACATCGAACTATTTCTACCCCACAGAGGGGATGTTGATCAACTCTAGTTGCAAGATGCGTTAGAAATATGGGTTTTTTCTTGATCAATTTCACAGTAATAAGGGTAAATTAACTGTTGTTGTTCTACCGGAAACGAGCCAGATTCACGTTGACCTCAAAATGAGCAAGATTAATGGTCGTACGAGAATCACTATCGTAGCCGTAGCGGACGATCAAACAGACGAAACATTGCGAAGTCAGAAGATGGAACTTTCGTGCTCAGCTCCTTAGTCAGTTCGTGAAAAAGCGTTGTGGACCGCTTCCTCCAACGTTTCTGTCCCATTCCCCGGATTCAGCGCATTCGACCTTACCAAACAGCTAGAAAGTAGGACAACGGAACGATGGGTAGCAAGGGAGAGTATAAGATGAATGGGACAGATTGATACAACTGCAGTTGCAAAATTATTTGTAAGGAATATCCGGCTGAATATACCGAACAATAATGCGGATGTGTAAGCCTTCCGACAGGACAACCCTAGAGAAACCAGTGCGGGTCTCAGCGATCACTCTTCACCTCATAGACTAAGGACACGGTATGGACTACAACAACACCAAAATCCTTCCGTTTTTGATCCAAACATGCACTGAGCCCTTGTATGCCGAAACCTTGGCAGTTAGCACCCACTGTGCTTGTGTCAACCGAAATGACGGGGAAGAACTTCTCGGAATTAGGACCACACTGACGAACAGGCGTTTCAAAGGGGACAATACTAGTCCACCTCGTCTCTACTAACTCTGATGATGGAAGCAGGTGTGACTGGAAGGCGCTCAATCCCATCACTGAACGAATTACCACACACACACACACACACACACACACACACACACACACACACCGTTGGACAGCCATTGACTTGGATGTGATTCCATGGAGATTTCCGACTGTAAATCTGTCTTGGAAAGGTTACCCGCAGTAGCCAAAACGTACGGCAATTTTAATTTTTCTGCCAACAGTGCTGTGTTATTGACATTATAATTTTCTCTAATAAAAGTAGGAATTTAGTTAACGCCGGTAATGATGTTAGAACACGGCAGCTAAAAGAAAACCATCATTCAATCGCAAAACCCTGTTATTTCTCACGTGGGTAGACGGAAATGGTGGAAAAACTCGGCGGGAGTAAGTTATACCGTGAATTTCGTCTTATCAGCGAGAAGAAGGAAAAAATGACCACCAAAATGTTTAGATGGTAACAGATCCACCCAAAATTGATCTGTTCATCCGATGTTATTTACTTTCATCTAGTTTCTCATAAAGTGTAGCACACCCGTGTTCGGTCAATCAGTATCACAAAGCAAAAAAGACACGTTCTTGATTGATCGTACCACAAATACGAGAGAGAGAGAGAGACGGTTGAGGAACGCAGTGTAAACAGAGCAAGGTAGTAGTGAAAAATCATGACACCGCTCCATTGAAACAATCGAAGCTTCTTTAAATCAGAGCAAATACCTATGTTTTCAACGTTTACCGTAAAGTGAGAGAGAACCAAGTGCAGTTCGGAAAGCATCACGACTATGTGTCGTGTAATGTATAATACGTAAATTTATAACGGGAAGTACTAAATACATTTTCGTTGAAATAGCTTGTAATTATTCGGAGTTTTAGTTATTATGACTAACCTTCCTCAAAGCAGACTGACAATCGACGGAGCTATGATGCGATCACGATTGAAGGGTTTTAGAATAATGCAGTCGTTTTTATCAGACTAGCCACAATAGTTGTTTATTTCTCAATTTAACACAAGCTCCTCACAATTTGCGTGAATAATATAAAAGGGTAAGGTAACAAGAGCCTCTTTAGTGAGCTTTAGTCATGTCAATACGTATGGCTACCTTCCAGCATAACCACCTCTAGCCTCGGTCCAAGGATGGACCTTTATCACGAGTATAAGCTTTGTGTGTGTCAACCCACCTAGTCCAACACCCGGTGATTCGATTCATATCAAATATGTTTGGAGTACAGTGAACTACTTTCATGTTTGTGTTATGTTTTCTATGACTCACCACTCAACCGTATCATGGTCCACAAAAGCCCTTTATAAACTCGAGAGCCATGAGGCCAAATATGGGTCTCTCTTGGGTCCCTCATGGAATAGAAGTAGGTGGAGAAATCCTCGGTTGAAACCTCTAGTACATATCCAAACAATCTTGTTGTATTCAGCCGCTTGCAATGCACCTGACCAGTACTCCGATACTGCTTTTCAGTATGACTTTTCTGCCGTACCACTCCTGACGTCCTTTTTGGTGCGTCACGCTAGGTACGTTTTCTTGGAATAAGGACTCTAAAGCAATATTTTGATACGCGTCTGGCGAACGACCTGAGATCACGTGGTCTTTTCGTACAGTGTACATATTTCTGCATTACCTAGCATCTCCACATTCATTGAGCACTAGATACGGAGTAGCAATATCTCTTGTCTCTACCATATAAGGCAAATGTTGTTCACAGAATGATTTATCCTCAACAACCAACGCGTCAGTCAGAACCAGAAACGGTCCACATGACATGAAGGCGTTCGACAGGCAGCTTTTCCTAGGGAATCATTGGAGCAAATCATCCCATGATAAATTTAGTTACATTACATCTCCTACTCTAACTTAGCTCCTCAATTATGGGTGGTGAAGCTTCGTCATTCAATGTCAGTGATCACCTTATTGTTTAAAATTCAGACAAGAACAGCACTGTTGGGATTGATCATCACAGTGTGACTTCACTGAGTCCCATCGGAGACTGAGACCCTACGCCTCAGCTTGTGAGTCACTCACATGATGGGGCCTTTCTTCGAACTAGAAACACTATCTCCCCTCGCATCACCTTTCAACGTTAAAAGATGAATCCTTCACTGTGTATGATCAGTAGTTATCTTGTCGTCACTTATTGGTGAACACTATACTCTGTTGTTTGGTGACCATTATCCAAACTAATTCCATCTGACCGAAAATAACGTCGTATCATTGATAGGTGATAATAAAAAAATGCAGTGAATGGTCGTTAATCCTGTAAGATCCCACTATAAGATATTACACAGAGATCGGACTGTAAGCGTAATATTGGAAGCCATGGAAACCTTGCACACCTGGTTGTTTTGGAAATCGTCCGTCTCATGAATCCACCAAGCTGCCTGTTCGGGGTCAGTGCTGAATAAAAGCCTCCGATCTGTTGGTTCTGATAGGAAATAGTTCATTAGGAATAGAACCCGGTCAAATAAAGACCACTTTCAAGTCGAATAAAAAACACAGGTTTCGGGGTCCGTCGGCTGTGCGAACGGAGATCCAGCCCCCATTTGTTGTTGTTTCCCTTTTTTGATTCCCACGTTGTTGATTCCTCAATCTGTCTCCAGATTCTTCACTAAGGTACGCACCGCAATGACTGTTTGTTTAATCGCATCAGTGTGACCTCATCCTCCCCTAATTGTCAGTTCCGTTGTCTTTGAGGATCCCGTTAAATTTGAACAATTATCGAACCATTTGCCCAGGTCTCGTGGCTTGATCCCATAATTCATAAATGTCGAGTGTTGCCTACTCTCATTGAATTCCTCTTCGTTCTTGACTGGATTCTCTTTGATGTAACTAGTATGTTATTGTATGTGGATGAAAGTACAGAATTTCCCCGGAAACACACAGGCGGTTTCGCGGTCGTTGCAGCCGTTCAGGTATGCGTACCCGGTACTCTGCGCGTAAATCGACTAGCTCAATACGGAAGCTACACATAGAGTGGCGAAAGAGTCCGTTTGGGTGATCAATAATCGCTTGGACGCAACAGAGGTCGGCTATAACCAGTTACTCTAGAGAATAGATTGAGAAATTAGCATTAAAAAGATTATTGTGCACATCTGGATCGGTTCGTATCTATCAGCTGACTAAATACGGATCATAATACTCTCAACGTTTGTTTCGTCCAACCCGCCTAAGATCTAAACAAGACTAAAGATCGATTGTTCGGATGAAAGCAGCCAGGATTCCTTCCCCCTTCGGCTGTCCGCTGCCTTCCACAATCGCCCTCATGGGTTCAGAAGCGGTTTCGAAAACACGTCATCCATCCTGGCCCATTTGCTGTCAGTCAACAGGTCCTAAAACGCGTCAAGATTAAAGCATTTAACAGGGGATGCTATTTTTCATTGAGCATGCACATAAATCTGGGAAACACTATGGGTGTGACAATTAATTTCCACTATAACCCTACTTTGCTTAATCTTACGTGTATGGAATCATTTTTTGAGTCCACGTAGTATAAATAAAAACCTGTTTTCCGTGAGACTTCTATGATACTTTGTAGGATTTGCTACTGGCGCGCCCAGCGTATCTTGTAGATAATGGTAAGACTACTATCATTATCCTCATCCGAAAGCTCAAAACCGCGAGATGAAATTAAAGCTGCCACCTTCCGCTACCAGGCAGATGCTGTAGCAGCTGAGATCCTGAGGAACGGTCGATCGGGAGTGAATAACGCAAGTGAGTGTCCTGCAAAGAGCCGGTTCCGTTTCACCTCTTGGTGTTGAATTTTGGGGTGAGAAAATTAAAAGTGGATTTTCCATTTCCAAGATAATGTTCATTTTTGATCGAAGGTCATATTTCGTGTCTGGACCATTAAAGGTTCATATTTTATTGCAGAAATGTCAGATGAATCAGTTTTTCTACTTCGCTTCCAAGTGTTTTCAATAGTCAATGGAAAAAACCCCCGATGAAAATCTTCCACAGCATCCATGGTTAACACAGTTACCATTGTTCCATCATTCTTCAGGGTATTGAAAAGACAAAAACTCCAATTTGCTAGCCTTCCAGACACCAGCACGAAATGAATCACAACTTCGGTCTCCAACATAAGCAGTAGAAAAAGTAAGACAGATTACGAACACAAATTATTTGGGATATACAATTCATCCGTTTTAAGTAAGATAAAAAAGAGTGAGGAGGCAAATGACTGACAAACAAAAAAATCAACGTGATGAAGATGATGATGAAGAAGATGATGATTCGGATGATGATGATGATTCGGATGATGATGATGATTCGGATGATGATGATGATGATTCGGATGATGATGATGATGATGATGATGATGATGATGATGATGATGATGATGATGATGATGATGATGATGATGATGATGATGATGATGATGATGATGATGATGATGATGATGATGATGATGATGATGATGATGATGATGATTCGGATGATGATGATGATTCGGATGATGATGATGATTCGGATGATGATGATGATGATGATGATGATGATGATGATGATGATGATGATGATGATGATGATGATGATGATAATGATGATGATGATGATGATGATGATGATGATGATGATGATGATGATGATGATGATGATGATGATGATGATGATGATGATGATGATGATGATGATGATGATGATGATGATGATGATGATGATGATGATGATGATGATGATGATGATGATGATGATGATTCGGGTGATGATTCGGATGATGATGATGATGATGATGATGATGATGATGATGATGATGATGATGATGATGATGATGATGATGATGATGATGATGATGATGATGATGATGATGATGATGATGATGATGTTGAGGATGATGATGATGATGATGATGATGATGATGATGATGGTGATGATGATGATGATGATGATGATGATGATGATGATGATGATGATGATGATGATGATGATGATGATGATGATGATGATGATGATGATGATGAATTCCTCAAGTTTTATGCTCTCAGTGTTTCACTGCTAGCCGTGGAAAAGCATGTCATTCAATGATGTTCTTTGTAAGTGATCTTTTGCGATCAAAATTTAGGTTTGCATTTCATTTGCTGTTTTGTTTGAATAACTTATGTGAATAAACTCGAATGAACGGTTGTTTGACGATTACCATGACAAAAGCAGTCGTGATACGAACTCCTTTTATGTACAATGACCAGGTTGGACTTTCCCGGTAACCGCAGCCCCGGAAAATTGGATCATTCGAATTTCGAGTTTGTTTAATTACGCAGAGCGCGTTGCCCGGCTCAACTCCATGGCCATCTTCGAGTGGAAGACGTGTGGTGGAATGTGTGGCTGATTTAACAACATGGATCGTGAGATTCATTGGTAAGTGTTCCGTCTTTCGGGTGAATTGTCTATATTCTCATCTTAGTTACTGTGCCCTGGAAGTACATTCAAGACGGTAAATGCCGTGGAAATTAACAAAGACATTAGGCTTGTCTAAATCCATCTGTTAGAGCGACCCAGTCATGGGATGGACTATATACAATGTTCCAACTTCAGTTTTCATTCTTCACCCTATCCGATCCACTAAGTCATCTCCGTCAAAAGGTTTTGGCCGTCCCATGTGATACGATGAATTCGTGGACAGACTGCAGTCTTGCACTTTCAATTGTTCGTACACATAGCTGAGCATGAAGAGTGGTTAAAATTAATTTTGCTCATATTTATTAGCTTGAAACTGTGCAAGTTTGAATAGCCACCCAACCAACGAATACACGATGAAGTGGTACGTGTTTACACTTTCCGTGCGTCTATCGTGTCATTGTGGTGTTTGAAAGAATAGTCAAGTGTTGAATTTCAACACACGCGCATTTTGCACTAGAATCCATTTTTTCAAGTGGTTTAAAATTTCGGTGTGCTGCTCATGTTTACAGTCGGTCTGATCGATTTTTACACCCTGCAACGCTAGTGTGCACAAAAACGCACCTAAGTGTCATGACAACTACTTGGTTTCAAAGTGACTGCCATACTTATTTTATGGGTATGATTACCTCAGAACGCAGATGCCCATGTCAAAGCTTATAGATGAAAAGGTTAGTAGTGGGAGAATTGACTTTTTCACTGACGTTTTGAATGAGGGTAATTAATGCTGATTCTCATAAACAGCTCTAACGAGATTGTGCAAAGTGATCGCCTTAAACATTCATTCCACATTCAACAATAATTATTTGTCCTTAGTAGTAGAGTTACATTGTACCTGTATTGATCCATCCAGCAGTATCAACGCTCAACTCAGGAGTGAAAATCATGGAACCATTTCACGTAAGGCATACCAAGACAGAACGAGTTTCGGAATGTATCAAAAAAATGATGCTCCATGTGGTACTTTAAACGACGTCATATTTTCTCGTTCATTTCATATAAACCGTAAATCTCCTACTTTACAACTCGACCAAGTAGACAGGGCTCTGTAGGTTGTTTATAAAGTAGTACATTCGTTTTTACTTACACCTCTGATAAACGCCCACTATAGGTGTTGACTGGTGTGTACGCGACTAATCGCTAACTACCAAGTTTACGACACAACAGCGCAGCTTCCGGTAGAGAGTAACTCACTGTCTTCCAGATCGTTACCACACCTGACCCACTGGGACACTAAGTGGTTATCCACTCCAAGTCTCAGGGCCGGGTTGCCTGTTATCCCTAATAGTGCGGTGGGCTTTTGTGGCTATGGAGTATACCCCTTTCCACTGCACTCATGAGTAAGCATGTTATGATAATAACGTAGCCTTCACAAGAAAATAAAGTTGATAGCCGACTCAGATAGCCCAGTGGTAAGTTATTTGACTCACAATCATTCATGCGCACTTCTGCTAGTGATGCACAGTATCAGATGAATAGATATTCTCCGATTTTGTCCTATATGTAGTAAACAGTCGTCTATTGTTCCAACCTTCAGAATTCGCTAAAATCAGACATCCGTTTTGTTTGCTGAGGACCAGATAGTCATTTATCATCTCATACACAGAAGCTATCGACTTCAACCTTTAAAGACCTCTGACATTCAAATTTGTTTGGCCCCAAAAAGCTAGATGAAGCCAACACACGGTACAGCCTTTCTGATCCATCAACGGCGAGCTGAGCTTGGATACTGCTTGACGAATAGTTCGACGAACTACTCAAAACTTCTGCCACGGATACTATTCTGATAGCCAAGTTTGGTAGGTTAGCTGTTATGACTTTGTTGCACTTCGTCACCCACGGTGAACGCATTCTTCATAGGACACGACCCTTGTGTGAGTAACAAGTTTTTAACGTCCAGGTTCACTTCCGGGGCTAGAGATTACCGTGGAGCAAGTTTTTCAATTAACTGGTCACACTCCACACTCTGCGCGTTCCGATCAAATGCCTAACTGGACAGGATGACTGTACACTGTGCTACTGATTCCCAATAAGACAAATGGTACTCCTGTGTAGTCCTTGTACGGAGGAGTAGGCTACATGTTACTTGAAGTGATATACAGCATGAATGATAACAATAATGTGCACTGAAGCGAAACGGAATGTGTTGAAGTTGAACGGACAGAACACTGTGAGAGAATAGAAGAAGTACATGTACGGTACTCTCCAGCAAAAGGAGTAGTCTATTATCTTTGATAGTATGTCTTTGATGCAGATGAGATGTATATTTGCAACCTAATCATCTGAGTGTACTGTGAAGTGGCGTGGCTGCTGCGTGGAGCGTCTCAGAGATCACCACACTCCCGTGCGTTATCAATGGTGATGCAAGTACGTTTTCACGTTGATCGTCTATCGAAATGTATCGCTTGCGTAACTGCACCGGCTATACGCGTTGGAACGTACAAAATGACCATGGCGAACAAACCTACCATAACTAGTACAGTTACATAGAGTAAAATGTATATTCAAAAGGATACTGACCATTTCAAGAAAACGGAAAGCCTTCATTGTACGTAAGACCCTACAGGGAGGTACTCCATGATAGGAGTCAATCCTTGAGTGGGAAGTGCCCTGTTAACACTCAAAGACAGTGGCGTAAGGGTATTATATCATGTGTTGTATGGGTTCAGTGAATTGCTGAGAGCCTGGAGGTTAGGGACTCGACTGAAAATCTTTCACTCCGGGTCTAAGTTGTCGTTGGGGTTTTGTGAAAGTGCACTACTGATAATTCCTAACAAGGATGGAACAGCCGAATTGTTGTTCCATGCTTTGCAATGGTGAGTTGAGCCTTCACACTGATTAACGAGTCATGTTATGGAAACTCTCATCTCCTACTGCTCACACTCAGGTAATTTATGAATCACGTGTAACTAGGAATGCGGTTAGAAAAGAAAACAAACAACTAATGCGAAGTAGGAAGCGATTAGGCTTTCTAATCATCCGTCGTAACCTCATAAAGCGAAAGAATAGGCAATTGAAAACGAGTTTGTTAACTATGGCTTTGAATACGGACATTTTTGAGCTATCTGTTGTTTAGGGGGATCTGTCGTAAATATGTGAATTTTCTTTATAGGTCAGATAGTTAGTAGTATGGATCTCACCAGTACGATTGTTATTCGTGTATATTTTTTCATCACTCCATTGTTATTTTGCAAACTTAGAAGCATTCAGAACTACTCTAACGTGAGTCACACAATACCATTAGACACGTTAGCGACCACTGAAGGTATACAGAAGGAACTGATCTCACAGTGTTTACCTTTCTGTCTTACCTGTTCACGTGCACTACCGGATCTAACTGTTTCATTTTCGGTGTAAATTAACTTTATCAGTACGAGTAGTAAGGGATTTCATTGAATTGTGAACTGATTCTTCATACTACTGATGGCTTTGCAGATGCGTTATTTGTTTCAACCCTTCTTGTATTCATTTCGCCATACCTGTGGGGCACTTTCAATAAGTAGTATGTAGCTTCGTGGACAACGTTTCTCGGGAGCATACGACCGGTATCGCGGTTACTGCGGCTCATCAGGTATGCGCACTCGGTGCCCCTTTGCACACCCATCCTCATACTTGTGATTCACTCTTGAGCTCTTCACAAAAGAACTTCCCCCCAAACTACTGTCACAGAACTTGGATTACTGTGAACCAATAGAGCTTCACGTCAGGGGCAAATCAGTCGACCATGGGCTGCCCTAGGTACATGAGGATCAACCACGGAGAGAAAGCAGCCTGGTGTCCGAAGATCCACAGGAGGCCAAATAACTGACTGACCGCAATATCTGCTAATCCGAAGAAGTAAGAATAAACAACATTACTTGCTTGTTTATGTCAAAGCGTATGCGGTCAACACTTGTCTATAAACTCTGTAAAACCCATAATAAATTACCCTATTCTTGTTCGAGGAATCCCTGATCGTACTTGAAATTCACAATTCAACCTACATTTCTTCAGGCAGCTAGAAACTGAGCGAATTGAAAAGTCTAAGAGACATGACAGAATGAATAATGGTTTGCAAATGCCAACCTTAATCTAAACTGCAGAGACAAAAATTTATGCTATCCATTTGTTTATTCCATTGGATGAAATTTTGAATGCTTTCTCTGATATTCTGCAGTTGTATTGTCATTCTGGGGTCTCACTGTCAATGTATTAAATCTTCACATGTATCCGTTTTTCCGGCCCTCATAAACTTTACCTTATTTTTGGGCAATATAACCAAATGGTCATATTGCATTTATGATGATTTTACTGTGTTCTGGGGATAGACTGATTGAAAATATGATTGTCAGGATATAGGCTGACTCATCGGTAATAGATAGCTAGGTCTCGTAAGCAGTCAGCACGTCAACACCTGTCCAAAATCCAGGTCAAGGTGTGAACGAACGGAACCACGAACGACAGGATAACGGAGAGAGAAAGAAATCCCCTGCAAGTGGTGACTGGCCCCGTCAACAATTACCGAATCAGAATAAACCCTATCCAATTCCAGTTTGAACCAATTAGTTTGTGGTGCGATGGCTGATAACACTAACTCTTGTATCCTACATAAACTGCATGCTTTTTGCTACTAAAGTGAGATGGTTTGAATCCAGAACAGTCTTCTCACTGGAGTTAATACGAAGGAACAGAGCACCGATATTCAGCTCTGGTGGTCAAGTGGCTCTCATCGTGAACTTTGGACAATAGCGATCCGGGTTCGATCCCCGCCGCCTCCGGTCACTTTCCCACTTGGCAGCCTTTCACTGGCTGTGGAGCACTTCCCGAGTTGTCGTACATAGTTGTGTAGTAAATAAAAGAGGAAATAAAAGAACATCTAGTATTTAGCATTTGTCGCTTGTAAATCATCCGGTCTTCACAACGCTTTGTTATTTATATTTACGCTACTCGCTTTTAATGTCAGTAGTTAAATGGTGTTCGAAAAACACTCTTGCGGATGTGTGTTGTCAGTGCCGAAAGTTGGCCTCCCGTTAACTTGTTATCACACGTTACCCACTGAAATTTTAGGCTATCCTCTACTCTAGTCCTCATGGTCATGGTTGCTATTTCCCGAAACGGATTTTAACTCTAGAATCATAACAATGCTGTTGTCTGCTTCCAGAATGCGTTGACTGAAAAGGTCTCCACGACTAATTACCAGCGTCAGAAGACAACACAGCAGTGTGGTTACTTGGAAACATGTTGGTCATTTTATTAAATCCTGTAAATCATTGTACATGCCATCGTCTTTATATTACAATGCATGGGGAATTGTCGACCTACGATAGTAACAGTCTTCATCTGGAAATACGATAAATGAGGGTCGTCTTTTGGTCGAAAGTAAGCAAACATTTCTGCTGTTCGAGAAATCTTCAATGAGGTTACACTTGAAATACCCCCAAAAAACACGCTCTTAGTGAAGTTTTAAACGCGCAGATCAGGCGAAGATAACCTTCCTTCGTCCAATTTCTTTTGTATACGGGCTTTAAAATTGACTCGTTCTTTTGCATGTTCCAACTTTGGTTGGAATGCGGACCATCGGGGTTTCCGTTTCTTTGAGAGAAGTGAGTCACACTGGAAATCCATCTCCGATTTACGCAATACGCTTGGCCAGTCCATTGGGTCCACTTCGGCCGGGAACTCACCCGAATGAAGATAATCTTGACAATAGGTGTAACGTTTGTGTGGATTGAGCACCGTGATTAAAAGTTCCCATTTCGCGGACTCCGTACAGTTTAGCCTTTGTACACTATAAGTGAATGTTGAATCGCTCATTGTGGTCATCGACCGGAACATTTTAGTGAATGAAGTGGCACAAGTTCGATTTCGGGACGATATCGGCTGTCGACCGACGTAGTTCGTCCAAGGCCGCTTCAGTTCATCGGGCGCTGAAACCGGCTGGCCAGTATGTATGTGATTCGGATGCCCATCGGTGGCTTCTTTTTCATAAATAGCATCCCGACCTGTTGTGCTTCCACGGGAACAAACTTTGGAAGTCAGAATCGTAGGGATACCAAATTCATCCCGGAGAGCCTCAATCATATCAGTGGATGGAAAAAGGTCCGCACGAGCTATATCGATCAAGCTGTGACAAGTGTTTCGTATCATCTGAAGTCTCTCAACTGCACAATAGGCAAGTCGTGGAACAAGGTCACGTATGTGAAATAATGGTTGCCGAATTAATTCATTCATGTGGACCATCAGTTCAATCGGGGTCAGTGCCCAGTCCGCATGCCAATACAAATGCTCGGTGAACAAGAGCTCACTGTTGTACAATATTCGAACATGCTGATTCACATCATCTATTCCTCGACTTAGAAAACTCTCTATCAATTGCTCCAGTTTCCTGGATACTCCGGATTTTGTTGCTTCTAGAATTATGAAATCAAATTCACCGTCATTCAGATGAAATCCTGTCAGCAGGCCATCCTTGATACGAGCAGATATTTTCCCGTTACTTGAAGCCGAGTGTCCGGATGATGGAAATTCTGTTGTTTTTTGCGCATACTCAGATCCCTGGGTTTCACTGGTGTTTGTAGTTCCATTGGAGCTCTGGTCAAGCATAAAGTTATCCCCACTTGCATCGATCACAAACTTCTGAATTTCTTGTAGTAATTGGTTACAGTGATCTGAAAATAGAAACCTAACTTCCAGTAAATCACTTGCACACGCGTTGGCGGAAATGTTAAGAAACATAAGTGTGTGCTCGATACTTTGACAAAACTTGATGTGCGCAAAGAGTTTTGAGAATTTTAGGGATGAATTTTACTGGATTTTACGGAAGATGCGTGTGTGTGTGTGTGTGTGTGTGTGTGTGTGTGTGTGTGTGTGTTCTTCACACAGAATCGATCTGATACCGCCGACTGTTTTACTTCATGTTTGTACACGAGCACATTGGAAAGGACGGAAGCCGTAGCTACAAGTGCTCACAGTACTATCAACGAGAACTAACAGACATAAGGCTCGGAGTTAAATAATAAGAACACCCCTTCCCAATAGGTTTGGTGAGATACATCGTCCCTCGAGCTCAGTGGCCTTTAAGCAGCCAGTGGAATCCACAAATCGCTTGATCGGTTGTTCGTGTAAAAGCTAGGCTAAACTTCACTCACCAACGTCTACACTAAAAGATAAAAGTATTTCCTATAGGTCATTCAAAACGTGGTCACTCTTATTCTCCCTCTTCTGCTAGAAGAGTCCGTTTCTATGTTAATCAGTTCGCTTAGAGCTCTCTCTCAATTGGGAGTCGGGGACACCTATAGATTAAATGAGCTAGTCGACTGGACGGACAAGAGTGCCTGAGTGGATCGGATGGGCTGTTACAGTCGATTATTTAAACCATTCTTAAATCATCACATCATGGCAATACAAATCCGTATGATAAGTAAACAAGAAAATGTCAGTGTATAATCTGAAAAGGTAAAAACAATGGTTTATATCCTACACTGATAATACTGAAAGAGGAATCCAGTACTACTAAATTTGTTTTTTTCTGGTACCTAATACAGACTGGTGAGTTGAACATTTACTGCCCAAGGAACAAATGACCTAGTTGAATACAATTCATGAAGTGGAGCTCTGTAGAGAGAGGAATCACCCTGGTATTAGCACCATGATATATGTCTTCCTCTTGGCATACCAGTGGCTTCCAAATGTTGAATGTAATCGAAAGTGCAAGGGTGAGCCCGCCCTTTTTATCTGACCTGTAGGTGAAGCAAGAGGTTTCATCAGAAAACTTTGTTTTGCTTTGAGATTAAATGTATGGTGCCGGTGTTCTGGGTGACCAAGTATTATTACTAAACATTTGTGTGGATCCTAAGTTGGCAACGTTCATTTAGGCCCAGTTTGGCATGCGTTAAAATGTGTGATTACGAAACTGATGCCTTTTTTGTCCAACAAAGATGGTCCCGCCCTTACATCAAAACTAGGAAGCTACGTCAGCATTTGCAGGAAGACTTTCTTCAAATGGGGATGGGAGTACTTACTGCCGATACACAAATTTTTCCACAGCTGAGTGGTAAGTAGGATAAACAGCTGACCTCAGACATCTATCCAACTATTGCTTACGTTATCAACCATGTAAAGAATTCGAGCTGTGACTTTCAATCTGGATAAAGCTGCGGCACCAGGTTTCTCAGGCTTTGGTTTGTTGTGCACTTGTTGAATATGTATGAGAAAACCAATAGGTGGAACCTGCAGCAGTGCGAGAGATTTTCTATCAGTGTGTTGTTAGTTCGTATCTGGCTGGTTCGGTCAAATATGATGCCAACGATGTTACGCTTGTGGGCTACTGTCAGGCAACTTTCGAATTGCGTGTATTGTCCTGTTCATATTTCTTTACGACAAACGGATATTGAGATTGTTACATCCGCATTCCGGATTATTTATATGTCCGGAAAGTTGAGCTTGTTATTGTTTCGGTTGCTACTGTGAAGTGGATGTGTTCGGTGTAATTGGTTCGAGGAACTGGCTAGCTTTTGTGCTTGTCGTAAGTCGTCTGTTACAACAAAAATGTCATTAGTTTATCTTGCTTAAAACGTGGTTTCGGTGGATAGGTTCTTGAAGTGATATTTTCGGAAGACCATAAAGTTCAATGCCGTCACAGGAGCTGCTCATTATTAACATGTCGCTTTCCATATCATAACCTCACTAGATCTAATAAAAATGGATAGAGGGCTTAAATTTGCTCTGCATTCTTTCCCCGGCCTTTCATGCACTTGTTCATCAAATGTAACCAACATGCTCATTCCCTAGATAAGCAACGAATGCGTGTTCGTTCAATAAAAGCTTTGAAATGTAGATTGAAGTACGTGCACACTCGCCTTTGCTGTTCTCACAACCGCAGGTATTACATTTCTGAAAGCCACAAGTAGTTTATCCTAGTCCCATTTGACTGACTGGTCCGAAGTACTTTCCTTGAGCACTCCGCTCCCTCTCCTGATACATCATTGCTCAGATAGACCTTTTTGACTGCTAAAGATCACCGGGTCACCGTAAAGTCGAAGCTCTCATTCTGAATAGGACGTCTGCGCACTTTCAAGCCCGATAACCGTGGACGGTTGTGAGCAGGGTTGAGGTCATTGGTGGGTATGGATTAGTCCAGCGTTTACCATGTCACACTAAAATTAACTGCTATTCAGATTATTCTACAAATGCTTATTGATGCTCGTGTTCCGAAGGGCTTTCGAGATCAGACAGGATCCTATTAGTGAATATACTGTGTCCACTCCTATATTTAGTGTAATTCTGGGATAGTTAATACATAAGCTACTCAACTAGCTGCCTTCTATATATGCCATTTAGGTGATAATACTATAAGATAGCTCCCCATTCAAAACCACCAGAGCGAAAACCCGACATGTTCGTCTGGGATCTATCCGACAAACCAGCTGTTAAGCGTCCATCAATTATATTTCAGGTTACTTACACTTTGCTGCCAGTTTCTTTTTTATTACATGCTTGCAGATGAATACAGAGTCCCAAGTGCTCATTTTATCGGTAGGGATAACCGACAACCTGACTCTGAGACTTGGACTGGAGAACCGCATAAGACCGCAATAAATCAGTTGTGCTAACGGTCATGTGACATCAGTGATCAACCATGGTGGGATTCGAACCTCTGACCTCCATTGTAGTAGGTAAAAGTCCTGAAATACTCAACCACAACGGTCCACTATAGTGGGTTCTTTAAGTATCCATCCGGTGTGTGCTAAGAGTACGTACTTCTAGTATTCAGTTCAGCTTCGCCAACTTGCACAATGAATACGAAACGTTGAATACCACCGGTCTGGAGTTCCTCAAGTCTCTTCCAATTGTCAAGATTTGCATTCAGTTCAATACGTACAGACAAAGTGCACCCCGTGTCCACATAGCCCACATATTCCCGTCTTGTCTTCCTCGGATTCTCCGAGGCTGTTCGTCGCACTGTCTGCAAATCTATTGTGGTCGCACTTAACGGGGTCACACTATACGTGCAGTTCAGGACAGGCTGTTCAAGGATAATCATCTCCCGTAAATCCACGACCACTCGTCCGCTTGGATACTGATCAACAGTAAATGTGTCCTTCATTTCACCACTGGTGTCCAGTTTTGGTATGGTTTCTAGATTGGTTTGAACATAACCAAACTGATCATCGTTTGGCTCTGTGCCGTATGTTCCACTCCCGCATGTTCCTCCCTGTTGCTGTCGTAACTTCCAGTCGGACTTCGACGTACTCTGAATTGGTATACGATCGTAAACATCGACAACCAACGATCTGGATTGCAATAGCTCTCGAAATTTTCCCACTGGTAATAGTCCCATCAGAATGACCTGTATTATATGGGAAAAACATACGAGTGGCAATGTGTCATAAACTGCTTTGCACGATACAAATCTATCGAGTGGGCAAGACAATATTACTAATCGTTGGCAAGCAGTATAACAAGGAAGTTCAAACGAAACCAATTTTTGATACTTCGAATATACCGTCAATGGCGTGTGTACTTTTGATCAGTCAGACTGACATGAATAAAAAGGTTCTGTTTGGTTCTCACCAGATTGTACACGCTAGGTCATTCGTTCTCTCCCACCCGTCCAATTCACTTGGCTCAATCATTCCTTGGGAGGAAGTCAGCGGTGACCATGGGATTTTGCAATACTGTTAGTCCAGTATGCAATTTCGTAGCCAAGAACAGAACGAATGTAGAGCGTTTGACGTACAAAATTTTGACTTCATTCATTTCAAAATTTCACTTCAGTGACAGAAATCAATGCATCCAGATAGTGAGCATTACCAAGGGTGTCATATTTTTCTCAAGCAGTCTGAGGAACCTCCATAACTGAAAAGCTTTTATCCTCAAGCGTTGTGTATCGCTATCATCACACGAAACCATTGAGATTAGCTCTATTTGTGATGTGTGATTGAATCAGTCACGTGATGCTGTGAGGCTTTCTCATGTGCCTTGACCATTCGCTCGTGATTCACTCCCATCCCATTGGTCCACGCATCTGATACCTGTCTGTAGCACGTTCTGTATCATCCCCAATCACCTGTAACTCACTTTGTACAAGACTGATAATGACTGACAGCTTACCTTTGCTTAGACATTCTTGTTCTTGTGCCGATGCTTGGGCTTGACGTGCGTTGATTCTGGATACATGTTTCTCGTACGTAGGCTTTCACTCTGTCCACCGGAATGGACACAACAATTGGTAGACCATGATCACACCAATTCAGTTCGAACAATCACTAACCGTGGACTGGGCGCAGCAGTTCTGGTTGCTGTCTCTCAGCATGAACCATCCGACGAAACGGAATCGATCGGAATTACGATAAACTAAGACGAGAACTACATGGTATTAAATCGATGAAGACGATGCGCAAACACAACAGCGCCACTGGCAGCAGCACCTTACCATATCGGTCAATGTATCTAGCCCCTGTGTAAGTACATTTCTTGGACTCTATCCAGGAAGGCTAACACACCCTACAAGGCTAAGTCCAGTGGTTAGGCTTTCTGTTACTCATCTTTAAAGCATGAATTTGAATGAAATCTTGTCCCGTCATCGTTGGTAATCTTGCACTCTGGACTGAGAATGAAGGCGGTGTTATAAACTAACTGATATTGTAATCTTTTTCTATGATGTACCGTAGAACTGTTCCGCTCAACATCTTGAAAACATCATTAGCATATTCTTACAAAATCAATTTGTTGAGGCGGAGTACATCGTAGGTCTTGCATACATGTGATCACCTAGGTAACCCCTGTTCAACAACTCCTAGTGCTCCTCGTCAGGTAGAAAATAACGATTTAGCAATAGTGAAAGAAAAAAGAGCATATTTTTGACTAAACAGCGCTGCATTTGCGAGCGTGAAAGAAAACGTCCAAACGCTCAAGCGTGTCCGATTTGAGCCGCGTCTTCAACAACAAAATGACAGCGAAAACAACCTTCGTCACGTGATTATCTGGTTCTGATACGGTCTTAGAAGAAAACACACTTTACTGGCTGTACGCTGCGCCCAAGTCAACGTGCTACTTGAAGGTGAACTGTTCTGGCGACTTGTCCGTTTGCTCTAGGACATTGATCTCAAGGACGAAATCATGAATAGTTGATAGTTAGAAGGTCAAAATGAAAAAAATACTCAGCGTATCGATTAAGTTAATCGGGTTCGCAGTTGCTTAACTGACTGGTCGAGAATGTCTCCAGTATCCTTAGGTTGTGTCACTGTATTGCGTAACTGACGCGTATTTTGATTCGATTATGAGGCAAGAATTCATTGGAAAGGACACCGACCGTAGCACTTGGTGTCAAATGTAATTGAAAAGAAAAAACGGGCTTTTTGTCCTCGGACATTAAGGGGTGAAAAAATATGTTCTGTGCTCTCACGACTTATTATTAAGTGGAGACAAGCTTTTTTGGTCTAAGGCAATCTGATTTTCTGTCGCGAAAGCTAAAGAATTTACATGACCCCACTATGAATCATATGAATGTTGAGCATAAAGAAGGAATAACTATTTTCAACTCCAAACCTGTGATACTATTGGGTAAATATATCCACAGAAATCAATTTCACGGTGAAATGACGATGGTTGTAAACAAAACAAATCAATTTTAATAATCTCTAGGTTAATCCATTATACCAAAGTTACTTACCAGATGCCAATGGTACAACGTTATCTCATTTGTGCATCAGGAACGTAGGTGGATGCTCCACACAGAAAAGCTCACTAGGGAATCACAACCACGGGGTGGTCGCAACTAACTGAGGAACGACGCCACTGCCGCCCCTAGTGGAAGTAGTGGAAGCAGTTCCCCCTTCCGACATGCTCCAAGTGACTGCTTCCCCCCCCCCCCCCATGTTGTGCCGTGGACGTAGGTGATATATAGATGGCTGGACAAAGTTTCTCGGGATCACATGACCGGTTTCACTGTTATTACTTCAACTAGCGATCAGTGCTGTCGCCGTTGCGGTCAGTTTCGACTAATCCACAAAAAACTATGAGCGAATAGCAATTGTGATTCCCTAGTGAACACGTCTATGGGGAGCGTCCGCTTACACTTCTGATGTACAAATGAGATAATTGGGAATAAAATACCTAAGGAATGTTCAAGTATGAAGCTCGGTGGACAGAGGAGTACCGGATATGCAGCAGTGGCCACGAAACTGGTCGTGTACTACCGAGAAATTTTGCCCATCCATCTATATGGTGCTGACTTCCACGGCACAGCATTTCTCTAAAGGGAACGCAGACAGTTGGAGGTTATCGAGAGGAGGAATTCAACTGGCGGTAGTGGTGAAATTCAAACCCGGGACCCCCGAGGTCTCAAAATCGCCGCGATGACTGCTTGATCAGCACCGGTCTTCTTTTCACTCAGCAATTATAATTCACCAAGGTTCATTCATAAATGCGAGAGACAGAGAGGGGTTGATATGTTTTGATTTCAGTATCTCGATGATGATAAAATAGAAGAAAATTGCGCAATTTCTATAGTGCATGTGTGGATAGACAACAATCATACTTGAAATGTCAAAAGCCGGAGGTGACCGAGTAACAGCGCACAATAAAATTTCCCGAGATTCTTGGTTTGAATCACACAACCTGCGGAAAACTTCCATTACGCTCTGTATTTGGCAGCATCCCTCTTGCAATCTTAAAAATGAAAGAACCACGTGATAATAACACCTCATCGCCTTCTCTGAAACCTTAGATAAGATTTTAGTTGTTTGCGAGTACAGCAAAAACTGAGATATAACAATAACGATATCCGCAAGGTGCTTCAAGATGAGAGTGATAAACAGGCATATGATACCAGCCGGAAATATCCTGTAAGCACTGAATAGCCTAATAAGATAGTCCTTCTATACATGCTCAGTTCAATCTCTGCTGTGTGCGCGTTCCATATCAGTGGACAGGCTTTTGTTAAGTAAGATAGTGGCTTTAAAAATTTTGATGCTCCACCTTCATGTTTGTTGACAATCATAAGTACTGTTTTATGATTCCCTGTACTGCAGCCAATATGACACACACACACACACACACACGCACACACACACACACACACAACCACGCTCACACCCATTATCACACCTATAACTGGGAGCTCACGCTTGTGGTCTCGACCATTATCCTTGTGACGCATTGAACCAGTCGCAGCAGGACCCGACTGTTTAATTCAACCTTGAACTTATGCTTATCGTGTGCGAACGCCCGGCTCCACATCGTCGAGCAAATATGTATTCAATAATTAACTTTCCCTTTCGAATTATTTGTCGAACGTAGCATGGATCCAATTCTAAGCGAGTCTTATGTATTTACCGAGTGGTGATCGTAGGTAACCGCCTCGTCATGAGTTAAACGGAATAAGGGTAAATTAATTCCTGTCATTTTAAAGCATTTTCTTGTAACGTATCGCTTGACTTCTTTCAGAATAGCGGCCTAGATACTAATCTAGATATTCTTCAGAGTTATGCTATCTACAGGCTGTCCATAGGGATGTGTTTAAATTCTTCACGGAGTAGGCAAATTTGCCAGAAATCTTTTGCCATGATAATTTGTCACTTGTCAGTTACACTGACGTGGTAGATACAAATACAAGTAATGAATAGATTTTCCAAAGGCGATCATTCACATCCCTCATTCGAAAGTGACAAGGCCATCACGCATTGAAAAATCAACAGATACGTATCGAATTTCAGTGATGATCGATTGTCCTGAACTTGTGTTGTAAGGTGTAACAAAATGTATGTACGGTCAACATCTCCAGCTATGTACTCGGAAAATGCTTCTTTTGTTCTGTATAAATGGAAACACACACACGCATACATACATACGGGTTTTATTGTTTTATAAAAGTAACTGAAAGGAATACTTGGTGATTTGTACTTATCTGCTGCAGAAATCCGGGCGAATCTGGGTGCGGCCTAGGTTAAGCTCTAACGAGAGCGAAACTCGAGTATGGTGCTCCCGAGTGCACGGTTGGTCGGATGACCTGAGGTTTCTACGTGAAAAGTGTAGTCTCGAGGATAGTCAGCCAAACAAAGAATGTGTAATCCACCGAATTACTGATGCAGATGCGTTTGAAAGTATTTTGGCTCGATAAATTTGACAATAACAATCACTTAATAAGTCCAGAGTGAGTAACTTCAAAATCATCCACCTCATTTGTGCACTGGGAGTATGAGTGGTCGCTCCTCATAGGAGAGTTCAGTAAGGAATATCAACTGTGACTGTTCGAAAATTCTTTGCGGGTTAATAGGAGCCAAGCTCGGTAGGGACAACACTGTGGTCGCTAGTTGGAATACTGACTGAAAGTAGTATGTAGATGGGCGAATAATGCTTCCATGATAAGCATTTCTTATGAGTGGCAATCACCGAGAATACGATCGTGTGCTTCGAATAGTTTCACCTATCAGTCAGTGTACTACTTACAATCAAGAGTGAAATGTTGTCAGAGTAAAAAGATGGCAGACCGAGGGAAATGTTGTAACACTGATATACTCCATAGGGTTTCATAGTACACAGCTTATCGAATGAGCAGTCGGTTATATATAAAACGTTCGCTATCGCAGACATCAAAGGGAATCCATAAGCACTAATGCAGAACAGTAACTGATTGGTGTAAACCACATCAAGCTGGAAACAGGCATCCAATCAACACCACAAAGCAAGGACAAACTGGACAGTACTCATCATCGTGAGTGTTACAGATTACACGGTTTTACAGTGCAAATTGGGAAGATGTTTTGTTTGACCTGTTGCTGTATTCTTATTCCACATTGCATCCCTCTCCCGTGCACGAGCAAGTGTGATCTGCAAGGTAGAAGGATCTCATGCAGTACGGTGGAACTTCGGGGTTGTTAGACAAGAATCTGTGGATTCCGGATTTTGATGATAACATTCTATCTGTATCTGTCGGATCTTCGTATGGAGACCCCACCTATTCCGCCGGGAATGGGGAGTGTCTGCTCGAGGAACACCATCTTAGCGAGATCTGAAAGTTTCAGTTTCTTTCTACCTGATTTTATTCATCTCTCTCGGGTGAGGTGTGGCTGTAGTAGCAACTTCTTCTGAGATCCACGGGCGGGAACTTAGTGCTCGATGAAAAACAGAAACTGATGATAGGCTCCAAAGAGGCCCAACAGACTGCAAATCCGAGTTGCTACATGTCATATCTTAGTGTACTCGCAATAACTCGCCACAGGTTTGGGAAGATTCAATCTATTTAACTTTTGTTCATATAGTCAGTTTTACAAACAAGGGGAAAAGCTAAAGAACACCTAACTCTCTGACCAAAATTAATCCTTCCACAATCTAGACTCTTACTCATGCAGGTGCATCCTTGCTACTTCGTTATCGTTTACCGCTTACGAAGTGATTTAGACATTAGCAAGTAATTGTTCTTTGTCATTCATGTAACATGGACGCTTCGCTGTTTATAGCTAAGTCAACAAGGCATCGTGCAGTCCAGTATCTGCCTTATTCGGTTTTTAACTAAGTTACAGTGCATATCTGAAGAAAAATGTCTGAGAAAGAAGTAGTCGCTGGCAGTATGCCTGTTGAGTTCAGAATCCCAAGGTTCGCCCATTCTGAGAATGTATGTCTTGGTGAAACCACGCAAGACACGTTCCCTTGTGGTCTATATGGTCAATGGTTAATCCACTCTATTGCAGGCTAGTTCGTATGTTTGTTAGACTTATTGAGCCATTTTTTACCGTGTCCCATATTGGACGCCCGAAAAGTCACCGCTCGCAAGCGGTGAACAAGTCAGGTAAGGTGCATGAGGCTGCGTGTTTCGCTGCGATCGTTATCGGAGTTCAGTTCACCTGTGGTCGAAAGGTCTGACGGTCACAAGGTCCACGTAACAGACAGGTCTCAATTGAAAACCGAGTAACCGACTGAGTGCGTGTGTGCGTGCGTGCGCACGCGTGCATTAGCTAGTATCAGTGGCGAAATGCAACGAGGTTGATTATCGATCGCGATGGGGTTGTTGATTGTGAACGAATGAACAAAGCCTAAGAAAAAAGATTGGCTAAAGACAGAGTGAAGTGCGGTCGACCGTAAACGGCTACAAGCAAAGGTATGTCACATGAAGCTCCATACCTTTTACACTTCAAGTCTCTCATGGTCTGACGGCCACTTCTGGACTTACCTCTATATACCGATTATTTAGTCTTACTTCTTTCCGATTCTCATCATGCGTATACGAATATTTAGATGCTCAATTTTGCGGCGGCGAAAGGTAAGATGGAATTGCAAACACAGAACTACAATAAAGATTTCGTTCCATCGTCACGTAGGGTTTGATCCCCTCTTATTTGCTCAAGTGCAAAAGAATCGTCTCTCAGTTTTGGAAATGAACGTTTATTACAAATCAATCATGTTTAACATTATCGTAATAGGTGCCAACGTGCTGTGCTACATTCAGGCAGTGCGTACGCGCTATGTTAGGTTTAGCGCTGGTGGCTGTTTTCTCTAAGTAGGTCATTCGCCATTCCCGCGGGCCCATGTGCCCCTCAGGATCTCCGGCATTCATCGGCGTGCGCTCCTTTCCGATTTCCGCCTTGGTAAATTGTTTCAGCACACTCCATAACATTTCAATCGAATTAAGGGCGGGTGAATACGGTGCAAGTCTGAGGATGTTCACTCTTTCGATTGCCGCTAAATCCTCCAATCTGGAATGACAAGGCGCATTGTCACAAACAATGGCAAACGACTTCTCTGTGTGATCTAAAAAGCGACCAACAAGAGCGTTCAACCACTGCAGACACATTGATGCGGTTTACGACCCTCTTTTGTTAGTCAGATCAATCAGATCGTTGATATTCATCGCACCTATCATGTGCCAAAGGTATTCGTGCCCTTATCCCCCTTGGGGCTCCACCAAAGTTTCGCGAACAGTGCAGATTGAAGTCGATCACGTCTATCCATATGATCTCGTGATTGTGTGCCTCGTACCACTGCAGCCATTCTATGCAACTATGCCAACGAATGTTAGAAGAATTTTACAGACATACCTCTTCCTCTTCTGCTTGCTATGCAATAGACTCATCGTTACGGCCATCTGATGAACTTTCTTAAGCGTTATCAGCTGTCCATTAACATAGTTGCTGATCGTGGTGACAGAAACATCCTTTTCATACCCAACCTTCAATCGGAGTTGCAGTGCTCAAAGCGTCAGTGTGGGCTTTGCTCAAATGTAGGAAATTAGCTCCTCTACTTTATGATCAGACAAACGTTTGAAACGTTTCCCACCGTGAGTAAACATGGAACGTGCTGTATTGTTTCTCGTAATCCCGGTCATTTCAGTTTTCCTCTCGATGCCCAATGCTTCACCTTCCAAACACCAGTCGACCCCAGCTTCATACGCGTTCAAGATACGTGACTTGGTGTCTGGTGTATGAAATGTGCGTCTCGTTGTCAAACTCGTCATCGTTAAACTGAACTGGTCATTTTTCTAGCTACCAGGCTCCATACAGAACTCAGCTTAGTCACGTGAATGAATTGGCTCAGTTTTGTTAGGCTATACACACACACACACACACACACATACAGAGTCAAGGTTAACTAACGCCGTCACTTTTTTGGCCGTCTCAATTTGTCCCTGGTCCTTTGCCCTACAATCACGCGGTCGACTCAGTGGTTACATCTCTCCATTCACTGCAAAACCTCCGAGCATTGGCAAGAATAAACAGGATGATTTTTGATCTACAATGAATGAAAACTTCGTTTGCTCTTACAATAGCCCGGGTAAAACAAGCTGAAATGTATACACTTGGAGCTGGGAATGCAATGAATGGCAGTTAAGCGGATTCATGTCGTAACAACTGTAACGTAGCTCGGCCTTTCCGTGTTTCGAATGGCTGTCTGAAGAGGTGGTGACAAGCATAGACTTAACTTGTGTTGGCCCTCTAGGCGTAGCTACAAGCCAGTCTCTCACTGATCTAGCGGTGTATAGGCAGGAACACTAGTCTTCATCACGTGTATATTAAGATGAACGGGTGTGAACAGTTGCTTGTTCGACATTGTCTTAACGCCCGATCAGTGTCCTCATTACCAAACGTATTCCATGTATTTCTATATCTCGTACTATTACCGATGTTAAAAAGACAACATTGGAGAGCGAACAATTGTTTTCAATGATTCCTAATCTTGCTCTTACACATCATATAGGTGACAGTTATGCATTTGATTGGCCGTTGGCTGGGTTGAAGGACATTTTTTCAGTAGTATGGGGGGAGGGGGAGGGGGAGGTGGTGTTTGTCAGTTAGTGTGTGGTGATGCTGAATCGACCACTGTTAGTGGGTTTTCAGAGGTCGTTTCTCGTTTCGGATGCTCCGTCTTTGGCCAAGGCAACTGAAGTGCCTGAACCAGTCGCTTTTGCGCGCACAGATCCGGGCTTAGTAGACGTATGGCGATCGCTTCAGCCGTGGCCAGGGTCCGCAGTCGGGCTGCCTTTGATCGACCGATGTGGTCGAATTTGAAAAAACGAGATGACGTTTTCATTCAAAAATCCAAGCGACTACGCGGTGCACTAGGACTGCTTGCTTTTAACACAAGACAATTAAAACTATTCTCACTTTTGTCAAGTGAAGTCAAACTGCCGTATATTGCTACTTTTTGTCACGCCAACCAAAGTGCTTCTCCGTTAGAAAACTGGTTAATTAAGACCATCGAAATCCACAGTAAAAGATTCCACACAGTGAGAAGCGAACTTGCCTGATATAAATTAGTCAACGTTTTCATGTCAATTCTGAAGGATAGGCAACCGGTTAAGTTCAAGTCTGCTCAAAAGCATTGTCATTACTTTGACAATACGGGTAAATTCCGGATACAAAGCACATCACGGGGAACTGCTGAAACATTCTGTACTCTTGAGGCTCGTCACTCATCATGGACGAGAAGCTTTTTCAATTTTTTGAACGCGACTCCTCCAGTGCATATGAGAATTCGTTGAAAGCAATGAACGGCTTAAGAACATTAGCCCAAGAGTTACTTAATAAGGATAGAGACGCTATATCACGTAGTGTATAAGTTCAATTGAGAGCCAATCCGGAAAGCCTTATGATTAAGTTGTTTGACCCACCCCATCGTCCACCCCGGGGTTCGAGTCCCAGTGGAGGGCTCGTTGGATGTGCATTGCTGATGAATCCTAACAAGGATGAAAGAGCTGTACCGTTGTGATTCCATGGTTTCCAGTGGTGTGAACGTTTACAGTGCATGATGAATCATGTATACAGAAAGAGGTGTTTGGCGGATTAAATATGATTATGGCAGGTTTGAGTATACAAAACGTGAAAAGTGAGAAGCAGAAATGTGGAGGTAGGGAGGGGAACGTGGAGGGATAATTTACCGAACCAGATCTGAGGACCATAATCAGTCAAACGCTAATCCATTCACAATCTGTTTTGGATGCATAGAAAAAGGGTGTGTGTATGTGTGTAAGAGAAGATTCGTGAGATTTGTGTTTAACACAACAATTAGACCGATAATCAATGACAGACCAATTGAACAATTCAAAATGCTTCCACCATCCTCATCAACCGTAGTCACTCAACATGATGCGTCATAAACTTTTTGAAACGAGAAGAACCTGCTACCAGAGTCATGACGGTGCCGGGGAATGATGTTTGCGTTTCATTACCACTTAAAAATGGGTGAGTTTCTGCCGCTATCCGACGAGAACTCCTCGAAGCCAGGTTTTTCCCCCTAGGAGAGACGATCTGTGTCTCGGTGACAGGAAGAAAATACCGGTCCCAGATTTTGTCAATTCAGGCATCGTTTACAACTTCACTCGTGCCTGTAAATGCAGGTTCAAAAAAAAAACCTAAAGGCACTAGGAGCCGGATCGAAACACGATTACGAAAGTAAAATTCGCCGAAGTTCGCAGAAGCCGTAATCATTCACTGGGTTAAGCCTGTATTGTGAGCCCCAAAAGATGACCATTGTTGCCTTGGTAGCAATAGCAGACAGCTTCAGTTTACCTTCTGTCCTACCACATCTTCCCCTCTTTTATATGTCTGTCTTGTTTATGACTCTTGTTGCTATTTTATCCGCATGTCCAGTTGCCCTGACCCAGTTAATGAACCAGTTACTGAGCTTATTCAGTCGCATTGATTGCCATAGTATCGTTATATTTACTTACCCAACTAATAAATTCCACATAGTTCTTGAACGTTCTACAATCGAAGAAGATGTGGATTGTCAGCCGTGTGCAAACATACAGAATGGATAGCCAGTACCAAATCTGCCCGCATCGTTTTTCCGTGACACTAGCGAAACCGGTAAATGAAAACAGACGTTCCGCCGGTCCGAAAGTCTGGCATTCATCTTGCTGCGCTATCGAATCTGCGCTCAACTCCTCAACCCACTTCAAAACCATATGATATGACTCTCATATATCTTTTATTTTATATAGGTTACAACTTCATGTTCTGCTGATAGCCGAGAATTGAAGCATTATTATAGCGAGTACCTCCCAAGTGGCACTTAGCCCCATCTGAGTATCTTCTTCGTGATGAATGCAACTGATATGCCAACAGTTACCGAAAGACCGATATATAGATAAGAAGGTAATCAGTATTCAGTTCCGATTACAATATAGTCTAACCCAGAGCAGTTATGACCCAACAGCCCAACTAACTCGTTACTGAAATTTAAGCTGGCTTTTTTTTTACTGGACTCGTTCTCTCACCCCAGTCGTACTACTACTAAGCTTTGAAGAGCTTGTAAATAGTTGATAAAAAAAGTGCACTTACCTGCAATTCATCCATGTGCACGGTATTACTGTGTGTGTAACACCGAGAACGGTAACGAGGCAGATCACCGAACTGCCAACTCAGTGTGAGCGGTTTGCACAACTGGTTCATGCTATCCCACGACGGATAGGAACCCAAAGGAAGTCCTTTGATGCTGTTTACTTGAATGACTAGTGGTCTGAATAGTTCCCTTTGTTCTGCAGTTAGCAGAGGTCCATCCAGTTCCAGTCCAACAAGTAGATCCTCAAACTCCACACTATCATTGAATCGGGTGGAACATCTGATTGGCATCGTGGTTTGTGAGCTTAGTACTGATTTGTTCACCGACTCGTACGGCACATAAGCGGAAATCATTGCCGGTGGTAAGGCACGAAACAGATGACCGGCATTAAGAACCAAACAGGCACAACCCAACCGGTCGTTCAACTGGTCCGGTGTCGATCCCACACTCACAGTCATTCCTGTCATTGACGGAGTTGTTGTTGTTGTGGCAGGTCCCGTGTGTTCGTTGTTTAACAAATTCCCTTTCTTGATCCGACCTGATGTGCGTGGTGGTCGACTCAATGTTTTATCCACCACCGAGGGGGAACTGTGAGCAGCTTGTTTGATTATTGTTGGTATTTCATTATCTGGAGATCGGAACAGAATAGACAACTTTAGTGAGTGAAAATGTATGCTCGAATACGCCTAACATTGTCCAAAAACAGGCTATGAAGTCATGAATATTAAGTGTATTCTAACCTTTTTCCCGTTGCCCAAAATTAAGAAACCCGGAACTAATCATTGTGGTAAAAGCAGTCAGAACAACAGAGGGGTGTCCAAATGAAAAAAGAATAAATAAAACAGAAAAGCTGAGAGAAAGAGAGAGAGAAATAAAACTCAACACCGAGGAACAAACAAATAGTTGTCGTATCGTGCAGCATCGGTGTACAGTGGACCGTTAAAAACATTTTGATACGCATGAAAGAAGATGAATCATTGACAATAGGTGACCGACGCATTCACTAATGATTCCTGGAAAGTCAGTTGAAAATCTATTTACTAATTCCAGGGCTTTTCACTAGTGACCTCACGAAAAGGACCTTTCAGTGGTGGTAGCATTTTCAAGAAATGTATAGGATTCACGAAGCTGTTATGGAGCGCGTAACACTGTTCCACCTATTCGAACTAATCTCGGCATGGGACCAGATCGATTAGGAAGGAGCAGTGTTCTAAAACTTATCATAACGAAGCGTACTTTCTACAACGAGGATGATGCTAAGCTAGTAAATCTAATTTGGTTGCACTTCGTCCGTTTCTTGAGCCTAGGGCTTGTGATTCACTGCCAGGTTTCCACTGTGAATTCCCACGAAATAAACAAGAGACCTTACCCGGAGTCTCGAAAGGCTGGTTCACTAAGAATCTGCATGGGTTAGGCTTGGATTGCATCGGTTCGAGCTAAGGCAGTAATGACTATCGTCCAAACACACACACACACACACACACACACACCACATGATGAAATATATAAAAAGGCTGAACAGATCATGCACTGTCAGCATATAAGTGCACACAAGTCGAAGCAATTTGATCGAAATGCTTGATGATAGTCCCTCAACCGGTGAGTTGCTCTCGGTGTGAGGCAAAGCACTTAAGGATCGAAAACGGAGCGTAAGGCATGCATAACGAGACCCGCTGGGGGTTTTCCGTGGCATCGTGTGCGTGTGTGTATGTTTGCACGTGTCTGTGTGTATATGTGTTTGTGAATCCATTTACATAGTGAGATGAACGAGAAATTATTTGCAACCCTAATGTGACTCATGAAGCCATCCGGTCTTTCTATCTCCAAGGTGATACACAACTGAAAATGGAACAAAATCAGCCAAGAAAGAAGACAAACTAACGAATTCATGAATAACTGCGTTTTACTGGAAAAAGAACTTGTCATTTGATAAGTTCAAAAATACATTTCCGTGATCTTTAAACCCAGTTGGGGTTTATCCACGTGAAAATATGATCAACAATTCATCAGGATTTTATAAAGTGGGTGTGAATGACTGATCAAATGCGTAGGAAGTTCTGTACGTCAACGTTTAGTAACACAGACATATCAGGTTTTGAAACAATATGGGTCCGTTAATGCCAAAAATAACGCATATTCACCGAATACCAACTGAATGCCTTTCGGGTACAGGGGGTACACAACGGCGAGTCAATCAAGCCACCTCCCTCTCGATCCATATGAGTGCTTGCGCATGCAGCCTTGTTGTTCGTTCAGTTACCAGTGGACCTGGACACGATTGATTCAACAGAAATTACTGTCGTGATTTATTTGTGGACTCTTCAATGAGAAGTAACCATTCACGCTCTGGACGATTCAAATTGGATCTTAATGGTGACAAAAAATCGCAGTGTACAGGCGCGAACATGAGTGGTTAGAGGAGTACCGGGTGCGTATAATTGATGAGCGGCAATAACCGCGAGACCGGTCGTGTGCTTCCGGGGAAATTCTGTACACGCGTTTACATACTACCTACTATCAATGCAGAGAGAGACTATTCTAGTTGTCTGTCAATGATTTGCGTTGGGTTAGCACTACATCATATGGCCACCTTCCATCATTTGCCTTAGACGTGATAACTCGTTATCCACACAGCGATCAACGGTCGTGGTAACAAGAAACGAGCCAGTGATAATCATCCCACTAAGCCTAGTGTTAACGTTCGTGACTCACAGCCAAGCCCCAGTTAGAGCTTGGCGGATGCGCACTGCTAATGATTTCAAACAAGCCAGATCGGACGGCTGCACCGTATTCCCATGGTCTTCAACGATGTGCTGGGTGGTGCTACTGCGTGAGGAATCCACACAACTATTATTGGTGAAACATTTTCTGTACATAGGATCAGTTAACCTATACAGGAGAATAGCACCTCCCCAGTGAGCATGTGCGACAATAAGGGGAGCACAGGGAAGCGGTTGCACTCTGTGCGTAATATTTCATTATATAATTCTTAGGATAGTTCAAGAAAGTTTGCTACACACAAATTATATATATATATATATATATATATATATATATATATATATATATATATATATATATATATATATATATATATATATAGTTCATAGGTGGATTCAGCTCTCTCTTTTTTACTGTGCTAAAACCTTTGTATTTCTTTCAGGAGCTTTACAGTGCTTTCAAGTACAGAAATAACACGTGTGGTTTACTGAAGCACTATGGTGATTGCAAGTGAACTGTGAACTTATTTGTTCAGTCGTGTCATGAATTCCTTGTACTTTTAGGTCTCCGCTGGGTACAATTCAAATTTGGCTTCGTCATTCCGTTTTATGTTTCTCGAAACAATTTTGGGTTGGAAGTCACTTCGCGTTTCCAGTGCATGACGTGCCGCTGGCTTTAGTTCGACATGCAACAAGCACTGCGATAACATGGCAAATGCATTGGGAATACTGCAATACTGTTTCTCTGTTCTATGCCAATGCTTCATTTCTTATGCCATTTTTTATTATTTAATTGATGCAAAGCGCGTCTACTGGAAAATTGAGAACAGGATGTGTATCAGGTGCATGATGTCGTTGTTCTGTATTATGTAAAGTAAAAACCTTCACTAACTCAGGCGCGTGAAGATCCAAAGAATCAGAAATAATTATGAAGTTTAGCGTGTAAGGAGGATTATGCTCCGTGCAATTTTCTGGCAATCATATGGGAGTTCCCGAAGGTAAAGTGATCAGTCGATCGCTCCCCATCAGCCACCTGTTTGGCTGTACGCCTCGCGCACTCGGTGACCACAGTCACTACTTCCGGCACATTTTCCTTGCACAAACCAGTGTGCTGTCTCTGTACTTAGACCCAGGGGGAATGCACGCGGTTGGCACTCCATGGCCTTTCAACGTTGATCTTTTCGACAAACGCGATCGTAGAAGCTGAGGGAGTGCGCTCCCCCATATAGGGCTTTGCCGGAACTTCCCAGAAGCTGTTGTGGGACTCCGTTTTCAATTTCAACTCGGTTCCAGGGCTTGACGGCTAGATGCCTGAATGTTTAGATTCTGGCATGAGTGAGTTTCTTGGATCACCCGGTGCTTCGATAATGGGAAGAGTCGAGTCTTCTTTCATACTTGGCTACAATCACGGAAGGTTCGTGGTAGACCTCAACCCTTTTCTCTTCAACGAGTTTTAGGATCACAGTCCCTGTTAGAAAAATGTAGTGTTAGCTGGAACATATATGTCTATTGTCATTTGTGTCAACTGTGTCAACTGTGCTAGGGGATTTTATACCCTTTCAAATTTATGTACACCTCGTACATTTATCTTGTGCCATTATTATCCTAATTTGCAGCAACAACCACGAGTCCATACGTTTTGTGGAGGACCGTTTGCATTCTTTCGTTAACGTGCATCATCATATTTATGGATTACAGGGAATTTCCATGAATGTACACTGTCTCATCTATATCCCTGAAGATCAGTGCAACTTAAGAAAATCGGATGCTTTCAGCTCTTTTCCTTTCGGATCATTTCTACATCAGGTCAAGGGTACACTTCATGGAACCACAACACTGTGCTCGCAGTTACTCCGGCATTTCTCTGAGGCCCAAGTCTCAGCCACACCGTTTAACAAAACACAGTGCCGACTTTGCAACAAAAATCAGGCTCAACTATCTTGAGAGTCGGTTGTGATATAGTTACCGACAGCAGTCCTGATAACGTGGTTTTAAATAGCGGATCATAGTGGAATGAATGTAAAATAACGACGTAGGTCAAGTGGAAATGAGCTACCGTAAGTTTTCAACCTCGAAGGACTTTTTTGACGTCCCATTCCCCTCCACCTGTCACCGTGTTCTTCGCTGCTAGCGGTTTGGTAGAGACTATTCACACAAGTACCGTCGACGGGGTCAACTGTTAATGTGTCTCACTATCAACCGCGAACGGTGATCGTGTTATTCCCTTATATCATACAATGAAATGTTGATCACGACTTTCATTCTGTTTTTAACTTCTTTTTACAAACAATACTAACCAATTTTGATTTTTGGATGACTTCAGATATCATGTTTTCATTTGTCGTCGTGGAGGATGACAGTGAAGATGCCTGAGTCGTAAGCTGATCATGGCTTTCGAGTGACCAAAAGTGTCCTATGATTCCCAGTGTGACCAGGAATCGGTTCCATCACATGGTTCAAGCACCCCAAAGGCCCGACGAAAATGCCACAAGACTTCCACTTAGGGTTTCGTTACCCACATCTAACTTAGTAACACAACGATATAGAATTGTCTTCAGTGCATTTCCGACACGTTTTGGAAATGCAACTAAGAGAACTGAACAACCAGTTACCGTCCAGTGGCTGGACAGTGGCTATGAGATTTTTCAGGCGGAAATCGTAAGTCTCACTTGAGCTGTAATACGTTTTAGGAAACCGCCGGCCCCCAGAGCATCATCCAGCGAAGAAAATAACCAAGCTAAGGTTGTTCAACAAGCAAGAAATAAAAATTAGATTTCATTACGAATCGTTTAAGGCTCAACGGTGGCTATTAGCAAACTAACCACCACACTGCTAACTAGTCCAATAGGCTACATGCAAAATAACTTGTCGTTATCGGCAACAATTTTATTACAAGTGAATTCATCGGGTACAACACCACCAAGGATGTTCTAGTCACCCCAAAGACGACGGAGCAAGGTGCTGCATACGAATGAACATTTTACTATTTCTGCTTCCGCTTCTTCTATCGCCAACGATCATTGCCGGATTTCACAAACTCAAGAAACGATCAACAAGTCACTGATCGCTTTGCACGATGACAACGTGCTAATTCAGGAAATTTTGGCAAACACGGCCAAGGTTCAGACTCAGGCCATACCTACTTTTCCCGTCGGGATTGTCCAAAGGTTTCGGGAAGTAGGTCGTGATATGTCTAATGCGGAGGTCCGCAGGGAGCCGGTAACTACATCTTTCCATTCTATCTAATTCCCACGAAGGTACCGTGGGTGAGTTTGTGCGAAAATTGATGTCTCGCTTCATGAATGGGAGTTTATCAAGGGAAATTAACTATTCCGGAGCTAGCGAAACGTTGGCTTTTAAACAAACTACCATTCACAGAGTAATAATCGGTAGGTCAAACGTTATTCTATTTATGCTTCAGATGCCATTCGCAAGAGGAATATGCCTTGCAGTGATAAGAACGGTATAAACTTTGCCATGCCGCAATGGTTGCATGATACGGCAAAGAACTTCAAGGGGCGTGATCCACTATCAAAGGTTTGAAAATTTCAGTTGGTAATCATTACTTCTTTATTTAATAGCGAACAGTCGGGGCTGGAGAAAATGCAGCTCTATCGGAAAACGTGGACATGGATGCCTAACTGTTTTGCACATCTATTACGTCAGTAAATATCGCCGTGCAAAATAACCTGCATAACATTTGGATGGTCTTTCGGAAACGACATTACCTCAGTTGTATTTCCAGTGGTTTTGGCGGGCATACAACTATAGCCGCAACATTTTATTTATACCGATATATCGGGGTTAAATCATGTTTATGATTAGTTTTATTTACAGTGGACTGTTAAATATTTTCTAAATAACTATACGTCATAAATGGGTGGGTTTCGTAAAGCAATTCTAGATGGGTTCATTTTTAGTGCTGGTGTACACCATCACTAAAATGGGGTTAAATCCTTTGAATTAACCACGGCCTTTTACAATGCAAACGGGCCAGAAAGACGGGTCTATAGAAACTACATTCCCACCTTTTTGTGAACTGACGGAGGCACTACGTTCTCGTCATGGTGTCGTTTGATTGGTTCGTAGTAGGAAAACCGATGGGTCGATGGGGGAAGGAGTGATCGCGTTTTCGTACAGCCATGTCTTTAATTGATTAAGGTGCAGAAAGTGCGTTGGGAGAGAGCATAGGGTCGAAGAACCCCCTTCATACCGACTGACCCACGAAAACGGGAGCCAAAAGCTGGGATTGCTATTTTCACTGACCCCTTTTTGACCCCTGTTTACATTGTGCAAACCATGGCCGATTCAGGGGATTTGACCCATTTTGTGATGGCTGGGCAACTAGCAAAAATATTTTTCCCCCACAGGGCTCACCTTCAGTAACTGATGTTTGAACTTCGTTGAGGACAATCGTGCTTGAAATCTCCTCTGAATTTTGAACTTTGCACACATCACAATCTCTCGTAAATGATCGGATCTTCTTAATAATCTCATACACAGTGTTTCCGTAGCCCTCTTGTGAGCTACACGGAGTTGCATTCTGAAGCAAAGATCGTGGTCGATCAAACCGTGTCTGTATTGCACATTTTTCGCGTTTATCCCAACATTTGACATGTATTCCTCCCGCTTCGCATAAACGCCAGAAATCTTCTATCCGATCGTTAGTACAATTCAAGATAATTTGTTCACTCCATAAAATCCACAAACGCTTCCCATCGTTCCACGGAGAAGTCGACTGAGGAGCAACTCCAGTCGGATACAACTTCGCCATACTGGCTGAAAATACAACGACATCCGTTGAAAATAGCATTGACTTCTCGGTATCCAAGGCATATTCAAGGTGAAAGTACAAAGGATTTCCCGAAGTAACTTCGCTTTTTCTTCGAGCATTAGTGGTAGCCTTCTTGTCCGATGGAGTAGCAGACGCTACGAATTTGCACGGATCAACCGATATGGCAAACGTTAAGTAGAATGTTCTCGGAAAATTCCTAAATATGACGGCACTACTTTTCCTGGGGAGTCGAGTCTCACCTCGTAGTCTAACAATTTGTGGGATATTGGCGTTCATCACTAAGTACCAATCAGTCGTTTGAATTCGAGCTTATGTGGTCTAGAGAATAGACGAAGCAGCCACAGTATAGCAGGGGTAAGAACCCGACCGAGACCGAGAGCCAGTCGGGGAGTTGTTCAGTGCAAAATCATGCCATTGGATGAAAAACCAGCAGGTCAACTATTCGCTCACTTTATTACCGATGGGTATTTTATTTTACGTCTTAGGCTTTGATAAAATATACTCGGTGTTCATGAATGACTCTATTTGTTAAAATGCCTCGAAATAGGCTCCTCTCAAGGTCGGCGGGGAAGACATCCTTGTTGCTTGGGTGGTGTTTGTGAGCGGTCGGCTGTTGAGTCTCGTAATTTCTGTGGATTATCGAGTTCGAATCAAAAGACTTGTGCCGTACATTGGTTCATGGGATGTGCGAATAGCAAAATTTTTGAGGTTTAGCCATATTTATGACAGCCGCAGCTGAGAAGAGCTGCGTGGCTTCCCTCATTCAGTAATTGACTTATATACATGCATATATATATATATATATATATATATATATATATATTCCTGCTGAGTTTAGTGATCCACCATATTCAAGTAGGATCTTGCTATTAGTTTTTCAGGATGCTTATTATTTACCGATTTAATACCACCATGTCCCTTTTGTTTTGAGTGGAAATTTAAATTTAGCAAAAGCAGCTCTCCATCTTGCTGACTCATTCATTTTTTTAATAGGTAAAGTTTCGCTTCTAATTAGTTTTCTAGAGAATCGTTGGACATTGCTGTGTGAGCTCCATCATGTTAGACTAGACTGAACTGACTGGGCATGTTTTCTTATTCATTACATGCTTGTGCGCGAGTTTAATGGAAAGGATATACTCCGTAGCATAGAGGCCTCATTGCGCTGTTAGGAATCGCCGGCGACCAGACCCTGAGATTTGAAGTGGAGCACCGCATAAGGTCCCAATAGGTTGGGTGTGCTAACAAGCCAGCCGATTACGGATTACTGTCTGTCACTAAAGTAACCGGTGATGGCAGGGACTGGAGGCTCTTACCTCCGAGGGGCTGAGCAAACGCTCCAAATCATTCGACCACCGCCGGCATATGTGGTTTTCCAATGCTCCTCCAAGACCTTGTCCGGCTTCAACCTGAATGGTCTTTTGCGTTCCAGCAGGGAGAACTTTCCAGAGGTTGCAACCTCCACAAGTGACCGTGGTCGCCATATATTTGTCACCGACTTGAAATGAAGCTTGTTGCCAAAGCAAAAACGTTAACAGAAGCATAACAGAATAACACAAGAGTATCACAGAATGGGGAAAACAGTTAACAAATAAAAAACGAATGTTTTTTGTCCATTGGTGGACCGGTAGACTGCAGCTCTGGGTGCGCTAGCACATACTCTTAGTTGCGATATGTTTCAAAACAGACACCGGCACGATCACTGCGATGTAGCCTCGGTGTTCTAAATTTGTCAAGAGTATTCATTTTTTTCGCCACTCCACCGTTATATTTTTTGGTATGTGATGTAGTAATTGTGGTTTGTCCCTTGAGTTCACGAACCAAGTAGATCGGGTTTTTACCACAGGCAATCATGATACATATTTAACTATGGCTATTTACTAATAGTCTTAAATATTGGGAATATTTTATTACGAATAGGGATTACGGTGGACGATTCCCCAAAAATAGTGCGGTGGGGGATATGTCCCTTACTCGACACACGTGCTTATGAAAGGTACTCGGTGCTGCTGTGGTAGTGTAGAGCGTTTGCTTATCATCTCGGAGGTTAAAGGTTCGAATCACCGCCATCACCCGTCACTTGGGTGGTAGACGGCAATCGGCGGTCGTCCGGCTGGTTATCGCACCTAACCTATTGAGATCTTACGTGATTCTCTACTCCGAGTCTCAGGGTTATCCCTGATTGTGCAGTAGACCTTTATAGCTACGAGGAACACCTCTTCGACTGCACTCATGCGCAAGCATGTAATTAAAAACCCACAGGAACAAGCTATCTGCAAAATAATTTAATGACCGTGACTACTTGTCTGTTGATCAGATACCGCAACAGTACCCACCACTTTACTGGCGCAATAGTCAAAGCGGATTTAGACCGGATCGAGGTTGTGCTAACCACATTAGACAATTTTTGGGACACAGACACACCTTGTACACGTCCATCATCTCTAACCATCATGACAAGACTGCACTTTGGCTTGGTGTGATGACTTGTGTTCCTCCATGGAAAAAACGAGCTACGCAGGATGGCTTTTTAGGCTCAAGATGCAATCATGCCTGAATAATTCATGGGTTGAAGCCAGACGAAATCCAGTCTCTGAGCCAGGTTTTAGGCGACACTATTCTAGCCACGGTGCTCCTGGAGAGAACACTCCAGCGAATAGACACGGTCAAAGGACTTCCACTAGATGGACGTAGGAGTGGAGTGCTTAAGGTTTCTCTCGACGGTGGGAGACGTCATATCACTAGACAGAATTGCAGTCAGCAGTCATTTCTGTGCAGTTCGGTTGGATGGTTCTGTACGTGTCAACAGCAACAGACAGAAGCGTCGATGCGCGTACGTCTTGTCTGTGTATGTTCTCACTGACTGCAGCTTCTCCGAGACCAAGGATAAATTCTATCCAGATTGATCTTCCCTGCTCCAAAGCGTGCTGGGGGTTGTAACGCCCAGATTGACTGTTTGGGGAATTCCAGAGGGCACATAGGAGGCCCGTTTGCTATCCCAGCCGATCGTACTGACAACGGTGATCATCTCATCCAGCTGTGCACCGGCTACAGATTGTTCTTGGCGAGTACGAACTTCTTCCATAAGAAGCGGCATAAACTAACATGGCGTACTAACACGTCTTCACAATGTGGGACTCAGATTGACCATATTGTCACCAATCACCGCTGGCGTGGATCAGTTGGAGGTTGTTGTTCTCTCTGGTTTACGCCTGTGGACTCAAATCACGCCTTGGTACGTGCCCGCTTCTGTTTGCGTCTCGTCCGTGGTCATATCAACGCAAATGCCACCCGTCCCGCGCAGTTGCTTCTGGACGATAACTGACAATCTGCTTCTCAGGCGGAGCTGTCTACATGGTTATCGATGCAGCTGGATGTTCTGGACCCAGATAAACGCTGATAACAGATCAAGGAAGCCGTGTAGGCCGCGTCTAATATCACACAGGACTCTGGTTCGAGTCGGTCTCACAAACGATGGATATCTTCGACATCAGTTGCTCTGTTGGATGTTCACAGATCCATCTGTCCGGATGCCACAATCAATGAAGTGCGTAAACCTCTGAGAGGCCAACTGACTAGGAGTCTGAGAAATGCCCGAGAGCAGCAGTGAATTGTGAAATGTAGGGAAATGGAAAAAGCTGCATTTATTGACAATACTCGCAGCCTTTTCCGTTTGTTTAGAGGCATCGGCCCACGGAAGCCCAGGGTGAGTGAGTTATTCAAGGAATTCGACGGCTCACTGATTCGCTTTCAGGGACGTCGTCTGGACCTTTGGGCGGAGCACTGTTAGGGGCAGTTCAGTTAGCCCACTTCAACAGTGGACCTTTAAAATATGACTGCGACTGAACTGATGCAGATAGGTCTCACTCCTTCATCAGAGATGGAGATTATGCGGGAATTAGGTTGCTTGAAAAAGTAAAATGCCGGTGGGTTGTCTCTATCTTTTTCAAGGAACGGGGCGTAGTTTCGGTTTCGGAATTAACGAAACTCCTCCGGGTTATTTGGGATAGTGAGCAGATGTCCAAGAAATAGTGTGGATCGGTGATTGTACCAATATACAAGAACGGTGACGGATCCTCTTGTGAAAATCACAGAGGAAGTAGCTTGGTGGGTATCGCATCCAAATTGGACACCAGGATTAATCTTTACCTACTTCCCAGTGCCCGCGAAATGTGTACGCGTGAGAATCGAGCTGACTTAGACCCGGTCGTGGTTTTATTGACCACAATTGTACTCTTCAGAAAATCTTGTAGCACAGGCCCACAATCTTTTTCTTTCTTGGTCTGAAAGTGGCAATAAATTCAGTCGATCTCACACTTCTCTGGCACTACTTCTCATTGAAGGGTGTGCCAGAGAAGTTTGTTACGCTTTTGCAATGCTTGTATGCGAGCAACCGAAGCCGAGTTCGTACTTACGGCGATGTTTAACCGGAGTTCACCACGGAAAGTGGTGTTCTTCAGGGTTGTCCTCTTTCGCCCTTCCTCTTGAGATAGCTCAATCTTCGAGTGAGAATGGTGGCATCGTTCTCAGCTCAGGCAGTAAACTGTCTGACATGGAACACGCGGACGATATTGTTCTGAGTGATGATCCAGGTAAGTTGCAAGCTTTCCCTGATAACCTGCAGAACAGTATGGCGAAGTTTGGGGTCTGTCCTGCATCTTCAAAGTTTAAAATGCTGCTGCAGGGCTGGGTGGGCTCCACTCCAAACCTCTTCTTGTCAGGGGAAGCTCTAGGTGAAGTAGATAAGTTTCGTTCTCTGGGCAGTTGATCTCACCAAGTGTACAGATATTGGATGAGGTGCCATCGCTTAAGCAGAAGGCATGTTTCGCTTTTGCCAACCTCCGTCGTCTGAGGCGCCGGCGTGACATCCGATTGTCTGTTAAGGGTAGGGTGTACAATGCGGCGGTTAGGTCCAATCTTTTATAGCTCTCAGAAACATAACCATGAAGAGTAAAAGATAGGCGAAGACTGTCGATATTTGATCATTGATGTTTGCGTAGCATTACCCGAGTATGGTAGGAACACCGTATTAGCAAGCTGAGATTAGACGTAGGATGTTGGAAACCAGAGGTCAGTCTGTGGTCCAAGTACTGAATCTAAACAGTTTAAGGTGGTTGGGACATGTGTTACGCACGCCCGCCGATAGACTTTGTCGGCGTACGCTGTTCTCCGAGGCCGGTAGTGATTGGAAGGTAGGTCGACATGGTTAGTCCATGACATGACAAAAAGGTATGAAAACCTTGACCAACGGACTTGGTCAAGTAGGACGTGTTGGACTTTCTGGTTGGGGTTAGTGACCAGTCTACCAGATGGTTGAAGACATTAAGTGATACGGCTAGATGTCGCGGCTAGTGGCGTAGTTGCATTTGGATTCTTTATTTGTCTTCGTGATATCCGCTTATTACTTTGATTTTTTGAATCTTTTTCACTTCGTGTTTCTATTCTTTTTTGCCTTTGACTCGACGATGCTGATAGGTAGCAACTGAAACCAGAACATAAGTAGGAGGTTAATGGTTGAGTAAACTGAACTCTAGCCTCAGCCGAAGGGTGAATGAAATCAGAAATCATTCACCATCTCCCAGAGGTTCCCAGATGAGGCGAACGCACCATACAACTCGCCACTCGTCCATCTGGACCGACGCTGCTGCGTCACAGGACGTGCTTAGCTGCACAAAGGCCAAAGGTGCATCCTCGGATCAAAATGCCACCTTTGGACTCGGAAACGGAGTGGAAGATAAAACGTCACTAACATGAGTGTACTCATGATTATGAGTTGCAATCTATGCCCGCTGCTGAGAAATTAGTTTGATTTTTCCTACACTGTTCGCATCCGGAGATACAAACAGCTGGGTATACTTTTGATCGAAGATAGTTGACTGCACAACAACATTCAGGGTGAAGTCACAAACATTTATTTCTTTGTCTTCCCGAATAAACTATCCTGCTCCCTACAGAAATCGGGGTGATTCAGCCGTCACATATGTTAACGATAGGCGGTATGTTATCCTGAAATTTCTTTGTTCATTCCGCGGCGCTTATTAGTGTTCCTGTTCTTCAATGTAAACCTAGAAATTTGAGTCATTACCAGTCCCTTGCTATCGCCAATGTACATACATCGGAGGTGTTCCAACTAAAGTGAGAGGGCGAAAGTGAATGCCCGGCGCACTCCACCAGGTTGGCTGACTAATAGTCACTCTAAGGGAGATGGCTAAACCCTGATTCCAAACCAACCACGGGTGGTGTATGAGGCGTACGACGGTATGCTCATCGGCACCTGTAGCGGGGAGGTGCACTGGACACCCAGAATGTTTGGCCTTTCGAAAGGCGAATGAACCAAGGAATCAGTCACCGGCCCCCAGTGGGTTACAAACCTCACGTTTCGTCCCGCCGTCTTGTGGGTTAAGCTTAAGATAGCTAAAGGCTCCGGTTGTGGATCCCTAAGAAAACCACCTACTTTGGCTCGGGCAACCTGGCAGTATTGCGCCCTCAAACAAATCTGGATTCCGACTATCTACCCCTCCCCCCACCGATTGTACCATGTTTTGTTTGGCGCACAGTCTGAAACCAGACAAGTGATATATATATATATATATATATATATATATATATATATATATATATATATATATATATATAATCCCACATGTCCTACCAATGAACTTGATGGATTCTCCGATACTTTTCCAATGTTTTTTTCTCAGTTATCTCGATTCGTCTTTTTGTATGGTCTGTGATGACTTCAGAAGGTCGGATGTTGGCTTTTTTACAACATTTGGGCCGTAAAACATTGTTTTATTCACAACCAAAATTGAGGCTCATTTGGATCTCTGCTTCATGAACAAACCCAACGTGTTCCATACTGATCGTTGATTACCGATGAGATCTCCGGGTCACACGATCATTAAACTTTCTCTTTCTATTTACGAAGAGAATAACCACCAGCGGTTTGCGCAGTATGGCGACCGGAAGAGTCGTAAACGCCAATCCACTCCGGACAAGCTCGCTAGACTTGAAGACATGATTACAGGGACGGACCTCAATATTTTTTCTCACTTACATTTATCTTTGTTCTGCAGTCACCCGATAAACCACCGAAATTTTTGCTTCAATATATACTGCCCAGTTGAAACTGCATATGTTCACGCAGATAAGAGCTATACAAGATGGCTTCTTTAAGCCGGAGATGAAATCATCCCTGACAGGTCAATGGGTAGACACCAAACAAAGTCCATTCTCTTGGCCCTCCAGGTTGGGGATCGATTTGAGCTGGCAACTCAGTCGGTAAAATCAGTGGAAGAATGATTGATCCAAGCAAATGAGCTTCTACAAAGCCATCCCGCTGCCTTGCGGATAGGTTCTTGTTAGAACTAAAGGCTTTAGATGAGGACCCTAATCGTTCTCCTGCCTTGCAGCTGGACACTAGCAGTACCCGTCCAGTATCTCCGATGAACTGCACGAATAGAAAGAATTCCATACTGCATCGGTCGTCGCGCGGGATAATCGGGGCCGCCCTGCCCATTGCATCGAGCAGGGTGTGTAGTGATAAGTGGGCTACTGCTTAGAGTTCCCTTTCTTCCATTCAACCTTTGTCTTCTGTCCCTAACCATCCCTCTTTGCCCCCTCTATTCACTCACAAAGCTCCCACTGGCAACACGTTGGATACTCGCAACGATTCACTGTCAAATGGTGTCGGGAATAATCTTCTATCTTGTAACTCACATTTTCTCAAGCCTCGTCAGCCTCTGAATCTTGGCTCCTTCAACGTGCGTACACTCATGCAGGCCAGTCAGCAGGCGTGCCTAGTCCTCACAATAGATTCTTCGAAGATTGATGTATGCTGCTTAAGTGGAACGTGTATCCAAGGTTCGAGCAGTATGATTAAACTAACTGCTGCTAGTATCTCATCGAGGTATTTTCTGCGCTTTTCAGGAGATGAAGCAGCTAGAGTTGTGGGTCAACGTGGTGTAGGAATAGTCTTGAGTGACAAGGCCGAGGCTGGCTTGTTAGACTGGATCCCTGTTAAAAGTTGTTTGTGTGCTGTGAGACTCCAGGAATCAGTCGGCGTTCGAAGGGATACTTTTGCTAAACGCAACTTGTTTGTGATCTCGGCGTACGCCCCAACGGACTGCATCCCAGACGCACAGAAAAATGAGTTCTATGACGAACTCGTCACTGTCGTTCGCAGCAGTAAAGGTTCGGACATTGTAGTGTTAGCTGATGAGTTCAATGCACAAGTTGGCAAACTTAGTGCCTCAGAAGCTTGTTTAGGTGTCCGGTGTGCTTTGCCTGCTGAGCGTACAGATAACGGGATGTGCTTCTCCAGTTTTGTGCACACAATCTATTGTTCTTGTGTAGCACCAATTTACGGCACAGGTCGCTTTGCACGGCGACATGGCGCTCTAACTCTAAAGGTACTCTAAGCCAGATTGATCATATTGCCGTAAGCTACCGGTAGCGCAGTTCTGTTCAGAACTGTAAATCTTACTGGTCCACGTACGTAGAGTCGTATCATCAATTCATTGTAATGCGAATATCTGTCCATCTCCATGTCCATGGCCGCATACCGCGAACCCGGTTAGCTGTGCAACGTATGTGTGATCCAGAAGTCCGCACCCGTTATGAACAGAAATTAGCACATGAGCTGGGAGCTACGACGAACAGTAAGGTAGATGATCATTTAGCTCATGTCAAACAGGCAATGCACGTGTCAGTAGGTTTTGCATGTGGTCCTAGATTCGATGCCCATGAAAGACACTGGATTTCGCAAGAGTCGGTGAGTCCTATTGAACAAAGACGTCAGCCTTCAAACTTTAAGGAGATGAATAAGATACGACGACATCTACAAAAACAAGTTACAAAAAGCCTTAACAATGATCGCGAAAATTGGTGGGTCAAGGTAGCCGAGGAAATGGAAAGAGCTGCTACCTCAGATAACTGTCAAAGACTGTTCAAGCTTATTCGTGACACCGGTGGACGGCGAACCCAAGTCAGTTAGACGATTTGCGATAGAAATGGAGAGCTTATTCATGGCAAAGAGCAGAGCTGGACCGTTGGGCCGAATACTTCAAGGAAAAGTTTAGCTGGCCGCGCGCTAGTGTAGTTACTCCTGTGTCAAAAACTGCTACTCTTTGGGTAGTATCACTTGAGCCCCCATCGGAAGTAGGAATGGAGCCACGCATTCGATTATCACAGTGAGGGAAAGCGGCCGGTCCAGACGAATTCCCCCCCCCCCCCCAGTTCTTTTCAAACTGGGTGGAAATACTTTGATAAAATCACTCACGACTTTGCTGCGTGACATTCGGAACGATGACGCTGTTCCGTTAATATGGAGTAAGTCATTGCTTGTTCCCATCTTCAAGAAGGGAATACGCAATAACTAGTAACCATCGTGGGAACAGGTTAATTTCGATAATCTCCGGAGTACGGGCCTCGATTTTGCTGCACCGTGTTACACCCACTCGCGAGAGGAATGCCCGCGAACGGCAGGCTGGATTCCGCCCAGGTCGAGGATGCATCGACCAGATTTTTACTCTTCGCCAACTAGTTGAGATACGTCACATGCACCGTGGACCGACAATAATGGCCTTCCTCGACTTGAAACGTGCCTTCGATTCAGTTGACCGAACAGTTTTGGTAGACGGCTGTGCTGTCGCCCGGCTTACTGCCACACCTGATCTATTGGGGCCTTATGTGGTTACCATTTTAAGTCTCCGTATCTTGGTTGCCGGTTTCCTTTGCGCTGCATATCATGAAAATACACAACGACACACGCACTCGCTCTTTTGCTCGTTCTGCTCACTCGAAAAACAAGCACGAACTCATCACCCGTACTAAAGTTCGCGGAATGACCCTAATATCGATTTTATGCTCCAGGTTCTCCAATTTTTTTCCCTTTTGCCCTATTTTCGACCAAACCCCAAATCCCCCCCTCATCATACACCACCCACCTCCAATTTCCAAACTATACCTTTCACTTCGCTTTTTCACCCAAAGCTGCTGCCTGTGCCCTTGTCCACCAGTCAGTCCTCACATCCAGAATCCAGAATCTTGACTTTTCCAATCGTGAATTTCAGTTGATATGGCTAAAACTCCGACTTCCTTATTTTACTCACTCTTTTCGTGTTGTTTCCTGTTCACCCAACGGCATCGATCTTTATTTTCTTATCTTTGAACATTGAGCACTTGTTTGTTACGGATCCCAACTGCCACATCATCATCCTAGGAGATTTTAATGTTCACATTCGAGATTGACTAATTCACTCATCGGACACTTCGGCTCTGGGGCACGAAGCCGAACTTTTCGCCTTGATCAACAACCTGTGTCAACTTGTTGACCTCCCCGCACGTGTTCCCGATCGGGTTGGCGATCGTGCCTATACTCTTGATCTTATTCTCACTTCTGTTCCTTCTCTGTTCCCAGATATCTCTGCTGTCGCTGCACTTGGCTCATCTGACCATTGCATTGTTTCCTGTTCCATCAGTTTTACTCGCCTCGATTCTCCACCTACCTCGAGGCACATACTTTGGCGTTAGTTCAGCCAGTTGGGATGGTTTTCGCGATTTCCTAGCCTCCTATCCTTGGAATGATTCTGCTTTACTTCAGACGTTTCCGTTTCTAACTTTACTGAAATTTTCCCTCGAGGTATGCAACTTTTTATTCCTCACTTTCCCAAACCCGGCAAACCCGAATCCCCCGAGTGGTTCACTCACGCATGTGACTGTGCTGTACGTCTGAAGCTTGTAACATTTCGCCGCTGGCGCCGCTCGCCTACTCCCGACTCCCACCGCCGCTTTGTGTAAGCCAGGAACAGATGCTCGTCAACCATACAGAGAGCCAAAAACGTTTCGTTAGCTGGAAAGCCGAACGCTTACTCACTTCTGCCGCTGGTAGCCGAACACTTTGGTCCCTTTCCAATGCAGTCTCCCTCAATTTTTGCCTTTCCAATTTCCCTCCCATCTGTAATTCTTCTGGTGATCTTGTTCGTGAACCACGCGAGAAAGCCGAAGTTCTTGCATCCCGGTTTGTCTCCAACTTCATCTCACCCACTTATCCTACTCGCCCGGTTCCTTCTCTTCCATCTGTCTTCCATTTTCAACCTCATAGTAGCACTAAGAAGATGCGCCAAGCGCTTCGTTCTCTTGAGGTATGCGAACAACCCGGTCCGGACAGTATACCACCCATCGTCCTTAAAATGTGTGTCCCTGAATTGTCCCTCATTTACGTCGTCTTTTCTGTCTCCTTCTCTATCTTTCTACTATTCCGATTTTCTGAAAACACGCCGTGATTTTTCTATTCCCAAATGCGGTGATTTTTTTGACCCGAATAACTATCGTCCTATTTCCATCACATCAGTTATTTCGAAAGTATTCGAAACTGTCATCTCCGACCAACTGCGTACGTTTCTCGAACGCGAAGGACTACTTAGCGATCGCCAATACGGATTCTGACCTCGCCGTTCCACCGGTGATATCCTAGCTCTCGTCTGACACTCCTGGTCGGCTGCACTCGACAATCACGGGGAAATACACATGGTGTCGCTTGACATCTCTAAGGCCTTTGGTCGAGTTTGACACGAAGGTCTTCTGGTGAAACTGTCCTCGTTCGGGTTCTCCTCCGCACTCATCGTGGACATCAAGTTTCCTCAGTGAGCGAACCATCTCCGTCCGAGTTGATGGGGTTCTGTCCAAACCATTTCCTGTGAATGCTAGTGTTCCCCAAGGTTCAGTACTTGCCATTACCCTGTTTCTTTAATTTAATAATGATTTTCTGTCCACTACTTCCAACCCGTTCCGTGCCTTTGCCGATGATGTCACCCTTCATTCCTCCCGCCATGCCAACGCCAACATCGACCGTGACCGCAGTGCAATCAGTGTATCTTTAGAGTCCGATATCGAACACATGTCCTTCTGGGAATCCCACAATCATGTTCCACTTACTGCTTCCAAAACTTCTCTCAATTTCATTGAAACACCATTCATTCTCCCCTCATTTATCCTTCGATTCAACTGTGTTGCCTGTCACATTCGATTTCACTTCTTGGCTTATCTATAACTTCCTCTCTATGTTGGTCCGCTTTCATATCTCAGCTCGCCCCTCGTGCTGCGCTCAAAGTTAGTTTTCTGTTTCGCGCCAGACGCTTCTTCACACCAGCTCATCTTTTTCTGTTGTACAAAGCTCAAATCCGCCCCACACTTGAATACTGCAATCACGTGTAGGCTGGAACTTCATCTACCTCTCTTCCTCTTCTCGATCGGGTTCAAGGCAAGGTCATCCGGCTGATCGACGACCCTTCTTTCACCTCCAATCTGCAGTCACAAGCCCATCGTCGGGCTGTTGCTTAGTTGTCTCTCTTCTGCGGGTACTATTTTGGATTTTGTTCTTCTGAGCTTGCTTCTGCAGTCCCCCTTTCCAAAACTTTTTCCCGACCATCACGTACCTAGGCAACTAGTCATCCCTATCACACTTCTGTCACTAGATGTTGCACTTCTATATTTCAATCCTCTTTCCTTCCCCGGACCGTTAAATTATGGAACACTTTTCCTCTTTCTGTCTTCCCACCCACTTACAGCCTTTCTCTCTTTAAAAGCAGGATCAATAAAATGGTTCTGACGTAAATGTTCCTCCTCAACCCATTTTTATAGTGTCTTCTGTTTATGGGATTTTCCTTTTATACTGTACTTCACTTTGTGTGTAATAAAAAAGAGCTCCTTTCAGTGCTCTTCACCGGAAAGGTATGTCCCAGAAGTTCGTGAACGTATTGAAATCACTGTATTCTCATACTCCTTGCCACGTAAATATTTACGGTGAACTGTTTAATACATTCGAAACGACCAGCAAAGCTCGACGAGGATGTCCCATGTCTCCATTCCTGTTCAACTTCGTCATCAACGAGGTGACTGAGAATGCCTCGTAAAATTTACAGGATGTTGGCGTCGATCTGGCAAGTGGTGAAAAGTTGTGTGACCTAGAATACGCGGACGACGTTGTCTGCTTGTTCGAATGTACGGAACATGCTCAACATGCACTAGATAGACTTGGGGGAGCTGTAGCTCCATTCGGCATGCACTTGGCACCATGAAACTGTAAAGTGGTGTTACAAGACTGAACGTCAACAGTTCCTGGCTCGATGCTCGATGGGGAGGTGCTAGCAATTGTGGACCACTTCACTCATCTCCAGCAGCGTGACGACGGATGGAAGCACGCGGATATCCAAGGCTGGAGCAGCGTACGCCAGACTGAAGCACTTGTGGCGCCGACCTGATATTTTTCACTGAAGTTGGAAGGTCGTGTATGCTGTGCCGCGGTGCGTTCAATTTTGTTGAATGGTTGCAAGACATGGGGTCTGCGTATAGATGTTCGTCATCTTGAGATTTTCGACCACTGGTGTTTGCGTAGTATCGCTAGGATTGGGTGGAATAGCCGAGTGAGCAATGCTGAGGTCAGGAATCGAGTATTGGGTATCAATTCTGAGAACGTTCTGTCACAGCGTATCCAGCTTAGTAGACTTCATTGGTTGGGGCACGTGTGACGAATGGCAAACACACGCCTATCATACCGTGTCCTATTCTCCGTTCCTCCTGGGGAGTAGGGGAAGCCACGTGGAAGTTAAGAGATCGCGTGGCAGTGGGGAATGAGAAAATGTACAGCGAGCTTAGGAAGTCGATGCTTCACGTCTTCGTGGTTGGGATCCAAAAGATCCGTCAACAAGCTGGTTAAAAACACTGAAGGATATGACAGTGAACCGTGAACAGTGGCGATCGTGTTGTCACTTTTTGTCGAATCAGAATGATTGATCAATGTGCGTTTGTACAGTTAGACTGTGTATTCCGTGTGTTGACTGTTAGGCGTTGTTTCATTTTCCCCACTCCTGTAGGTCCACTTACTGTCCATCTTGTATATTCATTTTCCTCTGTTGCTACGTGCAACATGGTGAGGAAGGCTGTAATCGGTGGGGCTTGTCCAACTGTTTAACGCTGTAGTATGATGATGATGATGTTATCCCGTAAGAATTGTGACACTTCAGAAGGGGAAACAGCTGTGGCTTCAACGAAACGAATTTTTTTCTGTTGTGACTATGGCATGGGAGATTAGGAGATTCGAATAGCAGAATCAAAGATTAGTGATAAGCACTTTACTAAAAAAATAACAGGCGTATGGTGGCTGAAAAGTAAACAGAGAAACTTAATGATAGATTACACAAATACAACAAATGATAATATCATGACATTCACCCCGGGTGTGATCGAAGGTGTTTCGTTCGGAGTTTTGACAACAATAGGGATTGTTTTCACTGGGACAGCGTCCGTGTATAACTACGCTTCTCTGTTTCCTAAGTTGTTCGTATGTTTTATTTGTTGTTCTGCTAGTAGGGTGGAATGATGGGAAGCGTGTGAATTCGGTACGTGGACAGTGATATGGCGTCCATTCATGAATTCCTTTACTTGGCTAGCGGTCTCTTGGTCCTCCAGAATAGCGTGGTGATCCGTGGAGGACGGTAGATCTTGTGGTTTTTCCAGACTGGCTTCCCTCGTTGCCTCGGTCCCTTTGGATGCTAGCCGGCGAAGAGACACTGTCTCTTTGCCATCTTTATATACAACGTGGGCGTACTGTGGATTGCACACGACCAGATCCAGTTGTACCAGAAGATCGTATTTTGAGGATCTATCCTGTCGTTTCAGAAAGACGGCCCGGGATACTCAACCAGGATAGCAGTGACGTTCCGTATGTTGAACGGCGAGATTATCAAAACAGTGTTTCGTGTGAGGCGCTATCAGTCACCGTGCACAGGAGTGATCGCAGGGAATGGAGGGTGTCCAACAGTAACGATTCCCAATGTGTGGGTGGAAGACCTCTGGTTTTCAGGGCGAGGCATGTGGCTTTCCACAAGGTGCCATTGAGGCGTTCAACTTGTCCATTAGATTGCGGGTTATAAGCTGTCTTGTGGCTTACCGCATTTCTTTTTGTTGTGAAAGAAATCATGAGTTTTGTGGACATGTTGCGCCGTGATCGGAACGAATGAATGCAGGAGTACCAGTAATGGAAAACAGTTGAAAGAGACATTTTATTACGGTAGATTTAGACATATTTGCAAAAGGAAAGCGGGAATATTTGTTCACAGTTGTTAACAGATACTGATTGTGGGTGTGTGGTGGTAACGGGCCCTTAAAATCGATAATCGATCTCTCAAACGGTACTGTGGCTTTTATTAGTCGTCCTGGGGGCTTGTTACAAAATTTTGGTTCAAGCTCAGAACAAGCCTGACAGGAAGAGGTAACGCGTCGAACATCCTCGACTGAAAACGGTAGATTTTTCGATCGAACAAAATGGACCATAATCGTGATACCTGGATGACACAACGGACTATGAAGTTCCCCTCAACTTCTTAGTGTCCGCGATTGTTGCACGAACGTTGCGGGAAAGGGTGTCGGCCACAGTGTTATTTTTATCGGGTCTGTAGATTACGTCGTAGCTGAACTTACACATCTCAATTCTTCATCGCAGGATTTTTCCGTTCTTGATTTTACCTTTTTCGTCCCGTCGTACATACAGGCGACTGATCTTTGGTCTGTAGGTAATCTAAAATGTCGGCCGAATAGATAGTGCTGCCATTTTCGCACCGCTTCCAAGATAGCATATGCCTCTTTTTCGACTGCCGAATTATGCCTCTCGCTAGGCGTCAATGTGTGGGAGAAGAAAGCAACTGGCCGCCTGTTTTGGCTCAGTGATGCGGTAGTAGCAATGCCAGAGGCGTCGGTTCCCACTAATAGTTGTGTCATAGTTCACTGTGACAACTCCATGGGAAAATCGAGGGTTCGATGATACCGTCTCTCAGTAGGCGATCGACTTCAAAGCGTATGGGCCATTCGTGTTCTGGGGTGTGGCGCCGTGATTTGGATGCGATTGGTCTGCGATCCGAGGATAAGTTTGATGATAGAAGTGGTAGTTCTATTTTGGCGACGGGTAATCCGCAGTGAGAGAAGGTGCCTCGCTGGCCACCGAAAGGTACTTCGACCTTATCTAGGAGAATAAGGAAATCATGCCCAAATAGTTCATCGGCCCACAGAACTGTACATCATGTTTATATTCGATAGACACATAGCAGCAACCCGTGATAGAGCATGACAACGAGGTCGACGCCATAGTAAAATTTGAGCCCGTAGGCTGAAGTTCCCAATTGTGCGTGTGCACAACTGTAGGGGAAATGTGGCTTCCACAACTACCAGTATCGATCATTGCTTGGAGAGGTGTCCCATTAACAAGAATACTGGTGACTGTGCGTGATAAACAGTTTGGGGCTGCGGAAACAAACACACTGGATGGCAAGGGGTCGAGGGCGGAATTCACGTGATGTTTTATAGGTTTGGATTTATAAACACGTATGAAATGGCCCAGTTTGTCACACGTTTTACCAGTTGCTTCCCGGGTTGAATATTTAGAACGGGGGTGTCTGTTGTATCCGCAAAAGTAGCATGTTTCGTCAGCGGCTGCCAGAACAGATGTGCTGGAAGGAGTAGGGGATGTGACAGGTATGCATGCACTGGAGGAGGTCGACAGCAAGAGAATGATTGTTTGTTCGTGTATGATTTTGACTGTTTATGAGCCAGTTCGAGAGATCTGGCAAATTCGTACCCCTTGTCAAGGCCTAATTCGCGCTGTGCTAGAGGCTTTTCTCGGGCTGTTGAAGACTGCAGACCGGAGATTAGAGCGTCTCGTATGGATTCGTTAGTATATTGCAATGAGGCAACCGCTTTGAAATCACAGTCCTTTGCTAAGGATTTAAGTTTTTGCAGGAACTGATCAACGCCAGAAAATATCTAGCGTATACCACCTTTTTAGGTCGAAGGTAGATTTTCTTTAGTATCTCGATGGCTGATTCGTACACGGATGAATCCACAATATATATATATATATATATATATATATATATATATATATATATATATATATATATATATATATATATATATATACCGATAACCCGGTACAATGTACAGAAGCGTGATGCCATGAAAAACAATGAAACAGCAAAATATAAGTGAAGAATCAAAGGGGAAGTTTCAAGAAATCGAACACAAGCTCTCACAACATAACCGCCACTGAGCACGACCGTGAGCTATATCCGACGAAGTTTTTATCCATCTGTGCAGTGGATCTCAAGGTCCCCAACCATGCGACCTGAGGAACCGACATAAGCAAATCTTGACGTCAACATTTTGACATAACGGTGCCGAGTCATGGCTTGGCCTCCACGTTGTCGTTTCCAGCCAACCTTAGGCTCAGCAAATAGAGCGCGACTAGGAAGTAGATGAGGCGGCATACGTAGTAAATGTCCCGGCAAACGAAGCCGATGGAGTGATATGATGGCATTAATTGGGGTACGCAGCACCCTCGGTTCCGTAGATGCCCGTTCGAACTGCGGAAATGCTGATTCGCTGTTGCCATCAAACTTGCAAGATACTCCTTGGGCATCGATGACCGAACACGGACAACCGGTCGATATCGGCCGCTCGAAGAGGCCAGGTCTCACTAGCATATAGGAGCACACTGCACCGCAGCGTTGTACACCCTAACTTTCAGTTGGAGAGAGATGTCACGATGTCTCCACAGGTGATGTAAATTGCAGAACGCTGCTTGAGCCTTCGCTATTCGTTTGTTCACATCGTCTCTTATCCGTCCATCTACAGTTATGCAGCTTTCCCAGTAGACAAACTTTCCAACAATTTCTAACCTATCATTACCGAGGGTAAGTACGGGGATGTACTCCTGCCAGTCTTGTGCAAGCACTTTACACATGTAGGATGAAAAGCACATCCCGTACCGTAATACTGACGACGCGAAGTTGTCTAAGATGCACTGTGCCACAGTAGCATCGTCGCAAACTAATGTGATATCCTCTGCATAGTCTAAGTTAAAAAGTCTGTTACCAGGTAGGAGCTCAATGCCTTCGTTCGTTTGGTTTCTTCATGTCCCTCTTAGGATGTCGTCAACTTCAAAATTGAGCAGGAAGGGTGAAAGTGGGCAACCTTGACGCACGCCACTCCCAACTCGAAAGCAAGGTGACAATGAGCCATATGCTTGTACTCGGCCTGAAGTCTGATGGTATGGAGCTTGGGTGATTTTCACATAGTTATCAGACACTCCCTGTCTGATGAGACAATCCAAGAGGGATGTTCTACCAACGGAATCAAAAACTGCTCGGATGTCCAAGAATATGGTTCCCGTCGGTCTACGATATGTGGTGGAGCTCATGTATCTGACGGATGGTGAAAATTTGATCGATGCACCCGCGGTTGGGACAAAAACCGGGCTGTTCTTCACGGACTTGTTGTTCGCACACTGGGGACGATCTTTGGAGGATTACCGATGTTAGCAACTTCGATACGACCGAGATCAAGCTTATCCTTCGACGATTGGAACGAATGTTTCTAGCCCCTTTCTTGTATATAGGGATGATGGATGCACAGTTTCAACTCTCTGGGACACAGTTGTGGAGCCAAACCTCGGAGAAGAGGCTGGTGAGCACTTAGGCGAGGTGTACGCCACCATCTTTGAAGAGGGTCGGAGGGAGTTTTCCAGGGTCTGGAGCCTAATTGCGTTTCAGGTGGAGCGCACGGTCGACTTCTATGGGTGGGGTAGTGCAGATAGCCCATGGGGTATGAACTGGTTCAAACGGACTACTGAGTGGGACGCTGCCGCTGGAGGCCAGTAAAACTGCTCTTCAAAGTGCTCTGCCCATCGTTCCATGCGCCGTGAAAGCTGATGGATTGGTTCCCCTTTTGTCTCACAGATCACTTGGCTCACTCCAGGCTTCTCGGTTCCAGTAGATCGGATGTGTTGGAAAAGTCTCCGAGCATTGCCAGTGGCAGCAGTTTGTTCCATTTCGGCCGTGCGTCCGAACTACCGATTCTCTCAGTCTCTGCGCAAGCTTCTAATCAAATTTCTTTGTGGTTGGCGTAGGCATTATGGTTTTCGCTTCTGGCAGGGATATTCTGGTGGCTGTCTAGCAATTCCAGAGAACCCGATGCGATCTAGTACGTGACTGCATGCCGTGTAACTAATGCACAAGATGTGGTACTCGGTACTTTTGTATTGTCTTGAATGTGTTGTCAGCGCCCTGACAAGTGTGTGGCTACTTAGCTGGGCAGCAAGCTCATTCTGATATCTCTCCCGGACCGACGTCCGGCAAAGTTGTTCTACGTTTACCCGTTGGCGGCGGATTTTGGACTTGGTGGAAAACCGTACTATGAACTCAGCTAATACTAGGGTGTGATCTGAATCTAGATGTGTGATCCAGTACGACCTACAGGATTTGATTGAACCACGCCAGTGGTAGCTTAAGGTTATGTGGTCTATTTGTGTCCAAGACTGATTAGCAGACGGCGATCGTCATGTGACTGTGCGACGAAAGTTGCACCGAAAGTTCGTACTCGACAAGAATAGGCGATGGTCTGCGGACAGATGGGGCAGTCGATCGCCGTTATACATGCTTGGATGGTTGGCGCCGCTTTGGCCTCCAAGCATTCGCTCGTCTGGAGCTAGGTGGCCAATCTGGGTTTTCAGATCTCCAGTCAGTGCCACTATATCTTTATGAGACGCCTTTCCAAGAAGTCCGTGAAGCTGCTGGTAAAATATATATTTGAGTGTATCCGGGCTGCAGTCAGTAGGGGCGTAGGCAGCGACAACAGACAACGATTGTTGTCGCGGCCTTTGTAGCTTTGAACGAACCCTCTAGGTAAATCGCACATAATCTGCTGTTGACTGAGATCCGGTCGTGTAGCGCAGACTCAGCCTTAGTACTCAAAGCGATTCCTATTCCTTCATGACCAGATGCAGAAGCCTCGGTATCCCTGGATAAGCGCACAGTGAAAGCACGTCCTGATGGCTAATTCAAACGAACTACGATGGTGGGGTCCTGGATGCGGGTCTGGGATAAGCAGCAGACATCAATGACCAGTGTCTCGAGTGTGCGCGGTAAAGCTGTTTGTTGGCCTATATGCATGAGAGTGCGTACATCAAAGGCTGCAATCTTCAGTGGCACATGTGGTCTCAGTAGTGATTCCGATGAGCTGCACACAACTGAAGGAGGAATCTCATTTGCATGCTCAGCGTCTTCATCGATGGCAACCTGAGAAGTACTTGGAATAATGGTACTAATGTTGTGTGTAAGAGTGGGTGAAAATGAGTGGTGTGGTAATAGGTAGTTGGTTTTGTCCGACCACCAGCACCTCGGTCATAACTTGTGTAGTTTGAGAGAGTGAATAGAGTCGAGCGCGAGAACGAGTGATCGTAAATACGGAAATTTCATATAAGCATGTGGGTTGGATGCTACCCGGTTGCCCAAACTGAAGTAGAGGATTGACTTGGGGAACCCTACCCCGAGCCTTTGACCAGGACACTTAACCTACAAGGCAATAGGACGTTATGGGGATATTGTAGCCCTCTGGGGCGGTGACTGACTACTCGGTTCAAATGCCCATCGGATGAGGCCAAACATCATGCATTCCCGGTACATCCCTTCGCCACAGATGCCGGTGAGCATACTGTTGTGCACCTCGTATGTCACCGTAGTTGGTTTGGAATCGGTTTAGCCATCTTCCCTAGACCGACTTTCAGTCAGTCAACGTGGTGGAGAGTGCCTGGCATTTGCTTTCGTCCTCTCATTCTAGTGAGAACACCTCCGCCACTTGGTGGCAGCGAGTAGGGCTTCCTTAGCAGCCTTTGCGAACCAAGAAAGTACCAGACACTGGAACGGGGCAATATCACACTGTTTGTTATCGTATCTTGCTACGATGCAGGCATCAACTGGACAAAAGCCTCGTTTCATGGTAACGGGGTGTGAAATGAGAATTCCCACCGACGTGGGCCGCCCGCACCGGGCACCAGATGGGTTGTTGGCCAGTGATTACATTATCCAAAGTGGAGAACGCCTTGTCCGCAGCCATCAACTAGCACACCAACAGTGACAAGCATAACATCGCCGACATGAGGAATATTATGACAAATCCATATATGGCAGTCCTTTGGAGCCAGGCGACCGGATGTGGCTGCGATCAGATCAGGTTGATCCAGGACTACCCACCGAACTCCATCCAGCTCGGAGGGGGCCGTACAAAGTTTGTGAAATTTTGTCAGCGACTACGTGCTCTATTCAATCACTCAGGGACCCCAATCAAAGGCCATTTACCGAACACTTCGATAGTATGAAGCCAGACACGAGTGCCGCGTTTTCAGGCAACCTCGGTCCACGGAAAGTTGCCGTACAGTTGGAAATACCCACAGAAAGGGGCTCAACAAGGGCACTGAGGGCAGTGCCCTCGTAAGGAGGGGATAATGTAAATAGAAGATGGGGGGGGGGGGGCGGCCATTTTGGAGGGTGTTTTGAACTCGCTGATTCGTTGCCGTTGATCTGTTACAGGTGCATCTGCCAGGCGTCCGGATTAGACGAATACTGGTGAGGAGACTCGGACAAGAAGGCGTACTGCTATTCCTGAGGAACGTGGCGATCTCTAACCGGAGAAACTCGAAGTGTGGATGACCTGTGTAACTTGTTTTCATTGAGATCATTCTTGTTTAATACACATTCCTCTTTTGTATTCCGTGTTCTCCGTTTTGACTGAGCGTAGTGCGCATGGAGATGACTGACGAGTCGAGTATGTGTCTGTTTCCAGCTAAAAAGCCTGGTTCGGAGACATGACCACTGCGGTTGGAAGACATACGAAGATTGTCGTTATTTGAACATCGATATCTTCGTAGTATTGCTCGAATCTGGTGGGGACACTGTGTGAGAAATGCTGAAGTTCAGCGAAAGTCTTAGGTTCAAGGAACAAATCATTAGATGAAACACAAGCTCACCAGGCTAAGATGGTTGGGACATGTTTTACGCACGTCCTCTGACAGGATCCCACGGCGTGCTATGTTTTCTGAGGCGAGTACCGGTTGGAAGATGAGTAAGGGTGGTCAGTCCATGACAAGGAAGAAAGGTTTGAAAAACCTAACCAGTGGACTTGGGCATATTAGACTTTCTGGGTGGGGTCCAAGAGACCCTCCCACTCAGTGGTTGGATACGTTGGGGGATATGGATAGATGCCGCGATCAATGGTGCTCTTGCATTCACAAGGTTTTTTCATCGACCTAATTCCAATAATGTAGTTCTCCTCTTACTCCTTTTATGCTTTTTTCTCCTTCATTATTTCCTTTTAAGGTTACCGCTAGGAGATAGCAACCAAAGCCACCGCACCCGGTGCATGTTTAGTGGTTGTCTGAACTGAACTGGGCATCAGCAGAGGCTGTAGAAAACGCACGGTCACCTGAGAGCATTTCGAAAGGTTTTCACGGCGAGTTGCCATCTCGGAGCCTGAAGCACCCATCCTCGTCTATACTCAGGCATTTGGATGCGTATGAGTGTTCAATTTATCAGGATTGGTGGCGTCTGTCTTTGAGATAAATGTTCGAAGTACGGAAACAGTGATTCTATCGAGTAGGTGCATCTGGCGCGTTCGGATTGATATCAGAGCACTTGGGTCGAATAAAAGAAGGATTCATTTTATCAGGCAAGTAGATTGTTGTGAATATGACAGCGGCAGACTAAGAGTTTCAAATAGCAGAATCAGAGAGTAGTAATGAGCGCTTTACTTGACTAATAACAGGCGTATAGTGGCTGAAATGTAAATAGAGAAACTTAATGATGGGTTACACAAATACAACAAATGATAATATCAGGATAGTTTCTTTTGCCGGTTCAAGTTTGCGCCCCAGGTACTTGTGTCCAGCACGGAACGTCACCTGCAAACCTTGTGGAAAGAAAGGGCATTACCAGAGAGCCTGTCGATCCACCGAAAAGTCAAAATACTCAGCGTCAGTGATAGCTCTACGCTCTCATCTATTACCACTACTGTTGCTCCCAAGTGCTTGTCAAAAACGGTCACGGATGTCTTTGTCAATGAACTGCCATTAAAAGCACTGGTCGACACGGGGAGTTCCCAAAACTACGTTCCAGAATCCACTGTCAGTCGTAACAAACGGCTGGTTGAAAATTCCGTTAGTGAAGCTTTACTGGCGTCCACACGCGTCAGAAGCAACACTCGTGGTCATTGTTACGTGTCTCTCAGGCACCGAAACAATTTTTATCCACGGATCCGTCTATTTGTCTTACCAAATTTGTGCGCCGATGTGTTACTGGGTCATGATTTTTTGAGACTACATAAGAGTGTTCAAATACCGTTCCAAGAAAAAATCTCTCTCTGTGGCCTTGTAGCTTCTACAACCCATTCTCCTCCTCTTTTTGAACACTTGTCGGACAGCATCAGACCAATCGATACCAAATCCAGAAGACATTCTGCGGAGGATGAAAATTTTATTCGAGCAGAAGTTCAAAGGTTGCTACAAGAGAATATAATTGAACCTTCACGATTACCATGGCGAGCTCAAATAATAATCACAACCAATGAAAGATTTAAAAAGACGTATGATTATTGACTACAGTCATACGATAATTCGCTTTACCAGTTTGGACGCTTATCCTGTGCCTCAAATAGACAATGTAATAGAGAAAATATCTTAGTATCAGTTGTAAAGCGCCCTGGATTTGACGAGCGCATATAATCAGTTACCAGTTCGCAAAAACGAGATCTATAATGCCTTTGAGGCGTGTAGTAACTTGTGTCAATTCCGACGCATTCCGTTTGGTGTCACTAATGGGGTCGCCTGTTTCCAGCGTATTATTGATGTGATTATCCGGGATGAAGGTCTTGTAGAAATTTTTGCTTGCATTGATAACGTAACTGTTTGCGGTAGAGACACCAAAGAGCACGATAGAAATTTGAAACAATTTATCGCCGTTGCAAAAAGTACGGATTAACACTAAATCAAAACAAATGCATGTTTTCCACAAATAAAGTGCGGTTACTTAATTGTGGAGTCTCTGGGAAGAATCAAGCCGGACCCAGACCACTTCAGACCCCTTATGAAAATGGCGCCAACCACTGACCTGAAAGAGCATCAGCGAGTGGTTAGAATGCTCGCCTTCTGCTCTCACTGGATTTCGCTCTTTTCCGACAAAATTCATCCTTTCGTCGTCAATCGAATATCTTCATTACCATCGGTTGTAATCAAAGCATTCAAGAACCTGAAGTCAAATTTAGTCCAGGCTACTGTTGCCACATTGGTTCCGTACTCTCTACTAGCTTTAGAGACTGACGCTTCTGACATCGCTATCGCAGCAGCGCCCAATCAGCACGGATGATCTGTTGCAATTTTCTCTAGAACTCTATCGTCAAGCGAACGCCACCATTCTGCAGTCGAGAAAGAAGCATAGCCGTGACAGAGGCCGTTGGAAAATAGAAGCATTATCTTCTCAGCAGTTACTTCAAGCTTGTCACTGATCAACGGTTCGTTGCATTTATATTCGATTCCAGAGAGAGGGGAAGATCAAGAGCGACAAAATATAGCGTTGGTGGATCGAGTAGTCCCCATTTTCCCACTACGTCACATATCGACCTGGTTCAGAGAACAAAGCTGCAGGTGCTGTCCAGCAGTGTTTAACACCGATGATCTAAAACTAGTCCATGACAACCTCTGCCACCCTGCTGTGGTACGCTTGAGTAATTTCGTTCGTGCGAAGAATTTACCGTTTTCTGTCGATCAAGTAAAGACTGTAGTACAACAGTGTCATGAACGTGCCGAATTCAAACCCTGTTTGTATAAACCAGTGGGAAACACTGGTAAAAGCCACACAATTCTCCGATAGACTCAGTATTGACTTTAAAGTTCCTTTACCTTCATCCATACTCAACAAATATCTCCTTGTTATTATCGATGAACACTCTCGTTTCCTCTTTGCGTACCCTTGTGCTAATATGAACTCATCAGCAGTCGTTTCCTGTCTGACTACTTTTAGATATTCGGTATGCCTTCTTACATTCATTCCGATCGTGGTTCATGCGTTCGTGTCCGAAGAGCTGAAACAGTTTCTCCACGAAAAGAGTATTGCGACTGGGAGAACTATAGCGTACAACCCGCAGCGTAACGGCCAGGTGGAACGAATGAATGGAGTACTGTGGGGAGTTGTCACATTGGCCTTGTAGTCCAAAGGTTTAGCAATCACACGATAGGAACAAGTTCTTCTGGATGCATTATACCCAATAAGATCTCTTATGTACTACTACAAATGCCACTGTGCATGAACGGATTTTTATGTTCAATTGGTAGTCTTCTTCAGGAATCTCGTTACCTAAATCGCTCATTTCCTGGGCCGGTGTTACTACGTAACACTAGCCGACAAACAACGTATGATCCCTTGGTGGAATAGGTAGATCTCATTGAGTGTGACCCTCAGTACGCACTTATTCGTCATTGTTACGAACTAGAGCATACGGTTTCTTTTCGACATCTGACGCCACCAAATGCCACAGCCCGAAACTGATATCACTAATCTCCTTGTTGATGGAAAACCAGAAGCTGCTACAGAAACACGGACACCAATCGATGTACTGACAATTTTCATTCACAAACAACAACTGGTGTTGAGGGAATCGCTACCAAACAGCAGCTTTCACGTCCTTATTGTCTACGAAGTTCAGAGATTTAGCCCGTAAAAAACACGCATCCGTCCACTTGATTTTCTACACTGACCAACCCGGATTTTCCTGGCCAATGAGAATCTTATCTATTCTCTAACTGCATGAGTATTATGACGATAAACTTTGTGTTTGATAAATTTCCTTACGTTGGTCTCTTTTACATTCTAGTGTATGGAAGATTTTCAGATGAATAAAGACTAAATCACCCAGCATCGTTCTTTCTCTATTTCTCGTATTGTCGTATCTGCTGCAACTGTACAATACTACCTGTTGGCATCACACTCCGTGTGCTAGAATAAGGCAGACCGATTTCGGAGCGACATCCAGTGTCTCTTTGGCGCGTGTTGTGATAACCTGACTACAGATGTCAAGGAGCGTTCTCACGTTCTAGCAGGCAGTGTGAATGTGCTCGCACAGATTGAAGTCCCCAGGTAGTATATTTGACGTCGCCGCAGAAAGAACACGAGGCATTTCGCTTACCGGCGACGTTGTTGCATGATCATGGTGTACTGTAGCGACAGAATCCATAAAGTTTTGGGAATAGTTTATAAGCTGGCGTCCCCAGCATCATTTGGGTCTTTGGTCGAGGTTGCACCTCTAGCCTGTGCACAACCAAGTGCAACCTGTCCGTCAACAGGAAGATCCTATGTTAGGAGCCGGTGACCAATCATGCGGTTCTTACGCCTTTTGGATGGTGGTGTACCAATCCGAGATGCTCAACAGATCCAATGTGATCTTCGTGCATGGTTGGCGGTGGCTCTCTAGGAGCTCGTTCGCCATTCGATAGGAGTGACCATGACCCAGGGGAACATGCGACTCTGTTGGTTGAATAGTTTTCCTTTCTGGCCGTTGCATCAGGCGGTAGAACTCGTCCGTCCATTCAGGAACAGCTGCCTTCGCATGCTGAGCACCGTCTCACGGAGGATTTTAGGCTTCGGCTATCCTCCAGCCTGGTTTGGTCCGCCTGTCGAGCGGTTTACCGAGGTGTGGCCGTTGATGCATGCTTCAGCTTCGTGAACCCACAGGTAGGTGTTGCGTAACCAGTGTAGACGAAAGAGAAAGAAGATGCCCCAAATGGCACAGCAGTCTACCAAATCAGAGGTGCTACTCCTCTCGGTCACCCCATGAACCCCCTAGACGTGCCATCTGCCTCCAACCATCCAGTGAACAGATCCCGTGGTCTCTAAACCAGTTCAGTTCAAACAATCATTAACCATGCACGGGGTGCGGGGATTTCGGTTTCCATCTTTCAGCGGCCACCTCAATCGGAGCTAATGAGAAAACTCAAAAGTAAGGAAAGAGTAATGGAGGAACTGCAAATGGTAGTAAAGAGTCGATAAATAAAGTTCGTGAACGCAAAAGCATCACTGATCGCCACAACTACTCATGTCCTCCAGCGTACCTAACCACTAAGTGGGGGGTCTATTGGATCCCACCCAGAAAGTCTAACACGCCCTACAAGACCAAGTTCACTCGTTAGGCTTTCCATATTTTTCTTGCAAATCATGAACTGATCACCCTTACTCATCTTCCAACTATTATTCGCTTCAGCGAACGTTGCTCAACGAGGAATCCTATCCGGGGACATGCGTAGCACAAATCCCAAACACCTTAGTCTGAAGAGCTTGAGCGCTTCCTCAAATAATTTGGTTGGTGTATCTAATACTCTGCGCAATAATCCAGCGTTGCTGATATGATGTTCCCACCGAATTCCGGTAATTCTGTGAAGACGTCTATGTTCAAATACAGTAGTCCTCATCAAGAAACATCAGTCGCTGTCGCTCAGATTGTTCCTTGCTGAGAAGTGTTGCATCTAGGAGGGGGGGGGGGGCAGTCAAAGAGAGGTCACTTTCTTACGCGGCATATTGGTATTATTCTCCGCCGCTTATCTAATGCTCGCGAGCAGTGCTGGGGTGAAAATCAACCTGGGTTAAGACCTGGTCAAAGTAATGCTGATCACACCTTCATTCTTTGACCAATCTAAGAACACAGGCCTCTAATCTCTGTTTTTCTTGCTCCAGTAGCGGCTTCCGACTTAGTTGACCGCTCAGTTCTCTGGAGCTGTCTCCTGTTGAAGGATGTGCGAGGAAACTTCACCTCGATCACGAAGTTCCTATACGTGAACTGCGGAAGCCGACTTGGAGCTTACGATGGTCTTTCGCCCGAGTTTGCCGCGAGAAATGCTGTCGACAAGAATGTCCCGTTTCTCCATTCCTGTTCAACTTGGTGATCAACGAGATGACTGAGAATGCCTCGTAAAATTTACAGGATGTGGGCGTCAAACTGGCAGTTGGTGAAAAGCTGTGTGACCCAGATTACGCGGACGATATTGTCTGCATTTTTTGAATGCACGAAACATGCGCAACATATATTGGGAAGGCTCACAAGAGCTGTGGCTCCATTCGGCATGCACTTGGCACCATGAAACTGTAAAGTGGTGTTACAAGACTGAACGTCAACAGTTCCTGGCTCGATGCTCGATGGGGAGGTGCTAGCAATTGTGGACCACTTCACTCATCTCCAGCAGCGTGACGACGGATGGAAGCACGCGGATATCCAAGGCTGGAGCAGCGTACGCCAGACTGAAGCACTTGTGGCGCCGACCTGATATTTTTCACTGAAGTTGGAAGGTCGTGTATGCTGTGCCGCGGTGCGTTCAATTTTGTTGAATGGTTGCAAGACATGGGGTCTGCGTATAGATGTTCGTCATCTTGAGATTTTCGACCACTGGTGTTTGCGTAGTATCGCTAGGATTGGGTGGAATAGCCGAGTGAGCAATGCTGAGGTCAGGAATCGAGTATTGGGTATCAATTCTGAGAACGTTCTGTCACAGCGTATCCAGCTTAGTAGACTTCATTGGTTGGGGCACGTGTGACGAATGGCAAACACACGCCTATCATACCGTGTCCTATTCTCCGTTCCTCCTGGGGAGTAGGGGAAGCCACGTGGAAGTTAAGAGATCGCGTGGCAGTGGGGAATGAGAAAATGTACAGCGAGCTTAGGAAGTCGATGCTTCACGTCTTCGTGGTTGGGATCCAAAAGATCCGTCAACAAGCTGGTTAAAAACACTGAAGGATATGACAGTGAACCGTGAACAGTGGCGATCGTGTTGTCACTTTTTGTCGAATCAGAATGATTGATCAATGTGCGTTTGTACAGTTAGACTGTGTATTCCGTGTGTTGACTGTTAGGCGTTGTTTCATTTTCCCCACTCCTGTAGGTCCACTTACTGTCCATCTTGTATATTCATTTTCCTCTGTTGCTACGTGCAACATGGTGAGGAAGGCTGTAATCGGTGGGGCTTGTCCAACTGTTTAACGCTGTAGTATGATGATGATGATGTTATCCCGTAAGAATTGTGACACTTCAGAAGGGGAAACAGCTGTGGCTTCAACGAAACGAATTTTTTTCTGTTGTGACTATGGCATGGGAGATTAGGAGATTCGAATAGCAGAATCAAAGATTAGTGATAAGCACTTTACTAAAAAAATAACAGGCGTATGGTGGCTGAAAAGTAAACAGAGAAACTTAATGATAGATTACACAAATACAACAAATGATAATATCATGACATTCACCCCGGGTGTGATCGAAGGTGTTTCGTTCGGAGTTTTGACAACAATAGGGATTGTTTTCACTGGGACAGCGTCCGTGTATAACTACGCTTCTCTGTTTCCTAAGTTGTTCGTATGTTTTATTTGTTGTTCTGCTAGTAGGGTGGAATGATGGGAAGCGTGTGAATTCGGTACGTGGACAGTGATATGGCGTCCATTCATGAATTCCTTTACTTGGCTAGCGGTCTCTTGGTCCTCCAGAATAGCGTGGTGATCCGTGGAGGACGGTAGATCTTGTGGTTTTTCCAGACTGGCTTCCCTCGTTGCCTCGGTCCCTTTGGATGCTAGCCGGCGAAGAGACACTGTCTCTTTGCCATCTTTATATACAACGTGGGCGTACTGTGGATTGCACACGACCAGATCCAGTTGTACCAGAAGATCGTATTTTGAGGATCTATCCTGTCGTTTCAGAAAGACGGCCCGGGATACTCAACCAGGATAGCAGTGACGTTCCGTATGTTGAACGGCGAGATTATCAAAACAGTGTTTCGTGTGAGGCGCTATCAGTCACCGTGCACAGGAGTGATCGCAGGGAATGGAGGGTGTCCAACAGTAACGATTCCCAATGTGTGGGTGGAAGACCTCTGGTTTTCAGGGCGAGGCATGTGGCTTTCCACAAGGTGCCATTGAGGCGTTCAACTTGTCCATTAGATTGCGGGTTATAAGCTGTCTTGTGGCTTACCGCATTTCTTTTTGTTGTGAAAGAAATCATGAGTTTTGTGGACATGTTGCGCCGTGATCGGAACGAATGAATGCAGGAGTACCAGTAATGGAAAACAGTTGAAAGAGACATTTTATTACGGTAGATTTAGACATATTTGCAAAAGGAAAGCGGGAATATTTGTTCACAGTTGTTAACAGATACTGATTGTGGGTGTGTGGTGGTAACGGGCCCTTAAAATCGATAATCGATCTCTCAAACGGTACTGTGGCTTTTATTAGTCGTCCTGGGGGCTTGTTACAAAATTTTGGTTCAAGCTCAGAACAAGCCTGACAGGAAGAGGTAACGCGTCGAACATCCTCGACTGAAAACGGTAGATTTTTCGATCGAACAAAATGGACCATAATCGTGATACCTGGATGACACAACGGACTATGAAGTTCCCCTCAACTTCTTAGTGTCCGCGATTGTTGCACGAACGTTGCGGGAAAGGGTGTCGGCCACAGTGTTATTTTTATCGGGTCTGTAGATTACGTCGTAGCTGAACTTACACATCTCAATTCTTCATCGCAGGATTTTTCCGTTCTTGATTTTACCTTTTTCGTCCCGTCGTACATACAGGCGACTGATCTTTGGTCTGTAGGTAATCTAAAATGTCGGCCGAATAGATAGTGCTGCCATTTTCGCACCGCTTCCAAGATAGCATATGCCTCTTTTTCGACTGCCGAATTATGCCTCTCGCTAGGCGTCAATGTGTGGGAGAAGAAAGCAACTGGCCGCCTGTTTTGGCTCAGTGATGCGGTAGTAGCAATGCCAGAGGCGTCGGTTCCCACTAATAGTTGTGTCATAGTTCACTGTGACAACTCCATGGGAAAATCGAGGGTTCGATGATACCGTCTCTCAGTAGGCGATCGACTTCAAAGCGTATGGGCCATTCGTGTTCTGGGGTGTGGCGCCGTGATTTGGATGCGATTGGTCTGCGATCCGAGGATAAGTTTGATGATAGAAGTGGTGGTTCTATTTTGGCGACGGGTAATCCGCAGTGAGAGAAGGTGCCTCGCTGGCCACCGAAAGGTACTTCGACCTTATCTAGGAGAATAAGGAAATCATGCCCAAATAGTTCATCGGCCCACAGAACTGTACATCATGTTTATATTCGATAGACACATAGCAGCAACCCGTGATAGAGCATGACAACGAGGTCGACGCCATAGTAAAATTTGAGCCCGTAGGCTGAAGTTCCCAATTGTGCGTGTGCACAACTGTAGGGGAAATGTGGCTTCCACAACTACCAGTATCGATCATTGCTTGGAGAGGTGTCCCATTAACAAGAATACTGGTGACTGTGCGTGATAAACAGTTTGGGGCTGCGGAAACAAACACACTGGATGGCAAGGGGTCGAGGGCGGAATTCACGTGATGTTTTATAGGTTTGGATTTATAAACACGTATGAAATGGCCCAGTTTGTCACACGTTTTACCAGTTGCTTCCCGGGTTGAATATTTAGAACGGGGGTGTCTGTTGTATCCGCAAAAGTAGCATGTTTCGTCAGCGGCTGCCAGAACAGATGTGCTGGAAGGAGTAGGGGATGTGACAGGTATGCATGCACTGGAGGAGGTCGACAGCAAGAGAATGATTGTTTGTTCGTGTATGATTTTGACTGTTTATGAGCCAGTTCGAGAGATCTGGCAAATTCGTACCCCTTGTCAAGGCCTAATTCGCGCTGTGCTAGAGGCTTTTCTCGGGCTGTTGAAGACTGCAGACCGGAGATTAGAGCGTCTCGTATGGATTCGTTAGTATATTGCAATGAGGCAACCGCTTTGAAATCACAGTCCTTTGCTAAGGATTTAAGTTTTTGCAGGAACTGATCAACGCCAGAAAATATCTAGCGTATACCACCTTTTTAGGTCGAAGGTAGATTTTCTTTAGTATCTCGATGGCTGATTCGTACACGGATGAATCCACAATATATATATATATATATATATATATATATATATATATATATATATATATATATATATATACCGATAACCCGGTACAATGTACAGAAGCGTGATGCCATGAAAAACAATGAAACAGCAAAATATAAGTGAAGAATCAAAGGGGAAGTTTCAAGAAATCGAACACAAGCTCTCACAACATAACCGCCACTGAGCACGACCGTCACACAGTGATATATTCGTATTAGCTGGGGACCTCAGTGCTGAAGTTGGTCGCCTAGGTTCCGGCGCGCGATTGCTTGGAGGTCAAAGCGGCGCTGGCTCTCGCCGTACTACAACCGTCTGCTACATCTCTGTGCAGATCACCGTTTCTTTCAGCTACGAAATTCCATAGACGCTGTGACTTAGCATACGCTTTGTGCTAACTAGTCTCGCACAGAGATAGAATATGTGGAAAGAACAACTAATCGTCTGTCTGAGCGAGTTCAAGAGCATTTCCCTAGCTGGCCAGTAAAAGGAATCCACAAAAACGTAGCTAATGCAATCTTGGTCCATGCGACCGATATGTGGCACCAGCTAACATGGGACGGAGCGTTCAAGGTCGTCTATCGAGTGTCACAAAGCCGTTCCAAAGAGGTCAGACAACGAATCGTGCCCACAGTCGAGGCGGTCGCGATCAGGTTGCATCGATCAATCTTGTGTTCGCAAAGATAATTTGTTAAGGTATTGCTTTTTTCCTGGCCCAAGATCGATAAACAGTGAGAAAGACACACATATTTAGCGTTTGTTTTCGCAAGTTTTGGGCCGTATCAGTCTAAATATCGGAGCAGTAAGGCTAAACCTCAAACACTCCCCCGTGATGATGCTGCCCTACTGCATTCAGTCTTAGATGCATCAAACTAAGGAGGGTCATTCTTATTTAAATATGAACCGAATAGACATTTATAAATCGCGAATGGCCGGACTTTTGCAAAACCTGCTTCTGAGACACAGTTTCGATCAACAAATCTTCAACGAGGAGATAAACAAAACACTCAATAATGAACCTTTATTTACTGAGAAGCCGTTGTATAGCTAAATTATATCTCCTCTTCTTCTACGCAACTACCTCCTGCTACAGAATAAATCGGATCCATAAATAGCGCGAAAAATATGGAGTTTTTGGACAGTTTATGATCGCTGAGCTGGACGTTTAGTTTGAAAACGTTCTATCACCAGTCGAGCGAACTAAAAGCTAAGCTAAGCGATTGCAAACTGCTGAAAGCCCTCCAGCCCGAGCTACGGTCTTCATCAATTTTTAAAAGCATTGAGAATTCACGGAGATTCTCGTGAATATAGTACGAGGCGGTGTCCCAAGCACCGTTCGGGACTGTTGCACTACTCGGTCGCCCAGTCCGGAGTAAGAAGTAAGTTAACAGTATCCCATCCAGCCTTTTTGTTTGTGGATGCACCTCTAGTCTTTGCACACCCAAGTGCTCGTTCTGCTGTCTAATGCTGCATGATGATGGTAGTAGTAACGAACGTTTCCGTGTGCAAAAGTGTCAGACCTCGACTATGCGGACGATTTCGTTCTTCTATGTGGAGATCTAAGCTGCAAGCTTTTATAGGCTGCTTGGATAACTGCGTGTCAATGCTTGGTATGTGTCTTTCACCTTCAAGGTGCAAGATGATATTGCAGGATTGGGTTGTTCCAACATCAAACCCTCGGTATCTAGGGTAACTAGACGAAGTAGACATTTTTTCACCCAGGTGGCTGCAATTCACCCGGAGGTCGGACGTCAGAAATGGTGTCTTCGCGCACACCAAGGATCAAGTGTACGCCGCAGCCGTCAGGCCAGTTCTTCTGTATGGTTCAGAAACGCGGCCACTGTGGATTTAGGATATGCGAGGATTGTCCGTATTCGAACACTTAAGTCTTCACAGAATTACCGGAATTCGGTGGGAACATCATATCAGCAACGCTGGATTATTGCGCAGAGTATTAGATACACCAACCAAATTATTTGAGGAAGCGCTCAAGCTCTTCAGACTAAGGTGTTTGGGATTTGTGCTACGCATGTCCCCGGATAGGATTCCTCGTTGAGCAACGTTCGCTGAAGCGAATAATAGTTGGAAGATGAGTAAGGGTGATCAGTTCATGATTTGCAAGAAAAATATGGAAAGCCTAACGAGTGAACTTGGTCTTGTAGGGCGTGTTAGACTTTCTGGGTGGGATCCAATAGACCCCCCACTTAGTGGTTAGGTACGCTGGAGGACATGAGTAGTTGTGGCGATCAGTGATGCTCTTGCATTCACGAACTGTCTTTAGCTTTCTCTCTCTCTCTCTCATTCCGTACTCTTTTTTTCAATATCATTTCTGAATTACGTGGTCACTGGGAGATAGAAACCAAAATCGCCGCACCCAATGCATGGTTAATGGTTTTATGAACCGAACTGACTGGCTGGCAGAAATCAAGCGCACCTTCTGTGTGCTCATAGCCAGTTCAACAGATATCGTACTTCTGGTTGAAATACAGTCGCCTGTTTTCCTGAACCACGTCTGACTGTTACTACGTTAGCAGTTGACAGTATCACATTATGTCATGCTCAGATTTTGTATCTACACTATTGATGTTGTGAGTTGAAATTCGAGTTCTCGAATGCACAAAGCCTGAGTCGAATTAGCCCTACTTTACTGCGGTCCCCATGTTAAGCGTATGTTGGGAAGTTGGGAAAACGTTCCTTCAAACAAGTCACTAAGCGGTCTCGGCATACCAGACCGCATGGAATAATCAATAAATCGTGAGACCACGCAAGACTTAACCCTTTTTTGCTAATCGAGCAATCATCTTCAGTTCGACGTTAATCGGGTCTATCCAGCCGACGTTTTCCACCATGACGAGGCTGCATCTTGGCGTGGTGTGATAGCCTGCGTGCTCAATGATCCAACGAGCTATACAGGATGTCTTCCTTTAGCCAGAGATTCAATCACGCCTGACAGGTCAGTAAGTTGAGGCCAGACGAAGTTCATTCTCAGAACTAGTTGTTGAGCAGCATCTGGTTCTTACCACTATGCCCCTGGAGAGGACACTCCAGTGAATAAACGCGGAGAGAAACAGTTTACCGATCTAAAAACCTCCACTAGACGAATATAGGGGTGGAGTGCCTGAGGTTTCTCCCGACGGTGGGAGAAGTCATCGCACTTCATTGGGCAGCTATCGCTCACCTAAGCTGGGTAGCCCCTGACCCAAAGAATACTACCCCGTCCACGTTCCGTTTGCTTTATTAAGTGCGGGCGACTGACGACTAAGTCCAAAAGTCGGATCGATAACAAAGTGCCAGCAAAGACAACACAAAAGGCGTGCAGAAAGCAGGTCTCACATGACAGATCTGAGTAAGTTCCTTCAAAGCTGCTTCGGTCACCTTCACGTGTTGGGTTAATGCCCCACTGCCTTGTGGGTGAGACTTTGGGTCAAAGGCTACTCATAGGGTTCCCAAAGAAAAACCCTTTTTGCAGTGTGGGCAGCCGCGAAGTATGATTTGCCCAGGAACCGCCAGCATTTATCCTGTAAAGGGTCTTACCAATTTTCTCTCGCCCAATTTAAGGTCGACGAAAAACGCCACGAGTGATGGTGGCTCTGAAGAAAGCAATAGTTCAGTGGTTGGGCAAGAGTCGAACGCATTTCTTAAGCCTACATATTCGCTTCACTTAGCTGTGTTCACCGTCCGCACGCTGTCAGATAGGGCAACAGGCTGCTCTCGCTAAAACTCTTGGCACTTTTAAAATAGATATATGCTCTGTCTCCGAAACACACATAAAAGACCTCACTTTGATCACTCTTCGAACCGCGGACACAACCTCAGTCTCTCGCCCTAGTCTCCGTATGTCGGATGATTCGGTGTCTAGTAGTCGTGGTCAGGCTGGCGTTGGGATTGCTTTGAGCATGAGAGCTGAGCGTGCACTGTTACTCTGGTTTCCAGTCACCAATCGTTTGTGTGCAGTTCGGTTAGATGGTTCTGTTCGTGTCAGCAACAACGAACAGAAGCGTCGATGCATGTTCGTCGTGTCTGTGTATGCGCCGACTGACTGCAATTCCCCTGAAACCAAGGAAGAATTCTATCAGGATTTGTCTCAGCTGCTTCGAATCGTGCGTTCAACAGACGTGGTGGTCATTGTTGGGGATTTAAACGCACAAGTTGGCCGTTGAGAAGATTCCGAAAGGCACATTGGAGGCCCGTTTGCTATCCCAGCCGATCGTACTGACAACGGTGATCATCTCATCCAGCTGTGCACCGGCTACAGATTGTTCTTGGCGAGTACGTACTTCTTCCATAAGAAGCGGCATAAACTAACATGGCGTACTAACACGTCTTCACAATGTGGGACTCAGATTGACCATATTGTCACCAATCACCGCTGGCGTGGATCAGTTGGAGGTTGTTGTTCTCTCTGGTTTACGCCTGTGGACTCAAATCACGCCTTGGTACGTGCCCGCTTCTGTTTGCGTCTCGTCCGTGGTCATATCAACGCAAATGCCACCCGTCCCGCGCAGTTGCTTCTGGACGATAACTGACAATCTGCTTCTCAGGCGGAGCTGTCTACACGGTTATCGATGCAGCTGGATGTTCTGGACCCAGATAAACGCTGATAACAGATCAAGGAAGCCGTGTAGGCCGCGTCTAATATCACACAGGACTCTGGTTCGAGTCGGTCTCACAAACGATGGATATCTTCGACATCAGTTGCTCTGTTGGATGTTCACAGATCCATCTGTCCGGATGCCACAATCAATGAAGTGCGTAAACCTCTGAGAGGCCAACTGACTAGGAGTCTGAGAAATGCCCGAGAGCAGCAGTGAATTGTGAAATGTAGGGAAATGGAAAAAGCTGCATTTATTGACAATACTCGCAGCCTTTTCCGTTTGTTTAGAGGCATCGGCCCACGGAAGCCCAGGGTGAGTGAGTTATTCAAGGAATTCGACGGCTCACTGATTCGCTTTCAGGGACGTCGTCTAGACCTTTGGGCGGAGCACTGTTAGGGGCAGTTCAGTTAGCCCACTTCAACAGTGGACCTTTAAAATATGACTGCGACTGAACTGATGCAGATAGGTCTCACTCCTTCATCAGAGATGGAGATTATGCGGGAATTAGGTTGCTTGAAAAAGTAAAATGCCGGTGGGTTGTCTCTATCTTTTTCAAGGAACGGGGCGTAGTTTCGGTTTCGGAGTTAACGAAACTCCTCCGGGTTATTTGGGATAGTGAGCAGATGTCCAAGAAATAGTGTGGATCGGTGATTGTACCAATATACAAGAACGGTGACGGATCCTCTTGTGAAAATCACAGAGGAAGTAGCTTGGTGGGTATCGCATCCAAATTGGATACCAGGATTAATCTTTACCGACTTCCCAGTGCCTGCGAAATGTGTACGCGTGAGAATCGAGCTGACTTAGACCCGGTCGTGGTTTTATTGACCACAATTGTACTCTTCAGCAAATCTTATAGCACAGACATATCTTCTGTAGGCCCACAATCTTTTTCTTTCTTGATCTGAAAGTGATGTGTTGGACTTTTTGGTTGGGGTTAGTGACCAGCCTACCAGATGGTTGGAGACAATAATTGAAGTGGCTGGGTATCGCGGCCAGTGGCGCAGTTGCATCTGGATTCTTTATTTGTTTCCGTGATGTCCGCTTATTACTTTGATTTTTTGAATCTTTTTCACTTTGTGTTTGTATTCTTTTTGCCCTTGAATCGACGATGCTGGAAGGTGGCAACTGAAACTAGAGCCCAGAAGCGCAACGCTTTGTGAACCTTATTGTCCCGACAGCGTGAACCTGACTGGACTCCCGAATTCGGAAATGTTTCATTCTCTCCTAATATCGTGTTGATAATTCCTGTAACTAGATTGTCGTTTTAGCTTGCTTTGTTATCGTCCTCCGATTTCTTCAACTTCTGTCCGATGTGACAGGAGTTACGAACTGAGATCGGTTACGCAGGTTACACATCGAAATCGCAGAAAAGAACTCGTGGTGCATTACATAGTTGGTGACGGGTTCTTTCCATTCACAATAGCAGCTGTTGATCCCGATTTCGGGATGTGCCAGTCTCAGCAACTTATGATAGAGACGTTGATTTCAGGACTTATGGACATCATTGCTGTGAACTAGAACAACGTGGCAATGTTCCGAATGGGAAGAATCAAAAACATAAGAATTACTTTTTATTCAACAAACAACTGAGGTATGTAATCCGGAAAACAAGAAAAAAAGTGGTAGGATGATAAACCAACCAGATGTGTACAACATTCTTTCGAGCTGTTCAGTTAAGAACCGTTACAGTTTGGAAATAGTTATGCTTCTCGATTGCGTAAGCGGTATGGACGTGTTCTACACTGTTTATGAAGAAGAAGTGGTTTGTGTGTATTCTCAGTGTGAACAAGGTTGTTGTCTTCCTGGGATGGCTCTGTGGGTGAATCAGTCACTATGTCATCAACGCAAGTGTGTTCGTGGCTGTCTGTTAGTAAATTATTTTCTGTAGGCACAGGTAACGTTGACCAAGGGTGCTAAATTGCGCAGTGAAACAGTTCCCTCTCTCGTCATGGAAACTACCGTGCGCTTATTGTGGATTGCAATCCACCAGTTCCACTTCATTCACCCGAGGATCATACTTCGATGATCTTGCATTCCGGCTCCACAGTATGGACCATCAACGTCATCGTAGATGTAGACACATCAGTGCAAGCGAAGGCAAACGGAAATCGGGCTTGTTCATCGGCAATAGTTAGCAGATACTTCGTCTGTGATTGAGAAGATAAAAGTCCCTTGAAGTCGACGTCGGATAAGAATACCAGATGATCTGAGAAATCTGGGCTCCAGTTCGGCGTAGACATTACAATGGGAAGTCATAGCTTTCACCTCCTCTATAGTGAATGGTAAATTTATTGAACGAATGAAATGTAACATTCTGGTAACACCAGAGGGGCACAAGAAATCGTGTAGCTTCTGAAGATTTGATGCTTGTGCATGATGTAGAACAGAGGCGTGGTTAAGCGTCGGCGGGTGCGTGGTGTTTCGTTTGTCTGTTTATGACGTCGAAGGTGGAGCAAGAAAGGTCGAGGCGCCATCGCTGACTGAACATGATAGACACTGATTTCTGGTCTATGATCATGGTAAATCTAGACCCAGTAAGGTAGTAACACCGTTTTCTTACTGATTCAACAATTGCATGGGCTTCTTTCTCAATCGCTCAGTGATGTCACTCACTGGGTGATGAAGTTCAAGAAAAGAAGGCAGCTGGTCGTCCATTGTGTCAGAATAGTCGCGATAGCAATGTCCGAATCACTCGTCTCCACAATAAGGAGGATGATTCTATCAATAGTTACAATAACAGACCTTTAATTTCTTGTAACGAATCACAGGCAGCTGGAAGAGAAGGAAAGCAGCGTTTGTCGACAAGCGGGCAGATTTTGTTTGGGAAATGTGAGATACACGAAGAGTTGTAAGCAAACAATCCCACAATACGGTGCGTACCAGTAGGTTACGTAATGGTTGAAGTTGACCAGGACCAGGTCGAACAGTTTTTTCTGAAACTTCAAATTCTGATAACCATATTACTCGGGAATGAATGGTGCTTTTACTCATAGAAAGTTAGGTTATGCTTCCGAGCAGCCTCATTCAATCTATCGAAGGTAAAGTCATGTTGATCCCACGTATCTCCGCATACAATTATACTGTCAAGTTATGCATGTGTTTCTTTTGGGTCCTCGTCATGAATTATCTTGTCAGTAACCCGCTGGAAATAGGCTACGCGATTTGTGACACCAAAGGGTGCGCGGCAGAACTAATAAAGGTTTCCAAAAGCTTCGGATGAGGTGAACTCGTTTTTATTGGTATTTGATGAAATGCACTTTGTGGATCCAATATGCTATATATCGAGTAGCGGGAAATATTGTCGATGATGCCATCTATTCGTGGCAAAGGATAAGCGTCTGGGTAGGTATATCGGTTGATCGTGTGGTTGTAATCATTAACACCTCGTTCTTTGTGATTTTTTCTCGTGGTTACCAAAACCTATGACCTTCAGGGGGATGCCATCGTCCAGAAGCTTGTTGATTCCAGTTCAACTGAATTTTCGTAGGCGAACAAGTAGCGGCGTGATTTGATTATGATTAATTCAAAGTTTAAAGCATTTACACTGGATAGAGATGGGAAATCCACATCGGCGACTGGTAAACGACAGAGAATGGAGGTTTCGTTCCGGAGAACAGTATCTCAACTGATTGATGTATTTTGAGAAAATCGTGTCCTAGAAGAAATTTCTTTCGTATACTCTCATCGGCCGCGTACGTATAAAACCCAGCAATTAAAATAACTGTGATATGAAACGAAATGACTAACTGAAACAGTTTTATAAGACAATTGAGTAGTAGGAGATTAGATTTGTATATAATATGATTCATCATGCAGCTTGAACGCTCAACTCACCATTGAAAACCATGGAAGCACTGTACAGCTGTTTCATCCTTGTTGGGAATCATCAGCAGTGCACATCCACCGAGCCCCCACGGGGACTCGAACCCGGGGTGAACGATTGCGAATCGAACACCTTAACCGCAAGGCTATCCGGGCTGGCTCTCAACGGTTTGTTGAGCATCTACACTACATGATATAGCACCCTTCCGTCGCTGGCTTTGGAACGGTAACAACCCGCTTCCCACACAGCGATCGACTCCTGTCATGTAGTGTAGATGTTCAACAAACCGTTGAGAGCCAGCCCGGATAGCCTTGCGGTTAAGGTGTTCGATTCACAATCGTTCACCCCGGGTTCGAGTCCCCGTGGGGGCTCGGTGGATGTGCACTGCTGATGATTCCCAACAAGGATGAAACAGCTGTACAGTGCTTCCATGGTTTTCAATGGTGAGTTGAGCGTTCAGGCTGCATGATGAATCAGTTTTATAAGACTTGAAGTTATGTGTGTGCGTGTGTGTCGCCTTGGAGACGACGACGAAGCCATTATCGTAGCTATCACAACCGAGGTTTTCATTATTGATGAACTATAACAGACTGTCCGTACCATTCCTGTCACTTGAGAGCAAGTCCGCAGGGCTCCCAAATGCTACCCGATTTTACGCCAAGCCTTTATATTTGTACAGACTTCACGGCCAAAGAGAACATACGCAAGAGACATGCTACACCTCTACCGTCGTAGTGAATCCCTCTCCGTTATTGACGCATGTCTCGTCATCCCATAGAGTAGTGGTTCCGGTCTCACTACGGCGTGTCATGCTGAAGTAATTTCACACCAGCCATCCGGGACCTAATCGTATGAAGGCAGTGGACAGAAGCTACACATACTGAACCGGAATGGATGATGATATCGCCAGTGTGATTCGTCAATGCTCGCGATGCCATCAAGCATCAAAACTTCCGCCACGCGAAACACCAGTTCCTTGGCCAACCGCAAAACACCCCTAGCCAAGGTTCCACGTTGATTTTGCTGGAACCGTCGACGGTACATCCCACTTGGTTGTCAACGCCCTCTCGAAATGGCCGGAAATTGTGACCGTCAACCTCGCCATTTCACACGAAACAGTAGCAGCTCTCCGACGAGTATTTGCATACCATGTACTACCCAGTTTAATAGTGTCCGACAACGGATCTCAATTCATATCGGGAGTTTTTCAGAAACTCAATATTGAGCAAACAACATAACGGACAGGAAAACGTTTCTTGGATATATTCAGACGGGCACTACTCAGGTCGAAATGAGGGGAACGGTACATATGGAATTATCCAAAATAATTCTATCCCGAACAACAAACCCCAACATTCCAAGAGGCGTATCCTTAGCTGAAGTAATAATGGATCGAAAATTGAAAATTATCCCGTCAAACAAAAAGCAATTGACGAAACGGAAAGATAGTTTTAGTTTTGATGCCTCAGTCTGTGCGAAGGACTTCAGAGCGAGGAATCCGCATTAGGCCCAAGCTGTCATTATCAACCAGAAGGGCACCAAATCTTACAAAGTGAAGACATTGAAACATGGATCCACCATTAAAACCATCTGCGCAGACGAAGCGATCGAACTCTAATTTGGCCACAGGAACAAGTAGTTCCACTAGAAATCCTTCCGGGTATCTTTAAATTGCCAACACTGATAATGCGGATCAACGAACCGGAGACAGAGCTACTGCCACGTCGCTGGTCTAATCGACCAAAGAAGCCTACTGTGCGACCGCCACTGGACACTAGTCGTCAAAGCTACAATAAACACCTAAAAAGGTGAGGCGTTAGGATGTCAAAAAGTGCCTTCCCCGAAACAAGCTACTAAACAGCTCGGTCATGCCAAGCCGGATTAAATAAGCAGTAATCAGTCCGGCTGACGCCCCATCAATTTAAATGGCGCAACGGCATGAACCTGACTGGACTCGTGAATTCGGGACTGTTCCCTTTCCTCTCTAAATATCGTGTTGTTAATTTCTGTAAATAGATTGTCGCTTTAGTGTGCCGTGTTATCGTCCTCTGATTTGTCATTGCAGGCTGAAGCGAGCGAAGATCATGGACACAGGCTACCCATTGATATAACGGATAAAACCCGAGGCGCATAACAGTGTATTGCTCTAAGAGACTGAATGATGTATTAGTCTTTTCCTGTTTGTCTGTTCTTGACTCAAATCATGCGTTTCTGTTTTTTTTCAGACTGGTATGCTACCTGATGGGGCTATCATCGATGTGAATAACCGCATTGATCGATCACCGTCGGTCATGGATAAAGCCGTTGCCATTCGGAAAATGTTATTATCATTGGATCTGAACGTGGAGTATGCACCATTTCCAAGAATCTCAGTTTTTCTTTCTTCAAGATCAGACAGCCTTACACAGCATCAGTTGCTTACCGACTACGCACGTTTGGTTGATGACATGAAAGGTTGGGTGTGTTATGCGGTTGTTAATCTCCAATTTCTCCTAGGCATTAATAACTATGCGGAGGCTGCGCTAACGTTGGCAAGCGGATGCAAGAGTGGTTCGTCAACACCTGTCCATCGTTCCACTTATACTAATAATTCACAGATAGTAGTCGCTGGCGTAGTGCATTCGAAGCAGATGATATTATCCGAAAGCTTCAGTCTGCTGTAAGAATTCATATTACTGATCGACAACGACTGTTCCTATAAGCGCTTATCCGCAAAACCGGAAAAATATTCCGAACTTCCTGTGAATTCGGTTGACTCTAGTTATGGTACGTTTTTGAGATACGTTTCGGAAGCAAGTTCCTGCCTCTCTTTCGAACAGTCTCTCGGTGGCTTTTATCATCGCTGCGCCCGGGACCTTCAGAAACCGAACAAGTGAGCAGTGAATATTCCATTTTGCGTGTACTGACTACACGCATCAGCCGGAACTAGTCCGTGCAGTATGATTGGATTTCACAATTCCCTTGCTCTCATTTTTTCTCATCTACAGTTATGTATAAGCTAGTAATTTTGATTAAAAGCTTCCCAACAGGCATTATTACTGAGGGTATTGTTTATAGAAGACGGGTTGAATGAAAGAAAAGGGACTGTGAGCAGTAGCCGACTTATCACTACCCATGGCACTTGATGCAATGAGCAACGCGGTCCTGATTATCCCGTACGAGGACCGATATAGCATGGAATTCTCTGTGATCGTGCACTTTATTACTTATTCGTGACCAAATTCTTATCACTCGGTCTACTTTTTCTGCAGAATTGACTTTGAGAAGAGATATTGACTTTTCTCTAATGCGAGCGGGGTTGTCAAGTACACGGTGAAAAGAGGAATAGTGCGGAAAGTGGGATGTGACTTAGTAGTATTGAGTCATCTAACAACGTTGGATGTTAGATGCCTAAGTGTTCCTCTTGGGGCAGGAGAACCACATCTTCATGGGATCAACGTAACTATACCATATTAATTTGAAGTGAGGCCGTTGTATTTTCAAGTGGACTGCAACTGAAGCCACTAAGTCTTTCACAAGCATGAACGTGGAAATCATGTCCCACTGATCAGTTCAAAGAAACGATCTGGAAGATATACCACTAACTACATCAATACATCGTAAAAACTAGTATCCTTCACTGATGATGAGGAAGAAATTACGGGAGCAGTTAGGACAATTATGAGTGCTGTATTCTCACACCTTGTTGAGTCAAACCACTCGGTGGAGGTGATACAAGTTTTTTTGTACCATTTAGGAAGTCCGGGAAAGCAATCAAGATTTGTCAAGTATCGCATCTTAGCCACAGCCGTGAGTATTCGTCTCTGCAGTCCTCCCCTATGCGCTCAGAAACAATTTATGCAAACCCTCCAGCTTTCTTGGTCCCGAACACGTGTACAGCCACCTGAACATTCCACACTGGTCAACTTCACACGCGCGCTGAGACAGATTTGGATCATCATTCCCCTTTCTTACTTTGTGAGTCAATATATATATATATATATATATATATATATATATATATATATATATATATATATATATATATATATATATATATATATATATATATATATATATATAAGTGACTTCCAAAATAAGAACGGGGAATGATAATCCAAATCTGTCTCTGCACGTGCGTGTGTGCATGTGAAATTGATCACGATGTGGAATGTTCAAGTGGTTGCACATGTGTTCGGGACCAAGACGTGCGCCACGGAAGCTTAAGTGCTTTCACAAATTGTTTCTGAGCGCACAGGGGAGGATTATAGAGACGAATACTCACGGCTTCGGCTGTGGCTAAGATGCGACACTTGACAAGTCTTGATTGCTTGTCCCGGACTTTGTAAATGGTACAAAAAGCGTTTATCGCCTCCACTGGTTTGACTCAACAAGGTGTGAGCGCACAGTACTCGTAATTGTCTTAATTGCTCCCGTGTTCAGCCAGGCCGGGTGGTGTTCACGAATGCGTTCGGATAAGCGCCGAGTCGTGCGACCAATGAGCCTAGTTCCACAGGAACAGGTGAATAAGTACACACAAAACGAGGTTACAGAATTCGGCACTATGTCCTTCAATCGAAAACACACTATCGGTTTGGAAACGAACAGGAATCGTAACTGTGCAGCGTAGAATGTTCTGTTGATTACTTCTAATAATCTTCGTTGAATAATTTCGGCTTCCGTGTCACCTGTGAACGGCAAACGCACATATAGTACCTTCTTAGCGGCTCCTATCTCCTTTGATTTCCCTTCATTTTCTTGCATTATCTTGTCGATAAACCATTCAGGATAACCGTTATTTACGAAAACACTCCGCAGAAAAAGGAGTTCATTTCTTATTGTCTTCGGAGCAGATTTTTCTTGCTCTGTTAACTAAGCAACGTATAAGATTCCTCTTCATTTTGAGGGGCACAAGGCTGTGAAAATGGATGGATTGTCCGTTCCGTGTAGCTTTTCTATGCACTGATAACTGAACGGAAAAATCGCTTCGATGGCTTATGCATACCTGTAAATACGATAGACTGTTGTCCTTTTCTTCTTCCAAAGTAAATTGAATATTTGGATGGGCAGCGTTAAAATTGTTAAGAAGCAGGTTTGTCTAGATTTGTGTCTAGCACACATGATGTTGTCCATGTATCGTCTGTACAAGGTAAAATCTCGGATTAAGGGTTTAAGTTGATTATTTTCAAGTTTTGCCATGAAAATATCAGCGAATAGGAGTCCCAACGGTGATCCCATTGCAACTCCGTCCTTCTGACGATAGATTTCACCATTGAACTGAAACTGGATATTATGTGTGCAGACATATAGTAACGTTCAGAACACCCGGAAGTATTAAGAGAGACTACTCTGTTCGGATTACTCAAGTCTTCTTTGGTGGATACAGCATGAAAAACAGTTCCCATATCAGCATATCTAATCATAATTCCGAAACTGAACAGAAGGTTGCTAACTGGTGCCGGGGGAAAAGAGAGGGCGAAAGGACAGCAGCTTGGGGAATGCCGGGGTTATTCAGCAGGTATCTGAAGGACTTGCGGACAAGCCTAGTATTTAGGATATATCCCGAAAAGAGTCTGTGTCATTCTAATAAAATGAACGAACAACCAGAGGAATAGGGCCTCTTCAGTATTAGTGGTCTTAGAATGACGACAAAGACTGAATCATAGTCATGAAATATGAACGTCACAGATTCAACGGAGCTGTTCAACAACTTACGGTTAAAAAATTATTTTATTTGATATACGTCCAAGTGGCATGTGCGTCAGCTTTCTTTCAGAAGTAAACATCGATGCTCGGGCAATTTTATGTTGAAATCCCTCGGTTGGCTGATGTGTAAAATATCGCTTACTTCCAAAGCACACAGTAGAAGTGGTTTATTGATAAAATCTGCTGAAGTGGTACTAATGTCGGTTGGAAAAGGTGGTTAACATAGAACCTCAATGGAGTATACCCCGTATAATGATCCAGTTCTAACGCAACCTGAAATAAAACTGTGCAACACTACTCTCATTCTCAGGTTGTCGGGAAAATGACTGACAATTCATACGTTACATAGCGTCGAATCATGGAACAAAAGGGAAATACCAAATAAGATTGGAGGTTGGTGGACGAAGACGACAGTAGCGATGTCTGGTACAGTAATTGGCAAAAGTGGAACTTAAGTAATTGCGGATGAGCTATGAAGTCATATGACGCTCCCGTGTTCAACGCAGTTCGAAACCAATAGAATAAAGGTGGAAAACGAATGGGCAAAAACTATAAGCCCAACTACGGACTCATTGGGTGACTGTACACATTGAGTCGGTCGACACGTCACAAATAAGCAGAAACTGAATGACTATAAGAAACGCCCCGCCCAAGCTTGCAGATAACGCACCTAAGTGTGCACAGTGAACTGTTAGCCTATCTGATCCTCGGGAACCGGTACTTGGAATCAAAGGCTAAAGATCTCGACCAATGCCTGTTGTCACATTACTCTTCATTTCACACTGCAAACCATCACTGCTTTTATTCATTTAGTGATTCGGAGCATCTTCACCATTGGACTTAATGATTAGACCGTAAATGCGATACACCACTAAGAGAAACTTATCCGTGAAACAGACTGCCCTCTGTCTGTCCATTAACCTGGAGCTTTCAGTAGAAAAATATAGTTGGGAACCGCTAGTTTTGTTTCCTTTTTTTCTGGTTAACATCCCGCAAATTTTCAAAGAGTTATTGCGTCAGTATATATGTTCATCACTTAACAACAGTGGGACTAATTCTCTTTGTGGAGACGATGATTCTTTCTCCGTTTTTCCGTTCTGAGTCGCACACATTTGTGTGTGGTTTTTGGTAGATGAACCTACTTGAAGACAGGAACCGCAGTTACGGTGAAAAGCCCCATTGCATTGGTTGAGTGTAATCAGTTTTTACTGCTCTTCTGGGTTTAATTTAAACAATGCAAACCTAACTCCTCCATCAAACTAGCTCGCTGCAACAGACACTTGGATTACGTCTACTTGACTTCATCAACTCCGATTAGGACGTTGCATGTTAGGACCTCTTATGACTGGGTTTTTCCATAATCAGAACTTATTCTAACAGGGGAAGCCTCAACTGAAGTGGATAAGCTGTGACCTGGGCAACTACATTTCACCAATTGGTCGGAAATTGGACGATCGTCTATACACACAAGGCGCGTTTGGCTTCTACCATGTTGAACCCCTTATGGCCTGGACATCCGAGTTTATACCGTCGTAATCAGGTCCGTCTTTTCATGCGGTTTAGAAACATAGTCGTCGCAGGTAGAGACACGCGAAGGCTGTCGATATTCGAGCATCGATCTTTGCACCATAGCCGGAATACGGCGGGAGCGGCTGAGGTCAGGCATATGGTGCTATGAACCAGAAGTCAGTCACCGGATTAAGTGCTTAGTCCGTACAGGCTAAGATGGGTGGAATACATGCTAAGCAAGCTCACTGGTAAACTCCTCTGGTTTGCCTCGTGCTCTATGGGTAGATTGATTCTTGATTTGGCAGGAGTATAGCAATCGCGTAAGACGCGTTAGGCTCCCAGGTTGTGAGGTTCACAAGACCCGCCCACCGTTTGGTCGTGGACATCAGGTGCCGCCGCTGTATCGAGTCCTGTTTTCGTCGTGGTTTCTACGCCTACATTCATTCTGCTTATTTGTTGAGCGTGTTTCCATTCGTTTTGTTCTAGACAAGCTTGCACTAAGGTAGCAACGAAAACCACAAGTTAATGCTTGGATGAACTGTACAGAATATTCGACCCAAATGATCAAGCACATCTTGGAACACGATGAAGATAGCAACCAAGGCCGCCCCACCCGGTGCATGGTTGATAGTTTTCGAACTGAGCGGTCACGTGCGGTGATGATTTCTTACCTATCCGGTTGATTTTCAAGACGTTCCGGACGTTTTTTACCTCACCATCTACGTATATCACAATTTGAATTTGGTCCGTCTGCGAAACTCATCTGTGGCCAAAACATTCGTTTTTTCATTCCACACGTAGATGTCTCACGTGTCATTTAGAGGAATGTAGGCACTTGAGAGCTATTACAACCCTCCTGGCCTTAAACTCTTCATATACCGATGGTCTTAATTATTGATTTTTCTGGGACCAATCGAAATACTCACTTTAGTATGAGGTCAACAACTTTTCAGCACGGAATCGACGGTAACTCCCATGGAACCTCAGTGTTTGGTTACGTTCACTTAAGGTATCCCACTAATCTTCCTTGATGTTGGACTCTGACGATTATTCTGGGCCACTCCGCCTATTCATACTTGCAGGTTTCACAGTCTGGTATTGCGGCGACAGCGAACACCACACCCAAAGAATTGGGGCATCCCAGTGTGTTTAGATCCACGCAAAAGCGACCTCCGCTTGCTTCTTGGGGTGAAGTTGCTTCGAATCCAACCTCTCATCCGTCACAACACAATCCAGTCAAGGTAAGCAAACGATTCAGTTATGGAAAATTTTGCTGATCTTCAGAAAACACACACCGAGGAAGACGAAAAACCAGACCACTCCCGGAGCCCTTTTCGGACCGCTGCGAATGTGGTGAGTCCTTAGAAATCAATCCATTAGATTCTCCATAAACACGGACGCTAGAATAGTCCGCCCATCACGTTCAATTCCTTAACGGCAGAAAATCGTGATCCAACAAATCTGTTTATGTTGCTTCAAGGGAACAGTTATTCGTATTTCTACGGCAACTTTAGTGTGACAGGGAATTTTCGAATCGTTGTTTGTTAAATACACATTCTGATCAAGGTACCTCTTCCTGCTTACCATTTCAGCTCTGTCAAAATATTCAAAGCAAGCAGGCAAAATGTGCTTTGGGAAACATTGGGTCTGTCAATAACGTGAGGCGAACTCTGGGAGGGCGGTAAGTGCAATTCCCCTGGGACTGGCATACTAAAACTACACTTTTTTCGTAAACATTGTCACTAAGACGTGCACACCTTTTTCCCCGCATTTGCTGTCGATCATGGTTTAAAATAAGCGAAGACTGGAGTGGAAGCCACAGACAGACCCTTTGTTAGGTTGAAGACGACCCTATCGAACTCGGTGCCTCCTTGTAGAACTCAGCATCACTACTTTATGGCGCACCGCCGCAGGAGTGTCCATTCGTTTAAGAAAGGATGACCCCAAACACACGCCGTGTATGTTTCCCAAACATTGTTTATTCCCACATTTGCATTGGTTTACTGTTTTGCTTGTCACCGGAAGGGTGAGTAGCATCTGCCTTTTGGATGTTTAGCTGCAGTGTGGCAAGTGACTCACTGCCTTCACACTGAATTTTGCTCACAGCGACCCACCTAATTTCAGAGGAATCCTATTTCCCCTTCATTTAGTCCATCTTTCTTCACGGTTCGTCTCTAGGGTTTCCAACGCACCGCGGCTTTGCAGTACCCAATTCGAAACTCAGTCCCTATGATTTCGCTGTTTTTGGCTCCCGATCGTGGACGTTACTCTGTTCCTGGATCCCGTACCCTTTACTAGACCTATAGCTTAGTCCATGATTCATTCTGCCCTTGTCGTTTCTTAACTTGTTCCTGCTGTCTCAATTTTGACGCCACAGCTGAGGTTCTACGCTGTGATATTATCCCAATTGCTGAGTTCTTCGTGCTTAATTGGTGCATAAACCCTTGTTCATTACTGAACCAGTAATACGCATGACAACCTAGTACTTCTGTTCACATTTGTTCTGAAGACGCGGTCCAAACAGCCACTTCGTCCTTCCTTTGCCGTCAACAAAAGGCACCTCACCTACTTCCCTGAACTCAGTCTCTGCAGCCACGTCTGTCAGTCAAGTTGACGGGTGTGAGTGCCCACCCTTGGGTGACGAACGGTTAAAACAATTTGATCAGAAGATAGTCGATTTGATTATGAGTGAGGTAAGTTCTTATTGGTGGAAAGGCATCTATTAAAAAGTCAATAATTGCATGAGTGTTCTGTTTGGCTATCGTACTTTACCGTTATAGATATAGTTTCGGAAAGTCGCAATTTGTGAGCGTAACATCTTCCTGGCCCATTGTGGTAAAATTTCTGTGACTAATGCGTATCCCGACTCGCGTGGCAAAGCCGCAACACAACCGACCGGTCATCCCACGCTGTAACCCGGGCAGCCCTTCCGTTGGTTATGATGGTAGATTTCACCATTAATCGTACTCCGGATTAGGCGAAAAAGTCGTATCAACTCAGGGAAATCTGACAAGAGCCAACAAAGACTAGCGGCAACGATAGAGTGACTTGTGTATTCTGCCACGTTTATGTTCATTTCACGTTCATGAAACCTAACATAGTAGACCTTTTGCATTCTCCTTGTTTGAACTTCAATTCTCCTCTTTCGATCGCATAGCTGTGTTCTACTACAATGACCGTATCATTTTTCCGTTTGTATTTGCCATTGAGACTCGCAAGTTTCCTAAGCCATTTAGGAATAGCACGACTCTTGAACATCTGGTCGCAAACCATCCTACACAATGTCTCATTTAGTTATCAGTGTCAGTTCTGCGTTCATATACTTCAACATACCCTCAACTTTTTGGTCGTACGAACCACCTTCCGAAACTATCCGGTTAGGTTGTTCAAAATATAGCTCCCAGCAACATCAAATTAGAGTAGTCAACCTCTATTTAGGGATTCAATGGGCGGATGTTTATAATAAGACCGACTGATTACTCTAAATTAACGGCCACTGTGCAACGCTCGAGGCGAGTACTGTGTATTTTTACTTGTCAACCTTGCAAATACGGAGTATTCGAGCACTCTGATTTTGAATGCAATCCGCAGTTACCGTGTGCTTTGTTCCAGATAATGGATTGCAAGAGCCAAGTCCTGTGGGATGATATTGCTGGTTTGGAATTCCAAAAGAAAGCGCTGCAAGAAGTTGTAATTCTGCCAATGTTAAGACCGTAAGTTTCTGCGCTAGTATAGTCCATGATTGGTATTTCACATATCCACCCCGGGAGGCTCTGTCCCAGGACAGTCACACTCAGTAACCTGACGTAGCATTCCAGAATTGTCACTTGTAACCCGTCTTGCTTGTGATGATAACAGCTCTAAATAAATGTTTTTCAGAGACCTGTTTACGGGACTCCGCGGACCTCCCAAAGGTCTTTTACTTTTTGGACCACCAGGAACTGGAAAGACTCTTATCGGTATGACTGCACCTTACCTTCATGATTGTATAATGTGACCACTGCTTCTCAAACTCAAGTTCATCATTTTTATTTAACTAAAAACCAACCCTTTGGGTTTTTATTTGCAGGCAAATGCGTTGCTTCGCAAAGCAAGTCTACATTTTTCAGTATCAGCGCATCTTCGTTAACTTCGAAATGGGTAAGTCCTGCACCTACTGGTAGACAAACCAATAGGGTTTAACCGCTTGCATATAACACGGTTACGCCTCATGTTTTATTCAGGTTGGTGAGGGCGAGAAAATGGTTCGTGCTCTGTTCGCTGTGGCCAGAGTTCATCAACCCGCTGTAATATTTATTGACGAGGTAGACTCGTTACTCACACAGCGCTCAGAAACAGAGCATGAGTCGAGCAGGCGGATAAAGACGGAGTTCCTCGTCCAGCTGGTAAGCGACCTGATGAAGTAGGGACTTCTGGTTAATTCATCCTTATCAGCGAACTTTTGATTGTTACCTAGACGTCCTCATCACTCACTTCGATATTTTTAGGATGGTGTGACCACATGTGCCGACGAGCGTCTTCTTTTCATTGGGGCCACGAACAGGTAAGTCTGTTTGTTTTTAATTTGCCAGACCCCAAGAGTTGGATGAAGCCGCGCGCCGACGTTTTGTAAAGCGACTGTACATCCCACTTCCTACCTGGGAAGCCCGCAAGCAAATAGTACATCACCTTCTCAGACAACAGAAACATAGTCTAAATGAGGCACATTTTCGACAGATCGCTGATCAATCGGATGGTACGTTTTTACCACAGCTTTGTTTCCTTGCTTGGAAGTTGATATTTTTCGTGAAGTTCATCCAGTTCAATATGAATTCCATTTTTCTGAAGGGTACTCTGGAGCAGATATGGCAAGTCTTTGTCGTGAAGCTGCTATGGGTCCGATCCGTTCACTGACGTTAGAGGCCATTCAAAATATTTCACCTGATGAGGTTAGTTATCTGGTCAGCTGACATTAAGCGAACCGTTCAATACAAGATACTCATAAAGGCATGGATTTTTTTTTCAGGTCAGACCGGTGGAGTTAGAAGATTTCCGGGCCGCATTTAGCCAGGTCCGGGCGAGTGTCTCAACCGGTGACTTGGAGCACTATCTGAAATGGAACAAACAATACGGCAGTTTTGATGCCGGGTGATCTAATCACACGGACGACGTGAGAGAACGGATAGTTAATTGTTTTTTTTTTCAAACACGCCTGACCATTGTTTTTATTCTTATATACAGGTTGCAACCAATAGATGAACGGAAACATTGTTGCCCTTGTGTGAGGAAAATACACTTTCGCATGCCGATACATTCTGTCTGACCCTAAGATTAGACCTCTGGCTGGTTCTTATGCTCACTGTCTAGTGAATTCTCGGACACGCTAGTCGTTACTGTGTCTTGTGTCACAACTGAAGTCGACACGCACGTAACGATGCGTCTCCTACGGAAGCGCGGGTCGTCAAGATACGACCGGTCACCTGAGCGATTTGTAGAAGCAACTGGAGTAAAACTGTTAGCACTGAATGTGCTGGCCATTTCGTTTAGCTGCAACTTAAACGGTCGACGTTGTGTTGACTCTGTCTTCTCTTGTGACTCCAATGGTGTCGAGTTGGGCGGCTCCATTTGCGGGTCGACATCCGTGGTCTTCGCACTTGATACTCCAATTTCGTCTAACTGGACAGCAGGCTTCAAATGAGTTCGGAATGCAGTGAGCTGACCACGTAACCTAGGATCTTCAAACCGATGCGGCAGGTCCTCAATCGAGAGCTGCATCAAAGGATAAGGAATTTTCACAGTCATATCCAAGGGTATCAGACGCCACGGTATGGGGATTGCTGGAGCCACGCCTGCAGGTTTAGATGGCACGACGTTCAGCTCCGGTGAACTGAACGATAACGATGGTCGCCGCTGCGAATTTTCGTCGGAGGGCACGGGGTTCTGCGACAAAGTTAAGGAAAGTAACACGGATAGGACAATGCAGTTGTATGGAACCATCATCCAAAGGCAAAAAGGATCGAAAAAAAATATTAGACGCTAAACATAGACACTTACTGTGCTGCGAGACGAACAATCAACTGAGCAAGTCTGTGTGTGCTACTGTTGGTGTAGGTCTCCGTCACAAATACGAACAAACAAGGATAACAGTAGCGGATAACTCAACAAACTAAACCGGATGCACCACCACCACAGAACACTCCGTCGAAAACGAAATTTGTGGCAAATCGGGTCATTTGAAAATTATGAATACATGATGGAATGAGAGGTTGCGCAATGATTCGGATAAAATTTACATTGGTCGTATTGGTTGAAATCCCAAAGACTGGTTTCTCAGGAGGATATACGCGTAGCAATGTGGCACAGGTTTGAGTGCAGTCCCTTGAAAGATTTTGTCAGCAGGAATATCACTTTTTGAGTGTACTTAAACTGTGACACGTAAAATGAGAAATTTAAGTTACGCTAAGTTATTTACACTACTTCCCAGGTCCTGTCACTCACCAAACCCGCTCTATCAAACATTACCAAGGTACTAACTTTAACAGAACAAAGATCTAAACGAATGAATCCAAGGACAAGCAATGCGAACGGAATTTTCTTCGTGTACTATCACTAGTTGTGTACGTATAACTGAGTTGCTTGCTCCAGCTTATCGTGGGATCTAAATACCGGTTTCTAGGAAAGAAGATCGCCCATTCCCGATTTAGCATGTTAAGTCAGAGCCATTCCTATCGAGCATGAACCGCCCCAGTTGTTATACCAAGCTTTTGTTTGTTCATCGAACCCTCGTCCTGAAGACCGTCAAATTATGAAACACTTCCTGCGTCCGTTCCTAATCCACATATGATCTTTATCTTCAGAATAAGATGAAATGAGCCACTTCTAACATAAACGTTCCCGCAATGTGTTATCCAACCGTGTAATTTACCTCTACTATCATTTTAAAAATGATTGTTGTACGCTCTGGACAGGGAATCGATTGTTGTCCCCATCTTTAAAGAGGGCTCGCGCAGTCACTGCGTTAACATAAGGGAACTGGTCAGTGTTAGATTTCCGGGTTGGGGTCCACGTGACCTGCCTACCAGATGCCTGGAGACATTAGGTGATATGGCTGGGTGTCGCAGCCAGTGGCGTAGTTGTATTCGAACTCTCCTGTCTTCGCGATTTCCGCTTCTTACGTTGCTTTAGACTCTGTTTTATTCCATGCTTCCTTTCTTTTTTCCCTTGACTCGACGGTGCTGCGAGGTAGCAACCAAAACCAGAGCACAGAATTGCGAGATTAATGGTTGAACGAACTGAAATGAACCCTAAGGGTGCAAGCCCAACAGCGTCGAAGCTACTTGCATCTGTAATACTTCGCAGGTTGTACCTAACGCGTGTAGCGCAGGATGGGTTTCGTGCCGGTCGTGGATGCGCCGATCAAGTCTTCATTCTCCGACAACTGCTACAGCAGTATCACACTCCCCAAAGACCAACGATCATCGACACCTGGCAACTTTGCACTGAGCATACTCGGCGTCTTTCTGTATTCGAAAACCGATGTACCCGAAGTATTTCTCGCGTCTATTGGGAACATCGAGTGTGTGATGACGGAATGCGTCGTTGTGTGTTGGGCACGGATAGCTACCCTCTTAAGGAAATGACCACCTTACACCGCCTCCAGTGGCTCGGTCATGTTTTGCGAATGCCTGCTCATCGTCTGTCCTTCCGTGCTCTATTCGCACGTGCTGGGCAAGGCCGGAAAAAGCGGCGTGGCGGTCAATCTATGACTTAACGTAGAGATCTGAAGAAGCTAGTATCAGCATTGGCTTCGGTTGGTGCTTCGAGGCTGCTTGGCTGAGGCCAAACGGACGAGGACTGTCGTTGGCTAGAGACGTTGAGAAACATGGCTCAAAATTGAAGTCAGTGGCGCGAATGCTGTGCGGCCTATCTGTTGAACTCTGGTGTATCGTAGTCAAAAAAAGGTCATTCCCACAAACAGATTGACAAAAACATCAAAGTGTACGATGAAAAAAGAAGGAAAATCACATCTTTTTTTTATCTAACTGTTTCTTTTACTGCGTTCTACTCCCCCTCTCCTATTTCCGTAGTTGTTGTTACGTCGGCACCATGCTTGATATCAAGTCTACATAATATTATATATATATATATATATATATATATATATATATATATATATATATATATATATATCATCATCATCATCATCATCATCGTACAGCGTTAAACAGTAGGACAAGCCCCACTGACCACTGCCTTTCTCACCATGTTGCACGTTGAATTAGAAAGTATGAATATACAAGATGGACAGGGAGTGGATCTACACGGGTGGGAAAAGGAAGGAATGCCCTAGTAGCTAACACAGGGAATACACAATCTAACTGTACAAACACACATCGATCAATCATTCTGATTCGACAGAAAGTGACAACACGATCGCCACTGTTCGCGGTTCGCTGCCATATCCTTCAGTGTCTCCAGCCAACTGGTAGACGGATCTTTTGGACCCCAACCACGAAGACGTGAAGTACCTACTTTTCCTAAGTTTGCTGTACATTTTCTCATTCCTCGCTGCCACGTCATCTGTTGACCTCCACGTGGTTTCTTCCACTCCCTAGGAGGGGCGGAGAATAGGACACGTTACGGTAGACGTGTGTTTGCCATATGTAACACGTGTCCCAACCAACGAAGTCTACTAAGTTGGATCGTTCTCTGAATTAGTACCCAATATTCGCTTTCTGACCTCATCGTTGCTTACTCGGCTATTCCACCCAATCCTAACGATACTACGTAAAAATCGGTGGTCGAAAACTTCAAGACGACGAACATCCTCCACACGGAGACCCTAAGTCTCGCAACCATACAACAAAACTGAATGTACCGCGGCACAGCATACACGACCTTTTAACTTAAATATCAGGTCGGCGCCACAAATGCTTCAGTCCAGCGTACGCCGCTCGAGCCTTGGATCTCTGCGTACTCACCTCCACTACTGTGCTCCCATCCGTCGTCACGCAGCTACCGAGGTAGGTGAAGTGGTCCACAATTGCCAGCACCTCCCCATCGAGCACCAAGCTCGGAATCGTTGACGTCCAGTCTTGTAACATCACCTTGCACTTTGAAGGTGCAAAGCGCATGCCGAATGGAGCTACAGCTCTTGCGAGATTATATAGTGCACGCTGAGCATGTTTCGTGCATTCGAACAAGCAGACAACGTCGTCTGCGTAATCTAGGTCACATAGCTTTCCACTATTTCCTAGTTCGACGCCTACATCCTGAAGATTTTGCAGCGCACTCTCCATTATTTCGTCCATGACGAAGTTGAACAGGAATGGAGACAAAGGGCATCCCTGTCGAACACCACTGGTCGTTTCGAACCGACCGGATAGTTCACCGTAAAACCTAACGCGGCCAGAAGTATGAGAATACAATGATCTCATTAGGTTCACGAACTTCTGGGGCATACCTTATCGATGAAGAACACTGAGAAGCGATGTTCGATTAACTGAATCGAAGGCGCCTTTCAGGTCTAAGAAAATCATTATTGTCGGTCGGCGGTGCGTGTGACACGCTTCAAATAGTCAGCGAAGAGTAAAAATCTGGTCGATGCATCCTCGACCTGGGCGGAATCCAGCCTGCTGTTCGTGGACATTCCTCTCGCGAGTCGGTGCAAGACGATGCAGCAAAATCGAAGCTAATACTTTGGTGACTATCGGGATTAAGCTAATCCCACGATGATTACTGCAGTCATTGCGTATTCCCTTCTTGAAGATGGGAACAATCAATGACTCGCTCCATATTATATATATATATATATATATATATATATATATATATATATATATATATATATATATATATATATATATATAAATTATTGCACGGCAATGTATATTGTTTTTGGAAGCGGGCTTCTTATTTTCCCTTGCTTTTTGACTATTATTGATGTGAATTAACAAGGCGGAAATCCTCTGAATTAGCACTTGGTTGTAAAATCACGGCATCGTTAACTTACTTGAGTAGATGGTTCAAGAGGAATCGGCTTGTACCAAAAATAGGGCAGAGATAGATGAAGTTTTCTATGATCACTAAACAAAATACACAAAGCCCTAAGCGACGGCTCACTATCAAACTCGTTTATAAAAGAAACGCGAGGTGTATATTCATGTAGGCAAATCGTATGTTTAATACCAGAACGAGTGAAGAGACCGGAAGAATATCGTCTAAGCGAAGAAAAAATGGGGTCAGGAGCAACTGGGCCTACAGTTCATCTTTTCAAGCCTCAGCGGAAGTGTTCGTGTTTTATCTACCACAGACCAACCCATTACCATTCATTATTTAGCATTCTATCAAATGCACTAATATAACTACAAGACAACGTGTAGCTCAACTAAACCTGGGGAAAATTAACAGATGGAAATTACGGAACTATGCCGATCTGTGGATATTTATCGTGTTCGTTTTGGTCTGATTGTAGATACCGTGTTTCTTCAGAAATAAAACCCGGTTTTATACTAATTCTGCACCTAAAAACGCACTAGACCTTATTTTTGCAGGGGGAAACATACAGAAAGGTAAGACAGTTTCATGTCCTTGAGTAAAAGGAAATAACCGTAAACCTGTTTCCAGTAATTAAAATTTTGTTTATTTGCTGATCGTCTAGTACAGGCATCTCATCCTTTTCTGGAACGTCATCATGAGGACCTCATAACGCTTGATATAATTAAATCAACTCATTTCCTTATAACAGCTTGTGTGTACCAAACCTCCTCCGTTATAGGTATGCAAACGTCCGAAAATCGTACGACTTTCATAATCTTGTCAGTTATAGCTCACCAGTTCCCCCTTAATCCGAGTACGAGCACAATCGTGTCCAACCTGATGCCAGGTCAAATGCCGTCCACGTCAGTTACCATGCCCACCGAGTGGCGCCGAGTGATGTTTATCGATCGTGTAGGCTTGTTTGCCTATCTGTCAAGCAGAGCAGGATGACTCACTCCAAAGTGCGTTAATGAGTTCGCTCTGCAAACACCACATGCTCTTTCTTAAAATCCTTCGTTGCCACAAAATCATCTGTATAAACGAGATTACACTGTCACGGCAACTTCGGATGTTGCATTGTTACTGTATATGTACAATCACGTTTATGCCGCAGTGGTTCAGTTGCATTAAGTCCGAGCTCCATAAGAGTAGTTAAAATGGCAATATCGTGTTTGTTGCTAAGACATGGAATATTAAGGCCGCTATGTCTGAAGGGTGTGTTTGCTGGTTCGGTGAGTGTGGCAGATTGAGTTCTTATTACCCCGAAGTCCAGAAAAGATGGATCATCTCGGGATATGAGGTCTGATCCTTGAGCACACTCTGCTGATGCATTCGTGACCATGTTTTGTTTTGGGGTAGGGCTTATATTAAAAGCATCCTGAAAAGTCACTGTAGGGCTTATTTTCGGAGAAACACGGCAATTATTTATCAGACGAACACTATATTGAGCCATCTGACGACTTTACTCTTACATAGTCAGCTAACGGTTCGTCACATGTCAATGAGAAGTTACTATAAGAAAACTTATTGGATCGTTTTAGTACCTAGTTCGAACTTCAGCACCGATCGTGTTCGATGCTTCTTGATGATGATACGATATATAACACCCGGTAGTGTCAAATCCCAAGATGTGCTGCGAAACTAGAGCGTTTTCTCGTCAAATCTTAGTTTATCAAAGAAGGCGGAGAACCAGGCTAAATTTGTCATCTAAGCGTCTTCTGGTCCAATACTGGATGGCTTGTTATCAATCACATGGTGCTATCTCTTGGTCTTTTTTCTTTCATCTGACTGATAATTGTGGAACATTTCTTTCCATACCTTCACTCACCTACAACCTTTCCCTTTTCAAAAACAGGGTCGATAGGCTAGTTCTAATGTTGTGGGCGCCCCTCTCCTCGAAACTCGTCTTACAGCATCCCTCATGACATGGAGGTCACCGTTTTTCTGTATTTTATTTTGTGCAATAAAAGGTACTTGTCAACAAACAAAAGATGTTCTCCCTTATAGCTCGGGCCCAGCAGGTTGGTGTTGGTTTGTTCTCCGATTTTGGAAAACATTTCACCACCACTCGCAACAATATCATCAGCGAACTACGTCCGCATCGTGATAATCAACTTTACTGCGTCTCAGAAACCTGTAAGTTCTTTTACGTTTGACACTGTGTTTCGAGTATAACACAAATTAAGATTGTATATACATGAAATGAGTAGGTTTCAAAATTTTCTCATATCACGCCTGTTTATGAATGAAAGACCTAATGCAGCTCAGTTTATTCAACCATTAACCTCGCACTTCTGTGCTCTGGTTTCGGTTTCCACCTTCCAGAATCGTCGAGTCAAAGGCAAAAAGGATAGAAGCGTAGAGTGAAATCAAAGTAATATGTGGAAATCACGAAGACAAAAAGAGTTCGAATGCGACTACGCCACTGGTCGCGACACCCAGCCATATCACTTATTGTTTTCAACCACCCGGGAGACGGGTCGCGTGGACCCCAACCTGGAAGTCTCACACGTTCTACTTGATCAAGTTCACTGGTCAAGATTTTCATACTTTTCGGCTATGTCGTGAACTGACCACCTCAACGTACGTTCCAACCACTACCTGCGTCACAGAACAGCGTACACCGAAGTCCGTCGGTGGGCATGTCCCAGCCATCTTAACCTGTTGAGATTCAGCACTTGTTTCAGTGTCTTGCCACCGGTTCCCAACAACCCACGCCTAACCATATTCGCGAAACACTACGGAGAGATCGATGATCAAACACCAACAGTCTTCGCCTATCTTCTACCCGATGCACTATTAGGGGTAATCCACAACCCGACCTTGAGATTTGGAGTGGAGAACCACGTTACGTCCTAATAGGTCAGGTCTGGTAGCGAACCGGGAGATAGAGTTGTTGCCTACCAGCAGTGGGTCCTTCAGACTATGGGGTATGCCCTTGCACTACTCATGTGCATGCATGCAACAAAATGGATGGAATGTTGATCAGGAATGCAGGTTAAAAACCAAGGGATTTTTCGAAACTGAGGAATGCTGCTCTTCACGTACAACTGTACTAAGAGTAGCTAGGGAAATGTAGTTTTTGGTATCACAGCTGTGCTCGTACATGACCTTTTCACTCTGTCAGAGGTTTAGGTACCAGCATCTTGTTTGATCTAACAAGCGGTGGAGTCGGCCACATTTCAATGGTCAGAGGTATCGATGGATTCTAAACCGACAGCTTTGATTCAGAGGGTAGTACAACTGCGCCGTTTGTTCGTGGTGATTTTGCTATGCTCGTTCAGACGGCATGACGGTGAACAATGTACCAGGTAAACTTGTTGGTTATATTAGGATACTCTTCTATCATGTAGCAGTTTGTGAAAATCTTGCGGCCATTATCGGAAATTAACAACTGACTGATTGTAAAAAGTGCTCCCTACGTCGCCTACTTGTCCTTGACTCACTGAACACTAAAATGTGTATCCATAGTGACAGTTACCGAGTAAACACTTGCCTTCTCTGACTTATTTTAGTTTCTATATCCAATGTCAGCAGGAGAAATCCTGCCACAGACAAACTACACAAGTGACGCACCTGAACATGAGTGATCTGCACGTCATCTGACAGAACTGACCCACTTTCCGAGCGTGGATCCGTAGGTGCTTGGATGGTGCGCGGGTCTACCGAATTCGTCGAACTGCGATTTGTAGGTGGCTTGCTTGCGGCCAGCAAAGCAGCCATTTTGTCCAACTCGGAGCTGACAATTGCCTCTTTACTCGGAGCCCCTCCGTTTGGGTAAACCGGTGGGAACGGAACCGACCCGGGGGGAGGAACGAAAGGAGGACGAAATGGAGCCAATTCTGGGTGCCACTCTGGAACGTCGTACATCGGAGGTCCCAGTTTTGTAGGCAGCGGTGTCTGCAGCCGGAGACGGCCGTCCGTGGAGTTTCTTAGGCACTGGTTATTCACAATAGGGAGTGGAGGTGGGGGCAAATTTCCAGGACCCGGATATCGCAGGGGAAGAGGTGCAGGGCCAAATGGATGGGCGGGACGGTATAAGAGAGAGTCTGATCTATAGGGCCTAACTGGGCCGTCGTTTATTGGCAGTCGTAGTAACGATGGGTGGGGATCCATTCTCTCACGAAATTCGACGTTTGAACAAGGTGCGCTCACACGTTCTTCTGAGGGGAAATTTGGGGCGAACAAGTTCCTCTGACCCGAGGGACAGTCGTAGCTATCCCCAGGATGTAGTGGAGGGTTGCTACAATGTAATAAGAAACGTTTGTTTGACTTTTAAATGGCATCGGCCATAATCAAGGGTCACATAGGCTCAATTTCTCATCTATTGTTTCGTCGTTTCTTATTCGGCAAGAACCAAGGAGTAGTGAGAAAATATCAACGGGCCTAAAGTCTTTGAATCTATGATTATTTCAAAAGTAGTTGTTGCAAACAGAAAGTTTTGTTAAAACATATATATCCACAGCACAATCTAGTTGCTCAGATACTTCTAAATATGAGCAAGCTTCGAAGTCAGAGGACAATTGGGATTGCGTTTCATTAAATGAAATACGTTTTTATACTCAGACAGATGGAAGTAATAATAATATTCATAATTAAGGCACTAACCTTGGTCCGAATCGGTAGTCAATGTCACCATGTTCAGCGAAGCTATGATCGTTTTCCAGTAGACCGGAGTCCTGTAAATAATACCAAATTTTCTACGTAAACATACCTTAGTAGGTGCGATACGGTCTAGCAAGGCCCGAGTACTGGAAGTTAGGGGTAGGTGTGAGAATTTACAGGAATCGCCGTGATTGCACTTTCCGGAGAGATGAAAAAACTTACAAGGGAATTCTTCGTGTAAATACAGACATGAAGAACCCTTAGAGCATACACCAACAGCGTAGAACTTGCAAAGTTCTTGTTTCTTTGGTGGAACGAAATCGTGAGCGTAGGGACAACTTTCACCCTAAATTGGTATGCCCAAGTTTATGCTAGGGTAGATTCGAACCTTATGGCATCTGCCTTCCATAAAATAACGGCACTGTGTTTGCGGAGTCCGGGAGGCGGGTCTTTCTATTCGACGTCTTTTTCTTTTCCTTCGATCCTCCAAGTTATAATGTTTGGCCTTGTGGACGGAGATAACGATACTAACTAGCACTCACCAGTTTCTCGCGTTCGGAGACGTGAAAGTCTACTTCGTCTTCGGATACGTAGTCCTTCAGAGAAGGTCGTCTTGCTATGTGACGCGATCGGGAGAATTCTTTCTCCGTGCGATTTTCGTAACCTCCGTGTCCATTTGATTTTGTGGGTAAAGGTGGCTTATGTCGCGGCCTGATTTGAGATTTTTTGTCGTGCTTGTGTTTTGATTGATGTTTGTCACGCCGTGAATGGCTTCGTGTTTCCGAACTAAAACGATTAGGATTGCGTTTAAATTCATACCGTCGTTTTTTATCACTGAACTCTAGTGGCGAAGTGTCGACATCTGACTCACTATTATCATCCACCTCACCCTCTTCAAAGTCCATCGATGAAAATTCATGATCGGTCATTATCTGGAAAGACAGCAAAATGAAGACAGGTGAAACAATCCACAAATTTCACTGGTAGCCACGACCCAACCAATTTAACTTGCTCGAACTGGAAAGTAAACTCTGTACTGGAGTGCAGTTTTTGTATGTTTGATGACATTCGAGTAGACCGTGAACGACAAACAAGGACATGGATGGTGACAAGACCTCGATTGAATCTTAGATGTAATACTGGCGTTCTATTCCCCCAGCACAAGACGTTTGAACTGCCGGTCCTTCATCAACGCACCACCTCAGTTTCAGTTCATACTGCTACTACCTTGCAGTGAGTGGTGTGATTGGGGTTAATTTCTCGTAGTGAAACCCAGTCTGAACACGAGCACGACAGTATGGAAACTAAAAGTGTGATTCTGATTCACAATTTTAGGTGGACAATGTGGATACAAGTACTCCATTAGAGTGAAACTGGTGGTTCTCGTTAACAACACCCGAAGAGTCTAACAGGTTTTTACATTGTCGCCATATCTCCAACTGATCAACACACCACGTACCTTCTAAGTGATGCCAACTTAGCCAATAACTGCATTCAAGAGTTCACCTAAGTCACAGTCAATGGCTGCACATTAATGTTTTGAGCGTAAAATACTGTCTGAGAGGAGTAGCACCTCAGAGGTGGTGCACACACACTGACGATGTCACCTCGACTGGTGATGAAAAGTTTGCGATCTAAACGTCAAGCCCAGCGGTTAGAACATCATGGCAACCAACAACCTGAATTACAACCAACACAAATGTTTAAAACCATTGAGAACAGAAATTATCACATGAGCTGGGATCTACGACGAACAGAAATGTAGATGACCATTGGGTCAATACCCAGCAGGCGATGCACATGGCAAAGGGTAACACCCGTGGCCCTAGATCCGATATCCATTAAAGACCCTGGATTTCTCAAGAGTCATTGAGTCTAGCAGAGCAAAACTATCAGCTCTAGAACCATAAGGAGATGAATAAGATACGAAGACTTCTACAAAAGCAAGCTACGAAAAGCCTTACGAATGATCGCGAAAATTGATGGATCAAGGTAATCGAAGAAATGGAATTATCAGCTGCATCTGGTAACAAACATAGACTATTCACACTTATCTGTGACACCGGTGGGTCGCGAACCCGGGTCAGTGAAACGATATGCGATAGAAATGAAGAGCCTATTCATGGCAAAGAACAGAGCTGGACCGTTGGGCCGAATACTTCAAGGAAACGTTCAGCTGGCCGCGCGCTAGTGTAGTTACTCCTGTATCAAAAACTGCTACTCTTTGGGTAGTATCACTTGAGCCCCCATCGGAAGTAGGAATGGAGTCACGCATTCGATTATTACAGCGAGGGAAACCGGCCGGTCCAGACGAATTCCCCCCTCCCCCCCCCCAGTTCTTTTCAAACTGGGTGAAAATACTTTGATAAAATCACTTACGACCTTGCTGCGTGATACTTGGAACCAGGAGCTTATTCCGTCATTGATTTTTCCCATCTTCAAGAAGGGAATACGCAATAACCGTAGTAACCATCGTGAGATTACCTTAATTTCGCTAGTCAATAGGGTATTAGCCTCGATTTTGCTGCACCGTGTTACAACCGCTCGCAAGAGGAACGCCTGCAAACAACAAGCCGTATTCCGCCCAGGTCGAGGATGCATCGACCAGATTTTTACTCTCTGCCGACTAATTGAAACGCGTCGATCGACAACAATGGTTTTCCTTGACTTAAAAGGCGCTTTCGATTTAGCTGATCGAACAGCGCTTTTCAGTGCTCTTCAGTGAAAAGGTATACCACAGAAATTCTTGAACGTACTGAGATCATTGTATTCTCATACTTCTGACCAAGTAAAAGTTTAGGGTGAACTATCCAATCCGTTCGAAACGACCAGTGGTGTTCGACAAGCGTGTTCCGTTTGGCCATTCCTGTCCAGCTTCCTCTTCAACGAGATAACTGAGAACGGCTTGCAAAATCTCCGGGATATGGGCGTCCATTTGGCGAATGGTGAAAGCTATGTGACCTAAACTACACGGACGACGTTGTTTGCTTGTTCGAATGCACGAAACATGCGTGGCTTGCACTAGATAAACTCGCAAGAGCTGCAGCCCCATTCAGCATGCACTTCGCACCTTCAAAATGTACAGTGACGTCACAAGACTGGACGTCAACGATTCCGAGCTTGATGCTCGGTGGGGAGGTGCTGGCAGTTGTCGACCACTTCACCTAACTCGGCAGCAGCTTGACGACGGGTGGGAGCACCGTAGTAGAGGTGGGCACGCGCATAACCAAGGCCCGAGCGGCGTACGCTGGACCGAAGCACTTGTGGCGCCGACCTGATATTTCACTGAAGTTGGAAGGTCGTGTATACTGTGCCGCGGTACATTCAGTTTTGTTGTATGGTTGCGAGACTTAGGGTCTCCGTGTGGAGGATGTTCGTCGTCTTGAAGTTTTCGACCACCGATTTTTACGTAGTATCGTTAGGATTGGGTGGAATAGCCGAGTAAGCAACGATGAGGTCACATCGGGTGTTAGTTACTAGTTCAGAGAACATTCTATCGCAGCGTGTCCAGATTGGTAGACTTCGTTGGTTGGGGCACGTGTTACGTATGGCAAACACGTCTACCACACCGTGTCCTATTCTCCGTTCCCCCTGGGGGAGTCGAAAAAACCACGTGGTCAACAGATTACGTGACAGCGAGGAATGAGAAAATGTACAGCGAACTTAGGAGAAGTAGGTGGGGTCCAAAAGACCCCTCAACCAGCTGGCTGGAGACACTGAAGTGATTAAGACTAGGTTTTAGAACATCCAAGCCCTTGGTGAACAATTTAGGAGTGTTTCAGGGAGCTATGCTAACCCCCGTTTCTATTTTCCACCTACATTAATGATCTTCCATCCAGTTCTCCCGCACAATCGGTTAAATATGGCGATGATGTGGCTCTTTGTCAACTATTTCTGTAACCGAGGACTCCAATGACCTCCAGTAATCTGTCCCATAATTATGATTTCTCTGTTCGATTCGATTTAACTTTAAATTTATCAAAAAGCTCTGAATGCATATTTACCGTTTCTCGATCGGCTTATCTTTGTAATCCATCTGTCATTTCCACAGAACCACTAGCTAGAGTGGATTCTGTCAAATAATTACGAATCTTTATCAATGCTAATTCGAAGTGGTTATGTCACATTTCAAACTGTGTGAAGAAACTACTCAGACTATCTCATCAATTCCGAAAGCTTAGACATTTAAACGTCAAACAGTATCATTTCTCTTTTTGTATAACGATGTTTTTCCTGTTCTACTTTACCGTTTCCTTGTCATTTTTGCTGGCCTACTGAAGACATTTTAAATTTCTTCGTCCAGGTTTATCTGTTATCAATCGGATACCTTTCATACCCTTAGCTGAACTATCTGCTAAGCTGTGCCAACTACGCCTGGCCGCACGTGAAACGTTCGTACACAGAATCCCCCCGCAGAGAGCACTCACCCTTTACACAGTGATCTGTCCAGGCGTAACTCTCTTTCTTTTACACTTTCCTCCTTGAGATCCATACTTCCTCGTATTAACATCTACAATAACTCTGCCGCCTCCCACACCCTAATAAGCAACTGCTGACGTGGTACTGTACTCCAATGACGGTCGCACTTTGCATCAAATCGATCATATCCTAGCGAGGTCTCGTTGGGCGTCATCTGCAGAAGACTGTCGAGCGAACCGCAGCGCAGCGACGGAAAACAAAAACGATACATACCACGATTTTGTTCGTGCACACTTCAGAATCCATTTATCCACGCATCTGAGAGCCTCTCCACCGACCCAAATAGACGTCGGAACCCTGAAAATGCAGGGGAAATTCCGGGAGCTGTTAGGTGCAATCGCCACCCGATTACCCATAGCAATCAACGCTTCACCGGATTCAACTTTACCAGATGAACAGTGAACGATGATCAAATCGACAGTCAGAGAAGCTGCCTTAAAAGAACTAGGGAAACCGAAAGATGTCTAAGAGACTGGATCTCTGAGAGCACATTTTAGGTGTCATCATCATCGTACAGCGTTAAACAATAGGACAAGCCCCACTGACCACGGCCTTTCTCACCATGTTGCACGCTGAATTAGAAAGTATGAATATACAAGATCGATTGGGAGTGAACCTACACAGGTGGGAAAAGGAAAGAATGCCCTAGTAACCAACACACGGAATACAAAGTCTAACTATACAAACGCACATCGATCAATCATCCTGATTCGACAAAAAGTGACAACACGATCGCCACTGTTCACGGTTCACAGCCATATCCTTTAGTGTCTCCAGCCAGCTGGTTGAGGGGTCTTTTGGACCCCACCTACTTTTCCTAAGTTTTCTGTACATTTTCTCATTCCTCGCTGCCACGTCATCTGTTGACCTCCACGTGGTCTCTTCCACTCCCTAGGAGGGGCGGAGAATAGGACACGTTACGGTAGACGTGTGTTTGCCATATGTAACACGTGTCCCAACCAACGAAGTCTACTAATCTGGATACGCTGTGGTAGACAGTATTGCACTGTCGTCCGGATCGTTACCACACCTGACCTATTGGGACCTTATGTGGTTCTTCGCCGCTCCAAGTCTCAGGGTCCAGTTACCGATTATCCCCAACAGTGCAGTAAGCCTTCGTGGCCATGGTGTAATGCCCCTTCCACTGCACTCATGCTCAAGCATGTAATAAAAAAACGTTCTCCGAATTATTACCCGATACTCGCTTTCTGACCTCATCATTGATCACTCGGATATTCAACTCAATCCTAACGATACTACGTAAAAATCGGTGGTCGAAAACTTCAAGACGACGAACATCCTCCACACGGAGACCCTAAGTCTCGCAACCATACAACAAAACTGAATGTACCGCGGCACAGTATACACGACCTTCCAACTTCAGTGAAATATCAGGTCGGCGCCACAAGTGCTTCGGTCCAGCGTACGCCGCTCGGGCCTTGGTTATGCGCGTGCCCACCTCTACTACGGTGCTCCCACCCGTCGTCAAGCTGCTGCCGAGTTAGGTGAAGTGGTCGACAACTGCCAGCACCTCCCCACCGAGCATCAAGCTCGGAATCGTTGACGTCCAGTCTTGTGACGTCACTGTACATTTTGAAGGTGCGAAGTGCATGCTGAATGGGGCTGCAGCTCTTGCGAGTTTATCTAGTGCAAGTCACGCATGTTTCGTGCATTCGAACAAGCAAACAACGTCGTCCGCGTTATCTAGGTCACACAGAATTCCACTATTTCCAATTTCGACGCCTACATCCTGAAGATTTTGCAGCGCACTCTCCATTATTTCGTCCATGACGAAGTTGAACAGGAATGGAAACATGGGACATCCCTATAGCACACCACACTGGTCGTTTCGAATCGACCGGATAGTTCATCCCAAACATTTACGTGGCAAGAAGTATGAGAATGCAATGATCTAAGTAGGTTCACGACCGATGCAGTACGGAATTCTTTCTGTTCGTGCAGTTCATGGGAGATATTGGACGGGTACTGCTAGAGTGTCCAGCTGCAAAGCAGGAGAACGACTAAGGTTCTAATCCAAAGCCTTTAGTTCTAACAAGAACCTATCCGCAAGACAGCGAGACGGCTTCGTGGAAGCCCATTTGCTTGTATCAATCATTCTTCCACTGATTATACCGACTGAGTTGCCAGCTCAAATCGACCCCCAACATAGAGGACCAGGAGACTGAACTTTGTTTGGCCTCTACCCATTGACCTTTCAAGCATGATTGCATCTCCGGTTTAAAGAAGCCATCCTGTGTAGCTGTTTGGGTCATAGCGGCGCGCAAGTCATCACACCACGTCAAGATACAATGTCGGTTAAAGCATACGAAGCCCAGATTTCAGGAAGTGGTGAACGTTGCAGATTGCAACGCCGGGTCTAGCGCTCTGCTAGGGCTGATTGTAAGGGGTACTGCATAGAAGTAGCTGAAAAATGGAGTTCGCAGCAGAAATCGGTGACTTCGGCAAGCCATTCCACCTCATTTGCAATGCGTCGGGTAGGCGCTGCGAGCAGGAGTCGCTACTGCACGACGCAGCCGGTCAGTTTATACCTCAGCAGGAAAGAAAAACAAAGCGGTCATCAGACCACACGACGGCCCTACAACCCCCAGTTCTTGAAGTGCCGTACGGTGTCAGTTGCGATCCGCCGAGTACAACTGAAATCGCCACAACCATCAAGAACAGAAAAGCTGTTGGAGAAGATAGCGTACCACCAGAATTCTACAAGTGCCTCCTGTCGTCACTCATCGACAGATTACACACCCTATTTGGCTCCATATGGCGGGAAAAAGTCTTTTCGACTCATTGGGACTTGTTCATGTCCAGCAGCTCATCTCAAAGAAAGGGGACAAATTAGTGTGCAACAACTATAGGGGGATCAGCCTGGTCGACGTGAGCGCGAAGATTTTCTGCGTGCTGCTACTCAACCGTTTCTCTGTTGCGAGAGACCGCTGCACCCGACAGAGCCAAGAAAGTTTTCACCGTGGTGGAAGCTGTGTGGACCAAATTTTCACACTACATCGAACACTGGAACACCGCTACAAGTTTCAGCAGTCAACAGTAGCCTGTTTCATCGACTTTTGGGTCGCTTTCGATTCAGTTAACAGGGAGTGTCTCTGGGCGATGATAGAATCCGACGGGATGTCCGATAAATTCACAAGATTTATAAGGGCGCGAGACTGTCTGTACAAAGAGTCACTCGAGTTCACACTCGTTACTGGCGTCCGACAGTGCTGCTTTCTTTCATCGGTGCTGTTCAACTACGCGATCGAACTGACTATGAAACAGGCACTGAATGACCATCCCGGTATCCAACTGAGTCAGATGTACATCTCGGACCTAGGGTTTGCGGATGACATTGTCGTGTTAGCGGACTTCCCTGCCGCATTTCAACTAGTCCTTGACTGAATCAATTTCTTCTCAAAGTCCATCGGGCTAGAAGAAAACAGCGAAAACTAAAAGTATGTTCAGTTGTCCAAGGCTACCAGCTTAACAGCTGTCCATCAATTACCAGCTGATCAAGTGCGTCCCATAATTCAGTTATCTGGGCTCTACACTGCTTCCCAGCGGTCAGGCGAAAGACGAAGTAATACTCCCGACAGACAACGCCAGAAAAGGATATATCCAGCTACGACAGGCCTTGTGGACCTGGAGTGAAATTAGCTTTCACACTAGTGTGCATTTATATCGTGCCGCTATACTCCCCGTACTCGGCTACGGCTGTGAAACCTAGCCACTGAGAGCCGTGGACACTGGAAAGTTGGAGTTGTTTGATCACTGGTGTCTGCGACGTATTTTGAAAAAAGGCGCGACAGAGGATCCAACGATGAAGTTAGGGGACGGTGCTGTGAAACTGACGAACTCTCAAACTTCCCCCAATACCATCGACTGCGGTGGTTCGGTCACATCCTACGGCGCCCCGAGACGGAATTAACCAAATAAACACTGCGTCTTGACCACTGTACTGCATGGCACTGTCGCCTTGTTGGCCAGACCAAAACTTGGATCTGCATTGTTCATAGGGATGTAGAGTCGGTCTATGGTGCCCGCTAATGGGAGAAAAATTGGATCGAGATCTGCACCGAACTCGTTTCCAACCGCCACGCATGTGGAGAGCTATGATACTAGATATTCATGGAGCCGGGTCATCCTCTAGCACGATATATATATATATATATATTCATATATATATATATATATATATATATATATATATATATATATACATTAGTTTGCGACTAACTTGTGCTTCTGACCCAGCGATGCCACCGGATTCGAGAAACACTTCGAAGACATCGATGTTGCATTTTTTCTATATGATAAGCATGATTTACAGCAGAAGAGGTGAATTCCATAGCCTAAAGACCTTATGTGCAATAGGGAATATGCTTGGGAACAGGCACGTGAAAATTAGTTTCCTGATTCTTTGCTAGAAATTATGAAGAACAGAAGAAAGAAGAAATACAGAGAACGGTGTCTCACATGCTTGCAGTTCTTGGGGAAAACGAACAGCTAAAACCAACAGTGTGGCAGGTTGAGACAGTCACTTGATATGGATTGTTTGCTGCCTGCGCACAGGAGAAACAACTGAAAGTAAGAGGAATAGGGACCACAGAAGCGAGTTTCCGAGAACAGAACCCCTGATAATACCGGCAAAAAAGAGAGTAAAGCAACTGCCGGCGATGAGCAAGTGACTGCAAGTTTGAAGTTACCATGGGATCGCCGGTGACGCGGATGGCTTTATGCTGGACAAGATCGAGCAGCGTTAATGAAGAACACGAGGTCCCACCCCGAATATGACTGCAGTTTTTAGCAGTAGGGTGAATATCAGCCTTGTACAGAACAAAAAAGAAAACCAATCTGTTTTGATGCTCTCGAGGCAGGAAAAGTTTCATGTGAGGACCAACAAAGCGAACTAGAGAAGGAAAAACTCAAAATAACCGAGGAAGGTGCAAAATTAAGAGAAGTGGAGTCGAAGGAAAGGGCTGGGCAGTACAGATATCGTTTCAGGGAAATGGAGAAGGTAACAGTTTTTGCGGCATCGGGGGAAACACGATCGCCTAAGCCCTAAGTAGTAATCCAAACAGCACCAGAATTCAGCGAAACACAAACACTGGAACGATCATGAGACTTTAGCTGATGAAGTACAAGATGAGTAGAAAACAGAGAAGGGGATGGTGGTATCATTGGCAAAAGCATGGAAGCGGTGGAAAGGTCACCGATGAAAAACCAATAACAGCGCGGGTTCAGTTCAGTTCCTTCAACCATTGACCTCACACTTCTGCGCTCCGGTTTCGGTTGCTACCTTACAGCATCGTTAAGCCAAGGACAAAAAGAACAGAAACATCTAGTGAAAAAGGCCGAAAATAAAGTTAGAAGCAGAAATCACAAACACAAAGGAAGACTTCGAATGCAACTAAGTCATTGGACGGGACACCTAGCCATACCACTTAATGTCTCCAGCCATCTGGTAGGCGGGTCGCGCGAACCCCGGATCGGAAGTCTGACACGTCCCACTTGGTTAGGTTCATTGGTCAAGGTTTTCACACCATTCTGCCATGTCATGGACTGACCACCTCGACCAACTCTCCAACCATTGCCTGCCTCGGAGAACATCGTTCGCTGAGAAAATCCATCGGTGGGCGTGCGTAACACATGCCTCAGCCACCTCAACCTGCTTAAATTCAGTACTTGATCCAGAGACTGGGCTCTGGTTCCCAACACTACTTCTAACCTCATCATTGCTAATACGGAGTTCCTACCATATTCGGGTAATGCTACGCAAACATCGATGATCAAATATCGACAGTCTTCGCCTATCTTTTACTCTTCATGGTTATGTTTCTGAGAGCTATAAAAGATTGGACCTAACCGCCGCATTGTACACCCTACCCTTAACAGACAATCGGGTATCACGCCGGCGCCTCAGACGACGGAGGTTGGCAAAAGCCAAACATGCCTTCTGTATACGCGATGGCACTTCATCCAATATCTGTTCACTTGGTGAGACTTAACTGCCCAGAGAACGAAACTTATCTACTTCACTTAGAGGTTTGGAGTGGAGCCAACCCAGTCCTGCAGCAGCATTTTACACTTCGAAAATGCAGAACGCATCCCAAACTTCGCTATACTGTTCTTTAGGCTATCTAGGGAAGCTTGCAACTTACCTGGATTTTCACTCAGAAGAACAATATCGTCCGCGTATTCCAGGTCCGATATTTTACTGCCTGAGCTGAGATCGATGCTACTATTCTCACCCGAAGATTGAGCTGTCTCAAGAATCAATTCAATTACAAAATTTAAGAGAAAGGGTGGAAGAGGACAAGCCTGACGAACACCACTTTCCGTGGTGAACTCCGGTGAAACATCGCCGTAAGTACGGCTTCGGCTGTGTGTATTCAAGCACTGAAAATAAACTCTGGCACACCCTTCAATGAGAGGCAGCGCCAGAGAACTATGTGATCGACTGAGTCCAACGCCACTTTCAGATCAAGGAAGGCAGAAATTGCAGGCCTGCGGAAGGTATGCCTGTGTTCTAAGATTTGTACAAGATCTCTGGTCGATACAACGCAGACCGGGTCCAAATCAGCTCCATTCACACGCGCACATTTCTCACGGACGCTGGATAGTCGGTAAAGAATAATCCCGGTGAGCAATTTGGATGCGATACCCACCAAGCTAATTCCTCTGTGGTTTTCACAAGAAGACCTGTCATCATTTTTATCAATTGGCACAATCACGGATTCATGCCATTCCCTGGGAATCTGTCCACTGAACCAGATTACCCGAAGTTTTTTCAACTCCGAAACCAAAGCTTCGCCTTCAACGTTGAAAGATGGATGCAACCCATCCGGTCGTGCGGCTTTCTACCTTTTCAATTAACTTATCTCCCGAATAAACTCCATTTCGGATGCAGGGGTGGGACCTCTCTGCATCGGTTACCTCGCAGTTATATTTTGAAGGTCCACTGTTGAAGTGGGCCAACTGAACTGCCTCTGACACTGCTCCGCCCAACGGTCCAGACGACGTACTTGAGTGAATCAATGAGCCGTCGGATTCCTTAGTTAACTCACTTATACCAGTCTTCCGTGGACCGGTACCTCTAATCAAACGGTAAAGGTTGCGAGTATTGCCAGGAGACACAGCTTTTTCCATTTCCCTACATTTCGCAATCCACCACTACTTACGGCCATTTTTAAGACGCAACTGCGCAGGACCGATGGTTTTGGCCTGGGTGCGACCACGGACGAGACGTAAACAGAAGCGAGCACGTACCAAGGCGTGATCTGAGTCAACAGGCGTAGACCAAAATGAACGACAATTTTAAATTGATCCACGCCAGCGATGATCAATGACAATATGGTCAATCTGAGTCCCATGTTGTGAAGACGAAGGAGGACGCTATGTCATCATCATCATCGTACAGCGTTAAACAATAGGACAAGCCACACTGACCACTGCCTTTCTCACCATGTCGCACGCTGAATTAGAAAGTATTAATATACAAGATGGACAGGGAGTGGACCTACACGGGAGGGAAAAGGTAAGAACGCCCCAATAGCCAACACACGGAATACACAGCCCGTGTGAATCTATACCGCTTCTTATGGCAGAATTTTGTACTCGCTAAAAACAATGTGGTCAGAGCACAGCTGGATTAGACGATCGCCGTCGTCAGTGCAATCGGCGGGATAGCGAACCGGCCTTCAGTGTGTCCTTCGGAATCCTCGAAACGGTCAACTTGGGCGTTGAAATCCCTAGCAATGACCACCACGTCTGTTGAACGCACGTTTCCAAGTGGCCGACACAAATTCCGATAGAATTTATCCTTGGTCTCAGGGGAACTGCATTCAGAGGGTGCATACACAGATACGACAAAAAAGCGTCGACGCTGCTGTCTGTTGTTGCTGACACGTACAGAACCACCCAACCGAACTGCACACAAATGACTGTTTGCTGGAATCCAGTCTGTCAGTGTACGCTCAGCTCTCATGCTCAAAGCAACCCAACGCCGGCCTGACCACGAGCACTAGAAACCTGATCACTGGGCACCCGATTAGTGAAGCGAGAAGTAGCTTCTGTATCTGGGATGTGAAGAGCAGTCACAGCAGTGGGGTCTTGTAAGAGTGTTTCGGAGACAAAGTATATATCTACTTTAAAAATGTCGACAGTTCTAGCGAGAGCAGCTTGTTGCCCTGACAGTATGCGGACGCTGAACACAGCTAAGTGAAGCGAACATGTAGGCTTAAGAAATGCGTTCGACTCTTGCCCAACCTCTGAACTATTGCTTTCTTCAGAGCCACCATCACTCGTGGCGTTTTTCGTCGACCTTAAGTTAGGCGAGGGAAAATTGGTAAGACCCTTTACAAGATAAATGCTGGCGGTTCCTGGGCAAATCATACTTCGCGGCTGCCCACACTGCAAAAAGGGTTTTTCTTTGGGAACCCTAATCGGAGCCTTTGACTCAAAAATCTCACCCACAAGGCAGTGGGGCGTTAACCCAACACGTGAAGGTGACCGAAGCATCTGTGAAGGAACTTACTCTGGTCTGTCACATGAGATCTGTTTGTTGCACACATTCTGTTTTGTCTTCGCTGGTGCTTTGTCAACGATCCGACTTTCGGATTCAGCCCTTAGCCTTATGCACACGATGGAGCAAGCGGAACGTGGACGGGGCAGTATCCATTTGGCCGGGGCCGCTCAGCTTAGGCGGGCGATAGCTGCCCAACGAAGTGCGATAACTTCTCCCACCGTCGGGAGAAACCCCAGGCACTCCACTCCTACGTCCATCTAGTGGAGGTTTTTAGACCGGTAAACTGTTTCTCTCTGCGTTTATTCACTGAAGTGACTTCTTCAAGGGCATAATGGTGAGAACAAGGTGGTTTCTATCAACTGATTTAGGGACTGGACTTTATCTGGCCTTTAACCATCGACCAGTCGGGCACGACTACACGTTCTTCATAAGGTAGCCATCTTGCATAGCTCTTTTAGTCAGAGGCACGCAAGCCACCACACCGTGCCTGGGTGCAATCTCGTCTTCGAGATAGTCCGGAGGGATGCCACCATTCACTTGGTGTGTTTGACAGAGTCCATTGATTTGAACCACGATGGAGCGTCCACTGAAGAAACTACGAGTCCAGGAAATGAATTCAAGTGAGAAACCAAATCCAGATAGTTTACCGAAAAATCTTTGTGACACGCTTGATCAAAGGCTCTGGAGATACCTAGCGACACCGAGTGCGATTCACCGACAGTCTTCGTTCCTGCGGCCGCCGGCCACTTCGCCATTTGGCAGCGTTTGAGTGGCCGCAGTCCACTTCCAGAAATATTATACACAGCTGTATGATAAATAAAAGAAGTGAAAATAAGAAAATATTATATATATATATATATATATATATATATATATATATATATATATATAGAGAGAGAGAGAGAGAGAGAGAGAGAGAGAGAGAGAGAGTCAATGCGGGCTGAATGCAGGAACTAGTGAGCACAGCAAACGCAGACCTCATAACCACGAAATCCACCTGGAATGAACCATATAAGGTTCCAAAACGTCAGGCGTGCTAGTTTCTTTTATTACACGCTTGCACATGAGTGCAATGCAAGAGTTTATCTCATAGCCACAAACCCTGAAACTCGGAGTGGAAAGCCACATAAAGTCCCAATAGGTCAGGCGTGGTAACGAGCCGCATAACAGCAGATTACTGTCTACTACCAAACTAACTGGTGGTGTTAGGGATTTGGAACTCTAACCTCCGAGGTACGTAGATATATACATTACTTTTACTTTTATGCGGCTAGCTCCTGCGAGAGGATGAGCCGGCTTCATGTATGCCCCAAATGGCACCTGCCAATGAGCGACGATCGGATGCGAGACATACGCACATAGAGATCTAGTTCTGCTTATATTTGCGAACACGATAGACAGACTAGAGCCCTAATCGCTCAATGTCCTACTTGACAATACTGGCCCATGATTTAGCTGTCCTCCAAGGTGACAGCGATATTTTGGGGATGAAACAGGAGCGAGGCAATGTCTTCAGATCTCTGTCCAGACGTCGTAAGACATGTCCAAACCATTTCAATCATCGGTGTTGGAGGAACACTGACAGTTTCGACATAAAAGCACCGTTGCATTATTGTCTTGTTTGAAAGCATGTTGTGCCAAATCACTCTCAGTATCCGTTACAGACACCAATGGTCAAACACTTCTAGCTTTCTGATGTCCTCGATGCGTAGTGACCACGCCTCGCAACCATCAGTATCGGACGGATGGTGGTCTGGAAGACGCGGGCTTCGGTCCGCAGGCTGATTGCGTTGCACGCCCAGAGAACATTAAGAAGCTGAAGAAAAGCAGACCTGGCCTTGTCGATACACAATTTGACTTCATCTTTGGCTTGATCGTTTGGGAGAATCGTGGAGCCCAGTTATTTAGACGCCGGGACGTGCTCAATCTGTTCACCGTTCAAATATACCGGGATAATGGACTGTTGTGCACGTCGGAAGGATTTCGGTCCTCGACGCAGTGATCTCTAGTCCCATGGATTTTTTGAATGATTCTGCGTGATTGAGGGCCGGATGTAAGGTAGTTGGACTGTCTCCAAAGACGACAATATCATCTACGAATTCTAGATCGGTGGGGAAAACATCGGTGCCCATCTGAATACCAGGGTAATCAGTGAGCGCCTGACGCATTATCCAATCGATGGTGTAGTTGGACGGCACTGGCGACAGGGGACAGCCTTGTCTAATACAGGAGTTGAGGGAGAAGTCACCGGACTCCTCTCCGTAGATGCGCATTCTTGCGCGGGTATTTGTGTAGTACGACTTCATGAGACTGAGAAGCTTCTGGGGCATTCCATCCACTTGTAGTGTAGTCCATAATGATTCTCTGTCAACTCAGTCAAAGGCAGCCCAAAAATCTATAAAACAAACTGCAGTCGGTTTCTGAAACTTGTACCGAGGTTCTAATACTCGGTGGAGGGTGAATATTTAGTTCACGCACCTTCTACCACGGCAGAAACCTCTTTGATTAGGGCGTGTTCGCTCGTCCCGCACAGCTGAGAAGTGGTTCAACAAAAACACGGAGAATACTTTGGCGGCCAAGCGCACATAGTCCCGCCACCTTTCTTTGGAAGAGGGAGCAAAATTGAAGTCCCCCAGTCCGCTGGGAATAGTTCCTTTTCGCAGATCGAGCAAAACAGTGTTCAATGGCTCGAACAGTGTCGAGGGACATGATTTGTATATCTCCGGTGCGATATCATCTTCCCCAGGCGATTTTCGGTTCTTCAGCTTGTGTATTACATTGGTGATATCATCTCGACTTGGTGTCTTGTTACAAACGTCATAGACCTCGCTTTGGATTGCTGAAATTGGGTTTACAGAGCATACCGCGGGACGGTTTAGTAGACGGTCGAAGTGTACGGTCCACTGTTGCGTCTGTTTAACCTCCTTAGGAATTAGCAGCCCGGCAGCATCGCGAAGGACAGGTTCTCTGGAATGTCGTTTACCGGATGCAGTGCGGATTAGACGGAAGACCTTTGAGAAGTCCCGGCAGTTAGCCGCAGTCTCCATGGTTTAAGTGATTTCGGTCCAGTGATTGTTACGGTTGGTACTGACCGAATGGGTGGCTTTTCGTCGGATATCACAAACGTCTGTGTGACCATTTAGGTGGGCATCTCTAGCCTTTTCGGCTAACTGGAGAGTCTCCCCTGGGATCCAGTCTTTCTGTCGTCATCGCGTAAAGCCCAGTTCGTTTAAAGCGCATTGTTGGATCAACGCATTAGGTAAAATCCACTGAGTCCCCAACTGTAATTCACCTATGAACGCGATGGCTAGATGGGAAGCAATAGTGTCTGAGGCCGCTTGGCGCTTTCTCGGTGATCCTAACGCTGCCGTGTTAATCTGATTCGGGGCACAGTTTTTGTGGCGACTGGCTTGGTGGGTCTTCAAGCGTGCACGGACGAGGGTTTGGTCGGTGTCACTCTTGCTACCAGTCTCCGCGTCTCGGTAGGACCGGTAATCCTCAATCGGAGATGACCACCGTGACCATATGAGTATATATATATATATATACATATATATATATATATATATATATATATATATATATATATATATATATATATATTACACCGGCTTGAAATCATGTTCCCAACACAACAACAGTTCAGTTCAGACAACCGTTACCCATGCACTGGGTGCGGTGGCCTTGACTGCCATCTCCTGACAAAAGCCTCAATCGGAAACAGTGAGAAAGGATAGGAATGGTGAAGGAGCAGCAAAAGGACTACAAACATTGGTACTAAGTCGATAATGAATGTTTGTGGATATAAGAGCACCACCGATCACGACATCTAGCCATTTCCTCTAAAGTATATAACCAGAGTGGGAGGGTCTCTTGGATCCCAACAAGGAAATCTAACACGCCCCACATGGCCAAGTCCACCTGTTAGATTTTTCATACCTTTCTTCCATGTCATGGACTGACAACTCTTACTCATTTTCCAACTGTTGCTTGCCCCAACGAACATTGCGCGCCGAGGAATCCTGTCAGGGGCATGCGCAACGAATGTCCCAACCATCTCAACCTGGTGATCTGTAGTGCCTCGCCTAATGATTTGATCCGTGAACCTTAGACTCTCCGCCGAACCTCAGACTTGCTTTTGCGGTGCTCCTACTAGATTCGAGCAATGCCACGAAAACATGGGTGTACAAATACCGATAACCTTCGTATATTCTCCACCCATAGTGGCCGTGTTTCTGAACCATACAGAAGCACGTGTCTGACGGCCGCAGCGTACACTCGACCCTTGATAGATAAACGGAGGTCATGTCGATACCACAGATGACTCAGTTGGCAAATGCTAAACGAGCCTTCTGCATACGTAAAGACACCTCATCCGATATCGGACCGCCGAGCGAAACGCAGCTTCCCAGATAACAGAAATCATCTGTTTGGTCCATAGTTTATCCAGATACTGATAGGTTTAGTGTTGGACTAATCCAGTCTTGCGACAGCATAATGCACTTTGAAAGTGCAAAACATATACCGAACATTGCTATACTGTCCGTCAAGCTGTCTAGAAAAGCTTGCAGCTTACCTAGATCTTCAGTTAGAACAATGTCGTCCACATATTCGAGGTCTAACACTTTTCCACAAGGGAAAAGTCAAGTACCACTAACATCACCTGAAAACGCAACAACAACAATTACGAAAACAAGAGAGGGGGAGTAGTGCATAGTAAAAAAAACAGTCATTAAATAATATAACGCCGTTTTTTCTTTTTTCACCGTACACTTCGATGTTTTCGTCTATTTGTTTGTCGGAATAAGATCCTTGTGATTACAGGATACCAGAGTTCGACAGATAGACCGCACGGCATTCGCGCCACTGACTTCTACTTTGGGTCACGTCCTTCAACGTCTCTGACCAACGACGGTTCTCGTCCGTTTGGCCCCAACCATGGAGGCGGAAAGCACCAACCGAAGCCAATGTTGATGCCAGCTTCTTCATACCTCTAAGCCTGCGTATACGTCGGAGGGGGTAAGCAAACTCGCTAAGCCACCCAACCACCATCGGTCAGTCACGCTTCCAACTGAAATAAGGCAGTGGTGTCGACCTTTGGCTTTGAACTCCTAGTAACCTCCAAAGTAAGTCTCGGGAGCCTAGTACTGATCATGTAAGACGTCAGGCTTTTTGGGTGGGATCCAGGAACCTTTCTCCCCACCGCGCACTCGGTTAGATACATTGAAGCATATGGCTAGGTATCACAATCAATGCCGCCTTTGTACTCACAAACTTTCTTTATCGTCTTTAAACTGTTTGTGGTTCTCTTTCTACTCTTTTCATACTGTTTCCATCATTTTTATTGAGGCCGACGCTGAGAAATAGCAACCAAAGTCACCGCACCCAGTGCATCGTTAACGGTTGTTTGGACTGACACGACTGAACTGGAAGTCTGATATTTCCCAGTTAAGATTAAACGTGGCTTTTCAAATCCAATTCACACAGTACCGAAGCACACATTCCTTGGCTCGTCGTCGTGTCATAACCAGAAAAAACCAACCGTCTAAGGTGTCAACGTTTGTTACCTCAGAAGTGAGTGGTTTGGATCCTGTCACCGCCAATCACGTTTATGGTAGGCAACGATCCTGTGTTGTCCAGCACGCTGCCACATCTGACCTGCTGCGGTTTTGTTTAGTTGTCGGTTATCTCTAATAATTAAATGAGCCTTTGGTGATGTGGGTTGTGCCCGTTTCACTGAGCTCATACGCAAGCATGGAATACAAAAGCGAAATTCAGGACTGGGGGGAGCCGAGGAAATATTGAAAAGTATTGCCACTAGATGTTCGGGTAAGCCAACATTTATTAAGAGGGTATTTCATTCCATGAGTTCTCAGCTGCTCTGGTTTTCTGGGATAGGTTGCCAATGACTTTTGTAAAATACTGAAACCATTTTTAACTAATGCATAGGTATGAGAGGAAGTGTGCCACGTAAACTGTGTACAATACAGGGAAATAAAAACCCATACTCTTTTCATCTGTAGTAACCCCGATTGTTCTGAGAAAATGACCGTTTTCTGGACATCATTTTGGATCTATTTTGTCCACGATTTTTTCTGACGTTCGACATCGACCTCATTGTGTTGTTTGGTTGCGTACGTTTTACCGGACTGACTTTTCCGAGGTTTTCGTCGAACTCATTTTGAATGACTCTTACTTTCGGTCTTTCGCGGATTATACGCGCTCGCGGTTCGTTTTTTGCACAGCCGTCGCGTTCATTTCCGTTCGGTGTATCTCTCGTATCGGTACCGCCTCGGTGCCACGATATATAGAATACACCTTGCATCTTTAAACCGACTTGCGTCTTCTCTATTCGACCGATGGAGGGGATAGCTTTGGTATTTCGCTGCCAGATTGCATAGGAGACACGTTCACTGGCCGCCCTCGACCGTCTCCTATATTGGTGAGTCTGCTATACATGCGTGGCTCACGAAATTCTTCTGCTGTCGTTAGAACAATTGAAACTTCACCGATTTGTACTCACGGGTAATTGTATTAACAACAGCAATCAACCACCCGAAGAACCTGAAAACGTTTGTCCCCTTGTGTTATTGACCAGAAATTGGTAAATGAGAATAAGAGCATAACCACGGTCAACGCGTGAGGTCAAACATGCGGTTCATCTACCAGGGGAAACAAGTTGGGAGGCGGTCCGAAGGTGTCACTCTCTGTGTAGTAGAAAAGCTGGAAAGCCTCAGGCTTTCTGGTTGATATATATCTATTTATTTATTTTTCTAGAAAATGTGCGAAAAGTGTAACAGAGTGCAACAGTTTCTGTGACTGCTAAATGGATGGAATCTCGCCCAAATACCGCAGCGAGGAAACAAGCTGTTTCGTATATCACTTTTCACACCAAACCAGCAGATTTACCCAACCGGAATTTTCCTGTGGAATACAAATAAATGAGGCATAAACATGAAAGTACGAGAAAGAAGAGAATGGATGGACCGTCCAGAAGGAGCGAAACCGTCGACGTAAACGTTAGTCATTCAGTCTATCTTCACAGTGACGTTTTCTCAACCACATACTACAGCACAATGAGGCAGATACGTACGGTGTTAAGTGAGGGTTGCCCGGGGCAAAGATTACCGACAATATCGCGCAACAGAGAACAAAGAATCCAGCTTTAATGGTACTACCGTGTCCAGCAGTTGTATAGGTAGATAGGTTGATAGGTATAGGTCCAACCAAGGTTAGCACAAACAACACCGAGCAGCACTGCTTGCGACACCTAGTGAGGTCTATACATGCGTACGCAGACCTCTTTCAAATAGCGCGTATGAGGAATGACAACAGGACCCAACTGTAGACCGTTCGTCGCCGTCGTGTGGTGCCTCCCGTCAGCCGACGACGGACTCTTCAAAACACACCAGGAAGCTGACCGTCTACCTTCTGATAACTGCATTCTTCACATCATTCCCCTACAACAACCATTTAGTTCTACATAGAATGAGGCCTCGCGCAACTTCGGCCATCTGTCGCGCGGATAGTGTCCCAACAGGCTTAGTACTGATGAAACGAATTCCATGTGGAGGTTCGAAGATACACGATGCAATAACTCACTGATTCTAACTTGACCCCACTGCTCACGTTTTCCAGGTTTCGCAGAACATTCAGTCGGTGAATCCCAATGTTTCACGGCCGTGAGGCACAACTGGCTGATTTGTGATGTCTCAGGTGCGGGAATTCAGGGGCCGAGTCTATGGTCTTTACTAGCTTATCATTATCACATTGTCATCGATGCGGTCTTACCCAGCACGTCATTTTGTGGAGTTCGCCGAATAGTAATCAATAAAAATAGCGTCCACGTCACCTGTAGTCACCGAGGGGCGTTAGCAAACACCTTGTCCAACTGCGGTGACCAGAGCTTCGCGGCCTGCCCCACCGAGAATACGGGTAATGAAATTCTATTCCCCAATGCTTCACATAGCCCACTGGGTACAGAGTTCATCCCTTCGTTCTTTTAAAGGAACTACCCATCGTATTTACCCACATTTGTCCGAAGATTAGTACCTAATTTGATTAAATCAACCACCTGTTAATTATGATAAATGTGACGATTTCGACATTGGTAAACTATTCCTCTGAGCATGCGGGCCCACCACCGGGCAGGACGAGCCAGATAACCAATGAAACTACTGGCCTTTGATAAGTAGCCTGAGGCGTTATGCGAAAATGAAAGACCACAGAGTGAATGCAGCGGTGCAGCTTCTTGATCAGAAGGAAAAGTGCAACCGAATAGCATTGCCAAGCATAGTAGAAACTAGGTTCTATTTTTAAATTTCACAAGAGCCCACAGGACAGCACAAATACGAGTTTAGAAGCGGTCTAGCTCACCCTGACGGCGTTGTATAATGAACATTCAACCTAGGTTGCCGCAGTGACCAATGCAGCTAACGGGTGGCTTTTATCAATACAATAAGCCGGATGGATATTCCTCAGATGCGGTCGCTTCCAGCGGACCGAGGGACGTTGCGTCTAGAACAGACACGAACGCACCGTACGGCACGTCACTGGATAGGCAGTCAAGTTGCACTTACGCAACCGAAGATAAAGCAAGCACTACCATAACACCGATCAGACGAAAACATCACTAACTGGCAACGCGTAGTTTCGAGGATTGTTTGCGACACGCTGATAAATCACAAATAACGTGGCCGACAGACTGGTGAGTAGAAAAAAGCTCCCTCAGACAACTCCCTGGAAACTCGTGGCAGTTTATATATCATATAAAGCCAGTCCACTTTACCAAAGCCATATTGGTCATCTCCGGAGAAATATCCATGCCAACTGCTCACCTGACAGAAAAGTAGAACACGATCAGGCTGATTACCACGCACGGAACTTCGAACTGTCTTCAATCGATAGAATCGGTGATGCAGCTGGGCACAACACAACAGAAAACGCCATTGGAACTGCACAACTGAGCGATCCAGCGCTACACGTCTGAATAAATAATTATCTTTCGGAGAGCCTAGCCGAAGCCGCCCACTTTTGTCATGATGCAAAAAGCAAGTTAAAACCTGATGAATTAATAAACGTACATTTCCTGCACTATACCGGTGCATCAATATAAAAGCATGCAATGGATCCACTCACGGCAATGATTCATAAGAACACAATCAGTGAGTGGGATTTCCCTAGGACATACCGCCTGCCTTACTGCCCAAGCCGCACTAAACATCTGTCCAATCCTAAGCTTTCACCTCCACACCGAAAGCAACCAAAAACCTCAGTTAGTTCGCTGAAGACAGATTGGCTTATCCTAGTATTTCTGAAACCAAACAATCTACTGAATAGGTTGGCGCCACCGAAATGCAGGCTACAATGAAGCCCCGGGCATTTTTGCAATTGGCCCGCGTATAACTAAATCCACCGGAATGAGGGCCCGAAGCCTGTTACGAGCGAGTAACATATCTCTCGTGGAAATGCACAATGGCCATTCTGAGAGCCTTAACTATTTCAAAACACAACTGAAAACTGAACGTCGACTCGTGGGTGCACCGACATGAAAAGCGGAACGTCCACCCAAAACGAAATGCCTATGAGCTGAACAACCTAATCCGGCTAATATTCACAAACGTCTCGTCGAATGCTGAGGGAGGATACGGACACCACATCACCAGATTATCTATATCTACCGACAACCTGACCGCGCTGAACGACTTCCGACGAGCAGTTGCACACCGATCCTGAGGAGGTGCCGAACACAACCACGAAAAATATTCACCGTTCATTCCCAAACTGTTGAGTTGAAAATTTTGTTTTTTTCTTTACTTCCAGAACAGGCCGACAAGAAGCCGAATCCCTGGCCGACACAGCCAGCCACAGCGACCGCCACGTAGCGACCATCAAGGTGGCTGCAACGCGGCTAAACAAATGCACTAGCATTTAGTTTCTCTTGTTTTATCATACGTATAGGAACAATGTTTTTCGTCTGTTTTTATAGTGATTTTGGAAAGGATTATATTTCGACCTTGTGCGGAAAGACAACTGAAACTGTAACGAATATCTTCACAAAAACATAACAAGGTCGTGCGCCGTCTAGAATCTCATAGCGAAATTTTTTCTGGGCTAAGTGCTGAAAAAAGGCCTCTCCTGTTGTCGAGTGATCTGTCTTCTAGTTTACTGGCAATAAAAGATGCAAAATGAAGTCCAACTTTGTGCCCTAATCTCTCTCCCTAATTGTCTGGTCACTTATCCTTCAGCTCACCCGCGATAACAGAGCAGGATGCTGTCAAGATTTGCATCTTTAGCCCTCTTCCGTTTTCCAGTGAACTACCTTATATCTCGGGGGCAACATTCGAGAAACAAAGCAAACACAAATTCCGCAAAAAGTTGTGCCCAAGCCTCGTACCCGTGTACTATTTCAAGACCTCGCTCATCTGTTCTTCATAACAGGCAGATTTACTCCCCAAGCATAAATCTCACCACAACCCATTCGTTTGCATTTACTCATCATTCAACCCCTGGATGAAACCTTAAAGGCCCCGATGACACCGCTGCATGAAAAGTCATTTAGAGGGGGCAATGCGCCGGGGGGACTGGGACAAGACTGAACCGCAGGAAAAGGCTGAAAGTTGCTGGCCGATTAGTCTAAGTTTGATGCTGCTTTGGTGCTTACAGCTGATAGTTGGGGAACGTCTCCAGGCATCTAGTTCAGTGTATTCTCATGTCCAGTGTACAGCACGAGTTTGTGACTAAGCGACGCCGTCTAACGGATTTCCTACTGTTCCCTGATGAGATAACCGGGTGCTCGGATGCTGGACAATTGTTTGACGCTCTCTACATGGACTCCAGCGAGGTGTTAAATTCAGTGGACCACAGGTTTCTGGACGTCAAGCTGCAGTCTGTAAGGATTGTTAGCAAGAAAAGATAGTGGGTAAGTAGCTTTTTAACATGGCGAACCTTCAAAATTAGGAGGTGTCTTCTTGTCTCAAAATCGGAAGGTGAAACTTGCAGGGCGCCACAGGGCTTGATGTTTGGCCCTCTGCTCTTCGTTAAATTTATGAACGATCTACTGTGCGACAGTACAAACCCCATCTTTATGTTTGCCATTGACGCCACGATAGTTGGAGTAGATGTACAACGTGACTCGTGGCGCGAGTGGGGCCTTTAGCTGAACATCATCCAATGCAAGTGTCCAGCCACAGGTTTTCTTCCCGATGTAAGACGCCATAGCCACACCTGGAATTTTCGTGCAAGCCTGAGCACCGTACTACCGGATGGGTACTGTCTGTCTAGAAAAGTTATGAATATTGTCCACTAGAATAATGACAAGGCGGGGGTGACTATTTACACAGGGCACCCCCAAGCACTGGACCTTTTCTCGGGGAAAATGCTGCGAACACGCGGAGATTTGATAGAAGCCATCAGGACAATGAAGGGCCTTCGGGTATGAATCGAACGGACCCTTACTCTCGGTCCTCGGGCCGGATGCCAAAGGGGGCACGGTGATAAATTGCTCCGATAGCCCCCAGTTTTATGAAAGCTGATGCACCGTAGCGGATTGCACATGGGAGGGGAGGTTCACTAAACCTAGCTAATTCGTCGGGGATTGGCCACTTCGTGCTCATCTTCATTCTTTGTCTAATTGCTTCAGTTTCCTGTCCCCTTACAAACTGTTCAAACATTTGGTTCCTGGTCATTCAGTAAAGTCCCTGTAACAGCCGGTCGTGGAAAATCCCCCTTTTTTCCCTCGCGATTCAGTGTTTTTTCCCAACATCACTCATTTCCATACACTATTGACTTGTCTTTACGAACTGGTTGTTTTTCTGGACCAATTGTTGTTTGTTCGCGCCCAGAGCGCTATTTTGGGACATCCTTGTTCAGGACCTGCGTGACGCACGTGCTGTTTGCTCACACGCTGCTATTCGGTTTCTCGTTGTTGAGACTTTGTGATCGTATTATTGAGGTTTGTATATTGTTTACGTCATTGTTTATTTTAATAATCTAGTATCGTAGAATTATCACGGATAATCGCCTTCTGATTTCGGGATCCGTTGCGAATTTGGCTACGCATTGCTCAAACGTTCGTAACAGTCCCACTCCTAAGACCAGCCTTATAAAGTGCCCAACCTAATACGGTTTTGCAAAGTCTTGATTGGTAGTTGTTCAACATTTAGATACCTTCTGTTGATCGGCCGGTCACACCCCACCTACCACTTGTTAGGCTGTACTTTTCGCGCACAGTGCAACCACTAGCTCTGCTTCCGACATAGTTCCTCGGCACAAGACGAAGTGCGTTCTCTGTTCTTGAGCCCAGTGGGAATACACGCAGCTGCCACTCCACGGTTCTCCTCTTTGACCTCCCCGACTGATGCGACGGTAGAAGCTGGGGAAATGTGTCCTCTAAATAAGTGATACCCTTGCCCTCATCGTTTTTCAATTAGTTCCACCGAAGGGAAGCCAAGTCACAACACCGGTAGTCCTCATTCGTTTCGTCGGTCATATGTTCAGCCCGACATTTGTTAGATTTTTCCATCAGGTATATGTACCCCGATTGTACGGGTTCAAATTCGTACTTTTTCGTTAAGGAACAACCATATTCTTTTCTCTCTTTGGTCGTCATTATTACAACAGTCAGTTCTCATCCTCATTTATTCTAACATTGTGCTATTTCAGGCCAAAGAGTCGAAGTGGTAACTGGTTTAGACTTTTATTCTGTGCATTGAATTTTAGAATTGCGAAGGGGTCCAAGGGAGACACTTATGCTGACACATCACATTGGGCTGGGCCCTACGAGGCTCGTTGGATAATAGTCATTCGGACAAATTAATAGCTTTTGCCTCACACAGGCCGCAGGATGTTGAGAACAAAGCGCAAACGTTCTGTGATGGAGATTTTGCTGACCGTGGGCAGCTGGCAACTTCACTGTCCGTGGAGAAACTAAGGGCCATCGAAGTTCTTGAGAGGTCTCTGCGGTCTGAGGGGGGCATCCTGGTGTTTCTTTTCCGTTGAAGGACAATAATCTCGTGAAGCCTTTCAATCGGCCGGTGGCCCATCATCGTTTGAGGTTGCTGGGATGTGAGTTTCTCAGGGATACGGGGTTCAAAGTTAAATGTACGGCTGCGGAGCAGATGCGAGAGGGGCCAATGGCAGAAAGGCATGTGGGGCTGTATCCACCACTCTACGCGGTGCTTAATCCTGGGAAGCAAGTAAAGCTTCATTTTGTTTTCCAACTTACTGCAGTATTTCAGGGGCGATCATTAAGTGCGTGCTTACTGCAGGGCCGTAATTTAGTTCCGTGTTCGATGGGCGTGTGGTTCTGTGTGCCGATAATGAAAGTAGGCTGTGAACGAAAAATGGGCGCTATTCTAGTTAGCGGGTTGGTATGCTTAGGATGATGATCGGTTTGGTTCAATTTTCGGGGACCCTAAGCATCCCATTATTCTGTCATACTTGCGTAGAGTCACCCAGCTTATTATTAGATACTACATTGAACTTCCGTAGCATATTCAGCGGTGACTCTGGATTTTAAAGAGGAGAGCGGTTGTTCAACATGTTCCTGGAAAGTGATTGCACTGCCGCCGAGTGACAACCCTTTCGTCTACATGGCAAATGGTACCTGCGCCGGGTGGACACCCAGTGGTTGTCGGTTACTCCTTTGTGCACATGAAAGTAGGATATTTCGGACCGTTTTTGTTAAGCTTGACAGGGGTGAAGAGAAATGCAATGTCAATGTGAGAGTTGTGCACGTCGGAGATGTGTGCACCTAGTAAACGGATTATTTCTTGCATCCACTAATACGCTTCATGGCCTGAAGAGGTCAATCACATATTCCTTTTGGTGGTAGCGGAAGCATTTTTAGGGCTTTTGGTCCGAAATTCGAGGTTTCATTCCAGAACTGTCACAAGATAGAATAGACCACTTTCTATCAAATCGTGTTGTCGAGCGGAGATCCGGGCATCCGGAAGCTGGCCACTCAGGGGCATACTGAGAATGTATGATGCGCTCCATGCGCCCTGTGTTATATTCAAATGTGCATGTTCGTCGCTTGACGGATGAAGGTATAGTGGCATTTCTCACGGAAGTAGAGAGAATCCATAGCTACCGCCCTCTCGAGGCAGTAAGAGGCGATTGCGGACATCGAAATGCTGACCCCAAGCCCGTTCCAATACATCACAGCAAAAAAACTATGTTTGGTGGTCAGGATTCCTCCCGTTTTGGGTAGAGCACAGGAAGTGGGCACAGTTTTCTGCTGACTCATTTTAGAAAGGTTGGAAGACGGAGAGTGCCAGTACACATCAAGGAGGGCCAAAGTAGTTGGTGGAAAAGGAGGGTATGAAACCAGGGAAATTATTCTACTATCTGGCCAAAGTTGTCGCAGGAACGAATGGTCTTCAGGACCTGCTAGCTAAGTGCGGCATGGAAAGGATGGATCTGCAAGAAAGGTTTTGTTTCGCACTCCTCGCGGGCAGTTTTTGCCTGTAGTACGCAAGGAGTTTCCCGGAGAGTGTGTATAGTTAGTTTAGTTGCGTGTGTTGCATCTTGTCCGTCTGCGAATTTTTGTCGTGCTCCGCAGTTTACCGGTTTTTTCTGTTGTGGTCTTTAAAGTGCACATGTTTACATTCTATTTATCTGATGAGGATTTGTCTGTGCCACCGGGCCTGTTTGGTCACTTTTATCATACAGGCGGAAGTACCTACTGCGTATTAATGGCTACTCTTCTGATGCACTCATGTAATAACTTTAATAATAGTACTGATAATAAAAGGGGTATATTTCTCGACCGTGGTAGGGGGGTTTGCATGGAAGCATGATCAGAATTTACGATATCACTCAATAAGATCAAGAATTCACATTTTGAAGAGAGAGTCGTTCAGCACAGCAACACGAGAAAAAGGCTGGGAAGAGTTTGAATGAAGTGAAGTGCCAACGAAATACACGGTAAATACGTCGAAAGGGAGGAAAGCGCTCCCCAGTGATACTGTTTTAGGAACCCGGGACGCGCTGCAGCCTGAATGACGGTGTTCTTTCCACACCCAACCAGGCAACTGATTCGAATTTTCTTTGGTCCACAAAATATACGTGTTTATATTTACGTCAGCAAATGAACAGGTTGTGCATATACACATATATACAAATAATGTGAAGTATATTTATGAGTATGTCTGAGTAAATATGTATATATATACATATATAAACATGTACATGTATATGGATATGTATCTATAAAAGCATATACATGATTGTGTGCATGGATCTGCTGCTGTGGCTGATAAATTAGGAAACAAGCGTATTTTTGCTCAAAGTTATACTTGTACTGTGCACTTTGTCCACACAACATAGCTGCACCTCCCTGCCTGAACTTATTATTCGAGCCAATTTCCTCAGCGGCGGTGCTAGTTCCATAAACACGGAGTGCCCCAAACTATTTAAGGCCACTGCAATATTCTTCCTCAAGTCCTGACCTGCTGAAATATTTTCACTTGCATCAATTCTGTCCGACCTTTCTACGACTGCTGCCTCCACTGGCACAGAAAACGCAGGAGTGCATAGGCTACTGACCTCCGTTGCCCGACGTCCAACGGGTAGCCTAACTAAGTCGTACCTAATAACGGTGGCAACAGCAACAATATGATGGCGCGGTAACAACCCTTGCTTTGAAAAAAGAACAACTGCAGTTTGGATTTATTCCCATGGTTATCATAACTGCACGGGCCCATCGACACTGAACACTCCATTGATTACGCTGTGGGCCAAAATCTCGCAGGGCATGTCTGCAGGTGTGCTTTTCTGTGGCTTTGCGGGCAAAGCCAGAAAGCCGTCCCAGGTAGCTGGAGTATATCTGCATCCGACCTGTTGACTTTAAAGAGCCTACTCACTCTCCCAATCATTATATGCCCGGTTTCTTTCAGCTCTCCGGGCCGCTTTAGGATCCGGGTGAAGACGTCTACCAGAGAGGCCCTGGAAGATAATCCTGCCTTCAAATATCCAGTCTCATCTTCAATCATATTAGTGGTGGAAGTCCGGAGTACGGTTGTCCACTTAACGCTATAAGCAGTCCACATTGCTCTACAAGGCAGCGACGTCTAACTTAGATATGCAAACTGGTAACTGAAGTTTCTCTCATTTGGAAGAACGGCGTAGAAAGAAGACAAACCTAAGTTGCTCTCATCTATCAACATGACATGCCACATTGAGTACCCTCCACGGTTTGAGTGATGCGTTGCATCAGCCAGCGACGCCTCACGATATCTAGCCACCAACGGTTTAACTGAATGAGGCAAGTAAAAAATGAACCTCACCATCCCGTCCTCTGGCACGATACGAAAAGTTCCCCTGCGTGCCGCCATTTCCTTTATCTTCAATGTACCCGGTCACGTATCTAGATGCATTTGTCCAGTCCCTAAAGCGTGGACATCTCTCACCGCAAACAACCTGTTGAAATTATTCTGAGCGTACGTATAGACTTCGCTTGCATTATAAAAGTTGCCGTCGTTCTGGGAACCTGCGTTTCCCGATCTGCCGTGGGTCTCACTCCTAGCGTACATCTTGTGATTGAATAAATGGGAACCGTGGTCACTCCGCAGATATAACGACCGGTCGTGGAAAATCCCCGTGAAACGTTTCCAGTTCCGTATTTTTCTTAACATCACTCACTTGCTTACACCATTGACGTGCCTTTACGCACTGTTTGTTTTTATGGACCAATTGTTGTTTGTTCGCGCCGAGAGCGCTACTTTGTCACATCCTTGTTCTGGACCTGTGTGACGCACGTGCTCCTTGCTCACATGCCGCAATTCGGCCCCTCGTTTGTTGAGTCCTTGTGATCTCATCATTGAGGTTTGTATCTTTTTGGCGTCATTGTTCATTCAATAATCTGGTATCGCAGAACATCACGGGTAATCGCCTTTTGATTTCGGGATCCGTTGTGAATTTGGCTACGCATTGCTCAAACATGTGTTTCAGTACTCAGTAGACCAATTTGGAATGAGAAAAACACGCAAAATGCCAAGAAAAGAATCGAAGACATCGGAATCTGGAGAGGAAGTATTGTGGCAAGTTACTGGGGAGGTTTTGGGTACCTTTAATTCTTTAGTTATTGTTAGACCGCCTAATCCTGTCAGTGCCAGTTCATGTGCTACCGAGGGCAAAATGGGTTATGAGGACGTCTATCTATATAGGCTGAGGATATTAGACCCAGAACAACAACTATTATCGACTAGAAAACAGGCCCAGGAAGCAGAAAAGAACTGCAGACAGAAAGAGCGTGAGAATGAGACCAACGGCTACGACACTTTCGATATATCAGAGCACAATAACAGGAAACCCCACGCAGGTCGCCGACTATTAAACACCGAAGATCGATTTGTCAAGAGCAGAACTGACGGTTTTCGACGGGCGAGGTGAACACTGCTGCAAGTTCGTCAGGCAGTTCGAAACGTTCGTCGAAAATAAGATAACCGACCCCAGGCAAAGGCTTTTCTGTCTTACTCACTACGGTCGAGGCCGAGCGAGGGAAGCTATCGATGGGTGTACCATGCATGACCCGGAACAAGGCTACACCCGGGCAAGAAGATTTTGAGGGACCTGTTTGGCCAACCTTTCATAGTAACCCGTAACCTAATAGAGGGGGTGATGGTAGGGGCAAAGAGAACCGAGGGCGATGTCTACACAATGGCCGACCTGGTGATTAAGATGCAGAGCTGCTGAACAGCCCTAGACATCTTAGGTTACAGGACTGACCTAGATGCAATGCACACTTTGGAAGGCATAGTCCGTCACCTCTCTCCCGAACTACAAGGTCGGTGGGCGGAAGAAGCTGAATGGATAGGCCGAAACGAGAGAGAGGCTAACTTCAAAGACCCGACCGAATGCTTGGACAGGCAAACCAAGGTAGCCTACAGCAGATTTAGCCGACTTATCCGGGACAGCAACCGAGAAAACAAGTCTAGTACTGGTCAGGTTCAAACCACTGCTCGGGAACAGCCGAAATATCAGACTTGGACCAATGCATACACCATTTCACGCGACGCCACGGCGCAACCAAGTTGCAGGTCCTGTGATGCTAGCTATGGGCTACTACCATGCCTCAAGTTCGTCGACGCCACAACAGACGAACGATGGGGAATGGTGAGGATGAGAGGAGCGTGCCCTATTTGTCTCAAAACCACTCACCGGGAGGCAGCTTGTAGGACAAGGAACTGATGTGGTCACGAAAGCTGCATGGGCAGACACCATCGATTGTTGCACCAGGCGAGATAAAATTTACCCGGGGTAAGCAACAAGCCCAGTGTGATTTGTTCAACCTCGTGGTCTGCCAGTAAACCAGCACGTTAGGAGTAGCTGCCGTGGAAGTAGTGATCCCAAATATGGTGGTCAAAGCGTTGGTTTTCGTCGACAGTGGATCTGACGCTACCCTAGTGAAAGAGCGGTTTGCTAACAAACACCGGCTGGCTAAAGGTGCGACGTCGTTAGCTGTGAGCACGGTGGGAGGAACACAAGTAATGACTGCCGGGCGGTTGAGGTTGCAACTCATCTCTCCAGACACTAACGAGGAAATTTAACCAACGGAGGCATTCACGTTAGCGGATCTCCCCATGCGAGCACCAAGTTCGGTCAACGCAATCTTAACTAGGTGGCCCCACCTGCAGGAAATAGCCGTTGTAAACTGGGAAGACAACGAAGTGGATCTCCTCATTGGCTGCAATGTTCTAGAGGCACATTGAGTACTTGACCAGAGAGTGGGCTACCTCCAAGTACCTTATGCCCTACGCAGGGCTCTGGGATGGATGTTATGCGGTCCAGTAGGGGGACATGGTTCAGTGAATTATTTATCCGCCGAAACGGAGTGCATAGAGCATCACCCGCAGGGCTGTATGAAAAGGAGTTTCATGACATCGGAGATGGAAGACCATCGTTGTTTCAAGAGGATCGCTTCGCTTTACAAACGGTGGTGCAATGCACAAGAGGTCTTATAAAACAGTTCGAGGTCCCCCTCCCATGACGCACATCTGCCGAGTCGTGGATTTATTACAGAAACTATGTTCTTCAACAACTACCACGACTGAAGGAACGCTTCGTTCGGGACCAGGATCTGTGGGAACGATATGCAGAATCAATGAAGCGAAACGAAGCTCTCGGCTACGTTGAAAAGGTGCCTGCCAACACCGACGGCCGAAAGGGGCTCTGGTTTCTATCTCACCATCAGGTTATCAACCCCAAGAAACCCAGAATCTGCGGGTGGTTTTCGACTGTGCAGCCAAGTTTCAGGGCAAGTCGTTAAACGATCGCCTACTACAAGGACCTGACTGGACCACGCCACTAATCGAAGTTTTGTGCCGTTTCAGAGTTAGTAGAGTAGCCTTGTCCGCCGACATTAGGGAAATGTTTCATCAGGCAAAAATACCGGTAGGAGAACGAGGTGCTTTGCGTTTCCTGTGGTGGGAAGAGAACGACCGGGACAACGCGGTGACAAATTATAGGGTGACCGTCCACCCCTTCGGAGCCATATAGTCACCGTTCTGTGCGAACTACCCCCCTTGGGAAGCTGCGAACAAACATGAAGATCTGGTCCATCGGTCGGTGGCAGATAGCGTCAGCAGAAATTTCTAGCTCAACGACTATCTGGGGTGATTCGATGATATGGAATCAGCCCTAGCGCAGTTCAGAGGCCTGCCGAGATTTCTAGAAGAGGGCGGCTTCCATCTGACAAAACGGATGTCGAAGGCTTCAGAAGTGCTCGAGGTCATTCAGTACCGCAAGAGGGTTGAAATAGTTAGAGATTTGGACGGCTTTTCACTTCCTATCGAGCGCACTTTAGGAATACAATGGGACGCGAAAACGGACGGCTTTGTTTTCGAGCTAAACCTTCCCGAGCTGCCAATAACCCGTCGTGGCATACTATCCGCTGTCTCAGGTTTCTTCGACCCGCTCGGTTTCGTCTCTCCCTGGCTGCTACCCGGAAAGATCTTGCTGCAGCGGCTGTGCCGTAAGAAAGTTGATTGGGACCAGTCACTGGACTGAGAAGACCGGCCGGACTGGGAAGAATTTTTGAACACCCTGAAGAAATTAGGGGGCATAAGGATCCCACGATGCTTGACTCCTGGCCACACAACGCGGATTGGAGAACTACTTGCCTTTTCCGATGCATCCGAAGTCGGTTATGGGGCTGTGGTATACGGACGATGGTGCACAGGAGATGGACAATATACTACGAGGATCCTATTCGCTAAAACCCGCGTTACTCCACTGAAGTTGGTCCCGATCCCAAGCCTTGAACTCAGCGCAGCTTTTTTAGCAGTCAGGGCGGTACAAGCGGCGAAGAGATGTTATGACTTCCACACTTGATCGGCTAGCTTTTGGACTGACTCAACGATAATACTTTACTACATTAACAACGTCAGGAGCCAGTCAAGTTCTTTCGTTGCCAACCGACTCACGATTATCTACCACTAATCAGCCACGAACCAGTGGAAGCATGTCAGGTTTGGCGATATATATATACCCGAATCGTCCTCTTGGAATTCGGACTCTACGTCCAATTGTACCGTTTGATCTCGAGTCACAGCGTGCCTCGTGATTATCCGAAATAAACCATTGTCTTATCTTATCTTATCGCGATTGGTCAGGTTTTCTTCCTGGATGAAGATACTTCGTGCGTTAGTTTGGTTAGCCAGGTTCAAGAGAAATTTACTGGTCATGAAAGGGCTACTCCCTTCAGGCCGGATACGGGTCGGCCCGATAAGTCCCGATGAGCTGCAAGCTGCAGAATACGATATTTTCAGAATGATACAGCGCGGAGCTTTTGCCCGAGAACTCGAGAGGGCGGAAGAAGTGGGACTGATTAATAAAGACATACCATCTCCAAGAGGCGAATTGAAGCTTTTAACCCCCAAACTCATTGATAGACTGTTGCGGGTGGATGGTAGGCTGACCAACTCCCACCTGAGCTTCGACACATAGTACCCTATGTTGCTGCCAGCTCGACAACCTGTGGTAGAGCTAATGATCCAACACGTCTACGCCGTGGGGGGACATGCCGGAGAAAGTCACGTGACGAGTGGCATTCGAAAACGACTTTGGTTGCTGAGAGGACGAGAGACTAAAACGCGTAATCCGACGTTGTGTGCAATGTAGGAGACGCAATGCCACGGCGGGCAAACAACACATGGCCCCGCTACCAGAATGCACGGTGACTGCGGGCTGGTGGCCATTCATCGACACCGGGTTGGACTATTTCTGGCCCTTGTGGATCAAGTGCGAGGAGAAATTATAAAAGCGATACGGGTGTATCATGACTTGCATGAAGTCACGCGCGGTACACCGAGAAGTCGCAAATTCGATGACGACCGATTCTTTCCTACGGGCTTTGCAGAGATTTATCAACGGAAGAGGCGTACCGGCCGATATATACTCAGATAATGGATCGAACTTTGTGGGCGCTAACCGGGAATTGCAGCGTTGGCACAAGAACATAAACAGGGACGAACCGCAGGATCGAATCGTGGCCTACGGCATACGATGGTATTTCAACCCCCCGCAGGTCAGTCACTGCGGTGGCGTATGGGAACGCATGATCCGGTCCGCCAGACGGATATTGCTGTCGATCATGGAGCAGCAGCCGCTCGACGACGAGACGCTGAACACCGTCATGACTGAGGTGGAGAGAATTGTGAACAACCGCCCCTAGTTCCAGTAATGAACGGCGACCCCACCCACCTGGAGCCCACCCCGGACGACTTATTGACGCTAAGGTCCAACGAGGGTTTCCGAGGGCCGGTAAACCTACGTGGGAGCTACCTCCAGGGATGGAAGCAGGTGAATTATCTTGCCAAGGTTTTCTGGAGGCGCCGTCTGCGGGAGTACCTACCGGCTCTGCAGACTCGACAGAAGTGGCTGGCCAAAACCAGACCATTCAAAGTTGAGGATGTGGTGATGATCGCAGACGAACGCGCACATTTCAGCACCTGGTACTCAAGAGTGGTTACGAAAACCATCGGAAGCACTGACGGAGTGATAAGAACGGTGAAGGTGAAGACAGTTAACGGAGCGCTAATTCGTGACATACGCAGTATTAGCCTACTCAAAAGTGAAGGCGGAGAAGCTGACAAAGCTGGGACTCAGTGGACTATTTCGCATTTGTCTTCGAGGTGGGTAAAGAAACCCCATATATGGGAGCATTCACGACACACCGACGTATCCAGCCATCATACACCCCGATGCACACTCACCCACATTGTACTTGTTATACCACCTGGTCTCTGTCAAACACGTTACAGTACTTACAGTCTTTCTATGACGTTATAGAAGCTTTTTCCGATATGTGGTGATACATGCGATTCCATTGTACATCCAGACACATACACACATACCCGATGAACCCCATGTCCCGCAGCCCCCATCAGACATGTGATGGTTTACGCAATTCGTTTTTGTTGACGTTATTGAAATGTCTTTTGCATATGTGGAAGTAGCGGCGACTACATCATACTCACACACGCAAGCATACACAGCCAGGGCAGGACGGCCCTTCCAAGGACAGCATCTATGTCTCCCCTTCACGCCCGCCATCTGTCAGTTGTTCTCGTGGGAGATGTAGAATAGCCTCGCGTCTACGTGGCCAACGGATTAAGTGCGACCATGAGTAAACTGGTGACGACAAGCATTAGGCACGCGCACTGACAGCAGGACCTAGGTAGGTAGGAAGGAGCGATACCTTTATACCAAACCTTTGACTGTGCTAAGGATTCGGAAGGATTTTCGTGGGCGGTGCAACGACCGATCGTGGAAAATCCCCGTGAAACGTTTCCAGTTCCGTATTTTTCTTAACATCACTCACTTGCTTACACCATTGACGTGCCTTTACGCACTGTTTGTTTTTATGGACCAATTGTTGTTTGTTCGCGCCGAGAGCGCTACTTTGTCACATCCTTGTTCTGGACCTGTGTGACGCACGTGCTCCTTGCTCACATGCCGCAATTCGGCCCCTCGTTTGTTGAGTCCTTGTGATCTCATCATTGAGGTTTGTATCTTTTTGGCGTCATTGTTCATTCAATAATCTAGTATCGCAGAACATCACGGGTAATCGCCTTTTGATTTCGGGATCCGTTGTAAACTTGGCTACGCATTGCCCAAACGTGTGTAACAGCAGGCTCTTGTGCACCGACTAGTATTGAGTTTCAACAGAACAGACCAAAACAAATGCAGGGCATTCCTAATGACGACATGCGGGGAATTGTTAAATGTCAACCCTACAATAATCAACTTGTGGCAGCCTTTTGAAGCCTCCTGTTGTGAACGCAATGATACTTTACACGATACTAGGGAACCGACTTTGGAGTGACAGGGATGCTTGTGCAATCACTCTGAACCACTTTCACTATCATAAGCATAAAAAAGTCAAAGTTTCTCTCTGAAAAACCCGAAAATCATTGTCAAATTCTGCAAAACCTCTGTACTTATAAAGAACCAAACGGGAAAATGTTTCCAAACCACCGACCACAGTGGCCCTCGCAGCATTGGCAGCCTTCGCGGTCAACGACGGTGACAACCTTGATCGCAAGGCTTATATACCCTTGTGCCGCGCCCTGAAACAATAGTCGCACAATAACATTTCACGTCTATCTCATCTTTCTACGGGTTCCAGATCATTTGTTCCACCCGTTTCACATATAGCGGTACCATAGTTTCAGTCCGGCTATATCTAAGCCCGTATGTTCTGACACTATCAACCGCGGGAGTAGTGGGGAATCTGCCGGATGTAAGAACGCTGAGATGAACATTATCCTAGGATGCAGAAAATACAATACTGGTAAGGATAATGTAGAAAATTGGTCATTGGTGCATACTGGAGTCCACTTAAACAGGCCATTGGGAATGAGGCAAGGAGACGTGTAAGAATTTCCCGGAGGCAATCATAGGAATACCAACTTTCACGGATTTGTGGGTATGAAAATGAATAGTGCCTCCTGAAAAGGTGAGGTGACTTCCATGAGAAGTAGCAAGCATCATCCGATGTTAGGGATTCGCAAGCGGTGGAAGAAAGATGGAATTCCGCGGAGGAACAATCAGCAAGAGGAATACCGTATCCAAGAGGAACAGAATAAAGCAAGAAAAAAGAGTGAAAACTTCGCAATGGGCCAGGTTATGCTGGTAAAATGACAAACACACTACTTTGTCCAGTTTTCTGTACCTTTTCTTTGTCTGTATTGAGCGTTCTGAGCAAGGTTTGGCCGCGACTTTTGCTCGCTTTTTGTCATGAGAAGGAGGGCACCACCAAATTTGGACCGTTTGTTATTTATTAGGAGCCCTTGCACTGTGGTTTAAATGGCTTCAACATCGGGAGGGTCTTGTAGTAAGAAGTTCCCACTAGGCCTCTGCGGGGCACATGCTGCAACATCAGGACTTCGTGTGGGTGGAACCTCATAGCCAGATTGTATTCACAGAAGACAGCCTTGAGTGCGGTTGTGGACTGGCGGAGAAGATAGGCTGTCTGCGCGATTTATTACAGCCAAGTGACACGATGACCCGGTGGTTCTGAAGTTGGAAAGGGGAGAGTTGCAGTCTGGGAGTTGATCCAGCTGAGAGTTAGCGTGATAAAAATAACAGATATATGTACGGGGTTGGAAATGAGGCACGATGGTCTTAGTGACATGAGAGGTCATGGGTATGGTAATAATAATAATAATAATAATAATAATAATAATAATAATAATAATAATGGTTTATTTCTGAGACGCCCGAGGCGTGCCAGGTGCATGATCAACTGTTCACAAGTGGTGGAATGCACAGACAAAACCCTTGAAAATATAGAAGTTTACTCGACAGAATTTGAATAAAAGAGGCTTGGAAGGGGGAGTACGTGGGACGAAAGCATGGCAAATGTATGCATACCAAAGAAAAAGTGCTGAGTTTAAATGGACCAATGGGGGGATTCAAATGGACGCCCGGTCAGGTGGGGGGTTCTGTTGGGATAGCTTTCTGCGGTCCAACGGCGCGTTATTTGAAATTTTGCGGTCAGTTTAGGAGGGTGCGCGATAGCTGATACGCATGTTGGTGAATCGTACAGCTAAATGCGCAATGGTACAGCTCGTGCTGGTCAATTCACAAACTGGACATTATTTCGAGTATGCACTGACCATTTCATACGTGCATAGAAGCATTGGTAAGACTACTTAGACACTCCCCAAACCTATTTAGGTCAGTGAAGACGGATATTTTTACGATGCTGTTCGGTGAGTAAAATGCATTCAAGCTGCTCTACTTAAATTTGTTGTCTGCAGACTAATTTAGACGCCGCGGAGATCGTATTTGAACTACGCCTTCTTGCAGCCTACTGGTGATCGCTGTTGTCCATGGTCTAAACGCCCGTTGAATGCTACAAAACGTTCCTTTTACCGAAAGTCAGGTGTTGGTGGCATCTCTGGTGGAACCTATTTTTCGTAACTTATACTCAAGTCACTGAAATCTGGTTCAAAATTACAGCAGCCTAATCCTTCAAGAAGACACGCAGAGGGCTTCCACTACCCAATCATTGCTTGGCAATGAGCACGTTAGTGCGGCCATTCTGACCGTTTCCCCCGGTCCCTGACTGTTCGTTATGAATCTCTTCATGCTGAACAATCCGCTTCGCCCTTTTTGAGCATAATTCCCGACGGTTAAAGGGGTTCCTACCCCCACTTTTCTACGAGCCACCGACCTTTTGCGGAGTAACTGCCAGCAGGACCAGCCACGATGGTCTGCGGAGGCTAAGACGGCAAAACTGTTTATATACCAGATATTGGTAAATTGAAAAAATTATGCAACAAAATTGAGGACATCATTTTTATTTTCCGCATATAGAACTTCATCACACTCAACCAATTTCTCCAGTTTGCTTGCTTTAAGGTGGTCCGACGAACATTAAAGTTGGACAATAAGACACTATCGTCCGGCTGGTCAGTATAGAGACATCTGAAAGCTCACTGATATACATGAGAAAGGCTAGAGATCGGCATAAGAAATTGTAGTAGCGGGAGACGATGGAGAAAAAATGGGATTCACTGCAGTAAGTTAGATAGCAATGAAGCATTAGTACTCTGCAATAGATGGTCGGCCAACAGGGCACAAAACGCATTGTAAAACAAGGAGCAAGCAAAGTAAGACGTAAAAGGGTAGATCAGGTAAAAATGCTAGTTCATAAGAGCTGAACACAGTAGATGTTAGACACAGTTGTAGAAGGAATGGATGCATATCATGGCGGTTAGCGGGATGAAAGCAAGAGAGATGGCCTGTGAGGAACTGCAGGATACAGAGCGAATGCATATACACATATGTGCACATGTTTACATATATATACATATGTATACATATGTACATATAAGAGAAGCCGGAGCGATAACAATTGAGTGCTAGAAAGAAATTAACAGTTCTTAGGAGGGGCAGGTTTGGTTAGGTCGAATGTTTGTAGAGTTAACTTTGGAATATCGTGGTGAATTATCTTCATGACAGGTGAACTCGGCTGACCAGCAAAGAGAGTGGAGAATGCGAAAGCACGAAAAAAACGACGACTGAGGAGCAGTTCAAAAAAAGGGCGATGAAGGAAAGTATCAAAGAGAGCAGGTAAGGATGGATTTAATAATCTGATTGATGTAGGTGAGACATGTGGTGTCGGTCAAGAATGGGTGAAGCAATGTTAAATGGGCTCACATTATTCAGCAGGAAGATGGTGGCGATGGAGACGGCTAAGCAACGCAGAGCAATTGTGAATACAAAGTGGAGAAAGTCGTCTGGGAGGTGAAACTGTCCGTGGTGCAAGATGCAGCAGCTGTGAAGGCAAACAGGGTGGCAGAGGAATGAGCAAAAGGGGCCATGGAGGGTAATAGCAGATAAAACGGACTGGAGCTGTGAATGAGAACCATGACGAAACAGTGATTTTGCATTAGGTGGCAAGTGAAAAAGCAGAACGGTCCGAAAGGCAGGCATAAAATGCCTGTGGCAAACAACAGACGAGACTGGAAATGGGAGAACGGGCCGAAAAAGACAGGTGAGACATAACCAGCAAGATCGTCTCATTGCAGGTGGAACACGAAAAAGGCAGAGGGGAGAGAAGCACAAGGACAGGTAAACTGGTGGACGAACATTACGCATGGACAACGGATGCGCGTCGGAGTCAGGGACATGGAAATTGGGAGCTGCGTGCATGTAGGCGATTGTACAAGTAGATGCAACTGGACGATACTGATCGAAGCCCTGGCAAGTGGAAGGATCAGCAGAGGAATCGCGAAGCCAGGCAAGGAAAATAGATTGATAGTGACTGGATAATAAATGTGGCTGTGAGAGATGCAGAGTTTGGGAAGGCAGTTCTAGTATGAGAATTGGTCATGAGTGCGGGTGGGGCTGGTGTATAATGGTATTAGGCAAAGGAAGGGAGTACGAAAGAGGGTTTGACAGAACGGTAGGCAGTGGGGCGTAAGAATGCGACCAATGAGCTTTATAGCCCCAGGATGGTACCAAAATGAATAGATACTACAAGCCGGCGACGCCAACATGGGTGAAGAAATAAAATATTGGCAGTCATCTGCAGAGTTAAGTGAGCAGGACGACAGTGACGTGCAATGAGAGGTAACACAGTGAGAGTCAATAGGAGCAAGGACATAATGGGTAGGTGTGCATACCATAGAAAAACGAAAAAATGGTTGTGATAAAAGTGATGACAAAACTGATAGGTCGGCGCGCGGTGGCGAGCAGGGATGGTTGGAGCATGCGGTCTTCAGCTGACAGTATTAGAGCGTGCGATCCGCAACCGGTGCAAGTGGGTGCGACTTGCCGTGCGCTAGACACCCAACCTGAAAAACACTTCGAAGTGAACACAGGAGTAAGATACACCAGCCTAATTGAGCTCTCACATTGTTGCAGACGATCTGCATGCCTGATGGGCGCCGGTCAAAGCAGTGGATCTGACAGGGCCTAGCACCGTTGGGAATGACACCAGTGTTCATTGATGGTTATGCATGTGGGGCGTAGTTTAACTATGAAATTATGAGATATAAGTTCCACGATCGGATAACCAGGTTGCGAGGGGTTCCAGAGAATGGAGCCAGCCGTTAGTAGTCGACCAAACAGCGACGTTATCCAGGCGCGTGTGCCAAAGTTGAGGGTGAAATTCACGTAAGGAGAGAAATGGAAAAGGAGAGCAGATGAAAAAAGAGCAGTCAGGGTGTGCCCCTGCTGTGGATCAACGGTTAATGGAGGCACATAAAACCAGCAAAGGACAAGGCATAAGAGTGACAGAGACTGCGGGAGAAGGTGGAAGCTAGGTGGAGGAAAATTGTAGCATTTCAGTCGCGTTGATTCATTACGGTAATGGCCACAGCTAGTCAAACGTCGAGAACTCAGTCAAATAGACGAAATTGGCTGTCGTCGATTGTGTCCTCAGTTGAAGGGAGCAGGGTCGGCGAAGGAGTTGGTCTTAGAAGTCGAGGCCCCTCTCGTATGCTATATCTTCTGCCATGCTCATATTAGATAACTGGAGTGCGCGGGTGAAGCTGAGACATAGGACGAGTGCCGACAGAAATTGGGACTTGGTTTGTGAAGCTCGAAGGGTGATGGGCAACTTGTTCCAGACTTTGGAGCGGACAAGAAGGAAAAAACGTGACCGTATGGCCGATTTAGCTATAATAGAAGGGACAGTAAAAGGCCTGTGCCGAAGTGAGTAAGAAGTTTCACGGGAGAAGGTTACTGGGTTAAAGGAAAAAGACCGGTTAAGGAGCAGGTTATACAAGAAGACAGTTTAGTCCTAAGCGGCGGAGCCAGAGTGGGTCAAAATTCCGATTTTTGCATCGTTCTCTATAGTTTAAGGACGTGGGCCAACCGAGTAGTTGTTTGGTGAAACGCCTTTGTATGCTTTCAATCGCAACTCCGTCGAATTTCGTCATGTTAGAAAATATTATTGGACAGCATTCAAGCAAAGGCCTGATGTGGGATATGTAGATGCTGATGATACTGTACCGGAGACTAAAGGAGCGGAAGAGAAGGACCACACTTCTTCTAGCCTTGGCCGCTTGGGTGGCGGCGTGCTGAGGAAAGTTGAGGGAGCAGGAATAGTTGAGGACCAAATCGCGGATGGTAGGTCGACTGGCTATTTGGGACCCACCAAGAGTTAGGGATCCAGGGGGAAGTTGGATCTTGTAGGTTAGGACCTCGCACTTGTCAGTGGAAAAGCTCATCATCCAGGGGTGACACCAGCGGTCAAGTGCAGAAAGGTCAGCGGAAATGTTGCAAAGAGTAGGGGTAGTATCATTAGAATCGAAAGAGTAGACTATTTTTATATCGTCTGCAAACAAGAATGGCGTGCCATGGTGCACTAGATCCAACGCGCCAATAATGTACATCAGAAATAGGAGGGGGCCCAATACGCTGCCCTGTATAAAGCCAATTGTAACAGGTTTCGAATTAGAAATATGTCCACTGGTGAGGACCGCTTGTGAACGGTGAGCGAGATAAGACTTCAGCCAAGGGAGCAGCGGATCAGCAATGCCGAATGAACGCAATTTGGAGATAAGATGGGAGTGTGGAACACGATCGAAAGCCTTCGACAGATCCAGGTAGACAATCACTAACGCCCGCCCGCTATCAACAGCCTTAGTGACTAGGTTGAGGAAGCCGAACTGTGATGTGGTGCATAATCCCGATTTGAGAAACCCCTCGCTGCCTATCGCTAAGAAGGTTTGAAGCGAGAAGATGGGTAGTATTGCCATCTTTGATTAATGTTTCCATTATTCTGAAAATGATGGGGTATGGTTGATGGGACGGTAATTAGCGAGACCGTGGGCAGGTCCATTTTCGTGTCGTGGAATGATGACTGAGCGCTTTCAGTTCGACGGTACCAAACTAAATTTGAGTGAAAAGGTGAATAGGTTTAGTAATAAAAGCAGAAGGTCCGATCCACCGTTAATGATTGCAGCTGGGGGCAACCCGTCTAGTCCAGGATGGGCAGATGCTTTACATCTTGAAATGAGCATATAAATAAAATTTACTTCAAATGTTGGGGCAGAAAGAGAAGAGCTGGTAATGACCAGAGGATTTGGGGGGGAAGGGGATATATCTGAGGCGGTGGCCACGGAATTGGCGAAGTAATGGTTGAAGGCCTCAGCAATATCGGAAGGGGAGGTGGCCGAAGTTTTGTTCGGTAACACAACGCACTGGATCGTAGTATCTGTTGCCGAATACCTAGATTTGTGTAGGAGTGAGAGTGTCAATGCTCTATTGGGGAGCCTTAGGCCTTTGGCTTCTTCGTAGCGCAGCTGTTTTTCCTTTAGGTCCCGGATAACATCAGTAAGAGGTGTTAGTCTCATGAGAACAGAGAAGTTGTGGTTTTGGAGGTAAAGTCTTCGCAACTAAAGGTATCATCGTTGGAGGGAGGCTAGTTTGGACTTCCTAAGAAAGGAGTTTTGGGATACCGGGCCAAGTTTCAAGGAGCAGTTTCCCGTGTTAAGATAAAAGTGATCGGCCGCCTGTTGGGGGTCAGCAGTTAGAAAAATCTGCTCCAATCTTGGTTACGGATGTTATCGGCCAGAGGGTTCCAATTTAGTCGGAGGGAGTTTTTGACTGGGGTCAGATAGCCTGATGGATAAGGATGGAATGAAAGGTTACCGGCAGCTATCTTATGGTATCTACCCGGAAATTTATTCAGAACGGAAACCGAAACTTTGAAAACGCTGTGAGTGAATATAAGGTCTAGGATGCTGGCGTTTCTAGTAGGGGTTTTACCGTGTTTCACCCAGCCCCCAGTGTGAGCATGGGAGACAAAGTCTATTTAGTTGGAAGGTGCTGTGAGGTTTCTCCAGGATATTTCAGACCAGTTAAAATCACCGGCCATGATTTTCGCTGCCGAAGTTAGTAGTGGAAGGTAATCAAAAACTTCGATTAGAGGAGTTAAGTCTACAATAGTAGAGGAGGGCGGGCGATAGACACAACCAATAGGCATGACTACATTTGAGAACCGAATTTTGAGCCACAGGGAATCCGGAATTGATTCGAGTGTGGCATGTCTAACGGGGATTACTGAAAAGGCGTGCTGTACGTTCACTAGGCACCCACCTCCGCGTCTGTCAATCCTATTCACTCTGAAAACCTTGCACCCCTCAAGCAATTTTGCCTGTTGGGGTGTTTTCGTTTGGCCAGGTTTCAGTAATAAAGATGATGTCAGGACTGGATTTTATGACATGGTGTTCTAATTGATAAAGTTTGTTTAATATGGATTGCGAGTTAAATAAGATGTATGATAACCCACTCATGTGGATGTGAGTGTCTGGGTTAGGTAACGTAGGGGAGCTGTTGTTCAGGGAAAGTGCACGGTGAGGGGCGTGAGTTGGAGCCATTACCGAAGAGGAGGAAAAGTGAGCGTTGGATGCCTCCGCGATGGCTTCGGAAGAATCAGCCGCGGACGAACCGGAAGTAATCAATTTTGGGTTGTTACAAGTTGAAAGAGAAGACCTTTGACGAAGTAGTCCTGATACTTGTACCGGTTAGTTGGGATCGTTCGATGCTCCAGCGCAGCGACGGGATACGGGGTTATGGAAGATATTGGCTTTCCCACGTGACAACCTTGCTATTGGTTGGTGTTGTGTGGTAGGAGCAGGCCCCAAAGGATGGGGACTAGGACAGTGCGGGGTCGCTTTGCCTCCTATTGATGCGGCTAGCCCGGGTGGCGAAGAATAATATTCGGCGGTTGGTGAAGGGGGGTATATGGAGGCTATTTTTGAAGAAGGTGTTGGTAATACGCGATGTTGCGTAGATGGCCTGCGGAGCTCGGTGTGCTACCAAAGATATGAACGACTGGCAAGTTGCTGGTATTAAAAAGTGGTTCATAAGGGCTAGAAGAGAGGAGAGATTGTGGGATTGTATCCCAAAGGGTGGGCAAAATTACTCGAGGGGGATTTGTGGAAGTGTCCTGCGCGTAAAATGACTGTGATGGGATAGGCAATGGTGGGTTAAAACGGAAATTTTTCTATGGTAAAAGAAATAACGGGATGATCAGCAGAAACATGGAAAAGTTAAGAAGTGATGAGCTAGGAAGATGCAGCTTTGAATACTAGCTGTGAGGTGGTTTGCGAACATCGTCCGTATAAATGCGTGCAGGGCTTCGATTTCGCCGGGAGGAATAACGGTTTGAGAAAATATCTATTTTCGGAACAGATATTGTAGGTCCCGGCATTAGTGGCATCCTTCTAGGGTATCTGTTCGCTTCTAATCTTTCCAGGACCTTCGGGGTGTAGCCTGATGATATAAGGCGGTCTTTGCCTAGTGAACTGAACGTTGAGGCCTTCAGAAGGGATGGAGTGCGGGTTGCCGAATTCTGGATTTGCAGCCATGTGTTACCGCTGGTATCGACACTCTGCATTGAAGGCCGAGTGTAGGTCGCTGCCAACTTTCGGCCCATGGATGATAAGTCAGATTTCAGCGGTGAGTTCGTGCCCTTAGGTAGGCTACTTCTTGGCAGTTTGTTTGCGGCAGCTTGCCTTGAAGGCTGACGGGTTTGATTCGAACGAGAATGACCTGGCAATGATATGTTGCGGTCCGGCGGATGGGTTTTAGTCGTGGCTATATGGAGTGAGGAAGAACGACCATAGGTTGATTTATGTGTCGCCTTGGGAGAGTGATGCACAGTTGTTAGGTCAGAAAGGCTACGCAATTTAGGTAGCTGTTTCTGATGCACAGAGTTAAGCTGTCTGGCAGGACTCGGTGGATTCGAGTCCCAGGCATCTGCGACACTATTGACGAGCCTAGAGCGCTTGGAGACGGGCGGATTTGGAGGAGGTCCAGGCATTGCCTCAAGGTCTAAATCAGACAGTTGTTGGTTGATAAACGTTGGTTGCATAGAGTAGGTTGGGAGGATGACTGGATTAGGCGTCTTTTGGGCGGATTCCTGCCTTGGATGTTTGCGAGAGTTCAACGTTTTCAACACCTTTCGTTTCAATGGCGTTTCGTCAGATGTTATTCGAATGTTTTTGTGTGGTAAGTTGTCAGCTATAAAGCTTTGATTGAAAATAGACTCGCCGGCTGTCACTGAGCCCAAAATTTGGAAAAGCAGAGGGCCTTGGTCTCGTAGTGTTTGGTTCCGTATTCTGCTGCTGCGACTCATCACCCGTTCCATGTTAATCGCCATTAGCAAAGAACTGCCGGCTGTGTTGAGTGCGGCCCTATTGGGAATGTTCAATACAATGGCGTGGTTTGAGTTTCGTATTCGTTATGAAACCTCTGAAGATATGGTGTCAGTGAAGTTACACGTGACAACTAAGGTACAGTCCGTAGTTACTATTGAGGCCTCGAGGGGTTGAGCCAGTGGTGCCAGAATTCTGGTGGCTCTGTCAAGAGCTTCAAGTCGCGAGTGAGCTAATGTGTTGTAAGAGACTGTCAATCTTGTTATTTGCATCATCGTGGATGTTCTCTAATGAGACCGAGCATGGCGTAGTGATTGGGAGACGTGCAGCTACGCGTGGCAGAATGTTACTGGCCGGTGTGCTTCTTATGGATTTGCGCATGTGACTGAAGGCTTCGGACGATCAACTAGTTTTGTTGATAATTCAGCGACTGCAAAAAGCCTAGATGTGGAACGGAGCTGAAGTTCTATAAGACGTCACATAGGATGTTTGCAAACAGGGTTGACCACGTGGTTTCACTGTATGGACGAAGGGGAGTTAGACATTTAGCCAAGGAGAAAACGATAACTGAAAGGGTTTAGTTGGCAAACAATCGCTAAGTATTTTATAGATGGGCTCACAAGAGGTGACTTGTGATAGATATAGATCTGGATTTCCCAGTAAAGGGTTGTGTTGATTTTTCGCGGTAAAAAGTTAAGGACCCACGGTGGTGTGCCGCAGTTATTGCCAAGACAATTTGACGCTTCAGAGTAAATAAGTATTACAACTAGGTGCTACGTGGAAGCAGGCCTAAACGGCGGAAAAAAGAAAAGGTTACGTATGCATAGAATAAATGCTACATATTTTTGTGTGTCTGAGTATATATGTGTATATACAAGTATATATATATATATAAGCGTGTACATGTATATGAATATATATTTATATAAGCATATATATGGGTATGTTAATGTATACACACATATATATATATACATCTGTATATATAACTAAACGCTCATATGTGTGGTCACGTAAGTGTATATATGTGTTGTGTTCACAATTCGGGTGAGGAAGAAAGGCTCACGTGCATGGATAAAAGTATATTCCAGCAGCAACGTACAGCAAGCGCCAGTACAAGCAAGCACGCGAAAACGCAAACTAGTCTGCGAGAGCGTGAATCAGTCATCCATATAATCGGGAGTGTAAGACAACGGTACAATCGGACCACGTCGTGCAAGGTCGCGCAACACGAGATACAATCTGATTGGCCAATGCTGTCCGGGACGAAGCACGGCAAGCGTCAGCTGTGTACGTGCGTGTGTGTGCGTGCAAGACCGTCTGTCTGAGCACATGCCTGTTCAGGTTGTACACAACAATATGTATAGAAGGATATATAGATATATACGTGTAACAGTCATATGTATAAACAAACGCTCGTATTCATGTACATATACACATATATACCGATATAAATTAATACACGTCTAAGCATACAAAGATGTGTATACATACATATATATATATGTATATATATACATTTGTACACAGATATATATATATATGTAAACACATACTCGTATGCTCAGACGTGTATTAATTTATATCGGTATATATGTGTATATGTACATGAATACGAGCGTATGTTTATACATATGACTGTTACACGTATATATCTATATATCCTTCTATACATATTGTTGTGTACAGCCTGAACAGGCATGTGCTCAGACAGACGGTCTTGCACGCACACACACGCACGTACACAGCTGACGCTTGCCGTGCTTCGTCCCGGACAGCATTGGCCAATCAGATTGTATCTCGTGTTGCGCGACCTTGCACGACGTGGTCCGATTGTACCGTTGTCTTACACTCCCGATTATATGGATGACTGATTCACGCTCTCGCAGACTAGTTTGCGTTTTCGCGTGCTTGCTTGTACTGGCGCTTGCTGTACGTTGCTGCTGGAATATACTTTTATCCATGCACGTGAGCCTTTCTTCCTCACCCGAATTGTGAACACAACACATACACACTTACGTGACCACACACATAAGCATATAATTATGCATACAGATGTATATATATATATCTGTATACAAGTGTGTATGTATATATATCTCTATACAAATATATATATATATATATATATATATATATATATATATATATATATATACACATATATTTGTGTATCACACGGAGATTGTTCCGTGAATCCAATCGAACCGTCGCTGGTAGTAGCTGAATGGGCTGTAATGAAGCTCTTGAGGTCGAGTATCACTTTTATGACATTCATGCGTACGTCAATCGAAAACAGTCACTGCTGCTGGAGTTAACGCTGAACGGGTGAGCCACCCACAGTCACTGGTCGATGGGAAGGGTGAATGAACCGAAAGTTCCGAGGGGTGCCAAAAGACAATGGAAACGCGGGGAATAGAAGAGGCAAGTTTTTGTTTAATTATCTGGCCTAGGAGAGGGTCGTGAGTTGGGCCGAAAACCAACTCGACAGTTCCAGCCGGAAAACGTTTGTGCTCGGCACCTCTGAGGTGATTTAAGGAATGGTGGCTTTCCTCAAGACTCGACCGGAGGATTATCATCTCTCCGCTCTCTTGGAGGTTTCGAACTGCGAAAAAGCGACTTGGAGAGCTTGAATTATGTGCCATTTAGGTGGCTGCGGCAGCCAGTTTGCTTAGATGAGGTTCTCTGCGTCTTGAAAGCGGTCACCCTGACAGTGCGCCCACCGGGTGCACTTGAAGCGTTGAACCCAACTGGTAGTTTCACCAAGGTACCTGAAAAGTCTTCCATGTGACATGCCGCAAATGTCTTGTCGTATCGGTGAGCTTGCTACATTGACTTGTTTCTTTTTCTCATGTAGTCGATATTGCGCCGGCTTTATTGTGTTGGGCTCTCGGACCTGTAGAAACCGCAGTGGGTCATACACGATTTGCAAACCTGCATCGTCGGTACTTCTAAGCATCAGGGTAGACTTGCTTTTTGAAGCGGGTGGGAGTGCCGTGGATTGTGATGTATTCGAAATAAGTTCAACTGGTCGTTTGCGGGGCAAAATTTTCCTGGATCTGCTGATGTTGCTGATAAATTGGGAAACAAGCGTATTTTTGCTCAAAGTTATACTTGTACTGTGCACTTTGTCCACACAACATAGCTGCACCTCCCTGCCTGAACTTATTATTCGAGCCAATTTCCTCAGCGGCGGTGCTAGTTCCATGAACACGGAGTGCCCCAAACTATATACATATATATATATATACCTATTCATATATATACATATAAATGTGTAAATATATAACATTTTTATATACAATATATATATATATATACGCACTACTGTCCTATAATTATTAACACAATCATGGTGAGTAACTCAACGCTCCTCGATATCTCTTAGATTACAATGCCTCTCTTCCGCACCAGGTCCCACCACTCATACTTCGCTCACCACCTCTGCGATTTCGAACTGGAAAATGCAGTCTGATTCATCGCACTTAGCGTGACTCACTAACTGAACTCAACACCCAGTTATGACGTTACCATTTCTGCTCCCACCCTATACCCCAGCTAAGTTTCTTCTGTAATTTCATGCAGAACTTGGTCTTTACTCCTGCTCAATGACCACTCTAGGCGAAATACTAACTTTAACATTGAAAGTTCTAGCCACACTTAGGCGTTTCCCCTTTAGTCTCACGTTTCATGGCCTCAATGTGCCTTTGGGATCCGCCGCACCGATGAGCCCGTGCTTAACTTTTGTTCTTCTTTCCGTTAACCGTTGATCCTCGGCTGCGTCACTCTATCTCACTTTCCTTGCCGTAGTCTTTTGCGTCCGATGATCGCACCCACGTATATATATATATATATATATATATATATATATATATATATATATATATATATATAAATACCTTGGGTATGCTCCACTCACTTGTCCCCCTTCCTAACTAGATTGTGCCATTTTACTACACACAATTTGCGTATATATATAAATAAAACCGTTCCGTCCTTTAGCGATGGGTGCTCGCTCTCAGTTAATTCCTGGCTCAGGCTAGAACTCAGTCGTCCCATCCTGCTTTTTTTGTGCCTTTCTCGTACTTGCCACACGGATTACCATTCCTAAGTAACTAGGCTTCACTTCTCTACGCACATGCTCATGGTAAGTTAAGACCCCATTCCAACCGGAATCCGTAAGCCCCTGCCGAATACCAGCACGTTTGCCACCACATGAAAAATCCTCATTTTAACACTCAGTGCTTTCCCCCTTTTTACTGTTTGCCGTCCTTTACCACAGCTGGTGAACTGACCAGACTGTTTTCTTCCTATTTTCTCATTCTTCTTCCAGACCATACCATCTACTATTGTTATATTCCTGGTTTCCAAACGGACACCCTCTCCTCATCCACCGCCTACCTGATATCGCCCCAAATCTCTACTATCACCCAACTACCCTAGAAAGCTACCAGTCTCCGTCTAGGGATCCCTAATAGACCTGTCCACTAGCCAAACGATAACTGTTCGGATAACAAAATGATCATTTTCTTGCTTCCATATAAACGATAATCATAACCCACAGCTGGAACACTCTCCAGACTGCCGCACTCCTGATCTCTTCCAGATTGCATTGGTTACTTGAGTATCCATCGGCCAAATCGACGTTTATTCCGGATTACCGTAAGGACTGGACGATTTGATCAATGGTTTAAACCTATACTCTCGCCTGCTGACGTTACATGGGGCACCGTACATGGATTACCAAAACCTCATGAAAGTCTCACCGGATCGCAGAGGTGATTCCTGACAACAACCATCAACACATCCGCTCAACATCCATTCTCAAATAATCCAACCCAACAGTTCAATTCTTCCCGCGTTGCAGCACGAAACCAATGGCCGCAACCCAGCCTTCGCAGCTGTCAACTTCGTCAAACCAGCCCTTTTCACCTGCTTCCCACAACATTCTACCTGCAGCCAAGGTCTTTATGGAACAGAATACCAGCCATCTGCAGCCAACCATAATTTGATTACCGATTTTCTATCAAATACAAAAAAAAACATTTTACACTCTTCCAACTCCTGCCTAGCCGAACCATTGACGTTTGTCTCCACAAATCCGTTTCATTCACGGCTTTTCTTTTCTTTGATAGTCCGTTATATGTCCATACACCATTCATGCTCTTCAAAAGTTCACTGAAGTCCTTGCGAAGCTTTTCGCCTTCATTTGAATTTCCATATGACACTGTAATCACCTGCACAAAAGGTCCGTTTTATTATCACCTTTGAATCACTTGCCTTTATTTCACATGCTTCCCCCACAATTAGTTACCCAATGCTGGATCAGTGTCCAATATTCCGCTGGTATCTCTGACTGCACTTTGAAAGCCCCACGCTTGCTTTACTTCTAACAATGTTTTTTGGAATCTCTTCCGCCCGGTTACTTGTTAGTGACCGTCCATTTGTCGCTTATATCAGCAATTCCACGACTGTCCAGCTATCCACACCGCCCCAGCGATTTCGAAACCGATTTGGAATTCCCGCCTCAACCATTACCACTTTTGTTTACTCAAACACTACATGACTTTACTGGTGTATTTCGGTTGCTGTGATTTATAAAGTTAGAATTTGTGAATACCTCACATTGACATGTACTGCTGTATACTCTGATCTTGCCTTGTGCATGTGTATTGAACACGGTCAAGAAATATACTACACCATACTATACTATACTATTTAAGGCCACTGCAATATCCTTCCTCAAGTCCTGACCTGCTGAAATATTTTCACTTGCATCAATTCTGTCCGACCTTTCTACGACTGCTGCCTCCACTGGCACAGAAAACGCAGGAGTGCATAGGCTACTGACCTCCGTTGCCCGGCGTCCAACGGGTAGCCTAACTAAGTCGTGCCTAATAACGGTGGCAACGGCAACAATATGATGGCGCGGTAACAGCCCTTGCTTTGAAAAAAGAACAACTGCAGTTTGGATTTATTCCCATGGTTATCATAACTGCACGGGCCCGTCGACACTGAACACTCCATTGATTACGCTGTGGGCCAAAATCTCGCAGGGCATGTCTGCAGGTGTGCTTTTCTGTGGCTTTGCGGGCAAAGCCAGAAAGCCGTCCCAGGTAGCTGGAGTATATCTGCATCCGACCTGTTGACTTTAAAGAGCCTACTCACTCTCCTAATCATTATGTGCCCGGTTTCTTTCAGCTCTCCGGGCCGCTTTAGAATCCGGGTGAAGACGTCTACCAGGGAGGCCCTGGAAGATAATCCTGCCTTCAAATATCCAGTCTCATCTTCAATCATATTAGTGATGGAAGTCCGGAGTACGGTTGCCCACATAACGCTATAAGCAGCCCACATTGCTCTACAAGGCAGCGACGTCTAACTTAGATATGCAAACGCCGAAGGGCTGCGGCTGGCGATTGTAACACTGAAATTATCGAAATGCACCTTTGTAGACGCGTGAGCCATATCTCGCATCCACTGATGGACGCGCCGTTTGTCGTTTATAGTCACGCCGCTCAGCTGAAAGCAGTTTTTCTCCAAATCACGAAGCAAGTGGAACTAGCAAAACAGTATCCGAGATTCCGGGTGTGATGCCCGAAATACGGAATACTATGCAAGGCTATCGTCTACAATGACGCCTTTCGCCCTAACGGTCAATGGAAGCTGCTCCTTTATTTCCCTGATGGCACGATGGTAACTAAAGCTTCTCTCATTTGGAAGAACGGCGTAGAAAGAAGACAAACCTAAGTTGCTCTCATCTATCAACATGACATGCCACACTGAGTACCCTCCACGGTTTGACTGATGCGTTGCACCAGCCAGCGACGCCTCACGATATCTAGCCACCAACGGTTTAACTGAATGAGGCAAGTAAAAAATGAACCTCACCATCCCGTCCTCTGGCACGATACGAAAAGTTCCCCTGCGTGCCGCCATTTACTTTATCTTCAATGTACCCGGTCACGTATCTAGATGCATTTGCCCAGTCCCTAAAGCGTGGACATCTCTCACCGCAAACAACCTGTTGAAATTATTCTGAGCGTACGTACAGACTTCGCTCGCATTATAAAAAATGCCGTCGTTCTGGGAACCTGCGTTTCCCGATCTGCCGTGGGTTTCATATTCCTAGCATACACCTTGTGATTGAATGAATGGGAACCGTGGTCATTCTGAAGGCACTTGTGCACCAACTAGTATTGAGTTTCAACAGAACAGACCAAAACAAATGCAGGGCATTCCTAATGACGACATGCGGGGAATTGTTAAATGTCAACCCTACAATAATCAACTTGTGGCAGCCTTTTGAAGCCTCCTGTTGTGAACGCAATGATACTTTACACGATACTAGGGAACCGACTTTGGAGTGACAGGGATGCTTGTGCAATCACTCTGAACCACTTTCACTATCATAAGCATAAAAAAGTCAAAGTTTCTCTCTGAAAAACCGGAAAATCATTGTCAAATTCTGCAAAACCTCTGTACTTATAAAGAACCAAACGGGAAAATGTTTCCAAACCACCGACCACAGTGGCCCTCGCAGCATTGGCAGCCTTCGCGGTCAACGACGGTGACAACCTTGATCGCAAGGCTTATATACCCTTGTGCCGCGCCCCGAAACAATAGTCGCACAATAACATTTCACGTCTATCTCATCTTTCTACGGGTTCCAGATCATTTGTTCCACCCGTTTCACATATAGCGGTACCATAGTTTCAGTCCGGCTATATCTAAGCCCGTATGTTCTGACACTATCAACCGCGGGAGTAGTGGAGAATCTGCCGGATGTAAGAACGCTGAGATGAACATTATCCTAGGATGCAGAAAATACAATACTGGTAAGGATAATGTAGAAAATTGGTCATTGGTGCATACTGGAGTCCACTTAAACAGGCCATTGGGAATGAGGCAAGGAGACGTGTAAGAATTTCCCGGAGGCAATCATAGGAATACCAACTTTCACGGATTTGTGGGTATGAAAATGAATAGTGCCTCCTGAAAAGGTGAGGTGACTTCCATGAGAAGTAGCAAGCATCATCCGATGTTAGGGATTCGCAAGCGGTGGAAGAAAGATGGAATTCCGCGGAGGAACAATCAGCAAGAGGAATACCGTATCCAAGAGGAACAGAATAAAGCAAGAAAAAAGAGTGAAAACTTCGCAATGGGCCAGGTTATGCTGGTAAAATGACAAACACACTACTTTGTCCAGTTTTCTGTACCTTTTCTTTGTCTGTATTGAGCGTTCTGAGCAAGGTTTGGCCGCGACTTTTGCTCGCTTTTTGTCATGAGAAGGAGGGCACCACCAAATTTGGACCGTTCGTTATTTGGAGAACACAGTTTGGCGAACAAGCTCGTTTTCAGTGATTCATAGTCATGCCATTACATCACAATATATTACGACAAGTCAAAGGGTTGAACCAATTAGATAAATGGGAAGTGACCAAATTAATAATGAAAGGGGGTGGGGGAGGGGAAGGAAACAAATGTAATCCGGGCTCAAATCAAAACCGGATGTGTATTGTTTTTCTCGTGTATTTTCAGTTTTCATCTGTTCTATGGACTGTTGTAGGGTGGACGGAGTGCCAGGGAAGCTTAAGGGCACATACAAATTGTTTTTGAGCACATAGAGGGGGGTTGTGGAGACGGATGCTGACGGCCTCAGCTGTGGCTAGCATGCGACACTTTGCCGGTCTTGATTGCCGACCCCGAACCTTATACAGCGCACGGAAGGACTCAGCCACGTTTACTGCGTGATTAGTCTGCGCAAGGTGTGAAACGATAGCGCTAGTGAGTGACTTAACTGCTCCAGTGTTCAACCATGTAGGGTGGTGTTCGCGGATGCGTTCAGACAAACGCCTGGTCGTGCGGCCGATATACGTTGTTCCACAGGAACAAGTGAATGAATAAACACAAAATGAGGCTGCAGAATCAGGCACTTTGTCTTTCAACGGCAAAAGCACTACCGGCCGGGATTCGAACAGAACCCGGAGCTTAGCTGCGTAGAAAGTTTTGCTGATTACCCCTGACAATCTTCTCTGCACAGTCTCTGCCCACGTATCACCCTTGAATGGCAAAGAGATGTATATCGGCTTTCTTTCCACCCCGAACTTCCTTGGGGTTTCCACGTTAACTCGCATTATCTTCTCAACCAGCCGGTCCGGGTATACGTTTTGGATGAAAATTGTTCGCACCTTTTGCAGCTCTTCTTCAACGGTGTCCTCCGAACATATTCTTCTTGCCCTGTTTGTGATGCATCGAATTAGGTTCTTTTTAATCTTTAGAGGCACGAAGCTGTGGAAGTGAATGTATTGCCCATTCCACGTTGCTTTTCTATGTACCGACCGGCTGATTGAGCCGTCTTCAAGGCGGTTCATCCGAACGTCAAGGAAGGCGATTGTATTATCTGACTCTATTTCTATTGTGAAACGTAAATTTGTGTGAGCTGAGTTAAAGCTGTCCAACAGCTGGCTTATGTGTTCTGACGAGTTGATAACACAGAAAATATCATCTGCGTAGCGTTTGTATACAATACAGTTTTGGATTGTAGATTCAAGTGGGCCATTTTCTAACTTTGCCATAAAGACATCCGCAAGTAGTGGTCCGAGTGGGGAACCCATTGCTACCCCATCCTTTTGATGATAGTTCTGGTTGTTAAATTTAAACTGAATGTTATATGTGCAGAAAAATAGCAACTGTTTCAGATCTTCTTGGGGGTATGCCTGTCTCAATTGTGTTCCTTTCAATGTAGTCACATAGGTAATCGATAGTTTCACCAATTGGGACGCTGGTAAAAGTGAACTGACGTCTAATGAAAGCATCCGACAGCCTTTCACGTTTAGGTCTTTCACGCAGTTTACGAATTCGAATGTGTCTTTGAGGCCGTACTTCGACATTGCCTGTCTTACCGGTTCCAGCAACCTTGCCAACCATTCAGCCACCGTATGGTATGGTGAATTACACATGTCGAGGATAGGTCTTAATGGGACTCCACTCTTATGTGTTTTCGGTAACCCGTACAATCTAGGAATGGTTGTTCCCGTAGGGCGTATCCGTTCAAATGTGGCCGAGTCTATCATATCCCTTTGTTTCAAACGTCGCAGCAAGTTGGATAGAGACTTCTCTACTTGTTGTGTCTTGTCTTTTTCTGTGACCATCCGTCTCCACAACCCCCCTCTATGCGCTGAAAAACAATTTGTATGTGCCCTTAAGCTTCCCTGGCCCTCCGTCCACCCTACAACAGTCCATAGAACAGATGAAAACTGAAAATACACGAGAAAAACAATACACATCCGGTTTTGATTTGAGCCCGGATTAAATTTGTTTCCTTCCCCTCCCCCACCCCCTTTCATTATTAATTTTGTCACTTCCCATTTATCTAATTGGTTCAACCCTTTGACTTGTCGTAATATATTGTGATGTAATGGCATGATTATGAATCACTGAAAACGAGCTTGTTCGCCAAACTGTGTTCTCCAAATGTGTTCATTGGGAATTTTCCGACGTTCGTTATTTATTAAGAGCCCTTGCACTGTGGTTTAAATGGCTTCAACATCGGGAGGGTCTTGTAGTAAGAAGTTCCCACTAGGCCTCTGCGGGGCACATGCTGCAACATCAGGACTTCGTGTGGGTGGAACCTCATAGCCAGATTGTATTCACGGAAGACAGCCTTGAGTGCGGTTGTGGACTGGCGGAGAAGATAGGCTGTCTGCGCGATTTATTACAGCCAAGTGACACGATGACCCGGTGGTTCTGAAGTTGGAAAGGGGAGAGTTGCAGTCTGGGAGTTGATCCAGCTGAGAGTTAGCGTGATAAAAATAACAGATATATGTACGGGGTTGGAAATGAGGCACGATGGTCTTAGTGACATGAGAGGTCATGGGTATGGTAATAATAATAATAATAATAATAATAATAATAATAATAATAATAATAATGGTTTATTTCTGAGACGCCCGAGGCGTGCCAGGTGCATGATCAACTGTTCACAAGTGGTGGAATGCACAGACAAAACCCTTGAAAATATAGAAGTTTACTCGACAGAATTTGAATAAAAGAGGCTTGGAAGGGGGAGTACGTGGGACGAAAGCATGGCAAATGTATGCATACCAAAGAAAAAGTGCTGAGTTTAAATGGACCAATGGGGGGATTCAAATGGACGCCCGGTCAGGTGGGGGGTTCTGTTGGGATAGCTTTCTGCGGTCCAACGGCGCGTTATTTGAAATTTTGCGGTCAGTTTAGGAGGGTGCGCGATAGCTGATACGCATGTTGGTGAATCGTACAGCTAAATGCGCAATGGTACAGCTCGTGCTGGTCAATTCACAAACTGGACATTATTTCGAGTATGCACTGACCATTTCATACGTGCATAGAAGCATTGGTAAGACTACTTAGACACTCCCCAAACCTATTTGGGTCAGTGAAGACGGATATTTTTACGATGCTGTTCGGTGAGTAAAATGCATTCAAGCTGCTCTACTTAAATTTGTTGTCTGCAGACTAATTTAGACGCCGCGGAGATCGTATTTGAACTACGCCTTCTTGCAGCCTACTGGTGATCGCTGTTGTCCATGGTCTAAACGCCCGTTGAATGCTACAAAACGTTCCTTTTACCGAAAGTCAGGTGTTGGTGGCATCTCTGGTGGAACCTATTTTTCGTAACTTATACTCAAGTCACTGAAATCTGGTTCAAAATTACAGCAGCCTAATCCTTCAAGAAGACACGCAGAGGGCTTCCACTACCCAATCATTGCTTGGCAATGAGCACGTTAGTGCGGCCATTCTGACCGTTTCCCCCGGTCCCTGACTGTTCGTTATGAATCTCTTCATGCTGAACAATCCGCTTCGCCCTTTTTGAGCATAATTCCCGACGGTTAAAGGGGTTCCTACCCCCACTTTTCTACGAGCCACCGACCTTTTGCGGAGTAACTGCCAGCAGGACCAGCCACGATGGTCTGCGGAGGCTAAGACGGCAAAACTGTTTATATACCAGATATTGGTAAATTGAAAAAATTATGCAACAAAATTGGGGACATTATTTTTATTTTCCGCATATAGAACTTCATCACACTCAACCAATTTCTCCAGTTTGCTTGCTTTAAGGTGGTCCGACGAACATTAAAGTTGGACAATAAGACACTATCGTCCGGCTGGTCAGTATAGAGACATCTGAAAGCTCACTGATATACATGAGAAAGGCTAGAGATCGGCATAAGAAATTGTAGTAGCGGGAGACGATGGAGAAAAAATGGGATTCACTGCAGTAAGTTAGATAGCAACGAAGGAAAGGGGAGAGTTGCAGTCTGGGAGTTGATCCAGCTGAGAGTTAGCGTGATAAAAATAACAGATATATGTACGGGGTTGGAAATGAGGCACGATGGTCTTAGTGACATGAGAAGTCATGGATATGGTAGGTCTGTTCGTGGGGACTAACTACGCTCGGACTATTAGGCCTGGTTACTGAACACCAATCCGGCAGTGTAAAGGGGACCCTTGTCTCTCAGGGTTGATGAGGTCGTGGAATGCACTGAGGCTATTGGGTCAGGGGCTACGTGGGGAAGCAGGTGGGAAACATTGAGAAAGTAAGTGGCAATTTTGTGTAAAAGATCTTGAGGGCATGTTACATATCCCACCGTGGGGTATTTACAGTTCTCGACGAAGCAGCTGGGAGAACCTCAAGAACTTAAAAGGCAATTTTTTATGATAGGCTTGTAGGGTACGTGACATATACCATCGTGAGGTAAATACAGGTCTAATGCCGTAGGTTAGCTTTAGGTCCTGGTGTACGGAAGGTTACTGCTAGGTCGTCTTTCAGCTGGAAAGTGGGTTGGGTGCTAGAACATAGGAAACGCGGCTTTCTAACGAAAAGGAGGAACAATAGATAAGTATGAGCGAAAAATACGGGCAGTTTTTCCTACTCTGTTCTATATATATGTTTGCATATACATTCATATTTACATATACATATATATTTAGTAACGTGATGGGGCCTGTCTGTCTTCTGATGTATCGGCTTGTCATCCAGGGCAGTGGAATAAGAGTCAGAGCCGTGGTGGTTTTGCAGCTGACGTCAACAGACATTGCGAGCTTGCATGGGAGGGTACGGGGTGGTCGAAACTTTTGGGCGGGAGGTAGATAAGCGTACGTGGAGAGCCCAGTTCGCCATTATCCCTGTCATTCTCGTGGACAAGAACCAGGATTATGTCCAGCGGACGAGCGTGGCGTGGGGCTTCCCCTCTCGCAGAGTCAAGTCTGAGTTGATAACAGACATACCCGTGATTGGGGGTGTCTCATTTCCCTCACCACCCGATATTAGTAATATTTGGAGATCAAATCGATCCTACTAGGTCTTTCCCGTTTTCCACTTTTTCTTCTCTAGTTTTTTCTGTTTCCTAAAAGAGGGAGCAGTTTAGCCCCCATAGGAACTTTTCATGGCCACTCCACCCCACCATAATTTTACGCTTGTTTATCATTTTTTCGCAACTGATGGGGGTGATCTGTTTTCCCCCAAGTCCGGACTTAGCTGTAGTGTAGGTGCTGTTGACGTCAGGGGTTTCATTCGCATGGGCTAGGAAAATACAGTGCGGCTATGCAAACGCACGGAGTAGGACAACGAGAGTTTGTAAAGCATAAGCCTGCGTATGTGTATCAGTCTCGTACAGCGCCCAACCGTACCTAAGACTACCAGAGGCTGTCCTAGTGTGATAAGGGTTGGCTGCGCTATTGAGGAATGTTTTTGCGCACACGGAGAGAGGATATCAGTCGAAAATAACTGATGGATTCAGAAATCATGGCAACACCGACTATAAGTCATGCCGGGAGGTGTAAGACGGGAAAACAGACCGACAGGAGCTACTGGAAGGTCGGCTTATGAAATAAGATATGTCAGAGCGGAATAAATAAGGAAGGTGAATTGCACCTGGACAGGAAGGCTGAGGAGAGTGGGAGCCAGAATAAATGAAAGATTCGGAGAATCAAGAAGTGAACTAGTGAGCGACGGAACTTAATGTCCCAAGATCCAGCACCACTGATTTATTTGGTGCAAGGGGTAAACGTTAAGGGCTGAGAGCCTTTTGCTAAAGGAAAGTTATTTTATACGGCTGCCCCAGTACTGCAAAGCGAGAGAGACCCTAATTGCCTAGGCGTAGTTGTGAAGACCGACTGACCAATTAGATAAAGCTGGGTTGTGTGGGGGCTAGGTATGAGTAGGCGAAGGTGGGTGTTGTTTGGAGTCGCAAAAGCCGGCAGACGTCTGACTAGTTACAGTTACAAACGTCAACATGCTGTATCCTACTTCAATGTTTTCGAAGACCAGCCGGAGGGACTGGAGAGAACGGAAGCGGAGACTGAACCCAGGGTCCTAAATCTCGATGCCTTCTTCAAAAGCTCCATCCTCAGATATGCTGGTGTTATTCAAAGAAGACAGATGACTGACGGCAATCTGTGATTTTAGGGTGAAGCTGAACTGGGCTATTGATGCACATTTGCGAATATTCAGCGGTAACCTATTCCAAAGCCTCGAGTACTTGACAAGAGAGAAATTGAATCTTATTGCAAGCCTCCACTATGAAATAATTGCTAATTGATAATGGTATATTTCTTGACCTTGGCTAAGACACAAGCACAAGACAAGATCAGAGAATACGGTGGTACATAACAACTTGGGGTAAGCACAGTTTTGAAACTCAAGAACCACACAGTAGCAGAAACGAAACGGTAAAGCTGAGCGGTGCTTGGGTGATCTAAATCGGAGCTGGTCAACGCGGGGATAGCAAACCAGTTTTCATTTCGGGGCGGGCATCGTGGATAGCTGGACGGAAGTGTGAGTGCAGATATAAGCGATACTGGAAAATGTTAAAAAGCGCATCTATCTCAAGGACCATTAAAGCAGCAGGTCTGGGACAGCACATCATGGACAGAGAGTTGAGGCAGGAGTAATATACAATGTGCATTACAGGTGCCGAAAACTAGCTGCTACGGGTAGGGGCGTCCAGCGTAAGATGCGAGGGTGTGCCAACTGAATATTTGGACGATCGCTAACGGGTAACCGGGCGATACAGCTACCAAAAGACACGGTGAAGGTGAGGTCCGCATAGGGTCATCACCGTTCAGTCGAAGATGCCAGCGAAATATAGAAGATTGATCCAACACTGAGTAACTAATAGTGCTGAGAGCCTGTGAAGTAAATTCAAGTGAGTCATATGTGATAACAAGACAGACCCTTTGTATAGGTGATTTCAGTGTCTTATGGAAATTCACATGAAATCAAGATGCTTCACTAGGAATACAGTGTAAGTGCGAACAGCATGAAGGGTGTACGGACTCAGGACGGACCTTCAAAGAGGAGCCGTCGAAGAACCAGACTACTGGAGACAAATGCTACTGATGCGGCCTAGCAGAAGTTGGGAGAGTGTCAAGATAATATTGTATGTATACATGATAAAAGAATTACTAACCATATTCTGGTTGACTACAGATGGATGGTATTTCTTTTCATAAAGGCCTTGGTCGCAGGCGACGGCAGGTATAATGGTGAGGGCATCGGGCAAAAAGGAGTCGGGTCCATGAACTGGGAAGAGTAGGTTGGGACTCAGCGGCAAGGGCTAGATTTCGGTCATTGATTTTGTGCTGCCAAGCAGTATGAATTGAAATGTTTGTATGGAGTAAGGGCAATAGAAGTTGAGCAGGTGTGGGGTGGGGACTGGTGTCAGGAATCCATTCTGCCGTCCGGTGAGACGTTCGCGGGGAACTGTTTCTTCCGTTATAGGATCATGATCACTGGTTAGCTATGTACGGAGCCCTATGTAGCGTCAGAGGGCGTGAGTAAAGGTTTAAACCATTGTCAATCCGATTGACCAAATCGTGTAGTTTGTTCGGTAATCCAGGAGTAATGTCGAGTTGGCTGATGGCTATCCAAGTAACCAGTGCGATCTGACAGAGGTCAGGAGAGCGGCAGTCTGGGGAGTGTTCCAGCTGTGGTTAACGGTTATGGTTTTAATAGAAACCAGACGGCGAACACTTTGTTATCTGACGGCCAGTCGGCCGATCTATGGGGGATCAGAGAACGGAGGCTGGCACATTTGAAGAATGGTTGAGTGATAAAAGATATATATATAGCGAGATATCAAGTGCAGACTTAGCCGGAGTGCAAAATAATTTAGTTGATAGGAGGTGGATGAGGAGAGGTTTGTTTATTGGGACTTTAATTTGAAGGATCAGGCACTGGATCTTTTTTGTAGATAGGGATAATGGTTACGGATGGATGGTTGGGATGGAAAAATTACGTGTTAAAGTGATAAGTTGTAAAGATTCGTAAGGATAACAGAGATATCGGTTCCTCCAAGATGAAAGAGAGATTGGGGATGCCGTTGTAGCCAGGGCGGGAAGGGGACTAACCCGCAGCAGTAGATTGGCCGTATCGTTCAAACTGAATTCAAGGTCGGACAGAACCTGATCGGTGATGAGAGGTACACGGGCGGAGTTGAAGTAGCGTCTGTAGTCTTGGATTCTGAGAAGAAGGTACTAACTGTCTCAGCAATTTCGGCCGCAAATTGAATTTGCATGATGCCTCCCGACATTGAACAGGGTATCCTTGAACAATCTTAGATTTCTGCTCTTTAAAAGTCGGGCCAGTCGGTAAGGTCCACTGAGGGAGTTTAGGGCCGAAAGCTCCTGCTTTTTCAGCTATTCATTGGTCCGGAGACTGATGGTTATTGACAGACAGTGCATTTGCAGCAATATGGGGAAACCTCTGGTTTTATTATAGGTCTGCAGGTCTGCATGTTTATTTTGCAGCCTTGTAAGATAATAGCTGCTAGATTGAGAACGGTTGGTCCCCATAGTGGTAACTGCTGACGGGCAACTATGGGGCTTATCGTAGAGCATGTCAGTGGCAAGCTGAGGGTCGTGCTGCGGGAAATAATCGTCCCAGTTGAAAGAGCGAAGCACGGGCTCGAGTTTTATCTAGTTGATCGTGTGTAGGGGCTGCTGAGGTGAGCTATATAAGGGTGAATCTGCACAATATCGTTCTATGGTCACCGCCTGGGGGGAGACTCAGGGCGGTAGTCAACACATTCGATGATTAAATGGCAAATACCAGGCCAAGTAGGATGTTCCCTCTGGTAGGTGTCATTGCTTGCTGGACCGAGCGGCCTGCGCGTACGGTCGAGAAAAATTTCGTGAAGCTGTAGTGACTTCGATCGTTCCGAGAAAATGGCCGTCTTCTGGACATCATTTTGGATCTATTTTCTCCACGATATTTTCTGACTTTTGACATCGACCTCATTGGGTTGTTCGGTTGCCTACGTTTTACTGGACAGACTTTCCCTGGGGTTCCACCGACCTCGTCCTGGATCACCTTCACTTTCGGTCCCTCGCCGATTTGCTTTCTGCTAAGCCGTTGCTTTCATATCCTGCTGGGGAATTATACTCCCACATAAATCAAAGCCAAAGAATTCAAATCCTCAGTCAGATTTTGCCTACCTTGTGTGGCTTTAGAGATGATTGAATAAGCAATTTGAAATCGACTAACGCGCGGGTGTACTTGTGCTTAAACTGTATAGTTCACATTCACCGGCGCGCTATGTTGTCTTAATCATCAAGGCCACAGAAACTGTATGTAAGCAGCCGTGTTGAAATGTACAACGGCCTTTGGTCCGGCACCAAATACGCGGCTGAGCTGAAGGTCTTGTCTTTGGTGTTATTTCTTGCTTCTGTGGACTGTCCAGGGATCGAGTGCCGGTAATAGCGCGAGAACTGGGGCCATGGGATACCGACCGCTTGATACTCGTTGGAGGCTCGTAAAGTATCCTTTCGGTGTATCTCTTGTATCGGTACTGTTTCAGTGCCACGATATATGGAATACACCTTTGCATCTGTAAACTGACTTGCGCCTTCTCTATCCGCCCGACAGGGGGAATAACGTTGGTATTACGCTGTGAGAACGAATAGAAGACACGTCACTAGCCGCACTCGAGCGTCTTCTGTAAAGCTTTGGGGTAATGACGTAGTGTCCCAGCAGATATTAGGCTCGACGAAACCGCCAGCAATGAGTCATGACGAAGAGGATAATAGTGCGAAGGGGTAAAAATCATCGAATACTTGGGCAAGGTCCGTGACGTTTGAGTAGGGTGATCGTTAAATGCGGCCAATATGGAATGGAGAGTTGGCCAGAAGAACCGTTACCCATATTGAGTGCTGGATCGCGTACAGTAATGGGCCGGAGAGAAGAATGGTGGGAAACCTTTTTACTGTGGATAAGGCGGCCTCCTCCAAGAGGACGACGAGTCTTTGTGAAGGTTTGGTAACCAGCAATAGACATTTGGTCGGATGGGACAGAGTCATTTAGCTGGGTCTTGGTAATGGCAACGATGTTGAGGTCGGATAACAGCACTATATCATGGAGAGTGTGTTTTATTCAATAGTGAGCAAACAATAATGAGGAGCAGGATAAGCGCGGCTGCGTCGTTGTGGAGTGGGGTAGGAACCATCGTCGGCGGGAGTTAGCGGCTAAATAACCAAGATGGCAAACATCAGTTGGTGGACACCATGACAGGATTTTCGTGCAAAGGAGCGATAGAGCCTAAATCGGAGATAGAAGTGGGGAGTCGACAGCGCGGAGTAGGGATTGTTGGTGAGCAGGTAAGACTGGGTTGGGGGGAGGTGCCATCAAGAAAAAAGTGCTTTTTTACAGGTGAGGTTTCCCGGATAGGTGAAGTAACCAGGTGAGGGATTGGATGTTGGGGTAATGGGTAATGGCGGGTGAGATGGTAGTAGGTAGTGGGGACTGGGTCCAACGAGATACATAAGGAGACGGCGGATGTCGCTGGACCAGGACCGGCGACATAATTGTATTTTGGTTGGGCTGGCCCATTCTGTGTTCAGCGAAATGTGCGGAGTTTGACAACCAAGTCCGTTGTTTATCGCCTAACCGGGGGTTATTTGATTGTCTCATTGGAAAAGAGAGTAATCGGTTTCAAAGGTTTCGCAATGGGTGCTGGTACTCATCCAGATGGCTGGATAGCTGCCCTGGCACACTTAAGGGATACGGTAAGGTTGGCCTTGATGCATGATGGTGCGCTACTTGCTGGCCCTTTTCGCTAGTGTTGCAAAAAGAAGTTGGGGTAACCTTATCGATAAGTCGAGGTACCAAGCCAATACAACGAGGCATAGCTTGCTGCTTTAGTGTAATGCAAGGTTGTGTTCTGCTCACTGGTAAGCATGAATTATTTGAGGTGTAATGGCGATGCCTATTGGGGGTTCTAGAAGGGGCTCTGAAAAGGCTCTAGGAGAGGGTACTTGAGTAGCCGAAGTAACTAAAAGCTGTTAGGGACACAGAATCCTGTCGATTAATGGGCCGCTTGGATTTATAGTAGATCGTGGCTTTTATGAACGAATTGTGTCCGCAAGACGGTGCTTGAGAAAAGGCTGTGGTCAGGCCCAGGTCGGCTGACCTAGTGCAGGCAGTTGAAGAGGTTTGAGTTAGGAGTTGTCCAACAGGCAGCGAGGTGACGAAGCCACAGGGAGCGGTGGTGAAACTGAGTTACGTTTTAGTGACTGGAACAGCTCTTTTTGGGGGGAGGGCGATTTATCCGGCAATATTCTGATTCTTTTGAAATGGGTGGTGTTAGCGATGATTTGATAACTGCTTATGAATTCCCCGGCTATTACTTCGTCGGTGGATCGGCACTTCAAAGGACAGCCTCTGCTTTGTGATCTTTTGCGCAGCCGGCTGCATGAGCTCCGGTGGTGTGCTACGTTGCATGCATTTAGTATAGAATGATTGATTGACGGCAGGGGCGGTCGGTCAGGAATGTTGAAAACTGACTTTTTGGCGTTAGTCATACGCTTATGAACTTCGGTCACAAGTGAGTCCGAGAAATGGCTCGCCTTAGCCGGGGTTTGGCGATTAGCTACAGGAGTAGGTTTTATCATTCTAGATGCCGGAGATATCAAAACCAAACAAAACCTGGGGAGAATGAGGGCACCGTGTAGCTCAACCCTGTTGCGTTGTGTCTGTATGTTTGTTGTGCTGAGCATGCTGCGGTTTACTTCGGGTTTCTACAACGTACAGCCATCAATTTGTGCTCTAGCAATGAGTGCAAAGTGTTGAGTTCGCTACGAAAGATAAAAGTAAGTCATTTTTGCAGCTGTTACTCGTTCCGGCCCACCTACACAGCCACGTGCTGACACGGCAGACTTGGTGACACATTAAGTCTGGAGCAGTTATTTATTCTCGATGCACCCTCCATTTGTGGCTTATAACTCGGTTACTTTCCGGAAGTTTTGACCATTCACCCGTTTGAAAAGCCCCAAATCGGGCCTAGAAACCAGTTACGAATCGTTGGTGAAAGAGGAAAAAATATCTGGTTAGGCCTCGCCTGTGACAGTCGTTGATTGATAAAAGCAAGAGACAAAGAACAACGCAAACAGTGAGACGCTTCCGTAATCGTTGGTCCGCTTTTTTGCTTCAAGTTTTCGTATGTCTTCCAATGATACTCTGAGGCGTTTGCCATGAGAGCTAATGCTACCATCGCATGGAGTGTGCAGACATCATTCGGTTGCCACGACTCAACCATAACATTTCGACGTTGCGCATCAAAAATGTTGTTTGGTATTCAATAATTCATGTCCATGATTCCCACCTGAGTTGTTGTTGAGTCATTCCAACCCAGTAGCAAATCGTTAATGAAGTTTTATGAGCATTTGATGGGTTTTTTTGTTCAGTGAGAAAACTGAAATTAAGTTGTCGGAATCGGATCTAGATTTAGCCATTACCGTTCTGCTGTGTGCTAGCTGAGCTTTGCTTTGAAGGTGCACGGGCTTGTGCTGCGAACTGAGCCCTGCCAGTGAGTCAGGTGGTAAATATCGGGCGAGGAGAAGGTCGGGGGATTTTCTCCGGGGGGGGGAGGGGGGGTGAGGGCCTTAGACAGGAAGTAGCGGATTCTTCATGAGGGGAGAGGTTTACTAAATCTAGCTAGTTCGTCGGGAGTGGCTATTTTGTGTTCATATTCACTCTTTGTCTAACCGCTTCAGTTTCCTGTCCTCTTACAAACTGTTCAGACATTTGTTTCTTGGTCGTTCAGCAAAGTTCCACTCTTAAGATTAGCCTTGAAAAGTGCCCAACCCCAATACGATTTCGCAAAGTCCTGATTGGTAATTGTTCGGCATTTAGATACCGCTCCATTTTCCGAACACCCTTCTTTTCTGTGAGAGTCGGACCTATTTATTTTCCTCATTTTCCTATTCTTACACACAGGGCTCCAAATGAGGGCAAGAAGCCCTCCAAAAAGGATAGTGCCTTTTTGAAATGGGCTCCAACGGGAGATCGGTACTATCATAGCTGTTGAGGTTTGTAAGATGACGGTGGACTGGTTTTGAATGGCAGGTGATCCTGAGTTATGTTGAGCTTTATTGAGGCCAGAGGAAATTCGGTCACTTTTTCCCCTTTCCATCCCAAGGCTAATAGTGCGCAATATTTATGCCCTTCAGAAATCCAAAAGTCACAGTGTTAGAACCTAGGAAAACATGCCGACACCACTACCATTTGGACACACCCTTAGCTCCAGCCGCACAGAATCCTGTGGAAACTGAACTGAGTAGAAAGCCACTGCGTGGCCAATAAATTATTCCTTTTCCTTTTGAATTTGTTTTCGTCCACCTGCTGCACTATATCAGCAAGTATCGAATTCCGGAGATTCTTGGGCCATTAGGATGAGTGACAGATTAGCGGCAAACCTGTTGAATGCGTAGTCAAAAGTCAGCGGATGCCCGCGAGGCGACAGAGTTCCTGGAGCTAGAAGGTAGCCAGCAGCTCTACGCGGTCGACGTACACGAGATGGAATCTGTTCTTTGCTGAGGCAGAACTAACGGGTATGTAACGACACTCAACTTTGCTCATTTGTTTAATGCAAGTTATCGTTTATCTGAAATATTGCTCCCAAGCTTAGCGTCCACTTGCCCGCTGCAAGTGCGTACTACACGCAAGCTCTCGCAAAACACGCTAATCACTTGCTCCCCATCCGTTGTGTTATCCATCTCATGGGTCTTAAGGGCAAGGCTCTGGTCATGGTGTCGGATTTATGCAAAGCACCACTGTGACGTGCGGGTGATCCGCGAATAGCACAGAAGGATCACGAAAGCGTAGAACAAGGAAGCGGCACCGAGGGGCTTAATTAACCCTACTATGGGTAAGGCCACCTTGATGCCAGATTCATACAGGCTTTCACTTAGTTAGCTTAATGTCATCCTGTTGTTTTGATATGTCGATTAACCTTAGAATAGTGTTCGTTCTACCGTTTTTATACATTCAGTGTTTGTTTCTCTCCGACCTTTTAGCATTTCTTGGTCCAAGCCTGATGGGTCACTTTTAAATGGCTGTTTCAGGTGGTTTGTTTATACTTGTTGATGACCCTCCAAGTTGTGGTAAAGCTCTACTGGTAAAGAATTGTGGTCGGCTTTCTTAGGCGTCTGTCTTTGAGACAGAACTCAAAGGCGTGAATTCATGGTGTGCCCAGATCACATGTCCTTGGTACGCACCAAAGTGTGCTTTCGATCGACACTAGCCGCACAAGATTGGCCGCCGAGACTTCGTTCTACAGTTTACTGTGGAAGTACGACACTCCTCCGGGACGCGACCTCACCACCGAGGCTTCATCACGAGTGCTTCGACTAGGTCTGTTGCCAACTCCCGATATGTACTTAGACACAAACGCACGAGCCCAAGGAAGAAGCTTGCACCGGTGGACTTCTACTAAGTGATTCACTACTCTTGAAGCATCTACTACTACTTGCCATCCACGGTTAAACCTGACGGAACCTTATCCACAGGTACATGATTTTCTAATTTTCTATGGGCCACGGCGGCGCTAAAACATATTTTTGTCCGTTATTCTTGCCAAAAGTCCGCCGCGGCTTCAGGCGCAAAAGCCTTACTCGTTGCCCCATCCTCTCAGACGGATTTACAGTCCCAAAGTCTACATCTGTTTCCTCGTTGACGTCCGTTTTATTCGAGAAGGTGAACACACATGTAAAGTCCAGTTCGTCTAAAGCGCATTGTTTGATCAACGCATTAGGTAAAATCCACTGAGTCCCCAACTGCAGTTCACCTATGAACGCGGTGGCTTAATGGGAAGCAACAGTGTCTGAGGCCGCTTGACGCTTTCACGATGACACTAACGCTGCCGCGTTGATCTGGTTCGGGGCACAGATTTTGTGGCGAATGGCTTGGCGGGTCGTCAAGCGTGCAAGGACAAGGAATTGGTCGGTGTCACTCTTGTCACCAGTCTCCGCGCTCCGGTGGGACCGGCAATCCTCAGTTGGGTATGGCCGCCCAACAGTATGAGAATGTGATCAACGTGGTGCGTTGTGACCGTCATTAGAGCACCACGTTAGCGGGTGCTTCCTGGGATGTTTGAAGTAGGTGTTAGTGACAGTTGAAACGTTTGTAGTGAGCAAAAATGGTCAGTGGTCCACTACTCTGCACTGCTGTCCGAGACCATATTTTCTCAAAATATGTCTGGTTGCTGGGGTGGAGCCACTAGTGTGAGTGTTCCAGTGCCATGCACTCATCAGAAAGTCAAACTTCGAAACTCTATTTATCACCGCTTCTGATCTGTCGCAGAACTCGTTCTTCGCGGCCTCTTCGACTGCAACTGTCGGAGCACAGACCGCAACAAGGTTTAGGCGCGAAAACGAGTTAAAACTATCTAGGAGATATCGGATTTCATGAAAGCAGTGTTTGTTAGCCTTGTCGCTGACACTACCGCGACACCCTGAAGACCAGAACTGTTAGCGGGTCCACTGTGCCACAGGAAGTAACCATCGTTTGCTCAGGGAGCCTTTAAAGGTCGGGTGCCCCAATTTGTCGGCTAAAAGTGTGAGGGACGTGCAATTTAGATGCGGTAGCCATGTGGCGCTCGCGCGGTGATGGCTTGTCTCCCGGTGTTTAAGAAAGTTCTCACACTCCGGCAGGCGATTTGGGTGTAATTTTGCCTCTAAAGGCTTTCAGCTGGCATATCTGTCACCTTGAGGGCGGAGAGAACACGAAATGTGTCTCTTACGGGAGAAGCAGCATCATGAACCGTGTGCCTAAGGGAACCTGCTATCAGGAAAATGGGTAACCTGGCGGGAAGTGGCGTCCTCAGGGCCACCGGGATTTTCTTTCGCGGTAGCATCTTTAGCCCTTGCACACCCAAGTGCTAACTGTCAAGCGAAAGGAAAATTTTTGCAGGGAGGAGGTGACTGAAAGAGCCGTTTGTACCTTTTTTGGGCGGTGGCTTAACGATCCGGGGTACCCAAAGCGTCCTGGTGATCTTGCTAAGCGGTGGCCGGTGGCTCTCTGGTAGCTCGTTCGCCATTAGACAAGGGTCACTCAGAATCAGGGATTCATGCGAGCCTGCTGACTGAACGGATATCGCTGCTAGCCGTTCGATCTCAGCAGATCGCGTTCGCCTACCCATGAGTCTCCTTCCCAACTACCCCATCGCCGAATTTAGGCTTCAGTTACCCTCAAAGTGATTCAGTCGGTCTGTCGAGCGATTTGCCGGAAGGTGGCTTTGGGCGCACTCCTTGGTTTCTGGAACCCATGGGTAAGAGTCGGGCATGTGATGGAGACCAAAGAGATGGAATATTCTATAAGGGCCGCGACAGTCTACCAAATCAGAGATGCAAATCCTCCCAATTATCCCACAAAAATCGCGTACATGCGTAAAGGACCGGCTTGAAATGATGTGCCCAACACAACAACAGTTCAGTTCAGACAACCGTTACCCATGCACTGGGTGCGGTGGCCTTGACTGCCATCTCCTGACAAAAGCCTCAATCGGAAACAGTGAGAAAGGATAGGAATGGTGAAGGAGCAGCAAAAGGACTACAAACATTGGTACTAAGTCGATAATGAATGTTTGTGGATATAAGAGCACCACCGATCACGACACCTAGCCATTTCCTCTAAAGTATATAACCAAAGTGGGAGGGTCTCTTGGATCCCAACAAGGAAATCTAACACGGCCCCACATGGCCAAGTCCACCGGTTAGATTTTTCATACCTTTCTTCCATGTCATGGACTGACAACTCTTACTCATTTTCCAACTGTTGCTTGCCCCAACGAACATTGCGCGCCGAGGAATCCTGTCAGGGGCATGCGCAACGAATGTCCCAACCATCTCAACCTGGTGATCTGTAGTGCCTCGCCTAATGATTTGATCCGTGAACCCTAGACTCCGCCGAACCTCAGACTTGCTTTTGCGGTGCTCCTACTAGATTCGAACAATGCCACGAAAACATGGGTGTACAAATACCGATAACCTTCGTATATTCTCCACCCATAGTGGCCGTGTTTCTGAACCATACAGAAGCACGTGTCTGACGACCGCAGCGTACACTCGACCCTTGATAGATAAACGGAGGTCATGTCGATACCACAGATGACTCAGTTGGCAAATGCTAAACGAGCCTTCTGCATACGTAAAGACACCTCATCCGATATCGGACCGCCGAGCGAAACGCAGCTTCCCAGATAACAGAAATCATCTGTTTGGTCCATAGTTTATTCAGATACTGATAGGTTTAGTGTTGGACTAATCCAGTCTTGCGACAGCATAATGCACTTTGAAAGTGCAAAACCTGTACCAAACATTGCTATACTGTCCGTCAAGCTGTCTAGAAAAACTTGCAGCTTACCTAGATCTTCAGTTAGAACAATGTCGTCCACATATTCGAGGTCTAACACTTTTCCACAAGGGAGAAGTCAAGTACCACTAACATCACCTGAAAACGCAACAACAACAATTACGAAAACAAGAGAGGTGGAGTAGTGCATAGTAAAAAAAACAGTCATTAAATAATATAACGCCGTTTTTTCTTTTTTCACCGTACACTTCGATGTTTTCGTCTATTTGTTTGTCGGAATAAGATCCTTGTGATTACAGGATACCAGAGTTCGACAGATAGACCGCACGGCATTCGCGCCACTGACTTCTACTTTGGGTCACGTCCTTCAACGTCTCTGACCAACGACGGTTCTCGTCCGTTTGGCCCCAACCATGGAGGCGGAAAGCACCAACCGAAGCCAATGTTGATGCCAGCTTCTTCATACCTCTAAGCCTGCGTATACGTCGGAGGGGGTAAGCAAACTCGCTAAGCCACCCAACCACCATCGGTCAGTCACGCTTCCAACTGAAATAAGGCAGTGGTGTCGACCTTTGGCTTTGAACTCCTAGTAACCTCCAAAGTAAGTCTCGGGAGCCTAGTACTGATCATGTAAGACGTCAGGCTTTTTGGGTGGGATCCAGGAACCTTTCTCCCCACCGCGCACTCGGTTAGATACATTGAAGCATATGGCTAGGTATCACAATCAATGCCGCCCTTGTACTCACAAACTTTCTTTATCGTCTTTAAACTATTTGTGGTTCGCTTTCTACTCTTTTCATACTGTTTCCATCATTTTTATTGAGGCCGACGCTGAGAAATAGCAACCAAAGTCACCGCACCCAGTGCATCGTTAACGGTTGTTTGGACTGACACGACTGAACTGGAAGTCTGATATTTCCCAGTTAAGATTAAACGTGACTTTTCAAATCCAATTCACACAGTACCGAAGCACACATTCCTTGGCTTGTCGTCGTGTCATAACCAGAAAAAACCAACCGTCTAAGGTGTCAACGTTTGTTACCTCAGAAGTGAGTGGTTTGGATCCTGTCACCGCCAATCACGTTTATGGTAGGCAACGATCCTGTGTTGTCCAGCACGCTGCCACATCTGACCTGCTGCGGTTTTGTTTAGTTGTCGGTTATCTCTAATAATTAAATGAGCCTTTGGTGATGTGGGTTGTGCCCGTTTCACTGAGCTCATACGCAAGCATGGAATACAAAAGCGAAATTCAGGACTGGGGGGAGCCGAGGAAATATTGAAAAGTATTGCCACTAGATGTTCGGGTAAGCCAACATTTATTAAGAGGGTATTTCATTCCATGAGTTCTCAGCTGCTCTGGTTTTCTGGGATAGGTTGCCAATGACTTTTGTAAAATACTGAAACCATTTTTAACTAATGCATAGGTATGAGAGGAAGTGTGCCACGTAAACTGTGTACAATACAGGGAAATAAAAACCCATACTCTTTTCATCTGTAGTAACCCCGATTGTTCTGAGAAAATGACCGTTTTCTGGACATCATTTTGGATCTATTTTGTCCACGATTTTTTCTGACGTTCGACATCGACCTCATTGTGTTGTTTGGTTGCGTACGTTTTACCGGACTGACTTTTCCGAGGTTTTCGTCGAACTCATTTTGAATGACTCTCACTTTCGGTCTTTCGCGGATTATACGCGCTCGCGGTTCGTTTTTTGCACAGCCGTCGCGTTCATTTCCGTTCGGTGTATCTCTCGTATCGGTACCGCCTCGGTGACACGATATATAGAATACACCTCGCATCTTTAAACCGACTTGTTTCTTCTCTATTCGACCGATAGAGTGGATAGCTTTGGTATTTTGCTGCCAGATTGCATAGGAGACACGTTCACTGGCCGCCCTCGACCGTCTCCTATATTGGTGAGTCTGCTATACATGCGTGGCTCACGAAATTCTTCTGCTGTCGTTAGAACAATTGAAACTTCACCGATTTGTACTCACGGGTAATTGTATTAACAACAGCAATCAACCGCCCGAAGAACCTGAAAACGTTTGTCCCCTTGTGTTATTGACCAGAAATTGGTAAATGAGAATAAGAGCATAACCACGGTCAACGCGTGAGGTCAAACATGCGGTTCATCTACCAGGGGAAACAAGTTGGGAGGCGGTCCGAAGGTGTCACTCTCTGTGTAGTAGAAAAGCTGGGAAGCCTCAGGCTTTCTGGTTGATATATATCTATTTATTTATTTTTCTAGAAAATGTGCGAAAAGTGCAACAGAGTGCAACAGTTTCTGTGACTGCTAAATGGATGGAATCTCGCCCAAATACCGCAGCGAGGAAACAAGCTGTTTCGTATATCACTTTTCACACCAAACCAGCAGATTAACCCAACCGGAATTTTCTTGTGGAATACAAATAAATGAGACATAAACATGAAAGTACGAGAAAGAAGAGAATGGATGGACCGTCCAGAAGGAGCGAAACCGTCGACGTAAACGTTAGTCATTCAGTCTATCTTCACAGTGACGTTTTCTCAACCACATACTACAGCACAATGAGGCAGATACGTACGGTGTTAAGTGAGGGTTGCCCGGGGCAAAGATTACCGACAATATCGCGCAACAGAGAACAAAGAATCCAGCTTTAATGGTACTACCGTGTCCAGCAGTTGTATAGGTAGATAGGTTGATAGGTATAGGTCCAACCAACGTTAGCACAAACAACACCGAGACAAACACCGAGCAGCACTGCTTGCGACACCTAGTGAGGTCTATACATGCGTACGCAGACCTCTTTCAAATAGCGCGTATGAGGAATGACAACAGGACCCAACCGTAGACTGTTCGTCGCCGTCGTGTGGTGCCTCCCGTCAGCCGACGACGGACTCTTCAAAACACACCAGGAAGCTGACCGTCTACCTTCTGATAACTGCATTTTTCACATCATTCCTCTACAACAACCATTTAGTTCTACATAGAATGAGGCCTCGTGCAACTTCGGCCATCTGTCGCGCGGATAGTGTCTCAACAGCCTTAGTACTGATGAAACGAATTCCATGTGGAGGTTCGAAGATACACGATGCAATAACTCACTGATTCTAATTTGACCCCACTGCTCACGTTTTCCAAGTTTCGCAGAACATTCAGTCGGTGAATCCCAATGTTTCACGGCCAGGAGGCACAACTGGCTGATTTGTGATGTCTCAGGTGCGGGAATTCAGGGGCCGAGTCTATGATCTTTACTAGCTTATCATTATCACATTGTCATCGATGCGGTCTTACCCAGCACGTCATTTTGTGGAGTTCGCCGAATAGTAATCAATAAAAATAGCGTCCACGTCACCTGTAGTCACCGAGGGGCGTTAGCAAACACCTTGTCCAACTGCGGTGACCAGAGCTTCGCGGCCTGCCCCACCGAGAATACGGGTAATGAAATTCTATTCCCCAATGCTTCACATAGCCCACTGGGTACAGAGTTCATCCCTTCGTTCTTTTAAAGGAACTACCCATCGTATTTACTCACATTTGTCCGAAGAAGATTAGTACCTAATTTGATTAAATCAACCACTTGAATCAAACAACCTGTTAATTATGATAAAGGTGACGATTTCGACATTGGTAAACTATTCCTCTGAGCATGCAGGCCCACCACCGGGCAGAACGAGCCAGACAACCAATGAAACTACTGGCCTTTGATAAGTAGCCTGAGGCGTTATGCGAAAATGAAAGACCACAGAGTGAATGCAGCGGTGCAGCTTCTTGATCAGAAGGAAAAGTGCAACCGAATAGCATTGCCAAGCATAGTAGAAACTAGGTTCTATTTTTAAATTTCACAAGAGCCCACAGGACAGCACAAATACGAGTTTAGAAGCGGTCTAGCTCACCCTGACGGCGTTGTATAATGAACATTCAACCTAGGTTGCCGCAGTGACCAATGCGGCTAACGGGTCGCTTTTATCAAAACAATAAGCCGGATGGATATTCCTCAGATGCGGTCGCTTCCAGCGGACCGAGGGACGTTGCGTCTAGAACAGACACGAACGCACCGTACGGCACGTCACTGGATAGGCAGTCAAGTTGCACTTACGCAACCGAAGATAAAGCAAGCACTACCATAACACCGATCAGACGAAAACATCACTAACTGGCAACGCGTAGTTTCGAGGATTGTTTGCGACACGCTTAAAAATCATAAATAACGTGGCCGACAGACCGGTGAGTAGAAAAAAGCTCCCTCAGAAACCCCCTGGAAACTCGTGGCAGTTTATATATCATATAAAGCCAGTCCACTTTACCAAAGCCATATTGGTCATATCCGGAGAAATATCCATGCCAACTGCTCACCTGACAGAAAAGTAGAACACGATCAGGCTGATTACCACGCACGGAACTTCGAACTGTCTTCAATCGATAGAATCGGTGATGCGGCTGGGCACAACACAACAGAAAACGCCATTGGAACTGCACAACTGAGCGACCCAGCGCTACACGTCTGTAGAATAAATTATAATAATATTGGTATATTTCTCGGCCATGGTCGAGACGCACGCGTTAAAGCATGATCATGGTGTACACGTTACTCAATAAGATGAAATGTTCACATATTCTAAGTATGAAAGTCGAGAGTATTAGAGATGAAAAAACAATGACAGGAAAAGTTTGAATGGACCATTCTGATAATGGTTTGCGCGGCAGTTTTAAACCGGTTTCGAATCCGGATCAGGCAGTGGTGCGCGGTGGAGATGTTGAGAAAATCGTTAGCGCAGTGCTAAGGAGGCATTATTAACAAGAATGATGCAAGCCCAGGAAACCAGAGGCCAACTGAGGTTCTGCAGATGGAATAAATTTTGAACAAGAAAAAAAAAGGGTGGAAAATCGACGCATGCGAAGAGGATAGCGATCCATGAAGACAATGCAGACCCTGAATGACGGATTTACCGGAGTTCTGTAAACGGAATGAGATTTGAAGCAGGGGGACCTTTCGGAGAGCCTAGCCGGAGCCGCCCACTTTTGTCATGATGCAAAAGCAAGTTAAAACCTGATGAATTAATAAACGTACATTTCCTGCACTATACCGGTGCATCAATATAAAAGCATGCAATGGATCCACTCACGGCAATGATTCATAAGAACACAATCAGTGAGTGGGATTTCCCTAGGACATACCGCCTGCCTTACTGCCTAAGCCGCACTAAACATCTGTCCAATCCTAAGCTTTCACCTCCACACCGAAAGCAACCAAAAACCTCAGTTAGTTCGCTGAAAACAGATTGGTTTATCCTAGTATTTCTGAAACCAAACAATCTACTGAATAGGTTGGCGCCACCGAAATGCAGGCTACAATGAAGCCCCGGGCATTTTTGCAATTGGCCCGCGTATAACTAAATCCACCGGAATGAGGGCCCGAAGCCTGTTACGAGCGAGTAACATATCTCTCGTGGAAATGCACAGCGGCCATTCTGAGGGCCTTAACTATTTCAAAACACAACTGAAAACTGAACGTCGACTCGTGGGTGCACCGACATGAAAAGCGGAACGTCCACCCAAAACGAAATGCCTATGAGCTGAACAACCTAATCCGGCTAATATTCACAAACGTTTCGTCGAATGCTGAGGGAGGATACGGACACCACATCACCAGATTATCTATATCTACCGACAACCTGACCGCGCTGAACGACTTCCGACGAGCAGTTGCACACCGATCCTGAGGAGGTGCCGAACACAACCACGAAAAATATTCACCGTTCATTCCCAAACTGTTGAGTTAAAAATTTTGTCTTTTTCTTTACTTCCAGAACAGGCCGACAAGAAGCCGAATCCCTGGCCGACACAGCCAGCCACAGCGACCGCCACGTAGCGACCATCAAGGTGGCTGCAACGCGGCTAAACAAATGCACTAGCATTTAGTTTCTCTTGTTTTATCATACGTATAGGAACAATGTTTTTCGTCTGTTTTTATAGTGATTTTGGAAAGGATTATATTTCGACCTTGTGCGGAAAGACAACTGAAACTGTAACTAATATCTTCACAAAAACGTAACAAGGTCGTGCGCCGTCTAGAATCTCATAGCGAAATTTTTTCTGGGCTAAGTGCTGAAAAAAAGGCCTCTCCTGTTGTCGAGTGATCTGTCTTCTAGTTTACTGGCAATAAAAGATGCAAAATGAAGTCCAACTTTGTGCCCTAATCTCTCTCCCTAATTGTCTGGTCGCTTATCCTTCAGCTCACCCGCGATAACAGAGCAGGATGCTGTCAAGATTTGCATCTTCAGCCCTCTTCCGTTTTCCAGTGGACTACCTTATATCTCGGGGGCAACATTCGAGAAACAAAGCAAACACAAATTCCGCAAAAAGTTGTGCCCAAGCCTCGTACCCGTGTACTATTTCAAGACCTCGCTCATCTGTTCTTCATAACATAGGCAGATTTACTCCCCAAGCATAAATCTCACCACAACCCATTCGTTTGCATTTACTCATCATTCAACCCCTGGATGAAACCTTAAAGGCCCCGATGACACCGCTGCATGAAAAGTCATTTAGAGGGGGCAATGCGCCGGGGGGACTGGGACAAGACTGAACCGCAGGAAAAGGCTGAAAGTTGCTGGCCGATTAGTCTAAGTTTGATGCTGCTTTGGTGCTTACAGCTGATAGTTGGGGAACGTCTCCAGGCATCTAGTTCAGTGTATTCTCATGTCCAGTGTACAGCACGAGTTTGTGACTAAGCGACGCCGTCTAACGGATTTCCTACTGTTCTCTGATGAGGTAACCGGGTGCTCGGATGCTGGACAATTGTTTGACGCTCTCTACATGGACTCCAGCGAGGTGTTAAATTCAGTGGACCACAGGTTTCTGGACGTCAAGCTGCAGTCTGTAAGGATTGTTAGCAAGAAAAGATAGTGGGTAAGTAGCTTTTTAACATGGCGAACCTTCAAAATTAGGAGGTGTCTTCTTGTCTCAAAATCGGAAGGTGAAACTTACAGGGCGCCACAGGGCTTGATGTTTGGCCCTCTGCTTTTCGTTAATTTTATGAATGATCTACTGTGCGACAGTACAAACCCCATCTTTATGTTTGCCATTGACGCCACGATGGTTGGAGTAGATGTACAACGTGACTCGTGGCGCGAGTGGGGCCTTTAGCTGAACATCATCCAATGCAAGTGTCCAGCCACAGGTTTTCTTCCCGATGTAAGACGCCATAGCCACACCTGGAATTTTCGTGCAAGCCTGTGCACCGTACTACCGGATGGGTACTGTCTGTCTAGAAAAGTTATGAATATTGTCCACTAGAATAATGACAAGGCGGGGGTGACTATTTACACAGGGCACCCCCAAGCACTGGACCTTTTCTCGGGGAAAATGCTGCGAACACGCGGAGATTTGATAGAAGCCATCAGGACAATGAAGGGCCTTCGGGTATGAATCGAACGGACCCTTACTCTCGGTCCTCGGGCCGGATGCCAAAGGGGGCACGGTGATACATTGCTCCGATAGCCCCCAGTTTTATGAAAGCTGATGCACCGTAGCGGATTGCACATGGGAGGGGAGGTTCACTAAACCTAGCTAATTCGTCGGGGATTGGCCACTTCGTGCTCATCTTCATTCTTTGTCTAATTGCTTCAGTTTCCTGTCCCCTTACAAACTGTTCAAAAATTTGGTTCCTGGTCATTCAGTAAAGTCCCACTCATAAGACCAGCCTTATAAAGTGCCCAACCTAATACGGTTTTGCAAAGTCTTGATTGGTAGTTGTTCAACATTTAGATACCTTCTGTTGATCGGCCGGTCACACCCCACCTACCACTTGTTAGGCTGTACTTTTCGCGCACAGTGCAACCACTAGCTCTGCTTCCGACATAGTTCCTCGGCACAAGCCGAAGTGCGTTCTCTGTTCTTGAGCCCAGTGGGAATACATGAAGCTGCCACTCCACGGTTCTCCTCTTTGACCTCCCCGACTAATGCGACAGTAGAAGCTGGGGAATTGTGTCCTCTAAATAAGTGATACCCTTGCCCTCATCGTTTTTCAATTAGTTCCACTGAAGGGAAGCCAAGTCACAACACCGGTAGTCCTCATTCGTTTCGTCGGTCATATATTCAGCCCGACATTTGTTAGATTTTTCCATCAGGTATATGTACCCCGATTGTACGGGTTCAAATTCGTACTTTTTCGTTAAGGAACAACCATATTCTTTTCTCTCTTTGGTCGTCATTATTACAACAGTCAGTTCTCATCCTCATTTATTCTAACATTGTGCTATTTCAGGCCAAAGAGTCGAAGTGGTAACTGGTTTAGACTTTTATTCTGTGCATTGAATTTTAGAATTGCGAAGGGGTCCAAGGGAGACACTTATGCTGACACATCACATTGGGCTGGGCCCTACGAGGCTCGTTGGATAATAGTCATTCGGACAAATTAGGAGCTTTTGCCTCACACAGGCCGCAGGATGTTGAGAACAAAGCGCAAACGTTCTGCGATGGAGATTTTGCTGACCGTGGGCAGCTGGCAACTTCACTGTCCGTGGAGAAACTAAGGGCCATCGAAGTTCTTGAGAGGTCTCTGCGGTCTGAGGGGGGCATCCTAGTGTTTCTTTTCCGTTGAAGGACAATAATCTCGTGAAGCCTTTCAATCGGCCGGTGGCCCATCATCGTTTGAGGTTGCTGGGATGTGAGTTTCTCAGGGATACGGGGTTCAAAGTTAAATGTACGGCTGCGGAGCAGATGCGAGAGGGGCCAATGGCAGAAAGGCATGTGGGGCTGTATTCGCCACTCTACGCGGTGCTTAATCCTGGGAAGCACGTAAAGCTTCATTTTGTTTTCCACCTTACTGCAGTATTTCAGGGGCGATCATTAAGTGCGTGCTTACTGCAGGGCCGTAATTTAGTTCCGTGTTCGATGGGCGTGTGGTTCTGTGTGCCGATAATGAAAGTAGGCTGTGAACGAAAAATGGGCGCTATTCTAGTTAGCGGGTTGGTATGCTTAGGATGATGATCGGTTTGGTTCAATTTTCGGGGACCCTAAGCATCCCATTATTCTGTCATACTTGCGTAGAGTCACCCAGCTTATTATTAGATACTACATTGAACTTCCGTAGCATATTCAGCAGTGACTCTGGATTTTAAAGAGGAGAGCGGTTGTTCAACATGTTCCTGGAAAGTGATTGCACTGCCGCCGAATGACAACTCTTTCGCCTACATGGCAAATGGTACCTGCGCCGGGTGGACGCCCAGTGGTTGTCGGTTACTCCTTTGTGCACATGAAAGTAGGATATTTTGGACCGTTTTTGTTAAGCTTGACAGGGGTGAAGAGAAATGCAATGTCAATGTGAGAGTTGTGCACGTCGGAGATGTGTGCACCTAGTAAACGGATTATTTCTTGCATCCACTAATACGCTTCATGGCCTGAAGAGGTCAATCACATATTCCTTTTGGTGGTAGCGGAAGCATTTTTAGGGCTTTTGGTCCGAAATTCGAGGTTTCATTCCAGAACTGTCACAAGATAGAATAGAACACTTTCTATCAAATCGTGTTGTCGAGATCATTGTATTCTCATACTTCTGGCCGCGTAAGGGTTTACGGTGAACTATCCGGTCGGTTCGAAACGACCAGTGGTGTTCGACAGGGATGCCCTTTCTCTCCATTCCTTTTTAACTTCGTCATGGACGAAATAATGGAGAGTGCTTTGCAAAATCTTCAGGATGTAGGCGTCGAACTAGGAGATAGTAAAAAGCTATGTGACCTAGATTACGCAGACGACGTTGTCTGCTTGTTCGAATCCACGGAACATGCTCAGCGTGCACTAGATAATCTCGCAAGAGCTGTAGCTCCATACGGCATGCGCTTTGCACCTTCAAAGTGCAAGGTGATGTTACAAGACTGGACGTCAACAATTCCGAGCTTGATGCTCGATGGGGAGGTGCTGGCAGTTGTCGATCACTTCACCTACCTCGGTAGCTGCGTTACGACGGATGGGATCACAGTAGTAGAGGTGAGTACGCGGATATCCAAAGGCTCGAGCGGCGTACGCTGGACTGAAGCACTTGTGGCGCCGACCTTATATTTCACTTAAGTTGAAAGGTCGTGTATACTGTGCCACTGTGCGTTCAGTTTTGTTGTATGGTTGCGAAACTTGGAGTCTGCGTGCTGAAGATATTCGTCGTCTTGAGGTTTTCGACCACCGATGTTTACGTAGTATCGCTAGGATTGGGTGGAATAGCCGAGTAAGCAACGATGAGGTAAGAAAGCGAGTCTTGGGTACTAACTCAGAGAACGTTCTGTCACAGCGTATCCAACTTAGTAGACTTCGTTGGTTGGGACACGTGTTACGTATGGCAAACACACGTCTACCGTACTGTGTCCTATTCTCCGCCCCTCCCAGGGAGTGGAAGAGACCACGTGGAGGTCAACAGATGACGTGGCAGCGAGGAATGAGAAAATGTACAGCAGACTTAGGAAAAGTAGGTGCTTCCCGATTTCGTGGTTGGGGTCCAAAAGATCCGTCTACCAGTTGGCTGGAGACACTGAAGGATATGGCTGCGAACCGCGAACAGTGGAGATCGTGTTGTCACTTTCTATCGAATCAGAATGTTTGATCAGTGTACGTTTGTACAGTTAGACTGTGTATTCCGTGTGTTGGCTACTAGGGCATTCTTTTCTTTTCCCACCCATATAGGTCTACTCCCTGTCCATCTTGTATATTCATACTTTTTAATTCAGCGTGCAACATGGTGAGAAAGGCAGTGGTCAGTGGGGCTTGCCCTACTGTTTAACGCTGTACGATGATGATGATGATGTGTTGTCGAGCGGAGATCCGGGCATCCGGAAGCTGGCCACTCAGGGGCATACTGAGAATGTATGATGCGTTCCATGCGCCCTGTGTTATATTCAAATGTGCATGTTCGTTGCTTGACGGATGAAGGTATAGTGGCATTTCTCACGGAAGTAGAGAGAATCCATAGCTACCGCCCTCTCGAGGCAGTAAGAGGCGATTGCGGACATCGAAGTGCTGACCCCAAGCCCTTTCCAATACATCACAGCAAAAAAACTATGTTTTATGGTCAGGATTCCTCCCGTTTTGGGTAGAGCACAGGAAATGGGCATAGTTTTCTGCTGACTCATTTTAGAAAGGTTGGAAGACGGAGAGTGCCAGTACACATCAAGAAGGGCCAAAGTAGTTGGTGGAAAAGGAGGGTATGAAACCAGGGAAATTATTCTACTATCTGGCCAAAGTTGTCGCAGGAACGAATGGTCTTCAGGACCTGCTAGCTAAGTGCGGCATGGAAAGGATGGATCTGCAAGAAAGGTTTTGGTTCGCACTCCTCGCGGGTAGTTTTTGCCTGTAGTACGCAAGGAGTTTCCCGGAGAGTGTGTATAGTTAGTTTAGTTGCGTGTGTTGCATCTTGTCCGTCTGCGAATTTTTGTCGTGCTCCGCAGTTTACCGGTTTTTTCTGTTGTGGTCTTTAAAGTGCACATGTTTATATTCTATTTATCTGATGAGGATTTGTCTGTGCCACCGGGCCTGTTTGGTCACTTTTATCATACAGGCGGAAGTACCTACTGCGTATTAATGGCTACTCTTCTGGTGCACTCATGTAATAACTTTAATAATAGTACTGATAATAAAAGGGGTATATTTCTCGACCGTGGTAGGGGGGTTTGCATGGAAGCATGATCAGAATTTACGATATCACTCAATAAGGTCAAGAATTCACATTTTGAAGAGAGAGTCGTTCAGCACAGCAACACGAGAAAAAGGCTGGGAAGAGTTTGAATGAAGTGAAGTGCCAACGAAATACACGGTAAATACGTCGAAAGGGAGGAAAGCGCTCCCCAGTGATACTGTTTTAGGAACCCGGGACGCGCTGCAGCCTGAATGACGGTGTTCTTTCCACACCCAACCAGGCAACTGATTCGAATTTTCTTTGGTCCACAAAATATACGTGTTTATATTTACGTCAGCAAATGAACAGGTTGTGCATATACACATATATACAAATAATGTGAAGTATATTTATGAGTATGTCTGAGTAAATATGTATATATATACATATATAAACATGTACATGTATATGGATATGTATCTATAAAAGCATATACATGATTGTGTGCATGGATCTGCTGCTGTGGCTGATAAATTAGGAAACAAGCGTATTTTTGCTCAAAGTTATACTTGTACTGTGCACTTTGTCCACACAACATAGCTGCACCTCCCTGCCTGAACTTATTATTCGAGCCAATTTCCTCAGCGGCGGTGCTAGTTCCATAAACACGGAGTGCCCCAAACTATTTAAGGCCACTGCAATATTCTTCCTCAAGTCCTGACCTGCTGAAATATTTTCACTTGCATCAATTCTGTCCGACCTTTCTACGACTGCTGCCTCCACTGGCACAGAAAACGCAGGAGTGCATAGGCTACTGACCTCCGTTGCCCGACGTCCAACGGGTAGCCTAACTAAGTCGTACCTAATAACGGTGGCAACAGCAACAATATGATGGCGCGGTAACAACCCTTGCTTTGAAAAAAGAACAACTGCAGTTTGGATTTATTCCCATGGTTATCATAACTGCACGGGCCCGTCGACACTGAACACTCCATTGATTACGCTGTGGGCCAAAATCTCGCAGGGCATGTCTGCAGGTGTGCTTTTCTGTGGCTTTGCGGGCAAAGCCAGAAAGCCGTCCCAGGTAGCTGGAGTATACCTGCATCCGACCTGTTGACTTTAAAGAGCCTACTCACTCTCCTAATCATTATATGCCCGGTTTCTTTCAGCTCTCCGGGCCGCTTTAGAATCCGGGTGAAGACGTCTACCAGGGAGGCCCTGGAAGATAATCCTGCCTTCAAATATCCAGTCTCATCTTCAATCATATTAGTGGTGGAAGTTCGGAGTACGGTTGCCCACTTAACGCTATAAGCAGCCCACATTGCTCTACAAGGCAGCGACGTCTAACTTAGATATGCAAACGCCGAAGGGCTGCGGCTGGCGATTGTAACACTGAAATTATCGAAATGCACCTTTGTAGACGCGTGAGCCATATCTCGCATCCACTGATGGACGCGCCGTTTGTCGTTTATAGTCACGCCGCTCAGCTGAAAGCAGTTTTTCTCCAAATCACGAAGCAAGTGGAACTAGCAAAACAGTATCCCAGATTCCGGGTGTGATGCCCAAAATACGGAATACTATGCAAGGCTATCGTCTACAATGACGCCTTTCGCCCTAACGGTCAATGGAAGCTGCTCCTTTATTTCCTTGATGGCACGATGGTAACTGAAGCTTCTCTCATTTGGAAGAACGGCGTAGAAAGAAGACAAACCTAATTTGCTCTCATCTATCAACATGACATGCCACATTGAGTACCCTCCACGGTTTGAGTGATGCGTTGCATCAGCCAGCGACGCCTCACGATATCTAGCCACCAACGGTTTAACTGAATGAGGCAAGTAAAAAATGAACCTCACCATCCCGTCCTCTGGCACGATACGAAAAGTTCCCCTGCGTGCCGCCATTTCCTTTATCTTCAATGTACCCGGTCACGTATCTAGATGCATTTGTCCAGTCCCTAAAGCGTGGACATCTCTCACCGCAAACAACCTGTTGAAATTATTCTGAGCGTAGGTACAGACTTCGCTTGCATTATAAAAGTTGCCGTCGTTCTGGGAACCTGCGTTTCCCGATCTGCCGTGGGTCTCACTCCTAGCGTACATCTTGTGATTGAATAAATGGGAACCGTGGTCACTCCGCAGATAAAACGACCGGTCGTGGAAAATCCCCGTGAAACGTTTCCAGTTCCGTGTTTTTCTTAACATCACTCACTTGCTTACACCATTGACGTGCCTTTACGCACTGTTTGTTTTTATGGACCAATTGTTGTTTGTTCGCGCCGAGAGCGCTACTTTGTCACATCCTTGTTCTGGACCTGTGTGACGCACGTGCTCCTTGCTCACATGCCGCAATTCGGCCCCTCGTTTGTTGAGTCCTTGTGATCTCATTATTGGGGTTTGTATCTTTTTGGCGTCATTGTTCATTCAATAATCTAGTATCGCAGAACATCACGGGTAATCGCCTTTTGATTTCGGGATCCGTTGTGAATTTGGCTACGCATTGCTCAAACATGTGTTTCAGTACTCAGTAGATCAATTTGGAATGAGAAAAACACGCAGAATGCCAAGAAAAGAATCGAAGACATCGGAATCTGGAGAGGAAGTATTGTGGCAAGTTACTGGGGAGGTTTTGGGTACCTCTAATTCTTTAGTTAATGTTAGACCGCCTAATCCTGTCAGTGCCAGTTCATGTGCTACCGAGGGCAAAATGGGTTATAAGGACGTCTATCTATATAGGCTGAGGATATTAGACCCAGAACAACAACTATTATCGACTAGAAAACAGGCCCAGGAAGCAGAAAAGAACTGCAGACAGAAAGAGCGTGAGAATGAGACCAACGGCTACGACACTTTCGATATATCAGAGCACAATAACAGGAAACCCCACGCAGGTCGCCGACTATTAAACACCGAAGATCGATTTGTCAAGAGCAGAACTGACGGTTTTCGACGGGCGAGGTGAACACTGCTGCGAGTTCGTCAGGCAGTTCGAAACGTTCGTCGAAAATAAGATAACCGACCCCAGGCAAAGACTTTTCTGTCTTACTCACTACGGTCGAGGCCGAGCGAGGGAAGCTATCGATGGGTGTACCATGCATGACCCGGAACAAGGCTACACCCGGGCAAGAAGATTTTGAGGGACCTGTTTGGCCAACTTTTCATAGTAACCCGTAACCTAATAGAGGGGGTGATGGTAGGGGCAAAGAGAACCGAGGGCGATGTCTACACAATGGCCGACCTGGTGATTAAGATGCAGAGCTGCTGAACAGCCCTAGACATCTTAGGTTACAGGACTGACCTAGATGCAATGCACACTTTGGAAGGCACAGTCCGTCACCTCTCTCCCGAACTACAAGGTCGGTGGGCGGAAGAAGCTGAATGGATAAGCCGAAGCGAGAGAGAGGCTAACTTCAAAGACCCGACCAAATGCTTGGACAGGCAAACCAAGGTAGTCTACAGCAGATTTGGCCGACTTATCCGGGACAGCAACCGAGCAAACAAGTCTAGTACTAGTCAGGTTCAAACCACTGCTCGGGAACAGCCGAAATATCAGACTTGGACCAATGCATACACCATTTCACGCGACGCCACGGCGCAACCAAGTTGCAGGTCCTGTGATGCTAGCTATGGGCTACTACCATGCCCCAAGTTCGTCGACGCCACAACAGACGAACGATGGAGAATGGCGAGGATGAGAGGAGCGTGCCCTATTTGTCTCAAAACCACTCACCGGGAGGCAGCTTGTAGGACAAGGAACTGATGTGGTCACGGAAGCTGCATGGGCAGACACCATCGATTGTTGCACCAGGCGAGATAACATTTACCCGAGGTAAGCAACAAGCCCAGTGTGATTTGTTCAACCTCGCGGTCTGCCAGTAAACCAGTACGTTAGGAGTAGCTGCCGTGGAAGTAGTGATCCCAAATATGGTGGTCAAAGCGTTGGTTTTCGTCGACAGTGGATCTGACGCTACCTTAGTGAAAGAGCGGTTTGCTAACAAACACCGGCTCGCTAAAGGTGCGACGTCGTTAGCTGTGAGCACGGTGGGAGGAACACAAGTAATGACTGCCGGGCGGTTGAGGTTGCAACTCATCTCTCCAGACACTAACGAGGAAATTTAACTAACGGAGGCATTCACGTTAGCGGATCTCCCCATGCGAGCACCAAGTTCGGTCAACGCAATCTTGACTAGGTGGCCCCACCTGCAGGAAATAGCCGTTGTAAACTGGGAAGACGACGAAGTGGATCTCCTCATTGGCTGCGACGTTCTAGAGGCACATTGAGTACTTGACCAGAGAGTGGGCTACCGCCAAGTACCTTATGCCCTACGCAGGGCTCTGGGATGGATGTTATGCGGTCCAGTAGGGGAACATGGTTCAGTGAATTATTTATCCGCCGAAACGGAGTGCACAGAGCATCACCCGCAGGGCTGTATGAAAAGGAGTTTTATGACATCGGAGATGGAAGACCATCGTTGTTTCAAGAGGATCGCTTCGCTTTACAAACGGTGGTGCAATGCACAAGAGGTCTTATAAAACAGTTCGAGGTCCCCCTCCCATGACGCACATCTGCCGAGTCGTGGATTTATTACAGAAACTATGTTCCTCAACAACTACCACGACTGAAGGAACGCTTCGTTCGGGACCAGGATCTGTGGGAACGATATGCAGAATCAATGAAGCGAAACGAAGCTCTCGGCTACGTTGAAAAGGTGCCTGCCAACACCGACGGCCGAAAGGGGCTCTGGTTTCTATCTCACCATCAGGTTATCAACCCCAAGAAACCCAGAATCTGCGGGTGGTTTTCGACTGTGCAGCCAAGTTTCAGGGCAAGTCGTTAAACGATCGCCTACTACAAGGACCTGACTGGACCACGCCACTAATCGAAGCTTTGTGCCGTTTCAGAGTTAGTAGAGTAGCCTTGTCGTTATAGAAGCTTTTTCCGATATGTTATGATACATGCGATTCCATTGTACATCCAGACACATACACACATACCCGATGAACCCCATGTCCCGCAGCCCCCATCAGACATGTGATGGTTTACGCAATTCGTTTTTGTTGACGTTATTGAAATGTCTTTTGCATATGTGGAAGTAGCGGCGACTACATCATACTCACACACGCAAGCATACACAGCCAGGGCAGGACGGCCCTTCCAAGGACAGCATCTATGTCTCCCCTTCACGCCCGCCATCTGTCAGTTGTTCTCGTGGGAGATGTAGAATAGCCTCGCGTCTACGTGGCCAACGGATTAGGTGCGACCATGAGTAAAATGGTGACGACAAGCATTAGGCACGCGCACTGACAGCAGGACCTAGGTAGGTAGGAAGGAGCGATACCTTTATACCAAACCTTTGACTGTGCTAAGGATTCGGAAGGATTTTCGTGGGCGGTGCAACGACCGATCGTGGAAAATCCCCGTGAAACGTTTCCAGTTCCGTGTTTTTCTTAACATCACTCACTTGCTTACACCATTGACGTGCCTTTACGCACTGTTTGTTTTTATGGACCAATTGTTGTTTGTTCGCGCCGAGAGCGCTACTTTGTCACATCCTTGTTCTGGACCTGTGTGACGCACGTGCTCCTTGCTCACATGCCGCAATTCGGCCCCTCGTTTGTTGAGTCCTTGTGATCTCATTATTGGGGTTTGTATCTTTTTGGCGTCATTGTTCATTCAATAATCTAGTATCGCAGAACATCACGGGTAATCGCCTTTTGATTTCGGGATCCGTTGTGAATTTGGCTACGCATTGCTCAAACATGTGTTTCAGTACTCAGTAGATCAATTTGGAATGAGAAAAACACGCAGAATGCCAAGAAAAGAATCGAAGACATCGGAATCTGGAGAGGAAGTATTGTGGCAAGTTACTGGGGAGGTTTTGGGTACCTCTAATTCTTTAGTTAATGTTAGACCGCCTAATCCTGTCAGTGCCAGTTCATGTGCTACCGAGGGCAAAATGGGTTATAAGGACGTCTATCTATATAGGCTGAGGATATTAGACCCAGAACAACAACTATTATCGACTAGAAAACAGGCCCAGGAAGCAGAAAAGAACTGCAGACAGAAAGAGCGTGAGAATGAGACCAACGGCTACGACACTTTCGATATATCAGAGCACAATAACAGGAAACCCCACGCAGGTCGCCGACTATTAAACACCGAAGATCGATTTGTCAAGAGCAGAACTGACGGTTTTCGACGGGCGAGGTGAACACTGCTGCGAGTTCGTCAGGCAGTTCGAAACGTTCGTCGAAAATAAGATAACCGACCCCAGGCAAAGACTTTTCTGTCTTACTCACTACGGTCGAGGCCGAGCGAGGGAAGCTATCGATGGGTGTACCATGCATGACCCGGAACAAGGCTACAACCGGGCAAGAAGATTTTGAGGGACCTGTTTGGCCAACTTTTCATAGTAACCCGTAACCTAATAGAGGGGGTGATGGTAGGGGCAAAGAGAACCGAGGGCGATGTCTACACAATGGCCGACCTGGTGATTAAGATGCAGAGCTGCTGAACAGCCCTAGACATCTTAGGTTACAGGACTGACCTAGATGCAATGCACACTTTGGAAGGCACAGTCCGTCACCTCTCTCCCGAACTACAAGGTCGGTGGGCGGAAGAAGCTGAATGGATAAGCCGAAGCGAGAGAGAGGCTAACTTCAAAGACCCGACCAAATGCTTGGACAGGCAAACCAAGGTAGTCTACAGCAGATTTGGCCGACTTATCCGGGACAGCAACCGAGCAAAGAAGTCTAGTACTAGTCAGGTTCAAACCACTGCTCGGGAACAGCCGAAATATCAGACTTGGACCAATGCATACACCATTTCACGCGACGCCACGGCGCAACCAAGTTGCAGGTCCTGTGATGCTAGCTATGGGCTACTACCATGCCCCAAGTTCGTCGACGCCACAACAGACGAACGATGGAGAATGGCGAGGATGAGAGGAGCGTGCCCTATTTGTCTCAAAACCACTCACCGGGAGGCAGCTTGTAGGACAAGGAACTGATGTGGTCACGGAAGCTGCATGGGCAGACACCATCGATTGTTGCACCAGGCGAGATAACATTTACCCGAGGTAAGCAACAAGCCCAGTGTGATTTGTTCAACCTCGCGGTCTGCCAGTAAACCAGTACGTTAGGAGTAGCTGCCGTGGAAGTAGTGATCCCAAATATGGTGGTCAAAGCGTTGGTTTTCGTCGACAGTGGATCTGACGCTACCTTAGTGAAAGAGCGGTTTGCTAACAAACACCGGCTCGCTAAAGGTGCGACGTCGTTAGCTGTGAGCACGGTGGGAGGAACACAAGTAATGACTGCCGGGCGGTTGAGGTTGCAACTCATCTCTCCAGACACTAACGAGGAAATTTAACTAACGGAGGCATTCACGTTAGCGGATCTCCCCATGCGAGCACCAAGTTCGGTCAACGCAATCTTGACTAGGTGGCCCCACCTGCAGGAAATAGCCGTTGTAAACTGGGAAGACGACGAAGTGGATCTCCTCATTGGCTGCGACGTTCTAGAGGCACATTGAGTACTTGACCAGAGAGTGGGCTACCGCCAAGTACCTTATGCCCTACGCAGGGCTCTGGGATGGATGTTATGCGGTCCAGTAGGGGAACATGGTTCAGTGAATTATTTATCCGCCGAAACGGAGTGCACAGAGCATCACCCGCAGGGCTGTATGAAAAGGAGTTTTATGACATCGGAGATGGAAGACCATCGTTGTTTCAAGAGGATCGCTTCGCTTTACAAACGGTGGTGCAATGCACAAGAGGTCTTATAAAACAGTTCGAGGTCCCCCTCCCATGACGCACATCTGCCGAGTCGTGGATTTATTACAGAAACTATGTTCCTCAACAACTACCACGACTGAAGGAACGCTTCGTTCGGGACCAGGATCTGTGGGAACGATATGCAGAATCAATGAAGCGAAACGAAGCTCTCGGCTACGTTGAAAAGGTGCCTGCCAACACCGACGGCCGAAAGGGGCTCTGGTTTCTATCTCACCATCAGGTTATCAACCCCAAGAAACCCAGAATCTGCGGGTGGTTTTCGACTGTGCAGCCAAGTTTCAGGGCAAGTCGTTAAACGATCGCCTACTACAAGGACCTGACTGGACCACGCCACTAATCGAAGTTTTGTGCCGTTTCAGAGTTAGTAGAGTAGCCTTGTCGTTATAGAAGCTTTTTCCGATATGTTATGATACATGCGATTCCATTGTACATCCAGACACATACACACATACCCGATGAACCCCATGTCCCGCAGCCCCCATCAGACATGTGATGGTTTACGCAATTCGTTTTTGTTGACGTTATTGAAATGTCTTTTGCATATGTGGAAGTAGCGGCGACTACATCATACTCACACACGCAAGCATACACAGCCAGGGCAGGACGGCCCTTCCAAGGACAGCATCTATGTCTCCCCTTCACGCCCGCCATCTGTCAGTTGTTCTCGTGGGAGATGTAGAATAGCCTCGCGTCTACGTGGCCAACGGATTAGGTGCGACCATGAGTAAAATGGTGACGACAAGCATTAGGCACGCGCACTGACAGCAGGACCTAGGTAGGTAGGAAGGAGCGATACCTTTATACCAAACCTTTGACTGTGCTAAGGATTCGGAAGGATTTTCGTGGGCGGTGCAACGACCGATCGTGGAAAATCCCCGTGAAACGTTTCCAGTTCCGTGTTTTTCTTAACATCACTCACTTGCTTACACCATTGACGTGCCTTTACGCACTGTTTGTTTTTATGGACCAATTGTTGTTTGTTCGCGCCGAGAGCGCTACTTTGTCACATCCTTGTTCTGGACCTGTGTGACGCACGTGCTCCTTGCTCACATGCCGCAATTCGGCCCCTCGTTTGTTGAGTCCTTGTGATCTCATTATTGGGGTTTGTATCTTTTTGGCGTCATTGTTCATTCAATAATCTAGTATCGCAGAACATCACGGGTAATCGCCTTTCGATTTCGGGATCCGTTGTAAACTTGGCTACGCATTGCCCAAACGTGTGTAACAGCAGGCTCTTGTGCACCAACTAGTATTGAGTTCCAACAGCACAGACCAAAACAAATGCAGGACATTCCTAATGATGACATGCGGGGAATTGTTAAATGTCAACCCTACAATAATCAACTTGTGGCAGCCTTTTGAAGCCTCCCGTTGTGAACGCAATGATACTTTACACGATACTAGGGAACCGACTTTGGAATGACACGGATGCTTGTGCAATCACTCTGAACCACTTTCACTATCATAAGCATAAAAGAGTCAAAGTTTCTCTCTGAAAAACCGGAAAATCATTGTCAAATTCTGCAAAAAAACTCTGTACTTATGAAGAACCAAACGGGAAAATGTTTCCAAATCACCGACCACAGTGGCCCTCGCAGCATTGGCAGCCTTCGCGGTCAACGACGGTGACAACCTTGATCGCAAGGCTTATATACCCTTGTGCCGCGCCCTGAAACAATAGTCGCACAATAACATTTCACGTCTATCTCATCTTTCTACGGGTTCCAGATCATTTGTTCCACCCGTTTCACATATAGCGGTACCATAGTTTCAGTCCGGCTATATCTAAGCCCGTATGTTCTGACACTATCAACCGCGGGAGTAGTGGGGAATCTGCCGGATGTAAGAACGCTGAGATGAACATTATCCTAGGATGCAGAAAATACAATACTGGTAAGGATAATGTAGAAAATTGGTCATTGGTGCATACTGGAGTCCACTTAAACAGGCCATTGGGAATGAGGCAAGGAGACGTGTAAGAATTTCCCGGAGGCAATCATAGGAATACCAACTTTCACGGATTTGTGGGTATGAAAATGAATAGTGCCTCCTGAAAAGGTGAGGTGACTTCCATGAGAAGTAGCAAGCATCATCCGATGTTAGGGATTCGCAAGCGGTGGAAGAAAGATGGAATTCCGCGGAGGAACAATCAGCAAGAGGAATACCGTATCCAAGAGGAACAGAATAAAGCAAGAAAAAAGAGTGAAAACTTCGCAATGGGCCAGGTTATGCTGGTAAAATGACAAACACACTACTTTGTTCAGTTTTCTGTACCTTTTCTTTGTCTGTATTGAGCGTTCTGAGCAAGGTTTGGCCGCGACGTTTGCTCGCTTTTTGTCATGAGAAGGAGGGCACCACCAAATTTGGACCGTTCGTTATTTATTAGGAGCCCTTGCATTGTGGTTTAAATGGCTTCAACATCGGGAGGGTCTTGTAGTAAGAAGTTCCCACTAGGCCTCTGCGGGGCACATGCTGCAACATCAGGACTTCGTGTGGGTGGAACCTCATAGCCAGATTGTATTCACAGAAGACAGCCTTGAGTGCGGTTGTGGACTGGCGGAGAAGATAGGCTGTCTGCGCGATTTATTACAGCCAAGTGACACGATGACCCGGTGGTTCTGAAGTTGGAAAGGGGAGAGTTGCAGTCTGGGAGTTGATCCAGCTGAGAGTTAGCGTGATAAAAATAACAGATATATGTACGGGGTTGGAAATGAGGCACGATGGTCTAAGTGACATGAGAGGTCATGGGTATGATAATAATAATAATAATAATAATAATAATAATAATAATAATAATAATAATAATAATAATAATAATAATAATAATAATGGTTTATTTCTGAGACGCCCGAGGCGTGCCAGGTGCATGATCAACTGTTCACAAGTGGTGGAATGCACAGACAAAACCCTTGAAAATATAGAAGTTTACTCGACAGAATTTGAATAAAAGAGGCTTGGAAGGGGGAGTACGTGGGACGAAAGCATGGCAAATGTATGCACACCAAAGAAAAAGTGCTGAGTTTAAATGGACCAATGGGGGGATTCAAATGGACGCCCGGTCAGGTGGGGGGTTCTGTTGGGATAGCTTTCTGCGGTCCAACGGCGCGTTATTTGAAATTTTGCGGTCAGTTTAGGAGGGTGCGCGATAGCTGATACGCATGTTGGTGAATCGTACAGCTAAATGCGCAATGGTACAGCTCGTGCTGGTCAATTCACAAACTGGACATTATTTCGAGTATGCACTGACCATTTCATACGTGCATAGAAGCATTGGTAAGACTACTTAGACACTCCCCAAACCTATTTGGGTCAGTGAAGACGGATATTTTTACGATGCTGTTCGGTGAGTAAAATGCATTCAAGCTGCTCTACTTAAATTTGTTGTCTGCAGACTAATTTAGACGCCGCGGAGATCGTATTTGAACTACGCCTTCTTGCAGCCTACTGGTGATCGCTGTTGTCTATGGTCTAAACGCCCGTTGAATGCTACAAAACGTTCCTTTTACCGAAAGTCAGGTGTTGGTGGCATCTCTGGTGGAACCTATTTTTCGTAACTTATACTCAAGTCACTGAAATCTGGTTCAAAATTACAGCAGCCTAATCCTTCAAGAAGACACACAGAGGGCTTTTACTACCTAATCATTGCTTAGCAATGGGAACGTTAGTGCGGCCATTCTGACCGTTTCCCCCGGTCCCTGACTGTTCGTTATGAATCTCTTCATGCTGAACAATCCGCTTCGCCCTTTTTGAGCATAATTCCCGACGGTTAAAGGGGTTCCTACCCCCACTTTTCTACGAGCCACCGACCTTTTGCGGAGTAACTGCCAGCAGGACCAGCCACGATGGTCTGCGGAGGCTAAGACGGCAAAACTGTTTATATACCAGATATTGGTAAATTGAAAAAATTATGCAACAAAATTGAGGACATCATTTTTATTTTCCGCATATAGAACTTCATCACACTCAACCAATTTCTCCAGTTTTCTTGCTTTAAGATGGTCCGACGAACATTAAAGTTGGACAATAAGACACTATCGTCCGGCTGGTCAGTATAGAGACATCTGAAAGCTCACTGATATACATGAGAAAGGCTAGAGATCGGCATAAGAAATTGTAGTGGCGGGAGACGATGGAGAAAAAATGGGATTCACTGCAGTAAGTTAGATAGCAACGAAGCATTAGTACTCTGCAATAGATGGTTGGCTAACAGGGCACAAAACGCATTGTAAAACAAGGAGCAAGCAAAGTAAGACGTAAAAGGGTAGATCAGGTAAAAATGCTAGTTCATAAGAGCTGAACACAGTAGATGTTAGACACAGTTGTAGAAGGAATGGATGCATATCATGGCGGTTAGCGGGATGAAAGCAAGAGAGATGGCCTGTGAGGAACTGCAGGATACAGAGCGAATGCATATACACATATGTGCACATGTTTACATATATATACATATGTATACATATGTACATATAAGAGAAGCCGGAGCGATAACAATTGAGTGCTAGAAAGAAATTAACAGTTCTTAGGAGGGGCAGGTTTGGTTAGGTCGAATGTTTGTAGAGTTAACTTTGGAATATCGTGGTGAATTATCTTCATGACAGGTGAACTCGGCTGGCCAGCAAAGAGAGTGGAGAATGCGAAAGCACGAAAAAAACGACGACTGAGGAGCAGTTCAAAAAAAGGGCGATGAAGGAAAGTATCGAAGAGAGCAGGTAAGAATGGATTTAATAATCTGATTGATGTAGGTGAGACATGTGGTGTCGGTCAAGAATGGGTGAAGCAATGTTAAATGGGCTCACATTATTCAGCAGGAAGATGGTGGCGGTGGAGACGGCTAAGCAACGCAGAGCAATTGTGAATACAAAGTGGAGAAAGTCGTCTGGGAGGTGAAACTGTCCGTGGTGCAAGATGCAGCAGCTGTGAAGGCAAACAGGGTGGCAGAGGAATGAGCAAAAGGGGCCATGGAGGGTAATAGCAGATAAAACGGACTGGAGCTGTGAATGAGAACCATGACGAAACAGTGATTTTGCATTAGGTGGCAAGTGAAAAAGCAGAACGGTCCGAAAGGCAGGCATAAAATGCCTGTGGCAAACAACAGACGAGACTGGAAATGGGAGAACGGGCCGAAAAAGACAGGTGAGACATAACCAGCAAGATCGTCTCATTGCAGGTGGAACACGAAAAAGGCAGAGGGGAGAGAAGCACAAGGACAGGTAAACTGGTGGACGAACATTACGCATGGACAACGGATGCGCGTCGGAGTCAGGGACATGGAAATTGGGAGCTGCGTGCATGTAGGCGATTGTACAAGTAGATGCAACTGGACGATACTGATCGAAGCCCTGGCAAGTGGAAGGATCAGCAGAGGAATCGCGAAGCCAGGCAAGGAAAATAGATTGATAGTGACTGGATAATAAATGTGGCTGTGAGAGATGCAGAGTTTGGGAAGGCAGTTCTAGTATGAGAATTGGTCATGAGTGCGGGTGGGGCTGGTGTATAATGGTATTAGGCAAAGGAAGGGAGTACGAAAGAGGGTTTGACAGAACGGTAGGCAGTGGGGCGTAAGAATGCGACCAATGAGCTTTATAGCCCCAGGATGGTACCAAAATGAATAGATACTACAAGCCGGCGACGCCAACATGGGTGAAGAAATAAAATATTGGCAGTCATCTGCAGAGTTAAGTGAGCAGGACGACAGTGACGTGCAATGAGAGGTAACACAGTGAGAGTCAATAGGAGCAAGGACATAATGGGTAGGTGTGCATACCATAGAAAAACGAAAAAATGGTTGTGATAAAAGTGATGACAAAACTGATAGGTCGGCGCGCGGTGGCGAGCAGGGATGGTTGGAGCATGCGGTCTTCAGCTGACAGTATTAGAGCGTGCGATCCGCAACCGGTGCAAGTGGGTGCGACTTGCCGTGCGCTAGACACCCAACCTGAAAAACACTTCGAAGTGAACACAGGAGTAAGATACACCAGCCTAATTGAGCTCTCACATTGTTGCAGACGATCTGCATGCCTGATGGGCGCCGGTCAAAGCAGTGGATCTGACAGGGCCTAGCACCGTTGGGAATGACACCAGTGTTCATTGATGGTTATGCATGTGGGGCGTAGTTTAACTATGAAATTATGAGATATAAGTTCCACGATCGGATAACCAGGTTGCGAGGGGTTCCAGAGAATGGAGCCAGCCGTTAGTAGTCGACCAAACAGCGACGTTATCCAGGCGCGTGTGCCAAAGTTGAGGGTGAAATTCACGTAAGGAGAGAAATGGAAAAGGAGAGCAGATGAAAAAAGAGCAGTCAGGGTGTGCCCCTGCTGTGGATCAACGGTTAATGGAGGCACATAAAACCAGCAAAGGACAAGGCATAAGAGTGACAGAGACTGCGGGAGAAGGTGGAAGCTAGGTGGAGGAAAATTGTAGCATTTCAGTCGCGTTGATTCATTACGGTAATGGCCACAGCTAGTCAAACGTCGAGAACTCAGTCAAATAGACGAAATTGGCTGTCGTCGATTGTGTCCTCAGTTGAAGGGAGCAGGGTCGGCGAAGGAGTTGGTCTTAGAAGTCGAGGCCCCTCTCGTATGCTATATCTTCTGCCATGCTCATATTAGATAACTGGAGTGCGCGGGTGAAGCTGAGACATAGGACGAGTGCCGACAGAAATTGGGACTTGGTTTGTGAAGCTCGAAGGGTGATGGGCAACTTGTTCCAGACTTTGGAGCGGACAAGAAGGAAAAAACGTGACCGTATGGCCGATTTAGCTATAATAGAAGGGACAGTAAAAGGCCTGTGCCGAAGTGAGTAAGAAGTTTCACGGGAGAAGGTTACTGGGTTAAAGGAAAAAGACCGGTTAAGGAGCAGGTTATACAAGAAGACAGTTTAGTCCTAAGCGGCGGAGCCAGAGTGGGTCAAAATTCCGATTTTTGCATCGTTCTCTATAGTTTAAGGACGTGGGCCAACCGAGTAGTTGTTTGGTGAAACGCCTTTGTATGCTTTCAATCGCAACTCCGTCGAATTTCGTCATGTTAGAAAATATTATTGGACAGCATTCAAGCAAAGGCCTGATGTGGGATATGTAGATGCTGATGATACTGTACCGGAGACTAAAGGAGCGGAAGAGAAGGACCACACTTCTTCTAGCCTTGGCCGCTTGGGTGGCGGCGTGCTGAGGAAAGTTGAGGGAGCAGGAATAGTTGAGGACCAAATCGCGGATGGTAGGTCGACTGGCTATTTGGGACCCACCAAGAGTTAGGGATCCAGGGGGAAGTTGGATCTTGTAGGTTAGGACCTCGCACTTGTCAGTGGAAAAGCTCATCATCCAGGGGTGACACCAGCGGTCAAGTGCAGAAAGGTCAGCGGAAATGTTGCAAAGAGTAGGGGTAGTATCATTAGAATCGAAAGAGTAGACTATTTTTATATCGTCTGCAAACAAGAATGGCGTGCCATGGTGCACTAGATCCAACGCGCCAATAATGTACATCAGAAATAGGAGGGGGCCCAATACGCTGCCCTGTATAAAGCCAATTGTAACAGGTTTCGAATTAGAAATATGTCCACTGGTGAGGACCGCTTGTGAACGGTGAGCGAGATAAGACTTCAGCCAAGGGAGCAGCGGATCAGCAATGCCGAATGAACGCAATTTGGAGATAAGATGGGAGTGTGGAACACGATCGAAAGCCTTCGACAGATCCAGGTAGACAATCACTAACGCCCGCCCGCTATCAACAGCCTTAGTGACTAGGTTGAGGAAGCCGAACTGTGATGTGGTGCATAATCCCGATTTGAGAAACCCCTTGCTGCCTATCGCTAAGAAGGTTTGAAGCGAGAAGATGGGTAGTATTGCCATCTTTGATTAATGTTTCCATTATTCTGAAAATGATGGGGTATGGTTGATGGGACGGTAATTAGCGAGACCGTGGGCAGGTCCATTTTCGTGTCGTGGAATGATGACTGAGCGCTTTCAGTTCGACGGTACCAAACTAAATTTGAGTGAAAAGGTGAATAGGTTTAGTAATAAAAGCAGAAGGTCCGATCCACCGTTAATGATTGCAGCTGGGGGCAACCCGTCTAGTCCAGGATGGGCAGATGCTTTACATCTTGAAATGAGCATATAAATAAAATTTACTTCAAATGTTGGGGCAGAAAGAGAAGAGCTGCTAATGACCAGAGGATTTGGGGGGGAAGGGGATATATCTGAGGCGGTGGCCATGGAATTGGCGAAGTAATGGTTGAAGGCCTCAGCGATATCGGAAGGGGAGGTGGCCGAAGTTTTGTTCGGTAACACAACGCACTGGATCGTAGTATCTGTTGCCGAATACCTAGATTTGTGTAGGAGTGAGAGTGTCAATGCTCTATTGGGGAGCCTTAGGCCTTTGGCTTCTTCGTAGCGCAGCTGTTTTTCCTTAAGGTCCCGGATAACATCAGTAAGAGGTGTTAGTCTCATGAGAACAGAGAAGTCGTGGTTTTGGAGGTAAAGTCTTCGCAACTAAAGGTATCATCGTTGGAGGGAGGCTAGTTTGGACTTCCTAAGAAAGGGGTTTTGGGATACCGGGCCAAGTTTCAAGGAGCAGTTTCCCGTGTTAAGATAAAAGTGATCGGCCGCCTGTTGGGGGTCAGCAGTTAGAAAAATCTGCTCCAATCTTGGTTACGGATGTTATCGGCCAGAGGGTTCCAATTTAGTCGGAGGGAGTTTTTGACTGGGGTCAGATAGCCTGATGGATAAGGATGGAATGAAAGGTTACCGGCAGCTATCTTATGGTATCTACCCGGAAATTTATTCAGAACGGAAACCGAAACTTTGAAAACGCTGTGAGTGAATATAAGGTCTAGGATGCTGGCGTTTCTAGTAGGGGTTTTACCGTGTTTCACCCAGCCCCCAGTGTGAGCATGGGAGACAAAGTCTATTTAGTTGGAAGGTGCTGTGAGGTTTCTCCAGGATATTTCAGACCAGTTAAAATCACCGGCCATGATTTTCGCTGCCGAAGTTAGTAGTGGAAGGTAATCAAAAACTTCGATTAGAGGAGTTAAGTCTACAATAGTAGAGGAGGGCGGGCGATAGACACAACCAATAGGCATGACTACATTTGAGAACCGAATTTTGAGCCACAGGGAATCCGGAATTGATTCGAGTGTGGCATGTCTAACGGGGATTACTGAAAAGGCGTGCTGTACGTTCACTAGGCACCCACCTCCGCGTCTGTCAATCCTATTCACTCTGAAAACCTTGCACCCCTCAAGCAATTTCGCCTGTTGGGGTGTTTTCGTTTGGCCAGGTTTTAGTAATAAAGATGATGTCAGGACTGGATTTTATGACATGGTGTTCTAATTGATAAAGTTTGTTTAATATGGATTGCGAGTTAAATAAGATGTATGATAACCCACTCATGTGGATGTGAGTGTCTGGGTTAGGTAACGTAGGGGAGCTGTTGTTCAGGGAAAGTGCACGGTGAGGGGCGTGAGTTGGAGCCATTACCGAAGAGGAGGAAAAGTGAGCGTTGGATGCCTCCGCGATGGCTTCGGAAGAATCAGCCGCGGACGAACCGGAAGTAATCAATTTTGGGTTGTTACAAGTTGAAAGAGAAGACCTTTGACGAAGTAGTCCTGATACTTGTCCCGGTTAGTTGGGATCGTTCGATGCTCCAGCGCAGCGACGGGATACGGGGTTATGGAAGATATTGGCTTTCCCACGTGACAACCTTGCTATTGGTTGGTGTTGTGTGGTAGGAGCAGGCCCCAAAGGATGGGGACTAGGACAGTGCGGGGTCGCTTTGCCTCCTATTGATGCGGCTAGCCCGGGTGGCGAAGAATAATATTCGGCGGTTGGTGAAGGGGGGTATATGGAGGCTATTTTTGAAGGTGTTGGTAATACGCGATGTTGCGTAGTTGGCCTGCGGAGCTCGGTGTGCTACCAAAGATATGAACGACTGGCAAGCTGCTGGTATTAAAAAGTGGTTCATAACGGCTAGAAGAGAGGAGAGATTGTGGGATTGTATCGTACAGGGTGGGGAAAAATTACTCGAAGGGGATTTGTGGAAGTGTCCTGCGCGTAAAACGACTGGGGTGGGATAGGCACTGGTGGAGCAAAACGAAAAGTTTGGTATGGTAGGGGGACTAACGGGCTGAACGCTGGGGGCACGGAAAAGTTAGGAAATGATGAGCTAGGAAGATGCAGCTTTGAATAATAGCTGTGAGGTGGTTTGCGAACATCGTCCGTATAAATGCGTGCAGGGCTTCGATTTCGCCGGGAGTAATAACAGTTTGAGAAACTATCTATTTTAGGAACAGATATTGTAGGTCCTGGCGTAAGTGACATCTTTCTAGGGTATCTGTTCGCTTCTAATCTTTCCAGGACCTTCGGGGTGTAGCCTGATGATATAAGGCGGTCTTTGCCTAGTGAACTGAACGTTGAGGCCTTCAGAAGGGATGGAGTGCGGGTTGCCGAATTCTGGATTTGCAGCCATGTGTTACCGCTGGTATCGACACTCTGCATTGAAGGCCGAGTGTAGGTCGCTGCCAACTTTCGGCCCATGGATGATAAGTCAGATTTCAGCGGTGAGTTCGTGCCCTTAGGTAGGCTACTTCTTGGCAGTTTGTTTGCGGCAGCTTGCCTTGAAGGCTGACGGGTTTGATTCGAACGAGAATGACCTGGCAATGATATGTTGCGGTCCGGCGGATGGGTTTTAGTCGTGGCTATATGGAGTGAGGAAGAACGACCATAGGTTGATTTATGTGTCGCCTTGGGAGAGTGATGCACAGTTGTTAGGTCAGAAAGGCTACGCAATTTAGGTAGCTGTTTCTGATGCACAGAGTTAAGCTGTCTGGCAGGACTCGGTGGATTCGAGTCCCAGGCATCTGCGACACTATTGACGAGCCTAGAGCGCTTGGAGACGGGCGGATTTGGAGGAGGTCCAGGCATTGCCTCAAGGTCTAAATCAGACAGTTGTTGGTTGATAAACGTTGGTTGCATAGAGTAGGTTGGGAGGATGACTGGATTAGGCGTCTTTTGGGCGGATTCCTGCCTTGGATGTTTGCGAGAGTTCAACGTTTTCAACACCTTTCGTTTCAATGGCGTTTCGTCAGATGTTATTCGAATGTTTTTGTGTGGTAAGTTGTCAGCTATAAAGCTTTGATTGAAAATAGACTCGCTGGCTGTCACTGAGCCCAAAATTTGGAAAAGCAGAGGGCCTTGGTCTCGTAGTGTTTGGTTCCGTATTCTGCTGCTGCGACTCATCACCCGTTCCATGTTAATCGCCATTAGCAAAGAACTGCCGACTGTGTTGAGTGCGGCCCTATTGGGAATGTTTAATACAATGGCGTGGTTTGAGTTTCGTATTCGTTATGAAACCTCTGAAGATATGGTGTCAGTGAAGTTACACGTGACAACTAAGGTACAGTCCGTAGTTACCATTGAGGCCTCGAGGGGTTGAGCCAGTGGTGTCAGAATTCTGGTGGCTCTGTCAAGAGCTTCAAGTCGCGAGTGAGCTAATGTGTTGTAAGAGGCTGTCAATCTTGTTATTTGCGTCATCGTGGATGTTCTCTAATGAGACCGAGCATGGCGTAGTGATTGGAAGACGTGCAGCTACGCGTGGCAGAATGTTACTGGCCGGTGTGCTTCTTATGGATTTGCGCATGTGACTGAAGGCTTCGGACAATCAACTAGTTTTGTTGATAATTCAGCGACTGCAAAAAGCCTAGATGTGGAACGGAGCTGAAGTTCTATAAGAAGTCACATAGGATGTTTGCAAACAGGGTTGACCACGTGGTTTCACCGTATGGACGAAGGGGGGTTAGAAATTTAGCCAAGGAGGGAACGATAACTGAAAGTGTTTAGTTGGCAAACAATCGCTAAGTATTTCATAGATGAGCTCACAAGAGGTGACTTGTGATAGATATAGATCTGGATTTCCCAGTAAAGGGTTGTGTTGATTTTTCGCGGTAAAAAGTTAAGGACCCACGGTGGTGTGCCGCAGTTATTGCCAAGACAATTTGACGCTTCAGAGTAAATAAGTATTACAACTGGGTGCTACATGGGAGGAGGCCTAAACGGCGGGAAAAAGAAAAGGTTTCGTATGCATAGAATAAATGCTACATATTTTTATGTGTGTCTGAGTATATATGTATACATGCATGTATATATATAAGCGTGTACATGTATATGAAAATATATTCATATAAGCATATATATGGGTATGTGCATGTATACACATATATATATACATCTGTATATATAATTAAACGCTTATATGTGTGGTCACGTAAGTGTATATATGTGTTGTGTCCACAATTCGGTTAAAGAAGAAAGGCTCACGTGCATGGATAAAAGTATATTCCAGCAGCAACGTACAGCAAGCGCCAGTACAAGCAAGCACGCGAGAACGCAAACTAGTCTGCGAGAGCGTGAGTCAGTCATCCATATAATCGGGAGTGTAAGACAACGGTACAATCGAACCACGTCGTGCAAGGTCGCGCAACACGTGATACAGTCTGACTGGCCAATGCTGTCCGGGACGAGGCACGGCAAGCGTCAGCTGTGTACGTGCGTGTGTGTGCGTGCAAGACCGTCTGTCTGAGCACATGCCTGTTCAGGCCGAACACAACAATATGTATAGAAGGATATATAGGTATATACGTGTAACAGTCATATGTATAAACATACGCTCGTATTCATGTACATAAACACATATATACCGATATAAATTAATACACGTCTAAGCATACAAAGATGTGTATACATACATATATATGTATATATATATATACATTTGTACACAGATATATATATACATAAACGTTTGTATACAGATATGTATATATATATGTATATATATATATGTATGTGTAAATATATATATATGTATATCTATATATATATATATATATATATATATATATATGTAAACACATACTTGTATGCTTAGACCTGTATTAATTTATATCGGTATATATGTGTTTATGTACATGAATACGAGCGTATGTTTATACATACGACTGTTACACGTATAAATCTATATATCCTTCTATACATATTGTTGTGTTCGGCCTGAACAGGCATGTGCTCAGACAGACGGTCTTGCACGCACACACACGCACGTACACAGCTGACGCTTGCCGTGCCTCGTCCCGGACAGCATTGGCCAATCAGATTGTATCACGTGTTGCGCGACCTTGCACGACGTGGTCCGATTGTACCGTTGTCTTACACTCCCGATTGTATGGATGACTGATTCACGCTCTCGCAGACTAGTTTGCGTTTTCGCGTGCTTGCTTGTACTGGCGCTTGCTGTACGTTGCTGCTGGAATATACTTTTATCCATGCACGTGAGCCTTTCTTCCTCACCCGAATTGTGAACACAACACATACACACTTACGTGACCACACACATAAGCATATAATTATGCATACAGATGTATATATATATCTGTATACAAGTGTATGTATATATATATCTCTATACAAATATATATATATATACACATATATTTGTGTATCACACGGAGATTGTTCCGTGAATCCAATCGAACCGTCGCTGGTAGTAGCTGAATGGGCTGTAATGAAGCTCTTGAGGTCGAGTATCACTTTTATGACATTCATGCGTACGTCAATCGAAAACAGTCACTGCTGCTGGAGTTAACGCTGAACGGGTGAGCCACCCACAGTCACTGGTCGATGGGAAGGGTGAATGAACCGAAAGTTCCGAGGGGTGCCAAAAGACAATGGAAACGCGGGGAATAGAAGAGGCAAGTTTTTGTTTAATTATCTGGCCTAGGAGAGGGTCGTGAGTTGAGCCGAAAACCAACTGGACAGTTCCAGCCGGAAAACGTTTGTGCTCGGCACATCTGAGGTGATTTAAGGAATGGTGGATTCCTCAAGACTCGACCGGAGGATTATCATCTCTCCGCTCTCTTGGAGGTTTCGAACTGCGAAAAAGCGACTTGGAGAGCTTGAATTATGTGCCATTTAGGTGGCTGCGGCAGCCAGTTTGCTTAGATGAGGTTCTCTGCGTCTTGAAAGCGGTCACCCTGACAGTGCGCCCACCGGGTGCATTTGCAGCGTTGAACCCAACTGGTAGTTTCATCAAGGTACCTGAAAAGTCTTCCATGTGACAGATGCCGCAAATGTCTTGTCGTATCGGTGAGCTTGCTACATTGACTTGTTTCCTTTTCTCACGTAGTCGATATTGCGCCGGCTTTATTGTGTTGGGCTCTCGGACCTGTAGAAACCGCAGTGGGTCATACACGATTTGCAAACCTGCATCGTCGGTACTTCTAAGCATCAGGGTAGACTTGCTTTTTGAAGCGGGTGGGAGTGCCGTGGATTGTGATGTATTCGAAATAAGTTCAACTGGTCGTTTGCGGGGCAAAATTTTCCTGGATCTGCTGATGTTGCTGATAAATTGGGAAACAAGCGTATTTTTGCTCAAAGTTATACTTGTACTGTGCACTTTGTCCACACAACATAGCTGCACCTCCCTGCCTGAACTTATTATTCGAGCCAATTTCCTCAGCGGCGGTGCTAGTTCCATAAACACGGAGTGCCCCAAACTATTTAAGGCCACTGCAATATTCTTCCTCAAGTCCTGACCTGCTGAAATATTTTCACTTGCATCAATTCTGTCCGACCTTTCTACGACTGCTGCCTCCACTGGCACAGAAAACGCAGGAGTGCATAGGCTACTGACCTCCGTTGCCCGACGTCCAACGGGTAGCCTAACTAAGTCGTACCTAATAACGGTGGCAACAGCAACAATATGATGGCGCGGTAACAACCCTTGCTTTGAAAAAAGAACAACTGCAGTTTGGATTTATTCCCATGGTTATCATAACTGCACGGGCCCGTCGACACTGAACACTCCATTGATTACGCTGTGGGCCAAAATCTTGCAGGACATGTCTGCAGGTGTGCTTTTCTGTGGCTTTGCGGGCAAAGCCAGAAAGCCGTCCCAGGTAGCTGGAGTATATCTGCATCCGACCTGTTGACTTTAAAGAGCCTACTCACTCTCCCAATCATTATATGCCCGGTTTCTTTCAGCTCTCCGGGCCGCTTTAGGATCCGGGTGAAGACGTCTACCAGAGAGGCCCTGGAAGATAATCCTGCCTTCAAATATCCAGTCTCATCTTCAATCATATTAGTGGTGGAAGTCCGGAGTACGGTTGCCCACTTAACGCTATAAGCAGCCCACATTGCTCTACAAGGCAGCGACGTCTAACTTAGATATGCAAACGCCGAAGGGCTGCGGCTGGCGACTGTAACATTGAAATTATCGAAATGCACCTTTGTAGACGCGTGAGCCATGTCTCGCATCCACTGATGGACGCGCCGTTTGTCGTTTATAGTCACGCCGCTCAGCTGAAAGCAGTGTTTCTTCAAATCACGAAGCAAGTGGAACTAGCAAAACAGTATCCCAGATTCCGGGTGTGATGCCCAAAATACGGAATACTATGCAAGGCTATCGTCTACAATGACGCCTTTCGCCCTAACGGTCAATGGAAGCTGCTCCTTTATTTCCTTGATGGCACGATGGTAACTGAAGCTTCTCTCATTTGGAAGAACGGCGTAGAAAGAAGACAAACCTAATTTGCTCTCATCTATCAACATGACATGCCACATTGAGTACCCTCCACGGTTTGAGTGATGCGTTGCATCAGCCAGCGACGCCTCACGATATCTAGCCACCAACGGTTTAACTGAATGAGGCAAGTAAAAAATGAACCTCACCATCCCGTCCTCTGGCACGATACGAAAAGTTCCCCTGCGTGCCGCCATTTCCTTTATCTTCAATGTACCCGGTCACGTATCTAGATGCATTTGTCCAGTCCCTAAAGCGTGGACATCTCTCACCGCAAACAACCTGTTGAAATTATTCTGAGCGTACGTATAGACTTCGCTTGCATTATAAAAGTTGCCGTCGTTCTGGGAACCTGCGTTTCCCGATCTGCCGTGGGTCTCACTCCTAGCGTACATCTTGTGATTGAATGAATGGGAACCGTGGTCATTCTGAAGGCACTTGTGTACCAACTAGTATTGAGTTCCAACAGCACAGACCAAAACAAATGCAGGGCATTCCTAATGACGACATGCGGGGAATTGTTAAATGTCAACCCTACAATAATCAACTTGTGGCAGCCTTTTGAAGCCTCCCGTTGTGAACGCAATGATACTTTACACGATACTAGGGAACCGACTTTGGAATGACACGGATGCTTGTGCAATCACTCTGAACCACTTTCACTATCATAAGCATAAAAAAGTCAAAGTTTCTCTCTGAAAAACCGGAAAATCATTGTCAAATTCTGCAAAAAAACTCTGTACTTATGAAGAACCAAACGGGAAAATGTTTCCAAATCACCGACCACAGTGGCCCTCGCAGCATTGGCAGCCTTCGCGGTCAACGACGGTGACAACCTTGATCGCAAGGCTTATATACCCTTGTGCCGCGCCCTGAAACAATAGTCGCACAATAACATTTCACGTCTATCTCATCTTTCTACGGGTTCCAGATCATTTGTTCCACCCGTTTCACATATAGCGGTACCATAGTTTCAGTCCGGCTATATCTAAGCCCGTATGTTCTGACACTATCAACCGCGGGAGTAGTGGGGAATCTGCCGGATGTAAGAACGCTGAGATGAACATTATCCTAGGATGCAGAAAATACAATACTGGTAAGGATAATGTAGGAAATTGGTCATTGGTGCATACTGGAGTCCACTTAAACAGGCCATTGGGAATGAGGCAAGGAGACGTGTAAGAATTTCCCGGAGGCAATCATGGGAATACCAACTTTCACGGATTTGTGGGTATGAAAATGAATAGTGCCTCCTGAAAAGGTGAGGTGACTTCCATGAGAAGTAGCAAGCATCATCCGATGTTAGGGATTCGCAAGCGGTGGAAGAAAGATGGAATTCCGCGGAGGAACAATCAGCAAGAGGAATACCGTATCCAAGAGGAACAGAATAAAGCAAGAAAAAAGAGTGAAAACTTCGCAATGGGCCAGGTTATGCTGGTAAAATGACAAACACACTACTTTGTTCAGTTTTCTGTACCTTTTCTTTGTCTGTATTGAGCGTTCTGAGCAAGGTTTGGCCGCGACGTTTGCTCGCTTTTTGTCATGAGAAGGAGGGCACCACCAAATTTGGACCGTTCGTTATTTATTAGGAGCCCTTGCATTGTGGTTTAAATGGCTTCAACATCGGGAGGGTCTTGTAGTAAGAAGTTCCCACTAGGCCTCTGCGGGGCACATGCTGCAACATCAGGACTTCGTGTGGGTGGAACCTCATAGCCAGATTGTATTCACAGAAGACAGCCTTGAGTGCGGTTGTGGACTGGCGGAGAAGATAGGCTGTCTGCGCGATTTATTACAGCCAAGTGACACGATGACCCGGTGGTTCTGAAGTTGGAAAGGGGAGAGTTGCAGTCTGGGAGTTGATCCAGCTGAGAGTTAGCGTGATAAAAATAACAGATATATGTACGGGGTTGGAAATGAGGCACGATGGTCTTAGTGACATGAGAAGTCATGGATATGGTAGGTCTGTTCGTGGGGACTAACTACGCTCGGACTATTAGGCCTGGTTACTGAACACCAATCCGGCAGTGTAAAGGGGACCCTTGTCTCTCAGGGTTGATGAGGTCGTGGAATGCACTGAGGCTATTGGGTCAGGGGCTACGTGGGGAAGCAGGTGGGAAACATTGAGAAAGTAAGTGGCAATTTTGTGTAAAAGATCTTGAGGGCATGTTACATATCCCACCGTGGGGTATTTACAGTTCTCGACGAAGCAGCTGGGAGAACCTCAAGAACTTAAAAGGCAATTTTTTATGATAGGCTTGTAGGGTACGTGACATATACCATCGTGAGGTAAATACAGGTCTAATGCCGTAGGTTAGCTTTAGGTCCTGGTGTACGGAAGGTTACTGCTAGGTCGTCTTTCAGCTGGAAAGTGGGTTGGGTGCTAGAACATAGGAAACGCGGCTTTCTAACGAAAAGGAGGAACAATAGATAAGTATGAGCGAAAAATACGGGCAGTTTTTCCTACTCTGTTCTATATATATGTTTGCATATACATTCATATTTACATATACATATATATTTAGTAACGTGATGGGGCCTGTCTGTCTTCTGATGTATCGGCTTGTCATCCAGGGCAGTGGAATAAGAGTCAGAGCCGTGGTGGTTTTGCAGCTGACGTCAACAGACATTGCGAGCTTGCATGGGAGGGTACGGGGTGGTCGAAACTTTTGGGCGGGAGGTAGATAAGCGTACGTGGAGAGCCCAGTTCGCCATTATCCCTGTCATTCTCGTGGACAAGAACCAGGATTATGTCCAGCGGACGAGCGTGGCGTGGGGCTTCCCCTCTCGCAGAGTCAAGTCTGAGTTGATAACAGACATACCCGTGATTGGGGGTGTCTCATTTCCCTCACCACCCGATATTAGTAATATTTGGAGATCAAATCGATCCTACTAGGTCTTTCCCGTTTTCCACTTTTTCTTCTCTAGTTTTTTCTGTTTCCTAAAAGAGGGAGCAGTTTAGCCCCCATAGGAACTTTTCATGGCCACTCCACCCCACCATAATTTTACGCTTGTTTATCATTTTTTCGCAACTGATGGGGGTGATCTGTTTTCCCCCAAGTCCGGACTTAGCTGTAGTGTAGGTGCTGTTGACGTCAGGGGTTTCATTCGCATGGGCTAGGAAAATACAGTGCGGCTATGCAAACGCACGGAGTAGGACAACGAGAGTTTGTAAAGCATAAGCCTGCGTATGTGTATCAGTCTCGTACAGCGCCCAACCGTACCTAAGACTACCAGAGGCTGTCCTAGTGTGATAAGGGTTGGCTGCGCTATTGAGGAATGTTTTTGCGCACACGGAGAGAGGATATCAGTCGAAAATAACTGATGGATTCAGAAATCATGGCAACACCGACTATAAGTCATGCCGGGAGGTGTAAGACGGGAAAACAGACCGACAGGAGCTACTGGAAGGTCGGCTTATGAAATAAGATATGTCAGAGCGGAATAAATAAGGAAGGTGAATTGCACCTGGACAGGAAGGCTGAGGAGAGTGGGAGCCAGAATAAATGAAAGATTCGGAGAATCAAGAAGTGAACTAGTGAGCGACGGAACTTAATGTCCCAAGATCCAGCACCACTGATTTATTTGGTGCAAGGGGTAAACGTTAAGGGCTGAGAGCCTTTTGCTAAAGGAAAGTTATTTTATACGGCTGCCCCAGTACTGCAAAGCGAGAGAGACCCTAATTGCCTAGGCGTAGTTGTGAAGACCGACTGACCAATTAGATAAAGCTGGGTTGTGTGGGGGCTAGGTATGAGTAGGCGAAGGTGGGTGTTGTTTGGAGTCGCAAAAGCCGGCAGACGTCTGACTAGTTACAGTTACAAACGTCAACATGCTGTATCCTACTTCAATGTTTTCGAAGACCAGCCGGAGGGACTGGAGAGAACGGAAGCGGAGACTGAACCCAGGGTCCTAAATCTCGATGCCTTCTTCAAAAGCTCCATCCTCAGATATGCTGGTGTTATTCAAAGAAGACAGATGACTGACGGCAATCTGTGATTTTAGGGTGAAGCTGAACTGGGCTATTGATGCACATTTGCGAATATTCAGCGGTAACCTATTCCAAAGCCTCGAGTACTTGACAAGAGAGAAATTGAATCTTATTGCAAGCCTCCACTATGAAATAATTGCTAATTGATAATGGTATATTTCTTGACCTTGGCTAAGACACAAGCACAAGACAAGATCAGAGAATACGGTGGTACATAACAACTTGGGGTAAGCACAGTTTTGAAACTCAAGAACCACACAGTAGCAGAAACGAAACGGTAAAGCTGAGCGGTGCTTGGGTGATCTAAATCGGAGCTGGTCAACGCGGGGATAGCAAACCAGTTTTCATTTCGGGGCGGGCATCGTGGATAGCTGGACGGAAGTGTGAGTGCAGATATAAGCGATACTGGAAAATGTTAAAAAGCGCATCTATCTCAAGGACCATTAAAGCAGCAGGTCTGGGACAGCACATCATGGACAGAGAGTTGAGGCAGGAGTAATATACAATGTGCATTACAGGTGCCGAAAACTAGCTGCTACGGGTAGGGGCGTCCAGCGTAAGATGCGAGGGTGTGCCAACTGAATATTTGGACGATCGCTAACGGGTAACCGGGCGATACAGCTACCAAAAGACACGGTGAAGGTGAGGTCCGCATAGGGTCATCACCGTTCAGTCGAAGATGCCAGCGAAATATAGAAGATTGATCCAACACTGGGTAACTAATAGTGCTGAGAGCCTGTGAAGTAAATTCAAGTGAGTCATATGTGATAACAAGACAGACCCTTTGTATAGGTGATTTCAGTGTCTTATGGAAATTCACATGAAGTCAAGATGCTTCACTAGGAATACAGTGTAAGTGCGAACAGCATGAAGGGTGTACGGACTCAGGACGGACCTTCAAAGAGGAGCCGTCGAAGAACCAGACTACTGGAGACAAATGCTACTGATGCGGCCTAGCAGAAGTTGGGAGAGTGTCAAGATAATATTGTATGTATACATGATAAAAGAATTACTAACCATATTCTGGTTGACTACAGATGGATGGTATTTCTTTTCATAAAGGCCTTGGTCGCAGGCGACGGCAGGTATAATGGTGAGGGCATCGGGCAAAAAGGAGTCGGGTCCATGAACTGGGAAGAGTAGGTTGGGACTCAGCGGCAAGGGCTAGATTTCGGTCATTGATTTTGTGCTGCCAAGCAGTATGAATTGAAATGTTTGTATGGAGTAAGGGCAATAGAAGTTGAGCAGGTGTGGGGTGGGGACTGGTGTCAGGAATCCATTCTGCCGTCCGGTGAGACGTTCGCGGGGAACTGTTTCTTCCGTTATAGGATCATGATCACTGGTTAGCTATGTACGGAGCCCTATGTAGCGTCAGAGGGCGTGAGTAAAGGTTTAAACCATTGTCAATCCGATTGACCAAATCGTGTAGTTTGTTCGGTAATCCAGGAGTAATGTCGAGTTGGCTGATGGCTATCCAAGTAACCAGTGCGATCTGACAGAGGTCAGGAGAGCGGCAGTCTGGTGAGTGTTCCAGCTGTGGTTAACGGTTATGGTTTTAATAGAAACCAGACGGTGAACACTTTGTTATCTGACGGCCAGTCGGCCGATCTATGGGGGATCAGAGAACGGAGGCTGGCACCTTTGAAGAATGGTTGAGTGATAAAAGATATATATATAGTGAGATATCAAGTGCAGACTTAGCCGGAGTGCAAAATAATTTAGTTGATAGGAGGTGGATGAGGAGAGGGGGCCAATTTGGGAGCCAGGAACAAAACAATAAGTATGGGCTGGATCAGGAAAAGGAACGAGAAAAAGGAAGACAGAGGTCTGGTCGTTGCACCAGCTGTGGGCGAGGGTGGCGAACAGTAACAGGAAAAGAAGATGCCCGGAGTTGAATTGAGGCTTTTCCATGTGAGTGGTAAAGTGCGGGTATTCAGCGGGGTCATGATAAATGAAAAGTATACTGATTCCGGTGCATTGGGGCCTTGACTTACCATGAGCAGGTCAGTGATTCTCGGCTATTAAAGAATAGAAACCTGCATGGTAAGACTCGAGTATACGAGAAAAGTTCAAGAAAAGTAAGATGAGACAGCTGATTTCCAGCCTGAGACAGGAGAATTAGGAAAGGATGAGCAACTATCACAAAAGGACAACACGGTTTCAAGGAAGCTAGTGTGAGCAGGCATTTTGATTGGGTAATTGGGTCTACAACGTAGCAGGCAAATTACCTCTGGCTTTGGACGTCACTATTAGTGCGTGGGCTTGAGAAGAACGTAGAAAAAGTGAAGTTGTGGATGGTAAACTATAGAAGTGCGATGACTGCGTTCCTCCTCAGACTGAAGTCCCTATGGAGTAGAGGGCAAGGCGGAGTAAAAAAAAACCGTACAGAATAGGTAGAAGCGAAAGCAGAGCGACGAAGAAATCCATATAGAAAACACAAATTAAGCCTAACATGTCTAAGTCATAAGGGGCCGAGTTCTAGTGGGGTGCTTCGCTTTTTATAGCTCAGTTGGGAAGAGTATCCCATTAGGTTTCTGGTAAACGTACATTGGGCTTTCTCAGGGCGTATCCTATCCAATTTAGACATTCCGGAGGAAGTTACAGGGCAGTATTCAAGATGGGGTCTTGCACGGGATTGGTATGTCAGGAGAATATTACGTTTCATTTTGAATGATCTGAGAATAAATAATAGATTATTTCGGATAACCCCGAAGCATGCTGAAATGCAAGATCTAACGGTACAGTTGAAAGCTAAATCGGAGTTTCGGGAGGATTGTACAATTTTGTGCACGCGATTGGATGTAAGAGAAAGCATTTAAGTCAATTCTAGCGGCAGCACGCGACAAATTTAAACTCAGGGTTGGGTGGTTGACCCGGTCGAATCCAGGTGGAGTGGACTGGAATAGTACAGATACACACAAATCCTACGGAAGGAAGACTGTCCTGCCGGAGGACCAGACTGGGTTGTCGGATACTTGGTTACCGTGAAAGAGAGAAATTCTCAGAGAAAAAGTAATCGAGCAATAACATCCTGCAATGTATGAGAGGGGTTAGGATGTGAAATTGGACTATAAAGAGAGGTGGTTTTACGGATATAGAACAAAAACAATCAGTCAAGGATTACAGTTTCAACGTTCAGTGAACTTGTGTCGGTTCATCCAGTCATATAACAGACGGACAGCACACCTGGACTGTGGTTGACACAGCGATGGTAAAATAAGTGGCCGGGTAGAAACAAGTAGACTTCGAGGGGATTGTTTGTCTTCAGGAGAAAGGAATATAAAGCATCAAAATTAGAATTGGAACTGGTGATAAATCGATGTACGGTGCATAGCCACGATAGTGGTAGAAACTCAGCTTGCAAGAGAGATGGTCAATTGAATTACAGGTAAATATTTTCATACTGATGTTCCGTAGTAAAAGAGTACACTTGGTGAAAACAATGTATAAAGGATCTGAAGTGTCTGAGACGATCTATCGGAATAAAGCACCGGATAGGAAATACACAGAAATACCGATGAATAGATCTGCAAAGTTCGGCAGCTGGACAGGGGCGGAGTGTATGATAGGCTGAATGGACTGTACACCCGGACTGTGGTTGTCAAAGTGATGGTAAAAGAGGTCGGATAGAATCATGTAGACTATAAGCAGATTGCTTGATTTCTGAAGAAAGGAATATAATGCATCAGTACTAGAATAAAAACTGACGATAAATCAATGTATGGTTTGTAATTACAATGGTAGCAAAAACATTTGGCTGGAAAAAATGATGGAGACTGGTAGAAGACTATCAGTTTATGTTCTTCATAAAAGATGAACCACTTGATGATGACAGAACAGAACTCTGCGGTGAAAGAGCTTATTAGGTGTGCATATGTGGGACATGATACCTTAATAATGAGGATATTGCATTGCAACAGCCCAAAGTGAGCCAACGGCGGAACTGACAGAAAAGGCAAACAATCAAAGAATCATGGAGTATTGGGAATCTCTAGCGATATATTTCGCAGTGACAAATACGGTTTGAAGATCGTGGTACGGATGTGAATGGCATCAGTAGATGTGCCAGTTTTTGGATATGTCTGTGAAAGTAGCAAAAAGAAGTAAGTTTTACCTTGGGGAATGGTCAAGTTTGTGAATGGGACTGGTGGAGGGTTTAGCATAAAACTGCGGGGAAGTGAACCGTGAACAACGGGCCAAGAATGTTGACTGGTTCTTACTTATACGATAATCATGCACCAAGGAAAGCGAATTTTGCCAGGAGTAAAAAAGGGTAAGTTGTGATGGCGTATTTGGGAGCGAGCACGATGAAAATTTGACGCTGGCTGAAGGAGACGACAGCATACTTGCAGCCCTTTGAGTATATAAAAGGTACATATGTCACGCAATTACTTGCGAGTAGTGTGGGATTGTTTAATTTTCGTTTGATTGACTGTCCTTTTGGACTCCACGTTTCACGCGCAAACCTCAGGTCATCCGACCAACCTGCACTCTAACACCTGAGCTCTAACAAGAGCGAAACTCGAGTCTGGTGCTTCCGAGTGCAGGTTGGTCGGATGACCTGAGGTTTGCGCGTGAAACGTGGAGTCCAAAAGGACAGTCAATCAAACGAAAATATATAAAAGGTGTTTTATTTCGTTATTCCGCAACCCGCAATAGGTCTATTTCCATATGGTCCTGGCCCTCTGGAATGAAACATGTTCCGAAAACTGCAGATTCTTGGTGTATCGAAGCCCAAAGACCCTAACTGATGAGCTTGGAGCTATGGAAACTTGATTAAATGCCAGCTTCGCAGGCCGGACTTGACACCCATAGGTTGTGTGGAAGCTTTTAGGAGTCGAGAAGTTCATCCGCCATGCAGTGCACCACCGAGCAAGTTTCTCAAGGTCCTTATCTATGTAAGGCACTGTTACGCTTAGATCTCGATGATGGAAATCGCAAACAGTTTTGATATCATCGATGAAAAGTAGAAAGGTCCTGTGCTGCAAAACCGGAAAAAGGTCGTCAATATACAGTAAAAAAGAGTAGCGGACCAAGTGCGCTTTGTTTATAACTCCACTAGTGACAGGCCCCGGTTGCGATAGGTGACCATTAGCACATTCAACCTGGGTGCGGTCCGACAGGCAAAACTTGATCTACAAGGAAAGCGGGCCATGAATACCGTAGGCTCGGGGCTTTGTTAGCTACCGGGACTGAGGAACTCGGTCGAATGCCTTGGGCATATCTGGGTAAATGATAATCATAGATTTGCCGCTGTCAGCAGCCGTGGTCGGCAGGTTGAAGCAATCGAATTGACACGTGGTACAAGAAAGTGATTTTAAGAGGCCATGTTGCCCGCTATGAATGAGGTTATGGGACAAGAAAAAATCGGGCATCCGCTGCTTAATCAAGCTTTCCATTATCCTGACAGCTGGAGAGGTTTGTTTTTTGGGACTTTAATTTGAAGGATCACGCACTGGATCTTTTTTGTAGATAGGGATAATGGTTACGGATGGATGGTTGGGATGGAAAAATTGCGTGTTAAAGTGATAAGTTGTAAAGATTCGTAAGGATAACAGAGATATCGGTTCCTCCAAGATGAAAGAGAGATTGGGGATGCCGTCGTAGCCAGGGCGGGAAGGGGACTAACCCGCAGCAGTAGATTGGCCGTATCGTTCAAACTGAATTCAAGGTCGGACAGAACCTGATCGGTGATGAGAGGTACACGGGCGGAGTTGAAGTAGCGTCTGTAGTCTTGGGTTCTGAGAAGAAGGTACTAACTGGCTCCGCAATTTCGACCGCAAATTGAATTTGCATGATGCCTCCCGACATTGAACAGGGTATCCTTGAACAATCTTAGATTTCTGCTCTTTAAAAGTCGGGCCAGTCGGTAAGGTCCACTGAGGGAGTTTAGGGCCGAAAGCTCCTGCTTTTTCAGCTATTCATTGGTCCGGAGACTGATGGTTATTGACAGACAGTGCATTTGCAGCAATATGGGGAAACCTCTGGTTTTATTATAGCCTTGTAAGATAATAGCTGCTAGATTGAGAACGGTTGGTCCCCATAGTGGTAACTGCTGACGGGCAACTATGGGGCTTATCGTAGAGCATGTCAGTGGCAAGCTGAGGGTCGTGCTGCGGGAAATAATCGTCCCAGTTGAAAGAGCGAAGCACGGGCTCAAGTTTTATCTAGTTGATCGTGTGTAGGGGCTGCTGAGGTGAGCTATATAAGGGTGAATCTGCACAATATCGTTCTATGGTCACCGCCTGGGGGGAGACCCAGGGCGGTAGTCAACACATTCGATGATTAAATGGCAAATACCAGGCCAAGTAGGATGTTCCCTCTGGTAGGTGTCATTGCTTGCTGGACCGAGCGGCCTGCGCGTACGGTCGAGAAAAATTTCGTGAAGCTGTGGTGACTTCGATCGTTCCGAGAAAATGGCCGTCTTCTGGACATCATTTTGGATCTATTTTCTCCACGATATTTTCTGACTTTTGACATCGACTTCATTGGGTTGTTCGGTTGCCTACGTTTTACTGGACAGACTTTCCCTGGGGTTCCACCGACCTCGTCCTGGATCACCTTCACTTTCGGTCCCTCGCCGATTTGCTTTCTGCTAAGCCGTTGATTTCATATCCTGCTGGGGAATTATACTCCCACATAAATCAAAGCCAAAGAATTCAAATCCTCAGTCAGATTTTGCCTACCTTGTGTGGCTTTAGAGATGATTGAATAAGCAATTTGAAATCGACTAACGCGCGAGTGTACTTGTGCCTAAACTGTTTAGTTCACATTCACCGGCGCGCTATGTTGTCTTAATCATCAAGGCCACAGAAACTGTATGTAAGCAGCCGTGTTGAAATGTACAACGGCCTTTGGTCCGGCACCAAATACGCGGCTGAGCTGAAGGTCTTGTCTTTGGTGTTATTTCTTGCTTCTGTGGACTGTCCAGGGATCGAGTGCCGGTAATAGCGCGAGAACTGGGGCCATGGGATACCGACCGCTTGATACTCGTTGGAGGCTCGTAAAGTATCCTTTCGGTGTATCTCTTGTATCGGTACTGTTTCAGTGCCACGATATATGGAATACACCTTTGCATCTGTAAACTGACTTGCGCCTTCTCTATCCGCCCGACAGGGGGAATAACGTTGGTATTACGCTGTGAGAACGAATAGAAGACACGTCACTAGCCGCACTCGAGCGTCTTCTGTAAAGCTTTGGGGTAATGACGTAGTGTCCCAGCAGATATTAGGCTCGACGAAACCGCCAGCAATGAGTCATGACGAAGAGGATAATAGTGCGAAGGGGTAAAAGTCATCGAATACTTGGGCAAGGTCCGTGACGTTTGAGTAGGGTGATCGTTAAATGCGGCCAATATGGAATGGAGATTTGGCCAGAAGAACCGTTACCCATATTGAGTGCTGGATTGCGTACAGTAATGGGCCGGAGGGAAGAATGGTGGGAAACCTTTTTACTGTGGATAAGGCGGCCTCCTCCAAGAGGACGACGAGTCTTTGTGAAGGTTTGGTAACCAGCAATAGACATTTGGTCGGATGGGACAGAGTCATTTAGCTGGGTCTTGGTAATGGCAACGATGTTGAGGTCGGATAACAGCACTATATCATGGAGAGTGTGTTTTATTCAATAGTGAGCAAACAATAATGAGGAGCAGGATAAGCGCGGCTGCGTCGTTGTGGAGTGGGGTAGGAACCATCGTCGGCGGGAGTTAGCGGCTAAATAACCAAGATGGCAAACATCAGTTGGTGGACACCATGACAGGATTTTCGTGCAAAGGAGCGATAGAGCCTAAATCGGAGATAGAAGTGGGGAGTCGACAGCGCGGAGTAGGGATTGTTGGTGAGCAGGTAAGACTGGGTTGGGGGGAGGTGCCATCAAGAAAAAAGTGCTTTTTTACAGGTGAGGTTTCCCGGATAGGTGAAGTAACCAGGTGAGGGATTGGATGTTGGGGTAATGGGTAATGGCGGGTGAGATGGTAGTAGGTAGTGGGGACTGGGTCCAACGAGATACATAAGGAGACGGCGGATGTCGCTGGACCAGGACCGGCGACATAATTGTATTTTGGTTGGGCTGGCCCATTCTGTGTTCAGCGAAATGTGCGGAGTTTGACAACCAAGTCCGTTGTTTATCGCCTAACCGGGGGTTATTTGATTGTCTCATTGGAAAAGAGAGTAATCGGTTTCAAAGGTTTCGCAATGGGTGCTGGTACTCATCCAGATGGCTGGATAGCTGCCCTGGCACACTTAAGGGATACGGTAAGGTTGGCCTTGATGCATGATGGTGCGCTACTTGCTGGCCCTTTTCGCTAGTGTTGCAAAAAGAAGTTGGGGTAACCTTATCGATAAGTCGAGGTACCAAGCCAATACAACGAGGCATAGCTTGCTGCTTTAGTGTAATGCAAGGTTGTGTTCTGCTCACTGGTAAGCATGAATTATTTGAGGTGTAATGGCGATGCCTATTGGGGGTTCTAGAAGGGGCTCTGAAAAGGCTCTAGGAGAGGGTACTTGAGTAGCCGAAGTAACTAAAAGCTGTTAGGGACACAGAATCCTGTCGATTAATGGGCCGCTTGGATTTATAGTAGATCGTGGCTTTTATGAACGAATTGTGTCCGCAAGACGGTGCTTGAGAAAAGGCTGTGGTCAGGCCCAGGTCGGCTGACCTAGTGCAGGCAGTTGAAGAGGTTTGAGTTAGGAGTTGTCCAACAGGCAGCGAGGTGACGAAGCCACAGGGAGCGGTGGTGAAACTGAGTTACGTTTTAGTGACTGGAACAGCTCTTTTTGGGGGGAGGGCGATTTATCCGGCAATATTCTGATTCTTTTGAAATGGGTGGTGTTAGCGATGATTTGATAACTGCTTATGAATTCCCCGGCTATTACTTCGTCGGTGGATCGGCACTTCAAAGGACAGCCTCTGCTTTGTGATCTTTTGCGCAGCCGGCTGCATGAGCTCCGGTGGTGTGCTACGTTGCATGCATTTAGTATAGAATGATTGATTGACGGCAGGGGCGGTCGGTCAGGAATGTTGAAAACTGACTTTTTGGCGTTAGTCATACGCTTATGAACTTCGGTCACAAGTGAGTCCGAGAAATGGCTCGCCTTAGCCGGGGTTTGGCGATTAGCTACAGGAGTAGGTTCTATCATTCTAGATGCCGGAGATATCAAAACCAAACAAAACCTGGGAAGAATGAGGGCACCGTGTAGCTCAACCCTGTTGCGTTGTGTCTGTATGTTTGTTGTGCTGAGCATGCTGCGGTTTACTTCGGGTTTCTACAACGTACAGCCATCAATTTGTGCTCTAGCAATGAGTGCAAAGTGTTGAGTTCGCTACGAAAGATAAAAGTAAGTCATTTTTGCAGCTGTTACTCGTTCCGGCCCACCTACACAGCCACGTGCTGACACGGCAGACTTGGTGACACATTAAGTCTGGAGCAGTTATTTATTCTCGATGCACCCTCCATTTGTGGCTTATAACTCGGTTACTTTCCGGAAGTTTTGACCATTCACCCGTTTGAAAAGCCCCAAATCGGGCCTAGAAACCAGTTACGAATCGTTGGTGAAAGAGGAAAAAATATCTGGTTAGGCCTCGCCTGTGACAGTCGTTGATTGATAAAAGCAAGAGACAAAGAACAACGCAAACAGTGAGACGCTTCCGTAATCGTTGGTCCGCTTTTTTGCTTCAAGTTTTCGTATGTCTTCCAATGATACTCTGAGGCGTTTGCCATGAGAGCTAATGCTACCATCGCATGGAGTGTGCAGACATCATTCGGTTGCCACGACTCAACCATAACATTTCGACGTTGCGCATCAAAAATGTTGTTTGGTATTCAATAATTCATGTCCATGATTCCCACCTGAGTTGTTGTTGAGTCATTCCAACCCAGTAGCAAATCGTTAATGAAGTTTTATGAGCATTTGATGGGTTTTTTTGTTCAGTGAGAAAACTGAAATTAAGTTGTCGGAATCGGATCTAGATTTAGCCATTACCGTTCTGCTGTGTGCTAGCTGAGCTTTGCTTTGAAGGTGCACGGGCTTGTGCTGCGAACTGAGCCCTGCCAGTGAGTCAGGTGGTAAATATCGGGCGAGGAGAAAGTCGGGGGATTTTCTCCGGGGGGGGGAGGGGGGGGGAGGGCCTTAGACAGGAAGTAGCGGATTCTTCATGAGGGGAGAGGTTTACTAAATCTAGCTAGTTCGTCGGGAGTGGCTATTTTGTGTTCATATTCACTCTTTGTCTAACCGCTTCAGTTTCCTGTCCTCTTACAAACTGTTCAGACATTTGTTTCTTGGTCGTTCAGCAAAGTTCCACTCTTGAGATTAGCCTTGAAAAGTGCCCAACCCCAATACGATTTCGCAAAGTCCTGATTGGTAATTGTTCGGCATTTAGATACCGCTCCATTTTCCGAACACCCTTCTTTTCTGTGAGAGTCGGACCTATTTATTTTCCCCATTCTCCTATTCTTACACACAGGGCTCCAAATGAGGGCAAGAAGCCCTCCAAAAAGGATAGTGCCTTTTTGAAATGGGCTCCAACGGGAGATCGGTACTATCATAGCTGTTGAGGTTTTTAAGATGACGGTGGACTGGTTTTGAATGGCAGGTGATCCTGAGTTATGTTGAGCTTTATTGAGGCCAGAGGAAATTCGGTCACTTTTTCCCCTTTCCATCCCAAGGCTAATAGTGCGCAATATTTATGCCCTTCAGAAATCCAAAAGTCACAGTGTTAGAACCTAGGAAAACATGCCGACACCACTACCATTTGGACACACCCTTAGCTCCAGCCGCACAGAATCCTGTGGAAACTGAACTGAGTAGAAAGCCACTGCGTGGCCAATAAATTATTCCTTTTCCTTTTGAATTTGTTTTCGTCCACCTGCTGCACTATATCAGCAAGTATCGAATTCCGGAGATTCTTGGGCCATTAGGATGAGTGACAGATTAGCGGCAAACCTGTTGAATGCGTAGTCAAAAGTCAGCGGATGCCCGCGAGGCGACAGAGTTCCTGGAGCTAGAAGGTAGCCAGCAGCTCTACGCGGTCGACGTACACGAGATGGAATCTGTTCTTTGCTGAGGCAGAACTAACGGGTATGTAACGACACTCAACTTTGCTCATTTGTTTAATGCAAGTTATCGTTTATCTGAAATATTGCTCCCAAGCTTAGCGTCCACTTGCCCGCTGCAAGTGCGTACTACACGCAAGCTCTCGCAAAACACGCTAATCACTTGCTCCCCATCCGTTGTGTTATCCATCTCATGGGTCTTAAGGGCAAGGCTCTGGTCATGGTGTCGGATTTATGCAAAGCACCACTGTGACGTGCGGGTGATCCGCGAATAGCACAGAAGGATCACGAAAGCGTAGAACAAGGAAGCGGCACCGAGGGGCTTAACCAACCCTACTATGGGTAAGGCCACCTTGATGCCAGATTCATACAGGCTTTCACTTAGTTAGCTTAATGTCATCCTGTTGTTTTGATATGTCGATTAACCTTAGAATAGTGTTCGTTCTACCGTTTTTATACATTCATTGTTTGTTTCTCTCCGACCTTTTAGCATTTCTTGGTCCAAGCCTGATGGGTCACTTTTAAATGGCTGTTTCAGGTGGTTTGTTTATACTTGTTGATGACCCTCCAAGTTGTGATAAAGCTCTACTGGTAAGGAATTGTGGTCGGTTTTCTTAGGCGTCTGTCTTTGAGACAGAACTCAAAGGCGTGAATTCATGGTGTGCCCAGATCACATGTCCTTGGTACGCACCAAAGTGTGCTTTCGATCGACACTAGCCGCACAAGATTGGCCGCCGAGACTTCGTTCTACAGTTTACTGTGGAAGTACGACACTCCTCCGGGACGCGACCTCACCACCGAGGCTTCATCACGAGTGCTTCGACTAGGTCTGTTGCCAACTCCCGATATGTACTTAGACACAAACGCACGAGCCCAAGGAAGAAGCTTGCACCGGTGGACTTCTACTAAGTGATTCACTACTCTTGAAGCATCTACTACTACTTGCCATCCACGGTTAAACCTGACGGAACCTTCTCCACAGGTACATGATTTTCTAATTTTCTATGGGCCACGGCGGCGCCAAAACATATTTTTGTCCGTTATTCTTGCCAAAAGTCCGCCGCGGCTTCATGCGCAAAAGCCATACTCGTTGCCCCATCCTCTCAGACGGATTTACAGTCCCAAAGTCTACATCTGTTTCCTCGTTGACGTCCGTTTTATTCGAGGAGGTGAACACACATGTAAAGTCCAGTTCGTCTAAAGCGCATTGTTTGATCAACGCATTAGGTAAAATCCACTGAGTCCCCAACTGCAGTTCACCTATGAACGCGGTGGCTTAATGGGAAGCAACAGTGTCTGAGGCCGCTTGACGCTTTCACGATGACGCTAACGCTGCCGCGTTGATCTGGTTCGGGGCACAGATTTTGTGGCGAATGGCTTGGCGGGTCGTCAAGCGTGCAAGGACAAGGAATTGGTCGGTGTCACTCTTGTCACCAGTCTCCGCGCTCCGGTGGGACCGGCAATCCTCAGTTGGGTATGGCCGCCCAACAGTATGAGAATGTGATCAACGTGGTGCGTTGTGACCGTCATTAGAGCACCACGTTAGCGGGTGCTTCCTGGGATGTTTGAAGTAGGTGTTAGTGACAGTTGAAACGTTTGTAGTGAGCAAAAATGGTCAGTGGTCCACTACTCTGCACTGCTGTCCGAGACCATATTTTCTCAAAATATGTCTGGTTGCTGGGGTGGAGCCACTAGTGTGAGTGTTCCAGTGCCATGCACTCATCAGAAAGTCAAACTTCGAAACTCTATTTATCACCGCTTCTGATCTGTCGCAGAACTCGTTCTTCGCGGCCTCTTCGACTGCAACTGTCGGAGCACAGACCGCAACAAGGTTAAGGCGCGAAAACGAGTTAAGGCTATCTAGGAGATATCGGATTCCATGAAAGCAGTGTTTGTTAGCCTTGTCGCTGACTCTACCGCGACACCCTGAAGACCAGAACTGTTAGCGGGTCCACTGTGCCACAGGAAGTAACCATCGTTTGCTCAGGGAGCCTTTAAAGGTCGGGTGCCCCAATTTGTCGGCTAAAAGTGTGAGGGACGTGCAATTTAGATGCGGTAGCCATGTGGCGCTCGCGCGGTGATGGCTTGTCTCCCGGTGTTTAAGAAAGTTCTCACACTCCGGCAGGCGATTTGGGTGTAATTTTGCCTCTAAAGGCTTTCAGCTGGCATATCTGTCACCTTGAGGGCGGAGAGAACACGAAATGTGTCTCTTACGGGAGAAGCAGCATCATGAACCATGTGCCTAAGGGAACCTGCTATCAGGGAAATGGGTAACCTGGCGGGAAGTGGCGTCCTCAGGGCCACCGGGATTTTCTTTCGCGGTAGCATCTTTAGCCCTTGCACACCCAAGTGCTAACTGTCAAGCGAAAGGAAAATTTTTGCAGGGAGGAGGTGACTGAAAGAGCCGTTTGTACCTTTTTTGGGCGGTGGCTTAACGATCCGGGGTACCCAAAGCGTCCTGGTGATCTTGCTAAGCGGTGGCCGGTGGCTCTCTGGTAGCTCGTTCGCCATTAGACAAGGGTCACTCAGAATCAGGGATTCATGCGAGCCTGCTGACTGAACGGATATCGCTGCTAGCCGTTCGATCTCAGCAGATCGCGTTCGCCTACCCATGAGTCTCCTTCCCAACTACCCCATCGCCGAATTTAGGCTTCAGTTACCCTCAAAGTGATTCAGTCGGTCTGTCGAGCGATTTGCCGAAAGGTGGCTTTGGGCGCACTCCTTGGTTTCTGGAACCCATGGGTAAGAGTCGGGCATGTGATGGAGACCAAAGAGATGGAACATTCTATAAGGGCCGCGACAGTCTACCAAATCAGAGATGCAAATCCTCCCAATTATCCCACAAAAATCGCGTACATGCGTAAAGGACCGGCTTGAAATGATGTGCCCAACACAACAACAGTTCAGTTCAGACAACCGTTACCCATGCACTGGGTGCGGTGGCCTTGACTGCCATCTCCTGACAAAAGCCTCAATCGGAAACAGTGAGAAAGGATAGGAATGGTGAAGGAGCAGCAAAAGGACTACAAACATTGGTACTAAGTCGATAATGAATGTTTGTGGATATAAGAGCACCCCCGATCACGACACCTAGCCATTTCCTCTAAAGTATATAACCAAAGTGGGAGGGTCTCTTGGATCCCAACAAGGAAATCTAACACGCCCCACATGGCCAAGTCCACCGGTTAGATTTTTCATACCTTTCTTCCATGTCATGGACTGACAACTCTTACTCATTTTCCAACTGTTGCTTGCCCCAACGAACATTGCGCGCCGAGGAATCCTGTCAGGGGCATGCGCAACGAATGTCCCAACCATCTCAACCTGGTGATCTGTAGTGCCTCGCCTAATGATTTGATCCGTGAACCCTAGACTCTCCGCCGAACCTCAGACTTGCTTTTGCGGTGCTCCTACTAGATTCGAACAATGCCACGAAAACATGGGTGTACAAATACCGATAACCTTCGTATATTCTCCACCCATAGTGGCCGTGTTTCTGAACCATACAGAAGCACGTGTCTGACGGCCGCAGCGTACACTCGACCCTTGATAGATAAACGGAGGTCATGTCGATACCACAGATGACTCAGTTGGCAAATGCTAAACGAGCCTTCTGCATACGTAAAGACACCTCATCCGATATCGGACCGCCGAGCGAAACGCAGCTTCCCAGATAACAGAAATCATCTGTTTGGTCCATAGTTTATCCAGATATTGATAGGTTTAGTGTTGGACTAATCCAGTCTTGCGACAGCATAATGCACTTTGAAAGTGCAAAACCTGTACCGAACATTGCTATACTGTCCGTCAAGCTGTCTAGAAAAACTTGCAGCTTACCTAGATCTTCAGTTAGAACAATGTCGTCCACATATTCGAGGTCTAACACTTTTCCACAAGGGAGAAGTCAAGTACCACTAACATCACCTGAAAACGCAACAACAACAATTACGAAAACAAGAGAGGTGGAGTAGTGCATAGTAAAAAAAACAGTCATTAAATAATATAACGCCGTTTTTTCTTTTTTCACCGTACACTTCGATGTTTTCGTCTATTTGTTTGTCGGAATAAGATCCTTGTGATTACAGGATACCAGAGTTCGACAGATAGACCGCACGGCATTCGCGCCACTGACTTCTACTTTGGGTCACGTCCTTCAACGTCTCTGACCAACGACGGTTCTCGTCCGTTTGGCCCCAACCATGGAGGCGGAAAGCACCAACCGAAGCCAATGTTGATGCCAGCTTCTTCATACCTCTAAGCCTGCGTATACGTCGGAGGGGGTAAGCAAACTCGCTAAGCCACCCAACCACCATCGGTCAGTCACGCTTCCAACTGAAATAAGGCAGTGGTGTCGACCTTTGGCTTTGAACTCCTAGTAACCTCCAAAGTAAGTCTCGGGAGCCTAGTACTGATCATGTAAGACGTCAGGCTTTTTGGGTGGGATCCAGGAACCTTTCTCCCCACCGCGCACTCGGTTAGATACATTGAAGCATATGGCTAGGTATCACAATCAATGCCGCCCTTGTACTCACAAACTTTCTTTATCGTCTTTAAACTATTTGTGGTTCTCTTTCTACTCTTTTCATACTGTTTCCATCATTTTTATTGAGGCCGACGCTGAGAAATAGCAACCAAAGTCACCGCACCCAGTGCATCGTTAACGGTTGTTTGGACTGACACGACTGAACTGGAAGTCTGGTATTTCCCAGTTAAGATTAAACGTGGCTTTTCAAATCCAGTTCGCACAGTACCGAAGCACACATTCCTCGTCGTGTCATAACCAGAAAAAAACCAACCGTCTAAGGTGTCAACGTTTGTTACCTCAGAAGTGAGTGGTTTGGATCCTGACACCGCCAATCACGCTTATGGTAGGCAACGATCCTGTGTTGTCCAGCACGCTGCCACATCTGACCTGCTGCGGTTTTGTTTAGTTGTCGGTTATCTCTAATAATTAAATGAGCCTTTGGTGATGTGGGTTGTGCCCGTTTCACTGAGCTCATACGCAAGCATGGAATACAAAAGCGAAATTCAGGACTGGGGGGAGCCGAGGAAATATTGAAAAGTATTGCCACTAGATGTTCGGGTAAGCCAACATTTATTAAGAGGGTATTTCATTCCATGAGTTCTCAGCTGCTCTGGTTTTCTGGGATAGGTTGCCAATGACTTTTGTAAAATACTGAAACCATTTTTAACTAATGCATAGGTATGAGAGGAAGTGTGCCACGTAAACTGTGTACAATACAGGGAAATAAAAACCCATACTCTTTTCATCTGTAGTAACCCCGATTGTTCTGAGAAAGTGACCGTTTTCTGGACATCATTTTGGATCTATTTTGTCCACGATTTTTTCTGACGTTCGACATCGACCTCATTGTGTTGTTTGGTTGCGTACGTTTTACTGGACTGTTTTTTCCGAGGTTTTCGTCGAACTCGATGCTGGACAATTGTTTGACGCTCTCTACATGGACTTCAGCGAGATGTTAAACTCAGTGGACCACAGGTTTCTGGACGTCAAGCTGCAGTCTGTAAGGATTGTTAGCACGAAAAGATAGTGGGTAAGTAGCTTTTTAACATGGCGAACCTTCAAAATCAGGAGGTGTGTTCTTGTCTCAAAGTCGGAAGGTGAAACTTGCAGTGCGCCACAGGGCTTGATGTTTGGCCCTCTGCTCTTCGTTAATTTTATGAACGATCTACTGTGCGACAGTACAAACCCCATCTTTATGTTTGCCATTGACGCCACGATAGTTGGAGTAGATGTAGAACGTGACTCGTGGCGCGAGTGGGGCCTTTAGCTGAACATCGTCCAATGCAAATATTTAACTACAGATACGTTGGCCAGTTGGTGTGACGTGATATCTTGCAAACGTCTTTCGGGTTGAAGATGTTGAGCTGTGTTGGAGAACAGTTACGAAGAGTCAGAGCAATAAACATGCAGCGGCAAACTTTTCAAGAAATACCCATCAACACCCTTATTAGCTCCTTCATTTATCGAAGCAAAATATTTCTGATTTGGTCACTTGCATGGCTGCTGTGTTGGCGCTTGGTTTGGAGCATTGCTTGCCATTGGCTCTAACTAAGAAGTGTTTTCGGCATCGTACTAGAGGATTCTATATTTTTGCGCCCGTACTTTATTACTTTGGCACCACAGGATATCCAGTTGAATTTATTTGTTCTGTACAACCCTTTCATCCGGCTGCGAGCTGTCCTAATTCAGAACAACGACTCACAGTACTCAATACGAAATCTGGAGGAAACTCTCGGTCTCATATGCTGAGAAAATGAACGGAGAAAATGAGCCCTGAACGGAAAGTAACCCGAAAGGCCTCTGGAGCGGGCTTGGGCGTTTTCTATCCTCCAGGTGATGCTAGATCCACTAGTCTTGTCAGAGCCATCGCGCGTGCCTAGTCAGAAAGGTTTGGATTCAGGGAGATTGATGTTTGTAGACTCCGAATAACTGAGCCGGAAAATCAGCTTCAGCCAGCCAGACAGAAAATGGGTGATTTTTGTGCAAAACCTAACGACCTACATATTAACAGAGGTTTTAGTGGAATTGCAACAGATGGAAAAGCATTTCTTGAGGTAGAAAGTCAAACACCAGCCGAGAAACCTTGGCAAGTAATGCATCAGTCGTGGATGTGCCTAGAGTCGAATTAAAGAAATTCGATGAACATCTGGGTTAAAACTGCATGTCTGCAATGCAGAACGACGACTCCTTCAAGTGTATGAGTATTTTCTGGAAGCAGCTTGGCGGTCAGACCGAGAATGAATACCCCACCAAAGGGGACAGAGGAATATTCCAGAACCAAAACTCGGGCAACTGCGGGCGATGTCTGCCATTACAGTAGAAACCAATGAATTGTAAGCTTTGTGGAGCGACTCATCGTTTGTCGGCTTCCGCGATTCCTGGATCTGAGCACTGCTGATCGAAGGACTATTGTCAAGAAAAACGACCCCTGCTCCATACTCTTAGAGGGATCATCTCGTGTTTTTGACAGCAGTAACACGTTTAATTACCGCTATGAAGACTACAGGAACAAGCATAGTCACATGTTGCGCGCAGTTCAGACTTCAAAAAGTCAAAACTCTGCGATCTAAGTACATGCGCACTCCAAAGAGTAGTCCAAACAAACCAGTGAGGCCAAATGTCACGCAAACACTAGTCATGACAAAAAGCGGACAACCAAGGCCGTAACATTTTTCGATGCTGGGTCTGCATGGAAAAAATTAAAACGGTAAGCTGTAGAACATAATCATACACTTGAAGGAGTCGTCGTTCTGCATTGCAGACATGCAGTTTTAACCCAGATGTTCATCGAATTTCTTTAATTCGACTCTAGGCACATCCACGACTGATGCATTACTTGCCAAGGTTTCTCGGCTGGTGTTTGACTTTCTACCTCAAGAAATGCTTTTCCATCTGTTGCAATTCCACTAAAACCTCTGTTAATATGTAGGTCGTTAGGTTTTGCACAAAAATCACCCATTTTCTGTCTGGCTGGCTGAAGCTGATTTTCCGGCTCAGTTATTCGGAGTCTACAAACATCAATCTCCCTGAATCCAAACCTTTCTGACTAGGCACGCGCGATGGCTCTGACAAGACTAGTGGATCTAGCATCACCTGGAGGATAGAAAACGCCCAAGCCCGCTCCAGAGGCCTTTCGGGTTACTTTCCGTTCAGGGCTCATTTTCTCCGTTCATTTTCTCAGCATATGAGACCGAGAGTTTCCTCCAGATTTCGTATTGAGTACTGTGAGTCGTTGTTCTGAATTAGGACAGCTCGCAGCCGGATGAAAGGGTTGTACAGAACAAATAAATTCAACTGGATATCCTGTGGTGCCAAAGTAATAAAGTACAGGCGCAAAAATTTATAAACCTGAGGCATGCTGCGCCGCGGCCATTAAGTGCTTGTGGAGCTCTATTTCCCTTGAAAATCGGCGCGATTTTCTGTTGATTCAATCTAGTGGATTTTGAAATTTCACAGGTAAAACCACTTAATTTCCTTCGTTTTTTCTGCCTTTCAGGCAGAATAGTTTACCTCAGGAGCTTCCACTGCGCAACCAATAAAACCATTGCTAAATGACTGCTTTTTAACCTTGTCCGCGGCGGGTTGGTATTGGATGACTGACCCTGCGGGTTCAGTTATCTTGCAGGGCCGCTGCATTTTTTCTGCGCAAGCTTCACCCTGGTTTTCAACTCACAACTTCAGGGGTTAGGAAGCCACTGGTGCAACCGAAAATACTATAAATGACGCCTTGATATATATGACACACACTAGACGAAAGTCACTGATTTATGCCCAGCCACCCTCGACCGTCTGAAAACATACGCATGGGGATATGGAAGATAACCAGTCAACACAAAGTGTGCACCCAGTCAAGAAGCTGGCTGATTCATCCAAGGATACCCATCTAGTATTTACAATTCTCGAATCCATCTCAAAGCTTCCGATCACTGGTCCGACAGTAATAAAAGAGAGCTTGGGAGATAGGTAAACCTATACCACCTGGCCTTTTCTGCCAGACAAGTATCTGAGATATTTCCTGAGTGCATGTCAAAACAGTCCTTTGAGTTCACTGATATTTGCTGAAATAAAGCCGAGTGCTACTCCGCGACAATTATGCAGGTCTGCCCCTCACTCATGCTTCTGTGGTAAACAGTGAAGGCTCACTCCCAGGGAGTCAGAGGCATGTCTGGAAGGAAGAGCAAGTTGCGCTCATGAAGTCAATGCGGCTGAGTTAGGAAAATAGTAAAGATTAAAGAAATGAAATATTGCAAGAGGAAGTTAAATGGAAATAATGGACTCAATGTTATCGCCCGAAAGGTTGCACGCCAATGTCAGATAGCAGAACTGGTCAAAAAAGAACGAGGTTAGCTGAAAATTTGAACATAAATCGAAAGTCAAAAAAAATAGTGCAAAGTCAAATAAGAATCGGTATTATTCTTTGATAGAGCAAATTTTATTTGACAAAATCTAAAGAAGGAACACAGAGCCACAGTGGATGAAAGGGATATGCCTGAAAATCGGAAGGAGAACAGGGATAGAAAACCGGCAATGTAAAGAAATATTTCACTGAATAATCCCGTTGCACTATAGAAAAAGGCACGATAGCGAACAAACTCGTTTTCGGTAACTTCATCCGCTGGCTAATACAGTAACATATATATATACGACAGGAATGCATATTTTCGGAACAATATAGAGGGTATTTACAGTATAAAATTAAGATTGGTCAATCAATATTGTAGGTGTCTTGCGGTGCGGAAAAGGGGTGGGAAGTTGGTTGTTCGTGGTTGGGAAAACTCGGTGTAGAAAGAACATCTGGGGTGGGTTGGCTGCTTCCTGTCACGACTGAAAGGTCGCGGTCGAGGTCACCATGATTTTGTCCCCATTTTTCGATCGCGGTCAGGGTAGCCGCAGTGATTTGACAAATCGCTTGTGTGAACAAAGCGATGGATTTAACAGCCTAATCGCTACTGCCTCCGCTGCTCCCAAAGTGATTTGGCGAACGATCTTCGAAGAATTCACAGGCACTTTGTAAATTATCTTGAAGGCTTCGTTGTCTACCTGGTGCCCTGTCTCAGCAAGGTGCGCTACGATTGCACTAGTTATGGTTCTTCTAGTTCCTGTCCTCAGCCAAGCTGGTTTGTGTTCCTTGATTCTTTGGGACAGTTGCCGTGTCGTTTTGCCTACATAGCTTGCCGAACATGAGCAAACAAATGAATAGGTTAACATAGAGGAGGAAAGGACAGGCATTTTGTCTTTGAGATTCATAGAAATCATAGACCGGCTTGTGAAGTGGGCGCGTAGAGTAGCGGCGGGAAATGTACGGGCGATTGCATCCCTTAGGCGCCGAACTAGTAGTTCGCATTTGACATCTCCTTTGAAGGGCAGTTGCATGTGCAATTCTTTCTTCTTGGCGGTGATTATCAGTGGCCGCTTGAGTACTTCCGAAATGTTCTTTTGAATGCAACGTTCCGGATACCCGTTGTTTAGTAATGTTTGTCTTATGTGATGTAATTACTCACTCACTGTTTCCTCGAAACAGATATTTCGTATGCGAGACGCTACGGATTGAACTACATTCTCTTTGCGTTTTAAAGGCACGAAACTGGCAAAATGTGTGTATTGGCCTGTCCATGATAATCAACGCCTAGGAGAAAGAATTGCACATGCAACTGCCCTTCAAAGGAGATGTCAAATGCGAACTACTAGTTCGGCGCCTAAGGGATGCAATCGCCCGTACATTTCCCGCCGCTACTCTACGCGCCCACTTCACAAGCCGGTCTATGATTTCTATGAATCTCAAAGACAAAATGCCTGTCCTTTCCTCCTCTATGTTAACCTATTCATTTGTTTGCTCATGTTCGGCAAGCTATGTAGGCAAAACGACACGGCAACTGTCCCAAAGAATCAAGGAACACAAACCAGCTTGGCTGAGGACAGGAACTAGAAGAACCATAACTAGTGCAATCGTAGCGCACCTTGCTGAGACAGGGCACCAGGTAGACAACGAAGCCTTCAAGATAATTTACAAAGTGCCTGTGAATTCTTCGAAGATCGTTCGCCAAATCACTTTGGGAGCAGCGGAGGCAGTAGCGATTAGGCTGTTAAATCCATCGCTTTGTTCACACAAGCGATTTGTCAAATCACTGCGGCTACCCTGACCGCGATCGAAAAATGGGGACAAAATCATGGTGACCTCGACCGCGACCTTTCAGTCGTGACAGGAAGCAGCCAACCCACCCCAGATGTTCTTTCTACACCGAGTTTTCCCAACCACGAACAACCAACTTCCCACCCCTTTTCCGCACCGCAAGACACCTACAATATTGATTGACCAATCTTAATTTTATACTGTGAATACCCTCTATATTGTTCCGAAAATATGCATTCCTGTCGTATATATATATGTTACTGTATTAGCCAGAGGATGAAGTTACCGAAAACGAGTTTGTTCACTACCGTGCCTTATTCTGTAATGGAATATATAACCCAGCCGGTTTAGTGGTAACAGACGGCACACGAAAACGTACGTGTTTTCTACCTAAAAGTGCTCACTCGTCGGGAGAATGATTAAGAACTGTTTAATGGGGCCGCGGGCCGTAGAAAACGGATGACTTTTGAACGATTGATTTTTTAGGGTGTTTCATGGGGGCACTACATGGGACTAGAATGGGAGGAGGTTCAATCGATCGGGTGGGTGTAGAATAGTAGTGGCTTCAGGCAGACATCGCGCAGAGAGGATAATGAAATAGGTAGCCAGGGAAGACAGCTAAAGACGGTAGACTTTTTTCCTTGTTGTTTGGTGGGTCATGGGGTAAACTCGGTGAACTGAGGCTGCAGCGCCAATGTACCTGTGGCGTGCGAAAATGGGGAGGACACGGTGCCTCACAAAACAAGAATGATGCGTTGGAAGGGCTTAGTGTGACTTATTGGTTGAAGCTTTGAAGGGAGCTGGTGTTCACCTAGCAAATCTCTGACTGCTAGAGGAATACGGCAATCCTTTCCAAACGTACGCTTCGTCCATGGATGATGTGGCTGCACTGGGCATATTAATAAAGCTGACATTGGACTGCTCAAAGACAAAAACTAGCCTTATTATGGAGAATGAAATGCACGAAGAACAGATTAGTGCATAATATGATGTAAACCCCCTGAAAACGGGTTGTTAGGTTATTTCCGAGTGTGAGAAAGTAACCACTGTGTCTTTATATGAAGTGGTTGGTAGCCGGATGTAGGAATTACATAGCAGCAATGGTAATCACAAATAGAAAAGTGTATTTTGCGGGGTAAAGAGTAAGCAGGTTTGTGCCATATTACGAAGCCATTTTGTGAGAGCGAGCGCGATAGAACTCGATGAGAACAGGACTGGTCACACTTAAGTTAGCATATGAATGACAGCAAAGCTGAAAAAGAAACATGCTACCCACTACCGGAGCTGGTTGGTAGGGCTGGTCATGCTCAGGACACCCAACCTGCAAAACGTTTCGTGACCTTAACATAAAAAGTGAGATTCGCTAGTCTTGTTGCACTCGCAAACAGTTGCAGACTTACGGCACCGCTGATGAGCAAACGCGCATCTTCAGTTCAAGCCAAGTCAGCCGTTGCTGTATGCACCCCATGAGGTGGATTTTCGGTACTTACGCAGTACTAACGAACATGAGTTTGGAACCAGGAAGTACCCATAAACTACGGCAACCTCCATCCAATCAAACAGTATTGTGGACCTTTAGCTTCTTACAATGGACCAGGAAGAGTACCGGCTTCGTTAAGCAAAACAGAACTGCTATATGCAGAACTGTTAGCAAATGAAAAGTTGGAGTTTCAAGCGTACATTTTGTGGAGGCGGCCTTTGCAAGTTAGGTGTTTAGCGGTTTATGTACGTCTGAGAGTATTTTCGAGGTAAACTAAACACAAGCGTGGAAGAGCTTATCGGAGATAGTGTAAACAAGTCTGTGCCGCCGCTCTTAGAGATCTGCCTTGTTGATCTTATTCCCGGGCTATAATCTTTCTTCAGTAGACCGGAAAAATCTGAAGAGCCCCAAAACCAGTGTGGGAGAAGGAGCAATCACAAATTGAAAACTAACAGATTCAGGAACAAAGAGCATTCTTGAAAGGAGAGGAAAAATCGAAGACTTTACAATTTTTAAAAGTTCTTTGGGCTTTATTGGACCGCGAAGGAATATGGGATGGTGTAACACCAAGATATTTAACCATTGGTGATGCTGGCCTAGCTCTTCCACCAGCAGACGGGAGGAGGAACCTCTCAGCGAGGGTGCCCAATAGTTCACCAAAAACAAGATTAAATAACATTTCCGTCACTTAGAGGAAGTCAGTATAGGGAAACGTGATAAGGAACAAACAAATCCGTCACCAAATTCACGGCCGCCATGATTCCGTGACGGAGCTTTTCTTTTGTTCACCCATAACCACAAAATTATGCATCTGCCGGGAAAGACGATCCAAACTGTAGAATTCCTGCCGTGCCACTCACGATTTGCAGCGGCAGAAAGATATCATTTGATATCACTGGCTGTGCATGCGTCGATTGAGTAACTAAAAAATCAGAAAAGGGTAAACGCCCATCTTTAGTTTCGAGGATCGAGAAGAAGTGATGACCGGACATGAAGCGAGTTCCCCCAATTCTCCGAACTGTGAGACGGCCTCAGTATCCGACTGAATGGAGTACTTCGTTGAGGTCGTAGGTCCGTCATGCTGATTTCACTGCATTAGTCATCCTTGAATAAACTGCATAAGGGCCGCTTAGGCATGGATAAAATGGACTCACTGTTTTGACTGATATGCGTACAGCCTAGACTGCGTGCAGATATCTGCACCGCGGCAAAGGTTTGCGACTCGTGTATGCACAAAGCCTGCTCAAACTGAAACAACTTTCAACCAAATCATTTAAACTTTTTCGTCTCCCTTGGACCACGCTGGTCGCTGCAACTGTCAGTCAGTATTTAGCAAGTCAGTTGCCACTATTCGTTCAAGTTTGCCCCGGCCAGATCAAGAAAATGTACTATTTCACCGTTCTGTAGGTAACCCTCTCCACTTACTTGGCCGACCGAGACCCTCGTCATTCCTTGGAGAGAATGAAATTTTGTGTGAGTGCGGATCACAGACCTTTGTCCCACGCGCTCGATGATAGACCCGATCGATACTCGCTAGGAAGAGTGCTACACGTAGATTTGCTTGCTTAATTGACTACTGATGTCCGCGACAATGGAGGGTTCTCATATGTAGTAGCCAATGCTGTTTCTCGACCCAGTCCCTCACATATCTGACTCCCCAGCGCTCACCTGTCAGAAGTGTTGCAAGCCTAAAAGGATCATCAGGAACCAGTTCACTACCACTCCCTATCCTCCATAAAGCTGGGGGAACTTCCTCTTCCAACTGGAGGCTGTTCCATTGTGTGCCATTTTCCACCGGTAAACCTGAACCATTTGTTTCTGCTATATTTCTTTGAGAAATTTTTACCATTTTCATTCGAAATCCCGCTTCGGATTAAGTGCTAACCCAAAACCAACCGCTAATTTCTACTCGGGGCCTAATATGAACAAGGAAATATGTTTTCGGGCTCAAACTTGTTTTTCTTTCCAAGGTTCCAAAATTTGCCACCACACTTAGTCTTGTCCCCTCCGTCACGCTTCCAGTGATAGGCGTTTTTCTCAATCTCGCTTAGAAACAATCGGTCCTTTACCACTTGTGGGTGGATTCCGCTATCCACTCCCTTGTGCTAATCCTTTTATCAGTTGGCCGGTGGCAATTCCCGTTGCTGATGTATCCAGTGACACTGTTCTCGAAAAACTTTCCTGTCACTTTGACTTTCCGAACACAGTCTTCGCTGATGGAAGTGCCTGCTAACAGTCTAAGCTTTTCCGTGATTCCACCTCTCTCCTTGGATGTAAACACATTTGCGTGACTGCTTTTCTTCCAACATCGAATGGGCCTGTCGAGAAGTCTCATTGTCAGCTGAAGGCCCCTCTCACACGCACCTCCCATACCAACAAGTGGACCGATGCCCTTTCATTAACTTCGCGGCCCATTAATACAACTGTATAGGAAGACTCTGGACTTCCTCCGCTGACCTAGTATTCCACACCTCCCTCAGTTAGTCGGTGAGTTTTCCGATTCCACAAATGATGTTGTTCGTCTATTTGAATTATCTCGTCATTTACAGTATTTTGTGGGTTATCTCTGTGACTCCAACGCGTAGTTACACTGGTCCAACTCACATACCACTGGACTTAGGTACATGTTTTCACGCTTTTCTTCGTAGTAATCTCATCAAATTCCAACTCCAACTTTCTCATTAGGGACCTTATCTCGTCAGTCCTTGTGATGACAAATTTCATGTTAGTGATAAGGCATGTATACACGATTCCGTTGACAGAGGTTGCTCAAAGGTAGCTCGTTTTGATACTGACAGCAGTGATCACGGATTATCCACAAAACCCCCCGTTCTCGTACCGAACCCCGCTGAGACCCGTAATTCTCAAAGTTTTGAATCCTCCCAGCAAACTGCTGCGCTTTCCGGTTACGAAGATTACTAAGCCCGCCTTTTTGCCATCTCGTACCTTCTTCATTTCCTTCGTTACCTTTCCTTCTGGCCGGCTGATACTCTGGGAGGAGAGTTTTTGCGGCCCAAACACTGACTTATGCTGCAATATCAACTCCTAACATTTTGGCCCTTGTCCAGCCTCTTTTTTCGTCCATGATTTATGATCGATACGACCACAACCACGTCAAGCCCCCCACATGCTGATCGTCAAACGATCGAACGAACTCACAAGCTCGTTTCCGGATTCGTTCCATGGTGTTTTGTTCAAACAATCACAACAGCAGTCACGCTGTCTCACTGAAGCAAACAAGCATATTGCCGAGAAATGAGTCAAGTTTTGTCCATGTGTAGATACACAAAGTTAACGCTAGTCATACCCCATTCCAGAAAGCACTGCTTAGCCAAATATTCGAACTTCGTTACCAGTTGCAACCGCACTTTTGCCCTGGGATACCTTGGGCACGCGACTCTAACTTGCACCTCCGCTCACGTGCTGGCTTCTCTGCTATTACACACTCAAGCTCGCGGCATACTTGCCCTCGCTTCGGCTGCATGCTTGAGCTGTACTCATTTGACAGTTGACTAGCCCGGAAAATACACGTCACCAAACCGACTGAGCTTCTTGTCGTTCTCTCGATTTAAACGGTTTGTCACATCAAAAATGCCCATTTCACCGCGCCTACTTGGAGCCGCCAACTTCATAGTACCAGATTCCACCGACTGGTTTCCTGATCGTGGGGCCGCCGGTTTGGGCGGCTGCAGAAGACCAGGTGACCTACGCAGAACATCTGCAAAGTTGTCCCTTGAGGAGCGGTTGCGGTAACGGCACTGAAAACTCCAGGGCCGAAGCCACATATAATGGCAGTGAATGCTTATCTTACTCTAACTATATCTAGGTCAGTGACGGCTCACTGCTGTAACCATTCAATAACAGCAGAAACGAAATATGGGACAAACTAAAAAGAACGAAATCGCGAGTGCGGTACAGAAACTAGGAAATTGTTTTATGCAAACAAAATACGTACCCGTCTTGATAAATTTCATTATAATTGCTTTTTCAATGCACATTTTTGGTTGTGCCAGTTCACGTGCCGTTGACATTTTGCTATGGTTCGGAGTGTTTCCTGTGTGACCGAAGCACACTCAATTGCAGAAGCTTTGTGACGAAGCCTTATCTGGCAACGAAACCAATCAGTGCAAGTCGACCAGCAGAATTCCGGATGCTTTGGGTAAAATTCGTAAGAGAGCACAAGTGAACTCCAGTGATTGTGAAGCAAGGAAATTTTCTGGTAGACAAGGGGGGTTATTTAGAGTAGGAATAAAAATCGGCCTGAGAAAAGAGGATTCGCATCTGTCTAAAGGATGCCAGAACCCTAGAAAATGGGAAGCCACTACCAGGTAGACCACTCAGCCTCAATAAGGAACAAAAGTAAGAAATGATAGAAAGATAAAAAAAAATCGCCTGGTCCCCGGCTTGTTTAAGCTGTGGAAAGGACAAAATTATCATACAGTTCCGAGTCTCACGGGTTATCCTGTGCCAGTGTTAGTCATAGTATACCAGAAGGACAAGCTTTACTGGGTTCGAAACGCATACAAGAAGACTGTCGACAGCAGAAATTTAAATGTCTTGGGCACGCCTTGCTGATGCGACGAGTTGGTTCGCGAGGCGAGGCAGCACAGCGACCACGACACTTTTGCGCAAGAAATGACGTATGGAAATTTGAGAGCATTATCAAAAAATGAGAGAAAGTAAAGATGCGTACTGAGAATATAAAGGATCATATTGTTTGTTTGGGAAGATACTACAGAATGTCTTGAATGCTTATATACCTGACTGCGTACCTTCAAAATAATGATGAAGACAACATTCTTGGCGTGCGTCTCAGCTCGGGGGTCTCTTTCACTCGTACCATAGGGCGGTTATCTGTCTTCGGAGGACCCAGTCACTTGTTGTATTGACAAAAGCTTGTTATCGACAACGCTGAGGAAAGCAATCCATCGTAGAAAACATTGTCTCAGATGCGATGGCAAAATATGGCAAACCAAAGGAAGCAGAGCGAGAAGGCCATAACCTTCACACAGTTAAGTCTGCGAGCGGCTGAATCAAGCGACGAAAGCTCAGGTACAACAACAACTCTTTGGGTGCTCCGTTAGAGGACAGAGGAGAAAAAATTGAGTATAACTTTCTCCTATGATAAATATTTCATAGTTCTATATATTCAAACGCACGCGGTACAAAAACAAGAATAGAACCGATAGCTAGAACTGCTCATTGCAGAGCTGTAATGGCTGCCATCTGAAAACTGGGTTGTCACGAAACTACTAGAGTACGGAGAAAAAACATCATAGATAAATTGTGTAATATCGAAGAGAGCGGGGGAATGATGCCACTGGTGGTGCAGTAGCTTCGGTCATCAGAGGTGGATAAGTGTAAAGGATCCATTATAAAAATCACTAGAAGTGCTCCACGTGCTTTGTGGAAGTGACTGTATTCGACTGTACTTTGCCAAACCCCATCCATTCACGACAAGTTTACACTGTTGTCTGTTTGTGCGAAACAGTCAAGTTTAGCCCTGGATCGTTCCTGACCTCTGTGCTCGGAACACGGGGGCCGAACCTTTGGGTTTTACTGTTAAGCCTATTTGGCCGCTTGCCCGAGTTTTGTGTGCTTGTAATTTAGTGATTTTCAAATAAGCACCATAGAAACCACGAGTCAGCCTTTTTCTAGTTCTGTGGTTCACATGAGACGGCTACTCGCCGCTCGTACGAAGCTCTTTTTGCTTAAAATAATTATACGTGTAATCGGTTTATCAGGCCAGCAGCGTAGGACTCGAAGATTTTTAGCCGCATGTTCGAGAATCCGGTGTGCCTCGGGCACGTTGCAGTCAATCACCCTATCAGTTGTACTTATTCAGTTACTTGAATGGAACTTCTATAGAAGACGTTCGAGTGCGGCTAGCGAACGTGTCTCCTATCGGGTCTAGCAGCGAATACCAACGATATCCCCTCTATCGGACGAATAAAGAAGACGTAAGTCGGTTTGCAGATGCTAGGTGTATTCTGTATATCGTGGCACCGAAACAATACCGATACGAGAAATACACCGAACGGAAAACGGAACGAAACGCGACGGCTGTGCTGAGAGCGAACCGCGAGCGAACGAACGAAAGTGAAAGTGATTTGAAACGAGGTCGACGGAAACCTCGAGAAAAGTCAGTCCAGTAAAACGTTGGCAACCGGAGAACACTGAGGTCAATGTCAAACGCCAGAAAAGATCGTGGAGAAAACAGATCCAAAATGGTGTCCAGAAAATAGTCATTTTCTCAAAACGATCGGGGTCACTACAGCAGCCCCCCGCTAGAAAGCACGGAAAGCTTTCGAAAAATTGTCAAGGAGGAAAAGGCATACAAACGGTATTCGTGTGCGCGAATGCGTGCAAAATACGTGCATGTATCTGTGCTGTAGGATGCTGACGGGCAAAATCCGTGGTATGCAGGAACCGTAGGATGATGGTCGAGCGTAACCAGATTCCTTGCCAATGACATCGTTGCGTGAATCGTACTCAAGTTGTGCCACACCAATAATGTCCAGCGTCGGGTAACCGTTAATCAATATGATATCCGGAAGCCAAATCGATAGGTTCGTAAATGGCCAGGAACGAGAACGACAAGGCCGATCCAGAATGCAAACGTTAGTGCCAAAAATCTCCAGATTTCGTTGGACCAGCGAAGCTTACCATATGGCGAGGTTCCATGAAACGAAAAGAAACGAAAAACTGGTGTAGCAACCGCAATGGACTTGACTGGAATACTGTAATAACTAGTGGGGTATGTTAAATCGTGTCGAAACGATAAACACGAAAGTTATTACTGCGAAGTGCAATGGTTAGGATCGTGTTTGACCTAGTCGCGAAAACGTGCTGGGCAAACGATCTTCCGTCCGGAACGTGAGACGGGGGCCTCATTCACGGACGGGTGCGTAGGCGTGCTCTGCTGACTTGAACGTGAGACAATAGCCTCATTCGAAGTCGTAGCAGGCAACGCTAACTGCAGACCTTGACGTGACACGGAGGTGTCGTCAACAGGTAGTGCAGGGTTCACATCGAATCTCATGTCAGCGGGCGACACGCTATCATCAACGTACGCGGCTTTGAGACGATCGATGCTAACGGTATCGACGCGACCGTGTCGATCAACCTTGAAGGTCTTATCGTGACGAGAAATCACGCGAAATGGACCTTCGTAAGGCTGTTGTAATGGTTTCCGTACCGAATTAACACGAATGAATACATGCGAACAAGTTTCGAGTTCAGTGGGAACAAAAACCTGTCGTCGCTGCATTCTAGTCTGCGCCGGAGCGAGATTTTGCATGTACGCAGACAAACGGTGAACGTTAGTCTGTACAGCAAGTGAATCTGTACTCCGTGGCGTAAAGAATTCCCTAGGCAGTCGTAATGTTGTGCCGTAGGCAAGTTCTGCGGCGAAACATTGGATATCTGCCTTTATGCAAGTCCTGATACCAAGCAGAACTAGCGGTAACGTTTCGTACCAGTCGGGGCTCTCGTGTGCTCTAAGAGCCGCTTTGAGTTGGCGATGAAAACGTTCGACTAAACCATTCGATGCCGGATGGTACGCGGTCGTGCGAATGCGTTCCGTACCCAGCATGTGAATTAATGAAGAGAATAGATCGGACTCAAATTGTTGCCCTCGATCGGTAGTAATTGTGGAAGGACAACCATATGAAGCTATCCATCGTTCTATCAGATGTCGAGCCACTGATTCGGCCGTGACGACAGAGATGGGAATAGCCTCGGGCCACCTCGTAAATCTATCGATGCACGTTAGTAAATAGGTATACCCGTGTGATGGGATCAATGGACCCACAATGTCTACGTGGATATGATAAAAGCGAGCATCAGGCGTAGCAAAAGTACCGATAGGCGAAGCTACGTGCCTATGCACTTTAGATCGTTGACATTGTAGACACTGTTTTGCCCACATACGAACATCTTTATTCATGAACGGCCAGACGTATCGTGCAGCTACTAATCGGAGACTGGCTGCGATGCCTGGATGTGAGAGTCCATGAAGGGTATCGAACACGAGACGTCGGTATGCAGGGGGTACGACTGGTCGAGGTATGCCTGTAGACATGTCGCAGTGTATAGTCCCAGCACTGGGGGCCAGGGGTACGGACTGACACTGCAGCGACGATGACTGAACGGCTTCCATAAATGGGGAATACAAAGCATTTACAAGGGAGTTCGACTCACCTTTAACGTGTGGAAGGTCAGTCGTGAACTGAGAAACATAGTCTAAGTGTCCGAATTCTCGTTGGGAGTAAAGGTCAGACTTAGAATGCAATGCATACGCCAAAGGCTTATGGTCAGTATAAAAGATGAAATATCGACCCTCGACTGCATGGCGGAAGTGCTTAACGGTGTTACGAACGTTTGAGCAATGCGTAGCCAAATTCGCAACGGATCCCGAAATCAGAAGGCGATTATCCGTGATAATTCTACGATACTAGATTATTAAAATAAACAATGACGTAAACAATATACAAACCTCAATAATACGATCACAAAGTCTCAACAACGAGAAACCGAATAGCAGCGTGTGAGCAGACAGCACGTGCGTCACGCAGGTCCTGAACAAGGATGTGCCAAAATAGCGCTCTGGGCGCGAACAAACAACAATTGGTCCAGAAAAACAACCAGTTCGTAAAGACAAGTCAATAGTGTATGGAAATGAGTGATGTTGGGAAAAAACACTGAATCGCGAGGGTTCAAGGGGGATTTTCCACGACCGGCTGTTACACCGCCCACCAAAATCCTCCTGGATCCTTAGCAGAGTCAAAGGTTCGGTATAAAGGTACTGATTCTTCCTACCTGCCTAGGCCCTGCTGTCAGTGCGCGCGTCTAATGCTCGTCGTCGACGTTCTACTACTGGTCGCACCTAACCCATTGGCTACATAGACGTGAGGCTAGTCTACATCTTCCACAAGACCAAATGACCGATGGCGGGCGTGAATGGTCACATAGACGTTGTCCTCGTAAGGGGCCGTCCGGTCCTGGATGTACGCGCTTAAGTGTGTGTGTGTGTGTGTGCGTGCGTGTGTGTGTGTGCCGGGGTTACAATGAAATCACAGGTATGACTACACATCAAAGGAGGACTTTCTGCAATGTCAACAAAAGACCGCGTGGCAAGAAAACGAGTAAATGTAGCATGCATGTGTGACCTGAGCTCCACTACTTCCACATGTGCAAGGGGCATTCGGTAGCGTCAACAAAAGGCGAACAAAGAACACTGTCACATGTATGATGGGTTTACGGGATGTAGAGTGCGTCGTGCCTGCGTGTATGTATCGGGATGTATAATGGAATCGCACTCATCACCACATATCGGAAAGAACCTTCTGTAATGTCAACGAAGGGACCGCGAGCACCTTAACGTGTTTGACGGAGATTGTGTGGTATATATGGTGTTTCTTTATCCACCTCGATTACTGGTGTGAAAAAGGTTTACTAGGCCACAGGGTTATCAGCTCCTCCGTCTTCGCTCTCGAGTAGGTTAATACTGCGTATGTCACGAATGAGCACTCCGTTAGCTGTCTTCACCTTCACCGTTCTTATCATTTCGTCGGTGCTTTTGATGGTTTCCGTAACTACTCCCAAAGACCAAGCGCTGAAATGTGCGCGTTCGTCGGCGATCATAACCACGTCCCCAACTTTGAATGGTCTTGTTTTGGCCAGCCACTTCTGTCGAGTCTGCAAAGCCGGTAGGTACTCCCGTAGCCATCGCCTCCAGAAGACCTTGGCCAGATAGTTCGCTTGCTTCCACCCATGGAGGTAGCTCCCACGAAGGTTTACCGGCCCTTGGAAACCCTCGTTCGACCTTAGCGTCAATAAGTCGTTTGGGGTGAGCGCCAGGTGGGTGGGGTCGCCGTTCAATACTGGAACCAGGGGGCGGTTGTTCAGGATTCGCTCCACCTCAGTCATGACGGTGTTCAGGGTCTCGTCGTCGGGCGGCTGCTGCTCCATGATTGACAGCAATATCCGTCTGGCGGACCGAATCATGCGTTCCCATATGCCGCCTCGGTGACTGGCCTGTGGGGGGTTGAAATGCCAGCGTATGCCGTAGGCCACGGTTCGATTCTGCAGTTCGTCCCTGTTTATGTTCTTGTGCCAACGCTGCAATTCCCGTTGAGCGCCCACAAAGTTCGATCCATTATCTGAGTATATGTCGGCCGGTACGCCTCTTCGGTTGATAAATCTTTGCAAGGCCCGTAGAAACGAATCGGTCGTCATCGAATGTGCGACTTCTAGGTGCACCGCACGTGATTTCATGCACGTCATGATACATCCGTATCGCTTTTCTAATCTTTTCCCGCACTTGATCCACAAGGGCCCGAAATAGTCCAACCCGGTGTCACTGAACGGCCACCAGCCCGTAGTTACCCTGCATTCTGGTAGCGGGGCCATGAGTTGTTTGCCTGCTGTGGCATTGCGTCTCCTGCATTGCACACACCGTCGGATCACGCGTTTTACAGTCTCTCGTCCTCTCAACAACCAAAGACGCTTTCGGATGACGCTCGTCACGTGACTTTCCTCGGCATGTCCCTCTACGGCGTGGACGTGTTGAATCATTAGCTCTACTACGGGTTGTCTCGCAGGCAGCAGTAAAGGATACTTTGTGTCGAAGTTCAGGTGGGCGTTGGTCAGCCTACCATCCACCCGCAGCAGTCCGTTGATGATTTTGGGGTTTAAACGCTTCAGCTCGCCTCTTGGAGATGGCATGTCTTCATTGGTCAGCCCCACTTCTTCCGCCCTCTTGAGTTCTCGGGCGAAAGCCTCGCGTTGTATCATTTGGAAAATATCGTACTCTGCCGCTTGTAGCTCATCGGGACCTATCGGGCCGACCGGTATCCGACCCGAGGGCCGTAGCCCTTTCATGACTAGTAAACTTATCTTGAACCTGGTTAACCAAACTAGCGAACGAAGCGTCTTCATCCAGGAAGAAAACCTGACCAGTTGCGATAAAATGGGCGACGCTTCGACGACGTTGGTTGCTATCACTACGCCTTTGATCTCCAGTTCCAATTCCGTAGGGGGTTTTAATTCGAACACGGGCCAGTCCTGTTTGGGCAATTGCAGGAAGTTCGGCCCTCTCGTCCACGTGTCCAGTTGCCTGAAGTTGTTCGCACCTCGAGAGCACAGGTCGGCCGGATTATCGCCAGACCTGACATGACTCCACTGGTGCGTGGCCGATTCATCGTGGATAATCGTGAGCCGGTTAGCAACGAAAGTACTAAACCGGCTCCGTACGTTGTTAATGTAGTAAAGTACTATCGTTGAATCCATCCAGAAGCTCACCGACCAAATGTAGAGATCGAAACATCTCTTCACAGCTTGCACCACCCTGACTGCCAACACGGCTGCGCTGAGTTCGAGGCGTGGGATTGAGACCGACTTCAGTGGAGCAACGCGGGCTTTGGCGAACAGGATCCTCGTGGTATATTGTCCATCTCCTGCGCACCATCGTCCGTACACCACAGCTCCATAACCGACTTCGGATGCATCGGAAAAGGCATGTAGTTCTCCAGTCCGTGTCGTATGGCCAGGGGTCAAACATCGTGGTATTCTTATGTCCCCTAATTTCTTCAAGGTGTTCAAAAATTCCTCCCAGTCCAGCCGGTCCCCTCGGTCCAGTGACTGGTCCCAATCAACTTTCTTACGGCACAGCCGCTGCAGCAAGATCTTTCCGGGTAGCAGCCATGGTGAGACGAAACCGAGCGGGTCGAACAAACTTGAGACGGCAGATAGTATGCCACGACGGGTTATTGGCAGCTCGGGAACGTTCAGTTCGAAAACAAAATCGTCCGTTTCCGCGTCCCATTGTATCCCTAAAGTGCGCTCGATAGGAAGTGGAGAGCCGTCCAAATCTCTTACCCTTTCGGCCTTTTCGTGATACGGGATGACCTTCAGCACTTCCGAAGCGTTCGACATCCATTTAGTTAGATGGAAGCCACCCTCTTCCAGCAATCTCGTCAGACCCCTGAACTGCTCTAGAGCTGATTCCACATCATCGAATGACCCAAGGTAGTCGTCGACGTAGAAGTTCCTGCTGACGCTTTCTACCACCGTCCGATGTACCAGATCGCCATGTTTGTTCGCTGATTCTCGGAGGGCGTAGTTGGCACAAAATGGTGACGATATGGCTCCGAAGGGGTGGACGGTCATCCTATAATTCACCACTGCGTTGTCCCGGTCGCTCCCTTCCCACCACAGGAAACGCAAAGCATCTCGTTCTCCTACCGGAATCTTCACCTGATGGAACATTTCCCTAATGTCAGAAGACAAAGCCACTTCACCCACTCTGAAACGGCACAGAACATCGATCAGTGGTGTGGTCCAGTCAGGCCCCTGTAGTAGGCGATCGTTTAACGACTTGCCCTGAAACTTGGCCGCACAGTCGAAAACCACGCGCAGTTTATTGGGTTTTTTGGGGTTGATAACCGGATGGTGAGGCAGATACCAGATACCCCTTTTGCTGTCGGTGTTAACAGGCACCCTTTCAACGTAACCGAGGTCCTCGTTTCGCTTCATCAAATCCGCGTATCGTTCCCACAGATTCTGGTCTCGAATGAAGCGTTCTTTTAGTCGTAGTAATCGTTGGAGAACATAATTTCTGTTGTCAGTCCACGGGTCGACCGGTGTGCGCCATGGGAGGGGAACCTCGAACTGTTTTTTGAGGCCTCTAGAGCCTTGCCGCACCGTTTGTAGAGCGAAGTGATCCTCTTGAGACAACGTCGGTCTTTCGTCTCCAATGTCATGAAACTCCTTTTCATAAAGCCGTTGCAGATGATACTCTATGCGGTCCGTTTCGGCGGATAAGTAATTCACGGAACCGCGTACCCCTACTGGACCGTATAACATCCATCCCAGAGCCGTGCGTACGGCATAAGGTGCCTGGCGGTCGCCCACTCTTTGGTCAAGCACCCAATGCGCCTCTGGCACGTCGCATCCGATGAGGAGATCCACCTCATCATCTTCCCAGTCTACGACGGTTACATCCTGCAGGTGGGGCCATCGAGTCAAGATTGCGTTCACCGACCTTGGTGCTCGCATGGGAAGATCCGCTAACGTGAATGCCTCCGTTGGTTCAATTTCCTCGTTAGTGTCTAGAGAGATGAGTTGCAGCCTTAATCTACCGGCAGTCATTACCTGTGTTCCGCCCACCGTGCTCACTGCTAACGACGTCGCACCTTTAGCCAGTTGGTGTTTGTCGGCAAACCGCTCTTTCACTAAAGTGGTGTCGGATCCACTATCAACGAAAGCCAACGCCTTGACTATCCCAGTCGGAGTCACTACTCCCACGGCCACTACGCCTAAACGTACCGGTTTACTGGCAGATTGTGAAGTTGAACAGATCACGCTGGGCTTGGCACTCGCCTCGGATATGGTTACTCTCGCCTGATGCAGCAGCCGATGGTGTCTGCCCGTGCAGCCCTCGTAACCACATCGATTCCTTGTTCTACAGGCTGCTGCCCGGTGCGTGGTGTTGAGACAGATGAAACATGCTCCTGCCATCCTCGCCATTCCCCACCGTTCGTCTATTGTGGCATTGCCGAACTTGGGGCATTCTGGTAGGCCATGGCTAGTACCACAGGATCTGCAATTTGGTTTCGCCGTAGCATCTCGTGAAATGACGTGTGTGTTGGTCCAAGGCTGGTACTTTGGATGTTCCCGTACAGGGGTTTGGACTTGGCTAGTACCGGGCTTGTTTGCTCGGTTGCTGTCCCGGATGAGTCGGCCGAATCTGCTGTCAGCTATCTTCGTTTGCCTGTCTAAGTATTCAGTAAGGTCTTCGAAGTTGGCTTCTCTGTCGCCTCGGCTTATCCGTTCAGCTTCTTCCGCCCACCGACCCTGTAGTTCGGGAGAGAGGTGACGGACTATGCCTTCCAAAGTGTGCATGGCGTCTAGGTCAGCTCTGTAGCCTAAATGGTCGAGGGCTATTGAGCAGTTCTGCATCTTGATCACCAGGTCGGCCATGGTGTAGACGTCGCCCTTGGTTTTCTTTGCCTCTGCCATCACGCCCTCTATTAGGTTACGGGCTACTTTGAAAGGTTGGCCGAACAAGTCCCTCAGAATCTTTCTTGCCCCAGTGTAGCCTTGTTCTGGATCGAGCATGGTGCATCCGTCGATAGCTTCTCGCGCTCGGCCTCGGCAGTAGTGAGTAAGGTAAAGAAGCCTTTGCCCAGGGTCGGTTACCTTGTTTTCAACGAACGTCTCGAACTGTTTGACAAACTTGCAATATTGCTCAGCTCGCCCGTCGAAAACCGTTAACTCCACTCTAGGCAGATCGATCGATGGTGGTTTGTAGTCGGCGACCTGCGTGGGGTTCCCTACCTTATTTCACTCTAACCTATCGGAAGTGTCGAAGTCACTGGTCCTATACTCTCGCTGTTTCTGTGTACACTTCTCTGCTTCATGCGCCTGTAGTCTAGCCGAAAGTAACTGTTTCTCTAGTTCTATTATTCTCAGCTTATATAAATCAACGTCCTTACGATCAATATTGCTTTCAATAACACATGAGCTAGCACTGACAGGACTAGGCAATCTAGCATTAACTAAAGAATCATAAGTACCCAAAACCTCCCCAGAGACTTGCCGTATTACTTCCTGTCCGGGTTTGACTGCCTTTGATCCTTTCCTTGGCATTTTGCGTGAATTTTCCTCGTTCCAAATAGATCTATTGAGTATTGTTACGACCGTTTGAGCAATGCGTAGCCAAATTCGCAACGGATCCCGAAATCAGAAGGCGATTATCCGTGATAATTCTACGATACTAGATTATTAAAATAAACAATGACGTAAACAATATACAAACCTCAATAATACGATCACAAAGTCTCAACAACGAGAAACCGAATAGCAGCGTGTGAGCAGACAGCACGTGCGTCACGCAGGTCCTGAACAAGGATGTGCCAAAATAGCGCTCTGGGCGCGAACAAACAACAATTGGTCCAGAAAAACAACCAGTTCGTAAAGACAAGTCAATAGTGTATGGAAATGAGTGATGTTGGGAAAAAACACTGAATCGCGAGGGTTCAAGGGGGATTTTCCACGACCGGCTGTTACAAACGGCATTATATGCAGCCAGCAGTTCGCGACCAAAAGCAATATATTTGGTTTCCGTGGGATTGAGGCACCGAGAGAAGAACTGTAATGGCTGCCATATCCCAGAAACAGACTGTTGCAGGACCGCTCCGATGGCAAAGTCGGATGCATCCACCGCTATGCTTAGCGTGGCGGACGGAACTGGGTGCATGAGGAGCGTGGTCTGAGCTAATGTCGCTTTCATTTCCGAAAACGCTACTCGTGCGGCATCCGTAAGCGACAACTTACGTGGATTGCCACGAAGTAGGTCAGTTAATGGAAGCAAACGTTCAGCGGCATGGGGTATGAAACGACGATAAAAGTTAACTAACCCCAAAAATGCCTTGAGCTCCTTGATTGAGGACGGTACGGCGTAATCTAAAATAGCGCGCACTTTATCCTCTCAAGGCCTAATACCCTCTCGAGTGATCTTGTGGCCGAGGAACACGAGTTCCGGTTTGCCAAGTTCACATTTATCAGGATTGACTACTATTCGATGTTCGGACAAACGTTGAAATAGTAGCGTCAAATGTTGGAAATGTTCATCTACGCTCGACGATGCGATTAGCAAGTCATCGATATAGACGTGAACAAATTCCAAGTCTCGTGTAATGCTATCGATAAACCTCTGGAATTTCTGAGCAGCATTTCGCAAACCAAAAGGCATACGTAGGAACTCAAACAAACTAAAAGGAGTCGTGACAGCGGTTTTCTCGACATCTTCAGCGGCGACTGGGATCTGGTGATAGGCTCGCACCAAATCGATCATGGAAAATACACTCGTGCCGTGAAGTGATGCCGTGATGTCGTGTATGTGGGGTATTGGATAACTATCGTAACGGGTAACCGAATTTAGTGCGCAATAGTCGCCACATGATCGCCAGCTAACGCCGTCTTTCTTAAGAACCATGTGCAGAGGTGAGGCCCATGGACTGTGAGAAGGACGAACAATACCTTTAGAAAGTAAAGTGTCAAACTCACGTTTGGCGAAAACCAATTTGTCCGGTGCCAGTCGGCGAGGTCGTGCCGTGACTGGTGGTCCGTTAGTGACAATGTGGCGTGCCACACGATCGGTCACTGTCTCTATCTCTTCAAATGGTTTAGTCAATATGGGGAATTTAATAAACAAAGACCAAAAATCGTGCGGAATGTTAGAAAACAATCCTGTGATTCGGTGTGCATCTGTTCGAGCTGCAATACCCGTAAATTTAATGTCCGACGAAGGATCGATAAGCTGCAGCCTACGTGAAACAACAAGTAATTCATAGTTCTGCAGAAAATCGATTCCCAGTATGCCTGTGGGAACGTCCGCAAGAATGAACGTCCACAGATACCGTCGTCGTGGTCCCAGGTTGACCGCATGCTGTCTCGTGCCGTAGGTAGGATTGGAGGAACCGTTTGCCACTGACAGCCGAAGCAAAGAAGCTCGTGTCTGGTCTTTACCGACCGGCAAGACAGAAACGTGGACCCAGTATCGACTAGGAACCTAGCGTTAGTGCACGACTCACGCACGTAAAATAGACGGCCAGCTTGAGACGGATTGCCGGCGGGTACGGCCGCTTCTACTCGCCAGCAGTGGCCTTTCCCGCCGAGTATGAACACGGCTGTCTGCACCTATGGACGGCTGGTCCGAAAACGCGATGGAACCAACAAAAGCCGCTGGTAGGATGATCAGGTTTGGATGAGGCAGGTGAGGCGGATTCACGGCGGACGTGGGCAGTGGAGGGCGCCCGTCCGTGCCGTTGTTTACGTGGGCTACTGCGAGGAGTAGGTATTTTAACTCTGTCCTTGAAGGACAGGCGGCGCTGGATGGATCGAGAGTGCCGAGGCCTCTCCGGCGATTCATCCAGGTCAACACCCTTAGGATTGCGCGATGTCGTGGCAACGAGAGGATTAGCCCCACTGCCAACACGTGCGACAATTTTGTCAGCCACGGCGGCTGCTCGTTCTAAGGACGAGTCCTCGAGGAGAGCGATAACGGTGGTCTGAACGTGGAAGGGTAGAGAGTCCAACCACAGTCCCTAACTATCTCCGAATTCTTATCGGCGGGCCCTCCCAAAGACCGGAGATGAGCTAGGTGGCGGCTGGGTTTAGTATCCCTTATGGGGTGCCGTGCTAGTAGCTGACGTAACCGTTCCTCCCGAGAAGGAAGGAAATGTTGCAGTATAGCCTCCTTAAGCCGATCGTACGCCTGCACTCGAGGAGAATTTAATACCAAATCCCCCACCGAGGCGATAGCATCACCTTGAATTGCCTCTAAGGCATAGGAAAATCGTTGGCGTTGGCCAACAATCCTACGTGCCTCAAACTGCAGCTCTAAGGCTGCAAACCAGACCTCTGGATCATGAGGGATAAACGCCACTGGTTTAAAGGCAACCGCAGACAGAGTGAGATCTGTGTCGAGCTGCGCCTTATCCTCTGACATGGTTACGTCGCGATAATAGATCGTAAAAAATATACATCGTGCTACGAAAGGAGGGCGTGAAACAGCGATAAATCACAGACTCACCGGGCGGGCGAATAATCCAGGAGGTTCTGGAAGTTCTTGGGCTCACCAATATAGAAGACGTTCGGGTGCGGCTGGCGAACGTGTCTCCTATCGGGTCTAGCAGCGAATACCAACGATATCCCCTCTATCGGACGAATAAAGAAGACGTAAGTCGGTTTGCAGATGCTAGGTGTATTCTGTATATCGTGGCACCGAAACAATACCGATACGAGAAATACACCGAACGGAAAACGGAACGAAACGCGACGGCTGTGCTGAGAGCGAACCGCGAGCGAACGAACGAAAGTGAAAGTGATTTGAAACGAGGTCGACGGAAACCTCGAGAAAAGTCAGTCCAGTAAAACGTTGGCAACCGGAGAACACTGAGGTCAATGTCAAACGCCAGAAAAGATCGTGGAGAAAACAGATCCAAAATGGTGTCCAGAAAATAGTCATTTTCTCAAAACGATCGAGGTCACTACACTTCTCTCAGCTGAGGTCACTGGCTTTCTATCGCTGTAGCGCGGCCGTTGGCCCAGTCGGCAGAAGCTTCATGGGAACTGCCTTTGTCAAGTCGAACTTTTCCCTAACCACGTATGACACCATCTGGTGGCTCCGATATTTTCGACTTAGCAGCCCGCGGGTCTTTGACGCTATCGATCACTGACGACATTCACACTGTGAGATATTTTATTCTGTGAACTGAGGAGCCCTGAATTTCGTATCCAACAGCACCAGTTACTTCGCCGTTAATTTTGTGCCATGATTTCTGCTACGGCAGCCAGCTTCGACTGTCTAAAAGCTTACCAAATTGATCAAGACTCTCTTGATCACAAGTCACTAAGCAAGTCGACCCGAGACTCAGAACACCGGTTGGACTTTAATGGAAGATCCATTTACGTTACCAGTAAGATATCTTAATAATTAACGCGTAAGTATAAAAGACAGTGAAAATGCCCACCTGGCTGTAGTTCGTATCAAGCTGGAGAGAGGACAAAATCCAACGGATAACCAAAGAGTTAGGGCTCAATCGAGTCGTAGTTTGATGACAACCGAACAGTAAGTGGTCAGTTCGAGTGAACCAGGAGTAAAACCCGTCTACCCAGACCAGGAAAGGATGAATGAATGAGTAAAACAAATGGAGAACAAAAAAGGTTAAATCCACCATCTTTAAGGTCTTCTTAGCTGATTTTAATTCTCAGCCGGAAAATTGTTACTACCTTGCTCCAGCAGCCGTAACAACTTTTTCTGGTGTATTAAAGAGCTCTGTGCTTCTTCAAAGTTACTTTTGGCGATAAAGGTCTTGCATTCTAACGGGTTTCAGTGTTTAAGCTCCAGAGATGCGATGTTTTCGTCCATGTTCATGATGCGCTTGCTTTTTCGTAGTGCAAATGGAGTACAAACACCAGCTTCACAAGCAGCCCCTCAGACTTTACCCTCCTTAGGTCTTTTAATTGCGCAAGATGTAATTACCTGTACCTTTTACGGCAAGGATATAGACCACCCTACGGTGGACCCAGGCTGTTGACCACCGGAGGGGAACCAATCGATTATCTGGCCCCCACAAGTACAAGAAGGCAGGTGCTCCGACAGCCACAGCATCCAAAGTAGTCCTCTTCAAACTCCGTATGATTACGAACCTTAGCCCAGAAATTGTCCCGAATGACGGCCTTTTATCCATTTCTCTGAGTGTGGGGATTCATGCTTTGATATCGCCTCTCAACCATCTTCTTAACGAAATCAAAAACCTTATCTAAGCTCACAGATGAAAGCCATCCCACAACATGATGCCCGCCATCCAGCAGATGTCCTGGCTAGCTATTGAATCATGACCGATCTATCACCAAGATTTGGTGAAAGCCAGTCTATATCTCTGTTGCCCTAAACTCACCAAACATGTCCATCTAACCCCTGCTGTAATAAGAGCTACCACGCATAAGGCATTCTGCAGCACCTCGTACAGCTCATCATCGCAGCCTGCCTGCAACTCACCAGCTTTTTCTGCTGAGCATACACGGTGTCCACTCTTCGTCAGCTAGCAGTTGTATATATATTATAGATACGATGGCCCATCCCCGTCCCCACATCCCTCCTAGCTTCCGATGATAAAACTTATGACCCCAAAGTCCTGTCCACGGCGTAAAGCGTGTTCCACCGACGGTAAAAGAGAGCCCTACCCTTGGCGTATTTATGCGAATACGTTTAGCTTATTATCTGTAATCTTCATCTGCTTTCGTACACCACAGCTGAAGCCACTTCCATGTGGATGATCCCTCCACTACTGGCAGGCCATGGTTATTACGTCCCCCAAAATCGGTATTGTTGAATTTCTATTGATACGTTATTCACAACACCCAGCTGGAAAGTACTCCAGAATGCCACTTCCCCGGTCTCTTTTAGCTCATGCCAGTTGTTTAGGTAGCCATCGGTCCACTAGGAGCTGCTCTTGGACTACCGCACGGAATAAATGAACTCACCAATAGGGCTGGACTATCTGTCGCGCTGGACATCCATGGTTCAAAAATATACTCAACTGGCCGGTGCCACATGGAGCCTCTTATATCGCTAGCCACCGAGACCAAAATGCAGTTACCCGGGTCACGAGCTGCCGCAATGGTTTCATCGGATCACACCACGGATTCTCAACACCTAACGACATTGCACTCCGCCCCAACAGTTACTCCCCGTACACCCACTAACCGGTCATTCATACCGCGTTGAAGTACCCAAATCACCACCGGAACCTTGCCGTCGCCGCTACATCTTCAGCTTTACATCCCACATTTCGTCATCCAACGCAGTCTCGGTCCGTTTATGCCTGCCATACTAAACGTCTTTCTTATGAACAGTCAGTCACTTCTGGTGAGCTCACCCGTCATCGGGCTTTAAGTCGTGATCTGAAGTCGGTGGCAAACATGAATATCGTGAATTGGGACACCAGCCGCACTCTGTTAGTCGAAACTTTGTCCTATATTCCTTTTTGTATATACAGAAAGGCTTATCTTTACATCCCAATGCTGTCCCCCATAGTCCCGGGTCTAGTACCTAGCAAGTCACCGCCTTAGGGCATACGTACTCACACTCCATCTATCCACATTATTTCTTCGTACTTGCTTCCAAGCATCTGCTTCATCTTCTCTTTCCAGTTGACTGCTTCCTAAACGACCCTTCTCTAAAATCCCCAGCTCAGGGTCCAACCATCATTCATGCTCCCTCGACAGCACACTACATTTCTCGCGAATCATTATTTTCCATTTTCGCCTTCAGGTGTAAAGCTGTTCCCTCCACATCGCACCGTAATTACCTGAAAAAACACGAAAAAATTAACTCATCTGACCTAACATGCTCCCACCTCAGTAAAGGTTTTCAAAATACAATCCTCCGGCCTAGAGATTTGTCCAAATGACATTAGTGTGAATAGACTTCTCAAAAAGCTGCTAAATATGTGAATGATAGCCTGATATTGGTTTCATTCTCCACCGTGCCTGGAAATTTATTGGTCGAACTCTGCCCCTGGTTTTATTTGGATCCTTTGGACACCCATTCAGTGCTTCCACGTGATTCTTTATATATGTCTCAATTTTTCTACGATCATTTAGGATTTATCTCAGTTAAGTCAGGACCTGCCCCCGTATAGAGTCTAAAGCCCCTGGTCCTCGGTTTGTGACACGATAGCAAATATACTCAGCAGCGCGCAAAGCAGAGCTCGAAACGCTGGAGCAGGACAACGTGTATTGGAGGAGCGCAACGGCGTGCAGACGACGTACACAGGCGGAGCAAGTGGCGCCACCAAAAACGGTATTTGTTCAAATAAACAAATTTGTTAGTCTTTGTCATCGAGTGATTTATTGGTAGCACTACAATTTCTCAATGGATCGTTACATAAAACGTTTTCGTATACATCACATATTTCAAGCACTCGAATAGTGCCCTAACCAACAGCTTCCCCTTTGGCGACTTCTCCGCAACTCCCCGCTCCCAAAGTCAAAACAGATTCGCAAATCCCGCGGTAATCGTTCTCACTTTAACTGACTTAAACACTGCCTAGACTTATCGTACTATTACTGAAATGTACGAAACCAACATCTGAAATTTGTGTGTACTCCATTCTGCTGTACAATGCTACCATGATTACTTTCGATATCGTTTGCGCCTGAACCCCACTTTTCCAATTGTTCTCACGTCCCCAGCTGACTCGATTATCTGACCATGACCTTCGGTTTTGCGGGGCGTCATCGTTATTGCTGTCATTTCTGATCATTCAAACTTCTTCCCCACTCCCTCGTACGCATACATCTCTGTCTCATCGAATATCTGATCTTTCGTCACTCGCATCGTCTGTTATAGTGCTGCGACATGCCTCAAGAATTTCCAAGTTAAATCTTTACCCCCACCATTGAGTGCTGGTAAATGCCCTCGCACATGACATGTTCCACGTAGTTGAAAGGCCGCCTGAAGTTGTGGCCCTAGGTAATCCCGAATAGTGTAACTGGCCCAAAAAAGGTTGCCTCGTATCCTCCAGTAGGAGTCTCGGAGCAGTTTGGTTGCTTTGAGGTGATATTGGAAATCAGTCCCGCGTAAGCCGATGCCGAGGCTAGTAGCTGCTTCCTGAAGTCTATGGAGCCCGACTGATTCAGCAGCTGTTCACCGATATGAAGCCGGAGAACCACACTGAAACCTAGTTATAACAAGTGTGGTGTGTAACAACCAAAAGGCCCTATGAGAGCTTTCTGGAAAAACGGCGGACTGCTCCAGGAATGCTCCATTTCGGGGTAAGTGCTCTATTTGTACGGCTCCTTGTACTTGGTTGATAGACAACACGACCTCAAGGTCCCGCTTGCAGGCTGTTGTTCTCAGCTGTGTCAGAGGGCGTGGACGTGACGGTCCACTTATAGGACCAAAGCGTCAGTCTGCCAGATGGTCCTGTCTGTTCGTATCAGAAGGAAATATGCTTCACGGCTTCAGATCACCACCACAGAGTAGACTCAGTGAGCTCAAGCTGACTGAGATATTATTTATACAGGCTGGGAAAAACACTGGGCGGAGTACCAGACCTTGAGACCACCACTGGAGGCCGGATGCCCCTTGGGTAGGATCCTAGAAGATTTAACCGTAAAAGTCGGCCCTCTTAGAAAGTTTGCTCCACAGAATAGAAGTAGATCCACTGTTCACAACCGGTGAGTCTTCTGAAGAAGTCGGCTGTACGGGACTCCGTCAAACGCTTTACTTAAATGGACGTAAAATGCACCTGCGGGATACCCTTCAGCCTTTGGCTCTCGAGCCAACGGAAAGTTGGAGGCTCGCGGACGGAACTGAAAAGTCCTTGCTGTGCTAGACTGAACAGATTATGATGATCAAGATGTTCTTCAACTCAACTGGTTACAAGTCCCTTCACCCTTTGGCAGGAGGCGCAGAATAGGCTTTCTGAATAAAAGCTGATAGTGGCCGTTTCTTCTCCACCTCTGAACATTGGTAAGACAATTGGTTGTTTTCAACCATCTGTGAGTCATTTAGCTTCTGCCTTGGTGTTGAGAAAATTGGTGGTTGAGCTAACAAAATCCTGACAAAATCCCGTGGTAACTGTGAGTGACTTCCGTCCCGTCCGGATGACTTGTGGGGCTTGACAGATCTCAGAAGTGTCCTTACTTCGTCCTTTTCAATGTTTCGCAAAGCAATCAGGTGCTCAAACACCGTTCAAGGTTCCTAACGTGTAAACGTCGATGGGTGGTGGTACCCTGGATCACTAACCTCAGTTATATCGCAGCTAGAAACCCTCACGTTTGCCATAGGTTCAGATTTACCGCGCTTCAATCTAGTTCGTCTTTCAGGATAGAAAAGCAGCCGTTCGGAAGTACACGCTCTCGGCTTTTGGCCTCTTTTCGAGGGTGAGATATTTAGGGGCCTTACTGGGTGAAACACTGAGCTCGTAGTTGCATGCATCTTTACCTCTTATTGTTGCTTTATATTGTCTCCAATCTCGGTTTCTTCCGTTAATATGCATCCGAGCTCTTTGTAAAACCATGGAGGGCCCCGAGCATGGGAAAGTAGTCGGTGTGGAGGAGCGTACCTCCGTGCCAGTTTGTGGGTTCCATCCATCATGAACCACCAAGCCAGATGCACGTTTTTAGATCCGCAAGCCAACAAGCCATGTTTCGAACTGTTTCCCTCGTTTAGTCTAGGGGCATTCTTCAGAAATTTAGTTCACAACCAGATGTCTGTGGTGGTCGAGCCCCGCCCCTGCAAAGTACATTTGAAATTGCGCTGTCCGGCCCCAAAAGCGGATAGTGCACCTACGCACGCACTCTTTGAGGCTCGAGAAGTTAAAGTTGATCCAAAAACGGATTTTAGTGCATCCAAGAAGAACGCGGGCTCATGCGTGTTAGTGGAGATTCCGATTGCACGCTCTCGTATGTAGGTACTGAGAAAATAATCTGCTGCCGCAGTTTGGCAGTTAGCCCCTCAATTCAGTTTTTATAGGACTTTATTGTCCAAGATCAATCGTATCTCGGCAGTTGATCTGTCGGCCGATTTTGTGGCTCCCGATAATGTGCTTGAGCAGGAGCAGGCACTCGCCCATCCAGACAAAGACACCAGTGGAGTAAGTTGAGCTGTTGCTGCGCCCAGATTTCTCGTGGGCTTTTCTAGCCAAAACCACGAGGCACCGAAAATAGATCTAGGGATTAAAACTGAAGGCCGTGCGTAAAACCTTTTGGCTGGAGGAACATGAAAGCTTGAGCAAGCAATGTTATTAAACCTGAGGCATCGCCCTATTCATTATTCATTCCCAAAAGGATTCTGTGACAGGTTTTACCTGATTTTTGATGAGTTACTTCACGGTGCCTCTTTGGCTTACGTCGTAAAGTTTGATTGGTTCACCGGTCACAACAACGCGCGCTCGTCACACTTCGGTCATTCACTCGTTGCGTGTTGTGCGGCTCAGTCGTCGGGGAGAATGGTACCTGCTGTCGTGATGTCATTATACCTGCCCGTGCAAAATTTATATTGTGACGCTGAGCAGCCCGAATTCTATTTTGGGGATTTTAAAGAAATATCTATACTTCTCAACAAGGGTACGACTTTCTAGCCCACCAAATGGCAAAGAAAGGGTTCAGTATTTGCTGAAAGGCCTGCCGTACCTAAACGGAACCTGAGGAAGCCGAGAGCATCGCTAGAGCACAACATTCTGTACCAAAGAAACGTGACGTCGCCCACACTGTATGACTCAGTGTCGGCTGGTTGGGAACAAGTGAATGAGACTGGGGTCATCTTCAGGGCAACACCAACCTGGTTACTATACCTTAAGTTGTGTTCTGCGCAAGTAAGTTAAGGCAGTTGGTACATGAATCTTTGTTCATGCGCCTAAAGCTAGGATATATTACCGCTTGAACTGCGGACAGAAAAGTTATATTCAGCCGAACTTTGTGGGGGCTCGCTCCACCTCGTGGCTTTTGCAAATGAACATGCGGAATCATCGTCAGTTAAGTTAAAATGGGTTTATTCGTTGCTCGGACTGAGATAATAACAGCGCAACTGCCTTTCTTATGCAAGCTACATAGATGTGGTAGCAGTATTACGTATTTGCCTTTGAATAGTAACGTACAAACCCCTACGTAATTGGGCTACTTAGCTAACGTGTCCTGGAGTCACCGGATGGGAAGAAAACGACTTTCCCATTTCTAACGGTGGACCAAATTAGGCCAGTTTTAGTGTTAGCCAGTGAACCTTAAAATTGCTATTCGAGAAAGTATCGGCGTTTGGTGCCAAATGTGTACTAGAATGGCTTGTCAGGTATGTAGTCCGCCTTAAAGGCGAAAGGTCTGCGCACAAACTACCATTAGGTAACATTTCAAGGATCCTAGCCTCCAATATACTTCCCCGTACTTTTACCGTTATTATGCCCCCGGATGGAGATCTGTGGTAGAGAGTTGAGCACGGGAAAAGTTGCTATGTTTGCACAGTCTACTTGTCACGGTAGTGCCAGCGTTATATCCAGAAATTCAGGCGAATAAATTTTAGGTACTTCGTTACTGTTATCACATCCAGCCACAAGTGACCACAGGGGGTGAATAAGGTTTATATGAATGGTTTTCTAGTCCATGGTAAACTACAACAAGGAACCCGTAATTATTCGACGAATGGATCAATATTCTTATGTTTTAACTCTTCCTCTCGAAAGTGTTGCTTTGTCATTACTGCTATTCCATTGGAAAAATGCAAGAATTATTTAACCTTTCATAAGCATGGACGCAAGTCTTATGCCCGTGCTGTTTGGATGCCTCCTTATGAGAAAATCTTCATGGATGTTCCATATTTATTGCTGAGGGTACGACTGCACTGTCAACAACTCTTGCAAAATCCAGACACCGTGGTGATCCTATCAACTTTGATAACACCCAGTTGGTGCCATAAGCTTCGTCCGTATCATTTCAAGAGGTACAACGAGCGCTGTCTGCATGTGTCCATGAAGCAGGCCTCGGGGATGCTTTCGGTATAATAACGTATACGAACAATATGAATTCCTCATACCAGATATTGAAAAGGCCGATAAAACTTTTGAAACTCTCGAAGACTTTAGACAAGATTTTGCTAAATTTGGCTTTAACATGTCTCTGCTGTGGAGCGCATACTTGGAAGACTTTTCGCAAACAATCCGAAGGACCCCAGGACTCTGCTTGGGACACCAAGGCGGTGCAACGTCCGCAGTTTGCATCAAGGAAGTTACATCCACGAGACATGTTAAAGGACTTCCTGGTTTGATAAACTGACTGAAACTATTGGAATGCATCTTGGATTTACAAATACACAGTGACGGAACGGTCATTTGTCGTTCCTCCGGCTTGCAGTTGTGGCCGATATTATTATTAATAATCAGGCCACAAATGAGTGAAATATTTGATGTGGGATTTTACTGCGGTAGAGGTAAACAGAAACCCGTTGAACAGTTCCTGCGGGAGTGCACTGGTGAACCGAAGATGGTGTTGCAACACGAGGTTGTACATCACGGTTTGTCCTACCAATGTACCCTCTCTGCCATTATCTGTGACACACCCGCACGAGTGTTTGTCCGCCAAGTTAACAGACACAGCTTATTTTGGGCGTTATAGTTGCAATCAGCCAGGTTACTGCACCAGCGGTAAAATGACCTTACCGTCTATAAGGGCTACACCGAGGACAGAGAAAAGCTTCCGCGCAAAAAGACACAAGCAGCACCACTTACCGGAGTCCAACAGTCCATTTTTGGCTCTAAACATAGACATGGTTGGCACATTCTACTGTGACTATATGCATCTGGTATGCTTCGGTGTAATGAAGAAGTTGCCTCAGTCCTGGCTTAATGGTCCCAGGAATAGGTTTGGCGGTATTAGTCCATCTGTCGCCGAGGAACTAGGGAATCGCATTCTACAATCACATGTTGGTATAACATTTGATTTCCTTCGAAAATGTCGACATATTACCGACATGAAACGCTGAAAAGCTGGAGGATACCGACCATTTTCACTGTACCTGGGACCCGTATGTTTGATGCATTTACTACTGGAAGATGCGTACCACGATTTTTTGGCACTCTCAGTGGCGGTGTACTTCCTCTGTCATCCTCGTTTGTATGTTCGTTACCACCGGTTAGCAGCCGAACTTCTCTCCATGTTTGTCCAACAAGTTGAACTATTTTAGGGGCCAAAAGAACTCTTTTATAATGTTCAAAGTTTGATTCATTCGGATAATGAGGTACTTCTACACTAAACGTTGGACTACTTTTCCGCTTTTCGTTTCGAATCCTATCTTGATCATGTAAAATGTCTCATCAAAGGACCCAGAAATCCTGGCCAACAATTGTACTCCGCGGTGACAACGCGGTCAGAGCATTATCCATGGTACGTAACTATCTTTCCAAGGATTCTAGGTTTCGTTCTAGTGCCTCAAATCTGATACCAGCATCACTGTGTATATCAACTAGTGTACCGGGCGAGGTACCAAAACTAAGGGTAGTCGGTGGCTTTCAGTCCTCGTGGACTGAAGATGGTTTGTCACTCGATGGTGAGGGAGGACGGAAGTCGTTTAAGACATGCTTTGTAAAAGTATTTTTATGGGATCGGAGTTAGGCGTGGTGATAATGGGAAACACTCAACTATCCTTCGCTGGCGGTTGGGAAGCTATTCTAACAATGTTTTGTAGATTAGCTGGTGGCCTATGAGTTTTATCGTTCGGAAAATGTCCCCGAATTATTTTAAGTTGTGGGGATACTCTTAGGAACCCTTACTTCTAATATCACCCTGGATAGCTTAGTGAAAACCAAACGGATAACAGCACTCAAACCGACGTGTTGTGGCGCAGTTTTCCTTCAGCAGGGTACTGGAACTACTGATGTATCAGCTGGGTACCTCCTGCAGTATTCTGTTCTGAACTTCACCGTTTGCTACACAGTGATTCAGAGATTGCTCACAAAGCGATACTCTCAGCTGACATGCGGTGGGTTGTAACGAGGGTTCGACGAAATGCGGTGCGCAGTGGTGGTCGCGTGACTTGTATGCACACCGCCGAAGGAGCTCTGGAAGCTCGATTGGCCATGACCGCTACAATTACCGAGAGAACAGAACTAAACTAGAGCCAAACTTCTTGAGCCAAAACCGCGCCTGCGGTCCAAAGGTTACACGGGTGTGGCTCAAACCTTGCGACGTATCCCGTGATTCAGAGGAAAAGAACCAAGGAGCCAACTTATTGTACTACCGTTTTTAGGTGGGTTTCCAGGGTCGGCTTTTAGCGAGAGATATGATCGGTTGAAATTAAACCCGTGGTACTGAATTATACTTCTATGAACTTATGTTACTTTGACGGTTGACCCGTTAGTCGTTCGATCGGTGGGTACCATCAAAACAAATGAGGAGGTGAAGTATGTAAGAGAAAGCTTAAGTTTTCGCCGGTAGCGCAAATATTTTGACCGCAAATAGATGAATACGTGCGATAATCATTTTATGAAAGGTTAAATAATTCTTGCATTTTTCCAATGGAATAGCAGTAATGACAAAGCAACACTTTCGAGAGGAAGAGTTAAAACATAAGAATATTGATCCATTCGTCGAATAATTACGGGTTCCTTGTTGTAGTTTACCATGGACTAGAAAACCATTCATATAAATCTTATTCACCCCCTGTGGTCACTTGTGGCTGGATGTGATAACAGTAACGAAGTACCTAAAATTTATTCGCCTGAATTTCTGGATATAACGCTGGCACTACCGTGACAAGTAGACTGTGCAAACATAGCAACTTTTCCCGTGCTCAACTCTCTACCACAGATCTCCATCCGGGGGCATAATAACGGTAAAAGTACGGGGAAGTATATTGGAGGCTAGGATCCTTGAAATGTTACCTAATGGTAATTTGTGCGCAGACCTTTCGCCTTTAAGGCGGACTACATACCTGACAAGCCATTCTAGTACACATTTGGCACCAAACGCCGATACTTTCTCGAATAGCAATTTTAAGGTTCACTGGCTAACACTAAAACTGGCCTAATTTGGTCCACCGTTGGAAATGGGAAAGTCGTTTTCTTCCCATCCGGTGACTCCAGGACACGTTAGCTAAGTAGCCCAATTACGTAGGGGTTTGTACGTTACTATTCAAAGGCAAATACGTAATACTGCTACCACATCTATGTAGCTTGCATAAGAAAGGCAGTTGCGCTGTTATTATCTCAGTCCGAGCAACGAATAAACCCATTTTAACTTAACTGACGATGATTCCGCATGTTCATTTGCAAAAGCCACGAGGTGGAGCGAGCCCCCACAAAGTTCGGCTGAATATAACTTTTCTGTCCGCAGTTCAAGCGGTAATATATCCTAGCTTTAGGCGCATGAACAAAGATTCATGTACCAACTGCCTTAACTTACTTGCGCAGAACACAACTTAAGGTATAGTAACCAGGTTGGTGTTGCCCTGAAGATGACCCCAGTCTCATTCACTTGTTCCCAACCAGCCGACACTGAGTCATACAGTGTGGGCGACGTCACGTTTCTTTGGTACAGAATGTTGTGCTCTAGCGATGCTCTCGGCTTCCTCAGGTTCCGTTTAGGTACGGCAGGCCTTTCAGCAAATACTGAACCCTTTCTTTGCCATTTGGTGGGCTAGAAAGTCGTACCCTTGTTGAGAAGTATAGATATTTCTTTAAAATCCCCAAAATAGAATTCGGGCTGCTCAGCGTCACAATATAAATTTTGCACGGGCAGGTATAATGACATCACGACAGCAGGTACCATTCTCCCCGACGACTGAGCCGCACAACACGCAACGAGTGAATGACCGAAGTGTGACGAGCGCGCGTTGTTGTGACCGGTGAACCAATCAAACTTTACGACGTAAGCCAAAGAGGCACCGTGAAGTAACTCATCAAAAATCAGGTAAAACCTGTCACAGAATCCTTTTGGGAATGAATAATGAATAGGGCGATGCCTCAGGTTTAATAACATTGCTTGCTCAAGCTTTCATGTTCCTCCAGCCAAAAGGTTTTACGCACGGCCTTCAGTTTTAATCCCTAGATCTATTTTCGGTGCCTCGTGGTTTTGGCTAGAAAAGCCCACGAGAAATCTGGGCGCAGCAACAGCTCAACTTACTCCACTGGTGTCTTTGTCTGGATGGGCGAGTGCCTGCTCCTGCTCAAGCACATTATCGGGAGCCACAAAATCGGCCGACAGATCAACTGCCGAGATACGATTGATCTTGGACAATAAAGTCCTATAAAAACTGAATTGAGGGGCTAACTGCCAAACTGCGGCAGCAGATTATTTTCTCAGTACCTACATACGAGAGCGTGCAATCGGAATCTCCACTAACACGCATGAGCCCGCGTGCTTCTTGGATGCACTAAAATCCGTTTTTGGATCAACTTTAACTTCTCGAGCCTCAAAGAGTGCGTGCGTAGGTGCACTATCCGCTTTTGGGGCCGGACAGCGCAATTTCAAATGTACTTTGCAGGGGCGGGGCTCGACCACCACAGACATCTGGTTGTGAACTAAATTTCTGAAGAATGCCCCTAGACTAAACGAGGGAAACAGTTCGAAACATGGCTTGTTGGCTTGCGGATCTAAAAACGTGCATCTGGCTTGGTGGTTCATGATGGATGGAACCCACAAACTGGCACGGAGGTACGCTCCTCCACACCGACTACTTTCCCATGCTCGGGGCCCTCCATGGTTTTACAAAGAGCTCGGATGCATATTAACGGAAGAAACCGAGATTGGAGACAATATAAAGCAACAATAAGAGGTAAAGATGCATGCAACTACGAGCTCAGTGTTTCACCCAGTAAGGCCCCTAAATATCTCACCCTCGAAAAGAGGCCAAAAGCCGAGAGCGTGTACTTCCGAACGGCTGCTTTTCTATCCTGAAAGACGAACTAGATTGAAGCGCGGTAAATCTGAACCTATGGCAAACGTGAGGGTTTCTAGCTGCGATATAACTGAGGTAAGTGATCCAGGGTACCACCACCCATCGACGTTTACACGTTAGGAACCTTGAACGGTGTTTGAGCACCTGATTGCTTTGCGAAACATTGAAAAGGACGAAGTAAGGACACTTCTGAGATCTGTCAAGCCCCACAAGTCATCCGGACGGGACGGAAGTCACTCACAGTTACCACGGGATTTTGTCAGGATTTTGTTAGCTCAACCACCAATTTTCTCAACACCAAGGCTGAAGCTAAATGACTCACAGATGGTTGAAAACAACCAATTGTCTTACCAATGTTCAGAGGTGGAGAAGAAACGGCCACTATCAGCTTTTATTCAGAAAGCCTATTCTGCGCCTCCTGCCAAAGGGTGAAGGGACTTGTAACCAGTTGAGTTGAAGAACATCTTGATCATCATAATCTGTTCAGTCTAGCACAGCAAGGACTTTTCAGTTCCGTCCGCGAGCCTCCAACTTTCCGTTGGCTCGAGAGCCAAAGGCTGAAGGGTATCCCGCAGGTGCATTTTACGTCCATTTAAGTAAAGCGTTTGACGGAGTCCCGTACAGCCGACTTCTTCAGAAGACTCACCGGTTGTGAACAGTGGATCTACTTCTATTCTGTGGAGCAAACTTTCTAAGAGGGCCGACTTTTACGGTTAAATCTTCTAGGATCCTACCCAAGGGGCATCCGGCCTCCAGTGGTGGTCTCAAGGTCTGGTACTCCGCCCAGTGTTTTTCCCAGCCTGTATAAATAATATCTCAGTCAGCTTGAGCTCACTGAGTCTACTCTGTGGTGGTGATCTGAAGCCGTGAAGCATATTTCCTTCTGATACGAACAGACAGGACCATCTGGCAGACTGACGCTTTGGTCCTATAAGTGGACCGTCACGTCCACGCCCTCTGACACAGCTGAGAACAACAGCCTGCAAGCGGGACCTTGAGGTCGTGTTGTCTATCAACCAAGTACAAGGAGCCGTACAAATAGAGCACTTACCCCGAAATGGAGCATTCCTGGAGCAGTCCGCCGTTTTTCCAGAAAGCTCTCATAGGGCCTTTTGGTTGTTACACACCACACTTGTTATAACTAGGTTTCATTGTGGTTCTCCGGCTTCATATCGGTGAACAGCTGCTGAATCAGTCGGGCTCCATAGACTTCAGGAAGCAGCTACTAGCCTCGGCATCGGCTTACGCGGGACTGATTTCCAATATCACCTCAAAGCAACCAAACTGCTCCGAGACTCCTACTGGAGGATACGAGGCAACCTTTTTTGGGCCAGTTACACTATTCGGGATTACCTAGGGCCACAACTTCAGGCGGCCTTTCAACTACGTGGAACATGTCATGTGCGAGGGCATTTACCAGCACTCAATGGTGGGGGTAAAGATTTAACTTGGAAATTCTTGAGGCATGTCGCAGCACTATAACAGACGATGCGAGTGACGAAAGATCAGATATTCGATGAGACAGAGGTGTATGCGTACGAGGGAGTGGGGAAGAAGTTTGAATGATCAGAAATGACAGCAATAACGATGACGCCCCGCAAAACCGAAGGTCATGGTCAGATAATCGAGTCAGCTGGGGACGTGAGAACAATTGGAAAAGTGGGGTTCAGGCGCGAACGATATCGAAAGTAATCGTAGTAGCTGGGGATGCAAAGCAATCAAACAGTGCCTTGATCACGTCAGTTTTTCATAAAAGCAAAGAGTGACATAAATGCAAAATAAGAAGACTCTACGGCGCGCAGAAAATAAAGTTAGGGAAATAAACTCAGAACTCAGAAACGAAAGAGGATTGGATGTCAGGAACAGAGTCAAAAGGAACAGCAAGATAGCATGCCGGTGAGGGTTTAAATGGCGATTCACTGACAGCAATGGTCGCATGGAAGATGGTCAACACGTCCGGTGGGATGAGGGCCAGGGTGGTGACGAAGGAAAACGACCAAAGGAAGACTGAAGTGAAAACGTGTAGAGAGAGAATATATTGACAAATCAATTATAAGCAAGTAGCCAGGGCAAAAATGGGGACCAACACTGACGTAACTGAGACAAGAGGGCTAATGTGGTACAAGGGGAATAAGTGCACAGCCGGTGATAACCGTTTTCGGTAGTGATAGGGCTACCATAAACAGTGGCAAGGCTGCGTGATACTGGCCTAGAGCAGAAAACGGAGATGGGACCCTTAGTATAGGATAAGAGCAAAATGGATCGATTGACAGAGCAGCGACGATTTTTATATATATTGGCTGAATCAGATATATATCACAAGAAGACCAGCGCTCCTGGAGGCGAACAGATACTACAGAAATGTTACAAGAGAGGGACTGCCTGAGGGAAATGTAGACAGCAGTGGTCAATATATAATGGATGAATCCTGGTATACCGAACTGCATATGGCGAAACGGGTGACAGGTGAACCTGAGATGCGAAACTACAAAGATCACAGAGTCAAAGGCACAAAAGGTTAATGATGAGATAAATGGAAGTTGAGTGGACGTCTTTCAGTGGCAGTTTTATGGGTGGAACGTGCAGTAGCAACAGAGAGACAGAAAGCCATAAGGGGAACCTTAAGCAAAGAACGTAATTAGAGCGTCAGAAACAGAATAAAATGAGTCGATCGACGAAGACGGATAAGGATTTGCGGTTAGACGCCGAGGGAGTTAGTTATACAGCGAACGAATGGTGCATCTGGAGATAGAGAGCAGCTTCTACAGTGGTGATAAGAGAGGTTGCCGGGGGAAAACCGCTAAGGAATCAGAAAACTATTCACTTTGTGGTAGGTGGGTGATGGTAGATCACTTTGAAAACGGCAACTTGGAACAAGACAATCTGGGAAGCACAGTCATGGAGAATACAGACTCAAATAGTACACGAAGATGGTGGTGGAGAACATGGAACGTGAGTCTACGTCTATCGATGATTATCGTGATAGGTATCGTGGGGTATAAGCAGAGAAGTGAGGCCATAGGATGGGCACTCCTGAGGTTCATGGACGTGGTGAAGATACGGTTCCCTGCGAGATCAGAATAAAGCAATGGAAGAGCACCGTAGATGAACAATGGTCTGATGAGGATTTATCTTATCCATAAGTTACGTCACAGACTGCTGAAGGATTGCGGAAAGACATTCCAGCAAGGGAAGTCAACAGGTGATTGTGATTAGAAAATGGACAGCGGCGATAACTGTGCAGAAGTGGAAACGTAACGAAAACAGTGGCAGCTTCTGTCACGGAGAATGGACACGAGCACGTGTGGGACCGGTGATTGGTCAGGTGCAAATGATATGGAATCCGGGTGAAAGGAGACACGGTGGAAGGAAAGGACTGATTGAATAGGCAACCAGAGTGCGGTGATAAACAATGGCGGCACCTAGAAGTGACAGGTACGCACTAAAGGTTGGATAAACGGAATAGTAAATATTTACAGGGCCTTAAAAGCGGAATGACAGCGGTAATACTGACAGCATCCCCTAGGAGAAATCACTGAAGACAGGAAGCGAAGCCACAAATGACTTGATGGCAGCAGTCATGCAGGCATAAAAGCAGCAATTTTGCAATTCGCAAAAGGGTGCTAGTGGATAGAGCCGACCGTGAGCTGAGCACCCAACCCAAAATCCGCTCCTGGTGACAGGGGTGAGATCCACCACCCTAGCTGCCTTTGTACACTATTGCACATGTCCTGCAAGCCCGACAAACATCCGACAAAGTGGCGTGTCTGACCACACCCCTCACAGTTGGGATAAGCGGGAGTGAGCACTGTTATATTTTGCACGTAGTGGATAAAGTAGCCGATGGGAAGCTTTGTTCCACAATTTTGTCAGGGGTGCGGACAGTCCTAGAGGCCAAGGCCAATAAACACGGCGATTGGGGGGTGGAATAGTAACGAATTAGTATCTAACAGCGATAGCCGTGACGGCGACGGAATTAGTATACAGAGCTACTGGATATCGCGCAGCGATATACTTACGATTGGATACCTTGAAATAAGAGACAAAAAGGGAAACGCAGTCTGGGTAGGTTTCAGCTGAGGATCAACACTCAATGGCTATGGCGAATAGAGTTGAGGCTAAATCGGGTTAAGCAAATGACAGGAGATCACTGATGTTGGCGGTTTTTCCGCTGCGGCACCAGATAAGCTGCATAAAAAGTGCAAGGCAAAATGAACGATCACTACACGTCATAAAGGAGTGCTGATTGCCATGCAGAGCTTCGTGTGAATTGTACTAGGCGTTAGAGGCAAAATGGAAAAGGAGGCAGGTATGGCTGATATTATGCTGCGATTGCTATCCTGTCAAACTCTTAAGTGTCAGAGGAAGCCAGGGCGTGAGCTGAGGCTTAATCATGAAAGTAAATAGGAACTTAGGCGAAATCTGGCTAGGGGGACGAAAGCAGGCACCAGCTAAGAGGGGCAAAGCAAAACTTAGAGGCACAAAACTGGGAAGGTTAGTGTATTTCACATGCGAGACGGGCTTTGACGGTCTTAAAAGAGTCCTACTTGAACGGTTAGAGTCATACGCGGCTTGAAAGCAATAATTGTGACTATTTGATAGAGGCGTGGTGGATGGTTGGCCAGGTCTGCAAGCTAGACACGCCGAAGGAAAAAAGGCAGTGAAGAAAACGTACGTTACGTAAGATATGGTAGGCGCCGGTTGTGAAACTGGATACGTGACAGGCTGGGGCAGCATATGAGTGAAGGCCAGGAAGCAAGTGCAAAACAGAGAAGATACCGGTACTGCGGGTGTTTGGGTATGGCTCTGAGCAGACCCACGCGGGACACAAGAATATACACATGAGGGGGGAACCAACCAGGCTTTTACCAGTTTATTCGGTAACATCAGGGGCTACTGGAGCAGATCTCTTTCTGAGAAGATATTAAAGAAACATGGAAGCGCAAGATAAATTTTTGCTCAAACAGGATAATCACATTTTGCTTACATCTGATGAACAAGAGTAAAGTGGAGGCCGTATATTCTGAGAGATATAATTCTGGTTTCAGTTTATGAGTCGCGGAACACTTTTGAAGGCAGCGTGGACGTTGATGCATTCACTGGATTGCGTGATGACATGAGGGACCGCGAGGTAGCCGTGGAGCAAACCCTGAATGCTGAGAAGGTGGTAAGAAGTATAGCGAGGGGCAGTTTGTTCAAAATGACGCTATAAACCATTCGAAAGAATCGAGATCACAGAGCTAACTAATACAGTGGAACTGGAGGGAAAGAGGCGAAATTTTGGGAGGAGTGAAGGCTCGGTGGTTTTAGGGACGATGATCAAGTTTTGCTCACACGGTGGAGGATCAATTTGAGTGAGAAGGTCCAATTCAGTTGAAGGCGACGGATTCACAGTGGATCGGGGTTGATTACCTCACAGAGCTAATACAAGGTTACGGCAGAAGCTGTCTCAACCAAGTTTTTAGTGAAATTGGGCTGAGTACTCTCCAGGGTAATTGTGACGGATTTCGAAAGATGGGATAAGATAGTATAACCATATTCGGGCAGGGGTCGGGCAAGAGAAACACAGAAGTACAGTTGACTGCGCTGCGGTTTGGGGCACCGGAGAATAAGGCAAACTCGTGGTTTGGATTTGGTGACTTTGAAGGTAATCTGTTTTGAAAGGTAAAAAAAGAGTAACAAAGTCCAAGGTCAAGTACCACGAGGCTGATGGGAATGGGATGTCCACCGAAATTGATGACACCTGGCGGTATCAGGGGATTGCAGGAAAGTGAAGAACATTCAGATGCAGGACGTTCCATTAGCCGCAAGTTGCACCAGTCACTAAAAGGTACAAGGACCTGTTGGACGTTGTTTAGCATAGACGATAGGTCAGATGGGGGTAAGGGAGTGTATAGTTCTGATTTCCACCGCAATGCAAAACGGTTTGCCATGGCGGGGTACTTGAAAATATCACTAATGCATCAGAACAATATTGATCCATGAACCACACCTTGAATCACACAGATATTTATAGACCAGATAAAAGGTGAGTGACCATCGACTAGTACCGCCTGGGAGCGGGGGGTATGTAAGAGGACAACCACGACATGAGTTGATCGGCTAGACCCAGAACCTTGAGTTTGGCCGGCAGATGCTTATGAGGTACCCGGTGGAAGGCTTTCCATAGATCTAGGAATGGGATAACCGCAGGTATCCCTCACCAATAGTTCATGTTCGAGCGTCCAATAAGTCAGTTTAGCAAGAGGAAGACGGCTTGATGAGGCCATGTTTACCAGCTTTTAGTATTTCGTTGGGCGCAAGATAGTCAGTTGTTTGGACTTGTTGATTCGCTTTATAGTTTTGCATACCGAAAGAGTCCCGTTATTTGGAGGGTAATCATCAAGGTCAAGCTGCGAGCCCCCTTTCAAAATGGCGTGATACCTGAGGTTGTTCACTGTCGTGGGACTTTTTTCTTATTCGTGTCAAGTGCAAACAGGTAAGGCTAAGACAAATTCAAGTCGAGGCCACCGAAAAGGAAAGGGTTGGTGGCACTTCTCCAGGCCCCTATTTAGACGAAGTTTTGGTCTTAAGGACTGACTAGTGTATTTAAGATGGTGTGCAATAAGTAGTGCTGGGATTAGCTCTGGAAGTAACAGGGATGTCAGGAAAATGGATCCTGGAGCAACATACAAGTGAGGAGAAGTCCGGGCTGAGTGCCTCTGAGACTAGCATGGGTGGGCCACGTACTAGAAAATCGGGACATTCTTGTTAGAGCACTGAAGTATCATGCTGGGCAGATGGGACAAATGCTCAACGTAGTTGAGGTGCTTTAGGGCAAGTGCTTTATGGTTTCTGAGGTGCACTTAGGTGAAACGACCATGCTCTGGGTTAGTCCTATTATTGCACAACAGAATAGAGAAATCTTTTGTTCGATGGTATTAGCTCTGCAGGCATAGCAGCTTCAGCTGTTCTAATTGTTCTTGAGACCTCGCGTTGAGTGGATGGGGTTGAGATCATTCCAATGCCTTTCAGGTTGTTGCTGAAGCTGACTTCAAAGGAGTGAATTGCGATATGATCGTCAGATGACAGAAAGAATGCACCTCGGGCTCCATAGCGGGCCATGCTTGGTAATAGATCCTGGTTGCGTTGACCACTAGGGTTGGTGATGTTATTTGAAGGGAGCCACTGAGGGGGAGGTTGAACGTTCACTTGAGTGTCCAAAGGTCACTACCCAGGAATGAGCAGGTGACCTGCTTTTGGACGATAGATAGCTTATACTCGAAGGCTAAGCCAAGGACACCCGGTTCTTCAGTGGGTGTTTTTATAAGCTGGAGCAAGCCCCCATAGAGGATACGTGAAAGAAAGCCGGATACGGCGGACGGTCTCGCTTTAGAAGAACAGTTGATCTGGGAATAGTTGAAATTTGGCACTCACAAGATGGTCCAAAGCTGCGTCAAATAAATCACAGTGGGGTCAGTGATAATCATTGATAATTCCGAACGAATAACAAGCTCTAATAATATAGAGCGGCTACCTGCGTTCATTGTTGTCATGAGGGAGTCGTTTGCTTTATCCGAGGTTGCGTGCCTTAGAACAGTAGCTGAGACAGTAGCCCTGGCTGTGCCAACAAGGAAGGTAGTTGGGTTCGCTAAAATGGAAGCACAGGCTGGGATGATGAGGGTACTGCTAGTATAGGCTAACGGAGTGGGTTTGTGGGCCGTAGAGCTGGATGAGAGAAGGGTCTTTCGTGCTTCAGTGGATTGCAGTTTATGATAGACCCGCATGACAACGGTGAAAAGGTTTGATACCGTGAGCTAAGAGTGAAACTCGTGACCAAAAGTTTAGATCCGCAGGACAGTGGCAAATTGGTATTGGGAATTGGAGAGTGTAATCTATGATTTGTAATATAGTGGGGTGCGCAGTAGAAATCAGGAAGGCTGGTGATACTGAGATTCCCGGCTATTCTAAGTGGCTACATGTGTGGACCCCAAGACGAAAAGTATAGTCAGCTTGACGGGGGCATCATTGGCGTCAGCAAGCTTGTAAGGTTTACTGCAAAGAGATTCTGAGAGAGGAGGCCCCGGCAACATCAGCTAATTGGTGACCTGAAGCCTGGCGGGGGATATGAAGAGCGCAGGGAATCGGAGTGTACTGGAAAGGTCCCGAGTTAAAAAGTGGTGAGCATTATCGTACGGGGCAAGTGAGTTAATAGAATATTATTTGTGTGGTGAATATGGTCGAAAGACCGGCAGTGTATCACAGGTGAATTGGGGTTTACCGAGGCACCAATAAGACAGTGGCCTGAGAAGGGTGGTAGGAATGATAACACGGAATCGGAAGAAACATTCATCACAGGAAACGAAAATCCAGATGTTGGAAGCATATGGGAGGTTGATACGAGCGGCGGGACACTAGAAGGGGAGAAGACCTGTTGGTAGTCATCTAAAAAGGACCTCTGCGTGAACTTTCTCATAGCCTTGCCAGGGCGCTGGGATGAGGCGACCAGGATGAGTAGTCATGGTGTTAAGCATCGACCCATCTGCATAACCGAAGTCTGAACTGTTTTCCATCCCGCAGTCACGTCATTTCACTGAGGTGGCAGTTAGTATACTGGCCACTATAGAATGGTCCAAACTGATGGGACTTGCTGGACTGGGTCGGGGGTGAGTCTAGCATCTGTTTTTTTTTGCCAGTGAGCCTCCTGTTCCGAATAGCCAAAAACATTTGGCACTCTTAGCCAAAGTTCTGGAGAAAGTGCACGAGGAAAACTCCAGGAAAAACTGGACAATTTTCTGACTGATAACCGGTGTTTTCCTTTTTTCTGAGACTACAGCTGATAGTAGCTATGATGGGGTGCATAATGGAAGTTCCCTTCTGCCTCTAATTTAAAGATTCAAGGACGGGAAGGACGAACCAGACACAGAGGGTTCTGCCCAGTAACAAACCCACAACAAGGTGAGCCCCTTTGCCGTATACCAATCGGTTGTCCTCCCGGTTATTATCCCTTCACTTGACTGGCCCACCCCAACCTGGGGTACAATTGCATATCTTCTAGAATCACCTGGTTGTCCGTGCAGCTTCAACCACATCATTTTCTCAATTCGATGAGACAGAGTGTGTGAAGGGAATTGATTAAAAAACAAGTAACTTGCAAAAAACGGGATTGAAAACACTGGGTAGAATAATGGTGTAGAGGACTTCGGTGCTCTGGGGGTAACATGTCAGCAGGAATGCGGGAACCAGATGTGACTCTTGTCAAACATGGTTACTCACCAAGTGCGCGGGACTTGGTCAGAAGTACTCTAAGGTGTACTGCGCATATGGAAAGTTTTCATGGTATACTCCTAATGCAAAAACTAATTAAGATGGTTACTGAATCCGGAGTTAGTCGGAAAAAGGCAGAACTAAGCAGGCCTCTGGAGTAGCGTTCAGCAAATGACAAAGAGAGCCAAGGACAAGAATCGCTTTTGGGTTACCAGAAGAACACGATAAGGAGGGGACAGTAAGCAGTCTTTGTGATGCCACTCGTGATGATAGCGGGATTGACTCTCCTGAAATAGCGAATAAGTAAATCAGAAGAGAGCACGGTAATTGACGTCAACAATCTGGGCGCAATGCAGAATAAAAGTGACAAAGCTCCAAGAAGAAGCCGGAATTGTTTTAGTATATGATATCCCTTTGCCACTTGAAGAAACTGGCAAACAAGGGGATAGATTAACGAGATGCCACGTGGTCAGTCTACTCCGGGCAGCAGGACCCTTCAGAAATGTAGCCGCCAAGAGAGTTATGAGAATGGGACAGTGACCGGGAAGACCATCTCTAAAGGCACTGAACTAAGACCAAAGCCTGTCCTGTTGGGCAGCCCTTGTCACAGGGGCGCGTTTTTAGCCACGGCCAGGAGTATCAGGCAAATTTCCAGGGGAGAAATAGATATGGTGCCTGATGATAAGGCAACTACGGCAGCCAGTGAAGGTGAAAGAAACCGGAACTCCGGGCTGAAACACAGTCTCCTTAAAGCTTCTCGGAGCAAACGCAAGTGTAAAGTAAAAAGAGCTCTAAGATGCCATAAGTTAGGGTAGAGGAAGTTTCTCCCAGCTCCATCGTTAAGGGACTAGGCAATCGCACTCTTATAGAGAAAAATGTGGTTCCTTGGCCGTCGCCATGACTCCAAGGACAGTTTTGTCTGATAAAACCTACGAAGCTTAAAGGGTAGTAGTCGATGGTAGCGCTAGAAATCGGGCAGAAATAGGAGAGCACGGCTTGGGTGCTCGAGTTGAGGACCTTGGATACTACTGCCCTCCTCAAGCAAACGAAGAAAAATAGAGGGGGTTTTGATGCTCACAATCTATACCAGAATTGCTAATGTGGATAAAAAATGACCATTGCTTGAAGCTAGCGCAATAGAAGTGGGTGGGTTGACGCTCACAGAAACTTGGCGAAGGCGACACCAGACCGATCCCTTACTCTTACCCAGTCCTTGGGATGGAAAGGAAGGATGGTCGAATCGGAGATGATATATTGATTCTCATGGTGAAGCTTTGTGGCGGATTTGAAAATGATCGGCGCATTAACCCTATTTAAAAGCGGTAGAGGCTTTGGTGGCTATTTGTGGACCGAGAATGTAGGTTGTTTGGGCTAGCTAAAGCTCAGGAGCGGATCCTGATGAAAACAGCCACCTGCTCGTGCTCATCAAAGCGAGTGTCGTGGCGGGAAGTAATTCCCTCAGTGTGAGTCACTTCTACGCACCCGAAATGAGGTGGACTTCAGAAACGGTTCCAGAAGGTAAGTTTTGGGGAGAGAACGATCCACTCAGTCCACAGGAACACTTTTGTCCAATAAGTAAACCAGGCGACAATATGGAGGTTCTGGGGAGCTAGGGTCATCATTTGATCTGGTGCTGACAAGCCCAAAATCACATGGAACACCTGAAAGTTTATTAACTCAAATGTAAGAAAGACCGTGGAGCAATCCACTGAGCAAGTGTACCTGGGGATTTAGACAGAACGTCTGAATGGTGGTGGAGAATGGCCAGGTAGAATTGAGTTTCCGAAGGGATTGGGAGATAAACAGCGCTGGCTTCAACATGGAACAGCATTTGGATTGAATCAAGAGTAAGAAGTTGGAAATAACAAAGGCCGTCGCGCTACCAAGAGGAGTATGATAAAAAGGATTAAAACCATGGTGGACAAACCGAGCCAAAACGCTTTCATGCGGAAACGAACGACCTTCAAAACTACAGAGGCACCGATAGATACCGGGCCCTCCTGCATTTTGAAGCAGCAAGAGGTGGACTATTTCAAGTGCAGAGACAGAACAGGAACAACTACGAGAGACCTGTTGCATGGAAGGGAAAAGCAAACCTAAGTTGGGTTACAGCTATTTGCAGTCTAAGGCAGCTCCGAGGAAAGTTTTAGGCGGCATCAGGGACTTAAGGCGAGTGCATGCATTAAGGAGCCAGTACGAAGCAGCCGATTTGTTAGAATTCTTTCCGAATGTATATATGCACGGCTAGGTGTCCGGAGGCTACCTATGACCAGGATCAGTGAAGGCTTGGGAAGGCTGGCGAAAAAACATCTCATGGGAGGCTCTGAACAGACCAAAAAGGCCAGACGCTTCCAAGACGGCGGTACGGGAGGATATCCACATTGCAAAACTGAGGCTACCGGCGTCGATCTTGAGAGAACCACTTGCCAGGCCGTGTAACGCATCGGTAGACAGGGATGTACCACCTGAAGGGTGGCTCGTACTGACCGTCGCACACGTTCATAAACTTGGACACGGATACACGTACTAGTTACAGACCGACCAACCTTATATCAGTTGTTTTAAAAGCTCTCAAGCTGATACTGCGAGATGGGATAGTAAGTCATTCAGAGAGGCACGTGGTAGTAACTATCAACAAGTATGGGTTTATGGACAGGAGCCCTTGTCTCGCCAACCTAACAAGCTTCTTGGATGATTAGGCAAGTCGAGCAGACCGGGGGGAACGCGTAAAATCCTGCTATCTGGGTTTCTAGGATGTCCTTAATTCGATTAATTGCAAAATGCTCGAATCCAACGTAAAACTGTTCCAACCAACGGCGGAAAAACAGAAGTGGATTAAACAAAGCCTAAGGGACAAGCTTTTCCGTGCAATGTTGGAGGGCTGCTTGTGAAATGCTGAAGGACAGCACAGCAGTAGCCCGCAAAGTTCAGTCCTAGGACCGCCTCTATCCGTGATATATAGTAAAGACCTTAAGGACCTGTTTGAAAACCGCGCTTCCTGTTCTCAGACGAAGTCAAAGGGGGTTAGCGCCAAGTGACTCCGTTGTTCAGAGTGATCTAGACAAGGTGTACCAGTTGTCGGTCGGCCATAAGACCTTCCCCTCGACCTAGGCAGATGACAACCTCTCAATAAAAAGAAGGACTACTGCCCATCCAATATATTGGACTATCAGGCAATCGGGAGGCATTAGCTTAGACCACAGAGGCCTAGGGTTTACGGCTGACGCAAAGAGCTGGACTGAGGCCAAGTCTCTAGCCTCGGAAGGTGATGCAGGAAGCATGTACAGACCTTCACCAAATAAAGGGGGAGGATAGCCTCAGGGTATCACGAGTCCTTTCACCACTATCGAAGCATTCTGGGATCCCATTTGAGAAACTCTTTCCAAGAGTACAGGCCACTTTTGATGAGTGAAGCCAAGGCCTTTGAGCATACACAACGGCGAATCAGACAATAGTTCGCAGAATGTAGGCATAAGCTTTGCTAACAGAGGTTAAGGCAACAAGCGTCATTTTATTTAGAAAGAAGGAGGAAGAATGATCTCATGGTAGATCTCAAAGCAACAAACGCTCACAGGAGCAGGAGGTCACTGTGGCGTTGTATTAGAGCAGCGGGAGAATAACTATCCAAGCGAGCACGCACTAGGAGTCAGCAGCTATCTGAGACCAACATCAGAGGTCAGTCTTTTGCAGTTAGGTTTTTTACTGGCCAGAATAAGCTCCCAGAGTTTAAGTTAAGCTCGAGCACAGTGGCCGAGTTCAATAACAGACTAGAAAGCATGTGGAGGACTGCTCTTGGAGAAGCATGGCCGAGGGGCCGCACTACCAATTCCGTTAGGCAAGTGACTAGTTCCCTTCACTTCCATTCCTTGTGGCACTCTCATCACAGTGTCTTCCTCACAATCGAGGAGAACCACCGTTGGGAGAATGCGACTAGTGGCCGTCAGTCGAAAAGCCGTAGAAAAGAACGGGGATTTGAGGCCGAGACTGAACCTTCCTCGATTAAATTCAAGTAATAAAGGAAGGTCATCTCTTCTAACTATCGAAGCATCATTTTATCCAGGGAGCTCACCGGTGCAAAAATCTTGAAGATTCGGGCATCCGGCCGTCAAACTTTGGAAGCAAAGTAAAACTGAACTAAAAGTGAACTGGATTCTGGTCTAATTTGGAGCACCCACAATAAACCAGGGTCAGTTTCGTCTAGATTCTCATAGAACAAGTTCGAGTGCGGCCTATGAAAGTGTCTGCTATGAGGTCTCTTGGTTATCTACCAATAAAACTACCCTTATCAGATGGGCAGAAAAGATTCTAGTAGATGCGTAGATGCTGGAGGATAGTCTATATATCGCGGTGCCGAATCAGCACCGGCACGAGAAATAAGCGAAATGTGGACAAAGGCCATGGCGAAGCACACGGCATGTCCAAGAAGCTTAAAGCGATTCAAAAGCGAAGTCGACGGGACTTTCGCGAAGGTTATTTGAGATAAGCGTGCGCGACCAAACAATACAATGCAGCTGAAAGCAAGCACTGGAAAGGATCAAAAAGATGGTAAGTTCAAACTCAGGGCCTCAAAACTGCCATTTTCTCAGCACTGGTGTGGCCATTACAGTAGCTTCTAGCTGGAAAGCGTGGGAAGCTTTTGAAATAATTTAGGGATATGGACACACTTACGAGGTATTCGTGAGCGTGAACGCGCGCAATATACGTGAAAGTAAATGTTCTATAGAAAGCTAATGGGCAGAATCAGTGGTACGCAGGAACCGGAGATCTATGGCCGAGCGTAAACCAGATTCGTTGACATTGGGACCAGTAGCGCGGATCCTCATTCGGGTGCGCCGCGTGAATGACTTTTGGAGTCAGTTAGCTTCCAGACCATATGGTGTTCCAAAGTTCAATCAGTGGGTTTGTCATTGACCGGGAACGACAGTCATCTGGGCGAACTAGAATACTAGGGCTGGTGCAAAAGTTCTCAGGACTCCTGTGGACCAGAGAAGCGTATCACAAGGCGGGTTACATTGGTTGAAGAGAAAAAAAATTGGTGTATCAACCGCAATAGACGCTTTAATTATACAATATTGACTAATAATACTCGGTAAATTGTCTCGAAATGACAAGCGCAAAAACGCTATTGCTGCGAAAAGCAACGGTAAAGGTTGTGGCTGACCTACCCACTAAAACTGACCCAGCAAACGTTCATCCGGACGGAAAGTCCGACGGGAGCCTCATCCGCGGACGGGTTTACTGGCGTGCGCTGCTGACTTGAATGCCCTAGACGACATGCTTTTTCTCGGATGTAACAGGACCGACTGGTAGCTATCGTGAACGTGAGACTATTGCCCTATTCAAATTTGTGGCAGGCTACGCTGACTGCAGGCCCGGGCTTGACGCGGAATGATCATCAAAAGGCAGTGCGGAATTAACATCGGTTCTCACGTCAGCCGACGATACGCTATCAAAACGTACACGGCTTTGAGACGGTCTTTGCCAACAGTATCGACGAGACAGCTTCAGTCAACCTTAATGGCCCTACCTCGACGACAGACCAGGCTAAACGGGCATTCTCCAGGCTGCTTTTACGGTTTGCATGCCAAATCAACACGAACGGATAAAGGCAAGCAAGGTTCCGTTTCTTTGGGAACCAAAACCTGTCGCTGTTTTGTCCGTTTCCGCGCCGGAGTGACATCTTGCAAGCGGATGGACAAACAGTAGATGTATGGCAAAAGAAAGTTTACCCCGTGGCATAAAGAATCTCCCAGGCAGTTGTAGTGCAGTGCCGTAGGTAGCCTCTGCTGTAGAAAGCTGAATATCTACCGTTGAGCAGATCCTGATACCAAGCAGAAATAGGAGTAACGTTTTGTACCATTCAGGGCTCTCGTGCGCTTTAACAGCAGCTTTTTGTTGGCAATGATAACGGGCGACAAAGTAATTGGATGCCGGACGGTGCACGGTCGTGTTGACGAGTCAGGCACCCAGCATGCGAGTTATTGAAAAGAATGAATCGAAATAAGACTTCACCCTCGATCAATATTGGTTGTACAAGGATAACCATTAAAGCAATCCATCGTTCTATCAGAAGTAGAGCCAATCGTTTGGCTTGCAACAGTAAAGAAAAAAACAGCCTCCGACCGCATCGCAATTAAATAGAAGCACGTTATTAAGGAGATACACCCTTATGATGGGGTCGACGGACCCGCAATGTCTACCTGGATATGATCGAAGCGGGCGTCAGGCATAGCAAAAGTACCGATAGATGAAGCTACGTTCCTAAGCGCTTTAAATAGCCAGCATGGTGAACGTCGTTTTGTCTACAATAGAACTCCTTCCTTCACGGGCGGCCAGAAGTATAGTGCAGCTACTGGTCGGCGACTGGCTGCAAAGCCTGGATGCGAAATTCCATGCGGGGTATCCAACCCGAGAAGCGATGTACAGAAGGTACGACTGCCTGAGGTAGGCTTGTAGACATGCCCCAGAGTAAAGCCCCGGCACCAGTGTTTACTGGTGTGGTCTGACACTGTAGCGACGAAGACCGAACGGACCCCGTGCATGATGTACCTTATGCCTGTGTTGCAGCCACAGGGAGAATACGTAAAACTTGAGGTTTCATAAAGTTAGGCAGAATACTGGACAACGCGCCCGCGTAGAAGCTCCAATCACACCTAACATGTCGTAGACCAGTTGTGGACCGGTAAATAGTTCACATGCCTGACTTTTCGTAGGAAAAAAGGTCAGCCTTAGGGTGGAATGCGTAGGTTGGAGGCTAGTAGTTGGTGAACGGTATGAAATATCGATCCCCGACTGTGTGGCGGAAAGGCTTGACTGAGCTAAGGACCGCAAAATGTCCTCGACCGGAAAAGCTACATTTTATTTCCGTGGGACTGAAGCTTCGAGAGATATCTAGCGGTCGTTTAATCCCAGAGACGAACAGCTGCAGGACCACCCCCATAGCAAAGTCAAAGGCGTGCATAGCTAGGCTAGGCCGACAGAACTATGTGCCTAAGGAGAGTGGTCTCTGCTCACGTCGCTTTGTTCTACGAGAATGCTACACGTGCGGCATCTGCCAGCGAGAGCTCACATGGATGGCCGGGAAGTAGGTTGGTTGTTGGAAGCAAAAGTTCGGATTTATGGGGTACAAAAGGACGACGAAAGGCAACCGACTCCAAAAATGTTTTCAGACCCCTGATGGAGGAGCGAACGGGGTAATTGACGGCAAAATACTTTATCCTTAAATGGTTTATTATTATCTTGCGTGATCTAGTCACTAAGACACACAGGCTGTTTTGCCAGGGTGGCATTTATCTAAATCGGCCATTGTTCTATGTTCAGTCAAAAGTAGAGACGGTGGCTTGGGGTGTTGTTAGCGTCCAACTCAGCCCGACGATGCAAATGGGAAACCGTCGGAACTGACGTGAACAAGATTCGAGTTTCACCAACAGATATCGAAAAAACCTCTGGAATATCTAAGCAGCACTTTGCAAACCAAAAGGCACATGCAAGAACTCAAACAGGTCAAAAGGTGTCGTGACAGCAGTTGTGTTAACATCTTTAGTGGCGGCCGGGATCTGATGATAAGCTCATAACAAGTCAATCCTAGAAAAAACAGCTGCACGGTAAACTGATCCCACTGTGTCGTGTATTTTGGGTACTGGATAGCTATCGTAATGAGTGACCGAGTTTATTGCTAATGCCATTATTTTTGAGAACCGTCTACGGAGGTTAGGATCCTAGACTGTAAGGAGTACAAACAATACCCTAGGGGGATAACATGTTAAACTCGAGTTCAGCGGAAATTAGTTTGCCCTGGGCCGGCCGGTCTGGTCGTGCCCTGTCTGATGGTCCCTTAGTGGCGGTGTCGTGAGCTAAAAGATCAGCCACTGAATCGATCTCTTCAGATGGTTCAGTCAAGAGACTGAGCGCGATGAGCAAAACTACACATCTTTAATGGCCTCTAAAAACAAACCCAGTGATGTCTGAACTTAATGTCTAATGGAGGATCGATAAACTACAGTCTACGTAAGTCAACACGTAATTAATAGTACCCCAGAAGATCGATTGCCAGTATACTCGTGAGAACGTCCGTCGAAGCAGACGTCCACAAATACTGTCTTCTTGGTCCCGGTCTGACGACAAGCTGTCTCAAGCCGTAGGTAACAATAACAAAAATGATATTGATAATAGTAATAATGATGTTTTTTTTCGGCCGCGTTTGAGGTGCATGCACAAAGCATGACCAAGGTTTACGGCATTACTCAATAGGATACACGTTTCACAAATTTTAAAAAAGAGCGGAGGTAAATACGACAACTGTAAAGCAAATCTGGTTGATGATGGAATTGGGCAGAATACCTTCAAACTGCGCCATAAATATGAAGCAGTTTTGAAATCAGCTACAAGAGACGATCATAAATCGGAGAAGCGTAAAGTTGTTGAAAAGATCGACATTGGGGAGTGTGGAAGAAGCATATATGCAAGGTCAATGTAGACAATGACTGACGAATGCTTACTCTTATTCATCGGATGAAGCAAGTTGCCGTGAGATGGGAGGACCGAAGGAAATTGTACAAAATATCCGAAGGGAGCAAGCATCATCACCCAATTTCATCCAAAGATAAAGAAATGCTGATGTCTGCTTGGATGGAGGTGCGGGGAAAATTCCCGCTCGCAACCTCAGAGAGATATTTTTTGATAACAAAGATGAAAACGTTATCAGGAACCGCTTATAGTGATCTGGTGATTTTTGTCATTGAGAGGTGATTTTATTCTTCCGGATAAGCACAGCTAGGGCAGATTAGAATTTCGCCTAAATGAATAATATCCATGATACATTCGAGGAACAAAAGTCAGTGATCCCTGATACGAATCTGGTATGGAGACTGTTCAACTGAGACTCCTGTAGCAGCGCAAATACGTCTTGTTCAATGATAGAAACCTGGAAAAGGAACAAAAAAACAACTTCCTGGCCATTGTGCCGGCTGTGGATGATGTCGAAGCGGAGGTGAGACGTCCTTAAGCAAGGGCTATGGAAAAAATACACATAATCCATAAGTTCATCGGGAATAAGCATTTTCTTAGTCACAAACCGTAGCTGGCTGGATTTTTATGGTGGACATGCGTGTGAACAGTGATGTAGCGAATGGGAAGGAGTACAGAGAGACGGTTCGAGGGTACGCCTGACACACAACGGAGCAGGCTGTGGAAGATCACTCTGGGTATCTACGAACCTGTCGGAATAAGAGCATCCTGGATGGTACTCGGGAAAGACAGTCACGAGTTTGCAACAGAGGTGAATTACAGGGGAGAGCTCGAGATAAAAAGGGTGCGACCCGATCCACCTAAAACTGTAGAGGGGCTGTGAAGTATCAGCAGTGAGCGGGAATTAGGATGATAAGCTTGGGCTGGCGGCTGCAATAAAGTACGGTCAGCTTTGCTAAGATGATGAAATAGGAATGTTATCAAGGGATAAACGTTGACGTACTAGAGGAAACTGGGCTCAATCAGATAAACAAAAATGGAATCAACCAGTTTCTCAATCGAATGGCACAGGTATACTAAGGTTGTTTGAATATTTAAAACCACCTTCGCGGCACGTAGATTGCATACTCAGTGTGAAATTTCATCTTTATCAGACTACTACAAAAACAGACAACACCCTTGTCAGGGCTGGTTAAGAAACAACGTGGGGTAAAATATGGGACAGAGCTTGAACTCTCACGGAAAAGTGCAATCCTATGGATTACACTCACTGCCCATGGTTGATGGCACTGGGGCCCGCCTTAAGCAGGGAGGTATCATGAGACATCTAGCGTCCGGTTAGTGAAGTGCCCGGGGAGAGAAACAATTTTCAGACGTCAATTTTCTTGTTTTATCACGGCCTAGTATCTGGCTGTTGGAGAAAATGGAGCTGCCCTTGGCGGGCAACAGCAACTTTCACTCTCCAACTGGAACATGGGGAAGAATATGGCAAGCCGACGCTGAAATGAGCCGACCAAGCCAGTCATTCCGCGGCAGCAATACTGCCCGGAAACATGGGCAGTGCGTGACAGGGTGGGTGTGCTGGGAAGGTAAAACAGTATCTGAGAGATTTTTCAGAGCTCGCTACAGCAACTATAAGAAACTAGCTCCATGAGACAGCCCGGCACATAAGACAGGCTAAGAGAAAGTTCTGTGCCTGGGAGGACAGATGAGATTTGCAGTAAATGTTTTGTGAGGGGAATAATATAAGTGGCGATGCGAAATCTTGCCGAAGCAGGGTAGGTCCAGCTTTATAGCGCAGCCACGGTGGATCAAGCTGGAGGAATTCACATCTGTCTTTATGTGAGGGTAGCGGAGTTACCCATCAGTGGTCCGTAGGGGGGATCGTTGGATATTCTCTACGACGATAATGACACGGCACGAAGTCTGAGAAGCGGTGAGAGTAGTATTTTGGAGGGCGCCTATCTTGAGTACTGAAAACTAGGAGTTGGCTGTCATCGAGTGCGAAACGTCGAAATTTGAAATCCATGTTGCGCCTGATTTTGGCAATTTGCAGAGAAGCGTATTCAGAGTATTTTACTGAGCATATGTAGTGTAACCCTGGATCTCAAACAAAGGGGTGGCCGGTGGCTGGGAGGTTATTTAATGGTGAGAATGCCAGCGGGAACATAGCACCAATTATGCAGCATAGTGCCTTTCTCAGGAGAAAACTTCATACTCAGAGTGAAGCATCAGTGGTTGGAGTAATTTAGATAGCCTGGTATGTCCACCGGGGCAACGAGGTTTTTGGCTTCAAATAAGTGCAGAACTCCAATGCCATCGGTAAAAAGTAAAGCTATGCCATGGCGAGTCATACGGCACGTACCACTGATATACTTGGGGAATAGGAGTGAACCCAAGCACTCCCCCGGGTGACGCCAACAGCTTAGAAGGTGATAGGCGGTCACCGATCAGGACAGCCTGGGGAAGATAGGGCAGATGAGAGCGAAGCCGGGAGTGACAAGGGTTGACTACGCAGAACTAGTGAATTTTAGACAAAAGGTGAGCTTGGGGCACGCGATCAAAAGCTCTGGTCATATCGAGAAATAAGACAACAGCTGATTGGCCACAATCAATGGAAGTGGTGAGGAGTCAAAGAAATCAAAATGACACGAGGTGTTTAGGTGTACCTTAAGAAACGCGTGCTGATAGTAGTTGAACGGATTATTTGAGATCAGGAAATCCTGAACTTAGAATTTGACTGAGAGGCCTACGAGCTTGCATATAGTCGGCAAGTGGCTTGTTAGCTAACAATCATCCGGGTCTTTAGGTAAACGACTTTGAAGACATATAATAGTCATCGGGGACTTCCACTGACTAGGGACAGTGCAGTTCATCACAGAAAGTGTGAAAGATTATTAGGAAAACGTTCCATATCAATAGTACCAAGGCTAATGGGAGAGTGAGGAAAGCCGTCCAGTTCCGGTTTGGCAGAAGCGCTGGTCCTGGAGGTTATTCTGCAGACGTCACTGGAGTTAGAACCAATGAGGGCAAGCCCGGCGCCAGTGGAGGGATAAAGTTTAGGGGGGGAGCGGGTTGAAGCTCTCAGGGAAGAATGAGAATAAACTTTGAAAACTCCCGCGATGGCTCCAAGTGTTTCAACGGTGAACTACCCAGAAACGATCAAACTTGGGATAGTACAAGATGAACGAGAAGAAGCTGACCAAGTGGCCATAGAACTCGCCCTGGTTTAGTTGCATGGCCTAAAGCTCGAGTTTCTTGTTTCACGAGGTGATGCTCCTTTGAAGTCGAAAAAATATTGAAGAGGAGATGTACAATCATGAAAAATTGGAAGTCGCGAGGTGCAGATTACGCACCTAGAAAATCAAGGATCCTTCGTTCAATATAGTCCATACGGATTTCTCTCCCCAGAAGGCGCTTGTTGGAGGAAGTGTCAAGTGTGGTGAGGTTTGTTTAGAGCCGGTCGCCTTAGGAGGGGTGGGAATCAGAAAGAAATCATCCCAGCTGGGGCAACAAAGCCTGCAGCCAGTGACCAGTTTGCCGGGGAGCGAGCCTATTAGGCGGAGCGGGGTTCGCAACATGGTCGCTGATGTACTTGCCCGGACCAGTCACTCACTCCACCTGACCTTGACTTCCAAACTCACCCGGCCGCTCATTCAAATCAGCCCTCGAGTTCATTTAAACTCCCCACAATCTCTATGGTGTGCATACATTTATCCTACTTTCGTCCCACTTTATTCCCCCTTCTGAGCCATTTTATCCTATATTTTCATGAGAGTTTCCACATTTTCATGAATTATATCTGCCCATTCCATCACCTGTGCCAACAAGATCATGCACATGGCTTGCTTCGGGCGTCTCCGAAATAGACCATTATTATTATTATTATTAATATTAAAAGTAGTCCGAGACCTCAGTAGAAACCATCGAGAAAGTGTGAGTCAAAGAGAGATCCGGTATTCAATCCTCCGGTTTAATTCGGTACATTTTAAGCCTTTCTCACGGACGAACGTGGGGAAGAAGGCAAAGGAAGTTGTTAAGGCCTGACGGCGGAGACCAACATATTTTGGGGGCTTTAGGCTCACCTGCAATGAATTTTGTGCGGCAAAGGAGTGAGAACCCGTGCTGAAGGCCTCCATAACAATATCGAAGTGGAGCGAGTTTCGACCATGGGCGATAGACTCAAACAACTGGCATGTTTCGAATACCAAGTTGGAGTAGTAGCCACAAACTTTCGTGGGCACTGACAATTGGGGAGTAGCCAAATGAAGGCTGTTGGAGTGCCTCGCCGGATGTACACCAAGCAACCCCTTCCCCGTCTGGTTTGGAGTGGACCTGAGAATGGCCGACCCAGCGATAAAAACACCCTCGGGGAGGGGGTTCTAATTGAGCCACGTCTCGGCTACCATCATAACCTCAGGGCTCAGTGGGGCGGCTAGTGACCTCTTGAAGTCAACCCTACCAGAAAGTGAACCAGCACTTACGGGGGGCAACGAGTATGTGCTGGTATTTGGTGATATGGTCAAACTCGCTGTTGGGTGAAGGAATGATATTGGTTTTCCCAGTAAGCAACCTTTATGGTGGCTAGTAGTGTGAGAAGAGCGAGCCTGAGACTGCGGGAGCTGGAAGGGTGGTTCCGTAGCACGCAAATGCCGCTAGCTCAGGTGGGGTAGGAAAGGTGCATGTGGCCAGCAGAGGAGGTAGACACGGGCAAATCACTAGCGGCAGAATCTTGGGCTCCAGTATCATCTAAGAGCCTGGAATTATTACACAAATCATCCATGTGAAAGTAGCAGCCAGCCTGAGACGGTTTGCCGGAGAATGCGGCTGCTTCTACCGGATGACGAAAGCCGCTGGTAGGATCGCCTGGCCTGGTGGGTGCAGGCGAGACAGATTCGCTGCGAACATGGGTGGTGGATGGAGCCAGTCCATCCCGCTCCCTGCGTGGGCTACTACGATGGGTGGGTACTTTCACTCAGTCTTCAAAAGACAGTGAGCGTGGGTGCCGAGGTCTCCCCTGGGATTCGCTAAGTTTAGCACCCCGATAATTGTGCACTGTCATGGCCATGAGGGGGATACTCTCAATGGCAAAATGTGCGACTATCTTGGCTGCCACGGAGCCTGCTAGTTCTGAGGACGAATGCTCGAGGAGAGCAGTAGCCATGGCCTGAACTTGAAAAGGCAAAGAATCAAAACATTCTTTCTTATATTTACATCTGTATCGGTGGACCCTGCCAGTGGCAGAAAGCAAGCTAGGTGGCGGCTGGGATTCGCATAACTGATGGGATGTCGTGCTAGTAGTTGATGCCAGCTTTCATTTTGGGAAGGTGGGAACTAACAAAAAATAACTCACGTAGAACCACTTTAAGGCATGTTTGGGCAATGCATAGCCAAAATCCCAACGGATTTTGAAATTAGAAAGCGATCATCCGTGAAACTCTACGATACTAGATTACCGAATAAACAGTGACGCGAAACAGATACAAACCTCAATTATGCGATCACAAGGACTCAAAAAACGAGAACCGAGAAAGGAGCACGTGCGTCACGAAGGTCCAGAACAAGGACATGACAGAGCACTGCGCTGGATGCGAACAAACACGCGTTCATCCGTAAAAACAAACAGTGCATAAAACAAGTCAATAGTGTAGGTAAATGAGTGATGTTAAGGAAACATGGAACGGTAGTGGGTTTAGAGGGGTTTCCACTACCGGTCGTTACACCGCGTACCAAAATCCGCCCGAATCTTAGCAGAGTCAAAGGTTTGGAATAAGAGTACTGATCCTTCCTACCTACCTAGACCCTGCTGTCGGTGCGCCTACCTAATATCTTGTCGTCAGCGTTCTACTCACGATCGCACTTGATCCGGTGGCTACACCGACGTGAGGATACTCCATGTCGTTCATGAAAACGGCTGATCGATGGCGGGCTTGAAGGCGAAACATAGGTGCTGTCCTTGGGTGAGCCGTTGTCCCTCGGCCACGTGTGTTTGTGTGTGGGTGAGTGGGTGTGGGTGGGTGTGGGTGTCACGGGTGAGGTCGTACTCTCTTACTTGGTCAAATAGTAGCAACCATCACTTACGGAGATATCTCTCATAAAGTCAGTGATGAACGAGGAACGATCAGCTCTGCGGTGTGTTTTGATTGAGGTCATGAAGTATAAACGTGTACCATGTAAGTGTGTATGCGTCGAGATGTACGATAGAATCACAACTACTACCACGTAGGCCCAAGGTCTTCTGTAACATCAACAAAGAACGGTGAGCACCGCAGCGTGTTTGACGGAGGTCATGTAGTATAAACGTGTACCGGTGGGCGGTCTTCACCTTAACAGTCCTTATAGTTTCGTCAGAGCTTTCGATGTTTCCCATAACCACTCCCAAAGGCCAGGTGCTGAAATGCCCATGTTCCTCTGCGAACATCACTACATTCCCAAAGTTGAATGGTCTTGTTTTGATCAGCCATTTCTATCAACCTTGCAGAGCCCGTAGGTACTCCCGAAGCCATCGCCTCCAAAAAACCTTGGCAAGGTAGTTGGCCTGCTCCCATCCGTGGAGGTAGCTCTCAAGAAGGTTTATCGGTCCTTGGAAACCCTCGTTGGATCTTAACGTCAAAAAGTCGTTTGGGGTGGGGGCCAGGTGGGTGGGGCCGCCGATGGTTACTAGGATCAGTGGTCGGTTGTTCAGTATTCTCTCGACCTCAGTCATGAAGTTGCTCAAAGTCTCGTCATCGGGTGGCCGTGGCTCAGTGATCGACAGCAATATTTGCCTGGTGGACCGGACCAGGCTTTCTCATAAGCCGCGGCGGTGACCGGCCTGCGGGGGATCGAAGCGCAATCGCATACCATAAGCCATGATTCAGTTCTGCAGTTCGTCACTGTTATTGTTTTTGTGCCGAAGCTGCAGTTCCGGAGAGTGCCTACGAAAATCGACCCATTGTCTGAGTATATATCCGCAGGTATGCCTCTTCGGTTGATAAACCGCTGCAAGATTCGTAGGAAAGGGTCGGTTGTCATTGAATGCGCAACTTCTGAGTGTACTCCACGTGACTTCGTGCAAGTCATGATACACTCGTATCGTTTTTCCAATCTCTTTCCACACTTGACCCACAAGGGCCCGAAATAGTCCAACCCAGTGTCGCTGAACGGCCACCAGCCCGCAGCCACTCTGCGTTCTGGTAGCTGGGCCATGTGTTGTTTTTGGGCTGCGGCATTGTGCCTCCAACGATGTACACAACGTCGAACTACGCGTTTTACAGTCTCTATACCTCTCAGTAACCAAAGGTGCTTAAGAACGACGATCGTGACGTGACTTTCCCCGAAGTGTCCCCCCACGAGGTGGAAGTGTTGGATGGTTAGCGTCATCGCAGTTTGTCGATCTAGCTGTAATATGGGGTATTTCGTGTCAAAGCTCAGTTGGGATTCGGCCAGCCTGCCATCTACCAGTAGTAATCCGTTGATGAGTCTGAGGTTTTGACGCTTCAAAACGCCTTTCGTAGATGGTATTTTTGTCGGTCGGTATCACTTCTTCCGCCTTCCTGAGTTCTCGGGTGAAAGCCTCCCGTTGTAATACCTTGGACATATCGTATTCTGCGGCTCGTAGTTCATCGGAACTTATCGAACCCACTGATATCCGGCCGGAGAGGCGGACCCGTTTCATAACTAGCCAATGTCTCTTGAACCTGGTCAGCCAAACTGATGATCGGAGTGTCTTCATTCGGGAAGGAAACCTGACCAAACGTGACAAAATGAATCACTCGTCGACGATTGTGGCCGTCATCACCACGCCTTTGACCTCCAGTCCCGATTCCGGAGAGGGGTTTATTGGTACACGGACCAGTCCTATCTGGGCATTTCAGGAACTTCGATCCTGCCGTTCACTTGTCGTGTTGCCGTAAGTTCGTCGCACCTCGGGAGCACAGGTCGGCTGGGTTATCGCCAGACCTGACATACTCCCACTGGTTCATGGCCGATACGTCGTGGATGATCGTGAGTCGGTTAGCAACGAAAGTGCTAAAATGACTTCTGACTTTGTTAATGTAGTACAGTTCCATCGTCGAGTCCTTCCAAAAGCTAGCACCGCTGTGACTGCTAACACGGCTGCGCTGAGTTCAAGGAGCGGGATGGAAGTCGTCTTCAGTGGATCAACGCGGGCTTTAGCGCACAGGATCCTCGTAGTATTTTGTCTGTCTCTCGTGCTCCATCGTCCGTATACCACAGCTCCGCAACCGACATCGGATGCGTTAGAAAAGGCGTGCAGTCCTCCCTTCGGTGTTGCCGGACGAAGGGGCAAACATCATGGAATCCTTACGCCCCCTAGTTTCATTAGGGTTTTCGGCAATTCGTCTCAGGCCAGGCGGTCTTCTCGGTCCAGTGACTAGTCTCAATCAATGTTCCTACGGCATAGCCGCTGCAGCAGGATCTTTCTGGGTAACAGCCAGAGAGAGAGGAAACCAGGCGGGTCGAACAAACTAAAGACGATAGAAAGTATGCCACGGCGGGCTACTGGCAGCTCGGGAACTTTTAGCTCGAAAACGAAGTCGTCTTTTTCCGCATTCCATTTTATTCTTAGAGTACGTTCGGCAAGAAGTGCGGAGCCGTCCACATCTCTGACCCCTTAGGCCCTCTGGTGGTAAGGGGTGACTTTGTTCACCTTTGAAGAGTTCGACGTCCATTTTGTTAGGTGGAAGTCACCCTCTTTTAGCAATCTTGTCAGGCCTCTGAACTGCTATAGGGCTGCGTCCACGTCATCGAATGACCCAAGATAGTCGTCATCGTAAAAGTTCCTGCTGAAGCTATCTACCACCAACCGGTGGACCAAGTCTCCATGTTTGTTCGCTGATTCTCGAAGGGCATAGTTCGCACAAAACTCTGAGGATATGGCTCCAAAGGGGTGGGCAGTCTTCCTATAATCTATCACTGCTTTGTCCCGGTTGTTCTCTTCCCACCGCAGGAAAAGCAAAGCATCCTGTTCTTCCGCCGGTATTTTCACCTGGCGAAACATTTTACTGATGTCGGCGGATAAAGCCACTCTACCCTTTTCTGAAACGGCACAAAACTTCGATCAGTGGCGCGGTCCAGTCAGGACCTTGCAGTAGACGATCGTTGAACGACTTGCCCTGGAACTTGGCTGCGCAGTCGAAAACTACAGGCAGCTTTTCGGGTTTCTTGGGGTTGATAACCCAATGATGAGTGGGACACCAGATCCCCTTTCGGCCGTCGGTAAATGCAGGCACTTCTTCAACGTAGCCGAGAGCTTCGTTCCGCTTCATTAATTCTGCACATCGTTCCCATAGATTCTGATCTAGAAAGAATCGTTCTTTCAGTCGAAGAGGTCTTTGCAGAGAGTAGTTTCACTTGTCAACCCAAGGGTCTGCTGGTGTGCGCCATGGGAGGGGAACCTCGAACTGTCTTTTAAGGCCTATAGTTCCTTGCAGCACTGTTTGCAGAGCGAACTGATCCTATTGAGACAACGATAGTTTCTCGCCCACGATGTCGTGGAACTCCTTTTCATACAGCCGCTGCAGGTGATACTCTACGCCGTCCATTTCGGCTGGTTTGTAACGGTTATTCCGACTGTGCGTAACGCGCCACTAATTCAAGACGAATCTCAAAACCAGAAAAAGATTAATTCGTAGTTTCTACGATACTAGATTAACAAATTATAAGCACATATAAATGTGTACATACCTCAACTGTACGGCCACGACGTCTAGCAACGAGTACCACGGTTCAACAAAGGTCAATTTCAGGTACCACGGCAGTCCAAGTCCGAGTCAAAATTATGCCACTCCACGTGAGCGAAATGTGAAAAAATGTTTGAGTATAGTGATTGATACATGCTGTGCTTGTTCGAGGGTCAATGAAATAAAGAGAGTAGTCTCAACAAAACAAGTATGTGACACCGGCTAAGGAGGATTTCCACTCATGAATGTTACACAGCCCACTAATTCCTTCCATGAAACGGTCAACATCCAAGGAGTAAATAAGGGTACTGATTCGCCCTAACCTACCTAGACCCTAAAGTCAGTGCATGCGTAGGTTGCTATGGGCTTCATCTATCGCTGGCCAGTCGCAGACAAGATTGCAGGTTTTCTTAAGGTTATGCTCCATGCCTCGATATCCTGGAGTTTTTTATGACGATGATACGACATTATCAGTATACAAAAAAGGGCTTCGATGTGTTCGGGATGCGTAGACAGATTAGGGAATGTAGGGGGAAAAGGCTTCCCGAACAAGAGTAAAGTACTTGGAAAGATGAAGACTGAGAGTTCTCGATGAGGAATCGAGATGGTTGCAGGGTACTCGGACATCAGGGGCTCAATGGTTGGTGTTATCACATTAGATGTATGGTTGACTCGTAACTTATATCCACTTGAACACAGGTTGAATAATAATACAAGTAGGTCACGGTAAAAGAGATGTTTCTACAGACGGTCAACAAGTGCTTGTACAAGACTGTCCACTGCTTCACAAACAATGTCGTTTTGTGTGATAAACTACGGTTTCGACAACTAACTCCACAGTGAATCGCGAACACCGAACGAAACTACACACAAATATACTTCAAAGTCCGTGTGGAAGGTTGGGCCTTACTGGAGAATGCATGAGGAATAAATAAATGAATTCAGCTTCAGCTGGTATCAGCAGACTTGGTTTTAGCTTGGTCTTTAGCGTCGACTTTGCCTTTGCCGTTGTCACATTCAAGCAGACATATCTTACGGGTTTCTTGCAATACGTCTCTTTTGTTCGTTCTCACCACCACCGTGCGCACGAGGCCATCGATGCTTGTACGGCAGTCCTTGATCACTCCAATCGGCTAATCGTCTTTATGTAAGTGGCTCTCCACGAGAGTGGCTACATTGCCACATCCGAACGACCTCTTTGTGGAGATCCATTCTTGCCAAATCTGCAGTGTTGGTAGGCACTTGCTCGTCTAATGCTTCCAGAAAGCCTGTTCCAGGTGGTTCACTTGTTTCCATCCTATGATGTACGTTCCACGTGAGGTTTCCGGTGTGACTGCTCCCACGTTTGACCGCAGTAATGACAGGTCTTTGGGAGTGAGGGCTGGCTAGCCTTCCGGGTCTGGGACGGTCGGCAACAGAGGTCTGTTATTCAGTATGCATTCCACTTCTGTTAGTAAAGTAGGCAGGGTCTCGTCACCGAGGTTTTGTTATGAGGTCAGGGCCGTGAGTATGTTCCTAGTTAATTGTATCATCCTTTCCAAAACTCCACCGCGATGACTGGCATAAGGTGGGTTGGAGCGCCATTCTATCCCCTTTGTCACGGTCTTGTTTTGTATTTTGGTGTGGTCCAGGCGGTTCCACCATTTCCCTAACTCCCTAAGAGCTCCAACGAAGTTCGGGCCGTTGTCTGAGTGTGCGTTCTTGGGGACGCCCGCCTCGCGATGAACTTCTGAAAGGCCATTAGAAATGAGTTGGTGCACTACTTCAAGATGGGCTGCTTCGGATTGTTAACATGTTATCAGGCAGCCATACCTCATTTGGGAGCTCCTTTGCTGTCGTACAAGTAACGGACCAAAGTAGTCGACGCCAATTTCCACGACCGGGCACTATCCCGGTTGAATTCTCACGGCTGAAAGGGGGCCATCATTTGTTGGCCTGCTACTGCCCACCCGCAACGACAAGTGACGCAGTTGCTTGTGACTCGCTTAACCGTCGCTGGTCCCTTTGTCACCCAAAATCGTCGGCGTATATTTTCCAACAAGTGGTTTGAACCTGCGCGTCCCTCTTCTCGATGTGCACGATCTATAATTTATCTAGTTATGTTGTCCGAATAATCCCACAGGGCACATGGAGAACAACACAAGGTGGCGAACAAGCTCGTTTTCAGTGATTCGTAATCATGCCATTACATCACATTTTACATGAACAGTATTAGGTAAAGGAAACAGGGATCAAGATAAAGTAATTAGTCAAAATTCAAGTGGAAGAGAGGGGATCAAATGTCACATGCGTGACCTCGATCCGTCTCTGGACCGCGAATGGGTGTCCGCGGTGTCGTTAGTCAGGTCAACGGATTTGTGGTAAGTTTGTGGGTAGGGGGTGGGCCGTGGAAGTCTTAGCGCTTGCGCGGACTGTTCTTAGGCGCACAAAGGGGGGCTGTAGAGACGAAGCACACCGCTTTTGCTGTGGCTAGAAAGCAGCACTTCACCGGTCTTGATTACCCACTTCGGACTTTGTAGACTGGCCGGAATGCTTTGGTAACATTCATTGTGTATTTAGACCGAACAACGTGTCAACACACAGCGTTTGTAATTATTTTGATTGCTCCAGTTTTCAGCCCAGCTGGGTGGTGTTCGCGGACACTTTCGGATAAGTTTCTGGCCATAAGGCCAATGTGCCAAGTCCCACAGGAACGAATAAAGGAGTACACACGGAATCAGGCCATAGAATCTGAGGCCTTATCCTTTAATCGTAAATGCACACACGGCTTTGATATAAAAACAACAGGGAGATTTGCCGCGTAAAATGTTCTGTCGACGACTCCTGGTAATCTGCGATGTATAATATCCGCTGGGATATCACCTTTGAAAGGCAGGGGGATGTGTACTGACTTTTTTGCGACAACTGTGGTTTTCGCCCTTTCTTCCACTTGTCGCATTGTCTTACCAATGGAACGATCCGGATATCCGTTTTTCAGGAAGGCATTGCGCAGAGAAAGAAGTTCGTTGTCCAGTGTGTCCTCAGTACAACGTTTGCGCGCTCTATTAATCAAGCGACGGACTAATTTGAGCTTAAATTGGAGTGGCACGATACTTCCGAAGTGAATGTACTGGCCATTCCATGTTGCTTTCCTGTGCACCGATCGTTGAGCTGAGCCACCCACTCGCCGACTTAGACACACATCTAGAAAGGCTATTTCACTGTTTACCTCTTTTTCCATCGTAAACTGGATATTAGAATGGGCTGTGTTGAACGAGTTTAACATAAAGTTTATGTCCATGGTGTCGCCTGCCACACACAATATATCATCCACATAGCTTTTATAAAGCACACTGCCAGATGGTCGGGTGCGGTTGATTATTCTCAATTTTCGCCATGAAAACATCGGCGAATAGTAGTCCCAAGGGTGACCCCATTGCTACTCCATCTTTTTGACGATAGATTTCGTCATTGACCTTAAACTGCACGTTAAACGTGCAAACAAAGAGGAGTTGCTTCAGTTCGTCCACCGGAAGGCCCACCTTGATGTTGTTGTCTTGGATATGGTTGCACAGATAGTTAATAGTTTCACTGATCGGTACGCTAGTGAACAATGAGGTGACGTCAAACGTGAACATCTGTTTCTCCCTCATGTTTATGTTTCGGACATTATCCACGAAGCCGAAAGTGTTTCGTCAACTATGTTTTGCGACTGTGGCTCTCACTGGCCCCAGTAAACCTGTTAGCCACCCGGCTACTGCATGGTATGGAGAGTTACACAAGTCTAGAATGGGTCCTAACGGTATGCCTTCCTTGCGGACTTTTGGTAAGCCGTACAGCCTGGGAATTATCGTCCTGGTTGGTCGTATCCGTTCGAATGTGGTCGAATCTCTGACTCCTTTCTGCCTCAGTGATCGTAATCTCTTGGAGATAAGCTTTTCTATCCGGATCTTCTTATCTTCCTCATTGGAGGCTTGAGTGACTTTGGACATGACACTCAATATTGCTTTCATCTTTTGTATGTAGGTCAATTTATCAAGAATCACGAAGCCTGCGCCTCTTTCGGGTCTTGATAAAATTATATCTTTATTTGCTTGTAAACCGTTTAGGCACATCAAATGCTCCGACTTCCACATGCTCTTTGTTGATGGTTTGCTGTCCCGGTATAGGTAGCAAGCGTTAACGAGAGTGGACTTCAGCTTCTCCATCTCCAGTAATGACGATGGGTTCAGATTTGTGAGTTGAGCAAAAAGCTTCTCGAATTCAACTTCCATATATATTTGTTTCCCTTTTTTTAGGGCAGAAAAACTTGGGTCCTAATGATAATACTTCGAGCAACGTTTTATCCAAACTTACAGATGAAAAGTTGTGGATGAATTTCATTGTGTCAGAGGGGAACTCACCAACTGGTTTCATTGGACTGATAGGTTTTCCTTGTGTTGATCTCGTTATGTATTGGTCACCGAGGACTAATATGGGGTATTTTGTTTAGTACTCCAGAGTTGAATTCGTCAGCCGCCCCCCCCAACTCTCAGTAGTCCGTTGGTTCGCATGGGGTTTGGTCTTCGGATACTGCTGTGCAGCAGCCCGCTTCTCTTGGCGCTATCATCTATCCAGGCTAGCCCGCGGGCCTCAAACGGGAAAGCGTCTAGTTGTAGTAGGCTTAGAACGTCGAGTCGGGCTTGATTCAGTTGGCCCGGTAGGATCATCCCCACGTTTGATGTGTTCTTTGGTCTTGTGCCTTTTAAAACCAATAAGAGTACTTTGTATCATGTCCGCCAGACCACGGCTCTTAACATCTTAATCCATTCAAGAAGTGGCACAGTTTTTCCATTAAGCTTACAATTCCCGTGGAGTTTGTAGCTAGTATCTGTCTTTTAGTCTCGATATCGTCATCATCAGCCTTAGGTATTAATAGTGTTGGCTACATCTCTTAAGCTGCAGTTGGGAGGCCGGGCTCCATTGTCCACATCCGCAACCTCTCTAGTGTTCTCAGGCCCCTTGGGCAGAAGTCGGCCGGGTTACTGGCGGATTGTAGATAGTGCCACTGATAGGTCTTAGTCGACTCGTGGGCTACAGTGGGCCTGTTGGCCACGAAGGTGCCAAAGCGAGTGGTAATGCTGTTTACGTAATGTAGTACCGTGGCAGAGTCCATCCGAAAGTTCGGTTTCCAGTTTATCCGATCAAAGCATCTTCTAATCACCGTCAGTTCCGGCCTCGGAATGGACACCGTCTTCAGTGGAGCCACACTCACCTTTGCGAATAACATCTGACTGTGCTGTCCACTATTTTCGTCTACCCAGCAGCCATAAGCCAATATCCCGTAGCCTATCCTGATGCATCAGAAAATAAGTGGAGTTGGTCATCCTTTGTGCATTTGATTCCTGTCAAGCATCTTTGTATTTTGATCTCACCGAGTTGCTCCAGGCTGTGCAGCCAGTCGCGCCATCGCTTATCGTCGTCATCCTGGAGAGGTTCGTCCCAACCCGTCCCTTTTTGGCACAGCGATTGCAGCAAGCACTTTCCCGGTAACAGCCATGGCGAGACGAAACCCAGGGGGTCATAGAGGCTTGAGACTGATGATAGGATTCCTCTCCGTGCGACTGGTCGTTTGGGTAGGTACAGAGTAAATATTAATTCGTCACCTCCGAGCTTCCATTGAAGTCCAAGCGTGCGATCCGTTTGGGAACGGGATCCCAAAAACTCCCCCGCACACTCCATTCTCTCGGACTTTGGGATAACTTTGAGCACTTCCCGTCTATTTGAAGTCCATTTAGTGAGGTCGAACCCTCCGGCCTTTAGAGTGGCGATCAGTTCGGCCATATACTGAGTAGCAGTATTTGGGTCGTCAAAGGAACATAGAAAATCGTCCATGTAGAAGTGGTCCACTGCTCTTCCTAACAGATTGCTGATGCCGCCGAAAAGCTTGTGGGTTTCCTGGAGGGCAAAATTAGCACAGAAGGGGTATGATACCACCCCAAAGGGATGTATAGTCAGCCTTCACTCGTCTGGTTCAATGTTTCCGTTGCTTTTAGTCCACCGGGGAAGATAAAAGGCGTCCCTATCTTCAACGGGCGCCTTCATCTGTAGAAACATTTCATATATGTCTACAGAGACGGCCACTTTTCCTTGCCAAAAACCACACAAAACCTCGACTAGTTGTGTTGTCCAGCCTGAGCCCTGTAGTACATGGTCGTTGAGTGACACCCCCCCCCCCCCCCGATATTTCGCGGCACAGCCGAAAACCATCCTGACCTCCCCCGGTTTTTTTGGGTTCACGACCGGGTGATGAGGTAGGTATTACCTCAAATTTGCGCTGATTACCGCTGTATCCACTCTTTCTATATAGCCCAAGTCTATGTTATTTTGCATGGCTTGGGTGTATTCTATCCTTGATTGCGGTTCTCGAAGTAGCCTGGTTTTGAGGAAGCACAATCTTTCTAGAGCTATTTCTCAGCTGTCCGGCATAGGTTTCATGTTGGGTCTCCGAGGGACAGGGGCCTCGAAACGGCCCACTAAATACTTATTGTTCTCGGCTACGATTTTCAAAGCCGACCTGTTGTCTCGTGATAGGGCACCTCTAGCAATGGCCAGGTCGGCAAATTCGACATTATACAGCTGTTGGAATGCTTGTTCAATGTTCGCCGTCTCCATCGAAGTGCAGTTGATTTGGATTTGTTTGCCGCAACTTCCATCTGTACTGCCATATAAGTCCAGCCAAACATAGTGCGTACGGCATAGTGCTTTGCGGCATTTTTTCTTTGATCCAGGACCCAATGCGCTTTCGGCACATTACAACCGATCAGCAGATCAATTTCGTTATTCTGCCACTTCTTGACCGTAACCCCGTCGAGATGCGGCCACTGAGTCAGAATCGATTGCACTGACTGAGTTGCTGTCATCGGCAGATCCTTTAATGTGAGGGCCTCTAGAGCTTCTGCTCTACCGTTGTTGACCAGGGAAACGGGTCGTGGGTGCAGTTTGGTCGACCGGATGACCTTGGTGCCACTCACTGTGCTCACCGCTAATGAAGGTTGATTCCCTCTGATCATGTATCGCTCTGCAAACTCCTTCCCTACTAGAGTGGTATCCGAGCGAATATCTATGAGAGCCAACGCTCGTATAACCCCAACTGGGGTTTCTAAGCCGGCTTTTATTACACCCAGGCGAATGGGCTTGCTAGTGGAGCAAGACACTGAGCAGACCACACCCGGCCTCAAGGTTTCTTTGGCATTCAATTTCTGGGATTTGTGTAGTAGGTGATGGTGCTTCCCATGGCATCCATCCTCACTACGACTGGGTTTCGTTTGGCACACCAATGCTAGATGTGAATCGTTGAGACAGACAAAACACGCGCTTAGTCTCCTAACCATTTCCCATCAATGGTCGGCGTCTACGTTGCGGGAGCGAGGGCATTCCGCCAGGCGAAGGGGCGCCATACAAACTTTACATACCGGCAAGTTTTCACCTTCGCGAGATAATGCTTGTGTGTCTGCCCATGTTTGGCTTCCATTTGGTTCCGTGGTCCAGGTTTGCGTCATCCTAATCCTAGGTAACTTGTTCGCCTCGTGCACAAGTTGACCGAAACGACTGTTTGCTATTTGGGCACGACTGTCTTTGAACTACGTCAGGTCTTCAAACGTGGTTTCTCTCCCAAATCTACTGATCCCCTCGCCTTCCTCGGCCCATCTACCCTGTAGTTCTGTGGGTAAACTGCGCACTATGGTCTATAATGTGTGCAGTGCGCTCAGGTCCCATCGGCAATCCAGGTGGTTCAACGCGATGCTGCAGTTGTGCATTTTTATCACCAGGCTGGCTAAAGAGCCCAGCTCGCCTTTGGAATGTTTTGTCTCTGATAGTACACCATCGATCGAATTCCGGGCCACTTTAAATGGTTGCCCAAACAGATCTTCCAAGATTTCACGTGCTCGAGTGTAGCTCTATTCGGGATCCAGCATCGAGCACTCGTCGATTGCTTCCCTGTTTCTTCCACGATAGAAATGAAGTAGATACAAGATTCGTTGTCCTGGGTCGGACACTCTCCTTTCCACAAAGTTCTCGTATTGTTTAACGAGTTTACAATATTGTTCTGCGCTGCCGTCGAAGGGGGTCAATTCCACTCTTGGTAAGTCAATAGTGTGGGTTACGCTAGCACAAGTCGGCTTTAACGGTTCCACGGAACTGCTAGGCTAAATGGCCGTATGCTCCGTGGTCTCCAAAGTCACCTCTCGCTCCCGTCTTAGGAGTCGATCTTTCCAGGCAGATTCAGCTTCTTCCCTGGCCTGCCGAAGCTGAGTTTCTAGTTCAGTTATTCTCAATAGGTACATATCATCACCTATTAATTCTATGCCACAAGCTGTGGTACATGAATTTGCACCGACAGGAGTAGCAGACCCAGCAATATCTAAGGAATCAGTATCACCCAAAAATACCCCGGGGACTTGCCGGGTTACTTCCTGTCCACCTTTGGTCTGCCTTTGTCCTGTTCTTGGCACTTCTGATTGATTCCCTCCTGGGGATTCAAAGCTGAATACTGTGACGGTTATTCCGACTGTGCGTAACGCGCCACTAATTCAAGACGAATCTCAAAACCAGAAAAAGATTAATTCGTAGTTTCTACGATACTAGATTAACAAATTATAAGCACATATAAATGTGTACATACCTCAACTGTACGGCCACGACGTCTAGCAACGAGTACCACGGTTCAACAAAGGTCAATTTCAGGTACCACGGCAGTCCAAGTCCGAGTCAAAATTATGCCACTCCACGTGAGCGAAATGTGAAAAAATGTTTGAGTATAGTGATTGATACATGCTGTGCTTGTTCGAGGGTCAATGAAATAAAGAGAGTAGTCTCAACAACACAAGTATGTGACACCGGCTAAGGAGGATTTCCACACATGTACGTTACAGTGTTCCGTTCACCTTGCTCACTGCTAAAGGCGTCGTACTTTGAGAGAGCCCGTGTTTGTTGGTAAATCGCTCCTCCACCAAGGTAGCCTCCGATCCACTGTCAACGAAAGCCAAGGCTTTGAATACCCCAGTTGAGGTCATCACTCCTACGGCAACTACTTGTAAAAGTACTGGTTTACTGGTAGACCACGAGGTTGGACGAATAACACTGGGCTTGGTGCTCTTCTCCGATGTAGCTTCTATCGCCTGATGTAACAATCGATGGTGTCTGCCCACGTAACCCTGGTGAACACATCTGGTCTCTGTTTGACAAACTGCCGCCCGGTGTATGGTGTTGGGGCATATAAAGCACGCTCCTGTCGTCCTTGCCATTCCCCAGCGTTCGTCTATTGTGGCGTTGATGAACTCGGAGCATTCTAGTAGCCCATGGCTAGCATCACAATACCTGCAACTTGGAAGCGCTATTACTTTGCGTGAAATAGCGTGTGCATTGGCGCAAGGCTGGTATTTTAGACGTTCCTTTGCCTGGCTAGTGCTAAATTTGTTTACTCAGTTACTGTCCCGGCTGAGTCGGCTAAATCTACTGTCGGCTATCTTGGTTTGCTTGTTCAGGAATTCGGTCAGGTCTGCGATGTTAGCCTCACGGTCTTCTCGGCTTATATGTTCCGCCTCTTCCGCCCACCGACCCTGTTGTTTGGGAGAGAGGTGACTGACAATGCACTCCAAGGTGTGCATTGCATCTAGGTCAGCCCTGCAGCCTAAATGGCCGAGGTTATTCAACAGTTCTGCATTTTGATCACCAGGTGGGCCACTGTATAAATGTCTTCTTTGGTTCTTTTTGCCTCTAGCTTTACGTCCTCCATTAATTTACGGTCCACTTTGAAAGGCTGGTCAGGCAGGTCCCTCAAGATCTTCCTTGCTCGTGTGTAGCCTCGTTCTGGGTCAAGCATGGTACACTTATCGATGGCTTTCCTTGCTTGGCCTAGACAGTAAAGAACCGGGTAGAGGAAACTTTACCCAGGGTCGATTATCTTGTTTTCGATGAAAGTTTCGAAATGACTGATGAACTTGCAGTAGTGTTCAGATGGTTTGTCTAATAATGTCGGTTCTACTATTGGTAGATCGATCGTTGGTAGCGTGGATGTTTTATATGCGGCATCCGGAGCAGAGTTTTCCAATTTCGTTTATCCTGATCTGCCGGATAGGTCGTAGCCGTTTGCTTCCTGCTCACAATCGTTCTGCCTACACTTCTCTTCTGCTTCCTGGGCCTGCTGCCCAGCCGATAACAGTTGTCGTCCTGGGTCCGATATAATTAACAAAAATAGGTCGACATTTTTGCAATCCATATAACCCTCAGTAATACATGAGCTAGCAATGACAGAACTAGGTGACCTAGCACTAACTAAAAAATCGAAAGTACACAAAACTTCCCCAATGACTTGTAGTATTACTTCCTGTCCAGATTATAATTGCTGTGATCCTTCTCTTGGCATGTTGCGTATTTTATCGATCTAATTTGATCAGCTGAGTATTGTTAGACACGTTTGGGCAATGCGTAGCCCAATTCCCAACGGATTTTGAAATTAGAAAGCGATCATCCGTGAAACTCTACGATACTAGATTACCGAATAAACAGTGACGCGAAACAGATACAAACCTCAATTATGCGATCACAAGGACTCAAAAAACGAGAACCGAGAAAAGAGCACGTGCGTCACGAAGGTCCAGAACAAGGACATGACAGAGCACTGCGCTGGATGCGAACAAACACGCGTTCATCCGTAAAAACAAACAGTGCATAAAACAAGTCAATAGTGTAGGTAAGTGAGTGATGTTGAGGAAACATGGAACTGCAGTGGGTTTGGGGGTGTTTTTCACTACCGATCGTTACAGCCACCTTGCGGTCAATCCTTGGCGGTACTTAGGACTTCTTCCGTTTCTAGGGCTATGACATCACCGGGGAGGACCTCTGAGGCTTATGAGATACCTAGGGCGATATTCCAAGATCCCAGGTACCCCCAACTGCAGAGCTAATGCTGCGAACCAAATTTCGTGATCGCGTGGAATAAAAACAGCTGGTTTAAAAGAGACGGCAGACAGCGTGGGATCTGCCTCGATCTGCGATTTATCCTGCAACATGGATAATATGCGATAATACAACTTAAGAAGTTTATGTTGGGCCTCGTAATGAGGATGCCGGGCGGAAGAAGTCACAAACTGACTGGAGTGCAGAATTATTCAAAAACAAGCCGGCTCATCAGCGTGGAAGAAAATTGACTGCGGCCTATGAAAGTGTCTGCAATCAGGTCTCTCGATTATCTACTAATGAAATCATTCTTATCAGATGAACAGAGAAGAGTCGAGTAGGGGCATGGTTGCGGGATTGTAGTCTATATTTCGTGGCTCCGAGTCAGCACTAGCACGAAAATACGCGAACTGTGGACAACGGCTGCGGCGAGGCATACGGCGGCCCGAGAAGCCGAAAGCGATTCAAAAGCGAAGTCGATCGGACCTTCGTGAAGGTTAGCTGAGACAGACGTACCCGAACGAACGAAACAGTGCAAATGAAAGCAAGCAATATTAAAGTAGGCTAAGGGGCCATGGATGTTCTTAAGAAAGCCCAAGGGAGTGCGACAGGCACTGTTTGAAACAAATAAACAGTTGAATGGACCTTCAGTCACGAAAAAGCATTTGCTAACCCGAGGAGGGAGCTCCGCCCTCCGCGGAACAAAGTTGAAGTTAAATAACACGAGGGCAGCCAAGACCATCAAAGTATAGTGGTTTGCTTTATCGGTAAATAAAAAAATGAAATAATCTTCCCGAGGAAATGGTGGAGGCAGGCAATTTAGCAGTGTCCGGAAAAGAGCCTGGACGTAGAGTAGACACATCTTCCGGACTGGTACTGGAACAGAAAAATAGGTCTAGTAGCAGTTTTGCAATATCCTTCTACGTCGTTCTTCTTTAATCTACGTAAGAGCCTATCCTAAACAGTTTTGACCCCAAGATGCAGTACCGTTTCATGGAGGCGGACAGCTGCAGTTCTTAATTTTTACGAGGCGAGTGAACCCCCTGTTTTCCAGGTCTTATCCAACTGAAACGTTGCTCCGCGCTACTCCCTACTCTCTATCGAAAAAACTCTTCCGTCTTAGAACCACCTCGTTTCTTTTCGCGAGAACAAACGTTTATATGGAGGCTTAGGTGACCTAAATCAAACTCGCGGTGTGAACCCCAATGGCCCAGAGCTCCTCACGCAACCGGGTCTTCTGGGTGGCTATGAAGTTCGGGTCCCCGTTTGGCCAGGTACTTCACGATCGATCTAAACAAAGCCGGGCTGCTGATTGACGGACTCCCCTCAGTTTGTTAAGGTCAACGTTTCGTGGCTGATTGAACGGTACAGCTCCGTTTCATCATGAACTGACTGAACCATCGACCCGCTTAGCTGGCCTGAGCTCTGTCGGCGATTTTGAACAAACGAACACTTGCTGTAGGCAAACGAAACTAGGCAGTCTATCGGCGCTTCAGCAAATACCTTTACACATGAGAGGCGATCACCGTGTGTGTCATTCCCTCCAGTTAGTGTAGCGCAAAGGATCTCAGGAAGTCGAAACACGGGGAGACCGGGGCTCGTGGACAAAAGAAGCTACGAACCGGTTTCCCAAGTGTCTCGCTATGGTTTCCACCCCCAAATGATGAGGCTTTTCTGTTTTACTCTTAACCTGTACTTTATGTCCTTTCTGCAGCTCTGCTAGATACTGTGCTCCAAGGTCGTAATAGAACTTTTGTTTGTCTCTTCTGTGTGGTAAACGGCTTTGTATTTTGGTCGAGTGCTGCGCTCTTAGATCCAGATCACCAGCTGCCGGAAGCAGCATCCGAGTTCTTCTTTGGAATGGTCTGTGAACCCGGGCGGTATTCGGCTGTGGCATTCGGTATGTTTCCGAATTCCAAAAACATCAAGTATGAATGGCTTCCTGATTCCGCCACCGGAGTTAAAATTCTTCTCGCCGTTTTCATAGTGGATTCGGCCTTACCGTTTGACAGAAAATATTGCGGACTGCTAATCCGATGTTCGAGTTTTCATGTGCAACAGAATTATTGAACGTTCGCACTCGTGAACTGGGGTTCGTTGTCGGAAAGCACTGCCTCAAGAATACCGAGCCGGAAGAAATGAGTGGGCAAACGGTTAACTCCGATGGTTGTTGCCGTGGTACGGAGAAGGTCAGCATCGGAAAAATCGCTATGATAATCGACCGGAATCAAGCAATGCTTTCTCCAGCACCCGAAACTATTTGCTGCTAAAACTTGCCACGAAAAAAGGGGATTTCCCTGGCAACATGTTCTTCCCTTTCTCTCTTATAGTGGCCATTACATGGCTCCCATTTAAAAATGTAGTTCACTACACGACTGGTCATTCCTGGACGGTAAATCAACTGTGTCGCTCGGCTCTTGGTGTACGATCACCCGAAATGCTGATTCCCACTCCCAATGAATAACGAATTCTGTAACACTTTCTAACCCGGATCCAAAGAAATTCCATAGGTCAGATTCACCAAGGAACTGAATGTTTATTATAATCGACGCGGTATCTAAATATGGAACAATAACAAATCGGAACTTCGCAAACCGCACTTGGCTATGCACTTTCCCAGGCTGATCATAAGAGTGGAACATAATCAACGTTGCCGAGCGAACGAGAACTAACTGTCCAAAATGCTCGTTAAGAGATAGAAAAAGAAGCACTTAGGCATAGTGGGTGAGGGATGGATAGCCACTTCTAATGAATTACCAAATTCAGTGAAACGTTTACCCATATACAATCCGCCACGACACGTCAGCGGTAGTGGCATCCCCCAGGAGATTCCTTACGCCCTCATTCCGCCTGTTGTTTACTACCTGACTAGCCGCTCAGGTGCTATTGGTTGTCCACACGCGTGTGCGTCTAAGTCAAAGACCAACCGGCACACATCCGAGCAATATTGATTAGATTAAGGTCCAAGTGAATTGAAGTTTCCTGACTTTTCTCACAAAATAAACAGTCGGTCAAAAGAGCTCACAGAACGTGAATGTAAACCTGCCATTAGGCTGGAAAACTCAGCAGGGCAGAAGCAAAACGTGGGCGTGAACCATCGATAAAAGTATAACTGTTCAGCCGTGCGGCTACGGGAGGTTATTGTTGATCGAAATATGAAACTTGAAGCAAACAAGAGGGGCATCGACTGCATATATGTCTACTGTTTCAATCCTTTTTTTCTCAAGCAAAAGCTACCACAGGCGGGACCCAAATGGGTCAATTTTTTATTGCGCTTGGGTTTTGTTTGTGCTTCGCCAATAGATGAGTGGTCAAACGTCTCGAAACGCGACCGAGGCATGGGCAACACGGGACGGGGCTTTGGGTAAAACCAACTACACATGATGCTACAAGGCACCACAACTGCCCTTAGATTTGGTCCGCATGTGACGGTGCAGGTAGGCCCAAACGAACAACAGCCACTTAGAAATAATGTTTTCGTCGGATACCAATTCAACACTGTTTGCATACCTTGCCAGAGCAATAACGAAAGGAAGGTTCTTCATCGCAGCCCGAATTAAACCAAGATTTATCCATCAAAACAGGCACAGGGGCATAAAGACTGTAACCGAGGACACTGGAGGGGTAGCAACAATAACCTACATGCCAAACCTTACCAAACCAACCACGTTACACAGACGAAGTCTCATCAGAAAAGTAGGATATAAACATGCGTGCTTCAACAACAAAAAAACTAAAATGTTCGGTAGGTGACTGAGCATGACAAACGTTCTCATACGGACAAGGTGCACCGCACACAGATGGAATAACCACTCGCACTCCCTAAGAAGCAGAGTTTGCCAATGTTACACCAAAACAGCCGGCGGGAAGTGCGAACAAAAGCCTCCCCAACGGTTGCATCCTTTCTAAAGACGGCTTTGCTGACATATCCTGGATGCAATTGGTTCCTACGACAACTATCGCTGACTAGGAGAAGCAGGCCCTCCGTTTTCCGCCCCTCAGATTTTATCGACCACTTTTACCTTTCTTGCGGCATAATGACACACTCAGTCTGTGGAGGTTTCCAAAACGAAGACGCCAACAACAGTATCCTGCTCCGGTCTATGACTCAGGCAAGGGAAGAATTCGGACACTTGAGCACAACTTCACTACTGAGAAGTATAGTAAACTTGCCCAGAGTCAACACTTTAAGGTCGTTGCAATCGTCTACACTGGCACGAAGAGACGATTTTTGAGGGTCCTTTCTACTTCCGCCAAAAATGCCTTTGGGCTTTGTTCCATCACATGACGACCATGCGAAATTGAATATGGCTCGCAGTGCTCCGAACTAATCATTCTTTCTCAGACTGCCCCCCGTGATCAGCTTCTGGCAGCCCGAATCTCCGTTCGACACGGCATTTGATAAAAAGCCATTTGTTCTATGTTACGAAAACTCGAATGAATCCTCGAATTTCGGACTGATCCCCCTAAAATTGCCTCTGCTTTCACTGAATAGAATATGTGGCTGACCTATTCTGGCCAGGAAACGCATTAGTGACTACAAGAAAGAATCTGTAGATAACGAATGCGCAACTTCGATGTGCACCGCTCTCACCTTGACATGGGTGAATAAACAGCCGTACCGCTTCCCTTCAGTCCTATCACGCTCAACAAAAACTGTCCAAAATAGCCTATTTCTACATACGCAATTGCATGAACGACATTCTTTATACGTTCACCCTGCAGAGGCGCCACTTGTTTTGTAGTCGGGCACGTTTTCATTCAGCGGCATTGCGAGCACCTCCCGAGAACAAACCGAATGGCAGGCCTACCCCTTGGAATCCAGAATAGCCAACGACCAGTGGATAGAACCTGGGACAGCCAAAATGACCTCCCGTTTCATGATGATACCTGCCAACTAATTCGGTGACTGCGTAAGTTGGGCAGAGTGATGGAATGCTTAGCTTCCCGACATTGGCCCAAACCCATCGCCACCCAAGGTATAACAGGCCGGCATTTACAATGGGACTCGAGTTTCGTAAGAACCTGCGTGCAGGGTAGTTCCCGAAGTCAGTACCCAGTTCCATTGAGGCAATTTCATTGCACATACATTTTGCTTGTACCAACCTACAAATGCTTCAAAACTGTCCTCCATTTCCGGAACCTTTAGGTGACCCTTTTGCAACCACAGGTTAATTCGCCCTTCCACTACACCAAGACGTTGGTTGTACGGCAATATCCACACAACACTCACTAATGAAGCAATCCAGGACAAATAACGCTAAAAGACTGCCCGAAATGAGCTATGGTTTATTGCACTAACCACCATACACACCTCCATCTCCAACAACCCAGGTCGCACCTCGATAAGGGTCTCATCTATGGATTCGGTAGTTTATGAGAACCACAAAATCTTCGGCCTAAAAACCATGGCTGACTGACCTCATCTTTCGGCTGCATCCCTCGAGGAGCCAGGTCTGCCGGATTCACTCTCCCTGGTGAGTGCCCTCATAGCATGGGAGGCCACCAGGCACGGATCTCTGATACTATTAAAAACAACAACTCGGCCAGGCGCCCTTTGTAGCTCTTTAATTAAAAAAGGAAGTACGATGAAATCAGTCCAAAAATAGACTTCATGCAACCTCAGATCCATTTTCTTCTTTATCATTTCTGCTATTCGCACCGCAGCCACAGCTGAAGTCAGCTCCACCCTTGTATGGAGGCAGCCTTTAGAAATGCCAAAGGCGAAACTGCAGAAATACATGCACATCTCGACTCCGACGTGTTCGGTGCAAACCTGAAGCGGGACCCAGCATTATAGCCCACTTCGGGATCATCACAAAATAAGTGCCATTGAACATCCTCATCTGCATCCAAAATATCACTTGCATACCATAGTGGCACTCCTGTTACTTAGATCACTTCGACAATCCTCCCCATTTCTTCCCACTCCGGTTAGGTATCCAAACACAGCGATTCATCCCAACCAACATCTTTCCAGGCTTGAATCTTGAGACGGCTGTTTCATGGGTAAGACGAATGGGCCAGACCAACCAAGAGGGCAGAGGAGTGTGACTGCTTGTGCCAACAAGACTCTTCTTGCTTTAGGCTGATCCCCAGACAGAACATGGTATTCGGGGGCGTCTGGCTCAACATTCAGAGCCAAATCTCAGGTTATCACATTTGGCAACCAATTCGCGTCAGATGGATTTACGGGACCGTTTTTTCATCAACCGAAATGACATTCGAAACCTTTTGCTCGTCACTCGGTTGACTTAAACCCAGCAGGACATAAAACGCCACACGATCCCTCCACCAAACGTGAGGCTTCTGCAGTATTGTCAAAGGAAGTTAAACAACCTTCTAAGTAGAAACCCCTAAACCACTTGTAATACCGCCGACGAGGACCGGCGCCCAAATAACATGGCTGCCCGCTTCGGGGCGAGGCTCGTCTAAATGGTGCTGAAGAAGATCCAAAAGAAAAAACCTTCATTTGAAGCCCCTCCAGCCCTGCAACTACACCAACAAACCATCACTGAAACCGGAGCACACTCCGGTCTTCCTTGGGCACCTTTTGTTGTAGGAAAGCATCTTCAAAATTGGTACACAAGCCCACAGGTTTCTAATGAAACTGCGAAAGTAAACTTATTGGACTCAGTGCTAAGTTAGGACCCCGCAACAAGTGCGCACTAATTGGTTCCCTTTGGAAAGCTGCGGCAAGGTCAAAGACAGTGTAAATAACGAATATTGTAAAGCCTTCCAAATGTTCTGCGCGCTTCGTGAATTTGACTATATTTGACACTAGTCTGAAAAACTCGTCTATATACTACATTTTTTCACGTTTGTTTATCTATATCAGACACTTGAATTTAGCCTTAAACCGTTTATGGCTGTCGTTCTTGGGCCACGGGGCTTTGAACCTTTAGGATTTACTGTGGAGCCTTTTTGGCCGGACTTGATGTGTTGTATATATTTGCACCCTTTTCGAATTTCAATTTGATGCCGCAGAAACTGCGAATCAATCTCGTTCTGGTTATGATATTCGTTTGAAATGGCCAGGCCTTGCTTTATTTGCGAGAACTGACTTACAGGCAGGATGAACCTTTTCAAGCTTTTTAGGATTCAGCACAGCGAGGTGTGGCGGATACCACCTCACTTGCCAATCAGCCGTGGGCTCTTCTCGCACCTGCTGCGCTTACCAGAACAAGAGTGGTTTGAAATTTCTAAGGTATTAAATCCAAGATCACGAAAGTACAAGTATATACGAACCTCTAGTACGCGGCCAATTAGATTCAGCAGGGAAACTCAAAGGCCCAGCGTTCCGTAGTCCAAGCACGGCGGCCAGAAGGGGTTCATAGACGAATCCGAAAGTCTCACGCAAACAAACAAACGTGCAGAAATTTCATGTATGGCTAAGCTTAGCAAGGTGATGTCGTATACGGTCTCATTCGCGAGGCATGCCGGACATTTGGATGGACCCGTAATATAGATCCTTTAGTCTATGTGTTCCCTTTTGCATATTTCCGACACCTTCCATGGAGTATCCATATTCTCAAACCACTGTGAAGGTAAGTAAGGCGGTTTCAAGCAACTTTTTACTTTTTACTCAAAAATATATCACATCCAAAGTAACTGCGCACTTCTCTTTAGTTCTCTTGTCTCCCCCCCCCATGTGACCGGACGTCCTCGACAGAATGTACCGCTAGAGGTCCGGAAACTTTAAAGCTGCGCTGAAAATGCACTAGCAGTCCCACAGTAACGGGGAAGAGCAGCAATGATTTATTTCACCGGCGGGATGGTGTCAAACATTCACCATTCCCTAGCCGGACCATCAAATTCGGGCTGTCGGTGCGGGAGGCCTTCCAGAAAGGAACCTCTTCAGTGCTCAGCCGATCGCCCAAGTCTATCACTTATTGGGCTGTACGTGTTAAGCAAGCAGAAACCGTTAGTGCTATTTTCGATTCGCTCCCTCGGCCCAAACTAGCTTGCGATACCCGCACTCAGGCCGAAATTGAATATAAGCCTATGACACTCCACGGCCTTTGCTTGTTGGCTTTCTCAAAATGCACGATGGTAGAAGCTGAGGGCGTGTGCCCTCGTACACCAGGCTCAAGAACAATGGGTAACGAGAAGATGCTGGTGAAGGCCTGATTGAGAATAAAAGCCTTATCCTACTTTTTTAGCAATAGAGTGGTCAACCACTGGAATAGGTCACCGGAAGAGCTGTTAAAGCCGGGGATAGTCCATACATGCAAGGGGGTTCTAGATGGTAAGTAGATCGAGATCGTCTTTGATATTGTTTTGATCCAGTTCGCTAGAAAAGCACATGTGACCACTAGAGTCAGCTGGACTTGGTTCGCCGGGGAACGTTTCTGTCCGCTGCATGACTTAGTGTGGGCACATGATGCTTAATATCCCTCGCAGTTGATGTGCCGAGAAGTTTTGCTTTCCCCTCTTAATTAGGTGAATATTCAACGGAATACTCTGCGCAGTGATGGATGTTTAACTTCTGTGCATATCGCACAAGGAACTCTGGAGGCTGGTCCGGCCGTGACCAATTTCTGTCCTGTGAAAACACAAATTGGGCAAAACGCTCTGAGTTGACTGCGCTCCACCGTGACGATGAAAGTGGGACCAACCAAGCAAGAATTTCATTGGGCACCTAGGGATAATAAGAACTGGGTGGTTCAGGAAAAAAGCTCAAGAAGGAATCGCCATAAGGACCAGAAGTGAAGTAGAACCTAGGCAGCATGACAACGGCTGCAGGAGCAAGAATAGATCCTTTGTAGCCACCTGTGGATGGCTAAGCTTCAATTTGTAAATTCATGACTAAAAAATACCCTAGGCAAACGCAATCAATTTGCACTCAGCTCTAAGCATCGTGTGTGTTGTTCAATGCCACAGGGCTGTGTGTTGTTTGCCTGCTTGCAGTAAGGACAATTTGCTTCCACCAATTGAAAAACACATCTTTGACTGCTCCGCTTGCGGACGGTCGAACGTTCAGCTCCCCAAGTTAGTATCGTGCCCTGTGTCGCTCCCAGTCGTAAACGTGAAAGACATTGTTTCAATACAAAACGCCGTACACCTAGTCCGTCGACTTTCACCGTCTCTCGGCATGCTTCGGAACTTCTGGCTCGTTGCCTGTTCCATAGGCTATTCCTGGGATCTAATCAGTACCTGGCATCTGGAGTAATAAATTGGTAAGCCCTTCGTCTTTGCTAATTTTTTTATAGACACTCGAGTTCAGATTTATCGCTTTCTCGATTTTGTTCGGTGGTAACTGAGTATTTTTAACCAGTTTGTTTTTGCTTCTTTCCCACTGCATCGGTTTTTTTCACCTTCTGTATGACTTCAATTTGTTATACCTTTCGCAATTTCAGCGACCCCAAATTTCTTTACCTTAGGGTAAATGCACAGGCTGTCCCTATCGCAAAGTTCAGGGAAAGCAGCCCTGGGGCTTTGTCCACACAGTTAGGATCCACCTTTGCTCTACACAACGCGATTACTGAAGGTAAAAGATTTCACTAAGTGGTTGCAGTTCTTCCTCCACACATCGTCAACAAAGTGCAAGGCGAGCTGGAGTAGCAAGAGCCCAACCCTTACGAAAGCATAGAGGCAACTGTCATTAACCGGACTGGTACGCCTGGCAAGCAGCTAATAGTCCGTTTGTTTACTAACACTGAGCTCGGAGATCGCCAACCTCTAGCCGTTGCTTCGGCACATGCGAACTCTTTTAGAAATTGTCAAGACCTATAATGGTCTCCTGAAAGGAATTTGGCTTCAACGTATTCCCAGCAACATGCAGAAGGTTCTTTGTGTCTCCACAGAGGAAAGTCTCGAAAAAATTGCAGAGACGGCTGGCCAAATTAGGGAAACCTACGAGCCAAAGGTCAGTCAGGCGATTTCTTTGCAAAATGAGTTTGTCATTGTCTTTTTAACACCCACTGTGAACGATCTTATCAAAATGTCGGGGCACTCAGTGTGTCACCAGTTGGACATCCAACCCAGCCATCACCTAACAGACAAAGTTGCCAAACAGGTTTCCCAGTAGAGACCACATAATAATTCCGGTTCAGCCTACATCAACTGACACTCTTTGTAGGTATCATCAGAGGTATCATTCAGAAGCGCGTTAGTGCAGTCTGCCTTGCTCCATGGTCCCAGCCAGTCAGGGGAACGAGAAAGCCAGTGTGTAGATGCAACGGACGCCACTGGCCAGGGCAGTAGCCCATCCTACGTAATTAATCATTATTCAGGGACAAGCTGCTTGGTAGACACAGGTGCCGATGTTGGTGTGCTCCCACATTCAGGTCAAAATTTAGATAGATGATTCTTCTCCAACTTGCGTGCCGCTGGCGGTAATTCCCTTCGGACTTATGAAAAAATTCCTGGGACACTATGCTTCTGTCTTCACCGCACTTTCCGTTGGGTTTTCTTTATTGCAGAAGTTCACAAAGCCATTCTGGGTATTCATTTCCTGCATTACTTCAACCTCTTGGTTGAGTCTTGCCGCACATGTCTTGTAGATCGTGTCACCAACCTATCTGTGAATAGGATTTCGATTGATTCTAACCTAACCAGTCCCGCTCTACTTAAAACGACAGGTGTAACACATGTTTGAGCAACGAGTAGCCAAATCCACAACGGATCCCGAAATCAAAAGGCGATTATCCGTGAGATTCTACGATACTAGATTACTGAATGAACAATGACACCAAAAAGATACAAAAATCAATAATGAGATCACAAGGACTCAAAAACGAGAAACCAAATTGCGGCATGCGAGCAAGGAGCGAGTGCTTCACGCAGGTCCAGAACCTGGATACAACAAAGTAGCGCTCTGGGAGCGAACAAACAACAATTGGTCCATAAAAACAAACAGTGCGTAAAGACACGTCAATAGTGTAGGCAAGTGAGTGATGTTAGGGAGGCATGGAACTGCACATGTTTTAGGGGAATTTTCCACGGCCGGTCGTTACAACCGGTTCAAACTTGTTCGGTGAGGTATTAAATGCATACCCGAAAGTGTTGCATCCACCGCCCCCACTACAAGCAGTAACCAGCTCGGTAGTCCATCACATTAGCACATCAGGCCCTCCAGGTTTTGCTAGGGCACGTCGACTTGCACCGGACAAGCGAAAAATCACGCGAGCTGAGTATGAGCGCATGCCCTAATTGGGTATCGAATAGTCTCTGAACTTCTGCACTTCATATGGCTCCTCAAGGTCAGGTAATTTGTGACCACGTGAAGACTATAGAGCCCCCAATAAAGCCACTGTTCCAGATGAGTATCCCGTCCCACATGTTCAGAACATCACGGCCAACTTCAAAGGTTCTCTTGTATCCTCTACAATAGATCTCGTACGTGCTTGTCACCAGATTCCTATCGCAGATTAGGATGTACCTAAGACGGCGGTAACAACACTCTTTGGTCTCTTCGAACCCCTGGGAAGGTCACTCGGATTACACTTCGCTGCACGAACCTTTCGGAGTTTTACTGACCAGGTTACCAAGGGCTTCGATTTCGGTTTTACCTATATAGACGATCTTTCAGTTACTAATGATTCTGAAGATGCACACAAGCGATACCTACATCGGTTTTTTGAGCGTTTGGCCGCAAACGGCATAACCGTCTACGCGGACAAAGGCATCTTCGGGCACAATTCAGTTGAGTTTTTAGGTCACATGATAGACGAAAGTGGTATTCGGCCCTTAGAAGAAAAGGTACAGGCCTTTTGTGACCTTCCGCCACCTACTTTACTGGTCGCCGTTTGCCGTTTCAACCGGATGGCAAGCTGCTATCGGCGTTTCATCCCAAACTGTGCTTACTTGATGCAGCTGGCAACAGATTTACTTTGGAGCGATAAAGATGGTCCCATGGAAATGCCAGAGGCTGCTAAAACTTTCTTCGATGCAGAAAAAGATGCTTTAGCTTCTGCTACCTTGTTGTCCTACCTCCATTCCGAAGCTCAATTCAGCATAGCCACCGATGACTCAGATAAAGCCATAGGCAGCATTCTACAGCAGTGGTACACATCACAATGGAAACCACCAGCCTTTTTCTCTCATCGTTTCCTACCAGCTGAAGCTAAGTATTCTATCTTTAGTCCGGAACTTCTTGTTGCTTACAGTACTGTTAGACATTTCCGAAATATTCTCATAGGCAGACAGTTCGTCATTTTTACAGATCATAAACCATTAGCGCATGCGTTTTACAGTTGAACCGATAAACACTCTCCACGTGAAACGCGTCATTTAGGCTTCGTGGCACATTTTTCAGGTGATGTTCGTCACATTTCTGGCACTGACAGCGTTGTAGCTGATAATCTTTCTCAAGTACACGCTAGTTCTAGTCAGCCACAGGTCATAGACCTCGAAGCTTTGGCAGCAGCCTAACTTTCGGAATTAGATTTCACAGATCCAAGCCAGGTCTCATTGCCTAAACCTACGGAGTTTCCTCTAGCACTTCCTAAGGGCTCGATGGTGTGTGACACAACTTTGCCACACACGTTCCATCGTGCTCACGTCTTGGAGCCACACCATCTTCGACCTTTCGCATAATTTAGCTCATCATGAAGTCCAAGCCACCACCAAGCTAGTTTCAGATAGGTACGTCTGGCACAAGGTGCAAAAAGATATTCGTCCTCGGGCTAGGTTGTGTCATCAATGCCAACGATCGAAGGTAAGTAGACATATAATGGCTCCAACAGGCCACTTTCCAGTAGTATCCTCAAGGTTTTCTGGTCTCAGCATGGATATTGTTGGTCTTCTCAACCTCTGTAGAGGTTCCCGTTACCTTCTTACTACGGTCGACCGTTTCATCTGTTGGCCAGAGGCCGCTGCCACTGCCAATGTAGAAACAGAAGCCGTAATAGCAGCTTTTACGGAACGTTGGGTTTCATTATACGGTTGCCCTGCGACGGCAACTACTGATAGCGGCGCACAGTCTGAAGCACATCTGTTTAGAGAAAAATCGAGCGTGTTATTCTGTCATCTTTCTCGTACGGCAGCACAACACCCAACAACCAACGGTATGGTTGAGCCTTTTCATAAACAGCTCAAAGCTTCGCTCTTCGCAGCTGACAACCCCAATTGGGTGCAGGCACTTCCAGTCATTCTCCTACGTTTGCATTCCGCTTATAAACCTGATATTGACTCGTTGGCTGCGGAATTAGCTTTTGTCCAAACTCCTCGGTGACCCGGGGGTATCCTCACCATAGGTTGCGTGAGCGACGACGGTTGCGCTTCATATGCTCAACAGTTAGCTGCACGGATGCGCCGTTTGCAAAAGCATTCTCCGCGACGGCAGTCTCTATCGGCTTACACTCCACCTGAGCTGCCCACCTGCGCCTACGTTTTCATACGCGTAGATAGCGTTAAAACATGCCTACATCTGCCTTACGAAGGTCCATATATAGCGCCCGAGCGAAGCAACGGAGTTTACCTCGTTGACCGAAACGGTAAGCATGAAACTTTATCGGTCGATGGTCTTCAGGTCACCCGCCTTGGCGTCAGTCTAGAAAAGGAAATACAGCTCAACGACAGTCCCCCAACCATTCGTTCATCCATCACAGGGGCCACCTGGGAGCTTTAACCAGCGCAGACCGAAACCGTGGAGCCGCAGCGAACGACGCGAGCTGGCCTCCGTGTACACTGGCCTGAGCGTCTCGTAGATGGCACTCATTTTTTCAATCCCACTTAAAGTTACTTTTACTGCTGACTTTCTAAAAAATCACTTTAAAAACCAGACAAACATTTCAAACATTTTAAAATCCGCTTATTGTACGACAGACCGGGGTAGGTTAATTTGCTTCGTTTTTACTCGTCACCTTTTGCTCACAAATTTCATCTTCCTCTTCCGTTGTGTGTACGGGCACCGTGAGGGGAGGAACCACCGGAAAGTATTACTGGATTATTTTGCATGGTTTGCAAATATGTTTTTTATGGGACTTGTAGATAAGCGCTAAGCCCGTGCGAGTTTTAGTGATTGTTCACCGGCTGTACCAGCGGGTTGTGACGTCGTAACGTGGCCCCCTAGAGACTAGTGACGTTGATCGGGACCTGCGCCAAGTAGGCCCTCGGTTAGATCGAAGAGTCACTTCGACAGTTTCCTTCTGGGGGGAATAGTTCCAGCAACCTGTGGACGGCTAAGCTTCAATTTGTAAATTCATGACTAAAAAATACCCTAGGCAAACGCAATCAATTTGCACTCAGCTCTAAGCATCGTGTGTGTTGTTCAATGCCACAGGGCTGTGTGTTGTTTGCCTGCTTGCAGTAAGGACAATTTGCTTCCACCAATTGAAAAACACATCTTTGACTGCTCCGCTTGCGGACGGTCGAACGTTCAGCTCCCCAAGTTAGTATCGTGCCCTGTGTCGCTCCCAGTCGTAAACGTGAAAGACATTGTTTCAATACAAAACGCCGTACACCTAGTCCGTCGACTTTCACCGTCTCTCGGCATGCTTCGGAACTTCTGGCTCGTTGCCTGTTCCATAGGCTATTCCTGGGATCCAATCAGTACGTGGTGTAATGTCCACGTTGATTGGAAAATTCCTCTTCTGCTCACATTCCTATACTCTTTGACCATTTTTGGACTGCCTTCTCCAACCTAATTCATGCTGACACTGTTTTGTGGTCGACATTCATTCTACGCTTGGTGCACCTACTTTTCCTTTTTATGTTTGTGCTTTCTTATTGAGATTACTTTGAGGACAGTTGATACGGTGGTGAGATGCACTGATTCAACCCAGTTTTGTTTTATTACTCCTCGGTTTCACTTTCTCGCTCACGTCGACTGATCGTAGACGTTCAGCTCGTTTACGCCGATTTTTGGCTGCCACGCTCGAGAAATTGTCCTTTGTGCTTGATTAAACGTGGAGAACTTGTTCTATTTGTTTGGACTTCAGGACAGATATTTATTATTTACTCTTTTTGGCCAACTGTTCCCCTTTTTACAGAATGTTTTCCTATTTTTGACCACCTTTTTGGCTGGATAGTGACTAAGGCTCACTGTCAAAGGTATGGTCGTGTTTGTAGTTATATTTTTACTCGCTAATAGTACCGTAGAATTTGCAGAGCAATCGTGTTCTTGATTTGGGTTCTGCATCGATTTGGGCCACGCATTGCTTTGAGGCTCCAAGGTGTTATCCAGAACAAGTGAAGCGTATTGGTCGGTGAATCGACAATTGAATCGTTGGTCAGGCTTCACCCGGACCAGGACTTGAGCGTTTCGGCCGTTGCACCTGGTATCCGGAGTACGAAATCTTATCCTGCGCAAAGCCGTAGGGCCAATATGTCGATCAGCCAAAAGCAGCAGTCTTCCCGGTCTCTGGGCTAAATTATGAAACATGGAGATGGAACCTCGATATCCTTCAACCACCTCTAATGTAGGTCAGTCTGGCTCTAACCCATGGGAGCCGTCAAATTCCCAGCAGTCCCAGCAATGAACCAATTTGAAAGAGAAAGATTGGAATGGCATAAAACCAAACAAAGAAGCGAACTGTAAAACAGGGACTGGGAAAGGGTGAATAAAAGGAGGGTAGCCTGTAAAGTATAAGGTTCCGCCGTATACAACCCTCATCACAACGTCTCACGCAGGCCAACCTGCTTCTCAGGAATCACCGAACAGATCTTGAGGAGAGGGAAACTGGTGCTAGAACCAGGATACAAGGCATTTCAAACAACTAAAACCCCACTCCGTTCATCTCAAGAAGCGGGCACAGTGGCGAGGAGCCTTATTAGTTGGCAGGTGATCTGTGGTACTAGAAGAAGACGAGCCAACAGGCTAGTTAGTTTGCTCTACGGTAACCCTTGGGTCTACCCTTGGGGGCTCTGGTCCAAACCTACACGAAGTCCTATCTATCGCTCTCTTCACACTTCTGTAGTTCTCTCTCTAAATAGCTAGTGGGCCTTGCCACACAAATTGCAGCAGTCGTACGTTTTTTCTGAAGGCGTGAATACAAGGTCTAGCACCAAGAAATCACCACCAGTATTTCCAAGAGCATCAAGTCCTGAGGTCAAGGTGGAGTTTCCATGTTGCAAAAGGCGATGTTTCTTAGACTTGCGAGACGGCATATTCTGCCGCATTTTCTCGACCTTGCTCAGCTGGAAATCTGGTTGAGTACCAAAACCTTGGTGCTCAACGGGATTCATGATCGTTTGACGTGGGTGTGCTCAGGGTGTACGACAAAGGGCATGACCATGACCAGACGGTCTCGCACTACGCCCGATGAGTCTTCAGTAAAACAACGATAGAAAAATACCACCCTCAGGGGCACTAAAGACGGAGCTAGCACGATTTCTCAAAGCAGCACAACTGATGCCTTGCCTTTTATGCTGATAAGAGGAGCAACCTTCATTTACTGTGAAGGGGAGGGGAATGTCCGCCAAATACGGAGTCATGGGAAAGCTTCAAAATCGGGTTGGGATAGGAGTAAAAAACATGTCCTACCTGATTCAGTGCCAGGCTACCCAAAAGGAGAGCCTATGTGCTCAGACTGTCTCTATGACGGGAGAAATGAGAACGATACAGGCAAGCAAGAAAATAACAATAGGAAGAAACTGAAGAGTATTTGTAAAGGGACTCAGCCAACAGTTTAGCTGAGAGAAGGTAAGGAAATCAACACCTGCGAAAAAGGTTCACCGACCTATTGAGTTAAGTCAGAGTACCCTCACCTCCCCTTAGTAGGAGGGTCTTACGCCTGGGACGATAGAGACAAAATACCGAATGAAAAGCACCGGGAAGGCCCAACCTGGTGGAGCTGGGAACCCAAGAATACCGAGATGCTTTCCTCTCAGCTGAGGATAGAACCGGCATGAAATCCAGGAGGGGCAATGAAATGGAGTAGGATAGCCCAGCATGCTGGAAGGCCGCAACCGGCCCTCGTGAAATAGAAGCATCCATATCAACCCTACCGATGAAAGATACACGGCCATCCCGATCGTCATCTCCTATGATGTAGCTCCCATCGATAGTCTCACATACCATCCAGCTCCCACGTGGCAAACAGGTGTTGGCAAATGCCCCATTAAAAGTGGGGGTTAGTAAAGCCATGAGCGAAACACAGCTCGGAGGCCCCAGTGACGCAACAAATGTAGGGAATACCCTTGCAAAGAGCTCAAGTGCGAAATAAAAGCACCCATGCCCAGGAAAAACGGCAGCAAAGGAAGTACAGTTGCGAAGCAGTGCAACGCTTCCAGTTTTGGTCATAAATGAACGCACTTGCGGCCGAGTCCAAAGGGACAAACTGCATGGCGATCACAGAACAGTGGCGGCTTTCGAGTAATAGGCCTACACCTTCGTGTCCGGAGGGTTTGAGTGTACACGAAGCAGACCGTGAGGACGGAAAGGCAGGGGGAGGAGTACTACTGTTATCAGTCCAAAATAACTCAAAAGGGGAGTATCAAGTATGTGACTCACAGGATACAGACAGTAGCAGCGCGAAGAAAAAATCGAAGTGGGTGGCGCTGGAGTGTGCTTGTATGACCCCATCCTCCGGAACAAGGAAAGATGGGGATCTGCCAGAGCATCTAGCACTATCAACCAGAATGACTGGAAGGCTTTTAGTCCAGGGGGGTGTTGAGTCGCCGCAGATAGGCTGGCATCCGAATCGGGAGCCGGCGGTGTCTTTCGGCAGAAGATTGCTCTACCACATAGAAGAAAAGACATTAATACATCATGTCCGCTGGTATATTAGATGGTGGAGAGCCAGACCCCGAGGCTATTAGATCTGGTGATTCCGAAATATTAGGCGGAAGTAGACAGGGTTTGAATTGATATCTTTTTGGGGAAGAGTGACCACGGAATCCTCAGGTTCACTTTCCTCGGCCAGAAGGCGGACTTACCAGACAAGTGACGAAGGTCCTTCCGGAGATTGGATGAAAGGCGTCTGGTAGAGGCAGCAGAGTTACTAGTCTGGGACACGGAGGGTAGGATGGAAGGAATGTGAAAAGATATCAGAGGCAATTTACCAAGCTTGACGGGGAAGTTGCCCCGCTACTCAGAGTTCGGAGAAGGGGCTTAACGCCGCGGTGGAAAATCGGCACAGCATAGAAAATTAAACAACAGGCATGCAAACATTTCAGGAAGCTGGCGGACATGGAAGCTTCATCTTGAACAAAAAACGAAAAGGCCCGTGATAGAATGGCGGAGGTCTAAAAATGTAGAGTAGGAGTTGGGCATCTCCACGGTGATGAAAATCATCCAAAAGTGTTCCCCAAAAGCCCAGGCCAAGCAGCCGTGAGGGTTGCAATGGGTGGGGTCAGAGTGGGAATTATGCAGAGCTGGATATCACCGGCAGCACCACGCCTTTTACCACAGTTTTTGAATACAATTCACCTAGGAGGATGGAAGCAGCACGTCATGTCCCCAACCAGACGCGACCACACTCTTGACTTAATCTTGTCACTAGGATTAACCCAGGTTAAAACAAAAGTTCAGAATAACCTACCCGGGAGCGATCAAGCAATTGTCCACTGCTGCTTCACAGTGCCCATAATGGATAAATACCCGACATCCCCGCATAAACCACATCATAAGGCTAACAGGAATATACTGCCTTTCCTGATTCGCAGCCAAAATTGGGACACCCTTTTAAGTGCAGATCTCCAGCTGGTGGCAGATCAACTCTACTCTATCTTTGAACGATGCCTCATACGAATAACTCCGTCAAAAGGATTGTCAATCGGCCCTAAAGATAATAGGTTGTCTAGTCTCAACTTGAAGTTAAGTAGACTCCAAAGCGTTTATCTCAAATCAAGGGGCTTTTCACAGTTTACACAGGTAAATCTTTTGGCTAAAACGGTAAAACTGTATTTCGAGAGTGAAATAATGCAACAGGAATATAGAGCCCTACGTGATTCCAAGAAAGTCGAGATTCCTGTAAAACCGATGAAGTCGAGGAACTCCAAAACAACTTCATCTGTCTCTTCTACCCATTTCAATAACACGTGCCTCGACAAACCGCCGGACAAAGCAGAAACGCTTAACACGTTTTTTGCTCCTTACTTAACTATCGACAGCACAATTTTTTTCAATCCACCAGTACCATCACATGAGCCACCTTCTTCCGTAACGTTCCTGTCCCCCGAAATAGTTCCTTTAATTTCAAATATCAAAATGTCTTTCCACCCAGGATCGGACTCGTTACCATCGGCCATCTTTAAATTAAGAGGCCCAGATATCCCAGTTCTCCTAAAAAATTTATTCATCTTGTCTATGCGGTTTAGTCGGTACCCTATACAGTGGAAAACTTCGGTTGTTATTCCAATTCCTAAGAACACTGGAGGACCTGGCCAACTCCCGGACTGTGGATCATACCCCGGTAGTATCGAGGATTATGGAAAGACTAATAAAAGTTAAACTAACTGATGACCTCCCAAAAAATCACCTTATAAGTGAAGTTCAGCACGGTTTACTGAAACATCTATCCTGCGCAACGTGTACGACTGACTTTCTGAACCATATTACGATAGCCGCCAATGATGGTGAGGCAGTGATCTCAGTCTTTTTGGACATGTCTAAAGCCCTAGACCGGGCGTCTCATATTCGTTTGTTGTCAAAGGCTAAGACATACGACATTGTTGACCCACTACACGCCCGGCTGGAACCGTACTTTTCCTCGCGCAGTCAAGTGGTAAACATAGATGGCACAATTTCCACACCCAGCCCTGTAACCATCGATGTGATCCAAGGTAGTGTACTGGGCCCTTTGCTGTTTCTCATGCACATAAATGATATATTTACCGTGGTTCGCCATGGAACTCCGTTTTAGTCTGCTGGCGACGTAAAGCAGTTGTACACATTCGACCATATTGTTACGGGTTTTCCTTCCAGCATGCTCACTATACCGACGTTATATCCTGCCCGGCACAAACTATCACTATCTATGCACGCATCAGTGAACAGCTTTCATCCCTACCTGCTATCCATCTTTTCCTCTGCACGCAGTTGTTGCTTATGCAAGCACTCACCGACCTTGGCAGTTACTTCTTGCCCACCTTCCCGGAGTGACACATCTATTCCTCTGCCCCATATGTTATCATGCCCCTTTCAGTGTTGGAACCCGCTAATACTGTTTAATCACTGGCACATTTATTGTCACTGTTCATTGCCTCGTCGGTCACCAGAAAAAAATTCCGGCGCTGACATATCTTTCGGTTGTCCTCCAATGGGCAGCTAAGTGATTAGTAACTACCTGCACTCTTCATCGGTCCATCCGATCGCATCCGCAATGCTGCTGCATCTAGTTGTTCGGGTTTGGCAGATCACCAGGTTCCCTCCATGATTGAAAGTCTCCGATACGCTTCCCATGCAGCATCGCCGCTCCGTTCCCATCATTTGCCTTTCCTGTCAAATTGGTCATTAGAAATGTGACACTCACCGTCTACTTACTATACCATCACTGTTATTGTAACCTTTGATCTTCCAGATGTTGCATTCTTGTTACATTACCGAAACTGCCCCTTTATCCAGCCTCTAAATCTCACCACTATCTACACCGGCCGATACATTTTAATTCTATATTCGTTGATCCACCGCCGCTTTCCGCGATATACTTGGGCAGTTTTATTGATCTGTAATTTTTGCATGGTACACACCACACAGCTTTCATTTACTGACGCACACTTACCTGTGAATTACTCTGCCACACCTATTGCAGAACTGAACACCTATATAATGGCTGTAATCACACGGTCAACACTGATTTGTCTTCCACTTCCGCTTTGACATTTCACACCAACCCTATACAAAGTTAACAGTTTGCCGCACGCTCACCTGTTTTCTTCCGCCCGTTTCCTACCACCACAACTCTGGTAATCTCCCTCCCAAGAAATACGCAATCGTTTGCCACATATATAATTCCTCCAGTATACAGCCACCAATTTATATACTACCATCTTTGCAGACTGATATATTTCCATGTTAATACTTCTTGACATACCTGTCGTAAAGTGAATAATTCACCGAATCCTTCGACGAGATTTCTATCCATATGCCTCTCATGTTCTGCAGCCCGTAAGTATTTTTTTCTACTCCCCTCGATAAATTCTTCTCTTTATGAAGACCAACAATATATCCTTTGAATATGTTCGAATTTCCACCAGTGGTTATCATTTCCTATACCACTTAAGCATGTACTCCAGACCTTCAGTCGACATCACTCAAAAAAGGTGAACTGACTACTCGACAATGAGTCTCCTATTTGCCGGGCGTTATTGTCATTATAGTCCATTTCAATGTTCTCCTACAGTCCCCTGATTGCTTTTATTTTATCCTATCGTGAACTCTGACGTTTTATCTGTGCTTTCTCCTGCTGTATCTAATTACGTATGGCAACTTCGAGGCCGACTTTGCTCGCCACTGAGTTATACGATCACCTGGCGTTCAAATTTTATTTATACTGCCTTCTCTGCCGAATGTCTCACTTTGTTCTGAATCCGGTGTCCCGCTCTCGTTCCTCGTAACAAACTCATTAGTTCCGCAGCTGGCGATCTACATTTGCGGTGAGATCTGCCTATCAAAACTGTCATCAGGTCATTTATCTACCCTCTACTACATTATTGCTTCTGCACACTATCCGCCCCTGCAATCACCACAGGACACAATTCACGATGACTTACCGCCATAAATCCATATCCTGGCAGTTACTTAGTGACATATATTTATCAATGACAATAAACAGCTGAACACTTACGGCCTAACCGCTGGCTACTTCTCGCATCAGAGCTCTTAAAATCGCTCCTTCTATCCATGGGGTTTGTTGGCCTATTTCCTCGTGATTGACGAAGTCGGCATCTCAACTTTAGACGCAACCATCACACTAGCCGTGGATTCATGGACTTTTATATCTGAAGACCCATTCTTATACGTGAGTTTTCCATCCATATACTCTCCACACCCAGCTACGTGCAAACGAGTCCTTTAATTCCCCTCGATGGACTTTTTTATTCCTTAGTTTGTTATACCAAATATCCCTTGGTTCAGTTGAAATTTCTAATGTTATGATTGTTTCTCGTACTATTCATGCACTTACTCCCCCTTTTTTAACCGACTCCAATCATTATTAGCCGGGTTAACCATTCGACCCTGACCTTCAAATTTGCCGGGCATTACTACCGTTTTAGTTCACCGTAGCACTCTATTTGATACTCTGTACGAACCTGTTGTACCCTTTTGTAAACTTTCACTCCAGCATCACCACTATTAGCCGATCATGCGTTCTAGCACGCTTCGGGCGCATACGAAATATAAAATTATCATTATTATTATTAATTCATTGGGTAATAATATAGCGAAAATATCGGAGGACTTAAGGATGCTCAATTCGTGGTGTACCTATTGGGTAATGAAGTCCTCGGCGGACAAAAGCTGCATTCTTACGTACAAGTGTCACGTCCCTCCCGAAACGTTTAGTATAGGTGGTCATCTGACCCCCAACAAAACATCAGTACGTGACCTGGGCATATACTACTCCTGTTCGTTCAACTTCTCGGAGCAAACAGACACTCAAATTGCTAGGTCCCGTAGGTTAATGGGACTTGTTCACAAAACATTCCGTCTGCTTTGAAGTAAACTCAGTGTCTACAAAACACACGTTAGACCGTTGCTGGAGTATTGTTCAATAGTTGGCTCTAACATGAGCCAGACTGACAGGATAGCCAATAAAAAGTTCAGCGCACCTTTATTAAACAAATACTTGGCTATTCGTCTATTCTCAACTATAAACAGCGCTGTGAACTGCTACAACTCGAACCTCTTTGGCTCCGACGGACAAAGAACAATTTGTCCTTTTTCACTCAATAATATAATGAAGATCCTGAAAAGCCTCCCCTGTGATAGGAGACCCATTAAGCTTCAGGTATCCATTAGGACACAGCAGTCATTCGGTCATTGTGCCGTCCTCGGGAATCAGCCTACTTTCCAACTTCTTTATTGGTAAATATTCACAAATGTAGAACAAACTTCCACCAAATGTCCGTGCTGTAGGCCACTTGCCGAGATTTAAAGATGAAATAAACAAACGGCTTGGTGTTCTGACACTCGTATCAAACAATGATCCATGCACTTCGGAAGAGCAAGCGTACGGAGTTGATTTGGGTTACTGACACGCGGGTCTGAGCCAGGGGCCACGGGACCTACGTACCACACAAGTTGCGGGATATATCACTCAAGTTTTATTAATCTTTCGTGCACAACCTTGTGTTTTTCAAAGTCGAACCATCCACCAAGTAGTTCCAATTTCTAGATACTAGAGGTTTCTCTTTACCACTGACCGTTGGTCCCCAGCTGGGAGCATCCCAGACTGCGTTCTTCTATGTTTACCTTTCCATAAAAACCCTGATTTGTGCCTTCCCTTCGATGGCTCGGCATAATACCTGGCCCACATCTCCCTGCTGAAAATTCGATACCTGCCCGTCGTTTCGTCACTGCCGCATTGGCCTTGCTCTCCAGGACCCCTCGCAACCTGGTCGCAAGCTCGTGGACTATTCAATCTCTAAATGACAACGACAATATCACTCAAGCAAAGCCCGCCGGTGCGGGGCGCGGTCAGATCTGCCGCTTTTGCCGGCGCACATCGGGCGTACAGGACGTCTGCAACGATGTGCGGGCTCGACTAGGAAGATGGATCGCACCTCCTGTCACCAAAAATGGTTTCTGGTTGGGTGTCCAGCCCACGGTCAGCCCCACCCACCAGCACCGGTTGCTGCAAAAAGAAAACGTTTATACACCCAAAATGCTGCAGATATGTCGCTAACTCCCCCAGTTATCCCCTATTTTTCATCGTACTCGTCTCCATCGCCGCCATCTTGACTTGCCGCTTCTTACGCCCGGCCAGATGTACTTTACCTAGCACATAATTATCGTGGGGTTAAAAGACCGTTTCCATACTAGGCTTACAGTTCATGATCCTTTTTCCCGAGGATTCCTGTCAAACCACCCGCTTGTCCCAATCGCGAACTGAACAAATCCCCAAGATACAACTTTCCCTTTTTATCACAGTTACCGATATATTTGCAAAAGGTCACATTTCACGTTACCATACACTTCCGTCCCACAATGTCCAAACAGTATATTTCACTGAGGAATATTTGTCACCAGAGCATCCTAACAGTCGACGATATTGAGACGGTTCGCTCTCTCTATCAGTCCTTCTGTTCGCCAACACCGCTGTAGCATTGAAATATCCTCACCCTGCAAAGATTCATGCCCTCCCCATATACTCACATCTGAGAGACACCTGTGTCGCACAGTTTTGATCTTTCGCCATCACATGATCCACCTTTTACAAAGAATATCAACAGACAGCATTTTATCTGCCAACTACTTCACCGCCCAACTTGGCAACTGTATTCATCGGTTGTTTGGTGCACTTTCATATCCGGTATTCTATCTTGGTGAATCCTCTCAGACGATTTTGATCCTTGCACCTCTCTGGTCTTCATGTTCGTCCCTTAGATAACGATAATCATACGTAACTACTTACTTGTCATTTAAATACCCACGTTTGCAAACCGTGTATCTGCGACTATCATGGCCACCCATCACAATTTGATTTGTCGTCCAGTTCCCATTTCCATTTTGGTGCATCACTTTCCACCTTTATGACAGTAAGCAATGTGCGCGACAATTACATGTTTCCATCCGGCCACTTCTTCCACTATCACCTAGGTAATCTCTCTCTACAAATGAGCCCTTCATTGGGTATTAAACTGACCCTGCCGATACTTGGTCGCTGAACGTTACTAGGGTAATCTTCGAAAGATTTTTCTTGTTCTTTGTCCTCACATTCATTCCCTCCATCGTCTGACTTCCAATCCGAAGCCAAGCCATACTCAGCGGAGCGCTATAACTGGTTCACGTCTCCCTAGAAAACTTCTTTTTCCTCAAGGTGAACAAATTTTTCGTCAACTCTGTTTGATTCTCTCGTTGCACAGTCCCCTTTTTGTAATATTTGGGTCACAGTCTACTACCTCCGACCAGCTCCACCCTGACTTGGCCGGGTTGGCCACCAGACCCTAAGTTCAAATTTGCAGGGCGCCGCCTTACGGAGTAAATTAACTACTTTCCCCTGTACAATATCGAGTGCACATGCCTGAGTCGTCCTCTTGGAATTCGGACTCTATGTCCAATGGCAGCGTTTGATTTTGCTTTACAGCATGTCTCACGGTTATCCGAAATAAAACATTATCATTATCATATTCATACAGAATTCGGAAATACCCAGGAAGCACTTAGCGGAGGTCCGCGGGGTGGACCGAGGTGAGCCACAGACGCCTCCAGATAGGCTCGGGCCTAGTCCGATGGAGGAGCCCGAAATATTACCGACAGGTGGTTCACTGGCCTCAGAGGCACTTGGTCAGGGGAAATCCCCAGGACCAGACGGCATATGTTCCGTGATCCTAGAACCGCTGGCCATGATACTCGCAAGGCCTTTGGCTGAGCTGTTCAACAAACATCTCAGGGAGGCCCAGAAGCCTACTGAATGGAAGACAGTGAAAGTTATGCCAATCCATACGCGCAGTGGAAGGGCTGACGTGGTGAGGTATAATAATAATAATGGTATATTTCTTGATCATGGTCAAAACGCATGCACAAAGCATGATCAAAGAACACAGCAATTCACAGTTACGTAGGGTAATCACAATTTTGAAGAACGTGGTTCACACAATTGCAGCAATAGAATGATCAGCTTGGACGGCGTTTAAGTGAGCTAAAGAGGGCAAGGTTAGCGCGGCCATTGCAAATCGGTTTTGAATTCGAGACTGGGACGATGCGGCTAGCGGGATGGACGTGGGGATGCAGAAAAAGCGATACTGAAGAAGGGTAAAAGTATAGTGTTCGCAAGAACCCACAAAGCAACTGGTGTCGGACAGCACTACATGAACAGGTAGTTGATGCAAGAATAATACACAACTTGCTTTATGGATGCCGATAACTGTCTACGACCGGTCCGGTAGTCCAGAATGGATCACGGCGATCTATGGAATTTGGTGTGTAGTCGATGAAGATAGAGAGTGAGCGGTGGACTGAAAGGGATTCAAAGAAGAGTCAGGAAGTGTAGAAGGAGTCGCGGTGTGGCACCAACTGGATATTTCAGGAATCAGTACAGAGAAACCGGTTGAGAGTGTTACCAAAAGAAGATTAAAAATTGAGTTAACATGGTGTTATCAAAATGCAGTCGGAGATGCCTACAGGAAATAGAGAAGATTGACCCTCCACTGGATAACTCATTGTGGGGGTTGCCTGTGATACAAATGCAAGTGAGTCGAATGGGATAATCAGATTGGTATTCTGTATAGGTAATTCCGATATTATATAGAAAATCACATGGAGGCAGAAGCTCTCACCAGGAATGCAATGTGCTTTTAAGGGGCGTGAATGGTGGATGGACACAACTGTAAGTTTCAACAAGCCGTCGAGGAAACACTTGGTGACACGCTGCTGATGCAACCAAGCAAGTATGCACAGGTGGCGAAGAGAAAGGAGGACTGCTGTGACTGGGAGAGGCCAGACCCGATGGAACAGAGGAAGTTGAGTGTAAAAGTGAGATTTTCTGCATTCGTGATAAAAGAATAAATATCCAAGTGTTTGGTATTTTCTTTCATGAAGACATTGGTAGTTGTTGATGGCAGGTAGTGCATGATGAGGGAAGCAGTCAAAAAGGGCTAGGCTGACGAACTAGGGAGAGTAGGTACGGAACGCAACCGCGAGGGCCAGACTCCAGTTCTGTGTGCAGAATGAATTGAACTATTCGTGTGGAGTACGGGAAATGGATGCTGATGGGTGATGTCAGGAATCCGTCCGGTGAGACTATCATGAATGATTGTAATCTTGGTTATGGGATTGTGATCACCGGTTAGCCATGTAAGGTGCTCCATATAAAGCGTCATCAGGTGTGGGTGTAGGTTTAACCACGGCCAGTCCGATCGATCAAACCGTTTAGTCCGTTACGCAATCCAGGGATAACGTCGATTTGGTTGACGGGCTACCCAGGTAACCACTGAGTTCTGGAATAGAGGAGAAATGCGGCAGTCTGGAGAATGCTCCAGCTGGGGGTTATGATTATGGGCTTAGCGGAAATTAGAGTGATAATGCCACTTGATGGCCAGTGGGCCGATCTACTAGGGGCTAACGGGCGGAGGCTGGTAGTTTTTTTTTAGGGCGTTTAGTTTTAATGATGGGGATAGTAAGCGCATGCTTAGCCAGAGTGCAAATTGGTTAGGCTGATAGGTAGTAGAATAGTAAAGGGGCTCAGTTGAGGGTCAAAAATAAAACAGTGGAGGAGGGTGGGGTCAGTATTGGGAATGGGAAAAGGGAGGACAGCAATCAGGTTGTTGACCCGGCTGTAGGTGGGGGCGGAGAAATTATAAGAAAAGGAAACTCACATAGCTAAGGTGAAACCTTCTTATGTCGATGCGAATGTGCTGGTTTTCCACGGGGTAATACGTAATCAGATACATAAACTAGCTAGGTGGGATAGTGTGCTAACAAACCATGAGCAAATACGCTGATCGGTGAGTATTGGTTATTAAAGGATGGTAGTCAGCATGGTAGGACTCGAGTAACGGAGGAGTGCAAGAAAAAGGCGATGAGACCACTGAGTTATAGCCCGGGACAAGAGAACTGAGTGAAGGTGAGCACCTATCAATAAAGGAACAACAGTTTACTAATGGAATTAGTGTCAGTGAGAACTCTGGTTTTGTAACTGAGTCTACATGGTAGCAGACAATTCATCGCTGACTTTGGACAACATTATTAGTGTTAGGGCTCGAGGGGGATAGAAGAAGTAAACTTGTGGATAATAAATTATAAATGTGCAATGATTGCGTTCCTCGTTCCGACAACCAATACGGGCGAGGCTTTGCCCATAGCTGTTAGGCGCAGGCGTATCAATGCCGGGGTGTCGTCAGAGCAGAGGTCGCATGATGTAACTATCTAGACCGCGTATCGACTACTGTATTAAACATCAGCAAGCTGGTCAAGAATTTTGCAGGGAACCCAAAAGGGTTGAAGCTGAGTAAGGCGGGGTCGGCAAGTATACGTGGAGAGCTCGAACGGCGTGCTGTCACCCCACACTGGTCTAGACAAAAGGAACTGCAGGTTAACTCGAAAGCGTGGGGTTTCCCATATGCAGGGTCGGGTTTAGGCTGTTATCAGAAATCCATCTGTAATGAAGGGGACAGAGAGCATTAGCCCAAGACTTTCCCAGCCTGAAGTGATTTTTTTCTTTTTTATTGAGGAGAGGGAGAGCAAATTTACGCCGTATGGCAAACTTCCCTTTTCTCCTTGACCCGCCTTTCTTTACACGTGGCCCATTGGGTCCGAGACTGATAGGGATGGCTGTTTCCCCTTATTGTGAGACCGCTACAGACCAGATACCATAACCTCCAGGGGTGTTGCTGCCACAAGCAGTGAATGAAAAAAAGATAGGATGGAGCAATCACTCAGATAATGGCAGCATTCTTGGGGCTATCACTTAACAGCTTGCTCTTGCCAATAATAGAGTCAGACGGGTTCCAATATGTATGCGAGCCATCTGGTGAACGCACCGCCGATTTTGATATGCAGGGCAACTTCACTAGCACGACGAGGTTGGTGTAAATGTATCACCACTGGCTGTGCGGAGGTTGACCGCTAGCTAGCGCAGTGGCAACGGCTGATTAGGACAAACAAGCCAACGATTTTCGGTCGAAAGGCGCAAGCTGAAGGTGGGAACCGATGAACTGTAAAGATCATAGCATTCAGTATACCAAAAACTGGTAAATAAGGGAGAGAATGGCTTCGGTAGGAAGTAGGTTGTAGGTCCGGATGACACAACTTCCTGATTAGTCGCGGGTGAGTGTTGCTTAGAAAAATAAGGCATTGTACGAGGAGCAGATTGATGGTGAAGAGCTATCACAAAACCCTGAGCCCCAGGCGTAATAGTGAGTCAAAGTCAGGTGACGTCTAGTGGATAAGTACTGTCTTGATGGAGCTTAGAACTGGACTTATAATTGCGGGCTAGGTATCCGTATGCAAATTAAAGTGTAATATAGCAAGGTCTGATAAGGGGGAGAAGAGTGAGTAGAGGAATGTCAAGGAGCAGGTTATTATTAGCCATGCCGTGGCTATGGGAAAAAGATGAGAGGATGGGAGGAACTGGAAAATTATTTGATGCCAGATTTAGCAAAACGGATGAAGGTGGAACAGGATTACCGGACTGAGGATAAAACCATTCTGTAGGAATTCGTAGAACAAAAGAAAGTGAAAGTTACAGAATGGAGAGTTAGGAGAAGAGAAAGAAAATGATGCCATAACTGGGGCTTGAGTCCAGTTAGTGCGGCACTCCAGAGAAAGTTCAACCACTGTGCATGTTGGACTTTGTCGAGGGAGGATTAAAAACGCTAATGGCAGGATCAGATGTGAAACAGAAGTAGAACGAATGGGTGAGTAACACGAGTGGAGGAATCAAGCGTGGCTATGACCCGAAAGACAATGGGGTCCACAAAAAGGGAGTTTGAAAACTATTAGAAACCTAATCCAACTTCAAAAGCCCTTTCTTCACTCATGTACGGATCTAAGAGTTGGATTACAGTTTGTACTGTGAGGTATTTGCTTATGTGGGCCTTAAACGTCTTAGATGGCCTTATAGAACGTATATCATGGGGTAATTTGTTCCATAAAGCTGCACACTTAACCAGGAAAAAGTTAGATCTAAGAGCAGTTCTAGAAATGGGAACAGTAACTGTGTTGTCTCTCAGTCCTAAAGAATACTGTGAGTCCGTTAGGTTTCTGAACTGCGGTGCTGATTCGATGATTCGCTTTACAACAACACCATGAAAGAATACGAGGTTCAGCTTCATGCGTCTAAGCCATAGCGGATCTAGTTTCAAATGTTCACAGCGTTGGCTGTAATTGAGTTGAGTGGTGAAGCCGATTAACTCTTTTGTCACTAGCCGTTGAACCTTTTCAATAGCCACTCTGTCCCACTGGCGCATGTTAGAGTATATTATGGAACAGTATTCCAGAAGGGGCCTAACGTGGGTCTTATATGTGCTGAATTTGCTTTCTGGGAGGCGGAAAGTCCTATGAGGCAGGTCTATCAGTCTTCTAGCCTTGGCAATTTGAGTGGTAGTATGTTCAGAGAAAGTGAAGGTGGATGAATATTGCAAACCTAAATCTCGTACTAACGGACTGATGGAAATCGGGTGACCGTCAATACTGAACATACCTGGGGGGACATTGCATTTGAACGTAAGAATGTTGCTTTTCTCGGCAGAAAATTTCATTAATGAAGTGGTGCACCAAGAACTAAGAGCTGTTAAATCTTGCCGTATATCACTGATAACTGTACTTAGTTGACTAGAGTCAAAACTATACAAGATTTTTATGTCGTCCGCGAAGAGGTGAAGACTGCCATGGCGAACGACACTGAAGACATCATTTATGTAAATGAGGAAAAGAAGTGGACCCAAAACGCTGCCTTGTATGACACCACTGGTGACAGGTTTGGGTTTGGAGACGGAACCATTAATCTGAACCAACTGATGACGGTCGGAGAAATAAGAATCCAACCAACCGAGTAACGGGTCCATGATGCCATAAGATTTGGCCTGCGATAAGAGCCGAGTGTGTGAGACTCGGTCGAAAGCCTTCTTCATGTCAAGCAGAATAATAACCATGGACATGCCTTTGTCAGCAGCCTCCGTGACTGAGTTCAAGAAGTTAACTTGACAAGTAGAGCAAGAACGGTTTTTCAGGAAACCGTGTTGGCCCACATTGAGCAAGTTATTTGTTGAAAGATGGGCCATTACCTTATTCTTAATGAGCTTCTCCATGATTCTGGAGATAATCGGTGTATGATTAATAGGACGATAATTCTCAAGAACATGAACGGAGCCTTTTTTGTGCAAGGGGATAATAGTAGAGGTTTTCCATTGATTAGGAAACGAGCCAAATTTCATAGACAGGTTAAATAAGTTAGAAAGAAGGATGGGAATGTCTGGACCCCCCAGGGTAAAAGCAGCCGGCGGAATGCCGTCCGGGCCTGGGCGGCAAAATGGTTTTATAGAGATTAGAAGTGAAGAAATATCGTTGGGGTGAAATGAAACTGTAGACAGAGTCTCTCTGGGTAAACATGAAGTGGGAACACTGGCCGTTAGGGCTGAAGTGAAAAATGTGTTGGACGCTTCAGCTATTTCTTCCGGTTTATCCAGATGGGAGTTGTTAACAGTGATGAAAGGTATAATCTTGCGGGGTTGGGGGTTTCTTGTTCTCATCAACCTACTCAGGATTTTCGTCTTCTTGGGGTGGCACAAAGCTTTTGATTCTTGCTGAGTAAGCATGAATAATAATAATAATAGTATATTTCTCGACCATGGTCGAGACGCATGCGCAAGCGCATGATCATGGTGTACAACGTTACTCAAAACAATGAACTATACACGAATTTCAAGAAAGCGAGTGGAGTCGTCAGAAGCAAAACAATATAGCTAGAGATAGTTTGAGTCGACTGAAATTATAAAGGTTTGCGCGGCAAATACGGTTTGGTTTCGGATTCGACTGGTTGGTAGTGGTCCGTGAAAATACAAAATATATCGTGAAAATATAGCGCTAGGGATGCGTTATAGGTCATAATAATGCAAGATGTGGGTAACTGAGGCCTATTGCTGGTTCTATGCACGGAGTAAGTTATGGACATGGAGAGGTTAAAGATATGAATGGGAGTACAACCGTGAACTTTGGTGAATATGAAGAGAGCGGCTCTCTATGGAGATGAAGTTGGCCCGGAATGATGGATATTCCCGATTCTAATAGAGGGAGTTCATCATGAAACGAGGGGACATGAGGAAACTTTGTGGAAATGGACAGGCAACGTTGATGAATGTGGAGGAAACAGCAATCCATATATAAGGTGAGTTTAGGTTCGGGATCAATAACCCTTATCATTCAGAAAAAAAGGCAGCGCAACTTGAAGGCCTTTAACTGGTGAAGAGTCAATTTCAGGCTGGATACCGATCGAAAGAAAAATGAAATCTTGGAAGAGAAAACGGAGCGAAAAATCTCCTTGTAGGCTCGCGCCTTATTGTTCTGTTATGCTGACAAATATATTGACTTATTGATTCTCAGTGATCTTCGGCATCATTGTTGGGAACCAAGGATGTGAGGGACAAGTGGACTTGCGTTCGGATAACGTATCGAATTTTAATGAGAGAAAATTCCTGTGTTGCGTATTCTGGCTCTGTTATTGGATTGTTTCCCATGAGACCAAGGTGATGTGCAGCATCCCGTGGGTATGGTTCATCAGGCGGGGTAAGGGACGTGTCAATCAATCAATAGAAGTTTGCTTGCGAACTGTTATTTCTGAAGCCTCCAACAGTGACATCAGTAGTAGAGGTGTTGTGTTAGGAGACGTCTATCAATCTGCTTGTAAGCATTTGGGGGTGTTTTAGGTCGTGTGGCCCGATTGCAATCCCGTTTGGTATAAAAGATGCCATTAAGGTCTCTGTCGGTACAGGTCAAAGTGTGAACATTGGTCACCGAAAGTGGTGCCCGAGAGAGTGGGCGACGACAAACCTGAAATAAATGGTGTTAGCAGTCTGGACGTGGTTCCAGCTGTTAGTTATGATAATAAATAGCGACAATTAATAAGGAACTGGCTGGGTTTATGTGGACTGTCAGTGTTACATTTCGTACTTTGATCTGGGTTTTAATTAGAGAGCTTAAGTAACGCAGGGTTGCAGGGGGTTGATAAGTACTACTACAGGCTAGCAAGATAGCGTAAACCCGGTGGGCTGCTGCGTCTGCATTTCAGAGATTTAACTTAATTGTGAGCAGGCTGCGGTAGTGATTGTAGTTGGCAGGAGGCATTGGTTACCGTTGGGTAGGGTTGTAAACCTAAGCGTGGCTTGGATGCTAGGACATCGAGAAGACCGCTTTCTAAAAAAGATGACGGAAGATAGAGGGGTATAGATGGAAAAGGTGGCCGGTTTCCACAATGTTCTTATCTCTTTATTTCCTTTTCCGGGCTTCATCGAGGTTGCCGTTATTCGTCAGGTACGTCGATACTCTGTCCAGGACAATGGGTTGAAGGTCAGGGCTGTGGTAGCGATTGTATTTGACGTCGACGTGCATGCTAAGTGTTACGACCGTTTGAGCAATGCGTAGCCAAATTCGCAACGGATCCCGAAATCAGAAGGCGATTATCCGTGATAATTCTACGATACTAGATTATTAAAATAAACAATGACGTAAACAATACACAAACCTCAATAATACGATCACAAAGTCTCAACAACGAGAAACCGAATAGCAGCGTGTGAGCAGACAGCACGTGCGTCACGCAGGTCCTGAACAAGGATGTGCCAAAATAGCGCTCTGGGCGCGAACAAACAACAATTGGTCCAGAAAAACAACCAGTTCGTAAAGAAAAGTCAATAGTGTATGGAAATGAGTGATGTTGGGAAAAACACTGAATCGCGAGGAAAAAAAGGGGGATTTTCCACGACCGGCTGTTACACCGCCCACCAAAATCCTCCTGGATCCTTAGCAGAGTCAAAGGTTCGGTATAAAGGTACTGATTCTTCCTACCTGCCTAGGCCCTGCTGTCAGTGCGCGCGTCTAATGTTCGTCGTCGACGTTCTACTACTGGTCGCACCTAACCCATTGGCTACATAGACGTGAGGCTAGTCTACATCTTCCACAAGACCAAATGACCGATGGCGGGCGTGAGTGGTCACATAGACGTTGTCCTCGTAAGGGGCCGTCCGGTCCTGGATGTACGCGCTCGAGTGTGTGTGTGTGTGTGTGTGTGCGTGCGTGTGTGTGTGTGCCGGGGTTACAATGAAATCACAGGTATGACTACACATCAAAGGAGGACTTTCTGCAATGTCAACAGAAGACCGCGTGGCAAGAAAACGAGTAAATGTAGCATGTGTGTGTGACCTGAGCTCCACTGCTTCCACATGTGCAAGGGGCATTCGGTAGCGTCAACAAAAGGCGAACAAAGAACACTGTCACATGTATGATGGGTTTACGGGATGTAGAGTGCGTCGTGCATGCGTGTATGTATCGGGATGTATAATGGAATCGCACTCATCATCACATATCGGAAAGAACCTTCTGTAATGTCAACGAAAGGACCGCGAGCACCTTAACGTGTTCGACGGAGATTGTGTGGTATTTATGGTGTGTCTTTATCCACCTCGATTACTTGCGTGAAGAAGGTTTACTAGGCCTCAGGGTTATCAGCTTCTCCGTCTTCGCTCTCGAGTAGGTTAATACTGCGTATGTCACGAATGAGCACTCCGTTAGCTGTCTTCAACTTCACCGTTCTTATCATTCCGTCAGTGCTTTTGATGGTTTCCATAACTACTCCCAAAGACCAAGCGCTGAAATGTGCGCGTTCGTCGGCGATCATAACCACGTCCCCAACTTTGAATGGTCTTGTTTTGGCCAGCCACTTCTGTCGAGTCTGCAAAGCCGGTAGGTACTCCCGTAGCCATCGCCTCCAGAAGACCTTGGCCAGATAGTTCGCTTGCTTCCACCCGTGGAGGTAGCTCCCACGAAGGTTTACCGGCCCTTGGAAACCCTCGTTCGACCTTAGCGTCAATAAGTCGTTTGGGGTGAGCGCCAGGTGGGTGGGGTCGCCGTTCAATACTGGAACCAGGGGGCGGTTGTTCAGGATTCGCTCCACCTCAGTCATGACGGTGTTCAGGGTCTCGTCGTCGGGCGGCTGCTGCTCCATGATTGACAGCAATATCCGTCTGGCGGACCGGATCATGCGTTCCCATATGCCGCCTCGGTGACTGGCCTGTGGGGGGTTGAAATGCCAGCGCATGCCGTAGGCCACGGTTCGATTCTGCAGTTCGTCCCTGTTTATGTTCTTGTGCCAACGCTGCAATTCCCGTTGAGCGCCCACAAAGTTCGATCCATTATCTGAGTATATATCGGCCGGTACGCCTCTTCGGTTGATAAATCTTTGCAAGGCCCGTAGAAACGAATCGGTCGTCATCGAATGTGCGACTTCTAGGTGTACCGCACGTGATTTCATGCACGTCATGATACATCCGTATCGCTTTTCTAATCTTTTCCCGCACTTGATCCACAAGGGCCCGAAGTAGTCCAACCCGGTGTCACTGAACGGCCACCAGCCCGTAGTTACCCTGCATTCTGGTAGCGGGGCCATGAGTTGTTTGTCTGCTGTGGCATTGCGTCTCCTGCATTGCACACACCGTCGGATTACGCGTTTTACAGTCTCTCGTCCTCTCAACAACCAAAGACGCTTTCGGATGACGCTCGTCACGTGACTTTCCTCGGCATGTCCCTCCACGGCGTGGACGTGTTGAATCATTAGCTCTACTACAGGTTGTCTTGCCGGCAGCAGTATAGGATACTTTGTGTCGAAGTTCAGGTGGGCGTTGGTCAGCCTACCATCCATCCGCAGCAGTCCGTTGATGATTTTGGGGTTTAAACGCTTCAGCTCGCCTCTTGGAGATGGCATGTCTTCATTGGTCAGCCCCACTTCTTCCGCCCTCTTGAGTTCTCGGGCGAAAGCCTCGCGTTGTATCATTCTGAAAATATCGTACTCTGCCGCTTGTAGCTCATCGGGACCTATCGGGCCGACCGGTATCCGACCTGAGGGCCGTAGCCCTTTCATGACTAGTAAACTTATCTTGAACCTGGTTAACCAAACTAGCGAACGAAGCGTCTTCATCCAGGAAGAAAACCTGACCAGTCGCGATAAAATGGGCGACGCTTCGACGACGTTGGTTGCTATCACTACGCCTTTGATCTCCAGTTCCAATTCCGTAGGGGGTTTTAATTCGAACACGGGCCAGTCCTGTTTGGGCAATTGCAGGAAGTTCGGCCCTCTCGTCCACGTGTCCAGTTGCCTGAAGTTGTTCGCACCTCGAGAGCACAGGTCGGCCGGATTATCGCCAGACCTGACATGACTCCACTGGTGCGTGGCCGATTCATCGTGGATAATCGTGAGCCGGTTAGCAACGAAAGTACTAAACCGGCTCCGTACGTTGTTAATGTAGTAAAGTACTATCGTTGAATCCGTCCAGAAGCTCACCGACCAAATGTAGAGATCGAAACATCTCTTCACAGCTTGCACCACCCTGACTGCCAACACGGCTGCGCTGAGTTCGAGGCGTGGGATTGAGACCGACTTCAGTGGAGCAACGCGGGCTTTGGCGAACAGGATCCTCGTGGTATATTGTCCATCTCCTGCGCACCATCGTCCGTACACCACAGCTCCATAACCGACTTCGGATGCATCGGAAAAGGCATGTAGTTCTCCAGTCCGTGTCGTATGGCCAGGGGTCAAACATCGTGGTATTCTTATGTCCCCTAATTTCTTCAAGGTGTTCAAAAATTCCTCCCAGTCCAGCCGGTCCCCTCGGTCCAGTGACTGGTCCCAATCAACTTTCTTACGGCACAGCCGCTGCAGCAAGATCTTTCCGGGTAGCAGCCATGGTGAGACGAAACCGAGCGGGTCGAACAAACTTGAGACGGCAGATAGTATGCCACGACGGGTTATTGGCAGCTCGGGAACGTTCAGTTCGAAAACAAAATCGTCCGTTTCCGCGTCCCATTGTATCCCTAAAGTGCGCTCGATAGGAAGTGGAGAGCCGTCCAAATCTCTTACCCTTTCGGCCTTTTCGTGATACGGGATGACCTTCAGCACTTCTGAGGCGTTCGACATCCATTTAGTTAGATGGAAGCCACCCTCTTCCAGCAATCTCGTCAGACCCCTGAACTGCTCTAGAGCTGATTCCACATCATCGAATGACCCAAGGTAGTCGTCGACGTAGAAGTTCCTGCTGACGCTTTCTACCACCGTCCGATGTACCAGATCGCCATGTTTGTTCGCTGATTCTCGGAGGGCGTAGTTGGCACAAAATGGTGACGATATGGCTCCGAAGGGGTGGACGGTCATTCTATAATTCACCACTGCGTTGTCCCGGTCGCTCCCTTCCCACCACAGGAAACGCAAAGCATCTCGTTCTCCTACCGGAATCTTCACCTGATGGAACATTTCCCTAATGTCAGAAGACAAAGCCACTTTACCCACTCTGAAACGGCACAGAACATCGATCAGTGGTGTGGTCCAGTCAGGCCCCTGTAGTAGGCGATCGTTTAACGACTTGCCCTGGAACTTGGCCGCACAGTCGAAAACCACGCGCAGTTTATTGGGTTTCTTGGGGTTGATAACCGGATGGTGAGGCAGATACCAGATACCCCTTTTGCTGTCGGTGTTAACAGGCACCCTTTCAACGTAACCGAGGTCCTCGTTTCGCTTCATCAAATCCGCGTATCGTTCCCACAGATTCTGGTCTCGAATGAAGCGTTCTTTTAGTCGTAGTAATCGTTGGAGAACATAATTTCTGTTGTCAGTCCACGGGTCGACCGGTGTGCGCCATGGGAGGGGAACCTCGAACTGTTTTTTGAGGCCTCTAGAGCCTTGCCGCACCGTTCGTAGAGCGAAGTGATCCTCTTGAGACAACGTCGGTCTTTCGTCCCCAAAGTCATGAAACTCCTTTTCATAAAGCCGTTGCAGATGATACTCTATGCGGTCCGTTTCGGCGGATAAGTAATTCACGGAACCGCGTACCCCTACTGGACCGTATAACATCCATCCCAGAGCCGTGCGTACGGCATAAGGTGCCTGGCGGTCGCCCACTCTTTGGTCAAGCACCCAATGCGCCTCTGGCACGTCGCATCCGATGAGGAGATCCACCTCATCATCTTCCCAGTCTACGACGGTTACATCCTGCAGGTGGGGCCATCGAGTCAAGATTGCGTTCACCGACCTTGGTGCTCGCATGGGGAGATCCGCTAACGTGAATGCCTCCGTTGGTTCAATTTCCTCGTTAGTGTCTAGAGAGATGAGTTGCAGCCTTAATCTACCGGCAGTCATTACCTGTGTTCCGCCCACCGTGCTCACTGCTAACGACGTCGCACCTTTAGCCAGTTGGTGTTTGTCGGCAAACCGCTCTTTCACTAAAGTGGTGTCGGATCCACTATCAACGAAAGCCAACGCCTTGGCTATCCCAGTCGGAGTCACTACTCCCACGGCCACTACGCCTAAACGTACCGGTTTACTGGCAGATTGCGAAGTTGAACAAATCACGCTGGGCTTGGCACTCGCCTCGGATATGGTTATTCTCGCCTGATGCAGCAGCCGATGGTGTCTGCCCGTGCAGCCCTCGTAACCACATCGATTCCTTGTTCTACAGGCTGCTGCCCGGTGCGTGGTGTTGAGACAGATGAAACATGCTCCTGCCATCCTCGCCATTCCCCACCGTTCGTCTATTGTGGCATTGCCGAACTTGGGGCATTCTGGTAGGCCATGGCTAGTACCACAGGATCTGCAATTTGGTTTCGCCGTAGCATCTCGTGAAATGACGTGTGTGTTGGTCCAAGGCTGGTACTTTGGATGTTCCCGTACAGGGGTTTGGACTTGGCTAGTACCGGGCTTGTTTGCTCGGTTGCTGTCCCGGATGAGTCGGCCGAATCTGCTGTCAGCTATCTTCGTTTGCCTGTCTAAGTATTCAGTCAGGTCTTCGAAGTTGGCTTCTCTGTCGCCTCGGCTTATCCGTTCAGCTTCTTTCGCCCACCGACCCTGTAGTTCGGGAGAGAGGTGACGGACTATGCCTTCCAAAGTGTGCATGGCGTCTAGGTCAGCTCTGTAACCTAAATGGTCGAGGGCTATTGAGCAGTTCTGCATCTTGATCACCAGGTCGGCCATGGTGTAGACGTCGCCCTTGGTTTTCTTTGCCTCTGCCATCACGCCCTCTATTAGGTTACGGGCTACTTTGAAAGGTTGGCCAAACAAGTCCCTCAGAATCTTTCTTGCCCTTGTGTAGCCGTGTTCTGGATCGAGCATGGTGCATCCGTCGATAGCTTCTCGCGCTCGGCCTCGGCAGTAGTGAGTAAGGTAAAGAAGCCTTTGCCCAGGGTCGGTTACCTTGTTTTCAACGAACGTCTCGAACTGTTTGACAAACTTGCAATATTGCTCAGCTCGCCCGTCGAAAACCGTTAACTCCACTCTAGGCAGATCGATCGATGGTGGTTTGTAGTCGGCGACCTGCGTGGGGTTCCCTACCTTATTGCACTCTAACCTATCGGAAGTGTCGAAGTCACTGGTCCTATACTCTCGCTGTTTCTGTGTACACTTCTCTGCTTCATGCGCCTGTAGTCTAGCCGAAAGTAACTGTTGCTCTAGTTCTATTATTCTCAGCTTATATAAATCAACGTCCTTACGATCAATATTGCTTTCAATAACACATGAACTAGCACTGACAGGACTAGGCGATCTAGCATTAGCTAAAGAATCATAAGTACCCAAAACCTCCCCAGAGACTTGCCGTATTACTTCCTGTCCGGGTTCGACTGCCTTTGATCCTTTCCTTGGCATTTTGCGTGAATTTTCCTCGTTCCAAATAGATCTATTGAGTATTGTTACGACCGTTTGAGCAATGCGTAGCCAAATTCGCAACGGATCCCGAAATCAGAAGGCGATTATCCGTGATAATTCTACGATACTAGATTATTAAAATAAACAATGACGTAAACAATATACAAACCTCAATAATACGATCACAAAGTCTCAACAACGAGAAACCGAATAGCAGCGTGTGAGCAAACAGCACGTGCGTCACGCAGGTCCTGAACAAGGATGTGCCAAAATAGCGCTCTGGGCGCGAACAAACAACAATTGGTCCAGAAAAACAACCAGTTCGTAAAGAAAAGTCAATAGTGTATGGAAATGAGTGATGTTGGGAAAAACACTGAATCGCGAGGAAAAAAAGGGGGATTTTCCACGACCGGCTGTTACACTAGGTGCACTTATGGTGGGTATGGGGTGGTTGAAACTTAGAGCGGGGGTGGGAAAGCGTATGTGGAGAGTCCAGTGCGCTGTCACCCCAGTCAGTCTCGAGCGTGAAGACCGAAGCTTGTCGAGCGAACAAGGGCGATGTGGGGTTTCCCCTTTCGCAGGATCAGGTCTGAGCTGATGGGATACTTTCCCATAGATGAGAGTTGCCCAATTCCTTCACAGCCCGATGTCAGTGGTATTTGGAGATCGAATCGATCCCGCGAGGTCTTTTTCGTTTCCACTGTTCTCTTTTTTCAGTTTTATTATTATTATTATTTTTTTGTTTCCTAACAGAGGGGTGGTTGAGCCCATATAGGAACTTTCCATAGCCTCTCCGCCCGATCGTAATTTTATGCGTATTTGTCTTTTTTCGCAACTGCTGGGGGTGGTCTGTTCTCCCCACGTTCCAACGACGCAATGGTATGGGTGCCGTTGACATCAGGGGTTTCGCTAGCATGGGCTTGGAAAATGCAGGATGGGATTATGCAACACACGGAGTAGGACAACGAACGTTGTAAAGCACAAGCTAGCATACGTGTGTCAGTCTCATACAGCGCCAGGCCATGCCTAAGACCATCAGAGTCCATCCCGGGCTAGCTGGTGCAGATGAGTTTAGCTCTGCTGATGGGAAATGGTGTGGTGCATAAGAGAGAATATGATAGTAGTTGGTGGATGGTAGATACAGAGGTGAGACGAGAGGAAAAGCCACCAGGTAAGTACTAGCAGGTGGGCTTCTGGGATAATAGATTCTGGAATGAGGTGATTGAGAAAGGCGAATTGAGGCCGGGCATTAAACCCAGGTGAGTGGTGGTAGCCAAGATGAACGGGAGAGGAGTGAAAGGATCGAGTAAAGTGGTAGACGGCGGAACTCAGTGTCCTAGGGTCCGAAGCCACGTACTTATTTGCTGTGGAGACATCTAAGACTAAGAAACTTAGACTGGTTGGCAATAGAACAGGAACATTGTCTAAAATTAGGAGAACCGGCAAGCATTAAACTAGGTATAGTTATAAAAGTCAGCAAACTGTGGCTACAGTAGTATAGATTGTAAGCAATATAACGTAAAAGAGAATAGTTGCCCTGGCGTTTGTCATCGGGTGAGAAATGAAAGTTCTAGTGCAGTAATCCTAGTAATCAAACCCGTTTTCGTAGGCCACCTCTTCGGTGACGGTCAGGCCGGTAAGAAGGATCACATTGGGAACAGTCAAGAACTGATCCAGCGAGCCTCTGAACTGGGAAATTGAGAGACTCTCGCGGATGTTTAGCGGGAGTTTATTCCATAACTTTGAGTATTTTATAAGGAAAAAGTTAGATCTTAACGCTAGTTTTGATCTAGGATTAGAGAGCTGCAATGACCGATGGCGTAGAGCATAATTCGTGGAGGGAGTGAGACGAAGGGGTTCGGTACACGAAAAGGCCGTACGGTGGTACAGCTTAAACAGGAAGCGCAAATTGAGCTTCATGCGACGCAACCATAGAGGGTCAAGATTGAGTAGGATGCATCGATCCTTGTAACACAGACTGGAGGAAAAGCCCACTAATTGTTTGGTGAATTGGCGTTGCACGGACTCCAGAGAAATGCGGTCGGATTTCGTCATGTTGGTGAAGATAATGGGACAGTATTCAAGGAGAGGCCTGGCGTGAGACTTGTAAGTGAGCAGTTTGCAATCATTTAGCCGAAAATTTCTGGAGATGAGACCAGTGGTTCTTCTGGTCTTTGCAATCTGGAGTGGAACATACTCAGAAAACCTAAAGCTACAAGAATAATGGAGACCAAGGTCTCGAACTAAAGGGCTGTACGAAATGGGTAGGTCGTGGATAAGCAGGGTTCCGGGGGTCACTTGACATCTGAATGTTGTGTAGCAGCTCTTCGAGGTCGGAAAGTCCATATTCCATGAATTGCACCAATCCCCGAGTCGCTTTAGGTCACTAGAGATATCATCCAGCATGATGTTGAGGTTTTGACGAGGAAACTCATAGACAATCTTAACGTCATCAGCGAAAAGGAATGGGGTACCATGGTGCAAGATGGGAAATATGTCGTTTATGTAAATAAGAAATAGTAAAGGACCGAGTACACTGCCTTGTATAACTCCACTGGTGACTGGAGCAGGTTGTGAGAAACACCCATTAATGGAAACCACTTGTGAACGGTCCGATAAATAAGATGTTAACCAAGATAAAAGCGAACCGGAAAAGCCATGAGCTTTGAGTTTGGTTAGTAACAAAGCGTGAGGGACGCGGTCGAAAGCCTTTGTCATATCAAGGTATATGATGATGATAGGTTTAGCGTTGTCGGCGGCCGCCGTTATGAGGTTAAAAAAGTCGTACTGACAGGTGGTGCATGAACGTGATTTTAGGAAGCCATGCTGCCCACTATGGATGATGTTATGGGACAACAGGAAGTCGGACATCCGCTGTTTGATTAGGCGTTCCATCAACCTAGAAGCAATTGGAGTGTGGTTGATAGGGCGGTAATTTGAGGGGTCATGTATTGGTTCCTTCTTATGGATTGTGATGATGACCGCAGTCTTCCACTGTGAGGAAAATATGCCAAACTTGATGGATAGATTGTAGACCTTCAATAGTAAGGCTGCGACATCAGTTCCTCCAAGACGTAGAAGTGTCGGCGGAACACCATCATGGCCAAGGTGTGAGGACTTCCGGACACGGATAATCTGGTTGGTCACCTCTTTTAAAGTAAATTCTAAATCAGACAATGAGTGCTCGGTGACAGGGTCTATGCATGGGGATAAAGTAAGGGGGTTCGTAGTCATGGATGCAGCAAAGTAGGAGTTAAGCGCCTCAGCTATCGCTAGAGGTGAGGTAATGCGGTCGTTATTTTCTAAGATTAGAGAGGGGATACTTACTGGTTTGCTCTGATTTCTATTCTTCATTAGGTATGCCAACTTTGAGGAAGTATCATGGCATTGCAAGGCAGATACTTCTTGTTTTTTGAGCATATCATCAGTCTTCATTCTGATTGCTACCGAGAGACGTTGGAGCTGCAAGAATGACGATGAGTCATTATTGGTTTGATACACCTTCTGGAGCTTCAGATACTTGTTTTGCATTCGGCTCGGGATTGAACTACGGACTCGGTTTGATGTGATACGAGTAGAAGTGATTTTGGACAGCAAGTATGATAGGTTAGAATATAGTAAATTAGCAGCCAGCTGAGGGTCGCTTTGCAGGAAAAAGTCGTCCCAGTCTAGCGATCAAAGCGTGCAGATAAGATTGACCCGGTTGACTGCTGAAGAGTAATGATTGGGTGGGTGGGATTTGTCAAAAGATTGCGGAACCACGAAGGTGCAGGACACCATTCTGTGGTCGCTTCCTGGAAAGAGGTCGAGCGTACTGGCTGGAACATCTGATAAACCAATAGTAAACAACAAATCAAGGATGTTGTTACCTCTGGTTGGGACTGTTACATGTTGGATCCAGCGCCCAACGCGGATGCATGACATAAAATCTAGTAAGTTGTTTGGGGCGGATAGAGTGTTCCAACAAATGCTCGGTGCATTGAAGTCCCCCGCTATGAGTTTGGAGGAACAGGGCAGCAATGAAAGATAGTTGAAAGCGTCAATAATCTTGGTAAGATCCATAGCGTTGGAATCAGGTGGCCTATAGATGCAACCAATATGAAGATAGGAGTAAGGCAGGGGAATCGTTATCCACAGAGAATCCTGATCGGCGTCAAGAGTGTGTATGAGAGTGGAATGGCCAGCAGAGTGTTTTTGACATAAATTAGACAGCCTCCCCCACGACAAGGCCTATTCCTTCGGAACATCTGGTAGCCAACTAGACAGACTCGATCTGACGGGACGGAATCTGTTAGCCATGTTTCAGTTACAATGATAATATCAAAGTCAGAGGGCTCAGCGATGCTGCGGATGGCTTTAGTTTTGTGCAGTAATGAACGGGCATTTACAAGTATGACTGAGAGAGATGATACAGGCCTCGGTAGTGGTGGATATGGTGGGGGGTTCGGTAGTGGTGATGAGGGTGGTAATTCCAGTGAAGAATAGGGCAAGGAAGGGGGAGGACCTCAGTTGTTCCAAGGATTGGATGAGTTGAAGCCTGGAGGGGGATAGTGTGAGGGGAGAGGGATGGGGAGGTGCTGTTTGGGAGAGTAGTTTGAATGCGGGGAATATTCTCTAAGGGGGCCGGCAGGAAAAAAGCGGCCACGGATGGATGGCATACTGGGCCAAGAGACGAGGATGGGTCTTGTGGGAGAGGGGAGCTAGGTGAAACCAGGAAATGGTTCCCAGGGAGTGACTGGGTAGCGGTAGAGGTATAGAGTAGTTGGTGTGGCGGATAGTAATGTAATGGAGCGGTGAATGGGGGGGGGATAAGGTGGGTACAAGTAGGGTGGAAATGAAAAGGCAGTTAGCCGAGATGGAAAACTAGGATTCACAGCCGCACAAGGGGCTGGTAAAATTTCACGTGACTGAGTCATTACCTTATGGTTTGCATGTGCGTTACGTTGATGGGCCTTGTTCTTTTGGTGACGAGGTGTTAACTTCTGTGGGTCAATCTGCACTGACGGGCTAATTAGCGGTGGTGGCCTAGGTGGTAACCAGACACATTCTGGTTGCAAATGGTTGGGTGCAGATGGTGGGCTTAGGGGCCTGGTTGAGTTATTATAAATGCCAGAGGTAACAGGATGCATGGGTGTAGACGGAGGTGGGTTGATGGTGCAGTGATTTTTAGGTATGGTTAAATAACCCGACATGGAGCTAGTAGAAGGAATGGGGTCATCTAGACTTGTGGAGTACATGAGCTCGCGGGTGGATGAGTTGGAGGAACCTTCATCAGTTTTGTGGACGTTGGGGCGCTTGTTCCAGTCTGGAGATTTGCTTGGGCTATTCTGGATGTTGGGGCGTTTGCCAGGTGGCTCATTGGGTGAGGAAATTGGTGTACTGTCTAAATCTACGGTTCCATTGTAATCTGCAATAGATGGCAACATCGGGTGATGGCCAGTGATAGGTGCCCCGGAGTTTTGGGGTGGATTGTTGGTTGCGCTAACACCGGGGTTACTGTTCTGGGTGTGACTCTTGTGCACCTCTCTTTGCAGTGGGGTCTTGTCAGGAAATATCTTGGCGCACTTGAAGCCGGTTTTGGCCACGACTAACGATTGCCGGCTGATAAAAATCTTGGCGACAACTTCATTTGTAAACTGGAACAGCAGTGAACAGGTGGTGCGTAGGGAGGTTTTGCGGAGTCTAATACAGTGGCACAGTTGTGAGTCAAGGTTGCAAGCGCTTAAGATCATATTTTTAGCAGCTGAGAGAGGTATTCGGTCTGGAATGTTGAACACAACCGCATTGTTTGTCTTTTTTATCCGTCTGAAGATTTCCGAGGCAATTGTGTCCACAAACTTCGTGGCCAGTAGTAGATTGGTTGGGGTATGGTGTGCGGCTGGATCAAGCAAGAATGCTATAGGCATCAGTTGACCGATAATTTGATCAGCGGAGTCAATGCGAGAGGAAAGACTGCTCAGATTTTTGCTCATTTCCGTAGTTTGTCTATTAGCATGTCCAAGTATATCTACCAGAGAGACTGAGCAGTTATTCAGTGAGTTTTGCAGTTTAGCAGTCTTGCGACGGCGGTTGCTGGCAGTGATTTTGGGTCGGTTGGGAGGAGATGTAGGCATATCTATGGTGGTAAGGATGTGGATGGCCAATCGGATGAGATGTGGCAATATGCGGGGGTAAGAGAGCTATACGGAAGCAAAGGATTAAGTGTAGAGTATGGCCAATATATGTGAGCCTTAGGTGGGGAAGAAAGTATTAGCCACGGGGGGTCAATATCAGCGGAACTAATTATGTATCAGTTGTTCAGCTAAGAACTGCAAGCAGTTTCTGCGGATGGTGCTGTTTGAAAGTTTCCGGATGTATTACGCAAGTCAAGACGGCTTTAGTCTCTTTACTAAGGTGATTCCCTGAGTGGTGTCTTAGAGTCTGCTAGTGTGGTTTCACTGAGACTGATGTTTCACTTAGCTCCGACCCTAAGAGCAGTTCAATGATCACTTTTGTGTGTATCTTTTACCACCGGGTGGTCCCAGGGACTAATGTTCAGAAAAAATCGCTTGATTTTTTCTGGGTCGGACAACAGACCTTAGAGCTATAGTTTTAGGGATTATCCTAGATAGCTTAATAAAAACTAAACCGATAACAGCGAGAAAGCTACGCGGTGTGAGTTCATTTTGTGATTTGATTTTCGCTGGCAGTCGGTCCATTTGGATATATACCGAAAATTCCCGGGTTTTGAGTGCAAGCTGTTGAAGTTTGGAGAGTTTAGATTTCATCCGCAAGAGTCTGTTTGTTCTATAATTCGCCAGTGGTGGCATAGTTGGGGTGATGGTGTTTAAAGACTGATTGAGAATAGAATATAGCTGATCTGCTACCACCTGAGGATCGGGCGAAAGAAATGACGTCTCCCAATTTTGAGATCTGATTATGTTTGGAAGGCTGCTCCAGTGAGCTAAGTGATATGGTCTGGCGGACGGTACGGAGGAAATAACGATTTTTGGTACAGAGAACGCGCACGAGACGGCCCTGTGGTCACACCTGGGGAAGCTATCACCTACAGAGGTAGTTACCTTATTTAGTCCTTGAGAGAACAGAAGATCTAGAGTGTTGTTTCCTCTAGTATGTGACTGAACGTGTTGAGTCCAGCCGCCGAGGTGTGTACAGGTAACGAAATCCTGATAACGCCGTGGGCCAGAGTGCGATGGCCAACACACTCCTGGAGCGCTGAAATCACCTGCGATCAACTTGTGGTCGATGGGGCAAGCGGAGACAAAGTTGAAGGCGTCAATAATAGGTACAATACTGTCCCCGGTTGATTCAGGTGATCGATAGATGCATCCAAGCAAGAGTTCTTGTGACTGCAGTTTAACTGTTACCCAGACCGAGTCATCAACCGCGTTGAGGACTGGGTGTTGCATTAAAGAAACAGGAAAAGATTCTCTGCAGTATATTAGACAACCCCCTCCTCGACAATGCATTCTAGAGTTGCTGAAAGCCTTGTAACCAGATATTGTGAAGTCTAAGTTGGGAGTGTTGGTGTTAAGCCACGTTTCCGTGATGAGGATGAAATCGTAGTTAGACACAAGGACCCGGGCACGCAGAAGGTGAATTTTTGCCGGTAGTGAGCGAATATTGATGACGAAAACAGACATACGCGTTGTGCCTCCTTGTACTGTCGCAACAGGCAGTTGTGCGAGAGTTGGGGCTGAAGGAGATAGAGATAGTGGTGATGCTAGTCCTGGTACATATGAGGTGGATGAGATAGTCCTCGGTAGATTACTGTGTGTGTAAGTCGAGGACCAATAGAGGGACGTTTGGTCAGTATCAGAATTACCAGTTAAGATTAGCGGAGTGCTGGTGTGACAGGTAGTACGGTCGAATTCAGTGATTTCTGAGTTCGATTGGGAGCGCGTGGAGTGGCCGGCCGCCGCAGGGTCAGACAAGAGGGCAAGGGGAACTTCGACAAGGATGAGTGGAGGAGTCTGAGGCGAAGAACCAGTGTGGAGTGGATGGAAGTATCGTAATGGGGAGAGCCATTAAAACTGAATTGGTGAGCTGAATGATCTGGTTGCAAGCGTACAGAGCGGACTTGTGGAAGGAAACCCCTGCTTCGGAAACCTCCTGAGCCTTCCTGGCGACGCATCTAGAAGACTAGACTAGGGCTGACGAGTGGAGTCGTTTTGCTTCAAATTTATCAAAGCCTCCGACAATGTAAACGACAGACAGCTTTTGCCCATAAAAGGTGGGCTGAAAGTGGCTGTGGGGCTCACGGGCCGGATAAAAGCCTTCATGTAGGATAGTCGGTTTTACGTCACATTTGAGGACGATGAGCCCACAAAGGCTACAGCAACCAGTGAGAAGCCTCAAGGATCAGAGTAGGGACCAGAACTCTCGCTGGAGTGTGACTGACCTACCAGGCCCTCCTCGTTCACCGCATTTTCTGTTTGAGGATGACGTAAATATTCTGGACACCTGGATCCAAACAGGTCCAGGAGGACCCAGATTCCATCCATAACTGGAACCTAGCCAGGTGCCTAACCTCGAACTTAGGGGAATGGGCACGACTGCTGATGGATGGGTCCGGAGGGACCCGCCGCCTGAACTCGGACAACTGGGAACCAGTGGCTCAGAAGGCAGAAATCCGAGACTTGGGGATAGCTGTAAGGAGCAACCTCAGGCCGCGCTACACCGAGTCGGTTTGCGTGCTGTTATCGGTTTAGTTTCAACTAGGCTATCTAAGGTGATATTAGGAATAATAGCTCCTAGGAGTATCCCAACAACTCAAAATAATTCGGGGATTTTTTTCTGAGCAATAAACTCATAGGCAAAAACCTAATCTACAAAACGTTGTTAGAATATATTCCCAACTGCCAGTGTAAGATAGTTGAGTGTTCCCCATTATCAGCAAGCCTAACTCCAGTCCTATAAAAATACTTTTCCAAAGAATGCCTAAAACGACTCCCGTCCGCCTTCACCGCCGAGTGACAAGCCGTCATCAGTCCGCGAGAGCTAAACGCCCCCCACTCCCCACAGCTTTGTTACCTTGCTCGGTACCACTAGTTGATATCCACAGTGATGCTGGCATCAAATTTAGGGCACTAGAACGTAACCTGGAATCCTTGGAAGGACAGATACGTACCATGGATAACGCTCTGACTGCGTTGTCACCGCTAGCGTTTATCGCGGATCCTTCGAAATGCCCGAACACCCAAAGTTTACTAAGGGCCGGTCGCTTTCTGGACTCAATTGCTTCTGAAGTCCACCAAAGAATTAAAAGATCCAAGAATGCTGTGGTCTTTAATATTCCGGACCGTCTTCCGCTTTCCTCGATTAAACAATCGTTGCTTCTAGCCTGCGGTATGTCACACCACGAGTGTGGCTGCGTACGACTAAGGAAAAAGTCACAGCGGTATATGTGTCCACTCCTGTTTCAGTTCCGTGAGGAAAACATTGCTACGGAATTCATCAGAAAGAGAGAGGCTGTCGCCAAAGCCACTCCATTCAAAAGCATAAAAATTGTCGCCGACAAGACCCCATTGCAAAGGGACGTCCTGAAGTCGGTAATCGGCAATCCCTCATCGTCACTATCTCCTGATCCAGGGCCGCCCAACCCCACTCAACAACCCACCACAGTTGACACATTCACACGCGCACCATCGACCAATACAGCACCAGTGGATGTAGACCTCGATATATCCCGCTCGTCGCCAACCCCTCAGCGCCCATCCAAACGGCTCCACATCACAACCCAATTTCCACCATTACCTATAGGACGTACCGAAAGCCGGGCGATACAATCATCTCTCAAAGACAGCTATCGCTCAGCTATTGGCTTGTCTTCCAAGCAAGCCGAGAAAATGACTGCTTCCAACTCACCACCCCGTACCAACGAACCAGCAACAACATCGTCCCCAAAGACATCGACCACAGCCTCTTCCCCCGCCCCTGTCGCCTACCGTGGCCTAGATCATCTCAACATCGACATCACCACGCCCCCAATTCACCTCATAAACCAGCCTGGGGCCCCTCGTGTAAGCGCTAAACAAATTGTAACCCGACCGTCCCCATCACCTCCACACCCACAGAAACTCTCCGGTTCCTCCATCAGTATTCCACCTGTGCACCTAAGTAACCATCTAAAGACCCATGTAGCCAACCCCAACGTGTTACGACAAACCACTCGTATGTCACCTTCGTCCTATCTACCGATGCCCCACCATATTACAAATTTGCCTCTGTTCATACCACCACCACCTTTGTCACCACCATTCGAACCTGCTCATTTTCCAGTACACCACGCACAGCGTTCGCTGTACTCGCTCAATGTCTCACCCGGTCGAATTCAGTTACCAGACCTTCCTTTAAGCCTCCCACCCCACTGCAGCCCCTACCTGTACCCCAACAACTTACCTACCTCAATCCGACCACGGCAGTGTACCATCAACCACCCGTTCGAATCGGGCTCCTACTTTACCCAAACAACCGGTGGTACATCCCACGGCTACTCAGTTCCGACGCAAAATACCAATTTTTTTCGTTATATACCCTGGGCGGAAAATGGCCCCATACCATAGCTCTATCCCGGCATATTCGTCCTCACCTGTTCCCCAATGGTGGTATAACCATCAGTCTTTGGTCGAACGCACGACTTGTGGACTCAATTCCCGTCCAGCGAATAAAGACGCAGAACGACAGCGATTGATGGTTTTTGTACTTGTATTGATTGCCCTGTATGAAGTACAGGAGAAGGGAGGCTGATCTAGCTAATCACCAGAGCTGATGAGCTGGAGCGCGCCTTGCCGTTTTGACGTAGTGTGACGAAGGTTCTTCTTCTTTTTTTACGTGTTCTTATTTTCACACCGGTGGACTTAAACAAAGCGCGCCTAAGCTCTAAGCTCGCAATTGTATTTTATTGAATTTGGTGTCTGCGAAGCCGCTACATCAGTCCCCCTCCAGAAGGACGACCGAGTAGGAGAACTTCGACCTAAGAGAGCGTCGTGAGTTGAGCCAAAAACCAGCTGAATAGTTCCAGCTGGAAAAGGTTTGTGCTCAGCACCTCTAAGGTGATCTAAGGACCTCTGGGCCATATATAGCCGCAGAGAAGGTTACTCACGCGTGAACTGGTGGGGTATCCTCTCCCCGTGCTCTCTATCTAGAAACCTTAAGTGGGGACAGGGACGTGCCAAACCATGTACAAGGCACGTAGGCAACAACAACAACAACAAAAAATGGTAATGTTCATATAGTGACACATGTCCATTGTTAGTGGTGTGCCAGATCCTTCCTAGGTAAACAACGACTGACCCTAGAAGAGATAAGAAAAACTGGATACAGTATGCAATCAAAAGGGGAAATCTATGTAAGAACAATAAAGTCAACGAATCGTGCAGGGAAACGAACATGCCTACCAGACCTGGTGGAACGTGATGGGGGGTCGACCTGTGACTCACGCGTGCTGGAGCTAGATGTTGTTGGGGTCGGGCAAACGTCTGTGTTTTTACCATCGACGGGCAACGGCGTAGGCTGGGTTTCCGAGTCGACGAACGCTGGCTTAAGGCGGTCGATGCTGACGGTTTCTTGCCGACCATTGAGATCGATGATGAACGTTTTTTCTAAACGCCGAATGACTTTGTGCGGGCCAGAATAAGCTGGAGTCAACGGGCGGCGGCTCGGCGTACGCAGAAAAACGTGCGTGCACGTATGTAGGTGACTGGGAATAAACGACGGCCGATCTGTCGAACGGACAGGAATACCAATCTTCTGACGCATGTAGATCATGAGACGTTGAGTGTAGTCTCCAAGGTTGGGGAAAGGTGCGCTCACCTTGGGTGCGACAAATTCACCAGGGAGACGAGCGGTGGTGCCGAATGTCATGGACGCAGGTGTGCAGGGAGTGTCGCTGCGCAACGTATTGCGAATGCCCAATAAAACCAGTGGTAAGACGTCCGTCCACTGAGGATTGTTGTGAGCACTGAGCGAAGTTTTGAGGTGCCGGTGAAAACGTTCGACCAAGCCATTTGCCTGGGGATGATAAGCTGTGGTGCGAATACGCTTAGTGCCAGTCAGTTGGAGGAGATTGTCGAAAGTGGCAGATTCAAACTGAGCTCCTCGATCGGTGGTTACTGTGGTAGGACAACCAAAGCGGGAAATCCAGTGTTCCATGAACGCACGGGCGACAGTTTCACTGGATACATCCGGAATGGGTATGGCCTCGGGCCAACGAGTGAAACGATCAATACAAGTGAGTAGATAGATCATACCTCGGGATGGTGGCAAAGGTCCCACAATGTCGACGTGCACGTGAGCGAAACGGGCGTCTGGAGTCTCAAAATTTCCGAGTGGACTGGTGGTATGTCGCTGTATTTTGGCTCGCTGACAAGCAATGCAGTTACGTGCCCATTGACGAACGTCGCGATCCATGTTTGGCCAAACAAATCGGGCACGGACTAGTTTGCATGTGGCCTTGATACCCGGATGGGATAGACCGTGCAACACATCGAAAATTGGACGGCGATGTGAAAGTGGTACGATTGGCCTTGGGTGATCCAAGGTGGTGTCGCAGAGGATAGTGCCAGCAGATGACGGAAGAGGCAAAGCCCGCACTCGGAGACTTGTATCGCGAATGGTTTGTTGAAACTCAGGATCCTGCTGGCTTTGTGCCAGGTCCTCGAGATTGATACCGAGAGCAGCGGGCGACCCGAGACTGTGGATCCTGGAAAGAGTATCTGCAGCCACATTAGCTGACCCGGAGATATGACGAATGTCGGTAGAAAATTGCGATATGAAATCCAGCTGGCGAATTTCTCGTGGAGAATGACGATCAGACGCGTTGCGGAAAGCATACAGTAGTGGCTTGTGATCTGTGAAAATGATGAATTCCCGTCCTTCCAGAGCGTGGCGAAAGTGACGTATGGCGGTGTAGACGGCAAGTAACTCACGACCAAACGCACTGTATTTGGATTCTGCGGAAGACAGGCGGCGTGAGTGAAAAGCCAGAGGCTCCCAGGCGCCGTCCACGGCCTGCTGGAGAACGCAGCCAAGTGCGACATCGGAAGCATCAACAGCGATACTGACGGGAGCATGGGGATCCGGATGACGGAGAAGAACCGCAGACGACAAGGCCTGTTTGAGCTGAGAAAAGGCCTCCTGGGCTTGATCGGTCCAGATGAGGGTTCGTTGTTTGCCCCGCAAAAGATCAGTGAGCGGTTGCATCAGGGTGGCGCAGTGTGGGATGAACCGGCGGTAATAATTGACAAAGCCGTTAAAACGTTTAAGCTGTTTGAAGGACTGTGGAAGTGGAAATTCAGCAATATCACTGACCTTGGTTTCAGCCGGACGAATGCCGTTGGCGTCGATGATGTGGCCGAGGAAGAGCAATGACGGCTTCCCTAATTCAGTCTTGGCGGCATTGATGGTAACACCGTGCTCTGTTAACCGCTGAAAGAGCTGTCGAAGATGAAGCTGATGTTCGTCAACGCTGGGGCTAGCGACAAGAATATCATCGATGTAAGCGTGAACGAAGGGCAGTCCGCGGGTAACACCGTCAATAAACCGCTGGAACGTTTGGGACGCGTTGCGCAAGCCAAATGGCATACGGAGAAACTCAAATAGACCAAACGGAGTGGTAACGGCGGTTTTTGCAACGTCCTCGTCGGCGACCGGAATTTGATGATAAGCCCGGACCAGGTCGATTTTGCTGAAGATGGTGGATCCAGCCAGAGCAGACGTGATATCATGAATGTGAGGCACAGGATATCGATCTGGCGTTGTGACCTGATTGAGGCGACGATAGTCACCACACGGACGCCAGTCGCCCGAAGTTCTCTTCGGCACCATGTGCAATGGAGAGGCCCACGGGCTGTTCGAAGGACGGATGATGCCTAGGTCCAGCATTTTCTGGAATTCAAGACGAGCGACGGCCAGTTTATCTGGGGCTAGGCGACGCGGACGGGCAAAAACAGGAGGTCCAGCGGTACTGATGTGATGTACAACAGCCGAGCGCACCATGGGTAAGTGGTTTGCCGGTCCGGTTAGAGACGGAAACTCTGCTAAAATTTTGGCGAAGGTATCGTTGGCGATAGGAGCTACGGACGGTCGAACAACGTTGACCAAGCAGACAGATCCAACAACAGCACGATGAGTCAAAGGGTCGGTTAACTTACGAGAAGCGGGATGTAACGAAAGGTTGAAATGATGCAGAAAATCAACTCCTAAGATGGGCTGGGAAACGTCAGCAATGACAAAAGTCCACTGGAAAAAACGACGCAACCCCAGATCTAACTTGAGACGCCTAGTACCAAAAGTGGATATACGAGACCCATTGGCGGCCTGAAGCTCTAAAGTGAGCCGGTGCTGACGATCAGAAGGGTTAGGGGGAACGACACTGATCTGTGCGCCAGTGTCAATCAAAAACTGACGGTGGGAGATGAGGTCCTTGATAAATAGAAGACGGCAGGGTGTAGGGAGGCCAACGAGCGCTGCCGTACCTGCACGTTGGCCGACGAGTTTCCCTGGTTGTCGTGGAACGTGCACGGGGGTGTACACTTCCTGGCGCTGGCACGATACTGGCGGTGATACCAACACCATGTCCAAGTGTGTGCATCGAGAGAGGATGGCCTAGGAGGACTGCGAGCGGCAATAGGCCGACGGGTGCGAGTTGGGGAGCGGCTACGACGTGCCGAACGTGAAGACTGAATAGCGGTCACGTCCGCCCGAAGGGCACTGAGTTGTGCAGCTAAATCTGTAAGAGTCGCCTCCGTAGTGGTTGTGGACGAACGAACACACTGACTAATTTGGGCGGAGGCGGTTTCCATAAAGCGGTCCGCCGCCAAAGCCAGTCTGTCTAGTGAGACTTCATCTACGAGAAGGGCCAGAGTGCATTGCGCTTGTTGGGGTAGCTGCTGCATCCACAATTCTCGCAACATCATGTCACCAACTTGGATGCCCTTGGCCAGCTGTCGCATACGACGCAGAAGCTGTGAAGGCTTCTGGTCACCGAGGGAAATGCCACTAAGCAGCTGACGAAGACGGTTTGAGTCGGAGACCCCGGTGCGATCTAAGATAGCCTGGCGAAGCATATCATAAGGCTTGTCCGTGGGTGGGTTGGAGATGATATCCTCGACAGCTTCAAGAATATTTAAAGGAAGTTCGGCAGTGAGATGCACATACTTCTGTTGCTGGGAGGTGATTCTGGAGGCAGCAAACTGTGCTTCCAGATGAGTCAGCCAAAGAGAGGGATTACCCGGAATGAAAGGTAACGCTTTCACTGGGCGCGCAATAGAGAGCGTTTCAGGCACCGCAGGGTCAGACATAGTTAACTTAGCGTCATCCATATCAAATAGACAGCAAAATAAATATACGATGGCTGATCGAAATTAACACCGAAAAAGGCTCCATACGTATGTGCACAACGAAAACAAAAGGAACGCTGAAGGGCACGGACGATATAATAAATAAATAAAAATTAATAATAACTTGGAACGGGCTCACCAATTTGGTCGAACGCACGACTTGTGGACTCAATTCCCGTCCAGCGAATAAAGACGCAGAACGACAGCGATTGATGGTTTTTGTACTTGTATTGATTGCCCTGTATGAAGTACAGGAGAAGGGAGGCTGATCTAGCTAATCACCAGAGCTGATGAGCTGGAGCGCGCCTTGCCGTTTTGACGTAGTGTGACGAAGGTTCTTCTTCTTTTTTTACGTGTTCTTATTTTCACACCGGTGGACTTAAACAAAGCGCGCCTAAGCTCTAAGCTCGCAATTGTATTTTATTGAATTTGGTGTCTGCGAAGCCGCTACAAGTCCACCAATTCGTATCTCGCCCACAAACCGAGGCCCTGCCTCTATAACTGCAGACGATACTTCTAACTTCCATCCACTCCACACTGGTTCTTCGCCTCAGACTCCTCCACTCATCCTTGACGAAGCTCCCCTTGCCCTCTTGGTCGATCCTGCGGCGGCCGGCCACTCCACGCGCTCCCAATCAAACTCAGAAATCACTGAATTTGATCGTACTACCTGTCCCACCAGCACTCCCCCAATCTTTACTGGTAATTCTGATACTGACCAAACGTCCCTCTATTGGTCCTTGACTTACACACACAGTAATCTACCCAGGACTATCTCATCCACCTCATCTGTACCAGGACTAGCACCACCACTATCTCTATCTCCTTCAGCCCCAACTCTCGCACAACTGCCTGTTGCGACAGTACAAGGAAGCACAACGCGTATGTCTGTTTTCGTCATCAATATTCGCTCACTACCGGCAAAAATTCACCTTCTGCGTGCCCGGGTCCTTGTGTCTAACTACGATTTCATCCTCATCACGGAAACGTGGCTTAACACCAACACTCCCAACTTAGACTTCACAATATCTGGTTACAAGGCTTTCAGCAACTCTAGAATGCATTGTCGAGGAGGGGGTTGTCTAATATACTGCAGAGAATCTTTTCCTGTTTCTTTAATGCAACACCCAGTCCTCGACGCGGTTGATGACTCGGTCTGGGTAACAGTTAAACTGCAGTCACAAGAACTCTTGCTTGGATGCATCTATCGATCACCTGAATCAACCGGGGACAGTATTGTACCTATTATTGACGCCTTCAACTTTGTCTCCGCTTGCCCCATCGACCACAAGTTGATCGCAGGTGATTTCAGCGCTCCAGGAGTGTGTTGGCCATCGCACTCTGGCCCACGGCGTTATCAGGATTTCGTTACCTGTACACACCTCGGCGGCTGGACTCAACACGTTCAGTCACATACTAGAGGAAACAACACTCTAGATCTTCTGTTCTCTCAAGGACTAAATAAGGTAACTACCTCTGTAGGTGATAGCTTCCCCAGGTGTGACCACAGGGCCGTCTCGTGCGCGTTCTCTGTACCAAAAATCGTTATTTCCTCCGTACCGTCTGCCAGACCATATCACTTAGCTCACTGGAGCAGCCTTCCAAACATAATCAGATCTCAAAATTGGGAGAAATCATTTCTTTCGCCCGATCCTCAGGTGGTAGCAGATCAACTATATTCTATTCTCAATCAGTCTTTAAACACCATCACCCCAACTATGCCACCAATGACGAATTCTAGAACAAACAGACTCTCGCGGATGAAATCTAAACTCTCCAAACTTCAACAGCTTGCACTCAAAACCCGGGAATTTTCGGTATATATCCAAATGGACCGACTGTCAGCGAAAGTCAAATCACTAACTGAACTGATGCTTACTCAGCAAGAGTCAAAAGCTTTGTGCCACCCCAAGAAGACGGAAATCCTGAGTAGGTTGATGAGAAGAAGAAACCCCCAACCCCGCAAGATTATACCTTTCATCACTGTTAACAACTCCCATCTGGATAAACCGGAAGAAATAGCTGAAGCGTTCAACACATTTTTCACTTCAGCCCTAACGGCCAGTGTTCCCACTCCTGGAATACACTCTTCATGTTTACCCAGAGAGACTCTGTCCACAGTTTTATTTCACCCCAACGATATTTCTCCACACCTAGTCTCTATGAAACTATCTTACCGCCCAGGTCCGGACGGCATTCCGCCGGCGGCCTTTACTCTGGGGGGTCCAGACATTCCCATCCTTCTATCTAATTTATTTAACCTGTCCATGAAATTTAGCTCGTTTCCTAATCAATGGAAAACCTCTACAATTATCCCCTTGCACAAAAAAGGCTCCGTTCATGTTCTTGAGAATTATCGTCCTATTAATCATACACCGATTATCTCCAGAATCATGGAGAAGCTCATTAAGAATAAGATAATGACCCACCTCTTAACAAATAACTTGCTCAATGTGGGCCAACACGGTTTCCTGAAAAACCGTTCGTGCTCTACTTGTCAAGTTAATTTCTTGAACTCAGTCACGGAGGCTGCTGACAAAGGCATGTCCATGATTATTATCCTGCCTGATATGAAGAAGGCTTTCGGCCGAGTCTCACACACTCGGCTCTTATTGCAGGCCAAATCTTATGGCATCATGGACCCGTTACTCGGTTGGTTGGATTCTTATTTCTCCGACCGTTATCAGTTGGTTCAGATTAATGGTTCCGTCTCCAAACCCAAACCTGTCACCAGTGGTGTCATACAAGGCAGCGTTTTGGGTCCACTTCTTTTCCTCATTTACATAAATGATGTCTTCAGTGTCGTTCGCCATGGCAGTCTCCACCTTTTTGCGGACGACATAAAAATCTTGTATAGTTTTGATTCTAGTCAACTTAGTACAGTTATCAATGACATACGGCAAGATTTAACAGCTCTTAGTTCTTGGTGCACCACTTCATTAATGAAATTTTCTGCTGAGAAAAGCAACATTCTTACGTTCAAATGCAATGTCCCCCCAGGTATGTTCAGTATTGACGGTCACCCGATTTCCATCAGTCCGTTAGTACGAGATTTAGGTTTGCAATATTCAGCCACCTTCACTTTCTCTGAACATACTACCACTCAAATTGCCAAGGCTAGAAGACTGATAGGCCTGCTTCATAGGACATTCCGCCTCCCAGAAAGCAAATTCAGCACATATAAGACCCACGTTAGGCCCCTTCTGGAATACTGTTCCATAATCTACTCTAACATGCGCCAGTGGGACAGAGTGGCCATTGAAAAAGTTCAACGGCTAGTGACAAAAGAGTTAATCGGCTTTACCACTCAACTCAATTACAGCGAACGCTGTGAACATTTGAAACTAGATCCGCTATGGCTTAGACGCATGAAGCTGAACCTCTTATTCTTTCATGGTGTTGTTGTAAAACAAATCATCGAATCAGCACCGCAGTTCAGAAACCTAACGGACTCACAGTATTCTTTAAGACTGAGAGACAACACAGTTACTGTTCCCATTTGTAGAACTGCTCTTAGATCTAACTTTTTCCTGGTTAAGTATGCAGCTTTATGGAACAAATTACCCCATGAAATACGTTCTATAAAGCCATCTAAGACGTTTAAGGCCCACATAAGCAAATACCTCACAGTACAAACTGTAATCCAACTTTTAGATCCGTACATGAGTGAAGCAAGGGCTTTTGAAGTTGGATTAGGTTTCTAATAGTTTTCAAACTCCCTTTTTGTGGACCCCATTATCTTTTAGGCCGTAGCCGCGCTTGATTCCCACTCGTGTTACTCACCCATTCGTTCTACTTCTGTTTCACATCTGATCCTGCCATTTGCGTGTTTAATTCTCCGTCGACAATGTCCGACAGGCACAGTCGTTGAACTTTCTCTGGAGTGCCGCACTAACTGGACTCAAGCCCCAGTTATGGCATCATTTTCTTTCTCTTCTCCTCTCTCTCCATTCTGTAACTTTCACTTTCTTTTGTTCTACGATTTCCTACAGAATGGTTTTATCCTCAGTCCGGTAATCCTGTTCCACCTTCATCCGTTTTGCTAAATCTGGCATCAAATAATTTTCCAGTTCCTCCCATCCTCTCATCTTTTTCCCATAGCCACGGCATGGCTATTAATAACCGGCTTCTTGACATTCCTCTACTCACTCTTCTCCCCCTTATCAGACCTTGCTATACTACACTTTAATTTGCATACGGATACCTAGCCCGCAATTATAAATCCAGTTCTAAGCTCCATCAAGATAATACTTACCCGCTTGACGTCACCTGACTTGGACACACTATTACGCCTGGGGCTCAGGGTTTTGTGATAGCTCTCCACCATCAATCTGCTCCTCATACAATGCCTTATTTTTCTAAGCTACACTCACCCGCGACTAATCAGGAAGTTGTGTCATCCGGACCTACAACCAATTTTCTACCGAAGCCATTCCCTCCCTTATTTACCAGTTTCTGGTATACTGAATGCTATAATCTTTACAGTTCATCAATTCTCACCTTCAGCTTGCGCCTTTCGACCGAAAATTGTTGGTTTGTCTGTCCTAATCAGCCGTTCCCACTGCACTAGCTAGCGGTCAACCTCCGCACGGCCAGTGGTGATACATTTCCACCAACTTCGTCATGCCAGTGAAGTTGCCCTGCATATGAAAATCGGTGGTGCGTTCACCAGATGGCTCGCATACGTATTGGAACCCGTCCGACTCTGTTATTGGCAAGAGCAAGCTGTTAAGTGATAGCCCCAAGAATGCTGCCATTATCTGAGTGATTGCTCCATCCTATCTTTTTTTTTCTTTCACTGCTTGTGGCAGCAACACCCCTGAAGGTTATGACATCTGGTCTGTAGCGGTCTCACAATAAGGGGAAACAGCCATCCCTATCAGTCTCGGACCCATTGGGCCACGTGTAAAGAAAGGCGGGTCAAGGAGAAAAGGGGAGTTTACCCTACGGCGTAAATTTGTTCTCCCTCTCCTCAATAAAAAAGAAGAAATCCACTTCAGGCTGGGAAGGTCTTGGGCTAATGCTCTCTGCCCCCTTCGTTACAGACGGATTTCTGATAACGGCCTAGACCCGACCCTGCATATGGGAAACCCCACGCTTTCGAGTTAACCTGCAGTTCCTTTTGTCTAGACCAGTGTGGGGTGACAGCACGCCGTTCGAGCTCTCCACGTATACTTTCCGACCCCGCCTTACTCAGCTTCAACCCTTTTGGGCTCCCTGCAAAATCCTTAACCAGCTTGCTGATGTTTAATACAGTAGTCGATACGCGATCTGAATAGTTACATCATGCGACCTCTGCTCAGACGACACCCCGGCATTGATACGCCTACGCCTGACAGCTATAGACAAAGCCTCGCTTGTATTGGTTGTCGGAATGCAATCATTACACATTTATAATTTATTATCCACAAGTTTACTTTTTCTATCCCCCTCGAGCCCAAGCACTAATAATGTTGTCCAAAGTCAGCGATGATTTGTCTGCTACCATGTAGACTCAGTTACAAAACCAAAATTCTTACTGACACTAATTCCACTAGTAAACTGTTGTTCCTTTAATGATAGGTGCTCACCTTCACTTAGTTCTCTTGTCTCGGGCTATAACCCAGTGGTCTCATCGCCTTTTTCTTGCACTCCTCCGTTACTCGAGTCCTACCATGCTGATTACCACCCTTTAATAACCAATACTCACCGATCACCGTATTTGCTCATGGTTTGTTAGCACACCATCCCACCTAGCTAGCTTATGTATCTGATTACGTATTACCCCATGGAAAACCAGCACATTCGCATCCACATAAGAAGGCCTCGCCTTAGCCCCGTGCGTTCCTTTTTCTTTTTATAATTTCTCCGCCCCCACTTACAGCCGGGTCAACAACCTGACTGCTGTCCTCTCTTTTCCCATTTCTGACCCCACCCTTCTCCACTGTTTTATTTTTGACCCTCAACTGAGCCCCTTTACTACTCTACCACCTATCGGCCTAACCATTTTGCACTCTGGCTAAACATGCGCTTAATATTCCCATTATCAACTGAACGCCCTAAAAAAAAAATAAAAAAATACCAGCCTCCGCCTGTTAGTCCCTAGTAGATCGGCCCACTGGCCATCAAGTAGCATTAACACTCTAATTTCCGCTAAGCTGTTAATCATAACCCCCAGCTGGAGCATTCTCCAGACTGCCGCATTTCTCCTCTATTCCAGAACTCAGTGGTTACCAGGGTAGCCCGTCAACCAGATCGACGTCATCCCTTGATTACCTAACGGACTAAACGGTTTGATCGATCGGACTGGCCGTGGTTAAACCTACACTCACACCTGACGACGCTTTATATGGAGCACCTTACATGGCTAACCGGTGATCACAATCCTATAACCAGGATTACAATTACTCATAATAGTCCCACTAGACCGCCGGACGGATTCCTGACATCACCCATCAGCATTCATTTCCTGTTCTCCACACGAATAATTCAATTCATTCTGCATGCAGAACTGGAGTCTGGCCCTCGCGGTTGCGTTCCGTACCCACTCGCCCTAGTTCGTCAGCCTAGCCCTTTCTGACTGCTGCCCTCATCTTGCACTACCTGCCATCAACGGCTACCAACGTCTTTATGAAACAAAACACCAAACACTTGGTTATTTATTCTTTTATCACGTATGCAGAAAATCTCACTTTTACACTCAACTTCCTCTGTTCCATCGGGTCTGGCCTTTCCCAGTCACCGCAGTCCTCCTTTCTCTTCGCCACCTGTGCATACTTGCCTGGTTGCATCAGCAGCGTGTCACCAAGTGTTCCCTCGAAGGCTTGTTGAAACTCCCAGTTGTGTCCACCCACCATTCACGCTCCTTAAAAGCACACTGCACTCCTGGTGAGAGCTTCTGCCTCCATGTGGCTTTCTATATAATATCGGAATTACCTATACAGAAAGACCAATCTGGATAGCCCATTCGACTCACTTGCATTTGTATCACAGGCAACCCCCACAATGAGTTATCCAATGGAGGGTCAATCTTCTTTATTTCCTGCAGGCATCTCCAACTGCAATTTGACAACACCATGTTAACTCTATTTTTAATCTTCTTTTGGTAACAACCAATTTCTCAGTATTGATTCCTCAAATACCCAGTTGGTGCCACACTGCGACTCCTTTTACACTTCCCGACTCTTCTTTGAATCTCTTTCACTCCACCGCTCTCTCCCTATCTTCATCGACTGCACACAAAATTCCATAGATCGCCGTGATCCATTCTGGACTACCAGACCCGTCGCAGACGGTTATCGGCATCCATAAGGCAAGTTGTGTTTTATTCTTGCATCAACTCCCTGTTCATGTAGTGCTGTCCGACACCAGTTGCTTTATGGGTTCTTGCGAACACTGCACTTTTACCCTTCTTCAGTATCGCTTTTCCTTCATTCCCACGTCCATCCCGCTAACCTCACCGTCCCCGTCCCGAATTCGAAAACGATTCACAATAGCCGCGCTAACCGTCCTCTCTTTAGCTCACTTAAACACCGTCCAAGCTGATCGTTCTATTACTGCAGTTGTGTGAACCATATTCTTCTAAATTGTGATAACCCTACATAAATGTGAATTGCTGTGTTCTCTGATCATGCCTTGTGCATGTGTCTTGACCACGATCAAGAAATATACCATTATTATTATTATTATAAATCGTAGTTAGACACAAGGACCCGGGCACGCAGAAGGTGAATTTTTGCCGGTAGTGAGCGAATATTGATGACGAAAACAGACATACGCGTTGTGCCTCCTTGTACTGTCGCAACAGGCAGTTGTGCGAGAGTTGGGGCTGAAGGAGATAGAGATAGTGGTGATGCTAGTCCTGGTACATATGAGGTGGATGAGATAGTCCTCGGTAGATTACTGTGTGTGTAAGTCGAGGACCAATAGAGGGACGTTTGGTCAGTATCAGAATTACCAGTAAAGATTAGCGGAGTGCTGGTGTGACAGGTAGTACGGTCGAATTCAGTGATTTCTGAGTTCGATTGGGAGCGCGTGGAGTGGCCGGCCGCCGCAGGGTCAGACAAGAGGGCAAGGGGAACTTCGACAAGGATGAGTGGAGGAGTCTGAGGCGAAGAACCAGTGTGGAGTGGATGGAAGTATCGTAATGGGGAGAGCCATTAAAACTGAATTGGTGAGCTGAATGATCTGGTTGCAAGCGTACAGAGCGGACTTGTGGAAGGAAACCCCTGCTTCGGAAACCTCCTGAGCCTTCCTGGCGACGCATCTAGAAGACTAGACTAGGGCTGACGAGTGGAGTCGTTTTGCTTCAAATTTATCAAAGCCTCCGACAATGTAAACGACAGACAGGTTTTGCCCATAAAAGGTGGGCTGAAAGTGGCTGTGGGGCTCACGGGCCGGATAAAAGCCTTCATGTAGGATAGTCGGTTTTACGTCACATTTGAGGACGATGAGCCCACAAAGGCTACAGCAACCAGTGAGAAGCCTCAAGGATCAGAGTAGGGACCAGAACTCTCGCTGGAGTGTGACTGACCTACCAGGCCCTCCTCGTTCACCGCATTTTCTGTTTGAGGATGACGTAAATATTCTGGACACCTGGATCCAAACAGGTCCAGGAGGACCCAGATTCCATCCATAACTGGAACCTAGCCAGGTGCCTAACCTCGAACTTAGGGGAATGGGCACGACTGCTGATGGATGGGTCCGGAGGGACCCGCCGCCTGAACTCGGACAACTGGGAACCAGTGGCTCAGAAGGCAGAAATCCGAGACTTGGGGATAGCTGTAAGGAGCAACCTCAGGCCGTTGGGGCAGTGCCTGTCGTCGGCCAACAAGGTGAACAGAGTCATGTGCCAGTTGCGAAGGACAATGACCTCAAGAGGCCACGTGGCCCAGTTATCTCATGCTGCAATGGTGGGACCCCAAGCATAGCAAGAAGTTCAGGCATGGGCTCCCCAGTTGGTTAGGGACACCCATACACTGGAGAGGTTGTAACGGTGATTCCGACTGTGAGTAACGCGTAGCCATTCCAAAACGAATCAGAAAACCAGAACAAGACTGATTCGTAGTTTCTGCGGTACTGGATTAACAAGTTATGTACTAACCTCAAATAGACGGCCACAACGTATAACAACGAGGACCAGAGTTCAACAAAGGCCAATATCAGGTACCACCGTCACGGCAGTCCAAGTTCGAAGCAAAATTATGCCACTTCACGCGGGAAAAATATAAACAAAAGTTGAAGTGTAGTGACTGAAGCATGTTGTACTTGTTCTAGGGTCAAAAAAATAAAGAGCATAGTCTCAACAATACAAGTATGTGACAACGGCTAGGTAGGATTTCCATGCGTGTACATTACAGGGGGCCAAAGGAGGCTCTCAACAACAATCTACGGTCTAAGGAAACTACAGTACGAGGACAGACTGGAACGGATAGATTTTCTTCCCGCTCAAGAGCACAGGACCAAGGGCAGACCTGACAGAAACAACGAAGTAACTGAGGTGATTTTCGGGAACGAATAAGCCATTATCCATCGGTGACTGAAACTCCACTCTCCGATGGCATGAGCTGAAGCTGGTTCAGCCAAAGGCCACCAAGAATGTCAGAGCCAAGTTCTTCCCACACAGGATAATAAATGGCCGGAATAAACTCCCCGCGAAAGTAGTGACAGCAGATACTGTAATCGGTTCTAAAATAAAAACTGGACTTCGTGTCAACATGTATTTCCGGAATGCCCATGAGACAATGGACGGCACTCAGAAGAACTTCAGTTCTGAACTATTTTCTCCGGTCTCTATTTTTCCACTGTTCTTTCCCTCACATCTAGTTGATGCTTCTTGGAATCTCTACATTTCCTTCTCTACAAATGGGTTGACGTTTCGGCGACTAGGAATTTGCTCGACCAGTGTAAGTGCTGGTTGCAGGGGCTTGTAGTGACCTCGATCGCCCTGAGAAAATGACCGTTTTCTGGAAACCATTTTGGATCCATTTTCTCTACGATTTTCTCTGACGTTTGGTCTTGACCTCACCGTTTTGTTCCGTTGCGTTCGTCTAACTAGAGTGATGGTTCCGAGGTTTCCGTCGACCTCGTTTTTAAATCACGTTCACCTTCGGTTCTCCGCCGACTGTACGTGCTCGCAGTTTGCTCTCTGCTCCACCGTTGTTTTCGTTTTCTTTCGTTGTATTTCTCGTATCGGTACTATTTCGGTTGCTCGATATATAGAGTGTACTTCCGCAACTGTACATCGAATTGCGTCTTCTCTATTCTTCCGATAAGGTGGGGACTGGAGACTGGATAGAAGAGACACTCATTAGCTGATCTCGAAAGTTTACGTATGTTTTACTCTATCGGATTGTAGCTGTTGCTGGTTTCCCCGGCGGTAGACTTCTAAATGTCACGTGAATCTAGTTGCCACCCATCGACGAACAAAAGAGGATTCCCAAAAGTAGAGGCGAAGCGAGACATGGGGGCCCAAAAGCTCAAGAAACTGGAATACAATTGGCGTCGGCAGCCAGTCCTGTGCCCTGATTCGATTTGTAGTGAGGAGGCTGCTTGCTGCCATATTGGTGTTCTATCAATGCTGGTGTAGGATCCTATTGATACACCCACTGAGCCCATGTGCTCGTGGAGTTTTCTGCGCTTTTGGGTTCTGCAGGTCGAACACGAGCAACCCCCACGGAAGACACCGATCATCAATATATGCAAATACAAGATTGGGACCTATCAGAATGCAGTCCAACGATCTGTACTTGATCGAGCACGGACCACTAAGGCATTTTTCTTTCAGTACATGCCCCGTCTAAGGGGTACAGCTCAAGGTTTCCGACAGCTCAACCAATATTTCTCTATGGGTCCTGACCTAATCCACCCCCTTATTCTCAAGGAAGCCGCTGACACATTAGCTGCTCTTTATGCCTCGTTTTTTCAGAGATGTATTGACGATGGAGTTTTCCTCAGTAGCTGGAAAAAAACAGTGATCGCACCCATCTATAAGAAGGGTAGTAGACACCTTGCTTCTAGTTACAGACCCATAAGCCTCACTAGCATCCCCAGAAAAATGTTCGAGGGAGTTCTTAAGACTGAGGTTCTTTCCCATCTTCATAGAAATAAGATCCTTTCCCCGTCCCAACATGGGTTCCTTCCTGGCAGATTATGCATCACCAATATGCTTACTGTTACGGATAGTCTAACGAAAGCCTATGATGATGGCCAGCCCTCACAAGCAGCACTCATCGATTTTGCTAAGGCCTTCGATAAGGTCCCCCATGCCCCTCTTCTTTATAAGCTGCGGACATACGGGATCACAGGCTACATGTTGGCCATCCTACGTAGCTTCCTTACCGACTGCACCTATGTGGTTAAAGTCGGGAATATTTGGTCTCAGCCCTCCTTAGTAACAACTGGGGTCCCCCAAGTGTCGGTCTTAGGTCCTCTTCTTTTCTTGGTCTTTATAAACGATCTTCTGACAGCCCTTCCTGCGAACATTGCCATGTACGCAGACGATGTAACCCTCTGGAGTTCAAGCGTTGAAGACCTGAAAAGGGCATTTTATGAGACGAAACGCTGGTCCGAGGATTGGAACCTCCCAGTTAATGATGACAAATGCGTGAGCATGTCTTTCGGCAGAGAGACTGGTCACAGGTTTTCCAATAACGGAGCAACCACACTGCCAAGGGTTGACCGACACAAGGTGCTCGGTTTCTGGTTAGATTGTAACTTATCCTTCCCTCATCATCACCAACTTGCGAGCAAGTCTGCCTTTTGAGTCCTAAACATGATTCGAGGGTCCTTCCCGCGCATATATCCGACCTCTGCTGGAGTACGGTAGTCAGATAGTGCACTCTGGTCTTGTCCGAGACCGTGAGATCCTAGAAAGAGTTCAGCGGGCCTCCACCAAGGCAGCGAGGGGTCTATCCCATCTACCTTATCCCGTCCGCCTCTCACACCTCAACCTCTATCCCCTTGACGTAAGACGCGTAAGAGGTGATCTGTTTTTGATGTTCCACCTTTTTGGAACAGGTCAAAGCGATTGCTTCTTCTCCGTCTGTCCAGCCTCTTCTCTCCGTGGTCACAGCAGAAAGGTTTTCAAACCGAGGCCACGCACTTCACAAAGGATTAACTTTTTTAGCTATAGCGTTATTACTCTGTGGAATGCACTTCCAGAAGATATTGTTCTATCGCAGAACAAAACTATCTTCAAGAAAAAGCTAGACCTCTATCTGGGTCTCTCCCAATAATTCCTTGTCAAAAAAACAAACAAAATAGATGTCTTTTATCGCGTATATATTCATGAATGCCGCACCCCCACTCAGCTTAAGGCACTGTCCACAGTGTGACACTGCATGATGTTATGTGTATCTTGTTTTCGCTGCCACCCCCGTCTCCCCCCCCCGCCTCCTTTTACTCTGGTTTCAGCTCGGTAAATCCGACAGAAGATCAAAGATTTCCTTAACAACCGGGACCATTGGGCCAAAAGCCTCGAACCCGTGTAGTACCTCAAGACTTGGCCAGTATATAGGTGGCTGGAGGACTTCCTCTCCCACAGGACGCTTCACGTCAAAGTGGGGGACAGGTGCTCCAGTTTGGTGAACGTCACCAGTGAGGTACCTCAGGGATCCGTCCTAGGCCCGGTCCTATTCTTGTTATTATATTATGACCTAGCATCCACTCTTCAATCGCCCAGCTTTATTTTTGCGGATGATGTGAACATTGTTGGATCTAAGGGTAGGGCGGACTTGGGCAGGGAAATAAGTACCGTCCTGAACTGGGCATACAAATGGGACTTACCTCTAAACGCTCAAAAAAGCCATTTGTTGTCAAGGGCAACAGAGAGCCTAACTGTCGCTCATGATCAAGGGCTGTTCACCGTAGAGGCAGCCAGTAGGGTTAGAGACCTGGGGATCATCATGAAAAGTGACTTCAGATGGTCGGAGCAGTACAACGCGGCTGCGCATAAGGCTCGTGGGGAGCTCTTTAGACTGCGATCAGCTTTGTCTTGCCGGAAGCCGGAGGTATTCGTACCTATTTACATGGCTATAGTACGACCTCACTTAGAAGGTAGCGTGCAGGCTTGGTCACCCTTCTACAAAAGGACGCCGCCTGCCTCGAGAAAGTCCAACGGCTCGCCACGCGAATGGTTGAAGGGCAGAGGGGTAAGACTTACGAGCAGAGACTCTGTGACCTGAATCTCTTCTCGTTGGAAAGGAGGAGAAGTCGAGGAGATCTCATAGAAACGTTCAAGGTAATAAATGGCTTTTCTGGCCTTAGACCAGATAGTCTATTCCAAGTGGCCGTAGACTCCAGAACAAGGGGACACGAAAAGAAGTTGATAAAAGCCCGATCTAGGTTGATGGGTAGATCGAACTTCTTCAGCAACAGGGTTGTGAACAGTTGGAACGGTCTGCCTGGAGAAATGGTAGATCTGCAGACAGTCCAATCCTTCAAGGGTGCCCTAGATCGCAAGTGGTACGAGATCTTTCCTTGTAGTGAGGCTTCAGAATATCAACTAGATGGATGACGGGTAGCACTGTGGTCCTTCTGGAGTATGTTTTAGCAGACTTTCTCCCTCATTGCATACTGTCGCAGTGAACGCTCACGATGCATAATGTCTCTCGCAGTAGATGTGCGATGAGGTTTTCCGTTTCCCTTTCATTTTTAGCGGGGATTCGACGAAATACACTCGGCAGTGGTGGGTGCATAACTGGTGTGCATACCATCGAAGGAATTCTGGACGCTCGATTGGCCGTGGCCATTACCTGTCCTGTGCAGACTGAACTGAACTGAACTGAACTTCAAGACCACATCGCATACTACGGATTTCATTCGATCTGGCCTTGAGCCTCAAGGTTGTCTGCGTTTATGAGTTTGGTATTTGTGCTACGCTCGACGGAGGCTGATGGTTTCAGTCGGCCAGTTTTCTCGAGGACCGCGCTTCGATGTGTATGACAAAGAAGCAGGGGAAGGTCAAGAGGATTTCTCATCCAAATACACCTTCAAATCCGAAATCGGAAGGTATGGCTGTAACAACGATGGCGTTATCAATGTGTAACTTATTTCAGAGGTCGGTTTGCGAAGATTAACCGAGTGGTCAACAGGAACTCCAACGAATCGTTTGCTGCTAAGGTCATCCGTAGGTGGCGGAATGGAAAAGATACTCTTCAGAACGTTATGCGTGAGATACGCATTGCTCAGATCTGTTGTTCATGCGATCGAGTTGCTCAGATACGTGATTATCATATTGGGGAACGAGAAGTAATTTTGATTTTCGAACAGTAAGTAGCCGCAAAGATAAACCTACCATTCATTGACCTCTAGCGCTGTGGGTGGTGATCTCTATCATTTAGTAAACGACAGTGACCTCAACCTCCCCGTTGATTTCGTTCAGTCCGCAGTCTTCCAACTCCTACGAGCAGTTTCTTTTCTTCATAGCCACTCAGTTGTGCACCTTGATGTTAAAGTGAGTCAGGAGTCTACTTCGTATTCATCGTTGCCTGGTTTGCTCCCTTATATTCTGAAACGTCCATTATCTTTCGCATTTCATGATGAATTGGAACATTTATTTGTACCTTCTACTCGGCGGCTCTATGAACCAACTAATTGAACTTCAGAGTGTGCGCATGTGCCTGGGGATGCCGGTGCATGACGTGCAGCATTATATATTCGGGTTCCTTCCGCTTGTATCTGTGGATAAAGACGTACGAGTTGGGGTGATGAAGGTTGCACGGTTGCTGGTTATTCAGTAATGCAATGGGCCTTCGAAAACGTGGAGTACATGTTCCAAGGTGCTCATGCGCAAGCATGTAATGGAAAAATCCCCCCTGCCTCCATACAGGCGACCGAAGACCAAAACCTCACATGTTCATTTTTCTCTGGGTTACATCCGGCTGGGACTAGACAGTTTCACCGAGCTTTAACTAACAAAACTGCTTGTTGGAAGACACGTCTTGTATCGTTTCATATACGAGGGTGTCCGGTAACTCAACAGCCGCAAAACATTTTTGTTTAGGTTCCGTTTCAAAACTACGGAAAATGGGTCTGAGTTAATGAAGACAACCTGTGTAGAATTAATTATCATTAGTATATGCCAGATTATTTTTGACAGTCGTGTATAGTGAGTTGATGTAAATATTAAAATGTTGACCTCGGTGGCATTGGAACCTTTGCGTCAACCACTCACGCTTTGTTACTGCGTGTGTTGTACCAGCTACAAGGCCCCATTGAAGGGTTCCGAGCATGTTTATGATTCTATTTTGTTGTTTTATCTTCAAAACAATGATCAGACGCACTTTCGATAGTGATATCTCGTAAGCATACGCGGGGACCGGGCGAATGGTCGCCTGATAGGTGTGTGTTTTCATTCAGGTGATTATTTGCTTCCAGTGTTATTGGTTTGCAGATTTAAAAGGACGCTTGCACCAAAATAAAAGTTGATTCTTGAGCGCTAAATAAAGGCCGAAGTACATTAAGTTCTTTAGCAGTTCTGGTGTTTCTATCAATCTGGACTGTTTCTAAGTAGATCTTGCGCATTCGCAAAATTATTTGTATTTATTTATCAACCGCTTGGAATCAAGCTTGGTGCCAAAGCGAAAGCGTTAATAAAACCACAACAGCAAGACTAGAAAGAATAAGGCCCAACGGGATGAGATAAAATGATTACTGAGTAAAGGAAACCCGAATATTTATTGTTTTGTTTTCGCCGTACACGATTTGATGTTTTTTGTCTCGCGTGTTTACGGGGCGTTCGACAAACACTGTTCAGCATTCGTACCAATAACTTTTGTTCTGAGTCTGTAGCTCAGCGTCTCTAACCAATAATCCTCGCTCCTTAGACTCCAACCCCGAAAGCGGGAAGCACCAACGAAGGCCAGTGCTGTTGCTAGCTTCGTAACTCTACGTTAGGTTTGATCGCCGTGTCGCCTCTCCCAGCCTTGCCCAGCAGGCGCGCATGAAGTACAGAGAAGTAAACGGTGATCAGGCATTCCTAAAACATACGAGTCGGCGGAGGCAGCATAGAGAGCGTCTATGCGCGCTCAACACACTACGAGGAACTTCGTCAATACTCACTCGATTTTCCCACCAGACGCGAGCAGTGCTTCCGAGACATCAGTGGTCAAAAAGAGGAATCCGTGAAGCATCCTCAACGCTAAGTGGCTAGGTCTCGCAGATTTAATGCAAAATACTACGACGTACACTCATTTCTCAAAAGAGAGAGAGCAAGATGCCGTAACGACGCCGCAGCTGTCGCAGGTTCGCTAAAGCTGCTCTAGCTCTCACTATTCGTTAGTTGATCTCCTCGACACCACCTCCAACTGTTATCAAGCTCACGAGGTACTTGAAGTTGTCAACTAACTCAAGCGAATCACCTCAAAAGGCGAATGCAGGTACAGATTCCTGCCAGTCCTGTAGATGTACTTTGCACTTGGAAGGCGCAAAGTGCATACCGTATCTGGATACCTCAATCGCCAAGCGGTTCAAAGCGTGTTGAACTACCTGTGGATCGTCACCTAGCAAGGCAATATCGTCGGCGTATTCTAAGTCGAGACTGCACCTTGACGTGGTGTGATGGCTTGCGCGCCTCTATGACCCAAAGAGCTATACAGGATGGCTTCTTTAAACCGGAGATGCAATCATGCCTGACAGGTCAATGGGTAGAGGTCAGACAAAGTCCAGTCTCCTGGTCCTCTATGTTGGGAGTCGATTTGAGCTGGCAACTCGGTCAGTAAAATCAGTGAAAGAATAATTGATTCAAGCAAATAAGCTTCCACTTAGCCACCCCGCTGCCTTGCGGATAGGTTCTCGTTGGAACTAATGACTTTGGATGGAAACCCTAATCGTTCTCCTGCTTTGTGGCTGGATACCCTAGCAATATCCGTCCAACACCTCCCATGAACTGCACAAATACAAAGAATTCCATACTGCATCGGTCGTCGCGCAGGCTAATCAGGACCGCGCTGCCCATTGCATCGAGCGGGGTGGGTAGTGATAAGTGGACTACTGCTCAGAGTTCCCTCTCTTTTATTCGACCTTTGCCTTTCGTCCCCAGCCACATGTATTCGCCCCCTCTATCCACCCATAATGCTCCCACTGATAACACGGTCGATACTCGCAACGATTCACTGTCAAATAGTATCGGGAATAATCCTCTGTCTGGTAACTCACATTTTCCCAAGCCTCGTCAGCTTCTGAATCTCGGCTCCTTCAACGTGCGTACACTCATGCAGGCCGGTCAGCAGACGTGCCTAGCCCTTACACTAGATTCTCTGAAGATTGATGTCTACTGCTTAAGTGAAACGCGTATCCAGGATTCGAGCAGTGTAATTCAACTAACTGCTCCTGGTATCTCATCGAGGTATATTCTGCGCACTTCAGGAGATGAAGCAGCTAGAGCTGTGGATCAACGTGGTGTAGGAATAGTCTTGACTGAGAAGGCTGAGGCTGCCCTTTTATACTGGATCCCTGTTAACAGTCGTTTATGTGCTGTAAGACTCCAGGGGTCAGTTGGCGTTCGAAAGGATAGTTATGTTAAGCGCAATTTGTTTGTGATCTCGGCGTACGCCCCAACGGACTGCAGCTCAGACTTGCAGAAAGATGAGTTCTATGATGCCCTCGCCACCCTTGTTCGCAGCAGTAAAGGTTCTGACATTGTAGTGCTAGCTGGTGACTTCAGTACACAAGTTGGCAAACTTAGTGTGTCAGAAGCCTGTTTAGGTGGGCGTTGTGCTATACCCGCTGAGCATACATATAACGGGGATAGGCTTCTCCAGTTTTGTGCACACAATCGATTGTTTTTGTCTAGCACCAGTTTCCTACACAACTCGTGTCGCACAGCGACATGGCGCTCTAACTCTACAGGTACTTTGATTCAAATTGATCTTATCGCAGTAAGCTACCGGTGGTGCAGTTCTGTTCAGAACTGTAGATCTTACTGGTCCACATACGTAGAGTCGGACCATGCATTAGTTTTAATGCCATTATCTCCATCTCCATGGCCATCTACGCAAACCGCAAACCCGATTAGCCATACAACGTTTGTGTGATCCAGACGTTTGCACCCGTTACGAGCAGAAGTTAGCACATGAGCTAGGATCTACGACGAACAGTAGTGTAGATGAGCATTGGGTTCATATCAAACAGGCGATGCACTTTACAGCAGGTTTTGCCTGTGGTCCTAGATCCGTTGTCCATCAGAGACACTGGATCTCGCATGAGTCGCTGAGTATAATGGAGCAAAAGCGTCAGCTTTCGAATCGTAAGGAGATGAGTAAGATGCGGAGAAATCTGCAAAGGCCAGTTACGAAAAGCCTTAAGAAGGATCGCGAAAGATGGTGGGTCAAGGTAACCGAAGAAATGGAAATAGCAGCTCCTTCAGGTAACAGTCAAACACTGTTCAAACTTATTCGTGACACTGGTGGACGGCGCATCCAGGTCAGTAAAACGATTTGCGATAGGAACGGAGAACCCATCCATAGCAAACAGCAAAGGCTTGACCGATGGGCCGAATACTTCAAGGAATAGTTAAGCTGGCCGCACGCTAGTGTAGTTACTCCTGTATCAACAACTGCTACTCCTTGGGTGGTATCACTTGAACCCCCATCGGAAGTAGAAATAGAGTCATGCATTCGACCACTAAAGCGAGGGAAAGCGGCAGGTCCCGACGAGCTTCCTCCAGTTCTTTTCAAACTGGGTGGTAAGGCGTTGATAAAATCACTAACCGCCTTGCTCCGTGACATTTGGAACGAGGAGCGTATTCCGTTAATATGGGGTGAGTCGTTGATTGTTTCCATCTTCAAGAAGGGAATACGCAATGACTGTAGTAACCATCGTGGGATTAACTTAATTCCGATAATCATCAAAGTATTAGCCTCAATTCTACTGCACCGTCTTACACCCGCTCGCGAGAGGAATGTCCGCGAACAGCAGGCTGGATTCCGCCCAGGTCGAGGATGTATCGACCAGATTTTTACTCTTCGCCGACTACTCGAAACGCGTCGCACGCATCGCCGACCAACAATAATGATTTTCTTAGACTTGAAAGGCGCTTTCGATTCAGTTGATCGAGCAGCACTTTTCAGTACTCTCCATCGAAAAGGTATGCCCCAGAAGTTCGTGAATTTACTGAGATCATTGTATTCTTATACTTCTGGCCGCGTTAGAGTTTACGGTGAACTATCCGGTCGGTTGGAAACGATCAGTGGTGTTCGACAGGGATGTCCCATGTCTCCATTGCTGTTCAACTTCATCATGGACGAAATAATGGAGAGTGCGTTGCAAAATCTTCAGGATGTAAGCGTCGATCTAGGAATTAGTGGATAGCTGTGTGACCTAGATTACGCGGACGACATTGTCTGCTTGTTCGAATCCACGGAACATGCTCAACGTGCACTAGATAGACTCTCAAGAACTGTAGCTCCATTCGGCATGCTTTTTGCACCCTCAAAGTGCAAGGTGATATTACAAGACTGGACGTCAACAATTCCGAGCTTGATGCTGGATGGGGAGGTGCTGTCAGTTGTCGACTACTTCACCTACCTCGGTAGCTGTGTGACGACGGATGGGAGCACCGTAGTAGAGGTGAGTACGCGGATATCCAAGGCTCGAGCGGCGTACGCTGGACTGAAGCACTTGTGGCGTCTATCTGATATTTCACCGAAGTCGAAAGGTCGTGTACACTGTGCCGCAGGGCGTTCAGTTTTGTTGTATGGTTGCGAAACTTGGAGTCTGTGTGCTGAAGATATTCGTCGTCTTGAGGTTTTCGACCACCGATGTTTGTGTAGTATCGTTAAGATCGGGTGGATTAGCCGAGTAGGCAATGCTGAGGTCAGAAATCGAGTATTGGGTACTAATTGGGAGAATGTTTTGTCTCAGCGTATCCAACTTAGTAGACTTTGTTGGTTGGAGCATGTGTTACATATGTCAAACACACGTCTACCGTACCGTGTCCTATTCTCCGCCCTCCTGGGGAGTTGAAGAGACCACATGGAGGTCAACAGATGACGTGGCAGCGAGGAATGAGAAAATGTACAACAGACTTAGGAAAAGTAGGTGCTTCACGTCTTCGTAGTTGGGGTCCAAAAGATCAGTCTGCCAGTTGGCTGGAGACACTGAAGGATATGGCTGCGAACCGCGGAAAGTGGCGATCGTGTTGTCGAATCAGAATGATTGATCGACGTGCGTTTGTACAGTTAGACTGTGTATTCCGTGTGTTGGCTATTGGGGTGTTCTTTCCTTTCCCCACCCATGTAGGTCCACTCCCTGTCCATCTTGTATATTCATACTTTCTTATTCAGCGTGCAACATGGTGAGAAAGGCAGTGGTCAGTGGGGCTTGCCCTACTGTTTAACGCTGTATGATGATGATGATGTTGATGACTCTGTTCTCCAGGAGAAGTTGAACTCCGCAGATTGGAAGGCCAGATAAGGCATTCCGTAAAACATCCTGTATAGTAAATTTGAAGAGAAATGAGAGTATCAGGCGACGTTGACGTATTCCACTAGATACGGCAGAGGTTCGTGAAAGCTGACCGTATGCTCTTACCCGATCTAAGTCATGACGATACAACTCTGAAGACCGACACGCAGTTGTCAGCTACTCCATTTTTCAACAAGGAGTTTCACAGTTCAGTTCTGTTGACAGAGTTAAATACCGGATGAATGTCCAGGAACTCGATGATCATTAGTATCTAGAAGGTATAACGGTGCTCTAGCAGCTGTCGGAGGGTGAAAGTCTGATCGGAACATCCACAACCGGCGCAAAACCGTGCCTGCTTCTCGCGAGTGTGCTGTTCTGTCGTTTGGCAGAACCTGCGAGAAGCCTCGACGCTATTGGGATAAAACTTATACCCCTATGTTTATCGCAATCAATACGCGGGCCTTTTTTGAAGATGGGGACAACAGTCGGTTCCTCCCACAAGCAGGGGACTTGCTCCGAACTCCATATCTTTGAGAACAACACATAGAGTTCGTCATCAAGCCATACTCCATCATTTCCAAGCCATCCACGGGCGGCGTACAAGCACACAGCGCTACGCTCACCGGCATGTGGCTGAAAGGTGTACTGGGCACCTAGGATGTCGGCCTCATTCAAAGGGCGTATGATCTGAGTGATCAGCCATCGGCCCCCGGTGGGTTACGGACCCACGCCTCGTCCCGCTGCCTTGTAGATAAAGCTCTGGATAGTTGTAGGCTCCAGTTGTGGATTCCTATGAAAACCACCTGCTTTGACCTGGGCAGCGTGGCAGTATTGCGTCCACAAATAAGTTATGGAATCTATTCCTTCCTCCCTGATTGTACCATGTTTTGTTACGCACAGCCTGCAATCAGGCGGGTATATATATGCATGGGGGAAGGCCATCGAAGCCAAGTGTTTTGTGGCGTCGCAAGGCTTGGATTTTTTTATGGATCTGTAGAAAAGAGCCACGAGACATGTGCTGGAATAGCTATATCTGAAGCCGACCTGGAATCCAGCTGAACTGTTTCTGGAAACGCTCCGCCCAGCGTTCGGGACACCGCTTCTGATTGTGAATTTGCGAACCATGAACTCCACAGATCCTTCCGTCTACACTAAATGGCTTTCTGTCGGTGACTTGAATGATATAGAAAAGCCTGCGGGGATTTCTCATGGCAGCTGTATGCTCCATCTATGATGCACGTTGCGACCCCCAAATTTCGCGATCTCTGCGTAGACTTGCGTTAAGTTCACGTCTCATCGCTAGTCTTGTTTCGTTATACTCGCTTCTAGCCGGGATAGACTGGCGTGCGTCGAGGAGGCGCAAAGATTCGGCAGAAATCTAGGATGTCACAACGCGACGTGACAGCATTCTGGATAAGCGCCCAGTGCTGATTACTGTTATCAGGCGGGCCAAATTCTAGCTTTACAACTAGCGCATTTTGGAAGACATAGTCAAGCTGGTTGGAAAAGCTGATCACAATATAATTTCCGTTGCCATCACGACGAGACTGCACCTTGGCGTGGCGTGATGGCTTGCGTGCCTCCATGACCACAAGAGTTATGCAAGATGGCTTCCTTAAGCCGCAGATTCAGTCATGCCTGGTAGGTCGATGGGTAGAGGCCAGGTGAAGTCTAGTCTTTAAACCAGTTATTGGGCGACACCTGGTTCTTACCACTATGCCCTTGGAGAGGACGCTTTAGCGAATAAACGCAAAGAGAAGCAGCTTGCCGGTCTAAAAACCACCAGACGGATGAAGGAGTCGAGTACCTGGAATTCCTCTTGACGGTGGAAGAACTCATCGCGCATTATTGGGCAGCTATCGCTCGCCGTCTCTAAATGCCTCAGTACGATCGGGAGTGGGTGTCGTAGGCTCCGAGTTGGCTACTCGTCCTGACTACCCCTCAAAATGCTCCAAAATGGCCGTGCGTCTGTCACAGCCACTGCTGAGGAAGTCCTACTCACTGCCTTCTCGTGGCAGAGGTGTTTTCACTAAAGTGAGAGGGTGAAAGCGAATGCCCGGCGCTTTCCACCGGGTTGACTGACTAATAGTCAGTCTAGGGGAGATGGCTAAACCCTGATTCCAAACAAACCACGGGTGATGCATGAGGCGTACAACACTGTGCTTACTGGCATCTGTGGCGGAGGGGTGCACTGGGCACCAAGGATGTTTGGCCTCATTCGGAGGGCGGATGAACTGAGTATTCAGTCACCGGCTCCCAGTGGTTTCCAGAAGAGGCGAATGAACCATACGATTGGCCACCGGTTCATATGGACCAACTTTGCTGCCTAACAGGACGCGATTGGTTGCACAAAGAGTAGAGATGCAGCCTCAAACAAAAATGCCTACTCTGGATTTGGCGACCGTGTAGTACAACAGCCCACAACGCCAACAACAGTTAAACCGATGTAGCTCTGTTATTACACACTCGCTACTCTCGACAAACACATACTCGCTCTGATGCTCTCACACCGTACACACGTTGATTTCTCTACTTCCACACCCTACCTCTGCGCACAAACTTTCACATTCTTCGGGAACTGCAGCCGGCCGTACTTGCGGTGGTGTCTCGGAGGGAAGTCCTGTTCTCTCGCGTCCTCCGTCTAATATCCAAGTCTCACCGGACCCGCTTCCACCAGCTAATGCTCTTTTTCGCCCCCGGCGTCCTTTTAAACTGGCCACATTTAATGTGCGAACGCTGATGCGTATAGGACAACAGGCATGTGTAGCTCGAACACTGGAGACCCTTGCCACCGACGCGTGTTGTATTCAAGAGACTCGTACTCAAGACTCCCGTTTTACCATTCGATTGACGTCCCCATCTGATCGTCCTGTGAAGACTCACTTACACCTCTCTGGGGACGCTGCGGCTGCGGCTTCTGATCTTGCTGGCGTTGGCATTGTTCTCAGTGGAAGAGCTGAAGCGGCGCTGCTAGACTGGATCCCAGTCGAAAGTCCTTTATACCGAGTGAGACTCAGGGGTTCGTGTAAAGTGAGCAGTCGCCGCTCCAATAGACCTAATTTGTTTGTCGTTTCGGCGTATGTACCCACCGATGGTAGCCCGCATGCAATTAAAGATAACTTCTACCAAAAGCTCCACGATCTCTTGCGTAAAGCAAACTGGGTTGATATCGTGATTTTGGCAGATATGAACGCTAGAGTGGGTCGACTGTCATCGAATGAGGCGCATCTAGAAGGCTCTTTTGGGCTAGATTCCTGTCGCTCGGAAAACGAGAACGATTGTTGGCCCTGTGCTCAGACCATCGCCTGTTTCTTGCCAGTATGAACTTCAGACGTTCTACTCCCCGGTACGGTACGTGGCGTCCGACCCCTTCGAGTCAACAGTGGACCCAGATTGACCAAATCGCTATAAGCCACGAATGGCGGGGTTGCAAACAGGATTATCGCTCGTACTGGAGCACCCCAATTGATTCCGACTACGCATTAGTTTGCACTAAGCTGTTCATGTGCTTCTGCAGACGCATGCAGCAACGACAGTTAGATTGCGATAAGCTCTCCGATCCATCTCACTTATCTGTCTTCCTAAACGCGCTCGCTGAGAAGCTAGAGGTAGCCTCACCTGATAACAAACCACCACTGGTCGCTTATCAAGAATGCTTTGCATTCTGCTGGTCTAGTAATTTATGGTCTGTCTCGTCGTGCCGCAAGACCCTGGGTTTCAGCTGAGTCTCTGTGCCTTCTGGACGCACGCCAGTCGATTCCGGCTGGAAGCGAGCATAATACAGCACGTCACGAAACGAGATATGCACTTAACGCAAGTCTTCGTAGGGATCGCGAAACCTGGTGATCGCAACGCGCATCAGGAATGGAACGTGCTGCTGCTGTGGAGAATTCCTGCCAGCTGTTCTATCTCATTCGAGTCACCGGTAGAAAGCTATTAGGTGTAAGTGAGACAATCTGTAAAGGTGATGGTTCGCAAATTTACAATCAGAAGCGCCGTCTCGATCACTGTTGGGGAGCACTTTCAAACAGTTCAACTGGCCCTCGGTGTCGGCTTCTTTTCTAGCTCATCCGGCACACGTCCAGTGGTGCATTTCGACAAATCCATCTACCAAGGCATAGATCCGAAAGGAGATCCAGGCCTTAGGACGTCACAAATCACCGGGCTCCGATGACATTCCCCCAGTCCTATTTACGGCTGGTGGGGTGCAGCTCGTTAGAGGACTTCATGTTTTGTTCTCAAAAGTTCTGAGTTCTGAGCAGGTTTCGTCCTTGTGGGGAGAATCAATTGTCGTTCCCATCTTTAAGAAAGGCTAGCGCACTGACTGCGCTAACCATGGGAGTATACGCCTTATCCCAATAGCGTCGAAGGTGCTTGCGTCTGTCATACTTCGCACGTTGTACCAAACGTGTGAAGAGCAGAATCGCGAGGAACAGGCTGGCTTTTGCGCCGGTCGTGGATGTACCGACCAAATCGTCACCCTCCGACAAATGCTGGAGCACCGTCACACTTTCCAGTCATCGTATTCTTGGACATTCGCGTGGCCTCCGACTCCATCGATAAGGCAGAACTGTGGCATTGCTTGTTGATAAGTGGAGTACATGAGAAGTATGTATCAGTCCTCAGAGAGTTGTATCGTCACACCTCAGGTCAGGTAAGCGCTTGCGAACAGCTATCGCCTCCTTGTCGTCTCTAGTGGAGTTCAACAAGGTTACCTTATATCCCCGTTTCTCTTCAACTTTGTCATTAGAGGATGTTCTACGTAAAGCTCTATCTAGTATTCCGAACGGTGGAGTTAAACTTCCGGGGAACAGAGTTTTCGACTTGGAATATGCCGATGATATCGCCTTGCTGGTTGACAATGCACAGGCAGTGCAACATGCCTTGGACCGCTTGGCGATTGAGGTATCCACATATGAAATGCAATTTGGGCTTTCCAAGTGCAAAGGGCTTTTGCAAGATTAGCAGGAGCCTGTGCCTGCCCTTGCTCTTTGTGGTGATCAGCTAGAGTTAGTCGACAACTCCAAGTACCTTGGGAGCTTGATAACAGCTGAAGGTGAAGTTGGGGAGGAGATCAGTTCACGCATAGCTAGATCTAGAACAGCCTTCGCAAACCTGCGACATCTGTGGCGTCGTCGTGACACCCGGCTCTCTATTAAAGAATGGATTGACGTCGTCGCGGTTCGCTGTGTGATGCAGCCAGATGTTCAGGACCCAAACGAACGCTGGAAACAGGTCAAGGAAGCTTTGTATGCCACTTAGAATGCCACCTAGAACTCTGGTTCAAGTCGGTCTCACAAACGATGGATATTTTCGACATCAGTTGCTCTGTTGGATACTCGTAGATCCGTCCCTCCCAATGACACATTCAGTGGCGTGCATAAATCCTTGAGACGCCAACTGACTAGGAGGCTGAGAAATGACAGCAAGCTGTGGTGGATTGCAAAATATGGGGAAGTGGGGGAAGCTGCTTCCATTGGCAATGCTCGCAACCTTTTCCGTTTGATTGGAGGTACCGAGCCACGGTAGACTGGTGAGTGAGCTAATTAAGAAATCCGACGGCTCATTGAGTCACTCTCAGGGACGTCATCTGGAGCGCTGGGCGGGGCACTTTAGGGAGCAATTCAGTTAGCCCACCTGAACGGTGGACCTTCCAAATATACCTACCAGCGAAACGATGCAGGTGGATATCACTCCATCAGAAATAGAGATTATGCAGGAGATAGGTTACTTGAAAAGGTACAAAACCGCCGGACCGGATGGGTTGTCTCCATCTTTTTTCAAGGATGGAGATAAAGCTTTGGTTTCGGAGTTAACCAAACTCCTCTGTATTATTCGGAAAAGTGATCAGATTCCCAGAGAATGGTGTAAATCGGTGATTGTGCTGATTTATAGGAAAGTTGATAGGCCCTCTTGTGAAAACTACAGATGAATTAGGTTGGTAAATGTCGCATCCAAACTGCTCACTGGTCTTATTCTCCACCGATTATCTGGTGCCCGTAAAATGTGTGCGCATGAGAATCAAGCCGGTTTCAGACCCGGTCGAGGTTGAATCGACCACATGGATACTCTGATTGAGGGTGTGCCAGAGAAATTTATTTCTCTTTTCCAATGGTTGTATGCAAATAATCGGAGCCGAGTTCGTGATTGCGGCGATCCTTCCCCCGAGTTCTCCACGGAAAGTGTTGTTTGTCAGGGTTGCCCTCTCTCACCCATCCTCTTCAATTTTGTGGTTGAATTGATTCTTGAGATAGCCCTATTCTCGTGTGAGAATAGTGGCATCGATCTTTGCTGAGGCAGTAAGTTGTCTGACCTGGAATACGCGGACGATATTGTTCTTCTGAGTGAAGATCCAGGTAAGTTGCAAGCAATTTTAGATAGCCTAAACATCAATGTAGGTATGTATGGGATGCATTTTGCACCTTCAAAATGTAAAATGTTGCAGGACTGGGTTGAGTCAACACTAAACCTTGTGTTGGCCGGGGAAGCTCTAGGTGAAGTGGATAAGTTTTGTTACCTGGGTAGTTACATCTCATCAGGTGGACAGATATTGAATGAAGTGTCATCGCGTATACAGAAGGCGCGTTTGGTTTTTGTCAACCTCCATCATCTGTGGCGTCGGTGTGACATCGGACTGTCTGTTAAGGGTAGAGTGTACACTGCGGCTGTTCGTTCTGTTTTATACGGTTCAGAATCATGGCCATTGAGGGTAGAAGAAGACTGTCGGTGTTCGAGCACTGATGTCTTAGTAGCAATACCCGAGTATGATGGGAACACCATATCAGCGTTACTGGGTTTACGCGTAAGTTGTTGGAAATCAGAGGTCAGTCTCTGAATCAAGTACTTAGTCTAAACAGATTAAGGTGGTTGGGACTTGTGTTACGAATGCCCACCAATAGACTTCCTCAGCGTACGCTGTTCTCCGAGGCAGGTGGTGAATGGAAGGTAGGTCGAGGTGGTCAGTCCATGACATGGCAGAAAGGTATGAAAATGTTAATTAGTGGACTTGGCCGAGTAGGACGTGTTAGACTTCCGGGTTGGGGTTCACGCTACTCACCTACCAAATGGTTGGAGACATTAGGTGATATGTTTAGATGTCGTGGCCAGTGGCATATTTGTATTCGGGCTCTTTGTCTTCTCGATTTCCGCTTATTACTTTGATTTATTGATCTTTTTCACTTCGTGTTTCCAATCTTTTTGCCGTTTACTGGACGGATGCTAGATGTCAGCGAGCAAAACCAGAGCGCAGAAGTGCAAGGGTAATAATTAAAGAAACTAAAATTGAAACTGTGTCCAGATTTCTGGAGAAGTAGCTGTTCAGTGAGATGCGATTATTCCTCCCACTACTGGAGGAAACTCCTGTTTATATCTAGTGGAATTTTTTCGACCGGTAAACTGCTTCCGTTCCAAATTATTCACTGCAGTGTTCTCTCTAAAAGCGTTGTAGTTGTTTGTACGAAGCCAGATGTTGCCTGTGAACTGGTCGAATGAGTTCGGACTTGGTCTGGCATCTACTCCTTGACCCGCCAGGCGTCTTCATCTTTAGGAATCATCTTGCATAGCCCTTTCGATTGTGAGGGCACGCAAGCCGTCACAACACACTAAAATACAATCTCGTTCTGATAGGATTGCCATACCGGCAACGAACATTTATGCCAGACAGAGCGCTTGTGAATGTGGCGGAAAGGAAGTATCGCATGGTCTTGAAGGCCAACTGCGCTATCAGAAGCAACCGGAAACCATAACCCTGAAACTTGGAACGGAGAACCACAGAAGATTCTTACAAGTCAGGCATGGTTTCAGTGTTGCAGAGTGTAGGGAGATAAAGACAACTAAACCGATTTGCAGCAGCCGGAATATTTTGAAAAATCTGGTTTCAAGTATTATCGGTCCAGTGAAACTAAGTGTGAGTGAACTGATCGAGAGGCTAATGATTCGCTGATTCAGGCTCCAGGGAGTGCGCTTGAAACGTTGGTTGGAGCGTTTCCAGAAACAGTTGAGATAGCCTTCATCTACAACAGATGTGCTGAGTAGTAAAATGGACATAGTTCGAGGTGCGAAGGAGGCATCAGGTGGTGGTTCTTTGTGAAATAGGCCATCGTAGCCAAACTATTGCTACTGGACCGGATGAGTTGCCTCCAATTATTTTCAAAGGTGGAGGCCCGGATTTTTTTTAATTAAACTTGATAAAACTCCCGTTTGGTTTGTATGAAACAAGTTCCAAATTGTCGATCACACTGACTTAGGAAGATGACAGATCTCAACCGCCAGATAATCAGCTCGATTATCATCGCATCCAAGCACTCGCGGACAAGAGTCACGCGATTATCAAACTGGGCTTAGATCCGGACGAGGTAATGTGGATCACGTGTTCACTCTTCGGCAGGTTTCAGAAAATATGAACACCTTCCGTAAACTCTGCCGTTTTTCTTGATTTGAAGACGGTCTTCGACTTCGCTGATCACAGTTCTCTGGCGCCGCCTGTTTTTGCATGATGTACATAAATAGCCGAACACGAGAAAGAGCTTATGGTGAACTTTCACTCGAGTTCACCACTAGAATTTTGCGTTAGGGCTGACCCCTCTTTTATTTCCTGTTTAAATCTACAATTGGCATGATTCTGGAGACATTTTGTCACCCGCGGATATATATATATATATATATATATATATATATATATATATATATATATATATATATATATATATATATATATATATATATATATATATATATATATATATATATATATATATATATATATATATCCACCGGCCGTGAACAACTTTTGCGATATATTCCCGTGCTCCTAAGTTCATGCGTTGATTAGTCATAACTGAACCCTTTTTGTCTTTTACAGCCCGAAAATATTCTTCTTCGTCGGCCGCTCCCTGATTGCGATGTAGTTTTGTGTGATTTCGGGTTGGCCAAATTTTTAGACAATGGTTGTCTTGTCCGCGACCTTGTCGGGACTCCAGATTATGCAGGTGAGTTCAGTGTTTGTCCAGTTCCGTGTGAACGATGTCTCAGCTATTAGTTTAAATTTTCCTACGTGTTTACATCTTCAACAATGGTTTGCTCATTTGAACAACGTTCGTTTCTGTTACTGATTCTTATGGCAACTGATTCACGCCGCTCCCCTTCGTGAGCTGTTGGGTATCTGTTTATTCCTGTTACGTTTTTCGATATTCATCTTTTTTCTCACCACGTGCTAATACCCGCGTACTTCTTAATTCCATTATTTCGGTGGGAGAGACGTACCATAGGGCACCGAAAACCAGCTACACTATTAGGGATAGCCATAAGCCATGTCCCTGGGACTTGTGTGGTGATTAACCACATGAAGTCCCAATAATTCAGTTGTACTACCAAGCCAGATGAAGGCGGATTGCTGTCTACCACGAATGCGGATAGATTTTCCATAGGACAGACCTGTTCTTAAAAGTCACTCATATGAAAGTGATTATTGTGTACGCTATTGCTGGCAGCACATCGTACGTAGGAAATCCGTTTATTCGTACTTAATCAAGTAACGAAGTGAGTAAAGTGGATTATCTGTCGCAAGCGTAAGCAGTACGTGCAATCGCGTGCGGTCAAGAGGGGCCGTTCATTGGGCAACAAATCAACGAGCAAATATGACTCAGTGGTGAAACTTGATTGGTTAGAAAAGACGGCTCATCGTATGGGCGAATTCAAGGCGAAGTGCCTGCATGCGTGCATACATGTGTTATATTAGTCAGTATTGACTAACATAAATAGGTATACCGGCCTGGGTGGAACGCAGTCAGAAGTTTAATCAATAATAGGACCGCATAACAGTGATGAACGTTGTACGCAGGTCGGTGATACTGTCCTTGTAATTTTTATCACTGTAAGCTACTCTAATGAAAAACAAAACTACGAGAGATTGGCGTTGACGTATTCGACTACTTTTCTAGATGTCAGGTACGCTATTTACGAGCCCGTTGAATACCAGCTGACTGACGATCCTAATAGTGACCGCAAATGGTAACGGTTAGACGGAGGTACCCCTGTCAGGCACTTGCAAGATCACCAGGAGTGCTGATAGATCTCAGATTCGCTTTGAGGGAGGCAGTTTGTCTTCAAGTCGGAGTTTTTCGATTTGTCAGTTTTGCTACCTGCATCCGTCGCAGATAGATTGAACAGTGCTTAAACTGTATCTCGAGCCAGATCTGCAGACTGTCTTAGAGGTACGGAATCTAAGACTACCAACCAAGAGAGATTGATCCCATCCAATTTTATAAATGGGTGCCTAGCTCAACATCAAAGCATGAGGTTAAAAGCAAAACAAATAAGACTTCAACGAAAGGCGATATCGCCTTTATCTTTTTTATACGCAAGGACTGAATCATAACCTGATCACCTCAACACCTCCAGTAAAGTATAGCTGGTGCAAAAGTATTTCAGTGAAGTAGACGATGATCAGACGCGCTTTACATGCCTAAGTCACCGCATTGGTTTAGATCAATTGCTCCGATTATCTGATTACCCTCATCGAGCACCTGACGACGTATCTCCTTAGCTTTCTGTTGCGACCACAGAAGAAGCTTTTTTGGACAATTGTTGTCAAGTACAAATAGCTACCTAGAGTCGTTAGCACTGAGCGGTAAGGACAATCAATAGCACACTACGTCTTTCCTTTCAAAGCGAACCAAGCATCATCATAACGTCACCATAGTTGTTGCATGTTGACGAAGGCCAGTGTAATGTGTACCGTTCGTGGGATACTATCGTCGGTTGTAAATGATCCGCCGATGGTTAAGTGGTCGTAGACCACCAAGTCTAAGGTGCGAACTTCGGATCCAGCGATCACCATCTTTGGTTTTGGCCAGTTCTACTGTCAACTGACCTATCGGGGTCACATGTAATGCTTCAGTTTTAGTCCGCAAATCAATCCTTGTGAGTGGAGTTTACGTCCCTTGTATCTCATTCATATAGACGCGAACGATGAAAAACGCCCCTAATATCTAGGTTGTTTAACTACTTTTTGTTACGCAACACAAAGATCGATTGCCAGCACGAAGTCCTACCAGTCTCACGGAAAATGTTTTTGCATTTGAGTAGGATCAGACACAAAGTATTCACTGGGCAAAAACAGTCTTGGACTCTGCATCGAATGTCACTTGTCACTCACCAAGACCGCTTTATCCTTCTGTTCTAAATAGACATCTGTTTGCCGAGAGGCACTTGACCGCAACATTTGTTAGAATGGACAAAGTATCCCATTGTGTGTCGTATTGAGATGCAGCGAGAAGTGGGAATGCACAAATAGTTGCTTTTTTGCTAGGAAGAACCGAACAGATCTTTATGACCATATGCTGATAAGCTTTGGAAGGTAAACCTGCTCTTTCATTCCTCAGCATCCAGGTGATACTTTTCTCAGTCATTTTCGCACTCCCCTGGCGTGGTTTTTTTCATGTGCAGTGTTCCTAAGCAATTTATTTGTTGCACAATCGTATCATGGCTACCATGGCTGTGGCAACCACACTGGTATGAAAGAAACCTTTCGGGAATAGTTATCAACAGTTTTCTAATTTGGTCTCGTTTCTGGCGGATCGCCCATTCACCCTGGACATCTTCACTATCAGACGGGCGTTCGGAATTTGGTTGTTCGGTGGGTCATCATAATAACCATTCAGTACCGTTAACCCTTATTCCCTTAATATCAGACAATGGTGTTCGCGTTGTTCAGACTAATACCCATCTTTTTTTAGTCTTGTCAAACGTTGAATCTTTTTGTTCCCCTCACCCCAACCCCTGTCCCAATTTTATATCTATAGCCCCCGAAATTCTGGATTACAATCCGATTCATCTCAATACTGATATATGGTAAGGATAAAATTACCGATATGAGTGCACCATTATTACTAGTACTGATACTGTTTTTGTCGGGATCTCACGTTATGTCCATGTTGATTTCGTTTCTTTTTAATGCTTGTCAGCATTACCGTACGGAACCCTGTACAAAACTCAAGTCTATTCTACGGTGTGACTATGAACGATTATTGTTACATGCATCGGGCTATCGTCCGTCACTCCGGAAATTAATTTTTTCTAGCAGACGAAAATGGGTACGCATTTTCATGAATAACTTATCCAGAACCGGTGACAGACTTTCACATCTGAAGTATGAAACTGAACCCCTGCCACCACTGGTCGACCGGCGGTGATCGAGTGGTTTAGAGTATTTCAGTAGCATCTCGGAGGTCTTAGGTCCGAATCTCGCCACCACGGACCATTTGGTCGTAGACAGTAATTGACTGTCGTCCGACTCGTTACCACACCTGACCTATTGAGACCTTATATGATTCTCCACTCCAAGTTTCAGGCTCCGGTTGCCTGACGGTGCAGTGGGTCTTTGAGGATATGGGGTATACCACTTTCACCACATTCATGCTCAATCATGTAATAAAAACGAAAAGAAGCAGCGGTTCCAATCCGCTGTCACTTGCCATCGGAGTTATCGATGAAAGTATATATCGATTGCTACCTCGTAACATTGTCCTGCCGACAGAGAAACATGAGGAGAGAACAGTGCAAGGTGATCGGGATAACCTAATACTGAGTGTAGAGAAATGTGACGCCATTCAAAACAAATGTCAAAGATATGCAAAGGGATTTTCTCAGGAGTTGGAACAAACTTTCACAATAAATGCCACCTTGGACTATATCGGACAAGTTTTCCAACGAAGTAGGCCATGAACCTCAAGGTCTCTGGCCGCGAAGGATCAACGGGGGTAGTCGTCGATGTTAAGGTTTTGACCGACCTGTACCACATCGTAGCTTGGTCTTCAGACTGCTTCATCCAGCCAACTCCATATTCCGCGTGCAGAGCATGTCGTCGGAGTCTGTGTGGAGGCATACTTTGCGCATGTCGTGACCACCAAAGCCGGCAGAGTAATATTAATATATACTGAGCACGCGGCACCTCGGGTTCCAAAGGCGTAAGCTTGATGTTGCCGTCCAACTCTTGAGATACTCCTCCGAATGCAGTCGGTCAATATCGGCCGTTCGAACACGCCAAGTTTCGCAAACGTAAAGAAGCACACCCGTATAACCGGTTGCGCGTTACCTTTCATTCATGGGAACAACATTTATTGTCAGTTAACTCCATTAGTAGGTCCGTGTAATACGTTATATCAAGTCCTTCCGGTGTTCATTTTTCCTGGAAAATCAACACTACCCTCGTGTTTCTGTGGATCTACTTTAGTAGTGTGTGTTTCACTCGAATAGTATTTTACGGCCTTTTACCTTTTCGTACCCCGAAAATCCACTTGTCAACAGGCACGATTGGGAATAACTGAACGGTGTGCTTGCAATCGCACTTTATCTCAATTCCTATCTATACGAATGTGTCGAATAATCGGTTACGAAAACTACACACTACATAGTCGGTGGATGCCCGTATCGAAAACAGGAAAAAGTTCTTCCACGAGGAAAACCTAATAGTTCATGAACTCCAGCACATTGATCACTCAAAATCAAGTTAAAATGAAAGAGGGATCACGGTAGACGTTCCTTTTTCTTCGGTGCGAAAAGTTGTTGGCGCTACTTTTCACATTAGCGCAATGTCAATTACAGACTTCAGTACGCCCTTCTGGGGACTGGATTTTGCGATGAGGTTGATACGTTCCAGTCGTCTATCACGTTTAAAATTTATCACAGGTTTGCCTGTTTTACTACATCGCTTGTGTGTCTGTGTGTGTCTTCATGTTCTGTTGATGTGAGGTCATTGCTGTTCCGATAGACCCATGCGATAATTGACCTGTGGCTGACGGTTTTTCACCGACATTTGGCTATTGCCACACCTCACTGCAGCCGGCTGTTTTTTCTTTGAATTCCACTCTAATACATCTGCGTACTCATATAATTAGGGAGTCTGTTTGACGATTGTCAACGCCATGGTATGGTCGCTACTCCGTCATCTGGATTGGATACTGTTTGTGGCATTCCGCGCGTGCGCACGTGTGTGTGTGTGACTTTATTGTATCCCCTGCTATCATACGCACGCACTCATGCAACACAAGCACGGCCGATTATCAACACCATCCTTGGTGAATTAGCCTGAGGACGAATTCATCAGTCCGCACCTCGATTAATTGATTAAGCCTTCTGCTCCCCTCTCCGTTCAGCGTGGTGTTCGCTTTTAGATCCCGTGTGACGCACCTCCCCCTGCGACAGTCCGTTTTCCATTTCGGTTTATCGGCTGGTCTAATTCAACTTTTGTGATCACAGGCGAACCGTATGTTACAGACGGCATATGATATCTTTTGTAGTCTATTGTTTCCCGTATACTTCCGAAATGAACAGCTGTGCTTATTGTTTTGGATGTTAGTTAAGCGTATCACGAGATGCCCGATACTGTTTAGATGATCGAAATCAGCTGATACCTAGTTTTCACCACCATATATTTGCACCTACTCATTCTGGGTTTTATACGCTTCTTTCTGTAGCTCGTGGTCCATTTAAGAACTCTGGTAGGCATATTTAAAATGAAATCAATGTAGGAGCAATAGATGATTTAATCTGTTTATGAAATGATTCATTATGCAGAAAGTAAGAGAGGGAAAGAGAGAGTCAGTGCTCAACTTACTACTGGAAATCATGGATGCGCAAATTGTACAACTATCTCATTCTTGTTAGTAATCATCAGCACCGGTCGTGGCAGCTACAATGGTACAAGAATTAAAGATACTTGGCTCTCAGGTTGCACCGTCGAACGGGTATCTTAAACTGAAAACAAAGATTGGATTTTCGGCGTCTGTTCGTCCTTGTTCAGCGAATTGTCTCACTAACAGGATAAGCTCAACAAGCACATCTATGACTAAGCCTTCCGTCTCACTTCAGTGCAATCCGTCCCATAAATGTACATAGATATAGATGCACAAGCTAAAATGGGAGATAGCCGCTGAATTGCGTTCTGTTCGGGTTGCTCTGTGACAGAGAGACAGATCCAACGTGTTTGCTGCTCAGTAAACGTACGCAGATCGGCTTTGTTGATAACTCTAACCGGGAATGAGTCGGAGTGTTTTAACAGTGTGCTCAAAACTGAACTTCATTCAACACGCTAATGAATAACGAATGCTTCGCCATCCGTGGAGCTGGAGAATCGTGTTGTCTCGGGGACGTGTTTCTTGTTGTTCACCTGCGCACAATTCTGATTTATGACAGTAACTTCTTACCACGTGCGCTGAATTTTCAACTTGTTAGTCGGTTAACAGCTATCACCCATTTTTACTCTTTGCATCGGTCGTCTGGATGCCGTGCGGTAGAATGCGTGAGCGTGAGTCATTCGACTATCGGGGACGTGCGGTAGACGTTCACCCCCAGTGATTTTCCATTGACCGTCGCGTCTCTTTCTATTCAGTAGGATAGATAGCGAGACGCAACCGGCTGCTCGCACGTGATCTGGTGACCTGAACCATTGATCTGCTTATCAGGTTCGTGTTCCAATAATTAGTCAGAACTAGCCGACTCGTGAGTCATCTTTCGTGGAATCAGTCTGTGTCTGTTGTTATTTAGCCCAGTTTATTGAGACATCTCGTCCGACTGTGCTAGTGTTTGTAGGTTAATCGGTTTTACAAAACGTTTGCCCATCGGATTGCTTGATTTAACCGAACAGATTGGTAGTGCGTACGACGTTAGTGTTTTCTTCGTTTTTCGTCTAGCTAAGACGATGAAACGAAGAAAGAGCTTGGTCATCTGTTTGTTCGTTATGTGATATTTTCAGCGCCAAATACGGATTCTCTATCTCTTCCCCTCGGACACATACACACTCGCACTATGCTGTATTCGAACGCAACGTGTCTCGTGCCACATTAAAAAAAAATCAACGTTTTCCAAATTATGTCACACCATAATCTCAACATGGACGTGGGATCAGGAGTATTTGGTCATTGATTATCACGCCAGCGGATCATAGAAACTTCAGGCGTGACTGAATGAGTACTAAAATCAATACATCCAGACGCCAAGTCATTAACTGCCCTGACGCAAATTTGACCGCGGTTCACGAGAACCCGCGACAATATGAATTGAATTTGACCAAATCAATCCACGAGACTGAGCTGACGAAGGACGACGCCTTCTGACTGTGAGGAATATTTCACCAACTTGAAGTTTGTTTGCGCAGCATTCGATGCAATGGAAATGACCTTGCCAATAACTTTGAAGGAATGCTCTCTCTGTAACAGGCAAACATTGAGATGTTAAATGATTCTCCGAAACAGGTAAAATTACAAATTGAAATGAACATAAGTATGGTGAAAAATATTCGGAAAGCCGCTTCTTAAAGCAAGCTGCTACTTTCTCGCTTGGCTGCACCGCTGTGACTGACGGGGGAAAAACTGAGAAGGTTCGAAAATCGGACAGAGCGGAACAGCAGAGAACATTACATATCTTCTCCATCCTGAGTAACCCTTAGAGGTTCGTTCTTAGTTGATTCTATTTCACGTTTTCAGGCAATCAGTATTAAGTAGTATGCGCATAACACAACCGCTTGTCTATTGAAATTTCATTGATCACTATTGTACCTTAACCGAAGAAACCAGCGGTCTCATTTGTCTAAGGCCATGTTGTTTGTGAACTTCTGAAGAGAAATGGCGAATAGAATGTCCATCCGTTTGATTTTGTGCAAGTTGGTCGTTTTTGCTCTCACATCACATTTCCTCGTTGTTTTTCTCCACGTTAACGTGTTTGCTATCTTTAAATTAACCTGACCATAATGGGTTTATCCATGCAGTGCTGGAAAATAATCTAGCTACACTCCATAGACAACCGACTTTTATGTTCTTCACATTTCGGATATCACTTCAGCACTATAGATGGAACGAATTTGAAAATACCCTACAAACCCACGTGCATGCTCATTCGCTAACCGACACCCAACTGTCAGGTGATGTGTCTGTCAAGACCATTAAACGCCCAACGGAAGTCACGAGGTCTATCCAGGTCTCCGCTCGATCACGAGCCCCAGTTTCCAGTTGAGTAATCAGCAACTCAGCATTGAGGAGTGACGGCGATATATATATATATATATATATATATATATATATATATATATATATATATAACTTTAATCCGTGTGCTTTGTGATTTGATAACAATATCGCCTTCATAGATATGGAATTCTCTCTTATTCGGTCTCGTTCGTCCATGCCACCGAGGCTGGAATCACATGTTTGGGATGCACTGTTTCATCAAGACTCAAGGTTATCAGTCTAGATCGCCTGTCTTGGCCGCTGCTCCGACAAACGGGTGTATTAAGTCAACTACCTGTTATCCTTTATACCTCTTACCTAGTTTATCATTCAGGTTCAGTGAAAACGAAAATACACAACAGTTGGAGCAACTGTTCCTTAAATTGCTTCGGATTCTAGGAAAGCCTATTACTCTCATTTGGGATACAGGAAAGGTAAAAACATTCAACTGTTCCTTTTTTATGTTAGGCTGTCAAGGTACATTTATGCTAATTTTGACAGTGCTATGAATGTTTGGATATCATGATAAAGTAAGTAAAATCTCACCCGTTCAATTCTACACAAGAGAGAGACCATCGGTATTCTGATTTAGTCCCCCAGTTTTTAAATGGAAAATTTTCGCTGGATTCGCAGGAACTGGGCTCATTATAATCCTCTTTATAGTTTGATCACGTATGAAGGCAATTTTCCCTTGAGCGAAACCCACGGTTCGAATAATCCCACTTCAAATAGTCGAGATTTCGACCGTGACACCCTTTAGATCGGGTCTTGTTTGGTACGCACATGATGTAAGGACGAGTGCAGGATTTGTGCGTTGCTATTAGCAACCATGGCCGAAGGTCTGTTTGTTGTCGCTACTATTTGGGGAAATCATTCAGATCCGAACTGTTCTGTGGGGTTTAACATGTTTTTTATTTGAAAAATCACTCACCAAAGGCCATTCCTTTTGCTTTACTTTTCACAATTCCTGGCCTTTGTCGGTGTTGGTAAACTGGACAAAATGCTTTGTATTCTGTTTGACCAGACGATAGAATTTTGTTCGTAACGTTTCTAATGTGATTCGATCTACGATTCTGATAGGTCACATACGAATCTAACTGAAATGGATGCGAGGCACGTGATAGTTCACCTCAAGCACATGCAAACACAAGGGAGAACATAACGTGCGCGATACAACCAGCGACGTTTTATGTTATTTTTTGTTAAATAACCACTAGGGTTACATCTAGAATGGTCGTTGCAACCTTATCCTCATTCTGCCAACTAAGTTTCGCTAATCACCCAAATTCTTGTTCTTCATCAGTGATGCTTAAACACGCATGACCTGGAGAAAAAAACGGCGCAGCAATAATTTCGGCGTTAGCGATTTCAGTACCAGTTTGAACGCTTTCTGCTCCCAGAAATTTCCAAATTCGTCTTACCGATGCGTTTTCTAGTTTACCTTGATGTCTTGTCACCTGGCTGACGGAGACGCTCCCTCTATTGAAGCCTTACTTCCTGTGTCAACCTGTTGACTCGTACGTTGTGCCCTTGTCACGGAACCTAAAGTTGAGCAGAAAGGTTAAGCTTTAACGTGGCATTGTTCGGTCGAATTCTTGACGTCAAAGTTTGCTTCTGTTGGTCTCGCACATCTGCATAGTCAGGGACTTCGAGATCCACAGCACGCGTGGTTGGAGACAAGGCTGAGTTGTATTCCGTGTCAAATGTTGTAATAATTGTATTCTGAGCTCCCCTCATTTTGTCTCATGGTATATGGTTTATTTGGTACCGCATCTGTGTACGTTTCGTTAGATCATCAGGAGATTGAATATGATATGAGATTGATACCTCGTTTAGTTCACCATTACACCGAGCCCCAGGTTCACAGTTGCCCATCCTCCGCTGCAGCTACTCGTTCGATCGTCTGCTGTATGTGTGCATTTTCTCTTCACCACAAAAAGCACACACATAAATATGAAATAGAAGATCCTATGCGACTTACTTTTTATTTCCACATTTAAATTTGATCCACTTTATCTACTTCTGCTAGGAGTGTGGGTGCTGTCACGTATTATCTTCTAACTGGTGTCAGCCCGTTTTGGGCCCCAACCAAAGAACAAACTTTCGAGAACGTCTGTCTTCAACGCATTTCCTATCCCGAAGATCTGTTTGGCGAAGTCCCTCGAGAAGCGGTCGAATTTATTCGAAAGTTGTTGGTGAAGAATCCGCGGTGAGTAATGATGCAGTACGAGGTGTACAAACATCCAACGAAACCTGTTAGACGGATTCAGGTTGTCAAATAGAGTTGCATATTCCATTTCATGTGTCCCCCTGCCGTTTACTTCGTTTTTCTAGCTATCTGATTGCATGGAATCCCGTTTATTTTGTGAACATCGTTTGTGAGTTGTTATCAACATGTCCGTATAGAAATAGAGATAATGAAGTGGCTTGTTTAAGATGGGAATTGGGAACCTCGGTAGATGAGTAGAAATAATCGGGACGTTGTCACGTCCATGTCACTAAACGTCCTAGACCCCAAAGTAAAACCATCTCCTAAACTAATGCCGTCAACAGGGTAGACTTGATAATCTGTTCACTGGTTTTGTAAGATTGGCATCATGCATGTCCTGTGGACGGTGTGCTGTACGCATACATGCACACATACACTGTCGTCCGGCTCGTTACTACACCTGACTTATTGGCACCTTATGCAGTTCTCTTCTCTCTTTTTTGCACCGCTGAAATATAAAATGCTGCTGCAGGACTAGAGTGGTTTCACGCCAATCCTTGTGTTAGCGGACAAAGCTCTAGCTGAAGTGGATGAGTTTTGTTACCTGGGCAGTTACATCTCACCAGGTGGACTGATATCGGATGAAGTGTCATCGCGTATACAGAAGGCGCATTTGGTTTTTGTCAACCTCCATCATCTGTGGCGTCGGTGTGACATCGGACTGTCTGTTAAGGGTAGAGTGTACACTACGGTGGTTAGATCTGTTCTTTTATACGGCTGAGAAACATGGTTATGAGTAGAAGATAGACGAAGACTGTCAGTGTTCAAGCATCGATGTCTCCGTAGCATTACCCGAATGTGGTGGGAACACCGTATCAGCAACGCTGGGATTAGACGTAGGCTGTTAGGAATCAAGGGTCAGTCTGTGGACCAAGTACTGAATCTAAGCAGGTTAAGGTGGTTAGGGCATGTGTTACGCATGCCCATCGGTAGACTTCCTCTGCGTGCGCTGTTCTCCAAGGTGGGTATTGGTTGGAACGTGGCCCGAGGTGGTTGGTTCGTGATACGGCAAAAAGGTATGAAAACCTTGACCAGTGGACTTGGCCACGTAGAACGTGTTAGACTTCCAGGTTGGGGTTCACGCTACTCACCTACCAAATAGTTGGAGACATTAAGTGATATGTCTAGGTGTCGTGGTCAGTGGCGTACTTTCCTTCGAACTCTTTCTTTGTCCTTTTGACTTCCGCTTATTACTTTGGTTTTTTGATCTTTTACACTTCGTGTTTCCAATCTTTTTGCCGTTTACTAGACGATTCTGGAAAGTAGGGACCAAACCAGAGTACATAATTGCGAGGTTAATGGTTGAGTATTCTATCTAATCTGGTCCTCTTCTCCAAATCTTAGGGTCTAGTTACCGGCTGTCCTTAATAGTGCAATGGGGCTTTGAGTTTATGGGGTATCTCTTTCCAGTGCGTTCATGCTCAAGCATGCAGCTTAAAGCAAGTATCAGAAATGAAGCATCAATGCTGTATGTAAACAATGCCAGCGTGATTCCTGAGGTGTGCTCTCGACGTTCGCGTACATATTGTGATGGTTGTGACAGACACGTCTATAAACGCCCTGATTCGGTGATCAAGCAACACGCCTTCGCCCCTCCAGAATCAAGAGAAATGTTAGACTCAAAGTAGCGGGTCGATAATTTGGAAAGCAGACAGTACGCCAACACTTGTCCAGAATGGAGGATAAGATCGGGGAGGCGAAGCTGGGTAATGGACCAGTCAACGACCAGCAGTTGCCTGGACCGACCGAAGCCGAATCAGCCAATCGGGTTGCAACCGTACCAGGTAGTCAGAAGAGTCACCCTTCAGTAACAGTTGAGCTGATAGTTTTGCATTCAAGGATTTCGTTATGAGCACCACGCGTCTCACATAAATGATATATCCTGTACCATTAAACTGAGATGGTTCGAGGACAGAAAAGTCTTCTCACTAGAGTCAGTGGGACGGAACAGAACACACGCTACATCAGGTAAAATGTTTAGAATCATGACAAGTATTAAGTAATTGCATAAGTTTAGTTAGTTCGTGTGTATGGATGATTGTTTATATCTATGGCTAAGGGTGAAGGTCATACTCTTTCGCACACACGGGCGGTGGGTTTGGTGTAAGCAGTCGATAATGCCTCCGATATCCCTCATCAGTATTTGTCATGGTGGTTAGCCAAAACTTGGTACTCTTTTTGCCGAGGCAACTGGTGACCGAGGCCGGCCTATATGATGCAGTGGAAATTTGTGGGTTAGGTGAAGTCATCGATTCAAGTATGTACTTTAGGATGCATCCGGTATTTGCGGTTCACAATGCTCGACCGTTTCGACCAATGGTTGCTTCCTTGCAGCTGCAGGTGTATGAGGCACTCACTTGGGAACCGATATCATCAAAAATCGTAGTGGCGCATCTCGAAGATCAACCAGTCAATCTTACCGTAGTTACGCGCTACGCTTCAATCCTACCATCCAATGCTAGAATGAAGGACGAATTCTACGACAGTCTTCAGATGGAGGTGAATCGCATTCCCAAAATCCATTGACTAGGAAGCCACTTCGGTTGTGTTTGTGGCGTTGTATCCGGCGGATTCTCGAAGATTTACCATAAAGGTACTAATCTGGATAAATGCAATACATCCACATTGTTAGAAGTAATCAACGTAGATATTGCCTCTGATTTATGTAGATCTTGTGACAGGAAATAAAGTCGATGAGTGATATAGAAAACGAAAACGCTGCCGCTTACTACGCTTCGTTTTATGACGCTACCGAGTTGTGCATTGGTATGGATCTATGCCAACGAGGTAAGCGTACATAAATCGGTCGATCGTCTCGTTATTCTCGTGACCGTCAACATCACACCAATTGGCTCATTTCCTATTAGGTGCACGTAGAGTTTCTGTATTGCTTGTATGTAAGCGTAAGAATACAAGTGAATCAGTACTCGAGCGCTCAAGGTGTTTCGTTCCGTCTCACTAGCTCTAGTGAGAACTCGAATCGGCCTCAGAACCATGCCAGCCTTATTAGTGAAAAACAAATATACGGGTTGTCGTCACATTCGCCCACTCGTTGCACACAACGCATTGGTCCGCCTATTGTGGCCGACCACGCCTTGAGGCTTGAATGCCGCTGGCAGGATTCGTCTCGTCTATTGATTCACACCATCGATCGGCTGTCCTTCCGCTCGTGATTTCGTGGGCTCGGTGGGGGCTGGTGCTGACGCACTGTGTGCCAGTAAGATTAAACTGTCCATCGAACGATGTGTCGGACCGTACCCTCACACAAAGACGTTGAGTTTAAATCAACTGGCCTGCAAAATAACCCCGATTTTGCGCTAACCTTCGATTTTGATTAGCTCACTCTCACTCAGAGTTCACCAGAAATAATAAGTAAATTCTTACAAAACTTCTGCTTAGCATGGTGTCCTAGTGATTTGCCGCCCTGCTAAGTGCTCTTGTTCAAACCCCATTGTTTCCAAAGTTACTGCACAGCAGTGCTCCTACTGCCTTCGCATTGGTGCAGTACAGTTCATTTGGTCCTGGACCCAATAAGCATACATCTTGCCTTTCATTGAATCCTCACAGGAATCAATGTAACGACTTTTCTATCTTAGAATGCCGTTTTTTGAGTGCATTTATGCGTCTACGCGAATCGCAGTATCTTGGGAAGATGGCATCTTAGCGTCATTTTTTGGTGGTTATTAGGTACTCTGATATTTCAGCGTTTGGTGATCAGCATCATGTTTGAAGTAATCAGTATCCAGTTTTATAGCATCTATAACGAGAGTCCGGGGTTGAGTAAACACTGCGACAGTTTATCGCGTTCTTTTATTGTATTTTTTCACTGCATGCGCATAAATGCAGCTGAAGAGGTGTAGACCCCATAACCACTGCACTATTAGGAATAACCGGCCACCAGACCCTGCAGCTTGGAGTAGAAAACCACACAAGGTCCCAGTAGGTCAGATGTGGTGGTAGACAATAATCTATTGTCGTCCGACCCGTTACCACAGCTGACCTGTTGGGGCCTTATGTGGTTCTCCGCCCCAAATATCAGTCTGGTTGCTGGTTATCTCCAATAGTGCAATGAGCCTCCGTGTCCAAGTATGATTCGTCCAGGAAACTCCAGCATGTTTTCTGTAAAGGGCCTTACCAATTTTCCCTCCCTTAATTTAAGACCGACAAAAAACGCCACGAGTTATTGCGGCTCTGAAGACAGCAGTGGTTCAGGAGACGGGCACAAATGGATAACACCTCTTAAGTCTGCGTGTTCGCTTCACTTCGCTGCCTTCGACGTCCGTACTCTGTTAGATGGGACAACGGATTACCCTAACTGCAATTATCGACACTTCTAAAATAGATATATAGTGTATTTCCGAAACGCCGCAAAGTGTAAAATACCAAAAAAATCACCAGCGTTCCCTCGGAAAACATTTCGTATCCTTCCTTTCTTCATCCCTTACGTTCCAATTCGAACTGGGTACCGGAATCCACAGTGAGTTCTGACAGAAAACTTGTAGCTCCCGTAAGGGCAATGACTTGGAGACAGCGGGGAATAGAGTGATAATTCTCAGACCTGAACATTTTCTTCACTTAGCTGCTTTCAACGTCTGCACTTTTCCAAGCGGGGCAACTGGCTGCCCTAGTTAGAACTCTTAAAACCCTTAAAATAGATGTGTTTTGTGTACCCGGAACGCGCATACGAGACCCAACCTCAGTGGTAAAACTTCGTTCCCCATACACAAACTCGGCTTCTCGTTTCACTCACCACGTGTCAGGCTATTCGGTATCTAGTGCTCGTGGTCAGGCTGGTGTTGGCATCGCTCTGAACGTTAAAGCTGAGCGTACACTGCTCGACTGGATCTCAGTCAGCAATCATTTGTGCGCGGTACGATTGAACGGCTCTGTGCATGTCAACAGCACTAGACTGAAGCGTCGATGCCTGTTTGTCATTTCTGCGTGTGCCCCAAATGACTGTAGCTCTTCCGAGGCTAAAGACAAATTCTACCAGGATTTGTTTCAACTGCTCTGCAGCGTTCGCTCCACGGAAATCATGGTTGTTGCTGGTGATCTTAATGCTCAAGTCGGAAGCCTAAACGAGACGGAGAGAAATATGAGAGGCCGACTTGGCATTCCAGCTGATCGATCCGACAAGGGTGACCGATTCATCAAACTATGTATTGACCATGGACTATTCCCAACGAGTACAAATTTCTCGCACAAAAAGCGACACCGGCTCACCTGGCGTCCCCCTGCGCCTTCGCAGCATTGGACTCAGATCGACCATATTGCTGTCGGTTACCGCTGTTGCGGATCAACTGAAGATTGTCGATCATTTTGGTCCATGTCTGTAGACACACTGATCACGCTCTTGTCCACGCGCGCTTCAACCCACGTCTCGTCGGTGGCCGAAGCAACGCCAAAGCCAACCTCCCCTCAGCTGTTACTAGACGATACCCATGGATTTGCTTTCCGGACGGAATTATCCACCAGGTTATCGATGTAGTCAGATGCTCAGGATCCAGAAGAGCGATGAACAGCCCTTCGCCAGGCTGCTGATGCTGCCTAAGGTTCAACAACCAGACACGCAGGAATGATGAATATGTGCGTCCTCAGTTGCACTGTTAGATGTTCGTAGATCGATTCCTCCGGACTCCAGATACCATGATACATGGAGATGCCTTAAACTCCAACTGATTCGTAGAGTGAGAAACGACTATGAACAATGGTGGGTTGCGAAGTGTAGGGAGACGGAAAAAGCTGCGGTAATTCTCAACAGCCGCAATATTTTCCGTCAGGTTGGACAAACCGGTTCACGTAAATCGGGCGTTCGTGAATTGACCCAAGAGGCGAACGGCTCACTGATTCAAACTCAGGAGCGTCGTCTAACTCGCTGGGTGGATCATTTCGAGAAGCGGTTTAATTGGCCTTTATCCACGACAGGGTTGCTCACTAGCACAGTGGTTACAGCTCTAGTTGTAGACAACAGTCCTCCGTCAGATGTAGAGCTTCTCCGTACGATACGCTATCTTAAACGACATAAAGTTGTAGGACCGGATGGGCTACCTCCGTCTATTTTCAAAGCTAGCCGCTGACGAAACTTCTCGGTTTGATATGGGAGAAGGAAGAAGTTCCAAAGAGTTGGTGTGAATCAGTGATCGTACAGATTTGTAAGAAAGGTGGCAGGTCCTCCCGTGGAAACCACAGGGGAATCAACCCGGTTAGTATCACATCCAAATTGCTTGTTGGTATTATTCTCCACCGCTTATCTAACGCTCTCGAACGGTGCTCGCGTGAGAATCAAGCTGATTTTAAACATGGTCTAGACTGTATTGATCAAATTTTCACTGTTGGACAAATTTCGCACAGTGGCATACCTTCCGTAGGCCCACTATCTCCGTTTTTTCTTGATCTCAAAGCACCCTTCGACTCAGTCGACCGCACAGTTCCCTGGTGCAGCCTTTTGCTGAAAGATGCACCAGAGAAATTCGTTTCCATAACAAAGTGTCCTTACACTAATAGCCGAAACCAATTTCGGGCTTACGGCGATCTTTCGTCCGAGTTCACCACCAAAAATGGTGTATGTCAGGGTTTCCCCCTCTCTTTTCTCTAACTTTTTAATGGATATGGTTCTAGAGACCGCACTTTTGTCAGGTGAGGATAGTGGTATTGGACTTTTACGGGTGGAAAAGTGTCGGACCTTGAATACGCGAATCGCACAGTTCTTCTGAGGGAAGAACCAAGTAAGTTGCAAGCTTATCTAGACAGCTTCACAGATTACGTAGCAATGTTCGGTATGCGTTTTGCCCCTTCAAAGTGCAAGATGCTTTTTCAGGACTGGGTTGGTCCAACGCCAAACCTTTCAGTGTCTGGGGAAACTATAAACGTTGTAGACAAGTTCTGTTCTGGGGAGCTGCATCTCACCCGGGGGATCGGATATCGGATGATGTGTCTCTGCGTATGCAGAGGGCTCGTTTGGTATTTGCTAACCTGAGTCATTTTCGGCGTCGACATGACATCCGTTCATCCATCAAGGATCGAGTCTACGCTGCAGCAGTGAGGCCCGTACTTCTGTACGGTTCGGAGACGTGGACACTACACATGGAGGGCATACGAAGATTGGCGGTATTTGAACACCGATGTCTTCGTAGTATTGCTCGAATCTAATGGGTACACCGTGTAAGCTGTGCTGAGGTTCGACGGAGAGCCTTAGGTTCAAGAATCACATCGTTAGATGAAATGCCTAAGCTCATCGGGCTAAGATGATTGGAACATGTGTTACGCACGTCCCCTAACAGGATTCCTCGGCGTGTTGTTTGCTCAGGCGCGTATCAATTGGAAGATGAGTAAGAGTGGTCAGTCCATGACATGAAAAAAGGTATGGAAAGCCTAACTAGTGGACTTGCCCATGTAGGGCATATTTAAATTTCTGGGTGGGGTCCAAGAGACCTTCCCACTCATTGGTTAGATACGTTGGGAAATATGGTTAGATGACGCGATCAGTGGCGCTCTTGTATCCACAAGGTTTCTACATCTATTTGATATCAATTTTTGTAGTTTCCTCCTACTTCTCATGTTCTTGTCCTTTTTTCATTATTTTTTTTTACTGAGGTTGCCTCTTGGAGATAAGCAACCAAGGCCACTGCACCCAGTGCTTGGGTAATAATTGTTTTAACTGAACTGCACTGAACTAAAGAGGAATGTGCTTGTTATAGCAGGTGGCTGGAACACCCGGACAGGCGCGCAAGATGTCTGGACACACCACATTCTCGGGAAGTTCGGCCTGGGTCAGCGCTGTGAAAACAGCGATAGGTGAATCCGATTTCAACCGATTGTGTATAACCAACACACTCCAGAAGACAGCTTCTCACAATGTATTCCAATGACGATAAAACAACTCACCAAACTGACTACGTGGTAATCCGGTCGCAATGGATCTCTTCAATAAAAGACTGCAGATCGTAACGCTACGCTTAGGCACACAACAGAGGAGGATCAGATCACTTGCTGGTACGCGCGAAGCTTCGCCTTTGCCTAACGACCTGAATAAGGACAACTCCAAAGCGCCTCAATTTGTAACTGATAAAGTCCCGGGAGAAAATGGAGGCTCTAACGAAAGAGATTGAAGTGCAATTGTCAGCAAATGCATCCACCTCATACCACACGACAGTCTTGGTCGACCTGCTGTTTGCTAAGCTGAAAGTAAGCAGTACATCAGGGCCCAATAGCCGAATTAGGATTCACGAAGTACCGCTAGGGAAGACTGGGTATCTGAGGACACTGTTCGTTTCTCCGCTTTGGCTAGAGATGCCCGTTTACCTGGTTGTCCTGAAAATCAAACCCTCAGACGCGAGGCAATCTGCTCCGAAAAGATCGACGTAATTAGTGGCACGAAGTCGCAAATACGATGGAAACTGCAGCCAGTGCTTGTCATTTCGCAAACCCCTTTCACCTTATACGATCGGCATCGGGTAAAAGACAGTCCATTCAACCTATCTTGCGCGATTCCGCAGGTGTTACCCACCTCTGATGCAGATAGTGGAATAGCTAGATGGATAGAACATCTGAACCAGCTCCTCAGCCGCCCATTAGACAGACCGATAGATATCGATTCAACTTCAGCTCCGCCATATAACATCAACTACAATCCTCCGTCATTAGATGAGACAGCAAATGCGATTGACCGCTTAAAATCTGGCGAGTCACCCGGTGAAGACGGAATCCCTGCGGAAATCTACAAGACGTGTCTTCCACTTCGTACCTTATTCTACTTGATTCGGGAAACTGAAAAACGCCCATCCGATTGGAACACCTTGGTCCTGCTTCTTTTTCCCAAAAACGTGACAAAACGGTGTGCAGAAACTACCGTGGTATCAGTCTGCTAAACGTGGTTTCAAAAGCGTTTGCCCAACTGGTGCTGAATCGCTTCGCTAAATCTGGGCATGCACGTACTCGGCCCAATCAGGGTGGCTTCCGTCCAGGCATTGGATGCATCGACCAAGTATTCATCCTACGGAGGATTCTGGAACACAGGCACAAATTCCAACGCCGTACCGCCGCATGCTTCATAGATCTTCGCACTGCCTTTGACTCAGTAGATCGCGAATCATTGTGGAAGATACTGCTTGCAGATGGCGTCCCATTCAAACTTGTCAGTCTGATAAAGTCGTATTAGGCTGAAACAAAAGCACGTGTTCGAGTTTACTGTTTTAACATCACGACGAGACTGCAGCTTGACGTGGTGTGATGGCTTGCGCGCCTCTATGACCAAAAGAGCTATACAGGATGGCTTCTTTAAACCGGAGATGCAATCATACCTGACAGGTCAATGGGTAGAGGTCAGACAAAGTCCAGTCTCCTGGTCCTCCAGGTTGGGGGTCGATTTGAGCTGGCAACTCAGTCGGAAAAACCAGTGGAAGAATAATTGATCCAAGCAAGTGGGCTTCCACTAAGCCATCCCGCTGCCTTGCGGATAGGTTCTTGTTAGAACTAAAGGCTTTGGACGAGGACCCTAATCGTTCTCCTGCTTTGTGGCTGGACACCCTAGCAGTACCCGTCCAACATCACCCATGAACCGCACGAATACAAAGAATTCCATACTGCATCGGTCGTCGCGCAGGCTAATCAGGACCGCGCTGCCCATTGCATCGAGCGGGGTGGGTAGTGATAAGTGTGCTACTGCTCAGAGTTCCCTCTCTGTTATTCAACCTTTGTCTTCTGTCCCTAACCATCCCTCTTTGCCCCATCTATCCACCCATAATGTTCCCACTGATAACACGGTCGATTCTCGCAACGATTCACTGTCAAATAGTATCGGGAATAATCCCCTGCCTGGTAACTCACATGTTCTCAAGCCTTGTCAGCCTCTGAATCTCGGCTCCTTCAACGTGCGTACACTCATGCAAGCCGGTCAGCAGGCGTGCCTAGCCCTCACAATAAATTCTCTGAAGATTGATGTTTGCTGCTTAAGTGAAACGCGTATCCAGGATTCGAGCAGTGTAATTCAACTAACTGCTCCTGGTATCTCATCGAGGTATATTCTGCGCATTTCAGGAGACGAAGCAGCTAGAGCTGTGGGTCAACGTGGTGTAGAAATTGTCTTGGCTGACAAGGCTGAGGCTGCCCTTTTATACTGTATTTCTGTTAACAGTCGTTTATGTGCTGCGAGACTCCGGGGATCAGTTGGCGTTCGAAAGGATAGTTGTGTTAAACGCAATTTGTTTGTGATCTCGGCGTACGCCCCAACGGACTGCAGCTCAGACTTGCAGAAAGATGAGTTCTATGATGCCCTCGCCACTCTCGTTCGCAGCAGTAAAGGTTCCGACATTGTAGTGCTAGCTGGTGACTTCAATACACAAGTTGGCAAACTTAGTGTGTCAGAAGCCTGTTTAGGTGGGCGTTGTGCTTTACCTGTTGAGCATACAGATAACGGGGATAGACTTCTCCAATTTTGTGCAGACAACCGATTGTTCTTGTCTAGCACCAGTTTCCGACAGAGCTCGCGTCGCACAGCGACATGGCGCTCTAGCTCTACAGGTACTTTGAGTCAAATTGACCATATTGCCGTAAGCTACCGGTGGCGCAGTTCTGTTCAGAACTGTAGATCTTACTGGTCCACGTACGTAGAGTCGGACCATGCATTAGTTTTGATGCGATTATCTCTCCAGCTCCATTGTTATCGTTGCAAACCGCAAACCGCAAACTGGATTACCCGTGCAACGTTTGTGTGATCCAGAAGTTTGCACCCGTTATGAACAGAAGTTAGCACATGAGCTAGGATCCACGGAGAACAGTAATGTAGATGAGCATTGGTCTCATATCAAACAAGCGATGCACGTGGCAGCAGGTTTCGCCTGTGGTCCTCGATCCGTTGTCCATCAAAGACACTGGATCTCGCAAGAGTCGCTGAGTATAATGGAGCAAAAGCGTCAGCTTTCGAATCGTAAGGAGATGAGTAAGATGCGGAGAAAGCTGCAAAGGCAAGTTACGCGAAGCCTTAAGAAGGATCGCGAAAATTAGTGGGTCAAGGTAACCGAAGAAATGGAAATAGCAGCTCCTTCAGGTAACAGTCAAACACTGTTCAAACTTATTCGTGACACCGGTGGACGGCGAACTCAGGTCAGTGAAACGATTTGCGATAGGAATGGAGAACCCATCCATAGCAAACAGCAAAGGCTTGACCGATGGGCCGAATACTTCAAGGAACAGTTAAGCTGGCCGCACGCTAGTGTAGTTACTCCTGTATCAACAACTGCTACTCCTTGGGTGGTATCACTTGAGCCCCCATCAGAAGTAGAAGTAGAGTCGTGTATTCGATTACTAAGGCGGGGGAAAGCGGCAGGTCCCGACGAACTTCCTCCAGTTCTTTTCAAACTGGGTGGTAAGGCGTTGATAAAATCACTAACCGCCTTGCTCCGTGACATTTGGAACGAGGAGCGTATTCCGTTAATATGGGGTGAGTCGTTGATTGTTCCCATCTTCAAGAAGGGAATACGCAATGACTGTAGTAACCATCGTGGGATTAACTTAATTCCGATAATCATCAAAGTATTAGCCTCAATTCTACTGCACCGTCTTACACCGGCTCGCGAGAGGAATGTCCGCGAACAGCAGGCTGGATTCCGCCCAGGTCGAGGATGTATCGACCAGATTTTTACTCTTCGCCGACTACTTGAAACGCGTCGCACGCATCGCCGACCAACAATAATGATTTTCTTAGACTTAAAAGGCGCTTTCGATTCAGTTGATCGAACATCGCTTTTCAGTACTCTCCATCGAAAAGGTATGCCCCATAAGTTCGTGAACCTAATGAGATCATTGTATTCTCATACTTCTGGCCGCGTTAGAGTTTACGGTGAACTATCAGGTCGGTTCGAAACGACCAGTGGTGTTCGGCAGGGATGCCCTTTGTCTCCATTCCTTTTTAACTTCGTCATGGACGAAATAATGGAGAGTGGGCTGCAAAATCTTCAGGATGTAGGGGTCGAACTAGAAGATAGTGAAAAGCTATGAGACCTAGATTACGCGGACGACATTGTCTGCTTGTTCGAATCCACGGAACATGCTCAACGTGCACTAGATAGACTCTCAAGAGCTGTAGCTCCATTCGGCATGCTTTTTGCACCCTCAAAGTGCAAGGTGATAATACAAGACTGGACGTCAACAATTCCGAGCTTGATGCTCGATGGGGAGGTGCTGTCAGTTGTCGACCACTTCACCTACCTCGGCAGCAGTGTGACGACGGATGGGAGCACAGTAGTAGAGGTGAACGCGCGGATATCCAAGGCTCGAGCGGCGTACGCTGGACTGAAGCACTTGTGGCGCCGACCTGATATTTCACTGAAGTTTAAAGGTCGTGTATACTGTGCCGCAGGGCGTTTAGTTTCGCTGTATGGTTGCGAGACTTGGAGTCTGTGTGCTGAAGATATTCGTCGTGTTGAGGTTTTCGACCATCGATGTTTACGTAGTATCGCTAGGATTGGGTGGAATAGCCGAGTAAGCAACGATGAGGTTAGAAAGCGAGTCTTGGGTACTAATTCAGAGAACGTGTTGTCGCAGCGTACCCAACTTAGTAGACTTCGTTGGTTGGGACACGTGTTACGTATGGCAAACACACGTCTACCGTACTGTGTCCTATTCTCCGTTCATCCTAGGGAGTGGAAGAGACCACGTGGAGGTCAGCAGATGACGTGGCAGCGAGGAATGAGAAAATGTACAACAGACTTAGGAAAAGTAGGTGCTTCACGTCTTCGTAGTTGGGGTCCAAAAGATCCGTCTACCAGTTGGCTGGAGACACTGAAGGATATGGCTGCGAACCGCGAACAGTGGAGATCGTGTTGCCACTTTCTATCGAATCAAAATGTCTGATCGGTGTACGTTTGTACAGTTAGACTGTGTATTCCGTGTGTTGGCTACTAGGGCATTCTTTCCTTTTCCCACCCATGTAGGTCCACTCCCTGTCCATCTTATATATTCAAACTTTCTAATTCAGCGTGCAACATGATGAGAAAGGCAGTGGTTAGTGGGGCTTGCCCTACTGTTTAACGCTGTACGATGATGATGATGATGACTGAAGTATGACAAGAGTGCCCGTTATCTCCAGTGCTATTCAACTTTGCTGAGGATTGGGTAATGCAACGCGCAGTAGACGATTATCAGGGTGTCCAATTTTTTTCAGGTTGCGGTGTCACGGACCTTTGATTTGCAGACTACGTAATAGTGCTCGAAGAGGACCTGACCACCTTGCAAGTGTCCCTTGATCGGGTAAATAAATATGCTTCGGAGATAGGCCTTGAGACCAGTACCAGCAAAACCAAGATGTTCGTAATACTCATTGGCCATGCAACTCGAGCCCTACAACTGAAATGGCAAGTTAACAGAAGTTGTCCCGGATCTTAAGTATCTGGGCTCTACCGTCCTCCCAAACGGACAAACCGTAGACGATGTCAAATGGCTTATTGACGCGACCCGATTGACGTTTCTATAGCTCCGAAACACCCTCTGGCGACGGAACGAGGTTAGTCTTAAGACCAAGCTCAGGGTGTTTAATGCCGCAGTCCGACCAGTCTTACTAAATAATTGCAAAACGTGCCCATTACTGATAGCAGGCGATTAGAAATTTTTGATCACTGGTGCCTCCAATCTGTTTTAAAAGTAAGTCAAAGTGACAGAATCTCGAATGGAAACATTTGAAATCGCTGCCGCATCGTCCATCTTTCAACTAGCATACAACACTGTCGAGTGCAGTGATTTGATCACGCACTGAGCAAACGTGACCACGCCCCAATCAACATTGTCCTGGCACCATCTCCATGCCCAGACTGGCATCGCCGACGAGCAGGACAATTAAAAAGCTGGCTTAATATCCTTTTCGTATAGTGTACATCACTAACCAGTGGAAATCGAGCTGCTTAGACCCTGCAAGGACCTGGCTGCCAACTGTCTAGCATGGACGGCCATGATCAAAGACATTCATGAAGTCGACTTATCTCTTCAAGGAGCCAGCCGCAGTAAAGTACAGTAAGTCGCAGAAGGAAACGTAGCTTCAATCGGGAGTGGCCTCGACAGAGTATAGCTGGGTCAGGTGAACGAGTACAAGCGTTTTTCTTGTGGGAAATGGACCACTGAAAAGACCGATTCGATTTCCTAATTATTAGAACATCGAGGAAGGTTAGCGGGCCTTTCACTTCCAGCTCGCAAGCCACTTTCAAGTTCGGATGTAGTTCGTTGAGTTTATCTAGTTAATCTCAGGTTTCTTTTGGTTGGCCTACCCTGATGAATGCCGTCTACGTATCTTCTGTATGGAACTGTCTTTTCGGTCTTGCCGATTTGACTGCCCTTGCTACTGCATGAATCGGCCCAAAAGCCTTTCCTTGAAACTGAAATCTGACGTTATCTGTGCACAGTCGGATGAGCGACCTTCAATACTCCTTTGGTACAACAAGGTTTGTGTTTACTGTTTGCAGTATTCACGTATAAAGCGCGCAGTTCCGCGCAGGGAATCTAAATATCATATTTTTGACAAGAAGGCATCAGATATGCGTAAGTACACAAATAAGTCGTAACGAATGGATCCAATACGACCCACATAACTCACTGAGGCAGTCAAAGTTTTGAGCGAGGATCCTGTTAATCTGAGTACACAAACCGTTCTGAAACAGATATGTTAAAGATGAGAAATCTCTGCTACCAGATGTAGCTGCTCCAGTCACACAAGGTGGGAAGAAATGACAACTATATTGTCGACCTCGTCCTCAGGAAGAAAATCAATACACAAGTACTTCACCGGTATTCTCCTCCATGATCCAATCCAAAAATTCTTATAATCGACTCCGTTATTTGCGGGGACTTCTACTTCCAATGCATCTCGAGGATTCTTCACTGAGATAAAAGAAACAGATATTAGAAAGTGCCTAGTTCAGGCGCTCACTTTGGTATCAACCGCTCCCGCTTCTATAGCCATATTTCTCATCTCGTCATCAAAGTCTACGAACCGATATCATTCTGTTGTGCAATTTACAGTACTACAGGTCAGAGTTCACCTGAATCCTGCTGTAATTTCACTCGGAATACATCAAGATCAGATTCAGCTAGTATTTTTCTACCATTATAAATTATTTTCTTAGAATCAATGAATCAGCTGTGTATATGATTAATATCTCACACATCCATTGCCGATCGTGTTTAAGGTCTTTTAGGTGAAGTTCACATCGTTAATCTGGTAGAGTTTGTTTTGCACTAATGGGTCAAACTGAACGATATTGTTTATTGACATCCATCCTGGTTCAATAGAACTGCCCGACACAGTATTTCTCAAATTAGCCCAGCTCATTAAGCGTCGGTTGCAATTTCTGGTTGTCTATCAGTTCTATCTTTTTCCCTTTTGCAGACTTCGTCCTTCCGCTGCTGACTGTTTGAATGATCCATGGTTTCAGTCCAAAAACATCCAATCCGTTCCTCCTGTTGACTCACAGGAAGCTGTTTCGATTGAAATAACGGATACAGCCGTGAATAACGACCATTGTTCCGAACAGTCCCGTATTGATTTGGATAGATCAATAGGCGAGTGTTGACTACCGTGGTGCTCCATAGTCACAAGCCTCTAGAGCAGTGATCTCCTTTTTATTCCGCTCCGGAAGCACATACCAACTCATCCGGAACACCTGACCATGTGACCTTGACTTATCGCCACATTTCCTCGTCTGCAGTTAACTTTTCGATCGTATCCAATCGTACCAACCCAGTTTTTTACCAATTGCATTCCATCTTCGCGAAGCATCAGCTACATCGGTACGACACATTCCTCCTGTGGTTTCCGTGTGCGCTAGCAAGTGTAACCGGCGCTAGATGTGTTTACAAATCCCACTTGTCCTCTCTTGTCATTAATTCAGAACCGTTACAACCCAGGTATAATGGCACACAAATTTCCGTCCACTTTTTTCATTCACTCAACAGCGTATTCAGACTGATCAGTTCTGTGCTGCCTCTTCACATCTTCAGCACTAAGTTTTTCTCATTTATCCCCGCTTTGTAAGTGGGCTTCATGTACACAAACACAATACACACAGTTCTGTTTAGGACAGTTGCTGTTCTGGTATTCTTCGTTAACTGGTGTGTTGCACACGCACACGCCTCGGATTCAATCGCTTTATGGATTGGTGGTTTTGTTTACTCTCTTTTTGGTCAGTAAGTGAATGAACACTTGGTCAGAAATGTCCTCATAAAACTAGGAGAAACAAGGGTGTGTCGCTGTTGGCAGCCATCTTGTCTAGACGGAAGGTGATTCACCACTCTGAGAAGTGTTCCTGCTTAATGCACAAGCACCTTTTCAGCGCCTCAGGATGCGTTACCGAAATTAATTGTAGATTGATGATATCGCTCATCGTTCTTTTGCTTTGGTATCACTGTCTTCGCACGTGGGGGTAGCCCATATGCTCCCGGGATTTGATGTTGGATGAGATCACTTTCCTACTTAATAAACGGAGTGATTCCACGATGAGGGTTGCAAGGAGAAGAGTTTAATCTCAAGGACCAGATGGTGTGCGATAGACAATGTTTTACGGTTAGCTTTCGAGATAATCCGATTATATATATATATATATATATATATATATATATATATATATATATATATATATATATACCGGCTTGAGAACAACCATGGCACCAATGGAACAACAACAACAGAAAGAAAATTACAAAGTCGGGGAAGGGTGGGGGTCAAGAGTTAATATAAAGATCCTAGAAAGTGGAACCAAATTGATTTAATATTTTCACCGTACACGTTTTGTAAATTTTTGTCAGTTTTTCAATTGTTTACGGGAAACCGAAAGTCAACAGACAGATCATACAGCACTCCCGACGCTGGATTCGGTTTCGAGTCATATCTCAGCGTATCCAACCAATGGCAGTCCTCTACGCTTGGGCCCGAACCAGGAAGGCGGGGAGCACCCGAAGTCAAAGCCGAGGCTAACTTCTTCATGCGCCCGCGCCAAGTCATGGCCTGATCGCCGCGCCGCTTCTTCCAGCCTTGTCCAGCACGTACAAAAAGAGCAAAAAAAGGTAAACGATGGGCGAGCAAACGCAAAATGTGCCTTAGGCCATCAGAGGTGGTGTAGAGCGATTATCTCGTTCAGAGGGCGACTACCAGCACCGAAAAGGACGACGAACCTCGTCATTGCTCACCCGATATTCTTACCGGACAAGCAATGCTTTGGAGATATCAGCGGTTGAGTAGAGAAAGCCGCCGGGCACCCTCAACGCGGAGGAGTCAGGTCTCGCAACCGTGAAGAAGAACACTACGAATTGCGGCACTGTACAACCTTCCCTTGAGAGAAAGCCGGATGTCATGGCGGCACCACAGATGGTGCAGGTTTGCGGAAGCCACTCCGGCTCCACGATTCGTGCTGTGATCTCCCCAACACCACCATCAGCTGCAATCAAGCTCCCGAGGTGCCGAAAGCTATTGGCTACATCTAGCCGATCACTTACAAGCGTGAGTGCAGACACAGGCTCCTGACAGTCTTGTAGAAGTACCTCGGATTTTGAAGGTGCAAAGCACATACCATATCGGGACACCTCAATCACCAAGCGGTCCAGTGCCTGTTGAATTGCTTGTGCATTGTCGTACAGCAAGGCAATATCATCGACGTTCTCTTCCCTGGGAGGAGCTCAACCCCACCATTTCGAAGACCAGAAAAAAATTGTCTAGGAGATCCTCCATGACAAAGTTGAAACGAAACGGGGATACGGGTAGTCTTGTCGTGCTTCACTGGAGACGGCAAAGGACGACAAAAGCTGACCATGAACCCTAACCCTACCCGAGGTGTGATGATACTTCGCAGGTACACCAATCCCTAAAAACAGTTCCATAATGCAGGCCTGTCGACGAAGTTGAGGGCCGCGCGATTGTCTAGAAACACAACGATCATCAACCTTCGGAAAGCGTAACGGTGCTTTACTAGCTGTCGGAGGGTGAAGATCTGATCGATGGATCCATGACCAATGCGAAACCCAGCCCGTTCCTTGCGAGTGTGCTCATCACGCGTGTTGCACAACCTGCGAAGAATGACAGAAGCTAGCAGCTCAGACGCTATCGGGATTAGGCGTATACCCCTGTGATTGGCGCAGTCACTGCGCAAGCCCTTCTACAAGATCTGACCCCTCTGAAGGAGGGGACTTTCTTGAATGCTAAACCATGGAGTTCCCTGACAAGCTCCATTCCGCCACCATTAAATTGGGCTGGAGAAAGGCCATCGGAGCCCAGCGCTTTGTGACCTCCTAGTGTTTGGATTTCCTTGCGGATCTCCGCTTCAAAGGGTGGATTTTTCGAAACAGATCACGAGAGCGTGTGTTGGAACAGCTTGGGAGAGGCTGACGCTGGAGGCCAGTTTAACTGCGCTTTAAAGTGTTCCGCCCAGCATACAAGACGTCGCTGCAGACTGTGGATAGGCGAGCCGTCAGCTTCACAGATCGTTTCACTCACACCCAATGGCTTCCCACCGGTGACTTGGATGAGATGAAACAGCTTGAGAGAATTCCCCACAGCGACAGCATGTTTCATCTTTGGTGGTTTTTGAAACCACCAGATTTCGGGATCCCTACTCAAACTTGCGTTCAGTTCGCGTCTCGTGAACCGCGCTTCATTATGCTCACTATCAGCGGGGATGGACTGGCGTGCATCCAGAACGCGCAGAGACTTAGCAGAAATTCAGGGTGTAAGGACGCGACGAGTCAAGCCACAACTCACTTTGCCAGCAGAATACAGGGCATTCCTAATAAGCGACCGGTGCCGACTTATGCTATCTGGTGGCGTTGATCCTAGCTTTTCAGCTCGAGCGTTTCGGAAAGTTGAGAGGCGAGACGAATCACAGCATATCGCCGTGCAACCGCTGCTGCAACGTACACTTTGCATGCCCACCGAAACACGTGGACAGCTTAGCTCAAACTAACGTGGGGTTGGAGTCAAGGGGAGTGCTCCAGTACGACCAGCAGTCTTTTATGCAACCCCGCCATTTGTGGTTAATTACGACGTGGTCTACCTGGATCTATTGCTGACTCAAAGAGGGCGGATGCCATGTGTCACTGGCGAAAAACAGGCGATGATCTGAACACAGAGCCAACAAGCGTTCCCCGTTTTCTGAACGACAGCAGCCGAGGCCAAAATGGCCTCCCAAATGCACCCGTTCGAAGACAGCCGACTGACTCTAATGTTCATGTCTCCAGCCAAAATCACGATATCACCCCATTTTGCTTTACGTAGGAGGTCGAGTAACTTATGGTAGAAGATATCTTTGGTTGCATCTGGGCTGCAATCTGTAGGGGCATAAACGGAGACGACAAACAAATTGCGACTATCGGGACGGTGTTTGCTTACATCTGAGTGTCACTGCGCCCAACCGACTGTCAACTGGGATCTAGTCAAGCAACACAGCCTGAACCCTCTCACTGTGATCTACGCCTACGCCGGCAAGACCAGCAGCCGCAGCCTTTGGGTCCCCAGACAAACACAAGGGAAACTTTGCAGAAGGATTAGATGGGGGACGTCAACCGAATAATGGAACTGGAGTCTTGAATACAACATGCCGACTTCCAGGGTCTCCAGCGTATGAGCTAAACACGTCTATTGTCCTATACACATCAACGTTCGCACACCGAATGTGGTCAGTTTGAAAAGACGTCTGGGGCGAAGAAGATCATCAGCTGTCGGAAGTGGATTCGGTGACACTTGGATACTAGACAAACAAGGACGCGAGGGAACAGGAGTAGGACTTCTTTCAGAGACACTACCGCAAGTACGGCCGACTGCAGTTTCCAAAGAATATAAAAATGTATGCGGGGGTGAGGTGTGGGTTCATAAAAATCAATGTATGCCCGGTTTGAGAGCGTCGCCGGGAGAGTCTCCGGAAGGCGTAACTAGGGGTTTTTAAGAATACCATCATTTGCATTGTTGTTGACGTTGTGGGCTATTGTACCACTCGTTCGTCCAGTCCAGAGTGGGTCTTTTTATTCGATGATGCACCTGTAGCCTTTGCGCAACTAAAAGCGTCTTGCAAGGCAGCAGCGTTGGCCCAGATGAGCCGGTGCCGAATTGTGTTGTTTATTCGCCTCTTCCGGGAACCTCTGGGAGCGAGTGACGGGTTGCTCAGTTCAAGCGCCCTTCAGATGAGGCTAGACATCCAGTGTGCCCAGTGCACCCCTTCGCCACCGATGCAGGTGTTGTAAGCTTCAAACATCACCCGTGATTGGTTTGGAATCAGGGTTTAGCCATCGCCCGTAGACCGACTGCTAGTGAGTCAACCCAGATGAGAGCTGTTTGAGACGCGCGGCCCTTTGGAAGCATTTCAAGGGGCGTTCGGGACGAGTGGCCAACTCGGAGCTTAAGCCACCCACCCCCAACCATACTGAGGCATTTTGAAAGCATAATCCGATAGGACTTTATAACAAATGAAAGGAGGCGAATGAAAGCTTTGTTGAGTAGACAAGTGTAGTGAATTTTTGCTTTGCACCGGGCTGGTAATGCCTGCATGAACTAAAATGGCCTTCATTAAGAAATATTGTTCAGAATACGGAAGAAGCCTTTGATTACCATCAGAATGCAAAGCGTGGGTGAATGTTTTTGGTGATTTCATTATCATATTTATATGCAAGCAAAATAGGGTAACGAAGGAACACGTGTAGTTAGTTAGTCAGTCAGTCACTCGATGAGCGGGGGCATGGTGAAAATACCGTTAAGTTCTCATTTACCCTATCTCATCGGTAAAAAGCTCATAGGCCAAAACCGGGTTGATGGTTGATGCGCACAACATAAATCATAGAAATGTCTCACATTGTGATTAAAGTGGTCTACGGTTTTAGTGGACTATCTGAGTCTTAGTTCCACTGTATTGTGGACTTCGTTCGAGATACAAATTGTGTGATAATGAAAATGATGAAAAGCCTATCCCCAATCAGTTTCGTGTTTCTAATTTGGATACAGTAACGAATTAGTGTCTTGTAAGTTTGAGTGTTACCTGTCCCACTACAGTTTGAGAGTTTAGGGCGAAGTCATTTTCCGATGGTCCTTAATTTCCCGCGTACAACGCATATTAGCTACTTGTAATGCTCCATTTTGTCGTTAATCATGGTTTATAGTTTTGTGACAAGAAATTGACTAGTGTAAGGAGCCCACTGACGTTGGCTTCAAGATAGACGGTGTTTTCGGAAAATTTGATGGGAACGACGCCGAGCCACGTCTTCCAACGTAACCAACCACTGAGTGGGGGAATCTTTTGGATCCCACCGTAGTGTATAGCATTGCCCCTTATGTTTATGATCGCTGTACCGTCTACAGGTTGTTACCCTTAAAAAGCCAGTGACGGAAGGACGCTATATTTTCTATTGGTGACGTCAAACAAACGACTGAAAGCCTGGTGGTTAGGTGTTCGACTCACCATCACCCATCCCTGGTTCGAGTCCCAGTGGGGGCACGGAGTGTGTATTGCAGCCGATTATTTCGAACATGGATGAAACAACTATACAGTACCTCCATGGTTTTTAATGGTGAGTTGATCGTTTACACTGCGTGATAATCAAACAAAAGCTCACAAATTTTAAATGTTTCATTGTGCGGTCTCTAAGCTCAACTCACCGCCGGAAATCCGTGAGGGCACTGCTGGAGCGTAGTGTTCCACATAGTTCCCAGTTCCTGTCTTAGAGTAGTACAAATCGGTGGGGCTAATCACATCATTTCGTGTAACGCAGCAATAATATAAACTCATCTGGAAATTATAGACACATTCTAATGTCTGAATTTCGCTCGATTGTTAGACAGGGCACGAAGTAATTGACCCTGTGCATCGTAATATGCCTTTAGACGGAAGCTTTTGAGTCTGCTCCAAAGCAGTGCGCCATCGTTAGTTTTGGCAAAGGCTAATATGACAAATTAGTCGTCATCGCTCACACCACCCTTCCTTTAGGGTTTTAAATTCTCAAGCTCTGTCCTTCCGGGTTTTTCTCCCCCACCTTTAACTACGACTTTCTACTTCAGCAGTGTAGTGGTGGTATGTGTGTTCATCACTGGTATGCAGTGCCGAGGGTCAAACATTCAACCCACCCCTCCTCCCCCGATACAATTTCAACTTGTTTTTCTTCTGAATTGTTCGCATTTGACCTATACCTGCGCTGCCTCGGGTCACACAGCCTTCTCTGTCTCTCAGTACGTAGACTTCCTGTAAACGGATCTCTATCGTCGATGCATTCAATACCACAATGAATGACCTCGAGTGTATCACACACAGTCTACCCGCATCTGTACTGAGGACAGCAACGCGAGAGAGCGTTGGCAATAAGAATAGCTTGTGACCACGGGACTGTGGTGTATCATCATCACATTCGTAAACATCCAGCACAAAGTCGACCGAAACATCTGGATCGCGTAACGTTTGACCTCCAAGTTCTGATGTAGTTTTGTTTGCCTAGAAAACCAGATGTTCAGGCCAACTGATTAGAGAGCAAATCTGATACAAGTTCGGGCATATGAAATGCATGCCAAATCATCGTTCATTTATTTGCTCCTCGTTCGACAATGGTTAACTAGATGGTTGTCGACCCAGCTGGTTCCATAGAAAACGAGTTTTCAGTCAATAAAAGAGTGAGTACAGTACTAGACTTATTTCTTGTCAAGATCGAAAAGATGACCAGAGAACTGACAACTGAGGCAGGTTGAGAACTTAAGTCGTAACAAACAATCCACTTTTGATTACATGATTACTCGCGAGTACATTGTGGATAGTTGTTACCATAATCACAAGGTCACACTGCAGGTTAAGTGGAAGACTGTGCTACGATGATACGAGGCCTAGGGTGGGGAACCAATAAACAGCTCCGAAAAGAGTCATGTGAGCACAAGAGAAATACTGCCTACCACCGAATTTGACTGGGTTGGAACCAGTGACAGCAGGTTTGCCATTTTTCGATCCTCAGTGCAGTCGTTATTCTTCTCACTGACCTTACTGAAAGTTTTTTTCTCGCCACCCGTTGATTGATGCAAACTACTTTATTTCACCTGTTCTTGCTGGTCAGAAATTCGTACGGAAAGAATGAGTTGTTGTCGACCGAAAACAAAGATCCGAAGGCTTGCACCTCAAATTCAGCTGGAAATGCAAAAGAAGGTTTCTAACTCCGGTCTCCGTAACCCCTAGTACGTTCTTGACCGACGTTGGTCAAGGTAGGGAATAGACAGTTCCTGTGATAGTGTTGCTTTGTACGTCACGAACACAGTCTGCCTTTGCTAGCAGAAGTAGTGCCATCAAGGTCAAGGCTCGAGTCAAAAGAATCACGGTAGACAGGATAGTGGCTCGATGGTGTTGATCAACAAGATAGAGGAGGAAATCTGTCAAGCGGTGTTCGGTCAAATGAGTGCCAGTCAATGAGGACAGATGGTCCCCAGAACCAGTTGGGTCAGTTAGGTCTGGGCAGTAATTGACTATGCTCACTCAGCATCCTATGCGATTGGCATATTCTTTTCACCGACAAAGCAAAATGGTTCGGAAATAGAGAGGTCCTCTTCCCAGAGCACGGTGTCAGAACAGCTTCCAGGTTTCCTAAAACGGGAAGTGAAACATTTTCCCGCCACGATGAATAATTCCTTGTACTTCTGATCAGTTGGGAGGTGGTAGAAAAAGCAAGTGGTTAAGTTTAGACTGTGTTTGTTCAATAAGAGTGTTGTAGAGGCGTTTTGCCTTCGATCTCACCACGCGTAAACTGCGTAGTTGCTGATAGCCGGTGAGGCCAGTGCCTAAAACAAATAAAGTGATCGCAGTCAGACAATTCTCTATAGTCTGGTAAAGATGACTGAGTTGGTCCAGATGTAGGTAGCTCAGTAGACAATCTTTGAACTTAAAAACAACAGTCTCATTAGTTTCCATGTGAATCATGTAAATTCTGCCGGCAAACTATTCAAATATCACAATTTTTTCGTAAAATCACGCGGGTTTTCTAACTAACTACTTGACTACTATGTACGCCTGAGTAAACAAGTCTCATCCTGTATTCACGAACGCCTTGGCTGATTATGTAATGGAAGTCAAAAGAATCCAAGTGAGGTTTTCGGTTAGGATAGCCCGCGTGTAGTGTAAATTTTCCACTTTGATAAAACATCTTTCAAACATGCATGTACCCTGTAGAAGTACGCTTTTATAGCAACTTCAAAGGGGAAGACAACAGAGTGAAGTTACACAATTTGTATCCAGGTAGATGCAACGAAATCTGCCCGGATAAAATTTGTGCAACGTCACTCCTGTGTTCTCTTTTCGAGTTCATATTGGGAACAGATTGCTTCAAATTTTTCAGCACCTTTCTGGTTGCAGTAATACAGGAGCCAGAAGAAGTTAGTCGAAGTGTTTATGATACTGTGTGTGCATCGTATGCGTAACTAAACGTAGACACCGATTATCCCCTTCTCAGGCTACACACAAATTCTAATTGAATTGATTAAGTCGTCGTCACTGGGAGCAATCACCGAGAGGTCGACAGCTGTATTGTTTCATAATGGCGTATCAACGTTCAACTCACTATAGAAACTCATTCCCGCCACCACCGGTCACTTTCCCATTTGGCAGGCTTTCATCGGCCACGGCCCCTTTCCGGAACTGTTACATATTGTTATTTATAAATGAATAAAGAAAAAGAGTATTTTTCCATCGAAGCGTTCGTAGTACAACAGTACATATATCCATCTACCGCTGTGTGGGATTCGAATCCGCGTTGCATGACTGTTAGTCGAGACACACATTGATCTTAAGGCTATCCGGACTGGCTCTCGACGGCTGCCTGCTTGTGTCGACACTCCACGATACAGCGCCGATCCATCACTGATTCTGGACGTGAACGATTCATCAGCCACACAGTGGTCGATTGCTATGGTGGTCGAATTCACAATACGAGAATAAGGGAAATGGAGTCGTCTCAAGCATTCAACCTATCTTGATAGCTCCATTACCAGTGGGATACGGCGGACAACGGACTATGGACAATTCACAACAAGAGCGAAACAACTATGAACGCGGGTCCCATGGCTTTTGACTGACGAGGTAATTGTTCGTACTTCATCTTCAGTCATGATATAGACAGTTTCAGTGTGCTGCTATTCAAAGTAATTCTACTTCGCTGATTTTCCTCTCAGGTTGAGGAGAAACTAGTAACTATTCATCTTTTGTGGTGTGATTATATATTATCGTATTTCTCATTTTTAAAAATGTCACTTTATAACGAAAAGTCCAGCATTCATGAACAAAATTGCCGAACAGGAGAGACTCGAGTAATCTAGTGATGCAACAGTTGCATCATCGATAAAATTGAACTGATCAGTAGCTAGATATCAGACCAACTTAACTGCATACATTTGAGGAGAATCGATCTTGTATGCATGATGATCAGGATGACTCCATGGTTTATTTTGGTATCGCTTTTCATACCAAGTAGTATCGTGTAGCAGTTCAATGGTGGATTTTGACTCTTCGACTACTACGCTGTAAGGGGTTTACTCATCGTCACTGAGCCTCGTGCAAGCGGTACCTCAGTCTTCTCGCATCGTCTGTCAGCCGTAAATGGTAATTCTCAGTCGATCATTACTTTCAGCTGGAAATCTGTCGAATTGAACTTTAAAATTGACCACATGACCGACAGACATAGAGGACGTGTAGGCTGAGAATAGAAGAGACGAGGGGATTGCACCTTGTAGAACGCCCTGGGGTGGAACAGAGATGGAAGAGATGCTGCCTCTTTAGCTTGTGAACTGTTGCCGAATGAAAAAGTACTCACATGATAATCTAATGAGAGAGGATGGCGCTCCGTTATTGGAGAGAATATTGAGAAGTTCCCGCCAGTCAAGGCTGTTGAGTACGCCACTGAACCTAGGAAGCCCGTGCGCACAGCTTTTCATTTATTGCCAAGCAAAGACAAGACTATGAGTCAGAGAAGCGAAACCATCCTAAATATAGTAGGAGAGGCAGTATGCGAGCTGGCGCATACCTCGTATTGTCGAATCACTGAACGGTCCTACATCGATAGGTACTTTCACCCTGAGAACTGATGAACTGAACTTTGAAATCGATCACATCCGTGAAACTAACCAAAAGTCACGTTTTCTGACTGGGCGCCGATACGAAAAACGAGCGAAAGTTCGAGTTAACAGACTTCATATTTAAAGTACGCATTGACTGAGATTTATCACACATGGCTGACAAACGATGTGACAAGGACGGAAAACGAAGCAACACAGACGAATAACGATAAAAAGACCTGTTGTTCTGTATGCTGTTGATCTCATCGACTTCCCCCACATCAATACTGCAATTCAGCCTCAGTTTCAGTTTGAACAACCCTCAATCATACATTGTATATGGTGGTTCCCGGTGCTATCTCCCGCCGAATACTTCCTCCCCTCAACGAAAGACAAAACAGTTGGCTTGTGCAAATCGTAGTAAGAATTAAAATTTCAGTGATAATGAGATGAAAACATTTGTATGGAAACAAGAATGTCTCTGGTTTCGACACACAATCATATCACTTAATACATCTATCTATCTATCTGATCGGTTTGTAGGTGAATCTCTTTGACCCTGTCTGTACAAGACAAAAAAACACTCATAACAGTATTCATTCCTTTCTTCCGCGCCGTGAATTGGTTCCCCTTACTCATCCTTCAGACACTTCCTTGTTCGGCATAAATTGCACCGGTAGTTAGTTAGTGGTGTTACAATCAAGAACATTATTCGTGGTCAACCATTGGTTTTGCACCGGTTTGTACGCGTGTGCACCCAGCCGCACGTTTGTACTCGAGCCAAGCCATGAAAATAAGCTCCATAGATATTGTGGTGGTCTATGACAACTTGTCATTATGCAGTGACAACCAGTTACGGTGTGATACCAATATGTCAGCCAATAATAAATATCTGCCTAGCTCTCTCTCTCACCAGGTATTATGCCGAACCCTCTGACTAAGTGACCGCTGAATAAAGGACACCTCGAATCTAGGAATATTTTGTTCTTCCCTGTGAGTGTCTTTTATTGGGGGAAGGGTTTGTTGTATCGGTCGCTCGCTTCCATTAGGATTCTGACTGAACAATGCCCCGTGAAATCTTTCAGGATAATAAAACCCAAGGATAACCGACAGACTCATTGCACATACCAACCAACGACTGGTTCGTCGGATAAAAGGGTACACACGTTTTGAGTCGGTTGATTTTGTGCGCGCATGCATGCATGCATTCTGGCAAACCACAGTCGGAGCGGGACAGTTCCAGCTATGCAACAGACCACGTCAAACCGTAACTGGTTGTCACTGCATAATGACAAGTTGTCATAGACCACCACAATATCTATGGAGCTTATTTTCATGACTTGGCTCGTGTACAAACGTGTGGCTGGGTGCACACGCGTACAAACCGGTGCAAAACCAATGGTTGACCACGAACAATGTTCTTGATTGTAACACCACTAACTAACTACCGGTGCAATTTATGCCGAACAAGGAAGTGTCTGAAGGATGAGTAAGGGGAACCAATTCACGGCGCGGAAGAAAGGAATGAATACTGTTATGAGTGTTTTTTTGTCTTGTACAGACAGGGTCAAAGAGATTCACCTACAAACCGATCAGACAGATAGATGGATGTATTAAGTGATATGATTGTGTGTCGAAACCAGAGACATTCTTGTTTCCATACAAATGTTTTCATCTCATTATCACTGAAATTTTAATTCTTACTACGATTTGCACAAGCCAACTGTTTTGTCTTTCGTTGAGGGGAGGAAGTATTCGGCGGGAGATAGCACCGGGAACCACCATATACAATGTATGATTGAGGGTTGTTCAAACTGAAACTGAGGCTGAATTGCAGTATTGATGTGGGGGAAGTCGATGAGATCAACAGCATACAGAACAACAGGTCTTTTTATCGTTATTCGTCTGTGTTGCTTCGTTTTCCGTCCTTGTCACATCGTTTGTCAGCCATGTGTGATAAATCTCAGTCAATGCGTACTTTAAATATGAAGTCTGTTAACTCGAACTTTCGCTCGTTTTTCGTATCGGCGCCCAGTCAGAAAACGTGACTTTTGGTTAGTTTCACGGATGTGATCGATTTCAAAGTTCAGTTCATCAGTTTTCAGGGTGGAAATACTTTGTTGCTTAACAGTTTTAATTTCGCTATTGCCGTCATGTCATTTGGTTTATTCTTCTTTGTTCTGTGCGTTTCAATGAATTCAAAACAGCTGCGTTGAATTTCATGCCTTCAGATTCAATTTTGAACGATTTGATGGCGTTTAAATGTGGTAAAGTATTGTTATGATTTTACATTTGTGTTTCATCATTGATCGCAGTACCTAGTGCGACTTACGGGTCTTCATACTCCGAAAGCGGATGAAGTACGAAATCGGGGAAGATCATATTTCCGTCTCCGCGAGTGCGGCAATACATGGGAAATCCCGCCCACAATAATGAATGAACGGTTTGTGGACGAGCTTTTACTTATCTTCTGTCGTGGAGAGTAACCACTTCACAGAACTCGCGGTATTCTGTGTTGGTGGATAATTTCAATTATCACCTGTGCATACGATGAATCTGTATATTTTTGAAGAGAAACCCGTAGAATACGCATCGCTGAATACATGATCGTGAGTTGTTGGGAGGCTTTCACAGAAATATTTCCCTGCGCTGTTTTATGAACACTGAAATCGTAACGGTTCAAAATCGCTGATAATTTAATTTGTTTTTTATGTTTCTGCTCATTAGTAATGATCAGTCTGGGTGCACATCAATGGTTTATGATCATCTGATTTGTGATAACTTTTATTTATCGATTAGCGCATTCTAAATTGTGACAAGATTCTGTGAGCCTCATCAAAAATTGATGTACTTTTCTCTCGATTGTCACTTTTCGACCAATTATCTGTTGTTTATATAAAAATGTATAAATTCCATCACTTGTTTCAGTTTACACTGCTTCCTCAGACACTCGTATGACTGGCGTTCTGTCAGACGATTCAAGTAGAATAAATACACTCATTCGAACAACGCTGGGTTTCATATGGTCCAGTAATTCCACAGTGCCACATTGTGTGACTAAACACACGCCAAATTAGGCTTCCTGGAAAATTTACCCCCCACCCCACCCCTGAGGCGTGTTTATCATCCTGGTGACGTTGGGGATAATATTAGAATTCACATCGACCGCATGTCTCCAGCAACGCTTCTAGTAAGGCAGAAAAACGAAGAACTTGAATGCGAATGCGAATTTCCTAAATGAGAACGGCTGACCCAAAATGATCACAGGTTTCTCTCTTCCTATCGTCAATTGTTTGACTCGTCGACTCGTTAGGTTAGTCGCACTACGTTAGTTCCAATAAATTGCTCGTTGGACGAAATTCAAAACGGTCACTTTTGTATGCACAAAATCAGGCAAATGTGATTTCCATTCCAACCGTCCCGCGCATCACAGTGGTAGTGAAACTGTTACCCAGAGTTAATGTTCACAACAAATTTAGTTCCTTTCAGTGCATTCCATTTAACCACCAACCAACCCGTTGAGCACTGTGGTTTTGGTTGCTAGCTTGCTGTCACTCGTTCGGAAATGGTAGAAATTCAAGCAGAAAGAGTAGAAATATTATAAAAGGGAGACAAATAAATCGTTAGAATGCCAGCATACGGTTGGGCGTGGAACTCGGTCATGTAGCTTAGCCTTCTAGCCTACCATCCGGTACCTAGGTATCGTGAATACCCATCTAAAAATGTAGCACATCTTGCACGGTTATGCTCACTGATTTACGGTTTCATACATTTCCTCTACATTCGTTTGAGGCTCCTGTCCAGCGAGGTGAGTGGCAACGGGAACCTAGATAATGGTTCTTAAAACTGAATTGAACTGATCCTCCACAGAACAATACACTCCGAGGGAGTCTGTCTTTCTATCTGTGGTCATTTGTAACACGTCTCGACCACCGTAAGTCGATCAGGTTAGGCTCTTGACATCTGATCCCCAACATCTAATGTTGCAATATATTGATAATATCGGTTTACAAGTATTCATTCACAAGTAAAGCTGACAGTTTCGGTAAGAGGCATATACACGAGCAATGATGAGATATCGAGATAGACGGCAAAACGAAAGTTTGTCCACAGACCGTTCATTCATTAGTATCGGTGGGATTTCCCGTGTGCTGCAGTACTCGCGAAGACGGAACTATGACCTTCCATGATTAGATCTTTATTTCGCTTTTCGAATATGAAAACGCGTAAATCAGAGCAGGCATCGCGATCGATGATGAGGAACCGTTGTACGGCCTTAGTAATACTTTCGAACATTTAAATACCTCCAAACCGCGAATGAATAAACTCTCACCGGGAATCATGAACATTAAATTTGTCATCTCGAGATTATACTTTCTAATCATCAGCTCACATTTATCCAGTGATTCAAGCTGATGACCGATAATGCCACGTATCACGACTAGTGTTTTGTCCACTCTGACTTCGGGAGAAAGTTTGGTCATAACGTACTTTGGAGTAGTCGATTCTGCATTACCCGTATCAATTGTGACCTTGTGCTTTGCGCCAAAGGCCAATGCAATAGTCCTGTGAATAAGTTGACAATCATCACTTTCTATCCCTATTTATGGGCCTAGTTGTCCGTGGATAATGCAGCAGTTGTACGTGCAGGTCACCTCGAAGTTGTCGATATGCCTCTGGAAATTACCCCGCGGCCTGAAAACGATCTTCGTAGCTGATCTCACGTAGTCCAAAAACGAGCCGGAGTGGGACCCGCGACACTCTTTTCAACTCATACACTTCCCCATTTGTATATGCGAATTATGCGAAACAACCGTATTCCACATCGAAAGCGAATGGTCGGTAAATGGTTCCAAGGATGCTCCAAGCGGGGGCATATTCCTTCTTCCGTACAAGTTTTCGTTTTCAACGATGAATCGACCAACACCCGAGGTCCTCTTCACAAACAGAGAAGCGAAGAAGAACTCCATGCAAGCTGCACGACAATTCGCTCTCCGGCTTCCTCTAGTGCATATATGCACACTTGTCATTATTGGTAGACAGAAACCATGGCCCCAACCAGGGTTTTTAAATCTTCCTGAAGAATATACCCCTCTGAGTTTGACGTGATCTTCGCCAGATTTTTAGTTCGTCTGCATTTGGCTGAGAGGCGCTTGTGTAGGCCAGGAGGGGCAGTGGGCCCGTGACCGATTCTTACGTCCCACCACTAGAAACAACGTGCCATTGCGACATTGACCCTGCAGTACTTACGGAGATGATCCTCCCTTTCGGGAAATCCTTGATCCTCAACATCAAGCATCATGTGATTTTGAATTAGTCGTTGGTGTGATACCTGTCAAAAGCTTTGCTATAGAGTGAGTAATCATGTATGAAAATACTGTCAATCAAACAGAACAGTTGAGATAAATGCGTAGGTCATTCAAGTCTGCCGTAGTCACTATTTGTATGCGGATGAGTAACGTACTTATCTCATCATCTTGAAGATTGGTGTGTTCATCATAACTCGAATAAACGTCTTCGTCATGATCACTACATTACTGATAGCATTATCATCGTAATCAGAACCATCGTCATCGTCAAAATATTCATACAAACAGGCATCGTCGTCCGCATAGTTACCAGCCGCAGCAACATCATTCTTACCGCTTCTACATTTTTCAGTAGCAACATCGTGACACAATAAATCAAAGTCCATCGATCGTCTGTCTGTCCATCAGCTCTATACTCAGATGGAGGATGAACAGACTTGCGAAGAGAAGAGCCTATGTCTTGTGTAACGAATAAAAAGGGGGTTGAGAATTTACCTAAGCACACAAACAGTAACAGATTGAATTCCATTGTATGGGTCACTACTTAACAACCAATGCCCTACCTATGACTGCTTGGACAAAATTCTCAACGTATGATATTCATGTCGAGGTGTTTTGGATATATTACCACATGGAGTGTAACCTTACAAAAGAATAAACCAAATGACCCGATGACAATCGTGAATGTAGGTTTTTTTGCTAATTCACGAGTGTTGATTGTAAACAATGAACGTGTTTTGTTCACTCTTGTCATCAACGGTTTGCCCTTAAATTCAAACGGTCACGTGAATATTAAAATGCATGGAATTCTTGCGAACAACAAATGTCCGGAAAATGTTTTAATGGACGGTAATTTTTATCGCAGCTGTGAGGTCAGAATCTGATTGGATGAACTTTTAGTTCAAATCCAGAACGAAATTTCTCGGCTGGTGTATAAATTGCCTCACCTCTACTAAGTATGAGATTGGTATGCAATTTCAACCGATGACTGACACATTCTGTTGGTAATCTGTGAACTATTTTACTTGTAGTATGCTGGATGCAGTGTCTTCCGTGGGGGGTTGCACGTGTACGATCTGCAAAGACAGAAAGAAAACTCGGTGAGCCGGAGCTCAGTAAGTGCATCAACAAGCGTCAACACTTACACCGGTAAAGATGGGAGTGGCGATCTGTCTGAGCGTATTACATTACTCCTTTGGGCAAACATTTCGTATGTTAGTGCTTGACTGAGCTTAACGAGTCCACTATCGATCCATTGCGTCAAAGGCTTCTCTCATCCGATCGATCGGTTCAAACGGAGTGGCTGTTCATTGTGGACGGTAGTAGAGCAGATTACACAACAAATACTATATCGTACATCATGCCTGGGTTTATGCCAAGATTTACTGAATACCTCCCCGAGGGTAAACTGAAAGAACTGAGAGATATAGCCAACGCTATAGTCGCTCCGGGTAAAGGTATTCTTGCAGCAGACGAAAGTGTCCGTGAGTAAATTTGGAGTTTTTTTTTCCAAACACCGATCTCTTCTCGTATAGCAACTCTTGGAAAACGATTCAAAGCCATCAATGTAGAAAATAATGAAGAAAATCGAAGATCATATCGACAGCTGCTGTTTTCTGCTGACCCAGCTGTCGCCAAAAATATTTCTGGTGTGATCTTGTATCATGAAACCTTGTATCAGAAGGCGGATGACGGATCACCTCTTGTTCGTTTGCTTCAAGTGAGTCCGGTTGAGGTTGGGGAATTGTTTTGGTACAATAGGAAGTTGTAAAGGTCGATATTCTAGCACATTCGGTGATATATCATATATCTCAGGATTTCCCACCGGTAAAAGTTTGAAACCAATGCGGGTCTTGCATACCGAGTTCAAGTCCCGTGAGGGAAACTCAACTAGTTGGATGTACATTGCTAATGATGCTCAGTGTTGATAAAACAACTACGTAACGTATTCAGGGCTTCTCATAATCACTGGAATTCTCCCACCAGAACCCTGCAGAAGCCTTCATCTAAAATTTTATTTTGAATGAATGTATTAGATAATCCATACTTATATAGTCTCTAAGTTGTAACATAACCTTCATTATGTCGTAAGTTTTGATCGCATATTCATTGTTTTGGTTCCGGCATTTAGCGTGTTTTTGCTCTGCATGATTAGATGATTGTAGAGAGCTAGTCACGGTAGACAAAATCAGAGTACAGTCGGTTGGTTGGTTGGCGGGTTCTTGGATTATAAGATGAACAATTATCACGATAAAATCCGTTGCCCAATCTTATCTGGATTAAAGTATTTTGTAAGCAGCTATAGTGATATTAGCAAAGCTAAGTCGATGAATCAGTACTAGATCTAAGCAAGAAACAGTACAGTATTTATTCCTGGACAGCAACAAAAAAATCATCCTCATAAGTAGACGCGAATGGTAACAATCAACTATTTTGTTCTTTTCATCATTAGTTCACGGTTGCCTACTCAAACCTAACTGTTACCCGTAAAATCCCCACACATTCCTTCTGAAATTTTTACCCAATTCCCACGTCGCTACCGATTATTTTAATTTTTGAATTAGCTCGGCAGTATATGTCTGCTTTTCTCACTAATATTGCTACTCAACAATTCATTTATCTTTTCTGCTACCTTAGCTGATACCACTGGCATGGACCTTGCGGGTGGTATATTAAGTGTCTCAAAGTGAGGGTGATAACAGGAACCGGATGCATGCTGTTGATCACAACGTGCAGTCGGTGGTAAAGCAGTGAGCGACAAGGATTGACCGATGCGTGAAGTGGTGTATCTGTTGTCCTCCCATTAGGAGATCTCGTCCGAGTGTATCGATTAGATGGTTTCAACCAACCTAATTCTAATAAGATCGGTTCTAATACCTGTGGGAATCTGTTGTCTGATTGCGTGAGCGAAGCTCTCTGGGCTCAAGTCGATCGCCTTGTCAGTCGTGGTTTACAGATGCGTAAGCGTTGGCCGGGCTACTTGAGCCGGTGGACATAAGTGCAACACCTAATTGCACATGGTACACGCCATTCCAGCGTATGTCTCGAAAAAGAACTATATAAACGGTTGTACATTTTGTACCGAATTGACTTGTCTGGCTAGTCAAGTACAGGTGTACTTCACCCGTCCCACTTTCTTTGCCGCAAAATGAGTACGTATCATGAAGGGTGAGGCTTTTGTATGCACACAACTTAATCATCATATTACTATCTGTATTTTTAGCTCTCTGCCTACTTTGCCATACCGGTGATTATTTTGATTCCTTATTTAGGTTGCTGCTGTGTAGTAAAGATCAGAGAACCGCCGAAGTTCGTGGACCGTCAATGGTTGTTCCCAATGAACTAGGTTCAGTAAAGTTTCTCATGTTCAGGAGACTAAAGTGAAAGGACATTAAATTGAAGACGGGTTAATGATAAACGCTGTGCCCATGGACGACATACCGTCGAGCAGACACCCATTCACGGTCCAGAGACGGATCGAGGTCACGCATGACTAATCGCCTTATCCTGATTTCTGTTTTGTTCACCTAACACTGTTCATATAAAATGTGATGTAATGGCATGATTATGAATCACTGAAAACGAGCTTGTTCGCCACCTTGTGTTGTTCTCCATGTGCCCCGTGGTATTATTTGGACAACTTCATAAGTTGCTACTCGACTGGAGTGTTTCATACGAGGCGTTGCTAAATTAACCAACATAACCAGTTCATTCCCAATGGACGAGTCCATGTTGGTTCATATACTAATTAACGGTCCACTCGATTTACGTAGGCAGCTATACCCGATTCATGTAGTTAAGAATGGGTATAAACTGTAAATTTGTCGTTCGCGGTCTTCTCAGGCGGACTATGCAACGTTATTTTCTCTCAACTGACTACTGTTAACATTACTAGTAGCGATGTTAGAAATTCGAGCCTCCTGGGAGGTGCCAACTCCCGAAGAACACTGCACACCAAACCGTGCTGTTCGTGAACCGGAAGGGGATTAATTTGGGCCGGGTGGCACTGATACGCACGTGGATGCACCCGAAGCTTGATCAGTGAAAACAGTTATCCGCTGCTATATGTGATAGCGCTAATCTTCACTAGAGTAACGAAAAATGGATTGAAAATAGCTAAAACTTGTTTTTCAAGATAAGCTTGACAGCTTCTTCCAGTACGTTATCTGAAAGGCTAATTTAAAATTTATTTCCTATATAAAGTCTACGTTTAAACAATTTTCACTGAGGCATGAGTTTCCATCACGAAAGATCTAGGCTGAGTCGGTCACTGTCAAAGTTTGACGCGTTATTTACGATTTCGTCACTGATTCTTCAACCCTCCATACCATATCAATGTGATGCATGGGTTCGCAATTGGTCAACAGTATCTAATGTATACGTTCGAAACTTTGCTGTGATCCGTTTTGTTATTGTTCTATATTTTCATTGCAGGACAGAGGCATAATTCCGGGTATCAAGGTAGATAAAGGCACCGTTTTCCTACCAGGCACTCCGGAAGAATATACCACTCAAGGTTTGGATGGACTAAGTGATCGCTGTGCTCAGTACAAAAAGGATGGGTGTCATTTTGCCAAATGGCGATGTGTATTGAAGATTTCTGAACGTACACCAAGTTACTTGGCAATGAAGGAAAATGCAAACGTGTTAGCCAGATACGCTGTCATTTGTCAGCAGGTGAGTACAGCGCTCGACTATTTTGCCAATATGGCTATTTAAGGTAATTTCGGAGATAACTATTGATTGACAAGCTGCTATAACTGAACTGTTCGTTTAATGTGATGCACATACACGCAGTTCAAATTCAAATAAATTATATTTCGTCGGTAATCAAAAACCAAATTAGGACAATAAGTTCCGACAGTATACTCGTTTGATAAAATATGCTTCATTGCAGACCTAGTTACTCAGTCGAATATAGAATGTTGAATTTATATCCTCCCGGGGCACAAACGTTTTCACGCGAAACACGCTGATGACTTCTCTTTGGAGGGCTTGACGGTTGATTTATCAAAACTTTGTGCGCTTTGTACCAACCAAGAAGTGATAACATCAGTCACGTCGTGAGCCTCATTACAACCAATGCATATATTGGAAAAGAGATCATATCACTTATTGGCATCGCCACGGATCCCGGCTCTCCTTGAACGGACGGGTGTGTCATACTACTTTATGTGCAACGTTATGATCTAAGGTCGCGAGACCTGGCTAGTTCTCTCTGAGGACGCTCGGCGGCCTTCGTATTCAGCAACAAATATCTCCAAGACTGCTTGCTTTTGGCGGCAGCACCGCGTGAGAAATGATAAGGTTTGTCGTCATGTGCATACTGCGAATAACTACCTCTTTAGTGGGATTTTCCATCTATGCCATCGTTTCTTCTTTTGTTGTCACTCATGTGGTTTCTTCAAGCATGATGGCGGAGGTACTATCAGGACACGATTTAACAGAAGGTTTCTCAAACGATATAATACTTGTCTAGCCATTAAACTCCACTTAGTTGGATTAGAAGGAAAAACATTCTCCACACATGAGCTAAACTAGGTTCATACCCCCGCAGCTAATTGCTGCATTGCTACAGTCTTTGCTTGCTGAACTTCATAGACAGTGTCCACCGAAAACCACTGGTAGGCGAAAGCGTTTCAAACCCGCACAACCGTAGAACGGAATTAGTTACACTGCAGCGTACAGAATACATCCGAACGATATTTTCACTTAAGTAGACGACAAGTGACTACCTTGTTCTCAGTGCATTCGGTTCATGTCTGCCTAAGTTGATTCTGCCTAGCCGGTTCATGAACGTTAGAATCACAGGAACACATCCCATCCGGGTTGGACTAGAAATCGCATTAGTTGTAACGCTGTTTATAAAATTTCCACGCGGGGCCTTCGGGTCTCATTCCCAAAAATGTATTCTTCCATTTTCCGATCACATATCGATTTCCATCTCGTCCTCCTCTTTCTGCGTTGAATTTACTGTTGCCCAACCTTCTTCATCTACCGCTTGTCTGTGTGCACTCTTACGCTGGGTTGGTTTTCCACACTTGAAACCCACGACTTTCACGTTTTATTCGCATAACCAGCCTACCTGCTCTGTGTTGACGTCTTCATTCACGTTGTGTATGTCCACGACACTGCTGCGCTGCGCGCTTTGTTTTCACACGAAATTCCCTGTCGAACTTCTCTTCCGTACTATGCGAGTGACCTTTGGCCTTCATGCTAATATTGTAGTATGCTGGATGCAGCATCTACCGTGGGGGGGGGGGGGGGGGGGTTGCACGTGCACGATCGGCAAGGACAGGAAGAAAACTCGGTTAGCCGGAGCTCAGTAAGTGCACAGGCAAGCATCAACACTTACACCGACAACGATGGGCGTGGCAATCTGTCTGAGTGCGTTACACTCAAAACTGCAACACAAGCAACACTGGTCTTCCCCCGGGGGTTGCGCGTGTTCAGTCTGCAAAAGGAACGGAAACTCCATTGGCCGAGACTCAGTAAGTGTATCAACAGGCACCAACCTGGGTTGGAGTGATTCCCACACGTTCTGTCAGTTTGGGTATCGTGAACACTACAATAACGTTGGTTGGATTGTGAGTCTGTGTAAGAACCAGTCGCGTAGTCTTGCTGAAACAAGATCTGGACCGGATGGGACCTGTGACTCTTGTAGCATTATTTCCACAGGATATTCTTGACGAAACCCGAAGATACTCCCAGTTGGCTGGTGGCTGTTCGAATAGATGTGCCTATTTCCATAACCAAAAGTTTTTCTAAGTTTGAAATTTGAGTTTCTTCAGTGCCTGCCTTTGGGTGACTTTGGGTGACTTACGAGTATTAACACTGCCGAAACGGGTTGTCCCTGGGCGACACGTGTATAAACCTGCACTGCTGCCTCTAGACGATAAACAACGATCTGCTTTTCAGGAAGAGGTCTCTACGCGGTTATCGACGCAGTTAGATGCCCAGCACCCAAGTCAACACTGAAAACAAATCACAGCGCTTCAATTCGAGTGAGCCTCAGAGACGATAGATATCTTCGATATCAGTTGCTCTGTTAGATACTCACAGATCCACCATTCCGGGTGCCATATGCAGATAGATATCACTCCTCTGGAGGTTATCCGGGAGGTAGGTTATCTGAAAAAATACAAATCTGGTGAACCGAATAAGTTATCTCCGTCCATTTTCAAGGATGGTTGCGAAGCTTTGACCTCATAGTCAACCTAACTCCTCTGGATAATCTGAGATAGTGAATAGAACCCCAAGGAATAGTGTTCACTGGTGATTTTGCCCATTTACAAGAAACGTGACGGTTCCTCTTGTGAATACCACATTGGAGTTAGCTTAATAAATGTTACACTGAAACTGCTCGCTGGTGTTATTCTATGCCGACTATCGAGCTCCCGTGAAACGTGTACGCGTGAGAAACAGGACGGATCCAGACCCGGAATCGATCACATCTGTCATTCGACAAATTTTAGATCAAATGACTACCTCTATCAGACCTACAATCCCTGTCTTTCTGGATCTGAGATCGGCGTTCTGTTGAGTCGACCGCACAGATCACTGATCGTTATCTCAATGAAGAGTGCGCGAGAGAAATTCATTCCTCTTTTTCAATCTTTGTATGCGTACAGCCGAAGCGGATTTCGTGTTCCAAGCTATTTTCACTCGAGTTCATCACAAAAAGTGGTGTTCGTCAGGGTTCTACTCAACCACCCTTCATTTTCAACTTTGCAATTTAAATAGCTCTTGAGACAGCTCTACCCTAGTTTGAGAATAGCGTCATCGATCTTTATTTAGGTAGTAAACTGTTCGAAGTAAAATGCGCGGCTGATGTTGTCCTTCTGAGAGAAGATCCAGGTAAGTTGCAAGTTTTTCTGGATAGTCTAAACAACAGTGTAGCAATGTTTTGGGATCCGTGTTGTACCTGCCGTTGCTGCTGCCTCACTGATTTGGTCATACACTGAACCTTTTTCTGACAGGAGAAACCTTAGCTGAGGTTACCTGTGCAGTTACGTCTCGCCAGGTGGTCAGATATCGAATGAAGTGTCATCACGTATGCGGAAAGAGTGTTTGATTTTTGCCGACCTCAGTCGTCTGCGGCCCCAGCATGATATCCGATTGTCCATCAAGAGCCGACTGTACGGTGGGATCCAAAGTGCCGTACCATTGGACTCACAGCTGTTACTGTGCGCGAGAAGAGAATCACTACAATAAATTTCGCATTCCAGAAAACTGTCGTATAGGGACTGTTACACTCCGCATAAGCTCTCAAACAATGCATGCGAACCATAATGTCCTGTCAAACATATACCTCTACTTCTCGGGTATTTTTGTCGTACGCATAATATATCTTTTCTAAAAAAAAGCCCATCGGAATTTCATCAATTCCTTTCGTATTTGTTTCGCAACTACTCACTAGTAGATGAACAAGAATCTCGTGCAGCGCGAGTTTTGATTTGTTCGCTTGGTGACGCTTATGACCACACAATCCCATCTCATAGTTTCGTCCTGAACTGAGTCACCTTGCCCTTGTTTAAATTTGGAGTCCATAATTTCGTGTGCAGAGCTAAATAATCGTGCACATGGCGATGTATGGGTGTATATCACCATTTACACGACAACAGAAAAACGGGGCATGGAAACCAAAAAACACCAGCTGATCACCAGAAGATATCCACTCGTTCATGTGCCTACGAAAACTCGATAAACCTAACTACTAATGACGTGTTGGAAAATTGGTTGAATTATTGCATTCGAAACTAGGCAGGTATATCAAATCTGGAATCAAAATTCAGAAACAGATTGCATTCTATATGCTGGATTATTTCGCTGCCGCCTTACATAATACGCGTTGCATTCAGTGTGGTTATTTTTCGAGTAAAAAAGAGAAAAATGAATGGAATTGTAAGAGAGGAAGGCAAAATCAAGTCCACGCTCACACAGTGGTACAATAATCATAAGCTCGCACCGTTTGGACAGCCCAGAATGGTATATGGACTGCCAACGGCTTCACAAACCCCGACTGTTTAGTGTTGGTAGTCAAGTGGGTACATCAAATTAGCTTATTTTCACTGAAGGGTTTAGAACTTTTGTACTATCAAAATTACTGTGCTTTGCATGTTTTCCAGAATGGAATTGTGCCCATTGTGGAACCGGAAGTTCTTCCAGATGGTAACCACGACCTCTACACCGCTATGCGAGTCACCGAAGACGTCCTAGCGTTTGTGTACAAGGCGTTAGCCGATCATCACGTCTACCTTGAAGGAACTCTGCTGAAACCAAATATGGTTACTGCTGGTCAGTCACACAGCCAGAAATACAGTGTGGAACAGAACGCGGTTGCGACGGTGCAGACACTGCAAAGAACTGTTCCGTGTGCGGTACCAGGTTAGTTCGGATGTGCACTTAAATTGTAAGCATGAAGAGTTATTCCGTTTTTCCTATCCGTAATAACTCAGTCTGTCCCATAAGTAACCCTCGAAAGGTCACAGCTCACAGTCGGCAAACATGCCGACCAGAGTGCATCGGAGCATCAGAGGCTGAGATGAACCACAGACTATGTGCTCAACTGCGATCGATATCAGAGTTCAGTTCATCTGTGGCCTAAAAGCCTGACGGTCACAAGAGCCTGGAAGCAGACAGGTCTTGGTTGAAAACTAAGTGATCGAGCGAGTGCGTCTGTGTGCGTGCCCACGCACAAAAACCTAGGATCGGTAGCGAAATCCAACACAGTTGATTATCGGTCGTAATGGGGTTGTTGATTGTAACAACATCAGTGGAACAACGAAAATTTGCCGTTCTTGATCACAGCGATGCTCAGCAGGATTTATTTTGTACGTTGTCCGAAATGTTATTAGTTTTATTTTGCTATGACCGACCAATAGGTTAACTGTAACTAAAATGTTTGACCGTGGGATTTCAGGAATGAGAAAATATGGGAAAAAATTATGGATATTCATTCTTTGACGATTTAGACCCAGACTAAGGTACACTACGGAACCGGTCTACCTATTCTTCCGCCGCCTGTTTACTTTTTTCACTTCCATTTCATTACGCAGTAGTGGTAAAATATTTCAGGAAGGGGGTCACGGTCATTTATAGACTGCCCCAACTGGGTGGTGACCGGCCGCAGAAACAGGATCCGAACCGGGTATAGAAAGGTTGCAAACCCATCATGATGACCGTCTGAACACCTCCCGCCATGACATGATAATTCTGTTAATTTGCACATGTGTAGGTGGAGGATGCGGCATATAATCTTTTTTTGTGGTTCACTAGCCTTATACATTATTGACCGGCATGGATTTGTGAAATGTGCTGTGTGGTCGATTTGACCACGAATGGCTACTGTTTATGGCTCTCTGTCTAAACGTGCTGAAAATCGGATAAGATCTTCCTGAGTAGCAGTTGATACTTGGCTTGTTTTAACACATCCCAACAATCGTGTCGAAGTCTGGAGGTTTTCACGAATCATTACGGCGAAGCGTTAAATCTTGTCCCACAGTTTCGTAGTAATTCATGGCTACAGCACCCTGGGCGATGTTCGTAAGTGTAATCAGTCAAGTATCTGATGGCACGACTAGTTTACCTCTTTCATGTTCTTGGTTTATTTAACCAGTTTAAATATGTTGTAACAGGTTAGGTTGTGAATTATCCAAATTGAGTTTGTTAGATGCTTCAACTCCTTGTAAAACCACCGTGATACATTTCATGTATATCTTCAAGAGATTACGTGATCACGTAACTCTACGGTTCTGAGGCCTAGACACTTCGCACTGAGGATGCTCGGCGTTATATATATATATATATATATATATATATATATATATATATATATATATATATATATATATATATATATATATATATATATATATATATATATATATATATATATATATATATGGTGGAAACTGATGCATGCGGGTGTCAGATAAGCGCATTATTTGCTCGTACACTACAGCATTAACGCAGAACTATATAATTTCATATGTGCCATAACTAACAAGTAGTGGCGAGGTTTTGTGACAACAAGCTCTGTGGTCTGCCTGCATGCGGTGAATAACTATGCTCAAAATCCAGACAAAACCATATTTTTGCTGCTACCAGTGGGCCACAGCTGTGACAGAATAGGAGCCTCTAAACGAAAATGGAACAACATTTTTTGCATTGAATTAACCCAAACGTTATTCAGAACACAACGTTCATATATAGTATTGAACGTTTGGTCCTCCTTCATTCTTCAGCGTTTTTTGCAGTCTCATCGACATGGAGTCCACTATGTTGGTGATGAAATAATCTTTTATCTTATACGCTATCACACGTTGCACTTTTGACTCTACTGGCTAGTTTGTGGGTAGCCCTGAATGGCTTTCGGACTTTGGTGAACACTGATTCCACATGTTTTGCCCAAGGAAGGCTGTGTATAAGAATAATTCCAAGGTGTCGAACCTGTTCGGTTCTGTTCAGACAACCAGTAACAATGCACTGGGTGCCGGTGACTTTGGTTGCTATCTTCAAGCGGCAACCTCAAAGGGAAATAATGAGGGAGAAAAGAGTATGAAAGGAGTAAGAGGAGAACTAAGTTTTTGGAATTAAGTCGGCGAACAAAGTTTGTGGATACAAGAGCGCCACTGATCGCGTCATCTAACCATATCCCCCAACGTATCTAACCATTGAGTGAGAGGGTCTCTTGGACCCCACCCAGAAAGTTAAATATGCCCTACATGGCCAAGTTCACTGGTTAGGATTTTCAAACCTTTCTTCCGTGTCATGGACTGGCCACCCTTACTCAGCTTCCGACCGGTAGTCGCCTCAGCAAACATAGCACGCCGAGGAATCTTGTCAGGGGACATGCATAAGACATGCTCCATATAGGATTAAGAAGTCATTAAATATCAGTGGAAAGATATGGATGATTATTTACCAAAATGTTTAATAGCACGAGCAGCGTGGAAACTTTGAGGGTGTATCTGCACATTCTAGGACATTAGGTGAGAAATTATGAGAAGGGGACCAGTTCGTTCGAACTGTCTTGAAGAACATTCAGACTTTACTTTCCTTGTAGAGACATCTAAAAACGACATGATGGGCAATCGGATGAAATAGGGTGTTTACGAATGGGACAAAGGAATGGTGATAGAATGGCACCCCGGAGAACTTAAGAGTTAAATTGAATAGTTGGTTAGTTATCGAAAGGAAGTAAAACGAGTTCAGTGGGTAAAATTCTCGCACGGACTATTTAACGTACGATAATCAAGTCATATCATGATGAATCCGTAAAACAGTACCTGAGTGAATTGAACTGAAAGCGTTGACGTAGTTAAGAAACACTGTCTTAGCACTAGACCTCCTTTCGGTTGAGAGTTGGGCGAATAGAATGATGATGATGATTGTACACTATTAGTTGCATATTCCATAACAAGCATGTTTTTGTACACATCTTTTTGGATACCTTGGGAGGAAACAATTCCATCTTATACCCGATACTTTTATTCAGTTCCAAATTGTACGTGATTCGGCCGAAACTAGTAGATCAAATAACTTAGACGATACTGAGGAAGAACTGGGAATAATGTGCAGTTCTATAGAACTACGTCTTTTCTGGCGTCCGAATACGAATGCGTTTTCTGTCCCTGTGCTGGTATCCCGTTTGAACAGTCAAACGGGTCGATCGGAATGGGCAGACTACCAAGGGTTATCAACACAGACGGGAGGCAGTAGAATTACTTTCGGTATCACATGGTCAGCTGGTTTAGATTGCAGGTACATGCACGGGAAAGGTGACCAGATGTCAAGGTCAGAGAGCAGCCAATCACGAGCCGGGATTTGGACGAGAGTAATCACCCTGGGGTTCGTAATCGAAGTGGACACAAAATGTTTCACTACAGCCAGTTAGATTAAAGCTGTGGTCAATATTAGTTCGTCTTGTGTGCAAGACGGCCTGTTCCACATGCCGCTCTGAAATCCGTTGATCAGGGACTCGAAAGACTGCAGGCAGCGGAGGACTTACACTAGCCAGTTATTCTGCTTAAGTCGTGCCAATTGTGGTGGTTCAGAAGGCAGGTGGTTCGATTCGTATATGTGCAGATTTCTCCACTGGACTTATTGATTGCCCGGAAACTCATCAGTACCCACCACCAACCCCAGAAGATTTGTTCTTTAAACTTGACGGAGGAAAAATTTGTCTGATATCTATCTTCAGGCTGAAGTGGATAATGCATCCAAAGGGTTAGTGACTATCAATACCTACTACGGCCTCTATCAGTACAATAGATTGCCATGTGGAGTAAAGTGTAAACCGGCCGTATTCCAGCAGATCATCAGCACAATGCTGACTGGTCTTCCATTCGCACTGGCCTACGTGGATGGTATTGTTATTGTAAACGAGTCTAGATATGAACATGTGTAACACTTGAACGAAGTGTTACATGAGATTCGATTTTTTTCGATTCTAGTTACGCATCGCGAAATGTTCATTTCTTTCCCCCAAGCATACGATTTCTCGGTCATATCATTGATAAAACGGATAAAGCCCAGATCTCTCCAAGGTGGCGCCTATTAGCCAAATGCCTGCACCCAAAAACGAAACGGAATTGCAATCCCTCCTTAATCCTGTGAACTATTACAATAACTTCATTCCAGAAATACACAATGTTAGGGCCCCACTGAACTCCCTAACGAAACAAGATTCCGAATGGCAATGGTCAAAAACTGTCAATCATCTTTAGATGAATTAAAGCGGCTATTAACATCTATCCTTATGCTGACTCATCATAATTCATATTTACCCATAATCGCTTCCACAGACGCCTCCGAATACGGCTTTGGAGCAGTTCTCCTCCATAAATTTCCAGATGACTCACAAACAACTTTGTCCCACACCTCTCGAGCCCTCAAAAACGCCGAAAGAAACTACAGTTAGATAGAGAATGAAGGCTTGGTTTTCGCATTTGCAGTTCACAAATTCCATAAATTTCCTCATGGTTGACGTTTTACTCTGTATACCGATCACAAACCATTATTGGTCATCTTTGGTACAAAAAGGCATTCCTCTTAGTACCGCAAACCGACCACAACGATAGGCAGCGGTATTATTGGTTATGACTTTGTGGTTAAGTACATCCGTACAGACAGCTCTGGACATGCTGACGTATTGTCCCGCCTAATACAACAGAATTCAGCTGGTCAGCCTGGTGAAGACTTGGTAATATCCTCAGTTGAGGCTGATTCTGAAGTTAAACAGGTGTTTCTTGAGTCCATCCTAGTCTGCCTGTCACGTCCAGTACGAAACAAAAGAAAACTAAGTTAGACCATGATCTTCAGTGAGTAAATCATTTTCCGCAAACTCGCTGGCCCCAGAATATCACCGACCGTTACATCATGCAATTGTATCGTCGGAAGGATGCTTTCACGGTAGTATACGGATGTCTGATGTTGTCGGAACTCATGATTAAGACATAACACGCTAGAGTGCTGAAGCAATTGCATAGTGGCTATCCGGGTATCACATGTATGAAAGTACCAGCACGAAGTTATGATTACTGGCCGAACATTGACAAGCAGATGGAAGAGTACATTAGATGTTGCCAAGAGTGTTCCACGGTTGCTTAGACGCCCATCAAGTTTCCGCTACACTCTTGACCACTACCTTCAGGCCCATGGAAACGGGTTCACGTCGACTCCTCGGGTCCAATAAACCAACAGTATTTTATAGAAATGGTTGATGCTTACTCAAATACTTCCTATGAAAACTACTTCTAATTCAAGCGGTATTGCCATCTGGAGACGCCATTTCGCTTAATTTGGGATCCCCGAAACCCCGGTTGTGGATATCAGGACCCTATTAACTCCACTGAGTTTATTAATTTCTGCCAATCCATGAGACTTGATTACAAATGGAGTCTAGTTTACCACTCTCAATGAAACAGTCAGGCGGGACATTTTGTGGGCGCACTGAAACGGGCTTTCAAAAAGTTGAAAGGAGAAGAAAGTACACTGAAGATACTTGGCAATTTTCTGAAGGCATACCGCTCAGCTCCTAACGCATCAGTTTCAAGCAATTTCTCACCGGTTGAAGCCTTCCTTGGTGGACGTATGAGGACTAAGTTAGATACCATATATCCCACGCTCACACCAACCCTTCGAAACGACCAAAGGGCAAGGGGCCTCAGCAGATATCACGGTACAAGACCACCTAGTTCCAGCGAAGGGGGATCATGTTTATGCTCTCGATTTTCGTCACCCCTCAAGGAAGTGGATACCAGGAGTAATTATGAGCCATTTGGGAAATGTGATAAATGATGTTCGGTCAGATAATGGTTTATCCAAAGGGCACGTCAACTACATCAGGAAACGTTACAACATGACAGCGATAGATGAGAAGAATGAGGTTGTGCTTCCACTACATGTGCTTCCGGATATCTTAGAATTACTAATGACAGAGAAGAAAACGGTATCACCCGACCCACCAAGTTCTAACTAACGAGCTGAGACACTCAAGGCACTCGCAGCCCTCCATTAAAAGACTGTTCATTGATCCCTGTAAGAGGCCCTGCGAGCCAGTCTCTGCTTACGGGGGGAAGTGAACGGACGGTCAACTGACACTATGCGCACGTACACACACACACGCCCGCGTACGCATACATGAAACAGTGTTCGTACTGCCCGGTTATTCGCCAAGCCCCAATCGCTCATTCTGATGTCGATTTCCTCTTGTCGATCTATCTTGTCAGACATGCCTGTAAGTCGCGTTCATGTTCATTCACTAAACAACCCAGTCAGTGTTCGGTTGTTCAGTATTTCCTAAAGGTTGAGCCAAAACGCTAATAAAACTGCGAATAACGAAATTATTAAGTCATTCAGAACATTTGAAAATGATCCGCTTGGACATATCAAATCAGGGTGTTCTCCGAATTAGCGCGTTCCATTCAAAAGATTTTTCTGTGATAACTGGTTTACCGTGGGATTTGTTCTACGTGACGTAAGAATCTCAGGGAATACTTGTCTTTTGAATCTCTGGAAAATGGAAACTGGTATTAAGTTTACGAATTTGGTGGAACCTACCTAAAAAGGTCTACAATTGCTGATAAAATTTTCACCCCAGTCTGCGGTGGTTGGTACATATGTTAAGTATGCCTGTCGAATACATTAGCGTTCAGTGTTCGCTAGAGCGGGTGGCGACTAGATGACTAGGTGTGTCAGTCCATGATATGAAAGACAGGTATCAAAAAACCTAACCAATGGATCTGGCGATGTAGGTCGTGGTTTCCTGTGCGCGGTCCAAGAGATCCAATCAACCAAAGACTAGATCCATTGGAGGATGAGCCTAGGTGTGACAACCAATGGCCCTCTTGTATGCGAATACTTTCTCCATCCATTTGACATTCTCCATTCCAGTTACATCCTAACTTTTTCCAAACCTGAAACCATTTGGTTTCCGATCAGTGAGATATAGGAACCAGAACCAGAGGACCCATTACTTGTCTATGGGTATTTTGAACGGAAACTAAAAATGTGATGCAGCTAGTCTGTCGTAACCATTGCTTGATTTCCTATTAAATGATTGCAGACATTAGACAGATCTTTGATTGACCATACCGGTTGTATTCTTTCATCCAGTAGTATTGTATGACATTCCCACCTTCAGTCACCTGGAGGGTTGGTGTCCAGTGGTGCGTCGTCTCCCCATATATCTTCCATCAACCACCACTGCCTATGTTGTCTACGTGAAATTCGTTTGTCCATCAACGGTCCACTGTACACTGGGGGCACTTGAATCATTTCCCTTGAGCTGCTTACATATGAGGCCGTTATGGTTCAAAGACACAAAGATTACGGATATTTGAGCACAAACCTATTTGCAACATCACTCGGATATGGTAAATACACCATGTTCGCAATGCTTAGGTGATGCACAGAGACCGCCGGCTGGAGTAAGTGCTCAATATAAACGTGTTAAAGTGACCGGGACATGTGTTGTGCATGTTCAAAGACAGATTCCTTCAGTTTCAATTTATTCAACCATCAACCACGCACTTCTGTGACCGGGTTTTCGTTGCTACCTTCTAGCATCGCCGAGTCCATGGCAAAAGAATAGAAGCGCAAAGTGAAAAAAGTCCAAAAAATCAAAGTAATAAGCGGAAATCGACAGGACAAAGAATCAGTCCGAATGCAACTACGCCACTGACAGCGACACCTGGCCATATCACTTAATGTCTCCAGCCATTTGATAGGCGAATCACGTGGACTCCCACCTGGAAGTCTAACACGCCCTATTCGGCCAAGTCCACTGGTCAAGGCTTTCGTACCTTTTTGCCATGTCATGGACTGACCACCTTGACCTACCTTCCACTCACCACCTGCCTCAGAGAACAACGTACACCGAGGAAGTCTACTGGTGGGCATGCGTAACACAAGTTCCAACCACCTTGTCAAGGATAGGTTTGGTATTGAGCCAACCTAGTCCTGCAGCATCATTTTACACTTTGAAGGTGAAAAACGCATCCCAAACATTCCTTCACTATTGTTAAGCCTATCTGAGGAAGCTCGCAACTTACTTGGATCTTCGCTCAGAAGAACATTATTTCCGCATATTCTAAGTCAGACAGTTTACTGTCTGAGCAAAGATCGATGCCACTATTCTCACACGAGAATAGGGCTATCTCAAGAATCAATTCAACCACAAAATTGAAGAGGAAGGATGAAAGAGGGCAACCCTGACGAACACCACTTTCCATGGTGAACTCGGGTGAAAGATCGCCGTAATTACGAATTTGGCTTCGGCTGTTCGCATACAAGCATTGGGAAAGAGGAATAAACTTCCTTGGCACACCCTGTAATGAGAGGTAGCGCCAACGAACTGTGCGGTCGACTTAGTCGAAAGCCGCTTTCAGATCAAGAAAGACACAGATTGTGGGCCTACGAAAGATGTTTCTGTGCTTTAAGGTTTGCCGAAGATTGTAGATGTGGTCGATTTAACCTCGACCGAGTCTGAAACCGGCTTGATTCTCATGCGTACACATTTCACGGTCACTAGATAATCGGTGAAGAATAAGACCAGTGAGCAGTTTGGATGCGACACTTACCAAGCTAATTCCTCTGTGATGTTCGCGAGAGAGCCTGTCACCTTTCTTGTAAATCTGCACAGTCACCGATTCACACCATTCCGTGGGAATCTGCTCACCATCTCAAATAACCCGGAGGAGTTTGGTTAACTCCGAAACCAAAGCTTCGTCTTCATTCTCGAAAAACGATGGAGACAACCCATCCGATCCAGCCGCTTTATACCTTTTCAGGTAACCGATCTCCCGCCTAATCTTCATCTCTGATGGAGGACTGATATTCACCTGCATTGTTTCTCTGGCAGGTATATTTGGAAGGTCCACCGTTGAAGTGGGCCAACTGGATTCTTCTTTAAAATGCTCCGTCCAATGCTCCGAACGATGTCCCTGAGAGTGAATCAATGAGCCATCGGATTCCTTGATTAGCTCACCTACACCGGGTTTCCGTGGCCCGGTACCTCAAATCAAGCGGCAAAGGTTGCAAGCATTACCAATGGAAGCAGCCTTCTCCATTTTCCTATATTTTGCAATCCACCATTGTTCACAGTCATTCCTCAGGCTCCTAGTCAGTTGGCGTCTCAGTGATTTATACATTTCATTGAATGTGGCATCCGGAGGGACGGATCTATGATCATGCAACAGAGCAACTGATGTCGAAGATATCCATCGTTTGTGAGACCCACTTGAACCGGATTCGTTCGATGTACACTGTTCTCCAACGCAGCTAGCTCTTGGAGTATAGTTCTGGATGGTCATTCTTTGAAATGGAAAAGAGTATGACTACCTTGACAAGAGAATTTAGTTGAGTAAAACCTGGTATACTTTCGCTTTGTGGTCCACGACATCCTTCCCCCACCGGATGGTTGGATACATTATGTGGCATGGTTAGGTGCAGCAGCCAGTGCTGTAAATTCGTTCGAACTTCTTCGTTTTCTACTAGACTACAACTCATACTTTCTAGGATGTTTCAGTGATCAATGTGCCTTGCTTGATTCCCTTTTCGGATGGAGGATATTGTGATGTAGCAACGAAAACCGGAACGCTGAAGTACCAGATTGATGACTGACGTAGAGAAATTGAACTTAGTTCTGGGAATACTACAATACAAAATTGTCACAACTTCGACCAAAAGCCGCACTTATTTTATTTTTCAGGAATTGTGTTCCTTTCTGGCGGTATGTCAGAGATCGAAGCTACACAAAATCTGAATGCGATTAACTGTGTGCCTGGTCGAAAACCGTGGGCGTTAACTTTCAGCTTTGGTCGAGCACTGCAGGCTTCTGTCATCCAAACATGGGATGGTAAAAAGGCCAACGTGGCTAGCGCCCAACAAGAATTGCTTAAACTAGCACAAGTAAGTGATTTTGATCAATTTTGATTTTGCGTGTTTTCTTTTTTATTGCCCGCTTTTACTTCATTTAACCATGCAGATTGAACTACGACCATTGGGCAATTTTTTAGAGACGAGTCAGTGCAGTCCTATTTCATGTGCGTGCATCTAGTTTGGTTATTTGTTTGTCTGAGGGAATGAAGATCGGGAATTTTTCTTTGGGTTCCGCCAAACTGGGGATGTGTTGCAGTTTGTCCTTGGTTTTATGCAATATAGAAAAAAACTTACGTTTCCAAACAGGCGTTACCAAGTTCCAAGACTTGGATAGTATCCTGATCTGCTTTGCGTAGGCATGATTGTGCAACCTATGATCCAGGTCACCAATGCACGTGCCTAGTGGCGCAAATGAATGGAAAAATCTGCAAGTCGCTCACGTGAGATTGGTAGACACTGCTGATAAAAACTGATTTTAAAAGAGTAAATAAGGTAAATGTCAATGAATTCCCTCACGACGGAGGCGTACCAAACATCGGATACAGTAACAAAAACCGTTGGAATTACAGTGTTATATAATGTAAATCAGAATAGGATGTAACACAGTAACGGTAAGACGATATTCATCTTTCTGTTTTCTTAATCGCTGTCACACGAAAACTAATTGTTGGTCCCATTACTAAACGTTCTAAATTACATGTTGAGTGCATCTATCTGTTCGGAGACAATAATTCAGCTCAATTTGAGCAAACTTCAACCATACATAGGATGCAACGGTCTCAGCGGTATCTCAGTCACAAATAATTTTTAAAAATCATAGTCATGAAAAAACAGGAAGCGAGCTACAATTATTAGTATTTACTCGATGAAGGATGGAAATGCAAGAACGGCGGTGATCGCGACACGTAGCCATATCTTGCCTACGTTGTTAGAGAAACTGGCGAGTTTTTCACCCTGCAGCGAGCTCCCTCAATAAAGCCATAGACGGCAGCGTGACGTGCTCGAATATGGCCCGCCACCAAATAAAGCCATTGCTTCTTACCGCTTACTCAGCTATCCTGACCAGAATAAGATTCACTAGGACGAGTTGTGCATCCTCGACTGGCAGACTACCATCCAAAAGGCGTACGAGCCACTCATTCGGTCGCCGGTTCCAAACACACACAAAGACACAGGTAGCCCTTGGTCGTGCACGGATTAAAGCTGTTACCAGTGGCACAAATGATTTACGGCCCATCTGTTGAACTCTGGTGTTCCACGATCACAAAAAATGTCATACAGACAAACGAAATGACAAAAAGCATCAAAATGTCTTCGGTATAAAACAAAAGTCACAACAGATTATATCCTTTACTAACCTCTGGTGCACTTCCCTCTGTCCATTTTTTTGTAGTTATTGCGTTGGCACCTTGCTTGGTCTCCAGCCGGTATGGTATATATATATATATATATATATATATATATATATATATATATATATATATATATATATATATATATATATATATATATATATATATACTGATAGTAAATAGTATGTAAACATGTGGACAAGATTTCCTCAGAAGCACACGACCGGTTTCGCGGTTCTTGCCGCTCATCAGGTATGCGAACGCGGTGCTTCTCTGCCCACTCATCTTCCTACTCGTACACTACGATGAATTGTCTAGGGTGTGAGTGGATACTCTTCATTGAAGAGTCCCCAAATGAATCACAACTGTGTTTTCTGTTAGCTATTCGTGTCTGGGTCATTTCTAACCCGGCAAACAACGAGGTTGCATGTGCAAGCGCCCATATTGATAGTAGGTAGTATGTAAACGTGTGGATAAAATTTCCCCGGATATGATAGCTTTTGGACTTTGGTGAACACTGATTCCACGTGTTTAGCCCAAGGAAGGCTGTGTATCAGAATAATTCTAAGATACCTAACCTAAGATTGTTCAAGAGATCATTAGTTATCAGTGGATAGATATGGATGATTATTTACCAAAATGTTTAATAGCACGAGCAGCGTGGAAACTTTGAGGGTGTATCTGCACATTCTAGGACATTAGGTGAGAAATTATGAGAAGGGGACCAGTTCGTTCGAACTGTCTTGAAGAACATTCAGACTTTACTTTCCTTGTAGAGACATCTACAAACGACATGATGGGCAATCGGATGAAATAGGGTGTTTACGAATGGGACAAAGGAATGGTGATAGAATGGCACCCCGGAGAACTTAAGAGTTAAATTGAATAGTTGGTTAGTTATCGAAAGGAAGTAAAACGAGTTCAGTGGGTAAAATTCTCGCACGGACTATTTAACGTACGATAATCAAGTCATATCATGATGAATCCGTAAAACAGTACCTGAGTGAATTGAACTGAAAGCGTTGACGTAGTTAAGAAACACTGTCTTAGCACTAGACCTCCTTTCGGTTGAGAGTTGGGCGAATAGAATGATGATGATGATTGTACACTATTAGTTGCATATTCCATAACAAGCATGTTTTTGTACACATCTTTTTGGATACCTTGGGAGGAAACAATTCCATCTTATACCCGATACTTTTATTCAGTTCCAAATTGTACGTGATTCGGCCGAAACTAGTAGATCAAATAACTTGGACAATACTGAGGCTTTTTCTTTCTCACATTTCCCTACAGGCTAACGGTGCAGCTGCCCTGGGGAAATTCGAAGGCAATTTACAAACTGCGTCGGGCGGTCAGTCACTGTTTGTGGCCAACCACACTTACTAAACCTGTACAAGTAGAATTAGTGAAAACAGATGAACTCGTAACATGCGGAACAGTCACTCATTTCTCCTACTATGAATTTATTTGACCAGTGGTACACACATGCACATACATAATTTTGAGTTTGTCTGGTACTAGATTAGCAACCACAAGCGGTTCTAATTTCAAAACCGGAAAATGGAAGAATTTCTTTGTCATCGAACAAATACAAAACGCTTTCTTTTGACTTTTCTACGAGTTGAATGACCATTGATATTGCGAAAATATATTTGTGCGGTGAAACCAAATGGTTTCGGTGGTAGTAGTTTCGATTGGTCTATGCGATTATTCGTCATGCTTTATCGAGGTTTAAATTAGCACTGAAAATTCGGAAAGTATCAGCGATTCGTCGGTATTGTTAGGAATCACATCCACCGAGACCCTGCTGATTCTCGAATTGAGCGCTCAGGATTATGACTCCCACGGGCTAACTAATAGTCTAATCGACCTTGCCTTCTTCAGGTTGAATAAAGTCAACATTACGCCATATAGTTTAAACGAATAAACAATTGATATATATATATATATATATATATATATATATATATATATATATATATGCTACATGTTTGAAGCTCCTCGCTTCTCAACTCTGTAGCCTAATCGCTGAAAAGCGCGCTTTACTAAAGTGTGAATGAGGCCCAGGTATGGTGATTCGGTATAAAATCCCCAAGACACTGTACTTTACATCTTTGCGACCAATTACAGTGAGAAGTTTGAGCTATTCAGAACAAACGTGACTAGGTACAACAAAAGCCAGTTGTGATTGGCAAATATGTGAACTACAGTTAGTACAATTTCACAGCCTTGGTTTTCCTCTTATTTCATCAGAAGTAGTTCTGAGCTGGAACCATTTCAATAGTGTAACGTCAGTTCTGGCATCTCGACTAGTATACCAGGCCTGGGTTCGATTTCCACAAGAGTCGATCACTTAACATCTTGAACTGTTTAACAATTAATAAAATCACGGAAAAAAATAAATTTAGGAGGAATGAAAATTACAAAATACCACACACCTTTCAAACGAGGGACTGATAAATGATGCTATGGGTTGTGGAGTGAGTAGATCTTACCGACTTGACCCTGGACGATAGAATTTCACAAACCAGTGAACCCTCAGAATAGAGCGGATGCTGTTTCCGTTTCCACAACAACCAAATAAAATCAAATTTACTCCCCGGTGTTGGTGATTCATCCACAATATGAAGGAATTAGTAGGCGCTTGTCAGTCTCCTGTGGTCCCAATTGCGTTCTGGTCCAGTTCGACTTCATGCTTTGGGAGTCAATTTCCGTAACTGTGTATTTTCATTATAATCATCATTGACTGCATTCTACATAATAAGTTGGTAAGGGGAAAAGCATGAATTCTAGGGTAGTTTTCGTAGCTTAGGAGCCGTGCGTCATAGTTTGAGCCATAATCCATCAATGGGTGAATTCGATCGAGCTCACCGAATATTACATAAAGTTTCGTTAACATGAAAGTTGCAACACGGAGCTTACCTGTGCTTGTAACCATTCTTCATAATAGATGTGCCTCGTCTTTACGTCAATCTTGTTTCTCTCATTGAGTTGGACTTCGAGTTTCTTCGTGCTGTGGCCATGTTCATCAAGGAGTCAATCAACAGAGGTCACGATTATGGTCAACCCGGAATTTTAGGACTCAAATATGGCTTTTATCCGAGCGAGAGTTAATGGAGCTTTCTCATCCACAGTGTTGCATAGCATAGCAATGATATCATTCAAAAATGTCCTTTTCTTGTGGCCTTATTTTAACCCTGTTTCCGGACCTCTTTTACAATGCCTCCGCATGTTAATTTTACGATGTTGAGGTATCAGTATCAAATCGTCACCGCTTATGGTGCGTTGCACAATTCGCCTGTACGATTCACTATTGATAGTTTTTCTTCTGATCATTGGATTCAAGTTGACTATATGTATCTTTGTCACTTCTTCAGTGGACAACTTTGCTCTGCCTTGTTCGTTCTATGAATGAGAAAATCTCTTATCATTGCACCATGATATTGAGATGAAACTGACCGGACGATCAAGAACCGCCCAAACGCAATGGTCGGTATTCATGCCATAGAGTACTATTCACTATGATACAGATATCACATGCGCTTTGCTGATCTCTTTGTGAGCATCAAACCCATTTGATCACCTCGTCCCCGGAAGATGAAACACGTTCCTATGATTTTACGATCCCCAAAAATCGACGGTCACATGCCGTGGCAATTCAATATTTCTACGCATGCATGGAGCACCTTTGGGTGCACAGACTTGTTGGTGCTGGGTCGAAAATCTTGTTTGCACCCCCTGCTAGAATTCAGATCTACGCTAATGATATCTGGTTAGACATGTGAGTCAAAATTCCCAACGCTTTACTGTTTAAGCAAAGTGTAGGTGATAGCCCACCCAAGAGGTGGTCGTGCATTGTTCCTCGACTGCGGTGAAATGCTCATAAACTACTAATAATGTAGATAGTCAGGTAGGACATGATTTGAGGGGAGACAAAACACGTAGATATATGCAATACTTTATATTACACAATGGGAATTGGCACATACGTGATGGTGTGTTCGCACGCAACGAGATATCGCGAGGACGTACCAACCACGAAGCGGATGATGACTGAAATTCTCATCGGGGGCTGTAGAACTCTGCAAACTTAAACTGGAAGAATGGGTCGTTGTGTTTACTCATACACTTATCCCCCTTCTATTTTTTGACGCGTAACATCTATCTCCCGATTTAGCAGCCTTTCAATAACCGTGGCCCCGTTCCGGAATTGTGGTACTTTGGTGTATAATAAAATAAAGAGGGAAGTACGACGAACATTTTTATTATAACGAATCAACGAGATTTTATCGGACACTTGTTAAGCAACTAGCCAGATGAGCAATTATTTTTCTATCGCAGTTTCATTCACAATTTTTGCAAAAAATACTTAGGTACCACCGTTTAGATTTTAATCTACTGCAAGTCCTATTTCTGCCTAACCGCACTTAAAAAAATGGGTGGAATTGTTAGATATCTTTCACTAGAACGAGGAATTAAAATGCTATCTATGTTGTTTTCGAATCGATAAAATTTATTTCGTAGGACGCAAATTCACATTACAGAGGGAACAAAATCCATATAATGTTTTATTTTCGCGAAAACAACCAGAACTGTCGAAAGGAAAGTTAACACTGTACGAAAGTCGTCAATCCCGAGTGCTATATGCAACTGATGTCATGCACTCTAAGCTGTGATTTCAAACTTGTGCCATATTTCCAGGCCAGTTTGCACGTCCGGAATCCAACTTCCAGTCACAAAATATCGGGCACTTCGAACACCCCTAATCTAGGTTATTTGTTCGTTCACGTGACCGTGTCCGTGTAACCAAACAAAGACAGTCAGAAAGCACGTGACAGTACCGGAAATCTCAGTTGGATAACTGGTAGAGGCGTGTGATTGGTTGAACAGTTACCCTATCCGTTCTTTGCACCCAGTTTTTATCAAGATACGATCGACTTCAGATGGCTTTGGCTGGTGAAAGGTGCGATCTATAGGCGATAAAAGAACATGTCAGTATTGCTAGATTTACTTACCGGCAGTTCACTGCAACTAGTAACATAAAACGACTCGCTGGGCAAGAATAAAAGACGAACAGAGGTTTTGACACGTTTTTTTCCGGTCTATGATTCCTTGAACCATGTCAAGTTAATTATTTGCTTCTGGCGCGATAGTGATCAATCCAAATCAAACTCTTTTAAAACTATTCGATGGAGAAATATAGATGAAAATATTTAATACCCTGTGGAATTTAAGAGTGTATTACCATCAAGTGCAATTATGTCAAGAAAAAAGTTGGAAACAAGTATATCAGACGAGTGGTAGTAGTAAATTCGCACAACTTGATGAACATTTGAAATTTAAAGAAAGCAAGAATAGACGTCAGTATTTGTTTTAGTCTCCATTGATTTTGATGAATTAAGTACAAAGAGTGAGGGGGAACGTGTCCTTATAATATATATATATATATATATATATATATATATATATATATATATATATATATATTTATATATATATGGCGTATTCATAATAAAGGTACGTAGTTCAAATTCATTCCCAATAGCAATACAATACAATATGACAAACAAGTCGTTGTATTTTATCTCGGTACAGAGTTGAGATAAGCCAACGGTAGCCAGCCTCGGATTGTCTGTGTTTTGTAGTGTTCGAAAATCATCAATGAAATCCGCCAAACAGATGACAGAAAAGACTGGTATCTGTAACTAAATATGAAGGTATGCACAGTACGTATCGTGGTATGGGTCCGATATCGATACGACCAGCACGATGGGGATGTCAAAGTGTCAAGACGCGATAGTTGCGTGACTCTGTACAGGAAAAGGCACAATAAACCACGAAGGGAAGGGGTAAAAGCCAAGCATCCGGGTGAATTGTACATCAAATACACTCCATAATTATATCCGAGAAGGTTTTTCTCCTTCTCCCAATTAGTAACAACGCGACAGAATGAAATATTCAAATTCAAGAGGACTGTTCGGGCATTTTTCCTTATTTCCATGTCTATGTAAATCCAAAAGTTCCTCATCAGTCGAGTCAGGTGCGAGATGTCTGTTTCGGTAATTCTATCTTGACGATGTTTTCGGGCAAACGGGACGAATAAAACTGGTTGGGCTTACATCCAGAGGCCACACGCAACCAGTACGGAAGAAACTTTGCCCATAAGCACTAATTGGGGACTTGGGATGGTGGAATAATAAAGACTTTATCCTTCTGACTTTGTTCCGGAGTTGGTTCCTAGAGGATGGGACAAGATAACGGTTTGCATTGTTCAATTAAGTTGGACACGTACTTGCATTTTAAATACAGCAAATTTTGAACCGCTCATTTGATTCTGGTTTCAGTCAAAATAAAAGCATAAAAAGGATATAAAAAATGATCATCATTGCTATCAAAAAGATTGAATGTGGGCTGGTCAGCTCCTCCTGGTGTGGCAAGTTCGAGTTCGTTTATACATATTCCGAGAATAGTATAGATTGTTTAGTCATGAAGTGGAATCCTAAATTTTCTTGCCCCAAGAGCACCACAATAAAGAATATACACGTTGCTCCATTTTGAATACAGAACTCTATTTCGTCTTTCTGTGACTCCTTTTTTCTCTCGTTTCTTTGTTAGATTACAATTTGTACACTATTGGAGGCAATTTCAATCATACTTCAGTCCAGCACCCTACCTCGTTTGATTTAGCTGATATTGATGTTTCTCTAACAGGAGGAAACTCTGTTCTAGATAGGATTGTCCTCAATCATCCTGGGTTATTTTCCCCAAAGTTATATGCACCTGTCTCAACCAGCCACCATTGTCTGCTTCTCTTGAGGCCTAAGAAATATCAAAGGTCTGCTTTTCGTGATAACATTCTTCTACAGAAATCCTTTCCCCATATGTCTTCTTGATTTTCCTTCTAATCATCACTAAATAAGAATGTCAAACTTTTCGTATAGGACGTCAATTTAGTCTCTGACATGTGAAGCCACCTAGAAATCATCTTTCGCTGTACCGGTCGTGTTATTTCTGTCTTGAAATCGTCAGGAAGATGAGAAGAACATTTCTACAAAGCTCGGGGTAACTCGAAAGTGTGACGCATTTCTCTCCGAATAAAAAACGAAAGCAAAAGCACTGGTGCACTTTATGCTAATCAACCCTTATGCAGCCCCAAAAGTAACCGACTACAACAAGCAATTCTGCTTCTGAGTGGAAAGAAAACGAAACAGGTGAAATGTGATGTGGACTTTGGCATTCATAAAAGTGCATTCGTCCACCCATCAAATGACTCTCCAACTTCACTCATCTCAAAAGATGACATGCACTTAACCCTGTTTTCTGAAGAAGAATTGTTTAGACACCTTCGCACCTCTAAAATAACAGACATTGATCCTGATGGCTCATCGTCATCACCATCGAGACACTGTGCTTTTGCTCTCACCGGTGTATTTTCTTCTCTTTTAAACAAACTTTCGTCCTCATATTCTATTCCCTTCTGCTACAGACCTGTCACTGTCGTTCCGATACCCGAACTGTGTAATTCTAGTTTCTTAGCTCAATTCTTCCGTCCCAATATTCTCACTTAAACCGACAAAGAGTGCCATTCATAAATGCCCCGAAGATCCATTTCAATTGCCTTACAAACCGAACAAGTTCATCGTAGATGATATTGCTAACCTAGTTTATCATGTAACGGAACCCCTGGACAGGTCAGCGAAGTCTGCACAATGTGCTTTTCTGGATTGCTCATCCGCTTTCGATTCTATCTCATAGTCTCTTCTCCCTTGTAAACCGGAAACGCTGGGTTGTCCACACCATTATTGGCATAACCGTCTGATTATTTCATCAACGGAATTCAGCGCACACGATTGGGTTTTGAAATATTCAAAACTTTGGCGGAAAATTCATGATTTCTTACGGAAACTGTCCTTTTCCGTATTGGTATTCCACCTAGATTAGCGACCATTCCACCAGTTCTCCGACACATCTGTTCAGATACGCCAATGAGGCGGCTTCTCTCCAAGCTGTTTTCGTAACCCAGAAATTCTGTAATTTTTTCAGTAATCCGTCTCATATTTATGATTTCCCTTTTCGATCCGGTTAAACTTTAAGTTTGTCCCAATGGTTTGAATGCTTATTTACCGTTTCTCGATCGGCTTGTCCTTGTGATTCATCTGTCATTTCAACAGAACCACTAGCTAGAGTAGGTTCTCTCAATTACTTTAGAACCACCATTGATCCAAATTTCAGATGGTTATCTCACATTGCAAAACGTGTGAACAAATTTCGCAGTCCATCTTACCAAGTACGGAAGCCTAGACATTTTTAGCGTGAAACAGAATTGTCTCTGTTTTGTACGCTATTACTGGCAGCACAGGGCACGTAAGAAATCTATTTTCTCCTACGTAGGTAAGAAACAAGTAAACAAGTGAATCAACCTTACGCAAACGTATGCAGTACGTGTAGTCACGTGCGGCCAAGTTGGGCCGCTCAGCGCTCAATGAGTCAACAAGAAAGTGTGACTCATTGCTGAAATTTGACTGGATAAAACAAACCGATTGCGTTATGGGCGAATTCATGACGTGCGTGCATGCGTACGTGCATGGTCTATTCAGTGACCCCCACCCCACACCCCCGCACAACTCTCTAGAGCGTACTCCCGAAAATCGAACACAATAGTGAACATCCCCTTCGAGAGAACACAGCCATCGGGTCGCATGGCTACACATCGATAGAAACACATCACTTGATCCTGTGCCACAGAAAGCTCGTAGGCCTTTCTGCTTTGACAAGTGTCAACCACAAACATCCACACTGATGAAGCTGAGCATGGCCATCTGTCTGAGCATGTTCCATATCAATTGAGTACATTCGGTCAAGACTCATTAAACGTTGCTTGACGTACCTGGTAGTTCGAAAATGTCCTGTAAACAAAACGGTGTTAGATATTTCCTAATGCGACGAAGATCTCAACAAACATGGGAGTTAGCTTGTGACATGTTGAGTTTTGCTTGTGTAATATAAGCTTCAAGAGAAATCTAGGCTTGAGAACTTTTGGTGATCCTCTTAACCAAAGCATCTATATCCCAACTGGTTACAATTTATTGTCTTCGGATGTGAATCTATACAAGAGCAAAATTTGAAGATGCCTGTTATCTGTTTCTCTCCCAGCATATGGTCGTTCTGAGTAGTGTTCAGGTTAAATCGTAAATCTGGCTGGAGAAACCATAAATACCTATAATCTCATTTGAAAGGCATGTAGCGTGCGTGCATGAATAGTACAATTTTAGTATCACATGGTGATTCTTTCACAGTTATTTCGTCGGTTAACACGGTTGACCTTCAGAACGAGGACACGTGATCCCAAATACTGATTCGCGATATGAGTAGCAGGGTGCTTTGTCTGTATGACAGGACAAAGTTTCCCTGGATTAGAGCCGTAAACGAACTGTGGAGTGATCAAGTATGGGGACGATTGGGTAGAAGAGTTTCGGGTATGCCTACTTAATGGGCGACAACAACCGCGAAACCGGTTATGTACTTCCGGAGAAACTTTGTCCCGTCATTCAGATACATTACCATCCTACTCATATCGTGGAACCATAAATAGTCCATTCGTTTGACCTGATTACCAGCCACTCGATGTACTGCCAACAAACAACACCTGTGGCGTATTGGAGAGGACGGGTACTGCTCTGAAACAATGACTGGTTTTGACTTGAAACAACCGGTTTTGTCGGAAGATGTACACACGAGATCTTCAAACCGGTCGTGAAGGTTCTCAAAGCGAACACACGTTTTTACTTGACACATCTTAGATGGTACTTTAGCTTTTAGTCCCAAAGGCAGCACCTCACATTGTGCCGTAGTCAACAAAAAATCAGAAAGGCTATGAATGTATGCGCTTACGTCTGTGGGAAATTTATTATGTAATCGATCTTTTTATTATTCACTTAATGCGGAGAGGTGGTAAGTGTAAATTTTTCTGTCAAAGGAAATGCAGACTTCTGCCTGGGCAAAAGTCTGACCAAGAACAAATTTAAAAGGGCAGAAACACACATGCTTTTCTGTTTAGAATACGGCAACAAATCTTTTCGCTGTCTGTCAATCTATCTATCATTTTTCGGTGTGACTGTGTTCAACTGAAAGATTTTTGTATCATAAATCCCGTGGGGTCCCTTGAAATCCAGCTTCAGAAAAAAGTAGCTGACGCTGGATCGGATTCACAGATAGAGAGAGTGTGTGTAGTAATCTGTCACGTGACTTACTAAGTCCGTTTGTCATATTTGACAGTTTTGCACATTTCTCTACGTTTGATTTCATTCTGTTGGGTATATCATGCCAATTAGCGGTGCCGAAGTTCATCGATTCTTTACATTCTCCATACACAGTCCCACTGCGTACTTCGAACAGCTTTTCAAAAGGCATCAAAGTTGTTGCATATCCATCGCATTTGTTTCTGCTAAAAATCACAATTCACGTTTTTCAACATAGAATTTGAGTCAATTTGGTTAGTAGTCTGATGTATTCACTTCAAACAACTCGTCTTCCTTATGTTGATTTTCTTAGTCACCAGTTTTGTTTTATGCTACCGAAATTCCCACTTCCTTCTCTAAACCACTAATCCTTTTTTCCTATCATCCACCTAATAGCATTACCTGCTCTTTGTCTGTTACGCTAACCGTGGGTATTGAAAAAGCTGTAGTCCACCTCGTCCACTCATATAGCTGGATCACTAATTCCACACCGACGGGTAGATCGAGTCAAGCAACCCACAGGCATAACCAACTTAGGTGAGGGAGTGGAGGCTTTCACAGTGTCAAATATATTGGATCATCTTCCACAGCTGAATTCTCGTAACTTCATCCTTCCCTTACTGTGCCCCGAGGTAAGGTGGCATAACATTCCCCAAGTTCAGTCCTCCTGTAACTCCTGTAACTCCATTGCGCTACGTTATAGTATGGTTTGGCGCTAGGCACTCTGACTGGTGTAATTTTCGTGATTTCCTGGCGTTCTACCCCGAACTCGGCTGTTCTTTCTCATACGCTTCTTTAACAAGGCTTCTATACTCCAAAGTAAATCTATTCTCATTCATTACAGTTTTAATCTCTGCCAGCATCAATCCCCAGAATACTCTTCATACGACTTCGTCTCAACGGAAAATCCTTCCGTAGGTCACGTTTATTTCAAAGTCCGTTCGCCCATCACCGCATTATGTGAGGGTGAAGCAAATGTTCGTACGTAAGTTTAATTAAGAACCTATTTGAGCGTAAAGTTATCAGCTGCCCTCCCAGAATCTGCACTTTTACTATTCTGAAGGTCTTTTAGTTTCTCATCTCAAGGGTTCTTGAATCATATCTCGGGGAGGCAGTGCTCTGCCGAACGACCACCACAAATTTACTTGCTAGTGACTTTTTCTCACAAAGGCTCAATTGGGTTCAGTCAAAACCCTGGCATACGGCTGAACTGTAGTTAGCACTATTATTACTACTCTTTCGCTAAACCGTAGTGTCTTTTGTATATTTTTGGCTACTGAGAGCAATATCAACTGTACAAACTGGAACTCGACGGTATTTCAGGATTTCGACCGAAACGAAGTGATCCCGAATTTTCTGGACAGACTGTACAGGGCATTTGACCGGGTCTAGCACAATTGATTCCTACCGGATTTGGGCTCATCACTCATTTCACCTCTTGCGTTTAAATAATCCACCAGGACTACTCACGTTCGGTGTGTGTGTCGATGGCATCCGTTTCAGAACTTCATTGTTCCCCAAGATTTCGTGTTTACACTCATCCCTTTACAGTGAAACCCCTCAATAAGGGACAACCACAAGAAGATCAAAAAGTCCCCAAAACCAGGGTGCCCCTCCTGTAGAGATTTTTTCGAAACCACTTCGAGATAACAGTGAATAACGCAGCCTCTTGGGATACAAAGGGAAAATTCAACAAAACATTTTTTGACGTTTGAATAGTGCTGATAGGGAGCTTGCTGTTTGTGAACTTTGGAACAATTGTTATATTGAATGCACTGTAGTTGCGTAATATTCGGCAATAAATGTATTTCAGCCTATATTGCACAAAAACGTATACCTTCAGAAAACCGGATTGTCTGCCTAAATTTTCGGGGGACCGTTTCAACTTCTTCCGGTTGGTTTTGGCATTCATCACCACTTTCGTCCTCCGACGTTTTCACCATTGCTGGCTCTTGACAGCACACAACTGCATCATGTTAAAACACCAATAGGTGGTAGGAGAGAACCTCATCCTATCCATAGCGACATAGACATTTAAGATACGATAAGACAGCAGCACATTTTAGATGTCGTGTTTGCCTTCAGAAACGGTTCCAGTACTTGCGATAAGACCCAACGGAATGGTTCTGACCTTCGCGTTCTAAGTAGGTGCAGATCTACGGCTGCAATCTCATTTGAATGGCATATAGCGTGCGTGCATGAATAGTACAATTTTAGTATCACATGGTGATTCTTTCACAGTTATTTCGTCGGTTAACACGGTTGACCTTCAGAACGAGGACACGTGATCCCAAATACTGATTCGCGATATGAGTAGCAGGGTGCTTTGTCTGTATGACAGGACAAAGTTTCCCTGGATTAGAGCCGTAAACGAACTGTGGAGTGATCAAGTATGGGGACGATTGGGTAGAAGAGTTTCGGGTATGCCTACTTAATGGGCGACAACAACCGCGAAACCGGTTATGTACTTCCGGAGAAATTTCGTCCTGTCTTTCAGATGCAACATCATATTACTCATTTCGACAACAGCAGATCTTCTTCTGCGTTCCATCTTCATCTGTTCGAGCTGTGCCTGACTGACAGAAATTGTGAATCAGTTGATTTCCGGTTGGCTGTTGGCCCGACCTCAATTGAACGGCTTGTAATTCCAAGCCCCCTATGGTAATCGATTACATCTCGCTGGCCTTGGTCACGATAAACCTAACAGAGCAGACATACACATCGTTTGTCTGAATAGTGCCCAGATAACTACGGACTTGTGCTATTCGTATTACGCGGACTGATGGAATGTATTGAAATCACCCCAACCCGGAACTACGCAAACTCAAATAGAAAGAAAGCCAAGGCTACGGAATCGTACTTCATTTCTATTGCAGCATCAATCTTTTTGAATATGTTGAATTAAAGAAAATAATTGATACACCACAAATAGATCAATCACAGTGAGCATCTATTGTAGCTGTTCGCTTTCGATTCGGATTGGTTCACTTCCCTCGGCTTATATGGTCCCGAAGCAGTACCGGGGGGCCCGTGTTCCCTGTGATGTGTGCTGAATCACTACTAAGACGCCGGAATTGGATGAGCTCTTGAGGAGAAGCTATCATTCTAATAACGGACTTGATCACAAATGGCTGTTTAAGAGAAAGACCAGCCCAAGCTCTAGGCCCGAAAAAGAATCCATTATTTGATGTCAGTGGACAGCCGCTACAGGATAATTGTCGAGACTTTATATGAGAATCTGTCACTTGCTTTCATATCGTAGCGCTACTTCGGTAAAGGTAAATACATGTCGATAGTAAGAGGTGCAGTTCATGGTTGTATTTCTTCGAAGGCCAGTTGATACAGGGATAAAAATAAGTTGTAAAGAGTTACTTCTGATGGAATGACAATAAGGAACTTGTGCAACAGTAGGCATATCGCCAGTGAGTCATGTTTGTATGTTCTGGAAAGTAAGGGTATAAACGTCAATATTACCTTACCTGCTTAAATTTACTAAGTGCTTCCTGAATATGACTGGAGATTGGTCTGTAAGGTGGTAAGTATTTAATACTACGGAGTGCACATAACTGGGCATTGTTGGCTTTCTTATGCAAAGGGACGCTATCAAGGCTAAAAACCTCACCCGTACTCGGCTGCTCCTCATTCATCTTCCTGGATCGAAAGTCTTGGAATTTGTTCTGAGCCAAACAGGTTATTTTAGGACAACGTTTAAACTGAAATATTCCAGAGCCTGATATCCAAACCAGAACACTGAATGTAGTACTTTTATTGGAAGGAACAGTTCACCTGCAACTTTGCTCACCCCTTGATTTTCCACACTTTCTACTGCACCAAATAATATCATTTACTTCATCAATATACAGATGGACCAAGCTGAACATGCTACTTTCCACCCATTTCCCGCATTCTGTTTGTTTGAATTTGGTCTTCCCACGGTGCAACCGTCTCTTTGTGTAATATGCGCTGATGACTGCCCAACAATGTCAGTCATTGATAGGCTCATAGGTCAGTGGGATTATATCCCATTTAAATACGCTCTCAGTTGGCTCCGTGTGTGCTGTGGTTTTAATGTTGACCAAATCATACATACACTCACACACGTACTAACTGACATTATTTATACTTGGGCCTTACCAATCTGACCAGTCAGCTGGGGACTTGCAGTTCGACTGGTTGCTTATCCGTTGGCATCCGAACACATGTTGATACCTAAGACTGCTGTAATTTGGGTGCTGACTCAGGAATAAACTGGTGTATCGATCCTCTCTTACCGAAAATACCAATACTGATACTTTACACTTGTCAACACTTACTCATTTGTGGGGTACTGAACTTATTCACTTGATCAACTCTAAGGTGCTAAGGATGCACCAAGAGTGAGATAGAAAAGATCATACTCTAAGGGGTGATTCTAGTTTGTTAATTACTGATGTGAATCAAGACCGTGAGATATCTGTTTTGCCTGATTGAAAGCCGTCAATCAACCATGTTCTACTAATTTTTTGCATTGTTTCACACTTAATTCGGATCTGTTAATTCCAGATCCTCAGTGATTTTCTCAAAGCCGTTGCACATAAGTTTATAAGTTGTTAGGTCCACGTGCTGAGTTATGTGAAATACCTTATGGTATTTGTAGTCTCTTTTACCAAATGGCGATATTCTACCAGTCAACGAACCCTAGGGGAACAGGATTTATCGAATCAAATGTGAACCAGTCTTAATTCGTTTCCCCTTACTGGTATTCCACTTTGCAAATTCCATAAGCGGTCGTTCTTAGGATTTCACATTTTACAAAGACTCTTATAGTACACACGATATTGATCATATAGCCCTGTGCCTATTCGATCGCATCTGCAATCGCCCTATTTTTCCTCGGACTGAATTTGGCTGGCACCATCACGTGGTACTGTGCGTACAGATCAATCTGTTGGGTGCACCTGGGAATAATTGAATGTTCTCGGGCAAATCGAAATTGAATTGGACGAACCCACTTTTGGACAAACTTCATTTCGTTCAGACTATCGTGAAACCCAATACAGACGGCATCGTTGACCAATTTTCAGTAATCAATGTCACCAAAGATGGAAATAGTTCGAACAGGCGGACTTTTTCTCGGGGACGCTGAAAAAAGAACCGCGGGGATTCTTGACCTTTCCGAAAATAGGTAAGTATGTCCTAGAATTTTCGCTTCAGCCGATAGCCATGAACTCTCGAGACGCGAAGAATCTCGACAGCAGCACTAATACCATACTCTTCTCGCAGCGTTTGCTTTGATTCCCTTGAGACAACCAGAAAAGAAATGAAAGGTCCCTAGCCAGTGTTTGTAAGAAGTCTTAACTTTGAGCGGTCACTTGATTCACATTGTCTTTACAGAACTGAATCAAGATGAGCACGCGAAATCGAAAAAAAAATGAAATCTGTAAAACAAATGAAGCAAGTTGTTATTGTTGTCATTGTCGTCGTCGTCGTCGTCGTCATTGTAAGCAGAACCGGGACTCACACGTGAAAACGGAAAACCTTAACGCGAATCTTTCTAAGGATCGGGATCAGCTCACAATTGTCTGTCACAAAGGACAAGCCATACAAGTCATAACAAACTTCTGTGACAGTTAGCGCACCCAATATAAAAAACGATGTGCCAATTACCACCAATCAGGCATTTGAAAATGTTTAATTTTGAATTCCGTCGATGAACCCTTGGGTGATTTTCGCAAAGTTGGAATTGGAGAAGAAAAAGAACTAAGCCCTAGCATTTATCCTCATTTGCCAAACCCGGTGGCCCACAAGCAAACACACTTCTGTCAGGTCAAAATAAAGCTAAAAGTCGGTGCACCTCTTACTCTGTACTCTATTTGCGCATCGCCTCATTGCCTTTCGCGTTTTGAAAATTTGACTATCAGTTCCGTGGTCTTCTTTCCCGCCCAAAAATTTTACTTTGAATCTGCGCAAAGCAGCAAAACATTCAGCATCAACCAAGATCAAACAAAGATGTAAAATTTCTTCAAACCTATAAAAATATGGGCTTGGTGTGTCAAATAGTTGGATGGAAATATTACCCAAAGTTTTCATTTTCGACATCACAAAACACGAAAGCAATGTAAACCGTAATAGTTCGTTAATTGTTGTGAATATTCAATGGAGCATATTTCTAAGGTCTGCAGTAAGCACACACTGGATTCAACTATTCAAGGAAAACTTTCAAGTCGTTACTGCCAATTCGGATGGAAATAAAGACGTGCACCATTGTTATGAAACCAATCCGTCCTCAGAAAGGAACCCGGAAGTGTTTTTCAGGTATACCTTTGTGAACATGCTTGTGTCATACCGATGTATCCTCGGCGTTGCTCGCGAATTGCGTTTATTTGATAGCTTTATGAGAGAAACTAACTTGTATGGGTCTTTTCATGCTAGACTGACCTTACTCACGTTTCTTAGATTTCGACTTTTAATTTAATCGATCACCTTAGTTTTCTCCTCGAAACAACGAGGCACCTAAAAGGTAACTCCTTGAATTTCTTTCCAGCAAATTTTGTTTATCGGCAAAGGATATTCGATGGTTCCAGTTATCGATCTGTTCACCCACAGTGTTTTCTCAAACAGAATATTTGTGACATACAGTTGTCTTTTGGAGGAATTTCAATTACAGTAGCTGAAAAAAAACTTTTACCAAATACTATCTCGCATTTAAGTTAGTTCCAAAACTTTTCCAGTTCAACCATGATATCGCCGGACGGAAATCGTAATGCTGGTGGTTTTATGTACACAGTTCAGACGGACAAGTTTACTGTATTAATGACTGAGGACTTCACTACTTAACAAATTCTGAATGAACATAATCTGCAAACAATAGCCTTAGGACGTCGTGAGTGTTACGGTCAAAGTAAATCGAAAAAGGAGAGATAAATTAGCGTATGTATATTGGTATGAGTGTGGACATACAGGCGCACGTAATTGCCAGCGCTAAGCATGTCTATCACACATACATTGTCATAGGGCACATGCATCTCAAGGTCATTGAGTCTGTGATAATATGGAATACATGGGAGCAACCGGGTGTGCCCAAACATTCGTTTGAATATGGCTGAGTGCGTGTATATGTTCAATGTTGGATCAATGGAGTACAAGTGCTAATAGGCGCGTCGTACCAGTGATGACCATTTTAGAATTTACGACCTGAAAAATGGGTGTGCCTCATGGATTTCCGCCGCCAGCAATCGTGCACGTCAAGACCCATCAATATGCTGGCGTAAACCGGCCACAGAATTGCTTCCCGCTTTGGTGGACCTCGGTAACTGATTCACCGTTTACCCAGCTTATACTTCCTTACGATAAATAAACCATATTTGAATTTGCTTTAGACTTCCAACTCAGCTCGCAGTCGTGTTCTTTTTCTACCTGATCGTTGGGCGGCATTGTTTTGGGAGACTAAGTTCGGGCGGTACGATAAGACAAATTGGCGACGAGGTCATAGCAGATAGACAAATAATGAATATATGGATATCTATGGTTATAAGCCATAGAAATTTAAGCTTCTTATCACTCATTACAACTCCTGGATTGCTTTTCTGGCAGTCGAGTTTTAACTACGTGGACAGATTTTCCCCCGCAAGACGTGTCCAAGACACAACATAAGAGCCATAAACGAAGTCTGATACCAGGGTGACAGTTTAACAGGACACTGCTTGCGCGCACCAAAAAACACTGGAAGTAAATGCAAGACAGATTCGATCCCAGAGAAACCCGGTCACATAAAAATCTACCGCAACCTTGAAAAGGGCAACATCAAAACCCGAAGTACGCCTTGTGAGGGTAGGATCTGATACATCGTTTGTTAGACGGTTTAGTCTAACTGGCAGACAGCGCGTCAGCACCGGCGGCGTGCCGATTCCACGAAAACATGAGCGACTGAACAACCAATCGATGGCCCGAATTGATAGATGAGAGACAAATCCTATCAGCACCATTTAAGCCCCAGGGCGCGGCCGCCAACACCAGTCGGACCAATGCACTGTGTGCAGCGCGTCAGTATATGGACTGACAGCCTTTATATTCTTCTTTTTTCACAAATAAAACGAGGTGGATTGCGGTTATAGCGGGCTCCACACTGGATTCAGTGGGACGGTACAAAAGAGGGCTTAAATCCGAAAATGGTGGCAGAGTTATTTGCAAGGCCATACATGTGAGGGTATGTACTGACTCATGGTCGATAGTCGGCCAAGTCGCGTTAGCAACCAGCATGTCGACCCTTTTCCAGGATCTAGGTCAGTGCTTGAGTCAGTGAGAGTGCAAGCGACAAGTTAGCGGACTGATGAGACGCGAACGGAGTCCTGTTCACTGGTAGCTAACTTTATTGCCAATCAACCAATCAGAAGAGAGCCTACTTGATTCATGTATGGACCAGTTAGTTTTTGCTTCAACGATTGGTGGCAATGACTGCTTTGTCCTATATACAATGTGTTCTGTGCTATTAAACTAAGATGGTTCAAGGGCACAAAAGTCTCGTCACTATAGTTGGTGGGACAGAACAAAACGGTGTGCGCGGTTCCGTCAAACACCACGTTAATCAAACGGGAAGAATGACTGCCCCATGAACACAAAGTGACTGCAAAAAGTAAAGATCCACCTATCTGCACATTAAAACCAAGAAGGCCACAAATTCAATCTGGATGATGTTCACATTTCGGATCAAGCAACCACGAAAAAACAGAAGCCATACAAACATGTAGTTCATTAACGCGTCACTTTTTCACGAATAATATCACCGTGTAAACTGAGTCGGGTGGTGTATATGCTTTTCTGGAGAGTATAAATGTCAACTAATTTAAAGTGGACCCGGATTCCACTGAACCCAAAGATCCGACTTCTTCATGCAGTCACAGCTGAATATCTACCCAGTAGCATACATAAGGCAAATAGGTGACTTTAACTGAACTCCACTACGAGGTGTCCAAAGTAGAAGTTTGTAAAATCAAAAGTACCCATGACAGCGCCAAAGGTTAGTTTTCTAACTTTAAAATAAGTCACGAAGATCAGAGTATGAGAGCCTCTGTTTTTGTGGTATCATTTTGGCATTCTGAATATTTGGATTTCTGCCTTCCACCTAACAGTGACCCTAAACGTTCGAAGCCTCGTAAGGGGTAAATGTGTACTGATCAAGTATGCAGTTTACGGGACACGCTACGATGCAGCTTTGCAGACACACACAGTGGAAAGCTGCGGCCAATCAGGACCACTGCAATCAGGCACTACAAAAGTAAGCTGTGACTGGTTGGTTTTCGATCTACGAATTGGTACCTCTGATCTTACCTGTACATACGAATGGGATCTGCAATGAAATCAACGTACAGTTCTGTGGCATTGGACTTCTTGCTACTTACGCCTGCGTAGTTCCGGGTTTGAAGGGTTCCTATATGTTCTCTCGGTTCAAGTATTTCGATTAGTACAGGCCAGGCCAGATTCTATGGTGAGAAACTTTTATCAGCGCATACGACTCAAACAGCTGTCACTTGGGAACTGATGATATTATATCCCAACCGGCTAAAATTCACTTGCGATCTAAGTACCAGACTCGGTGACCAGCAGCTTAATTTATGAGCGTCATCGATATTCGAAGTTCTTGCCATTATCAAGATGTTCAGGACATAAGGGTCATGGGTGCAAGCAGTTTTACTCCACGTAATTCCATTTGTTGGTTCCCTCCATGACGCAGTAAATGAGGACCTCTTACCTTACCGACTGAGCCAATAACAACAATAACCCAGCTCACATACTCAGCTAATTGTTTCCCACTGATGGTCATGTAGCATGATCAGTACACGGTTTGATTTATGTTCGCGGCTCGGCTAGTATGAACGTTTTCATATCTCTTTTAAATCTCATTTCTTCTGCTTACTTTTTTTATACAATAAGGCTAGAATTTATGAGGGATTCATGGTCGGTTATTGGCTGTCAGACGAGGAAAATGATCGGAGACGACTGGACTCGAAATCGGAACTGTGGCCTGAGGTAAACCGGATGATAGCCGTTTGACAACCGGACAATATATATATATATATATATATATATATATATATATATATATATATATATATATATATATATATATATATATTGCATCACGTGTTTTTTGTCCTACTGATTGATGAGGCAACCAAGTGTGTCGTAGACCAGCGCGTCTTAACCGAGGGCAACACACAGATAAAAGATACACGGTTGCCAATAACGGGCCAATAGCTGATCTACTGAGAAGCCTCACAAGCGTCTATTTCTCCGACCACGGGACTAAATCGTCGTACATAGAAGAAGGAATTCGTTCGTTTTGGAGAACGATATTTTCGATTCTCTGGTTGGCTTTTCCCACTCATGCCTCAGTACGGTCGGGGGTGGGTGTCTCAGGCTCCAAGGTGGCTTCTCGCCTTGTTCACCTCTCGAAATGCCTCCAAATGATCGCGCGTCCTAGAAAGCTTCTGCTGAGGATGTCCTACTCACTGCCTTCTCATGGCGGAGGTGTCTTCACCAAAGTACGAGGACGAAGACGAACGCCCAGCGCACACCACCGGGTTGACTGACTAATAGTCAGTCTAAGGGAGACGGTTAAACCCTGATTCCGAATCAACCAAAGACAGCGTACGAAGCATACGACATTATGCTCACTGGCATCTGTGGCGGATGTTTGGCCTCATCCCAGGGACCTGAGTAATCAGTCACCGGCCCCCAGTGGGTTACGGGCCTCACGCTTAGCTCTGCTGTCTTGCGGGTAAGGCTTTGGATATCTGAAAGCTTCAGCCGTGAATCCGTAAGAAAACCATCTGCTTTGGCCTGAGCAACCTAGCAGTACTGCGCATGCAAACTGAACTATCGACTCTCACTTAAACCTGTTTTTGTGTCACGCTACTACGCTGTCACGAGATCACGTGTTCATCCACCACCACACTCGGAACCTATCCATTCTCTCCCCACTTCTCCAGTTATTTTAAACGCCAGCCACGTCACTTCACAGAAATGAAACCACCCCGCAACCGGTGCCGGTTGTGACTAGACCTCCGCTACTACCAGCTTCCAAAGGACTGTCAAAACAAATTACACCACACAGCCCACCTTTCTTCAACCTCGCCTACGACTCCAATTGGCTAGATTTATTGTACGTATGCTTATGTAAGTTGGACTACGGGCTAGTTTTGTTCGCACATTGGAATCGAGTTCGATCGATATCTGCTACTTCCCAGAGACAACAGTGCGAGACGCAAATTCCACGGTCAGACTAACGTCCCCAACTAACCCCAGCACCAAGTTTTATCTACGCCCATCTGGAGACCCGGACGCCACAGCAGCCGGCCAGACCAGCTGAGGCGCAGAGCTGAAGCGGCCATATCAGATTGGATTCCTGTCAATGGCCAAATTTGCACAGTCCGGCCCCGAGGTTCTTACCGGCTGACTAGACATCGAGATCGCACACTTGGCTCGTTCGTCATTTCCGCCTATGCCCCGGCAGACTGCAGTCCGGAGTCAGACAAAGAAGAATTCTACCAACAACTTCAAATGCTATTGCTCGCAGCACACCGGACAGATATCGCGGTCTTCACCGGATTTCTCAACGCGCGCGTCGTCTGCTTCGAAGCGAGTGAAAGTAACCTAGGAGTTCAGTTTTTTTCTAGAACGTGCAGTTTCAGTGCGAGTTATTCCGGCTTGGACCTTCCCTACATGACAAGGTGATCGCACAACTCATTGACCGGTCGTATAATTAAATGTTTCCAACTCGAATTAAATGAAGTGGACTGATGTTAGCACATCCACGCATTCAGTACAATTACGTCTTATATGTTTTCCCGCAGTCATTGACCATATGAGCGTAGCACAGCGACAAGAATACATGCGGAGTATGTTGTCCGCCATACCCACGCCACATTTGCAGTCGTTATAAAACCAAATGGAGAGCAGCTTTTTTCACCAGACTCTACCTTGGCATTCTAGAGAGTACAAGGACAACTGTCGACCAGAACACCAGAAAAATGCACTCTGGAACTGACCCAGATGTAGCAATTTCACAGATGCCTGCAACCCTGTGCAAGTGAAGCGTATCGTACCGACACACGTCGGACCTCGCCTCCGAAGAGTGCGCGCCAACTGTGAAATGGTAGAAAATCTATCCGCTGTTCCATAAACCATCCATCAATCTCAAAACGATGTTTTCCGCGTAAGGTCGACTACATCTCAGCATCTGTTTGTGTGGTGGAGTGTATATACTACTTGGTAAGCAGTTGATTGCTGAAGACGGAACTATGGACAATTGTGGACTAACGAACACCGCTAAGTTCAACAGACCAGACGCAATAAGGTGAACGACGACCTGCGAACCACACGACTGCTCCTCCGTTGGATGATGACTGTCTTCAAGTGAACGGGACAGCGACTTGGCAAACAAGCATGTTTGTAACATTCGGCTTGTTTTGTCGATGTCTGAATAAGTACAAGTACTCCCTTATGTGATTGCATAGTGTAAACATATTTTGCTTTCGTGTGCACAAGCATCCAAAATTCGATACCGAACTTATGCGGCTTCTTCAGCATGCATGATTAGTTTGCTCCAATTTTAAGCGGCACACGCTGCTTGTCAGTTGCGAGAGTGTAGTTTAGCCTGTGTGCCTCCCTGAAGTTAGGAGAGAAGGCTTCCAATACATCGCTGATCGAGGTTAAGGGACCACAGTTTCGTTTGGCCGATCGAGCATCGAAGTGAGTATGACGCTTTAGCAGACAAAACCTGTCACGGGTCATTATTCTCAGAAACAGCTGCGATTCCAAGTTTTCACATTATAAGAAAGAAACTGGATGGTTTTTTCGACCTCCACTACGCGCATATTGTAGCCTAAAAGAAGTCTCTGGTTCGTTCATCGATAACGGCAGTCCTGAAATTTCCGTGCATTGGAGCACAGTGTATATCAGTGAGACATTAGGAAATACATCGAAGATGTCCAGTACAATGTATATTTTTGGCGTACGCCTTTCGAATTCCTTGGAGAAATCTAAAGACGTTTTTCACGGAGTTTCTGTCGTAGCTATTATTGGCACCTTCGTTATGCAACTGCATTCGATTCTAGCGAATACAACCTGAAACATTCGTTTATTCATGGAATGAAAATACCCGGGGATTCCGGTTCACATCCTCCGTTTTCCATCCCTATAAGCGTAAGCCGCATTAGTTCTTGTCGAGTCGAAACCCAGGTCGACATCATGAACGGAATGAATCTGATTGAATACATTCTCGGATGAGTAATCAACTAAAAAAATCAATTGGCGTGACCTGAGTAGTGTGTACCTCTCACCATCATGATGATAGGTTATCGGTACGCTGTCATAAGAAGAGAATTTCTACCGTTGTACCGGTGGCGAACCCAGTTTACATGTCAGGAATTTGATTGGGTTACAGATCGAATCGACACAATCGGGCGACTTAAAGATGCTCAAGATTCGGTTTTTAGTCTGCGTGAGGACAGACCAGATAACACAAACCACCATCAGTGTCCAGGCGGACACCCCGTGTTTTAACCCTCGAAAGGGATTTCGGGTGTTCCTAGTGTGAATCGATTGATTGATTTGAACGAAAATCGTCGTCAAGAGAAGTCAAGAAAGTTCCGCGAATTGCTATGATAAACAAAAAGCTAATCGATTTTTACTACGAGCCAATATCCCCTCAGACTGTCTCATCGTTCAACAGGTGAGTTCAGAATGGTCCTAACTTGAAGTGACTCGAAGCACACTCAGAAAGTGCGAAATAATGAAAAACTATCTGGGCATTTCAAAACATCTAGTGAATGAAGACCCGAACACAAACAAGTGTCACTGGTTCCGTTATGCATAACCTCGAAGTGCATTCAATAATCCGGTTACTGGTGCCATTTCTTCAAGTTGAATTATGTTTTTTTCACTCACGGAAATGTGAACTGATTTTATTCAACCTTGAACGCCAAACTGGCCGAGGAACCAGCATGCACGTACATGATTAACGTATCAGGGCAAGGCCCATCTCGTCGAAAAGGAAAAAAAACCACAATTATGAACGAGGTCATACGCGAACTGAATATGAATTTAAAAAAGTCAGATGACGAAATGAAAATGGACGAAATTCGTCGAGGATAAATGTTTGGATAAAAATTGGAGAAAAAAATCAAAATAATACGAGAAGGACGAGATCATCTAACAGGTCAGAGACGAGGACACGTGACCCGTAAACATGCAGGATATGAACAACGACTAGTAGAAATGATAAATATCATTAACTGGGTGCACGGCGTGACTAGTTTTTTTGTGGATATCCTGCGTGGAGCAATGGGGTTGTTTGGCGCGACATGTACGCAGGATTCCGCAGTATCGAAGCATTTCAGTAAAAATATGTTTGTATGAGAAGCATATGATGTGTTCACTCCCAGTAGAAACATTAGAAGGTTAAATGCAGAGTAGGCTGACAAAATGGTCAACCGGTCATTTTTACTCCCAATTGGGGAGTGCAGAAAAGGGATTGATTGGGCTAGGTTAAGCTCCTCAGATCCGCAAAATCTGTAATCAAAAAGGCACACAGACAGACACTCTTGGAAATGACAAGTTACAAAGAAAATAATAGTCCTGATAAATTTATCGTATTGGCACATCGGCATCATCGCTTATCACGTGTACTTGGTTCCAGCGAAAGACAATAACAGTCTGGAAAATCAGATCTCGAACAGATCGATGAACTCGTCAGGTGACAGAAGACGTACACGAGCCTCTTTCTCCGGATAACGACACGGATGTCCAAACAGCTGACAAAATTAAATAAATAAAAAGTGACTTAATTGATGATCACTGCAGTGGGAAGAAACCAAATAAATTCAAGACACGAATATATATATATATATATATATATATATATATATATATATATATATATATATATATATATATAGGCAAATATTCAAACTACGGGTCCCGCCACAAGGCCATGCGCATGCTGACACACAGTTCAGTTCAGTTCGAACAGCCATTTCCAAGAACTGGGTGTGGTGGCTCTGAACATTATCTATCAGCGGAAAGCTCAATTGGAAATTTGAAGAGAAAACCAACAACGTGAGAAAAGTAAGAAAAGAACTACAACTAGTATTATCAAGTCAATAAAGAACGTCTGTGAATGCGAGTGCGACAAACCGCGACGCCGAGCCATATCCTCCGATATACTTAACCACTGAATGGATGGATCTACTGGACCCACCCAGGGAGCTCAACACACCCTATATGACTAAATCAACTGGCTAGGCTTTTCATACCTTTCTACCACGTCATGGACTGGCTACTCTCACTTATGGTCCAAACACGACCTGCCCCAGTGAGAACTGCGCGCTGAGGAACCCTAGCTGAGAACACGCGCCACGCATTTCCTAACCAGAGACAGAGAAGAGGCAAGACAAAGAGGGACAAATAATTACGACGCCATCGACCGGAAACTTACTAAAACAAGTTATTTCAGTTCCTTCAACTATTCGGTTATGAATAATGCAAGCGAATATCTAATTATGCGCAAATCACTATTCTATTGATACGCAACTGTCCTGGTTTTAGTCACTGGGCTAGCCTCGACGGTCATTTTCCAACTGAACAAACAGCACACGGCTGAATGTGATTCATTCATGAAATTGGTTTTTACAGTGGACCTTCCGAATAAACCAGCAAGAAAAATGACGCAGAAAGCTTTCACTGCCCCATCAGAAATGGAAGTTATGTGGGAGATAGGTAACTTGAAAAGGTACAAGGCCACTGGACCGGATGGGTTTTCCCGATCCTTTTTAAAGAATGGAGGCGAAGCTTGGTTTCGGAGTTGCCAAAACTCCTCCGAGTAATTCGGGATAGCGAGCAGACTTCCAGGGAATGGTGTGAGTCAATGACTGTACCGATTATATTTTCACCCTTCGACAAATTTTAAGGTGCAGGCCCACCATTTCTGTCTTTCTCGGTTTGACAGCGGCATTCGACTCAGTCGACCAGAGTTCTCCCTCATCGAAGAATGTGCTAGAGAAATGTATTTATCTTTTCCAATGACAGTATGCGAGCAGTCGATTCCTAGTTCGTGCTTACCGCGATCTTTCACTCGAATTCACCACGAGAAGTGGTGTTCGTCAGGGTTGGCTTACATCATTCTTCCTCCCCAATTTTGTAATTTAAATGGTTTTCGAGATAGCTCTATCCTCGTGTGAGAATAGTGGCACCGATTTGTTCCTCTACAGTAGGCTGTCTGACTCGGAATAAAGGACGGTGTTGTTCTTCTGAGTAAAGATCTAGGTGAGTTGCAAGTTCTCCTGTGTAGTCTAGGCAACAGTGTAGTATTGTTTGAGATGTGTTTTGCACCTTCAAAGTAAAATACGGTGCTGCAGGACTGGGGTGGCGCTACACGAAGCCTTGTCTTGGTGGAGAGGCCTTAGCTGAAATACATAAATTTTGTTACCCGGTCAGTTACGTCTCACCAGGTGGTCGGATGACGTGTCGTCGCGCACACAGAAGGTGCGTTTGGCTTTTGCGAACCTGTCATCTGCGGTGTTGACGTGACACTCAATTGTCTGTCAAGCGTCGAGTGTACATCGAGACAATTAGATCTGCCCTTTTGTGTGGCTCAGTAACATGGCGAAGGTTGTCAGTGTTTGAGCATCAAGGTCTACGTAGCATTGCTCGAATAAGGTGGTAATGCCGTATCAGTAACGCTGAGGTTAGCCATAGCTTTTTGGAAATCGGTGATCAGTCAATGGAACAAGTACTGAATGTCAACAGGTTAATGTGGCTGGGAAATATGTTACGCATGTCCACACATACAGCACCTCGGTGTACACAGCTCCCCAAGGCAGTTAAAAATTGAAGGGTGGTTCGAAGTGGTTAGTCCGTGACGTGACAGAAAGGTGCGAAAACTCTAACCAGTGGACTTGGCCGAGTAGGACGTGTTAGGCCTCCGAGTTGGGGCTCACGAGACCCATCTGCCAGATGGTTAGAGACATTAAGTGTCACGACCGGGTGTCGCGGTCAGTGGCGTAGCTGCATTGGAGTTCTTCCTTTATCTTCGCGATTTCCGCCCATTATTTTGTTTTAGGATTTTTCACATCATGCTTCTATTCATTCCGCCCTCAACTCGATGACGCTGCGCGGTAGCCACCAAAACCAGAGCACAGAAGTGAGAAGTTGATGGTTGAATCATCTGAACTAAAATGAACTGATTTATTCGTACGATGAGCCTGGATCCTAGATAATGGAAAATCCACTTGCATTTTTTGCATCCAAAAGTTCAACGGTTCGCTTACAGCTAGCGACGATAAACTTTTGGATGGAAAAATGGAAGTGGATTTTCCATTATCTAAGATCCAGGCTCCCCGTGGTAATAAATACATCCTATTATTAGTTTTACTGTTTCGTTGCTTTCTTGTAGTAATGCCCAATGGGAAGTAACAAATCGAACCACAGAGTGACCAAATAAGAAATATAAATCTATGAATAAATGGTTCGGAATGAAAGTACGCAACTGGTCGCCACACTTGTGTTATTATTTAATTTGCTCAACCAACTGTACGGTGAGTGCATCTCGTGAACCTCTATCCGGAAACCAAACACGTTCTACTGGGCAAATCAGATACTTTGTTTCACTATCGTCCTGCAACTTCTTGAACTGTCTCTGTAGGTATCGAACTTACAGTCACATTTTCACACGCATTTGTAAGATGATTATACTAAGAAGAATATGGTCTTTTCTATTTTCACTGCCATTTGTTTCCGTTTAAGGAAACTGTCGGGTAACGATTATCTATCACTCACAAACTACACGAACTGCGCTTTTTTAATCTGAAACGGATTCCACAAAATTAGTTATCACTGCATACCTCGGCCAATGTGCGCCGTCGAACAATTAGGCGTATCGGTGCCACTTTCAAAGAGTCGATATTTAGATTTGTAACCACCCTATGGTAGATATATTGCCGCAGAGTTTTTTCTTAGACGCCTCCTTTGCACGAAGTAGTCCAAAATAACGCACTCCCACAGATGAAAAAATTATGACAACAGATTTGCGCCCTGCCCGGCGGCAAGGGAGCCATAATCTGCCAGTCTGTGGAAGTAGACGACTTCCTACAGGTCATGCATCTGTCAATCATCCATCTAACAGTACTATCACCCTTGACGATCCAATACTCCGTAATTGTCAGGTTGTAGGCCGCCATATCAAAGTTTGATTAACGTAAGTGTGGAAACCCGATAAGATACTTATTGCTCTTTGAACTCATGGAGTTCTCTGTGTTCTTGTAGTCTCAGATCAAACATATGCAGCCCCCCGCGGAAGATCACCAAAGCGGCATACTACGCTTCTTTGAGTATCATAGCTAAAACCGGTGTCCGTCAATTTAGATGGTAGATACGAATTATCAGATCAGTTTTGCATGACGACTTGATAGAATGACTGGATGCTTGAATGCTGTTGGTTAGTTCAACCTAGCCACCACAAAGTGGAATATCAAACAAAAGCATTCTACGAGAGAATAGGAGTCTCATCCTTACTTGTCAAGTGTTGAACCATTTGTCCGTACAATTCTAGTTGCACCACTTGATTACCTTTTGTTTTTCCAAACCTGTTCTGTTGTCAAACGACCCATTCTCAGTGAATCGTAATTGATCCTAGAGTACATCATCATTTGCAGATAACAAGCAGATCGGCTCAGCAGGTTTCAGACGTATTGAGCAAATTGAATAGTTGAAACTCGTCTGAATCAAGTTTACCAAGACGGCATTTAACCCTCTGGTTGTATTTCTCCATTCTATAGCCTCCGGTTGAGGTATCCATTACGATATTCCAGACAAGAAAGACTATGAGGGATGAAAGGTGGTCCTTCCAATCTGCTTTTCAGCTCGCTTCCGGTACATATGCCTAGAGATGCGCGAACCCTGACCCAATATGCTTCAGTTGAGAATCGCACCCAAAATCACATCCAGAGATGTATCGGCCGTAGAGATAGTTGAAGGCGATAAATACAACGCGAATGGGCACTACGTGCTTATCACATTCGATGACACTCAGAAAGGCTGAGTGAATGCATATTCGCACAGCCGTTGACGGTCAGGTGCACGTACTCGATAACGGCAAGCATAGATCTCACCAAGTCAGAATCACGAGGCAAATACAAGCACATCTCAAGGGGATAGGTTAAACCACACGGATATCATCCAAGTGAATATTGGTATATACGTGCGTGTTTTCAACGTTCGATCAAAACAGTGTACAACTGCTAACTGTCATACCATGCCAGTGGGTGATCGCGGGAGAAATTTCGTAATCCACAGTGCTTAAATAACCCATGACTGCTCAGGAGAATGTACACCTCAGTACGTCTGTGATAGAAATATTTTCACGGTAAATCATCACAAAAAGCAACTAACCGGCCAGAAAAGACATGTGCAAACATCACACACCGCCAACTTGGCTGTATAAAAATGCTGGTCGCCGTAGCGTTTGATTAACCGTAAATACGTTCTGCGCCAGTTACAATCATTTATTGTCGCAGGCGGTTCGTCTCTCCACCCGGGACGTCCGAAATGAACGGAAGACATTTGTTTCATATCAAAATTGGCCAGGGTGAGATTTCGCCATAAATATTCTTCTCCAACCAAACTAGCCAATGCATTGGAAGCGACTGATGCAGTTTCCAAATCCTGGGGGCTGTTCACAAATGTTAAAACGCGGGCCAAGCATTCCGGCGGTAGCTGCTCCAAGTTCAGATAATCGCTTGCGGTACTCGAGCCACTGAATGAACGAGTTTTTATCAGGCGATTATTTGCAACCACTTTTAGTCTCTACGAGAAAATGCACGGGAAAAATTAAGAAAGTTTCAGATTAGGCAAACAACAGAAGACCATTAACACTGATAGGTAAAATATGCTTGTATGAACTGCTATAATGATAACAAAAAAATATATCTCAAACGACCATGGTTCTTAGCACTGTTGGACACCTCGTAGGACCGTGAATACCTCACCCAGATCGAAGCACTGTTGTTTGGCATCTACCTGTTTACCACAAGACGAGAACAACCAGAGTATCGAAATGTCGAGGCAAGTGAAATGGTCGACAATTGCGAGCACCTTCTATTCGAGCATCAAGCTCGGAACCGTTGACGTCCAGTCTTGCAACATTACTTTACACTTTGAAGGTGCAAAGAGCATGCCAAATGAAGCTACAACTCTTGTGAGTCTATCTAGTGCACGTTGAGCATGTTTCGTGCATTCGAACAAGCGGACAAAGTCGTCTGCCTATTCTAAGTCACACAGCTTCTCACCATTTGCCAGTTCGACGCCCATGTCCTGAATATTTCATGAGGCATTCTCCACTATCTCGTCCATGACGAAGTTGGACAGGAATGGAAAAATGGGGCATCCTTGTCAAACACCGCTGGTTGTTCCGAATGGACTGGATAGTTCGCCGTAAACCTTTACGCGACCAGAAGTATGAGAGTACAATGACCTCAGTAGACTCACGTACTTCTGTGGTACACCCTTTCGGTGAAGAGCACTGAATAACGCTGTTCGGTCAACCGGATCGAAGACGCCTTTCAAGTCGAAGAAACCCATTGTTGTCGGTCGACGGTGTGTGTGCGTGTGACGCGTCTCAAGTAACTGACAAAGAGTAAAAATCTGGTCCATGCATCCTCAACCTGAGCGGAGCCCGGCCTGCCGTCCACGTGAGTTTCTCTCGCGAACCGGTGTAAGACGGTGCAGCACAATCGAGGCTAATACCTTGGTGATTATCGGAATTATTTTGATTCCACCATAATTACTACAGTCATTGCGTATGCCCTTCTTGAAGATGGGTGAAATCAGTTACCCACTTCATAATAACGGAATACGCTCCTCTTTCCAAACGTCACGGCGCAAGGTGGTAATTGATTTCATCAACACACCCATTTTGAAAAGAACAGGAGAGAGTTCGTCGGGACCAGCCGCTTCCTTAGCTTCAATAATCGATTACATGAGTCCACTTTCATTCCGATGGAAGCTCAAGTGATACGCATCAAGGAATCACAGTTGCTGACTTCGGAGCAACTGCATTACCGAGTAGCCAGCTAAACTACTCCTTGAATTATTCGGCCCAATGGTCCAACCTTTGCTTGTCGCCATAAAAAGGCTCTCCATTTCTATCGCGTATCGTTTCGCTGATCGGAATTCACTGTCTATTGCTTTTGCGAATAAGTCTGAACAGTTTTTGAAGCAGCTGCTACTTTCATTTCTTCGGCTACGTTGACCCACCAATTTTCGCTATCACTCTTAAGGCTTTTCGTAACTTACTTCTGTAGATATCGTCGTATCTTATTCATCTCCTTACAGTTCGAGAGCTGACGCTTTCGCTCCATTAGACTCAGCGACTCTTGTGAAATCCAGTGCCTTGGATGGACATCGGATCTAGGGCCACAGGCGAAACCCGCTGCCACGTGCACTGCCTGCAAGACACGGGCCCAATGCTCATCTACATTTATGTTCATCGCAGATCCTAGCTCATGTGCTAACTTCTGTCCATAACTGTTTTACGATACTTGATTTCAAAGTCATATCCTAGCAGGATCATGACCCACCTCTGGAGTCGGCTGGCTGAGAATACCGGTATGCCTTTCTTTGTACCGAAGATTGACAAGAGCGGTCTGTGATCCGTGAGTAGCGTAAAATGTCTGCCATGCAGAAATTTGTGGAACTTCTTAATGGCGAATACCATGGATAAAGCTTCTTTCTTAATTTTTTCGTAGTTCTTTTCTACCGGCGTTAGGGTGAGGGACGCATGGGCGATTGCCTCTTCTGACACGTCTGAGAACACGTGTGAGATCACTGCTCCGACTCCATAGTTTGATGCGTCCGCGACAAGAATGATCAGAAGTTTCGGGTTGTCATGTGTGAGTAGTGATTCTGACGTCAGCATTCGTTTCAAATGGTCGAACGATGCTTGGCAGTTTTGTGACCAATGCTATGGTTGGTCTTTCTGACGGAGTAGATTGAGTGGCGCGCGTATTTCGTGAAGTGCCGGTAGAAATGCACTGTAATAGCTGATTAGTCCCAAGAATGAGCGAAGGGACGTGACGTCTGTCGGTTGTGGCATTTGCTGTATTGCTCGAACGTTTTCTGGATCTGGGTGGCGACTGTTTGCGTCAAATATGAAACCAAGGTATTTGACTGAGCTGAGGTGGAATTGACACTTTTTTGGTCTTAGGCGTAGCCCGAATCATTGGATTCCACTGAGCAATTTGTCCAGCCGACACTGGAATTCCTCTGTTGACTTCCTGGTCACAGTGATATCGTCGAGGTAGGCTGCGGTTCCGGATAGACCAGCGATCATTGTGTCCATCACTCGTTGGAAAATCGTGGGGACGGTTTTCATTCCTCACCGTAGGCGTGTAAATTGGTAATTACCCCCAATGAGCGCTTATCGTCAGCAGATTTCAGGATTCTGATGCCACTTCTATCTGAAAATACGCTTCGGCTAGGTCGAGTTTTGCGAAGCATGTACAGCCGTTGAGAGTTGTGAATATGTCTTCCGACGCGATGGTGGACAGTCATCAGGTTCTAACGCCGCATTGAGGCCTGTTGAAAAATTGGCAGAGTCTGATAGTACCATTGGGTTCTTCCCCAATCACAATGGGCGCAGCCCATTCGGAGATTGACACGAGAGTTAGGATCCCCAGGTCTTCAAGGGGTTTAAGTTCCTGGTCGACGAGTGGTAAGGCAGCATACGATACGGGTCGCTTCGGTGTGAATACTGGTCGCCTGTTTTCAGTTGTAGTGTGGCTTGAGTTTGGGTAAAGCAACCGAGTTTCTACCTCGAAAACTGAGGGAAAGCGTTTGATAAGCCGGCTCGCAAATGATGAATTTTCGGACTGTGTTTGCACACGGTAACAAAATGCAATGATTGGCACACTGACCAGGCCCAATTCGTCAAGCCAATCAGATCCGAAAAGGCTCACGTCAGTTGGAGTGATGTAAAATGTCATGTTGTTTGGTTTCCCCATCAGAATAACGGAATAATAAAGCTGACCGGAGGGTTTGAGAGTGCCACCACAAGCACTAGTGGCAGTCAATGAGGTTGGTTGGATGTCTGAACGTCCAATTGCGTTCCAAGTTTTTTCTGAAGTAATGGAAATGCCTGATGCTGTGATTAACTGTAAACGGACTGGATGGTGGTTGATGCAGATATCCACAAATTTCCGTCGCTCAGCAACGTTTATTCGGAAGGTTGTAGCCAGTTTGCACGAATGGATGGATGAGTGATCGTTATTGATTTTGGGTTTAAACATGGGTACCGGCCTCTTCCAGGTCGGGCGTCCTGGTGGACAGTGTCCATTTTGATGACCAAAGGCATGACAACGCGTACGACGGTGGTGTTTGAATAGGCAGAAACGATAAAAATGCCACCCATCAGACTGATTAAACGTTCACATTCGTCAACCAATTGTTTTCGAGTTGTGTTGAGTTCCTGATCAATTTCCGTCAGCAATCTGGTGCGCAGATCTGACCGAGTGGGTGAATTTAACCCGCAAATGAAAATCGAACACTGGAACTGTTCTTCAGTCGATGATCCGAATTTGAAAAGGCTGCACTCACGTTGTGATTCCGGCATGTCACGAGATCGTCGGCGTCTCGCTTCACCAATTTGAGACATTGTAACGTGCGTTGAATAATGATGAGGTCTCCCCGAAAATTTTTGTGAGAATGCGAATTGTGTCATCAAACGAATGGTCACGGGGGACTACAGGTCATTAATGCAGCGGGCGTGTTCTGCAGGTCCCAACTTCCGAAGCAGAAGTCGGACTTTTGTTTCGTCATCCTTGTTGGCGAGTTCCACAGCGAAGATGTCTTCGTGGCGCTTGAACCAGGAATCAAAGGTGACACCAGACTGGGGGTCATGAATAAACTCTGTCATGCTTCAAAGAATCATATCCAGATCACGATCTGTCGTAACTGGATTTGGGCCCATGTTCGCAAGTCGGCCAGTCAGAGTCTCCGTCAGTTTGAGTTGAGATTGCAGCATCTTCAAGAATGGATCAATGGACGCCACTGTCACACGAAACCCGTCGCCAGTTAATGTGTTATGACCCACGGGGAACCTGCGCACTTGATCCCGGCTTGCAACTCCAATCGCTCCAGCTCGCTATAGTAAACCAGAAGACGACAACTCAGCTCGCCAAAGACTGTTTTTTTCTTCTTCAGAAATTACTGTGCGACGTTTAAAGCGAAAATAAACACTCCCGAACTCGAGCGTCCAGTTAGGTTCAAGCCCCGTTAGGCCGACTAGGTTGATCAAAATATTTTGCCGGATTGATTATTGATCCGTTGACCCAATTTGCGTCGGAGTGCAGATGACCGCTCGATCAGCAGAAGGGGTTACGTCTTGAGTGATCCGATAAATTATTGAGTATTGATTATTCAGTCCGGCCTGACATGCTCAAGCTGGTTAATGGCTTGCTTGGGAAAGTTTTCTTCGTTTTTAACTTTCTAACACTGACCTCATTCGAAAGGCGTATGAACTGAGTAGTCAGTCAGTGGTCCCCAGTGGATTTCGGACAACGCGCTTTGTCTCGTTGTCTTGCGAGTTAGGCTTCGGATATCTAAAGGCTCCGATTGTGGGCCCCTAGGAAAACCACCTGCTTTGGCCTGGACAACCTGGCAGTATCGCGCCTGCAAACAAACCAAGGAATCGGATCCTCCGACTGTACCAATGTCTTGTTTGGCACAGTCTGAAATCAGGCGGATATATATATATATATATATATATATATATATATATATATATATATATATATATATACAACTAGCAGTTGATTAGTTGCACCGGATCGAAAGAAGCGGCTGCATTGCAATGCTGATATACAAACTGGACCAACCACGACTAAGTCGTGATAATAGTATCGTGAGTATTTGGACGTTCATCCGTCTTTATTGCATCAATACTAAGCCGGCTGAAAAGTAATCGTTATAACAATCAGCGCTCAACAAAATCCTCTTAATTCCCCAAGCGAATACAACTAGAATAGTCTGAAGTGGAGCTGGGTTTGCCCACAAGGACCGCTTCGTGTGTCTTAATTTTGTTATGCCCATGAACTGTATAGACTGAAAGTAGTTATTACAATACCAATACTTTACTTTCATCATTTACTATACAATACAAATGGAAGGGGTATCAGACAATGATGGGCTTTTTTACTACACACTTGCGCATGAGTGCCACCGCGCTCAGTGTATGGTCAACGATTGTCTGAACTGGGCTGCAGTGACTGATGGGTACAGTGGAATGAGTATACACCATGGCCTCAAAATTCTGCTGCATCATTAGGGACAGCCGGCAACCAGACCCTGAGACTTGGAGTGGAATACCACACAAAGTCCAGTAGATAAGGTTTTGTAACGAGCGGGACGGCAGTGGGGACCCCTGTCTACCAACGAAGTGATCGGTGGTGGCGGCATTCGAACCTCTGACCCCCACCACCACCTGTCGAAAGGAGGGGAAGGGAAGTGGCCGCCGGCGGCGGTGACAAGACTCGAGTCCGAAATCACAAGTTTAAAGTTCTCCACAATGAGGACGATTCGTGTACCATCATCAACATCACTGGTAACACAATTTCACGCAGCTTTTGTTGTTCACTTTTTTACTACATGCTTGCACATGAGTGCAGTGAAAGGTGCTATTACCCCGTAGCTACGAGGGCCCACTGCACAACTGGGGATAACCAGTAACCGAACCCCGAGTCTTTGAGTGGCGAAGAATCACATAAGGCTCCAATAGATCAGGTGTGGTAACGATCCGGACGACAGTGGATTAGTGTCTACCACCAAAATGGAGTGGAACACAAGAACCTAGAAAGTGGCATAAAGAATATACCCATCACATGCGTACACACCACCAGGCGATCCACTGGATTGCCACTCGATTTTCACAAGACTATACCGCTGGATCAGTAGATCAGTCTGTTGGCAGTTTTCCTCTGTAAAAGGGTGTATGGGGTGTCTGAGAGGAGAAGCACCTAGCAGTTGGTAGACTGTCGTGTCCCTTTGGGCATCCTCCATCTCCTTGATCTCCATCATTCACCAAGCCCTCACCTGTGGCTCCACGAAGATGAAGCATGCATCAGTGGCCACACCCCGGCAAACCTCTAGACAGGCGGGCTAAACCAGGTGGGGGGGGGGGGTAACCAAGGTCTAAAAACCTCGACGAGATGCTGTTCGGCATGCAAAGACAGATACTCCTCAGTGGGTGGATGAGATCTACTGATCCGACGGCTACAAGGGAAAACTGTCTAATCTACTCGACCCGGTATTCCGGAAGGGGCGAATGAGCCGCACAACAAGCCACCCGCTTATCTGAAGCAACCCTGCTGCCTTGGAGGCTGCACTTGGGTGTGCAAAGGCTAGAGGTGCATTCTCGAACAAAAAGGCCGGATGAGGTACTGTCAACTTACTTCCTACTCCGGACTGGGCTACCGAGTAGTATAACAGTCCCGAGTAGTGTTGAGGATACCACCCTGTACTAAATTCCTGTGAATCTCGATGGACTTTTGAAAACATACACCCCGGTTATGCTACGGCGTCCCCAACAAGCGACGCGCCGCGTGCTTTAGCGGTCGAGGTGTCAAAACAACAAGCTGGAATACCTAACGGTAGGCAGCGGGTTTATATAACGTGTTGTAACGCATGGACACTATTAGACGTGGACAGCCAAAGCCTCACAATGAGGACACAACTACAAAATTGACATAGCCTGCCTCTCATAAGTCCGCATACCTAACTCCGGCACTTGGTGCATAAAAATTCTAGAACAGGCAACTTACTGGATTTATCATAGCGGCCCGACAGACTACTTCGGTCTCCACGGCTCGCATTCGCTATTAACAATAATGCCAACAGCGCAATGATCGCTTGCAAGCCGATTTCAGCAAGACTTGCTTTGGTACGTTTCAAAGGCTCCCCACAGAACTTAACAGTAACTGCCGTTTATGCTCCGACCAACGCGGCGGACAGCGAGAAAAAGGATGAATTCTACGGTAGCCACCAAGAGGTAATCAAGCGGGTCCAGAGAAGTGACATTTTGTTCATCACCGCAGCAGACTAGAACGCTAGCACAGGTCCATCGTCAATGTGGCACGTCCTGGGAAAATTTAGCCTTGGTCAACGCCGTGAGAATAGGGACTGCCTTGTTAGTTTGGCCGACTCTAACAGAATGGTCATTTTCAGCACATGCTCCCAGCGCCCTAAAAAGCTTTTATTGACGTGGTACTCCAACGACGGTCGCATTTCGCATCAAGTTGACCATATCCTAGAAAGGTCTCGTTGGGCTTCGTCTGTAAAAGACTGTCCAGCGTGCCGCGGGGCAGCGACGGGAAACGCAAACGATACAGACCACGTCTTTGCTTGTGCACGCTTCAGAATCCATCTGCCTGAACGCCTTAAGGTCTCCCCACCAACTTGCATAAAAGTCGCAGCCCTGAAAATTTCAGAGAAATGCCAAGCGCTGTTAGGCACAATTGCCACCCAATTACTCACAGTTACCAACGTTTCACCGGATTCAACTCCAGTAGAACATTAGATGGTAATCAAATCGACGGTTAGAGAAGCTGCCTTGAAAGAACTAATGAAAATTGGAAAGTGTCTAAAAGATTGGATCTCGGAGGGCACACTTCGATTTTTAGCTAAAGCACACGAAGCATGGATATCAGGAAGTGGAGAACGCCGCAGATTGAAACGCCGGGCCTCGCATCCTGCCGGGGCTGATCGTAAACGGTACTGGATAGTAGCTGAAAAAGTGGGGACTGCCGCAGGGATCGGTGACTCCGGAAAGCTATTCCGCCTCATTTGAAAAGCGCAGGGGAAGGCGCTGCAAACAGGAGTCGCTCCTGTCCGACACAATCGGTCAGCTCATACCTGAGCAGAAAGTAAAAATAGGACGATGGGCAGAGCACTTCGATCGGTTGCTTAACCGACTATCAGTTCACATGACGGCCATACAACCTTCAGTGCTTTCAGAGCCGTACGATGTCAGTTGTGATCCACCGAGCACAAGTGAAATCGCTACTGGCATCCGACGGGGCTGCTCTCTTCCACCAGTGCTATTCAACTACGCGATCGAATGGACAGTGAAACAGGAAATGACTAAGCATTCCCGTATCCAACTGAGTCATCATCATCATCATCATCGTACAGCGTTAAACAGTAGGGCAAGCCCCACTGACCACTGCCTTTCTCACCATGTTGCACGTTGAATTAAAAAGTATGAATATACAAGATGGAGAGGGAGTGGACCTACATGGGTGGGAAAAGAAAAGAATGCCCTAGTAGCCAACACACGAAATACACAGTCTAACTGTACAAACGTACACCGATCAAACATTCTGATTCGATAGAAAGTGACAACACGATCGCCACTGTTCACGGTTCGCAGCCATATCCTTCAGTGTCTCCAGCCAACTGGTAGACGGATCTTTTGGACCCCAACCACGAAGACGTGAAGCGCCTACTTTTCCTAGGTCTTCTGTACATTTTCTCATTCCTCGTTGCCACGTCATCTGTTGACCTCCACGTGGTCTCTTCTACTCCCTAGGAGGGGCGGAGAATAGGACACGGTACGGTAGACGTGTGTTTGCCATACGTAGCACGTGTCCCAACCAACGAAGTCTACTAAGTTGGATACGCTGTGACAAAACGTTCTCTGAATTAGTACCCAATACTCGCTTTCTCACCTCATCGTTGCTTACTCGGCTATTCCACCCAATCCTAGCGATACTACGTAAACATCGATGGTCGAAAACCTCAAGACGACGAATATCTTCAGCATGCAGACTCCAAGTTTCGCAACCGTACAACAAAACTGAACGCACAGTGGCACAGTATACACGACCTTTCAACTTCAGTGAAATATCGGATCGGCGCCACAAGTGCTTCAGTCCAGCGTACGCCGCTCGAGCTTTGGATATCCGCGTACTCACCTCTACTACTGTGCTCCCATCCGTCGTCACGCAGCTACCGAGGTAGGTGAAGTGGTCGACAACTGACAGCACCTCCCCATCGAGCATCAAGCTCGGAATTGTTGACGTCCAGTCTTGTAAGATCACCTTGCACTTTGAAGGTGCAAAGCGCATGCCGAATGGAGCTACAGCTCTTGCGAGATTATCTAGTGCACGCTGAGCATGTTCCGTGGATTCGAACAAACAGATAACGTCGTCCGCGTAATCTAAGTCACAGCTTTTCACTATCTTCTAGTTCGACCCCTACATCCTGAAGATTTTGCAGCCCACTCTCCATTATTTCGTCCATGACGAAGTTGAAAAGGAATGGAGACAAAGGGCATCCCTGCCGAACACCACTGGTGGTTTCGAACCGACCGGATAGTTCGCCGTAAACCCTTACGCGGCCAGAAGTATGAGAATACAATGATCTCATTAGGTTCACGAACTTCTGGGGCATACCTTTTCGATGAAGAGTACTGAAAAGCGATGTTCGATCAACTGAATCGAAGGCGCCTTTCAGGTCTAAGAAAAGCATTATTGTTGGTCGGCGGTGCGTGTGACGCGTTTCAAGTAGTCGGCGAAGAGTAAAAATCTGGTCGATGCATCCTCGACCTGGGCGGAATCCTGCCTGCTGTTCGCGGACATTCCTCTCGCGAGCCGGTGTAAGACGGTGCAGCAAAATCGAAGCTAATACTTTGGTGACTATCGGGATTAAGCTAATCCCACGATGATTACTGCAGTCATTGCGTATTCCCTTCTTGAAGATGGGAACAATCAATGACTCGCTCCATAGGGACGGAATACGCTCCTCGTTCCAAATGTCACGGAGCAAGGCGGTTAGTGATTTTATCAACGCCTCACCACCCAGTTTGAAAAGAACTGGGGGAAGTTCGTCGGGACCTGCCGCTTTCCCCCGCCTTAGTAATCGAATACATGACTCTACTTCTACTTCTGATGGGGGCTCAAGTGATACCACCCAAGGAGTCACAGTTGTTGACATGGGAGTAACTACACTAGCGTGCGGCCAGCTAAACTGTTCCTTGAAGTATTCGGCCCATCGGTCAAGCCTTTGCTGTTTGTTATGGATGGGTTCTCCATTCCTATTGCAAATCGTTTCACTGACCTGAGTTCGCCGTCCACTGGTGTCACGAATAAGTTTGAACAGTCTTTGACTGTTACCTGAAGCAGCTGCCACTTCCATTTCTTCGGCTACATTGACCCACCAATTTTCGCGATCCTTCTTAAGGCTTCGCGTAACTTGTCTTTGCAGCTTTCTCCGCATCTTATTCATCTCCTTACGGTTCGAAAGCTGACGCTTTTGCTCCATTATACTCAGCGACTCTTGCGAGATCCAGTGTCTTTGATGGACAACGGATCCAGGACCACAGGCAAAACCTGCTGCAACGTGCATCGCCTGTTTGATTTGAGACCAATGCTCATCTACATTACTGTTCTCCGTGGATCCTAGCTCATGTGCTAACTTCTGCTCATAACGGGTGCAAACGTCTGGATCACACAAACGTTGCACGGCTAATCGGGTTTGCGGTTTGCGACGATGGCCATGGAGCTGGAGAGATAATCGCATTAAAACTAAGGCATGGTCCGACTCTACGTACGTGGACCAGTAAGATCTACAGTTCTGAACAGAACTGCGCCACCGGTAGCTTACGGCGATATGGTCAATTTGACTCAAAGTACCTGTAGAGTTAGAGCGCCATGTCGCTGTGCGACGCGAGCTGTGTGGGAAATTTGTGCTAGACAAGAACAATCGATTGTCTGCACAAAATTGGAGAAGCCTATCCCCGTTATCTGTGCGCTCAGCGGGTAAAGCACAACGCCCACCTAAACAGGCTTCTGACACACTGAGTTTGCCAACTTGTGCATTGAAGTCACCAGCTAGCACTACAATGTCGGAACCTTTACTGCTGCGAACGAGAGTGGCGAGGGTATCATAGAACTCATCTTTCTGCAAGTCTGAGCTGCAGTCCGTTGGGGCGTACGCCGAGATCACGAACAAATTGCGTTTAACACAACTATCCTTTCGAACGCCGACTGACCCTTGGAGTCTCACAGCACATAAACGACTGTTAACAGGGATCCAGTCTAATAGGGCAGCCTCAGCCTTGTCAGTCAAGACAATTCCTACACCACGTTGACCCACAGCTCTAGCTGCTTCGTCTCCTGAAATGCGCAGAATATACCTCGATGAGATACCAGGAGCAGTTAGTTGAATTACACTGCTCGAATCCTGGATACGCGTTTCACTTAAGCAGCAAACATCAATCTTCAGAGAATTTATTGTGAGGGCTAGGCACACCTGCTGACCGGCCTGCATGAGTGTACGCACGTTGAAGGAGCCGAGATTCAGAGGCTGACAAGGCTTGAGAACATGTGAGTTACCAGGCAGGGGATTAATCCCGATACTATTTGACAGTGAATCGTTGCGAGAATCGACCGTGTTATCAGTGGGAGCATTATGGGTGGATAGATGGGGCAAAGAGGGATGGTTAGGGACAGAAGACAAAGGTTGAATAACAGAGTCAGGAGATGTACAGCTCGAACTTCGAGTTCGCGGAGGACATTGTTGTGCTAGCGGACTCTCTCGCCACGCCCCAACCAGTTTTTAACCGAATCAATTTCTTCTCTAAGTCCATCGGGCTATAAATAAATATTACGAAAACCAAACCAACTTGCCCAGGGCCATCAGCTTAACAGTTGTCCATCAATGATCAACTGATCGAGTGTGCTCCATCATTCAAGTATCTAGGCTCTACACTGCTCCCGAACAGTCGGGCGAACGATGAAGTAATACCCCGGATAGACAACGCCAGGAAGGCACTTCTTCAGATATGACGGGTGGTGTGGATGCGCTGTAAAATCAGCCTTCGGACTAGGGTGCGCGTCCACCGTGCCGCTACATGCCCCGTATTCAACTACGGCTGCAAAACCTGGTCGCTGAGAACCGAAGTTACCAGAGAGCTGGAGGTAGTTGATCAATGGTGCCTGCGGCGTATTTTGTAAACAAACTGGCGCGGTAGAGTATGCAATGATGAAGTCAGGAGATGGTGCTATGAAATCGAATAACTTTCAGACTTGCTCCAATGACATCGACCGTGGTGGCTGGGTTATATCCAACGGCGTCCCGAGACGGAACTAACCAAGCGAGCACTTCGTCCTGAACCTTGTCGTGGATGGTGCTGTCGCATTGGTGGGAAGCTCAAAACATGGATCAACACTGTCGAAAAGGATGTAGAGCGCTTAGGCTTATGGTTGGTCTATGGTGCCCGTCAGTAGAAGAAAAACTGGGTCGCGTTTTGCACTGAACTCGCTTCAAACCGCTGCGTATGGTTAGCTATGATACGAGGTATTCATGAAGCCGACTCATCCTCTAGCAGGAGATAATCGCATAAAAGTAAAAGTAAAGAAAGTAAGTTCCCTCTGTAGACGTGGTTAAACTGTGTTGCCAGATTCATCATACTGAAGTTTCAAGTTTGTCAGTTGCATTTCACACACGTTTTTCAATGTCCCAGCGATTTATCCCAGTTTGACCGTGTGCAACATCAAAAAGCATGGTTTGGTTTTCCAAGTTCTCAAGTACGAACTTAGGAATGAGAAAAGGAATTTACCACCTTAAGTTTGAACGCGCGCCCCTTCTTATAATGGCAGCAGGAGGTTTCACATCTGGTAGTGCGCGGGTGAGATCGAGACCGGAAAATAGAAAAAATGTGCTTGTAGAAACCACAATCAGAATTTTAGGAAGTTTTAAACGTCAGTCCACCAGAAATTAAGTTTTCCGCACAAAAATTTGGAAGCAAGAATGTTGGAATACAGGGCACTGCAGTTTTTACCTGTTGAACCAGTTTTTCTATTCGTTTCAGGTAGATTTTCACCACTAGCTGTGCACTGGGCTGAGATGATGTGAGTGGATTTATTCAGTAAGCTGCCGCGACTACTTTTGCATCCATGACCCCATTACCAATGCACTGCTCGATTACACCTAAGAAGCACAGCATGGAAACTCGGTAATTTTGTAATCGATGGGTTTTTCAAATAGCGCTTTCCGAATGAACGCTAGGATAAACGATAACCGAGTTACTTTTGTCACACATCATTTATTAGACGAAGATTCAGAAACACTACGCATCGAAGGATACCGTATTGTTTCCGGTGGATTGGGATAGCCAAAAGAAACCGATGGAAGAACAATCACCATCGGGCTACACACAGCTGGAAACGAAATAAAGCATACCACTAACTTCTTGTCGTATACTGGCTTGAGAATTCGATACTGGTGGAAGAATGCAAGGTATGGGAGGGATGATCACTATGCATCTTATCGGCGATTCATAGGGAATTTTCCGCAGTCCTACTTTGCATTCAGCGAAGTGGGTTCCAAACGAAAGATATCTCGATTTAATTACTGTGTTGCGTGTGTGGTGGCCTACCTTCCCGATGTCAAAGTCATTGAGCTCGGCAAGCATATCTTCCACAGCTTTGTGGTGATTTTGCCACAATAGAGCGCTGCCAATATGATCATATTTATTTCTCTCCAAGCTTTCCAAAAGGCCATAAAGTATCTTTTTGAAAAGAGCAGTTTGGTTGCAGCTTGCTTGAACTGCATCAGAAGGGGGAGATAAAAGTGATGAACATAAGTCAGTTACCTTGTTTCAGTATTGTGCGTAAAAGTTCGATGAGGAATAACTGCAATCTACCAGTTAATCGATGAAAGTATTCCGTCACTAAGATTTCCACTACCTAACATTGAAGGTAAAACAATTTACATGATTATTACTCTGCACACGTAGTTAAATCGGCGAACATCGCGAATGGCAGCTTTCATGTCAAGACCTAGGAAAGCTTCGCTGATCGTGGTTGTCATGGAAACCTATAAGAAAACTATAATCCTTGAAGTCAAATTTGCCTCTCGAACAGCTCCAGTCTTCAGGTGAACATAAGGTTGATAGAAAGATACTTTGAGCATATCGGCAAAATAGTCCCAGTTCTCATCAGCATTTGAGGCCAGCGATCTTTGGCAAATTCTGTTAAGGGCATCAGCGAAACATTAACTGCAGAGTGTACCTTTTTATAGCCGTTTCGCTCATTTTCTCAAACATGCGCATACGATAAACTTTCACATTTTCCCAAAGGCAGCCACTTTCACTTGTTCTCAGCCAACGATCTCCCGGACATCGCCAGTCCGGGCTAAGGAACGGCATTCGGTAGGTGCGCTGGTTCTGCGAGTAAAACTAAGACGAATTCAGCTGAAATGCAAAAGGCAAAGTTGTCGATAAATCATATTTGAAAAATCCGTAGATGGCATGGGTTACTTCGTTGGTAAGGCTCCTCAAAAGGATCTTAATAATCGCTTCTAGTCACTTACGAAATACATAGAGTGAAACGAGAAAAAAACGGCCTCGATTTCAGTCATTTAAAAACATTAATCTACTGTCTACTCATTTTTGATACTGGTAGAGTTCTCAGCTCATTTTGTGGGCTTACACAAGACTTCTGACTGCCCAACTTGGTGTTTGAATCGCAAAATTTGTATCACAAATCTTGGTAGCACCACTGCTTTACTTTTGGGTCCCATTTAGCAACATTACTCAAGAGATTATAAAAAGCGAAGCATGGGAAGTGAGTCAACGTCAACGGAGTAAATTAAAAAAAAACCACCAGCAAAATAAAGAAAGCGTTTGGGTGCAAGCGCAACACTTGACTGGGCTCCATGTGCCCAAAAATTATAATTAGCCTGATCACATGAAACCTAAGAAGAAATCATAGCTGAGTCAAATGGACTGGATACAGCACAGTCTTCTCAGCATTTTTCGAATATAGTGGGAATACAGCATCAGCAATGCTGGGTTTAGGCGACGGGCTTTGGGGTCCATGAGTCATACTCTAAAACAAGCATATAACAGAACCAGGTCAAGGTGGTTGGGATGTTACGCATGCTCACAGAAGAACTCCCATGTACACTGTCCTCGGTGAAAGAAAGCGGTTGGAAGATGGTTCAAGTTAGTCAGTCTATGACGTGAAATCATTAACTGCATTTTCTCTCTTTAAGACAAAATTATACTTTAGTTGGTTTTAGATCGGCATCCTTCTTTACTTATAGATTTCGGGTTTCTGTATACCAGGCGTTGCTGATTAGATTTTAGGATTTGGACCAAGGTTACTTTTGCGGAAAATAATGAGCATGGAATTTAAACAAAGGTATCAACCAGATAGGCATTTGACGCCCACGAAAATGCCGGATTTTGTAACGGAGTCTTCAAGCGTTATTCAAAAAGTTCGTTTCCATGAGGCTCGCATATCGAGTCAATGATCTAAATACAATAAGCTCGTCTCGGCAATCACTAACAACATGATTCCTCGAATTAGGGACACTGTTACGATATATATATATATATATATATATATATATATATATATATATATATATATATATATATATATATATATCCCACCGACTTAAGAACAAGCACGGTGTCAACGTACACCCATCCTCAAGAAGGGCATACGCAATGACTGTAGTAATTATGGTGGAATCAAAATAATTCCTATAATCACCAAGGTATTAGCCTCGATTGTGCTGCACCGTCTTACACCGGTTCGCGAGAGAAACTCACGTGGACGGCAGGCCGGGCTCCGCTCAGGTTGAGGATGCATGGACCAGATTTTTACTCTTTGTCAGTTACTTGAGACGCGTCACACGCACACACACCGTCGACCGACAACAATGGGTTTCTTCGACTTGAAAGGCGTCTTCGATCCGGTTGACCGAACAGCGTTATTCAGTGCTCTTCACCGAAAGGGTGTACCACAGAAGTACGTGAGTCTACTGAGGTCATTGTACTCTCATACTTCTGGTCGCGTAAAGGTTTACGGCGAACTATCCAGTCCATTCGGAACAACCAGCGGTGTTTGACAAGGATGCCCCATTTTTCCATTCCTGTCCAACTTCGTCATGGACGAGATAGTGGAGAATGCCTCATGAAATATTCAGGACATGGGCGTCGAACTGGCAAATGGTGAGAAGCTGTGTGACTTAGAATAGGCAGACGACTTTGTCCGCTTGTTCGAATGCACGAAACATGCTCAACGTGCACTAGATAGACTCACAAGAGTTGTAGCTTCATTTGGCATGCTCTTTGCACCTTCAAAGTGTAAAGTAATGTTGCAAGACTGGACGTCAACGGTTCCGAGCTTGATGCTCGAATAGAAGGTGCTCGCAATTGTCGACCATTTCACTTACCTCAGGAACAGCGTGACGATGGGTGGAAGCACGTTAGTAGAGGAGAGCACGCGTATATCCGAGGCTCGCGTGGCGTGAGCTGGACTGAAGCACTTTGCTGAACCAACCTGATATTTCACTGAAGTTGAAAGGCCGTGTGTATTGTGCCACGGTGCCTTGTTTTGTCATACAGTTGCGAGACTTGGAGTCTGCGTGCGGAAGATGTTCGTCGTCTTGAGATCTCCAACTATCGATGTCTGCGTATTATTTTACAAAATACGCGGGTGAGCAATGCAGAGGCCAGAAGCAGAATATTGTGTTCCAGATCAAAGAATTTTACCAAAGCGTATCCAACTTATTAAACTTCGTTGGTTGGGGCACGTGTTACGTATAGCAAGCACACGTCTACCATACCGTGCTCTGTTTTTTCGCTCCTCTTAGGGAGTGGAAAAAACTACGCAGAGGTCAACAGATGACGTGGCAGCGAGGAATGTGAAAATGTACAACAGACTTAGGGAAAGATGTCTTTTATCTTCGTGGTTGGGGTCCAAAAGATCCCTCAAACGGTTGGCTGGAGACAATGAAGGATATCACAACGAACCGTGAACAGTGGCGATCGTGATGTCACTTTCTGTCGGATCAGAATGATTAATCAATGTGCGTTTGCACAGTTAAACTGTGTATTCCGTGTGTTGGTCACTAAGGCGTTCTTTTCTTTTCCCAACAACGTAGATCCACTCCCTGTCCACCTTGTATATTATTCTTCGTGTTGGTACGTGCAACATGGTGAGAAAAGCAGTGGTCAGTGGAGCTCGCCCTGCTTTTTAACACTGTACGATGATGATGCAGCCTGCATTGGGTTTTGCAAAGGCTGGAGGTGGGCATTCAAAAAAATCCGAGTGACGCTGGGACCGTCTCTTGTTCCAAACATGAAACTTCATGATCATGTCATCTACACGCTGTTATTTATACTACGGCGTCAACCACCGGCGGTGGTCAAGTGGTTTAGAGCGTTGGCTTAATGCCTCGGAGGTCCGAGATTCGAATCCCCAACACCACCGATTACTTCGGCGGTAGACAGCAATCCCCTGTCCCACGGATCGTTACCACACCTGACCTATTGGGATCTTATGTGGTTCTTCACCACTCCAAGTCTTAGGGTCTAGTTGCCGATTATTCCCAATAGTGCAGCGGGCCTTCGTGGCTATAGGGTGATTGCCCCTTCCACTGAACTCATGCGCAAGCATGTTAATAGACAACTTGACTTCATCTTTGGCTTGGCCGTTTGGGAGAATCGTAGAGCTCAGATATTTGAACGCCGGGACGTGTTCAATCTGTTTGCCGTTCAATTAGGTCGGGAGAGTGGAGTGTGCAGTGTATGTCGAAAGGGTCTTGGTCTTCGACGTATATGATCTGTAGTCCCATGGATTTCGCAAAACTTCTACGCGACTGAGAACCGGTTGTAAGGTAGTTGGGCTATCTCCAAGGATGACGATGGCGTCTGCGAGTTCTAGATCGGCGAGGAATACATCGGTGCCCAGCTAAATACCAGGGTAATCAGTGAGCGCCAGACGTACTATCCAGTCGATGGTGCAGTTGAACAGCACTGGTGACAGGGGACAGTCTTGTCTAACACCGGAGTTGAGGGAGAACTAGCTGGACTACTCTCTGTAGATGCGTATTCTCGCGCGGGTATTTGTGTAGTACGACCTCATGAGACTGAGAAGCTTCTGGGGCATTCCATTCGCTTGCAATGTAGTCCATAACGATTATCTGTCAACTGAGTCAAAGGCAGCCCGAAAATCAATAAAACAAGCTGCAGTCGGTTGCTTATACTGATGTTCTAACACTCGGTGGAGGGCGAATATTTGGTCCAAGCACCCTGTGCCACGGCGGAAGCCCCCTTGATTGGGGCGTATGCGCGTGTCCCGCACCGCCGAGAAGCGGTTCAACAAAAGCACGGAGAATATTTTGACAGCCACATCGATCAAACAGATATCACGGTAGTTTTCGCATACGGTCCTGTCGCCCTTCTTTGGAAGAGCAAGTAGAACTGAGGTCCCGCAGTCCGTTGGGAATTGTTCTTTTCCCCAGATTGAACAAAACAGGGTGTGCAGCGGCTCGAGCAGTGTCTAAAGACATGATTTTTATATCTCCGGTGTGATGCCATCTTCTCCAGGGGATTTCCGGTTCTTCAGCTTGTGTATTACATCGGTGATTTCATCTCGGCTCGGTGGGTTGTTATTAACGCCATAGCCCTCGGTCTCGATTACTGGGATTCAGTACACAGAGCTTGCTGCGGGACGGTTCAGTAAACAATCGAAGTGTTCCGTCCATCGCTACATCTTTTTGGCCTGTTCAGGAATGAGCAGCCCGGCAGCATCGCGAAGGAGGGGTTCTGTCGACTGTCGCTTGCCGGATGCAGTGTGGATTAGACGGAAGAGCTTTGAGAAGTCCCCGCAGTTGGCCGCACTCTCTATGGTTTCCGTGACTTCAGTCCAGTAGTTGTTGCGGTCGCTTCTGGTAGAACGGGTGGCTTTTCCTAGGATATCAAGGAAGTCTGGGTGACCATTTAGGTATCTCTAGCCTTTTCGGTTAACTGGAGTCGCCCCTGGGATCCAGTCTTTCTGTCGTGGTCGCGTAAATCCCAGTTCATCTGAAGCGGATTGTTGCATCGATGCTCCAAGTGAAGTCCACCGGTTTTCCACCTGTACTTCTCCACCTATGAACGTAGTGGCTAGATGGGATGCAATAGCGTTTGAGACGGCTTGGCGCTTTCTTGGTGATCCTAACGCTGCTGTGTCAATCCACTTAGGGGCACAGATTTTGCGGCGATTGGCTAGGTGAATCTTGAAGCGTGCACGGACTATGGTGTGGTCGGTGCCGTTCTTGTTGCCCGTCTCCACGCCTCGGTAGGACCGACAATCTTCAATCGAAGATGACCAGCGTGATCGCACGAGAATGTAGTCGATCTGATGCACTATGAGGCCGTCGTTAGGGAACCGCGTTAGCAAGTGCTTCTTGGGATTTTGGAAGCAGGCATATATATATATATATATATATATATATATATATATATATATTATATATATATAACACGGATCTGTCCCAGACAACGTGCCAAAGAGACCATAGGATAATGGGAAAACAATGTACGAAAAGAAGGACAGAAATGTTGGGAAGATGTTATTTTGCAACTTTTTTCACACACGGTATTTCGATTTTTTCGTTCGTATCGTTTGTGGTCTTCATATATGGAAGGGGAAGGATGGGGAGCCAGCACAGCATTCCATAAAGCATTGACACCACTGACTCCGGTTTCGGGCCATATCCGCCAGCACATCTAGCCAACTGCCAGTTTCCAATCCTGTCGAGCAAGCGCGAATAAAGCGCGGCGAGGTAAACACTGAGCGGGCATCCGCAAGACATGACCTAACTACCGTAGCCGACGAAAAGAAACAATTACCTTGAGTGATGAACAGTCCACTCCGAATACTCACCGCGCTTCGCCATTACTGAAGTGATGCTGCCACCATACTCGTATGATTGTCCGTAGACAACGGTGGTCAAATACGGTCAGCCGGCACAAATTCTCTTCTCTAACTGGCCAGGTTTCGCATTCACAAAGTAGCACCGAACGAACTGCGGCGTTATAGACTCTACCCTATAGGGAAAGCCTGATGTCGTGACGACGCCACAGGTGCCTCAGGTTGGCAAAAGCCGAACGGGCCTTAGAAATGCGCGGAGAGATCTCGTCTCCGATACATCCACTAGTGGAAATACAACTGCCCAGGTACACAAAGCTGTTGACAGTTTCCCAAGGTCTGTCGATAGAGAGCTTTCAGAATGGAAACGTACATCTCGGACACGCCGTTCCTTAACAGGCAAGTCCATAGGGCAATCCTATCGACAGAGTCAAAGGCATCCCTAATGTCCAGAAACAACGACAGTTGGTCTTTAATACACGTGACCGTGTTCAAGCAGGAGACGAAGAGTTGAGATTTGGTCCGTGCAACCGCGGCCGGGACGGAAACCAGCTTGTTCTTTACGACAATGGGGTTCGCGGAACAAAGAAAATCGGCGGAGGATAATGGACACTAGAAGTTTTAAAGCGACAGAGATCAAGCTAATTTTCCGGATGATTAGAACACAGTGTACGGCTACCCTTTTTAAAGATGGGCACGACTGTCGATTCCCCTCCCCAGGATGCAGGAACTGTTTTTTCCGTCCAAACCTTTGAGAACAGGGTTATCAATTTTCTCACCAGAACCATCTTTGAAAAGCGCAGGAGGGATGCGATTTGATTCGTGTGCCTTGTGGCGCCTGAGGGTTTGTGGTTCTTTTCGAATTTCCGCTTCTATCGGGGGACTATCTGGAATAGACCATGCAGAAAGCGTAGGAGTTCCAGGTGCAGTAGAAGCAGCCGGTGGCCAGCTAAAGTGGGAGTGAAAGTGTTCTGCCCAGCGGTTTAGTCTGCGCGACAGGTTGGTGATTGGTGTCCCATCAGTTTCGCGGACTGCCTCACCAACACTTGTTTTCCGCGGTCCGGTGGCGCGAATGAGTTGAAAGAGCTTCCAGGAGTTGCCAGAGGCAGAAGCTGCTTCCATCTCGAGGGCACGCTCTGACCACCACGTCTCACGATCAGCACGCAAACTGTTCTTCAAACGCGAGCGGAGTTCACGGCGTGCTTCGTTGTATCTTGCATCGGCAGAGATATATAGGCGGTTTTCAAGAAGTGACAAGGAGTTTGGAGAAATCCAACCTTTCTGGATATGGTGGACCGTAGCACAATTGGTCAGGCCGGCATTCAGTAAGGCCTATTTCTGTCGCTCCCAGTGCTCATCGACATCAGGTGGGACGGTGGATTCCAGTGCCTTGGCCAGTGTAGTCTGAAAAGCTTCTAGCACCAGAGGGTCGTTCAGCTTGTCTATAGTTAGGCGAGCATAATTAGAATTCTTCGAGCTCCCAAACAACAAGCAGATCGTAGAGCAGACTAACGCGCGATCAGAATCGTGGCAGGTTGACCAGTAAGAGCGACAATCTAACACGCTGCCGCGCCACCGGTAGCTAATCGCTACATGATCGATTTGAGACCATTCCTATGTTGAGGAAGGAGGACGCCAGGTGGCGGTATGTCGTTTGGAGTTGCGAAAGTTTGTGTTCAATAGAAAAAGCTGGTGACCAGCACATATTGCCAGCAATCTGTCCCAAATGTCCGAACGACTGGAGCTGAGGCCAAATTGCCCTCCTAGACGACGCTCACTCGCTGCCAGGCGACCGACGGGAGCATTAAGATCTCCGGCGAGGACCACGATATCTGTCCGGCGCACTGTAAGCAGGAGCATATGAAGCCGTTGGTAGAATTCATTTTTGTCTGCCTCCGGACTGCAGTCTGTTGGGGCATGGGCGGACATGACGAATAAGTGGCGGGTGCAATCTCGATGTTTAGTTACTCGGCAAGAACCTCGCAGCCTGACTGCACAAAGTCGGCTATGGACAAGAATCCAGTCTGACATAGTCGATTCAGCTCTACTGCTCAGAGCAACACCAACACCGGCCTGGCCGGCTGCTGCAGCGTCCGGGTCTCCAGACAGGCGTAGATGAAACTTGATATTGGGATTAGCTTGGAACGTTAGTCTGGTCGTACAGCTTCCAATCACCACCTGCCTCAGAGAACAACGTACACCGAGGAAGTCTATTGGTGGGCATGCGTAACACAAGTCCCAACCACCTTAACTTGTTTAGATTCAGTACTTGATCCACAGACTGGCCTCTGGTTCCCAACATCTTACGTCTAAACTAAGTATTTCTGATACAGTGTTCCCACCATACTCGGGCAATTCTACGGAGACATCGCTGTTCGAACACCAACAGTCTTCGTCTATCTTCTACCCTCAACGGCCATGTTTCTGAACCGTATAAAAGAACAGATCTAACCACCGTAGCGTACACTCTGCCCTTAAAAGACAATCGGATGTCAGTCACACCGACGCCACAGATGACGGAGGTTGACAAAAACCAAACGCGCCTTCTGTATACGCGATGACACTTCATCCGATATCTGTCCACCTGGTGAGATGTAACTACCCAGGTAACAAAACTTATCCACTTCACCTAGAGCTTCCCCAGCCAACACAAGGTGTGGTGTTGGCCCAACCCAGTCCTGCGACAACATTTTACATTTTGAAGGTGCAAAATGTATCCCATACATTCCTACACTGTTTTTTAGGCTATCTAAAAGAGCTTGCAACTTATCTAGGTCTTTACGCAGAAGAACAATATCGTCCGCGTATTCCAGGTCAGACAACTTACTGCCTCAGCAAAGATCGATGCCACTATTCTCACACGAGAATAGGGCTATCTCAAGAATCAATTCAACCACAAAATTGAAGAGGAAGGATGAAAGAGGGCAACCCTGACGAACAACATTTTCCGTGGTGAACTCGGGTGAAAGATCGCCGTAATTACGAATTTGGCTTCGGCTGTTCGCATACAAGCATTGGAAAAGAGAAATAAATTTCTCTGGCACACCCTTCAATAAGAGGAAGCGCCAAAGAACTGTGCGGTCGACTGAGTCGAAAGCCGCTTTCAGATCAAGAAAGACACAGATTGTGGGCCTACGAAAGATGTCCGTGCTTCAAGGTTTGCCGAAGAGTGAAGATGTGGTCGATTCAACCTCGACCGGGTCTGAAACCGGCTTGATTCTCATGCGTACACATTTCACGGGCACTAGATAATCGGTGAAGAATAAGACCAGTGAGCAGTCTGGATGCAACACTGACCACTTCATAAGAGGACCTGCCACCTTTTTTTGTAAATCAGCACAATCACCGATTCACACCATTCCGTGGGAATCTGCTCATCATCCCAAATAACCCGGAGGAGTTTGGTTAACTCCGAAACCAAAGCTTCGTCTCCATTCTCGAGAAAAAGATGGAGACAACCCATCCGGTCCAGCCGCTTTATACCTTTCCAGGTAACCGATCTCCCGCCTAATCTTCATCTCTGATGGAGGACTGATATTCACCTGCATTGTTTCTCTGGCAGGTATATTTGGAAGGTCCACCGTTCAAGTAGGCCAACTAAATTGTTTCATGAAGTGCTCCGTACAGCGCTCCAGACGACGCCCCTGACAGTGAATCAGTGAGCCGTCAGACTCCTTAATTAACTCACTTACTCCAGGCTTCCGTGGACAGGTACCTCTAATCAAACGGCAAAGGTTGCGAGCATTACCAATGGAAGCAGCCTTCTCCATCTCCTTGCATTTCGCAATCCACCACTGCTTGCGGTCATTTCGCAGCCTCCTAGTCAGTTGGCGTCTCAAGGATTTATGCACGCCACTGAATGTGGCATTGGGAGGGACGAATCTGAGAGTATCCAACAGAGCAACTGATGTCGAAGACATCCATCGTTTGTGAGACCGACTTGAACCAGAGTCATGGGTGGCATTCGAAAAGGCATACAAAGCTTATCTGACCTGTTGCCAGCGTTCATTTGGGTCCTGAACGTCTGGCTGCATCGATAACTGTGTAGACAACTCCATCTGGAAACTGTGTCGCTGGCTATCGTCTAAAAGCAACTGCGCAGGACGGGCGGCATTTACTTTGGTGCGGTCACGGACAAGACGTAAACGGAAGCGAACACGTACCAAGACGTGATTTGAATCCACTGGCTTAGGCCAAAATGAACGACAATCTTCAACTGATCAAGGCCAGCAGTCACTGTTCACAATATGATCAATCTCAGTCCAACGTTGCGAAGACGAAGGAGAGCACCATGTCAGTTTATGCCGCTTCTTATGGCAGAAGTTCGTACTTGCAAGAAATAATTTGTGGTCAGAACACAGCTGAACGAGACAATCACCGTTATCGGTACGATCGGCTGGGATAGCAAATGGGCCTCCAATGTGCCTTTCGGAATCTCCCAAAAAGCCAACTTGGGTGTTGAAATCCCCAGTAATGACCACCACGTCCGTTGAACGCACGCCCCGAAGCAGCTGAGACAAATCCTGATAGAATTCGTCCTTGGCCTCAGAGGAGATGCAGTCAGTCAGGCGCATACACAGACACGACGAACAAGCATCGGTGCTTCAGTTTGTTGTCGTTGACACGAACAGAACCTTTCAACTGAACTGCACACAAACGACTGCTGACTGGAATCCAGTCCAGCAGTGCACACTCAGCTTTCATGTTCAAAGCAATCACAAAGCCAGTCTGACTACGACCTCTAGACACCGAATCACGCGACACGCGAGGAGTGAAATGAGAGACTGATATTGTATCCGGGGTGCGAAGAGTTATCACAGAAGCGGGGTCTTGTATGCGTGTTTCGGAGACCAACCGTTACCCGCCCCACCCTCGTGGATGCCTTGAATTCATTCGCTCCTTGCTGTGCACTACAACCAATGAGACACTTCACGAGCGCCTTTTTGATTTCCATCCCAATTCTACTGGCGGAATTTCCCTCCCTACCTGGCTGTCGAATCCACGGCCTATCTTACTAAAGAGAATGGCTCGGTCTTCGAAATCCGACCCCTTGGTGGAAGTGGAGCTCCTAAACAGCAATCCACAATACGTTCGAATCTGTCTCTCAAAGGGTAACGAAGACAATGTGCCACTGAGGCACCCTGCCCCCAAACCGGTTATCTCGGGTGTCTCATATCAAGGGCAGACGGATCAACTTATCTATCCAGCCACCAAAATCATCTTTTGAACACCTGCCCAACTCTCCACATCACACATCTGGAATCAAAGATGAAGGTTCCCTATCACCTCAGATTCCTGACCCGTCAGAAAATGTACAGCAACTTCTAGAAGCCTAAAAACGAAGAAGACCATATAACTTACGAAGTCGTGAATTTTGAGTGGCCCTGAAGTTACCCCTTCATACTGCATTAAAATTCATCCAGCGCAGAATTTTATGAACTAGTTTGACGTTGGTTCGCAACTCACTCGTTTTCTAGTACTGACGGTTTTCTTTTTCCTCTTTCAGCACTTGTTAGAAGATTAAAGCCTCCTTTTGGAGCAATCCTTTCTACGTTCGTTGCTCAATCATTCGAATTCATAACATGGGGCTTTAATGACGTGGTTCACCGGAACCCTCGGTTATCCGACGTGAACATTTGACCCGATTTAGAGGCAGGTCCCATGCTACAGACCACCAGGTCCAGCTGAACAAGACTGGATTCTGGACACCCCGGAAAATGTATGCCATCCACAAACGTGAATCAGGGCGATATTATAATCCGCGGCAAGTTGTTCACATATATCAGGAACAATACCGGACCCAGTACCGATCCCTGAGGAGTTCCACTGATTGTTTTCGCCATTTAGGACTTGATGTCCTCAACATTGGCATAGAATTGGTGGTCAGCTGGGTAAGCTATTAGTCCTGTAGCCACGCTCATATCCACTAGCTCATGTAGAAGCAGCCTGTGATTCACGCTATCAAACGCCTCGTGGAAGTCTAGGTAACAAACTTCATCCTTTCTCCGTGGTCCGGCTTCTTGATTGTTTCATCAAAAAAATCAGTAGGTTTCTGAGACAAGACCTGTCCTTTCTAAAGCCGTGTTGTTCACCGTCTATCAGGCTGTTCTTTTCTAGATGTCTTACTAAAGCATTTCGGGTAATTTTCCCCATTATCTCTAGTACTACTGATAGTAAATTAACAGGTTAGTTGTTATCTAGTCTCTCAAAACTCCCTTGTGGATTGGCATGACTTCCGCAGTTTGCCATTTACTCAGTAGCAATGCTTCCGTGACAGATTTGTTGAAGTGGGTCTAAGGGTCCTGCCAGTGTCCGGCCAGCGGTCTGAGGATGGCTGAGTGGATGTCATCTGGTCCCGGGGCTTTTCCCTGATCGAATGCTTTTAATACCAATCGTAACTTGCTTGTTGATATTCCGACTTCCTCCATGAGGGCAGCCCTGGGTCACCCTAGGGTCGGTGACTGTCTTCCCTCATCTATCTTGGGAACGTCCTCGAAATGTTCTCGGAGGATTTACGCTTCCCATTCGTTGTTCTCAGCCGGATAGCCACTCCCCACTTTTACTCCTTCCACTGTTGCTCGCATAGCCGCTTTAGCTTGGACATAATTAAACAGCACCTTCGGGTGTTTCTTAGCCGCCTTAGCAATGCTCATTTCATAGGTTGTTTAAATACGACCTTAATTATTCTCCGGTATTCGAGTAACCATCTATGCCCCTAGGTTTCCTGAAGTCTTCTTCGTGCATGATGTTTTCACCTCAACGCCCGCGTTGCACTGCCTTTTTACCAAGCTGGCAATCCTCGTCTTCAGGCCCCGGTGAGAGTCAACGGACGCTCATCGGGGTAAGAACCTGGACTGATCCACTGGTCCGAGCCTCAAATCCTGTGACCTGATCTGGTCTTGCAGTGTAAATCAAATTCCTGTCTCACTGAAAGATTGCTGCCAAGCGCGGTGGCCATTTACCGTTTCCCGTGCATACCACACGCACGTTTTCGCAATATGCACTAACTCCCCTCTCTCTATCGATAATGTTCTCCTCAAGGTGGTGGGAAATTGCTTTGGTGATCGTGATGGCGTAGCGCGGAGCATCACAGAGACCGCCGGGCGGTGAACCTATGGTAAGGAAGACTAGCCAACGGAGGTAATAAGGAAACAGCTGAGTAAGGTTTAACCGACCTTACAACCTAACCTAACCTAACCTGGCTCTGCCCGTGGTGTCGGAATGAAGTATTCCTGAAGTTGTTGAAGTGATACACGAGTTCGAGGCTCAAGCCCAATAAATCCCGGATCTTGTATATTCTTCTGTTCTGAAAGAAAAATTGCTCGACGGTATGGGAGTACCAGACTCGTTATGGAATGTGTCAGATGGAGCAGATCGCGTAAAATCAAACTGCACTAATAACGGTACCTGCGATGTTAGTAACAGTTCAGTTTCCCGGACTTCACGACAGTCTGCCAGATCGTCCACTTTCTTGCACTAGTGAGCTCTTCGATCTCCAGGTGCTTCGATTTGATGTAGAGTCTTCATTTCTTTGTAGGCGTGTCTGGGAACGGCCGGACGGGAAAACCTGGATTAGATCTGCCGAAGTGCTTCATTCCGGTTTTGACTCTAAGACCAAGCTGTTAGTCATCAACTTTGCTTGACCAATCGCCTCGTGGGAAAAAGAGATTGAAGATGGACAAAATATGAGGGATAGAAGGGTGATAGAGAGGGTCCTGATCGCTACTCTCACCAAACAGTCCCTCCCAGGCCTTATTCAGTCGCTGTTTTAAGGTATCCACAGAATTTGCTTCTATTATCTCCCCCGTTAGTTTATCCCACTCGTCGGAAAATCTCACAGCGAAAGAGTGACTCTTAATCCCCGTTCTAACACGGTCATTTGTGAGCTGGAGTCTGTGCCCTCGCAGTCTGTCATCCCCCCGAAGTCCAATGAGACTCCCCAGGTCCAGTTACATTAACATTCTGATTAAGAGTTTGGCGATGGAGTAAGTGAAAGTCCCATGTGTATGCCTGGCTTTCGCTTGAAAGCCTCTTTTTTGGAGCGTCCACTACCTCTTGTAGGAGTTCATTCCAAATAGGAATCACCCTTCTGTGAAAGTGCTGGAGTAATAATATCCGTGGGCGACGTTTAAACAATTTCTTAGTATGTCCTATTAGAGTATCTAAGTGTGGTCGCGTGAAGAACCGATTATCGAGCACGAAGAGAAAATGTGGAGAATTAAGAAAATATCTCGAATACGCCTCACATCCGAGGGATGGACCCCTGTAACAAAATCGGTGCAAAGCCGATCGAGAACCGATCGGTTTTCGGTCGGTTTGTTTAGTAGCCATTTTACACGAATCAACATTAAATTTATACAAGGGAAATTGACGACCGAAGTAATGTGCAGTGCTTGGTTGGCGTTTTATTTTAATGTATTGCTTTAATTAATCGGAATATCCTGAAAACCTCGGTATAAATCGCTCTATTTTATTCCCTCGAAATGGGTAACATAAGGACAACTAATTGGAAAGTCATAAATTAGGAGATAGAAATGAGCATCGTAATACATAATTTGGGTTTGTGAAAGAAATTAACGAAGCATATCGAGTATTTCAAACGATTGGCACAAGCCGCTCGGAAACCGTTCAGAAACCGGTCTGAAACCACTCAGAAACCGCACGAAAACCGATCGGCGTAATAGTAAAAACCGATCGGTTTTGGAGCGGTTTGTGCCAATCGTTTGAAATACCTGATATGCTTCGTTAATTTCCTTCACAAACCCAAATTACGTATCATAATGCTCATTTCTATCTCCTAATTCATGATTTCCCAGTTAACTGTCCTTATTTTACCCATTTCGAGGGAATAAAATAGAGCGATTTATACCGAGGTTTTCAGGATATTCCGATTAATTAAAGCAATACATTAAAATAAAACGCCAACCAAGCACTGCATATTACTTCGGTCGTCAATTTCCTTTGTATGAATTCAATGTTGGTCCGTCTAAAATGGCTACTAAACAAACCGACCGAAAACCGATGTTACGAACGGGCTGGGTGCTACAAGGGGAGGTTGAGTACAGTCAGTCTTAAATGATAAGTAAGGCTGGTTACTCTTTGCACAGCTTTTGTGGCCTTTCTGCGAGCCCACTAGAGACAGTTACGGTCACGGACGAGAGCCGTGCGTGCAATTTGAGTGACGTATTCTAAGATGGGGCGGATGTAGGTGCCGTAAAGAACCCAAAAATCTCTCGTGTATGCTTGCGACATCTCACATATAATAGCACTGAACTCCACTTTTCGGGCAATTAAAATATTTGAGGTGGGCAACATATCTCTCAGCAAAATAAGTATGATAATACCCAGTCAGCAAAATGGTCCCAAATTCGTCCCAATTTAGTCCCGTTTGAAATACCCCGGGGACATTTTTGGGACTATTTTTGAGCACACCGAGAATGCAGTGGCCTACGTGCTTTGCTCTGAAATTTCGGTAAGTCCTACTATAGTAGGATGAAGTAATGTATACATTTCTTCATCTTAGGGTACTAGTTATTGGACTTTCGTCAACTTTCATTGCAGAAAATAACATGATCTGTGAATACCCTCGAAAATTACTCACCACGACCCGAGTACTTTCTGGTGCTCAACATCCCTATAAAAAGTAGCATTTTACAAAGAAGTCAAGGTGTACTTCACTGTTATGAACCGTACTTGAAACCACGGGCGAAATTCTCCAACTTATACCGCATAATTAAAATAGCCCCAAATAGTCGGTTGAGGGACTCTTTTGGGACTAAATGCTCTATCTTTGTGCTGACCGGGCTGGTGAACCATCGTGTTTTTCAAATAAGTAAAATTATTTTTCCATGTTTTAGACCTGTCCAAATCTAATGTTATGACAAAAATTATTCTCAAACTAATTACTAAAGAACGGTCCCCCGCGGGACTATTTTCGGACTAAAATGTGCGCCCCTGTGCTGACTGAGTATATTTCGTTTTTCTTTACGAATAGTTTACTTATATTTTACGAAAATTCGGTGTAGAATTGAAGTTTTTGATAAAAGAGCAAAGACTCAGAATTGGTAGGGTAGATATATCTGAGGCTCACAAACAACTTACCTTTGACGAGGGACCACACAAACTCCAGGCGAGAAACTAAGACCGCGAGAATACGAGAGTTGTCCTAAAGCTCATGACCTTTCAAAGGTCAGGTCAAATCAGTTCAGTTTAGTTCAGTTTGCTCAGGACAGGTAAGGGGAAATCAATTCAGATGTAGTACTCTTTTGGTTCAGAAAGGACCCGTTCGGTGACGCACGGACCTTGCCGTTCTTTGTGCAACTGTACTTGAGTTCCGGTTCGCGGTGCAGTCATGTGTAACCAGACCAGTTATTCCACCTCTTCAGTTCAGTTCAGTTCAGTTTCCACGAAAGGAAAGTGGCCGAGACCAATCGAGCCTCCGGATCGTTGTGTTTTCGACGAGTTTCCCTGACTCCCAACACCGAGCTTTGAATGACCGGCCTTCCGAATGCTTCCCTGTCATAGTATTCCTTTTGTCTCCTATGGGCAGCTCCTGAAAGTACATGAACTAGCTGATGAGCTTATCCAAATGAGCCTAGCAGCTGACGCACGTAGTCTGTGACCGGGATGTGAATCTCTTGTACAATTGGTGGGCGTGTGCCAGACGGCGGGCGGACCTTTCTGCCAGTCAATGAAAAGTGTGGGGAAGGCCCAGTAGAAGAATCTACTGTGCTCCGATAGGCTTACTAACATTTGGCTATCACGGGGTCCCAGTTGTTGATATTTGTGTCAAAGAACGCCCTGATTAGTGCCTTCAACGACCGGTCTTCCTTTTCCAGTAGCCCATTTCCCTGGGGATGATAGGAGGTTGTTCTCGTTTTCCCTATACCGAGCTTTTTACGGAGTTCGTGGAGCAGTGCTATTTGGAAATTAGTGTCCCTGTTTGAATGTATTTGATGAGGGGCCCCCCAAAGGCAGATATGCTGATCGACCACCGTACGGGCAACCGAGACTGTGTTATTCTGTGCCAGGGTTATTGCTTCACACCATTCGGCGAAATAATCGACCAGCACCAATATATTTATTGCCCCCTGGGGTCCCTGGAAGGGGATCTCTAGTGTCCACTCTTACCACTTCACCTAGAAAACTTAGAGACACTGGATGCAAAGAGGCTCGAAAAGCCTTTCGTGGGCTCACAAAACTACCATAGTATTCACAAGAGGCCCAAAAGCTTGAAAGTCTCTTTGTAGATACGACAGCCAAAGCCTCTGCTGGACAGCAAACTCCAGTTTGCTCATTCCACCTTGGCCAAGGTGGCAACGTGGGTCTCCTACAACTGCTTTCAGTATGAACTGAGGAACAGCGGTTCACCAAGTACAGCTTTCCCCGCGGAGGAAACTTAAAAGTCATCGGCTAAAGTCACACGTGACAGGTTTATCCAGGTTCTCTCACTTTGAACTCCTTGGATCACCCGGTGCTGTGACAAATGGAAGAAACTGAGTTTTCCTTTGTGATTTGGTAAGGATAAGCGGAAGAGGATACCTCCCAAGGCCAAGCTCCAACCTGAGGTGCCTCACAGGACCACTGTTCCTTGGTAAGTTCCAGCTAGCCCCCCATCCACCCCAAGGACAGAAGTTACGGAGGTGGAAGCTTAGAGGTGGTGAAAGAAGACATGAAGTGGTACTGGTAGAAGTGTAGTAGACAACTGGAAATGGAAGGGGTAATGAAGTAGGAAGGCGGAAAGGTGAGAACGAAGAAGATTGAAGACAAAGGTTGATTGAGAAATTGCAAACAATAAAATGGTAGTAAGGACACAAGAATCAAAAAGGAATGATGGGTTGGGCGATTACCTAGCTGCTGGTTTCTGAGAATACACTGTTCCAGCAGCGGTTCGCCAACACGCAAACTCGGTATCGGTTTCATTGGTTGTACCTATCATCGGGAGTTCGTTCTAGCAGTTAACGTCTCCAACGGTGGAGAAATCTTCTCTCCGGCTACCTAAGGCTCCCTCCTTCATCAATTTCAGTGGGTGCCCTCAGGTGGCCTCACGATCGCTGATGGTCAACAGCGACGTAGTAAAGCCTTGGTGATCAACATACCCCTTGACAATCTGAAAAGCTTCTATTCGGTTGCCTCCAGGCCTCCTGCTCTCAAGCGAGAATAAATTCAACGCTTCAAGTCCCTGCTTCTAGGCAAAGTCCCTTAGATAGCGAACCACCCTGTGAAACGCCGTTGGACCAGTTCGAGAAGCTTGATACCCTGGGCCAGAAAGGGCCGCCACACCTGGATACAGTAATCCGGGTGCGGCCTAAAGACCGCCTTGTAATACGGCAACGGAATCCATGGTTTTCTGACGCGAAGGTTCTTTCAGGCTGATAGAGTTCTCTTGGGGCTCCTTAGTTGGTCACTCAGCACGGCTCTCCAGGTCGAAAGATGTCCGATATGATCACCCCAATGTCGTTTGCTTTTGTCACTTTCCTCCTTTTAGTGCGCTCGTTGGAATCTCCAAGGTACCTAGTCGGTTGGGGGTCCTTGCCTTCTCATTATTGGAGGCACATATTGGCGTTTAGTATAAAGCCCCAGACCACTGACTGTGTTCAGGCCCAGCTGCGTGGAATCTGTCGCTGAGGAACAATTTAACTTTTTAATCTGCAGGCGTAAAGCACGGGTTTTCCAGGCCTTTGATCAAGTCGTTTATGAAAAGGATGAATAGAATAGGTCCAAGAACGGAGCTCCGAGGCGCATTGCTCAGCAAAATCTCTTTCTGGGAGGTGTTATCCTGCACCTTGACTTGAAAAGTCCCCCCGGTGTTAGACCTATGGATCCACCCAACGATTTTTGGAGACAGACCGAGGGCACTCAATTTCATCGGCAGCAAACGGTGGTTAACTGAGCCGGATGCCTTCTGAAAGTTGAGGACTTCGACCGTATCCCCCTGGTTTTACCTTCAAGTAACCTCGTCTGAAACATATCACACTTGACAAGAAGGATCTGTCACAAACGGTACGGCCCTGGTTTGTTGCGACCAACCTGAGGAAGGTCACGTGGTCAGCAAGCCCGTCTCGCAAGACCCGCTCCGCCACTTTCGGCAATACCGCCGTTAAACTAACGGGCCTGTGGTTGAGACAGATTTATCTATCCCCGGCATTGTGGATTGGGGTCACCGTCGCCTCGAGCCAGTCCTGCAGCAGCCCTCCTCGAGGAATGCCTTGGACGGCACAGCCAGCGGACGGACCAAAGGCTCCACCAGAGGCTGGAAGATTGCCTAATTGATACCATGGTGCCCAACTGCCTTAGTCCTTATCAAGCCACTCAGAATCTTGAGCACTTTTAGTGCTGTGATGGCCCCCTCTAGCATGCGGAGTGCAACCGCTGTGGTGATTCGAGGAGGGCCAGAGGTCCCACTGTCTTGCCTGTACACCTGCTGGAAATGGTGCCGGAGGGGTTCTACCTTTTCCTGATTGTTGGTGACAGCTCGAACCTAGGGATCTCCCGCTTTTCCAACAGCAGCTCTTGGAGTCGCCCTGGACTGCAAGTAATACCCCGTAATTCCTTCTGTATTCGTTCTGAATCTTACCCAACCTAGCTCTTTTTGCCAAATACTGCCGGTGGCTTCTGCGAACGACACCATTTCAGTACCTGGCCGAGGCTGACTTCGTCCTCTGATTAGCCTTTCAGACCCAACTATTCCACCATAGCTAAAAGTCCGAGTGGCGAGTCTTTCTAAGGGGAGCTATCCTGTCGGTCAGGGGCAGGAGATTGACCCTGATGTGCCTCCAAAGCCGCTCCACAAATTCCGCACCATGTTCAACCTCCTATTCGATCTCGGCTCCCGGTTCCTTCAACGCTCTCTGGTCTACCAGGTAGTGCCAACGTATTTCTTTGTCCTGAGGTACAAGTCTGTCCAGGTCCAGAGCTTTGTGGAGAACCCAGTGGTCACTGTTTCCTAGCGGAACCTCATCCTGGAATTCTGAGACTTTCAGTCGCTATTTCGAGGTTCCAAGTTTTGGGGTAGGTAGACTCTGCCCTTGCTTCCATCTGATCTCCTCGGTGCCGTGCTCGGTCAATCCCTTAATATTTATGTAGCCTGGCGGGCTGTGGTCCAGGGATTCCCGAGAAGCTTTTATGTCAATCCGATATACCGCTGGAGCTTTCACTTCCCGGACTGCCAGGACCCCCCAACTCAAGCATGTTGTAGGCCGTGGGTATTGTCACATTTGATCGTCTCCTGCTAGAGACGACCATGTAACCATCAGAGGTGGAAAGTCTTTCCAGAACACTGTAATACCTCGATTTCGTGAGAATGCTCAGCCACATACTTTGTGTGTTTCATGCCATTTAACCTTTCGTAAATTAACCTTTGTTCGTTCACGCCCAACGAGCGAATTCGTCATTTCCTTGATTGGATCTTTGTTGACTCATGGGCTTGTCTGCTTTACGCCATGAACTTGGCTCTATCTATGAATCTTCGTGATCGTATGTTTGAGGTTTGTACGTATCTTACGAGGTTATTAATATGATAATTCAGTATCGTAGAAACTACAACCAAGTCTTGTTTTGGTTTTGGGATCCATGCGAATTTGGCTGCATGTTGCTCAAGAGCATCTTAAGGACGGGCTTTCGTATACGCAGTAAACTCTCAGTTCTGCCCGGAAGGCATGAGGGCAATCGAAGTGGCTTCTATATGTGGTAGACGAGACTTGGATTCCCCTCAGTGGTGGTGGCGCCCTCGCGTGAGAGGCCACACCCTTCCGTTCCGCCGTCTTTGTGGCCTGCCGGCGCGGCTGACATCAAAGCCGGGAGTTGTTTGGTGTCTGAATTCCTCCTGGGGCTGTATTCAGGTCTCGGTGATCCCTAGCACACATACAACTAGTGTAATCCACGCTTGCTGCATTTGTGTACGCAACCAACAGTCTCGTGGTCCGTCGCTCGTTATTCGGATTCTCGGGGACCCGGGCTGCTTGAAACTCAAGCCCGAGCGGCTTTTCCCCCTTTCAGGACGGGAGTTTCCGTAACCTATTGGCTTTTTTTATGAGAGCTCTCGCCAAGGTAGCGCACGAAGCCCTTGACCGGACAGGGCTGGGTAACCCATGCTGAATGATGGTCTCCTCCCAGAGGTTTCTAATTTCACTGAGAAGTCCCCTTAATGAGCTCGCGGCAGCAGCGGCAGCCGCGCCACCCGGGACCTGGGCTAGTAGGGGATAGCTGCTCTGCAGCCCATGCAGAAGCAGGTGGGCTCGATAACCTTCCTGCTGCTCGAAGAATCAGGTCGTCGGGTTGAACTACGATTTTGCCCCTCGTGGCGTACAGGACTAGCCGTTAATGCCGGTGATATTCAAGTTTCTTGAACCTGCGAGCCTCTGGCTCCACCGTGCTTCGACTTTCTGGGATAACCTGCCGTTCAGGAGTAGGAAGCGCAACACGTATCGGGATCGCCCTCAGAGGGAGTAACAAAGGGTAACAGACGGTGATATTGCATTCATTTCTGGCAATCGTCATCTTTATTGCCGCCCCAGGCACAAGCTTTTCGTTTTATCACTCCGAATAAAACTTGTTGGTTCCACGGCCGATAAGGCGCGAGCTCTTGTGAGTTCTTCCTGAACTTTTCCTGCCCTCGAAGTGTTGCTCTGCTGGTTCACATGAGCATCCCTGCGGCTGGACTTTAGTTTTCCGACTGCGTCTGAGGGAATCACACAAGAATAATGACATCATTATATCGAAACCGGACAAGGGTTCAGGTACAGGACTCCTGAATAAATCAGACTATATCACCAAAATGGGAACCATTTTGAGCGACACGTGCGAATTCGCGAAAATTGCAAAGGAGAAGGACAAAACGCAACAAATAGAGAAGTCCATATGGAATATTTTACGACATCTGAAACCAAATGATATAAAAGACTCATCTACTTTCGAACGGATACGGCCTACAGGGACTATCATTCTCAGATTGAACGGACTGCATAGGGTTCATAAGAATGCAGTCCCCCTAAGACCTATCCTAGACATGTGCAATTCCCCGTACCATGCAGCGGCCAAATGGTTGACAGTTCTGCTGGAACCGGTTAGACAGAAAATATCAAAACACGGCCTAGAAGATACATTTGAATTCATAACTTGTGTAAAAGACCTGAATGTGAAAGAGCGATGGATGCTATCTTTAGATGTCAGTTCGCTCTTTACCAACTTTCCAATCGGTGAAACCATCGATTATTTATTTGGCTATATCGAAAACAATGCAATCAAGAAAGGCATCCCTTTAGAAGCCCTTAAACGACTGCTATTCTTCTGCACATACAACATTCAGTTCAGGTTCAGCGATCAGATCTACCGTCAAAAGGACTGGGTGGCAATGGGCTCCCCACTCGGACCATTGCTTTCCGACGTCTTTATGGCAAAGTCGAAAGATGGCATACTTGAATCAACGATCCATAGATGTTGTTTATACAGACGCCATGTAGGTGGCACCTTTTGTGTGACCAAGTCCTCAGATCAGATAGGTCAACTGGTAAGCTCGTTTAACTCAGCTCATGACAAATTACAGTTCACAATGGAAACAGAACCAAACAGCACGATACTCTTCTTGGATGTTCGGATGAATCCTCGTGAAGATAGTTCAATCAGTCGGTTAGTACACAGGACGGCGACGTGTAATGGACAATACATCCACTTCCACAGCTTCAAGCCTCTTAAGTTGAAAAGGAACCTAATTAGGTACCTCGTAAACAGAGCAAGATGAATATGTTCGGAGGACACAATTGGGGAAGAACTCCGAAAGGTGCGAGGGATTTTCACTCACAACAGCTGCCCGGACCGCCTAGTTGATAAAATGATGCAGCTAGAGCGAAAAACTCAAAGAAAGTCCATGGTGGAAAGGAAGCTAGTTTACATAACCTTGCCGTTCAAAGGCGACGCTTCGGCAGAGAAGGCCCAGAGAAGATCGTCAGGCGTCATCAGCAAAACATTTTACGCAGATAATCTGCGGATGTTGTTCCAATCCAGACCAGCAGTGACTTTGCGGTTGAAAGACAAAATACCCGATTCTGCAGCGTCATTCGGTGTGTACTCATTCACTCGTTCTTGTGGGACAATGTACATGGGCCGCACGACCAGGAGTTTGCCAGAAAGTATCCACGAACACCACCCCGCATGGTTGAACACTGGAGCAAATAAATCGCTCACTAGCGCAGTCGTTTCACACCTAGCTGAATCCAGTCGCACGGTAAACGTGTCCGCGGCTTTCCTTGCTCTGTGTAAGATCAGGGGTAAACAATGAAGACCAGCGAAATGTCGCATCCTGGTCATTGCTGAGGCTGTCGGCATTCGCCTACACAACCCCCTTCTGTGTGCCCAAAAACAATTTGTGTGTGCTCTTAAGCTGCCCTGGCCCTCCTTCCACTCTACAACAGGCCACAGACCAGATGAGAACTGACGTAATATGCGAGGAACAATCCATATCCGGTCTTGATTAAGCCTGGATTATAATTATTTTCTTCCTTTTTTGTGTCACCAATAATTTCTTTGACATCCTGTTTCTCTAATTGGTCCAATTCCTCAACTTGTCTTAATATATGGTGATGTATTGGCGCGAGTATGAATCATTGAAGCTGGAGCCTTTGTAGCTTAAAGCTTTCGGCTTTTAGAAAGGGAAGTTTCGGTTTTTCTTCACGGATGCAAAGAATGACAAAAGACAACTTCAACAGACAGCCTGTCACGTTGGCTTGGAAGTAGTCGGCGAATAACTGGGAGCCGGCCTAATGAAACAGGGTAATCCAGTCGGTTACTTATAGGGGATGATAGGGGTTTCCATTATCCCTTTTACTTGTTTGGGGAAAAGAGGTTGCTGAGGAATAGAAGGGGAAAACTTTAAGTATAACGTTTTTTTGGCCACTGCCGGAAAAGGTTTGTGATCGATTCGAAAGTATCCAAGGTGCCACGTTAAAAATGACGTCGGGTATGTTGCCATTCCGGATACATATTGTTGCATAATACACCCATCCTCCTAAGCGAGTGCCAGGAACAAACTCAGCTAGGCTGGAAAGCGCTGAAAGTGTAGACAAGCATGTACCGGGAAATTGAAATCACCGTCATTAACCCCGAGAGCCAAAAGGAAGGGATCAACGTATTGAAGGTGATCACACAGGGCATACAGCCCAGAAGGCTATCAGTTCGCTCGAATGAACCTTGCTTTCGTTGATTGGCCAGCAGCTGCGTTGATTGTCATGGCGCCAAGGTTGAACCATAAACTACAGGCCCGATTGTTCATTCCGGACTGCAAGTGCTCAGTTGTCTCATGTGCACGTCAACATCGTGGCCACCCTGCCCCTACCACGACGTATGATATATATTCTCGCTTGTATTGCTTGTTCTCTGACTGGCCCGGGCCCGTGCTCACTCCGGATGTATCGAGTAAAACTGTTACTCGTGCCCTCATGGAGCTCCGGACTTCCCTTTTCGTTTGTAAAAACGCGACTATCACCGATCAGGGAGCTCACTCCGAGAAAGCCGCTTTTGGCGGTCTCCCCGAAAAGGCCGGCTCTCAAAGTATTCGAACTACAGCTTATCACCCACATACCAGCTGCTTTGGTCGAATTCTTTCACCGGCATCTCAACGTGTCCCTCGGTGCCCAAAACGACCGTCTGTGGGAAGGAAACCTACCACTGGTGTTGCTGGACATTCAAAATACGCCGTGTAGCAACACACCGTACACTCCTGAATCAACGAATTTCGGCACCGCCTCTCGTCTCCTCAGTGAGTTTGTCGCTTCCAAGGTAAGCGAACCAGTACCGGGTCTTGGGGATCACCCTCAATGCCTAATGGTCCATAAGAGTCAAAAGGCTGACATTCCTGTTCGTGCTGCAGACAGACTGTGGTTTATTCCCGGCCAGCTTCACCCAAGCAAGCACGTCTTTCTGCACACCGACTACCGTCGTTCATCGAATCCAGCATGTTGCTACCCGCACGAAGTCATCCTGCGTTTGGAAAAACTATTCATCATTGGCTCAAGCGGCCGTCAGGAAATCGCCAGCTTCGAACCCCTCAAACCGACATCATCCGGCCGGTAAAAGACCGTTCTCAGCGACGGCCAGACACGGAGTTTGGTCGTGCCCCGAGAGCATCTGGCTCCAAAACGCGTAAACCACGGGTCGACCCTTAATCTCGTCCCACCAGGCCCGGTAAGAGTGTTTGCTTCCCTGCCCACCAAGTTGAATTTTTGCTCCCAAATGGTTGCTTGAAGTTCTCCGGCGCGCACATTTCCAGCTTGTTGGACCTCTTCCAGGGTTATTCGCTTCATTCGGGAATGATCCATTGTAGCCCTACTAATGGACACGTGCTGAGCGCAAACCCCTTCCAACCCCCGATGATACTTACTCCCAATTTTTGTCTGATGTTTTCTGGAGGGTCCTCTATTTACCACTTTTATCAGCTAGTCGATCTGCTGGCTCCGCAGTTCAACTATTCAACTGCAGAATAAATTAGCCCACACAGTTTACCCTAACCAGGTCTTCAACAGTTTCATACCATCCTCTCTTGTACTTTATTAGTGGGCCATCTCGAACATATTTACAGCTTCCATTCTCTTTGCTTCTTTTGGAATTTTAGTGGCCCCTAAAACTACACCTCACTTTTTCCCCATTTCCGGAGAAAATACTCCTATGTCGTGCAGTTTTTAGTTGTAGGTCTTTCTCTGCTGACCCTCCACCACCAAGCAAGCCAGCAGCTGAACCTTTCCAAGAAAAGCTGCTTCCATTCTGAGGAAAGGTACACGATCCTGTCCACAAATTCTGAGTTGAGGCCTCATCACGGCCTTGTCCAGGGGTGTAGCGGGATTCATCTTCATTCATTCGTTCAGCACAACTTATTGTTTCACTGAACGCCGATAGCCAAGCACGATGGTCCTTTGATAGTTGCTCTTGTGAGCTTCTCGAGCTAGCTCTCTAACACGCGGTGACTGCTATCTCGCCCGAAAGTTTTCCCAATCTTCTTAATGATTGGGAGTACCTTTTGGTTAACATGTTAGTACAGGTGTGAGCTTTCGAAAGGCACCCAAGTGGTCTGCATAATGCAAAGGTTTATAAAACGAGTTTGACGTGGGGACTGTGAGGTAGAGTTTAGCTACCGTGCGACTGATCAGCCTGATGTGATGCACAGGTCGCCTGAAATTCCTTCTTTTCTACTGTCCCAGGTCCTTTCTGCGTACGTTCTCAAATATTTTGCTCTTTCTTTTCGTGGTCTCTTTGGCTACCTCTGAAGTACTTCATCCTTTTGCGTGCGTTTTTTATTCAGTTCATCTTGATTGCTTGTGGGTCTCAGTGCAACTGATCTTGTTACTTTATTTAATCGGCACTTTGCTTTTCTTGAAAAACTAACCGCTCAGGTTTGTTTACGAAGAAAAACCTCCTCCTAACCCTAATGGTCAGGCCGTCAGGCCGCACCTACAGGCACTTATCCATGCTGATCCGGAACTCTTATTAAACCCGATCGAAAGGGGAATTCAACAACTACCTTATGACCGGCGATGCCAGCCACTGTCGGCGGGTAGCCCGCTGCCTTTTACCGGAGGTGACGACGCAAGTGAGGAATGCATTAGCCTTTCTTCGGAGCCACGGGACTTTAAAAGATTTTACCGTTGCTTGCACGGCCCAAGCGCACGCAACAGCTCAAACAGTTGGTCTTGGAAGTGGGAAGCCAAAGTAGGTGCTGCATGAGGTGCACAGCTTGCAGGGGCCGACTTTATCTGGGGTCCTTTCCCGAAGGAAGTTTGGCCCCAAGGTTTACTGCACAACCTGCCGGCCTTTCTGGGTGCCACGAGTAGACAAACGCTAGATGAAGCCGCGGAGATTTCCCTTGACTTCACTCCAGGGTACAACTCAGCTACAGCTGGACTAAGCTGGTGTTCGATCGCCGCGGTGGTTGCCTAGCTAAAGGCCAAAGATGATCCCAAAGTTTTGTCTGGAATTAATCCGAACCTGCAATTCCTGACATCGAACGGAGGTGTAATACGGGAGCCATACCAAGCAAGCACGCCCACGGGCCATAGCCATCCACCAACACAAGGTTTCGGTTGACCAAAAGGATGGTGCTGTAGACTTCACAGTAGCTTTGGCGAGGGAGCTAAACAAAGCAGACAAGGGTGCATTTTTTCCGAAGCGCATCAGAGGAACCAGTCTTCGGCCCGCGGTGACGACCTGCTACTTCGGGAAGCAGGCCGAAAGTCACCTGTTAGATATAAAGAATATCATCCCGAGTAGGGTATTTCTTGCGGACACCGGAGTTGGCTTGAATTTCCTCCCTCGATTGAGAAGCGCACTCCAGACACAAACACCATAAGCTCTCAAGGGAACGGCTATCTGAAGGTCTGGTCAGCCCCTGCTCTGCTTCACCCTAGGTTTCATGCACAGCTTTCTTTAAATAGTCATCATAATTGACCTGCTGTAATCCATTCTAGGTGTTGTCCTTTTTATTACTTTGACTCGTTGGTGGTAGCCAGGCGCATAGGGCGCTCAATCTCCGAACGTCTCTCTTCTATTGGTTTTTATTCATGGGCCATTCACATCACGCCTGTGCAGGTTCAGCCGTAGGCACACCAACCTTATGGTAAACTTGTTGCCGCCAAATCGGCCATGTTCCCCCAGTCCTGTCCCCTCACACAAAAGGCAAAAAAAGTCACTCTTCACGGTGACACAGAGGGACCACTTGTGTTCAGTAGACCGTGCCGGTTGACACCGGACAGGCTCCTCGTGGCACAGGCCGAATCCGAACATATGGTTAAGCGTATTGCGCCTTTCTTTTAAGTCCCGTGACTCCGCCTCGCAGGGATCCTAAATCCAACGGCGGCGGCTGACCCTGTGGTTATTACACATCGCTTACAAGTTACCTTCTACAATATACCCCCGATTTCTCATACTTGAGACCTTACTTAGTCCTCAGTAGATTTGTCTCTCTTCAGCTTTATCAGTTCAGTTACTGCCCGCAGCCGGTTCTCGGTAGCATATGTGCGTACTGCCGATGCAGTCACCATTACACTTTTGGGGCTGTTCAAACTTCCATGTATGCCTTTCGGTCCCAGTAATGCTGTACAGACTAGCGGTTTAGAGAATGTTTGTGCATATCCGGATGACATTTTGGTGGGAAGTTCTTCAAAGAGTCAAATTGCACGCTTCTGTATGTTTTTTAAACGTCTTAGCCAGCAGGGTTTAACTTCGTCATCGCCAAATGCGAATAAACCGGTCTGATACCACTTTCACTAGACATCCTGTTTCATCCTCGTATGTCCGCCCTCAGCCAAACAAAGCTTCCGCTACTTGCGATCGTGCGCCGGTCACGTAGGTTTGTCGGCCTGGCAAGGTCCTGGCACCGGTTTCCTTTTCACTGTGGAGAACTGGTGCAACATCCCACAGACTTTTTGTGCGGAGACAAACGGAAGTTCATGTTTCCTTGTATGCACGAGCTGCTTTTGCCTCGACGGAGGAAGCCATCGCCAACATAGAACTCCTCACTCACTCCGACCCTTCGGCTCCTGTACCGGCAGTAGCTAAACGGCAGCTGCAGCCGTACAGCTATAGTTGGAAGACGACTCCCGACAGCCCTAGGATTCCTTGCTAAACAATCACAACCGACCAAAAGTAGATGAAGCACTTCCGATGCTGACTCACTAACCATGTGCCTCAGCACCCGCCATTTTCAACACGTACCCAAAGGCCATTTTATCACGGCTTCCGTGGGTTACAAACCTCCGGTTTACACACCAAAGTTTGGCCGCCGATTGATGCTCACTAGGCTAGATTAGCCGGTTATGCTTTATTTCACAGTATACTGTGGACATTTTATAAAGAGGATGACAGTATCGGCTAGGACACTTATATATCAATTGCCAAACAAGTCAGGTCCGTGAAACACACAATCGTTTATATTGTCCCTTTTCCAGACCAAGCGGCACTGGCGTTGCTCTTGCAGCTGCTCTAGTGCTTCGGCTGCATTCCGGCCAGTTTCCAGGGGCCTATAGTTAATCTTCCTTGAGCGTCATTTCTATTCGGCTGGTCCGATTATCTCAGCCAACGGCTCGGTCGACAGCCCCTCACCCGACCTTCTTTGCTGGCTTCCCAAGATCCTGTCGTCTCCCCTTTGCTCCTCCGTATGCATCCTTTTATCTGCTTGGGGAAGCCTCCGACATACTCGCTGTCTGCCCCTTTGTCCGTGGCCCTCGGTTGGTTCTCCCGTCTGACTTAGCACTCAAGCCGTTCCCTTACCCCAGTATTCTCTCCTATAATACGACTAGCCCCCGTGGTGTCGACTCCCTCCGCCGAGGCCTCACCATTTGCACATCAACTGAGTCTGTCATCAGCACCCGACATCAAAGCAGACCCACTGACACTTGCCCAAACTACGGAACCTCATGTGGAACGCCCCCGACAAAACAGCTCATTTAGTTAATCAACCGTACCCATTCCAACTTCCCAGGACCCCATGTTTTGCTGCGTGTTTTGAAATCAACCTAGACTGGCTTTTAGCTCCACCCAGCTTTATCCTAAGTTCCTACTGCTCCGTAATTTGGCTCATCCGGCCCACCAGGAGCTCTCGTGCTGGCCTGCGCCCTAGGTTTGGGAATGAGTCCTGGTTCTCGTCTTACCTGCCTAGTCCTGCCGTCAGTGCCTATAGTTCTGCGTGACTTGCATCTACTTCTGCTGGATCACTGTAGCCATAGTTTCTCGTGGATCCGCTCGCGGCTGCAGTCACGACTTGTTCACCAGAGAATGAAGGTGAGTGATTGGGCTCGGTTACAGTGGACGAGGGCTTCCGGCGGGAACGTTTTCCACACAACTATATGATACATTACCGGGGCGGAAAAAGAAGCACTTCAACAATAGAATGAAGTACTTTTGACTGCAAGTTGTGCGGGAAAATTGGATGCAAATGCAACTTCAAGATGGAAATTAGATGTTTTGTCGTCAAGTTGAACTTGACTTCTGAACCAGGTTATCCTAATTTTTGTTTGCTTCTTTCATCACATAAAAATGTATTTCTGCGTATTCTAGCATACATCAGATCTCAGCACGAAGTAAACAACCACTACACTCCCCGGTTGGGTCGTTTGTTATTACCGCCACCTATAATTATATATCACCTCGTCCATTCCAAGTCCCAAATGTTATTGGTAACATTCTTTTGCTGCTGCTTTTAGTGAGTTCTGCCTGATCCTGACCCAGTTACTGATTAGCCGGTGAATCTACATCCCGTCTCCGGTACCTCAGTTTCCATTTCACTCTCTCAAACACCCGCAGGTTTACCTTCCACAACTATGTCTTTCCCCTTGATTAGATCCACTTGACCATTTACTGCCAACTCTCCACTCCACCATCACTATCCAGACCTGCTCTGGCCACACCCCGTTTATTGATTTCATGAAAGAGTTGTCTCCATAACACTTGTTTTTGTGATTCATTCAGCTTCACTGCACTCATCCCATCTTACCCAAACTCCACACTGCCCACCCAAATATTATTCTTTCGCCATCCCCCATTGCACTTAGTCCTTCAGCCAAGGCCACAGCTACGGTAATATGGTCCATACGATTTTCTTCACCCTTCGTTATATTGCACAAAGGCCTGCGTATGCGCAGCTCCATCGGGCACGGTCGGTCTGTGTAAATCCCCCGGCTCATCTTCCGTTGACCGTTTCACCTAAACTCACCCCTGTCAAGCTTGCCCTAGCTCCTTTCCTATCGCGCCATGCAGTCCTTATATAGTGCTAGGAAAACCCGAGCTGCTAAACGTATCGTATTTGTGCACGGCCTGCCCTAACCAGCAACCGAATCTCGTTGTATCGCTCTAACGGAAGTCGGCAATCCAGGCCGCAGTATCCCCAGTGTTCTTAAAGGGAATATCACTGAAAGAATCAGCAAGACTGAGCTGGTAACTGAAAGCCTTTCCGAGGTTTCCTTAGCTACACTCCTTCAACCCGCGACTTCCTTATCCTTGCGGAATTTGGTTTAGGTAGGCCATCTTCTTCACCCCAATAGGACAGCCACATTACCAATTTTTAAAATGCTGTGGCTTTTAAAGTCCTCGAAAGTTTACCACCATTGCTTGTAAAATAGACCCATAATGTGGCCCACACCAGATGCCAGTTAGTCTGACCAAGTCAAAAACACGTATTCACAAAAGTATTCTATTATTATTATCCGCAGACTGCACAACAGGTAGGGAGTTTACTTATAATAAATCTTCGATAGCCACCTGTTCTCCCTACAAGGATATAAGGATATATCTGGATAAAACTCCCCTTCAGAGAAACAACACGAGTTCCTCAGAAGAACAACTTTTTTCGTTACTCATCGGCTCTTCTAGTCCGGTTCCATTGCCAAATAGCTACTTTGCTAACACAATGCAGCTTTTAGATCCAACAAGTACTGTCACCAACCTGTAAGTTGTTCACTTGGATCTAACGGCCTCTCCATCCCCAACCCTGACTGCCCTCAAATACCGCCACTTAGCATCATTTCCAACATCAACTTCATCTGGTAGACTTGGTCCTCAGACTACACACAAAAAGTAGCAAATCCTCAAGGCACCGGCCCCATAGTCCTCGTCTTTAGCCCACAAGCCAAACCTGGGTATCGATTCAATTACCAGCCTGCTCCTTTCTGACCCTCACCTGCAGGCAAGCGTTCAGCCGTCTCAACTAATCACCGTTCATGCTGAAGCGTTACTGGAATAGCCCACTCCAGGGACTGAAAGACCTGAAAGGTCCTCGTGTTACCTATCCCTATTCTGTTACGCAGGCTAGGAACCCTTCAGCAACTGGCCTCTAGTCTGCACTCGGCCATACACTTGTCTCACCTATGTTCCCTATCTGTTCACTCGCACTCGCACATGCCGAAGTCCCACCCCCAGCCTCGGCAGGAACTAACACGCAGCCCTACTCCTTACTCTTACCTGATAACACTTACCTTATGCCTTCGAGCATCCATCCCATTTTTGATCGCCACACTACTCAACGTTTAGCCCCTCACTACACCCGCCTTTCTTCCCGCTCCCCAGTAACCCCCACCATATCATTCGACGGCCTCCTTTGCAAACGATTATGCATTTTTCCCCACCTACCACAACCTCTTGACAGATTCACCGCACCGTCAATGATTTCCCTAGAGTATTTTATCCAAAATTACCCCCTCCTGAGACTCCTCCATTACCTTCTAACACAATAGTTAGGCCCGCCATTGATCCACTCTCCCCAAGTAGCAGCATTTCCCCACTTTCACCCCCCAACCCCTGAACCCCTCACGAACCTGCAGCCTTTTTCGCACCACTCAGCCCCCGCTCCGCCCCACTCTTTCCAACTTCCCATGAGTACTCCTTACCCTCCACTCACACCTGTACCATCCTATCTGCCCCACTCTCGCCTTGACTTGAATGCAAGTGGCTCACCACCTAACAACCTTATTTTCCTTGCCGGAAGCTCACCACTGCCCTGGCACTATGGCTGACCGACCTAGTGGAAACACTTGCAAGCCCCTCCAAACTTATACCATCGATCAACCCAAACGATCTCTGAGGCCACTGAATAATGCCTCCTCCATTCTTCGTCTTCTTTCCATCACCTTTCTCTTTTCCACTTCTAATAAAACAATAACCTTACTGATGCCCAATTCCAACTACCATAGAGCTAACAATAGTCCTCCGCTCGATCCCAGTACGGTTCATAGGCAGAAGCTGAATTCGGTCCTTCAGCTTCTTATCAAAGCGTGATCCTTTATTAGGAAACTCCCACATCTTCGAACCTTGGCCTTAACCTCCCACCTCGACAAAAATAGTAGATGAATCCCGACTCAGCAAAAAGTCCTTAGTGGACTTCGCGCTAGTAGATGGATATCGTTGCTTTTCTATCACCCAAAATTCTAGTCGTGATGGCGATTGTTTGGTTCACACCAAATGCATTGTCCGCGTTAGTGCTGTTAACCACGACCCCCCTTTTTCTATGGAAGCTCCAGTGTGATTGTCTCTTCAATCCTCTGAGCAGAACCCCCTTCCTGGCAGTGTCTGCTCATTTCGGGTCTGGACCCCTCAGAATAGGCTTTGTTGTGGATATCCTTACCCTCACCCTTGACCATTCTGAGAGGGCAAACACTGTTACCCAAGAATGTACCTTTATTCTGGCCTTGTTTTCTCAAGCTGGCTTCCTCCGCGACCTGTCCATCTTCCTTCCCTCTGTCTGCCTCTGTGGATGAACCCAACAGTTTGCACGCTCCATTAGAAGCTGCGTCTAGAACCTAGTGTTCTTCATCAACATTCTGGAAATCACTACCCAGGTCTATGACCACTTTTCAGCTAGTGGGCACCTCACTGCATCGAGTGAATCTGTCCGCTTCTTTCCAAACCAGCTCCATCTCCCCGTTCCGACTTCCGACCGTTCGTGTAACTAGCTTCTCGTACCAACGATAACCTGCCCCCAAATTAGGACGGCATCCCCCTGCCACTTGATTCGCACATTGCTGTAAACTCTCTACTCCAACTGCTAACAATAATAAAATGTCGATAACCCACGAGTTGATCCATGACCCAAGTCCTGCAATCTCCCTGTTTCTGCCAAAGCTTAAGCTGACTAAGCAGGGACTTACCTTTACGAGATCGCACAAGCTCACGGTTCTCACGCACATCAACCATCTGCACCTGAAGTCACGTCTAAGGGCCATTTTGCGTCAAAAACAGCAGGAGACCATTGTCTTAGAGCACCCTGACCAACCGGCCACTATTTCAGCCCGTTTAGTGGAAGGTTCAACAGCATTACCCTTGACCCGCCTAAGTTATTCACCTGTGACTCGTCTACCTCTGAAACATCAGCGGTGAATTTTGAGGGCTTCGGTGATCACTTTTCTCTCACTCACGTCACCTTCCTGGGGCCCCTCCACCTTCCATCCATTCCAGCACCACGGCCCATTGTTCATCGGTTCTTTACATTCACCCTCATATCGATTATTCCCCTTGAATAAACCTCCTTCGGGACCCGGGCCTGACGGTTCCTAATCGGCCCTTCTAAGTCCGGACAGTCCCGGCACATCGTTGATGTAACCGAAAGCATGCCCAAACTTCAGGCTTCGCAGCTTCGCACCTCCGCAGTGAAAAACCTCTGTTATCCTTCCGAGCTTCAAAGTGGCCCACAACACGACTCGACAAATGGCATTCCATCGATCACACTTCCGTGGCATGCAAAATCAAGGACAGAATTAACAAGAGGAGTGTTTTAGCCGTCTCTTATCCACCTACCTGATGAGCCCTGGCAAGAATAAACTTCCGAATTCCCCCTCTATTTCCTCATGCCAGCTACACTTCCTCAATTTCGTGAAGTCCGCAATCGACTTTGGCCACTCCATAATCGATGTGTATCCTGGCATTTCTAAGGCCCTGGATCGTGCCCCTCAAACGCATGTAGTAGCTAAACTCAGATCTTTTGGCTAATCGGAATTTTCTCTCCTGGTTACCCTCGTATCTTTCCCATCGGTCATAAGCTGCCTTGGTCGACGGCCAATTGTCTTTTGCTAAACCTACCACCAGTCGCACTGTCCAACGAGGTCTTGGGTCCATTACCATTCATTGTCTACGCCGGTGACATTCAGGTCTGCCGAGTCGCCCCATTCCTCCTTGTTGATGGTATCAAAATAGTATACTCCTCCCACCTCGACGACTTATCCACAACCCAGTGCAACATATCATGCGGCTTATCCTTCCTCTGAACTTGGCTACCTCTCGGGGTACAAAGAGTTCTCTCCAAATAAAAGCTTCTAACTTTAAAAACGCACTGTGCGGCCAGGCCAAATTATTCTGGCTAGACTTCCATCCCCATCTAATCCACCGTTTGTGGTCTTGATAAATGTTGCTCCTGCTCCGTTAACTTCTCAAAACAGGCAGCTTTCCAAACAGCCAAACCTACGCAAACCATAGGCCTGATGCATCCACGCTTCTTACTACGTAGCAATCGCCTCTTCATGTATCGCTCACAAATAAGACAACTCGTAGGTTACTGCTTGTCACCCTTCCCCCTCTGGTGGCATTCCGCTGCTGTATTTCAAAAGAAACTCCAGCCTTCCCTCAAGAAAAATCTCCCGGTCTTATCCGTAGCCTTAACATGCAGCCAACGCTGTAAGCGTCCACTCATTGGGCCCCCATAGATTCTCCCCCCGAGGCCCAACCTAGTTGTGCCCTTCACGTTATTCTATGCTTAAGTTTACACCTCTTCCCATGCCTAATTTGCTACCCGCGTTCTTATTTCCCTCGTCACTTCGCCTTTCCCCTCTCTGGGCCCTCATCTAATCTCGACCTTGTGTCCTGACTCACGCTTGCTGATCTGCCTATCCTTCTTATTTTGCACTGTGTTCTGCTCTTATCACAGTCCCCTTGAGCTCAAACCCATGTTGATCCAACAGAGTTTAGCCACTTGCGCCTCCTGCTGTCCCCCAACTTGTTTCAGAGATCCACTGCATTCACGCGCCCTTGTCTCACTTTTGACTCTATTAGCCTATGATCCCTAGCTGGGAAGTACCCAGGCTGCCTTTTCCCATTTGCTTTCTCTTTCTAGTCCTCTGCCCGCGTTCTTATCACCCCCAATGACATCCGTCTGCCAGGGGCAGTACAATAGCCACTTCCACGCCAGGAGAATCCGGATGGCAGTGCTATGTGGTCACTTACCAACAGCAGCCCTCACTGACTCTGCCGTCCAGGATCTCTCGCAACCTGGCCACCTGATCCCGGATTATATGCACTTGCCGTGGATACTATGACCACCTGTATAATCAACGACGATCGCCAGCGCTAATCCTAACGGGGTGGAGCGCGGTGGGATCCATCTCTTTGACCGGCGCACGTCAGGAATGCAGGCCACCTGCAACAGTGTGCTGGCCCGAATATATAGGTGGATCACAACCAGTGTATTCACTTCAAGGAGTGTTTCCGGGTCGGGTTCCGGCTCACGTTCATCTCCGTCGTTTAGCGCTGGCTGCTGGTCTCAGGCCTTCACTCTTGCCACCCAGCCGTTTTCACTGAGGTTGGTTGCGAATCGTACAGTTCATCAGTGTTTGTCGTGCCACGGTACATGCATTTATTCACTGAATAATCCCATTTCTTTATATAAAATGACGCGAACAGCGAATAAGCCCGCTTTTGGTAACAGCATCCTCGCTGCCACGCTACGTGCCCACTTCACTGGTCACCCGTGGTCTCGACCAACCTAAAAGATAAGTGACCTGTCTTCACCTCATCCACGCTAACCTCTTCGTTTGTTGGCCCACTTTCGGCGAGCTACACAGGTAGAACGTCATGGCAACTATCACAAAGGATCGAGGGGCACAAACCATCTTGGCTGTCTACGGGAAACAGAAAATCCATCACCAGTGCAATTGTGGTTCACCTTGCAGAGGCCGAACATCGTGTGATTTACGACGCGTTCAAAATAGTCTACAAAGTCCCTAAGAGCGCTCCGAAAGTCGCTCGAAAACAGCATATAGCAAGTGCAGAGGCTGTGGCAATCAGGTTATTCAATCCATCCCCTTGTCCTCAGAAGCATTTCCTTAAGCTATTTGTACTACCCCGGCCGCGATCCGAGACCAAACCTGGAACTCGGTGTGACTCATAAGTTGACCCTTTGGCTCAAGCTGGAAATGGATAACCCATGAAACCCACACTCATTTTTTCACCTGTCCCTTTCCCAACCACTATACAACAACATTTCCCCTCCTTTATTTCCTAATTACGCAACACCAACTTTGATGACTACCCAATCACACTTGAACAAACAGACGTTGTTCATAATTTATACTTTTCTAACCTATAAATGTAACTGTTTTAGCTATAAAGATGATGTTATCGAGAACGAGCTTGTTCGCTCTTCGTGTTTTTTATACACTCATTTATCTTCCGTGTTATCACTCTCGTCACTCCTCTCCGTAGTTCGGCCACGGGATGCACACCCAACCATTTGGTCCGTAGTGCTATTTTCCTCACCACGACGGCTCTTACTGCCCGATGTCACAGTCTACCCATTCGCGTTCCCCCCCATGCCTGTGAGTTTTCAGTTTTCTTTTCTATCTATACCTCCCGCACCCACTCCGCTTCTCTAGTCATGCAGCTTATTGAACACATTCATATATCCCCACTGCCAATTCTCTCGCCCTATCCTGCCGTTCCTTCTCTTCTTACGCCTCCGGTCAATAATCACCGACCTCATCGGTAACGGGTCTAATCCAAGTGTTCAAACTCGTCTTTTCTAACTCACCATTTTTCAGACTCGCATTTACTACCAACACCAGTCTCCGTCATATATTCCTTGTTCGGGTCCACAAACTCCCCGTGATCTTTCACCGACCAGTACTTCGATTGGCTTTTTTGAATGACTCCACTCGTCCAAAAATCTTCAAACATGCAGCTACCAAGCACTACCGTCCCAAATCTGATACTCATATATATTCCGCGCCAACTGTTTTGCCGCCAGTTTACCTATCTCGGTGCCTCTTCTTTTGCGGCCTTAATCGCATGTCCACCCGTGGTAAAATGATCTCGTTGGTCGGCTGTTTCCTTCTTTTACTCTTCGACCAGTTTTTTCACTTACTTCCCGATACAATATCCACTACGGCCTTCTGTGCCGAGTTCCTTTAACTTTTTGCTGCTCTGTTTCTTTCTATGTTCCACCACTTTCCACATGCCGTGGGCAAATTAGAGCATCATACGGTCTGCCCTTGTTTGACTCAAACGGTCTTTCAAATGTTTTCCTCCTTCACAAATTACTTGCTATTGCTGTTGCCGCACTTTTGCGTCTCAGTCCGCTCCACTTCCCGGTTTTCTTTTTTCCCGATAAACGACAATCGGTTTACTGCTTTGAAGCGAGATTCGTTCCAAGTAACCCAAGCATTTCCATCGCCCACTTCTGGCAACCCATTTCAAAATGTACCTCCATTTTACGATGCCCCCGTCTTTCTCTGCAGTTACAGCCTGCTTCAACAGAGTCAAGCTAATATTTATCAGCCTACTCTTGCTTTTCTTCCCCGATCTTTTCCCTCACATCCCCTCTTTTATGTAGTGCTTGCCACGGACCTCATCTTTTTTGTTCTTCTATGGTTTTACTTCCCTCTGTACTTTCTCTATTGATCCACCATGTTTCGTCTGTCGTAAAGAAATCGATGGGTCACGAATCTCCTACCCAACTCCAAGCCAGACGAAATATCTTTATCTGTATTCCCCGGTCTTTATATAACAACCTTTCTTACGTTGTTCGCGGTTACACTTGCCGTACTGTTGCATAACAGTCCTTTCCACTTCCCAGTTCTTTTTTTCATTTAACATTCCACACTCCTTTGACTGCTTTGAAACTATACTTACTCCGCTTCCCTGAGTTACTTCCTAAGTTATCGTCTTCCCGTCTTTCTTAAAATGCACGTCCACTTCCGATTGTCTCTATCCTCTTCGACCGTCACCAGACGATCCACTAGATTCTGAATAACCTAATCGGATCATTCTCATCCGCTTTCTTCGAGCGTTCACTTCATTTTCCCCCTTTACGAACGGTTCCTCCCATCAGTCATCGTCTCCGTCATTTGAAGATTGTTTTCTTCCTTTTTTTACCGACTCACCGCATTTCATCGGTCGTGAACAAAATATTCTCCCTTGATTCTCCCAAGCAACCCTAAAAAATCTGGTAAGATAGCCCACCCCGTCTGATCATTGCTATTTTCACTTATTCCCTACATTATTGGTAGATCATTTTCTGTGTTTTACCACCCCAGTCTGTCCTGCCCCCAGTTCCTTCCGTCTGCTGATAGTTCACGTTTGGTTGACCATTTGAAATATATATTCTTTCTGCAACCTCCACATGTTCGCCCACCATTTCCCTTGCCATCATTTCATCGACTTTCACCTGATATGCGCCAATTTCCAAAACATCTGTATTTCACAACAAACATGTACCAAACTATCCATTCATTACTGATAACTGATCCACTCCCCAAACCCCATCGCCCTCTTTCCCTAATACACATCCGATTCCGCTCTCCGATACCAATCTTACATCGCGGTATAACATGGGCCATATCATTTTCATCGGTACCTTTTCCATTTATATGTAAATTTATTTATCGTTTTATTGTCTGTTTTGGCCCAGGCCTATTTACCGCATTTGTATTCTCTCTTATGTGTTACTCCCAGTCTTAAACTACCACCTCCTCATACGGTCACATTCCACTATCTGACCCTGACTTTCACATTTGTCTGGCTTTGGTTTAAATTTACTAAAACTTTCACTCAAACTTCCTCAATTATCCCTCAGAGTGCTCACATTCATCTCCCTTGAACCTATGTATCTTTCATCCGCAACACATCTGTCCACTTTATCACAAACTATATGGCCACGTTTGCTTTAGTGAGATCTGGCTGTGTGCTTGGCATGCTTCGGGTTATTCCGAAATAAACCAGTATTATTAGTATTATCACGCCACGTAGCCAGAAATAATAGTAAAGCGGTGCAGTGCAATGGGCCATGCATGTTTCTGGGAAGAATGGAAGTCAGACCGCAACTGCATATGAACTTCGAAAACCCTCGTAAAAAGCGTGACACAGAAACATCAACACACAATTTTATTGAATACTAATATAAAACTAGCTATTTTAGTCTGTCCTGCGGGCAGAGGGTCTGAAGAATACCCCATGAGCTGCATTTAAATATTTCCCCTATGGTTCAAGTTCAAAACAGATGAGCCTCTTTTCATCACTTAGGTGAAATTTCGCTAGGTCCACTTTTTTTACCTCTGTTTGTGTGTCACAGGAGAAAGAAACATAAAATACCCCGGAAATTCTTCAAGCGGGATCCTCCAAAATTAAAGATGTTGGAGGAATAAAGTAGAACAAAAAGCAGAATCCACCTGAGAGCACCTATTGGCAACACTTTCCGCCAGTCTCTCGTTTGATCTTCATTTCAATGAGCGTACAAGTTCGCTGGTTTCCACAAAGCTATTTTTAGTCACTTTAATAAGCAGTTAACCTCGGCTCATTCTACGCCTTTTATTTTCCCAAAACGGACATTGATGTCTGCATTGCATAGCGCTCCATTCTTTTTTAATTGTTAAGAAAGGATAAATGTTTACAAGGAATTCAAAAGAAGCAGAACGAGAGAGAAGAGGGATAGTGCTTAAAAGCCCTCTAGGCGCCACGACCTAAACTATAATCTCCCCTCAGTCGGAATGAGTCTAGGACACCCAGGCGCGATATGCAAACAAGGCAACGGAGCTGAAGCAAGAATATTATTTTGAAAATTTCGAGAATAGGGAGCTTGAGATATCTATATCAGAGTTGCAACCCAAGGGGGCAAGTGAATCGGTTGTAGAATAGACAAGGTTTTAACTAAAAGAGTGCCAAGGAGGATTAAACCGCGTGGAGTAGATTGCAGACGGTCCCAAAATATATTCTAGGCAAGAAAAAGGAGGACAGTGTGTAAAAGCTTAGACTACTCCAATGTTGGATGGAGAGAAGTCAATGAATGTCCACGAATTTCAAGTCTGGTTAACTAGGCAAGCTTCAAACTTCTCCTTTCCGTTTAGTTTTGATGGACACTTTGGATGCCCCCATACTAGCTCCCTGTACCGCCTTCACTATATCTAGCTCCGGCATAAGTTGGCTGTGGGCAACATCTCGTGTCACCTGACATTCCGTCGCCGACTCACCAGGATTACTTTTTGCAACCAAATATCTCCACATTCCTTTCCCGAAGAGCAAAGTCTTTCCAAGACTGTATTTGGTATTGCTAGGCATAATGGAAATCCATTTGAACTTTATTTGCCTTTTGTGGATAATAAATGTAGGGTACGTCTATTAGTGCATAAAACCTGTCTTTCTTTTGTTGAGGCTTACTTTCCGAACGTATTCCAGAACGATATCTGCATACCTCGTAACAAACATTCTCCATCTGGTAAACGGCTCGCCATGCCGCCAATCGTCAAGATGATTCTCCACTTTTAAAGCGACCTCCCAGTTACGCGGTGACGGATTTACCTAGAGACTGCTAAGTACATGTATATCAAGTCGGTCGTCATGTTGAGTAGCTGTTCGAAACTCTCCCGCGCAATGGTTGACTTAATGGACAGCCTCATGGTCATTAGCTACATCACAAATCAGGAAATCATCCACGATCTCCGGCTGGGGTAATATACCAATACTGGTGTAATTTAGGAAGATCAAGTAGGTCGATCGCTCAACCTCATAAAATAACGAGTCTCGCAGTGTCCATCCCGAAATGGTCTGAATGGCATGTTGTCCTTTGGACTTCTCGTTCCTCTATTCTAACCCGCAGTGGACCTCAAATTCGTCGCAGTCAACGAGCATATCGTACTGTGTACCTCCAAAAAGTCCCCTCTTAGGAGAGGCCACTGAATGCACACTGCGGTGCTTGGGTCCCTTGAAGGTATCGGTAAACTATTTACGGTGAATGCATGTGACAAGTCAACTGTTCCTGATACTGCTAAAGGCAGCATTTGTAATTTCGTTTTCCCGAACAAGCTGCTCATATACCCTCGAGGATGCTGATATTTACCAATATGGCTTTGCACCCTTGGCCATGTTGCTTCACAAAATGGTGAGTCAGTAATTTCGCATCCAATTCGACTCCTAGAAATACCACGGCTATCACCAATCCTTTGCTAGCAGTCGCTCCCAGTGGTATGACAACTAGCCCAATTGGTGTACTTGGGATGCTGGTAAAAGAGTATACGTTTCCGCTTTCCACAGAATAAAGAGTATCCGAAAGTCGATTATTAGGTAACTAGGAGTGACAGTTGCCTCCATAGCCTTTGCGGTGCACTTGGCTTTGTTACTGCAGGGTATGATATATTTGGGTAAATACAGCCAGTGCCGTTCCTCTTGGTTGTAGTCCATCAGTCAGAAATACTGTACTCCAGAAAAACTGGGCACTCTAGAAAACTACGAGAAGCTCCGAAGAGCTTACAATTCACTGGCGCCGTACTGTCGTGGGAGATAACGCGTGCACTTTCCCATGGATTGGTTCTGGGCTACCTCTTGTATCCTGTCAGTGGCAAATTCTTGCTGGATCCGACTGTTTTGTTGCTTTCCAACACAAGTTGCCCAAATCTTTCGTTAGGAATGCGTGACCGATTGTCCATATACTTGGTGAGATCTGAAAACGCGGCCTCACGTCAGTTCTGTCAGATCTGTTCCGGGCCCCGGGCACAGACTCTGCATTTCAGCAGGCAAGAAACAAATGATAGACTCAGGCCTATACAACGCTTTTATTTTCGAACAATAACTGGGGAGGTTCGAGGTCATGCTAGAGTTTCGCTTTTTATCGCTAGGTGGAATGGAGAATGAACGATAAACTTAGTGGGCTTTACCCCCTTATGCACTCCTCCGACCAGGTCTCATGCAACTACAAACGGTTGACTAAAGAGACTTCTGGGTATTTTCCTGGTCCTGGCATTACACAACGTCAGATCTTACACTGTTTGTCTATCTAATGGTTCCTTGGCGCTCCCTTCGCAGTAATGAATTAGGTATAGGAATACCAGTCCAGAGTCTGTTATCTTGTTTTCGACGAAATGCTCGTACATTTTCGTTGAACTGCGATACTGATCCGGACGACCGTCGAGCGTCATCATTTCCACCCCTGGAAGAAGAATTGCTAATAAAGTTTCCGCGAGTTCATTCATCACTGGCTAATACACTTGCCCATCATCATGGGCCTCTGAAACTGAGTAGTGTTTTAGGAATGATACTAATAGTTTATTTCGGATAACCCTGTGGCACCCTGTGGTAAAACTGAAAGCGGAATCCTAATTCCAAGGGGGTGGTACAAGTATGTGTACTCGATATAGTATGGGAGAAAGTTATTGAGTTACTCTTCATGGTAGCCTCCGGAAAATCTCAACTCAGGGTCGGGCAACTAGACCGGCTGAGTCAATGTGGGGGTGGTTGGGAATAATAGAGTTAAGCAGAAGTATTAAGAAAGAAGGACTGCACAATGGGACAATCAAGTGAGGTTGACGAAAAATTTGTGTGCATCGAGAAAACAGATTTTCAAAGGGGACGTAAACCTGCAATAGCTCTTCGCCGTGTATTGAAGCGGCTAGGATTGAAAATTAGACTATGAAAAAGAGTGAAATCGAGGGTGCGGAACAAGAAAAAATCGCCAAAGACTATATTTAAAACTTTGAGCTACCAAATATCAGCTGAGTCGGTTATACCCCCAGGGAATAGAATTTATAGAGACCTCGATCGTTCTGAGAAAATAACCGTTTTCTGGAAACCATTTGGATCTATTTCCTCCAGGATCTTTTCTGACGTTTGACATCGGCCTCATCGTGTTTTTCGGTTGCGCACGTTTTATTGGATTGACTTTTCCGAGGTTTCCGCCAACCTTGTTTTGAACTACTTTCACTTTCAGTCGTTTGCCGTTTGTACGCGCTCGCGGTTTGCTTTCTGCAAAGCCATTGCGTTCATTTCCTTTCGGTGTATCTCTCGTTCCGGTACTGTTTCGGTGCCACGATGTATAAAATACACCTCCGCATCTGTAAACCGATTTGCGTCTTCTCTATTCGTCCGATAGAGGGGATAACGTTGTTGCTTTGCTGCCAGAACAAAAAGGAGACACGTTTGCAAGCGGCTTGCAAACGACGTCTTTAGATTTATTTTTAGGGAGAGATTACCTAGGTGTTTGTGAAGAAGTGACCGGATGGAGCAGGTAGGAGTTGGGCTGATTGTTTTACTTTCGGAAATGGGGAAAACGATGAATCAAAATGAAAACCGAAACTGGGCGACACAGAAACGTGTGGCACGTAATCACAATGAAAACAGCGAAGCCCTGCGAAGAGGATGAATAAGTGAATGACAAATAAGTATTTAATTGTTTATCAGATTTATGTAAAGACTGAACATTAATACAAGACAAATGCAATTATTGGATTTGTCTGAGAATGTGAGAGGAGGCACTCAGCTCGTTTGTCATAGACGGCTCGGTTCAGTAGGGCGGACAGCACGTGATCGGCTGGCCAGAATACCCGTCAAGATTAAAGCGAGTCAGGCAATCAATGGGCCGGCCAGCGGTCGACGTCTGACCAGAGCCAAATCAATCAATCCAGGAGCAGCCTGATGGACTAGCCAGACCAGCCATTTAGGTCTATCAGTAGGCCAATAAGCTCTTACGCACGGTTTCGGTTATGGCTAGGGCATATTTTATCTAAGCAATGTATTCTGTGTCAGTAAAACGGAAGAGATTTTGAGGCAGGACTAAGTTCACACTAGAGGTAGTGAGACGGTAGGAAATACAGGGGATTTACCAATGCGGGACACTGGATACGAAAAACACTAAATAGCCAACTAGTACAGTAGCGAAGTTCAGCGGCTAGGTGTGGGCGTAGTCCGTTATAAACCGATTGGACTGCACATCCGGAAAGAGGTCGCTAAATTGACGGTGGAAGAAGTGGCCGGAAGGCAGCAGATGACTCTTCAGTAGGTAGTTTACTTTCCTTTGTAGACTAACCTTATTCCCCCATTGCTTGATCACATTAGGCTGATATTTCAATTCGGCTATTCAAAGTCTACCTATGTCGAGCCTCCCAAATTCTAAGTTTTCTGGCGAAGCGTGCAACGGCACTGACAGGTTTGGTCGATCTGGCAAAACCTAGGAAATTAAAAAAGCCCTGGCGGTCCCAGAGGCTTTCCTTATTCCTTCCTTTTCCAAAGTCCACTTGTTTCGTTTCTTTCCGTGGAACATGATTGACGTCCTCTTCCAAATTCTAAATAAATGCTGCAATTTCTTGTTCCAATTGAAAGGTACACGCAGTCAGATAATTGAATCAAACAGCAAAAAGAATTGGCCCATATATTCTACGGTATTCAGTTATACGGCAAAAGGGTTACCATATACGACATGAAGTTTAGCCGTGTTCAACACCAACAGCCATCACCACGAGTGGTCGAATTCAAGCTAGACCGAGTTACGGTCAGGGAAGAGGCACGATATAAACAAATGTCTCCAGATGAACTGAATGTTGTGCCCCTTTAAATGTGAGTCGGTAAACGGTGAACTCACATTATTGGAAATGGGCGTACAGTACGTATAACATGTGACACTCATAGTGGCACGGCTCTTGGGCCATAATCATGCCAGGTGAAGTTCACGGGGCTACTCGTTTCCCTACGATTGGCACCGGAGTTCAGTTCACTCGTGATCTAAGGACCTGATGCTCATTAAAGATTGGGGTTGGAAACTGCGTAATCGATTGAGTGCGGCAGTGCGCCAGCGCACGTGTGCATAAGCTAACATCGGCAGCAAAATGCGGCCAGGTTGATTATCGATTGCGATGAGGTTGCTAAGTGCAGACCGATGAACAAATTTGAAGAAGCTAGATCGGGGATGACGAAGCTCATTGCGTCGGCCTAAAACGATCCCGGGCAAAAGCGCGTCATATAAAGCTTCGGAAGGCGTTTTAAGCTACTCACAGCGAAGCTCCTTGGGCGAGAGGGGACAAGAGGAATAACGTTTGATTGAAAATACGTAGAAAGTCTACTTGCCACTCGCAATGGCCAAGGTTAAACAATCTGGAGTTTGTGCATCCGATATCTAGGATTGTGGAGTAGGGACGTTGGAGAATTCATCCCAACAGTAACCTAATCCTGCACTTCCCTGTTTTGAAAGACCGCTCCATGAAAGGGGGATGATGTAGAGGCAGTAAGTGTTCCTTAAGTGACCTTGCTGTAAACTGCACCCGGCTGCATGCTGACTGCTCCTTTTTTCTCTCCACTTTGCTATCAGACAACATTGCAATACAACTGAAGAGCCCTAAACCCGTGACTGAGAACCAAAAAGGTATCCCAAACTCATGGACTCCTCCTGAGTTGTTGATGCGCCGGATTATGGTCGCACGATAAGCATTTGTCTAATAAGTGCTTCCTGTCCACGTCTGCGCACTTCCTGGATGCGGCCGTTACTGAAGGTTACTGCATAGTAGTTCAAGAAATTCTGTCCCATACGCCAACATTATTATCACAAACAACATTGTTCCATTTGTATGAACTATCTTTACCGGGACTGTTATTGCCTCTTACACTGCAGTGAACATTTTTCCAAAGCAAACCCCCATTGTTGCTCCGAGCGCTAGCCGTTCAGCTTGAACTTTGTCGTTACTGTATTCGGTAGTCTCACCTTCCGTTTCTGACCGTTTGCAGTTATTCAGGCGTTGTTGCTGATTTATTGGTCAATTTGGTGCGTAAGAGCCCGGAGGGAGCTCTATTGAGGTTTGTTTATTAAAAGTTGTTTAATCTGTAGAAGCTACCCGGAATCGACTCCCTTCTGAATTGTCGGGATCAGTTGGTACGCGTCGCTCGAACTTTCGGTTGGCTGGACCTGGCCATGGTACTGAGCTTCAGGCCACAGTTTATTTATCACGTACCGACGGAGTTCCTCTCGGGTCTCTTCAGGACAGATCGCCGGTTAGTCCCTTCACTCAGATCCACCCCGTCCTATCCGCTGCTCTTCTTACTGTCTTTCCAGTTTCACCTCCAAATACCACTGATATGGGGCTGTTAGGGGAAATGGGCAACCCTCAATCACGAGTATGTCTCCCATCAGCTTGGACCTGAATTTGTGATAGAGGCAGCCCCAGGCCGCCCACTCGACATGCTTTTGGTCCTTGCTGACTGGCTGGGGTGGTTGAGAACTGCAATTTCCTCATATGTTTATACACCTGCCGCTCTGAGATTTAACCACCCCATAACCGCCCACGCAAGCCTGGCATGTATCTTGACTTCAGTTGCGAAAGCCATCACAGCTCTGACTGTTAGCCCACTTCTCAAGACCACGAGTCAATATATCAAGCAAAAAGGACGTCTCAATACAGATTTACATTATATATATATATATATATATATATATATATATATATACGTATATGGGAAAACGTTGGAAAACCGTTCGTATTTTCTTTTCCCGATTACTTATTTTTCATCGTTTTTGTAAGAAAGCAGCTTTTCCTATGTCTTGGCATCCAGCCCATTCAACTGTTTGCTACTCCAAGTAGCGGCATCGTTTTGTGCACCGAGATTCAGTGCCCACCCGCGGCACTAGACATGTAAAAGTCCCACGGTATTATGCGTCACATACCCTTTAGACCTACTTAAAACTTGCCTTTGGGGTTCTCAGTGTTCACCAGTTGCTTCCTCATATAGCCCTTCGTCCCAATGTCCTCAATATACCCCAACAGCTTTTTCAACCCCGAACGAAAAGACATCCTGGGATCCTGCTAAGCCAAAATTCATTGACTAGGCCTCATATAGCAAGCTCAGTTAGTCCTTGCGAACACCGATATACAACATACATGAATCGTCTTGTCACCAAGACCATTGTGCTCTCATCTGCCATTTTTTCTTCTCTAACCCTCGACAAGAACAACGTTTCGGACAGCAATCCTCCTTCTTTAATTTTAAAACCGCCCGGTCGTCGTGTTGCTTGGCTGTAGTATATCACGCGGAAAGCCCATTTCCGTTTCTGATTGCTTACAGAGGCTCCCATCACAGGCTGCCGCGAATAAGATCTGGATTCCAGGTTTCACTCACAGGAAGTCCTGAAGTCGCCGCATACACTCAACCGAGGTTTACTGGGAACTTCTTACCGCAAGACTCTTCCGACGTCGAAGACACTTTAACCACCTGGCATGAGCACTCGGTTAAATACGGAACGGTCCAGATTTTGCCACGCAGTCCCCCAACCCATGGCATCTCAAAATGGTGAAAACGCGAACTCAAGCCGCAGTAAACCCTCGCCTAAAGCTTCAAACACACAAACAGAACAGCCAAGGGGAATTAAACAAAACAATTTATTCGTCGTTTTATCAGAGCAACCAGGCCTTTGCCCGAGCAAAGCTTCCCAACCTTCTCTCCTGTATTACTTTGTTCCTCGTGGAGGCGGTATTCAGCTTTCCAGCTACTTCGTCAAGCCTTGGAACTCAAACCTTCTTCTCTCGGCTGCAAATTCACGGTGTCAAGCGGCACTTGATACTTCTCGTGGAGTTTATCGCACGTTTTTAGGGGTTATTATTTATTTACAAATTTACAAGCCTATAAGCTTCAATGTTTGCTTGCGTACCTTCACGCGGCTCCCACCTGTCTCCTAGTTTCTTTGCCAATCATCTTTTCAAGCAAGCAGGAGTATGTATCACGGACCATGGTTTGCGTCATCCTTGTAAACATTGTATTCTCTGAGTCCTAAGACAATTTTTCTATTGCAATATTCCGTCCCTCACTAACACAGCTTTCCCCATGGTAATTATTCGTTCATGTCTTGGGATCCTGTCCTTCTTCTTGCACCAGCTGTGAACTCTCATCCCAGGACGATACTCGTTATTCATCTTAAAAATTGTTTCACCTGCTTCTTAGGATACCGCTTCCCTTAATTTCCGTGAAAGTCCACTTCGACCTTCAAAGATGGATGCTGTGGAGCAGCATTCTTTATGGGCCTGATAGCTTCTATTCGATTTTTACCTGTCTGCGTAGGTCGTAAGAACTTACTTCTTTCCGCAAACCTGAGAACGCATTACAGATGGTTTCTTACGTCATCTATGAAAGTGTTGTATTTTCTGCATCTCAAGTTGGCGTTCATCTCAAAAATATCTCGTGTGACCGATCCTTCACTATTGCCTGCAAGTGATTCGAAACTGGATCGCATTTAACGTACAAAATTTTGTTACTTAACTTCATTCAAACTCTCCCTAGCCTTACTCTCATGTTGCTCAAATGAGCGACTCCACCTAAAATTAGTGAATTTTTCATAGCATCGAGTAGTTTTTCACATTCTGATCACGCGTTCATGCGTGTGTACCAACCACGGCCGGGGAATATACCGTTTTTATTACTGTTATTGTTATAGTTTTCCCTTCCAAGTAGCCGCGATCTTCTCTACTGTGATTCCGCCGGTCGATTGACACTTTCGAAAGGGTAACCACGGACATCTGCGTTACGAAAAGCCACTAGCGGTATCCCTCAAAGCTGCATCCCTCCACGCCGAGGTGGGGTCCCCGGGCAGTAATTGGCGATGTTCCCTAGACGTCCATGATGGTATATGCCATTACTTTGGCCTGCTCTGGTTTCATAAGGTATGCTACAAATTACTAGGTGGCCTCGGCGCCCTATAGGAGTCATGAGGATTTGATCTGGGTAAGCTCAAAGCTTTCAGCAGGGGGCAGAAACGTACCCAGGATGTTTCACACCAGGTGTGGTGGATCAACGATAAAAGGGAGAGAAAAAAGCTGAGATGCGCTTGAGAATCGAGCTAGCTCTGTTTCTCAGAGTAGCAAAACTAAGGCCTCACATCTGAGTTTGACAACCAAGACGGCCGCGGTCATTTTGGTTTATTTACCTGCTCACTAATTCCATGGACCGTGGTCAGTCAGCCACGGTTATGTTTCTCGACACGACCAGAGCATTCGGTCTCGTGCCCCATGCTCACTTTTTGTCTAGACTTCACTCGTTCGGTGTAGTCCACCTTTTGCACCCTTGGCTTTGCTCTTATCTTTCCGTTCGCCCGCCGTCGGTCCTGAGCGGTGACCGCCTGTCATAGTCTGAGCCGACCACTAGTGGTTTCACCAGAGGCAGTATCTTGGGCCCACTCATATTCATCACGCATACCAATGACATAATTTTTATGATTTGCCATGGCACGGCCTGCCTTTTTGCCGACGACATCAAACTTCTCCGCCTTTTACGCCGAAAAATTCCTCGCGGATTAAGAGGACATACAAGGTGATTTAAATCCCTCGGACCGCCGGTGCTCCCCCTGGCATGTGAAGTTTCCTCTTTCAAAAGACAATATATGGCCTTATAGGTGCCATGGTCCCATTTGTACTCTTGCCGTCAATATTCTCCCAACCTCAATTAACCCCTTTGTTCGAGGTCAAGGGTCAAACTACCCACGCTTGCTGAACTTCTCTAGACATGCTTCCTTCTGAAATGCTAAAACCAAACGCTTTACCGGTATCATATTTCGACGTCCTCATCTCAGTGCGAGCCGGCTTCTGGTCTTCATCACCCACGCCAGACCACTTCCGGTATACCGCTTCGATTTTGCTTCCTGCTATTCCTGCTCTTCTATCATCTCCACAAAAAATACCCAACGGTTCCTTACTAAACCGCCGATCTGTAAATCCGCCACCAGCACCTGCCGATGGATGTGTTAACGCATTCAGCTTGCCCCATTATGGCTACTCCGGATAAAGTTAAACCCATCCTTCTCGCAAAAGCTTCCCCATGGTCATGTGTATCCTTCCACCCAAATGACCTTTGTCTCACATTGTAACTTTCCTCTTAAGCACGGAGCATTCTGTGCGTCCTCACATTTACCAAGCTCTCCGTCAGAGCCGAGTTTTGATTTATACATATAACAGGATCAAGAAAAGCTGCCGGGTGGCCTTAGTTGCTCCAGATAAATACACCGTTTCCAGTGTGGTGTTTATGAACGCCTTAATGCAACCATTGCCCTTTTTGTAAGTGGTAACGCTGCAACCATCAACACATCTCGAAAATGGCACCTCTATCTGGTTAATCCCACCGATGGACTGGGCAATGTTCCAGCATTGTTATCACGTGCCCAGGCGACGTTTGCCCGTTGCGGTTAGCACTTCCCCCTCGCGCAAACGGGTTTTGATGGCCGCGAACTCCACTGAACGATCTCCGGCGGTGGTGGACTACTTGCTTCTGCATTTGGTTTCTCCCGCAAATCGCCTTGGTGCTTCCGACTTCATGGATACGAAGAGTGTTTCCGCGGCACACTTGTGAACATTCCTGGCCGTGGTTGTCCTTTGTCCAGGGCTGCCCACCAATGAGACTACACCAACGTCAAAATTAAGAGGTTGGCACGAAAAAAAGGGAAACATTTATCTCACTCTTTTGTCCTCCTAGAACAGTTGCCTCGTAAGATGTGACCCACGTCTCCGAATAACAGTTCTGGTAGTGCGTGACTGGTGTGATTGGCCTACTTTCACCGCGGATTGTCACATGTGGTCCAGGTTTCGGTCGGTGCGTAGGAGCTGTGGTCGCCCCCTTAAAGCAGCTCCACCTTCTCTGACAGCCAATTGTTAGGCTACTGCGAAACCGCAGAATAAACTTTAAAAAACTCTAGACTACCATTGGCCGGATACTGATGGGCGTGTCTCGCGATAACTCGGTGAATGGGGAGGACTCCAGTACCGTCTTCTATGGGAGCTGTATGTAGACTGTTAGAGTGCACTCCCCTACCAAACTTCCAGCTCCGTACGATTTCTCACCTCTCTCTGTTGCAGAAGCAATCCTCACAATGTTGAAGTACCTTTTTCCGGTAGGCTGAAGACGATAGGAAATCGCATTAACCACGCAGTCTACCAGCCAAGATGGTGCCTTCCAATGTTCAGATATTACCCCAGTCTAACGGGAGAATTCGAGCCGGAGCTTAAACGAGCACTTTTTTGTTTCTCATTATGAGTCTCGTTTTCTCTGGTTCATCACCATCGACATTCTCGGTAGTCACATTCGATAGCTTGCTCTCCTATTCTATTGTCCTAGCCAAGCTAACACAGCTTCAATGCAACCCACACCTGCCCAAACGTATCGTTATATTTCCTGTTCACTCCCGATTCTTCGTGACCCCTCTACTGTTCAGCGTAGCTCATAGCATCCTATTAGACTGCGCCACTGTTTACCATAAGCTCTCATCCGTGTTTCAACCCACTTGGAAGCTCAAGACTCCCTTTTCAGACTGCCACCTAAAATAGTTTACACTCAATCGGATCCATAAACACGCGCCGGTACCTTCTGCTAACTTCCTATCCTTTTGTCACTTACCCCTTCAATCCACCTCTCCCCACTAATTTCTATTTGCAACGTCACAGTCTTCATGCAAGCCCACTACATGAGTCCAGTTAGTCACTGTTCATGAATCTTCAAAATACACTCCCGCTGAAATAGCGGTTTGTTTATATCACTTTCCATAGACCTCGCCCAAGAAAACTGTGCCGCCTTTGCCACCATCACCGGTATATGGAACAATAGTCATACTGTCGCCCCTCATTTGTTCCTCTTTTGAATTATGACAGTTTAAATATATTCTTGCTGGTCACTTGGATCCGATTTGTACCTTCTTCAGGCCCACTTCATAATAAGGATCACTGATGAATGTTTCTCGATCATCATAATGGATCACAGACGACCTATAAAAAATCTTATCTGTTCCAACTCCACATATCTGAAATAATGAAACAGCTGCCCACAAAGCAAGTCATCTCGACAAAGGGTTTTCAAAATCTCTTCATCGGTGTCGCAAATTCATTACTTCGCTGCTTCACGTCAAGCTCCTAGAACCTCCAGCAGCGCAGGCATCAGCAATTACTTGGTTGTTGAACAATTTGACGCTCCATCAACTTTTGACTAGTTTCTAAAATCTTTTTGGGGCCGACTCGTATTTGCTGTGCCTTTCGGCGTCGTTTTACTTCTTCCAAACACCATCAAGCTTCAGCCTACTGTTGTCGAAGTACGGGACGCTGAAGATGTGTGAATATTCAATCCTAATCAGTAAAGTTGTATTCTCCGACCATGCTTTTATGCATGCCTCTAGATCACGATTGAGAAATTTGTTATTACTAGTAACCCACAAATGGAGAATTCTTGGTGAATGTTTCCACACGCATACTAACCCTGAAGATAATCAATTCTTTGTTAGATGTTGCGCATCTTACAACACAGCACATACACCAATCAACATATCTAAATACTTTTGTTCATATCTTGATTTGCCGACCGTGACACATTTTGGGCTTGGCCTTTGACTCTGCCTTTGTGGATGCTTTTGGTCCTGGGCGCTGCTGCGCTTTGCTTCCAGCCTGCCAATTCTCTTCACCGTAAAAATTATGTTTGCAACCTTTTTTGTGCATATGCTTTGTAAACCTTGCACGGTAGAGTTTTCGGATCAACCTCGCCTTGCTTTTGGATTAGTTCACTTATGTCCGTGCTAATGCACATCGCACTGACGATCAGCAACCGTCGTTCACTGCCATGGGGTAGGAGGAAGTCCGCCAAGGGCTGAGTCGTGAAATGCCTTCTGGTATCGGGCCGAACCAAAAATAAAATGCTTGTCTCCCCTGATTCAAAGACTGACCATTTAAAAGTGAAACATGTGAGCTCTCAAAACACTTAATAACGGTATAAGTTTATTTCGGAGACGCCCGAAGCATGCCTCACGCGTGGTCAAACTTTTTACAACCGATATAACTGATGGACAAAGTTCATGAAAAATTTAGAAGTACGCAAGACTGAGGGGGATAGGAAGAAATAGAGGGGAGATGAGAGGAAGGCAAATGTATGCACACCAGGGAGTAATGGAGGGGGTTTAAGTGAACCGGGAGATGGATTCAAATTTGGGCCCGGCAACTATGAAGGTCAAGGTTAGATGGAGCAGCTGGCTGAGCCACGTTGAGAGGAACGGAACCTGGGGTTTTTACACGAGGGGGACAGAAAACCGGCTAGAGAAACTGTCGTTACGAGAAACGATGAAAAAAGGAAAAGAGAAGAGAAGAAAGGAAAAACAAAATATTGAGTTGTATGGCTGGGGACTAGATAACCATGAGCTATGCTTTATTGCAATAAACGGACGGTGTCAATTTGAAAACAGAGTCGGTGAGTCAGGTGGCATCAATGCAGCGAAAGGATCAAGGTACGGTAAATGTGAGGCACAGTCATGGACAAAATGGACGCACATCATGAGGGGCCGTGGCATGGTGGCAAAAGAACTGTCGGCTAAGAGCTGAAGGAGGCAGAGGAAATATGTGGATACAAATATATATATATATATATATATGTATCAGAGCGGGAGCAATTAGCGGTGGAGAGAAGAAAAGCGGAAGTAGCCGTGCCTTGAAGAGACAGGTAGGGTTGGGTCAAGTGGTACGGAACTAACTTGGATAAACATTGATGAATTTTTTTACCACAGGTGAACATGGGGCAGCAAGAGCATCAGAAAATCAACTTTGGAGGCATAGAAGAGATGGCCGTGGCCTAAGTTGATAAACGAGAGAGTACGAAGGAAAGGATCGACGAACACAGGTAAGAGTGAATCTAACAGCCTGGTTATTGCAGGTGTGGCATATGGTGACGGTCGAACATTGGTGAAGCGCTAAATAATGCAACCAGAAGATGGCCGTGAAAATGGCTGGAGATGGCAGAGCAAATTGAAGTACGGGGTGGTTGAGGAGGTGTAAAAGAATACTGGGGAAGGGTAACTTGGAGGTTAGAAGAAATGTGGTGCGAAGATGCATCAGTTGTATCAGAAAATAACATGGGAGAGAAACAAGGAAGTGGAAGATTAGAAAGATCAGGCATTGGCAGATTACATGGTTTGAAAATGTAGGTGAGAGTGATTACTTTACGATGATTTACACTAGGTGGAACGCGGAAAAGCAGCGCAGCATGAAAGGCACAATGAAGATGCCTGTGGCGAGCAATGTACGAGGCGGACGAGAATGTTGACCAAAGAAAATCAGGTAAGAGATGATGGATCAGATCTTTTCACTGCAGATGTCACAGGATGAAGTCCGAGAAGAAGAAAACAACCCGGACGGGAAGGCCTGTGATGGAACAAAAATGTACGAAAAATAGTTTTGCTTCGGAGTTGGGAGAATGGTACTGGAGAGTTGCGTGCTATTACGCAAGTGGATTGAACCGGAAGTTGCTAATCGGTACACTGCCTAAGAGGACGATCCGCGAAAGAATTACGGGTTCAGACATGGGAAATACGGAGGCGGTAAAAAGATAATAAATTTTGTCGTCAAAATATGCAAAGGTTGGAATGGCGAGTTTATATGTGAAGATTGGTCATGGTTGCTGAAGTGTTTGATGTGCATTAGTGGAAGGTACAAGATGGACAAAATAGGATATCGCAGAATGGTAGCAAGTGGGGTCTGCGACCAGCGAGCTTTGTAAGTATATGGAGGTACAAAGTGAATACTGATTAGGAGCCGACAGGGGCGAAATGGGTGGAAAAGGAAATATTTCGGGCTTTGGCAGAGTAAAATGGATAGGGCGAGTGTGACATCGTGCATTAAGGGTTGTCACCGTAAAAAACGATAAGAACAAAAATAGAATAGATTCGTGTGCATACAGAGGCAGAACGACACCGGAGGAAAGTTATAAGAGTGATAACAAGAACGATGGATGAGCGAATCGTAGAGAAAAAATGGTAGGAGCATGCGGTCCGCGAAGGACAGTTAAAATTGTAGTAGGGCGAGGAGGACTGGAGCTTGCAATCCGCAACGGGTGATAGTGGGTGGCGCTGACCGTGCGCTGGACATCCAAAGTGCAACAAGGACGATCTATGCGAGCACGAAAATACCGGTGGGAAGCAAGAGAATCATAGCTCAGCTAAGAACAGATAAGGGCACAGGACAGGCAACCAATGCCTATGACAGCGCAATTTCTTGAAACCGCAAACCCCCAATCTCAACGTGCTTTGAATTCCTGGTATCCCTCTTTTTCAGTAGAAAAGCATTACACATCGGGATCTCCACCCGAGGGAGTAGCAAAAGGCACCACTTCAGTGAAGTAAGGCCCCGACAATGGTCAGGTGTACTCTTTCTGTAAAGGCCAGGGCCTCCAGCCACCAGCGGTCGAGAATTATTGATAAATCTAAGCAGACAAAGAAGCATTTAGGGGAGATACTTGGCTAGACTGAAAACGACTGAAACAGAAATTGGAAGAGAAGAGAAGGAAGAATAACCAAGCAGACGGAAGTACTACAACTAGACTCATGTTGCCGACTCACGAGCAGTCCGAAAAACCGTGTCGGTACCAAGTCCAGCCTCCTGTTAAACACAGCCACTATGTTCGCTTCCACCACCGCCTGGGAAATTTTATTGCAGTTGGTAATTACCCTGAAAGCAAACGATTGGGCTCTGATGGTCTTGTTGGCCCTCCTGTTGATTAGTTTCAACTCGTTCAGCGGAGGGCGGCTTATCCGTTACGGGTAAACAACGGCATCTTCGTGACTGATGATCCGTTTACCTGTTTCGTTGTTTCATTCAGCTTGCCCCCGCGCCATTCTGCGCTCCAGCGAGAACGACCCCAGTGCTGATAGTCGCCATGCTGCAGCCCCCATGGACTTCATAGGTTTCTCGTGAACCTTGTCTGCGGCTCAAGAGAGAAGGTGCTTCTCACTAGCAGCGGAGTTCGGGCTCTGACTGCTTACCTCAGGTGGAGTCAGGCAAGGTTCTTATATGAGGGTGGGAGCGTTCTAAGCTCTGTTGATGTGAGCCTTCTGCGTAGCTTACATATGACTGTTTTTGCCTCGTTAGCAGCCTACAGTTGTTGTACAGAAGGTTTGTATCCCCTCGAAACTGTTCTTCCCCAATCCTCTAGTCCGCATTTCTGGGCCACAGGTTCCGGGCCGCCCGGGTTTAAACTACACTTTCTGATGGATTACCCAGCTATCAGACGTGAGCATTTTGCCAGTTTGAGGGGCTCCCCCCATGCTGCAGACCACTGGCGGAGTGTCTAAGTTCAGCTAAAACAGATTGGGTTCGGGGCACCCCAGAACCTTCACTTCATCTGCAAACGTGAACCGGGACGACGTTATAGCCCGTAGTGAGTCTTTCACGCAAATCAGAAGCAGCGCTGGACCAAGTACCTACCCCTGTGGGACTCAGCCCGTAGATTTTACCAGCGAGGGCTCGGTGTCATCGACTTGAAATCTTAATCAGGGGTCAATCAAATAGGCCCTCAGCCATCCCGTAAGCCTTGTAGTCACCCTCGTCCTCTGAGAGTATATGCAAGGAACCTGTGACTTACATTGCCCAGTGGCTTGCGAAGTCCGGGCAACAAACTTCCGCTCTTTCTCTTTGGTTCAATCTCCTGGATCCTTCATTAAAATTCAGTAGGCTGCCCCGGTAGGACCAGCCCTTCCTTAACCATCTTCGCTAGTCGCAGTTGGGTTGTCGGCCTCCGGTTGCCTTAACAGAGCACTTCGGATATTTTTCCAACTACTTCAGTGCTGTCGACATCAGGCTGATAGGACGGTGGTTCGTTATCTGATCACTGGAACCTCCCCTGTGGACTGTCTGACTTCCACAGTTCGGCTTTCACTTGGCAGCATTGCTTCCCTGGGGGACTTATTAGGGTGAGACAGAGGGCTGTATGAATGTCCCGGTAGTGATCTGGGGATGTTTGGGTTGGCCCATTTTGGTTCCGGGGCATTTCCTCGGTCACGTCAGCCTGGCACCAACTTTACCTTACCTAGAGACATTTTAATTTCCTTTTCAGGGCCTGTCCTAGAACATAGTAGGGTTGGCGGGTTTCTTCCCCTACCCATCCTGTGGATGTCCTTAAAATTGTTCTCAGATGGCCTCCACCCTAAGTGAGTAGCTCTCAGCGTGACTATCCTTCCCCAGTCTTGCACCTTCTGCTGCTATCCGCACAGTAATAACCCTGGTTATAATTAAATACCACCTTACGTTTTTCTTGGCCGCCGTAGCATTTTGTACGCTAGCTTACCTCTCTTCTGTAGTTCGCAAGCTATCTTATTCATTCTTTGGCAACCAAGCGGCAGCCTACGCCCTTCGGTGTCTGACACCGATTTCGCGCTTCACGTTTCCACCTCAGTGACCTCTTCGTACTGCCTTCCCACCCGGGTAGCAATCTTCGTCTACTGGTCAGGTTCATGAAGGCTACTTATTCGGTCGGTCTGGGCACGTTATTTTGTTGCCTAACCACATGTAGTTTATTGTATCTTCTTGGTGCCATGTAAATGACGACCTTGTTACCGGCAACATTACCTCGGCCATTTTCTTGAAGATTCTTCGCCTTTTCTCAGGTGGTTTCGTCCCATCATCCAGAAGCTAGAACATGATAATCCCATGGTGGCTTCGATTTAGAGGCGCATCTACTTTAACCTGGCCCGGTTCCGCGGCAAACTGCTTGATAACCAGACACCGTAGCCCCAGAGTTTGCCTCTCCCCCTTTTGTGGCCCAATGAATATGCTGCACCCGGAGCACACCCTCGGTTTTGTCCAGCAGGCCTTGCCTAGCTGATCCCGCCGGTGCCCAGGTTGAATGCTGATCGGCCACATGGGCATTGAAGGCCCTCGATATCAACCTTCTCTCCGTATTCCTGATTAACGTCTATATATACTTCGTCAGACCTCCGTCCTCATCAGGGTCTGATGAGAGGCTCCTGTGGAAGCATACCGGTGCCACCTTCTCTGTCTAAACTTTTAGCCGCACTGATATCGCGTGTAAATTGAAATAAAAAAGAAAGCCATTCCTTTGAGTGACGTTTCACTCCACCGGCATCATTGTCCTTCATTTCTTCCATCTCCTCCGCCCGCTCTGTGTACACAAAGTCCTACCGGGCTATCCGGACTCGCTCCGGCCCAACCATTGGCCACGACTCCGTGAAGGCAATGCAGTCCCTACCTCTGCCTTCCGCCCCATTTATTCCCAAATGAGCTTGTCTGCCCCTGCATTGCTGACGTACCCCCGTGGACGAACGGCCTACAGAGCTGTGACGCCTTACTTTCGAGCGTCGGAGCTACGTCGGAGTGTCTTTGCGTTTTTCACTCCACCATGGTTTTTTAGTTCAGCCACGGCTGTTATCCTGCTGGCTACTACTTTCCACGGGACCAGTATCTTCACCTGACCGTTGTAGTTCCATTAGGTCCCTGTGCTCTTCCGTTGGTGTAATGCGCTGATTTCTCGCCGGCACCGACTAAAGGTTTGTGCAGGGTCCCATGCACGACCAATGGAGTCAGGTGCAACTTCGGAGACTCCGTAACTGGCGCGTTTACTGTCTTCACTAACAGGGACGATGCAGCAGTTCTAGTGTCTCTCTGCCTTGCAAGGGCTCTCCATGATGCTGATCACCTGGATTTTCAGTCATGCTTTAATTTCAGTTACCGATGATGTGATCACCAGCCGGGAGAAAAGCATCCAGGTAACCAGGTTTGCAAAACGTTACCAGGTTTTGACTTCTGGGCCTGTTCCGTACGCAATGGGGTTCAATGATCCCGGTCGTGGTATCCCCTTAACAAGTGCATGGTATGTCACTCCAGCATGCCCTGGAATATCCTTTACTAGTTTCCTTAAATTCTGGGTTCCCTGACATGTCTTCATAGAACGGCTCGAGTAAATCCCCTACCACAACCTTCCCGTTCCACCTCAGTGCTATCTCAGTGTTGATCTGGCTTTAGCCCAAGGTGTTTGCTACAACTTTCGCTTGTGACTCATTCAACCCACCTGCACTGAGTGGTCCTAAATAGAGCCCATCAGCTGGTTTATCTCACACCAAACGCTACATCGGAAGGTTCTCCACGTTTTCGTCAGCTTTAATTTTGCCTCCTTCTGCTGTCTTCTAGCGGAGGATGTTATACCGATGTCAGGAGGGAATCATCTCTCTCGCTGTCCCTGACTTGCCCCGGGATATTGCTGGCCTGTTCCTTCCCCAGGCATGGGCTAGTGTTCGGCGAGGCTTCGCAGTTTACTTTTTACCTCCCGGTGGAAAACACTCGGGAAGACTTTCTTCAAGCACCAGCCACCTAAGCTCACCCAGGTTAAGTTGGCGTTGTCCTGGTAGGTCGGCAGGCCCATGTTCGTTATCTTGCTACAATCCCGGCATAACTTATTTGAGCCAACGTCACGGCAAATCCCCTCCTGAATACCCAAAGAACAAAGTTATTTGCCACACGGAAAGTCTGCAATAATCTGAGGCTTTCTAAGTTCCATCGGTTCTGTCTGGGGGTCCGCAGTTTTAAACGGGCGTGTCATCGTGCTTTTTGCCGTTCAGTCAGGTGTGAGGCCAATAAAGTTGTTCTTCTGAGAAATTTAGCTTAATCGAAGCCAAAAAAGGAAGCTATTGTGAACTTCAAGACTTCAGCCCAACAGAAAATCAATAGTGAGCAACAGTTTCTGAGATATTACCGCGGCGCTTAACAGTATGCCAAACAGTCACACTGCTGCAAACAAGCTGGCAACTGGACTTAATTTTTCCATTTTGTCAACGGTGACCCGTCAGCTTATTCGGTGCACCTTCAAAGTACTGCCGCCTTAACGACCAATTTTTGGATTTTTCTTCTCCCCTTGCTGCCTGCACTGAGGATGTTCTATCCCGAGTGGTTCGGCAAACTGTTTCGCAGAGGAAAACCGTAAGGAAGCCGAATTTCGCCACAAGCGAGGTACCAAACTAGTAATACGATTCGGGGGCACCATGGGATATCCTCAATAATGGGGCGCTTTTCCCGGAGAGGTGGAGACCTAGTGCGGATTGGAAGCACCAGGAAAGCCTATTTTGGTGGATTTGGGGCGTGCCAGATACCGAGATGCTTTTCTTGCAGCAGCGGATGGAATAAACACAAATTTCGGGCAGGTATTTCGGTCAAGCCGGATAACTCTGCATCCTTGAAGGTCACAGCTGACTCTCGTGGCACTAAATTATCCACATGAACCCAATTGCTGCATGTGAACAGGCAATCCCACTCATCACCACGTATAGGGCGCCTGATCCCAACAGTTACACATAGGACTCGAATCCCTTAAAGTGGCCAGGTTGTCAATAAATTCTCTAGAAAATTCGTGGCAAGTAGGCTTACCAAGGAAGTAGAACTCAGAGGCCCGGATGAAGCAAAACTTGGTAGTACGAGGGCATAAAAGCTCCAATGCCCAGTGGCACGGTTACACCGTGACCTTCAAGACAGCCTTTGTAACCAGGCCAAACTGGCCGTCGAGTCTAAAGGAATGGAAAGCGTACCCGTCGGCAAATCATGGTCACGTGAGAGAAACAGGTTAAATCTGGCAAGCTAGGGGGTTTCAGTTTGCACAAGAACGGACTTGCGGATGAAGTAATGGTGGAACAAAGAGGGTTAATTTGGATAGCGACCAACAAGTGGCTTGAACGCAGAGTATTAGGCATGAGGCGCCCAGTATACGGGAGGTAGCGGCATCAAAAGTACTCGAAGTAAGTGAGCGGCGTTAGTGAGTGCCTCCTGAAGCCCGTTTTCTCACGCGGAGGAAGATGAGGGTCTGCTAAATTACCTGTCAGTGTCAACCGGAAATGAAGGAGGGTGCTTGCTCCCAGGTGGTTTCCATACTTCTGAGATAGATCGCCAGTCATTCTGTGTGCCGGCGGGGTCTTTTGGCCTAAGCCCGCGTGACCACATTGAGGACAAGGCACCAGCGAAGTAAATCCATCGGCCCCAGATGGAGGGACGGTGAGACACCGGGTTTGATGGATCCGGCCTCCACCGGAAGTGAGGGCGCCGTTTCTGCGCCCGAAAATCTCGAATGATCAAGCCCCTTTCTTCTTGTTCCATTCGTTCACGTCGTTCAATTAAAGCATTTCTATACTTCTCACGATCCGCAGGGTCTAGATTTCGGTGCAGCCGCACTAGCTCGCTTTTTAGCCGGTGGGATCTTCCTAACACAGAAGTCGGGGATTCCTCAGAGTCCAGCACTACTTTCAGTGGACGGGGGCGTTCAGCTTCACTAGCTTTGCCAATTCGGAATGCTGATTTTACCCGCAACTTCTCCGCGGTCTCCTCCTCCCCGGAGACAAAAAGTTTTGTTGGTATACTCCGGAGACTCGCAATATCGCGGTCCAGACGTGCCTGTGCCGTGGTATCCTTTGTCTCAGGCAAGTTCACTATTAGGAAACACTGTTTTCTCGACGGTGGCGCTCTTCGTGGACGATCCGCAGCTGTTATCCAGGCCGGTCTACTTTCATCCGCGGTGGTGCTCTGTTGGCTGGGTTTTGTTCCTATAATACCGTCTTGTGCTTGCGTGGCCACATCAGTGCCAACTGGGTCCTCATTGTGGCAGGCAGACTTAGGTAGCTTCTGGCTTTGGCGGCGCTTTGTTCTGGTTGGCTCAGTGACCGATGTTGAAGCCACCTCTGCATACGTAGCACAGTCACGAATAGATACCTCGGCGGAATTTTCCCCTTCTGACGGCAATGATGACGGTGGGAGTGATGATGTTGGCGGAGAAAAAAGATGATTACGACGACGCTGATTCTCCTGCTATTGATGGCGATGAACTGATTGACGGTGCTAATGATGAAGACGACGACGAAGTTGATGACGCTGCTGTATCTGTGACAGGAAGAGCCATTTCCGCCGACTGCTTTGCGGGCCACACAGGTGTTGATAGCTCGGTGCATTTGATGCACAGCACCTTGAGAAACTTTGCACGGTATTTATCCAGGGCTTTGTAAAGATCAATACTTACTTCAGAACACTCAAGATGGACTCAACTATCACAATCATCACAGTGAAGAGATTTTTCGCGCGAGCGAACAACTTTCGAACAAACTAGGCACTTGGATGCAATATTTTTGACTCTTTTTGAGGGCATTGTGGGCAAATTACGGTCCACAGAATGACACAATCACAGAAAATATGATCCCACGTATCACGTCGGAAGACTTGCCGGTGTAGCGCAGTTCTCAGGTCAGGGGTGTTCAGTTCACTTCACTACACTTCACTTCAGGTTTGCACAGGACAGATAATGGCCACGGCCAATCCAGCTTCCAGAATTCCGTCGATGGTGTGCACACCAGTTATGCACCCACCACTGCCGAGTGTATCTCGTCGAATCCCCGCTAAAAATGAGAGAGAAACGGAAAACCTCATCGCACATCAACTGCGAGAAACATTGTGCATCGTGAGCGTTCACTGAGACAGTATGCAATGAGGGAAAAAGTCTGTCAAAACATACTCCAGAAGGACCGCAGTGCTACCCGTCATCCACCTAGTTGACATACTCAAGGCTCACTACGAGGAAATATCTCGCACCACCTGCGATCTAGGGCACCTTTGAAGGATTGGACTGTCCGCAGATCTACCATTCCACCAGGCAGACCGTTCCAACTGTTCACAACCCTGTTGCTGAAGAAGTGCGATCTAGCCATCAACCTAGATCGGGCTTTGATCAACTTCTTTTCGTGTCCCCTTGTTCTGGAGTCTACGGCCACTTGGAATAGACTATCTGGTCTAAGGCCAGAAAAGCCCTTCCTTACCTTGAACGTTTCTATGAGATCCCCTCGACTTCTCCTCCTTTCCAACGAGAAAAGATTTAGGTCACAGAGTCTCTGCTCGCAAGTCTTACCCCTCTGCTTTTCAACCATTCGCGTGGCGAGACGTTGGACTCTCTCAGGGCAGGCGGTGTAAAGTCCGGTGGTGGTAAATCCCCCTAAAACCCTTGCGATTCAGTGTTTTCCTTAACATCACTCACTTGCTTACACTATTGACGTGTCTTTACGATCTGTTTGTTCTTATGGACCAATTGTTGCTTGTTCGCGCCCAGAGCTCTACTTTGTCATATCCTTGTTCTGGACGAGCGTGACGCACGTGCTCCTTGCTCGCACGCTGCAATTCAGTTTCCCGTTTGTTGAGTCCTTATGATTTCATTATTGAGGTTTGTATCTTTTTGGTGTCATTGTTCATTCAATAATCTAGTGTCGTAGAATATCACGGATAATCGCCTTTTGATTTCGGGATCCATTGCGAATTTGGCTACGCATTGATCAAACGTGTTTTGCAATACTCAATACGTCAATTTGGAACGAGGAAAAACACGCAAAATGCCAATAGAAGGATCAAAAACAATGGAATCTGTACAGGAAGTAATACGGCAAGTCACTGGGAAGGTTTTGGATACATTTTGTTCTTTAGTTAATGTTAGATCCCCCGTTCCAGTCAGTGCTAGTTCATGTGTTAATGAGGGCAATATGGATTTTGAGGATGTTGATCTGTATAGGCTGAGAATACTAGACCTAGAACAACAGTCACTACCGGCTACACTACATGCCCAGGAAGCAGAAAATGAGTGTATACAGAAAGAGCGTGAGCATTAGACCAGCGACTACGACACTTCCGATAGATCATGGCGCAAGAGTATAGGGAACTTCATGCTGGTCGCTGATTACAAATCACCTTCGATCGATTTGCCTAGAGTGGAACTAACGGTTTTCTACGGATGATTTGAACACTACTGCAAGTTTGTCAAGCAGCTCGAGACGTTCGTCGAAAAGAAGGTTACCGACCCCGGGCAAAGGCTCCTCTATCTGACTCACTACTGTCGAGGCCGAGCAAGAGAAGCTGTGGACAGGTGGACCATGCTCGACCCGGAAGAAGGCTACACAAGAGCAAGGAAGATTCTAAGGAACTCGTTTGGCCAACCGTTCAAAGTAGCCCGTAATTTAATAGAGGGCGTGATGATAGAGGCAAAGAGAACCAAGGGCGACGTCTACACCATGGCCGACCTGGTGATCAAGATGCAGAACTGCTCAATAGCCCTCGACCATTTAGGTTACAGGGCTGACCTAGATGCCATGCACACTTTGGAAAACACAGTCCGTCACCTCTCTCCCGAACTACAGGGTCGGTGGGTGGAAGAAGCAGAACGGACAAGCCGCGCGACAGGGAGGCTAACTTCGAAGACCTGACCGAATACTTGGACAGGCAAACCAAGATAGCCGACAGCCAACTTATCCGGGGCAGCAACCGGGCAAACAAGCCCAGTACTAGCCAAGCTCAAACCCCTGTACGGGAACATCTAAAATACCAGCCTTGGACCAATACACATGCCATTTCACGCGATGACTCGGAGCAACCAAGCTTCAGGTCATGTGATGCTAGCCATGGCCTACCAGAATGCCCCAAGTTCGGCAACGCCACAATAGACGAACGGTGGAGAACGCGAGGATGGCAGGAGCGTGTTTTATTTGTCTTAACACCACGCACCGGGCGGCAGCTTGTAGGACAACGAACCGATGTGGTGACGAGGGCTGTACGGGCAGACACCATCGATTGCTGCTCCAGGCTGGAGTAACATTACCCCAGGGGAGTACCAGGTCCAGCGTTATTTGTTCAACGTCGCGGTCTGCCAGTAAACCGGTACCTTTAGGCGTAGTTTCCGTGGGAGTAGTGACCCCAACTGGGGTGGTCAAAGCGTTGGCCTTCATAGATAGTGGCTCGGATACCACGCTATTAAGGAAGGAGTTTGCAGAAAGATATGGGATCAGAGGGGATCAGTCTTCATTAGCGGTGAGCACAGTGAGTGGCTCCGAAGTCATCCAGTCGACCAAACTGCACCTGCAACTCGTTTCCTTGGCCAACAACGATAGAGCATGAACTCTAAAAGCATTCACCATAAAGGATCTGCCGATGAGAGCACCTCAGTCAGTGCAGTCGATTCTGACTCAGTGGCCGCATCGCGACGGGATTACGGTCAAGGAGTGGCAGAATAACGAAATTGATCTGCTGATCGGCTGTGATGTACCGGAAGCGCATTGGGTCCTGGATCAAAGAATAGGGAGTCGCGGAGCACCCTATGCAGTACGCACTATATTCGGCTGGACTTTATATGGCGGTACAGATGGAAGACGCGCAAACTAATCCAAATCAACTGCACTTCGGTGGAGACGGCGAACATTAAACAGGCATTCCAACAGCTGTATAGCGCCGAATTCGCCTACCTGGCCACTGACAGAGATGCTGCATCACGAGAAGATAAGTAGGCTTTGAAAATGGTAGCCGAGAACGCTAAGTAAGTAATAGATCGTTTCGAGGTTCCTGTCCCTTGGAGACCCAACATGAAATCTATGCCAAACAGCCGAGAAGTGGCTTTAGAACGATTATGCCTCCTCAAAACCAGGCTAATTCGAGAGCCACAATTAAGGATAGAATACACGCGAGCCGTGCAACACAACATAGACTTGGGTTATATTGAAAGAGTGGATACAGCGGTTATCAGCGCTAATTTGAGGTGGTACCTACCCCATCACACGGTCATGAACCCAAAGAAACTGGGGAAGGTCAGGGTGGTTTTCCATTTTTTCGGCGAAATGTCGGAGTGTGTCACTCAACGAGCATATATTACAGGGTCCACACCGGACAACACCACTAGTCGTGGTTTTATGTCCTTTCCGGCTAGGAAAAGTGGCCGTCTCTGCGGACATACGTGAAATGTTTCTACAAGCAAAGATGCCCGCTGAAGATAAGGTTGCCTTTCGTCTTCTTTGGTGGACTGAAAGCGATGCACCTCGTGCACCAGACTAGTACAGGCAGACCGTACATCCCTTCGAGACAGTATCATCTCCTTTCTGTGCTAATTTTGCCCTCCGAGGAACCCTCGAGCTTTTCGGTAGCACCGGCAATCTTACAGGAGGAGCAGTGGACCACTTCTACGTGAACGAGTTTCTGTGTTCCCTCAACTACCCAAATGCTGCTATCCTATATATGACAGCACTGACCGCCACTCTAAAGGCCGGAGGATTCGACCTCACTAAATGGACTTCAAACTGCCTAGAGGTGCTCAACGTTATTCCGAAGTCCGAGAAAATGGAGTGTACGAGAGAGCTTTTGGGATCCTCTTCACGAACGGAGCGCACGCTTGGTCTCCAGTGGAAACGCGAAGGTGAAGAATTCATTTTCACTCTGGACCTACCCAAACGACCAGTCAAACGGAGAGGAACCCTATCATCAGTCTCAAGCCTCTATGACCCCCTAGGTTTCGTTTCGCCATGGTGGTTACCGGTAAAGTGCTTGCTGCAGTCGCTGTGCCAAAGAGGGACAGGTTGGGACGAACCTCTCCGGGATGACAACGATAAGCGATGGCTCGACTGGCTGCACAGCCTGGAGCAACTTGGTTAGATCAAAATACAAAGATGCTTAACAGGAATCAAGTGCACAAACGACGCCCAACTCCACTTATTTTCTGATGCATCAGAATAGGCTACGGGATAGTGGCTTATGGCTGCTGGGTGGACGAAAATAGTGGGCGGCACAGCCAGATACTATTCGCAAAGGCGAGAGTGGCTCCACTGAAAACGGTGTCCATTCCGAGGCTGGAACTGACGGCAGCAGTACTGGCCGTGAAAGCCGCGACGCTGATTAGGAGATGATTCCATCGGATAAACTGGGAACCAAACTTTTGGACGGACTCAGCCACGGTACTACATTACGTAAACAACATTACCGCTCGCTTCAACACCTTCGTGGCCAACAGACTCACTATAATCCCCGAGTCGACTGAAACCGATCAATGGCACTATGTACAATCCGCCAGTAACCCGACCGACTTCTGCTCAAGGGGCCTGAAAACCCTAGAGAGGTTGCGGATGTGGACAATGGAGCCCGGCCTCCCAACTGCAGCTTAAGAGATGTGGCCAACACTATTAATACCTAAGGCTGATGATGACGATATCGAGACTAAAAGACAGATACTAGCTACAAACTCCACGGGAATTGTAAGCCTAATAGAAAAACTGTGCCACTTCTCGATTGAATAAAGATGTTAAGAGCCGTGGTCTGGTGGACATGATACAAAGTTCTCCCATTGGTTTTGAAAGGCACACGACTACAGAACACATTAAATGTGGAGACGGTACTACCGAGCGGGCTGAATCAAGCCGAACTCAACGTTCTACACCTACTACAACTAGACGCCTTCCCGTTTGAGGCCCGCGAGCTTGCCAGGGCAGATGATAACTCAAAGGGAAGCAGGCTGCTGCACAGCAGTATCCGAAGACCAAACTCTATGCGAACCAACGGGCTACTGAGAGTTAGAGGGTGGCTGACGAATTCAAGTCTAGAGTACGAAAAAACACCCCATAGTAATCCCTGGTGACCACTACATAACGAGATGCCCGACCGATCATGTACATCGAGAAGAGGGACACGCAGGTTTGAACCACTTATTGAAAAATATGCGTCGGCGGTTTTGGGTGACAAAGGGACCAGCGACGGTCAAGCGAGTCATAGGCGACTGCGTCACTTGTCGTAGCCGGAGGGCGGTAGCAGGCCAACAAATGATGGCCCGTTTTCCAGCCGTAAGAGTTCAACCGGGATGGTGCCCGGTCGTGGAAATTGGCGTCGATTGCTTTGGCCCATCACTTGTACGACAGCAAAGGAGCACCCAAAAGAGGTATGGCTGCCTGATAACATGTTTACGATCCAGAGCAGTCCATCTCGAAGTAGTGCATAATATGACCACCGATTCATTTCTAATGGCCTTTCAAAGGTTCATCACGAGGCGGGGCATCCCCAAGAATGTATACTCAGACAATGGCTCGAACGTCGTTAGGAATCATAAGGAGTGAGAAAAATGGTGGAACCTCCTAGACCACGCCAAAATACAAAACAAGACCGTAGCAAAGGGGATAGAATGGCACTTCAACCCACCTTCTGCCAGTCATCGTGGCGGCGTTTGTGAAAGGTTGGTACGATCGACTAGGACGAATACTCAGAACCCTGACACCACAACAAATCCTCGGTGACGAGACCCTGCCTACTTCACCAACAGAAGTGGAACGCATACTGAGCTACAGACCCCTGATGCCGGTCGTCCCAGACCCGGAAGGCAAACCGGCACTCACTCCCAACTACCTGTTATTACTTCGGTCAAACGTGGGAGCAATCACGCCGAAAACCTTACGTGGAACGTATATCATAGGATGGAAACAAGTGAACCACCTGGCACAGGCTTTCTGGAAACGATGGACGAGGGAGTACTTACCTACACTGCAGCTCCGACAAAAGTGGATCTCCAAACAAAAGTCGTTCAGACGTGGCGATGTGGTCATCCTCGTGGAGAGCCACTTTCATAAAAACGATTGGCCGGTTGGAGTGATCAAGGACTGCCGTACAGAAATCGATGGCCTCGTGCGCATGGTGGCGGTGAGAACGAACAGAGGAGAGGTGATGCGAGATATCCGCAAGATGTCTGCCTGAAGGTGACAGTGACTCGGGCGAAGTCGACGTTACAGACCAAGCTATATCCATGCCTGCTGGTACCGGCTGAAGCTGTATTTATTTATTTACCCCTCATGCATTCTTCAGTAAGACCCGACCCTCCACACCGACTTTGAAGTTTATTTGTGTTTACTTTCACTCGGTGTTCCCGATTCACTGAGTTAGTTGTCCAAACCCTAGTTTGTCACACGGCACGACATTGCATGTAGAAGTAGCGGAGCTTAGGTCAAGCACACGAGCCTACATTTTACTCGTTTGTGCCACGCAGTCCCCGTCAAACACGTTACAGCGCTCACAGTCTTTCGCTGACGTTGCAGAAAGTCCTCTTTTGATGTGTAGTGATACCTGTGATTCCATTATACATCCAGACGCATACGCACATACCCGATGCACGCTATGTCCTGCCACCCCTATCAAACATGTGACGGTGTTCGCAATTTGCTTTTGTTGACGTTTCTGAAATATCTTTTGCGTATGTGGAGGTAGCGGCGACTACATCATACACACACAAACACACTCACGCAAGCACATACAACCAGAGCAGGACGGCCTTTCCAAGAACAGCATTTATGTGCCCCCCTCACGCCAGCCATCGGTGAGTTGTTCTCGTGGAAGATGTAGAATAGCCTCGCGTCTATGTGGCCAGCGGATTGGGTGCAACCATGAGTAGAGCGTTGACGACTAGCCTCAGGCGCGCACTGACAGCAGGGCCTAGGTAGATATGAAGAATCAGTACCGTTATGTCAAACCTTTGACTCTGCTAAGGATTCGGGAGGATTTTGGTGGGCAGTGTAAAGACCGGTGGTGGAAAATCCCCCTAAAACCCTTGCGATTCAGTGTTTTCCTTAACATCACTCACTTGCTTACACTATTGACGTGTCTTTACGATCTGTTTGTTCTTATGGACCAATTGTTGCTTGTTCGCGCCCAGAGCTCTACTTTGCCATATCCTTGTTCTAGACCAGCGTGACGCACGTGCTCCTTGCTCGCACGCTGCAATTCAGTTTCCCGTTTGTTGAGTCCTTATGATCTCATTATTGAGGTTTGTATCTTTTTAGTGTCATTGTTCATTCAATAATCTAGTGTCGTAGAATATCACGGATAATCGCCTTTTGATTTCGGGATCCATTGCGAATTTGGCTACGCATTGATCGAACGTGTGTTACAGGCGGCCCCCTGCCTGCCTGCACGCTACCTTCTAAGTGATCTTCGGCAGCTCCCGCAGCTTCGGCAGCTTGCAGTGGATAAGGAGCCTCAGGTCACGGCCACCGCAGAAATCTGGCTCACCCCTGACATACTTGATGCCGAAATATCCATTCCGGTATACTCCGCAGCAAGCAGGACTCCAGTAGAGGTCGCGCCGGCGGGGTCATCATATACTACGACAATTCGATCCCTCCTCCCACTATACTGACAACCCCTACCTTTTCATGTATTGATTGTTTGTGGGCTGTTTTTACTCTCTCTAGGACAGACACCCTAATGCATGGTATCGTCTATCGTCCCTCTGCGTGCAGATCAACTTATAGCCTAGGTCTCGTAGACTTATTAGGCTCCCTGAAAAGCTACACAGACTTCTTCCATCTGTTAGTCACTGGTGACTTCAACTCACCCAGTACCGACCGGCAAGGAGCTGATGCCTCTAATATCACCTTTGGTAAACCCCTACTAGATCTGGTATTGCAGAACTCATGGGTGCAGAACGTAAGAGATCCGACCAGATATCGCACAGGCCACGCCCCATCCCTACTAGACCTGGTCATCACCAGTGATCAGTTGCAAATAGTTGTGGTGCACTACTTGCCGCCTCTCGGCAAAAATGATCACATTTTCATTTGATTCGATTTTATCGTGAAATGGCCCTCTCTTCCCTCAGAAACCAAAATTTTGAGATCCTTCAAAAAGACCCATTTTGACCAAGTCTGTGCATTTATTCGCTCCCAGCTAAATTCAACTAACCCAGGTAACTCTGCTGACGAAACGGCAGAGAATCTCACAGAGTTAATTTCCCTATCTGATAGGCTATTTGTCCCCTGAATACGTCGTCCACAGACCGCTGAGCGACACCTCCCTCGTCCCATTAGGCGCATTTTAGACGAACGCGCATGCCTCTTTGCTAGATAAAAAGACACAGGCCTTGCCCGTGATGCAGAAAATTTCAGGATCATAGGGAACATATGCAAAGACAAGATTAGATCCTGTCAGAATGCAGTCCAACGATCTGTACTTGACCAAGCACGGACCAATAAGGCATTTTTTCTTTCAGTACATGCGCCGACACTACTGGCTCTCAAAGATAGTACAGGATCTCCAATCACTTCCCCTAACCAAGTGGCCCAGGCCTTCAGCTCCTACTTCCGTAGTTTTTAGCTCGGAACTCATAACATCCCTCCTCGCCATGCACCCGATATCTCTGACCACTACCCTTAGCCGCGTCACTATTCCCACTGGCGCAGTCGCACAACGTTTCCGACGGCTCAACCAATATTGCTCCATGGGTCCTGGCCTAATCCACCCCCGTATTCTCAAGGCAGCCGTGGACATATTAGCTGCCCCTTATGCCTCGCTTTTTCAGCGGTGTGCTGACGATGGGGTTTTCCCCAGTAGCTGGAAAAAAGCAGTGATCGCACCCATCTATAAGAAGGGTAGTAGACACCTTGCTTCTAGTTACAGACCCATAAGCCTCACTAGCATCCCCAGAAAAATGTTCGAGGGAGTTCTTAAGAGTGAGGTTCTTTCCCATCTTCATAGAAATAAGATCCTCTCCCCGTCCCAACATAAGTTCCTTCCTGGCAGAATATTGATCACCAATATGCTTACTGTTACGGATAGTCTAACGAAAGCCTATGATGATGGCCAGCCCTCACAAGCAGCATTCATCGATTTTGCTAAGGCCTTCGATAAGCTCCTTCATGCCCCTCTTCTTTATAAGCTGCAGACATACGGGATCACAGACTCCATGTTGGCCATCCTACGTAGCTTCCTTACCGACCGCACCTTTGTGGTTAAAGTCGGGAATGTTTTGGCTCAACCCTCCTTAGTAACCACTGGGGTCCCCCAAGGGTCAGTCTTAGGTCCTCCTCTTTTCTTGATCCACATAAACGATCTTCCGACAGCCCTTGCTGCGAACATTGTCATGTACGCAGACGATGTAACCCTCTGGAGTTCAGGCGTTGAAGATCTGCAAGTTTCAGTTGATGAAACAAAACGCTGGTTCGAGGATTGGAACCTCCCAGGTAATGATGACAAATGCTTGAGCGTGTCTTTCGGCAGAGAGACTGGTCACTAGTCTTCCAATAACGGAGCAACCGCACTGCCAATGGTTGACCGATAGAAGGTGCCCAGTTTCTGGCTGGATTGTAACTTGTCCTTCCCTCATCATCACCAACTTGCGAGCAGGTCTGCCTTTCGAGTCCTAAATATGATTCGAAGGTCCTTCCCGAGCATATCCAAGGATGATGTCCCCATAATTTTCGGCACGTATATCCGACATCTGCTGAGATACGGAAGTCAGATACTGCACTCTGGTCTTGTCCGAGACCGTGAGATCCTAGAAAGAGTTCAGAGGGCCTCCATCAAAGCAGTTAGGGGTCTGTCCCATCTACCTTATCCCGTACGCCTCTCACTCCTCAACCTCTATCCCCTTGACTTAAGACTTGTAGGAGGTGATCTGTTTTTGGTGTCCCACCTTTTTGAATGATGTCAAAGCGATTGCTTCTTCTCCGTCTGTCCAGCCTCTTCTCCCCGTGGCCACAGCAGAAAGGTTTTCAAACCGAAGCCACGCACTTTACTAAGGATTACCGTTTTGAGCTATAGAGTTATTACTCTGTGGAATGCACTTCCGGAAGATATTGTTCTCTCGCAGAGCAAAACTATCTTCAAGAAAAAGCTAGATCTCTACCTGGGTCTCCCTCAATAATTTCTTGCCGAAAAAGCGAAATAGATGTCTTTCATTTCATATATGTTCGTGAATGTCGCACCCTCACTCCGCTGAAGGCACTGTCCACAGCAAGGCTCTGCATGACGTTTTTCAGGAATCCATGCTGGGCCCGACTTGACATGGAATGCTCTAGTAAGTGCTGGCAGATGTGGACACGGATGACCTTCTTAAGGGCTTTGCATACGATGCTAGTTAGACTTACCGGCCTGTTGTTATGCATAGCCGACTTGGGTCCACTCTTATGTATTGCCACGACGGCCGCGCTTTTCCAGTCCTGGGGTAGCTTACTCTGGTCAAAAGTGGACCTGTACAGTCTGCATACCGACGGAGCTATGATATCCGCCAACGGCTTGATGATAGCTGGATGAATGCCATCCGGGCCCGCTGACTTGTGGCTGTTTAATTCCTGAAGGTACCTATTCACGCTTTCCTCTGAGGGGTTTAGCTCGTTTAACTGGGGAGCAGGATGCACCAGAGCCAGGTCCACTCGTACCCCACTATCCATTCTAGGTGCACTACCAAAGTGTTCCTCGAGAGCATCTGCTTTGCCCTGGCCATCAGTGACAATACCACAGTCTCCAGTGGATAACGGACCTACGGCTTTCCTTGTTGAGCCTTTCGACTGCATATAGCTATAGAATGTTTTCGGCTGTTGTCCTACACACTGGGCCGATTTGAGCTCAAATTCTCGCTTGGAATTTCTCAGAAGGCTTACAGTCTCGTTTCTCAGCTTTGTATAGCGGTTCCAGGCTAGTTGACTGCCGAAAGCTTTGTACTGGTTCCAGCTGCGGCTTCTACGTCTGATGGCTTTGGCTACTGCAGCCTTCCACCACACGGGTTTCCCCCCCCCCACTCCTTCGTTTTAAGGGTGTGAACTTATCCTGTAGAGCAATCAGGGATCTCTTTATGGCCTGCCAGCTCTCCTCGACAGTAGCCCCTCTATCGTGTCCCAGGTCAAACCCATCGCCCTATTACGAAGTCCATCTATGTCCATACTACCAAAATGCCTGACCAGCTTTGAGGGTACCTTGGGTTGCCGCATGCTTAGGACGATCTTGACACAGGTGGTCACTCTTGCCCAGCGATGCGCAGTGATGCAGTCCATAAACGTCGTTGGGGAGTTTTGTTATTGCCGGATCCAGCATTTATGGAGAGCATCCAGTCCCATATCTGGTATTCTCCCTAATATGCTGGTGCAACGCATTAGCATGCAGGCATTCTACGTAGGTTTTCTCCTCCGATCTCGGCACGCACACCTCAGCCGCCCAGCCGATGTGCGGAAGATTTAAGTCACCCTCCATGGGGGTCTTTTGTGCGTCCTTAACTAGTTCAGTAAACGTCCGCAGTCAGCAAACATCCTCTTCGTGGTTGGCGCTTGGTGCCCTGTAGACACATATGACGTTAACCCTTCTGTCTGGAAGGATGATCGTAACAGCGCATAAATGTATATTGCGAGTGCAGATCTTGATCTGAGTCTCAAGGTGGTTTGTACCTGACCCAATGAGGATGGCTACTCCTCCGCCAAGGCGACCATGTTCTCTATCCTGCCTATAAACTGCTGTGGGAAGTCATCCCACCCACCACATCGTTCTCTATTGACCCGGCTAGTTGTCGGTGCCCCGTCAGCAGTCCTTCAGGATTTGATCCAATTTTCTCCTAAACAGTGTCTCGGTTTCCTCTTCCACCACTTCAGTCGGTGGAGCTTTCCAGAGATTGGTCACCCTCCTTGACAATCGGTAGGTGGCCATTACGGCGGTGGAATGCACCTTATGAAGCGTCAGGGTGTGTCCTCTGGTGCGGTTGTTATCCATGAGCGGGAATTCCGACTGTAGTTCCAGGCCAAACTCACCACGGATTATTCGCTGACATAGATGAGGTCACCTCAAAGATGTCGATAGACAATGAGACACAACTCGGTGACTTCTAGGCGGTCCTCATAGCTGAACCCACGCAGTCCTGACACGATGCCCGTGGCAGCACTTCAAAACCGTTCCAGCTTGACTACTTCCGCGGCCTTGCAGAGGTAGTCAGCCAAACGGCGTTATTCCTAGTGAGAAAGTGCATGCGAGATACACCAATCGGAAGGTGTCCAGGGGTAGAGGCCCAAATGAACGGCGAATGAGACCAGGTATCTTCCACGCTGAGGCATGCTCTCTCTAGGTGTGTGCTCTTGCTTTCAGATTGTTCGTGACAACAACTGTGAGGCCCTTCTCCTCCTGTCTGTGATGGGGTACGACACTCCCAAGGCAGTAGCCGAAAGCATCTTCAGGGCCATCAATCCTCATGCTCGCGCATTTGTCCACGTTTATTGGTGGACCCCAGTTGGTCGACCAATTACTAGAGCATGAAGATCCTTCTGTAGTATCTGACTATCCTCTGCCGATCGGACGGTGCTCCAGATCATTAGGTCGTTGGCGTAGATAAGGCATTGGGATCGAATGGTCTGTGTTAGGTTGTTCACAAACACTAGAAACAACAGGGGTTCTAGCACGGAGCCTCACGGCAAGACATTGCGAACTGGATACCACGCGGACTGGGACTGTGCAACCCTCGCGGAAAAGGTTCTCTCGACCAAGAAGTCCTCAACCCAGTGAGGAGTGGGCCCTGAGATGCCGGTGGCCCGGAGTGTCAGTAACAGACCATTGTGTACTTCATCAAGAGCCTCACTGTAATGCTCAGCAAGAAGAAGACGAATCGGCCAAAATCGAAATTTATTCAGGAAAAGTGGCGAACTACAAATCAGAATACAGTAAGAGAAGAAATGTACATTACGATTCAGCCTCCGGCAAGGACACTGTCTTTAGTTATCCTCGGAGTCCACCAGGTCGCTGCCTTGCGCTGGAACAGAGAAAGGAGCATGAATTAGTACGCTCACTCCTACGTTAAGTGACCGTATTCAAATTTCGTAACACTGGACTCTCTCTCAATCGGCGCCGTCTCCGGAGCCACAGCTCTCCCCTCTTCTGGAGGAACCTTCAGTTCTAACCGTACTGGCTGCACTATATTGCTTCCTGGTTTAATTGTAATCTCACTGGGTTTGAGCTTATTAAAGCCAACAACAAACGAGGGCTGACCAGAGTGCGACTCATTACGAATTATACAGGTGCAGCTTGACAGTATCTTTGCAACTACAAAAGGCCCTTCCCAGTGTCTTGACAGCCTTGCTGGCACACCAACTGTCGGGACAGTGTTATGGAGCCACGCCGGATCATTTGGTTGTCATAATAACCCTTCTGACGCCTACGGGCTGATTTTGGGCGCATACGTGCCAGCTCCTCCCCGAGCCTAATAGAACCCCGTAGCCCGCCCACATTCTTCGTTACCTAGGTGGGGAGGTTATTGGTGATAAGTGGGCGAACATCCGTTGTTAGCCAGATCTCTCGACCGGTCCATAACAGACTTGGTGTTTGACTAGTCAGCGCGTGGATCGCATTACGGTAAGCCAATAAGGAGTTACGCAGCTTGTCCCTTTCGCCATTCTCTTCGACGAAAGCTTTTAATAAAGTAATAAGCCTCCTATTGGTACGTTCTGCCAGTCCGTTGCCTTGCGGTTGATATGATTTGGTGCGGGTTTTATCGATTTTGAGTGACCTGCTCAGCTCAGCAACAAGGGCGCTCTCGAAGTTCTACCCCTCGTCGAAATGCAGCTGGGAGGGTGCACCCCAGCTACAAACCTAAAGATAGAGAATTGCGTCAGCCACTGTGTGCGAGTCAATCGTGCCGAGGGAAACAGCTTCACATCACTTAGTAAAGTATTCGACCGGTACTAGGATGTGTTTGTTGCCTGCACGTGTCATTGGTAATGGTCCCACGATGTCCATTTCCACCAGCTCGTTAGGGAGACTGACGATCACTGGCTGAAGGGGGCACGATGTTTGGTTGAGGGATCTTTGAGGCCGCCGCATTCCTGGCACGTCCCGCAAAAGTCAAGAATATCTCTTCGCTGATATGGACGCCAGAACAGCCATCTAGTAGCATGTTCCAACTTAATGACCCCCACATGACCTAACTCAGCGTGTAACATTGTCAAGACTGTCAGTACCATCGTCCGAGGAACAAAGGTTTTGACCGGATAGTTTGGTCCATACTGGAAAACCAAAATGCCGCCAGCCATCCTCAGGACGTCCCAGAGGCTCCATAAATGCATCATCCACAGACAGGTGCCTGCTATTTCTTGGTGTGTTGGTTTGTACCTCCAGCCTCAGCTCTTTTGTATATGAAAGCGGTGTCTGTATCGTTCATTTTATCTCGATTCATTCCCCCCTGGTGTCCTCACAGGGACCGATCTCCGCCACAGCTGATGATGCAGGACAGACACTATTCATGGACTCTCACTGGTCGCCTAGACATGGCATCCGCATTCTCATGGCGTTTGCCTGGTCGATGCGCCGAAACGAAATCGAACTTCTGTAATTGCTCCTGTCATGGAGCAATCTGTCCCTGTGGATCCTTGAAATTCTGCAACCACGACAGAGATTGATGGTCGGCGCGGACTCGGAATGAGTGGCCGATTAACTAGTGTCGGTATTTCTTAAGAAAAGTCACTACAGCCAGCGCTTCCTTCCGCGTGGTATAGTAGTCCTTTTCTCTATTCGTAGAAATCTGTGCCCACTTGAGACAACACCGCACCAATAGATTTGTCACCTGAGTCAGTATCTAGGATAACTTCGCTCGCCCTTGTGGACGAGTGTGGCAACCTTAGCACCGGCGGTGAACACAGCGCGGAAGGTAAATATCTAGAAGCTTTATCACACTGGTCACCCCAGGTGAAATTACTATTTTTCTGCAGGAGAGCGTTTAACGGTGACGCGTGCGCAGCGAATTGTGTTATATATCGGTGATAATAGGAGGCAAGACCCTAGAAGCTTCGTACTTCGGGAACGCAACGGGGCGTTGGCCGATTCGGGACCTGATCCATTTCGTTAGGAAACCATGTGACCCAAGAAACTGACTTCCCTTCGGAAAAACCAAGACTTGGATGGGTACACTTCTTTCCTTGCTTCCTTGATCCATTCTACCACCAACTATGAATTCGTGAGGTGTACTTCTACCGTCTTCCCATAGATCAGAAAGTCATCGATGTAGACAAGGCACCTGAACGGAATTATTCCTTCTAGCACTTGGTTTATTAACCTCTAAAATGTGTCGGGAGAATTATTTAACCCAAACGGCATGGTCTGGAACTCGTACAAACCCTGTGGAGTAGCTAGAGCCGCATTTTTTCTATCCCCGGGCTCAATTATTACCTGCCAATGTCCTGATGCTAGATTGAGTGTGGTTAAATACCGCGAATCTTCCAGGGCATCAAACAATCTTCCTTCACGGGCAGGAGGTACGAGATCTTCTTAGTGACTGCGTTTAAAAGGAGGTAATCGATGCACAGCCTTGGCTTGCCGTCTTTCTTTTTTACCAGTACTAATGGCTGTAACGGTTATTCCGATTGTGAGTAAAGCTTAGCCAATTCAAAGCGAACCCCCAAACCAGAACAAGATTGATTCGTAGTTTCTACGGTACTGGATTAACAAATTATACGCAAATCCGAATGTGTACAAACCTCAACTGTACGGCCACAACGTCTAGCAACGAGGACCAGGGTTCAACAAAGGTCAATGTCAGGTACCACCGTCGCGGCAGTCCCAGTTCGAATCGAAACTATGCCACTCCACGTGAGCGAAATATAAACAAATGTTAGAGTGTAGTGATTGATGCATGCTGTACTAGTTCGAGGATCGATGAGATAAAGAATGTAGTCTCAACAATACAGGTACGTGACAACGGCTAGGGAGGATTTCCGCACACGTACGTTACACTGGCGTCGCACATGCGGAGTGGGACGATTGTATAACATTATCTTTCAGTGTATCCTCCGCCATTTGATATGCTTCTGCCTGGTAGTGTGCTGGTATTCTTCTGGGGTCCAACTTGATTGGTTCAGCATCCCCTGTGTCGATACGATGCTTATTCACATTGGTCCTCCCTAACTTTTCCCTACCTCACATGAACAAGTCGGTAAATTTGATAAAGATTTTATAAAGTCTATCATTCTTCTCCGTGGATTCACTATTTTCCGCCGGTTCCTGGAACCGCCGCCTGAGATTGCTCTCAGGAACCCCCAAAGAATGGACATCTAACTTTCTACGACCGCACTCTCCACACTCCTTCGTTTGGTAACCAAAACAGAGTCTCTTTCTTGGGATACTAATGATGCATTTGAAGTTCTGCAGGATGTCCTCCCGTACAATCGCGTCATAGCAGATGCCTCGGAAAACGACAAAAGGCTTCAACCTGGCTAGCCCTCCAAATTCTACCAATAAAGTCACAACTCCCACGGTGTTTAGTTTCCCACTGTTTACACAAGTCAGTGAAAACTCGTAAGGTTCCAGATTCACTACACCCCGGTGGGGAATCGCAGCCACGATGATAAGGCTGCGGGTGGCTCCGTTATCAACTAAAGCACAGCCTGACATCGTTGACTCGAATCACGGTTAAAAAGGTATCGAAACAACTGGTGAGCATGGATACTACTGGTATGACGGACCCACCTGGTAATGACGGTGACTCCGTCGAGTCCGGTGCTTGAATGTCTTCGACTACTGTTGCAGTGTTTTGTACCGCCGGCCGGTAAACCACCTTACAATACTGGCCACGTGTACCGAATCCCCTTTAGTTGAAGGTAGACCACAAGTAAGCGCCTCGTCTTATCCGGCTTCTGTTGGTTCGCGGTCCCGAAAACCATAATATCCTTGACTCGTGGGCCGTTGCCGCTGGACTACGAAGCACTCCTGATCCGTGGTCGACCTGGATAGTGCTTTCTCTATTCTTTCTTCTTCTTTCGCTGCTACGGCCTCAGATAATTCTGTAATATTTCCTCTCAGCAGGGTTTCTTTCAACAACTTACTGGCCAAGCTTTCAACAAACCAATCCAAAACGTGCCGCTCTTTTTCAGCCTTATCCTCCTCGGGGTATCTTTGCATCGCTAACTAATCTAGCCCACGAGCAAAAGACCGTATATCTTCCCTTGGGAGCTGTCGCCTCTGATGTAGCTGGACTTGATACTCCACCGGGTGAACCGGAACCGCCGGCAACTCCCGAATAAGTTTGAAAATGAGATCACAATCACCAAGCTTGACTTGTCGACGACATCATACGCCCCTCCAACTAAAAGGCTCACATTAACATCCTTTTGTTGACCGCTATTGAACCACTTAGTATACCGTCGTACCTGGCTCTCCCATCAGTTACAATTGCCACCAATGCTAAATTTCTCGGGAGCACTTGGAGTAGGTATCTGTTGCTTTCTCTAAATTCTGCACTGCGCTGGGTCTGGCGTGACCTCTTCCACAGACATATCCGATGACCTGCACCTCTGTGACGGACAATCTTTTGACTCCTCCACACTAGAGGACTTTATTGGCTTCTTCAACATTGTCGGTTCCGCGTCGCGGCATCAGTTGTAAAGCTCAGGAAAAAGAAGACGATACGACCAAAATGGAAATTTATCCAGGAAAAGAAGCACAATGCAAATGCGAATACAGTAGGAGAAATGTAAATTACGAATCAGTCTCCGGCAATGGCACTGTCTTTAGTTATCTTCGAAGTCCGCCAGGTCGATGCCTTCCGCTGGAACAGAGAAAGGAGCATGAATTAGTACGCTCACTCCTACGTTAAGTGACCGTATTCAAATTTCGTAGCATCGCTGAAGACCACAAAGATGACGTCTGTGGTACGTCCCTCGGCCTTGGCTTTCGAACAACGTTCGCGAGCAGTCAACAGGTTTGACGCACATGGTCTGTTTCTCCGAAAACCGTGCTGTGGTGCGCGTAGCATTTGCTAGATGTCCAGATGTTCACGTGTGTGAGCAGCCACCGGCCTTTTCATGACCTTTACCGCCACGGAAGAGGGGCTAACCGGGCTGCATTTGGCCGAGGGGGATTTTATCCCGCCCCTGAGCAGCGAAAAATCCACTGCTTCTTTCTACTCCCGAGGTAGACTGCCAGAGACCAAAGATAAGTTGGACAACCGAGCCAGCGGAGTAGTTAGTTGGTCCGCCAACTCCTTTAACGTCAACGGATCCACGTCATTCGGTCCCGGTGACCTGTGGGCTTTGATGATTATGAGCATGTTGTTCACTCCCGGCTCCCTGAAATCCTGCATAATAAACAGCGGCGAGCCATTCACCTTCGGGATTGGTGCACCTTACTCTACAGAATACGCTGGCAGATAATGCTTGGCTAATGCCTCAGCCTTTCCATCATCTGCTGCAACCATTTCATCGTTGTCCACCGGCGCCGGGACACCTACTTTCGCTCTGGTACGGCGCTTTAAGTATGCAAACAAGCTCTTTGGTGCTCACACTGCATCAACCGCAAGGGCCTTCTCGAAAGCCATCCGCTTCATCCGTTTTTGTTCGGAACACTGGTTACAAATCCTGCTATAGGAGTTGAACCCTCACCTGTGGATCGGAACAGCTGCCAGGCCCGATGTTGTAGTTTGAATAGGCCTCTGAGCTCCAGATCAGACCACAGCGGGAACTTCACCCGGGGTCTACGTCGGTTGAGGGGGGAGTGGATATTCATAAGGTAAAGGATACCGTCACGAACAAACCCCCAAGTTTCCTTCGCATCGCCGTCGGCATCTAAACCCACGAGAAGCCAGATGACGTCTAAAGCTGCTGTCCGGGCATCTTCAAATGATGTGCGCCAAACTTCACGTCCAATGTGTGGTCTAGGGGATGGGCAAGAACTACTGTGCCAGTGAATTTCTAGCGTCAAGTGGTCACTTCTTCCAAGTGGAGGGAGATGTTCAACCTTATCGACGTCCGAACTCCTGGGAGAAATCACCATGTCTAGGATGTAACCTTAATTAGAGTGCCTCTGGGTTGATTCCTGAACATGTTGGTGTAATGCAAGTTCTTGGACCGTTGTCAGCTGTTCTCGAGAGAAAGGATCTGTCCCGGCAGCTGTCCTGCCGTGATGTCCTATCAGTGTGAAGGGCACTGAAGTCGTCCAGGATGAGGTAGTAGCAGTCGCAAGCCCGTCTGCTCAATAAATTCACCATATGCGGAGGGGTGGCTGCTGGTGTCCGGTAGATGACTCCAACTGTTCTAAATCCAACGGTGGTAAGTTTGACGCTGAGCCAGATAGCTTCACCGAATCCTTGTGGATCAGCCAACGCCTCTGACTGCGCTGTTGGAATGTCTGGTCGGACGAACAATGCTACGCCTCCACTTGCTCCGATAGAGCTACCATCGACTCGGAATAGGGTGAAGCCAGGGAGGGACATCTCAGAGTCTAGGACATTGTCGCTCAGCCACATCCCCGTCAAAGCTATAATAGTGGGTGAGCTGGACTGAAGCAAACGTTCGAGGTCGTCTTTCTTTCTCAGCAGACTGCGGACGTTAGACGACAGAATAACGGTGCTGTCTCGGGCTGCCACCGCGTCCATTTGTTCACCGCCTCCCAGCTTTGGGGGGCTGAAAGGGACATCAGCATCAGCGGCCTCCACCGAAAGTGAGAGAGCCTTTTCTGCATCCAAAAATCCCGAAAAGTCAAGTCTGATTTTCCTCGTTTCTATACATTCACGCCACTTGATGAACGCATTTCTATATTTCTCACGATTCTCAGGGTCCAGACCTCGGTGCAACCGCAGTTGTTCGCCCTGTAGCCGGTAGAATCTTCTAAACGCAGAGGTCGCGGCTTCCTCAGGGTCTAGCAATACTTTTAGTGGACGAGGGCGTTTAGCTCCACTGACTTTGCCATTTCAGAAGGCTGATTTGACCCTCACCTTCCCACAGCCTCCTTCTCTTCGAGGATAAAGAGTTTTGTTAGTATGCTCCTTTGCCTCAGGCAAGTTCACTGTTAGGAAACACTGCCTCCTTGATGGTGGCGCTCTTCGTGGACTATCCGCTGTTGTTATCCAGTCCCGTCTACTTTCATCCACTTTTGTGCTCCGCTGACTGGGTATTGTGCCTGTGGCGCCGTCCTGTGCTTGAGGGGTCACATCAGTATCAACTGGGTCGGCGTTGTGGTGGGTAGGCTTAGGTAGCTTCTGGCTTTGGCCGACCTTTGATCTGGTTGGCTCAGTGACAGATGTTGATGCCACCTCCGCATATAAAGCACAGTCAGGAATAGATACCTTGGTTGAATTCCCCATTTCCAACCGCGATGATGACGGCAGGAGTGATGACATTGGCCAAGAAAAAGACAATGATGGTGCCGCTAATTCTGCTGGTACTGATGGTGATGAACCGATTGATGGTGATGCTGCTGATGATGACGAAAATGAAGACGCCGCCGTATCTGTGACAGGAGGCTCCGCCTTGGCTGGCCGCTTTGCTGGCCACACAGATGGTGACAGCTCGGTGTATTTGACGCGCAGCACCCTGAGCAACTTCCCTCTGCCTCTGTCCAGGGCCTCATAAAGATCCCCATTTACTTCGGAACATTCAAGATGGGCCCCGTCATCACAACCAACACGCGGAATAGATCAGTCGAGTGAGAGAATAACTTTCGAACAAACTAGTTACGTGGATGCAACATTTTTGACTGCTTTTGGAGGCATTATGGTCAAGATGTAGTCCACAGAATGAGACAACCACAGGAAATAAAATTCCAGGTATCACGCCGGAAGATATACTGGAGTCACTGTGCATCGCGAGCGTTCAATAAGTCATCACGTAGCGAATGGAAACGTTCAACAACTGAAAAAGTCACTTCAGTCCGTCTATTACCAATCCTAATACTTGCTGTCAGAAATAATCTAATTCTACTTACGATCTAGGGGCCCCCATGGATGCTCGGAGTGACCCCAGTTCTATTATCCCTTCTGGCAGTTTATTCCAGTAGTTTACCACTCCATTGCTAATGAAAACAGATCTAGCTATCAACTCAGACCGAGCTTGCACCAGCCTCTTAATAATAATAATAATGATAATAATAATAATAGTAATAATGATTTATTTTGGAGACACTCGAAGCATGCCAGGCACCTGATCAGGCGTTTACAAGCGATGAAGTGAGAAGACAAAATTCCTGAAAATGCAGAAGTTTTGCATAAAAAAGTAGGATTAAAAAGGCTCAGAATAGGGAATGGTGTGGGCTAAAAGTAAGGTAAGCGTATGCACACCGAAGAAAATGTAGCCAGTTTAAACAAACTCAAGGGCGGATTCAAATGGATTCCCGGCAAGTTCGAAAGTCAAGGTCAAATAGAGGGTCCGATTGGAGCGGCTGAGGACATCTGAAGCAGACAGACATGCAAGAAAAAGTCTAGAAATCGACATAAAATGCCGCGGTAGCGGGACGATGGAGAAAAACGTCAGGTGCACTGCGAAGGATTAGATAGCTGTGAAGTGTTGGTACTCTGCAATAGACGGTCGGCGGACAGGCCGCAAAATTCATTGTCAAACAGGCAGCTAGCAAATTGAAGCGTGAAGCATGGATCAGATGACAAAAATGGTTCAGGAGGACTGAATACAGTAGATGTGAAGCACAGATGTGGAAAGAATGGGAGTATATCATGACGGTCAGCGGGACGATAGCAAGAGAAGTGGCCGGTGAGGAACTGCAGGTTGCGGAGCGAATGCTTCTATACATATATGTGCATGTATGTCTATATATATAAGAGGCGCAGAAGAAATATGAATGGAGTCCTAGAAAGGAATTATCAGTTATTTAAGGGGGGTGGTGCAGGTGAGGTTAGATCGAATGGTTGTAGAATTAACTTCGTAATATCGCGGCGAACTATCATCACGACTGGTGAACATGGTGGCTTAACAGAGAGAGAGAGAAAAGAATGCCGAACGACGACTGTGAAGAGCAGTTATCAAAATGGGGAAGGTAAAGGGAAGTATCGAAGAGAATAGGTAAGGATGGATCTAGTAATCTAATTGATGTAGGTGAGAGGTGGTGACGGCCGAGAATGGCAGAATCATTGGTAAATGGATTTACGTTATTCAGCGGGAAGGTGGTGGCGATGGAGATGGTTGAACAGAGCAGAGAGAATGTGCATACAAAGTGGAGAAAGGTACCTGGGAGGTGAAACTGCCTGTGGTGCAAAGATGCAGCGGCTTTGAAGGAGAACAGTGTAGGACAGAGATGAGCAAAAAGGGTACCAGAGGGATCGGATAAAGGCAGATCAAAGGAAGTGAAACAGTGAGTGAGAGCCATGACGAAAGAACCATTTTACATTGGGTGACAAGTCAAAAGGCAGAACAGTCTAAAAGGCGCACGGAAAATGCTTGTGACAGTCGATATACGAAACAGGAGATGGAAGCATGGGCCGAAAAGACAGGTGAGACGTAACTAACAGGATCGTCTTACTACAGGTGAAACATGAAAAAGGCTGAGAAGAAAGAAGCATCGAGACATGCAAACCGGCGAACGAACGTAACGCACGAACAATGAATGCGCGTCGGAGTTGGGGACATGAAATTTGGGAACTGCTTGCCTGTAGGAAATTGTACAAGTAGAAGCAGCTAGATGTTGCTAATCGGAGCACCGCCAAATGGGGAGGTTGAAAGAGTAATCGCGGAGTCAGGCATGGATAAAGTAGTGGTGATGATTGGACAATGAAAGTGTCTGTAAGAGATGCAGAGTTAAGAGCGGCCAGTTCTAATAAGGGAATTGGTCATGGGTACAGGTGGGACTGGTGCATAATGGTATTAGGCATGGGGAGGGAGAAGGTGAGAGGGTTCGACAGAACGGTAGGCAGTGACCTCTTGTTCTGGAGTTTGTTGCCATGTGGAAAAGACTGTCCGGCCTAGGCCCAGAAAAGCTTTTTATTATCTCACATGTCTCTATGAGATTCGCTCGTAGTCTCCCTCTTTCCATAGAGAAAATCCGAGGTCCTGGAGTCCCCGCTTATACTCTTTGCCTCTCTCACCTTTGGTCGTGCTCGTCGCAAGATGTTGTTCGTTCTCCAAATGGGTGGCATTCACTTTGTGGAAGGGTTGCAATGTTTGAACACGGTTTTCTAACAGAGGTCTAACTATGGACATGTACGCAGGCGTGAGAACCATTGGCTGTCTGCATGAAAACGCTGATCTCAATCCGAAGAAGTCACTGCATGCCTTTTGCAGCAGCTGCTACACACTGATCCGACCACTTCAGAACAGGAGGCAACAAAATTCCGAAGTCTTTCACCCCGTTTACCGCCCCTATAGTAAGTAGGCCTTGGTCATGTGCAACAGTTGGGCTTGTCGCTGGCAGTGACAACAGGTGGCTCTTCCAAGCATTGAAGGCTAAGTCCTACTTCTGTGTCCAGTTAAGAACGGAACGCATGTCTCTGCTCCGCTCCTTTCGCCTTTGAGCTCCCACCAACTTCGCACCATCTGCGGAGAAGAAGCTGGTGGCGTTTTTTAATTGAGGGTTATTTTCGCCTACTCTAAAATAGAACATTCTACCTATAAGGGAGTCGCTTAACCATCCTTGAATCTACCTGCTTGTACCGAATGACCCCAACTCGATTAGTAGAAGCCGATGGTCTACCGAGTCAAACTCTTTGCTAATGTCATGGTAACATTCCCGCGTGTTTGCCTTCATCCACTCTGGGTGTTCTCGTCTAGGAAGCTCAAGTGATTGGTCAAGCACGACCCGTTTTTAGAAATCCAATCTGAACTGGGCAAAGCATAGAATTCCCTAGTGGTTGCCCACAGATGTGTCCGGGTGATTTTGCCTAACACTTGGCATGAAATTTAGGCAGGCTAACAGGTCTGCAGTTTCCCATTTCAGAGCGGGGCCTCTCTTTGCGAGTAGCTATCACTGCTGAGTTTTCCAGCCCAGTGGCAGCCTTCCATGGTCCAAGGTGGCCCTAAAAAAATCATATACTGGGAGGGATAGGATACCGGCCAACGGTTTAGTGATGGCAGGTTGGATATCATCTGGACCGGCAGACTTATGGATATCTAGCCCTTGCAAGTATTTGCGTACGATTTCCTCCGTAAGATTCAACTCTGTTATGCCTGTCGGAAGAGCTGCCCCATCGAAACTCATCTGCTCACCGTGATCCGTTCTGTGCACACCACTGAAATACCCACACGGAACATCTGCTTTGCCCTGGTTGTCTGCTGCCATCCCATAGTCATGGGTCGTCAGTGGTCCCCCTGCATCTCCCAAAGAAACCTTAGACTGCAAGCAGCTATAGTACTTTGGATGCACTTTGACATACTGGGCCAACTTCATTTCATGCATGCATTCAGCAGATCGCAGAAGGTTCACTTTCTCTCTTCTATGCTTGGCTTATCGGATCTAAGCCTGGCTACCCCCGGAAGCCTTGAAGAGAGCCCATCTACGGTCTCTCCGCTTGACTGACCTGCCCATTGCAGCCGTCCATCACACCGGCTAGCCCTCACCCCTCCTAAGCTTCAAATGAGCATACTCCTTTATTCTACTTCCAGCGTTCTTTCAAATTAGCATCGTCCTCCATGTCCCATTTTAGGTCGACCGGTCTATTTTGAAGAACAAAAATGTCGTATTTGCGGGACTGATTATCCTGGAGGCTATTTTGGGTCGCCGCATGCAAAGGGTGTAGTTAGCTGTCACAAGCTCTTTCTTGCCCGCCTGAGAGTGAAACTGGAATTCTGCTACATTCTTCTGTTGGTTCGTTATCACTTGATCCAAGAAGGAAAGCGGACGACCAGTCCTGTACCTGGTATTTTCCCTCATGTGATGGACCAGAGCATGCTAATGCAACCATTGTAGATATGCCTTCCCTTGGGTTCTCGGAGTGTGTGCCTCAACTACCTAGTCTATGTGAGGTAGGTTGAAGTCTGCTTCTATTAAGGTCCTGTTAGTCTCCTTAACTAGCATTGTCAGTACGTGGAAAAGTTGAAAATCCTCACCTCGGTCTGTACCCGGGTCCCCATACACACAAACCACGTTAACCTTTCTGCTCGGGAGTGTGAGCCTAACTGTTCACAGTTGTATAGTTCGAGCACAAACCATGGTCCGCGACTCCAAATGGTTTGTGCCTGCCCTAATGAGGACGGTCACTCCTTCCCCTACATTGTCATGCTCACTGACCCGCCTATAGACAGAAAACCCATTTTGTGTTACTGCCGGTACGCGGTCGTCTTTAGAGGGCCATGTTTCCGTAACGCCAACGATGGACGCGCTTTACTCCTCTGCAACTCTGGAGAGTTCCACCCACTTGTTTCTAATGCTACATGCTTTAGTGTATGGCACCTCTGCATTCAATTCGATGCCTACGGGTTTTTTATTAGTTAGTATTGGCTGGGCCTCGGGCTGAACGCCCGAGTTGGTGGCAAGTTTTTGCAGTGTTGTCCACCACCGGGATACTTGGAGTCCGCTGGCCATCCAGGACCACCGAACACTCCCAATCCATTTCTATGGGTGTTATCTTGACGCCCAAGTTAACGACGGTCGTGTCTTTCCCCACTGGACAGCACTGCCAATTTTTATATTTTAGTAATTCCTCAATTACCACAGCTCCTGACGGCTTATATGGCCTACTTGCAGCTGTCGGTGAGTTAACCCGACCGCTGCATAAGGCATTCTGCTGTCCCCTGGGTCCTTTCTTTAGCACCCCCAAGGGTTAAGCCACGTTCCTACTAATGGGCGAACCGCCCAGTATTACTCTATACTCATCAGGTGTAACCTGATATCTGCCGTTAGTGATGTGAGCCATCCGTGCCGTCTTGACCAGCAACATACCCCTGCAGTGTTTCACTGAAAATTCGACCAGTATTAGTCGTGCGGCATTCTTCCCCGTTTTTGTTGGCGGAGATTCCCACGTCCCCGCTCTGTGAACTCTTATAAGAGACACAGGACCTAGTACACCTGCAAGTCGTAGCCTGTCATACACCAGACTCTAACCTTCATCCCTTCTTGCCTTCGATTCCCGGATGAATGGTTCCTCCTGACTCAGTATCAGTTGTCTACGGCCTGATGTCCATCCCAGAGACTGGATAAGCCCCTGTAGGGCCCTCGGCTGGATTTCCAAATCATGAAATCCAGAACCATCTGCCTTCTCGATGTCGTCCGCTGCCTTCTTCGTACTGTTCTTTGTCTTACCTTGTTTATTCTTGAGTTTCTGCTTCACCCACGCATTTGGCAGTAGTTTGCTGCACGGGAGTTGACGGAGCTTGTATGAGGCAATGGCCTGCCCGACCTTTTGGTACCTCGACGACCGTTCTCTCGGGCTTTCCTGGGGCTTCCGCATATGACAAACCTCGCAGCGGCGACTTGCGCTGAGCGCCTCTGCAATCTCCAGGACGAGGCAAGACCTTATCCCGTTTATATTACCTTGGATGAGACAGCCTTGCAGCCTCCTGGCAGAGACCACACACCCACTCGACCCAGCAGTTCTTACAGTTAAGCGGATACACCTCCCCACTCATCCTAGAATAGCCATCATGGGCCCATCTACCGCATACGTTGAGCTCAATATCTTCATCCCTGCACTTCCCATATCCGGCGGCCAGACAGAAATACACCTCAGGCGTCACGGTATGCGTACAGTAACAGCTAGACACAGACGAAAGAAAAAAAATACTCGTTACGAAAATGCTCAAGGTTTATAAACTCAATATTATACGTTGGCACGTAAAACACAGAAGACTCTGATAATTGTGGGGGAGACCAAAACAGAAGGGTTCTCCGGACAAGAGGGTATCTCGGGGTTACCCTGGTACATACAGCTCAGTTCAGTTCAGTTTGCACAGGAAGAAAAAAGGCGAGACCAATCGTGCATCCAGATCGTTGTGTTGTCGGCGGGTCTCCTCGGCTCCCAAGACTGAGTGCTGAAGGTTTTGTGCGAAGGGCAGAATTGGCTAGACAGTATCACCTTCATGCGGCAAGGCTGCGCGCAGTGCACGGTTCAGAAATCTCGATGGGTTTTTAAAGGCGGAATCGTTTGCGCTATCCAGGTTGGGCAGGAGGCCGCAAAGCTGCACACTCTTCCACTGTCCAGTGACCGATCTTCCAGATCATTGGCAACACAAGTTGCAAGATGTAATCAAGACTGGCATCCTGGATCCTCTCGAGTTGTCCAGTGGTCCGCCTTCCAGCCAACTGGTAACACCATATGCGAGATACTGTCAAGATTTGTATTTTAAATCCTCTTCTTCATCGCCCTGTTGTCCAGTAAGATATCTTCCAGCTCACCGGCTACGTTCAGACAACTAGACAATCACATGATCCGGGAACGTTTGGGCGTCAGCTTCGTACTCGTGTGCTATTTCAAGACTTCAAGACGCCGAGACCTTCACAGACAAGTTCATTGACAAAATACTCCCCTCATGACTACTCTTCTTGGTAAGAAGTACACAGTAGAGGGTGGTTGGCAGCAGATAAGGGTGTCATGAGGAACTGAAGAGAAAGGGGCGGGTCAGTAGTCCAACGGAATCGGTAGAGCAGGCTCTTGGTCATCCTCCTTCAAACTCTGTCTTTCACTCCTTGATAAACTCCTGAACTGGGCCTTTTTCCTCGTGAATATCACTCTTGGGAGCCCACCTCAGTCGTTGTCGACAGTAACTACAGGAGACTGACTTTTGGTTCGATAAAAGGTCCACTCCTTCTTGATTTACAATGCATGCTGTCTTGGGCAGCCTTTCCCTTGCAGCCCAACTAAGGCCAATCCGTGGCTTTGTGCCGTTGTTAGACTTTTTGGTGTTCTGAAAACTACTGTGAGGTCAACTCTCTTCTTCCTTCTAAAGGAAACACTCATAGTTTCTCCGACAGCTGTTGGCAGAGTAAATGCTTACATTCTGCGAACCATCGCGGGAACGGTCGTTGTAGCTGCCTGAGAGTGTTGAAGTCTCCCAACTTACATGGTCCTTATGTCCGGACACTGATTTCCCGATGAAATCGCGTGAAGGTCTTGTATTGTGGCAGCAAGGTACCCTGTTTCCTGGAGCTAGCTACCCTCATTGGCTGTTGCAGGACTCTATATGCTTTCTGCACCAATTCCTGACACCTCTAACATGGCCTAAAACCTGTGCCCATCATCACGCTTAGACCCCGGGCTTCCACTGTCTGAGTTAGTGCCACTCAATTGTCCGACTGGTCCATGTATAGGACTGGTCGTGGCTCTCTCTTTTTAATAAGACGTTGACCTTGGCTCAGATCGAGCGGAAGATCTCATTCCACTGGCCACTAGTGTATCCTGTCTGGACCACGCAGAACAACCGTACCATCTGGTGCTCGTGCCATCTTCACGACGTCTACCAAAGGGGGGCATGGACTTTCCAACTCCTCTGCAGGGTAGTTATTGTACGTCGTAGGCAGCCGGGGTCCTGGGGCTGGCCCACACGGAAAGCCAGTACGCAACCCCTCATTATCCGACAGGCGGCCCTCACTCTCACCCTTACAACTCTGTCCTTTGAGCTTCCAGAAACCTATTGTTGTATTTTCACCGTGACTAGGGACAACTCCGCCTCCATTTCGGGCGGTCTGCAAATAACTAGACCAAGGAAACATAACGCCTGTGCTAGAACTCATCCGGACTTACCTTTTCCCAGTCTATCCGGACGATCGGCTCCACCGCGTCAATCTCATCTATCTTTGGGAGGTTCTCCCTGAACTCACCACCCCAGCTCGTTTCCTGAAGGTCTAGCCAAAAATAGATTGCGCTATGATCACTGCTACATATGGGTTCTCCAACTTCTAGGTTTTGTTCATCTTTTGGGGTTATTGTCATTACCAAACCAAAGATTGGCCGTGACTGAAAGAACCAACACATTGTCCCTCGATTGACTTTTGGACAAGAGCTTTCTTTTGGACTGGATGGATCGGTCTCTCCCACAATGCTCCTTCTGGAGTGGTTTCTGAGGTCCAGTCTACTCTAGGCTGTTTAGAGCCACTCATAATCAGCAACTTCTGTCACACTTCGGCTCCCTTTTTGATGGATACGGGTAGACCGCCGCTCCTGTTTGCTTCCACTAATATACGCGTCAAAAATTTACTCTCTCAGCCCGCCCGTAACAAGTACCACTTCTACCCTTTGAATATTCAAAATGAAATGCCGACAGCCCGTTAACCGTTATAAGAACCGTTATAACACCCCCGATTCTACTGTCTTCACTGTACGATCGTCCGGAACGTTAGCTCTCAACAGCAACGAACAACGGATATTTTCCACTTCTTAGACACAGAACCAATGAAATTCAACAAGTCCGATCCGCCAGGAAGCGAAACTTCTATGATAAATAATGCAGCACGTAAATTTTGAGCGATAACAAGTCAGAACTTTGGAAATCGTAGTTGGCTGTTCACCTACCTCGGTTGTTGCAGAACCACAGGAGGCCAAATATCCGAACAGTTTGTAAATAGACAAAAAATTGGAGCAGTCAAACAAATATTGAAGATGAAGAAGGAATAGCTACTCCCGATGAACCAAATGAATTTATCGAACCCCTTCCCCCGCCAGCGGTCTGCTACAACGCCTCAGCGGCTTCAACACTCAATATCCACTATGTGCAGTGGGTATAAGCTTGGGAGCTTTACAGGTTTGCATTCGACTGGCCTTGGCCACACATCGGTAATTTCTATCACCTCTACTCCTATTGTCCCCGCCTTGAGCTGCTGTCAATCTCATCTATACTTGCAGCATTGGTATAGATCATCAGCACCATATTACCCTCTTCTTTTAGCACTTGTCAGAGGAAGGCTGCAAGTGCTTAGGTCCTGAACTTGGGCATCTGAATCTTTTTTCATATTATGATAAGATTTCTAGCCACGCCATCGGTTACTACCATTTCCATTTCCTGAGTTGCATCGCGTCTCACCACCCTTGGGGTCTCGGTGGGAGTCAGAACATTTAAACCTTTTCTGTCTGAGTTGTGAAATTGAGGTAGGCCGTTGGCTTGAAAAGCTTATACGTGGAAAATGACCGTTTGGTACTTGGTGACAAGAAGGAGCACAGTTTTGCGGTTTGTTCGCTTGTCAGGAAGCGTTAGGGTTTTCCTTCTTTTCTTGGTCGACCTTGCATTATTTTTTATGACTTGAATTTCACCTCCTACTTAACTGTGAACTTGGTGTAGGCTTTTGTCCTTTCTGTTTCCAGTGCAGTTCAGTTCGGTTCAGTTCAGTCTGCACGGGACAAGTAATGGCCTCCGTCAACTGGGCATCCAGAATTCCTCCCATGGTATGTACTCTAGTTATGCATTCACCACCGCACACCACATTTTGTCTTATTTTCGTTCAAAACAAGAAGAAAACATGAAACCTCATCGCACATTAACTGCAGGAGGCATCACGCACCGTGAGCTTATACTGAGACTGCACGGAGCAAACTAAGAAGTTAACTTCAATACCTCTCAGATGAACTACAGTGTCATCCTTCTTCCATTTGGTGAACATACTCGAAAACCCCTACCAGGAATAATCTCGCTTCAATTACGGTCTCCGGGCCTCTTGAAGGACTTGACGGTCTGCGGGCATATCATTCAACCAGGCAGGCTGTTCGACCTGTCCACAGCCCTGTTGCTAGAGAAGTGCGATCTGGTCGTCAACCTGGCTGGAACTTTCGTGAGTTTCTTTTAGTTTCCCCTTGTTCTGGAATCTATAGCCACTTGGAGCAGACCATCAGGCCTTAGGCCAGAAAAACTCTTCATTGCCTTAAACACTTCTATAAGATCCCCTCGACATCTGCCTTCCGACCAGAAAAGATTCAGATCACTGGGTCTCTGCTCGTACACCTTACTTCTTTGCCCTTCGAACATTTGCTTAGGGAGGCGCTGAGCTTTCTACAAACAGGCGGCGTCTTTCCTGTGGCGGAGGGGGTGGCTAAGCCTGCCAGCTACCTTCTAAGTGAGGTCATGCCATTGCCACCCAAATAGGTACACATATTTCCGGCTGCGGTCAATACTGTGCTGGTCGCTGTCCAAAGAGCCCACCACGAGCCTTTTGTACAGCAACTGTTTTCTGGCCCGACCTTTCAAAAACACTGTTCATGAGGTCACCGAGGTCCTTAACCCTTATTAACCGCTTCTATGATGAACAGCCCCTGGTCATTATTGAGTTGGGCCTCCCTTTGTTCTTGGTGATAAATGGCTTTTTCCAGCTCTGCACTGCAAGTCTCAATTATATGCTCAGTCCCGGACGGCTCCTATATCTCCGCTTAGGTCGCTCCTACCCCCAAATCAGACAACTTCCAGGACGTCAGCAAAAATGAAGCTATGCGACTGAGGGGCGGGTGCCAGGCCGTCAGTGAACAAGAAGAATGTTATCAGGCCTGGGACGGATCCTCAAGGTAAGCCACTGGCAACGTCCCACAAGCTAGAGCACCAGTCTTCAAAATCAGAGGAAGAGGGAAATCTTCCGTAAAAGTATAATTGCAACAGCTCTTAGGCGTGGCTTCAGAAAAGATAGTCGCACCATGTGTCAGTCAGAGAATCGTCTTGTATGCACTTGGAGGATGAACCGCGAATCACACCCCTCAATTCCGATGGGGGATGGTTCCGAATGTTTTGACTCATCGGGGAAGGCGGTGAGTCAGCAGAAAACTAACAGATTCCTGCTTCAAGACTGTCAGTATTTGCCCCGGGTATGATTAGGCCCGAGTAGTAAAATAATTGTCTGCTGTTCTGGTCTTTGGTCGCCTAGGACAAAGTGATGGACAAAAAAGAGGTCACCCTGTATCCTTCGACAGGCCTCTGGAAAGAGTCCAACTGCCTTTAAGCCGCCCCCATGGCCAGCCCCGCGTGGACCCGCATTCAGGTGCGAAGCAATCCTCTGAAGTCTACGGAGCTTGGCCGATTCAGCAGTTGTGCCCAGTTATGCGGCCGCAGCACCATTCTCCAAATGAGGGCTAACGCGCTGTGTACAACGGCCGAAAAGCACAGCAAGGGAAGTTTTTCGGGGGACAACAAACAGCTGCAGAGATGTCCCATACCGAGGCACTTACACTGTCTCTACAACCTCTTGTGTTTAAGTTGGCCGGTGATACCACTCGGAGGCCACGCTCGGAGGCCGTCGTTCTCAGAGTATCCGCAGAGGGTGCGAAGCCTGACCGTATTCGACTTGTACGCGTGTGCAGACTTCTGTAGGTTTGTCTCAAGAGTCCATCCTAAATGATGCTGTGGGAATCCTCCCTCAAGCTCAGTGCCTTCTTTTTCACACAGTATGACTCCATTTGCTGAGAAACCCGGGTACCCACAATGCACACCGGCTTGCACATCTCCACATATTTCAACTTCGTTCTTGTTGGCCTGACGCCTCTAGCATATGCTTGTTTCATTGGACCTTAGCTGCCGATCTGAGTCGTCTGGAAGCACATTTGTAGTTTATATATAAAGGGCACTTGTCACTCCCACAATTTAGTACCGAAGAAGTCGTAAATCAATCTCGTTCTGAACTTGGGATTCGTCTGATTTAGCTGCAGGCCGCTCGAACCACGATTCGTATGACTCTTGCCCACGCACTGAACCACTGCTTTATTATGTGAAGGTCCTCGTATAGGGATTCTGTGTCCGCATCTTGATAGAGCACGCGCCTTGGCTTTGCATCGTCAATATAATATAAGTACTGTGAGTTCAAAGTGATTAGGAGGTCATTGTTGTAGACCGGGAACGGAGGTGGACCGAGTACTTAACCTTGGGGGAATGCCTCTGGAGGTGGGGTTTCTCAGGGATAAGACCCTAGAATGTGTGACCTCAGATATCCGCCGCTTTTAGGAAGTCTTCCATCTGGCGTAGTATTGGGGCTGCTGCTCCCTATAGCTTGAGCTCCTGGAAGAGTCTACCCTGTGGGACTCCGAAATCGACGAAAACGATATTTATGAGATATCCTACAGCTTTTCCTTTCTTTCAGCCCTCTGAAGCCGACAACAGGTTGCGAGTGCATGAACGGGGTTTGGGAGGTCCGCGCTGTGCTGGACGGAATATGTGATGAACAAGAAGTTCTTCATCGCGATCGGCCATAAGCCTCCCCATTGCCTTGCAGATGGCGCTAGTGAGGCCCACCGGGCGATGGATGAGAACTGCAGCCTTGTCTTCACCCTCGAGGATGGGTACAACAATTATTGACTTCCAATTATCAGTGAGTTTTCTATCTGCTAATGAGGTGCTGAGCCACTCCGAGATTTGACATGTGAAAGCCTCGGTGGGCCTCCTTGGTTCTATTGGGTGGGTTCCATCTTTTTCTGGTGATCAGTGTGTTCCAAGGGTTTTAAAGTACCTAAAAATGCTGCAGCAAGGGAAAGACGTGAACATCAGGGGGAACGGACGAGCCAAGAAGGGCCACAGACAAAAGAACAGGCGGTGAATATGCCGGAGGCTTCCCATTGTAGACAAGAGGAGGCGCATGGATTACCAGATGGTAAGCGGCAGGATGTCTAGCAACTACCAAGATAGCTCAGGTGAGGGGCTGCCGATCGAACCTTCAACTGAGACGATCGGACCAACCGAAAGGAAATGGCTTCCAAGAGAAGCAAGCTTCCGGTCACGGGCAACTGGCCAGAGTGCGGCCAAGCGCTCAAGCAGCCACAAGAGCAGTGTTGTTGCTGCTCGGTGTGTATATGTTTCATGACTTGACTTGTTTGACCTTTGAAATACAGGTATCCTACCGTGAGTTGTCTTCCTCATTTCACTAGAAGCGTCACAACTTCGCCAATTTCTACGTCATAGAACGCGATCGGAGGCTAGAACACCGGTGAAAAGAGGTGACCCTGGTTCTGCACATGTAACCACCGATGGGTAGTGGCACTCGAAAACATCTGCCTTAGCTACGTCGGAGTCAGAAACTCTCCTGTTTATCATAAGTGCAGGTATACCGTGCGTTATGCTCGTTCGTCTTTCCAGATAGACCGGCAGCCTTTTTGGCAGACATATTTGAGTGCTAGTATCTCTTCAAACCTGCATTGTCTCGTCTTTTTTGGAAAAAAACTCTGAGTTCGTGGTCGTTTGTGCTCATCTTGGCCCGCTGCTGTTCTTCGATACGGTCTCAAAGTTCTGTTCCTTCGGCGTAGTAGACTTCGGGGCTCTTTGCAAACCATGGGGGATTTTTTTTGGGGGGGGGGCGAGCAAAGGACAGACTTTGGTGTGGCGGGGAAAACCCCCATGCCAGTTGACAGACTCCACCCCGGATAAGAAGCTAGGCCAGATTCAACTGTTAGGATCCTCCTACTCTGAAGTCATGCTCCGAGCGGCTTCCCTCATATCGTCAGAGGGGATGCACCGAACATTCGGTCCATGGTGAGATGTCTGTGAGATTTGGGCCCCTCGCCCCAGATGCTTTTTCAGAGCTGCTTGATTTCTGGTCCAAACCCGGGTAGTTAAAACTGGCCAAGGCAGGATATCGTTCGTTCAAAAGGCCAGTGGGCTCAAGCATGTGTCAGTGGATCGCGGTGTCACATATTGTCGCGAGTAGGTGTAGGAACAAATTATCCGCTGCCTTTGTGTGGCTTTTATCCACCGACCCAACGTGAGTAGCTTAGAAGCCTTCCAGGATTATTCGTCGCCCATGGCCGTGTGTGAGTTTTTATTCCGGGTTAAGGTACCGCTTAGTGACTTGAACGAATTTTGCAGTTAAACAAGATTGATTAGAATGTTCTGCGGTGCAAGTATAGCAAGTTGAAAACGTACATAGCACAAAATCCTCATCCGTGCGTCCAAAACCATTACAAAAAGAGAACCGTAGTTTGGCTATATTGAGCACTAAAAGCGACCTCCAAAAACAGAGTTCGAGGTCAAGTCGAAATCAGTCATAATCATGGGAAAATGATGCTACTTGAGCAGGTGTGTTCAAGATGTGCTAAGTGGCGTGTGTTTTTAAATGTGCGACATTAGATGGCGAATCTACTCCACTGAAGGATGGGTATAACGAAGGGTATTCGAAAGAATTGTCTACATGTAAGTGGGCTATGTGACGCGCTGCTTCCTACAGAATAGGCCCAGCTCCTCATACCCACAACCGGACAGCTTCACAATACACCAGAAAGCCCCATCACCTCCATGAAATTCCATAACGAGGTCGAAAATTAAATCTCTGAGCAACCTCTGCCTCTCGGCAAAGTTCCGTCCAAAGGAAAGAGACAGAAGCCCGAAAGGGATACTGAAGCATCCGCTACCTCATCCAGCCAGCTTTTGGAGGGAACTAATACCGCAGGCCTTCTAGCAGCTGAAATGATTCCAGTTCATTGCGCTTGTACAGAAACTCCCGAAAGCTGATAATGACTGCATCCATCTTTGGCTCATCTTCAGGTGTTGGGCGAATGTTTGCTAGAGCAGGGCCACGTTAACCGAAACCTCTACCGCACGACACACAAATCCTGGGGATACAGATTGATCTCAAGACTTTTACAGCGCCCCCACAGTTACCTGTGGGCTAGTTTGTGTTTCTGACGGTCCTCTGAATATGATGATAATGATAATGATAATGGTTTATTTCAGATAGCCCCGAGGCATGCTGTAACGCAAGATCAAAGGGTACAATTGGACGTAGAGTCCGAATTCCAAGAGGACGACTCAGGCATGTGCACTCGATATTGTACAGGATTAGGCATTTAATTTACTCTTCAAAGCTGCTCCCGGAAAATATGTACTCAAGGTCGGGTGGCCAACCCGGCCAAGTCAGGGTGGAGCTGGTCGGAGGTAGTAGACTCTTACTCAAATATTACAAAAAGAGGGACTGTGCAACGAGAGAATCAAACAGAATTGACGAAGGTTTTGTTCGTCTTGAGCGAAAAGAATTTTCCAAGGGGGACATGAACCAGCTATAGCGCTCCGCGGAGTGTGGCTTGGCTTTGGGTTGGAAATTAGACGATGAAAGGAATGAATTTGCGGACAAAGAACAAAAAAATACTTTCAAAGATCACCCTTGTGACGCTCGGAGACCAAATATCGGCTGAGTCAGTTAAATACCCAGTGGAGGATTCATTTGTAGAGAGAGATTGCCTAGATGATGGTGAGAGAAGTGGCCGGACTTAAACATGTAATTGGTGCACACATTGTTTACTTTCAGAAAGGTGGAATGTGATGCACCACAGTGGAAATATGAACTGGGCCACAAATCAATTTTGATGGGTAGCCATGATAGTCGCAGATACACGGTTTGCAAAGGTGAGTATTTAAATGACAAGTAAGTAGTTAAGTATGATTATCGTTATCTGAGGGCTGAACATGATGACCAGAGAGATGCAAAGATCAAAATTGTCTGAGAGGATTTACCAAGATAGAATACCGGATACGAAAGAGCACCAACAACTGGAGAATACAGTTGCGAAGTTGGGCGGTGAAGTAGTTGACAGGTAAAATACTGTCTGTTGATATTCTTTGTAAAAGGTGGATCATGTGATGGCGAAAAATCAAAACGCTGCGATACAGATGTCTCCGAGAAGTGAATATATGGGAAGGACATGCACCTTTACAAAGCTAGGATATTGCAATACTACAGCCGTGTGGGCGAACAGAAGGACTGATAGAGAGAGCAAACTGTCTAATTATCGTCGACTGTTGGGATGCTCTGGTGAAAAATATTCCTCAGTGAAATATACTGTTTGAACATTGTGGAACGGAAGTGTATGGTAACAATAAATGTAACCTTTTGCGAATGTATCGGTAACTGCGATATAAAGGGGCGAGTTACTTCTAGGGGATTGGTTAAGTTTGCGAATGGGACAAGCAGGTGGTTTGGCACGAATCCTGGGGGAAAAAGGATCATGAACGGTAAGCCAAGTATGGAAACAGCCTTTTAGCCTCGCAATAATTATGTGCCAGGGAAAGTATATTTTGCCGGGCTTAAGCAGCGTTAAGTTAGGATGGCGACGACGGAGAAGAGTACGATGAAAAGTAGGCGGTAACTGGGGAAGGTATTTCCATATTTGAAGCATTTCGGGTGTATAAATGTTCTTTTTGCCGGAACCGCTGCTGGTGGGTGGGGCTGGCCGTGGGCTGGACACCCAGACCGAAAACCACTTTTGGTGACAGGAGGTGTGATCCACCATCCTAGCCGCGCCCGCACATCGTTGCAGACGTCTTGCACGCCCGATGTGCGCCGACCAAATCGATGGAACTGACCGTACCCCGCACTAGCGGGCTTCGCTTGAATGATATTCGCATTGTCACGTAGAGATCGAATAGTCCACGAGCTTGCGACCAGGTTGCGAGGGGTCCTGGAGAGCGGAGCCAATGCGGCAGTGACGAAATGACGGGCAGGTATCGAATTTTCGGAGGGAAATGTGGGCCAGGTATTATGCCGAGCCATCGAGGGGAAGACACATATCAGTGGTTGTCTGGAAGGGTAAAAACAGAAAAACGCAGTCCGGGATGCTCCCAGCTGGAGATCAACGGTCAGTGGTAAAGAGAAACCTCTAGTATCTAGAAATTGAACGATTCCGGCTTCCCCGCATGAACGCCAACCCAGGCAAAAGCATTACTATCTCTCTCAGCCGGGTATGGTCTACGTCTTTCACAGAACTATCCGCCTGGTCGTGCATTCTTGCCAATTGGTTTGATAGGTCTACCTGCTTTATTTCATGAACCCGATCTCTGTCCCTTTGTGTGCCCGACGTCAAGAATGTCCCATGTGGGCCCAAAAACCCTGTTTGCAACACTAACCATTCTTGTCGTCCGCGGTTGGCTGCATGCTGTGACCCGGATGTTTACGTGCGTTCGCTCCTCTACGTCGCTTAATGTAATTTCGCGACCTTCAGGTATCGACATGCCAACAGCAAATTCTAGACAACATCTTTTATTCAAGAAATCATGTTGAGGATCAAGTCCCGTGGTGTGTCGTGAGACTCAACAGCTGGGTAGACAATCATGGTCCCTTTCATTTGTAGACTAAACTTAAAGAAGCCGCCTGCTTTGATGGGAATTCCATTTTCTGATGAAGTTCTCAGCGCTGTACCTTTATCTCTGCTCTGAATGTAGATCCTTGTATGGACAAAGTTGACTGTAGCCCCTGTGTCAAGTAATGCTCAGCGCGGGTAGCCTCTTATTGCGAGTTTGATCAGGCGTGGTTCAAGTAAGCTGCTCCACAGGCGCACATCATGTGGATAAAACTTTTCGACGGCCTTGACTCACTTTCGGGGGTCTTTCTTTTCAGTGGAGGCCTCTACGGTCCTGATTCCATCTTCCGGGGCGCCAGTCGCCAAAATTCCGGCCGGAAAGCATCTCATTCCCCGGTTGGGGGCTGAATTCAGTGGCTACGAGGATTCCGGTGACGTATGCTGCATTTGTGCCCTGAATCTATCACCACAAATCCCGGACGGCCAGGGCACATCAGACATTTGAGCACAGGTGTGCAAATCCAGTCAAAACCGAGGATAGTAGGCAATTCGCACGGTCAGGCGGACATTAGCTGAATAGTTGGCTTTGCGTCCAAAACGTGCTTTGAGCGACTACTACATCTGGTGCGATGTGCGGATATGCACGAGTTGAAAGCAATAACAGACGCATTCATCAATGTTTGTGACTTGTCTTTAGCCGCCAAAATCTTAGCTGGTCATTAAAGTGTGCCTGGAATCTGCTAACATTCCTACAACTCTGCCCTAAGAATCAATGAACTTCTTCCGTGTACCCATGTTGGTACCTGAGCACACGTTTTATTCCCCACTGGAGGGAAAAATGTATTGAAACTAATCCTCACTATTGGCATCGTGAATTTGGACACTCAAGCCCTAAGTCGCTCCACCAGTGGTGACTATAGGATGGTATCGTGTTTTCACGGCGCCCTGGCTTCACACCGATAGGCCAGCGGAAATGCATCTTCCGATCAACAACAAGCAACACCACAGAGCTTGCTCGGATAGTCTACCCTCTTACCCGTTCCCAGAACTGAAACGAACGCATTCCATCTAATAACCTAGATGTAGCTTTTGCCCAGTTTCATTCTATTCTTCACTTCTGCCTCGACAAAACCACCCCAGCGTCGAAACCCATAAAACACAAACAGCCGAACTCTCTACATTGTCCTTACGGTAGCCTTGCCAAACTCCAACGAAGTTCCACTGAAACGGGGGACTCCCCGTTGTATCTCCAAACAATACGTTTATCCCAAGCCATGAAATTGCGTTTTGATCCTCGGAAAAAGCAGGAGCTAGATGTCTTAGGCTACGCAGACAGGGTGGGAGCAATGGTTAGGCTGGTGAAGGTCAGAAACAATTAATCTAACGAAGCCATCCCATACATGACTTAAAGCAATACATACCTGAACGACCCTTCATTGACTGCGGGGCCCTCTGTATTTACTTTGCCTCCCCTTTAACGACCGGTGACACCACATCCATCCCCTTCTAAATCTGGTGACGTCGGTGACCTCCTCAGGGGTAATGTTTCACCCCGCTGAGGTTTTAGGCCTGGTAGCAAAAACAAGACCTTCCTACAGACCAAGTCCTGATGCTTTACGGCCAGCCGTTTTCAGCTGGGGCGGTATGGATCATGCGGCGTTTTTGACAAACACATTCAATTTGTCACTGAAGTGCACTTCCCCCCCCTCACATTCGGAAGAATTCCACTACCATACCCTTACGCAAAAAAGAGTCACTTCTAGATCCAATTAATTATCGACTGGTGGACCACACCACGGTCGTATTCAGGGCCATGGAGTGAATGAGAAAGGCTGAAATGTCACCTTCCTAGGCATTATCTAATCAGAGCTGGTCAGCAACTTTTCCAAAAACAGACCATGTGCGACATGCATGGCAGACTTCCTCAACCTGGCCAGGGAGGCTGTCAATATTGGCAAATCGGTCATCATAGCCATCATGGACATTACAAAGGCCTTCGACCGAGTGTCCCAAGTCAGGTTACTGTAGAAGGTTACAACATACGGAACTGTGGACCAGATGCCCGCTTGGTTTTCCTCTTGTCTATCATCCCGAGATCAGGCAGTAAATATAGGTGGAACTTCGTACAAACCTCGCCCTGTAACTGGTGGCGTGATACATGGTAGTGTGCTCGGCCCAGTACTATTCTAAATGTACGTGAATGATAAATTTAACGTTTTCCAACAAAGAGTTTCCTTCCTGTTGGCAGATGATAACAAACTGATGCACTCTTTAAAACCTAAAGTTAATGCATACCAATATATTTGTATCGTGCTACCTTCCTGACGGAAGCAAGTCCTTCTTGATATCCTTCTGAATACGCTGCCTTTTTCCACATCAGGTCCCACCGAACACTTCCATCACTCTCACTGGTTTTGGACTGGAAATTCAGTCTCTTTTCTCTCACCTGAGGTAGCTCAATAACTGAACTCAACATCCAGTTATGACGTCACCTGTTCTGCCCCCACCCGAGCCCTCAGCTTAGTTTCTTCCACGGTTTCATGCAGAACTTATTTCCCTTTCTACTGATTGACCACCCTAGGTAGAATCTCAACCTCGTTGCTGAATCTCAAAGCTCTTACTTAGCCGTTTCCTGTCCCAGTATTGCTTTCCTTGAGACCTGCTTAGTCGGTGGGCCCCCTGCATGTCACTTTTATCCCTTTTTCCGTTAACCTTTGATCTTCAGCTGGGGCATGTCCAGAATGCGCTTCTCTATCTCTTTTTTTTCAGGTGCCGCCCAACGCCGGTCAACCACCTCGGCACTATACTAATTATCTCTTTGGCTGTGGCACCTGGATAATAATGCTGTATGGCCGTCTGTCGATAGCTGATCCTGTTGGCTTTCGTGTTCAAGCTGTCGCAAGATGACTAAGTAATCCTGGATCATACACCCTTGTAGTGGTTGCTCTGCCCCCTGTGTATTGATTACTCGCGCCTATCTCAACCTTGCTGGGCTTGGTCAGGTCCCCCGCTCTGGCCGGCTTACGTTTGGTGTGCAGGCCGCCTGCAACGACGCGCAAGCGCAAATGGGCTGGTGGATCACCCCTCCTGTGCTCACTTCGTAAAGTGGTTTTCAGGTTGAGTATCCAGCTCATGGTCAGCTCCACCTACCAGCGCCGGTCGCGAAGCGCACTCTTTAATTCTGCACGTCCTACGGCATCCAGCACTGTCTATTGCAGATCGCATGCTTCTGCCCTTCTTCTACCACCACGGTTTGCTCACCTGTCTTTCATGTCAGCACTCTTATAACTTGCTTTTCATGTTGTTCTACCTCTGTAAGCACACCTACCCAAACTGTCCCTATTCCTATCGTTTCTCACCACGACAGCCCTCGCTGCATAGGGTCACTACCGCCCTATCCATTTTACTGTGCCAGAGCTCGCAATATTTCCTTTCCACTCATGTCACCTTTGCCGGCCCCTAATCTCTATTCACTTGGCGTCTTCCTCTACTCATAAAGCTTATTAGTCGCGTATCTCACCAGCTACCGTTTTTCTTTACTCTTTTTTGTCCATCCATCTTATGGCTCCCGCCTTTATGCACCTGACCCACCCGCAGCCATGACCAGTCACTATATAAGGGATCGCCGTTCCAACCTTTGCATCCCTTGAAGCCACATCTATTGTGTTTTCACGGCCACCATTTTCCCCTGACTTTGCTCCGCAATTCCTCAGTGGCTCTTACTCTTAGACAGTGCCCCCACTAGCAACTTCTGGCCGGACCGTTTGTGCAGTCGCCTGCAGGCAAGCAGCTCTTAAATTCCATTCTGCCAATTTTGACGCTCACCTTTTTCTCGTGCTTTCTGTTCCATCACTGCTTTACCTGCTGGGTACTTACTTCCTTCTTTTTTCTCCTCGGTCTCTATTCTGTTTCATCTGCAGAAAAACGAGGTGACTGGTCATCTCTTACATGTGTATCGTCGGTCAGTACTCTCACTAATTAGTATATATCTCGCCACGGGCATCTTCAGTGTGCCTTGCAGGCTGCGCTGCTTTTCCGCACTTCAACTAATGTAAAATCATCGTTGCGTCATTTTTTCATGTACAATTTCAAACCATAGGATCTGCCATTACCCAATTTTCTGGTCCTCCACTTCCTTATTTCTCCCCTACGCTGTTCGCTGTTGCAACTGCTGCATCTTTCCACCGAAGTTCGTCTTACCTCCAAGTTGCCTTTTTCCACCGATATTTTACACTACTCCGACCACTCTACCTTCATTTGCCCTGGGCTCTCCAGCCACTTTCACAACCACCTTCTTGCCGCATAGCGTGCGTCCATTTAGTAATGCTTCACTCATCTTTGACCGTCGCCAAGTGTCACACCCACGTTATTCAGATGGTTAGATTCGCTTTTACCTGCTTTCTTTGAGCTTTTCCTTCATATACCCTTGTTTGTCAACTTCTGCTCAGAGCCACCATCACTTCTGCTTTTCCAAATTCGTTTCTCTCTCTTAGTTGATCCCCCATGTTCGCCCGTTATAAACAAAGTCAGCAGAATTTGTCCAAGGTAATCCCTTTCCTTCTGATCTAGACTTACCTGTATCGTCCGAGCACTGTTACTTCCGTGTTCTATCACCCCATTGCTCTTTGCTCCTGTCCTTCTTATATACATACATAAAAGCACACATATATCTATATATTCATATATTTCCTCTGCTTAGTCCAGTTCTTTGGAGGCCAGTTCTCTTGCCACCGCCCAGCTGCCCGTCACGATATGCGACCGCTTTGACTATATCTGCGCCTCACGTTTACCATATCTCGATCCTTCCAAACCACTGTTGCCATCTGACCCACTATCCACATTTTGCTTTGTCCCCTGCCTGTTTCCAAATTGGCGCCGTCCTTTTACTTCAATGTATCACACCTAGTGGTCATTTAATCCCTTGCCAAGCAACCCAGATTTTCGTTCTTTTCTCTTTCTTTTTTTCTTTTCGGTTACCATAGTTTTTCGTGCCAATTTTCAGTCCCCCGCATGCAAAACTGTCAAGTCCCGATCTCCTCTACTTGGCCCAGTTAATTAACTGGGCGCATATTTGGGTCCATCGCCGGGTCTGTCTAAACCCCCTCCATTATCCATTGTTGTGCATACATTTATCTCTCTTTCATCCTCCTTCCTGTTCTGCCTATCCTACTTTCGGCATGAATATTTCTAAATTTTTCACAGATTTTGTCTGTTCACTTTGCCGCCTGTAAAAATATGATCACCCTTGAGGCTTGCTCCGGGATTCTCCGAAATAAACTATTAGATAATCTTTGGCCACACATTGTGAAGAAGGAGATAGTGGAAGGCAGTGAACCTGAAATAAATGCGGATTGCAGTCTGGACTTGGTTCCATTTGTGGGTTATAATAAAAAAATGGCGACAACAAATGTTGAACCAGTTAGGGTTTGTAAACGGTGCAAGGATGAGGTTTCATTAAGGCGGTCAGCGGCCCCTTTTCCGCTTTCGTATCTGGGTTTTACTTCCAAGGTTCGAGTAGCATAGGCTTTAAGGGGATTGGGCTATACTGCTACGGGCCAGCAGAGTCGTGTGCACCGGGTGGGCATCTGTGTGTGCATCTCAAAGGATTAACTGTTTGCACGTTGGCGTAGCAGTGTTTGGATGCTAAAAAACTTAAACGTCACAGTTAAGAGGAATTTAGAATAGTAACCCGCAATACCGCTTGCTTATGCAGAACGCAGGTCAGCTTCGAGGTGGTGGAGCGGGTTTGAAAGAATAGGTTGTGAGCGAATGGGGCTGGTACTCCTCTAGCGTAGCACTATATTTGTTAACATCCTTTCTGGTATAGTGCTTATCCTAAGCTGACCTAAATCTAAAATATATTAGAGTGAAATTGCAGAAGAAACTAATAAGGGTATCGGCTGCGGGGCATTAGAGAAAATTGGTCTCATACAGAAAAATGTAGACGTGAGTTCGTCCGCTCTCTGAAGCGATGGTGCTAGCGTACTGAGATTTTACTTAAAAGCTAGTAGGGAAATCACATCAAGTGGCGAGTGCATGGTTACAGTGATTTCTTTATCGTCATTGTTATACTGCAAAGCATTACAAAACCTGTATGAGGACTGGTTCGGAAAACCATGAGAGTGGGGCCCAGAATAGAGCTGAATTTTGGTAAGGAAAACAAACTCCGCCGGTCTACATTCAGTACTCATGGTAGGCAGCACTGGGTCTTGCTTCAGTCAAGGAAGTAGCACGATACACATCTAATGACATGCAGCAAGTGGAGCTCGCAAAGTGATCCACACATTTTTAGACTTTTTTGTGGTTTCGAGCACAGTTGGATATCCGGCAGTTAGAGAAGGCGGAGCTACTTTTGGTGAGGGAGCAAAGATCCCACGCCACTTCCAAAACTTGGATAACACTTGACAAGCCGCCTCAGGGATAGCTCAGCCACCCCAGTCGTTCCGTGGCAACACTGCACGCCGTATACGTGGGTCACATGTGACAAGGCTGGCATGCCCGGAAGACAAGGGATTAGGGTATTTTCCTACCTTTTTAAGCCAATCTTTTACTTTTCGATGTTATTGTCGTCTCAATGATGGTCAGCTCTGTGTGGGGAGACACAAACGGCGAGGAATAATCACGGATGAGCCACGTTTTTACTCGCCATATCCGTGAAGTCAAGAACACCAAGGCGGTTTGCATAGGACATAAAAGCAGGGCAGGTGGAGCCCACCACACCCTGAAATTATTTGATAGCATTCATATTCACCGAAACGCGTTTTCGCACAAAGATGAGGCACTACATGCAGCCCTGTCAAAGCGATCAAGAAACCGACTGGATGTGGAGGGTTTGTTAAAAACAATAAGTTGACTTGGGCTGGACATAGAGGTGTACGGACACTTGTATCTAAGGCCTTAGACCCAAATAGGCAATAGGCAGCTAAGCTGGTTTCCCCACAAGAGTTACTTGATGGTAAATAATTTAGATGGCATTGCAATCCTAGATCATGAGAATGAACGGATGGATCCCTGTGTCGTGTACTGGGTTCCCTAAATTCTGTCGGGAAGAGGCCAGCCATACTTGAATCTAATTGAGACTAGGATGTTCAAATTGGTTATCTGCTGTATTAGTACCCTTTTCCCATCTCAAAGGCCTGCGCCCTTGAAATATAAGGATTGTACATCCTGGCCAGGGAATTCACCGTTAAGGCTGAGCATATTCCTCGTTCGGAAGCCACCGATGGTGGTGATAAAACCCGGATTCTTTGTGGCAGCTTGCTCCACAATGAACTTGCCAATTGGTGACGAAGTCTGATTCGGGCGCAAGTTTCGGCAAAGGGATGGGAACAAAGAACTCGTTGTTACCTAGGGAATAATCAAGAAGGGCTCTTATTTGCGTTGCTGACCCGCGTAATCTGTTTTTTAGGTATTGTGAAACAGTAGAAGGGTTAGCCTTAGATGGCCCAGCCATAATAGATCAATGTTCGGCAGATCACTAGGTTACGTGTTATTTACGGGGGGAAGAGGAACCTGGGAGCCTTTTCGTGAAACGCCTTTGTACATTCTGAAACGCCTTGCAATCTCTTATGTTTGTTTGCATCAATGATTGAGCCGCACTCCATAAGAGAACTGACGCGGACTTAAAAATGCTTGATTTGACCTGCCTTAGCCATTTTGATGGCTGGGTGTTCCGAAAAGTCAAACATACATGAGTAACGTAGACCCAAGTTGCGTACCTGGGAGTCATTGGATGTGAAATGGTTGTTTATTAAAAGTGTTTCAGTGGAGACATGCCGCTTGTACTTAAGAAAATTACTTTTTCGGAGGATAATCACATCTCCCAATCAATATTCCTGGAATTGACTAAAAAACACCTCTCGTATAGCCATCTAGGGCGGAAGCTGACGCCGAGGGTTTAAGAGCGTGCACCAGTTTGTTATCATCTGCCAACAGGAAGGAAACTCTTTGTTGGAAAACGTTAAATTTATCATTCACGTACATTTAGAATAGTACTGGGCCGAGCACACTACCATGTATCACGCCACCAGTTACAGGGCGAGGTTTGTACGAAGTTCCACCTATATTTACTGCCTGATCTCGGGATGATAGACAAGAGGAAAACCAAGCGGGCATCTGGTCCACAGTTCCGTATGTTGTAACCTTCTACAGTAACCTGACTTGGGACACTCGGTCGAAGGCCTTTGTAATGTCCATGATGGCTATGATGACCGATTTGCCAATATTGACAGCCTCCCTGGCCAGGTTGAGGAAGTCTGCCATGCATGTCGCACATGGTCTGTTTTTGGAAAAGTTGCTGACCAGCTCTGATTAGATAATGCCTAGGAAGGTGACATTTCAGCCTTTCTCATTCACTCCATGGCCCTGAATACGACCGTGGTGTGGTCCACCAGTCGATAATTAATTGGATCTAGAAGTGACTCTTTTTTGCGTAAGGGTATGGTAGTGGAATTCTTCCGAATGTGAGGGGGGGGGAAGTGCACTTCAGTGACAAATTGAATGTGTTTGTCAAAAACGCCGCATGATCCATACCGCCCCAGCTGAAAACGGCTGGCCGTAAAGCATCAGGACTTGGTCTGTAGGAAGGTCTTGTTTTTGCTACCAGGCCTAAAACCTCAGCGGGGTGAAACATTACCCCTGAGGAGGTCACCGACGTCACCAGATTTAGAAGGGGATGGATGTGGTGTCACCGGTCGTTAAAGGGGAGGCAAAGTAAATACAGAGGGCCCCGCAGTCAATGAAGGGTCGTTCAGGTATGTATTGCTTTAAGTCATGTATGGGATGGCTTCGTTAGATTAATTGTTTCTGACCTTCACCAGCCTAACCATTGCTCCCACCCTGTCTGCGTAGCCTAAGACATCTAGCTCCTGCTTTTTCCGAGGATCAAAACGCAATTTCATGGCTTGGGATAAACGTATTGTTTGGAGATACAACGGGGAGTCCCCCGTTTCAGTGGAACTTCGTTGGAGTTTGGCAAGGCTACCGTAAGGACAATGTAGAGAGTTCGGCTGTTTATGTTTTATGGGTTTCGACGCTGGGGTGGTTTTGTCGAGGCAGAAGTGAAGAATAGAATGAAACTGGGCAAAAGCTACATCTAGGTTATTAGATGGAATGCGTTCGTTTCAGTTCTGGGAACGGGTAAGAGGGTAGACTATCCGAGCAAGCTCTGTGGTGTTGCTTGTTGTTGATCGGAAGATGCATTTCCGCTGGCCTATCGGTGTGAAGCCAGGGCGCCGTGAAAACACGATACCATCCTATAGTCACCACTGGTGGAGCGACTTAGGGCTTGAGTGTCCAAATTCACGATGCCAATAGTGAGGATTAGTTTCAATACATTTTTCCCTCCAGTGGGGAATAAAACGTGTGCTCAGGTACCAACATGGGTACACGGAAGAAGTTCATTGATTCTTAGGGCAGAGTTGTAGGAATGTTAGCAGATTCCAGGCACACTTTAATGACCAGCTAAGATTTTGGCGGCTAAAGACAAGTCACAAACATTGATGAATGCGTCTGTTATTGCTTTCAACTCGTGCATATCCGCACATCGCACCAGATGTAGTAGTCGCTCAAAGCACGTTTTGGACGCAAAGCCAACTATTCAGCTAATGTCCGCCTGACCGTGCGAATTGCCTACTATCCTCGGTTTTGACTGGATTTGCACACCTGTGCTCAAATGTCTGATGTGCCCTGGCCGTCCGGGATTTGTGGTGATAGATTCAGGGCACAAATGCAGCATACGTCACCGGAATCCTTGTAGCCACTGAATTCAGCCCCCAACCGGGGAATGAGATGCTTTCCGGCCGGAATTTTGGCGACTGGCGCCCCGGAAGATGGAATCAGGACCGTAGAGGCCTCCACTGAAAAGAAAGACCCCCGAAAGTGAGTCAAGGCCGTCGAAAAGTTTTATCCACATGATGTGCGCCTGTGGAGCAGCTTACTTGAACCACGCCTGATCAAACTCGCAATAAGAGGCTACCCGCGCTGAGCATTACTTGACACAGGGGCTACAGTCAACTTTGTCCATACAAGGATCTACAGTCAGAGCAGAGATAAAGGTACAGCGCTGAGAACTTCATCAGAAAATGGAATTCCCATCAAAGCAGGCGGCTTCTTTAAGTTTAGTCTACAAATGAAAGGGACCATGATTGTCTACCCAGCTGTTGAGTCTCACGACACACCACGGGACTTGATCCTCAACATGATTTCTTGAATAAAAGATGTTGTCTAGAATTTGCTGTTGGCATGTCGATACCTGAAGGTCGCGAAATTACATTAAGCGACGTAGAGGAGCGAACGCACGTAAACATCCGGGTCACAGCATGCAGCCAACCGCGGACGACAAGAATGGTTAGTGTTGCAAACAGGGTTTTTGGGCCCACATGGGACATTCTTGACGTCGGGCACACAAAGGGACAGAGATCGGGTTCATGAAATAAAGCAGGTAGACCTATCAAACCAATTGGCAAGAATGCACGACCAGGCGGATAGTTCTGTGAAAGACGTAGACCATACCCGGCTGAGAGAGATAGTAATGCTTTTGCCTGGGTTGGCGTTCATGCGGGGAAGCCGGAATCGTTCAATTTCTAGATACTAGAGGTTTCTCTTTACCACTGACCGTTGATCTCCAGCTGGGAGCATCCCGGACTGCGTTTTTCTGTTTTTACCCTTCCAGACAACCACTGATATGTGTCTTCCCCTCGATGGCTCGGCATAATACCTGGCCCACATTTCCCTCCGAAAATTCGATACCTGCCCGTCATTTCGTCACTGCCGCATTGGCTCCGCTCTCCAGGACCCCTCGCAACCTGGTCGCAAGCTCGTGGACTGTTCGATCTCTACGTGACAACGCGAATATCATTCAAGCGAAGCCCGCTAGTGCGGGGTACGGTCAGTTCCATCGATTTGGTCGGCGCACATCGGGCGTGCAAGACGTCTGCAACGATGTGCGGGCGCGGCTAGGATGGTGGATCACACCTCCTGTCACCAAAAGTGGTTTTCGGTCTGGGTGTCCAGCCCACGGCCAGCCCCACCCACCAGCAGCGGTTCCGGCAAAAAGAACATTTATACACCCGAAATGCTTCAAATATGGAAATACCTTCGCCAGTTACCGCCTACTTTTCATCGTACTCTTCTCCGTCGTCGCCATTCTAACTTAACGCTGCTTAAGCCCGGCAAAATATACTTTCCCTGGCACATAATTATTGCGAGGCTAAAAGGCTGTTTCCATACTTGGCTTACCGTTCATGATCCTTTTTCCCCCAGGATTCGTGCCAAACCACCTGCTTGTCCCATTCGCAAACTTAACCAATCCCCTAGAAGTAACTCGCCCCTTTATATCGCAGTTACCGATACATTCGCAAAAGGTTACATTTATTGTTACCATACACTTCCGTTCCACAATGTTCAAACAGTATATTTCACTGAGGAATATTTTTCACCAGAGCATCCCAACAGTCGACGATAATTAGACAGTTTGCTCTCTCTATCAGTCCTTCTGTTCGCCCACACGGCTGTAGTATTGCAATATCCTAGCTTTGTAAAGGTGCATGTCCTTCCCATATATTCACTTCTCGGAGACATCTGTATCGCAGCGTTTTGATTTTTCGCCATCACATGATCCACCTTTTACAAAGAATATCAACAGACAGTATTTTACCTGTCAACTACTTCACCGCCCAACTTCGCAACTGTATTCTCCAGTTGTTGGTGCTCTTTCGTATCCGGTATTCTATCTTGGTAAATCCTCTCAGACAATTTTGATCTTTGCATCTCTCTGGTCATCATGTTCAGCCCTCAGATAACGATAATCATACTTAACTACTTACTTGTCATTTAAATACTCACCTTTGCAAACCGTGTATCTGCGACTATCATGGCTACCCATCAAAATTGATTTGTGGCCCAGTTCATATTTCCACTGTGGTGCATCACATTCCACCTTTCTGAAAGTAAACAATGTGTGCACCAATTACATGTTTAAGTCCGGCCACTTCTCTCACCATCATCTAGGCAATCTCTCTCTACAAATGAATCCTCCACTGGGTATTTAACTGACTCAGCCGATATTTGGTCTCCGAGCGTCACAAGGGTGATCTTTGAAAGTATTTTTTTGTTCTTTGTCCGCAAATTCATTCCTTTCATCGTCTAATTTCCAACCCAAAGCCAAGCCACACTCCGCGGAGCGCTATAGCTGGTTCATGTCCCCCTTGGAAAATTCTTTTCGCTCAAGACGAACAAAACCTTCGTCAATTCTGTTTGATTCTCTCGTTGCACAGTCCCTCTTTTTGTAATATTTGAGTAAGAGTCTACTACCTCCGACCAGCTCCACCCTGACTTGGCCGGGTTGGCCACCCGACCTTGAGTACATATTTTCCGGGAGCAGCTTTGAAGAGTAAATTAAATGCCTAATCCTGTACAATATCGAGTGCACATGCCTGAGTCGTCCTCTTGGAATTCGGACTCTACGTCCAATTGTACCCTTTGATCTTGCGTTACAGCATGCCTCGGGGCTATCTGAAATAAACCATTATCATTATCATTATCATCATATTCAGAGGACCGTCAGAAACACAAACTAGCCCACAGGTAACTGTGGGGGCGCTGTAAAAGTCTTGAGATCAATCTGTATCCCCAGGATTTGTGTGTCGTGCGGTAGAGGTTTCGGTTAACGTGGCCCTGCTCTAGCAAACATTCGCCCAACACCTGAAGATGAGCCAAAGATGGATGCAGTCATTATCAGCTTTCGGGAGTTTCTGTACAAGCGCAATGAACTGGAATCATTTCAGCTGCTAGAAGGCCTGCGGTATTAGTTCCCTCCAAAAGCTGGCTGGATGAGGTAGCGGATGCTTCAGTATCCCTTTCGGGCTTCTGTCTCTTTCCTTTGGACGGAACTTTGCCGAGAGGCAGAGGTTGCTCAGAGATTTAATTTTCGACCTCGTTATGGAATTTCATGGAGGTGATGGGGCTTTCTGGTGTATTGTGAAGCTGTCCGGTTGTGGGTATGAGGAGCTGGGCCTATTCTGTAGGAAGCAGCGCGTCACATAGCCCACTTACATGTGGACAATTCTTTCGAATACCCTTCGTTATACCCATCCTTCAGTGGAGTAGATTCGCCATCTAATGTCGCACATTTAAAAACACACGCCACTTAGCACATCTTGAACACACCTGCTCAAGTAGCATCATTTTCCCATGATTATGACTGATTTCGACTTGACCTCGAACTCTGTTTTTGGAGGTCGCTTTTAGTGCTCAATATAGCCAAACTACGGTTCTCTTTTTGTAATGGTTTTGGACGCACGGATGAGGATTTTGTGCTATGTACGTTTTCAACTTGCTATACTTGCACCGCAGAACATTCTAATCAATCTTGTTTAACTGCAAAATTCGTTCAAGTCACTAAGCGGTACCTTAACCCGGAATAAAAACTCACACACGGCCATGGGCGACGAATAATCCTGGAAGGCTTCTAAGCTACTCACGTTGGGTCGGTGGATAAAAGCCACACAAAGGCAGCGGATAATTTGTTCCTACACCTACTCGCGACAATATGTGACACCGCGATCCACTGACACATGCTTGAGCCCACTGGCCTTTTGAACGAACGATATCCTGCCTTGGCCAGTTTTAACTACCCGGGTTTGGACCAGAAATCAAGTAGCTCTGAAAAAGCATCTGGGGCGAGGGGCCCAAATCTCACAGACATCTCACCATGGACCGAATGTTCGGTGCATCCCCTCTGACGATATGAGGGAAGCCGCTCGGAGCATGACTTCAGAGTAGGAGGATCCTAACAGTTGAATCTGGCCTAGCTTCTTATCCGGGGTGGAGTCTGTCAACTGGCATGGGGGTTTTCCCCGCCACACCAAAGTCTGTCCTTTGCTCGCCCCCCCCAAAAAAAATCCCCCATGGTTTGCAAAGAGCCCCGAAGTCTACTACGCCGAAGGAACAGAACTTTGAGACCGTATCGAAGAACAGCAGCGGGCCAAGATGAGCACAAACGACCACGAACTCAGAGTTTTTTTCCAAAAAAGACGAGACAATGCAGGTTTGAAGAGATACTAGCACTCAAATATGTCTGCCAAAAAGGCTGCCGGTCTATCTGGAAAGACGAACGAGCATAACGCACGGTATACCTGCACTTATGATAAACAGGAGAGTTTCTGACTCCGACGTAGCTAAGGCAGATGTTTTCGAGTGCCACTACCCATCGGTGGTTACATGTGCAGAACCAGGGTCACCTCTTTTCACCGGTGTTCTAGCCTCCGATCGCGTTCTATGACGTAGAAATTGGCGAAGTTGTGACGCTTCTAGTGAAATGAGGAAGACAACTCACGGTAGGATACCTGTATTTCAAAGGTCAAACAAGTCAAGTCATGAAACATATACACACCGAGCAGCAACAACACTGCTCTTGTGGCTGCTTGAGCGCTTGGCTGCACTCTGGCCAGTTGCCCGTGACCGGAAGCTTGCTTCTCTTGGAAGCCATTTCCTTTCGGTTGGTCCGATCGTCTCAGTTGAAAGTTCGATCGGCAGCCCCTCACCTGAGCTATCTTGGTAGTTGCTAGACATCCTACCGCTTACCATCTGGTAATCCATGCGCCTCCTCTTGTCTGCAATGGGAAGCCTCCGGCATATTCACCGCCTGTTCTTTTGTCTGTGGCCCTTCTTGGCTCGTCCGTTCCCCCTGATGTTCACGTCTTTCCCTTGCTGCAGCATTTTTAGGTACTTTAAAACCCTTGGAACACACTGATCACCAGAAAAAGATGGAACCCACCCAATAGAACCAAGGAGGCCCACCGAGGCTTTCACATGTCAAATCTCGGAGTGGCTCAGCACCTCATTAGCAGATAGAAAACTCACTGATAATTGGAAGTCAATAATTGTTGTACCCATCCTCGAGGGTGAAGACAAGGCTGCAGTTCTCATCCATCGCCCGGTGGGCCTCACTAGCGCCATCTGCAAGGCAATGGGGAGGCTTATGGCCGATCGCGATGAAGAACTTCTTGTTCATCACATATTCCGTCCAGCACAGCGCGGACCTCCCAAACCCCGTTCATGCACTCGCAACCTGTTGTCGGCTTCAGAGGGCTGAAAGAAAGGAAAAGCTGTAGGATATCTCATAAATATCGTTTTCGTCGATTTCGGAGTCCCACAGGGTAGACTCTTCCAGGAGCTCAAGCTATAGGGAGCAGCAGCCCCAATACTACGCCAGATGGAAGACTTCCTAAAAGCGGCGGATATCTGAGGTCACACATTCTAGGGTCTTATCCCTGAGAAACCCCACCTCCAGAGGCATTCCCCCAAGGTTAAGTACTCGGTCCACCTCCGTTCCCGGTCTACAACAATGACCTCCTAATCACTTTGAACTCACAGTACTTATATTATATTGACGATGCAAAGCCAAGGCGCGTGCTCTATCAAGATGCGGACACAGAATCCCTATACGAGGACCTTCACATAATAAAGCAGTGGTTCAGTGCGTGGGCAAGAGTCATACGAATCGTGGTTCGAGCGGCCTGCAGCTAAATCAGACGAATCCCAAGTTCAGAACGAGATTGATTTACGACTTCTTCGGTACTAAATTGTGGGAGTGACAAGTGCCCTTCATATATAAACTACAAATGTGCTTCCAGACGACTCAGATCGGCAGCTAAGGTCCAATGAAACAAGCATATGCTAGAGGCGTCAGGCCAACAAGAACGAAGTTGAAATATGTGGAGATGTGCAAGCCGGTGTGCATTGTGGGTACCCGGGTTTCTCAGCAAATGGAGTCATACTGTGTGAAAAAGAAGGCACTGAGCTTGAGGGAGGATTCCCACAGCATCATTTAGGATGGACTCTTGAGACAAACCTACAGAAGTCTGCACACGCGTACAAGTCGAATACGGTCAGGCTTCGCACCCTCTGCGGATACTCTGAGAACGACGGCCTCCGAGCGTGGCCTCCGAGTGGTATCACCGGCCAACTTAAACACAAGAGGTTGTAGAGACAGTGTAAGTGCCTCGGTATGGGACATCTCTGCAGCTGTTTGTTGTCCCCCGAAAAACTTCCCTTGCTGTGCTTTTCGGCCGTTGTACACAGCGCGTTAGCCCTCATTTGGAGAATGGTGCTGCGGCCGCATAACTGGGCACAACTGCTGAATCGGCCAAGCTCCGTAGACTTCAGAGGATTGCTTCGCACCTGAATGCGGGTCCACGCGGGGCTGGCCATGGGGGCGGCTTAAAGGCAGTTGGACTCTTTCCAGAGGCCTGTCGAAGGATACAGGGTGACCTCTTTTTTGTCCATCACTTTGTCCTAGGCGACCAAAGACCAGAACAGCAGACAATTATTTTACTACTCGGGCCTAATCATACCCGGGGCAAATACTGACAGTCTTGAAGCAGGAATCTGTTAGTTTTCTGCTGACTCACCGCCTTCCCCGATGAGTCAAAACATTCGGAACCATCCCCCATCGGAATTGAGGGGTGTGATTCGCGGTTCATCCTCCAAGTGCATACAAGACGATTCTCTGACTGACACATGGTGCGACTATCTTTTCTGAAGCCACGCCTAAGAGCTGTTGCAATTATACTTTTACGGAAGATTTCCCTCTTCCTCTGATTTTGAAGACTGGTGCTCTAGCTTGTGGGACGTTGCCAGTGGCTTACCTTGAGGATCCGTCCCAGGCCTGATAACATTCTTCTTGTTCACTGACGGCCTGGCACCCGCCCCTCAGTCGCTTAGCTTCATTTTTGCTGACGTCGTGAAAGTTGTCTGATTTGGGGGTAGGAGCGACCTAAGCGGAGATATAGGAGCCGTCCGGGACTGAGCATATAATTGAGACTTGCAGTGCAAAGCTGGAAAAAGCCATTTATCACCAAGAACAAAGGGAGGCCCAGCTCAATAATGACCAGGGGCTGTTCATCATAGAAGCGGTTAATAAGGGTTAAGGACCTCGGTGACCTCATGAACAGTGTTTTTGAAAGGTCGGGCCAGAAAACAGTTGCTGTACAAAAGGCTCGTGGTGGGCTCTTTGGACAGCGACCAGCACAGTATTGACCGCAGCCGGAAATATTTGTACCTATTTGGGTGGCAATGGCATGACCTCACTTAGAAGGTAGCTGGCAGGCTTAGCCACCCCCTCCGCCACAGGAAAGACGCCGCCTGTTTGTAGAAAGCTCAGCGCCTCCCTAAGCAAATGTTCGAAGGGCAAAGAAGTAAGGTGTACGAGCAGAGACCCAGTGATCTGAATCTTTTCTGGTCGGAAGGCAGATGTCGAGGGGATCTTATAGAAGTGTTTAAGGCAATGAAGAGTTTTTCTGGCCTAAGGCCTGATGGTCTGCTCCAAGTGGCTATAGATTCCAGAACAAGGGGAAACTAAAAGAAACTCACGAAAGTTCCAGCCAGGTTGACGACCAGATCGCACTTCTCTAGCAACAGGGCTGTGGACAGGTCGAACAGCCTGCCTGGTTGAATGATATGCCCGCAGACCGTCAAGTCCTTCAAGAGGCCCGGAGACCGTAATTGAAGCGAGATTATTCCTGGTAGGGGTTTTCGAGTATGTTCACCAAATGGAAGAAGGATGACACTGTAGTTCATCTGAGAGGTATTGAAGTTAACTTCTTAGTTTGCTCCGTGCAGTCTCAGTATAAGCTCACGGTGCGTGATGCCTCCTGCAGTTAATGTGCGATGAGGTTTCATGTTTTCTTCTTGTTTTGAACGAAAATAAGACAAAATGTGGTGTGCGGTGGTGAATGCATAACTAGAGTACATACCATGGGAGGAATTCTGGATGCCCAGTTGACGGAGGCCATTACTTGTCCCGTGCAGACTGAACTGAACCGAACTGAACTGCACTGGAAACAGAAAGGACAAAAGCCTACACCAAGTTCACAGTTAAGTAGGAGGTGAAATTCAAGTCATAAAAAATAATGCAAGGTCGACCAAGAAAAGAAGGAAAACCCTAACGCTTCCTGACAAGCGAACAAACCGCAAAACTGTGCTCCTTCTTGTCACCAAGTACCAAACGGTCATTTTCCACGTATAAGCTTTTCAAGCCAACGGCCTACCTCAATTTCACAACTCAGACAGAAAAGGTTTAAATGTTCTGACTCCCACCGAGACCCCAAGGGTGGTGAGACGCGATGCAACTCAGGAAATGGAAATGGTAGTAACCGATGGCGTGGCTAGAAATCTTATCATAATATGAAAAAAGATTCAGATGCCCAAGTTCAGGACCTAAGCACTTGCAGCCTTCCTCTGACAAGTGCTAAAAGAAGAGGGTAATATGGTGCTGATGATCTATACCAATGCTGCAAGTATAGATGAGATTGACAGCAGCTCAAGGCGGGGACAATAGGAGTAGAGGTGATAGAAATTACCGATGTGTGGCCAAGGCCAGTCGAATGCAAACCTGTAAAGCTCCCAAGCTTATACCCACTGCACATAGTGGATATTGAGTGTTGAAGCCGCTGAGGCGTTGTAGCAGACCGCTGGCGGGGGAAGGGGTTCGATAAATTCATTTGGTTCATCGGGAGTAGCTATTCCTTCTTCATCTTCAATATTTGTTTGACTGCTCCAATTTTTTGTCTATTTACAAACTGTTCGGATATTTGGCCTCCTGTGGTTCTGCAACAACCGAGGTAGGTGAACAGCCAACTACGATTTCCAAAGTTCTGACTTGTTATCGCTCAAAATTTACGTGCTGCATTATTTATCATAGAAGTTCCGCTTCCTGGCGGATCGGACTTGTTGAATTTCATTGGTTCTGTGTCTAAGAAGTGGAAAATATCCGTTGTTCGTTGCTGTTGAGAGCTAACGTTCCGGACGATCGTACAGTGAAGACAGTAGAATCGGGGGTGTTATAACGGTTCTTATAACGGTTAACGGGCTGTCGGCATTTCATTTTGAATATTCAAAGGGTAGAAGTGGTACTTGTTACGGGCGGGCTGAGAGAGTAAATTTTTGACGCGTATATTAGTGGAAGCAAACAGGAGCGGCGGTCTACCCGTATCCATCAAAAAGGGAGCCGAAGTGTGACAGAAGTTGCTGATTATGAGTGGCTCTAAACAGCCTAGAGTAGACTGGACCTCAGAAACCGCTCCAGAAGGAGCATTGTGGGAGAGACCGATCCATCCAGTCCAAAAGAAAGCTCTTGTCCAAAAGTCAATCGAGGGACAATGTGTTGGTTCTTTCAGTCACGGCCAATCTTTGGTTTGGTAATGACAATAACCCCAAAAGATGAACAAAACCTAGAAGTTGGAGAACCCATATGTAGCAGTGATCATAGCGCAATCTATTTTTGGCTAGACCTTCAGGAAACGAGCTGGGGTGGTGAGTTCAGGGAGAACCTCCCAAAGATAGATGAGATTGACGCGGTGGAGCCGGTCGTCCGGATAGACTGGGAAAAGGTAAGTCCGGATGAGTTCTAGCACAGGCGTTATGTTTCCTTGGTCTAGTTATTTGCAGACCGCCCGAAATGGAGGCGGAGTTGTCCCTAGTCACGGTGAAAATACAACAATAGGTTTCTGGAAGCTCAAAGGACAGAGTTGTAAGGGTGAGAGTGAGGGCCGCCTGTCGGATAATGAGGGGTTGCGTACTGGCTTTCCGTGTGGGCCAGCCCCAGGACCCCGGCTGCCTACGACGTACATTAACTACCCTGCAGAGGAGTTGAAAAGTCCATGCCCCCCTTTGGTAGACGTCGTGAAGATGGCACGAGCACCAGATGGTACGGTTGTTCTGCGTGGTCCAGACAGGATACACTAGTGGCCAGTGGAATGAGATCTTCCGCTCGATCTGAGCCAAGGTCAACGTCTTATTAAAAAGAGAGAGCCACGACCAGTCCTATACATGGACCAGTCGGACAATTGAGTGGCACTAACTCAGACAGTGGAAGCCCGGGGTCTAAGCGTGATGATGGGCACAGGTTTTAGGCCATGTTAGAGGTGTCAGGAATTGGTGCAGAAAGCATATAGAGTCCTGCAACAGCCAATGAGGGTAGCTAGCTCCAGGAAACAGGGTACCTTGCTGCCACAATACAAGACCTTCACGCGATTTCATCGGGAAATCAGTGTCCGGACATAAGGACCATGTAAGTTGGGAGACTTCAACACTCTCAGGCAGCTACAACGACCGTTCCCGCGATGGTTCGCAGAATGTAAGCATTTACTCTGCCAACAGCTGTCGGAGAAACTATGAGTGTTTTCTTTAGAAGGAAGAAGAGAGTTGACCTCACAGTAGTTTTCAGAACACCAAAAAGTCTAACAACGGCACAAAGCCACGGATTGGCCTTAGTTGGGCTGCAAGGGAAAGGCTGCCCAAGACAGCATGCATTGTAAATCAAGAAGGAGTGGACCTTTTATCGAACCAAAAGTCAGTCTCCTGTAGTTACTGTCGACAACGACTGAGGTGGGCTCCCAAGAGTGATATTCACGAGGAAAAAGGCCCAGTTCAGGAGTTTATCAAGGAGTGAAAGACAGAGTTTGAAGGAGGATGACCAAGAGCCTGCTCTACCGATTCCGTTGGACTACTGACCCGCCCCTTTCTCTTCAGTTCCTCATGACACCCTTATCTGCTGCCAACCACCCTCTACTGTGTACTTCTTACCAAGAAGAGTAGTCATGAGGGGAGTATTTTGTCAATGAACTTGTCTGTGAAGGTCTCGGCGTCTTGAAGTCTTGAAATAGCACACGAGTACGAAGCTGACGCCCAAACGTTCCCGGATCATGTGATTGTCTAGTTGTCTGAACGTAGCCGGTGAGCTGGAAGATATCTTACTGGACAACAGGGCGATGAAGAAGAGGATTTAAAATACAAATCTTGACAGTATCTCGCATATGGTGTTACCAGTTGGCTGGAAGGCGGACCACTGGACAACTCGAGAGGATCCAGGATGCCAGTCTTGATTACATCTTGCAACTTGTGTTGCCAATGATCTGGAAGATCGGTCACTGGACAGTGGAAGAGTGTGCAGCTTTGCGGCCTCCTGCCCAACCTGGATAGCGCAAACGATTCCGCCTTTAAAAACCCATCGAGATTTCTGAACCGTGCACTGCGCGCAGCCTTGCCGCATGAAGGTGATACTGTCTAGCCAATTCTGCCCTTCGCACAAAACCTTCAGCACTCAGTGTTGGGAGCCGAGGAGACCCGCCGACAACACAACGATCTGGATGCACGATTGGTCTCGCCTTTTTTCTTCCTGTGCAAACTGAACTGAACTGAGCTGTATGTACCAGGGTAACCCCGAGATACCCTCTTGTCCGGAGAACCCTTCTGTTTTGGTCTCCCCCACAATTATCAGAGTCTTCTGTGTTTTACGTGCCAACGTATAATATTGAGTTTATAAACCTTGAGCATTTTCGTAACGAGTATTTTTTTTCTTTCGTCTGTGTCTAGCTGTTACTGTACGCATACCGTGACGCCTGAGGTGTATTTCTGTCTGGCCGCCGGATATGGGGAGTGCAGGGATGAAGATATTGAGCTCAACGTATGCGGTAGATGGGCCCATGATGGCTATTCTAGGATGAGTGGGGAGGTGTATCCGCTTAACTGTAAGAACTGCTGGGTCGAGTGGGTGTGTGGTCTCTGCCAGGAGGCTGCAAGGCTGTCTCATCCAAGGTAATATAAACGGGATAAGGTCTTGCCTCGTCCTGGAGATTGCAGAGGCGCTCAGCGCAAGTCGCCGCTGCGAGGTTTGTCATATGCGGAAGCCCCAGGAAAGCCCGAGAGAACGGTCGTCGAGGTACCAAAAGGTCGGGCAGGCCATTGCCTCATACAAGCTCCGTCAACTCCCGTGCAGCAAACTACTGCCAAATGCGTGGGTGAAGCAGAAACTCAAGAATAAACAAGGTAAGACAAAGAACAGTACGAAGAAGGCAGCGGACGACATCGAGAAGGCAGATGGTTCTGGATTTCATGATTTGGAAATCCAGCCGAGGGCCCTACAGGGGCTTATCCAGTCTCTGGGATGGACATCAGGCCGTAGACAACTGATACTGAGTCAGGAGGAACCATTCATCCGGGAATCGAAGGCAAGAAGGGATGAAGATTAGAGTCTGGTGTATGACAGGCTACGACTTGCAGGTGTACTAGGTCCTGTGTCTCTTATAAGAGTTCACAGAGCGGGGACGTGGGAATCTCCGCCAACAAAAACGGGGAAGAATGCCGCACGACTAATACTGGTCGAATTTTCAGTGAAACACTGCAGGGGTATGTTGCTGGTCAAGACGGCACGGATGGCTCACATCACTAACGGCAGATATCAGGTTACACCTGATGAGTATAGAGTAATACTGGGCGGTTCGCCCATTAGTAGGAACGTGGCTTAACCCTTGGGGGTGCTAAAGAAAGGACCCAGGGGACAGCAGAATGCCTTATGCAGCGGTCGGGTTAACTCACCGACAGCTGCAAGTAGGCCATATAAGCCGTCAGGAGCTGTGGTAATTGAGGAATTACTAAAATATAAAAATTGGCAGTGCTGTCCAGTGGGGAAAGACACGACCGTCGTTAACTTGGGCGTCAAGATAACACCCATAGAAATGGATTGGGAGTGTTCGGTGGTCCTGGATGGCCAGCGGACTCCAAGTATCCCGGTGGTGGACAACACTGCAAAAACTTGCCACCAACTCGGGCGTTCAGCCCGAGGCCCAGCCAATACTAACTAATAAAAAACCCGTAGGCATCGAATTGAATGCAGAGGTGCCATACACTAAAGCATGTAGCATTAGAAACAAGTGGGTGGAACTCTCCAGAGTTGCAGAGGAGTAAAGCGCGTCCATCGTTGGCGTTACGGAAACATGGCCCTCTAAAGACGACCGCGTACCGGCAGTATTACAAAATGGGTTTTCTGTCTATAGGCGGGTCAGTGAGCATGACAATGTAGGGGGAGGAGTGACCGTCCTCATTAGGGCAGGCACAAACCATTTGGAGTCGCGGACCATGGTTTGTGCTCGAACTATACAACTGTGAACAGTTAGGCTCACACTCCCGAGCAGAAAGGTTAACGTGGTTTGTGTGTATGGGGACCCGGGTACAGACCGAGGTGAGGATTTTCAACTTTTCCACGTACTGACAATGCTAGTTAAGGAGACTAACAGGACCTTAATAGAAGCAGACTTCAACCTACCTCACATAGACTAGGTAGTTGAGGCACACACTCCGAGAACCCAAGGGAAGGCATATCTACAATGGTTGCATTAGCATGCTCTGGTCCATCACATGAGGGAAAATACCAGGTACAGGACTGGTCGTCCGCTTTCCTTCTTGGATCAAGTGATAACGAACCAACAGAAGAATGTAGCAGAATTCCAGTTTCACTCTCAGGCGGGCAAGAAAGAGCTTGTGACTGCTAACTACACCCTTTGCATGCGGCGACCCAAAATAGCCTCCAGGATAATCAGTCCCGCAAATACGACATTTTTGTTCTTCAAAATAGACCGGTCGACCTAAAATGGGACATGGAGGACGATGCTAATTTGAAGGAACGCTGGAAGTAGAATAAAGGAGTATGCTCATTTGAAGCTTAGGAGGGGTGAGGGCTAGCCGGTGTGATGGACGGCTGCAATGGGCAGGTCAGTCAAGCGGAGAGACCGTAGATGGGCTCTCTTCAAGGCTTCCGGGGGTAGCCAGGCTTAGATCCGATAAGCCAAGCATAGAAGAGAGAAAGTGAACCTTCTGCGATCTGCTGAATGCATGCATGAAATGAAGTTGGCCCAGTATGTCAAAGTGCATCCAAAGTACTATAGCTGCTTGCAGTCTAAGGTTTCTTTGGGAGATGCAGGTGGACCACTGACGACCCATGACCATGGGATGGCAGCAGACAACCAGGGCAAAGCAGATGCTCCGTGTGGGTATTTCAGTGGTGTGCACAGAACGGATCACGGTGAGCAGATGAGTTTCGATGGGGCAGCTCTTCCGACAGGCATAACAGAGTTGAATCTTACGGAGGAAATCGTACGCAAATACTTGCAAGGGCTAGATATCCATAAGTCTGCCGGTCCAGATGATATCCAACCTGCCATCACTAAACCGTTGGCCGGTATCCTATCCCTCCCAGTATATGATTTTTTTAGGGCCACCTTGGACCATGGAAGGCTGCCACTGGGCTGGAAAACTCAGCAGTGATAGCTACTCGCAAAGAGAGGCCCCGCTCTGAAATGGGAAACTGCAGACCTGTTAGCCTGCCTAAATTTCATGCCAAGTGTTAGGCAAAATCACCCGGACACATCTGTGAGCAACCACTAGGGAATTCTATGCTTTGCCCAGTTCAGATTGGATTTCTAAAAACGGGTCGTGCTTGACCAATCACTTGAGCTTCCTAGACGAGAACACCCAGAGTGGATGAAGGCAAACACGCGGGAATGTTACCATGACATTAGCAAAGAGTTTGACTCGGTAGACCATCGGCTTCTACTAATCGAGTTGGGGTCATTCGGTACAAGCAGGTAGATTCAAGGATGGTTAAGCGACTCCCTTATAGGTAGAATGTTCTATTTTAGAGTAGGCGAAAATAACCCTCAATTAAAAAACGCCACCAGCTTCTTCTCCGCAGATGGTGCGAAGTTGGTGGGAGCTCAAAGGCGAAAGGAGCGGAGCAGAGACATGCGTTCCGTTCTTAACTGGACACAGAAGTAGGACTTAGCCTTCAATGCTTGGAAGAGCCACCTGTTGTCACTGCCAGCGACAAGCCCAACTGTTGCACATGACCAAGGCCTACTTACTATAGGGGCGGTAAACGGGGTGAAAGACTTCGGAATTTTGTTGCCTCCTGTTCTGAAGTGGTCGGATCAGTGTGTAGCAGCTGCTGCAAAAGGCATGCAGTGACTTCTTCGGATTGAGATCAGCGTTTTCATGCAGACAGCCAATGGTTCTCACGCCTGCGTACATGTCCATAGTTAGACCTCTGTTAGAAAACCGTGTTCAAACATTGCAACCCTTCCACAAAGTGAATGCCACCCATTTGGAGAACGAACAACATCTTGCGACGAGCACGACCAAAGGTGAGAGAGGCAAAGAGTATAAGCGGGGACTCCAGGACCTCGGATTTTCTCTATGGAAAGAGGGAGACTACGAGCGAATCTCATAGAGACATGTGAGATAATAAAAAGCTTTTCTGGGCCTAGGCCGGACAGTCTTTTCCACATGGCAACAAACTCCAGAACAAGAGGTCACTGCCTACCGTTCTGTCGAACCCTCTCACCTTCTCCCTCCCCATGCCTAATACCATTATGCACCAGTCCCACCTGTACCCATGACCAATTCCCTTATTAGAACTGGCCGCTCTTAACTCTGCATCTCTTACAGACACTTTCATTGTCCAATCATCACCACTACTTTATCCATGCCTGACTCCGCGATTACTCTTTCAACCTCCCCATTTGGCGGTGCTCCGATTAGCAACATCTAGCTGCTTCTACTTGTACAATTTCCTACAGGCAAGCAGTTCCCAAATTTCATGTCCCCAACTCCGACGCGCATTCATTGTTCGTGCGTTACGTTCGTTCGCCGGTTTGCATGTCTCGATGCTTCTTTCTTCTCAGCCTTTTTCATGTTTCACCTGTAGTAAGACGATCCTGTTAGTTACGTCTCACCTGTCTTTTCGGCCCATGCTTCCATCTCCTGTTTCGTATATCGACTGTCACAAGCATTTTCCGTGCGCCTTTTAGACTGTTCTGCCTTTTGAATTGTCACCCAATGTAAAATGGTTCTTTCGTCATGGCTCTCACTCACTGTTTCACTTCCTTTGATCTGCCTTTATCCGATCCCTCTGGTACCCTTTTTGCTCATCTCTGTCCTACACTGTTCTCCTTCAAAGCCGCTGCATCTTTGCACCACAGGCAGTTTCACCTCCCAGGTACCTTTCTCCACTTTGTATGCACATTCTCTCTGCTCTGTTCAACCATCTCCATCGCCACCACCTTCCCGCTGAATAACGTAAATCCATTTACCAATGATTCTGCCATTCTCGGCCGTCACCACCTCTCACCTACATCAATTAGATTACTAGATCCATCCTTACCTATTCTCTTCGATACTTCCCTTTACCTTCCCCATTTTGATAACTGCTCTTCACAGTCGTCGTTCGGCATTCTTTTCTCTCTCTCTCTGTTAAGCCACCATGTTCACCAGTCGTGATGATAGTTCGCCGCGATATTACGAAGTTAATTCTACAACCATTCGATCTAACCTCACCTGCACCACCCCCCTTAAATAACTGATAATTCCTTTCTAGGACTCCATTCATATTTCTTCTGCGCCTCTTATATATATAGACATACATGCACATATATGTATAGAAGCATTCGCTCCGCAACCTGCAGTTCCTCACCGGCCACTTCTCTTGCTATCGTCCCGCTGACCGTCATGATATACTCCCATTCTTTCCACATCTGTGCTTCACATCTACTGTATTCAGTCCTCCTGAACCATTTTTGTCATCTGATCCATGCTTCACGCTTCAATTTGCTAGCTGCCTGTTTGACAATGAATTTTGCGGCCTGTCCGCCGACCGTCTATTGCAGAGTACCAACACTTCACAGCTATCTAATCCTTCGCAGTGCACCTGACGTTTTTCTCCATCGTCCCGCTACCGCGGCATTTTATGTCGATTTCTAGACTTTTTCTTGCATGTCTGTCTGCTTCAGATGTCCTCAGCCGCTCCAATCGGACCCTCTATTTGACCTTGACTTTCGAACTTGCCGGGAATCCATTTGAATCCGCCCTTGAGTTTGTTTAAACTGGCTACATTTTCTTCGGTGTGCATACGCTTACCTTACTTTTAGCCCACACCATTCCCTATTCTGAGCCTTTTTAATCCTACTTTTTTATGCAAAACTTCTGCATTTTCAGGAATTTTGTCTTCTCACTTCATCGCTTGTAAACGCCTGATCAGGTGCCTGGCATGCTTCGAGTGTCTCCAAAATAAATCATTATTACTATTATTATTATTATCATTATTATTATTATTAAGAGGCTGGTGCAAGCTCGGTCTGAGTTGATAGCTAGATCTGTTTTCATTAGCAATGGAGTGGTAAACTACTGGAATAAACTGCCAGAAGGGATAATAGAACTGGGGTCACTCCGAGCATCCATGGGGGCCCCTAGATCGTAAGTAGAATTAGATTATTTCTGACAGCAAGTATTAGGATTGGTAATAGACGGACTGAAGTGACTTTTTCAGTTGTTGAACGTTTCCATTCGCTACGTGATGACTTATTGAACGCTCGCGATGCACAGTGACTCCAGTATATCTTCCGGCGTGATACCTGGAATTTTATTTCCTGTGGTTGTCTCATTCTGTGGACTACATCTTGACCATAATGCCTCCAAAAGCAGTCAAAAATGTTGCATCCACGTAACTAGTTTGTTCGAAAGTTATTCTCTCACTCGACTGATCTATTCCGCGTGTTGGTTGTGATGACGGGGCCCATCTTGAATGTTCCGAAGTAAATGGGGATCTTTATGAGGCCCTGGACAGAGGCAGAGGGAAGTTGCTCAGGGTGCTGCGCGTCAAATACACCGAGCTGTCACCATCTGTGTGGCCAGCAAAGCGGCCAGCCAAGGCGGAGCCTCCTGTCACAGATACGGCGGCGTCTTCATTTTCGTCATCATCAGCAGCATCACCATCAATCGGTTCATCACCATCAGTACCAGCAGAATTAGCGGCACCATCATTGTCTTTTTCTTGGCCAATGTCATCACTCCTGCCGTCATCATCGCGGTTGGAAATGGGGAATTCAACCAAGGTATCTATTCCTGACTGTGCTTTATATGCGGAGGTGGCATCAACATCTGTCACTGAGCCAACCAGATCAAAGGTCGGCCAAAGCCAGAAGCTACCTAAGCCTACCCACCACAACGCCGACCCAGTTGATACTGATGTGACCCCTCAAGCACAGGACGGCGCCACAGGCACAATACCCAGTCAGCGGAGCACAAAAGTGGATGAAAGTAGACGGGACTGGATAACAACAGCGGATAGTCCACGAAGAGCGCCACCATCAAGGAGGCAGTGTTTCCTAACAGTGAACTTGCCTGAGGCAAAGGAGCATACTAACAAAACTCTTTATCCTCGAGGAGAAGGAGGCTGTGGGAAGGTGAGGGTCAAATCAGCCTTCTGAAATGGCAAAGTCAGTGGAGCTAAACGCCCTCGTCCACTAAAAGTATTGCTAGACCCTGAGGAAGCCGCGACTTCTGCGTTGAAAAGGTTCTACCGGCTACAGGGCGAACGACTGCGGTTGCACCGAGGTCTGGACCCTGAGAATCGTGAGAAATATAGAAATGCGTTCATCAAGTGGCGTGAATGTATAGAAACGAGGAAAATCAGACTTGACTTTTCGGGATTTTTGGATGCAGAAAAGGCTCTCTCACTTTCGGTGGAGGCCGCTGATGCTGATGTCCCTTTCAGCCCCCCAAAGCTGGGAGGCGGTGAACAAATGGACGCGGTGGCAGCCCGAGACAGCACCGTTATCCTGTCGTCTAACGTCCGCAGTCTGCTGAGAAAGAAGGACGACCTCGAACGTTTGCTTCAGTCCAGCTCACCCACTATTATAGCTTTGACGGGGATGTGGCTGAGCGACAATGTCCTAGACTCTGAGATGTCCCTCCCTGGCTTCACCCTATTCCGAGTCGATGGTAGCTCTATCGGAGCAAGTGGAGGCGTAGCATTGTTCGTCCGACCAGACATTCCAACAGCGCAGTCAGAGGCGTTGGCTGATCCACAAGGATTCGGTGAAGCTATCTGGCTCAGCGTCAAACTTACCACCGTTGGATTTAGAACAGTTGGAGTCATCTACCGGACACCAGCAGCCACCCCTCCGCATATGGTGAATTTATTGAGCAGACGGGCTTGCGACTGCTACTACCTCATCCTGGACGACTTCAGTGCCCTTCACACTGATAGGACATCACGGCAGGACAGCTGCCGGGACAGATCCTTTCTCTCGAGAACAGCTGACAACGGTCCAAGAACTTGCATTACACCAACATGTTCAGGAATCAACCCAGAGGCACTCTAATTAAGGTTACATCCTAGACATGGTGATTTCTCCCAGGAGTTCGGACGTCGATAAGGTTGAACATCTCCCTCCACTTGGAAGAAGTGACCACTTGACGCTAGAAATTCACTGGCACAGTAGTTCTTGCCCATCCCCTAGACCACACATTGGACGTGAAGTTTGGCGCACATCATTTGAAGATGCCCGGACAGCAGCTTTAGACGTCATCTGGCTTCTCGTGGGTTTAGATGCCGACGGCGATGCGAAGGAAACTTGGGGGTTTGTTCGTGACGGTATCCTTTACCTTATGAATATCCACTCCCCCCTCAACCGACGTAGACCCCGGGTGAAGTTCCCGCTGTGGTCTGATCTGGAGCTCAGAGGCCTATTCAAACTACAACATCGGGCCTGGCAGCTGTTCCGATCCACAGGTGAGGGTTCAACTCCTATAGCAGGATTTGTAACCAGTGTTCCGAACAAAAACGGATGAAGCGGATGGCTTTCGAGAAGGCCCTTGCGGTTGATGCAGTGTGAGCACCAAAGAGCTTGTTTGCATACTTAAAGCGCCGTACCAGAGCGAAAGTAGGTGTCCCGGCGCCGGTGGACAACGATGAAATGGTTGCAGCAGATGATGGAAAGGCTGAGGCATTAGCCAAGCATTATCTGCCAGCGTATTCTGTAGAGTAAGGTGCACCAATCCCGAAGGTGAATGGCTCGCCGCTGTTTATTATGCAGGATTTCAGGGAGCCGGGAGTGAACAACATGCTCATAATCATCAAAGCCCACAGGTCACCGGGACCGAATGACGTGGATCCGTTGACGTTAAAGGAGTTGGCGGACCAACTAACTACTCCGCTGGCTCGGTTGTCCAACTTATCTTTGGTCTCTGGCAGTCTACCTCGGGAGTAGAAAGAAGCAGTGGATTTTTCGCTGCTCAGGGGCGGGATAAAATCCCCCTCGGCCAAATGCAGCCCGGTTAGCCCCTCTTCCGTGGCGGTAAAGGTCATGAAAAGGCCGGTGGCTGCTCACACACGTGAACATCTGGACATCTAGCAAATGCTACGCGCACCACAGCACGGTTTTCGGAGAAACAGACCATGTGCGTCAAACCTGTTGACTGCTCGCGAACGTTGTTCGAAAGCCAAGGCCGAGGGACGTACCACAGACGTCATCTTTGTGGTCTTCAGCGATGCTACGAAATTTGAATACGGTCACTTAACGTAGGAGTGAGCGTACTAATTCATGCTCCTTTCTCTGTTCCAGCGGAAGGCATCGACCTGGCGGACTTCGAAGATAACTAAAGACAGTGCCATTGCCGGAGACTGATTCGTAATTTACATTTCTCCTACTGTATTCGCATTTGCATTGTGCTTCTTTTCCTGGATAAATTTCCATTTTGGTCGTATCGTCTTCTTTTTCCTGAGCTTTACAACTGATGCCGCGACGCGGAACCGACAATGTTGAAGAAGCCAATAAAGTCCTCTAGTGTGGAGGAGTCAAAAGATTGTCCGTCACAGAGGTGCAGGTCATCGGATATGTCTGTGGAAGAGGTCACGCCAGACCCAGCGCAGTGCAGAATTTAGAGAAAGCAACAGATACCTACTCCAAGTGCTCCCGAGAAATTTAGCATTGGTGGCAATTGTAACTGATGGGAGAGCCAGGTACGACGGTATACTAAGTGGTTCAATAGCGGTCAACAAAAGGATGTTAATGTGAGCCTTTTAGTTGGAGGGGCGTATGATGTCGTCGACAAGTCAAGCTTGGTGATTGTGATCTCATTTTCAAACTTATTCGGGAGTTGCCGGCGGTTCCGGTTCACCCGGTGGAGTATCAAGTCCAGCTACATCAGAGGCGACAGCTCCCAAGGGAAGATATACGGTCTTTTGCTCGTGGGCTAGATTAGTTAGCGATGCAAAGATACCCCGAGGAGGATAAGGCTGAAAAAGAGCGGCACGTTTTGGATTGGTTTGTTGAAAGCTTGGCCAGTAAGTTGTTGAAAGAAACCCTGCTGAGAGGAAATATTACAGAATTATCTGAGGCCGTAGCAGCGAAAGAAGAAGAAAGAATAGAGAAAGCACTATCCAGGTCGACCACGGATCAGGAGTGCTTCGTAGTCCAGCGGCAACGGCCCACGAGTCAAGGATATTATGGTTTTCGGGACCGCGAACCAACAGAAGCCGGATAAGACGAGGCGCTTACTTGTGGTCTACCTTCAACTAAAGGGGATTCGGTACACGTGGCCAGTATTGTAAGGTGGTTTACCGGCCGGCGGTACAAAACACTGCAACAGTAGTCGAAGACATTCAAGCACCGGACTCGACGGAGTCACCGTCATTACCAGGTGGGTCCGTCATACCAGTAGTATCCATGCTCACCAGTTGTTTCGATACCTTTTTAACCGTGATTCGAGTCAACGATGTCAGGCTGTGCTTTAGTTGATAACGGAGCCACCCGCAGCCTTATCATCGTGGCTGCGATTCCCCACCGGGGTGTAGTGAATCTGGAACCTTACGAGTTTTCACTGACTTGTGTAAACAGTGGGAAACTAAACACCGTGGGAGTTGTGACTTTACTGGTAGAATTTGGAGGGCTAGCCAGGTTGAAGCCTTTTGTCGTTTTCCGAGGCATCTGCTATGACGCGATTGTACGGGAGGACATCCTGCAGAACTTCAAATGCATCATTAGTATCCTAAGAAAGAGACTCTGTTTTGGTTACCAAACGAAGGAGTGTGGAGAGTGCGGTCGTAGAAAGTTAGATGTCCATTCTTTGGGGGTTCCTGAGAGCAATCTCAGGCGGCGGTTCCAGGAACCGGCGGAAAATAGTGAATCCACGGAGAAGAATGATAGACTTTATAAAATCTTTATCAAATTTACCGACTTGTTCATGTGAGGTAGGGAAAAGTTAGGGAGGACCAATGTGAATAAGCATCGTATCGACACAGGGGATGCTGAACCAATCAAGTTGGACCCCAGAAGAATACCAGCACACTACCAGGCAGAAGCATATCAAATGGCGGAGGATACACTGAAAGATAATGTTATACAATCGTCCCACTCCGCATGTGCGACGCCAGTGTAACGTACGTGTGCGGAAATCCTCCCTAGCCGTTGTCACGTACCTGTATTGTTGAGACTACATTCTTTATCTCATCGATCCTCGAACTAGTACAGCATGCATCAATCACTACACTCTAACATTTGTTTATATTTCGCTCACGTGGAGTGGCATAATTTCGATTCGAACTAGGACTGCCGCGACGGTGGTACCTGACATTGACCTTTGTTGAACCCTGGTCCCCGTTGCTAGACGTTGTGGCCGTACAGTTGGGGTTTGTACACATTTAGATTTGCGTATAATTTGTTAATCCAGTACCGTAGAAACTACGAATCAATCTTGTTCTGGTTTGGGGGTTCGCTTTGAATTGGCTAAGCTTTACTCACAATCGGAATAACCGTTACAGCCATTAGTACTGGTAAAAAAGAAAGACGGCAAGCCAAGGCTGTGCATCGATTACCTCCTTTTAAACGCAGTCACTAAGAAGATCTCGTACCTCCTGCCCGACCATCAATCTCTGTCGTGGTTGCAGAATTTCAAGGATCCACAGGGACAAATTGCTCCATGGCAGGAGCAATTACAGGAGTTCGATTTCGTTTCGGCGCATCGACCAGGCAAACGCCATGAGAATGCGGATGCCATGTCTAGGCGACCAGTGAGAGACCATGAAGAGTGTCTGTCCTGCATCATCAGCTGTGGCGGAGATCGGTCCCTGTGAGGACACCAGGGGGGAATGAATCGAGATAAAATGAACGATACAGACACCGATTTCATATACAAAAGAGCTGAGGCTGGAGGTACAAACCAACACACCAAGAAATAGCAGGCACCTGTCTGTGGATGATGCATTTATGGAGCCTCTGGGACGTCCTGAGGATGGCTGGCGGCATTTTGGTTTTCCAGTATGGACCAAACTATCCGGTCAAAACCTTTGTTCCTCGGACGATGGTACTGACAGTCTTGACAATGTTACACGCTGAGTTGGGTCATGTGGGGGTCATTAAGTTGGAACATGCTACTAGATGGCTGTTCTGGCGTCCATATCAGCGAAGAGATATTCTTGACTTTTGCGGGACGTGCCAGGAATGCGGCGGCCTCAAAGATCCCTCAACCAAACATCGTGCCCCCTTCAGCCAGTGATCGTCAGTCTCCCTAACGAGCTGGTGGAAATGGACATCGTGGGACCATTACCAATGACACGTGCAGGCAACAAACACATCCTAGTACCGGTCGAATACTTTACTAAGTGATGTGAAGCTGTTTCCCTCGGCACGATTGACTCGCACACAGTGGCTGACGCAATTCTCTATCTTTAGGTTTGTAGCTGGGGTGCACCCTCCCAGCTGCATTTCGACGAGGGGTAGAACTTCGAGAGCGCCCTTGTTGCTGAGCTGAGCAGGTCACTCAAAATCGATAAAACCCGCACCAAATCATATCAACCGCAAGGCAACGGACTGGCAGAAAGTACCAATAGGAGGCTTATTACTTTATTAAAAGCTTTCGTCGAAGAGAATGGCGAAAGGGACAAGCTGCGTAACTCCTTATTGGCTTACCGTAATGCGATCCACGCGCCGACTAGTCAAACACCAAGTCTGTTATGGACCGGTCGAGAGATCTGGCTAACAACGGATGTTCGCCCACTTATCACCAATAACCTCCCCACCTAGGTAACGAAGAATGTGAGCGGGCTACGGGGTTCTATTAGGCTCGGGGAGGAGCTGGCACGTATGCGCCCAAAATCAGCCCGTAGGCGTCAGAAGGGTTATTATGACAACCAAATGATCCGGCGTGGCTCCATAACACTGTCCCGACAGTTGGTGTGCCAGCAAGGCTGTCAAGACACTGGGAAGGGCCTTTTGTAGTTGCAAAGATACTGTCAAGCTGCACCTGTATAATTCGTAATGAGTCGCACTCTGGTCAGCCCTCGTTTGTTGTTGGCTTTAATAAGCTCAAACCCAGTGAGATTACAATTAAACCAGGAAGCAATATAGTGCAGCCAGTACGGTTAGAACTGAAGGTTCCTCCAGAAGAGGGGAGAGCTGTGGCTCCGGAGACGGCGCCGACTGAGAGAGAGTCCAGTGTTACGAAATTTGAATACGGTCACTTAACGTAGGAGTGAGCGTACTAATTCATGCTCCTTTCTCTGTTCCAGCGCAAGGCAGCGACCTGGTGGACTCCGAGGATAACTAAAGACAGTGTCCTTGCCGGAGGCTGAATCGTAATGTACATTTCTTCTCTTACTGTATTCTGATTTGTAGTTCGCCACTTTTCCTGAATAAATTTCGATTTTGGCCGATTCGTCTTCTTCTTGCTGAGCATTACAGTGAGGCTCTTGATGAAGTACACAATGGTCTGTTACTGACACTCCGGGCCACCGGCATCTCAGGGCCCACTCCTCACTGGGTTGAGGACTTCTTGGTCGAGAGAACCTTTTCCGCGAGGGTTGCACAGTCCCAGTCCGCGTGGTATCCAGTTAGCAATGTCTTGCCGTGAGGCTCCGTGCTAGGACCCCTGTTGTTTCTAGTGTTTGTGAACAACCTAACACAGACCATTCGATCCCAATGCCTTATCTACGCCAACGACCTAATGATCTGGAGCACCGTCCGATCGGCAGAGGATAGTCAGATACTACAGAAGGATCTTCATGCTCTAGTAATTGGTCGACCAACTGGGGTCCACCAATAAACGTGGACAAATGCGCGAGCATGAGGATTGATGGCCCTGAAGATGCTTTCGGCTACTGCCTTGGGAGTGTCGTACCCCATCACAGGCAGGAGGAGAAGGGCCTCAGAGTTGTTGTCACGAACAATCTGAAAGCAAGAGCACACACCTAGAGAGAGCATGCCTCAGCGTGGAAGATACCTGGTCTCATTCGCCGTTCATTTGGGCCTCTACCCCTGGACACCTTCCGATTGGTGTATCTCGCATGCACTTTCTCACTAGGAATAACGCCGTTTGGCTGACTACCTCTGCAAGGCCGCGGAAGTAGTCAAGCTGGAACGGTTTCAAAGTGTTGCCACGGGCATCGTGTCAGGACTGCGTGGGTTCAGCTATGAGGACCGCCTAGAAGTCACCGAGTTGTGTCTCATTGTCTATCGACATCTTCGAGGTGACCTCATCTATGTCAGCGAATAATCCGTGGTGAGTTTGGCCTGGAACTACAGTCGTAATTCCCGCTCATGGATAACAACCGCACCAGAGGACACACCCTGACGCTTCATAAGGTGCATTCCACCGCCGTAATGACCACCTACCGATTGTCAAGAAGGGTGACCAATCTTTGGAAAGCTCCACCGACTGAAGTGGTGGAAGAGGAAACCGAGACACTGTTTAGGAGAAAATTGGATCAAATCCTGAAGGACTGCTGGCGGGGCACCGACAACTAGCCGGGTCAATAGAGAACGATGTGGTGGGTGGGATGACTTCCCACAGCAGTTTATAGGCAGGATAGAGAACATGATCGCCTTGGTGGAGGAGTAGCCATCCTCATTGGGTCAGGTACAAACCACCTTGAGACTCAGATCAAGATCTGCACTCGCAATATACATTTATGCGCTGTTACGATCATCCTTCCAGGCAGAAGGGTTAACGTCATATGTGTCTACAGGGCACCAAGCGCCAACCACGAAGAGGATGTTTGCTGACTGCGGACGTTTACTGAACTAGTTAAGGACGCACAAAAGACCCCCATGGAAGGTGACTTAAATCTTCCGCACATCGGCTGGGCGGCTGAGGTGTGCGTGCCGAGATCGGAGGAGAAAACCTACGTAGAATGCCTGCATGCTAATGCGTTGCACCAGCATATTAGGGAGAATACCAGATATGGGACTGGATGCTCTCCATAAATGCTGGATCCAGCAATAACAAAACTCCCCAACGACGTTTATGGACTGCATCACTGCGCATCGCTGGGCAAGAGTGACCACTTGTGTCAAGATCGTCCTAAGCATGCGGCAACCCAAGGTACCCTCAAAGCTGGTCAGGCATTTTGGTAGTATGGACATAGATGGACTTCGTAATAGGGCGATGGGTTTGACCTGGGACACGATAGAGGGGCTACTGTCGAGGAGAGCTGGCAGGCCATAAAGAGATCCCTGATTGCCCTACGGGATGAGTTCACACCCTTAAAACGAAGGAGTGGGGGGGGGGAAACCCGTGTGGTGGAAGGCTGCAGTAGCCAAGGCCATCAGACGTAGAAACCGCAGCTGGAACCAGTACAAAGCTTCCGGCAGTCAACTAGCCTGGAACCGCTATACGAAGCTGAGAAACAAGACTGTAAGCCTTCTGAGAAATTCCAAGCGGAAATTCGAGCTCCAATCGGCCCAGTGTGTAGGACAACAACCGAAAACATTCTATAGCTATATGCAGTCGAAAGGCTCAACAAGGAAAGCCGTAGGTCCGTTATCCACTAGAGACTGTGGTATTGTCACTGATGGCCAGGGCAAAGCAGATGCTCTCGGGGAACACTTTGGTAGTGCATATAGAATGGATAGTGAGGTACGAGCGGATCTGGCTCTGGTGCATCCTGCTCCCCAGTTAAACGAGCTAAACCCCTCAGAGGAAAGCGTGAATAAGTGCCTACAGGAATTAAACAGCCACAAGTCAGCGGGCCCAGATGGCATTCATCCAGCTATCATCAAGCCGTTGGCGGATATCATAGCTCCGTCGGTATGCAGACTGTACAGGTTCACTTTTGACCAGAGTAAGCTACCCCAGGACCGGAAAGTCGCGACCGTCGTGGCAATACATAAGAGTGGACCCAAGTCGGCTATGCATAACAACAGGCCGGTAAGTCTAACTAGCATCGTATGCAAAGCCCTTAAGAAGGTCATCCGTGTCCACATCTGCCAGCACTAACTGGAGGATTCCATGTCAAGTCGGGCCCAGCATGGATTCCGGAAAATCGTCATGCAGAGCCTCGCTGTGGACAGTGCCTTCAGCGGAGTGAGGATGCGACATTCACGAACATATATGCAATAAAAGACATCTATTTCGCTTTTTCGGCAAGAAATTATTGAGGGAGACCCAGGTAGAGATCTAGCTTTTTCTTGAAGATAGTTTTGCTCTGCGAGAGAACAATATCTTCCGGAAGTGCATTCCACAGAGTAATAACTCTATAGCTCAAAACGGTAATCCTTAGTAAAGTGCGTGGCTTCGGTTTGAAAACCTTTCTGCTGTGGCCACGGGGAGAAGAGGCTGGACAGACGGAGAAGAAGCAATCGCTTTGACATCATTCAAAAAGGTGGGACACCAAAAACAGATCACCTCCTACAAGTCTTAAGTCAAGGGGATAGAGGTTGAGGAGTGAGAGGCGTACGGGATAAGGTAGATGGGACAGACCCCTAACTGCTTTGATGGAGGCCCTCTGAACTCTTTCTAGGATCTCACGGTCTCGGACAAGACCAGAGTGCAGTATCCGACTTCCGCATCTCAGCAGATGTCGGATATACGTGCCGAAAATTATGGGGACATCATCCTTGGATATGCTCGGGAAGGACCTTCGAATCATATTTAGGACTCGAAAGGCAGACCTGCTCGCAAGTTGGTGATGATGAGGGAAGGACAAGTTACAATCCAGCCAGAAACTGGGCACCTTCTATCGGTCAACCATTGGCAGTGCGGTTGCTCCGTTATTGGAAGACTAGTGACCAGTCTCTCTGCCGAAAGACACGCTCAAGCATTTGTCATCATTAACTGGGAGGTTCCAATCCTCGAACCAGCGTTTTGTTTCATCAACTGAAACTTGCAGATCTTCAACGCCTGAACTCCAGAGGGTTACATCGTCTGCGTACATGACAATGTTCGCAGCAAGGGCTGTCGGAAGATCGTTTATGTGGATCAAGAAAAGAGGAGAACCTAAGACTGACCCTTGGGGGACCCCAGTGGTTACTAAGGAGGGTTGAGCCAAAACATTCCCGACTTTAACCACAAAGGTGCGGTCGGTAAGGAAGCTACGTAGGATGGCCAACATGGAGTCTGTGATCCCGTATGTCTGCAGCTTATAAAGAAGAGGGGCATGAAGGAGCTTATCGAAGGCCTTAGCAAAATCGACGAGAGCTGGCTATCATCATAGGCTTTCGTTAGACTATCCATGACAGTGAGCATATTGGTGATGCATGATCTGCCAGGAAGAAGCCCACGTTGGGACGGGGAGAGGATCCTATTTCTATGCAGATGGAAAAGAACCCCACTCTTAAGTATTCCTTCAAAACATTTGCTGGTGATGCTCGTGAGACTTATGGGTCTGTAACAAGAAGCAAGATGTGAGTGCGATCACTGTTTTTTCCAGCTACTGGGGAAAACCCCATCGTCAGCACACCGCTGAAAAAGCGAGGCAAAAGGGGCAGCCAATATGTCCACGGCTGCCTTGAGAATACGGGGGTGGATTAGGCCAGGACCCATGGAGCAATATTGGTTGAGCCGTCGGAAACCTTGTGCGACTGCGCCAGTGGGAATAGTGACGCGGCTAAGGGTAGTGGTCAGAGATATCGGGTGCATGGCGAGGAGGGATGTTATGAGTTCCGAGCTAAAAACTACGGAAGTAGGAGCTGAAGGCCTGGGCCACTTGGTTAGGGGAAGTGATTGGAGATCCTGTACTATCTTTGAGAGCCAGTAGTGTCGGAGCTGTGCCCCTTAGACGGCGCATGTACTGAAAGAAAAATGCCTTATTGGTCCGTGCTTGGTCAAGTACAGATCGTTGGACTGCATTCTGACAGGATCTAATCTTGTCTTTGCATATGTTCCCTATGATCCTGAAATTTTCTGCATCACGGGCAAGGCCTGTGTCTTTTTATCTAGCAAAGAGGCATGCGCGTTCGTCTAAAATGCGCCTAATGGGACGAGGGAGGTGTCGCTCAGCGGTCTGTGGACGACGTATTCAGGGGACAAATAGCCTATCAGATAGGGAAATTAACTCTGTGAGATTCTCTGCCGTTTCGTCAGCAGAGTTACCTGGGTTAGTTGAATTTAGCTGGGAGCGAATAAATGCACAGACTTGGTCAAAATGGGTCTTTTTGAAGGATCTCAAAATTTTGGTTTCTGAGGGAAGAGAGGGCCATTTCACGATAAAATCGAATCAAATGAAAATGTGATCATTTTTGCCGAGAGGCGGCAAGTAGTGCACCACAACTATTTGCAACTGATCACTGGTGATGACCAGGTCTAGTAGGGATGGGGCGTGGCCTGTGCGATATCTGGTCGGATCTCTTACGTTCTGCACCCATGAGTTATGCAGTACCAGATCTAGTAGGGGTTTACCAAAGGTGATATTAGAGGCATCAGCTCCTTGCCGGTCGGTACTGGGTGAGTTGAAGTCACCAGTGACTAACAGATGGAAGAAGTCTGTGTAGCTTTTCAGGGAGCCTAATAAGTCTACGAGACCTAGGCTATAAGTTGATCTGCACGCAGAGGGACGATAGACGATACCATGCATTAGGGTGTCTGTCCTAGAGAGAGTAAAAACAGCCCACAAACAATCAATACATGAAAAGGTAGGGGTTGTCAGTATAGTGGGAGGAGGGATCAAATTGTCGTAGTATATGATGACCCCGCCGGCGCGACCTCTACTGGAGTCCTGCTTGCTGCGGAGTATACCGGAATGGATATTTCGGCATCAAGTATGTCAGGGGTGAGCCAGATTTCTGCGGTGGCCGTGACCTGAGGCTCCTTATCCACTGCAAGCTGCCGAAGCTGCGGGAGCTGCCGAAGATCACTTAGAAGGTAGCGTGCAGGCAGGCAGGGGGCCGCCTGTAACACACGTTCGATCAATGCGTAGCCAAATTCGCAATGGATCCCGAAATCAAAAGGCGATTATCCGTGATATTCTACGACACTAGATTATTGAATGAACAATGACACTAAAAAGATACAAACCTCAATAATGAGATCATAAGGACTCAACAAACGGGAAACTGAATTGCAGCGTGCGAGCAAGGAGCACGTGCGTCACGCTGGTCTAGAACAAGGATATGGCAAAGTAGAGCTCTGGGCGCGAACAAGCAACAATTGGTCCATAAGAACAAACAGATCGTAAAGACACGTCAATAGTGTAAGCAAGTGAGTGATGTTAAGGAAAACACTGAATCGCAAGGGTTTTAGGGGGATTTTCCACCACCGGTCTTTACACTGCCCACCAAAATCCTCCCGAATCCTTAGCAGAGTCAAAGGTTTGACATAACGGTACTGATTCTTCATATCTACCTAGGCCCTGCTGTCAGTGCGCGCCTGAGGCTAGTCGTCAACGCTCTACTCATGGTTGCACCCAATCCGCTGGCCACATAGACGCGAGGCTATTCTACATCTTCCACGAGAACAACTCACCGATGGCTGGCGTGAGGGGGGCACATAAATGCTGTTCTTGGAAAGGCCGTCCTGCTCTGGTTGTATGTGCTTGCGTGAGTGTGTTTGTGTGTGTATGATGTAGTCGCCGCTACCTCCACATACGCAAAAGATATTTCAGAAACGTCAACAAAAGCAAATTGCGAACACCGTCACATGTTTGATAGAGGTGGCAGGACACAGCGTGCATCGGGTATGTGCGTATGCGTCTGGATGTATAATGGAATCACAGATATCACTACACATCAAAAGAGGACTTTCTGCAACGTCAGCGAAAGACTGTGAGCGCTGTAACGTGTTTGACGGGGACTGCGTGGCACAAACGAGTAAAATGTAGGCTCGTGTGCTTGACCTAAGCTCCGCTACTTCTACATGCAATGTCGTGCCGTGTGACAAACTAGGGTTTGGACAACTAACTCAGTGAATCGGGAACACCGAGTGAAAGTAAACACAAATAAACTTCAAAGTCGGTGTGGAGGGTCGGGTCTTACTGAAGAATGCATGAGGGGTAAATAAATAAATACAGCTTCAGCCGGTACCAGCAGGCATGGATATAGCTTGGTCTGTAACGTCGACTTCGCCCGAGTCACTGTCACCTTCAGGCAGACATCTTGCGGATATCTCGCATCACCTCTCCTCTGTTCGTTCTCACCGCCACCATGCGCACGAGGCCATCGATTTCTGTACGGCAGTCCTTGATCACTCCAACCGGCCAATCGTTTTTATGAAAGTGGCTCTCCACGAGGATGACCACATCGCCACGTCTGAACGACTTTTGTTTGGAGATCCACTTTTGTCGGAGCTGCAGTGTAGGTAAGTACTCCCTCGTCCATCGTTTCCAGAAAGCCTGTGCCAGGTGGTTCACTTGTTTTCATCCTATGATATACGTTCCACGTAAGGTTTTCGGCGTGATTGCTCCCACGTTTGACCGAAGTATTAACAGGTAGTTGGGAGTGAGTGCCGGTTTGCCTTCCGGGTCTGGGACGACCGGCATCAGGGGTCTGTAGCTCAGTATGCGTTCCACTTCTGTTGGTGAAGTAGGCAGGGTCTCGTCACCGAGGATTTGTTGTGGTGTCAGGGCTCTGAGTATTCGTCCTAGTCGATCGTACCAACCTTTCACAAACGCCGCCACGATGACTGGCAGAAGGTGGGTTGAAGTGCCATTCTATCCCCTTTGCTACGGTCTTGTTTTGTATTTTGGCGTGGTCTAGGAGGTTCCACCATTTTTCTCACTCCTTATGATTCCTAACGAAGTTCGAGCCATTGTCTGAGTATACATTCTTGGGGATGCCCCGCCTCGTGATGAACCTTTGAAAGGCCATTAGAAATGAATCGGTGGTCATATTATGCACTACTTCGAGATGGACTGCTCTGGATCGTAAACATGTTATCAGGCAGCCATACCTCTTTTGGGTGCTCCTTTGCTGTCGTACAAGTGATGGGCCAAAGCAATCGACGCCAATTTCCACGACCGGGCACCATCCCGGTTGAACTCTTACGGCTGGAAAACGGGCCATCATTTGTTGGCCTGCTACCGCCCTCCGGCTACGACAAGTGACGCAGTCGCTTATGACTCGCTTGACCGTCGCTGGTCCCTTTGTCACCCAAAACCGCCGACGCATATTTTTCAATAAGTGGTTCAAACCTGCGTGTCCCTCTTCTCGATGTACATGATCGGTCGGGCATCTCGTTATGTAGTGGTCACCAGGGATTACTATGGGGTGTTTTTTCGTACTCTAGACTTGAATTCGTCAGCCACCCTCTAACTCTCAGTAGCCCGTTGGTTCGCATAGAGTTTGGTCTTCGGATACTGCTGTGCAGCAGCCTGCTTCCCTTTGAGTTATCATCTGCCCTGGCAAGCTCGCGGGCCTCAAACGGGAAGGCGTCTAGTTGTAGTAGGTGTAGAACGTTGAGTTCGGCTTGATTCAGCCCGCTCGGTAGTACCGTCTCCACATTTAATGTGTTCTGTAGTCGTGTGCCTTTCAAAACCAATGGGAGAACTTTGTATCATGTCCACCAGACCACGGCTCTTAACATCTTTATTCAATCGAGAAGTGGCACAGTTTTTCTATTAGGCTTACAATTCCCGTGGAGTTTGTAGCTAGTATCTGTCTTTTAGTCTCGATATCGTCATCATCAGCCTTAGGTATTAATAGTGTTGGCCACATCTCTTAAGCTGCAGTTGGGAGACCGGGCTCCATTGTCCACATCCGCAACCTCTCTAGGGTTTTCAGGCCCCTTGAGCAGAAGTCGGTCGGGTTACTGGCGGATTGTACATAGTGCCATTGATCGGTTTCAGTCGACTCGGGGATTATAGTGAGTCTGTTGGCCACGAAGGTGTTGAAGCGAGCGGTAATGTTGTTTACGTAATGTAGTACCGTGGCTGAGTCCGTCCAAAAGTTTGGTTCCCAGTTTATCCGATGGAAGCATCTCCTAATCAGCGTCGCGGCTTTCACGGCCAGTACTGCTGCCGTCAGTTCCAGCCTCGGAATGGACACCGTTTTCAGTGGAGCCACTCTCGCCTTTGCGAATAGTATCTGGCTGTGCCGCCCACTATTTTCGTCCACCCAGCAGCCATAAGCCACTATCCCGTAGCCTATTCTGATGCATCAGAAAATAAGTGGAGTTGGGCGTCGTTTGTGCACTTGATTCCTGTTAAGCATCTTTGTATTTTGATCTAACCAAGTTGCTCCAGGCTGTGCAGCCAGTCGAGCCATCGCTTATCGTTGTCATCCCGGAGAGGTTCGTCCCAACCTGTCCCTCTTTGGCACAGCGACTGCAGCAAGCACTTTACCGGTAACCACCATGGCGAAACGAAACCTAGGGGGTCATAGAGGCTTGAGACTGATGATAGGGTTCCTCTCCGTTTGACTGGTCGTTTGGGTAGGTCCAGAGTGAAAATGAATTCTTCACCTTCGCGTTTCCACTGGAGACCAAGCGTGCGCTCCGTTCGTGAAGAGGATCCCAAAAGCTCTCTCGTACACTCCATTTTCTCGGACTTCGGAATAACGTTGAGCACCTCTAGGCAGTTTGAAGTCCATTTAGTGAGGTCGAATCCTCCGGCCTTTAGATTGGCGGTCAGTGCTGTCATATATAGGATAGCAGCATTTGGGTAGTTGAGGGAACACAGAAACTCGTTCACGTAGAAGTGGTCCACTGCTCCTCCTGTAAGATTGCCGGTGCTACCGAAAAGCTCGAGGGTTCCTCGGAGGGCAAAATTAGCACAGAAAGGAGATGATACTGTCTCGAAGGGATGTACGGTCTGCCTGTACTAGTCTGGTGCACGAGGTGCATCGCTTTCAGTCCACCAAAGAAGACGAAAGGCAACCTTATCTTCAGCGGGCATCTTTGCTTGTAGAAACATTTCACGTATGTCCGCAGAGACGGCCACTTTTCCTAGCCGGAAAGGACATAAAACCACGACTAGTGGTGTTGTCCGGTGTGGACCCTGTAATATATGCTCGTTGAGTGACACACTCCGACATTTCGCCGAAAAAATGGAAAACCACCCTGACCTTCCCCAGTTTCTTTGGGTTCATGACCGTGTGATGGGGTAGGTACCACCTCAAATTAGCGCTGATAACCGCTGTATCCACTCTTTCAATATAACCCAAGTCTATGTTGTGTTGCACGGCTCGCGTGTATTCTATCCTTAATTGTGGCTCTCGAATTAGCCTGGTTTTGAGGAGGCATAATCGTTCTAAAGCCACTTCTCGGCTGTTTGGCATAGGTTTCATGTTGGGTCTCAAAGGGACAGGAACCTCGAAACGATCTATTACTTACTTAGCGTTCTCGGCTACCATTTTCAAAGCCTACTTATCTTCTCGTGATGCAGCATCTCTGTCAGTGGCCAGGTAGGCGAATTCGGCGCTATACAGCTGTTGGAATGCCTGTTTAATGTTCGCCGTCTCCACCGAAGTGCAGTTGATTTGGATTAGTTTGCGCGTCTTCCATCTGTACCGCCATATAAAGTCCAGCCGAATATAGTGCGTACTGCATAGGGTGCTCCGCGACTCCCTATTCTTTGATCCAGGACCCAATGCGCTTCCGGTACATCACAGCCGATCAGCAGATCAATTTCGTTATTCTGCCACTCCTTGACCGTAATCCCGTCGCGATGCGGCCACTGAGTCAGAATCGACTGCACTGACTGAGGTGCTCTCATCGGCAGATCCTTTATGGTGAATGCTTTTAGAGTTCATGCTCTATCGTTGTTGGCCAAGGAAACGAGTTGCAGGTGCAGTTTGGTCGACTGGATGACTTCGGAGCCACTCACTGTGCTCACCGCTAATGAAGACTGATCCCCTCTGATCCCATATCTTTCTGCAAACTCCTTCCTTAATAGCGTGGTATCCGAGCCACTATCTATGAAGGCCAACGCTTTGACCACCCCAGTTGGGGTCACTACTCCCACGGAAACTACGCCTAAAGGTACCGGTTTACTGGCAGACCGCGACGTTGAACAAATAACGCTGGACCTGGTACTCCCCTGGGGTAATGTTACTCCAGCCTGGAGCAGCAATCGATGGTGTCTGCCCGTACAGCCCTCGTCACCACATCGGTTCGTTGTCCTACAAGCTGCCGCCCGGTGCGTGGTGTTAAGACAAATAAAACACGCTCCTGCCATCCTCGCGTTCTCCACCGTTCGTCTATTGTGGCGTTGCCGAACTTGGGGCATTCTGGTAGGCCATGGCTAGCATCACATGACCTGAAGCTTAGTTGCTCCGAGTCATCGCGTGAAATGGCATGTGTATTGGTCCAAGGCTGGTATTTTGGATGTTCCCGTACAGGGGTTTGAGCTTGGCTAGTACTGGGCTTGTTTGCCCGGTTGCTGCCCCGGATAAGTTGGCTGTCGGCTATCTTGGTTTGCCTGTCCAAGTATTCGGTCAGGTCTTCGAAGTTAGCCTCCCTCTCGCGCGGCTTGTCCGTTCTGCTTCTTCCACCCACCGACCCTGTAGTTCGGGAGAGAGGTGACGGACTGTGTTTTCCAAAGTGTGCATGGCATCTAGGTCAGCCCTGTAACCTAAATGGTCGAGGGCTATTGAGCAGTTCTGCATCTTGATCACCAGGTCGGCCATGGTGTAGACGTCGCCTTCTGTTCTCTTTGCCTCTATCATCACGCCCTCTATTAAATTACGGGCTACTTTGAACGGTTGGCCAAACAAGTTCCTTAGAATCTTCCTTGCTCTTGTGTAGCCTTCTTCCGGGTCGAGCATGGTCCACCTGTCCACAGCTTCTCTTGCTCGGCCTCGACAGTAGTGAGTCAGATAGAGGAGCCTTTGCCCGGGGTCGGTAACCTTCTTTTCGACGAACGTCTCGAGCTGCTTGACAAACTTGCAGTAGTGTTCAAATCATCCGTAGAAAACCGTTAGTTCCACTCTAGGCAAATCGATCGAAGGTGATTTGTAATCAGCGACCAGCATGAAGTTCCCTATACTCTTGCGCCATGATCTATCGGAAGTGTCGTAGTCGCTGGTCTAATGCTCACGCTCTTTCTGTATACACTCATTTTCTGCTTCCTGGGCATGTAGTGTAGCCGGTAGTGACTGTTGTTCTAGGTCTAGTATTCTCAGCCTATACAGATCAACATCCTCAAAATCCATATTGCCCTCATTAACACATGAACTAGCACTGACTGGAACGGGCGATCTAACAATAACTAAAGAACAAAATGTATCCAAACCTTCCCAGTGACTTGCCGTATTACTTCCTGTAGAGATTCCATTGTTTTTGATCCTTCTATTGGCAATTTGCGTGTTTTTCCTCGATCCAAATTGACGTATTGAGTATTGCAAAACACGTTTGATCAATGCGTAGCCAAATTCGTATTGGATCCCGAAATCAAAAGGCGATTATCCGTGATATTCTACGACACTAGATTATTGAATGAACAATGACACCAAAAAGATACAAACCTCAATAATGAGATCATAAGGACTCAACAAACGGGAAACTGAATTGCAGCGTGCGAGCAAGGAGCACGTGCGTCACGCTGGTCTAGAACAAGGATATGGCAAAGTAGAGCTCTGGGCGAGAACAAGCAACAATTTGTCCATAAGAACAAACAGATCGTAAAGACACGTCAATAGTGTAAGCAAGTGAGTGATGTTAAGGAAAACACTGAATCGCAAGGGTTTTAGGGGGATTTACCACCACCGGACTTTACACCGCCTGCCCTGAGAGAGTCCAACGTCTCGCCACGCGAATGGTTAAAGGGCAAAGGGGTAAGACTTACGAGCAGAGACTCTGTGACCTAAATCTTTTCTCGTTGGAAAGGAGGAGAAGTCGAGGGGATCTCATAGAAACGTTCAAGGTAATGAAGGGCTTTTCTGGCCTTAGACCAGATAGTCTATTCCAAGTGGCCGTAGACTCCAGAACAAGGGGACACGAAAAGAAGTTGATCAAAGCCCGATCTAGGTTGATGGCTAGATCGCACTTCTTCAGCAACAGGGTTGTGAACAGTTGGAACGGTCTGCCTGGTGAAATGGTAGATCTGCGGACAGTCCAATCCTTCAAAGGTGCCCTAGATCGCAAGTGGTACGAGATATTTCCTTGTAGTGAGTCTTGAGTATGTCAACTAGGTGGATGACGGGTAGCACTGTGGTCCTTCTGAAGTATGTTTTAACAGACTTTTTCCCTCATTGCATACTGTCTCAGTGAACGCTCACGATGCACAATGTTTCTCGCAGTTGATGTGCGATGAGGTTTTCCGTTTCTCTCTCATTTTTAGCGGGGATTCGACGAAATACACTCGGCAGTGGTGGGTGCATAACTGGTGTGCACACCATCGAAGGAATTCTGGAAGCACGATTGGCCGTGGCCATTACCTGTCCTGTGCAAACCTGAAGTGAAGTGTAGTGGACGGGATCGGGAACAAGATCGCCTTAAAGGTGGAGTATCCATCCTCGTTAGGTCAGGTGCAAACCACCTTGAGTCCCAGACCAAGATGTGCACTAGCAATATCCAGCTATGCGCCGTTACGATCATCCTTCCAGGCAGATGGGCTAACGTCGTCTGTGTCTACAGGGCACCAAGCACAAACCACGAAGAGGACGTTTGTTTGCTGCGGACTTTGACTGAAGTATTTAAGGACACACAAAAGACCCTCATAGTGGGTGGCTTCAATCTTCCGCACATCAACTGGGTGGCTGAGGTCTGCGTGCCGGGATCGGAGGAGCAAACCTACCTAGAATGGCTGCATGATAATGCGTTGCATCAGCATATTAGGAGAATACCAGATAAAGGACTGGATGCGTTCCATCCTTGCTGGATCTAGCTATAACGAACTTCCCCAACGATGTGGCTGGACTGCATTATTGTGCACCGCTGGGAAAGAGTGACCACGTGTGTGTCAAAATAGTTCTATGCATGCGGCAACCGAAGGTACCCTCAAGGCTGATTAGGAATTTCGGTAGTATGGACATAGATAGGCTTCGTAATAGGGCGATGGATTTGACCTGGGACGCGCCAGAGGAGGCTACTGTGGAGGAGCGCTGGCAGGCCATAAAAGGATCCCTGACTGCCCTGCAGGAAGAGTTCGCCCCCTTAAAACGAAGGCGTGGGGAGGCCAAGCTCATGTGGTGGAAGGCTGCAGTAGCCAAGGCCATCAGACGTAGAAACCGCAGCTGGAACCAGTACAAAGCTCTCGGCAGCCAGCTAGCCTTGAATCGATATACGAAGCTGAGAAACAAGACTGTAAGCCTTTTGAGAACTTCTAAGCGGGAATTTGAGCTGAAATTGGCCCAGTCTTTAAGACAACAGCCGAAGACGTTCTACAGCTATGTACAGTCTAAAGGCTCAACAAGAAATGCCGTAGGTCCGCTATCCACTAGAGAATATGGTGTTGTCACTGACGACCAGGGCAAAGCAGACGCCCTGGGGGAATACTTTGGTAGTGTACATAGGATAGATAGTGGGGAACGAGTAGATCTGGCTCTGGTACATCCTCCTCAGTTAAACGAGCTAGATCTCTCAGAGGAATGCGTGCGTAGGAACCTACAGGAGTTAAACAGCCACAAGTCAGCGGGCCCAGATGGCATTCATCCAGTTATCATCAAGCCGTTGGCGGATATCACAGCTCCATCGCTATGCAGATTGTATAGATCCAGGTTGGACCAGGGAAAGCTGCTTCAGTACTGGAAAGTCGCGGCAGTCGTGGCAATACATAAGAGCAAGACTAAGTCGGATGTGCAAAACTACAGGCTGGTAAGCCTAACTAGCATTCTATGTGAAGTCCTGGAGAAGATCATCCGTGCCCATATCTGCCAGCACTTACTGCAGCACTCCATACTAAGTCCGGCGCAGCATGGATTCCTGAAAAATAGATCTTGCCTGACCAATCTCCTGTGCTTCTTAGATGAAGTAACTCGACGACTGGACGAAGGTAAGCAAGTTGAGGTATGCTACCTCGACTTTAGCAAGGCGTTCGACTCCGTTAATCATCGTCTTTTGCTATGCAAGATGGAGACTTTCGGTGTAGGTGGGCCAGTATATAGGCGGCTGGAGGACTTCCTCTCCCGCAGGACGTTTTACGTCAAAGTGGAGGACAGGTGCTCCAGTTTGGTGAACGTCACCAGTGAGGTACCTCAGGGAGCCGTCCTAGGCCCGGTCCTATTCTTGTTATTTATTAATGACCTAGCATCCACTCTCCAATCGCCCAGCTTTATTTTTGCGGATGATGTGAAGATTGTTGGATCTAAGGGTAGGGCGGACTTGGGCAGGGAAATAGGTACCGTCCTGAACTGGGCATACAAGTGGGACTTACCTCTGAACGCTCAAAAAAGCCATTTGTTGTCAAGGGCAACAGAGAGCCTAACTGTCGCTCATGATCAAGGGCTGTTCACCGTAGAGGCAGTCAGTAGGGTTAAATACCTTGGGGTCATCATGAACAGTGACTTCAAATGGTCGGAGCAGTGCAACGCTGCTGCGCATAAGGCTCGTGGGGAGCTCTTGAGGCTGCGATCAGCTTTGTCTTGCCGGAAGCCGGAGGTATTCGTACCTATTTACATGGCTATAGTACGACCTCACTTAGAAGGTAGCGTGCAAGCTTGGTCACCCTTCTACAAAAAGGACGCCGCCTGCCTCGAGAGAGTCCAACGTCTCGCCACGCGAATGGTTGAAGGGCAGAGGGGTAAGACTTACGAGCAGAGACTCTGTGACCTAAATCTTTTCTCGTTGGAAAGGAGGAGAAGTCGAGGGGATCTCATAGAAACGTTCAAGGTAATGAAGGGCTTTTCTGGCCTTAGACCAGATAGTCTATTCCAAGTGGCCGTAGACTCCAGAACAAGGGGACACGAAAAGAAGTTGATCAAAGCCCGATCTAGGTTGATGGCTAGATCGCACTTCTTCAGCAACAGGGTTGTGAACAGTTGGAACGGTCTGCCTGGTGAAATGGTAGATCTGCGGACAGTCCAATCCTTCAAAGGTGCCCTAGATCGCAAGTGGTACGAGATATTTCCTTGTAGTGAGTCTTGAGTATGTCAACTAGGTGGATGACGGGTAGCACTGTGGTCCTTCTGAAGTATGTTTTAACAGACTTTTTCCCTCATTGCATACTGTCTCAGTGAACGCTCACGATGCACAATGTTTCTCGCAGTTGATGTGCGATGAGGTTTTCCGTTTCTCTCTCATTTTTAGCGGGGATTCGACGAAATACACTCGGCAGTGGTGGGTGCATAACTGGTGTGCACACCATCGAAGGAATTCTGGAAGCACGATTGGCCGTGGCCATTACCTGTCCTGTGCAAACCTGAAGTGAAGTGTAGTGGACGGGATCGGGAACAAGATCGCCTTAAAGGTGGAGTATCCATCCTCGTTAGGTCAGGTGCAAACCACCTTGAGTCCCAGACCAAGATGTGCACTAGCAATATCCAGCTATGCGCCGTTACGATCATCCTTCCAGGCAGATGGGCTAACGTCGTCTGTGTCTACAGGGCACCAAGCACAAACCACGAAGAGGACGTTTGTTTGCTGCGGACTTTGACTGAAGTATTTAAGGACACACAAAAGACCCTCATAGTGGGTGGCTTCAATCTTCCGCACATCAACTGGGTGGCTGAGGTCTGCGTGCCGGGATCGGAGGAGCAAACCTACCTAGAATGGCTGCATGATAATGCGTTGCATCAGCATATTAGGAGAATACCAGATAAAGGACTGGATGCGTTCCATCCTTGCTGGATCTAGCTATAACGAACTTCCCCAACGATGTGGCTGGACTGCATTATTGTGCACCGCTGGGAAAGAGTGACCACGTGTGTGTCAAAATAGTTCTATGCATGCGGCAACCGAAGGTACCCTCAAGGCTGATTAGGAATTTCGGTAGTATGGACATAGATAGGCTTCGTAATAGGGCGATGGATTTGACCTGGGACGCGCCAGAGGAGGCTACTGTGGAGGAGCGCTGGCAGGCCATAAAAGGATCCCTGACTGCCCTGCAGGAAGAGTTCGCCCCCTTAAAACGAAGGCGTGGGGAGGCCAAGCTCATGTGGTGGAAGGCTGCAGTAGCCAAGGCCATCAGACGTAGAAACCGCAGCTGGAACCAGTACAAAGCTCTCGGCAGCCAGCTAGCCTTGAATCGATATACGAAGCTGAGAAACAAGACTGTAAGCCTTTTGAGAACTTCTAAGCGGGAATTTGAGCTGAAATTGGCCCAGTCTTTAAGACAACAGCCGAAGACGTTCTACAGCTATGTACAGTCTAAAGGCTCAACAAGAAATGCCGTAGGTCCGCTATCCACTAGAGAATATGGTGTTGTCACTGACGACCAGGGCAAAGCAGACGCCCTGGGGGAATACTTTGGTAGTGTACATAGGATAGATAGTGGGGAACGAGTAGATCTGGCTCTGGTACATCCTCCTCAGTTAAACGAGCTAGATCTCTCAGAGGAATGCGTGCGTAGGAACCTACAGGAGTTAAACAGCCACAAGTCAGCGGGCCCAGATGGCATTCATCCAGTTATCATCAAGCCGTTGGCGGATATCACAGCTCCATCGCTATGCAGATTGTATAGATCCAGGTTGGACCAGGGAAAGCTGCTTCAGTACTGGAAAGTCGCGGCAGTCGTGGCAATACATAAGAGCAAGACTAAGTCGGATGTGCAAAACTACAGGCTGGTAAGCCTAACTAGCATTCTATGTGAAGTCCTGGAGAAGATCATCCGTGCCCATATCTGCCAGCACTTACTGCAGCACTCCATACTAAGTCCGGCGCAGCATGGATTCCTGAAAAATAGATCTTGCCTGACCAATCTCCTGTGCTTCTTAGATGAAGTAACTCGACGACTGGACGAAGGTAAGCAAGTTGAGGTATGCTACCTCGACTTTAGCAAGGCGTTCGACTCCGTTAATCATCGTCTTTTGCTATGCAAGATGGAGACTTTCGGTGTAGGTGGGCCAGTATATAGGTGGCTGGAGGACTTCCTCTCCCGCAGGACGTTTTACGTCAAAGTGGAGGACAGGTGCTCCAGTTTGGTGAACGTCACCAGTGAGGTACCTCAGGGAGCCGTCCTAGGCCCGGTCCTATTCTTGTTATTTATTAATGACCTAGCATCCACTCTCCAATCGCCCAGCTTTATTTTTGCGGATGATGTGAAGATTGTTGGATCTAAGGGTAGGGCGGACTTGGGCAGGGAAATAGGTACCGTCCTGAACTGGGCATACAAGTGGGACTTACCTCTGAACGCTCAAAAAAGCCATTTGTTGTCAAGGGCAACAGAGAGCCTAACTGTCGCTCATGATCAAGGGCTGTTCACCGTAGAGGCAGTCAGTAGGGTTAAATACCTTGGGGTCATCATGAACAGTGACTTCAAATGGTCGGAGCAGTGCAACGCTGCTGCGCATAAGGCTCGTGGGGAGCTCTTGAGGCTGCGATCAGCTTTGTCTTGCCGGAAGCCGGAGGTATTCGTACCTATTTACATGGCTATAGTACGACCTCACTTAGAAGGTAGCGTGCAAGCTTGGTCACCCTTCTACAAAAAGGACGCCGCCTGCCTCGAGAGAGTCCAACGTCTCGCCACGCGAATGGTTGAAGGGCAGAGGGGTAAGACTTACGAGCAGAGACTCTGTGACCTAAATCTTTTCTCGTTGGAAAGGAGGAGAAGTCGAGGGGATCTCATAGAAACGTTCAAGGTAATGAAGGGCTTTTCTGGCCTTAGACCAGATAGTCTATTCCAAGTGGCCGTAGACTCCAGAACAAGGGGACACGAAAAGAAGTTGATCAAAGCCCGATCTAGGTTGATGGCTAGATCGCACTTCTTCAGCAACAGGGTTGTGAACAGTTGGAACGGTCTGCCTGGTGAAATGGTAGATCTGCGGACAGTCCAATCCTTCAAAGGTGCCCTAGATCGCAAGTGGTACGAGATATTTCCTTGTAGTGAGTCTTGAGTATGTCAACTAGGTGGATGACGGGTAGCACTGTGGTCCTTCTGAAGTATGTTTTAACAGACTTTTTCCCTCATTGCATACTGTCTCAGTGAACGCTCACGATGCACAATGTTTCTCGCAGTTGATGTGCGATGAGGTTTTCCGTTTCTCTCTCATTTTTAGCGGGGATTCGACGAAATACACTCGGCAGTGGTGGGTGCATAACTGGTGTGCACACCATCGAAGGAATTCTGGAAGCACGATTGGCCGTGGCCATTACCTGTCCTGTGCAAACTGAACTGAACTGAACTGAACTGAAGTGAACCGAACTCCCCCGACCTGAGAACTGCGCTACACCGTCAAGTCTTCCGACGTGATACGTGGGATCATATTTTCTGTGATTGTGTCATTCTGTGGACCGTAATTTGCCCACAATGCCCTCAAAAAGAGTCAAAAATACTGCATCCAAGTGCCTAGTTTGTTCGAAAGTTGTTCGCTCATGCGAAAAATCTCTTCATTGTGATGGTTGTGATGGTTGGGTCCATCTTGAGTGTTCTGAAGTAAGTACTGATCTTTACGAACCCCTGGATAAATACCGTGCAAAGTTTCTCAAGGTGCTGTGCATCAAATGCACCGAGCTATCAACACCTGTGTGGCCCGCAAAGCAGTCGGCGGAAATGGCTCTTCCTGTCACAGATACAGCAGCGTCATCAACTTCGTCGTCGTCTTCATCATTAGCACCGTCAATCAGTTCATCGCCATCAATAGCAGGAGAATCAGCGTCGTCGTCAACATCTTTTTTCTCCGCCAACCAGAACAAAGCGCCGCCAAAGCCAGAAGCTACCTAAGTCTGCCTGCCACAATGAGGACCCAGTTGGCACTGATGTGGCCACGCAAGCACAAGACGGTATTATAGGAACAAAACCCAGCCAACAGAGCACCACCGCGGATGAAAGTAGACCGGCCTGGATAACAGCTGCGGATCGTCCACGAAGAGCGCCACCGTCGAGGAAACAGTGTTTCCTAATAGTGAACTTGCCTGAGACAAAGGATACCACGGCACAGGCACGTCTGGACCGCGATATTGCGAGTCTCCGGAGCATACCAACAAAACGTTTTGTCTCCGGGGAGGAGGAGACCGCGGAGAAGTTGCGGGTAAAATCAGCATTCCGAATTGGCAAAGCTAGTGAAGCTGAACGCCCCCGTCCACTGAAAGTAGTGCTGGACTCTGAGGAATCCGCGACTTCTGTGTTAGGAAGATCCCACCGGCTAAAAAGCGAGCAAACGCGGCTGCACCGAGATCCAGACCCTGCGGATCGTGAGAAGTATAGAAATGCTTTAATTGAACGACGTGAACGAATGGAACAAGGAGAAAGGGGCTTGATCATTCGAGATTTTCGGTGGAGGCCGCTGACGCTAGTGTCCCTGTCAGTCCCCCCAAGCTGGGACGCCCTGAACCAGCGGATGTGGTAGCAGGCCGAGACAGCGTCGTCATCCTGTTGTCTAACGTCCGTGGTCTGCTGAACAAGAAGGATGACCTGGAACATCTGCAGTCCAGCTCACCTACTATGATAGCATTGACGGAGACGTGGCTTAGTAACAATGTTCTAGACTCTGAGGTGTCCCTCCCTGGCTACACCCTATTCCGAGTCGATAGGAACTCTCTCAGAGCTGGTGGAGGCGTAGCATTGTTCGTACGATCAGACATCCCAACAGCGCAGTTAGAGGCATTTGCAGACCCGCAAGGATTCGGTGAAGCTGTCTGGTGCCGCTTCAAGCTTACCGCCGGTGGCTTTAGGGCAGTTGGAGTCATCTACCGGGCACCTGCGGTCACTCTTCCAGATATGATGAATTTATTGAGGAGATGGGCGTGCAACTGCCACTGCCTCGTCCTGGGCGACTTCAATGCTTCGCATATTGATTGGACATCAAGCAGGACAGCGGCCGGGGCAGATCCTTTCTCTCGGGAATTATTGACAACGGTCCAAGAACTGGCACTACACCAACATGTTCAGGAATCAACCCGGAGGCAATCCGGTCACGGTTCCATTCTGGATCTGGTGATTTCTCCCAGGAGCTCGGACGTCGATAAGGTTGAACATCTCCCTCCACTTAGAAGCAGTGACCATTTGGTGCTAGAAATTCACTGGCGCACTGGTTCTTGTCTATCCCCTAGACCATGTAACAGCCGGTCGTGGAAAATCCCCCTTTTTCCCTCGCGATTCAGTGTTTTTCCCAACATCACTCATTTCCATACACTATTGACTTGTCTTTACGAACTGGTTGTTTTTCTGGACCAATTGTTGTTTGTTCGCGCCCAGAGCGCTACTTTGGCACATCCTTGTTCAGGACCTGCATGACGCACGTGCTGTCTGCTCACACGCTGCTATTCGGTTTCTCGTTGTTGAGTCCTTGTGATCGTATTATTGAGGTTTGTTATTGTTTATGTCATTGTTTATTTTAATAATCTAGTATCGTAGAATATCACGGATAATCGTCTTCTGATTTCGGGATCCGTTGCGAATTTGGCTACGCATTGCTCAAACGTTCGTAACAATACTCAATAGATCTATTTGGAACGAGGAAAAATCCCGCAAAATGCCAAGAAAAGGATCAAAAGCAGTCGAATCCGGACAGGAAGTAATACGGCAAGTCTCTGGGGAGGTTTTGGGTACATATGATTCTTTAGTTAATGCTAGATCGCCTAGTCCTGTCAGTGCTAGCTCATGTGTTATTGAAAGCAATATTGATCGTAAGGATGTCGATTTATATAAGCTGAGAATACTAGAACTAGAGCAACAGTTACTTTCGGCTAGACTACAGGCGCATGAAGCAGAGAAGTGTACACAGAAACAGCGAGAGCATGAGACCAGTGACTTCGACACTTCCGATAGGTTAGAGTGCAATAAGGTAGGGAACCCCACGCCGGTCGCCGACTACAAACCACCATCGATCGATCTGCCTAGGGTGGAGTTACCGGTTTTCGACGGGCGAGCTGAGCAATACTGCAAGTTTGTCAAACAGTTCCAGACGTTCATTGAAAACAAGGTAACCGACCCTGGGCAAAGGCTTCTTCACCTTACTCACTACTGCCGAGGCCGAGCGCGAGAAGCTATCGACGGGTGCACCATGCTCGATCCAGAACACGGCTACACAAGGGCAAGAAAGATTCTGAGGGACTTGTTTGGCCAAACTTTCAAAGTAGCCCGTAACCTAATAGAGGGCGTGATGGCAGAGGCAAAGAGAACAGAAGGCGACGTCTACACCATGGCCGACCTGGTGATCAAGATGCAGAACTGCTCAATAGCCCTCGACCATTTAGGTTACAGGGCTGACCTAGACGCCATGCACACTTTGGAAGGCATAGTCCGTCACCTCTCTCCCGAACTACAGGGTCGGTGGGTGGAAGAAGCAGAACGGATAAGCCGAAGCGACAGAGAAGCCAACTTCGAAGACCTGACTGAATACTTAGACAGGCAAACGAAGATAGCTGACAGCAGGTTCGGCCGACTCGTCCGGGACAGCAACCGAGCAAACAAGCCCGGTACTAGCCAAGTCCAAACCCCTGTACGGGAACATACAAAGTACCAGCCTTGGACCAACACACACGTCATTTCACGAGATGCTACGGCGAAACCAAATTGCAGGTACTGTGGTTATAGCCATGGCCTACCAGAATGCCTCAAGTTCGGCAACGCCACAATAGACGAACGGCGGGGAATGGCGAGGATGGCAGGAGCATGTTTCATCTGTCTCAACACCACGCACCGGGCAGCAGCCTGTAGAACAAGGAATCGATGTGGTTACGAGGGCTGCACGGGCAGACACCATCGGCTGCTGCATCAGGCGAGAGTAACCATATCCGAGGCGAGTGCCAAGCCCAGCGTGATTTGTTCAACTTCACAATCTGCCAGTAAACCGGTACGTTTAGGCGTAGTGGCCGTGGGAGTAGTGACTCCGACTGGGATAGTCAAGGCGTTGGCTTTCGTTGATAGTGGATCCGACACCACTTTAGTGAAAGAGCGGTTTGCCGACAAACATCAACTGGATAAAGGTGCGACGTCGTTAGCAGTGAGCACGGTGGGCGGAACACAGGTAATGACTGCCGGTAGATTAAGGCTGCAACTCATCTCTCTAGACACTAACGAGGAAATTGAACCAACGGAGGCATTCACGTTAGCGGATCTCCCCATGCGAGCACCAAGGTCGGTGAACGCAATCTTGACAAGGTGGCCCCACCTGCAGGATATAACCGTTGTAGACTGGGAAGATGATGAGGTGGATCTCCTCATCGGATGCGACGTGCCAGAGGCGCATTGGGTGCTTGACCAAAGAGTGGGCGACCGCCTCGCACCTTATGCCGTACGCACGGCTCTGGGATGGATGTTATACGGTCCAGTAGGGGTACGCGGTTCCGTGAATTACTTATCCGCCGAAACGGACCGCATAGAGTTTCATCTGCAACGGCTGTATGAAAAGGAGTTTCATGACATTGGAGACGAAAGGCCGACGTTGTCTCAAGAGGATCACTTCGCTCTACAAACGGTGCGGCAAGGCACTAGAGGCCTCAAAAAACAGTTCGAGGTTCCCCTCCCATGGCGCACACCGGTAGACCCATGGACTGACAACAGAAATTATGTTCTCCAACGATTACTATGACTAAAAGAACGCTTCATTCGAGACCAGAATCTGTGGGAACGATACGCGGATTTGATGAAGCGAAACGAGGCCCTCGGTTACGTTGAAAAGGTGCCTGTTAACACCGACAGCAAAAGGGGTATCTGGTATCTGCCTCACCATCCGGTTATCAACCTCAAGAAACCCAATAAACTGAGCGTGGTTTTCGACTGTGCGCCAAGTTCCAGGGCAAGTCGTTAAACGATCGCCTACTACAGGGGCCTGACTGGACCACACCACTGATCGATGTTTTGTGCCGTTTCAGAGTGGGTAAAGTGGCTTTGTCTGCCGACATTAGGGAAATGTTCCATCAGGTGAAGATTCCGGTAGGAGAACGAGATGCTTTGCGTTTCCTGTGGTGGGAAGGGAGCGACCGAAACAACGCAGTGGTGAATTATAGGATGACCGTCCACCCCTTCGGAGCCATATCGTCACCATTTTGTGCAAACTACGCCCTCCGAGAATCAGCGAACAAACATGACGATCTAGTACATCGGACGGTGGTAGAAAGCGTTAGCAGGAACTTCTACGTCGACGACTACCTTACGTCATTCGATGATGTGGAATCAGCTCTAGAGCAGTTCAGGGGTCTGACGAGATTGCTGGAAGAGGGCGGCTTCCATCTAACTAAATGGATGTCGAACGCTTCAGAAGTGCTGAAGGTCATCCCGTATCACGAAAAGGCCGAGAGGGTAAGAGATTTGGACGGCTCTCCACTTCCTATCGAGCGCACCTTAGGGATACAATGGGACGCGGAAACGGACGATTTTGTTTTCGAACTGAACGTTCCCGAGCTGCCAATGACCCGTCGTGGCATACTATCTGCCGTCTCAAGTTTGTTCGACCCGCTCGGTTTCGTCTCACCATGGCTGATACCCGGAAAGATCTTGCTGCAGCGGCTGTGCCGTAAGAAAGTTGATTGGGACCAGTCACCGGACCGAGGGGACCGGCTGGACTGGGAAGAATTTTTGAACACCTTGAAGAAATTAGGGGACATAAGAATCCCACGATGTTTGACTCCTGGCCATACGACACGGACTGGAGAACTACATGCTTTTTCCGATGCATCCGAAGTCGGTTATGGAGCTGTGGTGTACGGACGATGGTGCGCAGGAGATGGACAATATACCACGAGGATCCTGTTCGCCAAAGCCCGCGTTGCTCCACTGAAGTCGGTCTCAATCCCACGCCTTGAACTCAGCGCAGCCGTGTTGGCAGTCAGGGTGGTGCAAGCTGTGAAGAGATGTTTCGATCTCTACATTTGGTCGGTGAGCTTCTGGACGGATTCAACGATAGTACTTTACTATATCAACAACGTCCGGAGCCGGTTTAGTACTTTCGTTGCTAACCGGCTCACGATTATCCACGATGAATCAGCCACGCACCAGTGGAGTCATGTCAGGTCTGGCGATAATCCGGCTGACCTGTGCTCCCGAGGTGCGAACAACTTCAGGCAACTGGACACGTGGACGAGAGGGCCAAACTTCCTGCGATTGCCCAAACAGGACTGGCCCGTGTTCGAATTAAAAACCCCTACGGAATTGGAACTGGAGATCAAAGGCGTAGTGATAGCAACCAACGTCGTCGAAGCGTCGTCCATTCTATCGCGACTGGTCAGGTTTTCTTCCTGGATGAAGACGCTTCGTTCGCTAGTTTGGTTACCCAGGTTCAAGAGAAATTTACTAGTCATGAAAGGGCTACGGCCCTCAGTTCGGATACTGGTCGGCCCGATAGGTCCCGATGAGCTACAAGCGGCGGAGTACGATATTTTCAGAATGATACAACGCGAGGCTTTCGCCCGAGAACTCAAGAGGGCGGAAGAAGTGGGGCCGACCAATGAAGACATGCCATCTCCAAGAGGCGAGCTGAAGCGTTTAAACCCCAAACTCATCAACGGACTGCTGCGGGTGGATGGTAGGCTGACCAACGCCCACCTGAACTTCGACACAAAGTATCCTATACTGCTGCCTGCCAGACAACCTGTAGTAGAGCTAATGATTCAACACGTCCACGCCGTGGAGGGACATGCCGGGGAAATTCACGTGACGAGCGTCATCCGAAAGCGTCTTTGGTTGTTGAGACTGTAAAACGCGTAATCCGACGGTGTGTGCAATGCAGGAGACGCAATGCCACAGCAGGCAAACAACTCATGGCCCCACTATCAGAATGCAGGGTGACTACGGGCTGGTGGCCGTTCAGTGACACCGGGTTGGAAAATTTCGGGCCCTTGTGGATCAAGTGCGGGAAAAGATTAGAAAAGCGATACGGATGTATCATGACGTGCATGAAATCACGTGCGGTACACCTAAAAGTCGCACATTCGATGACGACCGATTCGTTTCTACGGGCCTTGCAAAGATTTATCAACCGAAGAGGCGTACCGGCCGATATATACTCAGATAATGGATCGAACTTTGTGGGCGCTCACCGGGAATTGCAGCGTTGGCACAAAAACATAAACAGGGACGAACTGCAGGATCGAACCGTGGCCTACGGCATACGATGGCATTTCAACCCCCCACAGGCCAGTCACCGAGGCGGCATATGGGAACGCATGATCCGGTCCGCCAGACGGATATTGCTGTCAGTCATGGAGCAGCAGCCGCCCGACGACGAGACGCTGAACACCGTCATGACTGAGGTGGAGCGAATCCTGAACAACCGCCCCCTGGTTCCAGTATTGAACGGCGACCCCACCCACCTGGCGCTCACCCCGAACGACTTATTGACGTTAACGTCGAACGAGGGTTTCCAAGGGCCGGTAAACCTTCGCGGGAGCTACCTACACGGGGGGAAGCAAGCGAACTATCTGGCCAAGGTCTTCTGGAGGCGATGGCTGCGGGAGTACCTACCGGCTTTTCAGACTCGACAGAAGTGGCTGGCCAAAACAAGACCATTCAAAGTTGGGGACGTGGTTATGATCGCCGACAAACGCGCACATTTCAGCGCTTGGTCTTTGGGAGTAGTTACGGAAACCATCAAAAGCACTGACGAAATGATAAGAACGGTGAAGGTGAAGACAGCTAACGGAGTGCTCATTCGTGACATACACAGTATTAACCTACTCGAGAGCGAAGACGGAGGAGCTGATAACCCTGAAGCCTAGTAAACCTTTTTCACACCAGTAATCGAGGTGGATAAAGAAACACCATATATACCACACAATCTCCGTCAAACACGTTAAGGTGCTCGCGGTCCTTTCGTTGACATTACAGAAGGTTCTTTCCGATATGTGGTGATGAGTGCGATTCCATTATACATCCCGATACATACACGCATGCACGACGCACTCTACATCCCGTAAACCCATCATACATGTGACAGTGTTCTTTGTTCGCCTTTTGTTGACGCTACCGAATGCCCCTTGCATATGTGGAAGTAGCGGAGCTCAGGTCACACACACATGCTACATTTACTCGTCTTCTTGCCACGCGGTCTTTCGTCGACATTGCGGAAAGGCCTCCTTTGATGTGTAGTCATACCTGTGATTTCATTGTACACCCCGGCACACACACACGCACACACACACACTCAAGCACGTACATCCCGGACCGGACGGCACCTTACGAGGACAACGTCTATGTGACCATTCACGCCCGCCATCGGTCATTTGGTCTTGTGGAAGATGTAGAATAGCCTCACGTCTATGTATCCGATGGATTAGGTGCGACCAGTAGTAGAACGTCGACGACGAGCATTAGACGCGCGCACTGACAGCAGGGCCTAGGCAGGTAGGAAGAATCAGTACCTTTATACCGAACCTTTGACTCTGCTAAGGATCCAGGAGGATTTTGGTGGGCGGTGTAACAGCCGGTCGTGGAAAATCCCCCTTTTTCCCTCGCGATTCAGTGTTTTTCCCAACATCACTCATTTCCATACACTATTGACTTGTCTTTACGAACTGGTTGTTTTTCTGGACCAATTGTTGTTTGTTCGCGCCCAGAGCGCTACTTTGGCACATCCTTGTTCAGGACCTGCATGACGCACGTGCTGTCTGCTCACACGCTGCTATTCGGTTTCTCGTTGTTGAGTCCTTGTGATCGTATTATTGAGGTTTGTTATTGTTTATGTCATTGTTTATTTTAATAATCTAGTATCGTAGAATATCACGGATAATCGTCTTCTGATTTCGGGATCCGTTGCGAATTTGGCTACGCATTGCTCAAACGTTCGTAACAGACCACACATTGGACCTAATGTTTGGCGCACTCCATTCGAAGATGTCCTGAGAGCGGCGTTAGACGTCAACTGGTTTCCCACGGATTCAGATGTCCACCACGATGTGAACGAAGCTTGGGCGTTTATTCGTGACGGTATCTTGTACCTTATGAATACCTACTGCCCCCTCAACCGGCGTAGACCCCGGGTTAAGGGACCGCCATGGTTTGATCTGGAGTTCAGACGCCTGCTCAAACGACGAAATCGGGCCTGGCAGCGGTTCCGGTCCACAGGTGAGGGTTATGATCTCTATCGCAGGATTCGTAACCAGTATACCGAACAAAAACGGATAAAGCGGATGGCATTCGAGGAGGCCCTTGCGGTCAATGCGGTGCGAGCACCCAAGCGCCTGTTTGCATATTTAAAGCGCCGCACCAGGGCGAAGGTGGGTATCCCGGCGCTGATGAACAACGACAAAATGGTTGCAACAGATGACGGAAAGGCTGAGACATTAGCCAAACATTATCTGTCAGTTTATTCTGTGGAGGAAGGTGCACCAATCCCGATGGTGGATAGCTCGCCGCTGTTTATTATGTATGATTTTTGGGAGCCGGAAGTGAATAACATGCTCAAATCCATCAAAACCCATAAGTCACCGGGACCGGACGACGTGCATCCGTTGATGTTGAAGGAGTCGGTGGACCAGCTAACTACACCACTAACGCGGTTGTTCAATTTGTCGTTGGCCACTGGAAGTCTACCTCAGGAGTGGAAAAAAGCAGTCGTTGTTCCGCTGTACAAGGGTGGGACAAAATCCACCTCGGCCAACTACCGCCCAGTTAGCCTCACTTCCGTAGCTGGAAAGGTCATAGAAAGGCTGGTGGCTGTTCGTATACGTGAACATCTGGAGCGCTGTCAACTGCTATGCGCAGAGCAGCACGGTTTTCAGCGGAACAGATCATGTCTGTCAAACCTGTTGACCGCCCGTGAAAGTTGATCGAACTCCAAGGCCGAGGGATATGTCACGGACGTCATCTTCGTGGACTTTAGTAAGGTATTTGGCAAAGTTCCTCACAATGGGCTGTTACTGAAACTCCGGACCATATGCATCTCAGGGCCCATGCTTCACTGAATTGAGGATTTCTTGGTCGGGAGAACCTTTTCCGCGAGGGTTGCACAGTCCCAGTCCGCGTGGTATCCAGTTGGCAGCGGCGTGCCGCAAGGCTCCGTGCTAGGACCCCTGTTGTTTCTAGTGTCTGTAAACGACCTACCACAGACCATTCGATCCCAATGCCTTACCTACGCCGATGATCTCAAGATCTGGCGCACCATTCGAACGGCAGAGGATCGCGAGATACTACAAGAGGATCTGCAGGCCCTCGTCAATTGGTCGACCACCTGGGGTCTACCGAAATACGTGGACAAGCGCGCGAGCATGAGGATTGGTGGCCCCAACGATACTTCCGGCTACTGCCTTGGGAGTATCGTACTCCGTCACACGCAGGAGGAAAAGGACCTCGGAGTTGTTGTCACCAACAATCTGAAGACAAGAGCACACACTGAGAGAGAGTATGCCTCAGCGTGGAAGATACTTGGTCCCATCCGCCGTTCATTTGGGCCTCTACCCAGGGACACTTTCCGACTGCTTTATGTCTCACATGTACGTCCTCGTTTGGAATATGGCGGTCCGGCTGTCTACCCGTGCACGGCGGCGGAAGTAGTCAAACTGGAACGGGTGCAACGTGCTGCCACACGCCTCGTGGCCGGACTGCGTGGGTTCAGCTATGAGGAACGCCTAAAAGTCACCGAGTCGTTTCCCATTGCCAATCGACGGCTTCGAGGCGACCTCATCTATGCCAGGCGCATAATCCGCGGTGAGTTGGGCCGGGAACTACAGGCGGAATTCCCGCTCAGGAATAATGATCGTACCGGAGGACACACCCTGACGCTTCGTAAGGTGCATTCCACTGGCTTACCGGCCATCTATCGATTGTCAAGGAGGGTGACCAATCTCTGGAACGCTCTACCGACCGAAGTGGTGGAAGAGGAAACCGAGACATCATTCAAGAGGAAATTGGACCAGACCATGAAGGTTTATTGGCGGAGCACCGACATCCAGCCGAGTCAATAGAGTACGAACTGATGGGGCTCATACGGGATGACTTCCCACTGCCCTTTACCTGAAGACTGAAGACTGAACTGAAGGTTTCCGACGGCTCAACCAATATTGCTCCATGGGTCCTGACCTAATCCATCCCCGTATTCTCAAGGAAGCCGCGGATACATTAGCTGCTCCTTATGCCTCGCTTTTTCAGCGATGTGTTGACGATGGAGTTTTCCCCCGTAACTGGAAAAAAGCAGTGATCGCACCCATCTATAAGAAGGGTAGTAGACACCTTGCTTCTAGTTACAGACCCATAAGCCTCACTAGCATCCCTAGCAAAATGTTTGAGGGAATTCTTAAGAGTGAGATTCTTTCCCATGTTCATAGAAATAAGATCCTCTCCCCGTCCCAACATGGGTTTCTTCCTGGCAGGTCATGCATCACCAATATGCTTACTGTCATGGATAGTCTAACGAAAGCCTATGATGATGGCCAGCTCTCACACGCTGTATTCATCGATTTTGCTAAGGCCTTCGATAAGGTCCCACATGCCCCTCTTCTTTATAAGCTGCAGACGTACGGGATCACAGGCTCCATGTTGGGCATCCTACGTAGCTTCCTTACCGACCGCACCTTTGTGGTTAAAGTCGGGAATGTTTTGTCTCAACCCTCCCCAGTAACAACTGGGGTCCCCCAAGGGTCGGTCTTAGGTCCTCTTCCTTTCTTGATCTATATAAACGATCTACCGACAGCCCTTCCTGCGAACATTGCCATGTACGCAGATGATGTAACCCTCTGGAGTTCGAACGTTGAAGACCTGCAAATTGCAGTTTATGAAACAAAACGCTGGTCCGAGGATTGGAACCTCCCAGTTAATGATGACAAATGCGTGAGCATGTCTTTCGGCAGAGAGACTGGTCACACGTTTTCCATTAATGGAGCAGCCACTCTGCCAAGGGTTGACCGACACAAGGTGCTCGGTTTCTGGTTAGATTGTAACTTATCCTTCTCTCATCATCACGAACTTGCGAGCAAGTCTGCCTTTCGAGTTCTAAACATGATTCGAAGGTCCTTCCCGCGCATATTTGAGGATGATTTCCCCATAATTTTCGGCACTTATATCCGACCTCTGCTGGAGTACGGTAGTCAGATAGTGCACTCTGGTCTTGTCCGAGACCGTGAGATCCTAGAAAGGGTTCAGCGGGCCTCCACCAAGGCAGTAAGTGGTCTATCCCATCTACCTTATCCCGTCCGCCTCTCACTCCTCAACCTCTATCCCCTTGACGTAAGACGCGTAAGAGGTGATCTGTTTTTGATGTTTCACCTTTTTGAAACAGGTCAAAGCGATTACTTCTTCTCCGTCTGTCCAGCCTCCTCTCTCCGTGGTCACAGCAGGAAAGTTTTCAAACCGAGGCCACGCACTTCACTAAGGATTAACTTTTTTAGCTATAGGGTTATTACCATGTGGAATGCACTTCCGGAAGATATTGTTCTGTCGCAGGACAAAACTATCTTCAAGAAAAAGCTAGACATCTACCTGGGTCTCTCCCAATAATTCCCTTTGTCAAAAAAAACAAACAAAATAGTTGTCTTTTATCGCATATATGTTCATGAATGCCGCACCCCCACTCAGCTTAAGGCACTGTCCACAGTGTGACACTGAATGAGGTTATATGTATCTTGTTTTCGCTGCCACCCCCGCCCCCCCCCCCGCTTCTTTTTACTCTCGTTTCAGCTCGGTGAATCCGACAGAAGATCAAAGATTTCCTAAAGAACCGGGACAATTGGGCTTAAAGCCTCGAACCCGTGTAGTACTTCAAGACTTCAAGACAACTGAACTCTCGCTAGGGGCCATCCCGATTGCGCTACGCCGCTGGGTCGTCCGGTATTACGTTTTTCTGTAGTTGTGTGAATCTGTGGACTATCATTGAACGACAATGCCTCCAAAAAGATCACTAACGTTGCATTTTTATGCCTTACTCTGTCCAGAGTTTGTTCGCCCTCGTTGCATATCCTGAACTGAGGAGGGAGTGAGGATTGGATCCACCTTGAATGCTCCGAATTAAACAATGATCTTTACGAAGCTCTCCTTAAACGCGGTGCATATTTGTTCTCAATGCTGCACCGAATTATTGATACTTGTGTGGCCGGCAAACAAGTCAATGGAAACGGCGCATTTTATCACACTAGTGCTGCCTCAGTACTGGAAAGTCGCGGCAGTCGTGGCAATACATAAGAGCAAGACTAAGTCGGATGTGCAAAACTACAGGCTGGTAAGCCTAACTAGCATTCTATGTGAAGTCCTGGAGAAGATCATCCGTGCCCATATCTGCCAGCACTTACTGCAGCACTCCATACTAAGTCCGGCGCAGCATGGATTCCTGAAAAATAGATCTTGCCTGACCAATCTCCTGTGCTTCTTAGATGAAGTAACTCGACGACTGGACGAAGGTAAGCAAGTTGAGGTATGCTACCTCGACTTTAGCAAGGCGTTCGACTCCGTTAATCATCGTCTTTTGCTATGCAAGATGGAGACTTTCGGTGTAGGTGGGCCAGTATATAGGCGGCTGGAGGACTTCCTCTCCCGCAGGACGTTTTACGTCAAAGTGGAGGACAGGTGCTCCAGTTTGGTGAACGTCACCAGTGAGGTACCTCAGGGAGCCGTCCTAGGCCCGGTCCTATTCTTGTTATTTATTAATGACCTAGCATCCACTCTCCAATCGCCCAGCTTTATTTTTGCGGATGATGTGAAGATTGTTGGATCTAAGGGTAGGGCGGACTTGGGCAGGGAAATAGGTACCGTCCTGAACTGGGCATACAAGTGGGACTTACCTCTGAACGCTCAAAAAAGCCATTTGTTGTCAAGGGCAACAGAGAGCCTAACTGTCGCTCATGATCAAGGGCTGTTCACCGTAGAGGCAGTCAGTAGGGTTAAATACCTTGGGGTCATCATGAACAGTGACTTCAAATGGTCGGAGCAGTGCAACGCTGCTGCGCATAAGGCTCGTGGGGAGCTCTTAAGGCTGCGATCAGCTTTGTCTTGCCGGAAGCCGGAGGTATTCGTACCTATTTACATGGCTATAGTACGACCTCACTTAGAAGGTAGCGTGCAAGCTTGGTCACCCTTCTACAAAAAGGACGCCGCCTGCCTCGAGAGAGTCCAACGTCTCGCCACGCGAATGGTTGAAGGGCAAAGGGGTAAGACTTACGAGCAGAGACTCTGTGACCTAAATCTTTTCTCGTTGGAAAGGAGGAGAAGTCGAGGGGATCTCATAGAAACGTTCAAGGTAATGAAGGGCTTTTCTGGCCTTAGACCAGATAGTCTATTCCAAGTGGCCGTAGACTCCAGAACAAGGGGACACGAAAAGAAGTTGATCAAAGCCCGATCTAGGTTGATGGCTAGATCGCACTTCTTCAGCAACAGGGTTGTGAACAGTTGGAACGGTCTGCCTGGTGAAATGGTAGATCTGCGGACAGTCCAATCCTTCAAAGGTGCCCTAGATCGCAATTGGTACGAGATATTTCCTTGTAGTGAGTCTTGAGTATGTCAACTAGGTGGATGACGTATAGCACTGTGGTCCTTCTGAAGTATGTTTTAACAGACTTTTCCCCTCATTGCATACTGTCTCAGTGAACGCTCACGATGCATAATGTTTCTCTCAGTTGATGTGCGATGAGGTTTTCCGTTTCTCTCTCATTTTTAGCGGGGATTCGACGAAATACACTCGGCAGTGGTGGGTGCATAACTGGTGTGCACACCATCAAAGGAATTCTGGAAGCACGATTGGCCGTGGCCATTACCTGTCCTGTGCAAACTGAACTGAACTGAACTGATTATTTTTGAGCTGCCTTTAGTGGTCTAGCCATGCCATAAACAGCCTTAAACTTCAGTGCTGTTTGTCCCAATAATCTTGTTCTAGTGTTGTTATACTGAAATCTGGTGATAAATACGTCGCACATAGCGTCGTCTTGATACTTTTCGGTGAACAACGAACGGAAGCAACAATCCTTTGGCAATAACTTGATAACCTGAACGCGCTGATCAATGTTTTGCCCGTAATCTTGTTTACGTGTAGCGAGTAGATACCGGACGAAAACGACTTTTTGGGCGGACGCGCAGGGACCGGAGGATTGAAATGGCACTTTCGAAAGTTTTGCACTCCGAGATATGCTCGTAAACTGACGGTGAAAGGAAGTTGATAAGCATATCAGGGTTATCAGATTCATCGGATTATACCCGTTTCAAAAAGGCATTGAAAGCACGGAGCTAGTAAGTACACTGTTTAGAAGCGTCTGGAGCATTGATGTCGGTATCAAACTTGTCCGGTCGTAAATAACGGTCCATGATTCTATTAGTCAAGTAAATTGATACGTACGATTTGCAACAGACGATGATAGCTTTATCAGAGAACGAGATTCGGTGATAGGAGTGTCAGGCTTTATTTGACTAGTAATGAAGGTACATGACCCGAAATAGAAATTGGTATTAAGTACGTAAGTAAACAAGGTAAACAACACGACATGCTTGCACATATTTAAGACCCTGTGGAACATGTTTCGGACAACTCCGATTTTGTACTTAGTGGGGAAAAAGCTGGCAAAGTGTAGCCACTGTCTTGGCCATGTTGTTTTTGCGATGCCTACCTCCGGATTGGTCCATCTTTTCGGTGGATAATTTCAGTATCCGGAATAGCTATTTTATAATTATCTTTCCTGTGTTCGGTTAGCTAAGTGCATGCATGTTTTGTGTTAGAGTGGAGGAACATTTTCATATCCGTCCTCAGAGTTAATTTTCCTTGTAGTTAAGTCCGATCTCAGCTGCATTGCACAAGGGTGTACTCGCGCTGAGCGCAGAGGATAGTTTCTTGCTAACTGTTCTTTCTGTGGAATATAACATCTGAGAAATTTAATGTGAAGCGTGCTCACATAGGGTAGATCCGAGAAACGGAAGTGTCAACCATCTAAGGTAGGCCACTAAGAACACTTCTGCATCTGAGATCTCATTAGGCCAAGTTTCTGAACGCGGTAGAACTGCGGTCCTTTCATTCATTGAAAACACCTAACTGATCGCAATTGCGCAGTAGCCCACATGTATTACTAAGGCCTACTTCAGTCAACCATGGCAATCTCCCACGTCGGCTCTACAAAAGGTCCCTGGGGGCTGAAATTGCCGAAACGGCTGTCAAGAGTGGCCATTTCAGTTAGAATCTAAGTATCACATGAAAATCTCGAACGCATACGTTTTCCTCTCATGAACGGCTCTCCTGCAATTAATTCAAGGCTTCATTTAACTTGATCAACCCCTCGGATCGGAGAAACATACAAACCGGACAGTATCATCCCCAAGGCGAGGTGAGCGTAATAATCTCCGGATCTGGTGTTGGATGTGAATAGCCGTCCTGTGATCGAAGTGAACACTACACCGCCTCTAATAACTCGGACGTGTTTTTCGTACTCCTGCTCATCGTCCACCTTGAAGTTCACTTCGGATGGAAGAAACAACACGGCGGTCAGGTCACGAATTGAAGCAGGGGTATGAAAAATCTGGCTTCGGTTGAAGCTCCCCGTCTTCCTGGTTGTACCCCAAGGATGAAGATTGTCGTTTATTAGAAACGTTGAGAAATATGATCCGGAGTAAAAGTCAGTGGTGCGAGTGCTGTGTCTGATGAACTCTCGTGCCGGTAGTAACAATTAAACAAAAAACATCAGAAAGTCTGAAATATACATTTTTTCTTTTACTAACCGTTTGCCCCTCTCCCACCGTACTTAATTGTCCCCCGACTTTTTTTGTGTCAAACCGTTGTAACCGTGCTTGATTTCAAGTGAGTGAAATATGAATACTTTGTGTTCCTGTTTGCGAGAAGCAAGGACAACCGCAATTGGCCAGGGTTGTCCAGTTTCTTGATTCTTTCCTAGATGAAAAGCTGCCTTTACGCGAGTGAACTCTGTCACTATCTCTCCACTGGCGGTGAAAAGTTTATTGGAGTTAAATCTCAACTGCAGAAGATTGTGGTTGAAGTGCTTCTGAGCATGAGAGGTACTAACGCGGTTTAAGACTGTCAATTGCTTGTTTATTTTCAATGGTTCGTTTTGAATAGATAAATAAAATCCCCGCACTTATGAATCTTGAGGTGTTTTTGCCATTCTGGTTCACTGAGTTTAGTTGGCTAAGAAAGACGAAATACACGCCCTGGTCATACAATAAAGTCACAGCGTGAGGGTGGAACACGTCAATTAGGTTATACAGTTTGCTACCTTTTTAAATCATCAAATTATTGTTTTGGTTCCCTTTTTCAGGAACATTGTTCTACTGAGTTTTGGCGTATATCAGTTGTACATATATCATAGTTATAAAACTTGTCGGGACTCGAAAATATGGTAAAACCCTGTGGATATTACCCAGCTTTTTCTACAGACCGTAAGCTCTCCGGTATCATCTCCTTTGCTGATACAGTCCTCGAAACTAATCGGTAAGATGAGTCTTGTTTTCGTGCAAAAGCTTATTATCCATTTTCAGAGTGGCTTTTAAATCGCAAACTACTCCAAAAGAACTATCCGAAATGTTTAGCCATGCTCGAGGATCAAGTGAACACACAGATTGAGCTATTACCTGATAATGTGGTCTATCCACTGGAATCGCCTTGTAAGAAAGATTTGGTTGAAAGGGTTTGATAGAGCTGGAACAGCAACTTTTTTGGCCTCTGTGCAAACTTACGAAGCAATCCAAAAGGTGGACACTCAGACTGATTTCTTCGGCCGCGCTAGCCATTCTGTTCGGGTATGTTCTTCGTTTGACCGCTCCAACGTTCGTCTTTGCAGAGTTGGAGAGATATCGTGGATGGTTTCAAGAAGCAGAACATTCACATCGGTAGGTGGCTAGTGATTGATTTTGCTCACTTGTGTCCTCTAACAGCTGAGTTGAGTGAATCACTACAGGAGTTAGCTGCAGTTGGCGTCCCCAAGTGCAAAAGTATTATTACTGATGAACAGAAACACATAACAGTAAGGTCGAATGCTTCCGATTGTTTACCACTATCATTTGTTCTTCAATACATCAGGACTTACGTCAGAAGATCAAGGAATATTCGCTGAATGCGTCTAAACTGGACGATGCAATGGAAAAAGCTTTTCGCGAGTTCTCACTTGAAGTTAGTTAGTCAACTGACATTTTCAGTCTGATTGCTCATTTAGATTGATGAACCACAGATTAGGTTACGTCTCCTGGAACAAGCAGCTGAAGTTTTTCCACGTCTGGACGAAATAGTATCAAGCCTGAATGACCTAAGACCCGCCTTGGAGCTGTACGAGACCATGACAAACTACGTCCGTCACGTGTGAGTTCTTGTTATGAGTTCACTAATGATGCAGGAAACGCAAAAGTTGATATACAGAAAATCCATTGAAACGTTCAAAATTGTCTTTCTGGTTACTTTACCGTTTAGTACTCTGGATTACCAGTCAGTACCTACTGACTAAATCCAGAGGAACACCTGGGGAACTGCAACGGTTGCCAAAAAGCGATAAAAGTCGGTGGGATAAGTGAAGCGCAATTTGTTTTGAAACTGCAGTTTGTCGATCACGTCTCAATTTTAGAACGACATTAGACACGAGACTAGATAAAGTTCAACCGTAAGCAAGCAAAGCAATCGCAAGTGTGTTTGTCAGTTGTCGGAAAACAATTTTCGTTACAGCAAGCAGACAAAAAACAAGCGGCCCTGTGGCATCGAACAGCATACGAACTGCCTAGAGCTAAGTACTTATTACTTATGTCTATCTAGAATAATTTTTATCAGTGAATTTACTCATGCAAACTCAGCCATCTCCAGGTTGCTACAGTTGCCTGTGTCAACGAGAGTTCGCCCATCAACGACTCATTCCACGCAGAGACTTGCGGCTTATTTGACTACCGAATCCCCGGTTTTTCCGAAATTTGATGCACAAGCATTCACGGGATAGAGGTCGTAGTTCGCATAGTCAAATAGACCACCTGTACCATTCGGGCAAATCTGTGCCATGTATTTGATTCCTGCCCGTAATTTTACTCGTTTATTTCGTATGAGGGGAAGACGAAGGTATCACAACAAAAAACATCGAAAGTAATTGGGCTTCGGACGCTAGAAACTGCCGCAGCAAATGGCTTCCATCTTTTGAGGTGGGAGTTATGCACACAATTAAAATTGAATCAAGCAATCCAACTCCTAACCGAAAGCTGACCGCCTGATGCACCAAGATGGCAGTGACATATACTAATCATCGTCTGTTACGCGACCCGGCTATCCGCACAGGTCTTGATCTGTCTACACTTAACCCATCCACCCAGTCCCCACCCCTGACTTTTTCAGAGAACTGATTGAGACTAACTCAAACTCTTTTGAGTATTAACAACACACATTCAAGCTAACAGTTGTTTCCGAAAATTCATAAACATGCGTTTACAATCAATATGACTGGAAAACCCAGGGGATAAAGAATTTTTGTTATGAGTGGTATCTACAGGCGTGTATACAGAAATTCTCGGAAGCACACGACCGGTTTCGCGGTTATTGTCGCTCATCAAGTGCGCGCATCCAGTACTCCTCTGCCCATCCATTCGTCCTGATATTTGTACACTCCGTATGTGTTTCTTCACAGTAATCTAATTTTTGCGTCAGGAGTGTGAGTAGATGCTTCTCGGAGAAGAGTCCACTGAGGAATCACAATGGTGATTCGCTGTTAGTTCTATATGGGTGTGACGTAGGTGTTTCTTCACCTGTAGATTGTACAAGTATCAGAACAAATGGATAGACGGAGAAGTATTAGATACATATACCTGATGAACGGCAATAACTACGAAACCGGTCGTGTGCTTCCGAGAATCTTTGTCTACCCATCTGCAGATACCACTCGTAACAAAAATACCAAATCGTGACCCCAGTGTCGTCGCTCTCGAGGTAAGCTGTGTCTAACCCACATAGAACTATCCGTGAATCGGCGTTGTGATTCCTCAGTGGACTCTCCGAATAGGGGCTTCCACTCACTCCTGATGCACAAATTAGATTGTAGTGAAGATCGAGAATTCGTTAAAAAAATACCCAATCAAAAGCAATTATTCACCCTGAACTTGTGTCCCTTATGTGACTATGTGCATTCTCCACCGGTCTTTTGAGTATATATGATTTGATCCGTCATGTGGTATGAACGCTCAGCTCACCGTTGAAAATCATGGGAGGTCTAGGAACTTCCTCTGTATCCTATCGTCGTTCCGTGTGTTGAAAAATGTCTCTTTGGACGGAATCAAACTAGACTAGTTGGTTCTTAGTATTTGCTCTGACGTTCTACGACTCCTCACAGAGTAAATATCTTTAGTCAATGCATTCTTTTCCACAGCAAAAACCGAATCAGTTTGAACAGGCACGTTCGTCTCTTGCTGCAATTACACGGTTTAGAATGTCGGCCGGGAATAACTTCACCGCTATGTCAAGGAGATTGGTCTCTCACACAGATAATTCTGTCACCCTTTTGTCGTTAGGGGACAGAGTGAAGGTTGCCCGGGCCTTGGAAACGTTTCTTTTCCCGTTTATATTGTGAAAAATACTAAGTGTTCTGGGTTCGGCAGAATCGGTAGGCATGTTTTACGGATGTCCGACGGTTTCTCAAAGTTATCTGAGTTCAACTGGGCGGATCATAGTTGGCTCGATTGTACTGCGCAGGTACCATGCAGCAGACTGATCAAGTAACTGACCAAACTGTTGAATTTATCTTTGCAATTTTTGCTTATTTCCGCAGATGGGCTGATCATTTTCGTCCTGTAACAGCCATATTGTCAGTTGCTTCCTACAGGAAGTAATGCGCATCAGTCAGAGGAACTGACCAAATTCTGCAATGGAAGCCGTAGATTTCGGTTCCACTTACGATCGGTCTTTTGCTGTGTGCATGACTTCTCGTCAAATTTTACGGAGTTGGGGGTGGTTGCAAAGTCGGGCACCTCGAACTCTTTCGCACAGCCATAACGTCTTTTCTTATATCCTATCTTTGGACTGCAGTACGCACTAGTGAAGATGCAGCGAAATGGTCCGGAATACATCGTGCAATCTAATGTTATTGACTTCTGTGTTCAAATTTATGTCGGGAAATTTGTTCTCAATCTTTTTGGTGCGTTTGTCTATCTTCCCTAGTAGTTCTAGAGCCAAGTCTTGATCGGATACTTCTTACTGTTGTTCACTGTGTATCCGCAAAGTCGTTGTCGATGCGTTTTGTGGTTAACCTAGAAGTGACAGCGTTTCATTGTGGTCCCGACTCAAACTTAAGAGTTATCCGTTGGTCGGTTCACTGTAGCATATCTAATGTGCGTCATCCACACTGAGAGTCTCGATGCGTCAAGTGCTGTATTTGAACCGACGCACGTTAGAAAACCTAGTTTGTTGTCATGTAGTGTGTGTATGGTGGTTTAGAAGCTGCCCCATGGGAGTTCTCATACTCTATCAGGCTAGCTGAATACGTTATCTGATGTCAACATTTTCAGCCTGCATCCTCCTCACTCCAACCATGGGAAGATTATAGGCCGCGTTTCTTGTGAGAAACGACTTAGAATAATAGAGACGAAGTTCGTGAAGACTCATGAGAATGGACTGCAAAATGACTTCTCAGATACCATGGTCTTTTTACGATGATGTATTGTACCATTTCGTTTCACGATGGTCAGTGTATATCCAAGAGCCGTCTGTCGCTTAACACGGCTGAGCCACCGGCGGAGTGGTTGTGAAGTATCGATACTAAACACCCAGATCGTCCCTGCGAGATATCTGGGTGAACTAGACGCCAGTTTTGGGTTCGTTCACTCCTCCAGAAACTTTAGCTCTACTTGGGTAGGCGGGAAAAGTTTAATGACTTGATTTTGTAGTTAGCCACATTCGTACACGTCACGATATCGTCTACGAATCTTCGGCTATTTTCTGGTATGAAAGTTCAATGTCATGCGAAAATCCCGTTGCATCCTGGGGCACCACCATTGATCATCCACGGCCCTTCTTCAGTGATGAGCTGCTCACGGCTAACCCCAAAGATAGTCATTCTTCTATCCGCTACCCACAGATGCACACTAAAACATTCAGCTTTGCTATCCTCAATCAGTTCGTTCGGTCGCCTCGTATCTCGACGCTTAGATTGGTTATTTGCACAGAACTCCAAGGTCAAGTGCAATGGCGGACTGTATCAGAACAGTTTTATGCTGTTGGGTTTATATGCTTTTTATTTGTCCAACACCACCGATGGCATTTGTGTGCACCGCATTGTCCCATGTGAAAACAGGCTTCGCATAACTCCCGTTAGTAATATGTTGCTAATGGTTCATTTCAATTCAAGTCCCCCTCTACTGTTTTCTACTCCTCTTTCGTTCTCCTTTCCCCATTTTGTCGTGGTTCTGTAGAGTTTGTCCATTGTCCTGGTTGCCGTTGGTAACAATCATCAGTTTTCTGTTGTTAGTCAACAAGCTGGATTTGAACACCAGTTTACGCACTATATCTGAAACCATAATTCCTAGTCACAGACTGACATTGTCTCATTCCATACCTATTCGAAGATCCGCGTGTCATAACATCTGTTTGGTCGACTGCAGTTCACGATCGGCGTACAGCAACTGAAATGGGTACCAGTAAGTACTGGTTTATCCCCAAACACGATACGGTATCAACTGTGTATACGCGAACACGAAAGAGAATACGGTATGCATGAATAGCAATGAACTAATTATAACAGATCTGTAAACGCCGTCACAGGGGTTATTTTTGTTTGTCACAGTTCCGGGATCGCGTGTGAATCTTGGTTCTTCGGACTACGTTCCACAGATTGCTCGTTCATTACCAGTATCACTAACTTTCAGGCATCCCCGGCTTGAAGACCGAATAAAGAGAGTGTATCATTTCGTGATGTCGCAACCTTCATGGTTCAAATACTATTACGGAATCCAAATTGGTCATCGTAGTGACTAAAAAGAACGTGGTTAGAGTCGTAACTCTCGATCTCCTCCCCCGTTGACCGAGTGTTTAAAACAAATCTAATGTCCGAATCAGGTCTTTTGTAGTTTTTCCGGCATTCGCTTCCTTTCGGGAATTCGACTGCCAAATAAAAACTAGTGCAGATTCACGACGTTTTTTATTTAAGCGCTCCGCAGCACTACAAAACGTGTTTGTGCTGTAACTAAACTGTCCGATCTCTTAGAACTCCGGATTTGATATAATTTTATTCGAGTATTTTGAAGTATTCCAATATAGCTCGTGACGGCTGACTGGACGTTCATATCTCTTTTCTTCTTTATCCTATGCTTGTGCGTGAATGTAGTGATTGTATACCCCCCTCTCTCACACACACACACACACACACACACAAACACGCGTGAACCCACTGCGTTAACAGACAGAATCAGCAACCACGACCCTGAGAGTCGAAGTGGAAAACCACCTTAGGTTTAAGTAGGTCAAGCCTGCCGTCGGCACGATACTGAACCATGACGTTGTGTGATCGCTTGCGTTACTCCAGAATGCTAAGGAGATACTGATGGTGGCTTCCTGAAGCTGATGATGCTTGATAAGTCAGTGGGTAGGAGCCAAAATTTAGTCTCACTGAGTAAGTTGATGGGTAACATCTGGTTCTCTTTTATGTTTGATCGCTCATTGTGCTTCCATTGGTTTTACTCAACTCTGCGATGCTGTGGAATAGCAACCCAAACCAGAGCACGAAAGTGCGAGGTTAATGGTTAGAGGAACCGAACCAAGGTGAGGCATGGTAACGATCAGACAATGTAGGACTCTCCACCACTTTGATTTGCAGGCTGTACCTGGTGATGTTCGAGTGGTTCTAAGGCGTTCTCATACCGCGGATATCAGAGGTTCGAATCCCGCCACCGCTGGTCACTGGGTGGTAGACAGTAATCCCCACTGTCATCCGGCTCGTAACCCCATGTGATCTACTGGGATCTTATGTGGTTCTCCACTCCAAGTCTCAAGATCCGGTTGACGGCTATCTCTAGTGGTGCAGTGGGCCTTTGAGGCTTATGCATTCAAGCACTTATGCACAAGTATGTAATAAAAAAAACCCACTTCCTGCTTTCTCCATCCCGAATTGTAATTTCATTGACGTGTATTGCATATCTAATAGAAACTACTGCTTCAGGGTCACACACCCCATGACACATCCATCTACCTTTCGATCTGTTTGTGTTCCCAGATCGCGTTCTTCATCAAAAGAGAGAAACTCGGATCCAGTGAAGTGTTGTCCGACCTTAAAGTTACTCATCGAATCCGGTCATGTGCGATTGTACACGTGGCAGACTGGCCGTAGTACTGAACACTGGGGACCAGATGACGACTGGATCCCGGGTTTGTTGGAACAAGAACGAGAGTTGCAGAAAAAACTGAACCCGGAGGCCTTACTTGCGGATGCAGCACAGTCGGTTGATACGGAGACAAATGAGGTAGGCGTGTTGGGTTATTTGGTCTCAAAGTATAGTTTTCGTCTTCCATGGTTTTCATCTGATGTTTCAGCAGATTAACTTTGTCTCATCCGACGCATTAAGTAAACTTATCGCCAACATTTGATCACCGTTTCGGATGAATATTGGTCCTCATAGTGTAAAATACTAGAATCGACCATTCAAGACGCTCTCCTACTGAAAATCGTCTTGTTTTCTTCCAATCTATATTTGGACCTAATCATACTCATGAAAACTCCACGTAATTAGTTCATTTTGAACGGCCATTAACCGTGCACTGTATGCAGCGGTTCTCGTTGATAGCGCCTGGGAGCTTGTCATAAATAAAGAGTGCAGTTAATGCAGGCTTCATAAAGTAAATGTAACTCAATACTCGGGATACTTAGAAATAGATTGCATTCTGTACCGACACCACACACGCACATCTAACTCGGCCATGACAGTGTTCTTAACGGTAAGTTATGATATCTATTCATCTTACTGTAATTCATAAATATAGACCATACCATACCATACTCTCTGTGTTCGACCACTGGTGTCGCCGAAGCATTGCTCGCATCTGGTGGGAACATAAAGTGAGCAATGACGAAGTGCGCCGTCATGTGTTGGGTATGGATAGCCACCCTCTTAACGTAGTGATTGCTCTACACCGCCTCCTGTGCATTGATCATGTTTTTTGAATGTCTGCCCATCATTGACCTTTGCGTGCTCTATTCGCACATGCTGGACAAGGCTGGAAGAAGCGACGTGGTGGTCAGTCTATGGCTTGGCGTAGATGTGTGAAGAAGCTAGCATCAACATTGTCTTCGGTTGGAGCTTACCACCTGCTTGATTGCGGTCCAAAGGCTGGTTGGGGATTTTGGGGAACACGACACGTTTATTGAATAATCGATAATGCGATGTCAACGCCGAATTCATTAAGATAAGAATTCATAAAGACCCTGTACACTGGTTTCCTTTGATGTTGTAGTAATCATTAATTCATGCGTATTGATCAAATCCCATCGGGGACTCGAACTTCGAGTGAAGAATTCTAACTCCAACGTGGTGATTGTTGAATTATCTTGACTAATTCCCAACAGTATGCATTACTTTAACAGGATATATTGTTTTTCTTATATGTAATCTTCTGTTAGCATTCTGAGTTGGCTCATTCTCAGAAGTAATTTCCTCTGCTTTCGAGCTATCTTGGTCTAGCAGTGAAGAACAATGTTTATGCACGACGGTGGGTGAGTGTAACCAACCACTACACAAAACTAATTTGACCTACTAGTTTTGAGGCCCGTCTTTTCTTATTGGCTGTTGATATGACCAACCGCCGCTTGATAGGTTACCTCTTTCAACCTGCTGATCGACAGCGTCGATCCGCTTTCCTGTCGCTGGTGATTCCGTTGATTTGCTTCCGCACCGAATGACTCACAGTGATGGCGCTGATCTGCTGGCAAAGGTAGGCTGCGTGTTGACAACGCATCAGCCAATCCCCTCACGGTTGCAGCCTTCGTGTCTCTTATTCTGATTACAATGCATTGACGACGTGCATGGGGTGTATGAGAGGGGTAGCACCTCTGAGTTGGTTGACTGTCGTGTCTCTTGGGGCATCCTTCATCTCCTTGGTCTCCATCATTCACGCAGCCCTCACCTGTGGCTCCACAAAGCTGAAGCGTGCATCAGTGGGCACACCCTGACAAGCCGCTCGACAAGCTGGCTAAACAAGGTTGAGGGTTACCACGGTCTGAAAACCTTCGTCGAGACGGTGTTTGGCATATGAGGACAGATACTACTGAATTCACAGACAAGATCTAATAATCCAACGGCCACAAAGGAAAACTGTCCAATACACCCGACCCGGCATTCCAGAAAAGGCGAATGAATCGCATTACAGGCCACCGGCTCCTCTGGAAACACCCTGCTGCCTTGCAGTCTGCACTTGGGTGTTCAAAGGCTAGAGGTGCAACCTCGAATGAAAAGATCGAACGGTGCTGGGGATACCGCCTCGTACCCTACTCCCGCGACTCTCGTTACGACTATTCACGGAACTTCATGAGCTCATCATGCTACGTCGTCTCCGGTAAGCGACGCGCCTCGTGTCCCAACAGTCGAGGTGATAAGGCAGCAAGCTAGGATTATTCGCTGCAGGAAAAGAACACACATAGCCTGTTGGAATGTAAGGACGTTTCTACACGTCGGTAGTCAATGCATAACGCGGACTCTACATGACTATGGCGTAGATATTGCTCGCCTACCCAGCTCAGGTAGTCGATAGATAAAAGTCCCGGGAGTGGATCCATTTTATTGATTTTATCACACTGACCCGAAAGACAACTCCGGTCTCTACGGCGTCGCGTTCGCCTTGAACAAGGCAGTCAATGGTGCGATGATTCCTTGGGAACCAGTCTCATCCGGGCTTGCCTTGACACGCTCTAAGGGCTCCCCGCACTATCTGACGGTGATTGTGGTCTGTGCTCCAATCACCTGATGATGAAATCAAAGACGAGTTCTACTGTAATTTGCAGGTAATCAGTCGGGTTTTGGAAGCGACGTACTTTTCGTCGGAGGAGATTGGAACGCTTGCACAGGTACGGCCAACAAGTCCACTCGCCATATTATCAGGAAACTTAGTTTCGGTCAGTCCCACGAGAACGGTGACCTGCTGATTGGTTTAGCCGAGTTCAACAGAATGGTTGACTGCAGTACTCGCTCTCAGCACCATGGGGAGCACCTACTAACATGGTGCTCCAATGGCGGTCACATTGCGCACTAATTCGATCGCATCCTGGTGAGATCCCGTTGGACCTCGTTTGTGAAGGGTTGCCGAGCGTACTGAGGTGAAAAAACGGGCAGTGCAAACAGCGCTGACCATGCCCTCTTACGTGCGTGTGTAATATGTTGGATGCAGTGTCTTCCGTGGGGCTTGCACGTGCACGACCCGCAAAGACAGAAAGAAAACTCGGTGAGCCGGAGCTCAGTAAGTGTATAAGCAAGCATCAAACGTTAAACTGATAAAGATAGGAGTGGCGATCTATCTCAGCGCGTTACACGTGCTTCAAAATTAATCTGTCTACACGTGCTAAGGTGTCTGCACCCTCCCGGATAAATGTTGTTGCACTAGACAATCCAGAGAAGCGAGAAGCGTTGTCACAAGCAGTCTTAACTCGACCGATCACCGCAAACAACGCACGAGAAGATGAAGTTTCTGTGGAAGTGCAGTAGACTCAAACAAAGTCGACAATCAAGGAAGCTGCATGGACCGTATTCGGGAGAAAAAAAAGCGAGCAAAAGATTGGATCTCCGGGACCACGCCCCAGTTGTTAACTGCACTTGATAATGCCCGGCTCGCAGGCAGTGGTGAACGCAGCAGATTCCGACGAGAGGCCACATGCTCCGCCAAGGCTGGTCGCCAAAGATACTGGATAGAAATAGCCGATAAAATGGAGACCACGTCCGGAACTGGTGGCTTTGGTAAACTGTTCCGCCTCATTCGCAGCTCCTCGAATAGGTACAACCAACAAGGTTCGCTCCATCGTGATACGGCAGGAAATCTTATGCCGAAATAAAGTGAGAAAATAGACCGATGGGTGGAACATTTCGATCAACTGTGCAACCGGCCTACAGACCACCCAACGGACCAGCCAAAGTCAATTTCTCTAGTCCAGTGCGAAAGCAACTGTGACCCGACCAGTACCTTGGAAATCACAGAAATCATTAACAGACTGGAAGACAGAAAAACCGCCGGGGAAGTTAGCATCCCTCCAGAAGCATATAAAGACTGTTCATCGCCATCAATCAACAGGTTATGTACATTTTTTGGCTCCGTTTAGCGAGAAGAAGCATCCCCACCTGACCATGGAGTGTTTATTCTGCTGTCCATTCTGAAGAAAGGTGATAAATCGGCATTTAAGAACTACCGAGGAATTAGCTTGATCGATGTGGCCGCGAAGAATTTCTGTGCGTTGGTACTAAACCGTTTCTCTGAGGCAAGAGGATGGCATACTCGCCCGAATCATGGGGTCTTCGCCGTGGCAGAGGCTCTGTGGATCAAATATTCACACTGCACCGAGTACCGGAGCACCGCTATAAGTTCCAGCACCCGGCGGTAGCTTGTTTCATCGACTTCCGGACACCCTTCGATTTAGTGAACCGCGAGTCCTTTTGGACCATAACCCAATCCGATGGGATGCCCGATAAGCTTTTATGGCTCTTGAGGGGATGGTACTCAACAACTGGCGCTAGGGTTCGTATGTTTGGTGAATAAACCTGTGAGTTCGCACTCACTAACGGAGTTAAACAGAGCTGTCTCCTCTCGCCGGTGCCGTTTAACTGCGCCATTGATTGGACAATGGATCATGCATTACACAACTACCCTGGGGTTTAACTTAAACAGGAAATATACATTTCGAAACTTGAATTCTCAGATGATATTGTTGTGCTAGGAGACCCACCCGCTACACTCCAACCAATCCTCGACCGAATCAATTCTTTCGCGAAGTCCATCGAGCTAGAGATGAATTCAACTAAAACCAAAGCTTCCACAACCCACCTAGGCCCGACGATTCAACGGCTGTCTGTCAATGACCGACCAGTCGAGTACGTACCTTAATTTGAATACCTAGGCTCAATTCTGCTTCCGAACGGCGAGGCAAACGATGAAACGGTTTTACAGATCGAGAGCTCCAGGAGAGCCTTCCCTCAGCAAAGACGAACGCTGTAGACTCACAGCGAAATCAGCCTAAGAACCAAAGTTCGTGTTCAGCTTGCCGCGATCCGTCCCGTATTCATCTATGCTTGTGAAACCTGACCACTGCAAGCTGAGGACACCAGAAGGCAGGCGGTTTTTGATCACCGGTGCATGCGGCAAATCCTCAAAAGCCAACTGGCACGACATGATGTCCAACGAAGAGGTAAACAGATGACATTCTGATGTTGATGCACTCTTCGTCCTCCTCCAACGTCGACCACTGCAGTGGTCTGACCATACGCTTCGACGACCCGAGTCAGAGATAGCCAAACAGACACTCTGTCCTGCTGTTTGCCCTGGTTAGCGTTGTCGCCTTGGTGGGCAGCTCAAAACGTGGACTAATACCATAGAAAAAGACGAAGAGCTTCTAGGTCTTTGCTTGGTCTGTGGAGTTTGGCAATAGAAAAACGACTGGATCACAGTTTGCACCGCGCTCGCCTCCGACCGCCGCGGATGGTTAGCAGTGGTCAGTGACATCCATGGAGCCGACTTATCCTCTCGGTGGAGATAGTCGCATAAAAATGAAAGTAAGACGTCGAGCCGTCCGGCTCGTTACAACGTGTTGATGCACTTCATTCTTCTTTAGCACAAATTTCCGAAGTAGAATGATTCTTTATCAGCTCCACTGTAGTGAATGTAATGATTATCACAGTGAGACTATTTTTACTGAATGTATCATTGCGAGAAACGAACTCAAACACAAGTAATATTCCTGCATTCTTGCTCTCTCTTTCGTTGGATGCAGATCACTTGGGATGAAGGGGACATTGACTTCGGACCAATTGAAATTGAAACCGATGATGGTGCCCCTGTCGAAATTGATTTTGATGTGGAAGTTGTCAACGAAAATGGGGATAAACCGGATGATCCGCAGACAGACGTACAACTAACCGAAACTCACTCAGCTTCTGCAAATATACCTTCGGGTAAGAACGCCCGATTACTTCTGGACACGGTTCAGGGTCGAAACGCCCTAGTGAATGATCTTGTCGAATTGGGTGCTTTTCTTGGTCGGTTTTGTGAGGATTTGTCCGAAAGTCAAGATGCTGCAGAGAACGACATACGCACCGCTTCTGCACAAGGCGGCTCTATCGCGTTGCAACAGATGATCCTGCAGGTGAGCATCTCACTAGATTATTGATTTCTCTATGGCTCTTTAACTAGTCATGCATTTCCTAAATGATGTATTTAATGCATCCTGCGTGTCTGTTTGATTAAGACGACCCCACAACAGTTAAGGTCAGAACAAACTCAGACCTCATCTTCAAGAACGACATCACAATAACGGTCTAGTTTGTTTCAGTATAGCAGCATTTTCGGTTTGTCATGTAAGGCCTTCATGTTTGGATTTTGTTTTTTGTTCGCCGGTGCGGTGACTGTCGATTCGCTTATCGGATTCAGCTGTTTACCCTGTGCATTCAATGGAGCAAGCAGAACACGGATAGGACAGCATCATTAGGACTGTCTAGCTCCGAACGAAGTGCAGTCACTTGAGTCATCTTGCGAGAGAAACTCCAGGTGTTCTACTTCTGTGTTCGTTTAGTGGAACTTTTATCGGTGAATTGCTTCTCTCCGTTTTTTTGTCCCCTGGATTGTCCCTTTCAGGGGCATGGTGCTTAGTTGTACAGAAACAGACGTTGCCCATAAAGTGGTTCTGAGACTGGCACGCGAGCCATCACACCGCATCATGCTGCAATCTCACTGTGATGGAACTGCAGCAAGAAACAAAAGAGGTGTTAAACGGGCTTCCCGCCTTCTGGTAAAAGGTTTGTGACATTGCGTTTAAAAAGGACTTCTTCAAAAGTGAATTTATTAGTTCAGTTGAATAACCGGTTAGGAGGAAAACGCACGTGCGGTTCAGCAATGAGCACTGACGTGACTTCAAGCTAGTTCAATGAAACTAGCTTTTACTCAATAATTATTAAATGAATAACCAAGTGGATCCATTTAACTTAAAAAATGATGACAACGGTAGCGTGAAGCATATTTACGTGTCCCATGCATATGGTTATACAAGATAAAACAGTTTATGAGCGAAAACAATGAAGCCGAAAAAACGCTGATGGAAAAAACCTACAGTTTACTCGAGTAGGCAACGGGTGCGTATTATCTAAAAGTATTTTATGGAAAAACTGTGCACGATTCAATGTCCATATGTATAGTAGGATATTAGATTTGCATGATACGATTCATCGTGCATAATCGATGCTCAACAAAGCATTGAAAACTAGGGAAGTACTGTACAGCTATTTCATCCTCGTTAGGAACCATTAGCAGTGGACACCCACTGAAACTCTGCCGGTACTCGGAACCGGAGTGAACGATTGTGAGACGAACACCTTAACCACCAGGTTATCTGGGCTGGCTCCCAAGGGTTTGGACGTTCACACTGTATGATGAATCGTATAATGGAAAACTAATCCACCACCCATACTTATATAGCAACCAAGCTTTGTAGGTTGTCTTACGGAATGCCTTCGTTGTACCTACGCCCCTACAGAAAAGTCATCCATCAGAGCAATCGCTCTGTGCGGAAAACGCTCTGCTAACATCCAAAGTCAGTGTCGGAAGGACGTTATATCACGTGGTATCTGAGTTCTATAAACCGTTGAGAGCCAGCCCAGATAACTTGGTGGGTAAAGTGTTCGTCTCACAGTCGTTCATGACGGGTTCGAGTCCTAGTTAGGGCTCATTGGATGTGCACTGCTAAGGATTCCTAACAAAGATGAAATAGTTGTACAGTGTTTACATGGTTCTCAGTGGTCTGAAGGTTCACACTTCCTGATAAATCATATCATATAAAACTCTAATATCCTACTACCACACTTTATATATATATATATATATATATATATATATATATATATATATATATATATATATATATATATATATTTATAAATGCACGATGACTTCCCTAAGCCGGAGATGCATTCATGCCTGACAGGTCGAGGGACAGAGGTGAGACAAAGTCCAGTCTCTAAACCAGTTGATGGGCAAAATCTGATTCTAACCACTATGCCCCTGGAGGGGACACTCCAGCAAATAAACACGGAGAGAATCGGTTTACCGGTCAAAGAACCTCCACCAAATGGATGTGAGAGTGGCGTTCCTGGGGTTTATCTCGACGGTGGGAGTAGTCATCGCACCTCACTGGGCAGCTATCGCTCGCTTAAGCTGGGTAGCTCCCAGCCCAAAGGATATTGCCCCGTCCACTTTCCGCTTGATCCGTTGAGTGCATGGCGCTGAGGACTGAATCCGAAAAGCGGATCAATAACAAAGCACCAGCGAAGACAAGAGAGAATTGTTGCAACAATCAGGTCTCGTGACAAACTGGAAGAAGGTCCTTCACAGGTTCTTCGGTTACGTTTCCGTACTGGGTTAACGCCCATCTGCCTTGTGGGTGAGATTTTCGAGTCAAAGGCTCCGGCTAGAATTCCCAAAGAAAAACCCCTCCTGCGGTGTGGGCAGCCGTGGTGAGTGATTTGCCCAGAAACCCCCAGCGGTCCCTCGGGGAACATGTCTTATTTCTATGCTGTTCGTCCTTCACATCCAAATCCCCAATGGATACGAGAGGCTACAATGAGTTGTGACCGTGAACTTCCAACTCGGTAAGGGTAGCATTGGAGAGACAGAGGGAGAGGGAAAATCGACTCTCCAACCCAAACATTCTCTCCACTTTTCTACTTTCAACGTCAGGACACTTTACCAAACGGGGCAGCTGGCTGCCCCAGCGAAAACTCTTGAAACCCTTGAAATGTGTTCTGTGTCTCCGAAAGACGCATACAAGACCCTACTTCAGCGTTAACATTTCTCCTCCCTAGATACTGGCTCGGCTTCTCGTTTCATTTGTCGCATGTCGGACGATTCGGTGTCTAGTGTTTGCGGTCAGGCTGGCATTAGAATCGTTCTGAGCA